>CM075337.1:54543276-60433299 GCA_037788925.1 Mytilus galloprovincialis | reverse complement strand
CACCGACAATCACAAAAAAATGCTTAAAAAATACTTCAAAGTGTTAGGCACAAATAAAAACCAAATAGATTGATTATGCAGTAAATTTTATTGAAAGAAAACATGTAAAAAGACCAAGAACATTACATGTGTATGAAAAAATATGAAAAATATTACCCCACTTTACAAATTTTCAGAGATTTTCACTTTAAAATATGTAATGAAAGTATAATTTTATCCAAGACATGTACCCATTTGTTAAAAAAGTCATTTGAAATGAAGACTTAATTGCTTTTATTTATAAATAATGTTACATTCAGTATCTATTTACCTCACATTGATTTATTATGCTAGGTTTAATATCTGACAGTCTAAGGGAGGTAATTAGTAAATATTTTGACAGCATCTATCAGCCTCTTAAAAATGACTCAGCATAGGACATAAAGTTCCAAATCTATCAACACATATGATTCAGAGGTGTTGCAACCCCATCCTTTCTATTTTTAATTCTTATTGCACTCTTCTATTTCAAATGACCCATTATTAAATTCCTTTCCATTTGATACACACAAGTTGAAAAAGTGATAGTCATTTATAATTTAAAATGGTTTTTTCTCGTCGAAGTTTCTTAAGAAATCGTTCAAAGCAAAAAACAATGTTCCAGAAGGGACATAAACACTTTCCGATACACAAGGATTCTTACAAATCAAGTGGAAACTGTTCTTTATCTTCTGATTTTAAACGTCCAAATTCACAGGAATACTTTGATGCTGTAAAAGTTCTGAGTGATAGCCAAACAGCAGACACTACACACCTGGTTCCTTCAAAAATGAGACCTGAAAAAGATAAGGAATGTGAAAATTTGGATGATTTTTCAATATCTGAAGATTCAGAGGAAAATGTAATTGTAACATTAAAAAAATTAACAAATCTAATCATTGGATTTATGCCGCATAATTGTTCGTTCCCTAATCCAGATGTAGTCATGTCGAAAAGGTTAGGTATTTGTGTTTCAGTAAAGGTAGTATGTACAAATTGTGACTTTTCATCTGAACCTGTAAAACTTTATTCAACAATGAAGTCTCCTAGAGGCCCGGATAGTGGTGTCTTAAATAATGCATTGTTGATACCAGTGATAAAATCAAAAGTGGGTATTTCAGATATAATTACAATAATGTCTTGCCTGAACATTCAATGTTTAAGTCGGACCGTTATGCAACGAAAGGTCAACAAGATGTCTGATTTAATGGTTGACATGAATAAAAAAACAATGATCGAGAACCAAGAATATGTGAAAAAAGTCCTAGAATTAGCAGGACAAGACAATTCTTTTGATGCGGAGGTAGATTCTTCATTTAACAATCGCCCCCAAGCTGGGTTTGAAGCAGCATCGCAAACCTTCTGTCCTTTTATAGAGCAAAATACAAGTAGGAAGCTACCTGTAAATATGATAGCAGCAAATACATTATGTCCAAAATTAAATTGTAACCATAACAATGACAAATGTAAAAAAAACTACAGTACTGACGAGTCAATGGCTTCAACTGAAGGGAAATTTGTAAAACAACATTTAACTGAAATAAACAGTAAGAAAATTTTAAAGGTACGTTCTGTTACCAGTGATGCCTCTGCTCAAATTGCAAAATCTGTAAATGATTATTCTAGAGCTAATAACATACCGATTCGCCACTATAAATGCCTTGTCCACAAGTTGAGAACATTACAAAAACATTTGAGAAATATAAAACTAACCAGCTCAATGCATGGATTTGACAAGGATATTTTTGTAAGAAAGTTGGCAAGTGGTATAAGGGCCAGGATAAGACTAGAGTTCACTCGGATTAAAAGGGTCTCTGCCAATGAGTGCAGTTTTATTGAGCGCGGTAGGAGAGCAGTTGAAAATGTTATTCCATGTTTTGCAAATGATCATAGAAACTGTAGAAGAGATTCTATTGTTTGCTCTGCTCATCTATCCATGTACAATACAAGCCACTTGCCATATGCCAGGCATTTGGAACTGAACCAGAATGACATAATTAAATTGAAATCAGTCTTAGCAAAAAACTTTACCAACTCTGAGATACAGAAAATTTCCCGTCTTTCAACAACCAACAAGTGTGAAAGTTTACACAGTAAGGTATTTTCATTTGCACCAAAAAATACTATTTGGACAAGAAATTTTGAAGGTTTATGTCATTCTGCCGTCCATTCCTCATCTCTGGGAAATGGGAAATCCTGTATATTACTTGCAAGTGCCATAGGACTAAAATACAGAAAGACGGATCCATTTATTAAAAATATGAGACTGCGGGACAAAACGGGTGAATACCATACACTCAGAAAAACTACTCGTCAGTACAAGTTTATCAGATTCAAATATAGGCGAAACAAAGGAAATAGGAAGTTGATGGCAAACTCATTATTTAACTGTGCAAATGAAAACATAATAAACGAACATCAATATGCTAACAGGAGAGACTTTACCTGAAGTTACAATATACATTTTGCGTATCCATAGTGCAACAAACATTCTGCATTATTTTTGCAAATCTTGCGCCTGTTATTTACACTTTGTGGTTCTAAAGATAAATGTTCTTTCCTTACACATAGTTCATTGTGACAAACATGTGAAACATTGAATTTGTGATCAATTGGTTTAAAATTGTCATTCATAAAGTAGCTGAGTCTATGAGCAAAAATTTTAATTTTTTTCCCTCTAAATCTGGTTTCATAAACTCCATAGCCTTTTTTCTGTTGCCCTGTCCAGATCAAACATCCACTAACATATATAGTTTTTGTTTCAAAAACAGAGAAAAGCTTATTTTTTTCAATTTGTGTAAGGCTACATTTAAAAAAGTAAGACATTTGGGGTATTTACTGGTTTACACTATGAATACACAAAAAAATGCTGTTTTCCACTGAAAATATAAGCAGAGAAACATTGATACAGGGTAAATAATGTTTATCATGCATCTGTAACATTTTGTAATATCATATGCTTACTGAAAAGTCAACTGGAAGTAACATTTTTGCAACAAACACTCTCTTTCAACTTGTGTATAAAACTTGAAAATCAGTATCTGAATAGAGTTATCTTCCTTGAATTTCAAGGCATTTACAAAAAACATGAGTTCATCCCTGAAACTGTATTTTCTTACTGTTTTTGTGGTCGATTTAGGGTTAGAACACTTGAAATTATTTTTAAAGGGTGAAAGTAACCTTGTGTCTCTCATTTTAATTTCATCATGTATGTTAATGGTGGCAGAAACCAGTTTTTTTCACTAATTCACGTGCAAGTGTAGACCAAATTTAAAAAAAATTCTGTAAATAAATCTGAAAGATATAAACATGCTTTGATAATTTTTTGGTGTTCAGAATTGATTAAAATTGATAGTGAAGTACTTCTGATCAATGTTTTTTATGTGGTTTCCTTATCCCGCATTACCTACTTTTCCCAGTTAACGGACAAAATCCCAACAATTTTTTAATTTGGCACCCTATTCCAGACCTCAGTGCATCAAACCTGCTAATTACTGACAAGAAAATCATTCAAAAATATCTAATTTAATCACTTGCAACTCGAATAAACAACAGCTGAACCTATCCTTACCATCAAAATTTGGCACTTTCCAGTGTCCTTAAATAACCACCTGTTTTGACCAATGGAAAACAGGATAACAATGTATAGTTAGCCTTCAAACAGTATGTATATGGGACTCTAGATTTTTCATGTCAAACAAGGATAAAACCATGAAAGTTGCATATCAATGTAATCAGGAAAGGTAACATTGTGTAATGCAAACTTAGAATTTTAGATCTTTTTATTTATCACTGCTCACTGAAGTGACAAAGATAGCCAAAGTTTTTTAATACTAATTTTCTGCGTGGGACAATGGCACAGAGGCTAAGAACTGGTACCTGCCACCTTAAGCATTTTTTATATTGCATGTGTTTGACTTTTGATGTTATGTACATGTTTATCAGTCTTTTAAGAATTAAAAAATCTTAAATGAGAGTTATATTTCTTAATGAAACAAATTTTACAGGCTTTCAAAGAAAGGTGGTGTTTTTGCGGCATTTCATTCAAAATGTCATCTGTCACCGACAATCACAAAAAAATGCTTAAAAAATACTTCAAAGTGTTAGGCACAAATAAAAACCAAATAGATTGATTATGCAGTAAATTTTATTGAAAGAAAACATGTAAAAAGACCAAGAACATTACATGTGTATGAAAAAATATGAAAAATATTACCCCACTTTACAAATTTTCAGAGATTTTCACTTTAAAATATGTAATGAAAGTATAATTTTATCCAAGACATGTACCCATTTGTTAAAAAAGTCATTTGAAATGAAGACTTAATTGCTTTTATTTATAAATAATGTTACATTCAGTATCTATTTACCTCACATTGATTTATTATGCTAGGTTTAATATCTGACAGTCTAAGGGAGGTAATTAGTAAATATTTTGACAGCATCTATCAGCCTCTTAAAAATGACTCAGCATAGGACATAAAGTTCCAAATCTATCAACACATATGATTCAGAGGTGTTGCAACCCCATCCTTTCTATTTTTAATTCTTATTGCACTCTTCTATTTCAAATGACCCATTATTAAATTCCTTTCCATTTGATACACACAAGTTGAAAAAGTGATAGTCATTTATAATTTAAAATGGTTTTTTCTCGTCGAAGTTTCTTAAGAAATCGTTCAAAGCAAAAAACAATGTTCCAGAAGGGACATAAACACTTTCCGATACACAAGGATTCTTACAAATCAAGTGGAAACTGTTCTTTATCTTCTGATTTTAAACGTCCAAATTCACAGGAATACTTTGATGCTGTAAAAGTTCTGAGTGATAGCCAAACAGCAGACACTACACACCTGGTTCCTTCAAAAATGAGACCTGAAAAAGATAAGGAATGTGAAAATTTGGATGATTTTTCAATATCTGAAGATTCAGAGGAAAATGTAATTGTAACATTAAAAAAATTAACAAATCTAATCATTGGATTTATGCCGCATAATTGTTCGTTCCCTAATCCAGATGTAGTCATGTCGAAAAGGTTAGGTATTTGTGTTTCAGTAAAGGTAGTATGTACAAATTGTGACTTTTCATCTGAACCTGTAAAACTTTATTCAACAATGAAGTCTCCTAGAGGCCCGGATAGTGGTGTCTTAAATAATGCATTGTTGATACCAGTGATAAAATCAAAAGTGGGTATTTCAGATATAATTACAATAATGTCTTGCCTGAACATTCAATGTTTAAGTCGGACCGTTATGCAACGAAAGGTCAACAAGATGTCTGATTTAATGGTTGACATGAATAAAAAAACAATGATCGAGAACCAAGAATATGTGAAAAAAGTCCTAGAATTAGCAGGACAAGACAATTCTTTTGATGCGGAGGTAGATTCTTCATTTAACAATCGCCCCCAAGCTGGGTTTGAAGCAGCATCGCAAACCTTCTGTCCTTTTATAGAGCAAAATACAAGTAGGAAGCTACCTGTAAATATGATAGCAGCAAATACATTATGTCCAAAATTAAATTGTAACCATAACAATGACAAATGTAAAAAAAACTACAGTACTGACGAGTCAATGGCTTCAACTGAAGGGAAATTTGTAAAACAACATTTAACTGAAATAAACAGTAAGAAAATTTTAAAGGTACGTTCTGTTACCAGTGATGCCTCTGCTCAAATTGCAAAATCTGTAAATGATTATTCTAGAGCTAATAACATACCGATTCGCCACTATAAATGCCTTGTCCACAAGTTGAGAACATTACAAAAACATTTGAGAAATATAAAACTAACCAGCTCAATGCATGGATTTGACAAGGATATTTTTGTAAGAAAGTTGGCAAGTGGTATAAGGGCCAGGATAAGACTAGAGTTCACTCGGATTAAAAGGGTCTCTGCCAATGAGTGCAGTTTTATTGAGCGCGGTAGGAGAGCAGTTGAAAATGTTATTCCATGTTTTGCAAATGATCATAGAAACTGTAGAAGAGATTCTATTGTTTGCTCTGCTCATCTATCCATGTACAATACAAGCCACTTGCCATATGCCAGGCATTTGGAACTGAACCAGAATGACATAATTAAATTGAAATCAGTCTTAGCAAAAAACTTTACCAACTCTGAGATACAGAAAATTTCCCGTCTTTCAACAACCAACAAGTGTGAAAGTTTACACAGTAAGGTATTTTCATTTGCACCAAAAAATACTATTTGGACAAGAAATTTTGAAGGTTTATGTCATTCTGCCGTCCATTCCTCATCTCTGGGAAATGGGAAATCCTGTATATTACTTGCAAGTGCCATAGGACTAAAATACAGAAAGACGGATCCATTTATTAAAAATATGAGACTGCGGGACAAAACGGGTGAATACCATACACTCAGAAAAACTACTCGTCAGTACAAGTTTATCAGATTCAAATATAGGCGAAACAAAGGAAATAGGAAGTTGATGGCAAACTCATTATTTAACTGTGCAAATGAAAACATAATAAACGAACATCAATATGCTAACAGGAGAGACTTTACCTGAAGTTACAATATACATTTTGCGTATCCATAGTGCAACAAACATTCTGCATTATTTTTGCAAATCTTGCGCCTGTTATTTACACTTTGTGGTTCTAAAGATAAATGTTCTTTCCTTACACATAGTTCATTGTGACAAACATGTGAAACATTGAATTTGTGATCAATTGGTTTAAAATTGTCATTCATAAAGTAGCTGAGTCTATGAGCAAAAATTTTAATTTTTTTCCCTCTAAATCTGGTTTCATAAACTCCATAGCCTTTTTTCTGTTGCCCTGTCCAGATCAAACATCCACTAACATATATAGTTTTTGTTTCAAAAACAGAGAAAAGCTTATTTTTTTCAATTTGTGTAAGGCTACATTTAAAAAAGTAAGACATTTGGGGTATTTACTGGTTTACACTATGAATACACAAAAAAATGCTGTTTTCCACTGAAAATATAAGCAGAGAAACATTGATACAGGGTAAATAATGTTTATCATGCATCTGTAACATTTTGTAATATCATATGCTTACTGAAAAGTCAACTGGAAGTAACATTTTTGCAACAAACACTCTCTTTCAACTTGTGTATAAAACTTGAAAATCAGTATCTGAATAGAGTTATCTTCCTTGAATTTCAAGGCATTTACAAAAAACATGAGTTCATCCCTGAAACTGTATTTTCTTACTGTTTTTGTGGTCGATTTAGGGTTAGAACACTTGAAATTATTTTTAAAGGGTGAAAGTAACCTTGTGTCTCTCATTTTAATTTCATCATGTATGTTAATGGTGGCAGAAACCAGTTTTTTTCACTAATTCACGTGCAAGTGTAGACCAAATTTAAAAAAAATTCTGTAAATAAATCTGAAAGATATAAACATGCTTTGATAATTTTTTGGTGTTCAGAATTGATTAAAATTGATAGTGAAGTACTTCTGATCAATGTTTTTTATGTGGTTTCCTTATCCCGCATTACCTACTTTTCCCAGTTAACGGACAAAATCCCAACAATTTTTTAATTTGGCACCCTATTCCAGACCTCAGTGCATCAAACCTGCTAATTACTGACAAGAAAATCATTCAAAAATATCTAATTTAATCACTTGCAACTCGAATAAACAACAGCTGAACCTATCCTTACCATCAAAATTTGGCACTTTCCAGTGTCCTTAAATAACCACCTGTTTTGACCAATGGAAAACAGGATAACAATGTATAGTTAGCCTTCAAACAGTATGTATATGGGACTCTAGATTTTTCATGTCAAACAAGGATAAAACCATGAAAGTTGCATATCAATGTAATCAGGAAAGGTAACATTGTGTAATGCAAACTTAGAATTTTAGATCTTTTTATTTATCACTGCTCACTGAAGTGACAAAGATAGCCAAAGTTTTTTAATACTAATTTTCTGCGTGGGACAATGGCACAGAGGCTAAGAACTGGTACCTGCCACCTTAAGCATTTTTTATATTGCATGTGTTTGACTTTTGATGTTATGTACATGTTTATCAGTCTTTTAAGAATTAAAAAATCTTAAATGAGAGTTATATTTCTTAATGAAACAAATTTTACAGGCTTTCAAAGAAAGGTGGTGTTTTTGCGGCATTTCATTCAAAATGTCATCTGTCACCGACAATCACAAAAAAATGCTTAAAAAATACTTCAAAGTGTTAGGCACAAATAAAAACCAAATAGATTGATTATGCAGTAAATTTTATTGAAAGAAAACATGTAAAAAGACCAAGAACATTACATGTGTATGAAAAAATATGAAAAATATTACCCCACTTTACAAATTTTCAGAGATTTTCACTTTAAAATATGTAATGAAAGTATAATTTTATCCAAGACATGTACCCATTTGTTAAAAAAGTCATTTGAAATGAAGACTTAATTGCTTTTATTTATAAATAATGTTACATTCAGTATCTATTTACCTCACATTGATTTATTATGCTAGGTTTAATATCTGACAGTCTAAGGGAGGTAATTAGTAAATATTTTGACAGCATCTATCAGCCTCTTAAAAATGACTCAGCATAGGACATAAAGTTCCAAATCTATCAACACATATGATTCAGAGGTGTTGCAACCCCATCCTTTCTATTTTTAATTCTTATTGCACTCTTCTATTTCAAATGACCCATTATTAAATTCCTTTCCATTTGATACACACAAGTTGAAAAAGTGATAGTCATTTATAATTTAAAATGGTTTTTTCTCGTCGAAGTTTCTTAAGAAATCGTTCAAAGCAAAAAACAATGTTCCAGAAGGGACATAAACACTTTCCGATACACAAGGATTCTTACAAATCAAGTGGAAACTGTTCTTTATCTTCTGATTTTAAACGTCCAAATTCACAGGAATACTTTGATGCTGTAAAAGTTCTGAGTGATAGCCAAACAGCAGACACTACACACCTGGTTCCTTCAAAAATGAGACCTGAAAAAGATAAGGAATGTGAAAATTTGGATGATTTTTCAATATCTGAAGATTCAGAGGAAAATGTAATTGTAACATTAAAAAAATTAACAAATCTAATCATTGGATTTATGCCGCATAATTGTTCGTTCCCTAATCCAGATGTAGTCATGTCGAAAAGGTTAGGTATTTGTGTTTCAGTAAAGGTAGTATGTACAAATTGTGACTTTTCATCTGAACCTGTAAAACTTTATTCAACAATGAAGTCTCCTAGAGGCCCGGATAGTGGTGTCTTAAATAATGCATTGTTGATACCAGTGATAAAATCAAAAGTGGGTATTTCAGATATAATTACAATAATGTCTTGCCTGAACATTCAATGTTTAAGTCGGACCGTTATGCAACGAAAGGTCAACAAGATGTCTGATTTAATGGTTGACATGAATAAAAAAACAATGATCGAGAACCAAGAATATGTGAAAAAAGTCCTAGAATTAGCAGGACAAGACAATTCTTTTGATGCGGAGGTAGATTCTTCATTTAACAATCGCCCCCAAGCTGGGTTTGAAGCAGCATCGCAAACCTTCTGTCCTTTTATAGAGCAAAATACAAGTAGGAAGCTACCTGTAAATATGATAGCAGCAAATACATTATGTCCAAAATTAAATTGTAACCATAACAATGACAAATGTAAAAAAAACTACAGTACTGACGAGTCAATGGCTTCAACTGAAGGGAAATTTGTAAAACAACATTTAACTGAAATAAACAGTAAGAAAATTTTAAAGGTACGTTCTGTTACCAGTGATGCCTCTGCTCAAATTGCAAAATCTGTAAATGATTATTCTAGAGCTAATAACATACCGATTCGCCACTATAAATGCCTTGTCCACAAGTTGAGAACATTACAAAAACATTTGAGAAATATAAAACTAACCAGCTCAATGCATGGATTTGACAAGGATATTTTTGTAAGAAAGTTGGCAAGTGGTATAAGGGCCAGGATAAGACTAGAGTTCACTCGGATTAAAAGGGTCTCTGCCAATGAGTGCAGTTTTATTGAGCGCGGTAGGAGAGCAGTTGAAAATGTTATTCCATGTTTTGCAAATGATCATAGAAACTGTAGAAGAGATTCTATTGTTTGCTCTGCTCATCTATCCATGTACAATACAAGCCACTTGCCATATGCCAGGCATTTGGAACTGAACCAGAATGACATAATTAAATTGAAATCAGTCTTAGCAAAAAACTTTACCAACTCTGAGATACAGAAAATTTCCCGTCTTTCAACAACCAACAAGTGTGAAAGTTTACACAGTAAGGTATTTTCATTTGCACCAAAAAATACTATTTGGACAAGAAATTTTGAAGGTTTATGTCATTCTGCCGTCCATTCCTCATCTCTGGGAAATGGGAAATCCTGTATATTACTTGCAAGTGCCATAGGACTAAAATACAGAAAGACGGATCCATTTATTAAAAATATGAGACTGCGGGACAAAACGGGTGAATACCATACACTCAGAAAAACTACTCGTCAGTACAAGTTTATCAGATTCAAATATAGGCGAAACAAAGGAAATAGGAAGTTGATGGCAAACTCATTATTTAACTGTGCAAATGAAAACATAATAAACGAACATCAATATGCTAACAGGAGAGACTTTACCTGAAGTTACAATATACATTTTGCGTATCCATAGTGCAACAAACATTCTGCATTATTTTTGCAAATCTTGCGCCTGTTATTTACACTTTGTGGTTCTAAAGATAAATGTTCTTTCCTTACACATAGTTCATTGTGACAAACATGTGAAACATTGAATTTGTGATCAATTGGTTTAAAATTGTCATTCATAAAGTAGCTGAGTCTATGAGCAAAAATTTTAATTTTTTTCCCTCTAAATCTGGTTTCATAAACTCCATAGCCTTTTTTCTGTTGCCCTGTCCAGATCAAACATCCACTAACATATATAGTTTTTGTTTCAAAAACAGAGAAAAGCTTATTTTTTTCAATTTGTGTAAGGCTACATTTAAAAAAGTAAGACATTTGGGGTATTTACTGGTTTACACTATGAATACACAAAAAAATGCTGTTTTCCACTGAAAATATAAGCAGAGAAACATTGATACAGGGTAAATAATGTTTATCATGCATCTGTAACATTTTGTAATATCATATGCTTACTGAAAAGTCAACTGGAAGTAACATTTTTGCAACAAACACTCTCTTTCAACTTGTGTATAAAACTTGAAAATCAGTATCTGAATAGAGTTATCTTCCTTGAATTTCAAGGCATTTACAAAAAACATGAGTTCATCCCTGAAACTGTATTTTCTTACTGTTTTTGTGGTCGATTTAGGGTTAGAACACTTGAAATTATTTTTAAAGGGTGAAAGTAACCTTGTGTCTCTCATTTTAATTTCATCATGTATGTTAATGGTGGCAGAAACCAGTTTTTTTCACTAATTCACGTGCAAGTGTAGACCAAATTTAAAAAAAATTCTGTAAATAAATCTGAAAGATATAAACATGCTTTGATAATTTTTTGGTGTTCAGAATTGATTAAAATTGATAGTGAAGTACTTCTGATCAATGTTTTTTATGTGGTTTCCTTATCCCGCATTACCTACTTTTCCCAGTTAACGGACAAAATCCCAACAATTTTTTAATTTGGCACCCTATTCCAGACCTCAGTGCATCAAACCTGCTAATTACTGACAAGAAAATCATTCAAAAATATCTAATTTAATCACTTGCAACTCGAATAAACAACAGCTGAACCTATCCTTACCATCAAAATTTGGCACTTTCCAGTGTCCTTAAATAACCACCTGTTTTGACCAATGGAAAACAGGATAACAATGTATAGTTAGCCTTCAAACAGTATGTATATGGGACTCTAGATTTTTCATGTCAAACAAGGATAAAACCATGAAAGTTGCATATCAATGTAATCAGGAAAGGTAACATTGTGTAATGCAAACTTAGAATTTTAGATCTTTTTATTTATCACTGCTCACTGAAGTGACAAAGATAGCCAAAGTTTTTTAATACTAATTTTCTGCGTGGGACAATGGCACAGAGGCTAAGAACTGGTACCTGCCACCTTAAGCATTTTTTATATTGCATGTGTTTGACTTTTGATGTTATGTACATGTTTATCAGTCTTTTAAGAATTAAAAAATCTTAAATGAGAGTTATATTTCTTAATGAAACAAATTTTACAGGCTTTCAAAGAAAGGTGGTGTTTTTGCGGCATTTCATTCAAAATGTCATCTGTCACCGACAATCACAAAAAAATGCTTAAAAAATACTTCAAAGTGTTAGGCACAAATAAAAACCAAATAGATTGATTATGCAGTAAATTTTATTGAAAGAAAACATGTAAAAAGACCAAGAACATTACATGTGTATGAAAAAATATGAAAAATATTACCCCACTTTACAAATTTTCAGAGATTTTCACTTTAAAATATGTAATGAAAGTATAATTTTATCCAAGACATGTACCCATTTGTTAAAAAAGTCATTTGAAATGAAGACTTAATTGCTTTTATTTATAAATAATGTTACATTCAGTATCTATTTACCTCACATTGATTTATTATGCTAGGTTTAATATCTGACAGTCTAAGGGAGGTAATTAGTAAATATTTTGACAGCATCTATCAGCCTCTTAAAAATGACTCAGCATAGGACATAAAGTTCCAAATCTATCAACACATATGATTCAGAGGTGTTGCAACCCCATCCTTTCTATTTTTAATTCTTATTGCACTCTTCTATTTCAAATGACCCATTATTAAATTCCTTTCCATTTGATACACACAAGTTGAAAAAGTGATAGTCATTTATAATTTAAAATGGTTTTTTCTCGTCGAAGTTTCTTAAGAAATCGTTCAAAGCAAAAAACAATGTTCCAGAAGGGACATAAACACTTTCCGATACACAAGGATTCTTACAAATCAAGTGGAAACTGTTCTTTATCTTCTGATTTTAAACGTCCAAATTCACAGGAATACTTTGATGCTGTAAAAGTTCTGAGTGATAGCCAAACAGCAGACACTACACACCTGGTTCCTTCAAAAATGAGACCTGAAAAAGATAAGGAATGTGAAAATTTGGATGATTTTTCAATATCTGAAGATTCAGAGGAAAATGTAATTGTAACATTAAAAAAATTAACAAATCTAATCATTGGATTTATGCCGCATAATTGTTCGTTCCCTAATCCAGATGTAGTCATGTCGAAAAGGTTAGGTATTTGTGTTTCAGTAAAGGTAGTATGTACAAATTGTGACTTTTCATCTGAACCTGTAAAACTTTATTCAACAATGAAGTCTCCTAGAGGCCCGGATAGTGGTGTCTTAAATAATGCATTGTTGATACCAGTGATAAAATCAAAAGTGGGTATTTCAGATATAATTACAATAATGTCTTGCCTGAACATTCAATGTTTAAGTCGGACCGTTATGCAACGAAAGGTCAACAAGATGTCTGATTTAATGGTTGACATGAATAAAAAAACAATGATCGAGAACCAAGAATATGTGAAAAAAGTCCTAGAATTAGCAGGACAAGACAATTCTTTTGATGCGGAGGTAGATTCTTCATTTAACAATCGCCCCCAAGCTGGGTTTGAAGCAGCATCGCAAACCTTCTGTCCTTTTATAGAGCAAAATACAAGTAGGAAGCTACCTGTAAATATGATAGCAGCAAATACATTATGTCCAAAATTAAATTGTAACCATAACAATGACAAATGTAAAAAAAACTACAGTACTGACGAGTCAATGGCTTCAACTGAAGGGAAATTTGTAAAACAACATTTAACTGAAATAAACAGTAAGAAAATTTTAAAGGTACGTTCTGTTACCAGTGATGCCTCTGCTCAAATTGCAAAATCTGTAAATGATTATTCTAGAGCTAATAACATACCGATTCGCCACTATAAATGCCTTGTCCACAAGTTGAGAACATTACAAAAACATTTGAGAAATATAAAACTAACCAGCTCAATGCATGGATTTGACAAGGATATTTTTGTAAGAAAGTTGGCAAGTGGTATAAGGGCCAGGATAAGACTAGAGTTCACTCGGATTAAAAGGGTCTCTGCCAATGAGTGCAGTTTTATTGAGCGCGGTAGGAGAGCAGTTGAAAATGTTATTCCATGTTTTGCAAATGATCATAGAAACTGTAGAAGAGATTCTATTGTTTGCTCTGCTCATCTATCCATGTACAATACAAGCCACTTGCCATATGCCAGGCATTTGGAACTGAACCAGAATGACATAATTAAATTGAAATCAGTCTTAGCAAAAAACTTTACCAACTCTGAGATACAGAAAATTTCCCGTCTTTCAACAACCAACAAGTGTGAAAGTTTACACAGTAAGGTATTTTCATTTGCACCAAAAAATACTATTTGGACAAGAAATTTTGAAGGTTTATGTCATTCTGCCGTCCATTCCTCATCTCTGGGAAATGGGAAATCCTGTATATTACTTGCAAGTGCCATAGGACTAAAATACAGAAAGACGGATCCATTTATTAAAAATATGAGACTGCGGGACAAAACGGGTGAATACCATACACTCAGAAAAACTACTCGTCAGTACAAGTTTATCAGATTCAAATATAGGCGAAACAAAGGAAATAGGAAGTTGATGGCAAACTCATTATTTAACTGTGCAAATGAAAACATAATAAACGAACATCAATATGCTAACAGGAGAGACTTTACCTGAAGTTACAATATACATTTTGCGTATCCATAGTGCAACAAACATTCTGCATTATTTTTGCAAATCTTGCGCCTGTTATTTACACTTTGTGGTTCTAAAGATAAATGTTCTTTCCTTACACATAGTTCATTGTGACAAACATGTGAAACATTGAATTTGTGATCAATTGGTTTAAAATTGTCATTCATAAAGTAGCTGAGTCTATGAGCAAAAATTTTAATTTTTTTCCCTCTAAATCTGGTTTCATAAACTCCATAGCCTTTTTTCTGTTGCCCTGTCCAGATCAAACATCCACTAACATATATAGTTTTTGTTTCAAAAACAGAGAAAAGCTTATTTTTTTCAATTTGTGTAAGGCTACATTTAAAAAAGTAAGACATTTGGGGTATTTACTGGTTTACACTATGAATACACAAAAAAATGCTGTTTTCCACTGAAAATATAAGCAGAGAAACATTGATACAGGGTAAATAATGTTTATCATGCATCTGTAACATTTTGTAATATCATATGCTTACTGAAAAGTCAACTGGAAGTAACATTTTTGCAACAAACACTCTCTTTCAACTTGTGTATAAAACTTGAAAATCAGTATCTGAATAGAGTTATCTTCCTTGAATTTCAAGGCATTTACAAAAAACATGAGTTCATCCCTGAAACTGTATTTTCTTACTGTTTTTGTGGTCGATTTAGGGTTAGAACACTTGAAATTATTTTTAAAGGGTGAAAGTAACCTTGTGTCTCTCATTTTAATTTCATCATGTATGTTAATGGTGGCAGAAACCAGTTTTTTTCACTAATTCACGTGCAAGTGTAGACCAAATTTAAAAAAAATTCTGTAAATAAATCTGAAAGATATAAACATGCTTTGATAATTTTTTGGTGTTCAGAATTGATTAAAATTGATAGTGAAGTACTTCTGATCAATGTTTTTTATGTGGTTTCCTTATCCCGCATTACCTACTTTTCCCAGTTAACGGACAAAATCCCAACAATTTTTTAATTTGGCACCCTATTCCAGACCTCAGTGCATCAAACCTGCTAATTACTGACAAGAAAATCATTCAAAAATATCTAATTTAATCACTTGCAACTCGAATAAACAACAGCTGAACCTATCCTTACCATCAAAATTTGGCACTTTCCAGTGTCCTTAAATAACCACCTGTTTTGACCAATGGAAAACAGGATAACAATGTATAGTTAGCCTTCAAACAGTATGTATATGGGACTCTAGATTTTTCATGTCAAACAAGGATAAAACCATGAAAGTTGCATATCAATGTAATCAGGAAAGGTAACATTGTGTAATGCAAACTTAGAATTTTAGATCTTTTTATTTATCACTGCTCACTGAAGTGACAAAGATAGCCAAAGTTTTTTAATACTAATTTTCTGCGTGGGACAATGGCACAGAGGCTAAGAACTGGTACCTGCCACCTTAAGCATTTTTTATATTGCATGTGTTTGACTTTTGATGTTATGTACATGTTTATCAGTCTTTTAAGAATTAAAAAATCTTAAATGAGAGTTATATTTCTTAATGAAACAAATTTTACAGGCTTTCAAAGAAAGGTGGTGTTTTTGCGGCATTTCATTCAAAATGTCATCTGTCACCGACAATCACAAAAAAATGCTTAAAAAATACTTCAAAGTGTTAGGCACAAATAAAAACCAAATAGATTGATTATGCAGTAAATTTTATTGAAAGAAAACATGTAAAAAGACCAAGAACATTACATGTGTATGAAAAAATATGAAAAATATTACCCCACTTTACAAATTTTCAGAGATTTTCACTTTAAAATATGTAATGAAAGTATAATTTTATCCAAGACATGTACCCATTTGTTAAAAAAGTCATTTGAAATGAAGACTTAATTGCTTTTATTTATAAATAATGTTACATTCAGTATCTATTTACCTCACATTGATTTATTATGCTAGGTTTAATATCTGACAGTCTAAGGGAGGTAATTAGTAAATATTTTGACAGCATCTATCAGCCTCTTAAAAATGACTCAGCATAGGACATAAAGTTCCAAATCTATCAACACATATGATTCAGAGGTGTTGCAACCCCATCCTTTCTATTTTTAATTCTTATTGCACTCTTCTATTTCAAATGACCCATTATTAAATTCCTTTCCATTTGATACACACAAGTTGAAAAAGTGATAGTCATTTATAATTTAAAATGGTTTTTTCTCGTCGAAGTTTCTTAAGAAATCGTTCAAAGCAAAAAACAATGTTCCAGAAGGGACATAAACACTTTCCGATACACAAGGATTCTTACAAATCAAGTGGAAACTGTTCTTTATCTTCTGATTTTAAACGTCCAAATTCACAGGAATACTTTGATGCTGTAAAAGTTCTGAGTGATAGCCAAACAGCAGACACTACACACCTGGTTCCTTCAAAAATGAGACCTGAAAAAGATAAGGAATGTGAAAATTTGGATGATTTTTCAATATCTGAAGATTCAGAGGAAAATGTAATTGTAACATTAAAAAAATTAACAAATCTAATCATTGGATTTATGCCGCATAATTGTTCGTTCCCTAATCCAGATGTAGTCATGTCGAAAAGGTTAGGTATTTGTGTTTCAGTAAAGGTAGTATGTACAAATTGTGACTTTTCATCTGAACCTGTAAAACTTTATTCAACAATGAAGTCTCCTAGAGGCCCGGATAGTGGTGTCTTAAATAATGCATTGTTGATACCAGTGATAAAATCAAAAGTGGGTATTTCAGATATAATTACAATAATGTCTTGCCTGAACATTCAATGTTTAAGTCGGACCGTTATGCAACGAAAGGTCAACAAGATGTCTGATTTAATGGTTGACATGAATAAAAAAACAATGATCGAGAACCAAGAATATGTGAAAAAAGTCCTAGAATTAGCAGGACAAGACAATTCTTTTGATGCGGAGGTAGATTCTTCATTTAACAATCGCCCCCAAGCTGGGTTTGAAGCAGCATCGCAAACCTTCTGTCCTTTTATAGAGCAAAATACAAGTAGGAAGCTACCTGTAAATATGATAGCAGCAAATACATTATGTCCAAAATTAAATTGTAACCATAACAATGACAAATGTAAAAAAAACTACAGTACTGACGAGTCAATGGCTTCAACTGAAGGGAAATTTGTAAAACAACATTTAACTGAAATAAACAGTAAGAAAATTTTAAAGGTACGTTCTGTTACCAGTGATGCCTCTGCTCAAATTGCAAAATCTGTAAATGATTATTCTAGAGCTAATAACATACCGATTCGCCACTATAAATGCCTTGTCCACAAGTTGAGAACATTACAAAAACATTTGAGAAATATAAAACTAACCAGCTCAATGCATGGATTTGACAAGGATATTTTTGTAAGAAAGTTGGCAAGTGGTATAAGGGCCAGGATAAGACTAGAGTTCACTCGGATTAAAAGGGTCTCTGCCAATGAGTGCAGTTTTATTGAGCGCGGTAGGAGAGCAGTTGAAAATGTTATTCCATGTTTTGCAAATGATCATAGAAACTGTAGAAGAGATTCTATTGTTTGCTCTGCTCATCTATCCATGTACAATACAAGCCACTTGCCATATGCCAGGCATTTGGAACTGAACCAGAATGACATAATTAAATTGAAATCAGTCTTAGCAAAAAACTTTACCAACTCTGAGATACAGAAAATTTCCCGTCTTTCAACAACCAACAAGTGTGAAAGTTTACACAGTAAGGTATTTTCATTTGCACCAAAAAATACTATTTGGACAAGAAATTTTGAAGGTTTATGTCATTCTGCCGTCCATTCCTCATCTCTGGGAAATGGGAAATCCTGTATATTACTTGCAAGTGCCATAGGACTAAAATACAGAAAGACGGATCCATTTATTAAAAATATGAGACTGCGGGACAAAACGGGTGAATACCATACACTCAGAAAAACTACTCGTCAGTACAAGTTTATCAGATTCAAATATAGGCGAAACAAAGGAAATAGGAAGTTGATGGCAAACTCATTATTTAACTGTGCAAATGAAAACATAATAAACGAACATCAATATGCTAACAGGAGAGACTTTACCTGAAGTTACAATATACATTTTGCGTATCCATAGTGCAACAAACATTCTGCATTATTTTTGCAAATCTTGCGCCTGTTATTTACACTTTGTGGTTCTAAAGATAAATGTTCTTTCCTTACACATAGTTCATTGTGACAAACATGTGAAACATTGAATTTGTGATCAATTGGTTTAAAATTGTCATTCATAAAGTAGCTGAGTCTATGAGCAAAAATTTTAATTTTTTTCCCTCTAAATCTGGTTTCATAAACTCCATAGCCTTTTTTCTGTTGCCCTGTCCAGATCAAACATCCACTAACATATATAGTTTTTGTTTCAAAAACAGAGAAAAGCTTATTTTTTTCAATTTGTGTAAGGCTACATTTAAAAAAGTAAGACATTTGGGGTATTTACTGGTTTACACTATGAATACACAAAAAAATGCTGTTTTCCACTGAAAATATAAGCAGAGAAACATTGATACAGGGTAAATAATGTTTATCATGCATCTGTAACATTTTGTAATATCATATGCTTACTGAAAAGTCAACTGGAAGTAACATTTTTGCAACAAACACTCTCTTTCAACTTGTGTATAAAACTTGAAAATCAGTATCTGAATAGAGTTATCTTCCTTGAATTTCAAGGCATTTACAAAAAACATGAGTTCATCCCTGAAACTGTATTTTCTTACTGTTTTTGTGGTCGATTTAGGGTTAGAACACTTGAAATTATTTTTAAAGGGTGAAAGTAACCTTGTGTCTCTCATTTTAATTTCATCATGTATGTTAATGGTGGCAGAAACCAGTTTTTTTCACTAATTCACGTGCAAGTGTAGACCAAATTTAAAAAAAATTCTGTAAATAAATCTGAAAGATATAAACATGCTTTGATAATTTTTTGGTGTTCAGAATTGATTAAAATTGATAGTGAAGTACTTCTGATCAATGTTTTTTATGTGGTTTCCTTATCCCGCATTACCTACTTTTCCCAGTTAACGGACAAAATCCCAACAATTTTTTAATTTGGCACCCTATTCCAGACCTCAGTGCATCAAACCTGCTAATTACTGACAAGAAAATCATTCAAAAATATCTAATTTAATCACTTGCAACTCGAATAAACAACAGCTGAACCTATCCTTACCATCAAAATTTGGCACTTTCCAGTGTCCTTAAATAACCACCTGTTTTGACCAATGGAAAACAGGATAACAATGTATAGTTAGCCTTCAAACAGTATGTATATGGGACTCTAGATTTTTCATGTCAAACAAGGATAAAACCATGAAAGTTGCATATCAATGTAATCAGGAAAGGTAACATTGTGTAATGCAAACTTAGAATTTTAGATCTTTTTATTTATCACTGCTCACTGAAGTGACAAAGATAGCCAAAGTTTTTTAATACTAATTTTCTGCGTGGGACAATGGCACAGAGGCTAAGAACTGGTACCTGCCACCTTAAGCATTTTTTATATTGCATGTGTTTGACTTTTGATGTTATGTACATGTTTATCAGTCTTTTAAGAATTAAAAAATCTTAAATGAGAGTTATATTTCTTAATGAAACAAATTTTACAGGCTTTCAAAGAAAGGTGGTGTTTTTGCGGCATTTCATTCAAAATGTCATCTGTCACCGACAATCACAAAAAAATGCTTAAAAAATACTTCAAAGTGTTAGGCACAAATAAAAACCAAATAGATTGATTATGCAGTAAATTTTATTGAAAGAAAACATGTAAAAAGACCAAGAACATTACATGTGTATGAAAAAATATGAAAAATATTACCCCACTTTACAAATTTTCAGAGATTTTCACTTTAAAATATGTAATGAAAGTATAATTTTATCCAAGACATGTACCCATTTGTTAAAAAAGTCATTTGAAATGAAGACTTAATTGCTTTTATTTATAAATAATGTTACATTCAGTATCTATTTACCTCACATTGATTTATTATGCTAGGTTTAATATCTGACAGTCTAAGGGAGGTAATTAGTAAATATTTTGACAGCATCTATCAGCCTCTTAAAAATGACTCAGCATAGGACATAAAGTTCCAAATCTATCAACACATATGATTCAGAGGTGTTGCAACCCCATCCTTTCTATTTTTAATTCTTATTGCACTCTTCTATTTCAAATGACCCATTATTAAATTCCTTTCCATTTGATACACACAAGTTGAAAAAGTGATAGTCATTTATAATTTAAAATGGTTTTTTCTCGTCGAAGTTTCTTAAGAAATCGTTCAAAGCAAAAAACAATGTTCCAGAAGGGACATAAACACTTTCCGATACACAAGGATTCTTACAAATCAAGTGGAAACTGTTCTTTATCTTCTGATTTTAAACGTCCAAATTCACAGGAATACTTTGATGCTGTAAAAGTTCTGAGTGATAGCCAAACAGCAGACACTACACACCTGGTTCCTTCAAAAATGAGACCTGAAAAAGATAAGGAATGTGAAAATTTGGATGATTTTTCAATATCTGAAGATTCAGAGGAAAATGTAATTGTAACATTAAAAAAATTAACAAATCTAATCATTGGATTTATGCCGCATAATTGTTCGTTCCCTAATCCAGATGTAGTCATGTCGAAAAGGTTAGGTATTTGTGTTTCAGTAAAGGTAGTATGTACAAATTGTGACTTTTCATCTGAACCTGTAAAACTTTATTCAACAATGAAGTCTCCTAGAGGCCCGGATAGTGGTGTCTTAAATAATGCATTGTTGATACCAGTGATAAAATCAAAAGTGGGTATTTCAGATATAATTACAATAATGTCTTGCCTGAACATTCAATGTTTAAGTCGGACCGTTATGCAACGAAAGGTCAACAAGATGTCTGATTTAATGGTTGACATGAATAAAAAAACAATGATCGAGAACCAAGAATATGTGAAAAAAGTCCTAGAATTAGCAGGACAAGACAATTCTTTTGATGCGGAGGTAGATTCTTCATTTAACAATCGCCCCCAAGCTGGGTTTGAAGCAGCATCGCAAACCTTCTGTCCTTTTATAGAGCAAAATACAAGTAGGAAGCTACCTGTAAATATGATAGCAGCAAATACATTATGTCCAAAATTAAATTGTAACCATAACAATGACAAATGTAAAAAAAACTACAGTACTGACGAGTCAATGGCTTCAACTGAAGGGAAATTTGTAAAACAACATTTAACTGAAATAAACAGTAAGAAAATTTTAAAGGTACGTTCTGTTACCAGTGATGCCTCTGCTCAAATTGCAAAATCTGTAAATGATTATTCTAGAGCTAATAACATACCGATTCGCCACTATAAATGCCTTGTCCACAAGTTGAGAACATTACAAAAACATTTGAGAAATATAAAACTAACCAGCTCAATGCATGGATTTGACAAGGATATTTTTGTAAGAAAGTTGGCAAGTGGTATAAGGGCCAGGATAAGACTAGAGTTCACTCGGATTAAAAGGGTCTCTGCCAATGAGTGCAGTTTTATTGAGCGCGGTAGGAGAGCAGTTGAAAATGTTATTCCATGTTTTGCAAATGATCATAGAAACTGTAGAAGAGATTCTATTGTTTGCTCTGCTCATCTATCCATGTACAATACAAGCCACTTGCCATATGCCAGGCATTTGGAACTGAACCAGAATGACATAATTAAATTGAAATCAGTCTTAGCAAAAAACTTTACCAACTCTGAGATACAGAAAATTTCCCGTCTTTCAACAACCAACAAGTGTGAAAGTTTACACAGTAAGGTATTTTCATTTGCACCAAAAAATACTATTTGGACAAGAAATTTTGAAGGTTTATGTCATTCTGCCGTCCATTCCTCATCTCTGGGAAATGGGAAATCCTGTATATTACTTGCAAGTGCCATAGGACTAAAATACAGAAAGACGGATCCATTTATTAAAAATATGAGACTGCGGGACAAAACGGGTGAATACCATACACTCAGAAAAACTACTCGTCAGTACAAGTTTATCAGATTCAAATATAGGCGAAACAAAGGAAATAGGAAGTTGATGGCAAACTCATTATTTAACTGTGCAAATGAAAACATAATAAACGAACATCAATATGCTAACAGGAGAGACTTTACCTGAAGTTACAATATACATTTTGCGTATCCATAGTGCAACAAACATTCTGCATTATTTTTGCAAATCTTGCGCCTGTTATTTACACTTTGTGGTTCTAAAGATAAATGTTCTTTCCTTACACATAGTTCATTGTGACAAACATGTGAAACATTGAATTTGTGATCAATTGGTTTAAAATTGTCATTCATAAAGTAGCTGAGTCTATGAGCAAAAATTTTAATTTTTTTCCCTCTAAATCTGGTTTCATAAACTCCATAGCCTTTTTTCTGTTGCCCTGTCCAGATCAAACATCCACTAACATATATAGTTTTTGTTTCAAAAACAGAGAAAAGCTTATTTTTTTCAATTTGTGTAAGGCTACATTTAAAAAAGTAAGACATTTGGGGTATTTACTGGTTTACACTATGAATACACAAAAAAATGCTGTTTTCCACTGAAAATATAAGCAGAGAAACATTGATACAGGGTAAATAATGTTTATCATGCATCTGTAACATTTTGTAATATCATATGCTTACTGAAAAGTCAACTGGAAGTAACATTTTTGCAACAAACACTCTCTTTCAACTTGTGTATAAAACTTGAAAATCAGTATCTGAATAGAGTTATCTTCCTTGAATTTCAAGGCATTTACAAAAAACATGAGTTCATCCCTGAAACTGTATTTTCTTACTGTTTTTGTGGTCGATTTAGGGTTAGAACACTTGAAATTATTTTTAAAGGGTGAAAGTAACCTTGTGTCTCTCATTTTAATTTCATCATGTATGTTAATGGTGGCAGAAACCAGTTTTTTTCACTAATTCACGTGCAAGTGTAGACCAAATTTAAAAAAAATTCTGTAAATAAATCTGAAAGATATAAACATGCTTTGATAATTTTTTGGTGTTCAGAATTGATTAAAATTGATAGTGAAGTACTTCTGATCAATGTTTTTTATGTGGTTTCCTTATCCCGCATTACCTACTTTTCCCAGTTAACGGACAAAATCCCAACAATTTTTTAATTTGGCACCCTATTCCAGACCTCAGTGCATCAAACCTGCTAATTACTGACAAGAAAATCATTCAAAAATATCTAATTTAATCACTTGCAACTCGAATAAACAACAGCTGAACCTATCCTTACCATCAAAATTTGGCACTTTCCAGTGTCCTTAAATAACCACCTGTTTTGACCAATGGAAAACAGGATAACAATGTATAGTTAGCCTTCAAACAGTATGTATATGGGACTCTAGATTTTTCATGTCAAACAAGGATAAAACCATGAAAGTTGCATATCAATGTAATCAGGAAAGGTAACATTGTGTAATGCAAACTTAGAATTTTAGATCTTTTTATTTATCACTGCTCACTGAAGTGACAAAGATAGCCAAAGTTTTTTAATACTAATTTTCTGCGTGGGACAATGGCACAGAGGCTAAGAACTGGTACCTGCCACCTTAAGCATTTTTTATATTGCATGTGTTTGACTTTTGATGTTATGTACATGTTTATCAGTCTTTTAAGAATTAAAAAATCTTAAATGAGAGTTATATTTCTTAATGAAACAAATTTTACAGGCTTTCAAAGAAAGGTGGTGTTTTTGCGGCATTTCATTCAAAATGTCATCTGTCACCGACAATCACAAAAAAATGCTTAAAAAATACTTCAAAGTGTTAGGCACAAATAAAAACCAAATAGATTGATTATGCAGTAAATTTTATTGAAAGAAAACATGTAAAAAGACCAAGAACATTACATGTGTATGAAAAAATATGAAAAATATTACCCCACTTTACAAATTTTCAGAGATTTTCACTTTAAAATATGTAATGAAAGTATAATTTTATCCAAGACATGTACCCATTTGTTAAAAAAGTCATTTGAAATGAAGACTTAATTGCTTTTATTTATAAATAATGTTACATTCAGTATCTATTTACCTCACATTGATTTATTATGCTAGGTTTAATATCTGACAGTCTAAGGGAGGTAATTAGTAAATATTTTGACAGCATCTATCAGCCTCTTAAAAATGACTCAGCATAGGACATAAAGTTCCAAATCTATCAACACATATGATTCAGAGGTGTTGCAACCCCATCCTTTCTATTTTTAATTCTTATTGCACTCTTCTATTTCAAATGACCCATTATTAAATTCCTTTCCATTTGATACACACAAGTTGAAAAAGTGATAGTCATTTATAATTTAAAATGGTTTTTTCTCGTCGAAGTTTCTTAAGAAATCGTTCAAAGCAAAAAACAATGTTCCAGAAGGGACATAAACACTTTCCGATACACAAGGATTCTTACAAATCAAGTGGAAACTGTTCTTTATCTTCTGATTTTAAACGTCCAAATTCACAGGAATACTTTGATGCTGTAAAAGTTCTGAGTGATAGCCAAACAGCAGACACTACACACCTGGTTCCTTCAAAAATGAGACCTGAAAAAGATAAGGAATGTGAAAATTTGGATGATTTTTCAATATCTGAAGATTCAGAGGAAAATGTAATTGTAACATTAAAAAAATTAACAAATCTAATCATTGGATTTATGCCGCATAATTGTTCGTTCCCTAATCCAGATGTAGTCATGTCGAAAAGGTTAGGTATTTGTGTTTCAGTAAAGGTAGTATGTACAAATTGTGACTTTTCATCTGAACCTGTAAAACTTTATTCAACAATGAAGTCTCCTAGAGGCCCGGATAGTGGTGTCTTAAATAATGCATTGTTGATACCAGTGATAAAATCAAAAGTGGGTATTTCAGATATAATTACAATAATGTCTTGCCTGAACATTCAATGTTTAAGTCGGACCGTTATGCAACGAAAGGTCAACAAGATGTCTGATTTAATGGTTGACATGAATAAAAAAACAATGATCGAGAACCAAGAATATGTGAAAAAAGTCCTAGAATTAGCAGGACAAGACAATTCTTTTGATGCGGAGGTAGATTCTTCATTTAACAATCGCCCCCAAGCTGGGTTTGAAGCAGCATCGCAAACCTTCTGTCCTTTTATAGAGCAAAATACAAGTAGGAAGCTACCTGTAAATATGATAGCAGCAAATACATTATGTCCAAAATTAAATTGTAACCATAACAATGACAAATGTAAAAAAAACTACAGTACTGACGAGTCAATGGCTTCAACTGAAGGGAAATTTGTAAAACAACATTTAACTGAAATAAACAGTAAGAAAATTTTAAAGGTACGTTCTGTTACCAGTGATGCCTCTGCTCAAATTGCAAAATCTGTAAATGATTATTCTAGAGCTAATAACATACCGATTCGCCACTATAAATGCCTTGTCCACAAGTTGAGAACATTACAAAAACATTTGAGAAATATAAAACTAACCAGCTCAATGCATGGATTTGACAAGGATATTTTTGTAAGAAAGTTGGCAAGTGGTATAAGGGCCAGGATAAGACTAGAGTTCACTCGGATTAAAAGGGTCTCTGCCAATGAGTGCAGTTTTATTGAGCGCGGTAGGAGAGCAGTTGAAAATGTTATTCCATGTTTTGCAAATGATCATAGAAACTGTAGAAGAGATTCTATTGTTTGCTCTGCTCATCTATCCATGTACAATACAAGCCACTTGCCATATGCCAGGCATTTGGAACTGAACCAGAATGACATAATTAAATTGAAATCAGTCTTAGCAAAAAACTTTACCAACTCTGAGATACAGAAAATTTCCCGTCTTTCAACAACCAACAAGTGTGAAAGTTTACACAGTAAGGTATTTTCATTTGCACCAAAAAATACTATTTGGACAAGAAATTTTGAAGGTTTATGTCATTCTGCCGTCCATTCCTCATCTCTGGGAAATGGGAAATCCTGTATATTACTTGCAAGTGCCATAGGACTAAAATACAGAAAGACGGATCCATTTATTAAAAATATGAGACTGCGGGACAAAACGGGTGAATACCATACACTCAGAAAAACTACTCGTCAGTACAAGTTTATCAGATTCAAATATAGGCGAAACAAAGGAAATAGGAAGTTGATGGCAAACTCATTATTTAACTGTGCAAATGAAAACATAATAAACGAACATCAATATGCTAACAGGAGAGACTTTACCTGAAGTTACAATATACATTTTGCGTATCCATAGTGCAACAAACATTCTGCATTATTTTTGCAAATCTTGCGCCTGTTATTTACACTTTGTGGTTCTAAAGATAAATGTTCTTTCCTTACACATAGTTCATTGTGACAAACATGTGAAACATTGAATTTGTGATCAATTGGTTTAAAATTGTCATTCATAAAGTAGCTGAGTCTATGAGCAAAAATTTTAATTTTTTTCCCTCTAAATCTGGTTTCATAAACTCCATAGCCTTTTTTCTGTTGCCCTGTCCAGATCAAACATCCACTAACATATATAGTTTTTGTTTCAAAAACAGAGAAAAGCTTATTTTTTTCAATTTGTGTAAGGCTACATTTAAAAAAGTAAGACATTTGGGGTATTTACTGGTTTACACTATGAATACACAAAAAAATGCTGTTTTCCACTGAAAATATAAGCAGAGAAACATTGATACAGGGTAAATAATGTTTATCATGCATCTGTAACATTTTGTAATATCATATGCTTACTGAAAAGTCAACTGGAAGTAACATTTTTGCAACAAACACTCTCTTTCAACTTGTGTATAAAACTTGAAAATCAGTATCTGAATAGAGTTATCTTCCTTGAATTTCAAGGCATTTACAAAAAACATGAGTTCATCCCTGAAACTGTATTTTCTTACTGTTTTTGTGGTCGATTTAGGGTTAGAACACTTGAAATTATTTTTAAAGGGTGAAAGTAACCTTGTGTCTCTCATTTTAATTTCATCATGTATGTTAATGGTGGCAGAAACCAGTTTTTTTCACTAATTCACGTGCAAGTGTAGACCAAATTTAAAAAAAATTCTGTAAATAAATCTGAAAGATATAAACATGCTTTGATAATTTTTTGGTGTTCAGAATTGATTAAAATTGATAGTGAAGTACTTCTGATCAATGTTTTTTATGTGGTTTCCTTATCCCGCATTACCTACTTTTCCCAGTTAACGGACAAAATCCCAACAATTTTTTAATTTGGCACCCTATTCCAGACCTCAGTGCATCAAACCTGCTAATTACTGACAAGAAAATCATTCAAAAATATCTAATTTAATCACTTGCAACTCGAATAAACAACAGCTGAACCTATCCTTACCATCAAAATTTGGCACTTTCCAGTGTCCTTAAATAACCACCTGTTTTGACCAATGGAAAACAGGATAACAATGTATAGTTAGCCTTCAAACAGTATGTATATGGGACTCTAGATTTTTCATGTCAAACAAGGATAAAACCATGAAAGTTGCATATCAATGTAATCAGGAAAGGTAACATTGTGTAATGCAAACTTAGAATTTTAGATCTTTTTATTTATCACTGCTCACTGAAGTGACAAAGATAGCCAAAGTTTTTTAATACTAATTTTCTGCGTGGGACAATGGCACAGAGGCTAAGAACTGGTACCTGCCACCTTAAGCATTTTTTATATTGCATGTGTTTGACTTTTGATGTTATGTACATGTTTATCAGTCTTTTAAGAATTAAAAAATCTTAAATGAGAGTTATATTTCTTAATGAAACAAATTTTACAGGCTTTCAAAGAAAGGTGGTGTTTTTGCGGCATTTCATTCAAAATGTCATCTGTCACCGACAATCACAAAAAAATGCTTAAAAAATACTTCAAAGTGTTAGGCACAAATAAAAACCAAATAGATTGATTATGCAGTAAATTTTATTGAAAGAAAACATGTAAAAAGACCAAGAACATTACATGTGTATGAAAAAATATGAAAAATATTACCCCACTTTACAAATTTTCAGAGATTTTCACTTTAAAATATGTAATGAAAGTATAATTTTATCCAAGACATGTACCCATTTGTTAAAAAAGTCATTTGAAATGAAGACTTAATTGCTTTTATTTATAAATAATGTTACATTCAGTATCTATTTACCTCACATTGATTTATTATGCTAGGTTTAATATCTGACAGTCTAAGGGAGGTAATTAGTAAATATTTTGACAGCATCTATCAGCCTCTTAAAAATGACTCAGCATAGGACATAAAGTTCCAAATCTATCAACACATATGATTCAGAGGTGTTGCAACCCCATCCTTTCTATTTTTAATTCTTATTGCACTCTTCTATTTCAAATGACCCATTATTAAATTCCTTTCCATTTGATACACACAAGTTGAAAAAGTGATAGTCATTTATAATTTAAAATGGTTTTTTCTCGTCGAAGTTTCTTAAGAAATCGTTCAAAGCAAAAAACAATGTTCCAGAAGGGACATAAACACTTTCCGATACACAAGGATTCTTACAAATCAAGTGGAAACTGTTCTTTATCTTCTGATTTTAAACGTCCAAATTCACAGGAATACTTTGATGCTGTAAAAGTTCTGAGTGATAGCCAAACAGCAGACACTACACACCTGGTTCCTTCAAAAATGAGACCTGAAAAAGATAAGGAATGTGAAAATTTGGATGATTTTTCAATATCTGAAGATTCAGAGGAAAATGTAATTGTAACATTAAAAAAATTAACAAATCTAATCATTGGATTTATGCCGCATAATTGTTCGTTCCCTAATCCAGATGTAGTCATGTCGAAAAGGTTAGGTATTTGTGTTTCAGTAAAGGTAGTATGTACAAATTGTGACTTTTCATCTGAACCTGTAAAACTTTATTCAACAATGAAGTCTCCTAGAGGCCCGGATAGTGGTGTCTTAAATAATGCATTGTTGATACCAGTGATAAAATCAAAAGTGGGTATTTCAGATATAATTACAATAATGTCTTGCCTGAACATTCAATGTTTAAGTCGGACCGTTATGCAACGAAAGGTCAACAAGATGTCTGATTTAATGGTTGACATGAATAAAAAAACAATGATCGAGAACCAAGAATATGTGAAAAAAGTCCTAGAATTAGCAGGACAAGACAATTCTTTTGATGCGGAGGTAGATTCTTCATTTAACAATCGCCCCCAAGCTGGGTTTGAAGCAGCATCGCAAACCTTCTGTCCTTTTATAGAGCAAAATACAAGTAGGAAGCTACCTGTAAATATGATAGCAGCAAATACATTATGTCCAAAATTAAATTGTAACCATAACAATGACAAATGTAAAAAAAACTACAGTACTGACGAGTCAATGGCTTCAACTGAAGGGAAATTTGTAAAACAACATTTAACTGAAATAAACAGTAAGAAAATTTTAAAGGTACGTTCTGTTACCAGTGATGCCTCTGCTCAAATTGCAAAATCTGTAAATGATTATTCTAGAGCTAATAACATACCGATTCGCCACTATAAATGCCTTGTCCACAAGTTGAGAACATTACAAAAACATTTGAGAAATATAAAACTAACCAGCTCAATGCATGGATTTGACAAGGATATTTTTGTAAGAAAGTTGGCAAGTGGTATAAGGGCCAGGATAAGACTAGAGTTCACTCGGATTAAAAGGGTCTCTGCCAATGAGTGCAGTTTTATTGAGCGCGGTAGGAGAGCAGTTGAAAATGTTATTCCATGTTTTGCAAATGATCATAGAAACTGTAGAAGAGATTCTATTGTTTGCTCTGCTCATCTATCCATGTACAATACAAGCCACTTGCCATATGCCAGGCATTTGGAACTGAACCAGAATGACATAATTAAATTGAAATCAGTCTTAGCAAAAAACTTTACCAACTCTGAGATACAGAAAATTTCCCGTCTTTCAACAACCAACAAGTGTGAAAGTTTACACAGTAAGGTATTTTCATTTGCACCAAAAAATACTATTTGGACAAGAAATTTTGAAGGTTTATGTCATTCTGCCGTCCATTCCTCATCTCTGGGAAATGGGAAATCCTGTATATTACTTGCAAGTGCCATAGGACTAAAATACAGAAAGACGGATCCATTTATTAAAAATATGAGACTGCGGGACAAAACGGGTGAATACCATACACTCAGAAAAACTACTCGTCAGTACAAGTTTATCAGATTCAAATATAGGCGAAACAAAGGAAATAGGAAGTTGATGGCAAACTCATTATTTAACTGTGCAAATGAAAACATAATAAACGAACATCAATATGCTAACAGGAGAGACTTTACCTGAAGTTACAATATACATTTTGCGTATCCATAGTGCAACAAACATTCTGCATTATTTTTGCAAATCTTGCGCCTGTTATTTACACTTTGTGGTTCTAAAGATAAATGTTCTTTCCTTACACATAGTTCATTGTGACAAACATGTGAAACATTGAATTTGTGATCAATTGGTTTAAAATTGTCATTCATAAAGTAGCTGAGTCTATGAGCAAAAATTTTAATTTTTTTCCCTCTAAATCTGGTTTCATAAACTCCATAGCCTTTTTTCTGTTGCCCTGTCCAGATCAAACATCCACTAACATATATAGTTTTTGTTTCAAAAACAGAGAAAAGCTTATTTTTTTCAATTTGTGTAAGGCTACATTTAAAAAAGTAAGACATTTGGGGTATTTACTGGTTTACACTATGAATACACAAAAAAATGCTGTTTTCCACTGAAAATATAAGCAGAGAAACATTGATACAGGGTAAATAATGTTTATCATGCATCTGTAACATTTTGTAATATCATATGCTTACTGAAAAGTCAACTGGAAGTAACATTTTTGCAACAAACACTCTCTTTCAACTTGTGTATAAAACTTGAAAATCAGTATCTGAATAGAGTTATCTTCCTTGAATTTCAAGGCATTTACAAAAAACATGAGTTCATCCCTGAAACTGTATTTTCTTACTGTTTTTGTGGTCGATTTAGGGTTAGAACACTTGAAATTATTTTTAAAGGGTGAAAGTAACCTTGTGTCTCTCATTTTAATTTCATCATGTATGTTAATGGTGGCAGAAACCAGTTTTTTTCACTAATTCACGTGCAAGTGTAGACCAAATTTAAAAAAAATTCTGTAAATAAATCTGAAAGATATAAACATGCTTTGATAATTTTTTGGTGTTCAGAATTGATTAAAATTGATAGTGAAGTACTTCTGATCAATGTTTTTTATGTGGTTTCCTTATCCCGCATTACCTACTTTTCCCAGTTAACGGACAAAATCCCAACAATTTTTTAATTTGGCACCCTATTCCAGACCTCAGTGCATCAAACCTGCTAATTACTGACAAGAAAATCATTCAAAAATATCTAATTTAATCACTTGCAACTCGAATAAACAACAGCTGAACCTATCCTTACCATCAAAATTTGGCACTTTCCAGTGTCCTTAAATAACCACCTGTTTTGACCAATGGAAAACAGGATAACAATGTATAGTTAGCCTTCAAACAGTATGTATATGGGACTCTAGATTTTTCATGTCAAACAAGGATAAAACCATGAAAGTTGCATATCAATGTAATCAGGAAAGGTAACATTGTGTAATGCAAACTTAGAATTTTAGATCTTTTTATTTATCACTGCTCACTGAAGTGACAAAGATAGCCAAAGTTTTTTAATACTAATTTTCTGCGTGGGACAATGGCACAGAGGCTAAGAACTGGTACCTGCCACCTTAAGCATTTTTTATATTGCATGTGTTTGACTTTTGATGTTATGTACATGTTTATCAGTCTTTTAAGAATTAAAAAATCTTAAATGAGAGTTATATTTCTTAATGAAACAAATTTTACAGGCTTTCAAAGAAAGGTGGTGTTTTTGCGGCATTTCATTCAAAATGTCATCTGTCACCGACAATCACAAAAAAATGCTTAAAAAATACTTCAAAGTGTTAGGCACAAATAAAAACCAAATAGATTGATTATGCAGTAAATTTTATTGAAAGAAAACATGTAAAAAGACCAAGAACATTACATGTGTATGAAAAAATATGAAAAATATTACCCCACTTTACAAAACTGTCCACAAGAGACCAAAATGACACAGACATTAACAACTAGAGGTCTTTACGGTCTTCAACCGTTAAGCCAATATAAAGAAGGTATGGTATGATTGCCAATGAGACAACTGTCCACAAGAGACCAAAATGACACAGACATTAACAACCATAGGTCACCAAACAGCCTTCAACAATGAGCAAAGCCCGAGGTAAAGCCCATACCGCATAGTCAGCTGTAAAAGGCAATCATACTATATCTTTTTTTTTATATTTACATGTTAAAAAATGCATGCAAATTTAATCAAAACCTGCACACAAACGTAATGATTTTTGTGCGCAAATGTAATGGTAATGTGCGCAAACCTAATGCACTGATTTATTTGTTTTTAATAAATTTTAATTTAAAGTTGCTACATCATGTTCATGTATAAAACTTCAAGAAAAATACAAAAAGAGTGTTTTCTTGTTCAAAGAAAAATAATCTCAAAACTAAATTGTGACTTTTTGTCCTGTGACAGTGTGTGACTTTTTGACTGTGACTTTCTGTCCTGCATTCAGATTGAATAGGGGAGTTTGGTTGACCCCGCCTCCCTCTATCTGAGACTACTATCTCAGTGATGAGCTTTATGTTTCATGTACAAATGTATTGTGCTTGTCATATATATGTATGTCGGATAAAAGCTCTACAGACCTTTAATATGTTGTATTGTTATATGTATAACCGACAATAAATAAATAGCCCCTAACAAGTAAGAATTAGGTTACTTCTTTTTGTTTTGACATCTTGCATGGGTTTTTATAGCCCCGTATTAAAATTATGCCCCCACTTTAAAAAAGGGGGGTATACTGTTTTACCCCTGTCTGTCCATACATCCTTGCGTGCGTCAGTCAGTCCGTCCGATGAATATTTTTCGTCCCATTTTCCTTAGGAACTACAATAAAAGGATTTCTGAAATTTGGTTTCAGGGTTAAATAAGTCAGCTATACCGTGTGATGCATTTTCAGATTCATCACTCGGCAACTTCCTGTTTTCCCAACACTTGTATGATTTTACACATGATAGCCAAGTTGAAAGTTGAAAACTAACAACCTAATTTATGTACAAAAAAATTGAAAAACAGATATGTTACACATAAACAAACGACGATCACTGAATTATCGGATCCTGACTTGGAACAGGCACAACCATAACAAATTGGCAGGGTATAAGGAACTTTGAAAATATTTAGTTTTTGTGGTTTGGTCAATTTTCCGGATACTGTAAGCAATAAGGCCCCTTTATTTAGTGAATGAAATAATTGTAAGATGCACTTAGCTGTCTGTCATATTTTATATGAACTTGACCTCATTTTCATGCATGGTTCATTGGTCAATGAAACACTGCATTGTTTTGTCAGTTTATCATATGTTTAAAGTTACAGGTAGATTATATTTGGTAGATATGAAACAATTGTAAGGTGTGCATGTCTGAATGGCAGATTCATATATAAACCATGACCGCATTTTATTGTTCTTTGGTCAATGATAAGTTTTCTTGGTTTTGTCATTTTATCAGGCCACATTTAAAAGAATGTCTGTTTCCCCTCCCCGGGTCTACCCTTTGTAAACAGACCAGGAAGGCAGGTTTTTTTTAGCTCACCTGACCTGAAAGGTCAAGTGAGCTTTTCTCATCACTTGGCGTTCGTCGTCTGTCGTCCTGCGTCCGTCGTCTGTAAACTTTTACAAAAATCTTCTCCTCTGAAACTACTTGGCCAAATTCTACCAAACTTGGCCACAATCATCCTTGGGGTATCTAGTTTAAAAAATGTGTGGCGTGACCTGTCAAACCAACCAAGATGGCCACCATGGCTAAAAATAGAACATAGGGGTAAAATGCAGTTTTTGGCTTATAACTCAAAAACCAAAGCATTTAGAGCAAATCTGACATGGGGTAAAATTGTTGATCAGGTCAAGATCTATCTACCCTGAAATTTTCAGACGAATCGGACAACCTGTTGATGGGTTGCTGCCTGTGAAATGGTTATTTTAAGGAAATTTTGCAGTTTTTGGTTATTATCTTGAATACTATTATAGATAGAGATAAACTGTAAAAGCAATAATGTTCAGCAAAGTAAGACCTACAAATAAGTCACATGATCAAAATTGTCAGTCGACCCCTTAAGGAGTTATTGCCCTTTATAGTCAATTTTTAACAACTTTTCATAATTTTTTGTAACTTTTTTAAAAATCTTCTTCTCTGAAACTACTTTGCCAAATTTAACCAAACTTGGCCACAATTATCATTGTGGTTTGTAGTTTAAAAAATGTGTCCGATGACTCAGCCTACCAAACAAAATGGCCGACATGGCTAAAATTAGAACATAGTGGTAAAATGCAGGTTTTGCTTTATATCTTTGAAACTAAGACATTTAGGGCAAATCTTTCAAGATTTAAATGTCCATCAGAATAAGATATATCCCCTCACAAATTTTCAGTTGAATTGGACAACCTGTTGTTGGGTTGCTGCCCTAAAATTGGTGATTTTAAGGTAATTTTGCAGTTTTTGGTTATTATCTTGAATACTATTATAGATAGAGATAAACTGTAGACAGCAATAATGTTCAGCAAAGTAAGATCTACAAATAAGTCAGCATGATCAAAATTGTTAGAGGACCCCTTAAGGAGTTATTGCCCTTTATAGTCATAATTGAACAAATTTTCGTCATTTTTGTAACTTGTATAAAAATCATTTCTAAAACTACTTGGCCAAATTTAACCAAACTTGGCCACAATCATAATACTAGGGTATCTATTTAAAAAAAAAGTGTCTAATGACCCCGCCTACCAACGAAGATGGCCGACATCAGTAAACACATTAACAGGTGAGCGACACAGGCTCTTGAGAGCCTCTAGTTTTTTTTAACTGGATGTGATTGTCATAGCATGGTCACATGAATGGTTTGACTTGTCCAGTCCAGGCCACTTATCAGTTGTTTGTGCTCAATTTGAGTGTATTAATTTAGATTATCAATCCTTCTGCTTTCAAGCACTTTCCAAAAATGGAAACAAATTATTTTCAGGAAAAAAATAATTTCGATTTTTTTGTGGAAAATAATTTTTTGACCCGGGCGCTTATTTTTGACCCGTGTGGGGGGAGGGGAAACAAACATATTTTTAATTTTGGCCTTAGATTTTTTAAGCATAGGTCTACTTGTTGTATGGAATGACTACAAGGTATCATATAAAAAAAGATGTCTGCCTGCCAAGGTTAATTTTACTGTGACCTCATATTCATAGAATAATGATAATATTCATGATATTGAACAGCAAGAATGATGAGTAAGTTGATGTTATATACAAATAAGACAAAATTTTCAGTTGCCTACTAATTATGTAATACATGTAGTAGTTATTTTTGTCTTTAAATGATGTTTACCCTTTTATGTGTAGGGCAAGAACATGAAAGATAAAGGGGAAACTATAAACAGAAGAAATTATCAACAAAATAAGATTTACAGAGGTCAACAAAGCCTAAATGGTAAGTCCACTGTTATAAAAAATTTTGTCCTTGAATAATAATTAAATATTTATTAAAATAAGATGTGGTATGATGAAAGAGAAAACTATCCATCAGAGTTCAATTTAGTGGATGTAAGCATTGTAATTACTTATTAGAGGCCATTGATGACCTGTAAGTAATGAGAAAACCCATACCCTATACATGTTATAGTAATCTATAAAAGTCAACACTAACCAAATTTGAAACAGAGCATCAATTCAAACGTCAAATATACCAGACTAATTTATAAAAACAAAAAATTATGAAAAATAAAAATGACGGGTATGAACCAACATCAACCACTGAACTATGTACAAGCTCCTGATATTAGACAGGTATAATATGGCTGGGTTGATATAAAAATAAGAAACACTTAGCAGTCTGATTTCCAATGAGACATTTCTCCAATAGAGATCAAATGACATTTAAGGAGGCTCTAGGGTATAACAATTTCAGAAAAATGTTTTAATATTTTTTTTTATAACTCAATTTATTTATATCTTTATCATATGGTACACCAAATCATTCAAAACAATCAATTCGGTTTGGCCCCAGATGACTTTTAAAATGCATATATCATTGAAAAAGCTCCAAATTATCTCCCTTTGGTGCAAAAAAAGCCATTTTTTGGCATTAAAAATGTAATATCTTATTTAACTCATCGGTGGCCTATATTTTTTATTATAATTTTAAATAAGCTGTACTTTAACTAAACTATTATTAAATTTAAGCGATTTCTGTAATTTAGTACTTGAATATTTAAATGAAAGTTTATCATATTAATCATAAACATGATAAAATAGCCATTTTATTGATCTCTTCACTGATAATTTTTGAGTTTTTGTATTTGTAGGTCAGAAATCTGGATTTTCATGGTCATCATTCACAGATCAATACTGAACGGAAAACTTAAAGCTGATATTTTTCTCCATAGTGCGACTTTTTTATTAATTTGAAATGGAACATGTTTTTTCCTACATTTATTTGAAAGAGGAAATTTCAACATGATGACTATAAACAAAAAGGAGTCATATCATCACGATCATTGATGCACAAGAACTTGATCATATAAATACAACAATGTAATTATCAATTGAAAGATGGAACGAATGAACAAGATATTAGAATGTTGTCCAAATAAACTTGCTTTGTCTTCTCATTTGAATCTCTCCATTCAATAAAGATGTACAGAGGAAGATCTTTGAAGAACAGATTGAAAAAATGTTTTGTCTAAGAATTGCAGGAATATTCTAGTGAATGAAATTATTTATTGACTTAACTCTTATATAGTGGACTGAATAATTGTACATAGCAAGCTGTGAATAAAGAAAGCAAAAACTTTAACAAAAAGTGTTTATATTATAAATTTGCAATTATAAGCATACTATTATGTACACCACAAAGTTATATATAATTCAAATTGTTTGCCTATACAAGTATTGCAATGAACCTATAACAAAGAAAATCTTACCTCATGAAAAGAGTGAACTATTCTGTCAGAATATAAAATATTTTTTCAGTTCTATTTTTCATAATAGAATAAACAAGACAAAGATTTCAAAACAATATTTTTTCATTTATTTAGAAATTTCATCATTTTGTTTCAGTGAAAGGACTTTATTCTTTGACTGTAAAATATTATTATTATACATTCCAAAATAAGAATAATATTTATTGTCATATAAACAAATAAAAAACATGTTTGTGACAAAATTTAAAAAAAATTATATATATGTATATATAAAAAATATAAAAAAAACTCGTATACATTTAAAACATTTTACTACCAAACAGCATTCATTGTAACATACACATAACTTTATATTTATATATATATATTTATAATTTTAATCCCATAGGATTTTATTTTGTCCCATGGGATATTAAAAATCCCATGGGATAATTGTAGTCCCATGGGATTTTTTTTGTCCCATGGGACAACAAATATCCCATGGGACTACAATAATCCCATGGGACCAAAAAAAATCCCATGGGATTTAACCAAAATCCCATGGGATAATGGTAAATCCCATGGGATTTTGCCCTGTCCCATGGGATATTGAAAATCCCATGTTTTTATAATTAAAATTGCAAAATAAATATGAAAGTAACAGTATAAAACCAATGAAATTATTGAATCCCATGTAATTCCGCACATTTTGGTTATATACATGATATTGTAGCTCTTGTTTGAGGCGGCGGCGGATTTGCAAATGAGTGTTTTGCAAATTAAAAGTGTCCAGTGTTTATAATACAAATTAGTAGAAAAAAAAACAGCTATAATAATTGTTCCCGCTAATTCCCTTGCATATATTTGTGCAGAACTGCCATGCTAGATAGACCTTAGTCCTTTCGCAATGACATTCTGGAGTGCAAAAATGAGTGCAGTTGCAGTGCATTATAATAGTTTATCCATAAAAAAGAAATCGATTGCCTTTATAATTAAAATGTATATAAAACAAATGATTTCAATTCAAGTTACTTTTTATGCAGTTAAGCTGCATTATGCGAGCACCCTAGATTTGTGTTCTACCCAATAAATCCTGAAATACTTGCCATTGTTCTTATCTAGCTTGTTACTATGTTATATATAACTAATTGAACACTTTTTTAATACTGTTTATTCTGGATTACAAAAAAAATGACCAGAAAAACCTTAAATGATCGTCGATTTATCCAAAAGTTTTAAAGTTACACATAGGAAGTAGTGCTTATTAAGAATCCTTGTGTAGTTCATTATGACTTGTGCTTTAAGCTAAGATGTCAAAGAACAATTGTATAAAATATTTAATCGCCGAAAATCTCTTAAGACAAGCAGTTTAGATTTCCCAAATGACAAAAGTCGTAGGAATATTGTTTGTCATCAATACGTAGTACAACTACGTCAGTAGTCTATTATATAATAAGTTCAACTGTTCATGCTGTTGGCGGCAATTTCAAATTAGAAAAAGAAATTTTCGTAGCTTTTCAATTTGGAGGCAGGTGTGCAAATTAGCGGTGGTCCGAGGTCCGCGACCTTCTACTTTTGCAAGCGGAATTTCGACTAGGATAGTTGGTTTCTAGCTACGCCCGACGTAGTCGCTTTACATTTGAAAGAAAATAAGAAATTACTTTGCCAACCTTTTCACCATGTTCACCAAAGTTTCCAATTAAACGAGCTAAAAACTTATTTTTATCATTATTATTCGTGACGGTGATGTTCATTTTGTTCAACCGCTAGCTTTATACAGAAAATCGCCGACAAATATTGTATAAATTCGAGTAAAATCGTATCTGATTGACAAAAACAACATTGTAAACACATAACAATGGCGGCCGTGAAGACAAAATTTTACAAAATCGGATCCGATTCCGGAAACGGATAAGGGTAATTCCGGGTTTGACGATCATTTACAAAATAAATCCAAGCAGGTGAAAAAATACATCTATGCATGGTAAATGAATATAAACACTAGTATTGTAAACCAAAAGATATATGTAAAAGAAAGAAAAAGCAGAAAAATATTTTATTCAGAAACTAAAAATTACTTTTTGATAAATTTTAATTTAAAAATCCAATACAACGTGACAGCTGGGAACAGTATATCTAACAATATACATGTTCATGGTCACAGTCTAAATTTTCTTTATAAATGATAAATGATGATAATGCATGTGAGATGCTTTTAAAGTGTAAACATATTACTGCAATTTCGAGGGGTTATTTGTTTTTTTCTCAATTTTGAAGGGTCAATTAAAGTAGCTGAAAGTTTCATTCTTTATTTTCACAAATAATGCAACTATATTATATATACCTTAATGTAAGTAAATCATATGATATATAGGTGGCATTCTTTGGGCCACTCTACCCCCTCCTGTTTGATAACTTGGAAACGGTCGAGCTCCCCACCCCTAAACCATATGAGGGGCAGATTCAGGATTTTAGGTTAGGAGGGGTGCAAACTTAAATTTTCGCCGAGCAGAGCGAGGCTAAAAAAAAATTGAGGTAAAATTATCGGAATATTCTTTATTAAGCTGAGAACAACCCATGCTTTGCAAATTTAAGGGGGGTGCAAGCCCGCAACCCTCCCCCGTCTGAATCCGCCCCTGCATATATTCAAGTATAGGACAATATAATAAATAAAAAATGAAATATGGGGGAGTCCCTGGAGTTACCCCACCCCCTCCTGTTTGAGAACTTGGAAACGGTCGAGATCCACACCCCTTAACCATATATATTCATGTTTGTGACAATATGAAAAATCAAATGAAATATAGGAAGAGTCGCTAGGGGTCACCCCACCCCTCCTGTTTTAGAATTTAAGAATGGTCGAGATCCCCATCCCTAAACCATATATATTAATGTATGGGACAATATAACAAATCAGATGAAAGATAGGGGAGTCCCTGAGGTCACTGTTCACCCTCCTGTTTGAGAACTTGGAAATGGTCAAGATCCTTACCCCTAAACCATATATACTCATGTATGGGACAATATGACAAATCAAATGAAATATAAGGGAAGTCCCTGTGGTCATCCCAACCCTCCTGTTTGAGAACTTGGAAACGGTCAAGATCCCCACACCAAAACAATATATATTCATGTATGGATCAATATAACTAATTAAATGAAATATAGGGGGAGTCCCTTGGGTCACCCTACCCTTCCTGTTTGAGAACTTGGAAACCAATGAGACCCCCATCCCTAAACCATATATTCATGTATGGGACAATATAACAAATAAAATGAAATGTAGGGGAAGTCCCTAGGGTCACCCTTCCCCAAGTGGCGGATCCAGAAATTTTCATAAGTGGGGCTCACTGACTGACCTAAGAGGGGCCCGCTCCAGTCACGCTTCAGTGATTCCCTATATAAGCAACCAAATTTTTTCCCTAAAAGGGGGGGCCGGGCCCCTGCCCCTTTAATCCTCTGCCTACCCCTACCTGTTTGAGAACTTAAAAACCGTTGAGATCCCCACCCCTAAATTATATATATTCATATGTATGGGACAAAATAACAAATCATTTACATTTACTATGGGCAAGTCAGTCAGACCTCATCTTTGATCCCTGTTGTAGTGAACATTTGTCTGATTCGTGTCTCATAACTTTTGTACTATAGAACACAAACTCAGTTTTCTTTCCAGGGAAACCAGTCCATTCATACTATTACATGTTCATACTAAGTCAAATTGAACTTCTAGCAGTCAAATAAAACCAAGGTTAACTACCAAGTAGAACAACTGCAATCATTGGGAACTTGTACCACTGCAGACACACCATAAAAAATATACATTGATATATGGATTGCTTTTGAAACCTTGATAACATATAAATTATTTGCCTTAATAAATAAATCATTAGATAAACATGAATGTACTATATATGATTGTTTAATGTTGAGGCAACATTGCCACAGTTTTCATAATTACGGTTGCCTTGGTTTTTGGTTAACTGCCTTCAGCGCTTACAGCGCTTTGATTTATTTTTAATTGGTTAATAATACTAAAGCTTAATATCTTTTATCTAAGAAAAGAATTTAATCTTTTCTTAGGAAAATAATTCAATTCTTTAAAATTTATTGTAAAAAGCCATCGGAACAACATGCATTCTAACGTTTTTATTTTGGCTTACGTCTTTGAGTGTGTAACGTTAGGTGACACCAGTATCGTGCGACGTTTCTATATTATTTTAACTAAAATAGTATGCTTTCTCATTTGGACGTATTTTGCAATAACTAACTTTAGTGACACTATTATTCTATAGAAACAGCCAGTTTTTTTAGAAGAAAAGGGTAAAACTCCGATTTTTCTTTTAAATATTTTGACATAACTTTGCTTTGCACGAACATGAGCAACTCGATGGGTGCCACGTGTGGGGCAGGATCTGCTTACACATTCGGAACACATGAGATCATCCTTAGTTTTTGGTGGGGTTCGTGTTGCGCAGTCTGTTTTTTTATGTTATGTTTTGTGTACATGTACTAAATTAACGTTTGTCTGTTTGTCTTTTTTTCTTTTTTTAGCCTTCCGTTTTGAGTTTATTTGTGACTTATGAGTTTGAATGTCCCTTTGGTATCTTTCACTTCTCTCTAGATACATTATCTTACGTGTGCTCACTTCTATTGAAATTGCTATTCGGTCTAATCGAAGTATTCGATCTATTTATATGTACATGTACGTTCCTGCCAAGTTATCTGTAATACTAAAATTACGAGGTCCAATTTGTCAGCCGTCATCACGTAAAAACGATGAATCAAAGAATTCAACTTTATATATAACTAATATAGTACAATGGTGTTGATTAAAAATTACACCACTCCAGGCCCATTTGTTTTCCACGTAATTAATATTGCCAATATTTAAGAAGTTCCGGGTCGAGTCCGACACCGATACCAATAGTATATTCACCTGTTACCTACTACCTTATCTGTACGTTCCGCATCTGACGACGCACCACCAAACGGTGTATTTAGAATTTTGCTTTATACTGTTGAGTAAAAAATACTCCAATCAAGGCCCTTTTGTTTTCCAAATTATTAATATTACCAATAATTGATGGGTTCCAGGGCGACGGGTTCAAACAGAAAGATTTTGAAAGCAGAGAAAACTGTGCACTTTATAATAGATGACAATAACAATACTAAAATAAGGCATACGCATAGTTATATACTTTAATTCAGTCACGGACCCACGATATCACGGGTGTGTTCTAGTGTATTATAATAATGATGCGTTCCCTAATTGAGTAATTGTTGGATTGTTGCTGCATATTACAGTGAGATTGTAGAACAGTTAAGAGATAATTTTTCCAGATTTTATTGTTTGAAACTTGTTCGCATGCAATCATCTATAATGTGTGAAAATATCCCGCAAATGAAGCTTAATTGACACCAACCAAACAACGAATTTCGCCAAAATCGCTGCTGGAAGTGCGAGGCGAAGGTCGTCCTTGCGCTTTGAGATGAGGAACACCAAAAAAAAACACCTTTCCCTTTGCTTTTGATTGTTTCTTCTTGCGCTTGGAAGTGTTTGATTTCATAAATGTTACACATGCACTATGTTTAATAAAAAAGAGTAAAAGTTAAAATACATTTTAATTTTGTTTTATTCATAAATTTTGATCAACAAAAGGTCAAAAATTTAAATGATAACTTGATGTATTCAGTTCCATATTTTATTTTTTGACTATGAAAAAACGCCCTTCTGGACCGACAGCATCTTTACACCCGTACATAGTACCGATATAGTCGTTTTTCATACACATGTGCCTGTCAGGCCATTTCTTTGGAAATAATGCGTATTCTTCTTCGGAAACTTTCTGGATCTTCCACTGGCCTTCCATACCTGGCCATGTTTTTGTTGACTGAATCAAACCTTCTGGTGTATCCGTCATGTAAACATACCATTCTTTCCATCTCTTTGATGTAATGTAGAAATATGGTTCGTTTGCGTTGATGCGTTCAAAATGAAATTTGTTGTGATCACCGAGATGTGTGAAGCTGTGACTTCCATGCAGTTGACCTTTTGCATCAGACCCCATTACTACATACCAATTAGGCCATTTTTTAGGACGTAAGGTAAAAGAGGACGCTGTACAAACATCTTCTTCGAGGAAGTCAAGGTCGTCTGATTCGACTGATAGTACGAACAATGTTACAACTGCGAGAATGAGTATTCCTCTAGCCATTATTTGTGCCGGAAAAGCTGAAATTATAATGTAAACGTTAAATTTGTTAACTCTTTTTTTAGAGGATATACAGATGTGGCACATGAAAATCATAAGACCAATCATAGGAATTACAAAAAAATATTAATAAACATTATACAGAAAAAACTTAAAACTGAGTAACACAAACCCCACCAAAAACAGGTTATCCGGGAGGGAACATGTCATGCTCCACATAGTACAGGTACATCCGTTGTGTATTAATGTCCAAGAGAAACAGTAAACAAATTTAGAAGATCATCAAAACTAATGCAAATAGAGTTGAATATGAATTTTTAATTATATATGTCGTGTACAAGTTGCGATTTTGTACAGGTTATAACATGTACACAAATTGTGTACAGGTTATAACATGTACAAAAATTGTGTACATGTTATAATTTGTACAAGGCAAAAATACAAGTTATAACATGTACAAAAGTACCTCATACATGTTTTAACATGTACAAAATATTGCTTAAAAATGGTTTTAACTTGTACAAATATGTCAGAGACAGACATTATTATTGACACAAACAGTGAAACTGATGGTGAGTTGAACGGTCATGAATCAGCAGACAACAATGAACAAATCATTGAGTTAGAAACAGAAACAATGTTACTTGTATATACTTCTTTCTAAGATGGCGCTTTCTGGTGAAGATATTACTGCTGTCAATACTAATGAGGGTTTGTCTGAACTTTCAAATATTGAAATCAAGATTGCACCCAAGAGGGTTCTATCTCGCCAGCAGGTGCAAGGTGATACCTTGACAAAAAATAAAAAAAAAATAGATAAACTGTTTTCTCCAAAGGTGATAACATTCTGTTCATTGATAGGGCCCTGCCGATTTAAGAGAAACATGAAAGACGTTGTGACGAATGTGAATGAACATGGCGGCTAAAAAATGGGTATTAAAGTTGGACAATTAAATGGATACTTGAGTAGAAACCAGGTTATTTTTTTTGCAAATGCAACTTTAAATGTATCTAAAGTCCCAAGGTACTTTTATACATGTTATAACATGTACGAGGTACCTTTGTACATGTTTTATAACTTGTATTTTAGCACTGTACAAATTATAACATGTACAATATTTTTGTACATGTTATAACCTGTAAAAAATTGCAACATGTACACGACATATATACCACACTAAATAAAAAAAAAACAAAATTTGAATTTGTAGAAAAAAGGCAACAAGTATACAAAAGAGATTGTGTCCATAAGACACGGATGCCACACCCGCACTATCATTTGTTTATGTTCAGTAGACCGTGCAATTGTGGTCAAACTCTAAAAAGATCATACCGGTATCATGGGCAGCATGTGCCCACCAGATGATCATGTCGACTAAGTTTCAAGTTGGTTAGACTTCAATTTCATCGTAAACTACCTTGACCAAAAAATTCAACCTAAAGCTGGACAGACGAACGGACGCACAAACCAAAAATTATAATGCCCCTTAAGTTGTTTTGTTCTGAAATAACGCAGTATCATATACACACGAATTCACCGGCAATACCAAATTCGCGAAATTAGGACAGGAGAAGAAAAAAAAATCAGAATTAAATTCACTACTTTTGTATGTTGTATGAGAACATAATGTATTTTGTATCGATGTTTAAATTTAAAAAAAAACCGTGTTGCTATTTTATATACTTGAAAGGAAAACGTCATTGGTTCAATCGTGCGCTAAATGCATAAAACGAAATAAATCGAGGAGTCGAAAAGGAATAATGACAGGACAAACACTATCATTTTAAGCCGTCTTAAAATGAAACTTTAACCCATTAAGATCAATTTCACCACGTTGGGGTTTTAATTTAAGTTTTTGCATTGGTCAATTGAAAATAAGAAAAACATATGCGTTAAACTACTGTTAGAATAGAGCCTTGTCATATCGTTTAATATGTTACTCAATATAATACGAGCTCGCGGTGACAAAACGAAATTCCGGGATTTCTGTTTGTTTGCTGCCTATGGATGTAAGTAATTCGCTTTTTGATATAGCTATCAGATAAGTTTGATAAATAGTAAGAATAAATTATTCTAGTAAACATTTGGAACTTAAAACATTTTTTTAGTAGTTATATAGTAATTTTAGCTCTCTCTATCACATCATTGAGGACTTATGATAGATATATACAGGAAGATGTGTTATGAGTGCCAATGAGACAACTCTCCATTCAAGTCACAATTTATAAAAGTAAACCATTATAGGTCAAGGTACGGTCTCCAACACGGAGCTTTGGCTCACACCAAACAGCAAGCTACAAATGGCCACAAAAAATACTTGTGTTAAACTATTCAAACGGGAAAATCAACGGTCAAATATATATATAAAAAACGAGAGACGAGATACACTTATCAACCATATTAACAAACGATAACTACTGAACATCAGATTCCTGACTTAGGACAGGTGTAAATAATTGCAGCGGTATTAAACGTTTTAATGGTACAATGTAACAATGAAACATTAGCGTATCATCACAACATAGAAAGACACACTATAAATATAAATTGGTGGCTCATCTCAATCAAAGAACGTGTAAGTCAATCCTTAAACAGCTTGACAATATCGTAAAACCCGGTACTGGATATATTAATACAAAAATACATCCGTTTTCTAGTTCTGGTCCTAATGTTTTCACTGACGATTACAAGTAGTAAGTAATTCAATTGTAATAAATTAAAAAGATAAAACTTAAACATCTACATTCAAAATCATTTAAGTAAAAAGATTGTTACTTTTAATTTGAGTTTTTGATATTTGATTTACATGTTTATGTGATTGCATGTTAAACGCGTCCATCGAATAAAAGCGTAAAAACTTACTTTTAGTTCGAATGAAGAACCATCTACCTTTTTCCAAATGCAAGTTGCATGTCTAAGTTGAATAATTTATACTAAAACTGTGTCCAATAGAAAGCAACAAAAACAAAATTCAGCCTTGAACGGTCTGTGCACTGATAAACAGTACAGATAAAAGTGAAAAAATAATTTAATGGACTTTAAAAGTAGTGGCAGATTAATATTGTGTTATAAAGTAGCAATGAATCTAACTTACAATATATTTTGAACACCTTTGACTGTTGTATAACTAGAATATATCACTGAAATATATTATTGCAAAGAACTTGTAAAAGGAAGCACTTGCTATTTTTGCTATTTTGATTTTTATACATGACATAGAGCTTAAGAAATTCATGGTTTAACTTTTAGTACATAAAAAAAAAAGTACACTGGGGTCTAAATGAAGATCGTATCGTTTAATCAAGGTTCAATCCTCCCTTGTCTACATAATACCCCAGTCCCACTAAGCCACGATCGCACTACGATCTGTGAAAAAAATGCAAATTTTGATGATCGTAGTACGATCGTGTAAATGTAGTTCGCAGTAAGGTCGTATTACGGTCGTGGTAAGGTCTTCAAGATCGTGATGAGCGTGGCCAACTTTGAACATGTTCAAAACAATCGTGGTGCGGTCGTGGCGAAATCAGGTCGTAGTAGAAGCGTAGTGAGAGCACACTAAGGTCGCGGTAAGATTGCAAAGGTCGCTGTACCATCGTAGCGAGAGCGTAGCGAAAGCGTGATTCTATTCGTTGGAACTCGTGACGTCACGAAGGTCTAATGGCTGCTTAAAAAATTCACGATCATTCAATGCAGGATTATTATCTATTTCCGTTGATCACAGGACTTTTAAAGTGTTGAAATTATTTTCTAAAGCATCGTTTAACATTGTTCGAAGTTATTTGTTATTACTGGACACTCCTATAGTGTATTCTACATTTGAGACGAGTTGCGGTGGTCCGTTGTGGATGTTGTTTTTTAGGAAAACTCGATTCGTGATTTACGATGGATTTTACTGTTTGATAGACTTCAAAATGTATAACGGTATGGTAAATTTTACTATTTGTTATCAATATTAACATTTTTATTGTAACAAAAGACAAATGAAGCAAAATTTATAAATCAAAACCATGTTCATCACGTCATATCAGAAAGCCCGCGAAAACAACGTTAACGTTTTCCTGAACTGCTAGGACATTTTTAAATAATGGAAGTATACATTGATGGAGCATGCAAGAATAACGGCAAGCCATTGGCAAAGGCCAGTTATGGTATATTTTGGGAACCAAATAACATCAAAAATATAAATGGTCCAGTTCCTGAATCTTACAAGCAAACAAACAATACGGGGGAACTGTATGCTGCCGTAAAATGCCTTCAACAAATACACGAAAATCAATTATCAAACATTATCATTAAAACCGACAGTGAATATTTAGTTAGAGGTATAACAAATGACATTGTTTATTGGAAAAGCAACAACTGGAAACTTAAATCTTCCGGAAATGATGTGAAAAACAAAGAACTCTGGTCAGAGATAGATAATTTGTTATCAAATATAAAAGTAACGTGGGCGCACGTTGCTCGTGATTCTGAAATCGGTCAGATTGAAGCCGATAAACTCGCAAAACTTGCTTTAAATATAAAAACGTCTGGAAACACCGTTCAAGCAAATAATAATAGTATCGTGAATGTGTGTAACAACATTGAATGGACCGACGATGAAGAGGAAACTATACCGATGAAGGTTACAACCCCGCGTCGAAGTATCTCCACCAATAAATTTCGCAAAAATAATAATAAGGCAAACTCTCCGACTTTCTGTACCATGTCAACACTCAGGAGAATTGAAAGTCTTTTATTGTCAACTTCTGAGGAAGTTTTAAATTTAAATGATGCCCTTAACTGTCATATTGACTCGTCAAACAATCAATTTCAAGAGATGAAAGACAAGTTTGCATCACTAACAAATACGGTTAAAGTTCAAACAAATTCAGCTTTAACCTCCGTCCAAGAAGTTTTTACACAAACACAGCTCATTAAATCGGATATCGATGTAAACAATAAGGCATTTATAAATAAATCCAACAGTTTGTGGGACAAATTAAATGCCGTTTCAAATGAGATTAAATCTGTAAATTTAAAATCATCTCACGTCAACGATTTAACAAAAACTGTGACAGAAACACCAAATCGCAAAAGAGAGGAAAGAATTTCAGCTTCAAATAAACCAACACCTGGAACATACAGCAACGCTGTAAGAAGTGGTTTACCAAGCAGCTCTAATAAGCCAGTTTCTTTAAATAGAACAAATCTAGGTAACAAGCATAATGCTCAAAGTCCTACTTATGTGGAAAAACAAAGGTCACCAATAAATACAAAATACACGGACCGTGAAGTCAACTCTACTTATCCCCATTTTCATCGGTCTTTTGACAAGAAAAACTTATTTCTTATTGGGAGTTCAACTCTTAAAAAGATGTCTCCTAGGAAAATGTCAACTCAACAAATCAATACCAAAGTAAAGACTATCCGGGGAGGACGGATCAGAGACATTGAAGATTGCCTAATTCAGTACATATCAGAAGGCAGACTTGATTGTGTTGATGTTATTGTTATTCATGTGGGCACTAACAATGTATCAGATGGAGACTCTGTTCATGCTATTATGGACGACTTCAAAAATTTGATTTGTACAGTCAGGCAAAGCTTACCAAGAACTAAGCTGGTAATTTCCTCAATTCTACCAAGGCCAACCAATTCTCAAGCTAATCGTACAATTTACAATGTCAATAATCATCTGTTCTCTCTAGAGGAACAACATGTGGAAATTTTGGACAATACTTTAGACTTTCTATATGGAGACCAGCCCAATCTTTCTTTATTTGCAGACCATGTTCACACAAATGTTGCTGGTGCCAAAGTTTTAAGCCACAACATTATCTCCTGCGTCAACAATCTATTTCAATTCTCAAATTGTACATCAGAAACTGAATCAAATTTTCAATCGGTGAGGTCAACAGGGAGGAGATTTATACCATTCAACAACACAACAACTCAAGAACAAAGTGTGTCCAGTCAAACGTACTGGAGGTAAATTTAACCAATAACTTTTCCACTACCAGAACATGTAATTCTATTTTAGGAAATATTGTCAGTATTGTTATTTTGTATTTATGTACTGCAACACATATTCTATCATCTAATTCCAAATCATCTCCATTTACAAATCCTTTTATATTTCCACACAAGTCACTTAATATATGTCACTTAAACATCAATCATATATTGCCAAAGTTTTCTGAAATTAAATATTTGCTATCAAAATCTAACACAGATGTGCTGTGTTTAAGTGAAACATTTTTGTCAGATTCGGTCCAAAACAAAGAAATAGATATTAAGGGTTATGATACAAACAGAAAAGACAGAATTGGAAAATCTGGCGGTGGGTTTTTAATTTATATTTCTAACATGTTAACCACAATAAGACGACATGATTTGGAAAATGATGATATAGAATCAATGTGGATCGAAATTATTTTTGTTCATCAGAAACCTATATTAATTGGTAACATTTATAGACCACCAAAAAGTAATGCAGAGTGGGTTACAAAATTTGAATTAATGTTAACAAATGTCGATATTGAAGATAAGGAAATGATTATTTTGGGTGACTTTAATATTAATTTGTCGTCGAGAAAGATTCCAGCTAAATGGTCACATTTAAAAAACATTTTTAACTTGTCTCAAATAGTCTCAGTTCCTACTCGAGTCACACAAACATCTTCCTCTTTGGTAGACCATATTTATAGCAATGAACCACATAATATTCATTTTATATCTGTTCCGAAGTATTCTATCAGTGACCATTATCCAGTATGCATTTCTCACAAAAGAGGGTTAAAATCGAAAAAGAAAATTCATGAATATATTACGTTCAGATCTACTAAACATTTTAATGAAAATGATTTTGTCAATGACATATCACAGTGTTCATTTAATTGTGTATTAGAAATTGATGACCCCGAAGAAGCACTGTTGTCTTTTTTGAATATTTTTACTAAAGTATTAAATCATCATGCTCCACTCATTAAAAAGAGAGTAAAACGTTTGTATCAAAATGAGTGGATGAATGATGAAATTCTAGATAGCATGAGAAAACGTGATTTTTATCATAAGAAAAAGATATGTATAGTTATAGACTTTGGAGAAATAAAGTCAAATATCTCATCGAAAACTCTAAACAAAATTATTATACCAATATCATAGAACAAAAAAAGAACAACAGCAGTAAATTATGGAAGCACCTACATACTGTCAGCGGTACCGACAATCATACCAGTATAAAAATCATAAGTGATCGTAACAAAAAGGAAATTTTAGAACCAAAAGGCATTGCTGATGTTTTTAATGCTTATTTCACAAATATCACAGATAATCTTAATATAGATCAAAACATCTACAATTCTAGTAGTTGTTTTAACAAACTTGGTGATTTTATATCGGGTCATGTACCAGATGACGTGTATTTTTCTATACCACTTATGAGTTATGATTTTGTGTGTTTACAACTAAAAGCACTAGATGAATCAAAAGCAACAGGCCTTGATAACATAAGTGCAAAATTTTTAAAGATGTCTTCTCATGCTATTTCACTACCACTTTGTCATATTTTTAATTTGAGTATCAAAACATGTATTTTTCCATCCTCATTTAAACTGGCAAAAGTCATACCAGTTTATAAGAACAAAGGCTCAAAACAGGATGTTTTTAATTATAGACCAATTGCAATTTTACCACTCATTTCTAAAATCCTTGAAAAACATGTGAAAACACACTTAGTAAAATATCTTAATAAATACAAGTTATTGTATAGAATGCAGTCAGGCTTTCGTGCAAACCATTCTTGTCAAACTGCTTTAACAGCTTTAATAGATAAATGGCTTAAAGCCATTGATGATGGCGATCTTGTTGGAGCAGTATTTCTAGATCTAGCAAAAGCCTTTGATCTTCTCAATCATGAACTGCTTATTCAAAAATTAAACAAATACAAATTAGCTTATACTTCATTACGTTGGTTTACATCATATTTGGCTGACAGATATCAGAAAGTATCTATTTCAAATACATTTTCAGACGTACAAAAACAAAAAACGGGTGTACCTCAAGGATCCGTATTAGGACCGGTGTTGTTTTTAATTTTTATTAATGATCTTCCTTTGTCTAATCCTAATCATAACACCGATTTATTTGCTGATGATAGCACCATATCAGTCATTGGACAAAACAAAAGTTGCATCAGTCAAAAACTTAATACGGTTTTACAAGATATTTTTCGCTGGTGTGATGACAATAAAATGGCTGTAAATGTATCTAAAACGAAAGCTATATGCATTGGATCTAAACAAAAGCTTTCCGTTACATCAAATGAAAACATTAATCTTGCTTTAAATGGACAACAAATTATAGAAAGTACATGTGAAAAAGTTCTAGGTGTTTTTATTGATGCATCTCTATCTTGGTCTTCTCATATCGATTATATAATCAAAAAAGTTAACTCTTCTTTAGCTTTACTAAAAAGGATAAAGAAATATCTAAATCATAAAGCTAGACAAATGTACTATAACGCTTACGTTTTACCTCACTTAGATTATTGTTGTTCAATATGGGGAAACTGTAATAACTTTCTATTAGATAGTTTACTAAAACTGCAAAAAAGGGCAGCAAGAATAATTTTAGACGAACATGATTACACCAAACCTTCAAGAGAATTATTTCACGAATGTAACATTGTGCCAATCACACAAAGAATACTTTATCACAAATCATTACTAATGTATAAGGCAAAACATGGCTTAGCTCCAGAATATATGTCCAGTCTTATTGTATCAGCTTCTGCAAACCAAAAATATAATACGAGATTTTCATCCTCAGATAGTTTTATTATTCCAAAACCAAATACAGAGTTGTATAAGTCTGGTTTCTCGTACAATGGACCAAAAGTGTGGAATGCTCTTCCTAATTCAATAAAAAAATCAAATACAGTATCCGAATTTAAACATAAATACAAATCTATGTACTTTTAACATTACCATCATATTTTTACTGTAATGCCATATCATAATTGTTTATTGTATTTTAAATTGTACATAATCTTTATTTACCATTATTATTGATGCATTGTTTATTTGTAATGTAATTATTATTGTATTAAGAGAGCCTTATTGAAAATTGGTGTAATCCAAATGAGTTACTCTCTCTAAATAAAGATATTATTATTATTATTATTATTCAGAGATACTGCGCTACGATCTCACAGCGACGTTTTTAAGACCTCACTACGACCATTACGTTCTCACCGCGACCCAACTACGCTTCCACTACGACTATACCACGTTTACACCACGCTGTTCACGACCATAATACGATTCTAGCACGCCCTTGCCGTCCTGATCGCGCTCTTCTTACGACCTGACTACGTTCATACTACGACCATCATTCTCATTGTCATTTTCACATAAAATATATCAAATCTCTACATGTTTTGTTTGTCTGTATGTAATTTGACTTCTTGTCTATTTTCTCTAACGACTCAACCATGCTTCTAGTTTTTATATAGATCAAACCGTTGGTTTTCCCGCTTGTATGGTTTTACACTAGTAATTTTTGAGGCCCTTTACATCTTGCTGCTTAGGTTCCGTGTTGAAGGTTGTACCTTGCTCTATAATGGCTTACTTTTATAAATTGTCACTTGGGGATGGAGAGTTGTCACATTGCCACTCATACCACATCTTCCTATATATATTGACACATCTGTGTCATCTCTGCTATCGTTCCTTAAAATATCGTCATTTAAGCTTTATGGACCAGCAATAGGTTGTAATTTAGGTTGGATTAGTCGGTCCGACATCTCTGCTTGATCAGGATTCGTTACTATCAGATCTAGAGCTCCTTCTGCCTCTACATCAACCCCTACCAACACGCCACGTGTTCTAGTAGATGTTGGTGGCATGACTATATTGTTTCCGCGAAATCTACGTATAAATCAGAAATAGAAGGAATGGAACTGTATTGATATGGAACACGATGTTGACCGTTTTGCTGAGGACGTAATAAGATCGCGGTATGAACGTAGTATAATCGTGGTGATAACGTGCTATAATCGCAGTAGAAGCGTGGCAAGAACGTGTTGCAATCTGATAACTCGTGGTATGGTCGCAGTAAGAACGTGATGAGCGTAGAAGGATCTTGATAAGCGTAGTGAGGTCGTAGAATAAGCGCGGTGAGAACGTGGTATAATCGTAGCGGGATCGTTGTAGAAGCGTAATGAGGACGTACTTAGAATCGTGAAAGAAACGGAAATTTACATTTTCATGCCCTTTATACCGCGACCTCACCACGATCTGAATTTATTTTAGATCGCGGTGAGCGTGGTGCGATCGTGGTCTAGTGGGACTGGGGCTTAAGGAAATGCCTGTACCAAGTCAGACAGTTGTAAAATACAATAAAATATATGTCAATGAATTCTCTACATATTTTTTTTCAATCAAATAAATGCGTTAGGATGGTCCTACGACCATCGTAGTTTAAACTGTTCAAAGATAGCTTTGTTTTACATCCTAAGACATGTCTCAGACATGTCCTAAGACCATCCGAAATAACGTCATAACAACTATCTTAGGACATATCCTAGGTTACTTTCATTGACACGACCCATGGACTATATATAAAAAAGAAGATGTGGTATGATTGCCAATGAGACAACTGTCCACAAAAGACCAAAATGACACAGAAACTAACAACTATAGGTCACCGTACGGCCTTCAACAATGAGCAAAGCCCATACCGCATAAGCAGCTATATATAAAAGGCCCCGAAATGACAATGTAAACAAATACAAACGAGAAATCTAACGGCCTTGTTTATATAATAAAATGAACGAAAAACAAATATGTAACAAATAAACAAACGACAACCACTGAATTACAGGCTCCTGAGTTGGGACAGGCACATACATACATAATGTGGCGGGGGTAAACATGTTAGCGGGATCCCAACCCTCCCCAACCTGGGACAGCGGTTTAACAGTACAACATAAGAACGAACTATAAAAATCAGTTTAGAATTTATAAAATGCACAAAGAAATTAATTAATTGCTGATAAATTGCTATATTTGCAACACATGCTATAGCAATTTATCAGCAATTAAATAAAAACTTTTCATCATAATATATATCATTGAATAATTCATTGATTTTTTTGTTGTTTTGGTTGCTTAGATACTTCAATATTTAGTTAGGCAACTGTTTCTTTGATTTTCTATAGATGCACTTGCATGCTTGCGCTGTCCTAATTTAGGAACCTCTGGCCTTTAATAGAAGTGTATGGTTATTGGAAATTTTCGTTCATCTATATGAGTTTAGTGCCACGTTCATTTTCTCTGAACTATTACACATTTTCGTTTAGGGGCCAACTGAAGCCCACTTCCGGGTACGGGATATTCCCGATGTGTTTATAAAGTGTTGAAGACCAATTAGTAACCTTTGGCTATCTTCTGATCTTTGGCCTATTTGTTGTCTCTTTGATTCATTCCCTGTTTCAATTCTCAAAGTTTGGTTATGATCTATTGTACATGCAAAATATATATTCAAAGCCAAATATAAATTAGCCCTATTTTTTTGTTTACAACATTGTAAAGTCCAACATGGTGTAATAGGTTGAAGTAAATTTGTCCGTTTATTGAAATATTACATATATCCATCTCTTTAAATTAATACACACGAGATATCGTTATAAAAATCAAACATTTTTTTATAGATAAGACCGTTGGTTTCCCTGTTTGAAAGGTTTTACACTAGTAATTTTTGGGGGCCTTTATATTTTGCTGTTCGGTGTAAGCCTAGGCTCCGTGTTGAAGACCGTACCTTAACCTATAATGGTATACTTTTATAAATTGTGACTTGGATGGATAGTTGTCTCATTGGCACTCATACCACATCTTCCTATATCTATATAGTATACATACTATTCTTAGTTATTATACTTTGTGATAATTCATTTGAGACATGTTTATATGTTTATTTTGTGTCTAATAGTGTGTGAAAAAATTCAGCCTTGCACTGTTCTGTTCGTTCACTGATAAAATATGCTGATAAAGCAGAAAAATAAATTAAGTGAATTACAAGACTTGTCAAATTTGAATATTCAAAATGAATAACCGATTTAATCATCTATACAGATACTATTTATCTCTTCTTTATGAAAATGTTTTTCTTTCCCAAGGTCAACTATTCTTGTAGCAAAACAATATTTATGAGATCATTCATATTTTGTATCATCTTCCGAATTCACGTTAATATAAAACTTTATTTGGTTACTGTATATATTATGTATGTACAGGTTGCTGTTGAACAGTTTTTAGTGTCAGTCCAATATTTGGCGCAAAGCAAAATATGTCTTTATGTGCAAATTTATTATCAAAATCTTAGAAATGTTTCTGAGAAGGTATATTTTTTCTGTAACAAATAAAGGCTGTTGTTTCTATAGAACATTTTCAAATTTATTGTCTCAAAAATTAATTGTTGCAAGGAATTTTTTCTGTAGAATGGCTGTAGTTACTAAAACCAATTATGTCTGTTTGTGATGCTTACAAAATTGTGTCAAAATGAAGTAGCTAATAAACACCTCTCATTCCTGATGGCAAATAACCTTAAATTATTATTGGAATAATTATTTTTGATCCCTCAAATAGTTTTCAGAGATACATCCAGTCTATTGCATATATATTTATATCACACCGCAATATACAGGGATACCAAGGCTTCAACGGATGTGAACGAAGGATTACATACTTACGAAAGCCGAGAAGGATCATTCATAATTCAGAATTCAAAACTCGCAAATCAAGAAAGATAATCCTGTTTTATTGCAGTTGCAATCCAAACACAGCAAATATTGTCTTATTGATCTCTGATAAAATATACCGCAGATTAATAATATAATTATTCACAGACAAACATTATAACACTTTTCAAAGGATATATGCCGACATTATGTCAGACAAGTGAAACATTTCTTGTTATCACTTTTACTCCGGGGGGGGGGGGGGGGGGGGGGGGGGGGCAGGGGAGATATCGAGTGTCACTTCAATCCTTATTCGAATGTGTTTTCCTTTTTTTCTTTTTATGGGAATTTGAGAATCTTTCATTATATAAAACTAAGACGATGTGGTATGATTGCCAATGAGACAACGCTCCACAAGAGACCAAAATGACTCAGAAATTAACAACTATAGGTCACCGAACGGCCTTCATCAACGAGTAAAACCCATATCACATAGTCAGCTATAAAAGGCCCCGAAATGACAAATGTAAAACAATTCAGACGAAAAAACAAATTTGATAAACAGCAAAAAACGACAACCACCGAATTACAGGCTCCTGACTTGGGACAAACACATACAGAATGTGCACCATCCTCATTTATACAACACAAAAAATATGTCGTCCACTTTCGGTGTAGTGAATGAGAATTATTGTCAGGTGTAAAATTAGAGAATAGGCAGGCGAAGAATGGAGATCGTAGCGTTGTTTTTTTTTTTATCCACACAGGGAACGCATTGAGAGTTTTATGCTGTAAAAAATTAAGCATTTCGCATTGTGTTCAAAAAGACAAATTTTATTTCATTGTAGAGGATGCTTACATAGTTTTGACATACTATATTTGATTGTTATATAAAATTTCAACTGTTTGTTTTAAATGATTATTTATTAATTTATTTCTGTTATTTCTTTAACCCGAAACCATCTTTGAAACTGGTGAAAATGTTTTGCAATGTTCCTGGATATCAATTTTACCCAGGGTTTTCGGATTTTTCATTGCTTTCAGTGGGAAATCTAGTGTCAAAATATTACCTTCTAAGTAAACACTGAAAACTTAATCTTTTAATGTTGTATCCGTTTTAGCAAAGACACTATAAGTTAAAAATTCACAAGAAAACTTTCTGGTAGTAACAATAAACAACATTTCCAAATAAAGTTATCATTTCCCTCCTAAAATAGCAATTAAACGACGAGTACAACAGGCTACAGAAATTTTGTGTATAATAAAGATAAAAAAAAGAAGCTTTGTGTCAAATTAGGAAAAAATACTTCTATGCGAATAAATTCCTGGAGTACCAGCTTTAATTTATGTTTTTACCGGCTGTATACCTCTCTGGAACATGCTAATTATCCGCATATGTATCATATGTACATTTTGGTTCAGTGGTGCTGATGTCATAAGAAGCAGTCCTCTTTTTCTAATAATGACATCGGAGTTTTATATGATTTGTTATGTGGTATGGGGTTTGCTCATTGTTGAAGTGGTAATAATCATTGTATGTAACTTTCATAACAATTGATTGAGGCAAATAAAGTAAGAGCGCGTAGATGACACATCTAACATTTTTTCCATTTATAAATGGGCTTGAACGGTGAAAGTGATGCCAGCCAAATTTAAACTTGATCTCAGTTTGGTGATAATTAGCATTGTGTATAAGTTTCATAACATTTGTTTGAGGCAAAATAATAAAAGTTAAATTGCGGAAACGTCCAAGTTGTAAATTTCCCCACAAATACGTACGGACGTACAGACGGACAAGCGTTAAAATTAATGCCCCCTCCGCTGTAGCTGAGATTATTCCGGCGGCACGTCTGTTTGTGTATACCTTCGTATAGGAATAGGCCATTTATAAGAATGGATAAGTTTGAAAAAAAGTTTGTGTGTGGAAAAGGGGGGGGGGGAAGGATGTGGATTAATTTGGCCCAGTAGTTTCAAAGGAGAAGAATTTTGTAAAAGATAACTAAGATATACGAAAAAATGGTTAAAAATTGACTATAAAGGGCAAGAACTCCTAAAGGGGTCAACTGACCATTTCGGTCACGCTGACTTATTTGTAAATCTTACTTTGCTGAACATCATTGCTGTTTATAGTTTATCTCTATCTATAATAATATTAAAGATAATAACCAAAAACAGCAAAATTTCCTTAAAATTACCGATTCAGGGGCAACAACCCAACAACGGAATGTCCGATTCATCTGAAAATTTCAGGGCAGATAAATCTTACATGATAAACAATTTAACCCCATGTCAGATTTGCTCTAAATGCTTTGGTTTTTGAGTTATAAGCCAAAAACTGCATTTTACCCCTATGTTCTATTTTTAGCCGTGGCGGTCATCTTGGTTGGTTGGCCGGGTCACTCCACACATTTTTTAAACTAGATACCCCAATGATAATTTTGGTCAAGTTTGGTTAAATTTGGCCCAGTAGTTTCAGAGGAGAATATTTTTGTAAAAGTTAACGACGACAGACGACGACGACGGACGCCGGACGCCAAGTGATGGGAAAAGCTCACTTGGCCCTTTGGGCCAGGTGAGCTAAAAATGGGTACATTGTTTTAGACAAACATAGCACACTCCTACCAAAATAAATCAAAGTTAACCCCTCCACCCAGATTAAAATTGATAATTCCAAGATTAAAGTGGGAAATTGCAAGATTAAAGTTGATAATTCCAAGATTAAAGTTGGAAATTGCAAGATTAAAGTTGATAATTCCAAGATTAAAGTCAAAAATTTGAAAAAAATAAATAAAAAGGATGACTCTTATACGCTTTTGTAATAAATGGAATTACATATTAAATAAATGCCAAAAGTATCATCTTTCGTCAAGCATAGACCGTAACTCCAAAATAACATAAAGAAAAATCGTCAAAAACTTAACACGAATTTTGTTGATATATAACAACATAAAATTGTCAGAATTTGATAAACGATACACAAAATCTGTCTTTTGTATATACATATTTTAAAATAACTAGATTCTTCCGTTGGAAAACTAGGTTATTATAAGAGATTTGTTGTTGTTTGCTTAACCTCCAGTGGTAAATATTTCATGCATATTTAAACTTTACAAAAAAGCGATGATTTCAATTTTTCCATTGTGAACGTTCCATTTCAATGAAGCGACTTTCCAGCTACATGTAGTGGTATAGGGCTCGGGTTTCTTGATTTTTGAATTTAAAATTTAAAATTTAAAATTTAAAATTTTGAATTTTGAATTTTGAATTTTGTGAATTTTGGATTTTGAATTTTGAATTTTAAATTTTGTGAATTTTGAATTTTGAATTTTGAATTTTGAACATACTTGACATAAAACTTTTTTCTTCATTTGATAATACACAAAATTGACTTGAATGTATTTTATGTAGGCTGTCGTCTGACTACCTATTGACAATTTGAGCTGAAAGGAGCATTATTAGTCTTTTGTAATTATAAAAACATAAAATTCATTAACAGAATTACGATTGACGATGTCATAAAATATAATGTTTTTGATATATCCAAAAGATACCATATTTTACAGCACCTTATGAAATAACTGCGAACCAAAGAATAGGGTTTGTCAAAAATAATCAGAAGTAAAAGAAAAATTCGAAATATATGTTTTAGAAATTAGATACACAATTTAGTAAACAATTTTACATCCTTTATGATTATATAGATTTAGAGATTATTAAAATAGTATTTTTGAAATTGTTTTTTTTTAATTTGGCTTTCTTATTTCGGGCCAATTCTACTTTTACGACATTTCAGGTTGTTATGTTTTTCAAAGTGTTTGTCACGGAAAACATATTTCATAGACTTTATTTACTTTGTAAGTGATATTCAACTTCCTAAATTTTAGTACTTTCGAAGGTTGTTTGATGAAGAGCATTTAAATTTTAATAGAGTTAATTATAATATCTGATCAGTCTGTTGCAACGGTTTGACACACTTTATCACTTAACCTTCCAAGGTTGTCTGGAGTGATAATTTTATTTTTATTTTATAACAGTTCAATGGGACATGATCGTTTTAAGAAGTAAAACTAACATAAGGATCATTTTGAAAACCAGAATTGACAGAAAACTTTTTAAAATTGCCACCATCCACATGATGGACAAATAGTAGCACAGGTTGATGTCATCAGGGAAAAGTGTCCGCACATTTACACGGAAATGAAACCAGGTTTTATATACAATTTATTCTTCTCCGCCAATTCACAAAATGTTTTTAATTATAACATTATTGTAATAGTTATCAAAGGTACCAGGATTATAATTTAAAACGCATAACAAGCGAAGTCGAAAACGCGAAAACGCTCGGTTTCGCGTTTTCGACTTCGCGTTTTCGCGTTTTCGCGTTTCCGACTTCGCGGTTTCGCGTTTCCAACTTCGCGATTTCGCTTTTCATATTCTATAGGGCGAAACAGGAAAAAGCGAAATCGCGAAAACGCGAAGGCGGAAACGCGAAATTGCGAAGTCGAAAACGTGAAACGGCGAAAAGGCGAAGTCGAAAACGCGAAAACGCGAAGTCGAAAACGCGAAATCGGTTTTGCGTTTTCGACTTCGCGTTTTTTCGACTTTGCGATTTCGCGTTTTCGCGTTTTCGCCCTATAGAATATGAAAGGCGAAAACGCGAAATAGCCTTAACCGGCCACCATAAATCATAGAAAAGATGGTCTGAAGTAACCTCCAAACCATCAATGATTCTGTAATAAGGATCGATACCGGAATACCAAAATTGCATGTATGCTTAAATTCGCATCGTCAAAAGTCTAATAACAGAATTTTTGTTTAATTTCTTCAAATATTTGGAACAATTGGATATTAATACATGCTAAATCTTCTTTTTTAAAGAAATGAATACTTGTAACATATTGTATTTGATAATATTAAAACGATGACGTTTTGATGATTTCAATTTTTCCATTGTGAACGTTCCATTTCAGTGAAGCGACTTTCCAGCTACACAAATTGTTTAGTCTGTAGGAAATATTGTAAGATTTCCGTTGCTTATTTTGCTAAATAGGTGCAATTTGGGTACTTACAACCTGATTTTGATAGTTCTCTGGGAGTTTTGACTAGCAATTATGACATGGAAATGGAGAATGAATAAGAATTTGTAAAGGCTGTATGCTACGAAATGCTTGATGTCAAGAAATTTAGCATTTTTTTATAAATCGTGTTTATATTTCAGTTTTGTAATACTCTTGTCTTTTAAAAAACAAAATCAGGGAAACGTACATTTCTGAAATTTTTTATTATTCAGAATTACTCCAAAAAAATTAGGCATAACATAACCAACTGAAATCTTCGTATTACCGTTAGAAAATGGGTAAATAAATAGTACATTGTAATCACACGTAAATGCATTTTTTTCATGTTTTTATAAAATGGTCATTTCGATCTTAACTTCATCTTATCACTATAATCGTTAAGTGTTCTTCAAAGTTATTTTTCAGATATTTTCTAGTTGTAAATTAACTATAATTGTTTAGACATGTTGATTTTAGTTATTCAATATCTGTTCAGCAGCTTTTTAGTCAGTTCAGTGCGTTGTTGGTGCGGAGGTGTCCTTCAGCTGGCCCCTACACAAATATGTATACTAGTTCAGTGATAATGGACGTCATACTCAACTCCGAATTATACACAAGAAACTAAAATTAGAAATGATACAAGACTAACAAAGACCAGAGGCTCCTGACTTGGGACAGGCGCAAAAATGCGGCGGGATTAAACATGTTTTTTGAGATCTCAACCCTCCCCCTGTACCTCAAGCCAATGTAGAAAAACACACGCACAACAGTACGCACAGTAAAATTCAGTGTAAGAGAAGTCCTAGTCCGATGTCAGAATAGGAAACAAAAGAAAATAAACAAAATGACAATAATACATAAATAACAACAGACTACTAGCAGTTACTGACATGCCAGCTTCAGAACTCAATTACACTGATTGACAGATTATGTCTTCATTATATGAATATCAGGCACAATCCCTCCTGTTAATGGGTTAAGTATTATACCATCATAAAATGTACGAGAAGAACATAACCCGTGTCATGCCAACAACTGGTTTTAGATCTAATGTGTTTAATTCCGATGCAAATACCCTCTAAGTGAATCAATATTGAAGCCAAAATATGCAATCTGTAATGACCTGACAACAGTATCGTAACTATATCCCTCCTTAATAAGTCTGTTTAAAGGTTTTGTTAACTTTTGAGGTGAATACTGACATCTTTGTGCTTTGTAAAGAATATTACCATAAAAGATTGGAGGTGAAATACCCGAACGTATAAGATGTCTACATGTTGAGTTATATTTACGAATGATGTAAGTATTTACTTTATCGTTATCTTTGCCTCTCTCAATTTATCTACTAAATAATATTGATCATCTTTAAATATTGTAATACAAAATATAGGTAAATAATATTAAAAGATTTAAATTAAAAAAATATAGAAATTATTTGTTTAAGGTGTCTCGTGGTTACAAGAATTTCAGCAAAATATTAAACCTTTATTTTTTCATTACAAATTTTATTTATTACACTATTAGTTATTACTTTATGATATGGTACAAAAATCAACCCAAAAAATCTATTCGGTTTTGGCCCCAGTTGACTTTTAAAATGTTTATATCATTGAAAAAGCTCCAAATTATCTGCCTTTGGTGCAAAAATGCCATTTTTTGGCATTAAATTTGAAATATTTTTCTTATTTCATCGGTGACCTATAATTTTTATTATTGTTTTCAAATAAGCTGTACATAAACTAAATAATTGTAAAATTTAAGCGATTTCCGTAATTTAGGTTATTTTTTTATTTCGATATTACCTTTATTTCTCCTATTAGTTCAACAGATAAAAAGGACATTAACAAAAATGTATGCTTCTTCCGGAGGCAGATTGTGAGCTTAAATGAACGATGACCCCATTTTTTTTTTCATTTTTCTTTAAAGTATATGATAAAGTTCATTTATAAAAAAATATAGCGAAATCCTATATTAGAAAAAAAAAGATTTATACCCAGGAGCCCCTTAATAGATATAAGGATATGTGGTATGGGTGCCAATGAGACAACTCTCCATCCAAGTCTCATTTCGTTAAACTTTTATAGATCAAAGTACTCAACACAGAGCCTAGGCTCACTCCAAACAACAAGCTATGAAGGGCCCCATAAAATTACTAGTGTAAAACCATTCAAACGGGAAAATCAACGGTCTAAATAAATATATATACCAGATTAAATTGGTTTAAAAAATTGTCAAGGGTGAAAGTAAAGTAGTACATGACATTGAAAAACCTTTTATACAGTTAACAAGTTAATATAATATATAACCTGTTTACTGTATTGCTATGTATAGATAAATATGATTTTTAAAGATTTAATGATTATTACAGATCTGAAGTACATTTACAAGTACATATAAATCTGAGGGGTTTTAATTAGCTTTTTACTTTCGTACATGTACTCCATTTACGCAAATGTATTTTGTTCGGTGTCACGGAAAATATATATAACATATTTTATTTACTTTTACATTGTTAGTGAGATAAATTTCTCTAACCTTTGTTGTACTTTCGACAGCTGTAAAATGAAGTATGCGGTTTTTAATTCGGCTTTTTCCTTTTGTAAGTTTTGTGACAATTGACAACGGAAAGATTTGTGACGATTATATAAGAGTTGCAAGACAGCAAGTGTTCATGTACTAAATGACCTTAAATGCACATTTTCCCTTTTGAATTAGGCAATAGTCAATCTTTTAATTTGGAGGAGGCCATTAACAGTGTATGTAATGTGCGAATCCTAGAATACCATTTTCACTATATCTGTGATGAAATTCGTTTGTAGAATGATAAATAAACAGACGACAAATTTATGATTTGTGAATAAAATAAGAAATAATAAACAATATGAACTATTTCTATAAATTCATGAAAAATGTATTTGATGTGGACGGGTTTTAATCGCGCCTACAGCCATCCAGATGTAAAATTGATTCATAAATAGATGAATATTAAGAATACTTCACGCACAGAGAATTGAAAGGAGCAGTAAAGTTTCATTTGTAGAAAAATGTACCTTTTAAAATGATTAATAATGTAGTATAACTTTAGACAGGTTTTGTTGTTCAGCTGCTTGATATTGAATCAAATCCCACTTTGTTGTTTGTGTGATGCGATTCATGTTTACTGTTGAATAATGATACTAGACTTTCATTATCACTGTAGAGCGATTCATTACTGTTGTATGTGCGATGCATTTTCACAGAAGGATATTAATAAATTTTCATCATATAAAGTCGTAAATTAGCTGACGAACTAAATTTATGAAGTCAGAAGGATTGCTTATATACATTTTGTATGCATACTTAGTGATTGGAGGTCCGAGATTATACATGTATGACAATGAATATAGAAAAAATGGCATTGATTGCTAATATTGACCAATATTATTGACTATGCGGTATGGGCTTTGCTCATTGTTGAAGGCCGTACGGTGATCTATAGTTGTTAATGTCTGAGTCATTTTGGTCTTTTGTGGATAGTTGTCTCATTGGCAATCATACCACATATTCTTTTTTATAATATTGTCACTTCTGTTTCCAGATCTATATGCAGGATTAAATATATCCTTTTCTATGACACGCCATCATTGATACATATATCTTGGATAGCTAAGTAAATCCACGTCATCGAAAAAGCAGTTTTCGATTTCGGTCTAAATATACAGCACATACTTATAAAACGTCATAAGAGCTTTTTTTCCTTAATGCTTGTAGTAAATGTTGTAATAGTCTTGCTTGCTTTTATTGGTTGATTAATCATTGTAACTAAGATTGGGCAAACATTAATACTAAAAAAGTAAGCCGAAACCAACCAAACCGTTAAATATCTACTGGATAATTGAAATTTATTATGTCATTTTATATACATCTTATACAGTAAAGAAAGTTTATTGTTACATGTTTAAATGGTTCTAAACAACGGAGTATTACCGCTGTGCAATTGATTCCGGACGTTTATTGCTGCTTTGCGAAGCAATGATATTGGTAGAGTCACCGTCCTAATATTTTCACCAAATATAAAAAAAGAAGATGTGGTATGATTGCCAATGAGACAACTCTGCACAAGAGATCAAATGACACAGAAATTAACAAGTATAGGTCACCATACGGCCTTCAACAATGAGCTAATCCCATACCGCATAGTCAGCTTTACAAGGCCTTGAAATGAAAAATGTAAAACAACTCAAACGAGAAAACTAACGGAATACCCTATTTTTTTGTATAAAAAATGAACGAAAAACAAATATGTAACACATCAACAAACGAAAACCACTGAATAACAGGCTCCTGACTTGGGACAGGCATATATATACAGAATGTGGCGGGGTTACCGTTAAACATGTTAGCGGGATCCAATCCCTCTCCTAACTTAAGATAGTGGTGTAACAGTACAACATAAGAACGAACTATAAAAATCAGTTGAAAAAGGCTTAACTTATCATAGGTGGATACAAATAACATTTTTTTTTTTTTTAACGTAATAATATCTTTATTGCATATTTGCTGTAACAATTTACTAAGTTTACAGCTTGTAACTTAGTATCCCTCATGTTAGTTTACCTAATAGTTTAGGGAAGCATACATCTAACAAAAACACAGAGTGAAAGACTATGTGACGTACTGTTCAGTTAAGTATGCAATGCTTATGAAAACAAAGTGTACAGTTTCTGACACCATTGTATATTTTTTATATCACATATACACAATGTCCGGAATCAACCATAATAAAATTGAGAATTGAAATAGGGAATGTGTCAAAGAGACAACAACCCGACCATAGAACAGACAACAGCAGAAGGTCACCACTAGGTCTATAATGCAGCGAGAAATTCCCGCACCCGGAGGAGTCCTTCAGCTGGTCCCTCAAACAAATATATATACTAGTATTAGTTCAGTGATAATGAACGCCATACTTAGCTCCAAATTATACACAAGAAACTAAAATTAAAAATGATATAAGACTAACAAAGGCCAGAGGCTCCTGACTTGGGACAGGCGCAAAAATGCGGCGGGGTTAACATGTTTATGAGATCTCAACCCTCCCCTATACCTCTAGCCAATGTAGAAAAGTAAACACATAACAATACGCACATTAAAATTCATTTCAAGAGAAGTCCGAGTCTGATGTCAGCTAGAAGATGTAACCAAAGAAAATAAACAAAATGACAATAAAACATAAATAACATCAGACTACTGACATGCCAGCTTCAGACTTCAATTAAACTGATTGAAAGATTATGTCTTCATTGTATGAATATCAAGCACAATCCCTCCCGTTAGGGGTTTAGTATCATACCATCATAACATATATAACATATAGGAATAAATAAATTTGGTGTATTTACTGTCTTCTGATTGGTTAAAATAATTAGCTTTATTTTCAATGTTATCAATTTTTATGGAGACACGCCCACTCTAACGTTGTGTATTCATACGCAACATCTGTGTACGTTGTTATTCGTATTTTAAAATATATCTTTGAGCCTTATTTTTGATAGAAATTTATTTTTAATGAATGGCAATAATTTATTTTGAATTTATTGAACCATAAAATTAATTTTTGACTCTTCACATTTAACATAATCCGCTTCGCGGATTATTCAATGTGAAGAGTCAAAAATTAATTTTATGGTTCAATAAAATCAAAATAAATAACAGCCATTCATTAAGAAGAACAAAACCCGTGTCATGTCAACAACTGGTTTTTTAAATAAATATGTGTAGTTCGGATGCATAGACCCTATATAAGTGACAATATTAATGCCAAAATATGCAATCTATAAGTTGGTTATACCCGTGTATATTTAAGTTAGTAGCATCTACGACCATCTTGCGTTGTAAATATCATCAATATTTAAGTTATTTTAAGACTATTTTCAGTTTTTGCATGTCGAATTATCATATAAAATAATAATGAAAATTCATCGCACCTCCAAAAATTCCAGATCAGAAATGATTGCACTTTCAGTGATAATTCATTGCATCTATAGTTTAAATGAATCGCATCCAGTCAACAATATTAAAGATTAAGCCACTTTAGTTGCACTTTTTTAAAACTTTAATCTTGTTACTACACATTAAAAAGTTCTATTCTAATTAAATTGTGTTAAAACATACATTTAATAATTTATTATACGAATTATTTCGTATTTTTAAAAAGTAAACAAACAAAGATTTTCCCGTCATCCTTAATTCTACAATAGACATACTCGCATACGACAGTGAAAATGAACAAACTGCATTCGCATTTTATATACACTGATTAAATATACCTGTTCATAAACTTGAAAATACCCGCTTTAAATTGCACAACCTAAGGTTGAAGTCTGTTGCTACTGCTAGGGAACTTGCAACCGTTGTCCCCTCGATCAATTGTATGAGATGTGTCTACGGTTTCTATTTGTCGGAGAATTTTACTAGACATTTGTCTATGCTAATCACTATCAAGGCATTTTAAGGACAGAAAAATGAGGCTCCCTTTTTGAAGCTAGAGATGAGCTTTATTTTTAAATCTGCAAAATTTTAATAGTTTATCACCTAGACTTATTTCTCCTTGGTTCAGACTACCAGAGCGAATTATTTGCACGGATGCAAATGGGCAAGCTGGAGCTGATGTTTTACAAGATGAGTCAAATAAATCATTTAACTCTATGTAGAACGATTTTGATAAAACAAAAAGCTAAACTTTAGAAAGCTAATAGCTGGTGATTTATAACTGCAAACAATGAGTTCAAAACTTGAGAAAAAAGTTGCAAAACTATATTCAGACAGTCAGAATGCAAAACGAATCGTTCACGGCTTCAGTGCAAGGTGTTTCTGTTATAAAACATGTCTTCTTTTTAATATTGACTTAACAGTTGCATTGGTGCCAATACTTCTACACTGTATTAATACAACTGATTTTGTTAGTGAGTTCGTCGACTTTAACAATTGGGGCATACATTAACGTATATATAGATATTTTGATAAATCAGGTGATCCGTTTACCTGCGATCTGTTAAAGAAGCAACAATTAAAAAGTTGCAAAAAGTATTCTTTATTCTGGATTCAGGTACTAGCGGTGTTTACACTTTCGCTCACAATTGAGCACTTCAGAATACATGTAGCTGGATAGCTCCACTATAGATTTGAGCAACAGGACGATTAGAAATTTGTAGAGCTAAAGGTGTACTAGTCGTTCTTAAGTGTCTGTTCATTGGACGGGTTATTGTCTCTTGACATATTCCCCATTTCCGTTCTCTATTTTAACGGTCTCTTAAAGGCTTTTCATTTTTGATTTGACAATATTTACCTTATTTTGTAGTCCTTGTGGATTACAAATATCTAACAAACTTTTTTTTTACACCAAGTTCCAATAAATCTAGCATTTTCGCTACTTAGCTTAATGTCTATGCTTTACTTTTCGACAACAATAGAATTTGAATATTTCTCATATAATTTTACGCTTCTAATTTAGTTTAATTATAACACGAGAGGACTGTCCTCTATTTTATTGTCAAAATCTATTAATGCATGTATATTTATTCGAATTATCATATGACTGTGTTTTTGTACATTTTCTGTTAAATTTTTCACACAATCAGTGAAACATTCAAACAGGCTAAACTAATTTTATAAAATTCTTATTACTGAAAGTTTCAAGTGTTTTATTTACCAAATAACTCATGTGTTTCTGTCAGAAAAAAAAAATCATCTGTAATTTTGGGAATGAAAGGGAAAGAAGATCCTTTTACAGCGCACTGGCGCATTTCAATTGTGAATATATATATACTTACCAAATATATGTTCTTTATCATGATACTCACGTCGACATTATCAAGAAGTACACATCATAGGGGAAATGCACAAATTACAGATAAAATATTTAAAACACCCTATTTTGTGTGCGTCTCCTGCCAAATCAGTATTTGTTGCATCTATATATACTATAGACCAGTATAATCAATGTAAATAGGTAAAATTTTGGAAGAAAAAACAAAACTTTTGAGAAAAAAAACAACCCAAAAATGTTGTACCTTAACCCCAAAATCAATTCTAATCTTCCTTTTGCGTATTAATCCTTCTAGTAAAATTTCATACAGATCCATTCACTTATTGCCTGGAAACCAAATGTGTCTTCTTGAAAACAACTATGACATGATTAAGCATTACTCGAAAGCAAATTTTTGACATGCTTGTATTTCCCATTTCCATTCTCAATTTTATTTTGTTGTCATATAAAAACTTGAAAAGTAAGCTACATCATGAACATGTAACAAAATAAAGTATATGCAAGAAATGACATAATAATGACTCTGAATTAGTACATGAAATTGAAAACAAACTGAAGATGATAAGGAATACAAATGTTTTTTTTTATTCGAGTCAGATTCTTTTTCACCGAAGGCCTTCAGCGCAATCAATTAAAATTATTTAGTCAAAACTATTACAGTAAACACTAGTATTAGGTTTATCATAACAAATTGACAAATACGGCCATTGTCACCTAAAAAAACTACTGTGTACAGACTTACCTGTGCGGTTTGGGAAGATTTAAATGTTTTAAGATATATAAAAGTTAAATTATTTTGCATATCTGAAAGATAAAATCATTTTTGGTGAAGATCTGGATTCAAAATATTTTTTTTTGTCCTCTGCTTGAACAGATTTTGTATTCATCAATTCGGGAATCAGAATATTTTGTTTGAAAAAATACCATAACCCCTCCTGTCTTTTCAAGTTCACTGATCGTTCCCTAATCATTTTCCATCTGAACTAATAATTTTATTTTAGACATAAACAATATGTTAATGTAGCCTAGGACATTCGTTCTGAACATGCATGAAATATTTGCCACTGGACGTTAAACAACCAACTACCAATCAATATATATATAGGACATTGTCTTAGTATAAAGCTGCCATTTAAGGTAGCGCCTTCCTCATATTATAACAATAGTCATTTTCTTGACTTGGTTAAGGACATTTTAAGAAAAAAAATGGTGAGTTGAACCTGGCTGGCTAAACCTCAAGCTTTTAAACTGTGTAACTGAGTCGACCGTTTCAAATGAATCTCATGTGCTTTTTTGTTGGCTATCTGCAGATTGAAAAAAAAACCCTTTGGTCAGATTTTAGTTTTCGTAAAACTAATCTACATATAATTAATTAAAAGAGTCCTGTCATACCCTAAAACGTTCCTAGTTGGATTAGTTTGTCTGTACTCATAGTAGACTTTGTGGTTTAAACACGATTTTGCTAATTCCTTGTGATGAACCTTAGAGTTAAGTTTGTTACAAAATTGTAAATGACATGTTGTAAGCATATTCAAGTTGTTTGGAGTTAGATAATCCTTCCAGTCCCTATTTGTAGTAGTAGCTTTGTTCGCTAAATACTTAGGGATTTTTTTTCACATGTTGACAATGCTACATATTTATCTTTGATCTTTGATCTTTTTTATTTTATTGATTTGTTTAATTACATAGTGTATATACAATTTTTGAAATCTTTGTAACAAACGCAGAATCTTTATTCCTGTGTTTTTGTTTTTTATTAATTTTTAGATCAGAATTTTGTATAGCAGTACAAATGAAATGAGGTAGAAAATAAAAGTACAATATATGACTATCCCTCAAATAGTAGATTGACTTTGTCATGCTTGTATTGACCGTGTGTAGAGGAAATAAGTTTCCTATAATCTAAATTTAGAAACTGACTAAGGTTAACATTAATTATTTAAAATGTCTATTTGAATGAAAAGAAAAAATTCCATATGAACCATGGAGTTGTGGGTGTCCAATTACCAGTATAGTTCACGCGAAATAAATATTTATTGCAATGAAATGTAAAAGGAAGTCAATGCTTTATGGTATTTATTTAAAATATAATCACTTCATTCCTTTTACCCGGACGGAAGATCCCAAAGGACAATCTAAAATCATTATAAGTTAATACCTTCTCTATAATCTAAAGGAATTACTACGGAAGCGTATTAGCGCCACACATTTTTTTTTTATTTTTCTTCCTATGTTTGCGTTATATAACGCAAACCTTTGCGTTATAACGCAAACCTTTGCGATATAACGCAAACATTTGTTTTATCTTATTTCTTATTTAAGATTCAAAGGAAACAGTAGTTATTAATGGAGGAGGCTGTATATAATAAAATTTATCACCTTTGTAGTAATTGCAAAGTAAACTGCTTGAATAATTAGATCATATCAATGACTAATAATGAGCAGAATAATATAAGAAGATGTGGTATGAGTGCCAATAAAAAACTCTCCATCTAAGTCACTATTCGTAAAAGTAAACCATCATAGGCCGAATTACGGTCTTCAACACGGAGCATTGGCTCACACTAAACAACAAAATATAAAGGTCCCCAAAAACGATATCCAAGTTACTACTAGTATATATATTACAAAGAAAATTGAGTAAATTGAGGTTATACCTAAGAAAAAAATCAACCCTGCTAATATAGCTATAACCGAATATAAATATAATTCCAAAGTAAGCTCTCGTTTGAGAAATGTGTAAAGTAGGTTACATTCAAACAAGCTACCCTTTGGCAATACATGTATAAAATGAAGATGTTTTATTAATAAAATTATGTTCTCTCTATTCAAATTGCTACCCAAGCATCTTAAAAATACTTCATTATATTGAAATGAAAATTCAATGACTTTCTATCAAAGAATCTTGACCTTATTAATAATTCATTTTAAAGGAGAAAGATCATTTTGTCTATTTGACTTGGAGATTTCACAATTGTATGACATTATTTTTGATCTTTCAATTTTAATATGACTATATACTAAACTATATCTATTTTCTTGTTAAATTATATACTTTTCTGATGCACAAATCAGTCTTAATTTATGTATAATTGCACTTCAATTATTCCATTATTCCTATGCATATTTATTATAATGATTTGGTCTTGTATGTATGTTTCTTTTTTTATCTACTAGTAAACCACATCCGAAATGAATGACAGACGGACATATATACAAAACTTAATGAATAATTGAAATAAAGATGTTACAACGCAAAGGTTTGCGTTACAACGCAAACATAGGAAGAAAAAAAAAATGTGTGGCGCTAATACGCTTCCGTAAATTACAAAGGATATATGATATCTATAAATGACACCAACCAGTACATGAACATCAGTTTTTGTTGAAGGATTATGTACCCTTTTGTTGATTCAATGCTAACATATGAAAATTTTATAGAAAATTCACAGCCTTTCCTCTTGTACTCTCATAATTAACAATTCGATGCTTGATCGATAGAGGATTCTTGCATGCAGAAATGATTTCCGTAATACAAGTATATAAATTTAAATATTGGTTAAAACAAATATAAATACTGACCAATTCGAGTACACCTTTTAGGGTGCGCTCGACTTTAGTGACTCTGCACGAAGCTTTTTGGAATTTACGTTTTGTTTAAGGATTTTTTGTAAACAAAAAAAACGCTAGCTGATCATAGAATAACTATGTTTTAAATTTTATAACAAAAATCTGTATTAAGGCCTGTGGATTTTCTACAAAAATCTAGGATAGATATGTACATGTAGAAGCTGTAATTCATAAAAGCACGAACAACTATGGTATCGGCCGAACGTTGTGTACAAAGCGTTTCTTTCTTGTCACCTGACTTTCCATCAGTTAATTTGATCGAGTTGGCAACTATTAAGTTAATACGCTGAATCGACGAAAACTGTAATGCTGCGTTGACACGTAATTCAAATTCGATTCGCATTAACTGAGTCGAATTAGTTAATTCGCATTCGAAACGATTTACGTCCGAACGTAAATTCCAATTCGAATTGCATTTGCGCGTTAAATTCGCTTTACTGTTCTAACGATGTTAACTTTTAATTCGCATTCACAATTAGTTTATTATAACTCAATTCGATTTAAAATTTAGAAAGTGATCATACCACAGTTTAATTCGAACTAATGCGAACTCCCTTATTCGTATTGATAAATACTGTATTCACACGAAATTCAATTTCGATTCGCATTAACTATTTCGAACTAATTTAATTCGCATTCGAAACGTTTTACGTCCAAAAGTAAATACTAATTCGAACTGTAATGCGCGTCAAACTCGCTTTACTGTCCGAACGACGTTAATTTTTAATTCGCTTCAACAAAAACACATGTCTAATGCGAATTTGATAAAGCGATTTAGCCAATTCGAATCAATTCGAATTAAAAAAGAAGAGTATGTAAACGCGATTAGCGAAATCGATTCGAATTCAATTCGAATTAAATGAACGTGTGAACAAGGCATAAGAAGCATTTCTTATGCGAATTGGATAATGCGAATTAGTTAATTCGAATTCGATTCGAATTAAAACAAGACGAGTGCGTTTGAACGCGATTAGCGAATTCGATTCGCATTAGATTTGAATTCAATTCTCAACAAAGGCAATTTAAATTATGATTAATAATTGAACCTACTCGAATGGATAAAAAAAACCATGAATAATCAAATAACGTTGGGATTGTTTATATCTTTCCCTTATATTATTGCAAAGTTAATGCAAGTTTAACATTCTATAAATACAGACAACAGTAGTATACTGCTGTTCGAAAGCCATAAATCGACTGGGGAAAACAAATCCATGTTACAAACAAAAACTCCGGGAAACACATTAAATATAAAAGGAACACAACGAAACAACAGAAATACTAAAGTGCAACAAAAAACCAAACGACAATGCAACACACACAGAAACGAACAATAAGATAACAATTGCCATTTTCCTGACTTGGCACAGGACATTTTAAGAAAAACATGGTGGGTTGAACCTGGGTTTTTGGCTATCCAATCCTCCCGCTTTCATGGCAATGTTGAATATAACACTAAAATGACAACATTACATGATAGGACTACAATACAAATAAATGAAAAAACATTTTGGACAAAAAAATACACAAATTAACAATACAATAGAACATTATGGCATGCGAATAGTTATTAAAGGTACCAACTTACAAATTAATACGCCAGACGTATATAAACCTTTCTAGATATAAATTTATATTATGCACACTGAGATTGAAAAAAAAAAACGTATGAGCCTCCTAGTTATTAATAAAACTTGACATAAGAAACTGTTTTTTTTTTATATCTGTAAAACTAATGGATTTAATATAGATGTTTATCAGATTACAGCCAGGAAAAGACACGGACTTAATCATTATTATGAGAAAACTAAATTTTATGCATAAATTAAAATGTCTATGGAAATTTATGGGCATATATTTGTATTTAGATGTTTAGATATACACATTATGTAAACTGTTGGTCTGCTCTCATTTCTATATCTTGACAGAGAAAACTTCAAAAATCGGGCACAAAGAAAGATAACTCAATTCTTATTTAATAATGTATGCCTGTTTTTGATCGGACTATAAACATGTCGAACAATGAATATTATACAACTATGGCCAGTTGAGGTGGTGAATATCCAAAATGCTAAACACGAGTAAGTGTTATTCCACGTGAGGAATTTTGCCCGAGGGGAAACAACTCTAAACCAGTTTGGATATTTGGATATTCACGGAATCAATGGGCCATATTTGTATTATTATACCGGATGAACTTTAAACTATTAAAAGTAAAATATTGTAACAGATTGTCAAAATAATTACGTTAGAAAACTATTATGTGTCTACTGCAATTTCACTCACGTACAACAAAGGTAGACTCTTTCTGTGAAATAAATATGGCCCTGAAAAGGGTCCTTTACAAGAGATATCGTCAACACTAGATGCATTTCGAAGTCTTGTATGGTCTTATTCCGCCGACTTCTGAGTGGTTCCTTCAATCTTTTTTCATTCATTGGCAAGAAGTGAAGGAATTATGACTGAATTTTAATTGTTTACATTGATACTTGGAAAATGATAAAATAAACAAATGTTAGATATTTTGAAAAGTAGTTGTTATTCTAAGATTTTTTATTTTACAAAAACGTTAAAATTTAACGACTTCCTAAGCTTACCTAGTCGTTAGCCTAACGACAACTTTATACAACCCGACTGTCAACAGACATATGAATATGTGACAGAATTAAATTAGTTCTTCTAGAACTCAACCTTTCTTTCCGTCTTGATAAATGGATGAAAGAATGGTTAACAAATGAAAACACAATGACAATTAGTGCAGGAATATCACTTATTACTTATAATCAGTATTTGTGGTGTTTCTTGTTCGTTATTTAATTACCAAAAAACGGAACTTTAACAACTGTAACAGATATACTTATACAAAAACTTAAAGGAAGGCCTTTTATTAAATAAAACGATTTGATAAGATTGTGTGGTATGATAGACGAGAATTTGTCTATTTCTACGTCAATTTATCCCTTTCTGCCCCCATTGTAACGAAAAACAATCGTATGATCTCCGTTCTTTTAATTGGTTTCAATCCGATTATGACGTCGAAGTTTCTATTTTGCCTTGAATTACTTACTGTGACGGCATGAAAAGAAGCGACCATACCTGATGACGTCACATAGAAAGATCACATCTTTTTTTTTCATATCTGATATCATTCGAAAAGAAGGGATAAGTTTGCCTATTGTTTGAAAATCATTAGAGAAACAGATTCCACCACAAAATCTCGTGTAACACAATATTTATCCACTCTCGACAGTTCACTATTTAAATAATTTTTATTTGCGAGCCTCGCGTTAAAAATTTGAAAATGTAACTCTCTCGAGTGGATATATTTCGTATCACACTCGATGCATTTGCAGAATCTATATTTATAATTGTTAAAGATTTATAAGTGGCATGACGTACAATATATCGTAGGCTGAATAAATGATAATTTGTCATTAAATGCAAGGTCTGGGTTTTTTTTAAGTGTAAGTAAGTCATAATCTTTTATTATCATATACTTAGACTAAATAACATATAGATTTTACCGTATGATAATAGCATTAAATTGACGTAAATTCCATATTTTTCGAATTGGTGCTTAGCGGGCTGATATGAAAAGTTTATCACATGCTTTGATTGTTATCACATGCCTTTCCGTAACGTTATCACACGGCATTCCGGTAATACTCGGCCAATTCCGGAAAATACACCTCAATGCTACGTTTTCAGTGAAAAACATTAGAAAGTAGTGTACAAAACAATTACTTGAATACTGGAAAGTATATTGATTAAAATAATAAAATAATGATAATAAAAAAAAAAACCAAACAAACAAATTATTTAATAAATACATTTTTTAAGTTTTTCTGAAACATAATTTAGAAAGTTTCTTTAAAAAGTTGACTTTTCCAAACAATGATCATTCTGTATATTGTTACATTATTTTTTTGTCGATTCGTCCATATTAAATGTTTTTTTTTCTCTCTCTCTGTTGAGGCATATGAGAGAAAGGTATTAATTGTTTGGTCCGACGGCCGTGAACTTTTTTACTCTTTAAACTTCGGGAACCACGTAAAAGGATCAATTAATGAATCTGTTATTTTTCTCTACTGTTGAAGCATATGATAAAAAGATCATAACATGTTATTTTTCATATCGCATGTATTATCAGTCCTCGGTCAATATCAGCCCTCGAGCCATGCGGCTCTTGGGCTGATATTGAACCTAGGGCTGATAATACATGCGATATGAAAAATGCCATGTAATAATCTGATAATAAATTTTTAACAAGCGTTGGATAAATGTTTGCGATATATAAACTCAAGTATTTCAGCTTGAACTGTGACCATTTAGGGTTGATATGGACTTATTCAAACAGACTATTTATTTTCCTATGACTATCCTACAAATAATTACTTTATTAATTTGTAAATTTAGGAACTCGGAATAGTTCAAGTTAATTATTAAAATTTTCATTAAGAACCAGGAAGTAGCAATACGTAGCAAAATCGAACGTTGGTGTCAAAATAATAATGAAAAAAGAGAAAAGATAATGTTATAGTAGTAATTAATTGAAATGTAATGTAACGGAGAGTTATAAGTTTTTAGGTTTTATTTAAAAAAGCATCGCTTCATATCTTGTAAAAAAAGGTTGGGGATTCCTTAGGGACAATCAAATTTAATTTCAATTACTTGTCACATATTAAGCAAAGAAATGATTGAATATTCATATTTGTTTCTGTTTCCTTTTAATTGAACAAGCCTGCGTAATAGCTTATCAGTTGCGTTAGAACTTTTAATGAGCACAGTCTACTAGAGTACAAGAAAGCATAGCTGTAACATAAAAGAGCACGAAACATTTTCGGCTTTCTTGGTTTGTCTATTGTAACAAAATGTTCCGTGGGATCTTTCTATTAAATTTTGTTTTTGTTTGGACTTTATGTGAAATAGTCATAATCCAAAAACATGAAGACAAATATTTTAGAAATTATGTAATATTTAAAGTCTCTATGCCGATGTGGTCATTATGTGCCCAGTTTTGCTCTAGAGTAAAAATGTGCAAATCTATCAACTTTATTGGATCAAACAAAACTTGTCAGATAAACTATGCTGAACCCGGTGAATATTATGGTGAACTTGTTGAGAGTTTAGGAAATAGCTTTTGCTGCAACCTCGACTTTTCCAAAGGTAAATATGATACAATATAAATAAAGGCAACAGTAGTATACCGCTTTTCAAAATTCATAAATCGATAGAGAAAAAACAAATCCGGGTTACAAACTAAAACTGAGGGACACGTATCAAATATATAAGAGAACTACGACACAACAGAGACACAACACCGAAACGTAACACACAAAGAAACGAACGAACTATAATGTAACATTTTTTTAAAAACTATGTCAAATTATCTGTAAAATTGAATTTACAAGTCTTAAATTTACAATTGAGAGGCCGAGGCGAGAAAAGTTCGGCACAATATACATAACTTTGCACTTGTACTCGCTATCACATTTTGAGGTTCTCTTTTCAACACATATGACCGATGGATTGATAGTTGCGTGTTTCTGTTGTTTTATTGTTTTCATCTTAAAGTTGATGTGTTTATATCTTAGTTTTAGTTTGTAGTCCGGATTTGTTTTCTCTCAATCGATTTATGACTTTCAAACAGAGGTATACTACTGTTGCCTTTTATCAATCTTTGCCAATGTAGTCGAACGTAGTACTTTTATTATAATATGATAGATCACAATTTTTGGAAAATGAATCATCATGCATACAATGATAAAATGTTGTACGCCAGACGTGTGGTTCGGATATGAAAGAATCATCAGTGACCCCTAATAAAGCACGAAGGTGAAAAACAAAGTCTTAAATTTCGAAAGGTTGGTCACATATAGCTAAATCCTGCTGAATTGACTTTGAATAAAGCTATTACTGACAGTCAATACAACACCTGTCTTGATCATGTTGATTTTGCCTATATATATGTATATATTTAACGGGAAGCACACTTATTTACGATACAAAAGAAGATTTTTTTATATCTTATTGTAAGTTGTCTGTTTTAAGTTGGTGACGTCTCCTTGTTCACTTGAACTGAAGCTGTTTTCAGTTCTATTGTCGGATCGTTGTCGCTTTGAGAAATACCAATTTCCATTCTCGATTTTAAGGTTATATAATTTAATTTTGGATGTAACACGTCTTCAGATTGGCTTACGTTGTTTTGTTTATCAGCACATAAACATAATTTAGTCATGTGACCATGACGTGATCAACGGTTTTTCATGGTTTTCTCCGGTTTAAAATGGAATTTAGAATTAAATTAAAAGAAATAACTGTAATATTTTTTTCTGTCGATACGAAATAACATCAAAAATTCGGTGCACACTTTAAAATAACCCGCCACTTGGGTTATTTAGTGTGCACCATATTTTTGTATGTTATTTCGAATAGAAATTTATGTTACAATAACACTTTTGATTTATGGGGCATCTTTATAGATATTAACATGTTGTCCTCATGAAGGTTTTTCCCCGAGGGTATCACCAGCCCAGTAGTCAGCACTTCGGTGTTGACATGAATATCAATTATATGGTCATTTTTATAAATTTTCTGTTTACAAAACCTTGAATTTTTCGAAAAACTAAGGATTTTCTTACCCCAGGAGTAGATTACCTTAGCCGTATTTGGCACAACTTTTTGGAATTTTGGATCCTCAATGCTCTTCAACTTTGTATTGATTTGGCTTTTTAACTATTTTGATCTGAGCGTCACTGATGAGTCTTATGTAGACGAAACGCGCGTCTGGCGTATAAAATTATAATCCTGGTACTTTTGATAACTATTTCTTCGCATCAAGTTTTGTAAAGTATTTAGTTTTAAGCTGAACGATTTTTCATCGAGAAGAATTTAAACGATCATGTCCAAGTAGACTACATATAGTTATACAGTGAAACCTTGCGAAACAGAATCCAGTATAAAACGAAAACCTGTATAAAACAAACATGTTCTTAAGCACCGTCATATCAATTTGTATGCGTTTTTAACGTGATAAAACCGAACAAAATATTTAGTTCCTAAGAGGTTCGGAATAAACAGGTTTTACTGTATCTACTTATTTGTTTACCTGTCACTTTTTAGGAACTAGCTGGAACATGTCAAGGCCACGACTGTAAGCTCAATGAAGTTTGCATGCCAAACGGGACAACCTACTATTGCTTTCCATGGACTCAACCGTTTGCCAAACGTAGTAAGTTTACTGTATTAGAAAAATCGTGTATGCTAAAAGAAAGAAATTTTGTATCAAAACATCAAACAAAACATAAAATAAATGAGGAGGTCCAGATAAACCCCTTTTTGGCGCCAAAAAATAGGTGTTTTACAAAATTGTTTAAATGTAATCTTTTAGTTATTTATTGGAAAATAAGACGCTTTTGCTACATAGATATGGGCTGTGTTTGACATTACAATGCACATGTATCGGGTACTAACATCATTAAGTCATGCTAAATTACTGAAATCTTCACAATTTTAGCATTTTAGTTAAATTTAAGACGGTTTCCGTCTTAAATGAAAGTGGCCGCGTGTGCGTTCTTTCTTAATTTTGGACTGTAAGTTGTATTTGATGGTAATACATAATATATATATAAAGGTTGAGGATGAACACGGATGCGGCCACCTTCAGTTTTGACAAAAACTATCTGAAAAGTGACATTGTATGGCATATTTGATAGATTTTTAATATTTAAGCTTGAATCGGAGCGTTTTTTATTGAATCAACTGAAAAAGACACTTAAGTGTTTAAAAAGTGTCCAAAATCTTTCGTCAGATGAAACCTGAAATTTGAGGCCAAAACCGGTTTCAGTTTCAGTATATAAGCTCATTGTAGAAAATATATTTATTTTATACTGTACAAGCTTTCGAAACAACTTTTGCGGTGACTTACTAAATCATTTTCTTTATAGACTTGACACTTATTTTGGACTTTTTAATACTTTGAGAGTCACACAGAGACCAAAAGCAATTTCCATTAAATTATTCAAAGATGTGATGTCAACATTTACAGTGATCTATAATAGAATGCACCATAGAAGCTCCACTAAATGCAAGGTCCAGGAGAATTAAGTCCGGCTAGAATTGTATTTTCAAATAAGAAGCTGTAATTAGTTTACACGATTGCTATTTTGTTTGCTGGTATATAATTATCATGATTATAGAACTTTCCGTTATATTGTCAAAAGAGGCAGATGATATGAAAAGAATACTCAAAACTTAAAAGTCGAAACGAAACTTTACGCAGAAAAGGCACAAACAAAGTTATGAGGCGATAAGATTGCAGATGACACTCCGTAAATTTTATGGACACCATCACGAACTGTCACAGTGTCTCTATCTAAACTAGCAAAGGACATTTTTACCACGTCTTAGATTTTTGTTTGCTATTAACGTCGTCTGGTCTTTTTAGTACCTATTCCCGAATTTGCGAGTTTTGCTGAGTGTGATTTCGCTTTACTATAAAAACGTGTCTGTTCTTTGCTATCCAGAATTAATTTATTTCGTTATGATGCTGTATTTGTAATTCTAATCGGATATTGTTAAATCTGTTATCGTTTGTAGTTGTAATTCTAAGTTTTTAATATTCTGTCCGTATGTAAAAGTGAAGATAATTAATCACCCAGTTCAATTATAACATTTTAGTCTGGGGCAACTTAATTTTTGGTCATCAATGCTCTATAACTTTGTACTTGTTTGGCTTTCTTTGCTATTTTTGATCTGAGCGTCAATAGTGAGTCTTATGTAGACAAAACGCACGTATGGTGTATTAGATTATAAGTCTGGTACCGATGATAACTATTAAAACATGTCGAAATGTCCTATTGTAATGTTTATTTGTGTATTTCTCTGTTCTGAATGTTTTTGCATTTGTTTGTGCTGTAATCCTATCATGTAATGTTGTCATTTTGGTGTCATATTTGACATTGCCATTAAAGCGAGAGGTTTGGCTAGCAATAAAACCAGGTGCAATCCACCATTTTTTCTTAAATGTCCTGTACCAAGTCAGTTCTTTTCTGTGTGCGTTGCATTGTTGTTTTGTTTTTTTGTTGCACTTCAGTGTTTCTGTTGTTTCGTTGTTTTCCTCATATGGTTGATTATTGTACCTTAGTTTTAGTTTGTAACCCGGATTTGTTTTCTCTCAACCGATTTATGACTTTCGAACAGCGGTACACTACTATTTACCACTCCATGAAAAAAAACGAAACGCACGAATAGACAAACAATATTACAAAACTATTACATGTACATAGAAAACCAAAGACTGAACAACAAGAATACTTCCGAAATTCGGTTGTAATTGTTGGTGCTCCGGATTGGAATAAAGGCTTTTTTATATGTGTAAATAATCAAAAATAGTTTAATATGCAACATGTCTACCCTGCCGCGGTTTTTGTTACTTGTCTTGTTCCTTTTCATGTTGTTATGTCTAATTATTTTTGTTTAAATTAACCTTCTAGACAAAAAAAAAAATGATGATTAATAAATAATAGAAAACAAAATATCTCAGGCATGTACCGAAAATTGATTCCGCGAAATGTTTAAAGCAATCACGTTTTGAATGATTATACAAACTAAGAATGTCACTTTGGAGTCTTTCGCCTCTCTGTTGCAACCTCTCTAATGAATTCATAAATATTGGTTTTAAAAGTACTGTTTAACTAAATACATTTATTGCATAATGCAACGTGAATGTTGAAGTGTGTTTGTAAGTCTTTTCCGGATAATAAATCTGAAAGATGTTTATGAAGTGTCCTATATTTTGACTTTAGTGGAACCTTAACCATAATAATGATTGGCTTATTAATGAAAATAAAGTAAACAATGCTAGTTACTTTATGATCTATTCCCGACCATTCCCAATTCGCTTTGGCAATGTCTTGACACCATCCATTGTTGGGTGACGTCAAATGAGTAAGTCTTTTTCGGTTTGTGAATCTGCAGAATTTTACAAAGCAAAATCATTCAATCAATGACAACGTAATATATTTTTTTAAAAGATAAAACAAAAATTGCAACTATCGTGTGTATCAATTCACAGAAAAAAAGATTAGATCAAACCTATCATATTGACTTGACCTCCGAAGACCTCCAATGGTAATTTAAGCGATATAAACATAAATATAGATATAAATAGATGCGAACTCGTGCAATTTGATGTTTCTATATTTGTTTAATTTCATATTATAGGTTAAAAGGATATGTTAATCGTTGTGTTTCCTGTGTAAGGATGATTTTTTTTTTAGATCGAATCAGTCAATCAAATGATTTGCCTTTGTTTCCCTTTCAATGTTTACATCTTCTTTTCCTTTAAATAACTCAACACGCACAATTTATGCGTTATCCATCTCTAGTCAAGGGGTAAAATTGAAATTCATATACATACGGATTCGATGTGGTCGTTTTACTTGTAAGTGAATAATTGATCAATGTTTCAAAAGCTTATTTTGACAAAGTTGGACCATACTGGTTAAAACATCGAATTACTATTTCACCTTTCCACGTTCATCAATGATTGAACAAAACACATCATATGTGAGATTTGTTTTATATATCTCGTAGTTATTGCCCCTTTTAAAATAAATGCTAAAAATAACCAAAATGCCATTTATCAGTTTTATTTGAACACGAATATCATTTTTATATATTTTATTTTTTCAAATATAATATTGAATGCAATATGAATATGACAAAGTAAATATCCAATGAAAAAATAGAGATGCTTGAATTTTGAAGTGTGTTTGTAAGCCTTTGTCTGTTAATAAAGCGTAAGACAGCATGGTAAGAAGCAAATACACCAATGGATGAAAACTAACTTAAAAAAAAAAGATTAAACAATAAATGCAGTTACTGTGTGTATTTAATTACAGAAAAAAGGAGATCAAAAATGTTTTATTTTCAGGGAATGAATGATGATTGATTCAGGCTATGGCCATGGAAAATGTTTTTATGGGCGCAGGATTTTTGAGTGAAAATAATTAAACTACTAGGGGACATTTTAGCGCCGATATAAGAGCCAAGTTTAGCGCCGGATTAATCTGTTCACCTGTATATTTCATAGCCCTTACTTGGTTGAATAATACTCACCTTACTATAACCATGCCCATTATGGTGAACAATTTAATAGTTGTCACTCAGCTATTTGCGATTTACTTGATACTATTATCAAATTGCAAACAACCACATATTATATAAAATACGAAGTTTAGACGAGATAAAGATAAAGAACAGTTACTAACGCAATACTGTGAATAGTATTGTACAGGGTATATCCAGATCCCATTACGTTCTCAAGGATATAAATTCCAGGCTAGAACGAATTTAACATTTCATTTAACCTTTTAGGGCTGTATTTTATCTAGGATATATATTCCAGATTAGAACAGACTTTTAACATTTAATTTAATCTTTTAGACTTTTAGTGCTGTATTTTAATATTATATTATTTATTATAAATTTGTTAGCAATATTTCGCTAAAATGGGTACTGACAATTTTAATTTTCGCTAAAATGGCGCTTAAATGGGTTATACTTTGGCGCTAAAACGTCAGATTAGTTTTCGCTAAAATGTCCTATCAATGTGCTTAATTGTCCTCCGCCGGTTTTTATATTCTTTTTTTTCTTGTTTCACGTTTTCGTCAATTAATTATTTGATAATTGAATACACACCCGTTGGTGTATAGCGCTTAACAAAAAGAAGAGTAACATAACAATTAATCATAAACATGCAGATTTAAATCAAATGAATTTTAGTAATCATCTTTTTTTTTCAAGTTTTAAACTTCAGTGATTTTTTAGTCACGAATATATTCTTTTTTTGCATAGCTGAATTTTTCGGTTTTTTTATTAATCTATATAATATTACATTTTCTATATCCATGGGTTATTGAAGAAAATAAAGTATAAAATGTAAGTAACTATATATTTCCAATCATTCCCAATTCGTTTTAATGCAATGAATTTGACAATGTCTTGATAACATCCATATACAGTAAAACCTGTTTAAACCGAACCTCGTCGGGACTAAAACTTTTGTTCGGTATTGGCTGATGACATACATTTTATTCCCTTTAGTTTGAAGAGTACACATGGCACTTTCCTCCTTTAAATGTTTATGAAGAAATCACTGGTAGATATTTTTCAATATTGGTAACGTTTTTCATTTTTAAATGTTTTTTTTTGGCGGGAATGAAATAAATAATGTTTTCAAAGATCAAAACAATAAGAGTATCAAAACTCTTGAACCTGTATTTGATAGACACAAATATACTGTTTAACGTGAAACAAGAATGGTTTGATATAAAGGGAACTTTTGAGAGTTTAGATAAAAAGCAAATATCAAGTTAATATTCGGGAAAATCCGAAACTGAGGTCGCTATAGTTACAAAACTAAGTCGTTGACCCCATTTTTGTCCATCATATTTTGTTCATCAAATCATGAAATACTTTCACACAAAATTTTAACGAAAAATCACTGGTAGAACTGAATAGGCAGTTTGGTCTTTAAGAACATTTTTGGTTTATGCAGGTTTTCGGTTTATACATGCATGAACTGGTTTAGCCAGGTTTTATTGTATTTGACAATGTCTTGATAATACATCCATATACTGTTATAATACGTCATAGAAGTGAAAGTATCAGATTTATTTTAGTGGGAAGTCACGTTATTTCATTGCATGTAATGGCATAATACATTTTGATAGAAGTTTTTTGTTTTTATGCTTTTAGGAATATGTTAAGGATGTACTTAGGTGAGGTTTGGAATTTGTGTCAAATGTTCGGACTCCTTGGTGTTTTTCCATACAATACAATGTAAAATATTTTGCCCCATAACACCCATTTTTTTTCATATTAGACTTAATAGCTCATGAAAGGTCATTTACCAAAATTTTAGAAGATTCTTAATTCTCTTTCTTTTGTTTTGAGACCTAATAATACCAATGCAAATATAAGGTAGAAGTCCAAATATAAGGTAGAAGTCCGAGTCAGCCTTTTCCCGCCATATTTTAAATCTCAAATATCTCGAAAAGGAGGTCCATGACCTATCAAAATGTTTAGCTTATTTTTATCCTTAATTGATGCTCTACCAGCTTATAGTATCAATTTTAACTTCTTAATTTATTAATTTTCACATAACCTCACCTTAGTACATCCTTAATAATCAAATATTTTTTTTAAATATTTGGCTTACGGAAGAAATAACAATTATCTCCCTTTCTACATTTTCTATAGATTTTACACAGATATTTGTGGCATGCCCTGGAAATCAACAGTCAATATTGACCGCTTGGAAAAACCCAAGCACGGGAAAGAACTATGACATTGAAAACATTAAAAACCCGTGTACCAACATGAATAATCAACACATTAGGAGTACAATGATTGACAAATGGGGTGTGTTACCTATTGACCAGGTAAACTATTATATAACTTATAGATAATTTTACTTCCTAACAGGTATAAATTCAATCTAGTCATTCCTTAATCGAATGGATTTTGTTTATTCGAGAGCGTACCTGACGAATCAGACGTCTTATTACATGTCTATCCTGTACCCATGTATTGTCATTAATATGGTTATACTTATAAATGAAGTGTTAACTTTACCATTTTTTTTCGAAATATTAAGGATTTTTTTATCCCAGAAATAAATTAACGTAGCTGTATTTGACAAAACTTTTAGGTCTTTCTACCTTTCAACTTCGTACATTCTTTAGGCTTTTTTTCTTTTCATATTTGAACATCGCTGGCGAGTCTTTCGTAGACGAAACCCGAGTCTACCTCATAAAATTTCTATCCAGGTATCTATAATGATTACATTCAAAATGGATTACGGTAGAACTCCTCTCGACTTATGCATTTATGTTTTGTAATATGTAATATACTACAAAGATTTGCGGTGTTTTAAGCATTGCACAAAAAAACAGGGCTACATTTTTTGAAGATACACATCATTGTTTGTGTATTAATCATATCTTTCAACTCATAAAAGCATGTGTAATACCCTTGCGTATTTACTTTAAGACTCAATACTGCATTGAAATACATCTGAAGTTATATTTTCATTTCAGGTCAAAGTTGAGCTATTTAAAAATGGAGAACTAACTGTAGAGATTTACTTTGATGGTCATGGTTCAACAAATTCTGATTGGTTTTCAAAAGATCGACTTCGTTCTAATTCGTTCAACGACTTGACTCAGTCGTCTATCACCAATTTGTTTTCAATGGACGGGTAATAATAGTCAAAGAGAGAGAGATTTATTGCTATTTTAAATATGTTCCAGCCTTATAAAGATGTTCTTATATTATCGGCAACCTAAGACCTTGCGTTTCTCTCCATATTGTGACTTTTTTGCTCTATATCCATCGCAGGTGCACTGATTGGCATATTAGTTATTTAGAACAGGGTTTATTGATTGGGTGTGATTGGACTTTTTTTTAGTACAGCGACTACATTTAGATCGCATTCGTTGATTGGTTAATATGTTAATAAAGAATAATAAAAAAGTATAAAACAGGACTTTTTTTTAGTACAGCGACTACATTTAGATCGCATTCGTTGATTGGTTAATATGTTAATAAAGAATAATAAAAAAGTATAAAACAGATACCGACCTCCGAGTCAAATTCAAAAATAAAGCGTCTACAAAAACTGACAAAAGCAAGCGCTATCATTCAGACAGTCGGTTTTTCTTAAATTTTAAATCGTTTCAAAATATATACTTTATAACCTCCACAATGTTATGCTAATAAACAGTATAATTTTTAACCATTGATTCGCATTGTTGTCTCATTTGCAATCATATTACATTTCGTTGTTTATTAATAACTAAATAATAGATACATCGATAATAAAAATCTACATAATGACTCTGTCTCTGTTTATTTTTACAGCAAGTATAATAATGTATCTCCTTATTTTTGTAAACAGGCATCCAAATTATGGCCGCCATTTATTCATCAGTAAAAGATCCGGAGGTTGTAATGCAGACTATGGTTGGTTGGTAGTGATCGACACCTCTGATGCCACTAGCCGTTATTGTAACTTTGATAGGCTACCAGGAAAGGCTTATCCATATATTTTGTATGGCGCTGATCATCATGTGGCACGATTTAATTATGGTAGGTCAGGCGATTTGGTTCATGGTTAAATACTATATTACGTCGAATATACATTTACTGTAAATTCAGAAATTATTGCGAGGTTTTTATTATTGCAAAAAATGCGACAGAGTTGTAAACGTCATAATTTAAACTCTCATTTTGAAATATTTTATATGAATTAGACAGGCCTTTCACAAAATCGTAAAAAATTTAAATCGCATTTAAGGTGGTACCCAACACCTTGACTAAAATTAATTTGGCTCGTTTAATTTTCATTAAATTTTGACAAAATATTTACTGAACCTTTGAAAAGATTATAAAATTTCAAAAAAAAAAACAATTACTTTCTCGGAAAAAAAATGGTTGCACAAACACTCCAGTTAATCATTGAGAAGCTTGATATTTCCGTAACAATACATTGTGATTAAAACTTTTAACTGATTTTACAAAGTTATCTCCCTGTAGTGTCAGGTACCACAGTAGGTCTAAAATTACAAAATCGCAATAATAAATGTTCGCAATAATTTCTGAATTTACAGTATAATAATTCCTTATTATTTTCAAAATGACCTAACACTTTGATTTGTGCTTTGTGGAGCTGTTTTTAACTGTATTTAAATTGTAATTGATGAAGTAATGAGTAAGGTATCTTAACTTTTAGCAAAAATCGTATTAACATCAAGATATACATATTGATGTGTAACTTTCCTTAAATTCTTCGATTGCTCATGCAGTTCTCGCTATATCTATTTTTTCTTCAATTTTACTCGATCGTTTCATAATTTGAAGTGTACCTGCTGATACGAGTACCACGGACTTTTGTCCTAGGTAAATATTTGACTTATTGGAGACCATATGACAAGTCTCTTATAATAATTATACAGTTTACAAACTTGTTATATTATAATGTTCGAATGTAAATAATGAAATGCTGTAGGTCCTTGACTCAAAATTCATATAACCACAACACCAATAGCAAAATCAAAGTGTGTTTATAACTGTTCTTCATATCATAGACTTATCTATGGTTTCGTAACGCAGGAGAATCTTACACTAATGTACATTCTAATGCAACAACGTTTGTAACGTTCATTTCGATTGGATAACGTCACTTATTCACATGGCATCAATTGACAATTGATGTTATGGGACGTACGCGCAAGCGCAGACGGCATATGACAAATTTTAAATACATGTTTTAACGTTGTTTTCTGTCAGTTTCATTAGAATGGAGATAACAATATTTTATTTTAAGCTCCGATGGCATCAATTGGGGATTTGATGGTCGCAAATACCTGTTTACTGTCTCCGCTAACACGTCGCCAGTAAACTTAATTTGCGACCATCAAATCCCCAATTGATGCTGCCACAGCTTAAAATACCATACAGTTATCTCCTAAATGTCTGTCAGTAGTGCCTGCTTAGCTAATGACGTACATGGTTTGGCTACGATGCTGGTTATGCGATTCTCCCAAAGTTAGCAGATTTTGGTTGCGTCAAAACAAAATGGATAAACGTACAGCAGTGATACACTTATTGCCTTAAACGGTTAATGGCACCGTTGAGTGGTTTTATAGAGTAAAGGTCGACATTGCTACTTTACGATGACATTTCAAAACGAGGCTGCATTGTTAAGTATTTAAGCAATATAACACTTCTCGTGAGAGATTAATATTTAAGTGCGTAAATCAAGTGTAGGGTGCAAAAGATGTGTAACCTACATTTTGTTCAATTCTAAAAGCCTTGATAAAAGGGTTGATGAATAAGAGTTTCAGACACCTTAGGGAGTGTCAATTGTAGACGGTTCTGAAAATCACTAAAGGATTTTGATCTAAGCGTCACTGATGACGAAACGCGCGTCTGGCGTATTAAATTATAATCCTGAATACCTTTGATAACTATTTCTAGTATATACATGTAGCTATTAACACATCAAACGTGGTATCGGATGTGGTCTGAATATAAATTGACCTGCACATTATAAAATAATTCGATGCACAGAGTATCTTATATGGCTTCCGAGACAGGAATATAATCCAAAAATCTCCCAACCGTGACTGATATCGAAACCATCACGAATAGTTACAAATAAACTCATCATAGATTCCAGGATAACATTTTATATTTACGCCAGACGTGCGTTTCGTAAACAAAAGACTCATCAGTGACGCTCGAATCCAAAAAAGTTAAAAAGACCAATTAGAATACGAAGTTGAAGTGCATTGAGGACAAACAGTACGAATACCGTTGATTGTATAACACTTACAACATATATATTTGTGTGTGTATTTTCCACAAAAACAAAATTTATTCTATTTGAAAATATAACAAAAACTGTATTACTAGAATTCCCTACCATAATTATTCGCTTTAATACTTGTTCTTTTATTTTTCAGACAATGAAGTAGACTTAGCTGACAAGATGATTATTTCAATCTCAATGGTTTGAAATTCAAAATAATATATTCTACTTGAAGTTATAAAGACAGGAACATAGTAATTTGTATATATTCTCCAATAATTACTAACAATATAGGTCCATAATAAGACGTTTAATCCTTTGGATTTGGTCTGTGTTTAATTAACTGGGCTGAAGAACGTCCAAAATCTATTTTTTTCATTTTCAAACTTCAATTATATATTTATTATAAACTATTACATTATTCTTTTCTTAATTTTGAAAAAAGAAACTATAGAATGAAGCGTCACTGTTTTTTAGCGCGGTGTATATGTAATCTTAAACTGACCCAGATTACTCATAAATACATTTTTTTTTTAAATATCATAATGGATTTGTTTGCTATACGATACACACAATTGATAATGGAAACGGAGAATGCCCGACCAAAGAGCGGAAAACAGCCGACGGTCCCAATGGTTAACAACACAGTAAAGACCATTCTACACCCTGAGTCGGGCGTCAGCCCATTTAAAAAATCACACTTATTAATTTCGAAACATTTAAATGAACCAAAATGTAAAAAACAAAAAACAACAAGATAGATAAGGACTAGATGTTCCTCTCTTGGGACAGACACAAACAACGCAGAGGTGTTTACACAAATATTATTAAGGCACTACTAGTAGCAACGTACTAACATACAAGCTCGAGATCTCAATTAAACTGATTGAAATATTATGTCTTCTTCACATGAAAATCAAGCACAAATCCCTCCCGTACGGAGGTTTAGTATCCTACCATCATAAAACATGCTTTAATATACTGTCTTTTAAAAGTCAGCCCTTGATTTATCCACATCCTCATGAAATATAGAACTGTTACAATAGGGGTAAAACCTGCTAAACCCCTCCGCGTTGTGTGTTTATACTTTTATAATGATTAAGATAATAACAAAATGTTGACTACTGTACCCCTCTTTTTGACAAACCCTCTAGTGTTGGTTAATACAATGTCAAGTATAAAATATGACATTATAACGGTTCTCTAGATATAGAGCGAACACAATGTGTAACAGTCGGACCGACGGACGGTCAAGAGCAAATTCAAAGCTTGATTTGGACTAACCAATAGATAATCTAATGCTCTAACATAGGGCGTTCCTGATGAAGGCAATTCAAGAAAAGTGATTTGGACGCATGATATTATTAACGTGTTGTTTTCGTTATATATTATTACATGAACATTGAAACCAAGGAGAAATATATTGAATTTTGTGCTTCAAATCCACCAAAACATTCAAGATATAAATAGTAAAAAACAAAAATACCGAACTCTTGAGGATAATCCAAAACAGAAATCCTGAAACAAATGACAAAATTAAAAGCTCAAACAAATCAAACGAATGGATATCAACTGTCATATTCCTGACTTTGTAAGTTATTTTCTTGGTGAATTAAACCTTGTCATAGCTAGCTAAGTCTCTCACAGTCGCATAGAAATTCCATTATATTGACAACTATGTGTGAAAAACAAACTGTCTGTTGTGGTTCTGTCTTTCAAAGTAATTCAATTTGTTTCTGTAAGACAAGAATACAAAAAGGTATCATTAGTTTATATCTATTCATAATGAACTCTGATAGAAGTTCATATGTTGCATATATGTTACGTTCGGAGGACGTGTTTTTTCAACAGACTGTCGGCATTCCGTTTTTTATGAGGCTGACTTCATACAAGAACTTCTTAGGAAGAAACATAAGAAGTTAGCAAATCCTTTAACTCTACTTTCCGCTATATAGATGATGTTCTTTCACTAAATAATAAAAAATCTGGTGACTGTTGAACGCATCTATCCCATCGAACTAGAGATAAAGGATACAAAAGATACAGTTAAGTCGGCCTCATATCTTGACTTACATCTAGAAATTGATGGTCGGGTCGGTTAAAAACAAAACTTTACAACAAAAGAGATGATTTCAGCTTTTCAATTGTGAACTTTCCATTTCTAGGTAGCAACAATCCAGCAGCACCTGCATACGGGGTATATATCTTCAAATTGATACGATTTTCCCGTGCTTGCATTTCCTATCATGATTTTCTTGATAAAGGATTGCTGCTCACAAGGGAGCTATTAAACCAAGAGTTCCAAATGGTGAAGTTGAAATCATCACTTCGTAAATTTTACGGACGCCATCACGAGTTGGTTGACTGTTATGGAATAACCGTTTCTCAAATGATATCGGATATGTTCCTTACGTCGTAACTACAATCCCCTTCCCCTTCATGAATTTGACGTACATAATTATACTTTTTACCGGATTTGTTATAGTATGAGCAACACGACGGGTGCCACATGTGTCGCAGGATCTGCTTACCCTTCCAAAGCACCTGAGATCACCCCTGTTTTTTGATGGGGTTGGTGTTACTTATTCTTCAGTTTTCTATGTTGTGTCATGTGTACTATTGTTTTTCTGTTTGTCTTTTTCATTTTTATCCCTGGCGTTTGACTCTCCATCTGGTATATTTCGTCCTTTTTTTGCATATAATAGATAGTCAAAATTTTAGATATATGAAAAATACAATTGGCCAATTAAAATGATAATCCGCCTGTGTTATCTACAGGGTTGGACAGCTAATACATCCAGTCTTCTACCGTTTTCGTATCTTTTTTGGTAAAAAGATAAATACCCTTAGGTTAATAAATGTTTGACAACTATTATTATACATATGATCCTGGAACACAATTATCGAAAAAGTCCCTGTGTGGACAGTATGTTATTTGCGAATTTGTATACCCCTTTCAAATTCATTTCTCCATGTTTTATGACTCAAATGGCAAGTAGCTAGAGGATGAAATTACACTGTAAAAAGAAATGGGTAATGAATTTTAAAGTAAAGTAGTGATTTGGTACAGCTGAAATTAGTTAAAAATTAGCACTTCGCAAGCTGTCAAAAGATTTCAAGACGCCCTTAATATAAAATTGTTCAAATTTTGAGTAAGAGCCGATGAAGTTATAATTTTGATATAATTTGTCCCAACGTAGTACAACACAATGTAAAAATATTATATTGAGAAAGCGCAGGATTTTTTAAAATTTTTATTTATTGTCTAAAAGAATTGCACTATGAAGTAATTGTGTTCTCGGACCATACAGGGCCGTAACTAGCCTCATTTGATAGTGAGGCAAAATATATTTGCCGAGCGTAGCGAGGCGAAAATGTTTTGGAGAAGCTCTGAGAAAAATAACGCAAAATCGTGCATTCTGAGCGTTTCCCAGACTCTCCTTGCATTGAAAAGGCTTCATTAATTTTTGGCTATTTATTTTCGACAATGTTCTGGTCCCAAAGCAAAAACATAGATTCACTGTAATTTAAGACTTTAAGGTTCTAGATACAACATTAAAAGACCGATATGTAGGATAAAGCAAAAATTGTAATTCTCATAATTATTAATACCGGATCCGTCTATCTGTTCTTGTCTTGTATTGTGCTTAGACTATAGTCATAAAGTAGGACAATAAATGAACAAAAGACAAATATGGGACACAGAAAAAACAAACAATTGACCATCAACTCTGAAAACTAAAAGGAAAATAGAAACATGGAAAAACAAAAAACATGCAGGGGCGTCACCAAAGAGTGAAGAGAACTTGCGTCTTGAAAGACTTTTCCCGTGGAAAAACAATTTGATATGAAGACAATCTTTTGCTTCAAGTTTTTTTTTGGAGGGGGGCAGGGGGGAATTTCTAACATGAGGCATTTGCCTCATTTGCCTCAATGTAGTTTAGTTTAAACATATTTTATTTACTCAAAGTAAAATGGATTGGACACAAGTAAGCCATACTTATGAAGTCCGCTCCGAATGACAATAATTTACAATACAATATTAATATGAGCATGCAATATCAAAATAAACAATATTTTACGAGTCTATCAATTGAGAAAAACAAATGAAACAGAAGTAGATGTAAACATTGAAAACGGTGATGATGATGATGATGATGATGATGATGATGATGACGTGAATTTACCGTAAATACATTTTCTACATAACAAGAAATCTCTCAGACCTTTTGATAAATTCGAATACGTGTTTGAATATATTCACATTTTGTTCATACGAGAGATTCGGATTACCAGATGTAAGTAGCTTAACATTTAAAATAAGGTCATCAGGAAGCCATCTTAGATTATTCATCAGAATTTCTCTCTGGTGTATATATAAAGAGCAGTCGAAAAGGAAATGGTGTACAGTCTCAATGTTACATCCACAAAAGCAAGATGGATCAGCAATTATATTGACTCTAAACAAGTCATAGTTCAAGAAAGATGAGTAGCATCTAAATTGTGTTAAAATCATATTTAGTTTCCTCGGTCCATATAGAAAGTGCTTTGGTACATCTTTTTTTGGGGTATTTAACCTTTTTAATTGGATTTTAAACTTTGCTATAGAGTCTGATTTTCGAAGGGACAAATCGGTATGATTCCATAGGTTAATAGTTGATGGTATAAAAGATTCTTTAGTAAGAGATAATCTACAAAAAGGAACAATGATGTCATTGCCATTTCTCAAGGGATATGTAGTTGTGCTCTGTACACTAGGTGGAACAAGTTTGCATAGATAATCCGGAGCTTGGTTATGTTGAATGCTATAAAACATTTGTAATTTTCGTCTTTTTCTCCTGTCAGCTAAAGTTTCCCACCCAATTTCCTCATACAGAATTTCAGATTTTGTAAATATAGGCAAACCAGTAACTATTCTAGCAGCTTCTAGCTGCAAACTTTCAAGTTTATTAACATATCCTATCCCGCAATTATCCCAAACTTCAGTTGCATATTCAAAAATTGGTCTTATAAATACTAAATAGAGTTTTTCTAAATTTTTCCTACAAAGCTGATACTTGAGTTTTCTCAGGATATTTAAATGTTTCGTAACACTGATAATCAGATTGTCTATATGACTGTTCCACCGAGCATCAGAGCAAAACGTTACCCCAAGGTGTTTGTGAAATTTTGTTATAGGGATTTCTTTATCATTTAAGCAGAATTTTAAAACGGGTGCATCTTTATTTGAAAAAATCATTATTTCTGTTTTGTCTGGATTAAAAGACATTAGCCACCTCCGTGACCACTCGTTTAGCTCTTCGAGGTCACGATCAATAACAGTTTTTATTTGCTCTTGGTCGTTCCCCGAGTAATTAAACGAAGTGTCATCCGCATAGAGTCTAGTTAGAGATGTGAGTTTCTCTGCAATGTCATTTATATATATTATGAATAATAAGGGACCAAGTACTGAGCCTTGGGGTACTCCAGCTGAAAGACTGCAAAATGAGGATGATGATGTATTAATCACGACTTTTTGTTGCCTATCACAAAGATAACTCTCAAACCAGTTAAGTAGATTACCATGTATTCCGTAAGCTTTCATTTTATGCAAGAGTCCTCTATGCCAAACCTTGTCAAAAGCTCTCGAAAAATCACAAAAGACAAAACAATTTATTTCCTTCTTTTCTAGTGAGTTAAGAATACAATTATACATTTCTAATAGCTGATGTACAGTTGAATTTTTTGGCAAAAATCCAGACTGATATTCATAAATTAATTTATTCATATGTAAATGATTATATACATGTTTAAAGACAATTCGTTCCATGATTTTACCTACACAGCTTATTAACGAAATTGGTCTATAGTTTGAAGGTAATGACGAATCACCTTTTTTAAAAATAGCAATAACATTTGCAATCTTCCAGCTAGAAGGATACTTACATTGTTGGAGGGATTTATTTAATATTATTTGTAAAGGAACCGCCACTTTCTTAGGGCAAATTTTCAGCATTCTGTGACTAATCAAATCTGGTCCTGATGCCTTATTCGGATCAATAGTTTTGATAATATCAATTATTTCATTTTGATTTATGTATATATTTTGAATATAAGTATTAGTTTTTTCTTTAAACTCTGGAATAGGAACATTTTCTTCCTCGAGTTTAGATATCAAACCAAAGTATTTGTTCAATAAGTCACACTTCTCGCTATCCTCATAAACTATGTCACTGAACTCCTCATCTTTTATTATGTTTTGTAGAGGAGGAATATTATTTGAACTCTTATTCGACTTTATCAGCATTTTCATTATTTTCCAATAGTTTTTTGAATTTGGGGCATTACTCAATATAAGGTTATCTAAATTAGTTTCAAATCTTTCCTTAGCAAGTTTTTTTAAATTGTTAACTCTGTTTCTCTGTTTCTTGTACTTCGCAATATCCGATTCTCTTTTAAATTTCAGGGCATATTTTCTAAAACGGTCTCGTTTTCGAATTTCTCGTTTTAATTCACCATTAAACCATGGTTTATCAGAACTACGTATAGTAACTAATTTAGTGGGAATGCACTCCCTCGCGATATTTAAGAATGTTTCAGTAAATATTCCAGATAGTTCGTCCACGTCTTTATTATCAGGAAGCAGTGCATTCCAGTCTACGTCGTCCATTTTTTCTGAGAATTTAACTTTGTCAACTTTTTCATATATCCAAATTTCTCTTTTATACGAACGTGTAATAGTTGTCGGACACTCGAGAAAAATTATTGGCGCATCGTGGTCACTTATATTAGAAGGCGTTGGTAAAACATCTGAGATAAAGTACGACAAAGTGTCACTTAAAATAATTGGATCAAGTAGTGTGGTACTGTGATTTGTCACTCGAGTTGGTTTATCAATAACATTTCGCAAATTAAATATATTTAAGATTTCAATTAATTTGTTGTTTTGCGCCTTGAATAAATCACTGTTCAAATCACCCGTAATTACAATATTTTCATTGAATTGATAAGCCAATCCTATTGCATGATTTAAGCGTGTCCAATAATGACCGTCGTTCGATTCGGGAGGTCGATAGGTATTGCAGAGTAAGAATGTTTGACCTTTCGCACGGATTTCAACCCAGATAGTTTCATCTGATTGATTTTCAAGATCATTTCTACGGAGAATACCAATATCGTCTTTAACATAAATGAGAAGGCCGCCGCCAAAATTGTTACGATCTTTTCTGATGATTTTGTTTGAAAATGAATTAAGTTCGATGTCTTTGTCGCATATATTTGGATCTAAGTGAGTCTCTGTGAGAGCTAAAATATCAAATTCATCGCTGAAATTGTCTAAGAACTTTAGTTTATTCCTTATACTACGGATATTTAAAGTGCATATGGAAATAGTTTTTTCATTGACCGTTAAAGGTGTATTCGATTCCTTCATTTCACAAGGACCAGGATTTGTTTCAATATTCCCGATAATTAGGATTAAGTGAAGTACAAAAAACAGAAAAACTATGTCGATGTTTGGATTTACTGATTGTAGAAGAAAAAGTGAGAAGATTAAACAAGTGCAGCGTAAGTTGTTTATCAATATTTCGTAATATGAACTTGACCGAAAGTCGAAAAATTTAAAAGTCTTTTTTCTTGTCATATGAAATGAACCTATGGCTGCCCTGTAGTCTTCTATACTGTTACCCATTTGGGTTCAGAATAGCAAATAAGTTAAAGCAGAGGGCAGCCACACGATCCAAGCATACATATAAATACACATACAGCAGCATCATCATCATCATAGAAACAAAGTGAAAAAATATATACAAAATAACACAAAGTATAAACAAAATTGAAAGAGAAAAATACAAATAGATGTGGAAAGTCATTTTTGTTGGCTATGGGATTTATATACAAATTACATAAATAGGGATGATGAAAATATGTTTACAACATTCTTACTTAGAAGGGGTAAATTTTGGATATATAAATACTTTCAACATTATGTTATTAAAGCGAAATACGGTGAAGAGAGAAATACAAACGATACTTATACCTCAACATGATTTTACTCTGAAGTATTGAATGATATATAAATGAAAGATACATGTGAACTGTTCACCCCCCCCCCCCCAAAAAAAAAAAATTCCTACATTGTAGTTTATGTTAACACCATTAATCAATTGGCCTTGTTTATTTACCTTTTTACATGATGGAATTGAAACGAAAACTACATTATCAATTTAGACTTGAATAAAAAGAACAATTGGAATAATAGTAAGTAAAACGGGAAATTTTTTGTTTGGTGTGATAGCATTATACTAATATGTGTATGTGGATGCTACTACCAAGCATCCAATTTTAGTCTGAAATTACTTCTTTTTTGCAGTACCGGTATAAAATTACATTAAATATAATATAACATGTTTAGGAGATGACTTAGGTGTATATTCGCATTCAAAGGAACACGTCTTGATATACATATTATTGAGACAGTAACCTATCAACAAATACAACCCACAATAGAGACTATATTTGGACTATAATAACTGTTGTTAATAAGTTACATAATATACAATTTTGTTGTCAAATTAACATGCATGAGTATCAAAATTTACATATCCTTTTTTTTTTTTAAGTATTAGTAGGACTGGTGATTTATTCAAAAGCGATTTTTATATTTAACATGGAAAATCATAAACTTTATGCTTTATAGAAGTTTTTGAGAAATAAACCATGATTGGTTATAGATATATAAAATTAAAGAAAAAAGCTGTCCTGGAGAGATACTGACACTGACTGTTTAAAACATTTTTGAACGCTTTAACATTAATTGTTTTATAATCAAATAGCATTATGCCGATTGGTTATACAAACAATTGGATGATATTGATTTATTTTGCAATATTTAGCACATATATTGAGTTACTGTATTAAGACTGAAACCACAGATTCACAAACAAATAGGACATAAAAAGTTGTAGCAAATCTGCACATAGTCTCGACATTGTCAGAGAAAGTAAATATGAACTTATGGTCTTTGACCAGGTATAGGTTCACTAGCTTGTGCCTCAGTTTGATCATCATGGTCTCTCATTGGACGACGAAGAGCATGAATGTCCTCCCATTCAGTTATTATTTTTTTCTGGCTATTTTCTGTTCTTTTAGCAAATATTTTTCCATCAGCAGTCCAGTAGGCAATTATGTTGCCATCGTATTTCATCTGGGCTAATGATTGTACCAATGTGGTTCGAAATTTGGTCAAATTTTCCGTGATAAATGTACCATTTTCATTATATTTTAGTAGTTTTTTATTCGAATAGACCAGATGCTTTTTCCTGTACGAAACAAATCTAGCGATTATTTGCGATTTGCCATTTCGTGCCTTCCCTATTACATGGGTCCTGCCAATATCATTGATGTTGATGTCAAGATTCATTTTGTTTTGGCAGATATCAAGTATCAAATGGTCAGTGTTAACTGGGTGTTTGATTTTACCTTGTTCATCAATAGGGACTGGCACATTATGGAATCTGACGCTGGTTCGTCTGGAGTATTGCTCCTGATTTTCAAGTCGAGTCTCGAGATCTTTTATTGCATTACATTGTGCATCGAGCTCCTTGTCCTGTTCCTTGATTTGATCAATACGATCTTTGCAACACTTTTCTAGGCGGTTTACTTGTATGAACAGTTTACAAATATTTTGATAGTTATTTGCAATTTCTTTTTCTTGACTGATTATTTTTTCAGACATGGGTTTTATTTGTTCCTCGATACAATTTTTTACTTCTGCTTCAATAATTGGACTCAGAGCTTCACTTAGCTTTTGCGTCAGAACTGGTATAATGGTGTCTAGAACCTCAGGGCTGGACAGTGCTTCAAGAACTTTGTTAGCAACACTTTTGTTCAGACTTGCAGGTTTTTTTTTCAATGTCTCACTAATATCACCGATAGAGTTGCGTCTACGGATTTGTCTAGTTTGTTGTTTTTGAGTACCAGGTAGGTTTTCGGGACTTTCAGGGTTACCACGTTTACCACGTTTACCAGTGCTATATATTGAAGGAGTTGTATCTGGGTTTGGTTGTGAACTTGTAAATAGAACTTCTTGATCATTGTTATTGTTTTTACTCATGGCGGCATCCATTTTGTTTACATCCATTGTGACCAGTGACCAGTGGCCGAAATTTTTAAATGTGTATCGAAATGTCACTAGGAATCTTACTTCACTTTAATATTCACCTTAGGATATTAACTCTTATCTTAGTTATATAATATTTCACCACCCATCAATAATATTATATTAATTATCCCATTTTTTTGGAGGACTCGTTTAACCTGTCATTTCTGTTTGGCGCATGCTCAATGTAGTTACGGCCCTGCCATATAATACACTGAGTTAATTCAGAGTTGAAACTGAATACACAGACATCCAATGCAACAAGTGTAATAACAACCAGTGTTTAAATGCATCTTTAAAATTTGTTGCATCTGATATTTGTTTCCCAGTCAATATTCCAAAAAAATTGTGAAGCTGTAAAAGGTATACATTTTTAATTTTAATTTTTCTTCTTTGTATCAATCTGATGAGTGAACAATTCTTTTCCGCTGAATTTGTAGTGGGTTTTATATTAAAGGAAAATGGGGAATATGTCAATGAGACAACAACCCGACCAAAGAGCAGATAACAGCCAAAGGCCACCAATGGGTCTTCTATGACAATGATTCATAAATTAACAAAGGACTACTAGCAGTTGTATTCTTCCACCGCTGTCAACGGTAAGTGAACGGTTTCGGACACCATCCATCCTTACTAATTAGATAAATACGTTTTATTTACACAGATATCCAGTTAATATAATTACTTGTAATGTTTTTGGTGTCAAATTCTGCATGTGTCTATACCAAGTCAAGAGCTTTTAATCAGTGGTTGTTGTTATGTTGCTTATATACAATGTGCATGCATATGTATCATATATTTTTACGTTTATATTTGTCATCTCGGGGCCTTATGTAGCTAAAAATGCGGTATTGGTTATGCCATTGTTGAAGGATGTACTGATATATAGTTGCTAGTTTCCACCTCATTTTTCTTATTTTTTTTATGAGTTCTCCGACTGGTATATACGACATTTCTGAATCTGATTTTCCCAACAACTTTTTGTCTATGTAAAAAAGAAGATGTGTTATGATTGCCAATGAGACAACTATCCACAAAAGACCAAAATGACACAGACATTAACAACTATAGGTCACCGTACAGCCTTCAACAATGAGCGAAGCCCATGTTAAAACTCTATTGGTTTATCATGTTCATTTCTGTGAAAGAAATTTAGAAATTTCATTATCAGATTCTATATCCTTGACCTTATTGTTTTTATACTTTCTTGTTAGTGTAAATATATTCCTATTTGAAGTTTGTAAAACGTATATTTACAGAAAATTCATATTTGTTCAAGACATTGTTTTTTCAAAGAGTGTTTCCATATTACAAGTGACTCAGAGATTATTAAGACTTCCAAAATCAGTATACGTAATAAACCTAAAAAATACTTTAACTTTACCTTGTTTTCTTTTGTTGCCAAATTGTGTTGTTATATTCAGCCATTTAATTATCTTTTTGCAAGTATTTGATATAAATATACTACATGATATGGGCAAACTGATTGATTAACGAATGACAAACGTCAAGCAGCAAATAGTTGACATATATTTTTTGGATGGTTACATAATTATAGAATGCATTTTTATCACAATGAAAATAGGCAGTCTTGTTTAAAGGTATTGAATTGTGAAACAAAAGTTAATTTCTACTGTTAAGCAATTTCTTTACGATATTTTTTCCTCTAAACAAATCAAACTTGGAAGCACTTCGTTGGCTGTTTCTCAATACCTCACCAATTTTGTGTAAGTTTGAAAGATTTGGAACTTTCAGAGCTGGTGAAACTGGTCCAGACTTTACACCTTTATTCCAAGAATGCACACCTGATTGCTCTTCATCATTCCAAAACCTATTGCATACGTCAGGATTTTCTTCTTTCCTGCATACTAATTCAGTAAGCATTTTGTGACAAGCTACTTCTAACTCAGGGCAATTCATATGTAAAGAAACATAGAACTTGCCGATACCAATTACAGTTTTGCGAACGTCAGCATTGCAAACCTGTCCTTCACAAAGATAGTCACCAATCGTCGACACACACTCGCCAACCAATGTTTCCATATCTTTATCATCGTCATGGTATTGACGACGGGCGCACTTGACAATTGTCTCGTCTACTTTTTCCATGTTTTTCCGCCTATCCATGCAATGGTGCCAATTAAGTCAGAGGCTGGACTGGCGTTGGCATTGGCACACCACAAAATTGCGATGACAAGAGAAACGAGTTTCGACTTCATTCTGAAAATTGAATATTTCAATTAGAATAATAATGATTTGTTTATGTAACATGTTTATTTGGTCACTGATAGTTTGACTAGGAAAAGTGGACTTACACAAAAGTGTGTTTATTGGTTTTCTTTTTTTTAGGGGGGGGGGGGGAGGAAGGGTACATTTGGTTAGGATGTTTTTAAATATTTATCAAGAGAATGTTTTTTTAAACGTACACAAATGTCGGTATGTACAATTGTGTTGCGATTAAAACCAAACAATACCGATACGGGTAGCACTTTGTCAAGAAAGCTGATACACAAACCACGCCTCTTTTGGAGAGATATTTGATATTCATTGGTTTTGTTTACATACTGGTTCCCAGATACGATCTTCATGTGTCATATCATAGAGAAGGAAAGAAACTTAGAAGAGTAAGGCGTATAATTATTGAAAACATGTCGCACAAACCTAGCTTTGAAACTTTGCAAAAAGTGATACTGCATATGATTTAAACAAAACTTTCCATCCCAGGCTATGAGTTTTTACAAAACTTCAGAGTAAACGTGGCTCAGTTGTAGCTGTAAAAGTAGTCTCTATGGCAAATGGTATTGTTTATATTGTCAGTAGTGCAACCTTATTAATAACACGTTAGTGTAGGCATTTTGAGGCATACACGTATGTACATGTATGATACGTTGTAGGTAGAGAAACCAAATAAACTAGCATTGCAGATAATGAAATGTAAATAGACTCATCATAGATACCAGGACTAAATTTTATATATACGCCAGACGCGCGTTTCGTCTGCAAAAGAGTCATCTGTGATGCTCGAATCCAAAAAAGTTAAAAAAAAAAAAAAGAAAAAAAAAAAGCCAAATAAAGTAAAAAAAAAAAAAGCCAAATAAAGTACGAAGTTGAAGAGCATAGAGATCCAAAATTCCTAAAAGTGTTTCCAAATACAGATAAGGTAATACATGTATATGCCTGAGGTAGAAAAGCCTTAGTATTTCAAAAAATTCAAAATTTTGTAAACAGTTAATTTATAATTATATTACTTTCGAACACGAATCTAATGTAGATTGTTTGCTTCTTTAACATACTTGATTTTTTCTTTCCATAAACGAGATACAGAATGTTTGCATGTACATGTATTGTTAAAATATAGCAGTAATGTCTTATTATTTAATTTAATTTTAATTCTAAATTTTAAGCCGGAGTAAATCATGAAAATGACGTTGACGCAACATGTGCTTTTGGACTAAGGGAACGACACTGAACTTTAAAAAGGGGTTTGGTATTGTTTTTTCCTAAAAAAAATAAATATTCTGATTCCCACATTTATAAACAAAAAATGTTTTCAAATAGACCGCAAATAAAAATATTCTGTATTCATATATTATATCTTAAAGTTCTAAATTTTGAACAAATAAATTGATTGATAGCGTTGAAAAACTTAATAAAACTGTTCGATAAAAAAACCTAAATATCTGACTCAATAAAAAAACTCTCAGTTACTGACAGCTAGTTCAAAATTGATTCCTCACTTTTTTTTAAATTTGGTTTTAGAAATTCTATCTTTACGAATTATCTACAGTTGTATATGATGTACATGTTTTGTTTGTGACTCATTTTATCAACAACAGGACGAGAAAATGAATATATGCATTTATTGAATTATGTCGATTTAAACATCTAAATTTGAATAATAATATAGAAAGCGTGTTCTATATTTTGATTTCTGTTAAAATAGAAATCAAAACGTAGAACGAGCTTTGTATATTATTTTATTTCATAATATTCACAACTACATGTACCTGTACCTCTGGCATATCAAAGTGTATATAATGCTTTAAGTTAGAACTGTCTCGCAATTTTACTCCTTTTCAAATATGTCCAAAGTAACAGAATTGTGTTTCAACGAAGTTTTAACATACTGTGTACAATTTACCTGTACATATATCTATCATAAATATTATTGATTAATATTCATTCTTATTTTTGCATTTCATCCTTCAATGTTTTTTTTTTTGTTTTTTTTTTACAATAAATTGAAGTTACAAGCAACTTCATACATTACATTGGGAAATACTCATGCAGCAACATTTTCCGGGTAAACTGATGTTCCAAGTCCGAATAAAGGAGGAGGGAAGTCATATTATCTTCTAATTTACGCGCAATCGTATGTTTTATGTATGGCGCAAATGATACCATGTAGTTTCAAAACAGGTGGCGCAAACGTAGCATTGGAGATAAAAAGTTGTGGCGCAAAATGACGCATTTTTGGCGCGAACGGATCTCTCCATGGTTTTATGATGACTGATTTTTAATGATTGTGTTTTATTATACAAACAAAAACTGTCATTATTATCATTAAAAGTCTTTTTTTTTAAATCATTGTTTTTATACTGTTTACCTGTATTTACTTGTATTATTGGCGATTTTATTTTTGGCCAAAATGAAAGGTTTTATTTTTGGCCCAAATGAAATATCATGGTTTGTGGCGCAAATGAAAGATTTTTTTTTGGCGCAAACGAAATGCCAATTGGCGCAAAAGCAAAGCACCGATGTTCCGGAAAATAAGACTGAAAATTATACTCAGATTAAATTTTCTGTAGTATTATTTAGCATAGCATGTTAAAATGTGCAACTGACATTTAGACTTTAGTTAATGTAATGTAAATCATTAGAGTATTTAAAAGTTTTTAACCGTTTATTAAAATGTGAATTGGATAGAAAAATATCAGTTGCACTTTTATGAAATTCTGAGCTTTGTTAAGCTTCGTCTATGTTCAAAATTCCCTATAATGGAAAGATATTTTTCTCTTCAAAAATTTGCTTTAAATGAAACATAAGTTTTGTTTTTTTAAGGAGAAAGATTTTGTGATGTTACATAAGCGTCTTTAAGAAGAGAACATCTGGAATCAAGATTTTCCAAGCGATACCAGTAATTTAACATGGATTTAATCATATCATAATATAATGGAAATCGCCCTAGCTCAGATAAAATTCCAAAATTTGTGGATTTTTTTATGAATACCTAAAACAAGCATTAGCAAAACTAAATTGTATTTTCATTTCAAACGGGATGAATAGAGATACACACACGTTAATTTTTATCTCTAAAGAAGTCGCTCCTCACTATCCTACTACTTGTCGAAACATTTATTTTTGGCATTGCACAAGTCATGTCTTCTCTGACTGTTCATATCGTTAAAATACTAAATATCTGGGATTATGTTTTAGTTGTTTTAGTCTCTGATGCTTGATTTTTTTTTATTATTAATTGTTTTGGCTTTTAACTAGCTGTCAGAAACTGCGAGTACTCTCTAGCTCTAATTGTATAGTTTTATTGTTGATATTAACCTCATATGTACCAAGTGTTAGATTATGTTTATTGTATTACAGAACTGTCTTGGTATTCCTGATCGGAAGATTTTATACAAACAGACGAAGTAGTATACTTAACAACAAAATTATTTTTTATTTTCCTGTGTAGAATATGTAACCGTTTTTCTTTTCTTTTCAAAAGTGATGTTTTTCTAAGAAAATTGAAATGTTTCTCAGTGGTATCTTATCATAGCTTTGTTTAAACTTTAGACTTTTTATACAGTTCGTTCTAAGCATATGCAAATGACACTGATGCAAACCAAGATATTCATAATCAAAGCCTTAAAGGCTGTTAAAGCAATTGCTGCCAAGTTAATGTTTTTGAGACTTCATTTTTTTCATCGACACGCATACACCTAAAAGGTGTCTTGTCTAGTTAGAAGTAAGAATATTTTAACTTTATATATCAATAAAAGACTTATCCAGCAGAAAGTCATTTTAAAATTGTTTTACATTTCCCAAGGAAACGGCATGTTTACCAGGCTAACAGTGGATACAAACATATGAGCGGAATCAGGAAAGATAATAACTCAATGAAGAAATCATAATAGTATACAATCCCCTGCAGTTTGTAAAGAGTGTATACAACTGGGAAATAGTTTCCAAGCTGCCATTTTTCTTTAAAATGCATTATAATTGTCATTATTTTTAACTTATCTTTGTTCGTTTAAATATATCCATGATTCAGTTGAAGTGTTTCTCATTTTTCGCTTTAATATAGATTAAACTGTTGGTTTTCTCGTTTGAAAGGTTTTACACTAGTAATTTTGGGGTCCTTTATAGCTTGCTGTTCGGTGTGAACCATAGCTCCACGTTGAAGGTCGTGCCTTGATTTATAATGGTTACTTTATAAATTGTTACTTGGATGGAGAGTTGTCTCATAATTGGCACTCATACCACATCTTTCGATTTCAGTTCAATTCATTCCAGAAAAAAAATAACCTTGCACGACGTCATAAGTATTTAGACTAGGATTTTTTCATAGAAGCTGAGACTACTATACTTGTATAGTAGTCTCAGTCAGATATAAGGCACAAAAAATCTTACTTACAAGACATAAACATGTAACAAGTAAATATATATATTTAGGCCTACTAACATTTTGTTTTATAATGCTACTTTGTCATTATTTCTTATATCTAAGTCCCAAATATCATTGCTCAGCTATAAAGCTGATATCTGCATTCTTCATGCAATTTATCAAGCATCTTACTATACAAATCCTTGAATTTAGGAAGGTGTATTTCAGGAGCTTAAAATCCTATCAATAACAGGATATATAAATGACAAACTCGACTATCACAGTAGAGCTTTACTATTATCAACTTTCAAGAACGTTGCAAATAATTATCTCCAAGCTCGAACTAAAATTGCAAAAGCATCGACTTTACTTGTCCGAGATTAGGCAACAACCATTTTCTTATTTGGGCCTGGGATTTTTATTGTGTTCATAATTTTTTTTTCAAAACCTTCCTCCGATAATTTTTTTTCTTATGAGAAGGAAAGCAAATTTTTTTTTCCTATAATGTGGAACAGAAATACATTTTTTTTCTCAAAACCATAAAATTTACATAAAATTCATTTTAATTTTTTGATTGATGTAAAATGTAAAGTGCATCGATGGCTCTGTCTATATCCTGGCATTGACTGTTGTCTCTATTGTTTTTTTTTTTAGCCCACTTTCTACGTTAATTATGATATTCTCTGAGTCCGTCATACTGGTATCACAGTCCTTGAATTTTAATACTGCAATTGAAGTGGCCACCATTGCCATATGTAATGACAAAGAGTGAGTAGCTCCAAATTATAAACATCCACTGTTTCCAAATATGATAATTGACATTCCATTGAAAAAAAGAGGTATACAGAATGATACAGAATGATACAAAGGAAAATACTACAGGTATACAAGTCTGTGTCATACACAATCAGGGCTACTTTAAAAGACTGCTTATGATACCATATCTATTCCTGTTATAAAATGACCATTTCATGTTTATAATAGTTGCAGTTTTAAGTATGTCTTAATGTAATACATGATCATACATGCGGGAGATTTGGAATGCTTTTAAATATTTCTGGATCAAACACTATTACAGGAAAATACAAAAAGTAATAAGGTATCAATAGAAATCTTAGCGTAATCTGTAGACTGGACAGATGTTTATAATCTGCTATTTCACTGTCTCAACTGTTGTTACTTTCACTATTCTCAAATTAAGCAGTGCACATTTTTTTTTTCAAGCAGGTGACAGCATAATTTTTTTTTCAGCTACAGTGCAAAACATAATTTTTTTTTCGGTCTGCCCTCCCCCCGCCCCAGATAAGAAAATGGTTGTTGCCTTATTCTGACACCCAACGGCTGACTACGACTTTACAAGATCAATTTCAAACACGAAGTAGACTCGTCCACTGGAAATACGAGGATATAATATCGGCTTCATCATTTGTCATGAATTATAAGTTTTAATATCCAAATCCGTCAAACTTTTTTGGTCTCCTAATTTATGAGACCAGATAATTCTAAATTATTTTTTTGTGAATATCTATGGCACGCCTGAACCCCTTTTATAGATAATCCTAAATTATCTCAGATAAACCAGGATTTTCTCAGATAAACTAGGATTATCTCACTTTTTTACATTAAGCTCAGATAAACCGAGATTATCTCGATTTTTTCCAGATAATGCCGGTTTATCTCAGAATTTTCAGATAAACCGGGATTTTCTCCAGATAATGAATTTTCTACATTTTCTCAGATAAACTAGAATTTTCTCGAATTTGAATTAAGCTGAGATAATCCTAGTTTATCTGAGATAAACCGGGATTATCTGAAAATTCTGAGAAAATTGATTATCTGAAAATTCTGAGAAAATTGATTATCTGAAAAAAAAGGAGCCAATAGAAAGTCACGACACATTGGAAGAAAATTTCATGGTCACAAGGGATAAGATATAGAGACTATGGTGCATCTATACAGACAGAATAATGAAAGATAAGGCTCTTACGGGAAACGTTTTAGAACGTTTAATTTTTATAAATTTTATAAAAAAATAACAATTGATTTATTCTCTTCAAGTTCCTCTTTACTTGTACTTCACGTATGGACGGGTCCATTTCATTATTAAGGTGATCGATAAATCTTACAGAAAACGAACTTAGGGACGACATCAAAAGATCGATGTAGGATAAAAAACTTAAATCAAATAGTTTGGGGGTGGGGGGTTAAAATTCTACAAGTTTTGTTTATCTAAAATCGATTTTTACATATTTCCCTATCGGTAAATCAATTTTTCCCAAATTAAGTTAAGAGGGGGGTGGGGGTGTCAGTGAAAAAACTATGTGAATTAAGTTTTTTACCCTACATTGAACTTTTGATGTCGTCCCTTATTATTATGTGTTATAACACGGGGTTCTTTCTGATCTGAATAATTAGGTCGTAATATTTCACTCACTTAGTTCGCTACATTAACTCCTCTTGAGAACAATGGACTTAAGTGGACGCTGTAATTATTCCGGTTATAGCCTCTTTCCACAAAATTATTTGCGCATACAAAATAACAAGGCTGATCAGTTCAGTTTGTCTATTTTTAGATTGTATAGGTAATCATTCGGTTTATATTGACATTCGACATCGTTATGCATTACTGTTTTGTGATTTATTAACGATAAATTTATGAATGAACAATGATTTTATGAATGAACAAGAGTAGAGAATTGTATTGTATGTCTCTGGCAAGAGTAACTTGACCTCTACCAGGGAGAAACAAAAACTGAACAACATCAAACCGTGTAAGAGATAATTCAGTCAATTTTTGATATTGAAACCTACATCTGAAATTATTCAATATTTTGTTGTAATATCTCACGCAACACTTTTTTGGCACGGACTTTTATCTTTTATGATAGAAACACTTTTGTCCCCTCCAAAAAACAAATATACATATACAAGAGCATATGTTGAAACTTTTCAAATCCTCTAATGCTTTTCAACAGTATCAAGCTAAGTGTTGCATTAGAAAACATAAATCAGTGTTTAATAATTACACGAGGAATCTGCTTAATGTCCTTAATTGACTTAATATGGGCGGAGTTTTTGATCTGGGTCACAAAGATGGCCATAGCTGTGTTTGGGGTATATAAATATAGCATGGCTTAGCTTATACTGTTCTGCATACAAGTACCCTTGCCACAAAAAGTGTATGTACATTGCTTTTACAAATGTAAAATTACTGTCTTGATTAGGCCAAAACGCTCTCATTTTCACTGTGTGGTAGTGCAAACTTCCATACCGTCCTATTATCCCTTTTAAGGTATCTTTTACATAGCTACATGCATGTATCTATGACTTTGCATTGATTGGTTTGAATCAATAATTATTCCTACATGTACATAACTTCTAACCTCTCATTAAATCTGTCAGGAGAACTGTTCTAGAACAGTACGTAGAACTGTCAGCCTGACACCTTTTAGTCAGTACTAGGTTAGAACTATTCTACCTAGAACTGATCCTGACAGTTCTACCCTAGAACAGTTTTAGTCAGTTCTAGGTTAGAACTGTTCTAGCTAGAACTGATTTGGTCAGTTCTACCTAGAACTGATTTGGACAGTTCTACCTAGAACTGATTTGGACAGTTCTACCTAGAACTGATCCTGACAGTTCTACCCTAGAAGAGTTTTAGACAGTTCTAGCTAGAACTGACCAAATATTTGGTCAGTTCTACTTCTAGAACAGTTCTACGGTTAGAATTGATTTCTAATTCTACGGCTAGAATTGATTCTTATAAATTCTACGGCCAGAATTAATTTATAAGTTCTACGGTTAAAATTGATTTATAAATTCTACGGCTAGAATTGATTTATAAGTTTTAAGAAATCTTTGTCTAAACATAAAGGCTTCGACAAAATAGCGATTAATATTATATAGTTTTGCTGTTTTGCCGGTTTTATTTCAGATTTATAATCGGCAAGGGAACATGTTTAACCCCGCCATATTCTGCATGTATGTGCCTGTTCCAAGTCAGGAGCCCGTAATTCAGTGATTTTCTTTTGTTGATGTGTTATATAAATTATTTGTTTTAACAAAATTATCTGACCTCATTAACCAAATGTAATATATCTGTTTACGAGTAGTTGTCATACCTCGGACAGACCTGTTTAACAAAAATCTTTTAACCGCATCAATCTAAACTGACATTATTTGCTCTTTCTTTCTGCAAATCTATATAGCTGCACAGTACTTCAGTTTTAATTTTAGGTCAAGAAAGGACTGCAATATACAAGTTACAGCAATATTGGAAAACAATTTTGTTCGCATCAATTTATGGTGCCAGCATACAGGGGCAGATCCAGCCATTTTAAAAGGGGGGGTCCAACCATGAGTAAAGGGGGGTTCCAACTATATACTCCCATTGAAATGCGTTGATGGTAAAAAAAAGGGGGTTCAAACTCCTGGAACCCCCCCCCCCCCCCCCCCCATTGATCCGCCAATGAGCATGTCCTCTTTTTATTCAAAATATTGAATCATAAACAAATATCAGTAGTTTTCATACTTCAGACTGAGTCGTGTAATAAAATCTTTTGACCGCATCAACCAAAACTTACCATAGTTTCTTTTTTTTATGTAAATCTAAATAGCTGCACTGTAATTCAGTTATAATTTTAGGTCAAGAGGGACTGTAGTATATAAATAACTGCACTATTGGAAATCAATGACCACAATTATTTGTCTGCATCAAACAAAACTGAACATATTTGACAGCATCACGCAAAACTGACCATATTTGACCACATCAACCAAAACTGACCATATTTGCTCTTTTTTATGTAACTCTTATAGTCGCATAGTAAATCTGTAATATTTTTATGTAAGGATGGAGTGTATAATCATGATAATACAAATGATCTATATTATAGGGTTATTGCATGAATATTGGGGAATATTGTTCCGAGTAGAATTTTATATTGCACGAGCTTATATTTTTATAGCAGGATGGATTGTTTAATATAAATGAAAGCAATATTGGAAAACAAAATTATGCTCGCATCAGTTTATAGTGCCAGCATGTCCTCTTTTTAATCAAAATTTTGAATCGTAAACTAATTTCAGTAGTTTTGATATCTGAGACTGACTCATGGATATAACAAAATTATTTGTCCGCATCACCCAAAACCATGAAAACTGACCATATTTATAGCTTACTATGCGGTATGGGCTTTGCTCATTGTTGAAGGCCGTACGGTGACCTATAGTTGTTAATGTCTGTGTCATTTTGGTCTTTTGTGGATAGTTGCATTGGCAATCATACCACATCTTCTTTTTTATATTTGACAGCATCAACCAAAACTGACCATATGTGACAGCATCAACCAAATCTGACCATATTTACACTTTATAATGTAAATCTTAATATATATATATATAGCCGCATAGTAAATCACTTATAGTTACATATCACGATGGATTGTATCATTCAAATGACAGCAATATTGTAACACATTGGCTACAAAAAACTTTCAACATCAATTTAGAGTACCAGCAATTTTCTGCAAGTCCTCTTTTTATTCAAAATATTGAATTGTAAACAAATTTCAGTAGTTTCTATATACATGTATCAGAACGAGTCGTTTTAACAAAATTATTTGACCACATCAACCAAAACTGAACTTATTTACACTTATCATGTAAATATATATGGCCTCAGTCATTGTAAACCAATAATGTTTCTATGTCAGGACGGATCGTATGATAAAAATGACACCAACTTTGGAACACAATACACCTTATCGCTAATCCTGGCTGACCCGGCCTCTTGAACTTTTGAAGCATACAACAATCACTTTTTCATTGTGGCGTCAAATATTTTGTTTTATGACGTCAAAATTTAACGGGAACCTGTGGGATATCCAGTAATGGCAGACTAATAGCGACAAGGTGTATTTATACCATTATCTAAAAATTTAGCACGCCGTTATTTCCTCTCTGTATCCATAATAATGAACCGTCACTAAAGTGACTTTTTAAGTTTGTATAGTTTGTGATGGTTTTTTTTTTTTAAAACAAAACTATTAACGGCATCATCCAACACTCACATGACTGATTCATATACTTTATTTTAAAATAAAAAGTACATGTATGCCGGGAAGTTCTCTTCTTGGAATAGTATACTGTTAATATAATTTGAAGAAGGCAAAGAAAAATGCATGATTTTTTTTGTAGCCGAACGTCCAGGGGCAAATGTTTCATTCATGTTCAGATAAAGTATATTTTTCTGATGTTCCAGACTCCCAGATATCATTTATAATCGTGGGTAAGTCTGGCTAAATTGACGAGATGGTGCAAATGTACATAGTTTTTTTTTACGTTAAACAACACTTTTTTCATTAATATCCCATAATTCATCCATTGTACAATTTTTGTTTGAACATTTGTCAAAACAGAATCTTAAATGAATGCAAATCCAAGGCAAACAAGGTAAATTACGATTAAAATTTCATGAATTAAATGCAGGGTTATATTTAGGAAGATACTGTTAAAAACGGGGAACGAAGAAACGTAAATAATGATGTTTCCGTATATTCTTATAAAAATATTTTCTCCGATGAGTTAGATAACCTTTTATTCACTTCGATATTTGTACATGTAACGTTTGATCAGTAAAAAATATAGAAAATCTGCTATTATAATAGCAAAGTAATTGGAAGTGATTTATTTCTTCTAAATTCTAAAGTGCCCTTACTGCAGTGACGTCATTTAGAACTGTGCTACAGTCCTGACTGATTTAGTTAGTTCTGCTGACAGTTCTACGGTTAGAACTGATTTGGACAGTTCTACCTAGAACTGATTTAGACAGTTCTACCCTAGAACTGATCCTGACAGTTCTACCTAGAACTTATTTAGTCAGTTCTACCTAGAACTGATTCTGACAGTTCTACTTAGAACAGTTCTAGGTAGAACTGTTCTAGGACAGGTTAGAACAGTTCTATGACAGATATTCTGACAGTTCTAATGAGAGGTTAGAAGTGATCTCCACTGTATACGTGATCTATTTTCCACTAGACGTTAACAAGCAACAGTCATACAATCATTCAAGATAATGTTATGAAAAGGAACGCATATCAAAATAAAAAAAACGAGATATGTTTGTTCGTTTATTGCATACATTTTTGTAATCTTCAAGGTATAAAAACCCTGTTATTGACATAATGTAATATAACCTAATTCAACATTAAACATGTATTGAAAAGAAGAATTTCGATAACCTAGTAAAATTGAAAATATACATGTATAATTCTTATATGATTTGCATATCTATAAATACTTGAATTGGATTGGTCAATTAGAATTTTTCTCTAAGTTTACACTTCGATAAACCATGTTTCCGAAACTACTTTTGTAATCTATTCATGCACGATACACAAGCTTGCAGTGATCCCAGGATTTTCAGCAATTTGAGATTTAAAAACAATTGCATAGCAGTTGTGACTATTCTAGTGCATATATAACAAAAAAAAAAAAAAAAAAAAGAAATAAATTCAATTCACTAAGCTTCAAAAATGTATAAAAATAAAATTTAATAAAATTCCGCGAAATTTCATGAAGGATTTGGCGAATTTACGTTATGGCAAAACACGACGTCATACGAATAGAAATTTTCAAGGGAAAGATTATTTCGTTACGTGTACGCTTCAAATTCGAATAACATTTGTTTAAAATGAAGTTTTTGAGGTAGGTGCTATTTTATTTAAGATTCTGTTGTATTTATCTGACATTTATGGTTTTTAGAAAGTCAAGATGGCGGCGTACTTCTTAGTTACGACTTGCCATTGTGCTTTTGATGGTAAAATATATAGTAGCCATCATAAAAAAAAAAAAATGTTTATTAAATATCACAAATGTTTGGCTGTAGAATTATAAGGATTAAACACATTTTTTCTAGAGGTTATTGATGTGTAAACCGGGGCTCTTACTCATAAACTCAACATAAAAGTTCTTCGGACTTTTATTCAGTTTGTGAGTTAATCGCCCCGGTTTACACATCAATAACCTCTAGAAAAAATGTGTTTAATCCTATATATAGTAACCTTTAATTTTCGAAATTCTAATTTTACAAAAATTTGAATGAAACATAATGAACTATAATTATAAGTTAAAAACTAGTATCATAAACACTGTCTGTTATGATGTGATAATATGGCGGCTTATTATTTGTCGTGTTTTGCATACGGAAAATATGTCGGCGAATCGCTGCCTGGAAGCAAGCAATTAAAAAAAATAAACTTTATCTAAATGTGGAAAAATCTAAGTTTTTTTTCAGGAAAAAGTATATGTACATATGTTTTATAATGAAGACTATCCATTTTGTTATAAAATCATATGCATCATTTTTTTTAAAATTTGAAGTTTCATATGACTTTAAGGATGCAATTTGGTCACGTCATTTGGTATCTGGACACAATAACCAATAGCCTCTTTTTTTGCCCGGGCAATTTTGAGGTTATTACATATGCAAAACCCAATTTATTCGTAACAAATTTGTGATAAACACAGTCATTATTTTTTCATATGACGGAGAGTAAAAACGAAATTGGAAGTGATTAACAAATCTTTCAAAATCTTTAGTAAGTACAATTTTAGCTCCTTAAAACATTGAACTTTTAACATTGTTTTGAAATGGTAAAAGAATAACTATTACATTTGTGACTTGGGTATGGAACTCTATTCCATTCTAAAAATCATAATCAAATGGTCATATAACTTATGTGACTATCAAGAGATCACAGGCCAGGCAAGCGATTAAACCAATGTTATGTGTAAATCTCCGCCAGTTGGGATAATTTTATACTATACAGCGGGTTATGTATATTTGGTTGATTATAAAAAAGAAGATGTGGTATGATTGCCAATGAGACAACTGTCCACAAGAGACTAAAATGACACAGACATTAACAACTATAGGTCACCGTACAGCCCAACATGAGCAAAGCCCATACCGCATAGTCAGCTATAAAAGGCCCCGATATGACAATGTTAAACAATTCCAACGAGAAAACTAACGGCCTTATTTGTATAATAAAATGAACGAAAAACACATATTTAACACATAATCAAACGACAACCACTGAATTACAGGCTCCTGACTTGGGACAGGCACATACATAAATAATGTGGCGGGGTTAAACATGTTAGTGGGATCCCAACCCTCCCCTAACCTGGGACAGTGGTATAACAGTACAACATAAGAACGAACTATAAAACTCAGTTGAAAAAGGCTGAACTCATCAGATGGACAAAAATATTAGTTGATCGACCTTTAAGTAATATCGGTCTCAAAGATGACGACGGATATGTTCAAATTGTTTTAACTAAATAATCCCGAATGTGAACTATGGAATGATACTGATAACCGGGTTGACAGGTACATCTTGAAAGTACGCTGTGCTGCCTCTTATTGTTAATGCAAGGTTAGCAGGTAGTTAACTGATTGTCTAACACAACAGTTCTGGTCAATCAAACAACCCAAAATACAATGGTAACATCAATCGGAAAGTTACCTTACATAACAAAACAGTCAGTTAAAAGTCAAAATACAGCATTGTGCAGTATGCACGGTATGCATGACACATGTTCATAGCGTGTAAGATGGAAAACATCTCAGCTGTTGAGTTTTCTGTAAGGCTGTATTAACAAGGGTGATGGTACCGGTATGTTACAAGGTAAAGTACCAGTGTTGTCTAAATTTTTGTGAATGGTACACAACACCTATCAAAATCAAATGTTCTGAGAAACAAAACCATTTAGATTAACTAAAGTGCATTCACTTACGACTTATCATACTTTAAATTGTCATTTACCATGTAAAAATGACACTGAATAGACACCACGAACGAAATCATGGTAAAGAAAACAGTAACCAAATAATTAATTCGATTGATTTAATTTTACAGATGAATATTGTTACATTGTAATTATAATTACTCTTTGAAAAAATACTAGCAACCAACGTATTCATAGTTTCACATCAATGATACTAACCTTATTAAGTAGAGCGAACGACGCACGGTTCATCTACTGTGTATTCACTTATTCTCGTGGATACCAATTTTCAAGGAAATTGGTCATTCGTTGAATTTTTTTATTTCGTGGTTAACATATAAAATACACGAAAAATGGTATCCAACGAATTATAATGTGTCCACAGTATTAAAGCTACTCATCGGCGGTGCTTAAATCAAAAACCTATAGCAACATAGATTGCAAAGCTAAGGAGGAATGAAGAAAACTCACAAAAAGTGTGGACAATTAGACTAGGCGAACTTAATGCATCTTCTTTATATACATCTACACCATTACGAATAGTACAATACTACATGTAAGTAATTATTCACGCGACTATTAGTATATGCTGATAGTAAGATAGTAGGACAGTATGACTATGAGAGGAAAAAAAGAAAACGGACCACGTACATGAGAATGAGAAAGAAAAGTCATGTTTTCGTGTTTCACAGTTATAATGCATTATATCGATATCCTAGTGTGTAAACTTGTTCGGATTCGACATACCTGGTTTACGTATGACCATTTTTCGCAAGCAAAAATAGTATTTGTACAGAATAAACATGCAAATCCATGTCAAATGAATTACTAGAAATTCACTGATATCATATGACCAAAAATGGAATCGTTTATGTAACTTTACAACCAGTTGTCATAAATAATGACCTTATTACAAATCAAATGGGAACACATATCTAGGAATGATCTACATGTTAATGCGTGTCGTAACCATAGCGATTATGATTGTATCTGTGGTTAAATATGTCTGTGCCGAAATATTGTACTACGTTGTTTTTTCTAGCTACACAGGTTCGAGGTTGAAATAAAACTAGAGGCTCTAAGGAGCCTGTATCGTTTACCTGATACATTGTATTTTTATTTACAATTGATGCATGGAATAGTCCAACTATTCTACTTTTGCTTTAGTTTCAGAGATATAAGTCAACAACTGCATGGCATGGCGGCCATTTTCGTTACAAGTAGTTGGCCAGGTCATAGAACACAATTTTATAAACTAGATACCCCAATGGTGATGGTGACCAAGTGTAGTTAAACTTGGCCCAGTAGTTTCAGAGGAGAAGATGTTTGTAAGATTACAAAAATTTACTTTAAATGACAATACATGTATATCCTGAAGTGGTCAATTGACCATTTTGGTAATGTTGACTGATTTATAGATCTTACTTTGCTGAACATTGTTGCTGTTAACAGTTTATCTCTATCTATGATGACATTCAAGATAATAACTAAAAACTGCAAAATGTCTATAAAATTGCCATTTAAAATAAGCAACCGAACGCAGGTTGTCTCGATTTGTCTGAAAATGTCGGGGCAGATAGATCTTGACCTGATGAACAATTTTAGCCAGGTCAGATTTGCTCTGAATACTTTAGCATCAGAGATATAAGCCAAAATCTACATTTACCCCAATCTTCTATTTTTAGCCATTGCGGCCTACTTGGTTGGTAAGCCGGGTTATCGAACACGTTTTTTTTTTAAACTAGATACCCTAATGGTGATTGTGGATAAGTTTGGTTAAATTTAGCCCTATTAGTTTTAGAGCTGAATACTTTTGTAAAAGTTAACGGACGGCGGACGTCGACGACGAACGACGGACGACGGACACCAATAATGAGAAGAGGTCACCTAGCTTGGTATGAAAAAAAAATGTTGTGATGTTTAAATAAATCCACTATTAGTTCAAAAAGCCAGACATCTAAAATTAAATAAATTGACCTATGGCCAACAGAAGGCGATGTACGCATGTATATATATCAGTACATTGCACTTAACCACTGTATTCCCCGTATAAATAAATGCATGCAAGAACTTTGCCAAGTACATACTGAAAAGTAACACCGTTATGTAGAGCTAATGCAATTGAAACTAAAGACTAACACTGTTCTAAGATTCAACCTGTTTAACAAAAATGATAAGGTTTGCGTTCCAAAAACTATATTATGCAAGAGCAGACTAGTGAATGAAAGTATTCAATTCATTTTCTGAAAGACAATTTTGTGGGAAAACAAAATTCGTAGGGAGTCAGAGGTCAAGCTTTGCGTGAAACAGGGAGAAAATACTAAGGTACACTAAACCCCCATAAGTCACAGAAAAACAAAACAGAAACAGAAAAAAAATAAAAAAATCAAGAAAACACGACACATAAAATAAAGATTAAGTAAGAGAAATCCCACCAAAACACGGAGACGAACTCTGGTGCTACACTGAAAGGTCAGCTGGTTTAACTTTTGCACCGACCGTGTTTCAAGGTTTCACGGTCAATCACTTTGATCAGTCATATCTGTTGATTATGCTTCACAACACAGCAGTTAAAGTATTATGGGACTATCCATAAGACAAAATAGTCTATGTGCAGACTATTTATTAGTTGTTATGTACATGTACAGATCAGCAACATACATTCAATTCTTAACACTATATTCTCTAAAACTCTCCAGAACAGTACACAATTGATTGCAAGCGAATTTGGTCTGTATTGTACTCAATTTACAGCAGTGGATAAGTAGAAATATGCACAAACGACTGAAAATGACTGATGAATCTATGTTTCGGTACATTGAAGACCCATTGGTGGCCTTCGGCTGTTGTCTGCTCTATGGTAGGGTTGTTGTCGCTTTGGCACATTCCCCATTTCTTTTCTCAATTTTATTCAGACATTCCATATGATGTAAAGATCAAAATGACCGTTTAAGAATTAAATTCATTTACAAAGGAACGTAAACAAAATATTATCACCTTTCGTGATCATAATATATTACAAAATGTTCTTAAAGTACCTCTATGTTTCTGTCATGTCTTATCTTGGTAGGGCACGATCTTATATAGGTTATTCATGATTCGATTCTTCAGATAGTTGTCTCACTTTGCTTGGACAAGATGAACATTTTTCTCGCTCTATCACTGGGGGTGTCTCTGGTACTAGCTGTACCGGTGCAGGTAAGGAATACCAATAACTCTTCATAATTGGTTTACTTGAACATGATTTTTAATTCCTATCATTTAATTTTAAAAAATTAAGTCAGCTTACATTAATTCATGTTTCAAGGTTCTATTCTGTCGTTCGCACAGAGGATATAGATTTCATATACTACAGCTGAAATCATAATATAGTATTCTTTCTTTTAAAGTCTATTGCCCTATGCATATAATTGTTAAGGTATCTGTGACCTTCTAATCCCCGACGGGTTTTTGTCTTATTGACAACTATGCCACATGTTTTCGTATATAAAAATCAGTAAAATGTACCAAATAAACAAATAATAATTTTCAGTTTCGAACCTCTTGAATATTTAATAGAATCAATTTGATAGACTGAATACCAAATTTGTATATGATATTTAATTTATTTTCTATCTAGGTCGATGGTGAGTCTTTTTTATCTTTCTATTCTTGTAATGTCTGGTGATTGAGTGCATTTTATACTTTCATCTGGTTTTGTCATTTCGCCAATCCATGTTGACAACTTTCAACTTGTCATTTCTCAGTTTCAATGTTATATATTTATTCATATAATTTTAAGTATCAATTTGTAATTGAAGATAAAAAAAACTGTCAAATAGGAACTGAGAAACGAAACTATGGACGTATGCAATGTCAACATGGAAATGAGAAAACTTTTAAATAAATTAAAGGAATTATTTGCATAATTGACACACCAACAATTATTAAAAGTAAATTCACAAAAATACAGAACTCCGAAGAAAATTCAAAACGCAAAGTTCCTAATAAAAAGCCAAAATTAAAGCTCACACATATCAAACGTCAAACGAATGGATAACAACTGTCACAATACTGACTTTGTATAGGCATTTTCTTATGTAGAAAACGGTGGATTGAACCTGGTCTTGTAGCTAGCTAAACCTCGTACTTGTATGACGATCGCATTGAATTTCTTTATATTGACAACGATGCGTGAACAAAACAAACAGACATAATAGTTAAAAATGTCAAAAATAGGGGTACAACAGTCAACAGTGTGTCATAACCTTAATAACTAATAAAGAAAAAAAAATGTAACAAAGAAGTATAAAATGGCATATAGACCAAGCATATTAGCAACAGGCCATTTATTGTATCATGTGTAACAGTTGTTCGTCATCGCAATTCATAGCAGATGCTTTCAATATGGAACAAAACGCTCTCAGATCATGAAACAAAAACGAAAGTATCTAACTCCAAATGAAATTTAAAAAGGGGTAATAAAATAAAATATAGACAAAACCAAACGCTATCAATCAAAAGAACAAGCGAAAAACAACAACCATATTCCTAACTTTTCCGGGTATTTTCCGAAGAAATATTACCTATACATACTGTAAGGCATTTACAAATGACAAAAAAGTACTATACCGTATTGTTATCTATGAAAGGGCCTAACATAACTAAATAAAGATAAAACCGATCTGATTTTGTTATAAAACAGCAAACAAAAAAGCTAAATAAAATGACCGAAATAAACAAACGACAACAATTATAACACAGGTTCTTGACTTGAGATAGGCACATGCTAAGCATGTGACGAGGTCAACATGTGACAGTTGCGTAACAGCACAACAAACGAACAAATGGTAAACATCGTGGAGGCAAGTCTTTTGCACAAATGAGCTTATGTACATATTCTTTACTATTGAGAATTCGAAAAGAGGATTACCACCTGCTAACGATTGATATATTGCACAAACACATATGAAATATTTAGTGCTTCTTAGTGAGTTCGCTGCGCCGATGACCAATTGGTAACCATGAACTGGTTTCTGATTTTTGATCGGGATGTTTTCTCTTTGACGTATTTCACCTTCCCATTCTCTATTCTATTCTTAATGCTAGTTTAATAATCAAAAGAAATGTGCTGATGTGTCATTACAAAAATAGATATTATATAAGAACGACCGTGTGTCGAGGTCAAATGTGTACACCTATCTGCCAAATTTTGACCTATTGGTGCATGTGGTAGGTTTAAAGATTACATTGTTATCTATGGTTAAAGGTGTTCACACCGAAATAAAGCCTGTTATCATTTCAAGGCAACATTTTGTAAGAATCTAAGGAGGAGTTTAATTATTGTTATTATTATTACAACATAAATACAACAGCAAGAGACTATGAATTACTATCATAATAATTTTTACAAACCCATTGAAAAAGCAATAATGGTATTAATTTAAAGGCACATTCATTTATCATAATAATTATTTAAAAGAAAATTAGAATAATAATATAATGCATACTAATGATTATTATAATTGAATACCTTACATGTTACCAATTACGAACAATGTTTTATTTACCATATAATATAAAAACCTAACTCACATGTGTTATTATTTTCAGACCAGAACCCAGAAGAAGCGGGTAATTATATAAAGTTTAGTTATGCGAACTTCTATTTATCTACAAAAAAATCGTGAAAATTTAAACCTTATTTCTAAAATCCAATTAAAGCGTCTATTGTTTTAGTAACAGTGTATGAGTTGTTGCTAGCAAGTTAAGGTCATTTTTAAAGTGGTCGTATCAGTCTTAACATTATATGTGATCATGGATAAAGACCAGAAGTTGGTTTTTGTTAGTAACAAACATTCCCATTTTTGTCAAATCAATGTATTAGAAATATACATTAGTTTTATTTGAATTGCAGGATTTTTCGAAGGAGATATAGAGATAGAACCAGGAGAGGAGCCATATGTAAGTGTGACTGGTAACTTTTGTTTAATTCATTTTATAATATCAAGGCTGATAACTTACAACATGTGGAGCAGGATATGCTTACCCTTCCGGAGCACCTGAGATCACCCCTAGTTTTTGGTGGGGTTCGTGTTGTTTATTCTTTAGTTTTCTATGTTGTGTCATGTTTACTATTGTTTTTCTGTTTGTCTTTTTCATTTTTAGCCATGGCGTTGTCAGTTTGTTTTAGATTTATGAGTTTGACTGTCCCTTTGGTATCTTTCGTCCCTCTTTTACAACAAGGGACTTAGTCAACTATTTTTATAAATCTATTCAAAACTGACAAAATTTATGGAAATCTGTTTAACTAAAAGATTTTAGAAGTACTTTTTAAATTCAATGCATGTAATTTTTTTTTTAATGATAAAATATACAGATTATAAGTCGTTTTATTTTAATACAAAAAATTGATCACAGGTGACCGAATGCCGCTGTGAATTAAACGGCGTCGTTCGGTTATGCTTTTTTTATTTTTTAAATTCAAATACTATTTATTATATAGAAATTTAACACAAACATGACCATCTTATAGAAGAAAACACAAAATAATGAAATACACAAAAGACCGGTGGCTCCTTGTCTGTTTCCGTCGAACAAGAGAAGAGAGAACACAAATGGACCATTCAAACCCAAGAATCGGAATAAACTAACAACGCCATGGCCAAAAAAAAAAAAAAAGAAAATAAAGAACCAACAGAAAAGCAAAAGTATACAAAACACAACACAGAAAACGAAAGACTGAGCAACACGAACCCAATCATACATCTGGGTTAATCTAAGTTTCTTCGGAAGCTTACTCAACGTGTGACACCCATCATGTTGCTTTTGTTAGTACAAATCTGGTATTTAGGTCTAACTCGATAGGTCACATTCGAGCAAATGGGGAAGGGATTGTTATTACGACATTTGGAACACATGTTACTCATAGTAATTATGTTTATTCCTTGTATATAAACATGTATATTTTATCGTACATGTTTTGTTTTTTTTATAGTTGAGAAATGCTGTTGCCAACCACAGACTTCTTTGGCCACATGGTGTTGTTCCATGGACCATCGATGCAGTCCATTCGAGTGAGTAAATTGCCTTAAGATATCGATAATGTCTCGAGAAAATCAATACATGTGCCCAAAAAGATACCTTAAACATACTGCGAAACTAATGAAAATATTATATTGTATTTCCGAATTTGTTGCCTTTTTTATTTCTATTTCCTCAAATTAATTTTCCTATTTTTGTTGCTCTCAGGACAAGCTTCTCATGTCCAAGTTTTCCATGATGCTATGAACGAAATTATGGAAAAGACAAAAGTAAATGGAAAGAAATGCATTGACTTCCAACCACGCAAAGCTGAACATGGATATATGCAATTTACTTACGGAAGTGGGTAAGTACAGATTATCACAGTTTGTTCCATATTGTAAATGCAGAAATATCAAATCGCAAGAAATAAATCTAGAATATGCTTAAATTTTGAAAAATGACCTTTTAGAAGCTATAAATGCCATAAATAAAAAGAAAAATCGGTATTATTGGTCAAAATATTCTACCCTGTATTGAAGGGGGGAAGGAGTACGAACATCTGACACAAATTGCTAAACCTTACTAAGTACATTGTTTATTGATTGATGACATTTGAACAAGCTACCGATGCCAGAATTAAATACGTACAATTTTTATTTAAAGATGCCACACACCAATTGGGTATCACAGTACACGCAGATCTGACGTCACATTAGGTACCGGATGTCTACGAAAAGGAACAGTCATGCATGAAATCCTTCATGGTTTAGGATTCTGGCACGAACAAAGCAGAGCAGACAGAGACAACTACGTCACAGTTCACTGGAAGAATATTCAAACAAGTAAACACAAACATATTATTTATTACAACATATATTTTGAAAATGATTATAATCAAAGTTCAGGTGACTTATGTTTTCCCTAAGGCGGCATTGATATAGTATCTCATTCTTATCACAATATGTCAACTTTTCTGACACTGCAATACTGACCGTTTGAAAGATTATTTTATTGTATTAATTCTTGTACTATCTCATCAAACAAAAGTGTGTTTGTGTCACCAAGTTAACCCCAGATGGCCCAGATAAGCAAAATCTATTACCATAAATTATATGACAATTACTTGGTTCAAAAAGATGTTGAATTAATCATTTAAAGTCATGTATGAACTATCATTGCTTAGTTAGCAAATAGTAAAATTTGCAAAGATGAAAACGTTGTATGTACTTTTTTTTTTAAATTTTGTGTTGTTTTTGAATGGGAGATAGAAACTTATATGTTAAACCCAGTTTATACTTAAATAAAAGAGAAGTTGCAGCGTATATGAGATATTACTAAGTATTAAAAGTTATGAAATTGACGGATCATGGCTTTTATACTCTCCGAATTAATTACAAACATCATTTAAGATTCAAATAGTTTTTCACACAATGTTCTTCTTCGTTTGTTGCTTACAGGTCATGCACGTAACTTTGACAAGTACCAATTAGGCACACAAATTGATCATTTGGGTATGCCATACGATTATGGATCAGTTATGCATTATCCAGCATATGCATTCGCCATTGATAGACATCAAATGACCCTTGAACCAAAACAAAGTGGAGTAACCATTGGACAAAGAGTAAGACTGAGCGAAACTGATGCCAAAGAAATTCAGATTTTATATGGTTGCATACCAAGAGGTAGTGTTGGAACAGTCACATCTGCACCTGGCGCAACAACTCATGCACCAGATATTTCACATGTTTCTACACCAAGTAAGATTCATACATTGTGTTATACAAGTCATTAACTGTACATTTAGAACATATACTGATATAAGTTGTTGGTCGATTACAAACAGCAATGCTTTTTTTCATTGTTTTTTTTCTGAATGAGATGTGTTTCTCATGCTTTTTATATGATCTTATATTGTATGATTAAACTGTTGTAATGTTATCTAAACCCCAAAATAAAACTCTTTTTATAAGGGGAACAGTAGGACACCGTTACACTAACGCCACAAATTGATACATATAATAATTATAGATTATCGTTGATCATCTCAACGAGATTGGTTTTCTCGCTTGAGCTGGTACAGCGAAAGTGAGAAAAGCAATCGCGTTGAGATGACCAATGATAATCTGTTTATCGCAATTTTACCTATGACGACGTTGTCAATTTCATGTCAATTTCGTTAACAACGCCACGTGGCCTCCTTAGTTTCTAGTGATAATTTTTCCATCTCAAGCGAGAAGCATGATATGAAAATTATCACAAAAAAAGATCAAAAGAAAAATGCACAAAATAGCGATAATGTGGTATATTTTCGATAATCTCTATTACAGGAAAAGATACATTTGTAATATAAGAGCCCTTATCTGAATTCCAATAAAAGTAAAAATTGTTCAACCTTTTTAAAATTATGTTAGTTTTATAAAGGCATTATCACTTTTGGTACATGCTGAATTTGGTATCCGAATGACCTTTAGGTTGTTTCCAAATAGCCTTCTGACGTAATACCCCAGTCCCACTAGGCCACGATCGCACTACGATCTGCGAAAAAAATGCAAATTTTGATGATCGTATTACGATCGTGTAGATCGGAGTAAGGTCGTAGCACGGTCGTGGTGAGGTCTTCAAGATCGTGATGAGCGTGGCCAACTTTGAACATGTTCAAAACAATCGTGGTGCGGTCGTGATGAAAACAGGTCGTAGTAGAAGCGTAGTGAGAGCGCACTAAGGTCGTGGAAAGATCGCAAAGGTCGTTGTGCCATCGTAGCGAGAGCGTAGCGAAAGCATGATTCTATTCGGAGAGACTGCGCTACGATCTCACAGCGACGTTATTACGACCTCACTACGACCATCACGTTCTCAACGCGACCCAACTACGCTTCCACTACGACCATACCACGTTTACACCACGCTGTTCAAGACCACAGTACGATTCTAGCACGCCCTTGCCGTCCTCATCACGCTCTTCTTACGACCTGACTACGTTCATTCTACGACTTTCATTCTGATTGTCATTTTCACATAAAATATATGAAATCTCTCAAGGTTTTGTTTGTCTGATTGTAATAAGGACTTCTTGTCCATTTTTCCAACCATGCTTCTCGTTTTTATATAGATTAGACCGTTGGGTTTCCCGTTTGAATGGTTTTACACTAGTAATTTTGGGGCCCTTAATTTATAGTTTGCTGTTCGATGTGAGCCAATGTTCCGTGTTGAAGGCCGTACCTTGACCTAGAATGGTTTACTTTTATAAATTGTTACTTGGATGGAGAGTTGTCTCATTGACTCATACCACATCTTCCTATATCTACTAATATTGACACATGTGTGTCATCTCTGCTATCGTTCACTAAAATATCGTCATTTGAGCTTGATGAACCAGCAATAGGTTGTAATTTATGTTGCATTGATCGGTCCGTCATCCGATCAGGATTCGTTACTATCAGAACTCTTTTTGCCTCTACATCAACCCCTACCACCACGCCCACGTGTTCTAGTAGATTTTGGTGGCATGACTGTATTGTTTCAGAGAAATCTACGTATTAATCAGAAACAGAAGGAATGGAACTGTATTGGTATGGAACACGATGTTGACTTTTTTGCTGAGAACGTAGTAAGATCGCAGTATGAACGTAGTATAATCGTCGTAAGAACGTGCTATAAGCGTAGTAGAAACGTGGTAAGATCGTGTTGCAATCGGATAACTCGTGGTATGGTCGTAGTGAGAACGTGATGAGCGTAGAAAGATCTTGATAAGCGTAGTGAGGTCGCAGAATAAGCGCGGTGAAAACGTCGTATAATCGTAGCGGGATCGTTGTAAAAGCGTACTGAGGACGTAGTAGCATCGTGAAAGCAATGGAAATTTACATTTTCTTGCCGCTCATACTGCGACCTCACCACGATCTGAATGTATTTTAGATCGCGGTGAGCGAGGTGCGATCGTGGTCTAGTGGGACTGGGGCTTACGGCAAAACAAAATTTGAATTAAGCCCCAGTCCCACTAGACCACGATCGCACCACGCTCACCGCGATCTAAAATAAATTTAGATCGTGGTGAGGTCGCGGTATGAGCGGCATACCAATGTTAATTTTCGTTGCTTTCACGATGCTACTACGTCCTAATTACGCTTCTACAACGATCCCGCTACGATTAAACCACGTTCTCACCGCGCTTATTCAGCGACCTCACTACGCTTATAAAGATCTTTCTACGCTCTTCACGTTCTCACTACGACCATACCACGAGTTTTCCGATTGTAACACGATCTTACTGCGATTATAGCACGTTCTTACTACGATTATACTACGTTCATTACATACCGCGATCTTACTACGTTCTCAGCAATACCGTCAATATCGTGTTTCATATCAATATAGTTCCATTCCTTCTATTTCTGATTAAAACGGAGATTTCTCTGAAACAATACAGTCATGCCACCAAAATCTACTAGAACACGTGGGCGTGGTGGTAGGGGTTGATGTAGAGGCAGAGGGAGCAAAGTATGAACGCTATACGAAACTCCAAATAGTACACAAGAAACTAAAATTAAAAATAGTACAAGACTAGCAAAGGCCAGAGGCTCCCGACTTGGGACATAGTGGGGTTAAACATGTTTGTGAGATCTCAACCCTCCCCCTATACCTCTAGCCAATGAAGAAAAGTAAACACATAACAATACGCACATTAAAATTCAGTTCAAGAGAAGTCCGAGTCTGATGTCAGAATATGTGACTATAGAAAATAAACAAAAATGACAATAATACATAAATAACAACAGACTACTAGCAGTTAACTGACATGCCAGCTCCAGACTTCAATTAAACTGATACTATACACATAAGTAGTATAATACTTGTCATCAAGAGATGTCGGAACGACCAATCAAACCTAAATTACAACCTATTGCTGGTCCATAAGCTCAAATGACGATATTTTAGTGATCGATAGCAGAGATGACACAGATGTGTCAATATATATAGGAAGATGTGGTATGAGTGCCAATGAGACAACTCTCCATCAACGTAAAAATCTATAAAAGTAAACCATTATAGACCAAGGTACGGCCTTCAATACGGAGCCTTGGCTCACACCGAACAGCACGCTATAAAGGGCCCCAAAAAATACTAATGTTAAACCATTTAAACGGGAAAAACCAACGGTTTAATCTGTATAAAAACGAGAAGCATGGTTGAGCCGTTAGAGCAAATGGATAAATACATTCAGACAAACAAAATCTAGGGAGTTTTTTTATATATTTTATGTGAAAATGACAATAAAAATGATGGTCGTAGTGTGAACGTAATAAGGTCGTGAGAAGAGAGTGACGAGGACAGCAAGGGCGTGCTAGAATCGTACTATGGTCGTGAACAGCGTGGTAAAGACGTAGTGAAAGCGTAGTTGGGTCGCGGTGAGAACGTGATGGTCGTAGTAAGGTCGTGATAACGTCGCTGTGAGATCGTAGCGCAATCTCTCCGAATAGAATCACGCTTTCTCTACGCTCTCGCTACGATTGTACAGCGACCTTTGCGATCTTACTACGATCTCAGTGCGCTCTCATTACGCTTCTACTACGACCTAATTTCGCCACGACCGCACCACGATTGTTTTGAACATGTTCAAAGTTTGTCACGCTCTTCGCGATCTTGAAGACCTCACCACGACCGTGGTACGACCTTACTGCGACCTAAACGATCGTACCACGATCATCAAAATTTGCATTTTTTTCACAGATCGTAGTGCGATCGTTGCCTAGTGGGACTGGGGTATTAAGACGTCAATTTTTCATATTGTAGTGTCAAATTTTACGGGAACCCGTGTGTTTTTAAAGAATAGCACACACGTTTGAAAAAAAAGCAAAATCACAACAAATACTGAACTCCGAGGAAACTTGAAAACGGAAATTCCCTAATCAAATGGCAGAGTCAAAAGCTCAAACACATCAAACAGTTGGATAATAATAATATTTCAATGTCTCCGCTTGGTACAATTTTACAGATATCATTCTATAATTCTAAGACATAGCTTTGAGACAGTCTTATATTCAGTACTTTGCTGACGAAATATCTAAAAGATTCATTTGTTAAAATTATCAATTTAAAAAAATCAAAATCTAAGGTTCAAACTCAATTAAGCAACGTAAACTTTATATTCATTTGGTTTCTTCTGTTTAGTTTTTTTTTAAATGTGATATTACTCCTCTAGTAATTTTGCAATGTTACTTGTCAACTGTTTTGGAGTTGAGGGTTTTTGGTGATAATAAATCCATGGACATGCCTTGGACACACGATGATTATAATTGTTTTCTTTATTTACCATTCAATCAGTTAATTCCAGGCTCGTTTACAATTACATTGAAATTAAAGGATATGAGTTTATATCTAGTGATACCCAGTTTTCATTCGTCATTAAACCAAGATTTTATGCTCTTGTATAATAGGGAGAAGCCTTGATATCCACAACCTTTCTATCCTAGTGCATGTATACAATAACGGTTTGTAAATAATGACGTACTTTTTTGCAGATCCTCTCATTACAAACCAAGGTAAGTTTTTGTATTTTGTTTTTAATAGCTACAAAATTAATGTTGTGAAACTTATATTAAGTTTCATGTTATTAGCTTATTTGCTTAATACTCATCTCAAATAAAAACACAATAATATGAGCTCGCATATGATTGTTAACGTTATACTACTGAGGCTTAAAAACAGGAAAGCGTTTGTAACATAAAAATATAATTTATGCTGCAAAAAAGGCTAAAGATGGAAGATGAATGACAATGTCATGACAACAATAAAAAAAATAAACATCAAGACAAATAAGTTTACAAAACACCATTGAAACATAAAAAAAAAAGACTTATCACACACAGGTTTATTGGATTGTAATAATTCGTCTCCAGTAGTAGCAGCCGCCATATCACATGGTCCTATAATGCATAAATGTTTCAATAAACGCATAATTATCAGTAACATGATACATAAATTAATGACCGAAAAAGTACAAATAAGATGAATAAATACTCATTATATTCTACAGCTGCCACATGTTCCTTTGATGCTGGTTTGTGTGGATGGTTACAATCCACAAGTGATAATATTGACTGGAGAACTGGTATTGGCAGTACACCTAGCCGAAATACTGGTCCACATGCCGACCACAGTGGAACTAGCGGAGGTATATTTGACTGTAATTGGTATTTCCATATATGTATTTTTGTCTTATATTTCTGATTTATTAATAGAACATCAGCTCCATGTTAATTGTCGAAGGTCAAATAAATTAAGTTCAATCCAAAAATACGCACGAAGTTGTGTTACTTCTTGACAAAGCTATGCATTAAATATTGTTTCATTTAGAATATTTACTCATTACTTGGTCCGGATTGCTGCATTTCACATCGATGTAGTGGTTTTTTTATCATTAAAATATTGTTAAATTATGTTTCAGCAGGTACTTTGTACAAAATACTGCTACCATGTTTTATACGTTCAATCATAAGATGATACATTTTTCTTACAGGACATTATTTGTTTTTGGAATCCAGTGGACAAACGAACAAAAACGCCATCCTTGTTTCCCCACAGTACCAACCTGGAACTTATTGTTTCTCAGCATGGTTTAACATGTATGGTCATGAAATGGGCTATATCTATTTTGAACTACTGATCGGAGGAAGGAAACATGCGATGAGGTCTTACCACGGTGACCACGGTGACAGATGGATGCACGTGCAGACTCAAGTTAACGTTCGAGGATCCCATGCATTCAGTGTTAGTTTATGAATAGCACATTCTAGTCAATAATATTGCATCGTACTAAATACATGCAACAGTAGTATACCGCTGTTTGAAATTTATGAATCGATTGAGAAAAAAACAAATCCTATTACAAACTAAAACTGAGTTAAACATATTAATTATAAGAGGAAAACTATGACACAACAGAAACATAACACTTAAATGTGACACACACAGAAACGAACTATAATATAACAATGGCCATTTTCCTTGCATTGCCAGTGTCATACGTTCTTTTCTAAAAGCATTTGGTTCACAACTTTGAAATTACTACAAAGCGTCTACTATACCCTTTCTTACTGATAGTCATGGAATAGCGAGTCATGATTTGTGTATACTACATGTACATGTATTAATTATTAGTAATAAAGTCATCTGCATAGGTTTTTTTTCCAAAAAACACAACATTTGCATGAATTGAAGTGTTTTTGTTTTGTTCAGAATACACACGGTTACCTGTAAACTCCTCTTATCTTTGAATCTTCTATCACCTAAGTAGAATCTAATGTAACGTATTTAACATATTTTACTGTTTTAGTATTTACTTTACAGTTCCAAATTGAAGGTAGAACAGGAACTTCATACCACAGCGACTTGGCTATTGACGATGTATCTGTCACACCAGGAGCATGTAGTCATGGTTAAGACTAGGATATGCTTATTAGAATTATTAAAATTTCAAATACTATTAAAACATCTTCTTTCTTATTTCCTGATTGAGAATGGACATCAGTTTAATCAGATATACCAATGGCATGGTTGTTTGCTACTAATTTTCAAAAATTCATTCATATTTTGTTAAAGGAATTCGAAATTTTTGCCTGACAATCCCAACATTGTCAATAATGCATATGGTATCTTTGTATTTTAGGATATGCATCGATTTTGGGGTGTTGGATATAAGTAATAGATAATAGTGGTTATCTTCAACTGCATATTTTTTAAATTTTTTTTTACTATTTTAATTTAAAAAGAGGGACGAAAGATATCAAAGGGACAGTCAAACTCATAAATCTAAAACAAACTGAAAACGCCATGGCTAAAAATGAAAAAGACAAACAAACAACAGCACACACGACACAACATAGAAAACTAAAGAATAAACAACACGAATCCCACCAAAAAACTAGGGGTGATCGTGTTGCTTATGTGATAACAAATCCGGTAATTAGTCTAATTCAGTAGGTCACAATCATGAAAGGGAAGGGGATTGTAGTTACGACGTAAGGAACATATCCGATAACATTTGTGAAACGGTTATTCCATAACGGTCATTCAACTCGTGATGGCGTCCGTAAAATTTACGAAGGGATGATTTCAACTTCACCATTTGGAACTCTTGGTTTAATAGCTTCCTTGAAGCTGACGAATCCCAAAAATACAAAATTTGAATCCTGGTAGCTATGCTTAATTTATTATAGGGGGTAAAGCAAGTGGGATCTGGAAAAAACAGAAAGAAAGAAGTGAAAAAAGAAATGCATTCCCCTGTCACCCACTTATATTTGAAAGGCTTAAAAAAAATTGTCTAAAACATTTGTTTTTATTTTTACTCATATTTAAAAAGCTTTAAGCTGCGTAATGTCCAGAACCAATATTTCTTTACAATAATATTCATGATATTGAATTTGCCCGACGTAATACGGCGGGTTAAATTTGCTGGATCACATGATCATGGTCCGTAAATAGACATGTTTGTCACTCTTCCGCCACATGTTAATCTGGCATTGAGCTCACCCGTCTTTCCTCTTTCATCTGTAGTAAATAATTTAATTCAATACTAACAGGAACAAAAACAACAAAATCTTCAGTCTTTTTTTTTTTAAAGAAGTCGGGATTCTCTCCCCTACCCCCGAACAAAAAAGGCAACCACGCTATCATAACACAACATATTTGGTTGGATTGAATAGAGATATTGAATAAATTAATAGTTTTGTACATTTATTGTTTATTAGATGAAGGAATAACGGTACATACAACTTATGATATTTTGGGTATAAAACAATGCAATCTTAACCGTTTGTTTATTGTATGTACAAAGCAAAAATAAATAATATTCACAGAATAATTATACAACATTAACTGGTGTTTCAGTTAATAATGACACATGATTATAAATTAAAATGTCTTTGATATAATTTTATCTGAACATTTAATACAACAAAACTGATATGCAAAAGAAATATACAGACTGTTTGCACCGAGAAAAAAGGCGCTATTTGAGAGATGATATCAATGATAATCATTTTTTAAATTTAAATTTTTAATACGTTTACTTATACGTCATCTAAAAGTCCTGTGAATAATTGAGCGCATAATTGATAGAATTTAATTTTCTGGTTTGCACTGATATATTTAAAATGCAGTTGTGCAAAATTGTATGCGGCATTGCTGTATTACCACCAATTTTGATTTTGTAAACTAATCAAATTTTGAGATGTTTTGTGTCCATAGTAAAAGAAAAAAAAACATAGTACATTATGAGAAATGAAGTACAAATGCTACCCATGATAACAGATTTATTACATATACATTCAAATAGTGTTTTAAACTGGCTCCCTCATGTGCATTCATCCATCTACTATTCACGTTTACTCAACCATTCTTACAAACAGTTCAGCAGTTAAAAGATGCTTACAATACCTGAACCTTTTTTATTTGGCGCTTTCTTATATTAGTACTGTAATAGTTTTGTTAGTCTTTTTTTAGCTCACCTGGCCCGAAGGGCCAAGTGAACTTTTCTCATCACTTTGCGTCCGTCGTCCGTCGACGTCGTCGTTAGGGGTCGTCTGTTAACTTTTACAAAAATCTTCTCTCCTGAAACTACTTGGCCAAATTAAACCAAACTTGGCCACAATCATTATTGGAGTATCTAATTTAAAAAATGTGTCCGATGCCCCAGCCAACCAACCAAGATGACCGCCATGGCTAAAAATTGAACATAGGGGTAAAATGCAGTTTTTGACTAATAACTGAAAAACCAAAGCATTTAGAGCAAATTTGTCAGGGTAAAATTGTTTATCAGGTCAAAATGTATCTGCCCTGAAATTTTCAGATGAATCGAACAACCCGTTGTTGGGTTGCTGCCCTTGAATTGGTAATTTTAAGGAAAGTTTGCTGTTTTTGGTTTTTATTTTGATTATTATTATAGATAGAGATAAACTGTAACTGCAATAATGTTCAGCAAAGTAAGATTTACAAATAAGTCGACATGACCAAAATGGTCAGTTGACCCCATTAGGAGTTATTGCCCTTTATAGTCAATTTTTAAGCATTTTTCGTAAATCTTAGTAATCTTTTACAAAAATCTTCTCCTCTGAAACTACTGGGCCAAATTAAACCAAATTTGGCCACAATCATTTTTTGGGTATTTAGTTTAACAAATGTGCCTGGTGACCCGCCAATTTAACCAAGATGGCTGCCATGGCTAAAAATATAACATAAGCATTTAGAGCAAATCTGACGGGGTTAAATTGTTTATCAGGTCACGATCTATCTGCCCTGAAATTTTCAGATGGATCGGACAACCGGTTGTTTGGTTGCTGTCCCCTGAATTGGAAATTTTAAGGAAATTTTCCCGTTTTTTTTTTATGATCTTGAATATTTTTATAGATAGAGATAAACTGTAAACTGCATTAATGTATAGCAAAGTAACCCCTAAATTTATGTCAACATTACCAAAATGGTCAATTGACCCCTAAGGAGTAATTGTCCTTTATAGTAAATTTTCATAAAATTTGTAAATTTTTACGAACATTTCCCACTGACACTACTGGGCCAAGTTCATTATAGATAGAGATAATTGTAAGCAGCAAGAATGTTCAGTAAAGTAAGATGTACAAACACATCACCATCACCAAAACACAATTTTGCCATGAATCCATCTGCTTCCTTTGTTTAATATTCACATAGACCACGGTGAGCGACACAGGCTCTTTAGAGCCTCTAGTTATCTTATTGTTCATCACAGGATAAGGTCTTATACATCCCTAGCTTTTATAATGAACATCCAGAAAAGCGCGACGAACGCATGCATTTCATAATTGTATTATATTTAACATAATTTGTGGATTTTGTTTCAATTTTAAGAGGATCTATAACATCTATAAAACTGTTAAAATCTCTCAAAACATTCTTTCAAACGTCATTGTATCTAGTGTTCTTATATTTCGAAATTCCATACTGCAATATCCCACTTGATCAATAATAATATTTTTATAGTATAAACACCTTTTTTGAGACTTCATATGCACTATTTCAAATTGTCTTCATATCAAGGTACTCAATATAAATGTGTATATTATCATATACAGTATCGTGCTTTTTGCACTTCAGGATAAGAAAATGCAAGTAGGCGCGGTCTAATATATTGTTTATGATAATGACTTCTACTAGTACTGGTCTATAGTTAATCTGGGTAGTAAAGTTGTCAGTTTATAACGTTATGTTGTCTATGGTGTATATGATAAAAATAAATTAAAAGTTTTAATATCATCCAACAGCCCCTTTCGTAGTCTCTCGGACCCAGTCGACATACAGTGGTACTTCAGTATATACACCTGGAACATTTACAGCACATCCTATACCCCAAGAAATAACTCCGGCTAGGTACCAAGTATCTAGTGTTGCGTTTTTGGAACACAATAATGGTCCACCGCTATCACCCTGTAACAAGATCAAAAAGTAGATATAACATAGATGGGAAAGCCTTTGGTGAAGATAGATATATGCATAATCGATAAAAGGTTTTACATTTTATATAAATGTTTTTCAAACATTCATGCTAGACTTAACACATGTTGATGTTCTTTTCATTTGAATTACATAAAATTGTTGGCACATGCGTAATTCATCCCTAGGTTAAGTTTAAATTGAAGTTGGCATGAATACGGATTCAAATTAATCAAATAATTGACTTGCAATCCAACTATACATTAGCAATGTCAACGTTTTTTTTTCATAATTGAACCCAACTGACTCCTAATACCGAAACCTTATTTGATTATTCCGCTGATATAAATGATTGAAGCAAACAAAATCTTAATAAATCTTCAAAATAGAAATTAATACCCATATCGTTTATCTAAATTGTCCTGTTATTGATATGTTATAGCTAATTATTCAATAAATTGTTGAAATCAATAAAGTGTCTATAGTATTCTAACCTGACATGCATCATGGGCAGGTCCTCCACTAGCACATATCATATTATCTGTCAGTTTGTATGATGACTTCACTGGAGAGTTTTCTATTGCATTGTTACAGGAATCCCAATTTTCAATGTTCAAAGTAACTTCCTTTAATGCTCTTTCATAGTCAGTTGCTGAAAAATAACAATTTTGAAATATTGATATAAACACCACATCAGGGCAAACGTTTAAAGAATGAAAAATATGGTTTATCGTTGTTAAGATTTTGAAACATAATATGTATCTGAAAATGTTATGTTTTCTTAATTTTACAGTAAAAATTCTCATATATTTTATATTTTACGAATATCATCAATTTCACCCTGAAAACAGTATAATTAGAGACAATGAAGCGACCAATGACTAATTATATAATCTTAATGGAAACACTATGATTTATTTTCATGCCAAAACACTGTCCCTTTTTCATACATCCCGTCATTGTGTTATTGTGCTCTCGTATTTTTCTTTTCTTTTATTTCGTGTTTGTTAATAATGTTCATATTCTGAGCTTCACTGATGAGTCTTAAGGAGACGAAACGCGCGACTGGCATATCAAATTAAAAAGCCTGGTACCTTTGATTAAACTATTATTAAACAATGTTGAATGCTGGACCACTACTTTGATCCGACTGTCATATAAGTGAGTGATTGAGCTAGCTATAAAACCAGGTATACTGATAAGAAAAAGTCTGAACCAAGGCAATAACATTTGAACGTTGTTATCCATTCGCTTGATGTGTTCGACCTTTTAATTTTGCCTTTTGCTTAGAGACTGTCCGTTTACTATAGAAATTCCTCCGAGTCCGGTGTTTTTCTTATTTTACTATTTTTCCAGTCCTTTAAAATGTTACTTTTAATCTGAACACAATAACGTCATTAAAAGTATTTACGAGTTTTTATTTGGATTCTTTTGGTTCAACAAATTTTGTTTAAGTCATTTTTTATACAACATTGTGTGTATATAATGCAACATGTCAATAAATGGTATATTCAACAATGGTAGTTTGGAATGATTCTTTCAATAACTTAAAAAAGTAAAAAAACAAAAATATCTTACTCCAAGTAAAATTTAAAACTGAAAGTCACTTATCAAATAGAAAAAAATCATAAGCTCAAGCACATCAAACGACAGGAAATAAATAGACCTTCTCATATAGTTGTTCCCTTTGAAATTAAATATTGTAAGTCATACACGAAGTAAGAAAATGTATGTAATACGTCTTAATTGATTAAAAATATACCGTTATATATAGAGAAAAAAACAAACAGTAACATTGACATGAACTGATGTCATTAAGCTATAATATAACACAGCTCAGTTGAAATACTCCCTTTTATGTTGAAAATACTACAGTGAAACCTGGCTAAACCGAATCCTGCTTAAACCGAAAACCTGTATAAACCAAACATTTTCTAAAGCACCGTCATATCAAATTATATGTGTTGTGAACCTGATAAAACCGAACATCGGTCAAAACCGAACAAAATCTTATGTCCCGAAGAGGTTTGGTTAAAACAGGTTTCCACTGTATTAACAAAAAATTTACCTGTTTCATCTTTTCTACCCCATCCGACCGCATAACATCTTGTTCCGGCTGGTGTCACATCAGTAGGATCAGGCAGACAGATAGGACGGAGGTAGTCATTAAAATAAACAGGTTCGTCTAATTCTATCAATGCTATATCATTGTCTACTGTGATAGGGTTGTACTTTGGATGTGGGTAGAGATTTTTAGCTTTTCTGACTTGACGATACGCTGAATATGCATATCGCCTAGTTGCTCCTATCTTCAATGTTATTGTCGATGCATCCTTATTTCTAAATAGCCAAAAAATACGTATTTAGTGAAATGTTATGATAGTCTAAACATTGCACATTGCAAGACCGTTGAAAAGAAATTGAGTGCATACATATCGTTATATTGGAAAATGTAAAAATCTTTTATTAAAGATTAACGGATTTTGAATGACTTTTTAAACTATATAGGACTCATTTGTTAAATTTGTTTGTGAATTCCTTATGTTGTGTTAATTATTCTTTACGATTCTTTCATCATGTCTTTTCGGCGTCTTTTACTTTATATCTTTACAGACTTTTCAGAATTTGTCAAACACCTGATAATATCATAACAATCTTTATGAACAAAATATTTTAAGGAATATGGCGAAAATGAACACATCGTGTAATTGATCTATTATGCAAGTGTCAATATTTTCAATAAGCTACAAGGAAAGCATTATTCCGCAAGACTTCCACACTTATTTCAACATTAACCCAAATTTATTGTTTAAAATAGTAATGTTTAAACAATATAAATATCTTACCCGCCTACACAGTGACCAGCAGTCATGACCCAGCTGTGGCCTATCAAACTTGCTCCACAGTAATAAGCTTCATTTTCACCGCCGTGTAATGAAATCTGGGAAGGCCATGTTCCGGGGTCGACTTCAATGCCATTCACAATTCGTAATTGAGACGGATGTTTTGCCGGTCTGTTACCACATACTAGAATAAAAATGGAAACTCAGACAATGAAAAATACCACACACATTGGTGTTATAATTCGTTGGGATCGAACAAGAGACTAAAATAACAATTACTTCATACTTTATTTGGCTTTTTTTTTTTGTTTTTTTTGTTTTTTTGTTGTTTTCTTTTTTTTTTTTAACTTTTTTGGATTCGAGCGTCACTGTTGAGTCTTTTGTAGACGAAACGCGCGTCTGACGTAAATATAAAATTTAGTCCTGGTATCTATGATGAGTTTATTTAATGGGAATCTATATTTTAGCACATATTTTATGTCAATACTTTGCTAATTATGAAACGCCATCGATATGTGTTGTTAAACCTGCTTGTCACGACAAACCCATTTTTGTAAATATGAATAAATTATATTTTTAGAAAAATGCTTTATGTACTTAAAAAGGATGGACACAGAACCGAATGTAAGGAAGACAAAAACACAATTATTAATTTGAATTGTCATGTAGAAAAAAACAGTATTTTTGTGATTTGGATGCTGTTTCTATTTCGTTTATCTCCAATTTATTTGATTAAAATTTAAAAAGAAAAATCAATGATCGCACTTTTATACTCATGCTTGCAATTAAGAATGAAGTATAATTTGAAACATGTAAAACTTCTTTTTTCTGTTGTTGAATCAGGGTCGGATCCAGTTACTTTTAGTAAGAGAGATAAAGCAGGATAAAGGAGTGTTTTTCCAAACATATTTCTTCTTTTAAAAGCATTGATCGTCAAAACAATGGTTCCCCTGGATCCTCCACTATATATATTACTTAATATTTTCACAATAAGATAATAGTTGGTTTACCTGCATTTTCACAAGACAAATGAACAACTTTTCCACTGCTACAGCTAGCAACACTGTAAGTGAAAACGTTAAAATTAATAAATATCACAATATATACAATAGAAAGAATAATTAAATTCCTTATTTTTAATTATGGATATTAAACATAACAATCGTATTTTTTTCTTTTTCTTTTTAACAAACTCATAGCCTGTCATCCATAAAGAGTTGAAAAATACAAACAAACTAAAACAAACTAAATGTTTAATATATATATATGATGTCTATTTAAAGAATACATCAAGCTTTCATGTCCAATTTACAAAAAACCAAAATATGTTGATTGATTTTGTAAATTTTACAATTCTTAAGTTAATATGTAATTACCATAACTTCAATTGGTATTTAGACTAAACAATAACTACATAACTACTTACAAACAAGAATGTGTCCCAAGGTCACGGATGCCCAATCTACACTATCATTTTTTAAGTTCAGGGGACCGTAAAAATGGGATAAAATCTCTAATTTGGCATTAAAATGAAAAGGTCATATCATAGGGAACCTATTTATTAAGTTTCAAGTTGATTGGATTTCAACTTCATCAAAAAATACCTCGACCAAAAACTTTAACATGAAGCGGGACAGATGGACAAACGGACGAACGCACAGACCAGAAAACATAATATCCATAAATGGGGCATAAAAAGTATTAACAGTGATACCGAATTCTAGTGTAAAAAGAGTGAAGTCCAAAAAACCTGATAAAATAAACCAACAGAAAAAAAAATTAACTTTTTCAATATTTCCAAACATCATCCAATCACAAAAATATTTTGATTATCTCCCTTTTATATAATATATAATGATATAAGACATAAATGAAGAACGTTGCATCTCTGTAAACATGGTAAACGTCTGGATTTTTGTTGTGAATATTGAGCAATCGGTGTTGACATGAATATCAATTATATTTCCTGGTACTTTTGATAAGTATTTACACCACTTGGTCGATGCCACTGCTGGTGGACGTTTCGTCCCTGAGGGGTATCACCAGTAGACAGCACTTTGGTGTTGACATGAATATCAATTATATGGTCATTTGTATAAATTTCCTGTTACAAAACTTTGAATTTTTCGAAAAACTAAGGATTTTTTTTATCCCAGGAATAGATTACCTTAGCCGTATTTGGCATAACCCATAGGAATTTTGAATCCTCAATGCTCTTCAACTTTATACTTGTTTGGCTTTACAACTATTTTGATCTTAGCGTCACTGATGAGTCTCATGTACACGAAACGCGCGTCTGATGTATTTAATTATAGTCCTGGTACCTTTGATAACTATTGACATGCGTGTATATGTCAGAAATGCTTGAAATACTAAGGATTTTCTATAAAGTAAAGTAGAATGCCTTATCAGAATCTGTCAAAACCTTTCGGAATGTTGTGTCGTTAATAGTCTCTAACTTCATACTTAATTTTGCCTTTTCAATGTTATGATCCGAGCGTCATTGATAGTCATTTGTAGACGAAACTGTCGTCTGTCGTACAAAATTTTGATCCTGGTATATATGATAAGTTTATTTGATGCTGGTATTATACTTACGATTTTTGTAGGTAGGATTGAAGAGCCATAGTGTCAGAACCATTCTTCAGATCTATATGTATAACTGACTTTAGGTTTTGACCTGGATTTGTCGCTTCGAATGATTTGGTATCTCTTAAAAAATAGGTTAATGATACGAATTAATAATAAAAAGTAGCGACCAGAAATAAACTGTTTACAAAAAGGAAAGACAATACAATATCATCGATATTTGGCATCACATATAAACATTGATCCACACAAAAATGTCAAGTATCAACTACGAACAAAGAAGTGATTTCATTAAATATCTATATATATTAAATATTAACATTTATAAAAAAAACTTGTATAGTTACGACGATAAATTGAGGTAATTCTGTAAGGATTTGTTGTAATTTTACTGTCAAATGTTATATATTTATGGATTTCCGATCATTTGGTGACAAGCTTGATTGAGGCAGAAAAAATGATATAAAAAGTAAAAATTAAAAAGAAAAAACGCACCCAAAGAAAAATAAAAAGCGGAGAATCCTTGCAGATAAATCGAAGTAAAACAAAAATGAAAATCCTGATATAATCTGTTGACCGTTTTAAGAATATTATTTCTATGATATGCAATGTTTGTTTCAGTCTCGATGAAATCTCGTTTGAATTTATAAAACATGCGATACATGTAGAAAAAAGCAATGAATTTAAAAAAAAAATGAAACTTGACTTGTAAAAATATTGTGTATTCACAATAAGTCGTTTTTGAGTAAGAAGTTTTTTCAAATTTTATTACCAATTAAGTAATTTTTTTTAACCAAAATATTGAGAAAAAGGTTGAGGAGTACAAGAAATGATTTTACCAGAAACATGTACATGTTTGTTGTTCCAAATTTCTTAGATATGTATTTTATATGCATTTTGACCTTAAAACAGAGAAAAAACACAAGTTTTCAAAATTTACAGGATTGTAAATTTGACACGAAAAAGCATCAAAATATGATAACACTTTCTTATATTAACACCAACCTATAGTTTTTTTTAAAGTTAAATTCATTCAAATTTTATCTTTATCTTTATTAAAAGTTAGAAAGAAAGATTTATTGTGGAAGTGTGATTTTATTCATGATAATAGCCCAAAAATTGGTAAAATTTTATGAAAATGGGAAAATCATCAAAATTGGGTACTTTTAAAAAGGATCGTAGCAAAAAAAGGAGTTCACCAACGTATTTTTTCTTCACCAATAATTTTTTATCCAAAAATCAGGTTTAGAAAAAAAGTTTAATTCTAGAATTTTTGTTTGCTCCTCAGAGGTGTACATCCTTAAAGACTTCCTCGAAATAAATTGATTTAAACAGAAAAACTAGTTTTACTCCACGGTATATTCTAATCAAATCATTGTTTCTTTATGAATCCTTCCTTCATTAGCAAAAATCTGTATAAAGGGTCCTCACATTAACTCTTGTTTATTGAATAATTTGAACACAATTAACTATTGAACAGCAGTATACTACTTTGTGTTTATTTAAGGATGTTTGCTCCTCTATTGTTTTTATTTTTTGCCAGATTTTTGGAATCCTGTAGTTTTATCCAATGCATGTATTAACATTAACAAAAATTTGCCCACTAACCCCTACTTTTCTTTTTATATTTTTATTACATATAGTTTAAGAAGCCATGTTTCAAAATCTTTTAAAATCCCTGCTATTTTTCATAGTTTTTTAAACAAGAAGAGTGCTAATGTTAAATGTAAGAAAAATCTAGAGAGAATTATTTCCCGCCAAATTTTCAATGGCTTATATCTCGAAAACAAGCACACGGACCCATCATTTTTTTTCTGCTATTTTAGTTTCTTTATCTATATACTATCAATTTATAGCAGTCTTTTAAAAAGCTTGTTATTTTTAAACAGAGTAGCGAACCTCCTTAAAAGCGTTCAGGAGCAAATCTTCTTTAATTATTTACATGTACAAAAAACAATCCAAGTTAAACACATATTTTGAATATTTCAAAATAAATGTGATACAATCTTACATATAAAGCAATATTTTGATGTAGCATTTTATTCAACAAATTGAAATGAAACAATTTTAGTTTAAAAATAAAAAAAAAACAGCATCGAAATAAAAAAATAAAATACAACGTTTTGAAATTAATTTGTTTTATGCGATATGTTGGTTGTAAAATGGCAAAGCGAATGAACGTACTTGTAGCCCAGCTGATTACAGACCATATCACTGAATGTTGCATTCCAGTCATCAGAACAAACCTCCTGCCAATGTGAACTAACACCATCTTTAACTAGTAAAATGCCCGAGTTTGTACCATTTCCAAGTCTAACTAAAACCATATTAAAAACAATCATAGAGAAAATGTTGAATATCGTGATAATTAAACATTTAGCATGCCACATTTAGGACAATATTTGGTGTTAACTATGCTTTATACCCATTGGTGGTCTTCGGCTGTTATCTGATCTTTGGTTGAGTTGTTGTCTCTCTGACACATTCCCAATTTTCATTCTCAATTTTATTACAATCATTATGGAAATATCGAGTACGCTTTTTACAAAATAATATTTACGAAGTTGGCACCATTCAAAAATGATACCTGAAGGGTTTCTTTCAACACTTTTTAAGCGGTTGCTATGCATGAAACAGCTACGATACAACGGTATGACACAGCAAACATGGTTTGGTATAGAAAAAGTACGCGAAGCAAAGAATCTTATAAAATTGATAAAAATATTAGTTTAATTTTTGAAACATCGTTGAAAATAAAACAAGTTACTAGTTAAGTTAAACGAAATTCGATATCATATAAAGAATTAAACCTTAAGTTAAATAATAACAGTGAAGGTCAGAATGGAAACAAGTTCAAAGATTTAACTGAACTGCTAAAAGTAACAAGTCGTAAGGTGGTGCATAACATTAAAAGGGGATAACTCTGTAAAATTTAGCTAAACGTTTTAATCTGAAATCTGAAATTTTAATATTTTGATCAAAGGGCCAAAGGAAATTTGTTGTTCCGCTTTAATGAAAATCAAACGAGCAAAATTAATTTTAGTTAGATGTTAAGTACCACCTTTGAGCTTCCTTGCACTATCATTAGCAACATTTAAGCTAAATGTACATACTGCATTGTGCTTCGTCGACGTTTTCATAACAATCGCCAACACCGTCGCATACTAAATTGGTACTGATGCACTGTCCGGAAACTGGATGGCATTTTTCTTGTCCTACTGGACATTTGGCTATAAAGAGTATAAAAACATTAGCACACAAAATGCAATGATATCTGTTATTGAAAAAAATAGGTATGAGTTTGTAACTTCAATTAAGATTTATACTAGTACTTTTAATTTTCGTTTGTCTAATCAAGTCAAAAATGTTGCAAGAAATGTATCTATGAATCGAAATGTATGTCAATATAACACCATGCATTGCTTACTCTATCATTTACAGGGTCAATCAAGAGCAACTTTTGTCGTAAATTCTAATTTGTTATAAATAAAAAGATCATATCAAAATGAACATGTGCGCAAAGTTTCCAATCGATGTAAAACACAACTTCATGGTTAAGAAACTCAACCGAGGTTAGGTGAGGATTGGGATTCCGGTAACATGTTTAACGCCACCATATTCTGTATGTATGTGCCTGTCCATAGCCAAGAGGCATTTAGTTCTCTCGATTGAATTGTTTTACATTTGTCATTTCAGGGACTTTTTAGCTGACATGTGGTATTGTTCCAGGCCGTACGCTGACCTATAGTTGTTAATTTCTGTGTCATGTAGTCTCTTGTGAATAGTTGTCTCACTGACAATCACAAACACCTCTTTTTTTATTTATATATCAACCAAAAACGTTATTCTGGTAAGGCATTGTAAGGGAGCTACCATTTGATTTTTATGGGGGGGCTAGGATGAAAATTTTTGTCCTGCATTTTTTTTTAGTTGTAATCTCTGTCCTGCCTTTTTATTTTTCACTCTATTCGGTCCTGCCTTTTTTTTTATTAGTTTATCCTGACTTTTTTTACCTAAATTGTCATCCTGCCTTTTTTATTTGCAAAGTGTCTCATCCTGCCTTTTTTTTTACTCAAAACTCCTGTCCTGCCTATTTTTTTCAAATTTCATCCTAGCCCCCCCATAAAAATCAAATGGTAGCTCCCTAAGGGAAGTCCGAAAATTTTCCCTCACTTTCCTTGATGAGACATAATAATCGTCGACATCAATAGTCGTGATCTTAATTTTCCGTGCTACAATCTCATTTTTCGGGAAATATCATTTTGTATACGAAAAAGTAACAACATCCAGAAACACCTTTTCTTATGACTCATTTGTAGGTTTATTTTTTTTTTTGTCGTTTTTCCTTCTGGACAAAAAATCCTCCAACAAAAAGAACGAATGAAATTTATCTTACTTACTGTTGACAGTCACCACCGATCACGAATTAGTTGACGGATAGTATGTGTGAACTCACTATCGAAACATTTTTTCGCAGCCTAAGAACATTCCCGCCAAGTCGTATGAAACGTTATTTTTTTCGAGTGTGTTTTTGTCTGATAGTGATATTTTGACTCGTAAGGCGAGGGAAGCATGTATAACAGGAGAGGCTTACTCTTCCTTACTTCCCTGTATTTTATGCGATTTACCAATTGTTTTGTTTATTATCCTGATTTGAATCTTGAAACTATGACATCGGTAAAGCTACTATCGCCTAAGTTTGTCATTTTAAGTATCTCTCTATCTAATTGAAATCTCCGTGAAAATTTGACTAATTTGAATTTTTTTTATGTTTATCCATTTCTCAATTTGAAGTGTTGCACTACGAACAGATTGGGTTTTAAAAAATTTGACTAATTTGAATTTTTTTTATGTTTATCCATTTCTCAATTTGAAGTGTTGCACTACGAACAGATTGGGTTTTAAAAAAGGTGGCCATTAATGCCAGACGTATGGTCAATAATGTCATCTAATGAAGAATAAAACCATTATCGTACTTCAAACAAAATGTGGTTTATATCTTGCTTATTTGAAAAAATATAGAAAAAAAAAACATTGGTCAGTGAATATGTTTCAAGTTTCAGTATGTAACCAAGACAAATAATAAAAACAATAAGTTTGCTTGCATGTAAAATAATGTTCAATAAGTATTAATATGGGATTATCAATATATTTTAACAGCGACGAAGCTATAAATTGACCTACCACAGAGTTCTTCGTCTGAATTGTCTTTGCAGTCTTGATAACCATCACAAACCCACGATGACGGAATACACACATCCGTGTCACAGCGTAACTGTTCAGTGGGACATGCTGCAAATTTCAATGACTTATATAAAAGTAGGTAAATGTAATTTCTTTATTTCCATATTTGTTGCAAATATATAGAAAGTTATAATGTCATTGTAACAAATTATTTTTCTTTTCGATTTTCTCTCTTTGTTAATCTTATAATCTGCTTACCCTTCCGGAGCACCTGAGATCACCCCCAGTTTTTTGGTTGGGTTCGTGTTGTTTATTCTTTAGTTTTCTATGTTTTTCATGTGTGCTGTTGTTTGTTGGTCTTTTTCGTGTTTAGCAATGGCGTTGTAAGTTTGTTTCAAGATTTATTAGTTTGACTGTCCCTTTGGTATCTTTCGTCCCTCTTTCATAAAGAATGGTGTATTATACATACAAAGTATCCGTGTTAATGACCAAAAGAAAAACAAAAACTACTGTTTTGAGTGTTTTATAATTGTTTCAAGCAAAATTTAGTTCAGTGCGGGTATTTTCTCTTACGTATACTCGATTATATAAAGAAGGAAGCAACTCGATAAATACAATTAAAGTAGAATACAAAATTACGAATAGCAAACCAGAAAAAAATATTAAGTGTAGAAGAAAATTTTATCATAGACTGGAAAGCCAAGCAATGCTACAATTGAACGTGTAAATCAATTTACAAACAATAATGTGTCCCCAATACGCGGTTGCCCCAACCACACTATCATTTTCTATGTTTAATGGACCGTGGACCGTGAAAATGGGGGAAAATCTCTAACTTGGCATTAAAGTTAGAAAGATCATAGCATAGGGAACATGTGACAGACGGACGAACGAACCAACGAACGCACAGACAGGAAAACATAATGCCCATACATGGGACATAAAAAAAGATAAGCACCACATCTTTAGTTTCACAGCTATAACATAAGTTCACAAACGTATGAAATGACAACTTATAAGGGATAATCTGTATACCTGCTGTAGATCGTCACGACCTTGAATTCATTATTTTTTTAAATTTTTTTTTTACTCCTGTTGATATTCATTGAGAATAATAAAAATTATTTCTAGTTCGTAAATATCGTAAATAAACAAAAGTTCTTCCCCATATTAATGTTGAAAACAATGTGATCTGGCATAGGCGGTTTGTTTTCCTCCGAAAATACACGTTTGTGCTTCAAAACGACAAAATCAGATGCTTTTATATATATATATATATATATATAATATATATATATATATTAAGATATCAAATTGAGTATTTACCTCCAATCTTTCTAGGTTCGTGTGCTTCGGCATACCCAATACAAATAGATGTATCATTTACGTCTGGTAGAGCGTCACAGTCAATATTTTCTGGCCATATCATGCTGAATATGTTCATAAATACTTCACATCCAGCCTTCGTGGCTGTGAGAATTCAAAATAAACGAGAAGAACTATTAATTGAACTTTTATAAACTTTTATATACATTTTTCCTATAACAAATAAATGGTAACTCAAAATTCTCTTTAGATACTGTGTAATGTTGTATTAAGATGTTAAAATCTTTTAAAAAAAAACCTGTCAATTGTAATGTTATCCTTGTTTTAGCTTCTTAAAACGTTATTGAATGTTTAAACTGACAGGTGTCAATACATTATTTCAAAGCGGTTCACCAGTGGCACAACATATTATTTTGATCTCGCGAGAGAGTCCCATTTATGCACGTTTCTCTTTCAATTGGACGTGATTTCATGTATTTCAATGAACCATAACTTTACCTTATTAAACACATATTTGTGTATTAGTTTACAAAGTATATGAGTTTTGAACAGGCTAAGGATGTCTCAATGAAAATTATTTTATATTTCCAGTATTTTTAGTCTGCATACTGTATTTATTAATACTATTCCCGTTCGCTGCTCAGTTTCAAAATAAATAGCTTTTCATAAAACTAGTATATACTAATAGGGGATTAATTAAGGAATAAAAAAAGCAAAAACATATATAGAGGTCACAGTGCGCTTGTTTTCGAGATATTAGCCATTGAAATTTTGGCGGGAAATATTCTCTATTGACTTTTCATAGCTTTATCATTCACAAGTTAAAGTTTGCAAAAACTATTAAAAAATAAATAAGATTTTATAATACTTGACAAATTGCTTGGTATTATACATGCACAAGATTTTAAAAGAGAATAAACAGCTGCGCCATGAGCGCATGATACGCCCGACGTCTTGTGTGGAAGTTTTATGCAATAATCATAAATAGTTTCTGAGAAAGTTTAAAGCAATAACCATATATTGTTTTTGAGACAAGGTGGGACATGTGAAACTCCCCACCCTAATTTTTTTTTAAATAAGATTTTAAATCAAACCAAAAAGTAAACAGATCTTTAGATTAATATAACAAAGACTTGTGTAAAGTTTTAAGCAATAATCATAAATTGCTTTTGAGATACGGCACGACATGTAAAAAAAACCTCCCCCTTTTTTACAAAATACTCAATAACTCAAAAATGAAATTTTGAATCATCACCAAAAAGTATACAGATCTTAAAATTAATATAACAAAGATATGTGTAAAGTTTTAAGCAATAATCATAAATGGTTTTTGAGATATGGTGAGACATGTAAAAACCCACTTCCCTTTTTTTTACAAAATACTCAATAACTCAAAAATGAAATTTTGAATCATCACCAAAAAGTATACAGAAATTAAGATTAATATAACTAAGAAGTGTTTAAAGTTTTAAGCCATAATCAAGAATCGTTTTTGAGATACGGTGCGACATGTAAAAAAAACACACCCCTGTTTTAGTTACAAAGTGCTGTAACTCAAAAAGTTTAAATCTAATTTTCACCAAAAAGTATACAGATCATTTGACCATCATAAGAAACAACAATATATATAAGTTTCATGAAATTTGGATAAGTCATTATCAAGTTACGGTGCTACGTGTTTACGCCGGACAGACAGACAGACGGACACCGGACATTTGTATACCATAATACGTCCCGTCAAAATTTTGACGGGCGTATAAAAATGGTGGTCAATGGGCAAAATTGTTTAATGCATTCAGATGGATAAAACCAGAGGAATCCAAAAATATGACAAAAAAAAACCAAAACATGACAAGCGAGCATCCTTAATATATACTAAAGTCAAAGACAGATACCTTTACATAGACTTTTACACGGTGGTATGGTGTGCTGACCTACAACTTCTATACCTGTGCATTTTGGGACAAATGCTGAACAGGCAAATAAGGAAGCATGTTTATAACATCTTGTGGCGTCATCGACTGAGGTTAACAGATTCACATAATGAGCTGCTTCTCCTTCAGAAATTTCTCCAGCATAATTAGGAAAAGCTGTAGTTTTATAACCCATACTCCAACATCTTGCAAAGCTTTCATTCTTATATTCAAAACAATGGGCAGCTAAAAAATTAAATCATAAAATCTAATTAGAAATTATTCGATGAACGTGACGATCCATTCCTAGTAGTTTTTGTTAAAGGGTGGATATTAGTTAGATAAACACAAACTACTATAAAGACTTTTTGCTCTGATAAGTGCTATCAAATAACCTCAAAAGTTAGGATGAAATATATGAATTAATATATAAAAAAATATCATGAGCCATTTGCATCAAACTATCATAATTTTATTTGTAATCAAGCATCATCGTTTTGACTAAGGTTAAATAAACAATAGTATTCATGTTGGTTAGTTGCCATTTTTAGATCATTGTCAATATATCTAGATGTATCGAAAACATAAAGATTAATTATTAAAAATCGATTTTGTACTTACAACAAAACTGAAACTACTCACACCCAGTTTTGATCACTTACTTTGAAAAAGGTAACACGTTAAGTTTTGTTTTGTTATGGCTTATAAATGAAGCATATATAATACAGTTGTCGTTCATTTAGTTAAAAAAAGTCTATTTGAAGAGTGAAAGAGAGAAAATGCAAGCTTACACATTGTAGGTAGCTTAGAGAGGTTACTGCATTCGACTTTGATTTATATCTTATTTTGACATTAAATTAAAAAGATCATATAATACGGAACATGTGTACAAAGTTTCAAGTTGATTGGACTTCAACTTCGTCAAAAATTACCTCGACCTAAAAATTTAACCTGATGCGGGATAAACGAACAGACGAATAGACGTACAGACCAGAAAACATAATGCCCATAAATGGGGCATAAAAATGTTTGGAATGTTATTATGTAATATACTTACGTTTATAAGGATTAACTGCACACACTGAGGGATCATTTGAATCTGGTAGCGTATCACAGTCAACTGGGAATGTTTGATTTACACAACCATCTTTTACATCTATAAAATAATCACCAGTACCTACTTTTAGAGTTGTATGATTTATATCATGAATATCACGACGATTGAATTCTTTACGGAAATATATACGATAGGTCTTTATGATGTACAATTAACATTTAATTTGTTTGTCTCATTCTGTGTGAAGTTTAGGTGGTTCTGTCTGATACATAAAGAATGAGGTACGATAAGAGCCATCAATTGGCCCCTTTAACTGTAAACGTGTTAATTCCTTTTAAAGTTATATGTTTTTTCGCGAAGTCAATAGGATGATTTAATCTCTAGACACGATAGTGTATACATTCTAGTTTTGGCTGTCACTATTCTACAAATCTTTAACAAAACGAAAGTTTGACCCAAAGCCTCAGCCAAAAATATTATCAATGCTAAGTTCATTTCTTTGATTAAGAAATAGTCTAACAAGATATCGCTTTGGGTAAAAGTTTGCCTATAGCTAAATACAAATGAGAGGCTTTGAAAACGAGACGAGTTCGGCAGTTTTTAGAGTTGAGCGTTTAAGATCGGAATGTTGAAACATTGCATTAGATATGTTTAATGAGTTCAATTACAATAATAGACCTACGTATAACTGGCAGCTGCCTAATGTCATGCAACAATATTTTGGTTTGAAAAGATGTATTATAATTAATAAAAGGTGTATTATGATTTTTAAAAAGATGTATTATAATTTTTGAAAAGATGTATTATAATTTATAAAAAGATGTATTATAATTTTTAAAAAGATGTATTATAATTTTTGAAAATCATATATTTAAATTATTTTAAAAAGTAAAGGGACAAAATGTACCCTTATCATACCTTCTTCTTTATTTAACTTCACTTTTATCATGTTTATAAAAATAATATATATCGTAATAATACATTGGACATTTTCAAATTAGTTAACGGAAAACAGATCCCGTGTTTTATATATAAAGATTTATGTGTTTACTTATCTTAAATATTTATCAAAATTAGATACTTTAACTCTCTAATTCTGAGTTTGAAAATATCAAGTTGATAGATATCGGTATCAACTAGAATGTATGGTATCTACTAAATCTAATATGTATGCATAGATAAATCAATTACATTTTATTGTTTACATCTAGATTCGAATATTCCTAATGATTTCATGAACGTATTCCATAGAAGATAGCTACAAACAGAATGTATCTCGGAAATTTACAAACCTATCAGATCAAATAACAATCAGAAGATCACAAAGCACCCAAAGATCAATACAATAATGCTATATTTGACGTTTGATATCTCAATAGAACTACAAAATAGCCATAGAGAACTCATCAGACACGTCTGATTTTAGTACTAATGGTTGTTATCTAGACAGGGTGAAAGTCAATATCAGGTTCTACACTTAATTTACCATAGGACATAAAAAGACAATTATATTTCGACACAAACATGACAAATGTGAAGTGAAAGTTCGCAATTCTTATGTCAGAAGATTTATATTACATCGCCTTCTATTGTGAGGTACATAAAAGTTTTCAGAACTTTCCCAAAACATGATTACACGCTTTGAAAAAGGTTAAAATATTAAAAACGAAAGTGATGACAAAGATGTCAGTAAAAGAAAAGTTCAGAATACGTAAACTAGACAGTTAAATTCATCTAACATTATCATTTAACAAGAAAAGACACTCAAGAATAAACAAATGAACTCCAACAAAAGACATTTAGTTGAGTACTATAGCATAATGTCGAAGTTCAAATAAATTGAATGAATAAAAATGTCAATGATTTCAACGGAGACTTCAAACGTTCGGATATCAAACGTGCAATAACGAACAAACCCATGATATAAACTTACTGACCACGTAAAAACAAAACATTTATAAAAGACACTTCGCTGTTGACATGAATATCAATAATGTGGTCATTTGTATGGATTTCCTGTTTACAAAACTTTAAATTTTTCGAAAAACTAAGGATTTTCTTATCCCAGGCATAGATTACCTTAGCCGTATTTGGCACAACTTTTTGGAATTTTTGATCCTCAATGCTCTTCAACTTTGTACTTGTTTGGCTTCATAAATATTTTGATATGAGCGTCACTGATGATTCTTATGTAGACGAAACGCGCGTCTCGCGTACTAAATTAAATTCCTGGTACCTTTGATAACTATCAAAACTGAACATTCAAAACCGAACTGACAGCGATTTCGCATTAAGATTCGAAAAAAGTTCGAAACCAAACAATATCAAGAGATGTAGATTTTGTATGATTGCCAATGAGACAACTTTCTTCAAGGTATAATGCTTGGTTGTAAGCAATTATAGGCCACCATATCGCCTTCAACAATGATAGACTAACGTCTACAAAACATACCGAACAAATAGAGACCTATCAACCATAATGATAATATGATTGCTTGCCCCACTTTTGAATCTTTTTGGATTATAGCTTATCAACATTTTCTTCAGCCTATGATTCAAATATTTTGGCTGCGGGCATCACTGAAAAGAATTAGTGTGTGGTATTTTTAACCAGCATTTTTGTTTATAAATATTGAAAGAGGATATTCACTATCTGCTAACTTACCTTCACAAAACTGACGACATGGAGGAATTCGTCGTCCATTTCGACACTCAGGTGACAACAAAGCACAAAAGAATGAGTTTGCAAATGCATAGCATTGGTTATTTAAGAAATCATTAAATTGTTCTAAATTATCCGTAAGTTCTTTTTGATTTTTATGTCCAGCAAAGTTCGGGAAAGACGTATATTTATAATCAGTTTTGTTGATACACTGCTGTAACGTTATAGACTGGCATAAACCTGAAAATAAAATAAAACTTTAAATTGTCTAACATAGATATAAGAAAGATGTGTTATGAGTGCATATGGGCCAGCTCTCCATCAAAAACACTTTTAGTAAACGTTAAAGCGCTATAGGTCAAAGTACGGCCTCTAATACGCACAAAGCTCATGCTACACAGCAAGTTATCAAGGCCCCAAATTGACAAGTGTAAAACAATTCAAACAGGAACGTCAACGGTCAAAACTATATATAAACGAGTTATGAGAAACCCTTATAAACAACTTCAACAAACGACAACCGCTGAACAACAGGTACCTGACTTAAGATTGGTACAGACAAATTCACCGAGTGTAAATGCCAACCTGCACCCTTACATGTAATAGAAGCAAAACATTACAACACTACAAACACAGTCTGTTTCAATCTCATTAACATCAGCAATCATTTTTAAAGCGTTGACACTAGTTTAATTTTGTTAACACCAGCATCAGGCTTACCCACTACGGACTAGATTTTTTCTAGCAATATATACGTCCATTGATATATATCTACCGAGTTTATATGCCAACCTGCACCCTAACATGTAACAGAAGCAAAACATTACAACACTACAAACATAGTCTGTTTCAATCTCATTAACATCAGCAATCATTTTTAAAGCGTTGACACTAGTTTAATTTTGTTAACACCAGCATCAGGCTTACCCACTACGGACTAGATTTTTTCTAGCAATATGTACGTCCATTGATATATATCTACCGAGTTTATATGCCAACCTGCACCCTAACAAGTTACAGAAGCAAAACATTACAACACTACAAACATAGTCTGTTTCAATCTCATTAACATCAGCAATCATTTTTAAAGCGTTGACACTAGTTTAATTTTGTTAACACCAGCATCAGGCTTACACACTACGGACAAGATTGTATCTAGCAATATATACGTCCATTGATATATATTTATGTATGTTTAGTTTTATCATATGATACAACTGTGGTTCTGACGATCTGTTCGACTTGTTGGTTTGCATTTCCCTTTTTAACTTCATTGAGAATAAACAAAACTAGAAAGTTGTATTATATGGTTACTTACCAGGTGAAACTGTCGTATGTATTGGCGGAGGCCCTGTAATAAATATTCATATATACTTTATTTCTCATTTGAAGTTATATCTAATGCTTTTCAGAACTGAATCTATTAATATTCAGAACTAGAAGGGCCAAAAGGCCTTAGTTATACCCTTAACATTACCTTTTGTTATATCCTATGCGAAAACCTTAACTTATAATCTTAGCTTTGCAAAATTCGACAAACCAGATACATTTTCTGTTTGCAAGGGAAAAGGACCGTTTTCAAGCAGGCATTGAATCAAAAGACACTCAATGGTATATTTATATGATATTTTTTTTAATTTTGTTTGCTTTAAATTTATACTTCCTAGAAATAGATTTCCCCTCTTTTTTCGTTTATGTTTATTATTTATTATGTTCATTGTATCCCTATTCTTTATATGATGTATATGACAAAAAATATTTGATATCATTATAAATATTTTGATATGAGCGTCACTGATGAGTCTTATGTAGACGAAACGCGCGTCTGGCGTACAAAATTATAATCCTGGTACCTTTGATAACTATTTACACCACTGGGTCGATGCCACTGCTGTTGGACGTTTCGTCCCCGAGGGTATCACCAGCCCAGTAGTCAACACTTCGGTGTTGACATGTAAATCAATAATGTGGTCATTTTATAAATTTCCTGTTTCCCACACTTTGAATTTTTGAAAAAACTAAGGATTTTCTTATCCCAGGTATAGATTACCTTAGCCGAATTTGGCACAACATTTTGGAATTTTGGATCCTCAATGCTCTTCAACTTTGTCCTTGTTTGGCTTTATAAATATTTTAATATGAGCGTCACTGATGAGTCTTATGTAGACGAAACGCGCGTCTGGCGTACAAAATTATAATCCTGGTACCTTTGATAACTATTTACACCACTGGGTCGATGCCACTGCTGGTGGACGTTTCGTCCCCGAGGGTATCACCAGCCCAGTAGTCAACACTTCGGTGTTGACATGTATATCAATAATGAGGTCATTTTATAAAGTTCCTGTTTCCCAAACTTTGAATTTTTGAAAAAACTAAGGATTTTCTTATCCCAGGCCTAGATTACCTTAGCCGTATTTGGCACAACTTTTTGGAATTTTGGATCCACAATGCTCTTCAACTTTTTCCTTGTTTGGCTTTATAAATATTTTGATGTGAGCGTCACTGATGAGTCTTATGTAGACGAAACGCGCGTCTGGCGTACAAAATTATAATCCTGCTACCTTTGATAACTATTTACACCACTGGGTCGATGCCACTGCTGGTAGACGTTTCGTCCCCGAGGGTATCACCAGCCCAGTAGTCAACACTTCGGTGCTGACATGTATATCAATAATGTGGTCATTTTATAAATTTCCTGTTTCCCAAACTTTGAATTTTTGAAAAAAACTAAGGATTTTCTTATTCCAGGCCTTGATTACCTTAGCCGTATTTGGCACAACTTTTTGGAATTTTGGATCCTCAATGCTCTTCAACTTTGTCCTTGTTTGGCTTTATAAATATTTTGATATGACCGTCACTGATGAGTCTTATGTAGACGAAACGCGCGTCTGGCGTACAAAATTATAATCCTGGTACCTTTGATAACTGTTTACACCACTGGGTCGATGTCACTGCTGGTGGACGTTTCGTCCCCGAGGGTATCACCAGCCCAGTAGTCAACACTTCGGTGTTGACATGTATATCAATAATGTGGTCATTTTATAAAGTTCCTGTTTCCCAAACTTTGAATTTTTGAAAAAACTAAGGATTTTCTTATTCCAGGCATAGATTACCTTAGCCGTATTTGGCACAACTTTTTGGAATTTTGGATCCTCAATGCTCTTCAACTTTGTCCTTGTTTGGCTTTATAAATATTTTGATATGAGCGTCACTGATGAGTCTTATGTGGACGAAACGTGCGTCTGGCGTACAAAATTATAATCCTGGTACCTTTGATAACTATTTACACCACTGGGTCGATGCCACTGCTGGTGGACGTTTCGTCCCCGAGGGTATCACCAGCCCAGTAGTCAACACTTCGGTGTTGACATGTATATCAATACTGTGGTCATTTTATAAATTTCCTGTTTCCCAAACTTTAAATTTTTGAAAAAACTAAGGATTTTCTTATCCCAGGCATAGATTACCTAAGCCGTATATGGCACAACTTTTTGGAATTTTGGATCCTCAATGCTCTTCAACTTTGTCCTTGTTTGGCTTTATAAATATTTTGATATGAGCGTCACTGATGAGTCTTATGTAGACGAAACGCGCGTCTGGCGTACAAAATTATAATCCTGGTACCTTTGATAACTATTTACACCACTGGGTCGATGCCACTGCTGGTGGACGTTTCGTCCCCGAGGGTATCACCAGCCCAGTAGTCGAACACTTCGGTGTTGACATGTATATCAATAATGTGGTCATTTTATAAATTTCCTGTTTCCCAAACTTTGAATTTTTGAAAATACTAAGGATTTTTTTTATCCCAGGCATAGATTACCTTAGCCGTATTTGGCACAACTTTTTAGAATTTTGGATCCTCAATGCTCTTCAACTTTTTCCTTGTTTGGCTTTATAAATATTTTGATATGAGCGTCACTGATGAGTCTTATGTAGACGAAACGCGCGTCTGGCGTACAAAATTATAATTCTGGTACCTTTGATAACTATTTACACCACTGGGTCGATGCCACTGCTGGTGGACGATTCGTCCCCGAGGGTATCACCAGCCCAGTAGTCAACACTTCGGTGTTGACATGTATATCAATAATGTGGTCATTTTATAAATTTCCTGTTTCCCACACTTTGAATTTTTGAAAAAAACTAAGGATTTTCTTATCCTAGGCATAGATTACCTTAGCCGTATTTGGCACAACTTTTTGGAATTTTGGATCCTCAATTCTCTTCAACTTTGTCCTTGTTTGGCTTAATAAATATTTTAAAATGAGCGTCACTGATGAGTCTTATGTAGACGAAACGCGCGTCTGGCGTACAAAATTACAATCCTGGTACCTTTGATAACTATCAGTAGGTCTCATACTTATATGTTTCCAGGGAGAACCTTGCGATTAAAATGAAATAAAGTTTTTTTTCAGAATATCACTTAATAATATATAACGTCAGTTCAGTAGATTTGTTGTTTATTGACGAATACAGAAGAAGTCATCCAATCGGTTATTGATATACGTATGGGAAAGGAAAAATGGTAAAACAAGACTATAGATTCCAAGTCATGCATACCAAATTATAAGTTAATCACTTAAATGCGTTCATTATGAGAGATTTTGCAAATGTCAAAGACGGAAGCTCCATTAGGTTTTGGTAAATCTGATTTGATTTTGATAAGATCTTACATTGTCATTGTTCTATAATAACTCTTTTATATACAAAGTTATTTTTCTGATTTTGTGAAAGGTCCTTGACTTTGATCTCCAACATAAACATTTTAATCTTGCACATATAAATTGAACCACGTGGTGAATTTCAGTCGAAAAAAAAGAATCAAAGAACTATCAAAACATTTCTTATCCATCTTCAGTTTTTGATGTAGTTGACACTGCTCATTTCTTATTTGGTTTATTTCGGACAGTTTTTATATATATTCTTTTTGGATTTGTCATTGTTCGGTGTTCTTCGATTATATTTATTGTCTCCCTGAAATCTTCCTCCTCTTATTTTATTCTCACAACCAAAATAAAATTTATTCGTCAAATTTACGACATATTAAATCTTGTTTTTATTGAAAACACTATTTCTGAATATTTCTAAAATCATGGTGTATACCACAAGTTCATAATGCCGTTTTAGTTATACATTTCACTTATATGTGAGCAAGTTTCAAATATACGCAAGTCAATATATTGTTTGAATAATCTAATAGATTATATATAAAACCTTATGATTCGTGCTTTCACTCTTAATCAATCATTTCCTCAAACAATTAAAAAATGAATGAAAACTAAACATATGTACAATTTAACCCTCTGTTGGAATGTATTTACTTTAAATTAGTGTTTGTCCATTCACGTGTAGCTCAATATTTTGTAATTTTGCAAGCAAAAAATGATATATATGTCTTACTTTGGGTGTTAAGGACGGCTGGCTTATTGTAGTAAATCATTTTATTTTAAAACAATTTACATCAGAACTATGAGAGTTTTTAAAAGCCAGTTTTCCAATATCAACAAACAAATATTGTTATTTATAAAGCAAAAATATAAACAATAGTACTGACAAATATAAAGATGTCTATCATCATATCGAGCTATATAGAATATAAAAATAGGTTTTACCGTACCTTAAATTTAAAATATTTCTGTCACCTACAGTACCTACCTATTGGTAATATTTTTACATCATTTTTATCTATAAAGAACACACTTTCGTCCAACTCTGTGATGAACAATGATTTTATGGACTCTGCTGTTGATGATTTGATATCTATAGATGATTTAAATATTACAGTAAAATGCACTATTACACTTCCTGATCTGAAAAAAATATTATTGGTTGATTATTTGTTGCTTTACGTCCAGTTAAGGTGGTACAGGGAGATAACTCTGTAAAATCAGCTAAACGTTTTAATTACGTTGTGTTGTTAAGGGAATATTAAACTTCTCAATGATCAAAATTAGTGTTTGTCAAACTGCTATGTAACCAGTGTAATTTTTCTGATAAAATGGTTGGTTCAAATTTTTTGAAATTTTTACATTTTTGTCAAAGGGTGAAAGTAAATACTATGCCAAAATTTTATGAAAATTAAACGAGCCAAATCATTTTTAGTGAAGGGGTTGGATACCACCTTAAAATAAATAAAACACGCAATACTCAGTCAAACGAATAATAGAAGAAAAAAAACATGGTTCTTATTGATAGGGTCAACAGTTTGTTGTTTCGTATACATCAACATTATATTTGATCTGTCTTCAACAATAATCAAAATACTGCATATTAGCCGTAAGCTAACTGATAATTAAAATAAAATGTACAAAACAATAAATTAAAACTAATAATATGCTATCATAGATAATATATGGTATATACAGACACACACTTCAATCAAAGAAATACAAGATCCTGACATGATAAAGGCACATATGCCAAATGCTGGAATGAAGAAAGAAATGTGTGTTTCTATTGTTTTTCTGTCGGCCTCTTCAATATCGTACAAATATTTGTTAATCAGACTTGAAATTGATGTTGAATACTAAATGATGAGTGAAGTCATTTTACATCTGATTTTCATAGTTTGTTTTTATGTCGTACTGTTAAACTAATGTCTCTCGGGTTAAGGAGTATAGCTGCCGGAAACATGCGTGAATCTGTTACAATATATATGTGCAACTGAGGTCCTCTATTTTAGTGCCTGTAGTTTGTTTCTGTATATCGGGGTGTTTTTTTTCGTTTATTGTTTTGTACATACATGAGCCGTCAGTTTTCTCGCTTGAAGTGTTCTACATTTTTCATTTTTGGGGCCTTTAACTGTTGATTGTTAAATGCCGTACGGTGACCTACAGCTGTTAACTTCAATGTCAATTGGTCTCTGATGCAGATTTGTCTCATTGACAATGATAAATGTACCAAGTTTTTTTTTTATTTCATATCATAAAAACCAGTCATCATTGACAATCATAAATGTACCACGTCATTTATTTTGATATCATAAAAACATTTTTTTTTAAATTAATTTGAATTTGAGAGTAGAACATTGAGAATATTGCTTGTAAATATCAATAATGCTAATATTGTGTTCTAGGATAAGCAGTAACGACGATCATGTTAGATAAACATTACCCGAGTGTAACAAGCGACGGTTACAGAACAAAAATGCAATTAATCTCTCTAACATGTAAAAAAAACAAGTAATAAATGATAAACTTGATTAAAAGTATGAACGTGCTTAATTGCTTGGAATAAGATATCATTGTTGAAACTCTACAAATATAGATTTATAACCACGAAAACCACTGTGCAAAGAAGTTATGTCTCATTTTACTTCCGCCTATAACCTCATTCAAGAACTTAATGCATAAAAGCCAGCGTGTTATACCAACTGAATGAACAATTGTCAATAAAATTCCAAGGTCTGATTGATAAAAATTAGTTACAAAGAATTGTATCATTCAGATATATCGACTTTTCTATTATATAAAGACTGCATACCGATACAGGTTAAAACAAAATTTGGCATAATTACAAAGAAAATCAACTTGTGAAAATTAAGGCGACAGAAGTCAGCCGATGTGCAAATCTTCAAAGAGATACAATGCAAGGCATTACGAAAAACCGTAGAAGAATTCGAATAAATTCCCAAAATAGTTTGGCCAGTTGCGTATACAGAAAAGCCTATGCGAATACCTACTCACTCAAAATGTCTTAATCGATTTGGAGAAAAAACTATCATTACATACAGCAGATTATTTAACAGGTATTTCAAATTGCAATGTCGCAAATACACACAGAGACACCGAAATATCGTATCTGTCTACCTATTCGTGATTGTGACCAAACTATTGATATAGTGTCGATTTTATTCGTTCTTCGTCAATTATTCTAAAGCAGAAATTATGTAAGGAGAACATCCATGTTTATGAAGTCTGTACAGTTTCATCATGAATAGGAAAGGCTGGAAATAAATTTACAATTTTAGTAATTGTGAAGGCGAAATTGACCTTAAAAATAGCTCGTCCTTCTACTGAAGGTGTTTACATTTTTGTTTGTTAATAGTTTAACACCGATACGCGATGTTGTATTACATGTCTATTTTGATATTTAACTATATTGTACATGGCTACTTTTATCAAACAAATATAATATATACTTACGATAATGAATTGATGATGGTTGAATTATATACAGATCTATAATCACTTGAACGAAATATTGCATTTATCTGGAAAAAAGTAAAATTAAATATTCGTTAGATTGTTATCTTGAAGTGTCCATTTATAAATTAGAAACTCACTCAGGCAAGGTCGACCTGAGATAAGGTTGGCTATAAATTTTAGGTCTGTACTGGTTATAGCACTGTAATTGCATAGTGTTTTATACATATTGGGTTTCTTTTATTCGGCTTTAGTGCATCTAATGAATGTTAATTCTTTCCGACGCATGACATTTATAAAGTGTTGTTTTAATATTTCATAAATTTGCAAACTTTTAAATTCGCTGATTAAAGGCACTGTTCACTACAACTCAAGGAATCAATCGGGTTTATCAGGTGAGTGCGTTAAGTTCTATAGACTATATATCAACAAATTTAATTTAAGTGAAAGGGATCAACCAATGCATAATATATAACACTGAATTATAAACAATATAGTCTAATCACAGATTTGTTTTACACTGACAAGCATACAGTGTATCAATCAATGATATGCATTGCAGTCCTGTCCTGTAATCTTCAAACCAAACCAAACGAATGAGAATTACGGTTGATAAACATGTTGTGCTTGGTATATGTAGCTTTAGTTTAAACATATTTATTTATTATGGATTGGGAAACAAGTTTTGCAACTTATATTAATCCCTTTCCACTTTGCGGGTGCGAGTGCTGCCTTGTAGCGGCATTAGCCTACTCTTTTTCGAAATCTACAAGGGTGTATCTAACGTGCAAGAGATATGACTCTCTTAACATGGGTCAGCCATTTATCGTCCCCTTCCGACGGACTATCAACGTTTCCCCAAGACCATACTCGCAGATGGTGTTAAGGGAGAGCCGAAAATTGAGTTCCTGAAATTTTCATCCCAAACGGGAATCGAACCAGGAACCTTTGTGTCAGTAGTCCGATGCACTAACCACTACACCACGGCTCTCTATGTAGCTTTAGTTCACACACTTAGAAGAGTACTTCGATAAATTAAGACAACACAAATCAATTGAGATGACAACTGAGGGACTCGTATGAACTCCAAAAGGAGAGAGATCTGGTGCGTCGACAGGGTAAATGTTTTTTGACCTGCATGAAGGTAGCATGGTAGTATTTGCATTCCATAATTAAGGTTGCTCTTTTGTGTACCCTACTTAAGTCAATGTATCTGAACAGTGTGATTGGACAAACAATACAGTATCAACTGAACATACTTTCCAAAACTGAGGAATGAATCAGGTGTAGAAAATATGGAATAATTTTACATACATGTACAGGTGAAAATGATTTTTGGAGAATTTTAAAAAAAAATGTATTCACTGCATGATAAAAGACATAAAAGCACTAGATGTCTTATGTTTTTTTTAAAGATATTAATAAATGTAAAGGGTCATGATACAAATTCATTTCTGAATACTACAATGAAGGTAAATCAGTTAATTATTTATTTATAATTTTTTGGCAGTGTTAGACAGTGGTGAAAATTCTAAACAGGCTATCATTATCCCTTATTGGCCAGAAAATACTACCACGCCGACTGATTCAACTGTCGTTCGAATTTATAATCAGTAAAAAAATTAATAGTAGATCAAATTATCGAGACGGCCTTGTATTTTGCGGTTTTTAAGTCTCATTCTTATATCGTTATATAATGTCAAGTCAATCCAATATCATTGTATATCAATATGTTTTTCAAAATCAAAGGGGAAATTGAAAATTTACATTTATAAGACAACAAAAAACGACGTCAGGGCAAACAAATCAGGCAAACCAGGAAAGGGTAAACAAAACTTCCAAAACATTTCCCTACACACTCAGTAATAAGAAAACCACTAAGAAATTGTGGATACATGCAGTCGATCCGAATGGGTAAGCAGATACACTAAAAAGTATACAGTTATTACCACTTTGACCTTTTAAAAAAACTAATACTAAAATTTAATACTATTAGTTTATAAAATTTGATCGACACCATACATGTGAAATTTCTTTGTGGAAATAAAACAAATACATGAAAATTATGTTTATGATGTTACATGATTTTCAAACTAGAAATTCGGTATAAGATAGCATTGATTGACCAAAGATAAAACATTCCAAGCTCAAATATATATTGATCGTTTATTGTGTCGTCATCTTGGGGTTAATAAAAATCAAAAGCGTATGGTTAAAATGAAGTTAAATTCCATAAAACATCATTGTTTGAAATAATTATTCATGCATAAAAAGAAAACTATTGATATTAAAGTGTCATAAAATATGAATCAATGATATTTGTATCTATACATATGAAGACTTGTTATCTTAAATTCAAGACATCTGAATGCATATTATACAATTTGTCCCATGAGTAATAGATCTTATGTAACCATTTACAAAACGAATTTCCCTGACTAGAACTGGTTTATATTTGTCATATTACTACGCATTTTCAATACAAAGTTTAAGATATTTGTTTTATGAAATGATACAGGACGATTATAAAATCTAATGTTTCTGGTATTCATCGGGAAAACATGTATTGGATGCATGATCTTTATGGCTTCGAATTAACTTTCAGTAACTGCGGGTACCCTCTGGTCGATACTGTGTGCTATGTATAGATCTGAGGAGTCGAGTTATTTTCAACTGACTTCTATATAAAAGTGAAGTACCACTATACTAGGCAAAGGAAGGGTTTGGCGGCCACAAACATGTTCTAGCCTTCCATATTAGATTCTGTTCCTGTTCTGAAACAGGACAATTTAGAGGTTGTCGCTTGTTATTTTTCATCATATATTTTTTTGTTTAAATTGTTTCGTACATATAGAACATGTACACGTAGGCTGTTGGTTTTCTCAATGGAATTGTTTAACATTATATTATGATAGGGCCCTTATTAGCTGGATTTGTGTATGGTTTTGACTGATTGTTGAAAGTTGAAAGTTGTACGGTGACATATAGTTGCCGCAATCTACGCTAATGATCTCTGGTTGATAGTTTGATTATGTGGCAATCATACCACACCAAAGTGCAAAGTAATACATATCAGATTGTAGAGTAACTCATCATAGATATCAGGATTGAAATTTTATATAAACGCCAGACGCGCATTTCGTCTTCAAAAGACTCATCAGTGACACTCGAATCAAAAAATGTTAAAAAGGCCAAATAAAGTACGAAATTGAAGAGCATTAAAGACCAAAAATTCCTAAAAGTTTCGCCAAATACAACTAAGCTAATCTATTCCTGAGGTAGAAAAGCCTTAGTATTTCAAAAATTCAAAATTTTGTCAACAGTTAATTTATAACTATAAACATATCAATGATAACTTAGCTGACATATCTGTTTGAAAAGTTATTTAGACGCAAACTTGTGTAGTTACATAAACAGTACCATTTTTTCTATGCTAGTCGCGCATTTCGACAATCAAACGCTGTCATGTCCCAGTACAAAATATTAGAAAATCCAAGCTTATTTAAATGATTCAGAGCTATTCCTGTTGAATTAGTGTTAAAGTACAAAACACGCCTGTGAAACTACATTTAGGGATTGGGATAGTTCTAAGAATAGTGACCATTTAAATAGACCTCTTATACACACTGTGTATTTTAATAGCTTTTCTAAATATGGTACTATATAAAAACAATAAAGACGAGAGGTTTCATTTAATTACTTTAGGTTGGCAATCACACGCTGTTTCGTTTATCCTTTTTCAAAATAATGACATAAAAACAACTTTATTGAAATTACCCACCGAGAACATCCTACTGGTATCTTTGTCAAGCGTTTTATGGTGTTTTCAAAAGAAGTCTGAAGAATTGAAAAAGGCGTTTGCACATTTTTTGTCTTTTACCAAATGTAATTTGTTATTCGATTAAAAGACGTGATCGTCATAAAATGTGGAGTAGGATATGATAACCCTTCAAGATTAGTCATGGTTTTAAATTATGTTCTTTCGTTCTTTTTTAGGTGTTTCCGTAGTGTTTTGTAGACTCTTGATTGTCTTTTTCTTTTTTTCTGCTATATTTTTGAACAGCAGTGTACTATTGTTGACTTTATTTACCAGTCTCGCTTCATCCCCTCTTTCTGACAAATGTTAAGTTATAGGTGCTTAGCTGTTTACATTCATAGGAACATTCTGAATACTGAAAGAGAGCAATGGTGCATTGGTTAGGTCATCGGACTACTAACACAGAGGTTCCTGGTTCAATTCCCGTTCCGGGATGAAAATTTCAGGGACTGAGTTTTCGGCTCTCCCATGACACCATATGCGAGTACGGTCTTGAGGAAATGATGATAGTCCGTCGGAAGGGGATGATAAATGGCTGACCCGTTTTACGAGAGAGCCATTGCACGTAAAAGACACCCTGTTAGATTTCGAAAAAGAGTAGGATAATGCCACTACAAGGCAGCACTCGCTCCCGCAAACTGGAAAGGGATTAATATAAGTTGAAAAACTTGTTTCCCAATCCACTATAAATAAAAATGTTTAAATTAAACTGAACGATTGGTATTATATCACGTTTTATGTTATTTTTCATTGAGTTTTAAGAACTCGTCTTTTGCTAATTGCGCATTTTCATCATAGGGTATCGTTTATAATAAATTATTTTTGAACGGTACATTCTATACAAATTATTATGTATCTGGTAATTATTATACACATACTCTGTGATCAAGTTAAAACAGTACATAATATTAATATGGAGGAAGATCTCATATACCTCAATCAAATCTGAAAAAAGTTGATCAAAATTTTCAAAAAGCAGCTTGTATTTCAAGTGAACAATGATGTGTCGTTATATTGCATAGTTTATATCACATACGAAATATGAACCATGCATAAACTCATCATAGATTCTAGGATTAACATATTGTACGTCAGTATTGCGTTAATATACAAAAGACTCACTATTGACGATCCAATGAAAGAGTTAAAAGGCCAAATAAAGTACGAAGTTAAACAGCTTTAAGGGCCCAAATTTCGGGAAGTGTTTGCGAAGTATCGATACAATTATATATTCCAGAGGTAGAAAATCCTAAGCATTTAATTTTTTATGTGTCAACAGTTGAGTTATTCATTTCACCATATTAATTATAATTCAACATAGAAGTGTCGACTCCTAGGCTTCTGATACGATCCGGGATTAAACCTGCACCAGCAGAACCATCGATTCAGTGGTTGTAAATAAACTCATCATAGATACCATAATATTAAATCTTTGATACTTTGAATACAGCATTCATTTGACCATCTCAAATATTCATTGGATTTTGTCTTAACTCGGTGACATGTCTAATAGAATGTGTAAAATATACATTTACAGTAATAATCTCCTGGTGACATTTTTACAAATTCAAGATCATTTTATCAATTTCAAAATTTTTAAGAACTTTCAAATCTACATTTCGTTTTTAAATGGCAACAGCTAACGACCGAACATTTACAATAGAAATGTCATTCGTGGAAATATATATTTATATAGATAATCATTACTGCATTTCATTGTGCGAACATTTCACAGTAGGATAAACAATTCAAAATAAAGGAGTTGATATCGACAGGTGTACATAAATAGAAAATCTATGAATACAAGTTAGTTTAATGTACTGATTGATTGATTTTTTTCTATCAAAATATCTTATGATATAAAAGAATAATTTCATTGAAATTGACCCGTGTCAAAATATTTTCTATGAATAATTGCTACCTAAATCTTTCCGATGAATTTAATGACGTCATATATATATAGACTATCGTGAAACAAAAACCCTTACGACATATTTCATCAATTATTCTTGATTTGCATTACATACATCTATTTTCTAATACTCCATTACAATACGTCAAATAATGTCGTAAGTCAAAGAGACATTCATGTATATTTCAATGTTTTATTTCCGTGTTTGGACGCAATTGACATCATATAACTTTATATTGTTATTTGAAGAGAATTGTAACAGATACAAATTAAATTTACATTCTACTTTAATAGAAACAATTACACATCCACCCACTACTAATAAACCATCTGATGCCAAAACGCGAGATGAATCCGACAGTAGTGTTTACTGAACAATCCATTCGGAATCTAGAAGCAATTGACTCGGTATCCGTTTTTATTTTGCATGTAAATAACCATGATTAGGTAACACTGTTTATCAGATGCTTAATATTGCTAAATAAGCAAAGTTTCATCAGTCAGATAAGAGACCACTTTCTGTGAATCAATATTAAATAGGCTTCTATAGACGAAGAATGCAAATAACAAAGTTAACGTACATTGGTAAACAATGGCATATACTAATATCGTCATAAAACGTATTATTATTCACAAAAATGTCTTGTCATTTTTGATGTATATAAGAGCGATCATTAGCAAGAAGCACTACAAATGTGTTTCAAGATTTTGGTGTATAACTTTAGCCCTTGTTTCAAAAACGTTAATTCTCTCTATAGTTGAAATGTTATAAATAACGTTTAAACCCATTTTTGAAGGTACTGTGGATTCATTTTCGTAGAATACCATTTTGGGGGAGTTTTATGGATATAGGTAAACCGCGATTGTAAATGTTAATCGAAGTACTCCTTTTATTTTGACATGATATGGCTTTGGCAAAACCATGAAGACAAAATATCCTCGAAAATATAATCCTTCCATTTCAAAAGTTTTGCATAAAGTTGTGTCCTTTATATGTGACGTCCTCAGTCATGGTCGCATCAATGTCACAATAGGACATTTAGAAGAAACCAACAAAATTTCGACCAACTGTTTGCCGAGAACACACATTTCCCTAGTGAGGAGAACTTTTGTTCACCATTTTTTGGTAAATGTGAAAATAGTGCAAACATTAGAAAAATTATTTGATATAACCATTGCCTTCTTCGTGAAATTTATATAAAATCCCTTTGAAAACAATATAAATAAAAAAGATAATACATTTACTTACTTTATAAATAAAACTATTTGAAAAATAACGATACGCCTCCGATTTAGAGTCTTTTAATGATGATTTATATACAGAAAATGGTCCCTGGATGATCTTTATACTGCCCGATATCCTACTTGTTTTAAAAAGCACTGAAATATAAAAGATGACAAATTATTATACTGCAACATCAGAAAAGTGTTGATACATGTCAAGCTAAAGATACCAACTATAATAAGACAAGGTTTAGTGACGTGCGTCCGAACCGTTTTCCTGATTTACCTTCATCCGGTAATTTCAGACAAATACATTTAAAAGCCATGGATGTACACCACGTTTAACACGCCATTTTTTCATAAAATGCCCTGTACCAAGTTAGGAAAATGGCCATTGTTACATTATAGATCGTTTCTGTGTGTTACATTTCGGTGTTGTGTCTCTGTTGTGTCGTAGTTCTCTTATATTTGATACGTTTCCCTCAGTTTTAGTTTGTAACCCGGATTTGTTTTTTCTCTATAGATTTATTAATTTTGAACAGCGGTTTACTACGGTTGCCTTTATTTAACACGTTAGGAACTTTATAACCCAAAAAAAGAGACTTGAAATGAAAGAGTCTTCTGTTCGATTAAAACACCACTATGGCATTTTTGAAGAACTAGTTTATTCAAGAGTAAATTTTGTCTTACATTGAATTCTGCATATAGATGTACTGGTATGGTTTTAGCTATCCGATTTGTAATAAATTGTTGCTGAAATTCTTTTTTATTGTTTACATTATCGAAACTAAGACCAACATATACATTATGAAAAGGATGCCACTTTATATTGTTTTTTTTTATATATATGCATGAATTATTTCAATAACTAGTTTTAAAAAAAAAAATTCTTCGTAAAATGTCTGCACCAAGTCAGGAATATAACAGCTGTCGTCGTGAGTTTTTATGGTATATGACTTTTTGAGTTTACCTTGGAGTTCGGTATTTTTGTAAAATCTTTATCGTTTAAGGAGGTAGACCTAGGTTAAGGGAAATAACTCTTAAAATCATCAGTACGTTTGTGTCAACCATTTTCAAAAATATATTCTAAGCTTCTAGGTTACATAGATTATTTTCAATCTGTTTCAGGTAAATGTTTAAAATACATTGATGAAACTGGACTTTAACAAACACATAACTGATTTAAAGAGTTATCTCCCTGAACAAAGGTCTACCCCCTTAATACTAAAGTGTATTCATAAACTATTTGTTTCTATTATGAAATTTGCTATTTTGGGCTCACTGACTTGTTCTAACACTTTTTCCGTTCGTTCTTAATTTTCTTAAAATAAAATAATGTTTAGAGAAGAAGATAATTGTTATCAACATGATTATTTTTATAAGTCTTGCTGAAAATAGTTTGACCTCAGTTTGTGAAACTTACACATAACCAGCATCACTCTTAATCGGAATAGTTATACTCATTATCATTTGAATACAGATCTGTACGAGAATCTGACAACACTCAATTTTACCTTTTTTAGAAGACCTTGATATATTCGAAATATCTCATTGGTTGATATTATTATTAGCAATACAGAAAGTTAGATCATAGACACTATCTGTGTTAGCGAAGCGTTACTAACAAGACAAGCAATATTGTAAATCGAAAGTAAGACGTCCTCATTTAATGGGAATTTGTAGTGATTACTCGAAGATCTAAGATGTCTAATTGGAAAATCGAAAGGTGATGATCTAGTTATTGAAAATAATTTGTATAACTCTAGCTGCTTTTGAACTAATTAGAACCATGTACATGTGTCCAGATAAATGTTCTGGTGTTTAATGAATGATGGGAAATTCTAAGAATATGTAAAATGCCGTCTTATAGAATAGTTGGTTCTATACCATGTATACGGAGAGTTGCTAATAAAAGAAGATTAGAAAACCGATCCAGACGCATCAAATTTGTAAAGTGTTATTTCATTCACACGTGGACACCAAAGAAAACACCAATTTGATCTATGACGTAAATTTTACCATAAAAGTATTATTATGACGATACAATACTTCCATGAAAGCAGTAACATAAACAAACGCCTTTGAGGTTTCAATTCGCTATTAACATTAAAGTATTATAGGCATTAGGTCAATATAAAACTGCCATGAGTGTAACAAAAGTACAAGACCACTGAGGAGACCATAATTGTATAAGATACGCATAATTATTGTAACATTTATTTGCACATGATTAATTTTTAAGTAAAACGACTGACCACATGATATATTCGGTTTACTCTTGTCTGCGCTTGACATAGTTTTTATCTATTGTTTTCGATCGATTGAAATGGCTAATTGCTTTCTACCATATATCCAGAAGGCTTAGGTAAAATCAATTAAAATGACTGAAAATATATCACGATTGATAAACCACGTGTAGGTTCATTGTGTTTTACATGTACGTGAGCTCAATAATAGGATTTGTTGATGGCAGATCAAAAAGTTTGAAAAGGGGGCTATATTTAAATAAACAATGTTATTTTAATGAAATTGAGAGTGGAAATTGGTCTTCAACACAGCGAAAAAATCCTGCTCCTGGAGGCGTGCTTCAACTGGCTCTAAACATGCTAAACAAAAATGTCTACAAGTTCAGAAAAGTAGACTCTAAACTGTATTTTCCATATTCAATTAACATTATGGGTTCTTTATGAGAGCCAAACCTTATGGATGCTAATCTCAGTTTAAAATTTGAAATGTACGACCAGTAACAAAATATTTTACGAAATGAAATTTAAATTAATTCTCATAATTCTCAAACATACTAACCTACTGGGTTTTCTTCATCAGATTTACCTAGAATAAACAAAATATGATATTAATAATCTTATAGTACCTATGATATCAATATAAGAAACATGATCATCAAATGATAACTATAAAAGAGGGAAGAAAGATACCAAAGGGACAGCCAAACTCACAAATCCAAAACAAACTGACAACGCCATGGCAAAAAAAAAATGAAAAAGACAAACAAACAACATTACATATGACACAACATAGAAAACCAAAGAATAAACAACACGAACCCCACCAAAAAACTAGGGGTGATCTCAGGTGATCCGGAAGGGTAAGCAGATCCTACTCCACATGTATAATATTTTCATCAAAGACCAAATGGCAGCAATCATGTATGTTTTTGAATTCACCAATCAAACAAACTAGCCACTAGACTACATAGACCAAATATAGACACTTGATATCACATTGGTTTTGAGTTTCAATCGGATACTGTTTCATTGAACTCAACACATCTCTCTGTTTTAACCTGTCATTTATCATCATGGTCATGTTCATGTGACAAAACTCTACATTCTAAACCAAATTCCAGTAATTTAAAAACAGGGACTGCTAAAATCAACGGCATTGAAAACATCAAAAGACTGGACTATCTTTCTGTGCAGCGTAATACACGTAACCTCATCTAGTGGAAAGGTCAATTATATTGTTTATTTGCTTTGAACCATTATATAGATTAAAAGTTATTTTGAAATCACAATATGTTGTTTTATAGTTATCTGTTTATTCTGTGTTATTTCAAATATTTGTATTTTGGCTTACTGTCATTACTGAAGCAGAAATATACATTAGAATTCCAATGTAATTAGTTTGTTAGATGTTTATACTTGCTAATTACCGAGAGAGGAAAAAAAACAACCTTACGGTCTAGCGGTACATATGTCATGCTTGTATTTTCATTCAATGATTTTGACTTGTATTGTAAAAAGTAAAATACAAAACTACTGTACTCAGAGAAAAATTCAAAACGGAAAGTTTCTAATCAAATGCCAAAATCAATTGGCATATTCGTCATATGGTACAGACATTTTCGTATGTATAAAATGGTAGATTTAATGTATAATGTATATCTAGCTAAACCTCTCACTTGTATAACAGTCGTATAAAATTCCATTATATCGACGACGATTAGTGAACAAAACAAGCAGACAAAATAGGTAAAACTGTCAAAAATAGGAGTACAGCAGTCAACATTGTGTTATTATCTTAACTATACAAACAGACAAATATATAAACAAACATTTACCATGATACAAAAGTGGAAGAATATACAGCCGTCAAAGGCATTTAATTGACAGAAGAGCACGATACAAAACTTAGGTAGGTATAATGTGAGAATGTTGTCAAAATATAAAGTTTGGTCAGGAATCGTAAAAAAAGCATTTGGTGTGCGTGTGGCGAACACTAATTTAGTACCGGTATTTATGTTGGGTTGATGTATTCAATTTAGAGCATAACAAATAAGAAGATCGATCATAGGTAGTGGAAATGTTTGAATGTTTTCAAAATTTAGGCAATTAAAAAGTAAGTAATTTTGTTTTTGGAATAACAACTATATATGTAATCCTAAAGAATCCTTAAGTTTGAGAAGTTGTTAGGAGCAGTATATTCGAAAAGTAAAATCACAAAAATACTGACCTCCAAGGAAAATTCAAAACAAAAAGTCACTAATCAAATGGCAAAATCAAAAGCTCAAACTTATCAAACGACTGGATAACAACTGTCATATTTCTAACTTGGTACAGGCATTTACTTATGTAGACAATTCTAGAAATTGAATCATCACGTCATAATTTAATTCGTATCTGTTATTTCTGACTGATGATTAGTTTACTAAGAGATATTTTTCATATTGTAGAAAAAAAACCACTGTATATATTTCCAATCGTCAAAATCTCTCAAATGCATTGCTAAAAAAACCTCATCATAGATAACTGGATTACTTTGTACGCCAGACGCGTGTTTTATCTACAAACGACTCATAATGTACGATCAAATTAAAAATATTAAAATCACGCCAAATAAAGTGCAAAGTTGAAAGCCATTGAGAACGAAAGTCCCGAAAGGTTTTGCCAAAAACAACTAAGATTTTCAATGTGTGAAGCAAACACTCCGCTTGGTAGCTATACAGTATGTTACATTTTTGTATTGTCCTTAGGGTTTGATAATTTTGTTATACTTTTCTACTAACAATGATTGATATTTTTGTTATACTTTTCTACTAACAATGATTGATAATTTTGTTATACTTTTCTACTAACAATGATTGATATTTTTGTTATACTTTTCTACTAACAATGATTGATATTTTTGTTATACTTTTCTACGAACAATGATTGATATTTTTGTTATACTTTTCTACTAACAATGATTTATATTTTTTTTATTCTTTTCTACTATTATAAACAATGATTAATATTTTTGTTATACTTTTGTACTAACAATGATAGATATTTTGGTTATACTTTTCTACTAACAATGATTGATAATTTTGTTATACTTTTCTACTAACAATGATTGATATTTTGGTTATACTTTTCTACTAACAATGATTGATATTTTTTTTATTCTTTTCTACTAACAATGATTGATATTTTTGTTATACTTTTCTACTAACAATGATTGATATTTTTTTATTCTTTTCTACTAACAATGATTGATATTTTGGTTATACTTTTCTACTAACAATGATTGATATTTTTGTTATACTTTTCTACTAACAATGATTGATATTTTTGTTATACTTTTCTACTAACAATGATTGATATTTTTGTTATACTTTTCTACGAACAATGATTGATATTTTTGTTATACTTTTCTACTAACAATGATTTATATTTTTTTTATTCTTTTCTACTATTATAAACAATGATTGATAATTTTGTTATACTTTTGTACTAACAATGATAGATATTTTGGTTATACTTTTCTACTAACAATGATTGATATTTTTGTTATACTTTTCTACTAACAATGATTGATATTTTTGTTATACTTTTCTACTAAGAATGATTGATATTATTTTATTCTTTTCTACTAACAATGATTGATATTTTTGTTATACTTTTCTACTAACAATGATTGATAATTTTGTTATACTTTTCTACTAACAATGATTGATATTTTTGTTATACTTTTCTACTAACAATTAGAGTTTGATATTTTTGTTATACTTTTCTACTAAAAATGATTCTACACGTTCAACAAATAGAAATAGGGATTTAGCGGCAAATGTAGAAATTGCTAACAGATAAAGATTGTAATTGTCGAATGAAAAGTATCCTTGAAGGCAATTTAACAGACGCTTTGACAGCTAACCAGGAGCGTTTAATCGTCCGATTTAAACACACTTCTTTTATAAGCACTTACAGGACATAGTTAGTAAAATGGGCATTGGATCGTAAAATCTCTCCACTAATTAACCATCTGAGTTATAAAGTGTTGACATTGACGGCTTCCAGAGGGAAAAACCAATAACAATACACATCGAGAAATGTCTACACAAGACGTTAGTGTCTAGTTCCTGTAGCCTTAAGGAAAAGAGGTGATGTTTGTCATTTACGGATTCAATATCTCAAAAAACTATTTTCTATGGAACTTCATTTTCTTTCTTAATTTTTTTTTAGAGGAAATGGAGCAAATTTTTAAATAAACATCAATACATTTGGTTATTTGCATTTATAAAGCGAGTACCAGGTTTGCTTGCTTGGTTATAGGTTAATCTCGTACATCCATACCAAAACATAGACTTTGGTAAATTTTTACACAACCACCGATTTGTAAGAAACTGAAGAAATGCTACAACACAAGCCTTTCACATTATTCATTTATTTTTAGAATAACTGTTGCTGATGACAAGATTAATTTGATGCTGGTAAAACAAGTTTTAAAACATCTTTTAAAAAAAATAAGCTTAATTCAAATTATTGGGGAAATGAAAAATGAGTAGTAGAAAAAAATAGAGTACGATTTTTTACATTAATTTACGTTAATGACATTATGTATTTTATAATGCCACTGCTAGTGAACGTTTCGTCCTGAAGGTATCACCAGCACTTCGGTGTTGACATAAATATCAGGTATATGGTCATTTTTATAAATTTACTGTTTGCAAAAGTATGAATTATTCGAAATACTTAGGATTGTCTTACCCCAGGCAAAAATAACTTTAGCCGTATTTAGCACATTGTTTTTTGGGAGTTGTTGTTTTTGAGAGCTCTTCAACTTTGTACTTGTTTTTGCTTTCAAACTTTTTTTTATCTGAGCGTCTCTGTTGAGTCTTATGCAGACGAAAACGCGCGTCGGCGTATACAATTATAAGACTGTACATTTGATAAATAACTATAACCTTGTGATACATAACTTGTTTATAAATAAGAATGACGAAAACAAAACAGGAAAGAACAGGAAGGATTGAAACACTTTAGACTATACACACACTACATGTATGTTCAAAGAATAAATTAAAGCTGTTTTATACATAACACTCTTTTTTTTAGTCTCAAAGGTTGGCTGGAGTCACCAAAAAATTCTTCCAACTGACAGGAAAAACTAGCTGAAGAGGGGCATCCATTTTTGTATAGATAAACTGTCATGCTGCATCACAATGAGATCGTTAAATCAGATACTCATTTACAGTCGAAGTTTCCCTCAGAAATATAATGAAGATTACCTCTGGGATAAATTACCTTAGCAGGATTTGGCAAAACTTTTAGGAACTTTTGTTCCTTAATGCTCTTGAACTTCGTTCTTTATTTGGCCTTTTTAACTTCTTTTAGATTCGAGCGTCTACTGATGAGTCTTTTGTAATGAAACGCGCGTCTGGTGCATACATATATTTCAATCCTGGTATCTATGATGAGTTTATTTTCAGCCAGTCAGCCGAGTTAAGTCACTTTGCAGAACATATTATTTGATTTACTGCCTCTTCTTCTATGAATATGAACGAAGCATTTACCAGTGTCCAATTTACGTTTTCATTCCTTAATACTTAAAAACTTTCATTGAATGTTCGTCGTTTCGGAATATGTTCCAGGGTAATAATAAAACTACTATAATTATTACAGCGATTGATTGATTGATTGATTAACTGTAGCTTGCTAATCGACAAATGTAAATTGTGACATGTACATTCAGGGCGAGAAACTGTTAATATGAATACAATACTAGAAAGGATCTGCAGGATTAAAGGGCGAGCAATTTGAACTTCCATTTGAAAACAATTTTATATTTGATCGGGACAGAAATCATGAAACATTCCTCGTATGGACTCCTTAACATTTGTTACTTATTCTTTTACGTGCATAGAGCGGCGCATTATCTATTCAAAAGGCGTCGGATTTAACATCGTCAATATAACCGGCCCAAGCTGCCAATTGAGGGATAACATACAGTCAAATGTTCGCCACATTTTGACAAAGGTTGTACCACCGGTCGGAAGAACAGCATGGTGATAACTTTTATGTTCCAAATGTTAATCTTGAGGTTCTAGACCAATTCATAAAATTTAGAAGGAATAAAGTGCCGAAATGTAACCCTCACAATCTAGTCAGGTTAAGATAAACTTTGAGAGATACGAGATGCTTCGGGATTCAACTATAATCATACGTGAAATTCTTGTGTCATTGTGAAACAAATCCAATATCGTAAAGACTTTATCAACATATCAGATGATAACCATACAAGTTCTTAAGGGACAACTTGTGTACAATGTTTATCACTTTACTAAGTGATTTTTCATATAATAAACATGTTCTATAATTTTACTGAATGAATATGGAAATGAGGTTCGGGTTAACAATACTTAAGATGTAGAGTAGAAAAGATTAATTGATTACTTAGCTTTAACTATACATATACAGAAGTAAATCATTTTTATCGTAAAGAATAATTTTTACATTTAAGATTTATGAATATAAAAAAGGACATAGAAAATAACTGTTTTATGATTTTTTTAAATGACCGAAACCATTTGGGATTTCAGAATTTAACAAAATGCTGAAGACCTGCGAATTTTTACTTTTATAGTATACCCTTAAACTTGAACTAGACACACTTACATTGTATCTAAGTAAGAACCGTTTTATGTATAAATGATGGTGTGCAGTAACATCAAAGGACCCCACTTAAAGGATTGACTTAAAATAGGAGTATTATACTTTAAGGGGAGAATCAAAAACCACAAGATTGAAAGACAACCAAAGAATACATATGAAAAACGAAAAAAAACACCAGTTAACAAAACACTATAAATATCAAATGAAATAGTAACGTTCAAAAAACAGAAAACTATTAGATCATCAGCAAAAACAAACAGATACGCAACACTTGTCGTATTAGGAATCCACAACAGAAAATTCAGATTAAACGGTTAGAACAGGTACAGCGGAATGCTGCAAGATTTATAACAAACCAACCATACAATCCAGAGAAGCCAATCAGTGTAACATCATTTGTTCAAAACCTCAACTAGAATACACTGGAACAATGGCAGACGTCACCCTCATGTACAAGGTAGTCCACCAACTAATACCTATGCCTATACCAATACCTGATATTGGACATGTTTCTATTTTTTACAAATGACTGAGCTTAACCATTTGTGGTGATAAGGAAAGTAGAGGAACATAGAATAAATGTGTAAAAACTATGGAGCTATTAAATGTGTTCAAAGTATTAAATTTTCAAAGAACATATTGTGTTAAAAGGGTATATTTTACAACAAGAAGCCGCATCACGAAAGGATGTTCGGGTATGCTAATTTACGGGAAAAGTAATCTCACTTCGTACCCCGAAAATTTAACCACATATGTGAAAATGTCACAGCTTCGAAACGAGCTACCATACATATCCAAGTTTACGATATGGACTGAGCTACAGGAAAAAACGTTACCATTACCGCCTATGTAAAAACAATTCAAGATATTGACCCAACTTGAAACAGCCACAGTTTGAAATTCGTGCCATACCACTGCAGAACTACATCCATCAACACTTATTTTTCCCAAGAACAGTTACCATGGTTACCGACTAGAACACTCTGTCAAAATCGTTGTGCTCTCACCATCACTGGAGGCCTTCAAAGCATCCCAGAATAGGAGCACCAACCATGCCAGGAGAACCAACATCAACTAATGAGTTTTAACTTTGTATATATTATATTTTTAATCAACGGTGCTGTATTTTCTATCGGATCGTTTGCGCACATCACACTTCATTAACAGTATTGTTGTTATTAAGATCAACTTAAAATAATTCTGCTCTCTTAAAGGGTCGCTAGCTACATACGAGAAACATAGAAAAAATCTAAAATATGATGTTTTTGTTTGTTCAATCATAATTTAATGAAAGTGAAATAGTGAAATAATAAGCAGCCAGTATGGTTCAATTTAGTCAAAATAAGCTAAAAAATATTTATAATGAATTATTCACTAGCAAGTGCATAATACGATCTCATTGAAACTTTATTCGTGTTAAGTTCAATTTAACCCCTTAGCTTGAGATGAATAACGCATGAATTGTGCATGTTCAGTAATCTTTATAAGTAAAATAATGTCAACATTGATAGTGAAACAAAGTAAATCATTTGATTGAATAATTTTATGCACAAAAAAATCTTTCTTATACAGGAAAAAACGATGATTAACATATATGTCACTTTATAATATGAAATTAAACCGACCTAGAAAAATCCAATTGCACGAGTTCGCTATCTATTTAAATCTTTAATTTGTGTTTTGTAATTTATATCGCTTATATGACCATCTGAGGTCTTTGTAGGTCAACTCAATAGTGAATTAGATGACGTCTAGACAAAAATACACACGAAACGAAGCTACATATTATGCCCTGTAAATTGTTTATTTTAGACTATACTTTTATAGTTATGATAAATGATTTGCATTGTTTAGATAAAATATGAGAAATTGTGGCAAATTGGTGTACATGAATTTGACAGCTAGTGCCTCTTAAATAACCATACGATATAATAAAATTATAAAATAGTAAATTAAAGGGTCACGAGGCCTCTTCTAGCACTATTTATTGTAATAAATTAAAATCACTCACCTGCAAACACTACTAAAAGAGCTATGATCAAGGCAATAAGAATAATGGCTATCACTACAGTTGCAATTATACGCATGTATTTGTGTCTTTGATTTGTCTTCCGGAAGTGCACTTCGGTTGGCCGTCCTGGTCCTGAAGCGTAACTGTAGTCATTTCCGGGATACTTGTCGTTTGCTATCACATGATCGTCATTTTGAAACTTATTTCCATCCTCTTGAAAGATCGGATTATCAAAGCAAGCCTGAAGAAGAATAGTATTATGATCATCGTTGGTTTTATAATAACGATTCGGATTGTTTAAAATCTTCAGTGGGATTTTTTTCATTAGTCGTCCACTCATATTGCAACTCCAGAAGAAATACTCTTTTAAACCAACATCGATTCATTCGGTAAATAAAGTATTTATATTCCGACCATAATTAACTGTATCCTAATTATATTGAAAAACAGATTCCCATTACAGCTAAATAAATCAAAAGTTACTAAAGCTATTTTCCTAGAACTAATACCAAATATATTGGGGTGAAAGTCTTTTCTTGTAATGTTGCCATTCATATCCCCTCCTCTTATTGTAAATTCATGGGAACTTTATGTTCAAACTCGATTGGCCAAATCAGCCTTTATGTCCATTGGTTTACAAACTGGTTTCCAACTGTGCACATTTCATCGGAAAATCATTTCCTAAATTCACACTATGTATTTCTATGTAATTTATACATTTATCATTACAAGTTCGTGTTAATAAAATTTCTTTGAATGTCTATTTGTAATAATATAATTAAATGTTATCACTTATTTTCCTGATTACAATAAACATCAATAAAAGAAGAAATTAGTCTTAAAATTGAAACGACGGATCCAAGACGTTTGTCTGTTATCCTATTCATTCGGGACAATCTAGATGTCACCGATGAAACACGAAAGTCACATGGGAATACAATCAAGGTGTCGGGACTTGCAGTGCGGTTCCGCTCTACGACCAGAAATTTTAACATGTGATGATATTGGAATATACATAACTATACAGATATTGGGTCTTATTTTATAAGTTGTGGTTATTGGAATTTGAAATTGACTTATTATTTTTACTCCGTTCTTATCACCAAGACTTATAGGAAATAATTGCAATCTATTTTTGTAAGGTACAGACGAGTACAATTATTACAATTATTAGATTTCAATAACAATGGTCAATAAAACAACTGGAGTCGAACTACATAGTAATTGAGTATAAAAAAAATCTCAAGGAAAAGCTGTTCTTCCCATCGCCCTCTTTGACATTAAAATTAGTGAAGGTTTATTTTTTTCGTTTTTCTGTATATAAATAAAATTTCACTAACTAACATTATTATTGATTTTGAAGTATAATTTACTTAATAATTCATTATACATTATTTAGTTTGACTCCCTCCACCCTTTTCATCCAAATCCCACACAGCCCTTCACACATTCATTTAAAAAGCTTACTACATGAACTTGACGAAAAATACGATCAGATGCCCGCTAAATGCATTTGCACTTAATACATTTTAACATTTTAAAATTGTTTTTGAAGCTTTTACATCGTGTCAAAGGTGTACAGTAAATATTTACTATCAGTTAATAACACTTCTTCACAAAGAAATCGCAACTGCTTTTGTCAAATGTCAATTTCACGCACATGGAAATATACATCGATTTAATTGACAAAATTTAAAAATAAAATCAAAATGACACACTTTTTTTATTATAACTAGTCAAACAATTTTACTGCATAAAGTTTTAATTATTCATTAGTTTATCTACTCTATTTAAACACCTTTTTATTCTTGAATAGTCAAAAATCTTATCTGCATCTAACATTACAATAAATCACAAAATTAGCATTTTCTTAATAAAAGATGTAAAATAACCGTTCAATAGATACATAAATTTGGAAGGCCATCAATCTTTTTTGTTGACAAATATGACAACCTAATTTCAGTTCATCTTCAAAACTTCGTCGTCATTAAATTTGACTTCATTATTTGAAAAAAAAAACGTATATGGCAAAGGAATCGAAAAATGTAAACAAAAATGTAAAACAAGAGGGTTCAAGTTTTGGCACAGCTCAAACAACTAATTAAAAAGTATTTAACCAGTATTATATTGATAGTGCTGATGAAAACTTATAGCTTTGATGAAAACTGACAATTAATGAAAAGTTTATTGTATTGGTATTGTGTAATATTGGTCATTGTTATATGAAATAGATTCCCTATATAAATGAGCATAAAACAATCTAATATCATGTTCATATCGATAACCGTATACATTCATATCGGTAACCGTATACATTCATATCGGTAACCGTATACATTCATATCGGCAACCATACATTCATATCGTCTACCGTGTATATATATCGGCAACCGTATACATTCATATCTCCTACCGTGCATTCATATCGACAACCGTATACATTCATTTCGTCTACCGTTCATTTACATCTGCAACCGTACATTCAGATCGGCAACCGTTTATTCATATGGGCAACCGTGCATTTGTACCGGTTACTGTTTACAATCATATCGTCTACCGTACATTCATATCGTCTACTGTACATTCATATCGTTTACCGTACATTTAAATCGTCCACCGTACATTCATATCGTCTAGCGTAAATTCATATCACTGTACATTCATATCGTTTACCTTACATTCATATCGGCAACCGTATACATTCATATCGTTTATCGTTCATTCATTGTATTATAAATAGCAACCCACCTTCTCCGATCTATGCAGTAACTCGAATAATATACAGTAAAACTCCTTTCAAGTAATTTACTTGAAGACGTGCAGATTCTTCTACATGTGTTACTAATACGGAATCCTAGTTATCTGATCGATGTTTGCGGTCAATGAAGGTTGAAATCTATACGACATTTAGTTTCATGATTCAATACGGCTGCAGAAAGTCAAAAGTCAGGCTGTGTGAACTTTTTTTTTTTATTAATTATTCAATAAATCAACTTGTTTCTGCTTTATAAACAACATCAATATAGACTAATGAAGGACAATTTATCGTCTTAAGTCACTATTCAATCGCCTGAAGAGTCTGTTTTTTTCTTCTGTTACTGAATATTAGATACAAAGTTATTAATCACCATAAAAAGCTGACGTTGCTTAAAAGCAAACAAATGAATATATATATATATATATAAGTCCGTATTTAATATTTTTTATTATAGTTTATGCTGTAAACCGTAATCCATGCATGTCGTTTTTTGGGAATGTGTTTATTTAAGAATTGAATGCTTCTTTTTGTAAATTTATTGGAATGTAAACGAGTTTTCCAAAGTACTATAAAACAATGTGCGCATTATAAACGTTTTTACAACCCTAAAGAATTACTAAAAGAACCATTTTAAAATACTTATAAGTACACTTTTAAATAGGATCATGAAAACACAATATATCAAGTTTTTCTTTTATTTACCTGCGTATTTTATTGTGGAATATCGTGTCACAATGAATGGTACATTTCAATTTAAAATTAAGGTAAATTATAGAATGATGCGAGATTGTTCTAAGCCAATCACAAAAACATATTACAATGTTTCAAGTATGTAATGTAATTATATTCATTTGGAAAATTCTATTTCTTCTTTTGAATCGTTCCCAGATTCAATATTTCGCCGAACAGATCGTGTTTAAATCAGTCCTTAGGTCTAATGTAGCGATAAAAGCGCGGTTTAAGATCTAAAAGAAACAGCTTTTACTCTACTGCATGTTTGTGTGTGTCCCAAGTCAGGAACTTCTAGTCTCTGTCAGCCTTGTGAATGTATATATTTTTTAATTTTGGTTCATTTATTTAATACGGCGTCCATTTTGCAGAGCTAGTAAACCTTTTGGATTATGGGTCAGCTGAAGCCCGCCTCTTTGTAAGAGAGCTTCTCGCTGCGTTGAAGATCCATTGATGGCCCAGGGCTTCGTTGTGGTCTTTTGCCATTGTTCAACGTCTCTGACACATTCCCCAGTTCTTCTCCCATTCATGTGGTCTTGTATAGATTTACTACTGTATCTATATGACCATATGAATAAGGATGTTTCAATGATCCTAAAATAAAACAGCGTGACTTTTTATTTCGGGTAAATAATGTTCAATCAATCTTTTTGTTGTGTGGAGTCAGCTGGACCAATATTTGTGTTTTCATCTCAGTTTCTTTTCATTTCAACGTGGTGTTGTATGTCCCTGTTCTATTGAATATTCTTGTATCCTTATTTTTGCTAAATACTAATAAATTTAACAAAATTTTATTCGTAAGCTTGTATTAAAAATTGGTTCTTTTACGTTGACAGATATCTGCATAACTTCCAACGGATGGCATAATAATATTGTTAATGCATCAAAGATACTATGATGCTGTCATACTGTACATGTGAATTCTAAAAAAAGATTTGTTATGTAACTTTTATGGAAAATGTTCCTACTATTGTATAGACATAAATGCATGCCAAATACTTCCTTCAATGTTCCTGATAGTATAAGTTTAGTTATAGAGTTGCAATACACATTTCTAGTTTAAATAACTAACTTACATCATTCTTTTTCTTTTTAAATTTGTTTAATTTGTTGGTGTTTTTTTTATATTGAATATGTTGTTTTTTGTTTGCGGGAGGGGTATGTTTTTGAAAAGATTATATGACCTTAAATTTTAACTCTTGACGAGAAGAACAACACTATCAAATTGTTCCAGGATCTAAGAGACTGTTTCCATTGAAAATAAGAGGAAAGAATTATACAAAATTGAGTGTTGAAAACAAACATTTGTTGTTCCTGTTGATTATCGAACACAGGTTTCATTTAGAACAGAATTTCTAAAAAAAAATTATAAGGGAAAAATAAAATCACTCCACTTTACTCCTCAACCAAGACGAATGGTCCGTCACGTTTGAAATTGCAAATCTGCACTTTTTGTACCAACTGTCATTCATAAAAGATTAGTATCCTTTAGTTTGTCTTATACATAGACATGTATTAGTCAACTTATTCGCATGTCCAAAGTCAGGAGCGTCTGACCTTCGTTAGTTTTGTATGTTTTTGAATTTTAGTTCATATACATATTTTGGAGTTAAGTATGATGTCCATTTTCACTGAACTACATGTAGTACACATCTTTTAGGGGTCAACTGAAGGCCACCTTTCGGCTGTGGGATTTTCTCGCTGCATTGAATTTTCTCTCTGCATTTAACACCCATTGATGGCCTTCGGCTGTTGTTTTCTGTTTGGTCGGGTTGTTGTCTCTTTGACATTTATATTCCTTATTTCCATTCTCAATTTTATGATTCGTATATATATGACTGTACTCTCTAAAATATCCTATAATCGATTCAGATTCTTGTTCGATAAAAGGCTAAAACTAAGATCGTAATGTTTATATATTATCGTCAGAAATAATAGTATTTAATGAATTTTTATTAGTATAGTGGCCATTGTGATTGACAGTAATCTAATTGTATAAACACTAGAAATACACTCTTATAGGATCTTACTAGTTATTAGCAAATATTAGTTTTTGAAAGAGAAATTACTATTTAATGATCGTCAATTGACTCTTCAAGGCTAATAACAAAGTTGTATTGTCTGAAGAACAGATTTTAAAGTACGTAAAACATATAATTTATTGATTTTCATAACTATCGAATTTACCATATACAACCTCGGAGGTTTGAATTAGCAACTAGTGTTCTGCTTGAAAGAAATTTGTAAAGGATTTGTACAAAAATTGCTTTTTAATTAATTAGAAATCCATTAGATTATTGGCTTTTAGTGAAATAATCAAAAGGAAAGTCATTGCTACTGTATATATGAATACAACGAACGATTCAATATTTTCCTTCAGGGAACGTGGGAAATATTACAAAAAGGAAATGTTATATTCAATTTGTTATTTGTATTTTAAGTGATTTATTCACAGTAAGTGATTAAACAAAATGCAGAATTAAATAGCAACTGAAAACAATGTTGGTTGTTTTGGTTTTTTTTTTTTTTTTTTTTTTTGGGGGGGGGTGGGGGGGGGGGGTTATTACTAAATGTAATTTGTAGTTTAACTGTAGATATTTCTAAACAACTTAATTAGACAATGAAATTTGCTTTTTATTTCGCACAGAAGAAACAGGTAAATGTCATTATCGCTATTTTGTGCATTTTTCCTTTGTTCTGTTTTTGTGTGATAATTTTTCATTTCATGCTACTCGCTTGAGATGGAAAATTATCGCTAGAAACTAAGAAGGCACGTGGCGTTGCAAATAAAATTGACATGAAATTGACAACGTCGTCATAGGTAAAATAGCGATAAACAGATTATTATTGCCCATCTCAACTCGATTGCTTTTCTCGCTTTCGCCGTCCCGGCTCAAGCGAGAAAAGCTATCTTGTTGAGATGATCAACGATAATCTATAAATCCGACAGGCCAGCAATGCCCCCATTATTACTTCATTTCAAATAAAATGTAATTGTACTGTATAAAAAAAAGCACATGGCTGTAATTGCGAGTGAGACAACCATAACAAAAAAACGTGTTTGTTACAAACACTGAAAAAAATTAAAACATACAAATACCAAAAAGCACAAAAAGATCTCAAACTACCAGAAGTTACCGTAGGCAAGTTCATGATCCAGCATCAACTTACACATGCATCATGCTATCCAACTGAAGATTAAGATATAAATCTGTCAATCTCCAATGAATTTAAAGTAGGTGATGAAATGATAAGCAACTTAGATTGATTGATAGATTGGTAGATTGATGTTTAACTACATTTTCAGCACTGTTTCGTGGCTGTCAGTTTTTATCGGTGGATGTAGCTGGAACGACATTTGGAAAGAAACCTGACAAGACTTTGTCTTAAAAAAGCCTAAGCTAGGGCGATAGAAAAACAAATAAATAAGGTAGAATGTACAATGTACTTGCAGGACCATACATGTTTTAATGAATGATGATAGATAGCAATTCATTCTTGGTTATTTATTTTATTATAAAAAAAAGTCAATGTAAATAAAAGGTTAGTACCACGATAAAGACATCATTCAAAGACCTTGATACTAAGATAATTGATAACCTTTAAGGAAGGATTCATTCAAAGGAACAAGTAATAAAAGGATCGTTTCTTAATGTTAGATCTCAATAAATAGCATCATCGTAAAATATACGATGTGGCATCTTATTTCTAATTAGTTTTCTACGTGTACAATTAAACCTCCAGACCAAACGTTTGAGTTATTTGTAGTGACGAATTCCCCGCCGAAAGATTAATCTGCAGTTATACATAGATATATCTAAATCGTCAATTGAAATCGCAAACACAACAATTACTACATATTCTCTCTATTTTGTTACATTGAATCAGATATGGATACGGTTATTGTTTAATCAAAGCTTTGTAGGGAATAAACTTTGTTGTTGCTTCACCTTCAGCTTTCGTCAATCCTAATGCGTCAAAATTAGGCGCACGACATGTAACAGTTGACAAACAGACGGACTACGATATGTTTACCATAATATTTCCCATCGATGAAGGGCGTATAACAAACATTTATTTAGATGACACAGTCCCGATCGGTCCCAACTACATTTCTTTAAAAGATGTGAATGAATTAAACATTAATATTTAAAAACTATTATTAAACCATATTTTCCAAATAACGAAAAACACTAAGTTATGATATAATATGTGACGACGTCTGACAAAATGGGCCCAGATGCGGTAAAACGTAATTTTGGCTATGACGTTGCAAAGTTAACGTCGACAAGCACCTGCAAATTATTGTTTTACTGATTAAATACCAATGTAGCTCTTACAACTACTGAAGATATTTCCGAATAAAATCAATTTTCAATGTTTTTGATAGCATAATATTCACACAATTCTCTCAAAGCCGAAAATTTTAAAAGCTCGAGTTAAATTTCACCAGTAATCACAAAAACACAATTGACAGACCTGTGAAAAATCTTACTTTTTACACTTTCGTTAATAAATAATAAATTGCATCAGAATGGGTTACACCTGCTTATCGTCTGACGTCATAAGACCAATTTTATATTTTTTCGTCAAAATTGTTTGCACTTCATTTCAATATAATGACCTTCGGTACACATATCCATGGATACAAAAAGAAAAACTTGGGTATACAGATTTCTGGCATTTTTAGAATTTTTAGAATATTGTCTGTAAAATAGTCCATAATTATCTGTTGTAATACAGTTCTCCGGACAGATTTATAACGAGATTCTTGTAAGCTGTTATACGATGCAGATGTGGACATTTCTTGTTGGAACAGCTTTTGACAATTATTCTCTTTTAGAACAATTTATAACAGTAAGGAACAGTTCTAAAACAGATAAGATTGTCAGTTTTAAAAATACAATATAGGTTGGTACATATCCCAACTGCAGATTAGATGTATCATATTATAGTTATATATTTATGTATTAATTTTGATCAATTTTTAGCTTTAGTATGTGCCTGTTATTGACACTCTTATTCGTATACTATATACAATGAAATAGTTTGTACACATATTGATACAACGTATGTTAAGTTATTTGTGGGCGGCGTTTATTTTTAAATTATGTGCAGTTTTCTATTTTCTCCTTTTGATTGAGAAAACATGTTGTTGATCAAAGCGGGATAACTCAAAACAGTACTGGTATAAATTATGTTTACACGACATGAACAAATTATTTATACATTAAATCAATAAATCTTACAATAAAACGGGAAATTCTTACAAGAATTATAACAAAATCTAATCAGACATTTTTTTTTTTGGTTCAAGACCATAGATTCCTGGAGTTTTTCTAAACTCAGTTTACTCATCTTGATTGCCTATCTGGAACATGTTATTTTGCCTTTGGTATAAAATAAAGTGTTCGAAGTGTCTTGTAATGAAAAACATCGTACTGACTCTTAATTATAAATAACAAATTCATACAAAGGTTAAGCCTATAATGCCAATGTTACTCAATTATAATTATTGTAACCAATAAAAGGTAACTTTATGATAAAAGTTCGGGAAGGTAAAATACATGTATATATAAAATGTTTTGGAGGATAAACTAGTTCTTTAGAAAACAACATATCAAGTTCAACTGACTACTTCTATTTTATTACTTCTTTTTTTTATCTTCATACATGTACAATGTAGTTACTGTATTACATCACGGAAGTAATATTTAAAAGTCAATAGTACTTCCATGATTACACCAAGCGTGGTCGAAAAACTGTCCCGTGTTTGAAAAAGTCTATAATACACATGTCAGAGGTTTTTCGTGCTGTTTAACTGGTCCAATCTACGTTTTCTGTATGAAAAAAAAAATATGGACTCAACAGGCCAACAGCAAATAAATCCACAAAAGATATAAAAATAAGAAGATGTTGTGTAATTGATTGCTAATGAGACAACTCTCCATCAGAGATGAAATGGCAGGTCACCGTACGGCCATTTATGTTCGTTTGAAGCCTTTAACCTGGTAGGGTCAAGTTTTCTTATTAAAAATTTTATATATTTTTTATTAAGTACATCAATGTAGATACACAAATGAAAATCTTTAAAGATTATTAGATAAAAAAAATATATCCGTTTAAATACGAGCTTATAAATGTTCAACGACCAAGATTGAAGAAATTTTGTAAATGGGTTTTTAATTTTGAAGGTGTAAGTAAATAGAAAAGAAGTCAACGAAAACTTACATTTACGACCAAGACTTCTCTAGATATTGAACGAATCCTCGCAGGCTGTAAAGTATCCATATGATTAATTGATTAATTGTTGCTTGCTTAATGTCCATTATCCGTAGGAATTAGTTTTACAAAACAACGTCATGTCTCTGTAGAGCAGCAAAACGTAGCAATTGTCTGAATATAATGTCCAATGTATCTGTACAGCACCAAAAAGTAGCAATTGTCTAAATATTAAATGTCCAATGTTTCTGTACAGCAGCAAAAAGTAGCAATTGTCTAAATATAATGTCCAATGTATCTGTACAGCGGCAAAAAGAAGCAGTTTTTGTCGAAATATAATGTCCACTGTCTCTGTACAGCAGCAAAAAGTAGCAATTGTCTAAATATAATGTCCAAAGCTGTATCCGTATAGTGTTTGCGTTATCGTCTTAATGAATAAAGTATGAAGAACTTTGCGATAGTAATTTAGTATAAACAATAGCTGATACCGTAAATCAGCTAATTAACGTTTTGTAAATATTTGTGGAGTGACATACATTCTACCTCCTTTATATTCATTTAAGATGGTGATATCGCAAACGTGTTAATATCCGAATGACGACAGTGTATATTACATAAATGTGACGATGAACAAGTACATTTCAGAAGATTTGTTTTTCGGTATCACAAAAAGATTCTAAATATACAACATCAATAATTCTGAAATTATTAATTACAATTTAAGGTCTTTAAATAAAACACGCAAACAAATATATTCTATTTTCTGATCTTGTCATGAACTATCAGAGTCAACAACTTGTCAAAATAACACAAATATTCAAATGTGTTAAAATAAACAGATATAACCAAACAAGAAATGTGTTAAATGCTCTAAAACGAATGAAATGTTACAAAAGAAAGTTGAATAGCCCTTTAGATAATCAAACAAACTAATTTTGCAATAAAGTTTACATTTTATAAACAAACAAAGTCAAACGACCTTTACATTTTTGTTTATTTTGTTCGTTATATCTTTAGAAAAATGATAAATTAATTCGCAAATAACTAATTAAGATTGTTCTATCCCCTGTATCGCGGCCAAGTTCTTCATTAAAAAATATGAATGCAGGATCGAAGTTCAGAAATTGGGTTATCATACATTAATAAAAATGTAGTTTCCGATATCCTTTTTGTTACACATTGATGCTAATAAAGGGGAAATAACCACGCCAAAATTTATGATAAACGGAGCCATTTTCCTATCGTTAATTTTCTTTTCTTGATGTCGATGTTCGTTTCCTCCCCACATGGAGATACATGCATATAATTTGCATTTTTTTATTTCGAATTGCAAGGCAACTTTGAAGTAATATTTCATTACGAAAAAAACCTCTTTAAAATATCATACATTATTTTGCCAATTAAAATCACGAGGATTAAAACTTTGTACGTCAGACCTTTAAATTTTGACCACAAATATAAAGATGTGTATTTGAAAAATATTGAAAACAACACGTTTAATAATTTCTTGCGTCCAAAGCGCTTTTCTGGATTTATCTTCATTAGGAACGCTCAAAGCCAAACATTTGAAATCCCAAAATAAATAGCCAAAATCATCTTAAGCCATCTTTTCCTGAGGGAGTTGAAACCTTAGTTTCTTAAAATAATTTTAAAACTTATAAACTGACAATTTTAGTCAAGTTTGTTAAATCATAGCAGTACCGAAGTGTGACTCCACCTGAAGAAATCTAATAAAAGACCATTTGATTCCAGTCTTCTTTTTTTTTTTATTGATGTTGTTTAAAAGCTAGCAATTGTCTTTCAAATAAGTCGCCGTGGCTCAATAGATTTTACATTGAATTTTCCAAAGGTATATATAAGTATCACATCTCGTGTTTACAAACATACTCGTCCCGCTGACTTTAAACAGGCAGGGATACAGTTTGCTCTACCTAGACGTGGTTTCCCTTTTCTTAAATTGGAGAAGAAGTTGATAATTCGAAATCTTAAGTAAAACCATAGAAAATTGTGTTGTCTTTTGTTATTATTGGTGTTTTCCTGTATTGCTTTGAATTTTAAAAAGATGAAGATCATTATTGTAGATATATAAATCAATACGAACGCATCTTAGAGACACAAACCATCATTATGAATCATAGGTCAATTACAACATTTGGTTGTCGCTTACGACAAGTGTTAGTTCACTATGTGTGAAGCCAAAACCTGCTTTAAGTACATATAATTTGTTAGCTAAAAGAGAATTAATTCAATAACAGATTGCTTATATCCACTTCATTTGTAATTTCAAATTGGTTAATATTGTCTCATTGTCATTGTCTAAACGATGTGCGAGTACAAGTGTGTATGCACGTACGTTTCTATTTAAATCTGTTACGGAATTTTAAGCTGGTGTTTGTTTTAAATGTTTTTGGAAAAACAGAGACGAAAAAGATAATTTTGCAACTGCGTACTTCATTGTGAGATCGTGTAGGTAGTCCCATATTTACACCAATTAGTTCAGATTGCAATATAGCTTCACATGAACATTACAAAATTACATGTCATTTGAACACTTGCATGCAGTAATATTATGCAATAGAACACATTGAACAACCAACTTCTCGTCAGAAGTGCATGCCATTAAGATTCTAACTCTTAACTGTATTTAGGTTCAATTTGCTATTTCAGGAATACAACGTTATGGGTAACATTTTCAAAAGTGTATACATTGTACCATGTATCAGCTTTCCATAAAATGTCAGCTAGATCTTTTTGACAAAATTGTCAAGCCCATTTTGTTGTATGGGTCTGAAGTATGGGGTTTTAGTAGTAATGAGGTATTAGAAATGATACATTTAAAATTTTGTAAATTACTTTTAAATCTGAAATCCTCAACACCAAACTATATGGTTTACGGGGAACTAGGTCTCCATCCGGTTGACATAGATACATGTATAAAAGTTTGAGCAGTATTATTTTGGGCAAATTTGATATCCGGCAAACAAGCTAAGTTTTCCTGTATATTGTATCAACTTTATCGCCATATGAATGTTCATTTTAACATGCAGACTAAATGGATTCTATTTGTCAAAAAAATATTTCAAGATTGTGGTTTCTCATATGTATGGGAAACACAAAATTTTATAGATAAAGATTGGTTAAAAACTGTTATAAAGTTTCTTCAGAATTGGAATTCGCTAATTCAAAATTCGTCAAAAGCTATTAACTACAAAAATTTTAAGAAAAACTGGGAATTTGAGGAATATTTTAATATTTTGAACTTTAAAGATATCGTTGTTCTTTGTCGATTTCGAACGACAAATAACAAATTGTCGATTGAAACAGGAAGGTGGCAAAATGTACTGAGAGAAAACCGTGTGTGCCATCTATGAAAAAATTGACAAATTGGTGACGAATATCACTATATATTGGAATGTACTTTTTTCGATCAAAAACGTACAGAGTATTTATCCTCCTATTTTGTATAACGACATAATACATTTAAATTTTCGGAACTAATGTCGAGTACACGAAAACCAGTCCTGAAGAAATTTTGCTTATTAATACAAAAATATTAATACTGTGTTTGTCCTCCTGGCTAGTGACTTCTGTAACCTCTCTCCTTGTTTTATATATATTGTAAATAGTTATTGTTGTTATCTCTGTACTGATGTATATATAATACATTGGCTTTATGAGAATAAAGATATATACCAATTGCTGTGATTGGTTAAAAGCTTTCAATCAACAATAAATATTCGTACTCAACCAATGACGAGACAATATTTCATTTTAAAATGGTTGTAATATTGTCTTTTACAAAGTCAGGAATATGACAGTTCTTTTCCATTCGTTTTTGATGTGTTTTGTCATTTTATTTTGCCATGTGATTATGGACTTTCCTCTGAGTTCAGTATTTTTGAGATTGTACTTTTGATATAATGAAACGGCAAGCTGTTTATTTTTTAGGTTGTACTTAGGTGAATTTGTTTCAGATGTTCTGACTCATCGGGTTTTTACATACGATACAGAATAAAATATTTTGCCCCATAAAACCCTTTTTTTCTTTTTATGTAAGACTTCAATGGCTCGTAAAAGGTCATTTACCAAAATTTAGTCAGTGTTAGATTTTTTTCTTTACATTTGAGACCCAATCAATACCAATGCAAATATATGAGTCAGCATTTTCCCGGCATTTTTTAAAACTCAAATATCTCGAAAAAGAGCTCGTTAACCTATCAATATGTCTAGCTTATTTTGTTCATTAACTTATGCTATTTCCATTTATAGTATTTTTTAAATTCCTGGTGTTCGTGAAGTAAACTTTTGTATTTTCCAAAGAGGAAACATTTTATTAGAGGAAAAATCAACAGTCATATATAACCTCGTTATTTTTTAAATTAATATCATAAAATGTGTCAAAAGCCTGTCCTATCACAAATATCACTAAAGCAAATTCCAACCTTTTATTTTGTTGATGTGATGCGTGTCTTCAATTACCATTTTGCGATAGTTGACAAATAGAAAATTGAAATGAACATTTCACAACACAGACCGCATATCATTAACGCAAATTGATTTCGAGGTTATTGTAGTGTCTGTGTACTATTGATCAAGGTTAAAGTGTTTATTTTCCCTTAATTTCATGCCAAATTAAAAACTGACTTTTGTGCGTCTTGGAAGAAGAAAATAATGGTTCTATCGATAAATAATTTGTCAAAGTGACATAGGCTATAATTTTGTTTTGATTATTATCACACAAGAAAACATATCGGCCACGGAAGTGAACTTGTTGAAAACATATTAAAAGTGCAGATAAAACAAGACATTTTGTACTACTGATCTCTATCGTAGTAATAATTGTTTTTTTTTTTATTTCTACAACTAGGTCAATTCCATTGCTGGTGGTGAACTGGTTGTCTTATAAGGTATCAACTGCAGTGAACCCAACGATTAGAATTTTAATACGAAATTTTAAACGATTTATATATTTTTTTCTGAAATTTTAAAGAGCACAATTCCGCCTGTTAAAGATCGTAAAAGTTGACCTTAGACTATTAATAAATAAAGGTTTCTTTAAATTGTGGCTATGTCTTTTGGTATACTGTCCGAGTAATCAGTTCAGACAAAAAACAACTTTTATAGCATCAACTACAAATGTATGTTCGGCTTAGATATCGACAAGCTTAATATATGTGTTTCTCGTTATTTTCAAAACAATTGAACCCTTTATTTCATATATTTCATTTTCAAATTTGCAGGTTTTTAGAAATGACAAGTCATGATTAAAATTAATGAGCGATTATTCACCGACATAAATAACAATGCAATAATGGATAAACTGCTTGTGTTTAATGCCACTTTTGACACACTGGGTAATATTATTGCAATAAGTTTTTATTGGACAGAGGAAGTCAAGAGTACCCGTGAATAACCTTCGGCAAGAACAGCCATTCCTGAAGAATTAAGATCGGAGTCAAACACACCTTACAACGAGCAGGATTCGAACTCGCAACCTAAGAACAATGATATGACATCTGTTGTGATGAAAATAAGATTGCAAAAAAAGTTATTTCCTAAAGCTAGGTTCACACTGCCGATCAGATCAGCTCGACCAAGCCCGATCAAGACAAATTAAGTGATCGGGAGACTGATATGACGCAATCGACCAGACTGTTCGGGTTGATCTACTTTAATCGTCATCTATCTGACTTTCTACCCGAGAATTGTTGACATGTCAAAATCATTCGAGTAAGCATCGTGAAGCCAGTCAATCGAGAAGAGATCGAGAACTCGTCGAGTAGCGGTCGAATTCATCGGGAAGGGATCGTGTAGAGATCGAGTTTGGTCGGAATACAAAATCTTTACCGATCAGTACTCCATCATGTCGACCTGTACTCGACTTAAATGTCCGATCATTTCAAGATTAACTCGACTAATGCCCGATCGCTTTCAGATCACTGCGATCTCTATATTTTATATTATCACAGACCAACTCGACCAATACCCAATCTCTTCGCGATCACCTTCGACCTCTCTTCGATCTCCACTCGACCATACACGAGAAAAAATGACTGCTACACGATTCTCTCAAGTGTGTGCAGATCTGGTTAACTCTCAAAAATATACTTCAGCAAAAAGACATTGGCAACATTTTTTTTTACTTTACAAAAATTCCTCCATGTACAGTACATATCTGTACTTTTGCAAGGAGAGTTAAAATTTCAAAAGAGAGACAAAAGATACCAAAGTCGTTAAGGAACAATCAAATTCAAAGGTCGAAAACAAATCGACACAAAGAACGAAAACCAACGACAGAACAAACAGCAGTCCACACAACACAACAATATATAAAAAAACTAAAAACACAGCAACACGTGACCCAACAAAACTTTGGATGATCTCAGTATTTCCGGAAGGGAAGAACATCCTACATTTGACCCCGATGAATTTTTCATATACGAAAGTAACTGTGCAATAAAATTCATTATTAGACTGCTGATGACTAAGTTATCTTTCAAAGTTGGTTTATAAGAACATCAAGATTATATTTTACCTGTTTTATGGGCTATTTTTCTGTTTGACTGCCCGTATTTTCCGTTTGTTCAAAATTGTTTGTAGTATAAAAAAAGAAAAACTGCCAATGAGACAACTCTTCACAGAACACAAAATGGCACAGAAATAATTAAAAACAACTATATGATAGGTCATCTTACGGCCAAAATTTTAGTTCAAACTCTTGACGCAATTTCTCATGAAAATTAGACGAAAGACAATAATTTTTAATTTGATCGCTTGATAAATATAAGTAAACAGTTTCCGAAAAGGTATCATTTCAGGGTATTGCAATTCTACTTTCGGACAAATTTTGGGGAATCATGTGACATGTTTGCCCTCTTTTTTGCCCTCTTTTAGCAAATACATGCAGGTTGTTGCCATAAACCAAAAAGAATTATCTTTCACCATTTAACCACTGGATATCAAATCTATGAAAAAACACTGATTATACATCCTTATGCATATATATGACACAAACAGTACGCTTTATTCGTAAGAAAGCAAGGAAAAGGGGATGGTAAAATGTATGTATATTGCTATTTAAGAACTAATCCAGTGACAAATCTCATTTTGTGGTGTCATTTTCAAGAAAAGAGTAATAAAAACTCCCACCATTATATCAGCGTCTACTATGAGGATTTTTTTTATAAACATTTGGTTCCTCTTCGTTGAGTAAGTGCAAGCCTCTCATACTGCCAACACAGTGGTCGCCGTGTCAGCCACTGCCTCGCCTACATTTCTCGGCGCCCGTTGCTGTTTACACCTCTTAATTTGTCTTCTATGCTCCCTCCAAGCTCCGTCACAGCTATTAACCTGTCTCTCTGTTCTCTTACCACCTTGCCCAGAAATAAAACTGCTTTTAAATTATTTCTATGCAGATATTTTAAATGTATATTTTTACTCAGGACTTTTACTGAAGCCACTCAAATAAACGGAGAATGTGTCCATGGAATACAGATAATGTACCATCTGGCATGTAACAAATTCGCACTTGAACTGTGGTATGGGACTAACCATTGTGTATACATTTCATAAAATTTGGTTGAGCCAAAATTTAAATAAAATTAGAAAACGGAAACTGTTAATGTTGGAACGTATGGACGTTCTTACGGACGGACAAGTGTAACACTATGCCCACCCAAAAGCGGCGGGAAATAAAACATTCGGACGTTTTTGTACTGAAATTGTGTATACCTCACCAATTTCCGACTATCATTACGACCCATTTACGATCAGGTCGATCTGGTCTGGTCGAGATCAGGCTGAGATCAAGTATAGTTGATTTGCTCTAGCTAGTCGAGTAAAGATCGTGTAGAGATCGTAAATCAATCGGAATTATCAAATATGTATTCATTTTGTTGTCGGGATGGAGTCGCGATGGAGTCGTGAATGGTCCAATTAAAGTCGTATACAGTCGCATAGCATTGAGAGAAAGTGTAAAGCTGTTCGTTTGTTTTTATGACTTTAGACAACAGTGCAATGATTGTTTGTTGATTCCACCATGTTCATTGTGTGCAATGATTTTCTCACAAGTCCTTCAGCAGTCACTTTCGAAAAAGGAATAGCTTTTATTCTATTTTAACAATGTCCTTAGGTTTTGAGGAATTTAAAGACGTCCCCCCCCCCAAATAAAAATTCTAAGATCACAGAATTTAATCCTGGCATCTATTATTAGTTATTTCTAAGATCACAAATAAGCTTTTTAAATTTCTTTCCTATACCTACTGTGTAATAAAAAAAAAGATGGTTTTCTGATAGAAACATTTATAAAAAATATTTAAAGTATAAAAGTATACATCATTAGGTCCTCTTTCTTGTGCTAAAAAAAAGATATCATGAGCTTGTTAGTGGTAATTTTAGTACGGTACAGTTGAACTAGTAGAAATTCGGTACACACTATTTATCGTTCCAGTTCTTTTAATCATAAACTTGCAAATAAACAAAGCAAAATTAACCTCCCGCACAGAAGCATCGTAACTGATTAATGAATTGTCGCATATAAAAGGTTATTTGGAAGAGTTTCAAATTTCCAATACATTTACATAACTTATCTTTTGATATTGTAAATGTTTCAGTTGCCATTTTTGTTATAGAAAAAGAAAACCAAAACATTGCATACATTTTGTATTTGTACGTGATTATACGGGAAAGTCATAAATGAAACACTTAATTTGCTAATAAGTTCGATAACGCTTCGATTTAAATGTATATTATGTTAAGCTGGGGTCACACATTCACGATTTTTACTACCGTCCTTGACAGGACCATTCCCGATTAAAAATTCTTAAAAGTCTGATCAAGATCCTGTGAATCGTGGATGGAAATTTAAACTTTAATTAAAATTTGTAAAAAAAATAATTTGATCACGACAACAATCAGATAGTGTTCAGGAAGCGTCGATATTCAACCGTTTCCAAGCGATTATGTCCCGATAATCCCGTTCTGAATCCGCTTCTGATCCGATTCGTATTTTTTGCCAGGTAAAATTCGACCGAGTCTGTCACGACTGCGTCCCGACTCTACCGAATATAATCCGACAGATATCAGACAGTGACCAGACAGTGAACCAACGCTGACGGAAGTTATCCGTTCGAAAACTGTCGGCATATTCGGGATGATCAGGTACTGTCGGAACGTAATCCTATCACGGTCAGCTCTATCGCATTGCAAACGGCTTTGTCTGGTCTCAGTCGTATTGTATTCTGTAATTGTCGTGACTCTGACGTGGGTATCATTGACGAATTTCGTATTAATAACGGGACTGTTTCGGAACGGTTTCGACAGAAAACGGTTCGCAATCGACAAGATCTGGATGCAATCTGGACTCAATCGGCAGAAAAACAGCTATGAAAAATTACTCCAGATCATTCCCGTTCTACAGGACACCGTCCCGAATACACAAAACATTGCTCGGTATTCGATCCGATACAGCAGAATCTGTCACGACATAGCCACGATTGTAATCCGACTAGACAAAATCGGCTGAGTTGCCCCGAATGTTACGGGACGCACCTAACTCTCGGGGTGCTTTGCCGAGCTATTCGGACCCTTCCCGACCCGTAGGAATCTGTTACGAACTAAAACGACTGCGTTCAGACAGTGATAGGACATTCCAGATAATTGAGGATAGTAATCCGACTTTTTCACTTTTCGTGTCGTATCGCTGTCTGATCTCAAACGGGAACTATAATCGGCAATGTGTGAACCCCGCATTAGACGTTTTACAAAGCACGCTCCCGATCAAAGATTAGTTTTAGAAAATTAGTTTTGCGTGCGAATAACTACTAATTCCAAAAAAAATAAAATCATACATTTGTAAAGTCACATTCAAAAATTAAATACAAAAACCCATAAAATTATCACAAATCAAATACTGGAACAGTTATATTAAGGATGTACTTAGGTGAGGTTATAGGTGAAAATTAATAAATCAAGAATTTAAAACTGATTCTTCAAGGATAAAAATAAGCTAAAAATATTAATAGGTCATGGACCTCCTTTTCGAGATATTTTAGATTTTAAAAAAAAAATATGTCGGGAAAAGGCTGACTCGGACTTTTACCTTATGATTTCATTGGTATTTTTTGGGTCCCAAAACAAAAGAAAAAATTTAAGAATCTTCTAAAATTTTGGTAAATGACCTTTCATGAGCTATTTTGTCTTATATGAAAAAATAAATGGATGTTATGGGGCAAAATATTTTACCTCGTTTTGTATGGAAAAACACCAAGGTGTCCGAAAATTTGACACGAACTCCAAAACATCATCTAAGTACAATGTACATCCTTAAGTCAAATCTTTAAGTTAGTATGAAATTATAATATATGACAACGAGTTCAAATAGGTCGATAAATATCAATGAATTATCAGTATTTACTTTTATATCAAATTAAAAAAAAACATAGTAGACACATTTATAAAGCCAGCGGTTGTTTTTGTTTTTTTGTTTTATCCTGCAATCAGCAAACTATAATAGATCAGATAAAAGGTTACCGTATATATTAAACCATTTGTTTGCTTTATTTGCACTTAGTCATGTACTTTATACATACATATAATGTGCTTTCTCGCTTTTCGCCTTTTTTTGAAAACTTGGACACAAGTTTACATAAGCCGACAATATATACATATATAGTTTATATATCTTTCACATTTTTTATGTTTTTTTCCTTGTTATAACTTATACCCACCATTGTTTTGTATTGTTTAAAATTGAGAATGGAAATGGCGAATGTGTCAAAGAGACAACAACCCGACCAAATAAAAAACAACAGCAGAGGGTCACCAACAGGTCTTCAATGTAGCGAGAAATTCCCGCACCCGGAGGCGTCCTTCAGCTGGCCCCTAAACAAATATAAATAAATAAAAGTCCAGTGATAATGAACGCCATACTAATTTCCAAATGTATATATGTAAATATTGTATTCCTCTTGTTACACGTATACATTTGTATATGTATTGTGATCAAATAAAGTTAAAAAAAAAATTTAAAAAAAATGCCGTCTTATAAAGCATAAACAAATATTTTTAAAGGTTTTGCCATACGAAATAAGGGCTCCTGGGTATAAATCATTTTTCTAATATAGGATTTCGCTATATTTTTTTTTATAAATGAACTTTATCATATACTTAAAAGAAAAATGAAATAAAAAAATGGGCTCACCGTTCATTTAAGCTCACAATCTGCCTCCGGAAGAAGCATACATTTTTGTTAATGTTCTTTTTTTCTGTTGAACTAATAGGAGAAAAAGAGGTAATATCGAAATAAAAAAAATAACCTACATTTGTAATTAAAGAAATCGCTTAAATTTTACAATTATTTAGTTTATGTACAGCTTATATGAAAACAATAATAAAAAATATAGGTCACCGATGAGTTAAAAAAGATATTTCAAATTTAATGCCAAAAAATGGCATTTTTGCACCAAAAGGAGATAATTTGGAGCTTTTTCAATGATGTAAACATTTTAAAAGTCATCTGGGGCCAAACCGAATCGATTTTTTGGGTTAAATTTTTTACCATATCATAAAGTAATTACTAATAGTGTAATAAATAAAATTTGTAATGAAAAAATAAAGGTTCAATTTTTTGCTGAAATTTTTGTACCCACGAGCCACAAGAAGACTATAATATGGTATTTAAATTTTTCAATTCTGAAAACGCGTCAGTTGTTGTCGTATTTTCCATCTTGGTGCACGTGTGTTTCGACATACAATTTCAGTAAACTCGTCAGGAGTTGTCTGTTGTGTTATCTAAATAAGTTATGTCATGTCGGGTCAGGAATGTTGTCAGTGGTTGTTTTATCTACATTTTTCGTGTCATTCAGGTCATGCACTCTCTTCAGTATTTCTAATGTACCATCTAAATGTTTTTGGCATATTAGATCAGTATCTTACTTCGTAAGAGTTTCTTTAGTAAAAGATAATTTTCGTTTTTTCTTTATTCATGATAGTTCTTTTGAGTTGATTTTCTGTACTGATTTCTATTCTATTGATATCGAGATAAAAGGGAATGAGATTGAGATAGGGAGGAATTGAGATATATGCAAAACTAGTTAACCAATAATCTCGCAACATATGCATGTTACTGTCCTTTCAGGAGCATACCTAGTGATTTACTTAACAAGATAGCCATCTCGGTCGGTCATGTGGTAGCGCGTTCAACTCGGGTAATCAAGGAACCAAATCAAGGACATTAAAGTTCGTATTTGCTGCGCGGCATTAAGTAGTAAGAACAAAGACTAGTCGGCTCGGCGTCAGAATAATGTATTTTAGTACGGTGACAGCTCTTCCTGTCGACTGTTACCTCGCGAAAAAGTCCGATACAAAATATTATACTCAGGGTGTCAGTGTACTATAATAATGCATTTACCTTTTTTTTAGATTAAGATAAAATATAGTGTCCAAAAACATACAAGAACAAGATATTTTTTAACCAATCTCAATGTATTTAATTATCATTTTACGTAATTATTAATGAAAAACAAACCATCCGTTCAACTATCTTCTGAAGCCGATAATTTTCTTTTACAAGAAATTGAAAATACAAAAAATTTGAAGTTTAGTGGCCGGCTTGATGTTTATAGACGCTGATCTACTTCTAGCTCAGGCTCGGCTGAATAAATCTTGAGACATGTTGGAGAAAGTAAATTTTTTTTTAATAGGTAGAAGTTTATTTTTTTCCATTTATGTTTAAAAACTTGTAAAATACATTTTGCTTAATTAACAAAATTATAAGATAAACAACTAAAAACTTCTAAAAAATCTAGAATAGATTAAATCATGTTTATAGACTTAAATGAAGCTGCTATAAATATGATTCAATCTTTCGTACAATGTTTTGATCGAAATCAAGTATTCAAGAGGAGCGAAAGATACCATCGCAGAGGGACATTCAAGTACGGACAGCGCAGTCAGACATCATTGCTGTCAGAATCGTGCCCAACTAAAGCATATGACCATACTTTTTGACAAGAAATACTCTGCTTCAAAACAATTTCCCGATATTGGAATTGAATGTACTTGACGAAATGTACCAAACAACTATTAAGACAGTGTAGCATAAAAAATCACAGTTTTCCTCGTATAAATCATCATTATCTTCTTCCGAGTTTCCTTTATAGATAATTTTTCGTTTTTCTACATGAAAGTAAACAAATAACACAGTCAATGTACATTTAACTATGTAAACACTATTGTTCCTATGAAATTTTCAGTTTACATAGATGCCAACCTCCTTTTGACACAATCAGTAACAAACTATCAAATTTTCCGTATTTTTGAAAAGTTTTCAGTAATCATTCATAAACGTGCATTTACCAATAAAAATTACTGACGAGTGGTTGCAAAGTGATGTACACTAAAATTTGTCATTTAACATGTTGTCTGTAGTATGTATTCCATTCATTAATTGTTCAGATGTTCTCGACTCAAACATTTTTGTTTTGTCAAGAAGAAGTAGAAAAAGGGGGAAAGCTACTTGGAATAGGATCCCAGTTAGGGCAACCAGTCCGGTACCCACGAATGTAGTTCTTAAAAAAAATATATAACTTTTGTTATAAATTGTGTAGTGTTATTATTTCACTAGTTCTGTAACTGAATGTAGTTTTATTTGAAAGGGTAGGCTTTCTAGTTTGAATTTCTGTAAAAATTTTGATTGATTTAAATGTAATCTGGCGTCAGTACATAGAGTAAATTGCCTAAATTCTAGCCTTTATTCTTTCCCGGAAGTAGACAGACTGACCCTGTTGTCAATAAAAACAAAATTTTGCAACGGAATGCCGGTCATGAGGCACTGAGATTGCACTTAGACACTTCTAAATGAATGCCTAACATGAACCAGAAGTCCCAAGGTGGCTATCAAAATTATTTATTGAACAGGACCCTATGTATTTACTATGATTTTCAATGCGTTCCAATGGGGCAAATAATTGGGTCCCCGTTCCTGTCAGAGAGCATGTTTTGAACATTTTAATCTGCAATTGTCAGCTTATTTTTAAAGTTTCATGGATGAAATTTGGCTACAGGCTTCAAAATTTAATAAGGAAAACAATGGTGTAATTATTTTTAAAATTTGAATTAAACTTTTTAAATTAAATTGAAATTTAAATTTATGAAATTTAAAAAAGTTTGTTTTTCAATTTAAAGTTTAAAAGGGGGTCACAGAAAGGTCATAGTTGTCTGTAATATGTATTCCTACACTTGCAAGTTAAAATGGAGGGATTTTTGAAAAATATCAGCAAATAGTATTAGAAAAAGTCACAGGGAAAGAAATAATAAATGTGTTATATGGGATCAGGGGACAGTGAAAGATGGAAAATATGGGCTTATTTCTTTCTAATATCTTATTTCTGGGACCTGGAAACAGAAAATAAACCCATAGTTTCAGTTTTAGGTTTTTAATAAGTTTTTGATAAATTGTGGCTATTAAATAAATCATTTAAGTGCCACGGTTCAGTTATGAAAGTTGTGTGCGAATCCAGCTAACATTTATTTAGAGCCGCATCACATACATAGCCACATATTATTGTGTGAACTCAGAAACACTTGCCAGGGGCTCTCTAATTTTACTTTTTTTGGAAGATATTTAAGGGGTAGGGCTATAATATAGCTTATACAAGCAATTTAAACTCAATGTACAACAATTTAAGACTCCCTTTTAAAGATTTTGATGGTCCTTAAAAGGACCGTTAATTTTATCTGTATCTATTTCAGCAGTAAATGAATAGAGCTATATCTTCCTTGGTTTTGGAACTTTTGGAGATCTGCTTCTGGTTAAGGAAACACTTAGTGCTCTTTTAATAGTTTCACTGTTTGAATTTCATTTTAATTAATGCTTCTTTCCTAAGTTTCATTTTTAAAAGTTCCTGCATTATTAACTTGTCTTTGTTATCTATATTCAGGTTGGTGAACTTGGACTAAAGTACATGGATCCCAGCCACCAACAGTTTCAGTGTCCAAGAGAACACACATATGAACTAGTGGGACATTTAGAGCAGTCAAAAGTACAACAACGCACAGTAGCGTTAGGCGGTCAGGAAGATCAAGGATTTCCCTTCACATCTGTTAAACTATAGGAGGTGCTGTTTGACTGGTTTTAGCTACAAGTGAGAACTTCTCTGCATCTAGCCTCTTATATTGTATTTTAAATGAACTTAGCAGACTATTTGAAGACTTTGTCTCATATTTTATACCATTGTTTATGGGGTATGCTTGTTTTGCATATGTAATTCTTTAAAACAGAAGATTTTTTAATTTTAATTGGAAAAAATAATATTTTTAATTTATTTTTAAACAAATTTTGGTTTCAACTAGATTTCCATACAAAGAATGAATTTGTCTACCTTATGCAATTTACAGAATGTAAATATCTCTTGAAATAAAAAAGTTTTGCTGATTTTTAGCATATTTTCTTCATGAATTTAAGATTTTCTCCGATCAATTTTCTGGTATTTGAGATGTTATAGATAAGGATCTATAATTCTGTAACTGTTTGATCAAATTTTTTGAAACTTTGCACAATAACTACTGAGATGTATATCTTTATTTTAAAAGTGCAGTTTTAAGTCTGGGAAAAAAAATAAAGTCTGACAGGAATAGGATCCCAGTTAGGGCAACCAGTCCGGTACCCACGAATGTAGTTCTTAAAAAAAATATATAACTTTTGTTATAAATTGTGTAGTGTTATTATTTCACTAGTTCTGTAACTGAATGTAGTTTTATTTGAAAGGGTAGGCTTTCTAGTTTGAATTTCTGTAAAAATTTTGATTGATTTAAATGTAATCTGGCGTCAGTACATAGAGTAAATTGCCTAAATTCTAGCCTTTATTCTTTCCCGGAAGTAGACAGACTGACCCTGTTGTCAATAAAAACAAAATTTTGCAACGGAATGCCGGTCATGAGGCACTGAGATTGCACTTAGACACTTCTAAATGAATGCCTAACATGAACCAGAAGTCCCAAGGTGGCTATCAAAATTATTTATTGAACAGGACCCTATGTATTTACTATGATTTTCAATGCGTTCCAATGGGGCAAATAATTGGGTCCCCGTTCCACTTAATAAAATGCAAGTTTGCCTCTTCGGAAGTCAGTTAGTTACCCAACAATAGGTTGATAACTCCCGAGAAACCGGAAGCATTACATTGGCGTTTCCTAAATACTGGACCAGGACGGAAAAGTAATGATAAAAATCCGCGTTTTACAAAATTGAACGTCGATGATTGGGAATCCGTAACTATTCGACTTTTACCGTAATAGCGTAGTTTTTATCGCAAAATCGGAAAAACTACGGAAAAATCGTAATGGTTGGCATCTATGAGTTTAGTACCATTATAAAAGTTCTACCTGCTTTCCAAATCTACATTTTATGTGTTTAATTTTGTCATTTAGATCCTTCCACACTATAAAAAAAAAACAAATTTTAAGTAATACGATACTTACGTCAAAACATAATCCATACAAAAGTTCACTTCTATCTCGTTCTTTACGTATGAGTGGCATGAGTTCAAATATGGTCACTCTCGCAAAAATATAAATTCTACCATTGTATTCACTATAAAAACATCACAAGTCACTAAAAACTTGAAAATTAACCCTGAAAGCCCCCGTATGTATTCAAAGGTTTATAATTAAAAGAATAAGTAAATGTTACAGTTCCACATAGTTCTGAGGTGTTCAACATAGATGTAACTCCTACAACATTACATGTAATTAGTAGTCTGTTAATTAACCAATTATCATGTCCTCGCGGTATTACTGACCGATGAACATTAACACGTTCATAGACACAAGATAAACAAAAATGGCTGGATTCCTATTGGGTCCTTCTGTACGATTTTCAGAGCAAACAGTGAACTTTTCCTTTCAGCTTAAATAGTTTTAAAGCACTTTTTAAATGTGTTGTGACCACTATTTGAACATCAATCTTTCTTTATAAAAGAAAAATTAGACATTCGATGAAAATCTCCGAAGCCCTAGCACGCGCGATTAACTGTCGTCTGCAAAGGCTTAAATCACTCGTATTAGAAGAAAAATAGATTATTTCAAATTATATCAAATGTTGGCAAACCAATATAATAATTTGTATTCTCCCGGATGACGTTCTTTAGCTTTGCAGCGTTTTGCATGACAAAAAGAAAATCTACGACAGCAAAACGTTTTGTACAACCCTTAATTAGTGTTTGACAACAAAGACAATTAGAAATTGAATATTTCATAGCGGTTTGATAGAAAGCGTCTCCTGGAAATGACTGTAATAATATGCTTTGATCTGGAAGACTGATGTGAAAAACAAATGGGTTATAGCATGTTTAACTTCGGAAAGAAAGTCAATTTCTTTAGGTCGTGTCGCGCTGTTATTTGTAATTGACAAATCGTACAATTATTCTACACAGCACGAGATGCTATTATACAATAAAAAACAATCTTGTATTATGAACAATGAAAAAGCTATCCATAGATATTTCTTGTTTGTTGTTTTTAGTCGAACAGAAAACCAGAACACAACAACTGGTACAGTTTCTCTAAATACCAATCAACTAATAATAAGACATAAATATAATTAACCAAATACTTATTCTTAGGATGTACTAATCCTCTGGAATTATGGAGGTTCACTAATTATTACGGAATGTTACGACCATTTACCAATTAAAACAAGATCAAAAATGTATACTGTTACGTCAGAACCAATGCACAACTATTTGTTAGTCTCATTCCGACTTTTGAAATACGTTTATTATTTATGAATCATTGAACTTGCTTAGTTTGAAAACGCAGTAGTATCAGAGGAGAAGATTTTGAAAAATCGTTGACGACAACGGACAGGCGGACACCGGTTGACGTCAGTCCATCTGGACGCCAAGTAATGCCGAAACCCTTAAAGTCAAACATAGCTGCAAATAACGCGATTATATAAATCGCAGCAAATGTTTCAATCTATTTTTTATATTTATTTTTAGTACATCAACAATGTCAACAAATCCGGCATCGCCAGATCGACTATATAGAAAGAGTTAATTGCGACCAAAAGGTGTCTGTGGATATAATATGGTACGGTCGCTGTGAGGTCTTAATGATCGTGATGAGTGTGGACCAACTTTGAACATGTTCAAATCAATCGTCGTGCGGTTATGGCGAAATCGGGTTGTAGAAGATGCGTAGTGAGATCGTAAAGGAATTTTACCATCGTATCGAGAGCGTAGCGAAATCACGATTCTAGTTGGAAACACTTTGCTATGATCTCACAGCAACGTTACTATGCTCTCACTACGACCTTTTAGTCGTTAGATCGCAGTTTGAACGTGGTATGAGCGTGCTAAATAATCGCTGTAGAAGCGTGCTTAGAACGTGACGAGCGTAATACGATCGTGGTAATCGTAGTGAGGTCGCAGAATAAACGTGCTGAGAACGTGGTATATTCGTAGTTTGATTGTTATAAGCGTGATGAGGACGAAGAAGCATTGTGTGCACAACGAAAATTTAGATTTTCACGCCGCTCATACCACGACATCATCACGATCTGAATTTATCTTAAATCACGGTGAGCGTGGTGTGAGGGAAGGATAGGTATAAAAATTGAGGTTGCAAGTGATAAGTTTGAGGACATGAGTCTACAGTTAAAGCTTGCATGTTAAATAAAAAACGGAGACAGATTTTCAGAATTATACAAAATAACATAAAATATTCATATTGCATTAGCATGTTGTAAACTAAATACATCTCTAATATTTGCTACTGAACAAATACATTCACTAATTAACAGATCAACGAAATTCCCTTTGTCCAAACCATATACACAATGTACAATGTACTGTCTAAAACTAAGCTACACAATCGAGGTCACACAAATACATGAATTTTATACACATCTTCTGTCAAAGTATATTTTGAAGTGAAATTAAAAGCGGACGAATACATTCATTAAAATTTTACATAGTACAAAAATCAAAAATTTAAATCGAAAAACCACGATCAACGAACAGTAAAAACGAGATAAAACTCTAGATTAATATGTCTTAAAAACGAAGGAAAACATTTATGTATCATGCTCCGCTATATTGTTACATGTATAATTGAATAACGATAATATATGCTATATGTTACTGTTTATAAGTACATGAAGGTGTGAAGCCAAGACATCCTGCACTAGAAGCGAACAGGAATTACATATCTCATAAAAAAATTAACGGTACCTATTTACTGTAACACACAGTTATTAAATAAGTATTTAATGTGTAAGTATTTTGCAGAATCGTATTTGTCATTTAGCTTTTTATTTTTGTTTTGTTTTGTCGGTTTGCATGGATAATGATTGTCCCTCGGCAATTCCATCTATTTTCATACATTTGTATGTGTTCTCAAAAGATGTTACATTTTGGAGATCACATTTACCATTCATATTGAACAACCTTCAACCGCAAATTTGATCAAAACATAATTATGAAATATATCGAGGTTACACCGTTCTCAAGACATACATTTTTGACACCTTATATTTCGCGATGCTTTAATGACAAGATTAAGAAGAGACTAGTCAGAAAAATCTCTTGTACAGCAAATATTCAATTAGAAATGGAAAATACGGAACAAATTATTATATAAATGGAAAAGAATAACTTAAGCCAAATGGAATTCTTGATTTACATTTAGATTAAATCATTACTTTTCAATCTTTGCCCAATTATTGTATAACAGAAAGAAAAACGCAACGAAATAGAACTTTACAAAAATATGAAATCCATATTTTGCTTACGAATGATGTTTACAATTATATTAGATTTGTTATTGTTTGCTTTCTGCTAACATGCATATCTTATTTCTGAAATATGGAAATTGGAATGTTCAAAATTCAATAATTATGCAAGACTAAATTTCGTTTTTAAATATTTGATGTAATATTTCGAATTTTCGTTACAATATTTAATGCATAATGAATTATTACCCTACATTTATCCAATAAATAATAATATAAAAATAGAGGCTCTCATGAACATGTCTCTCTTATCTGATATATTTGGTTATAATTGATGCATGACATAATGCAACCATTATACTTTGCTGTAGTTTAAAAGATATAAGCATTGAATTTTGTTCTATTTTTAGCTAAGGCGGCCATGTTGGCAGGTTGGGAGGCGGGGTTATTTTTTTTAACTAGATATCCTAACTACGATTATAGCCAAGTTGGTTGAATTTGTCTCTTACGTAGTTTTAGAGGAGAAAATTTTTTGTAAAAGATTACAAAATTTGACAAAAAAAAATTCTATTAAGAGCAACAACTCCTTAAGGGGTCAATTGACAATTTTGGTCAGCAATCAATCAACGGTTTGTTTGATTAGTTTGAAAATTTCAAGGCAGATAGAAATAAATCTGATTATAATGTTAGCCCATTTCAGATTTAGTGCAACTGATTTAGTTTCAGAGATATAAGCCAAATTATTCCCCACTATGCTCTATTTTTAGCCATATCGGCAATGTTGGTAAGTAGGCGGGTCCGTCGTACACATTTTTGCAACTAGATACCCTGATAATGATTGTGGAAAGTCATACAGTTTAAGCTCAATTCAGAAGCGTATTAGTTCGAACCTGCTTATGGCATAATATTGATATCGGATCAACTAATTTTGGATCTTCAATGCTCTTTACTCTTTGAGTATGTTTGTTTTGTTCATGCATCGTTGACAATGTAATGGAATTTGATGCGACTGTCATACAAGTGAGAGGTTTAGCTAGCTATAAAACCAGGTTCAATCCACCATTTTCTACATTAGAAAATGCCTGTACCAAGTCAGGAATATGACAGTTGTTATCCATTCGTTTGATGTGCTTGGACTTTTGATTTTGCCTTTTGATTTTTGATTTTCCTTTTTGAATTTTCCTCGGAGTTCAGTATTTTTGTGTTTTTACTTTTTAAACTTTGTACTAGTTTGGCTTTATAAATATTTTGATATGAGCGTCACTGATGAGTCTTATGTAGACGAAACGCGCGTCTGGCGTAATAAATTATAATCCTGGTACCTTTGGTAACTACTTATGACATTTTCGAAAAAAAAATAGTCCAAACATATCAACCTGTAATTGATCATACACTGTAATTCATTGATCTATAGGAATTACATAATTCGAGACAGCACTGAAGATTTGCGTTAATCATTGTGTTCAGATATACTGTCTATTATCATAACCCAATTGTCCTTTTTAATAGTTTATGTGACGTCTTCGTATAGATTATCGGGTTTTCTACACATTGATATCGTAAAATATCAGCCACGAGCCACAATGTGAACCTTTTTGGCGAGTGAGCGTAGCGAACGAGCTAAAAATTTTCACATTGTGTCGAGCGGCTGATATTATCAGATTATTACATGGCATTTTTCATATCGCATGTATTATCAGCCCTAGGTTCAATATCAGCCCAAGAGCCGCATGGCTCGAGGGCTGATATTGACCGAGGGCTGATAATACATGCGATATGAAACAAGACATGTTATGATCTTTTTATCATATGCTTCAACAGTGGAGAAAAAAAAACAGATTCATATATTGATCCTTTAACGTGGTTCCCAAATAGGAGTTCAAAGAGTGAAAAGTTCACTGACGTCGGACCCCAAATTTAGTACATTCAATATGGAATCTTTCGATCATATGAATAAACAGAGAAGAAGAATATTTTAATATGGACGAATCGACAAAAATATACATAATAAACATGTTTGGAAAATCAACTTTTTAAAAGTAATTTTCTAAATATTGTTTGAAACTTTAAAAATGCATTTATTAATAATTTGTTTGTTTGTTTGTTTGTTTTTTATTTATTTGTTTTTTTATTATTATTTTACACAATTAACTTTCTGATATCCAAATAATTGTTTTGTACACTACTTTGTAATGTTTTTCATTGAAAACGTAGCATTGAGGTGTATTTTCCGGAATTTGCCGAGTATCAGCGGAATGCCATGCGATAACGTTACGGAAAGGCATGTGATAACAATCGAAACATGTGATAAGGTCAACCTTAAAAATATGTTTGTTTGCAGTTTTCCGACTGTACCTTCAGACTGAAGGGTCGGTAGGTAGGAACAACATTTTATTTTATCAGCCAAAATACAGTTTAAACAAGCAGTTACACTAAACCAAGTTTCTTGTGAAGAAAAAAAAAACATTTTAAAACAACAAACACTGGACATGCTGAAAACCAACATCAAATGAACAGGCATTTTCAGATAAAAATTTTTTTCATTAAAACTGAAACTTTAACATTGTGTCATTATCCAATTTATGACATAAAATATGGTATAATTATTAAATACTGGAACACTTATAAACAAGGAATGTCATTATGACTAGAACTGTTTTAAAGAAATATATTCAGACATGTATGCTTCTTGACTAGAATGTTTTCATGAGTAGAGTATTTTCATCAGAAAAATGTAGATATTAAAGATTTACAAGACAATGTATTAAAGAGTGTATTTTTAATAAAAAAAAAATAACCATTGAATGTTCCTCAATTGAAAAAAAGGCAACTTGAAAAAAAAGTATTAAGACATTCGACTGTTTTCATATTTCTAACAATATTTAATTATATGTGATAAGGTTATATTTTTGCCAGGCTTTAAAGAAACCCAAAGAAATCTAAAGTTTGGGGTGAAATCCATAGCACCCCATTAAAAGTAAATGGTCTGTACTGAAATGTTTTTAATGCATAAAAAAAATTGGCAGCATAGCTCCTAAGGACATGTTTTAATTGAATTCACACAGGCCACACAGTTTGGGTATATTTAATATTGTAAGAAAGAGAATAATTGCAATGAGTGGGGCAGCCCCCCTTATCCTAAGGGAGCATACTCATTGCAATCGAAGATAGATTTAATATAGAGAGAGTATATTTATTTTTCAAGCTAATCATTCATTTTCTCTACATCTTTGTGTAGTTAGGGTTGCTTCTTATTGATTTGGCATGATCTATATCCATTAACATTTCAAATGAGCCCTTCCTCCCACAGGCACTTGTTTCTATCCATTGGAAGACCCACTATCAACGTATATTTACGAGGGGGTACTCTAAGGGAAAATACAATGCATATCACTTGAAAGAAAAACTTTTCATGAATCGAATGGTGTATGGAACAAAAAATTTGAGACTGAATTGACAGAGAAATAAGGGTTTTAAGCGGAGAGGTGAAAAAAAGTAGTTGGGTACTTTCTCGTAAATATACGTTGATAGTGGGTCTTCCAATGGATAGAAACAAGTGCCTGTGCTTCCTCCGTACAGGCGTGTTTACAGATATCCATGAAGATTTAAGTCGCGGAGGAGTGGTTTCATCTTTGTCGTCTTCACAACGATTTGTAGAAAATATGCCATACTTCAAGCTGCTGTCGAATTATTTAACCACTGAAATTGGTTCCATAAAGTCAGGCTCCACAGATTCTGTACCCGATTTGTTTGAGACAGAATGGTTATCGAGTCAGTTATGAATATCCGCTGCATCAATGTCAATGATATCATCACACATCATTACATGTGCCTGAATCTGTATAAACAGTTTACTAATAAACTTTTTTGTTTGTTATCTGTCTTAAAATTGACACGAGACGACAACGTAAAAAGTAAAATCACAAAAATACTGAACTCAGAGGAAAATCAATTCGGAAAGTCCATAATCACATGGCTTATCTATTAGTTGAAAATGCGGCTATGAACTAGCTTTCAGTACCTGCGAGCATTCTTTGTTCAATAATGTGTGTCTTTGTGTTATTATTATGTAATAAAGTACTCCTCCGTGACTTCATGGATACCTGTAAACAATTTCCATGTGCTTTATCATTAAATGGTTACATGAACGCTTGACGGGAAGCTAAGAAAAACCGAAATTGAAATGCGTAATTGACCCAGACTTTAAATCATTTCTGGAAAGGACCCAAAGTTCTGGATCGCGTCAATAGAAGTATTAAAAAGACATTCTTCAAACATAAAGCAATAAAATTTTCACAGTCGGGAGGATTTTCAAGGGTCGGTCGGTAAACTGCAAACAAACAATATTTTAATTTAAGCCTAAACTTTTCATATCAGCCCGCTAAGCACCAATTCGAAAAATATGGAATTTACGTTCATTTAATGCTATTATCATACAGTAAAAATCATATGTTATTTGGTCTAAGTATATGATAATTTACGATATCTATACGAAGAAACCCCGATTATCTTTTTATCGTTCTATTACTGGTCGTTTCTTTCTCCCTAAGACAGTTTTACGCTTGACAAAAGCAAGCTTGATAACGTCTCCTCTCGCATTGTGACGTCGCTGATAACTTCTCCTCTCACATTGTGACGTCGCTGATAATGCCTGGTTTCGTTTTGAAGTCTTGATACGAGAATTACGAGCAACAGAGCAGGGTGATATAGGCGGAGGGAAGGACGATAATTAAGATTATCGAGCAAGTTTGGTCATCTGATATGAATATTCAATCTTAGTTAGCAGTTATTCTAAGGACTCTATTTTGTGAAAATGAAAGATCTTTCATACATGTACTAGCAAATATCATTAATAACAATTTACATACAGAGAACAAGAAACAAATCGAATTTAAGATGAACTGTGTGCACTGTACTCCAGAGAGAGAAGCAGAGCATGCGCGAAATGAATGATTGTCAGGTTGAATAGCCATAACAACAACGTCATTATTTCTACATTGGGAGTTCGCTGTATGAATTAACACAATACAACTATTAAGGTTAAATGTAGCTCAACTAATTTGATTCAATGCTTTGTTTCCTATTTCGTGCATAAAATTAGTATTTCGAGTTTCCTCGAAGCTGTTATTGAAATTTGCCATTATTGTCGCACGGGAATTAGAAATACATCTTAATTAATCGGACACAAATTTGAAACTAACAGTAAACAATATAATTATGCAAATAGTATTTAAAAGCTTTGGCATGCTGTTTTCAAAATAAAGCAGCTAGTGTAACGTGTTTGGCTTATGAACTATATGTTCGTATCCGTTTTCACAGAATCTGAAATACTCCAATATCAATCTTTTAATTAACTCGAAAACCTAACTACAACTTGGATTGAGGCCTTTCTTAAAAACTACAAAACCAGTTTTTAAACTTTGAAACTTAATAAAGAAATAACACTATTTACACAAATAACTTTATATATCAAAAAGTAGTCTGAAAACTAGAACCTCAATTTATCCTTGATCCTTTCACTGACTCCGAGGTCCCAACTGATTTGAAAAAACAATTATATTAAACTTAAGAACAAGTTTGAAAAATCCTAGGTTCCTGAAACACCTAGTTCTGAGACACCCAGTCTCTGAGACAACTAGTCCCTGAAGCACCTAGTTCCTGAGACAACTAGTTTTGAAGCACCTAGTCTCCGGAGCACATAAGTCACCAGATTATTACAAGCTATCTGTTCGAGGGACTGCGACCATTCCCTAGAGAAATTACAGTTTCGGAACAACGCGGTAGCTTGCAATAATTGTAATACTTAGTCTCCGAAGCACAAAAGTCACCAGACTATTACAAACCACCTGTTCGAGGGACTGCGACTATTCCCGAGGGAAATTACAGTATCGGAACAACCCGGTAGCCTGCAACAATCGTAAAGACTTTAAAAACCGCTTGGTTCAAAACCACAACGCTTTCAACTCAAACTAGGTTTATAAACTTCTCAATTCTAACTTCTTTATTGGTATTTTCTTCCCGATGTTTAACCATCAACGGCCAAATAACAAATGAGCGAACTTACACAATGAATCGGTGTCTTTATATACCAAGAGCGCGGACCTCGAAGAGAGCACCCTAGCAACAATTAACGCGTCTCATAACAACCAAGGATAAACGAACGATTTTATATGTATTTATCGTTAACGCATTGTTCAAACGGGTAATTTATTATAGATTACAATTCAACGATAAATAACACATATTGACTTATGTCTAAACTGCATTTTTGTCACATTACTCACGCCTCCGATTTCATGCGTCCTCGCATGACTAACATACTTTTTTTTCTATCATTACGTCTGTAATTTTGAGCGTTTATACTGCCAAAGAATAAGTTTAAAACAAATTTTGCCTCTGCAGCGGCCCCAAGGAGCCTACTCTTCACGAAATCTGCAGGAGGGGTCTTTTACATGCACAGGGCGTGACATGTTCCTGTACATGGGGCCTCGGATTTAACGTCCCCATCCGACGGACTCACATTGATATATTTTTTTCTCTGTGTTGAGTGTATTTCGACACACCTCAACACTTACAATAAAAATAACATTAATATTTTATAAAAAAAACAACAATTGCTATCTACGATAACCGATTAAATTTCAACCAGAGATTGAAATTCTATGTGAATTTTCTCCTCAACCCCATTTCTATTTAACATACTTCTAACAGACTTTATATATTTTCTGTACTTCAATAACTCTTTCTGCTTTGGAGCCACATTTTTCTCTTGTGTTGTTTTTCTTTTGCTAAGTCCTTTCAGACACACTTTATCAGAAGTCTTAACATTTGTGTCAGGCTCTTTAATATCATCATCTTCGTTTTCGGAGCTGTCATTTTCTGAGACTTCTTCTCGATTCACATCTTCGTCTTTAGAGTAAACGTCTTGTTCCCTTGGTAGCTCAGCGATTTTAACGTCATCATTCCTATGAAACCTTTTCATATGACGTCTGCGATAAGCCGACTTCTTAAAGACTTTGCTACACTGGTAACAATGTGATAAGGTCTTCTCCTGATTCTTAACCAATATTCCTTTATTTGTATCTACAATACTAACTTTTTCTTTGATTGGTAGAACAGGCTCTGTGATGGTTTTAGACACCAGTACTTCACACCGAGGAGGCAGTTGTACAGCCGATGCTACATATGCCCCGTAGCAACCTATCTGACCTTCAAAATGTAAACGGGTCTCTTTTCCATTTACCCAAATATTACCTTTAGTAATATTAATTACACAACTTTGGCTCCTTTGGAAGTCTATTCCCAGTATACCATCTACGTTCAGATCTGCTATCACAGCTATGTTGGAACAGACATCACCATTTATTTCAATATCAATGATGGTTTTCCCAAATACAATTAATGGAGAACCGTTGGTAGTCAATATCTCTCTGTCCATTGGTGACAGAACATGGGAACCCATACGGTCAAATAATTTCTTTGAAATTAGAGATACTGTCGCTCCTGTGTCTATAAGCATCTTGGCTTTACAACCATTAACTTTAGCTGCTATAAACATACCGGCCTCACTTGCTAATTTGTTAACTCCTATCACACCGTTCTGTTTTTCATGTGAAACTTCGGGTCCGTTTTGGGAGCTTGAACGTTCCCTTTTCACACTACTTTCAGAACAATTTTTTTTGAAATGTCCAAATTTTCCACAGTTGAAACATCCACGTTTCTTACGATTCTGAAATTGTGAATTACCTTTGAAAGGAAACCACCCTTTTCCCTGAGTTTGTTGCAAAGCTTTTACTTCTCGTTGCAGATCAGTCAAAGCTGTCTGCATGTTTTTAAGTAGCTCTACTGTTTTGTCGCTAGCGTCACTGTTGGTCCCGTCTCTAGTTATAGCCCTTGAATAGCCCTTCCCATTATCTTGCTTGATTTCGGCCTTATTAAAAGCTTCAAGTTCAACAGCGTGTCGAATCGCGTCGTTCAAGTCAGCAGGTCTAGCTTGTTTTATCCTTAGCCTCATGTCTACACTCATGAGTCCGTCTATAAACTGCTCTTTAGCAAGTGTTTCCCTAACGTCATTTGGGGCTGTTAGATATGAAAGGTTCGCTAAGCGTCTTATGTCCCGACCTAATTCCGGAAGGCTTTCTGAAGCCTTTTGACGACGCTCCCGTAATTGTGTTCGGTACAATTCCGTTTGATTGGCAGGCGAAAATCTATCTTCAAGAGACATGACAAGCTCTTTAAAATCTTGTCTTTTATCTGTGGGTAAATTTCCTAGTACCCCCTGGGCCTGTCCTCTCAATGAGACTGCCAAATATAAACCCTTTTCTGACTCTGTCCAGTCATTTATACGCGAACAGGCATCAAAATGAGACTTGTAATCTATCAATGATCCTTGACCGTCAAACGTAGCGGGCTTTATGATATTTTTGCTTTTGTTGTCTCCCCTATATGCACCTAATTTATCTTGTGGTTTTGGCAAATTTTTCTTTAACCTTTCAGTAACAAAATTTGTCTCGAAAACAGAGTCTGGATAATTTTTCATCTCTGGAGCTAACTTTATCGAAGCTGGGATATGTTTATCAGGTATTGCAGGCCGTGGCATAACTTTTGACTTAGCCGCCCCTTTCCCAACATTTGAACTTTGGAGTATATTGTTGCCTGTACCAAAGTCGGGGTCTGGAATAATGGAAGTACGAAATCCAGAGTCCGATTGTCTTGGCCATGTTGCTTGATTGATAGAAGTTGACTGAGAAAAGTCTGGGGCATTCTCAAAACTCTTAGATCTTACGTACTCTATTTCCTTGTTTAATCTATCTAACTCCCTGGTCAAATTTCTTGTTTCGACACTGTAAGGGTCATACAACATTTTATCTTCTTTGTATGTTCGGGACATATTTTGAAGAATAAATTAAACAATTTTCCAAATATATTTTATTAAACAATTTGACAATCAATATATTTTATTAAACAATTTGACAATCAATGTATTTACAAAACAGTGTGTTGCTTCTTGCAATTACGGACAAATAGGAAATAATGACAAAAAACAATGTGATTATTTACATATAATACTGAAGTTTCTCAGATCCCACCGCTGCTAACCAATTTTGTAACGTGTTTGGCTTATGAACTATATGTTCGTATCCGTTTTCACAGAATCTGAAATACTCCAATATCAATCTTTTAATTAACTCGAAAACCTAACTACAACTTGGATTGAGGCCTTTCTTAAAAACTACAAAACCAGTTTTTAAACTTTGAAACTTAATAAAGAAATAACACTATTTACACAAATAACTTTATATATCAAAAAGTAGTCTGAAAACTAGAACCTCAATTTATCCTTGATCCTTTCACTGACTCCGAGGTCCCAACTGATTTGAAAAACAATTATATTAAACTTAAGAACAAGTTTAAAAAATCCTAGGTTCCTGAAACACCTAGTTCTGAGACACCCAGTCTCTGAGACAACTAGTCCCTGAAGCACCTAGTTCCTGAGACAACTAGTTTTGAAGCACCTAGTCTCCTGAGCACATAAGTCACCAGATTATTACAAGCTATCTGTTCGAGGGACTGCGACCATTCCCGAGAGAAATTACAGTTTCGGAACAACGCGGTAGCTTGCAATAATTGTAATACTTAGTCTCCGAAGCACAAAAGTCACCAGACTATTACAAACCACCTGTTCGAGGGACTGCGACTATTCCCGAGGGAAATTACAGTATCGGAACAACCCGGTAGCCTGCAACAATCGTAAAGACTTTAAAAACCGCTTGGTTCAAAACCACAACGCTTTCAACTCAAACTAGGTTTATAAACTTCTCAATTCTAACTTCTTTATTGGTATTTTCTTCCCGATGTTTAACCATCAACGGCCAAATAACAAATGAGCGAACTTACACAATGAATCGGTGTCTTTATATATATACCAAGAGCGCGGACCTCGAAGAGAGCACCCTAGCAACAATTAACGCGTCTCATAACAACCAAGGATAAACGAACGATTTTATATGTATTTATCGTTAACGCATTGTTCAAACGGGTAATTTATTATAGATTACAATTCAACGATAAATAACACATATTGACTTATGTCTAAACTGCATTTTTGTCACACTAGTATATGTCATTTATATGACTTTGGAGATCGGAATTAGTTTTCGGACTTTTAGATCATCAATGCTCTTCTACTCAATCTGTGCTGTATTTGTCTTTGTTTTTAATCTTTAGTCAATTCAAGTGTCACTGATAACCGTTTGTAGACGGAACTCGCGTATGACGTACCAACTTACATAAACCTTCGTACCTAGTGCATATATCTTTGATTATTTTTTTTTTTTTGCATTTTGAGTGGACAGCATTTTTTACCTATACATACGTATTTGTTTATATTTCTTCAAATGTCTTGTCTTGTACTGTAAGCTTCAACACGGGTGTGATAGATGGTAAATATAAAAATTGTAAACCAACTTGTTTTCGCAGATACTTTATTTCGCGTGTAGCCCTTTTCACCCGACTTCACAGGCATTGATTTCCGCGATCTTCTAATTTTCTTGGTGCAATTAAAAATGGAAACATAAGTGTTACTTATTCGCGACAATTTATATTCGCGTTATTTTTTTACTAGCGAAAGTCGCGAAAAATAAATAGCTCGCGAAATTAATTGGTTTTCATACATGTATAGTTTTGTATATAATGTGTTATATTATCTTTCCATTACTACACTGTATTCTCCACGTTCAATTAGACCTAGTAACCTTTCACCCTAAAATCACTCTTATATGAATTACTTATAATTGCATTAATTATTTTGTCAGTCAACATTAATCGGAAGTTCAAACAAATATCTTTGGTTTCGTAAGAAAATATTTGTCTTGATGTTTTTAGACTAGCATAGCCATACGGGAAATGAATAATAAATTACCAATTTTAAGCAAAACGCACTACAGAGCAGCACGCTGCAAATACATCATTCCTCAAGGTCGTCTGCAATTACCGGAAATTGGAACATTCTAAGTTACTCACTTGCGACGGTTCCGTAAATGATAAAATCTCTGAGTGCTTTCCAGAAAATAAAATTTCCTTCTAAAGTTGATTTAATAATAGTGATTTGTCTACGCCAAACGTGCTTGTGACACCTAATATTTCATTTTTCTATCACTTGATTGGGCAATTAGAGCAAAGACATGTTTAACTTTTGAAATAGTTTGTTTTCAATAGTAGAGTGAAAACAAGTTCAACGCACTTTACTGGCCTAATTAAGGGATGATTTATGTATTTGTAAATGTCCTACTTGTAAAATTGCTATAATTTGATAGTGATTATTGCAAAGAAAGACAGAATCAAATCTAGAATGTGTATACATTTGTACATTAAACCGCAGGCTTCCCTTTTTCTGTCTTATTTAATTATTTTAATTATAAGGAGGTCAATATATATATCACGTTGCATAATTATAACGTAATAACTCAACTCACAATGTCAGTCAAATATAATTCCGTACATTAGAGGTTTCTCAACATCTTACGAACGGACGAAACTCTACGAACGTATCGTTATGGAGCAGTAATTTTGTTATAATAAAATCCATAATAAATGTCTACCGATACTGCAGTGTGTTTTAAGGACAACAGTTAACAACTAAATATCCTTTTTTTCAACCTTGCATTTTATTGTTGTCTTTAAACATCCGTGTTCCAATTTATTTTCTGTTGTTGACTGTTTCGTTTTCTTACGTTAAGTTCCGTTTGTTGACATGTCGTATATATGCGTTCGATTTATCTCCCTTATCCATTAAAAAAAAAACATTTCTTTTATAATGTCCTTGACAACACATCTAGTTTGCAATTGGTTGATTGATTGTTTGGTGTTTAACGTTCAGTGGCAAATATTCCATTCATTTCATTGCGATATTAGCGTTTGGTAAAGGATTGATAAGTGATTGAGAAAATATTTCATATATCATTCCACACGTCCCTTCTATTGGTCCAATTGGTTTGAGTTACTCTGAGTTTCATTTTTTCGTGTCGGAAAGTATCTTGGATAGATGTCGTAACATAGCTTTTTTATTTCTAATATTTATTGGGAATCAGTTAAAGAAATTTAAAGGTGCACTCGATGTATCGTTAGAAATATAGTTTTGTGTGTTCTTGTTGAAAGTATGAGTGCTACCCTGGTAGTCACATAGTTATCAAAATATATATATTTATAAATTACACCCCTAACTAAAAATAAAAATGAAAAATATGAAAAATAGAGGAAATATGCACAGTATGCCATAGAAGCTTAACGGAAACAATAAACAAGAAAAAAAAATATGTATATACTAATAATTATACTATAAAGGAAACATACACACATAGAATAAGAAAGGCCATTATAACAACAAAAAAACACAATATATAAGTTTAAATATGTATTTCAATATTTTCCTTTATTTTTCTTGTTAAGTCTACCAATTTATAACAATATATCAATAAGAAGAGATCATTTGGATTTTAGTGGTTGGGGCAAAGAAGTTATCCCGGAACTTATTGGGATGTTTTCTTTTCAAATTTAAATCGAAAGGCGTTCACTCCTAGATTTATTTTACCTCATGTCTACGAAAGAATTTTTACCGTTAATTAAATTCTAGCCATCATCTGCCATGATTCAAAAGATTCTTATCCCTTTCCATCCATAGATCTATATTTACCTTTTTCACATATACTAAATAGTGATGTTGTCATCATGTTTATTAAAGTTTCATGTACGATTACTGTCCTTTGATTAAATAGTATATATTCTTCGCTTAAATTTATAGATCAATAAGACTTTCAACTGTGTTGATTGAACAGTAAATTGTATATTATATATTATATAATATCAAATAAATATAATATGTATTTGATTCAAAATGTTTTTAAAAAATTAAGCATGCATATTTTACATGTAAAAGACATTTCAAAGGGAAGAAGAGCACAGCCGATAATCCAATATTATAAGATAAATTACTGCTCCCTCTTTTCTCGTTACGGCAAGTTACGTCAAGTTAGGGCGATTTTCGTTCGTTCGTAAGATGTTGAGAAACCTCTATTGGGCGACATATATACTTGTGCCTTCCCATGCCGCTAAACTTATATTTCCGTGAGAGCAACAAAAAATACAGCTTTTGCCATAACACGTTCAATTAGACGAGCGAGATTACATCACAAGACAAATATGCATCATTACACAAAGGGACACAACTCTCGATTTTTACTTCAAAACATATCGTCGCTGGGCTTCTAAAATGTTGTATATTACAAATTTTTCAAGAAAAAAATATCTCACAAACAGGCTTTGAAAATTTTGGCAAAATGCATGCTTCCAAAATGTCGTATGTGAACTTGAACATTTTTGTAAATAGCAGTGAAATAGAAACTTTGACATTTCTGGATTATCCAAGAACTTAAATTATTTTCACAGAAATAAAGAAATGTACAATTATTTTTTTCCCAAAGCCATTCTACAACGATTTTCAAGTTTTCATACTACATTTTGGAAGCTAACTTTAAAAACAACTGACATTGGCAAGTTTGTATTATGTCTTATTTCACACATTTTGATTGGTCTAACTGTATGCAATTTTGTAATACCAAAGATTTCCTCCCGCCCAGACCATTGGTGTCAAAAAGTATTTTTAGCCAAAAAAGTCATATACGACATTTTAAAAGCCCAGCGACGATATGCCAAAAAGAATTATTTTCAAATTTATTTTTAGCTCACCTTGCCCGAAGGGCCAAGTGAGGTTTTCTTATCACTTTGCCTCCGGCATCCGTCGTTATCCGTCGTTGTCGTCTTCGTCTTCCGTCGTCGTCGTCCGTCGTCGTTAACTTTTACAAAAATCTTCTCCTCTGAAACTACTGGGCCAAATTTAAGATCATTTAACCATACTTGGCCACAATCATCATTGGGGTATTTAGTTTTAAAAATGTGTCCGGTGACCCGGCCAACCAACCAAGAGGGCTGCCATGGATAAACGTAGAACAAAGGGGTAAAATGCAGATTTTGGCTTATATCTCTGAAACCAACGCATTTAGAGCAAATCTGACATGGGGTAAAATTGTTTATCAGGTCAAGATCTATTTGCCCTGAAATTGTTCAGATGAATCGAACAACCTGATGTTGGGTTGCTGTCCCTGAATTGGTAATTTTATAGAAATTTTGCCGTTTTTGGTTATTATCTTGAATATGATTATAGGTAGAGATAAACTGTATAACAGCAATAATGTTCAGCAAAGTAAGATCTACAAATAAGTCAACATAATCAATCATGGTCAATTGACCTTTTAAGGAGTTATTGTCCTTTCTAGTCATTTTTTAACAATTTTGTAAATTATGTAAATTTTTACAAAAGACTTTAACTACTGGGATAGATTCAAGGTTCATTAGATATAGATAATTTTAAGCAGCAAGAATGTTTATATAGTAAAGTAAGATCTACAAACACATCACCATCACCAGAACACAATTTGTCATGAATCCATCTGTGTACTTCGTTTATGATATGCGCATAGACCAAGGTGAGCGATTTAGGCCTTAGGTCCGGTAATATAGTACTTGTATATATAGCAATTAGTTATTGAATTAGTTGTCGTTTGCCCGGGTCCTTCAATACATTACGTATATGTGGAGACATATACTTGTCTCCTAATGTCGCTAATCTCTATCGTTTGATTAAGAACAACACAAACACATCTTTTGTCATCGCACGTTTATTTAGAAGAGCGAGATTACATTACATGACAAATATGCATCATTATGCAAAATAGATACAACTCTCAACCACACAACAGAATTCCATAAATAATAGTGACATACTATTTAGACATGTATATCGTCAGGAACTTTTTCTTGGAGTTATGACCCTTTGAACTCCAATCAGTCGGTCCTGTTCTTGTTTGCCCAGTGACAGTCTTGGGGCATGGATTATGTTAGTGTGCTCCCTAATAAAGTTTCTTTAATTAACTACAATATAGTAGAGTTTACCTTTATGTATTAACTTGTACGATTGAACGAGAAGTAAGGATCAGCTTTGTTAATTCTAGGCAATGTTTTACAGAGACATTTAGGGTTTCAGTTGGATGGACTTGTTGCAAGTGCAACCTCTGTATCGTGAAACTTTAGTTGGTTTCACAAAAAAAAAAAAACCAACTTACAACCAAGATTGAACGTATGTCATGAAAATTACAATCCAGTGCACTTACAATCAATCTTATTTTCAAGTTTTTTTTAGTGAATCCGACTTTCGAATATTTAAAAGAATTTGTATACGCGATGTGAACATTAGAGAACAATGTTCTTGTGAAATAGCATTACGGGAATATTTTATTGTATGACAACAAAGAAAGGATAAAGGGGTATTCATTCATGACACAAAATCAGTACGTTCACGTCAAAATATACAAAAATCTAATGAACGACGCGTTTATTGCCATTCTTCAACAAAAGTCACAATGAGGCCTTCGACACGGAGCATAATCTAACACCTCACTGCAAGTTGACCTATATATACGGTGTTATATGTAAGCCATGTCGCTGGAATAGGTCACATTGTCCAGCTTGAAAATACATGTATGTGAATAGGTGGGAAAACCAGAAATATATCATAAGGTCAAAAAAGTTCCCATATACTGGTTGTATGAAAAGCCCTGTCATGCTTTCACAGCCGAAATTCTCGCCTGAAGTAAACATAAGGAAACTGAGCTCTGAGCAATTAAAGGTGGTATTTTTTTCTCTCGAAAATTGCCGGAATGTGATTCTCGTCGTCAATATGGGAAAAGTATTAGTACTTGCGCAATATATGAAAAGGTAATATACATTTTTTTTAAATCTAAATTCTTTGAAAAGGGTGGGGTAACAGAACCATAGCGACACTATCTATCGATCAAATATTAAAGTCTCAATCCCCATGTGCAAGTTTAAAACGGCCACTACTACATGAACGCTTTGAGTGGAATTTCTGGTCGTTAATCTCAACAATTTCATAGAGACTCGGGGATCGGACAATTTCTTATAACAATAAAACGTTCATAGTTACTTAGGAGCAGGACAATTTTTTAGCCATCCCCATTTTTCTAAATCTGCTTTACACGCACATATAGATATGCTGCAAATAATTTTTATTTGAGATTTACGGTGGTATCTTTTTTTAAGATATCTCTGAACGCTGTTGTTAGTACACTGGGAAGTGATAGTGAATAGCAAATATAAGTTATTTCAACTTTACTTTTGTTCATATGATACATAAAAACGCGAAATTAATTGAAATCAATAGAGGAAATAAAAATAACGGATTTTATTTTTTCATAAAAAGGAGAGAGTTAAAAAATAATTGTCCTAGTATCCCCAAGTACATATGAACAATTTTTGGTTATACAAGTACAACATCTTGAATAAATGACAATCGTAATACATCTTATTTTTATATATAAATCATGATAATACCCGTAAAACCGAATGTTTCAAATTACTGAGATCTCTGAAAAACGATATTGGCATTGACGTCATCGAACTGTCTAAATTAAAATGCTTGAATAACAGTTTTTTTCCCTTACATACCTTCATTGAACGAGACTACAGACTTGATCTAGAAAGTGACAGCCGGAAATATTCTTTTGAAATAAATAACTCCTCATTTACCTATCGTAGACGCATAGAATCGTTGCATCTATACAGTGTTTTTAAAAATACAATTGAAAGTCCTTATTCTCTACATGTTATAAGTTTACATTTATCAAGATTGGTACCTAAATGACACACTTTGCTAACAAGAATCATAACAAAGTTACCTTACAACTTGAAGATCACACAATCGTCAAAACAAAAAGTGAAATGTAGCGCTGTCATCGTGTAAATTGTATCATGGACAAATGGATAGTCTTTTAGTCAAAATGAGGTTACAATAATTCATATTATGTCCGATATGTTTTCAAAGTTAATACACATTCATTATACAACAATAACTGATTACTTGAGCTCCCTAGAACACTTGTATAAAAATGTCGACACTCGAAAATCGGCAAAATTCATTTAACTATCGAATAACCACTTAAAAGCATTTTTATGATATAGATTTTACGTCTTCAAGTTGAAACAGCGCATAAATATAATAATACTAAATAATGCAGTATGATGTGTTTTTCAAAATACCCTTAAGGGTAGGTGTTTATTTGTTTTTGTATTTAACATTTAAAGTACAATCATATTTGATCTTATAAATATGCGATTTAATACTGATAAAATAAATCATGCATATGTTTATTTCTTGTCAAATGTATAAATAAAATTGAAATTGAAGAAAAAACAGCAGAACTGTTATTCCTATGATATATCATTATAGGGTTTAAAAAATAACAATGCACCAGAGCTAGGAATAATTTGTGCAATCAAAATGAAATAAATTTTGCCGAAACGTTTTGAATATGTACGACTGACAGCGATATTTTAGTTGCTTGCTTGCGTTTGATTGTTTAGTAACAATTTGAATTCATATGCTTCGGGTAACAGTTAGTGTTAGTGTTCCCGGTCAAACCAAAGGTAGTCGTCGTTAGTTTCGGATTTTAGATTACAGTGCATGTATTTATGAGATTAAATATAGCCGTAAGTTTTATTATATCGCATGTAATATTAGTGACTGCTTTTTTTGTGTAGGAGTCGTAAGCGTACAAAAAGTCATACCCGAAAACATTTTGTAAAAAATGCCGAAATTTTGGAAATATAAAATAATCGAAATTCAATGTTCGACAATGTAAGGTTTTAGCCTGGCAACATTCTATCAACGCAACCCTTTAAAAGTTGTTGCAAAAATTCTTTAACGTCAAATTGACAAAGAGATACTATACTCAGCATACAATGTAGATCTTACTGCCAAATGTTAAATTTGCAAACTCACAGTTACCGTAAATGTTTGCGTGTTCAATGATAAAACCTAATGGCATTTTCAAAACAATTACCATAAAATTCTGCATACATTTTCCATATTATAAAACTGTGCAAAAACATAACTTAAATCACATTAGCGAACGCATATATTAAATATTGAATAACACGTTTTGAAATCTTAAAGTTATGATATTAAGCACTTAGTCTAGCTTGAATTTTACATGGATCTGCACTAAGATTTCGGCGATTTATTATGTGTGCTATTGTTTGTATGTTTTCAAATACAAAATATTGTAAAAATTTAAAACATCAGTTAAACAGAGTTTTCTTCATCATATTTGTTTAAATTCCATATTGATTATTGATCGGTGCGAATAATATCATATGATAAAAGGTTCGTAACTGAAAAACTGACAAAACTGTACTTATATAGCTGACTTTGCGGCACTGGCTTTGCTCATTGTTGAAGCCCGTACGGTGACGTATAGTTGTTAATGTCTGTATCATTTTGGTCTCTTGTGGACAGTTGTCTCATTGGCAATCATACCACATCTTCTTTTTTATAACCCAATATTCGGGAAAAGCAAATTCTTTGATTTGCTTTGGGAATTTCAAAACAAAAATTAAGCGGATCGAAATACCAAAAATACCTTGTATGATTAGGATTCTAAGAAAGTTTCAATTGATTTTATAAGGGGTTAATGATGGGGCAATAGCGGTGTTTCAGTTAAAACATATCTTATTTGCATAAACACAAATTTAATGCGATACAAGTCAAATAGACTTACGACTGAGTCTACTCCATAAATCATAATTATAACAATACAATGAATAAGAGCATGCATACATTACAATTTTTCAACATTTATATAAATTGGACACTAAAAAAAGCACAAAAAAAAAAAAAAACACAAAAAAAAACAACAACAACAAAAACAAAAACCACACAACTTAACCTTAGATGATGATGTACATTTGGTATGTTTTTTACTATCTAAACAATAAGGAATCTCTTCGACCCTATAATAAGCTCAAACACATGTTTAAAGCTATTTTCATTTTGGTTCTGAGTAAGCATATATACATGTATGGGTTTATTTACACCACTGGGTCGATGCCATTGCTGATGGAGTTTTAATTCCCCGAGGGTATCACCAGCCCAGTAGTGTGCTGACATGAATTATCATTGATTGATATGGTCATTTGATAAATTAACTGTTTACAAAACTTTAGAATTTTTGAAATCTAAGGCTTTTCTACCTCAGGGATAGATTACCTTAGCTGTATTTTTGGCAAAACTTGTAGGAATTGTGGTCCTCGATGCTTCGTATTTTATTTGGCCTTTTTATCTTTGTTTGGATTCGAGCATCACTGATGAGTCTTATGTAGACGAAACGCGCGTCTGGCGTAAATATAAAATTTAATCCTGGTATCTATCTATGATGAGTTTATTTACTAACTGCGATGTTAATAGTTCTACATTTAATGGACAGCTATTTTGGGAGCCAGTAAGATTTTGTAAAAGCTGTCTTCTTATTTCTAAATTCAGATACACACAGCAGTGGGAAGATGAATCAGAAATAATATTACCTCTATACATATTCTAATTAAAAAAGTAAGCAGAACATCGAAGTTAAGTAAGCACAAGGTTAAGTTTACGACTTTAATATTTCGGAATGTTTTTATTTCTATTGGGATTCAAGTTTTTGAGTTTCGTTTTGAATTTTACTATTGTATCTGTTTCGCGGTTTGAAGTATCTAGATTATTCCATAGACGTATAGTTGATGGTATAAATGATTCATTAGTTACAGTAAGTCTGCAAAATGGAAGCATTATACCGTTACCATTGCGTAGTGCATACACAGTTATACTTTGGATTGTTGGGGGAATTAAATTACTCAAATATTCTGGTATATTATTTTGTGTAATATTATAAAACGTTTGAATGTTTCTTCTTTCTCGCCTCACTGCCAATAGCACGGTGGGTATGGTTGTCCTGCGAGAGAACGTTCTGTGCTGGTGATTCGGTCCTGACGGGTGCTGGTGATCAATGAAAAAATGTAAACAAAGACGAAAATGATGATTTTTGACGTTTTCACTCATAAAAAATGGAAGAAAACAGTTGGATTTTTTTCAATTTTGTTTGTTATGGGTTCATATGTAAACCATTAAAAAGTTGACCCTCTAAACTGTTTCAGCAAGCGTAACACAAAAATGCTCATTTTCAGAAAATCTAGAACTGAAAAAATAAAACAAAAATGCTCATAGAGTGCGCTTTCTATGATCGTAACTTGTATTACATAATTACATAAAAGGGCAACATCTTTCGTCCAATATCAGATAACAATATATAGTATCTAAAATAAGAATAGTTTTATTAAGATATTAAATGCACCTTACATTGATGCTTCAACAATGATCAAAGCCCATGCCGCATAGACATGTTTGTTAGCGCTCCGCATACCCCCCCCCCCCCCCACTTCCACCCAACCAACCCTCCTCATTTCCTCCTTCATTGTTACAGTGGTGTACCAACACAACAATTTATTACATAAAATAATAACACAAAGACACACATTATTGAACAAAGAATGCTCGCAGGTACTGAAAGCTAGTTCAAAGCCGCATTTTCAACTAATAGATAAACCATGTTCTCATATACAAAATCCCAATCTTGTCGATTAAAAAAGTCTCAAAACTTAAGTTCACATTTTAATGTTTGATGAAGCAGAACTTTAAAAGTGTGCAGTGAATCTTGTGCTCTCAACAGTTATTGTCATAATTATGTTTACATAAGACTTATAAAGGAATTAAGAAGGTACCAAGAAATAATTTACAGTTCAATTTAATGATCATTAATGGAAGGAAATGGTACGGAAGTTTACATAGGACAAAAAGAAATTGATAGTATTTTTTGGCGAAAGACTTAAACGCTTCTTTGCATTATATAGTACAGCTCTTCTATAAAAGCATGCAAAAAAAACTTTGATTGACTTGCTTGCTATGTTTGCTTGGATGTTTTCAAACAATAGGTAGGCGGAGTTTCAATACATACTGGGATTTGATTGGACAAAATACAAACTGACAGGAATTGAAGTTAATGTTTATTGTCCAAACAAATTCTAGTATATAGTAAACAGACTACTTACCTGTCGTTTACAAACATCCGAACAATCATAGCAAGCAATTTGATCAATGGTTTGCTTTGCATATATTTATAGAAGAGCTGTAAATTCTAAAAAAAAAATTCTTGTGGTCGTAGATGCCAGGTTAAATCCTCAACAAAATCTCAATAACTTTGTTGGAACGAATAAAGGTTTTAAATCAAATTTTCGTGGACTTTTTAGCTTCCATCCTGACGAGGCATGTTAGCTGTTCGTATGCTGTTGCACCTGACGCACGGAAACTTTTACATTTCCATCTTCTTTTCTGAAATATTGTACCCAGCTCATACTTGACAGGATTGTTATCCTAGTAAAAGGTGTAACCAATGAATTGAACACAAGTTAAAAATTCCACAATACTATATAATTCATTTTATGTGTCAATTTGTTCGAAAAAAGTCGAAAAGAAGAGAGTTTTTTTAATGTCATGATTATCTTTCGCTTTCTAGATTTATGCTTAGCATTTATTTCAGATGACATGGACTCCTCACCCTGGTGACCCTGCTGCCTTTCATAACTTTATCCGTATACATATATTAATAGATAAACAAAAGGCTGCAACTGGTATTTTTGTATTTAAAATGATTCGTTATAACGAGAATATTTGTGGTGAATGGAAACTGTGAGGGTCAAAATCTTAAATTGCTAATAAATGTTGCTGGACCCAGTTTCGTTATCTGATCTGAATTTTCTGAAATGTGCAAGGTAGATAGACATTGGCCTTTTGAATTTTTTTTACTCGGTAAGTTTTGCCCTAATTGCTTGAACTTTTGCAATATAAAAGCCGATTTCAATGAGTGTGTAGACAAAGGGAATATCTTTGGTTATCTTGCTTGCTGAACAGAAAAGTCATTGTTAGGTTATGTAAACTGCCCTACTTTAAGAATCGACTAGTCCGACAAATGACACATCTTTCTGTCTGTAGGACCAGGCTACTTCGAAAGGAGGGTAGTATACCTTACTAACAATGACTTCACGGTTTAGCTAACAAGCAAGCTAACCAAAGATATTACCTTTGCCTACATACTCAATGGAATCGGTTGTAACTATTATTATTACACATTTGATTTGTATTCATAAAAATATTTAAATATAGAAAAGTAGGACACATTGTTCACTTCCTCCCCCGTAATTCTTTATCAAAAATATTTATTTATTTTGGAATTTTGAAATGAAAAAGCTAAGAAATCTTAGTTTTGTTAGTGTTCTCTAGGTTATCTCGTCTTCATTCTCTGACATATTCTAGTCTGCCCTTTCATAAAATAGTGATTTTTTTGTAGTGTTCTATCGAACTTTCGAAAAAAAATACCTGATAACCGTTCAGACAAAAAAATTATGTTGAAAAAATCTTACAGATACAGCAAGTGATTCTTAATAGCTATAAGATACAACTTTTAAATCTTACGGGAAATTATTCCAAGCTTAAAACTTTCACTGTAACCTCGCTCTAACTTATCCCCCCCCCCAAAAAAAAAACAACCCAATACTATTGTCGTACGATGATGTATGGTTGTTAACACATACTTCCTTTGGTTTCTTATGGAAATTTGTCCATTGACAACAAACATACCACATCATCTACTTTATATAAGTATTGTATAAATTACAACGTATTTTGGTGATCTTGCAAAATGATCGTAATCCCGAAAATCGTAAACACATGTTCTTATCTGAAAAGGGGGCAAGAAGGGTTCCATTAACAGGCCAATAAATAAGATTACAGTTAATTTAAAAAAAAAAATAAAAAAATAGGGGTATTTTTCTCTCATAATAACAGTAAACAGATTCACAACAAGTCAATTTCAAGAAAGCAGACAACAATCAATTAGTCAATAACAGTACAGCATCAATGATCTTGAATATATGCCACTTTAACTAAAATATAAAGGCACAGAACCAGGACATAGGAGCACAGAACCAGGACCGTTTTTCTTATCACCAGCACAGCGTCAGGACAATTCCATTTAAAGAACTTGCACGACTTTTGCAATATAATATTGTTGTAATATACTTTGCATGGTACTTATGACGCATCAGAGAAAAATTAAGCAACAAAACAGTCGTTTTATTGCCGTTCTGATACAATGTAAACAAACCCACCAGCACAGAATCAGGACCCACCAGCACCTGACAGGACCAAATCACCAGCACAGAACGTTCTCTCGCAGGACAACCATACCCACCGTGAATAGGCGTATGACATTTGCCGATTTTTGAAATTACCATTCCTTTATTTGTGCCGACTTCATTTTTTCATTGTAAAATTGTAAAACATGTGTTGGTTTCAAATACAGATACACAAAACACAAATACTGAGATGCATAAATAAATAAATAGATAAATACCTTTTTCTTCTGATCAGTTACATTCTCCATTTTATAACTTTCATATACAATGTCTTGTATGGAATAGTTTAAAGTAAATAAATCTTTAAATTTGAAAATGTAGTTTTGTGTGTATTAAAGCAGAAACTTTATTTTGAAGTAAGTCATCGAAGTGTGTCGACATTAAATAAAAATACGATATTTGAATACACCCCACCCCGTGAACGAAACCTGTATCGATCAAGTTGACTTTGAGCCATATGAACTACGTTTATAACAGTCACATGCAATTCTATTATATTTACAATAATGAGGGATCTGATGGGGGTCTCATCACGATTCACGAGTTGATTTTTTTTGTCAACCATGACTCATAGAAAATAAATTTCCATAATTACGGATCACGAAAATATATAAAAAAAAATCTCTAGAAAAACGAATCATGATAGCCAAAATGCGCCGATCACGAAAAACGAAAATAACCCATCAGGCCCCTCAACAATGTGTGATCAAAACAAACACACATAATACTATTAGGTATACATTTCAACAAAAAAATTCTATAGAGTTACATTCTTCATCTTCTGAAAGATTTAATACCATTTTTGATAGGATTTTTTTTATATAAATAAAATCTTGCGAAAAACTTTGTTCCTGCTGTTTATGGAACAATATTGTTGCCTTTGTGTTGGTGAATTTTATATATAAAAAACAAGAAGTGGTATGATTGCCAATAAGACAACTCTTCACAAGGGTTCAAATGATGTGGATGTATGCAGACCTAGAAGCAACCGTTCGACCTTCAACAATGACAAAATCCCAAACCATATAGTCGGCTATAAAAGACCTCGACATGAAGACAATACAATAACAATGTACCTTACACTGTGCAATACCCATACAGTGCATGAATGAAGATTAAGGCAGCAACCATTTGATTTTCGGGGGGGGCTATGGTTTTTTTTGGAAAAAAAAGTTTGTTTCCAGTTTTAGGAGAAAAAAATAATTTGTTTTTGATTCTGAGAAAAAAAAAATGTTTGTTTCACCCTCAGCTGCCACTATATATAATGCTAAAATTGAAAGAAAAAAATTGTTTTCGACTTGTCGCGAAAAAAATAGATAGTTTGTACAGAAAAAAAAAACCATAGGCCCCCCCCCCCCCCCCCCCCCAGAAAATCAAATGGTTGCTGTCTAAGTACGTCAAGCTACATGTATTTTATTACACATACATATAATAGTCATACACTTTTAATAACCTGCAAGGTATTCTATTTATGTGTTATTTAATCGTATCAATGATGCATACCTTTAAAAGTAAGCTGTCTCAAATGTATGGAAACGTAAACAATATATTAAGTACTCATTTTCAGTACATATATACTTTTTAGTCGTCCCACTATCAACATAACTCTGCTGAGCTCACTCGACAACAAGCTTCATATACATGTAGTGACTAGCAGGTACATTTATGTAGACATCTTGATAATCGGTACATATACCACTAACACGCCTTTTAATGTCCGTTAAATTATCATTCTCAAAAAGTGTTTTTGATGGTCTTTTCGGTATCGCTTGCATCATTTTGTAAATCATAATACTAGTAATCAATGTGAGGTAAGGCCGTACTTTGAGCTATAATAATTTATAATTACTTTACGTAATACATTGTGACTTAGATTGAGAGTTGTCTTTTTGGCACTCATACCATATCTTCTTATGTATATCTTAGTAACGCATTGTCATGTATAAAAGTAAGCTTTAAGGAGAAATTACACCCCGTAATTGTTAAACATATGTTTCACATGAAATCGAATTAAACAAACCTGGGATATAATGTCCTTTTATTTGCCTGGGATGCTTGATTCACATCCTCTTCGTGTCTTTTATAATTTATGTTAATTTGGCAAAGATGATTCAAGGGAGCGGTAACTAGTAACTATATAGGTTGGACATATATACACATATTTGATCTGTAATAATAATAATTGTTGATTGTATTTAAATTGTATTGCATCTTTATTTATCATAGTTTTAATGTAATTATTATTGTAGAGAGCCTTATTGAAAATTGGTGTAGTCCAAAGGAGTTACTCTCTCTAAATAAAGATATACGTATTACTATTATTATTATAAAGAATGCAAGCACAATGTATACGTGTAATTAGTAAGAAGTCGACCGCATGCGTGCATGCAAAAAAAAAAAAAAAACATAATGCAAGGAGAACACGATTGGTCCACAGTAGTGCATTTATTATTATCGTATGGAAACTGAATGTTAGAGCGGTTGCGGTTTAAGATATCGAGAGTGCGTTTCTTTCTAACACAAACGATGCAAACGGCTAAGCGCGCACATGTTTTGATCATTTCTTGCAAACATACGTTTGCAAAGTTTACATAAAATTTCAAGACGCCCTAAACATAAAATTGTCCATATTTTGAGTTAGAGCCGATGACATTTTCTATAATTTTGATATAATTTGTCCCAAAAGTAGTACAACACACTGTAAAAATTTCTTTGAGAAAGCGCAGGTTGGATTTTTTTTATTTTTATTTATGTTCTAAAAGAAATGCACTACGAAATAATTGTGGTCTCGGACCACATGTCTTACTTGTTTTCTGGTATGTTAATTGGGATAGGTAAAAGTATTGTTAACACCAGTCCTGTGTTTTGTTTAAGACTTAATGAAACCATATTTTAATTGTTATTTGTGTATTCAGTTCGCTGTCTCCTAGGCATGAACCACTCATCTGTTTTAAGACTCTATGATTGATTGATTGATTGATCATGACTGGCTGAATGTCCAATGGCAAATATTACATGCATATTCAGGAAGTTGGGAATGATACATGCCAATCCTGATAAAAATAAAGAAATATGCCTGAGAAAAACAATAACAGAGTAAGTGTTCCTGCATTTTAAACTTCAAATATTTCTTGTAGAGTGAGAAAACTGTTATGAAACACCAGCAAAAAAGACTAGATTGTTATTCAGTCCTGACTTATTCAGTGTCTCTGAAGATGAAGATTAGGTATGTAATAATGAGGTTTTAATTTGATAGATTGTTGACTTTTACATGTTTTAAATTGTAAAAGTTTAATTAGTTACTGTAAGTTAATCCATTTATTGTATAAATTAAAATTCAATAATTACTGTTCAAGTGCATAGCATAGCCATCTTTATCTTGCTGTATCCAGAGGCAATAGATATAAGATGTGGTATAGGTGCCAATGAGACAACTCTCCATCCAAGTCACAATTTAAAAAAGTAAATCATTATAGGTCAAAGTACGGACTTCAACACAGAGGAAGACTATTATTAATTACAATAAAGAGAGTGAATAATATTATATTATAAGCAAAATGGACATCATAAGTAAGATTAAAAGAAAGACAGACAATTTCTTTATCAAAGATTATAAATTTTGGTATGGTTACTAAAAATATTTGAAATTGTTTTGAATTTGTCGTTATTTCTTTCAGATCAGGCCTATCCAGAAGCAAGAAAAAAGACAATTTTTAGCACGTGCATCTACAGAGAGAGACATGTTTTAAAAAACAGATATATTTTCAATTTAAGAAAAACCTGTTGAACTTTTACTATTTCTTATCTGTTTATTTTACATTTATATATTGATATTTTGTTTTTTTTTAAATTGCTGCACAGTATTTCTATTCAGTCCCACATAACAAAATCAGCTGAAGAAATTGATGTTTTCATATTTCAAGGGAGTGTCCTTTTGCATTGTTGATAGCAGATATATGCATTGTCTTGAGTTGGGTTTATAAACAGTCACATCGCAATTTCAAATAAAATACATTTTTATGAATCTTACATGTAAATAGACATGAAAGATAGAAAATTATATAGGAACACATTTTTTTCTGACCTAAATGTATTTTCAAGGTAAAATTATGTGAACATATTAAATATTATCAAAAACACCTCTGGTTTAAAATAAAATTATTCTATGTAGCCTAAACAAATCATACAGATCAGTGTATTTTTTCCTAAACAAATTTTATATATTTTTATAACCAGAATAAATGTATTCTGTGTCTCAACCTTAACATAATTACTGTACTATCAAAATAATTTTATTTTATATATCATAATACTTTTAATCCACATTGAATGTAGAATAAGTTTATTCTGTGTCTCCACCTTAATATAATAACTGTACTTTCAGAATAAATTTATTTTATATATTATCATACAAGACAAAAATCACATTGAACATAGAATAATTTTATTCTGTGTCTCGACCTCACCATACAGATTACTTTACTTTCAAAATAAATTTATTTTATATATTATTATAATCATAAATCACATTAAATGTAGAATAAATTTATTCTATGATTTTCTCGAACTAATAATAGATATTAAGGCTCTATATAATAAATTTATTTTACAAATGATCATATACATAAAGCACCATGCATTTAGAATAAATTTATTCTATGTTGCATCCTTTACAGAGAGTTGACTAAAAATGGACAGCTAAGTGTAGAATTCAGTATAAATTTATTTTGAAATGTAACAAATAAATACTAATATAACAGAATTGTCTTTGTTTTTCATGATTTTTTCTCAAATACATTGGTTATAGAATAAATTTATTACGTTCTGGTCCAAATTTAGCCTCTAATTGCACTTGACAGAAATTAGAGTGAAAAAAGAGGAAAATTGGTTTTTTCCTTTTTTATTCTGCTCTCAGTTACAGCTACTTTTGCATAGGTACTATTTCTGTACTAAAAAATTGTATAACTGGAAATCTACTTTTAATATTCAGTACTTTTTTGTTACTCTAAATTTATTGTAATATTTAGGTACCTGTATTTTACAGTACTTTATTTGTATTTGAAATTTAGGTACTACAGATTTTTGGTTACTACCGTTACATTTTCAGGATTTTGAAAGTTTTTCTATTTCAAATCTCTTAAAGTTATGATTTTCAAACATGGAATATTGTATTATTTCTGTACCAAAATATTTAGTACAAATCAAGTACTGTAATATACAAGTACCTAAATATTACAATAGTTTTAAAGTAAAGAAATAGTACTAAATGTTAATAGTAAATTTCTAGTACTGCATTTTTTTAGTACAGAAATAGTACCTATACAAAAGTAGCTGTGTAAGCTAACGATAAAAAAATGCGTCTGCAGTTTGACGTTTTTCGTTTGTTAGTACAAACGCTACATTCGTTTCTTACTTCAACCTGATTAAACGTAGTATTTGTTTCTACGTTTGTAAAAACTCTGTTGACCAATAACATGATCATGCATTATTGAAAGTTCAGACAGGGTCAGTAAACACCTGATTAAACGATGTATTTGTTTCTACTTTTGTAGCGTTGAGAAAACAACAACAAACGCGACACAAAGTTTACAAAATTTTGGTTAGAAAGAAATGCGGCCCGAGTGAATTTTTTTTCTATTTTGTATTTTTTCTAATCCGACCACTTTCTGTAAATAAGTGGTCTTGTTCGTATCGGACGCATGATTTTTAACGTGTTGTTTTTTTCTCTTTTTTGTTGCAAATTGCATGATACAACATCTCCTTAATCAGTATCTTTTAGTTGCGTTGTCCTTAATTTCACTATATCGTTTTGGCAAGAATTAAACGGTAACCTCTGCTAGTTTGCAAAAACAGAAACAAGATTGAAAGATCAGAAACCTTCTTCGTAGATTTACAGTGAGACGGAATTGAACATTAATGTTTACACCATAATGAAACTTTTAATCGAGGATCAGCTATCAATGTAACCAACTTTGAATGACTTTATGAAGCAACGATGTCCTCTAAGATAGATTTTTAATTCGAGTAGATATCTTTGACCTTTTCACACCATAAAATGAAACACATTTGATTCAATATAAAGGTTTAAATCCTTTTAACATGTTTAATATACCATAGACGTTTATCCAACATCTTCATTTATTCACATTAATGAGATAAATTACCGATAAAAAGAAAGATTATAATCTACAACTGAACATAAAGATGGCGAGATAGCATACCTTTTGTATTGTAGTGTTGACTATAGTAAATAATTATGTACTTAATGGACAAACTGTTATAGGTACATGACTTTGTGATACTTCATTCGAGAGATCGACCATTTAACATAAAAAAAAAGGGGAAGGGGTTAAGGTTTTTTCATAACCAAATATTCTGATTCCAAAATTGATGAAAAAAATGTTCTGTTCAAGCGGAAAACAAAAAAAAATGTTCTGAATCAAGGTTTTCCTCCATACCTTAAAGTGTTGAATTTTGCACAAAATTATTAGATTGATAGCCTTGAAAAACTAAATAAAATGATTCTGACTCCGACAAAAAACAATAACCCACCTTGAATTTAAATGGTTGCTCCATACGAACAATTCTGATTGAATTGTTTGGTAATAACTCACATGTAATATTCACTTCAAATATGATTTACTTTTGTAATTCCTTCTACATTTATATTTGAATATGTAAAATTTGCCAATCTTAATAACAAAATTATGAAATGGCATGAAGCTATCAAATCATCCTCTCTTTTGCCACGGATAGTCTATTTGCAAATTAACGATTTGATTCTCTTATTGCAAGTTTTAACACAAAATTGTTTCCCTTTGCCATTTGAAAACTGATTTGCATGGACATATTAAGCCAATTTTGTCCAGTAGGACATAACACCAGCAAATCTTAATAAGTTGATAGTGATATATACTAGAAGTCGAGCGAGGACGCTATAGAAACATTCCAATCGAACAACGAGTATGTAAAATGTGCAATTCTGGATCTATAATTGAAGATAAGCAACACTTCATATTATACTGTGATCGTTACTCTGTTTTTAGAAATAAACTATTTACTGCAATATCACCAGATCCTGCTTATCCTCTACGCATAAATGAACTTCCTCCAAATGCTGCCTAAAATGAACTGTTATCTAGCAACAACAAAAGTATAGCGAACTTTATCTTGGACTGTGATCGTATCAGAAGATAAATTATTTCACTATTTTACTTGAACTGTTGAATTTTCGAATAATTTAGACATTCGTCAAAAACTATGTGTTATCTATTTTTTAAAATTTTGAACTTTAATTTGTCAGTGCATCGTAATCTGGCTGGCTGTAATGTAATATTGTATTGATTTGTATCTATTGTATATATATGTTACAGGGAATTTGCAAAATCAGGGATTTTGTAAAATCACTGGACTAATTAGTGATTTTGTAAAATCACTAACAGTTTCAGTGGTTTTGTAAAATCCCTGAAATTGTTAGGGATTTTATAAAATCACTGAAAATAAAGCTAGGGATTTTGTAAAATCCCTGATTACAAGTTTAACTTGCTATTAGAAATATAACATATACAGGTTGCACTATAATAAATCATTCATTCATTCATATATAAGTTTATCATATTATACTTTGTATTATTGTAAAGCATAGAAAATACAGCTAATGATAAACAAAAGTCAGGCTATTATTGACCCCGCCTGATAAATGAAAAGTAAAAAAAATAACCAGTGGGAAAGCCACGGATCAGTTCTGCGCCTCCTTCCATATGACGTAAAGGCCAAAGAATCAAGGGCGACAATCGCGATTTGAACGTGGATATAGGAATACGACTATTAAAAAGGAAAGCATAAAAACTGCCCCGCAATGACCAAGAGTCTTTTAACAGCAAGGACTGACTTAAGTATGACTGACTCATATACATGTATTGCTCCTGTTGAGATTACACACTGTGTTTTATACTTGAATAAAAATTTTATACATTGAAAGTGTCATTCCAGGAAATACAGATTGTAATAAAACATTTTATTCCAAACTTTGCAATTCGACGCAATATATGAAGTGCTTTTAAATGTTAGTACTGCAAAGTGTATGTTCAAACAGAGATATAATTTGATTGAGACAACCTTCTTGACTGTATAAACTAAGAAAGTCTTCTTAGATAATATGTATTATCTTTCTAATTTTAACCTTTAAACCTTTGGTGACCCCACAGTTTAAATTCTATAATAAGCAAGTAGTGAGCAGTGGTCGTTAAAGACAAACGTTCACCTAATCTGTCCTACTCAATGGGATAATTTAGGTCGTCAGTCAATGGCCACAGCCACACTGTTTTGAATATGATTCTAAAAGAAGACTGATGTGGCATGAGTGACGTTTAAACTGCCGTTTCTCATCCCACAAAAAAATCAATGTGAATTATTATTGTGATAGAAATATATTTGTATCTAAGAGTTGTTGCAATAGGATTATTAACATCAACTACAAATGTCAATAAATATTCATAAACTAATGGACTAAAGGTACCATTGTAGCAAATATACAAATGTACGCTTTATTGGAGCAAGACAATGAAAGTTGCAAATTCGAAAGAAAAATCGCAAAGAAGGTTTCCTCATTAAATGGACATATCCAGCAAAATTAATTATTGTCTTGTTGTTATTTTTTTTTATTGTCCTTTATAATTTTTTTGTCAAAAGTATGAAAGTTAAAGGAAATATAAACAGGTAAAACAATTTGAAAGAATATTCATTAAAAGTTCAAAAGCAAACAGGAGAATTTCTTTTGAAAATACTTTATATACTTTTAAAAATCTCTAAAAGAAATCTCTTAAAAAAATTTGTGACAAGAAAAAAAATATCGGCAATGAATATTTGTTAAAAGTCTAGAAAAGCTCGAATTCCTTATATAAAGGAACTATGAAAAAGGTGTTATTTTCAAGGCAATACATTAAGTGCTAAATGTACAACTGTAGTATAAAATACACAATTCATTGAATTAAGCCTAGTATACAAATAAAAATTATACTATAACAAACGACTATTTACAAATGTACGTTAGAAACAACTGGTTTTACAACTTTACTATCATTTTAAAATTTTAACCAATTTGAAACACCATCTGTAAGTATATTATTTTTTTTTAAGGAAAATGATTTAGATAGCTACATCATATATGAATATCAACGTAATCTAAAAAATTGTTTTATTTCATATGGAAATGAGAAAATTAAACAAATAAATAGTTTTTTGTTTTGATCTATTTATTTAGACTAATATATTTTAATTAAGCAAATGTTCAAGAAATAAACAAAAATGTTCATTGTGACAAGTGTACTATTTTTTATGTTATCAAGCTGTATCCTGAAAGCTTATTTCTCAGACAAACTATAAGTACAAAATGTATTATATGATTTACTATAAAAAAAAACTAATTATACCATTTTTTGCGATGACTTGCTGTAGACAAAGAAAGAAAATAAGCATACAACATTAAACACCTTAAAAATTTACAAAACTAACACACTTCAGATTGTCAAAGGTGCCATAAAGTAACCAAAGTACACTCCTATTGAAAAGTTATTATTATTTTATGTAATATTTGCATGATTAGCATCTGCCAGCTTTTTAGATAAGTCATGTAAATATCTGATTCCACCTGCATTTACCCGTTCAAGTGCGAGCATCAAACTATGGATAGTTTTGACCTTTGAATTTCTCTTCCATTTCTTCAAAATATCTTCAACCAAACCAGACAAATCTTTCGGGAAACTAAACAAACTCTGATCAACTTCAGTGAAGCTTAATCCAAGTTCTATTCCCAGCTGCAGTGGACAATTTCCTATTTGGTTTGACAATTCCTTCAGATGTTGATCACTTGGAATGGCTTGGAGATTGATGTCTTCCATTTCTGATACAATAAATACAAATTTAAAAAGCTAGATAAATAAGTCGTGTTCTAGTGTAATGATAAACTGTGTTATAGGATTAAAGCAAACTATTCAACCATGTTGTGTTGCGGGGTAAAATAAAAGATTACAAGAACACTATGATTGAATATATCAAATATTTGCTCGCTAAATGTCAAGTTGGAAATATTTTATTCATATCAAGGTCGAAGAAAAATTAACAACCGATACCAACGGCTGTTTCTGCAAGATAGGTTGTGATGGACGGTTGGGTGGGTGAGTGGGGGGATTTGGAATGCTGGTTTCTAGCATTAAGTCAATACGAATTGTGTGTGATTGTTGCAAGGATTTTGTAATTTGAAGAGAGAATGTTGTACTCACCTGACACAGGTTATCTGATTAACTTTTCAATTTACTTTGATGCGTATTTAAATACACAAAAAATATAATAAGAAAGAAACCAAATGGACATCCAAATTTAGCAAATAGCTTAACTAAAGGACGACGTTATTTCAATATCTCACAAGTCAACCCTTAATGTTTGTCCAATATGAAATGATGTATGTAATGAAAATAATTTAAGACACTCAGTTTTAAATAAAATATACACAATTAAGAAAGATACACTGATTTAAGAGAAACTTTTTAAATCTGAATTTTGATATTTCTATGACCCTAGGAGACATTCAAAACATAAGAAATACGATATGAAATCGGATAATCACATTATTACCTTAAGTCTTAATAAGCATTGTTAAAGATACAAAATGATTTTGAAAAAAACCAATTCGTCGCAAATGCGTCCACATTTGGGTTCAATGACGCCATTGCTATCCAATCCTTAGTTGGTAAAATTGTTAAAATATAAGAATGTCAACAGAGATAATGACATACACAATCTTGAATTATTAGAATATAAAGAAAGGTTTGAGTCATAAACTTTTGATTACAAGGTAATGTTGTAGTTACATTTTAAATATTAATGAATTATCCTTGTTTACCCATAACACTTTTAAAAATCTCAATATGAAAACTCATTGTTTTTGTAATCAAAATATATGATTTCCACCCAAAAATGTAATACTTACCGAACAACGTCGTGTTTTCTCTGAAAACCTAAAAAGCAATGAAATGATTAAGAATAAAAGGACATGAGGTATATCAGCACACAAGCCGAAATATTCCAAAAGGAACAAGGGAGACGATCAGCAAAATACATTTTTTTCTGTACAAATTCGTGCATTTATAGATTTGCACCAACTGACAAAGTTTCTGACTTTTGGACAGGCACACTGATATGTGAGTTTAACAACTAACGTTCAGTGACCTGCATGTATTCTATTTACCTTTTTAATCTACAGTATTGGAATAAAAGAATGTGATATAAAAATAAATTCAGAAAAGGAATAAATAGATATTACTTTGGTTCTCGACGAAGAAGACTTTTTACGACTTTCAATAGACTGTAGTAACAAAATCATGATAATCATACATTGTATTTTTAATAATTCAAATCAAAAATGAAAGAAAGATCTTGGTTTAAATTGACAATGGCCAAATGTTTGTATTGGTGATATAACATTGTAATATGTTTTAATAATAAAGCATTATTTCAAATGAAATTCTATCATTCCTTATTTACAGATTGGAGGACAATTTTAAACGTTTAAATCGAACACGACATGTACCTGACATATAAGATGGCTATCCAGATTCATTGCTCTCAAGGCATCAGTAAGATCTTTCAAGGTAGGTTTTTCCATTTTTGATAACTTAGTATTTCTCCATTGCGTCAGCGCCATCGACATAATGCCCTCGGAACTGTGACCATCATACGTGTACTCAATGCTCTCCCATTGTTTCTTATTCATTCCCAAACTAATGAAAAATTCTTCAAATAACTTGATTCCAATTTGACTGCCTAATCTAACCAGGTGCTTATCATTTGGTTCTATCTCCAATTCATTGCTTGTCAGTCCTTAAAAAGTACATTTGTATATGTCATTACAATGTCATACACCAGTACAATTAGGTTGATGTTAAGAGCAAATATAAAAATGGAAAATAACATTTGAAAATACCGTATTAAAAGGGTAAATTAGCATTGTAAGTGGTGAAACATATAATTTGATTTTTGCCCACTAGAATGTTCAGTGCAAATAATTTAAAGTATAATATTATGATAGTCTAGTACTCAACAGTTAAATTTGACTATACAAATAAAGAACAATAGTACAGTACTAAATAAAAAGGATAAGAGATATACAATAGTACATGTATTTCATAAAATACAGTTTTTGCCATCCCTACCATTGTTTAGCCAAGTTTCCCATAATTCATTTTCCTAGTTTACATATCAGCTCGTTTGCAGTTAATTCATATGAGCATTTGCCTGTGTTCTTAATGAAACTCATCCGTGCATATAGTATTATATCTCGACTATTGTCTATGATTTTGCGTTATATATTGTTGTGGACTAAGATAGTATTCATGGTATATCTATAGTTTGCTATAATTACCTTCACATCCAGGCACACACATCTTTTGGGTCTGAAATAGGACCAATAATTAAATAATAACAAAGAAATGGTATTTATGAACTGAAAATTGTTTTGTTATTTGATTAGCAATATATTTGTTTTACTTAATTGATCATAAAGTCAATATGTTGAAGTAAGAATCATATTCTACGAACTTTTCTTTCGAAGAATATTCATTCAGCTATATCAACCCAAAATACATTATTTCTTTATTATTGTTCGTGTATTTCATTTCAGGAAATATTTTACCAAGTAATATTAGTTACATAGTGTGCTAGTGACCTAATACGGTATATATGGGGTCAGTAAATTCCATATGGGGTGAGAGCGAAGCTCGAATCCCCATATGGAATTTACTGACCCCATATATACCGTATTACGTCACTAGCACACTATGTAACGAATTTATCTTACCGACTATCTGAACGTGTGAAATTAAGACTAGTGATTCTCAAAATGAGCAAGTCTTCAATACTGTTAGCGCTAAGAAAATACTTCCATTGATCCTACAAAAACAGATGCCAACAATAACGACTTGTAAGGTTTAAATGTGTTTTATGAATTTGTTTCAATCTTAATCATCAATTTCTTCGTCTGTTGGAACATTTAAGAATTTTTCTCAGTACCGTTTTGTTTTTACAAAGGGACATAACACCATTACTAACCGTGTATGAAATAAGCCCCGCCCCCTTCTTACCTAATAAGGAATATAAAGGGACGTAACGCCACTACTAACCGTGTATGAGATAAGCCCCGCCTCCCTACTAACCTAATATCAAATATACACGGTTTGCACGCGGACGCTTTTAACCAATCATATTCCTGGAAATGTATAGGAGGTAAGATAATATCTCATATTAGGAAAAGTAAAAATCTTGACATTTAAAATGTTTTTTAAGGCCCATCCTGGTTGCCGTGAAACTTTATTCAATACTTGCTGATATTTGCAACGTGCATATTCAAAGTCAGCAACTAAACTAATCGTCTGATGATGTTATACATTCCAATTCACATATGAATCACCGCAGTTACAAAGTAAAACCACCAAAGCTATGCACACAAAGTCGAATAAACTTTAAGGATTTTGAACTCACTTGTATGTGAAATTATGTTTCTGTTTTAACAAAATTAGCCTACCTTGTCAAAAACCCAGTATCGGAGATATCTTGTGTCATGTTCTCTTCCTTGGTCACATTTCCAGCTGTCAATTTTCAGGATGTCCCTGGAAGGTATGAAGCAAATATTGCTTCCGCATGGCATACCTGCTTCTATGGTGTATAGGTCGATTACTTTTGTTGGTGTTATTTTCCTACCAAAACTTTTACAATGGAACAAGAGGGACGACTCAATATTCCTTGTTATACATTCTTGTACGCTTGCAGCAATATCCGGTGATATAGACAGTAATGAATTCTGGTTAACCATACATACCATAACTCGATTGTCTTCTATCCATATTCGGAGTTCATTGTCCTCATTCACGCTCAACACTGAAGCTTTGTGATACAGACATGGTTTTTGAAACTCGTATTTTAGCGGCCACGCGTTAATTGCTGTGCCGAGTATTTTGTAAGCCAGTGCAGTAGGGATAGAATGACGGGCTAAGGTATATCTTAAACAGATCGTTCTTACTTCCATGCTGTCAATTAAATTGAAGTTTGATGGTCTAGTTGCCTTGATTGTGCATGGTACAATGTACACGTCAGGGTTAAAAGAATTTTGCTTAGCTCCCTTTGGGATTATCAGAATATCTAAATGTATAAGAAGCTGTATAACAAATTCTTTAATGATATCATCAGGCATATATCGATGAACTGTGTCTTGTTGCCAAAGCTTAAGAAGGTCTTTCTTGTAGATTTTCCCTGTCGTCGTCATTGTTTGCAGAATTGATGTAAGGCACTGGTCTGCTGGAAAGAACCTTTCATCTGTTACGAATGACTTCAATATGTTTACCAATGCCGGAGGATGAATGATGATGTGCTTGTCTAACCCAGGGAGGTTGTAGTACATCAATTTACCAAGAGAGTGCTGCACTAAAAGAAAGTCTTCTAATTGGGATTCATTTAAAGCCAGGTCTTCATTAAGCATGTTTACATTTCGTAGGTCTTCCCTTGTTACGATGTTAATATTTTTCATTCTCATGTTAGATAATTGTAACTCTAAAGGAACCCATTGCATTGGCCGACGCTGTCCCCATGAAGATTGTTTCATTGCAAACATTACGACTTGATCTGTCATGCGTTGGATTTCGGAGTCATTTTCATCTATTCCTGTTATAAAATAAACCGTATCCAGAAATATGTGATTGCTATTCTCATGTGTGGAAAACATCTGTGTAACATCTCTGGTGAAGTTTTCTTTCATCTTAACAGTATCTTCCTAGAGGGGAAAAAATCAGTCAAAGACGATGATAAAATGTTTACGTTCAATGTCATTAAAGGATCAACAATTTGATTTTTATATGGCTGCCTCTAAATTATATAATATACATATGTTCTGCTCCCAAATGCAATACCATTTTTTTTTAATTAAGGGCTTGTCTTGTAGTCATACCCCTAAATTGACTCATATTGCTATATAATTAACTTTTTTTAGTAAAGATATCAACTACTGTATTGTAACTATTGCATGAGATTTTCGGTACATCAAGAAATTGGGTGATGCTCGGCCCCTCATATAATTCACTTTTTGATCTTAAAATTGTTTTAATTTTCTTATCTTAACAGTAAAAAAACAAAAAACTCCGAAGAAAATTTAAAACGGAAATTCCATATTCAAATAGCAAAATCAAAAGCTAACCAATATAACTGGCACTAATACATTGTAAGATTTTCATCATAGGTTTAATACCCGATTTCTACTGGTGAAGGTAAAGGGGAACGTAAGTTTAAGTCTACTTATTAAAAAGGTCTTTCTAGTTCGGATGGGTTTATACATTTATAAATATATGAGCTGCAGATGTCGATTCTCATCATACTTGTGTATGATGTGCATTACCTTGCACAGGTCCCTGTGTGTTGCAGCAAACATAATCATTGGCATACAGTCATCGGTGTCTTCCGTGTATGTCAAAATAGAATCAACCCAGTGTTCAAGTACGGCTGAAATAACCAATTGAAAACGTTAAAAAACAAAACACCAACAGTCATATTTTTTTTATATATAAATGTTTCAAGTCACAATGTCTTGAATTAACAGTACACTTATATATACAATCGTTTTCTTCTCCTCTAAGGAAATTCGTTGGATTAATTAAATGGGTGTAATTAAAATACATCGCGTATTGAAGGTAACAGAAATAGGTAGGTACGTTTTAGATGAAAATAGCCTTGTAAGGATCGAATTAACTAAAGGTTTTCTTTCAGTAAAAAACGTTTTTACATGTAAAAATGTATGAAATGAGATACAATCTTGAACTCAAAAATCAGAAAATAATAACTCAAAAACACTTTTGCGATCATAGTCAGCGTAAGTTATATGTATTTAATCGAAAGTGGTACCCTGCTTTCCAAGCTTTACATTGCTCCAATAATAGTATTAGATGAAACTTGTGAAAGTAGAAATATCCACCATAGGAACACACGATGTAAATATAAACTAATTAAAGTAATAAATCAATGCAGTTGCGTAAAACGTTTATTACATAAATTATGACGTGTTGAAAAATGGGTATCAGCCCTCTTTATCATTATTGATACGATTTTAAACAGGATTAATACAGAACATAATGTAAAAACAAAGTTCATTGTATAATTTGATTACGTATGAAGCAAACAAATATGATGGAACTCTCTTCGAATAACATTTTCGGTTACTTAAGTCTACTAGCTGAAACACGTATTCCTCTGTCTAAATTATATATATGAAAATAACGCCGTTGCATTTCTCAGACAAAACATTTTCAGTTTTCAAGTTTTCTTATATTCATCAAGACAAAATTGCAGATACGCTGCTTTGTGAAACATCATCCGACGGTTTGTTTAATATCTAATTAAAACGCAATAATATTCTTAATCCGTTGAGTTCAAATAAATGTTCATATTTTCTAAAAGGATACATATTGCTTTCATCCTAACGTAACGGTACCCAAATTGCACCAATTTATCAAAAATAGCAGCGAAAATCTAACAAGATTTCCTAGAGACTAAAAAAATGGTATTTTTATGATTTGATACTATGCACGTCTTTCAACATAGGTAAAAATATTTAGATATACACAAAACGTTCACAATATTTACCAAGTGATGAAGTGTTTACTGAAAAAGCAAAATGTACTGAAACGACGCCATGCGACGTCATCAAAACGTCATCTTTTTAAAATTAACAAATACAATACGTTTCAAGTATCCATTTCTTAAAAAATGAAGAGTATAAGCATTGACAAATATCCAATTGTTCAAAATATTTGAAAAAAATAAACAAAAGCTCTGTTATTCGACTTTTGACGATGCGAATTTAAGCATGGATGCAATTTGGGTACTCCTCATTACAGAATCTGGGATGGTTTGGAGGTAAGTTCAGACCAATTTTTCTATGATTACTTGTGGATTGAAAATCAAATTGGTGTACCTTTATAATAAAGAAGGATACGGCTACAAAATAAACACAAAATAGAAATTTTTGTGTTGATCATAAAAAAACTTAGTTGAAAAAACTGTCAAAATAGGTGCAATTTGGGTACCGTCACGTTATATGAGTCATCATATTTAGCATTTGAATACTCAAAAATATGATCATTTCCATGAACATACAATGTTTCTAATATTTTCTCATGTTGTTAGTCTTACATGCAGCTGTAACCCCCTCCGGATATTCTCCAAGCTGAGTATGTAAACCAAATCGACCATCAAACAGCAATAAAAATGTGCCACTGTGTTGTATGAAAAGCTGATGAGTCATATCATATGATTTCTGTCCACCAAAATCGATCAGATCTGAAGGTGCTATTTCAATTCTGTATTGCCCATTTCTGACTTCTTCTAAAATGTCGGATTGAATTTGTAGCCTCTCACATTCTAATGTTTGTATCTCATTAGTTGCTAAAGATACACTCATGTGTGACATGTGCATACTTTTATCTTTTATTACACATTCTGTCGGTGAAATAAAATGTTGAAACACAGTGTGCTCTGTTGAATCTGTAGTAGCCAATTGTCCTTCTAGCATGGCTGTGTTTGTCGATTGAGACGTTATAACATCTGTTTGAACTACTTGACTGCTGTTTCCAGGACTTGTTTTTGTTTGCTGTCTAGTTGCAATATGAGACCTTCTGCAAATGTCTGGCTTTCCTCGAATGATTTTTGCAAAAACTTCATGTCCTCGTTGGCCTTATGAAATACAATAAATTGTAATAAATGTATAAGGTTTTCTTGAGTTGAAAAATTCACCAACACAGATTGATGAAATTATATATATCAAACTGATAAGAGAATGCTTACGTCTCTTTTGTTTAACCGCGTAACAACATTTGACATTAACTATCGTTTACTTCTTTTTTATATGTTTTTAAAAATCTTTTAACTTAAGGTGGCTGGTGGTCTCCATTCATCTCGGATTTTGAATAAGCAGTTTACCATTTTGGCAAGATGTTTAATAAAATGTGCATATTTTGAGAGTAGTATGTGTAAGACTTGTTACATTAATGTAGAAAATTACGAGTTTTATCATATTTATGGCTGTATTTTCTAAAAAAAAAACACAGTATTTTGTTTGGTTAATTTTTTCAACTTTGCCACATAAGGAGAGATAACTCCAATAGTAAGTAAGATCATAACTCAGATATGTAATTTGTATGATAAAAAATGTTTTAGTATCTAAATATGAAGAAATAATTTAAGCCCGATGTCCCTATCTTCTTTTCTAATCTGAAAGTATGTTATAAAAGAGCTATCTTTTAATATTTTATCTAAACATTCTAGTATGGTGTAGTTTTCTTTTTATCACACGTAATTGGATTTTCCATGCATAATCCACATCAGTTTTGCACCGGTAGCGTAAAAAAAAGTCTGGTGACCCATACTTTTATTATTTTTCGATAATAGGCATCATAATGAAAACTACATTTTTTAAAACTCATTATTGTTTTTTTATGGATTTTGGATAAACGATAAACTGTAGATATACATAGTCTTAAAAAAACCATTCATACTATCTTTTTTCCACTCCAATGGTTTGATATCTTCAAAAGAGATATTTTCTTTGATATTAAACATCAGTTAAGATTAATTAAGTTAATTTCAATTAAATGGAAAACTGGGATTTTTGGCAATTAGAAGAGAGAAAGACAATATGAGTCTGACTAGAACCACCAAAGGTTAAACATACCCTCTCTAAGCGGTTCCATTTTCTTCTCTTCAATATGAATACCATTTCTGCCAAAATATATGACTAGTCCGTCAGTAGAGTTCCAATTTAGCGGAATTTTGTTGCCTATGAGCAAGCTTGCCAGAGTACTTTTCCCTGCTTTACAAGGGCCACCTGAAAACGTACAATATTGTTATTTACAATCTAGTTTACAAATAAACGTTCGAAATCAAAAAAATGAACTAGTGTTCAAGTAATTTCAAAAGCCTTAAGGTGAACAAAACCACAAATTATGTTAAGTAAAACAACAATGATATTGATGATATAATACATGTAGTAGTTCACACAGGATGTTTCCATTTGATTTGAGGATTCCTTGTAAATCGGTATAATTTTCACATGAAACCAGATTTTTTAATGTATGTTCTGCTAAAAGCAGAAGAGTTAATTCCATTATGAACAACAAAAATAAATAAAAGAAAGTAAGACTTTATTTGTTTATGTCGACTGTGAAATCTGCAAGAACAGACACAATCACACTGAGAGAACCAAACAAATAAAATAAGTATGCACATAACATTGTGTGATGTTTTCAGTTCAGATATGTCTTTTTGTCGAAGAAATTGCTTTATTATCCTCATATCAAATATTTATTCGTTTATAATTGATATAAAACAAATAAAGGTAAACATGGTAAAGGAACACAGGGACATTAGTTGTGACATTAAATTGCATAAATTTCGGAACTTTTCAGTCCATATACATGATATAGCATGTAAAGCACATTGCGTATGAGGCCAAATAAAAATATATGTGTGGGTCTTGTTACCCGACCAACCTTAGTTAAAAAAAACGACTCTAGAACTTTTTTTTCCTTTCTGAAAAATAAATTTTCAAACGATCAAAATTTTGAGGATTGTAAATTAAAATAATCAAATTCATAGGTTTCTGCCATCTGAACTTCCATCAGAAGTATCTGTTATGGCTAAAATTCAAGAATTGATTAAAGAGGGACGAAAGACACAAAAGGGATAGTCAAACTCATAAATCTAAAACAAACTGACAACGCCATGGCCAAAAATGAAAAAGACAAACAGAAAAACAATAGTACACACGACACAACATAGAAAACTAAAGAACAAACAACACGAACCCCACCAAAAACTAGGGGTGATCTCAGGTGCTCCGGAAGGGTAAGCAGATCCTGCTCCACATGTGGCACCCGTCGTGTTGCTTATGTGAAAACAGAATGCAACAAAATTAACTAAAAACATATCATGACTGTTTATTTTACAGATGAATTGTATCAAATATTTACTAGATACTAAAATATTGAGATTCTGTGCAATTATGACATGTAGAAATCCTTTTATGCTTTAAAGCGATTGTCGTACAAATGTACTTTTTAACTCACCTGGCCCAAGTGAGCTTTTCTCATCACTTTGCGTCCGGCGTCCGTCGTCCGTCGTCCATCGTCCGTCGTCGTCCGGCGTTAGCTTTTACAAAAATCTTCTCCTCTGAAACTACTGGGCCAAATCAAACCAAACTTGGCCACAATCATCATTGGGGTATCTAGTTTAAAAAATGTGTGGCGTGACCCGGTCAACCAACCAAGATGGCCGCCACGGCTAAAAATAGAACATAGGGGTAAAATGCAGTTTTTGGCTTATAACTCAAAAACCAAAGCATTTAGAGCAAATCTGACAGGGTAAAAATGTTTATCAGGTCAAGATCTATCTGCCCTGAAATTTTCAGATGAATCGGTCAATCGGTTGTTGGGTTGCTGCCCCTGAATTGGTAATTTTGAAGAAATTTTGCTGTTTTTGGTTATTATCTTGAATATTATTATAGATAGAGATAAACTGTAAACAGCAATAATGTTCAGCAAAGTAAGATCTACGAATAAGTCAACATGACCAACATGGTCAGTTGACCCGTTTAGGAGTTATTGCCCTTTATAGTCAATTTTTAACCATTTTTCGTTAATTAAAGTAATCTTTTCAAAAATCTTCTCCTCTGAAACTACTTCGCCAAATTAATCCAAACTTGGCCACAATCATCTTTGGGGTATCTAGTTTAAAAAATGTGTGGCGTGACCTGGTCAACTAACCAAGATTGCCGCCACGGCTAAAAATAGAACAAAGGGGTAAAATGCAGTTTTTGGCTTATAACTCAAAAACCAAAGCATTTTGAGGAAATCTGACGGGATAAAAATGTTTATCAGGTCAAGATCTATCTGCCCTGAAATTTTCAGATGAATCGGTCAATCGGTTCTTGGGTTGCTGCCCCTGAATTGGTAATTTTGAAGAAATTTTGCTGTTTTTGGTTATTATCTTGAATATTATTATAGATAGAGATAAACTGTAAACAGCAATAATGTTCAGCAAAGTAAGATCTACAAATAAGTCAACATGACCAAAATGGTCAGTTGACCCGTTTAGGAGTTATTGCCCTTTATAGTCAATCTTTAACCATTTTTCATAAATCTAAGTAATCTTTTACAAAATCTCCACTGAAACTACTAGGCCACAATCATCTTTGGGGTGTCTAGTTTGAAAAATGTGTCCGATGACCTGGCCATTCAACCAAGATGGCCGCCACGGCTAAAAATAGAACATAGGGGTAAAATGCAGTTTTTGGCTTATAACTATGAAACCAAAGCATCTAGAGCAAATCTGACAAGAAGTTAAATTGTTAATCAAGTCAATATCTATCTGCCCTGAATTTTTCAGATGAATTGGACAACTGGTTGTTGGGTTGCTGCCCTCCAATTGGTAATTTTTAAAGAAATTTTGCCGTTTTTGGTTATCTTGAATACTATTATAGATAGCGATAAACTGTAAACAGCAATAATGTTCAGCAAAGTAAGATCTACAAATAAGTCAACATGACCTAATGGTCAATTGACCCCTTAAGGAGTTATTGCCCTTTATAGTCAATTTTTAACAATTTTCATTAATTTGGTAAATTTATGTAAATTTTTACCAAATATAGTTCTCTGTTACTAATGGGCAAAGTTCGTGATAGATATAATTGTTAGAAGCAAAATCGTTCAGTAAAGTAAGAACTTCAAACACATCACCATCACCAAAATACAATTTTGTCATGAATCCATTTGTGTCCTTTGTTTAATATGCACATAGACCAAGGTGAGCGACACAGGCTCTTTAGAGCCTCTAGTTTAATATACAAACAGTCTCAATTTTGTTTTGTAAACGTTGTAAAAGTTTTGCTCGATATACATGGGAATGGGTCCATTTTTCTACATTTGAAAATGCCTGTACTAAGTCAGAAATATAACAGTATTTTATGTGTTTTGTCATTTGATTTTGCCATGTGATTAGGGACTTTCCGATTTGATTTTTCCGAAGTTCAGTATTTTTGTGATTTTACCTTTTATTTATTATATTCAAGGAACACTGATGCCAATACTAAGTATATCAATTATTGTGTTTGATGTTTTATTTTTTGGTTTGTTATTAAGAATACAACTACCCAGACTCAAGCGGTTCTCGTACGACAGATATTCGCCATTTGACAACATACTCTGGAATTCTCCAGCATTAACCAACCAAGGGAGGTGAATGTCCTTGCCTACAAAGGTATAAAAAGACAGTTTCCACAAATATATATACATTGAACACATACTTAAACATGTACATCTTGTGATTTATTCTCAATTCAAAAAGTAGATTTGTCAAAAACTCAGATGTTTAAACTTTAGGTTTTATCTGAAATTTTTGCTATATTTGATGGCCATGCATGGATATTTAAACCTCATCTGGACAATATCTCTTCCGATTAGGCAACACTTTCGCACTTGTAAGTTGTAAGTTGAACTTTGAATCTAATTTTAAATCTTATTTCATTCGTTTTTAATGTTTTTTTATCGTATAAATTACATATACATGTACCCTATATCTCCTTTTATCGATAGTCGATATCCATATGTTCATGCACTTCAGGGAGAAACCTATTGTAAGTACTTTTTTTTGTTTTTGTGTCGATGTGAAAAGTCAATCAAGTCTAATAAAACTAATTTGCACTGTTTGATTTTACTGCTACACCGATGTCCAAATATGTTTTATCCCTTACATTCAAATTCAGAAAAATATAATTTGTATTGGTCGTATATTAAATTGGTATAACTCACTATGTATACTATTTAGTTGAACTGCGAGTTGTAATATTTTGACTTCATTTTCTTTCTCTCTTAAGCTTTGACGCAAATCCTGAATGTCCTTTAAGTATAGTTGTTCAGTTGTCTCATCCATACAGCATGCTTGTAAATGTTCAACTGTGGAAACAAATTCATTGTGAGGTTTATTACACACTTTCTCCAATCTTTCTGCAATGGTCTTAAATATATAGAAATATCGTTTTAATTCCTGATCGTTAACTCTTGTATTTCCTCTGTGTATAACTTCATTTCTACTTCTACGACATCTTTCCAAATCATCTCCAATTTCGATTTCATTAACCAATGGCCCTATTGGATGTTCCCATCCCCTGGTTGGTCGAGCAGCAGGCTCATGCAGATTTCGTAAAATAGAATATATAAGAGGAATATCAAAGTCAAAGTATCCTTGTTGTACAGCATTGCTAAGTTTTACCCATTCTCCGGGTTCGAGTCGGCGACTTAAAGATTGGTTTTTACTGCAATTCGTATAAATTGTACGGGGATCTTCAAAATGCAACAGAACCTCTTGCAAGAATGTAGGTAAAAGATGTTGTACAGCGTGACCGAGACGGGCATAATTAGTCTTATAACAATCATCACTCCTGGTAATAGTAGGCATTGTCTTAGAATGAAAATCATATATAGGATCATCTGTCGTTTGTTGTTTTAATTTGCTTGTACATTTATTCTCAGTGCATGAAGTTGTACTTAATTGAATGTACCTTTTGTTGTGTCCAATCAGCATGCTACATGTAATTTTTTCCTTGGTTTCTAGTACATTTGGCATCGGTAAACCTGAAAAGTTAATTGTATTGAAATGGATAAGTGAATAATAAAAGAACAACTGCTTTAAAACCTACAACCTTAAAAGTATACACAATATATGATATCGGCAAAAAAATGAATTCTAATTTCCAATTTGCAATCGTCATTTTTGTATCATAGTTTCGTTTTATTTAGCAGATGCTGAGTAAATATTACAATTTAATAGAACATTTTGTACAATAGTACTTCATACATGATACTTAAGATAAATAGCAGATATGTTTGCAAAAACTTCTTTATTTAGGTCTTACACGAATATAAAAATTATCAGTTGTATCTCTAAATATATTTATACCAAGCTGGAAAGTTGATATTTCCCTGTGTTTTAGCTTTTGAAAGTCATGAGAATATAACGTATCACGACTAAATTGGTTTTTTATGTCACGCTAACACATTTAAATCGCACAGCAAGATCCCAACAAAAATTGGATGTTTAAATGCATTATGATTAAACAGTAAAAGTAGCTGTTTAAGAATGTGTATTTAAGTTTTACTAATACAGATTCACACCGTTTAGTTGATCTTTAAGTTGTAAGATGCGTTCTTCTTTTTCTTTCCCTCTTCGTTGCAAATCCTCGAGATCTTTCAAGTACTTGTTTTCCGTAGTCTGGTCCATACAGCATGTTTGTAAATGTTCCAACTCGAAGACAAATTCATTTTCATTTTTTCGGCAAAACCTTTCAAATCTACGTGCTATCAACTTGAATTCATTATAATATCTGTTCAATTCTTCATCTGAAACACGGGTGTTTCCTCTGTTTATAATTTCATTTCGCAATCTACGACATCTTTCAAGATCATCTCCTATTTCAATTTCGTTTATCAATGGTCCTATAGGATGGTCCCATCCCCGGGTTGGTCGAAGAGTAAGTTCATGCAAATGCCGTAGTATTGTATATATGAGAGGAATGTCAAAGTCAAAGTATCCATGTTGTACAGCATTTTTAAGTCTTGCCCATTCTCCGGGTTTGAGTCGACGACTTAAAAATTTGTTTTGACTGCAGTTGATATAAACCTCCTCAGGCTTTTCAAATTTGAGAAGAACCTGCTGTAAGAACAATGGTAAAAGATGCTGTGACGCGTGACCAAGACGAGCGTAATGGGTCTTACGAGAAACTCCGGTATAAATACCAGTATCCATGGTATCAGTATTTTATCCTCGTGCTTTCCTGCTAGCTGGAAAGAACAAAAGATAGATATAGGAAGATGTGGTATGAGTGCCAATGAGACAACTCTCTTTCCAAGTAAAAATGTATAAAAGTAAACCATTATAGGTCAAGGTACGGCCTCTTACACGGAGCATGTGCTCACACCGAACAGCAAGCTACAAAGGGCCCCAACAATTACTGATTAAAACATCCAAACGGAAAACCAACGGTCTAATCTTTATAACTAGAGGCTCTAAAGAGCCTGTGTCGCTCACCTTGGTGTATGTAAATATTACACAAAGGACACATGACAAAATTGTGTTTTGGTGATGGTGAAGTGTTTGTAGTTCTTACTTTATTAAATATTCTTGCTGCTTACAATTATCTCTATCAATAATGAACTTAGCCCAGTAGTTTCAGGGGGAAATGTTAGTGAAAATTTACAAATTTTATGAAAATTGTTAAAAATTGACTATAAAGGGCAATAACTCCTTATGGGGTCAATTGACCATTCCTGTCATGCCGACTTATTTTGAGATCTTACTTTGATGAACATTATTGCTGTTTACAGTTTATTTCTATCTATAATAATATTTAAGAGGATAACCAAAAAGTCCCAATTTTTTTTTAAACTACAAATTCAGGGGCAGCAATCCAACAACGGGTTGTCTGATACGTCTGCAAGGGAGTAGGTTCAGTAAGACCATTTTCTGGCCCCAAAATATAGCAGTTTTACAAAATTGTTAAAATGTAAACTTTTAGTTATTTAATGTGGTATTGATGTCTTCCTCCATCTTGGATTGTAAAAAACAGAGAATCAAAGGTCCAGATTTTCTATCAAGTCAGCAAAATTTGATGCAGGAATGCAGATATTTAATGTGAATTTTCATTTAAAAGAACCAATTTATAAGAATATAACTTATAAATATTAATATTTTTGCAAATGTTGATTAATTTCGGTTGTTTTTTTCTTTTTTTTTTCTTCAAATTGGCATTTTAAGGGGAGGGAATTCTAAAACAGTGTATTTTCTGAAGGAATCTACATGGAATTTTCCTATTTTGTGTTTTAGCCAGGAAAAACGTACGGTGACCCCATCTATTCTTTTGATATTCTCAAAGCATTGTCTGAAAGCTATCTTTTCCTGAAGTATTTTACAATCTATCATTTTGTTTAGTTTCTAATCCCAAAATGGTGTTTTTTCCTGTATAATCCATACAAAATGTGTCATTTTGTCACGTCCTGTAGCTTGCGAAAATGCGCGGTGACCTATCATTTTTATTATATTTTTCAACGTATATCAATAGATACTAAGTTTTAGCAAAGTATGAACAAGTTCTATCATTTCTATTTTAGACTCCCATACCACCTTAAGTAGAATGCTTCTGCTACATAAGTATGGGTTGCGTTTGACAATTCAATGCACAAATATACCGGGTACTAGCATCATTAAGTCATGCTAAATTACTGAAATCTTCACAGTTTTAGCATTTTAGTTAAATTTTAGACGGTTTCCGTCTTTTAAAATGAAAGTGGCCGCATTTGTGTTCATTTTTCATATTGAAATGTTAGTTGTATTTGATGATAATACATAACATATATAAAGGTTTAGGATTAACACGGATGCGGCCACTTTCATTTTTGATAAAAACCATCTGAAAATTGTCCGTTTTTGGCATATTTGATAGATTTTTCATATTTAAGCTTGAATTATAGCGTTTTAATGACTAAATCAGTTCATATATTTCATATAAACTAATTTAATCAACTGAAATAGACACTTAAATGTTTAAAAAGTGTCAAAAATATTTTGTTGGACGAAACTGAAATTTGAGGCAAAAATCGGTCCTTACCGGACCTACTCCTTTGAATGTAGATATATCTTGACCTGATGAACAATTTAACGGCGTCAGTTTTTCTCTACATGCTTTGGTTACAGATTTATAAGCCCAAATCTACATCTTCCCCTTGTTCTTTTTTAGCCAAGGCGGCCATATTGGTTGGTGATCCGGGAAATAGGACACATTTTTAAAACTAAGTACCCTAATGATGATTGGGGCTAAGTTTGGTTAAAATTGGGCCAGGTGTTTTAGAGGAGAAGATTTTTGTAAAAGTTAACAGACGATGAAGAACCCCAGGTGATGATAAAAGCTCACTCAGGTGAGCTTAAAATAAGAAAAGGACAATTAAACCGCATAAATCGAAGAGAGACCAGCGAAATTATTGACAAAACAACTAGACACTCTGAAGAAAAGGTGTTGCTCGACTATGTGCATCTAAACAACTCTCTAAAATTTAAGAATCATCACGAAAAAATATACAGATCTTAGAATAATTTAACTAACAAGTATGATATTTTTTTATGCAACAATTTTCTATAGTTTCTGAGATACGGCACGACATGTGAAAAAACCCTCTTGTTTCATAAACTCAATAACTCTAAAAATAAAATAGATTCATATAACTAAGTTTTAGCAATAATCATAAATTTTTTTAATCGTTTTTGAGATACAGCGCGGACTGTGAAAAAACACCCCTATTTTGGTTACTCAAAAAGTTCAACAAAAAGAAAACGATCGTTTGACCATCATGAAAAAAAAAAAACATGACATTAGGATAATATGCTGTACCATGTTTACGACAGACAGACGGAAGCTGAACATATGTATTTCATAATACGTCCCGTCAAAAATTTTGCATGAAATAATATGATAAATAATTGACATGCATTAATTATATTAGGGTCAGTCATCTTGAGATTGCTAACTATACGATAGTTTGTTGAAGATCTCATAGAAACAGTAACGTGTTTTATTTCTTATAGTTTTATTAGACTGTTAACTTATCCTGTTAGAATCAAATGCACTAATATTAATGATGTAGAAGTTAGGTGCGGGAGAAACAGAAATTGGAGCATCCAAAAATCCACATTACGTTTCTAATTACGGAAAATAACACGCATTACGTCCCGTAAAAAGTGACGTTTTGCGGGAATTCAAACGCTTAACGTCGCGCCAAGAGTTAACTCCCTTGAAACTGTATTGGATGCCCTTAAGGGGCCAGCTGCAGTCTGCCTCAAGGTAATCGATCTCCTCACTTTGTTGAATACCAACGATGACCTTGGGCTATTTTTCTCTATTTTGTCGGGTTATTGTCTCTTTGACTCATTTCCCGTCTCTATTATCAGATTTATAGAATATAAATCATCATGACTTAAATATCTTTTTTTGTTGAACTTCTTTTGGTTTTTTTTATCTTTTTTTCAGTCTAAGTTTACTGATGTTTCTATATGTTGTATAGTTTCTTTCCAAACTTAAAAAGGTTAGAGTCATTTGAGGACAATCAATCCTCTAAGAAAATAACTAATATTTTTTATTAAGCTGACGTTTTGCCGATGTTGCCTTACTGATCATTTACTTATCTATTTGAGTTCAAGATAATTTTCGCCCCTTTTCTATTTTTGATATCTTAATCAAAAATATAAAAAATCAAACTTCCAAAAAGTGAAATAATCAAAATTGCACGTTAGGTTTAGTATTTTTACTGTTTAATCAAATTTCTAAACTATCAAATTTAAAAACTATATTTAGAATATTGATATTTTAATTATTTGGTTTAAATTTCAAAATTTCAAAACTTTTACACAATTTGGAATTTTGATATTTTAAAACTTTGATCAAAATTCAAAAAATCTTAAATTTGAAAACTTTTTAAATCTTTGAATTGATAATTGGTTCACGGAGCGATGTGTTATGATGGATACTTTAGTCTTATATACACGTTTTTTTGTATCAGTTGATAACGGTTTTGAACTAGCTGTCAGTAACGGCGATTACATGCATTTTTTTTTTCATTATGAGGGATAATGAGTTTTAAGGTGGTACCCAACACTTTCACTAAAATAAACTTGGCTTCATAAAATTTTGACAAAGTATTTCCTTTGACCATTTAACAAAAATATAAAAATTTCTAAAATTTTGAACCAACCGTTTTGTCAGAAAAATTACACTGGTTATATAGTAGTTTGACAAACACCAATTTTGATCATTGAGAAGCTTAATATTCCCTTTACAACACAACGTAATTAAAACGTTAAGCTGATTTTACAGAGTTTATCCACTGACAACCAAAACTTATCTATATAAAGTATGTAGTTAGAAACATGATTTGCACAATCTATTTATAGAATTTATTAAAATGTTTTATGGAAAACTCAGTGTGTTTGAAAAATTTATAATGTAGACGTCATTGCCGTGTAACTTGATATCATGATTATCATACATGATTTTTCAGTGCAGGTGCGACACAAATGGAGATGAATCATAAACATCGAGAAAAAACTAACAAATTTAAAGATCGTTTACCAAATCGGTAGAGAAGCAATCGGTATAGAAGCTCTGACTACCTGTACGAAAAGTTCCATATAGAATGTACACGGAATACAGTAGGAATATTGCTCTGAATTCCTACTAGAAAAGAGTGATATTCTAGTCGGACAGAAGTAGGAATCCACACGGAAAATAGCCGAAAATTTAAATTAGCAGGAATTTCTTAGTAGGAATATTCATTCCTACCAGGATTATGCAAATTAGCAGGAATAATTTGATAGGAAATAAAAATTCCTACTAGAAAACCTGGTAGGAATTTTTCAAAATTCCACCCAGAAAAATATTTTCTGGTAGAAATCTAAAAATATACAAAATGTAAGTGTAACTATATTCACAAAAACACAACTGGGTCAATGATTTAAGTTTGAATCTCAACAACAGAGAACAAAGGAAATTCATAGAATACATTCATTTTTAAGAAAATGGACTTTTGAAATGTATAAGGAAACTGCAATATATGCAATCTAGAAATTGAGGTAATACATAAACATGAAGATTAGCCAAATATGCCTAAACGAAATTAAGAGTGAATTAATGTGTGAAATCATACACTATTGTTGAATTAATTGATTACTAAAAATTTGTAGCAGACAGATAAAAAAAATCATTTTGAATGTATAAGAATTACCTTCAGTCTTCATAAGCCATATGTTCTTACATTTCTATATTGTAGTTGTGTGACCCTAGCTTGCAGTATTGTGTTCCAACACAACTTTTCATTCTTTTCTCCTCCAACTTTTGAATTTGTGAACTGGAACTTTCATGCATTTAACACTGCAAAATGTGTGTCATTAGCAAACAAGAATCCAGTTCAAGATAACTTTTAAAGATTCCAGGTAGAAAGATTTTCTGGTAGGAATCTATAAATTGATTCTGGTAGGAATCTTGTACGTGTAGTAGGAAAATATATAATCAAATCAAATTTTCAAAATAGAAAAAAATCCATACAGACTTTTAAAATTCCACCTAGGTAGTAGGGTTTTGGTAGTAGGAAAATAAAAAATTCCAGTCAGAATTTTGTTCATTTTCCATGTCCGCATGTCCGCATGATAGACAAGTATAAAGCAACCCTATATAACATTTTGTCAACAATTTAACAGCGGGTTGCCTTTTAACCTGTTTAAAAGTCGGGAACTTGTTACTAGATTATACTTTCGGTTATGATTCCCATGGCCAGTCATTATCTATTAGGCGGATTATACATTAATTTAACTGCATCTTATCCCTATAGGTAGCACGGAAGTTTTTGCATTCCAGAATTTAGGTTGTTCTTATGTGTACTCTACTTAAGTCAATGTATCCGAACAGTGTGATTGGACAAAATATACAGTATCAACTGAAAATACTTTCCCGAAATGAGGGATGAATCGGGTATAAAAAAATATGAAATAATTTTACATACAGGTGAAAATGTTTTTTGAGAATTTTTTTTAATTTGTATTCATTGCATGATAAAAGACCTAAAAGCACCAGTGGCCTTAGGTTTTTAAAGATATCAAAAAAGTAAACGGTCATGATACATATTCAAATTAATTTCTGAATCGTATAATGATGGTACTTAAGTTGTTTATGAAGAGTTTTAGCACTGTAAGAAAGTGGTGAAAATTCTAAAAAGGCTATTATTATCCCTTATGGGCCAGTAGATACTACCGTGCCTCCTATAGTACCATAAACATACAAAACGAAAGTAAAAATACCTTTCTGTATAACCTTGCTAACATTAACTTAGTAAATAGTTATCAAAAGTAACAGGATTATAATACTTTATCACAACTACTAGTTTATTGATTAAAGACCATTAAAATTGTGCAGTTTTGATTTTACTTACACATAATATCAATAAATTATATTGACATTGAATGTATTTCTATTAATAGAAAATAATCTTACCATTTCTGTCACTACTGGACCGACTATTGGTATCGACTGCAAATCAACAAAAACATATCAAGCGTGACAATACGTAGATATGAACATTTAAAAATCACGTGTTCTGTACATGTTCACATTTTTCGTAAATCTTTTGTGATATGTAGAATATGAATATGAAAAATTAAAGTACAAAACAATATTCATCTCCAGTAAAATGGTGTATTTCTTCTCAAATACATAATTTTATTCAATAGTTGTTTGAAGGTTCTACGACATTAAGTTATAAATAAGTATACATTAAATATTTTATTTTCTATAGAATATGACATTTGTATAAGCAATAGTAATACACTGTGGGAAAGGTGTGTCTGGATAAGAAACCCTGTCGACCGGATGCCGGAGTGGTTTCTAATCCAGACACGCCGTATCCCGAGGTGTATAACTAACTTACACCCCGTTCTAAACTCTATATGGTTAACATTGATTATTAAATGAAAAAAACAACCGAAAGAATATATTTTATTGACAATATCAAACCATGATTTATAAGATTTTTTTTATAACATGAAACCCCACTTGTAACCCTTATTTGGTTATCTTAGCGCAACCTTTGACAAGTAAGTATATTTTACCAATGTCAAGGTTGTTTTGCATATTCCAATTAAAACCATGGGTTAATATGAATCAGCAGGTCAAGGTTGACCGTATCGTGTATTCCTATTGCAAACAAAAAACTACGTCATGCTCCTTGTTGTATGCAGTTGTCACTAAGGGTACATGCATGAGACGGACCACATTTTTTGGCAAGCGTTGGATTTGGTAGAAGAGACTAAAGATAAAGGTAATATTATAACCCAAAGGAATTACCCGTATCAGTTTAATTAAGGTAATCATAACTATATTTTATTATCTTAAGGTTTTATAGAAAAAAGTCCCCCTCTTCTCGAGAATGAATAAACATTCTTATTCGGACCTACAAAGGGATAAGTGTGTCTGCAATAGAAACCCGACTACCAGACACGCTTAGCATACAAAGATGCAGATTCAATATTTCGTAACTCTCTCTTTTATGGGCAGGGGCTGATCCAGCTGGGGGTCCCAACTCAACGAAAAAGGGTGGGATTCCAATCATTCAAATACATATATCTTTTAAAACGGGTACAACCCTCAGAACCCTACCCCGGATCGGTCATTGGATAACTAGGGGGGTCCGAGAGTTAGAATCCCCCTTCGTAAAAGATTAGATTTAGATTAGATTAGAGACATATGATTGGTATAAAAATATTACTTTCAGCAATGAGTAATTTAAGGATTATTTTTGTATCCAAAATTAATGGTTAATTTCGTTTCGCTATTGGAATTTCCTAAATGTTTTTTTTTTTAATATCTTGAAACAATTTGTAGTGAACATTATTACTAATTTTAACACTGGACTTTGTTTGCGGGATGTAGAAGCAGGCGTTTCCAGAAACCCCGCTCGTCACACCCTGTGGTCAAAATCCATATTCGTAACAATAGATCTATTCAATTTACGAGGGTCTGGATGAGGGGGAGGGGGGGGGGGGGAGGGTCTGTTATTCTGTAAACATTTAATTTTCACCCCTTTTTTCTCTAATCTTCATTTTTTTGCCCTTTATTCTCTAATCTTCATTTTTTAATGTTTATGTTTATATTCAGTCGGATATTGAATCTGTTATGTAATAATGCGATATACATTTAGGAATATGAACATACATGTAGTATGATACCTCAATACATTAAAGGAAGTTCACAATGTAAGAACCATGATTACTACAAATTACTTTCCGTCAATATTTTCTCCCAGAATGGTTAATGTTCTAGATCAAGCTTTCAATTTTTATTGAATACAGTGCAATCCCGTGGTGGATCCAGAGAAAAGGGGGGGATTCCGGGAGTTAGAACATCCCCCTTTTTACGATCAATGCATTTGGATCGACATACGAATCACAAGATAACGTTCTGATAAATGGAAACAATGAAAATTAATTGAAATAAAAATCATTTGCAAAACTATGGAAAGCCACAGTGAAAATAATAATAATCGGGGGGTTCACTTTGCAATTGGCTTCCATACAAAACATATATCAACACCCAACTTATAATCCCCTTTGACAATAGTGTTATAACACAACACAGTAAAAGAAACCTGTCAGTTAACAAAGTCTAAACTTAATTATGATCGACACAAAGTACAAAATAAAAGGATAAAAACTATATTTGTTTGCACGCACAAATTACTGACCTTTAAGTTACTGTACACTGTTTCACTGTAGTTATCTATATCCAATTTAAGATGGCAGTTTCTGGTTAATATATCTTTTGTCAATTTGGAATTAATTTTGTATTATTCTTCGGTTTTTCGGTTCTTTTTAATTCTTAACGAATAACTTAATTTTAAACTGAAAAACAAAGGTTTGTTTTCATAGTTCAATCGCTAAATGAAAACAATTAACCGTCCAACCAAATGCATTGATATGGGTTACTATAAAAAGACTGATATCGGTAATTGTATTAAGCTTTTAAAAAAAGGTATTCGTAAGTTCTGTTTTTTGTTGTTTCGGCTTCATTCATTATCATGGATTAAATAGATCGGACACACATAAAAAAAAAACTGTCAAAGTTCGCTAAAAGATATACTCGGAAACGGCAAATGTTTCCCGACAATATTGCTACAACATTAGAAAAATACCAATTTAAAAACTTGCAAGTGAACAAGCTAACAATCTAAAATGCAATCAAAATGATAACCGTGATTTCTGATATACGTTCTACAAAACTACATGCCTTTAGTTGGTGTCAACACATCCGTGGTTCAATGTGTCCATTGAGAACTACGCTTAAACTTTACGACAAAAGAGATGATTTCAGCTTTCCAATTGTGAACTTTCCATTTCTAAGTAGCAACATTCCAGCAGCACCTGCATACGGGGTATATATCTCCCAATTGATACGATATTCCCGTGCTTGCATTTCCTATCATGATTTTCTTGATAGAGGGTTGCTGCTCACAAGGAAGCTATTAAACTAAGAGTTCCAAATGGTGAAGTTGAAATCATCCCTTCGTAAATTTTACGGACGCCATCACGAGTTGGTTGACCGTTATGAAATAACCGTATCACAAATAATATCGGATATGTTCCTTACGTCGTAACTACAATCCCCTTCCCTTTCCTGAATGTGACCTACCAATTGAGACTATTGTTACGAATTTATAGTTTAAGAATATTATAATATTTCTACAGTTATATATTTTCCGATATCTCTATGAGTTTCCCGTTTAATCTTATTATCGTTGAAAACTGTATCTTAAATCATCCCTTTATCCTTGGTTGCTATCAGACGTTTTACCTGTACAGTTGTTGCTAGGGTGCTCTCTTCGAGGTCCGCGTTCTAAGTATAAATAGTGGGTAGCTATTCAGTGTAAATTGTCATTTGTATCGGAGACGTTGCAAGAAGAAGAGCATAAAGTTAAAACAGTGAATTGTTTAAGAAGTGTAGCGGGATAAGTCAAACAAAGTGGAGTGTTTGAAACCTGCTGAGAAAATATAGATAGTTTCGGTTCCATAGAAGTTGTATAAACAGGGTTAGTGCTAAGGTTTTGCGTTCCACATCTCTCACTATTGCAGTGAGTGTTTGCTGTTAAACCATACCTTACTGCTTCCCTGTTCCAACAGTTTTATAAATATATTTTAATAAAGTTTCATACGTTGAAAGTTTACAACAGTTTGAATAGTTTCCATACATTCGTTTTATTCAGGTTTCAGCCCGTTTGATACATTTCGGTTCAGCCCGTTTTATACATTCAGGTTTCAGCCCGTTTGATACATTTCGGTTCAGCCTCATTTTTAAACATTTAGGTTTCAGACAATAGTTCCAAACCGTCAGACCAGTTTCATACATTTATGTTTCAAACCAGTTCCATATATTTAGGTTTCAGACTATAGTTTCAAATAGTTGGTTTTTAAACAGTTTTGGACTGAAAGGGTTCTAAACAGATTTAATTCAACAAGTTCGGGTTAGGTTGATAGTAGTTGAAATACGTTTTATGTAGTAAAGTATTTGTTTCATATTTGATAGTGATAGTGTAAACTTTTTATTGACTTTAGAACTTTTGAATTGCTTTTCAAATCCCAGGAAACTGGTACGAACCCGAGGATTAAAATATCTAAACGTCCCCGCCCGGTTACACGTTACAAATGGTGGCTTAGCGGTGGGATTTGTATAGCATTTCTCAAGCGTATTTTGTACATATAAATTGTATTTTATCATGAATTCAAATAGGAAAGATAGTGTTTTATATGATCCTGACATAAGTATAACTGAGGAACAGTTAAGTCGGGAAATAGATATTTTAACTGCCGAATTAGAAAAATATCGGCATGTTAAAGACAGATCAATTTCCCATGTTGATACACCCCGAAGAGTGTTTAGACATAGTGATTCGGGGATAGGTTCAGTCAGGCGTTCCGAACAATTGTCAAAACAAACAAACTCTCCGATAGATGAAAAAAATGTAAGTAGTAGTGTAAATGGAGGCGGTTTAGGAGCCCGACCTAGATCTTCAGTCAGGTTTGAAACATTAATTAACACCTGCTGCGGAAAAACAGACTTCGAAACATTTTACTGAATAATTACAATTCCCAATTAGTGACAAATTTGTCACAAAAAGAGCAAGTAAAACTGGTTTAACTCGTGATACCGAGTCTTGTGAAAATAAACAAACCTATCCTTCGGATGGATACAAAAATAAAAACATAGTTAAGACTGCTACCTATGATGGGAAAGGTCCTTGGCTTGACTTTAGGTCACATTTTGATGCATGTTCCCAAATTAATAATTGGACAGACAAAGAGAAAGGTCTGTATTTGGCCGTTTCTCTCAGGGGTCAGGCTCAAGGTGTTTTGGGAAACTTAACCCAGGAGTCTAGACAAGATTTCAAAGAATTGGTTAAGGCATTAGAAGAGCGTTTTTCTCCGTCTAACCAAACGGAGCTGTACAGAACCCAGCTCAGAGAGAGACACCAGAGAGCTGTAGAGACCTTGCCTGAGTTGGGCCAAGCCATAAGAAGGTTAACTAACCTTGCGTATGCAACTGCACCAAACGAAGTACGGGAGACTTTGGCAAAAGAACAGTTCATAGACTCGTTAATAGATTCGGATATGAGGCTCCGAATAAAGCAGGCAAGACCTACTGATTTAAATGACGCTATCAGACATGCAGTTGAGCTTGAGGCTTTTAACAAAGCTGAAAGCAAAAGGATTGAAGGTAAGGGATTTTTACGAACTGCGTCTGAAAATAGACACAGTGCTGACAACATGACAAGTCAGCTTTTGAAAACAATGTCAGAGACATTTAGTAGAGTTGCAAAAGGAAATGAGAGACTTGAAACAAAACAATAAAGGTAGGAAGCAGGGTGGTGCCCCGCAGCCCTTTCCATTTAGGTGCTATGCTTGTGATGAGGTAGGCCACAGAGCTTTTGACTGTCCTACTTATCCAAACTTTCAATATAATTATCAGCAACCTAGGTATCAGACCAAACCTAAAACAAGGTATACTAACCAAAACTATGAAAATTTAGATTCGACACCGGGAAAAGTTGGGGTTCATAAACTATTTCCTGATGCAGGTATGTTTCTGAAAGCAAAAGTAAACGGAATTATCACAGATTTGTTGATAGATACTGGAGCTACAGTTACAGTTATCTCCACTAAAATGTTTAAGAAAATGTCAAATATGCCTTATTTAATTCCAACCGAAAGGGATATACTTACAGCTAGTGGACATTCGTTGCATGTGTCAGGCAAAACTGAACTTGAAATTGAAACTGACACGTTCAAATGTATAAACGCTGCAATAGTTGCTGACATTAATGTAGATTGTATACTAGGGTTAGACTTCTTGAGAACACAAGAAGTTAACATAAATATATATAAAGGGACTTTAACTATTAAGGGACACGAAGTTAGATTCTATGTCCAAGGTCACATAGGCTGTGATAGGGTTGCAGTATCAGAAACTATTAACATACCCCCTAGAAGTGAGACTGTTGTAAATGGAGCTATATCCGATGAAGTTACTGACTCATTTAAAGTAGGACTTGTTGAACCTGCAGATGACTATAAAATAATTGATCAAGCAATAGTAGGTAGGGCTTCTGTTGCAAAAAGTTAAAATCATTTACTTCTCTGTGCAGAAGGAAAGTCTGAGATCAGATGTGAAAACTGTGGAATAGGGTTTAAGAAGCAGGACTATCTAAAACGACACATAAAAAATGTTCACGGAGTTGAGGCTATTATAAGGAGTAACAGAGTTGTTGAAAAGAAGGTTGGTGTTACAGAGAGAGGACAAAATGATTTTGATCAGCCTGATCCTGAGAACCTGATAGAAGATATTTTGGATGACAGTAGCAATGCAGACTTAGATACACCGGGTAATTTAGATAGCAATCTGCAGGACTCTGAACTGAAGGCATGTTATAGTGAAGGAGGGACCATCGGATCAGTTATAAATAAAGATGAGAAGGATGCAGTTTTTCATTACAAGGACTATTCTAAAGAAGACACGTCACAAAAGAAAGAATAACAGAATGTAGATCATACACCGGGGGACAAAAGGAATGTTCCTAGGCCTACAGTAAAGAAAAGGTGTGCCCCATTACTTGTGTTGGCTTCAACAAAGAGAAAGTGTCAGTCCTTCATACGAAGGGACAATATTGAGAAAGAAGTAAGTGAAGAAGTGGAACATCCGAAAAGACAGAACAACAAGCCACACAAACCAACGTAACAAAAGAAAGGAAAATGGTGAAGATTGTAACAAAGTATGTTGAGAACGGTCACCAGATAGAAAAGGTTGAGGAGAATGAGACAGTTTGGATGGTTTAAGAAATTAATATCTGATTATTGATGCAGGAAGCATCATATATATTAAAACTGTATCATAAAACATGTTTTTGATTTCTGTTGTTTATAAATGTATATGTCCGTCCGTCGGATGGGGACGTTAAATCCGAGGTCCCGTGTTCAGGGAGTACCACGCCTTGTGCACGTTAAAGAGCCCTTTACAACAACTCTTATTAAGAGGTCCATAAGTGGCCTGTTGTGAGGCGAAATTGTTTTAAACCGGTTTTTGGCAACACAACTTTTCTAGTGGTATTCAAAATAGAATATTTGAAACGGTCATATCTGGTCAAACTTTAATTTAAGTTCAGTATTCAGTTGCTTGTACAAATGTGAATTAAAGTAGGATATTTTGAAAAATAGAAACTTAACAAACAAAACAGAAAGAACGTTCAAGTCGAAAGAGACTGACAGGAACCCCGGAACTGTGAGTAGGCTAAGGTACCCCTAGGTCTGACGCTTGTCGACAGATTGTTGTAGGAAAGCCATTAGTTGGCTATCATGGTATAACCCTCGGTGTACAAACAGTTGCTGGGAGAGATATTCTGCGGAATGAGAGGATACATTGAGGTTTAAAAGTAGGACCTTGGTATGGTGTCAGCTAGTGTAAACGAGAACGGTTTTGATTGTGTTTTGATTTATTAAGTACAAATTTGTAAACTCATGCGAGGACGCATGAAATCGGAGGCGTGGGTAGTGTTACGAATTTACAGTTTAAAAATATTATAATATTTCTACAGTTATATATTTTCCGATATCTCTATGAGTTTCCCGTTTAATCTTATTATCGTTGAAAACTGTATCTAAAATCATCCCTTTATCCTTGGTTGCTATCAGACGCTTTACCTGTACAGTTGTTGCTAGGGTGCTCTCTTCGAGGTCCGCGTTCTAAGTTAATAGTGGGTAGCTATTCAGTGTAAATTGTCATTTGTATCGGAGACGTTGCAAGAAGAAGAGCATAAAGTTAAAACAGTGAATTGTTTAAGAAGAGTAGCGGGATAAGTCAAACAAAGTGGAGTGTTTGAAACCTGCTGAGAAAATATAGATAGTTTCGGTTCCGTAGAAGTTGTATACACAGGGTTAGTGCTAAGGTTTTGCGTTCCACATCTCTCACTATTGCAGTGAGTGTTTGCTGTTAAACCATACCTTAGTGCTTCCCTGTTCCAACAGTTTTATAAATATATTTTAATAAAGTTTCATACGTTGAAAGTTTACAACAGTTTGAATAGTTTCCATTCGTTTTATTCAGGTTTCAGCCCGTTTGATACATTTCGGTTCAGCCCGTTTTATACATTCAGGTTTCAGCCCGTTTGATACATTTCGGTTCAGCCTCATTTTTAAACATTTAGGTTTCAGACAATAGTTCCAAACCGTCAGACCAGTTTCATACATTTATGTTTCAAACCAGTTCCATACATTTAGGTTTCAGACTATAGTTTCAAATAGTTGGTTTTTAAACAGTTTTGGACTGAAAGGGTTTTAAACAGATTTAATTCAACAAGTTCGGGTTAGGTTGATAGTAGTTGAAATACGTTTTATGTAGTAAAGTATTTGTTTCATATTTGATAGTGATAGTGTAAACTTTTTATTGACTTTAGAACTTTTGAATTGCTTTTCAAATCCCAGGAAACTGGTACGAACCCGAGGATTAAAATATCTAAACGTCCCCGCCCGTTACACGTTACACTATTTACCGGATTTGTTATCACATAAGCAACGCGACGGGTGCCGCATGTGGAGCAGGATCTGCTTACCCTTCCGGAGCACCCGAGATCACCCCTAGTTTTTTGGTGGGGTTCGTGTTGTTTATTCTTTAGTTTTCTATGTTGTGTCGTGTGTGCTGTTGTTTGTTAGTCTTTTTCATTTTTAGCCATAGCGTTGTCAGTTTGTTTTAGATTTATGAGTTTGACTGTCCCTTTGGTATCTTTCGTCCCTCTTCTACAAGGGCTATAGTTGAACTGGTCACTGTCAAAATGTGTTAAAATGATCAGGTATCTGATTTAATTTGGAATTCATAAGTTGAAAAACTGCGAATGATCGACTATAAAAATAAGAAAATGTCGTACAATTACCAAATGAGACAACTCTCAACAAGAGACCTTTATGACACAGAAATAAACAACTATAGGTCACTGTATGGCCTTCAAAAATGACCAGAGCCCATACTGTATAGTAGGTTTTAAAAGACTCCGAAATGACAAATGTAAAACATTTCAAACGAGAAACATAACGAGAAACATAACATGTAAAAAATAATACTTTTTTGTAAACGAAAAACAAATATTTAACACAGTAACAAACGACAACCACTGAATTACAGGCTCCGGACAAGCACACACATAATGTTGCGAAATTAAACATGTAAGCGGGCGCCAAACCCTCCCTAACATTGGATAGTGGTGTAAAGGTTCACCATTAGAACAGACTATAAAAATCAATTGAGAAAGGCTCAACTCATCATATGAATACAAATAAATACCTCTGACAAAAACGCAGAGTTGACGTGGGAGGGTTTTACATCCCAACAACAAAAAGACGCAAAGTACAGATTTAACAGTCCGCGGTTACTGTCAGCTTGTTCAAAGCCAATAACAACTAATAAAATACTCATGCATCTAAGACTAAAATATCATTTACTTGACACATAACATCCAATGAATTTGTAAAGACTTCATAAACATAATACATGTTATCGCACCGCGGGTAAATTATCACGTTGTGATTGGTTTAACGCGTCACGTGTGACCCCCTATGAGACCGTAGGATAATTTTGAGTTCACACGTAATTCGAATTCGATTCGCATTAACTAATTCGAATTAGTTTAATTCGCATTCGAAACGTTTTACGTCCTAACGTCAATTCTAATTCGAATTTCAATGCGTGTCAAATTCGCTAAGCTGTTCAAACGACGTTGACTTTCAATTCGAATTAACAAAAGCGTATTTCTAATGCTACTGGATAATTCAAATAAGCTAATTCGAATCAATTCGAATTAAAAAAAAGAAGAGTGTGTGAACGCGATTAGCGAATTCGAAACGCATTTGATTCGAATTCAATTCGAATTAAATGTACGTGTGAACGAGGCATTAGTAAATTTCATAGTGGTTCATGACACGTTAATGGTGACGTCATCTATTAATGTTGTTGTGTTTCATTGTTTATTTTTCAACAAAACGCAGCAGAAAAAGTCCAGCGTGCGATAAATTCGTTACACGGTTAACTACTGACCCCCTAAGGATCCATAGAGGGTGAATAAAATCCACAAGGGATTCGATCTCCGGCCTCACCCCCTATCGATTTTACTTACCCTCTAGATCTATGGATCCGTAGGGGGTCGGTAGAGAATAATATAACTTATAATAGTCTTGTAGTATAGATTATAGGTGCTGTCGTTGTTTTTAATGACTTCTTATAGTGTTCTTTGTATCTGTCTGTATTATTTTAACCGTTAATTCATTTTCTTTAAATTCTTATGACGTGGCTCGGTACTAAGACGGCATTATGCGCCTGCTGTCATGCATTTTTTCCTTATTTGATTAAGAAGTTATCAATACAAAACAGGAGTCCAGAACAATCATAAAAAAAACCAAAAATACGAGGAGGTAAATGTTCCGAGTTATATTATCATTGTTGTCAAATTTCAAGCGAAACGATGAAACAATGTTGGAGTTATCTGTCGCAGCAATTGTCTCTTTCTCTGATGGCTTCTTTTAAATTGTAAAGTTTTTTGGTCAATTTGCAGACCTATTGGTGTTGACTAAACATATTATACAAATATGACATTGCATGAAAATGTTAAGAAATTAGGGGTCTAACGTATTTTACTATTCTAAGGATAAAGAAAGTAGATGATGGTGCAAACATGGTTCTGTGTTTTAATTATGTTTAATTTAAAAGACTTCTTAAATAAATCATGCAAATTGACAAGGAAAATGATAAGTTTCGATTTGAAAACAATTATAAGAATATTTTTAAAGTGGTCAGTAGAGAAAATACTTGACACAACAATTTCTGCGGCATTATATATCTTACAGTGAGTTTGACATAATGAAAACACAATCACTGTTGCTGGACGATTCTAAATAAATAGCAGGGGAGTTAACTTCCAATCGAAATGAATGAAACCAAATAGTACTGTCAAAATGATATATGCATTGACGCTGGCAAGGTAGTATAGAGATCTACGAGGACTTTTTTTTAAGCCAACGTATTTATTGAGTTTATTTATAAATGACAGATTGGTCACTAGATAAAGACAAATAATAGAATTTTCCTTTGCAAAATGAAGTACACCATACGTGCGTTTCGTCATAAGGCGGGTCAGTGGCACTTGAACCAAAACAGTTGGCATGATTACTTCAATATGAAATTGAAAAGTGTTAAAAATCGAAAATTGCAGAGAAAGTAAAAAAGCTATGGTATTCTATTTTTGTGTGTGAAAAATCCTTAGTGTTTAAAACAGTTGATGAACCAAAAATTATCATATTAACGAAATTTCATTTCAGCATAAAAGTGCTGACAACTTGACTGGTGATGACCTTTTGGACGAAACTTTCACCAGTAGTGTCATATACAATGTATAGCTGTTAACACTCATCAAAGATGTCAGGCTTATTATTCCAAGTACACCAGGCGCTTTGCGTTTACTTGGGACTTATCAATGGCGCTCGAATCAAAACGGATTGACCGACAAATAAAATACAAAGTTGTGAGGATTAGAATACAAATAAATCGAGTGAAAAGTTTGTAAATTACGGATAAGGCAATATATTTCATGCACAGGGTTTCACCAAACATTTCAACATTTCATTAACAGTTAACTAGAGGCGAAATGTACCAAAGAGATATTTTAACTAAAAAATAAAATAAACTGGAAATGCCATCATAGAAAGGCGATTAACGACTTAAACGGCTGTTCCTTTGCATTGTGTTTTTTTTGGCTTGACATGAACTTACTTTGTGTCATGGATTGAAACCCTATATCCTTTGTTTTTCTATTATATACAAGCATCCGTACACAAAATACAATAAAAAAAATTTAAATACTGCGCAAAATGAATTCATCGAAAACCGGTGTTGATCTCAGGTACTCCGGAAGGGTTAGCAGACCCTGCTTCACATGCGACACCCGTCCCGTTACTCATATCAAAACAAGTAGAATAATCATATCACATGATTATTCATAGTCATAGTTCAACTTATTGGTCACTCACACAATAGCAGTTTTGGAATTAGCTCTTACATGTCTTATCTAACCCGTTAGACATTACCTAATTCGAATACAATCAGTCATTTAAATTTTAAGAAATAATATCATGCAACGGATGATATTCCATGTCAATACAAAAGTTCTTATTACATGTACTAGGCTGACGATAGGCACGTTCATCACAAGTGGCAAGTCATTTCTAACCACATGCATGTTATGGACGTTCTTAAGTTACTTAATTGCAAAGAAGAGCTTTAAACAAATACATAAAAAAATGTATTAATTTAAAAAAAAAATAATCTAGATTTTCATACATCTATCTTTTCCATGTCCGCGTTAACCGATGGCAATCATGATATCAAGTAGGACAATTCACTAAAAAAAAACCTTGACGACAGAATTTCCTACAATGTGAAAAAAATATTTTGTGTTCAAAGTTACTCGTACAGTGACCGATTAGGGTACACCTGATTTTTGTTGTCTTGTAAATGGCGTTGTATGATATTAAGATTTAACCAATCTTAAACTTATTCTAAATATTTGTTTCCTTGAATAAAACAAAATGCTCAAAATGATTCAAATTGAATTTATGAGACACTAGTATGAATTTCTAGTTTTTCAATTGAATTATAATTATTGTGATTTATACAATTCGATGTCTTCATCAGTCATCTCATCGATTGTAAACGGTAAGTCATTCCATTTCCGACAATCTGTGAATTTATCATTTCCAATGTCAAACACTTTAGTGCCTAATTGTGACAAAACGAGAAATTCACACTCTTTATAAATAAAAATGGATCCCCAGTCATGTCCGCACTCAAGACCAAATGCCTTAAAACGCTTATGACAACCGTCAATTATTTTCATTTTCTTCCTTGGCAATTCTCTCTGCTCAACTCGTCGAAGTACTCCTTTATCACAAACGACAAAAAATGTCTCATTAATATGTCGCATAAAAGTTCCATGCGATATTACAACTCCACAATATTTGCAATGGACTCTAAATAAAGCTTGTCGCCGTTGTGTTTTCTTCAAAATTTTAGAGTTTCTTTCCTCCTCTTCTGTTTGATAAACATCTTTTTCGGCATTAGCTATATCAATATCAATTTCACAGACATCTTTAATTGCTTTGGACATTAAGTACTGTCTCTTGATGTTTTTCTCTTCCGTTTCAAATTCTCCAAATGTGCCAACATGGACTTCTTTCCCTTGTTTACTTCGACGAACTCTCCCTATAACATTAACATTTTCATTTTATTATATATATATTTGTTCAAATGAATTATAAATATGCTAATTTAAGGTAGCTGGGGCTAGCAAATTTTGAACGATATATTTTTCTTAAACTCATGTAAAATACTTTTAAGTCCACGATCTCTCAAATTTCAATGAAATAAATGGGTGTAATGGACCATATTATTTATTTTGAAATTAACAGAATCTTTTCTTTTTTAAATATTGGTTTATACGTGTATATAGGGGAGCCTTTACTTTTCCTTGATGAGGAAGCTTTGAACGATATAATTGGCTTAAGTTCGATGAGAAAATCGCTTTTCATTCAAACTTCTAAAATATGAAATAAAGTAGGGAGTAACGGGCCTTTGTTTTCTTAGAAAATAGAAAAAAAGATTAAAAATGTCATATCAAGTTCAGTATTATTTATTGCCCTTGATTCTAAAAAGGATATTATTTTTCTGAAAAATTTAGACATTTTACGAATATGTTTTTTTGTTTAAATTTAGACATTTTACGAATATGTTTTTTTGTTTAATGTTTGAATTTCAGGTTTATATACTTTTGTTGTATATTAATTGATACTTTGTCAACATAACTTTAAAGGCTTTCTGAAATATTCCGAGAAGAAATGCGCAAAAAAGTCTTCGAATCTACCTTAAAAAATGTAATTACAAAACACAAATATTTTAAATATTTACAAAATGATATCATGCTCTTACATCTTCACATCTAAAAAGGATTTTGAATATTAATAAGACTTGTTATGATTGAATAATAAGTAATACTAGTTTCCGTCGATGATTATTTGCCTTTGTCTCACCAACCCAGTAGACATGAATTATCATTGATATGGTTATATTTATAAATTAACTGTTTACAAAATTTAGAATTTTTGAAAAACTAAGGCTTTTCTACCTCAGGCATAGATTACCTTAGCTGTATTTGGCAAAACTTTTAGGAATTTTGTTCCTAAATGCTCTTCAATTTCGTACTTTATTTGGCCTTTTTAACTTTTTTGGATTCGAGCGTCACTGATGAGTCTTTTGTAGACAATACGCTCGTCTGGTGTATATACAAAAGGAGTATGTTCGGTAAGGTCCTAAAATGGCCCCCATTTTTAACGTCAATTTCAAATTCGGATTTATTGACCAATATCACAATAAATTATAGCTTATACAGTGACTAGATAGGAAATAAGCCATTTTGTTGAAAATTTTACGCTTTTGCGTTTCATTATGACGTCACAAGTTGTACTCATATTGATTTTTCACGAAAAAATCAATGAAAATGGGTAAATTTCCCATAGATTATTAGACAGGAAACATAGAGCGCATACGTCGACAACAAAGATCTTTTAAGATAATGTTTGTGAAGACATTTCACATGTTTTATTTGAATATTAAGTTTGTCGACGCCTGCGCTCTATCTTTCCTGGTCCTTAAATTGGTTGAAATGTAGCTGTTTTTGTCAAATTTCACCAAAGCCCTTTATTTTGACCTATTTGGGATGTAAAAATCAACGTGTTAGAATAAAATTTTGACAAAAACAGTTCTGTTAAACTTTCTCACATATCTTTAAGGCAACTTAAAACATTTATTGTCTTGTTACTATGAACTTTATAATTGGGGCCAAATATGGCCCTTACCGAACTTACTCCTTTAGCCCTGGTATCTATGATGAGTTTATTTACAACCACTGGGTCGATACCACTGCTGGTGGAGATTTATTTCCCCGAGGGCATCACCAACCAAGTAGTAAGCACTTTTTGTGCTGACATGAATTATCATTGATATGGTTATATTTATAAATTAACTGTTTACAAAATTTTGAATGTTTGAAAAACGAAGGCTTTTCTACCTCAGGCATAGGTTACCTTAGCTGTATTTGGCAAAACTTTTAGGAATTTTGGTCCTTAATGCTCTTCAATTTCGTACTTTATTTGGCCTTTTTAACTTTTTTGGATTCGAGCGTCACTGAAATTTAGCCTTGGGACAAAACAAAAATGTATCTATGATGAGTTTATTGTCAACAGTTCCGTTAAAAACATAAGATTGGAGTTATGCCATGATCCATGATGGGTTTTTTGTATAAATTTATTCATTTTACATGTTTTAAGTACAAAGATATTTATAAAGATCTTATACACTAGTGTTCCTTATGGAATAATTTACAATGCAAAAAAAACTGATTTATTTGAACGCTGATGAAATGTTGTCTCATAGGAAATCATATCGCATGTTCATATTTCATATCACAACATTGCAGACAATCACATTCAGTGTGTTCCTTCATAGAATCATATAGTCAATTTCAATTTGTGTCCGCCAGTCATGCATGTCTTGATACTTTTTTCATGTTTTTTTTTGTTTTTTTGGTTTCTACTCGACAAAGTTGCACCAGCAGTTTCCCCCTGTACAAGCTACAATATTCATATTCACCTCGCATTTGCAGGCTACTTATTTCATTAGCTCTAAATCTGTAACGTATCATCAAATTACATAATGGAATATCCAATCCCTCAGAAGCAACAGATGTTGCAACAACGCATAGGTGGTCACCATTTCTGAAATTATCTAGCACAGCAATCTGCTCAGCAGCTGGTAGGCCTTAAACAAGAGAAATTTTATGTTATAACAAAGGCATTCCATAAACATATAAAGAAAGTACTAATAATTTAATTATGAAAAGTGGAGATATGAGTTGGAATAATATTAAGGTTAAAAGAAAGGGTGTAGACAAAACTTAATAAAACTAAAAAAAGGGTGTCGGGCTCAAAATGAATACACCTTTATCGAAAAAGAAGAACGAGTAGTAAAAGTATCATTTATTTTCATATTCATTGACATGAATATCAATAATGTGGTCATTTTTATAAATTTCCTGTTTACAAAACATTGAATTTTACGAAAAACTAAGGATTTTTTTTATCCCAGGCATAGATAACCTGAGCCGTTTTTGGCACAACTTTTTGGAATTTTGAATCCTAAATGCTCGTCAACTTTTTACTTGTTTGGCTTTATAAATATTTCGATATGAGCGTCACTGGTGAGTCTTATGTAGACGAAATGCACGTCTGGCGTACTAAATTATAATCTTTGTATCTTTGATAACTATTTACACCACTGGGTCGATGTCACTGCTGGTGGACGTTTCGTCCCCGAGGGTATCACCAGCCCAGTAGTCAACATTTCGGTGTTGACATGAATATCAATAATGTGGTCATTTTGATAAATTTCCTGTTTACAAAAATTGAATTTTACGAAAAAAATAAGGATTTTCTTATACCAGGCATAGATTACCTTAGTCGTTTTTGACACAACTTTTTGGAATTTTGGATCCTAAATGCTCGTCAACTTTTTATTTGTTTGGCTTTATAAATATTTCGATATGAGCGTCACTGATGAGTCTTATGTAGACGAAACGCAAGTCTGGCGTACTTAATTATAATCCTGGTACCTTTGATAACTATTTAAACCACTGGGTCGATGCCACTGCTGGTGAACGTTTCGTCCCCGAGGGTATCACCAGCCAAGTAGTCAACATTTAAACTATTTTATTCAATAAGACTACTTTTTCTGTTTAGTCTGTTTTTTATGATATACATTTGACGTGAAACTGTACTTATGTATCCCGTCATACTTTGAACCACACCATTATTTTATTTATTATTATTACTTTTACTGTTAAATCTGGTTTTTGTTATATCTACTTTACGTGAGTCTGCATTTATGTATGCCGTCATACGAAAAAATTATTTTTATGTCTACCTGTGCGAATTTCAAACGCGCAATTTTACACCAGTAATGAAAACCTTCTATCATTTATGGGTAGACCTTACATAGATAAATTCAGTCGTATTTGACGTGAAACTGTACTTATGTGTCCCGTCATACTTTGAACCACACCATTATTTTATTTATTATTTTTACTGTAAGTCTGTTTTTTGTTATATCTACTTTACGTGAGTCTGCATTTATGTATGCCGTCATACGACAAAATTATTTTTATGTCTACCTATGCGAATTTCAAACGCGCAATTTTACACCAGTAATGAAAACCTTCTATCATTTATGGGTAGACTTTACATAGATACATTCAGCCGTATAAGAAAAGCAAAATGAGAATGTTAAATTTGATGTATGCCTTTTTGTGCTACTTTGTTACATTTGTTGTTTATGTAGTGATATTAAGATGATAACACAATATTGACTGTTGTACCCCTATTTTTGACATTTTTACTCTTTGAGTATGTTTGTTTTGTTCATGCATCGTTGACAATGTAATGGAATTTGATGCGACTGTCATACAAGTAAGAGGTTTAGCTAGCTATAAAACCAGGTTCAATCCACCATTTTCTACATTAGAAAATGCCTGTACCAAGTCAGGAATATGACAGTTGTTATCCATTCGTTTGATGTGTTTGGACTTTTGATTTTGCCTTTTGATTTTTGATTTTCCTTTTTGAATTTTCCTCGGAGTTCAGTATTTTTGTGTTTTTACTTTTTTCAGTGTTGACATGAATATCAATAATGTGGTCATTTTGATAAAATTCCTGTTTACAAAACTTTGAATTTTACGACAAATTAAGATTTTCTTATCCCAGGCATAGATTACCATAGCCGTTTTTGGCACAACTTTTTGGAATTTTGGATCCTAAATGCTCGTCAACTTTTTACTTGTTTGGCTTTATAAATATTTCGATATGAGCATCACTGATGAGTCTTATGTAGACGAAACGCCCGTATGGCGTACTAAAGTATAATCCTGGTACCTTTGATAACTATTTACACCACTGGGTCGATGCCACTGCTAGTGGACGTTTCGTCCCCGAGGGTACCACCAGCCCAGTAGTCAACGTTTCGGTGTTGACATGAATATCAATAATGTGGTCATTTTTATAAATTTACTGTTTACAAAACTTTGAATTTTACGAAAAACTAAGGATTTTCTTAACCCAGGCATAGATTACCTTAGCCGTTTTTGGCACAACTATTTGGAATTTTGGATCCTAAATGCTCGTCAACCTTTTACTTGTTTGGCTTTATAAATATTTCGATATTGCGTCACTGGTGAGTCTTATAATTAAATTGAGAATGGAAATGGGGAATGTGCCAAAGAGACAACAACCCGACCATAGGAAAAAAACAACAGCAGAAGGTCACCAACAGGTCTTCAATGTAGCGAGAAATTCCCGCACCCGGAGGCGTCCTGCAACTGGCCCCTAAACAAATATATACTAGTTCAGTGATAATGAACGCCATACTAATTTCCAAATTGTACACAAGAAACTAAAATTAAAATAATACAAGACTAACAAAGGCCAGAGGCTCCTGACTTGGGACAGGCGCAAAAATGCGGCGGGGTTAAACATGTTTGTGAGATTTCAACCCCCCCTATACCTCTAGCCAATGTAGAAAAGTAAACGCATAACAATACGCACATTAAAATTCAGTTCAAGAGAAGTCCGAGTCTGATGTCAGAAGATGTAACCAAAGAAAATAAACAAAATGCATAAATAACAACAGACTACTAGCAGTTAACTGACATGCCAGCTCCAGACTTCAATTAACTGAATGAAAGATTATGATTTCATCATATGAACATCAGGCACAATTCTTCCCGTTAGGGGTTTAGTATCATACCATTATATATGTATACGAAACACTTATGTATACGAAACACCGTCTGGCGTACTAAATTATAATCCTTGTAGCTTTGATAACTATTAAGGTTAAATAGGAATACTAATTTACAAATATAAAATTACATCATTGTAATGAACCTGCGGATGGTCATAGCTTATCTATCCAGAGAAAACAAGTCCAAAACTATTTCTTTAGTTCTTTTGGCTGTTTTCCAAAGTATTTTATAAGGCATGTTGCATTAAAGTCGTTAACAATGTTATTTTTAATTATGATTTACAAGCAAGATAACTCATTTTAGATTGACGCTTATTTGTGTCCTCTAGATTGGTGCCAAAATTGGGTTTATGATAACGCATCAAATTTGTCATGGTTGTAGTTTCAAACAATTTTAGCTGTTAATTTAACATCAATATTTCAAAGACAACTTATTTTCATATTCACGTTTTTCTTCTGGTGAACAAAATGAAATCATCAATAATCAGTCTGACAACTTTAAAAAAAAAACATTTCAAATTTGGCACAGATCCGAAATTCAGTTAAGTAGGCGGTAGTGGTAGCTTAGTATTTTCTAGTTGTCGCAGCTGGTTCTAGATCCACAATATTTATAGATCAGCAACAATGTTCACTTTTACAATGTATTAATGGCACGGGACGTGAGCACTGCTTATATTCAAAATCAAATGTATTCTCTCTATCAAATTTGAGTATGAAAGCATGACTGACTGGTGAACAAAATTCGTCTTCAAGACTTTAATGGATGACATCATTTTCATATGCAAGTTTATATGTACATACTGTGGATACGTTATAATTTGCGGAATACATTTTTTTGTGGATTTCGTACGTTTCGAACATTTAAAGTATATAAAAGTTCAGTGAAGTAATGTTTATCTATAGAATTATATCCCGACTTTTGCAAAACCATACAATCATATTTCCAAACAAATGTAAGTTTACCCCAATCTTTGAAAATTGGTAACCATTGGTGAAACATTGCATATAAATAAAATTACAGTTACTGTATGTCTAATGTCTAATGTCATACGTTAGGAATTAACAAAACCAAATGCAGAAAGTCAGCGCTAACATAGGATACAGGTATCAGTGGCGTTTATAGTGATTTCGTAGATGTATCATCCATATGTAATGTTTTTGCTGCAAAACTGAAGCGTGTCCGATAACTCTTCGGCGATCTTGAACTGCTCCATTTAGATATAATATCTGCCCACATTATGAACAAAGTGCAATCACAAAAATACTCTACTCCGAGGAAAATGCAAAACGAAAAGTCCTAAATCATAGGCAAAATCAAATGGTAAAACACATCAGACAAATGGATAACAACTGTCATATTTCTGACTGGTACAGGCATTCTCAAATGTAGAAAATGGTGATTGAATGAGTAAACTGGTTATCGCTGCATTTTTGGGATAATTCATTTTGAAATTTCGTACTCCAAAGATAACAGATACTGTTTTAACGTTACAATCTTGCATTATTATTTTTGAAAATACTCCTTTTATATATAATTCATCATACTTGCTGAAATATACTCCAGTATAGCATACGCCTTAATTTGGTGACAATCTGGTTAAAGAAGAAGATAATCGGACGGTGCATTGTACTTTTGCAGAGTATATTTTCAAATTGCATTAGTCTACTCTGATAGCTTTCTTCATCAAACATTTTTTTGGATGATTTTAGTCTAAATTATAATTTTATATTTTTGTCTCTTCTATTGTATTTGTGACTGCAGTGAACCCTTGCACAGTTATTGCAAGCAACGTTAAACGAACAGAACAAGCAACACTCTCTACACCCGGAATCGTGCTTGTATATATCATCAATATTCTTACCGAACATAGTTCTGCTTTAAAAATAACTGTGCACATTCAAGCGGAATACCCTCTATGTTATGAATTTTTAGACCAAATGAAAGACCGGTCCATACATGTATATTGCTTTAATAGAGCCAATCCTTTTGTTCATTTATTTGTGATTATAGAAGCATAAATTATATGTTACCGTCTTCATCTATACATTTGTGTGATCCAGTCAGGTAAGTACTTCTGAGATAATCAGGTAAAACATCTACAAGGGCCCTTGCTGTTGCTCTAGTTTTAACAAAAATTAGGAATCTGGAGTCTTCTTTGCATTTTTGATATTCCCTATCTAGTAATTCAATTAGTGCTTTAACATCAGGATTTTTTTCAATTTTTCTTCCAATCTCCCGGATATCAACAAACACCTCTGTCATTTAATAGGAACAAAGAATATTAAAATAATTCATAAACCATGGTGTACGTCATGTGGTTATTTTTATAAATTTTCCTGTTAACAAAACTTTTAATTTTTCGAAAAACTAAGGATTTTCTTATCCCGGGCATAATTTACATTTTACACAATTTTGGGGAATTTTGAATCCTCAATGCTCTTTAACTTTGTACTTGTTTGACTTATCTAACTATTTTGATATGATCGTCACTGATGAGTCTTATGTAGACGAAACTGGCGTACTAAATTATAATCCTTGTACCGTTGATAACTATTGTTAGCTTTGTCGTTTTTTTTTCTCTCTGAGGATCGTTGTCTTAATTGCGGTCATATTTAATATCCTTAATTGGATATTTCTTAGGCTTTGAATCCAATTTATTTCGTCAAACTAAATATGTAAAGTCCAAATATATTTCTATTTTTTTTAAATCTATTCTGTTTAATCAATGTGTGCTCAATGTAACTTATAAAAATATTATATAGCACAAAAATCTTAAACTGTCAATTTTGTTTAAAACATATATTTATAAGCTGCAGTTTTAATATTAATAACATGAATCAAATCAAATATAATTTGTTTCTACTATATTCGTTTTTTTAATGTTTCAGCTGATGATTACATGCAGTAAAAAGATATCCATCAAAAGTTTTAAAAGTCAGAAACCTGTAGTATAGTTATTGTTGTTGGTGGGTATCTGTAATAATAGGTTTAGTTATTGTTTTGTTATAAATTAGACCGTTAGTTTTTTCAATTGAATTTTTAAATATTGTTCATGTCGAAGCCCTATTGGAGCCTTCAAAAGAGGTGTTTCCTCATTGCTGAAAGCTGTGCGGTTTCATTTAATTGGGTACATCAACTTGATTTGAACTTTTGGTTGGGCAATTATACCACATCCCCTTATTTAAATTTTCACTTATCCTTCAATTCAAAGGTTATCTAAGATTTGTCTATGAATCAAATGTTTAAAATGCAGCCGTTCTTCAAACTAGAGAAGTGACTATTTTTACCTTTCACACAGTTTATTACCTTTTAATTTCGTGACAATTTCAGTCTCTTCGACAGTTTTTGCGTTTTTACTTGCAGCGGATTCATCTGCGTATCCCTGTGTAATAACATTACAAACTTGATCAACCTCCAGCAATGAATTAACTTCTAAACATTCAGTGTAAAGCTGAAAAAAAATTAACAAATTTACCAAATGAATTATAAAAATCAAACACCCAAATTCCAGAATAAAATAGAAAATGTTTTAGCAAAATACAAGCGTAAGACAATCAATTGTTAAGAGAGGACTTCACGAATAAAAAATAAACAAAGTCCAACAGGAACCTTAAAAGACATTTACATTTGACCTCTAGTACTCCTTTGTGCTAATAGTGATAACGGTTCATATAACTGTACATTTTTCGTATCTATCGAGAACACATCTTTAAGTTGATAAACCATTTGCATAAGAACAATAGCATATGTCTTTCATTCAAAATGAGACATGGTTTTCAGAATAAATCAGTGATCAGACTGTATCACCAGGATCGGAGTTATAAAGCACGTTACATGTAAATCAATTCTCAGAGAAGACAGTCCTCAGTATTTTTTTTTTAAACATACGTACATGTTCACGTCTGTCAAATAATGGATTAATATTTTTCATTTCAGGGCCTTCTATAGCCGACTAAACGGAATGAATTTATCTCATTGTTGAAGACCATATGGTTGTCTATAATTGCTTACATCCGCTTTGATTGATAGTTGTCTCATTGGCAATCACACCACATCTCCTTTTTTTATATACAATTTATTATGTTAAACTTGCTGTTAAAAATACAGATCAACTGTATTCACCTGTGTTTACCTGACATACTGTAAACCAATGTAACATCATATGTAGCCGATGTATTGTTTTATGAACATGAAGAATGAGTTATGAAAGCCGAGGATCATACAAAAATTGTATGCAACATATTCAGTAATAAACTGGTAACACGCAATATATTTCAAGTTGATTTATTCCACCATAAACATGTTTGCACTTATACCACACCTTCTAATATCTGTCGTTAGAAGTGCGTGATTTCTTTGAAGATTCAATATTTCCTTTTATTGAATATCTTATTTTAGTGTTTGGTACATATACTACTGATATATTCTATTTTGAACTGAAATAAGGAGGTTTTCCAAATTGTTTTTATCACATTTTAACCAAGCAACTATTTAAAAGGCGATAACAAACAGTCAGGGGCGTTTCTTAAACAAGTAAATTTTTTTAGTTACTTATATAGGTAATTTTTGTTTTTAAAAAACGGGTTAAGCACGTTACATGTAAATACACAAATAATCTACTTTAACAAAACCAAAACCCAGCACATAGTAACAAAATTAAGGGTAAATATTTGTGCTTAAATAGGGTAGGTAGTTCTCTTAAATCGAATGAAACACTTAGTATTATATTTGTTGATAAGTACCTTTCAGTGATTTTTTTAAAAGTGGTGATAATGCAATATTTTACATACATCACTACACGCAATAATTAAAAATATGATAATAAACATTTTTTAATAATGTTGACATATTATTTTAATAAAACCCTCAAAGTTCAATTGTATATGACAGTTTCTTTAATTCATCATCAATTTATCCTTTTCTATCAATTTAATCAACGTGTGGTTTGTTTCACCTCAGTTCTGCATTGTTTAAAATCTTATTATGACGTCGAATTTTACTGCTTTCATCTGAATTTCTAATTGTGACGGCATAAACAAATGTAACCATGCCTGGTCGCGTCACATAGAAAAAAAAACACATGTTTTCTTCCTAAGTCATAATAACCTTCCCTCATTACCGAACTGAACAAAAAAATAACACGACGGGTGCCGTATACTGTGCAGGAAATGCTTACCCTTCCGGAGCACCTGATTTCACTCCCGTTTTTTAGTGGATTTCGTGTTGTTTCTTTTTTATTATTTATAACTGTTGATGTAAATGTCTTTTGGTTTTATGAGTCTTTGTTTTCTCCTTGGTTTTGATTGTTATTGTCTTTGCAGATAATTTGAAAATAAGGAATGACTGTGCCTGAAATATGTTTAAAATCATAAGAAACAGATTTCACCACAAAATCTCGTGTAATACGATATATATCAACTCTCGACAGTTAAATTTTAAATATCTAAAACACTCGGCAAGCCTCGCGTTTTAAATTGAATATCGTTACACACTCGATACAGTGGTAGAATAGATAAATCTAACTCATAAACATAATCGAACTGTAATGAACCTTTTTTACCCGACAATAATATTAACTAATTTTCGTTTATTATTATGTCTTAATTATTTACATAAAATAATAAAATTTCACTAATTGTTATTCTGTACCTCTAAGTGTCTGAAACATGCATGCAGTAGCCGTGGTATTTCCGGGTCTTTGTGTAATACATGCTCAACTTTATCTTTGGTCTTTACAATCCATTGTATATAATAGATTTCTGACCTTTGTTTTGGTGGTTTATTTAATGCATCATACAAGTCTTTGCAATCATTCATATGCTCGATAAGAAAGCTTGAGACTGAAAATAAAAAAAGAAAAACATTACGTATTTACGCTTTTCCAGTATTAAACAGAGGATGTTGTTAACACAACAAGTTGTTATTGCATTTAGTGTTACATTTATAAGTACGGGATAAGGATCTGAGAATTGTTTTAAGTTACAAATACAAAAAAAATAGGATGGTCTACATTTCAGTTTCATTTATTATAAAATAGTGTCTAGAAAAAATGTTGAACATGTTTAAAAACCAAATTATGCCAAACCTAAATTTTTAAATTAAAAGTATTTCCTTTTACTAAACACAAAACAAACGGTTTGTTTTCAAGAATAAAACTGATAAACAATACTAAACGAAGATTGATTATAAAACTCGTGCCAAATTAACCTACTCACAATGCAGCCAAGAATATCGTAATTTTTTTGGGTCAAAACATACTCACTTGTACTGATCCCGATAACAATGTGCATATATAGAATTGCAAAATAGCTCATTATATAACACACAAAAGATTATACCTTTTCGACAATTGAACATACTTTCCACATAATCCATTGCAAGTATGACAATGTTTTTCAATGGATCGTCTTGGCGTGATTTGGACCCTATGAATACTAAAGAAACATAAGTTTAAATATTAATTAGTATACATTTTTATCAAATGTGTTATATTTAATGAATGGCAATAATTTATTTTGAATTTATTAAACCATAAAATTAATTTTTGACTCTTCACATAGAATAATCAGCAAAGCGGATAATGTAAAATGTGAAGAGTCAAAAATTTATTTTATAGTATAATAAATTCAAAATAAGTTATTGCCATTCATTCTAAATAAATTTCTATCAAACATAAGGCTCAAAGAACTTTTTATATAATTATCATTAATAACACAACAACGTTCACACATGTTGGCGTATGAATACACAACGTCAAAGTGGGCTTGTAACAAAAAAAAATTACAACATTGAAAATGAAAGTAATACTTTTGACCAATCAGAAGATAGTTAATACACCAAATTTAATTAATTGTAATATATCAATTCTCAGAGAAGACAGTTCTCAGTATTTTTTTTAAACATACGTACATGTTCACGTCTGTCAAATAATGGATTAATATTTTTCATTTCAGGGCCTTCTATAGCCGACTAAACAGAATGAATTTATCTCATTGTTAAAGACCATATGGTTGTCTATAATTGCTTACATCCGCTTTGATTGATAGTTGTCTCATTGGAAATCACACCACATCTCCTTTTTTATATACAATTTATTATGTTAAACTTGCTGTTAAAAATACAGATCAAATGTATTCACCTGTATTTACCTGACATACTGTTAACCAATGTAACATCGGATGTAGCCGATGTATTGTTTTAAGAACATGATGAATGAGTTATGAAAGCCGAGGATCATACAAAATTGTATGCAGCATATTCAGTTATAAACTGGTAACACGCAATATATTTCAAGTTGATTTATTACCACCATAAACATGTTTGTACTTATACCCCACCTTCTTATATCTGTCGTTAGAAGTGCGTGATTTCTTTGAAGATTCAACATTTCCTTTTATTGAATATCTTATTTTAGTGTTTGGTACATATACTACTGATACATTCTATTTTGAACTGAAATTAGGAGGTTTTCCAAATTGTTTTTATCACATTTTAACCAAGCAACTATTTAAAAGACATAACAAACATGACATAAAGAAATCAACCGAACATCAAGGATAGTTCAAAAAGATTATATCTATAAAAACTGACAAAATCAAACACTATTATCAAACGGAACAAGAGAGAGAAAAAAAAACTGCAGTGTTCCTGACTTTATTCGGGCATTTCCTAACAAAAATGGTGGACCAAACCTGGTTAAATAGCTAGCTAAATCTCACACTTCATTGTATGTAGTTAAAAGTTCCGTTATTTTGACAGATTTGGGTGAGTAATCCAAACAGACATAATAGGTCAATGTGGCAGTGATTTGGAACAAGCAGGATAAACTGTGCAAATATATATAAAAGACACAAACCACATTCGACTAAATATCCAAAATAAGCATACACATAAATCTAACTAAGACGCTATCAAATTTGACAATGAATTCACCAAAACCCGTTTTATGTCAAACATGATGACAATTACTACTGTTTGACACTAAAATATTTTCATTTGATTTATATAAAAAAATCTTAATACTGATGTTGGTGTACGCATTACCTTTTTTCTATGTTATTCTTTATTGTACATTCCTTGGAATTCGACTTATCCTCTTGAATCAGAGTTTACACTTAATGGTCTTTCCAACATCGTTCAACCAACATGTTATTTGTTCTAGCAGTAATAAAGCCAGAGTTGATCACAAGCTACAACATTTGTTTTATGTTTGTGTTCGTGTTCATAACATGCATACTTGCTTAAATTGAAAAGCTATAAAAGAAACCTATGAATGTCTTACCTTTTTCGGGAATAGTGGTGTACTGTAGGAGTTCTTCTTCATTACGTTTTACAATAGACAGTTTTGAAACGGCTAAATTTGTCATCACATTACGTAAATGATTTCTTGCAGAGTTTAACTTTTTTGCCTTCTTTGTGCCTGGGGATGCTGTCAAACCCAAAATCTTATAAAAAATATCAACTATAAATTATAAGTAGACCGAGTCTTAAATCAGAATATTCTAACGAGTCATTGATTTATGTGTTTAAAACTTCAAATCCATTATTTAAAGACAAAGTGTGTCTTTAACACTAAGAACGAAACTCTAAACAATATTCAAAACGCAAAGGAAAACTCTCATATTTATTGAATCAAATTTTCATGGAAAGTTGATTTATTAGTCCGATTTAAAATAAGGGATTTTACAAATTTAAATGCTATCCTTGCAAACCATGAGATAACGTGGATATTTTTACCCAAAACGTAAGCCATTTGAAAATGTTAAACATTTTTTAGTAAAGAAACAAGTCGCAAAGAAATTTGGTTATCCATGAAGGATAACATTAAAACACAGTGACTGGTAAATGGAAACAGAAATTTTATCCGTTAAATTTCAAATTTCAAAATTATCACATATTCTAAATTACCTGAGGCAAAGATGACAGCTTTTGTCCATATTTAGCCTTCCTATAATATGCCATCAATTCGTTATAATTACTGTTATCAATAGTGTGATGACATTCATCGAGTATGATCAATGTGAACTCAGATATTGAAATGGGTGTTTTTGCTTTTTCTGTGAGATGATTGCTCAATGATTGAGGGGTCAAAAACATCAGGCTTGAATTTTTGATCTTATGGATGAAGTATTCGTTGTCGTCTTCTTCTGCTTTCCATATATTGATCTTTCTCTAAAAAACAAGAGAAACCACCTATAAATTTGTAAAAAAAAATTCTTTGGTCATTCTGCAAGTTTGGAATAATAGGGTATTGAAAATGAATTCAATGCCTACATATTATTTTTATTTTCATTATTTAAAAAAAATATGGCACATTGTTTATGTGTTACTATATATATATGTGTTACGTTTCGGTGTAGTGTCTCTGTTGTATCGTAGTTCTCTTATATTTGATACGTTTTCCTCAGTTTTAGTTTGTAACCCGGATTTGTTTTTTTTCTCTCTATCGATTTATGAATTTTGAACAGCGGTATTCTACTGTTGCATTTATTTATGGTTGTAAATTAAGTACATGTGTAACCAGTACATAGACAACCAGTTCGAAAAACGCACTGTTTATGATTTCATTCTTAAGTTATTTCTTGACCTTTATATTTTGAAAATATGCTCAAGATGACATGGATTTATTAGTGTATATAGATTTGTTAGTAAATAAAGAAACTGTAATATAAATTTATTATTATTTTTTTAAATTTTAACATGGAAATGAAATAGTGATATTGTGCATGCGCAATGATGTCAATTATTACAAGTACAGTGCAGTTGAGCGTCACAAATAGCCAAATAGTTCAATACAACTAATTTACGGATGCATGCATTGAATGTATATTTCAAAGTCAATTAATAGAGCGCTTGCTGAAAGAAAGTAATCGCTGTAAACAATGGCGGTACAGGCCAAAAGTCAAATTACAAAAATTCTGAACTCCGACGAAAATTCAAAACGGAAAGTCCTTAATCTAATTGCAAAATCAAATAATAAAACACATCAAACTAATGGACAACATTTGTCACATTCCTGACTTGATAAAGGCATTTTTAGATGTAGAAAATGTTGGGTTTAGCTGATTTTATAGCGCTAAACCTCTCGCTTGTATGACTGTCGCATCAAATTCCATTATATTTACAACAATGCATTGACGCAAATGAGGAAATATATGAAAATATTGATTTTTACGATATTGTTTGTCAGGATTAATCACATCTAAAACAATACTCATATATAGGTAAGACATATAGTTATCATACCTTGGGAAAACCTTTATTCTACTCCTAATGTATCACATGAGCTAAATTACTTATGCACTAACAAATAAATAGAATGACTTATTAAATTTTATTATACTTCACGTAAAAACTCCATCTTTTAATTTGCTGATACGAGGGTGAAAATTTACTCTTATGGCTGAGAGGTTGACCATTTCTTTTTAATGTTACCCTCTCGTCTAGACCAATCAAATCGATAGTTTAAAGGACAATGAATTGAAAGTACATCAAGTAGTTAAATACAGTGCTTAAGTTCTACGTTTTGGCTGAGCTAGATTTTATTATCTGACTGTGAAAATAAAAAAAATAAAACATCTTGCTTAACTTTTGTCTAATACCCTAAACGTTGTTATGTACGTGACGTCATAGAAAATACTTTAAAAAAATAATCTGTAAAGGACTATATGATAGGACATTAAGTATAATAAATTAGATAACACATAGCTGAGAGGGTGATAGAGCAATTGGTACCCCACCAAAATGTTTTCTCGGGGTAACAATCTGCTCTATCACTCTCTCAGCTATGTGTTATTTATATAATGGCCATGTACAGCTGACTACTTGATAAGTTTGATTTTGCGCATTGGATGTCCATTGGTGTTTGTACATCTATTCATTTAAGGGTCGATTGTCTGATTGTTTGCATAATTTGCTTGACTTCAGAATTTTCGTTTATTCATGTTTTCGCTTAAAGGTATTATACGTGAATACAAATAGTTATAATATAATAGTTTTTGCTAAATCTAGCATGTTTAGTATTGGAAAAAAGACCTGCTAAAGTGAAAAAAATAAGATTTAAATATGTAACATAAAATATATATACCTGATAGAACAGAGTTGAAAATACATCACATGCTCTTTCGTATTGTTGTCCCAAGAGAATATTGGTTCTGTTAATGAACGCAACCTTACCTTTAAAAGTACGTTTAACTTTATATTGAGATTTATTTGGAATAAAATGAAAACATAGTAACATTAGTGAAAATATATATGCATATTAACTGTTTTATCCAGAATTCTGATTCCTCAAATATATGAGAAATATCTACAATGCAGTTCTATTTCTACTTTCCAACTTGTATCAACTTTAGCAATTCATTTTGTTTTTCAAAATTGTTTTGAAAGTTTAAGTGTGTTTTAAATATAAGAAATAAAGTAATTAACCCAATTTAAAAGAATCGACTAAAGATAGAAATATGATCACTTTAATTTGAGTTCTGAGCACCAAACACGTAGCCAATGATTTTTTCTGTGTATGAAAAGTGGTTGTAAGTATTGCAAGGTTTGCAAAGAAAATTTTCGGGATCATTTTTTTCACTTCTTCATTTTAGTATTTTTATTTGTAACTAATAAAAAAAAATTGAAAAATGAAACGGGTAATGCGTCCAAGGGACAACAACCCGACCAAAGAGCAGAAAACAGCACTGGGCCACCAATTATTCTTTAGCATTGCGCGAAAATCCTGCACCCAGATTCGGGCTTAAGCTAGCCCCTTGAAAATGAACACTAGTTCATTGAAAACAATAACTGTTATTTCTATTTAAAACTTGAAAATAACTAATAAAAAATATTTGATTGTTTTTGAACATTCATGGATTCATTAGTCATTTTTTATATCGGTACATTTCGTTTTAATTTTTCCTGAGAGTTCTGTATTTTTGGGATTTTACTTCTTACCTTCAGGATGTTTTATAAGATGATCTTCTATTATGTGGAATGCTATATAAGTCTTTCCTGAATTCGTACCAGCGCATATGATAGTATTTTCACCAGTTAAAGCTATCTCGGCAAGTTCTTCTTGGTACTGCCGGAGATTTATTAATGTAGGTGTTCTTTCTGTGAATAAAAGCATAAATTGAAAAAAAGGTAAAGTTAACAAAAAGTACTGCATCTTTACATAAATAAAAATAGTGCATTTGAATAAAAATTTTCAGAATTCAGAGGAAAATATAACAGAAACATTATTAACTATATTAAAGAATAGACGACATATCGAAAATCGATGTTAAAAAATAAACATATTTATTTTGTTTTCTTAGGGGGAGGAGGGGTAGTTTAGAAACGGAAAAAAAACATTATCCTTCATCGCTTTTTCTATATATTTACAAAATAAATCATGACGTAATTACTAGGTTTGTTTGTATTGTAAATGAACTATAAAATCTGTAATCTTAATAGTGGTTTGAATGGTATTTCAGTGGATATATAGAAAAGTAAATGAATTTGGCAGAACATTCTCATAACATACTATTAGTAAGCTCATTGAAGATGCTTGGAACGTTGGTCTACAAAAATTCATCAGTGATGTTCAAATAAAAAAAATAAATAAAAAAGACGACTAAAATAAAATTCGAAGTTGAAGAACCTTGAGGAATCGACAGTTCCATCTTTTTTTTCAAATATGTATGACTATATGACTTACAATTCATGTTGACACCAAAGTGGTGAATACTGGGCTCTCGAGGGAAAGATCAACCAGCAGTTGCATCGAACATATTGTTAAGAATAAACTCTTTGCAGATATCATGAGTGAGGTTTTGTACGTCATACTCGCTTTCTGTATGCAAAGACTCATGAATTCAGGCGTATGGCGAGAATCATGAGAATAGAAAAGTAGAATTCCCCCCAAAAAAGAACACAGTTAAAGAGACTACAAGAAATTTCAAAATAGTTTACCTAGCTAAGGTTATATAAATTCCTTGGATAGGAAATTCGTTATGTTCTAAAAATCAAAAGTTTAAGGTTTGGCATGCCACAAAACCAGGTTCAACCAACCATTTTTTTTTTTGTAAATGTTCCGGACCAAGTCAGGAAAATGGCCATTGTTAAAATATAGTTCATTTCTGTGTGTGTTACATTTTAATGTTGTGTTTATGTTGTGTCGTAGTTCTCCTCTTATATTTGATATTCAGGCGTATCGCGAGAATCATGAGAATAGAAAAGTAGAATTCCCCCCCCCCCCCCCCCCCCAAAAAAAAAGAACACAGTTAAAGAGACTACATGAGTGAGGTTTTGTACGTCATACTCGCTTTCTGTATGCAAAGACTCATGAATTCAGGCGTATCGTGAGAATCATGAGAATAGAAAAGTAGAATTCCCCCAAAAAAAGAACACAGTTAAAGAGACTACAAGAAATTTCAAAATAGTTTACCTAGCTAAGGTTATATAAATTCCTTGGATAGGAAATTCGTTATGTTCTAAAAATCAAAAGTTTAAGGTTTGGCATGCCACAAAACCAGGTTCAACCAACCATTTTTTTTTTGTAAATGTTCCGGACCAAGTCAGGAAAATGGCCATTGTTAAAATATAGTTCATTTCTGTGTGTGTTACATTTTAATGTTGTGTTTATGTTGTGTTGTAGTTCTCCTCTTATATTTGATATTCAGGCGTATCGCGAGAATCATGAGAATAGAAAAGTAGAATTCCCCCCCCCCCAAAAAAAAAAAAAAGAACACAGTTAAAGAGACTACATGAGTGAGGTTTTGTACGTCATACTCGCTTTCTGTATGCAAAGACTCATGAATTCAGGCGTATCGCGAGAATCATGAGAATAGAAAAGTAGAATTCCCCCAAAAAAAGAACACAGTTAAAGAGACTACAAGAAATTTCAAAATAGTTTACCTAGCTAAGGTTATATAAATTCCTTGAATAGGAAATTCGTTATGTTCTAAAAATCAAAAGTTTAAGGTTTGGCATGCCACAAAACCAGGTTCAACCAACCATTTTTTTTATAAATGTTCCGGACCAAGTCAGGAAAATGGCCATTGTTAAAATATAGTTCATTTCTGTGTGTGTTACATTTTAATGTTGTGTTTATGTTGTGTCGTAGTTCTCCTCTTATATTTGATATGTTTCCATCAGTTTAAGTTTGTAACCCGGATTTGTTTTTTCTCAAACGATTTATAAATTTCGAACAGCGGTATACTGCTGTTGCCTTCATTTGTCAACATTTATTTTAAATTGATGACCATATCATTCTAAGTCGTAGTTATTAGAAGATGTGGCATGAGTGCCAATGAGACAACTCTCCAAATACACAATTTGTAAATGTATACCATTATAGGTCAATGTACGATATTTAACATAGAGCCTTAACTCACGTAGAAGAGCAAGCTATAAACCGTCCAAAATATGACTAGTGTAAAACCATTAAAACAGAAAAATAATTCACTAATCATTGATTTCAGGATTTGCATATTGTACGCCAGACGCGCATATCTTCTAACAATCAAACTCGTAATTAATAGATACTTATTTTTAGTTTTTGTACTTCAGATATGTGTTTTGATTACAAAAGAATCACTTGTGTAGCCTGAATTAGAAAAAAAAAAAACAACTGAAAAAGCCCTTTCAAGAAATATTTATTATTTGTCTTATGTTGTTTACTGTTATACCACTGTCCCGGTAAGGAGAGAAGATTTCACAATATGTACAATAACATTATCTTAACCCGCAATAGTGTGTGTGTGCCTGATCAGAGCCAGGACCTTGTACATGTAGTTCAGAGATAATCATTTGTGACTATCTATCATATTTTGTTTTTCGTTATTTACTTTTTACATAAATTTAGGCCGTTAGTTTGCTCGTTTTAATTGACTCACTACTTTTAGCTTTTTTAGTTTTTTTACTGACAATTCGGTAAAAGGATTGCTTATTTCTGTAGGCCATATGATATCTTATAAGTGTATACTTCTATATCATTTCAGTGAAAGTTGTCTCCTTGGCAATCATGCTACATCTTTTTATTCTTACCGTCATGGTGTCCTTGATAATTTTTTGAACGCCAGAAGCACGTGTCGTCTTATAAATAAACTAATCGTAAATAGCAGGATGAAGAATTCGTACAACAGACTCACGTTTGTCTCTAAAAATTAAATTGTTGTCCAAGCTTAGATAGTCCTATTTCCTACTCAAATTATACCAAAAGTCATTTCTATAGCTATAACTGTTATAACATTGACTTTATTGTAATTATATAAACTTTGTAAAGTATAACTTGAAGGTATTTAGCTAGTAAAAAAAATGAAAACAAATATATGTTAAAAAAATTGTTAAATAATATGTGATAAAGAACTTATAGCATCGATTTATTTTAGACAGTAACTACACCCGAGATAAACAAAATTACACAAAATTTGAATATTTTACTGCACTGATAAGCGATTTCTTCCATATGATTTTTGATAGATCATTCTAATTTCAAGACGTTTCAATTATCAGTCCAAAATATAATCAACAAAAATGCAAAATAAAGAGTATGAAAATGAGAATGACTTATTAAATTTTATCATACTTCACGTAAAAATTCCATATTTTAATTTGCTGATACGAGGGTGTAAATTTACTCTCATGGCTGAGAGAGTGACCATTTTTTAAAATACCTGTTATATCAAGGAAACATTCACACCGTTGATCTCCAACCTGCAAAGTATATGTACCCCTCTCAGCCTGTTTTATCTTTGGAAAAATGAGTTTGTAAGCCTGAACATTGACATCCTTCTCCAGAAAACATAAATGTGCTCGAGTAACTTCTTTGTCAAATAAAATTTCTTTGCCGTCCTTAGACCATTTTGCTTGATGCTCAGGTCCGGTAAGTAAGCACTGTAAAGTCACGCTGACACCCTCGACACACTTTAAATCTTGAAGAGTTTCAATAACTGAAAAAATTCAAAATAAATAGATACTAGGTATTCAAAATAATTGTGCTAATAATCATGGAACCGTTATTTAAAGTGGTGCAATGCATTGATTGAAACCGTTCATATATTCAATTTAAGAATGTCAATCTTGACTTGTCAAAACGTATTGTAACTTTAAAGTTGTAACTTTAGACAGTTCCAAAAAATATGCAAATCTTCTGTTATTCCGATATTTGTATCAACGATGTACTATTTTAAAGGACATATTCTGAATATTACTTTGAATAATAGCGAGTAAAAGTTTGAAGCAGTTACATATTTTACGCACACTAAGTGTTCTCAATTCTGAATTGTAATTCAAAATTTTCAAGGGCTTTCATGTGTATATGGAGACTATAAGATACAATATGAATTATTGGTGTATATTTAATTTGGATTAAACGCTGTTTGCCAGTAGAACTGTTATAACACTTCACGTGTATATCTCCTAAATGGTATGATATTCCGCGGTGTGAAAAGTTTACGGCATCATGAGCGATTATGGCCTTTCACACATCAGCATTGTTAAGTTTTGCCTCTTGAAGCCAGAGTTATTTTATTCATCACTACTTGAATGATCATTGCGTAGTTTTAAGATTAGCATATATATAACGACGTGTGGCTTTTGTAAAGATTGAACTACTTACCTAGCCCAAATACTTACGTGCTGATTTAGATTGTGATTATTAACATGTTATTCAATCACATAGTTTCATTTTCTATGTTTTAAAGCGTCTGTTCTCCTGCTTCTTTCATTCGACTAACACAAATTTGATGTGTAACAAATAGTACTTTACTAATAACAAACAGTTATAACAATTACACTTTTTACCTATTTTACTGCAACAGATGTTTTTTTCTTTAAAAATGCCTCTTCAATGATTCCTTAAGTAAAAAATATTTTAAGCCAAAAATTTATAAAAATGTTGAAGAAATGATTCGACACAAAAACGAAAAATGGAAAAAAAGTAACTTCAAGAACAAATCGCATTGTAGCATATCATTTTATAAAATCATTCTATAGTTTGGGTGGTTTATTTAATATAGATTATTGACCTTTCAATTGCTGCCAGATTGTGGGCAAACATAAAAACTGGTCTCCATATTTGTCCTGTAACTTACTTTGACAGTCCTTATTTAGAACAATTTTGTAACCTACCTAATATCAGACAATATATGTATCTAATACCTACTTTCGACGTCTCCACTTGATCCTGTTATTCTTATAGCTGTAAAATATCAAATGAAAATAATGATTATTCTAATATTGCATTCAAAATGAATTTAGACTAATTATGTGTCTGTAATTTAATCAAATAGTTACACATACCAGAGAGTATGACAAATGGCACTAATTGTAAGTGCATACTAATAAGAAGTATTTTTTGCAAGATTAAATAGTCACTTTGAATCTATTTTTTTGTTACTGCATATTTGTGTTATTTCTAGAGTTAATATGTTAAAATGCTGAGCATGTTTTGATTGATCTGTATGTAGTTTTATCAAGAAATGGAAATACGTTTTCCGTGCTCTCGATTAGAATCACCTTATTAATGTTATAAGGATAAGCATATCAAAGCCATAATAAATATATGCATACCGCTAAGTCTGAGTTCCAGATCTGATATTTTTGACTCATTTTCTTTGTCTTTTTCTTGATAATCCGTAAGGTCATCTAAATACTTTAGTTCAGTAGCTTCGTCCATACAGCATGTTTTTAAATGATCCACTTCCAAAACAAACTCATTATTATATTTTCGACAAAACTTTTCCAATCTATCTGCAATGGTTCTGAATACATAGAAATATTTGTTTAATTCCTGATCGTTAACTCTGGTATTTCCTCTGTGTATAATTTCATTTCTTACTCTACGACATCTTTCCATATCATCTCCAATTTCGATTTCATTAACCAATGGATCGATTGGATGTTCCCATCCCCTGGTTGGTTGAGCATCTAGCTCATGCAGATTTCGCAAAATAGAATATATTAGAGGAATATCAAAGTCAAAGTATCCTTTTTGTACAGCATGTTTAAGTCTTTCCCAATCTCCGGGTTTGAGTCGACGACTTAAAGATCTGTTTCGACTGCAATTGATATAGATCTGATTGGGATTTTCAAATTGCAGGAGAACCTCTTGTAGGAAGCTTGGTAATAAGTGCTGTGTAGCATGACCAAGGCGAGCATAATGTGTCTTATGTGATACGTACGTACCACCACCAGCAGACATTGTCTCAGTGGAACGTCATCACACGTTCTGGGAATTATCAATATTTGATTTGATTATCAGTCTGGTAGTTTTAGTACATAACCTTTAAGCACAACGATACTTATGTGTCAAATTTCGTTCAATATGTTCAAATCATTCTTCTCCTAGATAATAACTGTAATATATTGCCTGAATTGTGAAGGTGCTTCGCTCATCTTGTAAAATGTCATCTCTTAGTTATCATTACAGAATCACCTGGTGATTTTAAATAGAAAAGAAAAATGACAGGCTTAAATGTCACAATTATGAAAAGAAGTTATACTCGGGATGCAATTATGCATTCTTAGAAAGATCAAAACTTTATAACTTTGTTTACCAGATAAATTACAAGTATAACGTAAATACTGAACTACGAGGAAAATGCAAAACAAGAAAATTCTTGGTGTAATAGCTTTCTAATGAACAGCAATCATCTATCAAGGAAATCATGAAAGGAAATACAAGACTGGGTGTATTGTTACAATTGGTAGATACATACTCCGTATACATACGCTGCTGGAATGATGCTACATAAAATGAAAAGGTCACAATTGGGAAGCTGAAATCATCTCTTTTGTCGTAAAGTTTTGTTTTCAACCGACCCTGATTGTCAATTTCTAGAAGTACATTTGTAAGTCAAGATATGAGGCAGAATTAACTGTATCTGTTGTATCCTTTTCCTATTAAAAAAGGAAAGTCCCAAATTAAATGCCAAAATCAGAAGCTCAAACACTTAAAACGAATTGATAATAGCTGACTTATTTGTGACTTGGTACAGGCAATTCCTTATGTAAAAAATGGGAGATTGAACCTGGTTTTATGGCTAGCCGTACCTCTCACTTGTATCACAGTCGCATTAAATTTCATTATATTGACAACGGTTTACACTGCGTTAGAAATTGACGACGAAATTACGTTTGTAACATTCACTGTGATCTATTTTATCTTGAAACAAAGTATGGAGTCCGAGTCTTCCAAGAAAATTGAGATAGAAATACCAAATAGTACCTTTTATTTCTACTATAATGTTTAACAAAGAGAAATAATGCAAAAAAGCTTGAAAATATGCATAGTTGAAATTAAAATAAATTCCACTAAATTTCATAATTCATTTCATTTTGGGGCATTAAAATCGTAGCGAGATATGAGGTCATACATAAACAAACTCAAAATCTGAAGGTTACACCTTTACTTATAAATTAAATCTTATCAAGATCAAGATTATTTTTTTTATAGTGAACATTTATGGATTTCAGAAAGTTATTATGGTGGCTAAACTCCTTAAAGTTTGTTAAGACATGCCAATTTTTCATTTGATTGTGAATAGTAGCCAATGAACGAATAATTTCTAATAAAAAATTGCAAAATGTTTAGGGAAAGAATAATAAGGATTCAATCCTATTTTATAGATGTTATTGATGTGCAGACTGCAAACTTTTTTCAATGTGTTAGTCTATCGCCATAGCTTACACTTAGATAGCCTCTAGAAACATGTGTTCAATCCTATAATGTCTCAAGTAACGAACATTTTTAAAATTTCTTTTACGATATTTGTTTCGAAATGGTTTCACATAATTTTCCAGGGAATGTTAACTATTAAGATTATCTTTGAAGACTATACCGTTATAAGAACAAATTGTAAGCATCAATATTAATAAAAATATAAATAGATAGCGACATCGTTCGGTTTGATTTTGTTTCATTCGGTTTGATTTCAAGTTGTGTTGAAGATAATAAAGTATAAGAATGATTGGTTTTTGGATTGAATCGGTCAACAGCATGGTCTATCCTTGTATCACTTTCAATGTTCTCATGTTTTTTCATAATAGCTGAACGCATGGGTACACGAGTCCATACAAGGGGTTAAAATGAAGGTCACAGGAATACGGATCAATGATGTTGAGTTATTCACGTGCCAGTATATATGTCATGTGTTGAATGCTTGACAGTTTATATAATCAGCTAATATACAAGAGTGCACATGCTGAAATGTCTCGCCTTCTTTACTAATCATTGATATTATTTTGATAGTTCTAAATATAAAGCTTTAATTCAATAGTTATCAAAGGTACCAGGATTATAATTTAGTACGCAAGACGCGCGTTTCGGCCACATAAGACTCATCAATGACGCGCATATCAAAATACTTACAAAGCCAAACAAGTACAAAGTTGAAAAGCATTGAGGATTCAATATACCAAAAAAGTTGTGCCAAAAAAGGCTAAGGTAATCTATGCCTGGGATAAGAAAATCCTTAGTTTTTCAATTAATTAAAAGTTCTATAAACAGGATATTCATCAACATTAAAACTTATATTATCTGGGCTATTCTTTTCAGGAGGGTTTTATAGCATTCGGAAGTGAAAGCTGTATTTTAAGATATTGATATCCGGGGTTGGCAATGATATCATTCTAACTACCGGAACGTATTCCATAATGCAAAATGCCTATACTTACAAGTATATGTACCAAAGCAAAGTGCAAAATACCTATAATGGCAAGTTTATGTACTTAATCAATGGCAAATTATGTAACTTGTGACCAGACGTCTTACATCTCACGTATAACATTAGCATGATATAATTAAAAATCGAGGGAAGATCAAAAGGTTTTTACATCTATGAATTAAGACTTAATTATTTGTTAATATTCATTTAAGTTCAGAAAAACTTAAAAAGAGATTTTTCAGAATATACAGAAATCGATTTTGTAATGAATAGTGGTAACAATATATACTAGTGCCTTGAAAAGTTTGTTAACTATTTTGAAGCTTATAGAGTGATGTCCCTTTATTGCTAAGGCTTAGTGAGATACCGCTCCAGAAAAAAAATATAATTTTTGTAAGGTTAAAAGTTATGATGGAACCTGAAATTGAAGCAATATGTAAACAAATGTCAAAAGATCGTTTTCAACGTCTTCTAGAAGATATGCAAGGTATGCAAGGAGAGTTATTTGAACCCGAGGTGGACATTTCAAATCAAAACAAAACAAATATGGCGTCCTAGTCTGAGGTACTGTCAAATACAAACACAAACACAAACAAAAACAAAACAGTTGGAGCTGATAACGTTACAGGTGAATCAAGTGATCCCAGTGACTATATAAAACCTATATTTCTAACAGATACCGACGTATTTGGTTCTGTTAAACCGCCTAGACCCCTATGGCTGACGAACATAGAAATATATAACGCCATTGATACGAAAATTTCAGTTGAACGGATAAAAGGTATTCAGAGAATCCGTGATATGTGGCTCATTTACATGGATAACGAGGAAGACAAACTGTCTCTGTTAGTGACAGGAATGAACTTGCGTGGCAGGCAAGTTCCCCTGCACTCTCAAAATCCCCGAAATCCAGGCAATTTACAACCAGATACCATCAGAATTACAGTGACAAATGTGCCGATTTCCGCTGATGATGGCCAAATACATAGAGCCCTAACATTACAAGGCTGTGACATACAGGGTCTCCATAGAAAAAGATTACGGGTTAAAGGCAAAGTCACTAACTGCCAAACTGGAGATAGAATAATAATAAGTAAGCTGTTAGACAAACCAATAGCCAGAAGTTTACAAATAGGCAAATACATGGCCATAGTCATGCATAGTGGGCAACCTGAATTTGAAAACAGAAGCTCTAACAGTGATGGCAATACAAAACCATGCTATAAATGCTTACAGGTTGGTCATTTTGTGTATGATTGTCCAAATGATTGGGTGTGCAGAAAATGCAAATTACCAGGTCACAAGATGATGGATTGTCCAAATGCATTTCAAGTGGTGGGCAATATTGAAGAACAAATAGTGACCACTGATGAACCTGAAAATGATTCTCAGTCAACTAAACAGGCTGAGAAGCTGAAACCAAAGACAAATGTGACAAATAAACCAAAAGGCAGAAATCCAAAAACAACAGATGCTAATCCAAACAATGTAAATAAGCCAAATCCTACAAAACCAGGAAAGGAAAAGGCTAGTGTGAATGAGACAAATTCCAGCAATTCTGACAAAACACAATCATATATAGACAAATTTATGAACACACCACAAAGTCAACGCAGGAACATGTCTCAGCATCATACCCCACCAACACCCCCAGAGAACTTACATGACAGGACTACTGGTAATAATGGCCCCAAGAAGGCCAAAGCTATATAACTGTAGTCATATATACAATGTAAAATATTTTAATGTAAATATTACAGTACAATGATCTTTTATATATATAAAAAAAAATAAAAAAAAAAAAAATAAATAAAATGAAAATGTTAAAAAACTTTCAGCTCTATAAAAGAGTTTACTTCAAAGTGTTGATGTTGTTGATTGTAAAGTTGACCATTGGTCATAAACTCAGGTAGAAATTTTTATAAATGCAAACTCATAACCTTCTTTTTAAAGGCTTTATTAAGCTATAACAAAAGATATATAAAGTGTGAGATTTGTATGTCAAAAATAAGTATATTGTTAACTATTTTATTTTTTAACTTACTATCAAAAATATTAAATTCTGAATCATATTTGTGGAAAGTAAAAGTTCTAATAACTATTTATTTTGAAATCTGGAAAGAGCTACACATGATTTTTCTTTGTTTGTCCTTCAGTCATTCCCAAAAAATGGGTACAATTCGAATGTAGACACTGTTAAAAAATAAATTTCAACTGAACAGAGAGAAAGTGTTGTTTTCTTCTGTGTCTATATCTAGTCTGTCATTTTTTTTATTTTTACTTACACCATTTTAGTTGTTTTCTAGTTTTAGCATTTTTTGTAAGACAAGGTAAGTATGAACGTATCGGAGGTTAATGTTGTATAAAGTCATCTTAAAAATTGCATTAGAGAAAAACACAAGATTTAAATCCAGGCTCATGTGAAATGGGTTACATTTACCACCATAGCAAACTGATTTATACGTATTATTCTGTATATATTCAAAGCAAATACCAATTTTAAGGTCTGAATTAATATAGTGTTTAAAAAATAATTCAAATAAGTAGTTTTCACAACTTATTTAGTAATAAATTTAAACTAATGAAATGTTATGCTGTTTAATATTTTAGTTTCATAATACAGCTTTCCAGGAAAAACCCTATTATTTATGTTTTGAATCACTTGTATGTATTTTTTATGCTTGTATTAATCCACACCCCCATCTTTGTTACGGAGGTTGATATCAAACCAGTATCTGAATGCTGATACATAGTAACACTTAACTCTTTAATGCTAGCTTTTCTAAACAATTTATTGACATTACAAACTAAAAAACTGTTTTCTATCAAGTTATATGTTTCTTTTAGTCAAATGGACTTGTTCTTGTCAAAATCTCCGTAACGATTCATGAACTTTCACTCAAAAATATGTTTTACCTAAACCGAATACTGTTCAACTTAATTTTATTAGCTCTATACAGATAATTTCATCTTCCTTCACACCATAATGTATGTATTATACTCAACTATGAAGTTTTGGAGTCAAAATAGTTTCATTTCGAAAATTTCTATCCTCCGTAACGACATTTAAAACCTCCATAACAGACAATTCCAGTTCTTACCAACAGCAAACATATAAATGAATGTAAATATTGGAATTAAATGACGAACAAGACAACAGAATTAAACATTTTTCTTAGTAAATCGTTATCTAAAAAGAGTAAAGTCCTGTTAGAGAAAAAAACCTTTTTTTCCTTAAATTTCTATCCTCCGTAACGTAAATCAATGATGTCGTCTATGATTGACATCACCTTTTGATTTTTATTAGTGATAATTGATGAACTGATTTGGTATCTATAACAATGTACAAGAATTTCAATTGGTATGATCGTGTTTACATGCATCTTTAGATTTTTTTTATTTGCATAACCTCCGTTACATTGATGAGTCCTAAATAATATTGAAAATGTTTGCCATAAACCGCTGTTAAAGTTATAATTGTCGTCGTAATTACACAAGTTGTGTTGTAGACTATTTTAAATCTAAGAAAATGGCTGATATAACGTTTATTAAACATTATAATGTTGCTCACATAATAGGGAAAAAAACAAGTTAACCTACCTTTCCCAAAACAACATTTTTTTTCTCAAAATCTGTATTTTGTTTGTCTGTTTTCTTTATAATAAATTATGTCTGCTACAAAAATGACTTTCGGCAGTGTCAGCAGCCGCTGATACTGATAAAAAAAGTCTGACAACTTAACTGTAAATAACTGCGTCACGGAGGTTATTTAAACGGAGGTTAGTTTTATTTACATTATACATGGAAATGTGTAACAATATTGTTGAGTTGCTTTCTCAAAACTGATTATTGAGAAGCTTTACGGGTGCTTTCAATGAAATAATCATCATTTTGATTTGTTCTTGGTTAGTGCGTTCCAAAATACGCGTTACGTAGGTTGGATTCTTATATGCGACAATCGAAAAAAAGAGGAGAAGATTTTTTTTTATTTTTCGTTTCATTGCAATAAAAGTTTAAGGCAGGATTTTAAAATTTGATGTATCAACTTAGCTTAAAGTCATTTTGGGTATGATTTCCAATCATATAAATATGTTTTGACTGTACCTAAAGATACGTTACGGTAGGTTATACGTTTATCGGCGACATTGGTTTAATGGGTAAATCAAAGTGTAAATTATTACTTTTGATTCTAAAATATTTTTGTGGATACAAATCAATATAGTGTCAAATAAAAAAAGCAAATCTAATCATGATTTAGATGAAATAAAGTATTTTAATTCACACCGATATTTGGAGTTTTTCTTGGCGACATTCGGAATTCGTGTGATTTCCGTATATTGAATAGAAAATCACACAAATATATTTACGATATACATCACAAAAGAATATAATTTTATTTTAGTATACATATTAATCACTTAGAACACGAAAAAGATTATCTGTGACATATGTTAAGTTTGCATTTTGTGGTTATTTGCCGGCGACACTGAAATTTTGTAATTGTACCCATTTTTTGGGAATGACTGCCTTTATAATTGATCTTTATACATTAATCAAACAAAAGTACTTTTTCAATCGATTAATGTATTATATTTGAAGTAGTTATCTCATGAAATGTGTGTTTGTATAATGTGCATTACAACTGTAACATTGATAACAAAGATGGTATTTACTATAGGTCAATCGCTGAACAAAATCAAGCAGCGAATATTTATTGTTATATTTAACATATTGCTTTTATGTTGGTTTTTACCTGTGCTATATTTAGCGCAAGTATACAAATGCTGTGTGCTATTAATAGTGAATGAACAATTGTTGACATTATGTAAAACACTGAATACAACTATACACAACTTTTCGCTGTTTAAAATGTATAAATACTTACCTCACTGTCAGCGTATTCATCAATACTGTATTTGTAGTTTAACAAAATATATTTTCGAAACATATTTGAATATTGTACATGTAATAAATTCACGAAATGCACTATCGGATATTCCTTCACACTTCCTATTAGATACATGTAAAATATCTATTTATTGCAAACAGATTACTTCTTTAGTAAACATAGCTAACGAAACAGCTATAGAAGGCTTTAAAAACGGCGAAGTTGACATACATTATTATCTTAAATTTGTCTGCATTCTCCATTTCACTTATTTAAATAAAAATATATTCACACATTATGTGAATAAGACACGCTGCATATATATCCATCCGAATAGTCATTGTAAGACTGTAATAAATCAGACGTGGCTGTTGATTATTTCAGTGTCAATTTTATTGTCTATTGATTTTAACATAAGGTCAAATCAGGCCGGTAAATTAAACGCCGTATTCACAGGTAGTGTGTTTTATTTGTTACCTGTAAGTATTAGATAAAATACAAAGGTAACAAAGAAACAGGCCGGTAACAACCGTTGCCGGATAGTTTTTCTGCACGAGTAGTCAGGTCAAGGTCCGAGGCGATAGCCGAGGACCTTGACCTGACTACAAGTGCAGAAAAACTATTCGGCTGGTTGTAACCGGCCTGTTTCTTTTGTTACTTTTGTTTTTTATCTGACTTGTACGACGTTTCAAGAAAGTAATAATACTTTTAGCAAGACTAAACATTTGAGAAACTTAGATAGCCATAAAGCAGTAAATGTAAGTTATAGTATAAACACATTTTTTTTCTTTATTTCCCTTCAACCGAGATTTTTTTTCAAGAAAAAAAATCAGGAATCTAATAATTTGATAAAAAAAAAAGAACCATTTCAAGTAAAAGATAAATGTTGTACGCATTTAAAACTTTTTAAAATGCAACTTCGTAATTATAAAAAAAGTAATATATTAAAGAAATATTTTAGTGGTAAGTAAGATAACGTTTGATTTTTATGAATGAAACGGAAAGCGGAGAGGGGGAGGTCTAATTCATTTAAACATAAACAGGCTGTGATCTTTACTTTTTGATGACAAAATGTAGGATGTGCCATTCCATCCCCTCATAAAAAAATCGTAAAAATCGCGCGTTTGTTGCCAAATACATGGATTTAGTATTCAGTGGTGATCGTCCAAAAAAGGGTTGGAACAACACTTTTTTGGACGATCAATGCATTTAAATGGGGACATAAAGTTGACCCCTCCCTGTTTTTTCCTGTATTTGGACCTGAATCCGCCATTGATGTAAATTCGATAACAATATAAATGTATCAAAAGAATGAATTTCCTACTTCATTAGTGAATGAAATGTTTATGAAAAAATGGATTTTGTCTTAATATTATATATATTCAGGCATATACTTTGATTTTTTTTTAAATTCATGCTCGTCTTTAGATCTACAAGTGTTGATCGGGATTAAACACGTGTTAATATATGATCCAATCGCAGCTTACCGCCCAAAATTGATGACATAAGTTGAATGATTTTTTTCTAGATTTGCTGCTTATTTGGACGTGTATTACATGAACACTTTGTTTATAGGATCAATCGTGCATTGGTGAGTTGATAGGGACTTTATCTTCTGATATTAGATTTGATTTTTATTTACTTATTTCCTGTCTAATTTTTATTGAAATATACACGTCAGTATCATCATTTCTTTACTTTCAGCATTGTCCAAAATACTATTTATGTCCATATATTGCAGAAAACATTTATTGACCGAATATTTTGCTTCATAAAGGGGGTGGTATGTTCTTTTTTCAGTAAATTAACTATTTACTTTTTAACGCCATCACCCAAATGTTTTTGTTTAAATTAGCACGATATTTGGAAAATCAGGAATCATGCAAAACATTAATTTGTCATCTGCTTGACCATAATAATTTTTGTCCCCCCTCTTTTGAAGTTAAGTGTCTAATCCCTTAGTGTACTGATATGAATAGTATTTAACTGGAAATGTTTGAAAAACGATATTGATGATAACGTAAATATTTTGTTCAATAAAAAGACAGGAAATAAGTCGGTGAACCAAAAAGTTCAAATCTAATTGAAAGTTAAAGTGCCCATGAACTCACTGATCATGCACGAGTGATTCTATTCATAAAAAGTGTCCGTGTAACAACTAAAAAGAGTCCGTGTATCGTCTAAAAAGAGTCCGTGTAACACCCGTTAATGTACTGTTTTTCTATAGCTCTGCGGGGGGCAAAGTCGTACAATTTTATATAGTCGGATAAATTGTACTTTTTATGTTCGTAGAAATAGAAAGTTATACATTGTTGATTTCTGTATGATTGTTATATGCATGTGTTTTAATTGTACTGTTTGTAGGCATGTACAGTTATGTGAGGAAATAATACAAAAATATGCCGGAAATTATACTTAGAAATGGCTTCTAAATTTTTAATAAACTTAAGTAGTTTAAATGTAAATGGTACTAAAAATAAAGCTAAAAGGGACAGAGTAATTGAATGGATTAAATGTCAAAATAGTTCTATTTGTTTTTTTTACAAGAAACTCACATTGACAAAAAAATAGAAACAGAAATAAGAAATAATTCAGAATATGATATATTTAGCAGTCACGGAATGACCTCTAGTAGGGGTGTGGCTATTCTCATTAAAAAGTCTCTAAATTATAAGTTGATAAATAAACACAACGATGTTGATGGACGATTAGTTCTTCTTAACGTAGAAATTGATGAAAGCGTTTTTACACTAATGTGTATATATGCACCCAATTGTAAAAGTAATAGAAATATATTTTTCAAAAATGTTAATAATATATTAAAAGAACAAGGGATAGGAATTACAATAATGGGGGAGATTTCAATGATACGATGAAAGGGATAGACAGAAAAAGTACTAGTTCTGAGATAAAAAATATCCAATCAGTAAATAGTTTAAAATCTTTAATAAAAATAAATAACTTATCAGACATTTGGAGATATTCAAATAAGAATAAACAACAATATACTTGGCGGAGAAAAGATAAATCGCAGGCAAGTAGGATTGATATGATTCTTATAGGTTCAGACTTCATACCACTAGTAGAATGTTGCAAAATTAAACCTGCAGTTATTGATTCTACGGGTCATCAAAGTGTTTTTATGAGATTTAGAACTGGTGCATCAGAAAAGGGAAGGGGGTACTGGAAAATAAATAATTCTATATTAGAAGATAATGACTACATAAAATTAGTTGATAAAGAACTGGAAAGCTGCTTTAAGGGTAATCGTAATTTACAAAATCTTGGTTTAGCATGGGATATATTATAAAATAAAGGTAAGGGAGACAACTATAGCTTATTGTAAATCTAAAGCCAAACGTACAAGAGAAAATTTACGAACTCTTGAAAAAAAATTAGAAATAAAATTGAAAATTAGAGATGAACAAGAATCTGAGAATAACTTTTTAGATAAAGATATTGAAGAACTTGAAAATAATATTACCAAAAATTATGAACAAAAGGCTAAAGGGGCTCAAATAAGATCACGTGAGAAATGGGTCGAATTTGGGGGAAAAAATAACTTACTTTTTAGGTTTAGAAAAACAGAGACAGTTAAAAAAGTCAATTAATAAATTAAAAGCGGAAAATGATGAGATTTTAACAGATCAAAGTGATATATTATCTAATATTAAAGAGTACTATAAAAAGTTATACTCGACGCACAGCCCTGATAAAACATCAAGTGATAAATATATATTTGAGACAAAAATAGAGAGAAAAATGGATGAAAATGATAAATCACTCTGCGATGGGGATATTACAGTAGAAGAATGCTCAGATGCTATTTATAAAATGAAACTTAATAATATCTCCTGGATTAGACGGCTTAACAGTTGAATTTTATAGAAAATTTTAGGATAAATTAAAGTTCATAGTAGTAAATATTCTTAATAGTGGATATAAAGATCAAACACTTACATACTCACAGCGTACAAGTGTATTAACGCTATTATTCAAAAAAGGTGATCCATTGTCACTAAATAATTACCGTCCTATTTCTCTTTTAAATATAGACATGAAACTTCTATCGTATGCTCTAGCACAAAGATTGAAAAAAATCTTACCAAAACTTGTTAAAGAAGACCAAACTGGATATGTAAAGAATAGATTTATTGGTTTTAATCTAAGACAGATACAAGATATCATTGATTTCACTGATTTATACAAAATTGAGGGGGCTATAGTCTTCGTTGATTTTTCTAAAGCGTTTGACTCTTTAGAATGGAATTTTATGTTTTCAGTTTTAAAACATTTTGGATTTAATGATTCTTTTATAAGATGGGTTAAGACTTTATATAGCGATATTCAAACATGTGTTATGAATAATGGTTGGATATCTGATGTCTTTAAAAACACCAGAGGTATACGCCAAGGATGTCCTTTATCTGCATTATTATTTGTTTTATCTGTGGAAATTATGGCTTCAAGATTAAGAAGCAATACTGATTTTAAAGGTATAAGAATCAAATTAGATTGCAAAAGTCATAGTATAAAAATTTCGCATCTAGCAGATGATACTACTTTATTTTGTTGTTCTAAATATGACGTTCAAGTAGCTATGAACGAAATTGAAATATTTGGTTCTTATTCAGGACTGAAATTAAATAGAAATAAAACAGAGGAGTTATGGGTAGGCAAGCTTAAATCATGTAAAGACAAAATTGAGGGAATCAACTGGAGTAATGGACCAGTCAAAACTCTTGGTATATACTTTGGGCATTGTAGGGAGGAATGTGAAAAATTAAATTGGGAAAATAAAATTGAAAAGATGAATAAATTATTTTGTTCTTGGCAAAAAAGAAATCTTACTATTTTGGGAAAAATTTTGATAATCAAAACATTAATTGTGCCCATTTTTACTTTTGTGGGATCTGCCTGCAAAGTTCCAGAGAAATATTTAAAAGAAATAGAAAAAAAGTTGTTTTAAATTTGTTTGGGATAATAAACCAGATAAAGTAAAAAGAAATTCAATTATTGGTTCATATGAAAAGGGGGGATTAGATATGATAGATATAAGGAGTTATTTCACTGCTTTAAAAGCTATTTGGGTAAAAGGATTAGTAAATGATTGTGAAGGAGGTTGGAAAATTATACCTCAGCACTATTTTTATAATTTTGGGTCAAATTGGTTAGTGTTTCAAACAAACAGTGGGGATAAGCCAGACGAAAGCATTGAACACATCCCAGATTTTTATAAAGATATCATTAAATGTTGGAAATTAACTGGTGGAGGACTATAAAAAAAACCAGAAACATTTACAGACATAAGAAAACAAATATTATGGAACAATGAATTTATTAAATTTGAAAATAAAGCTCTATTTTTAAAAAATTGGATTAAAAGCGATCTTGTTTATGTAAATGATATCATAGATGAAAAAGGCTGTATTTCTCAAGACATCATTTTAAATAAACTAAAAAATAAATCAAATTGGATAGCTGAAATTAATTTAGTAAAGAAATCAATACCGAAAGGTTGGGTAGCAACTTTAAAATCGGAAAACTCTGTAAAAAGTATTGTTAATATAAAACGAAACCAATTTATAATGGAAGGTTTACCTATAAAATTAGAATCACTATCAAATAAACTTTTATATAAGTCTCTGATAAATAAAAAATTTGAACCAGCTATTGGACCTAAAATATGGCTGCGTATATTTAATATAGATGATGTGTTATATCAAAACAATTTAAATAAATTTTTATTCATATATTTAAAAGAAAATAAACTTAAAATTTTTAGATGGAAATTACTACAACATATTCTACCTACAAAGAAACTTTTATGCAGGTGGAAAATTGTAAACAATAGTTCTTGTAATTTTTGTACACAAGAAGAGGATTATGATCACTTCTTTATGCTGTGTCCGTATTTAAAACTTTTTTGGAATAAAATAGATGATGTTTTAAAGAACAGTAAAATAACATTTAAGATAAAACTAAGACACTTGGTATTTGGATATAAAACTTCTGACGAAGAATATTTTGACTTTAACTATTTTTTAACAATTGTTGGTTTTTCAATTTACAAATCCTATTACATATCTGATCAAAAGACAAAAAATGTCAATGTTTTCTCAATTTTTCTCAATGAGTTCAATAGAAGAGTATGTTTACATACAAAAAGTAATTTCTTATCAACTATTAGAAAACATATGAATAGTCATACTAAGTGGTATTATTTAATATATATTTGCTATACAAATGTAATATGTATTTTACAACTTTTCACTACCCTGAGTGATTAGTGGATTGTAACAGGGAACATCAGGAGGAGCTTGGACTCTTTTAGGATATTGTAACAAGCCAATATTTGAAATAAATATTTAATTATGTTGTGCAGACTTATTTGAAATAATTCCAAAAGCACAAGCTGGCTTCAGGAAAGGCTATTCAACTCTGGATAACATATTTTGTTTACATGTGCTGATAGAATTATATTTATCATTTGGTAAAAAACTTTATTGTACGTTTATCGACTTTAAGAAAGCGTTTGATACTGTTTGGAGATTGGGGTTATGGCAAAAGTTGGTAAAAAATCAAGTTACCGGAAAAATTTTAAGAGTGATTTTTAATATGTATGATAACATTAAATCTTGTGTCAAAAAGGGAAATGATATTTCTGGCTTCTTTTCTAGTGATCTCGGGGTACGCCAAGGAGAAAATTTATCACCTTTTTTGTTTTCTATTTTTCTTTCGGATCTAGAAGAATTTTTGTGTGAAAATAACATAAATGGACTTGAAACAGTATCAACGCATTGTCAAGAACATATTGGACTATATTTACAAATTTTTATCTTATTTTATGCAGATGACACTATCATACTTGCTGAAACAGCAAGTGATATGCAAAATACATTAGATATGTTTGAATTATATTGTACTCAATGGAAACTTTCTGTGAACACAGATAAGACAAAGATTATGATATTTTCAAAAAGAAAAAGCAAAAGAAACCACTTACATGATTTTAAATTATATGGTTCTGATATTGAAATAGTAGATTTTCATCCTTATCTAGGCTTGCTGTTTAATTGTAACGGTAGATTTACAAATGCCAGAAAAAAATTGATAGAACAAGCAGAAAAGGCACTCTATGCTCTCTACAGAAAAATAAGGAATTTAAATATTCCTATTGATTTGCAACTAAAATTGTTTGATTCTTTGGTTGAACCCATACTGATTTACTCTTGTGAAATATGGGGTTTCGAAAACATAGATGCTTTAGAAAGAGTTCATTTAAAATTTTTGAAAAGAATTCTTTCATTAAGAAGCAGTACTCCTAATTATATGGTGTACGGTGAAACTGGCACGTATCCCTTGGAAATTAAAGTACGATTACGAATTTTATCATTCTGGTCAAAATTATTGTTAAACAGCACGAAATTATCAGGATTATTATACCAATTTTTGTATAAGATGCATAATTCTGGAAATATTGTTTCTAAGTGGATTAATTGTATTAGATCTACATTAGACAACACAGGTTTAAGCTATGTATGGAACAATCAATGTATTTTAAGAAATGTTGACATCAAAATATATGTTAAGCAAATTTTACAAGATCAGTTTATTCAAAAGTGGTTTAGTGATGCTGAAAACTCTTCTAGAGGTGGATATTATTTACTGTTTAAACACGCTTTTTGTTTAGAAAATTATTTGGTAAGATTAAAAAAAGAAAATAGAATATATATTACCAAACTTAGATGCTCAAATATCAAAATTCCACAAGAAACTGGTCGATGGCATAATATTCCAAAAGAGGAAAGACTATGTACTTTGTGTAAAAATAATTGTATTGGAAATCAGTTTCATTACTTATTTGTATGTCAAAATGACGAGGTTAAAAAATTAAGACGTGCATATATTCCAAATTACTATATTGTTAACCCCTCAGAATATAAAATGAAAGGTTTGATGTCTTTATGTAATGTAAAAGTCTTAAATAACTTGTCTATTTTTATCAAAAAACTTATGAAATATCTATAATTCTAATATATTATCACTTACATGTAATCGACTGGCGATCTCAGATCCCATTATTATAGCTTTGAATAATTATCACGTGTTATGTATGTGTATACTTGTGTACAGAGAATTAGGTATAATGAACTATGTATGTATATTTCTTTCTATCTTGTTCACCATTGTAAATTATTACTTGTATTACTTGTCTGCCTCTTGTTACAGTGTAAACTGTCTAGAGTGTTAATAAAAGTTGAAAGTTGAAGTTAAAAAAAAAAAAAAAAAAAAAAAAACCTATTTTGAAGCTTGATTGACACGTATTTACATATCAATTGTATGTGATTAAGTTGTTTTATGAGAGATACTTAGCTATTTCTAGTTGAATCCAATTATACATCACTTTAAAATTAGTAAAAGTTTCAGATGTTCTTTAAAATGGGTCAAAATAATTCCTTTCCACATGCCATCTAATCAACACCCAGAAATTCTGTTAGTATACTTTTTAAGGTGCAGTGAACGTTATATTAGTAATTGATCAACAAGATAATTTAAAAAAAGAAGATGTGGTATGATTGCCAATGAGACAACTATCCACAAAAAACTATAGGTCACCGTACGGCCTTCAACAATGAGCAACTGACTTTAACATCCCTTTATATAATGGACATATCTACATAGTAATACATCCCGAACAATCAAATGAAACTACAAAGCATTGAAGTATCAAGTGATAACCATAATTATATCTATACCTCATGTTGATCCTTGAAGTCTTTTATTAGAAAGACATATTACACACTATATCTATTTGTATTCCAAGAGTCAATCAGATGTTTTATTTTGTTAGGGTAATCAGCTCATTGTAACTAAGATATAAGTTATTGACATTAATTTTTACCTCTTTTGAATTTTTTTGCAGAGACAAGTTTTCCGAATTCTATATTGAAAGCGAAACATAAGGTTAGCTCATTCCATAAAGTTTTTCTCAGCGTATAACGATTGAAAATCAAAATGCAGCGTATAACGATTGAAAATCAAAATGCAGCGTCTGTCGATAATGTTATCTGTTTATACGTCGCATTACTTGAATCATTTCTATTTGTCAGAACACGAGGTTTAAAAAAACTGTTCATTTGAATACTGCCAACCTACATGTTAACGCGAACAAATGAATGAATGGAAATTATGTTTGTGGTGCGGAAGTTTTTTTAAAAGTAGCAACGTTCAGAAGGAATAGTCAGATCACAGTAATGATAAGGTTGACTGTTATGGAATATGTATAACAAATATCCAACGGCATGACATGTGAACCTATTTGTTTCAATTGTTAAATCAATAGTAGAAAATTAACTGACCACACATGTGTACCTTACTCCAGGTGTACTTCTATAACTTTAGGGGTAAGAAAAATACTTCCTTTTGGAAATACTTCAGTATTACTTTTTGTTTTACTCAAACCAATTTAAGTGTTCCCTTCATTCCCTCCCATTGTTTATAAAGGGATGTTACAATGTAGATGAAATAAAAAAGCACTGATATATTATTTTATTACATGAAAGGTTAAATTGTTCAAGAAATGATGTTTTTCTGTTTCAGGTAAACATTTGAAACTTTTTTGAAAACTTTTTGAAAACTGATTTTATTTTAAAAAGCAAACAATGTTTTATAACCAGATTTTCGAAAATTGTTTAATTTAGGTAATAATTAGAATTAAGATCGTTTTAATTTGAGATGCTTATTTAATTTTGAATGCGTCTTTTGTTGTGTTTTGTTTTTATTTCCTATGTCTTTTTATATCAACATTCATCGTTTTTTAAAATTTTGACTCTAAACTAATGCCTTCTTTAAAAACTAACTCAACAATTATTTGACCTACACCTTTTCCATCTTTTCGTCTTTTTGTTGTTCTACAGAAGTATGTACCATTATATAACGCGTGTACTATTCAAAATACAATTTGGAGATTTTTACATATGCTATTTGCACAAGGGATGATGCATTTTATATGTTCAGTTATCACGAGTTAACCTTCACGATTAATCAACAATAACAAGTCATCATGTATAGCCCTTAATAGTTCATGGAAAGTAAAAAATGGAAGGACGATCTGGTTTTCTTTGGGACTTAAAGGGTTGAATATGCTTTTAACGCCGATAAATTTCTCAAAGACAAGGTAAAACAGTTTTTAAAGTGATGCGTATGTGGTATCAATATAGAAAAATTTAATATAGTGAAAAATAAATCATGTGAATTTAAGAAAACTAAATCCGAAACCTGTTTACAAATGACTGTGATTTATATCTAAACTGACAGCAAATCAGTTATCACAACATTGCATGCATGAAAACAATATACTTTTTGAATATCAAATCATGAACTCTTTTTGTTGTTCTACAGAAGTATGTACCATTATATAACGCGTGTACTATTCAAAATTCAATTTGGAGATTTTTACATATGCTATTTGCACAAGGGATGATGCATTTTATATGTTCAGTTATCACGAGTTAACCTTCACGATTAATCAACAATAACAAGTCATCATGTATAGCCCTTAATAGTTCATGGAAAGTAAAAAATGGAAGGACGATCTGGTATTCTTTGGGACTTAAAGGGTTGAATATGCTTTTAACGCCGATAAATTTCTCAAAGACAAGGTAAAACAGTTTTTAAAGTGATGCGTATGTGGTATCAATATAGAAAAATTTAATATAGTGAAAAATAAATCATGTGAATTTAAGAAAACTAAATCCGAAACCTGTTTACAAATGACTGTGATTTATATCTAAACTGACAGCAAATCAGTTATCACAACATTGCATGCATGAAAACAATATACTTTTTGAATATCAGATCATGAACATTAGTTAATTGCACATGCTACAATGAGATTTTGTCAAGACCTTTGGACACAAAATCAGATATCTCTCTTATTTAAATTTTCAATTTTTTGAAAACCAGAATACAAAAGTGAAAGTATAAATTAAAAATTCATGGTATATCTCCTTATCAATCAGAATTGTTGATTTGATATTACATCACTTCGATTCAAACAAATATGAAATAAACACACTTTCTTATTTTAGATATGAATAAAATGTAAACTTACCATTTAAAATTCCATCTGATATAGACTTGAATTAATAGTGCACAATCGGAACAAGGACATATTTGTAAAGGATTAGTTACTTGTTAAATGCACACATGGCTATTAATAGAAACATTACCGGATCCATTCGAGCATTGGAAATGTTTACCTTAGATATTGGTGTATCGATCTTTTAATGTGTACATAGTTACATTGTCAATAGTACGCCGAAGTTTTGTGTTATCCATAATTTGAAATATATTTTAGAAATATATATAAATCTCTAAAAATCCAAATACAAGTTAACAGAGAAAATATTTAATTTGTTTCTTTGTGTAATCCCGTGTTGATACCGTGCAAATAAATTACTGTCTCTCGTTCGTTTTGTTAAAAGTAAAAAAGTAAAAGGTCTACTTCATGCGCTTATGACCTTTCCTTTAAATTTAGAACACAAACTGACTTTGGACACTATGAATAGCATGACTTGTACCACGCATACAAAGATAAGGACAAGTTCATTAATCTACATATCTTCGAATTAACCAAACTACACCTGTTTTATTAGAAGAATAACGAAATGATCAAGTACATGTATACACGTACAAAAAATGTACAACATTCATTGATTATTTTCATATCTACAATAGGAATTAGATGTATGAATTGTTTCATTATTGTCAAATAGTTTTATTGTCTGTGAGTAATAATTAAAATTAACATATTCTTATCTGTTGTTAACCGCAACTTCTAGTTTATTAAGGGATCTTTCTTGGCAATTCTGATACTCAAATGTGTATTTTATAATCTCTGTGTTCATTCACAGAATTTATATGAAGCAAGACACAATGAATTCTAACGGTGTGTGAAAAAAGTAATTTAATGCAATATTTTTTTTTAAAAGAAATCTTATTCTTATATGTCTTGTATTGTAAATAGTCATCAATGCTACCTGAACTTATAATTTGATACGTCATACGCGTCCGTTTTGACTAGATAAGGCTGATCAGTTACTCTCAGATTAAAATAGTTAGAAACAAAAAACGTATGAATTTGGAGACCACTGAGGATCCAAAATTACAAACAGTAGTGCATAATTTATGTATGGCTAGGGCAATCTATACCAGGGATAAGAAAATCCTTAACATTTCGAATAGTTTATACCTTTGCAAACAGTCAATTTATAAAAATGACCATATAATTATTGATATACATGCAAACAAAGGTCAAAGTAAGATTACCAATACGGTGTGAATTAGTACATATCTATGTTATATATTGATTATGAGATCGAATTAAATTTTAATATGGACCATTGGAGACTTAAGTCATTTATATGAATGTGAAATTAAGAGATGATATTTTTAATATCTAATCCATATGTATTTAAATATTTATTTTAATGTACCTCAATTGTTTTTTTTTTTTAATTTTAGACATATTTCATAAATAATCAACTGTTACATAAGCCCTAAGTTGCAAGTCAGGTAAGCAACTACAGTCTGATTTGTCGGGGGAAAAGCATGTGAGAAACAAGCTCCAATTGTAAATAATTAACAGGTATCTTTATAAAGATCATATATCTTTGTACAAATATACATGTAATTATCATCTATCAATATATTTAAACATCACACCATATATAACTATTTAATAAAGTATTCATTCATTTTTTTCTCACAAGAGCTACTCGTATTTATTCAGCATTTTCAATTCCATAGCGCTTCAACCCGTTCTTTTGTAATCTTAATTCCTATTCTATAAAATTTCTGATCGAGTGATCTTTTGGCAGGTTCTTCTAGTTAAAAATCATCTGACAGGAAATGTGTAGTTCATTCATAAACGATTGAAGGTTGTTTCCCAAAAAGGATTTATTTCAAAGATATGGTAAATGTTTGATTATTGATCTAAATATGTTAAAACTATTTTTAATATTTTGCATGAATATATAAGTATCAGAATGGTTTTTATTGATAAATTGACATGATATCATTTTGATATCATATGCATTTATGCATGTAGAAAGACATCAGTTGAATCAGCAAGCATCTTCCTCATGCTATTTAAAGTACGTGAAAGAAATGTGCTTCTTATACATTGTAAAGAACGAGCACCAAAGGACAATAATTGTATTATTGGGTCATCATACATTAAGTCTAAGTATGAAACCACTCATCACAACAAATTCTGAAAATTCCCTATAGTGATTGAGACATTATTACAGCTGTTTCAGCTCATTTTGGACACTTGCCTTATACCATCAAATTGGAGAAAAAGCTGTTATTTGTCCTTTACTTAAAGGATACTTCTTCAGATGAACGACTTCGAATGAACTTCATCGTTTATAAGCAAACTGTATAATGATTTCATTAACAAGCGAATTACGCATTATTTAGAAAATTTGGATATACTCGCAGATGAACAGAACATACGGCTTCTGAAAAAATAAATCTTGTGAGGAGCACATATTTACGCTGAATAGTATTGTCCGTAATACTAAGTATCTCTTTGTAGCGTTTATTGATCTAAGAAAATATTTTGACTTCATAGACAGGGATATGATGCTGTATAAAATACTCATACACAACATTGATGGCAAAGTCTGTGAAAAGTATCCATCAGAATTTTGAATCCTGTGTCCGATAAAATGGCAAACTCACAAGCTGGTTTAATTGCAAATTTGACATAAAACAGGGGGACAATTTATCCCCGACACTTTTTCTCAATATTTATCAATGATCTAGTAAAGAAATCAAACGGTCTAAGCGTATGAAAAGATTTAGATAATTGGAAATTCAGTTTTATTGTATGCAGATGACATCGCGTTTTAAGCGCGATCGGAATTTGACATTCAATGTATGCTAAATAAACTTCACCAATTGTGTAAGCAGTGGCGACTATTAATTAACATTAAAAAGTCAAAATTTATTCATTTAAGAAAAGGGTAATCTAAACAAACTTAATTTAATTTTATCGTGGAAAGGAGTCAGATGGAATTAGTTAACCTTTACAAGTACTTACACGTAGATGTAACATTAACTTACAAAATGACTTATTTGATTTGACAGCAATCGCGTCTCCAAATCAGCATTACATATTGACTGTGATCGCTGTAAAAGCAATTGGTGTGGTAAAGTTATGGATAAATTAGATCAGCTTGAAATATGACATCGATCTGAAATCAGAGGTCGACTTGATATTGGTTGAAACTTTCATTTTCGATTGTATTCAGATATCTTGAGGAATTCAGTCCAAAAACGTTTCAAAACTACGAACATATTAATCCTTTAAAACAGTCTTGGAAACTAATAATAACGTAAATTTGAACTTTAAAAATTAAAACTGTAAGATACTCGAACAAAACTGAGTTCCATTTTATGTTGATTGTTCAATGTTTATTGAATGTCAAATTAACATTGTTGGTAAACTTTGAATCGAGGAAACTTCACAGATTTGAATCGTGCTGAAAAATTGAACTTTTTAATGACTTTCCACATAAGAAAATTACCAATATATATACATACAACTCGTCTAAACATCAACCCAACAATGTTAGATCTGTAAATTTGCTTTCGCAAATTTTTGGTTCTTCCCTCGCCGGGATTCGAACCCATGCTACTGTGATATCGTGACACCAAATCGCCTGCACTGCAGCCGTCCCGCTAGACCCCACGACCACCTGGGCTCTCAAAAAAGAGCTTTCGCTGGTCGTGTGTTACCTTTCCTCGTCAGTTTTAATCTACCGGCGTACTACAGTACATGATATATAAGGCATGAAGATATCATTGTTACAGATCAGCTAAATTATCTATTAATAGTAAAGGATCCTACAAATTAATGTAATATACAGTCACAGAAAATAATTATATTTATAAGTACGTCTGAGTCAGTGACAACTCTACAACAGATGTATCCATCGGATCGCCATCAATGATGGTGATACATGGCTGTGTACATAATGTATATACAACTCGTCTAAACATCAACCCAACAATGTTAGATCTGTAAATTTGCTTTCGCAAATTTTTGGTTCTTCCCTCGCCGGGATTCGAACCCATGCTACTGTGATATCGTGACACCAGATATATATAGCGAGGAAATCACTATGTGATCCTTGTAAACTCATCGAACCTTTAAACAAACTTATAAGTAAGGGTTATCGTACCAATATTGTAATAAGATCTCTGAATATAGTTCACATTGGCACTAATATTGATATTGTCATTAGCAAATTAAAACATAACTAAATTTCATTATCTTTTGAGGCGAGATGTATAGAGACACAGACACGTTAACTTTTATTTCTATAGAAGTCGCTCTTCACTATACTACTACCTGTCGATACATTTATTTTTGGCATTGCACAAGTCATGTCTTCTTTGACTATTAATGACGTTAAAATACTAAATCCCTGTGATGTGTTTTAGTCGATTTTAGTCTCTGATGCATGATTTTTTTATTATTAATTGGTTTTGGCTTTTAACTAGCTGTCAGTAACTGCGAGTACTCTCAAATCGTATTTTCTTGTTAATTCGACCTGTTGATACTGTTTATAATGCTTTTTTGTTATTTTTTTATTTATATGGATCTTGTCTGTACACCAGCTTTGATTATTTGTAATATCTTCAATTTTTCACTTATTCTTACAACATTTGTATAAACTTCAAGATTATAAAAAAAACCGGTTTTTTTCTAAAGTTAACATTGATTGGTTAAATATTTATCAGTCATGTCCTGCGTTTGAATTTGTTTGTTAGCTTTTTGGTCATGAATGTTTGTCTCTAATATTTAATTAACTGTGCATTTGTATTCAGATATCGCAGATCAAATTTATTCGTTCATTGTTTAATCATACGTTTTTTGATTGAGTTAAGTCTGCCAATTGATATTTTATCGTATGTTTTTCTTTGTTGTGATGTTATGCTATTGTTTCAGAAAAAGGGAGAAGGTTTGGATCCATTAAAACGTTTAATCCCGCTGCAAATGTTTGCACCTGTCCTAAGTCAGGAATCTGATGTACAGTAGTTGTCGTTTGTTTATGTAATATATACGTGTTTCTCGTTTCTCGTTTTGTTTATATAGATTAGACCGTTGGTTTTCCCGTTTGAATGGTTTTACACTAGTAATTTTGGGGCCCTTTATAGCTTGTTGTTCGGTGTGAGCCAAAGCTCCGTGTTGAAGGCCGTACTTTAACCTATAATGGTTTACTTTTTAAATTGTTATTTGTATGGAGAGTTGTCTCATTGGCACTCACACCACATCTTCCTATATCTATTTTAATATATACTGTAAACCAACTTATTTTCGCGGATACTTTATTTCGCGTTTTCCTCTTTCTAGTCAATTTCACGGCTATTTAATTTCGCGATTTTCTAATTTACTTGATGTAGTTTGATAGTGATAGATCCAAGAATTGTATAATCGCGACGATTTATTTTCGCGTTATTTTTCTTCTCGCGAAAGTCGCGAAAATAAATTGCTCGCGAAAATAAGTTGGTTTACTGTATATGTCTTGCATTTCATATCAGACGTCAGTTACTGTATAACACTAAGTTTATTAGCGTATTCAAAGCGAAATTGTTGTTTACAAATATTTTAATGTTTATATATCGTCAATAAAGATTATTAGGGCCCCGCCGACGGCGGGTAGCCCTATAGTGATCAGTCTGTCCGTCCGTCCGTCTGTCCGTCCGTAACACTTTCGTGTCCGCTCCATATCTAGAGAACCGTTATGATCATACTTAATACTTAACATGATTATTAACCAACACCAGAGGGTGTGTCATGTTGTATGTACAACTTCCTAGGTCAAAGGTCAAGGTCAAAAACTTTGGTTTCAGTTGACAACCCCGTGTCCTGTGGTGAAGATCGTGTCCGCTCCATATCTAGATAACCATTATGATTTCAAAGTTTATACTTGACATCCATTTTAACAACCACCAGAGGGTGTGTCATGATGTATGTACAACTTCCTAGGTCAAAGGTCAAGGTCAAAAACTTTGGTTTCGAGTTGACAATCCTGTGTCCTGTGGTGAAGATCGTGTCCGCTCCATATCTAGATAATCGTTATGATTTCAATGTATATACTTGTCATACATTTTAACCACCACCAGAGGGCGTGTCATGATGTATGTACAACTTCCTAGGTCAAAGGTCAACGTCAAAAAAACTTTGGTTTCAGTTGACAACCCTGTGTCCTGTGGTGAAGATTGTGTCCGCTCTATATCTTGAAAACCGTTATGATTTCAAATATTATACTTGACATCTATTTTAACCAACACCAGAGGGTGTGTCATGATATATGTACCACTTCCTAGGTCAAAGGTCTGTCTGTCTGTTGGTCTTTCCATCGCTAACAAATTTGATCCACATTATATTTTGAGAGGACAGCTGTTATTATTTCATACTTTATACCTGACAAACATTTTCAACTTAACATATATATTAACCAACACAACAGAATGTGTCATAATGTATGCATCCTAGGTCTAAGATCAGTCTGTCGGTCTGTCCATCTGTTCGTTGTTCTTAACAAATTGTGTCCGCTCTACCTCTCGAGAACCATTAATATTTCATACTTTATACTTGGTGGGTCATAATATATTGAAGGCATAATTCTAAAAATATGTGACAAATATCAATTGGGCAGCACCTTTAAACATATTGTTCAAACATCAATCCATATATCCAGAAGTCACCTTAGAGTAGTAATCAATGAGTTCACATCATGCAGTCATATCACTATTATACTATGAAAGTAAGATGAGAATATTTATCAGTTTTAACTTAAAATCTTAGATCAAAATCACACATGAGACTATGTAATAACTTCAAATAATGCTTCATATCAGATTATCCATACAACTTATTTACCCCACGTTATTGACAGCGGGGCCCACAGAGATGGCTCCCATCTCAATGATATCTAGTTTCATGAATTATTGTAATTTCCAAGATTGTGATATTATTATTTTGAACTGAGGCCTAAATTAAAATATTGTTTGTTTGCCCTTTTCCGACCCTTTGTTTTGAAACAGGGTAGGTAGGTAGGTAAAATATTTTATTTTTTTCCCCAAAAAAATAACTTGGCTCGGTATATTATTTGTCATGGGTAGGCAGGTAGGTAAAATATTTTATTTTATAGATACAAAATCTGCATAATGTCATTTTTTTGTACGTTTGTTTTTGCAAATAAGTTTTCCGCTGGGACTATTAGTTTTGAAAAAAAAATATATAAGAGATAACTTTGTACTGGTAAGATAATGTCCGGGCAGACATAAATTACTAGTAGAAAAAGTCCCTAGAGTGTTACAAATTTCGTGTGTGCCTTTTTTTCCCATAAAAATGCTATAAGACTTAAAACTCAATTGTCACGTATTTTGCATCACATTTATAAATGATCTGTATGGAAAACTTGGCGATTTTACTGCCAGATATTCTCCACTTTACAGGGTTTTGTCACTTTTGGTTCATGTCAGATATAAATAATTTAGCGGCATCGTTAACATAATCATTCTGATATGCGGATCACAAAAGGCCATCCCTACATAGAATACAACGTCCGTTTACAAATTAGTTTGTACACACGTAAATACTTTTGTATCAAACGAACTTTTTTGTAAATGAACCCTGCTCTTTAAGTTTAAAGGTACAGAGTAACGTACTTCATATCACTATTTCAGAAAGCGTTCAACATCGATTTCAAACAAATGCTTTGAAACTTCAAATACAAGTGTTCATGTCAAACGCTAAGGTGATACCAAACGGACTGGACCTTATACGTAAAGATAAAACCCGAGGATTCCGGTAAAAAAGTTTTGAGCGGGAAATACAAATATAAGATTTTTGGTAGGAACGAAAAAATAAAATAAAATAAAATCTTGCTGGTAAATACAAATAAAAGATTTTCAGGCGGAACGAATTGATAGGGTCGGTCGGTAAAGGGCAAACAAACAATATTTTAATTTAAGCCCTATGTCTATTTTTTTTGTCTTATTATTGGATTTATAATGTGATTTATAGACTGAAAAAAACATTAAGCTGAGCAAGTGATTGAGTCCAAAATAAACATCATCATGAATCTTGTATCCTATTACTAGAGAGTGTAGGCTTATAACATGTTTGTCAATACCTAGTTTGTTAAATATATCTCTCATTGATTTCCATAAGTTTGTGTTATATGCACATGTAATGAAAAAGTGTTTGTAGTTATCTTGTTCATTACAATATGAACAAAGGCTGTTTTCGGAAATTTTCCATTGAAATAACAACTCTTTATTTGCCAAGATGAAGTGCATTAATTTCCACCTGAACATCTTAATCTTATTATCTTTTAAATATTCAAAAGTGAATTTTATAGTGTCTTTGAATTCACTATTTATATTTTCTGTATGTAATATCTTTTCCCATTTCAAAAAACCATTGGGTGTTTCTGTTTTTATTCGACTATCTTATAAATATCTTTATTATTGATGTCCAGTATATCCTCATGGTCTCTTAGTCTGATTTTTTCTCAGTTAATATTTACTATAGTTTTGAATGATCCCTCAGTTTTAAGCTTATCTGCCCAGTGAATTGGTATGGCTTTTTTAAGTTTTGAAATTTCAGCAATCCAATTACTTTTATTTTTTAGTTTTAAATTAATTACTTTTTCTGATATTTGTCCTCTGGGCGATATCTTTTTGCGCCAAAAAGTAACTCATTTGCGCCACAACTTAATTGCGCCAATACCTCTTTTGCGCCACCTAATTTTCAAAACTATAGGTATCATTTGCGCCAATAAAATAATCATCTAATTGCGCCAATTTTATATATTTCTATTTATATATAACAACTAAATGATTGACTAGGTACCAACAGCAAAAAATTCCTCTGACATTGTACACTGAAATTTCAAATTAGCCTCGCATCCAAATAAATTATACCGCTTTCTGGATCGTTACACAATACAAAGTCATCATCTTTGTTTGTAACAACACCAATATCACTCCAATATTCTGTGAAATTCTGCTCGATTTTTAGATTAAGCCGGACGCACTTTTCTTCTCTCTCTATACATAGACTGACACACAAATTTTAAATCTTTTATTTTTTGTTGCATTTCTTTTACACGCAGTTCACACAATCATACGTTCTAATTTCTGGACACTGATAATGAAAAAATTGTATATTTTATATGTAACAAGTGGCGAGACTTTAATAAAGTATTTGTCTTGTCTTGATATAGATAAAACATGTACAGGTATGATATAGGTAAAAATATTAACAGGTAAATGTGGCGCATTTTCATTTCATTTATTGGCGCAATTAATACCATCAAAATAAAAGAGAGTGGCGCAATTAATACCTTTTCAAAACTGCAATTGGCGCAAATTGATTCTGCCCTGTCCTCTATTGTCAATTATGTCATTTATAAATAGAATATCACTTTCAATCCATTTATCAAAAAACAAACATTGTCCTTTAAATTTTATCATACTATTGCCCCATATTATTTGCTTTCTGATCTCTAAAAAGTTACATATTTTATTATTTTTAGTTTCAATCAGATTTACATGTATCCATGATTTTATCAGTTCTTGATAGAATAGTGGTGTATTGTTCCATATTTTTTTATCAATCAGTTTTATGTTTCTTATATTTATCTTAAAGATTAGAAAATTTTTGCCGAACTTATTCAGATATAGTTTAGGCAACACCGACCAGTTAGCATTTTCTGATTGTATTATTTTTTTAATCCATTTTATATGTATTGACATTATATAAGACTCCAGATCAATCATTTTTAAGCCTCCTTCAGCATAATTTTTTGTTAATATTGACCTCTTTATTTTATCTTTTCCTCCATTCCAAACAAACCTATAAATTATATTGTTTATGATTTGCAACTTATCTTTAGTAATAATACTATTCATGCTATTAGTAGCAAAATAAGTTAAGTTGGGTAACAGAAGAGCTTTTACAATTAAAATTTTTCCAAGCAATGTTAAATTTCTTTTTGACCATCTGTCTACAAGTTTTGTAATTTTATCCAAGATTTTTTCGATGTTCAATGCTTGACATTCCTTATTATCATACCCAAAATAAATACCTAGACTTTTGACTGGTTTATTTGTCCAGTTTATATTTTCATATTTATCCTTACTGTTTTTTAATCTCCCTAACCACATTCCTTCTGTTTTATTCCTATTAAGTTTCAGCCCTGATAAACTTCCAAATGTCTCTATTATACTGAGAGCCAGACTTATATCTTTACGAGACTGAAGAAATAATGTTGTGTCATCTGCTAATTGACAGATTTTTAATTACAAGATTGTCCGTCTAATCATGCTAATTTTATTGTTATTCCCTTTAGTTCTTTATTTTTTCTTAATCTTATGGCCATTAATTCAACAGTTATAACAAACAGTAAAGCAGAAATCGGACACCCTTGTCGAATACCGCGGTATATTTTAAATGGACCTGAGACCCACCCATTATTCAAAATACACCCTTTAATATCATTATACATAGTTTCAACCCATCTGATAAATCCACTTTTAAATCCAAACTTTTTGAGAGTTTCTGTCATAAAGATCCATTCTAAAGAATCAAAAGCCTTACTAAAATCTAGAAATAGTACTGCTCCTTCTATATTAAATCTCTCTGAGTAGTCAGTTATGTCTTGAATTTGCCTTATATTAAAACCAATATATCTATTTTTTACATATCCAGTTTGGTCTAGACTTATAATAGATGGTAAAACTTTTTTAGTCTTTGTGCTAACACATAAGCCAGTTACGTTTTGTATCTATGTTGAGTAGTGTAATTGGACGGTAATTATTTAATGAAAGCGGGTCATCTTTTTTATATATTAAGGAAATCGCACCTTTTTTTTTTTGTGAATTGGTAAGTTCTTTTTTCTCATAATTATTATTGAATACTTTAACCATAATATTTTTTAAATTATTCCAAAATTGCCTATAAAATTCCACTGTCAGACCATCTAGGCCAGGGGATTTATTTAATTTCATTTTAAAGATTGCTTCTGTACATTCTTTCTCAGTTACTTCCCCTTCACATTGATTGCTTTCTGATTCATCTAGCTGTTTTGATATTTCTGTTTCTGTTATATACTTCTTAACCTCATTATCACAGGGATTAGTTGATTCATAAAGTTTTTTATAGTATTTTACTTCTAACTCTAAAATTTTATTTTGATTTTTAGTAGCCAAACCATTTTCATCATATAATTCAGTAACAACTTTTTTTGTTTGACGACACTTTTCTAGCCCCAAGAAATATGCACTATTTTTTTCACCTTCTTCAAACCATTTTACCCTTGACCTTATTTTTTGCACTTTAATCTTATCTTTATACATATTATCTAACCTATTTTCAACATTCTCTATTTCTTTTTGTAATGTTTTATTTATATCAGTACTATCATTTATTTCATTATTTAGTTTGTTCAACTTTGTTTCTAGAACATTTATCTCATCTTTTTTTTTACTTTAGCTTTTCTTTTACAATAGTCTAAAGTTCTAAACTTGCATCTCTAACTTCTATTTTCAAATTATCCCAAAGAATCCCCAAATCATCACAGTCGGTCAATTCTTTTTCATATTTAGATATTAGCTTTTTAATAACATAAACATATTCTTCGTTGTCCATTATGCTAGCATTTAACTTCCAATACCCCCGTCCTTTATTTCCTCTTTCAGTATTTATTTTGAGTGACACTGCATTATGGTCAGTTATTATTTGGACAATAGGTCTGATATCACAACTTTTGCAATTCTTTTGTACTTCTTTAGAAACAAAAAAATAATCAATTCTGGTCGCTTCTGTTCGATCTTTCCTACACCAAGTAAATTGTCTCGTATTTTTATTTTTGTTTCTCCAAATATCAATAAGTTTACATGATTTTATAAGCCCTTTTAAACTTGTTACAGGTTTATCAAATTTTTTTGAAGATTTGGTTTTATTTTTTGTATCTAGCAGTGACCATATGTCATTAAAATCGCCTCCTAGAATGACTTGCCCGAGTCCGTATTTATTAATAAACACCTTTATTGTTTTAAAAAAAACTATTTCTTTCTCTCAATCTGTTGGGTGCATAGATATTAACTAATGTGTAAATATTTTCATCGATTTCAATATTAATTAGAATGACTCTCCCTTCTAAATCTTTATGTTCATCTATGTATTTGAATTTGGTTTTATCTTTTATCCATATCGCTACCCCACATGAATTGCTTGTCCCGTGCTTCTAAAAAAGATTTTCACCAAATTCTTTTTCTAATGTAAACTTCATTTTATTTGTAAAATGGGTTTCCTGTATGAATAGAATATCATTTTTTTGTTGATTTGACCAGCTTACAATTTTACTTATTTTTTCAGGTTGTTGCAGGCCATTGGCATTGACCGTGCTTATATGTAGATTATTCTTCATTTTGGATTAAAAAAGAAAAAAATAGATTGAGCATTTTATCTGGTATGTACCATTTTATAATCATCGTTTTAAAAATATTTTCCATATGTAATATACATCTGTTGCTATACATTTGTATTTCTTTTTTATACCTTGCTTTTTTAGTTGGTTTTTTATTCATTTTTTTGCTGAAACCTTTTACTATATATGTATCATTTTTATTACTTTTAAATGTAAGTTTACTGAACCAATTGGAACTACTCGGCCTTTCTGGTTGCACGAAGAAATAACCTCGTATGCACTAGGCCGATAAATCGCACTATTTTGTAAATCACGTGACATTATTTTATATCACATGACATGAAAATGGGCGATCGACCACCATGCCTGTGTTGTGGATTAAGAAAGAGTAAATATTTCGGCCTTTTTAGTAAAAAAAGTGAACTTGACAATATTAAATCAAACCTACAACTATTATTTGAAGCTACTATCGACTTTAGACTAATCAGCAATACTGTAATATGTGACCACTGTGTAAATATTGTTAAAACTTTTAAAAATATCAAAGAGAAATTATCTCATGCAATTTTAAATTCTGTTAATGTCAATAATGAACCAATTACAAATGATCAACTGATAAAGACTCCAACTGCTAAGAACAGTAAGAAGAGATTTGCCTCAACACCAGCATCAGAATTGAGATTCAGATTAACACCCAAAAGAGAACCAGTTATTTCATCTCTGGTCCGATCATTTGAGAAGTTGAATACCCATACTAGTCTAAATGTAAAGGAAAGATCAGGAGTTTCTAGACGTCGGATTGATTTTGACAATGGCCAGGACCACGACCATTCATATACAAAAGATTCACCTTCATGTGACATCAGACAAATCAGTGACCAAGATAACAACCTGATTGAGGCTTTACTGTGCCAAAATTTGGACAGGTATATATATAATAATAATAAATGAATGAATAAACTTTATTCGGAGTCGGCAAGGTATACAAACAGAGACAAGATAAGCCGAAATAAGCTTTTAACCGACATATATCACTGGCCTAATTTATGATTTAAGTAGACCGAATAATCTGTCTCTTTGTGTGGACACAAAAAAAATAAAAAAATAATACTAAATAGCCAAATGATGAAAAGAAAATATGAAATGACAAATGTACCCACACAAGAGACAGATTATTCGGTCTATGATTTAAGATAACCAGACCATTCAGCCACACAAGGGATATTTGAGAAGTGCATCTTGTGTACAATACATTGTAATTGACAATCAAGACTAATTTTATCAAGTAACATTAGATTTATAATTATTATGTAGAACACACATAATATATATTATAATTAGTCTAAAATTTAAGGTTTAAATATATGGATAAAAAATCTCAAACTACATTTGTACATGTGTGTCAATGAATGATACATACCACGTAAATTTTAGAACTTGTAATCAAATACATATTTATAATATCCTTATATATGCACCTAAAGAACATATTAAAATGTTGATATTAACATGTAAGTATCTTTGTCGAAAAAGGTAAGAGTGATGATATATATATACAGATCATAACATCTTAAGTTCACCGAAGAATAACACACTCCTTTCTTATACATTATAATTGAACATTTATACATGTATGTATGTCCTCCAATTGCATAATAAGGGTTTTTTGGCGCTGTCTTTCTTCTTTTAGTTGGACACCAGGTTCGAGCCCTGGGAACCCGAAGCAATTACTATATTGGAATGGATATATATACTGTATACTGAATACTGTACATGATCATCATATATATATATATATATATATATGTATGTAGCATATGGTTTAAAATAGACACATGTAGCATATATATATAGAGAGATATAAAAAAAATCTTCTGTTTACAATGATCAAAATATTTGGTTGTGTAAATAAGATACATCTAAAACCCAATCTTTTTTTTTTAATATTGATGTTTCAGTATCTTTGTACCGGTACTATAGGTAAGAGTTATTGTACTAGTAGAATAGCACAACAATTGTATATATATGAATTAATATAATCTTGGTGATGGACTAATATGCATGTCTTTATATATAATCCTACTAAATTGAATATATGTCTTGTATATATATCTACTTCATTTCATTAGATAGCTTTTCTTAGGTGCCATGATTGACTCTTTTTTTTTTAAATTTTAAATATTCTGCTTTTTCTGTCAATGTCTGACTCTCTTTTACATATAGCCTTGTAAATCATCTAACCTTCATGCTGTTGCATTATGTTGCATCATGTACTCATACAACCTATTATTATATAGTATTCCATAGTTTCTGAACTTTTACTTGTTATGTAAAATGTAATTATCTTATGAAATATAATTGAAATGCATGTACATAACACTCATAAAGTCTTAAAATCTCCTCATATTAATAATCTATAATTCAATGTCCAAATAATGTCAAATACATGTACATGTAGAAAATGGAAAATAATGACATTTTGTTTTTAAAATTTATGATTTATTTTTTATTTTTTAAACTCTTTTAAATATGATTATTTAATTCAATAAATATGAAATTGTACTTGAAGACTTTCAGTTAATTGTATTGAAAACTTGACTTTTTAATATTTATGATTTATAGTTAGAGAACATGGAAAACATCAATAAAGTTGACCATTTTAAATATTTCTGAAGAAAAAGATGATGAGAGTCTCAAAATCATTTTTTTTTGCAGTGAGTATGACAGTATTTGCAAAGAGATCAGTAAGCAGCTTTCTGAACTTGGAAACACAAAGAGCCTTCTTCTGAAGAATGATATTGGAAGACTACAGAATTCTGACATGTTTTCAGCATGTATTCTTGAAATGAATACACACTGTCCAGCCTTGCTACAGGTTAATGTTGTTTTTTTAGCATCAACAAAAGTTATAAATTTCATGGTAACAATAGCTTCCTTGTTGCACTTGGATCAAGGGTGATTTCAAAATGGCAATCTTTTATTAAAGCTAGACATACTGTTGTTTATATTATATAGCTTTGTTAATGTGTAATCATAATATTGTATGTTATATGCCATCAAAGGGCCCTAATTTGATAAAATTAAACTTTTCTATAATATATTAGCTACTTATTAAAGATGCTGTCAAATAATGATAAACAACATATATATTTTATATTAGATGTTAAGTATTCCCATTTTCATGATTGTAAAATGAACATTTCAAAGTCAATGTCAAATTAACATACCAGCAAGACATTAAAACAATTTACTATTATAGGTTTTAGTACATTCCTTAGGAAAACATGAGTCAATAGAGAAAAGAGTAGCCACTATAGCAACAATTTATGGAATGATCCTTCATAGTAGAAATGTTCGTGCATCTTGCATTCAAAAGATCTTCTCAGCTTTGTTGATTCGTTGCCATGCATATAATAAGGTATAAACAGATCATTCTTTGATGCTTATTTACCAAAAGATAAATGGAGTTATGGAAATCATTCAATTTGTATTATCTTTAAAAAAACTAAAGGATAGGAGTATATTAAATAACAGGAGACAATATTGCACAATATACATAGAAAAATTACAAGTTATCAATGAACAGGGCTTTTATTACAGTTCTTCGTCTTGATGGTCGATGTAGCGTATTCAACAATGACCAAATCATGCATACCTTACAACGCAGTCAAGATGGTTTAGTCTTGCTCACCACCCGCCTCAGAGTGACAATTTTTTGTCCTATTATTAGGTCCCGTCTCCATTGAGGAGTTCTCAAAACAAATTATTATCATGATTATGACTAGATAATTCATGATTAGTAATTAGGGGATAATGGGATGAAATTTCAATATTGCCTGCAAAAATTTTGATTAAAAACAATTTTACAAATTCTATTTAAAAAAATTAAGATCATGAAGATCATGCAAAAATTGGTATAAAAAAATTTACTGTGGAGGTGAAATATCTAGATTAACCTTTTTTTGTATAAAATGAACAGATTTAGTCAGAAGGATACATTTGATATTTTCAAGAGCAAATCATAATGATAAGCAGTCATTAATTAAAAACCATTAACAGATTATTACAGAACTTTTCTTCTTTAATATTATTGAATACAAATAGTCACCAGATATTGCATGTTTTCTTTCTTATTTTAGTTATTAAATCGATTGCATAGCATACATCTGACATTATCTGAAAGTTCAAAAAGAAATATCTGAATATTATTAGAGAATTCGGTGAACAGCTGGAAGAAAAATTGATAAGAGATGTTTCTAATGGAAATAATGGTAAACTCAATGGGGACAATTTAGACATTCGTGTTAACACAAATGATGTTAGAATGACCAATAAAAACAAGGACTACCACTTTTTTGCTACAAATTTTGTTTTAAACAGAATTTCAACTGAAAAACAGCCTATTGTGCACCATGATTCCCATGAACCAAGCCTGGAAATCTTCTTACCAAATGAAGCCGAGATATTGGTGTATAAAAATAGCCTAAAGATTCTTTTAGGACGTATTCTTGTTGAATACATGCCAGGATTTCAATGGATGAAGAAAGTTTTGCCAGATCATATAGATCATCCTCACAAAGAAGAGATGAAAAGAAAATCTGTGGTACATATGCTCCCTCTTTCCTTGAACAACGAATGCTCCTATGACGGATGTGTAAGAATTATGGATGAATACATTGAAATGATTAACAGATGGTATAGAAAAGCTGGCAGAGGTTGGTATTTTTCATGTACAGGTATTTTACATTGGCTAGAAGTATAAGGGGAGGGTTGAGATCTCACAAACATGTTTAACCCTACTGCATTTTTGCACCTGTCCCAAGTCAGAATGCAATTAGGTCAATGATATGATCTTTTCCATCTTGGTGATATCGCTTCTTTAAGTACATTAACTGGTTAGTTTTCTTATGAACATTTATACATGTATGTATGTCCTCCAATTGCATAATAAGGGTTTTTTGGCGCTGTCTTTCTTCTTTTAGTTGGACACCAGGTTCGAGCCCTGGGAACCCAAAGCAATTACTATATTGGAATGGATATATATACTGTATACTGAATACTGTACATGATCATCATATATATATATATATATGTATGTAGCATATGGTTTAAAATAGACACATGTAGCATATATATAGAGAGATATAAAAAAAATCTTCTGTTTACAATGATCAAAATATTTGGTTGTGTAAATAAGATACATCTAAAACCCAATCTTTTTTTTTTAATATTGATGTTTCAGTATCTTTGTACCGGTACTATAGGTAAGAATTATTGTACTAGTAGAATAGCACAACAATTGTATATATATGAACTAATATAATCTTGGTGATGGACTAATATGCATGTCTTTATATATAATCCTACTAAATTGAATATATGTCTTGTATATCTACTTCATTTAATTAGATAGCTTTGCCATGATCGACCATTTTAAAATATTCTGCTTTTCTTCACCAGACTTTTTTTTCTTGGTCATTTGTTTACAAAGTGCATGTCGTTTAATCATGTAGGAAGTTTATAGTTTTATCAATTATGAATGAATTCTTAAGAGCTTATCTTCACATGTGATTGCATTCTAGTATAAAATCGCATTTCAGCTGCAGAACTAGACACACTGCAGATTCCGGTTGGAGGAGATCAGCTTACCAGGGTCAGATTACAAGGGGCAAAGACACTAAGAGCTGGAGCACACACTAAGCAAGAAAGATTTGATCAGTTATACCCAATGGTAATTGAGCTGTTCCACACTCTTCAAGACTTTCTAGAGGTATTTTTAATGTATAAACCATTCTGTCAAAAGAGACTTACATGTAAATAGTTGAAAACAAATCCTATAAATAAAAAATGCATTTATATAACTAAAACATGCAATGATACCACTAAGAAACTATAAAACATTTAACTGTAAGCTTTATCTTCATAAAAATTGATATTTCTCAGAATAAATAGCTACTGCCTTGAAAATGTAATCAATACAATCATTGAAACATTAAAGAAATGTATGTATACTTAGAAAATAAAGTGTTTTAGCATTAACTAATGAATAATTAGTCCTGATGTTTTGCTGTATATCACCTAAAAGACTTTTAGGAAATTTTAAACTGTTTTATTTGTGATGTAACAAATAGGAGAATGGGAGAGAGAGTAAATGTAGATGGGACACAATGGCACACAATACATAGACAAATACAAAGTATCAATGAACATACTAGTTTTTATCATGTTTATTTCTGTTCTTCATCTTAAAAGAATCATTCATACCCTTCAACAATGAAAAAAAAGACAATTGTATATGAGTACCAGTCAAAAGAACTAGGGAAACAAGGTCCATTCTAAAGTTTAATTTGTAGAATGGTAAACTTTCAGTGCCTTTTTTGTAACTTTCATTTGGTTTCTGTTCATGCTGTGGGAGAGTTGTCTCATTGGTAATATCATACAACATCTTTTTTAGTTTCATATGTACATTATGCTTATCCTTTTATTTTATTTCTTTTTAAGAAACTGACCAAAAGATTTCTGAAATTAGGTAACAGCAGAGACCAGGGGACTTTAGCAAACCTGAAGATTTTGATTCAGAGGTCAAATGTCAATGGAAAGGTGAAAAGTAGATTTAAGGTATGTGAGCATACTGTTCAGGTACTTTTAAAAATGGATCTTAAAACGAAAGCTAAATTTATCTACAAGTAATTTTGTCTTCATTAATTTTATCAATGAAATATGAGAAAAATTGGTGAACTTAAAAAAAGTTTGATAGCTAAATTCTAAAGGGAACAATTTTTGTTTGTTTGGTGATATATAAAAGAAGGTGTGGTATGCTTGCCAATGAGAATTTTCTCCACAAGAGACCAACATGACACAGAAATCAACAACTATAGGTCATTGTATGGCCTTCAACAATGAACAAAGCCAATACCACATAGTCAGCTATAAAAGGCCCCGAAATGACAATATAAAACAATTGAAACGAAAAAAATTATGTACAAAAATTAATGAAAAACAAATATGTAACAGATAAACAAACAACAACCACTAAATTACAGGCTCCTGACCTTGTACAGGCACAAACATGTATTCATTTATGTTATTAGTAAAACTCTTTTATTTTACAGCATCATTGCAATCAACACAATTTTAAGGTTCATTGTTTTATTTCCTCTTGATAACAAAATTACATATATAAATTTGTCAAATAATATTCAACATTTTTGTTTATAAAAAATAACCTGGTTCAAAGTATTTTTTTACATAAAATACTGTGTTATTATTTATTTTGGTTTGTTTTTTAGGCCCATGAAGACTTTGTCCTTACTGTAGGGCATTCTTACTTCCTTGATTATGTGATGAAAAAATTTGATATGAAAGACTTGGACGACACACCAACCCACAAACTGTTACCTGAAAATATTAAACAGTTACATGTTCCTTCAAAACAGAAGATTTTTGATGCCATTATGGAGGAAGTGATAGCAGATATTTACATACCTTATGAAACTCAGGTATTTATGAATAGAATTCTACAAACACTTCTCAGTTAAACCATTATTTTTGGGGTAATTACATTGCATGCATCAAAAAAATGATTTCATTATTGTAAATTACCGATATTTTTCTTTTATTTCACATTCTAATAGTTGAAGTTAACTATGACTATTTAAGTTTGTTTTTTATATCATAGTTTGGTATGTCGTCATCATAGTTGTCTTGAACATTTTTTGTTAATGAAACAGCAATCTTACAGTACATGAATTTACATATCAGTGACATCGGGATGATAACTTTACTTTCTATTGGTCAAAAGGCAAAATAATTCTGGAATCACAAGTTTCATAAAATAATTTAGACAATCTGTATCACCATTTATTGATGGCTTTGCCATGTCAAAAGTGAAGTAATATATACAAATAAGATGGAACATGAAAGCCAAAAGATCTAATGTAGTACATATAAGCAATTATATATCACAGTACAGTCAGTTTATTTTAGTTTATGAAATAAATGTTCATTCATACCCCAGATTTTTTTATTCATATTTTCTATACATATACATATACTAATTTCAGGCACCCAAAAAAGTGGATCTAAAACTACTGATAGCCAACCAGGCATACCAATGTTCTGCATCATTAGACAATAACACAGCAGTAGTTCCACTCTCTATTAATGGTAGACAGACTATCATACAAGTTCCTGTTCCTAGACTACAAGAAGGCTGCAGCATAAATGTGAATGGTATTACAATTTTTATTCAGGAAGTGAAAAAGGGACAAGATGACCTGTTTAATTATGTTCACAATTTTCTTCAATGGTATTTTATTATTTTACAAATGGAAGATGCTATTGTTATGATATTGTAATTATTATGTTTATTTATGTTGGCCTAATTTGTGTTGTATGGCCTGATAGTTGTTTACCAAATAATCTTATAACTGTGCAGTTTATGAATGATTGGAACTTTCTAGAATGATCCTGATAAAAGATGCGTAATTTAAACTTCTACGTTATTCCAGAAACTTCCGTTGTAACTTTCCAGGATTTTCCACAATGTTCCATTATAGAGTGTTCTAGAATTTTCCATGACAACACTATATATACAGACACTAAAGTTAAACTCTCATAATTAAACTTGGACATAGACATTGATAGACATTAGTATTCACAGCATTTGGATTGACACTTTTATTCTACAAACAACATCATACTGGATTGTGACATTAGTAGTGAACGTAATATTCAAATTGGATTCCGAAAGATTTCCGGATACAGATAAAGATAACTGATTGGACTCATATTTTGACAGTTAAGTTAACAGTAATATTTGTGTAATACCTTTTGTAAACTTTTGTATATTAAATATTGTTAAATTTTATTATTGATTTGTGTCTTTTGTTGGCTACAATTTAAAGGCGATTTCTGGCCGTAACAGAAATTGGGGGCTCGTCCGGGAGACTGAACATATTTTATTCAAAATTTGTTTAATATTTTTATTATAACTAGCCAACAAAATTCTACAAAATGGCATTTGATGCTGGTAAATTTTTGAAAACGCCAGACCTGGAGAGTTTTGATAATTTAAAGAAAGAGGAATTAGTGTTGCTAGCTAAACAACTGAAATTAGTTTTTAAAGTATCTATGAGAAAACAAATTATAAAAAATTTGGTTATAGACAAACTAGTTGACGCAGAAATTTTAGGTGAAGAGGCTCTTGAACTTAAGGTAGAAAATGTTGACGCCTTTAAATTAAAACAGCTTGAATTAGAACATGAACTTAGATTAAAAGAACTGGAAATGAAGGAAAGATTGGAAATGGATAAACAAGAAAAAGAAAAAGAAGATGAATTCAAATTAAAACAAGATGAACTTAAATTAAAACAGGCAGAACTTGAAATGAGGGAAAGGCTAGAGATGGAAAAACTGAAAATTGAAATGGTCAAAGAAGAAAGCAACACTAAAGTCCAGTCAAAATCAGATTATTTTGATGCAGCAAAAAAATATACGTTTGGTTCCAAAATTTTGTGAAAAAACAGTCGATAAATATTTTCCACAGTTTGAGAAAATTGCTAATAATTTGAAATGGCCAATGCCGTATTGGACTACCATGCTGCAAAGTGTTTTTGAGGGTAAGGCCGCTGAAATATACGCTGCACTTCCATCAGAAAAAAGTTCTAATTATGACACGGTGAAACAGGAAGTTTTGAAAGCCTATGAGCTAGTACCAGAAGCATATAGACAGAAATTTAGATCTTATAAAAAGTTTGATTCGCAAACCTATGTGGAATTTGCTCGGGAAAAAGAAGATCTATTTGATAAATGGCTTACTTCAAAGAAAACAGATAACAATTTTGATAACCTAAGACAATTGATGTTATTAGAAGAGTTCAAACAATGTGTTAATTTAGACTTAAAAACACATTTAGACGACAAAACTGTTGGGACAATACATGATGCAGCTGTTATTTCAGATAATTATACCCTTTCACATAAAAGAAGTTTCAAGGGTCAAAATGTTCATACTTCAAGTGGAAATTACAAAAATCAAAGCACTGAGCGTACTGATAGTAAGCCTGTTGCACAGAATAAGAGTCAGTCCAGTTTTAATATGTCTAGTCCAAAATTTGATACTTTTGAGAAGAAGTCACTGATTTGTGCTTATTGTAAGAAGAATGGTCACCTGATGGCTGATTGTTTTAGACTCCAGAAGAAGAATGAACGAGATAATAAGCCGAAGTCCAGTGCTTGTACGACACCTTATATTTCCAGTACGTTGGAATGTCCTGCGAGTCAGGCTTTTAAGTCCAGTTTTTGTGATTACATGGAGGAATATAAACCCTTTATGTCTGATGGGTTTATTTCTATTGTTGATGATACCACTCTTCAGCCTATTAAGATTTTACGGGACACGGGAGCTTCTCAGTCTTTATTGTTAGAAGGTGTGTTGCCTTTGTCCGAGAAGACTTCTGTTGGTGCCTCCGTTTTGTTACAAGGTGTAGAGTTGGGTTGTATAGATGTTCCTCTTCATCGTATTTATCTGAAGTCAGATTTGATAACTGGACCAGTTATTGTGGGTGTTCGTCCTAATCTCCCTGTTGAGGGTGTTACATTATTGCTAGGAAATGATCTAGCTAGGAACAAAGTGGTTGCTGAACCAATTGTTACCAGTGAACCGGTGGTGAATTTTAAATCACCTGAAGATGATGCTGAATTGTATCCAGCTTGTGTTGTTACTAGGGCGATGGCTAGAAAACAACAAAATGATATTTTGCAAGAAGACAAGTTTGATTACATGGACCTTTCTGACACTTTTATAGCTGACATTGAAGGTCCTGGTAGCTCAGAAAAGGCCATTACAAAACCACCTAGTGTTAACAAGAATGTTATTATGCCATGGCCAGACGTAAACAGCCATTCATTAAACAGAAAGAACTTTTTGGAAGAACAAAATAAAGATTCCGAGGTTCTTCAGCTCTGCAAGAGGGCTCAACCACAGGAGGAAGCAGACAAAGTGGCCGAATGCTATTACCATCAGGACGGCATTTTAATGAGGAAGTGGAGGCCTCCTGATGCTACCCCAGAGGAGGAATGGAGAGTGGTGTACCAAGTGGTGGTGCCTAAAGTTTATAGGCAAGAAATTATTGGTCTTGCCCATGACACCCCCTTGGCTGGACACTTAGGTATAAGGAAGACTTGCCTAAAAATATTGCAACATTTCTACTGGCCCAGACTTAGAAACGATGTTGCAGAATACTGCAAATCATGCCATATATGCCAGGTTGTTGGTAAGCCTAACCAGAAAATACCACCAGCACCTCTTCTGCCTATTCCAGCCTTTGACGAACCTTTCAGCAGAGTTCTAATTGACTGCGTTGGACCTTTACCAAAGACCAAGACTGGAAATGCGTATTTATTGACGATCATGTGTACATCTACCCGCTTTCCTGAAGCTATTCCGCTCAGAAATATCAAGACACCTACTATCGTCAAAGCTTTGATCAAATTTTTCACATTAGTAGGACTTCCTAAGTCTATACAGTCCGACCAGGGATCAAATTTCATGTCGGGTTTATTTCAGCAAGTCGTATACCAGTTAGGGATTGCTCAGTACAGATCAAGTGCTTATCATCCAGAATCTCAAGGTGCCTTAGAACGTTTTCATCAAACATTGAAGAACATGATTAGAACTTTTTGTCTTCAATTTGACAGAGACTGGGATGATGGAGTTCACTTTCTACTTTTTGCGGTTCGAGAGGCTGTTCAAGAATCCCTTGGATTTAGTCCCTTTGAGTTGGTATTTGGTCATACTGTAAGGGGACCGTTAAAATTGATTAAGGAAAAGTGGCTTACTGAACATACTGACTTGAATCTTTTAGACTATGTATCTAGATTTAAAGAAAAATTGTTTACTGCTTGTCAAATTGCTCAGAAAAACTTAAAAAATGTACAGAACAAGATGAAAATATGGTATGATAAAGATGCCAGGGATAGAGTTTTTGAGCCTGGTGATAAGGTACTTGTATTTTTGCCAGTCCCTGGACATCCTTTACAGGCTAAATATTGTGGTCCTTATACAATAGACAGTAAAATCAATGATTTGAATTATATTGTAAAAACTCCAGGTCGGCGTAAACAAAACAGAGTGTGTCATATTAATATGTTAAAGCCATATTTTGAGCGTACTAATGAATGTGAGAGTAAACCAGTTGCCACTTTAGGCATGGTTAAATTTGAGAACAATCATGACAAACCAGATGTAATTGAACCACCTTTTAGTCCTAAAACTATGGAAGAGACAGTTAGATTGAAAAATTCAGAAATTTTGTCAAATTTAGACTCAAAACTTGCACATCTGTCTTTTGATCGTAGAGAAGAAATAAAAACTTTGGTATTTTCTTTTAAAAATCTTTTTCCAGATGTGCCAAACAAAACCACTGCTGTTTGTCATGATGTTGATATAGGAGATGCTTCTCCAATTAGGCAACATCCTTACCGGCTCAATCCACTCAAACTTGAAGCTATGAGAAAAGAAATTAAATATATGCTTGACAATGATATTATTGAGCCGAGTAGCAGTGAATGGAGCTCTCCTTGTCTCCTTGTGCCAAAACCAGATAAAACCTATCGTTTCGTGACTGATTTCAGAAAAGTAAATTCAGTCTCAAAATCTGATTCCTATCCGATTCCAAGGATAGACGATTGTATTGACAATATTGGTCAAGCCAAATTTGTGAGTAAATTTGATTTATTGAAAGGTTATTGGCAAGTTCCATTGACACAGAGAGCTCGTGAAATATCAGCTTTTGTTACACCAGATGGCTTATTTCAATATACTGTAATGCCATTTGGCATGAAAAGTGCACCAGCTACATTTCAAAGAATGATCAATAATGTTATAAAAGATTTAAACTGTTGTTATGCTTATATTGATGATCTAATTGTATGTAGTCATAGCTGGGAACAGCATTTAACACATTTGTATGATACTTTTGATAGATTGTCACAATCAAATTTGACTGTTAATCTTGGTAAAAGTGAATTTTGTCAGGCCACTGTTGATTATTTAGGGCATACAGTTGGCCAAGGTCAAGTGAAACCTATAATGGCTAAAGTAGAAGCCATTTCCAAATTTCCTCCTCCTACAAATAGAAAACAACTTATGAGATATTTAGGCATGATTGGATTTTACAGAAAATTTTGTTCAAATTTTGCTACTGTGGTTCAACCATTGACTCATCTTTTACGAAAAGATTCTAAATTTATCTGGAGTGAAAATTGTCAAAACGCTTTTGAAAATAGCAAATCACTTTTAATTAATAGTCCAGTTCTGATTACTCCAGACTTTGAAAAACAATTTAAACTTGCCGTTGATGCAAGCGATGTAGGAATAGGAGCTGTTTTATATCAAGAAACAGATGATAAAGTTGAAAAACCTATATCATATTTTTCTAAGAAATTAGATAAACATCAGAAAAATTATTCAACTATTGAAAAAGAGTGTTTTGCAATGTTGTCAGCACTTCAACATTTTGATGTATATTTGCATCCCACTGTATATCCTATTCTTGTTTATACTGATCATAATCCTCTCACCTTCATGCATAAAATGAGAAATAAGAATCAGAGGTTGACTAGGTGGAGTTTATTGTTACAGGAATATGATGTAATTGTAAAACATATTAAGGGTAAAGATAATGTAATAGCTGATGCTTTATCTAGAGCTTATTAAATCACTTTGTATATATTATGTATTTTTGTTCATATTGTTCATGATAAGTTTTTGTTACACTAAAACTTCTTTTAAGGGGGGAGGTGTTATGATATTGTAATTATTATGTTTATTTATGTTGGCCTAATTTGTGTTGTATGGCCTGATAGTTGTTTACCAAATAATCTTATAACTGTGCAGTTTATGAATGATTGGAACTTTCTAGAATGATCCTGATAAAAGATGCGTAATTTAAACTTCTACGTTATTCCAGAAACTTCCGTTGTAACTTTCCAGGATTTTCCACAATGTTCCATTATAGAGTGTTCTAGAATTTTCCATGACAACACTATATATACAGACACTAAAGTTAAACTCTCATAATTAAACTTGGACATAGACATTGATAGACATTAGTATTCACAGCATTTGGATTGACACTTTTATTCTACAAACAACATCATACTGGATTGTGACATTAGTAGTGAACGTAATATTCAAATTGGATTCCGAAAGATTTCCGGATACAGATAAAGATAACTGATTGGACTCATATTTTGACAGTTAAGTTAACAGTAATATTTGTGTAATACCTTTTGTAAACTTTTGTATATTAAATATTGTTAAATTTTATTATTGATTTGTGTCTTTTGTTGGCTACAATTTAAAGGCGATTTCTGGCCGTAACACTATTCATGAAGGAGATATGGTTAGAACAAATGTAATCATTAAGACAATGATTCCATTTTTTTTCTCTCACTCAGTTCTTTCTAAGTATTTTACTGAATGTATTGACTTCATTCTAAAGACTGAGTTCACTTTGCCACCTCATGTTGCTGCAGAAGTTAGGGCTGCATCTTTTGTTAACGTTCATGGTGGTATTGGGAAAAATAAGGCTGCAGACATGCACAAGGAAAATGAGGTGAAGTTAGTCAAAGATTTGATCAAAGGTCTTGGAGCAAACAAGACAGAAAAATCTATTATTGCAATGTCAAAAGCAGCACCAGTTATAAACGATGTAACAACAAACTTTGACAAAATGTTGAAATTGAACGACTTCAAAACAAAACATAAAAAGAGATCATCAGAGGAAGACATTCATACTCTAGTTAAGAAGCTAAAAGATCTTGATCTTTGGAATTTTCATGAAAACAGATCACTAACATTGTTCACTGGTATAGGTCAATCACCTTTCAACTTTGATACTGATGTGTTTTTAAGGAATATGAAATCAACCATATTCAGACTGCAAAGGGATTTGCCATGTGAGGCAGATGATGATAACAATCATGATGATAATGATGACGATGAGGGAAGTGACATGGAAGATTAATTAAAACATATACATGTACTTGCATTTAAATAATTTACTGGTCATACATATGGTTTATAAAAATCAAAAAAGAAAAATGAAAAAGATCTGTTATTGATGTGTAAATAAATTAATATGAAGTAGAAAGTTGAATGATGATGGAATTCAATGTTAGTCATGCCATGCATGGTTCACTCAACAAGGGGAATTTTTCACAATACTATATGAGTAATTGAATATTTTTTGCAGCATTTTGAGAACTGATTTTGCTATGAAAAAGTGTACTATAGTATAAGTAAAAAAACTCCTTTAAAAAAACAAATTTATATATAAAGTCAATAGTTATGTTTAATTTTTAAGCTTAAACTGTATTGCTTAAACAAGGCTAATGAGTGTTTTGAAATATATGTCTAAATGTCAAAGCAGACTTACTTCTTGGTTTTTTTTTCATAATAAAAAATTAGGCTATTAAAAACATATTTTGAATTAAATGCTGCACGTCAACAAAATGTAAAACAGTGAGTTGTCTTATAAAAAAATATATTGCATGTTTCAATAAAATATTTGCTATTTAAATCTTGGGTAACTGTTAAGCAAATTGAAAGTCAAAATATAATCGATCTACTCATGTGATATCAGGAAATGGTAATTTTAATCAAAATTAGGCCACATTTGTCTACCTTACAAAACCTTGTTATGGGCTACAGTGAAAACATTCAAAATAGAATAATATATGTACTGTTATTTATAAGAGAACATTTCAAATGGGTTCTGTATTTTAATCTTTGTCACTTTTGTTTATTGTAACTGCCTGCAGTAACTGCAACATTCATACATTGGTCCATTAAATTTGGTTTCATTAAAGCCAAAGTATTGTAGCAGCTGAAGTCTGAGACATTTATCTTTTGTCTTGCAGTACTGCACCATAGCGTCCGATAAACCCTTTCGATTTTTCGCTATATCATTGTTATTGTAGTACATTAACGCCTCAGCTTTCTGACCCTTTCTTCCTGCTCTGCCAACCTCCTGGAAATATTTCTCCAATGTAGTTTGGGGCCTACAATGTATGATTTTAGTAATTCCGGGTGCATCTAGACCCATCCCCAATGCCACAGTTGCCAAAACCAACCTTAGTTTTGGTTCCTCTTTCCGTAGTTCAAACAGTATGTTTTGTTTCATTTGTGATGTATAATCCTTGTGAAACTGGCCAAAAATTCTATTTTCAGGAATTGCCTCACCTATGTACTGCTCATCTTTTAACTCATAATTTATGAATTGGTAGAAATACCCCAATGCTTCTAAACTTTCTACGTACACTATTGTTAATGGGAATTTGTCCCGCTTAGTTTTAAGCTCTTGTGCTAGAGGAACAACAATATCATCATATTTGCTAAACTTCTGAAGGTTTGACAATCTTGTTTTTATTTCAAAGAACAAATTCGGTCGGTCTGGGTTTACTTTAATAATAGTTGGGTTGATATACTGAAGTATTTTGGAAAGGGATTGTATACAACTTGGTGTGGCAGTTGCTGTTACAGCTAGGTGAGCAGCATTTGGAAAAAGAGCTGTTAATTCTCCAATCTGCTTATTATAAACTTTGGTCTGAAATCTTCTCCCCTGCAATTTTAATAATATGAAATTTGACAGCAGAAAAGAAATCAGTAAAGGGTATGACTTTTTTTTCAGAAAATAACATAACAAAGCCTCCAAATACATGAAATAACATCACCTAAATATTAAATTTAAGTTTAAAATCAAAATTTCAGACTCATTAACAAGAGCAAGTCACTGCATGATCGTCATGAGGTGTTATGATTTTGTAGACATGAAAATTAGTATGATTGGAAAAAAGACATGTCTAAAATTTGTAAATTATTTGTATGCCAATGTTTGAAGTATTTGCATTGTTGTTTATCACTGTCATTGACTATACATATGTTGGGTTCTATCAATAAAATTGTTTTTTATCTTGAATAACTGGAAGGAAATGATAAAAACATGTAGATGTCTTTAGATCAGAAAATTATTAAATAGATTTTAAGGTGAAAATCAAAAAAAAATATGAACTTTACTAAAACTAGATATTCTCAAAATTTCTAGCAAACAACAAATTATTTTGAAGTTTTTTCTCTCAATCTTTTTAAAATAAGGCATTGGTAATCATTTATAATCTTTTAAATTAATCTTTATTTTCCTGAGCTTATATGTTTATATATATAAGAAATGTACCATTGTATAACATTATTGTAAAATTAAAAAGAGACATGATATATCATCATTTGTATACATGTTTTATTGGTATAATATATTTGCAAATCATGTAAATAAATAATAAATGAAGTTCACTTATTATCCAAATCAGTGTATATATAATGTAATACAGAATGGAAAACCCCTACATGTATAAATATGTGACATTCAGTTGCATGTGTTTTACTTTTTTAAAGACTATTTGCAACATAGAATATAAAGGATATGGAGTAATGGGACAAAATATCACACAACGCATGAACAAAGAGAAAAATTATCAACGAACAGGTCTTTGATTCTTGTTCTTCATCTTGACAGATGATGTAGGGTCTTCAACAATTTATATATATATGGTGATCATGTACAGTATATATATCCATTCCAATATAGTCATTGCTTCGGGTCCCCAGGGCTCGAACCTGGTGTCTTACTAAAAGAAGAAAGACAGCGCCAAAAAACCCTTATTATGCAATTGGAGGACATATACATGTACATGTACATGTAAAGAAATCACCATTTCAACTTAGAACTTGGTACACATGTAAAAAAGACCACACAAAATTATCTAAAATAAAGAAGCATAATATTGTGTTTTGTCTGATCTTCAAACTTAAGTTTTCTTTAATAACAAGTGCCTCTGTTCTGGTCTTTTCTTTATTCAATCACTTTGGTATCTTCATTTTTTTTACTATACTGACCACTCCTCAATCATGTGAACTTCATCAACTGCAATGCAGCACACCTTTTGCTGAAAGACTTTGCTGCGTAGTATTCTGCTTAAAACTGGATTAAACATAGCCTCAGGATGGCTGTACAAAATCTCAATATCACCACTTTTAATCATTTCCATATCTGTCATTGTTACCTACAATTCAATTTTAAGGGTCATTTTGAGAGGATTTACTGAATTATTGATAAGACATATTAATTGGTAAAACTAATTTCAATAGACTTTTGTTAGAAAAATTTGGACTGAATTCAGAAATTATTGCAAAAATGTGACATGTGTGACAGGGTTGTTATCATAGTAATTTGAACTCGCATTTTGGAATTTTGGACATGAATGAAGCAGGATTTTTCTCAATAACAATAAAATAAAACACATTTTGTTTTAAAAAGACAAAAACCAACTAAAAAATGCTTGCAATAATTTCTGATTTTACAGTAATAACATTTTCAACACCAGATGCACATTTCAACAAAGCTGTCTCTTCAGTAATGGCCAATGCAAAAACGATCTGAAAATCAAAACATTACAAAAGATGAAGATCTTATCAATAAAAAGTGTAGCTACAGGGATCTCAATGACCTGTTTAATGTCAGAGGTGCTCCATAGATGGTCTGTTCCTAATCCTGAATTCACTAAAACCAGATATTGTGTTGAACTTTGAATAGCTTTTAACATGTTTTATGAAAAATATTTATTAATTCACATTTTCTAAAATAGAAGTACCTATTCTGAAGTAACTTTGGGAGCTCACCATCTTGGACCATCTAGATGAAAAAAACTTGAACTGTCAATACATGCAAGACAACTTGTAATATAAGTATAAAATAAGACTTTTGACAAACTTAGTTGTCTTATTGACAATCTGAATTGTTTCTGGGCCAAATTGTCCTGCATTCTTCAGTATCAGGTTTGTTTGCACCCAATACACTTTCGCACCTCGCACATTCGAACTCTACACGTTCGCGCCAAATTTAATTCAAATTTCAGTTGAATAATTGGAAAATCATGATTGTTGTTATAAATTGTTTTGGTGTAAGTAAAACATTAAAGATTTTAAATGAAAAACACAAGAGATAATTGTTTTTAATAACAGCTTGGTCCCTTTGATCTGAAACAACATGAACAATAAAATATAGCAACACACTATTATAACTAAAAGATGATGAAATTTATTCAACACACAAAAAAAAACGTAGTCAGAATCTCACTTTATTTTTAAACAATTCAATGAAATAAAGTTATAGCAATAGTCACAACATATTTAAAGTTAACATATTATATATATAGATATATATAGATATAGGAAGATGTGGTGTGAGTGCCAATGAGACAACTCTCCACCCAAATAACAATTAAAAAAAAAAGTAAACCACTATAGTTCAATGAACGGCCTTCAACACGGAGCCTTGGCTCACACCGAACAACAAGCTATAAAGGGACCCAAAATTACTAGTGAAAAAATTTTTAAACAGGAAAACCAACGGTCTTATCTATAAAAAAACACCTAGAAACACGTATAAATTACATAAACAAACGACAACCACTGTACATCAGATTCCTGACTAAAAACAGGTGCAAACATTTGCAGCAGGATTAAACTTTTAAATGACTATTAAAGTACAAATGTACATGTATGTCCTTCAACACGGAGCGTCTTTTTACCACACTGACAGAACACCACAGAATACCACAGAACACTCAAACGGAAATCAGAACCTTCAATTTTCAACAATTAAATACAAATACATGTAAACTATAATGTATAGGTTATTTAAAACATTATATTGGTAGAGTTCTATGTGGTTTTCTCAATGATTGGTCTTACATTAATTTTTAGTCTGGACCCAATTAAAGGCCAAGTCAATTGGGGGCGTAATGACAATGAGTCGACACTAGATTGAAATTTTTAATTTATTTGAATAATAAAAGTCATATTATAGACATAATTAGCAATAACACCAACTACAATGTCTGAATTGTTACTATTTAGAAGTTCTGTGGCATATTTTAAGTGTTCTGTGGTATATTTTTAGTGTTCTGTGGTATTCTGTGGTGTTCTGTGGTAAAAAGACGCTCCCCCTTCAACATGGAGCTTCGGCTCAGTCCCGAAAGCAAGAATAGATGGAATAGTAACATTACATTGTCTTTGTTAAGTTCCAATGACAGATATTCCGTACAATTGTTGACACCCGCATTAACTACATTAATTTCAAATTTTTTTGTAATACTCACAGTTTGCGGTTTGGATTCATCGGAGTCCTCATTATCACTGTTGTAACTGTAAGCTACAGTTCCTTGAAGATTAACAAAGGAAGCCCGGATACCTTTTTCTTTCAGGGTCATCACTTGGTCCTGCATAATGGAAGTCAATGGACAAATAACTGTAACTATCCCAGGTTCATCTTTCATAAGGACCCATGGCAGCATTTGAAAGATCAGACTTTTCCCGTATCTAGTCGGTAGAATGCTGATACAATCATTCCCAAGATCTAAAGCCTGTAAAGTTTCTATTTGTTTGTCTTTTAATGGATAAGTTATCTTGAGTTTTTCTCTAGCGAGGTTTATTTTCGACTCCATCTTAGATTGATTTCACTTCCGAGAACTATATTTTAAAGCGAGGGGATATACTTCCGGCGAACAATATAAGATTTTCTCCGTAGTGCATGTTATTGTACTGCATAGCGAGAATGGCCGAGTAGTTACGATTGTTTACTGAACGGTATTACATGGGTTTTTCTTTTCATATACAGGTAAATTTCCTGAGTGTTTACAAAATACGCTTCACTGATTCTTACGGATTTAAATTTTAACGATGTACCTTTAAACAATTGTGTATCTTTTATTACCGGCAATTTTTTGTTACGGTTTATCCTACATTTATTTCTGTTTCTTAGTTTGAGTTGTTTATTTTCACAGAAATATAAACCATGATTTACTTGCGGTATTGTGTCTTTAGAATCTGACATAAATTTTACTTTATTTTTATTTTTAAAACTGAACATTCTATTTTTCGATCTCAGTTTGTGACACATTTTTTTTTTTTTTTTTTTTTTTTTTTTTTTTTTTTTTTGGTGCGCATGCGTGACAACGAAAGACGTATCCTTTTTGGTCTCTGTAAATTTTCCAAATTTTTCATTATATACTTTCATAATTACTTCCTCAGGAGGGTAAGATCGTTCCATAACACTACCAAGGTAATCACCAATCCATTTATCCATCGAAACAAGTAATTACAAGAGCAGAACTTTATTCTTCATCCGAGTTTCCAACGTCAACAAAGAAAAAGATGGCGGCAAATATGAACTAACAGCGACCAAGCAGTCTGAGAAGGTGTGTGTAGGTGAGTTCATCTTATCACCACATTCTTCTCCATCACAACGCTATAATCATGTTAGGCCTCATCATATTCTTAACTCTGAATATTACTGGACAACTCTTAAAAAATACACATCCTGTTCACCAGAAAGATCGTAAATATCAACTTACAATCATAAACAACATCGATGGTTCAGAACAAGATACTATATTAGCAAATATAAGAATGTACATCAGCTCCAGAAACAAATCAGGAATATCTCATGGAAAACTATTCAAACAACCATGTCATCTTGCATACCTATCATTGCTGCTCATTATCACATCAAATGACATAGACCTAAACCCTGGTCCAGAATCAACTATTTTCCCTTGCGGAACTTGTGACGAACCTGTGACATGGGCAGAAAAGGGTATAATGTGTGATACCTGCAACCAGTGGTATCACGTCTCCTACCAGTCTATGAGCTCAAGAACATACAACATCCTTGCAGAGGACAGTGCAATAGCCTGGGATTGTCTCATATGCGACTGTCCGAATTACAGCTCAATATGCTTTGACCTAGTGCTGTCAACATCAAATTCATTCAGTATCCTGTCTGACACATCACTCAAAAGTCCACTTCCATTAGATTGCATCAAACCAATTCATGCATCCACACCAGAGAGAAAAAACCAAAGCTATAGACCAAAAACCAAAACTATACCAATCAAGATGCTTACTGTGAATTTTCAATCCATCAAATCTAAACAAGGACAAGTTAAAAATCTAGTAGAAAGTACACAGCCTGATATTGTCCTAGGAACTGAAACATGGATAGACCCAACTATAACAGACAATCAGATCTTTCCACCAAACTATCATATATACAGGCATGATCGCAACCTAAAAGGAGGAGGAGTACTAATAGCCATAAAAAATGACCACCTCAGCACACCTGTGCCTGAGCTCCACACCAACTGCGAAATTGTTTGGGCCAAAATCAGCCTAGTCGGGAATAAAGATATGTATCTGGCATCATATTATAACCCTAAAACATCAAACGAAGACAGTATCGAAGAACTTGGAATAAGTCTAGAACGAGCGAGTACAACAAAAAACGCCTTCATAGTAGTTGGTGGTGACTTCAACCTGCCAGGCTGGAATTGGTTAACAAGAACCCTAAAACCAGAATCCACCTGCCAAAAAAACCACTATAAGTTTGGTGATATCCTGGACGACAATGGTCTTGTACAGCTAGTAGATGAACCAACAAGAGGCCCCAACACACTGGACCTAGTTATTACAAATAACCCATCACGCTTTACACGTACCAAAATAATACCTGGATTGTCCGACCATGATATTGTATTTAGCGAAATAGACACCAAGCCAATATCAAGGAAACAAAAACCAAGAAAAATTCCCCTATATAGAAAAGCAAACTGGGAAACCATTAAAAAGGAGATGAATGACACCCATCAAAAGATCAAGGAACTAGCGGCAAACGGCAGTTCAACTGAGGAACTATGGTTAATCTTTAAGACCAACTTAAACCAGAGTGTGACAAATCACATCCCACACAAAATGGCAAAACAGAAAGACAGCTTGCCTTGGCTCACACCATCAGTACGCAAACTAATAAAACGCCGTGACAGATTGTACAAAAAACATAAAAAGTCAGCTGTTCCTTCAATAAAATCCAAACTTAAAGAAACAAAGAGAATGGTACAAAGAGAGCTCCGTCGTTCATACTGGAACTACATTGAGAACATCGTAACACATAAGGAGGAAAACAACCAATATAGTAGTATGAAACGGTTCTGGACATACATCAAACATAAAAAAACAGAAAGCAATGGAGTTGCTCCACTTCGCAGTGAAGGTATACTACATACCCACCCTATAGACCAAGCTACTATTCTAAACAAGCAATTTCAATCTGCCTTTTCCACCAAGGACACATATAATGAACACGAGTTTAAATCCAGATGCAATATGCCAGGTCAATATCCCAAAGCAGAGGAACTCAACATCACAGAAAATGGTATACTCAAACTCCTGCAAAAAATAAATCCAAATAAAGCAGCTGGACCAGATAATATAAAACCTAAACTTCTCAACGAACTGGCCACAGAAATAGCCCCAATCCTTACAATCATTTTCAAAACATCAATAGAAACTGGGGAAGTACCAAATGATTGGAGAAATGCAAACGTAACACCAGTATTCAAGAAAGGAGAAAGATATAAAGCAGAAAACTATAGACCAATCTCTCTAACTTGCATCTGCTGCAAACTAATAGAGCATGTAGTTACAAGCCACATCATGAAACATGCTGATCAACATCAAATCCTCTATCCATTACAACATGGTTTCCGTACTAAACGCTCGTGTGAAACCCAACTAATCGAATTCGTGGATGACATCACTAAAAATATGAGTGCAGGTAAACAGACAGATGTTCTTATAATGGATTTCTCAAAGGCATTTGACAAAGTCGGTCACAGTCTCCTAGTACACAAACTAGAACATTACGGTATCAGTGGTAAAACCAATAGATGGATAGCCAGCTTCCTATCCCATCGAACGCAAGCAGTGGTAGTGGATGGAGAGTGCTCATCACATATTGATGTAGAATCTGGAGTTCCCCAAGGCTCTGTCCTTGGTCCTGCATTATTCCTGTTCTACATCAACGACATGCCAGATGGGATCAAATCCACTGTCCGCCTATTTGCTGATGATACAATAGCATATCTTACCATCTCATCTGACAAAGATTCAAATGACCTTCAAAGCGACCTCGACAAACTGGGAACATGGGAAGACAAATGGAAAATGTCCTTCCATCCGGACAAATGCAATGTTCTCACCATCAGCCGCAAAAACAACACCATTCCAACATCTTACACATTGCATGGCCACAAACTGGAACCTGTCAAAAGTGCTAAATACCTTGGTTGCACCTTCACATCCGAACTGAAGTGGAATGATCATATCAATAATATATGTAACAAAGCCAATAGGACAATAGGCTTCCTTAAGAGAAATTTAAACATAGGAGCAACTTCAGTAAAAGAAAATGCATACAAAAGCCTCGCAAGACCAATAATAGAGTATGCAAGTCCAGTATGGGACCCATACTTTAAAACCGAAATAGATCGTTTAGAAATGGTCCAGAGAAGAGCAGCAAGATACGTTTCCAACAAACACCATAACCACTCGAGTGTCAGCAAAATGATTGAGCACCTGGAATGGCCATCTCTGGAAAAAAGGCGAAAAGACGCTAGGCTAACTATGCTCTATAAAATAGAACACGACAAAGTGGCTGTAACTAAGGAAGGTCGTCTTATGCAACCAACACGACTGTCGAGGAACATGCACGACAAAAGCTATCAAATTCCTGCAAGCAGAAGTGATTACAGGAAATACTCATTTTTCCCAAGAACAATCAGGGATTGGAACGCTCTCCCTCCTGGGGTAGCATCAGCACCGTCAGTTGAGGCCTTTAAAGCCTCACTGACAAAGCTGAACTAAATTATCGAATTGGGGGGTTGGGGGGGGGGGGGGTCTGTATGCGCACCTAAGTCATGGCATAATAATCAGCTCGTTGATTGTGGCCATTATCAGGCAGAAGCAGAAGCAGAAGCAGAAGCACATTATGTATTTAAGATTTGTTTGTCTCTTTACGTATGTTCTAAATTTTAACCTGCTGTTATTAATAACTCTTCTGTTGAGTCTGATGTTAAAGGCTATATCGTATTTTGATGATTGTTTCCATTGTTTTAATAATTTACACTCATTATCAATTATATTATAAAATTTAATAGACAACCATTTAGGACATTCGTCAGTAGCTCTTATTGTTAGTTCCAAGAATTTTGAAATTGATTTAAAAGTCCGTTCAAGGTCGAATGACCTATATTTGCTTGCCCACGTGACACTGTATGTAAACACGAGCACGTGTTGACCAACTTTTTTAACCAACAAAATAATGCATGTAAACTTAGGCACTGTTTGGCACCATATGCAGTTATCAGTACTCTTTTCATCATAAATATGATAGAATAATATGATCACAATACATATCACTATAAAGTATATCATTAGTATTAATAGGTATAAAAATGTCCATACATAATAGTATACATATACATATAAGATTCTTATGACAAAATCATGTGATATATAGTACCCTGTTTTTTTCAAGTGCACACTTTGAAAAAAATCATTAATTTTAGAGCTTTTTCTGTTAGGCAAAATATTAAAAACATTTTCTGAAGCTAATCTAAGTATTGAATGTGTGCTTCTTATATATTTTACAAACGAATTTAACATTATTATCCTTTGACAATTTATAATTCGCTTTGAATAGAAAAGATTTGTTTTACTCAAATTTATTAAATATAATTTATTCACTACCTTAATACTCCTTTGTTCTATATCAAAATCTTCATATTTTATTTTTACTTTATTCTTTTTCTATTTCAGGTTACACATTTCGAACAGAATTAACTTCAGTAGAGTTAAACAGGCTGTTGAAATTAGACTTTCTATTTTCTTCACAACTTGCTGCAATAGTATACAGCTTACATCAAATTTACAGATCAAACATTTTAGATAGTAAATACTGGATGATATAAATAAAAACAGTGCTGTACAAACTAGTTTGTGAGACATTTTAACATAGCAATGCATTTTTTTTTAATGTTTATATATAATTTTTATTAAAAGTATTTCTATCTAAAGTTTGTATTGTTAATATCATCATAATTAATCTAGCGTTTCTTCTTTGGCTTCTTTGCATCTCTTGTTGCGTCATGAAGATTTTCAGTTGGCGTCACAGGAGATTTTTCAACGTTTGAATTTTTATTTCTTAACTGCTTAGGAGTATCATAAGTATTGTTAGTGTTGTCTTGATCTCTTCCTTTTGTTGATAAATATCTTGTTATGCTCTCTTTGTGGCCCGTGTTTTTGTTGTTCTTTGGTGTTTGACTTTGTTGTTTCCTAGACAACACACTTTGAGTATCAAGGACTGACTGAGACTGTTCTGGATTGTTATCTGTCTTCTTCCTTTCTTCGATACTCATTGCCGGCTTTGTAATATTTTGGGAATTTCCTTCCTCAAGAGACTGATTGTTTTCACCTGCGCAATCATCAATGCTTTCATCATCGTCGTCATCATCATCATCATGATTTTCTTTGTTGAACGTGTTATGCATTTCATCACCATCATCATTTACCTCACTATCAGAATTAATATTTTCCGTGCATTCAAATTGTTTATGCCCAAACTGCCCACATTTATTGCATTTCCAGCCATTTGGACATTCTCTTGCTGTATGTCCTTCTTCAAGGCACTTGCTGCATTTTGTACTTGGCCTGGTTGTATGGGGCTGACCATAATGATTTATGTTGGCCCAGTATTTCCCAACCTGCATAGTTTTAGGTAAGGGTTGTTCAAAAGTTTTGCATATCAATATGCGGTCACCATTTTTACAATTTGTAAGCTTGTTGTCTATTCGGAGCCTCTCTCTATAACAGGTAAGTACCTCACATTTACTGACAGAAGTTTCTAATGTTCTTATTATTTGGTTGTCGTCTGCTGAGAGGGGAATGTTTTTTACCCTTACTCTGATTGTATCTTCCTGTTCACGAAAAGTAATTTTTGGGTTTCGAGTGTACAGGGTAACAGAAATAATGTCATTTTCAGAAATAATTGGCTCAATACCTTATTATGAATATGACCGTTGTTACCCATTCGTTTGATGTGTTTTGAGCTTTTGATTTTGCCATTTGATCAAGGACTTTTACGTTTTGAATTTTCCTCGGAGATCGGTATTTTTGTGATTTTACTTTTTATTATGTTAAAAAGATCGTTATTGTGAGACTTCCTTACTCGAACATAATACTAATATTGGTAGTCGTTCTATCTATATCAGGCGCAACCTTCAGATTTAAGTGAGCACATTTTATTTAACATTTCATCAATTACAAACAATGTTATATTACAATTGATAAGGAAATCGATATCAATTGTTTTAAATAGCAGTAATCGCTTTTACCTCAACTATAAGGATTTCTTGTCAAAGCATAATACCTTTTTTCAGGAAATTCAATAAAAAGTGGTATTTTACATCCAAATTTGGGCATATTATTTAGAAAACAAATAAGAAAGAGATGTGGAAGATGTCAAATGAATCATCAAACTCATGAGTCGAAAACGAACTAGCAATGTCATGGGAAAAAAATGGAAAAACGACACAAAGTCAAACTTTACTTATAGCTAATGAAATAAATAAATAAGTAAGAAGCTTCTGTCCAAGTTTGGTACAAAACCAGGATAGTTTAAAAAAAGTTATTATATTTTTTTTAATTTAACCACCGAGTGAATGTATTGTTAACTGGCAGAAAAACTAAGTTCATTTATAAGTAAAATACGGATAAACAGGATTTCTTTTTTACAAAATTTACTTCTGGATACTATCATGTGATCATAAACATGATTCTGTCCAAGTTTGGTAGAAGTCCGGGATATTTTAAGAAAGTTATTAACATTTTAAAAACTTTAACCACAGAGTGAATGTAACGTTAACTGGCAGAAAAACTAAGTCCATTTATAAGTAAAATACGGATAAACTGGATTTTGTCTTTTTCAAAATTTACTTCTGGATACTATCTTATGATCATAAACAAGATTTATGTCCAAGTTTGGTAACAATCCAGAATATTTTAAGAAAGTTATTAAAATTTCAAAAACTTTAACCACAGAGTGAATATTTGTGGACGCCGCCGACGCCGACGACGACGGAATGTAGGATCGATATGTCTCGCTTCTGCGACAAAAGTCGCAGGCTTGACAAAAATTACTCGTCGTCTATTTCAATAGCTGGGAAGAATGGGAAGAATCCAAAACTCTAATTCTAATTTTCAGCATAGCAGTTTTTTTCTCTTACCTTTAAACGCTGCCTTCTTTCGCACTCCAGACTTACAAACTACTTCGATACTCTAGAGGCAAACCATTTCGTAGGTCAGATGAAGGATTCACCTATCCCATGTATAATGTTTTCTTGAATATCCTTATTTTGCTAGCATTTAATATGTAGCTGGTGTTATACATTGTTATATAATTTGAAAGATACTTCAACATTTAAAATCTTTCAATTAGGACAATACCTGTATATTATTTTATGAGCAATATTTTTTTAACATTAAAACAAGCGCATTTTAAAATTACAAGTACATGAATATGTAAGTTTTATTTGCATATTTATTTACAATTAAAATCAGAGAGTACTTTAGGATCATGAAACATTATTTTTATTATTAGCATTATTATTTCATCAATAATTGTATTCTATCTTGAAACAACATAGTTCTTGCTTCAAAATCCTCCATTTGATAAAAACATGATCAGTTCAACTAAGATGATCCCTTATTTGATCCCAGAAAAGTTTCTGCGCATTTTCATCATTATCCCATGCTGCATAGCTTGACATTTTTAAAAGGTGATATAGCGCAGAATTCATGTTCTTAAATTCTATTTCTTCGAGTAACACAAGAAATATGGATAAATTCCCAAGTTTATTTAATTTGTTTTTAGCAACAGCAAGCTGAAATAAGCACCACTCATTTTTGGCAAAATTATTGGAAAGAACAAGTATTACTGTTTCACTCAAATGCATGTGTTCAACAATGTTATCTGCAAATACTTTTCCTAATTCAAATTCCCTGTGTGGAATACACAACTTATAGCCTTGCTTCTCTTCTATTTCTTGAATGAGGCTTCTTTTTACCTATGTGAAATCTTCGTAGCAATAAACTACGTACGCAGAATATACGAAATCCTCTTTGTTGACAAGTTCTTTGTACTGTTTACGTAGTGAACGAAGTTTGTACAACTGGAATCGGATACGCCACCTGCAGATATAACCGGTTAAAGATACAATCAAAATAAAAGCGACGCCAAATCCGATTGATAAGGGAATTAACAAAATGTGGCATTTTATAAAATCTGGATTGTAATCAACTACCTTCAATTTGCCAGTATAACATTTGTAAGTATTATTTCCAGTAATATTTACACGAGTATGTTTCATCTAATTCCTAAACCACTGAAGGTCACACGTGCAGCTAAACCGATTAAACATAAGGTGTATTGAGGTCAAGTTGTTCAAAAGAGCCAGCGGAAAAGATGTAATCATTCCAATCTTATTGCTCCTTAAAAATCTTCAAATTTCGAACACCATTAAACACAGAATTCCATTGGTGAATCTTATTGTAAAAGTAAAAATAAAAGTCAGTAAAGGAAATAGCGGTAAAAAGTATCTCGGCATGTATTTTTTCAGAGGTTTGATCATTAATCTGATTTTATTTGATATTAAATCTATTTTATTATTAGATAGATCAAGTTCTTTTATATTTTTACTGTAGTCAAACAATGAATCCGGATGAAACATTTCTTGTTGTGCCGATTTCGCAGTAAACAGAAAGCCGTCTGCGCGCCAAAATGTTAAACTTTGTAAAGTAGAACTATTGAAGGCGTATTTATGAATCTTTTTAAATTGTGTAGACATCTGCTTCATTGTAAGGTATGTTAAAGATTTGAGATTTGAAAATATGTTTGTTGGTAATATCCCAATTGACAGTCCACTCAAATATAACTTCTTAAGATTTTGTTTTGAAGAATAGTTTCTCAAATGATTAATGGTATATAGCTTTGTGTCAGACAGATGTAAATTTGCAATACTGTTTAAACCAAACTGACAGAAATCTGGAATTACATTAAACCAGTTGCCATCTAAGTTTATATCGTGTATGTTAGGAAGTCCAGTCAAGTTAAAATCCGAATCTTTTATTGAATTCCATGAAATGTCCAGTGACTTTAGTTGTGGAAGACCTGAAAACCATCTTCCTTCAAATGGTGTTAAGTAGCTATGGCTCAAATCTATCCTTCTTACAGAACTGTTTGCTAAACCATTAAATAATCCTTCGAATGGATGCCAGAGAAGATGGTTTAATCTCAAACGTTGTATACCTTTTGGTAAACTTTTAAAACAGTTCAATGCATCTTTTTCCGTTATATTGTTCCTAGAAAGATCTAGATTCTGCAGGTAAGTAAATTTAGAAAAGGCATCTTTTCTAATAACTCTGATTGAATTGCCTTGCAAATCTAAATTTATTAGTTTTAAATTTGTTAGATTGCTAAACGTATTTCTTGACACATTTGGTAATTGATTGTATATAAAAATAACTTCAACAGTTTTAGAAGGAAATTTTGGAATAAAATTTAATGTTGTAGTCGGCGGCGATTTCCCATTACATGTAGAAATAAAACGGTTCTGTCTATTATATCCACATTTACAAAACTCAGGACAGTTCCCTTCATTTGATTTTAATACCGCAGAAATCAGTGGTATGCTGAAATGAAACAATAGTCTTCGGAACATGATCTCACGGCTATTTTAAATAAAATCTGAAAAATAATTGAAATTCATATTTATGGTTTGAAACTATAAATGTCATCTCCTTCACTCAACTGTTTAAATTTGGTCAGGCTCAGTTTTTACTGTTTATTAAAAATATTATCATAAAAAGTGAAACGTTCATTATTTATTTCTGACATCAAAACTGTTCTGTCTTAGAATTATCAATATGTGTACATTTATACATTATACATGTATATATTATATATTTTAAAAAAAAATACAAATTAAAATTGGAAGTGATATCTAGTCAGATTTCAGTTAGCTTTGAAATTTAATAATGTTAGTTGTTGCCCCCGTTTTGAAATATAACAATAATTGGGTATTTGATGTCGATTGCATTATTTACATAGTACTCAATGTTTCGAGAACATGGAACCAAATGATATCTACTTCAAAATAACAAAATAAAAATAAAATGTTTTTGAAGCATTTAGAATATAAAATTAATCATAACTTTCATAACGGAAACATTTCATTCTTTCACTGTTTGAAAGCCATATGTTTGATTTATCTTTAATTTTTCAATTTCTAACTTGCGTTTAATATCTCAAAAAAAAGGTGTGTATTTAAGTTATTCCTGATATTTAAATATCACAAGAAGCCCAAGTGGCAATATAGCGACCCTTTTATTTTTTACCAACCTCTTTTGATCAGGGATAAAATGAGTTTTTCCTGTTTAGCATGTTTATATATCTAAAATTATTTCATTCGTTTAAGCAGACAGTGCATTGGAATGATTTAATTTCTCATGGGAGTTTTCATCATATGTAACATACAGGGTTGTAGAAGAAAGACGAAATATACCAATGTAGGTTTTCGCGGTCTTTTCCTCAGAAAAAGCCTGTATCGAGTCAGGTATTCGACAGTTTCCCTTCGTTCCGTTGTTTAATAAAGTCTAACGTTTAATTATGTCACGTTTGATGGACTTTCCTTTTTTGAATGTACCTTGTAGTTTAGTATGTTTGTCATACTTTTTTCCATACGAGTGATTCAGCACGACAGCGTCATTATGTTCTTGGTTCGCTGGCATCTTGAAAAGATCAATGGATCGTAGATTCCACCATTACTTGGAGAATCTCCTGATTTTTCATTTCAGGACATTTTGAAAGCTGTAAAGCAACAATACGACGTTAATTGTAAACTCTGCTAGTTTATTGATTTTAAAAATAATACGGCTCAAATAGATTACTTGAATTGTCGCGTTGCAGGTTAAAAATATCACAGTTAAAAATGAAAATCACTTCAAAAATGAGGGTAACAAAGTGCAGGATAAACCTTATGACTGTTTTCAACTTCAAGTTATATATTTGAATTCATACATTTCTTTTAAGGTAGCACAATACAAAGATTTTGTAACTCCAACTCCCAAGTTCTAAAATGTTGTAACTTTCTTAATAATGCTTGAAAATTTATAAAAGTGGTAGTTTTGGATAGCTAACAGATTACTCTTTCGAATTAATGCAATGTTAGTAATATGCAATAATTATGTAACCAATTATAATGTTAACCGTGTCTAAAATATTTTTCACCAAATTTCCACTTTCAAATGAAATTAGCTTCGGCATAGGAATCTCTAGAGGGTTGATTTTATTACAGGTTGTTCCTATGGCCATTATCTACAAAAGGGTGTCTCAGATTTCAGATTGTATGTATAGATCAAATTTTACACCTAATTAAACATTATCTTGTTTTATGTGGTGAGGATGTTTACACTAATTCGATCGAGATTTATGAGAGTGGAATACCATAGGGACAACTTGAGACATCCTTTTGAAGCCCATGATGTGTTGATTAAGATGTCTTTAAAATTTTCTTTATAGTTAAATAGATGATAGAGCTAAACTCATTCAAGTGAACTGACCGAGATTTGGCCACTAATTACATAATAATTGATTACATAATGATTGCATAATAAAAATATTGCATTCATTTAAAAGATTAATTTTTTATCTATCTTTATATACCTTTTTTATTATTTTTTATGCATTCATAAGAAAGTAACAGCATTTTAAAGGTTAGTGATTGGAAGTAAAAAAATCTTTGTATTGTGCTACCTTAACTCTCTCATTATCTTAAATCTGTAGTTTTATAAAACCTCGGTCAAGATATTGTAAATTTTTGAACATTGTAAATCACTCTACGCACGTGCGACTTTTGTTGAGGTTATTGTCAGAATTTTAAAAAAACTCAACAAATTAGTTGAGACTTGACATGGTTGATATACAGTAGAAAATCATAAGAATATTGCTCATGGTTTGTTGCATGAACGAATCACCGTAGTTCTAATTAGAGGGAACTTACAGCTGTTAATGTATAAATCAAAACACCAACTGGCACCAACATATTTATCCAATCTTATTGTGCCTACAAGTAGTAAACAAGCGTACAATACTCGACTTTCATCAACAGATAATTTTATTGTCCCTAAATCAAATACAGAATTATACAAATCAAGTTTTTCTTTTAGTGGTCCAAAAGTGTGGAATTCACTGTCCAGTAAAATTAAAAAATCAAAAAGTATATCTGCATTCAAAAACTCTTACAAGTCATTTTATTTTTAAAAGTGTTAAATTTATAAGTTAAGCCACAATGTATAACATAGGTGTTTTTGTTGTTGTTGTTATATTACTTTATATACGTCTATTGTTTACATGTGTGTAATAGTAGATTAATTATGTTTTATTCATATTGTTAACATTGTATGTAGAGAGCCTTATTAAAAATTGGTTTAATCCAAATGAGTAACTCTCTTTAAATAAAGATATTATTATTATTATTATTATTATTATTATTATTATTATTATCATTATTATTAAATAATAATGTAATAATTAGAATTTATGGGAGTCAAACACATCGAATGATTTACAGATAACAAAACGTTGTTTCCATAGTTGATAAGAGCAGTATAAAGCCTTATTTGCCAAAAAATTGTTATGCATTTTTTTACTTTGAGATTGAATAGAAACCAAGGGCTGAGAATACAATTGCTGACTATGTATTACTAAGTCGTATCATAGATAATAATGACACGGTGTTGCAGAACATGTATTTGACAATTTGGAGGGTCCTCTTGAAATTGGGTGATTTGCTAGCCATCATAACCATCGACTACATGTATCGTAATCCAGACAAAATAGCCCTCATTCCTGATGTGTTTGCCCAAAATGAAATGGACAATTCAGTAAAGAAGTTTTCCTGCTTCAAATTCATTATCGCTGTCTTTTGTTTTCATAGTAATAATTTAAGCAAGACAGAGTCAATATGAACAGTCTAAATTCTTTTACTTAAGTTTACCCCTAGTTTATATAGATTATTTTTACTCAAGAATAATTTATTTAGCTTTATGTTTACAGTTTAAATTATTTATTATTTATGTAGATATATATATTTCATTATGTTTGAAACTGGGTTTTGCTATTTGTAGAACTTACAGTTTGGTATTTGGTGCATTAGGCACGAGAAAGGTTTTGGCGGATTCTACGAGTGGAGTTTTATGGTACTATTTAAAGTTTGGCATGTAAATGTGTTAGTATCGAATATGTTCGCAGTAACGTCGAATTGAAGTTAGTCACATTAGTATAAATACAGTTGTTGTATGCTGTATCGATACAGTTACATATACGTAATTCATGTTTGAATGGAAGAAATATGTACATAAGTAAAATAAAATATTGTATCGCAGGAGAAAATAATTCGTAAGGGTTCGGCGGAACCCAGAGTCTCGCCTACTTTTGCTGTTAATCGCAGGCTCAACAAACATGAGGGAAAAATTTAATAAAAATATTCCTATCTATACTATCTTTTGATTGTAAGAAGCTTCTGACCAAATTTGGTAAAAATCCAGGATAGTTTATGAATTAAATAAATGTTTTAAAAACTTTAACTGCAGGCTGTATGTAATGTTAAATGGAAGAAAAACTAAGTCCATTTATAAGTAAAATACGGATACACGGCTGGCACTCGGCTAACCGAGAGATTGGTCAGTTAATCTATATTGAGGATGCGGCTATACCGGCGATTTGTCTGTTAATCGGGTTAGCTAAAGTCTGTTAATCAGGTGTTATCGAGAAAAGCATTGCAAGTTCAGTATGTTTCATTGTATAACTTTCTAAATATATTTTTATCATACAAATTATTCATGTCTGACAAAACAATTCAATGTGCTGAATCCAGTGGTGTAATTAATTTTTTTCTAGCTTCGATAAACGATCTATAAAATGAAAAGGCGTGTTACTCATCAATAAATTTATACACATTTTACACACACAAAATGTACACAAAATAACACGTTGGTTGAATTTACTTGCATGCAATATTTTGAACATCGAAAAAAGACAGGCATTATGTTTGTTAACCATATTAATATCATTGTGTGAAAAATCTACACGAAAATCTGTATTTTGGTGACATTAATCAATTTTTATTTAAAACCTGGTCTGTTAATGGGTCGGATGTATAAAACCCGGTCTGTTAATTGGTCTGTTAAGAGTTATGAATGGCAATAAAAGTATAATTTTGTATATACATGGGGTGTTATCAGATCAAATGGGTACCCAGCAGGCACAACAACGTTGAATCAACATTGAATAAGCGTCAGATTTCAACGTTGAATTAATGTTGAAAAGTAGTGTTGGATTGAAAATTGATATGACGTTGAAAACATAACGTTGTTTCGACGTCAGATTTCAACGTTGAAAATAGGTTGAATTTTGGTCTAAATTTGGTCGAGGTTTGTTGAAAACAAGTCGATTACTGGTTGAATTGTGGTTGTTGTATGTTGAAATTAGGTGGAACGTTGGTTGTTCTGTGGTCAGTGTATGTTGAAATCAGGTCGAATGTTTGTTGAACCGTGATCAGTGTATGTTGAAAATAGGTGGGATATGTGCCCAGGTAACTTTTTAATGTGGTAAATGTGGAGAATAGGATGTTGAACAATGGTTGAATTCAGCTTTTTTAACAGCTGAAATTATTACCCTTTATTATATCCATCAATGCCATTTTATGTGTAATAAAACTGTCGCACAACTATATGTTGGTGGTTGGTGTACATGTAGTTTGAAGTTCCGCTGGTATACATTTTGTGCCTTCATTTTTCTTAATAGACATGATCTTGCTTTACTTATAACTATTATATAAATGTTCACACTCAAAATATGTTTGTGACATAACACAGTAGTTATATAACAAGTTACCCACATATACCTCTTACAATGCCAAACAAACACAATTAATCTGATTACTTGATTTTATTTTTTAAAAAAAAGTCCATTTGCTAGACATCTTGCACTGTTGTTCCATATTGTGGTCTCTAATGTTTACATTCGAAACTTTTTACTACAGCATCTGCAACAGAAAAAAAACATATTGTACTATCTTTTACATAACTTGGTTAATTCCATTATGCAGCCCAAATAAAGAACACTAGTATCATATGAATGATATAGTTGTTTCTTTAAATATTTATCAATAGCTATCATGACAGTTTTTTAAAACTTGAGTTCAGATAGTAAATAATAAATCCTTTTAATAAAAACAAACCTAACGATTTTAGTAGACAAATTTGCAGGGCCAATTTAAATGAAATTGTGACAAATCTTTTATGTGAAAAAACAATGGTATATATTTCAATACTCACCTCTTATTATTTCAATCGGTCAAGCTTGGACACCATAGGCATATTTATTCTTTTTACCCGAGATGTACTTTACAGACATGGATTTTTTGGTAAGACATCATCTACAAAAAAAATACGTTTATTGAATTGCAGCATTTTCAAATTATCAATTCCCTCCTGAACTAATAAATAAACACGCTTACAAAATTTGGACATCCAAAACCTTTCATTGGGGATTTTCTGATTTGAATTTTCCTCGGAGATCATGATAATCTATTTTTGTGATCTTACATTTTGTCAATAATTGGTTGAAAAACTTTAAGTCCAATAATTATTATTGTAGCATTACGGGAAGTTTGTCCAGTCGAGAATCCAACATGATTCTGGAATCAGTGGCAGATCCTGAAATTTTCATAAGGTGTCCACTGACTGCATAAAAGAGGGGGGACTCAAGTCATGCTTCAGTGATTCATTATATAATCAACCAATTTTTCCCTCACAAGGGGGACCACAAGCATTGAGATTTTGACAGTCACGCATCTTGAGATACAATACTGCACCACAATCACCGAGATCTTGACAGTCACTCATTTTGAGAAACAATACTGCACCACAAGCACCGAGATCTTGACAGTCACTCATTTTGAGAAATAATACTGCACCACAAGCACCGAGATCTTGACAGTCACTCATCTTGAGATACAATACTACACCACAAGCACCGAGATCTTGACAGTCACTCATCTTGAGAAACAATACTGCACCACAAGCACCGAGATCTTGACAGTCACTCATCTTGAGAAACAATAATGCACCACAAGCACCGAGATCTTGACAGTCACTCATCTTGAGAAACAATAATGCACCACAAGCACCAATATCTTGACAGTCACTCATCTTGAGAAACAATAATGCAACACAAGCACCATGATCTTAACAGTCACTCGTCTTGAGAAACAATAATGCACCACAAGCACCGAGATCTTGACAGTCACTCATATCAATATAAGATAATGGGCCGCAAGCACCGCGATCTTAACCCACATTCCTCCTAAGATACAATAATGTCCCTAGATATAATTTTGAGTGCTTTCGAGGGTCATCTTAAGATGCTTTACTTTAATATAATTCAAAATAAATATTATTCCCGTATAATTAACTATATCAATATATGTCATTTTACATCTAAATACTTTCGGCATGGTTGCTAAACTTTGATGTTTACATTTTTCTTTAAACTGCAATATATTACAGTCTTTCGTGATACGTCTTATTTAATTTTCATTTACATGCATATGGTTTTGACATTAAAAATAAAAGAATATTTTTTTTTTATTTCCCTGACTTTTTTTGTTCTGTAATATTTCAATACGGTCAATTGATAAAGCATCTATTTAGACGTTATCACATAGATCACTTTGAAATTGGTCAGATCATTGTGTATTAATTTGTTATGGTCACACATGTTTCTTATCTGCCGTATTGCTTCATTGATAAATCCTCAGAATACATGCTGTGAGTGACATCTATTCTGACCAAGAGAAAAGAATTTGTTTGTTTTGAATGTGTTGCAAGGTCAAGAATGTCATGTGTTGTAAATCCTTGAATTTTAATTATATCAACATATAAAACATGTAAAAGAACAAGTATGAGATCGCATAGGTGAACTTCAATAATTATATATTATTATTTGCCAGACGAATATTTTTTTTTTCAATTTCAACCGATGTTCCATGATATATTATGACTCCACCCTCCCAGTATCTGCAATGATAGAATTCTTTGCCATACGCTTTTGCTTTAAATTACCAAATCAATGTTCATAAAAAATCTCTACATAATAAGTTGCCGCACCCAATCAATGTACCAATATATCTTAAGGTCAACCTTGCTGTTCCCCGAGACTACAAACACATGTGTGTATAATTATAAATTATATCTGATCTGCTTAAATCACTATACTCATATAATTACGGTAAACGAACGCTACACTATTGTATATATCTTAAATTATCATATAACTATCATTAAATTAAACAATAAATGAAAATTATACTTACTTTACACTGCTGAGAGCAACTCTTAACTTGATGTGGTAATTAAATTGGCGCAAATAAATTCGAAATGTCGGTCTTCTACGCATGTGCCAATCAGAAAAAGATATCCGTTTCGAGTAATTATAATATAATAATTTTATCGCAATTTAAAGATTAATTTATATATGAAACAGTAATCATTGAATATATTCAAAAACATCATTAAACCAATAAAACTGTCATCACTTAAGCAAAAAGGGAAATACACAAAATTTGGCCAAGTTCAATCTCATCTTGATTGAAATTTTGGTAGACACTTCAAGTCATCAACCTTAACTAAACCGTTTATCAACGTTATATTTTCAACCAATTAAAGCATTGAAAGCATCAACTCAAATTCAATGTTGATTCAACGTTGGCAGTTCAACGTTGAAAATTTTAACCACAAATCAACGTTGATTCAACAACGTGATTTAAACGTTGATAGAATTGACGTTGATACAACGTTGATTTTACGTTGATCAACGCTACAACCAAATTTCAACATATTTTCAACGTTGGTTCAACGTTGTGTGCCTGCTGGGTAGGTTCAAGACGAACGGCTAAAATATACGGAAACAACACATGAACAATGAAACATAAAATATACGGAAACAACACGTGAACAATGAACAATTTAGACAATGGAAATTGAAAATTGATAAAAATGGTTTCAAAAAGTGTATAATTAAAGTAATATTAATTTCATCCAAGAATGGTCGCATATAGCATGTGGATTCTGTTTAATTGTCATGAATGACACCAATTTGTAATCTACATTGGTAACCAGTATATAAATCAGAGATAAACAACGTAATGTAACTAAACATCAGAAAGTAAAATATATTGGGATGCTACAATATAAAGAATAGAGATAAATAAAATGTAGAGAAAAGTGGCATAACAATTTAAAGAATGCAGAAATAAACAACACCCCCAATCCGGACCCTCATGGTATACACGATAATCTGGATGGAGACGCAGAATGTAGAATAATAGATAAGGACAGTACAGAGTGGTGCATTGCTAAAAAAATGAGAAAAAATAATAATTGTTTAAGAATACAGACATGAAACACCCCTGGGTGTTGAAACTGTAACGGATTGCGATGTACTCAAATTGGTGACAAATGCTAGAAGTTTACATGCGGACAACTGCAGTTCTCCTCTGCATTTATGTAGAAAGGAACAAAACGGAATAAAATTAATTAAAACTTAAGATAACCAAATGTAGCTGCATTCGCTCCTTTCCATTTACTTCTTTAGAATGATTTGTAAACAACATATGACTTTAAGTAAAAGAAGAAAAGAATCAATTGGACGATGCTGACGAATTAGGGTTTAACTTCCAGTGACAAATATCATGTGCATATGAGAACGACAACACGTTATATGTACCCTGTGTTGTATTAGAGAGACACGTTCAGTCGGATTTTAGAACATGCTACTTTGAACAGACACAAAAATTAAGGCCGATTGAAAACGTTAATAATACATTCATGCATATTCCAGCGTCCAATCAATATCACGCTATATTGAAGTGACACACCCTTCAATAAAATGCAAAGACAGTCAAAATAAAAATACTTTTACTAGAAGGATACTGTTGCACCGTATTGTTATTTTTTTTACTCAAGAACATCTCAATCTTAACTTTTTCAATGGGAAAATATAAAGGTAGCAAAACTATTGTCGTGGCTAAATAACTCTTAACTGATACAATTTTAATTGTCCAACCCATGAACAGACTTTATTCCCATAATTTTTATCTAAAACGTGGCATTATTCACGTTATATTACAATTATGAAACATTTACTAATGTCAATTTATTTTTTAGAACCAGAGTACTATTTTGTGTCCTTTAAATGATATCTAAAATTGTTTGTTTCGCCTTTTATCAAAAAAAAATTGCTATGCGTATAAGCATACAAACTACATTCCTGCGCGACGCCTTTTAGTTTTGCTGAAAACTGCGCAGACTATGAATGTTTTTACAGGTGGAAAATGTTCTATGATAGATATCATTTTGTCAGACACTTTTCTTTTTTTGATTTGGTTCTTATAATATGCCAAAAATCTTTATATTTAACAGAGTTTGACATTAAATTGTGCGTTTTTCTCTTAACAGACGTATAACCAACCCGATTAACAGACCAACCGCCCATATATATAGGCGCATACTCAAAATAGATTAACCGACCAATCTCTCGGTTAGCCAAGTGTCGGCCGTGTGATAAACAGGTACAAGATTTTAACAAAATTTTCTTCTAGATACTAGCTTTTGATCATAAACAAGCTTCTGTCCAAGTTTAGTAGAAATCCAGGATAGTTTAAGAAAGTTATCAAAATTTTAAAAACTTTAACCACAGAGTGAATGTTATGTTTCCTGGCAAAAAAACTAAGTCCGTTTATAATATCAATAAAGATTGTAGTTGAATGCATTTACCATGTGCGTCTTCGAATTCACAACATCAGGCCCCTAAAGACGATGTGGATAGGTTTTTGTTGGTATCCCATTCTCTTCATGAATGTAATGATAAATATGTTTATGATTTATATCCAGTGAGGTAACTTGACGCTTACATTGTATTTCTAGTAATGCAAAGGGTGACCCAGAATCGATGCGGACTAAGGGGACCGATACTGCTTGGGTGAGGGATGGAGTGGGGTAGTTCAATAGCAAAACCCGCGACCAAAAGAGTTCTCAGCATTTTAAGATAAAATTTCGTGCATATACAGGACTAGAAAAAATTTTTTAAAAATCAGTAGATAGCTATGTATATGTTCGTAATGAAATGTCCTCTTTGTGTAATGTGAAAAGCTATCTTGAAGTCCCCGCAGGTATAATCAACTTAAGTTTGTAGTAAGTGCTTCGGTAATTCGGCGTTCATTATTTTTTAAGTTATCTGTAAAACAATAACGTTGATAAATCATATCCGCCTCATGATAGTGCTTCAAATAAGAAAATTATATTTAATTATACTGATAACCATGCATGATGAATTTAAACCCTTTTTATGTCCCTTTTTACCATAAGGTGCTTGCGTAATCGTTTGTGTGATGATTGATGAGGAAGAGGATAACAACGATGTCTAATGTCCAATTACATGCATATCCAGATGTTGGACATATTTTTTCAGAAGTGAAAAATCTCTTCAGGAAGACATGCCACTCTGCCTAGACACATTATTATCGCTCCAATCGTACCTGTCTTCATAAATTATGCTTTCATTACCTATAAACCAATATGTTTTCTTAACCTTCATTAATTGATTGACCGGAAAAATGACATAATATCATAGAAAAGTCCTTTTTTTCCTGTTTAGCATGTTTATATATCTAAAATTATTTCATTCGTTTAAGCAGACAGTGCATTGGAATGATTTAATTTCTCGTGGGAGTTTTCATCATATGTAACATACAGGGTTGTAGAAGAAAGACGAAATATACCAATGTAGGTTTTCGCGGTCTTTTCCTCCGAAAAAGCCTGTATTGAGTCAGGTATACGAAAGTTGGTTTTCATTCGTTGTATTGAGTCAGGTATACGACAGTTGGTTTCCCTCCGTTCCGTTGTTTAATAAAGTCTAACGTTTAATTATGTCACGTTTGATGGACTTTCCTTTTTTGAATGTACTTTGTAGTTTAGAATTTTTGTCATACTTTTTTTCCATACGAGTGATTCAGCACGACAGCGTCATTATGTTCTTGGTTCGCTGGCATCTTGAAAAGATCAATGCATCTGTAGAATGTGTAGACTCCAACATCACATAAGAATCTCCTGCTGTTTTATTTCAGGACATTTTGAAAGCTGTAAAACATCAATACGACGTTAATTGTAAACTCTGCCGGTTCATTGATTTTTTTTTTAAATAAGGCTCAAGGGTCTAATTGAATTGTTGCGTTGCAGGTTAAAAAATCTCACAGTTAAAAATGAAAATCACTTCAAAAATGAGGGTAACAAAGTGCAGGATAAACCTTATGACTGTTTTCAACTTCAAGTTATATATTTGAATATCCCTTTGGTTTCTTTTAACTCTCTCATTATCTTAAATATGTAGTTTTATGAGACCTCGGTCAAGTTATTGTAAATTTTTGAACATTGTAAATCCCTCTACGCAAGTGCGACTGTTGTTGATGTTATTGTCAGACTTTTAAAAAAAACTCAACAAATTAGTTGAGACTTGAGATGGTGGATATACAGTAGAAAATCATAAGAATATTGCTGATGGTTTGTTGCATGAACGAATCACCGCAGTTCTAATTAGAGGGAACTTACAGCTGTTAATGTAATAATTAGAAATCATGGGAGTCAAACACATCGAATGATTTACAGATAACAAAAACGTTGTTTCCATAGTTGATAAGAGCAGTATAAAGCCTTATTTGTCAAAAAATTGTTATGCATTTTTTTACTTTGTGGTTGAATAGAAACCAAGGGCTGAGAATACAGTTGCTGACTATGTATTACTAAGTCGTATCATAGACAATAATGACACGGTGTTGCCGAACATGTATTTGAAAATATGGAGGGTCCTCGTGAATTGAGTGGTTTGCTAGCCATCATAACCATCGACTACATGTATCAACTCCAGACAAAGATCTTAAAATAGCCCTCATTCCTGATGTGTTTTCCCAAAATAAAATGGACAATTCAGTAAAGAAATACTTCAATATTTGTTTGAAAGTCAGTGGGTTTTCCTGCTTCAAATTCATTATCGCTGTCTTTTATTTTCATAGTAATAATTTAAGCAATACAGAGTCAATATGAACAGTCTAAATTCTTTTACTTAAACATGTTAAATTTACCCCTAGTTTATATAGATTATTTTTACTCTAGAATAATTTATTTAGCTTTATGTTTACAGTTTAAATTATTTATTATTTATGTAGATGTATATATTTCATTATGTTTGAAACTGGGTTTTGCTATTTGTAGGACTTATATATAGATGGGAAGTTTTGCAACAGTTTTTAATATTAATAAAATTTGGTATTTGGTGCATTAGGCACGAGAAAGGTTTTGGCGGATTCTACAAGTGACGTTTTATGGTACTATTTAAAGTTTGGCATTTAAATGTGCTAGTATCGAAGGTGTTCGCAGTAACTTCGAATTGAAGCTAGTCACATATGTACATGATGTAGCAGAACAATACTTTTGAAATACCCAGCCACCCTTCAAATAAAAAAAAAAAAAAATAAATTCAGAACATCGTTAAATGTCAAAATAATGATGCTGATCAACTGTAGATCCACTGTTTCTTTTTTTTATATGTTAAGAGGATTATTTTCAGGAAGGAGGTAATGAACACTGTGAAAAATGGAACATATAGCACCATGTGGCATCTACATGGTATGGCATCAGTTCTTGCCGCAAAGTTAACATCCATTTACCCAAAATTTGCTGGATACACAGTCAGAGATATTTTACATAGACAAATTGAACCAAGAACTACAAGCACATCTTCAGGTTAGTTTGAATTTAATTTAACTAGAAATAATTTCTCCAAATTAAGGTCACATATACTGAACCGCAAAAAAAACGTTGCAAAATTTAAAATCTTAAAAACAGCTTAAATATGAATAATCACCACATGCACAATGTTATTACATATCAGCAATCAATCGACTCTTAGCTTGTTTACGCTCTTGTGGAGCGAGTAGTGGTATTTGTCCCATGTTCGAATGTGATACTGATTTCCTTTGATTTGTTTGCATATTAAATACCCACATCACAAACAAAAAAAAATTGATTGTTATTTATATCATTTGATATGTAGAGGGTGCATTCTTTTGCAGATTTTTTTATAATGTGGACACATACACTTGGAAAGCACTGTGCAGAACAGAACTGGAGACCAAACCACTTTGTTCCAGTCACTGAAAACAGTAAGACCTATTCCATTAAAATGCATGTGGGAGGGTAAAAAGGGACTTATAAATTATCCCTAAAACCAACAATAATTTGTATGCCCCACCTACGATAGTAGAGGGGCATTATGTTTTCTGGTCTGTCCGTCTGTTCAGGTTAAAGTTTGTGGTCAAGGTAGTTTTTGATGAAGTTAAAGTTACATCAACTTGAAACTTAGTACACATGTGCCCTATGATATGATCTTTCTAATTTTAATGCCAAATTAGGGTTTTGACCCCATTTTACGATCCGCAAAACATAGAAAATGATAGTGTGAGTGGGGAATCAGTGTACTATGGACACATTCTTGTTTTTAGATAATTTTGCATAATTGTAATAGACGCATACTTTAAAAAGGCGCATAGCCCACATTCAATAATTAAACCTTCCTACTCTCCGACATACATGTTATGGAATAGCTCTAAGCAGAGAGAATAACGAAGATTTATGATTCAAGTCAAACAACATATTTTAACAGTTATTAGTCAGAAACCAATTAGTAATGAAATAAACATACAATTGATCAGTCTTACAAACAACTTGAACAATATAAAGGAATTCTGATGCTACACTGTTTGTAATGCTAATTCTTATTAAAAAAAAAATCAGAATTAAGTTGGATGCACATTCTAACCATAATTTCCAGTTTTCTTGAATTTCAATATTTTAACTGATATTTTTAAAGTTGCATTAGAATGGAGATACTTAGTTGTATTTAAAAACATTCTGGCATCTCTTGATGATTTGATGTTTGCAAATAACTGTTTACTGGCACATTGCTAGTAAACTCGATTAGCTACCATCAAATCAAATCAGCATGTTGCCATTGAATTTCAATTTGCAGCCATCAATTGCTGCCAGGAATGTTTCAATTACAACTTAATGTCAACAGAAAGGACAGACATTGTAAATTAGTATGCCTCATGTTATATTAGGTTAAAAATTATAACCATTGTGCTAGTCGATCTACAACCTTGATTTTCTTGTAGCCAAAGAAGTTACAGATGAAGTTATTTGTACTGATGAAAGCACTGCTGAAGTTAAAAAGTAAGAAATACACACTTATCAGAGATAAAATATTTTGGAAGTTCAGACAGACAAAACAAATCCGCATTCAGAATTTGTATACCCCCAGCAAACAAAGTTTTGGGGAGTAGATATATATTCCATGTCAGTTTCCAGTGAATTAAAACGATTTACAGGCTCAAGAGAGTGAAAATGAAGATTTAACATTCGAGCCTTTGGCAAGAATGTTAAATCTTAATTTTAACTCTGGAGAACCTGGAAATCGTTTAATTCACTCAAAACTGACATGGAATCTGTTTCTCCCATGGTAAAACATGTACTTTTACAATAGAATTAGGTCATTTCGCCAACCTTGATTGACATCTTACTTCATCATCCAGTGGTGAGACAATTTAATTGCTCTAAACCTTTAAATTCATTCAAGTCATTTGCAAACATGACTTCTGTTGAACTTAAGTAATAAACTTTTGCAAAATCTGCAGGCATCATTTATCCATTGTATAGAATTTCATGTCCTTAAATTAAAATGAATTGAACCCTATGAAATGCCTGCAAATTATTTACAGTTTGTTATGATTTTTTTCACCTTAACTGTTAATAGTTTTTTGTTCCTTAGTGAATTATTCATATTAAAAAACTTATCAGGAATTACCCTGTCGGCACATATGTACTGGTACAAAATGGCTTGTCAACTTTTACACCTGCAGTTGTAAGTAAAAAGATTTGGATTGTCGTAAAATTTTGGAAATTGCGATAATCACAACTTGTTATTTTTATTTATTAAGTCTCCCAAACAAAGTTTAGGGGAGCCATCAATCTTTCGTTTGTGCATTGGGGTATTTTGAGGGGCCAAAAGAAGGGAGGGGTTTACTATAGAACCCTATGGGATTTTATTTTTTCAAATTTTCAAATGACTACAACTTAAAAACAGTAAGTGATAAAGACACAGGGTCTTCAGTAATGATCACAGGACAATAAAACAAAGCAAATACAATATAGGGCGAGTCCCTAGGGGTCAACCCCACCCCCTTCAATTTGAGAATCTTGTAAACGATCCAGATCCCCACCCCTAAACCATATATATTCTTGTATGGGACAATAAAACAAATCAAATGAAATATAGGGGGAGTCCCCAGGGGTTACACCCACCCCCTCCTGTTTGATGACTTGTAAACAGTCGAGATCCCCACCACTAAACCATATATATTCTTGTATGGGTCAATAAAAAAATCAAATGAAATATAGGGGGAGTCCCCGGGGATCACCCTTACCCCCTCCTGTTTGAGAACTTTTAAACAGTAGAGATCCAAACCCCTAAACCATATATATATTCTTTTATAGGACAATAAAACAAATCAAATGATTTATAAGAAGTCTCTGGGGTCACACCCTCCCCCCTTTTTTTTAAGTCAAGATCCCCACAAAACTCATTAGAAAACACAATCATTTCAAGTTTTCATTGTCATCAAATCCTTTATAAGCAAGTGAGATCGGACAGTTATAATGGGAAACATTATAGGGGTAGTACCACAGGGTTTATAATTACAGGGGCTTTGTTTGGGAGACTTTGTTGCAGCATACTGTTACAATTATGTATTTTTTTTCTTGAGACCATTCCAGAATTAACTATATCTGTGGTCAGTAGCCCTTGCATGGATGTATATTGTACTCCATTTGATATAAAATAAGAATTACAATCTACCCCCAAAAATTAACAGAGACCTTGAGATAAACCACACTGCCATATACGAGCCGAACTTGTATGGTTAATTATGGAATGGCCCTCAAACTGTATGTACATGTACATTTATAGTGTTATTTACAATTGCCTTGTCTGTTCTGCTAGCAGATTGGAATCACGATGTTGCCAGTTATTTGGATTTTACTACATGTTGCAGTTATTTGGATTTTACTACATAAGGCTATTCTGGAAAAAGATTTATTGAGGGAGGGTAAAAATGGAAGGCGCTTGTAATAATAATAGATGAGTGATGGTGTGCTTAAATTTTTCTTATCAAATTTCATGTAAATTTCATATTAAAGGCTTGAAAAAAAAAAGAGCCTTCCAACCCCTAACCCCCAAAATTTTTTTTTCTAGAATAGCTCTATTGCAATTTGCAGCTCTTTTGTAATTCTGTATTGTTACAGAAGTTATTGTCTCTTTGCTTCTTTTCTTAATAAGATTCTAGTTTCCCAATACTGTAAATTATTTTGATTCATTTACAGTTTCAGTATTTCTTGTGTTAAAAGAATGGATAAGGGAATGTTTGAATCGAATTTAAAAAACTAAAACTGTTTGTCAGCATAAGTTTTCTTCTTTGTCAATCTTACTGGAATATGAAGACTGTTTCTTTACCAGTGCTGATACAAGTATAAATATTGTATTGGTTTTGCATTTGATACAAGTAATATACAGCTGGAAAAACTTCAATTTGTAAAAAGAATATCCTTATTATTATTAAATGTAAATATATGTCTGGCTCTTTTCAAGACCCTCCGTGGTGTAAAGTTTTGTCAAGTGAAAGCATCTGTCCAGCCACTAACATTTGGCTTACTCATATCGATTTTCTTGTCAACCCTGTATTGAATTTTTGGATCTGCTTATATATGTATAAATATATTCTTCATTATAAATTGCTGATTGGCCATTTGTACATTATTACACTTTTAACCGAAAGGGAAAACAATGGATGGAAAACTCTGTGCAACATACAGTGCTGTTTTCTGACATTGTTAGGCAGCTTACTCCTCCAGACATCATATGTAAGGGCCGCCGCCTTTTTTACAAGTTCAATGGTAAGACAGTTTTATTGATTGAATAATACTATTTTAACAATTTTGTCAGTGCAGTATAGGTCATAAGCAAAATTTGGTCAGTGCAGTATAGGTCATAAGCAAAATTAAATTTTGAAACCTTTGCTATGCAAAATGCATAAGTACATACAAAATAACAAAATAGGAAGTTGAAATATAAAAGACAAAATTCTTTAGACTTGTTGACACAGAATGTTTGCCAGGTATTAGTTGGAATGGAAATGAAGTCCTAATGAAATATGTGCATTGATAAGTAATATAGTAATGAAGTGTTGAAAAATTATTAATGTATAAACTTGACCTACTCACAAACTCGTTTAAGGATTGATTTTACGCATCAATAAAAATTTCTATAATACATGAAAATAAGGTTTATGATTCAACAAAAGGAACTATATTGACAGCATATTTATTTGGTAATATGACATTACCAAAACAAGATTATTAATGTATCAACTTTTGTCATCATGATTAATGTTAACAGAATGTAGCAAATTTAAAATATCGGTTTGTATTCTATTAGTATCTTTACTTTGAGCTTTTGAATAATACATGATTGATTCAATCCTGCTACAGAAATGTGTGAATTGTTCTAGCTTTAATAACAAAAAAGTAAACAATCTGTATTTTGAATTTAAGAAGTTTGGAGTAATCAAAGATTTAATGTTATTTATTGTAGATATACCAAATGCTGGAGATGGATCAAAGAACATTTAACTTTAATTGTGTTGAATTAAAAAAATTTGAATTGAATATTTCAACTATTTGCTTTCTCAGAGCCTTGAAATGTATTAAAACGAGCAAGATAATACAAATCACTTTGAAATCACTATAAAAAAAAAAAGTTTCATATCCTAGTATGCGACTTTGATCTCTACCTGTATAAGTTGAGCGTTTGATATCATTGATTTCATGTATTGTGTCGTGGGTGTCCAAAATAATTTCTGTCACAATTGAAGGGACAACATAGAGGGTTTGAGACATCTATGGTATTTAGGGCCGTTGAAGTTTGAGTGAACCAAGTTCCACTGTATTAGTACGCAGGCAACACATGTCACATGTCTTCCAGGGAAGACTTATCACTAAGTTAAGGAAGTCTGATAATTATTTGAAATTTGTCCCAACAGCTTAAACAAAGGTAAAATCATATACAAATACATGAAGGAATGCAAGATGAACATAACACTGAAAACTAAAGGTTGGACACTAAAAAAAACACGAGTAACTGCATGTGTGTAGATCCTGCTTGGAATGTAAGGCTAATTTTTGTCTCGCCTGCGACTTTTGTCGCAAAAAGCGAGACTTGGGAATAGTGATCCGGCAGCGTTAGCTCTTGACTTAAAAGCTTAATATTTCAGAAGGTAGAAGACCTGGATACTTCATACTTTGTAAGGTCCTCATGTCTGTCAGTCAGTTTTCACTTGACCTCGACCTCATTTCATAGATCAGTGAACAAGGTTAAGTTTACAGGGTTAAGTCCATATCTCAGAAACTATAAGCAATAGGTCTTCTATATTTGGTGTGTGGAATGATTGTAAGGTGTACATGTCCAACTGGCAGGTGTCTTCTGACCATGACCTCATTTTTTCATGTTTCAGTGGTCAAAGTAAAATTTTTGTGTTTTGGTCTATTTTGCAGATACTATTAGCATACAGTCAACTATATTTGGTGTATGGAATGATTGTAAGATGTACATGTCCAACTTACAGGTGTCAACTGCTTTTTTTATACTTTAAACATAAATTATATTATCAACACTAGAACAGGCGAGACATTTCAGTGTGTCCACTCTTGTTTTCATACTGTTCAAAGCTAATAATGTGTCGTATCAAGATGATTAATACAGAATGGCGACAATAAACTGTGGATACATTAGTATGTGTGGTATACCAATGTTCATGAGGACTCTAACTGAAATATATAAGAGAATTGTGAAACAGGTTAACTTGACATATTTTCAACTTAACATATTTTTGCCATCTTTAATAGCACATCATAACACAGAAGCCCTAGTATATTAAAAAGAATACTTTTTTGATTATTTTAACTGAAATTTGAAAATAATCGTGTGTTTATTTGTTACGGCATTTTTTTCAGCATGTTACTTGACCCTTGGTCAATATAACTTGACTGTAACTAGCTTTTTCTGGCATCATGGACAGCCATATAACATTTAATATATACTTTTTATCGATTATTAATTGTTTTCCTTTTTAACTGATAATTTTTGAAGAAATGTCATGCCTAGGTAAACAAAAACTGCTTGTACTGTTGTCATTATAACTTAACCCAGGAGACGAGTATTGGATGAAAAAATCCTTTTGAAACATCTGTTTTCTCATTATTACTTGTTTTATGTCTTAAAAAGTCTTTAGTATATATATATATATCAATAAACTTTCCTGTCCACAAATATAATAAGAACAATTGAAAAAATATACTTAAGAGGCAAGTGTCAAAATAACTTTACAAAAAAATGAAGACAAGTATAAAATTGAAAAGACTAATATTAAACAAACATAATTTAAAATTATCCTTGAATAATGAAAGAAATTGTGGCAATCTTGTTTGCACTTTATTTCTCTAAAAAACCTTTAAAAAATTGAAAAATTGTTGTTTTTGACCAATAATACTTACTTTCATTGATAATACCATAAATACTTTTGGAATATTTTTCTTATGGTTGCTTGTACAAAATTGAACATATATCTATGCATAAATTATGTTCCTGTCTTTAAATGACATGTCAAAAAAATCATTATCTAAATGCAGGGTCTTGATACTTTTATGACCGTCAACATAACCTACACAATGTCTCGGGAAAAAAATGAATTAAAAAAAATGGTAGCAGTTGTATTGTCAACAGTGTGTGCATTTTGAGAAAACTGTATGAGCCACTTGGAAAATCACCATAAAGATGTTCTAATTGAAACTTTATTTTTTTTATCAATGTCACACTTTTCTGACCACCTTTTAGTTTTCACCCATATACTAGTATAAATAGCTTCCCGTTCTTTTTGGTTTAACATCGACTATAAATTTTATAGTCTTTGGTGGTGTGAATTAGCCTTTCTTTTGTTGTTCATATACTTTTATGTTTAATTTTTATTTATTTTTTTTTTTGGGGGGGGGGGGGGGGGCGGGTTGTGGGTTATAGTTGTTATCAGAGGTACCAGGCTTATACCACGCTAGACCGGCGGCGTTTCATCTACATGAGACCCATCATTGACGCTGAGATCAAAATAGTAAGAAGGCCACACACAAGTATAAAATTGAAGAGCACTGAGGACCCAAAATTCCGAAACGTTGTACCAAATAAGGCTAAGGTCATCTATGCCTGGGATAAGAACATCCTTAGTATGTATATTAATTCATACTTTTGCAAAACAAAAAATATAAAAATGACCATGTGATTGATATTCATTTCAACACTGAAGTGCTGACTACAAGTTTGGTGATATCCTCGGGGAGGATACGTCCACCAGTAGTGAGTCTTTTCAAAACTTCATGAATTTGATTCTGAAAAATACATTTGACCGAATTTATATTGTTGACCTACCTACCCTAAGAACACTTAGTTCAGACTCACTGGCTAATCTAAACCTGCTGACTTTATATAGTGCGTTATGTTGTAGTTAAGAATCCTGTAACATTTTATAGAAGGCTCATGTTCCAAACAGTGCCAAATTTAACTGACTAGAATGTGTCCTATCGCTATCCCGTATTCATTTTTGTCATTGGGTTGTTGTCTCAAAAACGTATACCCTTTATATATTTGTATTCAACAAGTTATATTTGTATTAAAGTATAATTACATTAGATGTATGTTTCATTATGATACTTTATTTTGATTGGCTAACTGCACATCACGTGTTATTCCGTAAGCAATTGCATTGCTCAATAAAACTTTTCATTCATGATAACACGTGGTCCCACAATAAAGTACACAGGTGAATTAAATAAAACAATAATAAAATTCGTGTTTTTATGATCATTGCTTAAAAAAGGTAATTATTGAATGCTTCATTTCGTAACTTCATAGGGTTGTAAAAGCGTTAAGCGTGCGCACATTTTTAATATGAAGCGCGGAACAGCATTCAATGCTTAAATAACAACAAGTATAAAATGTGTACAATTTCCAATACTGTTATTTTTACACTGTACTGTTTCAATTGACAAGTAATTAAATGCTTCAGAAACTTTTATTATGTTAACATACTTTTCAAGACCATGTTCAGAATGTAGAAAACATGCAGTGAAAAATTAATGCATCACATACTATAAAGAGTCATATCAATCTCATTTATAACTTTGACTCATTAAAACAGTTTGTTTTAGATTCTGTGCCAAATTATCCACGTGATTTGGTTTAAACACTACTTTAGCCTCGATTTGATTACCTATTCCCATGATTCCACTCACTTGGAATGTTTCATCTGCGACTTTCACCGGTCTTGTGGAATTGACATATTCTTCAGTTTTGAAATTAAGTCCGGGGTACGTGTTATATAGTTTTTTCATTGCTTTATGCCATTTGCTATCATGTTCAGTGATACCGACGTCGGATATGCCAACAGAAAGTTTATTTGTGTATTCTATATAGTTTAGAAATGCAGGCCATGGTAACGTGAACATAATAACCAGACGTCGGTTGCAACCACTGATAAGCCACGACACTATTCCGCATATTCCAAATGCAGGCCAATATGGTTTCTTCGTTGCAACCTGTAAAATAATTAATAATAAAGTTTCGGTATTTTATTCTCGTAAAGGCTAGGGGAAATATTTAAAATTGAGGCTCTTAAGATATAAAAAAGAAGATATGGTATGATTGCCAATGAGACAACTATCCACAAAAGACCAAAATGACACAGACATTAACAACTATAGGTCACCGTACGGGCTTCAACAATAAGCAAAGCCAATAGCGCATAGTCAGCTATAAAAGGCCCCGATAAGACAATGTAAAACAACTCAAACGAGAAAACTAACGGCATTATTTATGTAAAAAAAATATGAACGAAAAACAAATATGTAACACATAAACAAACGACAACCACTGAATTACAGGCTCCTGACATGGGACAGGCACATACATAAATAATGTGGCGGGGTTAAACCTGTTAGCGGGATTACAACCCTCCCCCTAACCTGGGACAGTGGTATAACAGTACAACATAATAACGAACTGTAAAAATCAGTTGAAAAAGGCTTAACTCATCAGATGGACAAAATACAAGTGGACGTGGTCCGGTACTTATACATCCCGACACAAAAAGACACAATGAACAGATCTGAGAGTACTCGCAATTATCTGACAGCTAGTTCAAAGCCACTAACAACTAATAAAAAATCATGCAACTAAGACTAAACTATCAATCCGTACTCACCCAACATCCAATTGATTTAGTGTAAAGACGTCATAAACAGCCAGAGAAAAACATGACCTTGTGCAATGCCTGTGTCGCTCACCTTGGTCTATGTGCATATTAAACAAAGGACACAGATAGATTCATGACAAATTTGTTTTTTGGTGATGGTGATGTGTTTTAGATCTAACTGAATATTCTTGCTATTTACAATTTTCCCTATCTGTAATGAACATGGCCCTTTAGTTACAGAGGAAAATATTTTGTAAATTTACCAAATTAATGAAAATTGTTAAAATTGACTATAAAGGGCAATTACTCCTTAAGGGGTCAACTGACCATTTTAGTCATGTTGACTTATTTGTAGATCTTACTTTGCTGATTATTATTGCTGTTTTGCTCGATCTATAATAGGATTCAAGATATTAACCAAAAACGGCAAAATTTCCAAAAAAAAATAGTAATTGGGGGGCAGCAAGTTAACAACCAGTTGTCCAATTCATCTGCAAATTTCAGGGAAGATAGATTTTTTAAACAAGATACCCTAATAATGATTGTGGCTAAGTTTGGTTAAATTCGGCCCAGTAGTTTCAGAGAAATTTTTGTAAAAGATTACAAATATTTACGAAAAATTGGTAAAAAATGACTATAAAGGGCAATAACACCTAATTTTGGTCATGTTGACTTATTTGTAGATCTTACTTAGTTGAACATTAATGCTGTTTACAGCTTATCTCTTTCTATAATACTATTCAAGATAATAACCGAAAACTGCAAAATTTCCTTAAAATTACCAATTAAGGGACAGCAACCCAACAAACGGTTGTCCGATTCATCGGAAAATTTCAGTGCAGATGGATCTTGAATTGATAATCAATTTTATCCCATGTCAGATTTGCTCTAAATGCTTTGGATTCAGAGTTATAAGCCAAAATCTACATTTTACCCCTATTTTCTATTTTTAGCAATGGCGGCCATCTTGGTTGGTTGGCCAGGTCACCCCACACTCTTTTTAAACTAGATACCCCAATGATGATTGCGGCCAAGTATGGTTAAATTTGGCGAAGTAGTTTCAGAGGAGAAGATTTTTGTAAAAGTTGACGACGACGTACGCCGGTCGTCAAGTGATGAGAAAAACTCACTTGGCTCTTTGGGCCAGGTGAGCTAAAAAGGATGCGTTAGCTTCATATTATTACTCGATCTTTTTGATATCTTAACAAGCGTGCAAACGCTGAAATGCTTGCCTTCTCTGCTGGCTATTGATTTTAGGTCAATAGTCCTCAATATGAAGGCTTACTACAACTATCACATGCATTCAACATGATCAGAAAAAATGAGATCGAGTTCAGATAAACCAAACTGAAAATGCATATAAATTTTACAAAATTATTTATTTTGTAAAAATATTTCCTTTCTTCATTTAAACTGTATACATAACAACACAATTGAACCTTGCAATGTATGCACATACCAAATATAGCTATCATTTTACTTAAAATAAGAGAGAAATTAGCAGAGATCACATACATCTATTGTATGTTTTCTGACACCTGGTACAACATGAATATAAGATTTACGAATTATTCAGGACAGGTTTTGATGTGGTATATGAATGTTAAAAGGATTGGAGATATATATGAAAAAAGGTTATGATATAAAGCCTTATAGTACATGTATATACCATTGCCTCTTTGTATCCTGGACGAATGTCTGAAGCTGGTATTGAAATTTCTCCACTAGTCAAGTATGTCTCAGAATTTTCTAGTTTATATTTCGTCAAGTTCTCTACCTCAATGCCAAACACGACGTGATAGTTTCGAGGCATTATCGATGACAATGTGGTGTTGCCTAGAGAAGAACCTGGCACAGCTGTGACACCATCAAGCAGATTTTCTATGGAAACAGATTCTACAAGAAGAAAAGTATTGGATACTGATTTTTTTTAATTGTTCGATTAATATGATTGTGCATTGGATCTTAAAAACATGACAACATACAGTGGAGATCACTTCTAACCTCTCATCAGAACTGTCAGGAGAACTGTCATAGAACTGTTCTAACCTGTCCTAGAACAGTTCTACCTAGAACAGTTCTACCCTAGAACTGTTCTAAGTAGAACTGTCAGAATCAGTTCTAGGTAGAACTGACCAAATCAGTTCTAGGTAGAACTGTCAGGATCAGTTCTAGGGTAGAACTGTCTAAATCAGTTCTAGGTAGAACTGTCCAAATAAGTTCTAACCGTAGAACTGTCAGCAGAACTGACTAAATCAGTCAGGACTGTAGAACAGTTCTAAACTGACGTCACTGCAGTAAGGGCACTTTAGAATTTAGAAGAAATAAATCACTTCCAATTACTTTGCTATATAATAGCAGATTTTTTATATTTCTTTCTGATCATAGTTTACGTTACATGTACAAATATCGAAGTGAATAGGAGGTTATCCAACTTATCGGAGAAATATTTTTATAAGATTGCATAGGAAACATCATTGTTTACGTTTCTTCGTTCCCCGTTTTTAACAGTCTCTTCATACTGTCATTAATATATCTCTGCATTTAATTCATGGAATTTTAATCGTTATTTACCTTGTTTGCCTTGGATTTACATTCATTTAAGATTCTGTTTTGACAAATGTTCATACGAAAACTGTACAGTGGATGAATTATGGGATATTAATGATAAAAGTGTTGTATTATAACGTAAAAAACTATATATACATTTGCACCATCTCGTCAATTTAGCCAGACTTATCCATAACGATTATAAATGATATCTGGGAGTCTGAAACTCAGAAAAATATACTCATCTGAACATGAATGAAGCATTTGCCACTGGACGTTCGGCTACAAACAAAATCATGCATTTTTCTTTGTCTTCTTCCATTTGTCTTCAAATTATATTAACAGTATACTATTCCAAGAAGAGAACTTCCCATACATGTACTTTTTATTTTAAAATAAAGTATATGAATCAGTCATGTGAGTGTTGGATGATGCCGTAAAATAGTTTTGTTTAAAAAAAAAACCCATCACAAACTAACTGACTTAAAAAGTCACTTTAGTGACAGTTCATTATTATGGATACAGAGAGAAAATAAGGGTGCGCTAAATTTTAGATATGGTATAAATACACCTTACTGCTATTTGTCTGCCATTACTGGATATCGCACAGGTTCCTGTAAAAATTTGACATCATAAACTGTGACATAAAACAAAATATCTGACGCCACAATGGAAAAGTCATTGTTGTATGCTTCAAAAGTTCAAGAGGCCGGGTCAGCCAGGATTAGCAATATAGGTGTATTGTGTTCCAAAGTTGGCGTCAATTTTATCATACGATCCGTCCTGACATACAAATATTATTGGTTTACAATGAGGCCATATATATTTACATGATAAGTGTAAATAAGTTCAGTTTTGGTTGATATGGTCAAATAATTTTGTTAAAACGACTCAGTCTGATACATGTATAGCGAAACTACTGAAATTTGTTTACAATTCAATATTTTGAATAAAAAGAGGACTTGCAGAAAATTGCTGGTACTCTAAATTGATGTGAATTTTTTTTTTAAACCTATGATTGCGTTGGATAAAAACCGCAATTTTTATACGTGTGCATTTAAAACAAATTTCGTTGTAAAAAGGTATAAAAACAGCACAAACAACATATTCCAAAAGACCAAAAATGTGAAAAAGTATATTCAAACAAAACGCATTTGATTAACAGGTCGAACAACTGATGTTCTTTAACCCTGCTGTCTGCCATTGGCGATTGCCAAATAAAATTGATCACAAGATGTAACAAAATGGATCTTAATATAAATTTAATACTAAACAGAAAAAAATGTTTTAACTTGTGGCCACGATGTTATGCCACAAACATACAGTGTCAATATTAATTTTTTTCGTTTGGACTTGTATCATATTTTCCCTCCGGTTTATATGATCCGTTCATCCAATATTGACTCTTAAAATTCAAGAGTCTATCTAAAAATGAGGGTACTTTGTATATGGCCTTCCAAATACCGTTTCGATCCCTTACATCACTGAAGAGACATTTATTGTCGAAATCCGGATCTGGTGTACTAAAAAAATATTGACACCGTATGTTTGTGGTATAACATCGTGGCCACAAGTTAAAACATTTTTTCTGTATAGTATTAAATTTATATTAAGATCCATTTTGTTCCATCTTGTGATCAATTTTTTTTTGGCAATCGCCAATGGCAGTCAGCAGGGTTAAAGGGAAACTTCGCAAAAAAATCAAAAATTGATATTATGTCCATTCTGTATAAAAATGCTCAAATTTATAGATATTAAAGTTTTATTCCGCTAAATAAGAGATCACCATCGATTTTAAATTTTGAGTATCAGTTCTCTGCTCTCCGCCATCTTGTCACCTTCTCCGATGAAAAATCCCGATATGTCTATAAACCACAAAGGAACAAAACTACAGTAAACGATGTAGTCGTAATTGCGTGTCGATATCTTGTCAATCGTACGGTTGTTTTATCTGACTGACTAACTTGATACGGAAAATGGTCTTATATTTTTAAATAACCATATAGTCTGTTATTTTTAATTGATAATATTGTAATTAGTTAAAATGTCAAAGTTCAAATCATAAATAAGTGTTCCGTGGAAATTGTTTTCGAAAATCTAATTCGTTCATAATTCTTTCAAGTAATAAACTTTATTTAAATAAATTCGGATCTTCCCTCATCTGATCACCAGCATGGCTAAAGGTATTACTCCCAAAGGTATTGGAAGGGGTGTAAGGTGACACGTCCAGGTATTCAATCGATTTCCTGTCCGGCTGGCTTGCAAGTTCATGCATCGTTTCACTTCTGTAGGTATTGATCAGTGTACACGACCGTTACTTATAACTTTCCATTTTGAACTATCAGGTGCATGTATAATATACATTTTTGTCTTGCGTGTCCGAAAGTGATATTTATACTAGTCATTACTGAACTCATACGCTTGTTTATAAATAACATTTCTGGTGTAAAGAATATTATCTATAAAAAAAAATTAATACAAAAAAAAATTTGAAGAAATACAAATCTATTTACATATTTTTCCAAGGGTTAATTTGGGGAAATGTAATATATACTCATTGTCAATAGTTTAGGACAGATTGGAACATACCAGAATTATTGATTTAAATAAATGTGCGCACTTGTCGACGATTCGTGTATACATACGCCTAGGTAGAAAGTTACGGAACTATAGTCAGTAGCGCAATTTAAAATATGTATACATGTATACATTGAACATAAGAAAGAAACATACATTTTGTGTAAATTGTGGTAAAAGTTTTGTAAATTATTATAGACTAGTCCACGTATGCCAACAGTATGTAATCAACGAATTCGATAGACTATTGTATACCAAAAGAAGAAGAAGAAAAAAAAGAAACAATTTGATTTAAATACAGGTCAATTTATAACTTGCTTTGGTTCATCGAAGTAAGAACATAGTAAACTCACAGATTTATATATCAATTAGATTGTTCTCGAATAAAGGACGAAATTTGTCATCATCACAATTGTTCCAACATTCATGTAAAATATATGCAACTGGACGTACACTAATAATCCCCAAGGGATGTGAATATTTTCTAGGAAAACTATTGAGTATCAATTTCGGGATTTATTTTCTTTCTTGATATTCAATGACAGCAATTTAAAGAATAAACTGCTTGTCGGATATTTGTCCGCTTTAGGGGTATTCTTGCAAGTTGAACAGACTTATAATAACATTCAAAAATTGGGAATGATAACATTAAATTCGTTGTCTTTTAATTTTAAACATCGTTGGTCAAATAGTTATTTAAGTATATATATACGTTGGGAGACGACGATTATTATAGTAGTCTCAGATTTTAATAAGGACGTTCCCGATTATGAATAAATTTGGTTGACGTTTTTCACACTTGAAAAGAATATCTATTTGTAATTTTTCGATTCCATTCCAATACAAAAGTATTTTTTCTTTATTCGTACATATTATATTCCGCTTCGGTAGAGTTATCTTCAGATAGTTTCATATATTAATTAATACATGGCTTTCAAAAGTCTAAATGTAAGTGTTCTCGTACATTTTTTCGCCCAATAAAGACAAATAAAAATGATTTAGTAAAGCTATTTCTAATTTCTAAGTCCCCCTTTTTTATGAGACGTTAAATCAAGGACAAGACTTGTATATCATTTCATTCTGACATATGAATTAAGTTTCCCGTCTTTAACCGAAAATTGTGTATTTCTTAGTAAATTAACTTATTTGAATTCAAATAAATAATAGCACCAAATATAATTAAATAATTCCACGGCGACCAATTTTTATTTGTCACCAACTTGAATATGTATTTGTAATGTGTGTATTAAATGCTCCCACTGATCCGAATAGACAGTCACACCTGGCAAGGTGTGCCCTAGAGGCGTGGTTAAATACCGAAGTGCAAATAACAATTTACCTTTCAACAAGCCATCTACGAGTATTGCCACAGAACCGTGAATACACACATCGTATAAACCTAGTCATAGCAGAGATAGTAAAAGGTCAATAATCATGAGTACACCAACATATTGTCTTTACAGATTATTGTACTTTAATTTGTTCACCTTATCAGTCCGAAAATGCATTTATTAAAAATAAATTTATAACTTTTTGTGTTGTCTACAAACATAATTCGAATATATACGTTTAACATAGATAATTTATCTCACGAATGAGTACAATTGAACGTCTGTGCGTTTTATCTTCTTATTATCGGATGGTTATTAGATAAAGCATAAGTCATCGGGGCGCTTACGATTACGTTAAAATATGATTAAAAACCAAGACTTTTAATGATTGTATTTTAAATCCCGGCATGCAAAAATCAGGAGAAAACGTCACGACCTACAGGAAGTAGTTGATATTTTTTCCTTAATTATTGAATTTCTCCTTTATTACTGCACATATAGCGATAAAACTTTGTGAATATATATATTATGTTATAATGAACATATTTAAACCATAAGTAAAAAATCGTGAATTTTCCCTTTAAAGAACATCAGTTGTTCGACCTGTTAGTCAAATGCGTTTTGTTTAAATATACTTTTTCACTTTTTTGGTCTTTTGGAATATGTTGTTTGTGCTGTTTTTATACCCTTCTATATATATAGACACTTATATATATATAAGTGTCTAAGAATGTAACTTTAACACACTAATGAGTGTTATAAAATTAGTTGTTATATTTTATATATTATTCACGCAATATTTCGCTAAACAAATTAGCTTCATCGGGCGTGTGCATCTATCTAGGTGAAATCGGATGCATGACAAAAAAATATCTTTGTAGCTTGACGTTTTTGTTTAAAAGTTTAAAATATTGATTGATGGGGTATATACAAGATATTTTTGCCGTTTATTGTACATAATAATTTTTAAATCTAAACAAATAGTTGTTTTAGTTAAATAGAATGAAATTCATGATTTATTCCGTTGGTTTTAGGTAGAACTGTTTTTCATCCCTCTCATTAAGTCCATCAGGTTCAAGAGTACGTAGCTGATGCATCCAGAACCTTTCTCTCTGTTTTCTCCTTTCGGAGTCCCAATTTTGATTTACCTCAATTATTTGAAAGGTGATATTATCAAAAGTATGTCCTGTTCTTAAGAGGTGTCTCGTAATTGGACAGTTTCTTCCTTTTGTATAGAACGACCGGTGATTGTTAAGTCTGATGTTGAATGTAGTTTCTGTTTCACCAACATACTGCAGCTTGCAAGTTCCACAAGTAAGAATATAAATACTATTTTCCGTTTTGCAATTAGATGTAACATAGATGTTGTATCGCTGCTTTGTTACTGTGCTGCGAAAAGAGTGGTCAGTGTTGGCGGCTTTACAGCACTTACAATTGCTTCTACCGCATTGTTTGTAACACCCAAATTTAGAAGTTTCTTGTTTCTTTACTTTTGATGTCATAAGAATGTCTTTGAGATTTTTGGGTCTGCGATAGGCAATAACAGGAGGTGATGGAAAAATTTCTTTTAAGGAAGAGTCATTTTCGATAAGACGCCAGTGCTTTCGGATAGTAGATGAAATATTTGTCAAATCGGGATGGAAGGTTACAACAAACGGAATTCTATCTGCACGGGTCGTCTTATCTTTGTATTCCATGAGGCTAGCTCGATCTTTTTCTTGGGCTTTATCAAAAGCGTCTGTGATGTTTTTGGTTTTATATCCTCTTGATTTCAGCTGTGTTTTTAGTTGTCCCAAACGATAGTTAAGTTTGGATTCCGAGGAGCAAATTCGTATTAGTCTGATGGCTTGACTGTAAGGTATACTCCTGGAGCAGTGTTTCGGGTGACAACTTTTTGGAGAAAGGAACTGGTGTTTATCAGTTTTCTTTGTGTGGAGATCAGTTGTCATGATCCCGTTTTTTACAAATGTGGTGGTGTCGAGAAAAGCAATTTTCTCGCTTGAAAATTCAGATGTAAATTTAGATTGAGTGATGGAACTGATTACAATGATCTAAGAAATCTTGCAAATGTTCTGCATTATCGTTCCATTTCATGTCAATATCATCAATAAAACGGAGCCATGACAAGGGTTTGTATGGCACACTTAAAAGGATGCGTTCTTCGAGATCCCCCATAAAAATGTTGGCAAAAGAAGGTGCCATTTTTGTTCCCATACTAGTTCCGTCAATCTGTAAAAAGTGCTTGTCGTTGAAAATAAAGTTGTTATTTTCAAGCACTAGCTTGAGCAATTGAACTAGACAGTCAGTTTGGGGATGTTTGTCCTTTCGAGTATTCCATACTTTTTCACACGCGGCAATTCCTTCATCTTTTGGAATATTTGTGTATAAAGAACACACATCCATTGAAACCAAAATTGTGTTGTTAGGTAAAGGACTTAAGGAATTCATTTTCTTCAAATAGTCAGTCGTATCTTGAATATGAGATGGTAGTTGTTAAACATGTGGTCTGAGGTGGTAATGAACAAATTCTGAAATTTTTTCGGTGGGATGGCCATTAGCTGATACTATAGGTCTCCCTGGGATTCCTTCTTTGTGGAGTTTTGGAAGTAAGTAAAATCGACCGGCTGTGCACGTTTCGTCTGGGCGTAGATAATCGTACGTATCGTCATCAATTTGTTTATCTTTATTCATTTTTGAGAGGACGTCATTAATTATTTTGCTGATTTCTTTGGTTGGATCACATGCTAGTTCTTTATAAAATTTAGCGTTTGAGAGTTGACGATTTCCTTCTTCGATGTAGTCTGCCTTGTTCATCACTACAACGGCACTTCCTTTGTCAGCTTGTTTGATAACAATTTCGTCACGGTCTTTTAAGTTTATCATGGCTTGACTTTCTGACTTTGAAATATTTCTGACTTGTTTACCACTGATTGAAGATCTGACTTCAGCTTTGACTGATGTAATGAATGATTCCAAATTGTCGTTTTTGCTTTTAGGGGGATTCCATTTACTTTTCTTTTTAAATTTTGGAATGCATATGTCTCCTTCATCACTCTCATAATCAGATTCATTCATTCCGGCTTCTTTTAAATTTTTCTTCTGTTGTCTATTGAAATGTTCTTTCAACCGAAGACGCCTGGCAAATGCTTCTACATCTGTCTCAAGTTGTAAATTGTTGACGGTTGCTGGAGCTGGACAGAAATTAAGGCCTTTACTCAATAGTTTTTCTTCAGAGGTAGTTAGTTCTATTGATGACAGATTGACAACTAACTTATCTTGAACTGTGTGTTTCTGTTTTTTAAAACGTCTTTTCCTCGGTTGTTTTGATTTACTCTCTTTTAACAAGTTTAAAATTTGATCTTCTTCAAAAACGGACTTTTGGTTTAAACGGTCACGTTTGAACTTTTTATTTTGTTTAGCTTTGAAATTTTGTTTCTCTATTCTTTGAATGTCGGTTAGTCTTCTTTGAATTACGTCCATGTCTTCTGGAGTAACAGACAGAGATGTTTTTATATACGTTTCATTTAATTCCGAATTTGTTTGTAGCCGTAGATAGAAAAGGAGAGTAAGAGTTGAAGAAGTCGGAATGAACAATTGAATAAAATATCGTCCCAACGTTTCATAAATCTGATGGACTTTACACCCGGTGTCTGAGGCGTCAATTTGATATTTAAACCTTTTGGTATGGTGTTGTTATTTATGTACGATTTAAGATTAGAAGCATGATGTTCAAGCTGTATTTTCTTTTTCGTTAAACTTCTTAATTTATTAAAATATGTTTTGTTTTCCATGATCTTGCAAGGAAATAGATATGAACAGATTACACAAAATAAGATGTGTAATGCGTGTTGCCTGTGAAAATAGTATATAGTGTCTAAAAATAGCAACAATCAACATTCAATCTATCTAGGTGTGGATCAGTTTGTAAATAAACTGATGCAGTTACTAAATTAAATTATATAAGTGTCTAAGAATGTAACTTTAACACACTAATGAGTGTTATAAAATTAGTTGTTATATTTTATATATTATTCACGCAATATTTCGCTAAACAAATTAGCTTCATCGGGCGTGTGCATCTATCTAGGTGAAATCGGATGCATGACAAAAAAATATCTTTGTAGCTTGACGTTTTTGTTTAAAAGTTTAAAATATTGATTGATGGGGTATATACAAGATATTTTTGCCGTTTATTGTACATAATAATTTTTAAATCTAAACAAATAGTTGTTTTAGTTAAATAGAATGAAATTCATGATTTATTCCGTTGGTTTTGGGTAGAACTGTTTTTCATCCCTCTCATTAAGTCCATCAGGTTCAAGAGTACGTAGCTGATGCATCCAGAACCTTTCTCTCTGTTTTCTCCTTTCGGAGTCCCAATTTTGATTTACCTCAATTATTTGAAAGGTGATATTATCAAAAGTATGTCCTGTTCTTAAGAGGTGTCTCGTAATTGGACAGTTTCTTCCTTTTGTATAGAACGACCGGTGATTGTTAAGTCTGATGTTGAATGTAGTTTCTGTTTCACCAACATACTGCAGCTTGCAAGTTCCACAAGTAAGAATATAAATACTATTTTCCGTTTTGCAATTAGATGTAACATGGATGTTGTATCGCTGCTTTGTTACTGTGCTGCTAAAAGAGTGGTCAGTGTTGGCGGCTTTACAGCACTTACAATTGCTTCTACCGCATTGTTTGTAACACCCAAATTTAGAAGTGTCTTGTTTCTTTACTTTTGATGTCACAAGTATGTCTTTGAGATTTTTGGGTCTGCGATAGGCAATAACAGGAGGTGATGGAAAAATTTCTTTTAAGGAAGAGTCATTTTCGATAAGACGCCAGTGCTTTCGGATAGTAGATGAAATATTTGTCAAATCGGGATGGAAGGTTACAACAAACGGAATTCTATCTGCACGGGTCGTCTTATCTTTGTATTCCATGAGGCTAGCTCGATCTTTTTCTTGGGCTTTATCAAAAGCGTCTGTGATGTTTTTGGTTTTATATCCTCTTGATTTCAGCTGTGTTTTTAGTTGTCCCAAACGATAGTTAAGTTTGGATTCCGAGGAGCAAATTCGTTTTAGTCTGATGGCTTGACTGTAAGGTATACTCCTGGAGCAGTGTTTCGGGTGACAACTTTTTGGAGAAAGGAACTGGTGTTTATCAGTTTTCTTTGTGTGGAGATCAGTTGTCATGATCCCGTTTTTTACAAATGTGGTGGTGTCGAGAAAAGCAATTTTCTCGCTTGAAAATTCAGATGTAAATTTAATTGAGTGATGGAACTGATTACAATGATCTAAGAAATCTTGCAAATGTTCTGCATTATCGTTCCATTTCATGTCAATATCATCAATAAAACGGAGCCATGACAAGGGTTTGTATGGCACACTTAAAAGGATGCGTTCTTCGAGATCCCCCATAAAAATGTTGGCAAAAGAAGGTGCCATTTTTGTTCCCATACTAGTTCCGTCAATCTGTAAAAAGTGCTTGTCGTTGAAAATAAAGTTGTTATTTTCAAGCACTAGCTTGAGCAATTGAACTAGACAGTCAGTTTGGGGATGTTTGTCCTTTCGAGTATTCCATACTTTTTCACACGCGGCAATTCCTTCATCTTTTGGAATATTTGTGTATAAAGAACACACATCCATTGAAACCAAAATTGTGTTGTTAGGTAAAGGACTTAAGGAATTCATTTTCTTCAAATAGTCAGTCGTATCTTGTATATACACACACACACCAAATCTTTATTCAATTTACTGTATGTGAATATTGATAGATACATGTGAATAGACATTGGAATTGTTATGACCTTTGCACATGGCAGTGTCCAACAAAAAGGCATATCCACCTTTAAAGAAATGTATACACATGAACATAATGGTTAATATAACATGTATAATGGATAAAAAAATTTAAAACTGTTGAATCAAAACCGAAAAAAAGTATGCGACATAGTAAAGAATATATAGTTGATATACTTTTTGTTCCTCATTATTTTAAATTCAAGGGCCATTAGAGGTTGCATTATCCTGAATATTCTATTTTATTTTCTGGAAGTCAAAAGAGAATTAGAAAAAAATTTGCCCTTGCCTTACGAAGATACAAATGTCTGTTCAACGTAAACGTCATATCAACTTATAGATATTTTGTTCTGTCCAACAACTAGAAATAAATGTTTAATATCCTAGTTGCTAGATTTGGGTATACAATTTCTACTATAGTGTCCGCCCTACTTATGGAAATTTCACTAAAATATCGAACGTAAATTGCAAATTTCAAACTGTTTTTATGGAATCATTATAGTAGCACTCATTTTCTGAATTTAGAACAAGACCACTAATGGATGTTTAACACAGCAATATCATCGCCTACACGGAGACGGACTTATAGTGCATACTCCTTTCAGCGAACTGGACGTCACTGTAAACAGGCAAACGAACCAATATTAAAAATTACCAGAGGATTATCAAAGTCTTATGGTTTCTGACTTTGGACAGGAGTAATAATTCGGTGGAGTTAAACATAATTCGTGAACTCCGAAACCTCCCTTTCTTCCTGTAGACAAAATGTAATAAACAAAACCACAGATATTTTTTTCTTAAATTTATATTAAAAGAAGCAGGAGACCCTAACACTTTGCATGAAGAACGTAGGTGCTGCCTCTTATAAATGCTTTCATTTTGGTTTGTACTTATTTAGAACATAGTATGCAATTAGTATATGTGCAGTTATTTGAACTGAAAGTGAAATTTTAAACCACACAAAATTCTTATACGAAGAAACTTAATGAAAGATTCTTTTCAAATTATATGCATTTCTCTTTAAATATAATTTCACAAAAAAAAAAACCCAAAGCAAACTGTTTATATAAAAAAAAAACTTTTAAAATCGATGGACTATAAGAGAACACATATCAACATTTTGAATATTCGAATGAATACTTAGCTGCTAAGTTTGTACGTACCAGACTTTAATGATTTGATTTCTGGTGAATCTTTGTCCATTTCTAAAATATAAAATGGCAATGACACATTTTAGTTTAAAGTGAGTAAAACTTCTCATTCCTTTTTTTCTGATTAAAAATTAATCCAGCTGCACAAACAATTTAAAAATCTGTTTTGAGGAATAGTAAAATAAAATAATACGTTCATGAAATATTAATACTGCATTCTCTGTAAATATTTGATTACAGATAATTGTATGACATTAATTGTCGACAATGATATCAGAACATTTCAGAATCAAATGAATGTATCTTTTTGATAACGTTTCATGTCAAAAGGAAGTAGAAAGAACAAATTAAATAGAAGAAATTAAAAATGTGTATGAATTAAGTAGATTTGAAATGTGTACAAACCAGACACAACCGATTCCAAAGATACTTCTGATGATTCTTTTCTATTTTCTGAAAGTATATAATAATGTTATCCATCATTAGAACAATGGACTGATACTCATGTATGTATATACCTCTATTTTTCGGAAAACGCGCAGCATTTCAATTCCACACAAATTTACAAATCGAAATTCCAAAATTACAAACTGAGGACTCAAAACTCTTCAATTACATGATATCATAACGAAGTTTCTGTACTAGAAGGTTGCACATGAGCCGTAAATGTTGTTGAAGTAGATTTGTTGTCGTTTGAAGAATATAACCATTATGAATTATGACAACCTTTTTTGGTATTGACGTTGTTTATCATTTAGATTACGTGTTATACATGTTATAGTGTTCTTTCATTTGTCTTTGTAAATTACTTCTTCTTCTGTTTAATTCATTTGACAGGAATAAGATAGTTCGGTATTTTTGTTTGTTTACTTCTTTCCTAATATCATGTATATGGTTTATATTCATAGACAAGCATGTGTAATGTTTATATTCATAGGCAAGCATGTAATATATGGTTTATATTCATAGGCAATCATGTATATTGTATATATTCATAGGCAAGCATCTATATGCAAACAACAAAATAGTTATTTCAAATGAAACTTATTTGGGCTGAGATGTGTACACGTGTACATGTGTGGTTGTTGTTGCTGAACTCAAAAATTTTGCCATACTCATTTTCGAAAACTTCATTAAATACTGTGGACGATTGGCTTTTTGGGATTCAATTACTTACCTGTTTTAACATCATGGTTTCCTTTTAATTTAAATATAGTACTTCATGAGTAGTTTTTATATTTGTCTTCGCAAGTCTTATTCATTTTGAGTATCCACAATTGTGAACAAACGTTAAACCCTCAGTATTCTTTCTTTTTCAAATTATAATATACAGTCCAAAAAAGATCCTTTAACTATTGATTTTCCTGCATCAGGTTTTTCCTCTTGTAAAGAGACTTGAAATACCATGTTAGTGATAGCTAGAGATATCTAACGTTCATTATGTCGGTCCGACCGTCGGTCTGTCTGTTATCCATATAAATGAATGGTATTGGACATATCAACAAAACATTTTAAAGTGATATTGATGCTTTTACAGTTTTTTCATGCAGTACCAGTTACAAACGACATATACACAGTGTTTGTTTCTGACAGAGTTCTTGTCTCTTTATTCCAAAGATCGTTTTCACATTCTAAACAGTCTTCAGAAAGACATTTAGCTATATTTGAAATATCTACCAGATTTTTAATAACTCTTTACATGTACATGTATTTAAAAAAAAAATTCTTTGAATGTATTCTATCGGTCATCACACTCATATATATATATTTTTTTATTCTAATTCGCGTAAGTATATGATTTTTATAATACTTAAACGTATACCAAAATTTCAATGAGTGTGAAATAAACAGTTAAAGTCATATGAAACGAGTGACTTGTGAAAAATAATGTTTATTCAATTCTTGAACCAATGCATGTATATATCATAAACTTAGTCTTCTTTTAGGTATGTTATCATTGGTTATGGTGACGAAAAGTATTAATATTTTACCAGTAATAAATAGAATACGTTCATTAAAGTCCACAACTTCAGATATAAACATGTACAAACACCGTAAGATGGTACCAAAGGAACATACTCATCCACAATAGAAAAAAAGCAACAAGAAATAAAAAAAATCGTCCCTTTTGTCTTAATTTTAAGTACAGAGTTTAGTTCCTTTGGGTAAATTTCGGAGGTATATTTAGGAAATTCTCTTTCATTTGACATGTTTAAGTAAAATATATCATCAAGATAACCATAAGTGTTGTTAAGTTAATCAACTTAGTGCAAATAAGACGGGTCTGTAATGAGTTTGATGGTCACAAATTGTGATGCATAATAGCAAATATCAAGAATCTATGTTAACAAAAGAAAGCCGAAAGATACAAGAGGGTCAGTCAAACTCATAGATCGAAAATAAACTGGCTATACTATGGCTAAGAAAAAGACAAACAGACATAGTGAACATAGAAAACTAAACACTTAGCAACACGAACCCAAACCAAAACTGGGGTGATAATAGGTGCTCCGGAAAAGTAAGCAGTGTAATCCTTAATTACATTGCAGTAAACATATATATCGTGGGTGTGTCAAAGCACCATAATATATATATTCTATAAAATATGTGAAATTTCGATTATAGTACTGGTCAAGCATTTCTTTATTTGAAACCAAGATAAATTCTGCAAATTTTTTTGAAAAGTATAAATTCACCAAAGACTAACGGGGGAAAATCAATGACGATATTCCACCTCTAAAGTTTTTAAAGTCCCTATTTTTTGTCAACAAACACACTTTTACGAATTGAATCAATAAACTCTATCGTTTCAAACCATCATACTTTAGCTAGTCCTATAATATATGACTTCGGAGTTTCATATCATTTACATTCAACATTTTTTATCGGATAATTTGTTTACTATCAATGTTGAAACCCAAAGTCAAATGGATTGATGCCTTTTTCTCGTAGCAAAATTTTAAATCAATAACCCACTGCCAAAACAAATAAAACTATAAGGAGCAACCTAAATATGAAAGGAAACAACTGCTAACCGCATTTATAACTTAAAAATTATGTTCCTAATCAGACCGTGTATATTTACGCCAAACATTTTTAAGTTTAGCTCAAAAATTAGATATTGAAAAATACTCTACAAATTTTAAAATTAATTGGTTTGATAATGTAACAAACATCTATTGAAGTCACTTCTGAAAAATCATTTTCGTTATGAGATTTGAAATTTGTAATTTTCATGAGATTACATTATTTGATTTCACGAGGATAATATAAAAAGAAATGATAAGTTTATTTTTAAAAGATTTCATCTTATCAACAATTTGAATAAATCAAAACATTTGAATTTGATTGTTTTAGAAAAAAAAAATCTCAACCGCCTTCTAAAGAACAAAATATTGAAATTGCTAACCTTAAACATTTTTCAATTTGCCTTAAAATATTGAAAAATGAAAAATGCTAACACCTGGAGCATTTTCAATTTGCCTTTAACAATTGAAAAATGAAAAAATGCTCCAACGTGCGCATTTTTCAATTTGCCTTTAACAATTGAAAAATGAAAAATGCTCCAACGTGCGCATTTTTCAATTTGCCTGTAACAATTAAAAAAATGAAAAATGCTCCAACGTGGAGCATTTTTCAATTTGCCTTTAAAAATTGAAAAATGAAAAATGCTCCAGCGTGGAGCATTTTTCAATTTGCCTATGAATATTGAAAAATGAAAAATGTTGAATTTTCATCTTCATTTTTCAATGATTTTTTTTAATCAAAGATATTGAAAAAATTGATAATCAAATTATTTTTTCATTCATTGTTTACACTTTAGAAGTTTTGTGTTTATGCTTTAAATATATATAATACACATGTGTGTATGTGTGAACCCGTATATATGTTACAGTAAATAGGTGAAATTAGGAATTACACGTAATTACTAAACATTTCAGTAAATACCTGTAATTACTAGCCAATTTAGTAATTACATGACTGTATTTACTGGTTGTTTCAGTGATTACTGGTATTCACTTATTTTTTTTGGTCATTTTTACAGCTATTTACTAACTTGATATTTTTGTTTTAAAATTAAAGATATAATCCAAGATATTGAATTGAAACTGAAAAATGGTTGTTTAAAAGTATTGAAACTCCCTTAATATCATTTGCAGCATGCAAGACAATGATATCAATCCAAAATTGAGATATACATTTGTGAGAAGTTTATAGGCACTTTCACATTTCGTATTTTTGTGTTTCTCTTTTTTATGAGTTTTTCAAGACCTCCAAACTCCAGTTTATATACCTGCAACAAAATTTTACTATCGTTTTTATCTGTATAAGAATGATCTTTTGTGGATTGAATAAGCCGTTCCTTTTGATTTTCTTTCAATGTTGTCATTATGATTGTTTCTTTTTGTCGAGCCTGCGACCTTTGTCGCAAAAGCGAGACACAGCAAACTATTCTGTCGTCAGGATCTTCCACAAGTATTCACTATGTGGTTAAAGGTCTTTAAATTTTGATCACTTTCTTCAATTATCCTGGATTTCTACCAAACGTGAACAGAAGCTTGACTATAGTTATGAGATAATATTATACCTCATTAGAGAGGAGAATTATTTTCGGCGTTTATCTACATGTAAACTACGATTATACTACTTTAATATATAGAGACTGTATTCTGTCAGGGACTTTCTATGTTAGTATAGAAAGTCCCTGATTCTGTCTACTGTTTTCTTTGAAATGTTTACTATTTAAGGGTTGCATATATATATTAATAAGTAAAACATGCTCAAATTCATCTAAAACTATCTCGACCAAAAACTTTAACCTGATGCGGGACAGACGGACGGACAGAAGACCAAACGAACGCACGGATGAACTAGAAAACATAATGCCCATACATGGGACATAAAAAATTATGGTTGAAAGAGAAAATAGTAATTTGGCAAAAATAAAAGTAAGGTATTAGAGGAAGGCAGGACCTTTTTCGGGGCGTCGGGATCGGGTGTTTTTATAAGCTCGGGATTTGGAGATTGATCCTTACTGAATCCGAGAATATATTTTTCGATTTCGGGATTTCGGGATATGAATTTCTTTAAATTCTGCATCTCGGGATTTAATGATTTTAAGCCCGGGATTTCGGGATCGGGACCCCTTCAACCACCCCTCAAATTAGCCTAATTCGGTCCTAGTCATTTATACATGATTCATATCCTACCCGTGGTATGTTAATAAGGCTCTCTAAAGAAAAGAAGGCACTGATGGATTGTCCTAGAACCATATTTTATTAGACTAATAATGGTCTATATATAAGCAGTTACATTTATTTCATATTTGAAACGATGCAAATTTTTAATTTGATTTGACTTTTACCAAAAGAAGCATTGTAGCAAAGGAGAAGAATAATTGTGGTCTGAGGCCAGAAACACGAAAATAATTGAATTTAACATAATATCTTTTACAAAATTCATCCTACAACAGTTCACAAGCTGTATATGCCCGCGATTTCGCGGGTGTGTTCTAGTATATACTGATATGAATAGAAAAAGATGTCGCTTACACGGAGGCGAAATAACAACCCAACTAAAGACATAACCAAAAGTCTCTTGGGAAGCACGTATATTGTATTCAACAGAAGACAGGTGTCTCTATACATATATTATGTCAACTTCCGAATCTTTTGAAAAGTATACTATGACTCACTAGAAGACGAGTTTTACACACATACACACAAAACTTGTAAAATGACAAAAGATTTATCTTTTAGATATTACCTTTTTATTGACCTTTCTTATGACTAGCAAACAAAAATTAAGGCTATTCAAAAGAGATTTTTTATGTCCATAATTAAACGCAAAATCCACGACTGATCATGGTAATAGGCACACAAGCAGAATGAATGTTGGATGAAAAACTTCAATCAAATAGTTTGGATGGGAGTGGGGGGGGGGGGGGTAAAATTGCTGCGAGTTTTGTTTATCCAAAATCGATTTCACATATGACCATATTTTGCAATTAAGTTTTCTCAAATTAAGTTAAAAAAAAGGAGGGGCTGTCAGTTAAAAAAAACTATGTGAATTAAGTTTTTTTTCATCCTACATTGGAATTTGATGTCGTCCCTTACTTCTTGGCTTTCTGGAAGCGTCGACCATGTGTATTATATTCTGTCATTATTGCAGAAGTTGAAACACTATGTATTTCCGTTTGTAGACCGCCCCCCCCCCTTTTTGTTGGGAAAATTTGATTGATTATATAGGGAATCACTGAAGCATCAATGGAGCGGGGCCCGTTTAGGTCATTCAGTGCCCACTTTTTATGAAAAGTTCTGGATCCGCCACTGCTGCTTTCGTAAATGATAGTAGCGAGGATTAACTGTCGCTAATGCTTTACCAACTCTAGCCTCAGACACGTTGTGATTCATTTGCTTAAAAAATGGCCTGTCATCATTTTTCCACCGTATGAGAGTTCAACCTGAAAATAACACACACTACGCACATCACGTTTTAAATGTAACTAGTCGTATATGTTACATGTACATGATGCATACTGTTTTGAATACGTTTGTGTCGATCTGTTTTGGTGGTTTTTTTTTTTAACTTTTTTGGTTATTTCAAAAGAAGATTGTCACTGAGTGAGACCAATTTTTTGTGTTGACATATTTGTCCTATAACACTTGTTTTGCTTTCACGTATTAAAGATGTAAAAATTAAATCATAATGAATAAAAGGTAAAAGAATGTACATAAAACAGAACCTCATGGGAACTGTATATGTTGAAATACTATTCACATAATTATGATATATTTTTGCTACATTTTTTTTCTCCGGTAAAAGCAAATATAAGAAGTCATTTATCCTTCGAAATATACATTTACCACACATACATGCATGCAAGTTAATTTCATATTATCTTTTATAAGATGATGCTTATTTGATATTCTACGACAGAGAATTGTGAATATTATAAGCTTGGGAAAACAAGTTCAAAATTAGGAAATGCTGTACAATGCAGAAAAATGCAAACTTGAAAACAAAAAGTAGCGCAGTGATCAAATTAATATTAACATTTAAACCCATCCCTCCCAACCTCACTCCACCCGCGAAACCTGCTCCTTGAGCATGTACAGAAACTGGCATGGACAATATCTAATATTCTAATATTTTCCCTTCTTTTCTAATATGTTTGACACATTCAGCCACGGTATGGTTAAATGCTCCTTCGTCTACTCCGCATCGCTTGATAATTCCATTTTCAGGATAAAAACGGCTTATTGTTCGCGCTGATGCATGCTTGATTCCTAAAGAAGTCAAGTGTTGAGAAATGTCTTGGTGTGTTCTTCCGTCAAGTATCATTTGTTGAATCAAACATCGACGGTCTAAAAGTTCTTTTATTCTTACAACATGTACATGTATGTAAACAAGAGACTTCTTCACTTCGAGAGAACTAAATTAAAGATTTCAAAACCGACAATTCAAAGAAAGAAAAGACAAACATAAACAAAAATAAGATAAATAGACAGATAGATAGTCACAATGAATGACAGATTGATAGATCGAAATATAGATATAGACATGTAGCTACAAAGACAGCTAGATATAAGTTAAAAAGAAAGAATAATTTTGTTGTTGTCATTATCGTACTTGTCAGTGTACCATTCTTGTTTGGAATTTGTTGATACCACACATAATTAACACACACACACACCTTAAACAGATCTTGAAGATATATTGCGTTTAAAACAAGAAAATGGAAATAGTAAAATATTTAAAAAAAAGTGTCAACAATTTAAACATTTAAAACGCCTATATTGAAACAAATTACATTTCGTTCTCATTATTAGACATTTAAATAATGAACATTTTTCAACTTTGAATATTGCACAGTAAAATGAAAAATGAAAAATTGGAGCATTTTATCATTTTTCAATATCAAACGTCAAATTGAAAAATGCTCCACATTGGAGCATTTTTCATTTTTCAATATTTGAAGTCAAATTGAATAATGCTCCACGCTAGAGCATTTTTCATTTTTCAATATTGTAAGTCAAATTGAAAAATGCTCCACGTTATAGTATTTTTCATTTTTCAATATTGTAAACTAAATTGAAAAATGCTAAAGGTCAGTATTTTCAATATTTGCTTTCAAGAATGAGATTGAAATATGTTTTGTTTTCTAAAACAAGCAAATACAAATGTTTTAATATATTTAAATGGTTGACAAAATTAAATCATTTTAAACACAAACTTATTGTTATTTGTTTCAATATCTTCGTTAAATCAAAAATATAATTTCATGAAAATAACAAATTTCTAATCTCATAGAGAAAATAGTTTTTCAAAAGTGATTTCGATAGATTTTTGTAACATTTTTCAAACCAACTACCTTTAAAATTTGCAGAGCAATTTGAAAATCTATTTTTCATTTTATAATGAAAAATGTTTGGCGTAAATGTACACGGACATCCCTTTTATCCTCAGTTGACAAACATTTTTCTTCTCTCCCGTTTCCTTCAAATGCACCACCTATACATGTGCCGATTTCTTGATTTTAAGAAATTCGAGAATGAAACGAATTTGACGTTAATATTTAGAGTCAGTTTTGTACAATGTACAAAACACGACCAATTATTGTAATCTAAACGAAATAGTGTGTTGCTGTTATATTCCTATCAATAAAAGGTGGTGAGAGGCTACGAAAGTGGTTTACAGAATAGAGAATAATTGTCAAAAAAACATAAAGAATAGAAAAATATTATAACAAAATATGCCCCCAAAAAATAAAGGGTATAAGTATTTTGTTTACAACTGAAAGGAACAATGTCCAAAATACAGTTTTAATGTATCAACAAATTAGTAAACATTTTTTTTAAACATCAATTCTAGGTATAAATTATATCTCTGCTGGTGGACTATCAGTCCCTGTAGTCCAGCTGATTCGTGCATATTTATAAAAGAATTGAGGGTTTGATGATAAAAGCATGAAACTTTGCACAAGGGTTAACATGTATATTGTGGTCAATATAGGCTCTGGACCCACTCTGAAAAATCAAAATGGCGGATATTTTCAAGATGCCGGACAGACGCTATAAATTGCACAAATTTGTAAACAAAAAGCAAAAAGATCTGAAACTTATTCCTTTTAAAGTAAATACAACATAAGTTCTGTCAATATTTCAAACTATTCATTAATTTTTAAAATTGTGGATATTTATTAAAATGGCCGCTTAACATTTGAAATGCACAAAACCAAAACTTTGCTAAAAACTTTTTTATATCAATTTTTACTTCAAACACATTTCTACACGAAATTATTTACATGTCTACAGTTCTTCAAATTATTGATTGGCCATCTAGTCCCCGCCACATTTACAAAGTGGTGTACATAGTAGCATGGCCCTCACGCATTTGCGTTCTACAACATTCATTTTCAATTTTACAGCCACACTTTATCAGCTCATTACAACAGATTGAAGCTTGATTCAAGGATGTCCAATATGGTAGGTATCCACATCTGCGTTTTGTCTTTTTGTCATCCCAAGATCTTTCCGTGCGTCGTTCACCTTCTTACATTCACTTGTTTATCATTCATCAATATATAATATCGCTCTTAAACACGGGTGTAATCTCTCCAAAAGCAGTCCATGTATCCCATGCTGTTTTCTTACCCTTGTTAGCAAACAACAATACGTGATCAAAACTTGTAAAAGAGTGAAAGAACAAAAGTCCCTGTGACCTTAAAAGTCCAAGACGTGTGGCGATGTCATGAACAGCTAAAAAAGTAATCCAAACCTCGTTCACCTCAATTTCATGGACAATAGAAATTGCAATAACTATGACATCCGTATCAACAGTCCGCAATATAACTTTCAATCCTTTTTCTAAAGTATCAATCAAATGCAGCATCACCAATGTATCTGCCTCTTCGTGTGTGCACGGTGATAATTTAGTTATATCTTTTGGTAGTCTGCATAGAACTTCAGTTCCTTTTGTAGTTATCACCTGTTTCTGTTCATCTTACCTTCTTGCTCAAGCTACCAATTATTACACTTAATATGTTACAGCTCCATTTTATTGTCATTAACCCTAAGACATGCCTCTCAATTTCCTGGTACTCTTGAATTTGACAGGACACGTCTTCTCACACCTTCGCCTCTTTTACGTCTTGTTGAGGTTGTTAAACTATTCGAGAAGAACTCATTCCAAACTACACCAAGGCGACTTACAAAACGCAACTGATCATGTATGTAAGGCATGAAAATGTCGTTGAAATAGTCATATAACATATATATGATGGCTGCGCCATCTAAGACCAAAAGGTCTGCATTTGGTGCGTCCTCCTGCAGCACTGTCAGTCTTTCTAATTGGAACAACAGGTCAGATGTTGATCCTAGACGCATTTTTTCAACTGTGACAGAACTGGAGGATATGATTAGTTTTCATGCAGAAAGAATTCCTGTAAGCCATCATTTCTAACCTGCATTAGCATAGCAAATGTGCAAATAAGTGTTAATATCATATGAGAGGCGAGCAGTTGAAGCATGGCTGTAAATGTACAAAGCATATGTTAAGTATATGTATATAGTTTTCTATAAAGGTAAGTATTTTTTACATAGGAATATAGTTTTCTATTAAAGGTAAGAATTAGTTTTATATATGTAGATAATGCTAGATTTATAAAGGTGAGTATTGATATAGTTTTAGCAACAATTCTACAAGTTGTGCTACGTTATACTGTAATGGAACTAACAGAATGTGTATCATTTGTTCAAACAATTCAGAGCACAACAGACTTACAACTCACCTACCAAACTAAATAAAATAAAGGCTACAATTATAGTTGTATATTGATAATTTTCAAAGCCGGTGTCACATTATAGTACTCATCCAGATATTTGTCTTTCAGCATACGTCTGAAAAAAGGAAAATACCTGTTCGCTATATTCAATGCACTTGGTATATCTATACAACCACCAATCATCGGACCATGAATTGTTGGTATTTCTGCTGGTTCTTTTGGAGGAAAAACGAGAGAGACGATGGTATAAGCATTTGCTCAAGGTTTCAGGTTTTCTCTCTTTGATGATGATCAATTCATATTGTTAATCTCTCGAATGACATCCTCGATCATTTTCTGGAATCAGATGCTGAAAAAGTGAAATTACAGTGCCATGCAAAGATCCTTGCGCAGTTGTCGAACTCGGGTTATGGTCGATAATATCAACGGCTGAAGTTGTAAACATACTACTATTACGTCTTGCGGGATACAACCCATTTTCAATATCGAAAGCCTCACAGTTGGAGTTCCCCATTGCTGTAGATAAATGCATATTTCTATCATAGGATAATGATACACATACATATATACATTTTATCAATTAAGTCTAGTTTCCTCGTTTCAGCATGCAGCAGAAGACCTAAATAAATTTGGAGATGTAGTTTTCGTGCAGTTGCATGGAATACTGTAAACAAATCCTCCTGTGTTCGAGGAATTAACTTGAAGCAGATGTGAAATAGTCAGTGTCGTCTTTACTTCAATAAAATTGCTTGACTGGATTTTAATATTTGGTCACCAAGGAACTTTCCGACTCATGTTTTTAAAGATTTAGGAACAGAATTATCTTGACAGCCTGTCTCAGAGGTTCCTCTGAATATAAATTGCATGACCATCATGTCCTTTCACACTATCTGTGCTGCTTTTAGCAGTATCATTGCCTCATCATCGAAGTTTGTTTTAGCTGCCGGTTTGATTGCAGCACCAAAATCATCGTTAAAAAGTAGAAGCATGTATCTTCCTTGTTAATGGGTCTGTAAGTCTGCAATAGCTGTAAGATCTCGTTTTTTTAGATCTGGTGAATGCACTCTTCTAGATGTGTCTACTCTAAACTTTTCTATGTGAAATGTATACATCCTGTACACAAGAACCGTACCGTGTATAAGGTTATCTGAACTTTCTTCACTAACATTTAGTGGTATAGCTCTGTTATATAAATTGGTCAGGCACTTAAAGTTAAAATGAAAAATTGTTTCTTGGGAAATAATGTCCTGCGCTTAGTTTTTTCCAAAAAGTGCTATATCTTACAAGTCGAGTGCACATTTACGTACATGTTTGTCTATTTCAAACGTAGATGATTTGTGTAGATCGCCTGAAGACTCACCACAGAAGAAACAATCTTCGGTTAATATCATTGTTGCATATACTTTGACATGTTATTTTACTTGTAGTCCCAACCTGCTCACCACTCTCGGCTCTGCTCTTCTGCTTTTCATGCCTTTCACTCTTTAATTCTCAAAAATTATTTCTAATTTATTGTGCAGCTGCAAGTTTAGAGCCAAACTATTTTCGTCAGTTAAATGTTCTAATCTCATTAGAATCGGGAACCATTCAATTAGCTGACATCGTTCTGAAATTGTTTCAAGTGTTTTGTATACTGTTCCTACTAATAGATCATATCGTTTGCTATTTATGGGACACTGTAAACTTTCTTTAGTCTGTTCTTGGAAAACAATACCCTCTTTCCAATCAAAGTCGGAAGATATAGAAGATGTTGGTGGTTATTCAGGATCTACAATTTTTAAACGATTTGACATTGCTAACACTACTTTAAAATATTACAGCTATAAGACTACCAATACCTCAAATGACAAAATAAATCTATTTTGTTCATAATTGCAATTATGTTTCTAACTTTTAAACTACTTTACATCAAAAGTAAATATACGGTAACCCAGTATTAGTCAAATTTGTTAATTTTGATATTCGATTGCGACCATCTTGGAAAAAGCCGCCATTTTAAAATTGCAAGGGGGATCCATAGCTAATATTGTTTAAAATACCCATCCCTATTACCATGCCAAATTTGATGCTTTTATCATCAAATCCACAATTATTTCACCTATCTGCCGGCCTACTGAGGGTATCATTAGCTCAGTAGTCAGTACTTCGGTACTGACATGTAGCAAACTCCCTCAGCAAAAGTTGACTTCATATGAATTTGGCTATTTATTTTAAGTATTTTGGTCATATAGCTCTTCAACGGTTTCGGTATTTCTACATCCTCGGATTTCCAATGAAATTATTTAACGTGTTGTTTTTATCAATTTTTTTTATTCATAAGTCGAGTCAGTTCATACCAATAAATTTTTGTGAGCTAGTCAATCAATCCTCGGTGAATCTACTATGTCGTTGCAATTCCATAACATTACTGTGAGAGCGGATGAGGCGAGTTCACACAACGCGGAATGAGCACACTAATTATCCTTACAAAATGTTCTCTAGTTCAAGTTGTTAATTAAACAACAACAGAAATCAAGGGCGCGGCGATACATATCCTTTAAAATACGAGTTCATACAACTGAGTGAGCGACCCAGTTATCTTGTCCAATCTGTTAAGCATGAAAAGAAATCAATTGGGAGTTGTGAGAGCGGGTGAGGCGATAATCCTTTAAAATAATAGGGGTCATTCAACGGTGGTGAGCGAGCCAATTCTCATTCACCAAACATTACCTTGACCAAGTATGTATGCATCCATAGAAATAATTGAAAGCGGGTGAGGCAATATTGTTATTGCTAAAAGGGATTTATTACAAAGAATATTAGAGAAGACAGTTAAAGAAAGAATGCAATTTTAATCTCTCGGTGTTTGTAGAAACTGTACAACACTAAATTTGCCCCTTTCTTCACCAGTACAATTTTTCCAAGTACAATATTTTGTACACTCTGCACCACATTTACAGGCAGTACACTGACAGTGCTGCAAATCCCATGCTCCGCATTTCTTCGTATCGGTTGTGTTTTCTTTGAAGTTATCTACGGTCAATAATTTTACAATTTGACGTCTGATACAAGTGCTGGTGTTTACAATATCGCGTTTACATTTGTGGGTGACAAAGTGAAGTTATCGTATAAAATAAATCTGAATCAATCTCTGCTATCCACAGCACATCCGCAATCTTCTTGTCAATAGAACCACACTGATTTCGGACATCCGATATGAGTTATAATGTCTCTGATATAAAAGAGAAGATTTGGTATAATTGCCAATGAGACAACTGTCCACAAGTGACCAAAATGATACAGACATTAACAACTATAGATCACCGTACTGCCTTCAACAATGAGCAAAACCCATACCGCATAGTCAGCTATAAAAGGCCCCGTTATGACAATGTAAAACAATTCAAACAGAAAACTAACGGCCTTATTTAAATTAAAAAAATGAACAAAAAAAAAACCCAATATGTAACACATAAATAATCGACAATTACTGAATTACAGGTCAAGTCCCGTACCTAATTCGACAGTAGCAATTAAACATCGGATTCTGATGTTTTCCCTTTTAAACTTTTTCAGGAAGCGTTCTTTAGAGTCTTCCGATGCACGCGTGTGGAACATTTCCACAAGCAGGTAACTTGCCTTTTTCTCCCGTAATTTGCATATGCATGTCATTCAAGGTTGTCTTGTAAACACATGAATAAATCGGACTCCCTATCAATTGACCTAGAGTAAACTGTGGTTTTCTGTGTATTTCCTCGTTTTCTCCCGATATAAACAACGGGACTTATGGTAATTTAATTGTTTTTTGTCATTGGATTGTCTGCGCATCAAAACATTTGATAATTAAACTTTTCATGCATATGTTGTTCCCGCAATTTTACCATTATTTTTGTTAAGCAATGTCTCATTGAAGGGCTTACATATTAATACTGTTTAAATATGACAGCAACAGCAAGAAAATGAGTTTGTAGAAAATAGTACACAAAGTCGTTTAAAATTAGAAAAAGAAATTAACATTAGACCCCAGACTCTGCATTTGACCGATGAGCGATGCCTAACCTCATTTGTTGATATCTTTGGCAGAAGTACATGTGATACATCATCATTCTTTCAATATCCAAGCTGTGGGAAGGTCGTGCTCCACGTGTTGTCGGCAAAGTAACTATATTCTTTAACTTTTACTTACATTTGCCTTGGTGGCTTTAAGACCTTGGTGGTCATTTATATATGCCTTGGTGGCAATAGACCTAGGTGGTCATTTATATATGCCTTGGTGGCAATAGACCTAGGTGGTCATTTTTATATGCCTTGGTGGTCATTTTTATGATTTTTTACATTTGCCTTGATGGCAACAATGAATTAAAAATACTAGCCTTGGGGGAGTCAATACCTTGGTGGTCATTTATATTCGCCTTGGCGGCTTCTTGATAGAACTAGATGGTAATGTTTGACCTTGGTGGCAAAATGTTTTGGGATTTAGATTAGTTATTATCAATCCAGGTGGTCAGATATTTGTTATGCCGTGCGCCGGTTAAACGCAGGGCAAAGTGCTATCGCTATATAAAATATATGTGGAAGTGGGGGCTCTGGCCATTTTGGAAAATTGTAGTTGAAAGGAGAATAATAAATTGTTTATAGGGTAAATAGTTTCTTATGTTACTTTTGACTGTGTTGTGGACTTTTCATTTATTTTTACAACGTACATACTGATAGAAATGCTATTTAAAGACTTTGTTAGAAAAGAATAGAATTATTGAGAAAGTGGAATAATTTAGTGTGACATGTCACTTGATATTCATGTTTTGTTTCGGAGTGATGTGTATTGAATTATAATGTGTCTTCGTCGAGGTCCGCGTTCAGCGGTCTGTTTGATTGTACATAGAATTGAATAGAATGTTTTTGTTTTCAGATGGTGTTACCTACAGCTTTGACAGGGTGACGAATGAAGGAGAAGTAATAAGACATTGCACGATGATTCATGTCAATGAGTTCGAACAACCTTTTCAAAAGGAAAGGATTTTTTCTAATCAGAATATGGTGAGAACAAATTGCAATTGAAGTAATATTTTGATTTCTGAAAATAGGAAAATAATGAATGGGGAAAATATTGATACTACACTAAGTTATGTATGTCTGTGTTGAGAAAGGCAGAAGATGCCAATATGGCACGGTACTAAAAAAAAAGTCTGTGATGGAAGCAGCTTTATGTTCAAATGAACCTATTTAAAAGTCATACTAATAATTTTTCCGTAATTTCATGATGTTTTCTATTGGATGTGTATTTAATTTCATTGATGTGTTGAAATATGTCACAAAAATCTTTTTTGTCACGGGAGATTAAATAATGGTTGCAATATTTTTGTTTTGTTTTGTTTTATCAAGATTAATAAATAAATATAATGTTGAATGATTTTGTATACTAGTACAAATGTATACTTATATTTTATGTATGGTTAAAAAAAATTAATTTAAATTTCTTTGCCTACAGTTCGAGGGACACTGATTCCCTAGTGGTTTTCCACGTGGATTGTAGGCAAAGGGATTTTTCCTTTTCAAAGTGTGACTAATGCTGTCTTTAGTACAGATAAACAATTTGTTATTAGTTAATATATTTTCAGCAGACATGTGAAGAATCGAGTGGAAATACAATTGTCAATGTTCCTGATTATGAAGTAAAGAGTGTGTTTGATTCAACAACAGTAAAGAAAGAGACAAGCCAGCATAGTTTACACTTGGAGGTTAAGTCCCTTTGCTTACAAGCTTTCCACATGCTGAAGATGTTATTAGAATAATGACAATGTTCATTTTGATATGAGTTCATTGCCTTAACTCAACTTTTAAAAGTCCGTATGTGGTCCAATTCATGAGAATTTATTGAATTATGAACGATTTATAAAGAACTATTTACATGCATCTTTGAATGTTTAGAAGTGTTTTAAAGTAATTTTAAAAGGAATAATATTTAATAAAAGTGTTGAATTTGTTTTGAGTATTGGGAATACTATTCCTTAAGGGAAAGCCTTGCTAGTGGTGTATTTTGAGATTGGCCTGCAAATATGCTGTATGGACTATAGAGTTTTCTATGCCCATAACTTAACATGAACTGGATGCAAGATTATATCAATCACTGAGGATATGTGTATAACCTCATTGTTTGATATCTTTGGCGGAAGTACATGTGATACATCATCATTCTTTCAATATCCAAGTGGTGGTTGGTTTAAGGGCTATGTTTGGTCAGGCAATACATAATGCCTATTGCCTGTTTGGGTTGATGAGGTTCTTGATAACTTCCCCCTCTCCCACCCATAAGTACCAAAATGTTGATATGTTTTTTATATTTATATTTTAATATTGGTATTACACGTATGCATTTTGGGTTGATGAGCACGAGACAACATTAGAAAAAACATAAGCACTACCATGGGATCATGTTGACAAAACAAACCTTCGCTTTATCGATTTTCAAGGGAAAGGTCAATTAGGGCAAATGTTTTGGCATGTTTGTGTTTGCTTTTTCATTACAATGGTAAACATAAGATTATATATCTCGGATGACAATAATGTTGATTATAATGCTTCATTTTATGAGCTCCAGAGTAGTTTTATAACAGAAAAACAACTGTGTACTATATCCAGTGAGCTCTTCTGCATTGCATTGTGCATGGTAGTCCTAATTTTGGTTTCTGAAACGTTAAGATATTATCTTGTATTCGGTTCTTTCCTCTAGAGTTTTCTATGCCCATAACTTAACATGAACTGGATGCAAGATTATATCAATCACTGAGGATATGTGTATTACCTGAATAATAATTGCGTATCAAAGAGAGTAATATAATATTTTTAGAGAGCTTGTTTCCTAAAGCATGAATATTTTGTTTGCCTCGTTTGTATATTGTACAATATACAATAATGGGAATAACTTACAAACCAATTTAGATATAATATATAGGATTACATATGTTTAATTATGCCTTTTTATATATAGAAATATATATATAAAATGACTGAATAAATAGTCAACGTTTAATCTTACAGGGCGATGGATCATGTAATATGATTCTGTACACTACAAAATATAATATATAACAAGTCAAAAAGGGTACAACATTACCATTAAAAAACTATAAAATGAACAAATATTAGATATTTCGGATAACAAATATCCTTCTTCAATAATAGCACGATGTCAAATGAATCATGTCAACATATTCAAATTGAGACACTATCAAAATCTTGAAAGTATATACATATTAAGCGGACACCACAGACGCTGGTACAATTTTAAAATTTCCAAACACGGCGCAAAGATTACAAAATAGTTATTTGCGATGTGAACTGGCACAACTTTAAATTGCCAAAGGTTGTGACAGTTTAGATGTTATAACTGCATGCAGGGCAGTCCTCAAACAAAAAAATCAAAAATGCCCAAACCGATCCAAGTTGGTATAACATCTCAAATTTGACAACGGTAGGGCAATTGCAACAGAAACTACATATTTAAGCCTCCCAAACGAATAACAGTTTAATAATGATTAGAAAAATAAGTTTTATCTAATAAGGTAAAATAATTGAACGTGGCTACGTACTTATACATCCATCCCAAATGAAGGGAGCCCTGTAATTTAAACTGGTATTTTTTAGAAAAATCTTCAAACTGTAAAGTCAGTACGGAAGCCGGAGTTACTGGAAATGAGTTACTCATTCTATGTTTTTTCATTTATGACCTCTGGTGAAACTGTCCTCAACTTTCTTATCCAAAATCTTTCCCGTGCGACTCTGTCGACCTTCGACCAACCCTCGTTGTGGTCTATGATTGTGATGGTAATATAAAAAAGAAGATGTTGTATGATTGCCAATGAGACAACTATCCACAAAAGACCAAAATGACACAAACATTAACAACTATAGGTCACCGTACGGCCTTCAACAATGAGCAAAGCCCATACTGCATAGTCAGCTATAAAAGACCCTGATAAGACAATGTAAAACAATTCAAACGAGAAAACTAACGGCCTCATTTATGTAAAAAAATGAACGAAAAACAAATATGTAACACAAAAACAAACGAAAACCACTGAATTACAGGTAAGGTTTTTGAGATCAGCTTGGGCATGCCCAGGTGATCTCAAATGACGACTTAAGGGTAGGTCGGGTTTGCAAGTGTAGTCACTTCGATGACTATTCATGCGTTTGTTGAATGGTTGCTCTGTCTCGACAACATACTGCATGCCACATCGACACTGAAGGAGGTATACCACATTCTGGGTTTTGCAAGTTACATTACAAAATATAGTGTACACAGATCCAGTCGAGTGGCAAGTAAATATTTGAGTATTTAGTATTTGTTGACAAGTCAGACAACGTCTGTTACCACATGACTTGCACCATCCTGCAATTGAACAGCTTTTATTTGAGGAGACGTCAGCTCTTACAAAGAAGTCTGTCAGACTTGCTGGTCTCCGAAAAGCTAAAACAGGAGGATTGGGAAAGATCTTGGATAATTTAGGGTGTTTGGCAATAATTTGCCAATTGGCACGGATCAAAAGTGAAAGGTTAGTAAAGGCTGGATTGGAGAACAAACGGGACTTTTTTGCTGCGCCTCTTCCGTTTGTACTGTAAGAGGTCATTGCGGCTGTTATTCTTAGCGCGCGCAAACCCCTTATCTATGTCAAATTTCTTATAGCCTCGTTTTGTCAAAAATCCGCGAAGTTCCTGTAACCGTTTTGTGACAGCCTCCTCAGAGGAGCAAATCCGCTTTACTCTGAGAGCTTGTGTTTGATTCAACAACAGTAAAGAAAGAGACAAGCCAGCATAGTTTACACTTGGAGGTTAAGTCCCTTTGCTTACAAGCTTTCCACATGCTGAAGATGTTATTAGAATAATGACAATGTTCATTTTGATATGAGTTCATTGCCTTAACTCAACTTTTAAAAGTCCGTATGTGGTCCAATTCATGAGAATTTATTGAATTATGAACGATTTATAAAGAACTATTTACATGCATCTTTGAATGTTTAGAAGTGTTTTAAAGTAATTTTAAAAGGAATAATATTTAATAAAAGTGTTGAATTTGTTTTGAGTATTGGGAATACTATTTCTTAAGGGAAAGCCTTGCTAGTGGTGTATTTTGAGATTGGCCTGCAAATATGCTGTATGGACTATAGAGTTTTCTATGCCCATAACTTAACATGAACTGGATGCAAGATTATATCAATCACTGAGGATATGTGTATAACCTCATTGTTTGATATCTTTGGCGGAAGTACATGTGATACATCATCATTCTTTCAATATCCAAGTGGTGGTTGGTTTAAGGGCTATGTTTGGTCAGGCAATACATAATGCCTATTGCCTGTTTGGGTTGATGAGGTTCTTGATAACTTCCCCCTCTCCCACCCATAAGTACCAAAATGTTGATATGTTTTTTATATTTATATTTTAATATTGGTATTACACGTATGCATTTTGGGTTGATGAGCACGAGACAACATTAGAAAAAACATAAGCACTACCATGGGATCATGTTGACAAAACAAACCTTCGCTTTATCGATTTTCAAGGGAAAGGTCAATTAGGGCAAATGTTTTGGCATGTTTGTGTTTGCTTTTTCATTACAATGGTAAACATAAGATTATATATCTCGGATGACAATAATGTTGATTATAATGCTTCATTTTATGAGCTCCAGAGTAGTTTTATAACAGAAAAACAACTGTGTACTATATCCAGTGAGCTCTTCTGCATTGCATTGTGCATGGTAGTCCTAATTTTGGTTTCTGAAACGTTAAGATATTATCTTGTATTCGGTTCTTTCCTCTAGAGTTTTCTATGCCCATAACTTAACATGAACTGGATGCAAGATTATATCAATCACTGAGGATATGTGTATTACCTGAATAATAATTGCGTATCAAAGAGAGTAATATAATATTTTTAGAGAGCTTGTTTCCTAAAGCATGAATATTTTGTTTGCCTCGTTTGTATATTGTACAATATACAATAATGGGAATAACTTACAAACCAATTTAGATATAATATATAGGATTACATATGTTTAATTATGCCTTTTTATATATAGAAATATATATATAAAATGACTGAATAAATAGTCAACGTTTAATCTTACAGGGCGATGGATCATGTAATATGATTCTGTACACTACAAAATATAATATATAACAAGTCAAAAAGGGTACAACATTACCATTAAAAAACTATAAAATGAACAAATATTAGATATTTCGGATAACAAATATCCTTCTTCAATAATAGCACGATGTCAAATGAATCATGTCAACATATTCAAATTGAGACACTATCAAAATCTTGAAAGTATATACATATTAAGCGGACACCACAGACGCTGGTACAATTTTAAAATTTCCAAACACGGCGCAAAGATTACAAAATAGTTATTTGCGATGTGAACTGGCACAACTTTAAATTGCCAAAGGTTGTGACAGTTTAGATGTTATAACTGCATGCAGGGCAGTCCTCAAACAAAAAAATCAAAAATGCCCAAACCGATCCAAGTTGGTATAACATCTCAAATTTGACAACGGTAGGGCAATTGCAACAGAAACTACATATTTAAGCCTCCCAAACGAATAACAGTTTAATAATGATTAGAAAAATAAGTTTTATCTAATAAGGTAAAATAATTGAACGTGGCTACGTACTTATACATCCATCCCAAATGAAGGGAGCCCTGTAATTTAAACTGGTATTTTTTAGAAAAATCTTCAAACTGTAAAGTCAGTACGGAAGCCGGAGTTACTGGAAATGAGTTACTCATTCTATGTTTTTTCATTTATGACCTCTGGTGAAACTGTCCTCAACTTTCTTATCCAAAATCTTTCCCGTGCGACTCTGTCGACCTTCGACCAACCCTCGTTGTGGTCTATGATTGTGATGGTAATATAAAAAAGAAGATGTTGTATGATTGCCAATGAGACAACTATCCACAAAAGACCAAAATGACACAAACATTAACAACTATAGGTCACCGTACGGCCTTCAACAATGAGCAAAGCCCATACTGCATAGTCAGCTATAAAAGACCCTGATAAGACAATGTAAAACAATTAGAATAATGACAATGTTCATTTTGATATGAGTTCATTGCCTTAACTCAACTTTTAAAAGTCCGTATGTGGTCCAATTCATGAGAATTTATTGAATTATGAACGATTTATAAAGTATAAAATTGAGAATGGAAATGGGGAATGTGTCAAAGAGACAACAACCCGACCGAATAAAAAACAACAGCAGTATAAAGAACTATTTACATGCATCTTTGAATGTTTAGAAGTGTTTTAAAGTAATTTTAAAAGGAATAATATTTAATAAAAGTGTTGAATTTGTTTTGAGTATTGGGAATACTATTCCTTAAGGGAAAGCCTTGCTAGTAGTGTATTTTGAGATTGGCCTGCAAATATGCTGTATGGACTATAGAGTTTTCTATGCCCATAACTTAACATGAACTGGATGCAAGATTATATCAATCACTGAGGATATGTGTATAACCTCATTGGTTGATATCTTTGGCGGAAGTACATGTGATACATCATCATTCTTTCAATATCCAAGTGATGGTTGGTTTAAGGGCTATGTTTGGTCAGGCAATACATATTGCCTATTGCCTGTTTGGGTTGATGAGGTTCTTGATAACTTCCCCCCTCTCCCTACCATAACATGCATAAGTACCAAAATGTGGATATGTTTTTTATATTTATATTTTAATATTGGTATTACACGTATGCATTTTGGGTTGATGAGCACGAGACAACATTAGAAAAAACATAAGCATTACCATGGGATCATGTTGACAAAACAAACCTTTGTACTGTAAGAGGTCATTGCGGCTGTTATTCTTAGCGCGCGCAAACCCCTTATCTATGTCAAATTTCTTATAGCCTCGTTTTGTCAAAAATCTGCGAAGTTCCTGTAACCGTTTTGTGACAGCCTCCTCAGAGGAGCAAATCCGCTTTACTCTGAGAGCTTGACTGTACGGGATACTTTTTGTACAGTGTTTTGGGTGACAGCTTTGGGAAGAAAGGTACGGATGTTTATCTGTGGGTTTACAATAGAGGTCTGTTGATATGACACCGTCCTTTATAGATGTGGTTGTGTCTAAGAAAGATATTTTTCGGAGTCGGAAATTTCTTACGTAAATTTAATTGAATGATGGGCGTTGTTTGCATGTCTGATGAAATCATCCAGTTTTTGTTGGGATTAAACCATTTCATGTAAACATCATCAATGAAACGGAACCAAGACAGAGGTTTGGATAAATATGCTGCAATTATTTGTTTTTCTAATTTGTCCATGAAAATACTGGCGTAAGACGGTGCCATTTTCGTCCCCATCGCTGTCCCGTTTATTTGAAGGTAAAAATCACCATTAAAGGTGAAATTGTTGCATTCCAGGACCAGATTCAGCAGCTGTACTAAACATTCAGTAGGTGGTTCTAAAATGTTGCGCGAGTCCCATATTTCCCTACAAGATTGTATGCCGTCATCAAGAGGTATGTTGGTATACAATGAGATGACATCTAAAGTGACAAGGAGGGTTTCCGGATGAAGAGGGTTCATGGATTCCATTTTACGAAGATAATCTGTAGTGTCTTGAATGTGGGAAGGAAGATTTTCTACATGAGATCTTAAATGAAAATCGACGAATTCCGAGATTTTCTCAGTCGGATGGCCGTTTGCGGATACAAAGGGTCTACCAGGTTTGTTAACCTTGTGTATTTTGGGAAGAAGATACAATCGACCAGGCTTGGCATTCTCTGGTTTTAAATAATCAATTGTATCCTCATCTATGTGACCGTCATTGTACATGGTTTGTAACGCAGTGATAATTTTGGAACTAAACTCGGAAGTAGGGTCATAGTCTAGCTTCTTATAAAATCTCTCATCAGAAAGCTGACGCACTGCTGTCCCGATGTAGTTAGCTTTGTCCATTTTCAACACAGCACTGCCCTTGTCTGCTGGTTTTATCACAATATCATCTCTGTTTCTCAGCGATTGTATGGCTTTTTTCTCGTCAGGAGAGGTGTTATAAAATGGCGAGTACTTGTTGCTAGCTAGATGAACAACATACGATTTAATTTTGTCGATAACATCTTCCAGTGAAGCAGATGTTTTAGGTTTTGGAATCCATGAACTCTTCTTTTTAAAATGCGGAATGCTGATTTCTTCCTTCGAGTCAGACGTGTCTGAGTCTTCCTCATTATCCACTTCTTTATTCTTGTTACCAAAATATTTTTTGATTCTGAGGGTTCTGGCAAAGTTATCAAGGTCATCTCCCAGTTTCATATTATCTATGTTACTGGGAGTAGGGCAAAATTCAAACCCTTAGACAAGACTTTAGTTTCGTCCTCAGATAAAGAGACTGTGGATGAATTGACAACCGTGTTGTTGGGATTGGTCGGAAATTTTTCTTTGAAATCTACGATTTCGAGGCTTTTTATTTGAGTTTTTTTTTAGCAAATTCGCTTTAGTCTGATGGCTTGACTGTAAGGTATATAATACTCCTGGAGCAGTGTTTCGGGTGACAACTTTAAATTTACATCTGAATTTTCAAGCGAGAAAATTGCTTTTTTTGACACCATCACATTTGTAAAAAACGGGCTCATCACAACTGATCTCCACACAAAGAAAACTGATAAACACCAGTTCCTTTCTCCAAAAAGTTGTCACCCGAAACACTGCTCCAGGAGTATACCTTACAGTCAAGCCATCAGACTAAAGCGAATTTGCTCCTCGGAATCCAAACTTAACTATCGTTTGGGACAACTAAAAACACAGCTGAAATCAAGAGGATATAAAACCAAAAACATCGCAGACGCTTTTGATAAAGCCCAAGAAAAAGATGGAGCTAGCCTCATTGAATACAAAGATAAGATGACCCGTGCAGATAGAATTCCGTTTGTTGTAACCTTCCATCCCGATTTGACAAACATTTCATCTACTATCCTAAAGCACTGGCGTCTTATCGAAAATGACTCTTCCTTAAAAGAAATTTTTCCATAACCTCCTGTTATTGCCTATCGCAGACCCAAAAATCTCGAAGACATACTTGTGACATCAAAAGTAAAGAAACAAGAAACTTCTAAATTTGGGTGTTACAAACAATGCGGTAGAAGCAATTGTAAGTGCTGTAAAGCCGTTAACACTGACCACTTTTTCAGCAGCACAGTAACAAAGCAGCGATAAAACATCTATGGTACATCTAATTGCAAAACGGAAAATAGTATTTATATTCTTACTTGTGGAACTTGCAAGCTGCAGTATGTTGGTGAAACAGAAACTAAATTCAACATCAGACTTAACAATCACCGGTCGTTCTATACAAAAGGAAGAAACTGTCCAATTACGAGACACCTCTTAAGAACAGGACATACTTTTGATATTATTACCTTTAAAAATAATTGAGGTAAACCAAAATTGGGACTCCGAAAGGAGAAAACAGAGAGAAAGGTTCTGGATGCATCAGCTACGTACTCTTGAACCTGGTGGACTTAATGAGAGGGATGAAAAACAGTTCTACCCAAAACCAAAGGAATAAATCATGAATTGCATTCTATTTGACTAAAACAACTATTATTTTAGATTTAAAAATTGTTATGTACAATAAACGGCAAAAATATGTTTTATATACCCCATCAATCAATATGTTAAACTTTTACACAAATTTTGTGTAGCCGTCAAGCTACAAAGATATCTTTTGTCATGCATCCGATTTCACCTAGATATATGCACACGCCCGATAAAGCTAATTTGTTTAGCGAAATATTGCGTGAATAATATATAAAATATAACATCTGATTTTATAACACTCATTAGTGTGTTAAAGTTACATTCTTAGACACTTATATAATATATATATACAAGTCTAAATTGAAAACAACTTGCGATGGATTAAAACCTCAATTTTTATACGTGTGCATGTAACAAATTTCGTTGTATATATATATTGTGTTTAAGATGTCAATCTTTATCATAGTTTATACAAACAAAGCAAGCAAGCCGTCCAAAGTTTTACCAAGCAAGCATTATGAAATTTGCTCTGAATTGTAAGGAGATGTAGTATGAAAGCCAAAGACAAAACACAATATTATATTAACCAGAGTTTAAATCAAGTTGATGTTAGCAGTTTATACCATATGGCCTTCCAAGAGAGGGAAAAACAGCAGTTCTCATCATGAAAAAAAAAACACACATTGCCGTTATGGCAAAGACCCAACATGAAAAATAAATTTTGTAAAGCAATTAAATCTAGAAAGCCAACTACCTTATTCATCTATATCATCATTGTCACCATTTACAGCTTTGTCCATTATTTTCATGACACAGCAACGTTATTTTGAACAACTCTTGAGGCGATGATTATATAAAGGAATACTATATTCATTTATATAATCATCCTTTCCCTTTTTATGAATTCTAAATGGTCGCCTCTTAAGTGTTAAGAAATATTTGATGATAAGCTTCATATTCTATTCATAAGGGAATTATAATTAATTTACATCATTTCTTCATTTCTTACCATACTGAAGTCAAAACAAAATTCGTTTTCCAAGAAGTATTATGAAATATGTACACCTGACTAACATTCGGAAAGACCCGCGGAAAACTTCGTACTTGATCCGCATGACAATTTGAAATGAGGGGGGGGGGACAGTTTGAAAAAGTGTTTTTAAAAAGGATATACATCCGTCATATGATAAGGTAAGACATTTTATTTATTATTTGAGATGTTTATTTATAGGAATATTGATATAAGTAAACTTAAAAAAATTCGAAAACATTGTCAAATTGTCATTCAAATAATTCTTTGGGAAACTGCTACTAGAAAATGGCATCAATCGATGACTTTGGGTTTCAATATTGATAGTAAAAAAAACATTTCCGAAAAAAAAAGTTGAATGTTAATGATATTAAACTCCAAAGTCATAAAATTATAGGACTAACTTTTCAATTTTTTAGCCTATACCTTTGCACTTTAGCATAACAACCGCCTGCTAGTTTTCTCATTGGCATTTAGAATCCAACATGTCTACAGCTACATTTAAACGTGTAAGAAAACAAAAAACAAATACTTGCCATAAAAATCTTTCTTTAGACTTATTAATGAGTCTATAATCTCATCTTTTTGTCGACATTTCTGACAATGAATGGTTTCGTCTTTCTTTTTCATTTCTATGTTCGATGGTTGCTCTTCTGTCTCTTATAAGAAAATATATTTTAGATATATATATATGAAAGAAAAAGTACCAGTTAATTTGCTAATTTCATATAACTTAATAATAAACGGATGAACACATGTTTAAAAAAAAATAAAGTATTCATTAAACAGGAAACACAATCATTTGTTATCTTGAAATTTTACCCAGTTATTAATGTCCAATTGTAACAGTTAATGATGTATTTGGTTGTATTTTACTATATAAAACGATTGGTATGCAGAGTCTTTCAGTGATAGTTGTCTTATTGCAATAATACCTTATTTTTCTAAATGCAGATATTTTTATATGAAAACAAATTTATAAGACAAATTTACGAACAAATCGGGAAGTCGGACATACAGCAAAGTAATATGGCATTCATGTCTAATTGATGTAAGGCCAATAGTCCTTTTGTTAATATTTAATTAAAAGACATATTAACTAAGTTTTGTTTGTATGCAATCAAACAAACCACTTCATTATGTATATTTATTTTAAGATAATTATTTTAAACTATATCGGTATATCAACATGTGCCTTTTCAAAACCAGTAATGGATATAACCAATTGTGCTTATAAGGTATTTCTGATATGATATTCGTTCGTACGATTTCCGCAATCGATGCTTTTATTTTTAAATAGTTTCTTTGTCTATTGGGTATTAGCATAAGTACACTGTATCCCTTTGAATGTGTTTGTCTAATTTTATTCAAGATGTTTACTCTTGGTTGATACTGATAATATATATTATTTTAATTTATTTTAACTCAAAAACCATTTATTTTATTTTTTTTTTTTTTTTTCAGTATTGCTAAAAGATGTCATTATTTAGAATGAATAGTTTTCGAACTCTTTTGAAAGACACACAATTAAGATATATTGGCATACATTTTTTTTCGTCAGTAACTCAATATATTTATGCGAATTTGGGAATTCGCAATGTATTCATTGTTTTTCATTTGTATTCTTTGTACATGATAAATCTAACGGAAAATAATGAACATTAGAACATTATATAGTATTACCTTCTTTTTCAAATTCACCAAGCTCTATAATCAAAGCTACTTCAATAACAGTAGGAACATCGGCATTGATCCTACAAACTTCTACAAACTTTTCCAAAAATAAATGTACTGAAGCTCGAAACTCTTCTCGATTATCTAAAACATTTTGCTGGACTAATGTTTGTATAACTAAAGATCCTTCAAAAACATTCTCTATTTCGAACCATTGTCGTAACCGTGCTGAACGTTTCTTTAAAGTGTCTATTATGTCTGGTAAATTCCATGTGCTAGGTGTTAATAGTTTCCATTCGACTCGACGTTTCTTCACATCTGCAGTATATACATAGATAAGGTAAATTTATAGATCCGTTTCAAAAATGTTTTAAACATTTCCAAGGTTATTTCACCGGTTATCATACATGCCTAAAATTGCGTTTTGAATATCTGCGAAATATACTACATAAGTCTGAATCACATACATAAGAGTGATTTGTTTTGGTATTCATTAACTAAAAGAACATGGTAGGTACATGTAAATGCAATGTATTCTATACAAGGACAGATTTAAATGAAAGCAGACCATGATCTAACATGTGTGTTTAATGGTATGGGAATGAACAATTCATCCTGAAAAGTTACAAAGTTGAAGATTGCATGTAACTATATCTCTTGTACTAAAGTCGCAACAAAATTTGATCTTGTCAAACCTTTACTCTTCATTTTAAGTTTTCAATCAATTGAAATTGTGGCATGTTTATTGCTTAGACACATACGATTTGAAGTGGGATTATGCAATTTAACCAAATGTATACCTTGCGATTGCAAGTATACAACAAAATATATTTTATTTGAATGTTTGGACTGTGCTAATAACCGGGGAAAAACATTGTGTGTAATTAATATGATTTATTTATTTATCAATATAAATATGCTGAAATCATTGTTTTCTTCCTAATGAAAATAAGAATATATACCAAAATCAGAATTGGTTGTATTAGTTTGAAATGATTTTAAGTTTTTATCATGTTACATGTTTATTATATAGTTATCAAAGGTATAAGGATTATAATGTAGTACGACAGACGCGCGTTTCGTCTACATAAGCCTCATCAGTGACGCTCATATCAAAATATTTATAAAGCCAAACAAGTACAAAGTTGAAAAACATTGAGGATCCAAAATTCTAAAACATTGTGCAAAATACGGCTAAGGTAATCTATGCCTGGGTAAGCAAATCCTTAGTTTTTCGTAAAAAGTTTTGTAAACAGGAAATTTTTAAAAATGACCACATTATTGATATTCATATTAATGTAGCATTTTTGCTTTAAAATAAATTGAAAGACTTTTTATTGTTTTGTTTTTTTAAATAAAGACGTCTTGTTATAATATTTTAAATGGCTCTCGCCGCAATAAAGCCTTTTGTGCTGATGCGGCAGAAAACAATCACCAATCAAATAAAAAAAAACAAGTGAGGTTTATGATTCCATGGTGTATCATTCTGTAAAAGAGTGATGATTACTCTATCGTAAAACCTATTTTCATGTTTGTCTATGAGTGTCTATTTAATCCAAGACTTTTTACATAAAACTAACATCGGTACACTAGTAAGTATTATTGAGATGTGCACTTTTAAGGTAACACAATACAAAGATTTGTTCACTCCCAATCAGACACATTTTGGAGGTCAAACTGTGTAGTGCAAGAATCTATAAAATATTTTGGGATGCTATGAATAACAAAGAAGCTAAATTCATTCAAGTATGGAGATCACAATACAGCAACTAATTACGTAACAATTAATTATGTAATAATTATGTCATAATGAAATTATCACAATTTGAAAGATTAATAATTCTTCTTTCTTTTGGTACCTCATATATGAAATTAAAAGAAGGATGAGTGGAATTACATCAGTTTAAAAATGTCTGATTGGGGATGAAGAATCTTTGTATTGTGCTACCTTAAAGGATATTGTTTCATATGTAAGAAGTCTTAAATTGGTTATACCCAAAATGTAGTATTCATTTATACAAATCCAACGTTTGCTCTCCAAATTGAAAGGAATATCCTCTGTTATCCTCTTATGTGAATATTAATAACAAAACTTACTTATGTTTCCTTCTTCTGTTTCTTCTACGTTGACACCACAGGCTGTAGCATTCTTTTGGGGACCTGACCAAGATAATAAAGATAATCAATATTTATAGGCGAGTGACATTTTTAAAAAGACGCTAAGTTTAAGAATTTAAACGCACCTAACAGAGCATACGACTGTATTATACTTCATTAAAATCTTATTATCTTATACTTGTAGGCCTGGTCTTCAGTATTTCGTACGGTGAAAATTTTATTAGAAGGTTAAAGGTAAAAAAATCTTATTCTTAAATTGTGTACAAAAACAACCAATTGACCTTGTGATTTGAGTATGATGTTGTTTTGATTCTAACATCCATATGTACCTTGTACAACAAAATACCATAATTCAAAACCAAATTATCTTAAACTTTAAATTGCCCAATATTTACATAAAATTGTATTTTCGATTTGACTTCGAAAAATATAAAATTGCGCTAAAGGAAAATATTGTCAGTATTAATAATATGTATGTGTCAAAAAGAAAATACATTAATCGCCTATAGGTCAAGACATTTTTGACATGATTTGAAACTGCGATTGATATCACATGGTTCTGGAATCAGCCTTTTAATGAAGTTTTTACAAGTGCCATAAAACTTTCATCTGCAATATAGGTCATTCTTATTCATATTTCGCCTTCGGTCTCAAGTAATAAATTAGCTTAACTTCTCTATGAGGGGTGAAGCTTACATGTAATATCTCTGTTTAAAGAAACAAACTATAGCTGGCCAGTGACCTTGACCCTAGTATATAAGCACCTGTTCCACAATAACTTGTCATTATTTTTCTAGAGGGGTGAAGTGAACACTTCACTTGAATTCGTTTTAGTTAATTTATTTTTATTTTAGATTTAGGGGAAAGTTACTAAAGTTACATTTAACTTGTGTACGATGTACGACAAGTTCTAATGTTATTTTGTTAATTAGAAATAATAATTCCTCAATTGTCTACGATGTATGACAAGTGTTGATGGAAATGAATTTAAATTTCTTGTCTACGATGTATGACAAGTGTCGATGGAAATTAATTAAAATTTTTTATTGTCTACGATGTATGACAATTTTATATATTCATTAAGTTTTTGCCTTAGTACGATGTACAGCACATTTGTTTCTTAATTCATACACCTGTTTGTTAAACAGGTAGATATTTAAAAGTATTTCTATTCACCTGAAGGTCGTGAGTACTCTTCAGAATTTACACGTGTTTTACCTGCACAGGTACACATTATTTTATTACAATGGCTGAATTTGATTATGCAAATGTATTGCTTTTGCAAGATGTATAGAATTATGTTTACACTTACAAGGGTGATGGCTATGATTTTCATCATCTCAGTTGTTTTAGAAATTAAAGATGATAAATTTAATAGGAAAACAAGAGGTATTTTGAAAGTCCAGCCGGAACTGAATTTTGATACGTCTTTTGTTCCTGCATTAAGGTTTTCAGAAGCCTTTAAGGCTTCTCTAAATGAGATTAATGGTCCATTATCTCATCCTGTTTGTTGAACAGTTTAATCATGATTTTGCTTGGAAAATCCCAAAATTGTTTAAAAAGGCAGAAAACTGTGTAAGTTTTCTTCTGGACTTTCTGTGACTGTTAATAATACTACCATGTCAGTAAATATCAAATCAGGAAAATATCAAGTTCATAGAGGAGTAATACTATCACCCTGAGAACTGTGAGAATCCTAGTGTGTCTAGGATAAATAACAAGATTGAAATGGCACTGCCTAGACAGGCCCACTATGTGGTTTCAAAGATGCAGGAAACCCAGAGATACTTTATTAAGGGGTTGATCATCACCCCTATTGTTGAGGATTTTATTGTAAAATTCTATTTGTTTGTTTGACCATGGGTTTCTATTTTAACGCATAGGAGATGCTCAGAAATATCTAGATGATAAAACTTATTTGTAATTCTGATGTGATAGTTGATTTATTACGTTTTTAGTTATGATTGCATGAAGCAAACTTGGTGATTATACAAAGATTCTTAAGCAAATTCTAGATTCCTTGGAAGAGGTTCCAGGTCTAGCAATTATTTTACTCCCAGCTGTTATGGGAAAGGCAATATCAGTCTTTTAACTGTGGAGGCTCTGTTGGTTAACAGGGCATATACTAGTAGGCAATTCCCTTCATTGAGAGGAAGAGGTTTCCCAAAAGGGAACAGAGAATCTCAAAGAGGTCACATTTCTCAACCAGTTGCTATATACAGTAGATAACTTAAATATTATGATTTGGAAAATGTTACTAATGGTCTATTGAAATTAGATTTATTAAGAAATGGTTATAAAATTATTTTTAATGATGTACCACATATTTGAATAAAATACATTTCACCTTTCATAAGGATGAAATAATTTCAGAAGTCCAAAAATTGATAGCTAAGGGAGCTATTTAAGAGGTTGATCGATCATTGGAAAATCAGTTTATTTCCTATATTTTCTTAGTTCCTAAGAAAGATGGGTCTTCAAGGCCTGTTACCTATTTGAATAATTCAAACATACTTAGCTTGTGGCTAATCAGCATTTGGAGCAGGACCATTTATCTTTTGTTTAGATGTAATTCTTAGGGATGATTATCTATATATATATAGAGAGAGAGCTAACATCTATAGATCTCACAGATGCATATTTTAGTATCATTTATGATTATATCACAATTCCTGATTCATGTGGAAAGGACATTGATATGATATTTATGTTCTTTGTTTTGGATTGGCTTCTGCATCAAGAGTTTTTACTAAGGTTTTAAAACCTGTCTATGTATTTTTATGAAATAATGTCACTTGAAGTATATACATGCTATAGTTTATACATTGATGATTCTTTTATTATGGATCAGAATTTAGATGGTTGTATTGTGAATACAGAAGAAGTGGTGCAAACGCTTGATAAGCTGTGCTTCGGAATAAATTTTGAGAAGTTGGTACTCATTCCTTGGAAGCATATTGTTTTCCTTTGTCTCATTATTGATACTGAGCTATTTAAGTTTTTTCTGACGGATGTGAAATGGTAAAATTATCTCCCTTGGGAAATTCTTCTTAAATAGAATTGTGTAACTGTATTATAGATGATTTGCATCATATATTGGTCTTGTGGCACATGCTTTTAATGCAGTATCTGTGGGAATGTTGCAGAAACATGGCGAGAAATAATGTTGAAGCACTATAGTTGTTACAGTGTTTATTATCATCAATCTATAGGTGAAATTTTTAACGATTTAAATCAGAAATTAAGAATTGATTTTTAGACCCATCCAAATAAGTTTTTGGATTGGACCAGATGCCTCATTAGAAGGATTTGGGATCCAAATTTGAAGAAAATTTTTTGATTTGGTAGATGGAGCTTCTTTAAGAACATGCGCTCATTTCATATAGATTTCTTAGAATTGTTGGCTATATTTTTCTTTTGGAGAGAAATTTTTAGTCACAGAGAGTTATACAATCAGAAAATACAATTTCAGTAGCATTTATTATGCAATAGGAGGTATAACCTCTTTGTCACTTTTAAAACATGCTTACTACAAATATTTCATTATTTGGGCTTGGTGTTCAAGAAAGAACATTTTCATCACAGCTCTTTATTAATTCCTGGTAAGAAAATTTTGATGCTTATCATATGTCTAAAAAATTTACAGATTCAACAGGATGGCAATTGAAAGAAGATATATTTGTTTTGTTGTTATCACGTTTTCATTTTCAAATCTGTAGATAATTGATTCGTTGTCTTTTGACCAACAAGATGTTTGTACTTTTCATGGTCAGATTTAAGACCTTATATTTTCCCGTCTTTTTCATTGTTGGGGATAATTATAAAGAAAATTATTAGTGATAAAGTTCAAAAGGCTCTTTTGATTATTCCTTTTGGTCTGCTCAGAGTTGTTTTCTTTGCTAAGACCAATTTTAGTTTATTTGACAGTTAAAAGTTCTGCTAAACATAAAAGTTAGTAACAATGTTACATACTGAAGAATGCCTTTCCGTCAGGAAGAGATTTGATTTAACTGTGTATTGTAAAAAGTATAAGTGACCAACACCTGAATGGTTGATTGTGCGGTAGGGTAAAAATGTGTGTATTTATTCAGAAATCACTTTCATATAAACAGGAGATTTCAGAATCATTTGTAAAATATATTTACACTTCATCTTGGAGATCATGCATCTATGATCAAGCATTATTAATATTTTTTGAGAAATTTCATTATTTGGTGTGTTCAAAGAGAACCAATTCCTTATCACCATCTCAAAAGGATGTTATTGATTATTAAAATTTTTTGTAAAACACAAGCTTTTCATATTCAGCATGTTTAATGTGAATTTTACTTGTTTTATGTTGAAACAGACTTGATCCTTTAAGAAGTAGCTAGATGTTACTAAATTTGTTTGTTTACTACATGCATATGTGAAAGGTTGTTTAAGCCTGAATCTGCAATTGAAGAATTCGATACTCTTTCACTATGGAGATGAATTTAGTGCTATCTTTTTCTTTATATTCATTAGAGGATTTTACATTGAAGACTGTCTTTTATACTTGTGTCTTTATTTGCCTTGACTACAACTGCCAAAGTACAATCTTTATCAGCTGTAGATTTACATTCTATGTTTTTCATTCAGAGACATGGCACTTTATTTTTTCATATACATGAGTTTTTGAAAAATACTAGATCTGTTAGTTAGTCTACCTAATGAGGTGATCAAGGGTTTTGATAAACCAAAACTTTGTGTTGTTAAGACAATGTTTTATCATGTTTTGTGTACAAAATATGTGAGAGAATTCATCTAAGTCTTTTTGTAAAGTTTAGATAGTTAGAGAGAGTTCTAATTTTAGCCGAGGTTTTAAGGTTTACTCATTTAGAGGAACCTCTTCATAAGTGCATTTAGCTTCAGGATGTTCTATTAAAGACATTATGGCAACAGCTTAGTCTGGACATATGGTAAAACTTTTTATAAGTTCTATAAAAGGGAAAGTGAATAATATCAGTACTAAAACACTTTTCTTCAGTTGTAGTTACTGGATGATCTTGTGATTTCTATGCTTTATTAAATGTTGGCATTTATATAAAAATTGTTTTTAGTTTGTGTCTACACTTTAAACAAGCTAATTTATTACTTGAGACCGAAGGCGAAATATGAATAAGAATGTTCCTTCATCCAAGCATATCTTGGATGTGCAGGATGAAGGTCATTCTTAGAATATGAGCCTGAGGCTCGAAAGTAATTAATTCCCACCCTAGGGATTATCAGTCAGACCCACCCTTTTTCCAATGGGTTTTATATTTGGTCGACACAAACTTGCTTTAAATTATGACAAGTTATTGTGGAACAGGTGCTTATATACTAGGGTCAAGGTCACTGGCCAGCTATAGTTTGTTTCTTTAAACAGAGATATTACATGTAAGCTTCACCCCTCATAGAGAAGTTAAGCTAATTTATTACTTTCGAGCCTCAGGCTCATATTCTAAGAATGACCTTCATCCTGCACATCCAAGATATGCTTGGATGAAGGAACATTTTGCTTAAGACAATACACCGACTTTTGTCAATATCAGGAGAATCATCAGTTATCATACGATAGAAGACGTGTTATCATGATTGCGTCTTGTAGACGAAACATTCGTCTGGCGCAAATACTAAATTTCAATCTTTGTATCTATTATTGGATTATTGATATACCTATGAAAAACAAATCAAAGTTGTACCCTTAAACTCAAATACATGCACCAATCCTGTGTGTATTTTCTTCTTTTAACATTTTTACATTTTAAGAAAGTGTATTCAACTATAATTGAAACAAATAGAACAGCCTTTCTCATCATTTACATGCAGTTGTTCATGTAAATTTGCTATTTAGCACTATCTATCAAAATATGTCATTAATATTTCAGACTGCATTTGATAAATAATTCCTCTTCGTGTGTCATATTTTTATACATATTCTTTTATTAAGAAAACCGAAGAGAAAAAAACCGCTGATATTTTGTAAAATTGGAGATCCACTCATCGTGGTTTTACAGAAATTGCACCATACGAATATTTGACGATCGGGGAAAAAAGGTACAGATTATACGTTTTCGAATAGTATATTTTAGCTGTATGTTTAGTTGGTGCAATAAAAATAAAATTTCTTAAATTATGTCGTTCGTTTATTAATAATATGAGCCTATTGTTGATTTTTTTATCGATTCTTGCATACAATTATATTAACTTCATCATAATTGACAAATTAAGACATATGAAATTCAAAAGTAAGGGTTATTTCATTTACATGTATTATTGCTATTTTGTTATTCGATTTGACATACAAATGGTGTGAATATCAAATAGTATGTCATTACAACAAGTCTTTCAAATATAAGAAGCACTTGCCGCACTTTCTCAAATGATAATGTAATTAAATATTGTTTCATTCCTGCTTTGTGAACTCTCAAGTCTAATATGCAACTGAAATAATGCAAACTGATATTTACGGCGTTAAGGGCATACACTGCAGTGACAGATGAGGTAATGATCTAGCTAACATAGATTTTATGTTGCGTCACGTAAAACTGCGACATTTCTTCAAAATATAAATTTTTCGAGCGATTTAGTGATGATAAACAATCTGATTATACTTACCGTTAAAAACAAAAAAAATAAGATATGCCTATCAAATGGATAGAAATGTCCAAGAAACTGAAATTTAAAGAAATATAAAAAAATGTCCACCCCATGTATTTCTGATTGTATCACATGAAGGTGTATTGTATTGCATATGTGAAATGACCACGTGAAAAATAGCTTGTACGCAAGTATTGAAAAAAATCATCGTGGGATAAATACTGAATCGTATTCCCTTGAGTGACTTGGAATGGTTTTGATAAGTGCATTTGCAATACCATTCCATAAATAGTTTTTTAATCACAATATACCTGATGAATCGGACGTCTTCTCAATAGAACATGAAGCCATAGCATCTTTCAATACTTGAAATGTCAAATTCTGGACTTCAATTTTCCATTCCTCTTTTTAATATGAAAAACAAATCAGTTGTTCAAATCATTTATGATACAAAAATGATGGCATATGCACGTCATAACTTAAAAAAACATTAACAATTCAAGCCAAACTACATCGTATGCATATTTGAACACATAATGTATCTTTAGTGAAGATTGATCTTACATATTTGGAAAATCAACATCGAAACACAAATCAATGATGCAACCGAAAAGGAAAACAAATGCTGAAAATGAATGAAGCTTTGCAAGATTTCCAAAAAAACAACATTACAATATCAGCATTTTATCAAAAATATTAAATCACGTAACGACAACAGATACAACAAACACAAAGACAAACAAAATCAAAAGATGTATTATCAGCAACTCAATCGTAAACAGAAAGCAAAAATCAATGAAAAGATGAAGACGACGAAATGCCTATTTTTTCTATCGACTTTATAGGATATATGATTCATTGCTAAAATATATAGAACAGACCGCTTGTTTGAAAATATATTAAAAAAAAAAATGTTTTTCATTTGTGATTTCGGGGTCGTTTAAAGCTGACTATGCTGTGTGGAATGCGCTCAATGTTGAAAGTCGTATAGTGACCTACAGTTCTGCATCGCTATGTCATTCGGTTTTATGAGGAGTTGTCTCATTGAGAATCGCACCACATCTTCTGTTTTATAGATATAAGAAAATGTGGTATGAGTGCTAACGAAACAACTCTCCATTTAAGTCACATTTTGTAAAGGTAAACCATTCTAGGTCAAAGTACGGTCTTCAACACGGATCCTTGGCTTACACCGAACAGCAAGTTATAAAGGGTCCGCAAAAACGATTAATGTCGAACCATTTAAACTAGAAAACTAATGGGCTAATCTATTTTAAAAACGACAAATTTCAAAATCAATAAAAAGGGGGAGAATACATAAAAGAAACAGTTATATACAGCTGTGATATGTTAAACGATTAACAAAAAAAATACCTGTACCAAAAAGCCCCCAAAATACAATAATATACATAGATAAATGAAAATAAATGGCAAAATTTAAAAACTACATCTTTCAGTTTGAATTACCTTTAAATTCCATCATTGTACTTTTAATCTGGTCTTTCATCAAAGATTGCAGTTTCTACAATTGTTGAATAATTGAGATTGTAATCAGTTATCCATTCAGAATATAAAAACGCATGTTTTGATTTCAACAAGTTGATGTGTATGCGTCAATGTCTTGAAATCCTATTCTTCGTTGCTTTTAACTGTTATTTTCAGAATTTCGGTGCAATACACTAAATCATGGTACAGTAAGTCACATCTAGTTACATACGAATAAACTCATCATAGATACAAGGATTAAAATTGGTTAGAGGAAAAGATAGTTTCTTAAATTTGACAGTTGTAGAACATTAATACTGCTATTCATAGCAAGTAAATTTTCTGAGTCATAAATATGTATGTTGAGTGTTGAAAGCAGCATTCTTTTTTCAATTTGGTGGTCCTCAAAAATATATTGTAACTTAAGGTTACATAGATACTAACGCTTGTATCAAATGAAATAACAGGGTAAAAGTTGGTGTTGTTTACTTACTTCCGGTTATGGTTATTTTCTAAAATGTAATCAAATGTAGTTTGAAATTTTCAATGCAGTCCTCGAAAAGATTTAACTTAATTCACGCGAACTATTTCTTAAACGAAACAAAGGTAAACACTGTACATTTGAAAAATGTCAATTTAACAAAGACTAATAAGGAATACCAATGGCGGTATCACACATTCAATTAAATTTAACTCGAGAGAAAAGCTATATATCAAAAGTATACTATAGTATATCATTTGTATTTCCTCTAAAGTCAGCTGTATAAACTATCGCAATAGAACAGCATTTATCTCGTTAATTGAAATTATATAGCAAACGATTATTTTATTCTAGGTGCCTTCGTTTCAAATGTACAATGTTTTCAATATTTTATTCATCCTACCTTCTTGATAATTTCATCGATATTGTTTTCGATGATTTTTTTGATACCTTCTATCGATAAATCATTTCTTTTGAATTCATCTATTTTCTTTTGGTTTCTTTTGGCAAAATAATTTCCCAATGAACTACCTATTTCTAAGATAGCTTGCTCAGTCTCTGCAAACCTGGTGTCATACTCAGACTTCGAAATACGTGGGTTAGGTAGATGTGCCAAAAAATTTCTCGTGTCTTTGATAGCTTCAATACATCTGGGATTTCCGTGTATAGCTATATTATGTTTTAGATAGCATGATTGAATAATTGCATACATCAGAGTTATATCCATACAGTCAACATCATTAGATCTTTTTGCGATGATTCTGCACAAACACTGTTTGGAAATCTCATTAATACGCCTTCCTGTTTCATAATGATCTGTTTCAGTTAGAGCGCCAATTTCAAATAATAACAGAAACTGTTGTTTTGTTAAACATCCTTTTTGAGACGCCATACCAAGACCATTTTGAGAACATTCACAGCATTCAACTTTAGGATAGCATTCGTGATACAAATTATGTTTATTTTTATCTAAGAACATGTAAAATTCCAAATGTTCTTTTGCATTCAAAATATTTTGCTCAAAATACGTATGTAAAACATCCATACCAATTTCAAGAATAAAGGTGATAAGTTTCATATAGTACCCACATTCTTTGTCAGATAGAACTGCCTCCATTGTCAGTTAAATGTTATCTAAATATGTGAGAAACAGATTTTAAGAAAAAAGTAATGATTAGATCAGTATAATTTCAAATTGTTCAATATGTTTCAAAACTTCTTCTTTTCTGTATTTTTGATTCATGCTGGTAGAAAAACGTATGTAAGGCATATGCATTCATAAGGGTGTAATTGTAAATAGAAAACAACTTAATTTTAACGTTAGTATCTTGAAAACGGTTTCTAAAATAATCAAGGAAAAAGTTCAACAATATTTCATTTCTTTGTGGAAGATGTCATAAAAATTGTTAAATGTTGGTATCATGGTAAGTCTTATGCATGTTATATGTAACGTAATATTCGTTTCTATGTATGTTGGGTTTTGTTTTTGTAGCATTTCAACGCTTCTGTTGTTTCGGGGTTTAATTACCTCTGATAGTTGATATGTTTCATTCCGTTGTGGCCTGTGACCCTGATTTGTTCCAATTGAATAATTTTTTGACTATAAAACACCGGTGTACTACTATTGCCATTATTAAACATTTAATGAGATCAATAACCCCTTCCTAATACTTATATCTTCACTAACAAGATATCATTCTGTTAATTGTGTTTGTAGACACAAATTCATTGTTGGATTTCTTCAAACATGTACAATTCAAGAAATTTGAAGAAAAACAAAAATTATTGCTATATTCGTGAATTTAACAAATGTACAATATTTTTATATGAAAACCTGATTCAACCGGCTGAATTTTTATGCATGATATTATTCAGTTCAACAAAGTATGAATATATTTTTAACAGTGAATTATTAGTAGTATTTTCAGTCCAACCTAAAGTAACGTGCCTACGTCAAACATGAAAATATTTGTTTTACTTTCTAATTAGTGGATTGGAAATCGTGATGTAAACTGATTTTGTCGGGTACTGTAATGCCCATTTAAAAAACTGGGCGTCAAATATATATTTAGAATCCGAAGTTATTTTAGGACATTTAAATGTCGACTTAAAGTAAGGTATGTCACGGTCTCCTTGACATTAGAAAAATAGTCGGTAGTTTATCACCATTATTTACGTCCTTGTTTATCGAAAACAATTTCGTTTTACCCTCAACATTCTCAAGCTAAAGAAAACCAAGTAATATACGTTATACACGCCATATTCATAAATATTTAAATACACAAAACAATTAGCATTAGTATTTGAAGTCAAAATCTTAGCATTAGAAATCATGATTAAATATGTTTATTCGTTCAATGTATACCTTTTTGTCAGTAACGATGTAAACATTGTAAATTAAAGTCTTACCTCATTTTTCGAATATTGTATTACGCATATATAACACAAATGTCCATCGTTATTGATATCACATTTGGATTTGATGAAATTATACAAACTGTCTTAAAAATACGAACATTTGATTCAAGTTGACCATGACTATGAGTTCCATTGTATTGGGAAATATCGGCAAATACATTTTACAGATTTATTAAAAAAACGTGACTCTTAATTTCGTAAAATATGTAGAAAATTAAAGACTTGAGGAAGAGATATATATTTACAACAAGAGATTGACTTCAAATACTAATGCTTTTAATATTTTAGGATATCATGAGATCTTATTGAAATCTAAAGTTTCAAAAATACTTTACTTAAGTTATAATCGGCATCTTACTTACTGAGTCTAATTTCACTTTCACGCAGTTTTGCAGGGTCGTGTTGCGCATAACAAGTTTTAAGTGAAGGGTATTGTGGACTTTTGTCTTTGTTTGTCGTTTCTCTGGGTTTTTTTCCAAATGATTTTGTCATATTTCATATCAGTTTCAAACGTATCCTTGATACATTCTTCTAATTACCTTTAAACACAAAACTACTAAGTATTCAACTAAACTATGCGTCAAACTTTGTGAAGACGCGATTTGTTTTTTTGAATTATTCATAGTTGAATTGTCTTATGTTGATCAAGTTGCTGTAAATGCCTAAGTGATTGAAGATTAAAAATTCTATTTTTTTTGGTAATTGTTTAAACCAGCTGCAATTGTTCACACATGTCCTAAGTCAGGAATCTGCTGTTCAGTATAGTTGTCGTTTGTTGACGTGGTTCATAAGTGTTTTTCGTTCTCGTTTTTATATAGAAGAGGGACGGCAGATACCAGAGGAACAGTCAAACTCATAAATTGAAAATAAACTGACAACGCCATGGCTAAAAATGAAAAGGACAAACAGACAAACAATAGTACACATGACATACAATAGAAAACAAAAGAATAAACAACACGAACCCCACCGAAAACTAGGGGTGATCTCAGGTGTTAAGGATTAGACCGTTGGTTTTCCCTTTTAAATTGTGTTAGACTAGTAATTCTTTTAGACCCTTTATAGTTTGCTATTTGTTGTGAGCCAATGCTCCGTGTTGAAGAGTTGAAAGCCGAAAACGGTTTATTTTTATAAATCGTGACTTGGATTGAAAGTTGACTCATATGCACTCATACCACTTCTTCGTATTATATGTACATCAGAGGCATTCCACGAAATTAATAATTTTTGTCAAGTTTATAAAACATACCCCCGCTACGCGTAGCGGGAATCCTAGGAACACAATGCGTGTGTCCGGGCTACACTACAATTCTTATGTCCCAGGTTATGGTAGGGTTGGGATCCCGCAAACATGTTTAACCAGCCACATTCTGTATGTATATGCCTGTCCCAAGTCAGCAGCGTACGGTGACCTAAAGTTGTTAATTCTGTATCATTTTGGTCTCTTGTGGAGAGTTGCCTCATTGGTAATCATATCCAATCTTCTTATTTTATAGTATAAGATTTTCATGGAATTGATGTGAAAGATTTTTATCAGTAATTTATGAACTATTTCGAAAATCTGTTCTGTTCAGCAATGTTCTATAGGAGTAATGTCATTTCAAAAGATTCATTATAAAGACAATTACATTATAGGCGCTCTCAAATAAATAATTCTTGACAGCTTTGTTTTCAAATTTGCAAGTCAACTAGCATTCAATTTAGCTATTCAATAGACCAACATTCAATGCCGATACTACTTTTTTTCTTTTAATAAATTAAATTAAGTTAACCACAACTAGTTATTGTAGACTATCTGTTGAAAATTGCTGTTTTTACAAAGGTTTGTTGATGTAAAAACTATCGTACCTACCAATTTTTTAAATCGAAATGTTTTTATAAAAGAGGGACGAAAGATATCAGAGGGACAGTCATACTCATAAATCGACAATAAACTGACATCGCCATGACAAACAGACAAACAAGTGATCTCAGGTGCTCCGGAAGGGTAAGCAGATCCTGGTACACATGTGGCACCCGTCGTGTTGCTTATGAAATAAATAGTTTTATAAATTGATGGGTCAATTTGTTAATCAACTGAAAAGGAATCGATCCCGTTGTAAGTGGACATTCAGGTCTATATGATATCAGCAGTCAGTGACATGTATATTTTCGTCCTCTAGATTATGAATCTATAATCTAGAGGACGATGGACGAAATCTTTATTTATTGGTTTTGTGAATTTAACTTAATCTTTATTTTCTATTCATATGTCAGTGTATTAGATAAACCGCTTACTGCAGTGATTGTGCTTGAATTTCATGTAATGAAGACATAAACCTTCAATCAGTTTAATTGAGGTCAGCAGCTTGCATGTCAGTAACTTATTTTGCTAAGTCCCTTTTGTTAACTATTCTGAAATCGGAGAATAAAGGTATAGTGATAGGGTTGAAATTTCACAAAACATGCTGTATTTGTGGGCCTGTCCCGAATCAAGAGCGTCTGACCTTGGTCAGTCTTGAATGTTTTTTTTCTTCAAATTTTAGTTCATTTACTAGTATATATTTCGGAGTTCATTTTCATTAAACTAGAGCACATTTCCATTCTATATATGTATTTATTGTCAGTCAATATCGTATTTTCAGTAGCACACCCGTATTTAAACATTTGAATTTACCTTCGCTTTCGTCCATTTTTCGTTGTCCTCGAAAATAGAATACAAGGAGTAGTGGAATGTCATTGGAACCGAAACGACATTAATTTATTAAAGAAAACTCAGCCGCAGAAGACTGCGTAACAGGAGCATTTTATACACAATATTTATTACAACATAGTTCATAATACAAACAGTATACATTTTTAAATTATACATCTTCAGAAATAAGTCTGTGTTTATTACAGTTTTAAATTAGACAAGCATCTTTTCTACCTTTTGAAACAAATTGACAGCTTAGACAGCACATTACTATTGCCATTTTAAGCATGCCAAGTACTTTTTTTTTCATTTGGATATTTTAAAGAACTTCCCCATTAAATCCTTAAATTCACAATTGGTACATTAACATATATAGGGGTATACATTTCCAAGACCAGCTTTACAAAGAGGACAAATTCTCTCATTTCGTGGTACATTTCTCCATCTTCCTGTTTCGATTTGAAATTTATTTAATTTATTAATTAATTTACATATGTTTACTCTATGATCCCGTCTTAATTTTAACAGATATGGTTCTAAGCAAAACTCTTCTTTAAAGTGTAAATAAAATCCCTCCTCTCTTGATGAGTTGTTTATATCAGAGAACCAGTTTTGAATTAAACTGGTCCTGGAGACGCTGCCGTACATTGACTTTAATATAATTGAAATCAACTTGCTCCGGAATATTATATAGTTCACAAAAGCCACAGTCATTAAACACAGATTTTACATAGTTAAACCACTTGATATACTTGTTTTAAATGTTATCACAACATTGTTTTGTAGATTTAGGTGTACCCACCCCCTGAAAACAAACAACAAACAAAAATATCCCGAACATGTTCAGTTCCGATTAAATTCAGGTAGTAACCTTTAATTAATTCTATATTAATTCTAAAACCAAATTCAAATCAACAATGGATTTCATAAAAGTCTACAGCTATTTCAATCATTTATTAATCTTACAGAATGTCAAGTTAATTGGTTTATTGCTGTCAACTTTAAGGATTTAACTGATAGTAACAAAAACCGAGAATGAATTTTAAACTCGGACTAAATTCAGATATATTGTAATTATCTTTTATTTTTTATGACTTAGATTTTCATAAAACTGTACAGCAGAAAAACAAACTAACAAACAACCTGCCTTTCTGAAGTAAGATTAATATTTAATTGAAATGGCTGTAAAGTATGAAAAAAATCAAAGTTCATTTGATTTCGTCTTAAAAACGATTAAAGATGTGTATCTGAATTTAGTCCTAACTGAAAATTCGAGATTTTTTAACCTTTTAATACAATCCATAAATTGACAGCAGAAAAACAAACTACCAAACAACAGGCCATTCTGTACATATCTGTACGATTAATATATAGTTTAGATAGCTATATATTAATCGTAACAAACAGACAATTTTCATATTCAGTTTATATGTTTCAGAATTATTACGAAGGTAGACAGACTGTTGTCGACTTTCAAATAAGACTTCTTAAATGGTATATATTGTAAAATATGTGTTCCTTATATAGATTGGTTACCAAATACAGCTGCATTATTATATAACATTAATGTGATACTTGGATCAAATTCGATTTTTATTTTTCTAAATTTGAAGGATATTGTTTATAAATCAACATTGAAAACACTGGATTTTGTCATACAAACAAATACTGATGTCAATATTGGAAGAGCTTTACGGAAGTGAATCCTTTTTTCATGACATAGTTTCCATGCGAATTTTTTTGAAAATGGTAGGCTTACTTTTTTGTTATAGTTTCAATGTTTGAAAAAGTAGCCCATGAATAGAAACTGACTTTGTCGTAGAGAAAATGGGTATGTCATTATCAAGAACGATAATAAGGAAGTTGAAAATACTATATAAACATTGTTCTGATTATGCTGAGAGAAAAGTCAACATGTTAGTTCTTTGGTGTATTTCCGTATTAAAAAAATCGGTATATGATAAATATGTGCATTAACACAATAAAAATGTATCTTTGAACAATCGTGCTTAAGATTATATCAACATCAATCCCTAATATATAATGATTTGAAGTTGAAAGGAGTCATGGGTGCTGAAAGCATCACAAATAAAAAAAAACATAGAAAGTATATAACACTTAAAAGATTTTAAAAATTAGACAAAAGTGATCTTGTTTTAATACTATATCAATAAGGCTACCATGGTTATGATTTAAGTGGGGGAATTAAGGATCACGTCATCTAGACTACGGTTTTATTGAACATGTGAAATGGCAACACTTGAAAATATAATACCATTTGTTTTGTTTTGCAATGATTTTAGACTTTACATACTTACCGTTTGGAAAAGAAAGACTAAATATTCAACAGGGATATTCAAACTTATAGGTCGTTTTTAAACTGACATTGACAATACTAAAAAAAAAGGAAAAGATAAACAATAGTAAACCTAAAATACTAAGGACTGAGTAACACACACACCCATCAAAAACTGGATATCATATGCATTATATACTTGTATATTGAAGATATACCTAAACTTATTAAAAAACCTGTAATTTTGCGCGATTCTTTCGAATATTTTCGTACTCAGTTTAAAGTTCTGTACACAATTATGTTAAAGGTTTGTTGCTAATCATATCTAAGTCTTACCAATGCCTTTTTAAAACCATTTTAGTTATAAGAAACTTGTTGATTTATTTTTTGTCATCCGAAACAACTGTTACATCTTGAACTTACTTAAATTTGGTAGCAAATAGTTACAAATTCATTTTTTATTGTTTTCATTTAGACATATGTTTTGGCAGTCTCTGCATTGAAGCATTTTAAATTTTGCTATGGCATATTGTTTTTAAATGCATTTGGTTTCAATAAAAACATGTTGTGTTATAAAATTAAATCTTGCGGACAGAAATCGTTTTTGGGCACTCACAATTCGTTAAATAAATTTACAGATATTTACTTGTCATCTACTAGACTTATCTTATCCAGTTGAGAATATGTGAGGATAAAGGAAAAATTAAAAAAAAATTAAAAAATATCTCTAAATTTTCATGTAAGCAAATTTTTATGTTCCAATTATCTTTAGATTCACTGTATGAATAAAAGCAGTTAGTTCAAATAAATACTACGCTGAACATAAGGGTATCATACGTAAATGTATGTGTAAGGTAAAATAATGAAAAATAATTGATCGAAAAACGTGTTCTTAGATAAACGGGTACCTGTTATGAACGAAAAGGGATATTACAACAAAATATACTAGCGCTGTTCACTTTCATCTAGTCAAAAGTAATTTTGCTATGCTATCTAGTTACCCTATGCTAATATTAATAAATTAACATCGAATGTGCTATCGTTCCCTGATTAACTTCACCATGACTTTTTTGTTACATAATTCTGAATATTTCTGTCATTGTATGTTGTTTTATTGACATTATAAGCTGACTTTTATCAAGTAAGAGTATTTTATTCAATTTTGTTTATCGACTGAAATTCATCAGATATTCCCAACTTATAAGTCATAAAGTTGTAAGCAAACTGATTTAGCTAGATAGCGAAATTGGTTTGTTGGATATCTACGTACCCCTGTCAGTGTCAATCCTCTTGAAAAAAAGAGCGTGTGAATTATGATTTGAAATTACGACAAAACACATATTGATAAAATAGGAAATACGAAACGGACACGAATTTAATAATCATCCAATAGTAAAATAAAGTTCTTTCTCAGGAAGCCCGAATTCTAAGTTCTACAAATCAACACGTACTAGAAGTGCTAGGAAAACAGACTTTAAACATGAAGAAATTCGCGCAACATACTTATAATGTGTTGAGTATCTTTTATTTGAATATCAATAATGATTGTTGCACACAAACAATGGATATTGAATTGAATTCGTCAATGTAATAGTGGTAGTGAATTCGAAAAAAAAAATTTATATACATCTATGAGATTTATTTTACAGTCTCAAAGCAGCTCATGAGCAAACATGAGTATATATTTGTGCGCGAATTGCATCTGAACTTGATTTCTAGCTGCGTTCAAGATGTTTTGTGTTTTTGATAATTTTTTATTTTTGTTATTTCTCGTTTGAATTGTTTTACATTGTCTTATCGGGGCCTATTATAGCTGACTATGCGGTATGGACTTTGCTCATTGTTGAAGGCCGTACGGTGACCTATAGTTGTAAATGTCTGTGAAATTTTGGTATTTTTTTGTGGATAGTTGTCTCATTGGCAATCAAACCACATCTTCTTTTTTATATTATTGATCAAATGAAAATATTTCAATGAAACAAGATACTCAAACGTTTCAGAATAAATCATGTGAATAGTGTTCGTTACGAGTGATATCAATAACAAAAAGATGATCGTGTATCTTTATTTCCCTAAATAGATGTTCTTCACTTGGGACAGGATTATAAATGCAGCGGGGTTTAACTTGTATGCGAGATCTCAAACATTCATATATACCTCTGGCAAAGTTGAAAAGCAACAAGACATACAGCGATATGCACAGTCAAATCAGTTTAATAGAAGCAAAATCAAAGAAAAATGCATGCCGTCTAATGTTTTTCCATCATAAATTATACGAGAAGAATATAACCCATATATTGCCAACAAGTGGGTTAGAATATATTTTTTTTCTTTCCCATGCAAAACATTATGAGTAAATTAATATAGTTCCAATTGTTTACGAAATTGACACAATTATATTGTTCGTGTTGTTACTATATCCCTTCTGATTATGTATGTTTAAAGTTTTGGTTAGATAAGTGCAGGACGCCATTTTTGTCCTTATATCGGATGCCCTTAATGTGTGCACGTTGATTTATTGGTATACATGTCATCCTTATACCAATGATTACATGTAATAAGAGTTTGCATTCATTTTGTGTCCATTTCTTTCGTACGTAAAACCTCAACATATAATACTGTAATATTTGATGCTCTGAAAGTGAAGGTTTGAAATCCTTACTTAGTCTTCTTGATTAAAAAGCTTCATTACTTGCATTTTCTAATTATATTCATACCTTGCATGTACTATTTTAAATTCTATCAACTGTGGATTGCAGAATGTAATAAAATGATTTACAATAGATGTTTTTCTTATTTCAAAATGTACTTCGTATACATATATGTATATAGTAAGGAAATCCATCAATTTTGTCATGACAGGGCTCTTTATAGCCTACTCTACATTATAACTTTTAAACAACAGGGAATGATGGACAGGGGTCATTGTCGTTGTAAGATCTCTAGTTTCATTAGCAAGCATAACTTGTTTTCTTATTTTGTGTGAACGCTATAATGGTATTAGAAATATGATGTTGCGAGGTAATACCTGCGACAAGATGACATCATTCATTAAATGCTTTAAATAAAAAACAAAACATTTGATATGCCTAATTCTTTAATTTTTATATGAAGCTTCAAGAACACAACATGTTAATTAAAATATAAAAACATAAAAAAAAAGTCAAACTCAAAGAAAATGATTATGCATCTATGTGTTTCTGTTCCGAAACATCGTATTTATTAACCCCGAAAACACACATGTTCTGCTAATATGATAGCATTGTTTTTGCTTAAAAATCGCATACTGTCTGAAAATGTTATCAAAGCCAAATGGTATACAACATCATCCTCAATTCTGTACAGTAACTGGTGGAGAATTTCTTCTAGTATTATACTGTTTTAAGGATGCATAAATTCACATATGAATGGAAGCTGGTTGTAACACTGATAATCGCCCCATCGAAAATCAAAGCCTTCCCACATCAACATGTATAACTGATCCGTTGGTCCATCAGGTTGTCCAGGATTAATGTCACTAAATGACATGGTTTGATAGGGTTGACTTGCCGATTCCATTTCATTATCATTGTAAAAATTGTAACCATTAATCCAGTATCCTATACTGCAAAATGAGATGGGAAATACTGTTTATAAATATATAATATTACATGTAGTACCTTGTTCTATCTACTATTGACGGGTTTCTGTTCTTATAGTTTGAAATATTGCATAAACAACTGCAGAAACGTGAAATTCTACTGACACAAAAAAAAAGTTCATACAAATAAAAGTTAAATAAAAATATCATACAACGTACAAGTTTGTTGTTGTACATAGGACTTGTTCTTAACTTCTACATGAATATTATATGTATGCGGTATTTCGTCCAAAACCGCGTTTTTTTTTCTGATTTTCAGTCCTCATGAAGGTAAATGCAGTAAAGGTCTTCGGACGAATGAACAAAAACATTTCGTTTGATTTTTTTTATTTCATAGTTTCGCTGATGCGCATCTAGTCTTTTTCTTATGTCCGTAGTAGCAGAATTTCAATATTCCTATGATATGATTGAACCCTTAATCACTTGTTCATTTTATAATACAATAATGTATACATTATCAAAGATTCAGGTTTGAATTAAAGGCTCAGTATAGCGCAGCATTTTTCACTTTTAACATTGAGATTTCTCGCTATCTTAAAAGAACAAATGTATGTGAAAGTTTATCAGACAGTTGGATAAAGATATTTGAATAACATCAAAAGCATAAGAATAAGAAGTTTCCAATTCCGCCAGTTTTCCTCCAAAACCTTCGCAATTTCTCTAAAACTATCAAACATGATTTAGAAAAAAATCTGAACTAAAATTGCATTTTAAAATCATTAAGTAGATATTCCACATTAAACTAAAGTGTCTCGTTTTTTTTTGGGACATATTTTAGTCTATTCCACTTCTGGTGAATTTTGAAATCCCCAAGAATAAATATTATTGCGGAAGTCATGTAGCGCCACACATATTTCATTTCTTTTTCTCGCTTATTTTTGATTGTTTCTGGTGAATGCGAAATCAGATCATATATTCATATTAATTTTCATTTGGAAATGTGAGATCTGCAATGCACATTGATAAAAGTATAATCATTTTCATTCTTATTTTTAAGTATTTAATATCTATTCTTTTAAACTTTATTGTCAGTATTCAAACAAATAAATTTTTCAATTTACTTTTGCTGTTTTCCATTCTGCTATAACCTCAATAATAGAATAGGACGAACAACCAAAACTAATGCATTCTGGGCATAGCACTGGAAACTGTCAAAAAAAGTGTGCGCCTTATAATAATGCATGCATGTATTATAAAACAAATCGTTGTCTTTCTTTAAATGCAAGCTTATCATATCGTTTATCTTCTACAATTTTGTGGATATTTAGCTTCATCAAAATATTGTGAATATACAATACATTATATGGTAAAGTGTACACTAAGAATATTTTTGAGCATTTGTATGAAGCTAACTCTTAACACATAAAGGTCATAAATAAATATGAACAAAGAATTGAAAAAAGATAGTCACATACATCTATTTATACGTTATATAGAAATACAATCCTTGTACAGTTTTTGACGAGAGCAACTTAACATTAAACACTGTGAAATACAAAAAAAAGTCTTCCATTTCAGAAAGGAGAACTTACCGTTTTGCTCTTTCAAATTTGTAGATATGTTTAGTTTTTTCTTTTACAGTATCATTTTACTTTGCGTTTAAATCCAGAATGCAAGTCAATCTTAATAGTCAGATAATAGCTACACCTCAAAATAAATTTGGATGACCTTGCCCAGAAGACCAGTAATATTGATGTGGTCTATAAGAAGACATATGGTACATATTTGAAAAGTTATGGCCACATCTCATTGTCATGTATAACGTAAATTATTAATTGAAAATAAAGATATACGGTATTGGCTTTGCTCGTTGTTGAAGGCCGTAAGATGACCTATTATAGTTGTTAATTTCTGTGTCATTTTTGTTTCTTGTGGAGAATTGTCTCATTGGCAATCATACCACACCTTCTTTTTTATATGTATTCAATATTTATTATACTCAGCAGTTCGAAATATGATGGTAAGGGATTTTGTTGTAACAAAAAAATAAACGTCGCAAACATCTTGTAATTAAATAAAGTATGTACCTAATAAAAAAAATGCTATTCTCGTTCAAAATATAATTTTTTAATTAAAAAAAAAACCGCATTGGTTTAACAGATTCCCATACCAGCATATCATCGCAAACTATTTTAACTTACGATAAGGATAAGATATTCGTCGAATAAACCACCATCATCTTTCGGGTTCAGTTTCAGTGCAACAGCTCCGGGAAGAATCAATACGACATGTTGATGTTCCTTTTGAATAACTTGATAAACAACATTGTGGATCTGAAAAGCATTTATCTGCACATGAAGTTATCGACCTTGAGTGAACATCGGTGTTTTTTTGGTCAGCAGAACCCTAGTGTTGCCTTGAGTTTTAAACATTTCTGTTCTTATATTTTCATCATTTGCATTTGCGTTTACTGTGTAAAACATGCGTAGTGTTATAAACCAAAAGAATGCATAATAAGCATAATAAGTAAAACAGCAAATGTCCATTTTCATTCAAGTATATGTTGTAGTGTTTTAATTCTAGAGTAACACACTCTGATGTCGTCTTTGAAATACGATTTTGTAATAAAAAATGTCTTATAAATATCATGAATACTAAATAGGTGTTCTTAAAATAGAATTCCTTGTAATACAGACCCATTGTAAGATAGGTAGCAGCATCGATATTATTTATTTATTGGTCGATTGGATATAAACGATACCAATTCATTAACTAACATTGAAACACTGCAGTGTGTCCTACATAAAAGTTCTGAAGTCTATATTAGAACATCCGTAAGTAAGTAAAACCTTCTTTTAGACTTAAGTTTAAGTCTTAAGCTCAATGTTTGCTTTCCGCTGTAAAAATCTGTCTGTCAATATAAATCATACCAAAGCTGAAAATATATTTCAAACGATTTCCTTTAAATGTTATGAAAAAAGAATATGAAAACATTTTGGTTGTTCGTGTATTTTTATATAATTTAGAAACAAAACAAATCTATTATGATTTCATGTAGCATCAAATCAATACAGCGACATTATTAAAACACTATCATTCAAAAGAATTCAAAAGAATAATGCGTTTAGTGTCAATGAAAGTCTATTTCGAATTTAAACAGGTATTATACAACTTACACAAACAAGCTTATGTTTAGCCTTATAACACAATATGTTACCTTTTATACAATTGTTTGCGTTATCTGCCGTTTCCTCCTACATTTTTAGTTTATTTACTGCAATATCGACTTTTGTTGGCTTCTATTATGTTAGATTTAGGTCATCCGAATATTCTGTCCTCAGAAAATCCCATTTCGCGCCATTCTTTCAATTTAATTTAAAGAAATTCATCCAAGTTCAGATGTTATTCTTTACGATTTGAAGTCCTATCTTATAAGTGTGTAAGGTTTTAATAAAAACATGTTGTGTTTTAATATGAATATTTGAGTGCAGAAATGTTTGTTTGAGCATTCAGTTGTCAGAAAGTAACATAAATACATACAGAAATGTGTGGATACTCTTTTAGACGATGCTATTCTTTACGATTTGAAGTCTTATTCTATGTTAATTAATGGCCTTTTCAATAGTTATCAAAGATTATAATTTAGTACGCCAGACGCGCGTTTCGTCTACATATATAAGACTCATCAGTGACGCTCATATCAAAATATTTAAAAAGCCAAACAAGTACAAAGTTGAAGAGCATTGAGGATTCAAAATTCCAAAAAGTTGTGCCAAATACGGCTAAGGTAATCTATGCCTGGAATAAGAAAGTCCTTAGTTTTTCAAAAATTTCAAAGTTTGGTAAACAGGAAATTTATAAAAACCATACAAATTTGGGAATTTAGTAGATTCTTTTTCTTCGTCATAAACTACAATATCATATCCAAATCGCTTCCGGTTTATTTGTAACTGTACGCAAATCCCTGTAAGTTGTTGACAATTTTTATGTTTTTCCCTTTTGTTGGTCATATATTTAAAACTGTCTACGTCGAAACCTTTTTTGTTTTTTTGTTTTTCTTTTTTGTGTGTAGGGTTTTGATAAAGAAACATTGTGTTTTAATCTAAAAACCTGCAATCTTGACTCAATCGGCATTACAACTGTAGTGACAAATTTTCAAAGCTCATGCATATTCCAAAAGACATCACCCAGAAAATACAGCAAATGTGTACGACTTTGATCCGATACATCACAATCTGTTACGATATACATGTAGTCACGATTGTAATATCCGACTTGATAAAATCAACTCATCTTTACCGTGCGACTACACTTCCTAAACGAATCTTTCAAAGTCACAAAGGCGAAAGCTGTATTGATACATCGTACTGCATATATTTATTTATCGTAAAATCAGCCTTCTATTTTACAAAAACCAGGTATACAAATAAATGATTGTTTTATGTTTAATTGTACACATAAGGTCACCTATTATCCCGATGCTTGTTGATAAAACGATAATGTAAGTATTTCTTTAAACGTATCAGTTCATTTAAGGGTCCTCTACATGGTCCGCGTTTTAACTATTGAAAACTTTGATAACTTCGTGTCGGTGCTTGATTAAGAAACTGTTTGGATTTTGAAGGGTAAAACACCTGAACGAAAATTCTGTGACGTCATAACAGTTGTTCAAATGTGCTCAGAATTGAATGTCGCATTTATTGAATAGATTGTATTCGATTAACAATTTGTGTATGTTTTAATTGGAACCAACGACATAATAAAACTGGTATATACACTATCTTGCGTTTGTAAATACCTGAACGTGTAACGCAAACACGCAAATTAAACAGCGTATGCATAAAATGGCTGGAATTTTAAACAGTTATTAAACCGGTTAAATCCTGTAGAGATATTTATTTAGGAACCTTTTAATACCATTTTTTGCATAGAATCATAGCAACTAATACCTTTTCATTCAAAATTAAACTTAAAGACACCCAGATGTGTACATTGTAAACTTGGTGAAGAAACCATTAAAATCTTTTTTTTTAATGCCCAATAACTTTTCAATTGTGGCAATCTTTTTCAAATGTAGTAAATCTTTTTCTTTGTAAAACTGTGTTCTTAACAAAGAGAATGTGCTTTTTGGTTGCAGACATGAAAGTTTATTACTGAATCTGTTAGTCATAATTATAAAGAACTATATATTCAAATGTAAATTAAATGAAACAAAACCAAATAAAAGTCCAAGTGTGTGAAACATTTTGGTCCCCTTTACATGTAATATTTAATAAATCATCATGATCATTGTTTCATATAAATGAGAAATTTTCTTTTTCTTTTTATATAAATTATGAGCAAAAATTTATCCTTGAGATTTTGATTTTTTTATTTGGCTTTAATATATATGTATTTTGTTTTAAATTTAAGTCAAGATATACATATTGTAGCAAAACAAATGAGTCGAGAGTATTTGTATTGTGTGAGAGAAAGTCAGAGAGCGAGAGAATATTACCAAATATAACTTTTATGTAACCTTAAATACTATAATTGTAAAAAAGCAATTTGACAGTGATATAAATTGTATACTGAATTATTTTCTACATGCAATCCCTTGTTACCATTGTCAGGTGGTAGTGTAGGGGTACATGTATGTTAAATCCTGACTATCGAAAAACAAATAAAAGTTAAAAAAAAAAAAGACATGTTGTTTCGTTGTTTTACACACCTTATATAGATTGCAAAAAAATATTTGTATGCTGCTGATATGTTTTATAATTGTGCATGCAATATTTACCAAGATCGACATGGTTTTGAGGAACACTGTGACTGATACACAAATGAGCTGTGATCCAACATGTATCAACAATCAATATACATGGCGATTTTTATCTGACTTGGGTACAGAAAGCCCAATTACCAACTATTCAATGCTAGTTGTCCTTATCTAAGTTATTGAATAAAGGAAAACATGAGTATATTTTCATTGAACAATTTATTGTCGGTCCATTGAAAATTTGAACGCTGTGCTGGAATGAAATGAAAGGCATTACAAATTTTCCAAATCTATATTTTGTTAATTTCATTTCCTAGGAACAATATAAATGAAGACATAGATCCTTACTGTACGTCAAAGGCGTTAATTTATTCGATTTATCAGGGGTTTTGCTTATCACAATTTGAGTTAAGGGTACTTTTTGCATGTTCAAAATCAAATGCCAAAGAATATAAGATTTTTCTGCTTTAAAATAACAATCTATAAATAATTCATTGTTTAAAAATCATTAAAACAACATCATCATAACACATGTACAATAACTAATTGAGAACAATAAATACTGTTTTAACGGTTTATGAATTCACATATATACGAAAGTGAACTGTAACAATGGTAATCACCCCATCGAAAAAAATAGCCCCTCCACATCATCATACATAACTGATCCCATTGTCCTTCGGGTTCTCCCGGTTCCATGTCTTTAAATGACATAGATTGGTCGGGTTGACTTGCCCATTCCATGTCATTATCACTGTAGAAATCATAACCTCCGATCCAGTATCCAGATACTGAAAACAATAAGATATGAATTCCCATGTACATTTTTGTATTTACATATGTCGTAATTCCGTTTGCTTTATCTACTATTTATTTAAATAGTTTTAGATATTGCATGATATACTGCATAGAACATGTCAACTCTTATGCTGTTTTCCGCTCTTTGGTCGGCTTGCTGTCATTTTACACATTTCTGATTTCAATATTATGACATATCCGTAATAGACACGTACACTTATTTATAGTACCATCATAAAATTGGGAGATTTTTCTAGCCATTCAACCAGGTTAAGACAGCCATTTATTTCTTCAAATGACAGGTACCAAGTCTGAAACATGACAGCTGTTATAAAAAGTTCGTTTCTATGTATATTGGCAAATGGTTTGTGTAGCAGTTCAGTGTTTTTGGTGTTCCGTTTTTCCCCGTACAGTGGATGCGTTTTCTTGAGTTTTGATTTGTGACCCAGATTTCTGTAAGTTAAATATCCTAATGACTCATGAACAGCGGATGTAACTTTTCCATTGATTTGTGGCTTTTATACATACTAGAACACAGCCGCGAATTCGCGGTCATATACAGCTTGTGAACTGTTGTATGATGATTTTTGGTAAAAGATATTATGTATGAAGAATTTCATAAAAGACACCTTTTTCCAAAGTCGGACATTTGTTTCCTTTCTGTTAAATTCAATTATTTTCGTGTTTCTGGCCTCAGACCAAAATTATTCTTCTCCTTTGCTGCAATGCATCTATTGGTAAAAGTCAAATTAAATTTTAAATTTTTACCGCTTCAAACATGAAATAAATGTAACTCCTTATATAAAGACCATTATTAGTCTAATAAAATATGCTTCTAAGACAATCCATTTTCTTTTGAGAGCCTTATTAACATTCCAATGGTAGGATATGAATCTTAGACAGACTAAGGCTAAAATGAGGGGTGGTCGGAGGGGTCCTGATCCCTAAATGCCGGGCTTAAAAACATTAAACCCGAGATGCAGAATTTAATGAAATTCATATCCCGAAATCCCGTAAGGATAAATTCTTATATCCCGTGCTTTAAAACAATTGATCCCGACGTCCCGAAAAAGGTCCTGCCTCCCTCTAATTTCTACCTTACTTTCATTTTTGCCAAATCATTACTTTCACTTTCAACAAAAAAATTACGGTATGCCCCATTTATGGGCATAATGTTTTCTAGTCTGTGCCTCCGTGCGTTCGTTCGTTCGTCTCGTCTGTCCCTCTTGAGGTGAAAGTTTTTGGTCGAGGTTGTTTTTAATGAAGTTGAAGTCCAATCAACTCGAAACGCAGTAAATAAAGTGCCGATGTGGCATCCGTGTACAACGGACACATCCTTGTTTCCACATATTTTACTAATTTCAATTATATATACAACTGGTATGACCCATTTTAAATTGTAAACATTTCAAAGAAAACAGTAGACAGAATACAAAGAGTCTCTATATATTAAAGTAGTATAATCGTAGTGTAGATAAACGCGAAAAATAATTGTCCTGTCTAAGGAGATATAATAGTTGTGGTTCTTGAGATCTTAACACCATGTTATAGAGAACGCTCTGATTGGCTTATCTATTTTTCATTTTTGTTATCTATTGTACGATTGGTTTGACTTGTGAATGTTTCAAAACGGAAGTCTTATCTATGACTAAAAGTCAGTCAGATGTCGGAATCAATATGGAAAGAAGCGACACACAAAATGAGGTCTTCTCGTTTAATAGTATAGAATGCTAAATTTCAATATCTTTTTTTTAAGGTCCTTTTTCTTAGATTTCTCCAAAATTTAAATATATTTTTAACACTTGATGTTCCTGTCTAGTAACATTAAGGATAATTAGAAACATTATCTATGTATACATCACTAGCTTTAAAGTCAGAAATGTCGTAACAAAAACTATTGTAACCATATCTGTTACAACGATTCAAATATTTGGTTTGGAAGGTTAGTTTCAAAAAAATCTTCAGACTTTAAACTGAATATTTTTTTCCATATTAGGCCGATTTAAACACTAACACTATAAAATGTTCTGCGACTCATTTCAAATTATTGATCCTTTGACTGATTTTGTTTTGAAAATTTATCAACCCATCAATTTATTTTGAGTAGTGGACCTTATCGATTTAAGTGATAGTTAAATGTCCTCATAAATACTCAGTCATGTTTTTGTACGACCAGACACACACTTAGTTTTCGTAATGCACCAGTCCCACTAGACCACGATCGCACCACGCTCACCGCGATCTTAAATTAATTCAGATCGTATTGATGTCACAGTATGAGCGGCATGAACATATAATTTTCGTTTCAATCATGTTGCTACTACGTTCTCATTACGCTTCTACAACGATCCCTTTTCGATTATACCACGTTCTCACCACGCTAATTTTGCGACCTCACTGTGATTACCTCGATGTTTCTACGCTCATCAAGTGTTCATTACGACCAAACCACGATTTATCCGATTGCAACACAATCTTACCACGCTTCTACTGCGATTAAAGCACGCTCTTACCACGACCATACTACGATCATATCGCGATTTTACTACGCTCCCAGCAATAACGTCAACATCGTGTTCCATATAAATAATGTATCATTCCTTCTATTTCTTATTGATACGTAGTGTTTCTCGTAACCAATGCTGTCGTGCAATCAAAATCTGCGTAAGGATAAGGGTAGAGGTAGTGGCAGATGGAGATCTGATAGTAACGAATCAAGATCCTTAAGATATATGTCGGACCGATCAAACCAACCTGTATCATAACTTGTTTCGTGTCCATCAATATCAAATGACGATAGTAGGGATGATGTGTCAAGAATGATTGAGTCGTTGGAGATAAGGGACAAGAGGTCCAAATAACATACAGACATACAAAGCTGGAGACCATTTATAAATTTTATATGACAATGACAATGAGCATGATGATCGTAGTATGAACGTAGTCGGGTCGTAAGAACAGCGTGATGAGGACGGTATAGTCGTAGTAGTGGAAGCGTGTTTGAGTCGAGGTAAGAACGTAATGGTCGCATTGAAGTCGTGGTAAAATCGCTGTGAGATCGTAGCACAGTCTCCCCGTTTTTTTTCACAGATCGTAGTGCGAACGTGGCCTAGTGGGACTACGGTAAAGGACACACCAACAGCGCTCGAAGCAACCATTAACCGATAAATAAAAATGAAAAATGCTTATGCCAAATTACACATGTTAAAAATGTACTCTTTAGGTTTTTGATACCTACGGTGTGGTTTAACTGTCATTTAGTTTGGGTAAATTGATAATGAAAATGGGGAATATGTCAAAAAGGAAACAACCTGACCGAAGAGCAGATGTCTTGTCCCAATCAAAAGCCGATATCATCATTGTTGTCAGTACTCGTATAAACCAGTACCTTTTCATTTACGAATTTTGTTTTTTACATTTGGCATGCAACAGAATTTATAAAATAAAATTGATCTCAGTATGTATTCGATCATTGTTAAATGTTTATCGTTCAAATTTAGATATTATCTTTTTCGGCCATGAGTCTCTACGGAATAATTGTACGATTGGAATTCTAACCACATCACTTTTGCATACTAAATCAGAACATAGTCAGTAGTAGTCATTATCAAATTAAATGCTTTTAACCTTTGACGATCAAGCCTCTGAAATAGTGATAACTAGATTTACGTTACACTTTAATCTATACATGTTATATGGCTTGAACCTTATTTTTCTTGACCTCGTGGATATCTTATTTTTCTGTTATTGTGTTGATGACTCATTTACGTAAACTGCTTTTCCCTTATTTTACTTACATCTATAATCAAACTCCAAAAGAGACCCTTACTTTAAAGTGTATAGGGCTGACGTTGATTTCGTATACCAAATTATAAGGCAAAATAAAGAATTAAATTGAAATGCTTTGAAGATCAAAAAATCATATGACAGTAATTTACCTCCGGTATTTCTAGTCCACAGTTCATTCTTAATGAACTCATTCTCCTCGGACGTTTCTAGTTCTGCAAGCTTACCTCCTAAGTGTTCACAGTTTTCCTAAAACATTTAAGAAAAAGCCTAAAATGAAATGGCCTTTTAAAATAATATCACTTTATCCGTATGGTATTATTCTTACTAAACTCATTTTAATTCACTGCAAGAAAAGCAATTATAGTTTTGAGCTTAAACTATATATCCACTGCCTTTATTTACATAAAGACGCTACGGACGCATGATCGTTCATGTTCATCTGGCCATGCCTGGATCTGAATGCCACATGCCTTCATAGAGACATTTTTCAATAAAGATGATAATTGCTAGATTTGCCCAGTACACTCAACAGGTACATGGTATGTTTTGTACAAGTTGGGTGACTCAATCTGTAGTATGCTACAGATAATCATATTATCTGTCGTGTATAACTTATCATCAAAGTTAATTTTTAGCAGACACCATTTTTCTTTGTTATATTTGAAAATTATACATACTATTATACAAACACGTAAGTTCCTACTACAATGTACAAAATGAAAATTAAATTATTTTTATTTCTTGTAAACATTCAGTCAGTACTGTCAAAAACATGTCAATGTACAAAATAAGAAAATTTTGAATATACCTTCGCTTTTGTCCAATCTAGTTGGTCATCAGAAATAAAATACAGGGAATTTTCAAAACTGATGCATTCTGTGCAAGTCATTTTAACTAAAATATATAATAAGCAGATTTAAAATCAATCGTACAATTCTATGTAATCTAAAAAAATATGTTTTGCATGTTTCGGTTTAACGCTCAGCAGCCCCCGTCCCTTTGACTTCTTAATAAATAAGGATAAGCAATCATCTCCCAATGAATCTGTTTTCGTAACTCGCTGGATGAGTCATGCCGATTAGTTATCTGCCGTTAACAACGTCATTGCGTAACTGAACAAATTCAACAAGATATCTAAAAAAAACCAACATACCTTATACGTACAGAATGGCATGGTGTCTGTTTTATAACGTTATTTTTATACTTTTTATATACATATTAATAGCAATGATTCGCACATTATACTTTACACACAAATGTTACGAATAGAGGTAGGCATATCATTCAAAACGATTTGAAAAAAAGTCACAGGTCATAAAAGTTATTGTATGGTGTCACTATCATATGTAGCAAAATTCCCTGTCTATACATTAAAAAGAACATTAAGGAGGCTCGCGGGTACAAAATTGTCAGTAAAAATCAAACAATTTTTTTTTCATTACAAATTTGATCTGTAACACTATAAGTTATTACCTTCTGATATGGTACAAAGTCACCCAAACAAATCGATTCGGATTGGCCACAGATGACTTTTACAATGTCTTTATCATTGAAAAGACTCCAAATTATCTCCCTTTGGTACAAAATTGCCATTTTTGGGCATTTAAATTGAAATACCGTTTTTTAACTCATCGGTGACCTATATTGTTTTTAATAGTTTTCGAATAAGCTGTACATAAACAAAATAATTGTAAAATTTAAGCGATATCTGTAATTTAGTTTTTATTTTATTTCGATATTATCTCTATTTCTCCTAGTTCAACAGAAAAAAAAGGACATTAACACAAATAGATGATTCTTTAGGAGACATATTTTGAGCTTAAATGAACGGTGACCCCAATTTTTTATGTCATTTTTCTATTAAGTATATGATAAAGTTGATTTATAGCAAAATATAGCGAAATCCTATATTAAAAACCCAAATTTGATTTTTACATGTCTTTTATACTTACGATAAGAGTTTCGTTGAATAAACCTCCATCCTTCAAATGGTTCGGTGGTAACGCCGCAGCGCTCAGAAGTATCAATACGGCATAGTGGTGCTCCCTTGAAATAACTCGCGACACAGCATTTTGGATCTGATAGGCATATATCTGCACATGAAATTATGGACTTAGAATACACATCGGTGGTCTTATCGGTCTGAAGAATTCTAGTGCTACCCTTTGTTTTAAACGTTTCCGATATTACATCTTCACCATTTGAATTTACTACAGTGGACGCATGTGTTGTAATAAAACACAAAACTGCACAAAAAGGAAAACTGCAGAATAAGAAAAACATAGTAAGTCATGTGTAAAAAAATTGTTACAAAAGTTACAAAGACTGTTATTAGAAAGACTGTTGTTGGCTTAACAAAAATTCCAAAACTGATATATCTTGATAAATAAGTCTCTCTAATATAGATTGGCCAATAAGTAAATCCGCATTGTTATATAACATAATATATGATACTATAGATCAGATCCATTTGTCAGTCAATTTAATTTAAATGATAATATTCATAAACCATAATTTAAAATATCGGATTTTGTAGTACACACAAATACTAAAAATCAATATTCGAACAACTATACGGAAGTGCAACCTAATTTTCAATCAAATTAGAAGTGGTTTCCTTGTGTTTCTGAAAGTTTGAATCGAACGTTTTGGTTTTAGTTTCCATGGTTTGAATAATTAGCCCATGGAATACAAACGATTATAATTCACTTACATAAAAAAACACTTGAAGATGAATTGTGTTTGTCAGTATCAAAAACAATGATAAGGAAGTCGAAAATACAATGGAACCAAATATCTGTTCTTTACAGAAATAGATAGTCATTTTTTTTGGTTCTAAAGTATATTTCAAAACATTAAAACAGTCTTTATATAATCATTTTCAGCATTGTAACTACTAACATATCTTTAATTTATTATGCAAAGGATTTCTTTAAATATAACGATTTAAAGATTTCGAGTTTGAGTAGGGTCAATGGTGCGTATAGAAATAATTTAAAACTTCATCTTTAAAAACATGCAAACGATACAACAAAAAATTTAAACAAAGGGAATCAAATTTAGGCTATTTGTATTATAGTATTATATCAACATGGCTGCCATATGAATAATGCATGCAGGGCATGCGCAAGTACAGGTTGTGTCATCAACCGTTTCAGAAAATTTTGTGCGATTCTTTTGATGCTTGTTTAAAATAATAATTTGAAGTTTCTGATATTTTTTTCAATACATATTCATTTATCATTCTTGATAAACAATTCTACAGATGGTTGCAGTAAACTTACTAACCAGTCATTTCGAGTAGTCAAATTAAACCTGTGGCAAGATTTTGGAATGCTCTTACCAGTCTTAGCACACGAATCAAATAACTTCAGCGAGGACTTGGTCCTATGACTGTTTCATGACTTCCTAAAATGTTTACTTGGATACAGATCAGCTACTATTAAAATTCAACTTCGAAAACCAGTCCTGCCATAAGTTTTTTGACAACTAAGATGGAACCAGACCTGATATCAACTTCTGGCCAGTCTGCTCAACACAGTTTGTTTTTTTTAAATATTTTAAAATGTCATTGTTTCCTAATATTAACAATACAAATTAAATAAAGGCAACAGTAGTATACCGCTGTTCAAAATTCATAAATCAATAGAGAAAAAACAAATTCGGGTTACAAACTAAACTGGGGATAACGTATCAAATAGAAGAGAACTACGACACAACAGAGACACAACTTCGAAATGTAACACACACAGCAACGAACTATAATGACATGATGTAACAATGGCCATTTTCCAGACTTGGTACAGGGCATTTTATGAAAAATGGTTGGTTGAACCTGGTTTTGTGGCATGCCAAACCTCCCGCTTTAATGGCAGTGTTAATTATAACATTAAAATGTCAACTTTATACGACAGGGTTAAAATAAATAAACAGATAAATTGGAGAAAATATGACAGAGAAACAAACTAATAATTGCCATCAAAAGGTCAAAAATATTTGTATACGCCATACGCGCGCTGCGTCCACACAAAACTATGCTCAGATGTTAAAAGTTTGAAAGCCATAACAACTACAAAGTTGAAGATCGCCGAGGACCAAAAGTTCCAAAAAGTTTGGAGGCCAGGGTTAGTCGCCGAGGACAAAAACATCATTATTATCAAGAATTATACATAGTTTTGCAAACAGTACTAGTAAATTTTATAAAATGACAATATAATAGATAACATGATTAAACTGAAGTGGTGAGTAGCTATAGAATAAAAACAAAACATTACGAAATCACAGCCCTGTAAGCCATAGTCGATGCAACGCCCAAGTGACGTCACATTTAAATTTCTAAATGTGTTCCGAAAATTATGAAAGAATTTGGATGAAATTCAATATTATATTTGTATAACTTATCTAACTTATATTATAAATAACAGTAAAAAATATAATACTTAGTTATTAATATTAAATTGTAGTAGTAATTAGATAAATATTTGTATTATCTAGTTTTAAGGGTGTTTCTTCTGATCAAACTGCAAACCAAATATCACATCGTGTAAATTTCGTTGATAAATCAATCAAATGAACTGGATGAGAGGTTATCCCCAACATAACACACGAATACAACAACAAAAAATACGATTTTCAACTACAAACGTTAAGAAATTTGACAAAATCTGCTGATGACAGCAACAAACATCAAAACCCAACAAATTAATTTGGGTGCCTCGTCTTAAAGAAATACAAATTCACACTCAGCAAAACAGTCACATTCGGGAATAAGTCACGTTCGGTAATAAAAAGATCAGACGACGTAATAGAAACAAACGTTATTCTATTTTGATGAAGTTAACATCGAGCATATTAACTCATATGATGTAAACTATAAAAGAAGAAAAACACAATTAAATCAAAAGCAATACCAAGGAATTGGTCAGATTATTCCACAAAATTGCAAAAATTCAAATCAGATTGCCAAAAATTGCATTAACATATTAGGTAAAATAAATATCTTATATTCATTAATAATATAAGAAGTTATGAATATAGCATTAGAAGTCCCATTTACATGCTTATTACATAAAAACAACACAATGCGGTTTGAAATACTATTGAAAATTCAGTATCTTATTCATACGGTTTAAGTGTTTATTACAAATTCGCGTTGCTTTTGAATTCCTATTCTTAGTCAGTTTGAGTATCTTATACTGTTTACTTTTTTAACACTTAAAGAAATATTTAAAATCAAGTAATACTGTATACAAAGTTCGAAATTCTCGTCGATGTGAGGGTTTAAGACGTAAAAAAAAACACTCACGAAGATGTGTAGAGGAAAAATGCGACTTTCAAGAACATTTTCATTTTATTCTGTCTAGATAGTTTATTCTCATAAAACCATGATAGTATAAAGGTTACAGAGAAGTTAAAACTGAAAGTTTGTTATTTCTAAGAATTCGAATGATTTCCTGAAATTCACACCTTTATCGCAAGTGATTAGTATCTTTTGCAATCATACCACATCTCCTTATTTTATTCAAAATGAGACGCTAATGTTTATATGGCAACATATACACATGGAAAAAGTATTGCAACACCTTGATTTTTTAAAACTTGAAAAATCAGCCTCTTATTTTGGATGGAATATGATAAAATATTTGTAAAATAATATTGAAACGTAGTTAATGTGGACATTGGCATTAAAATGAACAAAAAAATATGAAAAAAAATGTTTAATCGAACCAAACTTTTAAAATAAAATGAAGTGTTTTATGTACAAAAAAATGCATTTTACAACTTTTACTGTAGTCGAACTTTACATATCACAATTGATACGTTATTCACGTGCTTGTTCACACTATACGGACTTCATATACAGGAGTGTGCTCCCTACGCAGAAACTACTCCGACAAAGTAATGAGGAGGACAGATTGAAATTGACACTCCGTAAATTTTATGGACACCATCACGAATTGGTGGATCCATACGATGTGTCTTTAACCAAACTAGCTAAGGACATTTTTACCACATGGTAGATTGTGGTTTGTCATTATGTCGTCTAATCTTTTAATTACCAACCATGACTTATTCACGATTGTGACTGTTTTGCTGAGTGTGAATTCGCATTACTATAAAACGTGTTACGGTACTTGTCTATCCCAAATTCATGTATTTAGTTTAAATGTTTAATGTTATATTTGTAATTCTCATCGGATTTTGTCAAATGTGTTGACGTCTTTTCTATTATATTTATTTGTTATGAAAAGAAAAATTAATCACCGCCGTCATTTATTAGATTTAATTTTGGTCAACGTAATCTATACGATAATTTACGTTTGAAGTTGGATTCATAACTAACTGGACATATATATATATATTATAGTTAATTGCTATTAATAAGTATTGCAATAGACATGGTGTTTAAATGCATTATCAGTATCTAGTTCTATTATAATCTTTAATCAATCCTGTCTTACTTTTGAGATATAGTTTTTCATATGTGACGTCATTTTTCTGCTGTTACAGAAATTTCATAAATTCAAATGTGACGTAATTTTTGTGCCTTTTCACCATCGTATGTGACGTAATTTTCATGATTTACTGTGTTGAGGCCTGGACTGAGTCGGGTGTGTCTATTCTGTGTTGGTCTTTGCATTATGTCTTAGTGTTTGTTTTCTGTAATGAGTTAATACTTCAGTTTCATTATGTATATCAGATTCTGTTATATTCATTTGATAAAATTTACTGTTTGCAATAGCATTAATTGTTCTAAATAATAAGGATGTTCTTATCCCAAGCATAAAAACATAGCCGTATTTGACACAACCTTTTTCAACTTTTGATCTTCAGTCCACGCAACTTTGTATTTTTTTTTTTCACTTTCGATCTTTTATATCTGGGCGTCACTGGTGAGTCTTGTGTGGACGCAGCGCGTTTTTGGCGTATTGAATTTTAAACCTGATGCTTTTTGTTATTCATTAATCATGTGTTTCTTTGTCTAATACGTTCTCCTATTTATTTGTATTTTAGTCCTGTAATATTATGTTGTCATTTCGATGTTATATTTAACATTGCCATTAAAGTGCGAGGTTTGGCATGCCACAAAACCAGGTTCAACCCACCATTTGTTCCTTTAAAATGTCCTGTACCAAGTCAGGAATATGGCCAGTGTTACATTATTATTGGTTCCTGTGTGTGTTACATTTAAACGTTGCGTCGTTTGTTTTCTCTTATTTTTGAGTGTAATTTCACATTGCGATAAGACGTGTCACGGTACTTGTCTATCCCAAATTCATGTATTTGGTTTTGATGTTATATTTGTTATTCTCGTGAGATTTTGCCTGATGCTTGGTCCGTTTCTGTGTGTGTTACATTTTAGTGTTGTGTCGTTGTTCTCCTCTTATATTTAATGCGTTTCCCTCGGTTTTATTTTGTTACCCCGATTTTGTTTTTTGTCCATGGATTTATGAGTTTTGAACAGCGGTATACTACTGTTGCCTTTATTTACAATGTCAGACATTTCAAAATTAACCTTTAGATTATTTTTCACATCATGGTTGATCGTTATACGCAAAAGAATCAGTACTTTGTGCGCAGCTTCCATTCAAAAGGATAACCGCCTCTTAACCATGTAAACGTCTTCTGATTCCTGCCATAAGTCGACTAATTTCTTGGTAAGATAGCAACAACCATTCCTGACGAAGGGTATTGTTTATTTCATGACATGTTTGAACTGGGGTGTCTTTTCGTACACTTTACGTCCAAAAGTGTCCCATATATGCTCGATATGGTTCAAATCCGGGCTACGATCGGGCCAAGGAAGATAAACCGAAGTCGATTGAAACAAGGATCTTCCTTCACGGTACTAATTTCCAACTTTGCCGAGCTCTGCACTACATTTGATACGGGCAACTGTGTGTCTGTTCGTAGGCAAAGGTTCCCGAAATGGTCTAATCGCACGATAACCAATAGCGATGAGCCGATCTCGAACAGTTCTTTTGAAAGGCTCCTGTATGGCCATCACTATCTTTTTAGGATTGTACTGTTTGCAATAAGTTGCCTTCTGACCAACCTTCATTATGCTGGATTTTTCCTAGCAGATGTTATAGGGGTTCTTCTTGATCTCGGAAGGTCTTTAACATCGTTTGTTGTCTGATTTTTATTCTCAAAACGACTTATAGTGGAATGGTGATGACCAAAAATACGTGCAATTGTCACAGCGACATACCTGCTTCTTTCATGCTGATTATCTGCCATCTTGCTGTAGTTATGAGTTGTGGATGACCAATTACAAGGTGTCAATCACATAACTTTATAAACTTGGTTATTTCGAGTGTTGAAAACAATGAGGATAAAAACATCTGTTTTATTGATTACGAGTACAGTAGCTGCATGTGCAGAAAAGAACCGAGTCGATATTTATTGATTAAACTCAGGTGATATTTGAATAATGTTTAACTAGTTCTAATTCAACAAACTATATCACAAAAAAATAAAGAGAGTTTTTTAAATTTGAATTTCAATTTGGTGTTGCAATACTTTTTTCATGTGAATATTTATATGTTCTTGGAAAGACATATTTTATGTACCCCCAGGATATTTGAATCTGACTATAAACGAATACATCATCAAAACATTAATATTGCGGCTAATAAGTTTTTGTGAAAATTGACACAGTAAAAGGACACCCTTTAGTTTAAACATACTGTATTGTTCAAAATGACAAAAGGATCAGACACAAGTTTTACAACTAAGCAACGTCTTCTCCAAAGGACACCCTTTGAACAACAACCATATCTGCAAAGTCCTGATTTATGTGAAGCCATCAAGTGGATCCTTGCGGAAAAATATTATCCGGTTAAAGAAATCGGAAACCAGATTAGAAATTCCACAGTGTTTTCCATGTTTTCGGAAATACATCATGCATATAAGCACAAGAAAAAAAATTAAAAGTGTGCTGACCAAACGTTCAAAACAGATCATTTGAGTGCTACTTCACAAGTTATCCAAATTTTGACCCAATACACATACATTCGGTAGTTTTGAAATCTCAGGCTGGCTCGTATACCAAATCATTGTCTATGTTGATCGCAATCAAAAATCACCGCGCTTGCACTTTACCACTCTATTTAATTGTATAAATCTGAAATAGATTCGAAGTTTTTTTTTGCAAGGATAAATTATATAAAACACATGAAAGCAACTTTAGAACACATTGACTATAACATTTTGTTGTATCAATTTGGAGTACCAGTATGAACTTTTAGCTTTGTATTAAAAGTTTTGCTTGTTACAAACTATCAGTACTTTTATTATCTCAGGCTGGCTCGTTTTCCAAAAATACCTGACTTAATAGACTAGTCTTTCTTCTTAATTTTGTAAATATCAAAATAAGCAAATGAAATTAGTTTTTTTTTAAACAGTCATCTACAATTAGAGCAAAATAAAATCAAACATTTGATTGTATGTTCTTGCACGCCTGAGAAAACAGTATTTCAATTTTGTGTTTATAAACAACAGATGAATACAAGGGGAACAACCAGAGTTTTTCTTTTCAATTTTCATATACTAAGAGTAATAAATCAACGTCTTTATTTACTAGTTTTATTAGGTATAGTCAGTTTCATCAATCACCAAGCAAAGAACGAAATCATTTTCTCTGTAATGTTTTATACCACCGCAAAAAATCTATCTTGTCAAATTTGTTTGGTGAAATGTTAAATCCCTAATTGAAAAAAATGTGGGGTTTGAGGAATTTTTCTTTTATCTTTTGATTGATTAAAATTCAATTTAAAAAAAAATGGGGAGGGGGTTCTCTTATCTAAGCAATTGAAAACCAATAAATTAAAGAAAGTATTGTATTCATCAAAGCTTCAATTGGTTGGACGATATACTTCAGACCTCAGACAATTCAATGTAATTAGACCAAACCAGTCATACAACATGTAAGGCCTAAGTCTTTGAAAGAAGGTTATAAATGATTTGCGTCAATGCAAATATTAAACTTTAGAATATAAATAAATATATTTTTTCAATGAATTACTAATATATATTCAATTTCACGAATATGTACTGCATAAGCATCATGCAAATCATTAAATAAGGAAACATAAAATTTACAGTTTTAAACAAGGAAAATAATAATGAACATTCTGAAACTGATTATACTAGTAAGGGAGACAACTACATATGCACTTTCATATTCAGTCAACGTGCATCACTATGCATTATCTATAAATTATGCAGCGAAGTGGAATGATTTTGTTCAATACAATGACTGTACCTATTATAACAAACAGTTGCTAACAACAGAATCAAAGGTGGAAATAAGCAAAGAATGACGGTCCATTCAAGATAATTGTTTGTGTCTATTGAAAATAAGTTGTAATTGCATTGCGCATTTCAACATCCTGTAAAAATATAGAGTTATTGTCCTTTAAACCTAGTGGCAGGTCTAGAGGCTACATAAACCAACGCTAACCATATTTGCTCGTTATCACGTTTATATTTGATAATATTCATGATCATATGCTATTCTTTAGCCGTATCAATCATAAATATGTTGACTCAGGATGAATTGTTTAAAAAATACAGTAGCATTGGTATGTAATTGCCATGATGACTACACAATGTTTTCTGCATCAATTTAGAGTGCCAGTATTTCCTCTCCGTATGCATAACATTGAACCTTCACTTAAGTCAGTAGTTTATTATGGTGTGTATATATAAACTATTTGACGGCCTCATCCAACGCTGACACAACTGATTTCGTGTTTACTTTATATGAAATACAATGTGTATGATAACTTATCATCTGGGAATGGTACACTGTTAGTTCATTATGTAGGTTGACTGTTTTTGTTGGTAGCTATTAAAAGGAAATTACTTTGGGTAATTTTCAGCAGTATATTTAAATATTTCTTAATTATTTAACGAAAAAAATCATCAAGATAACGGTAAGTGTTAATGAATTTATCACATAATTACAATTTAGGCGGTACTTTAATGAAAATGAAATCCTAACAGTACAAAAATAGGGTCGCAATTCGTGCCCATAAGAATACATAAAATATTTCGATAAATTTAGTTGACGAAACGTACATAAATATGACCAGAAAATTAACAGCTTCAATCATCTCATCCCCCCCCCTCCTTTTCCTCTGTAAGTATATCTATATTTACCTTTCTCGTAGGGAAGAAGGCTTTACACATGTAAAATGAGTTGAAGCAAATATATTCGCATACAGATTTACCAAACGACCATTGATTATATAGAAAAACTTTTGTTTGATAAGAGTGTTTGGAATTGAAGTGTAAAAAGTTAAAAAGTCAAAACTGTCAAAAATAACAACATGGTCATCAAAACGTTGCAATTTATCTAAAACATCCAAATAATATTTACACTCCAACACTAGTTTATTCTTCTATTTTCACATGTTATATTACAAAAGTTTATAATTGATCTTTGATAGTAGTTAAGGAACGATTAGTTGTAGAACACTAATTAAGGCATTAACCTTAAATCCTAGACAATACACTAACACCTAGGCAGTCATTATATTGCTTAAATAGTGTTACATACCGAAGAAGAAGTATACTTAACAACAAACTTATTTTCATTAACATGTAATATCATCCACGACTCACTCCATACTTACTGTATGAAATGGATAAAACGGGAAAAAGCTGACAAAAAATCTTTGGACTCTTTTTTTAATTCAGTAATGAAGATAGTGGATATACGTATTCAACATTTTAAAGAACATTTTACTATTAACAATAACCACAATAAACCTATTTCTCGTATCAAACATAAACTAAAAGAACTAGCCAAGGAATTTGTTTTTGTCCCGGCCGATAAAGCTGCTAATAATATTATTATTGTTTGACGTAAATTTTACATTGAGGTTCTGAAAAAGGAAATAACCAATTCACCAACATTCCAACTGACTCCATTTTCAGAAAACGAAATCTGTAACAAACATAAACTTTTAGCCACCGCTTTACAAGCAGAGCCAAATACAATGAAAGTCCCAACTATGTATTGGCTTCCGAAGCTACACAAACCCCTTACAAATATAGATTTATTTCGTCTTCAAGCCATTGTTCAACTACTAAATTGTCTATTCTTCTCACCAGCACACTTGGTACAATTAAAAGCCTGATAATAAATTGTTCAAATAAGGCCTTCGAAAATAGTGGAATAAATTACTTTTGGAGTGTCAAGAACTCGTTGGAAGTACTTGATAAATTGCATGCTTATATTGGTGATTTTGAATCTGTTCAAAGTTTTGATTTTTCTACCCTGTATACCACATTGCCTCACATTCTCATTAAGAAAAAATTCACACACCTAATTAAATGGGCATTCAAAAAATCAGAATGTGAATATATATGTTCAAACTCTTTTAGGTCATTTTTTAGTAGCAATAAACAAAAAAAACTATGTTAATTGGACATGCTTTGATACTATATATGCCCTTGAATATTTACCAGATAACATTTTTGTTCGCTTTGGGGATTCCGTATATCGTCAGATTATCGGAATTCCAATGGGGACTAACTCTGCACCACCTATTGCGGACCTGTTTTTGTATTGTTATGAGTTACAATTTATGACAAAAATAAGCAAAGACCCATCGAAACAACATCTGATAAACAAATTTAATAATACTTTTAGATATTTGGATGATATTTCGGCTCTCAATAATGACGACTTCAGTATGTATATTAATGAAATTTATCCTGTTGAACTTACTTTAAATAAAGCTAATACTAACAATGACCACTGCCCTTTTCTCGATCTTGATATTTATATCACTAATGGAAAGCTGAATACTAAAATTTATGATAAAAGGGATGATTTTTCATTTCCTATCGTTAATTATCCGTTTTTAGATGGTGACGTTCCCTTGTCACCATCTTACGGTGTTTATATATCTCAACTTGTACGATTCGCTCGTGTATGTAACAATGTTTTAGATTTTAACGAAAGAAATTTATGTATTACTGAAAAATTATTACACCAGGGTTTTCGATATCACAAACTAGTCAAAACATTTACCAAATTTTATCATCGGTATAAAGACATCATTCGTAAATATAGCTCAACATGCAGACTTCTAATACGTTCAGGTATTTCACATCCAATTTTTTATGGAAATATTCTTTATAAAGCACAAAGGTGTCAGTATTCACCTCAGAAACTTACAAAACCTTTGAATAGACTTATTAAGAAGGGATATAATTACGATACTGTTGTCAAGTCATTAAAGATTGCATATTTTGGCGTTAATATTGAGTCACTGATAAGGTCTTTGCATCGGAACTAAACACATTTATTCTAAAAATAGTTTGGCATGACACGGGTTATGTTCTTCTCATATATGTTATGATGGTATGATACTAAACCCCTAACAGGAAGGATTGTGCCTGATGTTCATATGATGAAATCATAATCTTTCAGTCAGTTTAATTGAAGTCTGGAGCTGGCATGTCAGTTAACTGCTAGTAGTCTGTTGTTATTTATGTATTATTGTCATTTTGTTTATTTTCTTTGGTTACATCTTCTGACATCAGACTCGGACTTCTCTTGAACTGAATTTTAATGTGCGTATTGTTATGCGTTTACTTTATTACATTGGTTAGAGGTATAGGGGGAGGGTTGAGATCTCACAAACATGTTTAACCCCGCCGCATTTTTGCGCCTGTCCCAAGTCAGGAGCCTCTGGCCTTTGTTAGTCTTGTATTATTTTAATTTTAGTTTCTTGTGTACAATTTGGAAATTAGTATGGCGTTCATTATCATTGGACTAGTATATATTTGTTTAGGGACCAGCTGAAGGACGCCTCCGGGTGCGAGAATTTCTCACTACATTGAAGACCTGTTGGTGACCCTCTGCTGTTGTTTTTTATTTGGTCGGGTTGTTGTCTCTTTGACACATTCCCCATTTCCATTCTCAATTTTATTATATTGCCTAAATAGTGTTACACACGGAAGAAGAAGTATACTTAACAACAAACTTATTTTCATTAACATGTGTATAATATGACGCAGGTTTTTTTCAAAAGTGCTGATTTTCAAAAAAAAATTTAACATTTCACAGGGGTATCATACTTTAATAAAGCCCTCCAAATTGATATTTTATCGTGTGGTTTTCTATGTTGTGATGTTATGCTATTGTTTAAGAAAAAGGGAGGAGGTTTGGTACCATTAAAACGTTTAATCCCGTTGCAAATGTTTGCACCTGACTGTCCAAAGTCAGGAATCTGATGTACAGAAGTTGTCGTTTGTTTATGTTATTTATACGTGTTTCTCATTTCTCGTTTTTCATATAGATTAGACCGTTGGTAATCCGGTTTGAATGGTTTTACACTAGTAATTTTGGGGCCCTTTATAGTTTTTTGTTCGGTGTGAGCCGAGGCTCCGTGTTGAAGGCCGTATATTGACCTATAATGGTTTACATTTATAAATTGATATTTGGATGGAGAGTTGTCTCATTGGCCTGTTGGCACTCACACCACATCTTCATATATCTATTTAACTTTGTTTAAATCTGTTCATTTACTTTTACCTTAATTATTTATCCCTTATAATTGTTATTAGTTGTGTATTTGCATTCAGGTACCACAAATCAAATGTATTCGTTCGGGTTTTTTTTATTGTGTGTCTTTCTATGTTGTGATTATACTTATAGATGTTATACTTCTGTTTCAAAAAAGGGAGGAGATTTGGAACAATTCAAACGTTTAATCCCGTTGTACCTGTCCTTAGACAGGAATCTGATGTACAGTGGTTGTCGTCTGTTTTTGTAGTTCATACGTGTTTCTCGTTTCTAGTTTTTACATAAATTTGACCGTTGGTTTTACACTAGTAATTTTTGGGGCCCTTTATAACTTGCTGTTCCGCGTGAGCCAAGGCTCCGTGTTGAGGGCCGTACCTTGACCTATAATGGTTTACTTTTATAAAATGTTTCTTAGATGGAGAGTTGTCTCATTGGCACTCATACTACATCTTCCTATACCTATTTTGGCATTTATCTTAAATCATGAAAAATGTGACCAAGCATTATCTTAATGCCAAATATGTAAATGCAAAAAAAAAAACCTTGTTCAAAATTAAAAAAACTGTTGGTAAGTTATCACATGAAGTTTAAAACTACTTGAAAAAAGTCACCAGTTCTGTCCACATAATTTTTAAACTCGGGTACAACCAAAGCTGTGAATCCACGACCATTGTGATAATTCCGTCAATAGGCGTACTAAAAATCAAAAACATTAAAAACATGAAAGCTTTTAAACAAAACAAAAGTTACATCTAATTAAAAACATTTTAACGTACAAAATCTTATGTTAAAACTTTGAATGCTAGTACATTTTTGTACACTACAAGACATTTATAGTTTCCATTTTGGTATAATTAAAAATCCATTTAAGGTAGCCTGTCTACTGTTGAACATTTGGAGAAAAAAAAATGGTTTCAATACTTACCCTATACTAGATATTTTTTCTCCATGTTCCAATTTTCAAAAATTGAAAGACATTGTTCGATGGAAATATCAGCTGAGCCATTGACACAGAAAACAATATTCATACTGAAATTTTTGTATTCTTGTCTTTCATTTATTATTATGTACTTTGATATGAGAATATGGGGTATGAGTATGTATATGCCTTTTTTGTTTTTCTTACTGTAGCAACCAATGGGGACCATAATAATGAAACGCTATTGAATTACATCGTACCACTAGTTAAAGTTGCCATAACATGTGATTGTTGTTATCTATCTTTTTTTCTGTCACTCCATATGAAGTTAAATAAAAAGTTGTTAGCAATACCTTATCATATATATAAATTATTGGTTACATACTAAAATATATGCATTCATTCCCGAAGCTTTACACCAGGCAGGCGTAAACTGTCAACAATCAAATACACATGATTGTTTTCGTGATTTTTATTTCAAAACAAAACCTAAAAATAAGAAATACAGTCAAGCCTGCTTAAAAGGCCACCTGTATTAAACAAAACTTGTGTTAAAAGACCATTAATTTTAGATACCTCTGTAAAACCTTTCATATTAATTGAACCTGTATTGAAAGATCACCTGATCTCTTAAAACAGGTTTCACAGTACATTCAATCTTTTCTTAATTTTTCGTGAAAAAACTTCTGGTTAGTACCATAAGATCAAATGTAAAACCCCAAATTTTCCAAAAAATACTTCTTAGATTTGTATTTGTTGATTAACATAGCATTCACGTATCTATAATCATGATAATCAGTATAACAAACAGTACAAAAACAATCAATCGTGCAGGAATGAAACAACGGATGCTTTGTCTCATAACTTTCTACAATGAGATCTGCATCTTTAAGCATTCATGGATAATTTAATCTAATTCCAAATAAGGTAATTTGCATATTTCACAATTGTACTTTATCCTGATTTCAACTGTAATTACATATCAAAGAACACTGATCCCTTAAAGTTTTGTATTAAAAAATCCGACACTTCTGATCCGAGGTAAAGATCAAATATACCCTTTATTTTCATTCATACTTTTTTTGTATTAATCAAGAGAAAAGTAAAATAAAATTCATAAAGTTTATTTGAAGTCTTTCGATAAAAATTTCATGTACTTGACGCTTGTTTCTTTCTGACTGTGTCAAAATAAATGGTACTATACCTACAACAAACTACGTTTTACGTGCACAAAATTTTACCATAATGGGTAAACGTTAAAAAGCAAAATACAAATAAAGCACAACTAAACTCCTTACAATATGTACGATGTTGTGATGTTTATTCTATGAAGCTTTCTAGAAGGATCAAAACATTCATATTCAAAGTTAACAATTATGTACAACAAAAAGCTTACATTAACTATATCATGTCTATGGCCGTGTTCACATAGACCTAAACACGGTGTTGTGTTAGTGTAACTCACACATTAACTAAACGTAATTACGTTCCCATTGATAAAACTCAATGTTTACATGTAGTGTAAATCATGTTTTGTCTACATGCAGTCGATAGTCGATGTAGGCCTTGTGTAGGTTGAGTGTACACAAAACTAGGCATTCAGAACTTTAATTTTCCCATGCATATTTAAAAAAAGAAACGATTTTTATATAAAATTGAGACTTATAACACTTATTTATAAAGTTCTTTGCAGAAATATTTGTCTCAACTTGATATATTTATTTGTTATAAAAACACTTTACGTAGCCTTATTAATCTCTTATCAAGACTCATCCATCATCATTGCCGAACACATAAATAATTTGTAAAGGTCTTCTCGAACCGACTGGACGTACACACTGACAGAAATATTTGCCACTGGTATTCACTCAAACAACGATTCATTCATAAATGCATTACTGAAAAAGGGTGAGATTAATTGATTGTTTGTGAAATATCTCAGATCAATTAATATACAATTAGAAATAAAAACAAATACCCCCTCCCTGTACCAAATACTCCTCGGAGAAAAAAAATACAATTTGAAACGAACAGAAAATGATAGAAATGTAGTGATCCCTAACATCGCAATTCTTTTTTCTTCGTCTGTAAGCACGCTGATGTAGCCTACGTTTTTAATGCGTAATCGAGACATCTTTAAACTACTGCAAATCATCCAAAATGACTTTCTTAAAGGAGCAACCACTTTACTTTTCAAAAGGGGGGCTAATCATCGTCTGTGATTCTGAATTACATCCAGGTGTACAAATTTGGTCTTCTTGCTATTTTTTGTTGTTGTAAAAAGTGTTGTTAATCCGGTTTCAGTAGTTTTTTGTAAAAGAGGTGAAAAAGTTACTGGAAGGACATTCAAACTTATAGATAAACAAGAATATGTCCGTAGTACGCAGATGTCCCATGCACACTATCATTTTCTATGTTCAGTGGACCGTGAAAATGGGGTGAAATGTCTAATTAGGCAAAAAATTTAGAACGATTATATCATAGGAAACATGTTTGATAAGTTTCAAGTTGATTGGACTTCAACTTTATCAAAAATTACATCGACCAAAACTTTTACCTGAAGCGGGACAGATGGACGAACGAACGGGTGAACGGACGAACGAACGGACGGACGAAAACAAACTATAGTACACACTTATTTAGTTAAGGCTTCCAAAACAGCGATGGAATATACAGTTCTTCATCTTTGGTTAAAATACCAAAGGAACATAGGAAAAATTATGTAATGTGATTTACACAAAAACAGGGACAACAGCATATTTGTCATGAAGGTACATTTTACAAGAGTTTTGCAACATTTTGGTCTTTAAAGATTGACTTAGCATTGATATGAATAGACCCATTCAGTTTCTCAATTCTGATTTGTATCAACGAATCCACAGCCTTATTCCATTGTAACATATATTATAACATTCAAACAAGTTCATCAATTTTCAAATCAGACACACTGTTATCATACAAATATGTATCACTCAAGCCAGTTGTGTATTGTAAGACATTAAATCGTCATTAGACATTGCTTCTATTTTAAATTTCAAATCACACCATTTCTCGCAGTCTAGGAATTCACCTGCCTGACGGTCAAATATTTGGACATAGTCTTGTGACAAGGCAACAAATTCACGCTCTTTGTAGAAAAATATTGAACCCCAATTATGTCTACACTCAATTCCGTATGCTTTACCTTGCTTTTTAAAACCGTCAAATTCCTTTTGTTTCTTTTTAAGTGGTCTCTTATTGACTCTTGATAAAATAGTATTGTCACAAACAAGGAACATTTTGCCATTTACATGTCGCATTTGGTCACCATCAGTGATAACAATGCCACAGTCTCTACAATTGACTGTAAAAAGCCCATTTGTTTTTTGGTTTAACTTAATTTTTGCTGTCAGCCTTTCGAGCTCTTCCATTTCATATGTATTTTTTTCTGCTATTGCTATATCCCTTGCAATATTAAGTTTGGAAACTTCTTCTATTGCGTGTTTCATTAAATACTGGTATTCGATGTTTCTCATTTCAGTTTCAAATTCCTTTGGAGTACCAACAATTACTTCTAGTCCTTCTCTTGTACGTACTCTCCCTATAAATTTAATAACGCAGCTTTAATTAACTAATTTTATAAACTTCATACTGCTCGGTTTATTTGTTATTCATGTTTTTCTCGGTTTTCGTCTGCTTTTTGTCAAGATTTTTTCTGCTTTTGTATAACTTAATTTTTCTACCTCTAAAACATTTTAAATAGTATTAAAATTTGAAGTGAAGAAGATTACTACCATTATAATATATTGCAAATATACACAAACACGTTCAAATCAAATTTTGGTTTTGTTATGTTTTGTTTTTCTTCTTTCGTTAAGAGATAAAATTGAGAATGGAAATGGGGAATGTGTCAAAGAGACAACAACCCGACCAAATAAAAAACAACAGCAGAGGGTCACCAACAGGTCTTCAATGTAGCGAGAAATTCCCGCACCCGGAGGCGTCCTTCAGCTGGCCCCTAAACAAATATATACTAGTCCAGTGATAATGAACGCCATACTAATTTCCAAATTGTACACAAGAAACTAAAATTAAAATAATACAAGACTAACAAAGGCCAGAGGCTCCTGACTTGGGACAGGCGCAAAAATGCCTTTTTAATACAAACATTGTTCCTCGGTATGTGATATTGCAAATCAGACATAATTAAATATATTGAGAATATTTTTTAAAAAGATAAAGTGTTTGAAATATAAATAAATGTATACCACGCATTTGCAAGCTGCTTATTTCATCTGCACTGAATCTATAACGGATCATCACATTACATTGTGGAACATCAAGCCCCTCACATCCTACTGATGTTGAAACAATGCATAAATGTTCACCATTTCTAAACTTCTCCAAGACGTCTATCTGTTCGCCCTGTGGACGACCTATAGTTATAGTAAAAGAAAAACAGTAACTGACTACATTGTGTTTAACACAATCAAAGTAAATAAGTTTCTTGCTCATTTTCTATAACAATTCTAAAACAAACTTTCAATATGACATTTAATTGTTACCTTCATGTATACTGTACTAGTAAAAACTGCTGTTTACTCGATAGAAAAAGAGATTACTATTATACGAAAGACTTACGCTGCTTCTATAGATCTTTGAAACCAATCGGTTCAATTATTGTATATTGAACAGTCAGCGTACTGAAGAGTAAATGAATACATGACGTAATGACGGCATGAACAAAACGATTTTTGGAAAAGAAAGTGAAAATTTTTTCCACTAAAGTCACTGTGATTATAAAGTGATTTTTTTTAAACACCTTTATTAAGTTCGTATATAAAATAGCAAATTGAAACCCTACTGTGCTGCGTTAATATTAATCCGTTCGGTCATGTTCTACCCTGTAGACTGTAACCTGTTGTATGGACCGTATTGCATCTATTATTTGTTTTAAATTAATCAATCACGGTAGCTTAAAGTTATATTGAATCTTTATACCCAATTGAACTGTTCTTTTGTCATTTACGTAATTTGTAAGTCAAACTCAATTGCTTTATTTGTTTGTAAAAGATTGCTTTGAAATTGTTTGCGATGAATTGGATGTGTATCCAACAGGAAATTTCAATATTTCCAATGAAATTTTACACAATTGAAATGTTTCCATGAATTTTCACTTATGGTCAAAAATTGATCTTTTTACATTGAACCATTTTTTGTATTTAATATATAAAGTAGTAAAAAGGGCATTTTGGTATAGTAGTATAGCACACAATTATATAGAACATTATATTAATTATTAAAAAAAGTATCTATAATACATGTTAGGATAAACACTTTCTTAGACTTACCTTGGATACTTCTACTTTAAGCTGCTTTAACTTCTTAATAATAAATGTTAATAAAACAGTACTCATAAAAAAGAGAACTTGGCGTAGAAATACCAAGTAGTGTAACCCATAACAGGCAGTACTCAACACTAGAATAATTTCAAAGAATATATAGCAGGTTCAGTTCCGGTGTTGTTTTAGATGAAAGGTGTATTAAACGCCAAATGTTAAGGTATAATCTTAGTTTCGATACATGTAAATTGTATGTGTGATACGATCATTTGCAATCATCAGTCGTAGTTTCAAAAGCTTTAACAAACCTCTTATCTTCTAACGTCACACGAAAATAACCTCTACTTGAGAACAATTGTATATGGCATGGCTCTTGTAATTTCACACACCGTATCAACCCTCAACAAATATATTCACTCGACCAGAGCTCTTGGGATTATATTGGTGATACGGATGTGCTATTGACAAAGCCATATCGATACAATGGGAATCACATGCAGTCGCATATGAAAACTAAGCTTCATTGCACCTTTTTATATCATTAACGAATTAGTTGTTTTTGTCTCCTTTCTATATTTCTTTTTATGATATAAAAGATACTTACCTCCCTCCTCTACAGATTTGTGTGATCCAGTCAGGTAAGTACTTCGCAGATAATCAGGAAGTATTTCTGATAGGGCTTTTGCTGTGGCTCTGGTTTTTACAAATATAATAAACCTAGACTCTTCTTTAAGTTCTTTGTATTCACTTTCGATCCTTTCAACAACAGCAAGTACATCAGGATTACCTTCTATGTTCCTACCAATTTCTCGTATTTTTGCAAACACGTCTTTTTGGAAAATAAGTAATATAAACGGATAAAAATAACAAATAAAACATTTTCAGATTTGTCAAAAATATAATTAACACATATAACACTTTATCATAAGCAAAGCCTAATCATGATCCTAAATAGTGTAAGGTATTCACTATAAAAAAGATAAATAAATAAACATGAAGTGAATCAGCATGTCATTTGTCTAGTACATACATAAAGTGTTTATTGATTTTATCGTGTCATCAATTACCTTTTAGTTTGAGTACAATTTCTTTTTCTTCGTCCGTGTTAGCAGCCTGACTTATAAAGGATTCATCTGCATAACCCTGCCTGATCACATCGCGAACTTGGTCAATTTCAAGTAAGGAATGTATTTCCAGACACGCTGCATACAGCTAAAAGTTACAGAAAGTAAATATTAATAATCATATGCATGATAGAAATATACTAAGACTTTTTAGTTGGTTTTCACTTTAATGTATCATTTACTTTTACAAGTGTTTATTTTTCGAGTTATCTTAAATAATTGTTCTATTTGAGGTATGTAAGAAAAGTGAGTTCCGTGCATACAGCACTTGGTTCTTGAAAAAGAGTAAATTTTAAACCCGATTTAAAATATAGTTGAGCAAATGTAAGCATCTGCTTTTATTATTTAATAAATCTTAACAAATCATAATACGCGAACAGTTTCATGTCTTATATCTCTTGTACTGTGTTACAAATCTGGATAAAAACTAGCGAAGGCAGGTAACACCCGGCCATCGAAAGGTTTATTTGAATCGAGTCTAGGTGGTCGAGTTGTATAGCGCGCCGGGCAAAGTGCAAGGTAATTTGATGCCACGATATCTCAGACGCATGAATACCGGTCAGGGAAGAAAAACAATTTGCATTAGCAAATTTACAGATCAACCATTGCTAGACTGTAAATTAGACAAATTATATATATTTAACAATTAATGCATAGCATATTTATTGTATGCATACAATATGTACCTCTAAGTGTCTCAGACATGCGTTAAGTAGTCTGGGTACTTTTGGATCTTTATTTAATACATGCTTCACTTTTCTTTTAGTTTTTGCAATCCAGTGTATGTACCGGACGTCCGTTCTTTGTTGTGGTGGATTGTCTAATGCCTCATTTAGGTCAATGCTGTCGTCTGGGTTTTCAGTTAAAAAGTTGGAAACTAGAAACCGAATTATAGAAAATACATCACAGTACTGTAGTTGCAGATGTACAACAACAACACTTTTTTTTTAAATTGTTATACATTTATTAAAATCACCTGAATATGATTTATCCTGTATGCCCAAGGAAAGTATACACAAGGTGCCTTGTGTTTACAATGATCAATCGTCCAGGGATAAAAGATTGACTTCATAATAAAAAAAATCTATTTTTCTTTTTTTTTAGCACATAGGTTACATTTATGTTCATTACACATACAAAAAAATATTTAAAAACAATATAACATTTCACATGAAATAAAATACATAAAAATACACACTACAATCTACACATTATTGTTACTTATAATTGATATTTAAAATTTGTACTTTGAACACATGGAATGCATATGCATTGTAATAGGTCGGTCAGGTCACATGCTCGACGCTGTAAATTCATGTTTTTTTATATTTCTGTGGGTTGATAGATAATAATCATAATAGGAAACGAAAGTATGTAAAAAATTGATAAGTCACTTATAAGGGTATAGGGTTTGCTATACGTTTTATGGATACGCAGACAGAAGACACACGACTTTTTGTTTGTTTGTTTTTTACACGAAATACTATATGATATATTTCGCTCGCAGAAATATTCTCCATGAGTTTTCTTTTCAAATATTTTTAGAAGGAATTTTCTGCATTTTTATATATTTCAGATGACAAATTTTGCATCTTGCTATAGCTAGCAAAGCTACATGTAACCAAACGATATTTCTGTTCGTTGACAAGTCTAGGAAAGAAGGTGCCAGTTTTATCAAGGAGATTCGAATGGAGCCTTCCTCAGCTTATTTTTACAATTTTTTTAATAGTTCCTTATGCATGGGCCTCAGATATGTAAAATAACAAAAATACGACCTCCAAAAGAGATTCAAAACGGAAAGTCATTTATGAAATGACAAATCAAAAGCTTAAACCCATCTTACGAATATTTCTGACTTAGTACATTCGTTTCCTTTTGTATGAATAGTTGAATAAACCTGGTCTTAGAGCTAACTCTCACTTGTACGACAGTTCCCTTGTTTTCCAATTCATAGAGTTTTCCATGTTAGGTCACTTTATATAACATATGATGATTAATAAGAAATATGAACTCAACCCCAAACCTGCCACAAACAATATATAACTGTATATAAAACATGTAAAAAATACTCTATCAATAAACCAAAAACAAAATGTTAATAAAATATGACGTTTATGACATTGTAAAGAACTTATTGCCATTCAAACAGTTAAACATATAAATATTTTTTTCAAGAAATGAAATGTCAAAATATTGTGTTTCCTTACCTATTTGAGAGTTCAGTTTATGCTCAACATATGCCATTGCATCGAATAGAATATCTTTTAACGGATCATTTGTTCTGGTAGTTGATGATATAGGCACTGAATAAGAAAAATAATTATGAAATAATTCCTTCATGTCATGCTCTATGCTCATTTTTAACATGTTTAGGCATTATATTTGTCGATATCTTACACTGAGCGCTAGTCAAATATAAATGCCTACCCATGTTAAAATGAGCATAGAGCATGACATGAAGGAATTATTTCGATTCGATTAGGACAAATACAATATTTTTAAAGGTGGAAGCGAACGAAAATACCGTACAAATGTTTAGCTGTTCCCGTTTACTCCCCGATGAGTCTGTACATTACATTTCATATTTGATAAGTTGAAAAAATACGAGCAGGGTAAATATATGTTGTTCGATATAACATATATTATAAAAGTTATATTAGCTACTTGAATGTATATATTTTATAGGATAACAATGGAAATAACTATATATTGCATGTGTCAAACATATTTTGTGCTCATTATAACATGGCTTTCATTACAAAGCGTAATACGGACGTCATATTAGAATTTAAATTATTTTTGTACATTGTTATATGCTTATACTTTTATGAAAGTAAAATAAAATTCATACCGGAGATGAATTAAAGAACGCGAGAGAGAAAAAGGTATACGTTAACTGTTTATTTAGTCTGTATGATTATCTTTTTTTGAAAATCAAATATATTTCAATAACGTTACAAATTTAAATCGAAAAAGATCGTATAAATTGTTCATATATGTTACTTAGTAACAGCGGTGAATACTTCGATACGAACATTAGAAAATTATATGGTATACGTATATTTATAGCGGAAATAATTAAACAGTAAAAATATATTTTAACCCTATATTATTGTCATTTAATTATTTTTTTTTTCAAATTTGTCACAGTCTCCCAAGCATATTTTGCATGTGTTAACTAGTGCAATTCAATAATACAAAGATACGTTTTTGCCAGTTACAACCTTTTCATTCTGTTGAATTCTGAATAAATTTTCCAGATCATTTACATGTAGATAGTGAGGAAATGTTCAAAGGCATTGCTGTAAGCTTTTTGTTAAAAATATGCTTTAAACCGATTGAGTCATTATAAACTCAATATATGGCATAACAAATGTCCAAGAACAAATAGGTTTGTGTATCTTATTACTGCAGATGACATAACTAACCTTTTTCTGGAATGGATGTATACTGAAGCAGTTCTTCTTTATTTTGTTTGACTACAGACAATTCTGATACATCTAAATTCGCCATGACTTTCCTTAAATGATCCTTTGCTGATGCTACATCTTTTGCCTTGTTTGTACCCGGCGATGCGGTAAGTCCAAGTATCTTTAATTATCATATAACATATAACATATATTGAAGAAAAAAAAGGAAGCGGGTTTTATAACATGTATAATTTTTCCTTTAAGATAAAGTGTACTTCATTATATACAAATCAAATATGCTAAGGTAATAATTCGATGATTTTGATACGGTCCTTCAAATGTTCAGTGTAGCTTTCTAAAAATGCTTATCCAGAAAAGCGCATTGGACATGGATAAATATTTTCATTAAACTGGTAAAGTATGAATGAATGTTTGCAAAGAACACATATGCTTCAACATAATCTAAATAATTGACATAAATATTTCTTTTTTTATTGGTTTTTCAAGAAATTACCTATTACATATGTAGGACTCGAAAGTGCTATTGGGATGACGAAGTGCGATGGTCACGGTGAAGTACAGTGGTCCACATCGAAGGATGATGGTCCTTTTGGTGAGGTGCAATGATTTAGCATGACGTTGGAATATTGTGATGCTTTCAACAATTACGTTAGTAAAATACAATATGGCTCCGTAGACAGGAAGATAGGGTTTTGAAGATGAAGGTTTTATGCTTATATTGGAAAGGAAGGGAAAAGGAAGGTAACAAAAGATTTAAGTCCTGACCAGCTTTTAGCAGTGCAGGTGGAGGTTGCAAAATATTTTTAACTATATCAGGCGGCAAATCATGGGAATGAAAGCGGCAAAACGATGAACTTGGTTTGCAGATGAGCGTACCAGTGTTAAGAATTATATGTCGCATATACTTTTACGACAAATAAAATGTCTTCATCTAAATATTGATTTTGACTTCTCTTTAAGTATGCTTACACGATGTTTTTGTGATCAACGGCCAATTAGTAAATTTCAAAGTTTTTGGTGGAAACATGACAAGTACTATTATATAAACCTGCACGTTTAATAATTTTCTTCATCCTTGTATACCATATTTTCTGATTCCATACTTATGTGACTAGTCAGAAAATTGTCAAACACAAAATTAGATTCAAACAAATCAACAATTTAAATTTATTGGTTTGAACTGAACGGAAAAGTAAAGCTACTTTGGTATTGAACAGCTTATATACATTTTATTTTTTTACTCAATGACATACATGTAGGCAGACCATCACATTTCCGCTTTCACGTCATCGCACTTCAGCGTCGTAATCAACAAATTAACGTTTCAATGTCATCATTACATTTCAGCGTGTTAACCAACACACTAAATCGTACACCCTCGCACTGCAGCGTAACCATCGTGTTTCGAAGTACAATTGCGGTTCCAAGTCCTTCACATATATTGAAAACAATTTCTTTAAAATTTAATATATATATATTTTTTCACAATAACTAAATAAGTCTCGCATGTTGAGCAGACCACTTTAGGACCACCTAAAACAAATGTTTTTAAAGTGGTTCGATTATCGCGATAGTATTGTTAGTTCGTATTATACAATGAGTTTGAATATTCGGTAGATATATTTCATCTCTCTTTTCAAAATAAGCTATAAACTATTGCTCTTAATGGAAATGAGCACATTTATTTAAAGATTTTAAAATACAAAGCAGATGCTATAATGAAATTATATAAAAGAGGGACGAAAGAACCAGAGGGACAGTCAATATATGATATGGCATCTTACATACGGGGTAGCATATTTCACATCTGCCAGATATATAATACTTCATCATTCCTATTTCTGTTATAATAACTAGAATTGAATTACAATAGGACATATACCACAAAGGTTATACCTGTGGAAGTCTATGCAGATTTTCTTTATATTTAGCTATCCTATAAAACGACATTAATTCGTTGTACACACTTTTGTCGTGAGTATGATGGCATTCGTCAAGAATAATCAGTGTGAACTTATCCATTGACATCTTAACTGCTGCAGTTTCTATCAGATGGTTGCTTAGGGACTTTGGTGTCATAAATATTAAGCTGGCATTTTCAATTTCCTTTTCAAAATCTTCACTGTCATCCTCATCAGCTCTCCATATTTTAATTTTGCCCTGAAATAAAATATTGTAAAGCTATAGATACAAATGTTATCTTTAAAAAAGTAGACATTCACTCGACGTTCTTTTAATCAAGTAAACTTCGGCATGTGATAAACGGGAACACAACTTCCACAAGAATATACAAGATCAACATTTCAATATTCGTCTCAAAATAGTTGTATTCAAGGCTAGTGAATAAACTCATCATAGATACCAGGAATGATATTTAGTATTTGCGCACGAGGCGCGTTTCGTCAGCAGAAGACTCATCAGTGTCGAATTTAAAAAAAATTGTAAAGGCGAAATAAAATACAAAGATGAAGAGCATTATGGAAAAAAGTAAAAATCACAAAAATACTGAACTCAGAGAAAAATCGAATTGGAAAGTTCCTAATCACATGGCAAAACACATAAAAAACGAATGGACAAAAACTTTCATATTCCTGACTTAGTACAGGCATTTTCAAATGTAGAAAATGGTGGATTAAACCTGGTTTTATAGCGCTAAACCTCTCACTACGAACCAAGAATTCATTAAAAGGTTTGCCAAATTCAGCCTATGTATTCTATTCCTGAAGTACATAGAGAAAAGCCTTAGAATTTGAAAAAAGTCATTATGACCATATCAAGGATAATTCATGTTAAACACAGAAGTGCTGAATACTGGACTTTTGATACCCTAGGGGAATACAAACTTAAATAGTAGTGGTTGTAAAAAACTCATCATTGATTCAAGGATTGAAATTCAGCATTTGCGCCAGACGCGCGTTTCTTCTACAGAAGACTAATCAGTGACGCTCGAATCTAAAAATAAAAGTTGAAAAGGCTCCATAAAATACGAAAATGCGGAGAATTGCAGCTAAGGTAATATGTTTCTGAGGTAGAAAAGCCTTAGAATTTCAAACATTTAAAGTCTTGTTAACAGTTAACATATAATTATGACCATATCAATAATGAATCATGTCAAACATAGAAGTGCTGACTACTGGTCTGGTGATACCCTCGGGGAATAAAAACTGCACCAGCAGTGACATCGATTCAGCGGTTGTAAAAATGTTTGTTATATCGTGCTAATTCTTTTATATCAAAACATTAAAAACGTTCAAACCTGGTAAGCAGTCATTTCTATTTGTATCTCAGTGTTGTTTCTCCGTTAAAAGGGATTATAAAGTATTTTAGAAATGTTTTCCATGCGTAAATCTGATTCCATTTTGAGTATGACATAGGGTTAAAACAAACTTAAAATATGTGTCCTTTCCCAAGTTTTGTTTTATATTTTATATTACGTCATAGATGTTTAAAATACATGTCTGTTCTTTTCTCAAATATGGTTCCCTTTTAACAGTATATGAAAGTTATTAATTGTGTACGTTTGATATTATCAAAAGATTCTGACGTTAAAATACTTTGGTTGTCAAAGACTGCAACATCGAATTTATTCTAGACAGCAGTAACGGGAATTTCAAAAAAATATATATTGTGAGTAAAATTAAGTAAAAGATTACTTTTAGTACAAAGAAGCCAGGGGTTTGACAAATAAGGGAACCTTTGAATTAGGGGTTGAAATCCGACGTAAAAGACATACATTTTTTTTTTAAATGTTGTATTGTTTTACTACAATCACAAGATTATGGTAGTGTCAGATTCTGCTGCATTATATACATGATAGCATGGCAAATAACGAAAAGGCTACTTTATATATAGGTCATAGATTTTAATAAAACATTGAATGTCATGAAGTCCCAAATAGGGGTAAAGGGAATAATCTAGATTTAGGACATGACTTATAGGCAAGGTGTCACAAAATCTGGCGATGCATATTTGAAGAAAGAACACAGATTGACGCCGGAAGTAGATTTAATCATAACATATATATTAGTCCTTAGATGGCTTTCCAAATTTTATTGTTTTGTTGATTGCCTTTAATTCTATACCTTAATGTATTTCAATCTACTTCTATCTTGGTTAATTATTTTTGTGAAAATAAGAAGATGTGGTATGATTATTAGACAATTATGCTCCAGATACTAAATGACTTAAACGTTAGCTATAATATGTCATCCTGTACGATGAACATAATCCATACCCTATAGCTAGACGTAGAAAGGCACACGATAAAATATCTAATAATTTAACATGTTTAATATGTCTTGTTCACACATTGTGTTTAATATAATGGAATTGTAAGCGACTGTCATACATGTCATACGAGTCAGATGTTTAGTTCGATATAAAACCACTCTGTGTTTTTGATAGATGTATTTCTATTTGTATCTATCTGATGAGTTGACACTTTTTCAATTGATTTTTATTACTTGTTCTGATGTTTTACTGTTACACCATGTCCCAGGTTAGGAGGGTCCCACTAACATGTTTATCCCCAACACATTCTGTATGTATGTGATGTCTCACGTCAGGAGCCTGTAATTCAGTGTTTGTCGTTTGTTGATGCAAGACATGTTTATTTTTCGTTCATTTTTGTATATTGAGCCGTTAGTTTTCTCGTTTGATTTGTTTTCATTGACATTTCGGGGCCTTTTATAGCTGACTATGTTGTTTGGAATTTGCTCATTGCTGCATTGCTGAATTTCTGTGTCATGTGGTCTCTTGTGGAGAGTTGTCTCATTGGCATTTATACTACAGCTTTTTTTTGTAATTAGTTGACCGTTTTTTTATATATGGAAATGCTTATCAGAGGTAAAAAAATATGACAGTTGTTTTCCATTAGTTTGATAGTTTTGAGCTTTTAAGTTTGATATTTGATTAAGGATTATCCGTGTTATATTTCACTTGGAGTTCGGTTTTAGTGTTTTTGACTTTTTCGGAGGCTCTTGGGTGGATTATGAAAATTACTAGCAGTTCGTTCAAAGACTATGGCAACTCATACACAACTCATGTTTTTGAAACTAAAAATATCATCATAATATCTAACTTAAGTACTTGTCTTTGTAAGAATCATGCAGGCTACTGTTGAATCATGATTCATGACCCCCCTCCAAATGACTTTATATTTTGTTTTTAGGTAAGGTATGGTATAAGATTTATTTTACTGATTTTTTTTTTAAGAATTGTCCCTTGTTGCCCTGGAAACCATCCATATACTCTCATGGAATGCTTTTTGCAAAATTTCAAAAAAGTGGAATTATGATGATGTTTTGCAATATAATCAAACAAAACTTTTTAAGCAAACATGATTATTCATTATTTATTGATTTTTGCATGATTAATCTAAAAAAAAGATATAAAAATGTTTTTTTTAGTATTTGAATGAAAAATAGGACAATAGTTGAATTCTTATGTTTTCTCAAGACTAACACTATTTTTACAGTCTTTTTGATAAAATGCTAGATAACAAGTCACATTAACAGGAAATGCTGAGAAACCCGTGTGTTGTTTTACTGGAAGTTTATGAAAGTAGTTTAAAATATACCTAAACTGACAATATTTTCATCAAATTACCTCCCTTGATGAAACTCTCCTACTGGAGATAAGTATTGATTTGTCAACAATGGAAAGAAAATTTCTAAGATAACTTTGTGTACCAAATTGTAAGCATTCCGATTTTGAGGAGTTTAAATGCGTAGATTTGCGTAAGATAAGTTGAAACAAACAGATTGTAGCATTACTTTAAAACGTATCAAATTATTTGATAATTGTCTTTATTTCAGGATATGATAAAATTAAAAAATGGAAACGGGTAACGGGTAACGTGTCAACAAAAAAAAAAGAGACAACAAACCGACCACAGAGCAGAAATAATTTTTTGAAGATTGTTTCTTCTTTCGTTTGAAATTATTCAAAAGTTAGTGAAATGGGAGAAATGACCATTTTGCATGTTTTGATTGTGAAAATATTTGATTTCTGATTTCTTTCACTATTACTTCATGTTTCGGTTTTCAGTGATCTTCTACTTCGTACTTTATTTGGCCCTTTAAACATTTTTGATTCGAGCGTCACTGATGAGCCTTTTGTAGACGAAACGCGCGTCTGCCGTAAATATCAAATTTTAATCCTGGTATCTATGATAAGCTGATTCGTAACAACATGTACACGTTAAATATTTTCTATACATACAGACTCACCGGAGTTTACATAATCGTGTTTAACATTAAAGAATTATCAGCAATATGTTTGAAGTCGACTTAGTACAAAACATACTAGATTATTAATTGGTCTATCCATAAGGTAATTTCAGATCAGATACATATACGCTGTTATAGTCTGTAGTTAACAGCAAGTGTTATAAATCTCAGTCGACACATCAAAACATGTTCACTATCCAGAAAATAGTTTACGGAAACATGAAATATCGTTACATTAACATTCAGTTTGATTGAGTAAACGATTGATATGAATATTTATCAACAATTTACCTGAAAATGGAGTGTTGTAAAGGTGTCAATTGCCCTGCTGTGCTGCTGTCCTAGTAAAACGTTCGTCTTGTTTATAAACACAACTTTGCCTACAAGTATTTTGCATTTTGCATCGAGTAATCTTTGAACAATTAAAAAACAATCTTTTATAGATATATATTTGTAACATTCTCCTTCCCCCAAACGTGTCCTATTCCTTCAAACGTGTCTGTTATCCCCAAACGTGTCTGTTATCCCCAAACGTGTCTGTTTTCCCCAAACGTGTCTGTTATCACCAAACGTGTCTGTTATCCCCAAACGTGTCTGTTATCCCCAAACGTGTCCGTAATATTCAATATTTTCCAAACGTGTCCGATTTCATAACCCCATATGTTTCCAATAATTGTTATTAGCCAAAACGTATCCACTGTTAAACACCAGAACGTATCACGTCTTTTACACGTACAATGTATGTCCTAAATGAAATCAATTACGTTCACGGCAATTCTATGTTGGAGGAACAGTTACTAAAGTGGTAATTTTTTAGCATTAGTTTGTACAAGGCCGGTTAATATTAATGATTATCATAATTGCAAATTTAATTTTTAATATATACATTTGTGTACATTAAAGTTTTACTGAAATTGCTTATTGTCCAGTTGCAAGTATTTAGTCTTTATTAAGAGCGAACATACAAACAATTCTAGTGCAGTGGACTTAATCGTTTACTATGTATATTATTTGTTACTTGTAAACTCCGATGATGACTTTTATATTAATCCGACGGTAGGCCTTCAGCAGAATTTACTTTCCTTATTCAACAGTTCTGATATTTAAAAAGCTCTTCAAATCATAAACTGTTTAGTAGGTGTTAAAATAAATTTTAGGTTTTTGAGCATCACTTAAGACACAAAACCAAGAGACATAACGTATAGTGCCAAATATTTCATGCATTATTTGAACGACATCATGTTAACAATAAATACTGTACATATGTTTTATTATCATACCTGGAATTTAGGATAGGGACTAATTTTTGTACGGTTATTCTGAATTAACAATAGTTGGGATTTTAATTTACAAAATTTTAAGAGCACGTAAAGACCGATTTTGTATGACTTCAGTAAGAAACTACTTCAATCTCCGTTTTGTATTAAATAGCTATAGAGGTCGAAGAAAAAAAGTTGCGGAAATTAAAATTAAATGTTGCCTTCCAAAATACAACTGATGGCACCATGAAAGAGTGAATTTGATACAAAGGTTTTAATGCGCAGAAAAAGTGACATTCTACCTACACGAGATATCTCAATTTAACAGAGAATGGTTGCTTACATTTACATTCAACATTTCCGAACAAACGCCACCACTTTTACCCATGTTATACTGCCGGTTAGCAAAAAGACCTAAAGTAATGTATTTCAATTTTTTATGAAACAGAGAAACATGAGAAACATAAGAAAATGGAAAAGAACAAATAACGATTGTTTTTATAATATGGACAAAAATGAAAAGTTGAGGTTGATATGGACGCGTTTAAACGTCAAATGACACGCTTTTGGTGAATTTTTACAACAAGACAAGCTTTGCAGTTTAGTGACGTCATGTGGACATGTTTTTGGGGAATCAGACACGTTTAGGAGGGGGACATGTTTCTGACTGTTACATATACGATGTATAATGACATTAAATTGTTTGCAATTCAAATTTCATTCGTATTTCATCGATATGGTTCAATGATGTTCCTCTACAATTTTGAGGGCTGCCTATTAACACTTTTCAAAAAAGATATAACACTCAGTCAAAGGTCTTTATGATGTACTCACCATCAAAGAAAATGTTTGCAAACAATATATGCAATTGCAATCATTAAAATTTGAAAAGCGTACTATATTATACCTGTCAAATTGAAATATAAAACCATTAGGGACAGTTCTGTATATAACTTTCTGTTAAATATAAAATTATTAGGGACATTTCTGGATATAAATTTCATTTTTTTCTAAAATTAATGCTTCCTTTTTACATACTGATTTTCTTCCCCCTCCCCCTTTTTTTTCACCGGGTGTTAGGTTTAACATCCAGAAAACATACCTCTTGGATTTTTTAACAAATGACTCTCTATCACATGAAAAGCCACATACGTTTTCCCAGCATTTGTTCCTGCGCAAATCATTGTGTTGTTACCTCTTAATGCAATTTCAGCCAGTTCTTGTTGGTAATTTCGGAGTTCTATTAAAGATGGTTGTCTTTCTAGTAAAAACAAAAACAGTTTAGCCTTAAAGATGTTCGTTAGGCTTATTATTTGTGAAATATGTATAAAAAAAATATAAACAATAATGACCCACTACAATGTATGAGGAGGCGCTAATGCTTGTTTTGTCGAAAACCTTCAAACATGTAAATATATAGATTAGGATCAAATTTGTTTGCACTTGAAACTTATCGTTCAAACATCGATATAACTTATTAAGCAATTTTCTATAGTCGTTGAAAAATTTTCACATTTGCTTGTCTTGGTGTGAAAAATTTCACCATCTGAATTTTGACTGTAAAAAACCATAGCATGATAAATCATAGGTCTATTTTCATTTACAAATGAATAAGTTTCAATGTTTCTATAAATGATCTTACCAATTACATTTAATTGAACGTTTCTCTTTTTGCCTCCTATTAAAAAGGTGTATTCTCCTGCATTCTCTCTTGTAGCTTGAAGAAAGGTCAGCTTGTGCAATTGATCTTTTGATTCATCTCGAATATTATCTGATAACACGGCATAATCACCCTTGTACCACTTGCTTGGTTGTTTGGCTCCTTGAATAACACATTCTAGGCTAATTGTTTCTCCTTCAAAGCAGGTTTTGTCTTCCAAAGGTTCTCGAAAAACAACTATAAAAAAACATTAAGGAATGACTGTAATATTTTTTCTGTCTATGAAGAAATAACATAAAAAAATTGGTGCACATTGAAGAACGCCCGTAGCGGGTTATTTAACAGTGTGCACGACATTTTTTATGTTATTTCGAATAGACAGAAAAATTATTACAGTCATTTCTTATAATTTAATTCCAAATTGCATTTTTAACCGTAGAAAACCATGAAAAAACGTTGATGACATCACGGTCACATGACTAAATTATGTCTATGGGCTCAGAACAAAATAACGTCAGCCAATCAGAAGACGTGTTACATCCAAAATTAAATTATATTGAAATAGAGTAATTTAAATGTTTTGCATGTTTTGATTTATATACTTACTTTTTACAATGGTGGTGATCAAGTTTTGTATTTAATGTTGTTCTTAACGCTATTTTCAATTTTTCAATACATTGTACAAGAAACAGAACTATATTTGATACCTTTATAAAAGTACTAACATCCAGGTACAGGTAAATTTACTGAGGTTTTTACTTACGACTATCAGCATCCGGTGAATTCAAAGACTGTACTGTTTCTGTAAAAAGAATGGATCTTTAACGAATTTTAATAAGATTAGGCGAATTAATTTGTTTATGTTTGTATTCTAAACTTCTTAACTAATGACTAGCGTGTGTTTTTTTTTTTGATTTATTTCACAGCTTTGAAATGTGTGTTAACTAAACAATTAATAGTGTTAACAATGCTTTTAAAATACACACGTTTCTATAGTGTAAGCATTAGCCTGCAAAGAGAAAAAAAAATTCTTTCTTTTATCTGTATTTGATTTTGAAAAAAAATACTGATTCTAAAAATCTAAATCCAAAATCAATTAAATTCATTCAGGTCAATTCGAGAAAAAAAAGAGGTAAGTAAAATTACTTGCGTTAAGTGTTATATTCTTCACGGTTAAAAAGAAATTTGAAATTTAAAATTTGAATAAAAAAAAGTATTTTTTTTTACCAAATAGAAAAACTAATGCTTACATTATGACGAATACATTCAAGATCCCATTCTTTCAATATAAACGTGAAATTGTTAATTTGATATTTAATTTATCTCCCAAACCTGATGTTCGTATTTTAATATGAGCCTGGCACTGTAGAAAATTCATTTGCATATACAAAAATATCAATAAGAGGATTATTTTTTTTAAACCATTACCCTTTTCCGATAAATAAACCAGTTGGAAAAAAAGAAATGACACAAAAACTGAAAAAAAAACATAATAATAAAGTAAAATAAAAAAAGTAATGAGATTTTGATAAATTATTTCCTCTTATTTTAAATATTTTTTTTACCTGATATGCCTTTTAGGTCCTGCTCAACCTGCGACACACGTTCTTCCGTTTGTTTTGCCTTTTCTTTTAAGGAATTGATACTTTCAGTTGTATTTTTCTCCCTCTCGATGAGTTCTAAGTACAATTTTTCTGTTTGCTCATCCATGAAACATGTTCTCAAATGTTCAAACTGTGAAATAAACTCTTTGTTTTGCTTACCAAGATGAACTTCTAATCTTCCTGCAATCAATGTAAAGTCAGTAAAAATATCTTTCAACTCTTCATCAGTTACTGTTGTGTTTCCTCTGTGTAAGATTTGATTTCGGCTTCTTCGACATCGTTCTATGTCATCTCCAAGTAATATCTCGTGAGACAGTGGATCACCGGGTTGATTCCAACCACGCGAAGGTCGAATGTTAGGAAATTGATTTCGCAAAATTGTGTATATTAGAGAAATGTCGAATTCACTGTAGCCCTTAGTAGCAGCATCTTTTATCTTTGCCCATTCACCAGGTTTCAATCGGCCGTTCCAAACGTAACATTTAGTGACTATATTAAAGATAGTGTTTGATGGTATATAATGAGCTAAAACCTCTTTTAACATATTTGGTATGAGATGTTGTGAAGCATGTCCAATACGTGCATAGTGGGTCTTATGGGACACTCCCTGACCACTCGTTGTAGCCATTGCAGCAAAATCTGGTAACAGTAGTTATCATCTAAGAATTCTTCTTTCGTGGACGTGCTTGAATAAAATACCAACGACATTTTTACTTTTAAAGAGAGCAAGGCACAGCAAAGCATTTTTATTATTTTAAGTTTTTTTAACGTATTACAAAATTGTTTCATAGAAAATGAGCGATTCGCGAATATGAAAACAGAATCGTCAATTTGACCAAATCTATTTCAATTTAAAGTGTTCCTAAAGTAAACTTTCATTTGTTATGTTAAATGATAAAATCGTTTGGATATAATGATTCAAGTTAGCATGCAAATAAGGGAATCCTTCTCGTGACTTTTATTGTATTCTTTCTTTTATTACCGTTTGATACATGTTAACTCTTTAAATTTAACATCAATGCTAGTTTTGTGTTGTTTATATTTTCAACATTGATTAAACCATGCACACATTGTTAAATAAGGAACAGGAACTTTTTTTTCCCAACGTAACAATATCTTTATTGCATATTTGCTGTAACAATTTACTAAGTTTACAGCTTTAACTTAGTATCCCTCATGTTAGCTTACCTAAATAGTTAAGGGAAGCACTATTTGGCAAGATATTATTTGTTCATAATATTAGTATTCATAACAGGAATTTCATTAAAAATGATTCTTTTCCCAACTTAGAGATACAACATTTGGAAGTTCAACATGTCCGTCGTCCGTCATCTGTGAAAAATATTCTCGATAATGGTCATTCAACTCATAAGGGGGTTAATGAAAATCTTTTGAGGAAAGATTTTAACTTCACAAATTATAATTCGTGGTGTTATAGCTTCCGAATGATTACCCCTCTATCAAAGATGTACTGTCTTTTCAGATGAATATCATTCTGTTACTTTTTGTTAAATGTTTTAGGGTCTTAATATTGTGTACTAAAAGAAAAGAACCCTAAGATCATCGTTTGTGTTGTATTTACCAAGAAAATACCCCGTTACATTTCCAAACAGAAATAATGTTCCTGACTAAACCGAATTTGATGTTTATTAAAAACCAATCAATAAATCTGAACATGTATCTTACATGACAGCTTGAGTCGGTGGGAATATTCACGGCCAACCCTCGGCTAACCATGCTAACCGAGAGATTGGTCGATTATTCTATATTGAGTATGCGTCTATATCTGCGGTTGGTCTTTTTATCGGGTTGGCTAAAGTCTGTTAATCAAATGTTATCGAGAAAATCATTGCAAGTTTAGTATGTTTCATTGTAGAACTTTCGAGAGTAAAATATATTGGGATGCTAAAATAAAGAAACGAGAGAAAAAATAATGAGTAAGATAAATAAAATGAAGAGAAAAGTGACATAACAATTTAAAGAATACAGAAATAAACAACAACCCCGATCCGGACCATCATGGTATACATGAGAATTTTAATGGAGACGCAGAATATAGAATATTAGATGAGGAAAGTCAGTGGCGTAGCTAGACTATTTTTAAGTGTACGCCCCAACCACGGCGAAGGGTTTGATATCCCAATCTGACCCAGGTAATAACAACTTCTAGCAGTGGGTTTCAAAAAGGGGGCATTTCTTTTATAAAAAAACTAATCAATAGCAAGTGAACATACCTTATAGACTATTTTTTTTATCTTTTGTATTTAATGTATTCATTGTGTTGATTTGAGATTCACATAACCTCATTTAAAACATTTAAACATTTGCATTCTATGCAACAACACAAATATCATCTGTTAATGCTCATGACTTTCTCTTATCAAACGTGATGATATGTGCATAAATAAATAATACATTGAGTCAGAAAATTGTGTCAAATGGATACGAAGATCTATGTTGATGCGTGTCCATTCCTTCTCTTTTTTAATATATCCCCCCTTTTTTCCACGGCATATAAAAAGAGTCGTGTTACATTGGGTTTGTTTTTGTGTAAACAATTAAATAACCAGAAGTGTTGCCATTTTCGGACTATATTTTATAAACAATATGTATTTACTAAAATGAAAAGGTCTGTTGATAGTCGTATTTTAAGATGAATTTCTGGAAAATTGATCAATCGAAAGTGAAACTAGAAAATCTTTTATGTTATTTACATTCAAACTTTGCTAATATTATAAGAAATTTAATGATTAAAGAAACGCAATTTTTATACGCCAATGTATAACAAAATTTTACCATGTGTAAAGAAGAAATATAGTATATCATTATATAATTTTATAATACTAATTATAATGTATTCTAGCAGACTTTTAGAGGCGTGGCTTCATGACGTTATGTCTACATTTATAATGATTCGTACTGTACAACTGTACAATAATTGTAACAATATCATCTTACCATTATATATCTCAAATACAGTCCATTCGTCCCGATTACAAGTACGTTTTAGGTCCAGTAATAATATTTATCTGCTTGGTAACTAGGAAACTCGTTCAATATAACATTTATTTTGTCATGGATGAGTTGTTATGTCTATAATTAGCTATGTTTACGTAATAAGGAACTTTGTAAACGGAAATTAAAAATAAACAAAAATCAATAACGTCGACAGATCACATTTTTCTTATAAATTTTAATATTAGGTCGATGATTTGGCTGAGTTATTGTATGAAGTTTTATGCCGAATATTTTATATTTTCCAATCAAATGGGAGAAGGGGCACACCTATGGTGTTCAAAGTATGGATATGGCAATAAATTTTAAAAAAAATCAGTTAAACGCAATGGAAGTTTTATACATATTTTATAAAGATAAGATAAAAAAACCAAAGCGTCAGTCACGATAAAATAGAAATGAAAATAGAAAAAAAACATGAACAATTAAGACAGTCTTGAAACTATATATAAGCCCTTCAGAGTGAAAATTTCATATCTTCTCTCAATTATAAAATGGTTAAGTAGAGATATAAATCTGTCATCAACTACTGATTAGGGGACAGATAATATTACATTAAACAGATGTTTAAAACAAAAACTGAATGTGTAATTTTTTGATATACCATTAATCAAACATCTTAAAGAGATTACAAAGTAAATAGTAAATATTCTGATTTAGTTTTACATTTACACATTACCTCATCAGGTATTAAAAAGAATAAGCACCAAGTTTTGAACAATGTATTATTGTTTCATTTTTTTATATTTAAGCATTGAATCTTATGGTAAATTTCAACAGCTTAATTAAGTTCATTACAGATACATAAATACAAAAATGTATGTTGTTACTAAAATACTATTAGAGCTCTGAACAACACACTCTTATTGCATGTATTAAAAGATTGTCAGAAGATAAATAGATGAAAAACAATATGTAAAAACAATTAGGTTTAATCCTCATGTAGGGATAAACCCCATTGATACTTAATTATACCTCAATATATTTTATGGTAGGGGTGTTGCATTCTTGCCTAAAACATGTACAGCTTTAGTGATTCCCTATGTATTAAAGCACGTTTTTCCGACAAAAAATGAAAAAAAGGGTGGCTCCCCAGGCCCCCCCTGGATCCGCCTTTGATAGTTATATAAATATTTAAGAAAGAATTACCAATATACGTATACTGAAGTCAGGAGACAAATTTCCAGGGTTCATTTGGGAACTTCTTTGGAAGGTGAAATTTCTAATTAATTGCTTTAATTTAAAAATATTGACCATTAATAATTTGAGATTCCAAATAGCATATGTATACATGATATGAAGATCCTACATACCCCTAATCAATATATAGTTATCAAACGTACATGCATTTTTACATAGTATATATGTAATAAAAATAGAGTAATTTTTATATAAAACCTTGCAAAAAAGGGGGAGGCAGTGCTGTGTATTTACTATAAACCCATTTATGCAACCGATCTAGATCAGAATAACATAACATGTGGTTCCTGTCAACTAACAAATTTTAATTGGAGTGACAGATTAATTTAAAATTATGGTGTTTTTGTAAGTGGTGCAGATGATAAGCCCAACATAATGTTGATGTGATTTCTTGAGCTAAGATGCTAGACTGAAGAGGAACAATAGACAAATAAAAGCTAATACATGTGTTACTTTAGAGAGCTCACTTACGAGACTGATAACTATGCTTTTTTACGAATACGAGAAACTAACTTGTACCAGCGTTATAGTTTATTGCATATAAGAAAATGAAATACCCCTGAAATATCGAGATATCATCCGTCATCAATCATCAGTGTTACAGTAATTACTAATAAATTGTCATGTTGAGTTCACAAAAATTATGGTTCTTACAAATATGATGCGAACATGCTGAACATGGTCATAGTTGGTCTCGTAATGTCACAGTTAATTGAAAATTTTGAAATTTTATTGTTGCCTTTTTATTTATAGAAACTAAAGAAGGAGGAATCGGGCAAGTAAAGGAGACCATTGTCTCTACAATACCCTCCCACTTTACTAGGTTAAGATAGCACAATACAAAGATTTTATAACTCCAACTCCTAAGTTTTAAAATGCTGTAACTTTCTTAATAATGCTTGAAAATTTATAAAAGTGGTAGTTTTGGATAGCTAACAGATTACTCTTTCAAATTAATGCAATGTTAGTATTATGCAACAATTATGTAACCAATTATAATATTAACTGTGTCTAAAATATTTTTCACCAAATTTCCACTTTCAAATGAAATTAGCTTCTTCATAGGTATCCCTAGAGGGTCGATTTTTATTATATATTGTTCTTATGGCCATTATCTACAAAAGGGTGTCTCAGATTTCAGATAGAATGTATAGAACAAATTTTACACCTAATTAAACATTATCTTCTTTTATGTGGTTAGGATGTTTACACTAATTAGAGATTTATGAGAGAATGGAATACCATAGATACAATCTGAGACACTCTTTTGAAGCCCATGATGTGTTGATTAAGATTTCGTTAAAATTTTCTGTATAGTTAAAAAGATGATAGAGCTAAATTCATTCAAGTGAACTTACCCATATTTTGCCACTAATTACATTATAATTGATTACATAATAATTGCATAATAAAAATATTGCATTCATTTAAAAGATTTATCTTTTAACTATCTATATATACCTCTTTTGTTATTTTCTATGCATTCATAAGAAAGTTACAGCATTTCAAAGGTTAGTGATTGGAAGTAAAAAAATCTTTGTATTGTGCTACATTAACTTAGTGTTTTCTCCCTAAACAATTGCCTTTACCAAGTCAGGAATATGACAGTTGTTGTCCATTCGTTTGATGTGTTCGGTGAGCATTTGATTTTGCAATTTGATTAGGGACTTTCCGTTTTGAATTTTCCTCGGAGTTCAGTTTTTTTGTGATTTTACTTTTTGCAAAGTAGAATGTACGCAGCTGTTAAGAAAAACAAGGTTACATACAATAATACCAGTACAGAAAATAATATATGTCACTCGATCATATGACAAACAAAAAAGAGGGGTATGTCCCATATTTTGTAAATGTAGCACCTTTTGTTTTGTTAATTGATATCTGGGTCCAAATTATGTTACTAACACATGTAGCAGATTATTTTAAAGTGTGCACCACAATTTTTATGTTATTTTGAATAGACAGAAAAAATATTACAGTCATTTCTGATAAAATAATCCTAAATTTCATTTTTAACGGGAGTAAACCATGAAAAAATGTAGATGACGTCAAGGTCACATGACAAAATTATGTCTATGAGCTGATAACAAAATAACGTCAGCCGATCAGAAGACGCGTTACATCAAAAACTAAATTGTAATTACGCATTATTATTCTAAATATTATACGTTTGACCTCAAAATCACGATCTTGAACGAATTAACATATTTCGACGTATTAGTTCGTCCGCTATAGCTGACAAAGTGATTCCTACATCAATCTTTAATCCTTTATTATTTCAGCAACGATTTCATTATAATTTAATTTTGGATGTATCACGTCATCTGATTGGCTGACGTTGTTTTGTTTACTAGTTCCATAGACGTAATTTAGTCATGTGATCATGAAGTCATCAACGTTTTTTCATGTTCCTTTGGAAGGCATATTGTGAGCGTAAACGAACGGTGACCCCATTTTTTACTTTAATTTTCTTAGTATAAGATAAAGTTTACTTTATAGAAATATATAGCAAAACCCTATAATAAAAAAAAAATTATACCTGCGACCCCCTTAAAGCCAACTTTTCAAACAAATACTATAATATTTTGAATCCAGTTTTAACTTGAAATTAAAATTCCCATTTTTTTTACTTCTAGTAATTCTTCTAAGGACACACATATGGATGCACTTTTTGAAATTAAGACCATGAGACAAAGAGATTTATGAAATATTGTGACAATTTGTTTTGAAAAACCTCCTTTTATTTCGAAGCAAGTACAAAGGAAAATGAATACTAAGTACTTCATTTAGTGGTTGGTATTTAAAACTTCGTCATCACTAACAGTGTATACTGAAATACGTTCTGAATCTTTGTATATGCATTTCATGATTTAGAACAGTGTGTTGGTTGTACGTCTATGACGTCCGTGTGCATTTAGTCTGTACTAATAGGTAAATAGATACAACACAGTCAATCTGTACTATTTCCCAACAAACAGATAATAATGTAGATTTTGTACAATTGTCTGTTTAAAATGACCCTGTAAATGACAGTCAGATAACAAGGTTATTATTATTTTAGTTGTTAATTTTTTTTAATGTTAAAATTGTATTCTTGTTCTCCAATGAGTCTTGTTCTGAAAGCCGTTTTGAACTTGCAGTGAGATTAAATTCTTTACTATGTGTCTAGCTTTTAATTTAAGATTATTAAGATTGGGTAGATCCATGTCTAGTGCGTTTTTGAAAGATCCTGTGTTCTAATATTAAAAGGTGTAGAAGTTTGTGCCATATACAACTAAATCATTAATTTCCATCAAAACGTACAACATTATAAATATTTTTTATTAATTACTTAAGGAATGACAGTAATATTTTTTCTGTCTATGTCGCCTGGTTTTTTAAAAGTGTGCACCAATGTTGTTTATTTAATTTATAAAACGTTGTTGACGTCACGGTAACATGACAAAATTATGTCTATTAGAGGAAAACCAATCGGAAAACGCGTACATTCAAAATTAAATTGTTGTGAAAGATACATTTAACATGTTTAAATTTCTCAAGTGAAAAATTCGACGTACACAATAAAATATTGCTTGAAACTTTACTTTGCATTATCAAGTTATCTAACAACGAAAGTACTACGAATGATAATGATATATATTAAGACTGTCCATTGCCACCGAACTGCAATGAAAGTATGTTGGCTTCCGATATTGTCTTATAAATTTTGCTAGATTTGAATTTAATATGTAAGAACCTAGACGTAGGAACAATGTTACAGTGATAAGCTCTTAACACATATGGCATCTTTAGATTAAGAACTATGTAAATAATTTATAACGTCTTATACAGTAATGACACTTAAGTTTCTACAACTTCACATTCATCATGTTCATTTCATTATGAATTCTAATTGAAACCTTATGGTTATCAAAATGAATGTATTATATATGTTCATGATGTTATATACTGTGGATTCATTAAAATTCGTTGGATACCAATTTTCGTGGATTTCGTGTGTACACGCGAACCACGAATTTAGATGTTCAACGAATAACATATTTTCTAAAGGAATGAATGGAGACTTAACGAAAACCACGAATTCAAATAACCACGAATAGGGAAGTTTTCCTCAATCCACGAAAATTAGTATCCACGAAAATTAATGAATCCACAGTACTCAAAAGAAACAACAAAAAACAGTGGGCAATTTGTTTTTTATAAATAATTTCTGTCTTTTCTACAACCATTGGTAGAATAATAAAGACTTATTGTCGCTATTTAGAACTTTGATGTTCTCAAATCCTCAAATTTAGCCACAAGTTCGTTTGGTTGTATTTTTAGACGACTTTCAAACCTTTGAGCAATTTCTTTAAAATCGTCCATAACAGCATTGAATTCTTGATCGCTAACAATCATATTCGGTCTGTGTATAATGGAACTAAAGAGTCTACGACATCTTTTCACATCATCACCTAGTGATATCTCATACGACTGTGGATCACCTGGATGATCCCAGCCCCTCGTTGGTCGAATATTAGGACACATGACACGAACAATGAAACAAATTAGAGGTAAATCAAAATCAATGTATCCTTTATTCTCAACACTACTAATTGCTTTCCAATCTCTCCTGTTCAGTTGTAGTTTCAAGTTACGATTTGATATCACTCGAGCATAAATGGTTTTCGGTGATATATAACGCTCCAAAAGTATTCTTAACATATTTTGTGTTATATGTTTTAAAGCATAAATAAGACGTGTATAATTGGCGACAGGCGATAATACTTGACCTTAAAAATATAAGAATACCGATTATTAATCATTTTAACTATTTTCAGATACAAGGTTTTAAGATTGATGAAATTAAAAAAAAACGCGTATAATTACAAATGGTTATATGCTAAAATCACTCACCTTTAATATATGAAACAAATTGATACAATGTGATACCACCGGCATTTCATGATAAAAAAATACTACTTATACAATCATTTCTTTAAACGGACAATTTCTTTCTTATTCGTATTGAAACATGTTGAGGAAAACAATTGTTCATGTACAGTTCTTCTTATCTGTTATATATATGAACATAAAAGCCTACATTCGATTTAGTTAAATAAACAGTAAGTAGATTGTAACCTCTGCCTCTGAAGAATTTATGTATACATTTATCTATTAACAGTATAGAAAAGTAGACATTAGTGACATGTATATTTTCGCCCTTTGTTTTATTTGATTCTATAGTGGCCATATTGGATGCATCGGGTCAACCAACATGATTGTTTTAATATATTTACACAAACCGTGTGTGTAGTCAAGTTTTCTTCTAACTGGCCTTGTCGCTTAAGAGAAAGAAAGTGATTTTATAGGCTCCGAGACGGCAGACGACCACAGTCGGCAGACAACGGAGGTCAATTGATGAGACAAGGTCACATTGGCTAAGTTGGTTAAGACTAAAACACGTTTTGCTAGAAGCTATACATAAAGAAATGGAATTTATTCATGAAACATAAAAAATAGGAGTGTTATAAGATCTAATAATCAATTTATTCAAGTAAACATATATCTAAATTTACAGTATAATAAAAATATACATACCAGTTGCTACTTGAGCTTTATTTTCACGAATTTCGTCACCAATGTTTTGTGTAACTGAAATGGTGTATTACGAATATTTAGCTATAAAATTTAGTCTGTATGCCTTATGAAGATACAAATGTCTGTTCAACTTAAAAGTCAGATCAACATAAAGATATTTTCTTTTGTTCAATAAAGAGAAATAAATGTTTAATATTCTAGTTGCTAGTTTTGGGTAAATAATTTCAACTACATTATCCGTCCTAGTTATGGAAATTTCATTAAAAAAACGCACATAAATTGCAAATTTCAACCTGTTCTTATGGAATCGTTATAGTAGTGTAGGAACCATTTTCTGAATTTAGAATTTGGTAGATTGTACAGCTGACATTTCTAAAAATATAATAGAGAAAAGGAACAGGGAATGTGTCAAAGAGATTTCCAGCTGAAGGACGCCAACTGGTGCGGGAGTTTCTCGCTACATTGAAGACCCATTGGTGGACTTCGCCTGTTGTCTGCTCTATGGTCGGGTTGTTGTCGCTTTGACACATTCCCCATTTCCTTTCTCAATTTTAGATAACAAATTCACCAACAGCAGAAAATAGCACAAGACCACCAATGGATCTTCAACACAGCGATAACATCGCCTACACGGAGACATACTGATAGTGTTTACTCCTTTAAGCGCAATGGACGTCACTGTTAACAGGCAAATAAACCAATATTAAAAAATACCGGAAGATTATCAAAGTCTTAGGGTTTATGACTTTGGACAGGAGCAATAATTCGGCGGAGTTAAACATATCTCGTGAAATCCGAAACCTCCCGTTCTTCCTGTTCACAAAGTGGAATAAACAAAACCACACTAAAGCACTCAATAAAAGTCTGATGTTAGCAGAACAATCTAAGCAAAATGACAGTAATAAACATAAATTAACAAAGAACTACTAGCAGTAACGTTCAACTGTAATTTAAACTGATTTAAAGATTAAATCTTCATCGTATGAAAATCAATTACTATCACTACTGTTCGGTGTTTAGTATCATGCCATCATAAAGTATACGAGATAAACATAACCCGTATCAGGCCAACAACTTTTTTTTCTAAAGGCGTTCATTTCTAATTGAAAGTCCTTTGGCTTTGAGTGAATTAATATTAGTTCTGACTTGACACATCGTAACGATATCTCTTATATGTTTTGGAACCCATAAATAATGCAAGCTTATCGACGATATGAATCTTCAAACATCGGACAGTTGAAAATATTTTTAGAATTTCTGCATTACATATTTCTAATTCAAATAGTGAAGAACATACGGTTGTTATCACGTATTTAAAAGAAATCAAAAAAGGTACCCTTACATCTTAATCACAAACTTTATAACACCTTGTCATGTATTGATTAGTAATTTGATATTTTGTAGATGTAGTTCGTGAATACATATTTAATATGAAAATCCCTTCTAAAATTGTCCGTTTATTATGACATTATAAATAACTCCTCAAATAAAGTTGGGTTTAAATGTATTGCATTGGACATACAGCACTTCAATTGTTCGGTTCTTATAAATCTTAGGCTTCCGGATATTTAGCTTTGAGCGCTCTTGTTTAAAATAAATGCAGATGCGTGCATCGGACGCATGCAATTTATATAACGTTTCGTTTTCATGTTTAACACCACTGGGTCAAAACCTCTGCTGACGGACTATCAGTCTACTAAGGTATTATCAGCTCAGTAGTCCTTCGGTACTGACATGATATATAACATTACTTTCTAAACAAAAATGGTATTATAAATAAAGTTTGCCTTAAATGTATTTGCTTAAATTTACAAAATCTGCTTAATATTAAAACATTTGTAATTTATTGCTTTTTTTTATAATTTATATAAAAAAAGCAGGATACCTCAACACTTTTCATGAAGAACGTAGGCGCTGCCTCTTATAAATGCTTTCATTTTGGTTTGTACTTATTTAGAACAAAGTATGCAATTTGCATATGTACAGTAATTTAAACTGAAAGTGAAAATTTAAACCATAACATTTTCTATTACGAAGATGCTAATAGGAAAACTTAGAGAAATATTCTTTTCAAAATACATGCATTTCTCTTCAAATATAATTTCACAAGAAACAGAACCAAAGAAAACTATTTGATATGTAAAACAAACTTTTAATACCGATGGACTATAAGAGAACAAATCACAACATTTTGAATATTCGAATGAATAATTAGCTGCAAAGATTGTACATACCAGACTTTAATGATTTGATTTCAGTTGAATCTTCATCCATTTCTAAAATATAAAAGGAAATGACACATTTTCGTTTAAAGTGAGTGAAACTTATCATTCCTTTTTTTCTGATTAACAAAAGAGGGACGAAAGATACCAAAGGGACAGTCAAACTCATAAATCTAAAAAAACTGACAACGCCATGGCTAAAAATTGAGTGATAACAACTTATCCAGCAAAAAAACTAAAAATCTGGTATGAGCAAAAGTAAAATAAAATAATACTTTCATGAAATATAAATACTGCATTCTCTGTAATTGGTAATTACAGATAATTATATGACATTAAGTGTCGACATTGATATCAGAACATTTCAGAATCAAATGAATGTATTCTTGTTTTAACGTTTTGTGGCAAAAGCAAGTGAAAAAAACAAATTAAATTAAATAGAAGAAATTGAATTTAGTAGATTTGAAATGTGTACAAACCAGACACAACCGATTCCAAAGATATAGCTGATGATTCTTTTCTGTTTTCTGAAAGTACAAAATAGTGTTATCATCATTAGAACAATGTATTGGTACTCATGTATGTATTTACCTCAATATTCAAAAACATGCAGCATTTGAATTCTACACAAATTTACAAATCAAAATTCCGAAGTTAAAACCTTGGGACTTAAAACAGAAATTTTTCAATTACATGCTATCATTGCGACGTTTTTGCACTAGAAGACTTCACATAATCCATTAATGTTGTTAGAGTAGATCTTTTGTCGTTTGAAGAGTATGACCAATATGAATTATGACAACCTTCTTTTTGGTACTGACGTTGTTTATGATCTAGTAAATAAAGTTAGCAGTAATATACCACTGTTTGAAATTCATAAGTCGATAGAAAAAAATCAAATCAGGGTAACAGACTGAAACTGAGGGAAACGTATCAAATATAAGAGAACTACGACACAACAGAAACACTACATTAAAATGTAACACACACAGAAACGAACTATAATATAACAATGGCTATGTTCCTGACTTGGTACAGGGCATTTTAAGAAACAAAATGGTGGGTTAAACCTGATTTTGTGGCATGCCAAACCTGCCGCTTTAATGGCAATGTCAATTATAAGATTAAAATGACAGGACTACAATACAAATACATGGGAGAAAATATAGGACAGAGAAACAATCGAATAATAGCCAACAAAAACTACCAGGTAAAAAAATTCAACACGCCAGACGCGCAAGACTAACCAACGACGTTCAGATGAAAAATGTTTGAAAGCCAAAACAAGTACATAGTTGAAGATTACCGATGGCCAAAAGTTCTAAAATGTTGTGACCAATACGGCTAGGGTAATCCGCCTGGGGAAAGAACATCCTTATTATTTAGAATAATTCATACTTTTGCAAACAGTAAATTTTAAAATACATGATTAAAATGAAGTGGTGACTAGCTTCAGAATAAAAACGGATACATTACAAAAATACACAGACGTGTTACCTAAAGCAAGTAGAACGGTCAAAGTACAAGGTGACGTCCCATTTGAATTTCTAAAATGAGATCCCAAAATGAAGAAAGAATCTTGATGAAATTTAAGATTAGATTTGTATGACTTATCTAACGTTTATTGATAAAAGTGAAAACTAAAATACTAATTAATATCAAATTGTAGTAGTTATTAGATAATTAATTGTTTTATCTGGCTATGTCATTGTTTCTTCTGAATCAAACTGTAAACTAAATGTATCGTAAAAATTTCGTTGATCCAAAACAAATCTAGTAAATGAACTGGATGATTAATTATCTTTACCATAACACACGAATACATCAGAAAAAATAAGATTTACAACTACAAACGTTAAGACATGTGACAAAATTAGATGACAATTAAAAATATAACTTCAAAACTAAATAAATGAATTTGGGATTGAAAATTCCGTGACACGTCTTAGAGCAATGCGAATTCACACTCAGCAAAACAGTCGCAATCGGGAATAAGTCACGTTCGGTAATACAAAGATCAGAAGATGTAGTGACAAACCACGATCTAAGACAGGGTAAAAATATCTATAGTTAGTTTAGACAAAGATACATCGTCTGAATCAACCATTTTGTGATAGTGTCCGTAAAATTTACGGAGTGTCATTTTTAATCTTTCCCAATGCCTGTGCCAAGTCCGGAATATGACATTTCTTGTCCATTCGTTTGTATGTGTCTTGTTATTTGATTTTGCTATGCAATTAAGGACTTTCCGATTTGATTTTACTTTTTTCATAACTTTGTGGGAGCAGTTTCTGCGTTAGGTGCACAATGCTGTACATGTATATGAAGTCCGTATAGTGTGAACATGCACAAGAATAACGTATCAATTGAGATATGTAAACATTTAGATTACGTGTTAAAGTGTGCTTTCATTTGTCTTTGTAAATTATTACTTTTACTGTTTAGTCTGTTTTGTAACATCCATTTGACGTGGTTCAGTACTAATACATCCCGTCCTTGTGTTATTTTGCTATCGATTTTTTTGTTGTTGTATTCTTTTCTTCCGTTGTTGCTTATGTGCTTTGTCTATATGCCACATTTCAAATGTTATCTAGTCAAATTGCAAGTGCAACACACACAGAAACGAACTATGTTACAGATATCTATATACAGATTCGGAAGCCAGGCATAGTTTTAACTTTCATTTTATTTGGTTCTGCTTTTAAAGAGGTCGCTTAAAGTTTATGTTAGTTACAGAAGTCATTTTTTGAAAATGGAATACACATGTCGTAAAAAAAATCATTTAGTATCCGTTTATTAGTTATGTGCATCCAAATTGGATTTAACCTTTACCAGTTACGCTCAAGCTTAACATTTGAAAACATCGAACGGTAAACGTAGGATCGTTAAGAGCTATATGATCTAAAGAACAGCATTAATTCACAAAATGTCAATTCAACTTTCCTTAATAAATTGGAACTTTTCCCTAAAAACAACACTACGGGCATTATATTATACCTGTCAATACTAAATCACAAACTAATTATGAGCTGATGTTAGTGAAAATATCACTTTGTCTATTTTGTGCAAATGAAGCGCTATTTCTGATTGACCTTTATTGGGATGTTTGAAAGCCATAGAAAACTACACTCTGCCACACTTGATCAATTGGAACATTAATGATTTGGTATAAAAGCTCTTTGTAATCATATACAATTCTAGGACAACTATTATTAAAGGTTACATGTGGAAATCCTGTATATATAATGGGGCGTGTTTTATCTTAAAATATTAATAGTAACAGTGTTACTTATCTTCATAATAACAACATTACGCTGAAGAAAATTCGAAAAAGTTTCTTCCAAACTACAGATGTCAAAAACGATAGTTATTTGATCCTTTTTTTAAATCTCAAACGGCGAATTTAAACATAATTAATGTCAGTATCAAATCATCAACTACTGAGCTGATGATTCACTCGGGAAGATCTAGTCCAGCAGCATTTATATCAACCAAGTTCTGTTTGGATGAAACGCATATGTTTACGCATATGTTAACAATTAAATCATGCGTACCACAACATTCTACAGTAACACTTCAAAAAGCTCCTTTGTTATCATACACCCTTCTAATACTATATTTGATTTTAACGAACGTAATCTATGTATTACTGCTAGATTATTAAGCCAATTACTTAAAACCTTTACTAAATTTTTCCATTGATATAAAGATTTGGTTTTGAAGTTTGAACTTATTTCAAACGGGATAGCACATCCTCATTTTTACGGGAATGTTGTTAACCGTGCCCGGAAATTTAGAAATGATCCTGATAAACTTATCGCCCCATTTAGATAACTGTTTTTTAAAAGGTTACTATTTCAATACTGAGATATAAGATCATTGAATATTGTTTTCATTGGTATAAATATTGATTTTTTTGTCAGTAAATTAAAAGCAAACTAAATACTACTAGTATGTTATATACATATACATATTAATGGATATACAATCTGTCGATACCTGTATCTTGGGATTGCATAAGTCATGTTTTTCTCTGACTGTTTATGACGTATTTACCCTAAATCTATTGTGTGTTAGATATGTAAGGATTGATGATTTAGTCTTAGATGCATGATTTGTTTTAGTTGTTAGTAGTTTTGAACTAGTTGTCAGTTAACTACGAGTACTCTCAATTCTGTATCTAGTGTCTTTTTGTAGGGGGTGTACAAGTACCCGGCCTTGTCTGTATTTTTGTCCATCTGATGAGTTAAGCCTTTTTCAACTGATTTTTATAGTTAGTTCTTATGTTATACTGTTATACCACTGTTCCAGGTTAGGGTGAGAGTTTAAATCGCGCTAACATTTTAAACCCCGCCATATTATGTATGTATGGAGATATAAGAAGATGTGGTGCGAGTGCCAATGAGACAAATCTCCATCCAAATAACAATTTTAAAAAAGTAAACCGTTATAGGTCAATGTACGGCCTTCAACACGGAGCTTGGCTCACACCGAACAACAGCTAAAAAGGGCCCCACAATTACTAGTGTAAAACCATTCAAACGGGAAAACCAACAGTCTAATCTATATAAAATTTAAAAACGAGAAACGAGAAACACGTATAAATTACATTAACAAACGACAACTAATGTACATCAGATGTGCCTGTCACAAGTCAGGAGTCTGTAATTTAATGGTTGTCGTTTGTTTATGTGTTTCATATGTGTTTTTCGTTCATGTTTGTACATAAATAAGGCTGTGAGTTTTCTCGTTTGAATTGATTTACATTGTCATTTTTAGGCATTTTATTGCTGACTATGTGGTAACTATAGTTGTTAATTTCTGTGTCATTTTGGTCTCTTGTGGGGAGTTGTCTCATTGGTTATCATACCAAATCTTCATTTTTTTACAAACTATATGAATTTAGCTTATCTGCTATCAATTCTATCTTGTTGACGTGTAAGTATAACACCCATTTGTTTCATTCAATGCAATTTAAATTCTTACCAGATATTTCATCCTCTAGGCGTGAAATAATCTTAGCCTTTTGTAGACAGTTCTTGCAATCAGAGCTTTTGTTGCAGAATATGCATGTAGTTTTGTCTTTTTTATTCATTTCTATTTTAGATGTTTGCTCTTCTGCTTCTTCTGTTTTTTTTTAAAGAAAAGAGTGCATAAACAAAATTCAACATACGCTGCATATATATTGGAATCAATGCACTTAGTTTATTAACCAATTGAGTCGAACAAAATGATAAAAGATTGTAATAAAGGATGAACTAATCAATTTTTAGTACAAGAAATAAAAGCAACATGCATTAAATAAATTTGGTATTTTTCTGTGTCCTCGAGCACAGTAATCAGGCATCGTTGATATACACCACACATATGTTCATTTATAACAATTTATTAAAGTAAGACTGATTAAAGTAGAATTGTTTATACTCAATTAAACCGACCGCTACATCATTTCGTATACCTTTTTAAAATTCAATTTCTAAATTTCTATATAGCACGGAAATGGTACACAAGTCTGTAGTAATGATACTACAATATATTGTGCTTGAGTTGCAAACACTGCAATTTATCTCCTCATTTTACAATGTTTTAATACTGTGTTTGTTCATCATATTACAATTATGAGTATTATGAACCCTTCGTAATTTTTTTTTTTTTTTGTGAAAGATTTTTTATTGTAGATTGAAAACTGTATTTTATTATCTTAATTTTATTTTAAGTTAAACAGAGGGATATAAAATACCCCCAAAAAAATCAATTAATATGTATCTTTTTTGTGGGTCTTTTTTCAATATGCATATAAAACAATAAAATTTCTACTTTTAAATTCCAAAAAAAACCTTTGATCAACGAAATACATCACATTGAGATGCAGCAGAATATGTATTTCAAATAAGCTACATGATATATATCAAAATCGAAGATGTACTGAATATTTGTATAGTTTGTTTGCTGAAAAACATGCAGTGAGTGCAGACAATAGTAGAGAACTATTTCTAATAGAAATATTATTAATATATAAAATTTGTGAAGATTGTTTTTGCTTTTCTTACCTTTGTAACAAAATTCTCCAGGATCTATAATCAAAGCAACCTTGATGACTACAGATACATCTGTTTTGATTTTGCAAACATCAACAATATTTCCCAAAAATGAATGTATCGATTTTCTCATTTGTTCTTGATTATCCAGGACATTCTTTTGGACAAAGGTTTTTATAACCAAAGATCCAACATAAACGAATTCTATTTCGAACCATTGTCGTACGCGCGTAACAGCGCTGAAAATTTCTCTAAAGTGTCCTTAATTTCTGGTCAATCCCATGTGCTTGGTGTTTCAAGCCGCCATTCTACACGACGTCTCCTATTATCTGAATAATATAGTTAAATCCTTTTTTAAATTCTTTTGTTTACAATTCTTGCAATCAGTAGGATTTTTGTTTTTCAATTTTTTCGTTGACTTGTACATTCCATTTCTTCAAGAAATAACCTTATGAAATTTTTCATTATATCCTGTTTTAATATTTTACTAAGTCAAATATTCATCTACAATGTATGTATTTGTTATGTCTATAAACTATTTTAACACTTGATAATACATGTACTGCAACAACTTTGCTGCTATAGGTTAAGCAGCGAAGGATCTTGGTAATGTTAACATTTATCAGAAAGGAGTTTTATATAGACATGTTAGATCAGGATAACATTATCTATCATCCTACCTCTTATACATTTCGAGAAATACATTTGAGAATGTCATTGGTTAAAAAGCGACTGTGTAGAAACCGAGTATATTTCATACCGGATTAGTAGGCGTGGTTTATTTTAATGCAATAAACATGTACTGTTTGTGCTGTTCTGTGCAGTCGTTAATGGCAGATGTTCGTGGTTATTCTGCGTGTAACGACTATCATAATATTTATTTGTGCGTTTTTCTGTACTGAGTGTTATAGCATTTGTTTGTTCTGTATTTCTATCACTTAGTGTTGTCATTTCAGCGACATTTTTAAACATTGCCATGTAAACGGGAAGTTCGGCTAGTGATATAACCAGGTTCAACCCACAATTTGTTTCTTAAAATGTCCTAAACCAAGTCAGGAATATAGAAGTTGTAATCAAAAAGTTTGATTCTATGTATATTGGCTTTTGTTTTTGTTGCATATCAGTGTTTCTGTTGTTTTCCTCTTATAGTTGAAGTGCTTACCTCGGTTTTGGTTTGTAACCCTAATTGTTTTTTCGCAATCCATCTATAATCATTGAACAATGGTATACAACCGTTGTCTTTATTTGATAGTAGTGTCACGTCCCGTATTTTTTTGTTTGTTTTTACATAGACCAATGGAAGTCGATTCTTTATAATGAAGATGTGATCACTTTGATAGGCCACTAGTCCAAATGCCGCATGTTAAGATGCGGAAAAATTGGTACCGTTTATGTTATTAAGATATTCAGTAAGATAAATTCATTACATAGTTTGTAAATTCACAAAGAAGTTCGATCTTCGCTCTCACTTTATATGGAATTTACTGAATGCACATATTGTATAAGGTCCTTAGCACACTATTTGCATTGTAACATGTGTAACTAATACTGCAATAATGTTATATACAGTAAAGTACGATATTCATTTTGGAAAGATATATAATTTCCTGATCTGAAAATATATGACTGTGTTGTCCTCCACATTTCTTTTACTTATATGTCGATATTTCAACTTACCCTTATCTTTTCCCGTCACATATACGTCAGAAGTTCTAATTGCAGCGTCTTTTTTGTGAACAGGAAAGGACAAATATTATAAATCTTGATATAGTTATATATCAAACATTTCTACTACCATTAGTGTTTTGAAAGATTTTCAAATTCACATCAAAATGTTTATATTAAATACATGAAATAGTTAATAACTAATTGTTATCATATATATTTGAAGTATATAAGTATATAAGTATGTAAGTGATATCTCTAAGAAAATATTACGACCATCGCAGTGGTGTATTTCTTTCTTATTATATTTCATTGCCTTTAGCTCTATGTAACAAACGTGCTTATGCTTGATTTCCATTTATAGAAGAAGCACAGCTTATTTATCATCAACTGAGTGTTGTAATAGATAACGAAATAAATTTGATACATATCGCTGATACCATATTTGAATTTGAATTCCATGACAACTTCTTATATAATTTTACAATGACCTTGTGAATCAAAAGTCTCCTTTGCAGAACAGGAAGCGACCACTGCTAGTGCATATTGTTTTACTTCAAACTTCAGACTACCGATATCAATTGACAGTTCATCAAGATAGTCTAAAAGTATAGAAAAAAATTAAATCTGCTGAATCAAGAAGTTGTCTTTAAAAAAAGCTGCAATGGTATATGTAAGAAAATACATGCAAGCTATTATTATAATAAAAAATCTAAAGTAACAAAGATACATAACAGAACAACACATGCTTAACCTAGATGTGTTGGAACGACAAAAATGGCCCCTCTCGCAAAAAAGCTTGAGGCTATTTTAAAAAATTGAAAACCAAACGCCCATTATTTCGGCAAAAGCAGCTGAGCGGGACAATATGTAAACTCGATATGTAGCTCATTATTGTATAACCACATACCAAACATTGCAAATACCAGCTGAAAATATGAAGGCGTTTAGAAAAAAACAACTTTGTATAACTATTTTTTTCACATTACAAACCGTTATTTCGACAAAAATCAGCCGAGCGGCATGAATGTTAACTCGATCTGCAAATCAGTATAGTAGACTCACAAACATCAGTTTGATATTGGATGGTATTTAGAAAAAAATCCATGTAGCAGTTATTTTTACGAAATTGCCAAAGTTCAAAGGCTCTTATTTCGGCAGAGAGGAACCAAACATGAATTTGCTCTGTAACTTATTATAGTAGACTTACATACTAAAATCAAATCAGTATGTGAAGGCCTTTTAACCGTATAACTATTCGTTGTCGAATGACGAAAGACGGAATTTCGCAATATTTAAATTACGGAATTAAGCATTACGGAATGATGGACAAGGGTTAAACTAAAGGACCCAAACCTCATTTGGTAATGCTATCAAAAGACAAAATGCAATCTACACAAACATTCAATAAAAACGAAAGATTCTGAGGCACTTAACTGACTAATAACTAAATTGCAGAAAATAAAATATAATTAAGAGCTGTTAACAGAAATAATGCGCTTAACGGTATCTTTTTTAAAAATCAATACAGCATACTTTTTTTTATCAGATATTGTTACTGAATCCTCATATTTCAAACATTTGTCAATGCCGAAGAAACTCAAACATATGAAAACGACATTTAAAAAAACAACATGTAAATACATACATTTTACAAATATTTAGACACAGGGTCATTTTGGATATAATAAGTTTCCCGTCAATTATTTTTCAAATTACAAAAAATAATTACCCATAATCATGATAATGTATTTTTTCTCAAGGTAATACTATAAATAAGTAGGGTCAGTAAGGGTTATCTTTTTTTTTCTTATCTCAAAACATATTATGTTGGAGAAGGGGGACTCTGGCATAAAATGTAATTTTGAATTATTTTATTCATTTTTGTTATTTGAGGCAAACTAAAAAAGATACAAGAGAATTTCTGAAACCTTTAAAACAAACATAGTACATTAATTACTACTGTGAAACAGTTTAAATACATTTTTCTGTTGTTCAAAATTGATTTACCTTTGTATTTTGTAAGATTTTCAATAATCTCATCCTTAATCAACATGGTGTTTTTCCTCTGATCTTCGACAAGGGTTTGAAGGTTATATAATAGTTTGGAATTGATATTAAACATAAATTAGGTAATTTATAACAGGGAATAAAAAAAAGTATCGAAGGGTTTCAATTGCAGTGCACTTGTCAACCTGACCGACAAGAAGATTTAAAATATAACCAAATTTCATATTTAGTAGTAATATTAACGCATAATACTTATCACATGGGATTTTTTCATTAGTGATCTTGCCCAAGTTTTACACTAACATTTGTGTATCAAGGGTTGAAATCGTGACCATGATTACCAAACCCTTAATTATGTCACATGAATAATCAGATTAACGTTTTCTATAAATTCATGTCGTTAGTAAGACAATGTAAGAGGAAAATTGATAAACCAAAGATTTTTGATAATCATGACTTATTGTCCCTGTCGTTTTCTTATAAACAGAAAAGAATTATTCAGGAATTGGTGCTTTCGTTTTCTATTTTTCTTTTATTCAAATTTCTTATATAGTTTCTAAACCACGAATTGTTGGTGATATAATGAGAGATTGTCCCATTAAATCCATAAACATTTATTGCATGAGTTTTAAATCTTTGTTTGTCATATTTGTTGTGTTCAAAATATACTAGCTCATTATTGATTCGAGGGCAAATCACTGTGTTTCAAAACTTTCAGTTATAAGGTTGATATATATAAGAGCGGGATCACACATTTTGAAAAAAATGTATTGAAAATGAAAACAAGTTAGTCGTTACAAGTCAATGGTCAACTATAATGTTAACCAATTAAATGAACAATGTTAATGCAGCAGTAACAAATAATTTTTTCTTTGTTTGTATATATAAATGTATGTATATGTCATGTTTGTTTGCTGCACCTACCTTCTTAACTTCATCAGCATAATTGTCGATGATTGTTTTGATATTTTCCATTGACAATTCATGATTTTTGAATTCATCTATTTTCCTTTGCTGCAATTTGGCGAAATAATTACCCACCACACTAGCTATTTCTATAATAGCGTGTTCGGTATTATCCCACCTAGTGTCAAACACAGACTTTGGAATGCGTAGATCAGATGAGTGTGCCAATACATTTCTCGTTTCTTTAATAGTTTCTAGGAACTTGGGATTACCATGAATGGATATATTGTTGTTTGATAAACATGACTTGATTATAGCACACATTAATGTTATATCCATACAGTCAACCTCATTCGATCTTTTAGCGTCGATTCTGCACAAACAGTCCTTGACGGTTGTATTATTTCGTCCTGTTTTATAATGGTCCGGCTTGCTTGCAGGGCTAATATCAAACAGTAATTGAAATTGAATTTCACTTAAGCATCCTTTTCTAGAATGTACAACAAGCATGACAAGAGACATTTGAGAACACTCACAACACGGAACTGTAGGATAGCATTCGTGAAACAAATAATGTTTATATTTTTCTACAAAAACGTAGAAATCCATACTTTTCAAGATTTTCTGTTCGAAATATTGATGAATAACTTCCATTCCAATACCAAGGGTGAAGGTCAGAAGTTTCATGTAATACCAACATTCTTTATCTGATAAAAATGCATCCATTGTCGATAAATATATTACGAGTTCGGAGTAACAAAATATTCCTGTAAATATTGAATTTTTGCATTCTTCAAAATAAAATGTATATACTACGACATTATAATTGCAAATAGATCGTAATTGGGATCAAATTAAAATCTAAAATAATTGTTCAGTTATCACATAATACATAAAACATAGGTTTGTTTGCATTTTTTGTTGGTTTTTTTTGTTACACACATATCTAATGATCAATAGTACGGACGCACATGTATTTCTTTCGTCAAATCACACGTGTTTATGTTACATCAACGATTGTTTAAGAACACCTTTAGTATTTACCCCTACCCGCCCCCAACGTGCACCTAAACAGTCTACTGTCCTTATGTTGAAAGTAATGACTATTAACAATGATTTATAAAAACTTGGATTTTTTGTTTTGTAGACTGTCGTATTCTAATATAGTTTCAGAAAACCGTCGTACAAGGAATATGGCAGTATTTTCCATTAGTTTGATGTGTTTGAGCTTTTGATTTTGCCATTTGATTAGAGACTTTCCATTTTGAACTTTCCTCGGAGTTCAGTAATTTCATAGTTTTTACTTTCTAAAAGTAAACTATTAGATAAGAAGCAGAAGTTTTAAATTTAAATAATTGTATGATACCATTGACTTTAAAAGACTCAAATTGTCTTTGTAAATGCACGACGAAAAATAGAACAATCCCTAATCTACAAATCTTAAAACGAACAAAAACGGAACAACAAATATAATTTATTGATATAAACATGCAACAAATGAATATGAGTTATTTACTTAATGCAAGATCAAATAAAAGTGTAAGGGACGATAAAAGCAATCGAAGAAGTGACCAAACACACCATACCTTGTTAGCCCATACTTTTTCTGTTCTTAGCCTCATCCACAGGTAAAAAGTACCAACATGTGTTCTTTCCGTACAACTGTAAGAGAATCCACATACTGTCAAACTAAAATAAATATAGATGTAAAGACACAAAAACTTCCTACATTGATTGAATAAGGTATAAATAGACACATTCATGTATTGAAAAAGTCCTTGATATGCTTTGTTATATTGGTAGTTGATCAGAAGTCAACAAACATAATATAAAAATCTGGGTATCAAGTACGGAAATACACATAGATTACATTTACAAAGGTTAAGTACACATTTAAGCTACTTGATAAAATGATAGATATAAAGTATGGGTTTCGGTTAAAACTATTTGTGTATTATGTCATCAAATTTAAATTAACAATAATTTTCAGAACCTTTTCTCACAATGCAATTTAATCAGTTCTTAATGCGTGACAAAATGTTGTACTTATCAAGTAATAAACATACAAATTGAATTGAATAATATCATGATTGCTAATCAATTATAGTTTAAATAATACAGACACTCATGACATGTCCTACACAAAAAAAGTGTGTGGGCAAATTGGTACTGCCACTATTACATGCATTTTTTTTTCATTTAAGAAACAACTAGAAAATATATGTGTTTGTTACATTAAAGCTTGTTCACTTGATTGTCATAAAAGTATTATTTAAATGGTTCACACAACGAATCGATGTAAATGTCAGTGAAATTGTTGAGATATATTCATTTGTTTGATTAAAATTTATATTAGTACATGTACATGATGTATGGATGAAACCTCTGAAATATTGACTTACCGCATTACTCATTTTACTCTAAATACTCTCCTTAAATTATATATGTAGACACTGCTATGGGTGTAAACCAAAACATACAGTTGATTTAATTTTACGAAACAAGGTATGCTAGCTTTTAAGAGACGACGGTTTGATTTATCGATTTTTTGGGATATTTTACATTCTGTGTGTATATATCATGACAATAAAATATGTAAAATGATGCATATGTTAATTGTGTACATTTGAAAGCATAACGTTACTATAAACTTTAAATTTGTACAAAACTGAATTCTTGAGTCAAAGATATATTTTTTGGATACCGACTTTGTTAGGAATTTTAATGATCAACATTGTTGTGAATATTATAAGATTAAATTGAATGGAATATGCACTCGAGTCCAATTGTTTTGTTTTCAGTATCTTAGTCTTGAGAAACACAAAATTGGTCAATAAATAGTTTTATAAAGTTTCAGAATACATAGTCCTATTTGAAAAAAAAATCATAGACATAAGAAGATGTGGTATGAGTGCCAATGCGGCAACTCTCGATCCAAATCACAATTTGTAAGGTAAGATATAAAAGGGTCAAAGAATTGTCTTACACATGGAGTCCCGGCTGACATGGAACAACAAGCTATAAAACGCTTCAAAAAATTACATTAATCGTAATTGAAAAACGTAAATTTGATCTGATTGCTAATGCTGTCAAAGTGCTATAAGGCACACTATTAGTAAAAGAAACAATAAAGGCCCTCAATAATTGACCAGTGTAAAGCCATTCAAACAGGGAAATTTACGGTATAATTTATATTCAAGCATTTTTAATTGTTTAATTTGTCGTTATTGAAAAAAGTACATATGATCTGATTGCTGACGATGTCAAAGTACTAAAATGACCACTATTAGTGAAAGATACAAAACGACTCCATGCTTTTTCTTAACCAGTGGCAAATAAATTTGAAATATAAAAAGTTTTTTTTATCCGAATCTATGAATTTATCAACTATAGGTCACCATGCAGTCTTCAACATTAAGCATAACACATATTGCATATCAATCGTTTGAGAAGACTAACAAATTGATTTACTTGCAATATATGTGTAAGACTCAAATCTTTGGCGGATTCCAAATCTTTGGCAGATTTCTAATCTATTGGAAATGTGACGTTAAAAACGCCAAACAAATCAAATATATGGCAGATTTTTGTTTTCTCCAAATGTTGGGCAGATTTTAGAAAAAGAGTAAAGTATAACGTCACCTTAAAATAACGCCATATAATTCATCGCCGACTTTCTTGTGTTCAGGAAAACACTTTTTCTTTTCCCTCTAGAACAATTTGCCGATGGTTTAAAAGAAGATGTGATCTTTCATCCATAGGAGGGACAATAATTATGTGATGTATTGTTCGAATCCCGCGATCAAGAAAAGCACAGCTGTTTTTAGTAGAAGAGGATATTTGGGAATTGAGATATATTAAACATTTGAACATCTACGGATGGCTAAATATTTAAAGTTAGAAAATGAACCCCAATCGTCACTATTGATAAAAGATTGACTAAGTTAACGCTGAAATAAATACTTTGTGAAAATCAAACTATATATTTAAATATTTTATTTTTAAACTGCTTTTTTGTCTGTTAAGGGACTTCCATTTTTTCTAGTTGTTTTAATTTATAGATAAAACAGGTACCATGCACAGATTGGGAAATGCTTTTTTCCGGGGAAAATCATTTTAATCCTGATTTCTGAGTTATTGTATATCACTTCTCAGCTTCACACGAATCCTAATAAGGAAAGGTATATTGAAGGTTCTTCCAAGTCTTCCTCTGAACCCCTTTCTTAAGTTCTTACTGCCATACTCACCATTGCAGTTAAATAAGGGCTTTAGAAATATTCAGAAATGGCATATTCAGTAAGTGGTGTTTATCAGATGTAGATACTGTAAAATTCAAAAGAGTTATTGGTGAATTTACAATTCAATCATTAAAACATTGTACCAACATTAAAACCTGTGATGTTTTAACTCTTTATACCACTTTTCCACATACTACACTTACAGTAATAAACATCTAGTTTTGGGCAGGAATTCAGCTTACTTTGTGAAAAATCATAGAGTCAAGCAAAACATACACCAAAGAAGATATCACTGCCATGCTGGACTTTTTGATTGACAACATATTTGTTGAATTTGGAGGTTTGGTCTTCCAACAGACTATTGGAATCCCAATGGGTACCAATTGCGCTTCTCAACTTGCAGATTTATTTTTGTATTCCTATGAAACAGAATTTATCCACGGGCTTATACAGAAAGGAGAAAAGAAATTAGTCTTTTAATTTCACCTTTCGGTATATTGATGATGTAATGTCTCTTAATAATAATAGATTCAGTGATCGCTTACATGTAATATATCCAAGTGAACTTGAAATCAACGATACTACCGGCACAGATAACGCTGCCTCATATTTAGACTTTTTTTCTCGAAATGACTACTAATGGTAGGTTAAATACCAAAATTTATGACAAACTCGATGATTTTAATTTTCCTATAGTTAACTTTCCATATCTGTGTAGCAAAGATTCTCGGGGCCAGCATATGGGGTAAATATGTCTCATTTGATACGTTACTCTAGAGCTAGCTCAAAGTACGTTGATTTTGTTGAACGAGGAATACTGCTTTCTCAAAAGTTGCTACGGCAGGGCTATGGATCATTCAAATTAAGGTCATCGCTCAAGAAATTTTGCGGTCGCCGTCATTAGCTGATTGACCATTATGACAAAAGTGTGTGAGAAATCATATCTGATATTATTCCTCAGTCATAATAACCTTTCATCATTACCGAACTGAACAAAGACATAACACGACGGGTGCCGTATACGGTGCATGAAATGCTTAGTGGAGTTCGTGTTGTATCTTATTTATTATTTATAACTGTTGATGTACATGCCTTTTGGTTTTGTGAGTCTGTGTTTACTCTTTGGTTTTGATTGTTATTGTCTTCTACACTTTTTTATGGTTGACATCATGATTTGGTTGACAAATATGGAATTTTGTATACTCCCGTTGTCGTACATTTCAACTTACTTAAGACACTTCAGTAATTGTATCTGTACTGTCTTGTTCTAAATTGCACAAAATCTGCAACAGGATTAGGAAACAACAAAAATCCACCAAACATGTAGATTATGAAAGAATAAAACTTGCCATTGATTGTCTGAAATATTACATTTTAATAATAAATTGACTGAAATCAATTATTTGGTACAGTAAAACAATTAAACCAAGAATGATAATAAAAACAATAAAAAATAATCAGGACCTTGCATATCGATGGTAATGCATTGTAAAAATTGAAATTAATAATTCAAACCCGGTCTTTCCTTAAGCTTTATAAGCGAGTATTTGTAATTTTTGTTTTCTTATCTTTGACACAGTATTTACAGGCCATTTTTCGATTAGTTATTGTTCATTTCCCGAGGTCTATTTCGTTAAAATACCCAGGAGGTTTTTAGGAGTTATCTTCAGTGATTGTTGATGATAAAAATAAAAGTTTAACAGCATATTTTGTTATTTCATCTTACTTTTGTTCCTTCCAATAAAATACTTAAACCATTACCGTTCCGGAGTATCTGCGACTACCTCCAGCTGTAAGGGGGGTTTGTGTTGCTTAGTCTTTAGTTTGTATGTTGTGCATGTTGTGTCTTGTGTACTTTTATTTGCCTGTTTGTTTTTTTCATTTTTAACAATGGCGTTGTCAGTTTATTTTTGATATATGAGTTCGACTGTCCCTTTGGTATATTTCGCTCCTTCTGAATATATATCTTTATTCGCATGGCGAGTAAAAAAAAAGCAGAGATGTAACTGGTTTGAGAAATACGGCGTTTCGTTCGCTGGAGCTAAACACTAGAAAGAAGTATAATATGTCTATCAAATATACCATATGATAATTACAACACTTACGGTGGCTCAGGTGTCTTCCTCCATCTTGGATGTCAATGTACCATAGAACAGTTGGTCTAGATCTTTAATGAAATGTCCAATTTAAAGTAGGACGTAATTCATGTTTGTTATCAAGACTTTTAATACAAATATGCGTTTTATCATATTTACGGATGTAAAAAACAGGATATTTGTGTTTGATTCATTTTTTTCCGCAAATAAGGGGAGATAATTCATATTTTAAGGAATATAACTTAGATATAGTCATTTTTAAATGGAAAGTTTTGTGAATCTACATATTTTAATATGTAGCAAGAAAAAAAGTTCGGTTACTCCATTTTTTTTTTTCTTATCTTGAAGCATGTTATAACAGCTATCTTCTCACAATTTATCTTAAAATTTTACAAGGTAGTTTTCTTTTTATCACACAAAATTTGCCATGCATAATCTGTACAAAATCTGACAATTTTGCGCAACCTGTATGAAGTGGGGGCATTTGTTTTTTTATCTTAAAGGAAAATTTAAAACAAAATCCCGATTTGATTATTTCGTCAAAAAAATATCAATATGAAATGAACCAATGTTTTAAAATATAAAAAAAATGCGACAAACGTCTTTGTGAGTTTAGGTTCGGGTAAATTAAGGCCTTAAGACAAATTTAATTCTGCCTTTGACATTGAGTACAACAGTTTTTATACTATGTCACATTATCTATTTTTAGTTTAAAATTGAATGTAGTTTTAAACAAGATTACTAATCTTAGTTATTCGTTGTTATGCTGTGGTTAACATGTCTAAATGAACTATTGTATTATTTATTTATGCATTTCTCTGTCTTCTGTGTTCTTGCATTATTTGCATTGTATTCCCGTCATGTAATGCTAACATTTTATCTGGATAATAAACATTGCCATAAAGCGCGGAGATTTGGCTAGCCACAACACCAGGTTCAACCCACCATTTTTTTTTAAATGTCCTGTACCTAGTCAAGAAAATGGCCATTGTAATATTATAGTTCATTGCCGCGTGTGTTACAGTTTAGTGTTGTGTCTCTGTTATGTCGTAGTTCTCCTATTTTATTTAATGTGTTTCCCTCAGTTTCAGTTTGTAACCCGGATTTGGTTTTTTTCTCAATTAATTTATGAATTTCCAACAGCGGTATACTACTGGTGCTTTTATTTACTGTTCATCTAATACCTTTGGCTTTAGTCATCAATACATTTTTTGGACAAAAACTCATGTTTATAAATTTACAACAAACTCACCGGTGGTGTTTGGTTTATGCATTCGTGCTCATAAAATACATTACTTAACCTTGTATATTACATGTATTATGTACTTTGAAAATGTGACTCTTAAAGGAAAATGTAAAATTTACATTTCCAAAATTAAAAAAAAAACCAGAAACATCGTCCTTTATTATTTGTTTAAGTACTTTTTATGTATTATCTACCTATAACTTGCTTGCACTGTTTAAGTTCTTAAAATTTAGATAGAATGCTTGACAGTTTAGTTTTATTTTAAATAAAATTCGTGCAGATTGGTTTGAGATAAAATCAACATGGTCTGATCTCGATCCACGAATAGGAAGACAAAATAAACTGTGGTGCAAATATTTGTTTTGTCATGTTCATCCATCCTTTGCACAATAAACATAAATGGATTGCATGAAGCCCATTTATATACTAAACATGGAAAGCAAAAACCGTTTACCTGTTTCTATGTGTATAATAGTTTGCTTATAGTGAGATAAAAGTCTAAACCACAATGTCATATCAATTATATAATAATCACGTGCCATAGTTTTTGACGCCTTCGCACACAAAGCATATGGAAGCATATCAATTGTAGGTATATTCGACAAAATCAGGCAGAAAATGTAAACTATGTAGACTACAATGTATTAAGATTTTGTTATTGTTAAGAATTCCATCTGCACATTAATCTTAAGTCTTTGTAAATTTTAGAATTGTTAATTTTGTCTTGCAATAATTCATTGCTCATGTTATAGTTCTCATTGTGAATGCAAGTATTATTTGTAAAAAGAAAACACATGTATGAATATAGCCCTTGTATGGTGCTAACAAAAACGTGTATAGTGTAATGGTGTATGGCATATGGTGCAATGGTAAACGGTGTATGATGCTATAGTGTATGATGTAAGGGGAAAGGTGTAATGATGTATGAAGAATGGTGTAATTGTGTAACTTCTATATAAAGTTTGGTTATCAAAGATTTAATATTGATAAAAACTGATTTTTAAGTTTATACATAAATTTACAATATTGTGATCAAGATTCGTCTTTTTTTCGGATGGTGTTGATAGAATGTGTTAGAAGGTGTATAGTGCAAAGGTGTGATGTATATGGTGTAATGGTGCAAGTTGGAAGTCTACACCATCCAAGGACTGTAAGAAATAAAAGGTACGTTGATTGTTTAATTTTATAAGAGCTCCATTTCAATTATCATCATTAGGTATCTTTAAAATATAATAAGGTCGTTAATTTATCTTATTTCGATGTGAACCAATCATTTCACATCTGTCAATACTTCTAACTTCAATATGAAGAAATATTTTGGTGAAACGCATTGATTACAAGTTGTCATGCTTGCCAACTCAATGTTTGAACATTCATTCCTTATTACATGCTTACTTATATATGAAACATGACAAGACTTATAAAGCAAAACAGTCTTTCTTCATTGCTTCATAGTATTCAATTTTATCTTTTTATATGCTGTAACATCACTACTCTAATTCATACAACGCATTTATATCTGCATACTTTTAATTCATATGGCTCCTTTAATCAAGGAATTATCAATTTTTCTACAAAACAAAAAGTTGAATGATCAATTTCATTCTGATTTTGGATGTCACAATAGCCATTTTGAAAATTTCAGACACTTACAGCACATACAAACAAGACGTTTAAAAGCCTTTGAAGGGTTATTACGATCGGTAAACATTTAAAAATTTCACATTTGGCTACAACAGTTTGGTGTTTGTACTTGTTTCTTTGATCTTTGATCTGTTTTAGTAGTCAGTAATTACCAATACCCTTACAATCACCAACTGACTATGTTTTTTTTGGGTTAAACATTAATAATATGTACACATCTTTCATTTTAATATATATATATCATACACAAATAAGGTTACTGAAATAGACAACTCAACCGTTCATTCAATATTACCACATATTCATCACAACCTTACATTAGTATTCATGCATTTTTGTTCAAAAGATAACATGCAAATATCAACGCTGAAAGCTGACAGCCATTTTAGTTTCTTCCATCGTTATTCTTGAGTTGAATTGTAATTTTGCGCATATAAGATACATTCAATTGGGTTGTACTGATAGTGATTTAGACTATTACACAATTTTGTCTGATGTACCTTAATTTTGAAATTTTTACCTAATATATCTGTTTGTTTTGTTCGCACATCGTTGTCAATATAATGGAATGTAATGCGACTGTCATACAAGTGAAAGTTCAGCTAGTTATATGTCAAGGTATAATCCACCATTTTCAACATACGAAAATGCATGTATTAAGTTAGGAATATCACTGTTGTTATCCAATCGTTTGATGCGTTAGAGCTTTTTATTTTGCCATATGAATACGGACTTTCCGTTTTGTATTCTCGTCGGACTTTGACATTCTTGTTATTTTACTTTCTCATATACGAATAACGTCAGATACGAATATAAAAGACAACTATATATTTTTAGAATAAAAGTAAAACATAATTGTTATATCTATTTGATTGTCTTTAAAAAGGACATTTGTTTCGATAAATCAGGATTAGGGACATAATCTTATATTTTCCAGATGCATTAACACTATCAGAAGGCGTTTGAAAATTATAAAAATCTTAATCGTGTCCATTTTTCTGTCATCGAATTAGGACCTTATCACAGTTTTGGTGTGGCAATTTGAAAAGCGTTTCTATCTTATTGCGTTCTGCTTAAATTGTAAAAACCTGTAATTTTTGCCGATAAATGTTGTACAGATCTATCAAAGAAATATATTAATGAAATAGCGAGCTCCAAGGTTAATAAATAAAAGAGAGTCCATAAAAACTGTCAAAATCACAGTTTTTCTATAAACGAATTAATATAAACTGCCACATTCCAGACTTGGTACATGCATTTACCGAAGGCCTGTTGCTTAATAGATACAAAAAGATGTGGTGAGTGCCAACACAATTTGTAAAAAGTAAATATTTTATATGCCAAAGTACAGCATTCAAAACAAGATATTTGGTTGTATAACTAACAAAACTTTCATGTGTACAGACAGTACCAATAAAAATAACATAAAGTTAATAAAAAACAAATATGGAATACAAACAAAGGTAAACGAGACGAAACATTAAGAATATCTTTAAATGATTAACTTCCATCAATTAACATCAACGACAAAAAAAGTGAACAAGAATCATGTCGGTCAAATAATTTAAATTAATAAATATGTTGATGGGAATAGGTTACAAATATGACACTGTCCGGTAAGAACAAAATATATAGCGTACTAGCTGAAAAAGAAATTGGGTGGTTTTGTTCTCTATCTATGTATACAACAGTTTTAATCTGTACTTAAACATTTACATATGGTGTATTTTTTTGGTTCAATTTTAAGTTTTGGTTCACTGCTCATCAAGTTAGATGTTGATATTGTCTGTCAAGGGTTTTTGTTTGTGGTTCCATTTACATTTTTGTTTCGTTTTTATAAATAAATTTAAAAAAAAACACATATCAAAACAAAACAATGAACGGATATAAATTCTGTCATCTTTCTTGATTATTCTTAGAAAGCATTTATTTAATTTCTCTCCTTCAGTCCGAAAGTTCATCATTCACAAAAAAAACATAGATATTTTGATTCATAGTCATCAAAGTTAATTGTTGACATCATAACTTATGTTTAATTTTCCAAAAGAGTAACACTACTTAAACATATCATTATGTAATTGACATAACAGATGACATATGATAATATAAGTAATCATTGTTTCTTATTATGCCTCAATAATTATATTGTATATAAACATTATGTTTGCATCAAGAAACAAACATAGAAACAATTAAACAAAACAAAATGAATACAGGAGATGAAAGAAAAATACTCATTATTAACATTTATTATGACAAACACTCATAAAAAGGGTAATGGATCCAAATGTCTGTTTTTTAAGTATTTGAACGAAACACAAAATCACTTTAAATTTTTAAGTTTTTCTCTATATCCCTGTCTATCTATTTAATTTTCAAAAACAAAATAGACAAAGGAATGAATATCTATCTACACAAACCGCACAGAAGCGTTGTAATTTTTAAAAATATGGATAAAATCATTTTCGGACAAATCAATCAGTCAATCACGACTATTGATCATTTATATTCTCATATACAATCCTTATTTACAAATGGAGGGAATTACTAAGAATGATAAACACTAGACTGTTCTGAAAAAAGTTCTGAAAAAAGGTCGTTAAATGAAGCACACAATGTAAAATAACAAAATGTCAGACATCAATAATGCAGCAATGTATCTAATTTATGTATCTTTTGTTGTTTTAGATGTGGTGATATATCTTTCCCATCATGTGTTTAAGACTAAACAGAAAATAAAAGTATGTTAAAAATACTGGAAATAATTTTTAGAATTGCATCTCATCAAGAAAATATCGTTGGATCAATCTATCTATTGTAATTCATGAAGTCTTCATCAGAAATTTCTTCTATTTTAAATTTCAAATCATTCCATTTCTCACAATTTATGAATGAGTCTGCTTGACAGTCAAATATTATGATATAGTCTTGTGACAACGCAACAAATTCACACTCATTGTAGATAACTATTGAACCCCAGTTATGCCCACACTCAAGTCCGTACGCTTTACCTAGCTTCTTAATCCCATCAAATTCTCTTTGTTTCTTTTTAGGTATTTGCCTCCTATCAACTCTGGTTAACATTGATCTATCACACACAAGAAATAATTTCTCATTTACTTGTCGCATTGAATCGCCATTGGTAATGACAACGCCACAGTATTTACAATTGATAGTAAATAGCCCCTTTCTTTTTTGGTTTAGCTTCATATTTGCGGTCCTTCTTTCGATTTCTTCAATTTCATATATCATTTTCTCTTCTATAGCTATATCTCTGGTGATATTTAGTTTGGAAACTTCGTCTATGGCTTGTGTCATTAGATACTGTCTCTGGATGTTTTTCTTTTCAGTCTCAAATTCCTGTGAAGTGTCAACTATAACCTCACGTCCTTCTTTTTTGCGTACTCTTCCTATAAATTACAAGTATTGATTGATTTATTTCAATATTGAATGTCTATGATTAGATTTTCGGAACAAGAACTAGATGGGGACACCGGTGGAATAGGATAATTTTTCCCTTACATATTTTTTTAAGAATTGTTTGTATCTCTTTTGATAATATTCTGTTGTGCAACTGAGGTTTGGTTTGTACATGTAGTGCTTAATTGAATGAATATTGATTAGTTTTTTACGAGACCGGGGGATAGGTTGTCCTTGATTTCCACTTCCCTATCCCACCTTACATGTTCCTCATATTAACTTATCCCGTATCCAGTCCTTCTCATTCTCATTGGTTTAATATGATAAGATCTTGTTTTAAAATAAACATCATAAGGAACCGCAGCAACACTATATGTGGCAAGCAAATCATAATGTGTTTCTTTTTACAAGTAAAAACTTTGTGATCCATTTGTATTCAATTTCATAAACATAAAATTCATATCATTTGCATTCAAAAATTTGTTAAAAAACCACAACCAAACACCAGTTTTACTGCACTGGCATTTATTTAGTCTTCACATATTTTATTTGCTTCATTAAAGCAAAATGTATTAGACACTTAGTAATACTTATGAAGTCTTCTCTAAAGGAGAAGCAGTAAACACTATGATATAATAATACTATTATGCCATTAATGTGAAAACTGATAAACACAGATTTAGCACTGTAGATGATGCAAAGTACCGGGAGGAAATATAATACAATTATGTTATAAATGATAAATTGTAAAGCAAATTTAATTGTCCTTATTGATAAAATGTAATGTGTTGTTAATAATTTCAGTAAATTTCACTTAATATATCTTTGTTTTATTTTGCATTGTGCTTTTTTTGAATTGAGAAGCAATGAATTTTATTTCTAAACAAGTGGAAATGCACTGAAAGTTCTCAAATGCTATTAATACTTTATACGCCAAGTAAAGGAAGCAGGCACATACATAGAACAATGCATACCTCGCATTTGCAAGCTGCTAATTTCATCTGCACTGAATCTATATCGGATCATCATATTACATTGCGGAACATCGAGACCCTCGCATCCTACTGATGTAGCAACAATGCACAAATGTTCGCCATTTTTGAATTTCTCTAATACTTCTATCTGTTCGTGAGCAGGAAGACCTTATATTAAAGAAAATATGTATCAATATTTACTCTGTCATTGCTGGTCGATGAAATAGTTTTTAATGAATTTGAACAACACTTATTGAATTATAAATAATTTTATTAAAAATTTGTAAAATGTATTCTTATTAACAAAATGTTTGATTTGTGTCATGTGATAACAAACCGATATATCACATAATTAATTTCAACAGATTAAGAAACTTGATCAAGCAACTGTTAGTTTAAACCTCTATTCAACTTAAAATGATATAGAACTCAAATAAGTTTAAAACAAAAGATATACCAGATAAAACAGATCAATTTCACGTTCAAATGGCATTGTATTCTTGGCAACATTGAACATAACGGAGTATTTAATCTCCCAATTGATACGATATTCCTGCTCTTGTATTTCCTATCATGATTTCTTTGATAAGGGGTTGTTGCTCATATGGTAGTTATTTAACCAAGAGTTTCACATGGTGAAGTTGAAATCATACCTACGAAAATTTTACGGACGCAATCACCAGTTGGTTGACCGTTATAAATAAACCGTTTCACATATGATATCAGATATGATTCTGACGTCGTCAAAACCATCCCCTTCCATTTTCATGAATGTGACCTACCGAATGAAACTATTTAACGGGTTTGTCATAACATTAGAAACACGACGGATGCCACATGTGGAGCAGGATCTGCTTACCTTTCCGAAGAACCTGCGATCACCCCAAGTGTTTGATGGGGTTCATGGTGCGTATTCTTTAGTTTTCTATATTGTTTTTTATGTACTATTATTTGTCTTTTTGTCTTTTTCATTTTTAGCGAAGTGTTTTCAGTTTATTTTTTATTTATAACTTTGAATGTTCCTCTGGTATCTTTCGCCCCTCTTTTAAAACAAAAGATTAAGACTGTAACACGTGTTAACACCACCGTATGTTTATGTTACACAAAACGCAGGTTGTTCTGTAAATATTTGTTTAACTTTACGCAGAATTGTAATTATATACACCTTAAGCAGGTTTGAGCATACATACATGTATATATATCTAAAAAAAATCTTTAATTAAAAGATCCCTTCGAACGGACAATAGATAAAGGAAGATGTGGTGTGAGTGCCCATGAGACAACTATCCATCCAAAAAACAATTTATAAAAGTAAACCATTATAGGTCAATGTACAGCCTTCAACACGGAGCATTGGCTCACACCGAACAAAACGCTTTAGAGGGACTTTTGTAGTACGCTATTGGCGCATTTCGTTCACCTTGCACTTATCATAGGCAAATCAAAAGAGTTCGCATGCAAAATCAAATATCTAAAAAGTGATTAAAAGACAATCAATAATCTGCAAAACCCAAAATAAAACAGTAAAGACTTAACAAAACAAACCCAACAAAAAAAGGTGGTTGCTGAATGATAACATTATAATAATGGTGCTAACTGGCTTATTAATATTAAGTTGTGACATAGGGTGGAATCATGATAAGTTATAGTTCAGTAACAGAATTCCAGGATAAACACGTAAAAAGAATATCATAATTTCGCTGACATGATATCCAAGTCAAAACTATGTGTTTATATTCAGCCATTTCTTTATGAAAGGATTAAAAATTTGCTACGATGTTGGACTTTTTATCAAACATATAAATCGTGTGTATACGATGAAAGGTACTTACCAGCTTCCTCTACAGATTTATGGGAACCAGTTAGATGAGTACTACGTAGATAGCTTGGTAGCCTTTCTGCTAATGCTTTTGCAGTTGCTCCGGCTTTTACAAATATAATAAATCTTGACTCTTCCTTTAGTAGTTTGTATTCGTTTTCGATCCTTTCAATAACATTTTTTACATCAGGATTGCCTTCAATGTTTCTTCCAATTTCTCGAAGTTCAGCAAACACGTCTTTTAAGTAGCAAAAAAATCATACAATATTTTTAAACAATTAACAAGTTATCAGTGATATGTCATTCTATACATACAAATGTACGATTGCCTATGATTACTTACATCCCCTTCCTTGAACTTTGGTGGACAGTAGTCTGATTGGCAATCATACAATATCTCCTCATTTTTATATAAATAGTTGAAGTTAATGCTCATATGACACATATGACACAACCTAGAAAATGGTCAAATAACCTACAGTTTGAGGGTAACATTTTACACAAAAAAATAAAAATTGCTAACAATATTAATCACACGATTCATGAAGAAAAATTAATATACAGGCATGGTAATGAGAGAAGTTGATTTGATGGCAAGTGGTTTAAAATTACAGTGAATATTGGTGTATATCTATTACCTCGTAGTTTGGATACGATTTCTGTTTCTTCAGTAGTATTAGCATTCTGACTTGCAAAAGATTCATCTGCATATCGCTGCATAACATTTTCACGAACTTGATCAATTTCAAGCAATGAATTAATTTCCAGACATTCTGTATAAAGCTAAAATTTTAAAACATATTATTTTAATAATAATCATTTGGTAAGTTCATAGTCCTGTATACATTACAATCAATTGTTTGACTATTTGTTTTATTACAAATGTTTTTGTAAACTAATCGGGCGGAGTTAACGTTTTAATTTGCACAAGGACAGTCTATTTGAAGATATGTTTGATAAAGATGGTGACCGTTTTAATTATAATTGATTACTAATCACCTATCAGTGTCCAAACCGATATACAAATGAACTGAGTGTATAATATGGGAAGAATAACTGGACCCTTTCTTGATGAGTTTATCCCGAAACACCTGTTTATAGATGGATTGGTCTTTAATAAGTGAACCGGTTTAACCTCGCCCAGTCAAGTGAAATAAATCAAGTAATACCTTTAAGTTAGCAGAACGAACAATGAGACCTTCATTGCATTACTAGTATTTGCCCACATGAGGTAGTGCAAATTTGACAGTAACCAGAATTTTTCTTAGATATGCTTTGAAATATTAATTGCTTAGAAAATAAACAAAAAATTCTCATCACAAAAGTTACCAAAGCAACAATTGCAAACCACGACGAAATGTATATGTTTGGTATAATTTCTTGACTGTCTTCTGTTTAGTCTATGTTGGATTCGAAAAGTATATCCACACCCAAGAAACAATTGCATATATGTTGAGATTATCTCAATAGTTATAATAAAGCCTCTCTTGGTGTATTTGATTCCTCTGTAAAGAAAAACCAAGGCAAACTTCATAAATCACTTAATGTTGGTTGGCTGGAATTAGGCCTTAATGGTCATACTCCTTTGGTTTTATAATAGATTCATAAATACGTCACGTTTCACACATCAAATTTTATCAGTTTTGCGTGAATCCAAAATAATAATGTGATATATTTTATTTGGTTGGACTTTCACAAAAAGCAACGTCATTCATATCATCAATTATTAGAAATACCTCTAGATGTCTAAGACATGCGTGAAGCAATCGTGGTACTTTTGGGTCTTTATGTAATACATGCTCCACTTTCTCTTTGGTTTCTCCGATCCACTGTATATACCGTACATCCGTTCTTTGTACTGGTGGATGACCTAATGCCTCATATAAGTCTCTATTATTGAGTAGATTTTCAGTCAAAAAGTTTGAAACTAATAAACAGAATTGTAAAGATAAATCAGAAGTTTAATAAGCTGGTAAAACATATCATCATGATTTTGGTTTCAAATATTTCTAAAGAGAGCAGTATAAAGACCGATTGCAATATAGTCTATTATTATGAAAAAAAATCGTAAGGTTTCGCGGAACTCAGTGTCTCGTCTACTTTTGCTCTTAATCGCAGACTCAACAAAAATGAGGGAAAAAATCAATAAAAATAACAAGTTGAAATTTTAACAAAATTTCCTTCAAGATTTGGGCTTAGAATATAAACAAGCTTCTGTTCAAGTTTGGTAGAAATCAAGGATAGTATAAGAAAGTTAAAAAAAAATTAAAAACGTTAATCTCAGAGTGAATGTAATGTTTCCCGGCAGTAAAACTACATGTAAGTTCATTTATAAGTAAAACGGAAAACGGAATTTTATTTTAACAAAATCTACTTCTGGATACTATCTAAGCATCATAAACAACCTTCTGTCCAAGGCTGGAACAAATTCAGGATAGTTTAAGATAATTATTAAAAATTAAAAAAAAACTTTAACCACAGAGTCAATATTTGTAGACGCTGCCAACAACGACGACGACGACGACACGGGCGACGGAATGTAGCATCGCCATGTCTCGCTTTTTCAACTAAAGTTGAAGGCTAGACAAAAATGCAGCAATATGAAAAACAGATCAAAACAAAGAGTATCAAATAGTTCGTACATATTTCCAAAGTTAAACCTGACAGAAAACAGATATCAATTAACCGACATTATTCTGACATATAGACCTTATTGTACTTAATACATATGTTAATATCTAAATTTGAAGTTTCCAACGGATTGAAATCCCTGATTGGTTAAGTATATGAAGATGTATTGACAACTCCTTGTCTGTCCAAATTGTTGAGTTTAATATGATCTTGATTTATAATTCAGAAACTAGCAACTTAAGTGAATATCATGTATAGAAAATACGATGTAGTAACTTCATGTAGGACTTTTTCTGCTGCTCAATTGTTGCTAAGTGTTTAGTTTTCTATGTTTTGTTTTCTGTACTCATGCTTGTTTGTATATTTTTTTCTTTTTAAGCCATGGCGTTGTCCTGTAATTTTCAACTTTGAGCTTGAATTTCTTCGGGTATCTTTCGCCTCCCTTTTATAGCAGAACCATATTATTTCAAATATTAAATTTTCTTACCAATCCGAGAGTTCAATTTATTTTCAACATATTCCATAGCTCCGAGTAGTATATCTTTTAAAGGATCAGTTTTCCTGGTAGTATATGCAATAGGAACTGCCAAAAATAACAGAAACCTTATAGTTAACCATTATCTGCATATAAAATGAGTAAGTGAACTGTGAATATCAAAAGGGGAGAGATACTTGCATCAATTAAACTATTTGATTTCAATTTGAAAATGATTAAATTACGTATTTGCAATATGTATTTCAATTTGAAAATAATGAAATTAAGTATCTATAATATTTGATTTCAATTTTCAAATGATTAAATGATTAAATTAAGTATTCATAATATTTGATTTTTATTTGCAAATGATTAAATTGAGTATTTATGATATTAGATTCTCATTTGGAAATGATTAAATTAAGTATTTATTATATTTGATTTTCATTTCAAAAAAAAAATAAATAAAGTACTTATAATATTTGAATTCACTTTGTTTTGGTCAAGTTAGAAATAAGGTCTCACCATGTTTGTATCAAACGAGATATTAATGAACAATGCCGAATAAATCTTGGCATACTCAATCAATCAGATACTTTTAATAACAAGAAATGATAAACATCTGTTCTACTTGTATGTTTGAATTCTTATTAAGCAATTTAGTTTTGGCCATGGTAATAATATGTTAAATATATGGTCAATACCCAAAATCCATATTGACTATTCAATCAATTTTAATTTGAGGAGTGCGAAATCGAAGCTTAAATTCTAACCTACCTTTTTCTGGAATAGAAGTATATTGAAGCAATTCTTCTCTGTTGCGCTGAACGACGGACAATTTTGTCACATCTAAATTTGCCATTATTATCCTCAAATGATCCTTTGCTGCCGACAAATCTTTAGCCTTGTTTGTACCTGGTGATGCGGTTAGTCCAAGTATCTTTAAACAAATGACATGTGTAATGATAAATACGAAATTTTTGTTTGTCTTATGATGTACTGGCTTATAGTGTATGATGTATTGAGAATGGTGTGTAGTAAGTATATTGTATGCAATTATAGATCAATGAAAAATAGAATATCATCTAATATTACGAATTTCCAATCACCAATTAAAAACTGTTTTGAACATTTTTAATTAAGATGCCCCTTGAATGATTATTTTGAGTCCAAGATGTAATAATTTATCAAAAATATTTTCTTTTTTTTTTTTAAGTTTTTGAGTACATGTAAAATTTACTTATTTTTCTTCATATCGATTTTTATGTAGTAGTCAATTTTTGTACGGTCAATTGAAAATGCAATCTTCAGTGTATATGTTGTCTCATGTCAACATTAGCATATACAAAATAAAATCTCCAGGTTTATAGTCATGTGCCTTTCTAATAAAAGTTTGAGCAATGACAGAGAAGAAGAACAGACAGTGTGACTTTTTGAATCAACACATGTATTAAACACTTACTTAAAGTAAAGATGTGAATAAAATGTATAAAACAAAATTTCTTTAGAATTTGGTGAGGATTATCAATTACAGTTTAACATTGTATTGCCATCTAGGCTCTAAACACTGTAATTGTAACTTGCGAGAAAAAAATGGTATAATTGTTAGAGCTACAATCGGAGTGAGAACAAATTAAACAGCCATTCTACAAATAGTTCAAAATATTTTACAAAACTCAATACCTGTGGAAGTCGATGCGTCATTTCTCTATATTTTGCTATCCTATAATATGACATCAATTCGTTGTACACACTTTTATCATGTGTATGATGGCATTCGTCTAGAACGATCAAGGTGAAAATATCTATTGACACTTTAGTTGCTGATGTTTCTATCAGGTGATTGCATAGGGATTTAGGTGTCAAAAATATCAATCTGGCTTTGGCAATTTCTGTTTCAAAATTGTCACTGTCGTCTTCATCAGCTTTCCATATTTTGATTTTACCCTGAAAAAAATAACAATTAGAAATATCAAAGTATAGTAAAAGTAAGAAAAATTGTGAAAAAATGATAAAAAATAGAAGTTTAAGTCTTTATACAATAAAATTTGCATTCGAAGTCTTCTGTAGTAAGTGAATAAGTAAGTGTTGTTCATACACTTCACTTATAGACATAGAAGATCTGTTCATTCTCTGTTTAGACTGTAGTCATCATTCACATGTACACAGTTACCCTCATACTGTAGTGGCAGTAAAATACAGAGCAGTACTGAATGGACTGCAGGCGATTTTTCTGAACAGCACTGAATTTACTGCATTGGATAATTTTGCACATTGTCTGAAAAACTCTCAAATCCTGTGTAGGTGAAATTGACCGAACAGACTAAACTTCAATTACTAGTGTGGGGTACATGTCAGAGGATGTTGGCATGTATATATTCCAGTGAACTTGGGATTAAGTATATTATTGCAAGAAGTGAGTAATTTCTATATCTTGGTTGCTTCGATATTAAGATAGACGGAATTTATGAAAAACATGATGATTTAAACCTTCAATTTCACATTGCTCAGCAGTAACATGCCCTCTGCCCCATCAGTTGCCTTTGACATATCACAACTGATATCAACGTTATTATCTTTCGTCTATATTCACACTATATGGATTTTTTTAGCCAGAGCATACTCTATCACAATGATCTTTTAGAGCTACCAGAAAAAAACTGAAATCGTTATTTTTTTAGTTTCTCTTTCACAATCACGAAGAGGTTGTTATATTATATTTCGTTTCTGTGTGTGTTACAGTTTAATGTTGTGTTTCTGTTGTGTCGTAGTTATCCTTTTATTTTTTATGCTTTTCCCTCAGTTTTAGTTTGTAACCCTGATCTGTTTTTTTCTCAATCGATTAATGAATTTCAAACAGTGGTATAAATAAAGGCAACAGTAGTATACCGCTGTTCAAAACTCATAAATCCATGGACAAAAAACAAAATCGGGGCAACAAACCAAAACTGAGGGAAACGCATTAAATATAAGAGGAGAACAACGACACAACACCGAAACGCAACAGCATACAGAAACGGACCAAGCAACAGACAATACACCACGAGAATAACAAATATAACATCAAAACCAAATACATGAATATGGGATAGACAAGTACCGTGCCACGTCTTATCTCAAAAATAAGAGAAAACAGAAACGAACAATATTATAACAATGGCCATCTTCCTGACTTGGTACAGGACACTTTTAAAGGGGAATAAAAGTGGTGGGTTGAACCTGGTTTTAAGGCATGCCAAACCTCGCACTTTAATGGCACAGTTAAAACAGTTAATACTGTTGCCTTTAATTAATATACGATTTGTAAGTGGCTCAAATCACTAAAGCTATATATTTGCAGTCTAAAATTTTGAAATACAACAACAGTCGCTCATCAGCGACTGTTATTTTGTCGTTTGTGTTCTATTATCTATTATGAAATTTTGACTAAATGTGGATTCTCATTTTGTTTGTCATATTGATTTGTCTTCCAAATTGTTTCATGAGACTTGAGCATCATTTAACTTCTACATTCTCTTGTTTCACATGTGAATGTGACAGAGTGTTTTAAATAAAGCTAATTGCAATTATAATTGTAATTGTCTTGATGTATTTTATTCGAATTGATTGACACTCTTAGCAAACCACAAATTTTAGACAGTTCCCTCTTCACAAATTGTTTACTTTTTTCTTAAATTTAGATTAACATTTGACGCGCAAAACTGTAATGGTAAATAACTTTACTCTATGGAGGTAATACAGCAACATCAATAACTTTACGATACAAATATTCATGAAATAATACATATCTTCAATAATTTACCTGAAAGTGAAGAGTTGTAAAGGTATCACATGCCCTTTTATACTGCTGTCCAAGTAAAACGTTCGTCTTGTTTATGAACACAACTTTTCCTACAGACAAGTTATACAATTGGTAAATTACAGATTATCAACTATATCAAATACGAAGATCTGTTTTTAATCGATTCTTTATACTAACAGTCTGTGTATTTACTTTGGTTTTGTTTGTATTTATTTTCGTTAAATCGGTATTCAAATGCATTCGCATTTTTGACGAAACGAAATACTATTATAACTAACGAACTTTCTGCATTAGGAGATCAAACAGAACAAGGTGATTAGACTTAAGGCACTACATCCCACTGTCAATCAACATACTTACTTGTGTTAAACACAATTGTATTTATAATTAAATTCTGAAGATATTAAAATGTTCTTTTGATAAATCTTTATTTAATATATTAAATATAGACAAAAAACAATCAAAGCGAAGGATCCGTGTTAAAAACCGTATTTTGACCTATAATGGTGTATTACAAATTATGGTTGGATGTTGGATGGAGAGTTGTCTCATTGGCACTAATACCACATCTTCGTATATCTTTCAACTCTTGTAAGCATTCATGCTATTTAAAAACCGTCTACACAAACAAAATAATAACTTTAATAAAGTATTTTTCGATCACGAAAAACATCCAAGCTTTTATGCCAGACATGCTTATCAATGTTAAACTCTTCACCTTGTGTTCCACATCATATTTAAAACATACCTCGTGGATTTTTTAATAAATGACTCTGTATCACATGGAAAGCCACATACGTTTTACCAGCATTTGTACCCGCACACATTATTGTATTTTCTCCTCTCATTGCGATTTCTGCTAGTTCATTTTGATAATGACGTAATTCTACTAATGATTGCGGTTTTTCTATTTAAAAAAAAAAGAAAAACAACAATCTACAATGTGCGCATGATATAACTATTACCGAAATATACTCAATTCAAATAAATCTACATTTTTCATCCATTCGTCGATGTGTTTAAGTTTTTGATTTTGCCATTTTATTCATGACTTTCTGTTTGAACTCTCTTTAGCTATCTCGATTTTTAATTATACCTTAGTAACATCCGCCTCGTTTTGTAATCTAGTAGCTCTTAATTATAAATACTAACCAATTGCTGTTTGGGCTTGTTTTTCTAACGAATCATCGTCTGTTTTTTCTGCAAATAAAATCTATTACGCGTATTATTCTTTTTGGAAATGATTGATTATTGAGCATTGTAATTTGCTTTGCTGACGAAAATGATCGATCTATGTACTGAATAATAGGAGATAAAACTATAATTATTAATACGAAATAGAAGAATTTAATCATAGAGTACCTTGTAGTAAAATGCTTTCATGATAAGTATCTGCATGGTTTGAATTTATATTATTACTAGCAGTATAACATGAAACGTTTAATTGGTTACACAAATTCTTCACCGTTTTCTAAAAATGTTACATACATCATTATACACATTAGAAGGGTATTTGTACATACCAGGTACATCTTCATCTAGTTGATACGCTGACAAAGAATGACTTAATTCTGAAACAAATGATATCATCATTCTATGTATTACAACTCAAAACTTGGTGTTCAAAGTTATTTGAAGACACTTGTTCAAACTACAACATGTACAAAATACAAAATTGAGAATGATACGAAAACAGCAACAGACAGTATAAACCTATCTGCCTTATAGTATGTAATGCATTTATATGGGAATTAAGTGGTGAGCAGACTAGACAATTTCACTCACAAACATATAAGAGTCCGAAGTTCTTAAAAAAATATGATATGTTTTATGTGACTTCGTCCTTTTATACAGCAATACACTCTTTTAATCTTTATATAGAGTCATGTCGCTCTTTAAGATTGAACATGATTAATTTAATTTCAACACTAAAATCCTCTATCCTACGTTAATTGTATAATATCTCATGCATAGAAATGGCTTAGCTCATGAATAATTGTTTTGTTTACGCAAAAGAATGTACTGCTAAAAAATAAAATACAAAAATATCTTAGTCTCAATCAAATGACTGTTTTATCTTGATCATTTAGTTTATCTTTTTACATGACAACAAAATTATTTTCATTTACCTGTGTTATTATCATTATATGACGTATTTTTTTTGAAATTTGATTTTTTTCTAAAATTGTCTGACATTTCACAGCAGTTTTTTACTTTTACTTTAATGGCGCATCCCTAATTTTTATAAACCCTGTATTTATATTGTATCACAGATCAAATTTATACGTTCATTGCATGTTTATTTATGTCACTTCGTTTTTTTATTGAATTAAGTCATTCCAATTGATATTTTATAGTGTGTCTTTCTGTGTTGTGATGAACTACTACTGTTTCAGAAGAGGGAGAAGGTTTGGTACTATTAAAACGTTTAACCCGCTGCAATTGTTCGCACCTGTCCTTAGTCAGGAATCTGATGTTCAGTGGTTGTCGTTTGTTTATGTGGTTCATAAGTGTTTCTCGTTTCTCTTTTTTATATAGATAAGACCGTTGGTTTTCCCGTTTGAATGGTATAACTCAAGTATTTTTTTGGGTCCCTTTATAGCTTGCTGTCCGCTGTGAGTCTAGGCTCCGTGTTGAAGACCATACCTTGTACTTAAATGGTTTGCTTTTATATAGTGTGACTTGGATGGAGAGTTGTCTCATTTTCACTCATACTACATATTCCTATATCTATTTAAATGTCACGCCGGTTTCTGTTATAATCGTGACCATCATGTTCACATTGGTTACCAAAAAATATTTTGTCTATCAATTAAATAAATAACATCAAGAACCACTACATAAAGCCCTGTAGACCGATCATATACACGAATCCCGTTTGCAAATCATATAAGAATGCTTTTAAACACAACTTTGAGTAAAAGGTAAGTTATTGAAAGACGACAAAAAACTAGCTATTAACGATTTAGCAGTCAACGACGTTCTCAGATTATTTACAACCTTGTTGTTTTTATCAATAACTAACTTCGGAATGTTCATCTGTTTGGTACAGATGTTTATGGTATTGTGTAGCAATGCATGTAATGACTTCATTTGTGTGTGCTTGATTGTTTATTACGATAAATCTATATTTCAAAACTACATTTAATAGTAGATATATAATTCTTTTACAGTCTGTTGGGAAGACAAATTTAATCATTATATAATGGTGGATTAAAAACGATAGATAAAAAACATTCTAACCATATGTCAAATATCAAATCCTTCCTTCGACACAATTAGAGAAAACAATACTATTTGGTAGGATATAGATTTTTGTTTAAACAAATGAGTTCTGAAAATTCGATTGTGCAAAATTTCGTTTTATCATGTTCATCAAGTTTTAGTCTTAATTGTAGTTATTTACCTACCAAATATTTTGTCCTTCAAACCTGACATTATGTTATCTTTCTGTCGACAGTTCTCACACTCATCAAAAGCTTCTTTCAATAAATAATTAAAGCAAATGTATACAGCAATTGATTTATTACCTTTCTGATTAAGCGATTAAATGTGTGAATATTTTTCGAAAGGATGTTCCAAACGCTTTTCATATTATTTCAAGTACTATATTAATAAGTTAAAACATTTTAATCATATCAGTAGATCCCTTTGACAACTATATAATTGTATAATGTAATGAAAAACAGTCATGATATGTATTTTATTGTTGGTAAGTCACAGTAATGTATCACATGTTTATTGTGTGTTTTCTCCGTTCTGTTATAAAGGCCACGACTGGTAAATAGAAGGGCAACCATGACGAGTTTTTAAATGTTTTTTTTTGTTTGCGTATGTATCCTAAACGGAAAATTATACACATAGAATAAGAAGAATACTTGAGAACAAAATTATTTGCATTTACCTGTGTATAATATGACGTAATATTTTCAAACGTGAAACTTTTCTAAAATTGTTTAACATTTCACAGTGGTATCATACTATTACCTAAGTTTAGACCTGTTTATTTACTTTTTACCTTTATTGTGTATTCCTTATTTTTTATTTACTATGTATTTGCATTGTATATCAGAACAAATTTATCCGTTCCTTGTGTGTAAATTGGCGTGTTTTTTAATTGAGGAAAGCCTTCCAATTGATATTTTATAGTGTGTCTTTCTATGTTGTGATGTTATACTATTATTTAAGAAAAGAACGAAGTTTTGGTACCATTAAAACGTTTAATCCCGCTGCAATTGTTTGCATTTGTCCTAAGTCAGGAATCTGATGTTCAGCGGTTGTAGTCGGTTTATGTAGTTCTTACGTGATTCTCGTTTCTCGTTTTTATATAGATTACACCGTTTGTTTTCCCGTTTGAATGGTTTTACACTAGTAATTTTTGGGACCCTTTATATCTTGCTGTTTGGTGTGAGCCAAGGTTCCGTGTTGAAAGCCGTGCCTTGAACTATAATGGTTTACTTTTATAAATTGTTACTTGGATGGAGAGTTGTCTCATTGGCACTCAAACCACATCTTCCTATATCTATGAATAGTATAAGGTCTATAGTTGTATATTTAACGTTTAATTGTGAGTTGATTTTGACTTTTAGTCTATTTATACTTTAAATGTAATTAGACTAAAAACAATGCCCTTTCATGTCAATCTAACAATTACTTTTTCAAGATATTTAAACATGTAGCAATCTAGAATAATCAGACTAATACCTTTAGTGACGAAATGCGTGATAACATTGAATAATAGAACATTTGAAGCATAGACGGTTAAGACAGTATTTACATCCCATCAATCATAGCATAGGTAAAAAAAACAGCGTATCGAAAGTTTTAATTCGGGTTCTTTTCTGATCTCCACTCAACAAATTTGCTGTACCAGCAAATTGTAGTCAATTAACATATGAGAACGTACATGTATCTTCAGTATTGTATTATGAATACATATTTTAAATAGCAATGGTTTGAAAGAGTAAATATAATAATCTTTTATACGGCACGAAATGGTAATCATTATAATCTTCCATATGGTACGAAATTATAAAAGTGTGGAATAATTATGGTACGGAATCATTTTTATTAAATAATTATACAAATTAGATGGTACGTAATGGTTATAGTACGAAATGCCAATGATTCGGAATTGATACTATTTTGTGTAAATATGAATAAATAAGGGTTTATCTTCAAATTCATCAACTTCATTCCTTCACAACTTTTTATCTTTAAGTTGAATGTTCATAATCTGGACCGTACACATTAAACAACTAATTCATCGTTGTTGTAAATAGTATTCATTTATGACTCCACATGTACTGAAAACAACGTCTCCATTCTTTCTTCCATTGAAATATTTTTGTAGACAACTGTCTAATAAACAGCTGCGCCATGAGCGCATGATACGCCCTTCGTCTTGCGTAAGAAGTTTTATGCAATAATCATAAATAGTTTCTGAGAAACGGCGCAACATGTGAAAATATTTTTTTTTTTATAAAATCCTCAATTACTCTTAAATAAAACTTTGAATCATCACCAAAAACTATACAGATCTTTAGATAACTATAACTTAAAAGTGTGTAAAGTTTTAAGCAAAAGTCATTAATGGTTTTTAAGATATGATGCAACAAGTGAACTCCCCCCTTTTTTTTTACAAAAAACTCAATAACTCCAAAATAAAATTTTGAATCATCACCAAAAGGAATACAGATCTTCAGATTAAGATAAATTAGAAGTGTGTAAAGTTTTAAGCAAAAATCATAAAACTATCGTTTATGAGATATTGCGCGACATGTGAAAAAAAACCACATCCCTGTTTTAGTTCCTGTACCTCAAAAAGTTTATATCCTATTTCCACCAAAAAGTATACAGATCGTTTGACAATCATACGAAACAACTATCTTAAGTTTCATGGATTTTGGATAAGCGGTTCTCAAGTTACGGTGAACATGTAGACGCCGGACAGACGGACGGACAGACAGACAGACAGACGGACGTCGGACATTTGTATACCATAATACGTTCCGTCAAAATTTGACGGGCGTATAAAAATGAATTCAGCAAAAAACATGTTAATTTATACAGGTGCAAGATTTAAAATTCGTACTTGTAAATTTCAAATTTAACATGGGTTGAAGGGTAAACAGCATATACAATTTAAGGCAAAGTACATGAATATGTTCTAATGTTATTAAAAATGAAAGTGAATACTAAAACTATCAACACATTAGTATATCTCACCTTTGCCATCTGATTCAACCATTAAAGCTACTCTGATAACCGAAGAATCATCTGTGTTGATCATGCATACTTCCACAACTTTTCTCAAAAATGAATGTACGGACATTCGCATTTTATCTCGGTCATTTACAACATGTGCTGTGACTAAAGTGTGTATAACTAAGGATCCAACATAAACAAACTGTATTTCGAACCATCGTTTTAACATTGATGAACAGTTATCTAATGTTTCTTTGATCTGTGCTAAATCCCAGTGATTTGGTGTTTCGAGCCTCCATTCAACACGACATTTCCTGCCAACTACAAATAAGTTCTTTTCATGGATATAGGTTTTCATATACGTTATACTTGTTCACATTGACAAAAACAATACAACTTATACTTTTACTATTACTGGCATATTGTTCCTTGTGCATATAGATGTAACATTAAACAAAATAAGAATACATATTTAATATGTCTATCTCAAAGTGTGTGTCAAACTAAAGAAGTTTTCTATAAATTTTAAAAAGGTATACCATATATAATTTATAACGTTCAGCTCCTTTAAAGAAGCAGAACCAGACTAGGTTTCGGAAAGTCGTATGTGCAGCTGATATGTTACTGGGAAGGTCATCATGAAGTTATCTCAAGTTGTATGCGGCCTTTATTGGGGTTTGTGACAGATTCCTAAACCATTCATTAATTTACTCTGATAATTAACTTACGATCATCTGTACTCGTTACAAGTTCTTTAGAACTGCAAGCTACTGACTCAACGTCGGCACCTAACACGCAAAATATAATACAAAATTAAACTTTATAGAATTAAGGTAATTTGTTTGTCTTATCGGTTTCTTTAACTGATACTAAAATTGACATACTGAATACTTGTTTAAAGGTTTAATTAATCTATTTGTAAAAGGTAGTCAGAAGATGACATTTGAATATTTTCTTCAAATACAATCATTTATTACAAAAACGAAAACAGCTAGATACAACAAACAGACAACAAAACACAATACAGACAATTAAAAACTGGGCAAGACGACCAAAACAAAAAATACAAAGTTTGAACACATTAATTTAATCAGACTGAGATTTGCCAGTACTTCGTTACATATGAAAAAGTATACTCACAAAAAAACTTAACTCCGAAGATAATTCAAAACGGAAAGTCCTTAATCAATTGGTAAAATCAAATGATAAAATACATCAAACGATGAACAACAAATGTTATATTCCTGACTTGGTAAATTCATTTTCAAATGTAGAAAATGGTGGATAACACCTGTTTTTTGGCGCTAATCCCCTCACTTGTATGACAGTTGCATCAAATTCAATAATATATACAATGATGCGTCACCAAAACAGACATAATAAGTAAAATTGTCAAAATAGGGGTACAGCAGTCATCATCTTGTCACAATCTCAATTAAAACAAAAACAGACATATTTAACAAAGAAGCACAAAAAAGCATCTATCAAATGTAACAACCACATTCATTGCTTACTTATATTTGTATTTTAAATCAACCCTTAAAGGATTGACATATTTGAAGTAATGTGACTGAATGGCTAAGGTTCATATCAACTTTATTGTAGAGTCGCCTTTTTGACGTCAGAATGTTAACGACACACCGGAAAAAATAAAGAATAATTGTGCCGTTCAAAGTATTTTCAAAATTATAATAGAAAATAACATATTAGCATTATAATAGAACAATAACATATTAGCATTATAATAGAACAATAACATATTAGCATTATAATAGAACAATAAAATTATACTATTATAATAGACCAATAGCACAATGGTGATTAAACGTACAGAGCAACATTATCTGTACCCAAGAAACACAAAAAGTCACACGAACAAAACACACCAGCAAAAATGTAAGATAATACAAACAACACATTGACGGGATGTATAATACCGAGCCGAGACACGTCAAATGAAAATAACAAAACACAGACCTAAAGGTAAAAGTAATATTGATAATAAAACAAAGACAAATAAAAGAACAATAAACACGTTATTAAGATGATAAAAAAACGTCAGTATACAAAATCTATACACCATGAACATCCTATGTTATTTGTGAAGTTGATATGGAATATTTATCAACAAGGTCTTGGTACCTTCCACTGAACTTTTTTAGAAAAATGATGAGACGTTCTTTGACATACTCCTGGTTCAACAACTTTCTGATCAGACACTGGTAACGTTTTACAAAGTCTGAGTAGGAGCTGCAAGCTTTTGAATATCGAATAAGTTGCTAAATGTATATCCCATACGCAGGTGAAAATTGGTATATTGCTACTAAGAATTGATTATTTCTAAATTAAAATCGTCTTGATTGTCAAAGATTTTGGTACTGAGATGACTGTGTATTCCCAACTGAGATGATACAAAGAAAACATACTGAATTCATTATAAATATGAGCTTCAAATACTGTTTGATTATGATAATTTAATTTTTCATTAGCTCCTTTGTGTTCGTTTTTTTATGCTTCCTAACTGCTAGTTATTGTCTTTAATCCTGCTCAAAATTTCAAAATTGTGTTTATATATATTTATCAAATGTAAATAAATGTCTTGTACAATCATGAAAATCAAATTATCTTCTGTTTGTGCAGTTGATATATTCTATTGTAACAAATAAGTGGCATTGAAGTCTAGTAACCTCACGACGAGCGTTTGGATTATCTCATCGAAAAATTTAGAAAACTATTAAACGCTGAAATTGCAATAACAAGGCAAAAGACACGACGCTGTGTATGCTATTCAGATGCAGTATGAACTGATTCAACCAGGAATAACATGAACATATTAAAATTACCTTGTGTTACAACCATCCCATCTTTAGTACAAGAATCAGACTTTTTAACAGCATATTCTTTTACCTCAAATCTCAAATTTCCTATATCAATTGACAGCTCATCTAATTTACCTAAATATATATCCAAATGTATAATTTAACACATTCTATATTTCGACTACATAACAATTCAAAACAAGAAAAATGAAAAAAATCAACTAAAATATCGCAAATTGCAAGAGGGATATAAAAGATATCTAAGGAGAAATACAAACTCATAAGTTGACGAAAATGACAACATAAACCTAAACAACAACCGACTGTGATATTAGGTGTTCCATATTGTAAACAGATCCTGCTCAACATGTGACATTTTCCAGGAACAAGTTTCACGTTGTTGCAATCATGAGTCGAATCTCAGTGTAAGAAAAAGAGAGTAATTTAGCATCGAGAGCCTGATCAGAAACAGCGAGAACGAAAGGACGATAGGTAATACATAAGCAGCACACTTGTGTTATCAGTTAATCATGAACCCCGTGTGTATAGAATAAAGTAAATAACAAAATTGCCGAAATCCAAGAAAAATTAAAAACTTAAAGTCCCCTGTCAAATTTTAAAATCAGCTCAAACACACCAAACAAATGGATACAACTATCATATTCCTAACTTAATAGTAAGTTAAAGAAACGTCAAAAATAATGGTAGTTATATGGCGGATAAATTGGTTCAAATCAACCTGAATAGGAAAACACAAAAAAATCATATGTAACAAGAACTTCAGTAAGACTGTAAACTTGAGATTTCTGATTGTCTAATACATGTATAAGACTTAATCAATAGATAAAAACAGTAAGTCATTGCCATGAATGCGGTTTTCTAGTCTATACATTTTTTTTAATACTCGATCAAAACAAATTAAAATGGCCAGGACTTCAGAACAGAGTTGTCCAATATTTAAAAGAGGATAACAATTCCAATTAAACCAATCTGATGACAAGCAAAAGACACGTATAAATGATGTAATGTGCACAGTTCGACATTTCCAGTTAAAATTGTGAATTTTTTTGATTCTTTGAATTATTGAAAGAAGTCACAAACCCTAACAAATAAAATGTTTTACATGTATCCTTAAATGTTAGGCAAGGGGGTTTTGCTTAATGTGTCGCCAAACTAGCAAAACTGAGACGCAAAACTCCTAAAAGACACACACGCACACACTCATTCAAATTATTCTGATCCTTTACTTGAAAGAACATGAAATTAAACATGAATAAGGTAAACGATGTGTTGCAATATCAATATATAAATTAATAATGTTAACACAAGTCATTATACCAAATATGTTGTTTCTAAATGGACACCATAGCTACATCTAATTACATTTCTTTTGAATAAGATACCGGAGTTAAGAATTTAAGTAAATTATATGAGGCAAGTCTGCTATAACTCCTGCAACAAAATTGTTTAATATCTAAATATTGCAGATGTTGCTCAATTTGTAGATTACAATAAAAATAACCTGAAAACTCGTTTTTTTTTTTTTTTTTGCTTTAGGAACCAACCATATAACATAAACAGACATTGCATAATTTGTTTCTGAAGATTGATATACCTTGGTACTTTTGAAGATGTTCAATGATTTCATCTTTGATTAGCTTTGTATTTTCCCTCTGGTCTTCAATAAGTGTCTGAAGGTTCTGTAATTAATAAAGAAAGGATGATAAAGTTGTTTTTTTGTGGATGTAGGCTTATCTGTTAGGACCAGATAAGAAACATGACCCCAAATGACCGAACAGAAATAAAATCGCTACACTCTTTTTTAATTGCTTATTTCTGGATTTAGAAGTCCCTTAGTTTTTGTCCCATGTGCATCCATTTTTAAACAACGAACATATAATCATCGAAATATGTAGCCACGTTTAAATAATAATGTCCGAAGTACAGCCCGTAACAGAGTAGTGATCGAATTCACGTTTCTTTACCGTCAGAATAAGTTACGTTATCGACAAACTTATTTCAGAAGTGACATAATTTAATTTTCTTCATCGACAAAATAGTTCATGTCCAACGTGTAAATTTTCATTGTTTAAGTCGAAGTTTTTTAACACAGTAAAACGTTTTTATAATCAACCTCTGTCATTGGCATTTTCATTTTAACGGTAAAGGATCAAATACGGGTTCCGAAATTTCTATCATTTGTTACGAGGAATTTATTATTCAATGGAACATATGTCTTTGTTCATGACACATATTATGAAATACAAAGGAGTTGAAATGATCAAATACTTTCGAACTGACGGAAACAAAAATACATAATCTAGAATGTGCGTTCTGTCTGAATGTGTGTTCTGTCATAAACAATGGCTTCGTCGTGCGAATCGACGAGATCATGTTACATCTAACTGATCTTAGCTGTAGAAACAGTTGGTGCGACCTCGATAAAATCTTTTTTGTACAAGAATACTTTCTTTATGGAAGTATAGATCTGCTGGTTTTTTTTTTATATAACTTTCATTATTGTGACGACGCGCTATGAAATTCAGATTAATTTATAAATGAAGTTGTATATAAAGGAGTAGGTCCGGTAAGGACCGATTTTGGCCTCAAATTTCAGGTTCATCTGACGAAAGCTTTTGACCACTTTTTAAACACTTAAGTGTCTATTTTATTTGAATTAATTAGTTTATGTGAAAGATTATAACAGATTTAGTCATTAAAAACGACGCGATTCAAGCTCAAATATGAAAAATATACCTAATATGCCGAAAAATGTCGCTTTTCAGATGGTTTTTGGTAAAAATGAAAGTGGCCGCATTCGTCTTCATCCTCAACCTTTATATATGTTATGTATTATCATAAAATACAACTTACATTTCAATATTAAGGATGAACACGAATGCGGCCACTTTCGTTTTACACGAAAACTGTCTAAAATTTAACTAAAATGCTAGAATTATGAGGATTTCAGTAATTTAGCATGACTTAATGGTGCTAGTACCGGATATATGTGCATTGTATTGTCAAAAACAGCCCATATTTATGTAGCAGAAGCATTCTACTGTCCAATAAATAACTAAAGGTTTACATTTTAACAATTTTGTAAAACTGCTATATTTTGGGGCCAAAAAGGGGTCTTACTGAACCTACTCCTTTTTGGTCATAAACACAAATCTTTTAAACAGTTCGACGAGTGCTTCAATGTTACAGTAGTCTGTTTACTGTAAGTTACTAAGCTTGGCCCGATTCATCTGTCATTTATGGAAACTAATTCACCACTTTCTGAGACTTTCATTTTTATTTCACCATCAGACATGGTGCTACATTTGTAACTAAAGGAAAACTCTCAAATTAAAGAAATTTGACATGATATACTGAAACTTTCTTATAATCAATTAAACGACTGCTTTTCTTAGATATGTGATTTTTCATGGTCAAACTTTTTCATTGTTAATACATTTTGAGATTTTTTATTGTCAAAAAATGGTGTTTTTAAAAAAAATCAACATTCAAAATTTAGAACTTCATGAACATGTACAGGAAGTTGAATTATTGCACATCTATGTACTACTTAAAATTGTACTTCGATCTGTTGCGTCCTTAAAATGTTCTGACCGTCCTAAGATTGAATGTACGGTAAATTAAATTCAAATCCGAATTGAATGTTTATGACACACAAAAAGAGAAACCAGAATCCCTTGATGACCAAACGTATGTACACGTTGGGGCGATTTAGAGCTTTTCAGAAGGAGTGAGATTCCACCTTTGTTGAAAGCCTTGTGGAGACCTCTAGATTTTTAAATTCCTCTGTTTTTCTCATGGATGGAGTGTGGTCTCTATGTAAATTACCCCATACCTTTTCATTTTCCTATTTACCGAAGTTCCATGTGAAAATTTCCATTGGATCATATCTGTTAAACTGAATGTACAAAACAGGCTCAAGAAAAGGCGAAATTTCTTTTTCAAACCTGGACTAGAAATCCATTTTTTTCTAATAGAGCACCTTACGTTATCGTCAATGAGTTCAGGTATGTGAAAAATTATATAATCATACACAAGAAACCCTGAACAAGCTTTCAGCAATAATTTTTACCTATTTAATATTAAGTAAATATTAACATGTACATGTATTTGATTAAGTACAGATATAACAGAGAAACTGTCCGGTATCCGACGTAAGAGTACACTTTTTACTGCACGCGTAGTCGTGTGCGTTCACTACGAGGACACTTGTACCTAACTACGCGTGAAGTATGATTACAGAATTGTCCCATACTGAGGACATTTTCTATGTTGTCCTAGTATATTATCCGACAGTTAAGAATAGAATCTGGTCAAATTTTGAAGTTGAACATGTGGGAATTTTTGATTTTTACCACGGACCATTTAATTTTCATAGAGAAAGGGGCCTGGTAGTTTGGCATGTGAAACGGACGAAGACATATATATTCTAACAGAAGTACAAATACCAGTCCTCCCTTTTGTGTATACATATGAGAAAACATTTCAAAGTTATTGATTGAATTCAAATCCATCACACATACGGTACACATTGTAGTCCGAAAAAATAAAGGACTTCATTCCTATCAAACACCTTTTTAATTGTTTACTAGTATATTTCTTTTAGATTTGGGTAAAATTGTAAAGGAAATACATTTTTAATACTATCAAGACGTCCTTCCATAAATCTTTTTTTTTCTGTTCTGACTTTGAAGAAATGACTACTTTTCGCCCAAACGAAATGGTGCATGGACATATTTTGTTTCATATTATTAGAATTATTTTCAATATTATCGGTATTAAACTTGATTATAGACACATGAAAGTTTGTCAGCATTGTCAATCTTTTTAACGTTAAAGTACCAATAGTTCGGTCACTACTCAATTAAGTTTGTCGATAACGTAGCTAATTTTGACGGTAAAGAAACATCAATTCGATCACTTCTCTGTTACGGGCTGTATATGTTTTTTAAATGCCCTTTATAATTAATTTTATTTTTTAATATTAAGTAAGTTGTGTTTGTTATAGAGAAAAAATGGAGATACGAGGATTACAATTTGTATGACAGACAAGCGTTTTGTCTACAAAAAGTCATCATGTCCAAATGAAGTGCAAAGCTGAAGTGCAAAGCTGAAGTGCATATGGGACAAAAAGTTTCGAAATGTGACAAATACAGCTAAGGTTATATAATACTTAGATAGAAAATTCTTGGTACTTTTCGAATTTTGTCCAAACAACGAACACTAAAAATCGTGAATATGTTTTTAGAAATTTAAGCAATATTTGATAAAACTACACGCGATATTAAAAGGAAATTTATATACGTTTTGAAGTTATCAAACGTCAGACGCAAACTTTAATGCGCATGCCATAAATTGATAAAATTACCTTCACGAAACGACTTAAGAACAAAGGTTTTCGTTTACATTTTAAAATGTATAGCATGAATATAGTAAAAATGATTTAAGGTCATGGCCTACAAAGAGATTCCAACCCTTTCCTCAGCACAACTTTAGATTTTTAACAACTTAATGTCCAAGGAACTATTACAGTAATTAACAATAACGTTGTTTCTCAAGATAAATTATTCTGTATTCGGGCAGTGCCTACCTTCTTAATTTCATCAGCATTGCTCTCGATGATTGCTTTTAAGCCTTCCATTGTTAATTCACTATTTTTAAATGCATTTATTTTTCTCTGCTGCAGTTTGGCGAAATAATTTCCCACCACACTAGCTATTCCTATGATGGCTTGCTCTGTTAAAGCCATCCTCGTTTCAAACTCAGACTTCGAAATGTGTAGATCAGTTGAGTGGGCCAAAAAGTTTCTAGTATCTCTAATAGTTTCAAGGTCGCCTGGATATCCATTAATGGATGTTTTGTTATTTAATAAACATGATTTGATTATAGCACACATCAAGGTCACATCCATACAATCTACATCAATAGATCTTTTTGCATCAATTCTGCACAAACAGTCTTTGATAATTTTATTATTTCGTCCTGTTTTATAATGGTCCTGCTTGTTTGGAGGAGCAGTATCGAACAATATGTGAAATTGGATTTCACTTAAACATCCTTTTTTAGAATGTACAACAAGAGAAATTTGAGAACACTCACAACACTGAACTGTAGGATAACATTCGTGAAACAAACAGTGTTTATATTTTTCTAAGAAAACGTAGAAATCCATGGAATTTAAGATTTTCTGCTCGAAGTATTGATGAAGAACCTCCATTCCTATACCAAGAGTGAGCGCAAAAAGTTTCAGGTAGTACCTGCTCTCTTTGTCTGGTATAAGTACATCCATTGCTAGTTACAAATTGCTGCATATATTAAAACAGAAAAGAATTTAACAAAATGGTCCTGTAAGATAAACTTTACATCATTCAAAATATATATGCAGTGTTATATTATATTTACCAACTGTCCATTATTTGGGATCCAATTAAAAAAAATATTGCCAGATATGAAACTTGGTTGTTTTCAGGGGCCAGCTGAATCACGCCTTCGGGTGTGGGAGTTTCTCGCTGCATTGAAGACCCATTGGTAGCCGTCGGCTGTTGTCTGCTCTTTAGTCTGGTTGTTGTCTCTTTGAAACATTCCCCATTTCCGTTCTCAAATTTATAGTGGAAATAGAAAATTTAAAATTTAAATCTTATTCACCTTAAAAAAAATGCAAATTACTTATAAATACAAGAACATAAAAATAAAAAAACCATTCCATTAATGTTCAACTACTTTAGTGAAGAAATAAAATGGAACAAGACACATACATTATTAGAATAATAAAAAAAGATATACATATACAATTTTGGTTTATCATCATTCGTAAATCAGAAAACGTGTAATATTATGGCGATAAAGAATTATACGCAACCGGATATTATACTTTAAAGACACAAATACCTGTTTTATTGATTGAACATATGTATACACGGACAAATCACATGACTAATGACATTCAACTTTGTATTGTCATTTAAATTCAACAAGAAAACTAAATCTTTCTTATCAACCATAACACATAAATTTACATTTCCAAAGGTGAAATCTACATTTTAACTACAGGATAAAGTATGTAATGTAATCTTTTGATTTTGATAATATTTTTTAAGACTATGTCTTCATAATAATGTAAACTATAATGTCCAGAACTTTAATTCAGAATGAATTAAATTCCACTTACTTTCTCAACAAACTGGTTATCTTAACGTTATTATTGATAAGGTTGTTAATAGACAGGTAATTGCAAAGTAGTTCTGCATTTATTTCATGTTATTAAATAAGTGATGTTTTCCTTTCCTTCAGATTAAAATCACCAAGTACTTATTTACGCGCTTTTTTAAAATTCAGTCTTGCAAAACATATATGTTTCGTGTTTCTTAACTGAAAGTCAGAAAAGTATTGAAATGATCCACTAAAAATAGTTGTCAATGTCACTAGTATTGTTGCAAATATATGCATTTTTTTAATGTAAGGCTGTAACGTCATCAGTACTTGTAAGAACAAAGACTATATGATAATGTATACCAAGACTTACCTCATAAATTAAACTACTTTCATTCACTTATAAAGGTAGCTTCTGTTCACGACACACGATAGTGTTGAAATATTGATTTTGACAAAACAAGGTATGCTAGCTCTAAAGATAGGACAGCTAGTATATCGATTTTGTGGATATATTTAGATTAACTGTAAATAGGCCATGACCATGAACACAAACTTATTTAAATTTGGAGGCATACATGTGTCTTCTTTTTTCTAATACAGTGGATTCTTTTATTGTCATGTGTATCAATTTTCGTGAACTTATGTAAACTTGCATGTTCGTGAATATCTTATTTTCTGGTTTTGTCAAATTCTGCATACAATATATATAGGACGATGTTTAAAAAAACAAGCCTATTTGAAATATTTCATTCATTGAACTTCTAATTTCGTGGTTCACTTGAACAAGATCCACTAAATTGGTATCCGAAGAATATTAATAAATCCACAGTATAAAATAAAATGTGCAAAGTTAAAACCATGCGTCATAAATCAGCTTAGTATAGAAGTCTTTAAACAACTTTGTGGTTCTTATAAGAGTAAGTTTGGATGAAATATGCACTCGAAATGAACCCCAATTCCTTCCGGGGTGTACGTTCAGAGTAGAGGATATGATAAAACGTTTTTTTTCTTGGACATTTAAAAGACGGTGATATCAATGGTATCTATACGAAGGAGTTTTTGGTCATGGGTGTTTAAAGATGTCGAACTTGGTCACAGGAATTAAAAAGGCTGCGATTTAAGTCACGGGAACATAAAAGCCGCCTAATTTTGTAGTCAGCGTATTTTGTCGGGTACTTGATTGCGTATACTTAAAGCATGGTTATCGATATCATGCTAAAAAATGACTTGCACGTCCGCATCCTTTTACTTTCCTCCAATAATACGGTAAAGTTGATGTTAAATGGTCGCACACGTTTTCTAAATTTTGAAATTGATATCATTTGAAAAAAACTAACAGTACTAGTATCATTTATTTTTGTAGTTACATCAAACGAACTGGGAAGTGGTATTCAGTACGTGGAAAAACTGAAAGCTACAATGTATTTATCTAAAGATACAAATGAACATCTTTTTCGCTTTAGAAGACCCAATAAATTTGAAAGTCTTATTTATCAACACTTTGAGAAGAACAATCATTGAACTGGTTGAATACTTCAATTACTCATTTTTTATAGCATTTTTGTGATAAATGTGTGACAGTTATCCCATTATTTTTATTTATTGGCCTGACAAGTTGAAATTTTGAGGAAATGAGAGGTATAAATTGACCAAAAAAGACCTTATAAAGAAGACAGATAAGTCCATTAGTGGTATTTATCTTCTTAAAATCATCTAGTGTATCCTATTTAGCTTTGTGTAAGCAGATGAGATAAATATTTGATCAATTATTGGTCCACACTATAGTCTATCTTGATGCGGCTTGCTTTGGATTTGTCGAAGAAATTTAGCTCGAATCGCTGTCTTTCATTATACTAGATTTTTCTCAAACTCTTGAATTGATTATGACAAAACTTGACAGGAATGCTTGAAATAGCCAGTATTACAAAAGAAAAAAGTCACATTCAGTGTATTAAACAATAATGTTTTCTTTAGGTGTAATACCACCAAAGCATGGTACATCACATCCGGTTGTATACGAAAATAGGTCCAAAAAAATATTCCATTGAATTTCACAGTATTAGGTAATTATTCCTACATACTATTGCAGTAAAACATTTCTGTTTCATAAACATATGTCTTGGGTATTTCAAATCACTATCATTTTTTATTTGGGGTTTCTGTAGAATATTTTGTAAATTCGTACACAGGTGAGATAAGGGGAGAAATTTGATTGGTTAATTTCCAGTGATGGTTTTTTTATTGTATGCAATGAAATGTTATGTGAAATTTTTTTCTATAGTCCTGGACTGGATAAAACTTTACTCATGTCATGTATTTCTTTATTTGAAACAAAGAAACTTCTTCCCATTTTTTTTTTTTGAAAAGTGTAAATTTAACAAAGACTAATAGGGGGAAATCAATGGTGGCATTTCACCATAAGCATCATAGACACCCGCATTCGAAATTTGCACGATCACGGAAAGTAGTTGAATTGGATTAACAAAATACAGACAGTATATCCTCGCGGTCTTAATGATAGTATCATAGGATTAATCAGTAATGTATGAAGATATAAAAAAGAAGATGTGGTATGATTGCGAATGAGACAACTATCCACAAAAGACCAAAATGACACAGACATTAATAACTATAGGTCACCGTACGGCCTTCAACAATGGGCAAAGCCCATACCGCATAGTCAGCTATAATAGGCCCCGATAAGACAATGTAAAACAATACAAACGAGAAAACTAACGGCCTTATTTATGTAAAAAAAAATAACGAAAAACAAATATGTAAAACATGAACAAACGACAACCACTGAATTACAGGCTCCTGACTTGGGACAGGCACATACATAAATAATGTGGTAGGGTTAAACATGTTAGCGGGATCCCAACCCTCCCCTAACCTGGGACAGTGGTATAACAGTACAACATAAGAACGAACTATAAAAATCAATTGAAAAAGGTTTAACTCATCAGATGGACAAAAATACAAGTAGACGTGGCCGGGTACTTATACAATATGAAGAACCGATTCTGTTTTACATTAAGATATAGTTTGTCAAATTGATCGTAAAAACCGTTATGAACGTATAATAAATCACAAATCAAAGAGTTTGTACTAGCAAATCAAATATTTCAAACTTAATAACAATTCAAAAATAATAACGGCAAACATTTTTTGTTAACCAAGCTTCGTTCCCTATCTATTAGTAAATTATATCAAATTTGGCAGGATTGCAATACAATGTCATGTTCCAGTGATATGTTTAAAATCGTCTAGACATAACATGCATATTGTAACTATAGTTATTCTATACCGTTTGTTGAATTTGATCGCCTTGAACAACACAAAACATTTCTCTAAGATCAAATTTGTCAATACAAATTTTGATTTTGTAAAAATTCCTGGTATTGTAATGATCATTACGTAAAAAGAACAATTTACTAGTTACTTTGATAATACTGAGCACCCATTGATTTGTTACGCTTATAACAAATCAAACTATAAATGTGTGCTTAATTACAGCGAGGTGTGTAAAGATCCAAAACCATTTATGGCCTCTGCTCCAGGTTAAATCAGAAGACCTTAACATCGTCCACATCTGCACATTGGAATATTTCCTTAGTAAAGGACCCACATATCGTATTTCCCCATCAGTCATAAACTGGAATGAAACATAATCCACGACTCCGTATTTACTGTACTACATGGATAAAGATACACTACCATATGTTTGTCTCGTAATTTCATTTAGAAAGAATTTTCTGTCATTATTGAACGGGCATTTGCAATTGCAAAGTCGGAGTGCGGAAATGCATGTTCCTAAATGTGACCTACCGAATTAGACTATTTACCGGATTTGTTATCACATAAGCTACATGACGGGTGCCACATGTGAAGCAGGATCTGCTTACCATTCCGGAACACCTGAGATAACCCCCAATTTTGGTGGGGTTCGTGTTGCTTATTCTTTAGTATTCTATGTTATGTCATGTGTACTATTGTTTGTCTGTTTGTCTTTTTGATTTTTAGCCATGGCGTTGTAAGTTTATTTTTTATTTATGACTTTGACTATTCCTTCGGTATCTTTCTTTCCTCTTTTTCAAAGTCTTTTAGGTCATTTGTCAGTATCAACAAAATGTTGTCAACTGGAACTATTTATATACGATAACTGCCCTTGACCTTTTACTTGAAATCAATTGTGTTCGCTATGAGGATTCTAAATATCGTAGAGATATTTAGATTTCAATGGAGACGCCACTTACTGAGGCCCATTTCTGTATTTTTACGAGTTGTAATTTATAACTCAAGCCCATCAAAACAATATATCATAAAAATGTTTGATAACGATAAGATGATATATACACATGGACAAAAGTATTGCAACACCGAATTCATATGCAAATTGAACAAAGACACTCTATATTATTTTGTGATATAATTTATCACTATAGAACTAGTGAAACATATTTCAAATGTCACCGGAGTTCAATCAATAAATGTCGACTCGGTAAGTTCTAATCTGAAAGTGCAGCTTCTGTATCCGTAAACAATTAATAACACATATGTTTTTTTTTCTGTTTTTTTTCCTACACTTAAAATAAACAATCACATCCATCTCATGAGTTAAGTCTTTTTCAACTGATTTTATAGTTCGTTCTTATGTTGTTCATTAACACCTCTGTCCCAGGTTAGGGGAGGGTTGGGATCCCTCTAGCATGTTTCACTGCGCCATATTCTGTATATATGTATATGTGCCTGTCCCAAGTCAGGAGCCTGTAATTCACTGGCTGTCGCTTGTTGATGTGTTACATATTTGTTTTTCGATCCGTTTCTGTACTGACTATGAGTTATGGTCTTTAATCATTGTTCAAAGCCGTATGGTGACCTATAGTTGTTAATTTAAAGATGGATCAGTTATGCTATATGGATGCACTTCACATTACTGTAAGTAAAACCTTAAAACAGCAAGAGAAAAAAACTGAATTGTAAAAGGTATCAAGAACCCATTCTTATTCATAGAAATTAAGTCGTTTTGTTCTCTATCTATGTATCAAACATTGTAAATTTGAACTTGTTTTTGGTTCGATGTTACATTTTGTAAGTTTTGGTTTTCACTGATCATCAACGTAAATGTTGATATTGTCTGTCAAGGTTTTTGTTTTTTGCGGCCATGTGTATCTTGTTTTGTTATTACAGATAAAAATGAAAAAAACGACAGTATTTACTTTCAGTCTTTTTTTGTTCATATTAAAAACAAAACAATGAACGGATATATATTTTGTCATCTATTTTTATTATTATAACAAAGCAGTTATTTAAATTCTCTCATAGTATATAATAGTCATCAAAATTTAATGTTTTCATCATTACTTATGTTTAACTTTGCAAAGACACTACTTAAATATAGCATTTGAAATTGACATAACAAATGACATATGATAGCGTACTTGATCATTGTTTCTTAGTGATGCATGTATCATATTGTATATAGATATTGATGTTTGCATAAAAAAAAGAAACAAAAACATTAAAGTAGATGAAGACTCATTATCAACATTTATTATGGCAAACACCAAACACACAGAGTCTAAGAGAAAAATTGATCCAAATATCTGTTTTTTCTAGATAATGTTAATCCTCTTACACCTGCACTTTTCGCGTACCTTCTAGTGTAACTAGTTACACAATAGGTCGTAAAAAGAAACGCATAAAAATATAAAACCAACAAAATCAGTCATTAATGATATAGCAATATATCTAATTAGTTCATCAACAAATAATGTTCCGAAATTCAAATAAGCTTTTTAAAAAACCCGAGCTTATACTAATATGTTCATTGTATAAAGAAAAGGGGCATCACTTTGCATTATTTGTTATATTATTTTCTATGTGTTATGTTCCGGACCATATGAGTATTTGAACAAAAACCGTATGGTCATGACCATATGCTTATAAACTCATATTGTCCGACCATATGCATATCGTCTTGGTAATAAATACGACGAACTTAAAGCAGTAAAGCATAGCCTTGAAAGCATACCTTCAGCATAACCTTCAAAGCATAACCTTCAAAGGTGTCATAAATTATGTGTTTCTATAAAATGAAATTTTGTTTGGTCTTTTAATAACCATACGAGTATATAGTCATAATTATGGTTCTGAACATACGCGTACGGTTCAATCACTTATATAGCCCAAAAAATAAATTTCAAACAGAAGTCAATCATGTTGTTATACAAAGATTATTTTTTTATCTTTTAATGTTTTAGTATTGGTAACATTTCTTTGGAATTATGTGTTTTGGTCGGAACAGAACAAAGCATTAGGGTTAAATAACTACATTCCTAGACACAATTTTTTAAATTATCCCTCTTCAAGAAAATACTCGTTAAACCAATCTATCTATTGTAATTCATGAAGTCTTCATCAGAAATTTCTTCTATTTTAAATTTCAGATCATACCATTTCTCACAGTTTATAAATGAGTCTGCTTGACAGTCAAATATTTTGATATAGTCTTGTGACAACGCTACAAATTCACACTCATTGTAGATAACTATTGAACCCCAGTTATGTCCACACTCCAGCCCGTACGCTTTACCGAGCTTCTTTATCCCATCAAATTCTCTTTGTTTCTTTTTAGGTATTTGCCTCCTATCAACTCTGGCTAAAATTGATTTGTCACACACAAGAAATAATTTCTCATTTACTTGTCGCATTGAATCGCCATCGGTAATGACAACGCCACAGTATTTACAATTGATAGTAAATAGCCCCTTTCTTTTTTGGTTTAGCTTCATATTTGCGGTCCTTCTTTCGATTTCTTCTGTTTCATATATCATTTTCTCTGCTATAGCTATATCTCTGGTGATATTAAGTTTGGAAACTTCGTCAATCGCTTGTGTCATTAGATACTGTCTCTGGATGTTTTTCTTTTCAGTCTCAAATTCCTGTGAAGTGCCAACTATAACCTCTCGTCCTTCCCTTTTACGTACTCTGCCTACAAATTACAAGTATTTATTGATTTATGTCAATAATGAGGGTCTTTGCTTAGATTTTAGGAACAACGACAAGATGGGAACACCATTTGAGTAGGAACTATTTTAACTGTAATTATATTTGTTTTTATTTGTTTGTATCTCTTTGGATAATTTTCTGTTGTGCAACTGAGTTTTGGTCTATGAATGTAGTTGACTGAATATTGATTAGTTTACTACGAGACCAGTGGTCAGGTTGTCCTTGAATACCACTTCCATATCCCCCTAACATGCTCCTCCTATTCACTTGTCTCTATCCAGTCCTGCTCATTCCAATGATACATTAACCCCCATACATTCATTTTGCCACGGTTTGTTCTGCATTTTTGATATTACTGTATGGAATTAAATTGACACTGGGTATTTCATAATCTTAGGAAAATTAAAACCTATCTTTTTTAAGACTCTTGCCTATTTGAGAGTTTTTGGAGATGACAGCAAGATAGATTATTCATCCTATTATAAACAAAAAAACTGTCAATTGGACATGCTTTGATACTATATATGCCCTTGAATTTTTACTAGATAACATTTTTGTTCGCTTTGGGGATTCCGTATATCGTCAGATTATCGGAATTCCAATGGGGACTAACTGTGCACCACTTATTGCGGACCTGTTTTTGTATTGCTATGAGTTACAATTTATGACAAAAATAAGCAAAGACCCATCGAAACAACATCTGATAAACAAATCTAATAATACTTTTAGATATTTGGATGATGTTTTGGCTCTCAATAATGACGACTTCAGTATGTATATTAAAGAAATTTATCCTGTTGAACTTACTTTAAATAAAGCTAGTACTAACAATGACCACTCCCTTTCCTCGATCTTGATATCTATACCATTAACGGAAAGCTGAATACTAAAATTTATGATAAAAGAGATGATTTTTCATTTCCTATCGTTAATTATCCATTTTTAGATGGTGACGTTCCCTTGTCACCATCTTACGGTGTTTATATATCTCAACTTGTACGATACGCTCGTGTATGTAACAATGTTTTAGATTTTAACGAGAGAAATTTATGTATTACTGAAAAATTATTACACCAGGGTTTTCGATATCATAAACTAGTCAAAACATTTACTAAATTTTATCATCGGTATAAGGACATCATTCGTAAATATAGCTCAACATGCAGACTTCTTATACGTTCAGGTATTTCACATCCAATTTTTTTATGGAAATATTCTTTATAAAGCACAAAGGTGTCAGTATTCACCTCAAAAACTAACAAAACCTTTGAATAGACTTATTAAGAAGGGATATAGTTACGATACTGTTGTCAGGTCATTAAAGATTGCATATTTTGGCGTTATTATTGATTCACTTATAGGGTCTTTGCATCGGCACTAAACACATTTATTCAAAAACCTGTTGTTGACATGACACGGGTTATGATCTTCTCATATATGTTATTATGGTATGATACTAAACCCCTAACGGGAAGGATTGTGCCTGATGTTCATATGATGAAATCATAATCTTTCAGTCAGTTTAATTGAAGTCTGGAGGTGGCATGTCAGTTAACTGCTAGTAATCTGTTGTTATGTATTATTGTCATTTTGTTTATTTTCTTTGGTTACATCTTCTGACATCAGACTCGGACTTTTCTTGAACTGAATTTTAATGTGCGTATTGTTATGCGTTTACTTTTCTACATTGGCTAGAGGTATAGTGGGAGGGTTGAGATCTCACAAACATGTTTAACCCCGCCGCATTTTTGCGCCTGTCCCAAGTCAGGAGCCTCTGGCCTTTGTTAGTCTTGTATTATTTTTAATTTTAGTTTCTTGTGTACAATTTGGAAATTAGTATGGCGTTCAATATCACTGAACTAGCATATATTTGTTTAGGGGCCAGCTGAAGGACGCCTCCGGGTGCGGGAATTTCTCGCTACATTGAAGACCTGTTGGTGACCTTCTGCTGTTGTTTTTTTTTCTATGGTCGGGTTGTTGTCTCTTTGGCATATTTCCCATTTCCATTCTCAATTTTATTGATGAAGGTAAATTCATAAAAAATGCTTTCGACACACGCAATCAGAACGTATATTTTTCATTAATTGATGATACTTTACATACAGTGTATATTATTTGGAAATTGGTTTAATATAATAAGTTCTATTTTTAAAATAACATCATAAGGTACAGAAGCATCAATATATGTGGCAATCAAATCATAATGTTGTTTATTTGACAAGTAAAATCTCTGTGATCCATTTCTTTTAAATTTATAAACTTTGAATTCCTATCATTTGCATTGTTATAAATATCATCAACCAAAACACAGGCTTAACTGCACTGGTATTCATTTAGTTTTTTCATAGTTTATTTGTTTATTTAAAATTAAATATATTAGACACAAATAAGCAATACTTGTGTAGACTGATAAACACAGATTAAGCACTGCTAATGATACAAAGTACCAGGGGAAAATATAATTTAATCATGTTCTAAATGATAAATTGTAAAACAAATTTAATAAATTGTCCTTATTGATAAAATGTAATGTGTTGTAAATAAATCAGAAAATCTAACTTGATATACTATTGTTCTATTTTGATTTCTTTTTCATGAATTGAAAAGCAATGAATTTTCGTATTTCAAATAAACTCAAGTTTCTCAAATTTTATTAAATACTTTTGAAATTTATGTCCCCTGGTATTATTTTAAAATGTATACTCACTTTCATAGTTATTTTGAGATGCATGATTATCAAATTATCAAAGCTTGTATATATTTAGGTTTTTTATTTAATACGCTAAGTATCTATAGAGGAAGCAGACACCTAAGTTAGGAATCTGATGTTCAATGTTTGTCGTCTGTTTATAATGTGGTTCCTAAGTGTTTTTCGTTTCACGCTTTTTATATAGATAAGACTGTTGCTTTTCCCGTTTGAATGGCTTTACACTAGGAATGTTTGGAACCTTTTATAGCTTGCTGGTCGATGTGAGCCTAGGCTCCGTGTTGAAGACTGTACCTTGACTTATAATGGTTTACTTTTATAAATTGTCTTGGATGGAGAGTTGTCCTATTGGCACATTTTCCTATATCTACATACATAAAACAATGCATACCTCGCATTTGTAAGCTGCTAATTTCATCTGCACTGAATCTATATCGGATCATCATATTACATTGCGGAACATCGAGACCCTCACATCCAACTGATGTCGCAACAATGCACAAATGTTCGCCATTTTTAAACTTCTCTAATACTTCTATCTGTTCGTGTGCAGGAAGTCCTTAAATTAAAGAAAATATGTATCAATGGTTACTCGATCATTGCTGGTCGATGAAACAGTTTCTAATGAACATGAACAAGATTTATCTTATAATTAAGAATTTATATAATGTGACCTACCGAATTAGACTATTTACATGGTTTTTCATAAAATGATCAACACGACAGGTGCCACATGAAGAGCAGGATATGCTTATCCTTCGGAAGCACTTGAGATCACCCCCAGTTTTTGGTGGGGTTCGTGTTGCTCAGTCTTAAGTTTTTTTATGTTGTTTCTTATGAACTATTATTTGTCTGTTTGTCTTTTTCATTTTTAGCCATAGCGTTGTCAGTTTATTTTCGATTTATGAGTTTAACTGTTCCTCTGGTACCTTTTGATCCTATTTTAAAATATATGTTCAAGACTGTTGCATGTGTTAACACCACCTTATTTTTAAGTTTGAGCATACATATCTATATCTAAAAATATCTCTAACTTAAAAATCCCTTCAAAAGGACAAGCCTTTTTTAGTACGCCTTAGGCGCATTTCGTTTACCTTACATTCATCATAGGCAAATCAAAAGAGTTCGCATGCAAAATCAAATACAAAGTTGAAACACACATTTCAGATATATATCGTTAGACAATATCCTATTACAATTATGCAATGGAAAAGAAGGAGACGAACGATCCAAAATGGATCTACAAACTTATTAACAATTTGGTTCGACGTTGAACCTTTTATTAAACATATAATTCGTTTGTACAGTGTAACCTGCCCTGCCTTATCCGACACCTGAGTATTCCCTCATCCTGGTTAACCAACACATTTTCATGGTCCCAAAATATGCATATCCTTGCAGAAAAAACTGAGAATTCCGATACCCTGCTTAATCTGTTATTTTTTTCTGGTCCCCAATGTGTCGGATTACAAAGGTTACACTGTATACGATAAAAGATAATTACCAGCTTCCTCTACAGATTTGTGAGAACCCGTTAGATGAGTACTACGTAGATAGCTTGGTAGTCTTTCTGCTAATGCTTTTGCAGTTGCTCTAGCTTTTACAAATATAATAAATCTTGACTCTTCCTTTAGTAGTCGGTATTCGTTTTCGATCCTTTCAATAACATTTTTTACATCAGGATTGCCTTCGATGTTTCTTCCAATTTCACGAAGTTCAGCAAACACGTCTTTCAAGAAGTAAATAACAATGTAAAACAATATGTTTAAACAATTAACAAGTTACCAACGATGAGTCATTCTATAAATAAAAATGTACAGTTACCTATAACTGCTTGCATCCAATTCAATTGAACCATTGTGGAGGATGTAGCATTGGCAATTATACAATATCTCTTCATTTTTATATAAAACGTTAAAAATTGCCAACATTGCAACAACAATTGAGATTTGAAATACTTTATATATACTGAGTGCCAATGAAAACGCAACACTTGGTTTTTCAAAAATAAAATTTATATTAGAAATGATAATCTTTCCAAATAAATTGTTCTTGAAAATTTACAATTTTAACAATAGATCGATATCAAACAAAAATGTTTCATTTATCTTTCGAGCGCAATAGATAAACGAAAAATCCAATGTCGAATCATCAACTTACAGTCCTAACAAAAAATTTAACAACTCCGTGGTGCAGTGCAATCTCGACAGCGCCGTGGAATTGATCATCCCGGACGTTTAATGTGATCCGGAGGAATGTTATTCCACTTGTCTTGCAAAGCAAACTCAAGCTGACTTTATGATATTGGTGGTTGTTTTCATCGTCTAAACCATGTCAAATCTGATGCAAAATTTGCTCGATCGGACCAAAATCTGGCGAAAAGCATGACTTTTGGCAAAGGCGGGTGCCAAATGTCTATGTAACCACCACTGACGGTTTTGGTACATAATGAATGATTTTTGGTCTACAGAATTCGATGTTTACGTCAGACGGCCATTTAAATGTCACTAAGGAAAGACTGTGGTGCTCTTTTAACAGTTTATGCGCAAATGGTGCTTTACTGAAATTTCTCCCCATGACCACCATTGAACTCTCGTGACCTTTGGACAGCCATCAGAGTTGATATCGGATATGTTAAAGACCAAATGTTTCGGTCTTGCTGAGCGTTTCCTGCTTTTTTGTACCCTGGGATGTGGCTTATCATTAAATGATCCATTTTGGTTGAAATTGTTGATAATTTGGATTATTGTAGAGGCTACAACTTCAGTCTTCTCGTAATTGTATGCTGTGAAAGGCTACTTTAGATCATGCCCAAAACTGCATGTCGCTGGTTGTCTGAAAGTCTTGGCATTTACTCAGCTGTTTATTGCAGTTTCTTAACAATAAAGGCGGGAAAATTCATGACATTAGCCAAGCTTTAAATGACAAAATCGTGAAAATGGTGCGTATGTTGAAAAGCGGTGAACTCGGTTTATGTCCGTTCAAAATAACCTTTACTTCGCATTTGTTCCAAAAATCACTCAACCGTAAAGTTGTCGACAATTGTCTTAAAAGTCATTTTCAACCAACTATACAAAGTTCTAATATAAATAAAATAAAAATTATAAGATTTTTTTGAAAAACAATAGTGTTGCGTTTTCATTGGCACTCAGTATATAACGTAATAATGTGTAAAATGGATGTTAAGTACTCACAATGAAAATAAAAACTACTCAAATAAAACTAACAATATAAATCACACGATTCATCTAGGAAAATTAACATACAGGCATAGTAATGCGAGAAGTAGATGTGATGGCATATGGTTTTAAATTACAATGAATATTGGTGTATATCTTTTACCTCGTAGTTTGGATACGATTTCTGTTTCTTCATTAGTATTAGCATTCTGACTTGCAAAAGATTCATCTGCATAACGCTGCATAACAATTTCACGAACTTGATCAATTTCAAGCAATGAATTAATTTCGAGACATTCTGTATAAAGCTAAAATTTCAAAACACATTATTTCAATTATAATCATTTGGTAAATTCATAGTTCTGTAAACATTACAATCAATTGTTTAAATATGTAATGTTTTACCTTTAAATTAGCAGAACGAACAATGAGACCCTTATTGTATTACTAGTATTTGCCCACATGAGGTAGTGCAAATTGGACAGTAACCAGATTTTTTCTTAGATTTGCTTTGAGATACTCATTGCTTAGAAAATAAAAAAAAACCAATCTCATTTAACAAGTTACCACGGCAACGAACCACGAAGAAATATATATAGTTGGTATAATTTCTTGTTTATATATGTTGGATTCGAAAAGTATAGGCACAAACAAGAAATAACTGCATGTTTGGGGAGATTATCTCAATAATTATAATAAAGCTTTTCTTAATGTATTTGATTCTTCTGAAAAGAAAAACCAAAGCAAACATCACTTATATTGTTTGGCTGTAATCAGGCCTTTATGATCATACTCCTTGTGGTTATAGAATATATTCATAAATATTTCACGTTTCACACGTCAACTTTTATCAGTTTTACGTGACTCCAAAATAATAACGTGATATGTTTTATAAGGTTGGACTTTCGAAAAAAAGCAAGGCCATTCATTTCAACAATCAACAGATATACCTCTAGATGTCCAAGACATGCGTGAAGCAATCGTGGCACTTTTGGGTCTTTATGTAATACATGCTCCACTTTCTCTTTAGTTTCTCCAATCCACTGTATATACCGTACATCCGTTCTTTGTACCGGTGGATTACCTAATGCCTCATATAAGTCCCTATTATTGAGTAGATTTTCAGTCAAAAAGTTTGACACTACAAAACAGAATTGTATCGATAAGATCAATTTTATACGCTCGTAAAAATCATCAAAAGTGTGGGTTCGGATAGATCAAAATAGCGCAAAACAAAGACCGATTTTTATTATTACTAATGTGTTTGTGTAAATTCTTCCCGCACAAGTTAATATTGCGATACAGTATTAGTATGAATAAAATGTACCAATATGAATAACAGATACAGAACTAAGTTAACCAACACCTTCGTATATTATTGATCATTATTTCCGAAGCTAAAGAAGACAGAAAACAGATATCAATGAACTGACATTATTCTGACATATTCTCTAATTTGTTTGCTATTTTCAAAATTCCGGACCGGTTTGAGAAACATATTTCTCCTCACTAGTGAACAATATGTTCTCGACAAATGATCATGATTGGTTGAAATTTAATTGTGACGTTAAATTTACTCTTTTTTTCTGAATTGTCTTATTGTGACGTCATGAAAAAAGGCGACCATGACTAATGACGTTGTGGAATCCATATTTCTCATATTAATTTAATTTATATTACGTAAAACAGTATCTAAATATCTAAATTTGTAGCTCTCATCGGAATTTTAACTTTGATTGTTTCCGAATTATGAAGATGTATTGATAACGTTTTGTCTGATTTAATATGAACTTGATTTGTAATTCTGGAATAAGCAACTTAGGTAACATGTATATAAGAAACAATATAATTACTTCATGTAGAGATATTTCCGCTGCTCCATTGTCCATGTGAAAAACGAGAGATAAAAAATAATCAATAAAAACATAAATATGCCACACTGTCAATCTTTGGTTTATCTCAATCGTGAGAATGTGATCTGGCTACCTATCCGTAGACCACCCGCCAGTTTTTGGCGGGGTTCGTGTTGCAAGGTCTTTCGTTTTCTATGTTGTGTTTTGTGTGCTTTTGTGTGTTTGTTCTTCACTATGCGTTGCGTGACCAGTTAATTTTTGATATATGAGTTAGAATGTTCCTCTGGTATGTTTCTTCTCTCTGTCCCCTGACAAAAACAGATATTAAACTAGTGTATTATCTTACCAATCCGAGAGTTCAATTTATTTTCAACATATTCCATTGCTCCGAGTAGTATATCCTTCAAAGGATCCAGTTTTCTGGTAGTTGATGCAATAGGAACTGCAAAAAAAATAACTTTATATCTAACCACTTTACGCATACAAAATAAGCAGGTGAACTGTGAATATCAAAAGATGAGAGATACTTGCATCAATTAAATTATTTTATTATTTAAAATTTAAAAATGATCAAATTATCTATAATATTGGATTACTTTGTTATTGTTAGATTGTAGTTCTTACCATAGGTCCATGTTCGTATCAAATGTGTTATTAGTACACAATGCAGATTAAATATTGGCATAAACATTCAATCAGATACTGTTAATTATATTAAAAAATACACACAGTTTTTTTGTTTTTTGTTTTTTTTTTAGTTTTTTTTAAGCAATTTTTTGTTTCCATGCTAAAAACATGAATAATAATTGGGCAATGCCATGTTGACTGATCAATCAATTCAAATTTGAGGAGGTATGAAAAAGAAGCTAAAATTATAACCTACCCTTTTCTGGAATCGACGTATATTGAAGCAGTTCCTCTCTGTTGCTCTTAACAACAGACAATGTAGTCACATCTAAATTTGCCATTACTTTCCTCAAATGATCTTTTGCTGCCGACACATCTTTAGCTTTATTTGTACCAGGTGATGCTGTCAGTCCAAGTATCTTCAAAAACATATCTTGTTAATTGATAAATATGAAATGATTGTTTGCCTTATAATGTGCAGGTTTATGATATATTGGGCATCTTGTGAATAATATTGAATGCAATTTTAAAAAGTTTAATGCAAAATACAATATTGTGTTATTTCATATTTGGTTTCATTTGCCATTCAAATACAAATTAAAAGATGTGATATGGGTATCAATGAGACAGCTTCCCATCAAGGTCACAATTTGTAAAAGGTTAATAATTATAGGTCAAAGTACGGCCGTCAACACCGTGACTCGGCTCACACAAAACTAGAAACTATAAACGATCGCAAGTCTAACATTAACTTAGATAAATCAATAGCAACAGGAAAAATACGGTATAATCTACTAGTATAAAAAAAACAAGAAATGAGAAAACCTCATGCAACACACCATCACACGACAACCACTAACAACAGGTTCTTTTAAAGAATTTTAGATTCATAAAGTGTGCATGTCAATAAGATATTTGTATTGATTCAACGATATAATGATTAATTTCAAACTGTTTTCTGTTTTTAAGTTTCATGGAATATAGAATCTACTTAGTCTTTTTCTCTATTCTTTTCATATAATAGTACACAAGTGACCATTTCAATTATTTCTGCACGAATTGTTTATCTTTTGATTTTTATAATACAGGTTTTCTATTGTCAACAATTGCATATGAACAAAACTGTCTTTAAGTTAGTCACTAATATGATAGTTTTACACATTTCAATTTTATTAAGTGCTATAACAGAGAATAATTTAAAAATAAATGTAAAAAGTAAACTCAGAATTAATTCAACATATTATGTAAAATTCTATATGAACTGCAATATATATGTGTACCTGAGGAAGTCGGTGTGCCTTTTCTCTATACTTTGCTATCCTGTAATATGACATCAATTCATTATACACACTTTTATCATGTGTATGATGGCATTCATCAAGAACGATCAAGGTGAAAATATCTATTGACACTTTAGTTGCTGCTGTTTCTATAAGGTGGTTGCATAGGGATTTAGGTGTCAAAAATATCAATCTGGCTTTGGTCATTTCCGTTTCAAAGTTTTCACTGTCGTCTTCATCAGCTTTCCATATTTTGATTTTACCCTGAAAAAAGAAATAATTACAAATATCAAAATATAGTAAAAGTAAGAAAAATTGTGTAAAAAAGTATTTCGAATGATAAAAAATAGAATTTTAAGTCTTTATACAATAGGATTTTCATTCGAAGTCTTCTCTAGTCAGTGCTGTTCAGACACTTCAGTTATAGACATAGAAGATCTGTTCATTCTATGTTCATACTGTAGTCATCATTCACATTACACAGTTACCCTAATACTGTAGTGGCAGTAAAATACAGAGCAGTACTGAATTGACTGCAAGCGATTTTTCTTAACAGCACTGAATTTACTGCATTGGATAATTTTGCACATTGTCTGAGAAGCTGAACATTTCATAATTGTATTAATCAAACTTTTCAAATCATGTGTAGGTGAAATTTACAGTTCAGACTAAACTTCAATTACTAGTGTGTGGTACATGTCAGAATTTTGACTAAATGTGGATTCTCATTTTGTTGGTCATGTTGATTTGTCTTCTAAATTGTTTTCTGAGACTTGAGCATCTTTAACTTTATATTTTTTCTTTTCTTTACATGTAAATGTGACGGAGTGTTTTCAAATAAAGCTAACTGTAATTGAAATTGTAATTGCGTTGCCTTATTTCATGATATCAAATTGATTGACACTGTTAGCAAACAACAAATTTTAGACGGTGCCCTTGGTTTTTTTTCAACTTAAATTAACATTCGACGCGAAACTGTAGTGGTAAATAATTTTACACTCTGGAGTTAATACAGCAACATCAATAGCGTTACGATAGACATAGTTATGAAATAAAACATATCTTCAACAATTTACCTGAAAGTGAAGAGTTGTAAAAGTATCACATGCCCTTTTGTACTGCTGTCCCAGTAAAACGTTCGTCTTGTTTATGAACACTACTTTTCCTACAGATAAGTTATACAATTGGTAAATTACAGATTATCAACTATATCAAATAAGAAGATCTGTTTTTATCAATTCTTTATACTGACAGTGTGTGTTTTTACTTTGGTTTTGTTTGTATTTTTTTTTCTTGTGAAATCTGTATTCAGATGCAGTCGCTGTCTTGACGAAACAAAATATAACTAATGAACTTTTTGCATTAAGATATTAACAGTTCCAACTGAACAATAAGATTAGACTTAAGGAACTAATGTAAATAGTGATTACAATTTAGTATATACCTTCGGGTATCTTATTTAATTGTACATATGAGGACTTTAAATTTGAAATTTCCCTGTCAATCAATATACTAACTTGTGTTTAAAATTGTATTTATAAATAAATTCTTTAGACATTAAAATGTTCTTTTGATAAATCTTCATTCAATATATCAAATATCACAAAAAACAATCAAAGCGAAGGATCCGTGATGAAGACCGTATTTTGACCTATAATGCTATATTACAAATTATGCTTGGATGGAGAGTTGTCTCATTGGCACTCATACCACATCTCCTTATATCTATCAACTCTGGTATGCATTCATGCTATTTAACATCCTGTCTACAAAAACAAAATAAAAACTTTAATAAAGAATTTTTCGACCACGATAAACATCAAAGCTTTTATGCCAGACATAGTTCTTAATGTTAAACCATTCACCTTGTGTTTCACACCATATTTAAAACATACCTCTTGGATTTTTTAACAAATGACTCTCTATCACATGGAAAGCCACATACGTTTTACCAGCATTTGTACCCGCACATATCATTGTATTTTCTCCTCTTAGTGCGATTTCTGCTAGTTCATTTTGATAATGACGAAGATTTACTAACGATGGCGGTTTTTCTTTTAAAAAAAAAGAGAAACAACAATTTATAATGTAAGCATGATATAACTATTTTCGATATATGCTCTAATTCAAAAAAAATCTACATAAGAAAACGCCTGTACGAAGTCAGTAAAGTGACAGTGGTTATCCATTCGTCGACTTGTTTTGTGCTTTTGATTTTGCCATTTTTTTCATGTCTTTCTGTTTGAATTTTCCTCGGAGTTCATAATTTTGTTATTTCACATTTCAAACCAATGCGAAAAGAAAATAGTCAACCATTAATACTAGTACACCAACTATAGGTTGGTATAATTTTATCATGTTTCAATGATGTCTACCAATAATATACTCAGATAAACAATTCAGCAGATATATATACATACATACATATATACATAATGTTAAACATTTAGTCATTGTTTTTTTTTTAGAAAAAGCGATCGGTAATTCATTGATTAGTTGTGGTGTAGTGGTTAGCGCATCGGACTTCTAGCCAAACGGTTCCTGGTTCGATCCCCGTTGCGGAGAGAACATTTCAGGGACTGAATTTTCGGCTCTCTCTTGACACCATTTGCGAGTATGGTCTTGAGAAACGATGATAGTCCGTTGACTCGTGTTAAAAGATATCTCTTGCACGTGAAAGACACACTTGTAGATTTCAACAAAGAGCAGAATAATGCTGCTACAAGGTAGCACTCGCACTCGCAAAGTGGACAAGGATGTATAAGTTGTAATAACTTGTTTCCCAATCCACTATAAATACATATGTGAAAATTTAACTAGTCGTGCTTCAAAGTTGCATTTATTCGAAACTAAGGAAGCTGAGAATGAAGAAACTTGGCCTGAACTATTTATATTCTTACCGATTACAATCAATCGAACATCTTTACTTTCATCCCCAATCAATATAGTGTAAACCCCTGCATTTTCTCTTGTAGCATGGAGAATGGTCAGTTTATGAGTTTGGTCTTTAGATTCATCACGAATATTATCTGATAATACGCGTGCTGCTAAATCCCCCTTGTACCACTTGCTTGGTTTCTTCCCTCCTTCTATTACACATTCTAAGCTGATTGTGTCACCTTCGAAACAAGTCTTGTCTTCTAAAGGTTCCCGAAACACAACTGTAATGCAAAATATTCATGATGCGATACACTGAATGATGTTTCATAATAACCAGCCTTTTAAACAGACAGTTATATATTAAAAGTTTATAAATAACCGACCTTAAAAGTGGATAAGACGGGAGTGTGTTTCCTTGTTTTAAAGATTTAAACGATTGAAAATTAAGCAGAAAATGATTCTCTCTGGAATTTTCACACATTTAACATTTGAACCTTTTTTCTTTAAAATTTATGACAAAAAAGAAGATTATATAAGATTTAAAAAATTATTTTCCCATAAAAAATGAAAAAAGGTCAGAAGGCATAATTCGTTTTCTTATTACATCGATTAAAGTAGAGGATTTCAAAAACATTTAAAAAAATCTTAAATTAAAGAAGTCGCGAAAAAATTCTGACGCTATAGTCGTCTGTTAATTTAGATAGCTACACCATGTACAATAAGTGTTTGTTCACTGGATGAACCTATTATTGTTAATGTATGTGTCATTTTGGTCTCTTGTGGACAGTTGTCTCATTGGCAGTCATACCACATCTTCTTTTTTATATTAACTACACATATGCATTAAACGGGCCACTAGCTACGAGTTATTTATAACAAATTAAATTAAGATTGGTTTTCTTTCAGATGCTTCTTTTTGTAACTTCATTGGGGTATAAAAGCGTTGAAGTACAATATGTATGAAGGGAGGAAGCCCGTCATTCTAAAAAGGTAATTGAAGCATTCTTTTTTAAAATTGGAGTTAGACTGGATTAAAATAAAGACATCATCATTGTATTAGAACTTTGAATTACAATTTCTAAATCTTGCTTTTTATAACAATAACTCTGATGTTGTAAATTCATTTTTCTATCTACTGTTGCAAACAATAACAATGATTAAGGATCCAATGGACAATCCTCATATCGAATATCCCATATATATATATATATATATCTTAGTATGTTGAGGAAAAGTTTCCATTATGGCTTACACCTAATACATTACACAGATAATTATCAACATATCTTCTTCACATACATTCTTTAATACATTATCAAAAAATCATGTCAAAGATATATCTAATAATGTATCAACTTACGGCTCTCTTTGTTGGGTATATTCAAAGACTGCATTGTGTCTGTAAAAAATATGTATTTACAATATAAAAAACAGCTTTTCATAATTCTAATTCAGCGAAACGTAACAATATACAAAACGTTATTTTGACAGTAAACTGATCTATCATTATACAATTACATGTTATTCACGAGCCGAAATGATGTCTCTAACATCATGTGCAGCTAATGAATGTTCCAATTAACTTTTATATTATGCTTGATTACATCGAATGTACACTTGTGACCACAGGAACGACACATATACTCTTCACAAAACTTATTGTTCAATACAAATTGTGATCTGACTTTATTGTAAACATGCCTACATAGCACATTTCCTTTTTTACCTTTTTTCTACATTATATTTTGTAATCACTACCCAAAACCAATTATATAACAAACACCTCATGGTAAAAAAAAACATGTTCGGTGTGCAAGTCCTGGTGCATAAGGCACTGTTTCAAATAAGCATCTAAACATGGTATATATGAACGTTTAAGTAATATGTAAATTAGCCTACCATCTAATAGATTTCACATAAATGCAAACAAAAACTATCTTTAAAATGGCTAAATATTAGGTTGAACACAGAGTCCTTCTGACTTGTAAAAGACAAACCATTATATTTCTAACAGGTGCCAATATTTATATATCAATAACTCATAAAGCAAAAACTCAATATTTTTATCGTTTTCGGTATTTCAAAAAGCTTGACATTTCAATGGTTCAGATACATGTACAGTGAAACCTGATAAAACCGAACCCTGAATAAACCGGAAACCTGTCTAATCCAAACTTGTTCTGAAGACCAATTATATCACATTTTATGCATTGTGAACCTGATCAAATCGAATACCTGCCAAAACCGAACAAAATCTCAAGTCCCGAAAGGGTTCGGTTTAGTCAGGTTTCACTGTACATACATTTTGATATGTCGGATTATATTGAAAGTCAAATTTCAATTACTGTTGTTTTTGCTATCTATTCATGTTTTGAAAGTAAGTTTGAGTTATCTTTTTACCTTTAAGTGATTGCAAATCTTGTTCAACATTGAACATGCGTTCTTCAGTTTGCGTTCCCTGTATTTCCAAAGCTTGGATGGATTCAAGAGTGACTTTTTCATTCTTCATAAGATCTTGTAGATTGTCAAGGTACATCTTTTCTGTAGCTGCATCCATGCTACATGTTCTCAAATTTTTAAATTCAGAGACGAATTCGTTTGGTTGTTTATGGAGTGCCTTTTCAAACCGTTCCGCTATAGATTCAAATTCAGAGAAAATGTCATTAACGTCTTGATCAGTAAACAGTGTATTTCCTCTATGCAAGATATAATTACGGCTTCTTCGACATCTTTCAAGATCATCTCCAAGGGAAGTTTCAAATGGTTGTGGGCCGACTGGAAGATCCCAATCTCGTGATGGACGAATGCTAGGATCATGGAGATTTCGCAAAATAGTATAAATAAGTGGGATATCAAAATCTATATATCCTTGTTTCAATGCATTGTTGATCTTTTTCCAGTCGCTTACTGGTAAACCCCTTTTTTTAATTTTTTTACAACTATTTACTCGATTAAAAATAGTACTAGGATTTTCATAACTTGCCAAAAGTTGTTGTAAAATATTTGACATCAGATGTTGCGAAGCATGCCCAATGCGCGCAAAGTTAGTTTTGTGTGAATCTCCAAGACGTAGATTAGATGCCGCCATTCCTGGACCAGTGATGTTTGTCTTCTGCTCAATAATGACATGTACTAACAGCCACCAACATGAACAAGAATTGTACAACTAAATATAGGGTTAATATCAAAAGAAATTAACTTTTATATTATGCTTGAATACATATGGTTACCAATGAGACAACTTTTCACATTTTTTGTTATTTGATCACAAAACACGTGTTAAAAACACAATGTGAAGATGTTAATAATACATATCATGCACATGTCCATGTAACAGGATCTTGTTTAAGGTTAAATATACTATGGACCCTCAAGTCGGGCAACTGGAAGAATAACACCGTCGACGTTTCAATTCAGTTGATCATCAATCCTTTTGTTCCATTTTTCTTTAATAAAAATAAAGTTGTCCAAACACGCAAAGCATGAACTATGAAGAAGTCTAAAATATAGTAAGACTAATAAAATACCACACAGTAATCGAAACAAAACATAAATATGTTGTGTACAGGATGTAAGTTTGTACAAATAATGGTTTTTACAGGGTTTTGTACAATTTATAAGTTTTTATCACCAGGTGATAACAGTTTATCTTTTAAAATGATTCAGTTTAATATCTTAAATTCAAATGTATACATTTCAGCTCAATATTTAGTTATAATCTCCTTGTCCTCAAACTGGAGATAAGGACACATTTAATTTAATTTTTCTCTTTATACCAAAATCATATCCATAAAAGGTCTTTTTGTGATCTTCTAATGTTTTTTGTATCAAAGCTCAGTATTAGACTGTATCATGTTGTCATGAAAATATTACAGATATATACGGAAAGAAAAACTGTGTGTTTGCATCATCCATTTGTGTTTAGCAGTTCATAAAACATTGATAATTTGTACAAAACTTGTGTACACATTATAATTTATACAACATTAAATTTTACAAGACATATACACATTATGCTTCTGTTGACTCTTTCTCAGGGGGACTTGTAACATTTAGTTATAAAAAAGAATTGACATATTTATAATGTGGATATGGCAATTCGTCCTAAATTACTAAATATCACTTTGCATTTTTTGATAATGCAAGTAGAGAATATTGAATGTATTATAGAAACTAAATATAAGTTTTGACCAAATATTTTTTTATAATTTCTATGAGCAAGAATCAAATTTGAAGTTTTTTGGCTATTGAAAACGGTAAAGTTGCATATTTTTTTTTCGATTTTACGTTTTAAAGCAATATGATTGTTTCAGTAGTTTTGGCAAAATATATATGCGGTAGACTTTTAAAACAATGTTTGTAGAATTAATTGTGAAATCTAAAAAAGCCTATATGTTTACGTGTTCAACAACTTTCATCCCTTCGTAAATTTTACGGACGCCATCACGAGTTGGTTGACCGTTATGGAAAAACCGTTTCACAAATGATATCGGATATGTTCCTTACGTCGTAACTACAATCCCCTTCCCTTTCATGAATATGACCTACCGAATTAGACTATTTACCGGATTTGTAATCACATAAGCAACACGACGGGTGCCACATGTGGAGCAGGATCTGCTTACCCTTCCGGAGCACCTGAGATCACCCCTAGTTTTTGGTGGGGTTCGTGTTGTTTATTCTTTAGTTTTCTATGTTGTGTCGTGTGTACTATTGTTTTTCTGTTTGTCTTTTTCATTTTTAGCCATAGCGTTGTCAGTTTGTTTTGGATTTATGAGTTTGACTGTCCCTTTGGTATCTTTCGTCCCTCTTTTAAACCATTTATTAACATTAAGAATATGAATACTATCATATTCTATATTTACTTCCATATATGTTTCTACTACACATGTTATCCATCACTGATATACATATTTAAAACATATAGATAGTTCCACCAATACGTTGGCAGATGAAGCAAAGATACTTACCCTTACAATGTAGTAAATATGAATAAATACGTACACTAAACGAGATCAAATATTTACTCAATAAATTGAATGAACGATTGAAAATTACTTTAGTTAGTAATTTATTGTTCAGTCTATAAAGAACCGTTTGGAACAAAATTACCCTTGCAGATTACTAGGGAAGTAATTCATGGTGTGAACCTCACTTAGATATTATATTTGTTTTATTTTCTATTAATGCAATAGAATATAACATGATATATACATTGTACACCATAAAAACGTTTAAGATTGCAGAACAAAAGAATTTATATAAAGTACCGATGATAATCTTTTAACACAAATTCATCTTACAACAGTTTACATACTTTCAACCATGCTCTAATTTCCCGCGATTTCGCGGGTGATTTCGCGGGTGAGTTCTTTTGTTCTTTAATGATGTAATTTACCCAAGATAGTAATAATACAGTAGATATTTGATGTATCCGTTAATCATTCTATGTGTAAACTTGCTTTACTTTCTATTAAGCAATTGATTAAATACAAAAAATAAGACATCTAAAACTCTCAAACGGAATCTGAATTTGTACCACGTAACCTGCATTTTTGTTTCACAAAGCACATAGGTTGTCGTTCCGTCTCTGTTGTGTAATAGTTTTTTTTATCAAAAGTTAATTAAATTCAAATGTAAATAAGATGTTTTGAGTCGTGTTTCATCATGGTGAAGAGATTCGTTGACCTGTAATTGATAAGATATGCATCATCACGTTTCTGGCAGATACCTATCTCATCGATAACCATACCTCTTATCCTTATTTAAAATTAAAACAATAATAATATGTTAATGTGTTACTACTACGCAAATGATGCACTACTATGTAAATAGTGAAATGTGTAACATTAAAATCTGAATTGTAAAAGCATACTGTTAACGTGGTGATGGTAAACCCATTATAAGTCAGGGTAGTCTACATTCCCCTAAAAGGATTAAGATAAATATTAAGGAAATGAATTAAATGGTCATCATTAAAGTGTATAAGGATTCATATCTATTGATTTTAAGATAAATTGGCGTTGTTGATATAAATCTTATCACACGGGTCCAATTAATTTTATGAAACTAAAAATTATGCTTCTGTTCATATTGACCATATTGTTTTTCAGATTCATGCATGTTAGAAGTGTCTGGAAAATAGAGAAATTGAAAGCGAATGTACAAAATCAAACACAAATAATTTGAGATATATGTGTACAGAGTCATTCGCTGCATTTTTCAAATGATCAGTGTTTTAAATCTGCATTTTTTATCAATTTGTATACATTACTGAAGCATGACAAAGCATACGAGATAGTTCAGTAGGTTTGCAGTTGTTCAAAGATTTTTTTACAATGTACAGGAATGCATTTTGAATAATGCAATAAATCATACAGTTAATCGTGTATCTTACCATTACATACATGACATATATCTGTTGAATCCGATATATCTATCGATTTGAGTAATTTCTACAGTGTAGTCCACCGTCCTATGCTTGCTAATCATATATAATCTAATATATCAGTTGTTTGTTATTGTGTATAAATTTATCTTTACTTCCGTAACAACGAAAGCGTACTTTATGAACCCTAACAATCAATAGTAGTATAACTTATTTGTTATGTAATATGACATGTTATTGTTGTTGATTATAATATGCAAGTGTATATAAATAGGTTTCATAACAAGTGAGAATCGGTTATCGCTTGATATCAACTCGAGCTATTTAATTTCAATATAATAATAAACGAGACTTTGAAGCGTTTGTTATTACTATTTAAATTAAATAATGAGAGTTCATATCAACCGATATCCATTTCTCCTAAGTTGTTAACCCTATTTCTCTTATAGTCAACACTGTCATTTTGTTAAATTAAAAATTCTAGACCTTTGCACATGTCAGTATGTCGTCATATCTCCTTTTCTAGTGTCAAACTTTAACATCAGACATTTTAAGATTAGGTGCACGCTTCAGAATGTATCAAAGTTTGTCTGTGGAAAAGTGTGAAGAACTTGCATATTTCTTTTGCAACGGACAAAAGAAACATCGTCCTAACCTTTGAAAGTTATCAATGACATAACGAAAAGCCAATGGGAACGCCGTAATATCGTTTGATGCTGCTGGATAGGATAATGAAATAAATGCAGATTTTTGTATCACTTTTTCGTATCAAACTCCGTGCAGTGTGATACAAGATAATACAAGTTTGTTTTGTTATTGAAACTTTTCGTTTTTCCATTTATTTATTTTCCCCTCACAATTCTTGATTGATGACTTTTTATTTGTATTTGTATTTGATGAAAAAGATGATCATTTTTGAAAAAAAGTACATGCGGTGGACCTTGTAAAGTTATTTATTTATAGGCAATACATTTAGAACTTTGTTTAAGACTTTACGTTTGAAATTTAAATATGAATTACATGCTATTTATTAATCATTTAATTTACTCTATAAAGACTCCATTTAAAGAGTAAATAATCTATTTTTACAATTTACTACTGGTACATCAATTAGATTGCAGTACATATCTACTAAACCAAATACATGTATAAATCAAACATACCAACATGTTATGTCATCCTATCTACTATTTATTATCTTAGATATCAAAAGTTTTACAAAGAAAGTTACCCCCCCCCCCTTCTGTTTGGTTTTAAACAGATATTAGTTAAAATATTGATATTCAGGAATGTATCATTTGTGCAGTACAGTAGTACAGTGACAGATTCGGGAGGGGGGTATTGTTGTCATACATATGTCTTGATGGGCAGAATCAATTTGCGCCAATTGCAGTTTTGAAAAGGTATTAATTGCGCCAGTCTCTTTTATTTTGATGATATTAATTGCGCCAATAAATGAAATGAAATTGCGCCACATTCACCTGTAAATATTTTTACCTATAAATTGTTTAGTAATAGAATATTTTTTCACGAGTCAAGATGTCTGATATGTACCATTCAAGAAAATAGAGTCTGATAGAGGAACACCGGTCATCATTGTTGAAGAACACAAATTCCGTCAGGCATTTGTAAGGGAAAATGAAGAAATTAGGTCTCGGAGATGTACATTTAAGTCGTGGCGTGCTAGGTTATTCACAGAGGAATCCAGGCAAATCATTTATCATGTCAAAATCATGATACAGAAGGAAATTTCCATATGCACGATCAGAATTTTCAGTACAGAAAATATTTCTTACTGAATAGAGAAAAATAGAACATCTTCCCCTATTATACTCCCCTTTTCAGGACCCTAATAAATGGGATAGTTTTGTTTGTTTTATTAAACTGTTTTTGTTTTCAAAATAAACTCATTGTGCAAAGCAATTTTTATGACTACTTGCATAATTGTTAAATCGTGTTAAACATGTTAAATTCTGTATCAGATTTATATTAATATCAAAGTTACATGTATCTTGAATATTGAAAACGGATTCAATTATTCACTGGCTTTCATATTGATTTAAAAATATTTGGTTTGTCGTTTTTTTTTTTTTTCCATTGCAGATGTGAGAAAAAAGCAGCTCTGGGGCCTGGTTTTCGAAAGTATCATAATATATGTCATAAGATATATCTTAGGACATAGTTTATGATCATCTTATGACTATCATATGATATGTCGTAGGATGTAAATCAAATCTGTCTTAAGAGAGTCATTGCTATGATGCTCTTATGACTGTCATAAGTGAACATTTATTTATCTTAAATAATGTTTAAAAAGTGATAAATATAAAAATGAAAATGAAAAGTATGAACATATTAATTATAACCATTCTTAGTATTTACGAATATTTTATTTTTTCAATGAACATGAATTTTTTTACAAAAAGGAATTGAAATATGAGTTGATAATTTTGTTTAAATTTAGTATGTAATATATAATAAATCTTGAACAATAAATCTTGAACTTCGCTTTCGTGTATTATCAAACATGCATTGTTATTTAACTGTGAATACTCTTTAGATTCGGTACATCGAGTACCCGCTTAACGAAATGCCCGTGCACATACGTTAATATAGTACTATTAAATATACTTGGAACAAAATAATATGTATATTTCTTATACAAAACCATGAGTTAGAAAAGAATTCCAAAACGTATGTCCCAGGAGATTCAAATTTTAATTCACGTAGTTGAGAAAAATAGAATCTTTACTACATGTATTTAGCTAACTGAGAAACACAACAAATATTTTTATTGCAAATAACATGAAATAATACATGAAAAGTAATTAAACTTTTAGTTCACAATCATAAGACCATCATAAGTCATGTCGCGAGGGGTCTTAAATTTACGACAAAAGTTATCACAAATCGTAACTTGGGACACTTTCGAAAACATATCTTACGACTATGACATGTCCTAAGACCATCATAAGACATGTCTTAGTCGTAAGATACTTTCGAAAACCAGGCCCGTTTCTCTTAAAATTGTCACATGGTGTCTTATGTCGTCTGAATACATAATGTATGTTATTGATCCGTAATAATATTTTTAAAATGTTTATTTGGCACGCCATACTCGATAGAAGTGCGGACGTGAAAGAAAGCACTCTTCACGTAAACGTCAACGAAGATTGCATTTTATCTTTTAAAAAAATACAAAATATAGATCTAAATAAAGAAATATATAAAAATATATAAACATATTTATAAGAATCTACGGGTAAATAACTCAAGTATTTCAAGATCTTTCTCTTATTTATTAGGTTCTATATTTCTTACAATAACACAAATTATTTGCCGACTTTATATATATTTTTTTTATATTCTGTGACTTTTTGTCAGGACTGTGGTTACAGATGCTTACTAAATGCTACTTGTCATCTTATCTATCATAGATTCTTTTTATGTTTTACATTATTTCTTAAGAGATAAAACTGCGTTTTAGAGAAGTTTTGTATACGATTTAGTTTTCAAACAACTATTTTACCACTTACATCACTGAGAAAAAAATACTCAGCTGAGAAAAAAAATTCTCAGCTGAGAATATTCTCAACGTTGAGAATATTTTTCTATGGCGGATAAAAAAGTTCTCATTCTTAGCTGAGTAAAATAATTCAGTCTGAGAATATTTTTTTACTCAGCAAAAAAAAGTTTTATGGCGCCGGGGCCTGGTCTTAATGCCAAAGTGTTTCTTTTGTTTGTAGAAGGGAAATATATACCTAATTCAAACGTCTTTGATAATATTTTCATTTTTAAAACCAATACTATTTGAATCAAAGTCCATAGTAATAACAACCGTTTACAGAAGAAAAAACGTTTCAAAACTTTTCTCCTATATTAGATAGCACTGGTTCGATCCGCTGCTTATTAGCAATGACAAATCTCTCAAGCTCATGTCCGTTCCACAAGACACCGTCCAGAAAACACAGAACGTTGTTTCGATTTTGATATGATATAGCAGAATCTGTCACGACATATCACGATTGTAATCCGATTCTACAAAATCTAATGAGTTTTCCCGAATGTTACAGGACGCACTTTACTGTCGGGGTGCTTAGCCGACCTCTCCGATCCATAGAAATCTGTAACGAACGTATACTACAGCGATCAGGCAATAATAGGACATTCCAGATCATTGAGGATAGTAATCCGATTTTTTTACTGTTCGTGTCTTAGCGCTGTATGATCTGAAACGGGGGCAATAATCGGCACTGTGTGAACGCTGCATTAAGTTGTTTCGTTTTTGTGTAAACAATAATTGTTATTACATCACCAGAAATGAAGTGTATATCCAATATTTATTTACTTGAAAAAGCCTGTTGTTTTAAACAAATTTCTGGAAAATTGATCAATCGAAAGTGAAACTAGAAAATCTAGAATGTAATTTACAATCAAAATCTGCTGAATTGATGTTATAAGAACGCAATTTGTATATGCTGATGTATATTCAAATTTTAATATGTAACAAGCAATAAAGAAAATTATTTTAGAAAATTATAATACTAGTTATAATTATGATGTATTCTAGTAGACTTTTAAAGGCGTGGCTTCATGACGGAATTTCTATATATTTATAATGAATCGCGATCGTACAAGAATCGTAAAAAAATATCTTACCATTTGATATCTTAAATCAAGTGCATCGTCGGGATTGAAGCACGTTTTATGTCCGTTAATTATAGTAATCTGCTTGGTAACTAGACATGTCATGCATACACATTGATTTTGTCCATGATTTGTTATGTGTCTAAATTTAGCTCTGTTTACGTAATAACGAACTTTGTAAACGGAAACTTAAATGAACTAAAAATCAATAACTTAGACAGATCACATTTTTCTTATAAGTTACAATATTAGGTTGATGATTTGGTTGAGTAATTACATGATGGTCTAGAGGTTGAGGGGTCCTCATTACTGTTTTCTGTGAGTAGTATGCCATTTTTCGCTAATCATTTACTTCTCTCTATTTTTTTGTTTTAGATTTTATGCCAAAAATCATCTGCTTTCCAATCAAATGGGGTGGGATGCACAATTATAGTATTCTAAGTTGAATTACTCCCTAAAACAGCAAGAAGCAACGGAATTTATACATATATTAGATAAAAATCAAGGTATCCGACCCAGCTGCACAGAAATTAAAATCAAATCATGAAAAATTAAGAGAAAAAAATTGAAACAATGGACAAATGAAAGCTTATAACTAAAGATAGCTCACTTACGAGACTGTTAATTATGCTTTATACGACTTTTACGAATACGAGAAACTCACTTGTTCCAGCGTTATAATGTTGTTGCATAAAACAAAAAAATATACCCCGAAATATCGAAATATCATCCATCATCAAGTATCAAGCATCAGGCTAACAGTCATTACTAATAAATTGTCGTTTTGGGTTCTAAAATATTATAGATCTTACAAATCATTTATTGTACAAAATTTAGATTTGTTGTGTTTTAACGCCAGTTTTAAGCTTTTAAGCACTGCATTTAGGCCATTTCGTGGCGATCAGTTTTTATTAGTGAAGGAAGCGGAGTCCTCGAAAAAAACACCGACCTTCGATAGGAAAACGGACAATCCTAGTCAATTAAGACTGGAGTCGAGTGCACCCGCATGAGCAGGGTTCTCACAAATATAAAGCCAACATACTAAAGAACATGGTTATTCTGTGTCTTTTACTGTAACAGTTGATTGAGAATTTTGCAATTTCATTGTTGCCTATTTATTGAAATTAAAGAAAGAGGAATTGGCCAAGTAAAAGAGACAATTGTCTCCACAATTCCCTCCAACATTACTAGGGTAAAGTGTTTTCTATACCTAAGAAACTGCCTATACCAAGTCAGGAATATGACAGTTGTTGTCCCTCATTGTTGTCCATTCGTTTAATGTGTTTAAGCATTTGATTTTGCAATTTAGTTAGGGACGTCCCGTTTTGTTTTGTGATTTAAATTTTACAGAGCAGAATGTATGCATACATTTATGCATAGATAAACAAAGTTACATACAATGATACCAGTACAAAAAACAATATATTTCACTCTGATATGATGACGTAAATATACAAAAAAGGAGGGACCTGTCCCAGATTTATTTATATTACTAGTATAGTAAATGTTGGATTAGCCCTGGTTATGTAGGTATCATCTAAAGCCCTCACTTGTGTAACAGTCGCATAATATCCAATTATATTGACAACAATGTGTGAACAGCAGTCTACTTGCTGTTCAAACCTTTATCACAATTAAGACAAACAAAAATGTCAACAAAATAGCATAAAGACAAAGCGCACATTAATTGTAAAAAGTGAAAAGACAAGAATACAAAAAATGACGACAGCATAACAGATCAATGGCTGGATACATAAGTCTCGAGCCACGCCTAAAAAATATTACATAAAATGGAATATTTTAAAAACAGTAAAGATAAACAATTAACAAAGACAAACAAATGAACACAATAACATGTAGACGACGATAAAAAAAAAACGCCAGTACCTAGAACTGAAATGTAAATCGATATATTTGGATTTTGTCACATTCGTAATAACGTAGTCAGATGTCATGAACTATAATCATCCGATATCGCAAAAAGTATGTACTAACAAAATATTCTCGATTCCAAAATATACTGTGAAGATGACCTTAAATAGGAATTTATTTTCTTAAAGTTCAATATAATCTTCCTAAAAAGATAAAGATTATGATTTAACATTTTAAGGAATGAATAAACTTGACAAATAGGATACCCTGTTGAATGCATAACTATAGCAACATAAACATTGGATTTTGTTAACTATGCTGTTGAAGTTCAGTTGGAAAGACTCATAAGTTAACCCTACAAAACATTTTGAATTTGAAAATTTCTGAAACGTTTTATTTTGATAAATTGTAAACTTTTGACATATATTTCAGAATACCCTCAATACATGCATATGTATAGGTTTTTGTTTTACAAACTGTAAGATGAATTGACTGGACGCACCATGCATTATGTATGCACAATTTCACTTAAATTACAATGTTTAGCCTTCTATTATTTCTGTACAATTGTAAGAAAATCAAAATCCGGCTTATATGCTTTGATTTTAGGTATGACCAAATACTTTTTCAGCATATTATAGACGTCCAAGCTTGAAAACTGTAGCAAGCTTGAAAACACAGTGTATATTATAGAGAAACAAGAATGTGTCCAAAGGACACGGATGCCCCACTCGCACTATAATTTTCCATGTTCAATGGACTAGGAAATTGGATAAAAAATATAATTAGGCATTAAAATTAGAAAGATAATATCATAGGGAACATGAGTACTAAGTTTCAAGTTGATTGGACTTCAACTTTATCAAAAACTACCTTGACCAAAAACTTTAACCTGAAACATGCACTTTCATTTTCTATGTTCAGTGGACCGTGAAATTGGGGTCAAAAGTTTAATTTGGCTTTAAAATTAGAAAGATCATATCATAAGGCACATGCGTACTAAGTTTCAAGTTGATTGGACTTCAACTTCATCAAAAACTACCTTGACCAAAAACTTTAACCTGAAACATGCACTTTCATTTTCTATGTTCAGTGGACCGTGAAATTGGGGTCAAAAGTTTAATTTGGCTTTAAAATTAGAAAGATCATATCATAAGGAACATGTGTACTAAGTTTCAAGTTGATTGGACTTCAACTTCATCAAAAACTACCTTGACCAAAAACTTTAACCTGAAGCGGGTCAGACGGACGAACGAACGGACGGACGGACGAACGGACGCACAGACCAGAAAACATAATGCCCCTCTACTATCGTAGGTGGGGCATAAAAATAGTTCAACAACCTGTCATTTTAAAGTAAAGTAGATCTTTATAAAATCAAACATTTAGTTACTAACTTACACACTACCTGAACAAAAGTTCTACCTTTCAAACTGAGGGAGAAGTTTAGCTGAATAATAAGGTAACCCAAATGCTTAATAATGCAAAAATGAATGGTTTGAGTCAAAAACCTGTCACTTTTATGAGTAACTAAATTCTAACAATTTGCATGCTCACACTCTAGCTATATATAGGCTATTTTTTTCATGATTGTAACATTGTACTCCATATTCAACTTAACAATTCGCCTTTTCACAATCTAAAGGACACTGGGTAATCTCATTGTTTGTACACCAAAATCAAAATGAAGTTACGTCATTGGTTGCATTTCTATTGTTTATCACGTTGTAACAATCACGTAAAGTTTTGATGAACTCTTGGAAATATTACCCAGGATGCATTAAATACTGAAACGGCGAATTATAAGTAAGTTTGTCAAACAAGATAAACGTTTGTATCTATGTGTATGACTTCCGTCTGACGGAAGTAAAAAATGACACACGAACGGACAGAGAGGGTTCTTCTTTTAATAAGTATATGCATAAATTTGGTTAACAACTATTTACATGTAACTCAAATCATTTATGACACTGTAATGTACTTCAAATGTTTCACTGTCGTCAAGGTCATCAACAGTATAATTTGGTTGCTCTGTTTGTCTTTGATTTGATGCAAGTTCAGTAGCATGTTCATAACATCTAACTCGGGATTTTAGATATGCCCTCCTATAGAATTGAAATAACTGTGTTTATATTAGAAAAAAATAGGTGCAATTGCTCCACAATTGGTTATTTGTACAACTGTAAATCAATCAGGATTCTCGACTACTACGAAGTTATTGCGTTCCCTCTCTGTTTGATCGATTTTGTATTGATAAACAAGATCAGTGTTCTGTGTTGGAGACTAGTCTAGTGATTACCTTTTCAGCGTTCTCGTTCTCGTCATTTTTTTTGTCTGTATTTGTTTGACGATTTTACAAACTGTGTTTATTGATGTATTTATATACACATGCACTACGTGGTTTTTTAAATACTTATTTAGCGTATTATAACAGGTGTAATGTACATATACATGACTACTTCAACTGTTTTTCCAAAAAACATATATTGACATCCAAGCCATACCATGTATGATTTTCATTTGTTTTGATAATAATTAGATTATGAAGTATAAATAGTTTATCAGTAGAAGCGGACGGACGACACAACGATCCGAAACTAGAGCCCTAATGAAAAAAGACCCAAGTACTGATCTAAATTGTAAGATTACTTTCAGATTCTTATAAAAAGCTAGTGTCATCTAGTGACAATTTATTCATATATCATTTCTTCCAGACTAAAAGTACGGCATATGCTTCTTCCCGTAGCTTTTTAGCTTAGTTTAAACATTTCTTGGATAAATATATGTATATGCAGTTTGCGTATAATTTTTGATGAAAGTAATTACTTTTATTGCGTATAGTGTATGTGATTCCTTTTTATTCGATTAGTATAATCAATTACATATTAAATAACCTGGCCTCGTAAATTTTTAGTAGCTATGAAGCAGATATGCGTTTGCGTACAAAAGTTAAACTTACCATAAAACTGCAATCAAAACGAGAAGAAGTCCTCCAAGAAGGAAGATATTTATTATATGAATTTCAGTTAAATCTGAAAAGGAATAATTGTTCGTGTAGGTGTATGGCATAGTTATTACTTAGGCTAAGGGTGTTTATAAGTATTATAAAGACCACTGCAAACAACAATATTCCTGGAATTTTACCACGACAGACAACATGCAAATAGGTTTTGAATTTTCATAAGTTACAGGTCCATGAGGCTTATTGTATCATTAAACAAATATTCCCCTTATTCACTATATGTTTCCCTAAAAAGTGTTGTCAAGAATGTTCTAGTTCAAAATCACTATCTATAAAACATGTGTTTTTTTTTAATTCCCTCAGCTTCCTTAGCTTAAAGTCATTATCATCTTTCTACATGCCAATTTTCAATCAATGTTCAAAGTTTTGTAACAAAAAGCGATTGTTTGAAAGACAACTGTTACTGAAAATAACAACTGTATGCCTCAATGTTTTAATGCAAACACATGGACAACCAATTGTCAACTTTCAGTTTAACTTCGTAGAGGCAGGTATATCCTGAAGTTTACATTAATCACCTTTCTACATGCGAATTTTTAACCATTCGTACAGATTTTACACTAAAAGCGACCGTTCAAAATACAACTGCTACTAAAAATAACCCCGGGTCTACGGAAATTTTTTAATAATTACAATAAAAAAGATGTGGTATGCTTGCCCATGCGACAACTCTTCGCAAGAGAACAAACAATTATAGGTCATCGTTCGACATTTGACAATGAGCAATTTGAGGGCCCGAAAAAGCACATTCATTCTCAATTTTAAATGCAAATTCATGAACAAATAAATTTTAGCTCAAAATGGTGTAAGTATATTTCTCGTTCATCAAAATTTTCATTTCTGCAATTTGTTGATTTGTTTAACATGTTCAAGTAAACAATGACATCAATGTAAAATTAAAACTATGCAGTTTGTCTTCTAAATGAGGTAACGGGTACGAAACATCTGGTTCATGTATATTAAGCATGTTCAGCTACTGGAATCAAGTTATGATAAGAAATAAGCCGTTATGTCAGAATGCGTTCACCATAGCAAATTAAGAAAAAATCAAGTTATCTTACTTTGATGTTCAACAGCGCTATCTGTCTGTGTATAACTGGTCATCGATGATGATGTCTTGTCAAAATCATTCTCATAGACTGTTACTGCATATGTATTTTCTTTTGTAGTGGATATTGCTTGAAATATATCTATATAATATTAAAAAACATCTAAATCGATACAGTTAGATAATATAAATTATTATTAAAAATCACGAAAATAATACAATTATCAAATTAATAGAAGATTGGGGACAAACAGTCACAACAATACCTGTTTTTATTTATTAAAAATTATGTTCTCATTCAAAAACGCTTAAAAGAAGGGTGACAAATTTCATGTTGGTAGGATATTTATGGGTATTGTGGAAACATATTGATAGGAATTGAACATCATATCAGATAATGATATAAGAATGAACAATATCATTGCAAATGTGAAATTTGTAGTTACCAGTGATGTAATACTAGTTCCTTCAGGATTAAAAAAAAACATTTGCAATATTTCAAGCTTATAAAGCTGGCAATAATATTCAGATAACGTTTAAACCAACCAATGTACATTTAATTATTATTGGTGGTACGGTTCGTCGTTTTAGATCTTAAGACCACGTTTCTCGAATAAAATACTCAACAATCGGGTTTATTTTTAATTTCACATGTAAATTCTGCTTGTAAATATACATCAGAAAATAAATAAGTGGTAATAGTTTTGAATTTAGAGATACTAGCTGTTGACATAAACTACATTATAAGCCAACAATGTATACAGTATAATATGGTTAATTATGCAAATAGGCAGGAAGTTGTAATTAAGGACGCGGTGTGTCAGTGTAAGATCACCCCAATGGCCGGAGACCAGAGGGTGATCTAACACTGACACACCAAGTCCGAATGGGATAACTATTTTACATCCCAGCTGTTTTAGATAAGACGGAAAACCTTTTACAATTAATAAAATCTAGTTTAGAATTCCACACACCATTATAATATACTTTATATATTACTATATGATGTATACCCTTAATGACCATCAAACACGATGAATAGATATGAAATAATGTCAACTCGCCCCATTTGCCAATCGGCCCACACTTTATCGCCACTTTATAAAAAAATCGCCCCACTCTTGTTTACCGACTCGCCCCACTTTTGAAAAAGTGTAAAATCAAATTGAACAATCAGTCTGTAAACTCACTTATTCATGTTATTAACGAAAAAAAATTATACCCCACTGAATAAAGGTTTGACAATTCGCCCCACTTATAAAAAGATCTTGCTTCCTTTAAGTATGTCAAATTACTATTAATTCGTATCCAGTCGTCCTGTTGTAGTGGTATGTGTCGTGGCTGATATGCTGAAGGTCTCCAATAAAGTCGCAATAAAAAAATCTTATTGCAATTTCATAGCGTACATTCCTTTGATTAGGAAACATACTGAATAATATCCAAGCATTTTCGATACTACTTCCCAAACATTCCCAATATGCAAAACAAACAGTACTGCAAACGAAAAATTTGCGAAAGAAAGTTACTGTCAGCTTTAAGTAGTCAATTGCATGCATCCTTGATTTTACTTCGATCGTTTATAAATTAAACAAGTGTCCGCACTTGTTTTGTAATGCTCGTGATGTCTTGTTTTTTTAAAGAATGAAATATTAATAGTTAATGATCGTGTTTGGCTTCACACCCACACATTTGACATAATAAGTAACACACATATTTAAATCAGTTATAATGTGGATCACTTACAGAACTTTTCTATTCATTATAGATAGCATCATCGCCTACATCTTTACATCCTCTCTATTTTATTGGTATACTTGCATGGTATTGTGTGCAATGTAGTTTACATCCAAGTGTTTAAACTGATTCTCACACATACAAGCTTGTGCAATTGTATTTTTCATAGTTAAAATAAAGGCAACAGTAGTATACCGCTGTTCAAAACTTCAAAAGTCATTAATCGATTGCGAGAAAACAGACCCAGGTAAACAAACTAAAACCGAGGGAAACACATCGACTATAAGAGGACAAAAACGAAACAAAAGAACACTGAAGTGCAACAATAATTAAACAACAATGCAACAAACATAAACATGAATGGAGCTAGCGGTCTAGACAGGACATTTTGTGAAATAGAATCAATACGTTTAGTCGCTTGCATGGTTGTAACTTTGTAAAAAAATGTTTTGAAAGCAGACTAGATTGCACGCAATACACTGAATATATATCCATGGAAATTGGGAAGATAACAAGATGCAGAACAATGGGCTTGCTTTCATCAATAAAAAACCGTACATGCAGAACTAAGATAGTTTAATAGTGATGTGTATGCCTTCCTAATGGTATAACTGGTAGAAAAAATGTAGGTTCAATTAACTCGGTCGGTAACTTTTACTATTGTAAAATCAGGACAATAGTTGTCGAATATATCAGGCTTATAATTTGATATGACAAACGCGCGTTTCGTCTAAAAAATGCTCATCAGTGACGCTCAGTTTAAAATGGTTTCAAAGCCAAACAAGTACAAAGTTGAAGAACATATCTTTGAGGACCCAAAATTCCCAAAACATTGTTCCAAATACGACTAAGGTAATAAATGCCTGGGATATGACAATTATTAGTATTTCGAATAATTCATGCATTTGCAAACAGCTGATTTACAAAAATAACCAAACGACTGATATTCATGTCAACACTGAAGAGTTGACTACATAAGTATAAAACAAATGTTGCGACCAATTGTTTTAATTTAGAACGGAAGACGTTAATACAAGCAGAAGAGTACAGACACTTTGCCCTTAACTAACTAAGATTTTGATAAAATCGTACTGAAATGAATAATTTATATTTTACCCTCAGTACTGTTCATTGTGCAGAGTGCGTCATAAGACTCAGAACAATACACTATCTTAATCAAGACTATTTCTTCATTGCGAATCGCTATCAAACATCTTCTACTCCCATCATCTAGCAGGATAAATTAAGAGAGAATAGTCAACATAAATGAATGAATCAGTGTCTTGTTTCCTATGAATTAAGGACACAGCAGGTATACATCGAGGATAAAACAAAACGACGATACAACATTTCTTGACGACTTTATTTCCGAGCGGATTTCCCATTAAACATCATTAGCTGGAAAAAGACACGACATTGTGCAATACCATTGTGAAATGCAAAAATGATGACAAAATGTATACGCAAAGCAATACACACGGATACAGACATATGCCGCAGTCAGAAGGAAAATACTGTTGATGCATACATATTTTTAATCAAAATGTCATATTTTACCACTACATTAACAGATCAGTATGCATAAGGCTCCACTTCTATTCGGCATTGAGAAAAAACTGTATAGGACTTCGCGCTTAAATTAAAAAAAAGAATTGAACTAACTTACGAATCATGTCCATGTATATGTAGTGTAAGGATACATTGATATATTTTACACAATCAGTGCACATCAGTTGCGCATCTTTTTTGCATAAACATTTTGAAATACTTAAATTGTCTCTATTAAATTAATCTATTTTGCCCAAGCATTCAAAATGAATACATATAGACACTAAAAAACAAACATGCAGTATTATTGTAAAAGTAAATTACAGGAAATCACTTCGTCAGACTTCTGTATAAAATGCATATTCCTAAAATGCTGAAGCCAAATTCCTGGGGGTAGGTCACCATTAAGGTTATGGCTAGGTTGTATCAGTGTAGTGTCATGTGCAAAACATTCGTGTGTAGATTCATACCAAGTGTTATTTATTCCACTAACTACAATCAAAACACATATTTAAAACATGTAAGTTTCGTCTAATAAATATATATATATAACTAGATGCATGGTATACATCAATAAGACACATCACTTTAACAATAGAAGAAATGTGAACATAAACTATTCAACAATAGACAGGTGTCTACATGGTTTGTTGTTTGTGTGACCATTATGACATTTGGGACTACCATTCTGCTTGGCTGTTTTTTTAGATTCACAAGTTGGGTGCACTTAAATTAATTCAATTTTTCACTCTTTCACTGGAATACGGTGCAGAAAATGCTTATCTTTCCGGAGCACCTGATTTCACTCCCGGTTTTAGTGGAGTTTGTGTTGTTTCTTATTTATTATTTTGAACTGTTGATGTAAATGTCTTTTGGTTTTATGAGTCTTTGTTAACTCCTTGGTTTTGATTGTTATTGCTTTAATATGTTTCTTCTTTTTGATTTGACAATACAAAAACCGTATATTCCTTATTAAAATGCTTGTAAAATATATTAAATATATTTTCCTGCAGGTACACATCTATAGAAAAAGATATGTACGAAACATACTCTTTCGACAACGTTTTTTTCTAAAAAAAAAATAGATTCTTGCTACTTCAAGAATGACTTTCCCAAAATATCCATCCTAAACCCCACTCCAGTATATAAAACTAAGACGGTGTGGAAGTATGGCTTATGATACGAGGTTTGAACCTAAACCAAATGACATAGATTAACTTTAAGAAATGTTTATTATTTCAAGACTTTCACCATCGAAATAAGTCATATTTCCAAGTAAACTAAAAACTTTATATTTCAATATATAGAATAGTATTTGAATTAAGCAGCAGCATAACTTTCGAAGCAGTCTTAAGCTTGTGATAAGGGCATGTCATAAGTACATCTTAGGACGTATCGAAATTAAGGATTGTCCAATGTTATGGACATCCATTAAGTTGTCGTTAGATCGATATATTTTGTTATACTTAACTTGTATCGCAAATCATTTTTTTAACCATTGGTTTGCAATATTGGAAATGTTACTGAATAATAAAGATCCAGTCTTTCACTAGATGTTTATCAAAGGTACCAGGATTACAATTTAGTACGCCAGACGCGCGTTTTGTCTACATAAGACTCACCAGTGACGCTCATATCAAAATATTTATAAAGCCAAACAAGTAAAAAGTTGAAGAGCATTGAGGATCCAAAATTCCAAAAAGTTGTGCAAAATAAGGCTAAGGTAATCTATGCCTGGGATAAGAAAATCCTTATTTTTTTCGAAAAATTCAAAGTTTTGAAAACAGGAAATTCATACAAATGACCACATCATTTATATTCATGTCAACACAGAAGTGTTGACTACTGGGCTGGTGATACCCGCGGGGACGAAACGTCCACCAGCTGTGGCATCCACCCAGTGGTGTAAATAGTTATCATGTTGTTCGGCATCTGTATAGTCAGAATTCCTCATTTTGTTCATAATCAATAGTATATTTCGACAGTATACTGCACTAATCTGACTACTTTGTATTTATTTGACAAAAATGTACGAGATTTGGCCTTAAAAGCAGTCAAATATGAAACTGTGCTCTCTTAGTTTAACTCACTCAAAAATTATTTACTTATTCTGTCTACTGTTGTAAATCTATTTCAAATCTTTATAATATAACTTGCAATGTATAATCCTTATATAAGTATAAGTATAAGTATAAGTAGTCTTTCAATCAGTGTAATTGATACATGAGGTCTGTAATTGGTATGTCTGTAACTGCTGGTAGTCCTTTGTTATTTTATTTATCATTGTCATTTTGTTTAGTTTCTTTTGTTACCTTTTCTGACATCGGACAAGAACTTCTTTTGAAGTGAGTTTTATTTTGCGTATTGTTGTGTGTGTGTGTTTTTTCTGCATTGACTAGAGGTATAGGGGAGGGTTCAGGACAGGAGGATGGTTAGGAGATGCTATGTGCGATAATCATGCATGAACTTTGAGATCCATGCTTAGACATGTCATAGAACATTCGTCAGTCATACTTAATACTGTCCTAACTTAAATTATAATTTACGACAAGTCATAGGACACGTTCATTGAAACAGATCCCTGATTGTTAAAATACTTACGACTTGAAATATTACACACAAAATTCATCCTCTCTTTGCAGCTGCGTATCGGTCGTGCACTCGTGGAAAAGCATTGGGGACCACTTGAAACAGTTGTTTTTGAGTCGAATGTATTGACTGCTGTCATACCTAATTAATTTTATTAAAGTTATAAAATAAAATATCTTTGCAATGTAATACATTGTTGGTGTTGGATTTCAGTACTATACTTCAATAGATAAATTTTGGAAATTGTAAACCACTTAACAAGATGGTTGACGAGCTAACATTTAACTATTTACGACAAAAATCTTAAAATATGTTAAAATCTCAATACTAACTTGGCTTTTCAATTCCAACTTAAATGTTGTTGTTGTCAATATGAGGTAACTTTATATTGATATTCTCCAAGACCCTGGTACTGAACAATTCAATTTGTATCGACCTTGTGTCAGACTGTGTTTTGTCGGGAAGTTGATATTAACGCTATTTGTTGAATGTGTTTATTAAGTTTTTTTACAATTTGCCTTAATTAGTACTGTATATTTTCGTATATACAAACATATATTTTTGTGTGATCTGCACATTCAGTTTATCCCTACTTAATATAATGCTATATCACAAAGTACGATGTTTTAGCCAATGAACACTTTGCGATATACTACCAGCATCAGCAGGTTTGATATGCTAGTATGAAAGAGAAATAGGACAATGGGATAGCTGTTACGGTTACCGCTTTAATTGAATCCTCGCTACCTTGGAATTTATGTAAAAAATTAATAGAGATAATAGCTTGCAACATACTATCATTCAATCTAAACAGAGGAAGACCACTTCCAGATGTGCAAAATATATCTGTTTCCTCACAAGCTCCTATACAAGTTGTTGTAGTCTGCCATGATACCTTATCTGATTGGTATAAACATTGACAGACGTTTCTCTGAAATGATCAATTTAAAAAATGACTTCCATGTGGAATGAATCGATTATCAATACACTTTTCATTATCCTAGTAATGCTCCATTCTAAACTGTCCTTATTCTATTATTTTTAGTTTTGTATTGATGTAAATAAAGTTTTCGATTTCTTTGAACAATTTTTCTTTGATGTTTCTTTTTAAATATGACCATTTTTTTGTATCCTAAATACAGGATCATTAAAATGACGTTGAAGAACAAATTTAAAGATCAGGTAGATCATTGTACCTAAAAAAAAATTATAATATGGATCAAATAATATATACACTAAGGTGTATTTAAGACTGCAAGGACCTGTAACAACACGTGTTTCAATATTTATATTATTACACACTATCATTAGGCATATACTCACAAAATAAATGAAATATTGGTAGTTAGGTCGACTTGTACAAGCAAGGACACATTCAAAAATACTTTTTACATTGTATGGATACTTGCTCTCCGGGAACCATCCTTGAAAACTTTTCTGAATGTTTGTTATCTCTTTTGAGTATAAACTTATAGGCACACAGCCTACAAAACCAATATAAGAATGATTAAAAGTACTGAAATAAACGTGTTATTTTACTTTGGTTTTATATCTATATAAAAATATACTCTTTTTTTTTTATTAATTTTGAATCTCTGCGCGTTTGTTTGCGAGATTAATAATATAGGAGATAAAAACGATTTGAAATTGGAAAAGCAACGATGACATAATTAATTTTGTGATCAACTTCTAGACTGGTTTCTTGCTGGCTGTTTGTGAACAAGGAATAGGTCCGTTCGGACTAACAGTTAAAGTTAAAATGCATCATGCTAGTGCTGCAAGGGTATTCATAACTCTACAAATCCTGTGCATCTCTTGATATTTAATATTTATAGATTGCATGTAGTAGTTCGCTATTCAAAACATTGTACCATACCTAAAAAATGTCCCCAGTCTGACAGTAATACAGTTGTTTGTATCCAGGCTGCATGTCCTTTTTGTAGTGAAGTTTTCTTGTTTGTTAATTCGTGTAATGTTAAAAGTTGACATTTTTTGTTTGCGTCTTGCCAGTTGGATAATGTGTGATCTTGAAAAGGAATAAACATAGCAGTATGAGAATTTATTCAACATTGTCGTTATTTCATAAAAAAAATTATTTTGATATAAGTTATTCACAAAGAAGTGAATGTACGTATTCTGACAACATCTAAATCTTACAGTTATCATAGGATTTTTAAATATTGTCAGTTTAAAACATAAATACATACTTTGTATATTAACCTTATCGATATAAACATCGAACTTTTTACTATAAATAAATAAAAAATAAATATATTTTATTGCTCCGCAGGATTGAGTTCAGTATCGCAGGAGCTACATAGGGCTACGTAGATTTTTGACTGCTGAATGTGTCGCTAGCCTAGCTGTTACATAGTTCTAGATAGCTGATAGTAGTCAAAAATATACGTAGCCCTATATGTAACTGCTAATATATTGAACGCAACCCATTTATTTACATTTACGGTATTACATTATGTTGATACATTCATTTTGGCATTTTCTCAACTTTTTTTATTATGACGTCGAATAATTGGTTATCAAAAGTACCAAGATTATTATTTAATACGCCAGACGCGCGTTTCGTCTACATAAGACTCATCAGTGAAGCTCAGATCAAAATAGTTGGAAGGCCAAACAAGTAAAAAGTTCAAGTGCATTGAGGACCAAAAATTCCAAAAGGTTGTGCCAAATACGGCTAAGGTAATCTATTCATGGGATAAGAAAACCCTTAGTTTTTCGAAAAACTCAAAGGTTTGTAACTGGAAATTTATAAAACAAAAAGAGCATAAAGTCGAAATCTATCGAAAGTGTACTGATTGATATTTTGGTCTAGGGTAAATGCTTTTTTTATTAGTTGCTTTTGGACTTGGACTCGCTTTCGGATACTGCCAGTTCTCTTAGATTGTTATGTTGTTTCTTTGGTTTTTTTTTTTTTTTATGGATTTGTGTGTGTTGTTATGTGAGATTTTATTGTACCGATCTTATAAATCCAGCCTTTTCTACTTTATTTTACAGTAAGTCAGGATCCTGTAATTCAGAGGTTGTCGTTTGCTGCTGTACATCATATTTCAATTTTGTTTATCATTTCCTAAATAGCTCAGACCGGTATTTTTTTCATTCGAATTGTTTTATATTTGTCAAGTTTGGTAATTTTATCGTGTGTTATGGATTTTGTTCCTGGTTGAAGGTCGTGCATTGACCACTTGTTTTACTCTTGCGTCATTTGGTCTCTTGTGGAAAGTTATCTAAAAAGCACTCGTACAAAATCTGATTATTTTTAAATAGAAGCATTTTTAATAATCTGTAAAGATTTTGCGTATCTTTATTTATGTATTAAGATCAATTTAATCTGAACGAAAATATAACCATATAGTCAAAATTATAGCTAGATATCAAATTTGTAGCAAAGTAAGAAAAAATGCAAAAGTTTAGGAACAATTCATACGTATATTTTATCATGATAGATTGTATCAAATCCCGGTTCCATCGATGATCATATTTAACTTAAGATTGTCATGTTTAAGCTGTCAAAACCAACATGTTGGCATGCTTGGACTATTGAAGATTTTATAATTTCACTTTTCACTTCTTGCTCATTTAACTTTCGAGATTAGTATTGTACTCAACGGGGTAAGGTGGTTGACTATGTTTCTCGTATGATTTATAAGAAAATGGGCACCTCCAGATTTTGGCGGGATTTGTGTTGCTTAGTCTTCGGTTTTCTATGTTGTGTCTAATAAACTATTATTTGTCTGTTTATCCTTTTCTTTGTTAGCCATGGCGTTGTCAGTTTATTTTCGATCTATGAGTTTAACTGTCCGTCTGGTGTCTTTCGTCCCTCTGTTATATCACACTTGTATGATCATAATTATTAAGATTTATACAAAATCACAATTTGTAGAATATATCTATACTTAGGATTATCATATGGAAAAAATCAGAAAAAACAAGAGATATATAAAATTTGAACAACGAAATACAAAACTCCAAGGAAAATTCAAAACGGAAATTCTCTTAAATACCAAAATCAAAAGGTCAAACACATCAAACGAATGCCAAACATACATAGGCGAAGGATACCAACGATACATTTATTTTCACCAGTCAAAATTAGCTTGGCAATGCCGTAGCTAAAAAGAAAACAGACAAACAGACATAAGCAATGCATAAAATACTGCATCGAAATCTAAAGACTGTGCTATTTGAACCAAATCAAAATCGAGGGGTTATCTCAGGTTTTCCGGAAGAATAAGATCATTTGTAGATTTTGCTCCACATACATCACGTATGACACCTTTTGTTTTTCTTATATTCGTACAAAACCCGGTGACAAGTTTTTTTCGGAAGGTCAAAATCGGGGAAAGGGGGCGGTATTTTAGTTAGAATAATTGGAACATTCTTGTGAGACGAAGATTCGGTTAAGGTTGACCAACTCCTGATGACGTCCTTTTTTTCTTGGTTTCCTTCTAAGCAGCAAACCTCTATTGGTAAAGGATGATAAGAAATACAAGCACTGATATATCGTATCAATTTGGAGATATGTAATCCGTATTCAGGCGCTATCGAATATTACTACATAGAAATGGACGGTTCACAATGGTGAACCTGAACTCATCTCTGTTGTCGTAAGGGTTTTTTTCAAACGACCATCAATGTCGAAGTCTAGATGTAACTCAAGACCAGAGGAAGACTAGTCTGTATTTATTGTTTTCTTTATTTTATTTCCCGTAGCAAATACATGCGTTCAATATGTAGTCATGTTCCTGACTTTGTAAAGGCATATATCATTCAGGGAAGTAATTACAATTGAGTCTTCATTATTTGTATTTAATGTTAATATTCGATAAGTGTGATATCCTGGAGTCACTTTATTAAAAATAACAGGATGTACTTGTCTTTGGTATTTCCTGTATGATATTAAAACAATCTAAATCCTGGTCAAAGGCAACTATAATTAATTAAACCGATTTCTAGACTTTGAACTACACCGACATGCTGATCTGAATTTTAACGCGCTAGTTTAAAAAGTAACCATGGTAACTGTCAACAGGAAAATATGTAATCTTACATGACCACATTCTTATGACTCCGGAGCGACTGCTTTTACAATGATTCTTTATTGCTGCATAACCTAGGGGAAGAAAATACCAGTTATGAAATCTGTGGTGTAACCCAGCATGAGTTCTTGAGTTGAGCTCTACTACGTACGATGCCACATGAAGGTTTAATCGTAACATAAAATAAGAAGCTGTGGTATGAGTGCTAATGAGACAACTCTCTATCCAAGTCACAATTTATTCAAGTGAATATTATAGGTCAAGGTACACTTAAGAACACATTTGATTAATAAACTGAACAATAAGTTGATAAACTGAGACATTAGTACTATGAAAAAAATCGCTATGGCCATTGAAAAAATGTGAACTTACTGTTAACGTTAAAATGATAATTTGAACAATTATGTTATGACATATTCTTACATTTGGACGCTGTCAACAAGCAACTGATTTTAATGGAAATAAACTAATCATATATACCAGAATTAAATTGTGTATTCACGCCAGTAACATTTTTCGTCTACAAAAGACTCATCAGTGACAGTCGAATCCGAAAAGGTTAAAAAGGGCCAAATAAAGTTCGAAGTTAAAGAGCATTAAAAGTTTTGCCAAATACAGGTAAGGTATTCTATTCCTGAGGTAGAAAGGCCTTAGTATTTTAAAAAATCAAAAGTTTTGTAAACAGTTAATTCATAATTATGACCATATCAATGATAATTCATGTCAGGACATAAGTGCTGACTACTGAGCTGGTGATACCCTCGGCGAATTAAAACTCCACCAGCAGTGGCATCGACCTATTGGTTGTAAATACACTCATCATAGATACAAGGATTGAAATATTGAATTTGTGCCAGACGCGCGTTTCGTCTACGAAAGACTCATCAGTGACGCTCGAATAAGAAAAGTTTAAAAAGTAAAAAAAGTACGACGTAACAGAGTCTTGAGGACAAAATGTTCCTTAAAGTTTTGTGAGTGGATGTTGAAGCAAGATAAAAATCATTCACAACAGAAGTAAAATAGTTTAATTCGATAGTTGCTACTTTACATTTAACACTCCTCACACATCGGTTATGTATGACATATTCCATATCATAACAAATATAAACAAAAACAAACTATCAATCATTATTATGTTAAAGTGCAGCTTTTATTAATTCTACAAAACATCATTTCCATATTCGTGATATATGTGATTTCAATGAGTAAAAATAATTTCAAATATGTGTTTTACAACAACTGCATGTATTTATACTAAGATTGGATCAAGGTTTTTTACAACATTGATATGATATGTTATGCAAACGATTCTTCATAAACAGTTTCTTTACTCATTTTGTCGACTTAATGTGTTCGAAACTCTGGTAAAAAAAACCATATTTAAACACTTTAATAAACTATCAATTTGTTCAATATATACATCTGTACATTTATTAAACAGGAAATATTTACCTTTTCCATACACATTGTTCTGTATAATTTCGTAACAAAGTACAAGCAAAACAAATCCAAAGCAGTCTATATTTTTCATTTCGTCGAGTGAATGTAATTTCTAATTGTATTTTAATTAATAAGGAAGTAAACAGCATTACACAAATAATTATCAATCTAATGATATATTCAAGTTCAGTGCAATACAATGGATTATGATTATAATCATCACGAAAACTATAATATTTTAATATTTTATAAGATTTTCCTATCCTAAACATAGATTACATTAGCCGTATTTGGTACAACTTTTTGGAATTTTGGATTCTCAATGCTCTTCAACTTTGTACTTGTTTGGCTTTATAAATATTTTGATATGAGCGTCACTGATGAGTCTTATGTAGACGAAACGCGCATCTGGCGTATTAAATTATAGTTCTGGTACCTTTGATAAATATAGAACGACAACAAAACTTTTGTATCAACATTATCATTATATATTTTTTTTCGTTCTGAACTAGTCAGTCGACATCTTTATAAGTTAATAATTTGAATTTGGATGTAACTGTGTCTTCTGATTGGCTGACAGTGTTTTGTGTATTATCTCATAGACATAATTTGTCATGTGACCGTGACGTCATCAACGTTTTATCATGATTTACGCCTGTTTAAAATAGAACTTCCAATTAAATTATAAGGAATGTCGGTCTATTCAAAATTACATCAAAAATTTGGTGCAGACTTGATAATAGTTATTCAGTGGGCACCACATTTCTTTATGTTATTTCTTCATAGACAGAAAAAAATATTACAGTCATTCCTTAATTATTATCACTTTTGTTCAATTTTGCCTAGTATTGTTTTGTGACAAATACTTAGATATAGAGAAACTTTAAATAGCAAGACCTGATGTGTAAAAAAGACAAAAAAATCATCTGTACTTTACTGAAGTATTGCATATGAATGAAGTTTGTGGTGTTATTTTTTGCAAAACTATATTAGATCAAGAGAAATTTCAAGCAGCATAAATGATCAGCAAAAGAAGATAAAAAAAGAAGTCACTTTGCTAATTTCGTCAGTCAACTCCTAGGGCATAAAGTCACTTAGCATCTCCTTACAAAAGAATTCCCAATGAATACGGATTTTTTACCTTTTTTAGGGTGGGGGGGGCAAACATTCAAGTAAAGAGAAACTGAACAAACATGATTATGTTATTCATGAATAGTAAAAAGTTACATCACAAACATACTGAACTCCGAGGAAAATTCAAAAGTTCCTAATCAAAAGCATTAATAATATACACTAACACATCAAACGAATTGACAGCAATTGTCATATTAAAGACATAATAGGTAAAGATGTCAAAATATAATGCTTGTATATAATGTATCGTTGTGGCCATTGTTGGCGATGTCCATCGATCCAGGTCAGCGTTACTGGCTGTCTAGAGACTGTAGTTTCAATCTTTTCTCAAGTTTATTAAACAGTGAAATACAAAAACATTGATATGCCTATACAATTTACGGTTCTTTTGACATTAAATAACTTATTATTACATTAGATGTACATGTATATTTCATTATTAAACGTTATTTTGATTAGCTATCAGCGATCTCGCAACATGCATCATTCTAAAATGAATTGCATGAATTGTAACATACATGATAACACACATTTACCTAATAAAGTGCGCAGATAAATGAAACAAAAAATGATAATAATCGTGTTTCATGATCATAGCGAAAAAATGGAATTGTAAGTATTGCATTCTTCTTTCAGTAATTTCATAGGGTTGTAAAAGCGTTAACTTTCCGTAAATTCTGTCAATTCTTATACAATCCAATGCATTTACAAAAAGAAGCATTACATTCTTAATTGCATCTGTCATGTCTGTAATTTCCAGTTTTTCAAAATAAATATAATGCATGGAAATGATTGTGATAACTATATTATCCTACCAAAAAAAAGAAAATACATGTGTGTTAAAAATAGATTACCAACTTATACATGTCATACATGTAGTGTAATAGATTCCTGAAAATGTTGTAGTGTCACGTTGGGAGGAATGACTACGTTATAACTAGGCTAATGAATATTCATTATATAAAACATCAACCTGTCATTTTTAATTGAAGGTCAACGCTTTTATATATGATAGTTCAAAACGTTTTATTTATGACAAACAACAATATAGAACACGAGAATACTTCAATTTACTTATAATATCCCCTACGAATTATTTTGAGTAGTGATATTCATCATTGTGACAAGTAACGCTGAACCTCTTCATCCGAGACCTCGTCAATCCTATAAGGGAATTCAGGCCATTTCTTAAATTTTACCAAATCTTTTGAAAATTTATCAAAGAAATTGACCTTATCTTTTGAAATTGCTACAAAGTCACATTGCTGATAGACAAGTATTACTCCCCAGTTGTGACCACAAATATTCCCAAATACTCTTTCCGTTTTCTTTATCGTGTCAAATTTTGTTATCTTTTTAAGAGGTTCGCGTCTTATTCTTGTCAAAATTGTCTTGTCAAAAATTATAGTGATTTTTCTTTTTATATTTCTGATAAATTGACCATCAGCTATTGGTTTCCCACAAAACTTGCAATTAACTGTGTAGGCTCCTATGGTTTTACTGTCTGATTGGCGTTGTTGGAGTAGTCGTCCCTGAACTTCGGAAGCATAGATCCCTCGTTCGGCTATTGCAATATGTGCAGTAAGGTCAAGGTCGATTACTTGTTCAATTGCATTTTTCATGTAGAATTGCCTTAATATATTTTTGGTTTCCCTTTCAAAATCTTCTGAAGACGCCAGGATGACTTCCCTTCCTCCTTTGTCTCTAATTCGTCCTAGAAATAGAATTATGTTTTATACATGTAATGATATATATCAAACGAGTACTTTCTATCATTTCTATATTTTCAATTAAAATCAAAACATCACTTAGTTAGACCTGAAAACAACGTACCTTTATGATAAGTTATGTTTTTATCATTTAATCCAAGTCCGGAAGAGGTCAGTTGCTTTGTATTCGTTTGAGTGCATACGCAGGAAGTATCGACCCATTTCTTCAACTCATTTGAAACAGATAGATAGATAGATAGTTTATTCTCATAAAACCATGAAAGTACAAAGGTTACAGAGAAGTTAAAAAAATAATAAACATAAAAATAAAAAATGCATTAAAACTTCTTCAAAACATTAGTCAGCAGTTATAATAATTAACTGCTCATTAGAACAGTGATGTATTTATATTATAAATGCTTGATCAGGTGCATGTCAATTGTCTCATTTTGCTATTTTCAAGCATTTGTCATAATTACCTCTCATTTGATAGCTACTAATTTCATCCACTCTAAATTTGTATCTAATCATCAAATTGCATTGTGGAATATCAAGCCCTTCGCATGCAACAGAAGTTGCAACGATGCACAAATGTTCTCCTTCTCTAAATCTTCCCATAACCTCAAGTTGTTCATCAATATGTAGACCTGAAAGTCAACAAAGTTGTTAGAGCTCCTTAATTTGTTAAGCAAAAACACAAATATAAATGAGCAGAGTACAATGTATCATCTTTGTGTTCTTTGAAGTTTTTTTTGTTAGTCAACCTTTTAATCATCAACATCAATAAATTGACATCAAGTGTTTGTTCAAAACAAATCTAAAGACAAGAGAGAGCCTTTAGTTTTCCAAATCTGAATTTTCCATTTCTATGTAATATCCATTCCAGCGACGAATGCATATAAGTTAAATGTTCCCTAGAAGGTACGAGATTCGAAAGCTTGCGTTTAGATTGATTGACCGATGATAAACAGATTAAATGAACACGGTTATTTTTACAGACGAGCCTACCATTTTCTTATGAACAAGGAGTGCAAAAACATGTTTTTGTTTTGAGTGTATTAGCACACTCCCTAATTAAGTCCGTGTAAATTTGCATGCATCACACATCAATTTAGTATACAAGTGCCATAAGGTTCATGCAAAAGTTTTCTACTAATAAGAAAATGGTATGCAAGCACATTATTTTACAAAAATACAGTTACCTGCTTTATCCTTTGATTTTGTTCCCCCCGTCAAATGGGTAGCTTTTAGACAATGTGGTAGTCTTTTTGCTAGCGCTTTTGCAGATGCTCTTGTTTTAACGAATACCAGGAATCTTGAATCGTCATTTAATATTTCATATTCCTGCAGAAGTGTTTTTATTATTTCATTAACGTCTGGATTACTCTCAACGCTGTGCCTTATCTCCCGTAGACGTGTTGTGACATCTGCAATATTACCAAAGGTTATTTGTCATGATTAGTTTGTTATTAATCAAATTATAATTTCTGAAATGTGTGCCTCCGAGGATATAATAAAGATATAATTCAGTCAAACATGATAAAATGTAAAATTAGCTTTAAACATGTTAAACTGAACCATGTGAAGACAAAAATGAAATTTGGTATAATGATCAAGACAGTATATTTATAATTCAATTAAAAAGGGTATTGCTAATATTTGACAGAAACAAGGTTAAAAAATCCATTGAGGCTTACCTAATCCTTAAGAAAGATACCTTTATTTGGACCAGGTTTAATCCAAAAAAGTTCACGAATGTACGAAGTCAGAAATATGACAGTTGTTTTGCAATTGCCATGTTGATTGATATAGAAGACCATTGTTTTTTGTCAGGTTCTATTGAATTTTTCCTTCTGGAATTTACCTTGAAGTTTGGTATTTTTTTCAGTACTTTTTTATGTCAAATATTCCGACAAACATTTTTTCGATTCGCAATACGTAGAATAAGACACGATTATAATGTAAAGAATCAAAACAATGTGTTTCAGATATTTAAAGAACTTAATTTTGAAGTTTACCTTGTAGTGCTTCTATAATTTCTCTTTCTTGTATAGTGCTTGCCTGTTGGCTTTCATATGAGAATAGTCCATATGCATCGGTAAGCAATTCAGTAACATTTTCAATTTCAAGTAAAGAATTCATTTCCAAACATTCTACGTATAACTGCAATATAAGTTTAAATGAAAATTAGTGATAATGAGCATTAATTCTTTTCTCAGCATTTTTAATTTATTTTTATCTGAACGATGTATTCATCAATATGAAACAGAAACGGGTTACTGAACAGTTCTAGTTTAATGATTTATCTTTTTTTTTTTGCAATCGGCTACAAATAACTTGACCTGCAAAAACTGACAAAAAAACACGTTTTTATCTTTAAAACTGGTTAAACAACTGTACCATTATCTTCTCACTTTATGTCAATGTTAAACTGTTGCTGATCTTCAAAATGTTTTGGCAGGAGGGCCGACTAAAATGTTAATTTATTTTCAAGTATGTCAATGTGATTGTCATGTTGCATTTGTCTAGTAGGTAATGTATTTTCCTCAGTAATTTTATATTCTTTATGTAGATGCAACTGATTTGATATCTTGCAAAATTATTGATTTGTTGTACATTGAGAAATATATATACAAAAGAGAGTTGTTGAAGGAAGACATGTATGGCTATCCTGTATGGAGTAGGAATTGCTTCCCAATCTAAACAGCCTATTGGTAAGGTTCTTGTTGCCAAGGGTTAGTTTACTCAAACATTTTACTCAGTCTGTCTTTGACTTTCTGCTTGTTACTGTGTATTTCTGTATTTTTTACTTTTATTTAGAATTTGCTAAACAGCGTATTTAAAATATTAGCAAACCTCTAGATGTCTTAGGCAAATATGAATGAGACGGGGCACATCTGCGTCTTTCAACATTACGCTTTCAGTTTTTCTCTTTGTTTCACTAATCCATTGTACATAACGGGTAACTCTTTTATCCAACGGTGGACTTTCTAGGGCAGATAGCAGAGTTCTTGTTTCGAGGCTATCTTGCATTAGAAATGAAGTAACTGAAATTTTAAATCAATGTTCAACATGTTCAATAATTAAACAAAATATCAAAAGCTTATCAATATACATTGTATAGTCGTATATTAACAAATAACAAAAGCTTATAATTAAACATAGTATAGTCTTATAAAAGAGAGGTAACAGATACCAAAGGGAAATTCAAACGCGAAAAGTCGACAACAGTTTGACAACGCCACGGTACAAAAGTAAGAAAAAGACCAACATACAAACAGTTAACACAACATAGAAAATTAAAGACTTAGCAGCACGAACCCAATCAAAAACTGAGGGTGATCTCATTTGAAGGCCATGAAATCTTGCTTCACATGTAACACCTGTCGTGTTGCCCATATTAGTACAAACCCAGTGAAATGTCTAATGCAATTAGTCATTTTCGCGGTAATAGGACAGGATTAATATTTTAGTAACGGCAATGGAAACATGTCCGTTGTCATCTATGAAACTGATATTCAATAACGGTAAACCAACTCGTGATGGTGTCCATTAAATTTACAAATGTATGATTTCAGTTGCAGCACTTGGAACTCTTAATTTAATAGCTGCCTTGTGAGCAGAAACACACTATTAAGGAAAATATGGTAGAAAATATCGAAGCATTTGAGAAATATATACTCTGTATGCAAGCGCTTCTTGAAGGTTCACAATTTGGAAGCTGAAATCATCTCTTTTGTCGTATAAATGTTTACAATTTTATTGTCGATTTCTTGATGCAAGTCATGATATGAGGCAGACTTAAATGTAACTGTTGTATCCTTTATCTCAAGTTGGATGGGATAGATGCATTCAACATATATAGTCAACAAATTTTGAATAGTTTAAGGAGAGAACATCAACTATAAAACGGAAACTGGAGTTAAAGAGAACTGCTTACGTCCTTTCTTCGATCCTAGAAAATGCCCATATGATGACAGCCTCATATGAACAAAGAAAAAGACTGCAAAAAAAGCAGCACATTTGGTTCCCATGAGAATTTCGATTGATTATTACAAACACATAACCGGACCTTAACATACGTTAAATCAAAAACCTTGATAATGTTAGTTTCAGAGAATATTTTGTTTTGTTTGAGTAAGAGTGATTTTTATCGAGTGCGAGGTATCTCTCCCTATGGCAAGTTACAAGTATCTACCTTGAAAATGTTTTAATGAACAAAGCAGGACCAACTCTTTCAAGTGGAATACTTGTGTAAACAGTAGAAGAGTCAAATATTTTAAAACAATTGCAAAATGAAAGAACCAGTTCATCAAAGATATACTGGTTATACAATGTGCACATTTATTTCATTATTTTTTTAATTCGAATTACTTGGTATTCTTCTGCTACTTTTGCGCACTATGAATACAGCAACGTTGTAAACATACATTAGATTTTTTAAGACAATATATATACTGGTCTACGATGCATTGCTAAGCTATTTAAACACGATAGTACAATTACCTTTTCTGTTAGTAAATACACTTTCCACATTTTTTATGGCTTTAAGAAGAATGCCTTCTACAGGATCATGTTGTCTTTCAGTAGACCGAATTTTTACTAAAATAAAATAAAACAAACAAATGATGATTTTACATCAAATGAACTTTCAAAAATATCTATTGTAGCTTTTCCCTACAAAATTAAAAAAGAAAAAAAGTAAAGTTTTATATTCAAAGCTTTAGTACCAATCTAATGTTTTAGTATTATTAATCAAAAGTACGTTTTATTCAACGCATATACTTCATTGTGTAATACCTATTTATTGATCAAGAGTCAAACTTTTTTTAAAAGGTATATGGTAAAACTATTACGAATAATGTTTGTCATTTTGAATGATTGTAAGATCATGTGGATAAACAATCTCGTTTTCGAAGCAGAGACAACATATTGTAGATATTATCACAATACAAAAATGAAATATGAGCACATAATTAAATAAGACCTTTTGTTGGGGTTGATGAATAATCTAACAGTTCTTGTTCATATTTTCGGACAACTGACAGCTTTGATACATCCATATTTGCCATCAAGCATTTCAAATGTTGAACAGCAGAAAATCCATCGTCTGCCCTATTCGTTCCTGGCGAAGCCGTCAGACCTAAAACCTGAAATGTTGAGTTCAGAAATACAGTCAGAGCGTTTAAATCAGTTATGCGTTTGAATTTCAAATATGTAACTTCTTGAATTGTAAAAAAGCAATCTTTGGGGGAAATCCAATAGTTTGTTCTTCTTAAAAGATTTAACTTTCGAGAGAAAGACACTATAGTATTTCGGTTTTTTTCGTGGTATTCTAATTTTCACGTGCTTTGTATGTTTCATGAATTTTTCGATGAAAACTTATGTTATGCCTTTAATTATTTAAAAGCCACATGATGTAACATTTTAAGAAAGTATCGAAAAAATATTGATTTTGTTTACAAACTCGTGTCTACCTTTATCATGTAACGTTCATATCATGTTTGATTTTTATTATACGTTCTTTTGATATGAATTTGTAAATCCATGGTACTGGTCGAATTTAAATTGGTAATAGGTTGAGATCTTCAAAGAAGAAAGATTACCAACATTGCATGTTCATGTGCCTTTCGGGAATCTATACTTTGGTTTTTTATGTATTCTTTGAACTATTTTAATGTTTTTGGGATGCACATATTGTATACCATCTATCCTATAGATGAAGATCTATGCATTAAAGTATTCATAACATCTCATATAAATGTATTTACAAATTGCTCCAATTTTGTTTTTTTTTAGTTTATTATGACGTCCGTGATCACTGAACTAATACACGTTCTTGTAAAGGGGCCAGCTGAATCACGTCTCCGGTCGGGGGATTTTTTTCTGTATTAAATACCCATTGGTTGCCTTCGGCTGTTTTCTACTCTTTGTTTGGGTTATGGCCTCTTTGACATATTCCCATTTCCATTCTCAATTTTATTGTTATAAAGTATATCCCCTCCAGCAATGATTTTATTAATTTCAACAAAAATTACCTTGAAATGCTCTTCATTATTCATTAATGTCTCCTTAATGATCACTTCTGTAATGATACAGCCTGAAAAATACTTCTGTATAATGATCTTAATTAACAAACCTGTGGTGTTATGCTGGATTCCGATTCAAATTTATGCCTCCTGTAATAATTCATAATTTCGTTGAATGGGTTGCGTCGTACCACATGATGACATTCGTCCAACACAATCAGTGTGAACAGATCCATCGGGATTTTATTCTTTGACTTTTCATCCAGATGATTACAAAGAGATTTAGGAGTACAGAAGAATAAAGTTACACGTCGTACTATGCTAGGAAAGGGTTCACATTCACCTTCAAGACTTGCATCCCATTTATAGATCTTTCCCTGAAATAAATAATAGTATGTGTTAATATATGTTCATATTCAATAAACGGATAAACATGTTGTTTATTTTTTTAATTTTTATTATTTGAATACAAAAAATACATTTTATAGCTGCGGAAATTGTTACGATTGCATCGCAATTGTATATGCTCATATTCATTACCTGATAAAAGAACTTATCATCAGAGGGTTGTTATATTAAAAGACAAATTAGTTAAATTAAACTATTTGCAAACTTGATAGATTTGTTTTGAGTGTTCCTCTTACGATGCAAATTTGCAATTGCATATCTTGCTATTATTTCTTGTCTGTTAAAAAAGACTTATTATCGAAAGGTTGTTTTATTTATTTAATGACATATTAATGAAGTTAAATTCAACTAAGTGCCAATCTTATAGAAATTCTTTTCTTTTTTTTTTTGGTGTTCTACCCTCATGTCGAATTCATAATAGATTGATATCTTACTGCTTTGATGTGGGTGCAACTGATGGATATTATGTAAACGAAACGTGTGTGGAGTAATACATTTTGTAGTTTTACAACCTATTGGTGTATCAATCAGAGTGACCGCGCGTTTGTCACTTGAGAGTATCACCAGCACGTTAGTCAATGATACTGTGCTGACATGAAATAACATTACCAATGATTAATACGGCAGCTTTGCTTTGAATTTAAGTAAATGAATATACTCAATCATTTAAAACACTTAAGTTCTTTAACCTCCAGGACTTTATAAATTTTCCATGATCTTCAATTTTAAAAATGTCCTACCAACTGCTTTTATTCGAGCCAATATTATTTTTTTGTTCACGGAAGGCCTGTCTTACGTATTTGATGCAATACGGTGACTTTGTTATGTGTTTGCACATTTTTTTCATTTTATGCTTCAATGTATTTTTCAACAAAACGAAGAACTTTTTTAAAAATCAATAATAGATACCTGAAAATTTAAGTCTTTAAAAACTTTACATGCTCTGCTGTATTGCTGTTCTAACAAAACATTTGTCTTGTTAATGAAAACGACTTTACCTACAGTTAAAAAATGTAGGATTATGTTAAGAAATTAGACAGTCATTTCATTTTTTTAAATATTAGTTAAAAGTATGTATTTCACTTTTGGTATTTGGTATATTTAAAATAGGAGACAGATTAACAAAAGAACTTGTTGCTTGTTTCTGAATCTTAATTGTGAATGTGTTTATAAAATATACTTGTATAATTCATAATAAAATATTATTTACACCAATCAAAATGGTTTACCTCCCGGGTACTTGATCAGATGGTCTTCAATTATATGATATGCAACATAAGTCTTTCCTGCATTGGTTCCGACACATATAATAGTGTTTTGTCCTGTCACAGCTATCTCAGCAAGCTCCTCCTGGTATTTTCGTAGTTTTATCAACCTTGGTATTCTTTCTATTGATCCAAAGAGAACACAGCTCAATTTTAATAAATATTGCAAAACAAAATTAGCAGAAAATATCTATAAAACACATATCAGTCATTTTTCTATCCCCTTGGTTTTTTTTATACCGGTGTTTACTGTAATCTATATATTTATTTAAATCACATAATAAAGAAGATTAGTTTTTTTACGCTTTATTTACCACGTTTTTTTAATCCATATGAGTTAAACAGGTCATTTAGGTCAATCACATTACAAACGTTTGTGCCAATTTAAACACGTGGCTTTCAATGAACCATTTATTTGAAAATGCATCATTTTTAAAAATCCGATTGTCCTTAGTGTCATTGGCTGTTTTAGATTGGAAACAATATTGTTTACTTCTTGATAACCAACTAGATTTGGTATAAATTGTAGCTTATTTTATTTGTACTTGAAACTCAAAAATAAAAATGCCAATCTTCTAATATTAGCTTTATTTAATTGTTCAATCTATATGCTGATATGCCTCAAACGGTAGCTATTTAATGCAATATCTTTAATATCTACCCAGGGATATTTCCAAGTTTGACCCTATTTTAAAGCTCCTTTTAAAATATGTTTAATGAAAGTGATTCAATATTTTCTTCACAAAAGATAACGACTCGAACTTTGGTAACTATTACCACTAAAAAAAACAACATTGAGTCGCAAGCTATTGCAATATAAAATACCACTCATCCCAACTATAATCAATATAAATGCGATACTCATAATGTAAAAACTTAATACTAGTACGCAACTGTGACAGATAGGACACAGCTACTTGTTTTATTTCCAAGTTTTATGGTATATGTGCCACTATCTTCGTCGGTAGATTCTGAAATCACAAGCTTGTAGACCTGGACATGTATACCATCAATTATATCACTTAAACATTCCTGTCTGATTTTTTGGTCGTATAAAATTTCTTCGTCATTCTTCACCCATTCTGCTATACTCTTTGATCCACTAGCAATACATTGTAGGACCACTGTCTTGCCTTCAACACATGTTGTCTCTTTCAGAGCCTTTATGAAAACAGCTGCAAAAGATAGCAATTGTGTAGACAAAAATTGACTTGAAATTTTAGGAATATACTGTTTAGTCCTAATATTTAGAAACAACTTTAACTTCAAGTTAGCCTAAGATGGCTGTGACTGTGACTGTTCTGTTAAGGCCATCTTAATTGTGTTCTGCAATGGAAAGTCTATGCGTTTTGCAGTTTTCTTTCATTTTCATTTGTGTTTTTGTTGGAGAGTCTTATTAATCTTTAGGTCGAGATGATATGAAGGTAAATCCGGTAACACGCGTCTAGGTGATTTTTTTTACTTTCAATAAACGGACCTCGTTGCTTTCTAACCATCAAACTTATAAGCTATCATCTGTCCGTTTGTCAATAAGACTTCATATCATTACCAAAAATATAAAGTGTTTCAAATTTCGACTGATATATTTCGAACGAGTGGATTCGCATGCTGAATTATACATGTATGCATAGCGCAAGACGCTTTTGTTGTCAATTCGATCGTTTGATGTGTTTTATCATTTGATTTTGCCATTTGATTATGGACTCTCCGTTTTGAATTTTCCTCGGAGTTCAGTATTTTTTGTGATTTTACTTTTTACCTTGTCGCGCTGCTTTCATTTGGAGATCATATGATTTTAATTGTTTTTGTTTCTAAATCACTTTGATTTACCTTTTCTTAGTTCGTCGACTTGAACATTTGACAAAAGTAAATTACTTAATTATTTGACTCAACAAAGTTTGAACTTACAATCGACCTTTCCTAATCGAAGCCAACCCGCTTCAAAACATGATCACAATCCAATTTGAACGTGAAAACATTTGATCATCCTGGTACATTACAAGGGATAAATATCCATATACAAATATTAAATATTCTATTTTCATTGTTGATGAAGTTAAAGCAGAATTAAACTTGCAGCTAGATGAAATTGGAAATTCAATTTTTGCATTTTTATCAATGTATGCTGATATTCTCAAGACAAATTCTGTATAGCCAATTCAAACAGTTCCTAATGTTTCGTGTCTTGATCAGCAAAACGTAAGTTGATGTGTTTAGCGTCAAATCATATTTGCAATCCCTCAATATGACTCTCTGATTTTCTTAAAACAACGCCAATGACTATTAATAATTAGGATGAACAATACCTGAAACTATATTATACATCGTAAACAAAATACACTTGAATAAGTTTGTTTCATGGACATTTTAGTCGCGTGATATATTAAATATTCTGATACGTACCATTTTCATTTCCTTGCTGTTCCGATATACCCATCGCTATATAACATAAATAAATTCTTTAATTACATGTCATTTTGGTTAAAAAAAATCTAAATCAATTCTATTACAGTAACAAAGGAACCCGCTCATTTATTTCTACAATTGAATTCTGTTTTTGTTTTTACTAATTGTTGGACTATTTTGTTTAGTTTGATTTCTTTATCTCTTCTTTTATGTTGTACTAGTCAAAATTTTATTAACAGTATTTTTGCGTTATTATTGTATTCTAATATTTCTGGTCTCTCGATCTCTTCTGTATTTTCTTTTTCATTCATTTGCATCCATATTCATGTTTTAAAATCACTTGCAATATCAGGAAAACGACGAATATTATAAATTTCTTAAGGGTTTATGACCCCTTCTGCAGAGATTTTTGTTATACAATTTGAAACATAGATTACTCACTTGCTTTTCTATGATGTGCTAGTGTTTATTTTGTACAAAACGTTCTAAACAACCTATAAATTTCAAAATATCTCGTGCTGAGTCCCTAAAGTCGAGCGCACCCTTAAAGGTGTACTTGATTTGGTCCATATTCTATTTTGTTGTAACCAATAGCTACATTAATAAACTTGTTTTAATGAAATCAATGCTAGCACTGCATGCAATAATCTTATATCTATCAGTCATGAAATTGCCAAATATGAGGGTACAAGGATAAATGCTGTGGATTTTCTATATAATTTCCATATGTTTAGCATTGAATCAACACAAGGGTACATAATCCTTAAATACTTTTGATTTTGTTTTCTCTGAGAATTTTTAAGTTTCATTTTCGGAATAACACTTCAATGCGACATTTCTATATATTTGTTTTTAATATGTTATTATCAGGCAGTTGCGTTGTTTATGTTAATGATATTTATGGAAATACGTACCCAATAGGTGCTCCTTTAGTTGTGAAATTTGGTCTTCATACTCTAAGCCTCTACATCGCCATTCTTCAATTTCTTCCAAGTACTTTCGTTCTGTATCCTCGTCCATACAGCAAATTCGTAGATCTTCTACCTCCGAAACAAATTCATTGTTCCTTTTACTACATATCACCTGTAATCTACCTGCAATTTCTTTAAATTCGTCGAAATATTCATCTAATTCCAGGTCACTGACCTCTGTGTTTCCTCTGTGTATGATCTGATTTCTTCGTCGACGACATCTTTCTAGGTCATCACCTATCCTGGTTTGTTTAGGTTTTGGATCGTCAGAATCCCAACCATTGGTAGGCACTAGTGTTTGGTAATGAATATTTCGTAGGATCATATAAATCAGCGGAATGTCAAAATTCTTGTACGATATCGTGTTTACCGCTTCATTAATTTTTTTCCAGTCTGATGATTTCAGACGATATATTAGTTGAGAATGTGTATTGCAGTTGTAAAAAATATTTTTAGGGTTTTCATAGTAAAACAAAACTTCTTGTAGGAATTTTGGTAGCAGATTTTGTGCAGCGTGTCCAAGACGAGCATAGTGTGTTTTACTAGATAATCCAGTACTACGCAGCTGTGTGGCCATATCAATAAGTCAACATTCGTTTTCCTGAAATAAAACGATACACTACTAAACAATAAAGAAAGATCGTGTTCAACATCGAAAATATAATAAAAGCAAATTAGATGTAACTACATGTAACTAGTCCTAAACATGATATCTTTTTGATCCAACAGTTAATAAAAAAAATTCATGAATTTTCATGAATGATTGGTTAGTAAGTTCATTTTCTATTTCCATATATTAGACCATACGCCTACAAATTTGACGGATATATACTCGTTGTCGTTTCTTTATTCCTGAAAAACACATGTAAACTATAACAATCTGGAGTGCTTCAACTGAAAATATAACCTTGTGATATATCACATTTAAAATCTTGAATGATGATATATTATATTAAATCACCTGTACTTTACAGATGTGTCAACTGTACTTTACAGATATTTAAATGTCATAATTCGCTAACGAAGATACAAACCAAGGTGACCATCAAAAGCAAAGGAAAAGAATAGTTATCAAAGGTTCCAGAATTAAGCGAGACTGGTTGAATAGAGAGACAATCACGACTAATGCAAATCCGAACTCAAACAAAATGTCACAACTGGAAATGGGATAACAGATCATACAACTTTTTTGATACAATTAAAACATTGTATCGATAAACCAGTTCGTATTCTTTTTCGTCGAAGAAAACTTGTCACGTTCTTCCTCATAACTCTGTTGACGTGGATGTTCTGTAAGGAGCACGCCTCTGTTGTGATAGCGTTGTCGTGCACCAGTGTAACGTATAAACTGAATATACGATTGTATTGAGGGTTTGTTATAGATGATTAGTGGTAAGTTGATAATAACTGAAATCATCACGTGTGTCATAAGTTCTTTATCAGCTGTTAAAATTAAGGAATAACAGTACTGTAGTTAAAGAGTTGACACCGTCAATTGTAGATTTTACGGTCGCAAAGGCAGTTTTACTGGCGACGCGTCGCGGAGACAGTAAAACGGAGATTTGGGACCGTCAAATCAAAATTGACGGTGGCAACTCTTCAACTACAGTACTGTTATTCCGATTCTAATGCATTTCAAAAAGAAATTGTAACGATAAAACTTGGAAAAATGTCTAAATTTGACAAATAAAAAAAGTCCGCGAAACTTCATGAATGATTTTGGCGCAAAGACGTCATGGGTAAACATGTAAACATGACGTCATACAAATAAAAACTTACAAACTGGAGGTTATTACGTTACCTGTACGCTTCAAATTCGGATAAATAACTTTAAAACGGCGAATTCGAGGTAGGTGTTGTTTTATTTTGGATTATATAGTAGTTATCGAACATTTTGTTGATTCAATCATTTCAAAATGGTTGTCCCTCCTTAGTTACGCCTGGTCAACTGTGGATTTGACGGCAACTTTTAGCCAATGAAAAAAAATGTTACATACAAATTGCATTAGAATGCCTTATTTACAATGATTTATGTGGTAAAAAGAACGCAATGTGTGTTTAGTCCTGATTGATGTGGATCGAACGTAGCAATGTTTTATTCATTTGAAGGCATTTAAACTGTACATTTAACTAATATACATTGGAATGATATCGCCGTCAGTTGGAATTGATTATCATTAAATGGGATACGAATTTCGTTTATTCTAAGGTTATTCTCAAGTGCTTTAGGTTTTTTTTCGTCTTATGTCTGGCAAGAAGATATATAACTATTTTTCAATACTTAAAGTTAAAAAGGAAATAAGCTTTTCTTTAACTTATCTGAAAGTCAAAAAGTAAAACTTTCAACATATATGATAAAAAGTAAAATCACAAAAATACTGAACTCCAAGGAAAATTCAAAACGGAAAGTCTCTAATCAAATGGCAAAATCAAATGATAAAACACATCAAAAGAATGGACAACGGCTGTCATATTCCTGACTTGGTACAGGCATTTGTAATAAAGTACTTATTTTCTGTTCGAAATAAAAAGCATTGGATTATGTGAAATAAAATGTAATCAAAGATTCCAAGTTTATAATTTAGAAGCCAGACGCCCCTGCTTTCTAAACAAAACTCGTCAGTGGAGCTCACATTGAAACAATTGTAATTTTAAATCGTTTACGACGTTGATGAGCATTTTTGAATTATGTGTTTGCCTAACATATATTTACTGTTTCCTCAACAAAAGTGTGGAACGGCCATTTCAGGTCAAATATCTGGACATGTTAATGACGTAATAGTGACATTATTATTTTTTTGTACTAAATTTTCAAAATAACATAAACTGGTCATTATAAATATTGAATTTGACAGGCCAGAACATCAGCAATCACAGACGCGCGCGTTGGGTCTGTCCATTAGAAAACCATGTATATTCTTGATTGCATTAGCACTATAACTTTACAGCGCCAAATTGGCGTCATGTTTTTGAACTACATATCATTTTAAAATTTCATTGGCAAATAATGGCTCTCATCATACCTTCCACTCGTAACTGTAAGAGACATTTCTAGCCTGTATTTGTTTACTTAACAGATATCGATTTAAAGCTCCGCCCACTGCCGGACTGCATGTTTCAGTGTATTGCTGATGACGAGAATTGTTTGTACTTAAATGACTTCAGAATGTGTATTGCAATTGCATTACAATGACGTATTGCTCAGTCTGTGAATGTTCTAGTCTCCGATCAACGTCCAATTTTCTGCTCTAGCACAAACACGAACAGCAGGATTACCTCAAATGCGACAAGTTAAAATCTTGAATGTGAAAATATGGAACACACAAAATTAATCATAGAACAATGTCAATAATCAGTGAATGCACGGACAATTCGAAATTCTGAAGCGTAGGACTATGTATTATTGCTGACAATGCGAGATTCTTTTAGGTGTACCAGTCACCAGCTGATTGTGTGCTGTTTTAAATATTACTACACGGGCCTCAAAGGATTTCAAATAAAAAATAAATGCAATGAATGCTGGCTTTTCTGTCTTTCAAAATAAAATTAATGTACAATATTTATTGCAGGATAAACACAGCTGATATTTGAAGACACTAAACAGTTATTGTCTATTATGTATGTTTTAACATTTACGTCATAATTAAGATGTTTACTAAGTTTCTAAACATTTGAAGCAGATCAATGGGAATGGACGGGCGGAAAGAATGAATTTACAGAAAACCTGTTTAAAACGAAAGTGAAAGTAAATATATATAAATGTACTATCATTTTAACTTTTTTTCATTCGCCGTTAAATTTATGAATACCTTTTTAAGTATGACATATATACACATGAATATAAAATGTTAAGAATTTTCTAGTAAGATTAATCTTTTAACAGTCTACAAATGCTTACGGCATGACAGTCTACTCACAATTGTAATATTATTTCTCCATATTAAAATGAATATTGATCTCTGTCTGCCATAACCACAACAGAAATCACGTGATTTGAAGTTGCACATGTATTTTACATTTTTATATTGCATAATATATAACAAAACAAATAAATTCATTGACAGATCTCAATGACCATATTAGGGCAGATTTAAATGATTGAGTGGATTCAAAAATGTGCAAATATAATACATTTATTAAAGAGAAGAAATGCACAAAAGAATAAAAACCTACAATAAAGATTCCACTTTTAACAAAATTATGTCATACAATAATAAAAATATGACATGTAGATATTAGTACATTAAAGATTTGAAAATGACCTAATATAAAAAAAGAAGATGTGGTATTGTAATGTATTGAAATTGTTTATCTAAGGTCACTACAGAACTTAATTACTTTAACAGATGCAGACCGTTATATTCGCGTCTTATCATGTGTGTAACTTGTATTAGTTTATCAGTTGTATTAAAACCATGAAACTGTGCAGACGACTTTATTACCTCTCTAGCAATTGGTAGCTATTTTATAATGGCGACGAGACAAATTGGATTAACAAATGAACAATTGGATTAATTAATAGTATTGATTAGTTCCATTATGGCATCAGCACTACCTGTGTTTCCACCTTTCAGTGTACATGAAAGTGCAGCTGATCAGCGCTGGAAAAAATGGACAAAACGACTTCAAAATTTACTTGTTGGAATGAATATCAAGGATAAAGTGAGACAAAGAGCGTTACTTTTGCATTACGCAGGGGAAGAAGTAAATGACATTTTTGATACCTTACAAGAAACTGGAGAGGATTACGATACAGCACTTACGAAGCTTACTGAATACTTTGCACCGAAGAAAAACGTTGAATACGAAATATATAAATTCCGTCAGGCAAAGCAAGAAACAAATGAAACAATGGATGCGTTTCATACAAAGTTAAGACAATTATCCGTCAACTGTGAATTTAATGATGACAATCGGGAAGTAAAATCTCAAATCGTTCAAGGATGTTCATCTTCAAGACTGAGGAGAAAAGCTTTAAGAGAAGATATGACTTTGGAACAATTGTTATCATCAGCAAGAGCTCTGGAACTATCTGAAAGACAAGCAAACGAAATCGAGAACAAAGAAGAGAAACTTGAGACCAACGCTTTACACAAGAAGAGAAATTTTCGGAAAAATCAACCAAGATATTTACAACAAGATAACCGTCCGGAACAACGTGTGAATGACCAACGTGTGAATCGAAACAACAAATGTAGGAATTGTGGAGGTGAATTTCCACACCGAGGGAAATGTCCTGCTCAAGGAAAATCCTGCAACTTTTGTAAGAAGCCTAATCACTTTGAGAAGATGTGTAGGTCAAAAAGAAATAATCATACTAAACAATCTGTCAATACGCTAGAGAATTCAGATTTTGAAAACAATTTCGAATGTCAAACAAAGATAGATAGTAGTTCAGATGATGAATATGTTTTCGGACTACAGGCAGAATCGCTAAAAGGAACCGTGAATTCTATCAAACGTGAACAACCAAGAATTTGTGTCAAAATCAATGAATCGGACATCAACGTTCTTATCGACACTGGATCAAGTATCAATGTAATTGATGAGGATACCTACAACAGGATGAAGAGAAAACCAAAATTGATAGCTACAAAGACCAAAGTTTTCGCATATGGATCTCATCAAAACTTAGAATTCGTGGGAAAGTTTGACACTGTAATTGAAACGAGAAATAAGCTAACACGTGCAACTGTTTATGTTTCTAAAGGGACAAGCGGTAATTTACTGTGTTATGATACGTCATTAGAACTACAGATAATCCCGCAAATATCGAGGCTCTCAACAGGGAACAAACACGAACAATTGTGTGAACAATATAAAGATATATTTCATGGACTGGGCAAACTTAAAGAAACGCAAGTGAAAATTCATGTTGACAAAACCGTAAAACCTATAGTCCAGCCACATAGAAGGATACCGTTTCATATAAGGAAACAGGTAGAAACCGAACTTGAAAGGTTAGAGCGGTTAGACATTATAGAAAGGGTACATGGACCAACTCCCTGGGTATCGCCTATAGTTGTAGCACCCAAACCTAAAAGTCCAGGTGAAATAAGAATATGCGTAGATATGAGACTACCAAATCAGGCAATACAACGAGAGAGACACATAACTCCAACTATAGATGATCTAATAGTTGACCTTAATGGAGCAAAGGTATTTTCCAAAATGGACCTTTTAAACGGGTACCATCAGTTAGAACTTACACAAGAGTCACGAAATATTACTACTTTCACAACACATGTTGGACTAAGAAGATACAAACGTCTAAGCTTTGGAGTCACGTCTGCTGCTGAAATATTCCAGAATACGCTGAGTACAGCATTAGAAGGTCTTAACGGGGTGAGAAATATCTCCGATGACATAATTGTGTTTGGAGCATCTCAAGACGAACATGATACACGACTGACAGCCTTATTTCAACGTATAAACGAAAAAGGTTTAACACTTAACAAAAAGAAATGCGAATTTAATAAAGACAGCTTGGAATTTTATGGACATATATTCAGTTCAAAAGGAATATCAGCAGATCCGAGAAAAGTTGAAGCAATTCGTAACACCAATATACCGAGTGACATATCGGAAGTACGTAGCTTTTTAGCGATGACTAACTACGTTGGAAGATTTATACCAGAATATTCTACAATAACCGAACCATTAAGACGTTTAACTAAGCAAGGAGTGACATGGACATGGACTTCAGAACAACAACAATCGTTTGATGCACTTAAACAGGAATTAATGAACAATAGGATAATGGCTTATTTTGATCCAAGAAAGGCCACTGTTCTTATAGTTGATGCAAGTCCAGTAGGTGTTGGTGCGTTACTTACTCAGGATGGCAGAGTTAACGCATACGCAAGCCGTGCGCTTAGTGATGTAGAAAAACGATATAGTCAGACAGAGCGAGAAGGACTAGCCATAGTTTGGGCTATAGAACACTTTCATCTTTACCTGTACGGACACAAATTTACACTCGTTACCGATCATCAACCACTGGAATGTATTTTCAACAATCCAAAATCGAAACCGCCAGCGAGAATTCAAAGATGGAGATTAAGACTGCAAACGTATAATTTCGATGTTAAGTACAAATCAGGAAAATCAAATGCCGCAGACTACATGTCAAGACATCCGAATATTAACGAAGCAAATCGAACAGATCATTCCGAGGTAGCAGAAGAATTCGTGAATTATATATCAGAGAACGCAATACCGAAAGCAATGACAATTGAAGAAATTGCATTAGAGTCCGAAGCCGATATGAATATTCAGTATATTATCAAGGCCGTGAAATCGGGAAACTGGGAAAATTCATATGACAATAAATCTCTTGATACATTTGCTCGTTTAAAAAACGAATTAACGACAGTGAACACAGACAAAGGAGAAATATTGATGCATGATAATAGAATTGTCATTCCGCACAAACTTACAGACCGAGTTATAACATTGGCACACGAAGGACATCAGGGAATTGTGCGAACAAAACAGTTACTAAGGGAAAAAGTTTATTTTCCTGGTATAGATAAACGTGTAGAAGATACATGTAAAGCTTGTATTCCATGTTTAGCAGCTACGCCAAAGAAAACTTTTGAACCGTTAGCTATGTCAGAACTACCAGAGGCACCATGGACATATCTTAGCATGGATTTCTGTGGACCATTTCCTAGTGGACATTATCTCATGGTGATAATGGATGAGTATTCACGATATCCAGTTGTAGAAACACTAACAACAATTTCTGCAAAAGCGGTTATACCACTACTTGACAAAGTATTTTCAACATTTGGAATACCGAATATAGTAAAAACCGATAATGGAAGCCCGTGGCAAGGAAAAGAATTCAGAGACTTTGCGACATATATGGGATTTACGCATAGAAAAATAACACCATTATGGCCTCAGAGCAATGCAGAGTGCGAACGATTTATGCGAAGCATTGGAAAATCAATCAGAGCAGCACACACGCAACATCAAAATTGGAAACAGGAAATGTTTACATTCCTCCGTAATTATAGAGCGACAAAACACGCCACAACGGAAGTTTCACCAGCAAAACTTTTATTTGGGAGAAATATCAAAACCAAATTACCAACTTTAACACAAAAATATGACGACAAAGAAATTCGAGAAACTGACGAGAGGAAAAAGGATAAAATGAAGGACTATGCAGATACAAGAAGAAATGCCGAACCGTCAAATTTACAAATTGGTGACACTGTATTGGTCAAGCAAGACAAACAAAACAAACTTTCAACTCCGTATAACTCAAGTCCATACAAAATAGTTGAAAGGAAGGGTACAATGTTAACAGCTAAAAGAGATAATGGACACACGATCACTCGAAATTCTTCGTTTTATAAGCAAGTTAAAATACCACTGACAATTGTAAATGAAGAAAAAAAAAGAGAAGAACCAGCAACACAACTCAGGACGTCAGCAGCAACACAACTCAGGACGTCAGGAAGAATAAACAAAACACCGGCGTACTTAAATGATTATGTAAAGTCATGTTATGTAAAGTAATGTGTAGCTAGTGAACAGGCATAATAATCCTGAGCTCACATTTAACTAGGCATCACGCTTAGTATTTATGATCAAGTGAATAAGTTTTAATTTTCTGCGTATCGTATGATGTCTTTAGTACTATTTAGACTGATAATACCAAAGAATTTTACACATTAATTCAATTGTGATTCATTCATTCATTCATGATATTAATTGCTATGTTTACCGCACTGAGAACTGTGTATACAACATTTGGACATTATTACACCGCTGTTTTATGGACATCGTTAATGTATTAAAGAAATATAATTTTATGGCTAATTTCACAATTCATTAATTTTATTTCATTTTATTATTCTACTGACTGATAAAGATTAAATCTAGAAAGGGAGAGATGTAATGTATTGAAATTGTTTATCTAAGGTCACTACAGAACTTAATTACTTTAACAGATGCAGACCGTTATATTCGCGTCTTATCATGTGTGTAACTTGTATTAGTTTATCAGTTGTATTAAAACCATGAAACTGTGCAGACGACTTTATTACCTCTCTAGCAATTGGTAGCTATTTTATAGGTATGATTGCCAATGAGACAACTATCCACAAATGACCAAAAAATGACACAGACATTAACAACTATAGGTCACTTTACGGCCTTCAACAATGAGCAAAGCCCATACCGCATAGTCAGCTATAATAGGCCCCTGTTTAAGCCGTACGATGACCAATAGGCGTTTGCAATCGTATCACACATAGCATGTATATGCTATTTTCTGAGTTTGTTGATATTAAAATGTTGTTTAACGTCCAGCGGCTGATATTTGTACACATTCCGGACGAGATATGTCAGGCAAGAATAAGTCTGACCATAGAACGGTGCACTTTCAGAAGTTGAACTTAGTTTTTGTCAGAATATCTGAAGAAGAAAAAAATAACCGGGATTGCTAGTTCTGATAATAACAACAATACAAGATTGAAAGAGATTGTTATGCTTGTTGGGGTTATAGTTTTTGTTATTTTTTAGAGGATAATACTTCTTGCAGATTCCACGGCCAGGGCAAATGTTTTTTCATCGCGATCCTCAATGACCTCTAATACAAAGAATTTAATACTATCATTGCATTCTCAATAGCGGAAGCTAATTAATCCGAGAATTAAACTAAAACGGTCACGGTACATAGATCTGTAGTGTTCATTTTTAACCTTTTAAAATCTGACTCTGTAATCTTCAATGAAACCCGCTGACGGTTGACTTTGGTATAAGAGTATGCTGCTCCCTTGGATTTTTCCGTTCACTGCAGTCAAGCTCTTATAAGTATTGCATACCATTTGGTAAGTGTGAGAGATGTATAAATACGCAGCGACGTCTGATCGGTATGGAGACGTAAAATCCAATGTCTTAGAAACAACCTTCTTTATGAGTACATAGATATTGTCTTTCAAGGCGAGATGTATATCTGTACAACATACGCTCATTTTGTAGTGCGCGACAGTTCGAATTTCCCGCCCTTCAACTGATTATTTCAAACCTTACTTATATCTGACATGGTACTTAAGCTATATGTAAGCATTTTCATAATTATAAAAAAACGACGATAGTTACGGATCAAATTTAAGCATACGCCCCAACCTTTTTGATCCCATTTTTTTAATTTCCTGTTTTACGCGATATATACAACGTTGGCCATAACAATATCTACAGATGGAAGGATCAATTTTAAACGGATCCAAACATCTGTGTCTGTTTTAACCACATTTATAAATCTGATCTTGAAAACAAATAAAGTTGAGAGTAAGTTTAGTAATGTTGTGTCTGTTTGTTTTGTTCGCGCATTGTTGTCAATATAATTGAATTTTAAGAGACTGTCAAACAAGTGAGAGATTTAGCAATCTATAAAACCAGGTTTATTCCACCAATTTCTACGTACGAAAATGCCTGCACCAAGTCAGAAATATGCAGTTGCTATCCATAAGTTTGATGAGTATGAGCTTTTGATTTTGCCATTTGATTACCGACTTTCTGATTTGAATTTCCCTCGGATTTTGGTATTTTACTTGTTATGTTACACTGTGCGTACGTGTGTAAAAATTAGATATAGACTAATTCTGAATTTAAAAAAAAAAACTTTTGAAGGTGGAATTGGTCTATCAGATAAAAGCTAAAATTTATGATTGAAATTATCTCGACATGGTGTTAGTCGATTGGATATAATTATCATATATTTCAAGAATAAACAAATAACAAAGTAGAGGTTTCTGTTCTTTTTCTTATTTATATTTGCCTAACCAGTAAAAAAAAATGTCTTTATAAACATAATAAATATTATTTTGATTGATTGTCTTTTCTTTCCTTTGCATTCATCTTATTGTTCGCTGGCTTATTGTTCGCTAGCTTGAGTCTGGTAGTTTTACATTTAAATTCTGAGACTACCAGTCCGTGAAAGTCTCTGTTTATACACCATTAAGTCTGATGAATCAGACATCAGATTTGTTAAACTACCATAACGTCTTAAAGAACTAGCATACTATTTACTGTTTTGTAATCTATTCATATACATGTAAACAGAACAGTTCAACTATTCTTTCACAAAGGGTTTCTTATACATTGTTATACACAAAGTCACAAGAAATAGATTCCTTTTATAGCGTCTTTGGAATATTTTTTTCAAATATTTTGTCTTTGACAGATTCTGTTTCACCGTAGTTAGCAATTATGTTATCAGATGCAGCAAATATGTACTTGTTCAAATGATCATGGAAGTAACCAGTTCTGATTTCCAATGGAGGAGCGCTTTGCAGTGTTGTAACAATGTCTTGCGACAGCTGATTTTCTTTTGCCTGACTGGTCATTTGCCGGTCTTTTTGAAGCGTTATACACACGTTCGAGTATATATCACTTGTAGCATCCTCGTTAGACCCTGATGAACTTTCGATACGATGATGAACCGTGACAGCTACTTCACACGAATGTGATTCGTCTTGGTAATATTCATCAAGTGGAATGTACGGGTTTGGATATTCTGAATTATCTTTACCAACAGCGTTTGAATTGGAGGAAGTAGTTAAAGGGCTTTCTTTTTGCAGTGCTCGATTTTCTTCCTGTTGATTTTTGTCTTCATTTATTCCGAAATAAAGATCAAAATATCCAGCTTCGTCATCTTTAAAACCTGCTATATTTGATTGTCTATCATCAAAGACAAAGTTTACTGGTTCATTATGAGATGCTTGGCATGTAACATTTGATTCCATCTTGACAAATATCAATGGGTTCTCATCGACGTCATCATAGATGTATGAAGTTAGTTCTAAAGGTTGTAATGTCACTTCTTCATTTACTTTTCCGACGCCTACGGTGTGTCGCTTTCCGTATGTACGAATCAAATGTCCAAAGCCAGTAAGAACGAAACAAGTAGTAATACAAAGTGTGTAAATTATCCATTCAGTGGTGGAAGTTCCTGCATAATAGTAATTATATTAATAATAATAGAAATTAATCTTAACATTCAAATATTCAAATGTAGAACAAAAAGAATCTCTTTTTCACATACAAATAGAAAGTTACGCAAAGTTACTGTTCTCTTCATCGCTTTAACCCCAAGATTGTGGAGTATTTGAGGCAAGATGTCTTTTATGTTTGCTGTTGTGTTTGTTTATATGCCTTTTTGTGTTTCTTTGTTTAATATAACGTATATATATATCCCTAGTGTGTTATTGTGTTGTTGTACATTTTTGTTATTTTGTCTTCGTCTTCTGCTTATATGCATTATCTTTCATGTCTATTTGCCTTTTTGTGCTTCTTTGTTATATATTTGGTTTTTTTTATATGTTTCTGTACCTTAATTTTTTTGACATTTTTGAGATAATATTTTTGATTTATTCTCGGTTATCTTTCTATTTTATTTCTAATCTCAAATGAACAAGTTCGTTTTGCAGTCTTTCACTCAACTATCATGCTTATTCTATGTTAACAGCCACGACTTCAAATGAGGTTCTCATCAAAAGGGTGAGTTATTTTATTGCATTTAAAAAATCTCAAGTCATGTTATTGGATAGTGAAAATACCAGAAACGGACATTTTTCAGTGAATACAAAGTACATGTTCACGGTGGTAGTGGAAAAAGACGCGATGTAGTATGGTTTTCTACTTGACAAAAAGTGAAATAACAAAAATAATGAACTCCGAGGAAAATTCAAAAAGGAAAGTCTATAATCAAATGATAAAAGACCTCACACGAATGGACAACAACTGTCATATTCTTGGTACAGGCATTTTCAAATGTAGAAAATGGTGGATTTAACCTGGTTTTATAGCGCTTAACCTCTTACTTGTATGACAGGTGCATCAAATCCCATCATATTTACAACGATGCGCGAACAAAAACAGACATAATAGGTAAAATTGTCAAAACATAGGTACAGCAGTCATCACTGTGTCACAATATCAAAACAGACAAATATTTAACAAAGCACGAAACGCATTTATCGAATTTAACAACCACATTTATTGCTACGCGTGTTTGATCTCAGAAATGAAAACGTCACGCAGGAAGGAATATAAAATAAGTTTGGCGTTCAAAGTATTTGAAAAAAAAATTCACATGGAGAATGGTGGTACACGGGGTTAAAAATCAAAAGTTATGTTAGAACTAATATCAGAAAAAGACCCGAGATTTACAATTATCCAGAAGAGCTTTATGATTTTTAAGAATCCACATATGGTTAATACCTTTACGCGAGTAACATAATTTTGTCGTTCAAAGTATTTTCAAAATTGAAATAGAACGATGGATCTTTTACGATATCGATACATAATCTTCTCTCCCTAAATTAGGGATGCAACTTGATTTCTTTCGCTATGCAATGGTCTATGTCGTTTTACGGCTCAATCAAAACCACCAAATATCTGTTATACTGCTTATGATTCACAATGTACCCCTTATTATTTTTTTTTTAAATCAATACCCTTGTTAGAAACTATTGAATTCTATTTCTATAATTCAAGACGACACAAGAGTAAATTGAAAGCCGCGATATATAGACTTTCAACTATATGCATACATGACGTGTGCTGTGATCCATTTAAATGCTCGTGTGCCTACAGAGAGCCCGTTTGAATTCAGTTATTAGAATATCAAGACGACAAATACATACTAATATTGTTTAAATTGCCATTTATTGTACTAGTTGTTTCTGTTGAAGTGACTGTTTCTTTGGTAAGTATAACTGGTTCAGTAGTTCCTACAGGGAAATACAAACTCTTTACAAACATTTTGTATTTTGCATTCAGAATTTGTGATGAATTATATGATAAGATATCATAACGTTCATTGTACTTGAATTGATATCATTTTGTTTTTTCCTCTTTCTGATTTTTGCCGACATCGGTAAACAGAGACACTATTCGCCCATACTTTTAATCATCCGTTCATTTAAAGGGGCACTAGCTACGAGATATATCAAAATCCATTTTGGTTCAATCAATAATGAAAGTGAAATAGTGAAATAGTAATTCGCTTTTAGCAGCCAGTAGGGTTCAATTTTGTAAAAATAAGCAACGACACATTGATCATAAATTATGCACTTGCAAGTAAATAATTCGACCTCATCGAACGTGTATTCATGTGAACTTCAATTTAACCCCTTAGCTAGAGATGGATAACACATGCATTGTATGTATAAAATTATTTAAAGGACAAGAATGTCAACATTGAAAGTGAAACAAAGGTGACTCATTTGATTAACTGACCTGATCCATAAAAATCATTCTAATTCAGGTAAAAACGATGATAAACATATGCTTTTAATCTTTAACATTAAATTAGACAGACCTAGAAAAATCCAATAGCACGAGTTCGCTTAATCTACTTATATCTATATTTATGTTTACATCGCTTATATGATCATCATATGATGCTAGAGGTCACCTCGATAGTTAATTAGATTGAGTTTAGACTAAAATACATGCGAAACGAAGCTACGCAATATCATGCCTATGCGCTGTTAGTTGTTGAATTAAGACTTTTAATAGTTTGGATGAATATTTAACATTGTTATAAATCAAATATAAGAAATTGAGCCAAATCGGTGAACATGAATTTGACAGCTAGTGCCCCTTTAACGTTTCATAATCAAAACTTATATGATTAGAACAAAGGTCATGATCGAAATTATAGTTTGTTTGTGACAGTTCCATCTTCGGAAGTGTGTAATTTTAACGAAATTATTTTGAAGAATGTTATCTGCAAATTATTTTTAAGTGAATGTGTACGTTCGACAAAACTAAAACAGACCTTCCATACTGATTTGTTTCATTTAATTACAGCATTATTTTCAGTCAAGTTACTTTGTCCATCGGCAAAAAGGTATCGTACCTACATCTTGCGACATCATACGTTGATCAACACAAATCCAAACACCAAACATGTCTCAATACTCAAGATATATGGAAACACATATTTGTGTGTACTCTTTAAAAAGCATATATGTTCAGTGCTCTTTAATTAATTCAATATTGATTTGATCTTCCAACTCTTTAGCATTGAGTGCAATGTATGAGTATAACGTACACGAAACATGCGTCTCACGTACAAAATAATCAGCCTACATTGTAGTCTCTTTGATGAGTGTTTTACACGGAACATTATAAAATTGGTTTTGTAATGATAAAATGCACCTATTTAATGCAATATTTTGTTAGAGCTAACGTCTATTTTGACATATAGATATTAAGTAAAATTAAGGTGTTGCTTCAATTCCTATCTTTTCAACATAAAAATAAGTACAACAGTTGAACTGACATTGAGGTTTATAACAACAACATCGAAAGCTATAGGTAAAAACATCATTACCGGACTGAACAAAGGAATAACACGACGGGTGCCGTATACGGTGCAGGAAATGCTTACCCTTCCGGAGCACCTGATTTCACTCCCGGTTTTTAGTTCAGTTCGTGTTGTTTCTTATATATTATTTATAACTGTTGATGTAAATGTCTTTTGGTTTTACGAGTCTTTGTTTACTCCTTAGTTTTGATTGTTGTTGTCTGTATCGCCTGTCTTTACTTTTATTGAAATTACATAAAATCAGTATTAATAGTTATCAAAGTTACCAGGATTATAATTTAGTACGCCAGACGCGCGTTTCGTCTACAAAAGACTCATCAGTGACGCTCATATCAAAATAGTTATAAAGCCAAACAAATACAAAGTTCAAGAGCATTGAGAATCAAGATAATATGTCTTGATGACCTTTATTAAAACCACAGGTTTACGGTTGGAATTGTTCCGCAATCTCTTTTGTTTTCGGAGATAATATGGATGAACTGTAGTGCAACTGTTCTCTTTGTTTACCTATAAAAGTCTTATTCTAACTCCGATAAAAACAAGTTGTTTACGTTGCAACATTTAAAAAAAATTTAATTAGTAACATCAAGTATTTTTTAGTTGCATAAATATATAAAACGGAAATAGATATTTGAACATGATACAACAATGTATTTCAAATATAATTTTAAAAAAATAAAAAAAACTATGTCGAATGATTCTATCAACGACTCAAATATCTATAACACAAACGTGTTTTACCTGTATATGTAAAAGATGTAGTAGATATAGTTGGAATGTTCGTATTAAGAATACATCCCACTTTAGCGTCACACCTGTAGTATAATTAATTGATTACTTCATTGATATTCTTTTACACCATAGGTTTATTTAAAACGAGTCACAGTAATTTATTATGAAAGAAAATTAGTTTGCAATACACATAAATCAGTATTTTATACAATTGAAAACAATGTGCAGTACACTATGAGTCATGCGTGTTACGAGTCAACTATAATGTAACAGATGGATTGATGCAATTGTACTCAGGTTTTTTTAAATAGTTAATATCACTCACTTCACAATGAATGGAATATTCAGCTTAACAAAAAAATCTATTATTTTTACTCTTTATTGACAAAGAATTACAATTGCATTGTGAAGTGACTGATATTTTAAAACTATTTAAAAACAAATGAGTACAAGAGACACATGTAAATGCATCAGTTGTATTATCTGCCAACAACAAGACGGTTCACAATTTCTTTATTGCGAGCTAGAGCTATATGTAGTTTCGACTTTGGCGTCTTATTTTCAAAATTACTTGGTTGATGAACTTATCAATACAAAGTACTTGCAATATATTTGTTCCCGTGAAAGTTAAGAGTTGTTTAAATTTCAAAATGTGGAACTGTCTGACTGGTTTCAAAGTAGACAGGATAAGAGGTTAATGTATTCAAGGTAATTTAATATATGTGTCACAATGCGCATTTTTGGTTAACCTACATGTATATATGATCTTTGATGTGTCGCATTAGTATCAATATAAAGTGTGACCAATTTCAAACGATAGTTTATGCATAACATTGGGTACTTTTCTTATTCTTATGACTTAAACTATATCAATTAAGATGTCTGAAGACAAAATTTGTGTAAAATATTTTCATATGATTTTAATCTCTGAAAATTTAAATAAACTGAACTCTTGAACACAACTTGTCAGGACGTCTGTTAAGCACTATATTTTTGTTTGAATTCTGGACTTATTGGGACTCGGGAATCAAGGATTAATATTTCGGGATTCTGCATGAAATGCTTTATGTTTTCGGGACTTCGGTATACAGCTTTAATTTGTTTTTTTAGAAATTCGAGATGACACCCTCGTAACTAGCTCTCACTCTTTTTTGCAGGTAGTGTCGAGGAAAAAAGGAAAATCATCCTGTTTGAGAATTATAATTGAAACATCTGCATTATATTTTAATCTCGTTGAATATTCTACTAGGTTCGACATCAATTAGATAGACATACATACTTTTGAAATGTATTACAAACACACGTCAAAATACACTTGTCACCATACTTATCATGTTTACATGACACACATCGGCCGCCTGGAGTGTCTGTAGTCGTTCCAATTTTGCACACTTAATATATAAGTAGACATTTAGTCAATCCATCAAACAATTATTATTATATCGTGAATAAAGTTTTATATAATTTATATTGAGCGGACAATTTGTTTACTTGATTTTATCAACAATTTGTTGAACTTGCCTAATACCAAAGTTTAAAACAAAGTTGTATACATGCAAATTACAACACAATTAACAAGACGTTACTGGTATACGATTATTGGTTGTGTATGCTTTCTGCCTTTTTTTGTTTTCCTTCTAGTTTGATGTGAACTTTGATTTCTCTGACACATGTCTAATTGTTTACAAGATTTTGAACCTTCCTCAGCTTATGACTCCCACTCGTTCGTTACATTGATAAAAGGAACACTTCTATATTAAATTCAGAAAACAATGATTCTTTAAACTTTACAATTCAAAGTTTTGTATTATTTGTTTTCAACAAAAAAGTTTATTTATCTGAAATATTGAATTACTAAAATATATAATATATATACTGTCAAAATATATGTTAAAATGTTTTCACCATTCTTCGGCTAAATTTTTTAGTTTGATTTGTAACTGAAAGTGCTTAGCACGTTTGATGTTTATGTAATATATAATATGTAATATGTAATACATAAAAAGTAAAATAACAAAAATACATAACTCTAAAGATTATTCTAATTGGAAAATTCTTTAACAAGTTAGGTTAATCTGCTTACATATGGTTCAACGGTGATATCGAAATCACCAGCAATGAAGTAGTCACGCGATATATTGTAAAAACGAATTATCAGAATAAAGCAAAATTAGACTAGCTCCCTTAAAGTTTGTGTATTTGACGGATCATTAAATGTGTTGGTTTTACAGGATATTTTTGACTAATCACCATGATTATGTGCAACTTGTCGTATTTATTTCTCTTATAAAACATCATCAAATTCTCTTTTCCGTAAATGTTTTAAAATGTAAGTTGTGTGAAAAAATCAGCTTGCCTGTTCAAAACAGAACATCCGAAATAAATTGGACACCTGTTTCCAACTCTTAGTTTTACTTGGAATGTGAATGTGTCCGTTTGACTTTTTCCTATATTGGTTTTTAATCACAGCTTTCAAATTATTTTTTACTCATTTGAGTAACAATGCATACACTAAAAATGTCAGATAACATACATCCTTCAACATAAACTTTCTAGTACAGGAGATGTGATGATCCTTTCGGAAACTGACTATCCACTAGCAGCATTTATGTTCGAGATTAAGAAATATAAATGTTTGAAATTGATCAAAATTTACCTGTGCATATACCATTTGTTTCTTCGTGGTTATAGCAGCAAAATTCAAGTCTGAAATACACACAAATAAGATTTAGGTATAACCCTGTACATGCTGTTTACTATGGTAAAATTAAAGTCAAAACCATTATACTTATATTTCCAGTAACTTTTGCCTTTCTTTTCAAAGCAAATAAGATTGAAGCTGATAGTAGAAATTAGGAATTATCGCCATGTAAGGCGTCATTTATGTGCAAATATAGTTCCTAACAAAAGATGAACTGAGTTCCTTTTGATTCGAGGAACAACATTACAACTAATTGTGAAATAGACTCAAAGATAGACTCATACAAGCGTGATATCAAATTTTCAATAAATATCAAAGGTTTTATGATCTTGTGCAATCGATTGTGCATCGCATCGAGAATTGTTTATATACGTATACCTCAAACTGCTAAGAGTCTTAGAAGATTATATTTTGGCACACATTTTACTTGATAATACTCGACAAAATCTCGACAATACTTTACTGTACTGAACTGTTCTCGACTTTGTTCTCGACTTTGAATTTTAGTCTGATTCAGTACTTTATATTCTTGCTCAGTCTCGACCAGTCTCGACCTGTCTTGACCTCTGAATGAAGTCCTCACTGGACTGACTCAGCCCATCTAACTCAATTATACATTACAAAACTCCAGTTTATTTGGTAGCTTGATTGTAAATAAAGGATTAAAACAATAGGTAAAAAAAAGCTAGAATTTTCAGTTTTGATTAAATGCAGATAGTCACCTTTAATTATTTTTTATAACTTTTTTTAAATCAACTTGAATTTTTACCTTAAGGCGGATTGATATATCTACATGAACAACACTTAAAATTTAAAAATAACATCAAAGGTCATTCCCAACATTTATAAGTACATCTGTTGATTAGAAACATTTCATGCATGAATGGTAATTTTCAACCTTTCTCAGATTTTCATTTTTGAACCGTCTTAGAACAAATTTGTAGCTTTTTATAATGAAATGTAAACAACATATTCTGTGTTGGATAAATGTTTCGATTCGGTATAAGTAACTACTATAAAAACTCAAAAATGTAATCACATAGAAAAAATCATCGAATATATAATAAGGTGTTCTACATCCCACCCAACAGATATTCGAGCAGATTGTGAATCAAGGGGTTAAAACTCTACTGTTGAGTTAATTACTTAACTATTTTTCTTTTATTTTGTCATACAACACGTACAAGTAGTTGATTAAGATTATAATACCATTTTGTCTGTAAAACCATGTCTGAACCACATTTTGATTCATGGGGGAAATGCTAAGTTAGATTATGACAGTTTTTTTTTTTCCCATTCATATGATGTGTTAAAGCTTTTAATTTTGCCATTTGATTAGAGAAATCCGTTCTTTTTATTTTTCTTACAGTTCGATATGGTTTGTTTTTAATGTTCAGATAAAATAATATTATTGGCAATAGCTGAAGAACTATGGGCTACATGTGTGTATATCCATTGCGTTTAAAAGTGATTGTACATAGTGTTACAAATATGTGTTGAAATAAAGCGTCTCTTGAAATATTGACATTAATTGAAACTTACCCTTTGTCGTTAAAACAAGTCACGCCCGTTAAATTTCTTTGAGCGGATTTTTGAATTTCACAAATAAGGAAAACCATCACTTGGTACTTCATTTTAAATCAATAACAGATTAAAGCAACAAAATACCTATAATGAATTATAAAAAATAAGGAAGAATTCGAACAATATAATTTGAAGTATAATTTATGTTGAATCACTCAAAATGATTCTAGATAGACTGACACCGTACACCACGGATGTCCTCAGTTTTATATGCCTTGTAAAAATGTTTATTTTGTATCGCTTGTAAAAAAAAAGTGTTGTAATATCAAATTATAAAAATCAAAATGTGTTATACCATGAGCAAATTGTTTAAATTTTGAATAGGAAAAAAAGGTATTGCAATGGAAGGTATTGCATTTTATACTGCAACTAGTTGTGTTTATTTCCTAAATATAGTACATTGTAACACTTCCTCCACTATCAGGGGTCAATTAAGGGATGGAAATAAGTTTGACATTTGTGTTACGATTTTAAAAGATATGTATCAATGCATTAGTTTAAGTTGCAGTATAAAAACAATATAAGGTCAATGTCATATAAACTTTTTGGTACTCCGCGCAAAACTGTGGTAGGGCTCGGTAGAACCTCACCCGTTTCCAGTTTCTCAGCCTAATACAAAAAAGTTTATATTTTCCTGACATTGTTCTTGTTCTTAGATTTTATATATATCGTTTTCCAACATATTCATTACCAATACGGAAATGAATATGTTGAAAAACGATATTATTAACGATATTATTTGTTGAAGTATAAGGATTTGTGTATATAAAAAAAAAACCTCATGATCATTATATTTATTTGCCTTACTTTAAAAAAAATCTTGCTGTTGAAGATAAACGCGAATGTTGAAATTCAAATTCCAATACCTGGAATACGTAAATTATACGAAACTTGAGTGACTAAAGGTGCATACACAAATGATTTTTCTGGAATAAAGATACAAAATGTGAAAGGTTTTTTCGGGTATGCTAATTTACGGAAAAATGAATCTCAATTCGTACCCCGAAACTTTATCCATAAATGTGAACATGTCTCAGTTTCCAAACGCCCTATTATATATATCCAAGTTTACGATATAGACTGAGCTTTAGAATATGTGAATAGACCGGGAAACTCTCAGAATATATGATATGGTCAATAAAGACCAATAACTTCTGTCATCTTTGTTTGTGTTCCCGGATGTTTTTCTTCAAAAAAACAATTTTCTGTCGTATGATTCTTTGTTATTCCACTCGCACATAACACACCATATGAAATCAAGCAACACCCCTTTCAATTGAGTTATAAGCCCTCTCCAACCAAAAACAAAACAAAAAACAAAACAAAACAAAACCAACAACAAAAAAAACCAACCCATCATCGCATATGTGAAATCGACTAAGCATATTGTCTCATTTTACATGTTTTAGTACGTTTCCATGGATAGTATCCTAGATTAGTTTTGACTGTGGAAATTGGACCTTGATTTCTTAATTATATATAAATCTCAAAGGAAATTTTTAGAAATGCGTGTTTTAATATAACCTAAGACTGTTCAGACTGACTGTTCAATACCAACTGTCACTTTGAAGCGAAGTAATGAAACGCACGATTTTAATTTAAGTCTGGAAGTTATATAAGACTGTATATATATGCATGTACAGCTGTTAGTATCTTGTCTTGGGGAGGATAAATCCTACTTTGTAAAGAATCGCTATGATTCAAACAAAAAATTCCCTGAAACCGACACTATCAAGATGCTTGATTTCTTGATTGAAAACATATTTGTTACGTTTGGAGGACGTGTTTTTCAACAGACTGTCGGAATTTTAATGGGAACCAATTATGCCCCTCTTCTTGCCGACTTGTTTCTTTATTATTACGACGCTGACTTTATACAGGAACTTCTTATGAAGAAAGATAAGAAGTTAGCAATCTCTTTTATATTTACGTTCCGCTATATAGATGATGTTTTCTCAATAAATAATACAAAATTTGGTGACTATGTTGAACGAATCTATCCCATCGATTAGAGATAAAGAATAGTACAGATACAGCTAAGTCTGCCTCATATCTTGACTTACATTTAGAAATTGACAATGAGGGTCGATTGAAAACAAAACTTTACGACAAAAGAGATGAATTCAGTTTCCCAATTGTGGAACTCTTGGTTTAATAGCTTACTTGTGATTAGCAATTTTTCATTTCTATGTAGCAATATTCCAGCAGCGCCTGCATACGGAGTATATATCTCCCAATTGATACGTTATGCCAGGGCTTGTATTTCCTATCATGGTTTCCTTGAAAGAGGATTGCTACTCACAAGTAAGCTATTAAACCAAGAGTTCCAAATGGTGAAGTTCAAATCAACCCTTCGTTAATTTTACGGACGTCATCACGAGTTGATTGACCGTTATGGAATAACCGTTTCACAGATGATATCAGATATGTTCCTTATGTCGTAACCACAATACCCTTCCCTCTTCACGAATGTGACCAACCGAATTAGACTATTTACCTTATCTATAATTAATTAAGCAACACGACGGGTGCCACATGTGGAGCAGGATCTGCTTACCCTTCCGGAGCACCTGAGATCACCACAGCTTTTGGTGTGGTTTGTGTTGCTTAGTCTTTAATTTTCTATTTTGTGTCTTCTGGACAATTATTTGTCTGTTTGTATTTTTATTTTTAGCCATAGCGTTGTCAGTTTATTTTCTATCTATGAGTTTGACTCTCCCTCTGGTATCTTTTGTCCCTCTCAAGTTATGCATATGTTAGATTAACATTCTTGTTATTTTTGAAAATAAGCACGTCACTTTAAGATTGAATGACGGTTTTCAGAAAAAAATTATTTTGCTACCACAGCCGACGAATTGTATTGTCAGAGGAATCCTGAGTACCTTAACATAATGAAATAAATGATGACATTATAAGATGTAATTTGTGAAGTGCTGTTCTTAATATACTTTCATCGTAATTTCCGTAGAATAATGTATATGTATCATGTCCTTTCTGAGGTATACCGTGTATTTTAAAAATTGATTTGTCAAATTTCAGATAGTGTAGGAAAATTTATTCAGTTTGATGATCAAATTAAGCTTTACCTCCTTTTCCTTGACATATGAAACGTTATAAGCCTTTTTCAAATTATAATTAAGCTGATGTATCAAACTCGCTATCTGTAATTTTGCTGTCAATTATTGTGTACAAATAAAACAGAAGTCACGTCTGGTGCGATTTGTTGACAAAAGAGGAGTCAAAGATACCAGAGGGACATTCCAATTCATAAACAGAAAATAAACTGACAACTCCATGGCTGAAAAAGAAACAAAAACAGACACGTATCAACTATTATAGTACATAAGACACAACATAGACAACTAAAGACTAAGCAATAAAACTTAGGGTGATCTCAGGTGATCCGGAAGAATAAGCAAAGCCTGCTCCAAATCTGGCAACCGTCGAGTTGCTCATGTTACTACAAACTCGGTAAATAGTCTTATTGGTGATCAGTAGGTAACATTGGTGATAATGGGACGGGATTTCAATTACGGCATAAGGAACATATTCGATAACATCTATGAAACGGATATTCCATAACGGTCAACCATCTCTTGATGGCGTCCGTTAAAGTTACGAAGGGGCGGTTTCAACTTCACCATTTTGAAATCTTGGTTAAACAGCTTCCTTGTGAGTAGCAACCCTCTATCGATGAAATCATGATAGGAAATACAAGCCTGGGAATATCATATCAATTTGGAGATATATAATCCATATGTTGCTACATAGAAATAGAGAGTTCACAGTACATATTCAGTAAGGAAGCTCAAATCATCTCTTTTGTTTTCAACCGACCCTCAATGCCAATTTCTAGATATTGGTTGGTCTTATATGAAACGTGAATCAAAATTTTGATGTTTAGAATTGTTTTACCAATAAAATAAAAAAAAATAACGTATGAAAGATAATTCATACAGCACACTACAGGTTGAACAACATGAATCCCTAGCAACCGTATTAGATTTCTCGCGCTATGGAAGGGTAAACAGATTCGGCTGCACATGTGGCACTCATTGTGTTGCTCATGGTATGTGCGAATTTTTGGAAGTCATAATCGAGGGAAAGAGTTCAAGAGTGTGGTGACAAAAAATGGAACACGTCCGTGGTCATCTGTGTCACCCATGTTCCATAACAGTCAACCAAGCAGGCCCATGAAAAAGAGACAACTAGTAATCCCTTGAAAAAATATTTTCTAGTTAGCAATCACCCTCTATTACATATATCTCGAAAACAATAAAAATAGTCAGTGGAGATTTTATCAAATCAAACGAGTGGTCAAATAAGTAACTCATAAACATCGTTCTCTTGTGGCATGTTCTGATATGACTAGGAGTTCATATTTTCAGAGAAAATTTAATTATTAAAAAAGAAATTAATCTTTTAAGTGTCAATATTGAATTACTACATGTAAAACATATGTTTACTGTTAGTCGATCTTACTAATTTTCAATTTTTGTAAAAACAAGAATGTGTCTCCAGTACACGGATGCTTCATCGCACTATCATTTTCTATGTTCATGAAAATGGGGGAAAATCTCTAATTTGGCATTAGAATTAGAAAGACCATATCATAGGGAACATGTGTACTAAGTTTCAAGTTAATTGTTTTTCGATAGTACACATACTTTATGTCAAACATACATTAGAACCGGATTACCGAAATTACGAGTTAACACATAGTTTGAATGATTGCGGAAGAATCATCTAAACAATGGGAAATATTTTAGTAGAATAACACATACAATAATGTAAAGTAACAAATATAATTTTAGTAAAATACAAATCGGAAAACCACTTTTAAAACGGGGAAATATAAAGCGCAAACAAATTAAACGATTGGAAAACAATTATCATCTTCCTCACTACGTATAGGTACTTCCTTATGTAGAAAAAACGTTGATCAATCATGGTTTTATAGCTAGTTAAACGTATCACTTGTGTCACAGTCGCGTAAAATTCCATTATATTGACAATAAATTCAAAAATGAAAATGGGGATTGTGTCTACCATATGGAAGACAACAGCCGATGGTTTCCAATGGGTCTTCAATGCAGCGAGAAACTCCCGCACCCAGAGGCGTCCTTCAGCTGGCCCCTAAACAAATATGTATACTAGTTCAGTGATGATGGACGTCATACAAAACTCCGAATTATGCAAAATAAACTAAAATTAAAAATCATACACGACTAACAAATGCCAGAGACTCCGGACTTGGGACAGGCACAAAAATGCGGCGGGGTTAAAAATATTTTTTTAGATCTCAACCCTCCCCTATACCTCAAATATGCCTTATATTTTAAAATAATGCGACTTTTGAACATGCTGAACACGTTGATCTGCTTTTTATCTGTTTGCTAGTGTTTTGTGATTGCAATTGATCTGATCTTTCATGCCGTTTTCAGTATTGGCTGCTGAACTCTTATTTTTGACATTTTTACTTATTATGTCTGCTTGTTTTGTTCACACATCAATGTCAATATAGTTGAATTTTAGGTGACTATCATGCAAATGAGAGTTTTGGTAGCTATTAAACAAAGTTTAATCCAATAATTTCTACGTAACAAAATGCCTGTACCAGGTTTCGAAGTTTTGTGTTATAGATGAATAAAAGAAGATGTATGTATAGTTCAATGAAAAAGCAACCGAACTTCATAAATAAATAAAAAGAATACTGAAGTCAACATACAGAATGCCAAGCATTTAATCAATAGATTTAGAAGCAACAGTCAAAGATAAGAAAAAGAACGCAAAACATTGAGATATGACACTTGGTAACTACTGACAAGGTTCATAGCTAGTTTTCCAAGTTCTCTACCCTCCCCATTTTTTTTCCAAATATTTATTAGTAAATATACAAGCATTTTAATAAAAGAGGGACATTCAAACTCATAGATAAAAATAATAAACTGACAACGCCATGGCTACAAAAGAAACGACAAACAGACAAACAATAATAAACAAACTCCAACATAGAAAAATAAAAACTTAGCGACACGAACCCCATCTAAAACTTGGGGTAATATAATTGCTCTGGTAGGCTTAGCAAATCCTACATCACATGTGGCACTCGTAGTGTTGCTTATGTTTATTTTTCTGCTAAGATCATCACTGTGTAGTTTCTATTCTGTAAGGTATTCCTAGTTGAGTACATGTTCAAGGACATATATTGTATGACAAGTTATGCTTATAAAGGAATATACATAATGGTAACCGACTGGTTAATTTATTCTAATGACTTTATAATATAACAACCATTTATAAATGCATGATTTTGCATCAACATATAATAAACTCATCATAGATACCAGGACTAAAATTTATAATACGCCAGACGCGCGTCTACAAAAGACTCACCAGTGACGCTCGAATCCAAAAAAGTTAAAAAGGCCAAATAAAGTACGAAGTTGAAGAGCATTGAGGACCAAAATCATTCAACTATAAAGACAATAATACTGTATTGACTTAACATATCAACGATATAAGGATAAGCTTGGAAACGGGTAAATTCTAGGCTCTTATCATTGTCTTTAAACTGCAATCTAGAAAAAAAAACACATTTCAAGTTGATCTTCAATGTGTTAATGTTATTTATTTGATTTAAATATTGGGAAAAATCCCCCTTTGAAAACACCTCATATCAGGCGGAGAAATATACAACCCAATGAAATGTACATTACCTGTTGAAACCCGCAACCGATGGTGAACGATTTTGTTTAAGTATGGACTAAAAAATAAACAATAAGCATAAAACATTACGATTTATAGGTTTTAAACAAAACATATTAACAAGTAAAATATGTTTTTTTCTCTCCAAAAATTGTAAATGAAATAAGTGCAAGTCGTTTCACGCTTCATTGTATACATTGGAAACAAGAACATATTAAGAAGGACGTATGAATAATTAAATATAGTTTCGGCAACTTCTATTAAACATTGTTGAGGAAAAGTTATATCGGGTCAGTGATTATATATGACATAGAAATATACAGTCAACGCATTTTGACTGCTGAAATAGAACGATTGCAGTATAAATTTTCTAATCTTTATGCAGAGAACAACATATTTTGTTTAATTACAAGTTAGTTTATTCCACGTTAAAAGTCACTACTGACTGATTGTTGATCAATTTCCTTCACATTGTCTTTATCAAACGGCTTGCAGGATTCCATTTCATCACAATTGTTCATTGATATTTTAGGTTCAGCATGCATATTTATGTAATCATGTAAATTGCCTGTTGTGATTTCAGATGAGCAAGCATCCCCAAAAAAACTTTTATCATTTCTTGCTTTTGTTTCTGGAGACTTCTCGATCTCATACGTGGGATTCGTTATATCCACGTCTTTCTGCAACGGTTTGTACACATTATAGTATGCATTACTGGTAGTTTTTTCATCAAACCCTACAGAACATTCGAAACCATTATGAACCATCACTGGGATTTCATAACCATGTGAATTGTCTTGCCAATTTTCCTGAAGGGCTTGATATATGTTTTTAAATGCTATAATATCTTGATCCACAACGTCAGAGTTGGACGAATTCGTTGAACTACATTCTGTCTGTGATGTTTGATCTTGTAATTTGTCACTTTCATCCTCCATTGCGAAATGCTGATCAAGGTATCCTGTGTCGCCATGTTCAGAACTTGTTGTAATAGAAAGACTCTCTTGAGAAACACAATCAACAGTTTCGTAATGAGGTTCCACCGGTGTTACGTTTGAATCTGTCGTGTCAAAGGTTATTCGATTTTCGTCTATCTCATCATAGACGCCAATATATGGAGCGGATCCTAAAGGTTCTAATATCGATCCTTCATTTATAATTCTTGATTTAAAAGAAAGTCGTTGTCTGTATGTTCTAATAAGATAACCAGAACCAGTCAGAATGATACAACCAGCTATACATAGTGTCAAAATAATCCATCCCGATATTGACGTTCCTTCAATAATAAGCAAAAATAAACTGCTATAATTAGTAAAAACAGATGACATACATTATTAAACTTATGCAAATATAGAAACGTTACATATGCTTATAAGATCATTTAAATTTTTTATAACAAAAAATTGATAACAAAAATTTAATGGAATAGTTAGCCAACATAATTTTGAATTATTGAAAACAATATTGCACATTTTCGGACAATTTTAACAGGACGAGTACAGAATTCGGGTTAACATGTCAATACCTTGTATGACCACCTCTTGCATTTATGACCGTCTGACACCTCCGTCGCAAGGAATCAATAAGACGTCGAATAAAATCTTGAGGGATGTTGTTCCATTCCCTGAAAAGTGCTGTTCGGAGTTGGGCTCGCGTTTCCGGTGGATTTTGGCTATTTCTGATACATCGTCCAGGTTCGTCCCAGAGATGTTCAATTAGTGATAAATCTGGAGACATTGCTGACCAAGGCAACACACGAATATGATTATTCTCCAAAAATGTCATCGAAATGTGTGCCACGTGACAACGGGCGTTGTCCTGCTGAAAAACGTGGTTAAAACGATGTCTTCGGAGAAAAGGGATAACAACTGGAGCCAGAATTTCGTACCTATACCTTGTTGCATTTAGGTTACCAACGATGATTTTGAGCTCGGTGCGTTCCTGGTAGGTTTTTCCGCCCCATACCATGATTCCGCCACCACCAAACCGATCTGTTTCCTGTACGCACGCATCAGAAAATCGTTCATTGCGTCTCCGGTAGACCCTGGCTCTGCCGTCGCTAAATTTCAAATTAAATTTAGATTCATCGGTAAAAATAACCTGTCTCCGTGTTTTCCTACTACATCGAATCCGTACCTGGTATCTATGATAAGTTTATTTACAACCACTGGGTCGAAGCCACTGCTGGTGGAGTTTTAATTCCCCTAGGGCATCACCAGCCTAGTGGTCAGCACGGGTTATGTTCTTCTCATATATTTTATGATGGTATAATATTAAACCCCTAACGGAAGGGATTTTGCCTGATATTTATATGATGAAGACATAATCTTTCAATCAGTTTAATTGAGGTCTGGAGCTGGCATGTCAGTAACTGCTAGTAATATGTTGTTATTGATGTATTAATTTCATTTTGTTTATTTTCTTTTGTTACCTCTTCTGACATCAGACTCCGACTTCTCTTGTACAGAATTTTACTTTGCGTATTGCTATGCGTTATTTTTTCTACATTGACTATTGGTATAGGAGGAGGGTTGAAATCTCAAAAAACATCATTACCCTCGCCGCATTTATGCGCCTGTCCCAAAGGCCTGTCCCTGTCTCTGGCCTTTGTTAGTCTTGTATGGCTTTCAATTTTAGTTTCTTGTGTATAATTCTGAGTTTAATATGGCGTCCATTATCACAGTACTAGTATAGCTATGTGTTAAGGGGCCAGCTGAAGGACGCCTCCGGGTGCGGGAGTTTTTAACTGCATTGAAGACCTGTTGGTGACCTTCTGCTGTTGTCTGTTCTATGGTCTTTGACACATTTCCCATTTAGCTGTATTTGGCAAAACTTTTCGGAATTTGGTCCTTAATGCTTCAACTTCGTACTTTTATTGCCTTTTTTACTTTTTTTGATTCGGGCGTCACTGATGAGTCTTTTATAGACGAAACGCGCGTCTGGTGTAAATACAAAATTTAATCCTGGTATCTGTGATGAGTTTATTTAAAACAACGTCAGTATCTAAAATGTATACTTCAAGAAAAGAACGCAATGTTCTTTGACTTACCCCTGGTTCATCAATTTTCTGTTCGGGCACTGTCATTGTAACCTTCCAATTCCTCCCTAATACAGTATACATATTCAAACTCACAAATCTTCCGTGATTTTGTCAAATGTTATGCAATTCTTAATTTAGTCTACCAATTTTTTCTATTGTCACTATTTCCACCGTAGTTGTAGTTCCATCTTGGGCACATTTTTTCTTATGTCGAAAAAAGAAACCCAGAAAAAATGCTTATAAAATCCCAAGTGATATATAAACAACTGACACAGCAATTGAATGTTTTCCCGATTGTGGTTGTCTTTGTACCACACACATAACTAAATAACTAGTAAGGAAACGCTGTCAAAATTCAGTTATCGACAGATATAGCGCTACTACTACTCCACGGGTTTTTTTCGAAACCAATGATGACATTATACAATGATATTTGAAATGGCGGGATTAGCCGTTCGCCTAGTTATAAAATCAGTGTTTAATTTGAAAACACGGAACGAGATGTTGTATGATTGTATGTACTGTAACAACAAATTACTATCCAACAGATGAAATGAATGTTAACAATTAAACTGCATTCATTCAATGATGAGCTAAACCCCATTGTCGTACTTAAAAGTTATCTTTGTATTTGTGAAATGCCACGGCATGACAAAACAAACACTAATGCCTGGGTTTTTTTCTACTGAAACGGTCAGTTACAACTGTACAACTCTTAAATGTCTAAATGTGATGAGAAAACCTTGCTTGGACCTGCGGGCCAGGTTAGCTAAAAAAAATAAAAAAATTCCAGAGGTAATATATTAATTAAATAATTATTTACACCTAATAAATAGAGTTTAATGTAAATATCTGTTAAAGATGAAACTCTCCCGCATTTTGATCTCGAATTGTTGTTTACATTTGTACTTTGGGAAATAAAAATAATTCATAAATTGATACAATCCAATAAATAGATACAGGATTATGTCTAGGTCGAGTATGATTCAGACTAGGTCAAGTATAACCCAGAGTAGGTTGAGTATGGTTCATAATAGTTCGATAAAGGTTCAGACTTAGTCAAGAAAAGTTAATACTTTGTTGATTGTTGAGTCATGATCGGGTAAAGGTCAAGTGCCAGTTCAATTCAAAGACGACAGTCGAGTAAATTTCCGACCATTTCGAGTACATGGGTAGGCCATTTCAGACGTTTACTGGTTTGTAAGGTCTTTAAATTAGGCAACATAGCTACAATTGTACGTCAATAATTTCTAGAAATTAATGTTTATGAATATGATGAATGAGGAATTTAACCAATGTGGTTGTTTATTTTTGGCAAATAGAAATAAGAAGACGTGATATCAGTGCAATGAGATAATACTTCGTCCAAGTCACAATGTGTTGAAATGCAAACCATTATAAGTAAAAGTACAGCCTTCAACACAGAGCCTTGGTTCACATCAGCAAGTTATACCACTGTCCCAGGTTAGGGGGAGGGTTGGGATCTCGCTAACATATTTAACCCGCCACATTATTTATGTATATGCCTGTCCAAAGTCAGGAGCCTGTAATTCAGTGGTTGTCGTTTGTTTATGTGTGACATATTTGTTTTTCGTTCATTCTTTTATATAAATAAGACCGTTAGTTTTCTCGTTTGAATTGTTTTACATTGTCATACGGGGCCTTTTATAGCTGACTATGCGGTATGGGCTTTGCTCATTGTTGAAGGCCGTACGGTGAACTATAGTTGTTAATGTATGTGTCATTTGGTCTCTTGTGGACATTTGTCTCATTGGCAATCATACCACATCTTCTTTTTTATATAAAGTGCCCCATAATGTTTAAAAATTCAAATATGAAAACCAGCGGTCTAACCTATAAAAGAAACCGAGAAATGAGAAACACTTATTAACCACATGAAAAAACGACAACCACTGAACACCAGGTACATGACTTAGGATAGGTGCAAACAAATGCAGCAGGTATAAACGTTTGAACAGGTGCAAACCTTACCCTAAAACACCTTGGCAAAAACTATATAAGTGAACTTTTATGCAGCAAAACAAGCAGCAATCAAAGGGAAATCTAAATATCAATCATCAATATGGTTCAGTCCATTTCTTTAATAATTCAGCATAGTCGAGTAACACTCAGTACAGCCAAGTACAGATGTAAGCCATGTCAGACGTTTACTGGTTTGTATGGTCTTTAATGAGGCTATACGTCCGCAATTGTCCATTAATTTTACTTAGGAATTAATGCTTTTACCATTATTGTACTTTTTTGACAAATTTTAAGCAACAAAGGAATATTCCAAAATAAAATCACTTAATTAGCTTCACTTAGATAATGATGTTTTATCCAAGTTTTAGCAAAACTATAGTAGAAAGAAATTGAACAAACATGATAACATTATATATGAATCATTCTTTTTTATTAATATCAAAATGTAGCAAAATGGCCATTGTTGATGAAGATCCCAATGAGCGTTACCAGGTATTCAGAACATCTCTTTCAAATAGTTTTCTTTGAATTCAATAAAAAGCAAAACGACGAACTGACAAAAAATCGTATATTCAAAGCGATGAAAAATATTTATCAGGAAAGCATAGTACAACTGTCATTTTGACATTCTAAGACTTCTAAAATAACTATAATACATTGAAAAAAGGTAAAATCACAAAAATAGCGAACTCCGAGAAAAATTCAATACGGAAAGTCTAGTTCAGAGAGAAAAACGTTGAGTCACGTTTATCAAAATATAATTCCTTTGATTTCCGGGTAATTTATGTTGTCTATTATTGGAAGAAACGACGAGTGTGTTATCCATAGACTAATTTATCTATGAATATATAACCATTTTCACACGCTTTGCCTTATACAGTCACCTACTTCGAGATATAGTATTAATTTGAATGTATGATTGCTTATTTCTTAGCCGATAATATTTAGGTTAAAAGCCTGCGAATAATTTTGCAACATTTTAATCTATCGAGAATATGTCAAAATTTTATTTAAAAATGCGCCTGAGAAATAATTCAGAGTTATTTTCATTATTCCGAAAAATATTTGTTCACCTCTTCGTCTGTAACTTCATCAATGCGATAAGGGAACTCAGCCCATTTCTTGAATTTAACCAATTGTTTGGAATATTTGTCAAAGAAATTTATCTTGGCTTTTGCAATTGCTAAAAATTCACATTCCTTATAAACAAGTATTACTCCCCAACTGTGACCACAAATTGTACCATCCACACTTTGAGTTGTTTTTATCTTTACCTTTTCAAAAGATTTGCATTTTATTCGTGACAAAATAGTTTTGTCATACACTATATAGTGAGTTCTATTAATGTGTCTAATGAAATCACCATCAGTAACTGGTGTTCCACAGAGCTTGCAATTAACAGTAAACGCTCCTATTGTGTTACTATCTGCTTGACGCTGTCGGATTAGGCGTTCTTGAATTTCGGACGCATATATCCCTTGTGCTGCTATTGCTATGTTTGCAGTGAGGTCAAGGTCTATCACTTGCTCAATTGCATTCTTCATGTAATATTGCCGAACAATATTTTGCGTTTCTCTTTCAAAATCTTCTGATGACGCCAAGATGACTTCTTTTCCACCTTTGTTTCTAATACGCCCTAACAACAAAAATATAGATATAAACGATGTATTTTAAAACATCGCTGAAATATTTTAACTATAATAAAAGGAGAAATATTTCAAGTCTCACTTTTGGTACGTTGCTTTCCAAATTTTAACACATAACTATATTCTTCAAAAAATGCTTACACCAAGTCAGGAATATAGCTGCAGTTGTTTTTCACTTGTTTCGTTCATTGATTTCGTTTTTATTTGTCAGTTTTTATGGACTTCGACTGTTTGAATATGACTCGGAGTTCATTATTTTTGTTTTAATTTATAATTTTCATGTGACTTTTCATCGTTGAAAAAATCTATCATTCAAGTTTTAATAAGCTTTACATAGTTGCTTCACATACTATTCCAACAATAATAAATTGGTATATCCAAGTCCATTTGACTAAGACAGATAATAAAAAATGAAATTGTAATACATGTAATAAGGTTTTTACTGAGTGTGGGCAACACTACCGATAACGCACCCGCGTTTACAACTGGTTTTGGTGATGTTCTTGTTGCTCAGTATTTAGTATTTTTGGAACTGTTTGTTTTGGTTGTCTTTCAATAGTTTTTCTTTTAAATGATCTAGTATTTTTTTCGTCTAGTAGTTTTTGATTTGACCATTGGTATCACCATTCTAGTTTACGATCACACAAGTATATCGTAGGATTTTCCAAAATACTTGCGAGAACTAAATCAAATATTTCCCACCGCTTAATAGAGTTTTTGGATAGTAATGTATGCTAGTGATCAAGGATCAATCAGGGACATTTCATAAGTAATATCGTTTGTCCTTTTTTATTCCAAGCATTTTCACTATTACCTCTCATTTGATAGCTACTAATTTCATCTGCTCTGAACTTGTATCTAATCATCAAATTGCATTGTGGGATGTCAAGTCCTTCGCATGCAACAGAAGTTGCAACAATGCATAAATGTTCTCCTTCTCTAAAACGTTCCATAACTTCGAGTTGTTGTTCAATGTGAAGACCTGTAAGTAAATTGAAGGTTATTAGTTTTACCAATAAAATAATAAACCAGCATGATAGACATTGTGTCATCTGTAATTCCTTCCTTCAACCTATATTCTGGTAACGACCTTTCAGTGAAAAGTAATAATTAATGTTTTCAATCATCTGATATATTAACAGACAAAGTTTTGTGACTAGTCATCCACTGTACCTTTCTATTTGATTTGCTGGGGACTCTGATAATTCGCGCTTTTTTTAGACAGGAAAGGGGTTAAACAGTGTCTTGCTACTGTAAACCAACTTATTGTCGCTGATACTATAGTCCTTTCATGCCAATTTCGCGGCAATTTAATTTCGCGATTTTCAAGTTTACTTGATGTTATTCAATAAGGAAGGATCCACGTTTAACAAGTTCGCGACGATTTATTTTCGCGTTATTTTTCTACTCGCGAAAATTAGTTGGTTTACCATATATATGCATGACTATTCTTCTATCCAAAGATATAAGACTTTGAAAATATGAATTTTGTGAGTAGAGACTATGACATATCTTATCGATCAACCAGTTTGTGATGGTGACCTTAAAACTTATGTAGTGTCGAATCCTGTCTTATTTCCACATAACTACGTTGATGGTTTTTTTTCATGTAAAGAGCACATTCATGTTAATTACATCAGTATAATATAAACAGGAATGACCTTAACGATTTTACTGAAGTATGTTAACGCCATATGACGGTACAGAGTGTATATTTCTGCTGAGTAATTGAAATTGATAACTGAGTACTAGAAGTTGAAATCATCTCTCAAATGTCATACTTTAATTTGTCACAAGATTCCGTATTTATCATTGCCCGAGTGGACGGGTAATATGAATAAAGTCGATCAGCAACAAGAAGCAACAGTTGGGTGCAAATTGAATTTGTAGTATTTTGTCAGCTTTCCTTAGTGCATAGTTATATATATCTATAACATTTTGGCCACAAGTTATTTGTTTTCTGTTAAGTATTAAATTTAAATTAAGATCCATTTTTTTACATCTTGTGATTAATTTTATTTGTTAATCGTCAATGGCAGTCAGCAGGGTTAAAGGACATCAGTTGTTCGACATGTTAGTCAAATGCGTTTTGTTTAAATATACTATTTCACTTTTTTGGTCTTTTGGAAAATGTTGTTTGTGCTGTATTTAGACCCTTCTACAACGAAATTTGTTTTACATGCACACTTATAAAAATTGCGGTTTTCATTCAACGCAATCATAGGTTTGAACGTAGTTTTCAATTTAAAACTTGTTTATATTTTTTCGTTTGCGCTTGTATCATATTTTCCTATTTTCCCTCCGGTTTATATGATCCGTTCATCCTATATTGACTCTTAAAATTCAAGAGCTTATCGAAAAATGAGGGTACATTATATATGGCCTTCGAAATACCGTTTCGATTCCTAACATTACTGAAGAGACATTTATTGTCGAAATCCAGATCTGGTGTACAAAAAAATATTGACACCTTATGTTTGTGGCATAACATCTTGGCCACAAGTTATTTGTTTTCTGTTTAGTATTAAATTTATATTAAGATCCATTCTGTTACATCTTGTGATCAATTTTATTTGGCAATCGCCAATGGCAGTCAGCAGGGTTAAAGGACATCAGTTGTTCGACCTGTTAGTCAAATGCGTTGTGTTGAAATATACTTTTTCACTCTTTTGGTCTTTTGGAAAATGTTGTTTGTGCTGTATTTAGACCATTCTACAACGAAATTTGTTTTACATGAACACTTATAAAAATTGCGGTTTTTATCCAACGCAATCATAGGTTTGAACGTAGTTTTTAATTTAGACTTGTTTATATTTTTTCGTTTGAGCTTGTATCATATTTTCCCTCCGGTTTATATGATCCGTTTAACTATATTGACTCTTAAAATTCAAGAGTCTATCGAAAAATGAGGGTACATTATATATGGCCTTCCAAATACCGTTTCGATTCCTAACATCACTGAAGAGACAATTATTGTCGAAATCCGGATCTGGTGTACTAAAAAAATATAGACACCTTATGTTTGTGGTATATCATCTTGGCCACAAGTTATTTGTTTTCTGTTTAGTATTAAATTTATATTAAGATCCATTTTGTTACATCTTGTGATCAATTTTATTTGGCAATCGCCAATGGCAGTCAGCAGGGTTAAAGGACATCAGTTGTTCGACCTGTTAGTCAAATGCGTTTTGTTTAAATGCTACAGTGCAGGCCATTTGGTGTCACGATATCTCAGTAGCATGGGTTTGAATCCCGGCGAGGGAAGAACAAAAAATTTGCAAATTTACAGATCTAACCTTGTTGGGTTGATGTTTAGACCAGTTGTATATGCATAATGTACACAGCCATGTATCACCATCACTGCTGGTGATCCGATGGATACATCTGGTGTAGAGTTGTCACTTGCTCAGACGTACTTATAAATATAATTATTTTCTGTGACTGTATCTTACATTAATTTGTAGGATCCTTTACTATAGATACTTTAGCTGATCTGTAAAAATAACATCTCTATGCCTTATATATAATGTACTGTAGTACGACGCTAGATTAAAACTGACGTGGAAAGGTAACACCCGGCCACCGAAAGCTTCATTTTTATGCTGCCCAGGTGGTCGTGTGGTCTAGCGGGACGGCTACAGTGCAGGCGATTTGGTGTCACGATATGTCAGTAGCATTGGTTCGAATCCCGGCGAGGGAAGAACAAAACATTTGCGAAAGCAAAGGAGATGGGGCAATAAGGCCCTTGTTTGACCCAAAAATTACTGCAAATTTAAAAGTTATCAAAAATATTTTTAAATTACTGTACAGTATCTAAGGTACAAGGTATTCAGAAAAACAAAACAATTTTGGACATTGAACAAGTGACCATGGCAACAAATCATGACTTAATTTGCATAATTTGTAAAATTTCGTGATTTTCTTTGTTTTTCATCAAATTTTTAAGTATATTTGAGATTGATAAAGTATGTGCGTACCCAAGAAACAACCTTATATTTGGTGATATTTTGTCAATAGTTATCATAAAGCTTCTGTTAAATTATTTTGTTGTTTCTTGGCTGCGCACAATGTTTCCACAACAGAAATAAAGATAGAAGACTGCATAAATTCTGTATTTTTCATCGTTTTTGTGAAAACAGTTACATATTATGACGTAATTGTGACGTCATCACATAAAAATCTTAATGTTTTTCATTGATATTTCTTGACCCTGTGCATTTTTAAACATTATGTGCCACTTGGAATAAGTTATCAAACAATGTTAGACCTGTAAATTTGCTTTCGCAAATTTTGTTTGTTCTTCCCTCGCCGGGATTCGAACCCATGCTACTTAGATATCGTGACACCAAATCGCCTGCACTGTAGCCGTCCCGCTAGACCACACGACCACCTGGGCTTCACAATAATAAAGCTTTCGGTGGCCGTGTGTTACCTTTCCTCGTCAGTTTTAATCTAGCGTCGTACTACATATATAAGGCATGGAGATGTTATTGTTACAGATCTAACATTGTTGGGTTGATGTTTAGATGAGTTGTATATATGCTGTATATATATATATATATATTTATGCACATAACATGGTTTATATTCTGGAATAACTGTTTTCAACCATGATCGATACATTGTACCAAATGTTAGAAGATAAGACATCGCCTTTCTTTCTTTTCATAACGTCATTGTCTCTACCGAATACTCCCAATTAGAAACATCTGTTCGAAAATACAATTGCTTTTATTGAACAATTCACTACGGTAGAATTTTGCAATTCATTAAAGTGAATTATTTTACAGCATAAAATCCCACATATATGGAAAAGCGTTTACTTTATATGCGATTAAGCACGCCATCACATTATTTCACTAACAATTTTGTTACCTGCTTTATCCTTCGCTTTTGTTCTTCCAGTCAGGTTGGTAGCTTTCAAACACTCTGGTAATCTTATTGCCAGAGCTTTTGCGTGTGCGTATTATTTCATTAACGTCAGGGTTATTTTCAACTTCATGTCTCATCTCACGTAACACTGATGTTACATCTGAAACAGGAGTTCATTTTCTTATATTTGTTTATACTATAAATGATTTTATAGAGTATTTCTAAAAGAACTTAAGTAATATACTACAGGTACGATAAAAGGTGTCTGCAATTACTGAGTTATTTTTAAAACCGAAATGTTTAAGGAAATAAAGTGAAGAATTTAAATCAGAGTTACAGAAAATTGTGAAAATTCCAGAACTTTAGTAAGCACGCTCAGATACCCCGCGTCTCCACATTGTCCCTAGGCAAACAAAATGTCACCAGATTTCTAAGTTCAAAGGCACATATCGTCGCTGGGCTTCCAAAATGTCGTTTATGATTTTTTGGCTAAAAATACTTTTTGACACCAATGGTCTTGGCGGAAGGAAATCTTTGGTATTACAAAATAGCTTACAGTTAGACCAATTAAAACGTTTGAAATTAGACATATTACAAAATTGCCAATGTCAGTGTATATAAAGTGCGAATCCAACTAGTTCATTTTTACTGTTATATGCGGGTATGTCTATTGTAGAATAAAGGATCATGGGAAAACTGTATTTGTTTACGTTTTGAAAATATCAAGTTAAAGGATTTTAAGTTAAGTTTTAACATATTTTCATTGTGATATGTCTTTATAATATACAAACATAGCATTAAACTTCAAATAAGTGTTATAAAAGCATCATAATATAGCATATCGATTATTGAAAGCGATCCATTTTAACTATAGATGCGATGAATTATCACTGTTAGTGCAGTCATTATTAATGTAGAATTTTCAAAGATGCGAGGAATTTTTATTGTAGAATTATGTGATAAATGCACTTGCAACAAATGAAAAAAAACTTAGTTGATGACTTTAGGATTTATGATACATGTATTTTCCAATTGAAATACAAACTCCTCATTCATTCTTCATCAAATATATAGCTTTTCAAACTTGTAACAAAAGCGATTCTCAAAATGTCATATTGTATTCTTCAGATTACGTTTCTCCTTGATTTTAACTTATATAGTGAATCACTGGAGCGTGACAGCAGCGGGCCCTCTTAAGCAGTCAGTGGGCCCCTACTTATGAAAAATTCTAGATCCGCGAATGGATACTACCACAGAGGTAAAACCATGCACATTTGTGTTATTGTACACGAAATGCATGCTACAATTCATTTTTGTTGATTTTAGACCCTTTGGAACTCTATGTGGGCTATTTCAGCAACTAGGCAAAAAATTCCCAAACTTGATACATGGTCAGATTCAGCATGTCAACGAATTCCAAATATCTATATTAAAGGACTTTTGTCTATAAATTTGGACCCCACAAAATTGAAAAAGGGACCAAAAATATGAAAAAATGCATGCATCGGATACTTTTGTTATTGAAGGCATGACTGTAACAATAGAATGAATATACAAAAATATCTTTTTCTGGGGTCTCATTGGGGGGTTCTGATCCCGGATCCCGCTTACTGTTTTGGCAGATTCCCGTATTCCGCTTATTGTTTTGTCAGATTCCCGTATCCCGCTTATACTATGCAGTTCTAATTTTTTGTAATTATCCGTGTCCCGCTAGACTTCATTTCCCGTTTTTCTCTACACAATCATTTGACTTTCACCTGTCACGCTTGCAAAAAATCGGCAATCCGGCGTGACGCTTATACCCAAATGCGACCCACTATTTTACTCTATTTTGACTCATTAAAGCCCATTATAAATATATTAAAAAAGTAGCGTAGATTTTTTCATCCCTTTTTATCCCGTCTCGTTTCGTTTTTGAGCCATATAGATGTCGTATGTGACAATGAGACAACTCTCCATCCGAGTCACAATTTATAAAAGTAGACCATTATACGTCAAAATACGGTCTTCAACATGGAGTCTTGGCTCACACCGAACAGCAAGTTATAAAGGGCTCCAGTGTAAAACCTTTTAAACGGGAAAACAAAGGTGCAATCTATATCAAGATGTACGTAATTAGTGGTGAAGTGTCATGGAAATGGATAAAAAAAATAAGGATAAAGATCTCTATACGCTTTATAAGAAACTAAATGGAATACATTTGAAATAAATGTTATTTCTATTGAATTTAGTGGAGTGTTTTAAAACCAAACTTTTATCCGTAAGTTAAATTTTATCAAATCTTTCTCTTACTTTATCTATTATTTGAGCAAGTCGGCTAAATTAAGGCTTTACAGCTAATTTCCTAATGCATGTAAAGCAAAACTTTGGTTGGCTTGCTTGCTTTGTTTGTATAATTGTTTATACAAACTTTGTAAATAAGATTGACATTTTTAAACAATATGAATAGGCATAGTTTAACCTGTATTTTTAATATTTGAATTAAATTGGGTGTTATCATAATGATTATCCAATAAAAAAAGCAAGCAAATCAACTAAAGTCTTGCTCTACATGCTTAAAGAAATGAGCTGTAATAGATAAAAAAAAATAATAATTATACAGTGAAAATGCACCGCATATACAATACTAATGATTCGCTCCACAGTTAAAATGAAAGAATAGTATCATTATTCGACAGTAAACATGACTAGCATTACGAAATCATCATAGTGGAATTTAGTTAAATATGAAGAAACTGAATGACAAAACATATTCTACGTTATACAACTTTAATAATTGTATTAAAATGAATATTTTTTACTGCAACAACATCTCACCTGTTAGTTATAAAGCACCTGCACGATCTGTTCGTGAAATGTCCTAAAAATTCACCTATTTTGGTATATATTTCACAGTTGGATGGCTTTAGGCGCGATAAATCCCGCTCGCATCTCTTACTTTGTTTTATTAGTATTATGTATTTCTGAACATATACATTTTAACTATTTTTCTTCATTTTCTTCAAAAATTAAAAAAAGTTCGTCTGTTTATTTATCATTCTACATTAGACATTTATGGCATATACAGTAAAAATGATATTTTAGGATCCGCACTTTTTATACACTGAATGTTAGTTGTTTGTAAAGTTTGCTTCCAAAATGTTGTATGAAACTTGAAAATCGTTGAATAATGGCTTTGGGAATAAAATAATTGTACATTTCTTTATTTCTGTGAAAATAATATAAGTTCTCTGATAATCCAGAAATGTCAAAGTTTTTATTTCACTGCTATTCACCAAAATGTTCATGTTCACATACGACATTTTGGAAGCATGCATTTTCTAAAAAATTTCATAGCCTGTTTGTGAGATATTTTTTTCTTGAAAAATTTGTTATTTACAACATTTTGGAAGCCCATCGACGATATCTATTATTATTTCTTTTTGTAGATAAGCACATTTACATAGTATGTCCTCAATAACTACAAAGTTTAATAATTTTCTGTTGTGTGGTTTCACAGGAGTTAGGGACAAAATGATGCAGAAGTATGTTTAGGCCAAAATTCTAGTTTCAAAAGGGCATAACTGATAGAAAATAAATTAAATCATAATTTCGTGACTATATGCACAACTACGCAGTATGTCCTTCTTGTCTCTAAGGTTTCATGTAATTCTATTGAGCGGTTCCAGAGGAGTTGTGATGACTGACATTATACCCTACGCAACTTTTTTCCGTGTGGTATAAATATACTTAAACAGTCAATATATGATATACAAATGAAGTTTTTACAGATATCTTGTGTCTGATAAAAAAATATATACTTGCCTTTTAGTGCATCTATAATTTGTCTTTCTTGTATTGTGTTTGCTTGTTGACTTTCATAAAAGAATTGTCCATGTGCTTCAGTCAGCAATTCAGTAACATGTGCAATTTCAAGTAATGAATTCATCTCAAGAGATTCTACGTATAACTGCAATAACATCAAAAAGGAAAAAAGATGAGAGAATTTTTCAACTTTTTTTTTTCATAGTTTTAAGAGTGCATTTCTTTCTAATTAAAGTTTTGTAAACGTTGTTTGTCGTTTGTTATAGTTTGTAAAACGTTACAAATGAAGAAACAAATGCATCGTTTCTGACCTTGTTTGAACTGTCAAATGTGTAAACAAACTTATTACGCAGGGAAATAGACTTCTGTAGAAGATGTTCTAAACACACAGGACTTATGTGCATATAAAGTTTTTCGTCCTCATCAAATGAATATAAAATAGCAGCACTGAAAGGAGAGCAAATACCAACATACCTAAATTTGAGTAATTATTGACACTTTTATGAGTTGAGAGAATCAGGATTATATCTCTTTTTCTTTTGTCAGTATTAATCTTCTTTTAGTGGGAAAAATATGAATACATAATTGATTCAATGTTAAAGTTAGAAAGAAATACAGAATTTGTACTAACAACAGACGAACGACAAACTGTAGAAGCATTTTTAGCAAGTGCATAGTTTGTCAAAGTTTATGCAAACTTTGCAAACCTATGATAGAATCAAATGATCTAAACGTATGCTCGCTGGAACGTCTGTATCGTTTGTGTTAGAAAGTAATGCACTCTAAATTTGTCATTTTATGGTCGTTTATAGCTTGCTATATGGGGTATTGTTTTCATTTGCAAACGGTGACCTATAGTTTTAACAGAGCTTCTAGTTTAATCTGCTTTTACCATCATATGTGTTAAGTGGGAGAAGTGGACGGATACTTCTAAAAAAAAAGGGAGATGGTGGAGATGGGTGGCAATAGCAATAGGTTAAACATTTTGTGCTGGTCTTCGACAAATCATTTGACATGCAAATAATTGTTTTCAAACAGTTGGCTTAGAGGACGTAAATAGTTTGTCGTACTAGCAGGGCCTTTCCGAAATGAGGGGGTTCTTGTCATTGTCCTCTTATTCCCTGTTCCTCTGCTTTTGACTATACAATAAATATTGTAAATATTTTTCTTTGGAATTCCATATCTTTGCCATATTTCATTTTGATTAGTCTGATTCTAAGAGTTTCGTTAATATGGTTCGATATGCATAGAATGCACCAAAGAGCTCCTGGGTTCACCACTTGTTATTTATGAGGATCAAATTGGTCAGTATTTACTTTTACTTCAATTGTATCGGTTGTGCTTAGACTTTTCTTTGTAGAGGGAAACGTGAATTTTTCATCATTTTCAAGCTGGTTATTTATTTTTTATCTTCCTACTTTCTTTACTTAAAATATCAATATACCTCCAAAAGTCTTAAACAAATATGTATTAGGCGAGGCACATCTGCGTCCATTAACATAACACTTTCTGTTTTTCGTTTTGTTTCATTAATCCAATGTACATATCTTTTCTCTCTTTTATTAATTGGTAGATTTTCAAGAGCGGTTAACATAGTCTTTGTGTCTAATCCATTTACCATAAGAAATGAACTCACTGAAAAGGAAAATCATTGTACCATCTTATTATAAAATCATGAAATGACATCATTATACTTACTTATATTGTTATATTTTAAATGAAAGTGACATAATTGAAAAGATAAGATCCTTTTCAACGATCAATATCAGAAGTATAAGTTATATATATAGCACGCCTTTTACGAATTAACTTATTAAAGTGTTATTTCATACTTTTATTTAGGCAAACAACACCGCTACGTACCTGTTCTGTCACTAAATACACGTTCAACATTCTGAATGGCTTTAAGAAGAATGTCTTGTACAAGGTCTTGTCGCCTTTTAGTGGAACAAATTTGAACTAAGTAAAATAAAATAAAACATAAAATTTGTTTGCATGATCATTTATGTATTACTAGTACCTAATGTACATTATGATGCAGTAAATAATTACATTTGCATTCTTAAAACAAACATTAGCATTTTTCGTCCGTTTCAATAATTAACTGATTTACAATAGGTAATTTCATCAATGCTTTAATCACTAAAATGAAACAAAAAATCTCTGTTACTCAGAATTGTTTAGGTTTGCAATGATGGACATTAACGTTGAAGTGTGCTAGAAATTATGGACATTTAATATGTCATAACATGTTAAACCTAAAAATGTTTACAGATTTCTTCATATTTTTTGGGAGATTCGCGTGGCTTCTCCAATATATAATTGTGTAAATTTGTGATGCAAGTAAGTGATAGAAATTGTTTGCCCGATGGAGTTTTGCGCGATTGTGCATAATATGTTATTTTTTCATCAATACATTTCTTTTCATTGTATTATAATACACAATGTATGCTATGCTACATTACTAGTTATCAAAATTATGTGCAACCGCGTATGTGATGGACACGGTGATGACTGCTGTATCCCTATTTTGACAATTTTACCTATTATGTCTGTTTTGTTCACGCATCGTTTTAAGTATAATGGAATTTGATGAGACTGTCATACAAGTGAGAGGTTTAGTGCTATAAAACCAGGTTCAATCCACCATTTTCTACATTTGAAAATTCCTGTACAAAGTCAGGATTATGACAGTTGTTGTCCGTTCGTTTGATGTGTTTTATCATTTGATTTTGTCATTTTATTATGGACTTTCCGTTTTGAATTTTCCTCTGGGTTCACGGTTTTTGTGATTTTACTTTTGTATAAATTGCATATGCATAGATAATACATATTTTGGAAAAGAATAAGATAGTTTTAAGTATACGATTCCGTTGTATTATAGTACAGTTCTAATATAGCATTACAATAATGTTTTATAGACACAATCAAAGTATACCGTTTGTAGGTGTTGATGAATATTCCAACAGTTCTTGTTCATGTTTTCTGACAACCGACAGCTTAGAAACATCTAGGTTTGCCATTAAGCTTTGCAAATGTTGAACAGCAGAAAATCCGTCGTCTGCCCTATTCGTTCCTGGCGAGGCAGTCAGACCTAGAACCTGAAATGTTCAGTGTAATAGTCAAATTAAAACCTAATGGAAAAGGCTGGTTCTGGGGTACTTTCTTTGTGTAATAATCTATCATAGTTTGACCATATGTATGTAACGAACTTACGAAGTCAACATTTTAAGACTTGTGTTCAGTTACTAGACATGTTAGCTAAATGATAATCGTTGACAATTAAAAGTGGAAAGTCTATATATATATAGCTAGAGTTGAGTTATTCAAGTAAATGATCATCTCAGAAATACTAATCTAACATGTCTAATTAATGATATTCTAGGCACATCCAATAGCTTTGCTAGCATTTCGTCCAATAAACATATCAACATTGGTAAAGATAGAAAATCGTTGTAACATGAGAAATGTTTGGATTGTTGAATTTTTTTTGTCATAGATATGTTGGTCGATTAGTATTGCATAATGTCCAATTTGACGAATTTAACAGTCTTTAATCGATTGTTTGGCGTGGTTCGAATGTGGAATCACCACATAGGATTTGAAGTGTTTTAAGTAACACGAAGGGTGCAACAAGTGAAGCATGATTTATAATCCTTCCAGAAGCATCTTATATAACCCCTAGACTTGTTTTTGGTTCGTGTAGGTCAGTCTTTATTTTATTTTTAATGTGTCATGTTCTAATGGCTGTTTGTCTTTGGTCGGGTTTTTTTCATTGCGTTGTCAATGTGTTATCTGCCGCCTTTCATTCAATTACCATGCGAAAGATAAAACATGAGTGAAAGGATACTTGTTTTCCCTATTTACATTTTTGAATATCTAATATAAAATTGTGATTCTGTTTTTACCGGGAAGGGTGGGGATAAAAAGCATTGCGAAATTGACATGTTCATAAATCTAATTTCCTGGAAAGAACAATTGATGTACCAGTATCAAGAAGAAGAAAAAACTTCAATACTATCTTAATATGTCTTAAATAAATACAAAATGGCATACCTATACAAGTTTAAATAACAGTTGGTCGTCCCTCCGAAAACATGTCATCCCGTGACTAAGCGTAAGTCGATGATTATTTTTATAAAAAAAACCAAGCTTGGACTACTATACTAACAAAAAATTAATTCCCATTTAAAACTTCGCTTGTACTTTAACAAATGAATTCATGATGGACCCGGAAACACCATTTTGTAACTCATTGTCTTCATTGCATTTTACCCTATTTATTAAATCCAGATTTTTCACTTATTATTTTAAAACAACTGACAATTGTTGATATAACAGGTAATTTTAAATGCATTGTTTTTGTGTCAAACGTCTTCAAACAATCGCCACTGTAATAGTACTACCGTGAATATAAATTTTAATTCACCAATTCTAATTTAACAAACCTGTGGGATTTTCCCGGATTTTGTTTCAAACTTGTGTCTTCTGTAGTAGTTCATGATTTGATGGAAAGCATTTCGTCGCATCACACGGTGACATTCGTCCAGAATAATCAGCGTCAGAAGATCCATCGAGATTTTATTTTTCGACTTTTCGTCCAGGTGATTATAAAGTGATTGTGGAGTACAGAAGAATAAAGATACACGTTGTATTATGGTTGGAAAGGAGTCACATTCAGCCTCTAAACTTCAAAATCGAAATATCGTCACATGACTTATTTCTCATTATCAAAATATCGTAACATGACTTATTTTTAATTGATGCATTAGTATATTCTACAAAAATAATCAATCAGACGAGCCACTCTATGTGCATTGGTATTTCCTAAAACATGTAAAAATGGTAAGTTCTACAATGCTTGCAATTCAAATGTTACAATTAACCAATATGAGATACAACTCATTATCTTCGATTGTCGATACCTGGATATTTAGGTCTGTAAAAGTCCTGCATGCTCTGTTGTACTGCTGTTCTAACAGAACATTGGTCTTGTTTATGAAAACAACTTTACCTACAATAGGAAAAGGCATTCTATATGTTAAGAAAACATTAGCCAAATCTGAATTTCACAACGTACAGAATGATAATAATAAACATTTCAGCTATACTTGGTTTATCATGTTCATTCAGTTGTGTAATAATAGGAATAAGATATTCATTCCATTCAAAACTAAATTTGCGCTTTAGATAATATAATTTAACTGTCTCGAGTCGAGATATATGGTAACACACTTTTTGCAGTGATGGAATATATAGATCTTACCGTTCGGGTATTTGATCAGATGGTCTTCAATTATATGGTAAGCAACATAAGTCTTTCCTGCATTGGTTCCAGCTCATATAATAGTGTTTTGACCTGACACAGCAATCTCGACAAGCTCTTCTTGATATTTTCGTAGTTCAATTAAACTTGGTTTCCTTTCTATAAGTTAAAGCAGAAAACAATATTATTTTCTTACTTATTGCAGAGCAATATTGACAGAAAAATATCAATCTTCAAAATTCGAAGCAAGCCTTAATCATATCATTTTGTGTTATTGTTTTTGTTGTTGTTTAACTTCTAGGGAGTTTTATATCAGTGACATGCTTGTTGGCATATATTCCACATACCCTCAGCTAGTGATGGAATTGAAGTCATCTGTTTTTCGGACGCCATCACCATTATAAAATGTCTGTGTAACAGATGATCACTGATATGTTCTACTTGTTATAACCACAGATCCGTTCTCTATTCTTCGAAAATGACATCACCTAAATACATCTTTCACCGAAGGTAAATTTGCTATAGCAACATGACGGGTGCAACATGTAGAACAGGATCTGTTTATCCTTCTGAAGTACTAGAGATCAACCCAGATTTATTTTTATTATTTTTTTTAGGAGGGGGGCATTTTGTGTTGCTCATCTTCACTTTTCTATGTTGGAAATTCATAGACTGTTGTTTGTGGGTGTTTGCGTTTTTACCATGCTTTTGTGATTTCGATTGCATAATGAGTTTAAATATTTCTTTCTTTTCTTCCCCCCTTTCTCTCCTGCATAATAAATGATAATAAATTAATAATGATACCACCTGTGATAGAAAGGACACAGCTACTTGTTTTACTCCCAAGTTTAAGTGTATATGTACCACTATCTTCATCGGTAGATTCTGAAATGACAAGCTTGTAGACCTCGACATGTATATCATCGATTATTTCACTTAAACATTCCTGTCCTCTTTTCCTGTCGTATAAAATTTCTTCGTCATTCTTCAACCATTCTGCTTTATACTTTGACCCGCTTACAATACATTGCAAGGTCACTGTATTGCCTTCCACACATGTTGTCTCCTGCAAAGTTTTGATGAAAACAACTGCAAAACAAAAAAAAGTTAAATAGTGGAGCGTGAACTGATCTGAACCTTTCTGAGGAACTGAGGTCTGCCCGTTTTTTGTGGGATCTGCTTTGATCAATATTAGTTCCGTAGTATAGTTTGGCGGTCTTAAATTTGTTTTTTCGTGATATTGTTTTTATATCTATTTTAACTAGAAGTATTTTCTGGAGGGAGTAACACAGTACAACAACAAAAAACTACTATTACTAGTATTATTTTCTATTCACGTGGGCACAAAAATAAAATAAAAACGATAACATTAGTGTATCTGACCCTGCTTTTCTCGAATTACATTGATTCGGAACCCTCAAAACCAAAAATGTGTAGGTCAAGAATGTATAAGTACTTAATGTTGTCAAATATTGCAACAGTATTACATACAATTCAATTTGTGAAATAAAAACCTAAAAAAGAAAAAAAGAAAAAAGAAACATTGTAATACTTACCGTTTTCAGTATCTTGCTTTTCTGATATACCCATGGCTGTACAACAAAAATAAACAAAAAAATGTTTTTATAAGGTCTTTATTGGTGACAGTGTGAAAATACAATTTTCGTTTCACTGGTAAAGAAAGTACCCTGGCGCATTTGTTTTTGCAGTTGATGTTCTGCTCTTTTGCTCAAAACAGCGTATCACGTACCGTGAATTCAGGGAAAATATGTGTTGTATTATAATGTCTACATTGTGAATACCGGTATTATAATGGCTTTGTCTTTTCTTGTTTTTAAATTTCTTGTATTATTCTATGAGTTTCGGTATCGTTTTCTTTGGAATCGTAATCATATCTGGTGAAATAAAATACTAGCAGATTAGATACACATTGAACACGGTATTAATTCATTAAATTAGCATGCAGTCCTTTGAATAGAGTATGAAAAGTATCGCAAAATGTGAATTGTATCATTCTGTCGTTATCGTGTGTAAAAGCACGATTTGTATCAAGAATGGCCATTATCAATTATAATAAAATAAATATAGACAGTGTGGCATGATTGACTTTGGGACAATTCTCTGCTGATGCATGATGTCTAGTTGTTAGAAGTCATAGAGCATTCAAGGAGTAAAATGGATAAGAAATTAAATTATTATTCTATTTACCCAATATGTATCTATTACGATTTTGATAAAGAACCTTGCCGCCTAAAGTCTGAGTCCATAATTTTCACGTTTTCAATATCAACTCGGATCTGCCGTTCAACGGCCATAAAATTCCTAAAGTAAACTTACCCGCAAGGTGCTCCTTTAATTGTGAAATCTGTTCTTCATAGTCAATACCTCTGCTTCGCCATTCTTCAATTTCTTTCAAGTATTTTCGTTCAGTATCCTCATCCATATTGCAAATTCGCAAATCTTCGACCTCCAAAACAAATTCATTGTTCTTTTTATTACACATGCCTTGTAATCTGCTTGCAATTGCTCCAAATTCATCAAAATATTCATGCAATTCCTGATCGCTGACCTCTGTGTTTCCTCTGTGTATTATCTTATTTCTCCTTCTACGACATCTTTCTAGGTCATCACCTGTCTTCATTTGATGAGGTTGAGGGTCGGTTCTAGAATCCCACCCATGAGTTGGTTCTAGTGTAGAATAATGAATGTTTCGCAGAATTGTATAAATCAATGGAATATCAAAATTCTTGTAAGATTCTGTGGTTACCGCTTCTTTAATTTTTGTCCAGTCTGATGATTTTAGACGGCATAATAGATAACGATTTATAGTACAACTGTAATCAATATTTTTAGGGTTTTCATAATATAATAAAACTTCCTGTAGAAATCTAGGTATCAGATTTTGTGCCGCATGGCCAAGACGAGCGTAGTGTGTCTTTGTAGATACGACAGAACCACCAACTGAGGCCATGTTAAATCTTTAACGTCATTTCTCCTGGAATATAACGCATTACTAAACAATAAAGCATGACTATTTATAACATAGTAGGAATTCAAAATAAAATATGTAAGGAAGCAACCATTTAACTTCAAAGGGAGGGGGAATTAGATTTTGTCTGAGACAGACGCTACATGTATCAATCCAAAAGTAAAATCACAAAAAAACTGAAATCCGAGGAAAATTCAGAAAGGAAAGTCCCTAATCAAATGGCAAAATCAAAGGCTCAATCACATCAAACGAATGGATAACAACTGTCAAATTCCTGACCTCGTACAGGCATTTTCTATGTAGAAAATGGTGGATTAAACCTGGTTTTAAAGCTAGCTCAACCTTTCACATGTATGACAGTCCCATAAAATTCCGTATTATTGACAACGATGTGTGAACAAAACAAGCTGACATAAAAGGTAAAAATTTCAAAAATAGTGGTTCAGCAGTCATCGTTGTGTTATAATCCTAATCATTACGTACAAAAACAAACAAATATGTCAACAAAGACAAAACAAAAAGGCATATAGACAAAGTTCCAACTATGTACTGGATTCCGAAGCAACACAAAACACCTTACAAATATAGATTTATATAGTCTTCAAGGCATTGTTCCACTGCTAAATTGTCTATTCTACTTTCAAGTACACTTGGTACAATAAAAAACCTGATAATCAATTGTTCAAATAAGGCTTTTGAAAATAGTGGAATTCATTACTTTTGAAAGTACCTGATAAATTGCATGCTAATATCGGTGATTTTGAATCTTTTCAAAGTTTTGGTTTTTCTACCCTTTTTACCACATTGCCTCATATTTTTATCAAGAAAAATCACACACCTAATTAAATGGGCATTAAAAAGTCAGATTGCGAATACATATGTTCAAACTCTTTAAGGTCATTTTTAGTAACAAACAAAAGAACTATGTCAATTGGACATGCTTTTGATACTATAACCGCCCCTGCATTTTTATTAGATAACAATTGTGTTCGCTTTAGAGAGTCCGTATATCGTCATGTTATTTGAATTCCAATGGGGACTAACTGTACACCACTTGTTGCGGACCTGTTTCTGTATTTTAATGAGTTACAATTAATGACTAATATCAGCAAAGACCCATCGAACAACATCAGATACAAATATTTAACAATACTTTTATATATTCGGATGATATATTGGCTCTCAATAATGACGACTTCAGTATGTATACTAAAGAAATTTATCCTGTTGAACTAACTTTAAATAAAGCTAATACTAACCATGAACACTGCCATTCCTTGATCTTGATATATAAATCATTAATTGGAAGCTTAATACCAAAGTGTATGATAATATAGATGATTTTTTTCATTTCATATCGTTAATAATCCATTTTTAGATGGTGACGTTCCCTTGTAAACATTTTAAAGCGTTTATATATCTCAACTTGTACGATTCGCTCGTTTATGTAACTATGCATTAGATTTTAGCGAGAGAAATTTATGTATTAGTGGAAAATTATTACACCAGGGTTTTCGAATTGCACAAACTAGTCAAAACATTTACTAAATTTTATCATCGGTACAAAGACATCCTTCGTAAATACAATTCAATATGCAGACATATTCATATGATGAAGACATAATCTTTCAATCAGTTTAATTGAGGTCTGGAGCTGGCATGTCAGCAACTGATAGTAGTCTTTTGTTAATGTATGAACCTGACTATTGTCATTTTGTTTAGTTTCTTTTGTTATCTATTCTGACATCGGACTTTTTTTTAAAACTGAGTTTTACTTTGCGTATTGTTGTATGTTTTTTTCTACATTGGCTAGAGGTATAGGGGGTGGTTTGAGATATCAAAAAACATGTTTAACCCCGCCGCATTTTTGCGCCTATCCAACGTCAGGAGCCTCTGGCCTTTGTTAGGCTTGTATGATTTTATATTTAAGTTTGATTTATAGATTTCGGAGTTAGTAGGACGTCCATTATCACTGAACTAGTATACATTTTTGTTCAGGGGCCAGCTGAAGCACGATTTCGGGCGTGGGATTTTTCTCGCTGCATTGAAGACCCATTGGTGGCCTTCGGCTGTTATCTGCTCTTTGGTCGGGTTGTTGTCTCTTTGACATATTTGACATTTCCATTCTCAATTTTAAAGTAAATAAATTGTCGTCAGATCCAACCAAGTTTGACTTATTAGCTGATCATATTTAATCTAAGCTTCGATCTATCTATAGTAATTATAGTTTTTCAGATAATAAGGAAAACTCTTAAGAAGAACAAAAACCGTTATTAAAGGTCAATTATTCCAAAAAAAGAAGTCATGTTGAATTACATGTAGATCTTGCATTGCTGATCAGTTTTCATGTAATCGGATTTAAGTTAATCTGATAATTTTTTATGTTTCTCCACCTGTCAGATTTTCTCTTCTTACTGCGGTTTTCAATATGATAGACAAAACTTGCATTTTACCCCTACGTTCTAATTTTAGCCCTGTTAGCCATGTTGGTTAACAGGCCGGGAATCGGACACACTTTTTTTAAATCTAGAGTACCTATAGATGAGTGTGGCCAAGTTTTGATAAATTTAGTCTAGAGTTTCAAAGACGATTATTGTATAAAGTTAACGACAACGATGAGCAACGGACATCAAATGATACTTTGAGCCAAAGAGTTGAAAAAAAGGGGGGCCGATTTAGATAGAAAAAAAACTCAGTTCAGGACAACATATTTTCATGAGCATGACCTTCGTCAGAGTAGAGGTCGTATGGAATAACTAAGTGGGTTTTTTTCTGCATTTCTTGTTTTTGTTTTTTTGTGGTTGATGGTAGATTGAAGATTTTTTTGTTAATATTTTACCACATTTTTTTAGACTTGGGACGATATAGATGGACAATTTCACATTTTTGACAAATTTGTAAACGTCTTCGTGAGTTTGCATAGGTATATTTTTGAGGGGAAGACAGTGCAATTGTCTTCAATGCAGCGAGAAAATCCCACGCCCGAAATCGTGCTTCAGCTGGCCCCTGAACAAAAATGTAAACTAGTTCAGTGATAATGGACGTCCTACTAACTCCGAAATCTATAAATCATACTTAAATAAAAAAAATCATACAAGCCTAACAAAGGCCCTTTTTTCTAAAATTGGTATGTTTTTCTTTTCTTTGAATTTCGCGTTTTATTTTTAATATACTAGAAATAAAAACCTATATTTGTATATTAAATTACTAATAATTACAATCAATTTCTAGTACACTATCCACAGAAGTCACTGATAATTTATTAATAAATAGATACATATATACCAATGTCTGTTGTGTGTAGTGAACTAGGCAATGGTAATAAATAATGTAAATATACATGTTATTGCTAGTATAACATGCATGTATAATTATTTGTGCAATAATTTTGAAGGATATATAAAAAAATATATATATATTAAAGGGGTGTTATAGAAAAAAGTAGGATGGCTTATCAAAATTGTCATGCTCAAGTCGGACCATCAATTTACAACGGAAAGATAACACAGCTGGTAAAACCAAAACTGAAACTAGATATCAAAACAAATATGTGTTGTTCCACTTTTCATTTAAACATGTTAAAGTGTGTTAAAGTATTAATTTGAAGAAATAATTATACGTACGATTGTTTGTTTACATCTGCAGGAAACACAGTTTTGATACATGTACCAATTTATTTCCAATGAGAGAAACATCGTAATCACGTGGTTTCAATAAAGTTATATTTGTTCAACTTTGCCAAAGTACATAGCGATAGGGTTCATATATACATGTACATGTATGTTAAATGAACTTGAATTAAATCATGGTTTTAAAAGTATCAAAATAAGGAATTCTACTGTAAAATTGAAGTCAAAAAGAATGTGTCCATAGTACACGGATGCCCCACTCGCGCTATCATTTCTATGTTCAGTGGACCGTGCAATTGGGGTCAAAACTCTAATTTGGCAGTGAAATTAGAAAGATCATATCATAGGGAACATGTGTACTAAGTTTGATTGGACTTCAACTTCATCTAAAACTACCGTGACTAAAAACTTTAGCCTGAAGCGGGTCAGACGGACGGACGGACGGACGAACGAACGGACGGACGCACAGATCAGAAAGCATAATGGCCATAAATGTGGCATAACCTATTATTTTGTTGGTCTGTTATACTAAAGCCGCAATACTGACATATGTTCGTTGTTAACGATCACATTGACGTTACGCACAGTGTTTGGTTTAGTAATGGTAACGTTACTTGACGTAGTTTCAACCGAGTTCTGTACAAAACGTCAAAGCTTTGCAATATTTTTAATACAGCTGGCAGCATTTTAATGTTTTACTACTTATCTAAAAATTTAGACTGTTAACATGACTGATTATATATTTTTGACTAATAAACTTTCCATTCTCAATTTTATTTAAATCCTCATAATCTTAACTTATTGAAAGTTTATACATCAAATATTTGTCACTGCCCAAGCATGTCAATTGTTGCAAAATGCATATCCTCGATGATGCTAAGTATTCTGTCATCACAAGTATCTAAGGTAAGCTAGTATCAATTGTAGTTTCAAACTACAATTAGCAAATAATGTTAGGGTTTTTCTATCCGTACTACAGAAATCCCAAATATGTGTCTTTCGAGAAGATTATAATGAAAAATAATCCTAGTTCGAGTCTATAGCAGCCACAGCTACTATATATCCCCTTTTTGCTTGATCTATAATTTCAATTTCATCCTCAACTTTTGGAAAGAAAACGGCAGTTTGGAATTTCTCATTTTATTTAAAATTTAAAAGTGATCTTTAGTCCTTGAAAAAGAATGAGTATTTTTCACATGCGTCTGTTTGTTGGATGCCTGAAAATGACTGTTAGTGTATACAACAAACATTCGTACTAGCAGAAACATATTTGTTACCAGGTTCCAAAGTCGAAAGGTTCTGTATTATAGAAAACGTATTATTTATCAATAGATAAAAAAATAAATAAATTACGTTACATTGACGTTCCGTGCAAAAAACGTTCAATTTGGACGTGGTAACATTTTGGGGAGACATGGAAAACTTGATTGAAATTGATGAAAAATTAAACGTTTCCTTGACATTGAAGGCTAAAATAAATCTATAAAAAAAATCACATTTCAGTTGTAACATTTGTTTTCATAGATCATTTGTCTGTCACAAAATTAAAATATCCTTAATTATCATGGTACTGAAAAATCTTGAACAATGGACCTATGGTAACATTTTAGGGAGACACGGAAAATACTGGAAAAAAATAAAATGAGAGAAGCTGTGTCAAAAATAAAAATGTTTTCGTAAAATTCAATAAAATCACATTTGCATGTAGAGATGGCTAACCTTTTCTATGATTTATGTGAAAATGTTGTAATATCGAAGTGTTTGCTTTTATTTTTGTTAACTCGAATTTTCAAATATTACAGATCTATGGAATATAGAAAACGGCCACTGGATTGCGAACTGACATACTATTTATCGAACCCGTTTCACATCATGAATATGATTTTATTGTATCCCACCTGCACAAATTTCATCGAAATCCATTCAGCAGTTTTTGTTTTTTCTTCGTTTATATTTGGATGGTTAGTTATTGTTGTTACGTCTTACACGGCAAAAATGGCAGTATAAACACGGAATCATGGCTTTATTATGTAATAATACATAACATTAAATTTATTGAAATCTCGTTTTATTAAATTTCGATTAAAGTGATGAATCAAGACAAGTATTTTATTAATAATACGCAGAATTGATTTGTTTTTGTCCTACTTTTGCATCAATAAAATGGTCAAATGAAATATAGACCGAATACCGTGCGTAACGTCATATGCACCTCTGTATACGTTAAATATCAAAACGAATTTAGTGCATATTATTCATTTTCAAAAAATCGTAAATTGAGCTGAGTTTTAGTTAACATCATCGTCCAAAAGATGCATGAAATATTTGCCACTGAAATAAATTAAAAAAACAAACACAATCAGTCTGGTTTACTTCAAAGCTTCCCTTGACCGGGCCTACTATCATGACTATAATATGTATGTAAGCAATTAGATACATGTAATCGCTAAATCTATTCGCTGCACCTTATGCTTAGGTGGTATAGGAATGGCTAATCAGCTAGGGTCGTATGGACCAATCCAGGCTCGTAAGCGTGTTACAGTGGTAATTGAAGAGAGGAAAATGATGCTCTGTTGTTAATGTCTTAATATACTGGTACATTACTATATAACATAGGTCCTTTTAAGTGGACCATTTATGTATGGTATGAGTTGGGGAAGGTCAAACGGTTACTTACATCCCCTTAATTTGAACTCTCGTGGATGCATTAATTTTAGATGAAATTTTGCAAATATACATTGCAGGCTAGAATTTATAAACGAATCCAATTAAAAAAACGTAACGTTGATCACTTATATATATTAGCCATGTCGTGCGAACCCTGTCAGGGAGAAATGTATGATTCTATATTGACCAAAAATTGTTGTACTCGTTACGCTGGTAAAACAAGCAAACAACAACCATTTGACCATTGAATGAGACCAAGGACAAAAGTCAAATGTTAAAAGGAAACTACAGAGCATATACATCGTTTACAAGAAATGGAAGTTTGCAGATCTTCTTCTTTAACACATAAAGCTGGTATGGATAGAAGGAGACAAGCGTTCACTCTATACATTCATTATATCTTATTAAATGGAAAATTCGCGATTTTTTACTTATGGTTTAAATATGTTCATTATGATATAACATATATATATTCACAAAGTTTTATCGCTATATGTGCAGTAATAAAGGAGAAATTCAATAATTAATGAAAAAATATTAACTACTTCCTGTAGGTCGTGACGTTTTCTCCTGAAGATAAAACGCACAGACGTGCAATTGTACACATTCATGAGATAAATTTTGATTTCTATGTTAAACGTATATATTCGAATTATTTTTGTAGACAACACAAAAAATTATAAATTTATTTTTAATTAATGCAATTTCGGACTGATAAGGTGAACAAATTAAAGTACAATAATCTGTAAAGACAATATGGTGTAGTCTTATATTGACCTTTTACTATCTCTGCTATGACTAGGTTTATACGATGTGTGTATTCACGGTTCTGTGGCAATACTCGTGTCTATTCAGATCAGTAGATTATAAAACGAGGGAGCATTTAATACACACATTTAAAATACATATTCAAGTTGGTGACAAATAAAAATAGATCGTCGTGGAATTATTTAATTATATTTGCTGTTATTATTTATTTGAATTCAAATAAATTAATTTACTAAGAAATAAACAATTTTCGGTTAAAGACGGGAAACTTAATTCATGTGTCAGAATGAAATACACCTCTTGTCCTTGATTTATGTCTCATAAAAAAGGGGAACTTAGAAATTAGAAATAGCTTTACCAAAGCATTTTGATTGTCTTTATTAGGCAAAAAAATGTACGAGAACACTTACATTTAGACTTTTGAAAACCATGTATTAATTAATATCTGAAACTATCTAAAGATAACTCTACCGAAGCGGAATATAATATGTACGAATAAAAAAACAACTTTTGTTTTTAAATCTTTGCACATTTATGATTAATTATTGTTATCTATTGTTCATTTAATTACTTAATTAGTACCTAAAATATGTCTACCGCTTGGCATTAAATCTCGGTGTGGTAGGAAGGGATTATTACATATAGATTATATTATTTGGATGAGGATTTGAGCTAGCCTATAAAACACATTAATTAGTTAACATACATTCGAGACCAAAAGATATTAACTTTGATGATTCAATTAACTTTTACTCACATATTTTTCTCTTATGATTTGTGCGTGCTTGTTTTTATAGGACAGTGTATATATGGTCCAAAAATTAATCATAAAATCATAACTAAAAATGTCTTGTTCGGAGAATGATAGTACTAAAAAAAAAAAGAAGAATTATAGTACTAGCAGTGGTTGCACTCCGTCAAGAGAGGCATATTTTGACGAGTATGGTCAATTTGGGTACGCACTAGAGCCAGAGTATACCGAAGAAGAGCTCCATGAAATGGAAGCTGCAGAAAGTTCCCGAAATCAAGATATCCTTAGCAACCCTCGCCAGTTTAACACAGATTGGTGTTCGTTTACTAAATGAATAGTTATGCAGTTATTGACGGAATGTCTTTGTTGCCACGAATTTACTCTCCTTGATGGTAATATTGAATTGGGTGAATGCATTAGTGACAATATCGATTTTAGAACAGTTTGTCTGAACCCGGTTGTTCTTGAAACCAGCTATATAAGTTTTTTGAGGTACAAGCGCAATAGAGGGAAGCTCCAGACGTGCTAACTCACAGCCAAAGCCGACTAATGGCTTATCGTCAGTTTGTTTGTTGGGTCGGAAAAGGGCAACCACTTGGCAAGAGAAACAGAGTGACTATTCCAGCTTGTGATGTTAACATTATTAGGGAAGCATTTCCGTCACAAGATGGTGTTTATGAAGGCTTCAAAGAATGTGAAAGTGACACGCCAAACTCGGAATAGTTGTAAAATAGACATATGCTAGATGTGAGGCTCAAAATATTCTTTTGTATATGTATAGATAAAATATATATGTCTGCTTTAATTCTTTCATGTTCACATTTAGTTGAATTAAACAATATACGTTTACCTTTGTTCACTGTTGAAGGTCATACCGTGACTTATATAGCTGCTTAAGTCCACTTCATTTGGGTACGTGTCTCCCAAGAAAACAAACCACAACTTCTTATTTAATCAAAATTAATGACTTATCTTTTAGCGGAAGTTTAGTATGCAAAAGTACAAAGTTATAAATGGGTGTCTTGCAATATCGAAGTGATAATCTATTTGTCAGATCTCTTATATCTTTTGACGAAATCAAACCATCATGGTATATTCTGCATTTGTATAGACCGAAGTGTACTAAATGATATTTATATTTTCTGGTATTGTACGAAAGAGAATTGACCTAACAAAAGAATTGCTATCTTAGGCTGTTAGTAACACATGTAGAGCAGTGGGTCGTTGTTGGACATATAAATCTTAGAAAGTGTATCATCTGTTGAATTTACACGTCACTGAAAGGGGAAGTCCCATACGGAAGTAGATGTTGAGGATGATTTTTTTTATATCCAGTGACACATATTACATGCGTATTCTTGAACGTTTGATACATCATTTACTCTCAAATTGCAAAAACGAAAACTTCCACTTGTATTTATAGTATTTGTATTTTTATCCATCTGATGAGTTAAGCCTTTTTCAACTGATTTGTATAGTTCGTTCATATGTTGTACTGTTACACCACTGTCCAAGGTTATGGGAGGGTTGTGATCCCACTAACATGTTTAAACCCGCCACATTATCTTTGTATGTGCCTGTTCCAAGTCAGTAGTCTGTAATTCAGTGGTTGTCGTTTGTTAATGTGTTACCTATTTGTTTTTCGTTTATTTTCTCTTAAATAAATTAGGCTGTTTTTTTTTTTTATTTTTTCGTTTGAATTGTTTTACATTATCAATTAGCTGACTTTGCAGTAGGGGCTTTGCTTGTATTGGATGGTCGTACGGTGCAATTATATAATTTAGTCCACCTAAAGCGATCTTTATTTACCTATTTAGGAATTAATGTTCTCATCAACATATTTTAAATCTCACAACGCATGAATACTTCAGCTATTTGAAAAAAAAAAGATATTTTAAAAAATTGACAGGAAATTTAAGGATCTTCTTGGAATGGAATCGAAAAATTACGAATAGATATTCTTTTCAAGTGTGAAAAACGTCAACCAAATTTATTCATAATCGGGAACGTCCTTATTAAAATAGTCTTCGTCTCACAACGTATAATACTTTAGCTATTTGACCAACGATGTTTAAAAACAAAAGACAACGAATCTAATGTCATCTTTCCCTATTTTTGAATGTAATCTGTTCAACTGGCAAGAATACCCCTAAAGCGGACAAGCAGTTTATTCTTTAAATTGCTGTCATTGAATATCAAGAAAGAAAATAAATCCCGAAATTGATTTGAAACTTTTATACTCAATAGTTTTCCTAGAAAATATTCACATCCCTTGGGCAGTTGGGGATTATAAGTGTACGTCCAGTTGCATATATATTACATGAATGTCGGAACAATTGTGATGATGACGAATTTCTTCCTTTATTCGAGAACAATCTAATTGATATATAAATCTGTGATTTTACTATGCATATAACTTCGATGAACCAAAGCAAGTTATATATCGACCTGTATTTAAATCAAATTGGTTCTCTTCTTCTTCATCTTCTTTTGGTATACAATAGTCTATCGAATACTGTTGGCATACGTGGACTAGTCTGTTTACAAAACTTTTACCCCAATTTACACAAAATGTATGTTTCTTTCTTATGTTCAATGTATACATGTATATATTTTAAATTGCGCTATAGTTCCGTAACTTTCTATCCAGGCGTACAAACGAATCATCGACAAGTGCGTACATTGTTTTAAATCAATATGTCCAATCTGTCCTTTACTATTGACAACGAGTATATATTACATTTTCCAAAATTAACCTTTGGAAAAAATATGTAAATAGATTTTTATTTCTTCAAATCTTTGTTTCTTTTGGTATTATTTATATTTTTATAAATAATATTCTTTACACCAGAAATGTTATTTATAAACAAGCGTATGAGTTAAGTAATGACTAGTATATTATATCACGATCGGACACGCAAGACAGAGATGTATATTATACACCTGATAGTTCAAAATGGAAAGTTATAAGTTATCGGCCGTGTACACTGACCAATACCTACAGAAGTGAAACGATGCATGAACTTGCAAGCCCGACAGGAAATCGCTTGAATACCTGGACGTGTCACCTCACACGGCCCTCACAATACCTTTGGGGTAATACCTTTAGCCATGCTGGGGATCAGATGAGGGAAGATCCGAATTTATTTGAATAAAGTTTATTACTTTAGTTTAAAGAATTATCATGAACAATTAGATTTTCGAAAACAATTTTCACGGAACACTTATTTCTGATTTGAACTTTGACTTTTTAACTAATTCCAATATTAACAGTTTAAAAATAACAGACTATGGTTATTTAAAAAAAATAAGAACATTTTCCGTATCAAGTTAGTTAGTCAGATAAAACAACCGTACGATTGACAAGATATCGACATGCAATTACGACTACATCGGTTACTGTAGTTTTGGTCCTTTGTGGTTTATAGACATATCGTGATTTTTAATTGGAGAAGATGACAAAATGGCGGAACGCAGAGAATTGATACTCAAAATTTAAAATCGATGGTGATCTCTTATCTAGCGGAATAAAACTTTAATATCTATAAATTTGAGCATTTTTATACAGAATGGACATAATATCAAATTTTGATTTTTTGCGAAGTTTCCCTTTAAGATTATAGTATAATGTATAATATTGGCAAGTAAACGTCGAATATAATATTATAAAAATTATATTTATTTTTTCACTACAGTATACATGAAATATTCAATACTTTCACTGCTTAAAATTTTGTAACTAATTGAAATATTCCAGTTCCTACACGATTCCTCCAGGAAAGGAATTCTTACATCCGGGTCTTCGTCTGTAAATTGTAACAGCTTTCCGTTCGGACATAACACTCTAAATGCTTCAGACAGCACTGAATGAGTTCTTTCTTTTCCTTTTATTTTATCTTTGAGTAAAGAGTCTGTCGTGCCTTTATCGAAAATTATGTTCATCGTGTCTGCTTTAAATGGAAGACTTTCTGCATCACCGCAAACAAACATGATTCTTGCAAAAGGATTAGAAGCATCCCGAAAGTCTGATCGAAATATGGAAGATCGCTGAAATTGTAGGCATTCTTTCACATAATCGAAACAAAATAAATTAAAATTGTCTTTTAAATGTTTAGATAATTCAGATGGGAATCCCGATGTTCCGGTACCCAAGTCCAGTAAATGTAAAATGTCTTTACTTTTGGTTTCTTCTAAATATGGTAAAACGGACTGAACTGTCAAATAAGGATCTGTCAACCAATCAAATGCCTCGTTACGTTCCTTATACCTCTGATTCCAGTATTCCCATCGACTCAGGCTGTCGTCTGAAATACATGTTAAGAAAACAAAATTAAGCTGTACAATTTCCACTGTGACATTTCAAGATCATAAAAAGATTTCTACCATTTTAAAAACAAAAGATTTTAACAAAGTCCAAGGTTGATACTGAATCAGGGAATTTGATATCTCGGAACATTTAATTAATTTCTTTACTCTTCAATTTTTATGTTAAGGGCCATTTTTCCGTCTATTCTTTATATTTCAACATCTCATTATTCTCTGTTCTTTATTTTCCCCCATTTTTCTCTATTCTTTATATTTTAGCCCATTATTCTCTATTCAGTAAACTTCCCATCATCACCACTTTGAATACTATATATATTGCCCTCTGGATTTCTTAAGGCTACAAACTTCCTGGCGCTGCTGTCTCATTGCAATTTGGTGTATACCAACATCCCTGTGAATTCATAGCGAGATTCATATCCCCCTTGAGTACTCGTTTTTTAAAAGTAACTTACGAAATACCCTACTTAATATTTTACCAGCTGTATTCCTAGATTGAATAGATTACGGTCGTTGAAATCTAAAAAAAAAGTCACTACAGACATGACAGGCATAGTGAACGAATTGGGAAATATATAAACACCATAAGAAGGACATGAAGGAGCATATCCACAGGCACTTGTCTCAGAAAAAAAAATTCCTATATACCTTAATATAACACGTGTTATATTAAGGTATATAGGAAAAAAATTTTCTGAGACAAGTGCCTGTGAGCATATCCAACTAAAAAAAAAGGAAATAAATAGAGAACGATATTTAAAATGTCTCTTTTTGGCGTAAATCCATTCCCATGTTTTTCGTGCGATTATTCCGGGATATTAGAAAAGGACAATTAATGATGTAAATGTAAAAAAAAAAAGTTAATTCCCAAACAGTTTTATTTCGATTTAGGATGAAAACCAATAGTGAATGTATAAGATTGATCTTGAATTTGGTTGGTTGGTTGGTTTTTGAAACAGGGGTCTTAATTCCTAGCTAAGCGTTTTCATGCACATGCGTTTGTGGAGTGGACCCCCTTTTTTATTTTTGGTTTTTGTATTTTATTTGAAAATATTTGTTCATGATAGAGGGGATTTTTTTTTTACTTATATTGTTAAATCACATTTCAAATAAAATATAAAAACCAAAAGTAAAAAAGGGAGGTCCACTCCACAAACACGTATAGTGTCATCAAGTTAGGTTATCCATGATCAGATTATGGTTTTGTCGATATATATATGCTGTTCTCTAGCTATCTTTGTAAATGAGGTTCTATAAACAACTGCAGGTTTACTTTAAGAAAGGACACAGTTTCCGGCTTTGAACTGTAGTATGTTTAAATTTACATCTGCAATTAGAATAACCCCCCCCCCCCCCCCCAAAAAAAAAAATAGAACATGTTCCTGCCAACATGGCGGATGCAATTATAAAACGGGAGATGTCTAACCTTCCCTTTGTCTGCGGCTGGGGGATGGGGTATAGGCTCATAATGTTAGTATTCAAGATAAAATTGAGAATGGAAATGGGGAGTGTGCCAAAGAGACAACAACCCGACCACAGAGCAGACAACAGCAGAAGGTCACCAACAGGTCTTCAATGCAACGAGAAATTCCCGCACCCGGAAGCGTCCTTCAGCTGGCCCCTAAACAAATATATACTAGTTCAGTGATAATGAACGCCATACTAAACTCCAAATTGTACACAAGAAACTAAAAGTTAAAATAATACAAGACTAACAAAGGCCAGAGGCTCCTGACTTGGGACAGGCGCAAAAATGCGGCGGGGTTAAACATGTTTGTGAGATCTCAACCCTCCCCCTATACCTCTAGCCAATGCAGAAAAGTAAACGCATAACAATACGCACATTAAAATTCAGTTCAAGAGAAGTCCGAGTTAGAGTAAGATTTATGATAGAAAATAAGGTTGTGTAGGCTACTAGTTATATATAGCTAGGTATATGGGTATTAAACAGACTTTGTTAACGAACGAAGTCATGGGATACATAATGATAATAAGGTTATCTCCAAGTCCTCACTGACACATTTAGTTCACTGAATATTTAAAAAAATACCTGTTATGTGTCTCGCTGAAGCCAAATGCAAATTATTTTGTGTTCTTTTGACCATACACATACGAAATAATACTTTTGTCAACATTCTAAATATTGACCTTCAAATACATAAAATTATCTACCTTTATAAGTAAATTGTGGCGGGAATTTCAATTTCAATCTTTTAGAAATATTAAGGCTTTTCTATACCTCAGAAATAGATAACCTTCGCAGTATTTGGCAAAACTTTTATAAATGTTTGGTTCTCAGTGCTTTTCAGCTTCGTACTTTATTTGGCCTTTTTAACATTTTATGATTCGAGCGTCTTTGTAAGACGAAACGCGCGTCTGGCGCAAATACTAAATTTCAATCCCGGTATCTTTGATGAGTTTATATTTACCTGGTCGTAACGGGTTTTTTTGGGGTTTTTTTTAAATCACATTTACATTACTTTTCTTTTCTTCTTTGCTTTTTTTTAATCCATAGATTAGTAGAGGGTCATTTAGCTATAGAAGCCTTACTTTTACAGTCTTTACAAAGTGAGGGTATTTTTGAACTAGGTATTCTCTATCCGGACCCTCATGTAATACGTGATTACGAGGTCATGTAAACCATCTAGGGGAACAACCATTTAACTTCAAAAAGGGAAAGAGGGGGTATGTATTTCTTTCTAAGGACTTCTAAAAAAAATATTCTGGTCAAGCAGATGTACAAAATATTATTCTGAGTGCAGATTTCCCCTATACCTGATAGTAAGATTGATAGCGTCTAAAAAACTAAATAAATGTGTTCGCGCTTTGCAAAAAAAAAATCTGCATTTGAAAAAAAATAACCCCCCTTTTTGAAGTTAAATGGCTGTTCCCTTATCTCATACATATTTAAACTTACAAATCTTCCGGTTTTTTGTCTAAAGTTGTACAATTCTCATCTTGGTGTACGACACTTTCTATTGTCACTACTTCCAAGATATTTCTTTTCGTCGTACTCGTAGTTGTTTTTTTGAAGCACCCTTTTTTGTGTCGAATAAAGAACCACAGAAAAAATGCTTGAAAAATCCCAAGTGATATAAATATAGCAGAAACAGCAATGTTATCTCCATCATGGTTGTCTTTGTACCATACACATAATGAAACAACTAGTAAGGACATGCCTGTCAAAAGCAATCCAGTTATCGACAGAGAAAGCACTACCACTAATCCACGTTTCATTTTTTTCTTTCGAAAGCTACGTACTATTACGTCATGCAATGACGTATTTAAAACGGCGGGTTTTTCCTCGACCGTACTTGTAAGTGGTACAGTATAAAACATATCGGGGAGGGGTGTATGGGGCGGTGGCACTTCAATACTTGATTGATAGAGGAAGCCGCTGGGTTTCTGTTACCCCACCCTTTTCATGAATTTAGATTTAAAAAATGTATTCCTTTTGGTCCGTGTAACACTTATCAATTCAAAGTTTTAAAAAGTTTTGAAATTTTAGATTTTTGGAATTTTGATTTTGAGTTTTTAAAATATCAAAATTTCAAATTGTGTAAAAGTTTTGAAATTTTGAAATTTTAACCAAATTATTAAAATATTAAAATTCTAAATATCGTTTATAAATTTGATAGTTTAGGAATTTGATCAAACTTTTAAAATACTAAACCTAACGTGCAATTTTGATTATTTCACTTTTTGAAGGTTTGCTTTTTTAAATTTTTGATTAAAATATCAAAAATAGAAAAGGGGCGAAATATATCAAATAATTTTTAATTACAAAATAAATAATGAAAAGAAGAAGTCGTTTTTTTTTTATATGAAACATATTAGAAATTTTAAGGTTGTGCATCTATCAAAAAAAAAATTAAACCTATTTAAACCGGAATCAAATAAGTTGATTTAAATCTCTTATATAAGGTTAGCGTTTGAGATAAATAATTCAGAGCTATTTGGTGTTCCCAGTGCCCAACATTTAGAAGTATCAGTGAAAACTGACATGGACGTCGAGTTGGTTACTTATTCCCTATTCCCTATTCGTTACCTATTCCCTATTACCTAATCGTTACCTATTCGTTACCTATTCCCTATCCCCTATTCGTTACCTATTCGTTACCTATTCCCTATTCCCTATTCGTTACCTATTCCTTATTCCCTATTCGTTACCTATTCGTTACCTATTCCTTATTCGTTACCTATTCCCTATTCCCTATTCGTTACCTATTCGTTACCTATTCCCTATTCCCTATTCGTTACTAATTCCCTATTCCCTATTCGTTACCTATTCGTTACTAATTTCCTATTCCCTATTCGTTACCTATTCGTTACCTATTCCCTATTCCCTATTCGTTACCTATTCGGTACTAACTCCCTATTCCCTATTCGTTACCTATTCGGTACTAACTCCCTATTCCCTATTCGTTCCCTTATCGTTACTAATTCCCTATTCCCTATTCGTTACTTATTCCCTATTCCCTATTCGTTACCTATTCGTTACCTATTCCCTATTCCCTATTCGTTACCTATTCCCTATTTGTTACCTATTCGTTACCTATTCCCTATTCCCTATTCGTTACCTATTCATTACCTATTCGTTACCTATTCGTTACCTATTTCATATTCCCTATTCGTTACCTATTTGTTTCCTATTCCCTATTCCCTATTCGTTACTAATTCCCTGTTCCCTATTCGTTACCTATTCGTTACTAATTTCCTATTCCCTATTCGTTACCTATTCGTTATACATATTCCCTATTCCCTATTCGTTACCTATTCCCTATTCCCTATTCGTTACCTATTCGTTACCTATTCGGTACTAACTCCCTATTCCCTATTCGTTACCTATTCGTTACTAATTCCCTATTCCCTATTCGTTACCTATTCGTTACTAATTCCCTATTCCCTATTCGTTACCTATTCGTTACTAATTTCCTATTCCCTATTCGTTACCTATTCGTTACCTATTCCCTATTCCCTATTCGTTACCTATTCGGTACTAACTCCCTATTCCCTATTCGTTACTTATTCGGTACTAACTCCCTATTCGTTACCTATTCGTTACCTATTCCCTATTCGTTACCTATTCCATATTCCCTATTCGTTACCTATTTGTTTCCTATTCCCTATTCCCTATTCGTTACTAATTCCCTGTTCCCTATTCGTTACCTATTCGTTACTAATTTTCTATTCCCTATTCGTTACCTATTCGTTACATATTCCCTATTCCCTATTCGTTCCCTTATCGTTACTAATTCCCTATTCCCTATTCGTTACCTATTCGTTACTTATTCCCTATTCCCTATTCGTTACCTATTCGTTACCTATTCCCTATTCCCTATTCGTTACCTATTCCCTATTCGTTACCTATTCGTTACCTATTCCCTATTCCTTATTCGTTACCTATTCATTACCTATTCGTTACCTATTCGTTACCTATTTCATATTCCCTATTCGTTAACTATTTGTTTCCTATTCCCTATTCCCTATTCGTTACTAATTCCCTGTTCCCTATTCGTTACCTATTCGTTACTAATTTCCTATTCCCTATTCGTTACCTATTCGTTATACATATTCCCTATTCCCTATTCGTTATCTATTCCCTATTCCCTATTCGTTACCTATTCGTTACCTATTCGGTACTAACTCCCTATTCCCTATTCGTTACATATTCGTTACTAATTCCCTATTCCCTATTCGTTACCTATTCGTTACTAATTCCCTATTCCCTATTCGTTACCTATTCGTTACTAATTTCCTATTCCCTATTCGTTACCTATTCGTTACCTATTCCCTATCCCTATTCGTTACCTATTCGGTACTAACTCCCTATTCCCTATTCGTTACCTATTCGGTACTAACTCCCTATTCGTTACCTATTCGTTACCTATTCCCTATTCGTTACCTATTCCATATTCCCTATTCGTTAACTATTTGTTTCCTATTCCCTATTCCCTATTCGTTACTAATTCCCTGTTCCCTATTCGTTACCTATTCGTTACCTATTCGTTACTAATTTCCTATTCCCTATTCGTTACCTATTCGTTACATATTCCCTATTCCCTATTCGTTACCTATTCGTTACCTATTCGTTACCTATTCCCTATTCCCTATTCGTTACCTATTCCCTATTCCCTATTCGTTACCTATTCGTTACCTATTCCCTATTCGTTACCTATTCGGTACTAACTCCCTATTCCCTATTCGTTACCTATTCGTTACTAATTTCCTATTCCCTATTCGTTACCTATTCCCTATTCCCTATTCGTTACCTATTCGTTACCTATTCCCTATTCCCTATTCGTTACCTATTTGTTACCTATTCGTTACCTATTCCCTATTCCCTATTCGTTACCTTTTCGTTACTTATTCCTTATTACCTATTCTTTACTTATTACTTATTCCTTATTCGTTACTTATTCGATTTTTGATATCCTTCCCCCTTTTTAATTGTTTATATTCTTATGTCTGGCTATAGTTCTAAATTTGTTGAGGTAAAATGACCTTTTTATGACCTATTTATATGTGTTTGTGATTAACCGATCCTGTTGCTCTATGTTAGATACATGTACTTATTTGTTTCTTATTTGATTTTCATACGTTCTACCTTTTAAATGTTTTATATTCGTATGTTTGAAGATCTGGTTCTTGGTTCGAAGAGGTGAAATCACCTTTTAGCGCTTGTATAAAAATGAAGATGTGGTATGATCGCCGATGAGACAACTCACCACAATAGACCAAAATGACACAGAAATTAATAACTACAGGTCACGATATGGCCTTCAACAATAAGCAAAGCCCATACCGCATGGTCAGCTATAAAACATCATGTTAGCGGGGTGTACATCGTTTCGGAGCTTGACTAATACCTTGTTTATAACACGCGTATTATACGTTGGACCTTTAAGAAAATGATTTTCAATTGTGTTCTTGTCTCTGGCGGTAACTATGTGTTCTTAGAGATGAAATAACACTATTAGCGCGTATGTACCCGTTCCAGCGCTCGGTTTATACGCTGTTACTTATTCGTTCCTTAACTCGCTTTTAATACGCGTGGTATACGTTGCACCTTTTAAAAAAAGGATTTCATCATCATCATACTTTATTTCCTCCTATAGGAGAATGACATAAGACAAAATACAAATATTATGTACAATTAGAAAAGTTTTGAAATCACATAATTAGAAATGTCAATAACTTAATATTTTGAATGGAAAATTATTTACAGTCTACAGTATTTTAGGAAGGAAAATCCCTCGTTAAGGACTTCCAAACGATGAATCGGTATTAAAATGTCACAGAGATCTTCATGGTTGCCAAGCAAAAGATCTGAGAAGCTCTCATCCGATTTTGAAACCGTTGTGTACATGAAATTGAAACTAGTTAATTCAGTTAATCTGTTATAAAGTGAAAGTCTCTGTGATTGAAGTTCTGTGCACATGCATATTTGGTGGTTCAGTATATCTAGAACAAATTAAGTGACCACACAGTTTGCAATTTCCGCTAGTAGGAGGAGTAGTCCAGAGTTTAGCTATATGTTTCGCGGTTAAAAGTCTGCCACTAATTTTTGCATATTGCCACAGGAAATCATAGTTATTGTTTTCAGATAAACTTAAGAATTTGACGAAATCGTTGTCCCTGCGCATTCGCTCTTCCTTTTGAAGTCTTTCAATTGGATTAACAGCACTACTGACAATGTTTTTCCACTGAAACTTGGTCGGGAATGTGCCTGTAAACATATAGTTTGTCAAATATTTCAAAAGGGAAAACTTTGATAAAATGTTAATCACATCTGGGATGAATCCATATTGTTTTCTACATGTATCTCCGAAAAACTCGTATAGTCTGTTACTGAAAATTTGTTTTGTAAGAGATTCCGCCTTCATTTCACATAGTTTACATAGGAACGTTATTCAACTAGTACTGGTAGTCTCTCGAGGTTGATCATCGATTCGCACACATCTGACCGTGTTCGTCTAGGAAGGCCTTGAATATGTTTCACAATGAAATGTTGGAAAGTTTCAAGAGACGTTATGTCTTTCATTTTTAACCCATTCCAAAGCTCACATCCGTACAGTACCGAAGGTATTACGATTTTATTGTAGAGGCTACACACCGTTTACGGGGCGCCGAATGGGACTCTTGTGGTTTTGTACTCAAAATTCAATTTTGTACGGACAAAAGTGACTTTTGTTCAACAAAAATAAGTTCAGTTTAACAAAATTTGTATCATACTACAAATTTAAAATTTTGTCATACAAAATTATCTATCAGCGGACAAAAGTCACTTTTGTCATGACAAAATTCATTTTTGTTACACAGACTTGAATTTTGTTACCTAATTTGAAAATTGGGCGACAAAAGTCAATTTTGTATTCAAATTAGTTTAGTTTGGTTTCTGTGAACTAATTTGCATACAAAATCGACTTTTGTTACACAAAATTGACAAAAATGAATTTTGTCTCAACAAAATTGACAAAATTGACAAAATTGAATTTTGTCTCAACAAAATTGACAAAATTGACTTTCGTCTCAACAAAATTGACAAAATTGACTTTTGTCTCAACAAAATTGACAAAATTGACAAAATTGAATTTTGTCTCAACAAAATTGATTTTTGTCTCACGAAAGTCAATTTTGTCACATAAAAGTCAATTTTGTCGTCACAAAAATGAATTTTGTCGTCACAAAATTGACTTTTGTCTCAACAAAATTGACAAAATTGACTTTTGTCTCAACAAAATTAACAAAATTGACTTTTGTCTCAACAAAATTAACAAAATTGACTTTTGTCTCAACAAAATTGATTTTTGTCTCAACAAAATTGACAGAATTGACTTTTGTCTCAACAAAATTAACAAAATTGACTTTTGTCTCAACAAAATTGACAAAATTGAATTTTGTCTCACAAAATTGAATTTTGTCTCACAAAAGTCAATTTGGTCTCACAAAAGTCAATTTGGTATCACAAAAGTTAATTTTGTCTCACAAAAGTCAATTTTGTCTCACAAAATTGAATCTTACCTCACACAATTGACTTTTGTGATTTAATTTTCATATCAGGTAACAAAAGTCAATTTTGTATTAGACAAAATTGACTTTTGTCATGACAAATATGAATTTTGTCTACAAAAATGAATTTTGTCTACACAAATGAATTTTGTCTACACAAATGAATTTTGTCATCACAAAATTGAAGTTCTCACAAAACAAGTCTGTAGCACATAGTTTTGTAAGACAAAAATGATTTTGTTATGACAGAATTGAATTTTGTACAAAACCACAAGAGTCCCATTCGGCGCCCCGTACCGTTAAGGGATTTAGCAAACAAGTTCCAGTACCGGCTATAGCAAAACACGCATTTCGGCCCTTCCTATATGACCCGACAATTGTTCGTTCAAAGTTCATATTTAGGATTTTGTATATTTTTATAATATTTGCTTTTTATCAATTATTCCGAGTCCTCATTGCGTTTTAATAATTTATTAGTTTATTGTATTTTACGCTATTCCAAAGTTACTTGTATTTTACACTTAACTATAATCCTTTTATTCAGATTAATTATCAAAGATTTATATCCGTCTTTATGATAAAAGGTTCTGTAACAAAGAATATAGATAAATTGACACTAAGTGATAACTGCCGAAAGCCATTCTTGACAAACTTAATATACGAAGCATGTTTTAATCCTTAATCCCCGCTTTCGGCAAAACGCTAATTTATATTATTTAATAAAAAGATATTTGATTGGTTCATTTTCCGTATGTCAATCAGTCTTTTGAATTTGTATTTTATATTTGTTTTTATGTTGTTATTCAGTTATGTTTTGATATTTGAAATATATGGATGTGAAATAAATATGTAAACTTTCCAGCGACTTGGACTTTATCTCAACTACCGCTTGTTTCCCCCAGAAACTAATTAACATGACAGAGGTGACCAACAACCTGGTCATAAGTGGTGGAATAGTACCCGTGATCTCAGAAGTGTACCTCAAAAGCCAAGCGAGTGAGAAAATGTACTTTTAAAATTAACAAAATTTCGTTATATATAAGTGCTAGTTACAAAATTTTATCGAGGAAATGAAACGACGAAAGAGGAGAAAAATGTGTTTTCCGTTTCCATTGGACTTATTCCTATCACAACTATGATGAACTTTTAATGTAAATATAGATCTGTACAACTGATTTCAAAATGGACCCTACTAAATTATTAGCTAAATTCAAAGGTGACTTTACCGAAAACCCAAGTCGTTGGTGGAAATTATTTGAAAACTTTGTTTCGCTATATTACGATGAATCTAAACTTTGTAATGCATTTCCACTATTTCTAGAAGAAAACGCACAGATATGGTATAATAAACTGTCAGAGGATGTAACAAAAAGTCAAAACAATTTAAAGAGCGAGTTGTTAAAGAAATACGAATTTTCTTCAGGACAAAATTTTCAAACTAGTACTGATTTAATAAACCTTTCTCAACGCGAAGATGAAAAAGTGTCAGACTATATTAACCGGCTTCATGTTTTATCTGAAAACCACGATTATGGAGAACAATTTACTTTATGGAAGCTCCGGAATGAATGTAAACCTGAGCTTATGCGACAAATGGCCTTCGGTAAATGGCCAGAGACAGCGGCAGAAGCAGAAACTCGATTGCGTTCAGTAGAAGCGACATCAAAATGTCTACAAGAGGAAGACCAGAAGAGAATGCAGGATAATATCGTCACAAAACTGCAACCGGAAATGGAGAAGTTGCTACAACAAATTAGTGCCGTAAACAGCGAAGCATTTCAACAACCAACTGCAAGTCAGACAATGGTGGAACCACTTCTTGATGATCGCAAAGTTCAACATCGTCACAGAACGCCAAGACGACAACGCAGACGTAATCCATGCCACAGATGCGGTGAGTGTGACCATATACCATCTCAATGTCGCTTTATTAGAATAAAATGTAATAAATGCAAATCCATAGGCCACAAAGCAAAAATGTGTAGATCAAAACCAAAACATTTTTCGGCGCAACCAACAAAATTCATTTCGGCAACAGGTTTAAATAACACAAAAGCATCAAATTTAATAAAAATTCGGGTTGCAAATCATTCTGGTATGGCTATGGTTGATTCGGGAGCTACTATTAGCACAATTTCGGCAGATTTTTATTATGCAAACTTGCATAAGAAGGTTACACTTGAAAGGGCATCTCTTCTTGAAACAGGAGCAAGTGGAGCATCTTTAAGAGGAATAGGAACAATTAAAGTCCCTATAGAAATAGGTCGTTTAACAATGCAACAAACTTTTCATATTTTTGAAAATTTTACACATTCTATTATTCTTGGTTTAGATTTTTTAGACAATCAAAAAGCAAGGCTCAATTTTGATGACAAAACCCTTGTTCTCCAGTCTGGTATTACCGAGGTTCCCCTTACTAATGGTGATAATTATGACAATAGCATATGCTTTATTTCTTTAGTTAACGATGAAGTAATTCCCAGTAGGTCCGAAGTCATTATCCCCGTTCAAACTGTTGACAAAAGTATAAAATCTAAATTAGGTATTATTGAACCGAACCCAGCCTTGGTTGGTAAACAGAATATTGTCGGTGCCACATGTCTTGTACAAATAAGAAACAATAAAAACATTTTTACAAGTCCTTAATCCTACAAATGCAAAAGTACGGTTATCGAAAAATACAAAAATAGGCAAGTTCAGTGACGTTATAGAGAACTCAATTTCAAGTGAAATCACCGATGACACAGTAGAAATTAATTCAATAGATAAGGGTACACAAAATAAAAATAATGAAGCAAAGTACATCGAAATAGCTAAAAGTTTAAATTTCAATTTTTCTGACTCTGATTTAACCAAAGAACAAAAACAAAAACTAATGGTTATGTTAGGTACAAATAGGGACGTTTTTGCTATGAATTTATCCGAACTTGGTTGTACAGATCTTCATCCCCACCGTATCGAAACAGGCGATGCGCAACTTGTAAGACAAAGGTTCTACAGGCAATCACCAGTCGTCAAAGGAGAAGCCAGCAAACATGTCGAAGAGATGTTAAAGTACAATATTATAGAACCGTCACAAAGTGAATGGGCCAGTCCCATTTGTTTAGTCCAAAAGAAGAGTCCAAAGTCAGCATCGTCAACACCCAACACGCCCCAGTATAGGTTTTGTGTTGATTTTCGTCTCCTGAATTCTTTAACAACTAAAAAGGTGCACCCGATTGTACAAATGGACGATATTGTTGATATGTTAGGCGAGGCGAAGGCGAAATACTATAGTACCGTCGATATGTTTAATGGATTTCATCAAATAAAGCTTGATCCGGCAACGAAACATAAAACCGCATTCACATGTCACGAAGGAGTCTTCGAATTTAACCGACTACCATTCGGCCTTTCTAACAGTCCGCACACTTTTCAATTAGTCATGTCCGAAGCCTTGCGTGGTATAAACTGGAAAAGTGCACTAGTCTACATGGATGATGTACTCGTTTTTTCAAGAACTTTCGAAGAGCATATGCAACACCTAACGACTCTATTTCAAAAGCTACGGGAAACAAATCTAAAACTTAAACCTACAAAATGTACTTTCGCTGCAAAAGAAGTAAAATTTTTAGGCCATGTTTTCTCCAAAGATGGAATAGCTGTTGACACAACCAAGACAGACGCAGTTAAGACATTTCCTGTCCCCCAAAATACAACAGATGTCAGAGCATTTTTAGGACTGGCAAATTACTACAGGAAGTTCGTAAAAGGTTTTTCTGAAATTGCTAACCCGTTACACAGACAGCTAGTGAAAGGAGCTAAATTTATTTGGGACAAGAGCTGCCAACAGTCATTCGAAGAGATAAAGAAACTTTTGATCTCATCTCCAATACTTGCGTTTCCAGACTTTTCAAAAGATTTCATACTCTACACGAACGCTTCACAGATCGCTATTGGTTACATTCTTGGACAAAAAGATCATAAAGGCAGAGAACAAGTCATTGCTTATGGTGGACGATCATTAAGAGGAGCCGAAAAGAACTATTGTATCAGAGATCTTGAATATTTAGCTTTGGTTGAAGGAGTTAAACAATATCATGTTTATTTGGCTAGCCGAAAATTCACAATACGTATATACAGATCATGAAGCACTTCTACACACTCAGAAGCTCACGAAGGAGAAAATCACAGGCCGACTTGCAAGATGGGCCATGTTCCTACAGAGCTATGATTATGAAATAATCTACAAAAAGGGAACGGCTAATGGTAACGCTGATGCATTAAGTAGAAGACCATATGATACCGAAATAGCTACTATTACAACAGCTACAGTCGAATCGTCAACACAGACAGAATCCAGTTTCATCGAGCTAGACCCATATGCGTCCATTTGCGAAATAACCTCAAGTCCAAAAGAAAAAGTAGTCAATGATCAACGGACAGATGAAAATTTCAAAGATGTCATTATATATATATTGGATAAAGAACTACCCGACAAGACCAGACAAGCTAGAAAAACTGTTATTGAATCACAAGATTATATTATAGACGAAGATGTATTATTTCATTTATACTACCCGAAAGGAAAAGGTCACAGAGCGGATAGGATAGTTAAACGATTGGCAGTACCATTAACCCTAAGAGACGATATCCTGAAGTCATACCATGACAGCTTACTCGGTGGACACAATGGCATTGAACGTACTTACCATACAATACGATATAAATACTATTGGCCTGGTATGTACAATGACATTCAACAGTACGTACAGACGTGTATACAGTGTCAAAAAGCTAAACCTGACGCCCATAAGCGCCCGACACCACTACAACCACTTCCTGTGCTGGACGTATTTAGAAGAGTACACATGGACATCTTAGGACCATTTAGAAAAAGTTCCGGCGACTACACACACGTTCTACTAATAGTCGATTCATTTACAAAATTTATGGAAATACTTCCTATGAAAAATACAAGCGCAAAAGATGTAGCTGACCTATTTTATAACCAGTGGATATGCCGTTATTCAGCGCCTGATGCGATCCTGACAGACAAAGGACAAAATTTTATGTCGAATATATTGAAAGAGGTTTGCAACATCTTCGAAATCGAAATGATAAATACCAGTAGCTACAGACCCCAAACAAACAGTACATGCGAACGGAATAACAAGACAATAGCTGAAAAACTTCGCACATGCATTGATGCCAACCAGTTAAATTGGTCAGACAAATTACCAAGTATTGCTCATGCTATGAACACGTCAGTATGCACTGAATCGACACAGTACACTCCGTATTTCCTCGTATTTGGAAGAGAATGCAGAACGCCTATTGACACAGTTTTAACAGAACCCTCCAAAGTCGGACCAGTCGCTAAGCAGTATATAGACAAGTTACATGAACACTTAGTTTTAGCTAGAGCAATAGCGCGAGAAAATGCACTCGAAGCACAAAAGAAGTACAAAGCACAGCACGATAAAAGAGCAAGAGAAATTTCTTACAACATTCGTGATAAAGTATGGCTAGATACTAAGAAAACGGAAGTTGGGTTATCCCGAAAACTTTGTAATAAATGGCAAGGCCCGTATTACATAACCGAAGTTAAGGGTAAAAGCACGTATAGACTCCGGCGCTGTTCTGACGATGTGCCAATTAAAGGACTTGTCAACGTCAACAGACTAAAGAAGTTTTACGACCCACAAGACAGGCCTACAAACAATGTAGATGTTCCAACTGACGACGAAATGTCAGACGATGATGACAATGAAGAGGAAATTGCTGAGGATGACGATGAAATTGTTCGAACGGATACACAGCCAGACTCCAATGACCCTACACAAAACGATACTCAGGTACAACGGAACACAAATGATGTCCGAAATAACGATGATTCAGATCTGTATCTAGTAGAACGGATAGTAAAAGCAAAACGTATAAACAATAAAATGCATTATTACATAAAATGGTTAGGTTTCGGTAGCACAAGCAATTCATGGGAACCGGAAGAAAATATTCCTCCAGAATTAAGACACGAATTTAAAGTTCGTATGGATCAGAATAAACGTATAAAAGCACGTAAAACAAAGAAATAGAAATAACCCTCCCCCTTTTATTCTTCTGTAGACTTACACATTACAATTACACATCATTTTTCAAATTAGATAGCAAAACTAACATACAATGTACAAGCTCGGTTTATTTGGTACATTGCAATTGGATAAATATTTACATAATCAAATATTTCATTTTTGTACCCGCAAACAGTATTGTTAATAGTAAAACAACATTTAAATTTATATTGGGTTGTCATAGTATGTTTGTCGTAAATTTGGACCTTGTGTTTTTTTTACACATGCAAGTTAATGGTCGTATTATCAGACAAACATCAGTGACAATTCATACATCAAGTAACTGCAATTTTTACAAAATTGGTGTTATTTTCATGTTCTAACAATGGTATAACGGGTACAGTCGTACCAAACTTTTGGCATTTCTTTCGACCCCTTTCGATCATGACTTGGACTCGTCACCCAATTCGTGTTCAAAGGAGTTTCAATATAGGAGTGACGATCCTATGCTGAAACGATCAAACCTTGAAAACTCTTTTTTTTAACTGCTTTTTGCATTTTAAGAAACCATTGTTAAACTGTATTTAATTTCAAAACATGCATTTTTTCAAACAACACCACGACAGAAGTTCATTTGCATATATTAAAGTATGAAAAGGAACTTCTTTATTCAGACAAAATAATGTCTTAAAATTTCCATCAGCACCAGTTTAGTTTTAAAATAAACAGCATTTGTACAATCAGATAGAATTTTACACTTGAGTTTTATATATATTTCGTTATTATGTCCTATTTTCTATTTTTCTCAATTTGAAGTTCAACAGTTTGACACCCCCCCCCCCCCTATTTTTTTACCAGCATTTTATATCCGTACCCAAGTTACCATAATATTTTTAGAGGAGAATTTTAAGATTTTATTTACTTGCAAATATATATGTTTAACTTTACAACCAGATGTATTGCGATATTTCATACAATGCCTTTTCAAGTACCGAATTGATCTACATTTTGCGTTTTTGTTTAAAATAGTTATCAGGTATAAGCGACATTTTGATAAATGGTTACATTCACATAGATGTATTGACTGTATTAGTACAAAGATGTGTACATAAATATCCATATAGTGCTACAGAACTGGTTCGGACAAATGTTCCTGAAAATTAAAAGATGTAGTAACAAAGTTCAGATTGAAGAGAATCTTCGTGATATTCTTAGTGTTCATTCCAGGCCGAAATAGAGATGGTGATGAAAACAGATTTATTCGACAAAACAATGACTTTTAATACAATGACAATGTTTATATATATATTACTGATTTATTTTATATTCCCATATAGATTCAAGTATCGAATTTATGAAAAAGAGAGACACAGTGTTCATTTGATATTTGCATGGTGGCAAATATTACAGACCGTTCGTTTTATACTTATTGATTAGTGATTTATTCGTGTTGGTATTTAGACACACTAAGATTTAATTACATGTACTTTAAAGATATTTTGAGACAGAAAATTTTAGACGACAAATGTTCGTAATAGCGCGCTTGTAAATAATGTAAATACAATTTTGCTCTATTTAATTTTTCCTGTATGCTTTTTGACATATTATTCGTTCATAATTTACACACGCTGATACGGGAGTATCAGATAAGGAGCGACGGGGTAATATGACCCGACAATTGTTCGTTCAAAGTTCATATTTAGGATTTTGTATATTTTTATAATATTTGCTTTTTATCAATTATTCCGAGTCCTCATTGCGTTTTAATAATTTATTAGTTTATTGTATTTTACGCTATTCCAAAGTTACTTGTATTTTACACTTAACTATAATCCTTTTATTCAGATTAATTATCAAAGATTTATATCCGTCTTTATGATAAAAGGTTCTGTAACAAAGAATATAGATAAATTGACACTAAGTGATAACTGCCGAAAGCCATTCTTGACAAACTTAATATACGAAGCATGTTTTAATCCTTAATCCCCGCTTTCGGCAAAACGCTAATTTATATTATTTAATAAAAAGATATTTGATTGGTTCATTTTCCGTATGTCAATCAGTCTTTTGAATTTGTATTTTATATTTGTTTTTATGTTGTTATTCAGTTATGTTTTGATATTTGAAATATATGGATGTGAAATAAATATGTAAACTTTCCAGCGACTTGGACTTTATCTCAACTACCGCTTGTTTCCCCCAGAAACTAATTAACATGACAGAGGTGACCAACAACCTGGTCATACCTACATGAAAGCTGAATATCTGAGCTTGGCGATAAGTCAACCGTTCTTAATATTCCAAGGTGCCTTGTCTCGGTTAAAATGTTAACATCATTATCTCCAAGATTAAATACGTGTTCTAATTCATTTTTGTAGCATAAAATGACAGATTTTAGCGGATTAAACTCAAATCTCCATCTAAGTGAGTAATCGTAAGCACAATTTAACAAAATTTGGAGTTTTTGTGGTGAGCTACCGATGCACACTACGTCGTCAGCAAATGATGGATTACGTGTATGAATATTTGAAATATTTGCAGTTCCAACTAATTCTAATTCATTTAATAGATCATTAATGTACACCAAGTAAAGGAAGGTCGATAGTACACCACCTTGTCTGACGCCTTATTGGACTTTGAAGGGAACTGATACGTGTTCATTGACGTAAACGGCACTTGTTATATCGCTATAACAATCAGAAATAACTTGTAGTGCTTTACTATTTATACCAAGACGGAATAGTTTGTATATTAGGCCACTATGCCACACTGTATCAAATGCACGGGAACTGTCCAAAAACGCAACGAACAATTTGCAGCCTAATTCTAAGAGGTAATAAATAGTTTCTTGGAAGTTGAAGAAGGCAGTAATACAGCTTAGTCCATTTAGAAAACCTTGTTGTTGTAAATTTGGGAATAAATCATTCTCCAAAGAGGTTACTAGTCGCTTCTTTAATACAGTTTCGAACAGCTTGTAAAGAATTGGCAATAGCGATATAGGACGATAGTTTTCGGGCGCTAGTTTGCACTTTCCATTACCTTTATACAATGGGATTAATAAACCATGCTTCCAACACAAGGGAATACGACCAAAACGAATCACTGCATTAAAAATACGGAGAATAACTGTTTGTAGTTTACTTCCACTGTATCTATCAAGTTCGTTTTGTAGCTTGTCATAGCCTGGTGCCTTTTGTAGCTTGAGGTTTCTAATCGCTGTTTCGATTTCAACTATGTTTATTTCCCCTCCTGGGAGGAGGCCATTATATTTTGCACATGACTCGAGTGTGCGATCTACAAATTCAGTCACGTAGGCCTTGAAATCACTATCAAATTTAGCGTTTTCGGTTGGAGTATACACGCCTGCATAAAAGTCAGCAAATGCATTGGAAATATCTTCAGGAGATTTACACTGTCGGTTATCATGCAGTATTTCTGAAATTTGGTTGGTTTTGCGGCATTTCCGACGGGATATTAAGCGCCAAAAGAGTCTAACATCACACTCGACTGCTTCGTCGATTTCACGGTAAGTATTATCCATATAGGCGTTATATGCAAAACGTTGACGATTACGAAATTCGTTTTTCGCAGATTTGTATTCAACATAGGAAGGAAAGGACTTCCCTCGGGGTCTACCATTATTAATCCATGTTCTGCGAGCTAAGCGTTCAGCTTTGTGTGCTTGTTTTACTTGATCTGACCAGTACGGCTTAGTGTTGGGATTAAAGTACCTGACGGTATTGTTATGTTTACACATTCTTTCAGTTTATCTGTAAGTTTGCTAGCTAGTGTATCTAAATCTAGAAATGTGCTTAATGGCATATCCAAAAGATCAACTGCTATTTTATTTGTAAGTTCGTTGTAGGCATGCAAACTACTATCAGATGCTTTGCGCCACGACGGCCAAACAGTATTTCCTCCATTTGACGAATTAGCAACACACGGTATACTCAGTTGTAAGAAAACAGGTAGGTGGTCTGAAGTAAGACTCAAAGTTCCTTCAGGAATATTTTCGCAAAAAGTTACGTCATTAGCCAATTCCTCGCTGACGAGGAAATAATCCAGTACAGTACGAGTCGGAATGAACGTGAATGATGAAGGATCACAACGACTGCTGGCATTAATCGGAACTATGTTATTCCTTAATATGAAATCTGAAAATATGATGGATTTGTTCACATTAGTTCGTTCAAGGTCTGTTACTCTGCAACTAGTGTTGAAATCACCAGCTACAATTACGGGACCAAATTTTGCATAGTTGTTGACATAATCTTCAACAATGTTCAGTTCATATTTGTAATTTTGCATGTTACTGTCTGCGGGTAAGTAGACCGAAAAAACAAATATAGAGTAGTTTTCGTTACACTGTATTTCAATTCCTAATAATCTTTCAGAGACCGGACAGTTAATTGGTTTTATGTTGAATTTCAATGTTTTCTTGTACATAATTGCAACGCCACCCTTTCCACATTTACAGGTTTCAATGTTAATATTTGTATCTGCTATACCTATACTGTGGTAATTAGTGTCTAATGTGTTGAGGAATTATAGAGAGTGGTTAAATAACTTGTGCTCCGATAATACGGCAATGTCACAATTTGTATACCTAAAAAGTTCTGTTAGACAAACTGTTGATGACATGATACCGCGTACATTCCAAGTCACTAGAGAAAGCATGATTGTAGTTATTAAATATCCAAAATGTACATGAATGTAGCTAAGAGCCATCTTGATAGTGATGTGTTTCAGTTGATTGCTCATTGTTAAGCCGATCGTTCCATGCACGATTATTATACCAAGGTCGACAGATTATGTTGTTGGGCCAAAACTCACTGTTTTGAAGTAACGGTTTAGATTCCATCGTTACGTTTATTCTACCAGAAATTCTGCCTTTACGTGGTTTGAACAGTATGACGTGCGTAATATTAACTCCACGTTTTTTCGCATAGTTCAATAGGCCCTCCTTACTTGAGGAAGGATCAATGTTTGTGATGTAAAATCTAGACGTTCGTTTTCGGTATTCTTGTTTCTAGTGGTAGATTGCGTTTCTAAGAGGTGATATAATCCTATCAGCGCGTATGTAGCAGTTTCAGCGCTCGACTGATACCCTGTTACTTATTCGTTCCTTATTCGCGTATAATACGTGTGTTATACGTTGCACATTTAAAATAAAAATGATTTTCAATTGTTTTCTTGTCACTGGTGGTAAATTTGGGTTCTAAGGGGTGATTTAACCCTATAAGCGCGTATGTACCCGTTTCAGCGCTCGGCTGTTACCCTGTTACTTATTCGTTTCTTATTCGCGTCTCATACGTTTGTTATACGTTGCACCTTTTAGAAAATGATTTTCAATTGTTTTCTTGTCTCTGGTGGTACCTATGTGTTCTAAGAGGGGGAAAACCCTATTAGCGCCTATGTAACCGTTTCAGCGCTACACTGTTATCCTGTTACTTATTCGTTCCTTATTCGCGTCTTATACGTTTGTTATACGTTGCACCTTTTAGAAAATGATTTTCAATTGTTTTCTTGTCTCTGGGTGTACCTATGTGTTCTAAGAGGGGGAAAACCCTATTAGCGCCTATGTAACCGTTTCAGCGCTACACTGTTATCCTGTTACTTATTCGTTCCTTATTCGCGTCTCATAAGTTTGTTATACGTTGCACCTTTTAGAAAATGATTTTCAATTGTTTTCTTGTCTCTGGTGGTACCTTTGTGTTCTAAGAGGGGGAAAACCCTATTAGCGCCTATGTATCCGTTTCAACGCTACACTGTTATCCTGTTACTTATTCGTTCCTCATTCGCTTATAAAACGAGTGTTATACGTTCCAATTTTAAAAAGAAATATTTTCGTGTCTCTGGTGGTTACTGCCGGTTCTTAGAGGTGAAATAACCCTAATAGAACATATGTACCCGTTTCAGCGCTCGACTGATACCCTGTTACTTATTTGTTCGTTATTCACTTTTAATACGCGTGTTATACGTTGCACCTTGAAAATAATCGATTATCGATTGTTTTCATGTCTCTGGCGGTAATTACGTGTTCTCTGAGGTGAAAAAACCTTGAAAAACAAGAGTGCACACGCTGAAATGTCTCGCCTTCTTTACTTATCATTAATATTATGTTGATAGACCTAAATATAAAGCTTTATTACAACTGTCACATAAACTCAACATTAACCAAAAAAAAAAACATTGATCAATGAACCATGAAAATGAGGTCAAGGTCAGATGAACCATGCCAGGCAGACAGGTACAGCTAACAATTCTTCAATACAACAAATATAGTTGACTTATTGCTTATAAATTAAGAAAAACAGACCAAAACACAAACACTTAAACACTTAGCAATGGACCGTGAAAATGAGGTCAAGGTCAAATAAAACCTGCGTAACAGACATATAGATCATAAAATGTGTCCATACACCAAATATAGTTGACCTAATGCATAAAGTATTAGAAAAATAGACCAAAACTCAAAAACTTAACTTTGACCACTGAACCATCAAAATGAGGTCAAGGTCAGATGGCATCTGTCAGCTAGACATGTACACCTTACAATCATTCCATACACCAAATACAGTAGACCTATTGCATATAGTATAAGAAAAACAGACCAAAACACAAAAACTTAACTATAACCACTGAACCATGAAAATGAGGTCAAGGTCAGATGACACCTACCAGTTGGACATGTACACCTTACAGTCCTTCCATACACCGAATATACTACACCTATTGCTTATAGGATCTGAGATATGGACTTGACCACCAAAACTTAACCTTGTTCACTGATCCATGAAATGAGGTCGAGGTCAAGTGAAAACTGTCTGACGGGCATGAGGACCTTGCAAGGTACGCACATACCAAATATAGTTATCCAATTACTTATAATAAGTGATAATTTAACATTACAAAAGATCTTAACTTTTTTTTCAAGTAGTCATTGAACCATGAAAATGAGGTCAAGGACATTGGACATGTGACTGACGGAAAGTTCGTAACATGAGGTATCTATATACAAAGTATGAAGCATCCAGGTCTTCTACCTCCTAAAATATAAAGCTTTTAAGAAGTTAGCTAACGCCGCCGCCGCCGCCGTAGCCGTAGCCGCCGCCGCCGGATCACTATCCCTATGTCGAGCTTTCTGCAACAAAAGTTGCAGGCTCGACAAAACATCGATTATCGATTGTTTTCATGTCTCTGGCGGTAATTACGTGTTCTCTGAGGTGAAAAAAACCTATTAGCGCATATGTACCCGTTTCACCGCTACACTGATACCCTGTTACTTATTCGTTCCTTTTCGCTTTTAATACGCGTTGTATACGTTGCACCTTGAAAAAAAACATCGATTATCGATTGTTTTCATGTCTCTGGCGGCAATTACGTGTTCTCTGAGGTGAAAAAAACCTATTAGCGCATATGTACCCGTTTCACCGCTACACTGATACCCTGTTACTTATTCATTCCTTTTTCGCTTTTAATACGCGTGGTATACGTTGCACCTTAAAATAAATCGATAATCAATTGTTTTCATGTCTCTGGCGGTAATTATGTGTTCTCTGAGTTGAAAAAATCGTAGTAGCGCATATGCACCTGTTTAGCGCTACACTGATACCCTGTTACTTATTCGTTCCTTATTCGCTTATAAAACGTGTGTTATGCGTTGCACTTTAAAAAAGAAATATTTTTGTGTCTCTGGTGGTAACTGTCGGTTCTTAGAGGTGAAATAACCCTAATAGAACATATGTACCCGTTTTAGCGCTCGACTGATACCCTGTTACTTATTCGTTCCTTATTTGCTTTTAATACGCGTGGTATACGTACCACCTTGAAATAAATCGATCATCGATTGTTTTCATGTCTCTGGCGGTAATTATGTGTTATATGAGTTAAAAAAAAAACTATTTGCGCATATGTATCCGTTTCAGCGATACACTGATACCCTGTTACTTATTCGTTCCTTATTCGCTTATAAAATGTGTGTTATGAGTTGCACTTTAAAAAAGAAATATTGTTGTGTCTCTGGTGGTAACTGTCGGCTCTTAGAGGTGAAATAACCCTAATAGAACATATGTACCCGTTTCAGCGCTCGACTGATACCCTGTTACTTATTCGTTCCTTATTCGCTTATAATACGCGTGGTATACGTTGCACCTTGAAATAAATCAATTATCGAGTGTTTTCATGTCTCTGGCGGTAATTATGTGTTTTCTGAGGTGAAAAAAAAAACTATTAGCGCATATGTACCCGTTTCACCGCTAAACTGATACCTTGTTACTTATTTGTTCCTTATTCGCTTTTTATACGCGTGGTATACGTTGCAACTTGAAATAAATCGATAATCAATTTTTTTCATGTCTCTGGCGGTAATTATGTGTTCTCCGAGGTGAAAAAACCCTATTAGCGCATATGTACCCGTTCCAGCGCTCGGATAATAGCCTGTTACTTATTCGTTACTTATTCGCTTTTAATACGTGGGGTATACGTTGCACCTTGAAATAAATCCTTTTTCAATTGTGTTCATGTCTCTGGTGGTAACAATGTGCTCTTAGAGACGAAATAACCCTGTTAGCGCGTATATATCCGTTCCAGCGCTTGGTAAATACCCTGTTACTTATTCGTTCCTTATTCGCTTATAATACGTTTGTTATACGTTGCACCTTTTAGAAAAGGATTTTCAATTGTGTTCATGTCTCTGACGGTTATAATGTATTCTTAGGGATTTCACCTCTAAGAACCGACAGTTACCATCACAGACAAAAAATAATTCTTTTTTAAAGTGCAACGAATAAGTAACAGGGTATCAGTGTAGCAGTGAAACGGGTAAATATGCGCTAATAGTTTTTTTTTTCACCTCAGAGAACACATAATTACCGCCAAAGACATGAAAACACTCATAACACACGTTTTATAAAGCGAATAAGGAACGAATAAGTAACAGGGTATCAGTATAGCGCTGAAACGGGTACAAATGTTCTATTAGGGTTATTTCACCTCTAAGAACCGACAGTTACCACCAGAGACACAAAAATATATTTTTTTTAAATTGGAACGTATAACACACGTTTTATAAGCGAATAAGGAACGAATAAGTAACAGGATAACAGTGTAGCGCTGAAACGGGTACATAGGCGCTAATAGGGTTTTTTCCCCCTCTTAGAACACATAGGTACCACAAGAGACAAGACAACAATTGAAAATCATTTTCTAAAAGGTGCAACGTATAACAAACGTATGAGACGCGAATAGGAAACGAATAAGTAACAGGGTAACAGTCGAGCGCTGAAACGGGTACATACGCGCTTATAGGGTTAAATCACCCCTTAGAACCCAAATTTACCACCAGTGACAAGAAAACAATTGAAAATCATTTTTTTTAATGTGCAACGTATAACAGGCGTATTATACGCGAATAAGGAACGAATAAGTAACAGGGTATCAGTCGAGCGCTAAAACTTCTACATACGCGCTGATAGGGTTATATCACCTCTTAGAAACGAAATCTACTACTAGATACAAGAAAAAAAATTAAATCTTTTTTTTAAAAGGTGCAACGTATACCACGCGTATTAAAATCTATTAAGGAACGAATAAATAACAGGGTATAAACCGAGCGCTGGAACGGGTACATACGCGCTAATAGTGTTATTTCATCTCTAAGAACACATAGTTACCGCCAGAGACAAGAACACAATTGAAAATCATTTTCTAAAAGGTGCAACGTATAATACGCGTGTTATAAACAAGGTATTAGTCAAGCTCCGAAACGATGTACACCCCGCTAACATATTTTATAGCTGACCATGCGGTATGGACTTTGCTTATTGTTGAAGGCCGTATCGTGAACTATATTTGTTAATGTCTGTGTCATTTTGGTCTATTGCGGGGAGTTGTCTCATTGGCGATCATACCACATCTTCATTTTTATACAAGCGCTAAAAGCACTGGTGGTAAGCGGATGGTCGTAACTTAAAGTTACGACCATCCGAAGATGGGAGACAACTCTAGGGATATATTTTTCTTTTCCGATTTTCGTGCAGTAAAAAAACGTTTCAGTAAAACCGCTTGTCTCATGCATACTAATCGTCAGTGTGTTGATATTGAAACAAAATTTGATACATAAAAACATTCCAATTTTCGTAAAATGATCATTCAATAATTCGAGCACGATGGTCGTAACTAAATAAACAAAAATGTTCAGGATGGTCGTAACTTAAAATTGTGATGGTCGTAACTCTTTATTAAATAGGACCTAATAAGACAAGTCAATAGTTTTAAACGTGTCTTTTGGTATATGAATATATTATATGATATATTTGTGAAGTTGATTTCACTAAATGATAAAAACTAAAAGAGGTGAAGAGAGGGATACCTGTAAAGTGCGAAAGGAAAGAAAATTGGAACGAATCGAAAAAACAAAACCCAATACAAAATGAAATGACCAGTCACTGTTACCTAAAAAATAATGTATAAAATCAACCAAGAGGCAACTAATTATAAGCTGTTAAGTTTAATAACAATATAAATTCTCAAAAGTGGAGAATTCATTTTAACACACAGCTCTGGTTATGATCATTCTTAGTAAAGAATTAAGAAAAGGGGATTTTAACAAATTTGACATCACATGAAATAACAGTATCCTGATTTATTTTCTTTATATTTTGCATGTATTGAAAAGATAAACTTTTTAAAAACTAGTATGTACCTACTAGGTTGAATTTAAAAGCAAAATCTACAATTTAAAATTGATACTTTAAGTCGAAAGAGCATAAGTAAGGAGTCAAACTAATGTTATGGGGATCTTTATCGAGACAAGACCATATCCGCGAATTCGCAGGTCCGTAATCGAATTAAACAACATATATCTTATTCTTAGCCTGGATTTTGAGAAGTCGTATTGTCATTTGGTATATAGTCAAGCTGATTATAAGGTGCAAATTCGAAGTTCAGGTATAATTATTACACGTGGTTTTAGAAAATTCTGAATATGCCTATTGGTACCATGCTATCCGTTATACATCTTTGTCTTTCTTATGGAAAATACCATGAACCCTGGACCTCACGTTTTGTATTCCCAATTCATAAAGGGAATGATGCATATGATCTTAATAACTATCAAGGAATTACAATTACTGATTCATTGGGGAAGCCCTTTTAATAAGATACTTGATAAACGTCTTTGTAAATCCTTAGATAAATATCATATCATTGATGAGAGCCAAATTGGGTTTACAAAAAAAAACAAAAACAAAAAAAAAACAAAAAAAAACACGTCCATCTGACCATATGTTCATTCTAAAAACTATTATAAATAAGTATTGTAATACAAAAGAAGGTAGAATGTTTGCCTGCTTTGTTGATTTCCAGAAGGCTTTTGATACTGTCATTCTCACAGGGATAAAACTTAAGCTATTGAATATAGTTAGAGGGTATGGTAAGAGATCTCTTTAGAACTAAAGTTGGAGTAAAACAGGGAGACAATTTGAGTCCAAATTTGTTTAAAATTTTTATAAATGAACTTCCTGATTGTGTTAAAAGTTCCCCTGATCCAGCTGTTGTTTATTCACGACCAGCCTATTCTTAACTATACATATGCTGATGATCTTGCCATTTTTTCAACTTCAGCAAAAGGACTTCAAAGTAAACTTGATGGATTAAGATCGGTGTTTGAAAATTAATCCCAATAAAACCAAGCCGTATTTAACAAGACAGGCAGACATATCAAACATGATTTTTATTTTAATAACAGGCGTTAAAAGCCTACCATAAGCTACGCAAGGACTCTCTGTCACTGAATCCAAGTTTAAAAAAACAGCCTTCATGTTTTTGAGCATACAATAAAACCTATTCTCTTATATAGTACTAAAATTTGGGGATATTTCAACCCTTTCAAAAAAAAAAAAAAAAAAAAACTACGACTACAAATGTAGATTTGGCTTATCCTAAGATTCTTTCAGAAAGACTACGCATTGAATTTTGTAAACATTTACTTGGTGTTACCAAAAGAGAAACACATTTTGCCAATCTTTCTTAACTCGGTAGATTCACTCTGTATTTTGTCATTGCAAAGTCTATGATCAGATACTGGCACAGGCTTGACAATTTGGGATCATCTTTTCACTACTAGAGGAGCCATATTTAGAGTCGAAATTACTACACGAGTTGAAAAAATTCCTTCACAGTATGGATCCTTAAACTTCTTTCTAAAGAATATAAAAGGGGTCAGCAATTTACATTGTTTACTATATGCTGATGATAATGTATTTCTTTTTTAATTTCAGCAAAAGGACTTCAGCAAACAGTATGCATACATAGCTTGTAGCCAGGATAATATTTAAAAGATAGATCTTTATGCTTCAACTCAGCGTGCTGGTCTTTTAAATCTGAGTACATTCATACAATATAAACATATAACATAAATATAATTTTCAACCTGCATATTTATGTGATAGTTGCCACAGTACATTTAGTTCTACCTTGTAATATTATCTTAGCTACAAGGCTGGCTATAAAGTACTTATATTTGATCTTACTCTTAAATTCAAAGCGTGTATCATTGTAAAATATATACCTGCATATATGTATGTAATATTTGCCGCAGTACATTTAGTTCTACCTTGAAATATTATCCTGGCTACAAGCCTGTCTACAAACTACTGATATTTGATCTTACTCTTAAATTCAACTCGTGTAGCATTGTAAAATATCCCAACCTTATCCATACTTTCTAGGTTAACACAATGTTCATTGCGACACCATGGATTAAGTTTTTATTCTGAACCAATACTTAGAACAATTATCAATGATATACCGCAAGATCGTCGTGCAATCGATAAAAAATAAAGACACCACGATAAAAATACCAGGCATTTGTGGATTTTCATTAATCATGATTTACCAAAAGCCGAATATTTGAAAGCCAATGGTTTATAAAAACTGCAATAACTATTTAAAATTAAAGAAGATTGTTCAAAATTGTACGTTCAATAATTTCATCTGCCGACATGATTGCAGGAAATAAAAAGTCGTAAATAAAAAAAAATTTGAAAGAAAATATTCAACAATTTTATGCCTTAACGTACAGTAAAACTATATTAATACTCAACCCTAACATACTATTTGGCTTAATGCGAGTTGATTAGTTTTCACTGTTTCTCCTAAATGATGGTCGTTTGGAAACATATCAAAAATGTATGATTGATAATTCTTTAACTTAATTTCTGCATACCATTATCAGAGTAACAAATGAAATAATATTTTTTGTAGTAAACTTTATATAACAACTGAGTTTATTAACATGGTTATGCATGTGCACAGTACTTTTAAAATAGCTTGATAAAAGTTCGTCTAAATACTTGAGTTACGGTCATCTTTCAAAGTTACGACCATCTTGTGTCGGTTACGACCATCCTCCAAAATACTATAGTTGACATTACGACCATCACAAGTTAAAGTTACGACCATCATGCTCGAATTTTTGAATGACTATTTTACGAAAATTGGAATGATTTTATGTGTCAAATTTGGTTTCAATAAGAATGCACACACGATATGTGTATATGAGACAAGCGGTTTGACTCAAATGAACCTTCCTGCACGAAAATCGGAAAAGAAAAACTTATCCCTAGAGTTGTCTCCCATATTCAGATGGTCGTAACTTTTAGTTACGACCATCCGCTTACCACCAGTGTAAAAGGTGATTTCACCTCTTCGAACAAAGAACCAGATCTTCAAACATACGAATATAAAACATTTAAAAAGTAGAACGTATAAAAATCAAATAAGAAACAAATAAGTATCTAACATAGAGCAACAGGATCGGTTAAGAACAAACACATATAAATAGGTCATAAAAATGTCATTTTACCTCAACAAATTTAGAACTATAACCAGACATTAGAATATAAACAATTAAAAAGGGGGAAGGATATCAAAAATCGAATAAGGAATAAGTAATAAGTAACGAATAGGTAATAAGGAATAAGTAACGAATAGGTAACGAATAGGAATAGGGAATAGGTAACGAATAGGTAACGAATAGAGAATAGGGAATTATATTAGTAACGAATATGTAACGAATAGGGAATAGGGAATTAGTAACGAATAGGTAAGAAATAGGGAATAGGGAGTTAGTAACGAATAGGTAACGAATAGGGAATAGGGAATAGGTAACGAATAGGTAACGAATAGGGAATAGGAAATTAGTAACGAATAGGTAACGAATATGGAATAGGGAATTAGTAACGAATAGGGAATAGGGAATAGGTAACGAATAGGTAACGAATAGGGAATAGGTAACGAATGGGGAATAGGGAATAGGTAACGAATAGGTAACGAATAGAGAATAGGGAATTATATTAGTAACGAATATGTAACGAATAGGGAATAGGGAATTAGTAACGAATAGGTAAGAAATAGGGAATAGGGAGTTAGTAACGAATAGGTAACGAATAGGGAATAGGGAATAGGTAACGAATAGGTAACGAATAGGGAATAGGAAATTAGTAACGAATAGGTAACGAATATGGAATAGGGAATTAGTAACGAATAGGGAATAGGGAATAGGTAACGAATAGGTAACGAATAGGGAATAGGGAATAGGTAACAAATAGGTAACGAATAGGGAATAGGGAATAGGTAACGAATAGGTAACGAATAGGTCACAAATAGGTAACGAATAGGGAATAGGGAATAGGTAACGAAAAGGTAACGAATAGGGAATAGGAAATAGGTAACGAATAGGGAATAGGGAATTAGTAACGAATAGGTAACGAATAGGGAATAGGGAATTAGTAACGAATAGGTAACGAATAGGGAATAGGGAGTTAGTACCGAATAGGTAACGAATAGGGAATAGGGAATAGGTAACGAATAGGGAATAGGAAATTAGTAACGAATGGGTAACGAATAGGGAATAGGGAATTAGTAACGAATAGGGAATAGGGAATAGGTAACGAATAGGTAGGTAACGAATAGGGAATATTGAATAGGTAACGAATAGGTAACGAATAGGGAATAGGGAATAGGTAACGAATAGGGAATAGGGAATAGGTAACGAATAGGTAACGAATAGGGAATAGGGAATAGGTAACGAATAAGGAATAGGGAATAGGTAACGAATAGGGAATAAGGAATTAGTAACGAATAGGGAATAGGGAATTAGTAACGAATAGGTAACGAATAGGGAATAGGGAGTTAGTACCGAATAGGTAACGAATATGGAATAGGTAACGAATAGGTTACGAATAGGGAATAGGAAATTAGTAACGAATAGGGAATAGGGAATTAGTAACGAATAGGTAAGTAATAGGGAATAGGGAGTTAGTAACGAATAGGTAACGAATAGGGAATAGGGAATAGGTAACGAATAGGTAACGAATAGGGAATAGGAAATTAGTAACGAATAGGTAACGAAAATGGAATAGGGAATTAGTAACGAATAGGGAATAGGGAATAGGTAACGAATAGGAAACGAATAGGGAATAGGGAATAGGCAACAAATAGGTAACGAATAGGGAATATGGAATAGGTAACGAATAGGTAACGAATAGGGAATAGGGAATAGGTAACGAATAGGTAACGAATAGGTCACAAATAGGTAACGAATAGGGAATAGGGAATAGGTAACGAAACGGTAACGAATAGGGAATAGGAAATAGGTAACGAATAGGGAATAGGGAATTAGTAACGAATAGGTAATGAATAGGGAATAGGGAATTAGTAACGAATAGGTAACGAATAGGGAATAGGGAGTTAGTACCGAATAGGTAACGAATAGGGAATAGGGAATAGGTAACGAATAGGGAATAGGAAATTAGTAACGAATAGGTAACGAATAGGGAATAGGGAATTAGTAACGAATAGGGAATAGGGAATAGGTAACAAATAGGTAGGTAACGAATAGGGAATATTGAATAGGTAACGAATAGGTAACGAATAGGGAATAGGGAATAGGTAACGAATAGGTAACGAATAGGGAATAGGGAATAGGTAACGAATAGGTAACGAATAGGGAGTAGGGAATAGGTAACGAATAGGTAACGAATAGGGAATAGGGAATAGGTAACGAATAAGGAATAGGGAATAGGTAACGAATAGGGAATAAGGAATTAGTAACGAATAGGGAATAGGGAATTAGTAACGAATAGGTAACGAATAGGGAATAGGGAGTTAGTACCGAATAGGTAACGAATATGGAATAGGTAACGAATAGGTTACGAATAGGGAATAGGAAATTAGTAACGAATAGGGAATAGGGAATTAGTAACGAATAGGTAAGTAATAGGGAATAGGGAGTTAGTAACGAATAGGTAACGAATAGGGAATAGGTAACGAATAGGTAACGAATAGGGAATAGGAAATTAGTAACGAATAGGTAACGAAAATGGAATAGGGAATTAGTAACGAATAGGGAATAGGGAATAGGTAACGAATAGGAAACGAATAGGGAATAGGTAACAAATAGGTAGGTAACGAATAGGGAATATTGAATAGGTAACGAATAGGGAATAGGGAATAGGTAACGAATAGGTAACGAATAGGGAATAGGGAATAGGTAACGAATAGGTAACGAATAGGGAGTAGGGAATAGGTAACGAATAGGTAACGAATAGGGAATAGGGAATAGGTAACGAATAAGGAATAGGGAATAGGTAACGAATAGGGAATAAGGAATTAGTAACGAATAGGGAATAGGGAATTAGTAACGAATAGGTAACGAATAGGGAATAGGGAGTTAGTACCGAATAGGTAACGAATATGGAATAGGTAACGAATAGGTTACGAATAGGGAATAGGAAATTAGTAATGAATAGGGAATAGGGAATTAGTAACGAATAGGTAAGTAATAGGGAATAGGGAGTTAGTAACGAATAGGTAACGAATAGGGAATAGGGAATAGGTAACGAATAGGTAACGAATAGGGAATAGGAAATTAGTAACGAATAGGTAACGAAAATGGAATAGGGAATTAGTAACGAATAGGGAATAGGGAATAGGTAACGAATAGGAAACGAATAGGGAATAGGGAATAGGTAACAAATAGGTAACGAATAGGGAATAGGGAATAGGTAACGAATAGGTAACGAATAGGGAATTAGTAACGAATAGGTAACGAATAGGGAATAGGGAATTAGTAACGAATAGGTAACGAATAGGGAATAGGGAGTTAGTACCGAATAGGTAACGAATATGGAATAGGTAACGAATAGGTTACGAATAGGGAATAGGAAATTAGTAACGAATAGGGAATAGGGAATTAGTAACGAATAGGTAAGTAATAGGGAATAGGGAGTTAGTAACGAATAGGTAACGAATAGGGAATAGGGAATAGGTAACGAATAGGTAACGAATAGGGAATAGGAAATTAGTAACGAATAGGTAACGAAAATGGAATAGGGAATTAGTAACGAATAGGGAATAGGGAATAGGTAACGAATAGGAAACGAATAGGGAATAGGGAATAGGTAACAAATAGGTAGGTAACGAATAGGGAATATTGAATAGGTAACGAATAGGTAACGAATAGGGAATAGGGAATAGGTAACGAATAGGTAACGAATAGGGAATAGGGAATAGGTAACGAATAGGTAACGAATAGGGAGTAGGGAATAGGTAACGAATAGGTAACGAATAGGGAATAGGGAATAGGTAACGAATAAGGAATAGGGAATAGGTAACGAATAGGGAATAAGGAATTAGTAATGAATAGGGAATAGGGAATTAGTAACGAATAGGTAACGAATAGGGAATAGGGAGTTAGTACCGAATAGGTAACGAATATGGAATAGGTAACGAATAGGTTACGAATAGGGAATAGGAAATTAGTAACGAATAGGGAATAGGGAATTAGTAACGAATAGGTAAGTAATAGGGAATAGGGAGTTAGTAACGAATAGGTAACGAATAGGGAATAGGGAATAGGTAACGAATAGGTAACGAATAGGGAATAGGAAATTAGTAACGAATAGGTAACGAAAATGGAATAGGGAATTAGTAACGAATAGGGAATAGGGAATAGGTAACGAATAGGAAACGAATAGGGAATAGGTAACAAATAGGTAACGAATAGGGAATAGGGAATAGGTAACGAATAGGGAATTAGTAACGAATAGGTAACGAATAGGGAATAGGGAATTAGTAACGAATAGGTAACGAATAGGGAATAGGGAGTTAGTACCGAATAGGTAACGAATAGGGAATAGAAAATTAGTAACGAATAGGTAACGAATAGGAAATAGGGAATTAGTAACGAATAGGGAATAGGGAATAGGTAACAAATAGGTAGGTAACGAATAGGGAATATGGAAAAGGTAACGAATAGGGAATAGGTAACGAATAGGTAACGGATAGGTAATAGGGAATAGGTAACGAATAGGTAACGAATAGGGAATAGGTAGCGAAATGGTAACGAATAGGGAATAGGGAATATGTAACGAATAGGGAATAAGGAATTAGTAACGAATAGGGAATAGGGAATTAGTAACGAATAGGTAACGAATAGGAAATAGGGAGTTAGTACCGAATAGGTAACGAATAGGGAATAGGTAACGAATAGGTAACGAATAGGGAATAGGAAATTAGTAACGAATAGGTAACGAATAGGGAATAGGGAATTAGTAACGAATAGGTAAGTAATAGGGAATAGGGAGTTAGTAACGAATGGGCAACGAATAGGGAATAGGGAATAGATAACGAATAGGTAACGAATAGGTAACGAATAGGGAATAGGAAACTAGTAACGAATAGGGAATAGGAAACTAGTAACGAATAGGGAATATGAAACTAGTAACGAATAGGGAATAGGGAATAGGTAACGAATAGGTAACGAATAGGGAATAGGGAATAGGTAACGAATAGGGAATAGGGAATAAGTAACCAACTTGACGTCAATAAAACTGACCAACTCGCAGTAAACCAAATAGTATTATTCGTCTTTTTGACGTTCCTGATGAAGGTATAGATCCAGAAAAACTGGGAAAGCGCTTCAGTCGCATGCAACTTGAAACGTTTTGTTTTCTTTTTTATCGATTGCATGACGATAATATATTGCCTTTTATGATTTATTTCAGTTCCAAGAAATGATACGGAAGGAATACTTTTAATGTATATGGCGTCGCAATGAACGTTGTGCTAGGCGTGCTTTAGCTGGCCCCTAGACAAAAAAGTGTACTGATTCAGTGATTATAGACGTCATACTAAACTCCGAAATATAACAATGAACTAAAATTTTAATCATACAAGACTTAAAAGGACAGAGGCTATTGAATTGGGACAGGCGCACAAATGCGGCGGGGTTAAACATGTTTCGTGGATTTCACAACCCTCCCCTATACCTCTAGCCACTAAAGAATGAAAAACACAGTAATACGAACAGTAAAACGGACTTGAAAAGGAAATACAAGTCTTATGTCAGGATAGGAAACAAAAGAAACTAATCAAAATGACAATGATAATAAATTAACAAAGGACTACTATATATAAGGCTAGCATTTACTGCCATGCGCCAGTTCCAGGCCTCAATTAAACTAATTGAAAGGTTGTATATGTCTTCATTATGCACACTCTCTCCCTGTTGCATTTATTGCTAATTTGTTCCGGAACATTCATGAAATATTTGTCACTGGCATAAAAAAATCGATAATTTAAAATAGGTTGTTTATATACAAATTACGAAGAAACGTAGGATTCAACTCCCTAGGACAAAGTAGCCCTTATAGATGGATTTTGATATGTTTTAACTTCACTTTGGCCAAACACCTCTTCGGTTCTTATTTTTCTTGACTTTCAAATTTCAGTTTCAGCGTTCCGTAGGTGAATTCTTTACTTAAAATTCAGCGTTTTACATTGTACTGTTTTTTCGAGAGCAACATTGGTGTACGGCAAAAAATGGAAAAAATCCATTATGCAGCTGACAGTGTGGCTTCTCTCATCTTCGCTAGCCAAGGGTTACGATCCACTCCCGCTCTCTTCAGAAGAGAGCGGGAGTGGATCGTAACCCTTGGCAAGCGAAGATGGGCTTCTCTTTACACGCCCCATTTTGGCTGGATGTACATGTGTTCTTTTAGTTTGCTCAAAGTCGATTGTCGTACGATAACTTAAAAATGCTCAAATAACAAAATGCAAATACGGAACAATAATATCCCTTAATACAAAAAAAATCGCTTTCCTTTATCTACTATTTAAAAACAGTGGTTGATTTAGGACCCATAATGGAGCTACGTATATGATAACCAATCCAAACGTTGTCTATAAGGGAGCAACCATTTTACTTTAAAAGTGGGTGTGGTTGTTTTATCGAAGCGCTAACAATTTTATTAAGTTTTTCATCGCTATTAATCAACTTGTCTGGTTCAAAATTTAACACTATAAGGCATGGAGAAAATTTGGATTCAGAATTTTTCTTTTGTCCTCTGCTGGCACAGAATATTATTTTTTCATCAAATTGGGGATCAGAATATACTAATGTACCATTATCGAAGCCCCTCGTGGTAGTATCAAAGTAAAAAAAAAAAGTGACTATCTATAAATTGGATTCCCAAAAAGATTAACATTTATCGCTGATATAAACTTTTGAAAGTGAATTTTCAATCTTTTACAAAACCAGAGCTATAAGTTGGATTTAAACGTTTACTTTTTTTGGCCTTTTTAATTTTATTTGACTTTATTTGCCTTTTTAACTTAATTTGATTCGAGCGTCAGTGATAAGTCTTTTGTAGACGAAACTCGCGTCTGGCGCAAAAAACCTGCAAAATTTATATCCTGATATCCATCTATGATGAGTTTTTGTAGATACCTTGTGACAGTATCTTGGCTCCAATCTACTAATATTTGATCTTAGTACTCTTAATTTCAGCGTAAATAAGATATATATATATATATTAAAAACCTCCCACATTGTAGACTAGCACAACCTTAATTGGGACACCATGCATTCAGTATTTCTACCGTACCAAAAAATATTAACTAAAATCATTGATACAAGTCAATATAATTATCATCGTCATACAACCGATAAAAATGAAAACATAACGTTAAAAGTTACGACCGAAGCGCTTTTCTTGATCGACCTTCTTAAGGAACGCTCAAAGCTGAATATTTAGGGCCAACAACTTAAAAAGAACAGATTAAAACGTTAAAGATGATCGTTCATAATGTACATGCAATGATATATTCTTTAGCCAACATGATTGCAGAAAGTAAGAAGTCGTAGAGCAAAACAGAAAAAAATGAAATCAAAAGAAATAATACACCGCCAAAATATGCAATCTTTAATGACCTGACAACAGTATCGTAACTATATATATATATCCCTTCTTAATAAGTCTAGATAAAGGTTGTGTTAGCTTCTGAGGTGAATACTGACATTTTTGTGCTTTGTAAAGAATATTTCCATAAAATATTGGATGTGAAATTATAAGAAGTCTGCATGTTGAGCTATATTTACGAATGATGTCCTTATACCGATGATAAAATTTAGTAAATGTTTTGACTAGTTTGTGATATCGAAAACCCTGGTGTAATAATTTTTCAGTAATACATAAATTTCTCTCGTTAAAATCTAAAACATTGTTACATACGCGAGCGAATCGTACAAGTTGAGAAATATAAACACCATAAGATGATGACAAGGGAACGTCAGCATCTAAAAATGCATAATTGTAACGATAGGAAATGAGAAACCATCACTTTTATCATAAATTTTAGTATTAAGCTTTCCGTTAATGATAATTTTATAGATATCAAGATCGAGGAAAGGGCAGTGGTCATTGTTAGTATAAGCTTTATTTAATTAAAAGTAAGTTTCTTTAGTATACATACTGAAGTCGTCATTATTGAGAGCCAAAATATCATCCAAATATCTAAAAGTATCATTAAATTTGTGTATCAGATGTTGTTTCGATGGGTCTTTGCTAATTTTTGTCATAAATTGTAACTCATAGCAATACAAAAAAAGGTCCTCAATAAGTGGTGCACAGTTAGTCCCCATAGGAATTCCGATAATCTGACGATATACGGAATTTCCAAAGCGAACAAAAATGTTATCTAGTAAAAATTCAAGGGCAGATATAGTACATGTATCAAAGCATGTCCAATTGACATTGTTTTTTTGTTTATTGCTACTAAAAAATGACCTAAAAGAGTTTGAACATATATATATTCACATTCTGACTTTTTAAATGTTAATTTAATTAGATGTGTGATTTTTTTCTTAATGAGAGTGTGAGGCAATGTGGTATATAGGGTAGAAAAATCAAAACTTTGAACAGATTCAAAATCACCAATATAAGCATGCAATTTATCAAGTACTTCCAACGAGTTCTTGACACTCCAAAAGTAATTAATTCCACTGTTTTCGAAGGCCTTATTTGAACAATTTATTGTCAGGTTTTTTATTGCACCAAGTTTACTGGTAAGAAGAATAGATAATTTAGTAGTGGAACAATGGCTTGAAGACGAAATAAATCTATATTTGTAATATTTGTAAGGTGTTTTGTGTAGCTTCGGAAGACAATACATAGTTGGGACTTTCATTGTTTTTGGTTCTGCTTGTAAAGCGGTAGCTAAAAGTTTATGTTTGTTACAGATGTCGTTTACTGAAAATGGAGTCACTTGGAATGTTGGTGAATTGGTGATTTCTTTTTGTAGAACCTCAATGTAAAATTTACGTCAAACAATAATAATATTATTAGCAGCTTTATCGGCAGGGACAAAAACAAATTCCTTGGCTAGTTCTTTTAGTTTATGTTTGATACGAGAAATAGGTTTATTGTGGTTAAGAGTAAAATGTTCTTTAAAATGTTGAATACGTATATCAACTATGTTCATTACTGAATTAAAAAAAGAATCCAAAGATTTTTTGTCAGCTTTTTCCCGTTTTATTCATTTCAAACAGTCAGTACGGAGTGAGTCGTGGATGATATTAAGACTCTCATTCATTATATGTATATCCGACATAGTCCTATATATTGTGCTGTAGGCTACATACACAGCAAATCAAGGTCGTTAAAAACTTCCATTTGTTGTACACAGATCTAGAAATATTCAAGCACCAAGGCTTATGAAACCATGCAATACTAACTAAAACACCTGACATTTTAACACGTAGTTATAGATATCTAAAGCATCATGACATCTTTACACTAAATCCATTGGATGTTGGATGTGTACGGATTGATAGTTTAGTCTTAGATGCATGATTTTTTTTATTAGTTGTGAGTGGCTTTGAAATAGCTGTCAGATAACTACGAGTACTCTCAGATCTGTTCCTAGTGGCTTTTTGTTGTCGGGATGTACAAGTACCCGGCCACGTCCATTTGTATTTTTGTCCATCTGATGAGTTAAGCCTTTTTCAACTGATTTTTATAGTTCGTTCTTATGTTGTACTGTTTTACCACTGTCCCAGGTTAGGGGAGGGTTGGGATCCCGCTAACATGTTTAACCCCGCCACATTATTTATGTATGTGCCTGTCCCAAGTCAGGAGCCTGTAATTCAGTGGTTGTCGTTTGTTTATGTGTTACATATTTGTTTTTCGTTCATTTTTTATATAAATAAGGCCGTTATTTTTTCTCGTTTGAATTATTTTACATTGTCATATCGGGGCCTTTTATAGCTGACTAAGCGGTATGGCCGTACGGTGACCTATATATATATAGTTGTTTTTCGTTCATTTTTTTATATAAATAAGCCCGTTAGTTTTCTTGTTTGAATTGTTTACATTGTCATATCGGGGCCATTATAGCTGACTATGTGGAATGGGCTTTGCTCATTGTTGAAGGCCGTACGGTGACCTATAGTTGTTAATGTCTGTGTCATTTTGGTCTCTTGTGGACAGTTGTCTCATTGGCAATCATACCACATCTGTTAAGTCTTGAATACTGACAGGCGATATGGAATATATAAAACTCTCAAAAGAAGTACGAAACCCTGGAACATATCTAGTGTCCGGATACTGGCAGCAAATGGCGTCCTCAATTGCGTCAATTACTTGCGCGATGTCTTTATTGGCAGTTAAATCTAGTATATTTTCCTTTATTTTAACAAGAAAATCGTTGAAATAATGTTCTCCATATGCATTTTTAATCTCGTCTGGACACTTTTCCCATAACTCCTTGTTTTGTGCGATGATAACATTTTCATCAGTTATATTTGTTTCAAACTATACCCTTTGGGTAGTGCTCCACATTTAATGGAGGAATATACAAGAAACTGAACTGAACTGAACTGTTCTGTAAAAATATCATAAACAATTATTGACACGTGTAAATTTACTAGTACTCATTGATATCATGTATACATAAAGTTGAAAATGAAAGAACGTCCAAGGAAGAAATTAAGCTCAAAAAGTCTGACATTCGGCAAATTTTGTTTAACTCAGATAACCGTATGTTTAAATCGGAAGGGAACACGTATAACAGATTACGTATAATAATCCACCGAGGTTTGCCGAGAGCCAAAATTGACTCAGTTAATTATCGATCATCAGTTTAACCATGATAACTTGTGTTGTTTTGATTACAGGTACATAATGTACATACCGTTTATCTGAGACAACGTGGGGCCAAATGACATACAAATATAAAGTAAGAAATATTTTATTTGGCAAAAGTACAAAATTGTACGGCCACGGCTTGACAAAGAATGGGACTGCCGAGAAACATAATTGGCAAGTCCCTAGTATATATAATTAAACCTTATAGTCCATTCCTTATTCCCACATTATTGTCCATTCCTTATTCCTTATTTCCACATTATTGTCCATTCCTTATTTCCACATTATTTATTTATTCATGAAATGCACATTTATACCCCTGGGGGTTGAAGGCATATACAAACAATACAATACAATATACACAATGGAAAAATGAACATATTAAACATCATATATAAATGATAAAACAGTAATATTTATGCAGGCGTTGTGTCCACTCCCCTCAGTGCAAATGACTTTTTAATGAACGGAACAGTAAGCTGCATAATATCAAATGAAGATAGAATTAATTGTAATCTATCTGTTTCAGACAATGTAAAGTATTCTGGACATATATTATTTATATCTTTTTCAAGCTGATTACGTAAAGATTTATTAATTTTACATTTTAAGAAAAAGTGGGTTTCATCTTCAACCGCATTTATATTACAATGTTTACATATTCTATTTTCTCTTTGAATTCTTTTATATCTACCCCTCTCTATTTCCAAGAAATGGTCACTTACTCGCATTTTACATAATAACTTTCTATTTTCAAAACTATTTTTAGAAATGTATTTTTCTATTTCATATTTTGTTTTTATTTTACTGTACAAGAATATTTTACTGGTTTCATTAGTTAATTTTAATTTTTCAAAGAAAATATTTTCAAAGCTATCTTTTAGTTCTTTTTTAATATTTTTTGAGAATGAACTCTTCTCTTGTTTATAGTTTATATCCTGTATTTTATTTATGTCTAATTTATTTACATTGGCTATATTTTCTACATATGAGAACCATGAAAATATACCGTTAGTGCTAAGCCATTTAGATAAACAGAAAGCATCATATAATAAAGGGTTATTTTCATCACCTGAAATTCTTGCTAAGTACTTCAATGATTGTACTTTAATAAAGACATCTATGGGATACTGAGCTAGTTCTGCTCTTGCAGCTATATTGACAGATTGTTTACTAAGCCCCAGTACATATTTGCAAAATTTTAAATGTGTCTTCTCCACTTGGCTACTATCAATCATTGCTAGAATATCAAATTTACTCATGTCTTTAATTTGTGCTCGTCTTTCAGCTCTTATTATTTTTTCATAAAAATCCATATACCAAATTTCAGAGTTATACATGAGAATAGGTTTAACTAGTGATTCAAACAATTTTTTGTATAGTTTTATAGACACATTTTCTAAAGGAGAAAGATACTTAAAAATAGAAAACAAAACTTTAGTACCTTTCTTAGCCAATTCAGTGTGTGATGAAGTCAATTTCCCAGATGCTTCAATTATATTTCCAAGATATTTATATTTTAAAACTTTTTCTAGTTTGTCACCATTTAAGTAAAAATCATATTTATTATATAAAATATTTTTCTGTTGAAAGACCATTATTTTAGTTTTTTGTGTATTTATTGTGAGCTGCCACTTATTACAATAAGAATTTAGTTTATTTATAGAGTTCTGTAAACCTTCAGGAGTTTCAGATAATAACAAAATGTCATCTGCAAACATAAGGCAGTTCATTGACATATTTTGCAGAGTCACTGGTTTACAACTTTCATCAAATATTTCTGGTAGATCATTTATGTAAACATTAAATAAGTTTGGACTCATATTATCCCCTTGTTTCACTCCTCTATCAATAGAGACATATTCAGATATATTCTCCTTTGATTTCACTGAAGCTTCAGTATTCTTATACATATTTTTTATCAAATTGTAAAATTTTACACCAATATTCTCATTTTTTGTTATTTTGTACAAAAGACCTAACCTCCACACTGAATCGAATGCCTTTTTTAGGTCTACAAAACAACCATAAATCTTTTTCTTTTTATAATTTATATATTTATTAAACAGAGTCTTTACAATAAAGATACCATCTGAAGTCCTACTATTCTTCTTAAAGCCTAGTTGATGGTGACATATATTATTTTCAAATAAAGTAAGTAACCTACAATTTATAACCATATTAAATAATTTACTCAGACAGCTCATCAGAGAAATTCCTCTGTAGTTTGAAGGATTAAGATGATCCCCACTTTTAAATAAAGGAATTATAAATGATTTATTCCAATTTTCAGGATATAGAGAGGTAGATAATATAAGGTTAAAATATTTAGCTATGGCTGTTAACATTACAGAACTACTATGTTTTATAATTTCATAACATATTTTATCTGGTCCACAACTTTTCCCACTTTTTAATCTTTTAATTTGTGTTTTTATTTCAGATATAGTTATTGGTGTATCACTTTCTTTTGATGTTAGCAACTTCTCTGTTTTGCATAATTCTTCAAAAATACTTTTCTCAAATTTTTTATCTATCTTTTCAGGTTTACACTGATTTTTAAAGTGATCTGCAAACTGACTTAAATCCAGCATATTATCATCATTCTTGTCCTTATTAATTTTTATTGTTCTTAATAGTTTCCAAAATTCCTTGCTTTCATTTGGTGACATGTTGTCTAGTTTATTCAGAACATTGAGTTTAAATTCTTTTTTTTTAAGTTTAGAAACTGTTTTTAATTGTTTTGAATAAAAGAAGTATTTCAGTCTTATAGATTGGTCAAAGGGGGATAACTTTAATTTTTTACTATACAGATTAAAAGTACTTCTTAATGCAAAAAAATTTGAGTCTGTCCAGTTAGATATTCTTTTTCTTTTCTTTTTAAAATATCTTTTTCTCATACACTTATGTGATAAAGTTATATAAATGTCTGAAATTAAGTCTGTAGCTCTGTTCAGTCCATCTTGAGTATTTTCAAAGTTTGTTTGTTGAAAATTGTTTAATTCTTCATATATATATTTTTCATTAAGCTCATTCTCAAGCAAGAGTTTTGAAGTGTTTGTCCACTTGAATTCAAAATCTATTTTTTTATTACTGTTATTTATATTTGGCAGTTTTCCATCACATTTTAAATGGGTAACAATTTGATTATGATCTGAAAAGTATGATGGAGTTTTAACTATAAAATAATTCACTGAGGAGAGTAGACTTTCACTAGTTATTGCATAATCAACTACACTGCATCCTTTCATGCTAAAAAATGTCATATTTCCTAACAAATCTCCAATAAATCTCCCATTTAGAATACGGAGTTGGGCAGAAACACAGAGGTCTAGTAAATCCCTCCCTTGTGGGTTTATGATTTCATCTTGACTTTTTCTAGTCAGTTGAAAATCTGACTTGTAGTTATCTGGTAAAATATGAGTCAAATTTATGTTGTTTTCATCATTTGCTACAAAATCAGAATAATTAGATACCCTTGAGTTAAAATCACCCATTAACAAAAAATTTCCTTTACTAGAAAGAAAACTTATTTCTGATTCCAAACCTTCATATTCATTATTGTAATGCGGGGAATTCTTTGGTGGAATATAAATGCCACATATATACAAATCATCTTGAAGTCCAAAAAATGACTTATCAAGTTTCATCCACAATCTATTCTGAGATTTGGTTACATTTTTTAGATAAGTGATTCCTTTTTCAAACTTTTTCTTATAGTAAACAATAATACCCCCACTATTTCTTTTTGCTTTATTAGCTTTAGTTCTTTGCTTACAATAATAATTATATTCAGGTATTTGGACATCAGGTTCTACCCCTTTCCAAGTTTCTATCAATATATTTATGTCATGGTTTATCAATTCCAAGAAATCAGGGTCTCTGTGTTTCTGTCCCAATCCATGAACATTCCAGCTAGATATAGAAATAGAATCTATAGATGAAAACATTTGTTTTGTTTTCATATTTATTTATAAAACATTTAATTATGCAAGAAATTTCCCCATTCAAGTACATCATACATGTATATTAACTCATATGAAACTTAATTTGAACATATTTATCTTTTTCTAAGATGTTTTATAACAAAAAGTATATATTTTTAAAGTATATATGTATATATAATATACCCATATCTGACAAGATAAGCATTTTGTATCTATACACATTCCCTTATATACATGTATCTACATGTGTATATGACATATAAACACAAATACATAGACAGTTTGACCTGTTACAAATTCTTAATTAATATGTCTATGTGTGTGTATAATATAAATGCATATTGAAAAAAAAAAAAAAAAAAAAAATCCATTTTTATCAAATCTCAAACAATGCTAAAGAAGTTAAAGTAATTCCAAAAATAGCGCTTTACTTTGTTGTTGTTTTATTTTATCATTACTTTTGAAACATAGACTTTGTTGTTGTTTTATTTTATCATTACTTTTGAAACATAGACTTTGTTGTTGTTTTATTTTATCATTACTTTTGAAACATAGACATTTCTCTTTATTCTAAATAAACTTGTAAGTATATTGGTTCATATTATGACTAGATGATAAAATTATTGCCAATACACATGATACTGAGCTCAATAACATTTTTATTTATTTTTCTGTTATATTTTCAAGTCCAAAATAGAAACTATGAATAATGAGTTTAAATTTCATTAATTTCTATGTAGCTATAACATATAATAAAATATAATATCTAACTATTTAGTTGTATAATTCTTTCATTAGAGATGTTAAAACCCATTTAAGCTTTTCCTGAGTATTTTCATCCTTATGATGGAAGGATTCCTGCATTTTATTTTTATCATGCCAATATTCATTGTGATTCTGATTTGAGGGTCCAGACTGGCTGTACATATAGCTATTTTGCTGTTCATTCTTTCCATAATTATAGTTATTTCTTTGTTCTCTTGTATACATGTAAGGTTCTCCATATCTATCTGTATCGTATCTTGGCTTATTTACATGTTTACTTCTGTTTTGGTAATTTTGATTATTAGATTTATTCGGCCAATTATCAAAGTACTCCTTCAGCCCCATCATTTTATTTAGAATTTTTTTGTATGCTCTTACTAGTTTTGGGACACCAGTTTCGATTGAAGGATGAATTCCATCGATTATATCGTCTTCTTTTAGAGGTGGACTAGTAACCAAATTACAATTATAGTGATCACTTATTTCCTTTAATCCTAAGTTGAACTCTACCCTCCTTTTTTCATACGTCTTTCTCCAGATTGTGTTCCTCTGGAATCTAGGAAGTAATTCACAAAGTACAATTTTTGTTGTTGGTATACATTTTTGGTATGTATAAACTAGGTCTTCAACTTCTTGTAATACTTCACTTGGGACTTTCTTGTTCAAATCATTGGAACCAATTTGAAAAAGGATTACCGTAGCTTTTATACCCTCATTTTCTATGTGTTTTTTTGCACCACCAACTGTTTTGTCTTTAAGCGTTGCAACTATTACTTTTTTGTCTTTGTACATAACTTTAGGATTTATGTGTTTCGTAACTGAAGATCCAATGATCCATAAGTCAGTTGTGATGTATTTGTCATTTAAGTCACATCTTTCATTCTTTTTACTTTCTTCTGTCTTTGAACTCTCATTTTCATTATTTGTTAATGTTTTCTCGCTTATGTAAGAAATATGACTATTTCCTGTTTCTGATTCTTCAGGTTCATTTTCTAATATACTAAATTTATTATGCAGGTCTACATTTACCTTAATGTTTGGCTCAGTTTCATCTTCTATATCTTGTTTAGCTTTATTTTTAAAGTCAAATTTTTCAAATTTGCTTTCTAAGCCTGAAATTTTTGTTGTTAATTCAATCAGTGTTTCAATAAATTTACTGTCCATTCCTTATTTCCACATTATTCTTATTCCTTATTTCCATCTTATTGTTATTCCTTATAATGTCATTTCTTATATATCAATATAATATCCTTATTAACATTATTGCTTCCAAAATATATCGGAAGCTCAGTGGATACATAATTCCATTATAAGAAGCATAATATATTTGTAGATGTTGTGTCGCTATTTTCGCCATTAAATGGTCGTAGTCTTTGTCTGAAGCCGTGACGAAGGATTGGGATTACAATGGTCGGAGTCTTTGTCTGAAGCCGTGACGAAGGATTGGGATTACAATCGGAATAAGCTACCAGTCATTTCAACCTGAAAAATAGAACAAAAACAGCAGAAAAACGAACAACATGATATAACATAATATAATATTTAACACGTGTATATTAACTACATTTTAGGAGTATGTCGATCTTTAATCTAAGTGGTGGGTGGGTGGGTAACTTTTGAAACAAACATTAGTTAATTCATACGGAACCCAATTGTTTGCGTCTTCCCTCTGCTGTATCGTACGTGGTAAAGAAAGAATGATGACGTCAGTTATCAAGGTTAAAATAATCAACGTGACTCATAATACATCCACGTGTGCAAAGCGGGACAACTCCCAAAACGTAAGCCCACTTTCCTCCGATAACCAGATTTATTCTTCATAGGAATAAATCTTATTATCTGAGACAACGTGGGGCCAAATGACATACACATATAAAGTAAGAAATATTTTATTTGGCAAAAGTACAAAATTGTACGGCCACGGCTTGACAAAGAATGGGACTGCCGAGAAACATAATTGGCAAGTCCCTAGTATATATAATTAAACCTTATAGTCCATTCCTTATTCCTTATTTCCACATTATTGTCCATTCCTTATTCCTTATTTCCACATTATTGTCCATTCCTTATTTCCACATTATTGTCCATTCCTTATTTCCACATTATTCTTATTCCTTATTTCCACCTTATTGTTATTCCTTATAATGTCATTTCCTTATATATCAATATAATATCCTTATTAACATTATTGCTTCCAAAATATATCGGATGCTGGCCCTGGGAAACAGACGCCCAGCGGATACATAATTCCATTATAAGAAGCATAATATATTTGTAGATGTTGTGTCGCTATTTTCGCCACATGGTCGAATTCAGTGGCTATGCCAAGAGTTATTGAACACTGAGTTCGACCACCGCCACAAATGCGGTAGCGACACAACACACCCGCCGTGACCGTACTTTTAAATGACCACACACATATATTTATATTTAAATTACCCTGTGATGAAATAAGAAAAAAACAATTGCCCACATGAGATAAAGTAACGCCGTCAGATGTGAATATACCGGGCTTATTATATATTTCAGGCTATTTTATGTAACAACCTCCCAATTGTATATATAGCTATTAAGCGGAAAAGGTGTACATTCTTATGGCTGCTTTATTCATGCTTATTGGTTTTTACCATATCTCCGATTCAAAATGAAACTGAATCCATTATTCCTACATGTATTCAAACCTTTAAAACTTAGAACACATGAACACTGGTACTTGTCACCAAAGTCAGAGAATAAGGGGACTTTAACCTTTGGTCTTTGTATTTCATATTTTTAACCAATAAATTAGACAATATTTTAGTTTAGTTTCTGTTATTTCTATACATGTACCATGACAACATTGATCCGTTTTTGAGAATGGGATAACAATATTAGCAAAATTTTGCAACGTGATCTTTCTTTACGGATAACAGTTAGCTGTCCTATAAACCCTTTTAATTTGTTTCAAGTGACATATAAGTAATAAATATAGTTACATGCAATAAAAGTGCCTTAAGTGATTCTAAAAGTGGTGACCAAATGATATCATAATTATACAATTTACGGAACGCTTCGAAAGCCACTAGACCTGTACACTATGTTTCTGATGTATCTACTTGATACAAATAAAAAATACTAAAAAGGAACAATTTACAGACACTGTGTCCTATCGATGTATCTACTCGATACAAATCAAAATATACTTAATTAAAAAGACACAATTTACAGACACTATGTCCTATCAATGTATCTACTTGATACAAACTAAATTATCCTTAAAAGACACAATTTACAGACACTGTGTCACATTAATGTATTAATATACTTGATACAAACTAAATTATCCTTAAAAGACACAATTTGCAGACACTGTGTCCTATCAATGTATCGACTTGATACAAACTAAATTATCCTTAAAAGCCACAATTTACAGACACTGTCATATCAATGTATCTACTTGATACAAACTAAATTATCCTTAAAGCCACAATTTACAGACACTGTGTCATATCAATGTATCTGCATGATACAAACTAAATTATCCTTAAAATACACAATTTACAGACACTGTGTCCTATCAATGTATCTACTTGATACAAACTAAATTATCCTTAAAAGACATAATTTACAGACATTGTGTCCTATCAATGTATCTACTTGATACAAACTAAATTATCCTTAAAAGACACAATTTACAGACATTGTGTCTTATCAATGTATCTACTTGAAACAACTTGAATTATCCTTAAAATACACAATTTACAGACACTGTGTCCTATCAATGTATCTACTTGATACAAACTAAATTATCCTTAAAAGACATAATTTACAGACACTGTGTCATATCAATGTATCTACTTGATACAAACTAAATTATCCTTAAAAGGCACAATTTACAGACACTATTTCCTAACAATGTATCTACTTGATACAAACTAAATTATCCTTAAACGACACAATTTACAGACACTGTGTCCTATCAATGTATCTACTTGATATAAACTAAATTATCCTTAAAAGACACAATTTACAGACACTGTGTCCTATCAATGTATCTACTTGACACAAACTAAATTATCCTTAAAATACACAATTTACAGACACTGTGTCCTTTCAATGTATCTACTTGATACAAACTAAATTATCCTTAAAATACACAATTTACAGACACTGTGTCCTATCAACATATCTATTTGATACAAACTAAATTATCCTTAAAAGACACAATTTACAGACACTTTGTCCTATCAATGTATCTACTTGATACATATAAAAATATACTAATAAGACACAATTTACAGACACCGTGTCCTATCAAAATATCTACTTGATACAAACTTAATTATCCTGAAAAAGACACAATTTACAGACACTATGTTCTAACAATGGATCTAATTGATACAAACTAGATTATCCTAAAAAGACACAGCTTTTGAAACAAACATTTAGTTAATTCATACGGAACCCAATTGTTTGCGTCTTCCCTCTGCTGTATCGTACATGGTAAAGAAAGAATGATGACGTCAGTTATCAAGGTTAAAATAATCAACGTGACTCATAATACATCCACGTGTGCAAAGCGGGACAACTCCCAAAACGTAACCCCACTTTCCTCCGATAACCGGATTTATTCTTCATAGGAATAAATCTTATTATGTTTGCTTGTCTTGGTAATATCTATACATGCTGGATAATTAGCCTTTCAAAGTTTACAACCGGTTTGCACATTTATAAAAGAACTTAGTTTACATTTACCTTAAATATTGCCATTTGGTCAATCAATTTAAAATATATCCAACCCCTTTTCCTCAGATTCCGACAAGACTTTTGTAGCTAATGACCTAGACTGTATACTTTATATACTTACTTGTACATACTTGGTTCTATTGTGATGACCTTGACATTAAACTTTTTCTTTTCTCTTCTGAGACATTCTGAAAATCCTATTATACCAAACTTCGTGGCAGTGTATGCTGAGAAACCTGGTAAACCATTCCTTCCTGGAAATTAAAACAGTGTGTATAGGGACAGGTAGAATGTTTTTATTTTGCATTATGTAGCGTTGTCGTTTTTGTATGGATTCGTGTTTGTCAATGTGTTATTTTGGTAGCGTAAATTACGTGAAATCCATATTCAAATGTCACAAAGAAAACAAACCACAACACAAAGTTTCAATTCAAATCACTATGTAATCTGTTAAATGTATATCAGTTTGACATAATAAAACAGTTGAACAATAATCCTAATTCACTAAAACAATATTACTCTCAACACTTCTAACTAACAATCTCAATAATATACTCTTTCTATTACCCTCTGATCTCTCTCGCATCCCCTTATATACATAAATGCAGGCGGTACCCCGACGGTTTCAAAGATGGGGTACCGGGCGGTTCTGTAAATACAGGGCGGTATCTCAACGGTTCTAAAGATTGGCTACCGGGCGGTACCTTGACAGTTTCAAAGATAGAGTGCCGGACGGTACCTCGACGGTTCTAAAGATGGGGTACCGGGCGGTTCTTAAGATACTGGGAGGTGAATTTAAATGAATTATAGATACCGTTCAGATAAATAAAATACTGGGCATTGCGCTATAGAAATGTAATTTAACCCAAAAATATTAATAAAAAGATATGCTACATAATAATAAATTATACAGTCAAACTTAAATCGCTACAATTATTTTAATTGTCATTAACAACATGTCGAGCATCTTTGCTAGCCAGTGGTTACGATCCAGTCCGCTCCTCTTAAAGTGGGACTGGATCGGAATCCTTGGCTAGCAAAGATGCTCGTCGAGCACCAGTAATTGAGAAGGAACCGACAGACGACATGCAGAAAGCTTATATGTTGTTTTTCTTTATGTGTGCAGTATGCAAAGTTGTCTCGTTCATCCTGATGGTCTTTTGAGTGTCTGAATAATAATTCAAAAATTGCTTTTCACGTCAGAGTTCATGCAAAAATGGGTCCGCTAAAGCATTTGCTGAACGATTCGAAATTTCAAATAAAAGACTGCATGATTGAGAATTAAAAAAAAAACTAAACGTGTTAATTGCCAACCTTACCAGGCCAGTACTGAATTGCAGGATAAGATAAATATTTTTATATATTTAAATCTCGTATGAAATTTTCAATAACACGACAATGTTCGTTAAGATAATATGTAATATTTTAAATTTTATAGCGTGTTACATTACCAGCCAGACTTGCAACAGTGACAACACGACCTTGCGTTTTTCTGACGAGCGGTAGAAAGGCTTTGGTCACTCTGATTAAACCTGTTAGATTCACGTCAATCATGCGTTGATATACATCTAATGGACACCATTCACATTCGACATAAGATGCTACACCTGCATTGTTAATAACAGCCCATAATCCTACACAAATAGAAGAAATGTTTAATTGGTTTTCAACATTCGTAACATCAATCACACATTATTGTGTGTTTGTTCATTGGCTTTGCCTGGCGTGTGGATATATATAAAAGTATAGTAACGTCAACCTCGTTTAACCAAAAATTATTCACTTCAAATACCTCTAGAAGCATTCTTGACCAATCATGTTAACGTATTTCATAATATGCAAATCATATAAGAACTATAGTAACACATATATATTTGTGTTGATCTTGCCGTTTGTCTTTCGACCATTGTTCTTCTTCTTCTTCTTCTTCCATATAAGAGTTGGGTTCCTTGAATGAAACGTTTAAACTCTGCGGGACTACGCATGGTGACATTACATATCTAGTCCCCTAAGGCTATATACAGTATTTACAATAAAATCAGGTTGTTACGGTTAAAATTATGTACAATCGTCCAGTCTGGTATTAATGTGTTGTCTGTAGCCCTGAGCGGAAATCTTCAACTGATCCCGCTTCAGCAACCCTGGCAGGTAATGTATTCCATTTCATGATTGTTCTTGGAAAGAAGGAGTTCCTGTAGACATCACTGGTGACCCTCTGTTGGTAAAACTTGTGTCCTCCACGAGTTCTACTGTCGCCACCTTTGAGGTAAGTACTCTTGTTGATGTCTATCAGCTCATTCTGGATACGATAGAGCATGCATAGCCTGTTGTCACGGCGTCTCGTCTGTAATATGTCCCATTTTAGATCTTCTAACATGGTAGTGACGCACCCTGGTGTGCGTGATGTGTAGTCATTATAGACGAATCTAGCAGCTCTCCTCTGTATGAGTTCTAGTGTGTTGATGCTTGCTTGGTTGGTTGGGTCCCATATAGTAGAAGCATACTCTATGACAGGTCGCACGAGTGTTGTATAGCCAGCAGCCTTTACTTTCCTTGTACATTCTTTTAGGTTTCGTTTAACAAACCCAAGTGTTCGGTTACCCTTTGCTGTTACACTCTGGATATGTTTGTTCCATGAGAGATTGTTTGATATTGATACTCCCAAGTACTTGGCACTATCTACTGGTTCGAGTATGTGTCCATGCAGAGTGTATGGGTATTGTATAGGTTCTTTGTTCTTTGGTGGTATGCGGATAATATTGCATTTTGTTGGATTGAATCTCATCATCCATGTTTTTCCCCAATTTTCTAACGCTTCAAGGTCTTTCTGAAGTTGTTCTGTATCTTTGGCGTTACTAATTTCCCTGTACAGTAGACTGTCATCAGCAAAGAGGCGGACGTCTGATTGAGTATATCCGGGCATGTCATTGATGTATGTTAGGAACAATAAAGGACCTAGTACTGTGCCCTGTGGCACTCCTGACAGAACATCGTCTTGTTGAGATCTAGCCCCTTCCAATACTACCTGTTGTTTCCTGTTTGATAGGAATGAACTGATCCAGGAGTTTGTCCGGCCCCTTACTCCATAAAATTGGAGTGTGTACAGCAGTCTTGAATGAGGAACCTTGTCAAATGCCTTTTCAAAATCCAGAAGTATGATATCAATCTGGGTTCCATTTGAAATGTATTTGGCTATACGATCGATGGTGATGATAAGCTGACTTTCACATGATCTGCGTTTCCTGAAACCATGTTGGTTGTCACAGAGTATATTTTGTCGATCAAAATGTTTCATTATGCTGCTGTGAACTATATGCTCTAACAGCTTACAAGTGATGGAGGTAAGGGAGACTGGGCGATAATTGGCCGCTAGGTGAGTATCCCCTTTCTTGTATAGTGGCACTATGTTGGCATCTCTCCAGTCCTGTGGAACTTCTCCTGTGTCAAGTGAAAACTGAAAGATTCTTGTCAGAATTGGTGATAATTCTGCAGCAGTTATTTGCAGTATTTTGGTTGGTATTTCATCTGGTCCTGCTGCTTTGTTGGTGTTAAGGTTTTTTAACAGTTTGAATACCCCATTTTCAGTTACTGTGATGTCATTCATTGTATTGATGTTACTAGGACCTTTATCGGGAATGCATTTGAATGGGAGCATATAGTTGGAACTCCCCCCCTTTACTCGGGGTTGGGAACCCCCCTTTTTAAAATGGCTGGATCCGCCACTGTATGCATATATTATTCTATATAATTATCCATAACTTTATTTTTTCTAATCCCAATTTGCATGATTTGTAAACAACTAAAATCCAAACAAATAAATAAGAAATAAAACATGATAAACAAAACTAGAGGCTCTAAAGAGCCTGTGTCGCTCACCTTAGTCTATTTGCATATTAAACAAACAACACAGATGGATTCATGATAAAATTGTGTCGCTGCTTAAAATTATCTCTATCTATAATAAACTTGGCCAAGAAGTGACTGGAAAAATATTTTGTAAAAATTTACAAACATTTACAAAATTTATGAAAATTGTTAAAAATTGACTATAAAGGGTAATAACTCCTTAAGGGGTCAATTGACCACTTTGGTCATGTTGACTTACTTGAAGCTCTTACTTTGCTGTACATTATTGCAGTTTACAGTTTACAAAAAGAATGTATCTATAATAATATTCAAGGTACATGTAATAACCCAAAGGTGCAAAATTTTCTTGAAAATACCAATTCAGGGGCAGCAACCCAACAACAAGATGAACAATTGGCCTGTAAATTTCAGGGCAGATAGATCTTGACTTCATGAACAATTTTATACATAGCAGATTTACTGTAAATGCTGTGGTTTCAGAGATATGAGCCAAAAACTGCATGTTACCCTATGTACAATTTTTAGCAATGTCGTCCATCTTGTTTCGCGGGCAGGGTCATCGTACACAATTTTTAAACTAGAAACCCTAATGATGACTGTGGACAAGTTTGGTTAAATTTGTTTTAGTAGTTTCAGAGACTTATTTGTAGATCTTACTTTGCTGTACATTATTGCTGTTTACAGTTTACAAAAATGTATCTCTATCTATAATAATATTCAAGATAATAACCAAAAACGACAAAATTTCCTTAAAATTACCAATTATGGGGCAGCTACCTAACAACGGGTTGCCTGATTCATCTGATAATTTCAGAGCAGATAGATCTTCACCTTATTAACAATTTTACCCAATGTCAGAACTGCTGTAAATTGGTTTTAGAGTTATAAGCCAAAATCTACATTTTTACCCTATCATGTTCTAGTTTAAGCCATGGCGGCCATTTTGGTTGGTTGGTCGGATCGCTGGACACATTTTTTAAACTAGATACTCTAATAATGGTTGTGGTCAAGTTTGATAAAATTTGGCCTAGTAGTTTCAGAGGAGAAGATTTTTGTAAAAGTTTACGGACGCAGGACGATGGACCCAATAGATGAGAAAAGCTCACTTGGCCCTTTGGGCCAGGTGAGCTAAAAATGAATAGATCATTAATTTTATATCCTTTTATTTTCAGATAGCAGTTCAGCCTTGTCTTTAATGAATAGGTTACAGATAGATTATGAAATTGAAATGAGTAGAAAATTAATGCAAAAAGGTATATATACATGTCTATAGTATAAAATTTACTAAGCATCCAAAAATGCCATTGAAAATTCACTACAAATTTACTTGAGCAAAGAGATTTTTATTCATTTAAAATTAAGCTTGCCTTGTTGTTGGTTGCTGTACATGCTGTATATCATATTAGTTTGTTGTTTTGTAAATAATTAACTCTGTATGTTTTTCCTTGTTTTACATTTGTCTAGTGAGTGCCTCATATATAATTTGCTATGTGGTCCATTGTATAGCTATTTTTTTATGGTCTGTACATACAGTGACTTATAGTAGTTGTTTAACTCCTACATCATTTTGTGATAGGTCTCTGGAAGCTGTCTCATTGACAATCTTACCACATTTTCTTAAGTTTAGAGAGGGGGGCATGACCTTTTTCCAGACGTCGGGATCAGGTGTTTTCAAGCTTGAAATTTCAGGAATGACCCTTTCAGGATCCGGGATTTCTTTTTATAAATTTCAGGATGGCTGGATTTAATATTTTTTAAATTTGGGATTTACATGTTTATATGCCAATGATTGCGGGATCAGGACCCCTTTGACCTCCCCCCCCCCCCCCCCCCCCCCCCCCCCCCCCCCCTCCTTAAGACCAAGCAATGAAACATATATTATTAATCAGTTAAAAAAATTCTGTATTTTACAGAGGACATGCATGAGCAGAGACTGAAACAATTACGACAGAAGCTGAAAAAATCTTAGTGATGACGATTGGATGTACCCATCGGTGGAAAAATTGCTGGGACTAAGTTAATCAGAAAAAGTTATTACCTGTTAACAAAATAGCAGAACAAGCACAAAATGGTCCGAGACTAATGAGCAGTCGGTAAATGGAACTGATATGAAATGTGTCAGATTGAGATCTATAATACACGATAACAGTGTAACTGCAGATTCCACACATTTATTTATATGGTGGAGAACTTGTTGTAGGACATGTGAATTAACATGTGTATATAAGTTTTATCATAACAAATCTGAAAAAAACATCTTATTTTTATATATAAAAGTTTATATAAATTTGCCTTAATCTATTTTTTTCACATTTTCAGCGATTGACTTATGCATTTGACTGTTCCTTTAGTGTATTTTTACTCTCTTTTATCTCTGACCAATTTAATATATCAACTTTTGAGTATGAAAATGACGAAGATTGCATTAGATACATGTGTCACATCAGTTTATGAATAAAAGCTTACATCAAGCATAAAAATACTACCATAACAAATAACATGAGATGGGGGATAAACTTCAATGAGACAGAAAGCCAACTTCTGAAAAAAGCAAAAGATGGCAACATATAGATTCCTACACTGCAACAAGTGTATTACGATATTTCTTCACTCGAGACAGTTAAATTTTATTATTTAAAGCGCGAGGCTTGCCGAGCTCTTTAAATAACTAAAATTTAACTGTCGAGAGTGGAGAAATATCGTAATACACGAGTTATAGTGTCGGAATCTGTTTCTCTAATGATTTTTATCCTTCTTTTTCAAACATTTTCAGACACTTGTGTTCTTTATATGTTTCATGTGTATTCAATTTTCAATTATCCATTTGTTATAAATTGTTTTGTTAAGAATTACACTGTTAGTTTTCTGATTGAATTGCTTCATATTTATGTCATGTAAGGGCTTTTAATGGAAGACCATACAGTATGGGTCATTATATGACCGCAATTTATGACCACACAAAGTTTTATGCTATGGTGTTGTCTGTATCTGTAGGCATTTTGGTTCCTAGACAATTCGTAAAGTTTCATTTCCTGTATCTCAATGAAATTTTAGCACAAGGTTACATATCATTAAAGGATGATTGGTATTGTGTAACAGGGCTATACAGTGTTCTCCTCAGATATTTCATTCAGCATCCTGGTAAACAGTGGAAATTGAAATACCATCTTGTTTCTAAAAAATATAGCATCCCATCCATAACATAATCTATAAGAAAACCACTTCAGATAGCATCACATTTAAGATTATAGCATCACATTACCATGATGCTAAAAGGCCCTGGGGAGAACGCTGTAATAGATCTGGAAGTTTTGTAAAATGGGTTATAAAAAAGGTCAGTTTTACTGGTTCATGGAATAACACCACAAAAGGAAGGTTGGGATTTATTGTCACAGCTGTTTAGTAATAAGGGGCAAAAAGGGTATTTCAAAAACGACTGTTTGTCAGCTTCACAGACAATAACTTGAGTATAACATGTATAAGTGAATAGATCTCTATTAAATTTTGGCACAAGGTTTCATACCTTACTGGTAATAAGAAATTTGGCATTTATTTTGGGGGTTATGGTCGTAGCCGTATAAGAATTGTAAGATGTCAATGAAATTTTACCACAAGGTTGCATACTTCAAAAGCAAAATTTGAATAATTTTTTGAGGGGGGAATGGGGCGGGGGTGTTCATGGCCTGTACTGTTTAAAAATTAGGGATAAAAAAGGGACCAAAATCAAATATTTTTTCTGGTGAAGAGACAAAAACTTGAGTGTTAAGTTTACTGTATAAAACTATTAAGTTTAAGCACAAGGTTAGATTTCATAATTGGAAGGTTGGGATATGATTCATTTTTTTATTGTTGTAGCTGTTTAGTAATTGAAAACATAAAAGGGGTAAAAAAAAAAAAATTTCATACGACCCTAAGAATTAAAAAAATATTGGTCATATATTGGTATCACGTTGTTGTCGTCATCAGCGTCATCCGAAGACAGATGGTTTCCGGATAATAACTTTAGTAAATAGAAATCCATAAAATTTTATCACAATGTTTGTAACCACAAAATGAAGGTTGGGATTCATTTTGGGGGTTATTAGGTACATGTATAAGGGGCCAAAAACAAGCATTTATCTAGTTTCAGGACAATAAGTTGTGTATGAGTATTTCAATTGCTCTGAAATTGTACCACAATGTTTAATACCATAAGTAGGAAGTTTTTTATTTTAAGGGTTATGTGGCAAACAGTCTAGGAAAAAAGAGCCAAAACAAGCATTTATATACGACCACAAAAATTGTTGCGGTTGTTTATTGCATTGGTATCACGGCGTCGTCGTCGTCAGCGTTGTCCGAAGACAGAGGGTTTCCGGATAAAAACTTTAGTATAAGTGAATAGAAATCAAAAAAAATTTAACACAATGTTTATTATTAGGGCCGAAAGGGGCACAAAACATACATTTATCTAATTTCAGAACAATAAGTTATGTATAAGTATTTCAATTACTCTGAAATTGTACCACCATGTTCATGCCATTAAGTAGAAGGTTGGGATTTATTTTAAGGGTTATGGGGCAAACAGTCTAGGAATTAAGGGCCAAAAACAAGCATTTTTGAAGTTTTGGGACAATAACTTATGTTTAACTGTATAGATCTCTATCACATTGTATCACACGGTTCCATATAAATAAGAGAATGCTTGGTGTTAATTTGGGTTAATATCCCTGAACATTAAGAAGTAAGGGGTCAAAAAGAACATTTCTAGTTTACAGACAATAACTTGTGTTTAAGTGTATGGATCGCTCTAAAATTATACTACAAGGTTTCTTACTACAAAGGAAAGGCTGGAATTGAGTTTTGGGGCTCTTGCTTCAAGGGGAGTTTCAATAAGTGAGGGGCCCAAATAAGCATATTTATAGTTTTCAGTCAATAACTTGTGTTTAAATGTATAAATCTGTATGAAATTATACCAAAAAAATTGTAAAAATTTTCAGATTTCAGAAATTAAAAAGAATTTTTCGTCAAATATTTTTTTTGAGGGATTTATATTCAACAGCATAGTGTATTGCTCAAAAGCAAAAAAAAAATTTTTAAGATTATTAGACCACATTCATTCTGTGTCAGAAACCTTTGCTGTGTCAACTCTTTAATCAAAATCCAAATTCAGAGATGTATCAAGCTTGAATGTTGTGTCCATACTTGCCCCAACTGTTCAGGGTTCGACCTCTGCGGTCGTATAAAGCTACGCCCTGCAGATCATCTGGTTCTAGTTTGAGGACAATAACTTGTGTGTAATGGATCTCTCTGACATTGTACCACAAGGTTCCATATAAAATAAGGGAAGACTGGGATGGAGTTTGGAGTTTGGGGTTTATTTCCCCGAACATGTAGGAATAAGGGGCCAAAAAGAAGCATTTTTATAGTTTACAGACAATAACTTGTGTTGAAGTGTATGGATCTCTCTGAAATTATTCTACAAGGTTTCTTACTACAAAGGAAAGGCTGGAATTGAGTTTTGGGGTTCTTACTAGTTGGGGGGCTCAAAATATAAGCATTTTTGTAGTTTTCAGTCAATAACTTGTGTTACAAATTCTCATACTACAAAGGGATGGTTATGGCGTGGGGGGGGGGGGGGGGGGGTTATGGCTCAAATCATTTAGCAAATAGGGGCGGGAAAAAAGGTTTTTTCTGGTTAAAGGACAATTTAAAAGCAGACTTAGCAGTGTAAGGGAGGTAATCAAATTCTATTTAAAGTATACTGTTATATATATATATGTTTGATTACCTTACTTACACTGCTTGAGAATTATGTACTATGAAGAAATGATGGTTGTCTTGAGATGATTAGCTGTAAAAAAAAAACAAGTTACTATTTTTAACCATGAGGCATGACTATGACATTTTATATATTAATATTTTATGATGTATTTAAATAAATAGTTATTGTTGTTAACTCCATTTGAAATTTGAATTGAGATTATTTTTGGAATACGGAAAAGGAGGAGGTGAAAAAAAAATGGGGGGGGGAATAAGAATTTGTGGGGAGGGGTACAATTTTTCTCATTTTACATTTCAGAAATTAAAAAGAAAATTTCTTCAAATATTTGTTTTTTTGAGGGGATTACTATTCAACAGCACAGTGAATTGCTCAAAAGCAAAAACAAATATTTATAGTTCATTAGACCACATTCATTCTGTGTCAGAAACCTATGCTGTGTCAACTATTTAATCACAATCCAAATTCCGAGCTGTATCCAATTTGAATGTTGTGTCCATACTTGCCCCAACTGTTCATGGTTCAACCACTGCCGTCGTATAAAGCTGTGCCCTGCAGAGCATCTGGTTCATGTATCAGAACACTAATTTGAGTATTACAGTATTGATTTCTGTATGTTATTGGTCCATTTTAAGGTCCAAACAGTGAAATTAAAATATTTATAATATTTAAACTAGAGGCTCTAAAGAGCCTTGTGTCGCTCACCTTGGTCTATGTGCATATTAAACAAAGGACACAGATGGATTCATGACAAAATTGTGTTTTTGTGTTAATGATGTGTTTGTAGATCTTACTTTATTGAACAATCTTGCTGCTTACAATTATCTCTATCTATAATAAAATTGGCCCAGAAGTGACAGTGGAAAATATTTTGTAAAATTTATGAAATTTGTTAAAAATTGACTATAAAGGACAATAACTCCATAAGGGGACAATTGACCACTTTGGTCAAGTTGACTTATTTGTAGCTCTTACTTTATTCACAGCAGATTTTCTCTAAATGAACTCTGAAACAAGACATTCTCTGAAGGAATCTACAGGAAATTTTGCTATTTTGTATTTTAGCTTGAAAAAAAACGTACGGTGACCCTTCCTTTTTCTTTTGATATTGTCAAAGCATTTTCTATAAGCTATCTTCTCATATCTTATTTTACAATTCTATCATTTAGTTTAGCTTCTAAACACCTAATGATATTTTTCCTGTATAACCCAAACACAAGGTGTCATTTGGGATGACATTTAGCTTGAGAAAATGCAAGGTGACCTATCATTTTTATTTTTATTTTGAACATATCACAATATATACTACGTTTTGTCAAGGTATGATCAACTTCTATTACTTTTGTATAGTCCCATACCATGTTAAAAGATGTGATATATTATGTCACTTCTTTAATTATTACTGTTAATGGCGTCAATCGTTTTAAATCTTCTATCACAAGAGTCGAAACCGATTTTTAGGAAAATCTTATTGTTTGATATACATGAAGGTCACAGTGAAAGTGACTTCATGATGTATTCATGAACATAAATACAATCGATTACCATTTCATCTCCCCTAATATACTGACGAACTTAAAACCTGCATCATATATTTTGATGATTGATTTATACCACATCATAAGGAACCTTCATATAATTACTTTTCATGCTTTCCATACTTCTGACTGTACTGTTTAAAACATATGAAAAAAAACCTGTTCCTTCCATACTGGATCGCTGTCATCGCACAACATTTTAAAAGCAAAATGTGAAACCAATGCTTAAGGAGGTAGACCTAGGTAAAGGGAAATAACTCTTAAAATCATCAGTACGTTTGTGTCAACTATTTTCAAAAATATATTCTAAGCTTCTAGGTTACATAGATTATTTTCAATCTGTTTCAGGTGAATGCTTAAAATACATTGATGAACTTGACTTTTACAAACGCTTAACTGATTTAAAGAGTTATCTCCCTGAACCAAGGTCTACCACCTTAAGCTTGTCAGTTTTGTGTCTTCGTGATATCTATTTTTAAGTAGCAACATTCCAGCAGCACCTGCATACGGGGTATATATCTCCCAATTGATACGATATTCCCGTGCTTGCATTTCCTATCATGATTTTCTTGATAGAGGGTTGCTGCTCACAAGGAAGCTATTAAACCAAGAGTTCCAAATGGTGAAGTTGAAATCATCCCTTCGTAAATTTTACGGACGCCATCACGAGTTGGTTGACCGTTATGGAATAACCGTATCACAAATGATATCGGATATGTTCCTTACGTCGTAACTACAATCCCCTTCCCTTTCCTAAATGTGACCTACCGAATTAGACTATTTACCGGATTTGTTATCACATAAGCAACACGACGGGTGCCACATGTGGAGCAGGATCTGCTTACCCTTCCGGAGCACCTGAGATCACCCCTATTTTTTTGGTGGGGTTCGTGTTGTTTATTCTTTAGTTTTCTATGTTGTGTCGTGTGTGCTGTTTGTTTGTCTTTTTCATTTTTAGCCATGGCGTTGTCAGTTTGTTTTAGATTTATGAGTTTGACTGTCCCTTTGGTATCTTTCGTCCCTCTTCTATTAGTACATACCAACACTTAAATCAGTCAAAATAAATTGTTTTTCTATATTGTCTGGACAAAGCAATGAGAATTTGAATCAAGTCATCCAAACGTTGCAGACAGGATACGTCAACATGCTGTTGCTTCACAGTTGCATGTTAGAATCTACTTCAACAACTATTTTAACAACTGCATACACTGATTTGCTTTATGTACCACCACCAATGACAAAATAAACCTAAAAGAAAATGTCGACGTCATTACACATCGCCATGTTTGAGACAGGTTCGTAACTGCAACATCAACTGTTAATCGAGTTTTAAGATATGATGGCAGACAGATTGATCACACAAATGTGTTTAATATACTGAAATGCAAAAGATTTGACTGTAGAAAATCATTTAACGTCCTGCAGTCTAATTACAATAACACACTGCAATTGGTAGGACAGAGGTCAAATCGGATAGAGCAAAACAGAAATCAAAGCATGCGCAAAGAAAGTGGTAGATTTTTCTGACATTTGTTTAGTTGTGGGTTTTAAGCAGTCTCTGCCTTCTATGTTCTAAAATCCTTTGTCAAAGAGAAAACCAGTCAAGAGTGATCAGTGAATACCACGCTTTTTAAACATAAAATGTAATGTAATCGTTTCAATTTTGGCACTGCAATCTTCATTAAGACAATGAAACACTGAATACAATTTATGTCTATATATTCATTTCACAGGCATTGCATATTTGAAAATTTAAATCAAAAAGAATAAATTAGTGTTTAGTTTTTTTTTAAGTCCGTCAAGGTATGTTTTTTTGTCTTTCATTTTGCCATTAAATGTGCTTATACATGTGTTATAGTCTATATGTCTTTTTGTGTTTCTTTTGGGTACATATGACGTGGCTCTGTACTTTTATATCCCGTCATTGTGTTATTGCAATTTTTTGTATTCTTGTCTTTCATTTCTAGCTAATGTGATTTGTCTATATGCCATTTTGTGTTTCTTTGTTACATATTTGTTTGTTTTTATAGGAATTACGATTACACAATGTTGACTGCTGTACCCATATATTTGACATTTTACCTGTTATGTCTGTTTGTTTTGTTCACACATTGTTATCAACATAATTGAATTGTATGCGACGGTCATACTAGAAAGAGGTGTGGCCAGCTATAAAACCATGTTAAATCTATCATTTTCTACATAAGAAAATGCCTGTACCAAGTCAGGAATGCGACAGTTGTTAACCTTTCTTTCGAAGTGTTTGAGCTTTTGATTTTGCCATTTGATAAGGGACTTTCTGTTTTGAATTTTCCTTTGATATTGGTATTTTTATGATTTTACTTTTTAATTGCGGATGTATGTCTATTCAGTCTCTGTCGTAAATGGTTTAGAATATCATATATCGACGTAATTGAAATTTACATAAACCTATTTTGTTATTCAAGAAGTACTATACGATTGCTGGCTATAAATAATAACTAAGTATTATGAAATCTAATGTGCTTTTATTTCTTTAGATTGAAAGTCTTAATTATAGTCAAGATGGAGCTTTAGTCACTTTTGCCGCCGCTGTTATATCCTTTTTCATGGCAGCACAATCCATCATCCGAACTTTCTGAAGCCTCACATCCAGTACATTGAATTTGTCTGTTTGGATCTGTGACTGGGCATATTCTTGGAATATTGCATCCCAATTCTGGAAAAGAAAAAAGTAACAAATTAACAAACAAAATCAAATAATGATTTCAATTGAAAAAAAAATGTGTGTCCAATGTCACCAACTGAACAACTAATTTGGAAGGGATCTATTCTTATAATAAATGACAAGTACTTTAAATAAATCTTACTGAAAGTAAAGAACTGTTATTCGAAAACTTTTTGTATGACCCTTAATTTAGCAAATCTAACTGAACTATTGTAATTCTTATTCCTATTCTCGTCATAGATGTAATTCAATTGCTTGATTATTATGGCTGTATGATTTCAGAGATCAAATTCGTTTATGAATTTAAATATATATAATAATTTTGTCATTTGTTACTTCAATGCAAAATGATATAAAACTACTCATTAAGCTAGGTTGAAATTTGAAAAAAATAGGCAGGACAGGAGTTTTGAGTAAAAAAAAAAGGCAGGATGAGACACTTGCAAAAAAAAAGTCAGGACGACAATTTAGGTGAAAAAAAGTCAGGATAAACTATAAAAAAAAAAGGCAGGACCGAACAGAGGGAAAATAAAAAGGCAGGACAGAGATTACAGCTAAAAAAAATCCAGGACAAAATTTTTCATCCATTTTAAAAGCTTATAATCATTAAAGGCATTGTAATAGAAATAACTTATTATTTAGTAAAAACTTATACGGACAAAAACTTGATACCTTTTTTTCATCATCATGTTCATCTTACTAGATAGATAGTTTATTCTCATAAAACCATGCAAATACAATACTGGATATGAACAAACATTTTAAATTATCCGGTATACCCCGTCTCGATATGTATAACGGTATCATACGAAGTGAAATCGTGTATCTCCGGTAATTGTAAGTCGTTGATCCCAGTAATATATATTCAAATACTTGAGGAACGCTCACATAATTATTTGAAATTGTAAAGGAGTTAGAACAACCTGAACACGTATAAAGCCCATGATCAAACAATAGACTGTGTTGCTGATTTGTCTTTCATAATATTTATTCTCGGGCGCCATTAAGGTAGATTCATGGTAAATAAATTATACTGCACTAATAAGATTTTTTTTTAATTTTTCTTGTAGCAAGAAAACAAGTTTGGTGACACCCTTTTTTATTTTTATTTTCTTAAAACATATAATAAAACCTATTTTCTCACAATTTATTTCAAAATTCTGTCTCCTAGAATTTTTTTATGCACACAAATGAGTTTTTTCATAAACAATCAATTTGGGCAATTTTCAACGACTCATAGCTTGAAATATAGCACGGTGACCCATACATTTTATTATATTTTTGAAAAAAGCATAGTAAAATCTTCATTCTGGCAAATTATAAGAAACTTCTGTCTCAAAAAGTCTATACTTATGATCTACCTTAAGGATTCACATTCGCGTCCTGCGTATCAAATCATATCCTGGTATCTTTATAACGATTTAACTGAGACAACTGCAAACTATGCCGTAATATTAAGTTAAAAAGAAACATCATTACTAGGCAACACAATATATGTTTTATATAGCCTAGTTGATTTAGTGGTACTTAGTAACTGACATATTTTTTACCATGTCAAGTTTCACAGACGTATGTATTCTAGCCCCCAAAAAAGGATGAAATTTTGCTGTTGTAAAATTGATGCCCTTAACTTGTTTCGAACCAAATACAGATATTTACATGTTTTTATTATATTTAGATGTAATCTAACTCACCAGCAGCATCATCCGCTATAACACACAAAATGATATTTGTTAAAATAATTTTTCAATCATTGATTTCTTTATCAGAAAAAACAACAACAAAAAAAAACACAAACAACACAAACAAATAAAAGTAACAATTAAAAGCCAATTGTTTAGAGAACAATTGAAGGTCTTTCCACCAAAAACCATGAATTTTGATATGGAAGTAGTAAAATTCGGTTTAAAATGTAATTTCTAGCGTCAAATGATAGCTTATTGAACGCTGATTCCAAAAATATATGGTTTCTATGAAATATTTTTTAAATAAGGGAGATAATTTGTTACTTCTGGTTTGAAAAATGTTTCTTCTGGTATTATTTGAAAGTTTACTTGACACTGATTCCAAAAAAATCTCGTTTTATATACTTTTATATTAATAAAGTACAAAAAATAGCTACTTCCGGTTTACACAAGGCCACCTCCGGTTGGCTTTTCCAAGGTTAAATGGCTTGAAACCTAATGCAAAAAGTCCAATGGATTTATCATGTATACATATAAAAAAGCAAAGGTCAAAATCTAGAACGTCAATTTAACCTATGACCTTGAGCTCAATTTCAAGGTCATCAACCAAGGACCTCAAATCAAAAGACCCTAGGTCTTATTTATATTTGGTTCATGAGTTATATCACCATATGCATATTTTTAAATAAAAGAGAGGAGACAACTCTAATTAGAAGTAAGCGTACATTTTAAACCAATATGTATGTGTTACGGCATGTCGCAACTAACAATTAAGTAAAAATATGTTGTCGATATCTTATTTCGTGTTTGAAAGGAGGTGAAAATAAGCCAAAATCCAAATTTTGAATGACCTTGACCTTTGACCTTCACCCTATTTTTTTTTTTTTTTTTTGGACCAAGGACATCAAATCAAAAGAACCTAGGTCTCTATCACTTATGGTTTACCAATAACAATTACATTTTACTTATTTTAAATACAGAAGGGGAAATAACTTTCATATGGAGTTTCCGGACCGCTTCAGTCAAAATTATTTTTAAGATCCTGAGGATATAACGAGCATATTGGTGAAATAATTTTTCCGTAATCTTTAACGGTTGCGAAAGAGATTTGTACACAAGAAAAACAGTGTTTGGGGAGATAATTCTTACAATAAAAAGTGTTCGGCTTAACAGGGTCAGTTTCAAAATCGTAATAACTGTTCGATATCATATGCAAAAAATCTAAGCGACGTCTTGCGAAACAAAAAAGCACCGTCAGAAAAAAGTGGCGGAAGAAGAAAAAAATAATAATAATAATCAGAAGAAGAAAAACAATAGGTCTTTCCACAGAAAAGTGGAAAGACCTAATTACAAAACAACTATTATTATAACTTTGTTAGATTCATAACGACGACTGATCTTTAATCACTTCTATTTTTGTATCGGAGTCCAATCTAGCTTAACAATCTATAATCTAAGTGTGTTATCTACTGATAAACATTCAATTTAAAACATCAAGTATTATTAGCCTTTTAAGTTAGAAACTCTTTAGTTGTTAATTGTGAAATTGATGCCAAAGTATTTGATAAAACATATCCAGCGGGGCTTTATTTGTAATTAGACGATGAACAAGAGCAACACAGATGTTTGGAAAAGTTCTCTAATATCCTACTATGGCTAATCGGGTATTTATTCCTGCAAATATATTTACTTATTAATATTGCATACAGGAGAGTTTAATGGTGCACGCACCAAATTTTTTGGCCGGAAATTATGGAGGTTTTTGGTGTGAAAAAAGTGCAAAATGTTATATAAACAATCGGTATATTGAATTGACTTTAATCCTCAAGAGAACTGATCCAATCCAATAAGTTATGATAATGCTATAAAATATAACTTAATTGTGCAGTTTATGGAATCGAATAGTTAATGAAATGGAATATCATCAAATTCATTTTCAAAACTTGATTTTGAAACTCGTGGCTATCAAATTAAGTTGCATCCACTAACAAAATGTTTGTATTCCTCATCTCAGATATGGACATAAACGCAGCCTTTCCCCTCATTTACACGTCAATGAATTGCATGTAAAGATGACATATTTTTCGGGACCTTCGATTCTGACTATTACAGACGCATCTACTGACAAAATATTATTTCTCCACGAGTTGTATCTCAGATATGGACGCAAATTTCAATGAGTCACTCATATGTGAAATGTAGGTCAAGATAACTTTATTTTTATGAAGACTCAAAGGTTACTCAAGACACATCTATGAACAAAATCTCATGAACTATGAATGGAGAGCCGTGGTGTAGTGGTTCGTGCATTTGACTACTTACACACAGGTTCCTGGTTCGATTACCGTTTCGGGGAGAACATTTCAGGCTCACCCTTAACACCATGTGCGAATGTGGTCGTGAGAAACGATGATAATCCGTCGGAAGGGGACGATAAATGGCGGACCCGTGTTAAAAGAGAGCCATATGTCTTGCACGTAAAAGAAACCCTTGTTCGAAAAAAGAAAAGTATAATGCCGCTACAAGACAGCACTTGCACAAAGTGGAAAGTGATTTATATAAGTTACAATAACTTGTTTCCAAATCCACTATAAATAAATATGCTTAAACTAGATAGATGGGCTTTAACTTTGAGATGGACAGAAAAAACACTATTTGTCTTCCCAAACTTCGTTTGACATAAGATATAAAAACCTTAGAGCAAACACATTTCAAATAATTCATCTCAGTAAATGTTGAGAAATTCCAAACATAATGTTTTCATTTCTATTCGGTTTTAGTGTAATTAAAAAGTATCAACAAACAGTCATAAAAATAGGAATGTAGCTTTGTGTGACATTTAACCATGAATTCTGCAGGAAAATTGCAAAGTATTAACAAAAAATATTTGAGAGAGGTTTGAAAATCACTTTCAGTTACTGAAACATGATATGTTACCTATAAAAACTCCCAAGATCATTTACGTTGAAATTAAAGATATCTTTATTATAAATTTTTTTTCTGAATGATGAAAACTGTATATATAATAATCAAAATTGAATAGAAAATGACTATTTTGAGAAAATAACGCTAACTATCAATAATTTCCCATGTTCCGACGACGAGTTGTTGTAAGAACGTGGTACCTTCTTTACATTTCTAAAAATAACATGGTTTGGGATATTCCCAAATACGGGTCATGCATTCTGTGCAGAATAAAACAATGAACATTCATTGTTATAAATATTTGGTATCTAAATTTTAATGAAATTTGATTTAAAAAAAAGTGTTTATTTCAATTACTTAAAATCTTTAATTTTCATATATCGCAGAAAGTAATAATGTAGATCCGGAGAAACTCATGTAACAATCTCAAACCCATATCATATAATAGACTGGCTTAGTGCCGGCCCATAATAATGATCTGACCCTCAATCTTATTTAGTGAATTCTAACTAAGAAATCATCCTATCCTCATCTTTGCATTTAGCTGTCATGGGTTTGAATATCCTGTGCTTATTAATCATGTTAATATTTAAAACTTTGCAAATAACCTGTAGTTTGCACAATTGGAATTAAAATAAAACCGTTTATATTCTTTTAAACAATGTTCCCTTTTCTTCAAAAGAATAAAATATCACACATTACTAAAAGAATGATTTTAAATTAATGCTTTTCAGCAGTTTCTGCAGTTGTAAATAATACAAACGTTCTAAGTTGTGACGCAAAGTTGAAATACTAAAACTAATTACCAATATTCATCTTGAGAATATGGTCTAAACGATTCAAATTACAATTTAATTTTATAATTCTTTGGACAAAAAAAAAGGTCTTACATAACGATATTGACTTATGGTTACTTTATTTATTTGAAAAAAATATTACATGTTTTGAAAAGAGATCAAGATTGAAGAAGACCAAATAAAACAAGTACAATCACAGGATAAGATAAGGTCAATTATTGTTATTTTAGTAAATACCTTCTTTAAAAAACTTAACTCATAATTGTGCTTATATTCAAAGGCTGTTTTGAACGGCATAATTTTCTTTTAGACATCTGTATTCATGTCTGCCATCAACTAAACGACTGAAAAAATAATTTATTGGTTTAAGTCTGATTTTGATTTTGTGTTTGCTGAAATGTTTGATGATTGGATTCAATTCTCAGTATGATATAATATGATTTGTACATACATATATATATATATATATATTATATTCAGGATTTTGGATTAAAATCAATCGACCAAAACTTACCTGTATTATTACTGATCTATGTTTACACCTTATACATTATATATCATTATTGTTAAAACTTTTGTCATCGAAGAAGGCCATTTGTTGAGCAGAAATATTTCCAATTATTGTATAATTTATATCATCTGTTCAGTTTTTCCATCTTTGTGCAATGATATTCAACACTTTTTAGTGTTTTGTTTTCCATCTATTTATCGGTATTGTTACACAATCTTTCAGACTCATATAATTTTTCCTGTTTGTGTTAAGAACTTTTGCAGCTCAATGTACATGTACAATGTACATGTCGCACACGAATTTAACTGTCTTGTAAATAATACACAGTTTGGATGAAGTTCAAGATTGTTTACAAAATGGTGGTTGAAGTTTGCAACGTCCATTGGCCAATATTACAGCATAAACAGGACGGTGCTGTGTATTTGGTTACTCTTATCGTTCCTGTATCTTTTCTCGTCTTTTTCGTTAAGACCATCAGGTTCTAAAGTGTGGAACTGGTCGATCCAAAAGTTTCTCGTCTCCTTCACGCCGTGGTGTACCACTCAGTGATTTCTGTGAATTGGAAAGTAATATTATCAAAAGGATGTTCCTATGAGCGAAGATGTCTCGTGAGAGTACAGTTTTTGTTGGTTTTGTACCATGAACGATGGTTATTGAGCTGAGTATCATATGACTATATATATAAGAAAATGGGGTATGATTAAACAACTCTCCACAAGAGACTGAAATACATAGGAATTAAGAACTATAGATTAATATTACTTGTGTCAGTTGTGTACCAATACAACAAAAGTAAAAACTATAAAAAATCAATTGAAACTCATCAGATCGATACCAAACAAAAATTCATCTGACAAAATCACAGACCGGAATTGGCAGAATACTTAAACATTCAACCCACATAAAAAAATAATTTACACTAGTACATACAGTTTTTAGTTTTCAGAATCGACGCATGATTAATTGTGCAAAACACTACATAATGCATATGCTACACATATGAATTGATCATTTTTATGGAAACTTTGCAAACGTTTATCTTTTTATTTTTGTAGATAGTGTGGTCTTTCTAGTAATAATAATTTACCTTATTTTGGTAATTAGGATGTTATATATACAAAGTATATAAGTAAAAGGTCTGTGCTTCCAAAAGTTAAAGTTGAATGATAAACCAGAATAATAAAAATGAAAAATGATACATTGCAAAATATGTATGTCATTACAAAGGAATACACACGCTTAAGGTATGAGAACGAATGTTATTTGCTGATAAACATGATCTATATTAAAATGTACCGTATTATGATAAATGGGCCGGAACGTTCATAGCATTCAAAGTAAAAGACGGTATTCTGCTTCCTTGATACAAAAACTGATGGATCTCCAGTGCTGAAATTTGAAGTCATTCCGTCGGTTAAGCTTGTGAATGTTCTGTTTTGTCTACTACATGGGTAAAAACATGGGTATGTATTCACTGAAATATAAAATATGTATTAACTTTTCCTTGTCGTTTATATGTCTTTTATTTACCACTTTCGAGCTACGAATAAAATAAAAACAAGTGTGAGAAAATGTTTATAGGCAATTATGCTTTTCCTACTGGCTTCAGTAATGAACATATCCATATTTTATCAACATCAGAAAAGTATTGTACAGTTTTCTATTTTATGAATAGTGACACACCTAAATTCTTACCAAAAATCTGTTCTTTTTAAAGTGACCTCCACCTCATTGCGGTACGTTATTTCTACTTCATATTTTTCTCGTAGATTTTGTCGGAATTTAAATTCTTTGCCACACTTTATTTAAAAATGAAAAGTTACTTAATAGACATTGCGTAAAGGCAACACAATTTTCTTTCGAGACTAACCTGTATTCAGAAGACATGATACAACAAAGATTAGCAAAACGACAACTGACATTTTCATCTTTTTGCTTTTAATTCAACATTCAATTAATTGTCTTGAGTCAACATACGATTGTATCACATCCATACACTAATACAGGTCAATTAATGATTTATACAGGTGTATTTTTGAATTCGGCCAATTCCTTGCGCATACCATATATTTCTTGAGCGATGGAATGTCCCTCTTGCTTAATGTATACTGTTCTCGGTGTCGCTACTTCCTCCTCCCTCTTTGTCAATAACAGCTCCCAGATATGTGAACCTGTTTACATCTTCCTCTTTATCGTTGTACAATGTTATCAGCTCTTTGCTCTTTGTATGCCTGGATCTCAGAGTTTTACACTTTTTGGGGTTTAGTTTCATGCCAATCCTTTCAGCTTCTGTTGTTAATTTCTCGTAAATGGCGCTAGGTTTTTAGGGAAAGAAGTGCTATGTCTTTAGCAAAGTCGATGTCATTTAGAACAGTATGAAAGTTTATTCTTATCCCTCTGGCTTTGTCTGCAGTTGTTGTTTGCATGATTACGTCTATCTCTAGAAGGGAGAAAAAACACTGACATTACTCAACCCTGTTTCACTCCTGATTTTATCATAATCCATTCTGATATTTCTCCCTGATTGATGACAGTACACTTAAATCTGGTATATATTTCGTTTATGGTTCTTATGATCTTATTTCGTATTCCATAGCTCTTCATGATCTTTCATAGACTCTCTCTCTCTCTTATAAAAAGTATGAATACAGCTGACCTTTATTCATTGCTTGCTCGTGTATGTTTCGAGGGATAAAAATCTGTTGGGTTGTTCCCCTATTTGCTCTAAAACCTGCCTGCTAACGATTTGTCTATTTCTTCTTCTATTGTTTCTATCAGCATTCTGCATATTACTTTACAGAAAACAGGTAAAAAAGACACTCCCCTTTAATTATTATCATCTGTCATATCGCTCTTCTTAAAGATCTTTAAAATCATACGTTTTCTCCAATCTGATGGCCATTTTCTTTTTCCCATAGACTATTAAATATTTCTGCTATTTTCTCTGTTGTTAGGTTGATGTTTGCCTTTATAAGCCCTGTAATTACACTGTCTATTCCTGCTGACTTTCCATTTTGTGTCTTTTTCAATGCTCTTTTAACTTCAGCTGTCCATTCTCCTAATTCAATCTCGTCTATTATATTTTCAGGCAGATCTACATCTTCCTCTGAAATTGGATGAAGAGAGTCCAGTATAACGTTTATTTCACTTGTCAGTTTTCCTTCTTTACTTTTACTCCTGTGTATTGCCTTTTTCTTTCACCTGTTTAATTTTAATGATGTTATATAGCCCTTTGCTCCTGCCATTTTTAGCTGCTTTTTCTGTATCTTCAACCATCATATTGTACCACTTACTTTTATTAACACCTTTATATTTCTGTTTGTATTCACCATTTAATCTCGCTTTTAATCGTTCTTATTTTCACCTTCTAATTTATTTTTAATTTTCTTTCATCAACCATTTTTCATGTTTTGTTGGTTATCCAACTTTTCCTTGCAGTCATATTATTAGGATTTACTAGGACGTGCTAAAGCAAAAACATGGATAAAGCTAAACACATTGAACATTTTGATTTCGGTTGAGTTTGAAATACCCCTCAGTAGATCCTATGCACATCCAAGACAATTTTACCTCTTTTGTGCCTTCCAAACAGTTGTTTTTATAATTTTGAAAAAAAACAGCAGACAATAAAATCTTCAAATCCAAGACCATCATCTAGATATTCTATCATTTTGACTCCTTTACTACACCAATATTAATTAGAGCGAGTTCCATTTTAATGAACAAAATACAATCTGATCTTTACCCATAAGGTAAAGCTGTAAAAGTGTGATATTTAACTTTATTGCCACTTTGCCATGGAAACCCAAGAAAATTTTGTGATTCAACATGCATAACAATATGATGGCAGCCGTGTCTCAAAAAAACAAAGGAGTACGTCCGGTAGGGTCCCGTTTTGGCTCCAATTGTCAGGTTCATCAGATGAAAGATTATGGACACTTTTTAAACAGTAAAGTGTCCCCTTCAGTCGATGTAATTAGTTTATGTGAAAGATTTGAACTCCTTTAGTCATTTCAGACGATTAAATTCAAGCTTTATATGAAAAATCTATCAAATATGCCATAATATGTAACTTTTTAGATGGTTTTTGTCAAAAATGAAAGTGGCCGCATCCGTGTTCACTCTCAACCTGTATATATGTTATGTATTATCATCAAATACAACTAATATTTAAATATTAAGAATTAAGACGAATGCGGCCACATTCATTTAAGACGAAAACCGTCTAAAATTTTACTCAAATGCTAGAATGTGAAGATTTCAGTAATTAAGCATGATTTAATGATGTTAGTACACGATATGTGTGCAGTGTATTGTCAAAACAGCCCGTATTTATGTAGCTGAAGCATTCTACTTTCCAATAAATAGCTAAAAATTTATATTTTAACAATTTTGTAAAACTGCTATATTTGGGGCCAAAATGGGGTCTTACTGAACCTACTCTTTTACATGTAATTTTTTCTTTGCTGCATACGTTTCGGTATCTTTTATACTCTGATATTTACATTTAGATAACACTTCGTACTCATTAGCATTTCTCAGGTAAAGACTCAGCCTTTCCTTGCCACACGAGATTACCGACATCAATAAACGATAAACAGCAACAGGAACCGTGCTTACTTTCTTAGCGACTTCCATGCATATCATATCTTCGATTGTACGTTTAACAAAATCTTTGTCTGCAAAAGCAGATATCTTTTTCTTCAAAAATATCGGTAAACATACATTACAGATTAAAGTATAGGTAAGACTTTTTTTTTTTTTAACTTTCAGGTAAATCAAAGATTTTTTTTCTCCAAAAGGTTAATTTTTTTCAACATGTTCAAGTGGATCTTTTTCATTTTAAACTTGTTCTGACTCGTTTTCATACTCGTTTGTGTCTAAAAATAAAAAAATAAAAACTGTCCACGAACATGCACGAAAACAACAAAAATAATTGAATCCACAGTATAGTCAACTCACACTGCTTTGTATGGTTAACAAATTTGAATTGAAAGACAGGATTACTTGTGGGTTGGTTTAAGACTCGAAATAACGAGAAATCATCAGCTGTAGAGTTGTTTGTGGTACTATCAAATTCCCGCCTATAATGACTTCTTGCAGAAGCACTTTCCGGCGAACTTTGGATTTCCTTGCCAAACATTAAGAAAACATAAAATTCAAGCAGAATTTATCATTAATTAAATGTTATCAGTTTAGACCCGTTAAATGATTCTAATTCCCGCCTAAATGTACGAGTGAACTAGAATTTATCAAGTACTATAAGGGGTACCTGATATCACCTAGGTTTTTGGTGGGGTTCGTGTTACTCTGTTTTCTATGTTGTGTTTTGTATACTGTTGTTAGTCCTTTTGTCCTTTCTTTTTATACTCAGTTTGTCAAAAGTATTATGGTATACTGTTGTCCGTCTGCGTGTCTTCAGTACTTCGGACAATAACTTTAAAATAATTTCACCAAATTTCATGCAACTTTGTAAATTGCTTTTGACGTAAGCTCCTATTCAATTAAAAACAAAATCAGTTTCTACGTTTCCGACTTATGTCATTTTATTTACTGAAAAAGGGAGATTTTGTAGTTTTCTGACTAGAGCTCAAAAATGCCATGAGAAATTGTCATGAAAGCTTATTGAATTGTTTTTATGTACTAACATAAGTTCCCTTTCGACTTTATAAATTTTTTGACTTGTTTATACCTATTGAAATTTCGTTAATTTGATTTTATAAATTTTTGATATGACATTACACAGGTCACAGAGTTTTGGAAATTTATTTGTTGGAAACTGTTCGTTTTCACACTTTTGACGATTCCTCATTGAAAAAAAAGGCCATAACTACTAAACTTGAGGTAGGCTTAATATTGCCAAATTATCTATGATTTGTGGCAATTGGTACCACGATGTGTGAAACATAATTACGGCAAACGGAGTATAATTTTTTATTTATTCTTATCTATTTTATCTATGATTATGGTTGGTGAAGGGGGTCTTTTGGGATTATGCTCACAGTATTTCTAACTGATCGAATTCATTCGTGTAACGCATAGAGAAGATCTGAATGAGCAATCGGTGTATAATGTATTGTGTTCAACGACTGTTAATTTTCAACTTTGTAACACCTCAGTATAATTAAGAATCGAATACAGTTATTTAATGTCGCCGTTGCAAATGGGTATATGATTTTCGAACCTGATAGGAAAACGGAATGGTACGCCTTCTCAACAACAAAATGCGTGCATGACCGTTAATCGAAAAAAAAAACTCTTTATATAGTTCGTGTGCCCGATGCGATTGTTTAAGATTGACTTTGATCATAAATGCTGAAACGTAAACATTTGACAGCACGAGACGTAAACATATGCAGTGATGGAATTGGCGTTTTGACCAAACAAAATCTTAAAATAATAGCAAAATTCTTCTACGGTCATTTTTTGACAGTATGAATAAGAGAATCAGCTATCATAAACATAGACCTGTCAAGCATCTATAATAGAACTTAAATAGCCCACAACTTAACTTTAATAAATATTATTGAAGTTTTCATATAATGTATTAATGACATTATATTGTACCCTATGTGTATGCCTCAATAAGCACCCAATCCATAGCCCATGCCAATGAATAATATAAAACTCATTAGAATCTATGAAATCTGCAATTAAATGCTGACAATGTTTAAAAAAAAGTGCTCTGTGTTGTATCTGGAACTAATTACACGAAATCATTGACTTTCAAAAAAATAAATTTTAAACAAATGGCTTAGATATGTATTCGTACCATCTACTCATATGGATATGGTAGTAATGTGATAGGTCAAATGAATTTTGTATAATATCTATCGCCTTTATTTGTATACACTAACATAGATTATCAATAAGCTTTTGGCTGGATACCTGTTATATTCAGATTCAGTGACGGGTAACATTTCATTAGTTCATATGGTACATTTGAGATATACTAAAGATTTCATCACTGCATCGTGTGATATGATATTTCTTCACTCAAAGACAGTTTAGAGAGGGGCGAAGACAGTTAAATGGTCATATTGAAGAAACGCGAGGCTTGCCAATGTATTAAAATATTGAAATGTCACTGTCGGGAGAGAAAAATTATCGTATTATACGAGATGCAGTGGTAGAATAAATATATATACTCAGTGGAATATGTTTCTCTGTTAAAATATTTACGATATGTAGACAAACTATATCTTTACCTTTCAACAAGTTCATTGAACTGCCAAAAACAAATAGTTAGAGATATGTGATGTCATCGGACATGGGAACAATAGCAAAATATTGGTAAATCAAAATAAATTGACATCATAATTGAATTTCGATCAACGAAGAACTGAGATCGAACAAATCACACATTGATTATTTGTATAGACATATATTTCACAAACAAATTGTTCTTTTGAAATGAAAAAAATTTAAACTAATGTCTTACCTGCAGAAATTTCAAACATGAAGAACATCAAATATACCAACATTTTTGAGTGCATATTGCTTGCTCCAAACTGTTCGCTTATACCAAATAAATTCAGTAGACAATGTTAACAAAAACTTTGTATACCTTAGTTGAGTTAAGGTTAGTGTCCTTTCCCAACATGTTGCACATTACAACGTCCTTGATTACATAATTTCATTTAAAAAAATATATAAACAATTGTAAGTACATTTTTAGTTTTTGAATAACAAGTGTGGACACATAATTTTGTTGTCTCATTGATTTCTGTTTTGTCTTCTGATGAGCGAATTTCAGTAATTAAGCATGACTTAATGATGCTAGTACACGATATGTGTGCAGTGTATTGTCAAAACAGCCCATATTTATGTAGCTGAAGTATTCTACTTTCCAATAAATAGCTAAAAATTTAAAAATATAAATTTTGTACGTTTAACAAAATCTTTGTCTGCAAAAGCAGATATCTTTTTCTTCAAAAATATCGGTTAACATACATTACAGATTGAAGTATAGGTAAAACTTTTTTTAACTTTCAGGTAAATAAAAGATTATTTTTTGCCCAAAAGGTTAACTATTTACAACATGTTCAAGTGAACCTTTTTCATTTTAAACTTGTTCTGACTCGTTTTCATACTCGTTTGTGTCTAAAAATTAAAAAAAAAATAACTGTCCACGAACATGCACGAAAATTGGTACCAACAAAAATAATTGAATCCACAGTATAGTCAACTCACACTGCTTTGTACAATGTTGTATGGTTAACAAATTTGAATTGAAAGACAGGATTACTTGTGGGTTGGTTTAAGACTCGAAATAACGAGAAATCATCAGCTGTAGAGTTGTTTGTGGTACTATCAAATTCCCGCCTATAATGACTTCTTGCAGAAGCACTTTCCGGCGAACTTTGGATTTCCTTGCCAAACATTAAGAAAACATAAAATTCAAGCAGAATTTAGCATTAATTAAATGTTATCAGTTTAGACACGTTAAATGATTTTAATTCCCGCCTAAATGTACGAGTGAACTAGAATTTATCAAGTACTATAAGGGGTACCTGATATCACCTAGGTTTTTGGTGGGGTTCGTGTTACTCTGTTTTCTATGTTGTGTTTTGTATACTGTTGTTTGTCCTTTTGTCCTTTCTTTTTATACTCAGTTTGTCGAAAGTATTATGGTATAATGTTGTCCGTCTGTGTGTCTTCAGTACTTCGGACAATAACTTAAAAATAATTTCACAAAATTTCATGCAATTTTGTAAATTGCTTTTAACGTAAGCTCCTATTCAATTAAAAACAAAATCAGTTTCTACGTTTCCGACTTATGTCATTTTATTTACTGAAAAAGGGAGATTTTGTAGTTTTCTGACTAGAGCTCAAAAATGCCATGAGAAATTGTCATGAAAGTTTATTGAATTGTTTTTATGTACTAACATAAGTTCCCTTTCGACTTTATAAATTTGTTGACTTGTTTATACCTATTGAAATTTCGTTAATTTATGATATGACATTACACATGTCACAGAGTTTTGGAAATTTATTTGTTGGAAACTGTTCGTTTTCACACTTTTGACGGTTCCTCATTGAAAAAAAGGCCACAACTACTAAACTTGAGGTAGGCTTAATATTGCCAAATTATCTATGATGTGTGGCAATTGGTACCACGATGTGTGAAACGTAATTACGGCAAACGGAGTATAATCTTTTATTTATTCTTATCTATTTTATCTATGATTATGGTTGATGAAGGGGGTCTTTTTGGGATTATGCTCACAGTATTTCTTACTGATCGAATTCATTCGTGTAACGCATAGAGAAGATCTGAATGAGCAATCGGTGTATAATGTATTGTGTTCAACGACTGTTAATTTTCAACTTTGTAATACCTCAGTATAATTAAGAATCGAATACAGTTATTTAATGTCGCCGTTGCAAATGGGTATATGATTTTCGAACCTGATAGGAAAACGGAATGGTACGCCTACTCAACAACAAAATGTGTGCATGATCGTTAATCGAAAAAAAAAACTCTTTATATAGTTCGTGTGCCCGATGCGATTGTTTTAGATTGGCTTTGATCATAAATGCTGAAACGTAAACATTTGACAGCACGAGACGTAAACATATGCAGTGATGGAATTGGCGTTTTGACCAAACAAAATCTTAAAATAATAGCAAAATTCTTCTACGGTCATTTTTTGACAGTATGAATAAGAGAATCAGCTGACATAAACATAGACCTGTCAAGCATCTATAATAGAACTTAAATAGCCCACAACTTAACTTTAATAAACATTATTGAAGTTTTCACGTAATGTATTAATGACATTATATTGTACCCTAGTGTATGCCTCAATAAGCATCCAATCCATAGCCCATGCCAATGAATAATATAAAAATCATTAGAATCTATGAAATCTGCAATTAAATGCTGACAATGTTTAAAAAAAAAGTGCTCTGTGTTGTATCTGGAACTAATTACACGAAATCATTGACTTTCAAAAAAATAAATTTTAAACAAATGGCTTAGATATGTATTCGTACCATCTACTCATATGGATATGGTAGTAATGTGATAGGTCAAATGAATTTTGTATAATATCTATCGCCTTCATTTGTTATACACTAACATGGATTATCAATAAGCTTTTGGCTGGATACCTGTCATATTCAGATTCAGTGACAGGTAACATTTCATTAGTTCATATGGCACATTTGAGATATACTAAAGATTTCATCACTGCATCGCGTGTGATATGATATGTCTTCACTCAAAGACAGTTTAGAGAGGGGCGAAGACAGTTAAATGGTCATATTGAAGAAACGCGAGGCTTGCCAATGTATTAAAATATTGAAATGTCACTGTCGGGAGAGAAAAATTATCGTATTATACGAGATGCAGTGGTAGAATAAATATATATACTCAGTGGAATATGTTTCTCTGTTAATTTATTTACGATATGTACACAAACTATATCTTTACCTTTCAACAAGTTCAATGAACTGCCAAAAACAAATAGTTAGAGATATGTGATGTCATCGGACATGGGAACAATAGCAAAATATTGGTAAATCAAAATAAATTGACATCATAATTGAATTTCGATCAACGAAGAACTGAGATCGAACAAATCACACATTGATTATTTGTACATGTTGTATAGACATATATTTCACAAACAAATTGTTCTTTTGAAATGAAAAAATTTAAACTAATGTCTTACCTGCAGAAATTTCAAACATGAAGAACATCAAATATACCAACATTTTTGAGTGCATATTGCTTGCTCCAAACTGTTCGCTTATACCAAATAAATTCAGTAGACAATGTTAACAAAGACTTTGTATACCTTAGTTGAGTTAAGTTTAATGTCCTTTCCCAACATGTTGCACATTACAACTTCCTTGATTACATAATTTCATTTAAAAAAATATATAAACAATTGTAAGTACATTTTTAGTTTTTGAATAACAAGTGTGGACACATAATTTTCTTCTCTCATTGCTTTCTGTTTTGTCTTCTGATGAGCGAATTTCAGTAATTAAGCATGACTTAATGATGCTAGTACACGATATGTGTGCAGTGTATTGTCAAAACAGCCCATATTTATGTAGCTGAAGTATTCTACTTTCCAATAAATAGCTAAATATTTAAAAACATAAATTTTTAGCTATTTATTGGAAAGTAGAATACTTCAGCTACATAAATATGGGCTGTTTTGCGATTGTACGTTGAACAAAATCTTTGACTGCAAAAGCAGATATCTTTTTCTTCAAAAATATCGGTTAACATACATTACAGATTAAAGTATAGGTAAAACTTCTTTTTTTTTTTACTTTCAGGTAAATAAAAGATTATTTTTTTTCCAAAAGGTTAACTATTTTCAACATGTTCAAGTGAACCTTTTTCATTTTAAACTTGTTTTGACTCGTTTTCATACTCGTTTGTGTATAAAAAATTAAAAAAAATAATTGTCCACGAACATGCAAGTTTTCCTACGTACACGAAAATTGGTACCAACAAAAATAATTGAATCCACAGTATAGTCAACTCACACTGCTTTGTATGGTTAACAAATTTGAATTGAAAGACAGGATTACTTGTGGGTTGGTTTAAGACTAATCAGTGGCGGATCCAGAACTTTTCCTAAGGGGGGCCCGCTGACTGACCTAAGAGGGGGCCCGCTCCAGTCATGCTTCAATGATTCCCTATATAATCAACCAAATTTTTCTCACGAAAGGGGGGGCCCGCGCCCCCCAGGGCCCCCTCCTGGATCCGCCTATGCTTATAATAACGAGAAATCATCAGCTGTAGAGTTGTTTAAAGTACTATCAAATTCCCGCCTATAATGACTTCTTGCAGAAGCACTTTCCAGCGAACTTTGGATTTCCTTGCTAAACATTAAGAAAACATAAAATTCAAACAGAATTTAGCATTAATTAAATGTTATCAGTTTAGACTGGTTGAAATCAATACGTTAAATGATTTTAATTCCCGCCTAAATGTACGAGTGAACTAGAATTTATCAAGTACTATAAGGGGTACCTGATATAGTTAGTTTATATGTCTTATTTGACTCTGTATGTAGTTTAGGAAGTGTTAAATATACGAGTGTATAGTACTATAGGCACATGTGTATGATATACATGCCAACCCCCCTTTTTTTTTTATTAAAGAACAAAAAACGGACGAAAACATATTAACATCTAAGGAGGCTTGGTAATGTGAAGTTTTTAATCATGTTAGACAGTATTAGATAATCAACCATACCATGCCAAGCTCTAAATGTTTTAGTTTCAGAGTTTTTACCCCTATGTTTTATTTTTAGGGATGGCGGCGATTTTGGTTGGTAGGCGCGGTCATCGGATACATTTTTAAACTAGATACCCCAATAGTTTGGTTACATTTGGCCCATGCAGTTGTTTCAGAGGAGAATATTTTTGTAAAAGTTCACGGACGACGACGGACGATGGAAAACGACGGACGACGAGCGAAAGACGTCTACGAGCGACGAACGACGACGGACGTAAAGTTATGAGAAAACCTTACTTGGCCTTTCAGGCCATGGTGAGCTAAAAATTGTAAAAATCGTACTTAAAGGACAATAACTTCAATAAGGGTTTCTTAGACAATCTTATTAGAAGTTCTTGGTTGTTTTTTTTTTTTTATCATTTCTGCTTATTTAATTAAAAATTAGTTTCTATCTATCTGTAATGGATTTTCACATATTAAGGGAAATTTAATTATCGGCAATTACTCCAATCATAAGTCGGTTGACGATTTCGAACATGTTGGATTATTTGTAGACCTTGTTTAATTGATGTTCATGATGTGCTTGAGGTTTCCCCTATTTATTATATTTTTTTAGATAATAAACAAAAAATATTTTTAAGAAATGATAAAATTTGTAATTTCAGGTCAATACATTCTATAAGAAGTCGATTGACTTTTTGATGCTAACGGACAGAACCAGACACAAGTTGTTTCCTTTTTCCTTTTTCGATATTCAAATTTTGAAAAATATGAATTTTTATTTCCCTCAAATTTTTTTTCACAAAATTTTTTTTCCTCAAAATTTTTTTTTTCCTCAAATTTTTTTTCCTCAAATATTTTCCTCAAAAAATTTTTCCTCAAATTTTTTTTTTCCTCATTTTTTTCGTTTCCTTATTCGTTTTCTATTTCCTTTTTCGATTTTCATTTCCTTATTCGTTTTCTATTTCCTTTTTCGATTTTCATTTCCTTATTCGGTTTCTATTTCCTTTTTCGATTTTCATTTCCTTATTCGTTTTCTATTTCCTTTTTCGATTTTCATTTCGAAAATCGAAAAAGGAAATAGAAACCAAATAAGGAAATGAAAATCGAAAACGAATAAGTAAACGAAAAAAATGAGGAAAAAAATTTGAGGAAAAAAATTTTGGAGGAAAAAAAAATTTGAGGAAAAAAATTTTTGAGGAAAAAAAAATTTGATGAAAAAAAAATTTTGAGGAAAAAAAAAATTTGTGAAAAAAAATTTGAAAAAAAATATTTTTAAGGGAAAAAAATTTGAACAAAAAAAATTTAACGAAAAAAAAATTTGAGGAAAAAAAATTTGAAAAAAAAAAATTTAACGAAAAAAAAATTTGAGGAAAAAAAAGTTTGTGAAAAAAAATTTTGAGGGGAAAAAAAATTCAGTTTGGACTTGTAATATTTTTCAAAATTTGAATATCGAAAAAGGAAAAAGGAAAAAGGAAACAACTTGTGTCTGGTACAGACAGAAGGGCCCGGTTGTTCAAAAGGCTGGATAAAGTTATCCACAGGATAAAGTCTGTATCCACTGGATAACTTTTGTCCGCTGGACAAATCCGGTTGTTCAAAAATTGTCCAGTGGATAAAATAGCTTAACCACGGACAAAATTTGTCCAGTGTCTGGGGGTTCGGATAAGTTCTTATCCAGAGGTTAAATATGGCTGCCCATGTGTTGTATGATGTGTAGTAGACATATAAACCATGCATAAATAGGGAATTTCACGGTGAACCATATATAGAATTTCAGGCTAGGTAAAGATTTTCTGAAGCTAGCATAGAAGTTTAAACAATTTTGCTTTATGATGATTTGAAAAGACCTACCCAGAGAAATTATGCCATTCTGGACAGTTGCCACAGATTAAAATTACTCTTAGATGTTTTTTTACAGTTGCACTGCTTGTTATTGTGTAATATTGAAGTGAAAAAAAATCAGTTCGGACAAATTTTAAGAACGCCTTTTACTTATTATTACATGACGTCACAAAAGTTCTGACGTAAGAGATGCTCGGCCAACGCACCTGTTGATGAATAATACGATACAAGTTGTTTTTCATATCGCATAAATTTTCTAACTGCGATTCGGAAAGCACATTAGAATAATCAAAAATACTGGTCAGTTCTCTTAAACTAAAGGACAAGGTACGATAAGCATCAGAGAACGACCCCCTTATTTCGTTCAAATTAAAAGTGAATTGCCATTAATTATAAAACTTTATTTTAAAAAAATATTAAAAATCCTGTTTTTTTGTAAACATCAATAGATTTTCCAACTCCCGCTGATATTATTCATGCTCTGTTGCTGCAAACACCTCAATATTCGCGAAAGGCAGAAATATTGCAGTTTCAAAACCTTTTTCCGCATTTTAAACTATGAGCGTACCTACGGCCCACGATCATATTTATACCAGACATTTCTTGAACATATAAATGTTGATGCAGTTCAAATATTTTAGTGGGCCGTAGGTACGGTACGCTCATAGTTAAAAAAAAAAAATTAAAATGACGTAGTTTTCATTGAATCATCGAATTTTTTAAACGAACTGCGGACCGGAGATGATTTCCGGTATTCACTGGATCCGACGACATACACTGTACTTATATTCGTGATTCGCGATAATAGCTAGTTTCTTTTGGACGAACATTAAACATATTTGAGACAGGAAAACAGATAGTCCTATATATTTATTAATCATGAACTTAAAGTGACATTTTAGCAGACCGTCGAATTTTGACCAAAATTAGACGGAACTGGGACAAACTTCAGAGAAAATTTTGGAAACGTAATTATAAATGAATATAGTTGGACTGATAACTGGGTCATACTCAAAAGCTGCCTATACGCATTTTGTTTCATTATTGACGAAATCGTCGCATTGGAATGTTTAATCTTCGTTAGCACTTTTGTGAAAAGTGCTTTCTTTCACGTCCGCATTTCTATCAAGTATGGCATGCCAAGTTAACATTTTAAGGCAATCTTTTAATATAAATACAGATGGCGAATATAAATTACAGAAATGTGAAAAACAACATACATTGTAATTCATATGACATATATAAGAAGACACCATGTGACAATTTTAATTATTTAATTGTGTATAAAGTGTAACAATAATAAAGATCAAACAAAATTATCCAACACTTTTATCATCTAAATTATGTATCTTGAGTAATTTTTTGGTTATGGTGTTGAATTTATTTATTGGACTTATGATAAGTAATTGAACCCGCTTTCTCGTTGTTCTGTTTCAACGACAACGCATGCTACCTCGTATTTCTTGTTTGCAAATTATTCTCTACATAACTTTCCGTTTTAAATATGCATGCATAAAGTATTTGTCACTGGATGCATGGTAAGAAAATTGTTTATTTTTAATCAGATATTCACACGTCAAAGAAAATAAAATAAATATTGAATATTAAAGGGAAAAAACGCATCATAGTCAAAGATGTCTTGCTTTTTAATTTTGTACACTAGACATGTGTTTCGTATCTTGAGGTGTTAAAAGCAACAGAGCATGAATAATTTCAGCAGAAGTTGAAAAACTCATCAGTGACGGTCGAATAAAAAAATGTCAAAAGACCATAACAGCTAGTCTCCAAAATTCTGATTTTTTTTTGCCAAATACAGCTAAGGTTTATTTATTCCTGAATAGATTATCCGTAATTTTTCAAACAATTCAAAGTTTTGTTAACAGTTAATTCATAAAATTACGAAAGCCTAATTAATAGGGTCACAATTTTTTTTATCTCGTAAATACGGGTAAATATCTCGTAATTACGAGAAAACTGTCGCGTAATTACACAATAGTTATCTCGTAATTAAGGGATAATTCTCGCGTAATTACGAGATAATCACTGTTTCATCTCGTATTTCGTATTTCGTTTCATACGAGATATACGAGATACTTATGACGTAATTACGAGATAATTATGGCGTAATTACGAGAACATTATCGCGTAATTACGAGAAACTATCGCGTATTTACTTCAGAAGAAGCTGTTTTATCGCGTAATTACAAGATAATTATCGCGTCATTACGAGATCAGTAGTTTGTTATCCCTTTAGTACGAGATAAGTATCGCGTAATAACAGGGAAACTATCTCGTTATTACAAGATAAAAATTAAACCGTTGGTTTTCCCGTTTGAATGGTTTTAAACTATTAATTTAGGGCCCTTTATAGCTTATAGTTCGGTGTGAGCCAATGATCCGTGTTGAAAGCCGTACATTGACCTATAATTGTTTACTATTATAAATTGTTATTTGGATGGAGAGTTGTCTCATTGGCACTCACACCACATCTTCCTATATCTATAAGAGGAGAAAGAAATGCATAAATAAAAGAGTAAAAAAACCAACCCAGTAATATTTGCAAATGGTTAAAAACAGTTTAATTTGGATAGTCCATGTATTTCTCTGATTAGCAAATGGAGACCCAATGTAAACAATGATATGATAATATTTTGAAAATAATCACCATATTTTTCCTATGGTAAGTTCTGGACAAGCATATTTTACAACCGTAAACCAAAACTTTTAAATACGCATTTTTTTCGTGTTTTAGAATAGTCAGTCGCAATCCATTGACGCACAGCATATGTCTTTCACACAGAAAAATCCAAAGATACCCTTTAATAATGATAGAGATTTTTAATTGTATAAATTGTTATTTCTGCTAGCTGCAACCATGCTGGCCCGAACAATTTCGTATCAACGCAAATTTATTTTTACTGTTTGAAAAATGATTGATTTGCTTTTTACATGCAATATTCGTTTGTTTTTTTGACAAAATAATATCTGATCAAATGAATAATTTTTTTTTTATTTGTTTGAATATTTTAACAAGTCATTTTAATACTGCAATTAAAGAGAAGGTATTATTGATTGAATGTTGATAGTTGACCATCCAGTGGCACATAGGCCTACTTCATGAATATTTTTGACAAAAGGTGATATAAAATAAATATAAGTTTTTCCCTGCTCCCTCCCGCTTTTCTCCTTTCTCCCGCCTCTATTCTCCCTCCCTTTTCTCTCTCCATTACCTTTTCAGACATACATTTCATTAAAATCCCTTAAAAATTTAGGAAGAGTTTCGCTTAGAAGATTAGTAATGCCATATACATGTATTAAAGTAAAGATGTATCTCCCTGTAACATTTAGAACTTTCTCGTGTAAATATTTCTTCAATATCCATCCCGTTGTTCAGGAGGAGACCGCTTAACAGAAATTAATACATTGATAGACAGATAGGGTGCAATATATATGCCTGCAACGTTATTAGACGCATACACATTCCCATCTAGGAGGGTCATTTCAAAGTAACCTCCCATATTTTCGAATTTTGTCAAATTTTAATCGGGAATAGTCCTGTCAAGAACTCGTGAATGTGTGACCCCAGATTAACTCTGATGCACGCCGTTTCCCGATGATTTTTTTTTACTATAAACGCAGCATAATGAATAAAAATACGGGGAATTTTTGTGACACTTTCAGTGCAATTTCGCAAGAAACCAATTCGTTTTAAAATGGTTGCCGAAAAACGCTGCTTGCAAAAAATAAAAATAAAATTCTTTTGGAAAATAATACAGGATATAATTTATCGAAAATACATAGTACAAGCAGTCGTTGAAAATCAGGCAGTAAATGATTTTTGGAATGGAATTAACAACGAAAAAGAATAAAATTGTCCTTGAACTTGGTTATTTTGGCGCACAACTTTCCCTATATGTCCCAAGTGTAACAAGTTTTGGAATATTATTGGCATGATTGGACTGTACAGAAAATATGGTTGCGGAAGCTTGTAAGAATAGATTGCCAATACTGTTAACATATAAGCGCAGTTTACACAGGACAGCAACATCAGAATGAGGAAAAAGTTAACAAAGGCCTGTCATTTTGGGATGTCAACACTTAATGCGCACCCGTTGGGACAAACTAAAATTAGATCATTCAGACCCTGTTACATAATTTTTCTTTCAATTCCGTATTTTAAAAATTATTTCTTGAAATTTACAATCACACGATTCATTAAATAAAACCCAGTGGTCAAGAATAAAGGAATAATCGGAATTTTGATTAAGGTAAACCCAGAAAAGCGCTACGAACGCCAAAAAAATATGAAGAGATATGTTTGTTTGCCTATATTTCTTCAAATGCAGAAACAAACTGAAAACACTTACATATACATATCATTTTGGTACACGTTAATTTACACTTGGGTGTACAGGATTGGGTGTTTTGTTGTTGAGTTGGACATGATGTACAGTTGAGATTTCCCAACTATATTCCACTATGAACTGCTTATTCAAAAATAAATGTTGTCACCAAATGCTTTGTAAAATAGAACACAATCATAAACGCTTATTATATATTTTGGTCCCTCGACAAAATGCCGCGAACGTACTGTTTTACCTGTGTCCATTTGACCAACCGTTCCTCACGTAAGCGGTATATAGGATGTAGCTTTGGGTTTATACAACTTATTTCGAAGTGCTACATTTTCTTTATGTTAACTTTAAAAAATATATATATATAAAAAGTGCGCATTTTCAGTCAATATAAAAAAGAAGATGTGGTATGATTGCGAATGAGACAACTATCAACAAAAGACCAAAATGACACAGACATTAACAACTATAGGTCACCGTATGGTCTTCAACAATGAGCAAAGCCCATACCGCATAGTCAGCTATAAAAGGCCCCGATGAGACAATGTAAAACAATTCAAACGAGAAAACTAACGGCCTTATTTATGTAAAAAAAAGTGAACGAAAAACAAATATGTAACACATAAACAAACGACGATTACTGAATTACAGCCTGACTTCGGACAGGCACTCACATAAATGTAGCGGGGTTAAACATGTTAGCGGGATCCCAACCCTCCCCCTAACCTGGGACAGTACCTTTTAAAAACAAGACTTTTTTTTTAAATGACAGTTTGCTAAATTTGGTATTTTGAAAATATATAAAGACACGCAGAGCACATAGTCCGACTTCCTCCTTCTACAGTGTACAATTTCAAGGTGGACATTTTATAATGTACCGAGTGTTTTACTTATAGAGGATGCATGTATGTTCTCAGATTGTTTTATTGTATTTTTTTTCACGAATTACAGAATGTTGAACTTACATTTAATACAGTTTGCAAGGTTTGTCTGCAACTATGTACACTACCCAAACGTTTACATCATACAGAGAATACACTATATTAAAAACATGTATTATTTATCTTTCACATTCACAACTGACGGAATGTTTTTATTAGTAACCTTTTTTGGTGGCTGCATTAAAAATGCGTCTTTTAGACACAACAGTTTCAAATTGTATTGTATCGTCCTGAACATGCCTGAAATATTTGCCACTGGACATTTGCAACCTCAAATCAATCAATTCAAATTGTACTTGAAAATCACTGTTCACTCAATAACATTTTGAAGTAGAATGTGCACCCTGTTAGTTGGAAATAAAACTAAATCAGTAAAATTAATAGGAAATTTACGAAACCAGACAGGGAAAATGAAAACAAAATAACAAACACCATTCAGATCCCGTTACATGTTTTTTCAATACCTCTCAGATAAAAGCACGTTACTCTATATTAAGTAATGTCATCCTTTTTCTGCCAAATTGTATGCATATCGGTTAACTTTGAAGCAATTTACCTATAAAAAACAAGGATGATGACATGTGTCTCTATACATTCACGGGCTCACAAAAAAATCCTTGAAATTGTTAGTTTTTAGTCTTTCTCCATATATAAGAGATCGTAATGGATTAGTGACGAGGTTCTGAATATTTTTTTCGTTAGTATGCCATTTTGGGGATTTTTCTGCAACTGTCATACAAGTGAAAGGTTTGACTAGCCATAAAACCAGGTCCAATCCACCATTTTCTACATAAGAAAATGCCTGTACCAATTCGTAATATAACAGTTGTTATTCATTTGTTTGATTTTGCAGTTAGATTAAGGACTTTCCGTTTCAATATTTCCTCGGGGTAGTTTTTTGTTTGTTTTTTTACTTTTTACTTTTTACTTTTTATTAGCACTTTCTTGAATCTTTTGATTAACTCATTTATTAGATAATTGTTTTCTTGCTAAATTTTAATAATTTTAATATACATTTTTGTCTCCTTTTTACCCCCTTTTCTCCTTTCTCCTGCCCCTCTCCCCCTTCTCTCCCATCCTCCCAATACCCTGTCCAGGCCCTCATTAATATACAGTTTTGTAAATCATTTTCGCCATCAATGATAATCGTTGCCATAAATGTTAATTTGGCATGCCATACTTGATAGAAATGCGGACGTGAAAGAAAGCACCTTTCTTAAAAGCGTCAATGAAGATGAATCCGGGGATGAATCGCCTAGTTTGTACATTCCAGGGCGAAGACCTCGTCATTTATAAAACAAAATACATGTTTCTGAAGGTAAAGATGTACTAAAATTAACATCACTCAATATCGATCTGTTGAGTGAATATTTATGCAAAATGTGTTCCTGTTAAGAAACCACCATTCCTCGGAGATCACATTCTAAACAAAGTTTTGCAGTTTTTACGCTACAAAAGACATGTTCATGCTTTGACATGATTAACGTCTGTGTCACAGGGTTCTTAATATTGAAATTTAGTAAAAAAGAAAAAGAACAGTTTTAGTATGAACAACTTTAGTATCAAACAACTTCATTCACATTCCTAAATTTCTTTGAAGTTTGTCACAGCTGCTTCTGATTTTGGTCCAAATTCGACGGTCTGCTAAAATGTCACTTTTAATCCATGAATATTAGATACGGGAATATCCTGAAATATGTTTAATTTTAGTGCTAGCATGAAGATAAGTCTGTCGAAGGATCCCAGTGAATACCGGAAATCCTCTCCGGTCTGCAGTTCGTTTAAAATTTTGATCACTCAATGAAAACTACAAGTAGATCCTAGTAGGACGATTTTGTTTTAACTGTTTTTTAAATGTTTGACTATGAGCGTACCTATGTCACACTTAAATATTTGAACTGTATCAACATAAATAATATTATTCAATGAATTTCTGGTATATATCATCGTGGGCCGTAGGTACGCTCATAGTTTAATATACAGAAAAAGGTACATGTATGGAAAATGCCATTTTCTGACTTTTCGCGAATCTTGATGTACTTTCTGAAACAGAGCTTGAATAATATCATTAAGAGTTCTCTGGTTATGGGAGTTGTCCTCTGGATAGCATTTTGTCCAGTGGATAGCTGGACAATCCTTAACCAGTTTTTGAACAACACAATTTAACCTCTGGATAGTAATCCACTGGATAAACATTTATCCAATGGACAAGCTTATCCAGTGGATAACTTTATCCAGCCTTTTGAACAACCGGGCCCTTGGTATATCTAATCATTCTGAACATGCATGCTCCTTATAGATTTTCTCTTTTTACAGCGGTTTTCAAGGTAAAAGACAAAACTTGCATTTCACCACTTTGTTCTTTTTGCAGCAATATCGGCCATGTTGCTTAGCAGCGGGAATTGGACACATTTTCTAAGCTATTAATAACTCTTTTGGTGATTGTGGCCAAGTTTGGTTCAGAGAAGTATTTTGTTCAAACCAACAGCGACGATCATGAGCAAAGTAAGATTTACAAATAAGTCAACATAACCGAAATGGTCAATTGACCCCTTAAGGAGTTATTGTCCTTTACAGTCAATTTTTAACAATTTTCATAAAATTTGTAAATTTTTATTAACATTTTCCACTGAAACTACTGGACCAAGTTCATTATAGATAGAGATAATTGTAAGCAGCAAGACTGTTTAGTAAAGTAAGATGTACAAACACATCACCGTCACCAAAACACAATTTTGTCATGAATCCATCTGCTTCCTTTGTTTAATATTCACATAGACCAAGGTGAGCGACACAGGCTCTTTAGAGTCTCTAGTTTTTTTTAAATAATAAAATGTAGAAAATTCCATATTTTAAAATCTTTCTTTCAATAATAGTGTCATACGAGTGAAAATCAACGAAATTTATCTACCATCTCCATATTAATAGAACGAGATAAGAATGATAATTGAAATTTAATGTATATGGCTTTATCATTTGGTATATATATAGATTCTCTGCATTGAGCATGATACAACATTTCTCCACTTGAGACATTTAAATTTTGAAATTTAATATGTGAGGCTCAAAGATAATTATTTAAAATTAAACTGTAAAGAAAGGAGAAATATTGTAAAGCAAGAGATTTGGTAGTTAGAATTTGTTTCTTTATGATTTTTAGACAATATGCAGACAAACTAAATCCTTATTTCCAATGATTTGCAAATAAATTGTTCTTTCTATGTAACGTCATTATATATAGTCTCTTTTTTTGTGACGTATCAGTTGGAAAATCAGAGGCAAGTCATAAAATTTTGCATCAATATAGAATTTTGATCAAATGAACAAATAATGAAATCAAAGGAACCACATGTTCATTAAATATGGATAAATAGAATTTACAGGGCAGAAAAAGAAAAAACTGCTTAGAATTAGAGTAATACTTAAAAAAGAGTCTTGTTCTATTTTTTTAGAGTGAAGATCTTTTTTGTGTGAAATGTTTAAGAATGATATGATCACCAATGGCAATAAGGAATATTTTAAGTTACACATGTACAAATGATCAATTGCATATATTGCTGCACAGTTTGGGACATTAATCAGTCACTTTTGTGCAATCAATTGCTGTAGTTCCTGCTCAGATTGCATAAGTAGTTGTATGTAAGGGATTCATTGGCATTGACAGGGAACTTTGTGGAAGGATTATTTTACAAAAAAAACACAATTAACCCTGGGACACAGAGACACAAATTCTATTATTGAAATAATTAAAGACATAGATAACTGATTTTGATAAGTTGTATTACAAATCTATTTTAACAGCTGGACTTTTAGATCTGTGTATTTTCTTCTTCCCTTTTCTTATTCCGTTATGTAACAAATTTTCTATAAATGAATGATTTTTGTAATGACAATATTTCCTGAAAAAAATGTTGCGAATTCAATCCAAGATATTATTTACTAAAGATATACGTGTCAAATGATGAGACAAGGTCGTGGAAGAAATATGTCTTCTTATTATAATTGGGATACAGTATACATGTTACTAAACTCAGGAAATTACATTTAGATGTCGTCTGAAGAAGGTGACAGCATACACATTATATAAATGCTATTTATTAAAATTCCATTACGGTAGCTTCAAAAACCGGAAGATTAGTGTTCTGCTTCATTATCTAATTTGGCATATATGACCGTAACTAGCTAAATTTCCGCACATTAATGCTACCATGTCATTCGGGATCACATCGTGGTTATTGATTATAAAATCTCTGAGTGCCTCGGGATTGACGTAGCCATTGTGGCCTTTATTACAATGATTAACATTGTGTGGCAGGAACAATTCTGCCTAAGATTCGGGGATGCGGACCACAGCTAATTCTAGTTTGTAAACTGATGTGTGTGGAAAACGACTGATGCCAAAGTGATGCGCTATAATATATCTAAGTAAATGAAAACCAAAAACTGAAAACAATATATAATTTAATCAATAAAGTACAACTTTTATTATGTAAGCCAAAAGTGTAGAATTGGAGCATTCAGTATGATTTCAATTTACCATACTAAGGAGGCATGTAGCAAATGCACTAACCTAATGGATACTTGGTTGGAAAGCTTGGCTTTCCTTAATTGGACTGAATATCAGTCCTCACAGGATTCAAATTAAGAATCTAAAACTAGTTATATAAAATATATAAATTTCTCACAGAAGGTAACCAAAGAATTTGCAACGATGCAAGTATTAAACTTTACAATATAAATAAATATCTTTAATCAATGAATTAAAATAGCAAAAGCTATGTAATTTAACAAATATATCCTTAATAAGCTTCATGTAAATTAATTAACAATGAAATACATCAAATATGAAATTTAGAGTTTTACCAAAGGGAGCTAAAAATTAACTAATAACTCTGTCTGTTACATTCCTCCCCCCTAAGACAAACGAAAAATTTCATCAATAAAGTCTTCACACTAAATTATCTATCAAATTGATGTATCTGCTGCACTAAAAACGCAAGTTTCGACAGTCATGTAAACATTAAATCAAATATATATAAGTCAAATCCAAATTCCGAGACAGTTCAATCTGTTCAATGTAGACCACTTCACTAATCTGCTACCCTCCTCCTCCCTTCGAAAACAAATGTATATGGAATAACATTTGATAACTAACGTCGTCAGATTAAATGTCTTTCAAATACATTAATATATCCCTTTTAAATGAATGTCACTGTTTAACGCATACCCAAACACACATCGGAATCAGGTACATCTTTTGGCGGACGGGACTTGAGGTCTTCTTGGTAAGTATAGGCTTCAGAATCAGTGGTACGGCATATACGGTAACGGCACAGCTAATGTAAAAATCCAACATGAAAATTTATACCAGGCAATGTCCACCAATGTTGATCTCACAGTGGCACATTTGACGTGTACCACCGGGTTCTATTACTGCAATCCAACGTTGTTGATAACGGTAACACAGACGTTGTGCCACCGGAGATGGATCGGGTCCATCTGTATGCAAGGTTCTCAAAATAAAGTTGGACGTTGCCCAAACTTTATAGCAAGGTTCTCAAAATAAAATGGACGATGTCCATCTTTTGTGCAGGTTTCTAAATAATGGATCAGATCTATCTGTATGAGCTAGAAGTGTTCCTAACTTCATGCTTAACGTTCACTCTATAGGTTTCTGCCATGACAAAAGTCAAGAAGTCGGACTGTCATAAACTCCCTAAATACTGAATATTTAGCTAGAGATTACAATCCAGACAAACGAGCAACAACTCATAAAACAAACCAATTCCTACTTAATACTAGCTAACAGTCTACACTTCAAACTACACAGAGGATCAGCCATAATTCAAGCCAGTATTGAAAATGAAAAATAAAACAAGTTGGGATGTGCGCCATCCCTCCCTTTGAAAAAAAAACCCAAACAGCCAAAATTGAGGCGTGTGACACCTCTGAGTATATTGAAATAAATATAAAGTATAACTATATATTTACAACACAATGTAAAAACAACCATATTAAACAAAGGTAACACAATCTGAACTACAATGATCATTCCTCAACATCCCGCCTATTTCTGAGAGGTTTACTTGACTATCTGCAGACCTTTCATCTCTAGCATGAACTTTGATAGACATATTTGAACACTTAGACCTGACATGACCTGACTGGTGACATTTAAAACATCTCTTAGGTTTATGTTTCCTACGTGATCTCAATCGCCTCCTCAATATACTAATTAAAGTTTCAAAACTGTTATGAACTGTTTTACAACAATCTAAACTTTCTGTCTCATCAGTAGTCTCTGAATCACCAGAAAAATGAACAGCTTCATATTCAATGGCAAGTGATAAAGCCTCATCTAAATTATGAGGGTGCTTAAATGTGACAAATTTAGCCATCTCAATATTCAAACATAATGTAAATAAGTCAGTAAAATACGAATCCAAATCGGAAAAATTATCAGGATAAGCCTTGTGAGCTAGTATCTTAAAACGCTGACCAAAATCAGAAATCGTTTCATTTTTCTTCAAACTGCAAACTCGCAAGTGGAATTTAAAATATGCCACCCTCTCCTTAGGATTGAACCTCTGAATGAGAACATTTTTCAAGCAGTCATAATCGTATAACTGTGGCCTCTTTAAGAAACGTAAAGTAGTTTGAGCATCACCTCTCAAATTCATTATCAACTGACATGCCATCTCAAATTCATTCCACTGATTCCAAAGAGAAACTGTCTCAAAATGAACAAAATAATCTGTAATATCAATGCTGATACCATCAAACAAACAAGGGTTTTCTTCAAACCTAATCATAACTGAATAAACATTTACAAAATAAACCAAACTATGAAAATAAAATACCCCAGAAACAACTATTCAAAACTGCTCTGATTTGGACTGTCATATCCAGTGGCACCAAACATTGACTCAAATGTCTGCTCCATTTCTTAGTATAATTTTGATCAGTTACAAACCAGAAAAAGTTGCTTTATAACTCCGCACCCCACCCGCACTTCCAAATGTAGCAGGAACAATTCTGCCTAAGATTCGGGGATGCGGACCACAGCTAATTCTAGTTTGTAAACTGACGTGTGTGGAAAACGACTGATGCCAAAGTGATGCGCTATAATATATCTAAGTAAATGAAAACCAAAAACTAAAAACAATATATAATTTAATCAATAAAGTACAACTTTTATTATGTAAGCCAAAAGTGTAGAAATGGAGCATTCAGTATGACTTCAATTTACCATACTAAGGAGGCATGTAGCAAATGCAATAACCTAATGGATACTTGGTTAGAAAGCTTGGCTTTCCTTCATTGGACTGAATATCAGTCCTCACAGGATTCAAATTAAGAATCTTAAACTAGTTATATAAAATATATAAATTTCTCACAGAAGGTAACCAAAGAATTTGCAACGATGCAAGTATTAAACTTTACAATATAAATAAATATCTTTAATGAATGAATTAAAATAGCAAAAGCTATGTAATTTAACAAATATATCCTTAATAAGCTTCATGTAAATTAATTAACCATGAAATACATCAAATATGAAATTTAAAGTTTTACCAAAGGGAGCTAAAAATTAACTAATAACTCTGTCTGTTACAATTGTCAACCTATGACCTTCAAATTAATTGTTTACAATTAAAAAACTTTGACCTTGGCAGCACAAATTAACCAAAGGCTAATTTAGTATCGATATCAGATCAATATCTGTAACCCTATACAATAATAAAGTCGACATTTTGGAGGGACAAAATGAATGGTGTTTGAAAATGAAAGTTTACAAAAGTTGGAGTTTTGAAGTAAAATTTAAAATTTACTATTGGAGAAGGAAATAATTACACTTTCAAAGCAAATTAGCACATCTTAACCTAAGTTTGTATTTACTGGCTTCACATAATATCCTCACATAATGGGCATTATGTTTTCTGGCCTGTGCGTCAGTTCGTCCTTCCGTCCATCCGTCCGTTCCTTCGTCTGTCCCGCTTCAAGTTAAAGTTTTGGTTGAAGTTTTTGGTCATGGTATTTTGGATGAAGTTGAAGTCAAATCAACTTGAAACTTAGTACACATGTTCCCTATGATATGATTTTTCTAATTTTAATGCCAAATTAGAGATTTCCCCCCAATTTCACGGTCTACTGAACATAGAAAATGATAGTGCGAATGGGGCATCCATGTACTGGGGACACATTCTTGTTTTTATATCAGTTGTCAAAGGTTTGGTTAGACTGTAGGAGGATTTTAACTTTGCTTAGAATAAACTCATTCTGATAATTAATATGACAAAAATCACCAATAATAATGTGAAAAGAATAGAGAATGGAAACAAGGAATGTGTCAAAGAGACAAAAACCCGCCCTAAGAGCAGAAAACAGCACAAGAGCTTCAGCTGCTCCATACTAGTTCAGACAAATTGACACTTAATTCAAAAACATATGAATTAACCAAAATTTAAAAAACACACAAAGACTAACAAAATCAGGAGGTTCTTGACTTGGGACACACAAAAATATCATAAACTTCCTTAAAAATTCTTTCATGTACAAGTTTTTGGCAAATGGAACCTTTATATATATTTTGAGCTAGAAGTTTTAAATGCACACATAAAGCCAACATAAATTACTGAATTCACTTTGAAGACAAAAGCTTTTAATGCATGGTCATACTTATTGTTAAAAAAAATTATGTAATTCTTTCTTTAATATTGTTGAAGCATGTTTAAACTGTATACAGAATTATAGATTTTACATAAGTTTCTTTGTATATTTTTTGGGCCATGAAAAAGAAAACAGACAAACAATAGTACACATGACACAACATAGAAAACTAAAGAATAAACAACACGAACCCCACCAAAAACTTAGGGTGATCTCAGGTGCTCCAGAAGGGTAAGGAGATCCTGCTCCACATGTGGCACCCGTCGTGTTGCTTATGTGATAAAAAATCCGGTAAATAGTCTAATTCGGTAGGTCACATTCATGAAAGGGAAGGGGATTGTAGTTACGACGTAAGGAACATATCCGATATCATTAATTTGTGAAACGGGGAATAACGGTCAACTGTTCCACTGTTATTAATACAAATTGCTCTGTTAAGAAAAGAAAAAGACATAAACTGATTACGGGTATTTATTTTATCTATGCAAATTTGATACATGTGTATAATTTTTCTAATCATTGTGCTGAGGCCATTTAGAAATGGAAATGGCCTTGGTGGCTGAGTGGTTGTCAAACTATTGTATCACAAGCCTGTCCTCAATGAGGTTGTGAGTTTAACTCCCACAGGTGTCATGTGCCACTCACCTCCCCCAATCTTAATTGTCTAGGAAGTTCGTAGATTCTCGCCACACTACAGTTTCCTCCACCAATAAAAAGGGCTACCATGAAATAGCACATTAGTACTGAAAGTGGCAATTAACACCAATCAACCAATTTAGATATGAGAAGACGTAACCTAATAGAAAAAGGTAGTTAGTTTTGCACCAACTTCATTCATAGTTAAAACTGGTTACTGAAGTGAATTTGAACGTAATAAACATAGTTTAACTTTATTGTTATCATAATTGATATCTTTTATCTGTTTTTTATATGTTATGAAAGAAGTAGAACGTTTTATAATTGAAACAGAAAATGTTCCCTAGTTATGATTTCTCTTCTAGATTTGTATTTTCACTGCCTAAAGCAATGTTTCTTAAAAAGGCATCACATCTGTTTCTTTTAGGGTAAAGAAGTAATAGAGTACTACATTCAGGAACTTATTACAGAAGGAACATCTTTTATAAAACCTTGGACCCCTAAAATTGAGGACACACCCTCACAGGACAGTGGTCTAAGGAGTCGGTCTAACAGTCAACACAGCAATAGCAGCCAATCTAGTCTAGTCTTAGGAGCCACTGCTGCCACCATGCATGAGAAATCTCCTGTTTCTGAAGGTAAGAAAATAGTCTAGTCTTAGGAGCCACTGTTGCCACCATGCATGAGAAATCTCCTGTTTCTGAAGGTAAGAAAATAGAGTCTAGTCTTAGGAGCCACTGCTGCCACTATGCATGAGAAATCTCCTGTTTCTGAAGGTAAGAAAATAGAGTCTAGTCTTAGGAGCCACTGCTGCCACCATGCATGAGAAATCTTGTTTCTGAAGGTAAGAAAATAGAGTCTAGTCAGGAGCCACTGCTGCCACCATGCATGAGAAATCTCCTGTTTCTGAAGGTAAGAAAATAGAGTATAGTCTTAGGAGCCACTGCTGCCACCATGCATGAGAAATCTCCTGTTTCTGAAGGTAAGAAAATAGAGTCTAGTCTTAGGAGCCAATGCTACCACCATGCATGAGAAGTCTCCTGTTTCTGAAGGTAAGAAAATAGAGTCTAGTCTTAGGAGCCACTGCTGCCACCATGCATGAGACATCTCCAGTTTTTGAAGGTAAGAAAATATTATATTTGGTTTCATGAATTTTTGTGGATGATATTTTTTGTTACAAATTTGGATAAACACATTCGTTTCCTAAAATTTTTACTAACAAATTAACTTGTTGTGAAGTGGTGGTTTATTCAGATGATACTCTGATCTTCTGTCAAATATATTTGCAAAATGGGGAATAGTCAAAGAGAAAATAATCTGACCAAAGAGCTAACAACAGTCGAAGGCCACCAATGGATCTTCAATACAGTGAGAAAATCCTGTACCCAGAAGTGTTCTCCAGCTGGCCCCTAAACAATAATGTGTACTAGTTCAGTGAGTATGAACATCATACTCAACTGCGAAATATATAAAAGAAACCAAAATTAAGAAAATCATACAAGACTAGGGGCCAGCTGAGGACCACCTCCAGGTGTGGGATTTTCTCGCAGCGTTGAAGACCCATTGGTGGCCTTCGGCTCTTTGGTCAAGTTGTTGTCTCTTTGTCATATTCCCCATTTCCATTCTTACTTGTAACTAATATCTTTCATAAAAACTTTGATTTATAGAAGTAGACTTGATACATCATATATATAAGCAATATTTGATTAATTCTAGCCAGATCTATACCAGACAGTAACATAGAATCCATTGACTCTTTTGTAACTTGATCATCTGAAGAAGCCTCTATTTGAAATCAGAACAATTTCAGTAATTAATTTTGTCAATAGAGAATTTGATTATTTGAAATCTGAGGAGTTTAGAACTTGTTATGACATTTTCCGAAATATCTCGGTGTTAATTAAAAGTAAATGTCGATAATTTGTAGTGATAATTTGGCATTTGGTTTCATTAGCGACGTCTGCATTGGATTTTTTTTCACATTTTAGGTGTTGAAAAATCTTTAACGTGTTAATGATATTATACACAGTATACTTAAGTACAATTTCTTATGAAAGATGAATATAGTGCACATCATTTGTCAAGCTTTTTGTAAAAGCTAATGATTCCTGTATCAGGATGATTTGGTAGCTAGGATAGTAGGAGTCATTTAAAGATATATGCCCTTTGGTCAAGATGAAATTCAAAATTGACAGATTTTGAAATTTTTATCCTTTGTGAAAGTCACTGATTTAAAAATAAGGAGATGTGGTATGATTGCCAATGAGACAAATTTTGGATCCTCAATGCTCTTCAACTTTATACTAGTTTGGCTTTATAAATATTTTGATATGAGGGTCACTGATGAGTCTTATGTAGACGAAACGTGCGTCTGGCGTACTAAATTATAATCCTGGTACCTTTGATAACTATATCCACCAAAGTTCAAATGAGGTATGATTGCCAATGAGACAAATATTCGCCATAGTCCAAATGAGGTGGATGAAGGGAAAGATAAACAACTGTACAGCCTTTGACAATGAGAAAGCCCATATTGCTATTAGTTCACCCAAGTTGAATGCCCAGTGGGATCAGTAAACCCTTGTTTTCCATCCATTATTTATGCATGTTGATATGAACCCACTATGAATTAATTTGTACCCACCATCATGCAAAAATAAATTTTCTTATTTATGCTCTCCAGTTAAGTCATTTTAATCACCCCAAATAATGTCTGCGGAAAACACAAAGTTGGCTTCAAATGAAATCTCCTGTAAACATACTCTTTTAACTTCACAATTTGACTGACAATATCAACGTCTTTGCACTGAACTCTCATATGACTAAAATTAAGTTACGGAATAGACCAGTTCTTTAGAGACAGGTGCCATTTTATATTTTGTTCACCAAGCATTGAAGTTATGGAAACTGCATATAACACTTTTTATGTGATTGACTTGAAGTAATAATTTTTTTACCATCTATTTTTATGCAATAAACTTTCAGTATCTTTTCTTTACAGGTGCTCATTCTCCAGATCTTGCTGGTGGGAAACTAGAAGATGTTTATATTGAACGTTTCCTTGGTAACCTAACTCCAGTACAAGAGAATAGTCGTGTTCAACTACGCCAACTTCTTCAGACTACTCATAAAGGAAAGGTAAATATGACCCCAAAAAATGAAGCTCAGAAAATTGCTTACCCTTTTTTGGAGGGGGAGTAGAATAAAAATTGGCTTTAAAACATGCATGATATATATTTGCCACTGGACATTAAGCAACCAACAATCAATAAATCTAGTAGCTGCATAAACCTATTCTGCTTCTTTTATGCAATTATACCTTAGATATCGTCTGAAACTGTAAATTTGTGTATGTAAAAAAATATTTTCATTTAGTCAAATATCAGTACAGTCTTTCTGTGTTTTGCAGATTCCTAAAGATGCCCATATTTAAAGGTAGGGGAAATAACCGTTAGAAGATGTGTTATGAAATCAATGCTGATGAGATACCGTATAGCAGGTTATTTTCGCAGAGTGCAAATTTTCGCTTATTTTCGCGGATAGAACAAAATCGCCAAAATAAATTCCGCCAATGCAAAGGTATTGATAAAGTTTTGAATCGGCCAAAATAATAACTGCCAACATATTTTGTATCCCTTATTCAACTTGCTACCAGAGACCAAATTATATAAATGGTAGCAATATAGATCATTATGGGACCTTAAAAAATGAGCAAAATCCATACCACACAGCAGCTATAAAAATGCCAGAAAAGACAATTGTAAAACAATGTCAACAAGAATTAATGGATTGATATGTGTACAAAATAAAAAATAGAAATTATAGATGTCAGACAGTAACAAAAACAACCTTTGAATAACAGGCTACTGACTTGGGACAGGCTTATGCAGAAAGTGGCCGGGTCGCACATGCTATCTTGCACACAACCCGCCCCTTTACCTGTGATAGTAGCAAAACACCACAACACAAAAACAAACAAATCTCCTCTTAATTATAGTTTGATTTGATTGGTTCTTCTTTCACAGCAAAAATATGTTTTTCTTTGAAAACTTAAATTTCAACGAAGTCACAAAAAACTACATCGCAGAATATTAAAGAACTCAGTTAATTGCTTGTCCAACAGTTTTATATGTTATTCTAATATGACGTGCTTCTTTAGCTTTGTAAAGAAACAATACTTTATTATCCAATAAAATTAGTTTACACATGCGTATATTGACTACGGAAGAAAAATGAATTTTATCAAATTGGTATACGCATTTAATGTATTTCATTTACTTCGGACACTTTCAAACACTAAAATATGATACACATTTTGTTACTAATACTTTCACAATGACAACAATGTGTTACAATTCGAAATTGACATATTTGACCCACAGGCGCTTGGGTGTATGATACAGATTTTTTTTTTGGATTTTTTTTTTTTGCTGATTAAAATATTCAATTTTCTATATTTATAATACATATCTATCACTTCTGTGCATGTCTCACCTAGTTTCGAGTGATTTTAAGCAAAAAAAAAATCCAAATAAAAAAAATCTGTATCATACACCCAAGCGCCTGTGATTTGACCTAGATACCGCAACGTTCATGTTGGCTGTTCTAACTTCAAAACCCCTACCTCTGAAAAACACGTTTCATCTATCCTGTTAAAAGGCATGTACATAATAATTTCATTGAACAATCAGGGGACTTATTGAAATAAGTGATTTTTAAATCACTAATTTAAGTAGCAAATTCGAAATTTTGTCATAAATTGTGATTTTGTAGTTTTACTAAAATTTTAAACACATAGGTTTAGATAATATCTTTTCATTAGTAAAATTGAAAAAAAATGAACTTTTTGCTTCTTTTAAGTAGCAAGGTTTATGCCTTTGATGCTATCATTTAGCTGTAAATTCTATTTTATTGGAAAAAATGCTATAATAATGAACTTATACTTTCTTAACAGATTTTTCCCAGCAGTGGGAGTATTTTTCCTGTAAAGTTCAAGGTTTCATCTTTCAGATTATGTAATAAAATTCTACTGTTCGCAATAAAAATTTCACTGTTCGGGGGGTGTTGAAGTTAGTGGGGGTTATTAGAATAATAATACTTAAAGAAGTGTTTTTTTTTAAGGAAATTGAGGTACATTGTATGATACTTAAACAAGTGATTTTTATGTCATTATCCTAGATTCAGTACAAGGTCATCACCTGACATGACCTGGTCATCCTAGACAACACAGATGTTGGCCCTGATAATTTAAGCAACATAATTAGTCCCTGGATCATTAGTATTCTATATTTAAAACTACAATAAAATTAAATCACTTAGTCTAGTGATAAATTTGTACTACTTAAATAGGTGATTATTAAAGAAAGACAACTCTTACTTTCAACTTTTATGAACATAATGTTACTTGAATCAGTGATTTAGAAAATCACTCATTTAAGTAAGTCCCCTGACTGTTGAAACATATGATCTGACGATAAAATAGAAAATAAAGTATAGGTTAATTATAACTGTTGTACTGAAATGACAAAATTGTTTCATATTTATGATAAAATGGATTGACCCTAGCAGAAAATCGAACCCCATTCTCCTATAAAACAAATAGGCGTAATTACCAATATACCACCAAGGTTTCCAATCCATTTTACAAATGCAACAAGATTGTCACTCAGTATTAAATTTAATCATCATGTAATACAGCATTTGAAATCGTCAGATGCACCAGAGACATATATATATATATATGTATATATGTCTCTGGATGCACAAAGGCGTGCCCTTTCATCAACTTTACAGGGTGTAGCTACCGCAAGTATAGTCTAAATAATTATGACGTCTGGCAAGGCTATTTGTTTTTCTGGGACGCCGTTGTAGGAAGGCGTCCCAGAAAAAAAATTTAAAATAGCCTTGCCACTTGCCAGACGTCGTTATTATATGGACTACCGCAAGTATAAATGAATCTCTGTCAAAGGGCCCCTCCTGCCAAGTCTCGAATGTCAGGATAACTTTATTAAGGAATCCTCTATCAGATATGAACATATTTACAAAAGCTACACTAACCGGCGGAACATTTACAATTAATTTAGTAAATAAAGAACCTACCCGATTCTCCTTGTGCGTCCACCGCCATTGACAACTCACTTGAAAATGTGCGTGTCAAAAATTGACCTCAAAGAAAAAGACGTTGAATTATAACTTTTCTGTTATATTGTGACACAAATATTGTTTAACATGTTTAAGTTAATAAATTTGTAAATTTCTGTTTCAATTTTAAATTTTGGTTTAAACTAGTTGGATAAAAATCGACAGGGAGGTTGATGGAAGAGCCTACACAAATACTGTACACCTTATACACAGCGAACATAGAAATTACCGTAATTGTCCTAATCAGAATCGAAATAATTGATAGCTGGCATCAATTATTTCTTAAATAAATATACACATTGCTTAAATTTATATCTCCTTCTTTTCTTTACTATGATTTAGATGGTCGACCATTGTATGTGTTGAAGTTAGGACAGATGGATGTTTAAGGGTCTGATAAGGAGTGTTGGAGAGGAAGCAATACTAAAACATGTAAGTACAATGTCAACTTCAGTAACAAATTAGTTTGATTATTTGATAGTTGGTTTGTTTGTTTGATGGTGTTTATCAGTTGCAGATCCATGAGTTTGGAAAAGGAGGGGCATCATGGCAACAGCTAGGAGTGGGATGTAAGTCTTTGCAATAAACATAAATGAAGCAACATAAGGGGGCTCTGTTTATTTATCCATTATTCTTCATTGTTTCAGGTGCTAAGTGTCCAGTTTAGCTTGTGCGGGAAACCAAAGTTAACAATAAACTTTTTAGTGTGAAAGATCAAACACATTATATTTAAGTGATTTTTCAAAGCAACTGCATACACACATTAGTCACAGTCTTTTTATGCATTGTCAATTGCACAAGTTTCTTATTGATAAATTTTCCAAATCATACAGGTACAAACAAATCAGATATTTTAAGACAGTTTAAGGGGTAATGTGTGTGTTTTTATTCAAGTTTCTTTTCAATGAAAATTTGAAGTGTCAAGTTGTTGATGATAAATTAAAAGCTCATAATCACAGCAATCTACAGTAATAGGATATCAAAACTTTTACATGAACAGAATTTTGTATTAATATTCCATGAAAAGATCATTAAAACAGTAAATGAACAGGAAAATTGATGGCTTATGTCAGTAAAGAATACTCAGTTTAAAATTTCATTACACAATACAAAGATATGAATTGTAATAATTTTTAAATATCTCCTTACTATTGAATGTAGGTACAGTGTTATGTAATAATTATTCGTCACCTAGAATTTTTTGCTATTTTTTTTATCAAACTTATTTTTTCAAGAAATTAATGTGCTATCATGCTGTAATAGGTTTGAATCAAGTTGGTGACAATAGAAAAAGAATTGTCACTGATTTATTTGTGGTTATATGTTTATAGTGAAACGCTCTCGTTTTCTAATGATATACACACAAGTATTAATTTAATTTTATGAATTTGCTATATGTTTCAACCAAACAAAATAATCATACATGTTCACATCAGGAGAAACATAAACAACTTATTACAAGTGTAACACTTCACTTGATCTGAAAGTACTTGTATGTTACCATGGTTACAGTTAGTGCAAAATGTTGTTCTTAGTGAACACGATTATAACATAATACGTTCTTGATATAATAATAGATACAAAAAGTTTTAAAATGGATTATTATTGGTAGGTTTTGCAAGTAAATGAAAAGGTTGTGAGGAGCTTCTTTTGTCTGATGATATAAGCACAGGAAATAATTTTTGTTTGAAATTGGTTATATACTTCAACCAACTTAAGTTAGTGCAAAGTGTTGTTCTTAGTGCATATGATTATTGCGTCAGACGCTTTTGTTTATTCATATACTAATAGATACGAAAACATTTAGTATGAGTTACTTAAGGTAGATTTTGGAAGTAAATGACTTTGAGGAGATTCTTTTTCTGATAATATAAACACAAGAAAAAAATTTGTTTGGAAATTTGTTATATACTTCAACAAACATAAAAACTTACATGTTCACATCACAAGAAAAAAACTTATTACATAAGACTGCACTTGTTCTGAAAGTACTTATATGTTACAGGAGTTTAGTGCAAAGTGTTGTTCTCAGTGCACTTTATTATTACATAAGAGGTTCTCATTTATTGTTACATTAATAGATATAAAAAGATTCAGAATGCATTATTATTGGTAGATTTTGGAAGTAAATGAAGGACTTTGAGGAGATTCTTTTTTCTGATGATATAAACACAAGAACAAAAATTTGTTTGAAAGTTTGTTATATACTTCAACCAATTTAAATCTTAAAAATGTTCATATCAAGAGAGAAAAAAACCTGTTTATTTATACATTATTCTTCATTGTTTCAGGTGCTAAGTGTCCAGTTTAGCTTGTGCAGGAAACCAAAGTTAACAATAAACTTTTTAGTGTGAAAGATCAAACACATTATAGTTAAGTGATTTTTCAAAGCAACTGCATACACACATTAGTCACAGTCTTTTTATGCATTGTCAATTGCACAAGTTTCTTATTGATAAATTTTCTAAATCATACAGGTACAAACAAATCAGATATTTTAAGACAGTTTAAGGGGTAATGTGGGTGTTTTTATTCAAGTTTCTTTTCAATGAAAATTTGAAGTGTCAAGTTGTTGATGATAAATCAAAAGCTCATAATCACAGCAATTTACAGTAATAGGATATCAAAACTTTTACATGAACAGAATTTTGTATTAATATTCCATGAAAAGATCATTAAAACAGTAAATGAGCAGGAAAATTGATGGCTTATGTCAGTAAAGAATACTCAGTTTAAAATTTCATTACACAATACAAAGATATGAATTGTAATAATTTTTAAATATCTCCTTACTATTGAATGTAGGTACAGTGTTATGTAATAATTATTCGTCACCTAGAATTTTTTGCTATTTTTTTTATCAAACTTATTTTTTCAAGAAATTAATGTGCTATCATGCTGTAATAGGTTTGAATCAAGTTGGTGACAATAGAAAAAGAATTGTCACTGATTTATTTGTGGTTATATGTTTATAGTGAAACGCTCTCGTTTTCTAATGATATACACACAAGTATTAATTTAATTTTATGAATTTGCAATATGTTTCAACCAAACAAAATAATCATACATGTTCACATCAGGAGAAACATAAACAACTTATTACAAGTATAACACTTCACTTGATCTGAAAGTACTTGTATGTTACCATGGTTACAGTTAGTGCAAAATGTTGTTCTTAGTGAACACGATTATAACATAATACGTTCTTGATATAATAATAGATACAAAAAGTTTTAAAATGGATTATTATTGGTAGGTTTTGCAAGTAAATGAAAAGGTTGTGAGGAGCTTCTTTTGTCTGATGATATAAGCACAGGAAATAATTTTTGTTTGAAATTGGTTATATACTTCAACCAACTTAAGTTAGTGCAAAGTGTTGTTCTTAGTGCATATGATTATTGCGTCAGACGCTTTTGTTTATTCATATACTAATAGATACGAAAACATTTAGTATGAGTTACTTAAGGTAGATTTTGGAAGTAAATGACTTTGAGGAGATTCTTTTTTCTGATAATATAAACACAAGAAAAAAATTTGTTTGGAAATTTGTTATATACTTCAACAAACATAAAAACTTACATGTTCACATCACAAGAAAAAAACTTATTACATAAGACTGCACTTGTTCTGAAAGTACTTATATGTTACAGGAGTTTAGTGCAAAGTGTTGTTCTCAATGCACTTTATTATTAAATAAGAGGTTCTCGTTTATTGTTACATTAATAGATATAAAAAGATTCAGAATGCATTATTATTGGTAGATTTTGGAAGTAAATGAAGGACTTTGAGGAAATTCTTTTTTCTGATGATATAAACACAAGAAAAAAATTTTGTTTGAAAGTTTGTTATATACTTCAACCAATTTAAATCTTAAAAATGTTCAAATCAACAGAGAAAAAACCTGTTTATTTATACATTATTCTTCATTGTTTCAGGTGCTAAGTGTCCAGTTTAGCTTGTGCAGGAAACCAAAGTTAACAATAAACTTTTTAGTGTGAAAGATCAAACACATTATAGTTAAGTGATTTTTCAAAGCAACTGCATACACACATTAGTCACAGTCTTTTTATGCATTGTCAATTGCACAAGTTTCTTATTGATAAATTTTCTAAATCATACATGTACAACCAAATCAGATATTTTAAGACAGTTTAAGGGGTAATGTGTGTGTTTTTATTCAAGTTTCTTTTCAATGAAAATTTGAAGTGTCAAATTGTTGATGATAAATCAAAAGCTCATAATCACAGCAATTTACAGTAATAGGATATCAAAACTTTTACATGAACAGAATTTTGTATTAATATTCCATGAAAAGATCATTAAAACAGTAAATGAGCAGGAAAATTGATGGCTTATGTCAGTAAAGAATACTCAGTTTAAAATTTCATTACACAATACAAAGATATGAATTGTAATAATATTTAAATATCTCCTTACTATTGAATGTAGGTACAGAGTTATGTAATAATTATTCGTCACCTAGAATTTTTTGCTATTTTTTTTATCAAACTTATTTTTTCAAGAAATTAATGTGCTATCATGCTGTAATAGGTTTGAATCAAGATGGTGACGATAGAAGAAGAATTGTCACTGATTTATTTTTGGTTATATATTTATAGTGAAACGCTTTCGTTTTCTAATGATATACACACAAGTATTAATTTAATTTTATGAATTTGCAATATGTTTCAACCAAACAAATTATCATGCATGTTCACATCAGGAGAAACATAAACAACTTATTACATAACGCTTCACTTGATCTGAAAGTACTTGTATGTTACCATGGTTACAGTAAGTGCAAAATGTTGTTCTTAGTGAACACGATTATAACATAATACGTTCTTGATATAATAATAGATACAAAAAGATTTAAAATGGATTATTATTGGTAGGTTTTGCAAGTAAATGAAAAGGTTTTGAGGAGCTTCTTTTGTCTGATGATATAAGCACAGGAAATAATTTTTGTTTGAAATTGGTTATATACTTCAACCAACTTAAGTTAGTGCAAAGTGTTGTTCTTAGTGCATATGATTATTGCGTCAGACGCTTTTGTTTATTCATATACTAATAGATACGAAAACATTTAGTATGAGTTACTTAAGGTAGATTTTGGAAGTAAATGACTTTGAGGAGATTCTTTTTTCTGATAATATAAACACAAGAAAAAAATTTGTTTGGAAATTTGTTATATACTTCAACAAACATAAAAACTTACATGTTCACATCACAAGAAAAAAACTTATTACATAAGACTGCACTTGTTCTGAAAGTACTTATATGTTACAGGAGTTTAGTGCAAAGTGTTGTTCTCAGTGCACTTTATTATTACATAAGAGGTTCTCGTTTATTGTTACATTAATAGATACAAAATGATTCAGAATGCATTATTATTGGTAGATTTTGGAAGTAAATGAAGGACTTTGAGGAGATTCTTTTTTCTGATGATATAAACACAAGAAAAAAATTTTGTTTGAAAGTTTGTTATATACTTCAACCAATTTAAATCTTAAATGTTCAAATCAAGAGAGAAAAAAAAACTGATTAAATATCGCTGCAGTTGTTCATAAAATACTTGTATGTTAAAAAGTTAGTACAAAGTGTTGTTCTCAGTGGACATGATAATTACATAAGACTTGCTTGATATAATAATTTATACAAAAAGAGTTTCTAAGAGTTATTAAGTTATTATTGGTTGGTTTTGCAAGTAAAGGAAGAGGGTTTGAGGAGATTCTTTCGTCTGATGATATAAACACAAGAAATATTTTCTGTTTGGAAATTTGTGATATTTTTCAACCAACTTAAATCTTACATGTTCACATCAAGAGAAAAAAAACCAAACATATTACATAATAATATAAATGCACTTGTTCTTAAGTACATGTTGTATGTTACAGAGTAAGTGCATAGTGTTGTGCTTAGTACACATGATTATTACTTAAAACTTTCTTGATATTAAAATAAATATGAAAAGACTAAGTATAATTTTATTATTGGTAGGTTTTGCAAGTAAATGAAGAGGTTCTGAGAAGCTTCTTCTTTCTGATGATGTAAACACAAGGAATAATTATTGTTTGGAAATCCTTTATATTTTTCATCCAACTTCAATCTTACATGTTCACATCAAGAGAACAAAAACCTTCTTACATAAGACTGCACTTGTTCTTAAAGTACTTGTATGTTACAGGAGTTTAAGTGCAAAGTGTTGTTCTCAGTGCACTTTGTTATATAAAAAACATTCTTGATATAATAATGAGGGAGGGTAGGAGGGGTCCTGATCCCGAAATCCCGAGCTTAAAAACATGACATCCCGAAATCCCGGGCTTAAAAAACACGAAATCCCGAGGTCCCGAAATTCGAAGAAAGAATTCCCGGATCCCGAAAGGGTCAATCCCGAAATCCCGAGCTTAAAAACACCCGATCCCGGAGTCCCGATAAAGTTCCTATCCCCCCTCAATAATAGATTTGAAAAGATTTAGTATAAAGTGTTATTTGCAGGTTTTGTGTGTAAATGAAGAGGCTTTTAGCAGATTCCTTATTCTGATAATATAAAAACAAAAACTAATTTTGTTTTGGAAATTTGTGACATATTTCAACCAAATAAGATTATCAAACTTTTATATAATTAAACATGAATAGAAAACAGAAACAATTTATTGCATAACACTGCACTTGTAAATTTTACAAGGTGTTATAATGCAATAGGTTGTTCTCAGTGCACACCATTATTACTTAAGAGGTTCTTAAGATAATAATAGATATGAAAAGAATAGTATAAGATAATATTTGTAGGTTTTGTGTGAAAATGAAGAGGCTTTTAGTGGATTCCTTTTTCTGATAATTAAAAAACGAATTTTAATTTTTGTTTGGAAATTTTTATAACATATTTCATCCAAATAAGATAACCATACTTGTTAATATCAACAGAAATCAGAACAATTTATTGCGTAACACTGCACTGCGTATACGTGTCTTAACGAGAACTCTGTTAATAGATATGAAAAGATTTAGTATAACTTATTATTTGTAGGTTTTGAGTGTGAATGAAGAGGGTTTGAGGAGATGTGATCAGGCGGCACAAATCACTGGATATCCTATCTCGTAAGTAGTATCATGTAAAAAGAAGAAGATTTGGTATGGTTGCCACCAGAGAACAAATTATGTAGAAGTTTGCATCTTTAGGTCACCATAACACCTTCAATTAGCAATGACAAATGTAAACATTTCAAATGAGAAAACCATCTGCCTGATATATTTACAAACTAAAAAACAAATATGATATATACTGCAACACACAACAACCCCTGAGTAATAGGCTTCTGACTTGGGAAAGAACATAATGTTGAACATGTTTTATACACAATTTGCCATTGTAAATATTTCAATGGTTAATGATTAAAATAATACTAGACGTAGGTTAGCATCTAGAAGAAAAACACCTTGTTATTGTAACTCTTTCTATTATTAATTGTATCTGCTTTAAATTTGGTACAATGTTAGTCTCACAAAACTATATGAGAGAACCACAAAGTTTTTTTCTAAAATAAAAACCAGAAATAGACCAGATAATGATTTAGATATAATTAGCTGGAGCTGTCCCAAGAAGTTTATACAGTTTATTTCAATTTCATTTTATTATAGCGATTGCTATGTAAGTCCAAATATAGATTGACATTAACAATATATAAACGAAGATTAGATTGACATTAACAATATATAAACGAAGATTTGGTATCATATACTAAGATAGCCAATGAGACAAGTCTTCACAAGGGAGCAAACAACATAGAAATTAACAAGTATAGGTCACTGTACAGCCTGCAAAAACCATACCGCATAGTCAGCAAAAAAAGGCCCAGAAATCTCAAATGTAAAACAAATCAAACGAGAAAACAAATGCCATACTTTATGTACAAAAAAAATGAAAGAAAAACAAATATATAACACAGCAACAAACGACAATCCCTGAATTACAGGCTCCTGACTTGGGACAGGCACATACATACAGAATGTGACAGGGTTAAAAATGTTCATGGAAACCCAACTCTACTCCTGGTAGGGTGGTGTAATAGTCAATAAGGGATTTTCAACATATTGTCTAATTCAATATTGAGCTTGCTAATGTCAGATCATGTGTAATATTTTCTAAGCATCTCTCTTGTCTTTATCACCCTTGATAAGCAATAAGCAAACAGAATTATTTTATTAGGTTTTATATTTAAATAATCATCCACTTTTCTCTATTTTGCCCCTGCTGTAAATATATGGTAAGGTGACAAACTGAAATATTGATATTTCATTCAGACAACACAATAGAAGAGAAAGGATATAGGGTATCCATCCATAACACAAAATTAGCATGTGCACAGCAAAAAATGCAAAAACCAAAGGAACAGGGCTTTTATTGCTGTTCTTCATTTCAATATTACACACACAAAGTTACTTGTTTTCTTTGAAGTATATAAATAAAATTTATTTGATTTTTCAGTGTGATGTACCAGAAGGAGGATTAGTGTCAAAAGCTTTATATAAAGAAGAATACTCAGATAAATCCCCAGAGGGTCCCCCACTAAGTATTGACAGCTTATATCAGACAAGTTATGTTGTTAAGGATTTTTCTCATGAAGTAAGTACTGGTACTACCTATTTTGAATAAGTTATCCAGCTCCATAGTTCTCACTTCATTGTATAAGCTTACTGGTACATGTATCAATCAAAAAGGAGATGTAGTATGATTGCCAATTAAATAATTATCCACCAGAGTTGAAATAACTTGATAGTGAGCACTTTTAGGTCACAGTATGGCCATCAATAATGAGCAAAACTCATACCTCAAAGTCATTTCTGTTGTGATGGATTTTCCTTTCAATGTAAATTCAACCTTTATTGAAATCAACAGAACTGTAATAGTCCAGTCAAACTAAGTTTTAACCTTAAACTAGTTGCAACAGAAAATGTTTTAGTTCTAGTTTTAGTTTAGCATTAAACCCTTGATATACACAGAAAAAGTCCCATAAAATCTAACTTGAGGAAAACTCGAAATCAGCATTTTTAATTTCCTATGAAAATTAACATTGGAAGGGGAGATAACTCCGCAAAATGAGTCTTTTTATGGCCCCGCAACGAAGTTGTCGGTGCCATATAGTTTTACCCTTGTCCGTAATTCTGTAATTCCGAAATTCTGTAATTCCGAAATTCCGTCATTCCGTCATTCCGCAACAAACCATTATACAGAGTTTTTTTCTAAACGCCTTCAGATATTGGGCTGATTTTTGGTATGTGAGTTAACCATGATGAGTTACAGATCAAGTTTAAGTTACGTTTTCCGATAATTTTTATTGAAATTACAGGCTTTGGACTTTGATAAATTGTTGAAAATCACAGTTATACAGACTTTTTTTCTAAACTCTTTCAGATATTGGGCTGATTTTTGGTATGTGAGTTAACCATGATGAGTTACAGATCAAGTTTTATGTTTTGTTCCGCTCTGCTAATTTTTGCCGAAATTACGGGCTTTGGACTTTGATCAATTGTTGAAAATCATAGTTATACAGACTTTTTTTCTAAACGCTTTCAGATAATGGGCTGATTTTTGGTATGTGAGTTACTCATGATGAGTTACAGATCAAGTTTATGTTACGTTCAGCTACGCTAATTTTTGCCAAAATTAAGGGTTTACAACTTTGAAAATTGTAACCCGAATAATTCAGTCGTTATATTCCGCTGATCTACGAAGGCTACATTAACGCCTGAACGTCTTCCTCGATCAAGACCGTCAACCGGAAATTTCACACCGCTTTGCAATATGGGAATTTTGATTTAAATTGGCAGCTAAAGAAGGAGGAGTTCCGGATGTTAATTGGTGATAAATGATGTAAACTGATGTTAATTGATGTTAATTAAATTATTATCGGATTTGTGTTAATTGAACACACGTGTTTGGTAAGACAATTTCAAGAGAGTTGCGCAGACTCATATCCTGATCGCCGCTGATTGGCTCTCTCTCACAGAGAGCAGGCGACGCGGCCAATGATCACAAGGAGTTCAAGCCCTCGTGTGGGAGAAAATCGGACACGGAAAGGGCTTGAATTATTCGAGTTATGAAAATTGTTGAAAATCACAGTTATACATACTTTTTTAGCTCACCTGACCTGAAAGGTCAAGTGAGCTTTTCTCATCACTTGGCGTCCGTCGTCCGTCGTCCGTAAACTTTTACAAAAATCTTCTCCTCTGAAACTACTGGGCCAAATTTAACCAAACTTGGCCACAATCATCATTGGGGTATCTAGTTTGAAAATGTGTGGCGTGACCCTGCCAACCAACCAAGATGGCCGCCATGGCTAAAAATAGAACATAGGGGTAAAATGTAGATTTTGGCTTATAACTCTGAAACCAAAGCATTTAGAGCAAATATGACTTGGGTAATTGTCAATTAGGTCAAGATCTATAATCTGCCCTGAAATTTTCAGACAAATCGGACAACCCGTTGTTGGGTTGCTGCCCCCAAATTAGTAATTTTAAGGAAATTTTGCAGTTTTTGGTTATTATCTTGAATATTATTATAGATAGAGATAAACTGTAAACAGCATTTATGTTCAGCAAAGTAAGATCTACAAATAAGTCAACATGACCAAAATTGTCAGTTGACCCCTTAAGGAGTTATTGCCCTTTATAGTAATTTTTTAACAATTTTCATAAATCTTTATACGACCGCAAAAATTGAAAATTTTTTTGTCGTATATTGCTATCACGTTGGCGTCGTCGTCTGCGTCGTCTGCGTCGTCGTCGTCCGAATACTTTTAGTTTTCGCACTCTAACTTTAGTAAAAGTGAATAGAAATCTATGAAATTTTAACACAAGGTTTATGACCACAAAAGTAAGGTTGGGATTGATTTTGGGAGTTTTTATCCCAACATTTTTAGGAATGAGGGTCCAAAAAGGGCCCAAATAAGCATTTTCTTGGTTTTCGCACAATAACTTTAATTAGTTTAAGTAAATAGAAATCAATGAAATTTAAACACAAGGTTTATGACCACAAAAGGAAGGTTGGTATTGATTTTAGGAGTTGAGGTCCCAACAGTTTAGGAATTAGGGGCCAAAAAGGGGCCCAAATAAGCATTTTTCTTGGTTTTCGCACCATAACTTTAGTATAAGTGAATGGAAATCTATGAAATTTAAACACAAGGTTTATGACCATAAAAGGAAGGTTGGTATTGATTTTGGGAGTTTTGGTCCCAACAGTTTAGGAATAAAGGGCCCAAAGGGTCCAAAATTAAACTTTGTTTGATTTCATCAAAAATTGAATAATTGGGGTTCTTTGATATGCCGAATCTAACTGTATATGTAGATTCTTATTTTTTTATCCCGTTTTCAAATTGGTCTTCATTAATGTCCAAAAGGTCCAAAATTAAACTTAGTTTGATTTTGACAAAAATTGAATCCTTGGGGTTCTTTGATATGCTAAATCTAAAAATGTACTTAGATTTTTGATTATTGGTCCAGTTTTCAAGTTGGTCCAAATCGGGGTCCAAAATTAAACTTTGTTTGATTTCATCAAAAATTGAATAAATGGGGTTTTTTGATATGCCGAATCTAACTGTGTATGTAGATTCTTAATTTTTGGTCCCGTTTTTAAATTGGTCTACATTAAGGTCCAAAGGGTCCAAAATTAAACTTAGTTTGATTTTGACAAAAATTGAATCCTTGGGGTTCTTTGATATGCTGAATCTAAAAATGTACTTAGATTTTTTATTATTGGTCCAGCTTTCAAGTTGGTCCAAATCGGGGTCCAAAATTAAACTTTGTTTGATTTTATCAAAAATTGAATAAATGGGGTTCTTTGATATGCCAAATCTAACTGTGTATGTAGATTCTTAATTTTTGGCCCTGTTTTCAAATTGGTATACATTAAAGTCCAAAGGGTCCAAAATTAAACTTAGTTTGATTTTAACAAAAATTGAATTCTTGGGGTTCTTTGATATGCTGAATCCAAACATGTACCTAGATTTTTGATTATGGGCCCAGTTTTCAAGTTGGTCCAAATCAGGATCCAAAATTATTATATTAAGTATTGTGCAATAGCAAGAAATTTTCAATTGCACAGTACTCAGCAATAACAAGAAATTTTCAATTGCACAGTATTGTGCAATAGCAAGAAATCTTCAATTGCACAGTATTGTGCAATAGCAAGTATTTTCAATTGCACAGTATTGCGCAATAGCAAGACATATCTAATCGCACAATTTCAATTGGAGTTATCTTTCTTTGTCCAGAATAGTAGTTGAATCAACTTAAATCTTTGTTTTATACAATATACAATGTATATTCACTTTTACTACCAACTGATAAATTAAAACAATCTTTACCATTCAGTGATAACAAGCACTTTTTTTACATTTTAATATTTTATGATGTATTTCAATGAGGAATTATTGTTGCAAACTCCATTAGAAATTTGAATTGAGATCGGTTTTGGAATAAAGGAAAAAGGGATTTGAAAAAAAAATGAGGGGGGGGAGGGGGGGTTCAATTTTTCTCATTTGAAATTTCATCAATAAAAAGAAAATTTCTTCAAACATTTTTTTGAGAGGATGAATTTTCAACAGCATAGTGAATTGCTCAAAGGCAAAACAAAAATTTAAAGTTTATTAGACCACATTCATTCTGTGTCAGAAACCTATGCTGTGTCAACTATTTAATCACAATCCAAATTTAGAGCTGAATCTAGCTTGAATGTTGTGTCCGTACTTGCCCCAACCGTTCAGGGTTCAACCTCTGCGGTCGTATAAAGCTGCACCCTGCGGAGCATCTGGTTTTAAATTTTTGTAAAATTTTAGAAAATATTTTTCACTGTAATTACTGGGTCAAGTTCATTACAGATAGAGATAATTGTAGCAACAAAAATGTTCAGTAAAGTTAGATCTACAAACACATCACGATCACCAAAACACAATTTTGTCATGAATTTATCTGTGTCCATTGTTTAATATGCACCAAGGTGAGCGACACAGGCTCTTGAGAGCCTCTAGTTTGTCCTCGGCAAAACTTTTGCAAACCAAACCGATATTTGAATAGTTTGTAGGAGTAAATATCAGTCACAAGAAGCTGACGTTTGAAATATAAAAAAAATAGGGCGGGCGGGGAGTTGGGGTTTGGGGGGGGGGGGGGTGCGGTAAAAAACTATACCACACAGACGAATATTTATAAAAGAAAAAGACTATAAATTAGTGTCTGAATTACTTGAAGTAGCTTTTTAAATCAGAGTGCAAAAGGAAAAACACATATCATCTGATGTTCAAAGAGAAAGAAAGTAACATGTAAGTTGTAACTTTAAAAAATCGGATATATATATACGATTAAGAATGACAAATACAATATGAATTTTTAATCTGAGGGATGTTGTTAAAAATTAAGACATATATTAATTTCTATCATTTTATAATGTTGATCTTGAAGTTTATACGTTTCGGGAGAAATATTTTCTAGATTTTAAATCATTTCAATCCTATGAATCATAATGAAACATTTGCCAATGAACATTAGTATCTTCAAACAAATTGTAAATTACCAATATTTTAATAGTTTTTTCTAAAATCTATAACGATAACATTTATGACCATTACTGAAGTTAATGGAAAAAATCTGTCTTAAGATACATGTATACCTTATGTTACACTTGCATGTGCAACAGTGCATTAGATATCAAATAGAGTATTTATTTCTTAATCTTATTTAAAAATCTTATCTAAATTCATTGCAAGAATATGTTGTTATTTGTATATAATTATACGGACTCGGCTGAATTTAGTTTTTTGTCCTCGGCAAAACTTTTGCAAAACAAAACCGATATTTGAATAGTTTGTAGGTGTAAATATCAGTCACAAGAAGCTGACGCTTGAAATATAAAAAAAGGGCGGGCGGGGAGGGGGGTGGGGGGAGGTGCGGTAAAAAACTATACCACACAGACGGATATTTATAAAAGAAAAAGACTATAAATTAGTGTCTGAATTACTTGAAGTAGCTTTTCTTTTTAATATACAATTTTACATTTTAATATAAATTTATAGGTCAGGTATTTGAGTACTACAGAAGACAAAATAAATCAGAGTGCAAAAGGAAAAACACATATCATCTGATGTTCAAAGAGAAAGAAAGTAACATGTAAGTTGTAACTTTAAAAAATCGGATATATATATACGATTAAGAATGACAAATACAATATGAATTTTTAATCTGAGGGATGTTGTTAAAAATTAAGACATATATTAATTTCTATCATTTTATAATGTTGATCTTGAAGTTTATACGTTTTGGGGAGAAATATTTTCTAGATTTTAAATCATTTCAATCCTATGAATCATGATGAAACATTTGCCAATGAACATTAGTATCTTCAAACAAATTGTAAATTACCAATATTTTAATAGTTTTTTCTAAAATCTATAACGATTACATTTATGTTCATTACTGAAGTTAATGGAAAAAATCTGTCTTAAGATACATGTATACCTTATGTTACACTTGCATGTGCAACAGTGCATTAGATATCAAATAGAGTATTTATTTCTTAATCTTATTTAAAAATCTTATCTAAATTCATTGCAAGAATATGTTGTTATTTGTATATAATTATACGGACTCGGCTGAATTTAGTTTTTTGTCCTCGGCAAAACTTTTGCAAAACAAAACCGATATTTGAATAGTTTGTAGGAGTAAATATCAGTCACAAGAAGCTGACGCTTGAAATATAAAAAAAAATAGGGCGGGCGGGGGGTAGGGGGGGAGGTGCGGTAAAAAACTATACCACACAGACGGATATTTATAAAAGAAAAAGACTATAAATTAGTGTCTGAATTACTTGAAGTAGCTTTTCTTTTTAATATACAATTTTACATTTTAATATAAATTTATAGGTCAGGTATTTGAGTACTACAGAAGACAAAATAAATCAGAGTGCAAAAGGAAAAAAAGAGAACTAGGAATAATAAGAATTATTGACAACATCCTGGATAGAAAATGCATGGGAATGGAGATGGAAAAAAATGCATTCTACCATTTGATATCCCAGAATGAATAACTTTAAGAAAGTAGGTTAACATAATAGCCATCCTTTATCCTTTATCCACAGTTGTTATCCATTCGTTTGATGTGTTTGAACTCTTGATTTTTCCATTTGATTTGGGACTTTCCTTTTTTGAATTTTCCTCGGAGTTCAGTATTTTTGTGTTTTTACTTTTTATGCTACATCGGATTCAAATTTCACAGATATATATGCATAACATGTTTAATACTACCGTTAATGCTATTGTATTTAGATTTGACACTTTATTTTTTTTCAACTAGTTTTATTTATTTACTTAGAACATTTTTTGACAAAGTTTCCTGTAACCATTACACTCAATTGTCCTGCTTAACCTACCTAGCTTGGCGAAGTCTAACTATTATGGTAAAGCATGCAATATGCTTTTTGCCTTGGCTTGTATAGGCTACGGAAAATATTAAAAAAGAGTATTTTTTCTAACTATTGTACAAAAATGTAATGTGCCAGGACCCCAGAAACAATGTATTTTTTTTATTTTTATTTTTTAATTTTTTAAGAGGATTTAATATATTCAAAATATACATACATTGAGTACTCATTTTATTCATTACTTTATTACAGAGTCAGTGAAATAACTTTTATGAAGATATGCTAAACTGGCTAAAGGATTTAACATAAGACGGAGCCAGAAATAGTGACAAAACAAAGTGTAGCAGAAAACAAAAGGGAAAACTCTTGTGAATAAAAACCATGTTGGAATACAGAACTAGAAAAATAGCTGTATGAAAGGAATTATCAATGCCTTCATACAGAGCTTTGATATTTCTACATAAACTGTAATGATATTATGCAAACGGGATAAATGAATTATCATGAATAGACTTTATAATTTTCATTCTAGATCTGATTTAGCAACGTATAGATACAAAACAGATTTTTTTAAACTTTGCTGTTTGTGCTGTTTGTCTAGCTAATAATAAATTATATTTAATCATTATTATTATTTATGATACCTTTGTATTTACATTATTTAAAAAAATGGGTAACATGGGTATGTTGATTGCATTCATTAAAATTTGGGTAAAATTCAGAAGCACAATTCCTGGAGAGACTGATTGGTTGTTGGTTACTGAAACGTCCATTGGCAAATATTTCATGCATGTTCAGGAAGATGGAGAGAAAGTGGCAAAATACAAAATTTTCGGGTAGTATGTAAGACACAACATGGTATAGTGGAAATGAAAAACGCAATAATTGCAACATTTAAAAAAGTAATAGTTTCGCCATTTTGAACTGATGTAAGAACCAGGAGTTGCAGTTGTTGCCTGGAAGGGATTTTAGTATCCTTCATATGGATTAAAAGGTTTATAGATTGAACCAACGGAGTTCCAACGTTTGCTAACAGTTTGTATTACTACGTTGGCCTAACGTTTGTTCAACATCAGCAAGTATTATTCAATCATTGGACCAACGTTGGGCCAATGTATTGTATAAAACCTTACAACGTTGTGCCAACGTTTAGCAATCACGTTGGGCCAACATAGGGCCACTTTGCACTTATACATTTCGGACATAACACTCTAAATGCTTCAGACAGCACTGAATGAGTTCTTTCTTTTCCTTTTATTTTGTCTTTGAGTAAAGAGTCTGTTGTGCCTTTATCGAAAATTATGTTCATCATGTCTGCTTTAAATGGGAGACTTGCTGCATCACCGCAAACAAACATGATTCTTGCTAACGAATTAGAGGCATCCCGAGTGTCTGGTTGAAATATGGAAGATCGTTGAAATTGTAGGCATTCAGTTCACATAATCGAAACAAAATAAATTAAAATTGTCTTTTAAATGATTAGATAATTTAGATGGGAATCGCGATGTTCTGGTACCCAAGTCTAGTAAATTTATTGTGTCATTACTTTTATTTTCTTCTAAATATGGTAAAACCGACAGAACTGTCAAATAAGGATCTGTCAACCAATCAAATGCCTCGTTACGTTCCTTATATCTTTGATTCCAGTATTCCAAACGACTCAGGCAGTCGTCTGAAATACAAGTTAAGAAAACAAAATTAAGCTGTACAATTTCAAGTTCAAAAAAAGATTTCTACCATTTTTAAAACCAAAGATTTTTATCAAGGATTTGTATAGTAACTATACAAATCCTTGTTTTTATAAAATCCCAGGTTGAAACTGAATCAGGGAATTTGATATCTCAGAAAATTTAATTCATTTCTGTACTTTTCAATTTTTATGTTTATAGGGCCATTTTTCTCTTTTCAGCATCTCGCTATTCTCTATTCTTTATTTTTTTTTCATTATTCTCTATTCTTTATTTTTTTCATTTTTCTCTATGCTTCAAGCCTCGGTCACACGTTAACGGATAGCTCGAACAGATGCCTAACAGATAACTTTTTTCAATCCGTTCATGTCCGTTGGACGTACGTTCTTATCCGTTAGACGTCCGTCCATATCCGTTGCATGTCCGTTTAACGTACGTTTTATCCGTCGACGTCAATTTTGTCCGGTGGAAAAATTTGAGCATGTTCAAAACTTTGAACGGACGTCCAACGGATGAAATGTTCGTTAAAATTCCGGTAGGCGTCCGTTTTGTACGGCACTCGTCCGATTCGTTTCCGTTTTGTATCCGTTACGTGTCCGTTATACATCCGTTGAAGGTCTGGCAGATACATTTACCAACGGACTTTTAACGGACGTCTAACGGATAAAACTGATGTTGATCGAATATGAAACGGACTTCTACCAGACGTATAACGGATAAAACGGATGATGAACGGATTTGAAACGGATAAATGCCAATAAAAAATTTCGCGTCAGAAATGCCAATTAGATTTTTAAGGTTCATGAATTCTTATAAATCATAATCGATCTTAGAGTAAGAGCACGTCTTCACAATCAAGCAGCTCTTATTCAGGCCAGATACTGCCCTTTGGTGGCATGATTTTGAAGAACAAACCAAAACCAGTTAAACAGAAACAATTTAAATATTTATGCAATTTACATGTATTATTATTGTTGCCTTTAATTTTTCCGTACATCTTGTTTATCCGTTTTATCCGGTACGCTTCGGTTAGGTGTTCGTTTTATGCGGTACTCGTCCGTTGGATGTACGTTCGACATCCGTTCTGTCCGTTACGTTTCCGTTTCTCGTACGTTGCATATCCGGTGTGTGTCCGTTATATGCATTCGTTACGCGTCCGTTTTATTTGGTCAGTACATCAACGGACTCAGTCCCAACGGATAACAATTATGTCAACGGACAACTTTTATTTTCATCCGTTAGGCGTCCGTTCGTGCAATTCGGTAAGGTGTGACCGCAGAGGCTTTATATTTTAGCCCAAAATTATCTATTCAGTAAACCTCCCATCTACACCATCTTGAATACTATATATATTGTCCTCTGGGTTTCTAAAGGCTACTAACTTCCTGGCGCTGCTGTCTCATTGGTGTATACCCACATCCAGCTGTGAATTCATATCGAGATTCATATCCCCCTTGAGTACTCGTTTTAAGTCACTTACGAAATCCACGTTAGGTATAGTGTCCGGCTAGGATCGTGGTTTTTCGAGTGATTTGATCGGGCTTTTTCGAGTGTGACCACTTTTTTCGAGTGAATATGAACAAAAATGTAAACAAAATGACTTCCTTTCTAACAAGACGTGATATATACGCTTGAGTTTAACATGCAAAGTTATATTATGTATAATAGTATTTGATATAAAAAGATATTACTAATCCAACATTATTTTTCGTTAAAAAGAGTTTAAATAAGCCTTAAAATGCTTGATTCCAAAATACAGAATAAATCCATTTTTTGTACACATAACACTGATAATGTTGAAGGAAATGCACTCATTGAATCTATATATCATTAGAAATACAGACACTTTACAAAAATTCTTGTTTTTGCATTGATAACGTCATTTTGAGACTATTAAATTCATTTCTTTATGTCCGGGCTTTGTCGAGTGTGTCCGATTTTTTTCGAGTGATTATACAAATTTACTATAGCTTAAAATGCTATGTGTCAGTGTATTCACGTTTAAAAACAATAAACAAAGGTTCAAATTAAGTACTTTTCCAGGCATGAACCAATGCATTCGTCGGTTTGATAATGGTGTTCTAACACTTAAATGTTATAAACATTCGTCTATTTTTATATATATTGTTGTTTGTCATATCTTATAACTTACATGTACAGTATATACTCGTGATATCAACAATATTATGTAAGCATAGATAATTTGGATTGAGACTTACATACAGATAGTTTGTATTCCTAATGAGCTATTCATTTCATTGTTAATTATGTATAATAGACTGTGATTTTAAAAACAAATGTTGATATCTTTTTATGATATTTACAAAACAAAAACAGTGCAGGAAATGAACATGATTACATTTCCGGATGCGGGAATATAAAAAAAATAAAAATATTCTGTTTTGAAAAAAATAGGTGCGGGCGGGTCCGTCGAACAAGGATTCAAATTGGTGTGGCCTAATGACATGCCTGTCAAAAGCAATCCCGTTATCGACAGAGAAAGCACTACCACTAATCCACGTTTCATTTTTTCTTTCGAAAGCTACGTACAATGACGTCATGCCATGACGTTTTTAAAACGGCCGGTTTTGCCTCGACCGTACTTGTAAGTGGTACAGTATAAAAATATCGGCCGGGGGGGGGGGGACAATTCAATACTTAATTGAAAGGGGTTGCCGCTGGGTTTCTGTTACCCCACCCTTTTAATCATATAATTTAGATTTCAAAAATGTATACCTTTTCATATAAATGCGTAGGTTAAAATGTTACCTTTTCCCATGTTGTTTGGGTTTCGTGTGGTGTGTAATGTAACAGTGGAATACCAAAATGCCAAAAGATGGTAAATTGGTTAATAAAACACAACCGGGAACACAAAGAAAGATGACAGACGAAGTTATGGAAACTTTATTAGCCTTATCACATATTTCTGAGGTTTTTCCGACCTATTCACATAGGACGTGCCGCTGGAATAGGTCACATGTGTTCAAGCTTAAAAAGGTGACCTATTCCAGCGGCACGTCCTATCACCTTGTATCTAGGAAGTGGACCCCCCCCCCCCCCCCCCCCCCGAGATAAAAATAATAAATTAAGGATACTTTGTATGAGTGTATGTTCTCCAGGTGGGACAACCTATTACTATCCAGGAGATAAAGTCAATGTAAGCAACTAGTATAGCTAGGTCATCGTACGGCCTTCAACAATGGGTAAAACCCCTACCGTATAGTAAGGTATAAATGGCCCAAGCATGACGAAACGTGGAAAATGAAAACGAGAAAAAACAATTCTCATTTGATCAATGTTTTAAGACCGTACGGTGATCTATTTTGACCCTAGACGATAGCTGTCGCATTCAAACATGATAAATAAAGGCAACAGTAGTATACTGCTGTTCAAGTCATAAATCGATTGAGAGAAAACAAAAACGTTTTACAAACTAAATCCTAGGGCAACACTGTAGGAGGAAAACAAGATAAAACATACAAAATCTCCTTATTCTATATTTATATCCGACACAGTCCTAAATATAGTACTGTATATATGTATAATACACAGATCTAGAAATATTCAAGCACTAAGTCTTATGAAACCATGCAATACTTACTAAAAACCTGACATTTTAACACATAATTATAGAAATCTAAACATGTGTAGATGTTAAACTTGATTAAAACGTGCACAGAAAAAAAAATCGTATTTTCCATGCGAAAATTACAATCAGTACTGTACACGTCAGTCTATAGGCTTTAGTGTTATGACGTCTTATCAATTTGTGAAGAGACAATAAGTGGACTAAAAACCATTAAAGACAAAGTCGAACGAGGCAAGAACTTATTATCTAGCTGTTTTTATTTAATGTAGTCATTTGACATGGTTTGCTGATATATTTCATTACAAGCGAAACTGTTAAGTCTTGAATACTGACTGGCAATATGGAATATATAAAACTCTCAAATGAAGTACGAAACCCCGGTACATATCTAGTGTCAGGATTCTGGCAACAAATGGCATCCTCCATTGCGTCAATTACTTGCGCAATGTCTTTATTGGCAGTTAAATCTAGTATATTTTCCTTTATTTTAACAAGAAAATCGTTAAAATAATGTTCTCCGTATGCATTTTTAATCTCGTCTGGACACTGTTCCCATAACTCTTTGTTTTGTGCGATAATAACATTTTCATCAGTTATATTTGTTCTGTAAAAATATCATTAAACATTAATTAAATTAATATCATTGATCATCATTGCAAGTTGACACGTGTATAGTCGTCCATTGTTATTATGTATACACAAAAACCTTGAAATCTAAGTAGGAAATTAACTCTAAAAATGTCTTACATTTGGCAAATTATGTGATCTTACGATCCAGGCAAGTTTGTGTTTGTCCTTTATCTGTTGAACTCAAATATTAACCGTAAACTATGTTCCAAAAAAAGAGAACAGGCATAACAAATAACGTACAATAATCTACCGAGGTTTGCCGAGTGGCAAAATTGACTCACTGGCCGGAATTATTTTTCCTGAGATACCGATTACAGAGCTAATTCGATATATTTTTATTTACCATTATAACTTGTTTTGTTTGATAAAAGGTGCGTACCGATTATTCTTGCTTGTCTTCGTAATATCCACATGCTCACATTAGCAAAAGTCAACAAAGGAAAAATCTTTAAAACTAAATATGCCCATTTTTATTTCGTTTTCAAAATTACTGCCAAGATTATAACTCCATCATAGCTTCATGCAAAGTTTACAATTGGTTTGCCCATTGAAAATTATGTTTAAGTATTTTTATACTTGGCTTAAGCTTACACGTCGGTCCTTCAATTTCAACTTTATTGAACCAGTTTTCGTCAGATTCCGCTAATGACCTAGACTGTATACTTTTACTTACTTGTACATGCTTGGTTCTATTGTGATGACCTTGACATTGAACTTTTGCATTTCTCTTCTGAGACATTCTGAAAATCCTATTACACCAAACTTTGTGGCAGTGTATGCGGAGAAACCAGGTAAACCATTCCTTCCTAAATATTAAAACAGTGTGTTTAGGGACAGGTAGAATGTTTTTATTATGCATCATTTTAATTGCCATTAGCAACATGTCGAGCATCTTTGCTAACCAATGGTTATGATCCAGTCCGCGCCTCTTCAAGTTGGACTGGATCGGAATCCTTGGCTAGCGAAGATGCTCGTCGAGTACCAGTAATTGAGAAGGAACCGACAAACGACATGCAGATAGCTTATATGTTGTTTTTCTTTATGTGTGTTCATCCTGATTGTCTTTTGAGTGTCTGAATAATAATACAAAAATTGCTGTTCACGTCAGAGTTCATGCAAAAAAGGGTCCGCTTAAGCCTTTGCTGAACGATTTAAAAATACAAATATATTACGACTGATTGTTAACGCGTTACATTACCAGCAAGACTTGCAACAGTGACAACACGACCTCGAGTTTTTCTGACGAGCGGTAGAAAGGCTTTAGTCACTCTGATTACACCAGTTAGATTTACGTCAATCATGTGTTGATAGACATCTAATGGACACCATTCACATTCGACATAAGATGCTACACCTGCATTGTTTATAACAGCCCATAATCCTACAAAAATAGAAGAAATGTTTAATTGGTTTTCAACATTCGTAACATCAATCACACATTATTGTGTGTTTGTTCATTGGCTTTGCCTGGCGTGTGAATATATATAAAAGTATAGTAACGTAAACCTCGTTTAACCAAAAATTATTCACTCCAAATACCTCTAGAAGCATTCTTGACCAATCATGTTAACGTATTTCATAATATGCAAATCATATAAGAACTATAGTAACACATATATATTTGTGTTGATCTTGCCGTTTGTCTTTCGACCATTGTTGTTTTGATGATTTCTATGTTCTCTGATTGACAAGTCTATGTTCAGGGTTTTATGTAGTCTGTTTTGCAACCCAATGAACTTTCAGAAAACGACGGCATTTTGGCATGTTTGGATTGTTTGTTTTTTTGTTGTTTTTTAGGGGGGTTTTTTTTAGGTTTTTTTTAGGGGGCGGGGTGTCAGTCTGAAAGATTTCACTCGGCTAAAAATTTGAGTACTGACATATTTGCACGAACCTTTATCTTGAATTGTATCTTCGACAAACTTTAATGCATCTGAGACATCTTGTTCTTTAGTTACATCTATTTGTACTGGATGCACACTTTTTGAGAAGTTTGCAAGTTCTTTTGCACCTACTCCGTTGATATCTAAACAACCAGCAAACACCTGGAATCCTAAAGTGCTCAACTGTTTGGCTATATGGTAACCAAAGCCTCTGTCGCATCCTAGAAGAAAGACATGATTGCCGTCACTTTGAAAATATTATGTTTTGTAATTTCCCCCCACTGCCCTGTTTTCTTTTCTACTTTTCCCAAGACCAATTCCTGCCTTGTTACCCCCTTTATCAAACATTCCTTTTTAACCTACTGTATATCACATCTCAAGAGAGCGTCGGGGAAAACACATTTACGATATATACATTGTAACCGATTCATCATGAATCGACCAATACGTGTTTACATTGGTCTATTTAGGGGACATAGAGAGCGTATGCTCCCCTTTTATTTGAAAATATATAAATTTTATCATAAAATCGTCCTATTTTATTTCTCTCGCTTTAAGGAATTATACATCTCCAATCATTGTAGACCGTTATAAAACAGACATAACAAACATACTGTCTGTGAGTATTCAATTCAATTCAATTCAAATATTTATTGCCATGTAAACTTTAAACATTAAGTTTGTGACATACAAAATAATAAACAATATAACTATATTTCACATATATATATATATATATACACAATCATTCATTTACAGTAAATATTCCAGTGTCCCCTGTCCTCAGTTCTAATGACCTTTTGATGTAGGACCCCAATTTATTTACTTGTGATGGTGTTGATGGATTTAGTATAAAAATCAACTTTTCTTCATCAGATAAAATTCTTTAACAGAAAAATTAAAATCCAAATAGTATTGCATTGCAATACAAAGTCCCCTACCGGTTAAAAATTCATTGTAATGGAACGAAATTCTAACTTGATCTATAACATGTCATGGTGTAACTACATAAAATAACCAACAAACCTAAAACTAAGTTCTTCAAACATTTTACTATTAAAAGAAAAGGAAAAAAAAATGTCATTTATCTTAATACAATGAATTTTAAAAATGAGTTATTTCCCTTTGAACAGAACTCTAGTAATTAATAAGCATATCATTAAAAATTTAAAACTAGGTAAAGGGCTGTAACTGAACAAGGAGAAAAGCATACATCGTAAAAACCGAACTTGACATGATAAGAAAGACAGACAGACAGACAGACAGACAGACAGAATATATATGTATAGGTCTCTGGTTTCAGACAAACAGAAACGAGTAGAGTGACAGTGAAGTCTGTTGTAAAAAATTGAAAACAACACGTTTAATAATTTCTTGTGTCCGAAGCGCCTTTCTGGATTTACATTCATCAGGAATTCGAACGTTTATATGCAAACATTTGAAATCCGAAGCTGTATAAGTACCGAAACCGTTGAAGAGCTATATGTCAAAAATCATTTGAACTAAAATAAATAGCCAAATTCATCTAAAGCCAACTTTGCCTGACGGAGTTGAATTCTTAGTTTCTTCATTATTTCAAAATTTATAAACGGACAATTTTAGTAAAGTTTGTTAAATCATGTCAGTGACTACAGTGACTACTCAGCTGATGATACCCTCGGGATCTAATAGTCCACTAGCAGAGGTTTGATATATCTCCAAAGCTCGTGACCGGTTTCAAATGTAACTTCTCAGTGTAACCTGGGACTATTATACCAATTAACTTTAACAGTTTTCTATCGGCTGACTTGTTTGCAGAAATCTATTGTGAATAGTTTACATGTACCAAATGCTAATTCACTACGTGATAAGCTGTCAATCAAAACAAAAAATCAATAATCCCGATCGGGGCATTGAAATTTCAATATAACGATCAGTTTCCAGTCCCGTTAGTACATGTATAATAGTCCTAGGTGTAACGTGCCTTTTATTTTCATACGACCGCAAAAAAAATTTGGGAGGTATAATAATAATACTGGTATGATGTAGTCTGCGTCGTCGTCTCCATCGTCGTCTGAAGACACATTACTAATAGGTTTCCGGACAATAACATGAATGGATCTCTTTGAAATTAAATAAGAAGATTCAATACCACAAAAGAAGGTTGGTATTGATTTTGGGGATGATAGTCCAAACCGTTTAGGAATTAAGCATTAAGCATTTTTTCTAATTTCAGGGTAATAACTTGTGTATAAGTATTTCATTTCCCCTATAATTGTACCACAATGATTAATACCACAGGTAAAAGGTTTGGATTCATTTTGGAGGTTATGGTGCCAACATTTTAGGAAAATACATATATCATAAAAGGAAGGCTGGGATTAGTTTTGAGGGTTGTTAGCTCATTAATGCATAATTAGGGGCCAAAAAAGGGCCAAAAACAAGCATTTTTTTTTCTAATTTCCACACATTAATTTGTGTTTAACATGTTTAAGGGCATACGATACAGTTTTGAACCTGTATTCACAAGTTGATCAAAATTTGCATATAGGCTATTTTTTACCTGATTAAATCAAATATGTAATAAAAAAATATACCTTCATGTGCTACTTTTAGAGTAAAATGAAGTCGAAATTTTGTATATTTGCTCAAAATTCAGATTTGTGTCCGTATTTTCTTTTTCGAAAGAAAGACATAATTTTTTTGTTTTAAAAGATAAGCACAAATTGTTTTTTTGTTAAATAATCGGTAATTTCTGTATTTTGTAAGTATCATTAAAAATTATGTTATTTTTATTCTGAAATAACTCTATAAGTTTATCAAATGTTCATGAATAGAGGAAAAAACGTCATTTTTTGCTGCATGTTTATCAAAATTAAAACAATTGCGCTATTTACAGTTTTATAAAATTTGGGTCACATAATCTCCTTGCAAAATGAAACAAATTGCTGTTTTAAAAAATAGGGGTCCGTGCACTCGTTTTCAAATTAAATCAGTTTGAATGATAAAAATCAGTCGAAAAATGCATCTTTTCCCGATATGTCATAGTTTGACGTCGCGAAAATAACATTTTACGTTAGCAACGTCATTACCTTCTCTGTAACTGTATCGTATGCCCTTAAGTATATGGATCTCTCTGAAACTGTTATACAAGGTTCCGTACTACAAAGGAAAGGCTTGAATCGAGTTTGGGTGTAATTGCTCCCAAGGGGAGGATGGGATTTACAAAGTTTGGAGGGTTCTAATTTTTTAAAGGGGTTTAATTTTTTTTCAAGTTTTTGAAAAGTTTCAAGAAGAAATAGATTTGTAAGATCTCGAAATTTGTTTTGTGTCAGAAACCTATATTATGTCAAAAATTAGATCACAATCCAAATTCAGACAATATCAAGCTTGAATATTGTGTCCAAATTTGCCCCAAATATTCCGGGTTCAACCTCTGTGGTCGTATTAGGTTGCGCTCAGCGAAGCATTTTATAAAAAGTTAAACTACGGGTCAAGAAATAGCACCATAACAGTGAATTTAAAAATAGCATACCTGTTATAAATACTGATTTGCCATTTACTTGGATTTTCCTGTTTCGTCTGAGTTTGTAAACAAATATAAGAAGACTAACGAAAAGTATGATAATAAGAATCACTCCATAAACACAAATATGCATAGCGCAGTCATAAAATATGCTTCACATGATAGTTAATATTCATTACTTGTTATTGTAGTTGTAACGAGAACGACCGAGTAGTAACGATTGTTAATTGATTAATCTTTTGATAAAAAGTTATCCATTGACCAATCAGAACCTTTTCAGAAAGTCATGTTTTATCTTGTTCTTTATTTGGTTTTCCGATAGACCTGTGACGGATTTTTCTCGGTGACCGATTTTTTATTTAATTTTTTTATCAGACGAGTGCTCTCCCCTTGAGAAAAATGGCATCGCCTTCTCCAGATCCAACATTTACAAAAGAAGAAATAAAAAGGAACTTATTCAAATCACCAAATGTCGAAGCAGACAGAATGACAGGTAAATCTATTATCCACATCATTAACTTTAACTAATTATACGTCTTTGTCCACATCCACTAAAATTTACACCGAACTGAAGTGGGTCTCATAAATATTTTATATCTAGTCCAAATATGTGGGTCTCATTGGGGTCTAAGCGTGACGCGGGATTGCCGATTTTTTGTAAGCGTGATTCGTGAAAGTCAAATTATTGTGTCGTGAAAACGGGAAATGAGGTCTAGCGGGACACGGGAAATGACAAAAACATGAGAATTGCTTACGTACATAGTGTAAGCGGGATACGGGAATCTGACAAAACAGTAAGCGGGATCCGGGATCGGAACCCCCCAATGAGACCCCCAAATATTTATGAAGTCTGGCAAGCCGATTATAATTTTTTTCTGGACGCCTTCGGTTGTAGGTTGTAGGAAGGCGTCCAAGTAAAAAATAATTAAATTTGAATTTAAATCACGTGTGGACACACAAAAAAAAATTAAAAATAAATAAATAGCCAAATGATGAAAAGAAAATATGAAATGACAAAGTGTACCCACACAAGATACAGATTATTCGGTCAAAAGCTATTCCAAATAATTTATTTCTGGGACACCTTCAAAAATTAAAATAGCCTTGCCAGACGACATTATATTTGGACTAGGTTTAAGTTAGCTGCGAAAACGTAGCTCTTAGTCTTAAGGTTCTTTTGATGATTTTTGATATTTGCATGAACATGTGTGAGTCTCGCGCTAAAGACTTGACAGCCCTGCTGTCCTGGACACTATTATTTTTTTCCGCGGTTTTTCCGTCGTACAAAAAATGTATTTAGCATTTTGGGGGGATGAATTTTCAGCCTCGTTACTCCATTCATCTACCGTTTTTCGTTTTGAAACTGACAAAGTTCCTGGAGTTTCCGTACTAAAATACTAAGAAATATTTTGTTGCAAAGTTTCGTGCTCAAGAGCTGTGCAACAAGACATGTCAATACCAATCAATACATCATACCCCCAAATAACGTTAATTGAAAATCTCGGCACGATAAGCAATGTACATGTACAATACCTCAATCCATTGTATGAGAAATCGATATTTAAAGTACGAGAATCAACACATAATACCAGGCCACCCAGACATGCCAGAGATATTTGTTCTGTGTTTAAAATATGTACAACAGGACCTGTACAAACCAGTTCAAATTCTTGGAATCCCGGATGACTTAATAGAATCGAAATGGCTAACATAGAATAGTGATGAAGGGATTTTTCACTTTCTATTTTGGAAACGTCAAGAATTTTTTGTTACTAGTCCGTTGGGCATATCAGATTACACATTTTAATTGCCCGAGGCGTAAATGATCTCGTCCGGGGCGTCGGGCAAGTGGATTTTTTAACCCCTGTTTTTTGTAAGCGTGACACCTGAACATGCTGAAAGTCAAATTATTGTGTCGTGAAAACAGAAAATGAAGTCTAGCGGGACAAAGGAAATAACAAAAAAATTATAATTGCTTATGTACATAGTCATTAGTGTAAGCAGTATACGAGAATCTGACAAAACAGGAATCCAGGATCTGAGACCCCCTGAACGGTAAAGAAAATTAATATCGTGCACTAATTTCTGACATTCATGGGCACAAAGGGTAAAACCACATAATATCTGTCAGTCAGAGCTCAGATATAAATAAGTCTGAATCTGCTTATGACTCATATAGGTCTGAATTTGTAAGTTTTAGGATTTGTCTCCCTAAATATACAGTCAGGGGACTTACTGAAATAAGTGATTTTTAAATCACTTATTTGAGTAGCAAATTCGAGGTTTTGTCACAAATTGGGATTATGTAGTTTTTTCAAAATTTTAAACACATAGGTTTAAATAATATCTTTTAATTAGTAAAATTAAAAAAAAATGAACTTTTTGCTTCTTTTAAGTAGCAAGGTTTATGCCTTTGATGCTATCATTTAGCTGAAAATTCTATTTTAGTTGAAAAAATGCTATAATAATGGCTTTACATAATGAACTGATACTTTCTTAAAAGATTTTTCCCAGCAGTGGGAGTTGTTTCCTGTGAAGTTCAAGGTTTCATCTTTCAGATTATGTAATAAAATTCTACTGTTCGCGATAAAAATTCCACTGTTCGGGGGTGTTGAAATTAGTGGGGGTTATTAAAAGAATGATACTTAAAGAAGTGATTTTTGAGAAGGAAATTGAGGTCTGATACTTAAATCCTAGACAACACAGATGTTGGTTCTGATAAGTTTAGAAACATAATTAGTCCCTGGATCATTAGTATTCTATATTTAAAGCTACAATAAGATTAAATCACTTCTTCTAGTGATTAATTTGTACTACGTATACTTAAATAGGTGATTATTAAAGAAAGACAACTCTAACTTCCAACCTTTATGGAAATAATGTTACTTGAATCATTGATGTAGAAAATCACTTATTTAAGTAAGTCCCCTGACTGATATACCCAAAAAATTATTGGTTACCGAATTTGAAGTTTTTCTGATCAATTTTTAAAAATCTATTATTTTACCTGGGGACTTATTAACGACCCTACGCTAATCATGCTAATAAACAATCACAACAGGTGTCATAATTAGTTGTTGTATGTAATCTGATTACCTAATGGGTCATAACAATCCTCAAAATTAATTTGTAAACACAAATTTTGGTCAGACAGGACAGGCTTTCAATTTTAATCAATTTTTCATACGAGCACAATTTACAACGTTTACCATAGTTCCACAACCAAATGGTAACTAACTGAAAGATGAGATTTGTAAGGCCAAAATTAAAAATATGTTTGTTTCCCCTCCCCCCACCCGGGTCAAAAATAAGCCCCCGGGTCCAAAAATTATTTTCCACAAAAAAATCGAAATTATTTTTTTCCTGAAAATAATTTGTTTCCATTTTTGGAAAGTGCTTGAAAGCAGAATGATTGATAATCTAAATAAATACACTCAAATTGAGCACAAACAACTGATAACTGGCCTGTACTGGACAAGTCAAACCATTCATGTGACCATGCTATGACAATCACATCCAGTTAAAAAAAAAAAAAAAAAGAACCTGCCTTCCTGGTCTGTTTACAAAGGGTAGACCCGGGGGAGGGGAAACAGACATTTTTTTAAATGTGGCCTAATATAATGAACTCTCAAGAAAACATCATTTATCTTGAAACTCGTTTAAATTTTTGAAACCTGTTCACTTCTACTGTTATAAACCTCTGCCAGTAAGAGCACCTCTGAATACAAAGAAAGATAACTCAAATTTTATCCATTTTCTCATTTATACTGATAAGACTAATAGATCAAAATCTGTATTCATCCTTCTAACTTTAGGACATGTAGGTTAAGGTCTTTTGAGTCATGGTTCCTAGATACGAAGGTCTTTGGAGGGGGAAAAGGGGGGTCCCCACTTTGTATCCTATATTTGTGATGCCATTTTTCTCTATTCTTCAGTTATTTTGTAAATTTTAAAATTAGTACAAGAATCATGCAAATAAAAGAAGCCAAGGCCTACAAGCTCATCATTAGTATAAATGTATACCAAAAGATAAAAGAAGAGAAATGAGACTATTTTAGGAGTAAAAAACAATGCACACAGAAACAACATAAAAATTGTAAAACCTTAAAAAATCTGGTTGCGCGCTAAATCCCCCATGGAGATTTTTGAAAGTTGGCAGGTCTGTGTTTAATGCAAGACGATAATAAGTCAAATATTGTTTAGCAAGAAATAATTAACCAGAATCAAAAAGTTGTAAATATCGACTCCTACAAGTCGATAAGTTATCAAAATTGGTTAACTTCAAGACCCACACATATTTATAAAAAGGTCATGCATTCAAATCAAATAATGACAACATTAAAAGACATGCACAATGCTTTGTCTTCTAGAGAAAAATATGAATGAGAGTCTAAAAAATCGGAGATAATGTTAATTAACCTTACAATGCAACCACCTGAGGACCTGGAACAACACTTAATGAGGTAAAACATCTGTGTTTAGTAAGGATGTTCAATTAAATAGTTAAATATAGATAGATCAAGTCCTTGTGAACTCTCAGACAGGTTTTTGCTGTCATAGGTGGTGTACTTTGGCCACCAAGTAAAATTAAGTTTTTTCATCAACATAAATATACCTAAACAAGTCTGTCATTTTCTGACTTGCATTGACTTAGATAAGTCTAAAATTGAAAACACATTTTTTTAATGAATACATGACTTCTTTAAGTAAAAAAAAAATGACTTGTTTGTGTCTGAGCTCTGACTATCTGTATATGATACATTTGAATGGATATGAAATGAACTTGTGTGTTTTGATTGACTATAAATAGGTGTCGAGATGTCGATTTGTCTTGTACCTTGACCTCTAGTCCAAATAATTATAACGTCTGGCAAGGCTATTTTAATTTTTCCTTGGACACCTTTCTAGGCTTCCTTCTAAATGACTAAATAGCCTTGCCAGACGTTATTATTATTTGGACTACAATGTACTTTAACTCATGATTTTTTTCTTGGATGCCAGGAGTATTGCCATATGTATAAATAATTTTTTCCATTTTAAAATAAAAGAGAATTTTTTTGGGGTGTATAAACATATGAAAAAATATCTTAGGTCATGTAATACTTCAACTAGTATTTGTACAAAAATAGGATGCATACATGTACAATGTAGATTGCGAACAGACCTAGGGGGCGAACGTGTATTGGGCAAGAACGAAACTGATACCCTATAAATACAATACAGGAAAAGAACATGTATATAGACTTTAATACATGCCCATGTTATTTACATTGTTGATATAAAAAATTCAAGAATGTTCAGAATACATGGTAAATGAAAGGGGGAGGTTCAGGAGTATCATTTTGCAACATGTGTACCAGTTTTAACTTTTTAGCTCACCTGGCCCAAGGGGCCAAGTGAGCTTTTCTCATCACTTGGCGTCCGGCGTCCGTCGTCGTCCGTCGTCGTCGTCCGTCGTCGTCCTGCGTCCGGCGTTAACTTTTACAAAAATCTTCTCCTCTGAAACTACTAGGCCAAATTTAACCAAACTTGGCCACAATCATCATTGGGGTATCTAGTTTAAAAATTGTGTCCGGTGACCCCGCCAACTAACCAAGATGGCCGCCATGGCTATAAATAGAACATAGGGGTAAAATGCAGTTTTTGGCTTATAACTCAAAAACCAAAGCATTTAGGGCAAATCTGACATGGGGTAATATTGTTAATCAGGTAAAGATCTATCTGCCCTGAAATTTTCAGATGAATCTGACATTCCGTTGTTAGGTTGCTGCCCCTGAATTGGTAATTTTAAGGAAATTTTGTTGTTTTTGGTTATTATCTTGAATATTATTTTAGATAGAGATAAACTGTAAAAAGCAATAATGTTCAGCAAAGTAAGATCTACAAATAAGTCAACATGACCAAAGTGATCAGTTGACCACTTTAGGAGTTATTGCCCTTTATAGTCAATTTTTAACCATTTTTCGTAAATCTTAGTAATCTTTTAGAAAAATCTTCTCCTCTGAAACTGCTGGGCCAAATTATTTGAAACTTGGCCACAATCATCATTGGAGTATTTAGTTTAAAAATTGTGTCCGGTGACCCCGCCAACTAACCAAGATGACCGCCATGGCTATAAATAGAACATAGGGGTAAAATGCAGTTTTTGGCTTATAACTCAAAAACCAAAGCATTTAGAGCAAATCTGACATGGGTAATATTGTTAATCAGGCTAAGATCTATCTGCCCTGAAATTTTCAGATGAATTGGACAACCTGTTTTTGGGTTGCGGCCCCTGAATTGGTAATTTTAAGGAAATTTTGCTGTTTTTGGTTATTATATTGAATATTATTATAGATATAGGTAAACTGTAAACAGCAATAATGTTCAGCAAGGTCAGATTTACAAATAAGTCAACATGACCAAAATGGTCAGTTGACCTCTTTAGGAGTTATTGCCCTTTAAAGTCAATTTTTAACCATTTTTCGTAAATTTTATATATCTTTTACTAAAATCTTCTTCTCTGAAACTGCTGTGCCAAATTGATCCAAACTTGGCCACAATCATCTTTGGGGTTTCTTGTTTAAAAAATGTGTCCAGTGACCTGGCCATCAAACCAAGATGACCGTCAGGGCTAAAAATAGAACATAGGGGTAAAATGCAGTTTTTGGCTTATAACTCAAAAACCAAATAATTTAGAGAAAATCTGACATGAAGTAAAATTGTTAATCAGGTCAAGATCTATCTGCCCTGAAATTTTCAGATGAATTGGACAACCTGTTTTTGGGTTGCGGCCCCTGAATTGGTAATTTTAAGGAAATTTTGCTGTTTTTGGTTATTATATTGAATATTATTATAGATATAGGTAAACTGTAAACAGTAATAATGTTCAGCAAAGTAAGATCTACAAATAAGTCAACATGAACGAAATGGTCAATTGACCCCTGTAGGAGTTATCGACCTTTGTAGTCATTTTTCAATCTGCTTCCTTTAATATTCACATAGACCAAGGTGAGCGACACAGGCTCTTTAGAGCCTCTAGTTTGTTTGACCATTGGGTATACAATGATGTAAAAATAATGAATTCACATCATCATGTACATTAGTAGGTTTTATTAACATGATTAAGATGAAAAGGAGGATGCATATATGACCATTTCTTTAAATTTCTTATCCCAATGTGCATGATTTGTTAATAACAAATACCAAACAAATAGATAAGAAATATTTCAGTGTTATGAATTATGACAAATGTATGATGCAGGATATAAAAAAAAATGAATAGATCATTAATTTAATATACTTTTATTTTCAGATAGCAGTTCAGCCTTGTCTTTAATGAATAGGTTACAGATAGATTATGAAATTGAAATGAGTAGAAAATTAATGCAAAAAGGTATATATACAGTTTTTACTAAGCATCCAAAATTACCATTGAAAGTTCATTACAAATGTACATGTACTTATTAAAATATCTGACTTTTCTTAACTGATTATAATCAATGTATGAGATGTATTCTCAGCAAAATAATATTAAAAAAACTTATATTCATGTGCATGTTGATTTTCTTGTTGAGCAAAGAGATTTTTTATTCATTTAAAATTAAGATCTCAAAGAGAGATTTAGAGCTTAGATATATACATTTAGGAAGATGTCATTGTGGTATGAGTGCAAATGAGACAACATGGACAACTCTTCATCCAAATAACAATTTATTAAAGTAAACCATTATACTAGGTCAATGTATGGTCTTCAACATGGAACCCTTGGCTCACACGAATAACAAGCTATAAAGGGCCCCAAAATTACTAGTGTAAAACCAGTCAAACGGGAAACAAACGGTCTAATCTATATAAACAAAATGAGAAACATGCCTTGTTGTTGATGTTGTTGGGTGCTGTATACATGTACATGTATCATATTATTGTTTTGTAAATAATTAACTCTGTATGTTTCTCCTTGTTTTACATTTGTCTAGTGAGTGCCTCATATAGATTGCTATGTGGGGCCTAAATTAATATATTGTTAGTTTCCCCAATCTCAACCCTGCCAAGCCAGGTGAGGGTAGGTACATGTAGGTAGGGAAATAATTTTATTTTTCCAAAAAGCTTGAACATTATCAGAAATGAATAAAATAATATTTGACTTAGTTTTGACAATAAAATTTTCTGAGAAGCACTATTTTTGCAGGGTCGGTCGGGATTGGAGAGACAAACAATATTTAATTTTAGGCCTGGTACATTGTATAGGGTCAGCTATTTTTTTATGGTCTGTACATACATTTTGTACAGTGACTTATTGTAGTTGTTAACTTTTTCATCATTTTGTGATTGGTCTCTGGTAAGAAGCTATCTCTAATTTTGTGCTATTTTCACATTTCTTGATCGGTGTCAGAAAAATATTTCTCCTTACTAGTGAAATATCTGTTCTCAGCAAATGATTAGTCAAAATTTGATTATGACGTCAAAATGTTTAGTTTTCTGCTGAATTTTTCTATTGGGACATCATGAAAAAAGGCAACCATGTCTGATGACGTGGCATATAAAGAACACAAGTTTCTAAAAAATCTTTGAAAAAGAAGGATAAAAATCATTATAGAAACAGATTTTAATTATTTAAAAAGCTCGGCAAGCCTCTCGCTTTAAATAATAAAATTCAACTGTCTCGAGTGGAGAAATATCGTAATACACTTGTTTCAGTGTAAGAATCTATATTTCTCATTGACATCTTAACATTTTCTCAAGTTTAGACCAAGCAATGAAACATATATTGTTAATCGGATAAAAAAAATCTGTATTTTTTTTCAGACGACATGCATGAGCAGAGACTGAAACAATTACGACAGAAGCTGAAAAATCTAAGTGATGATGATTGGATGTACCCATCGGTGGAAAAATTGCTGGGACTGAGTTAATCAGAAAAAGTTATTACCCTCAAAAAAAACAGAACAAGCACAAAATGGTCCGAGACCATTGAGCAGTCGACAAATGGAACTGATATGAAAGGTGTCAGATTGAGATCTATAATTACAGGATAACAGTGTACATTTAACTGCAGATTCCACACATTTATTTATATGGTGGAGAACTTGTTGTAGAACATGTGAATTAACATGTGTATCTATGTTTTATCATAACAAATCTTAAAAAAACAGATTTACCTTAATATCTTATTTTTAGCTCACCTGGCCCAAAGGGCCAAGTGAGCTTTTCTCATCACTTGGTGTCCGACGTCCTTCGTCGTTAACTTTTACAAAAATCTTCTCCTCTGAAACTACTGGGCCAAATTGAACCAAACTTGGCCACAATCATCATTGGGGTATCTAGTTTAAAAAATATGTGGCGTGACCCGGTCAACCAACCAAGATGGCCACCACGGCTAAAAATAGAACATAGGGGTAAAATGCAGTTTTTGGCTTATAACTCAAAAACCAAAGCATTTAGAGGAAATCTGACATGGGGGTAAACATGTTTATCAGGTCAAGATCTATCTGCCCTGAAATTTTCAGATGAATCGGTCAACCCGTTGTTGGGTTGCTGCCCCTGAATTGGTAATTTTGAGGAAATTTTGCTGTTTTTGGTTATTATCTTGAATATTATTATAGTTAGAGATAAACTGTAAACAGCAATAATGTTCATCAAAGTAAGATTTACAAATAAGTCAACATGACCGAAATGGTCAGTTGACCCCTTTAGGAGTTATTGCCCTTTATAGTCAATTTTTAACCATTTTTCGTAAATCTTAGTTATCTTTTACAAAAATCTTCTCCTCTGAAACTACTGGGCCAAATTAATTCAAACTTGGCCACAATCATCTTTGAGGTACCTTGTTTGAAAAATGTGTCCGATGACCTGGCCATCCAACCAAGATGGCCACCACCGCTAAAAATAGAACAGGGGTAAAATGTAGTTTTTAGGCAGTTAAGCTGCCTTATGCGAGCACCCTAGATTTTTGTTCTACCCAATAAATGCTCAAATATGTGCCATTGTTATTATCTAGCTGGATGTTATGTTATTCATAACTAATTGGACAGTTTTTTCATACTTTTAATTCTTGATTACAAAAAATATGATCAGAAAAACCTTAAATGATCGTCGATTTATCCAAAAGTTTTGAAGTTGCACATAGGAAGTAGGGCACATTAGGACTCTTTATGTAGTTTATTATCCCCTGAGATTTTGGCTAAGCTGTCAAAGAACAAATGTATGAAATGTTTAATCGCCGAAAATCTCTATAGACAAGTAGTTTAGATTTCCCAAATGGCAAAAGTCGTAGGAATATTGTTTGTCGTCAATACGTAGTCAACTACGTCAGTAGTTTTAAAATAAGTTCCACTGTTCATGCTGTTGTCGGCAATTTTAAATTATAAGACGAAATTTTTGTATCTTTTCAATTTGGAGGCAGGGGTTCAATTAGCGGTTGTCCGAGGTCTGCGAACTTCCACGTTTGCAGTCGAACTTTCGATTTGGTTACTAGCTACGCTTGACATGCACGACTTGAGAGGAAATAAAAAAGTAACTTTGCAAACCTTTTTACCAAAGTCAACCGCTAGCTTTATACAGAAAATCGCCGACAAATAATGTGTAAATTCGAGTAAGATCGTATCTGACAAAAACAACATTGAAAACAAAATGGCTGACATGAGAAGAAAATTCTAATATCGGATCCGATTCCGGAAGCAGATATGGGTATTTCCGGGTTTTGGCGATCTTTGATCTTTAAAAAAATCAGACAGATGACAAAATACATCTTTGCATGGTAAATAAATATAAATACTAGAATTGAAAACCAAAAGATATATGTAAAAGAATGAAAAAAAAACAGAAAATATTTTGTACTGAAAATGTGAGAAACGTACAATTAAATACAATGATGATGAAGTAGAGCAGAATATAATGGTGCAACAGTGCCAGCGTTCTGAAGATCCATACTAGGTATCCATAGGAAACTCAAAATTACTTTTTGACAAATTTTAATGTCTAAATCCAATACAATGTTAGTCTTTGTGACAGCTGGGAACAGTATTTCTAACAATATATATGGTCCTGGTGACAGTATAAATTTTCTTTATCAGTAATAAATGTTGGTAAAGCAAGTTAGATGCTTTTAAAGTGTAAACATATTACTAAATGGGTATTTTTTTTCTCAATTTTGATGGGTCAGTTAAAATAGCTGGAAGTTTCTTATTTTACACATATAGTGCAACTAGATAATATGATACCTGAATGTAAGCAAATTATATGTATGTGGAGTCCTTTGGGGCACTCTACCCCCTCCTGTTTGATAACTTTGAAGCGCATGAGATCCCCACCTCTCAACCATATACATTCATGTATGGGATTATATAACTAATCAAATAAAATATAGGTGAAGTCCCTAGGGTCACCCACCACCTCCTGCTTCAGAACTTGGAAACAGTCGAGATCCTCACCCTCAACCATATTTATTCATGTATGGGACAATATAACCAATCAAATGAAATACAGGGGGAGTCCCTGGGGTCACCCCACCACTCCTGTTTGGGAACTTTGAAACAGTCGAGATCTCCACCCTAAACCATATATATTCATGTATGGGACAAAATAATAAATCAAATGAAATATAGGGGGAGTCCCTGTGGGTCATCCCACCCCTCCTGTTTGAGAACTTGGAAATGGTCGAGATCCCCACCCCTAAACCATATATATTTATGTATGGGACAATATAACAAATCATATGAAATATAGGTGGAGTTTGTGGGGCCACTCTACCCCTTCCTGTTTGAGAATTTGGAAACGGTTGAGATCCCCTCCATAAACCATATATATTCATGTATTGGACAACATAACAAATCAAATGAATTATAGGGGGGAGTCCCTAGGGTCACTGCACCCTCATGTTTGAAAACTTGGAAACAGTCGAGATCCTCACCACGTAACCATATATACTCATGTACGGGATTAAATAACAAATAAAATAAAATATAGGGGAAGCCCCTGCGGTCACCCCACCCCTCCTGTTGTTTGAGAACTTGGAAACAGTCGAGATCCTAACCTTAAATTAAACCAAATATTTTCATGTATGGGACAAAAGAACAAATCAAATATAGGGAGAGTCCTAAGGGTCACCCTACCCAATCCTGTTTGATAACTTGGAAACAGATGAGATCCCCACCCCTCAACCATATATATTCATGTATTGGACAATATAACAAATCAAATGAAATATAGAGGAAGTCACTGGGGTCCCCCACCCCTAAACCATATATATTAATGTATGGGACAATATAAAAAATCAAATGAAAAATAGGGGTAGTCCATAGGGTCACTCACACCCTCTTGTGTGTGTTTTGAGAACTTGTAAAAGATTGAGATACCAACTCCTAAACCATATTCATTCCTGTATGTCATTTCAAAAAGATTGAATGACATACAAGGTCAATCTCATAGGCGTCACATATGCATATCACTTTAATTTGCTAGACCTAACACCTGTCATTTTATTCCAAACTTAAACATCATGGACTTGGGTTAAAGGTTGGAGTCATTTACATTTACTATGGACAGGTCAGTCAGACCTCACTATTGATCCCTGTAGTAGTAAACATTTGTCTGATTTGTGTCTCATAACTTTAGTACTGTAGAACATAAACTCAGTTTTCTTTCCAGGGAAGCAAGTCCATTCATACTTTTACAAGCTCGTACTAAAGTCAACTTGAAATACTAACAGTCAGCTAATGCGAACAATTACGATCAACTAAAAGAACTGCAATCATTGCGAAGTTGTACCACTGCTGACTCGAGACTCATGACCATGAAAAAAAAAATATACTTGATATATATATATGTTGCTATTGAAAACCTTGATAAAATATGAATTATTTGCCTTAATGATTAATTCATTAAATGAACATAAATGTACAATTATATATGAATGTTTAATGTTTGTTCTTTTAAATCTTTAAAAAAAAATTGAAGCAACCTTGCCACAGTTTTCATAATTATGTTTGCCTTGGTTTTTGATTAACTGCCTACAGTGCTTACAGCGCTTTGATTTGCTTATAACTCTGAAACCAAATCATTTAGAGCAAATCTGACAAGGAGTTAAATTGTTAATCAAGTCAATATATATCTGCCTTGAAATATTCAAATGAATTGGACAACCGGTTGTTGGGTTGCTGCCCTCCAATTGGTAATTTTTAAAGAAATTTTGCTGTTTTTGGTTATTATCTTGAATACTATTATAGATAGCGATAAACTGTAAACAGCAATAATGTTCATCAAAGTAAGATCTACAAATAAGTCAACATGACCTAAATGGTCAATTGACCCCTTAAGGAGTTATTGCCCTTTATAGTCAATTTTTAACAATTTTCATTAATTTGGTAAATTTATGTAAATTTTTAGCAAATATTTTTCTCTGTTACTAATGGGCAAAGTTCATTCTAGATATAATTGTAAGAAGCAAGAACGTTCAGTAAAGTAAGAACTTCAAACACATCACCATCACCAAAATACAATTTTGTCATGAATCCATTTGTGTCCTTTGTTTAATATGCACATAGACCAAGGTGAGCGACACAGGCTCTTTAGAGCCTCTAGTTATATATAAAAGTTTCTATAAATTTGTCTTGGTATATTTTTTTCACATTTTCTGCGATTGACTTATGCATTTAAGTGTTCCTTTAGTATATTTTGACTCTCTTTTATCTGACCTATTTAACATATCAACTTTCAGTATGAAATTAATGAAGAATGCATTAGATACATGTGTCACATCAGTTTATGAATGAAAGCTTACATCAACCATAACAAATAACTGGAGATGGGGGATAAACATCAATGAGACAGAAACTTAACTACAAAAATAAGCAAAAGATGACTACAACAATAGAAAAATGAATAGACAAGTATCTATATATATTCAATTTTCAATCATCAAATTTTATACAACTGCAAAAATTAAAAAAAATTTGGTCGTATATTTTATTGATATTGGTATCACGTTGTCGTTGTCAGTGTTGTGTTTTATTCTTGAATTCTTGGGGTTCTCTAATATGCTGAATCTTACTGTGAATTAAGTGTTTGGAATTTTGGTCCTGTTTTTAAAAGGGTCCGAAATTAAACTTTTTGTTTGATTTCATAAAAAATGGAATTATTGGGGTTCTTTGATATGCCAAATCTTACCGTGAATTAAGTTTTTGGAATTTGGGTCCTGTCTTGAAATTGGTCCACATGAGGTCCAAAGGGTCCAAAATTAAACTTTGTTTGATTTCATCAAAAATTGAATTATTGAGGTTCTTTCATGTCTTTGATATATGCCAAATATAACCGTGTATTTAGATTTTTAATATTGGGTCCTCTTTTCAAATTGGTCTACCAAAAGTTTGATTTTAACAAAAAATGAATTCTTGGGGTACATTGATATGCTGAATGCAAACATGTATTTAGATTGTTAATTATGGGTCCAGTATTCAAGTTGGTCCAAATTGGGGTCCAAAATTAAACTTTGTTTGATTTTAACAAAAATTGAATATATGGCGTTCTTTGATATGCCTAATCTAACCATGTATTTAGATATTTGATTTTTGAGCCCTGTTATCAAATTGGTCCACATTGAGGTCAAAAGGGTCCAAAATTAATCTTTTTGTTTGATTTCATCAAAAATCGAATTATTGGGGTTCTTTGATATGCCGAATCAAACTGTGTTTTTAGATTCATAATTTTTGGTCTCGTTTTCAAATAGGTCTTTGATTATGGGCCCAGTTTTCAAGTTGGTCCAAATTGGTGTCCAAAATTACACTTTGTTTGATTTCATAAAAATTTAATTTTTGTGGATTCTTTGGATATGCGGAATCAATCCATGTATTTAGATTTTTGATATTGGACCATATTGGGTAAATTCTTATACGACCGCAAAAATTTTAATTTTTCGTCGTATATTGCTATCACGTTGGCGTCGTCGTCTTGCGTCGTCGTCATCCGAATACTTTTAGTTTTCGCACTCTAACTTTAGTAAAAGTGAATAGAAATCTATGAAATTTTAACACAAGGTTTATAACCACAAAAAGAAGGTTGGGATTGATTTTGGGAGTTTTAGTTCAAACAGTTTAGGAATTAGGGGCCAAAAAAGGGCCCAAATAAGCATTATTCTTGGTTTTCGCACAATAACTTTAGTATAAGTAAATAGAAATCAATGAAATTTAAACACAAGGTTTATGACCACAAAAGGAAGGTTGGGATTGATTTTGGGAGTTGAGGTCTGAACAGTTCAGGAATTAGGGGCCAAAAAGGGGCCCAAGTAAGCATTATTCTTTGTTTTTCGCACCATAACTTTAGTATAAGTAAATAGAAATCTTTGAAATTTAAACACAAGGTTTATGACCATAAAAGGAAGGTTGGGTTTGATTTTGGGAGTTTTGGTCCCAACAGGTTTTTAGGAATAAGGGGGCCAAAGGGTCCAAAATTGAACTTTATTTGATTTCATCAAAAATTGAATAATTGGGGTTCTTTGATATGCCGGATCTAACTGTGTATGTAGATTCTTAATTTTTGGTCCCGTTTTCCAATTGGTCTACATTAAGGTCCAAAGGGTCCAAAATTAAACTTAGTTTGATTTTAACAAAAATTGAATGCTTGGGGTTCTTTGATATGCTGAATCTAAAAATGTACTTAGATTTTTGATTATTGGCCCAGTTTTCAAGTTGGTCCAAATCGGGGTCCAAAATTAAACTTTGTTTGATTTCATCAAAAATTGAATAATTGGGGTTCTTTGATATGCCAAATCTAACTGTGTATGTAGATTCTTAATTTTTAGTCCCGTTTTCAAATTGGTCTACATTAAAGTCCAAAGAGTCCAAAATTAAACTAAATTTGATTTTAATAAAAATTGAATTCTTTGGCTTTTTTGATATGCTGAATTTAATCATGTACTTAGATTTTTGATTATGGGCCCAGTTTTCAAGTTGGTTCAAATCAGGATCCAAAATTATTATATTAAGTATTGTGCAATAGCAAGAAATTTTCAATTGCACAGTATTCAGCAATAACAAGAAATCTTCAATTGCACAGTATTGTGCAATACCAAGAAATTTTCAATTGCACAGTATTGCGCAATAGCAAGAAATCTTCAATTGCACAGTATTGTGCAATAGCAAATATTTTCAATTGCACAGTATTGCGCAATAGCAAGAAATATCTAATTGCACAATATTGTGCAATAGCAAGAAATTTTCAATTGATTGGAGTTATCTTTCTTTGTCCAGAATAGAAGTTGAATCAACTTAAATCATTGTTTTATACAATACACAATGTATATTCACTTTTACTACCAACTGATAAATTAAAACAATCTTTACCATTCAGTGATAACAAGCACTTTTTGTTACATTTTAATATTTTATGATGTATTTAAATGAGTAGTTATTGTTGCAAACTCCATTAGAAATTTGAATTGAGATCAGTTTTGAAAAAAGGGAACGGGGATGTGAAAAAAAAAATAGTGGGGGGGGGGGGTTAAATTTTTCTCATTTCAGATTTCATAAATAAAAAGAAAATTTCTTCAAACATTTTTTTGAGAGGATTAATATTCAACAGCATAGTGATTGCTCAAAGACAAAAAAAATATTTTAAGTTCATTAGACCACATTCATTCTGTGTCCAAAACCTATGCTGTGTCAACTATTTAATCACAATTCAAATTAAGAGCTGAATCCAGCTTGAATGTTGTGTCCATACTTGCCCCAACCGTTCAGGGTTCAACCTCTGCGGTCGTATAAAGCTGCACCCTGCGGAGCATCTGGTTTTTTTTTAAGTTCATTAGAACACATTCATTCTGTGTTAGAAACATATGCTGTGTAAAATATTTAATCACAATCCAAATTCAGAGCTGTTTCGAGCTTGAATGTTGTGTTCATACTGGCCCCAATTGTTCAGAGTTCGACCTCTGTGGTCGTATCATGCTGTCCCTGTGGAGCATTTTATTGGTAAATTGTTTTGTTAAAAATTTGACTGCTAGTTTTCTCATTGAATTGTTTCATATATTAGGTCATATCACTGGGCTTTTAATGGCAGACCATGCAGTATGGGTTTTTTTTACAACAGCAATTTTATGACCAGACAATATTTTATGCTATAGTGATGTATGCATCTGAAGACATTTTGGTTTGCAGACAAATCCTTGAGTTTTATTACATGTATCTCTATTGAAAATTTAGCACAAGGTCCCATACTACTCAAGGATTGTTGGGATTGTGTTATGGGTTTCATACCTTAATAAGGAAGTTGGAATTTATTTTGAGGGTTATTGTCGTAGCTGTATAAAAATTGTGAGAAAAACACATTTTTCATGTTTCAGGACAATAATTGGTGTACAATGTAAAACAGTATGGATGTCTATGAAATTTTATCACAAGGTTCCATACTTCAAAAGCAAAGTTATGAATATTTTTTTTTGAGGGGAGAAAGTGAGTGTTACATTTACTGTATAAAACTGTATTAAGTTTAAGCACAAGGTTCGATTCCATAATTGGAAGATTGGGATATATTCTGCAGGTTATTTTCATGGGCGGATCCAGGACCACCCTTTTGTGGAAAAATATTGGTTGATTATATAGGGAATCACTGAAGCAGGTCTGGAGCGGTCAGTCAGCTTAAACCATGCCCGACATAACCAAATATATGAATTCAAAAGGAATGACCAAAGGCACAATAAATGACAAAATGATAAACAAACAAAAAATAACAGGCAGCAACTACTGAATTGCATGTTCCTAGCTTTCATTAGCTAATGATAAACATGAGGAGGGGGGGCAATAGGGGGATCGTTAACATGTTAAAAAAACACCTCGATTTTGGCAAAAATGCTGATAACAGTTTACAAAGTGGGTTGAAAACAGTTAACATTTTAAATGTGTCTCAGATAACAGTTAACAACACCTTGAAAAGGGACAAAACAGGTTAACATAAAAAGGTTTACCCCCCCCCCCCCCCCTCCTCATACATAATGCTGTTGGATTAAAACATTTTTACAAGAATCACACATAGGAGAAGGACCTCCCTTACATTAAAGTGGTACATGCATACAACCACAAAAATAGAAATCAGTTGTACATGGCTGAACTCGGTCAAATTGACAAGATAGTTCTGTTAAAAAAACGTTATTTCAAAAAGTCAAAAGAGTAAACTAGTGAAAAGTCTTACCGTAACAATTAAGAAAACCATACCAGTGATATTTATCAACCATTTTTATAGATGAAGATCAAAGCATGGAAGTATGGGACACCGAGACTTGTCAGAATGTAAATAGCATATGGTGACATTAAACATTTATAGACTACACTTAATGTGTACCTTTAGAACAAAGCAGTGCTTATATTCATTTGGCCTACACCTATTATTATTCTCTATGTAAAATTGAGCATGGAAATAGGGAATATGACAAAGAGACAACAACCCAATCAAAGACCAGAAAACAGCCAAAGGCAACCAATGTTGATGGATGTTACATATAATGAAATTGCGTCTAGACTAAAATGATGCACACAAAACGAAACTACATATTATCGAGCTCATGCCCTGTAAATTGTCTATTTTAGACTTTTTATGATTTTGAAAAATGTTTTACGTTGTTATTAATCAAATATGGGAATTCGGGTCAAATCGTTGAACATGAATTTGACTGCTAGTGCACAGGGGCTTGTTAAGGGACGACATCAAAAGTTCAATGTAGGATAAAAAACTTAATTCACATAGTTTTTTGGCTGACCCCCCTACCCCCCTTCTTAACTTAATTTGGGAAAAATTGATTTACCTATATGGATATATGTAAAATCGATTTTAGATTAACAAAACTTGCAGCAATGTCTTATCACAGAAATTTGTGACATATTGCTATTTGCGTACTTGGACAACGCTATTGCTTGTAACCCGGATGTTTCACCGTCTTTTCTTGAGCAAAATATATTATAGCAGCAAATTATGTCGACTTGAATTAATCATTTTGGTTAAATTACTAGAAGATATATAGTCTCGTTGCACTAGAGTTATGGTAATCGTCCTTACTGAGAACAACGTCTTGTAGCACTTTTCATAGATTTTTTGCCTTATAAATACGCTATAAACCCCACCCATACTTCAATAACAACAGCTTGGTCGAAGGCTTCCGTGATGTTTCTAGACGAGAGTTTATCCTTAAAATTTATTCAAAATCCTTTAGAAATGATTAGTTTTTAAAGGGAGATGGAAAACAATATTGGCTGAAAATATCCTGTATTTAGATAAAACAAGTATCTAAAACAGACAATTAAGATTTTATATAGTATCTCTATATAAGTCCTTGGTTAAAAAACAATACATTTTGTTTTTTGATCCAATAAAAAAAGAAGCAAAAGATTAATATATATACGTTTTTATACGACCGCAAAAATTGATTTTTTTTGGTCGTGTATTAGTATCACGTTGGCGTCGTCGTCGTCGTCGTCGTCCGAAGACATTTGGTTTTCGAAATCAAACTTTAGTTCAAGTAAATGGAAATGTATGAAATTTAAACACAAGGTTTATGACCATAAAAGGAAGGTTGGGATTGATTTTGGGTGTTTTGGTCCCAACAGTTTAGGAATAAGGGGCCAAAAAGGGCCCAAATAAGCATTTTACTTGGTTTTCACACAAAAACTTTAGTATAAGTAAACATAAATCTTTGAAATTTTAATATAAGGTCTATGAACACAAAAGGAAGGTTAGAATTGATTTTGGGAGTTTTAGTCCCTACAGTTTAGGAATTAGGGGCTAAAAACAGGTCCCAAATAAGCATTTTTCTTGGTTTTTGCACAATAACTTTAGTATAAGTTAATAGAAATCTATGAAGTTTAACACAAGGTTTATGACCACAAAAGGAAGGTTTGGATTGATTTTGGGAGTTTTAGTCCCAACGAATAAGGATCAAACAATGAATTATTGGGGTTCTTTGATATGCCAAATCTAACCGTGTATTCAGATTCTTAATTTTTGGTCCTGTTTTCAAATTGGTCTACATTAAGGTCCAAAGGGTCCAAAATTAAACTTAGCTTGATTTTAACAAAAATTGAATTCTTGGGGATCTTTGATATGCTGAATCTAAACATGTACTTAGATTTTTGATTATGGGCCCAGTTTTCAAGTTGGTCCAAATCGGGGTTCAAAATTATTATATTAAGTATTGTGCAATAGCAAGAAATTTTCAATTGCACAGTATTCCGCAATAGCAAGAAATCTTCAATTGCACAGAATTGTGCAATAGCAAGTAAATTTCAATTGCACAGTATTGCGCAATAGCAAGAAATCTTCAATTGCATGTACAGTATTGTGCAATAGCAAGAAATATCTAATTGCACAATATTGCGCAATAGCAAGAAATTTTCAATTGCACAGTTTTGCGCAATAGCAAGAAATATTCAATTGCACAGTATTGTCCCGTTTTCAAATTGGTCTACATTAAGGTCCAAAGGGTAAAAAATTAAACTATGTTTGATTTCAACAAAAATTGAATATATGGGGTTCTTCAATATGCTGAATCAAACCATGAATTTAGATTTTTAATATTTGGACCCGGTTATCAAATTGGTCCACATTGAGGTCTAAAGGGTCCAAAATTGAACATTATTTGATTTCATCAAAAATTGAATTCTTGGGGTTCTATGATATGCTGAATCGAACCATGTATTTAGATTTTGGATATTGGAACATAATAGGTAAATGTCCAATTTAAAATTTTTAAGTTTTTAAGTTTAAGTTCTTAGACCACATTCATTCTGTGCCAGAAACCTATGTTGTGTCAACTATTTAATCACAATCCAAATTCAGATCTGTATCAAGCTTAAATGTTGTGTCCATACTTGCCCCAACTGTTCAGGGTTCGACCTCTGCGGTTGTATAAAGCTGCGCCCTGCGGAGCATCTGGTTAAATATTATTTTTGTTGTAGATATAAATTGTGTTATCAGTAAACTAAAACCTAACTAATATTATTGTTATAAACATATATATGCACATGCAAGACAGTTCTTCAATCTGACGATACGTGTATTTTTGCATTACACAATGTCACGTTTTTTCTCGTACTATTAACGACATCTTTACACTCAATCTTTTTGATGTTGGATATGTGCTGAATGACACAGGATTTTTTATAAGTTATTATTGGCTTTTAACTAGCTACCAGTTACTGCAATTGCTCCTATATCTGTACTTAGTGTCTTATTTGTTGTAGGGATGTATAAATACCCTGCCACGTCCTGACTGTGTTTTTGTGATCTGACCAGTTCAGCCCTTACCAACTGATGTTTAGAGTTTGTTCATATGTTTTACTGTTAAATTGCTGTCATAGGTTAGAGAGAGGCTTGGGTGCCGGCCAACTTGTTTAATCAGTATGTGACTGTCCCAGGTCAACAGCCTTCAATTTGGTTTCTGGATATATATCATAATTGTATTTGTTTCATTGTTTGTTTTTTCATTAATCAGGCTTTTCTTGCTTTAATTGTTTTAGATTTTTTTCTTTTTAGGCCTTTAAAAGCTGACAATGCAATATGGGTTTTGCTCATTGTTGGAGGCCATATATGGTAACCTATAGTTGTTAACTTCTATGTTGTTTGGTCTTATTGACAATTATAATCACATCTCCTTATTTTTGCATTAACTAAGTTATTTATGTCTTAAGAAAATGTAATTCCAGACTGTATGTAAATGTTAACTGTAAAAACTGAAAAGACTGAATAATGAAAATTATATCTTTTTAAACTTAATGTTGCTTCAAACAAAAAGTTTCATAGACATTTTTTGTCACGCTTGACGGAGTCAAAAAGCGAGGCTTAATATATGTTCATGTTAGTGGAATGAGAGGTGAAATGAGTTAAGACTACTACTTCTGCAAGGGATGTTTAGCTACCTCAGTGGTTATCAATGAGGATCTCGCATGCGGTCAGCTCTATGCTTTCACCTGGTTCATGATTATACAAGAATTGAGAAGCCTGTGGTTTACTGGTTGTCATTCACTTTGGTTCATTACTATAACTCCACAACATTGTATTTGTTTTTCGTAAATATTTTTGTTTTAAATAAGGCCGTTGATTTTCTCGTTTGATATTTTTTTACATTTTTCATGTCGGAGACTTTTCTAGCCTACACTTTATGTTTTTTTCTTCAATTATTGAAAACAGTAAGGTTGTTAATAGTAAATGCTTACATCGACTTCATTTGTCCAGCGGCGGGTAGTTGTCTCCTTGGCAGTCATACCACATCTCCTTATTTTTTTATATTATATAAATTAGAAAGCAATGCATTTGCATTATGCAGAGGCTATATTCGTATTGAACTACGCTCTAGGTACACCTGTATGGCACGCCGTTATTATATTTATTCAATTTCGAGATATCTTATTTAGTTAAATAAGATATCTTATAAACTAATTGAGATATCTTAATAACAAAATGAGATATCTTATATATTAATTGAGATATCTGATTTATTAAATAAGATATCATATATTAAATAAGATATCTTATTAAAATGTTTATAAAGATATCTTATTAAATATATAAGATATCTTATTTACTTAATAAGATATCTCCATAAGTTAATAAGATATCTCTATTAGTTTATAAGATATCTCTATTAATTAATAAGATATCTCTATTAGTTTATAAGATATCTCTGTTAATTAATAAGATATCTTATAAAGTTTGTATTTAAAAGATATCTTTTTAAAGAAGTAAGATACCTTATATACTTTATAAGATATCTTATTAATTAATAGAGATATCTCATTAACTTATATAGATATCTTATAAACTAATAGAGATATCTTATAAACTCTTAGATATCTTATTAACTTATAGAGATATCTTATTAACTTATAGAGATATCTTATAAACTAATAGAGATATCTTATAAACTTTTAGAGATAACTTATTAACTTATAGAGATATCTACGGAAGCCTGGAGCTGCCTTGTATTATTGTTTATAACTAAACCATATATGATAATCATCGCGATAATATTTTGTATATTGCAATACGACGACTTATTTATCGCAATATTTCGCTATATTTAACAACAAGGCACTTTATTTAGCGCAATGATTTTTTACATTTAACAGTAAGAAGACTTAATTATCGCAAGAATTTGCTTTATGTAATAAGACGACTTATTTATCGCAATAGTTTCGCTATATCTAACAACAAGGCATCATATTTAGAGCAGTGTATTGCTATCATTAAAACGAAGAAGCCTTACTTATCGTTATTATTTGCTATAAATAACAAGACGCCTTATTTATCGCAATATTTCGCTATATCTAACAACAAGACGTCTTAGTTATCGCAATGATTTGCTCTAGACACCTTATATATCGCCATACTAACAAGACGCCTTAGTTATCGGAAGATTCTGATTTTAATATATATTTCCACACTTCAGACTATCTATCAACTCCTGTGTACATTAACCTCAATTTCAGGTATAGAGATATGGTCTTCTATGACATGTGCTTTTGACCAACCACAAGAATTTGCGATCATCCGATGTTCAGTACTTCAATACTTTGAATAAAATCTTTTATTGTATATCATGGATCTATATGCAAGTATACAACGTATACCAGACGTTTCTTAGATTGATTATTTTTCTCCCTCTCTCTTTTTTTTTTCATAAATCCCTTGTATCTTGTATCTGTATGTATTGGCACAAGTCAGGAACCTGTAGTTTACTGGTTGTCGGTGGTTCCTGTCTCGACCCACAGTTAATATTTTGTAAATGTTTTTTATGTTTAATTTGGCCAATTGCGTGTGTAAATTGTTTCCCACTTTTCATGTCAAGCCTTTTATAGACGACTTTACTGTATCGGGTTTAACCATTTTGAAAGTTTCCTTTTATTGTTTGAATCCATCATATTTAAATTAGAAATATATCACATCTCTTTGTTTTTAAATTATAAATCTAACTTTTAAAGTCTTGTTTTCCCGAACAAGCATGACATATTTTTCACTGGGGGTTAAATTTTACAAAAAGCAGTCAATCAAATTACACTTTTGTTAATAAAGAGGAAAACCATTTTAAATTTATTCATTTGTTAGGTTGGGATATAGGAGATTTCATATATGGTAACCTTGTAAGAGCTGAAAAATAGACATAATTTGCGACATATTAAAATGAATTATAACGCCCTCTTCCCTTTCCCATCCTCCGAATTCATCTATAAATTTAAACCGACTATCACGAAATTACGGAAGCCCTGGAGTGCCATGCAAAAAAAAAAATTTCAACTTGTGCGCAGAAGTTACCAACTTGCGCGCACAAGTTACTATCTTGCGCGCACATCATGTATATAAACATATGTTTGTATTCGGTAGGTACGGCGTTCCATAAAGTAGTCTCTTTAGCAAAACAGCGCATGTCTATAAGATCACGTTTAACTTGTGCGCACAAGTTGTACAACTCGTGCGCACAAGTTGTGTAACTCGTGCGCACAAGTTGTGTAACTTGTGCGCACAAGATAGTAACTTGTGTGCGCAATATAGTAACTTGTGCGCGCAAGTTGGTAACTTGTGCGCACAAGTTGAATTTTTTTTTTTGCATGGCACTCCAGGGCTTCCGTACGAAATAGCACAATAGTGTTGAAAGTAGAGTTAAACACCATCAGTCATAATCCCTTCCCTAGAATACCTCAACTGGTTGTTTCCGTGTAGTTCTTCTATTTATCCATAAAAAAACATTTAAAAACACTGCTCACATTCTAGTATATCCGCATTAATAAATTTATTAATGTAATTTAGACTAAACGACACCATGTTTGTTATGAGCATCTGCCATCCAAACTAACTATAAACTAGAGGCTCTCAAGAGCCTGTGTCGCTCACCTTGTTCTATGTGCATATTAAACAATGGACACAGATAAATGCATGACAAAATTGTTGGTTTGGTGATGTTTATGTGTTTGTAGATCTTTCTTTACTGAACATTTGTGTGCTACAATTATCTCTATCTATAATGAACTTAGCCCAGTAATTACAGTGGAAGATATTTTGTAAAAATTTACAAAAAATTATGAAAATTGATAAAAATTGACTATAAACAGCAGAAAGATCTTCACCTGATAAACAATTTAACTCTCTGGTTTCAGAGATATAAGCCAAAATATACATTTTACTCCTATGTTCTACTTTTATCCATGGCGGCCATCTTGGTTGTTTGGCCGGGTCATCGGACACATTTTTAAACTAGTTACCCTAATGATGATTGTGACCTAGTTTGGTTAAATTTGGTCTATTAGTTTCAGAGGAGAATATTTTTGTAAAAGTTTTCGAAAAGAACTAAAGAACGAAAAAAATATCAAGAATTCAAGAATAAAATTATTGGTTCCGCATGGATGCACACGGGTTTTAAGGGGATTATGAGAGGTGACCTTTGGTGACACCCTTCGCTCAATAACAAGATAAAAGTCTATGGGGGCGCTTGAAGTACATGTTTCCCTAAACCACCAGCGTATTCTACTAACACATTTATGCAGTCTGTATGTATGGTGTCTGACTGTTAAATGCAGCCTGTATATATGGTGTCTGTGGTTGTTAGATGTAGTCTATATATGCCTGTTGTCTGTGGTTGTAAGATGTAGTCTTCGTATATATAATGCTGGTGTGACAGTTAGTTAAAGTCTGTATATATATGACGTCTGTGGTTGTTAGATTTAGTCTTTACATGGTATCTGTTGTTGTTAGATGTAGCCTATATATGGTGTCTGTGATTGTTAGATTTAGTTTTTATATTGTGTCTGTGGTATTTAGATAAAGTCTGTATAGATATTATGTCTTTGGTTAGATTTAGTTTTTATATTGTGTCTGTGGTATGTAGATAAAGTCTGTATAGATATGGTGTCTGTAGTATGTAGATAAAGTCTATATATACATGGTGTATGTAGATATAGGAAGATGTGGTGTGAGTGCCAATGAGACAACTCTCCATCCAAATGTGGTTGTTAATTGTAGTCATATTATGGTATATGTTGTTGTTATATTTAGTCTATATATGGTGTCTGTGGAAGATAGAAGTCTGTGTATAAATGGTGTCTGTGGTTGTTAAATGTAGTCTTTATAAGGCATCTGTGGTAGTTAAATGTAGCCTTTATAAGGCATCTGTGGTAGGCAGATGTAGTCTGTATATATATGGTGTATGTGGTAGTGAGATAAAGTCTTTATATGGTGTCTATGGTAGTTAAAAGTCTGTGTATATATGGTGTCTGTGGTTATTAAATGTAGTCTTTATACGGTATCTGTGGTATGTAGATGTAGTCTTTATATGGTATCTGTGGTAGTTAAATGTAGTCTTTATATGGTGTCTGTGGTTGTTAAATGTAGTCTTTATATGGTATCCGTGGTAGTTAGATGTAGTCTTTATAAGGTGTCTGTGGTAGGTAGATGTAGTCTTTATATGGTATCTGTGGTAGGTAGATGTAGTCTGTATATGGTATCTGTGGTAGTTAAATGTAGTCTTTATATGGTGTCTGGTTGTTAGATATAGTCTTTATATGGTGTCTGTGGTAGTTAGATGTAGTCTTTATAAGGTGTCTTTGGTTGTTAAATTTAGTCTTTATAAGGTGTCTTTGGTTGTTAAATGTAGTCTTTATATGGTATCTGTGGTAGTTAGATGTAGTCTTTATATGGTGTCTGTGGTTGTAAGATAAAGTCTGTATATTTAAGGTGTCTGTGGTTGTTATATGTAGTCTTTATATGGTGTCTGTGGTTGTTAGATACTATCAACGTATAACAAAATAGAAGTTGTTTTTATATGGTGTCTGTTTTTGTTAGATACAGTCTGTATAAGGTGTCACTGTTTGTTAGTTACAGTCTGTATATGGTGTCTTTGGTTATTAGATGAAGTCTGTATATGGTGTCTGTGTTGTTAGATACGGTCTGTATGGGGTGTATGTGGTTGTTAGGCACAGTCTCACTCTGTATTTGGTTTCTTGGGTTGCAAGATGCATTCCGTATATGATGTATATGGTTGTTAGATAATGTCTACGTATAACAAAAACAAGTAGAACATGTGGTGTAATTGCCAATAACATAGTCAAACTCTCAAGGGGAACCAAAACAATGAAGTGTTACAACTTTGAAATCGTATAAGGGGAAAAGAGGAGGGTAAACGTAATAGTAAATGCATGTTTTCAATTATTTAGTGACACGGATTGAGTTTTAAAGGTATGCAAAGGAAAGTTATTGCTTTTCATAATTATGTTTATTATTTACAATCAAGTCTATACAATATGGCAGCGAACACAATCATGGAACATGATGTTATGTGATTTAAACCCGCTTTGAAATTAAGCAACACTGATCTTTATTTTAACTTGATACTCCGAAAGGTTTTATTGCAGAATTAAGGACACAGGTCACCATACCAAGTCCCATTAACTAGTGCGATTGGGCTGACCAGTATTTTTTCTATTGAACAATTACTTGCTTTGAATCGAATGTGTATCCATAGTACGAACATATAATATGAGAAGTGCATGTCTTTTCCTGGACTTCTGATGCACGTAGTTTTACATTTATGTCAAGGTAGCACTGTACAGTTAGAAAAACATTAATTAAAATTGAACCACAAAATGTTTCATCATCCTCTATTCATATTTTTCAAATACATTAACATAACTGTTTGTGTTATACATGTTCAAATGTATCTTTCATAGATTTGATTTTCAAAAGTTAAAAGAGAGAAATATAATTCCTGTTTTGTGTATCCATGGGAACATTTTGCATTTATTTACGTAACATTTTGCAAAAAGAAGGGTGAAAATGTCACATATTCCCCAAAAATTTGAATCAAACTTGAAGTTCAATGCCTTTGAGTGATACCTTTTCAGAAACTGTTGACAATAATCTACCCAATGATCAAATAAAAAATGGGTGTCTCTCGACCCATTTTTGTAGCAAAATTAATCACAAAGTTCGTGCAACAAAAAGTTTTAAAAACATATTACAATAATTGACAAACCATTGCCTGGTCTGGATATGCAAAGACAGACTGACATACAGAAAATAGGCCACATTTCATACATTATATACTCTTGATGCTCACTATGAAGGCTATTTTAATCATCTTAATCATCAGCTATCCAAAAAAGAATTTTATTGAACACTAGCTCTTATATTTGAAAAAGTGATCAAAATGCGAAACTACACATCGAACTGTGGAGTGCTACCTAAATTATAGTTGTGGTATAAATAGGAAGAACTAATGTACATGAATGTCGTGTATTTCCAGTACTCATTATATCACTGTATTGATCATGAGTTCTTTCTGTAAGTGTATAAGTAAATTGCGTTGCTTTAAGCTTAGTACATTATTATACAAAAGTATTTTTTGTGAAACAAAAAGGAGTAGGTCCGGTAAGGACTCATTTTGGCCTCAAATTTCAGTTTCATCTGACGAAAGATTTTGAACACTTTTTAAAAACGTAAGTGTCTATTTCACTTGATTCAATTAGTTTATGTGAAAGATTTTAACTGATTAAGTCTTTAAAAACGATCCGATTGAAGCTCAAATATGAAAAATCTCTCAAATATGCCAAAAAACGTCACTTTTCAGATTGTTTTTGTCTAAAATGAAAGTGGCCGCATCCGTGTTCATCCACAACCTTTATATATGTTATGTATTATCATCAGAAAATACAACTTACATTGCAATATTAAGGATGAACACGAATGCGGCCACTTTCGTTTTACACGGAAAATGTCTACAATTTAACTAAAATGATAGAATTTTGAAGATTTCAGTAATTTAGCATGACTTGATGGTGCTACAACCCGATATAAGTGCATTGTATTGTCAAAAACAGCCCATATTTATGTAGCAGAAGCATTCATCTGTCCAATAAATAACTAAAAGTTTACATTTTAACAATTTTGTAAAACTGTTATATTTTTGGGCCAAAAAGGGGCCTTACCGGACCTACTCCTTTGACAAACTCAGTGGCAGATCCAGAATTTTTCATGAATGGGGGCCAATTGAATGCCTAAGTGGGGGCCCGCTCCGGTCATAATTTGTTCATTTCCTGTATAAGCAAATAAAATTTCTCCCAAAAATAGTTCATGCATGTAGGTTCTCAGATACTATCAGATACCATCTCGTAAATTTAAACCAAATCATTCTGAAAAGCACCTAATGTATTACTCTCCTCTCTGGTTTTAACTGGCATTTAATTTCAGTTATTTTATAAGAATCATTTGGTAATGCATGCAATTAGCGTCTCCTACGTGAAGTCTTTAACAATAAAACTTACTATTAGAAACAAAAACACACTAATAATTGTAGTGTTTGGTACAGGTAAAATTGAGAAAGGAAATGGGGAATGTGTCAAAACGTTAACAACCCGACTATAGAGCAGACAACAGCCGAAGGCCACCAATTGGTCTTCAATGTAACGAGAAACTCCCACACCCGTAGGCGTCCTTCAGCTGGCCCCTTAAAAATATGTATACCAGTACAGTGATAATGGACGTCATACTAAACTCCGAATTATACACAAGAAACTAAAATTAAAAATCATACAAGACTAACAAAGGCCAGAGGTAGAGTGTCACTTTGCTACAGTTGAACATAGGACAGTTTAATGCTGAATAAAGGAGAGAACTTTTTTTCTCAGAAACCACAGGCAAACCTTCAAACAATCTATCCACTCTGAACTGTGTCCACAATTGTTTCCCTAGTAAAACTTGACATGTTTTCTTTAATAAGTCTATAGATGGCTGCTTGCAGACGTTATGTGCAGGTTTAAAAAAAGATAAATAGTTAAAACGGCTTAAACAGACAAATATATGTAACAATAAAGCAACATTAGGTACTAGTAATATGACTCTATGAATTTCATTTGCCAGGTTATTTCTACACCAACTTTTATCTACTGTGTAACTACAATAACATGCCCTAGATACATTGGAATCGAAAGTGGATAATGACAAAATCTAAAGATTTGTTAGACTACAAAAACCAAAGTATGTTTTATTGTGCAGTGATGTAAAAGAATTGACACGAATATTCACCATTCCGATGATAAGGAAACATTTGAATAATTGGTCTTGCACTAATCTATACCAACATACATAAAACAATATAGATTCAAAGACGTTGAATTAACCAGAGATAAATCGTACTATAGAAAAATGAAAACCCACTCAAATCAGAAATGATCATTATATCTTAAATTGATGCTATAAAGGTTTCTTAATTTTTGTTACGTTCAAAAGATGTGTTTTTCAATACTTTAGTAACCAATCGGCATTGTAATGAGAAACAAACGTGTTTCTCTTCTTCTCGACTTGTTCATGCATTTACCTGTTTACATTATCTTCTAAAGACGAATGAAAAGCAGCTATACAGATATTTGCATCTCACTGAATAAGTCAAGTTTGATGACTATGTTACGTTGAACGCATTGATCTCATCGATCATGAAATAAAAGGATAAAACATATATACAATTAAGTCTGTCTTATAACTTGCATCTTTAATTGACAATGAGGGTCGGTTAAAAACAAATCTGTTGATTTTTACTGTTTTTGTATACTAGTATTTAAATATGTTCAGCAATGTAGAATGACGTGTATTGTATCAAATCATACATATAACGCCGAAAAATACCAAGGGTTTAGACTAAAAGGAAACAAGTAAGATTTCCTCAGTATTTTTGTTGAATACTAGTAGGTGCAATTTTGGTACTCGGTGCGATTCGGGTACTGTGACGTTAGATACCTTCCAAATATCGTGGTGTATGTGAAACCATGCCCCCTTTTATACTCAGTGACGTGAACAACAGACATGATACATCGTATATTTTGTTTCTCTTTAGTTTAGCTACACTCTGTCAAGTTCATTAAGAATGAAATGGATTGGTTGAGTTGACACCAAAAAAATATTTGATTGTTCTTAATATTTTGTTTATGTATGACACGTTAAATTTTATGGAAAAGTGTTTGGTTATTGTAACAGATATGAAAAATGACTGAATGATACTCAGCTACATCATGAAGGAATAGACCAATATGGCATATTTAAATGTGTCGGACTGTTATCAATTTAATGATGACTCGGGCATAGGAAAGACTTGTTAAAAGAAACAGTAGGCATTTATTCTTAACTATTTTTATAATACTGAATACAACAGAACATTTTCATTCAATGTTTACATCGATTCTGACAAAAAAGAAGCATAATCAACGAAAAACAAGAAAATTAGTATGTACACATTATGCACTTCAATGTTGTTCTTTGCATCAACAGATCAAATAGCTCATGCGCGAATATATATTCGGGTCCATATATTCGACAACATGGTGACATAACAGATACTTATCATGAATAATAAATGTTAAATCTGTAAATGTTTATCGATTTAACAAATGTTGTGATATTACGCCTGATAATAAGTTGAACAATTCTTTGGCCTGTGTTGGAGTTTCAATGACATCGAATTCTTCGATATCTAAAAACGTGAGAGTATTTATTAATTGTCTAAATTCTTCTTTAGTGCCTCTAGGTAGAACAGCATCCGTGTATATATCAGTTAAGTAATCCAATACAACTATGTCACACGGCAATTCATAAGAGCAGTCATATTTATCGTAAATAAAAGGTTGGTAGTACATAACGTCAGGTATACCATGTGGACATTCAACATTTCTTTGAGATCTTATTCTGTGAGAGTTCCATGATTGTAGAAACATGTCTAAATGTCTCTGAATAAGTGGTAGGAAACAAAACCGTATGCATTCAAGATGCACAGGGTCGGCATTGTTTAGTATACCTTCATCTACCATATCTTTAAACAAATTCCTCCAAAATGTTGTGAAATTTCGCATCAGAAAACTCCATAGCATTTCGATCTTTTGGTTGGCAGTTGATCTTCCTATTGAAACACTTCTATGTCCTGCCATGCTATCAGCATGAAATGATCTCAAAGCTATTTGAATACGTTCAATTATAACATTTTCAGTTCCTGCATCCATGCGTACTACCCTTGGAACCCTCTTGCTTGTCTTCAAATACTCAAGAAAATGTCCTGCAACTATACGGGGATTTTCATTTGAACTTGTAGCCTTCAGCCAAAGTATCTTTCTTGAAAAACCGTCGATTCCACCATGGACAGATATTCCAAACGGCTTTAACTTATCATATCCATCGACGTGGATGCAAAAGCTCTGTCCGTTACTAGTGTATCGTCTTCTTGTAAGCCTATGTCTTTGTCTCCTTAAAACGCCTTCTCCGTCAATAACTTTCAAAACTAGCCTAACCGTGTGTTGTGAAGCTCTTACGCCTAGGCAGCGAAGTACATTCCATAAAGATCGATAACCTATATTGGTATATCCTGCATTTCTTAACTGTAAAATTTTTGTAACAATATCAGAAATAGCACTTTCAACTCCTCTGTTTTGCAATCTCAAACGTTTTTTAATTCTATAAAATGATCTTTCGCTCAGCATTATATGATGTATGTTTAGTAAAAACCCTAGTACTTCTTTTGTTGTAAATGAAAAACTTGTATAGTATACAACTAGTTCGTCTAATGATGCATCTATGTCTGGATATGGAATAGCACTGGCCTTGTAGAACAGGAGAAGAGCAAGTACCATCTGAAACATAAAAATGTACAACTTAGAACTTTAGACTGTTATTTTATTGCATTTGTTCCACTGAAATGGTCTTATCCGATGTGTAGTAAACTTGGGGAAAATGTTCAGATAGCCTTAAAGATTGGATCAAAATGAATGTATGCAAAGATATTTATCAGTTGATAACTGTATTATATTTTAAGCTGCGATGGCAGCATTTCGTAATTTGATGGTCGCAAATTAACTTTACTGGCGTTGGCAGAGCCAGTAATGGGTATTTGCAATCTTCAAATCACCAATTGATGCCGTGGAGCTTAAAATACATATTGTTATCTTCATTTTTATGAAACTGAGAGAAAACTCAAATCATAAATTTAAAATCTGCCATGCATCGTTCGCGCTTGTGTGTACATTATCATAACATCAATTGTCAATTGATGCCATGAAAATTAATGACGTTATCCTATCAAATGGAACTAAAATACTGAACTCCGATGAAAATTCAAGACGGAAAGTCCCTTATCAAATGGCAAAATCAAATGACAAAACACACCAAACGGATGGACAACGACTGTCATATTCCTGACTTGGAACAGGCATTTTCAAATGAAGAAAATGTAGGATTGAACCTGGTTCTACAGCACCAAACGTCTCACTTGTATGACAGTCGTATCAAATTCCATTCTATATAAACGATGTACATGTATGAACAAAACAGACATAATAGGAAGCTGAAGGACGCCTCCGGGTTCGGGAATTTCTCGCTAAATTGAAGACCTGTTGATGACCTTCTGCTGTTGTTTTTTTATTTGGTCGGGTTGTTGTCTCTTTGACACATTCCCCATTTCCATTCTCAATTTTATAATAGGTCAAATAGCCATAAAATGGGTAAATCAGTCATACTTGTGTCACAATCTCAAAACAAATAAATATTTAACAAAAAAGTCACCTATCAAATTAAAAACCCGCAAAGGGTTGCTAGTGAACTCGTACAAGCTTTCTAAAAACTGTTTTTTTCTTCAATGCCAATTTATAGGTCTTATTTTGAGGTTAATGTTGGAGTATGTTAATGGATGTTGAAATATGCAAATGACTTAAGGTTGATTTTGTTCTACCAAACAGATCATATTGAAATTCTATCACGATGTTAATGTTGATTAAAGAGAGGTTTGTGTGGAAAATTTGGATTGTAATTTCAACCGTTTTTAAATCACAGTTACATTGTTGACTAGACTAACATCCGCCCCTTTTTATTTTTGCTTATTTCTAACTTCCTCTGTGGTAGTTGTTTTTGACATAAAAAGTAATAATTAAAAACATTTTTTAAATAAAACCACGGAAAGTCATGATCAATACAAATCTATTTCAAATAAGTCATGCTCTTAGTAGTTCAAATGTAAAGAAACTGTATGTTTGCTCTTTTTGATATGCATGCAAGGTGTAACAAGAGTGCACACACTGAAATGTCTCGCCTTCTTTACTAATCATTGATATTATGTTGATAGTCCTAAGAATAAAGCTTTATTACAACTGTCACATAAACTTAACATTTACCAAGATAGCTAAACAAAGACCAATGAACCATGTCAGGCAGACATGTACAGCTAACAATGCTTCCATACAACAAATATAGTTGACCTATTACTTAAAGGTTAAGAAAAATAGACCAAAACACAAAATCTTAACACTGTGCATTGAACCGTGGAATTGAGGTCATTGTCAAATAAAACCTGCGGGACTGACATTTAGATCATAATTTATTTCAGTACACCAAATATAGTTGACATTTGGCATTTAATATTAGATAAAAAGACCAAACCTTAAAAAATTAACTTTGACCGCTGAACCATGAAAATGAGGTCAAGGTCAGATGACATCTACCCGCTAGACATGTACACCTTACAATCATTCCATACAACAAATATAGTAGACCTATTGCATAAAGTATGAGAAAAACAGACAAAAACACAAAAAACTTAACTATAACCACTGAACCATGAAAATGAGGTCAAGGTCAGGTGACACCTGCCAGTTGGACATGCACACCTTACAGTCCTTCTATACACCAAATATACTAGCCCTATTGCTTATAGTATCTGAGATATGGACTTGACCACCAAAACTTAACTTTGTTCAGTGATCCATGAAATGAGGTCGAGGTCAAGTAAAAACTGTCTGACGGGCATGAGGACCTTGCAAGGTACGCACATACCAAATATAGTTATCCTATTACTTATAATAAGAGAGAATTCAACATTACAAAAATTCTGAACTTTTTTTTCAAGTGTTCACTGAACCATGAAAATGAGGTCAAGGACATTGGACATGTGACTGACGGAAACTTCATAACATGAGGCATCTTTATAAAAAGTATGAAGCATCCAGGTCTTTAACCTTCTAAAATATAAACCTTTTAAGAAGTGAGCTAACACCGCCGCCGCCGCCGCCGCCGCCGCCGCCGCCGCCGCCGCCGCCGCCGGATCACTATCCCTATGTCGAGCTTTCTGCAACAAAAGTTGCAGGCTCGACAAAAACTTAAGTTGATTATTTCCTTTCTTCTTTTCAGGCTGAATGGGAACCAAACAATTTATTTACTCTTTTTCCCTTGGGATCAGAAAGCACTACTCAAAATGATTATTTGATGACACAACTAGATATCATTGAGATGGAAGCCATCTCTGTGGGCCCCGCTGTCAATAACGTTGGGTAAATAAATATAGTGTGAATCAAAATTGTAAGCGATGGACAGACCAACAGACAGACAGAACTTTGACCTAGGAAGTTGTACATACATCATGACACACCCTCTGGTGTTGGTTAAAATGGATGTCAAGTATAATATTTGAAATCATAACGGTTCCCAAGATATAGAGCGGACACAACCTTCAACTCAGGACACAGGGTTGTCAACTAAAACTAAAGTTTTTTTTACCTTGACCTTTGACCTAGGAAGTTGTACATACATCATGACACGCCCTCTGATTGTGGTTAAAATGGATGGCAAGTATTAACTTTGAAATCATAAATGTTATCCAGATATGGAGCGGACACAATCTTCACCACAGGACACAGAATTGTCAACTGAAACCAAAGTTTTTGACCTTGACCTTTGACCTAGGCAGTTGTACATACATCATGACACACCCTCTGGTGTAGGTTAATAAACATGTTAAGTATTAAGTATAAAATCATAACGGTTATCTAGATATGTAGCGGACACGATCTTCATCACAGGACACAGGGTTGTCAACTGAAACAAAAGTTTTTGACCTTGACCTTTGACCTAGGAAGTTGTACATACATCATGACACACCCTCTGGTGTTGGTTAAAATGGATGTCAAGTATAAACTTTGAAATCATAAGGGTTCTCAAGATATAGAGCGGACACGATCATCACCACAGGACACAAGGTTGGCAACTGAAACCAAAGTTTTTTTACCTTGACCTTTGACCTAGAAAGTTGTACATACATCATGACACGCCCTCTGGTGGTGGTTAATAAACATGTAAAGTATAAAGTATGAAATCATAATGGTTTTCTAGATATGGAGCGGACAAAAAGTTAAAGTGTTACGGACGGACGGACGGACAGACGGACGGTACGACGGACGGACAGACGGACGGACGGACAGACTGATCACTATAGGGCGACCCGACTTTTAGTCGGGGCCCTAATTAAAATTGTATATGATTTGATATGGTTAAACATATATGCCTGTTATACACAATGTTTGTAAACAGGTAGGGAACTGTAGATTTTCTGACGTGAGAATATATTGCATAGTAAAAATGTAGTAACTTCCAAAAACGGAAGGCTGTTGTGGCCTTAAAATACTGACCAATCGACTCAATGAACTGCAATGCATTGTAGGCTATTTCGAGTTTACTATGACTCGGAAACACGTGCAATTAGTAGGAAAACTGTCAACTATTATAGTTTATGGATGGTGTTGTTCTGTGAATATGTCTAATGTAAAATACATAACATAATATTCAATTTGCATGTTCAGATTAAAATAAGTCTTGTTTACTGGCGTCACGATTCTATTTTCCTTTTCGCCTTGTAAAAGTAGTTGAACTGTTTTTATACGCCTGTCGAAACTTTGACGGACCTACAAATGCATTATGGTATATAATTGTCGTCTGTCCGTCAGTTTTGTTCAGTGGTTAAGGTTGATCTTGCAGTTGCGAATAAGAAATGAATACCCTTTGGTAAGGGATGGCAAAGTCCATGTTTTGCTATGGCAAACCCCGAAAATATAAATTTCAATCAATATATGAAATAAAAGGTGCACAGAGGCATTATATTATAAAGAATTTGTGAAATTTTTATTAAGTTTTGTTCAATGGACAAGGATGAGTCTCGCAGATAAAAGGTACCTCCTGCATGGCTACCATAACGGACGGAAAGACGGGTGGGGGGGGCAACGATTTCTATATATCCCCACGTTTCAAGTGGGTGGTATAAAAAGAACAAACAGTAGCTATTATGTTGATACCATGAAATATTTACTTACCAAAAGCATTGTTCAGAATGAGGGTAGCTTCCTTTGTATGTAGGTCCACTTAGTCTTCTCTAGTCAAATGAAGAAATTATTAAACAATGATTCATACGGGAGAAAATGGTCTGGTTGATCGGGTGTTGATCATAACGAAAATGGCCGTTGAATGGCTGCTCACGCTACATATGTAAATTGAAATGTGCTATCGCCATAATTATGATGACTTAGCTTTAACTTCTGAAATTTAAAGCGAAAAAAAATCGTAAATCGCGTTAATTAAGTGGTACTATTTTTACACAATAAAATCATCGCAATAACAAAGACGTCTTGCTGTTAGATATAACGAAATATTGCCATAAATAAGGCGACTTGTTGTATATATATAGCAAATATTGCGATAATTAAGTCTTCTTAGTGTTAAATTTAACAAATCATTGCGCTAAATAAAGTGCCTTGGTGTTAGATACAGCGAATAATTGCGATAAATAAGGCGTCATTTTGCAATATTCAAAACATTATCGCGATGATTATCAAATATGGTTTAGTTATAAACAATTACACAAGGCAGCTCCAGGCTTCCGTAGATATCTTATTTAATTGGTTATAAAGATATCTTATTTAATTGGTTATAAAGATATCTTATTTAATATATAGTATATCTCAATAAGTTAATAAGATATCTCTATTAGTTTATAAGATATCTCTATTAATTAATAAGATATCTTATAAAGTATGTATTTAAAAGATATCTTTATAAAGAAGTAAGATATCTTATATACTTTATAAGATATCTTATTAATTAATAGATATATCTTATTAAATTATAGAGATATCTTATAAACTAATAGAGATATCTTATTTACTTTCAAATTAAATAAGATAATAAAAATTAAAGATATCTTAATACTTAATAAGATATCTTGTTAAATAAATAAGATATCTTCAAATTTGAATAAATATAAAAACGGCGTGCCATACACTTGCGTAGCAATACATTATGAATAGTCTCCGTGCATTACACTAAGTACATTCTTATATATAAAATTTCATTAGGTAAATTTTCAAAGCATCGAACCGGATACATGTTCACATAAGGTCGCCTTTGGTACATTCTTCTATCATTAATTGTACACCAGTCAATTTAAAGCATTACACTATACAATGCTATGGCATAACAATCGGAATGTTCCTGTCGAAATTGCACTAGGTAACTTGTTCTTAAAAGTATCATATTAGGTGTTTGTTTTTATCTTGAATACGTATGAAATATCTGCGACTGGAAGTTATACCAAATACTCTGATATGTTCTATTTTGTTAAAATGTATTTGCGATTCCTTCCTTTTTACCTTATTACGGCCTTACAAAAATCTGAAGATTAAACGAAATCAACACGTTTTACATTTCATCGCAAGCCCCGTGTCTAGCTTTCTGCGACCTCTGTATAAAGCGTAATAACAATCTAGCTCCTTGAAATAAATAGATTTTAAATTATTAAAGTGTGCATCAAAATAAACCTTAAATTGTTCACAATATCACGAAAATGCAAACTTGGTTTTTACGTGTGTATAGAGTTGTCGGTACAAAAAAGATGTCATCACCTATTATAGTCTATAGTATAGACAGCCCAAATTCAATTAAGGTTGTGTGTATCTTCTTTTTATAAACAAATCAAAACAGCGTTCAAACCTTTGATTGCGTTGGATAAAAACCGCAATTTTGATAAATGTGCATGCAAAAACAGTTCTTGGTAGATAGAGGGGTCTAAATACAGTACAAACAACTTTTTCCAAAAGACCAAAATAGTGAAAAGGACAAAAGTGAAAAAGTTTATGTATATACTTAAGAAAGGGTAAGGGTGGCCTTCATGTCATAAACCTTCAAAAACTTTTCTTTAATAAAAGTGCTATGGATACATTTGTAAATATTTATTGTTTGATATCGCCAAATATAAAAACACTGATACCAATGTTTAGCTCTGTATATATCTCATCTGTGAACACAGACATCTTATGTAAGGTTGTTTATAATTCTCTCAACGTTGTTCTCTTTTCAATGTCGTTTCCGAACTCACAAGTTCGTTTGTGAACAAACCAAGAAGGATAATCATGAACTTTCTTATTTCTTCCTTTATGTGTTGTTTATAGAAGTTTCTGGATAAACTTCAGTCCGACATCATCATGAGTATCGCGATCGTATACTGGAGCACTTTATATAACGTAGCATGTTTAAAACATATTTCGTTATTTGAGCCCAAGTTTCTTTAAAACTCGAAGAACACGTGCCTCCATTTCCGGTCTAATGCTGTTCATTTTCGAATCTTTATATTTTGGAAAATTCAGACAGTCCTTCCAATATCCAACAGTAGGACACGTTCTATAATGGTGAACAACCATATCGTGACTTTTGAGATAGACTCTAAAATTACAAATATGAAAGCTCTTACATAACTGAAATATATTCATTTTTTTTATATATAAATAAGGCAGTTAGTCTTCTCGTAAATTGTTTTACATTGTCATTTCGGGGCTTTTTATAGCTGACTATGCGGAATAGACTTTGCTCATTGTTGAAGGCCGTACGGTGACCTATAGTTGTTAATTTCTGTGTCATTTTGGTCTCTAGTGGAGAGTTGTCTCATTGGCAATCATATATCACATCTTTATATATATATCAAATTAACGGGAAGTTATTGTTTAGTCTTTTGTTTTCAAAGTTGTGTGTTTGTAATTCTGTACTTTGTCTATTGGTCTTTTTTTTTCGCCATGACGTTTTCATTTTTTTTTTTCGAGTTTGAATGTCACTTCGGTATCATTCACTTTTGTTCGCTGTACATCTAAGAAACAATTCGGGTGAAAGACATATGTTGTCTCACTGCATGATCATGTTTGATATTCAAAATACTTCTGTCTATCTTGATAGTTATTAAGATTATAGGCAAAACTTTCAGAAATTCGTAAAAGTAGCAATTACTTCAGAATATATACAAGTCGTTCGTGCAATTTGAAAAATTAATGGTATATACTTAGCTCGATCTCATCTCAACATACTAAACATTTCTTTCTGTCGAATTATCTCTATCTATAGTGGCTTCAAGATAACAGACACATATTGCATTTCCCCCTTATGTCTAATTTTATCCATATCGGTTGGAAGGTGGTATCTTCGGAGATACTTCTTTTTTTTTAAAAAAAGGTAAACGAACGACGAAAGCATCAGACTTGTTGGATTCAACTACCTGATGTATATAAAAGTATTCCATTTTTACCTAAAAAAACATATCCCATCAATAAACCTACCATGCGTATCCCCATAATTAACCAACCTTGAGTATCCCTAGAATAAACCTACCATGTGTTTCCCCCGAGAACAAACCTACTTTGTGCATCCCAAGAACAAACCTACCATATGTACCCCTAAAATAAAACTACAATGTGTATTCCCAGAATAAACTTTCCATGTGCATTCCCAGAACAAACCTACTATGCGTATCTCTAGAATACACCTACCGTGTATCCCTAGAATCAAACTACAATGTGTATCCCGAGAACCAACATACTAAAGTTTGTGTATCCCAAGAACAAGCCTACCATATGTACCCCAAAAATAAAACTACAAATTATGTGTAATCACAGAATGAACCTTCCATGTGCATCCCCAGAACTAACCTGCCATGTGTATCCCGAGAACAAACCTACTTTGTGTATCCCAAGAACAAACCTACTTTGTGTATCCCAAGAACAAACCTACTTTGTGTATCCCCATAAAAAAACCATCATGTGTATCCCAAGAATAAACATACAATGTGAATTTCCAGAATAAACCTACCACGTGTATCCCCAGAATGAACATTAATTCCTTGTGTATCCCTAGAACAAACTTACCATGTGTATCCCTAGAATAAACCTACCATGTGTATCCCATGAACAAGCATACTTTGTGTATCCAAAGAACAAACCTACCTGTATCCTTAAAAAAATTACTTTGTGTATCCCCTGAAGAAACCTATAACTAGAATTTCCAGAATAAACCTTCCATGAAAATTCCCAGAACAAACCTACAATGTGTATCCCCATAATAAACCAACCATGTGTTTCCTTAGAACAAACCTACCAAATGTATTCCAAGAACAAACCTACTGTGTGTATCCCAAGAACAAACCTACTTTGTGTATCCTCATAAAAAACCATCATGCGTATCCCAAGAATAAACACAATGTGTATCCCCAGAATAAACATTCCTTGTGTATTCCCAGAATAAACTTCCCATGTGCATTCCCAGAACAATCCTACCATGTGTATCCCTAGAATAAAACTACAATGTGTTTCCCGAGAACAAACCTACTTTGTGTATCCCAAGAACAAACCTACCATGTGTATCCATAGAATAAAACTACCATGTGTATCTATAGAAAAAACTACCATGTGTATCCCGAGAACAAACCTACTATGTGTATCCCAAGAACAAACCTACCATGTGTATCCATAGAATAAAACTACCATGTGTATCTATAGAATAAAACTACCATGTGTATCCCGAGAACAAACCTACTGTGTGTATCCCAAGAACAAACCTACTTTGTTTATCCTCAGAAAAAACCATCATGTGTATCCCAAGAATAAACATACAATGTGTATTTCCAGAATAAACCTACCATGTGTATCCCCAGAATGAACATTAATTACTTGTATGTCCCCAGTGTTAACCTACCATGTGTTTTTGCCTATAATAAACCTACCATGTGTATCCCATGAACAAGCATACTTTGAGTATCCAAAGAACAAACCTAGTACCTTGTGATTCATAAAAAAAACCTACTAAGTGAATCCCCTGAAGAAACCTATAATTTGAATTTCCAGAATAAACCTTTAATACATGAAAATTCCCAGAACAAACCTACAATGTGTATCCCCATAATAAACATACCATGTGTTCCCCTAGAACAAACCTACTATGTGTATCCCAAGAACAAACCTACCATGTGTATCCCAAGAACAAACTTACCATGTGTATCCCTAGAACAAATCTACCATGTGCCTTCCCACAACAAACCTACCATGGCTTCCCAAGAATAAACCTACCATGTGTGTATCCCGAGAGTACACATATTATCTTGTGTATTCCGACAATAAACACACCCCTAGAATAAAACTACTTTGTGTAGCCCCTGAACAAACCTTCAATTAATATCCCAAAAGTAAATTCACCTTGTGTATCCATAGAAACAAAAAACATTCTGGTGTATTCCTAGAATAAACTTACCTACAAACGCAAGTGGATAGTGGGGGCTGGTTTTAATCAGACTGAGAATAAACCTACTATATGTATCCTCAGAATAAAACTACGCTGTGTATGCCGCGAATAAATCGCAGGCACTCGTCTCTGAAGTTTTTTTCCTGTAACCTTAATATAACGTTATGTTATAGTAAGGTACAAATGTTCATAGGAAAACAAATTCTGAGAAAAGTGACTGTGGAATAAATGTATCTTGTGTAGCCCAAAATAAAACTACCTAAGGCTTGTTTATTCCAAGAATAAAACTATACCTGGTGTATCCCCAGAATAAATCCGAAAATAAACCTATCCTTGTGTATCCCGCACATAAACGTACATTTGTACCTTCCGTATCCCCAGAATAAACATACCTTTTATATCCCAGTTTTTCTTCCAGGTTATGAGTAGTTATATCATCTATTCTGCTGGGAATAACTATGTTTTTATAATTCAATAATCGAGGATCTAATCTCTTTACAAAGCGAGACATCTGTAGGAACCCATCTCCTGACACTCCCCAGTCTGTGATGAAGTAGGAGTGGTTCAAAGTAAATCCTGCAGCAGTCGGATATCTTGGCATTAAATTGTTCTGAAATATACATTTGTTTCTTGCTACTTTTTTTGTCTTAATTGGTTTCTTTGGCTATCTTAAACAGTTTACTATAGTCGCCGTCACGTAATTGGCGCAATGATTTTTGACAATTATTTTTTTAAATATCAGCCGCGTTCACTCGAGATAATGTTTTTCAATTAGCGGAAGAAAAATCCTGTTCAAATATCCACTACTGTCATACCCTTTTATTGTATTTGCACTATATAATCCTGACCTTTATATACAGGTCCGCAACAAAAAGTAGGTATTCCAACGGGTAATAAATGTGCCCCCATACTGGTCATGGCCGGCGACTTGTATCGTTTTTGTTTTGTGGTTGCTTTTTTTTAGTTCTGCTTATCTCTGAAAAATAGCTTTTTTTCCTGCAATCAGCCAACTATTTAAAATTATAATGGATACACAGTGACACGGGAAAATAATTCAATGTTGAGAAGCAGTAAGGTGATTATTTCATTGTGCGTAACAGTTTATTTTTGGTCCTCTTAGCAGTGCGTGTTTAAAGTAAGTGGATTTCTTTAAAAAATCAGAGACAAATTTGGGGATTTAAACAACTTAACCTTTCTTTTGCCAGGTGTAAATTGCAGTTTAAAAACAGTATATTTTAATTGCTGGAAATATAAGATTGTATTTGTACTTGTTCGTCCTGTTTCCAAAGCTAGTACAAATAAATGTTTATATTTTCCGACAATACACATTGTTTATATATATACAAGTTGTTAACACCGTCGCGGCGGCCGTATTTTTATAATCCCCATTTCTCGAATTTTACGACTTTCGTCAAAGGCTGTATCCATAAACCGATTATAAATGTCGAGGAAGCCGTCGAATGATGTAAAGTGGACATTGATGCGACTGTCGTGCAAGCGAGAGGTTTAGCGCTATAAAACCAGGTTCAATCCACCATTTTCTACATTTGAAAATGCCTGTACCAAGTTAGGAATAATAATGACAGTTGTTGTCCATTCGTTTGATGTGTTTTGTCATTTGATTTTACCATGTGATTAGGGACTTTTCGATTGAATTTTCCTCAGAGTTCAGTATTTTTGTAATTTTACTTTTTTCTCGACCGACGGAATACCGGTATGTGATCTCCATGTTCCGCTTAATTTATTCTGCAACTTTTGTAGTGGCTAAGACAAATATGGAAAAGGTATGTTTAACAAAGACGCCTATGGAATAATCGATTTTTAAATTATGCAGCCATGCAGATGAAAATCTAAAAAACAACCTTCAAGTAATCTTTGAACTGTTTAAACTGTGAATGCACAATGAATTCATCAAAATCCACGTTAGCCACGAAATCATAACCTTGTAATGTCTCTATGCAATGGTATAAAGCAACCTGCTGGTCGTGGAACCCTTGAGGTGAGGGTCGCCGGAAAACTGTCCAAGGGATATCTGAAATAGCAATTTATTATAGCTTTGATACTTTTAAAGTAATAATAGACTCAAATTGGTTTACACATATTAAATTCACATACTTTCAGTTATAATTTGATATATTTTATTCTTCAAATGCAATATGTTTCTTCTTATAAAGTTTTTCGACATCATTTCTTTCAGTTAGAAGACCAAGTAGTGTGTTAAAATTAATCAAATAGTGTACAATTATAATCATGTTCATGTTTTCAGCTGTTTATTTTTCATGAATTTCTATTTCATAATAAAGGTGTTTTATTTTTTTAATTTTACACAATCTAATTAAAAACCAATCTCTCATCGCTCCCGTTTTCTGATATGTCGCGTGGGAGATCTAATGAAACCCGCTTTGAGGTCACATGTGAGTGACCTCGTAGGTGTGTCTTTTTCGACCAATGAAAATGAGTCTTCCACGATCTTGAAAGTTTATCGTGAGGTAAAGGGATGTAACTCATTTTATTTACGAAGTAATCGTCAGTCAAAAGAATTCATAAACTTTTTTGATTGGCTTATTGATAGGTCGTCAATTCATTTGCATATCATTATAAATTCATAACTTCTAGTTCACTCACATGTGACCTCAAAGCGGGTTTCGTTAGATCTCCGACGCGACATATCAGAAAACGGGAGCGATGAGAGATCGGTTTTTAATTAAATTGAATTTTACACTATTTGGAAATCTCCAAGATGACGCAGATATTCCATATTGGTTAAATTAAATAATGGTACCGCTGGGGCAGATCCATACATTTTCAAAAGGGGGTTCCTAGCCCAGGATAAAAAGGGGTCCAATTATATGTAACCATAGAAATGCATTGATCGTAAAAAAAAGGGGGGGTTCAAACCGCCGGAACTACACCCCTTTCTGGATCCGCCACTGGGTGGTTTCAACCAAACTGTATATTGGACCCACAGACACTGGTTTCTGAAATAAATTACTTAAAAGTTATAACCTACCTTTCATTTCGTCGTAGCTGTAATTTGTAAAACACTCCTTTCTGTCCTTTATCTTGCAATCCAAATTGTCAGCTGAAATATTTACCCCATTTATATCTCATATGTTAAAAGAAGATATTTTTATTAATTATTTATACTCATATCTAGTATCCTTTCTTTTTCATTTCGTGAAGATGAAAGTAGATAGATTATATCTAACCAATATAAAAACAGAAGGTGTGCTGTCATTGTCAATTATACAATTATCCAACTAGTCCAAATAACGTGAATTTAAGTATCTATATGTAACCTTCAACAATGAACAAAAATCACACGATAGCAACCAACGAAAGCCACGGATACAAGCGTCTGACTTTGGACATGCACATGTAGAAGGTGGTAGGGTTAAACATGTTTCGAGAGCTCTACCCAACATTTACACGTGACAGCTCGGTGTAACAGCACAGCAGAAGAACAAACTATAACCATCAGTTAACTCGCACATCAGATTGTCACGGAGCTAAGAAAAAGCAACAAATATAAAGACAATAAGGAATACTGGTAGTTAGTACTACTGACACCTAGTAAGAGATGACCAAAGCAAAAAATTCTGTCCTCCCAGATCCATCGTCTTCTAAATATAAAAGAAAGGAGATGTTGTATATCAATCCTTGAGATTATACTCATCTAACTTCAAAAGAGGTTTTTTTTTTTCTAAAAAATATTCTGAACCACAATTTGATGAAAAAAAATATTTTGGTCAAACAGATGACAAAAAATTATATGATGGATAGCGTTGACATTTTTTTTTAATTGTTTACTTCATAATCCCCCCCTTTTTTTAAGTTAAATAGTTGTTTCCTTATTAAATGATCATATCGGCTTGAAAAAATAAGATACATGTATTTCATGAATGCAAATGATAATAAAAATTATATTAGTATATCAAAAACAAGGACTTACCCTTTAATAGTGGCTCCCCTTAATATAGTTTAATCAGAAACTTTACAAACTGCTGAAGTTTCGCTCAAGTCCAAGACTTGTTTTCCCTCAGTCCTAGACAACGTCGACCAAACAATATAAATAACCAAAAGTTGGTTGTTAATTTGTTATACTAACTTGGTGCTTCTCCTGGTAATGGAGCAGGAAATATACCCATTTCTAAAACACCTTTCTGCTGGTAATATTTCAACACTTTAAAAGCGTCCCTGTTTAGTGGTTGGACCAGTGTTATAAACTTGTCTACTCCCATCAAAAGATTGTATTCGAACCACTCAATAAGTTTGATAGGTTTTTCGGTGCCGTATGCCATCTTGGAACACACTGCTAGCTTATCTTGTTGTCTTGTTGGATACGTTACTTTGAGTACTTGTAAAGTCGAGTTATGAGGAGCACCATCTTTAACAATACTTATATGAGTAATATTTTTTTTTGTTATTTTACATATAAACTGACATGCATACATTTTTGGCCATCCGTTTGAGTACTGCCGCCAGCGCTTTGCTTTAACACGCGCATGTTGTTGGTCACTAGTAAACAATATGCAGTTGAAAAGGTCATATCCTCTACACCATCCAGTAATTACTATCGAGTCATGTTTTGTCCAATTTCCATTTAGCTTTCCTATGGCTGAATAAGCATACATTCTTCCCGTGTGTATATACTGTGTGAAATAAATAATAATATTATACAATATATATTTCCTATGTGATATATGTTATTGTATATACCGTCCATATATAATTATTATAAAAAAGAAGATGTGGTATGATTGCCAATGAGACAACTCTCCACAAGAGACCAAAATGACACAGAAATTAACAACTATAGGTCACCGTACGGCCTTCAACAATGAGCAAAGCCCATACCGCATAGTCAGCTATAAAAGACCCCGAAATGACAATATAAAACAATTCAAACGAGAAAACTAACGGCCTTATTTATATGAAAAAAAAATGAACGAAAAACAAATATGTAACACATAAACAAACGACAACCACTGAATTACAGGCTCCAGGCTTGGGACAGGCATATTGCATACTTTCCGTGTTCGTTTAAAAGACAGTCATTTGGTTGTGAGTGGGGCTTGGAGATTTTGGAAATTACCCATTTAGGTGAAATTAATAATCTCGCATTATCACACATAAACATAAATATTCAGTATGTTCAAAACGTTTTTGACTCGCTTCACTTGCCACAATCAAAAATGTTTCCAATAGTTTCAGATAATTCAAAAACTTATGCCCGTGTCTGTAGTGTCTTATGTATTTCAATGAACGTATTAAACTATGAATTACTGGTAAGTTATTACAGCCAATTTCATTGAGTGTGTAGGTAAAGGTAATGACTGAACCGTGAAGTCATTTTTAGGTCAGGTATACTTCCCTCCTTTCGAAGTAGCCTAGTCCAACAGACAGATAGCTTGAGTATCTGTCGGGCTAGTCTACTCTTAAAGTAGGATAGTTTACCTAACCTAAAAATGACTTCACGGTTCAGCTAACAAGCAAGCTAACAAAAGATATTACCTTTACCAACACACTGAATGCAATCGGCTGTAAGTCATGGATCTCGTTAACATAAATCGCTTCATTATTTCTTCTATAGATTAAAAGGTTTGGTTTACGTTTGACTACCTTAAAATGTACAAATTCAAGACTGAAATTATATTTTTGTACGTCTTTTTACTAAATCTATTGGACGTTGGGTGTGTATTGATTGGATTGATATTTAAATTCTTTGATACTATTATTATTAATGTACTCGAGTTTTTATTAGTTGTTATTTGCTTTGAACAAGCTGTATATAACTGCAAGTATTCTTAGGTCTAATATCAAGTGTATTTTTTGTTGTGGGGATGTGTAGTTTAATACTCTGCCACATCCGGTTTGTGTTTTTGTTACTTGTTTTTCTGCTTTGTATCGATCTGATGAGCCTTTTTCAACTGATTTTTATACGCAAATGTTGTGCTGTTACACCGCTGTCCGATGTTAATTAAGGGGCGGCTTGAGCGCCCGTAAACATGTTCAAACCCGCCACATTCTATAGGTGCCTGACCGGCAACCCAAGTCAGGAGCCTATTACAATAGTTCATTGGTTGTTGTTGATTCATGTCGGTCATTGTTTTTTGTAAATTATATTGTTATAAATTAGCCCGTTAGTTTTCTCCATTGAATGGTTTCATATTTTGAATGCCGGGTCCTTTTTCAGTCCACTTGCACTTGCATCCACTTCACTTGAATGATGAAAATACTAATCTCATTGGCATGCCGCATTTCCTTATTTTTTGTATTTGTATTGTCACATGAATACCGACACGTAAAATGTATAAGATGATTTTATTGCATCTAAGTATTGTCAGTGGCTATTTTGAGGGCATATTATATCTTCATTATTTTTGGTCTATGGTAGAGTCACATGATACTCTCTATTTATGCTCTCCTTGTGTATTTCGGTAAGTAACCAGATCAAACTAGTAGGTGCGGATCCAGACAGGTGCACACCCAACGCTTCCTTTCCTAAAACAAGTGTAAATTTTAATGTATAGGTATAACATGACAGTCATTTTCGTTCAAAATATGACCCGTAAGTCGAGAGCCCCACTCCCCCGTGAATCACACCCTGAATCCGCACTCGGCTAGTAAGAACTAGGGATTAATTCTGAGGAGATATTTCTCTACTTCATTACACAGTCGTCAAATAGTTAATAGTTTTAACATTTCGTCATTCAAAGAATTCTTTTATGGCCAAATTTTATATCATGTAATACATGTATCTATCAGACTAAATACAGAAAATATTCATATTTAAAAGCGGATACAGCAATACTTACATAATCAAATATTATTGGTGAATAGTTACAAAATAATGGCAAGGTAACAAGTAGAGCCAATGTCAGTGTTATCGTCTTGATCCGATTTCTCATATTCAAATCTCACCTGGAATAATATAAGAGGCCCCTCATGGGGGGGTCCTAGTAATCACATAATCACCATTTTTTTGCCAATATAATCACATAATCATTAAATATTTGCTTATCTTTAGTAATCAAATAATCATAAACTAAAAATACAGTCCTAGGTAATCAAATAATCATGAAATATTTGGCTTAATAATCAAATAATCATTAAAAAAACGGCCAAGTAATCACATAATCAAAAACCCCATGAGGGCCCTCATATAACATGAATAATGGAAGATGTAGTATGATTGCCAATGACACAACTCCCCACCAGAGACCAAATAACGAAGATGTAAACACCTATAATAGGTCATCGTAAGGCCTTCAACAATGAGCAAAACCCATACCGCATAAGTAGCTATAAAATGCTCTGAACGCACCAGGAGACCACCCCCTTGACCCGCCTCTCAGTGATGACTTGGAATATATAGTAAAGAGCTCTCGATTAATGAAATTTGTAGGATTCGATGTGCTCTAAAGGGGTGTTAGCTACGAGATGTAAAAAAAAAATCGCTTTTAGCAGCCAGTTTAATTCAATTTTGCCAAAATAATGCAAGGAACATCGCCGTTTCCAGCTATTACAAGGAAAACAATATCAAAAATCGTCAGCGGAAAGTGAAACACGGGTAACCATTTTTGATTGACTGAATCGATACACACAAACTCATTCTTAAATAGGTAAAAACGAGTATTGATTTCACTTATTTTTTTAACTTATAATACAAAATCAAACAGACCTAGAAAAATCCAATTGCACGTGTCTGCTATATTAATATCTATAATTATGTTTATATCAGGTTATATAACCGTCGGCAGTCATCGGAGGTCACCTCAAGGGTTTATTAATTGCGTCTAGACTATTAAAAACACACGAAATGCTACTACATATTACCGACTCCATGCATCGTATACTGTTTATACAATTAGAATGTTTAGAACTTGAATAAACGTTTGAGTATGTTATATATCAAACATGGGAATTTGAGTCAAAACGGTGAACACGAATTTGCAAGCGATTGTCCCTTTTATTGGGAAGAATGAATGTATATCATATTCTTATCAGTCAGTAAAATTCCAAGAGACCTTAGCTTAGTATAAAAGTGTTTATCATCTGTACCCACATGCACTTGTCTCAGACAAAAAAATCCTATATACTGTGTTATATTAAGGTATAATATATGATATATTTTTTTCTGAGACAAGTGCCTGTGTCTGTACCCCCGGGATATATTGTATTCGATATGAACAGAATTGAGGACTACGGACAATATTTTGCTAGAATGTAAATTTTTAAATGACAACAGAAAAGTATACATCGTAGAAGGTATTATTTGACTCGTGTTAATAATACATAAGGGTTAATAAAATGATGAACATCTTAAACAAAAGGCCAATGCTAAAAATTGCTTTTTGATTTTACAAACTATTCAATTATGTAAAAAGTGTCTTGAAAATATAATTACATGCAAAACTAGATTATACTTGAAACAAACTATACAAATAATGTTAAGCAAAAGCAGAGAAATTTATGAAAAGCAAAAGCTGAGAAATTTATGATAAGCAAAAACAAAAAAAAAGCATTGATAGGAAAACATATAAAACCAAACGTAATGCCTACCCCACGATTAGATGCCAAGGTCAACTTGAAACAATATAACCTCTTCATGGGACGAAATCATATATCACTCATCAAAACGAAATTCTACTTTTGATTATTATTTACTATAATTGAATGGCAATCCTATTACTCAGACAGCTGAACTATATTAATATTTAATAGTATTAAATATTCGACCTTGTATAAATTTCAATACTTCATACTAAGTATTTAAATAACTAATGAAAATAGTGTCATAGTGACTTTAACTGACCATCAATGAAAAGAATAAATACTAGAAATAATATCATAATCCTAATTAACATAAAAGAATAAACAAATTAAAACAGCATACTTCCTTCTTTCATTTCTAAAATAAGATTCTATTCTGTAAATAAGTAAATAGATCCAAACTACATTTTTCAATGAATATTGTAGTATCAAAACAGATCAAAAGTACAATCCTGAAAGTTAAAAATATATATACATGTAAATAAAAACTATTGAAAATTCGCCCTTCCACACGATTATTTTTACACAAATTGTGGTTGGACACCACAGGCACTTGTCTCAGACCCCCTTATATACCTTAACATAACATTAAGGTACATAGGAAAACAATTCTGAGAAAAATTCCTGTGTTGGACACACTCAAAATTGAGTTCTTTTGTATGTAATTTCAAATCAGATTGTCTGTGACGTGTCTGTGTATTATGTATATGTTCTACTCATGATGTTCTACTTTGGTTATTAAAATTCGTATACTTATTGTTTTGTGTTGTATGTCATCCTATGGCCGGGCTCTCCATCCAAATAACAATTTATAAAAGTAAACCATTATAGGTCAAGGTACGGTCTTCAACACGAAGCCTTGGCTAACACCGAACAACAAGCTATAAAGGGCCCCACTAGTGTAAAACCATTCAAACGGGTAAACCAACGGTCTAATCTATATAAAAAAAAACCGAGAAACTCGTACTAATTTCGTCGGGACACAGAAAAGAAAGGGGTCCAGTATCCTCTAGTCGTGTACCCTGATCGAATATTTTATTCAAAACAGTGCATGAGACATAAAAAGACTCCCGTTTAAATTCAAGTTCATCTTTAAAATATTTTTTTTATGTTAATAAAAGCAGTAGCAGAGGTCCAGTGGTCGATTTCCAATGTCTTCAAAAGCCATTGTATATTGAAAATCCCGACTGATTGAAATGAATCCTGATATTATGAAAGATATTTATATTGTCAATTTCGCATGATTAACATTAAAGTGAAATTAATAATTTACCTTATAAGTGATATGCAAGTAAAGTCTTTGTTAACAAATCCACGTTGCATTTTTCATATTACAGATGGAGATCCGTTTCTATATGTCATACGTGAGTGAATATACTATAAATAACTCACTTGGGTAGAATACATTAATATAAAATCATCAATAAAATCATCCAAACGGAAACAAATAAATTACTGCATTCTTTTTTATTTTTTATTGATCTTTTTGGTGTTCAAACTACAGTGCATACATACAACATGTATGGCATTGTTATACTATTGACATTATGCAAATAAGACATAGTAAAAAATTACAAGCTAGTGGTGTGAATATTCAGTATATGATACGTCTTAAGAATACTTTGGAATACATTATACTATAACAATATTAAAAAATAAATTTAATTAAATAGCTTTCATAAATTCCCCCCATCTGTTGGCAAATGACTCGTGTTTGTCTTTAGAAATATATAAATATTCTAATATCTCCAGACGTCTTTTAAAAAATTTAAGAAAAGATTGCACAGATATGAACAGGCTGTCTAATTGTGTGTTCTTTACATAATAAATGTAATATTTTGCCTGTAGAATGCAATAATTTAGAACTAAGTTATCAGAACTCAATACACCAAAAATGACACTGTCTTTATTCAAGAATAGTTTTTCTCCAAAAACTGAATACCACCAATTTGAAAAATCTCTCCAAAATTGTTTTATTTCTGTACATTCAAAAAATGTATGCTCTATAGTTTCTATTTCTTTACAACTGGCACATTCATTAGTTAAGGAAAGTTTATATTTTTCAAGAAGATAATTATGTGAGACTATTCTGTGTAGTAATTTATATTGAAAAGCTTGTAGTTTGCTTTCTATAGTACATTTGAAAGCTAATGAATAAATATTTTTCCATTGTTCGTCACTAATTTCTATATTAAAACTTTCTTCCCATCTTTGTTGTGAAATAGGAGAAACACTTCCCCGATCGACAAAAAGTGAATATACATCTTTAGCAAATAATTTACTGATAGGCATTTTTTTATTCTCATGCTCAAAAACGAATCCAAATGAGTTGCTGTTAGGTGACATGTGTTGTTGTAATAACAAATCTTTCCAGTCACGTGGTATAGCCAGCTTAATAGATAGAATGTCTACAAAAGTGACATTCAGGTTATATTTTTTGTTAATAGCGTCATGAGACAAACAATTGCCTTTATCATCTATAATATCATTGATGAACTTTATGCCTTTCATATACCAAGATCTGTAAAAAAATACTCTTTTGATCAATTTTGATAAACGGATTGAACCAAATAAATTCTTTTCTAACATGAAATGCATTTAACGATTTTACTGCATTCATTTAAGTTCATAAGATCTATAGAAAAAAACAGGAAAAGTGATGTTTCGGCTAAGGCCAATGTTGTTTCGTTAAGTCTCCCAATAGAAATCATCTAAGGGAACAACCATTTATTTATTTTTTTCAAAGGGGAGAGGGGGTATGTTTTTTTCCTTTGAAAAATCTAACCCCCAATTCAATCCTCCCAAAAATATCGTGGTCATGCAAATGATAAAAAAAAAATATTTTAAATTCAGATTTTCCCAATACCTTAATCATAGTGTTAAATTATAAGGGAAAAAATTGATTCAGTGATAGCGTAAAAAAACAAATAAAATGCTTCCGATTTTTTTTATATCTAAGACAAGAAACAATACCCCGCCCCCCCCCCCCTTCCCCCTTTTCCCTTTTTGAAGTTAATTGGTTACTCCTTCACATTCTTCTTAAGGATGTCTGCTTGTCATGTTTTGGAATTTTTGTCAGATTTTCGGAATCCTCTGGTTTTATCCATTTGAATGCATTAAAAAAAAATTCCCCATGAACCCCCATTTTTCTTTTCATAAATCTTTTACATGTATAATTATAAGTCATTTGTAAAAGTCTTATAAAATTTTATTTATTTTTTGATAGTATTTGAGAACTTTAACTGGTCAATAATAAAGCTAGGAAAAATCAAGAGAGAATATTTTCCCGCCAAAATTCCAACATTGACCCCTATATTTTTTTTGCTTTTTTGATTCCTCAATTTATTCCCTATCAATACACACTAGTTTTATGAAAAGTTATTTATTTTGAAACTGAGCAGCGAACATCCTTAAGATGCTCAAATATCTTATATGAACAACTTTTTAACACGATACAGCGCTAAGACCTGAGCTGATCGAAATAAAAAAAAATACTGAAAAAAAAAAATCGAAAATGCTCACATTTTTAACTGTGTGTTGGTCACCCGGAAAAAAACACTTCAAATGTTGCAGTGCACAGAACAAAGAAATATATTGTATAGGTATATGATTGTTTACCTTCTCATAATTGTATGTCTATTATGCATTAACAAAAAGTTAAAAAAAAATGCTATAAAACCTATCTTTCATGGATCAAGTTAAAAATATTGGCGCCTTCATAGAACACTTATTAGAACTAAGGGCATGATCATGAGTCTTACATATTTTTCCATGTGTTCATTTCTTATAGAATTTATTTCTTTGCCATATTATATTTGTTTGTGTTGGTTTTTTGTCGCAAATTTATTGTGTTTATAATTATGACAATAAAGATAAACAAAATATTATAAATATTGATATAGAAGCTAAAAGTTAATCACACATTTAAAGAATTATATTTGTTTATTCGTTCAATTATATGTTTATATACTTAATGTTTTGTTCACACTTTTTCCGAAGTATTTTTGTAAATTCAGAAATAAATGCGAGGTTTTTATTTTTGCAAAAAAATCGACAGAGATGTAAACGCAATAATTTAAACTCGCATTTTGAAATATTTTATATGGATTAAACAGGATTTTTCTCAAAATCGTAAAAATTAAAATCGCATTTATGTCTAAAAGGACAAAATCGCAACAATAAATGTACGCAATAATTTCTGAATTTACAGTATTCTACATTCATAACGTTTTTTATACAATATTTTTTTTTATTTCTTAAAGTCAGTGGTGTGTTAAGAACAGGTACTGTAGTCAGAAAATAAATCTACAAGTAAGGGATACTTCTGAGAATTTGTTTTACCTGTGTAATCTGTTTTAAGGTATCATGCATGTATCCCAGTATACCTGTGTTATGTCAGTAAAGGTAGCCTGTATCCCAGTATACCTGTGTTATGTCAGTAAAGGTAGCATGTATCCCAGTATGCCTGTGTTATGTCAGTAAAGGTAGCATGTATCCCAGTATACCTGTGTTATGTCAGTAAAGGTAGCATGTATCCCAGTATACCTGTGTTATGCAAAGGTAGCATGTATCTATCCATACCTGTGTTATGTAAAGGTATCATCTATAGATCTATACCTGTGTTATGTAAATTAAGGCATCATGTATCTATATAGGTTGGGGTTTTTCATTACACAATTGCTGTCGGATTTTATAGGTAAAATTTGATACTTTTTTACTTTGTTAACCTAACCACGCTGATAATAAAAACATGTAAACCATGATTGTAAATTATCGTCTCTTATAAAAAAAAATATTTATGTACACGTAAAACCTCTTATTTCATTTGTATAGAAAATTGTAATAAAGGCTTGATAAACTGCAATTTAAACTAGAGGGCTGCTCTAAAGAGCCTGTGTCGCTCACCCTGGTCTATATGCATATTATACAAAGGACAAAGATGGATTCATGGCAAAATTGTGTTTTGGTGATGATGATGTGTTTGTAGATCTTACTTTACTAAACATTCTTGCTGCTAACAAATAGCTCTATCAATAATGAACTTGGTCCATTAGTTACAGTGGAAAATATTTTGTAAAAACTTACAAAATTAATGAAAATTGTTAAAGATTGACTATAAAGGGCAATAACTCTTTAAGGGGTCAATTGAACATTTTGATCATGTTGACTTATTTGTAGGTCTTGCTTTGCTGTACATTATTACTCTTTACAGTTTATCTCTATCTCTAATAATATTCAAGATAATAACCAAAAGCTGTAAAATTTTCTTAAAATTACCAATTTAGAGGCAGCAACCCAACAAAATTTCAGGGCAGAGAGATGTTGACCTAATCAACAATTTTATCATCGTCAGATTTGCTCTAAATGCTTTGGTTTAGAGATATGAGCCAAAAACTGCATTTTACCCCATGTACTATTTTTAGCCATGTCGGCCATCTTGGTTTGCGGGCAAGGTCATCGAACACATTTTTGTAGTCTACATACCCTCATAATGATTATGGCCAAGTTTGAGAAGTGAATAGACCATGACAAAAATCTCTATTTTGTTGATCTCGTATTTCTGATCTTTTAAGTCTTTTTAGTTTCTTTGACTTAGCTTGGTTAAATTTGTCTCAGTAGTTTCAGGACAAAAATCTACCAAAAAATGTCAAAAACTGACTATGAAGGACAATAATACTTAAAAGGGTCAATTGACCATTTTCGTCATTTGACTTTTTGTAGATCTTACTTTGTTGAACAATTGTGCTGTTTACAGTTTATCTCTATCTATTATAATGTTCAAGATAATAATCAAAAACTAAAATTTCTATAAAATTACTAATTCTGAGACAGTAACCCATCAACAGATTGACTGATGCTTCTAAATATTTCAGGGCAGATACATCTTGTTCTGATGAACATTTTTACCCCGGTCAGATTTGCTATAAATGCAAAAAGAGTTGCAGAGCTATAAGCCAAAAACTGCATTTTACCCCTATGTTCTATTTAAAGCCATGTCGGCCATCTTGGTTAATGGACGGGAAGATATTTCTAAAAGTTAACGGACTATGACGGATGCCAAATGATGAGAAAAGCTCACTTGACCCTTTGGGACAGGCGAGTTAAAAACGACAAAATTTCCTTAAAATTACCAATTCAGGGGCAGCAACCCAACAACAGCTTGTCCGATTCATATGAAAAATTTAGGGCAGATAGATCTTGACCTGATAATTAACCCGTGTCAGATTTGCTCTAAATGCTTTGGTTTCAGAGATATAAGCCAATACCTTCATTTTACTCCTATGTTCTATTGTTAGCCATGGTGGCCATCTTGGTCGGGTCATCGAACACATTTTTAAACTAGATACCCCAATGATGATTTTGGCCGTGTTTGGTTAAATTTGGCCCAGTAGTTTTAAAAGGAGAAGATTTTTGTAAAAGTTAACGACGACAAGTGATGAGAAAAGTGAATGTCAGTATGGTATTTTTGCCCAGTAGTTTCAAAGGAGAAGATTTTTGTAAAAGTTAACGAACTACGACGGACGGCGGACGCCAAATGATGAGAAAAGCTCACTTGACCCTTTGGGACAGGTGAGTTAAAAACGACAAAATTTCCGTAAAATTACCAATTCAGGGGTAGCAACCCAACAACAGGTTGTCCGATTCATATGAAAAATTTAGGGCAGATAGATCTTGACCTGATAATTAACCCGTGTCAGATTTGCTCTAAATGCTTTGGTTTCAGAGATATAAGCCAAAACCTTCATTTTACTCCTATGTTCTATTATTAGCCATGGTGGCCATCTTGATCGGGTCATCGAACACATTTTTAAACTAGATACCCCAATGATGATTTTGGCCGTGTTTGGTTAAATTAAGCCCAGTAGTTTTAAAAGGAGAAGATTTTTGTAAAAATTAACGACAAGTGATGAGAAAAGTGAATGTCAGTATGGTATGTTTGCTATGTACGCTTTCTCTCTATCTTCTTTGATTCCTGAAAAATACTCAAAATTGAATTAAATTCATCCAAGTGAAATAGCTTCAAATGATTTTATTGATATTTCAGCAATGCTGAATCATTTATAAATCTTGTCATGCTGATAATTTTTGCTGCAATCAGTTTGTCTCAATTTTCTATAGTTCCAGCAAAATAATGCATAATTCAGAAAAATGTATCTTACACAAGGGCAATATTAAACTCCTATTTAAAGACTGACGAATTCAGCAATAGTATTTTTTGTAGATTTTGTCATCATAATCATAAGTTTACATGTATGTATTCAAATCAGCTTATTTTCTGTTGTTGTTATTATTGATAATATGTCACAAATATCATTTTACTAATATGACAATAAAGAGTTGTTAACATAATTGTTCAGATGTAGGATTTTCTCAACTTGTTTAAGACCCACCCATTGGTGACCTGGAGCTGTTTTCTGATGTATGTTCGAATTGCCGTTTTTGACCCATTCGAAAATTCACTATTTCGATTTTATAACAAACTTCTTGATAACACAATTTATTCAGATAAATATGATCCAACATTTACATAACAAATCAAACAATTATTGTGTTAACAATTTATACAATACATTTATGTGTTCTTCGATACATTCTGTTAAACAGAACATACTTCCTTGGACATGTTGGAATATATAAATAAAAACACATCACTGAGTCCTGTCAAATGAGATAAACAGGCAAAAACATGCGGGTACTCAGACGGGAGTCCCCCCCCCCCCCCCCCCAATTTAAAAATAAAATAAATGCCACTGCATTTGTTTGCACCTGTCCTAAGTCATGAATTTGATCTTCAGTAGTTTGTTGATGTGGTTCATAAGAGTTTCTAGTTTTTTATATGCTAGCTATAGTAGATAAGAACGTTTGGTTTTCCCATTTGAATGGTTTTCCACTAGTATTTTTTTTGGGGTCCTTTATATAGCTTGCTGTTTGGTGTGAGCCAAGGCTCCATACCGAAGACCGTACTTTGACCTATAATGGTTTACTTTTACAAATTGTGACTTGGATGAAGATTGTTTCATTGACACTCATACCACATATTCTAATATCTATATAGGTAAAATTACAGCAGTTCTTTGTCAAAACATGTTCCACTTACTCCTTATTCTTCAGATAGCCCCTTCCCCCCTTTACTCCCCTTACTTCAAATTATGGATCCATACTGTAGATAAGATTTAATATCATCAGTGTACTTTCTCATAAAAGAGGAACAAAAGACACCAAAGGGACTGTCAAACTCATAAATCTAAAACAAACTGACAACGCCATGGCTAAAAATGAAAAAGACAAACAGAAAAACAATAGTACACATGACACAACATAGAAAACTAAAGAATAAACAACACGAACCCCACCAAAAACTTGGGGTTATCTCAGGTGCTCCGGAAGGGTAAGCAGATCCTGCTCCACATGTGGCACCCGTCGTGTTGCTTATGTGATTACAAATCCGGTAAAACGTCTAATTCGGTAGGTCACATTCATGAAAGGGAAGGGGATTGTAGTTACGACGTAAGGAACATATCCGATATCATTTGTGAAACGGTTATTCCATAACGGTCAACCAACTCGTGATGGCTGAACTTTCCTGAACAAAATTCAACTTAAAATAATAAAATTTTCATACATGACATCTTCCTCGGAGCATAAATTGTCAAACACAATAATCAAAAAGAAAGAATTTGTTTTTGAATGTTGTATTTAGTTTTGCTTTGGTTGAGAAAAATAATTCTCTGGATATATATAGCAATGGTTTTTTTAAACTTAAAAAAGTAGCGTATTAAAAATAGACTGCTCACAAAATATGTTGGTGTGCCTTTTGCACTTTTTTCTTTGATGAAAGTATTGAGACCAACAGAAAAGGAGAAGGCCCTGTAAGACCCTCTGTAGGCCCAAAAATATAGCATTTTTACAAACTTGTTAAAAATGATAGCTCTTAAAATAGCTATTTATTGGAAAGAAGATTACTTTGTTTCCATAAATATAAGCTTTTTTTTTACAATATAATGCACATGCATTAGGTACTAGCATCATTAATTCACGCCAACATTTTTTTGAAATCCTCACAAGTTGGCATCTGTTCTAAATTTTATATGTTTTTTATATCTAAAATTGAAAGTCGCCACACTTGTGTTCAGTCTTAATATTAAATATATGTTGTATTTGATGATAATGCATAACAAATATAAAAAGATTGAGACTGAAGGCAATGCAGCTACTTACATTTAAGACAAAACCATCTGAAAAGTTACTTTTTATGGCGTATTTGATAGGTTTATCATATTTAAGTTTGAATTTGAGCATCTTCTTATTGGCCATATCATTTCAAATCTTTAACAAAAACTAATTGAATCGACTGGAAATGCCACACAATTTTTTTTATAAATGTGAAAAAGACGTACTTAAGATTTTAGGCAAAAATTAACCCTTACTGGAAAGAAGAACTGAAATTAGATACAGTGCCTGACAGACTCATATCTTGTGAACATGTTGTGACATCAGAAATATTATATTCGATGGATACATGTATATAATACTTCGGGATTTAAAGGGACAAATAATTTGCTTGGACACTATAATGCAAATTGAATGACAACACATGCACTTAACATGCAGATTAAGTTGAGTATTACATGAAAACATTTCTGACACATGGATTTGGAGGTAACATGATAAGATAAAATAAAGGAGATGTGGCATAATTGTTCTTCATCAAAAACATACATGTATGATGTCACACAGTGAATGGGCCATTCACTCAAAGTCAGTTGTATTTTGAACAAGGTTTGAGATATAAAAATATAGGTTTCTTGGGGAGTTGCTTCTAATAAAATTTAATGAAACCTTTTAAATAAAATGTACTACATTAATTATGAATGTCTATTTTGTACATTTCAAATTTTTGCAAATATTTTTGCTTCATCAGATGAAAATGGCTGTTTTCTGCTTTTTAGTCAGGTTGTTGTCTCTTTGACACGTGCACATTCTCCATTTATTTTCTCAATTTTACTCTGAGAACCTGTCTATTAGTTTGCTGTGGTGACCAAAAATTGTTCTTTCCTTTGAGAATGAAAATAACTCTTTTTGCTATGGTCTATGCTCATTTAAACATGGATAATGCCCATTGTAAAGTTATTGCCTACTCATGCATGTTAATATGAGCATAGATTAGAAATGAAATAACTATTTCTTTAAACAGAAAATATAACATTAAATATAATAAATTATAATCATAATTCATGTTTACATATACACACATACAGTATTTACATTAAGGGAATAAACAAATTAACTCCTACTTCACTGTACTTGTGTTGACTTAATCACTATGCATGGGAACCAGCCATTAACTAAGGTGATAACAATATTTATGGAAGATTCTGAGAGAAAATCACCAGCAACCACTTTTTAAACAGTTACACTCAAGAGTGAATAGAATGAGTGTGTGTGTATTGTAAAAAAAACATTCACAAGGATCTATATCTATGAGGCTTTGCATGGGTTTATAAAATAAAAAATAATGGGGGGAAAAAAAAAATATTACCAAAAATATGAAGAATACAGATTAAAGGGGGGCAAAAAAAGTATATAGAAAACAAAAGTATATAAAAAAAGTATATAGATTTTATTTTATAAGTTATTTTCAAAGATACTAAAAAATGCCTTAAAAATTTAAAGAATGCAGAAATCATATGTAATAAGAAATACTATTTGTAATTTAAGGGTTGCACACAAATACTCTTGCTTTCCATGATTGCAGTAAATTTAAGAAATTTAACGATAAATAAGTTAACCGAATTTAATCAACCATGATGGTACTTGCATTTACTTACAACTTTTCATACTATGACTAAACCAATCAAAACATTGTATTCCTAAATCTGTAACAATCATAACTAACACAAAAAACAAAAACAATGATAACAGATGGACAGTTACCATGGTAACACAGAATGATTACTAACATAAGTAAACATTACTTATACAGGGTCATAATAAATATATGGTATATATACGATAAGTAAAGAAGAATTTAATACTATACTGAGTGCCAATGAAAATGCAACACTTGTTTTTCCAAAAAATCTTATAATTTTTTATTTTATTTATACAAGAACTTTATATAGTTGGTTGAAAATGACTTTTAAGACAATTGTCGACAACTTTACGGTTGAGTGATTTTTGGAACAAATGCGAAGTAAGGGTTACTTTGAACAGACATAAACCGAGTTCACCGTTTTTCAACATACGCACCATTTTCACGATTTTGTCATTCAAAGCTTGGCTAATGTCATGAATTTTCCCGCCCTTATTGTTAATAAACTGCAATAAACATCTGAGTAAATACCAGGACTTTCTGACAACCAGCAACATACAGTTTTGGGCAGGATCCAAAGACAGCATACAATTACGAGAAGACTGCAGTTGTAGCCTCTACAATAACCCAAATCATCCACAAATTCAACCAAAATGGATCATTTAATGATAAGCCACATCCTGGGGTATAAAAAGCAATAAACACCCAGCAAAACCGATACAATTTGCTTTTAACATATCCGATATCGACTCTGATGGCTGTCCAAATGTCACGAGAGTTCAATGGTGGTCACGGTAGAACCTTTGGAGCAATTTCAGTAAAGCACCATTTGCGCAGAAATTGTTAAAGAGCACCACAGTCTTTCCTTAGTGACATCTAAACGGCCATCTGGCATAAACATCGAATTCTGTAGACCAAAAATCATTCATTATGTACCAAAAACCGTCAGTGGTGGTTACATAGACATTTGGCACCCGCATTGGCCAAAAGTCATGCTTTTCGCCGGATTTTGGTTCGATCGAGCAAATTTTGCATCAGATTTGACATGAATTAGACGATGAAAACCATCACCAATATAAAGTCAGCTTGAGTTTGCTTTGCAGGACAAGTGGAATAACATTCCTCAGGATCACATTAAACTTCCGGGATGATCAATTCCACGGCGCTGTCGAAATTTGCTCTGCACCACGGGGTTGTAACATTTTTTGCTAGAACTGTGAGTTCATGATTCGACATTGGATGTTTCGTTTACCTATTGCACCCGAAAGATGACAATGAAACATTTTTGTTTGATATCGATCTATTGTTAACATTGTTCATTTTCAAGTACAAATTATTTTGAAAGAGTGTCATTTCTAATATAAATTTTATTTTTTAAAAACCAAGTGTTGCGTTTTCATTGGCACTCAGTATATTAAATATTCTTAAAATCTATACAATAATTTTTTTCTTGAATTCTATACAATAAGTTTTCTCTTGAATTCTATACAATTAAATTGTTCTTGAACTCTATTCAATTATATTTTTCATCACTTACAATGTACAGCAAAATCAAACAGACTAGATATCTTCATATAAGTTTATTGTTTTCTACACAACTTTCCAAATCATAATTACTTCAGTAAAAATCTACTTGTCTAAAAAATAAATAAGGAATATGTGTCCATGGGACACATATGATGCCTCTGCTTGCATATCGTGTAAAGGGATAAAAGGATATAATTAACTGAAGAACAGTAAAAGTGACGTCACCCAGGAACATATATATTAGATATGTCACCCAAATTTGTACTTGATCTGATTTTTGTTGTAATAAGTATTGAGTATATATGTTTCATAAAATTTTGTTGAGGCAAACTTAAGTAAGCCAACAGAAAATAAAAAATCATCAATTTTTCCATTTGTAAAGGGGCATAACTCTAGAACGGTCGAAGTGACACCACCATCTGTGTTTTGTGGTAATAAGCATTGTGTATAAATTTCACAACATTTGGTTGAGCAACTTTGGGACAAATGTACAGATGGACAAGGTTAAAACTAAATGCCCCCTCTGTAAAATATGGAAATCTATGTTTTATTTATTTTTTAAAGACAATTATGATATTATAATAGCTCTTATGTCATTTAATATTTTTATTACAAAAGGGTAAAAAAAAAAGTTATGAATGAATGATAAAATTATAGACAAATGTTCCAATATTTCCTATTGCATTATATAGTTATCATGGTCACATAATGTACCGTATGTATTATAATTATGTGTCATGATTATTGCACTAAGAAGTAGTTTCTGCAACCAACTTTCATGAATCTAAATCCCAAATCATGGAAATAACACCAGTAAATAAGGGAAGAAAAAAAGGTATGTCAGAGCAGTTATGAGGCTATTTATATTTCCAAGGGTCATAACTCCTATCAAACTACAACAATCATTTTCTAACTCAACAATATAAACATGCAATATTCTTCAACAACTGTAAGGTTGGGAGCCATAAAATTACATATTTCAACTGAAAATAAACTTAATATATTTCAATGGTTGTAATGCCAAAAAAAATGGCCGGTTTTGAACATGATTAAAATATTGTTTATATAAAGTTCACATTCAAATAGTATCAAGATCTTTCATAAAATTCAAGGAAAAATGGCTTACACAAGTATGCAAATTTTATATTATTGATACTTCAATCCATAACTCATGTCAAAAATTTCCAATATTAAAATACCAGCCAAAGGAAGGTTACTGTTACTGAATTACATATGGGGAAGTAAGTTGTAAAACATACATTTTTTCATCACAGCAAAAGTCAGACTTCAGTTATCATTAAAAATGCCTCAGGTCATCAGGCCTGATTTCAGCAAATTTAATATGGACTGTTTTGAACATTTTTAGAAGTCACAGGCCATTCTAAATAAGATGTTAGGTAACAAGAAAGCCCCCCCCCCAAAAAAAAAAAAACAAACAAAAAACAAACAAGATCCCATGTTGGAGACCAATATAGTGGCATTTTCTATGAAAGATTTGAAAGAATCATTGAAATTCAATTGTTGTTTTAGGACTGATGCACATACAACATTGCCAAACCCCTTGTTACACTTTAACAATTTAACAAATGGCATTATCTTAGTCCATGTTGCTATGGAAACCCTATAAACTCAATGGGATGACAACATGAATTGCACATTTACATTTAGTAAGAAATATTATTTAAAAATTCCATAAAAATCCAGATATGATGAAAGAACAGACAAACAAATACAAAATGAATGAATGAACTCAAAAAAAGTTATATTAACCACTATTTGATAACAGTAAAAATTAATTTCTTTGGAATTCAAAATGTAAAAAATCGATGAAATATTTACAAAAAATATTATGCATCAATGTAACATGAACTGTATTAGATAATATTATTCCAACACACAAAAATGTTTCATGGAAAGTAAAGTTTGTCTTGGGGAAAAACACTTCCCACATTACCCTTCTTCATTGTCCGAGGTTACTCCAATGGGGCGGGGCCTCTTACATAGATTGATACAAATGTCACTTATGTAAATCCTATTATATAGCTAGACACTTGATTTTTCTTCGAATAATTTGTAGGTTCAACAGACTCCAGTAAGATTTGTGTTGGTCCACCAGATGTTGTTTCTGGAAGACAACCCCTCTGAATCACTGCACATAAGCTCTATATCACTGCACATATGCACTCTGAATTACTGCACAAGTTGCTCTAATTCAATGCATAAATGCACTCTGAACCACTGCACATTTGCACTATGAATCAAAGTGTGTAGGCACTCTGAATCACTGCACATTTGCACTCTGAATCAATACACACACTGCACATATGCAATATGAATCAATACACATATGTAATATGAATCACTGCACATATGCACTCTGAATCACTGCACATATGCAAAGAAAGACAATTTGTTTGGAAACATTGTGATCTATACGAACTGTTGATTGTATAATCCAGCTAAGGTGTATGCCATTCATATAACCAACAAAATATTTCATATTGTGATAAGTCCCATTGACATTTGTCCTGGTCTGCCACTTCTTTTTTCCCTGAAAACTGGGCACCATATATCAGAATATACAAATAATTTAATGAAACAGCACTATTTCTATTCCTAAAATAAAATCAATGACTCTCATGTGAGTTATTTTTAGTAATCATGTATATTTCTATCCTGAGCAGATCATGTGACTAGATGCTAGCTACTGTAGTTTGACGTGGCTCCCGCTAACAATCGGCAGATCCAACCCCTCACTGTCCTTATGATCTGGCTAGGTAAAGCACATGGCTGCAACTTGGTTAAAACTTCACCACATTGCATCATATAATCAGTTCATAGGTTAAGGAAAATATTGAGTGATGCACATATTATTTATTAATGTGTTACTCTAATTACTCCAAATTTCATTTTTTGGGGACATTTCTTTCCTTTTGATAGACACACCAAACTTTTTCAACAGATAAATCACAAGCGGATTTTTGTAGAAACATAATGCATATCTTATTAAGTTCTTTTTAAAAGTACATTTGTAGATACATAATGCATATCTTATTAAGTTCTTTTTAAAAGTACATTTACTCATAAGGCCAGGTTTTTTAATTTGTTGTTTTACGGATCCGCTGACCCTATTTTTCTGATTTGCAGAATGAAAAATAAAATTGACATTTCATGCTTTTTTATTCCCACCGACCCTATCAAATACACTATCCCTGAAAAATAAATAAAATATTCTTTTTTATGAAATGAAATGCATTAAACACTAGCTAATAGAATTGATAACACTTTGTGTTGTGAAAAAATAAACTTCAAAAATAATCCATATGTTTACGTATCTAAAAATAGACAAATCAATAACTGACCTTGAACTGTCGTTTACACAAATACAATAAGTTTGTTTCCTATGTTTGTCATCATTCCGTAAGATGCATAATCTCATAGAAAAATGGAAAATGGACTTGTCCAAACAAGGAAGACTCAGGTTAAAGTACTAAATATAAACAAATCATTTGGAATTTTCTTGTTTCATAGATAACAAAGAAAAAAAACCCATCCATTTGGATATAAAAAACGGGAATGCATGACAACTGATGAACCAAATATTCTAATTTTTCCAGTGGACGAGTCTATTCAATTTTTGACACAAATGTTGAAACTTATTTTCATACAACGTTTTTGCAATTTTTTCTTTATCAGTTTTCGTGCTTGATGATCATTATTTGCCAAATTTCCTGAAATTGATAAAGAGCTATGCGGATCCGTTTTTTTTCTTGTTTGTGAAATGACGATTTAATTTCGTCTTTGCCCATGGACACAACCTCCTTTTTGAAATAATTAGATGATGTCATGCGATGTTTATGACAGTCGACATCGAACTAAAATTTAAGAAATGATGACAAAAGAGCATACCAAACATATTGTTGTAAAGGTGAAATATATCTTTTTCTTTATATTTTTCTGTCCTGAAAGATATTTTTTTTCTTTTTTTTTCATACTTTTTCTGACCGACCGACCCGACTTTTTCATGGGGAAATCCGTAAACCAACAAATTAAAAACACCTGGCCAATTACAATAAATTTTGGAAAAAATTTAATTTTTTAACAAAGTTTCAGGCTTTAAGGAATAAAGCAGAATTTGTGAGGTATTTTTATCAAATTTCAAAAATTTCAATATTGACTTTTTAATTAAAATTAGTACAACATGTACAAATAATTTTCATATGTAATCCAACTTAATGCCATCTTTAAAAAGAGGGTCTATGTACTTGTTTTCAAGTTAAATAAGTTAAAATCATAATTCTTTTTTTTTTCGAAAAAATGCATCTTTTCCAGATATGTCGCAGTTTGACGTTGCAAAAATAACATTTTATGTTAGCAACATCATTGCCTCCCCTGTTACTGGATTGTAGAACATATGTAGTATTCTATATCCGTGTAATCAAAGTATGGAGAAAGAATCTATATTTTAATCATTTTGACACAGTTCAAGTAGCAATCTCAATGCAAAATTAGTTTACTAGTGACATCATTAAAACTAATGATTAAAGTTAAAGTTAAATGTGAGACTTGAACTCAGGAATTGAAATAAGATTGCCAATGGTGCGGCTCCTGCAGGGTCAAAAACGACCTGTGACCTCTGGGATTTTTAGAGGCGACTTCCGACCTGAGGGCCTTCTAAAAATTACCTGCGACCTGCAAAATTTGGAAAAAACGACCTCCGACTGACTTCCCTCCTCTGTGTTGGGAAAAAACGACCTGTGACCTGTACATTTCCCTTAAAAACGACCTCTCGACGAATTTAAAAGCGACCTTGCGACCTGAGGGGGGGTACCCTGTGGGAGCCTCAATGGTATTACCATCAAACCTAGTCCAAACGAGGTGGATTTGACACATGAGAGGTTTAGATAGCTATAAAACCAGGTTAAATCCCCCATTTTCTACATAAGCAAATGCCTGTAAAAAGTCTAGAATATGACAGTTGTTTTCCATTCATTAGATGTGTTTCAGCTTTTGATTTTGCCATTATGTAAAGAATTTTTAATTTCCCTTGCAGTTTTGTATTTTTGTTATTTTACTCTAAATACAACTTTGTTACTATGTAAATGTACCCCCGTATAATAAGGCCAAACAAAAATATATGTGTGGTTCCAGTAACCCGACCAACCCTAGTTAAAACCCCCGACCCTAGAACTTTTTTTTCATTTCTTAAAAATAAATTTTCAAACGATCAAATTTTGAGGATTGTGAATTAAAATAATTAAATTCATATATTTCTGTCATCTGAATTTCCATCACAAGTATCTGTTATGGCTAAAATGCAAGAATTCATAACAGAATGCAACAAAATTAACTAAAAACGTATCATGGCTGTTTATTTTACAACCACACACATGTAAAAATGTCGGACTTCCGTATAATAAGGGAAACAATTTCGGTAAACACACGATTCTTTTCCGGATTTAGACATTAAAAAAAAAAATTGCCTACCTACCGACCCTATTTTTTAAAAGTATGTAACTGGAACCACACATATATTTTTATTTGGCCTAAACAGTGCAGGTTTGACTGCATAATAAACAGCACATCTATAAAAGGATATATGAATGACCATGGTGCTTTACCACCATTTAGGTATATCACATAGAGGTATGCGTCTCGAGGTTTTCCCTGAATGGAGTAGTAATACGGTAGAAAACTGTGTGCTTTGAATCTGCGTCTCTCATAAAACCTGATAGCTATGTGGTTTGTGGCCAGTACATGTAGATACACAGCTTTACAGTTTGATCTCTCTTTGGTGGTCAGACTTTGTATCAAACTGTCCAGCAGCAGGGAAGCTGAAATATACAAATTATTTCTCCTTAATTTTTAATGCGTTTCCCTCGGTTTTAGTTTGTTACCCCGATTTTGTTTTTTTGTCCATGGATTTATGAGTTTTGAACAGCGGTATACTACTGTTGCCTTTATTTACAAAGGATTACCTGTCAGTCCTCTACTAATCACCATTTATATTTAGTATACAAATGTAAATAAGAATAAATGTTGTCTATATGTCTTTGAGAATCTCTACAACAACAAAAAAAAAATTAAATGTCTGGGAATGTCTACGCCTGTAAAGAAGCCTCTTTACAATATTTCATTCTCTTAAACTAAGGATTAAGAGGTATAGAGGTCTCCATAAATTCTGTAGTTAAGTAGATAAATGTCTACTGAATATGTCATTATTTTAAAACATTTAAAACATCTATTGAGGTCAACATTCATTTTTTTTAGATTATAATATCTTACACTGTTAAAATAGTTAAAGTATTAAATAATTAAAGGTAAAAGAAATAGTAAAATCAAGTCTGAAGTTTTTATTCACATACTTCACATAAACGAATGCTAAAAGTATGCTATAACTCCCTAACCTCAATTTCTTCTGAACTTTTAAACTTAAATAAATTATAAATACCTATCCCATGTTTCCTAAAGTCTACTACAACTCCTAAACTTAAAATGTATGCCACCTGAGAAGTTGATGGGAACTGCGGTGCTAGAATGTCTGCGTCCTGGTAAAATAAGAACATGTTATAAAATAAATTTATGTTTCAATTGTGTTAATAAAATGTCTGCATGAATGTAAAACAAGTTTAAGAACATATATGTGTTTGTTTACTTCATATACTTTGTGTCTCTTCTCATTTTGATGCTTGTTTATTATGCCTGAGACCAATATGATAAGTCAAAACTTTTTCAATTTTTTTTTAGTTTCATTGTTGTACTGTTACATCACTGTCCCAACCTACTTCCAGGTGATGAGAATGACTGAAAGCTCTCAAATATGTTTAACCTTATGCCACTCTTAATGTGCCGGTAATCTAGTAGTTGATGGCCATTTATAAAGTAGTTTACTTTAGGGTATACTTTTGCTCATTGTTGAAGACCTTCAAAAGAACAATAGTTGATCACATCCAAATGACTTTATGTTTGTCTTTAGACAGATATAATTATTCTAGAATTTCCAGACATCTTTTCAAAAATTTAAGGAAAGCTTGCACATATATTAACGGTCTGTCTAATTGCATGATCATTACATAATTAATGTAACACTTTGCCTGTAGAGTACAATAATTTAAACAATAAAGTTATCAGATTCAAAACACCAAAAAAAACACTTTCTTTTTTCAAGAATGTTCTTGCTACAAAAAGAAAATACCACCAATTAGAAAATTCTCTCCAAAATTGTTTTATTTCTGTACATTAAAAAAAAGTTATGCTCTATAGTTTCTATTTCTTTACAACTGGTACATTCATTAGCTTTGGAAAATTTATATTTTTTCAAGAAGATATTTATGAGGGACTATTCTGTGTAAAATGTTATATTGGAATATAATAAAGAAGTGTGTAAAGTTTTAAGTAATAATCATAAATCTATTTTGAGATACAGCGTGACATGTAAAAAACCCTCCCCCTTTTTTACAAAATACTGAATAACTCAAAAATGAAATTTTGAATCATCACCAAAAAGTATACAGATCTTAAGATTAATATAACTAAAAAGTGTGTAAAGTTTTAAGCAATAATCAAAAAATTGTTTTTGAGATAAGGTGCGACATGTGAAAAAACACACCCCTGTTTTAGTTACAAAGTGCCGTAACTCAAAAAGTTTTAATCTTATTTTCACCAAAAAGTATACAGATCATTTGAGTATCATAAGAAACAACTATATAAAGTTTCATGAAATTTAGATAAGTAGTTCTCAAGTTACGGTGCCACATGTTTAAGGCGGCAGACAGACAGACAGACGGACACCGGACATTTGTATACCATAATACTTCCCGTCAAAATTTTGACGGGCGTATAAAAACCAGTGAATAAATCTTTTTCATTGTTCATCACTAATTTCTGTATTAAAACTTTCTTCCTACCTATGCTGTAAAATCATGTAAATGGACCTTAAAAAAAGAGTGTTTATTATATTAAAGGAGTAACATACTCAGACTAACCTCTTTGTTTAGAGATGACAGAAGTTTAACCTCTGCTACAACAATACCCACAATCCTTGATTGGAATGTTGCAGCAAGTGAGTAAAACTTTGGATTGGAGGTTATTTCTTGATACCATGTATCTGGATATCTGGAAAATATCAATAATAAAATAGTTGAAACAGAGATATGTCTTGCCTGTAGGTAAATTAGATAATGTTGATGTTGAAATAGCAATTTTGTAACATGTATTTTAATAACATTTAAAAAATACTTTTTTATGAAAAAGTTAACTATTTTTACCCTTTGATATTATGTAATAACACAGAATTAACTTAATTGTTCATTTAACATACAAACCGTAATTTGAGAAAGGTGTACATGTACGTGTATAAATAGTATCTTTTTAAAATAAAAGTTTAAAGAAATAAAGTCAAATTTACCCTTAGTCTTCCTTTAAATATAATTGTATCAATTTATTTTTCCATGTTTCTGAGTATAGCAGGGAAAGTTGTCTAAAAGGATATTTTTTTTTAAGGTGGTACCTAACACTTTCACTAAAATTTAGTTGTCTCGTTTAATTTTCATAAAATTTTGACCAAGTATTTACTTTGACCCTTTAACAAAACTATAAAAATTTCAAAAATTTTGAACCATCCGTTTTGTCAGAAAAAGTACACTGGTTATATAGCAGTTTGATAAACACCAATTTTGATCATTGAGAAGCTTAATATTCCCTTTACAACACAACGTAATTAAAACGTTTAGCTAACTTTACAGAGTTATCTCCCTGTAGTGCTAGGTACCACCTTAATAACAGTATACTTTTCAGCGGTTTGCATGTAGCTTAACATGTACAAGTGGACCAGTCATTTGTATTGGGTAAATAAGTATTCTAAGTTAATGAGGTGAAAGCAAGTTTTTATTCTAGTCTCCACATCTAAATTAATGCATTCATTTAGTTAGTTGTTAATGAAGTGAAGTTAAATCAAATATACCTACTGTGCCAAATGCTTAGTATCACATGAAATCAGAAAATAATGACTCACCGAAATTGGATTTCTTTTTACATGTTTTATAGCTCTTGTGATTTAATTTGATTTGATTTTTTGTGTTTTAACGCCACTTTTAAACACTCCTTTTGGGCTAGTATTTTTTGGTGGCCAGTTTTTATTGTTTGAGGAAGCCCGAATGCTGAAAGAAAACCACAGACATTAGATAGGAAAACTGACAATACTAGTCAATTAAGATTGGAGTCAATTGAACCCACATGATTGGGGTTCGAACTCACAACCTCAGTGGTGACTGGCTATAGCTAGTGATTACAGTAGAAGTTCAGAACTACCTAGACCACTTGGCCACCAAGGCCTCTCATCATAAAATAATGTCAATTATGAATGTTTGTCAATTTACAATTGTGTCCATCATGGACTCACTAAAATAGCCTATCTTTTTTATATAGCCTTAGTGTATCTTAGAAAGGGGGATAATTTATAAAACTTACTCAATAGGGAACCATTCTGTGCAAAGTTTCTTGACCTCATCAATATCTTCTGGACACAGGAATCGTAACTGGATCTCTCTCTGGACACTGAAGGACAAAGCTGTGCTCATATCTTTGTAGTCATTTCACAATGAAGAACCATTATATCTTTTTATATCACCATGGTTGTCATTGACCAATGAAATTCCCTCTTTAAATTCTGTAAAAGAACAATAAAGTGTTGACACAGATTTATATGTTTTGTCTGTCAACAGAAAATTCAGATTGACTGCAGCATTGCTAAATAATTTTTTTTAAAGTTACTGAACCATAACAAAGAGGGCAGTGCTTCAACAAAATTGTCAATATGAAATGTATTAGATGTTATCTGAACTACATGTACTTAGTATTTTGAGTGGGATTATCATGATTATTGTTAAAGAACAATGAAGAACAGTGCTTTGCAATAGTCGCTAAAACTAATAGTAATGCAACTTTATCATGTTTATTGAAAATATCATTAATTATCTTATCACAAGCAGTATATTGTACCTTTCAACATGTTCAAATTGACTACAGCAGAAAACTTAGCAATAATTGACACCACAAAGACAAGCAGAACACTTAACAATAATTGACACCACCAAAGACAACAAAGCCTCCTACAGAAAAGTAACACATCTCGATACAGCAACTTGCATCACAGGCAAGACAAAAAATGGTGTTTTTCTTTTGAACTAATTACTGTACATGCAAAAGGTATTTTACTGGTAATACACTCTTATAATATAATACATTGTAATAGTACTAATTATTAGTGACAATACATTTGTAGTATAGAAGATTACATTTTGACAATAAAAGTCTCTTCAGTTATGCTCCTTGCCAATATCATGAAAATAGTTGAAAAAAGAAAATGAAAATTGCAATGAGAAATAATCCATACTGCAAAATCAGTATCTTTTTTTTTTTTGGCAGTGGTCAGTTCATTTAACTTTTTCTGCAAGTTTTTTAAAGAAACTACATTTTTAATTAACTGTTGTCACCTGTTCATGGCATTTGATAGACTTTTGGTTACCCTTTGAGTACTTGACAGAAAACAATGTAAAGAAATTCTTATTTGAAATCTTCATGAAAATTTCTGGAGGTTAACAGTCTTTATTAGTACATAACTTGACTCTCTCATCAGCTTGCCTTGTCATGCTTGTGTCAAACCTACATTTTGTACTAAATGTACCTGCTTGTCAAGTATTTTCAAAGTCCAGAAAACTAAACTATAATTTTACCTTCTGGTTAGTCCAAATAATTATGACATCTTGAAGGCTACCATATTTTTTTTCTTTGACTTTTCTTTGATGCCTTACATCGTCACAGGAAGGCATCATAGCAAAAATTTTAAATAGTCTTCCAAGACGTCATAATAATTTGGACTACCTTCCGGTATGTATCAATATAAACATGATAAAGTTAAGCTCTTTCAACTTGTAGTTTTTTTCCCAGCTAACATTTTTAACTCTGCCACATTCTGTATGTGCCTGTCCCAAATCAGGAGCATGTTATTCAGTGGTTGTTGTATGTTGTTGTACAATGTATATCATGTTAAAGTTTGTTTTTCATTCATTGTTTTGTTTATCATAAAATTGAGAATGGAAATGGGGAATGTGCCAAAGAGACAACAACCCGACCATAGAAAAAAACAACAGCAGAAGGTCAACAACATGACCAACAAGTCTTCAATGTAGCGAGAAATTCCCGCAACCGGAGGCGTCCTTCAACTGGCCCCTAAACAAATATATACTAGTTCAGTGATAATGAACGCCATACTAATTTCCAAATTGTACGCAAGAAACTAAAATTAAAATAATACAAGACTAACAAAGGCCAGAGGCTTCTGACTTGGGACAGGCGCAAAAATGCGGTGGGGTTAAACATGTTTGTGAGATCTCAACCCTCCCCCTATACCTCTAGCCAATGTAGAAAAGTAAACGTCTTAATCAATTTAAAATAATAAACAACAATGTCAACGAAGGAACGCTCCCACATACACAAAAATGATAGACACAAATAGATAAAAAAAATGACCATAGCACAATAAGACACTAGCGGGATGTATAAGTACCAAGCCAAATATAAAACTTACCAACAAGGGATAGATTGATTGATTGATTGTTGGTCGCTTAACGTCCAGTGGCAAATATTTCATTAATATTCAGGACGAGAACAAGTTAACAATAATCACAATAGGTAGGTTGATAAAATAGAGGCCATCTGGGATGATGGTCGGGGAAATTTGGACTGCCACTGGAAAATGAGGGTATATTGGATAGGGACAGAAATTTTGCCTTGCAACAGGCCACCTACGGACCCCTCAAAGAGTTGTTGCAAGGGTTCTTAACGTGCAAAGAGCGTGGCACTCTCTTTATACGAGGCATCGGAGATGTTTATAAATCCAGGGTTCTCACTAAGGATTTTTTAAGGCGAGTCCAGGGACACACCACTTTTGTCCATGGTGAGTCCCAACAGTAAGAAGATATCTTATTGCAATATGATTTATCATTTTAAGGCTCCATGACCTAAAAGAGCAATGAAATGACATTACATTCAGATATCTTTTTTTCTATTGTTATAAAATGATGATACGACTATGAGCAAGGATTTGTATAGTTAGATACAAATCCTTGCTATGAGTGTTCAGTTTATACAAATTTTGATGCATCTTTGGATTCACCAGTTTTGAAAATGATGAGTCCAGACAGATTTTCATGAGTCCTGGACTCATGGACTCGCCTTAGTGAGAACCCTGATAAATCAGGATGTACAACAGAGTGAAGGTGCCGTCGATTTATTGACATTTTGCGTCTAGGTGGTTCCAGTTTTTTTATTGTTGACACTGAGACCCTGTTGAATGTTTACTGGTCATGCTGATAAGAATGTCAAAACACCGAGTAACCACATACAAGTAGATTATTAACGACGGGTGCTACATGTCATGCATGTGAAGAAGGTTCTGCTTACCCTTTTAGAGCACTTGAGATTACTCAAAAGTTTTTTGTGGAGTTTGAAATTTGTGTTGCTTACTTTTTTAGTTTTCTATGTTGTGTCTTTAGTATTAAATATTTGACTGTCTGTTAGTGTTTTTTAGCAATGGTGTTTATTTTCGATCTACGAGTTTAAATGTGTATCTTTTGTCCCTCTTTTTGATCATCATCTCCACCGACCTTGAGGTGGAAACCACAGGCACTTGTTTCTAACCTTCCAATGGATAGAAACAGCACTAGAAACAAGTGCCTGTGGTGGAAATATATCAATTTTATTGGATTTCTCTTGGCTTTTATGCAGGTGCGTGATTAATATTTATGAAAGTTTAAAGTTTATAAATCATTCAAAAAAAATCATGATCAATTACCCTGTGGTCTTCCACTTTAATTTAAAGGAATTTTTATGAGTTGAGGATAAACATTTCAATACAAGGGCGTCGAAGATGAAAGTAAACATTCCAAAACAGGAAGTAAAATTTTGGATTTATTAAATTGTGTCTAGCACTTCCGTAATCCCCGTTTAAAAAATATATACTTTCCGTACTTTTCTGTATCTTCATAAAGAAGTAATGTGAAAAATAATTATATCGGAAAAAAAACGTTTGCTATTAAAGGTATACATTTTAACAAAAAAATAAAATGAGCAAGATCGAAAATGTAATGACATATTTTAACCCAAACAAGTCTGAATCTTCTCAGCGATTTATTATTTAAGGTCATTTCGGCCCACACAATCTTTGAACAACTCTAACTGTTATGGAGTGTTTTATTAAGAGAAAGAAATCTATATTTGACAATTTGAAATTTAACATGTAAATTCTTGACACAGTTAAAAGAATATTAATTCATTATTTTATTGAGAGCTTCAGATTTTTTCAATTCAGTTAATGATCATGAACATGCATGACATATTTGCCACTGGACGTTAAGCAACAAACAATCAATCAATAAAACAAAGGGACAACATTAGGTATCCTGAAAACTTTGCTCTATATATATGATAGATTTCGTATTCCTCTGAAACTTTTTTTAAATGATGTCATACGGTCTGTCAGAGTGTGAAGATATCAGGTATACATATTCTAGTATGATGATAATATGTGACCACTTGATATGATTGATAGTATGCCTTTGATCCTTTTATGGGTGTAATTTGTGCCGCTTATAAATTATATTCTATGTCTTGATAGTTTGAGTAGTTGTCCGTATTTGATTGTCATATATTCTATTGAAATCCAAGTTGTGATAAATCATGATAAACAATTCTCAGCAAACCGGCCAATCAGACAATAAGAACTTGTTTACAAGTGAGCTACCATCGGAATTTTTATGGTGGTGGTCACGGTGGTGGTAAACAAGACAGGATTTCAATTTATGTAATGAAAGTCAAAACTATAAATAAAAAAAATGCAGGAACGAATATAATGAAAAATAAACAGACAGGACAGAGCCTGATTACAACTTAAAAAACCAGGACAATTTGTTTTCATCCTAGCCCCGCATAAAATTCAAACGATAGTTCTCTTAAAACCAGTGACGCATGCTAGTATAATGCAAATCGTTAATAAGATGTAACATGTGTAAGTAGTATTTTCAAAAGCATGCAGTGTAGATTCACACCAAGGTCCTTTTCTCGGCAAGAGCAATTGCAGGCTCTCACGTTTCAATTTCACATGATTGTTTTTCATCATATTTTAAACAATTATAGAAATTGTTACTGACAGTTCAAAGGTGTAGATCAGGTACTATCTGCATTAGTAAACCATTTTATCATTTTGGTTCTATGTAAAATATGGCATTTAGGAAACGAATTTGTTAATTTCTGTTATGTTGACAATGAACATTGTACAGTTTTAAACCTTTTTTACAATTATCACTTGTCATGACAGAAAACCACTCCACTACTTAACACTTTCTCGTATCTAGTCAATAGAACAAGTAGCTGTGAAAGAGACACCAAAGGAGCATTTAAACTCAAAAGTTGAAAACAAAATTACAACACCAGACAAACAACAGTACACAAAAGACAACATAGAAAACTAAAAACCAAGCAACACGAACCTCACCAAAACTTGGAGGTGATCTCAGTTCTTTGTAAAAAAAAGATGCGAAATATATCAAAAAGATGTTACTGAATATAATTATTTTAATCATTCAAAAGAAGGTGTCGAATATAACGAGATTTTAGTATAGTACGTTAACAGTAAACTGTGAATTTGAAAGAGTCTCAGATGGCTACTTTTTATCCTCTTCAACCTAAAAAAAAAAAGAAGACAAAATTGCAAATATATACGCATGATATCAAATTGAAGCTCCCAAACGTTAATATAAATAGAAATATTCGAACTTTTGTTCAATAGCAAACTTATGTTATTTATTCAAGACACATGTGGTTTATTTTCTTAATTATAAAATCATAAGAGATCAAGTCTCAAATTTTATGATTGAACGGCGACAATTAGAGATGTATTGTATTATTAGATACTAAGGAACACCATATACCATTTATACAACACGCTGTTACGCATATTACAGTTTCGGAAATGTGGTGCATCTCGCAAACAAAACAACAACAAAAAACGGACGAATACCGGTATGTTGGCATTACTGTATGCAAGAAAATCTTTAAAAAATTGTGAACGGATACTATTTGTGGGATGAAAATAATGAAATAAGATGAAAATCTGTTAATGAATGTTCCTTGTTGCTTGATTGCTGCCTCGGAGCATATCACACATTTGGTTGCATGGTTCCCCCCGTAAATTTTTTAGTATGTCGGCGGAATATACAAATGTCAAGGTTATCAGATAAGGGTCGGATACCAGTCGAACCACACAATAAATGTCATTTATGTTTATTAATTGATAAAGGAAAATGCTTATTTTAACTTTTGTCTTGAAAATTGCATAAGAAGGTAATCATGATAGACAACATACTAAATCAAAAGCGTTTAAATAAACAAACCACGCTTCTAAATATCTAAATCATGTTTAACTTACATCCTTTACATTTACAATGTTTGCCTTTGCAATCACCACGTGCACAACCAGATCGTCTGCAACAGTCATTACAATTCTTGTCCGCTTGCACTACCCTGTTGTAATTTTTGGACATGCAACCTTTTACAACTAGTTTGCATTGATCATTGGTCATGAAAACTGACTGTCCATTTACGGATACCATTCCTAAAATATACAGTGTGCGTAGGGATTAATTATTAAACTTAGAAATGTTATACTCCCCAGTATGTTCTATTTGACCGGGTGCAATTTGGTGGTGTTACATCTATCAAAGTCTTTTCGAATTATTTTTTAAAGAATTCCGCTCAAACTGGTCCTGGGGTCAGTCTTAAACTTGCACAATTTGTCAGTTGTGAAGGCTTCATTGATACTTTCAAATAAAGAACAACATAAAAAGTGTTATTCCTTTGCTTTTTTTTTTTCGATTTTTGTTGCTGTGCATGTACTGATTTTTGTTGTACCCTTGGTCAAAGAAAACAAAATCATGCAGAGTATCTAATCAAGCAGTCTGAACTTTCATTTAGAACTATAAACCCAAATATAAATCCGAAATCAAGCCAAACACAATAATAGGTATTTACCTGGAGGGCTAATTTTAAAATGTTTGGTCAAACCTAAACATTGACACTGGCATCTTTTATAAAATATATATAAACAATTGAACGCACCATAGACAAACATATGTATTTCAAACATATTGGTACACAATCATCCATCTAGTACAATGGAACTAGCAAAGATATAATGACAAGTCTCAGCAAAGAACTGCTTTCTGACGACTTCGACCTATGTAGAATGCAACATCACTCGCTAGGACCACAAAAATCAAACTTTACAACGGCAATGTAAAATTAGATTTACTTTTTGAAGCCAAGTATAAAATAAGTAAACTTACCAACAAGACACACGAACAATAGGATTATAGCAAGTCCACTCTTCATTTTTCTTATTCTATAATATATAATGTTTTGTAGTTATAGTCCATATTATGCAGGTGGTTTTTATATCATTAGTTTGGGTTTTATTTCTGTCTTTTCAGGCTATAATCAATTAAATTAATAAATCAATATAAATAATCGATAAAATCTGGACATAGGGTATATGAATATGAAATTAGCTGTGTGAAAAAGAAACCATTCTAATCTAAATTTGAAAAAAATGTCTTTATTTTGCAATTGAATACCTAAAAAATCATCTACCTCTCTTGCCTTCCAAAAAAAGAAATTCATGGTAGATCCCAATACAATAAATCACCGTCACTGCATAGACCTGAAGTATTTTTGTTTATTTTATAACAAAACAAAACGAAAACGTGGAAGCATTTAAATAAATTTGATAAAAAAACACCTTAATAAAAACACATTTTGATTATATAGTCAAGTTAAAAATTGGTTAAAAAAATTATGACTTCATAAGAGGCGTCACAGAAAAAAATCAAAGTAGTCTCTGAGCATGTTTAAAACGTCATATACTTAGTAAATACCTATGTTGTATTATCATATACTTAGTACATACATGTACTTATTTTATACTATCATATACTTAATACATACATGTACCTACAAATGTATGGTGTACTATCATATACTTAGTACATATCTATGTTATACTATTTTATACCTAGTACATACCTCTGTTATACTATCCTATAGTTAGTACATATCTATGTTATACTATCCTATAGTTAGCACATACATGTACCTATGTTATACTACTTTATATTTAGTACTTACCTCTGTTAGTCTCCTATAAACTGTTTAATATACCTGTTCGTTATTCCTCTGTCTTTATATACATGTTCTAGTTCCATTGTCAACATGTTACATTTAATATGAGCACAGATGTCTGTATTCCTTGGGCATTGCATACGATAATTAGTCAGTTTGATAGTCCATTATGTATGAAACTGTCCCTTTATTAATAAAAACAAAATTTTGTCCATTGCAGACTAACAGGGCAGTAATACAAGGTCATTATCAATAAACAGAACTGCTATGATAAATAGCGCTATCATGAAAAAAATCATAATGCCATTATGAACAAAAACAGTGCCTTTATGAAGAAAAAACAGTGCCAATATGAAAATAACCAGCGTCGTTATGAAAATAAGGGCTATTATGATTTTTCTGTTGTTATCACTTCAAATACATTTCGGGGGAAAGAGACATGAAGAAATTGAGAATTCTCAAAAATCATGATCTTATTTGACCTGGTTGTCAAAATTATAATTGCATTGCATTACTCATTTCATGATGTGTATCAATTTATTTAATTTTAATTCTTAAAAATCCAGAAAGAAATCTTGTATTTTGTAAACCAAACATTGCTGTAAATAGGACAACAATTAAGCTATACAGTATTTACATTTACATGTTATTCCATAACAGCACTTTTAAAGTTCTTTTTTATATTGCATTTGTTATAATTATATATATATACAATTTTTCCATAAAAATAATGATTTGGCTTTGTTAGATATTACACATTGACAGTAAGTTAGTAAGAGTAGTAAGACATGGGTATTTTTAAATTGACATTTATTTGTCCTCGGTCAGTTATAATGACTGCAGGTGCATTAATGTCCGTCGGCGTTGTCTCATGCTTTGCTGGAATACTTGACCAGTATAGCAGACCATGGACATATAAAAAGATAATTATGATAATTACTTCTTAGCAGTAAGACAAGATTATTTGTCCATCATTCAAATATTAGAAATAACCTGTGTTTTAAAATTAAAATAAGTCATATTCCTCTTAGCCGTATCTCTTTAAATAAAGGCAACAGTAGTATACCGCTATTCAAAACTCGTAAATCGATTGGAAAAAACACCATCGGGGTAACAAACTAAAACTGAGGGAAACGCATCAAAATATAAGAGGAGAACAACGACACATTAAAATGTAACACACAGAGAAACGGACTAAGCATTAGACAAAATCCGATGAGAATAACAAATATAACATCAAAACCAAATACATGAATTTGGAATAGTAAAGTACCGTAACACGTCTTATAGTAATGTGAATTCACACTCAAATATAAGAGAAACAAACGACACAACGGAAACACAACGTTAAAATGTAACACACACAGAAACGAACTATAATATAACAATAGCAATATTCCTGACTTGGTACAGGACATTTTTTTAAAGAAAAAAATGATGGGTTGAACCTGGTTTTGTGGCATGCCAAACCTACTGCTCTAATGACAATGTTAAATATAACATTAAAATGACATCATAACATTACAGGACCAAAATAAAAATAAATAAGAGAACATATTAGACAAAGAAACACACGAATAATAGCTAACAAAAGGCACCAGGTTTAAAATTCAATACGCCAGAAGCGCGCCTCGTCCACACAAGACCTACCAGTTACGCCCAGATACAAAAGTTCGAAAGTCAAAACAAGCACAACGTTGTACAGCACTGAGGATCAAAAGTTCAAAAAGGTTGTTCCAAATACGGCTAGGGTTTTCGGCTTGGGATAAGAACATCCTTATTATTTAGAACAATTTATGCTTTTGCAAACAGTAAATTTTATAAAATGACTATGTAAAAGATATACATGATAAAACTGAAGAATTAACTAATTACCCGGATACATTACACAAACCCACACAAAAAAATAGACACACCCGACATAGTTAAGGCCTCAACGCAAAAAGTTAAAACAAATTTTTTTTTAAAAATGACGTCTCATACGAAATGGTAAAAAGGCACAAAAAATGATGTCACATTTGAAATTCTAAAACAGCACACAAAAAATTACGTCACATTTGAATGACTAAAACTATTTCTCAAAAATAAGATAGAATTGGGATTGATTTAAGCTTATAATTGAACTAAATATTGATATTACATTTAATAACAATGAAAATTGCAATTCTTATTAATAGAAAACTGAGGTAGCAATTAACAATATTATATAGCTATGTCCAGTTTATTTTGAATCTAACTGCAAACGTAAAACATCGTACAATTCGTAAAAGATTATTTGTCCATCATTCAAATATTAGAAATAATCTGGGGTTTTAAATTCAAATTAGTCATATTCCTCTTAGCCGTATCTCTTTAAATTTGTCAAGCCTAATTTTCACAATTTACCAGCCAGACAGAAAGAAAAGCACACTTCATTCTGAAATTTACTCAAAGGATCCACAATTTTTTCACAAAGGAAATATGGATGGACAGCTGCAAAAATTCTGCAGTTTTCTTTATTTTCATGACATGGGGCACACATGATGGAGTAGCTATGACGTTATAACATTAAAAAGAGTTGCGTTTTTTATGTATATTTTTTATCCTGTGCACTTAAAAAAATGGGCAATTTGATATATTTTTTGAAAGCTTTATTATTTTGGGACCAAATATTCAGATAATGCTTATTCTATTATGAAGAAGCAAATGTTGAATCTATGTACAAATTTGAAACATTAGGAATTTTGTTTAATATAAATGCAATTCAAACGTTTGCTGATTAAGTAATCTTAAAACTTGTATTTTACTTGACGCCGTTTCCTAATTCTACTTATGACAGTCATAATGTTCATAAGTTCAGCGTCCGTGAGATGGTTAGTATGATAAAACTGACACGTATTTTTCAGTTTGCCGAGATGGATAGTATGGTGCATATTGCTAGTGAAAATTCAGATCTCAATGTAAAGTTACTTACTCTATCCAGGAAATACGAAAAACAAAATAAAAAATTGTTTACGTTGCTAGGCGAAAATGTGCTTAACACAGAACTACATCGCCGGTTAAATTAATTAAGCATTAAGAGGGAACTGCATGCTTTAATTATTATATATGTTCCGGACCATATGAGTATTTGGACCATACGCGTATGTTCATGACCATATGCGTATACTCATATGGCCGGAACATATGAGTATAATACACGTTTGGCTATTAACGGGTCGGACCATATGAGTATTTGGACCATATAATGATATATATGTATTTTTTTAAAATTATATTTTAAAAGTTTCAATAATAAAAAAAAAAACTCTATCTAAAAAAAACAATGATGTTTTAATACATGACAATGTATTATTTTTATAATATTCAAATACAACGTAAAAAATAAATATTAATGCCATAGTTAGTTTTCATCGCTAATTACATTCTTGCATGTAGGCTTGGGGTGACATTTATTTCTAGCGGTATCATAGCTTTTTTGCATTTGCAAGTCTTTGTTGTGCACGATCCATTCATTTAATACACCTTTTGTATGCGAGTGAAAAGCTAGTCTTTTTGTAGCTGCGTACAGTGATACCGAGGTCTAGGAACGTCACACACGCTGTTCCTACAACCCTATGATTTAAAACAGAATCTTCGAAATATCCTCCGAAAAACAAAATCAAATGTTAACAAACACTAACCACTATAAAACTAATTCATTATATGTTTTCCTTTATGTTCTTATAGCTCTTGGTCATATGCTTAGTAATATCTAGTATATTTGAGAATTAATACAACAAAGCTATGTGAAAAAAAAACGAATGTCCAACGTTACATTTTTAAACAACTGTTTTATCTCTTATGTATAGTGATCCAATTTCTTATTCTCTGATCTTCCCGAAACTTGGCAGAAGCAACGAAGTGTGTCCGTTCTCAGTTAAATTAAAGCCGTTCTTTTGTCGAATTTCGTTTGACTCGGTGGCAGCATATTAAGCCGGAATAAAAAAAAATGTCCATTGACGTTTTTCGTTGACTTAACAGCTGAAAGGTAGTTTTATAAGTAGACATAGCTAAAAATGTCTAAAAAATGTGAGATAATTATAACATCTACCGAAAGAACAAACACTTGCCTCATTGTTCGTGCGTTCAAAAATTATAGATTCTATAAAACCATCTCTACACAGTCGTTTTTCAAGCGGTAGCCATTTTGTCCAAGTTGATATTTCATTTGTCCAAGCAATTAATGCGAGTTTTTACCTGATATTTCAATAAGTAATTTTATAATTTACCAAAACAACAGTTAGATACACGAAAAGTACATAAAGTCTAGATTCTCTTTTTATTAACTGCATGTTTTGGTCTTACAGGAATAAAATGCTACGAACATTACAAAACGGTAGCCATTTTGTCCAAACGTCGAAAAATCCAAACAACGCTTTTTTTCGACGTTACATGTGCAAAATTTGTTCCATTGTATATTCCTGATACTTAAAACGAATCGCCTGGTGAAATTGAAAAACAAAATGCTGGTTGTCGAAAAAAAAAAACACGGTGCATGTTGTGCATGAAACGGAGGTAAGTGAAAGACTTATCGAAAACAGCGACAAAAACAGTTTCATTGAATTAATGCAACCCGTATTATACAGACGATTCAGGAGAAGATAAGTACATTTTAAAAGCAAGCAACTTCTAATGACTGGGAAAATAATTTTCAAGATCGGGTTATTATAATAAAAGTAATTTTATTTAATGGTTGCATTTCAACAAGTCATTTGTATTAGGGTTGAATCAAGAGATGAAAAATTTACAATGACAGATGATATGCACCATGCAATTTTAGCAGCTTGCGATTAAAGTTTTGTTATAATTCATTCATTCAAAACCGTATACTTCTGTCTCATGTTTCCTTCCTTCAAGTTCATTACTTACGACAATACAACATTTAAGGTGAATTAAGGGTAAAAATTATTTAATCGATTTCCACAACTTGCGGTAAATAAATTCATGGTAAATAGACATCACAAAATTAATAGAGACAGATTTAGAATCAACCAACTACATAAAAAAAAGCAAATGAAACTTACAAATTGAATAAATGTACGTCAAAAGTTTCAGAAAACTCTCTTTGACGACGTCGTGTTGTAGGAACATCGTGCGCAACGTTAGGGCCATTCCGATATGTCTACGGTGTTTTTAAGAAGCTCTAGATTTCAAATATCTTAAAATGACTGCAATACACCATATTCACAAGACAACTAACAAATCAGTAATGACCATCGGTAATGACCATCGGTATAAAATTTGTTTATTATAGTTTTGACAAGTAAGTAAAATTAACTATTTGAAACTTCAATTTTTTTTATTTAGCTAATCTTTTTTTTATAATATAATTATGAAAATAACCTATATGGTAGCGTCTTTTAAAAAAAAAAGGTCATACCATTTGAAGAGTTTAGAAGTATTAAAAATAAACTGTAAAAGTTTTAATTACCCCGACCATATGAGTATATACCCATATGGTCATGACCATACGCGTATGGTCCATCTACTCATATGGTCCGGAACATATATATTTTTAATTTGAATCGTCCATATATGACATATTTAAATTATGTATGGAAATATGCCTTTAGCATAAATGCTATTTCCATGTTATTGTCCAAACACCCAATAATAATTAGTATGCTGTCATTCAGGTGACCGTTGGCTACCTTTAATATTCAATAATTAAAATTAGGAAGAGGTGACAGCATGAAAATAATATAACTGTATTAGCAATTACCGATTTAAACAAAAAGGCATGTATAATCACTTCAATGTTATTTGTTTGGGGTCTGAAAAACTTGTAAACCAACAATGTTGTTTTAATCCCTGTGTTCTTTTCTTTGAATTTGGAAACTTTCTTTGTTTTGGCACTTAAAATAGTGCATTTAGTTATGTTCCGTAACTTGACAGTTTAAACAATATGTTTGTTGACATTTTACTTGGCTGTTGGAACAGTGATCTGTATTGATGTTTTTCTTGACATTTGGAACAGAATATTAATTGATTTTTTTTACTTTTCGTAAATGAATCATTGCATTTATTCATGTTATCAATATGAAAATCATTCTCAATTTGTTTACCCATTTGTGCAGTATTTATGCACATGATGCAGTTGGCCATCGGGGGAATCCCTGTGTTTCCTTTGTAAAAATAGTTTATGCAGGAAAACAGCAACACAATAATTCAAGAACAGTTTAAAAATAAATAACGACATAGACTCGCTGTTTCTTAAATGTGCACACACTTTCCAAACCCAGTTAATGTAAAACATGGAAAATATAAACAGTTACAAAAAACAAATTTCGTCATGGTTTATTGGCGATGTAACTCTGAATTCTGAAATGTCGACATTTGTATACTGTGGGAAGATATACATAACTTTTGTGTTCCAAAAGAAAACACAAGCAGTTTCTTTTCAATCATTATGAATAACTTCTATATATAACTAATTAACATAATTGATTTGAGAAAGAAAAAACACGTTTTTTTTTTTTTGCTATTTATCTGCTTTAATACATCTTTCCCCAATATGTCACAGTTAACGTCCATTAAAGTACAATTGTACGTTTTAACGTCATAACATCCCATGGTACTGTATCGTATATTGATATGCCATTACTGAGAAAAAAAAATTCTCTCTGACCCAAAACAAAATTTAGAAATGAATGGTCGGTGCCTTTTTGGTATGGTCTTTTTCTGGTGCATTTCTTCCTGTCTTGATGGTGAATTTTGAAGGAAAAAAAAATATCACGGAAAACGATTTAAAACAGACAGGACTTTGGGGGAAATTAATTTGAATTGCATAGGTCATTTACTTGTTGATGGATGCACAACATAGTTTTGTCGTGTATCTGTCCAGCAGTCGTGTGTAATGCCCAAGGATTACAGGCATCTGTGGTCATGTTTTAAAAATGTATCATATTGATAATGGGACTAGAACATGTATATAAAGACAGAGGAATGACAAAAGAGGAATACCAAACGGTGTATATGAGACTAACAGAGGTAAGTACTAAGTATATGATAGTACACCATAAGTATGTACTAAGTACATGATAGTGTAAAATAGGTATGTACTAAGTATATGATAGTTTAAAATGATAGAACTGTCGAAATTTTTCTTAAACGTAATACTAAACTTGACCAAGGGTATTTAAAAGCTGTTTTATTAAATTTTATTTTAATCAATGTTATATTAATGCATTGGATTCCATGTTTTCGTTTTGTGTTTTTATATAAATCAAACAATATTACAGGCTAAGATGGCTAATTTATTCTGTGGGTAACTAGTTTAAGAAAGAAGATCTTTTTTTCGGGAGAGGGTTAGATATAGACGATTTATTGAAGGAATGAAAAGATTTGTATTTTTCATTTTATTTTTACCTAGTAGATTAGGACATTGTTACTTTTTTCTCATAGCTTGGTTCAGGTACCCTGCGTCATGATTATGATAACTACATTGCCTTATTTAGTTATTTTATACCAAACTAAAAACATACAGAAAAAATTCGAATAAAAATCAAATGCATAATATTAACTATACCTACAAATGTAATTATGTTTTACAGAATAAGAAAAATGAAGAGTGGACTTGCTATAATCCTATTGTTCGTGTGTCTTGTTGGTAAGTGTATTTGCCATATATATTCAGTTCTGAAAATATCCCAATATAGATTATATATAAAAAAAAAAGATGTTACATATGATTGCCAATGAGTCAACTCTCCACAAGAGACCAACTTAACAACTATAGGTCACCGTATGGTCTTCAACAATGAGGAAAGCCCATACCGCATAGTCAGCTATAAAAGGCCCCCGACATAACAATGTAAAACAATTCAAACAAGAAAACTAACGGCCTAATTTTATGTACAAAAATGAACGAAAGGCAAATATTTAACACATAAACAAACAAAAACCACTGAATTAAAGGATTCTGACATGGGACAGGCACATACATACAGAATGTGGAGGGGTTAAGCATGTTAGCGGGATCACAACCCTCCCCTTAACCAGCTGAGACAGCAGTGTAACAGTACAACATCAGTTCCCTCTGGTGTCTTTCGAACCTCTTTTTTAAAGACTTAGCAACACAAACCCCACCAAAAACTCGGTTTACTTCCCCTATAATCCATGATTGCATTTTCAGGAAATAAGATAAAAATAGAGGGGATACTTTCTAGAAAACAAATCTAATGTATTATACTTATATACTTTAGGAATGGTATCCGTAAATGCACAGTCAGTTTTTATGACCAAAAATCAATGTAAACGAGTTGTTAAAGGCTGCAAGTCGAGGCATTACAACAAGGTTGTGAGAGCAGACAGGAATTGTAATGACTGTTGCAGACGATCGGGTTGTGCACGTGGTGATTGTAAACGCAAACATTGTGAATGTAAAAGATGTAAGCTAAACTTGATTAAGATATTTTTCTTGCAAATGTATTTTTTTTTCAATTTTTTTCTGATGCTTTTAATTTGATATGCTGTCTATCGTGATTTCTTTACACAAATGTTGTAATAACATATATCATACATACATACAATATAAACATGATAAAAATAATGAGATGTGGTATGATTGCATTTAGACAACTATCTACCAAAAATCAGAAGACAATATATATATATAAGCATTCATAAATCACTGTACGGCTTTCAACTATTATGTATTGATATGATAAATTACAACTACTGATAGGTTGTTCAACAATATTTTATAATGATATTATCCATTAGCTTACATCCTTGTCTGTCTTGTATACAAAACTGTCAACATAAACATATGGCATTTGTTTTGTTTGCGAGATGCACAACATCTCCGAAACCGTAACCATGGTAACAGCGTGTTGCATACATTGTATATAGTGTTCCTAAGTTTCTAAAATTACAATATGTCTCTCTTTGGCAAATGAATCATACAATTTGAGAGTGCAGCTAAAATAGTTTTATAATAATGCAAAATGCTACACGTGTTTCTGGAATAACTATTAATACATTTGTAATAATAAAACATTATTGAACAAGTTTTGATAATCCGAAATATAAAGGAAAAATTGAAAGCATATCATAGTTATAATAAACTTTGACCAAGAGACCTGTTACCCTGAATTGTTTAAGCACAGTAACATAGTTTAAACTATAAACATTCATTATTAGTGTATCAAATGTCTTTATTTGCATTTTGGTTTTTTTCAGGTTAGAGAGAATACATAATTGTCACATGTTACTGATTTACAATTTGCTGTTTATGTATTACACAAATCTATGATGAATTCTAATTATACTTGACATATTCTTTGGCGAGATTCAATAAAAAAATTAGTGCATTTCAATTTGCATCACTTGTTTATCATGTGTGTTGTATATATTAGTCTGGTTTACTTGTTCTTGTGTTTCGAAACGAGCAAGTCCATTGTGTTGATTTGATTTGTTGTTTTATCAGGTCAGCTGACAATAAGATACCATGATAAAAATGTGTACACAAGACTCGCGTATCATTTTGAACACGACTCATCAGTGATGGTAAATGTAAACAAGTTCGAATTAATGTGCATCGTCAAAATAGTAGAAGTTTTTGAAATTTAAAATGCAAGTATAATGTTATAAATTGGTTTAATATTCGATAAAGACCGAGGGGAAACAATGGTGAAATTGAAACGTTCGAGACCGAATATACACAGCTCATGAAAATTTCATAGCGTGCCTAATTCCAACTCACAAAATGAAATCATGATAATAAATGAATACGATATTCCAACTGTTGAAAATAGTGAATAGATGCGCTGTTTGAATTGACAAGACGTTGAACATTAATATACGCACTGTTCCAAGTTCCAACATAAAGATAAAAAAATAAATATGATTAAATAATTGATCCGCCAAAACAAGAAAATCAATATATTCAATGTTCCAAATATCAAGAATGAAAACAAAATGCTCATAGACCATGTTGACTAGTACACTGTTAAAGAAAAAATAACATTGCTTACCTCGTTCAGTTTTGCAAAACCTTTTGAAATGTTGGGGGCATAATGGTCATGTTTTCTAACTTCATCTTGCATTTTAATTTTTGTTTATTAAAGCGTACACAATAAGCACGTATTGACTGCAAAATACTAATGATTGTCTACCATAAGAATATATTATTTACGATTTATTTAGAAAAACCCTTTTCTGTCTTCAATGCTCATCAAATTAAGACTTGTTCAGCGTTTCGTGAGTGTTCCATTAAAACAAGTTGCGAAACGTAAAACCATGTGCGCTCATATTATATACAATAAAAGGTGTTTCCACATGCTTAGCACCTGGTATATAATTTGTGGTCCTACTCTCTCAGTCAATATGAATAAATGCATTCTCAAGGAGTCACGGTGAATTTCTCATTAGAATGCACAGTCATTTTCCACAAGACTTACAACATAATTAATACCAACTATTACTCGATTTATTTTACTTGACTGGGCGCAGTATAACTGATTCGCTCACAATAAACCAGTCCATCTATAGATAGGTGTTTTAGGATAAACTCATCAATAAAGTGTTCAGTCATTGTTTTGTAAATTCCTTTGATGACACTGATAGGTGATTAGAAATCAGTAATACTTATAACGTCAATCATCCTTATCACACACATTTTCAAATAGACTGTCCTTATGCAAATAAAAACGTCAGCTCCGCCCAATCAGTTGAAATAACATTGGTAATATCATATTCGTGGCATTAACATCTTAGTTCTATCAAGCATGGTTTGAACTTGACAAAATATACAGTAATCATGTAATAGAAATCATCATAAACTAGGCTTAGGTGACAGACCTCCTAAAACAAAAACAAAATCAACTTAAATTTAAGTTGAACATGTTGAATAGTGTGGCTAAAAGAAAGGATAAATTCCTTTCTCTGACTTTTACTCGATTTATCCTTTTCCTGACCTGTTTATTTTTATCTAATCAATGTGTGGTTCGTTTGATCTCAGTTCTTCACAATCGATATCGATGACAAACAAGACGATTGTGATTTTGAAATCAATTTCTCTCACCTTCATAGCAATATTTCACCCTCATCTGCATATGGGGTATACATTTCCCAACTCATATTCGGTATTATAGAGCTAGCAGCTGTACGCAGACTTTGGAAACCATCAACAGTGTCTTAACAGAAAGTTAAGAAACCAGGGTTATATCAAAGAATGTCGCATTCATTTTCTAAAACAAAAAATGTTCATCTGAAGATACCGAGACATGCTTGATAAATATTCTCTATAAACTATACAAATAATATACGATGGTCTTGCAGTCAAGGTTTTAGGAACTGACGTTGTTTATCATCTAAATTACGGGTTATAGTGTTCTCTTATTTGTGTATGTAAAGTATTTCGTTTACTGTTTAGCTTATTTTTGTGTCTAAACTTACTAATGACATTTTTATCGCATCTTACAGATTGTGGTTTAACACCTATGTTGTCTGTATGTCGAACGGAAGCTATTCTCGAATTATGACTGTTTAATTAAGAGTGAATTTGCATTGCCATGCGACGTGTCTAGGTTTTTGTACATCTAAAATTCATGTATCTATTGTTGATGGTTTCGGTTGAATAATGTGTTATGTCGTATCGTGTGTTGTCCAGATGATAATAACATTGCCTTTCAATGCCATTGTCAGATTATGTAGGACTGTTATTCTCAGTGTAAAATTCAGTCTGTGATTGCTGATCGGCCTGACTCGGTGTTTTGTCAATCAAACATTCGTGTATTAATGTTTGATTTTTTTTGTTATGGTGTCAGTTGGGTAATCTGTTATATCTTATCGCTTGTAGTCCAAATTAGTATATAATTGCCTTTCCATATCATCATTGTCATGAAAATAGTTTGGACGAACTTTGAGAAAATAATTTTATAAAATTCGAGATAGCATGTTAATTACGTAAGCTTAATTGTCACTGTTTCTGATATCTTGTGGTGTTTTTCGTTGATGGAATATGTTTGTTGTTGATCTGCAGTTTGCATGTTGTTTCGACTATTATATAATTTGTTTATGCGTTTTTCTGTTATGAATGGTTTTTTTTTTATCTATGAGTGTGTGTGCTGTACTTTTGTCACATAGTGTTGTCATTTTACAAACATTTTTTCAAAATTGTCATAAAATGGGAGGATTGGTAAGCCACTTAACCAGGATTCAAACCACCAATTGTTTTTAAAATGTTATGTACCAAGTCAGGAATGTGACAGTCGTTATCAAATAGTTCGTTTCGATGTGTGTTGGTGTTTGTTTTTGTTGCACTTCAATGTTCATGTTGCTCTTTTGTTTCCCTCTGATAGTTTATCAACACACCGTTTTGTACATTTAACCCAGATTTGTTTTCTCTCATCAATTGATTTTTTAGTTTTGAACACCGGTATACTAATGCTGCCTTTATTTGTTCTTATCTATTTGGCGTGGTTCGATTCTTATGCACCCCGTCTTTGTAATATTGTGCAAAAGTAAATTTTTGCTTTTTGCTTTTCGTTTTACTGATGTTCTTTGTCCATATGCCATTTTGATTTTCTTTGTTGACATATGTGTTTGGTTTTTATAGTGATTAAGACAACTACACAACGTTGACTGCTGTACCCCTAATTTTTAAATTTATACCTATGATGTTTGATTCTGTTTGTTTACACATTGTTGTCAATACTTGAATTATAAAATTTTGATTCGTCTGTCATACAAGTGAAAGGTTTAGTTAGCTGTAATACCACGTTTAATCCTTTATTTTCTACACAGAAAATGCCCGTACCAAGTCAGGATTACGACAGTTGTAATCCATTCGTTTGATGTGTTTGAGCTTTTGGTTTTCCTATTTGATTAGGGAATTTCATCGGAGTTTGGTATTTGTAATATAATTTGTAGTATACATTATTCAACTCATTCTAAATATGAAGTTAAAGAGCTTGTATCTGCTACCACGACTTTGTAAAACGTCAGTAGTGTCTGAATAAAAAATTAATGAGTTATTGTTTTATTAAAGAACGTTTTGTCTTTTTTCTCAAAGAGTTCTTCTAAAAGTATCTACAACTAGTTATATATAAATATTTATTGTCACTTTCCCAAATAAAACAAGATGATTTTGAGTAATAGATTATAAGTGCTGAAGTTGTGTTTCTTTTGTATTTGCTTAACAGTTTTCTCTGTTTTGGTCCACATGCTATTTTGTTTCAATTGGTCGTCTAAATTTTGACGTGACAATGCATTATTGCATCCCTCAGTCGTGTTTTTTACTTTGGTGTTCCTGTTGCAGATTGTTCTGTAGGTGAAAAATGGACGCAAGAGAGTTTTGAAGTGTCGTATTCATTTTGTTTACCCTTGTATGTATAGCAACTCAGTGGCGGATCCAGCCATTTTAAAAAGGGGGGTTCCCAACCCAGAGTAAAGGGGGGGGTTTCAACTATATGCTCCCATTCAAATGCATTGATCGGCCAAAAAAGGGGGTTCCAACCCCCGGACCCCCCCCCCCCCCCTCCCCATTGGATCCGCCACTGTAGTTTTCTTAAATTTAACTTAGTCGAGAAAGCGTATAATACATATAATACGCATTATCAACTATACAATAAACTTGCTATCAGCATCTTTGTCAATATACAATCAACTACAAAAAGAAAGAATTATGACAGCTGTTATCCATTCGTTTGATCTGTTTGAAATTTTTGATTTTGCCATTTGATTAGGGACTTTCCTTTTTTAATTTTCCTCGGGGTTTAGTATTTTTGTGATTTTACTTTTTACTATCAACTACAATTTATTTTGTTGGCGTCTTTCTTATATTTTTGTGTTTTTCATACTTTTTAGTCAGTTGTGTACGTTGTACGTCTGTCATGTATTTTTACACAATTTTGGCTGTGGCCCAATTATAGTCACATTAATTTTAAATGGTAATCTGGGTTGCTCACCCAGTTGTGTCAATTTAACGGAGCGATAAACATATAAGGGTCAGTTTAGTAAATTATCTAGATAAAGGTTAATCTTCGAAAAATGCCATTTTCAGGAATATGGCATCTGTGTTCCACTCCGAACGTCCAGCCGTTGGTGGATTCTGTCAGTTCCCAGTTTCCCTTTTAGAATTCACCTCGGAGTTCTCCTTTTTGATATCATTATGAACTTTATTATTTTGATATTTAATATGCCTTTAAGAATCAGAGACTGGCTTTCGAATTCAAACATGAATTGTCCCCTTTCTGTATCCATGAAGTTCGTTTTGACGAATTGCAATTCGAATGACGTGACTGGTATGATGAAAAATGCACCATTTGTATGGCATTGCATCCTATATATATTGGAGCCATGTTCAAATAAAAAGTTCGTATAAGAGGGGGGAAATATTTTATTTCTAATATATTGACAGTGTCTGAAAGGTACTATAAACTTAACATTGGATATTTTAAAATTAATAAATCATTCTTCTCAACGACATAGTAATTTTGAATAGAACAAGAATTCATCGTAACAGTAACCATTGAAACTATTAAAGTTTATCCTCTGGGACCTGAAAAAGAAAGAAAAAATATTATATGTTCATTGTCATATTTTATCTAATATTATGTAAATTCGAATACAACTATGTCATAAGTAAATCAGTTTACCTTTGACCCTTTCCAAGGTCAATTTTGCTTTCAGAGTTATTCTCAAACTTTTAAGTTTTTGACCTTCAAACCTTCTGGTCAAGGGCGTACCTTATGATTTATTTTCAGTAATACGTGTACACATTATTCATATTTTTTTTGTGGTTTATAAAACGCCAGTTTATTGTGCCGACAGTAAAATATATGTACAGTGCGAAAAACATTGGAGGGGGGGGGGGGGGTAGCAATCATTATGTATACGACATCGGGTTAATAGCAGTTGTTCTACAAAAATCATAGAAGTTGTATTTAAAAGCGTTGCATATTGTATAAATGTGTGCACGGACAAAGCTTTCACGACTCTATAATTCTACAAAAAATAAGAATCATGGGGGGCTCTTTCAAAATAATGTGTCATTCACTGGAAAAGTTCGTCAACGTCATTTCCCAAATACAGTGGATCGTCTTTACCCCTGCACTACTACAATAAATCAAGCCTTCGTGATGAATGATAAACTAAAAAAAATGTTGCCTCGTAGGTACTTAAAATCACAATTCTCTAATGCCAGCAGTGTTCATTATCAATTAAAAGAATTTTAATTGCTGAATGATTCGTGCAAAATAGCATCATATTTTTTTTAACTGCTCGCTAAACCTGAACAGGAAGTAACGATGCTCCTAAACGCACGCATATATAGTTCATTGACAAAGTTTTTGACAGAAATGCAACGAACTTGAAAGTGGTCTAATAATATCATTTAAAGACTGTTTTTTACAAAAAAAAAAAAGAAAAAAAAAAAAATCCATAGCAATTTATTTATTTATGAAATCACATTTATACCCTCAGGGCTTCAAACGAAATTTATGATACACAACAGTACCAAAGACGTTAAAAAATGATAAGAGGGTGCTGTGAGAACAATAATCTAAATACAGTGTAACCTATCTCAATCGAATCTCTTATGTATTCAAGACTTTGGCAGATGTTTGGTTTTATCAGGTTCACAACGCAAAATACTTCAAATGATAGGACTGAAGAACATTTTTTTTCAGACAGGATTTCGGTTTAAGCAAGATTCGGTTTACACAGGTTTCACTGTATGTTGTTTTATATATGACTGACTTACAGCTTTTACAATTACAATGTCTTCCTTTACAGTCACCACGGTTACAGCCTGCTCGTCTGCAACAGTCATTACAATTCTCGTCTGCTTGCACGGCAGCCCAGTAATCGTCTGACATGCATCCTTTTACAACGAGTTTACATTGATCGTTGGTCATATAAACCTCACCATCAGCATTTACGGATATTATTCCTGAAGAATAGTAAATAAATTATAAAATAATGATAATCTTTATTGTCGTAAAGCAGAAGTAAAACGACTTGTGACAAAACAAAATACAAATAACAACATACATGTATACAGCAAATCTTATAACTATCAGTTACTAGAAATCGAGAGTCCTTGTTCTCAGTAAATATATTTTAATGCTGACGGAATTTAAACGGTAATGCCACCCTTAAAAAATGTTTTGTGTTGCTTACAGATGCCATGTGATGCTGTTTATATAGTGGGACTTTTTTTGTTTTGGGCCAACAACATGAGTTCCATGTTTAGACAAGAAAATTCCGTAAGAGCATAAAAATTCTTTAGAAAACGCCCGGTTGGCCTTACGATAGAAAAAATCCTATTCCAAATGAGTCGACCTTTACTGGTGTGCAGTTTCTGTTTAGCATCTAACTCGTAGGAAGAGGAGTCGTGACAACGCATCGTTACTCGGCAAGGAGTTAAAAGGGGATATGCATGTATAAGGTATCGGAATTAAATTAAAGACAAGGAAATGGAATGAACACCATGTCAATACTCTTTTTTTTTTGTCAAAGTACGGATGCATCATTAATCCTTTACTGTGTGAATGAGTGATTGTACTTCCCGAAATAGTCAGTATATTTCCTTTTGTTTCTGTGTTGTTGGATTATTTCCTCTTTTGCGTATACCCGAAATATTATTTCATTTATATTAAACTTTTAAGTGATTGTTCATCAGGGCTATTTTGATATGATAATTTCACATCTCTTGATTTTGAGAAAAAAGAATAAATTCGAACTTGTATGTAAATAATCCAACCCGTGGTAAAAAATCACATCCCTGTTACGTCATTAATTCTTGAGTCCCTCATAATTTTGGAATAAATTTTAAGCGTTAATAAAGAGATAAATATGTTCTGCTTTCGTGGTATCTCTAGACCAATTTCTTCATCGAAAGGAATCAAATTAGCAAACTAAGAAACAATTCACACGATACAAACACGGGTTCTGAGAAAAAAAATACAGCCAATTTTTAGCTCTTTTTTTATAAATAATTCATGATTCTCTATTTTTTTTATCATCAAATTATTAACGTCTGGAAAACAGGAGTGTTGCAATTGAACTAACCACTAAGGCTTACGAAAAAACAACTATAACAAAATAACTTACCAACAAGACTCACGAACAACAGGACTATAGCAAGTGAACTGTTCATTTTTCTATTTCTGTAAAATACGAAATAATTGACTTGTATATAAAATAAATTATCTTATATTCTGGTAACGTTCATGAGTCATTTCGAATAAATCTTAACATTTTGATTTATAACCCCACACCATTATAATCTCCGAAATTCCATCGCAGTCCTCTAAAATCTCGCATTTCAGTCCCCTTCAAAAATGTTCCTTGACAACCGGCTCATCATCCTTATATATATATATATGTCCTTTTCAAAATAATAATTGCCAGCAAAAAACATGTATTTCAATTCCTTAAATATAAAGTTCCAGCAATTGCCCGCTATAATTTTCTTCTATTTTTTTTCTATTTCAGTCATTAATTGTGGCAACTGAAAGAAAAGAGTTTACTGACTGAGTAAACTCTTTTCTTTCAGTCGCCACAATTAATCTTACATTTTTAATAATTTTGAAATAGTCCTATTTCAATCCAGCACCTACCCTCCCCAAAAAATAAATAAATAATAGTTCATCTCAATCGCAATAAAAATCTTCCATCTTAGTACTCTAAAATCTTAAATAATAATCTCTCTAAAATTATCTGACATAAATCCCTTTAAAGTCTGTTACAGTGATTCTTTGTTGTTAAAGTTACATTTGTAAGTTAAAACTTTTAAGATCAGCTCTATACTTAATAATGAATTTATCAAGATAATAATGAATACAACTTTTTACATCGTAGTTTACTCCTTAGTTTTACTACCATGCAAGGACTTACCTTTACGTTACTGTAGATCAGTCAAGTACGCATTGTTTCCGTCATTGGTCTGTCTTTTATACACATGCTAGTCCTATTTCCCACATGTTGTATCTGATAAAACAACATATGTCACCGTTCCTTAGGCAACATAAACGGCAACTAGTCAGTTAATTAGTGCATATCATTTAATGGTCTGAATGAAAATGTTTATACTGCAACTAGTTGTGTTTATTTCTTAAATATAGTAACACAGCTATATTTTGTGCAATGAACATTTCATCATGGACCACTTTTTCCTCAGTCAGTGGTTCATTAAGGGATGAAAATAAGTTTGAAATTTGTGTTACAATTTAAAAAGCTATAAATTTATTTATTTAAGTTGCAGTATAAAAACAGTATCAGGTCAATGTCAGAAAAATATCAACTTTTTTGTACTCGGCGCAAAAATAGGGAAGAGCTCGATAGAACCTCGCCCTTCCCCAGTTTCTCAGCCTCATACAAAAAAGTTGATATTTTTCTGACATTGATCTAATATTGTATATATATCCATATATTACATGTACAATTTCTATTCTTTTTTTTTCGATTCGAAAATAAATGATCAATGCATGACAGTGTCGTGTTTCAAACTGGCTACCCGCCTTTTATAATGAGCACATCGGACATTGGACTTTTTTCTCTCTTTGAATGAAATTGTAATACTATCATGCAGGCTAATACAATAACACATGCGATTATATTACACCCTTTTCAGTCCTAACTTTATCGGAAAAAACCGATGTTTGTTATAACAAATAAAGAGCATCCAACCTGGAAAGCTTTTTTGAAAGCAAAAACTTATGTGTTGAAGATCAACCCATATTTAGCTTCGACTCTTTATGAACTATCTCTTGTCTTCTTCCTTATGGTTAGACCCACTTTTCTATGGCAATTGCTCAACGGTCCTTAAATTATTTGATTTTTTCTAGATTTTTCCCATCTGTTTTGTTGCGTTTTGATTTTATCTTTTTGGTACATACGTTTTTGATTGCTACCTGTGTGCTTATTTTTGTTTTGTTTAACGTGTTAATTTGTGTGTGTTGGTTATTTATTTATTTTTTTTTTTTTTTTTTTATCAATGTCTTTTTTTTTTGCCCGTCTCCCTTTTGTATACATTCAAATCTACTGTCAAAATTGTCTAGCTATTTAAAGTTACGATTAAATTATCAAAAATGTTCCATTTCTATTACAAGTAAAGACAGCAAGCAAAAAATCTTCTCAATAATTACAAATTTGATACGTCCATGATACATGTATTACAAGTTTGATTACGTTTAATAATTGGCCATGGGGTTTCAGTTTAAATAGTTGATTAATTGGTTGATAACAAACCGTTCCAAATGAATGTCCAATAACATAAACGGTACTAATTTTATTGTATCAGATGCGCATTTCGACAATTAATATCACTCCAGTGATTATACTGGATGCCAATACTTGTACATTTGAAAAATAAAAATATACGTACAAACTTGGAACAGCATATTTTAAGATTTTAGTTTGTTACCCCGATTTTGTTTTTTGTCCATGGATTTATGAGTTTTGAACAGCGGTATACTACTGTTGCCTTTATTTAATGGACTTTAATTTTTTACTACGTTGTTTGAGTAAAGCCATTCCAATTGATACAGACAAACTGCCAAATACTTAAATTTATTTTTCTGTAAAAGAAAGGAAATTCTTTATCAGTAACAAACACATTGCGTATTAAAAATTTGAACATTAGGTCCAACGGACCGGGTGTAAACATTTTTAAACTATTGTTTTCTTATTACATGTATGTAATATTATCTATACTACACATGTCACTATAATAAATGATATACTTACTTACTTACTTACTTACTTACTTACTTACTTACTTACTTACTTACTTACTTACTTACTTACTTACTTACTTACTTACTTACTTACTTACTTACTTACTTACTTACTTACTTACTTACTTACTTACTTACTTACTTACTTACTTACTTACTTACTTACTTACTTACTTACTTACTTACTTACTTACTTACTTACTTACTTACTTACTTACTTACTTACTTACTTACTTACTTACTTACTTACTTACTTACTTACTTACTTACTTACTTACTTACTTACTTACTTACTTACTTACTTACTTACTTACTTACTTACTTACTTACTTACTTACTTACTTACTTACTTACTTACTTACTTACTTACTTACTTATTTTATAGTGTGTCTTTCTATATTGTGATGTTATACTAATGTTTCAGAAAAGGAAGAAGGTTTGGTACAAATAAAACGTTTAATCCCGCTGCAATTCACGATTTGCTCCTGTCCTTAGTCAGGAATCTGATGTTCAGTGATTGTCGTCCGTTTATGTGGTTCATAAGTGTTTCTCGTTTCTCGTTTTTATATAGATTAGACCGTTGGTTTTCCCGTTTGAATGGTTTAACACTAGTATTTTTAGGGCCCTTTATAGCTTGCTGTTCGGTGTGAGCCAATGCTCCGTGTTGAAGGCCGTACCTTTCCAAGCCAAGGTTCCGTGTTGAAGGCCGTACATGTACCTTGACCTATAATGGTTTATTTTTATAAATTGTGACTTGGATTGAGAGTTGTCTCCTTGGCACTCATATCACGTCTTCCTTTATCTAATTAAGTATAGTAATAATAATAATAATTTTATTTGCAAAATACACCCATATGGGTCAAGCAAACACAAATACAACATTTAATACAGACAGTGAAGAATTACAAATATAAACATAAAAAAAAACCATAGTTATAAATGGTAATTAATGTAACCTTTGATGGACATGGACCTCATTTTCGCAATTCTAAAGATTGCTTTATAAAGTCACCAATTTCTGTCAAAAGCTCAGATTTAGGATTTAAAAGTTGTTTTAGCTTTAAAAGTGGTTGATAATTTGTAAAATCAGGATTTATATTATTAATCTTTAAAAATAAGCAATCTCTTAAAGTTGAGTTTAGTCTGCAATATAGAAAAAAAATGGTATTCATCATAAATTTTATTACTAAGTTTATATAACCTTTGATCTCTGGGTACTATTAGTTACATAGTGTGTTAGTGACCTAATATGATATATACAGGGTCAGTAAATTCCATATGGGGTGAGAGCGAAGCTCGAACCCCATATGGAATTTACTTACCCTGTATATATCATATTAGTTCACTAGCACACTATGTAACGAATTTATCTTACCGACTATCTTTATGTGTTGAATTTAGACTGAAGTTGTCTTATTTGCTTTCATAACACATCTCCTTATTTCTGTATTAAAGTGTTCAGGTGTTCAATTTTAAGAACCTACTTCAATTGATATGCACTAAAAAAACTAATGTAAACGAGAGATATTTTTAATAAACAACCTTGATATAACAATATTAAAAAGAACTTTCAATATTTGAAATAATCAAACAGTGCCTAAGTCGCAAATTCACTACTAACCTAATATTGAAATAAGCCCCGCCTCCCTACTAACCTAATATTGAATATACACGGTCTCCACGAGGTCGCTTTTAACCAATCATATTCCTAGAAATGTATAGGAGGTAAGATAAATTTTTATATCTTCCCATTTCAACTTCTAGGTTATGGTCACTAACCCTTAATTTAGAAATTAATTGTCTGGTTTTAAAATTTGATTCTTTTAATAAATAATTTTCAATTTTTATCTCAGTTTTTATTTGACTATATAGAAATAATTTCGAACTGTCTGTTATCGCAGAAAGTTTATTCAAGACTTTTTTGGTATAAAATTCATGTGATATCTGTTTAAACTTCATCTTTAAGGAATATTTAATTTTATTGTATGGTTTATCATAAGTTTCAAAATCTTCAGCATTTAATCCAGTCTCTTTAAAAATATTTAGAGCAAATGTATACCAACTATGAAAACCATCATTATGCAGGGACTTATTTAATTCATAGGCTTCTTTTAACAGAGGATTAATATCATGGGTATGAAATCTACAGAAATATAGCATAACTTGTGGTTTAATAAATGAAGCCATAGAAAATCTGCCCAGTTCTGTTTTGGCTGAAATATTACATGCAGTTTTCCTAAGTCCTAGGACAGATTTACAGTATTTATTATGAATCATTTCATAGCAAAATTTATCTTCTAACGACAAAGTATCACAAACAGAACCATGTTGTTCTGAACGTTTCAAAGATTTATCAAATGCCAATGACATGATATGTAAGATTGATTGCCACGCGTGTCTCGTGTAGGTGCTTCAGAGTCTGCTATACATGTAACTAATTAAATGTATTCATTAAATTGTCGATGAAAACTGAGATACATGTTGATGTATTATCACTCCAAAGTTAATTATGGCATACGTCTGAAGTCTATCTAACGTATACCAAAACTGGCATTAAATTTCAAATTTACCGAACAAAAATTGATCAGTATAAACTTGTTATTTAATCTAAATTAAATTTCAGTTAAATAGTCTGATATTAGTAGTTTTGATAAAAAATAAACGTATATTTAAACGAAAAATTTAACGGTGATATACTAGATTTAAACCTTTTAAATAACAAATTTAAACTGCTATTATTTTTCAAATAAATAACAAGTTTAATAACCCATAAATCGGAATTAAACTTAAGAAAATAAGAAATTTAAAAAAATTATTAAACTTTCATAAACTACTAAAATAATTCTTCATAAATCAGACCTTAAATTCAAAACTAGAAATTTAATTTATGAATAAACTTTGTAAACGTATCATTTCATGCAGTGTCTCTAAGCCAAGTTTTTCTAACTATTTGAAATTCGTTTTGTGTTTCTCTAGTTCTTCAGCTAAATCTTCTGAAATATTGTTCTACGATATAAGACCAAATACAAAAACAACTATTGACTTTTCCTGTAAATGAAAAATTGCTTATTATACACCACAACTTTGATTACGACACCTTTGTTGAAAATTCCGTTGAATCTTTATGTAAGTAAGTAAGTAAGTAAGTATAAAGTAGATCATGTATTATAGAGACATGTGAAAACATAAATATGAATAATATTACATATTAATAATACAATGATTATTTCAAATTACACCCGGCCCGTTGGACCTATAATTCAGTTTAATATAAAAAAAAAAAAAAAAAAAAAAAAAAAAAAAAAGAAGATGTGGTATGAATGCCAATGAGACAACTATCCACAAAAGACCAAAATGACACAGACATTAACAACTATAGGTCACCGTACGGCCTTCAACAATGAGCAAAGCCCATACCGCATAGTCAGCTATAAAAGGCCCCGAGAAGACAATGTAAAACAATTCAAACGAGAAAACTAACGGCCTCATTTATGTAAAAAAAAAATGAACGAAAAACAAATATGTAACACAAAAACAAACGACAACCACTGAATTACAGGCTCCTGACTTTGGACAGGCACATACATAAATAATGTGGCGGGATTAAACATGTTAGCGGGATCCCAACCCTCCCCCTAACCTGGGACAGTGGTTTAACAGTACAACATAAGAACGAACTATTAAAATCAGTTGAAAAAGGCTTAACTCATCAGATGTACAAAAATACAAGTGGACGTGGCCGGGTACTTATACATCCCGACACAACTTATTGTTCACATTTTCAATAAGCAAAATTAATGTGAAATTGTAACTTGTAAAGAAGATCCTTCCTTTCACAGAAAAATATCTGGCTCTTTGTCTTTGATGAAATGTCATCAAATTGACAAATATACTATAATTTACGGAATGTAACAACAAACAAAAGAACTATGTTAATTGGACCTGCTTTAATACTATAACTGCCCATGAATTTTTACTAGATGACATTGTTGTTCGCTTTGGAAATTCGTATATCGTCAAGTTATCGCAATTCCAATGGGGACTAACTGTGCACCACGTATCGCGGACCTGTTTCTGTATTGTTATGAGTTACAATTTATGACTTTAATCATGAAAGACCCATCAAAATAAAATCTGATACAAAAAATAATACTACTTTTATATATTTGGATAAAATATTGGCTCTCAATAATGTCGACTTCAGTGTGTACATTAATTAAGTCTTACAGATTAATCATGTTGAATTAGGTTAACTAAAGCTAATACTAACAATGAATTCACTGCCCTTTCCTTGATCTTGGTATCTGTATATATAGCCAACTGACTGACCTAAGACCCCAGCACCCCTCCCCTTGGATCCGCAGAAGTGTAAAGAAAAAAAACGCGAAAATATTCAGGTACATTTTTGTACTTTGAATTTTCTGGTAACCTGTATAAAAACAACGTGACTTTGTTCCTACATGCGTTCCATAGGTATTATTTCGTGGTTATCGACCTTTGATACCTGTGCAGTTAAAAGTTACGAAAATAACTTTTCTTGGGTTGATACTGTGAAGATATCGTGAGTAGATAATGCTGTATAATTTATTAACTAAAATTGATGTTAATTTTTACAAATAAACATGCAAAACAAGAATATTCATTAAGAATGCAGATCTGGTCACATTTATATCGTCTATGGAACGCAAGCTAAATACTATTTGTATAAAATACCTATATTTACATATAATACATGTTTTATTGATTTCGCTATTTTCTAAAAAAAAATTCAGAAGAATTCGGTCTAAATACATGTAACCTCAATTTTGTTTTCTTCGATTTTTAAGCTATTTTATATTTTGCCCATATTCTCTATTCTTTATAATACATGTTATAATTTTAACAATTAATTATTATCTATTCTTTATAATTAACACCTCATTCTTCCTTATTCTGTATTAATCTTTTTTTTTGCCATTTTTTCCACATGCGCTTGGGTATATGATACAGATAGGTAAAAAAAAAATTGTTGATTCAAATATTCAATTTTCCATATTTATGAGGGGGAGGACAGGGGTAAGGGAGACAGGGAGAAAGGGGGTAGGAGAAAGGAGAAATGGGGTGGGAGAAAGGAGAAAGGAGAGGAAGGCTGGGAGAAAGGAGAAAAAGTTGGAGAAAGGAGAAAAAATAAAATACCTCTCCTTTTAAAAAAAATTCTAATATTTCAAAAAAAAATATCTCAAAAGGAGATGTTTTATTCTAATGGGAGAAAGGAGAACGGGGGTAGGAGAAAGGAGAAGAGGGGTGGGAGAAGGGAGAAGGGTACCCCCTGTCCTCCCCCTCATTTATAATACACATCTATAACTTCTGTGCATATCTCATGCACCTAGTTTCGAGTGATTTAAACGACTCAGAGAAAATACACAATTTTACTATCCATACTAAGAAACTATTTTTTGTAATTCTTTACAAAAACTCTATCCGAAACTACTAGGCCAAATTCACCAAAACTTGGTCTCAATCATCCTTAGGTAATTTAGTTAGGGGGGAAAATGTATCCGATGACCAAAAAAAACCAAGATGGCCGCCATGGCTAAAATAGAACATTAGAGTAGAATGCAGTTTTTGGTCTATATCTCTGAACATGCTGAAACTTAATAATTTTAATTTTAGATCAAATATAATATGTGGTAAAAATGTTCATCAGGTCAAGATCTATCTGCCCTAAAACTTTCAGACCCACCAGGCAACCTGTTATCTTGAATATTATAATAGATAGAGATAAACTGTATACAGCAATGATGTTCAGCAAAGTAGGTTAACACATAAGTGTAACGTACACAACACAGGGTTATTTGGAACAACAGTTTATTAAAGCCGATCTGGACCAGTGTCCATAACGGACGGTCTCTCTGTAACAGTGCAAGCAATAGTTTATATACTATTTCATTTGAATATAACAGATTATCAAAATTTATATTACTTTGACACTAATAGATTTTATTCTAAAGATACACTAATGCATATACATATCAAGCTGACTGTAATTGACATGTTTTTACCAATCTGGACAATTTATATTTGAAGAATACGCGTATGTCCAGTTCGTTAATTAATTGTTATTATAACTTGTCGGCATATGACCTAAATGTGCACATGTACTTGTATTTTTTACATGTAATTTTAACCTTGAATTAAGCTGTCAGTCTAAAACTTATTTGGATAATTTTCTTGATAGATATAGCCGGTGTTATTTTATTCAATGAATTTTTAACCCGAATAATCCAGTCGTTATATTACGATCACTTCGATCACTCCATAAGAAAAGTAGTGGATAGAGGGCGCTGAATTATTCGAGTTAATGAATTTTATTAAGCATGTTATAAAGAATATATAAATAGAATGAAATTCAAAACAGTGTGGCTGTGGCCATTGATTGACACATTAAATTCATCCATTGACTGGGACAATTTAGGTGAACGTTTGTATACATGTAACGACCATTGCTCACTGTGTACTTTTTAAAGACACTTAAACTATGGGGTCACCAAAGGTTCTCAACACCTTAATAAAGTAATTCGAAAAAAATAATCAGAAATAACACGATGTTTTGATTTATATCAATTATATAAATCAAAACATAAAGGTTATTCCTGATTATTTTTTCGAATTATTTTATAATTAAAGGCGTTAAGAAACCTTTGGTTACCCCAAAGTTTAAATGTCTATCGTAGGTACGTCGAGAACAGTGGTCGTTACAGACAAACGTTCACGTAAATTGTCCCAGTCAATAGATGAATTTAATGTGTCAATCAATGGCCACAGCCACACTGTTTTGAATTTCATTCTATATCTACATGTATATATATTTTGAAGCCCATCATATTGTCACATAAGTAAGTTTGTCAATTGACCCCTTAAGGAGTTATATTGCCCTATATAAACAATTTTCAAACCCTTTCGTAAATTTTGTAATCTTTTACAAAGATGAGTAGACTGTGATTTTTTAAAGGAGTAACTAACAATCTAATTAAAATATAGATCTCTGATTACGTTGTACTACGCGTATATCAGAGATCTATATTTTAATTAGATTGTAGGAGTAATTGCCATTAAATGAGGATTTTGTATATCCTCCTTTGTGTCATTTGTTGAATAATAATACACAAAGACCAAGGTGAGCGACATAGACTCTTTAGAGCCTCTCTAATAATGAAGGAATGAACTCCTATTTCGTGACAGACCCTCATATATGGTAGCTGCTTCATCGTCATTTTGAATAAATAACTGTCTAAGGGGGAAATGGGAACTGTTCAATCTTTGTTGTAGCCGGTATCGTTACAATGAAACCTTATGTTACCAACTTCTCTGTCAGAGTCCGTTTTACAGAAACCTTTATACTTAATTGAATTGATTGTTATCATGTGCAGTTAACCATGTATATATTTACCGCCATTTTTGGAAAGTTTGCTATAGCTTGCTATTGCTACTTTCCTTAGGCGTCGGCCTCAAACTTCCGGTTGACAGATTATCGCAATATATTCTGCTCCGAGATAGTGTAGTACTAGTGTTTGAGTTCTGATTCTTGGAAGATTCTTTTAAAATTTTAAGTAACTACTGTTTTGACTGAAAAGATTACAGCTTGAATAAAAAGAAATGAATATTCACCGACGATTCAGATGAATTTAACTTCATTTTAAAAATGAGTATTACAAACACTACTTCGCGGATCTGCCATGCGCTGTAGAGAAAATCACAAGAAATCTACGCGAGATTGCGTTTTCATTCATTCATGAATATTTCATGAATGAACATTTCCCCGCTCTACTTTTACCTGTTTACTATATGTACGTACGTAAACGTGGTAAAATCCCGAGTGTATCGAAAGAATCGGAAATGACTGATTAAAATGCGAGAACAAGTTGACATTTTGACCAAGCCGTCGGATAATTGAAAAGTGATAATGGTTTGTTTAAACATAACACAGGTGAAAGAATATAAAATACTCGATAATTATATTATATGTCTAACGTCTCACGCCAAGGACGCCGTAAAGGTAAAAATGACCGGCTTTAATAAAATAAAATAAAATGCATTGTTTTTGTCTAAACATCGATCGGAAGATTTTGATGACAAAAATCATTTGAAAACTTAAATACTAATTGTTTCACATTCCAATGTGGATATAAGGAACCTTACTCGTTCAGCATGCTCAAGTGGATCAAACTGACAGCAGAAAAACATTGACCCAACGTCAGTTCTTCTTCCAATAATTTACATCATACCACTTCTGGTGTGTTATTGTAAATTCGTATCATATAGCATCCGTATTAAAAGCAACCGAGTCAGCATCCACTTCTTCGGATATTATAGCTCAGGGTATCAAGACAAGTTCTATAGAAATGATTATAAGGTTCATGATGTGAACCCTTTGGCTAAAATGGCTGCATTTTCACCTCAAAATTTAGATAGATTACGGACAAACAGCGGCCTGTGCATCTGGAAAAGTTTTAAGGCATACCATGCCCTATATTAATAGATTTCAATTGCTTTGTCACCCAAACACAGAGGCAATGATTACCGTTATTCTCAAATGTTCTTAACTCATAAGACAATGCTTAATTTCACAACAGCAACTAAATGTGTTACAGGTTATAAGCACCTCTATGAATCTAGTGTATATAAACTTTTTATTCCTGTGGTCATACTGCTGTTGTTATGCTCCCACCGTATTGAGTTTTATCCTTGTTCTGCTGTAAGTATGTATGTCCTTCCCTTACTTGTACGTACATGTACCTCCGTACATCCCAAAATTCGTTTCTGTTCTCCTACTTTAGTTTGCCTGAACCAAATTGTATGAAACTTATACGCAATGCTTATAACCACAATTCACAAGTCAAGTTTGAATTTTAGTTGCGTCACTTTTACCATTCTAGCATTTTATGCTGCTTTACAAAAAGGAAAGTTGCTTGAAATTTTAGTTTCTGTTCTCTAACTTTAGTTTGTCTTAACCAAATGCTATGAATCTTATACACAATGCTCATTACCACAAACACTGATCAAGTTTGAATTTTGGTGGCGATAGTTATACCATTATAGAGTTATGCCCCTTTACATATGTAAAAAATTGGTGACTATTTTCGTTTCAGTTATCTAACTTCAGTTCGCTCAACCAAATGTTATGAAATTAATACAGTGTTAATACTTTTAACAATAAAAATCAATCTTGAATTTTGGTGGAGAAATTTTTACTGCTCTAGGGTTGTGCCTCGTTACAAATGGAACCAGATGCTCCGCTGGGCACATCTTTATACGACCACAGAGGTCGAAACCCTGAACAGTTGGGGCAAGTATGGACACAACATTCAAGCTTGATATAGCTCTGAATTTGGATTGCGATCAAATTTTTGACATAATATATAGGTTTCTGACACAAAACAAATGTCAAGATCTAACAAATCTATTGTGCAATACTGTGTAATCAGAATGTATACACAATGCTTATTACCCCATAACTCAGATCAAGTACACATTTTGGTAGCGTCATGCACATTTACAGTTCTTGAGTTGTGACCCTTTATAACATTAATGCTAGCGGGGGACATCATTTGTGTCCCATGGACACGTTCCCTATTTTAGATAAAAGCCTTTAATATAAATTCACTTTCATTACATTTGTATTGATTTAAGTTACTGTAACTGTCTTATTTATAAAAAAGGATGTGGTATTTTTTGCAAAGAACCAATGCTATCCAAAAGAGTTCAAAGGAGGAAAATGTATTAATAACTATAGGCCACCATATGGTCGTCAATAATGAGAAATATCTGTACCATATACATGCAGAAAGCTATAAAAGGCCCCGATAGGAAACATGTGGAGCAATTCAAACAAAAAAACTTACGTGTTAATTTACTAAAAACAAATATGAAGGATCTAAACCAATAGAAAAATACTAATTCACAGGCCCTTGATGTTGACATGGCATGGGTACTTAAAAAGAAATTATCAGAGCTTTCTGTATATTTCAATATTTTAGATCTACACTTTTAGGTTGCAATAGAAAATATCAAAACTTTTTATGACAAACATTAAAAAAAGTGATTTTTGATACTTACTGACAAGACAATGGTTTAGGTTAAAACATCCAAGCTGTGATGAAATACATTTTTGAAATAATACACGTCTATAACCTTTTTGGAATAATACACAGCTACAGTTGCAAACTTTCCAGAGGTGCTATCCAGCACTTTGATTATATGAACACGTTTACGACATTTATGAGGTTATGAACATTTGTTTAGTATTGTGATAAGAACACTCTGTTATAGTCCTTGTTATAATAATATTGGCCTGCAAACAGTATACCTAACAATATGTATTATGTATAACTGATTCAGAGTATGAGATATATAATACATTGTATTATATATGTTTCTCAATCTGTTAGAGCTAACTATCTTCTATTACAATGATTTTTCTTTCATGATTTTAGATAACTATATCTGTCATCAATGACTAAGAGATGTCAAATAATGAAAACCAAAGTGAGACAGGCTACAAATTTTCACGGAATACCAGCCGGCCTGACGGGAGAACGAATGAGAAACCTTATGAATGCCATGTATGTGGCAACAGGTTTTGTCAAAAGTGGACACTGAGGAGACACATGGGAAAGGCACATACTGATGATAAACCGTTTAAATGTGACGAATGCGGACAACAATTTATCCATAGCTTTATCTTAAAGAACCACAAGAAAACACATACTCTAAGTGTTAATCCTGTTAAATGCGAAGTATGTAATAAAAAGTTTAGTTCAAGTCAGGCTTTAGACGCGCACTTTAGAATACATACTGGTGACGAACCTTACACATGTACTGAATGTGGTAAAGGCTTTAATGACTGTAGTTCCTATAATAGACACACGAGAACTCATACCGGAGAAAAGCCTTACATATGTCATGTTTGTGGTAAAGGGTTTAGTGACAACAGTCACTTTCATAGACACATGAGAATTCATACTGGTGAAAAACATTACAAATGTGATGTCTGTGGTAAGGAGTTTGGCCGCAACAGTTCTTGTCTTAGACACATGAGAACTCATACTGGTGACGAACCTTACAAATGTGATGTATGTGGTAAAGGGTTTAGTGACAAAAGCAATTTTCATAAACACAGGAGTCATGTTTGTAATGAACAAGTGTAAGCGTCTTCTGTGTAAATGTACATGCATTCACATGTAAAGGCACACTGCTGAAAAAACATTGTTTTGTATAATAATAAATCTGGGAAATAGTGTATATATATTAGTATAATCCCATATTAAATCGATTATCAAAAGAGATCATTTCAAAATTAAGGCAAATGAGAACACACTTGTATATTGACGATAAACTTGACGAATGAGAACACACATGTATACAGTCGATAAAACGTCCTGTTGGTTGTACAGTGCCAGTAGTAAAACGATCTAGTCTAGTCTAGATCACCCCTAGTTTTTGGTGGGGTTCGTGTTGTTTATCCTTTAGTTTTCTATGTTGTGTCGTGTGTGCTGTTGTTTTTCTGTTTGTCTTTTTCATTTTTAGCCATGGTGTTGTCAGTTTGTTTTAGATTTATGAGTTTGACTGTCCCTTTGGTATCTTTCGTCCCTCTTCTATCTACAGATTCAATCTAAACAAATTACAACAGAAAAGATTTTTTGAATATCATATATGAGATTATCATAGCACATTACCGTTAAAAAAGTCTACAAAATCGTACGGTCGAAAATCGGTGAAAATTGAAAATAAAAATAACGGTGATGTGCCTACCGATTCATGTCAGAAATGGTCAGCCATATTGACAAAGGGAGAAGACTCTAACATACATGACATATGTGAATTTATAGAAACCAACTGGGAAGATGATATCACTGAAAGAATCGCTAACATAAATTTATGTTATTATAAAAGTATACTGGTAAGTGTTTTTTTAACATACACTTATGTTTTACGTGTAATTAGATATTCGGAAATGCATCAAGAAATGAATTAGACAAAAGTTCTTGACGCAGCAGAAAAATAGAATTTAAATAATTATAGACCTCAGTACGCCAATTGATGAAAGCCTTCGAGCGATTAAATGGCTGTCATGTGCCGTCTGTAATAGTTGATCATAGTTGTGTTTCGTTTTATAATTTAGCACAATCAGGCCGTTGGTTGCTTTTGTTAGAATTGATTATTAATTTGGCATGTTCTGACACTTTTTAGCTGACTTGCATGAAATTGAAGGCCGTACTTCGACATATAGTTGCTTTATAGATCCGCTTTATTTGGGTATTTGTCTTATTACCAATCATACCACATCTCCTTCTCCTTATCTTAAATATTAAAAATTTTCATGATAGTAACTTTAGTTTACTTTTTGGCATGAAATGCAACTTTTATAGATGAGGGAAAAAAGGTAATTCTATCATTTTTCAAACGAAAAAGTAAATGGTCAAGGTTATAACTTTCAACAAAAGTCTATTTAAAAAAAAAGTACTGGGCACGTGCTTCAAACCATGACTGGTTAGCCAGCGTCTGTGGAACTCCTTGCACAAACAACACATGTCTCATTTATCGAAAATAATTTGACAGCGCGATGGCTAAAAATGAAAAGACAAACAGACAAATGATAGTACTGAAGACACAACATTCAAAACTAAAGACTGAGCAACACGAACCCCATCAATATTTTGGGGTGATATCAGGTGCTCCGGAAGTGTATTAAAGAGGATGTAGTCTAGATTGGGGTGAACAAGATAAATGAAAAAAAAGATTTAAAGAATAGAGAAATATGAATCCCCCCAAAAAAATTGAGAATAATGAGCAGGAATATAAAGAATAGAACAAAATGGACAAAAACAATAAAAAAGAATAATGACGTGATGCATGAGATATAAAGAATTATAGAGAATAATGAGCAAACACAATAAGGATTAAGGAATAGAGAAAAATAGTCTGAAAAAAAATAAAGAATACAGAAATGAAGGACCCCCATACATCTCATAAAATTAGAACATGTGGAGGCACATACATGTGTCATATATGTTGTGATAGATTAGAACATGTGGAGGCACATACATGTGTCATATATTATGTTGTGATAGATTAGAACATGTGGAGGCACATACATATGTCATATATGTTGTGATAGATTAGAACATGTGGAGGCACATACATATGTCATATGTTGTGATAGATTAGAACATGTGGAGGCACATACATATGTCATATATGTTGTAATAGATTAGAACATGTGGAGGCACATACATATGTCATATATGTTGTGATAGATTAGAACATATGGAGGCACATACATGTTTCATATATGTTGTGATAGATTAGAACATATGGAGGCACATACATGTGTCATATATGTTGTGATAGATTAGAACATATGGAGGCACCTACATGTGTCATATATGTTGTGATAGATGCAATGTTCAGTTCTTGGTACAAAAGAAGTTAAAAAAAAAAGAGTGCACACGCTGAAATGCCTCGCCTGCTTTACTACTATTGATTTTATGTTAATAACCCTGAATATAAATTTTTACTACAAGTTTCACTTAAACATACATTGTAACATGATCCAAGAAAAGGGTGAAGTTCAGATAAACCACGCCAGACATATATGTACATCTGACAATCATTCCATACATTGAATATATTTGACCTATATTTGCTTAAAGTATACAGACCAATCCATGAAAACTTTATATTAATTAATGAACCATGAATATGAGGTCAAGGCCAGATGAACTATGTAAGACAGACATCTACACATTACAATAATTATAATGATCAGCATCGATTTTTTTTCCAATTTAAAAAATCAATTATTCCTCGAAAAAAAAAAGAAAACATTCATGTAGCAATTTTGCTAACATATACCATAAACAAACCACAAATATAATATTGGTCACTTTTGAAGGTTCTATGCATTTGGGTTTTACGTTCATAAAACTAGTTTAAATTACACAAATCAGAAACGGAATTTAAGTTTCACTTTGATTTTATTTTTTTACAACAATTAATCACCCAATATTATTAAAATTTTCTACAAATAATCTTTGGTATGTTCAAATTTAATGTCAATATTTGAGTCAATAGCATGTGTAACAACCTCTCTTCCGGTACAGTCCCATAACACGACGTCTCATACTCGTTACAAGCATTCAAAACTTTAGTTGAGGATATCTAAGCCATTCATCAACAATTGCCACTTTTAAATCGACAAAATTTTGTGAAGGTGGATCTCTGCGATTGCGATTTCTGCCAATGGTATCCCAGACATGTTCGATAGGGTTTATGTATAGTGACATGGAAGGCCAAACTATAGTATAAATGGCTTTTTCCCTTTGGACAGTTACAATCTTTGCCCTGTGTGGTCTAGCGTTGTCGTCCATGTACAAGGGTCGTGACCATGTTGACGCTTGTGCGTGATTATCAAAATGAGGGACTACAATGTTCTCTGTATGTCTGTCCGTTTATGTGACCCTGCAGTATATGCATACCCGGCTTGCACCGTTATAAGAAGCAACCCCGTACTGTAACACCACTAGCACCGAACGCAGTCATTGGGAACATGTTTTTTTGGCCATAGGCCGTTTTATTTCCCCGCAATATTCGTATTATGGCGTCTGCTGGTCGAAACATAAACCGACTCTCGTCTGACCTATGAGTGTTTTGCCAGCTTTTCATGTTCAGGCATAGATAGTCATTCTCCTTGTGAAACCTGCCTGTACAGTGCCTGTCTGTTAGGGCATATCTCTTGACAACTATATATATATCTTTATTCTCATAAAGCCAATGCATTACATCGGTACAGAGATAACAGATACAACAATAAATATTTACAATATGTACAAAACAAGCGAGAGAGGTTACAAAAGTTACAAGCCAGGAGTACAAACACTAGTATTTATATTTTTTATAAAAGAACAAAGCTTCTTCAGAACTGGTTTTCTTGTACAACACGATGTTCGCACACTAACACGACCACTTGTAGAAACAATGTATTTGTAGACGGGTAGATGCCCTTTAATAAAAAGTAGCTTGGCTGCTTTATCGGAGACCAATCTTTTTGGTCGTAAAGAATTTTATTAGTGTATGTTGAAGGCAATTCATAACACCAAACATAAATATTTTTTTCGCAATAGTTAAAAAATTATTGCCAGTTATATATCGGTGGTGCTTAACATTTAGCGGACTATATAATTGGCGTATCAAATGAAGTATTTAAGAAACAACATTTACTAGGTAAAACTTAACATTGACCAAGGAACCATGAAAATGAGGTCCAGGTTAGATGACATCTGCCCCACATACAAATAAACCTTACGATCATTCCATACACAAAATGAAGTTGACCTATTGCTCATAATTTAAGAAATATATTAAAACGTTTAATCCCGCTCCAATTGTTTGTCTCTGTACTAATTCAGAAATCTGATGTTCAGTGGTTGTCGTCTGTTTATGTTGTTCATAATTGTTTGTCGTTAAACGTTTTATATAGATTAGACCGTTGGTTTTCCCGTTTGAATGGTTATACACTAGTAATTTTGGAGGCCCTTAATAGCTTGATGTTCGATGTGAGCCAAAGCTCCGTGTTGAAGGCCGTACCTTGGCCTATAATGGTTTACTTTTATAATTTTTTACTTGGATGGAGAGTTGTCTCATTGGCACTCATACCACATTTCCTATATCTACATAACACCAAAAAAAATAACATTCAGCATTGAACCTTGAAAATGATACAAAAAATGATGCAAGGATGACATGTTTACCTAAAAAAGTTTCCATACACTAAATATATCTGAACTAATGTATAAAGCATAAGAAAACATACAAAAAAAAACTAAGATACGGACTTAACCACGAAAACTTAACCTTGTTTACTGATCAATGAAATAAGGTCGAGGTCAAGTGAAAACTGTCCGACAGGCACGAGGACCGCGAATAGTACGGTCGAACATGCAAAATAGAAGCATCCTTTTACTCATAATAAGAGAAAAATTAACATTCTGAATTGAATTAACAATGCACTCGCTAAAACTATGTCTACAGTTTGTCGTTCATTGTTTGTTAGAACAAACGCAACATTTGTTTCTTACTTCAACCTGATTAAGCGATTATTTGTTTCTACTTTTTAAAAACGTGTTAACCAACAACATGTGCATGTATTAACGAAAGTTCAAACAAGGTCAGTAAGCACTGATTTAACGATGTATTTGTTTCAATTTTGCAGCGTTTAGAAAATAATAACAAACGCCAAACAACGTTTACAAAATTTTGGTTAGAAAGAAATTCACTCCTAATCTCATGAATATTATTGACGGCTAGCCACATGAATATTAACGCCGCCAAGTTCCAACTAGTAATAAAATCGTATCCTTTTTTCATCAGTCACTGAACCATGAAAATGAGCCAAGGTCAACGACAAAATATATATCTGACCGAAATTTCATAACATAAGGTTTCTTTAAACAAATTGTGAAGCATCCAGGTTTTCTACCTTCTGAAGTATTACGTTTTTAAGAAATTATATATATAGCACCGCCGCCGTATCACTATCTCTAAAATGTAAATATTTCTGCAACACAATTCGCAGGCTCGAAATGAACGAACTCTATTGTATATTAAAATCTAACAAATTAAATATTAGACTATATCAACAAACGGAACGAATGGAAATAAGTGCATTATCCTTACTAGGTACGAGCAATTTCGGGTTAAACCAGGACTAGAATTTACAGCTTGTTAGATCTCCCACTTGTGTTGAAATTGTTTATTGTTCTGTTATATTGACAAAAGTAGGTGAGATAAAAGAACAGTCATCATTGATTAATGTGACAGTATTTGGAACTTATGGTGTTACAACTGTGATGAAGGATTGTGATCAACATGCTCTGGTCATCATAAGAAATTTAAATCAACCCGTGATCACAAGACCATTGATATACACATCTACAAACTTCCTATTGGCCCTATCAAAACAGAATGCGACAAACATAATCAACAGTTCAACTTGTACTGTCCCGGTCATTTGACGCCTTGTTGTGATGAGTGTATTTCCAGTAGTCATACAAACTGCGTTGGAATAAGCTGTATTACAAGCCTAGTAAACAGCACTCTTTGTGCTGACATGAATTATCATTGATATTGTTATATTCATAAATTAACTGTTTACAAAATTTTCAATTTTTTGAAATACTAAGCTTTTCTACCTCAGGCATAGATTACCTTAGCTGTATTTGGCAACACTTTTAGGAATTTATAACTTTTTTGGATTCGAGCGTCACTGATGAGTCTTTTGTAGATGAAACACGCGTCTGGCGTATATATAAAATTTAGTCCTTGTATCTATGATGAGTTTATTTACAACCACTGGGTCGATGCCACTGCCGGTTGGAGATTTATTTTCCCGAGGGTATCACAAGCCCAGTAGTCAGCACTCTTTGTGCTGACATGAATTATCATTGATATTGTTATATTTATAAATTAAATGTTTACAAAATTTTGAATTTTTTGAAATACAAATGTACTAAGGCTTTTCTACCTCAGGCATAGATTACCTTAGCTGTATTTGGGATCTCAATGCTCTTCAACTTCGTTTTTTGCTTTTTATAACTTTTTTGGATTCGAGCGTCACTGATGAGTTTTTTGTAGACGAAACGCGCGTCTGGCGTATATATAGAATGCATTCCTTGTATCTATGATGAGTTTATTTAAAAGCTGTAGTCGAGAAAGATGGACAGGATAGTAAAGTACTGGTCAGAAATGAGGATTGAATTGTCCTAAGTGTATTTGTTTGAGAAATGATGAATCTTACGGTTTTGTTTGTGACGGATGCGGTAAATTCTTGGCAAAATTCAATATTAGTTATAACTAGACATGCGACTAGTGATAATATAATACTTGTAAATAAAAGTACAATGTACATTAGTATGCATTAAATTTATGAAAAATAATCTCATGTATTAAAATATGTGAAAAGTTATGGATTAATCTTGCCTTGAAAATATGATAATGATTATTTATTTGAAAAAAATATATGCTAGCAACAACGTTTTTTTTTATGTAAAAACAGGTTACAAAAAGTCCTTACTATGATATTTGCATAAGAAAAATATATACAGCAATGAATGTCCTTTCCTAGATTAAGATAGCTTAGCTTCACACGGGAAACACTATAAAATTATTTATAACAAAAGAGTCGGTTTCACGTTAAAATTACCTACTGTTAATTTTCCTTTTTTTTCTATGTTATTGTTCATTTAAGACTGTCTTACCGTGATAAGACACCCAAACTAGTTTGCTATGCCCGTGTCTGTAGTGACGCTATAGATTCCCGAGCGAAGCTAAACATGTGTAGCTGATATATGATAAGATCATAAATTGCATTGCTACAAATTGCTTATAACAATTACTATATTCTTTCATCGATACAATGTTTGGTTTTGAAATTTTGTTTAAGGACAATTTATTATAAACCGGATGTCACATCCTTATGTTTACGGTTATAGAGAGCCCGCACATTTAGTTACGATTCGTGCAAACTTATCGATCCTTTGAATAGTTTATTATAAATGGTTATTTAAATTAACACTGTAACTAAGTGTTTGAATATTGCTGTTATCAAAACAAAAACTGAATTGCTAATCTATAATTTCGAACATAAGTTAATATTATTCTTATACAGCTTTGACATTTTACGTTTCTACATTCTATCGATACATAATACTAGTATACTATATTGGGCTCTGCAAAAAATAATAGTTTTTCTCTTGACTGTTCATGGCGTTTTACATAGTTCTTTTGTTATGATGTAACGCTATCCCGGTGGTTATGTACCCGCAAACATGTGTAACCCCTCCACATTTTGCGTGTGCCTGTTCTATGTTAGGAGCATGTAATTCTTTGGTTCTTGTGTGTTACTGTATTCAGTTCACTCTGACGGAGATGACATTGCCATCGTTACCAATGAACAATTAAGAGAGTTGTTAGCCAAGGGACCAAAGCATAGAATTCCCCAGCCCACCAACTGGAAAAAGGACTTCAAGTTACTGATTGATGCAGGTCAGGACTATGAAAGTAAAGGGGTAAAGCGCGAACCAGACGAACCAGAACTGGACACTTAGTCTGAATGGATCAAAGGTATTCGATCATGCATTTAGAAGCGCATTCAAAAACTACGACGTACTATGAGCACAAGAGTTACTAACCCTTTTAAGAATCCGGATGTTGTGGATGCTTTATCCTCTTTGCATGACAAATATTTCGTTGTTCCAGCAGATAAAGCCTCCATTAATATTGTCTTGATATGTAAAAACCATCATTTGCAATGTCTAACAACAGAGCTTGGAATAAATAGAACTACTGGTAATCCTACATATTCTTTAACATCATTTACCAAAATCACAAATATGTCCTTTGTTTTGGTATCAACATCAAAGAAAACGAAGAAAATTTACTATCATTATACTGGATATCAAAACTTCTCAAAACTCCATATAAAGAACGATACATAGCTGGATCATCAAAATGTTCGACTAAACATCTTACTAAAGTACTGACTACTATTCTTTCTACAGTTAAAGATGGGCTTCAAAAATAGTGTGATGAGATACATTCTACCAGTGGTGTTAACAAGATGTGGATTCTCAAAAATTCGAAAGATATACTGCTTAATCATGTTAATCTTAGATCACAATCTTTGAAATTTTGCAGCAACATAAAGACTTGTGATTTTTCTACGCTTTATACTACTATTTCCCATGCTCAGTTGAAAGATCGACTTCACCATCTCATTAAACAGAGATTTTTCTATAAAAATGGGAATCGTAGATATAAATTTATTGTTTTGGGTTAAAATAATTCTTATTTCTTGAAGAACCACACTGAATCTACCAGAAAATATACTGAAGATAATATTATCAAAATGCTGGACTTTTTGATCGACAATATATTTGTTGAGTTTGAAGGATTTATATTTCAACAGACATTCGGTATTCCAATGGGTACTAATTGTGCACCCCTACTGGCCGATTTGTTTTTGTACTCGTATTAAACAGAATTTATTCAGAACCTTTTAGACAAGCTAGAAAAGAAGCTAGGGAATGAAGCAGATACTGTATGGGGCCAAGAGAAAACCAAATTAACAGGTTTCATTACTAAAATTGAAGACAAAACGAAAATATTAAAAGAAATGCAGGATGATTTACATGCTGTTACAGTACAGACTTCAAAACTTCAATCCTTTCTATCGGTACATCAGATTGGAGAAAAAGAACATCAATATCAAAGATATATTGAGCATATGGATAACAATGACATGGCCATTGAAGTTGGCATACAAATAAAGCAAAATAGTGAGATAGAAAATATAATGAGCGACTTACAATTACTGAAATCATTTGGAGAGTGGAGGTTTCTAAAACTGAAATATTCATTAATAGAGAAACAAGTGTAAACGAGGAAGCACAAGTAGAAACACGAAAACAGTCATACATAGACAAAATGACAATGCATATTGAGACCAAGACTTATATATAGGCGACACCATAAAGAAGGAAATTAGTGACATGCTTTGTCTGTCTGATGGTAGAATTATAATAGGTGAGGAGTCAGCAAATGATTACCTACTAATTTCGGATGGCAAACTTCAAAAAAAGTTGCCCATACCAGGTGAAGCTAGTAGTGTTATGCAGATCAGCAAGGATGCGATTGCCATAACTTATCCTGAGGAGTTTACTATTAAGTTCTTTAATATAGAGGAGGAAACTGTGGCCAAAGTTATCAAACTACACAAATGCTGTTGGGGCTTATCATTCTCCAATGAATATCTTGCTGTAGGTTTGCTTGGCGATGAAATCTGTATTATCTATACTATTAAACGAGAAGACCTCATTTTGTGTGTCGCTTCTCTTCCTTCCACGATAAATAAATCATCATGCCTCTGTGTTCTATAGGTAACATGCGTAGTCGCATTTGTCATCCATTCTTACGACTATTCAAATTGAGTTATTTTTGGAGAAAAACGACAAAAGCGGAGTCCGGATATTGATTCCGTCATCAGCCTAACTTTTAGTCATAGACAAGAATTCCGGTTTGAAACATGCACAAGTACAACCAATCGTATGATAGATAACAAAATTGAAAAATAAATAAGCCAATCAGAGCGTTCTCCATATCATGGTGTTTAGATCGCAAGAACCACAACTATTATACCTCCTTAGAGAGGACAATTATTTTTCGCGTTAATCTACATGTAAACTACGAGTATTATTCTTTAATATATAGAGACTCTCTGTATTCTTTGAAATGTTTACCATTTAAGGGGTCATACCAGTTGCATATATATTAAAATAAGTAGAACATGTGGAAACAAGAATGTATCCAAAGTACAGGGATGCCACATCGGCACTATATATTACCAATTTTCGAGTTGATTGGACTTAAACTTAATCAAAAACAACCTCGACCAAAAACTTTAACCTGAAGCGGGACAGACGGACGAACGAACAAACGAACGAACGCACGGATGCACAGACTAGAGAACATAATGCCCATAAAGCATAAACATTTATTATTGAAAGTGAAAGTAGTGATTTGGCAAAAATGAAAGTAGGTAGAGATTAGAGGGAGGCAGGACCTTTTTTGGGACGTCGGGATCGTGTGTTTTTAAGCTCGGGATCAGGACCCCTCCTACCACCCCTTAGTTGGTCTAAGTCATTTATACAAGATTCATAACCTACCATTGACATGTTAATAAGGGTCTCAAAAGAAAAAAAACACTGATGAACTGTCCTAGAAGCATATTTGATTAGACTAATAATGGTCTATATATAAGCAGTTACATTTATTTCATATTTGAAAGCGGCGCAAAATTTTTAATTTAATTTGACTTTTACAAAAGATGCATTGTAGCAAAGGAAAAGAATAACTAGGGTCTGAGGCCAGAAACACGAAATTTTTTTAATTTAACAGAAAGGAAACAAATATCGGACTTTGGAAAAAGAGAGAGGGCTTTTGATACCTTTTATGAAACTCTCCATACATAATATCTTTTACAAAAAATCCTCCTACAACAGTCCACAAGCTGAATATGCCCGCGATTTCGCGGGTGTGTTCTAGTAGATTTAGAAGGAAATAATCTGAAGTCAATAAAGGTTCAGAATAAATTTAACCTTAATTTCCTTGTTTATTCTGATGACAGAGTTATATTTAGTGACTATGGTGGTAACAGCATGGGTAATGCAGTAAACTGTATTAATGGATCAGGTAAACTGATCTGGCAATATACAAAGGGTTTAGAAGGTCAAAAAGGACTCTGTACAGATACTTATGGTAACGCTTTTGTAGCAGACTAGTGTTCCAATAGAATAATAGCAGTATCAAAAGATGGACGGGATAGTAAGGTATTGGTTAGAAAAGACAGTGGATTTGTTCGTCCTAAGTGTATTTGTTTTAGAAAAAATGAATCAAACGGTTTTGTGTGCGACGCTATGGGTCATTACTTGACAAAATGCCATCTTAGTTATGACTATATATATAGACTGAACATTGGACTAGTGATAATATAATACTTGTCGATGTACTGTAGGCATGAATTGAAATTATGAAGATGAATCATATGTATTAATACATATGAATAGTGATATCAAACTTGCTTAAGAATCAACAACAGATAAATATTGAAATAATAACGGTTATGTATTTGAAAAAAAATATCTATATGTCAGGAACAAGTTTTGTTGTGTAAACACAAGTTATAAATAGTCTTTACTATACTATTTATATATAGCAAAGAGAAATATAAGCAATAATGCATGTCCTTCTTTGGATTTAGATAGTTTAGCTTCACACAGGATACCCTATATAATCAATTATGACAAAAGGGTCGATTATACCATTTCCTATTGTTAATTTTCCCTTTTTGCTGTTTTTGTTCCAATAACCTTCTATTATAGTATGTATCCCAACTCGTTCACTATGTCCGTGTCTGTACATAATATATGTATAGCTGGTACATTAGTTAGTCACGGTTACCACAAATTGCTATAAACAGTTACTACAATATTATTTCATTGATACAAAGATTAGTTTTAAATTTCGGTTACAGACAACTTATTACAAAATGGAAATCACATCCTAATGTTTACGGTGATGATGTTTATAGAGCCTGTAAATTTACATATGAACCTCTAAATAACTTATTCTAAATGGTTAAAATAAGTCAACACTTGTACAAGGTCTTTTTATTGGAACGAACTGTCTCGTCCTAATTGAACATAACTTGAAATTATTTCTATACGTTTCTACACTCTGTCGCTGCATATATTAAGCTCTGCACAAGACGACGCTTTTTGTCACTCGCTCTTATGAGTCGAGTTTTTTTAACTGAGTTTTATAGTTTCATTTGTGACCCCACTGTTCCAGGATCGAGAAGGAGGAGAGTTGGACACAACATAATTTACTCCTTCACATTATGTGTATGCTTGTCCTATGTCAGGAGCCTGTTATTCAGTGATTGTTGTTTTTGACTTGTTTACTATAATCGTTTTTCGTCAATTGCTTTGTACATAATTCAAGTAATTAGTTTTCTCATTTGAATTGTTTCACATTTTTCACAGTTGGGCCTATTAAAGTTTGATATGAATGGCGTGCGTTCTCATCAAAACTATGTTTAAACTATTGTTTTCATTGGGCGGAGTTGTCTCAGTAGAAGTTATATTCATCTTCTGATTTGTTTAACTAATAGAAATCAAACTTGTGTACTGTATCATGAAGTAAAATTGAGAATGGAAATGGGGAATGTGTCAAAGAGACAACAACCCGACCAAATAAAAAACAACAGCAGAGGGTCACCAACAGGTCTTCAATGAAGCGAGAAATTCCCGTACCCGGAGGCTATTCAACGAATTTTTTTTAGAATAAATAATGCATTATTAATGACCGTACAGTGATCTCTGACTGCTTATGCACACGTCTTTTAAACTCTAATGGATAGTAGTCTCATTGGAAATAATACTACGTTCCTTATCTACATAGTGTAAAGTGTATAATTTTTACATCAGATTTGTAACTAACTATTGTACATAATGTGTTCACTGTTTTGCTGGTTTTGTAATTAAAAAAGATTGTTCTTGCTCACCTACCTCTCTTTCTCTATTGATAATGATTGACTTTTAATCTAAAAGTTTCTAAGATTAATGTAAAAATACATGGATAAAGTAACTGAACATAATCAATCATCTTTCAAAATAAGGTCAAAGTCACAGTATTCCTGTTAGACGTTTGGTGGGGTTCGTGTTGCTTAGTCTTTAATTTTCTATGTTGTGTCTTGTTTACTATTATTTGTCTGTTTGTCTTTTCGTTTTTAGCCCTGTCATTGTCAGTTTATATTCGACCTATGAGTTTGACTGTCTCTATCGCCTCCCTTTTACAATCATATTTTGTTTTGAGCTTTTCAGGAAAGAGGAAAATGGAAAAATTATCAAAAACGTATAATTATTGATAACTTAACTGAAGGTCAAGGAGACATGAATCCTGCCTGACAGACATTAGTAACTTACGATGAATCTTTATACAAGAAAGAAAGATGTCGTATTATAGCAGTTTAAAGCTGTAATTTGAACCATGAGCATTAATCAGGGTGTGAATTCAGATATACAGAATAGAGAATTATGTGCAAAATGAATGGAGAGAAATAAACAAAAAAGTAAAGTAAAAAGAGGAATGAGGTGCTTTATTTATAAAGAATAGAGAATAATTGGGAAAATAATCTTCCTTGAATAAAAGATGGTTTAGGTGGGTTTTACAGAGTATAAAATAGTGGCATCGACAAATACAGATTAAAGAAATGAAGTACCCCTCCCCCGCCCAATCTAGACCCATTTAAAATTAAAGGCATATACAATGATCAGTTCTTGAGAAAGAAAAAAAGTTTAAGAAAAACTAAAACGAACTCTTAGGTAAATTCAAAACGGTGGAAGTTCATTAAAAACCTGAAAAATCTAATTTTAGATTATATCAACCAACGGAATTAATTTAAATAAGTGTAATTTTCCGCATTAGAGACGGGCACTTACGGGTTAAACCTGGTGGTAAGCTTGTTCAACCTCCCACTTATAGATTTTGTATTTGGAAATTGTATTTAGTTTCGTTATCATGGTTATATTACCAAAATTAGGTGCCACACCCGAACAGACATAATTTGTCATGTAACAATATTTGGAACTTAGCATATCCCTAACTGTAATCAAATAAGCATGACTGGAGTTCAATAATAATCAATTATTAAACCAAGCTTTTTTGGATTTAAGAGTATCTGAATGGGGGTTAATAGAAAAAAATGGTTAAAAATATAAGAAATAGAGAAGAATTGATATTAAAAAATAAAGAATAGAAAATAATGAGTGATAAAGTGCTTAAATATAAAGAATCGAAAATAATTGGATAAGTTTAAAGAATAGAGAAAAATAGCCTAAAATATTATAGGATACAAAAATGACTGAACCCCCTTACACACCCTCAGTTAAGACTTCTTTCAATAATAAATTTAAATCCAAATGATTGAAACCAATTAAAAGCCAATTGATTTAGGACAGATTAACCTTTTAAAAATGTTGAATTTTAAACTTGGTTAGGTATAAACATGACTTAATTCACTTCCTGGTACGTTTACGCAGCCATTTTAGGATAGTGAGTGGAATCGATTGTTAGACCGTAAATATAACAGATAAGGTGATTAGTTTAACTTAGGTAATGCATATATATTAATAGCTTTTGTTCTAAAATTTTAGTTTGATCATGTTATACGGTAACGGATCGTGCATTACATTAGTGCACGATGGACTCGGAAGTGGTAAATGGGAAAAAATTGACGAGAATGATATGCGTTCTTCTCTGTAGAAACAAATCGGATATTTTTTTTTTCATTTTTGTGTGTGCTTTAAATACATGAATTAGGCGAACACAGTTTAGTTTAAGGTCCATTGACAAAATTATTATTTCATATCAACAACAAAAAGATCCAAAAACGTTACAGACAAAACATGACGAGACAAGAAGTCACAATTTCGATTATTTATCTTTCAATAACAAAAAAAACTATAAGCATTCCTGTATAATTCTTGAAAACAAAATGGAAAAAAGTACTGTACAGATTTTATATTTCTAAAGCGGTCTTCTACATTTACCTCCCTTAATTATGAACGCATAGTGCTATGCATTTCAAAGCGAAGAATGTAGAGGTACCGAAACACTAACATTTACAATTCAGGTACAATTTATATGCACTTGCTTTAGAAATAGGATGAATAGCGAGGCTTGATGAGGAATAGCTATATGCTCAAAGAAGACCTTAATTTACTAGCAAAATTCAACTGAGGTCAACTTTTTCCCAACCTTGTAAGTGACACGATATCCTTTAAGTCTTTATTTTACGCCACTGTCTTGGTGATGCTGACCTTGTAATGAAGCCTTGATACTTTGTATTTTTTAAAGTAGATGTAAGGTAAATAAAGGCAACAGTAGTATACAGCTGATCGAAATTCATAATTCGATTAAGAAAAAAAAACAAATCCGTGTTACAAACTAAAACTGAGGGAAACGCAGCAAATATAAGAGGAGAACTACGACACAACAGAAACACAACACTAAAATGTAACACACACAGAAACGAACTATAATATAAGAATGGCCATTTTACTGACTTGGTACAGGACATTTAAGAAAAAATGGTACAAGTCGTTGAGCCATCAAACCAACTACAAAAAAAACACTAATAGTACAGGTAGAGGTCGACAGACTTTCATCAGCAATACACACGTATCTAAACCATATTTATAGTTCTAGATGGCGCTCAGATTAGAAATAACAGCAATTCATAAAAGAAATATGCAATCGAAGCAACCTTTCAGGATTCAGTGAAATAAACGACACAAAATCATTGATACTTCTAAATTAAATTTCTGACAGGGTTGTCTTTATGTTTAGGTTATGGCATCAAGTAAACCTGTACCATGTGGACCATGTCAGCAGGAAAAAGTAAACACTAAAGCTGACATCTGGTGTTACAACTGTGATGAAGGATTGTGCTCATCATGTTCCGGTCATCATAAAAAGTTTAAATTAACTCGTGATCACAAGACCATTGATATACACATATACAAACCTACCATTGGCCCTATCAAAGCAGAATGCGATAAACATAATGAGCAGTTCAACTTGTACTGCTCCAGTCATTTGACGCCTTGTTGTGATGACTGTATTTCCAGTAGTCATCCAAAGTGCATTGGAATAGAAAGTTTAACAGATGTAGTGGAGAAAACCAAGATTGAAAAATCAAAAGAATCAGTAGATAAAGATATAACCTCGATCTTAATTTTCTTGAATAAAATGGGTAACGAAAAAACAAGTAACATAAAGAAGGGAGATCAACAATGCGAAAACATAAAGGAACCAATCGGTAAATTTCGGGAGGAAATCAACAAACATTTAGATCATTTAGAGAAGAAGCTATACAAAGAAGCAGTTACAGTATGGGGCCAAGAGAAATCCAAATTGACAGATTTCGTTTCTGAAATTGAAGAAAAAAAGAAGGAACTTCAGGAAATGCAGGATGATTTACAAACCGTTACAGAAGATACTTCAAAATTGCAATCCTTTTTAGGGGTACATCATTTTTGTGAAAAAGTGCATCGATATCAAAGATATGTTGATGATATGGAAAACAATGATATGGCTTATGAAGTCGATCTCGAAATCAAGCAAACTGGTGAGATAGAAAAAATCTTGAGCGAATTGCAATCACTTAACATGCTTAAATCATTTGGAGAAGTGAATATGTCGAAGACTAAAATAGCAAATAATAGAGAAACAAGTGTAAAAAGGGAAGCACAAGTAGAAACACGAAAACAGTCATACATAGACAAAATGACAATGCATATTGAGACCAAGATAAAAATAGACGACACCATAAAGAAGGGAATTAGTGACATGATTTGTCTCTCTGATGGAAGAATTATGATAGTTGAAGAGGTCGGTAATATTTACCTACTTACTGCGGATTGCAAACTTCAAAAACAGTTACTCATACCAGGTCAAGCTAGGAGTGTCACACAAATCAGCAAGGATGCGATTGCCATAACGTATCCCAGCGAGCTTACCATTAAGATCCTCAATATAGAGGATGAAACCGTGAGCAAGGTAATAAAGCTACGCCATTATTGCTGCGGCTTATCATTATCCAATGAATGTCTTGCTGTAGGTTTGAAAAACAAAGAAATCCGTATTATAGATTTTAAAGGAAATACCGTGAATTCAATACAGGTTCAGAATGAATTTAACCTGAACCACCTTGTTTACTGTGACAACAGAGTAATATATAATGACTATGGTGGTAAAGTTGTAACGTGTGTTGATGGATCAGGTAAACATATCTGGCAATATAAACAGGATTTAAAAGGTCCACAAGGACTCTGTGTAGATACTTATGGTAACATTATTGTAACAGACCGGACATCTAGTAGAATAATAGCAATATCAAAAGATGGACAGGATAGTAAAGTACTGGTCAGAAAGAAGGATGGATTGAATTATCCTATTGATATTTGTTTGAGAAATAATGAATCTTACGGTTTTGTTTGTTACGAATCAGGTAAATACTTGGCGAAATTCAATCTTAGTTATGACTAGACTTGTGACTAGTGATAATATAAGACTTGTAAATAAAAGTACAATGTACAGTAGTATGCATTTACTTTATGCAGATTAATCATATGTTTTAAAATATGTGAAAAGTTATGGATTAAACTTGCGTAAGAACCAACAAACATGTATGGATAAATGTTGAAAATATAACAATGATTATGTTTAAAAAAAAAATTTATGTCAGCAATAACGTTTTGTAATGTAAACACAGATTACAAATAGTCCTTATTATAATATTTGCAGAAGAGAAATATAAGTATGTCCTTTCCTATATATAGATAGCTTAGCTTCACATGGGAAACCCTATACAATTATTTCTAACAAAAGGGTCGTTTTCTCGTTTCCTATTGCATGTATTGTTAATTTTCGTTTTTGTATTGTATTGTTCCTTGAAGCCCATTTTGCAATGATTAGATTCCCAAACTCGTTTCATATGCCCGTGTCTGTAGTGACATTGTAGATTCCAGAGTGAACGTAATAAATGTGTATCTGGTAAATTATTAGGTAACGGGTTTCAATGTTTCATTACAACACATTGCTTATAACATTTACTATATTCTTTCATTGATACAACGTTTGGTTTGAAATTTTGGTTAAAGACAAATTATTACCACTTTTAATTGCAGCATAAGTATGACTTCTTGTATTAGGAAGAAACCATTTTACTTCAAAAGCAGGGTTATGCATGTTATAGTTTTCGTCTCAGTCAGATTTTTTTTTTCATGCAAAACGTGATCAATTTGATATAGTTTTTCAACGCTTGCAATCAAATTTTATTTTTCAATATTATCAATATAAAGTATGCAGAAAATCTGGATTCAGAAATTTTCTTTTTGTCATCTATTTGAGAAGAGTTGTTTTTTTTCCAGTAAATTGGGCGCCAGAATATTTCTTTTAGAAAAACAAATGGTTATCCGTTTCTCCGTACTTTTTTGTGTTCTCTTTTCTGTTCTTTGAATTTTTGGCACTTTGTATATAATTACGACGTGTTATGAGTGCCAATGGCAATTAGAATATTCTCAATTCAACTTCCAAGTCATAATGTATGAACAAAATAACAATTACAGGTCATAGTACAATGGTAATTGTTGATATGACAGGCAAGCCGTTCTTCATGGCCTTGTTTAAACTATGTTTAAACCCTTTTTTTTAGTGGGGAGACAGTTGTATTATTGGCAGTCGTCATACCACATCTTCTTATATTATAAGCTAATAGAATAAGTCGTGTATGTATTTGACTCCCCAAATTGAAAATGATTTTGTTGAGGATAAGTAATATGCATTGTTACAGTTCCTACGGTGACCTATAATTGCTTATAACTATGTCATTTGAACCCTGGTGGATAGTAGTCTCGTTCGATAGTAGTCTCATAGACGATAACAATGACGTCTCCTTGTCTAAATCTTGTAGATCTAAGAAAAATCAGATTTGTAACTAACTTTTGTACAAATGTATTCACTGTTTTGCTGGTTTTGTAATTAAAAAAGAATGTACTTGCTCACCTACCTCTCTTACTCTATTGGTTATGATTGACTTTTAATGTTAAAGTTTCTAAGATTTATGTAAAACTACAAGAATAAAGAGACTGAACATAATTCAATCATCTTTCAAAATAAGGCCAAAGTCACAGTTTTCCTGTCAGACGTTTGGTTGGGTTCGTATTGCTTATTATTTCATTTTCTATGTTGTGTCTTGTTTACTATTATTTGTCTGTTTGTCTTTTTTGTTTTTAGCCATGGCGCTGTCAGTTTATTTTTGACCTATGAGTTTGACTGTCTCTCTCACCTCCCTTTTACAGTCATATTCTGTACACTTTTTTTTTGGCCTTTCAATCGAAGCAATCTTTCTGGAGTCATTGAAAGCCACCAAAAAATCATTAATTAATAATGCGGGGTTCACACATTGCCGATTATTGCTCCCGTTTGAGATCAGACAGCGATACGACACGAAAAGTGAAAAAGTCGGATTAGTATCCTCAATTATCTGGAATGTCCTAATATTGTCTGAACGCAGTCGTTTTAGTTCGTAACAGATTCCTACTGGTCGGGAAGGGTCCAAATAGTTCGGCAAAGCATCCCGACAGTTAGGTGCGTCCCGTAACATTCGGGGAAACTCAACCGATTTTGTCTAGTCGGATTACAATCGTGCCTATGTCGTGACAGATTCTGCTGTATCGGATCGAATTCCTAACAATGTTCTGTGTATTCGGGACGGTTTCCTGTGGAACGGGAATGATCTGGAGAAATTTGTCATTGCTGTTTTTCTGCCGATTAAGTCCAGATTGCATCCAGATCTTGTCGATTGCAAACCGTTTTTGCCGAAACCGTTCCGAAACAGTCCCGTTATTAATTCTAAATTCGTCAATGATACCCACGTTAGAGTCCCGACAATTACATAATACAATACGACTGAGACCAGACAAAGCCGTTTGCAATGCGATAGAGCAGACCGTGATAGGATTACGTTCCGACAGTACCTGATCATCCCGAGTATGTCGACAGTTTTCGAACGGATAACTTCCGTCAGCGTCGGTTCACTGTCTTGTCACTATCTGATCTCTGTCGGATTACATTCGGTAGAATCGGGATGCAGTCGTGACAGACTCGGTCGAATTTTACCTGGCGAAAGATACAAATCGGGTTAGAAGCGGATTTAGAACGGGATTATCGGGATAAATTTGCTTGGAAACGGTTGAATATCGACGCTTCCTGAACAATATCTGATTGTTGTCGTGATTAAATTAATTTTTTTTACAAATTTTAATTAAAGTTTGAATGTCCATCCACGATTCATAGGATCTTGATCAGACTTTTAATAAATTTTAATCGGGAATGGTCCTGTCAAGGACGGCAGTAAAAATCGTGAATGTGTGACCCCAGCTTAACTAAGGTAAATGTTTGACAGTTTTGTGTTTGTATTTAGGTTATGGCATCAAGTAAATCTGTATCATGTGGAGCATGTAAGCAGGAAAAATTAAACACTCAAGCTGAAATCTGGTGTTACAACTGTGATGAAGGATTGTGCTTATCATGTTGCAGTCATCATAAAAAGTTTAAATCTACTCTAGATCACAAGACCATTGATATTCAAACCTACAAACCTCCCATGGGCTCTATCAACACAGAATGCGACAAACATAATCAACAGTTCAATTTGTACTGCCCCAGTCATTTGATGCCTTGCTGTGATGATTGTATTAATACTAATCATTCAAAATGCATCGGAATACAAAGTTTAGCGAGTGTAGTTGAGAAAACCAAGATTGAGAAATCAAAAGAGTTAGTAGATAAAGATATAAACTCTTTCTTACTTTTCTTGAATAGAATGGCAAAAGAAAAGGCAAGAAACATTAAAAAAGGAAAACAACAATGCAAAAGCATAATGGAATCAATCGGTAAAATTCGGGAACAGATCAACAAACATTTAGACCACCTAGAACAGAAGTTATGTATAGAAGCAGTTACGGTTTGGGATTAAGAGAAATGCAAATTAGCAGGTTTCATTACTGAAATTGAAGACAAAATGAAAATATTTAAGGATATGCAGGATGATTTACATACAGTCACACAACATACTCTTCAATTCTTTCTAGGTGTACATCAGATTGGGAGAAAAGTACTTGAATATCAAAGATGTGTTGAAGATATTGAAAACAATGACATGGCCAATGTAGTTGACATCAAAATAAAGCAAATTGGTGAGATCCAAAAGATACTGAGCGTTTTAGAATCATTAAAATCGTTTGGAGAAGTGGAGGTCTCTAAATCTGACGTATCTATTAAAAGAGAAATCAGTATGAACAGTAAAGCATAGATAGGAACACGAAAACAATCCCATATAGACCAAATGACAATGCATATTGAGACCCAAAAAAAAGACAAAATTAACATAATAACGAGGGATATTGGTGACATAATTTGTCTGTCTGATGGAAGAATTGTAAAAGTTGAATATAATGGTAACGTTTACCTACTTACTTCAGATGGCAAACTTCAAAAACAATTACCTATATTTGGTGAAGCCTGGATTGTCACACAGATCAGCAAGAATACGATTGCCATAACTTATCCTTATGACGGAATCATAAAGATTTTCAATATAGAGGATGAAATAATGATCAAAGTTATCAAGCTACACAATTACTGCTGCGGAATATCATTCTTCAATGAATCTCTTGCTGTTGGTTTGGGTAGTAAGGAAATCCGTATTATATATTTGGAAGGAAATACACTGAAGTCTATACGGGTTCAAAATAAATCCAAACTGCAATTCCTTGTTTACTCTGATAGCAGATTAATCTAGTGTGACTATGCAGGTAAAGCAGTTTACTGTATTAATGAATCAGGTAAACAGATCTGGCAATATGAACATGATTTAGAAGGACCAAGAGGACTGCGTAATGACACTTTTGGTAACGTTATTGTAGCAGACTACAAATCTAATAAAATAATAGCAATATCAAAAGATGGACAGGATAGTAAGGTACTGGTCAGACAAGCCTGTGGATTGGACCGTCCTATGTTTATTTGTTTACGAAATGATCTATCTTCCGGTTTTGTTTGTGACGGAGACGAAAAATACTTTGCAAAATTCAATCTTAGTTATAACTAGATATCTGCATTAAACACTAGACTAGTGCTTGAATTGTTTAAATTATGAAGATAAATGTTGAAAATAAAACAATGGTATGTTTGGAAAAAAAATATTTCAGCAACACAGTTTTGCAAACACAGGTTACAATTAGTCCTTACTGTAATATTTATAAAGAAGAAATCAAATCATCAATAAATGGTTTTTTCGGGATTTAGATAGTTAAACTTCACACGGGAACCCCTATACAATTATTTATTACAAAATGGTTGATATTCTACGGCGGCGTAAGCTAACTTCTTAAAAGCTTTATATTTTAGAGGAAGTGACCTTGACCTCATTTTCATGGTTCAGTGTTCATAGTTACGTTTTTGTGTTCTGTTCTGTTTTTCTTATTCTGTATGCAATAGGATACTATACTTGGTGTGTGGAATAATGATTGTAAGATGTACGTGTCCAACTGGCAGGTGTCATCTGACCGTGACCTCATTTTCATGGTTTGGTAATGAAAGTTAAGTTTTTGAGTTTTGGTATTTTTTAAATACTATATGCAGAAGGCAGGGTTGGCAAAAACCCGGGTTTTATGAGTATTGCCCAGCCCAGTGGGAAATACTGGGAAAACCCGGGTTTTACTGGGTTTTAGTGGGTAATACTGGGCAATACTGGGTATTATAAAATATTTGTCTGAATTTTAAAGAGGATTTAGTGATAAACACAAATGCAATACATTTAATAAGATATTTATACCCTATTTTGTTTGTTTAGCATTTGTCTAGATTGGCAAACTGTAAATAGAAAGCAAATAAATCATTTTTTTTCAAATGAGTATAGCTCCTATTAAGAACAATTAATACATGTATTAAAGAAACATCACATTTAAATAAAGTATATGTACTGTCACTAATTAATAAGTTTATTCAGATTAGAACACAGATTTGTTTATGTAACAATAATAAGTCCTTTCAATTTTATAAGAGTTAATGGCATGACTCTGTAGGGTGTTTATTAAGCAATATGAATGTATAATAAAATTAACAATTCACTTAAACACTGCAATAAAATGCATTTTTCAAAGTTTGGATTATTGAAACAATACTTGGTAATTAAAAGGTATCTTTAAATGTGTAAATCTTGTATTCTACCTACATATAAAATTAATAGAGAAGAGAATGAAATTGAATTTCTAGAAGGACTGTCAATGGTTATCTGTATAAAAATTATATATTTAGCTGTTATACTATGAAACTATAACAAGTCTTTACTATTTTGTGTTTAAATAAGCTTAAAAAATCATATTGCCCAGTAATGCCCACTATTACCCATTTCTGGGAGTATTGCCCAGCCCGGGAAAACCCGGGTTTTCCCGCCCGGGAATTCCCGGGTGGGTGATACTTTGCCAACCCTGGCAGAAGGTCATCTGTATTTGGTGTATGGACATATTTTATGGTGTGCATGTCAGTCTCGTAGGTTTTATTAGACCTTGACCTCATTTTCACGGTTTATTGCTCAGTGTTACGTTTTTGTATTTTTTTGGTCTGTTTTTCTTACACTATTAAGAATAGGTCAACTAAATTTGTTCTATGGAAGGATTGTAAGCTATAGATGTCTGCCTGGCATGGTTCATCTGACCTTGACCTCATTTGTTATGGTTTATGGTTCATCGGTTTATGTTTAGTTTTCTTTGTTAAGTCTTTTTTTACAAACCCTAAGCAATAGGTCAACTATATTTAGTGTATTGAATGATTTTAAGGTGTACATGCATTTCTTGTTTGGTTTATATGACCTTGATCTCATTTTCTTGGGCCATGTGTAGTTTACGTGATGGTTGTGGTAAAGCTTTATATTTAGGACTTTCAACATATAATCAATGGTAAGTAGTTAAGAAAGGCAAGACATTTCAGCGTGTGTACTTTTGTTTGTTAATGTGTTTTTTCTTACATTTATTTATATAATATAAATTCGTCTGCTTTGCCCGTGTCTTTAGTGACGTGATATACTTCAATGGACGTAATATAGGTAGCGCTTGTAAATTATCTGGTCAGAAACCGTATCCACAACTATATTTGATATGCCGAATCTAACCGTGTATTTAGATTCTTAATTTTTGGTCCTGTTTTCAAATTGGTCTACATTAAGGTCTAAAGGGTGCAAAATTAAACTTAGTTTGATTTTAACAAAACTTGAATTCTTGGGGTTCTTTGATATGCTGAATCTGAACATATACTAAAATTTTGGATTATGGGCCCAGTTTTCAAATTGGTCCACAATTAAGGTCGAAAGGGTCCAAAATAGAACTTTATTTGATTTCATCATAACTTGATTAATGGGGTTCTTTGATATGCTGAATCCAACCATGTATTTAGATTTTGGATATTGAAACCATACAAGGTAAATTTCCAATTTAAAACAAAAATCAGTTCTTAGACCACATTCATTCTGCGTCAGAAACTTGTGTCAACTATTTTATCACAATCCATATTCAGGGCTGCATCAAGCTTTAATGTAGTGTCCATACTTGCCCCAACTGTTCCGGGTTCGACCTCTGCGGTCGTATCAAGCTGCGCCCTGTGGAGCATTTTATTTGGTTTGATATGGTTCGTGATATAGCTTGATATAAATAGCAAGCTGTTTTCCACAAAAACTATGATGAACTATTATTATATTTATGGGGAAGTTATACCACATCATCATATGTATATAAGCTAATAGAAATGATTCAATTTCACAAATTCAAAATTGGTTTTGTATGAGGATGAGTAATGCATTATTGAAGGTCATACGATGACCTTCTTTATAATTACTTATATCCATGTCATTTGAACTCCTGTACATACTATCACAACTTTCATAAACCTCGTGTTTTAACATTTCACAGTAAGATACGTCGACGATCCTTCTTTTCAAACTAGCTGGCTAACTGAATCCAAAATTGTTGGTCACATAGGTAAGTTGGTGTTGATAGAACTCTAGAAAGGATTATGGGTAAGTGTTTTGAAAAAAGAGGTCATAATCTAAGCCGTGGCAATTTCTATGCTTAAGCATCGACCGTTCATCTTGTGCTGGAGTGAATGGAGTTTTTTCTCGGGATGCATTTAGCAGTTTTGTTGGTCAACTATTATAAATAAAATAGTTTTTTTCAAAACATACAGGATATAGATAATCTTTTATAAAATCTCAATAATCACTTCCCAGCAAACGGAAGGTGCTTTAAAGTAAAATACAATACAGGTAAATTGTACATATTATTAAAGGCCACATTAGTATACAACTGTTCAATAATCATCAATCGATTAAGCAACAAAAACATCTTTGTTACAAACTAAAACCGAGGAAAACACACCAACGTTTAAGAGGAAAACAATGGAACAACAGAAAAGTGAACTACAAAAAAAAGCAAAAACCATTATGTATAGAAACTGACTGAAAATAACAACTGCCATATTCCTAACTTGGTACTGGACATTTAAAATCTGATTTCTTTATTCACGATTAAATGACTTTTTGAAATTTATGATTTTTTATATTAGACATGTTAGATGAATGAAAGCAATGCCCGCATTCAATACAATGGGATAGAGTAAATTAATTCGACGACAGAGCTTAGCTTGAAGTAGCTTTCTCCTTGGACAAAGATGCAACTGCAAAATTATACATTTTACTTGGACAAACGCAATGAGAAAGATATACTGAGCCAAAAAAGTTTAGCAACACTCTTTTTTGTTCTTTCTGGATTTTTTTTTTTTTTTTTTTAAACATCATTGATATAATCCTTAGTTTTACCTGTAATTCAAAACAGTCGTACTTTTTTCCTGGTGATTGATTTCGCGCCATTTCAGCTTTGCACGTGTAATTGATGTTTTACCTTCTGTACCTGTACTTTTAAAACAATATTAAAAATTTCTTTTTCACTAACAATCAGAAACACACCATTTGTAAGAAAAACACGTACATCTTTGAAAAAATTGCATGGGGCGTCATTCAGGCTTCCCCGAAAATGATCGTCAGAAAGCTCTTGGAATGGTTGATGCGGGAATTAGTGTTGCTGACATCGTGGCTCGATTTAATGTGCATAAGGCAACAGTTTAGAGACTAACAAATAGATATCGACAAATTGCAACTGCACAGGATGGGTCGATATCTCGTAGACCAAAAAAAAACTATTGTCAAGGGAGGAGCGCTACCTTCGCTTTACGTCAACACGGACAAGTTTTTTTTCCGGCCACAAAAGAAGTGCATTAACTAAGGGCAGCTGCTGGTGTGCCTGCCAATCCTTCATTGGTAGACTTAGGGCATGGCTGAGAAATTGAATTTGAATAACACTATACTCATTTCCACATTTTGACCCTCCCGCGCTCCATACAAAGAAAATCATCATGAATGTGAGTGATAAACATTCATGTTGCTTCTGACATGTCATAATTCCATTTTGTTTTTTATTATTATATGTTGCTATGATTTTGTAATAAAATAAAATTTCACATTTTTGTTGCCAAACTTTTTTGGCTCAGTATATATCCATCTGATGAGTAAAGCCTCTTTCAATTTATTTTTACAGTTTGTTCTGTTTATCTGTTGCACCATTGTCCCATTTTTTGGAGAGAGTCTTTAATTAAGTTTAACCCCGCCACATTCTGTATATGCCTGTTCCAAGTCAGGAGCCTGTAATGAACTGGTTGTTCTATGCTGCCGCATATCATATTTGGTTTTTTTTGTTCATTATATTCACATAAATCAGGCTGTTCGTTTTTTCGTTTGTATTGTTTTACATTTGTCATTTCGGGGCATTTTATAGCTGACTATGCGGTATGGGTTTTTCTTATTGTCGAAGGCCGTACGGAGATCTTTAGTTGTTTTAAGTTCAGTGTAATTATGTCCCTCATTAGAGTTTGTTCATTAACAATTGTACCACGTCTTCTTACTTATATATAAAATGTATAACGTGTATTAAATAGTATAAATTGAATGAGATTCAAAACAATAAACGGTTTTTCGCTTCACACACGTTCAGACATTCCTAATAAATAACGACAAACAGTAAAAAAACTGAGGGAGTCGCATAAAGGTTAAAGAAGAGTGTATCGACAGGCTAATAGTTTTCTGCAATGCATGCATCCCCGACATGCGAATCCATAACTAGACTATCAAAATATCAGAAACGGTTATAGTACGAACCGAGATCAGTTTAAAAGAACATTCAGGAGATGTAGGACCCAAGACCGCGAAACATATTGTTTCTGAAAATTTGGGGAAATGTATACTAGTATTTGAAATTTTTAAAATTCAGAAACAGTCTTGCCTTTGGAGATGATGAACTATTTTTTACAAAAATTAATGAAGGAAGATATATTTATTACGAAAATAATTTTCCTCAGATTTTAGTTTAGACATATTTTATTTGCAAAAGTAGCAAAAGGGATTGGACACAAGTTATAACAACATTAGAGACGTCCTCTCCTCTTTCGTCAGATATTGCTCTGCAGCAAATATCTGTCAAGAAATTAATTATTGAAAGCTATCAAAATAAATCACTATATCATTACTATTCATAATCGGTAATGTGAATTTAAGTTCAAAAGAAATTAAGTGTGTCACTATGAGTTATAAGAAAATTGTACGTACAAGCCTTTTTAAAGAAAAAATAGAAAGGCTATAATTTATTTCTTAAATATCTTTTATGAAGTATAAAATGAAATATAATTGACTTTAACAGTGCATAACAATTAAAGAAATATAATTTGTTGAAGCTTATAGAAGAAACTTAGGAATACATTTTATCATAAAGACTTAACCAGCATTGACTTTGACCGAGTGGTTGTAAAAACTCAATGACGACTGCGTAATAGTTCTGTATACCAATAACAAGTGCATGCATTATTGAAAGTTCAAACAGGGTCAGTAAACACCTGATTAAACGATGTATTTGTTTCCACTTTTGTAATGTTTAGAAAACAACAACAAATGCTACAAAACGTTTACAAAATTTTGGTTAGAAAGAAATGCACTCTTATTACGTGGCTATAATTTTAAGTGGTTCCTCAAACCTACATAGTTATAAATTTCAAGTCTTTACACCGGTTTTTTTCTATTTCATATGTATGAAAGTTTGTTGCCTTTAATTAATATTATTGCCAACAGTGTTTCGGGAATTTTGGCTTATAATGGTAAAGCATGGGTCCTTTTTTCAAAAGTCTCCCAAATATTGCCTTGATTTGGCAATTTATTCTTTTCATATTTTTGTTACGTTATGCGATATGCTAGGCACTAGTGCTTAGATTCCCCTGCATTGTTTGTCTTTTTGTTAATTGTTTCAATGTTTTCTTATAATTTTACTTAACTTCAAGGTTGAAGTTAGAAACAAATGTAGCGTTTGTATTGACAAACGATGAACTACAAACTGTAGCCGCAATTTTAGCGAGTGCATAGTTTGTCAAAGTTTACGTAAACTTTGCAAACGTAGATAGAAACAAATGATCAAAACATGTACGCGCATAGCCGTTTGCATCGTTTGTGTTAAAAAGAAATGCCCTCATACTCTTGCTTAAACAGTAAGGTCTCCAAAACGGTTTCTATAGATCATAGTCTGGCAGTTACGTTTAAAAAAAGTCCTGACCCAATGTTATTTTCTGAATAAATGTTCGGCGTTCGGGAAATTTTACTTTGCAGTGCAAGCTTTTCGTGGGGTTTTTTCTTCGCTGTAGGGACAACCTCCTTGCAATAAAGGAGAACATATGACGGAGCATGCATGTGTCCTATAATGTTATTAATGCAATGTCTAGTTATTAATAATAAAGGTTTAACTAAACAAAAACAAATGAAAATAAGTGTCAATTACTTGGAACATGAATTATCTGGTTAAACCTGGTTTTATAGTTTGATAAATCTTCCAACTGTGTGGTAATTGTTTTTAAATAGTTTTATTATATTGACAAAATAAGATGAGACAGCCGAACAGACATAATTGGTTGATATGACATTGATTTGGAACCTTATCAGCCAAAACTGTGGTCCAATAAGAATGATAAGATAAAATTAACCAAGCCTTTTCCGAGTTGATAAGAGGGTGTGGATGAGGGTTAACAGAATGGAAAAAAATGCATAATATAAGGAATAGAGAACAATCATGGACATACAAAATAAAGAATAGAAAATAATGAAGTGATAGAATAAAAAAAATTATGCATAATTGTAAAAAAGTATAAAAAATAGAAAATTATGGCCTGAAATGTTAAAGAATACAGAAAATAATGGAACCTCTTTCCAGATCCTCAACTTATATTCTTATTCTTATATCCATAGATTTTATATTTCTAAAACGCTCTTTTAGATTTACCTCCCTTCATTATTAACGCATCGTGCTATAAATTTGAAAGCGAAGAATGTAGAGGTACCGAAACACAAAAATTTACAATTCAGGTACAAGTTATTTGTACGAGCTTTAGAAATAGGATGAAGCAAGGTTCGCTAAGAAATAGCTATTATATATGCTCAAAGAAGACCTTGATTTAATAGCAAAATTCAGCTGAGGTCAACTTTTCCCGAACCATGTAAGTGTCACGATATCCTTTAAGTCTTTATTTTACGCCACTATCTCGGTGATGCTGACCTTGTAATGTAGGCATACTATTTTGTATTTTTTAAAGTAGATGTAAGATGAATAAAGGCAATTGAAGTATATAGCTGTTCGAAATTCATAACTAGATTGAGAAAAAAAACAAAGCCGGGTTTCAAACTAAAACTGAGGGAAACACATTAAATATAAGAGGAGAACTATAATATAATAGTGGCCATTTTCCTTACTTGGTACAGGATGTTTTAAGAAGAAAAAAATGGTAAACGTCGTTGAGTCAGCAAACCAACTACACAAAATGCTAATAGTACAGGTAGAGGTTGACAGACTTTCATCAAAAATTCACAAGTATCTAAACTATATTTATAGTTCTAGATGCCGCTCAGACTAGAAATAACAGCAATCATAAAAGAAATATGCAATCGAAGCAACCTTTCAGGATTCAGTGAAACATACGACAGAAAATCATTGATACTTTTTAAATTAAATTTCTGACAGGGTTGTTTTTATGTTTAGGTTATGGCATCAAGTAAACCTGTACGTACCATGTGGACCATGTAAGCAGGCAAGCGAAAATACTAAAGCTGACATCTGGTGTTACAACTGTGGTGAAGGATTGTGCTCATCATGTTCAGGTCATCATAAAAAGTTTAGATCAACTCGTGATCACAAGACCATTGATATACACATCTACAAACCTCCCATTGTGTCTAACAAAACAGAATGCGACAAACATAATCAACAGTACAACTTGTACTGCCCCGGTCATTTGACGCCTTGTTGTGATGAATCTATAACCACTTATCATTCAAAATGCATCGGAATAGAAAGTTTAACAGCTGTAGTCGAGAAAACCAAGATTGAAAAATCAAAAGAATCAGTAGATAACGATATAAACTGACTTTTCTTGAATAAAATGGCTATCGAAAAGTAATATAACGAAAGGAGATCAACAATGCGAAAGCATAAAGGAATCAATTGGACAAATTCGGAAGGAAATCAACAATCATTTAGACCAGCTAGAAAAGAAGCTAGGGAATGAAGCAGATACTGTATGGGGTCAAGAGAAATCCAAATTAATAGGTTTCATTACTGAAATTGAAGAAAAAACGAAAATATTAAAAGAAATACAGGATGATTTACATGCAGTTACATTACAGACTTCAAAACTTCAATCCTTTCTAACGGTACATCAGATTGGAGAAAAAGTACATCAATATCAAAGATATGTTGAGCATATGGAAAACAAGGACATGACCATTGGCATACAAATAAAGCAAAATAGTGAGATAGAAAATATAATGAGCGAATTACAATTACTTAAATCATATGGAAAAGTGGAGGTCTCTAAAACTGAAAAAGTCATTAATAGAGAAACGAGAGTAAACAGGGAAGCACAAGTAGAAACACAAAAACAATCCTACATTGACAAAATGACAATGCATTTTGAGACAAAGACAGATATAGACAACACTATAAAGGGGGCTATTAGTGATATGATTTGTCTTTCTGATGGTAGGATTATAGTAGCTAAATTGTTAGGTAGTGTTTACCTAATGACTTCGGATGGCAAACTTCAAAAACAATTGCCCATACCAGGTAAAGCTAGGAGTGTCACACAGATCAGAAAGGATAGTATTGCCATAACTTATCCTTCTGGTCAAATCATTAAGATCTTCAATATAGAGGATGAAACAGTGACCAATGTTATCAAACTACACGCTTGGTGCTACGGCTTATCATTCTCCAATGGATCTGTTGCTGTAGGTTTGAGTAGTAATGAAATCCGTATTATAGATTTGGAAGGAAATACACTGAAGTCATTTCAGGTTCAGAATAAATTGAACCTAAATTTTCTTGTTTACTCTGATAACAGAGTAATCTACAGTGACTATGATCGGAAGGCAGTTTGCTGTATTGATGAATCGGGTAAACTGATCTGGCAATATAAACAGGATTTATCAGGCCCAGAAGGACTCTGTATAGATACAAATGGAATAATCATTGTAGCAGATCGGGATTCTAATAGAATAATAGCAATATCAAATGATGGACAGAAAAGTAAAGTACTGGTCAGAAATGAGGATGGATTGACATATCCGAAGTGTATTTATTTTAGAAATAATGAATCTTACGGTTTTGTTTGTGATGCATTCGGTAAATTCTTGGCGAAATTCAATCTTAGTTATGACTAGACATGCGACTAGTGATAATATTATACTTGTAAATAAAAGTACATTGTACAATAGTATGCATGTAATTTATAAAAATTAATCTTATTTTTTAAAATATGTGAAAAGTTATGGATTAAACTTGCGTAAGAATCAACAACCATGTATGGATAAATGTTGAAAATATAATAATGATTATGTTTTTTAAATTTTTGTATATGCAAGCAACAACGTTTTGTAACGTAACCCAGGTTACAAAAAGTCCTTACTATAATATTTGCAAAAGAGAAATATATACAGCAATGATTGTCTTTTCCTAGATTAAAATAGCTTAGCTTCACACGGGAAACCCTATATATACAATTATTTATAATAAAAGAGTCGGTTTCACGTTAAAATTACCTACTGTTAATTTTCCTTTTTTTTGGTATTTTATTGTTCTTTTCAGACCGTCTAACCGTGATGAGACACCCAAGCTCGTTTGCTATGGCCGTGTCTGTTATAGAATGTGTAGCTGATATATTATAAGGTCGTAAATTTTATTGCTACAAATTGCTTACAGCATTTACTATATTCTTTCATCAATTCAATGTTTGTTTTTGAAATTTTGGTTAAGGACAACTTATTACAAACCGGATATCACATCGTTATGTTGACGGTGATATAGAGCCCGCATATTTAAATACAATTCGTGCAAACTTATCGATCCTTTGAATAATTTATTCTAAATGGTTATTCAATTAACACTGTAACAAAGTGTTTGAATATTGCTGTTATCAAAACAAAAACTGATTTTCATATTTTCTAATCTATAATTTCGAACATAACTTAATATCATTTTTTACAGCTTTGACGTTTTACGTTTCTACAATCTATCGACACCCTATACTAATATATTTTACATGTTATATTGGGCTTTGCAAAAAAATATGTTTTTTTATCTGACTGTTCATTGTGTTTTACATGGTTCTTTTGTTAAGATGTTACGCCACTATTCCACAGTAAAAGAGGTTTATGTGCCTGCAAACATGTTTAACACCTCCACATTTTGCGTGTACCTGTCCTATATAGAAGCCCTTGTAATTCATTAATTGTTGTTGTGTGTTGCTGTATTTTATATTTATGTTTTACGAATTATTTTGTACATAATGCATGTAATGCATGCAGTTACTTTTCTCGTTTGAATTGTTTTTTATTTGTCATTTTGGGGACTTTATAAATCTGACTTAGTGCTATGGGTTTTTCTCATTGTTGATATAAATGGAAAGCCTTTCTCGTCAAAATTATATTTAAAACCATTGTATTTATTTTTTTGAGGGGAAAGAGTTGTATGTATTCGACTCCCCTTATTGAAAATATTTTTGTTGATGATAAGTAATGCACGGTGTATTTTAATTGCTTATAACCATGTAATTTCAACTCTGGCGGATAGTAGTCTCATTTGGGCTGGCAATAACATGACGTCTCCTTGTCTAAATATTGTAGGTTAAATTTAAGAAAAGTGTATAATTTTACATTGAACTTTTGCATCTCTTGCGTGATTAATTGTGATTGAATTGTAATCTAAAAGTTTCGAAGACTGATGTAAGACTACAGTTAAAACAGAAACTGAAAAAAAATCAATGATACATGCAAATAAGGTCAAAGAAACAGTATTCCTGGCCTGTCAGACGTACATGTTTACCTTACAATCCTATTATATACACCTTTGTTGTTGACTTTACCTTATATAACCAGGAAAATGAAAACATTATCAAAAAAGTATAATTATTGATAACTGAACAGAAGGTCAAGGAGACATGAATCCTGCCTCACAGACATTAGTAACTTAAGATGAATCTATATACAAGAAAGAAGGATGTATTATTATTACAGTTTAAAGCTGTAATTGGAACCATGCACATTTATGAGGATTTGAATATAGATATTTTGAACAGATAAAAATTTGCAAAAATATAACGAATGGAGAGAAATGGACAAAAAAGTAAAGAATAGAGAGGAGTGAAGTGCTTTAATATAAAGAATAATGGGGAAAAAGTATCTTCCTTGCATAAAAGAGGGTGTGATTGGGGCTTACAGAATACAGAATAATTGGCGTAGAAAAATACAGATTACAGAAATGAAGGAACCCCATCTTGACCTTTATAGAAGGCATATGCGATGGTCAGTTCTTTTAAAAGAAAAACAAACTCCAAGATAAGTTCAAAACAGTGGAAGTATAAGACTATGTCAACCAACAGAATTAAATGGAATAAGTGTAATTTTCCTCACTAGAGACGGGTATTTTCAGGTTAAACCTTGAATTAAAGCTTGTGTAACCACCCACTTGTAGGGCAATTGTTTATAGTTCCCTGATCATGGTTATATTAACAAAATTAGGTGACATACCCGAACTGACATAATTTGTCATGTGACAATATTTGGAACTTAGCAGCCCAAACTGTAATCAAATTAGCATGACTGGAGTTCAATATCTATCAAATATTAAACCAAGCTTTTTCCGAGTTAAAAGGATGTGAATGGGGTTAAAATAATAGAAAATAATGGTTAAAAATATAAGAAATACAGAAGAATTGATACTAAAAAATAAAGAATAGAAAATAATGAAAGATGAAGTGCTAAAATGTAAAAATTAGAAAATAATAGGTAAACAGTATAAGTATATGAAGAATAAGAATAAGATTATATTATTTCCAATTCAAGGGTCCTATAAAGAGCTTTCATCACATTACATACAAATACATAAGATTATATAGAGACATAAAGAATAGAGAAAATTGGCCTAAAATATTACAGAATACAGAAATGACAGAACCCTCAGTTTGAGATTTCTTGTAATGTTAAATTTAAATCCAAACAAATAAAACAAAAATAAACCAATTCATCCTTTAAGTGTTGAACTTTAAACTTGATCAGGCATAAACATAACAAATCGGGTTTTTTTTCTTCATTTTTTCGTGTGCTTTAAATACATAACTTAGGCGAACACAATTTAGTTTAATGTCCATTGACAAAATTACTAATTCACAGCAACAACAAAAAGATCCAAAAACGTTACAGACAAAAAGTCAGAATTTCCATTATTTATCTTTCAATTACAAACCTCTCTAAATTTATATTAAATCAAATGACAATAGAAATGTAAAATATTTGCTTATCCTGCAGAATATACCGGAACAGGGTTTGGTCTTCTATCAACAAAAGTTCTATAAATTAATGTGTTCTGTCACTGCATATAAAAGTTAGCATCACTGGAGGTTACATTCCAATTATAAAGTTCAATTGTTTCTGTAATTATAACACAGGAAAGATCTGTCAACGGCTTTAGGAAAGCCTAAGTATAAAACTATAAATCAGACATATTAGTCAGTAAAGTTCGTTCACTTCATAAACAGTTCTGTAGGTATTAATTACCCCTTATCATATAGAAATAGATAAAATCACTAAAGTAAAATATTGTCAAATTTTTAGTTCTAACAACCATACTATAAGCATTACTGTATGTGTCTTGAACAAAAAATGGAAAAAATACTGTATAGATTTTATATTTCTAAAGCGCACTTCTAGATTTACCTCCCTTCATTATGAACGTATAGTGCTACATATTTGAAAGCGAATAATGTAAAGGTATCGAAACACAAAAATATACAATTCAGTTACAAATTATTTGTACGAGCTTTAGAAATAGGATAAAGGCGAGGCTCGCTGAGAAATATTTATATGCTCAAGGAAGACCTTAATTTAATAGCAAAATTCAGCTGAGGTCAACTGTTCCTGAACCTTGTAAGTGTCATGATATCCTTTAAGTCTTTTTTTTCGCCACTGTCTTGGTGATGCTGACCTTGGAAGTAGATGTGAGGTTAAGGAAGGCAGGCCTGTACCGCTGTTCGAAATTCATAACTCGATTGAGAAAAAAACAATCTTACAATTAAGTATCTAAACTATATTTATAGTTCTAGATGGCGCTCAGACTAGAAATAACAGCAATCATAAAAGAAATATGCAATCGAAGCAACCTTTCAGGATTCAGTGAAAGAAACGACACAAAATCCTTGATACTTCTAAATTAAATTTCTGACAGGGTTGTCTTTATGTTTAGGTTATGGCATCAAGTAAACCTGTACCATGTGGATTATGTAAGCAGGAAAAAGTAAACACTAAAGCTGACATCTGGTGTTACAACTGTGATGAAGGATTGTGCTCCTCGTGTTCCGGTCATCATAAAAAGTTTAAATCAACTCGTGATCACAAGACCATTGATGTACACATCTACAAACCTCCCATTGGTTCTATCAAAACAGAATGCGACAAACATAATCAACAGTTCAACTTGTACTGCCCCGGTCATTTGACACCTTCTTGTGGTGAGTGTATTTCAACTTATCATTCAAAATGAATCGGAATAGAAAGTTTAACAGCTGTAGTCGAGAAAACCAAGATTGAAAAATCAAAAGAATCAGTAGATAACGATATAAACTCTATCTTACTTTTCTTGAATAAAATGGCTATCGAAAAGTCAAGTAATATAACGAACGGAGATCAGCAATGCGAAAGCATAAAGAAATCAATTATACAATTTCGGAAGGAAATCAACAAACATTTATACCAGCTAGAAAAGAAGCTGGGGAATGAAGCAGATACTGTATGGGGCCAAGAGAAATCCAAACTAACAGGTTTCATTACTTAAATTGAAGAAAAAACGAAAATATTATAAGAAATGCAGGATGATTTACATGCAGTTACAGTTCAGACTTCAAAACTTCAATCCTTTTTAACGGTACATCAGATTGAAGAAAAAGTACATCAATATCAAAGATATGTTGAGCATATGGAAAACAATGACATGGCCATTGCAGTTGGCATACAAATAAAGCAAAATAGTGAGATAGAAAATATACGGAGCGACTTACAATCACTTAAATCCTTTGGAGAAGTGGAGGTCTCTAAAACTGAAATAGCCATTAATAGAGAAAGAAGTGTAAAGAGGGAAGCACAAGTAGAAACACGAATGCAATCCCACATAGACAAAATGACAATGAATATTAAGACCAAGACATATATAGACGCCATCATAAAGAAGGAAATCAGTAACATGATTTGTGTCTGATGGTACAATTATAATAGCAGAGGAGTCAGGTAACCTACTAACTTCGGATGGCAAACTTCAAAAACAGTTGCCCATAACAGGTGAAGCTAGTAGTGTTACACAGATCAGCCATAACTGTGATCAAAGCTATGAAACTAAACAGTTGCTGCTTCGGCTTATCATTCTCTAATGGATCTCTTGCTGTAGGTTTGGATAGTAATGAAATCCGTATTATAGATTAATTTAGAAGGAAATACACTGAAGTCATTACAGGTTCAGTATAATTGCTCCTGCAATTCCTTGTTTGATAATTTTGCACGCGAATTGGCAATGCAGTAAAATGTATTGATGAATCAGGTAAACAGATCTGGCAATATAAACAGGAATTATCAGGTCCAGACGGACTCTGTACTGATAGTTTTGGCAACATCATTGTAGTTTACTTTAATTCTAAAATAATAGCAATATCAAAAGATGGACAGGATAGTACGGTACTGGTTAGAAAAGAGGATGGATTGAAATATCCGAAGTGTATTTCTAAATAATGAATCTTACGGATTTGTTTGTAACAGATCTAGAACGGGCAAATACTTGGCAAAATACAATCTTAGTTATAACTAGATATATGCACTGAACCTAAGACTATTAATGATATAATAGTTACTTAACAATAAAAATGCCATGCATGATTTAAATTATGAGATTAATCATATGTATTTATACATGTGAAAAGTGATGGATTAATCTGGCACAAAAATCTACAATCATCTATGGATAAATATTCAAATTAGAATGTTTAGTTTTTGACAAAAATTACAGCAAAGTTCTGTTGTGTAAACACAGGTTAAAAATAGTTCTTATTATGCAAAAGAGATATACAAACAACAATTAATTTCCTCTTTGATTTAGATGGTTCAGCTTCATACAGGAAAACCCCATGGAACAATTTATGACAAAAGGGTCAATTCGTCGTTTCCTATAACTTTGTGTATGTTATTATAGCTTGATATGAATGGCAAGTCTTTCTTTTCAAAACATTTTTTAACAATTATTGTTAAGCCTGCGACTTCTGTCGAAGAAAGCTCGACATAGTAAAAGTTATCCTGCGAAGGCCGTTGCGTTATCTAACTTCTTGAAAGCTAAATATTTCAGGAGAGAACCTAGACCCTTCATTACTTGTATATTGATGCCCTATGGTGTCTGTCATACGTCCATTGTCCTTGACCTAGTTTTCATGTTTCAGTGACTACTATCTATATTTTATCTGGTATATGGAACGACTGTAAGGTGTACATGCCCAACTGGCAGGTATCATATGACCTATATCTCATTTTTATGGTTAAGTGGTTAAATATAAAAAAAAGAAGTTGTGGTATGATTGCCAATGAGACAACTCTCCACCAGAGACCAAATGACACAGAAATTATAAGCGATTGGTCACCGTACGGCCTTTAACAACTAGCAAAACGCATACCGCATATAGTCAGCTATAAAAGGCCCCGATATCACAAATGTAATCATTTCAACGAGAAAACTAACGGCCTAATTTATAATAATGTACAAAAAATTGAACGGAAAACAAATATGTGACACATCAACAAACGACAACTTCTGAATTACAGGCTCCCGACTTGGGACAGGCATGTATATACATACAGAATATGGTGGGATCTCAAACATTTCCCTAACCTGTGACAGTGGTGTAACAGTACAACATAAGAACGAACTATAAAAATCGGTTAAAAAAAGCTTAAGTTGTCAGATGGATATAAATAGAAAATAAATACATCTAAAAAAAAGAGTGGACGTGACCTGGTACTTGTACATCCTAACGACAAAAGAGCTTTAATTGCTGTTCGGTGTGAGCCAACTTGAAGGCTCCTTGTTGAAGACCGTACTGTAACCTATAATGGTTTGCTTTTATAGATGATGACTTGGATGGAGATTGTTGTCTCGTTGGCACTCATACCACATCTTCTTAAATCTACTAAGTACAGATCTGAGAGTACTCGCAGTTTCTGACTGCTAATTCAAAGCCAATAACAAATATTACAAAAAAATCATACATCTAAGACTAAATTACCACTCGATCAGTACACATCCAACATGATATAGTGTAAAGACGTCTTAAACAGTTTAAGAAAGACATGACCTCAATATAGGCGAGTGATATAAGAGCCAAATTTACATTTTTAATGCACCTACCTAACACACGGCTAAATTTTATATCACTAGAAAGCTAAGAATGTGTACTTTCTAAATATCCCGGTCGTCAAAAGAAATTATGGTGCATTTTTTTTTAATCGAGGTCAAAGGTCATGGGTGCAATTTCAATTCACGGATACTTCCAGTTGTAAAATCGAGTCAAAACAAATGCAAAAACGAAACAATTTTATAGGAATGCTGTATTACTGTTGGGAAAATATATTTCTATCATAATATTAATTAATTTTGGTTGATTTTAACGGTAACACATGTTACATAACGTTTTCTCTCGGAGTCTTTGAAAATCAACCATTCAAGTCACACAAATGTATCTGTAGTCGCCATTGCATTATCTAAATCTTATAATACCTCCATATCATTTGTTTGTACGTATTTACAAACATATATCTGCAAATTTGATATAAATAATGCGAAACAAAATATTTGAAGCAAGAGGAAAATATAACATATGACGTATTTTTAATTGTTTAGAAAAGTCCCATGATGAGCTGTTCATTAAAATTGAGGAAGCGTATTATGGTCTCCTGTTAGTTTGAAAGCCTACCAACCGCTTCAAGATCAGACAACCATAGAGCATATTTTCTTTTATTATTGTAGTGCAATATGTTGATATATAAAAAAGAAGATGTGGTATGATTGCCAATGAGACAACTATCCACAAAAGACCAAAATGACACAGACATTAACAACTCATACATCACTAAATCAGATATGATAAGAGTATTAACAAACATAACTAAAATGAGTAAAGTGCTACTAGTATATTTATATCAACAAATTGATAGTTTTAATATGAAACATCACAAGGAAAATATGATCACTCATTGTACGTCAAACTGTGTTTGATTTTACTTCAGTCGGCCGCCGTGTATCTTGAGATATATAATTAATCAAACAACACTTGACAAAGTAGTGTGTACTCTTTTTAAATTACGCTAGTGATGACGTTCGGCTACTTTGGCACTAAGTATTGCTTTTTTTTTATTTTGTTTCACCGCTTCAAACGGAGGACAAGGCTATCCTTGCGGGAATTTCTCGCTACATTGAAGACCTGTTGGTAACCTTCTGCTATTGTTTTTTTCTATGGTCGGGTTGTTGTCTCTTTGGCACATTCCCCATTTCCATTCTCAATTTTATCCTAATATTGAACCTTTTATTTGGCAGGCCGTAACTACATTGAGGCAAATGAGGCAAATGCCTCATGTTTTAAATTTCAAAAAAAAAAAAAAAACCTAAAACAAAAGATTGTCTTCATATGATTGTCTTCATATCAAATTGTTTTCACTGAACGTGTCTTGCAAGAAGCAAGTTCTCTTCCCTCTCTGATGTCGCCCCTGCATATTTTTCGTAATCCATGTTTCTATTTTACTTTTGGTTTAAAGAGTTGATAGTCTATTGTTTGTACTTCTGTGTCCCGGGTTTGTCTTTTGTTCATTTATTGTCCTACTTAATGACTAGTCTGAGTGTTGATTTTCATTTGTAAACGTGTCACACTGTGTAATGTTGCATGTCCACCGATGTCCAGGAATTATGAGAGAAAATATTTTAAGAATATACGATGCTACTGGACACAGAAAGAAGTGGTCTTTTCTGCATGGAGAATTGAACTTGATATCAAAGAATACGAAACTGCCTTTCTTGTATATAAAACCATACCCAATTTTTCTTAGTATGGATTGCAAAATTAGGTATTTTCTGTAGGTGAGATATGCACAGAAGTGATAGATATGTATTATAAATATAGAAAATTGAATATCTTAATCAACAACAAAATTAAAAAAAAATAACTGTATCATATATCCAACGCCTGTGGATAAAACTAGATAGCTGACATGGTTTAAATTAAAGTAAGACCACCAATTTCCCGGTATCAAATCATTTGTTGAAAAAAAACATCAATGTTTTGCCATATGACCTTTTACATTCAAGGGTTAAATTTGCATTAAGTCGTGTTCAGACCCTTTAACAGAAAATAAAGGAATATGAAGTACACATGGACGGGAGCTAATCGCACACAATGTCAATGTATAGTAAAAAATACAAATGATCAATGGTCAAAGTTTTTATTCCTGTTCTTCATCTTGATAGTTGCTGGAGGATCTTCAATAATGAGAGAATCATAATGTAAAACAAGGTCAATATGGTCCCTAGTGTCGACTTGAGCAGTACTAGTATTTAACGTATATTACTGCACAAATGACTGTCACTATATTTAAATCTAGTCATAAAAAATTTCAAGTCAGCACAATACAAGACAAGAACAGACAGACAGATCCGGTATTTACGATTTTTGTTTTATCCTACATATCGGTTTTTTAATGTTTTGAATTTCCCTAAAACTTTAAAGTCTTAAATAACAATGAATCTATGTTTTTTCTTTGAGACCAGAATATTGTCGAAAAAATAGCTAAAAATGATTTGCGTTTCTATGTAAGAAAGAGTCCGGGAAACGCTCAGAATGCACGATTTTGCGTTATTTTTCTGAGAGCTTCTGGGGGCCGCTTAAGGCCCCTTGCCAAAAGTTTTTCGCCTCGCTACGCTCGGCGAATATATTTTGCCTCAGTATTAAAAGGGGTTAGTTACGGCCCTGTTTGGCTTTCTGATGTTAAAATCCCGTTAGTGTATAACCTAAATGATCGAAACGTCGGACCAATGGGATGTTGGACCATTTAGGTGTCGGAATATTGCGATATCGTAATATTATAGCTTCATTTAAAGTTGTAATCTCATCATTCTTATCGGTCAACATATCCATACAAAGACAACTTCCTTGGCATGGGCATATATCAGTACAGTAGAGGTTTTGCTCAAAGCGGACACAAGATCTACTATATACAGATTGAATTAAAATTTTGGAATGGACATGAGGGATTTGTCAAGGAGACACCAACGCGCTTAAAAGCAGGCAACGACCAAAAACCACCAATGGGTCGTCAATGCAGCAAGAAACTCCCAAATCTGGAGGTGTTCTTCAGCTGGCCCCTACACAAAAATGTACTAGTTTGAAATGATAATGGACGTCATACTAAGCTTTGAAATATACTCAAGAAGTTAAAATAAAAGTTATACAAAACTAAGAAAGGCCAGAGGCTCCTGACTTGGGACAGGCGCAAATATGCGGCGGGGTTAAATATGTTTTTGGAAATCTCAACCCTCCCCTATACCTATACCAATGCGTGAACAGATCAAATCTTGTAGAAAGTTGAATGACATCATACCGGACCGATGTTGCCTTTTAGCCAACCAAAGTCATACGGAGATCTGTTATTGTTTCTGTAGTTAGGTCGACCTGGGAACAGTATATCTAGTATATCTAGTTAATATAAATGTTCCTGGGTCGACATTGTCTTGGATAAAATTTTAACCCCCAGAAGAAAAATAATGCCATGTAGAATGGATGCCCCATTTTTATTGTTTCTAATCTCCTGATCAGTCAAACTTGTTGATAGTTATCAAAGGTGTGTCCATAAATACGGTGCATTTGTAGTGATAAACCTAAATTAAAAAGAGTAAAATAAATATTTATAGATAATATACATTCTACTAAAGCCATACGTCTAAGAACTTTGTCAATAGGAATATCGTACGCTTTATTAACTGCCGCAGATGTGTCATCATCTAAAAGCTTAAGACAATACAGAAATGTTTTTAAAGCAGATGGCATAATTTCAATTGAATAATCCAGTGAAATGTTTTTAAATAATGGATAAGGTGATTGGATTACAACTCTACCCTATATCTGCTTCCGTAAAATACTAGTAGCTGCATAAAGTGCTTGCAACCAGTTTCGCAGTCACTGCTCAGATCTTTAATTTTGACAGACCGTATATCACAGTCATTTTAAACGGGTAATTGTCCGTCATTACGGCATAAGACAAAATTATAGAGCTACTGTATACAATATTGGATGCCGACATTGGCCTTGTTGAAGCTGTATACATGTAACTATAAATTGACCATGTTTTTTTAGTTTTTGTTGAAGCTGATCATATGTTGTGTAGTTTTCTCGGCGGCGATCCTCGGGCAGAAATTAAGCCCGGTTCACTGATCAAGTAATTAAAGTTGTTAACCAGAATACTTCCTTGTGTATAGGCACGTCATCTTTAATCGTCGAAATGTTAGTAAAAGCTGTTTTATGTTCAGAACTAAACAGCTCTTTAATTTCTGATTTCAAATTTTGTAGCAAATATTTAGCGATGCAAGCTCGATGGTATAAAGATTTAATAGTAAAATTATCATGAGTTATTTTGTAAATCAGATCATTGTAGGAGATATATGTAGTAACACTCAATACAACTTGAGTTTGCTACTCAGAGGATACCTTATGAAGTTGTGTAACTTGCTTATAGGCTTTATACATTTGCAAAATATACAAACAGACAAATCAGAATGAGTTGTAGATCTACTGCCCTCGTTGATATATGAGAAGAGACTGGTCGGTAGAATTGGTACATGTAGTACACAGTCTTGTACAGACAAAACAGAAGATGATAGGTTGTGCTTACTTTTGAAATATTTATAGCAACTCTTATGATATTTTGTATTTTCAAATGGAATGTTTTCATTTTTTTCATATTCATCGACCAGTCTTCTGTAAACTTTATCTTTTCGTTTTCCCACTGCGGCAATACAACTGTATCTTCATTTAAGTGTTTAACTATATAGTTGCTATGTAGTAAATACATGACAGACTATGCATCTGTGTCAATAAATGGATATATTTTTTTGCTTTTTAGCAAAGGAAGGGTTTCATTGTGAACTGGACTGTGAAAATTTGACACGACTCGGAAGATTTTCTACAATTTTCCGATACGATTCCTTATTTAGAAAGGGGTGAATTCTACAGAACTCAAAAACTATGTTTTACTTTGATTTGATCTTTATTTCGGACGATTTTATATCTATTTAAGCTACACTGAAGTTAAAGATAGAAATAGAGCCGTTTAAATATGATTTATCGTACTCTAAAAGCACTATTAAGTACACGGAAATCGACTAATATATTCAGTAAAAAAACGATAACGAAATAGATAAGGGATTCCGGAAATTATAGTGATTTTACCCAACATCATAAAATTACAGAAATTCGTGATTTTAAGAAATGTTGAGATAAAGTCTTGATCTTGAATGAAAAAACGATAACTGACGAGTAATTTGGTGTGTTTTAAAACGGATAGAGAGCAAAAACATTTAATAAAAATTTAATTGTAGATCCGAAAAGGTCGGGATTATGAAATTTTTGGTACAAAATGTCAAATATTTAGAAGGAATGCAAAAGCATGCGGAGTTACAGTTATAAATATTGTTTTTCATTATTTTAAGAATCTAATTCACTTAATTATTCTGTCTAAAAGAAGAGATACGACTTATTTCCTTTGCTTGAAAAACATGTCGTAATTTTATAATTTTCAACTAATTTCTGAAATAAACGTCAATTTTACAAAAACTGCACCGTACGATTTTGTGACGACCGGGCAAAAATCAAAGTTTAATCATTATTCTTTCATTTAAAAAAAAAATTAGCCGTGTGTTAGGTGGGTGCATTAAAGTCCTTAACTAGACGTCTTTTTCAAATATTACACTCGCCTAATAGCTTATACAATGCAAAGATACAGGAATCGACAGATTTTAGATCCATGAAAGTACATATGTATATAGCAATATAATTAAATTATATAGATCTCTGATTTCGTTATTCTAATATGACACGAGTAACGATAGATCATCATCTGAATTTTAACCAGATTGACATGTTACGTGTTATATTCATGTATTGGCACAACCCCGTCAGGTTTACAGCGAATGTTAGATACATGTGCATGCTGACTATGCTAATAGATGGCGATTTTGCTTCAATTCGAAGAAATCTTGTGTAATGCAATTCTCCCTAAATCCACGAGAAGTTCGGTTACAATACGATTGGCATATTGCGAACAGTGTTCTCCCGTTAGCAGAGGATTATACTCATTTGGGTATTGAACTAAACTATAAATTTAGATCGACAGAAAGGACCTCTAACGCTTGTAGAAGAGGCAAAAACTCATTTTTCGCTCTTAATGGTGTATGTCTCAAGTCAGCAAATCCATGCGTTCTACTTAAACTGTATAAATCTATTGTGTTACCTACTGTATAGTATGGTTGTGAAATGTGGACTAATTTAAAGTCAAACGATATAGCAACGTTGAATTGTTTTCAGTACTTTATAGTCAAGCGTATTTTAGACTTAAGAACTTCAACTAGGTCGGATATGTGTCAAAGCATACTTGGATTGCATCCCATTACTTCAACTATAGAGATAAAGAAGTTATATTTCTTACAAAAACTTTGTAGCCTTAATGGTAAATTCCTGACGAAAAAACTATTTCTTGTGCGCCTGTATTCTTATTTTATTGACACCGAACGTAAACATTATGGGTTCATTCAAGAAATTATGGATATCTTATATAAATATTATCTTCATGAATATGTGATTATCTTTATGCGAGATGGAGTTTTCCCTACAAAACAATCTTGGAAAATAATAGTAAATAATACTGTAGACAAAGTACAAAGTGATGAATGGACTCGTCGAATACAGAGTGATAATAACTTTTCTCGTTTTAGAAATATTCACCTCTCGGTCAAAGTCCCTGATTTCTGGAAATGCGCTAGATCAGCAAGAGAAATCATAAACGCATACTACATAACACAATTACTAACTGACATCCCTAATAACACGGGAAGCACTTGCGAGCTATGCGACAGACCATTTCTAGATGTGTACGTACATGCGTGTTGTAGTTGTTGTGGTACTCAATCAATCAGAGACGCATGGTGGGATTTCATTATTGAAAGGTTTCCATTGCAATTATTTGTCGAACTGTATTCATACGATGATGAACATTTATACTGCCTTCTTTTGGGCAAGCACATAACAACAGTAAATATCGACACTGACAGTTTTCGTAGTTTGTGCCACGTACACGTTGCACTCTGTGTTGCTGAGTATAGCAGAGTAACGAGAAGGATGATACAGTAGCGTGCTAAGTACAGTCATATGAACTGTCGTTAGTGAGAGCAATTTTCTTAAAACGTTCTTTTGGTAATATGCTATAGTTATTGTAAATATTGTAATATTGTAATATTGTATTGTGTTGCCTGTTTTGTCAACTTTTGTAATTTAATGTGTTAACATATATGTTGTTCATTGAATCTCTTGATAGAGGAAATAAATGAATGAATGAATGAATGAATGGGAACAGTATACCTAACAATATATATGGTCCTGATATTACAGATCTGCATAACTGAAATCTGGATTAAATATAAAAAGTTCAATTTAATATTTTAACTATTTATAAAACGTTAATTTGGTATGTTAAGGTCTTGTTTTTAGCATGTCAGTTATACATGAAATTTAATTGTGCTCACTGAAATTGAAATTAATATCGGAAGTAAACATATAATGTTTGATGATTTGTTAAAGAATATATTTTAAAAACTGGCCGTCAAAGATACTGAGAGAAATTACACAAAAAAATCTGTCGAAAATACAATAAGAAATTTTTTAATAAATATGTGTTGAAAATTAATTCAAAGTTTGCAAAGGGTAGCTTTATTTTAAGAATACTAGATGTTGATAGGCTCTTTCCCGATTATTATGTAGGGTTGATGATATAATTTATTTGGTAAAGATGAAAGTTTGTACAAACTATCATGACAATATTTCATATCAATCTCTTATAATATGAGGGGCCTGATGGGGGTCTCATCACGATTCACGAGTTCATATTTTTTGTCAATAACGATTCACAGAAAATAAATTTCCATGATCACGGATCACGAAAATATAAAAAGAGTAATAAATCTGTAGAAAAACGGATCACGATAGCCAAAAATTGCTCCGATCAAGAAGAACTAAAATAACCCATAAGGCCCCTTTAATTTGGGTGATATTATAGTACTTTTAACACGCAAAATTGAAATTGCACATATTGGCAAACAACATGAACAAGGAAGGCTGCAAAATAAGCATTTTTTTCTTTTGCTGGCAAAGGACTTGACATGTATATGTTCAAAACATGTAAAATTTTAAAAAATCTGACTTTCCTTGCAATCCTCTTTTTTTTATAATATATTTTTAAAATACTCCCTCCGTTTTTCTTCGTTGTATTTCATTTTGTTTCGTTTCGTTTTATTTTGATCTCTGTTACAGAGACGTGCAAAAAGTATTCGGTCACAATGGCGTCATATTTACGTTTCAAAACGAAAGTTGTAAAGTTCATGCTTGCACTGTAAATAAATCAACCAATGAAATACAACAAAAATAAAAACTTACCTTTAATACTTTGTTAAGTGTCCTTTTAGCCTGATTACATTTAATATCCTTTTCCGAATCGACTTGTATAAGCACTGAATATAGGCAGGGGTAATACTGACCCAAATACGGTGGATTTCTTGGAATAATTCATTTTTTAGATTTAATCATCCCAGTACGTGTTTGAAGTTTTCTTTTTACATGTAACCAAACGTTTTCGATTATATTCAAGTCGGGGGACTGTGCAGGCCAGCTCATACCGGTTATTCCGTTTCGAGCTACAAACTCTTGGGTGGACCGTGCACGATGGACAGGGGCGTTGTCATCCTGGAATAAATAATTTCCTCCCGGAAAATGCAGAGCTATCACTGGCAACAAATGTTCATCAAGTATTTCCTGATATTTGACAGCATTAATATTGCCTTCTACAGGAGTAAGTGTACCGACGCCATTCCAGCAAATACAACCCCAAATCATGGCTTGATATTTAGTTTGTGAAGTCCGCGGTTGCACAAGGTCCGGTCTCCACCCCTCGTCTCTTTTTCGCCATACGTACACACGTTCATCATGTCCAATCATGATTTTACTTTCATCAGAGAAAATAACCTTTTTCCAGTTGTTATTAACCGTCCATCTCCTTTTTTCTCTGCACCATGCAAGTCTTTTTTTCCGATTGACTTCCCGGATCATGATTTTTTTCTTATTTACACACCTGTGATACCCATGTTTATGTAAATGGTGCTGGATGGTACGTTTAGACACGGGAACACAACTTTCCTCATTAAACTTGTTTGTTATGTCACATAAAGAGCTCCTCCGACTTGTCTTTACAATGCGTTCAAGCTTGCGGTAGTCGCGTGGTTTTACAAACAATGGTCGGCCACTTCTGGGTTTATTCTCCACAGAACCCGTGTCTAAAAAATTTCGAACATTGTCAATAACTGTTGACTTGGGAATTCTAAGTATGTCAGCGATTTTTCGGCGAGAAAATCCATTCTGGAACATTTCCACAATCATGTTTTTGACATCTGTTGACAGTTCCTGACCTTTTCTACCCATCTTGTTATTTTACTTGTTCTAACGAAACTACAATGGCAGACGACAACAAACGTCACATGACGGTAGCCCATGTGATGCACAACGCTAAAAGACTAGTACAGTAATACTCAGTGACGTGATTGACGTGGGGCAAGGCCATTTAAAAGTCAGTCACCTGTACAAACGTAAACACGACGCCATTGTGACCGAATACTTTTTGCACGTCTCTGTATATTTTTTGGTTCGTTACCCAATAATTTTCCGCTTTACAGAAATCATATCGATTTTGATTTTTCAACGGTAACTATAATTTTCTTCGACTGTCTCTTGTTTTCTTTTTAAATATCAACTGTCTATAAAAATCTTCTATTAAGTGTCGACATGTTTCGTTTCACTGATTTGTTTTGGTTCGTTTCGTTTCTCACTTTATATCAATTTTATGTTGGTATTGAGACAGTTCTCTTGGGCCGAAATTATTGTGGACCGAATTATACTTTGAAGCAATTAAACACTGCAGCGACACAGAGCAGAAATTAACAAATAAACATGGAACACAAATCAGATTCTAAAAACCACATGGTCATAAATGGATTCACCGGTAATATTGTGGCAGCATAACTTTTTTGATTAAATCCTTGTCACTGTATATAAAGTTAGGCAGGTATAATCTGTGAAAGACATGAAATCGACTGAGAGCTCGAGTACGATAGTCGACACTTGTCCGTAATAATTTTCATCACATGCACTTGACTGACAAGTTCGTTTTCTCAATTTCTGTCATTGTCCATGGTAAGATCTACCCATAGACTATACATGTATTATAACAGCAGTGGTCTCATTAGCCCAAATAAGAAGTGTGTCGTGCCCTAGATGCCCTCATCCAAGCCCTTCTATCTTGACGCCCCTTGTGCTGTTTTTGCAAAGTACTGGTAAAATTGCCTTTTGTCTCACAGATTTACTATCACAAAGTTAAATTTCATATAATATATGACACCTGGACAGTGGTAATACACCTTATCGCTAATCCCGGCTGACCCGGCCGCTTGAACTTTTGACGATCACTTTTTCATTGTGACGTCAGCTATTTTGTTTTATGACGTCATAATTTTAAGGGAACCTGTGTGATATCCAGTAATGGGGGACAAATAGCGATAAGGTGTATTGCCCCCAGGTTAATCATGTGACCATTAAAATCAATCACAGTTGACCGAGACTACTATAACACATTTATAGTAGTCTCAGCAGTGGATTAGACTTAAAAAGCGGTCTCACTAATTAGCGACAACAAGAATTTTAGCGACAACAAGCGTCAACAAGCAACAAGAAGCGACAACAAGAATTATTTTAGCGACAACAAGCGACAAGAAACTATTTAGCGACAAGAAAACATTTTTTTTTAATTAAAATTAATAATGGCAATAAATGTTAAAAGAATATGCAAAAGAAAATAATTTTAGTGACAAGAAAGTTAAAATTGATAGAAAAAAATGAAACATTATTTACATAATATTTTATAATCTATTATGAATAACAGCCAGTATTACGTTTAATTATTGTATTATGAGATACTTTTCCTTGTGTTTTAGAACATATTATTTATCTTATAATTTGTTTTTTAAAACTCTTTTCGTGCAATATATATTAAGCTCGCAAAATGAATTATTTGTGCATCATTGTCCTGAAAATATTGACACAAATTGTGAAATACAAAGAACTGAAATCAAACAGGAGGAAACGAAAATTGAAATGTGAATGTTTTCATCTTTTTATTTGTTTATTGCCTCATTAAACGATATTTATCATGTTTATGCATATTGATTGAAGATGAAAGGAAATTAATGACAATCCTGAGTTTTCAACAGGTGTTCATTATTTACAATGATTGTATATTCTGGCGCGTGTAATTGTATAGTCCGACACGTGTACAAAGTTGAAGGTGTTAATTGGCTGTTATTGTAGCAATAAAACAGGGGACAAAGCGTGGCTGAGAGTTCTATAAATAAAGCATCGAATTGACATAACAAGAGTACACTTAGAGCATAGTATTAAGCAAATGAATCAAAATATTATATTCCATTATGCCCGCTCCATATATCTCCATTCGTTTATTATGATACTTTGACTTTGATGAAAACAGATACATGCATAATCTTATACATATTCTTCATATTTAAAAATGAAAAAAAGAAGCTCAATCTCTTTCTTCTTCACAAATGTTAAATTTCTTCATCTACTAATATACTAATATAAACTTTACAATCTCTTTCTTCCTCACAAATGTTCCATTTCTTTGTCTATCTATATAATAAAACATTTTAATTAGACATATCTGCTCGTATATTTAAAAAAAAAACATTAAATACAAATTTCTTTATATCTAATAAAAAAAAATGTTTTCTTGTCGCTAAATAGTCTTCATGCCGCTTGTTGTCGCTAAAATAATTCTTGTTGTCGCTTCTTGTCGCTTGTTGACGCTTGTTGTCGCTAATTAGTGAGACCCCTTAAAAAGTGTTATTAACTAGGTAATTTAATTAAGACAATGTACCATCGTGACCATGTTATCAAATTAAATATAAATTTGATGAATGTGTCAGCGAGTGTTTTAGCTTTGGTCAGCATTTTCGATCTCCAAGTTACAATGGAAGAGTGTAAAAATGAAGACTTTCATGACTTTAGAATAGAATTTAAGTCATCAAAATACAACTATTATATATAAATGTATGCCTTGAAGGCTTCACAGAAAAGCTTTCCATCTGAACGTAAATGTAAACATGATGGAAATTAATTTTGGAGTTACTTCCCCTGTTTAAGCTTATTACAAATTTGTGCTCCTTAAATATTATCTATCATTGAAAATAGAAATAAAGTACCAATTGAACACAAAACTATATAAGAATGTTACCTTAAGCATGTTAACATGCAGATTGTTTATATTTTAGTGTTGCAGACAAGATTCACAGATCAATCTAAGACTGGACATTATTTATATGTAAAGGAACATGCAGCTAAAGACCAGGATGCAAGAAGACCACCAGAGAGAACATTATTTGTTGTTAATATACCACCATACTGCACAAAGGTAATAATTAAGGAGTGCTAGAACTGGGCATGTCTTTACTGATGTATCCTAAAAAAGCCTCAAAACTATGACATTTTAGATGCAGAGACATTTTACCAAAGAGTTATCGCAAATTGTCAGTTTTCAAAATAAATTATTTTTTTTAGTTTCACTTTGTAATCAGATCCCATGCATTAAAACTAATATTGTCTGCAATCATACATTATCAATGATTATCATGATCAAAAGTCTAAAAAAAAAAAGATCATGTGTTTGTCTTCATCATCTTTGCTAGCCAAGGGTAAAGCCGGAAACAAAAATATACGTCAACATTCATGCATTTGTGCATGAAACATACACAGGAACTTCTATTAGTTGATTAAAAACATTCAAGTTGTCACTAACTATAGTCGTATGTTTAGGGATGTAAAGACTTGTTGCACAATAAACATGTGGCAATTGTTTACAAACACTTTCTACATTTACACGTGATCATGTTATAGGCGCTTTCTGATTGGATGCAGCAAGTTTCGACTGCATGCAGCATCCAATAAAAATCCTTACCTTGTGTCTCTGAAATTTTATCTCAATCCGCCAAGGGTGGAGAGAACGGGAATGGATCGTAACCCTTGGCTAGCGAAGATGGTCTTCATGAAAGACAACGAAATAATGAAATGCATGGATTTGTTCATGTAAAACTTACACTTTGCAATCAAATGTTGCCCATGTTAAAACTAGCAAAATCAGCAATAAAATGTACATATCGTCGCTGGGCTTCTAAAATGTTGTAAATTACAAATTTTTCAAGAAAAAATTTCTCACAAACAGGCTTTGAAAATTTTGGCAAAATACATGCTCCAAAATGTCGTATGTGAACTTGAACATTTTTGTAAATAGCAGTGAAATAAAAACGTTGACACTTCTGGATTATCCAAAAACTTAGAGAAATGTACAATTACTTTTTTCCCAAAACCATTCTACAACGATTTTCAAGTTTTCATACAACATTTTGGAAGCAAACTTTACAAACAACTGACATTGGCAATTTTGTAATATGTCTTATTTCACACATTTTGATTGGTCTAACTGTATGCTATTTTGTGATAACAAAGATTTCCTCCCGCCCAGACCATTGGTGTCAAAAAGTATTTTTAGCCAAAAAAGTCATATACAACATTTTAGAAGCCCAGCGACGATATATATAAACTAGCAAAATTCTCTGGAATAAAACTGCTGAGACAATTTTCATGTTTACAGTATATATATATATATATATGTATGTGTTAAAATCTGAAGGGCCCCAGAAGGATAAATTCATTTAATTAATAAAATTATTGTATATACTGATTTGTATGTTGTTTTTTTCCAGGAGAGTCTAAGACATATATTTTCACGATTTGGCAAAATTTTACATATCCATCTTCAAGACAAACCGACAAAAGATCTCCTCGTCAATAAATCACAGTTTTTTCCTGATGTGCAGCTTCAAAAGGTAAATGTAAAAATAAAGGATTAATGCTTCCAACAACAATATATATAAAGCTAAATACATTGTACTACACTTTGTTAAAATAACATATTGAAAGGAAAGATGAAACAAAGCAACAAAAAAAACCCAAATGAGTGTATGACATTATTAATAAATATTGTACAAAGTAGGATAAATTCAGTTCACATTAACATGTTACCATCCTGATTTTACTGTACTGGTAAGTTAAGAAGCTACATGTATTAACATCTACCATTAATGTTTTATTGTTGTTTTTTTTCAGGGATTTAAAGTTGGATACATTGTTTTTAGAAAACCAGCCTCTGTAGAAACAGTTAAACAACTTCCATTTGATACACCTCTGGTTATTTCTACAACTAAAAACCCTGTGTCAACAGGTGTGAAAAGTAAGTCAAGCCAGTAGCAAGATGTTTAACATAAGTCTACCCAGTGTTAACAATAGGTCAAGCCAGAAGCAAAAGGGGTTAAACATAAATTTACCCAGTATGAACAGGTGTTTAAAGTTAGTCAAGTCAGTAGCAAGGTGTTAAACATATTTTAAGGGAAGTCATCAAATGTTCAATGTAGGATAAAAAAACTAAATTCATATAGTTTTTTCACTGACCTTCCTACCCCCTCTTAACTTAATTTGGAAAAAAAATGATTGACCAATAAGGATATATGTGAAATTGATGTCAATTAAACAAAACTTGCAGCAATTTGGACCCCCCACCCCCAAACTATTTGAATTAAGTTTTTTGTTCTTCATTGATCTTTTGATGTCGTTCCTATGTTTACCTGAGTTGAATTGGTGTTAAGTTGATAAGTCTACCCAGTGTTAATATGTCTTAAAGTTAAGTCTGCCCAGTGTGAAAGGTTGTACTCACATCCAGCAAAATTTGGTCTAGGGTTGGTGTCCTCAACACTTAAACCAAACTCTACAAAAATGTGTACATTCCCATTAATAATACGAGGTATTACATACATGTATATACATTTTAAATCCAGTTTTGATTAAATGCAGTCAATAATAAATGTAAGCCTTGTGTAGGTTAATTAGTGAACATAGAATTGAATTTTATAGGAAGAAACATTCATTGAAGGAAAATGACTATAATGATATTTCTAATTAATTTATTTACCAGTTTAAATATCCCAAACTCAAATATTGCTGTTATTGAGAAAAAAAACAACATTAAAATAGGTGACGACTGAATGAATTGTATGGGGTTGTTGGATGGGGTTGTAGGAGGATTTTTTGCTGATTGAATGTTAGTTTTACTCCTGTGGATTCATTTATTTTCGTCCGTACCAATTTTCGTGGATGGGAAGAAATTGGCATTTTCATGGTTATTTGAATTCATGGTGGCCCAAAAGTCTGCACATAATCATGCAACAAATTTGCAATTCTTTGAACATTTAAATTCGCGATTTCCTTAAGGGACGACATCAAAAGATCGATGTAGGATAAAAAACTTAAATCGAATAGTTTGGGGGTGGGGGGTCAACATTGCTGCAAGTTTTGTTAATCTAAAATCGATTTTCCATATATCCATATAGGTAAATCAATTTTTCCAAAATTAAGTTAAGAAGGGGGGTAGGGGGGTCAGCGAAAAAACTATGTGAATTAAGTTTTTTATCCTATATTGAACTTTTGATGTCGTCCCTAAGCTTGTCTCAATGAAATCCACGAAAATTGGTATCCAACCAATAATAATGATTCCACAGTAGTTGTTCAGTTCCCAAAAAAAATTATTGTTAATTCTGAAACTTTGTTTACATGTATTTTGTCGTTTTATTTATAGAATGGTGTGACGAATACGAGAAGAGCAGAGTTGATGTGAAACAGTTACAGGTTGAAATAGACACCTACATGCAGTCTTATGATAAAATTGTGGAGGCGGTATGTGTACATTTTGTCCCCCTTCCCCATTATACAACAGAGTATTAAAACATACATGTACATCCTGAATTACAGCACAGAGAGGGTGTCTAACTTTCGTAAAGATATATTTTATGTTGAAGGAGTAGCATTTAATTTATATTAAGGTAGTATACCTTATAATGAATGTTACACCTCAAACAATATGCAGGCCTCAATATTACAGAAATATTTGTTGTGATTATATATTATACAAAAATTCTACAAGTACAAAAAAATGAAGTAAGAAATGGTCAACATCACAGACTGATGACACAGAAAATTTAGAAATACATAAGTTATTGTATATCATATAGGCAAAATGAGGAAGGAAGTGTGTATTGATTTAATTTTGTACTGATTTTTGATGATTGATTATGAAAATGTTTTTTTTACTTTTATTTCATTTTCGATATAAATTGGAACTTTTGGATTTGTTAAATAATTCCACGTTTGTTAAAATGCTGCATTTGATTGATTGAGAGAAATTGTATTTTTCATAAATTTTCAACTTGTTGAGATTTTTGTTCTCTGCCTGTGTATTTTTCATTAGGGAATTCCATGAGCCACAGCATTTGCTAGCAAATACTACAGTAGATGGGAAATACATGTACCCGGTTTAAAAATAAAGTGACATTTGAAGACCTGTAGACTTTTTGTTGAGATGGATACAAAAAACATTCAGTGAAAATAAACTATTATATCATGCTTCTTACAAGGGGTATTTGCCAAAAAAAAATGTTTCAATGTAAACAAATTTTACTTGCCTAACTTCTCTGGAAATTTGTTTACCACCGACCAGTATTTTTGACAAATACCCCTTGTAAGTATGATATATTCAGTGGCGGATCCAGGTGAAGGGGGGTGTTTTTTTGGACGATCAATGCATTTGAATGAAGGCATGTAGTTAGAACCCCCTTTTTAAAATGGCTGGATCCTCCCCTGTATATTTGTAAAAACATAAATAATTTGTACTTCACATAATTTTATGTGTGAAATCAATGAAAACTAATATCCCAGGATTGATAACAAATCTACAGATACCATTCCCTCAGAAAAAACAGAGATGAGATATTTCTATTATAGGACAAGAAAAAGGCCATGGAGCAGGAGGGTGTACCTGATGAAGATGGATGGGTTACTGTCACCCGACACAGCAAGAAAAACAAAGCTGTTCCTAGAACTGAAGCAATGGAGTCCAAACTTACAGAAATAGAAAGGAAGAAGAAGCAAAATATGGTAAGAATTGACCACTTTAGAGTTGGTCCTTCACCAGAAATGTTCATCAATTTTATGGACCTTTTTGAATCATTTACCAGATAGAGGGAATCCCCTGTATCCCTGCTCCATTAAAGTTCAACAAGCCTCTTGATGATCTTCATTATGCAGGATATACTAGAAATAATAAATGTTCCATAAGTACTTAATCAGAATTCCCTAATGATATCAGTGCTGAATATCAGTTATTAGATTAAAGAATATAATTTGCCAATTAATACGCAATATATCATTATCAATTTTGCTCAACATAGGAATAGAAGTGACTAAGCCCCTAAATTGCACAAATGATGTTCACCAAAACCAAAGTTTTTGACGGAAATGCAACGAACTTGAAAGTTGTCTTTTCAAGCTTCACTTGAACAAACTTTCTACATTGACATGTATTTAAAGCCACTGTGCAATCATGTGTTTTGTTTTAATTGATAATCAGTTAAGGGCAATAACTTTGTTGCTTTACTGTCAGTGTGCTTGTCTAATTGTACATACATTGTAATGAATTAAAGAAAATGTCTGGTGAATGGCGAATGATTGTCAACAAAAGTAGAAAAGTTTATCAAAATTTTTTTTATAAATTTTCTTATGGTCAAAAGAAAGCCCACTGGAGCAAAATGCATATGCTTGTCTATGTCAGTTCATTTTATCTGTGTTTGGCAGATATTTGATACTGTAAATTCAGCAATTATTGCAATGTTTTTAATATGAGGTAGGCATTACCTGTGAATGGGGACAAAGTCTGTATAATTTTTTTATAATTCAAATATGTTGATAATAAAAACATAAAAATACCGTAACGTTTCCGATATTGGTTCTGTTGTTAGGGATTTAGTTGTGACGTTATTCAAGTTGTGACGTCATATTCAATGTAAACAAAGAAAAGCTGTTATCCAGGAAACGTTTTTTCATATCAAACAATTATTAAAAATGATTGGGTGTTGAATTCCTTCCTATATTTGTTGATATGTTGATAAATATATATTTTATTCAGTCTCATGCAAACGATGCAAACAAGACCGGAAACGGAAGTAGATCTGAAAAAAAAAGATAAAGATTTTGAGTTCATTAGTAGAATAGAAAATTCGGGAAATTTTTCCGATTTTTTTTTTTTTTTTTTTTATTGATTTTTCTACCGTATTTTGGGGACTTCATCCCCATATTATTGCAAAAAATGTGACAGGGTTATAATCCCAATAAATTGAACTTGCATTTTGAAATTTTTTATTGAATTAAACAGGATCTTTCTCAATATTGCAGAAATTAAAATCGCATTTTAGTCTAAAAACGACAAAAAATCGCAATGATAAATGCATGCAATAATTTCTTAATTTACAGAACATGCAGTAGTTCTCTGTACTCACATATTTATTTACAATTTTTTTAGATTGGTTGATTTTGAGTTTTTCAATTGTATTTCATTCAAGATTTAAGGTGGACCTCTTGTCTTTTGTTTTTCTTATAAAACTTTATCTGTTACTCATTTAATATTTGATAAAACTAAAAATCAGCAAGAATAATTGCAGGTCCAACAAAAATTCTGAATAGCTGTTGTTTGTCAGATATTAAAGGCAGGCGCGTAGCTGCCTTTACGCAAAAAATCATTTGCTTGCACATGTTTTTCACAAAAAAAAACAAAAAAAAAATCCTGAAATTGAATTTCGGATAGTCTTTAGTCTTTCCGGATTATCGTGTCTGGCGGTGTCTGTACTTGCAACTACAATCACGACACAAAGTTTAACCCCGGTAGAAATCAAAATAAAAATGAAGAAGCTAGATTTTTATTTTAGCAAGAAGGCAGCGGATAACGAAAGCCAAAACGTTTTATCTAATTCGCCCAGCAAAGATGTAAATGAGCCATGTACATCGTTTTCACAAGACGTTACTGCAAAGAAAATAACATTGTTTGACCCCCCTTATCCTGATATGTCTAGCCTAACAAATAGATATATGGACTTTGGATATTAACTAGTCTATACTTTAGTTTAAGTCTTACATGCAGTATTAACATTTAATTATACAGGCTCAATAAAATCACCTTGAAAACAGCTTAGATTTATTTCCCTTACTTATAAGTCAAGACTTAAAAGTAGCCGTTCGATTTCGTATTCCCATTGTCATTTCGTCCAAAAGACTATTGATTCACCTAGGGTATCTGTGTTACAAATGACCTTCTACCGTTGTCGTAGAAACCTCTCATTTGATTTTAAAATGACCCTCGTGAGAAACACCACGGGTGTCTTGCAAGAAGCAGGACCTGCTTACCTTCGGAGCACCGGAGGTCGCCACATTTTTTCGGGGTCCGTGTTTTTCATCTGTAGTTAGTTTTCAATGTTGAAAGTTTTTGCTTGTCATTTTGTGTCTTATCTGTTCCCGGGTTTCCAAATTACGAAACCCACTAGGATGTTACTATCGTTTCTTGAAATATGGTATAGTAAGAAACAGATAGGGTATTTATCATTTTCATCATAAAATGGTCCAAAAATGCTTGCACTTAATTTCAACTCAGCTTCGCCCCTGAAAGGGAATACTTTTAAAATATGGATAAACCTATATGCACAAGCCAAGTAGTGATAAAGGTTTTTGACACAGATTTCATTATAGTTATTTGACATTGTATGTGATGAGTTTGAATTAATACTAGACTAAGTGCATTTGTCTATTTTACAGGAACTGAAGAATTTTTACACCTTTCAATCGAGAGAAACCAAAAGAAATGGTAAGTTTTTGTGAATATTTAATCTGATTTATGTAAGATATGCTTAGATATTCAAGTCACAAAAAGATGTTATACTTGTCAAGAAAATTACATAACTTTTGCAAGATGCAGGAATGTAAAACATGTATCAATGTCAGGAAAAGAAAACAGGTTTAAGAAAAAATTGTATTTCTCTTGTGGAGAGTTGGCTCATTTGCAACCATACCACTTATTTTTTTTTTCATATTGAAATACAATTTTTTCTTAAACCTGTCATTGTTATGGTCATCTTTAAAAATTGGGAGTTATCTTCCTTTGTCCAGAATTCTAATTTGAATATCTACATTGTACAACCAAGGCTTTATATTAGATTTTACTTCCCACTGATAAATTAAAGGAATCTTTACCCTTCAGTGCTTACAAGCACTTTAATTTGAAGAAATATTGTGTATAAGGGATTAAACAGATATCAAAATTATCAAATTTTCTCGAGTATGGGCTTTGCTCATTGTTGTTGAAGGCCATACAGTGACCTATAGTTGTTAACTTCTGTGTCATTTGGTCTCTTGTGGCGAGTTTGCTCATTTGCAACTATACCACATAATTTTTTTTTCATATTGAAAATACAATTTTTTCTTAAACCTATGAAAATTTGTAGTTTCTACATAATATAGGATCCACAGTTACTATGTGCATTCAATCAAAAGAAGTCATATTGATAGTTACTTTCAAAAGTTGTTTTTATACAAACAAAGAGATTTGGTGGTTCATAGAAAAAAATAGATACTCTTGAGTTTCCATAAGATAATATATATAATTATAATATTTATATAATCAAATATTTAATGTGGAATTTTTTGTAAAATAAAAATGTGAAAATTGCTCATATGTTTCCTTCATTTATTTAAACCTGAAACGTAGAACATTACACTGTTACAAGGAGTTAAAATTATTGCCATGGTTCTTTGTGCAGCCATTTTTCAAATAAAAGGAAATAATTTTATTAATTGACTGGATTTTTTTTTTTTTTTTTTTTTTTATTTTTCGTCACATTCAATTATCTTGTACTCCTTTATATTTTCAGAAATAGCAACGTTACGGAAAAAGTTTGAAGAAGATAAACAGAGGATATCCCTGATGAAGGCAGCTCGGAAATTTAAACCTTACTGAAATTTTATTTTAATAAAATAAAATAATTATTAGTAATTCTTAGTATCTTTTCTTTACCAATAGTGTAGATGCAATCTGATTTACTGTAAATTCAGAAATTACTGCTATGTTTTTATTATTGCAAAAATGTGGGCAGGGTTATAATCAAAATAATTTAATCTTACATTTTGAAAATTTTATATGAATTAAACAGGATATTTCTCAATATCGCTAAAATTAAAATAACATTTTAGTTTAAAATGACAAAATCATAATGATAAATGCACACAATAATTTAATTTACAGTATAAATATAGATCCTGAGTCAAAGCTTAGCCTACAAGGACAGTGTTCTCCCCAGGCCGTTTTAGCGTCGCGGTACCGCGACGCTAAAATTTTTCACCGTGATGCTATAATAATTCCCACGACGCTATAATTATTTTGAAGATGCTATTTTACTTGTCCTCAATTTTAAACTTTCATCTATTATCGATTATGATCATAAAAATTATATCACCTTTAATTGTAATCCCTTTAAGTCGGACACTAAAGGCAATTAAGAGATTAAATAGCAAGGTGTTAATTGCCCTCAGGGTGATAACTGTTTGGATGCGAATATCCCAAGCTGACACTTGTGACACAACTAATACCACGTGTCTGCAATCACCAATTTCAACATGGAAAAATGCAATCACAAAACAATTCGAAATCTACGTTTTGTATTACGAAATTTCAAAGATTGAAACGATTTTTTTTTTAAAAGGTCGTTTATTTGTGCAACTCTCCAAAAAATATTTTCTCTTCCGGTAATACGAGAGAATTTTGGTTTTGAGCAAGGATTTGTATACTCACTATACAAATCCTTGTTTTGAGTTAAAATAAGTTTTATACTTCTTTAAAAAGTAATTATAATTGGCTTAAGTTTATGTTTAATCCATTTAATGCATTAAAAGCGTCTTATTCATTCTCAATCTCTTGTCAAACAATGTTTATTCTCGGACTCATTTTCGTATTTTTTTCTACGGCCGCCATTGCACATTTTTGTGTTAACTACGGATCGGAACCAGACCAGATATGACAAAAATCCGCATTTTCACGATAATGACAACAGATGGACAGTAGACAGAAAAAATATATCAATAGACAAAACTACGCATTAACATACTACATGTATTTGTTAGATAACTTTGTTAAAAATACATATCATTTTGATGTAAAGATTAGAAACAACTGGGACTAATTCATTGAGTGCCATGAAACAATGAATTTCATAAACATGATAAAAAAAAGTTTTTAAATTGATTTTTTTTTGCTACTTTTGCTGCTTTATCTTTACTTAATATAATATAAAAATAGTTAATTTTGTGTACTAGATATTTAGTTTTGTATATATACAGGTTGCACTATAATGAACCATTCATTCATTTGACTTATTGTTGGGTAACTGAAACCACATATTTATTTTTATTTGGCACAAGAGGAAAACAATAATTCTGTAACTATAAGTGAATAAAGAAAACATAAACTGAACACAACTGTTTTTGTGGTTATAATATAATTGTATTCTCAGTTATGAATTGAACAATATAAACTAAAACATAAAAAGGAAATAGAGCATTAACGCGACGCGACAAATGACATTAAAAAAAAATACAGTTAATTTTTTTTACGCAAAATGTGATGCTATCCAAAATTTCTGGGGAGAACACTGCAAGGATTTCAAAATAGTCTGTTAACAAAGCTTAGGTCACAACATTGATCTTTTGGAATAAATTATATTGGTGATGCCTACATATATAATGTAGGAGGGGCCTCAGCTCATGCAGCATCTGTTGAATACTGGAGATTCTAATATGACGTGCTTCTTTCGCTTTGTAAACAACACTGTGATAAAATTCTCCATATATCTATACTTAGCGCAGACTCAGATACATTATAATGGCTGTTACAATATACCTCCCACGTAAATCCACATGTATTGGAACCTATTTGCTAATCCTTTGCCGATTTTATTGTTTTAAAAATTGCAATTAAAATTAGACAAAATAACTATTATTCTTATTTGGATGCATAATAAACAAAAGTAATTTACAAGGGTGCGGAGAAATCAGCAAAATAAAATAAAATTCCGCGAAAGTCTTATCAACGTTTTTGGCACATGTAGGTCATTTCAAAACATGACATCATACAAATGAAAACGCTAGAGTTGAAAGTTTTCTGACACGTGAACCATCAAAATTCGTATAATAATGTATTTAAAATGGATTTCTTAGGTAGGCTTTGTTTTATTTTCTATTCGTTTGCATTATTCACATAGCAAGTCAACATGGCGGCTCCTTAGTTACGAAATGTCAACTTTGAATTTGATGGTAGCTTACAAGAAAAACATGTCAATTAAAAATGGCATATGTTCGGTTTGAGAATTTAAAAAAAAATTAAACAGATTTTTTTCTAGTGGTAATTCATGAAATAATCCATGCAAGCTACAGATTTATAAGAATGTTTGAGCTTTATCTAGCAGGGAGTAAAAAAGAACAGCCACACACACACATAGCATACACGTCCTCGTTTCAGTTTTTTAATGACCGTATTTGTCCTGTTAGATTCGAAATAATTTATGGAAGCCATAGATTGTTGGAAATTTACACAGCCTGGACCATGTGTTAATTTCCAAAAATATATGGCTTCCATAAACTTTTTCTTACCAACATATCATTAATTTTTGTCGAGTCTTAGCCTTTTGTCGAAAAAGCAAGACATAGCGATCCTAAATTCTGTCATTGGTGTTCAATCTGTTGGTCAAGTTTTTTTAGCTCACCTGGCCCAAAGGGCCAAGTGAGCTTTTCTCAGCACTTGGCGTCCGTCGTCTGTCGTCCGGCGTCTGTCGTCCGGCGTCTGTCGTCCGTCGTCGTCTGGCGTCGTTAACTTTTACAAAAATCTTCTCCTCTGAAACTACTGGGCCAAATTTAACCAAACTTGGCCACAATCATCATTGGGGTATCTAGTTTAAAAAATGTGTCTGGTGACCCGGTCAACCAACCAAGATGGCCGCCATGGCTAAAAATAGAACATAGGGGTAAAATGCAGTTTTTGGCTTATAACTCAAAAACCAAAGCATTTAGAGCAAATCTGACATGGGGTAAAATTGTTCATCAGGTCAAGATCTATCTGCCCTGAAATTTTCAGATGAATCGGACAACCCGTTGTTGGGTTGCTGCCCCTGAATTGGTAATTTTAAGGAAATTTTACTGTTTTGGGTTATTATCTTGAATATTATTATAGATAGAGATAAACTGTAAACAGCAATAATGTTCAGCAAAGTAAGATTTACAAATAAAACAACCTGACCCAAATGGTCAGTTGACCCCTTTAGGAGTTATTGCCCTTTATAGTCAATTTTTAACCATTTTTCGTAAATCTTAGTTATCTTTTAGAAAAATCTTCTCCTCTGAAACTACTGGGCCAAATTAAACCAAACTTGGCCACAATCATCATTGGGGTATCTAGTTTAAAAAATGTGTCCGGTGACCCGGCCAACTAACCAAGATGGCCACCACGGCTAAAAATAGAACATAGGGGTAAAATGCAGTTTTTGGCTTATAACTCAAAAACTAAAGCATTTAGAGCAAATCTGACATGGGGGTAAAATTGTTTATAGGGTCAAGATCTATCTGCCCTGAAATTTTCAGATGAATCGGACAACCTGATGTTGGGTTGCTGCCCCTGAATTGGTAATTTTAAGGAAATTTTGCTGTTCTTGGTTATTATCTTGAACATTATTATAGATAGAGATAAACTGTAAACAGCAATAATGTTAAGCAAAGTAAGATTAACAAATAAGTCTACATGATGGAAATGGTCAGTTGACCCCTTTAGGAGTTATTGCCCTTTATAGTCAATTTTTAACCATTTTTCGTAAATCTTAGTAATCTTTTACAAAAATCTTCTCCTCTGAAACTACTGGGCCAAATTAATCCAAACTTGGCCACAATCATCTTTGGGATATCTAGTTTAAAAAATGTGTGGCGGGACCCTGCCAACCTACCAAGATGGCCGCCATGGCTAAAAATAGAACATAGGGGTAAAATGCAGTTTTTGGCTTATAACTCAAAAACCAAAGCATTTAGAGCAAATCTGACAGCAGTTAAAGTGTTTATCAGGCCAAGATCTATCTGTCCTGAAATTTTCAGATGAATCGGACAACCTGTTGTTGGGTTGCTGCCCCTGAATTGGTAATTTTAAGGAAATTTTGCTGTTTTTGGTTATTATCTTGAATATTATTATAGATAGAGATAAACTGTAAACAGCAATAATGTTCAGCAAAGTAAGATTTACAAAATAGTTAGCATGACCAAAATGGTCAGATGACCCCTTTAGGAGTTATTGCCCTTTATAGTCAATTTTTAACCATTTTTTCGTAAATCTTAGTAATCTTTTACAAAAATCTTCTCCTCTGAAACTACTGGGCCAAATTGAACTAAACTTGGCCACAATCATCATTGGGGTAACTTGTTTAAAAAATGTGTGGCGTGACCTGGCCAATCAACCAAAATGGCTGCCACGGCTAATAATAGAACATAGGGGTAAAATGCAGTTTTTGGCTTATAACTCAAAAACCGAAGCATTAAGAGAAAATCTGACAGGGTTTAATTGTTTATCAGGTCAAGATTCATCTGCCCTGATGTTTTCACATGGATCGGATAACCCGTTGTTAGGTTACTGTCCTGAATTGGTAATTTTAAGGAAATTTTGCCGTTTTTAGCTCACCTGGCCCGAAGGGCCAAGTGAGCTTTTCTCATCACTTGGCGTCCGGCGTCCGGCGTCCGTCGTCCGTCGTCCGTCGTCGTCGTCGTCGTCGTCCGTTGTTAACTTTTACAAAAATCTTCTCCTCTGAAACTACTGGGCCAAATTTAACCAAACTTGGCCACAATCATCATTGGGGTATCTAGTTTAAAAAATGTGTCTGGTGACCCGGTCAACCAACCAAGATGGCCGCCATGGCTAAAAATAGAACATAGGGGTAAAATGCAGTTTTTGGCTTATAACTCAAAAACCAAAGCATTTAGAGCAAATCTGACATGGGGTAAAATTGTTCATCAGGTCAAGATCTATCTGCCCTGAAATTTTCAGATGAATCGGACAACCCGTTGTTGGGTTGCTGCCCCTGAATTGGTAATTTTAAGGAAATTTTACTGTTTTGGGTTATTATCTTGAATATTATTATAGATAGAGATAAACTGTAAACAGCAATAATGTTCAGCAAAGTAAGATTTACAAATAAAACAACCTGACCCAAATGGTCAGTTGACCCCTTTAGGAGTTATTGCCCTTTATAGTCAATTTTTAACCATTTTTCGTAAATCTTAGTTATCTTTTAGAAAAATCTTCTCCTCTGAAACTACTGGGCCAAATTAAACCAAACTTGGCCACAATCATCATTGGGGTATCTAGTTTAAAAAATGTGTCCGGTGACCCGGCCAACTAACCAAGATGGCCACCACGGCTAAAAATAGAACATAGGGGTAAAATGCAGTTTTTGGCTTATAACTCAAAAACTAAAGCATTTAGAGCAAATCTGACATGGGGGTAAAATTGTTTATAGGGTCAAGATCTATCTGCCCTGAAATTTTCAGATGAATCGGACAACCTGATGTTGGGTTGCTGCCCCTGAATTGGTAATTTTAAGGAAATTTTGCTGTTCTTGGTTATTATCTTGAACATTATTATAGATAGAGATAAACTGTAAACAGCAATAATGTTAAGCAAAGTAAGATTAACAAATAAGTCTACATGATGGAAATGGTCAGTTGACCCCTTTAGGAGTTATTGCCCTTTATAGTCAATTTTTAACCATTTTTCGTAAATCTTAGTAATCTTTTACAAAAATCTTCTCCTCTGAAACTACTGGGCCAAATTAATCCAAACTTGGCCACAATCATCTTTGGGATATCTAGTTTAAAAAATGTGTGGCGGGACCCTGCCAACCTACCAAGATGGCCGCCATGGCTAAAAATAGAACATAGGGGTAAAATGCAGTTTTTGGCTTATAACTCAAAAACCAAAGCATTTAGAGCAAATCTGACAGCAGTTAAAGTGTTTATCAGGCCAAGATCTATCTGTCCTGAAATTTTCAGATGAATCGGACAACCTGTTGTTGGGTTGCTGCCCCTGAATTGGTAATTTTAAGGAAATTTTGCTGTTTTTGGTTATTATCTTGAATATTATTATAGATAGAGATAAACTGTAAACAGCAATAATGTTCAGCAAAGTAAGATTTACAAAATAGTTAGCATGACCAAAATGGTCAGATGACCCCTTTAGGAGTTATTGCCCTTTATAGTCAATTTTTAACCATTTTTTCGTAAATCTTAGTAATCTTTTACAAAAATCTTCTCCTCTGAAACTACTGGGCCAAATTGAACTAAACTTGGCCACAATCATCATTGGGGTAACTTGTTTAAAAAATGTGTGGCGTGACCTGGCCAATCAACCAAAATGGCTGCCACGGCTAATAATAGAACATAGGGGTAAAATGCAGTTTTTGGCTTATAACTCAAAAACCGAAGCATTAAGAGAAAATCTGACAGGGTTTAATTGTTTATCAGGTCAAGATTCATCTGCCCTGATGTTTTCACATGGATCGGATAACCCGTTGTTAGGTTACTGTCCTGAATTGGTAATTTTAAGGAAATTTTGCCGTTTTTAGCTCACCTGGCCCGAAGGGCCAAGTGAGCTTTTCTCATCACTTGGCGTCCGGCGTCCGGCGTCCGTCGTCCGTCGTCCGTCGTCGTCGTCGTCGTCGTCCGTTGTTAACTTTTACAAAAATCTTCTCCTCTGAAACTACTGGACCAAATTAAACCAAACTTGGCCACAATCATCATTGGGGTATCTAGTTTAAAAATTGTGTCCGGTGACCCGCCCAACCAACCAAGATGGCCACCATGGCTAAAAATAGAACATAGGGGTAAAATGCAGTTTTTGGCTTATAACTCAAAAACCAAAGCATTAAGAGCAAATCTGACATGGGGTAAAATTGTTTATCAGGTCAAGATCTATCTGCCCTGAAATTTTCAGATGAATCAGACAACCCGTTGATAGGTTGCTGCCCCTGAATTGGTAATTTTGAGAAAATTTTGCTGTTTTTGGTTATTATCTTGAATATTATTATAGATAGAGATAAACTGTGAACAACAAAAATGTTCAACAAAGTAAGATCTACAAATAAGTCAACATGACCAAAATGGTCTGTTGACCCCTTTAGAAGTTATTGCCCTTTATAGTCAATTTTTAACCATTTTTCGTAAATCTTAATTATCTTTTACAAAAATCTTCTCCTCTGAAACCACTGGACCAAATTAAACCAAACTTGGCCACAATCATCATTGGGGTATCTAGTTTAAAAATTGTGTCCGGTGATCCGGCCAACCAACCAAGATGGCCGCCATGGCTAAAAATAGAACATAGGGGTAAAATGCAGTTTTTGGCTTATCACTCAAAAACCGAAGCATTTAGAGCAAATCTGACATGTAGTAAAATTGTTTATCAGGTCAAGATCTATCTGCCCTGAAATTTTGAGATGAATCGGACAACTCGTTGATAGGTTGCTGCCCCTGAATTGGTAATTTTAAGGAAATTTTGCTGTTTTTGATTATTATCTTGAATATTATTATAGATAGAGATAAACTGTAAACAGCAAAAATGTTCAGCTAAGTAAGATCTACAAATAAGTCAACATGACCAAAATGGTCTGTTGACCCCTTTAGGAGTTATTGCCCTTTATAGTCAATTTTTAACCATTTTTCGTAAATCTTAGTTATCTTTTACAAAAATCTTCTCCTCTGAAACTACTGGACCAAATTAAACCAAACTTGGCCACAATCATCATTGGGGTATCTAGTTTAAAAATTGTGTCCGGTGACCCGGCCAACCAATCAAGATGGCCGCCATGGCTAAAAATTGTCCTTCTAGATACTAGCTATTGATCATTAACAAGCTTCCGTTCAAGTTTGGTAGAAATCCAGGTTAGTTTAAGAAAGTTATTAAAATTTCAAAAACTTTTAACCAGTGTGAATGTAATGTTAACTGGTTGAAAAACTAAGTCCATTTATACATTGTAAGAAAAATACAGATAAACAGAATTTTTTTAACAAAATTTATTTCTGAATACTATCTGATGATCATAACCATGCTTCTCTCCAAGTTTGGTAGAAATAACTAGAGGCTCTAAAGAGCCTGTGTCGCTCACCTTGGTCTAGTGCATATTAAACAATGGACACAGATAAATTCATAACATAATTGTGTTTTGGTGATAGTGATGTGTTTGTAGATCTTACTTTACTGAACATTCTTGTTGCTACAATTATCTCTATCTATAATGAACTTGGCCCAGTAATTACAGTGGAAAATATTTTCTAAAAATTTACAAAAATTTATGAAAAATGTTAAAAATTAAATATAAAGGGCAATAACTCCTTAAGGGGTCAATTGACTATTTTGGTCATGCAATCTTATTTGACAAAAAAGACAACTAAGTACAAGCTAATTAATACAAAATACAAGAGCGCACATGCTGAAAGGTCTCTCCTTCTTTTAATATTTTAATACTGACCATTTTATGTGGATAGTTTAAATATAAAGCTTTACTACAACTATCATATAAACTTAACATGATCCAAGAAAATTAGGTCAGATAAATCAAACTGGAAATACAGTGTACATATTCACCTACAGTCATTCCATACACCAAATATGCTTAAAATATAGTTGAACTATTGCACATAGTATGTCATAGTATCTAAGAAACAAGCTTAACATTGATCAATGATCCATGAAAGTGAGGTCAAGATCAGAGGAACCCTGCAAGACAGACATGTACATCTTACAAACATTACATGTTTTAATATAGTTGACCTAACTAAATGTAATGCATTTAGTATCTAACAAAGAAACTTTACCAGGAATACTTAAGATTGACCTATGAACCAAGAAAATGAGGTCAAGGGCAAATGATAATTGCCAGACCAACATATTCTTCTTACAATCATTCCAACAACGGGTTGTCCGATTCATCTGAAAATTTCAGGGCAGATAGATCTTGACCTGATATACAATTTTACCCCATGTCAGATTTACTCTAAATGCTTTGGTTTTTCAGTTATAAGCCAAAAACTGCATTTTATCCCTATGTTCTATTTTTAGCCATGGTGGCCATCTTGGTTGGTTGGCCGGGTCACGCCACACATTTTTTAAACTAGATACCCTAATAATGATTGTGGCCAAGTTTGGTTTAAGGGCATCCGATACAGTTTCAAGGGAGTTAACTCTTGGCGCGACGTTAAGCGTTTGAATTCCCGCAAAACGTCACTTTTTGCGGGACCTACTGCGTGTCATTTTCCGTAATACGAAACGTAATGTTGAATTTCCATGGTCCAATTTAACAGTCTAATAACATAATAAGAAATAAAACACATTACTGTTTCTTTGAGATCTTCAAAAAATATCGTATCGTGAGCAATCTCAAGACGACTGACCCTTTTGGTGTTACTTATATCATGCATGTCAATTAAAATTTTATTATCATGCATCATCCACGATTTGGTCCGGATCCGATTTTTTATTACAGCACAGAAAACCAATGATATTTAAAAACTAATACCAAACATGTATGTACACGAAGAAGTCAATTTCCTTTCTGAACAATTTATTTAATTTATTTATGTAAACAAAAAATAATGGTATGCCGCTAATACAAACAATGATACAACTTTTATAAAAGAACAAAGTTTCTATTTCCTCCACGTTGCACGTAGTTTTTCTAACAAAAGGCAATAGCAAACAATATGTTTATACACAATGGTATAGAAATGCCCGCGACCGTCTTTTTTTACAGTTCGCGCTTCATCTAGAAAACGTTTTATGACTATTGCTCAAAACTTTACGCACTTCTTAGGTATATAATTCTGAAGAACTTGTATATACTTTTGAGAATGATTCAGAATTTGATTTTAGAGTTATTGAGTTTATGACAAAAAGGGGCTGGGGTTCACATGTCGCGCCGTATCTCAGAAACTATCTGTAATAATTGTATAGAACTTCACATACTTTTTAGTTAAATTATTCTTAAGATCTGTATACTTTTTCGTGATGATTCTTTAATTCATTTTTGAGTTCTTGAATTTTTATTGAGCTTCAATTTGAGGATCATATAAAACATGTTGTGATATATAAACTTATTATTGAGCAAGAATAATGAATATACCTAGCATGACTTCCGTACAACCCCCGTGTTATTTTAAAAACATATATTATGTTGGTTTTTTGTTCATGAGACGAAGGGCGTATCATGCGCTCGAAGCGCAGCTGTTTATTTTTTCATTATTTTTTTTTTATAGATATATAAGAGAGATGACGGAATGACAGAAAATACAATGCAATTTTCAATATAATTAATATTTCCAAATGGCATAACTCTTTTAAAGAATAGTTGATATGCACTGATTTTCGAACGTGTCCATACGATATCAGTTTTATAGAAACTTGGCAAGAATTGCACACTTGAAAATCTGATTAACCAGAAGTCCGGAAGGACAGACAGGGGAATGGACATGCGGTATTTTATGTACGCGCTGTGGTGAAAAAAATATATATAGTTATTTACCAATAAAATTACGCTATGAGAGAATGATTTTAATTGCAACTAATCGTAATATATCCAGTCCTCTCGCTATTAATTCAATCATTTTTTGGCCAAATCAAAAATTTCAAAATTTTAGTTTCTCTGTCTGGACAAAAGCATCCATTAGCAAATAGAAGATTCTCCTTTGTAAGATTTTGCTTCTGTTTTCTGACCACATAAAACAGAAGATGTGGTATAATTGCCATTTAGACAACTCTCATCAAGAGACAAACATGACACAGAAATTAACAACTATAGGTCTTCAACAATGAGAAAAGCCCATGTCGCATAGTCAGCTATAAAAGGTCCCAAAATGACAAGGTAAAACAACTCAAACGAGAAAAGTAACGGCAAATTTGATTACTGTCCAAACGACGCTAACTTTTTTAAAATTCGTATCAACAAAAACGGATTTTTTCAGTGATAAAAACGTGAATTAAAGGATATTAAGGAGTATGTGTAATGAAACAGCAGCCAACCAAACAAAACAAAGAACAACATCTAGAGGTCATCATACAGTATGAAATAATATACGAGTGTGTACAGTAAATGTACCTGTATGTCATGTTCTAAATTGCCGAGTCTTAAATTTTTGAAAGCCGTAAAAATTATCAACAGTCCGTAATAACTTTTCTTGAGAAGTTTCTCACTTAGACCACAAACACAGAGAGGTATTTGTTATTCACATGCTTTTACTTCCGAAAACAATGTTACCAATTTATAGATAGTACTTTACAAGTAATATTTATACATCTGAAAAATGTCGCCGGTAATTTGAAGCGATAACGTCGAAATTGTCTGCCAGCGACGTCGTGCACTTTAGCGCTAACGTTGAGGTTACAAAGGGGTGACGCAATTTTTTAGGATAAATCGTGATTATCATGGAATCCAGCACGGTGACCTATATTTTTTATTTGAGATTTGGAGAAAGCATGACAAAATGCAGTTTATGCAGAAAAAATGATAAAAATGACATTTTCAGAAACAGTTTTTTTCCATTTTTTTAGGTTTAGCAAAATACCACTTTGAGCATCTGGTCCACAATGTCAAGCAAGACTTGAATAATTTTATAGTTATTCGTATTGTGATTTATTTTTTTCCTTATTGCCACTTATCACAGCTTCAGATTGAACCCGATCTTGATAATTTACGACGAAGAATATCTGCTTCAAAAATTTTATAACATTGACTAATTTTTTTACAAAATTGCACAAATCCCCAATTTTCAGCCTCAATTTTCTCGAAAACAAGCACGGTGACCTATGTTTTATTTTGTGTTTTATTTTATAACTCGCCAAGGCCTACAACATATTTCAAAATTATAAAAATGACATTATATCGAGAAACTGTATCGGATGCCCTTAATTTGGCCCAGTAGTTTCAGAGGAGAAGATTTTTGTAAAAGTTAACAGACAACGCCGGACGCAAAGTGATGAGAAAAGCTCACTTGGCCCTTTGGGCCAGGTGAGCTAAAAAATAAGTAAAATCAAACACGTAATTTTTAAGACAAATTATGACTTCATTAAGTCAATTAATGTAAAGCAAGAAATATTTGACCTGAATTAAAAAGTTGCAAATATTGACTACTAAAAGTCGATAAGTTACCAAAATTGGTCATTTTCAAGACCCAAGCACCTTTTTTATAAAAGTGTCACACTGATAAGTCTTTTGAGGACTAAATGCTGGTCTGGCATACAAAATCTTAATCCTGGTTTATTTGAATGAACTTACAGGGAACTCAAATTCAATGTTGTAGCATCTTTTATTTATTTACAAAATGTATTATGCACTATTGAATATTGACTGATATTTTTAACTATTTTGACAATTCGCCTATTCAGAATCTACTTGACTATGGGTAATCTCATTGTTCTTACACCAAAATGAAAATAGTGTTAAGTCATTGGTTGAATTTCCATTGTTTAGAATGTTTTAAACCAATCACAACGTTTTGGTGTAGGTTTTTGAAAATATTACCCAGAATGCATTAGATTCTAAATAGACAAATTGAATTGCAAGATCTATAAACCAATCTTAACAAGTCATCAGCACATGATTTTTTGGGGGGACAACAATCAGTCTGATCATACACAAGCATTTTTATACTCTCAATTCCATTTGTTCGTCACAAGATAAAAGCACCAAAGTTTGAATATTTGTTTGTATTTTTCATGATGTGTCCATAGGTTGAAAATGTTGATTTCCTCTCTGTGAATGGTGGTTGTATATTATCTTGAGTAGTCTGTGAAAACAAAGTTTCAAATCATTCATTTATAATATATTTAAACATGACTTATACAGTCAGAGCTCAGACATGAATACGTCTAAATTATGAGGTCTAAATTTGTAGGTTTCTAGATTTTTAAGACAAATTATGACTTCATTAAGTCAATTAATGTAAAGCAAGAAATATTTGACCTGAATTAAAAAGTTGCAAATATTGACTCCTAACTAAAAGTCGATAAGTTACCAAAATTGGTCATCTTCAAGACCCAAGCACTTATTAAAAGGTCAAGCATCAGCATGATTTTATGACAACATTGAATTAAAGAGAAATAATCATGAGAGCCTAAAAAAACAGAGATAATGTTTTACTTTACAATGCAAAAATTGTTAACCAAACAAAATGAGAAAAATAATCTTGGTAGGAAGACATTTCCAATTAGATAATAAAATATAGATGAGGAGGAGCAATATGGTTTCCGTTAACATGTTTTAAACAACACTTCAATTTTGGCAAACACAGTTAACAAAAAGTGCAAAAATGCTGATAACAGTTAACAAACAGGGTTGAAAACAGATAACAGTTAAAATTGATCTCAGTTAACAACACCTTGAAATAGGCCAAAACAGGTAAACATAAAAAGATATTGCCCCCCCTCATAGATAGCTCAGTTACATGTGAAATCTGGGACAAGGTTTATAATGTCATAAGTGGTGGTGCACTTTGGCCACCAAAAAATTAAAGACTTTTCCTAAACATAAATAGACCTAAACAAGTCTGTAATTTTGTGACTTAAATAGGTCTGAAAATAAAAACTAATTTTTATATATAATAAATACATGTTTTGACTTCTGTAAGTCAAAACCAAAAACCAACTTGTTTATGTCTGAGCTCTGACTGTTTTATTTGTATAGCTTGTATTATGATCATATTTGTTGCTTACTGTTCAAGTCATTTGCTCTTGTACTTTTAGCTGATAATGTATAGCAAAAATCATCTGACTCATTGACTCATTGTGAAAAAATTGTAAAATAAAAAAAATATCCCTACCTACCTAACCTATTTTATTCAAAGATGTAATAGGAAACACACATATTATTTTATTTGGCCTGACTGCCGTATATTTATTTTTGTCTGTTTTAAAGGGGCACTAGCTACGATATATATAAAAAAATAAAGTATGATTTTTTTTAGATCAATCATTAATCAAATTGGAATAATGAAATAATAATTTGCTTTTAGCAATCAATTTCCTTTAATTTTGTTGAAATAAGCGATTAAACATAATTTTTGACTGATTCACTTGCAAGTGAAAACGTCATCATCATTCTAACCGGTATTCATGTGAACTTCAAGTTAACCCCTAGCTAGAGATTGACAACGCATGCATTGTACGTGTACTGGTTATTTAAAGAAAAAGAATGTCAACAATGAAAGTGAAACTACGGTAAATCATTTGATTACTAATTCGATGCACATAAAATCATTCTTATATGATTAAAAACAATGAGAAACATCTATTTTTAATCTATTAAATAAAATCAAACAGACCTATAAAAATGCAATTGCACGTGTTGGTTTAATCTTTTCGTATCTTTATTTTTGTTTACATCGCTTATATGGTCATCTGAGGTCAAATCGATAGTTAATTAGATGGCGTCTGGACTAAAATACACACGAAACGAACTTATATATTATCTACTCCATGCTCTGTAAACTGTTTATTTTAGACTTTTGATAGTTTGGATAAATGTTTTACATTGTTATAAACCAAATATGAGAATTTGAGTCAAATCGGTTACAATGAATTTCACAGCTAGTGCCCCTTTAAACAATAAAACTATAATTCATAAATACCTATTTGGTGGAAGTATGCTGCATAATTCTTTCAAACCTTCTGTTCCTGTCACTGAAAAAAGACCAAAAAATATAAACCGAAATTCTGAGAGTATTTAAGAATTGAATGCTTCTTTTTGTAACTTCATTGGGGTGTAAAAGCGTTAACCGAGGTACATTTTGTATGAAATTCTAAAAATGTGCGCACAGTCAACACTTTTACAACCCTATGAAGTTACAAAAAGAAGCATTCAATACTTATAATTACATTTTTAGCTAGGATCATTAAAACAAGATTTTTTTCAGTTTTTTATAGAATTTACTCTGTGTACTTTATTGTGGAACCTCGTGTCATCATGAATAATAAGTTTTATTGTGTAATGAAGTTGATTAAGGAATAAAGCAAGATTGCAGTGTAGCCAATCAGATTTATTACAATGAAACATACATCTAATGCAATTATATATAAATATAATGAACATAAGAAAACCGTGAGTAGTCCTCACCTTTTAGAGCAATTGAGTTATTTCCCCTTGTTAACTGGATTTTCAAAGGAAAAATTGCTATCCTTTTTGTGGATGTACAGCAGGTGGGTTTTGAGGGACTCCCAAACAGTGTCTGTTCATTTAAATGAAAACACTTTGCCAAAATGTGATATGTTATTTCCTGTGACTGAATGAAGATCATTGTTAGTTTTCACTATTTTAGCTTTTCTCGTTGTTGAGTTGTAAACCTTTTTGTAGGGAAGAGTTATACTTATTTTTTGATTGAGTTATTTTAAACGCTGTTACAACTAAACATGTAAACTTGATGGTATTGTGAAAATATGACACCTATCCACTGAATAAGTTCTAAAATATCTTATAAATTTGAGTTCATAACAATTTTTTAAGAATCCAGAAGAAGACTTGATACCATTATTATGATTCTTGACATGCAAAAGACATTATGCTATGACATGTGTGAAGGATATGTACAAATTTAAAAACAATACAAAAAGGTTAAATTAAACAAAATTACTTATCTTTTAACAAGAGGCTGTCACAACGACAGCAAACCGGATTTATTTACATTTATTTGTGTCCTGGCAATATCACAAGAACCATTACTGATGAATGGTGAAAGTGAAAATCATCAATATCAAATTTGACCTCCATTTTGTCATCAGTATCATCATTTTGAAATAATAATATTTGAAAAGCTTAGATTGAATGGTTCATGAGTAAATGCAACAACGTGAATGGAAACGCCATTTTACAATCTTTCAAGAACCATAACTCCTGAACAGTAAAAGTCAAAACCGTCATTATGGAACTTGACCTCTATTTTGTCATCAGTAACAACATATTAAAATTTCAAAAGCTTTGGTTGAATGGTTCATGAGAAAATGCACGGACACGACGGGAAACACCATTTTTCAATCTTTCAAGAACCATAACTCCTGAACGGTAAAAGTCAAAATCGTCATTATTGAACTTGACCTCCATTTTGTCATCAGTAACAGCATATTAAAATTTCGGAAGCTTTGGTAGAACAGTTCATGCATAAATGCACGGACACGACTGGAAACTCCATTTTTCAATCTTTCAAGAACCATAACTCCTGAACGGTAAAAGTCAAAATCGTCATTATTGAACTTGACCTCCATTCTGTCATCAGTAACAACATATTAAAATTTGGGAAGCTTTGGTTGAACAGTTCATGAGTAAATGCACGGACACGACTGAAAACTCCATTTTTCAATCTTTCAAGAACCATAACTCCTGAACGGTAAAAGTCAAAATCGCCATTATTTAACTTGACCTCCATATAGTTGTCAGTAATAACATATTAAAATTTTAAAAGCTTTGGTTGAACGGTTCATGAGTAAATGCACGGACAACATTTGATTGCCGCCTTTCAAGAACCATAACTCCTGAACGGTAAAAGTCAAAATCGCCATTATTGAACTTGACCTTCGTATAGTTGTCAGTAATAACATATTAAAATTTTAAAAGCTTTGGTTGAATGGTTCATGAGTTAATGCACGGACAACATTTGATTGCCGCCCGCCCGCCCGACTGCCCGGCCGCCCGGCCGCCCGCCGTACATCCCCAAATCAATAACCGACATTTTTGTCACAAAAATCCGGTTAATAAAATTACCTTGATCTATTTTTAAACTCTCTGTTACTATGGCAACCTGTAAAACTTGACCAATTCTTTCTATCAACATGTAAAAATTATCTTCACTTATTTTCCAGTTCTGACAACATTGTCTCACTGCAGTGGCAATGCTAATAAAGTCTTGTAAGTGAAACAAAATCTGATTGAGTTCCATGCTTTTGTAAGCTTGTAAATTTTGGAGAATACACAAATGAAGTTTTGAAAGTAAGGCAAATGTCTTTGTTGACGTTTCCATGTCAATTTTTTTGTCATGGTTACAAGCAGTCACTAAATGACCCAGAATGCACCAGCGGAATAGACCAAAAACTGGACAAGAGAAACTTGACTGGATTCTGACAAGTCTGACTGATTCAAAACACAAACAAGAATCTGATGAAATCCAATCTGTTATGGCATCTAATAGTCCTAATGGTGGAATGTTGTGATTATCTAAAAAATAGAAATATAATTTAACTGTACTCTGGCCTTTGCTCCTCTTGCATGTTTTTATATTTTAGTTCATTTATATGTTTTGAAGTTTAGTATGCTGTCCAGGGGCGGATCCAGCCATTTTAAAAAGGGGGGTTCCTATACATGTTCCCATTCAAATGCATTGATCGTCCAAAAAAAAGGGGGGGTTCCAACCCCCGGAACCCCCCTCTGGATCCGCGCCTGCTGTCCATTTTAACTCAAGGCCAATTTTAGTCTGCCTCCAGGTACGGGGTTTTCTTGCTATGTTGAAGACACATTGGTGGCCTTCTGCTTCTTTGCTGGGTTTTTGTCTCTTTGAAACATTCCCCATTTCCATTCTAAATTTTAAACTGTATTTAATTAGTAAGCAAAATACTTCATATGTCAATCAATAAAAAATAGACTTAGTGGCATGTACATTGTACATTAGTCAAAATCATACCACATTTAGTTTATCAATTATCCTTTTAAAAGTACAACATGAACAACCATATCTATATTTTTTCCTATCTGCTACAATTGTTTGATGTTTGATAATGTTAAACTAAATCATACCGCTAGTTTCCTGCGAATCTCTACTGAATCCGGAAAATCTCTACTTAATTGTTTCAATTTTTTTTTTCCAGGGTGTTTAATGGCTTAAAGTACAGTATGTTTTCTGTTCATTGTTGAAGGAGGTTACATGCTTTGTAGAAGTTTACAGTCTTGTTCCTTTGGTCTCTTTAGTTGATAGCCGTATAATGGCAATCAAACCACATCTCATGCTTTTTTTTATTTTTTTTATGTCAGGTTAGGTTTTTTATCAATTTAATCATAGTTAAAGATTGATTTTAATACATTTACAATAGTCATTAAAGGGCATTAATTACTTAATAAAAACAGTCCATTGACAGTATTTGTGATGAGACTTACTAGTACTGTAAACCAACTAATTTTTTGCAAGTGATTCACTTTTGCTAGTTCAAAAATAACAAGAATATAAATTGTACAAAAAAGTTTTAACAGTCAGGGGACTTACTTAAATAAGTGATTTTCTAAATCACTGATTTAAGTAACATTATTTCCATAAAGGTTGGAAGTTAGAGTTGTCTTTCTTTAATAATCACCTATTTAAGTACAAATGTAGTACAAATTAATCACTAGAAGAAGTGATTTAATTTTATTGTAGCTTTAAATATAGAATACTAATGATCCAGGGACTAATTATGTTTCTAAACTTATCAGAACCAACATCTGTGTTGTCTAGGATGACCAGGTCATTTCAGGTGATGACCTTGTACGTACTGAATCTAGGATAATGACATAAAAATCACTTGTTTAAGTATCAGACCTCAATTTCCTTCCCAAAAATCACTTCTTTAAGTATCATTCTTTTAATAATCCCTACTAATTTCAACACCCCCGAACAGTGAGATTTTTATCGCGAACAGTAGAATTTTATTACATAATCTGAAAGATGAAACCTTGAACTTCACAGGAAAAATACTCCCACTGCTGGGAAAAATCTTTTAAGAAAGTATCAGTTCATTATGTAAAGCCATTATTATAGCATTTTTTCAACTAAAATAGAATTTTCAGCTATATGATAGCATCAAAGGCAGAAACCTTTCTACTTAAAAGAAGCAAAAAGTTTGGTTTTTTTTAATTTTACTAATTAAAAGATATTATTTAAACCTATGTGTTTAAAATTTTGAAAAAAATACAAAATTCCAATTTGTGATTTAAAAATCACCTATTTCAGTAAGTCCCCTGACTGTTTAAACTAAGAACTTTGCTTATCTAAAAAAATCAAGTGAATTTGAAAATAGCTAAATGAAATGGCCACACATTGGTAGAAAGGGCAAATTACAAAATAAAGTATCCGTGAAAATTAAGTTGGTTTACAGTAATTGTTAATCTTGTATTGCATTTATTGCTATTAATCATATTTCTGTTTTTTAAAGATTTTTTCTGAGTAAGTTTTCTAGTTCAAAGAAAATGACTAAATTTACTGACATAAAATTATATGTATTCCATGCATGCTGTATGCGTTCTGCTCATTGATGATGGCCATATGGTGACATATAGTTGCTAATTTTTATGTAATGTGGTCTCTGGTATAGAGTTGTCACATTGGCAATCATATCACACCTTTTTAATTTCATATGGAGACACTTATCTAAAGGTTCACTGGAATATAACTTACCATTAAAGTAAAATATGGTGACGGCTGCTGATATAAAATTACATGTAAATAATGGAGACACTTTTGGTAGACTATGGAAAGCTTCACTGACACTGGGGTACAACATACAATATTCTTCTACCAAACTATGAGCAAGTTTGCATACTCCATCACTATGGCAACCTTGCTCCTTATGAAAAAAAAGTAAATTATGTAGCAACGTGTATCATATTATACCCTACAATTAATTATTTTACAGTGGATTCATTTAACTAATTAAGGAAAGCATGCATGTTTGTGGATATCTAATTTCATTGTTTTGCCAGTCTGCATACAAGCCTTTATCACACCACGGGTAAATTATCACGTTGTGATTGGTTTAATGCCGTCACATGGTGACCCCCTATGAGACCCTAAGGGGTTAGTTAATTTCCTAGTGGGTTCATGACGGGTTAATGGTGACGTCATCAATTAATGTTGTTGTGTTACATTGTTTTTTTCTTCAACAAAACGCAGCAGAAAAAGTCCAGCGTGCAATAAATTCGTTATACGGTTAAATACTGACCCCTACAGATCCATAGATTTTACTAACCCTCTATGGATCCGTAGGGGGTCAGGTGCAAACCATATAACTTATAATAGAAAATGTGTTGTTTGTTGAACATTTTAATCATTTTGTGGTTCGTCTGAACCCACGAAATCCACTAAAATTGGTATCCCACAAATAATACTGAATCCACAGTTCTATGAACATGATGAACAATGATAGAAATAAGGCTAAAAGCTGTTGATTAAAGAACTATTGCAATATACACATACATGCTATCAGCTTCTGGTAAGGATTTATCTTGCAATCCTTAGGGTTTGGTAAAGGGACCAAATCCCAACAAGAATTCTTTCAAAATTGTGCAAAATTTCCAAAAAAAATCAATTTCCCCCCTTCTAATTTTGATTCACCAATGGAAATGGTTTGTACTTACATGACCAATACAGGATCTTCTTACCCTTCCTGAGCACCTGAGATCACTCCCAGTTTTTAATGGAGTTTGTGTTGCTCAGTCTTGTTTTTTATGTTGTGTTATTTTTTAAAAAGTAATGTCAGTTTGTTTTCAAAACAGGCATTTTTTTTTTTATATAATTGCTAATGATAGATTGATTGATTGGTGTTTACATAACATTCAATAGCAAATAATTTAATTTAGGATGTAACGCGTCTTCTGATTGGCTGACGTTATTTTGTAACCAGCCCATAGACATAATTTAGTCATGTGACCGTGACGTCATCAACATTTTTTCATGGTTTTCTACAGTTTAAAATGGAATTTAGAATTAAATTATAAGAAATGATTGTAATATTTTTTCTGTCTATTCGAAATAACATAAAAAATGTTGTGCACACTGTTAAATAACCTGCTACGCACTTTATTCAGTGTGCACCAAATTTTTAATGTTATTTCTTCATAGACAGAAAAAATATTACAGTCATTCCTTAAATGTTTCATGGATTTTGAGGATGAATCAACAATAATGATGCTACTCTGACTGTAAGTACACTATATGTAAACAAAACTCTTCTATTGGTTACTTACCTGCATCCAGAGGGCAGCACAGTCAAGGACAGCTCCACATCTGACAGATAGAGCTAATGATACTAATTTTGTTAGTAAACTTGTCTTCACTGGTTCATGTTTACCACCAAATATAACATTAAATAATTTATATCGGGATCCTTGGGAGATTTCATCAATAGCTGTAGACAACATCTCTAACATATGTAATTCTTGTATGGCATTTAATCTCTGAAATATACATATACACGATAAAAACTTTTGAAGTAAACTAAATGTGATTATCTGAAACTCATGAATATCTCTTCATAATATTTCTATTAAAAAGCTTTTCAAGTTTTGCTGAATGGAATTTCATTTTTGTTTTGTTTTACATGTACATGTTCATTTGTTCTATAAATTATATATCTTTGACTGTGTTATATATTGAAGCATGTTTGCGGGCAGGCCTCAGGAATATATACAAAACCCTCAAAGAGGATTAGACAAGTAGAAAAATTTCTTTCCTAGAAGTGTTTATCTTTATCATTTATGGATTGTTTTCTCAATAACATTCAGACATTAATACAACATTCTCCGTATGATTTGCAATTTTAAAACATAACACAATTCTTAAGACATTCAAAATCCGTACAATGACCTACAGTTGTTAATTTCTGTGTCATTTGGTCTCTTGTGGAGAGTTGTCTCATTGGCAATCATACCACATCTTCTTTTTTTTTATAACAGTTAATTATGTTTCAAAGCTTCAAAGCCTCCACCCCCTCCCCTCCTTTTAGTCGCCTCTGGGTTAAGATGACTCTTCTAATAAATCTAAAAAACATTTTTTTTGCAATAGAATAAAATTTACATGAATCAATATCATAATAAACAATTGCATCTTTGCCAATGTCAGATGAACAGCGAGAATGAGCAAAAGATATGTGTACAGCTTACTCTATGGCCTCTTTGGTTCTGAGATGTAAATAAAATATAATCTCTAGCAACGTCCTGTGCCAAATTTTCTGGTGTCCCTGATAACCCAGGTAAAGATCCATGGTCATCTGATGAGAAACAGGAAACTAGATAGTTGATAGCCTGCTTAGAGCATTCTGGGAAGTCAAGAGGTCTTAACTTCTGTAAAATTTTGGTTGTCATCTTCTGCTGTTACATTCCTTTATCTGAAAAAGAATACATAAAATTGAGAATAGAAATGGGAAATGTGTCAAAGAGACATCAACCCGAACAAAGAGCAAACAACAGCCGAAGGCCACCAATGTGTCTTCAATATTCATAGTTCTGCTAAACATGAATCTATAAAAGAACTTCTCCGACTTCCATTTACGCCTAATATCAGTAACTTTAATTTGTATCTTCAACTCATTAATTGCCATTACAAGACCAAAACTTGAATTTGATCAATCATCATGATCATAGCTTATCTTAAATATTGATTAGATGTTTTGATGGAACTAAAATGGAACACATTCAAGACATTATCATGATGGTAAAGCTATCATGGCTATCAACTTTCATTCCAAACCTCAAACTTGTCAAAGTGGGGGATCAATCTGATTAAAATACAAAGATCTGACAATATTCCATTCTGTTTTTATAGACTATTGTTGATCAACTCAACATGCTCAAGGAGATTGATTTTCTCCCTCGAGCCGGTACGACGAAAGTGAGAAAAGCAATCAAGTAGAGATGACAAATGATAATCTGCTTATTGCTATTTTACCTAAGACGACATTGTTAATTTCATGACAAGTGGTACATGTGTCCTTAGTTTCTAGCAATAATTTTTCATATCAATAGACTTTGCTGAGAAAGAAAACTATCAGTCAGCAAGATCAGAGGAAAATTTCATTAAATAGCGATAATTGTAATTATGAGCTAATGACATTCCTGCATATGATTTTTTAAGGTGTGTTTTATTCATTACAACAAAACCAGATCAACTTGATCTAGAGGGTCCTGCAAAGTCTGTATTACAGAAGGTAAAACATAGCGTTGTCAGATCCTTTTAAACAAAGCATGAACACATGTACAGGTCACATGGTCTGCATTGGTGTGAAAACAAGTGCACAGTAAATTTAGTGGATACATCGAACATGGCGGCCACTGCGATTTCCGTGGTCACCATATTGGATGTACACACTAAATTTTAAAAGTTTTTTATGAACTTATGTGCCTTCTATAAATCATTTATGAGTTATAAAATGCATCGATAATATACTATTATTTAATAATCAATGTTTAAAAGTCACCAATATGTGCTAATATTAAAATTTAAAGTGTTATTCAGTCATTACAAGTGTTATTCGGATAATAACAGTGTTATTTGGTCATTCAAGGTACCGAAATTGTTCCAATTCAGCTAATTTATCAAGGTCTTCTTGTAATATTTTTCCGCTGTCTTTTGATGTTATTGTCAGGTAGGCGATGGTATCATCTGCAAACAGGCGAACTGCAGCATTTAAATCTTCTTGAAGATCGTTGATGTAATATAGAAAGAGGCTTGGCCCAAGGACTGAGCCCTGTGGTACTCTTGAGTCAACAGGGACTGATATTGAATACACCTTATTGCTAAATTTGTCCGCCATTACTGGATATCACACAGGTTCCCGTAAAATTATGACGTCATAAAACAAAATAGCTGACGCCACAATGAAAAAGTTATTGTTGTATGCGTCAAAAGTTCAAGCGGCCGGGTCAGCTGGGATTAGCGATAAGGTGTATTGCATCCTTCTAATACGACAGTTTGTGTTCTTCCATTCAGCCAGTTCTTTATCCACCTATACACCTTATCGCTAATCCCGGCTGACCCGGCCGCTTGAACTTTTGACGTCAACAACAATCACTTTTCCATTGTGGCGTCAGATATTTTGTTTTATGACGTCAACATTTTACGGGAACCTGTGTGATATCCAGCAATGGCGGACAAGTAGCCATAAGGTGTATTTGTATTTTTTGGATAGAAACAAGAGCCTGTGTATGGGTTAGGGTAAGGTTTGGGGTTACCGATAAATGTATGCCTACATTTAGGTTGGTTTTATTTTACTAGTGCTAGTTGGTATAATAATAATTTTTAATCATAAAACTTTAAATACATGAAATAACAAGAATGTGTCCAAAGTACACGGATGCCCCACTCGCACTATCATTTTCCATGTTCAATGGACCGTGAAAATGGGTAAAAAATATAATTAGGCATTAAAATTAGAAAGATCATATGACATATCATAGGGAACATTTGTACTAAGTTTCATGTTGATTGGACTTCAACTTCAACTTCATCAAAAACTACCTTGACCAAAAACTTTAGCCTGAAACTCGCACTTTCATTTTCTATGTTCAGTGCGATGCAGGACGTAACGGCCATACTGCCATGACGTCCATAGGATGAAACGGCCATACCCCGAAAAGATGAAACGGCCATAGTACAAAAACGGCCATACTTTGCAATAATGCCACGTGCTCTAATTTTATTATATACAATGGCAAGCCATCACAAAAGTCGTTTATTTCTTATTTGTGATTGTTCTTTATAAATGAACAATGGCTTCCAGTGTTCTAGGATTCCCATTACCCGTTACCCGGGGTAAGTGGATTAGGACAACGGGTAAGTCATTTTTTAGCCTTTGTCACCCGGTGGTAAGTCAATTTTCAAGTTCGGGGAAGCCGAAAAACTCTTGAAATTTCCCGGTCCTCTTCAATTTTCCCATATCTGCTTTTTATTTTTATTAAATCACGAGAAAAAACTTTGATAAAAGATCGAAGATTTTGTCGATGTCTATCGGCGCTTTTATTCAAGCACTCGTTTACTAGGTGTAATCAAGCGCAAAAGAGACCACATTCTTCTCCTATCATTCTAAAAGTCGGTCACGATGTCGGTAAAATCGGAAAATCCGGATTGATAACTGGTGCTTAAATCGGGACATAAACGATTTTTTTTCTTGTCATCGGAGGAAAATAAACTTACAGTTGCATTTATTATAGCTCTTAATAAATGACATAGTAATAACTATAACATATTTGTCAAATTTAGTAAGAAATCGTTTTTTTTAAATTTTGTACAAAATTCAATCGTATCCGAATCCAGCTTTGTTCAGACGAATGCTAGTCAATTCGTTCCAAGTCCGATTCGTTCCAAGCCAGTTCGTTCCAGATTTGGACAATTCGTACCAAGTCAATTGTCAATTCGTTCCAACTGATTTATTTCATTATTAATCAGACTTAACAATGTGTTCCACCTGATTAAGTTCATTATTAAATCAGACTTAACAATTTGTTCCAACTTTTTTATAATGTATATGTCCCTATATCACTGTATTTTTGTAAATCAACCTACAGTGCACGGCAAAAATCGGCAATTCCTTGTCCATTTTTTCTGTATATTTCATATAAAAGATAATTAATTTCTCAATAACATATGTTCATCCTAACAGTTCATAAGATAATTGTTCAATAGTCTTTCAGTATTTCACATATTTCATTTTGCTGATCAACGGATGGCACAATGATAAGTGCAACAGATGTCATCAGCTGGGTAACTGTAATTTTCTGGCTTCTATAGCTGTCCCAAAGCTCCATCATCTTGGACTGTGATCTGTTTGTGGCAGCTGCTTACTTTTTTTTCGGTTTCGTACAAGGACACTGAGTAAATTTTTATATTGTACACAACCAGTGCTAATGAGTAATAACGATGCACGTAAGAAAAACATAGCAAATGTGGTATGTCAGCCTTCAATTATTATTGACAAGCGTTTATGACCCAAAGTACGATATTATTCTTTTGATGAATGCATTAACAACTGTTATGCGCACATCATTGAAATACAATAATCAATTATAATGATTACTATTTCTTTGAAAATATCATTAGTTAGTCACTTTATTCATTTTTTAAATATTAAATTTGTCATGAAATACTTACCTTAATAATTAATAATTATCAATATATTATCATGCCCAATATATCGTTCTTCCCAATTAATAAACCATAGAATTTTTTAGATACGTATTTATATTCATTTTTTATAAGTACAGCATTAAAAATTAAAATAATAAGTCTATTTAAATAGTTAATATTGTTTAATACTGTTCTTGAATAAGTTGGAACGAATTGAGCAGTTTTTGGAAAAGTTGGAACGAACTGACCAAGCAACTTGGGACGAATTTGTTGGTACGAATCAGAGTTGGAACGAATCATCCAGATACCGTTCAGACAAACTTCACAACATATAATTTAAGGGAAAACGGTACTATTTATTCTGCCATAGGCGACAATGTTAACATTTTCTAAATTTACCACTTTTTAAGATAAAAACCTGAATAAAACAGTTATATGTTGTGTTAGTACTTTATTATTGTGTTTTAAAAATTAAAGCCAAATAGTATCATGACCAACTTCCAACGGAGCTTGTTTATGTTATCCATGCCCACCGTCATTTTGCACCAAATTTATGAAATTTTGCAAGTCTTTTCGAATAATTCTCTAGAAAATATTTCAATAAGTTTCAAAATTTATATTGTAAATATACACACTGCCATTATTCATAGATAAATAAAAAATATATTATACCCTTACATCCAATCACAGCACTCTTAAGTTGACTTCCTACGCCCTGTCTTGGGTACACAAAAGGCCAACCTAATGCTGGGAAAATTAAATACTACCGTTTTCCCTATACTGTGACATAAAGATACAGCCAGGTATTAACAAATTTATTAGTAATGTAGTTTTTCCTTTGAATCATAGTTCGTACTTTCGGTCATATTTTAAATACATTTTGTTTTTACTTTAATTTTGGTTTTGACCCTTCCCTGAAAAGAATTAATTCAATATTAAATGATGTTTTCATTACAAATTTGTCTTATAAATGGACCAACAAAGATATTAATTAAGAGATATAAAAAAGAAGATGTGGTATGATTGCGGTATGAATCAGATGATAAGACAACTCTCCATCAGAGACTGAATGACGTCACCTATTGTGTATTATGCATATTGTTTAATATATTGTTTGTCAGGGGCGGATTTAGGCGGGGGCGTGACGGGCGTGCGCCCCCCCTAAAATTTGCAAAGCATGGGTTGTCCGCACGTAATAAGTATCCGAAGAGACGACGAAAGCTAGCCTAATGTCGTTGCATTCAATCTGTTTTAACATTCAAACAAGTATTACTATATAAAACAGTAATTTAACAGAATTATTTAACGTGATTACTAATCAACTGACCTATTGTTTATTTAAGTTCTATAAAAATGTTACACTTCAAAGGAAGGTGTCAAACGCGGTACTGCGTTTGATGACACTATCATAGGCTTTCAGCAGTTAGAATAAAACAATTGTGACATTGTAGTTGCAGTTTTGATAAACAATTTCTTTGATAATCGAAGTTCAAAAACATCCCTACATCACTTTCCCACGAAGAAGGTGGAAGTGCCCTACCCGCTATTTGGGTTATTTCATCATGGCACGACCAAGAAAGCAGTCTAAGTTAGATTCTTTCTTAAGGAAAGATAAAGATTATGGTTCAAGCGAGAGGTTAGTTTGTTAATTTGACTCATTATTTAATATCTCTGTGACAATAAATGATTCTCACTTGCAACATCTAAATTTTGCCAAAGCATGCATAAATGGTCAAGGACCAAACCCGTAGGTACTACAGTATTACATGGGATCCAAAGAAAATAAGCACAATTTTTTAAGGATCTCATTTTGATTTTAGTGGTTAGCGGCCAATTTTTTTTACAGTATGTAAAAAGTCTAGCACGACCTCCGAAAATAGAACAAAAATAAAAACACGCATTATGAATTGACAAATAAATTGTACCAGTTACAATTTTCATTTTCAAAATCTTATATTGGTCAGATGAGCTATCGTCATTTGCTTCGTCTCACTTTGCATCTGTTGGTCCGCCTGTCTATCTGTCAACTCTTCACATTTCCTTCGTCTTAACCAAGAAATTGAAGTTTGGCAGGGATAGTGGTTATGGAGAGTTAAAATAATTTTAAAGTTAACCGATTTAATTCCACATTATTGTCTGTATGCGTGCATATACGACGTCCCTACTTCATTTTCCACCAAATATATTCGATTAAATTATAGTAATGTAGCACCAGTTTTCCCAGCAACCATTGACATAAAATTCGTTTAATTTTTTTATATGGAGAATCAGTTAGCACCAGTTTTCCCAGCAACCATTGACATAAAATTCCGTTTAATTTTTTTATATGGAGAATCAGTTAGCACCAGTTTTCCCAGCAACCATTGACATAAAATTTGTTTAATTTTTTTATATGGAGAATCAGTTTGTGTACTCAGAATTGTTTCTATTGAACTATTCTACTTTTGTTCAGTCCCGTTTTCTGGTAAATATATAGAGGTAGTCAATGAACAGACTCTAATAGATTTTTTTGTTAATTATGGTTAATGTAGATTGTCATTTAAATTATGCGGTTTTAGATTGAAACTTTAATTTCTCGCTCATTTTAGCACAAATGTTTCTCGCCACACTTCGCTTGGCAAGATATCGATCTACATTGCACCCACTCTAGAAGAATATTTCTATAACTTTGATTATTTTAACCTCAAAAAATATTTCGCCTCTGCGCCCCCCCTAACGTCAAATCCTGTATCCGCCTCTGTTTGTAATATGCCATATGTATACACTGTACATGCAAAGTATACAAAATGTTACACATATTAATGTGAATTTATCTTTTTTGAATTATATATATTTGACGTTTTTTTTTATAATTTTTGTTCAAAAATACACTTTTATATTTTGTTTCACAACTTTTATACATATGTTTTTCGTTCAGGTTCCAGCAGTAAATAATAGAAGCACCACCAGCACCAGCATTCCCACAACCACTTGACTTTACATTACCAGACCATTCATTTGATATTACACTAATATTTGGTGAAATGTGTATGCAGTGGAATAAATGAATGAGTGACATGAGTATATGAGAGAAAAAGTATGAGATTGTAAATTACAATGTATACAAGATGAATTTTCTATGGCATAAATTTCACGAAGATCGAGATTGAGAAGATTTTTATTGTTTAGAATAATATATTTTTTACAGATATGATAAAATTGAAGATCTGTAACATGTGCTTGTATTTATATATATATCGTCATCAACAGCGACAGTCAACATTCCTAAAGTTAAAACTTCATATAAAATAAGATGCCTTTATATCACATTACGATAAAAATGATTCTTCAGAAATTGTTTATAACTGACAATGAAGAAATAATCAATATACTTACATGATATGGACCCAACGAGTGATGATAATCAAGCAAAGATTACTCTTACAAGAATAAATAAAGGTGCACAGTAGATCTCTTGTGCAGAAAAAAATACTTAATTATCATATTTAAGTTATTAATATGAATAAATACTTATTTTATTATTATATTTTAAGTTATAATCTCAATAAAAAAAAAATTTAAAGTGTGGACGATACGTCTCACAATGTATGGCCGATATGTCCCATGGACGATGTGGCGGTATGGCCGACACATCCTATGGCCGTCGCGTCTCAAAAGCCTATGGACCGTGAAATTGGGGTCAAAAGTTTAATTTGTCTTTAAAATTAGAAAGATCATATCATAAGGAACATATGTACTAAGTTTCAAGTTGATTGGACTTCAGCTTCATCAAAAACTACCTTGACCAAAAACTTTAACCTGAAGCGGGACAGACGGACGAACGAACGGACGCACAGACCAGAAAACATAATGCCCCTCTACTATCGTACTCAGGTGGGGCATAAAAATAAAAAAAGAGCTAGATTGGGTAAGATTGCCGATGCTAACAGCGTTGCACTTAAATATGAAAATTTAATTCAAAGGGACACTTCCTCCAAACATACTCATCGATGTCAGTCTTGTAATACTGTGTCCTTTTTGTTAAAAACTTTTCTACCGGCTTAAATTTTTCCAACACAGTTAAACTGGTCCTGTGAATGAATGCTCACATGGACCGTGAACCAGTTTTCTCGATCCGACTAATCACCAAAATTCAAATATCACAAATAGAATACCATAATTTAATCACTTGTTGTTTTCTTTCATGTAAATATCACCAAGTATTCTACTAAGTTACAGCTTTTACATTAATGCTATCAAGACAAATCTTTGTTTGGCTTGCTTGCTTTGCTTGTATCAATGTTTGCTCAAGCATGGCGATTAAGATAGGCGGGGCTTCAGCTTGTATACATCATACTTAAATTTTATTGGACGTTATGTAGGAGGTTAAGGACACTAAATTTTAAAACATCACAGGATGACAAATATAAAGCGCAATCGTAGAAATGGAAGTAAAAAAAAATGTATTTTTTTTTCTCGAAGATATGCATTTTCATCATCCAACTTAAAAGACTGTCGTCAAGTACTTTTAGTAAAACAAAATAGCTATTCGGACACACCTACTCTGATTTTGCGATTCATTACATAGGTATTTCATTTGACCCATATATTTCATCTTTTAGTACTGTGATTTTGTTATGTTATAAAGTCAACTTTGCTATATAAAAATGATAGAATCTGAAGCGAGATGATGTATCAAATATTCTTGCTTTGTACGTTTTCAAGATAAAATATTCATCTCAAACACATCTTAACATAAGAAGGTGCACTCGCTTTTCTAATAAAAGGGATAAATTAAGTAGGGGGGAAATGACTTAATTCATCCCGTTTATTTATTATGTCCATTGTTATTGAATATTGCGCACTTTGGATTAATTTTTGCTTGTAAACTTTCAAACTGATTATTCTTTGTTTATAGAGAAGGCGATAAATGCTTTCTGTAATGTTTACTATAGTAACATTTGCATAAGTTTTCAATTTATCTATTACATAGTTAAGCAGAACAATTAGATATCGAGTCGAAGTCATGGTTATCTATCAAGTTGGATGAAGAAAATGCATAACCTCCGATTTTTTTTTAAATTACCACGGACGGAGAACATTTCAATCTATATTAAGTTCAGTTATTTCCGTGTCTGCCCTTCCGATTATGTGACTCAAGAAAAAAAATCAAAAAATTGGTAACAATTGTATCAAAAAGAGAAAATCGAGTGCACCTTCTTATGTTAGTGTGTGTTTGAGATGAATATTTTGTCTTGAAAACGTACAAAGCAAGAACATTTGATACATCATCTCGCTTCAGATTCTATCATTTTAATTTATATAGCAAAGCTACAGGTTGTAGGGTCAAATGAAATACCTATGTAATGAATTACAAAATCAGAGTAGGTGTGTTCGAATAGCTATTTTGTTTTACTAAAAGTACTTGACGACAGTATTTTAAGTTGGATGGTGAAAATGCATATCTTCGAGAAAAAAAAATCTTTTTTTGGCTTCCATTTCTACGATTGCGCTTTATATTTGTCATCCTGTGATGTTTTAAAATTGAGTGTCCTTAACCTCAAACATAACGCCCAATAAAATTAAAGTATGATGTATACAAGCTGAAGCCCCGCCTATCTTAATTGCCATGCTTGAGCAAACATTGATACAAACAAAGCAAGCAAGCCAAACAAAGATTTGTTTTGCTAGCATTAATGTAAAAGCTGTAAAGATAAATTTTTGTTCATATTTTTTAATCATATACTCCGCGCATGCAACAGTTCGTAATCTTCAATAATAATGAAGCTGTAACTGTATATCAGAAGAAGAAGAAGATAATGATCTTGTCATATATATATATTCATGCAGTATATTGTTGATCATTGTTTGTAAACTCTTTCAATCCTATGGGATAAGAATAAACAATGTTTATGTATGGAGAGGAGACATACTTCTAAAAGTGAAAAGGAACACAAATCTGGTTTTCTATAATTATATGATGTACATGTCAAGGTGAAAATGACAAACCGTGACATGTAAAATATTTTCATACACCGAATATAGTAGAGCTATTGCATACAGTATTCGACCAAAACACAAATACTTTACTATAACCACTGAAATATCAAAATGAGGTCAAGGACAGATGCCAACTGCCAGTTGGACATGTCCACCTTACAGTCATTGATGATTCCATACACCAAATATATTAGATCTTTTGCTTAAAGTATCTGAGAAAAGGACTTGGCCACAAAAACTTAACCTTGTGAATTTGTTCACTCACGTGACTGATCCATGAAATGAGGTCAAGGTCAAGCGAAAACTGTCTGACAGACATAAAAAAAAAACTTGTAAGAAGGGCACGTACCAAATACAGTTATCCTATTACTCATATTAAGAGAGAAATTAAGAACACTAAAAATCTTAACTTATTTCAAAGTAGTCAAAGAACCATGAAAATTACTTCAAGGACAATGGACATATGACAAACAGAAACTCGCAGGCTTCACAAAAATAGTATAATTTAAGTTTTGACTTCATTCTACTCTCCTTTAAGATAACTGTTTGGAAAATGGTTCCTTGAAGGCCGTGTGTGCACCAAACAGAGTTCCCATGACCTTGACCTCATTATAGGAATCAGTGATCACTGTTAATGCTGTCGATAACTACATGTGGTATATGGAATGATTGTAAGGAGTACATGTCAATGTGTCAGGTTTTATCTGACCTCAGCTTCATTTGCATGGTTTGCATTTTTTTGGTTTTTTTCAGTCTGTTTTTCAAGTACTAATAGCAATTGGTCAGCTATACTTGGTGTATGGAATGATTGTAAAGGGTACATGTCAGTCTGGAAAGTTTTATCTAACCTTGACTTCATTTTCATAGTTCATTCGTCATTGTTAGTTTGGTCTGTGTTTTTTTAATACTGTCTTATATCAACAATATTTGGTGTATATAAGATCGCTACGTGTATATGTTTATCAATCTAACAGTATTTTCGACCTTGACCTCATTGTCATAGGTTTTAGAAATGTTTATAGGAAATTTTTAGTAAATTTTTTTTATCAAGACTTTAAAATCAAATCAACGGTCATTAAAGCAGATCAGACTATCATTACATTGTGTGCTATCTTGTATGTATTTATGTAATGCATGTATCATTGAACCTTCTATTAACGAAAAAGTGATCAGCAAGACAAAACTTACAAATAAATCTTATGTCCTAAAATTCCTTATAAGATTTATTGCTCTTGTATGATGATTTTTGCCACTGTTTAGTATTTGTGTCTATTACATTGAAAACTATAATCACTAGATGACATCTAGAGGGTAACATTCAGTCTTCAACACCAATAACAAAAAGACATATAGAGGGTAACATTCGGTCTTCATCACATATATTACTAGAAGAATCTAGAGGGTAACATTCAGTCTTCATCACCAATAACAAAAAGACATATAGAGGGTAACATGCAGTCTTTATCACATACAACTAGAAGAATCTAGAGGGTAACATTCAGTCTTTATCACCAATAACAAAAAGACATATAGAGGGTAACATGCAGTCTTTATCACATATAACTAGAAGAATCTAGAGGGTAACATTCAATCTTCATCACCAATAACAAAAAGACCTCTAAAGGGTAACATTCAGCCTTCATCACATACAACTAGAAGAATCTAGAGGGTAACATTCAGTCTTCATTACCAATAACAAAAAGACCTCTAGAGGGTAACATTCAGTCTTCATTATATAACTAGAAGAATCTAGAGGGTAACATTCAATCTTTATCACCAATAACAAAAAGACATATAGAGGGTAACATTCAGTCTTTATCACATATAACTAGAGGAATCTAGAGGGTAACATTCAGTCTTTATCACCAATAACAAAAAGACATATAGAGGGTAACATGCAGTCTTTATCACATACAACTAGAAGAATCTAGAGGGTAACATTCAATCTTTATCACCAATAACAAAAAGACCTCTAGAGGGTAACATTCAGCCTTCATCACATACAACTAGAAGAATCTAGAGGGTAACATTCAGTCTTCATCACCAATAACAAAAAGACCTCTAGAGGGTAACATTCAGTCTTCATTATATAACTAGAAGAATCTAGAGGGTAACATTCAGTCTTTATCACCAATAACAAAAAGACATATAAAGGGTAACATGCAGTCTTTATCACATACAACTAGAAGAATCTAGAGGGTAACATTCAGTCTTTATCACCAATAACAAAAAGACATATAGAGGGTAACATGCAGTCTTTATCACATATAACTAGAAGAATCTAGAGGGTAACATTCAATCTTCATCACCAATAACAAAAAGACCTCTAGAGGGTAACATTCAGCCTTCATCACATACAACTAGAAGAATCTAGAGGGTAACATTCAATCTGTATCACCAATAACAAAAAGACATATAGAGGGTAACATTCAGTCTTTATCACATACAACTAGAAGAATCTAGAGGGTAACATTCAGTCTTTATCACCAATAACAAAAAGACATATAGAGGGTAACATGCAATCTTTATCACATACAACTAGAAGAATCTAGAGGGTAACATTCAATCTTTATCACCAATAACAAAAAGACATATAGAGGGTAACATTCAGTCTTTATCACATACAACTAGAAGAATCTAGAGGGTAACATTCAGTCTTTATCACCAATAACAAAAAGACATATAGAGGGTAACATGCAATCTTTATCACATACAACTAGAAGAACCTAGAGGGTAACATTCAGTCTTTATCACCAATAACAAAAAGACATATAGAGGGTAACATGCAGTCTTTATCACATACAACTAGAAGAATCTAGAGGGTAACATTCAGTCTTTATCACCAATAACAAAAAGACCTCTAGAGGGTAACATGCAGTCTTTATCACATACAACTAGAAGAATCTAGAGGGTAACATTCAGTCTTTATCACCAATAACAAAAAGACATATAGAGGATAACATGCAATCTTTATCACATACAACTAGAAGAATCTAGAGGGTAACATTCAATCTTTATCACCAATAACAAAAAGACATATAGAGGGTAACATGCAGTCTTTATCACATATAACTAGAGGAATCTAGAGGGTAACATTCAATCTTTATCACCAATAACAAAAAGACATATAGAGGGTAACATGCAATCTTTATCACATACAACTAGAAGAACCTAGAGGGTAACATTCAGTCTTTATCACCAATAACAAAAAGACATATAGAGGGTAACATGCAATCTTTATCACATACAACTAGAGGAATCTAGAGGGTAACATTCAATCTTCATCACCAATAACAAAAAGACCTCTAGAGGGTAACATTCAGCCTTCATCACATACAACTAGAAGAATCTAGAGGGTAACATTCAGTCTTCATCACCAATAACAAAAAGACATCTAGAGGGTAACATTCAGTCTTCATTATATAACTAGAAGAATCTAGAGGGTAACATTCAATCTTCATCACCAATAACAAAAAGACCTCTAGAGGGTAACATTCAGTCTTCATCACCAATAGCAAAAAGACATCTAGAGGGTAACATTCTGTCTTCATCACATAAAACTAGAAGAATCTAGAGGGTTACCATGGTAACATTTAATCTTAATCACCAATCACAAAAAGACATCTAGAGGGTAACATTCAGCCTTCATCACATACAACTAGAAGAATCTAGAGGGTAAAATTCAATCTTAATCACCAATAACAAAAAGACATGTAGAGAGTAACATTCAGTCTTCATTACATATAACTAGATGAATCTAGAGGTTAACATTCAGTCTTTAACACCAATAACCAAAAGACATATAGAGGGTAACATTCCGTTTTCAACACAAATAACTAGAAGAAATGTAGAGGGTAACATTCAGTATTCAACTCAAATAACCAGAAAGCATCTAGAGGGTAACAATCAGTCTTCAACACAAATAACCAGAAGACATGATATCTATATGGAAACAGTCTTTCAGAAGATATCTACAGGGTAACATTCAGTTTTCAACACAAATAACCAGAAGACATCTAGAGGGTAACATTCAGTCTACAACACAAATTACCAGAAGACATCTAGAGGGTACCATCAGACCTGAACACAAATAACCAGAAGACATCTAGAGGGTAACATTCAGTCTTCAACACAAATAACCAGAGGACATCTAGAGGGTAACATTCAGTCTTCAACAAACATGACCGGAAGACATCTAGAGGGTAACATCAGACTTCAACACAAATAACCAGAAGACATCTAGAGGGTAACATTCAGTCTTCAACACAAATAACCAGAAGACATCTAGAGGGTAACATTCAGTCTACAACACAAATAACCAGAAGACATCTAGATGGTACCATTCAGTCTACAACACAAATAACCAGAAGACATCTAGAGGGTACCATTCAGTCTACAACACAAATAACCAGAAGACATCTAGAGGGTAACATTCAGTCTACAACACAAATAACCAGAAGACATCTAGATGGTACCATTCAGTCTACAACACAAATAACCAGAAGACATCTAGAGGGTACCATTCAGTCTTCAACACAAATAACCACAAGACATCTAGAGGGTAACATTCAGTCTACAACACAAATAACCAGAAGACATCTAGATGGTACCATTCAGTCTACAACACAAATAACCAGAAGACATCTAGAGGGTACCATTCAGTCTACAACACAAATAACCAGATGACATCTAGAGGGTAACATCCAGTCTTCTACACAAATAACCAGATGACATCTAGAGGGTAACATCCAGTCTTCTACACAAATAACCAGATGACATCTAGAGGGTAACATCCAGTCTTCTACACAAATAACCAGATGACATCTAGAGGGTAACATCCAGTCTTCTACACAAATAACCAGATGACATCTAGAGGGTAACATCCAGACTTCTACACAAATAACCAGATGACATCTAGAGGGTAACATCCAGACTTCTACACAAATAACCAGATGCCATCTAGAGAGTAACATCCAGTCTTCTACACAAATAACCAGAAGACATCTAGAGGGTAGCATCCAGTCTACAACACAAATAACCAGAAGACATCTAGAGGGTACCATTCAGTCTTCTACACAAATAACCAGATGACGTCTAGAGGGTAACATCCAGTCTTCTACACAAATTACCAAAAGACATCTAGAGGGTACCATTCAGTCTACAACACAAATAAGCAGAAAACATCTATCTATGTGGTAACATTCAGTCTTCAGCGCAAATTACCAAAAGACATCTTGACATTCAGTCTTCAACACAAATAAGCAGAAGACATCTAGATGGAAATATTCAGTCTTCAACACAAATAACCAGAAGGCATCTAGATGGAAATATTCAGTCTTCAACACAAATAACCAGAAGGCATCTAGATGGAAATATTCAGTCTTCAACACAATAACCAGAATACATCTAGATGGAAATATTTAGTCTTCAACACAAAGAACCAGAAGGTATCTAAATGGAAACATTCAGTCTACAACACAAATAACCAGAAGACATCTAGATGGTAACATTCAGTCTACAAGACACATAACCAGAAGACATCAAGATCATGGTAACATTCTGTCTTCAACACAAAGAACCAGAAGACATCTAGAGGATAACGTCAGTCTTCAACACAAATAACCAGAAGACATCTAGATGGTAACATTCAGTCTTCAACACAAATTACCACCAGACATCTAGAGGGGAACATCTGACTGCAACACACTCTAGAGGGAAATATTCAATACCTAGTTAAACATTCATTTCACTGCATTTGTTATCACCTGTCCTAAGTCAGGAACCTGATGTTCGGTAGTTATTTGTTGATGTGGTTTTTAAAAGTTTCTCTTTCCACGTTTTTTATTAGACTATTGTTTTTCCTGCTTGAATTGTTTTACACTATTCATTTTTGGGGCCCTTTATAGCTTGCTGTCAATGTGAGCCAAGGCTCCATGTTGGAGAAGTACTTTGACCTATAATGTTTTTTCTTTTACAAATTGTGTCTTGGATTTAGTTTTCTCATTGGTACTAATACTCATCTCCTTATATCTATTCACTCACTCCACTCTGTTTCTGTTTAATGTATTTCTGCTTTTGTATCGGTCTTATGAGTAAAAAATGTACTTAAGTGAAATTTTAGAAAATGTTAAATTTATAAAAGCTATAAGTATTGATTGGTTTAATAAGGAGCTCCTTTTCAAGATATTTTATTTCTCTCAAAATGGCAGGAAAAAGACTAACTCAGATTTTACCTCATAAATGTATTGGTATTTGGGTCTCAAATCCAAAGAAAAGAAATCTATAATCTCCTTAAATATTGGTAAATGACTTTTTATGAGCTATCAAAGTCTTATATGTGCTATCGTGCAAGATATATTGCTGTTTGATCAAATTTATTTTGGGTTCATTATTCTTCACATAAATCAATCCGTTTGTTTTCTTGTTGAATTGTTTTAAATTTGTCATTTCAAGGCCTTTTATAGCAGACTATGCGGTATGGGTTTTAAACATTGTTGAAGGTCATTTGGTGCCCTATAGTTGTTAATTTATGTGTCATTTAGTCTCTTGTCAAGAGTTGACTCATTGGCAATCATACCACATCTTCTTTTATATTCAACAATAGATTATATTTGTAATTTTATTTCAAGTTATTTTAACAAAAGTCTTTGCACTGTAATCCTGTCCTTGACAACATCTCCCTGTCATCACCACGGCAACTAAGGAATTGGGCCTCACATGTTTCAATACCTTTGACATCCTTTTGTCTTGTTTACGTAATAAATGCTGGAAATAAATGCATATACAAGTATGAAATCTTTTGATGACAGGGATGCCATTATCAGTAGGCTAGAAACACAGAATACTGTAAATAATTGAGATTTTTTTATTAGTGCGAAAAATGAGACAGGGTTATAATCACAATCATTTAAACTTGCAATTTTTTTTTAATGAATTAAACAGGATTTTTATCAATATCGCAAAATAAAAATTGCAATTGAGTGTAAAAAGACAAAATCGCAAAAATGAATGAATTTACCGTATATTTGGGCTTTTGCCTGTTTTGATTCGATTGTCACTGATGAGTCTTTTGTGGACAAACTGCTTGTTTTGTGTACAGAATTTTTATCATGGTTCTTCTGATGAGTTTGAATACTACCCAGAGGCGGATTATGGGGGGGGGGGCCCCCCTTTTTAGGAAAAAAATTGGTTACTTATATAGGGAATCACTAAAGCGTGAACGGAGTGGGCCCCCCATTAGACAGTCAGTGGGCCCCCACTTATGCAAATTCCTGGATCCGCCACTGCTACCCTCATAAGTGTCAATGATTTGTAGAATGATATCATCATTAGTAAATCTTACTTTTGACCTACTATTAACATCAAACAAATTAATTCATAAAATATTTTGCATTACAGTTTTTTTTAAAGACAATCATCATTGCAAATGACATTACCTGTGAGCTTGGAGAGTTTGCTGAAGACCTTGTGACATGACATCTTATTTAAAAAACCTGTCACCTGTGACACTTTAAAAAAATTCAAAATCTTACTTAAGGCCAGTCTGCGCCAAAGACTTTTTCATCTACTAGTCCGGATATTTAATATCAATATTTGTCCCTATATGACTATATAAAAATTCGAAAATTTTCACTAGTCCGAATAAATATTTACTAGTCTGGGGCATCAGACTAGTGGCTAACGGTGCAGTCTGATAATTTAAGGATGTACTTGTGTGAAATTAAATGAATAAAGAATTTAAAATTGATCCTTTAAGCAGGAAGAGCATTAGTCAGGATCAAAATAAGCTAAAACTATTGATAGGTCATAGAGCTCCTTTTCGAGAAATTTTATTTTTAAAATATGGTGGACCTTTACCTTATATTTGCATTGATATTACTCGGGTCTCAAATGAATAGAAAGATAAAGAAGCTGCTTAAACTTTGGTAAATGACCTTTGGTAAATGACCTTTGACCTTGGACTGTTGTCTGCTCTATGGTCGGGTTGTTGTCGCTTTGACACATTCCCCATTTCCTTTCTCAATTTTATTTGATGAGCTGATAAGTCTTATATGAAAATATAAATGGGTGTTATGGGGCAAAATATTTTACCTTGTATCGTAGGGAAAAAATCAAGGAGTCTGCAAATCTGACACAATTTCAAAACCTCACCTAAGTACATCCCTAAATATGTTTGAAATGGAATTGTAATTATGGGCATAAACAAAAGAGCAAATATAATCATACCATTTTTTCTTCCTCATCATTACTATCATGCATCTCTTTGTATGAAGGGAAGTTCAAATAAACAAAGTCGTGGAACTGTACTAATGATTTCCCTGTAGATTTTGTATCTCTATCACAATTCGTAGGAACAGCTGTCATCGTGTCGTCCTTAAACTGCTCCAATGTTTCAGCTTTGTCAATCAACCCAGCTGAAATAACATTTGAAAATGTATTAGTCTTATTTTTTATTCAATTTGTTATCATGGAAGGTATACCCTTATATTAAATTGAAAACTTAGAAAATTTATTTCCAGCCTGACCCATAAAAATTTCAAAAATAGTTCCCTATTTAAAATAAATTAATTTACAACAGGTAATGATCATATCTGATGTGCAGTCGGCAGTGGCAACCACTTCACTCATGATAGCATTGTACATGTACAATACACTAACACAATAATCTGATAAAAGCTGAACAGTCTGCTCTTCCACCTGACAAACACCTAACGCTATTTACAAATCTGTCCTGGTTGACCCGAGAATATGTCCAGCTTTTATGAAAGATATATTTGTGAGTACACGATTTTGTCCAAAACAACTGGCCTTTAAGTGAAACTGTGATTTGTTGACAAGTAAAATTTGAAGAAAATTTCTGGTTTTAAACCACACTTTGACTAGCCCCATTAGACAAGCAGAGATGGTGAAAGCACCAGACATTAGTCCTGCCATTGACATACGATTTGGAAGACCTGCTTCTATTACATCAGTCAGGACACCCAGACTGACAGCTTTTGACACAGACTGAACCTCTAGATATCATTCTAAATTTCTGTGTAATTAGGCTGCTATCTCTTTGATTAAACCCTACCTCACTATTTATTGCTTGTAAAATATGTACTTTTGTAATTTGGAATGAATATATATGACCAAAAAATGAATGCATATCTTTACCAACAACATTCACACTTAATTATGTATAATGAAGATTTTTGTTTTACTATTTTTATCTCTAGATCTACAATTTTAAAATTTTGATCCATATACTTTTTATTTTTTTAATCTTCTCATATACTGTGGATTCATTTATTTTTGTGGGTTTCAATTTTTCGTGGATTTTGTGATTTTGTGATTTTGCCAATTTCTGCATACAAACTTGTAATTCATTTAATTTTGTGGTTCACCTGTATACACTAAAAATTGGTATACAACAATTAATAATGAATCCACAGTAGTCAAAATGACATTGGTTTGGTTGACAACATCAAATCATCAGCCTTACCCATTTTATTTTGCTTCTTTATCAGAGTAAACAGACTTTCATATAGATGACTACCAGCCTGCTGAAAGAATGCTTTCCTTTGTTGAATGAGATCAGGGCCTGACTTTCTCTCAGCCTGACAAGATTTACATAAAGTGTCAGCCTCTGTTTCATCACAAGTACAATGTTCAGACTCCATTTTGTTTTTACTTATTTCTTCATCACTATGATCTGACTCCATTTTCTTTTTACTTTCTTCTCCAGCACTAGTTTTTAACTCCATTTTGTTTTTACTTTCTCCTCCATCACTACAACTGTCTTTGTCTCCTTTTTCCAGTTTTGTTATGTTTTTGTCTTTGCTATCTTCACATTTTTCGGTCTTTATTTCCACATGATCTGTATTTTCATCATCGACCTTATCCTCTGATACACTTTTCTTTTCTCCCTTCACTTCTTCCTTCCCCTCTGTTGTTTTCTTTTCTGCTTTCACTTCTTCCTTCCCCTCTGATGTTTTCTCTTCTGTTTTCACTTCTTCCTTCCCATCTGATGCGCTTTTCTCTTCTGTTTTCACCTCTACCTTCTGTGGAAACAAAACTCCTCCATTGACTACATCACCAAAGTTCAGTGCTGAAAATATTAGAAATCAGTGTAAGGCTTCATTCGCCTTTTCAGAATCTAAAGGACTATGTATAATATTATTGTTCATACACCAAATGAAAATAACGTTATTACATTGTTTGAATTTCCATTGTTTTGGACATTTTTCAACCAATTACAACGTTTAGGTGCACACTTTTGAAAATATTACCCAGAATGCATTAACAGTTTCCCCTATAACAATCAAAGGAAACATCAAAATCATGGAGAAATCAGAGAATTTTATATATAATACTGAATGTTTATTTAGAGATCCTATATATATAGAAACAAATGAAAGGAGAAGCTTTATTTTAGGACCTGATTTCTTTTTCACTTCCGGATTGTTGGTCTATGTTAAGAGTATTAAGCAAAATTTGGGGGAAATTTTTAAGTCACTTAAAACCTTTCCACATCCATTTTAATGGAGATAGACTTATTCAAGTAAGAGATACTGAAATCTCCTGTAAAATTAGAACCCTTGACCCTGACCTTGTATGACTTGTACCCATAACTGGTAGCATTAAAAGAGTTCTTTTTCGACCGTGACATTAGAATTTCTCAATTTTCTTATATATAATAAGGAATGTATCTCCCTTATTTAATCCTCAGATTCCTCGCTTGGCTTTTACTATTCTTTCTGTCTTAACTTGGTTAATAAGCTCTTGTTTATTTAAATAATTTAGAACTTTTTAAATATCATAGCATTAAGCATCATTGAAGAGACATTTATAGTCAGTTGCATCTGGTGCATTTAAAATTGTTACCATTAATGTTATTTCACATTTGATATATACATGATATATATATATATATTAGAACTTACAATGTTTAAGTTTGAGTTGAACCAGCTCCATTGTGGTAATAGCATCTTCTACAGAGGAATGACCTTGGTCACTACTCTGGATATCTTTACTAGAAATAGAAGAAACATGCTTTGAATATTGTTTTTTTTTTCAGTATAAATATGGATATGTTATCAATAAATTAAAATCAAACAAAATATTATTGTTTTACATATATATATGATAAGTACTTTCACATTCCTTCAATCTGTTAGTATTTATAATTTGGCACTGCACAAGGTCATGTTTTTATCTGACTATCAATGAACTCTTCACCCTGAATCCATTGGATGATCTACTGAATTATATTTTAGTCTTTTTTTTCTGCATTTTTTTCCATTTATAAAGAGACATTAATTGAGAATAGTGTAAGTGGTGCCACCCAAATTGGAATCTGAACTGTGTTATAAAGGGACATAACTCAAGGTCTATGATAGTGATTCCACCCAAATTTGAACTTGATCTGTGGTAATGAGTATGGTGTATAAGTGTTATAACATTTGGTAGGGGCTACTTAACAAACTGCTTACGTTAGAGGGCGGAAACATCAAATTTAGCAATTGGTCCATTTATAAAGGGTCATAACTTGAGAACAGTGAAAGTGATGCCAACCAAATTCCAACTTGATCTGTGTTTGGGTGGAAATAAGCATTGTATATAAGTTTTATAACATTTTAAAATACCAAAACTTACCCTAAGAAGTGAGCGGCAAGCCTTCTCAGACTAGTTTTCTGTGATCTGTGACCAGACAGGTTATATATCACACTTGTATCTATCACATATGGATGGAACAACTAAAACAGAAAGAAAGTAGCATCATTAATCATTGCACTAGCACAAAAAGTGTTATCGGTCATAAATTCATACCCTTTCCCCAAGTTGTAAAGACATTGAATGCTATGTGAAACAACTAAGATTATTTGGATTGACAAATAAATTTGATGTAAATATTATCATGACTGTAAGATTTTATGAAAGTTTAAAGTTTTAGAAGGAGTTGTGGTTTAGGAGGATGTGTGGTTTAGGATGGGTTGGTGTTTAAAAGATGTAATCAAATTTTGTATAAAGGCTCATAGATAAATAATGAGAGATATACATGGTTATATTTCTTTTTCAATCATTCACAATGTGATACACTGGAGCACGTATAACAATATTTGTTCTTTAGAAGTTTTATAACGGTTTTCCTTAATACATTAATGACTGCAAGCCTCACATCAACATATCATCCTGTTGAACAGATATGACAATGATACATTAAGTCAGGTACATACCTTAAGAGCTGCTAAATCCCCTTTAAGTGATTGTCCACATACAATAGCATCAACAGGTAAAGTTTTATGTAAAAACCTTTGAACAGTCTTCAATCTTGTTTTCACTGGATCTAATATAGCTTTGGTAACACCACTGTACCTGTAATCATATATTATCATGATTGTGATTCATGATTGAATAATGTAAATAGAAACATTGTATCATATACTGTAAATTCAGAAATTATTGCAATGTTTTTATAATTACAAAAGATGCGACACGGTTATAATTGTAATAATGAAGACTCGCATTATTAAATTTTTTATATGAATCAAACAGGATATTTCTTAATATCGCATTTCAGTCCAAAATGATACAAAATTGCAATAATAAATGCACGCAATAATTTCTGAATTTTCAGTAGTTTAACCTTGAATATAATGTGACTGAATAGATTACCTTAGCCCTATTTGGCACAACTTTTTGGAATTTTGGGTCCTCAATGCTCTCCAACTTTGTACTTGATTGGCTTTAGAACTATTTTAATCTGAGCGTCACTGATGAGTCTTATGTAGACGAAACGCGCGTCTGGCGTATAAAATTATAATCCTGGTACCTTTGATAACTGTATCACTCTTATGATAAAACATAGCCCATTAAAATTACATCAATTTTAACCTTTAATATTGCCTAGATGTTCTAGTGGCAGCATATTTGCTTCTAGTGCTTGAGGTTTCGAGTTCAAAACCTTGGCTCGATTAAACCAAAGATTTGAAAATTGGTATTTTATGCCTCTTTGCTAATCATGTAGCATTAAGGAGTAAAGGCAATCAATGTTTGATCAAGTGTCTAAGTAAGGTGAATGTATTCAAGGGGAATTTTATCTTGTGAAGTAACACATTGTAAATCAAGCTGAAGGTCAGTCTCGTAGAAAGCAGAATTGCTCATTTCCCCCAGATTAGTGGAGGGTTGGGATCCCCCTAACATGTTTTACCCCGCCACATTATTTATGTATGTGCCTGTCCCAAGACAGGATTCTGTAATTCAGTGGTTGTCGTTTGTTTATGTGTTACATATTTGTTTTTCGTTCATTTGTTTATACAAATAAGGCCGTTAGTTTTCTCGTTTGAATTGTTTTACATTGTCATATCGGGGCCTTTTATAGCTGACTATGCGGTATGGGCTTTGCTCATTGTTGAAGGCCGTATGGTGACCTATAGATGTTAATGTCTGTTTCATTTTGGTCTCTTGTGGATAGTTGTCTCATTGGCAATCATACCACATCTTATTTTTTATAAATAGTCATATTAAATTAACCTGTTCTCGTCCTGACTTGAATTTTGAATTTGCCACTAGACCTTAAGAGCTTTCCATCATTATCATCTTTTTTCTATAAACCTTATACAGACCCTCTGTTTTTAAAGAAAAATATTTACCTTGTAACATAATCTGTAATGGGATTATAAGGTTTAACAAAGCTGTCATAAACAACTTCCAACTTCTCATTAACAACTGATACTCTAGTCAGTTCATACTTCTTTGCTGTAGTCACACACTGAAATAACAGTCGTTAAAACAACATACACTGAAATAACAGTCGTTAAAACAATATACTGTAAATTCATTAATTATTGCGTGCATTTATTATTGCAATTTTGTGATTTTAGACTAAATTGTGATTTTAATTTTTGCAATATTGAGAAAAAACCTATTTAAGTCATATAAAAAAATCAAAAATGCGAGTTTAAATTATTGCGATAAACCTGTCGCAATTTTCGCAATAATAAAAACATTGCAATAATTTTTGAATTTACAGTACACTGAATTAACAGTCGTTAAAACAATATACACTGACATGACAGTCCTTAAAACAATATACACGGAAATTAAGAAAGTCACTGATGTGATACACAGAAACTAACTAAGTCACTGAAATTATACACAGAAACTAGCAAAGTCACTGAAATTATAAACTAAAACTATGATAACAGTCACTTTTATTATACACTGAAACATTCACTGAATAAATACACAGGTACTAACAATGGCAAGGAAATTATAAAATGAAATAAACACCAGCTTTATTTATTGTTACTCAAAACGAAATTCAAATATGATTTTCTTCCCCCATCACTACGTCCTGTAGGAATAAATTCTGTAATATTTGTTCACTTTGAAAATTATATTATGAACTTCTATATCATGACCTATGTACTAACCATTTCACAATCAATAGCAAACATAGGACTCTGGTTGGACACTGTGGAATAGCCATCTTTGGAGAATGCATACTTTTTATAGCCACCTGAAAAATAAATTTCATTTATCAAAAAAAAATAAAGTCTTTGTAGTTTTAAAGTAATCATGTTAATTGTAACCTCTGAACTAATGTGTGCACCTAAGAATTTGGGAATTTTCCACTACTAACCGTTATATATGCAAGAAAAAAATAATCATTCACCTGCCCTACTTATATATTCCCATAGAAAAACATAAATGCATGTATTGTCATGCTTAGCATATCCCCAAATCAAAAATAAGAAGTAGGTGTCCAACAGATCCAAAAGATGCAAAAATTTACATCTCATCATTGTTAGGTCTCTGACTAATTTGAGGTTCTTAATGGGGGTAACTTCAAGAGTAATACATGTAGTACACAGTAACTTTTTGTGCAGACAATAACATGCACACTTTCTTTTACATGTTTTAAACGATAAAAAGATAAACGGATTTAGACTAATCTAGTTAATTTTTCTCAAAATTAACGGTTACAATAATTATTTGAGACCTCTGACGAATCATGATAACGATATTTTGACAAAGTACAGTAAAATCTTTTTTGAGGCTAAAGGTTGTCAAAATGATTGTTTGACTGACAACTGACAGTAAAGGGCATACACTCTAATATCAGAATTATTTTATTCTGTAGTACTTGAATTGCAACTTGAAAAGTGTGACAAAATTTGAAGTTCATTCAACACATTGAAAGTATTGCCACATGTTTATGTGCCAGTACAAAGTCATTAATGCTGTAGAGGTCAGTAGTAATTTCTTCCTAATGCTTGATGTCTAGATATTAAACTATATACTTAAAAGATATTTGGTCAACTAGTTGTGCATGGGATTTTGGAACTTTTGGTCCTCAATGCTCTTCATCATCGCCCTTTTTTTTTTACTACAAGCGTCACTGATGAGTCTTTTGTAGAAGAAATATGTGTCTAGCAAAAATACAAAATTATAATGAGTTTATTCACAAATTAATCATGTTAATTGTAACCTCTGAACTTAATGTGCTAAGAATTTGGGAATTTTCCACTACTAACCGTTATATATGCAAGAAAAAAATAATCATTCACCTGCCCTACTCATCAGTGACACTTGAAAATTACTTATTTTCTCTATTTTTGTTAATAAGTCATGCAAGTGTTGTAAGTTTACTGTCTTATTGCCATACTGTGAATTCAGATATTATTGCATGCATTTATTATTGCAATTATGTCATTTTAGACTAAAATGCGATTTAAATTTTTTCGATATTGAGAAAAATCCTGTCCTAATTCATGTAAAAAATATCAAAATGCACGTTTAAATTATTGCAATTATGACACTGTCACATTTTTTCGCAATAATAAAATCATCACAATAATTTCTGAATTTACAGTACTAAGATACTTATAGTTACCATGGTAAATAGGAAGTGGGAAGTCTTCCAATATCATCTGTGGTAAACTGAGCAGCAGACTTGTTCTGGAGAACGAATCATCCTCATGAAGGTCTCCTGGATCTATGCCAATACCGGAACTGAGAAAACTACTCGCTAATTGTTTTTGGTCATGTGACATGTTAGTATCAGCAGCAGCAGACGACTTCTTGTCCATATCAGTTTCTGGTGAGTCTGTTTTACTGGCATCTGACGATGTATATTTAGTTATTCTAGTTAATTCTTGATTTTTATTGTGTTTTTCCATTTCAGGTAAATTGTTACTGGATTTGTTCTGCAAGTCTGTACTGTAGCCAGGTGGTCTGGTAAATTTGTTTATCAAGTTTTTTGTCTGTTTTGGTATTACACCTAGAAAAATTAAAAAATAGATTACATTCTTTCATTATATACTTATATACAGTGGATTTATTTATTTATCGTTGGTACCAATCTTCGAAAAATAAGGAATACTGTATATAATTTCTTTTCCATGGTTTTTCTTACATTATCGTAGCTTTCATATATTTTCCCAATCAGCAAAGATTATACATAGTGAAAATTAAACCTGTCCATTTTTTTCATCAAATCGTGAAAAAAACATGATATATGGTAGTTGATTAGTTAACAATGCTATTGGAGAGTTTTTGCAATGAATCTTATTCCTTACATGTATGTATTTCTTCTATGGAGAAGGTGGTAGTGCACAAAACTGATGATATAATTATTGTTCATGGACCGGGGGAAATTGCTGGAATATTTCAATTTTTTTTTTTTTGTAAATGTCGCAACATATAAACAATGAGGAGCAAGTGCGGAGAACTAATTTTAACTAGATATCATTGAGATGGAAGCCATCTCTGTGGGCCCCGCTGTGAATAATGTGCATTAAAAAATTGTATCTTTACCATAGGACATGGGTTTGTCAACTGAAATCAAAGTTTTTGACCTTGATCTTTGACCTAGGAAGTTGTAAATAAATTATGACACACCCTTTGGTGTTGGTTTATAAACATGTCAAGTATAAACTTTGAAATGATAACGGTTCTCAAGATATAGAGCGGACACGATCTTTCCCATAGGACATGGGGTTGTCAACTGAAACCAAAGTTTTTGACCTTGACCTTTGACCTAGGAAGTTGTACATAAATTATGACACACCCTTTGGTGTTGGTTTATATACATGTCAAGTATAAACTTTGAAATGACAACGGTTCTCAAGATATAGAGCGGACACGATCTTTACCATAGGACATGGGGTTGTCAACTGAAACCAAAGTTTTTGACCTTAACCTTTGACCTAGGAAGTTGTACATAAATTATGACACACCCTCTGGTGTTGGTTCATATACATGTCAAGTATAAACTCTGAAATCATAACGGTTCTCAAGATATAGAGCGGACACGATCTTCACCACAGGACACAGGGTTGTCAACTGAAACCATAGTTTTTTTACCTTGACCTTTGACCTAGGAAGTTGCACATACATCATGACACGCCCTCTGGTGGTGGTTAATAAACATGTAAAGTATAAAGTATGAAATCATAATGGTTCTCTAGATATGGAGCGGACACAAAAGTGTTACGAACGGACGGACGGACGGATAGACTGATCATAACGGTTCTCAAGATATAGAGCGGACACGATCTTCACCACAGGACACAGGGTTGTCAACTGAAACCAGTTTTTTTACCTTGACCTTTGACCTAGGAAGTTGCACATACATCATGACACGCCCTCTGGTGGTGGTTAATAAACATGTAAAGTATAAAGTATGAAATCATAATGGTTCTCTAGATATGGAGCGGACACAAAAGTGTTACGAACGGACGGACGGATAGACTGATCACTATAGGGTACCCGCCTAAATGCGGGACCCTAATTAAATTGTTACAAGCCTTTAAGAAGGTTTTATTTTGATGAATATTCAACTTTGCTTTCACTTTTTATGTACAACATGCTTGAAATGAGTACATGTACCAATAAAATAATAATGATTCATAGAATTTGAATAAAATTAATTAGTTTTCGGTTGTTTTGGTGATGGGTATAAATACCTTTTGACTGAACTAAATTTTAATACATTTAACCTAGTATTCTGTACCATCACAAACACTATGAAATTATCTAATTTTAGGGGATAGGCATTGGTTCGGGGAGATAACTCTTTAAATCTGTTATGTGTTTTTCATCATTGTATTTCAAGCACTTACCTAAAACAGATTGGAAAATCTATGTAACCTAGAAGCTTAAAATATATTTATGAAAATGGTTGACACAAACGTACTGATGATTATAAGAGTTATTTCCCTTGACAAAGGTCTACCTCCTTAAATGATGCAGGGATCAAGACAGAAAGTTTGTTTTTTATGTCCACCAACTGCAGGTTAAAAAGTATTGAGAGTTTTTCTTCCTTTGGGATTTAATAGAAGTATAGTTAGTATACATACCATTTATTTTCCTTATTTCTCTGTTACTCATAGGAACATTAAACAAATCCTCACTGACTGTACTTCCATACTGTTCTGGGGAAATCATATCCGCTGACTAAAACACAAAGAACAAGACATGAGGATGCTCCTTGAATTCAAAAGCCAAAAATAAGTTTTATTTTGAGATCATGTCGTATATATCAAAACATGAGGCCAGGCTTTATCTAAATAGATATTTAAGTAAATATATATCAAATAAAGTTGCTGATGTGAGTTAAAATCTTTTTTAATAAAATTGCAATTTTAGGTGAAACATGTGTATTTCTACATTTCTATGTTTTTTGTGACTGACAACTGATAAAAAGTCCCGGAGGTGTACTTTAGCTCGCTCCAAATATGTATTACCATATCAAACAGTGTATTAAGTCTTGTGAAGCAGTCTGGATATGTCTGGTATTCATGACTGCTTACAGAATCTAATACAATGACAACAACGCTGGTAACCTTCCCTACTCTGAGCAACCTACACCATCTGAAACAGAAACATACCAGTAAATTATTTTTCATTTAATCTGCAAAAAACTAAACAATATAAATCATAACAACACTGGTTTCTTTCCCTAATCTTACTATTCTTCACAATCTAAAAAGGTAAGAAATCAGTTTTTTATATCCCATAATCTATTAAACCATAATTACAGTAATATTATTATAGCACTAGCATGACTAGTTGCCTTTCCTACTCTAATTAACCTACCGTAATATTCAAGTTTAATACTTTTAATACTCTGCTCAAACTAATAAATAAGCAAGTAAATGGAAACTAGAGGCTCTAAAGAGCCTGTGTCGCTCACCTTGGTCTATGTGACTATTAAACAAAGGAAGCAGATGGATTCATGACAAAATTGTATTTTGGTGATGGTGATGTGTTTGTACATCTTACTTTACTGAACATCCTTGCAGCTTACAATTATCTCTATCTATAATGAAGTTGGCCCAGTAGTTTCAGTGGAAAATGTTAGTAAAAATTTACAAATTTTATAAAAATTGTTGAAAATTGACTATAAAGGACAATAACTCCTTAGGGGGTCAATTGACCATTTCGGTCATGTTGACTTATTTGTAAATCTTACTTTGCTGAACATTATTGCTGTTTACAGTTTATTTCTATCTATAATAATTTTCAAGATAATAACCAAAAACAGTAAAATTTCCTTAAAATTACCAATTCAGGGGCAGGAACCCAACAACGGGTTGTCCGATTTATCTGAAAATTTCAGGGCAGATAGATCTTGACCTGATAAACAATTTATCCCCCTGTCAGATTTGCTCTAAAGGCTTTGGTTTTTGAGTTATAAGCCAAAAACTGCATTTTACCCCTATCTTCTATTTTTAGCCATGGCGGCCATCTTGGTTGGATGGCCGGGTCATCGGACACATTTTTTTAAACTAGTTACCCAAAAGATGATTGTGGATAAGTTTGGATTAATTTGGCCCAGTAGTTTCAGAGGAGAAGATTTTTGTAAAAGATTACTAAGATTTACAAAAAATGGTTAAAAATTGACTATAAAGGGCAATAACTCCTATATGGGTCAACTGACCATTTCGGTCATGTTGACTTATTTGTAAATCTTACTTTGCTGAACATTATTGCTGTTTACAGTTTATTTCTATCTTTAATAATTTTCAAGATAATAACCAAAAACAGTAAAATTTCCTTAAAATTACCAATTCAGGGGCAGCAACCCAACAACAGGTTGTCAGATTCATCTGAAAATTTCAGGGTAGATAGATCTTGACCTGATAAACAATTTTCTAATAGTCAGATTTGCTCTTAATGCTTTGGTTTTTAAGTTGTAAGCCAAAAACTGCATTTTACCCCTATGTTCTATTTTTAGCCATGGCGGCCATCTTGGTTGGTTGGCCGGGTCCCTGGACACATTTTTTAAACTAGATACCCCAAAGATAATTGTGGCCAAGTTTGGATAAGTTTGGCCCAGTGGTTTCAGAGGAGAAAATTTTTGTAAAAGATTACTAAGATTTACGAACTAGAGGCTCTAAAGAGCCTGTGTCGCTCACCTTGGTCTATGTGAAATTAGACAATGGACACAGATGGATTCATGACAAAATTGTGTTTTGGTGATGGTGATGTGTTTGTAGATCTTACTTTACTAAACATTCTTGCTGGTTACAATTATCTCTATCTATAACAGTACTTTCTGTGGAAAATGTTATTGAAAATCTTCAAATTTTAAGAAAATTGTTAAAAATTGACTATGAAGGGCAATAACTCCTTAGGAGGTCAATTGACTATTTTGGTCATTCTGACTTATTTTTAGTTCTTAATTTGCTGTACATTATTGCTGTTTACAGTTTATCTCTATCTATAATAATATTCAAGATAATAACAAACTAGAGGCTCTAAAGAGCCTGTGTCGCTCACCTTGGTCTATGTGACTATTAAACAAAGGAAGCAGATGGATTCATGACAAAATTGTATTTTGGTGATGGTGATGTGTTTGTACATCTTACTTTACTGAACATCCTTGCAGCTTACAATTATCTCTATCTATAATGAAGTTGGCCCAGTAGTTTCAGTGGAAAATGTTAGTAAAAATTTACAAATTTTATAAAAATTGTTGAAAATTGACTATAAAGGACAATAACTCCTTAGGGGGTCAATTGACCATTTCGGTCATGTTGACTTATTTGTAAATCTTACTTTGCTGAACATTATTGCTGTTTACAGTTTATTTCTATCTATAATAATTTTCAAGATAATAACCAAAAACAGTAAAATTTCCTTAAAATTACCAATTCAGGGGCAGGAACCCAACAACGGGTTGTCCGATTTATCTGAAAATTTCAGGGCAGATAGATCTTGACCTGATAAACAATTTATCCCCCTGTCAGATTTGCTCTAAAGGCTTTGGTTTTTGAGTTATAAGCCAAAAACTGCATTTTACCCCTATCTTCTATTTTTAGCCATGGCGGCCATCTTGGTTGGATGGCCGGGTCATCGGACACATTTTTTAAACTAGATACCCAAAAGATGATTGTGGATAAGTTTGGATTAATTTGGCCCAGTAGTTTCAGAGGAGAAGATTTTTGTAAAAGATTACTAAGATTTACAAAAAATGGTTAAAAATTGACTATAAAGGGCAATAACTCCTATATGGGTCAACTGACCATTTCGGTCATGTTGACTTATTTGTAAATCTTACTTTGCTGAACATTATTGCTGTTTACAGTTTATTTCTATCTTTAATAATTTTCAAGATAATAACCAAAAACAGTAAAATTTCCTTAAAATTACCAATTCAGGGGCAGCAACCCAACAACAGGTTGTCAGATTCATCTGAAAATTTCAGGGTAGATAGATCTTGACCTGATAAACAATTTATCCCCCTGTCAGATTTGCTCTTTATGCTTTGGTTTTTAAGTTATAAGCCAAAAACTGCATTTTACCCCTATGTTCTATTTTTAGCCATGGCGGCCATCTTGGTTGGTTGGCCGGGTCCCTGGACACATTTTTTAAACTAGATACCCCAAAGATAATTGTGGCCAAGTTTGGATAAATTTGGCCCAGTGGTTTCAGAGGAGAAAATTTTTGTAAAAGATTACTAAGATTTACGAAAAATGGTTAAAAATTGACTATAAAGGGCAATAACTCCTATATGGGTCAACTGACCATTTCGGTCATGTTGACTTATTTGTAGATCTTACTTTGCTGAACATTATTGCTGTTTACAGTTTATCTCTATCTATAATAATATTCAAGATAATAACCATATAACGGCAAAATTTCCTTAAAATTGCCAATTCAGGGGCAGCAACCCAACAACCAGTTGTCCGATTCGTCTGAAAATTTTACGGCAGATAGATCTTGACTTAATAAACAATTTAACCCCATGTCAGATTTGCTCTAAATGCTTCGGTTTCAGAGTTATAAGCCAAAAACTGCATTTGACCCCTATGTTCTATTTTTAGCCATGGCGGCCATCTTGGTCGGTTGGCCGGGTAACCGAACACATTTTTTAAACTAGATACCCCAATGATGATTGTGGCCAAGTTTGGTTAAATTTGGCTCAGTAGTTTCAGAGGAGAAGATTTTTGTAAAAGTTAACGACGACGGACGACGGACGACGGACGCCGGACGACGCCAGACGCCGGACGCCAAGTGATGAGAAAAGCTCACTTGGCCCTTCGGGCCAGGTGAGCTAAAAATGGTTAAAAATTGACTATAAAGGGCAATAACTCCTATATGGGTCAACTGACCATTTCGGTCATGTTGACTTATTTGTAGATCTTACTTTGCTGAACATTATTCCTGTTTACAGTTTATCTCTCGGGCCAGGTGAGCTTAAAATAATGACATACAGTTAACTCTCGTTGTCTCGAACTCGGTTGACTTTAAATTTCGGATGAGTCGAAGTTTTCACGTGGTCCCGAAATTTGTTCCATATAAATGTATGTAATTCTACTCCTGATGAGTCGAAATTTCGGTTGAGTCGAACTAAATTTACGATCCCAAGGTTAACAAAAGCATTAAAACACTGTAAAAATTCATTATTTATCTCGAACTAGTACACATATGTCAAAACATGACCTCCGGCATTTAAATGGATTGAAGAGTTAATCTGACAATACACGTGTAATTAAATTTCCAGTCACTGACCACTGTATTGATTTATGACATGCTATTTCTTGGGTGTGTATAAAGTAAGGATTATGACTTGATCACCTAAAAACTACTCAATCGGCGTCTTTAATCTTGTTGTATTTTCTTTTGAAAAGAAAGAGTGAGATAAAACAAAATGAAGATTAATCTATATTTTCTAAAGTCTCTGGTATCCAAGAATAAACAATTTTGTCAACTATAAACGACCTGAATAACGGAACTACTGATTGGAAATTACTCTCTCGGATAAGAGCCATAGAAAAAGGTTGTAACGGAAACAATTGAAAAAGTAAAAATAATGTTATTATAATAATGAAAGACCTTGACATACAAGTACATTGATTTGATACCAGAATATCGATCTCCTTCCAATATTCACCCGGATTTATTTTAGCTTTACCAAGCTAAGCAAGAGTTGTGTCCCTTGTTCTGTCAAACTGCCGGTTTTTGTTTGAGTCGAACTACGTGTATCTCGAAATTTTTCTCTGGTCCGGCTGACTTCGAGATAACGAGAGTCGATTGTATATATATGTAACATATTTAACATATTTATGCAAATTTAAATACAGAGATGTCAATTAAGGGACATGCAGGGTACACAATAAAACCTAAATGAAAGTTCAGTATGTATATACATTACAGCAGAATGCATTGAGTGTGTAAGTAAAGGTAATATCCTTGGTAAACTTGTTTGCTAGCAGAACAGTGAAGTAATTGTTTGGTTAGGTGAACTCCTGTTCTTTAAGGGTAGACTAGTCCGACCAATCTGTGATGATGGAAATTTTTACTGACCTTGACTTGCCATACAGCCCTCACATGGTCAGTAACCAATCTATCTGTTTATAGGACTAGACTACACTAAATGGAGGGTAGTATACCTAACCTTATAATCATTTTATGGTTCAGCTAATAAGCAAGCTAACCAAAGATTCTACCTCTACCTACACACTCCATGCATTCTGCTGTAAACTAGACACAACTATCTTGCAGCTACCTTGGTTTGTAGGTGGAAACATTTCCCTGTGCAGCATACAGTAGTAAATGTTGTAGATCCAAGAGGAACAAAGGTGGCATCTCCTTGAAAGTTAAATCTTGTGACACCTGTCGACTGTGTTGCATTTGTAGTTCATCTAGCAGTAAAAATACTTTAGGCTTCTCCTTAAAAATAAAGAATCTGGTTAAATTTGAATGGTTGTTTTTTTGTCGTCAATGCTCAACTTCATACTTTATTTGTCCTTTTTTTTTTACTTTTTGGGTTCTAGCGTCACTGAAAAGTCTCTTGTTGACAAATCATACACCTGGCATACAAATTCTAAGCCTGGTTTCTATGATGAATTTATTTGTTTTGACTGACCAACATGTTCAGGGCCTTTAATAGCCCACCATATGGTATGGTTTTGTTTCATTGTTGAAGGCCGTACAGTTGCCTATAATTGCCTTCATCTACTTGATTTTTGTTCAAATGTTGTTGGAAAGTTGTCTCATTGGCAATCATACCACATCTCCTTATCTTTATATAGCTATTAAAATGTATCCCAAATTCTATTAGATTTGTAGGAGGAAATATACAAATAAGAAGATGTGCATGTGGTATTTGTTTTTTTTTATTATTCCCAAGATTTCATACCACAATTGAACAAATATTTAAATTTGTTATTGGGCTTTCCAGAACATGTGTTTCTAAGAAATCTCTCTAAACAAACATCAGACTAAGAAATGAAAGTTTATTTTAATAGCATGTTTAGTACATGTAATCAAACAAGAAATATCTTCCTTACTATACATTTTCCTGTTTGAATGGTTTTACGCTAGTATTTTTTATAACAGCTTGCTGTTCAGGTGTGAGCCTAGGTTCCGTGTTGAAGACCGTACCTTGACCTATAATGATTTACTTTTATAAATTGTGACTTGGATGGAGAGTTGTTTAATTAGCACTCATGAATACCACATCTTCCGATATGTATTTGTAATTTAAAAATTATGAGTCAGGAGATGTGGTATATTTATGATTTCCACATAAAAGCTACATACCATACTAGCTTTCTGTCTGTCTCTCAGAAGTTTTCTGAAGCGAACTAGATCATCCATTGTCTTTGTTTCAGTCTGATTCTGTTCTGTAAGTTTGGATTTCTTTGCTTTACTATCTTCATCTTCAGAATCTTCATTTTGTTTTGTCACCTGTGAATAAAAATGTTTCTGATTGAAGATTCATAACTGATTCCGCCAAATGTTCCGAAAACTGAAATGAAGGTGATTGATTTTTATTGAGCCTGGACTTTTGTCACAAAAGCAACTTATAGAGATCCTTTATTCCATCGTTGGCTTTGTTATTATAATCAACGTAAATATACCTTGATAGTGGGTCTTCCCATGGATAGAAACAAGTGCCTGTGGCGCCACAGTTCCAGGAGATTCCACACTCCGACACCGGTGTCTTTACCATACTACTACTATATGGACCATAATTTGGTATTCGGCCTTTGGTTTCTTTTTGTATCCTTTTTTATAAGTTCTAAAACTTTAACTTTTATTCTGTGGGTTGTGTTGGTGTTAGAATAGTATTAATGGAACAATTGAGTTTTTCAAGAAAAAAATAATACATTTTGATTCACCGTTTACGTGACAGGAAACCAAACAGGAAATCAATCTTTATTTTCTTTATTTTGCACAATATATTTCAAAAGACATAAATGAACACCATTACTAGTGTTACTTGCTTCATGTTAATATTTAAAATCTATTTTCAATGTTAAATTAAAGATTTTTTTTAAACACGACAGGAAACCATAAGAAACCGAAAGCATTTTATTAGTTTAATTTTATTGCAAAATCTGCTTAAAATAATCTGAACAGTATACTTTTTCTTAAAATCCATCTTCAATGTAACAGTATTATAAAACTCCTAAATATGTGCTTGTTTTGAAAACAATTAGTACAATTTATTCAGAAATTTCCATATTTTCTTCATTGATACAGGATACCATAATCGTTGTATCTTGATGTTTTAGCCAAAAAAATGTATCTATATTTGGTTTTGAAAATCCTTTTATATATTATTTATTTCAAATCATTGGCAATGTAAAATTCTTTAAATCCAGTAAAGAAGAACACTTTTAACTTGGAATTAAAATCTTTAAAATAGGCACCATGTGATATTTGTGACCTGTACACCATCTACATGGTTTCCACATTTTAACCTACTTTAGTGGGCTAAAATCAATAAAGTATTTCCTTTCAAGTCATGCATGGTAAAAGTTTACTTCTCCTTTGACAAGTTTATTGCGTTTCTGAAAAGTGTTTGCAGAACATGAATAAAAAAAAAAAATTAAAAATTGTGACAAAGATACCAACTTTGTACATTCCAAGTGTAACGGTATATTAACATGTATTTTTTATTAAATTATCTTTATTCACCTAAAATATCCAGTAATATTTACTGCTGAAGCAAAATCAATCTAACGAGCATGGGCACAATGATAAGAGACGTAATGTCTATTGAATTTTCCAAGGACCCTTTACATCGTTATCAGGAAACAAAGTGTGTTATAACGTCTGTCAAATCTGAAATCGATTTTGTCAAGTCATTGGGCATTTATTTTCACACAAGATTGTATGTAACATTATGCACATAGGAAAAATAATAGACCCCCGGCACAATCTCTTTGAAAATTGTATTTTCCTTTTTAAACAAGACGAAACAAGTCTACAGATTATGTTTGCTAACATCCCGTTGGAAACAAAAACAATGTTTAGACCTAGTATTTCATACATCCGGCCGTAAGGGCGTGATCACATGGTAGTCACATGTTTCACGTATGACCGGAAATGATTAGAACTTAACGACAAAAACAATTTAAAAAAAAGAAGGAAATAACAGGACTTCTGTTTCGTTTGAAATGTAACGCATAACGATAACGTCATTTTCTAACTTAATTATTCCGAAGAACAAAACTAGAATGTAAATCGTAAATCATCTCTGATTTACCTGTTTGAACATCTCGCGAGAATTCATATTTGCATATTGTTATAAAGAATTCTATTACGACAAAGCAGATTACATCATCTAAAATTTGCGTTACGAAATTGGAAACCAAAGTAACGCTAGTGTTCTTACACCTGCTACAGAAATACTTATAGTTCTCAGCATTTTCTTCTGACTATTCTTATTGGTCGATGTTCTTTATTATTTGAAAGCAAAAGTTACGAATTTGCCGGTGACGATTATCTATAAATCAGTCAGCGTTATGCACCTCGGAAGCGAAAAGTAATGCAAGAAACAACACAAAAATACGGTCGTATAATCTTTAAAATTTGTTAATTTCAATTTTTTTTCTAGGGAAGAGTAGCATACACTTGTATGTTGATAAAAATAAAGGCATCTTTAGATGTAGTTACAACTTTTCTTACAGTAATACACATTTTCATCACTTTTCTATAGTTATAGGAAATGAGCCCAATAGCAAATTAAGGTCCATATATAGCTATAGGAAGAAGAAGACCTAACAACTCTTCAACTGCAGTCAAGACAGTAGTCAGTACTCTTATTCCTTAACTCATGTAATGTAAGATCGTACCAACTTACTCAACTAAACACAGAGAGCTTTTGATTGTTTTATCATTATGACGTTTTTCTTTAGTCTATAATTTTTTGTTGTTTTGCCCCTCATGGCCTCAACCTCAGGGCTGAGTATTTTTTGTTTTGACAACAAAAAAATGTAAGATTTTACCTCGTCTACTTCATTAGCAAGCTGTAGGAAAGCCTTTGCTTTTCTTTTCTTTGACTCAACTCTTTTATCTTTCTTAGACATGTTAGAAATCTTGCAAGTTTCCATGCTGCAATTTTTTGGGGTATTTAGATGAACCTTGTTTCAATGTTAAATACATGCTTGAATATGTCTATTTTCGACCCTTAATTTGTAATTCTCTTATTCGTCCCTAAACTAGTGATTTGATTATTCGTCTCTAAATTTGTATTTGTTTTTAAAACCCGTGAGAAAAGGGGTGAGGGTCCGTGTTTCACTATTTTTTAATTTTTTAGTATAAAGATATCAATAAAATTGAGAAAGGAAATAGCTCAACAGAAACAAGAGGCTCTCAAGAGCCTGAATCGCTCACCTTAAATTTTTTGCTTAAATCTTCCATCAATGATTATTTTGGGTTTTCAATTTATATAAATGGTTCTTCGATTCTGTCATATCTTCTTCAAAAGCAAAAACAAGAGTGGACACACTGAAATGTCTCGTTTGTCTCGTGTTCATAATATAATTTATGATGAAAGTATAAAAAAAACATTGTATACCCCAAGCATTACATTATTGCTGTTTACAGTTTATCTACATCTATAATAATATTCAAGTTAATAACCAAAAACAGCAAAATTTCCTCAAAATTACCAATTCAGGGGCGGCAACCCAACAACGGGTTGTCCGATTCATCTGAAAATTTCAGGGTAGATAGATCTTGACCTGATAAACAATTTTACCCCCATGGCAGATTTGCTCTAAATGCTTTGGTTTTTGAGTTATAAGCTAAAAACTGCATTTTACCCCTATGTTCTATTTTTAGCCATGGCGGCCATCTTGGTTGGTTAGCCGGGTCACCAGACACAATTTTTAAACTAGATACCCTAATAATGATTTTGACCATGTTTGGTTAAATTTGGCCCAGTAGTTTCAGAGGAGAAGATTTTTGTAAAAGATTACTAAGATTTACGGAAATGGTTAAAAATTGACTATAAAGGGCCATAACTCCTAAAGGGATCAACTGACCATTTCGGTCATTTGACTTATTTGTAAATCTTACTTTGCTGAACATTTTTGCTGTTTACAGTTTATCTCTATCTATAATAATATTCATGATAATAACCAAAAACAGCAAAATTTCCTTAAAATAACCAATTCAGAGGCAGCAACCTAACAATCGGTTGTCTGATTCATCTGAAAATTTCAGGGTAGATAGATCTTGACCTGATAAACAATTTTACCCCCATGGCAGATTTGCTCTAAATGCTTTGGTTTTTGAGTTATAAGCTAAAAACTGCATTTTACCCCTATGTTCTATTTTTAGCCATGGCGGCCATCTTGGTTGGTTGGCCGGGTCACCGGACACAATTTTTAAACTAGTTACCCCAATGATGATTGTTGTCAAGTTTGGTTCAATTTGGCCCAGTAGTTTCAGAGGAGAAGATTTTTGTAAAAGAACTAAGATTTACGGAAAATGGTTAAAAATTGACTATAAAGGGCCATAACTCCTAAAGGGATCAATTGACCATTTCGGTCATGTTGACTTATTTGTAAATCTTATTTTGCTGAACAGTTTTCCTGTTTACAGTTTATCTCTATCTATAATAATATTCATGATAATAACCAAAAACAGCAAAATTTCCTTAAAATTACCAATTCAGGGGCAGGTAACCTAACAACGGGTTGTCCGATTCATCTGAAAATTTCAGGGCAGATAGATATTGACCTGATAAACATGTTTATCCCATGTCAGATTTGCTCTAAATGCTTTGGTTTTTGAGTTATAAGCTAAAAAGTGCATTTTACCCCTATGTTCTATTTTTAGCCATGGCGGCCATGTTTTTTGATGAAATGGGAATTAAAACACAAACTTTATTCTAGATACCCTAGGAATCAATCAGATGAAGTTTGGTTTGAATTGGTTTAGTAGTTTCAGAGGAGAAGATCTTTGAAATAGTTTACGACGGATGGACGACGACGACGGATGGACGACGACGACGGACGGACGACGACGGACGCCAAGTGATGGCAAAAGCTCACATTTCCTTTTGGAAAGGTGAGCTAAAAAAGCACATTAACAAAAATGTATGCTTCTTCCGGAGGCAGATTGTGAGCTTAAATGAACGGTGACCCCAATTTTTTTTATATCATTTTTCTTTTAAGTATATGATTAAGTTCATTTATAAAAAAAATATAGCGAAATCCTATATTAGAAAAAAAAAATTGATTTGTACCCAGGAGCCCCCTTAAGTCAAAAAAAAATTCAAAAACAATCGAAATGATCAAAACGTTCAGGTGAGTATTTTTAAAGTTTGCTTAAATATCCAAACTTAATTTTAGAGTTTAAAACGAAGTTTATGATTTTAATTATTTGGTGATTTAAAAAAAAATTAAAGTCATATGAAACGAGTGACCGGTTAAAAATAATGTTATTCCAATTCTCAGACTTGAACCAATCAATGCATACAAACATCATCAACTTAGTCTTCTGTTCACGATTTTGTCATTTTTTTCGCATAAATTTCGTCTAATCGTCAATATTTTTCAATCGGTCAGTGTTGTGAAAACATGGCAGGTAATTAAAGTTCGTGTTTTGAAGCCGAAGTTTAACGATTGTCATCTGTTTGTCAACAATCAACATAAAAGCATGGATATATGAGCACGTGTATCAGTCAGATAATAGTTTATTTTAATGACATCCATGCGTATTGCGATCACCGGATTTTTACGGGATGGGTCACACTGAGGTCACTTTGCATACGGAAAATATGTCGGAGAATTGCTTCCTGGAAGGAAGGAAGCAATGAAAATAAAGTAAACTTCTTCTGAATATGAACAAAAAAAAAAGAATTTTCTTCAGAAAAAAAGTATATGAACATATGTTTTATAATGAAAACTATCCATTGAGTTATAAAAAAACATTAGTCCAGCCTTGGCCTCAGTGACAACAACAAAAATAAAAAATGAAAATAAGTCACTGAGGCCAGGGATGGACTAAAAAAACATATGTATTATTTGTTTTAATTTGAGGTTTCTAATGACTTTAAACAAAAATTGGAATAATTATATTTTAAACATATACTTTGATAAAAAAAATCCAAAAAACATAAATTTGATTTGATTGAGATCTTATTATTTTCGTTATCTCAAGTTGAAAGAAATTTGAAATCCATTTATTATTCGGTATACATTTCACTTGTTTCTGAACCGAAAATTGTGTATAGTAAAGTAAAGGCAACAGTAGTATACCGCTTTTCAAAACTCATAAATCCATGGACTTAGGCCGAATCAATATTAGGTCGAGAGAAAGTTATTTTTCAAACACTGACATGACATAGATGGGCACGTTGCAGTAAGCGCAAAAAAGACGAAGATTATCAGCGGCAATTTCAAAACAAAGCATGAAAACAACTAAACAACTTGCAAGGTTAAAAAATGATTGATTTTTTTTTCAGATAATTCAAAACTATGAGTTTACTTACCATTTTATATAACATAAAAGTTAAACACCCACAACCATGTTAAATCATACAGCTTTTTTTTACAGGGGACATCTGTGGCCGAGTGGACTAAGACTAAAATTTTTTGTATCTTATCTTTATCTGTATATAACCCAGGTTAGGATCTTTTGGGGGATATATGCTCACAGAAATGAGAACACATTGGTTAGTCCAGTGGTTGGAGGGGAGTCCCCAGGGGCGTGTCCAGGATATTTGAAAAATGGGGCGTAGAATAAAATATTTCGCCGAGCGAAGCGCGAATATTTTTTTGGACCTTTTTTGGCTTAAAAACATAAAATAATAGAGAATTGCACTAATGTTTGTGCTGTATTTATACCACTCTACCAAGAAATTTGTTTTGCATGCACACGTATAAAAATTGCGGTTTTTATCCAACGCAATCATAGGTTTGAACCCCGTTCTGGATATCATAGTCAAATCTGAGTGACCCCTTCCAAGGCAACGCGTTAAAAAAATAACCCCATCTTAGACAATTTAGCTGAAAATACAACCCCTTTTGTCAGAATATACCCAGTATCGTATATATAGTAATATAACCCCCCCCCCCCCCCCCCCCCCCCCCCCCCTCTTGATATTTCTTCTGATATATTAACTTGCAAATTTCTTTTCGAATGCTGCGGTGCTTTCTCCATGGTTGTTATGTGTGACATCATGAATCTGAATTTAGTAACAAATTTCTTATATTGACCACCAATATACATATACAATGAAAATAGAAACATACATGTAGCCTCAATATACGTAAAAAATAGAAACAAGGCAAGTTCAGATACGTACATGGAAAATAACTTATGAAACATGTGATCTCCCTATCCAATGAAAACAGTAGAACATGTAGAATGCTACACAATTTGTAATATGTATATTTTTTGGTAAAAAAATAGTTCCTGTTTATCCATATTTTATCTTTCATATAAGCTTTGCATTTTACATATTTTGGCCACGAGCATCACTGAAGAGACATTATTTGTCGAAATGCACATCTGGTGCAGAAAAATTGGTACAGTTAATGTTATTATTAATAAATGGACTTAATAGTTTTTCTGCCATTTAACATTACAATTTCACTCTGTCATGTCTGAGCTCAAAGATTTCTACCAAACTCATAAAACTTGAATAGAAGCTTGTTCATTTTGTTGTTTATGATCAAAAGCTTGTATCCAGAAGGAAATTTTGTAAAAATTTATTTCTTGTTTTTCTGTATATATATAACTTATAACATGTCTAAATATATGCATGATATATATATATATCAGACTTGGGGTAATTGTAATTGTAATCGTTAATCAGCTGTAATTGATTACAATTTTTCAAGTAATTATGGTTATCATTAATCAGCCAAAAATCTGATTACATGTAATTTAATTCAATTAATTACTTTTCAAAATGCCCTGTAATCCTGATTACTTTTGGATTACATTCTGATTACAATGAAAAAAATTTAAACTGTGTTTATGGTCAATAAATGAACCTTTTTGTTATTCTTATCTAAGAAATATTTAACTACTTTAAATAGTTTGGTTTACTTTATAAATCATGTTAATTGATTTGTATACTTCAGTAAAAAAGTAAACTGTTACATTATTGAAAATTCATCATTAGTCTAAGAAGAGACATTATACAATTATATCTCTGGCCTTAGTGAAAGACATTGTACATTTCTATATATATTTGATATTAAACTGTTATATTTTAAAAGTAATACTTTTCTTTAACCCTGAATTATAATCTTTTGTTAATATTGTGATTTTGTCAATTTAAAATTGACAGGTAAGAAACCAATTAAGGTTTGTTTTTATTGCAATTACCAATTGAGTATAGCTGTATGACAATACATGTGATAAAGAGATTAATCAAACATGTGGAAATTTATCTAATTAGCACAAACTAAATTAAAAGTTGGACAACTATTTTGTTCAAAATAAGCAAATTTTTATATGTATATGGACTGGACATGTAAAATGCAATGATTTTAGTATTTGTTGATATGTTTACAATTTTATTACACAATTATATTAAAATTTAAATTGTTCTTAACTGATAACTTTATTTCATCCATATTTTAACTACCACAAACAGCACCTTGAAATGCATTATATACAGTCTGAAAGAGGTCAGAGGGTAAACAGCAAACTCTTTATAAAGCTTTTTTTCAATTGAAGTCAAAAACAATCAGAGATCAATGATGATAAATTGTAATGGGTCATAACTAGTGACACAATGTTCATGTATGAATGTAGTGAATTTTTGTGGTTTATTTAATAGATGAAGTTTGAAGTCATCATTTTATAATATATCAAACAAAATCGATTCTAAAAATGCACAAGGTACATTAAAGGTTTATTCATTCACATCATACAAAATGGTGTTGTTTTTTTTAAATTCATTGTAATCAGATGTAATCATGATTACTTTGCCAATGTAATCATTAATTTAATCAGACACCTTCAGAAATGATGTAATCATTAATTTAATTTAATCGTACAAATGACAAAGTAATTGTAATTTAATCAATTACATTAGAAGTAATCGGACCCATCTCTGATATATATATACGTAAATGTAATTTTATTCATTCAATTAGCATTGATAAGTTATGTGTATGGCAATCATTATCACTGAAACTAGTATATATTTGTTCAGGGGCCAGCTGAAGGACGCCTCTGGGTGCGGGAATTTCTCGCTACATTGAAGACCTGTTGGTGACCTTCTGCTGTTGTTTTTTTCTATGGTCGGGTTGTTGTCTCTTTGGCACATTCCCCATTTCCATTCTCAATTTTATGATGTGTGATCTTTGTTAAATTCATGTACATGATGTACACATGTTAACATAAAACCCATGTTTAATGATAATAATGTTTAGGATCTATATTTTATCTTTTTTTATTTTACAGAGAATTAGGATTACTACGAAAAAGAAGTATAAATTCCAGTACCAGTAGGAAACCATCAACAGGTATAAGCATACAATTTGCTGTTTCGGAATCTTATGCATCTTTGGTATTATTTTTAAAAGTGTACTGTACTGTACACTAATGACCGAAACATCATGATTGGTTAAAGATGTCATAAACAATGGAAAATCAACCAATGAAGTGAAGTTATTTTAATTTCGGGGCATTAACAAAGAAATTACCCATGGTTCTTTAGGTTCTGTAAAAGCCAAATATATTTATCATTCTTTCTTGGATTATTTGTATTTTTGAAAATATACACTATATGTACCCTTCAGAATTTTAGGGAGAAGTGGGCATGAAGACCCAACACACAGACTTATGGGAGAAATGAAGGATTCAATTCAAACTTTTTTTGAAATTTCCCAGTATTTATACTATCTTGTTATTTTGAAAGAATCTTTTGCCTGACAAATGTTATAATGTTTATTGTCATGCAATGCGGTCTAAATTAATTGATATATCAAAGAATTGTAAAATTATACAGTGAACAAATTTTGCTGCATCTCAAAGACTTTTTTCAAACCAGTCAGCATGGTTTTGCCCAAGATTGTTCTGAATGAAATAAATAAAGCAAAACCATCCGAACAACAACAACAACCTCTATTAAATCTATTTTTGATGTTTTTAGACCAAACATTTCCATATTTAGTGGTATTAGATTTTGAATCAACATGTTGGCAGGATGGTAAATTTAGAACTCAGGAAATCAGTAAGTAAACTATCCATTAAAACTAATAGTTTTATAATTAAAACAAACAAATAATTAAAAATAAAAACATCAACCAAGAATTTATCAAAATTAAATTTGTGGTAAACGAAGAACAGCACTCAAAAGAGGGGCAAAAGATACCAGAGGGACATCCAAACTCCTAGATCAAAAATAAACTGATAATGAAATGGCTAAAAAAGTAGAGACAAACAGACAAATAATAGTACTTTAGACACAACATAGAAATTGAAGACTAAGCAACAAAAACCCCACCAAAAACTTGGGGTGATCTCAGGTGAGCAAGATATGTAAGCAAAGGCACATGCATCCAGACAACAAACCGCAGACAAGCTTTGAATAGTGACAACATTATGTACCTACATGTAATATTGATATATAAAAACTTAGATATTCTTTGGCCTTGAACTCACCAGGATGTATTTTGAATGAACAAGTTGTGATATATATCTGAGAGCTCTCAAAGGGAAAACAAACACATTTTGTATTTTAGTTCAGGAATATGAAATTCAAATTGTTGCTTAAGTCAAATTGACTATTCAGACTTTTGGGCTTAAGGTAAGCTTGACATTTTCCCTAATATTCAGACTTTTGAGTTATTTCCTTTAAAATGCTGTTACTTTAGTTATGCTTTATATTTCTTATAAAGGGCTATAGTTATGCCTTGGAAGTTCCTATAAACAGGGATAGTTTTGCTTTGTTTATCCTATGAAGGGTTATAGTTATGCTTGGTAGTGCTTATAAAGATGGATAGCTATGATTAGTATTTTGTATTAAGAAATAGTTATTCTAAAAAAGAAGATATGTTATGATTGCCAATGAGACAGCTCTCCTACAGAGACCAAATGACACAGATATTAACAACTATAGGTCACTTTACAGCCTTCAACCAGGAGCAAATCCCATACCGAGTAATCAGCTATAAAAGGCCCAGAAATGACAATGTAAAACAATTCAAACGAGAAAACTAACAGCCTAATTTATATATATACAAACAATGAATGAAAAGCAAATATGTCAAACATAAACAAACGACCCCCACTGAATTAAATGCTCCTGACTTGGGACAGACACATACATACAGAATGTGGCAAGGTTATGCTTGGTATTTCCTACAATGTATAATGAACGTATTAAAGTTATGCCTGACATTTCCTGTAAAAACTAGAGTTATGCTTGGTATTTTCAGTTGAGTTTCCTGCAGTATTACTGAACACTTCTACAGGAAAGATAGAAAGTGAGTTTCAGTTTTATGTACAACCACAAGAATCACCAAACCTGAGTGAATTCTGTAAACAGCTGACTGGTATAACACAGGTATGTCCTTTACTAGAATCCAAGATGGCTGATTTAGAGACTAACAACCAGGGGGTCTAGGTGGAGGTCACAATTAGATTTACAGATCACACCATGCTGTCCAATCACATTCTTTGGTCACACTAATCATTGGCAGTACAAAACAAAAACCCTACAGCTTAACATATTAAACAGATATGATATAGAGTTTTACTTTGTATTTAAATATTTTCACAACTTAAAAATCGTAAAAGTTTTATACAGGAAATCCTTGTTTAGGTGGAGAGGGCTTACATAGGCTATGCCTGTTGCCCAATCCAATTCAATTTATTAGAATAAAATATTGTTTAAAATAAACTTGTCTTTGTTTGATTTAGTTGTATGTTTTTGTTTAGATTATTTTGTTTGGTTGAACATCATTGTGTATATATCTAAATTATCTTTGATTGGATATAAGAAGATGTGGTATGAGTGCCAATGAGACAACTCTCCATCCAAGTCACAATTTGTAATTTTAACTAAACCATTATAGGTAAAAGTTTCGGACTTTAACAATGAGCCTTGGCTCACACCGAATAGCAAGCTATAAAAGGCCCCAAAAATGACAAGTGTAAACCATTCAAACCAGAAAACTAACAGTCTAATCTATATAAAAAAAACAAAATACACTTATGACCCACATCAAAAAACAATCAGATTCGAATTTCTGACTAAGTGCAAACAAATACAATGTATATGGAAGTTTTTAACAACCTTGACTGGCTATATAGCCCTTGCAAGGTCGGAGCCAACAAGTGCAGCTGGTTTAAAAGTTTTAATACCTACCAATCTTTGCCCTTATCCGAATCAATGTGGAACATTACAACATAAAAAAGACACACTGTATGTTTACACAATTTTGGCTGCTAGATTCCAATGATTGTCATGGTAATCGATTATACCTGATTGGGTAGCTCACAGAATTTGTCAATATAACCGAACAATATCCAACAATCATATAAGTGGGAGGTTAAGATAGCTATTTAAACCAGGTTTAACACTCCATTTACCATCTTGAAAATGTATGTGTCAGGATAATGAAGAATTTGGCAAAACAAATGTTTGGTTTTGTCAGTTTTTAGCTCACCTGGCCCAAAGGGCCAAGTGAGCTTTTCCCATCACTTTGCGTCCGGCGTCGGCGTCGTCGTCCGTTGTCTGTCGTCCGTCGTCCGGCGTCCGTCGTCGTTAACTTTTACAAAAATCTTCTCCTCTGAAACTACTAATCCAAATTGAATCAAACTTGGCCACAATCATCATTGGGGTATCTAGTTAAAAAAATTTGTGGCGTGACCCGGTCAACCAACCAAGATGGCCGCCACAGCTAAAAATAGAACATAGGGGTAAAATGCAGTTTTTGGCTTATAACTCAAAAACCAAAGCATTTAGAGGAAATCTGACAGGGATAAAAATGTTTATCAGGTCAAGATCTATCTGCCCTGAAATTTTCAGATGAATCGGTCAACCCGTTGTTGGGTTGCTGCCCCTGAATTGGTAATTTTGAGGAAATTTTGCTGTTTTTGGTTATTATCTTGAATATTATTATAGATAGAGATAAACTGTAAACAGGAATAATGTTCGGCAAAGTTACATTTACAAATAAGTCAACATGACCGAAATGGTCAATTGACCCCTTTAGGAGTTATTGCCCTTTATAGTCAATTTTTAACCATTTTTCATAAATCTAAGTAATCTTTTACAAAAATCTTCTCCTCTGAAACTACTGGGCCAAATTAATCCAAACTTGGCCACAATCATCTTTGGGGTATCTAGTTTAAAAAATGTGTGGCGTGACCAGGTCCAGGGATCTCCATGGCCTGTTTAACGATGGAGCCCCGCCATCGTTCAAATGTCTTGCGCCATCGTCAAATGACTCGCGCCATCGTTAAATTGTCTTGCGCCATCGTTAAATTGTCTTCCGCCATCGTTCAAAACTTCATCGTTTTTTCTAGCCCGACGCCATTTTTTTTTATCAATTATAATCAAATGCATGTAATTGCATAACCCTTAGGCTTTTTATGTTATAATCCAATACAGTTCTAACGCCTGAGGGATATCCGGATTAAGATCGCTAATTACTTGTACCTGATGAGCTTGTACAGGTAGATCAACAAACCAAACAGGAGAATACTATCTGAGGATAGACGATCCATTTGTCGAAGTAATCAACTAAGTTTCAGCAAATGATTATGATAATTTAGATTAAATAAATAAATTAATAATCCAGTTACAAAGAAAACAGTTTAACAAGTCGAACACGTGCTTTATTTTGACTTACGCAATCAGCATCCCCCTTTTTTAAGAAGTACAAAATAAGACGCAAAACAGTAAATATTATTTCATCGTAAATAAATCGAGTACTGCTGTAACGATAATTTAGAATTACTTTAAAAGTTTAAAAGTAAAAACTTAAATATTTCCTGTAAAGAAATATCGTATCTAAATTCCGAATTCATTTCGTATATTACAATCAAATTGATACATCCGCGTTTCCGGTTTCTATTCAGACTCGAAAGATGCATGTTGCAGAGCATCAATTTTTCCAGATAGTCATTAAAAACCTTTTCATTTGTCGACGTTTGCTTTACAAATCTCTTTAACCTTTTACATAACACGTACGAATTGTTTTGTTGTTGCTGCAAATCAGCCATACCGGTAATGGGCTCTGAATTTGACAGTGTCCACGAAAAATAAGCTCCACATTAGATGATTTTTAACCCCCATAACAATTACCAAAAATAAAAGAAATCTGCATGGGGACCTTCATGACAGCTTTTGGTCATTCTCGACTAAGGGGGGGGGGGCATGATGACTTGGCATTTGAATGGTTAAAAACGGCAATAAATGAAAATATTGATACTTCTAATTCTATAATGAAAATTCGAATAAATATGATTTAAATAAGCAATGAATTAGCATTTTCACCATTCCTTATATGGAGGGATAAAATACTTCCGATCGCGCTACACTGTACAGCGTAGACAAGGTTTGTAATGGTGAAAGTTCCTCCATGGTTCAATTTTCATCCATGGAGATCCCTGCAGGTCAACCAACCAAGATGGCCGCCATGGCTAAAAATAGAACATAGGGGTAAAATGCAGTTTTTGGCTTATAAATCAATAACCAAAGCATTTAGAGGAAATCTGAAGTGGGGTAAAAATGTTTATCAGGTCAAGATCTATCTGCCCTGAAATTTTCAGATGAACCGGTCAACCTGTTGTTGGGTTGCTGCCCCTGAATTGGTAATTTTGAGGAAATTTTGCTGTTTTTGGTTATTATCTTGAATATTATTATAGATAGAGATAAACTGTAAACAGCAATAATGTTCATCAAAGTAAGATTTACAAATAAGTCAACATGACCGAAATGGTCAGTTGACCCCTTTAGGAGTTATTGCCCTTTATAGTCAATTTTTAACCATTTTTCGTAAATCTTTGTTATCGTTTACAAAAATCTTCTCCTCTGAAACTACTGGGCCAAATTAATTCAAACTTGGCCACAATCATCTTTGATGTACCTTGTTTGAAAAATGTGTCCGATGACCTGGCCATCCAACCAAGATGGCCACCACGGCTAAAAATAGAACAGGGGTAAAATGTAGTTTTTTGCTTTAAATATAACTCTGAAACCAAATCATTTAGAGGAAATCTGACAAGAAGTTAAATTGTTTATCAAGTCAATATATATCTGCCCTGAAATATTCAAATGAATTGGACAACCAGTTGTTGGGTTGCCGCCCTCCAATTGGTAATTTTTAAAGAAATTTTGCTGTTTTTAGCTCACCTGGCCCGAAGGGCCAAGTGAGCTTTTCCCATCACTTTGCGTCCGGTGTCCGTCGTCCTGCGTCCGTCGTCGTCCTGCGTCCGTCGTCGTTAACTTTTACAAAAATCTTCTCCTCTGAAACTACTAAGCCAAATTTAATCAAACTTGGCCACAATCATCATTGGGGTATCTAGTTTGAAAAATGTGTCCGGTGACCCCGCCAACCAACCAAGATGGCCGCCATGGCTAAAAATAGAACATAGGGGTAAAATGCAGTTTTTGGCTTATAACTCAAAAACCAAAGCATTTAGAGCAAATCTGACATGGGTTAAATTGTTTATCAGGTCAAGATCTATCTGCCCAGAAATTTTCAGATGAATCGGACAACCCGTTGATGGGTTGCTGCCCCTGAATTGGTAATTTTATGGAAATTTTGCTGTTTTTGGTTATTATCTTGAATATTATTATAGATAGAGATAAACTGTAAACAGCAATAATGTTCAGCAAAGTAAGATTTACAAATAAGTCAACATGACCGAAATGGTCAGTTGACCCCTTAAGGAGTTATTGCCCTTTATAGTCAATTTTTAACCATTTTTCGTAAATCTTAGTAATCTTTTACAAAAATCTTCTCCTCTGAAACTACTGGGCTAAATTAATCCAAACTTGGACACAATCATCTTTGGTGTATGTAGTTTAAAAAATGTGTCCGGTGACCCGGCCATCCAACCAAGATGGCTGCCACGGCTAAATATAGGACATAGGGGTAAAATGCAGTTTTTGGCTTATAACTCAAAAATCAAAGCATTTAGAGCAAATCTGACACGGGGTAAAATTGTTTATCAGGTCAAGATCTATCTGCCCAGAAATTTTCAGATGAATCGGACAACCCGTTGATGGGTTGCTGCCCCTGAATTGGTAATTTTATGGAAATTTTGCTGTTTTTGGTTATTATCTTGAATATTATTATAGATAGAGATAAACTGTAAACAGCAATAATGTTCAGCAAAGTAAGATTTACAAATAAGTCAACATGACCGAAATGGTCAGTTGACCCCTTAAGGAGTTATTGCCCTTTATAGTCAATTTTTAACCATTTTTCGTAAATCTTAGTAATCTTTTACAAAAATCTTCTCCTCTGAAACTACTGGGCTAAATTAATCCAAACTTGGCCACAATCATCTTTGGGGTATCTAGTTTAATAAATGTGTCCGGTGACCCGGCCAACCATCCAAGATGGCCGCCACGGCTAAAAATAGAACATAGGGGTAAAATGCAGTTTTTGGCTTATAACTCAAAAACCAAAGCATTTAGAGCAAATCTGACATGGAGTAGAATTGTTAAACAGGTGAAGATCTATCTGCTCTAAAATTTTCAGATGAATCGGATAACCCGTTGTTGGGTTGCTGCCCCTGAATTAGTAATTTTAAGGAAATTTTGCTGTTTTTGGTTATTATCTTGAATATTATTATAGATAGAGATAAACAGTAAACAGCAATAATGTTCAGCAAAGTAAGATTTACAAATAAGTCAACATGACTGAAATGGTCAGTTGACCCCTTTAAGAGTTATTGCCCTTTATAGTCAATTTTTAACCATTTTTCGTAAATCTTAGTAATATTTTACAAAAATCTTCTCCTCTGAAACTACTGGGCCAAATTAATCCAAACTTGGCCACAATCATCTTTTGGGTTAGTATTTTAAAAAAATGTGTCCGGTGACCCGGCCATCAAACCAAGGTGGCCGCCATGGCTAAAAATAGAACATGGGGTAAAATGCAGTTTTTGGCTTATAACTCAAAACTCAAAGCATTTAGAACAAATCTGACATGGGGTAAAATTGTTTATCAGTTCAAGATCTATCTGCCCTCAAATGTTCAGATGAATCGGACAACCCGTTGTTGGGTTGCTGGCCCTGAATTAGTAATTTTAAGGAAATTTTTCTTTTTTTGGTTATTATCATGAATATTATTATAGACAGAGATAAACTGTAAACAGCAATAATGTTCACCAAAGTAAGATTTACAAATAAGTCAACATGACTGAAATGGTCAGTTGACCCCTTTAGGAGTTATTGCCCTCTATAGTCAATTTTTAACCATTTTTCGTAAATCTTAGTAATCTTTTACAAAAATCTTCTCCTCTGAAACTACTGGGCCAAATTAATCCAAACTTGGCCACAATCATCTTTTGGGTTAGTAGTTTGAAAAATGTGCCCGGTGACCCGGCCATCCAACCAAGATGGCCGCTATGGCTAAAAATAGAACATGGGGTAAAATGCAGTTTTTGGCTTATAACTCAAAACCCAAAGCATTTAGAGCAAATCTGACATGGGGTAAAATTGTTTATCAGGTCAACATTTATCTGCTCTGAAATTTTTAGATGAATCGGACAACCCGTTGTTGGGTTGCTGACCCTGAATTGTTAGTTTTAAGGAAATTTTGCTGTTTTTGGTCATTATCTTGAATATTATTATTGATAGAGATAAACTGTAAACAACAATAATGTTCAGCAAAGTAAGATTTACAAATTAGTCAACATGACCGAAATGGTCAATTGACCCCCTTAGGAGTTATTGTTCTTTATAGTCAATTTTTAACAATTTTCATAAAATTTGTAAATTTTTACTAACATTTTCCACTGAAACTAATGGGCCAAGTTCATTATAGATAGAGATAATTTTAAGCAGCAAGAATGTTCAGTAAAGTAAGATGTACAAACACATCACCATCACCAAAACACAATTTTGTCATGAATCCATCTGCTTCCTTTAATATTCACATAGACCAAGGTGAGCGACACAGGCTCTTTAGAGCCTCTAGTTTGGTTATTATCTTGACTACTATTATAGATAGCGATAAACTGTTAAGGTAGATAGGGTGTCTTCCTCCATCTTGAATTTAAAAATACTAGAAAACAAGGTCTAGATCTTTGATGAAATGTGCAAATTTTTATAGTAGTAGGTAATTCATATGTAAGAATTTTCATCATAATATAGAAAATGCCATGTTTGATCATATTTATGATTGTATTTTACAAAAAAAAGAATTCTTTTGTTTGATTCATTTTTTTCCAACTTTGTCAAATAAGGGGAGGCAACTCAAATGCAAGGGCAGATAATTCAGATAGTGTTACTTTTACAATAGAATGTGTTAGGAATTTACCCATTTTTACATGTAGCAAGAAAACGAGTCCGGTGACCCCATTTTTTCTTTTTCTTATCTGAAAGCATAATATTGAAGCTATCTTCTCATATTTTATCTCAAAATTCTATGGTGTGGTTTGCGTTTTATGGCTGAAAAATGGGTTTTCCATGCATAAACTATACAAAATCTTGACAATTTTGAACAACCTGTAGCGTGAAAATAAGTCCGGTGACCCATTCTTTTTATTAATGTTTTTAAACAAGCAGGATATGAACTACATTTTGGCAAATTATTAAAAGATTCTATGGATTATAATTTAGACACCCCATCTACCTTAACAGCGATAATGTTCATCAAAGTAAGATCTACAAATAAGTCAACATGACCTAAATGGTCAATTGACCCCTTAAGGAGTTATTGCCCTTTATAGTCAATTTTTAACAATTTTCATGAATTTGGTAAATTTATGTAAATTTTTACCAAATATTTTTCTCTGTTACTAATGGGCAAAGTTCATTATAGATATAATTGTAAGAAGCAAGAACGTTCAGTAAAGTAAGAACTTCAAACACATCACCATCACCAAAATACAATTTTGTCATGAATCCATTTGTGTCCTTTGCTTAATATGCACATAGACCAAGGTGAGCGACACAGGCTCTTTAGAGCCTCTAGTTTTAAACATCCTCTTTTTGAATTTACCATTGAATTTGTTATTTTTGATATTTTATATTTTACAGGATCAGGTAGACAATGGTATTCCATTAAATCTATGTGTCAGGAAATTTGTGCGCTGGTTGGACTCTCTTAAAGAGAAAAAAGGTGTGGTGTTTACCCAACCATCAACAGAAACAGAAAACTGTCACCTAGCAACAATAGTCACATGGTCAGGTAAGAAAGATGATTTGTTTACACAACTATCAAAGTGAATAATACAGCTATTATTTAACATCAATATTTCTACATACATGATAAGATAGAACTTTAGGCTGGAAAAAGGAAGTTTGCTTGTCACGTTTTGGGATTTTTATCAGATTTTCGGAATCCTCTGGTGTTATCCATTTGAATGCCTTAAAATAATTTGCCCATTGACCCCCATTTTTATACGCCCGTCAAAATTTTGACGGGACGTATTATGGTATACAAATGTCCGGTGTCCGTCCGTCTGTCTGTCTGTCCGGCGTAAACATGTCGCACCGTAACTTGAGAACGACTAATCCAAATTTCATGAAACTTAACATAGTTGTTTCTTATGATGGTCAAATGATCTGTATACTTTTTGGTGAAAATAAGATTAAAACTTTTTGAGTTACGGCACTGTGTAACTAAAACAGGGGTGTGTTTTTTTTTCACATGTCGCACCGTATCTCAAAAACGATTCTTGATTATAACTTAAAACTTTAAACACTTTTTAGTTATATTAATCTTAATATCTGTATACTTTTTGGTGATGATTCAAAATTTTATTTTTGAGTTATTGAGTATTTTGTAAAAAAGGGGGAGGGTTTTTTTACATGTCGCACCATATCTCAAAAACGATTTATGATTATTGCTTAAAACTTTACACATGTCTTTGTTATATTAATCTGAAGATCTGTATACTTTTTGGTGATGATTCAAAATTTCAATTTTGAGTTATTGAGTATTTTGTAAAAAAGGGGGAGGTTTTTTAGCTCACCTGGCCCGAAGGGCCAAGTGAGCTTTTCTCATCACTTGGCGTCCGGCGTCCGTCGTCGTCCGTCGTCGTCCTGCGTTAACTTTTACAAAAATCTTCTCCTCTGAAACTACTAGGCCAAATTTAACCAAACTTGGCCACAATCATCATTGGGGTATCTAGTTTAAAAATTGTGTCCGGTGACCCCGCCAACTAACCAAGATGGCCGCCATGGCTATAAATAGAACATAGGGGTAAAATGCAGTTTTTGGCTTATAACTCAAAAACCAAAGCATTTAGGGCAAATCTGACAAGGGTAATATTGTTAATCAGGTTAAGATCTATCTGCTCTGAAATTTTCAGATGAATCTGACATTCCGTTGTTAGGTTGCTGCCCCTGAATTGGTAATTTTAAGGAAATTTTGCTGTTTTTGGTTATTATCTTGAATATTATTTTAGATAGAGATAAACTGTAAAAAGCAATAATGTTCAGCAAAGAAAGATCTACAAATAAGTCAACATGACCAAAATGATCAGTTGACCACTTTAGGAGTTATTGCCCTTTATAGTCAATTTTTAACCATTTTTCGTAAATCTTAGTAATCTTTTAGAAAAATCTTCTCCTCTGAAACTGCTGGACCAAATTATTTGAAACTTGGCCACAATCATCATTGGGGTATCTAGTTTAAAAATTGTGTCCGGTGACCCCGCCAACTAACCAAGATGACCGCCATGGCTATAAATAGAACATAGGGGTAAAATGCAGTTTTTGGCTTATAACTCAAAAACCAAAGCATTTAGAGCTAATCTGACATTGGATAAAATTGTTAATCAGGCGAAGATCTATCTGCCCTGAAATTTTCAGATGAATTGGACAACCTGTTTTTGGGTTGCGGCCCCTGAATTGTTAATTTTAAGGAAATTTTGCTGTTTTTGGTTATTATATTGAATATTATTATAGATATAGGTAAACTGTAAACAGCAATAATGTTCAGCAAGGTCAGAGTTACAAATAAGTCAACATGACCAAAATGGTCAGTTGACCTCTTTAGGAGTTATTGCCCTTTAAAGTCAATTTTTAACCATTTTTCGTAAATTTTATATATCTTTTACTAAAATCTTCTTCTCTGAAACTGCTGTGCCAAATTGATCCAAACTTGGCCACAATCATCTTTGGGGTTTCTTGTTTAAAAAATGTGTCCGGTGACCTGGCCATCAAACCAAGATGGCCGCCACTGCTAAAAATAGAACATAGGGGTAAAATGCAGTTTTTGGCTTATAACTCAAAAACCAAATAATTTAGAGAAAATCTGACATGAAGTAAAATTGTTAATCAGGTCAAGATCTATCTGCCCTGAAATTTTCAGATGAATTGGACAACCTGTTTTTGGGTTGCGGCCCCTGAATTGGTAATTTTAAGGACATTTTGCTGTTTTTGGTTATTATATTGAATATTATTATAGATATAGGTAAACTATAAACAGCAATAATTTTCAGCAAAGTAAGATCTACAAATAAGTCAACATGAACGAAATGGTCAATTGACCCCTGTAGGAGTTATTGAACTTTGTAGTCAATTTTCAATCTGCTTCCTTTGTTTAATATTCACATAGACCAAGGTGAGCGACACAGGCTCTTTAGAGCCTCTAGTTTTACATGTTGTGCCATATCTCAAAAACAATTTATAGTTATTGCTTAAAACTTTACACACTTCTTTGTTATATTAATCTAAAGATCTGTATACTTTTTGGTGATGATTCAAAACTTTATTTTGGAGTTATTAAGTATTTTGTTAAACAGGGGACGTTTTTTTTACATGTCGCGCCGTATCTCAAAAATAATTTATGATTATTGCTTAAAACTTTACACACTTCTTTGTTTTATTAATCTAAATATCTGTATACTTTTTGGTTTTGATTCAAAATTTGACTTTAGTGATATTTAGTTTTTTGTAAAAAAAAAAAAAAACCAGGGTTGGGGGTTTCACATGTCCCGCCATGTCTCAAAAACAATATATGGTTATTGTTTAAAACTTTCTCTGAAACTATTTATGATTATTGCATAAAACTTCCACACAAGACGTCGGGCGTATCATGTGCTCATGGCGCAGCTGTTTATTCTTTTTATAAATCTTTTATTTGTATAATGATAAGTCTTATAAAATTTTAATTATTTTTTTAATAGTTTTTGAGAACTTAAACTTGTCAATGATAAAGCTATGAAAAGTCAAGAATATTTTTCTTTGGTACCAATTTTTCATAGATTAATGAAAACTATCATTTTTATACCCCCGCTTTAAAAAAGGGGTGGTATACTGTTTTACCTCTGTCTGTCAGTCCGTCCGTCCGTCCGTCCATCAGTCCGTCCGTCAGTCCGTCTGTCAGTCAGTCAGTCCGTCCCATGAAACTTTCGTCACATTTTTCTCAGGAACTACACATCCACCCTTTCTGTAATTTGGTATCAACATTTATATATGTCAGCCACACCGTGTGATGCGTTTTCAGATTCATCACTTGACAACTTCCTGTTTACCGAACACTTGTCTGATTTTACACATGATAGCCAAGTTGAAAATTTTCGTCACATTTTTCTCAGGAACTACAATACAAGGATTTCTGAAATTTGGTTTCAAGATTTATATAAGTCAGCTATACCGTGTGATGCGTTTTCAGATTCATCACTCGACAACTTCCTGTTTACAGAACACTTGTATGATTTTACACATGATAGCCAAGTTGAAAATTTTCGTCACATTTTTCTCAGGAACTACAATACAAGGATTTCTGAAATTTGGTTTCAGGATTTATATAAGTCAGCTATACCGTGTGATGCGTTTTCAGATTCATCATTCGACTACTTCCTGTTTACCGAACACTTGTATGATTTTACACATGATAACCAAGTTAAAAATTTTCGTCACATTTTTCTCAGGAACTACAATACAAGGATTTCTGAAATTTGGTTTCAGGATTTTTATAAGTCAGCTATACCGTGTGATGCGTTTTCAGATTCATCACTCGACAACTTCCTGTTTACCGAACACTTGCATCTTTTTACACTATTAATATTATCCACTTGCGGCAGGGGTATCATCAGTGAGCAGTAGCTCGCAGTTTCACTTGTTTTCCCTGTACACATATATATATTTACAACGTTCTGAAATCATTGGTCAAAATAAGCAATAACCACAAATGTAAAGATTTTAATGTTTAAATTGCCTTCAAGATATTGAATGCATAGACATAACTTGATAACTGCCTTCAATTAAGAATTGAATGCTTCTTTTTTGTAACTTCATTGGGGTGTAAAAGCCTTGACCGAAGTACATTTTGTATGAAACACGGAAGCGCTTCATTTTAATAATGTGCGCACGGTCAATGATTTTACAACACTATGAAGTTACAAAAAGTAGCATTCAATACTTATAATTAATTTTTAGCTCACCTGGGCTGAAGGGCCAAGTGAGCTTTTCCCATCACTTGGCGTCCGGCGTCGTCATGGGTCCATCGTCCGTCGTCGTTAACTTTTACAAAAATCTTCTCCTCTGAAACTACTGGGCCAAATTTAACCAAACTTGGTCACAATCATCATTGGGGTATCTAGTTTAAAAAATGTGTCCGATGACCGGCCATCCAACCAAGATGGCCGCCACGGCTAAATATAGAACATAGGGGTAAAATGCAGTTTTTGGCTTATAACTCAAAAACCAAAGCATTTAGAGCAATCTGACATTGGGTAAAATTGTTTATCAGGTCAAGATCTATCTGCCCTGAAATTTTCAGATTAATCGGGCAACCCGTTGTTGGGTTGCTGCCCCTGAATTGGTAATTTTATGGAAATTTTGCTGTTTTTAGCTCACCTGGCCCGAAGGGCCAAGTGAGCTTTTCCCATCACTTTGCGTCAGTCGTCCATCGTCGTTGTTGTTAACTTTTACAAAAATCTTCTCCTCTGAAACTGCTAGGCCAAATTAAACCAAACTTGTCCACAATCATCATTGGGGTATCTAGTTTAAAAAATGTGTGGCGTGACCCGGTCAACCAACCAAGATGGCCACCACAGCTAAAAATAGAACATAGGGGTAAAATGCAGTTTTTGGCTTATAACTCAAAAACCAAAGCATTTATAGTAAATCTGACAGGGTAAAAATGTTTATCAGGTCAATTTCTATCTGCCCTGAAATTTTCAGATGAATCAGTCAATCGGTTGTTGGGTTGCTGCCCCTGAATTGGTAATTTTGAGGAAATTTTGCTGTTTTTGGTTATTATCTTGAATATTATTATAGATAGAGATAAACAATAAACAGCAATAATGTTCAGCAAAGTAAGATTTACAAATAAGTCAACATGACCAAAATGGTCAGTTGACCCGTTTAGGAGTTTTTGCCCTTTATAGTCAATTTTTAACCATTTTTCTTAAATTAAAGTAATCTTTTACAAAAATCTTCTCCTCTGAAACTACTGGGCAAAATTAATCCAAACTTAATCACAATCATCTTTGGGGTACCTTTTTTAAAAAATGTGTGGCGTGACCTGGTCAACCAACCAAGATGGCCGCCATGGCTAAAAAAAGAACATAGGGGTAAAATGCAGTTTTTTGTCGAGCCTGCAACTTTTGTTGCAGAAAGCTCGACATAGGGATAGTGATCCGGCGGCAGCGGCGGCTACGGCGGCGGCGGCGGCTACAGCGGCGGCGTTAGCTCACTTCTTAAAAGCTTTATATTTTAAAAGGTGGAAGACCTGGATGCTTCATACTTTGTATATAGATGCTTCATGTTACGAAGTTTCCGTCAGTCACATGTCCAATGTCCTTGACCTCATTTTCATGGTTCAGTGACCACTTGAAAAAAAAGTTCAAATTTTTTGTAATGTTGAATTCTCTCTTATTATAAGTAATAGGATAACTATATTTGATATGTGCGTACCTTGCAAGGTCCTCGTGTCTGTCAGAAAATTTTCACTTGACCTCGACCTCATTTCATGGATCAGTGAACAAGGTTAAGTTTTGGTGGTTAAGTCCATATCTCAGATACTATAAGCAATAGGGCTAGTATATTCGGTGTATGGAAGGACTGTAAGGTGTACATGTCCAACTGGCAGGTGTCATCTGACCTTGACCTCATTTTCATGGTTCAGTGGTTATAGTTAAATTTTTGTGTTTTGGTCTGTTTTTCTCATACCATATGCAATAGGTCTACTATATTTGTTGTATGGAATGATTGTTAAGTGTACATGTCTAGCGGGCAGATGTCATGTGACCTTGACCTCATTTTCATGGTTCAGTGGTCAAAGTTAAGTTTTTGAGTTTTGGTCTTTTTATCTAATGCTATATATGCCATAGGTCAACTATATTTGGTGTATGGAAATATTTTATGATCTTTATGTCAGTCGAGCAGGTTTTATTTAACCATGACCTCATTTTCACGGTTCATTGCACAGTGTTAAGTTTTTGTGTTTTGGTCTATTTTTCTTAAACTATAAGTAATGTGTCAACTATATTTGTTGTATAGAAGCATTGTTAGCTGTACCTGTCTGCCTGGCATGGTTCATCTGACCTGGACCTCTTTTTCAAGGTTCATTGGTCTTTGTTTAGTTATCTTGGTTAATGTTAAGTTTATGTGACAGTTGTAATAAAGCTTAGCTTTATACTTAGGACTATCAACATAATATCAATGATTAGTATAGAAGGCGAGACATTTCAGCGTGTGCACTCTTGTGGCTTATAACTCAAAAACCAAAGCATTTAGAGCAAATCTGACAGGGATAAAAATGTTTATCAGGTCAAGATCTACATACCCTGAAATTTTCAAATGAATCTGACAACCTGTTGTTGGGTTGCTGCCCCTGAATTGGTAATTTTAAGGAAATTTTGCTGTTTTTGGTTATTATCTTGAATATTATTATAGATAGAGATAAACAATAAACAGCAATAATGTTCAGCAAAGTAAGATCTACAAATAAGTCAACATGACCAAAATGGTCAGTTGACCCGTTTAGGATTTTTTGCCCTTTATAGTCAATTTTTAACCATTTTTCTTAAATTAAAGTTATCTTTTACAAAAATCTTCTCCTCTGAAACTACTGGGCCAAATTAATCCAAACTTAATCACAATCATCTTTGGGGTACCTATTTTAAAAAATGTGTGGCGTGACATGGTCAACCAACCAAGATGGCCGCCATGGCTAAAAATAGAACATAGGGGTAAAATGCAGTTTTTGGCTTATAACTCAAAAACCAAAGCATTTAGAGCAAATCTGACATGGGATAAAAATGTTTATCAAGTCAAGATCTACCTACCCTGAAATTTTCAAATGAATCTGACAACCTGTTGTTGGGTTGCTGCCCCTGAATTGGTAATTTTAAGGAAATTTTGCTGTTTTTGGTTATTATCTTGTATATTATTATAGATAGAGATAAACTGTAAACAGCCATTATGTTCAGTAAAGTAAGATTTACAAATAAGTTAACATGACCGAAATGGTCAGTTGACCCCTTTAGGAGTTATTGCCCTTTATAGTCAATTTTTAACCATTTTTCGTAAATCTTAGTAATCTTTTACAAAATCTTCTCCTCTGAAACTACTGGGCCAAATTTATCCAAACTTGGCCACAATTATCTTTGGGGTATCTAGTTTAAAAATGTGTCCGGTGACCCGGCCAACCAACCAAGATGGACGCCACGGCTAAAAATAGAACATAGGGGTAAAATGCAGTTTTTGGCTTATAACTTAAAAACCAAAGCATTTAGAGCAAATATGACGTTGGTAAAACTGTTTATCAGGTCAGGATCTATCTACCCTGAAATTTTCAGATGAATCTGACAACCTGTTGTTGGGTTGCTGCCCCTCAATTGGTAATTGTAAGGAAATTTTGTTGTTTTTGGTTATTATCTTGTATATTATTAGGTCACCTGACCTGAAAGGTCAAGTGAGCTTTTCTCATCACTTGGCGTCCTGCGTCCGTCGTCCGTAAACTTTTACAAAAATCTTCTCCTCTGAAACTACTGGGCCTAATTTAACCAAAATTGGCCACAATCATCCTTGGGGTATCTAGTTTAAAAAATGTGTCCGATGACCTGGCCATCAAACCAAGATGGCCACCATGGCTAAAAATAGAACACAGTGGTAAAATGTATATTTTGGCTTATATCTTTAAAACCAAAGCATTTAGAGCAAATCTGACGTGTCAAATTGTTGATCAGGTCAATATCTATCTGCCCTAAAATTTTCAGACGAATCGGACAACCTGTTGTTGGGTAGCTGCTCCTGAATTGGTAATTTTAAGGAAATTTTTGCAGTTTTTGGTTATCATCTTGAATACTATTATAGATAGAGATAAACTGTAAACAGCAATAATGTTCAGTAAAATAAGACCTACAAATAAGTCAACATGACCAAAATTGTCAGTCAACCCCTTAAGGAGTTATTGCCCTTTATAGTCAATTTTAACAATCTTTTCATTTTTTGTAACTTGTACAAAAATCTTCTTCTCTGAAACTACTGGGCCAAATTTAAACTAACTTGAACAATCATAATTGTGATATATAGTTTAAAAAATGTGTCCGATGACCTCGCCTACCAAACAAAATGGCCGACATGGCTAAAATTAGAACATAGTGGTAAAATGCAGTTTTTGCTTTATATCTTTGAAACTAAGACATTTAGGGCAAATCTGTCAAGATTTAAATGTCCATCAGAATAAGATCTATCCCCTCACATATTTTCAGATGAATCCTACAACCTGTTGTTGGGTAGCTGCTCCTGAATTGGTAATTTTAAGGAGATTTTGCAGTTTTTGGTTATTATCTTGAATACTATTATAGATAGAGATAAACTGTAAACAGCAATAATATTCAGCAAAGTAAGATCTACAAATAAGGCCACACCAATTTGATTCCTTGTTCGACGGACCCGCCCGCACCTATTTTTTTCAAAACAGAATTTTTTTATTTTTTTTATATTTCCGCTTCCCGCATCCGGAAATGTAATCATGTCCATTTCCCGCACCGTTGTTTTTGTAAATATTATAAAAAGATATCAACATTTGTTTTAAAATCTCAGTCTAACCTGTATATAACGACTTTAAACATAAAATCACCCCACCACACTGTGTAAATATCTGTGAGAATATGTGTTTCGGCATGAAACCTATTTATTCAAAGAGGGAGTGGTCCGATATAAATTTATAACAGCACGGACATACCTGTAAAGAACAAACATAGGTTTCTTTCCCCCTTACTTATATTCCCTATCAAAACATGTTAGCTGTTACTTAGAATAAAGTACGAAGAACTTCTGAAGGATTTGCCTTCAACTGCAATTATATTGTATGCTGGCGAAACAAAACTATCTATAGCCACTGCATGTTTATGCACCTGTCCTGATTGATTCAGGGGCATGTCGTTCAGCAGTTATCGTTTGTTGATGTTGTTCATAATTTGGTATTTTCCTGTTTGGATATAAATTAGACCGTTGGTTTTCCTGTTCGAATTGTGTACGCTAATAATTTTGGGGTCCTTTATAGCTTGCTGTTTGGTCTGTATCAAAGCCCTGTGTAAAAGGCCGTACTTTGACCTGTGTTTGTTATAATCAGGTTGAGAGCAACCCTCCCTCAGAAAGGGGTCATTTTATTGATGTAGAAAAGAAAATAGAAATACCAAGGATTTGTAAAGTTCTTCTATACAAAACCTTTGAAAACTTAGAATTTTGTACTAAAAAAGAGGAGAGTTGCATCATATTTTAAACAACTTTTTCTAAAAGAGGGGTCCACTTATTTTGAATAATATTAAAATGTTAAAGTAAATGTGTTAACATGGTTAAAGTCCAGGAATATTACAAAATTCTTGGACATGTTTTGACCATTTAATACCAGATAGATATATAGTTCTTTGAGAAAATATGAGCTCTTTTATACAAACAAATATATTATAACTTATATTGATTCCTCATAAAACATGTAAAAGGGATATTTATAGCATTAAGGGGTTGCCCCAAAACTGATTATGACTTGAATGGAGAATTGTCTCATTGTCAGTCACACACACATAGACCAGATTTAACTATTTCTTGGTGAGTAGGGGAAAAAATGCATCAGAAATTAAAGAAATGTCAACGTACAAGTGATAAATCAAGTTTTAATATTGTCAAAATTTACTTTTTAATGTTTACAAAAAAAAATTATAATCGCTCGCCTTTACTTTTCAAGCTTCGCCTCAAAAATTTGCAAATTGAATATTTTTTTATTAAAATTTTCAAATCGCTCGCTCGCCCCATATTTTGGAGTCCAAAAACCGTAGAACAAGAAATTAAATTGGTGTGGCCTAAGTCAAACATGACCAAAATGGTTAGCGAACCCCTTAAGGAGTTATTGTCCTTTATAGTCAATATTGAACAACTTTTCGTCATTTTTGTAACTTGTACAAAAATCTTCTTTTCTAAAACTATGGGCCAAATTTAACAAAACTTGGCCACAATCATTACTAGGGTATCTGTTTTAAAAAAGAGTCTAATGACCCCGCCTACCAACCAAAATGGCCGACATCAGTAAATACAGTAACATGTGAGCAACACAGGCTCTTGAGAGCCTCTAGTTATATTTCATTTAAGAAATAATTCATGGAAGCCATAGATTGTTGGAAATTTACACATGGCATGGATAAAATTAACGAATATCACGGCCCAGGCCATGTGTAAATTTCCAGCAATCTATAGCTTCCATGAATTATTTCGATTCTAATAGGACAAATATGGTCATTAAAAAAACTGAAGCTAGGGTGGGTATGCTGTGTGTGTGGCTGTTCTTTTTAATCCCTGTTAGATAAAGCTCAAATATTTTTATAAATATGTAGCTTGCGTAGGTTATTTCGTGAATAACTGCTAGAAATGTTTTTTTTTAATTCTTTAAATTCTCAAACCCAACAATTGCCATTTTTAATTTACATATTTTCTCATAAGCTTCCGTCAAATCCAAAGTTGACATTTTGTAACTAAGGAGCCGCCATGCTGACTTGCTGAAATGAGTAAATATGCAAATAATGCAATAGAATAGAAAATAAAACAAAACCTATGAACCTGAAAAATCAGTTTTAATACAATATCATACGAATTCCAATGGTTCACGTAACAGAAAACTTTCAATTTTAGCGGTTTCATTTGTATGACGTCATGTTTTGACTTAAATGCGCCAAAAAGATTAAAAGACTTTCGAGCTCTTGTGCATTACTTCTTTTTATTATGCATACGAATTTGAATAAAAGTTATTTCGTCTTTTTTTAATTGCACTTTTTAAAACAATAAAATCGGCAAAGGGTCTGCAAATAGGTTCCAATACATGTATATTGTAAAAGCCATTATGTGTATATCTATGAGTCTGCGCTAAGTATATTTTATCGAGAATTTTATCACAGTGTTGTTTACAAAGCTAAAGAAGCAGGTCATATTAGAATTTTGTATTAAGTATATGATCAAGTTCATTTATGGAAAAATATAATGAAATCCTATATTGGAAAAAAAAATGATTTATATCCGCGAGCCCCCCTAAGTTATTGGGATGGCGCTCAGGATTAACAAACTATAATGGGAAGGCACTTTAATTACAGGAAAAAGATTATGAATCAAAAACAAGTGCAAAATGGCAATCAATAAAGAAACCCAATCTCAATGAAATGATCAAAATTATTTCTGTAAATAGATTAAAAAAAATAATCAATTATGGGATTTGTTTTTGCCAAAACTTTGAAAAACTGCAAACAGCAAAATGATCAGCAACCAAAACAAGCAGTTACACACATATCAACAGTATCTCTCACATTCGAACTTATACCAAATATAATCACCAAGTAATATAAGGACATTTAATATTGAAATAACTGAATAGACAGTAACCTAACCACACAATAAAAACAAACATCAACACACTTGTCTTCTTTATCTCTCACATTCAAACTTCACACCAAATATCAGCTCTTAGGAATATAAGGATATTTGATGTTGACATTTTAAATTAGACCATAACCCACACCACAACACACACATACGTCTTCACACTTGTGTATATTTCCTATCACATTTAAATTTCATACATTTTATACCATTACAAAGGAATATAAGAATATGTGTTGTTGACATTAAAAAGACAAAACTCAACATAAGAATAAAAACATACGTCTTCACACTTGCCTATATTTCCTCTCACATTCAAACTTCACACCAAATACCACTACCATTACAAAAGAATATAAGGATATGTGTTGTTGACATTAATTAGACAGAAACCCAACATAAGAATAAAAACATACGTCTTCACACTTGCCTATATTTCCTCTCACATTCAAACTTCACACCAAATACCACTACCATTACAAAAGAATATAAGGATATGTGTTGTTGACATTAATTAGACAGAAACCCAACATAAGAATAAAAACATACATCTTCACACTTGCTTATATTTCCTCTCACATTCAAACTTCACACCAAATACCACTACCATTACAAAAGAATATAAGGATATGTGTTGTTGACGTTAATTAGACAGAAACCCAACATAAGAATAAAAACATACATCTTCACACTTGCCTATATTTCCTCTCACATTCAAACTTCACATTAAATACCATAACAAAGAAATATAGGTTGCACTTTGTAAATACAGCTGTTTCTCCAACCATGCTTTTTTTGGGGAGATATATAATATTCATAGATAATTTGATTTGTTGACATACTTGTTCCCAGATATGATCTATATGTTTCATCTCAGAAAGACACAACTTGGGACTGTTACCAGTATTAAAACATACTATTGCAAAAAAAAAAAAAATTCTGAAATGGGCTAAAAGTAAAGGTAGGCCGTGGTACACAATTTTAGTTTAAATTTAAAATCAAACAAGTTCAGGGCATTTAAATATTGAAAATATGCCACACAGCCCTATGCTTTGACCTTTGATTAAAATAGTAGTGCATATCAACGTTCTATTCCATGAAATTATTTTTTACGAACCTTTTAGCTGCAAAGGGAGTTCCTTATGGTAAAGTGCATTGGCTTTATTACAGAAATGCAATAATATGTGTTGTTGATATTAATTAGACGGTAACCTAACAGTAAAATAAAACATGCATCTTCACACTTGCTTTTGTTTTCTCTCACATTTAAATTTCACACTGAATACCATTAATAAGAAATATAAGGATATGTGTGTTCACATTAATTAGACAGTAACCCAACAATTCAACAAAAACAAACATCTACACACATGTCAACATGATCTCTCACATTTATCTCTGCTAAGGAATATAAAGATATTTGATGTTGGCATCAGTTAGACCATAATGTTAACCCAACAAAACAACAAAAACTAACATCTACTTTACTTACTACTCATTCAAATTTCACACTCAATATCACCACTTAGGAATATCAGGATATGTGTTGCGAACATTAATTAGACAGTAACCCAACAACACAACAAAAACAAATATCTTACCACATGTCTACATGATAACTCTCACATTCAAACTTCACACTATTAAATATAACCACTGTTTTTAGATTTGTTACGTACATAGAAAACAATATTCATGTGATATCTCAGTAAATATGTTATTCACATGACAAATTAAATTTGGCCAAGTATCTGCCATTGTAATCACAAATAAAACATGAAGACTCATTATGTTTAAAACAGATAAACATTGAATACCCCAGTCCATCCTCCTTACTAATCAGTACTTTACTATCCTGTCCATCTTTTGATATTACTATTATTCTATGAGAATTAGTGTCCATTGCAATAATGTTACCATAAGTATCTATACAAAGTCCACGTGGTCCTATTAAATCCTGTTTATACTCCCAGATCGGTTTACCTGAATCATCAACACAGTATACTGCTTTACCTGTTGAGTCACTAAAGATTACTCTTTTATCACAGTAAACAAGATGATTCAGGTATGATTCACTCTGAACTTGTATTGACTTCAGAGTATTTCCTTCCAAGTCTATAATACGGATTTCTTCCTGTCTTAAACCTACAGCCAGAGAATTATTTGAAAATGATAAACCATAGCATACTATTCCTAATTTGATAACTTTGGTAACTGTTTCATTATCCATGTTGAAGATCTTAATGGCTGTTTCTCTAGGATAAGTTATGGCAATAGTGTCCTCATTGATCTGTGTCACACTGAAGGCTCTACCAGGTATAGGTAACTGTTTCTGTAGTTTGCCATCAGAACTAAGTAGGTTAACTTTACCTTCCCATTCCACTACTATAACTCTTCCATCCATCAGACAAATCATGTCATCAATAGGCTTTCCTATGTTGATCTTTATCTCTGTCTCAATATTCATTGTCATGTTGTTTATGTTGGATTGTTCTTGTGATTTTACTTGTGCTTTCCTCCTCAAACTTGTTTCTCTATTCAAGTTTATTTCTGTCTTAACAACTGAAACTTCACCAACTGATTCTATTGAAACTAATTTGCCTATTATGTTTTCTATTTCATCATTTTGCTTCATTTTTATGTCAACTTCTTTGGTCCTCTCATCATTTTCTAGATCTTCAATATAACGTTGACATTTGTGTACTTGTTGTTCAATCTTATGTACACCTAGAAAGGATTTCAGTTTTGAAGTATTTGTTGTTACTGTTTGTAAATGTTCTTTCATCTCCTTCAAGTTTTGCCTTTTCCCTTCAATTTCTGAGATGAAATCAGTTGCTTTTGATTTTTCTTGATTCCAGATGATATCAGTTTCTTGACATAACTTTTCCTCTAGGTGGTCTAAATGTTTGTTCATTTCCTTTCTAATCTCATTAATGGATTTCTTTATGCCTATGCAATGATTTTCTCCTGTTTTAATGGTTTTTGATTTGCTGGTCACTAATTGGTCAAGAATAGATAAAAAATAGTTAATGTCTTTCTCTACAGATTTTTTGGAGTTTTCAATTTTGGTTTTCTCCACTACGCTAGCTAAACTTGTTATTCCATTACATTTTGAATGGCTAGTGGAAATACATACATCACAGGATGGCATTAAATGACTTGGACAGTACAAGCTGAGCGGTTGATTATGTTTGTTGCACTCCATTTTGATCCCCCAGTCAAGGAAGGTTTATCACTTTTGATATCAATATCACATGATGATTCTGTTTTGTTCTAATTTCTTAAAAACTGTAATAGAAGATAAAAACTTCATCAGCAAGAAAAGATCAGCAAATAAGGCAGCATAACTGAAATCAATTAACGACTCCTTTATAAATAAACTCATCATAGATACCAGAACTAAATTTAGTATATACGCCAGACGCGCGTTTCGTCTACAATAGACTCATCAGTGACGCTGAAATCCAAAAAAGTTAAAAAGGCCAAAAAAAGAACGAAGTTGAAGAGCATTGAGGACCAAAATTCCTAAAAGTTTTGCCAAATACAAAAAAGTATAAATAATAAATAAAGTTATTGCCCTTTAATGATGGTTTTCCCAATTTTTAAATATCATCTTGAAAACTGTATACATCGTTAAGATAGAAATTTAAAAAGCACAAATGACTAGCAAGACAATGCCATAATGGCTGAAATCAACAGTGGACTCTTTATATGAGTTATTGCCCTTAAATGATAATTTGTAACATTTTTGATAATTTTGTGACTATTATCTTGAAAACCTAAGTGCCTTAAAGTGGATAGAAAGAAAGGTTTTCTGAAAAGGAAAAAATTATCATCAGGATTAAGATATGTAAAAATGGTTACATTACTTTAAATGTCAGTTATTTCTTAATCTTAGTTCCCTTTGGTGATTGCTTTAAGTAAAAAGTGGTCAAGTTAAAAATGCAGACGAGCAACACAGGGTCTTAAGAGCTGCTACTTTAGACTTAAAAGCTTTTGGAAAACCTTGACCTCAATCTACAAACAAAATGTTTCAAGTTTGGTATTGAATCTCTGGACACAAAACATTTTGATAAAGTGGCCACAAAAAAAAAACACTAAAACTAAAAGAGCACAATTGAGGAGTCACAACTTAGTAAATTTTTATGTGAAGTACCAAAAAGAAAATATTTTGTTTTGATACTAATATTACAACTATATATATTTCTATGTGCAATACATAGTATCTTTGTCTAAATGAAAAGAAAATGCATTAAAGTCTTATGGTCGATTCTTACCCTTTGTGAAACTTCTCTTTAAACAAGTTTTTTTCACTCATTATCCTCATACACTTTTCTGTACAGTACATGTATATAACTTTTATAATCATAATGCAGGATTGAAATGTACTTATGATATAAAAAAAAATCATATGATATAACAGTTCTGTTTGACCTAACTCATGCGGCGTTTTGCATTTGCGCCGATTTTTTCTTTCATTTGCGCCGATTTTTTTTTTCATTTGCGCCGATTTTTTTTACAGGTAAATTACAGGTGAAATAATATAAGAAGATGTGGTATGAGTGCCAATGAGACAACTCTCCATCCCAGTAATGTTATTTTCATTTATCATTAAAGACCTCTTCTGTTAGCCAGTTGTACATATGTTATGAATTGTCAATCATAACATGTATAAAACTGTTGTCTCCTGCTTAAAATCAAAAAGTAAAAACCTAAGATAAAAGCACTTTGTTTATACTTAAATGACGAATTAAATATATATGTGCAGCATTCAAATCCATAAAAACGGAATACATTCAAATCATAAATCTGTTATTGCCGAGTATGTATAGGCAACACATCTAATATATTCCTTTTTTATGATTTCGCATCTTCTATATTTGGCGTAATTGTCGATAACGAAGGCCATCTTTTTCTTTGTCTGGCATACGTACTGGTGGGGGCATTTCTAGAGTTTGCATTTTCTCACAGGGAAGCTATTAAACCAATAGTTCCAAATGGTGAAGTTGAAATCATCCCTTCGTTAATCTTATGGACGCAATCACGAATTAGTTGACCGTTATGGAATGTGTACTTGTACGTTGTCTAAGAATGTATGACATTTGTCATCAGGAGTGGAGCGTCAGACAATGTCAAACGTGAAGCAGTCATCGATTTCATTTAGGGAAAGGAATGGTAACCTGAAACATTGGGATAGCCATTTACCAATTGCAATGTCACTTGATTTGTCTTTATACTCTGTGCTCAGCCAATATAAAAGTATAAACTTACCTGTAACTTACCTGTAAATCCAATTAGGAAAAAATTTTAAATCGGCGCAAATGAAAAAATGAAATTGGCGCAAATGAAAGAATGAAAAATTTCAAAATCGGCGCAAATGTCATACGCCCAACTCATGCTAACTGTCTCTCAAGTCTCTGGGAAATTCTCAAACATCCAGAAATTCAAAGACGGATTAATTTGTCAACTGTTAGTAACCAATATTCCCTTAGAATTTATTAATTGCAGTATTAGGAGATGTTTTTTTTTCATAAATGCAAAATGAGCTTACTATTTATCAGAGACACAATAACTTAGTTGCAAGCAGCTATGTGTCACTTAACACCTTGAACATTTATATAAACTGCCTCCATTTTAAAGCTTTTTATATGTTGTAAAATATATTTGAAAAGTAATACAGAATTTTGGCATACATAAATTTATGTATTTGATGAAAACATATAAGTGAAGATATGTCAATAAAAATACAATAAATTTAAAACACTTAATGTTATCTTGATGATGATTTGACTTTCAATAATCAATAATTTTCTAATTAATACCTCTTGTTTTGAGTCAATACCACTTCATCTGTTAACATTTGATTTTTGCTTTCATTCTGTGTCTCCTTTAAAACTCAATGTCTTCCTACCAGGAAGTTAATTGATACATGTTTATACCTGATCTAAGTAACCAGTACACATTTAAATGACTGATTTTGCCTGTGAATATAATACATAATTATGAGTTAGGACTGTTCAGGAGAGTATTTACTTCAGTTAGTTGTATTTAAAAAGTTGACACTGTATATAAAATGCTGGCCAATAATTTAACTTCGGAAGCAAGAAATTATTAAGCCTGTTGTTTTCAATATTTAATCTTTGATCAAATTACCTGATATCATGTCCCAAGTTTAGGCATTAGAAATACATGTTTAATCTAAAGTTTAAAGACCAAAAAAAAAAAAAAAAAAAAAAAATACAGAAAGAGATGTCATTTGTCACTTCTTTTCATTTGTTTGTCATATTAAATATATTTTATATTTCCAAATATAATTCCTTACATTAAACATGTGTTTAATGGGAGGTTACTCTAATTCATTTATCAGAATATTTTAGATAACTTTTGTGGTTATTTACATATATTTTAGTTTTGTTTCACATAAAGGGTAGATAGGGCAACATAACTTTTTTCTGTCACAATGTTCTCAGATTACATTTCTCTTATTTTACATAATCAATTCTACTACATGATGAGCAATTTGAAAAAAACCACTAAAAATTATAAGACAATGAATATACATTAAAAACCAGTAAGATCTGTAATTTATTTTACATAAAACATATTTGCTGTCTTCTGACATTTAAAAGCCATATTCCCCTTTTGGGTAAGGCTAATCAAATTTGATACAAGTAAAAACACATGAAGTGTTTCCATTTGGAATTAATTGAAGAAATCTGCATGGTTGATTTCTTATTGAAAAATCTAGCAGAACAATTTGTTTCCTTTTAGCTCACCGGCCAAGTGAGCTTTTCTCATCACTTGGCGTCCGGCGTCGTCGTCCGTCGTCGTCCTGCGTTTACTTTTACAAAAATCTTCTCCTCTGAACTACTGTGCCAAATTTAACCAAACTTGGCCACAATCATCATTGGGGTATCTAGTTTAAAAAATGTGTCCGGTGACCCGGCCAACCAACCAAGATGACCGCCATGGCTAAAAATAGAACATAGGGGTAAAATGCAGTTTTTGGCTTATAACTCAAAAACCAAAGCATTTAGAGCAAATCTGACAGGGGTAATATTGTTCATCAGGTCAAGATCTATCTGCCTTGAAATTTTCAGATGAATCGGACAACCCGTTGTTGGGTTGCTGCCCCTGAAATTGTAATTTTAAGGAAATTTTGCTGTTTTTGGTTATTATCTTGAATATTATTATAGATAGAGATAAACTGTAAACAGCAATAATGTTCAGCAAAGTAAGATCTACAAATAAGTCAACATGACCAAAATGGTCAGTTGACCCCTTTAGGAGTTATTGCCCTTTATAGTCAATTTTTAACTATTTTTCGTAAATCTTAGTAATCTTTTACAAAAATCTTCTCGTCTGAAACTACTGGGCCAAATTAATCCAATCTTATCCACAATCATCTTTGGGGTATTTAGTTTAAAAAATGTGTCGGATGACCCGGCCATCCAACCAAGATGGCCACCATGGCTAAAAATAGAACATAGGGGTAAAATTCAGTTTTTGGCTTATAACTCAAAAACCAAAGCGTTTAGAGCAAATCTGACAGGATGTAAAATTGTTGATCAGGTCACGATCTATCTGCCCTGGAATTTTCAGATGAATCGGACAACCCGTTGTTGGGTTCCTGCCCCTGAATTGGTAATTTTAAGGAAATTTTGCTGTTTTTGGTTATTGTCTTGAATATTATTATAGATAGAGATAAACTGTAAACAGCAATAATATTCAGCAAAGTAAGATTTACAAATAAGTCAACATGACCGAAATGGTCAATTGACCCCCTAAGGAGTTATTGTCCTTTATAGTCAATTTTCAACAATTTTTATAAAATTTGTAAAATTTTACTAACATTTTCCACTGAAACTACTGGGCCAAGTTCATTATAGATAGAGATAATTGTAAGCAGCAAAGATGTTCAGTAAAGTAAGATGTACAAACACATCACCATCACCAAAATACAATTTTGTCATGAATCCATCTGCTTCCTTTGTTTAATAGGCACATAGACCAAGGTGAGCGACACAGGCTCTTTAGAGCCTCTGGTTTGTTATTATCTTGAATATTATTATAGATAGAGATAAACTGTAAACAACAATAATGTTCAGCAAAGTAAGACCTAAAAATAAGTCAACATGACCAAAATGGTCAATTGACCCCCTAAGGAGTTATTGTCCTTTATAGTCAATTTTTAACAATTTTCATAAAATTTGTAAATTTTTACTAACATTTTCCACTGAAACTACTGGGCCAAGATCATTATAGATAGAGATAATTGTAAGCAGCAAGAATGTTCAGTAAAGTAAGATCTACAAATGCATCACCAAAACACAATTTTGTCATGAATCCATCTGTGTGTCCTTCGTTTATGATATGCACATAGACCAAGGTGAGCGACACTAAAGGCTCTTTAGAGCCTATAGTTTTTAGCTAGGATCATGAAAACACGATTTTTATCAAGTTTTTATATAATTTACACATGCACTTTATTGTGGGACCTCGTTTTATCATGAATGATAAATTTCATTGTGTGATGAAGTTGATTAAGGAATAACGCAAGATTGCAGTTAGCCAATCAGAATAACGTATTATAATGAAACATACATGTACATCTAATGTAATTATATAGTTTTAATAGTTTAACAAATTAAAGGCATTATAAAATATTGTTGTTTTTATTTTTAACTAATTATTGACCAGAATAAACTTAATCCTGTTTTTTACTTTCAGATTGGGATTTAGGTGTATGTTTATATAATGAACTGAGAAGGAAACAGATAGGGAGACCATGTCAACTTAATAGTTGGATAGATCTCAGAGCTACCTACAGGGTTTGTTTATTTGAAAAAGAGAGTTTAACTTTGTTGTCTCTTTGGCACATTCCCCATTTCCATTCTCAATTTTATTGTCTTTGTGATCTATACAGTAAAAACTAGCCAGCCTGCTTTAATTGTCAGAAATTGTTTTACAATCCATTAGATAATGTAATGCTTTTACAAAAATCCAGGCTTGTATTACATTTATTTTGCTAATTTAACTGGCCCTTCAATGAATGACTTCAACAAACTACAGCCACTGAACAACAGGTTCAATATATGTATAGTTTCTGCTACTCCATTGAGTGAAATGCAATGTTTCACTTCTCGAATCTCGATCAGTTGAATTTTTTATTTAATAAAAAAATATAAATTGAAAAACATTTAAACACATACAAATTTGAATAAATATGTCACCAATGGAGAAATTTTGTATGTTATTAAGGTGGTACCTAACACTACAGGGAGATAACTCTGTAAAGTCAGCTAAACGTTTTAGTTACGTTGTGTTGTAAAAGGAATATTAAGCTTCTCAATGATCAAAAGTGGTGTTTGTCAAACTGCTATATAACCAGTGTAATTTTTCTGACAAAACGGTTGGTTCAAAATTTTTGAAAATTTTATATTTTTGTTAAAGGGTCAAAGTTAATACTTAGTCAAAATTTTATGAAATTAAACGAGCCAAATTAATTTAGTGAAAGTGTTGGGTACCACCTTAAACAGATTTTTTTGATTTTTATAAATTTCTGATATGACATTGAGGAGTTATGGAATGTTATTCTTTGAAATAGAGACGGGCATGTCATGTGCTCAGCTGTTTATTGAGTTTTGGCAAAAAAAAGTAATAGAGAAAAACTTTTTATTTTAATTTCTATTTCTTTACAGAAGTTTTACAGCAGAAAACCAAATGGTTTAAATGGTGCCTTGAAGGATTTAGGTATAGATTTTGAAGGAAGAGAGCATTCTGGTTAGTGGTTTGTATGATTGAATTACATCTGTAGTAATAATTTTAGTAATATATACACTCAATACTACTCAATATTAACTGGCTCAATCCTAGAAAGACTTAAATGATACATTTTCAGTTAAAGAAAAATCAGTATACAACCAGTATCCACAACATAATAGAACTGAACAAATATCCAATATGAAACATAACTAGACAAATAATCACTACAAATCAGAACACAACATATATCCACTACATGTTAGAATTCCACAAATATACGCTTCACATCAGATCTCAACTAATATCCACTACACATCAGATCTCAAATATAAATCCCCTACACATCAGATCTCAACTAATATCCACTATACATCAAATCTCAACAAATATCCACTACACATCAGATCTCAACGAATATCCACTACACATCAGATCTCACCAAATATCCACTACACATCAGATCTCAACTAATATCCTACATATCAGATAACAACAAATATCCACTACACATCAGATCTCAACTAATATCCACTACACATCAGATCTCAACTAATATCCACTACACATCAGATCTCAACTAATATCCGCTATACATCAAATCACAACAAATATTTAATACACATCAGCAGTGATCAGATCTCAACAAATATTGTCTACACATCAGGTCTCAACTAATATCCAATATACATCAGATCTCAACAAATACCCACTACACATCAGATCTTAACTAATATCCACTACATATCAGATCTCAACTAATATCCACTATACATAAGATCTCAACTAATATCCACTACACATCAGATCTTAAACGGATAGTAGCTACGATTTTCATTAAAATTACTTTTTTGTCGAGCCTGCAACTTTTGTTGCAGAAAGCTGGACATAGGGATAGTGATCCGGCGGCGGTGTTAGCTCACTTCTTAAAAGCTTTATATTTCAGAAGGTGGAAGACCTGGATGCTTCATACTTTGTATATAGATGCTTCATGTTATGAAGTTTCCGTCAGTCACATGTCCAATGTCCTTGACCTCATTTTCATGGTTCAGTGACCACTTGAAAAAAAAGTTCAAATTTTTTGTAATGTTGAATTCTCTCTTATTTTAAGTAATAGGATAACTATATTTGGTATGTGCGTACCTTGCAAGGTCCTCATGTCTGTCAGACAGTTTTCACTTGACCTCGACCTCATTTCATGGATCAGTGATCAAGGTTAAGTTTTGGTGGTCAAGTCCATATCTCAGATACTATAAGCAATAGGGCTAGTATATTCTGTGTATGGAAGGACTGTAAGGTGTACATGTCCAACTGGCAGGTGTCATCTGACCTTGACCTCATTTTCATGGTTCAGTGGTTATAGTTAAATTTTTGTGTTTTGGTCTGTTTTTCTCATACTATATGCAATAGGTCTACTATATTTGATGTATGGAATGATAGTAAGGTGTTCATGTCTAGCGGGCAGATGTCATCTGACCTTGACCTCATTTTCATGGTTCAGTGGTCAAAGTTAAGTTTTTGAGTTTTGGTCTTTTTATCTAATACTGTATGCCATAGGTCAACTATATTTGGTGTATGGAAATATTTTATGATCTTTATGTCAGTCGCGCAGGTTTTATTTGACGGTGACCTCATTTTCACGGTTCATTGCACAGTGTTAAGTTTTTGTGTTTTGGTCTATTTTTCTTAAATTATAAGTAATGGGTCAACTATATAATGTTGTATAGAAGCATTGTTAGCTGCACATGTCTGCCTGGCATGGTTCATCTGACCTTGACCTCATTTTCAAGGTTCATTGGTCTTTGTTTAGTTATCTTGGTTAATGTTAAGTTTATGAGACAGTTGTAATAAAACTAAGCTTTATACTTAGGACTATCAACATAATATCAATGATTAGTATAGAAGGCGAGACATTTCAGCGTGTGCACTCTTGTTAATCTATATGCTGGATTTTGTACAAAAAGTAAAATAATTATGATTAAAACAATTACTGGTTACGTTCCATTAAGCGTTTAGAAGCTTTTTAACGTTTAGCACCTACATTTATTTATTGTCTATAAATAATAATTCGATGTTAAGCCCAACCCTTATTCATATGACCTTTACTCTTCAGTTCCTAATGCGCAATCGCACATTGTGCCTCGAAGGGGAAATGGTCGAACAGGGGAATGTTATCGCGGAAATAGTACGTGAATTTACAGTTTCAGCGAGAAAAGAAATAAAAAAGAGGTGCAGACAAGTTATTGTAAATTAAAAATAAAAAACGTCAACGAGATCTGTCATTAAAATCCCTCAAAACACCTGTGACGCAGGCAAAGTCAAACAGAAGTAGCCGACGGTTTGCGTAATGTTTACATTTCTTCAATTTTCCAGATCACATGAACAAAAATCTCAACGTGTTCATAATTGTCAAAAATATGTTTATAAATTTACGGGCAGTAATCTCCCAAATTATAAATCAACTTCCTAAACTTTAGTATTATTTTTCAAGTGTATCCTTCATGGAGGCCCCAATTTAACACACAAACACGTGTATACATTATCGGCATGGTTAAGTCATACAAATGTAATAACAAGTGTATAATATCGCCATTGTTGGAGAATCTTGGGTTGGAATAATATGCCGGTATTGTTATATTTTTTATTTACATAATTTGATAAATGGCGTCAAATATGTACGTTTAATATAGAGTAATTATCAAATATGTAAGAAAACAAAAAGCACGTGTTCGTATCTATATATATCTTGGTTAGCTCACTTGCTGTGTCGGCAAAGTTCGGGAAGTAAACCTGATGCATAATTAATGAGATGAATAGGCACACAACACGATATGAATTATCAATTATTAACACTTCTGTAGTTTATGAAAACATTCTAGCGATCTTATTGCTTATATTTAGTACATATCTTTGATTTTAGCAGCTTTAAAACTTGTTCATATTTTTGTCAAAATCGTAGCTACTATCCCTTTAACAAATATCCACTACACATCAGATCTCAACAAATATCCACTACACATCAGATCTTATAACCTAAATAATCAGAACTCAATAAATATCCACTACACATCACATATCAACTAATATCCACTACACATCAGATCTCAACTAATATCCACTATGCATCAAATCTCAACAAATATTCAATACACATTTAATCTCAACAAATATCCAATATACATCAGATCTCAACTAATATCCACTGCACATAAGATATCAACAAATATGTAATACACATCAGATTTCAACAAATACGCACTACACATTTAATCTCAACAAATATCCACTACACATCAGATCTCAACAAGTATCCAATACACATTTAATCTCAACAAATATCCAATACACATCAGATCTCAACTAATATCCACTACACATCAGATCTCAACAAATATCCAATACACATTTAATCTCAACAAATATCCACTACACATCAGATCTCAACAAGTATCCAATACACATGTAATCTCAACAAATATCCAATACACATCAGATCTTAACTAATATCCACTACACATCAGATCTCAACTTATATTCACTATACATCAAATCTCAACAAATATTCAATACACATCAGATCTCAACAAATATTCACTACACATCAAATCTCAACAAATATTCAATACACATCAGATCTCAACAAATATTCACCACATCAAATCTCAACAAATATTCAATACACATCAGATCTCAACAAATATCCAATACACATTTAATCTCAACAAATATCCACTACACATCAGATCTCAACTTATATTCACTATACATCAAATCTCAACAAATATTCAATACACATCAAATCTCAACAAATATTCAATACACATCAGAACCCAACAAATATCCACTACACATCAGATCTCAAACAATATCCCACCACACATCAGGTCTCAACAAATATATATCTACTATACATCAAATCTCATCAAATATCCAATACACATCAGATCTCAACTAATATCCACTACACATCAGATCTCAACAAATATCCAATACACATTTAATCTCAACAAATATCCACTACACATCAGATCTCAACAAGTATCCAATACACATGTAATCTCAACAAATATCCAATACACATCAGATCTTAACTAATATCCACTACACATCAGATCTCAACTTATATTCACTATACATCAAATCTCAACAAATATTCAATACACATCAGATCTCAACAAATATTCACTACACATCAAATCTCAACAAATATTCAATACACATCAGATCTCAACAAATATTCACCACATCAAATCTCAACAAATTTTCAATACACATCAGATCTCAACAAATATCCAATACACATTTAATCTCAACAAATATCCACTACACATCAGATCTCAACTTATATTCACTATACATCAAATCTCAACAAATATTCAATACACATCAAATCTCAACAAATATTCAATACACATCAGAACCCAACAAATATCCACTACACATCAGATCTCAACCAATATCCCACCACACATCAGGTCTCAACAAATATATATCTACTATACATCAAATCTCATCAAATATCCAATACACATCAGATCTCAACTAATATCCACTACACATCAGATATCAACAAATATTTAATATACATCAAATCTCAACAAATATTCAATGCACATCAGATCTCAACAAATATCAAACACACATCAGATCTCAACAAATATTCAATGCACATCAGATCTCAACAAATATCAAACACACATCAGATCTCAACAAATATCCCACTACACATCGGATCTCAACAAATATATATCCACTTCACATCAAAAATCAACAAATATCCACTACAAATCAAAAATCAACAAATATCCACTACAAATCAAAAATCAACAATTATCCACTACAAATCAAAAATCAACAAATATCCACTACAAATCAGATCATAATCTTTTTATGAAGAATTGTTACGTTGAATTTTCTGTATCAGGAATTTTTATTATATTTTAGGTCTTCATGATTCCAGAAACACAGCAATACTGGCATACAGAATGATACAAGATGGCTGTATACTAAATATAACCAAAACACTGAAGGGGGTATGACAAGTAAATGTCTACAATATATGTGAATATTATTAGTTTAAGCTGTAGCTTGTCTATAGATATCTGTTTGTCTATTGTACCTCTTTTTTCCTTTTGTAATTACACACTGAGATCACTTTTTATGCCCCACCTACAATAGTAGAGGGGCATTATGTTTTCTGGTCTGTGCCTCCGTTCGTCCGTCCGTTCGTTCGTCCGTCTGCGTCCATTCGCTTCAGGTTAAAGTTTTTGGTCAAGGTAGTTTTTGAAGAAGTTGAAGTTCAATCAACTTGAAACTTAGAACACATGTTCCCCATGATATGATCTTTTTAATTTTAATGCCAAAATATAGTTTTGACCCCAATTTCATGGTCCACTGAACATAGAAAATGATAGTGCGAAGTTCAGGTTAAAGTTTTTGGTCAAGGTAGTTTTTGATGAAGTTAAAGTTACATCAACTTGAAACTTAGTACACATGTTCCCTATGATATGATCTTTCTAATTTTAATTCCAAATTAAAGTTTTGACCCCAATTTCACAGTCCACTGAACATAGAAAATGATTGTGCGAGTGGGGCATCCATGTACTATGGACACATTCTTGTTAATACCTTAAATCCTTAAAAATGGCTTGACAGAATTCCACTGAATTTTCACTGATTCTCTCAATTACATTTAATTGATTTTTGAGTGATGTTTTTTTTAGGTTTTCAAACCCAATAGCAAAACATAGACTAATTTATTTGGGGGTAATATATGAAAACAGCAGGCTGCAATGGCCTTCTTTCAAAAAGACTCATATTTTTCCATCACTTAGTAATATAAGTTTTGTTGATTCTGAGGACTGAAAAAAACACCTGTGCATATTTTGTTTGTTACATAATTAACCAGATCATTAAGTTATAGGTGTAATACCACCATTGATTTTCCCCTATTAGTCTTTGTTAAATTGGCACTTTTCAAAAAAATGTGCAGAATTTATCTTTGTTTCAAATAAAGAAATACTTGGCATGAGTAAAGTTTTATCCTGTCCAGTTCTATAGAAAAAAATTCACATAACATTTCATTGCATACAAGAAAATAACCATCATTGGAAGTTAACCAATCAAATTTCTCCCCTTATTTTATCTGTGTACAAGGTTTAGTCACCATGTAATCTCAAGATTACAAAATTTTCTATAGAAATCCCAAATAAAAAATAATGGTGTTTTGAAATACCCAAGACATATGTTTATGACACAGAAATGATTTTACTGCAATAAAATGTAGGATTAATTACCTACAACTGTCAAATTCAAGGGAATATTTTTTTAGACCTACTTTCGTATACAACCGGATGTGACGTACCATGATTTGGTGGTATTACACCTATACGTGTGTTCTTATAAGACGACAAGTAACATCCATCTTACTAATCAATGAATTTGTTACATTTTTTTTTGCAGTCAATATTTAGGTACAATTTGTGGTTATAGATCTAAAATCTTTAGTATAAACTTTGTGAAACCTTTAAAACTACCTCAAAATCATGAGATGAATAATTTAATTTTGTTCTATTTTTCTGTAGAAGTGGACAAAGCTAGGCTGGTCTCAGAACCCACGGCAATTTTTTTTGAAGGCCTCTTATTTCAAGTGTTATTTAATTTATCTGTTATCTTGTGATGTGAAAAAGTTGATGCAAAATTCTCACATTTTTAAATAATTTTAATACTCAATAGGAAGAAAATTTGCTAATTCAAAGCTTGTACTTGTATTGTTAAGGTATATATTTTAATTGTGTTAAATATTTCCACCTCTTTGTTTTTCAGTCAAACATTCCTGGTGGAGATAAATACCTCCCAATAAAGCAAACAACACCCAACAAACATAAGATTTACCAAAGGAAACAACCAACGCCATCAAAAAGTCCTTTACATAAACGGCAAAAACAGACAGACATTGCAGATTATGAATTATGTTTTGATGACGATTTGGATCATGCCATAGCTAGCAGTCAGGAATTGGACAATATTCTAATAAGCGTTGCTACAGTAACTCCAGAACGTAAGAGAAAGAGCAGAATTCCTTTAGCAAGTTCTTCCTCACCAAAAATGTTGATAAGTGAAATATCACCTATTCAATGTTCAAAATTAACAAAGAAATCACCTTCCTATCAAAAGTTGACCAAGGTGAAGGCTAAACGAATTATTCCAGGAAAATTTAATCCTTCACAAATCTATGTTGATCCAGAAATTGATACAAATGCATTTAATTTTACTAACAGTCATAATTCTGCTGGAATCAATAGACTGACAGAATTTAATGTAAATGTACCTCTTCCAAAAAGAGTTCCAACAACTAAAAAACATATATCACCTTTAAAAATCACTGAAGCATATCCACAAATCCCTAATTTGTCACCAATGAAACAATCTTGTCTGAGACCACAAAATAGTGTCATAAGGAGCAACAGCATTCGAATGGTCAGAAAAGGAACACCCCCAAAACAGTGCTATCAAAAACCAGAGAACAGTTATAGGAATAGCAACAATACAGTTCGAATTGCTGTGCAAAAATTTTATTCATCTCCTCGAAAAAGTGTGGAAGAAAATTCCCGTGGATCTGAGACACCATTACCTCCACGGACAGTTCAGTCTTGTAAATTAACTGATACACCTTTCATTTTACCACCAAGATCAAAAACTGATATTTCTCCAAGAACTTCTACATTATTCCCTGTGTTTAAAACACCATCACCCCCGTCTGAGGCACTCAAAACACCGTTAGTTAAAGCATCATGTTCAAATACATCCAAAACAAATGTAAAAGAAGTTACAATGACTCCTTCTAGAACTTTGTCGAAATATTCTGATTCTTTGAAAACACCTTTAAATACTCAAGTAATTTGTAGAAATCAAGTTTCATTGTCATCATTATCATCATCGACATTTAAAACCCCATCCAGTACTTTAGGAACATTCAAGACACCGTTCAGTGGACAGACTAACAATTCTGTGAACTCGTCAGGAATGAAGGGGACACCACCCCTATGTAAATGTGGGAAAAGATCAAAGAGAAGGATGGCACAGACACCTGGTCCAAATATGGGACGATTTTTCTTCTGCTGTGGGACATCTGGATATAACAGTGCCGGTAATCGGAATGGGTGTGGCTTCTTCAAGTGGGAAAACCCTACTACTATCAATGGAAGAAGTCAGAGTTTTACCCAAAATGGAACTCTGTCTAAACCATTTGTACCTGTCTTTAGTTCAGCTAAATCTAGTCAGAAAAAGAGCTTAGGTGTGAGGTCAAATTCTATCTCATCTTTTAGATAGACTGACAATGATGTATAATTATTTTTTTAAATTCTGTAATTCATTGCGACTATAGGAATTATGTACAAATTGAAAAAAGGTGTGAGTGAGAGGACATTTTAAGATCTGACAGTTACATGTAGCTTACTGTGGATTCTTTTATTTTCGTGAATACTAATTTTCCATCATCATGGAAAACTTGCATACTTGTGGATATTAAATTTCATGGTTTTTCCAAAGTCTGCATACAACCCTAGTATATGAAATCTGTCATTCTTTAAATTTTTTATTTCGTGGTTCCCCTGTATCAACGAAATCCATGAAAATTGGTATCCAATGAAAAATAATGAATCCACAGTATATATATGTTAATTTATTATATGTTGCCTCACAAATTTCAAACAATCTCCTCTTGGAAACCATTTAACTTTAATTACTTTATTTGCACTGATACTTGTTTTATGTTTCTGTCTAAAATTTGTGTTTTGATGTCAAAAATTCAAATTGACTGGCACGATAATAGAAAGTTTGATAGAACCCTCCAACAATTACAAAGAATATCTTGTTTGTATAAACCACAGTATGCAAAGCTGTTTAAGTCAATGTGCAATTCTTCAAAGATAAATCGTTTAAAAATATTTCAGTTCAACCTATTAATTAGATAAATGAGATTTTCATCAAGAATTAATTTTTCTAACTGTATATTCATTTATTTTTGCGGGAACAAATTTTCATGGATTAAGAAACAGCAATAGCATTTTCGTGGGTATTTGATTTTGTTGTTTTATAAAAGTATGCATACAAGCTTTAAGAAAACATTTATGCTGAGTTCACACGTAATTCGAATTCGATTCGCATTAACTAATTCTAATTCGAAACGTTTAACGTCCTAACGTCAATTCTAATTCGAATTACAATGTGTGTCAAATTCGCTTAACTGTCCAAACGACATTAACTTTTAACTCGTTTAACAAAAGCGTATTTCTTATGCGAATTGGATAATTCGAATAAGCCAATTCGAATCAATTCGAATTAAAAAAGAAGAGTGTGTGAAAGTGATTAGCGAATTCGATTCGCATTCAATTCGAATTAAACGTTCGTGTTAACGAGGCATTAAATTCATGGTTTCCCTATCCCAACAAAGTCCATGAAAATTAGTATCCCATAATGATAATGAATCCACAGCAGTTTGAAATAGGACCCTCTGACAATTTCATAAAATAGCTTAAAGAATAACAAAAAAAAAACAAAGCTGTATGTGTCAGTGTGTATAAAGGGTCATCAAGGATAGATTGCTTAAAAAATATTATTTCATTTTCATCAAGAATCAACTTTTCTCACAATATTTTTTCATAAAAATGCATTTGACTTCTAATATTAATGTTCTAACAAGAAGAGCATTAAATTCTAGCACTCATACCACATCTTCTTATTTCTATTTAATACCAACATGATGTTATATGCTTTCATTTTTGTCGAGCCTTCGACTTTAGTAGAAAAAGCGAGACTAAGCGATCCTACATTCCGTCGTCGTCGTCGGCCGTGGCGTCCACAAATATTCACTCTGTGGTTAAAGTTTTTGAAATTTTAATAACTTTCTTAAACTATACTGAATTTCTACCAAACTTTGACAGAAGCTTGTTTATGATCATAAGAAAGTATCCAGAAGTAAATTTTGTAAAAATAAAATTTCATTTTTTCCGTATTTTACTTATAAAAGGACTTAGTTTTTCTGCGAGGAAACATTACATTCACTCTCTGGTTAAAGTTTTTAAAGTTTTAATAACTTTCATAAACTATCCTTGATTTGAACCAAACTTGGACAGAAGCTTGTTTATGATCATAAGATAGTACCAAGAAGAAAATTTTGTAAAAATAAATTTCCACTTTTCCGTATTTTACTTATAAATAGACTTAGTTTTTTTGCCAGAAACAAAACATTCACTCTGTGGTTTAAGTTTTTAAAATTTTTATAATGTTCTTAAACTATCCTGGATTTCTACAAAACTTAGACAAAAGCTTGTTTCTGATCATAAGATATTATTCAGAAGTAAATTTTGTGAAAAAAAAAATCACTTTTTCCGTATTTTACTTATAAATGGACTTAGTTTTTCTTCTAGTTAACATTACATACAGTCTGCAGTTAAAGTTTATAAAACATTTATTAGATTCATAAACTATCCTGGATTTTTTACCAAACTTTTTTTAAAAAAAAGGGAAATTTTTATTGATGTTTTTCCTCATTTCTGTTGAGTCTGCGATTAACAGAAAAAGTAGGCGAGACACTGGGTTCCGTGGAACCCTTACACATTTTTTAATCTTGATTCTATAATAGAAATCTATTACCCTGATAGCAGCAAGAACATATACTAGAGATGCATTTCTCTCATTTTACAGAATATTCCGTTGGAGAACACTACATCTTAATTTTATTCAGAATAATTTTTAAGAAAATAATATTCAAAATCATCAACTGCCACTAGACAAAATTTACTCAAAATTTTTGAAAATTTTACTCACATACACATAAATAATCAAGAAAGAGAGAAAATAGCATATAAAAGCAAAGAAATATTCCAAGAACCATGTGTAAATGATTTTAATATCTGGGTGTATTTTGTTTTATCTGTAAGCCTGCTCATCTCAAGAATCTCCCAAAATTGTTTCTGTTGTGAATATAAATGAATAATATTTTATACTTTTTATTGTTATTACACTCTTAAGTTTGACATGTCAGTATTTTACTTTGATATAAGTTTTAATTTTACATTGCATACAGTGGCGGATCCAGAAATTTTCATAAGTGGGGGCCCACTGACTGACCTAAGAGGGGGCCCTCTCCAGTCACGCTTCAGTGATTCCCTATATAAGCAACCAATTTTTTTCCCAAAAAGGGGGCCCTGGGCCCCCCCCTCTAAATCCGCCTCTGCCATATAAACATGAAATTTTTGATTACGTTTGTATCTTAAGATCTTAATTGAAGTTGGACAAACAAATACTCTAAACTTGACCACATTGATATTTGTGATTGTTGGTACAGTTATTGTATTCAAATGTTTTTAAATTGCAGTATTCTGTATTATTATGTTTGATAAATTATTAAAAGTTATAAATTATTGTGTTGATATTTAAATAATTTAATTTTGGATAAAACACATCTTTTGAATGGCTGACGTTTGTTTTATTTATCAGCCCATAGACATAATTTGTCATGTGACCACGATGTCATTAACGTTTTTTTTCTTGACTAGTCCGGTTTAAAATGGATTTAAGAATTAAATTATAAGAAATGACCGTAATATTTTTTCTGCCTATTTGAAATAACATAAAAAATGTGGTGCACACTTTAAATAACCCGCTTCACAGGTTTGCACCACATTTTTGATGTTATTTCTTCATAGACAGAAAAAAATATTACAGTCATTCCTTTATTGTATAAGGAACTTTTATCTATGATGTAATAACTTTGATGGCATATAACCTTGAAGGTCCCCCTCATTCTGGATAATTTTTGTTTTATTCCCAGTCAAATCAAACCAAAGACTTGAACGTTGTTATTGCTACTTCTAAGCCAAGTAAGCAGCATTTAGGCATATTGGTCAACAATGATTTTCATTCTGCTATAAACATCTATATTGCCTTTACTTTTGCTCTCTATCTGTAATATTAGCCACTGGTATTAGGCATGAACATCCAAAGCTCTCATTATCTGTGTAGTTGACTATAGGTTTTCAACCTCAAGACTCTAACAACATTAACGGTACCAATTTTCCTGCACCAGATGCACATTTCGAAAATACATGTCTCTTCAGTGATGCTCGTGGCCAAAATATTTGAAATCCAAAGGTTATTTAAAAGATGAAGAGCTATAGTCCAAAAGGTCCAAAAAGTATAGCCAAATCTGTGAAAGGAATCAGAGCTTTGCATGAGGGAGATACATTCCTTAATTTATAATAATTTCTAACATTTTGTAACAGCAAATTTTAATAACACAAAAAATCCGTATTTTCATGCCAGTCCCGAAGTACTGGCTACTGGGCTTGTGATACCCTCAGTGTTGTTCTCATAAACATACATGTACATCTATTGAGCTAGACAAGTTATTTATTCTGTAATATTTCCCATTAGACATACATGTACATCTATTAAGCTAGACAAGTTATCCTTTCAAAGTTGTTGCTTTAAATATTTTGACACAACGAACTGTGCAATGCCACTGTTCTCATTATACTACATGTATTTCTATTCTTTTGTCCATAATAATTGTGTTTTATATTCTCCCTCAAATATCGAGCAATAATAATTTATTATTCTTCCTAATTCTGTATTGGTGCACTCGACTCCCATCTTAAGTGACAAGGATTGTCAATTTTACTATGGAAGATCAATGGTTTTCTCTAGGCACTGCGGCTTCCTCCACCAACAAAAATTGGCCGCCATGAAATATCCCAAAAGTGGTGATTAAAGGTAGTGTTTAAACACCAAAAATCAATCAAACTTAAATTCGGTATTTATTTGTGATATTGTCCACTGAATAAAAGGCTATGTGTTCACACTTTTAGTGGCAGAAACTAAAAGTCGGGGACAATTAATTTTGCTTTAATCATTTGAATTATTTACCCTCTTAACGTAGACTTTTTAGATTTTTCCCATAACAGTGTTATATACAGCAGTGGCGGATCCAGCCATTTTAAAAAGGGGGGTTTCCAACCAAGAGTAAAAAGGGGGGGAGTTCCAACTATATGCTTCCATTCAAATGCATTGATCATCCAAAAAAAGGGGGTCCCCCCCCCCCCCCGGAATTCGCCAATGTACAGTCTGACTACAGCCAGCCACAATTAAATGCCAGACTGTTGTATATACCTGATGTCTATTTTTGTTGGCATTATTAGAAGCACGATTGTGTTTGCAATGACAGATAAAGATGTGGTGGTATGACAACAAATTAGAATCCAGTGTTACCCCGCAATTTTTTCATATGCTTGTCTGAAGTCCGGAATAACAAGTGCCACTTATTTATATCCTATAATATACAGTCAGTCGAGTGTTAGTTGTTTCTGGTATTAAAATATACATAGAACTTATCTATAGATTCAAGGAATTAAGATTCGTTTTGTAATCCAGGAGTCGTGTATAGTTTTACTATACTGAAAGGTTTGTACTCGTTCTTCAAGCCCTTACAATGACCATCAGTTTTTGCTCAACATAGTAGGGATAGTGATCTGGCGGCGGCGTAAGTTCAATTCTCAAAAGCTTATCCACATGTGGAGCAGGATCTGCGTACCCTTCTGGAGCACCTAAGATTAACCCCAGTTTTTTTGTGGGGTTCGTGTTGCTTGGTCTTTAGTTTTGTATGTTGTGTCTTTTGTACTATAATTCGTCTGTTTATTTTCGAACTATGAGTTTGACTGTCCCTCTGGTATCTTTCGCCCCTCTTTTATTTGAAGGTGAAAGACCTGGATGCTTCATCCTTAGTACTTTGTATATAGATGCCTTATGTTACGAAGTTTTGGTCTCATAAGTCCATTGTCCTTGACCTCATTTTCATGGTTCAGTGACCACTTGAAAAAAGTTCAGATTTGTTTGTTATGTTAATTTCATTCTTATTATGAGTAAAAGGATAACTATATTTAGTATGTGTACGTGCAAGGTTATCATGCCCATCAGGCAGTTTTCATTTGACCTCTACATCATTTCATGGATCAGTGAACAAGGTTAAGTTTTGGTGGTCAAGTCAGTTTCTAAAAAAACTATAAACAATGGGTCAACTATATGTGGTGTGTTGAATGGTTGTAAGGTGGCTGTACGTGTATTTCTCGTTTTGTTTATCTGACCGTGACCTCATTTTCTTGGATCATGTTAAGTTTATGTGATACTTGTAGTAAAGCTATATATTGTAAACTATCAACAAAAAAACAATGGTTAGTAAAGAAGGCGATACATTTCAGTGTGTGTACTCTTTCGTTGTATTGTTTTGATGGTACCCGCATTGATATATTGCCTCAATCATCTCCATCTTTAATGTGGATTAAATCCTCAAAGAGGGAATTCAAAAAAAGTTTCCTGTATCATGCCTACTTCACAATATATGAACAATGAGAGACTGTAGTATACAACTTTATCAAATATTTTATTTTTAATATATTATTTTTTTATAAATAATTTCTTGCCCTATTATAAAATAAATTAAATAAATTAATAAATAAATATATATATAAAAATATTGATATGGACAATCCAGTAACAAGCAATAAACATCAAACATCTTACAACTTTGAAGTACTAGTAATAGTTTTTTCAAATTGCACTTGTAGTCTCTGTTTGTCTCTCTCTCTCACTCTCGTTCTCTTTGACATTTCCTTTCACCTGAAAGTCTCTATTTTACTGCTCTCACTCCTAAAAGCCTTGTACATGTATATTGTTGGGCCTATATTGTTTGGCCTTTAAATACCCTATAACCGTGTCAATGCTTCCATTTTTTTCTAAGCCAACATGAGACAGTTAATTTTGTACATCAGACCCCAAAAAGAGTCTTTGTTAAGTAAGAGACAGCTTAGGTTATATATCAAACTCCAAGAGAAGAGTCTCTGCACAGTTAGAGACAGTTCCATTTATATGTATCAAAACTCCAAAGGGAGAGTCTGCAAAGTAGGAGACAGTTTGGGTTATACATCAAACTCCAAAAGAGTCTTTCCAAAGTAAAACACAGTTAAGTTTATATATCAAACTCTAAAAGAGTCTTTTGAAAGTCTACTAAAGAATATTTCTTGTCAACAACTGTTCGTATACAGCCGTAGACCTCCATGGGAACAGGAAGTTTCATTGATTTAAGCTTCTCACTCTGTGTTTCCGTCACAAGTATAACATCGTCACAAATGTCGCCTTCAGCACTATCAGTTGAGGTTTCTTTCTCGCCACCAAAAATGTGCACTCCATCAGAATTTACAAAAACCCCGAAATTTCTCCTGGAAAAGTCTTTTATGGTACTTATGATTTTTGAACCGTCGTTAGGACTGAATGAAATAAGTTCTCCCTGTGGACTGATAATTTGAATACGATTATTCACGGATATTGCTCTCGTATATTTACACGGATGAGGAAGAGTTCCTATTTGGTAGCTGGTTTTTGTTTTTGTTTCAAAACACTGGATTGCTGCAGTTTCTTGTGCAAATCCTAGCCAGCCACCAAAAACATATAAGTTGTCACCAATAGCCGCTGCTGATGTGGCATCAACTCCGTGTTGTAGTTCGCCTACTTTCTTCCAGGTTTCGATTCCCATATCATATTCTTCGATACAGCTCATAGTTCCAAAGTTGTATCCGCCAATTACGTACAGCGAGTTCTTCACCGCCACCATAGCATGGCGGTACCGACCTTTGCATAGTTTTGACCTTTCTCTCCATTGTGAAAATTTTGACGAATATCTAAGACATGTTTCCATGGTTTTCGTTCCACCGGTAACGAATATGTCATCACCGAATGAACATACGGCGAAATCTTCGCCTATGTCATATGGAAGAGCGTGGTTGTGCAAAGATACCCATTTCTTTTCCTTTATATCGTAACCAATGAACTCCAATGATGTTTCGCCACCTTTTCTATAACGCCGACCAAGTACGGTGATCAGATGAGTTTTATTGGAAACACATCTGAATTCGTCCTTGACATTCGTTAGTGTCTGTCTTCTTGCTGGCATGGCATGATACTTTATAGCATTTTTCACTGCACTTACACAGCTTTTAAATTCGGTAACCAATGGATTTGTGTCTAACTCGTCCAGAACATAATCTATACTGACTTGTGTTAATCTCAGATGCTGGAATATTTCTGGAAGATCATGTTTTCGGCTACATTCGTCAAATCTTATCCACTTAAACACTGCCTCACACACGACGTCCTCGTCTATAACTTTTAATCCGTCATCTTTGATCATTTCAATCAAGTCATTTTTTTCAAGAAGAAGAAATTCTTCATTCTCGCAGACTTCCACAAAATTACTCAAAATACAAGGATAGCTCTTTTCTTTCAATTTCTGGTAATTCAAATGTCGTGCGAGCGCCCAAAGTCCTACACAATTTTCATTGTTAATATTTCCCGCCATGAAGCGTTCACATTGTTTCTGAAGGGTGTCGATTTGTAACATTGACGCCGTTCTGATGATGTCTTCGGCTGTTTCTTGTGTAATTATATCCTTATTGCAGTATACGAATGCAAGAACATCTTTAAAAGTGTTTGCCTTTATATCGTGCAAATAAATTTCGTCCATTTCGGACTCTTTCATGTTTGATGAAAACATGGCATCAAAATATCTGGAGGCAGCAGAGAGTATTATCCTGTGACATGGAAACGACTGGTTTTCTACCATAATGGTAATATCTGTGAAGCGTTGCTCTTCATATAACGTTCTTATTCGACTGAAAATGTCCAGATAAATTACAGGTTCTGTTTCCATGGCGATTGTTCTTTTCTGAAAATATAAACATTTCAGATTTAATATTTTGCCTTTATGCAAGAAGATGATGATGATATATATGTTTGTGATTAACGTCCAGTGGCAAATGTATTGAGTTTATATCAGGACGCTTTGAATTCACTAGAAATGTGATGCATGCATGGGGGTACATGAGATATCTTACAATTTTTGGTTGGGTTCGTGTTGCTAAGTCTTAAATTTCATATGTTGTGTCTTGTATACTGTTGTCCGTCTTTTCGTGTTTTTTTATTTATTGTTGTTGTTATGCCATGACATTGTCAGTTTGGTTTCGAATTATGAATTGAATATCAGTTTGGTATCTTAAATTCGCCTCTCTTTTTTAAATGTGATATGAATATGAAGTGAACTCTTCTTTGCACTAGATCGACACTCGGAGCCGTATATTTTTAACATTCAAATTTCACTAGATGACAGTCCACAGAAAGACAATGTCATCCAGTGTTTCATCACTTACCGACCATATTTTTATTCAGACAATATATAACTGCTTATCGGAGTATTAGCAAATACCAATTTTCAAATCTTTGATTGCATGACCCACAACCTCCCAATCTAAAACAAAACTACAGAAGCGGTTGTGTTATAATTGTCAAAAAGTGTTTAATGTTGGATTATGCACACATAACAGTAGTACTTTCTTAGACTCAAGTTACGCCGTTACTTACACGTTTATATTGACAGAGATTTAATATCAAACATTTGTTGTTTTATCCTTTTCAATTAGAAAGGAGGTGAAGACATTTTTCTTTCGCACCACTTGAAACCGAGCAACGATTTATTCGCCAATTACTATATAATATATAATTATACATGCATGTAGAAATAAATTTTGGTTTGTCTCCCGCGACAAAATGTATGGCTTATTTTACCCGAGCGTCCGGATCCCAAATAGGGTATATGGTGTGTCCGATTAACTCCTCTTCTTATACAATTTACAAGCAAAACTTGTATATTGTATATGGTATATATATCACCTATAGAATTTACTTATGATCAGGATTTTGATTTTCAAATTTACCACAAATAATGGGGTTGCTGAACTTTGTCATATCAATATTGGTATATAACACATACAAGGTAGATAATATACAAGTATAGTTTGTCCAGCTATAATTTTTAACTCATACAGCTTTCAAACTAGATTGTATCCCTATATTATAAGGGGATTAAATTTTGATCCTCTCTAAATTTTCCGCAAATGATATAGGTTGTTAACCTTTTCGTATATAGTACAAGTCATACAGAGTACTCCACTAGACATCTCAAAGAGTCCTTCGACATCACTATTCTAAAGCCAGCGGCGTAATCATGCATTTCTAATCTTCATTTTAAGCCGGGAGATAGCTTTATATCATGTTTATACAATATTGCTAAGAACCGGTTCATCTTTCCCTAAGCAAAATGATACAATAAACGGAAGTATTTTAAAAAGATATGTTATATATAACTTCCAGTTTATGTCAGGGGTCGATGTATTTGCTAAATAATGCCAAGGAATTGTATATTTAAATATACAATTCCTTGATAATGCATGTTACATGTATACATGTTGTCAAATTTACAACAGTCAGTGTGTATCGCACTACAATTAAAAGCTCCCACAAAATAATCTAGAAAAGGCAGTGGCTGATTTAGGTGGGGGAGGAACCCCCCTTTTTTGGACGATCAATGCATTCAAATGGGGGCATATAGTTGGAACACCCTCCTCTCCTTTTCTCCTGGATTGGAAACCCCCTTTTAAGCATGGCTAGATCCGCCCCTAAAAGGTTAGTTTTACGATGCAGCTATAGTGCTGACCTCATTGAAAATAGGCTGTAAAATAATATGGTAAAATGAAGAAGCTTCCGTTAGAAATTGATGTAATAAAATTGAGAATGGAAATGGGGAATGTTGCAAAGAGACAAAAACCCGACCAAAGCGCAGAAACAACCAAAGGCCACCATAGGGTCTTTAACATCTATAACTTTCAAAGCTTAAATTTGTCAGTCTGACTACCTTTATTTACATAAGCTCTAAGATATCATCAGTTTAAAATGTTTTTGTTATTTCTGCGTTTTAATTCAACCTTTGTTGATAGTGACTGAGGTTTCTATGTATTAAAAATCATGAATAGAATTTTCTCTTCTCTCGATAAGTTCAACGTTGTTAAGTATAAGTCACCTTCAGACAAATAAGGGATAAGGAGAAAGAATAAAGATGTAATAGTTGCCTTGATTAAAGGTGTGTTGTCGTAATAACTGTGCAAGATATAACTGAATGAGAATCTAAACAGAGATCGATTGCTGTTGGCTCCACATCATCAGGCCAGTGGCAAATAGTTCATGCATTTTTTAATTACCTCTTAGAACGTAGTTTCATATTACTATGAACTGGAATTGACATACGTACCTACAATTTTATCATACGTTCTATATTTTTTTATCGGGACCAATCATTGGGCTTAATTAGTCTAAGTTTTTCGCATTCATGATTTCAGTTTCAAACAAAATAATGAGGACAAATACATGTATATATATTCATAATAATTTCTTAAATCCTGTTTGATGTTTTACTATTCAATCTTGGTCAAGTTTCAATTGTGTTATAAAATATTTGTGAACATAAACATACCTTTAAGCTTTAAATGTTATAATTTCCTCCAAATGCATGCAGAATCTTTATACACAAGATGTTTCACAGATAACCATATGCTTCACTAATATAGATATGATACAATATGTTACACAATTTTACACGTAATTGATCTGCATTCGTTAACGAATAGGCCACGCTTTCCGATCACTACATACTGGTCAAAAATCTATCCGTGTACATACATGTCCAGATCGCTATCACACGTCTTAATAATGACCGCTCAATAGTGATTACATAAGGTTATGTCATTGTATTGTATACTTATTTGATTACGAATAAAAACCTGTCGGGGGGTCGATAATCAATAATATTGATATGATCAAATCAGCTAAAAATTGATTTCATTGATAAATTTATTGACAGCAATCAATGTTGATTGTGTAGGCTGATAAGTTATACGGAAAGGGATAAAAGAAGAGGAAGGAAAGGTTTTATTTCCTAGTATGTCCTCCATGAGATAACTATACATCCATGAAATTATAATATTCATTTTACTTACATGTAATAACACAAAGCAAGGGATTGTATAGTAAATATACAATTCCTTGCACAAAGTAATTTCAAGTTTCCCAATTTTAAAAGGACATAATCAGGAATCTGATGTACAGTAGTTGTCGTTTGTTTATGTAATTTATACGTGTTTCTCGTTTCTCGCTTTTTTATATAAATTAGACCGTTGGTTTTCCCGTTTGAATGGTTTTACACTAGTATTTTGGGACCCTTTATAGCTTGTTGTTCGGTGTGAGCCAAGGCTCCGTGTTGAAGGCCGTACATTGACCTATAATGGTTTACTTTTTTTAAATTGTTATTTGGATGGAGAGTTGTCTCATTGGCACTCACACCACATCTTCCTATATCTATATAATAGCAATTTGACATTAAAATTTTAGCAATTAAAGATTGAAACATTTATATAAAAAAAGCTTTCGTTATATATAACACAATTGAAAGACAGTTTTACTTTTATTCCAATTAAATGGCCCATTATGAGCAAAGTTATCTATTATTATGACTTTTATCATTGAGAGAAACAAGTCATTTTGACGATCATATAAATACAAATATAATTAATTTAGTTTTATGATTTTAACTTAGCCGCAGCAAGCCAGCATTTTTTTAAAAACAACATAGTAATAAAACAGATTATTTAAAATACGATTTTCATAGAGTCTTAAAAATTGACAAATATAAAAACGAATATGCGTATTATTTCCAATTAATGAGACAACTCTCTATAAGAGACCAAATGACACAGAAGTTAACATCTATAATATAGGTCATCGTACGGCCTTCAACAATGAGCAAACCAATACCGCATAGTCAGCTATAAAAAGCACAAAGAACATTTCAAGAGAAAAGAAAGAAAAGAAAGATTTGAAATATGATCGTCAATCCATGTACAGAGAAAGAAGGAATTTTATTTAGCTCAATCAAATCCAAAATTTCAAAAAAAATCTTGATGTTTAAACAAATGAAGACGACTCAGCATATTTTTTTGGAATAAAGTGACTTTAGGCTTAAGCCAAGGAATTGTATAATATAATATTCCTTGCTTTAACTCTGCCAGGCGGCAAATGGCTGGTCCTGAGCATGCATGGATAAATTAAGGAGAAGGGAAAACAAATAATTGGTTGATATATATATATATATATACAAGTCATAATAGATAAATTCATAAAATTGGCGCAATTAGATGGGGTTTGTTTCGCAAAAATGATACCTTTAATTTTTGTCGAGCCTTCGACTTTTGTCACAAAATCGAGACATAGCAATCCTACATTCCGTCTTCGGCGTCGGCGGCGTCCACAAATATTCACTCTGTGGTTGAAGTTTTTAAAATTTTGTTACCTTTTTTAAACTATCTGGATTTCTACCTAACATGGACAGAAGCTTGTTTCTGATCATAAGAAAGTATGCAGAAGTAAATTTTGTAAAAAAAAATAATCCTATTTTTTCCGTATTTTACTTATAAATGGACTTTTTCTGCCAGGAAACACAACATTCACTCTGTGGTTAAAGTTTTTTTTTAAATTTTAATAACTTTCTTTAACTATCCTGGATTTGTACCAAACTTGCACAGAAGCTTGTTTATGATCAAAAGCTAGTATCAAGAAGGAAATAGTCTGCAGTTAAAGTTTTTAAAACATTTATTACCGGGTTCGTAAACTATCCTGGATTTTTACCAAACTTGGACAGAACTCTGAAGCTTTTTACAATCAAAAGATAGTATCAAGAGGAATTGAACTATAGGCATTTGTGTCAGTTAAACATTTTGAAATTACAATCCAAGTTTAACTATAATTTTTGTATCATGATCATAGAACTCTTCTCCGGCAACACATTATGAAGACCCTATGAAGGTTGCAGTGCACAGTGCTTGTTTTATCTTTAATTGTTTAAATTCCTATATTTTTCTGTAATCCCCCAAAAAATTATCATATAGTCAGTGAAAACTGAGACTACTAGTCTCGGGTTTAAAGTAAGAAAACCGGACGTGAAAAGTTGGTCAATATGGTGAAGAGATTCTCTAGTCTTTTTTTCAGCAGTAAGTTAAAGTCAACGTAGAGTAGCAAAGAGGATGTTACCGCTGTTTCAGAGTGTGTATGTCCCCATTTAAAATGATTAATCTTCAAAACAGAGGGTTCAAACCGCCTGGACCCCCTTTTTTCTAGATCCGACATTTGGTAGGACGGTAATAGTTATTAGTGTAAAAGAAGAGCTGATACAGTTTTCTTTAAATTGTTCCAAATGATTATAAATGCATAACATTTTTAAAGTTGTAAAACATCTTTTAAATAAAGTAAAGAAGTTGGTAGATTAATTTTAACGCGGGAAAAGTTATAGTACTCGTACGCTGTTGCAAGGGAGATAAGTCTATATAACAAGGTCACCAAGGTCAGCATCCTCAACAGGAACAGTAAATAGCAAAATACTGCTTAAAAAGACATGCAATAAATACCTAAGTAACCTTAGTTGAATGTAATCGTTTATATTCCGTGATATGGGGTAAGCTATAAGAAAAAATTGTGCGAACTGTATGTCAACTCCAAAAACACATGTTTATCGGTTTTGTGGTTTGATGAACAGCTGATCGATGATCGACATTGTTTACATTTTCTGGTCGATTCATTAAATGGCATTGTCACTATAACAGCTGATCAAAACCGCTAATTAATCTGAACAAGCTGTACAGAGATCTGACACTACCTCTTTTTCCTGCATGTCGTATGATATTTTATTTATTTATTTTATTTTCTGAGACTGTTGCCGTAATTATGATGCTCCCCCCCCCCCCAATTCATTCTCTTTTGTATCTTCATAATCTTGACAGGTCCTACCCCTTAGTACCTCCCAAAGAAACAGATATGTAGAAAGCTATTCACAAATTTCAAGGTTTTCAATTTTTCTGCAAAAATGACTTTACATTTTATTCATGCAGATAATGAGAATTAGAATAATTAGACTTGCATGCAGATAATCAGATACATGCATCTGCAATGGATTGAAGTTAACATTTTGGCATGGTAGCCCATATCTTAAATTTTGTAGCCAATATGTATACGTAGTTCTACACCAAAAAAAGAAGGAGTTGAAGCAGCCCACACCAAATTTTAGCAGCCATTGCCGAGTGTTTCCCTGCTAATTTCCAACCCTGCACCATGCATTGTATACAAAATCTTTCATGTCCATTCTTTAAAAGTTGCAATTATAAGTGAACACATCAATTCTTGAAACAGAAATTAACAACTGTAGGTCACTGTATGGCCTTCAACAATGAGCAAAGCCAATACCACATAATCAGCTTTAAAAGGCCCTGAAATGACAAATGTAAAAACCTTTTAAAATACCTGTGAATGAATCGTCTCATGTGGAGAGTTGTATCTTTGACAATCATCATTTGATCATATCACATCTTCTTTTTTTTATTATTGAACTAGAAAAGGTAATAAATGATATGAAATGGACACATTTCTTGTTTACAAAAGTTCTATATCCCCGTTATTTCACACTTACCAGTATCTGATTCTGTAAATAATTATGAACGTAAAATACATTTTGTCACATCAATCAGATATTCTCAATAATGTGTGAAAATTTAAGAGAGATTTTATAAATGAAATCTTTGATGTGAAACATTTTTTGTCCCCAATAGATATTTGATAGTTTTGATGTAAACAGGATTTTTTTCTCCAATGATTTTTAATACATGTAGAATTAATTATGTCAATGTAACTCTGATGTTATTATTTAATAGAATATAAAAATTAGGAGATGTGGAATGATTGCCAATGAGATAACTACATGTATCCACAAAAGTTTAAATGAAGTGGATGTAAGAATTATAGGCAACCGTACATACATGTAGTTACAAATATTTCTTTAAATTTTGAAAATCAGGTGTATGATTTTCTTGCTGTGTTGAAGACCCATTTGTGGCCTTTGCCCAGTTCTTTGGTCAGGTTGTTGTCTCTTTGACAATGTCCTTATTTCTATTCTCAATTTTATTAAATATAATACTGGAGAGAAATGTACAATCAACAGTTTTGGAATTTTTGGTTACCATTTCCAATTATGTTGTTTGTCCAGTGGCAGTGATTTTTTTTAACCAGTATTTAAATAATAATTTGTCAACTTGACTACTTATAAGGTACATAGATAGAGGCAACAGTAGTATACCGCTGTTCGAAATTCATAAATCGATTGAGAAAAAACAAATCCAGGTTACAAACTAAAACTTAGGGAAACGCATCAAACATTAGAGGAGAACTACGACACAACAGAAACACAACACTAAAATGTAACACACACAGAAACGAAATATAATATAACAATGGCCATTTTCCTGACTTGGTACAGGACATTTTAAGAAAAATACAAACAGTACCCTTAAAAACTGAAAAAAAGTGCATCAAGCACATCAAAGACTTTTTATCATTCTAATTTTATGTACATCAGGAATTTGATTTACTAGTGTCAAAAAAGAAGAGAGCTCACATCTTTCTAAAAGCATAGGTGGAAAGTAAGACACTGTTTTCTTGTCGGGTATAAAATGTCTCATTGATCAAACAAACTATTATCATGATTATCTTATCTGATATTTTGAATAAAGCTTTTAAATCTTCCTGTTCATTCAGATATGAATTGATATTTGCTATCAAATATCTGACAAAAAAAATGAGATATTTAATATATATATTGATTATCAATGTTTTAAAGTTGAAATCAATACCAACTTAATGTTATAGAACAAGATTATGAAATTATGAATAGTATGAGAAATAGGGTGCAAAATGTATTCATCAATGAAACTAAAGGTACCTAAAGGCCAGAACATTAATAGACTATTTTCGTACTCCAATTTGTTAGTGGATGGGATAACCATTTTTCTTTAGATGGATTTTCCTTCCAATCAGCAGATTTTGAAGTTGAGATGGTTTTTCATCTAGAAACTGACTGATAGTTACTGACTACGGATTATTCATTTTTGAATATGTTGTCTACTCTGTGGTTGGACATCCTGGTACTTTCTGCTTTCACCCCCAGATTTATTGATTGAAAGCTTGAATTTACTTCTTTATGCTACTCTTATTTGAGTACCAGCATTGGCCTACCACAGGTTAGGTGATCTGTCGAAAAAATATTAACATCAGAGTTAAAAGTTGGCAAAATGAAAATATCACTCATACCGCATCTTCTTATGTCTATTATGAAAAAAATATCATAAATAAATGAACATTATTTATTGCATAGCAATATAATATTTCCCACAGAAAGTAACCAAAAGTTAGCGTGCAATAAATTCCAATATTGCACTAGTGCAATATATCTTGAAAATTCATGACGTCATCAACAACAAAATCTTAGTTTAAACCAATTTTTACTTTCAAATATTATATTGCTATACAATAAAAGGGTTATTGCATGAATATTGGTGAATATTGTCCCTTGTAGAACATATATTGCACTCGCAAGCTTGTGCAATATAAAATTCTACTCGGGACAATATTCCCCAATATTCATGCAATAACTCTATATTATTAGAGCATTTGTTTTCAAACAGGCTGTTATTTTCTTAGAGAAACTGTTTTATAAAGAACATTTATTAACCCCTTACCATTAGCAATGATTAGATTTACCTCCCTTCTTTTCAATTTTTCACTGTAAAAACTGATTGACTAGGATTGTCAGTTTTCTTACCAAATGTCTAGCTGTGATCCTCTCCGCAAAATTAGGCTTCCTGGACTAGTAAAAATTGGATACCAGAAAATTGCCAACTGTGATGAAAGTGGTGTAGAACACCAAGCAATCAATCAAATAAACTTAATTTTAAGTTTACTTTTTGTACATTATATAACTGGCATGAGTTTTGTTTTATTGTTGAAGGCCATTCAGTAACCAGTAGTTGTTCGATCCAAAAGTCTTTGAGTGGACATTTATTTGTTTAGGAGCCAGCTGTAAGACGCCTGTGTGTGGGGGAGTTTCTCGCTGCATTGAAGACCTATTTGTGACCTTCTGCTGTTGTCTGTTCTATGGTCAGGTTGTTAGTCTCTTTGACACATTCCCCATTTCCATTCTCAATTTTATTTGTTAAGCTCTTTTAAAATATTACCATCTTTTCTTATTTTTATAAGTTGGTAGTACATGTAATATATGTTATCTGTATAAAATTGGATGTTTTTTAAATAAGTTAAACATGTAAGTATACTCAGGCATGTAAAATAAAATCAATTGATATGTTTACGTTTTTGTATTTTATGGATTAAAATCATTTGTGCGTATTATGATATAATTTAAATTTAAAGATGTACTACAAATATCAGGGTATGTTTTTAACAGTTATTTTGATTTTGTACTGACAGTTTCTTAATTTTATCATCATGCCAATTTTAATTTGGATTCCTACTTACTTTTTCTGCAAAAAAAAGGAAACTAATTTAAAGAGTTTGTAACAATACTCATGTTGTTATGAAGAGTATTGGCTGATCTTATTTTTTCCAGTTTTTTACAAAATTTTCTGGACTTTACAATTATATATAGATTGCAAATTGAAATGATACCTTTATTTTATTCATATGTCACATTTTTATATTGTTAAAGATACATGTAGTTGTTGACATTTTGTATTGTTGGGTTGCCGTCTGAACCCTTATACATGTTATATATCTCCTTTATTATGAAGCAGACAAAGAAATAAAATAAGGCTTTTGAAGTTTGTATTAAAATTTGGCTCAATGGCTGTAATTCATTTTATTTTGGCAAATTAAACCAGTATAGTGTAAATCTTGTTTGCAATCACAGTAACGGCAATTGTAAATGTAATTGTTATAGCATAAGGTAAAACTTGACTTAGTTTAAATTTTTAAATGAGTGTCTGTTTATATCTTTGTCCCCCTAAATTATGGGTCATGGTTATAGTACAGTTATAGTATGCAAATCTGATTTATTTATATTAATTTTATAAGGTGAATAGTCATATTGAAGAGGATTTTTATGATGCATTCAATCATGTCAAAAGTTGAACTTTAAGGATATAATATTCCTTAGAATATATATATAAACACAAGATAAATATTGCTGAAATGGACATTTTACAGTATCCTGTAGTTATTTTTTAAATAGATACAAAATCTAAATCTGGGTCATAAATTACAAAATATCATGCATATATCTATAAGTATAACAAGGAAGTCGAAATTTGAAGTTTTTTTAATGATTTGTTTTTTTGCGTACATTTTGTACATGTATGATTTGTAAAGTATGTGAAGTGCAACCAGATTTCAATAAACCGTGAGTACAAGACGCAATTAATATAATTATTTTTTTAAGGTGACAAGAAATTGTAGTAAGGGGGAACGGAGCTGAATATAAGTTTTCTGTAAAAAAATTTGTTTTTCCTATGTCATTATCTAAAAACTAACTTCAACTTTCTTGTAGCCAGCTTTTCCATAAATCTGCATACATTTGGTTGATTTATTGAATTATTTTTGCTTGTGGTAATTTGTTATGTTTCATTGATATGTGGGACAATCTAAAAAATTAGCAATTACTTTCAATAGATAGGATTTGCAAGGAATGAAGGCTCATGGTAAGTCTGGACTGCCACTTGAAAAAGATTTATGTTAAATAGGGACAGATATTCTGTCTTATTACAGACTTTAATAGCATACAGTTTATGCTGCATTTTGACGACCTCACTTTGTATTTAATTTCATGAATATGAAGAACAGCAATAAAAGCACTGTTTCTTTGATTTAGTTTTTTATGCCCCACTTACGAAAATATAGGGGCATTATGTTTTCTGGTCTGTGCGTCCGTTAGTTCGTTCGTTTGTTCGTCTGTCCCGCTTCAGGTTAAAGTTTTTGGTCAAGTAAGTTTTTGATGAAGTTGAAGTTCAATCAACTTGAAACTTAGTATACATGTTCCTTATGATATGATCTTTCTAATTTTAAAGCCAAATTAGACTTTTGACCACCATTTCACAGTCCACTGAACATAGAAAATGAAAGTGCAAGTTTCAGGTTAAAGTTTTTGGTCAAGGTAGTTTTTGATGAAGTTGAAGTTCAATCAACTTGAAACTAATACACATGTTCACTATGATGATCTTTCTAATTTTTAATGCCAAATTATTTTTTACTCTATTTCACGGTCCATTGAACACGGAAAATGATAGTGTGAGTGGTGCATCCGTGTACTTTGGAGATATTCTTGTTTTGTACATGTAATTTGACTGTAGAGTGGAGAAATATCGTTACACATTTGTTGATGGGTTTACTACATATGTATCCTAGACAATGCTAGATAAAAAGTTAGAAAAATAATTATAGAATAACTAATCAAAGAATTAAAATAGAGAAAAATATTCAACGAGTGACCGAACAACACACTAATTCACGAATGCGCTGAGTTAATTATAAGTGTTGTTCGGCCAGGAGTTGAATATTTTTCGATATTTGAATTCTTTGATTAGTTATTCTTTTTATTACATTGGCAAAAGGCTTTTTTAAGTAAATTAAAGAAAAAATGTAAGGAACTATATCTTTTTCTACGCGTTTTCATTTTGTTTTAATCCGACGTTATCGATAACGTCTTGACAACGCCTATTGTTGTATGACGTCAGAGAGTGAAATAACCTTGTTTATTTCACATGTGAAATTATCGGTTTTTATTTCACTGGGAAATCAATGTATTTCATTGCAACCAATGTAATAAAATGAATTAAATTACAGTTCATATGTACTTAAATAATGTTTTCTTTGATGTTGATGGCAAATTCCAATGAAACACAGATGTGAGAGATGTACAAATGAAGATAAAGCACATTATTAATTAACATGTTCTTACAAAGGACAAATCTCTATCCTTCAATTGAAGTCCACGCCCTTCATATTAATTAGCTATGTATTAAATATTTCCAATAGATTTTTGTTAAAACCACAGTATCCTAATATATTTTAAATTTTATGTACAATTTATCATGCCAAGATATCGAACATCTTTATGAAAAAAGGTTTCTTGTTTGTAGTTTTTATAATAAATATGAAAGATGTGGTATGGTTGTCAATAAGGCAACTCTATAAAATTTTAGTCATTTAGCTTATTATAGCTAAATGTATTAACTATTGTTGACTGGGGAAGAGAGGGAGTAGTCAGCATGAATGGGAAGATATCTCCTCCATTTTTACAGGTATTTTTCTTTGTAAGGGAGCAACCCTATAATTTCAAAGTGGGGAGGGGGGTTATAGTGTGACACTGTGTTACATCAGAACCATTGTTGGGAGTATGATAATATCATGAATATGTCCTTTTGATGTGTATTGTAAGGCAGGTTTTTATATTCTTAATGTTTTTTTTCTACTTTCAGAATATTCCCATGGCCACTACTGATAATATGTCCCCTCTGTGTGTATTGTTATTTAGGCAGGTTTTTGTATTCTTTATGTTTTTTTTCTACTTTCAGAATATTCCCATGGCCACTACTGATAATATGTCCCCTCTGTGTGTATTGTTATTAAGGCAGGTTTTTATATTCTTTATGTTTTTTTCTACTTTCAGAATATTCCCACTACTGATGAAGTTCAACGCTGGACCTCACTGGCACTTACATCTCAGTGTAACAAGTAAATTACATTTGTGTAGGCCAATGACTAAGCTGTGTTTATCGGATATATTCTCTATATACTTAGCTGAATTCTTCTCCAGTAATAACTTAAATCAACAATTTATTAAGACAAAGTTCTGTGATATACAATGGCCGAAACATGTGGTCAAAATGGCAAGAACAAACAAATCTCAAAAAGTGTGTCATCGTCCAGCTCAGATGGAAGTCTTTCCATCGAATCGTCAACCATTTCTATGCCGCCAGCGCCAGACGGAGGCTATGGATGGATTATTGTATTGAGTGCCTTTTTGACTAATATGATTTGCGATGGAATCGCCTTTTCTTTTGGTGTTATGTATTCTGAATTATTGGACGTTTTTGATGCAAGTAAAAGTACAACTTCATGGATTGCATCTTTATTTTTTGGAATGCCCTTGATAGCTGGTCCCTTAGCTGGTGGACTTGCTACAAAATTTGGATGTCGAAAAGTTTTGATTTTCGGCGGAATATTGACAAGTGTTGGAATATTTGCCAGTGCATTTGCTGATTCTATTGGCATGTTGTGTTTCTCGTTTGGAATAGTAGCAGGAACTGGCATGTCAATGGGATATGTGACATCACTTGTCATGGTGGCTTTTTATTTCCATAAAAAACGAGCCTTTGCTACAGGGCTTGCTGTCTGTGGATCAGGAATTGGAACTTTTTTATTTGCCCCATATCTTGAGTACTTGATTGAAGAATATACATGGAGAGGATCGTTTATAATTCTTAGTGGAATTACATTAAATTTAGTTGTTTGTGGTGCCTTGTTACGACCTTTGGAATTCACTCCGGAACAAGAATGGCAGAGGAATCTAGAAGCCTTCGAAAAAATGTCAAGGTCAGTGTCGAAAGCCAGTCTTCCTGATCATGGTAGACGTAGTAGAAAAGTAAGTGAATCCGACAGCTCTAGCAGTGATTCAGATGAGGAGAATTATATCGGATGTGAGCAGTTAAGTCATTCACAAGTCATACTACCCACATTTCTCGCAGAAAAGAAGAATAAAATACCAAAAGAAGTTTTTGAGGAAATGTGCTCAAACACTGACGAAGCTCTTGACATATTGAAGAATTATTTCCGCACAAGAGGTTCTTCAGATGTTAACATTATTACCAATCCCATAGAAGAAATGTTGACAGTAACCAGTAACGACAAAATTGTTATTGTTAAAGAAGATCCTAGTAAGAGACGAAAATTTCGCGAAAAACAAAAAGCAGTGCAAAGGGTAAAATTATCACAATATTTTCCAATGTGTCGTAAAGATTTGTTTTATCGTGGAAATATCATGAAGATCTCTCACCTCCGTTATCGATCAACCAGTTGTCCAGAGTTATATCACGGTTCATTTGACGATGATAGTTCAGATGATGAAGATGAATGGTGTCCAGGGATACCCAAACTACTCAGATTTTCAAAACACTTGAAAAAGTTTTTACGAACCATATTTGATCCAAAAATTATCAAAAGTCCACTTTTCATATTGTTTGCATTGTCCAATTTTATATTGTACTTCTGGTACGATGTGCCTTATGTGTTTTCAGTGGATCAGGCTAAAAAAGTTGGAATTTCAGATAAAGAGGCGTCATATTTACTCTCTGTTATTGGAGGGGTGAATACTATCGGACAAATTATGTATGGTTATATTGGTGACAAGAATATTAATCTTCCGTTACTGTATGGCCTATCGATTAGTCTGTCAGGACTTTCACTTATGTTCTATCCTATGTTCACAAGCTTCTCAGTATTGGCCGTCATAAGTGGAGTATTTGGCTTCTTCATCAGTGCTAACTATGTTCTTTCAACATTAATTTTGGTGGAATTTCTGGGTATGGACAAATTGACCAATGCCTATGGACTGACCATGCTGATACAAGGGATAGCCAATATGATTGGGCCACCAGTTGCAGGTAAATGACTAGATGTATTTTTTGGAACAAGAAATATTGTTTGATGAAAAATTAGTTTTAAAAAGGCAATATTTTTTACTCCAAATTATTTCCCTTTTAAATTCTAGAGATGAGATAGAAAAAATAAATTAAGTTACATATAATGTATATCCTAATAATAATAAGCCATTGGCTTTTGTTTTTTCTAAATCTTACTGGAAAAAATGAGCATAAAGATTGTAGAATTATTTCCCTTTGACCATGTTGACTGTAATAGTAATCAGGTAATACATGGAATATTTGTATTCATCAGTTACAAAAATTATCGAAAATGGCTTCAAGTCCTGACTTTCAAACAATTCCGTTATTTGAAAAAAATTAGTTTGGGAACTTTAAAGACGGATTGTTTTTTATTTAACAGAGCTTGAAATTAGTTTGTTATTTAAAAATGTTTGTTTTTTAATTTCCATATAAGTATTTTTAACTTTTTAAAACCTAAAGGGGTATTTACAAAATACACATGTAGAGTGTGATTGAAATGGCATTTCCCATGATTGGAAATAGTTTTAAAAATTACAAAAAACTTTAAAGGGAGATAATTCAGCAATTACATTAGCTGCATAGGCATGATAGGTATTAAAGCATGTTAGAAATTCATATTCAGATTCATTGCATGCATTGTAATACAATATTTTTCTTTGTCATGAGTTTTTAGATTCATGAGTATGATCTTGGAGAAAATATCTCATTGTTGAAGGTGCAACTACATCATTCATTATCATTTTGTCTTTGATGGATAGTTGTCTCATTTGTATAATAATGCCTAGAATACCACTTCTCATTTTATATACAAAAACGTATGTTTTACATGTTGAACAGTGTTCATGTTCATAGAGGTTTTGTTTTGATTTATCTACATATAATGGAATTTAGAATCTTCAATAGATGACAACGAAATATATCCCAAGTCCAGCCAAGGAGTTTAGCCTTTTGCATGAAGTCTAACTGGTATAAATTTATTTTTGCATTGCACATTAAAATATTGGTAGTTATAAGAATGCATTGAACATCTATTCTGTTAGGAAAGGCAACATCATTCTTTTTTTCAAATTTTGTGATAAAAGGAATTTTAATTTGTATCATTAAAATAGTAAATGTGCATGAAGTACATGTAGTACAACTAATACATTTTACATGTACCTCTTTGCATTTAAACATGTTAAATTTCCATTTGCCATGTTTGTAATTTTTTACTAAGACAATTACTCATTGATTTGTAAAAATCTGTATTTGCATGGCATTTGCATGTAGCTATTTCATTGCCACTAAACTGGGTTTTAAAACAAAACCAAAAAGGGATGTATTATATACAATAATTTTCTAAAATATATGTACATGTAAGTATCTTTATGTGTGATTGTTTCAGGTTATATTTCAAAACCAGATTGTGGTAGGTAAATGGGTAGTGGTGCCCTCTGCTGTTTATAAATGCAACTCTGTTTCAGTGAAGTTCTTTAGTTCTATGTTTATATCTTTGTCACAAAAAAAAAAACCAACATTGAACATGTTGAATTTGTACTTTATTGTAAGAAATACATTGTTTTAAATGTGAATCAGTCTCCTAATCTCCTAAAGTTTTCTATTTCTAGGGTTATCTCTGAAATTATGTAATGTAAGTGGCTTTGTGAAATAATTGCATTGAAAAAAATTGACAAATTATTTCTTAATAGGGATTGTTTGTTCAATCTTAGTAACCTGACATGCCTAATATGTGTAACATATTTGAGAGGGTCTTTAATTCTTTATCAAACTTAAATCCTATGGAAATTATACCTGAGAATAATTGCCTTAAACTCAGGATTCTTTCCATATAGTTGTATACTGCAGCAAGCAACACATGTATGTGATTTTAATTGGGATATAATTTTACTGTCGATATTCAATACCCTGTGGTTCAGTGGTTGTTCTATTGTTGCAATATATATCATATTTGGTTTAATTTTCTTTCATTGTTTTGTACATAAAACAAGCTGTTTAGTTTTCTTGTTTGAATTGTTTAGCATTTGTCAATTAGGAGCTGTTTATAGCTGACTAAATGATAAGAGTTTTGCTCATTGTTGAAGACCATTATAGCCATACCAGATCTTTTTAATGGCACTACATGGATAATCTAGAGGATTCAAAATATCTGACTAAAAATTAAAAGAAAGAGCAGCGAACATCCTTAAACATGTTAAATGTTAGTCTGTGGTTTCCAAAGGATTTGTTCAATATCTAACTTTTAGTTTGTGAGGAAAAAGTATGACCTTCAAATGAAGGTCAACAACATTCATTTAGTATTTGGGATGGAATAAAGTAACGTTGCATGCATGAGTAGAGATTACCTCAGACTTGTTTAGTGTAAGCTTTCATGCTTGACATTATATATATATATATATAAAACTTATCTATGTCTATGGTAAGTTACATGTAACTTTAAAAGCCATAATTCACACTCGATCAATCATGCACACACGCTTAGTTATAGTCAAGCATAGATTTTCTTTTCACAAAGTCTGCTTCCTGACAAAAATATGTATGTTAAATCTGCAGAATTATATTGTAATTAAGATTTCCATGTAAAATATTTATTTTTGTTTAAATATATACTTTTTTCTTTCTACTTCTTTTTTTTAATAAATTAATTTCACTGTAAATTGTTCATTTCATTTTCTCAGGATTTCTGTTGTCCGCCACTGTTATTTGTTCACTTTATTTTCAGGTCTTCTGTACGACACATCAGGAAGCTACAATAATACTTTCTACTTCAGCAGTATGTTCATCATTCTAGCAGGCTTCATGTTGACAACTGTTCCAATAACCAAATTTCTTAAACGGCATCTCATGTCACATGGCATGTCACCTGACAAACGCAGGAGGGGATCTCCAGAGGATATCACAGATCATGACATGACAAGAGTCCAGTTTCTACCTAAGAACATAGAAATCAGTGTATAAGAAATTAACATAAGATTCTCAGTTACATTGGTATGTCCAAAGACCCACTGTCCAGTTTCTACCTAAGATCATAGAAATCAGTGTGTAAGAAATTGACCTAAGATACTAGGTTACATTGGTATGTCCAAAGACCGGTCATCTGGCCAAAGGAGTAGCAATCAGTGATAGAAACATTCAGCTTTTTTTTACTTTTGTATAATTATGTGTTGTACTATAGTATAGAGAATTATAGGGTCGTCTACTGTAAATTTATACATTTAAAACACATTAGTGGCCTATGGCTGTTTTCTGCCCTTTGGTTGTGTTGTTGTCTCTTTGACACATTCCCCATTTGAATTTATGCTACCTAAATAGTTATCAATAGTACCAGGATTATAATTTAGTACGCGAGACGCACGTTTCGTCTACATAAGACTCATCAGTGACGCTCAAATCGAAATATTTATAAAGCCAAACAAGTACAAAGTTGAAGAGCATTGAGGATCCAAAATTCCAAAAAGCAAAATTACTTTTGTTATCCTGAACATGAAATGAAATATTAGCCACTGGACGTTAAGCAAACACCAATTAATCGTTATTTAAGTTTGTTTTGCATTTATGTTTTTTTTTTGCCAGTACAAAAGATTATAGAACTATTTTCTTTTGAAATATTCTGTGTTCAAATTTTATGATTTAAGGATAAAGGTAATAAATTTTAAGTTTATTGTGTTACAAAACATGTTTTATTGATACTTCAATTTTAATCATATAATGACTGAACAAATATACTGTTTAATAATATAATGGCCAGCTGACCGGGAGTCTTTTTATCATTTTCATCTGTCATTATATATATTTTAAAAAGGTCAGCCAAGTCTTTATTGCTTATTTAATGTTCAAGTGGTTATGAATAATTAACTTATTTAAATTCGGGTTGCTGTAATATTAACAAATACCCCATATTTACCTTTATTCAATTTTATGAAGTGCACTTAATTTCATCAAATAGATTTTGATACCGTGCATCTTCGTATATATACTGTTGGGTAGCTTTAGAATTTGTCCGATATCATACATATTACATTGCATCTCAACTTTCACTTCCAAACAGTTTTCCCGTTTGATTGGTTTTACACTAGTAATTTTGGGCCCTTTATAGCTTGTTGTTCGGTGTGAGCCAAGGCTCCGTGTTGAAGGCCGTACATTGACCTATAATGGTTTACTTTTTTAAATTGGTACTTGGATGGAGAGTTGTCTCATTGGCACTCACACCACATATTCCTATATCTATGTATAAATAATGTACTGTAAATTCAGAAATTATTGCAAGGTTTTTATTAATGCTTATAATGCAACTGGGTGAGTATCCTAATAATTTGAACTCACATTCTAAATTTGATGCTGTGGATTCATTTATCATTGGCGGATCCAGGGGGGTTCCGGGGTTTGGAACCCCTCCTTTTTCTTGGACGATCAATGCATTTGAATGGGAGCATATAGTTTGACCCCCCCCTTTTACTCTGGTTTGGGAACCCCCCCTTTTTAAAATAGCTGGATCCGCCCTGTTTATTTTCGTGGTTACCAATTTTTGTGGGTTGAGAAAAACTGACACTTTGAAGGATGTTTAAGTTTGTGGTTTTGCTAAAGTCTGCAAGCCATTAGAAAATTTGCTATTCGTTGAACATTTGAATTTGTGGTTAACCTGCATTGACGAAATCCACGAAAATTTGCTATTTTATGAACATTTGAATTTGTGGTTAACCTGCATTGACGAAATCCACGAAAATTGACATCCAATGAATATTAATGAATCCACTAGTACATATATCTATCTGTACGCAGGTTTTACTGAAACAGTATTGGTTTTGTCCAGTCATCATATATTTCGATAATATATATGTATTAATTTTTTTAATTTACAATACCGTAAATTCAGAAATTATTGCGATGTTTTTATTATAGCGAAAAATGCAATAGAGTTATTATCGCAATGATTAAAATTCGCATTTTGAAATTTTTTATTTGAATCAAACAGGATTTTTCTGAATATAGCAAAAATTCCGTTTAAGTCTAAAATGACAAAATTGCAATAATAAATGCACTCAATAATTCCTGAATTTACATACCCGTAGCCAGGGAGGGGTTGGGGGGGGGGTTCGGATGACCCCGCCCCTTGAAAACAAATAAGGACTGTTTAAGTCAACGTTCTGTTCAAATTGTGACTGTTAAAGTCGAGTTTTTGAGGCCAATAAACCCCTTTGGAAATTCCTGTCTACGGGCCTGATTTACAATATAATGTTTATTTGTTAATAATACAAACTTTGTTATTTTTTCATATTTTGAAAGTTGAAGATGAAATGTAATATATGACATTTCTTGATAATTTAAAAGCTTACATTAATGTTGTGTATTCAGAGTGTACTATTTTGTTAATGTTTTTTAATTGCTGAGTTATAGCATTGTGCATTCAAAAGTAATGAATTGTTTAAATGTTTTATTGTTTATAAATCAAACATTTGTGAACTTTTTGACTCCATTTAAATATTGATCTAAATCAAAGACAAGGTTATGTTTATAACATGTATAACTACACTTTGGACTAGTCATGAGAAAAAAATAACCACATAATAAAAAAGGAAGTAAACTTTGGTTGAGAATGCCATGTACTTCAGTCATGTGAGAGGGTATGGATGGGGTTTACATAATAGATACAAAATGGACCAAGAGTATAGAAATATGTGTCCAAAAAATACAGAACAGAAAAAATAGGCCAAAATAAAAAAAGAATAAAAAAGATTTGTTTTAAAATATAAAGAATGAAAAAATAATGGGCAAACTGAATAAAGAATAGAGATAAAAAAAATTATGGCCATAAAATTTAAGAAAATACATATCTGAAGGACCACGGCCCATCCAGACTGCTGTGTACTTCAGTCATATGAGAGGGTAATAATTATGGATGGGGTTTAGAGAATAGATAAAAAATGGACCAAGAGTATAAAAAAATGTGCCACAAAATAAAGAACAGAAAAAATAGGCTAAAATAAAAACAAAATTAAAAAAAATTGTTTTAAAATATAAAGAATGAAAAAATAATTGGCAAACTGAATAAAGAATAGAGATTATGGCCTTAAAATTTAAAAAAATACATATATGAAGGACCACGGCCCATCCAGACCCTCAAAAGAAAACATATTTTAAAAATGTTAATGGGTTCAGTTATATTTTAATGTCAACCTTTGATACTTGTTAAAACATTTTCTCATGATAATTTAATCCGTTCATGTGTTTATTAATCATAGTTAAATATAACTATGAAAGATCTCAATTTTGCTATTTTGTTAGATTTTTATGGGTTTTTATAAAATTTTAGTTTTTTATTTGTCAAAAGACAATTTCTAAATTCACACTTTAATTTCAATTTTAGAATATTTATCATATGAAAATATTTAATTCTAAAAGGGGGGACCCATTGTGGTCCCTGACTATGCAGCAAATCAATTTGAGAAATATGTGTGTAGAATTGTGTGGTTCACCAGCATACACAAAGCAAGGATTTTGCATGAGAATGAAGTGTTGTGTGGAATCTCACAATCACATAGTTAGTACATCACACATTTACTATATAAAGAGAATTTCTAATTCTGAGGTTATGGAAGATGCCTTATGTTCTTTTCATTAAGTTCAAATGTTCACGTTGTCACAATTTGTCTACCAAAATTCTAAAATTGGAAACTAAAGTGTGAATTGTGAAATTGGACCATTTAGCGATTCAGAAAATCAAAACAAAGAATTCTCATCATCTGATTTATTAGTTGTCCTTTTAATACTTATGTTTTGCATGTTTTTAAGTTATTGGTTGAAATACTTTGAAATTGTTTTATTTTTGGTTGGGGTATTTTTGTATTTTTATAATTTTGGGGTTTTGATATTTGTTAGATGTATACAATCCTGCATGTGACAGTTGCGCTAGACTCCATTCTTGATTTACTAGGATTGTCAGGTTTTCTTCCTGAAGTTAGTTGGTTTTCACCAGATGCTACCATTCAACAATAAAAACCGATCCCCACAAAATGACACAGTAGTGCTGAAAAGGTGTGAAACACCATTCAATCAATCTAATATGAGTATCTATTTGACTGTTAATGTATGGTTTTTCATTTGTTTTGATGGAAAGTTATGCACTACTTTTGGGAGATTTAAAAACCTTAAGGTCATGGAGGGGTAAATCAGCTTTGTCACTGATTTTAGTATAATTTTGCATACAACTTTGGCTGGTTGAACTATAACTGAAAAAATAATGCATACATCTCTTTTATTGTCTGAAATATAATTGATTGCATTATTTCAAAATAGGTGAATATTTGTAAGGAAAGCACATAAAATATGCGTTAAAGGTTCTAAAATTTGTCTTGAAATCATTAAATCTCAATTTTGTAATCTGTGTATTTCTTAAAAAAAGCCAAATAATGATGATACATGAATTTCTGTTTAATTAATGATGTAAAATTATCATTATTAGTATATGAGTTAACGAGCCAAAAATGTATGCCAAATGGTACCTAAAGCTGTGACATAACCCTTTGATTGTAGCTTGACCTTAAATAACCATATATGCATGATGGTATCACATGGTTGGAACGTTGTCCTTATCATTCCATATTATTTATTACTGTTTTTTGTTTCGTTTTGAAATTAAATTATGAGTGATTGTTTAACAATTGAGTTACTTCCCCTCTGTCAATATTACAGTAACAGGGAAAGTGATCCAAACTTTAATTTATATTTTTAATTTACTTACAAATGCATTGTGCATTATATTTATTACTAGTGCTGGCTAAATTTTGTTTTGCATGTGCATTTTTGGCTATGTTTTGCAAAGTAAAATAACATTTTCTTTGAGAAAAATTATAATTTAAGATCTTTCAAAGAATCTTCGTATAGATTTTGTATGTTCACATGTATACATTTTATTACTGAGGATTTTATCCTGGATAACACTGAACAGTAACCACTGCTGGGGGAAAATGATAGAATTCAGTGGTTATATTACCAAGCCACTTGAAAATTCCTATAGGAGTGGATACTTTTTGACATTTAGAGCAGACTTTAGATTGTGATTGGTTGCTATTATGCTACTATTAAGTAGTATACATATAAAAGTATACTATATTTGCTGTCGTATATTGTGTGCTTCATTCATAATTTGTATGAGTATAAAACTCATTAAAAATTAAATTAGCTGCTTCAGAATCCAATGCATGCTGGGTAATATTTTTAAATGTGTACACCGAAATGTTGTGACTGGTTGAAAACTTCAAAATGAAACAATGGAAATTCAACCAATGTCATAAGTTTATTTTTGGTGTTTGAATAATTAAATTACCCATAGTTCTTTAAATTCTGAAATAGTCAATTGAATGACCCGTAAAATCATTTCTGTAAATAATTTGCAGTCTTTAGGTGATTTAATGTATGAACTGATATATTAACAGCTAGCACAAGCAAAAATGCCTGCCACTATGAAAATTGCTTGATTTTTAAAGCATTTAAAACATTGGTTTTTTTATTATTATGAATCATAATAATGTTAATGAATGGCACAGCCTTTTAGCAATGCTTAGCTGTGGCAATAATCAGGAATATTTTTTTACAAGAAAATTGTGTTTCTGAAATCCAATCAAAGGCAGCAAACTGAGCAATGATGGCAATCTTTTCTATAAAATTTCTTAAATGTTTCTGATCATTTTCAAAAACAAGACAGGAAAATGTTTGTGATCATTTGAGAAGTAGACAAAATTAAAGCATTTTTTAAAAAGAAAGAGATGTATGTATGTCAATACTTGGTACACTAAGTAAAAGAGGGGCAAACGATACCAGAGGGAGAGGCAAATTCATAGATCAAAATATTAACTGACAATACCATGGCTAAAAAGGAAAAAGATAGATTTTTTAATTTAAAATGAAACAAATCTCATTAAATTTCAACACAACCATTAGGATTGATGGATTACAAGATTTTATTTGTCTTTCTAGTGTTACCAGACTATCACTGTCGTACTCAAGGCAATTTTTCATAATTCAAGCACTTCCAAATTCTATGTCCTAATATTTCAGAGTTATGTGTGAAATTTAACAGTGTTTTTTTTATGATATATAGGTTATTATAAAACGTTACATAGAATAACCTGATGTAAGTTATTCTACCTAAGACCATTTTAAAACCTTCTAAATATTCAATTGTTTTCTTTATAAAACAATTTCTATATGCAAAGAAAAACGTATTATGAGCTCTCGGTTCTATGTTTTTTATTTATATCATAGAAAAAACTTATTTGGAGGGATTTGATCTTTGTTCAGTATGTAATCAATGTAACCACAGATAAATTTTACTTTAGAGAGGCAGTTATGTTACATTTATAGTGTTGATATACCTAACAAACTTACATAATGTTTGTAACTAGCAAGGGAGATAACTGTGTAATACAGGAGTATTAAGTTATTCTGTTTATCAGCTTACAACAGAAGTCTAATAAAGTTGCAAGTTTTCATTTTTGTGAAGCCAGTAATGGTTATAAAAGAAAGGTTCACTCTATCTCAAAACTTTTAAATGTGATTTTTCCTTTATTCACCATAACACAAAACTTTCAAAATACTCTTTTAGTGTGTACATTTGACATTGTTGTACTATTTAAGGTTTAATTTACTGCCCACTTGGATAATATCTGTTAAGGAGGTGTTCCATTATTGGAAGGAAATACAATTAGATGAAGATTAGATTTTTCTGTTGTTCACTATATGACAAAACATTCAAATGTGATTTTTTTTCATTTTCTTCCCTTGTTAGTTTACAAACTAGTAGTAGACTAGGAATACCATATACAGAATAAGATAGGCAGTGTATGTTGAAAAGTGATGTCTGTGATGTTATCCCATTGTTACTTATAGAAGGTCTCATTTGTTAGTTTCGTTTGGTCTCAATTTTTGTACATATTATTTACCTGTTATTGTTTTATATTATTTTATTTATTCTGCAGTAATCAGAAAAATTGTATAAATTTTTATTTACCTTATCATTTTTAGTATATTACCTTGAAGGTATAAAGTCATTCAACTCAATTTATAGATTTCCTAAACACATGTATTAGTTTCCATGGCAATTTTATTGTTTTCTTCAATGTCAATTTATTATGTGATAAAATATGTTGCTTGGAAGGAATTGGTGCATTTATTTTATATATATAATTATGGTATGTGTATCCAGTCAAAATCTATTACAAGTATTTGTGATAATTTATTCCTACTTGATACCTATATCACATTTGATTTAAATTTGTAAGACTCTTATATTTCACAAATATATGTTGGTAGCCACAATAATGAAAGGGACGGCAGGCAGATCCTTGGATTACAGTTTCATGTAGGCATCAGCAAATGTGAAAGTTTTTTACTACCTAACACAGTCTAAACATATGTTTGTGTTAAAAGTTTCTTTCAATGTGTTTTAAACCGTTTAACTCTTTCAGACATCTTGGAGTGTTGACATGTGGCTGTTTTAATGATATCTTTAATGATTGATTGATTGATTGTTGGTTGCTAAATGTCCTGTGTATTAATGAATTATCTGTTTATGTTAACTAAATATGGTCACAAATTTGTAAGCTCATGAGAAAGTTTAATTGTTCAAGGTGGCTAATATCTAAATCATAAGACAATAACACACATGTCACATAATACAATTGTATAGATCTCTTTGATTTGTTAAAAGTAGCTACCATCATTATGAAAAGACATATATTTTGGCAGTTTACTTACATTTAAGATTAGTTTTGAAGATATCTGATTGACTTTGAAGGTCACATGAAATGCCATTGTCACAAATTTATACTCAGTCATCCTATCATCTTTCAGCATTTTTATATTCAAGAAAAATTTGGTGATTTCTAAATATTAACAAGTAGGACCCTTGGTATATTAAGTGCCTCAACACAGTTATGAGAAAGAATGACTACAATCAACATAATAATGACATGATGCCATAATGACATAAAGCTTTATTTATTGTCAGAATAAGCAATACAACTACAAACATAAGCTCTGAAGAGCTTTTAAAACATATGAGCTTTTAATAACACTATTTACACAGAAGTTTTAGGGTCACAATCACGAAAAATTATTCAAAAATTGTAATGTTCTGTAATAGAGACTAACAAATTCCTGACAATAAAGTTTATGATGAAAATAGCAAATTCAAAAGCTTTTAATATTGAATTTTCAAGTTCAAAATATTATTTTGTTGCCAGTTACAATAACATGGGATAACCTTCCTTAGTAACTACGAAATTTGAATATTCAAAATAATGCAAACATGGAGATTCTGACAAAGGGTTGCAATCATAAAGAGTGGTATAAAATATCTGCCAACAAAGAATTTGAAGAAAGCTATTAAAAAAGCATTGAATATCCCAATTGAATAAGAGGGAAATATAAATATTGTTTTAAGTGGAAAGCAAAGTTTGAAGCACCATTTGATCTGTTGTGTATACGTATGATATGTATTATTTTTAGATTTGATGTTTACCTCATTTCACATTTTTTCCGAATTGTTTATGATATATGATATCCAGAAACTGAAAAAGGGAAGTTAAACATTTATCTTGTAAGGAGAGATAATTAATATTGTACAGTACACATGTGTTAATTCTACTAACAACACATTGTCTGTCTACCTGGAATCAAGATTTTAAGCTTGTATTTAATTTTGCATATTTATAATTGAAGATCTATACTTTTTATTACCTATTTTGTTGTACTATATTGTTCTTGTTATTATGTGACTGAAAATAAAGTCCCTTGAATCACTGACTCTACTCTTTCCTCTTTTCCGATTGTAATCAACAACAATACAATACACTGCAAACCATTTGCACTCGGTAACGTCTTAAGGTGGTACCTAACACTACAGGGAGATAACTCTGTAAAGTCAGCTAAACGTTTTAATTACGTTGTGTTGTAAAAGCAATATTAAGCTTCTCAATGATCAAAATTGGTGTTTATTAAATTGCTATATAACCAGTGTAATTTTTCTGACAAAACGGTTGGTTCAAATTTTTTTTAATTTTTATCTTTTTGTTAAAGTGTCAAAGTAAATACTTTGACAAAATTTTATGAAAATTAAACGAGCCAAATTAATTTTAGTGAAAGTGTTGGGTACCACCTTAATCAAGAATTGAATGCTTCTTTTTGTAACTTCATTGAGGTGTAAAAGCGTTGACTGAAGTATATTTTGTATGTAACTCAGGCGCTCGGTCAATGCTTTATCAACCCAATGAAGTTACTAAAAGAAGCATTCAATACTTATAATTACATTTTATAGCGAGGATCATGAATACACGATGTTATCAAGTTTTTATTAGCTCACCTGGCCCAAAGATGGCCGCCAGCGGGGATCTTAGTTTAACATAGGACCCTATGGGAAATGCATACAAATGACTTCTAGAGAACCACTGAATGGAATGAAACCAAACATAACATGAATGTTCCTTATGAGGTGCTGACCAAGTGTTGTTACTTTGTAGCCGATCCATCATCCAAGATGGCTGCCAGTGGGGGACTTAGTTTAACATAGGACCCTATGGGAAATGCATGTATACAAATGACTTCTTCTAGAGAACCACTGAATGGAATGAAACTAAACATGACATGAATGTTCCTTATGAGGTGCTGACCAAGTGTTGTTACTTTGTAGCCGATCCATCATCCAAGATGGCTGCCAGTGGGGGGCTTAGTTTAACATAGGACCCTATGGGAAATGCATGTATACAAATGACTTCTTCTAGACAACCACTGAATGGAATGAAACTAAACATGACATGAATGTTCCTTATGAGGTGCTGACCACGTGTTGTTACTTTGTAGCCGATCCATCATCCAAGATGGCTGCCAGTGGGGGACTTAGTTTAACATAGGACCCTATGGGAAATGCATGTATACAAATGACTTCTTCTAGACAACCACTGAATGGAATGAAACTAAACATGACATGAATGTTCCTTATGAGGTGCTGACCACGTGTTGTTACTTTGTAGCCGATCCATCATCCAAGATGGCCGCCAGCAGGGAACGTAGTTTAACATAGGACCCTATGGGAAATGCATACAAATGACTTCTTCTAGAGAACCACTGAATGGAATGAAACCGAACATGACATGAATGTTCCTTATGAGGTGATGATCAAGTGTTGTTACTTTGTAGTCGATCCATTACCCAAGATGGCCGTCAGCGGGGGACTTAGTTTAACATAGGACCCTATGGGAAATGCATACAAATGACATCTTCTAGAGAACAACTGAATAGAATGAAACCAAACAATGGCATGAAGGTTCCTTATGAGGTGCTGACCAAGTGTTGTTACTTTGTAGCCGATCCATCATCCAAGATGGTCGCCAGTGGGGGACTTAGTTTAACATAGGACCCTATGGGAAAAGCATACAAATGACTTCTTCTAGAGAACTACTGAATGGAATGAAACCAAACATGATATGAATGTTCCTTATGAGGTGCTGACCAAGTGTTGTTACTTTGTAGCCGATCCATCATCCAAGATGGCCGCCAGTGGGGGACTTAGTTTAACATAGGACCCTAGGGGAAATGCATACAAATGACTTCTTTTAGAGAACCACTGAATGAAATGAAACCAAACATGGCATAAATGTTCCTTATGAGGTGCTGACCAAGAGTTGTTACTTTGTAGCTGATCAATCATCCAAGATGGCCGCCAGCGGGGGACTTAGTTTAACAGGACTCTGGGAAATGCATACAAATGACATCTTTTAGAGAAACTCTGAATGGAATGAAACCAAACATAGCATGAATGTTCCTTATGAGGTGCTGACCAAGTGTTGTTACTTTGTCTTAGATCCATCATCCAAGATGGCCGCCAGTGGGGGACTTAGTTTAACATAGGACCCTATGGGAAATTCATACAAATGACGTCTTTTAGAGAACCATTGAATGGAATGAAACCAAACATGGCATAAATGTTCCTTATGAGGTGATGACCAAGTGTTGTTAATTTGTCTTAGATCCATCATCCAAGATGGCTGCCAAAGGGGGGGGGGGCTTAGTTTAACATAGGACCCTATGGGAAATGCATACAAAAGTTTTCTTCTAGAGAACCACGGAATTGAATGAAACCAAACATAGCATGAATAGTCCTTTCTTTATGAGGTGCTGGCCAAGTGTTGTTACTTTGTAACCAAATTTTAGCCAAATTTTATCTGTTTTTATATGATTTCAAAAACCTAAGTTGAGTCAGGTGAGCGATACGGGCTCTTGAGAGCCTCTAGTTTGATTTACTTGTGCACTTTATTGTGGAACCTCGTGTCATCATGAATGATAAGTTTTATTGTGTAATGAAGTTGATTAAGGAATAACGCGAGATTGCAGTGTAGCTAATCAGAATAACGTATTATAATGAAACATCCATCTTATGTTATTATAGGTTAATAAAAAACCACAACAAATGGTCTGTCCAAACTATCCAACTAAAACAAGTTTAGATAATGCAAATAACAAACTTCCAGTATAACAATCTGGTATTATGTCCAAATAGCAATAGACCACCATCTAATAATGAATTTAACATGTACATTAAACGGTACCAATTTTTACTGCACCAAATGGACTTTTCGACAATGCATATCTCTTCAGTGATGCTCGTGGCTAAACTTTCTGAAAATTTAAAAAAAACAACTGACGAAAACGCGAAAAGATACCACAGGGAAAGTCAAACTCCTAGATCGAAAATAAACTGACAACACCATGGCTAAAAAATAAAAAGACAAATGGACAAAATAATGTACACAAGACACAACATAGAAAACTAAAGACTAAGCAACACGAACCCGACCAACCACTGGGGATGATATCAGGTGCTCCACATGTGGCATCAATTGTGTTGCTCATGTTATTACAAACGCGATAAATAATCGGTAGGTATCATTTGTGGTGAAAAGGGAAGTGGATTGTAATAACGACATAAGGAACATATCCGATATCAAGCAGATCAAACAATAAATGACCTAAATCCAAACAAGGAATTAGAGCTTTGCATTAGAGAGATGTAATGTATCATTCATACTATTCTTTAATTTGAAATGGTTAAACAATGATCTGTAGAGTCATGTCAGCTCTGACGTACAGGCTACTGGGCTGGAGAACCAAGAACCAACCAGTAGCGGTGTCGGAAAAGTTTTAGAAATTCTTTCACATGTTCATTAAAACAATGTTCATTTTATATCCTCATTATTCTGGTACGTATGGGATAATAAAAATTTCATGCTGGGCTTGCTTTTGATAAGAAATATTTTACAATTCAAGATCCGTTATACGATTTGTGTAACTGTTTTCTTTAGGTGACATGTTTACGAACTAATTAACACCTTTGATGGTCTTTAAAAGAGGGACGAAAGATACCAGAGGGCCATGGATAAAAATGAAAAGGACAAACAATAGTACACATGACACAACATAGAAAACTAAAGAATAAACAACACGAACTCCACCAAAAACTAGGGGTGATCTCAGGTGCACCGGAAGGGTAAGCAGATCCTGCTCCACATGTGGCACCCGTCTTGTTGCTTATGAGATAAAAAAAATCCGGTAAATAGTCTAATTCGGTAGGTCACATTTATGAAAGGGAAGGGGATTGTAGGTGACGTAACGAACATATCCGATATCATTTGTGAAACGGTTATTCCATAACGGTCAACCAACTCGTGATGGCGTCCGTAAAATTTACGGAGAGATGATTTCAACATCACCATTTGAAACTCTTGGTTTAATAGCTTCCTTGTGAGCAACAACCCTCTATCAAGAAAATCATGATAGGAAATGCAAGCACGGTAATATCGTCTCAATTGGGAGATATATACACCGTATGCAGGTTCTGCTGGAATGTTGCTACTTAGAAATGGAAAGTTCACAATTGGAAAGCTGAAATCATCTCTTTTGTCGTAAAGTTTTGTTTTCAATCGACCCTCATTGTAAATTTCTAGATGTAAGGCAAGATATGAGGCCGACTTAACTGTATCTGTTGTATCCTTTATCTCTAGTTCAATGGGATAAATGAGTTCGACATAGTCACCAAATTTTGAATTATTTAGTGAAAGAGCATCATCTATATAGCGGAAAGTAGAGTTAAAGGATATTGCTAACTTCTTACCTTTCTTTCTAAGATGTTCCTGTATGAAGTCAGTCTCATAATAATAAAGAAACAAGTCGGCAAGAAGAGGAGCACAATTCGTTCCCATTAGAATGCCGATAGTTTATTGAAAAACACGTCCTCCTAACGTTACAAATATGTTGTCAATCAAGAAATCAAGCATCTTTACAATGTCAGTTTGAGAGAATTTTTTGTTGAATCAGAGTGTTGAATCTTTACAAAGTAAGATTTATCCCTTCCTAAGACAAGATACTTGTATCTTCGTTGGTCATTCTTTTTGATGAAACGAAGCAATACCAACTCTTTCAATGTGTCTTTTAGTTTGGAATGTGGAATACTTGTATAAAGTGTAGAAAAGTCAAATGTTTTAATACTATTACAAGATGAAAGAGAGTTAGATTGTATGTACTCCAAAAGATCTTTTGATTTTTTAAGTATCCACATCTGATTCACGCCACCTCTAGAATAGGCTGTTTCACAATAACTTTGAAGCCCGTCTTTGATTGCTGATAAAATAGATGTTGATAATTGAGAGAGAGGTTTCTTGGAGCACTTGGAAGACCCAGCAATATACCGTTGTTTGTAAGGACACTTATGCAGTTTAGGTATCCAATACAGTGATGGAAGATCCAGTTCATCATCTTTTCACCGACCGTGCGAGGGCTGTTTAGCCAGTCAAGGTCGTTAAACACTTCCATTTGTTGTCATCATCTTTGGTTGAAATTCCAAAGGAACATAGAACAGACCTATGATTATCTAGGATTTCCTCTTTGGTAAGTGTCGTGAGGGTATATGTTGGGTTTCCAAGTGAATTGTCAATACCTAATTCGTTTATCAAGCAGTTACTGTAATGAGTTTTACACACAAAAACGATGTTGTTTGGGGCCTCATCTGCGGGGACAACAACCTATTTGTCACGAAGGTAGGATAAGTGTTTTGCAACATTAGGGTCTTTAAAGATTGACGTAGCATGGGCATTGATAGACCCATTCAGTCTACGTCTTCCTTCTCTGTTAACCACTCTATCTCATGTTAATTAGTGTGATCAATACGATTACATGGGCCAATGTTCACTTTGTAATATCCTTCAATCCAGACAATTTGTAACTTTTGTTTCTAATGGCTTCAATATTTCATATTTTTTTTCAAACTGAAATCGACGAATTTAAAAACCCACGAACATATAAGTGTTGCTTAAACCACGAAAATTGATACCCACGAATTAAAGTATTTTCACAGTAGGTGTTATACATATTTATACAGCGAAGAATTAATCCAAAACCTGTGATGATTTATTTATTTTGGTAGTCGGAAGCCTCTGTAAAGATTCATGACTAACTGTCAAGACAATTGAGTAGAGTAAGTTGACTAGCGTTTCATGAAAAGAACGATTCTTTCTATTTCGTTGTGTTGCATATAACTTGAGATACTGTCTAGTGGTATTAGACCTTCATAATTTTTTTTGTAGTAACATATTTGTTGTCTTCATATTTGTTCTTCAGTGTGCCTTATTCGATCTCTTGATTTGACTGTGTCTGTTGTAATTAACGGATAACCATCTCTTTCAGCCTTCGTATAACTTTTTTTCAAGTAATTATATCTCTAAATAGGGTCAACAGATCATTTACAGAGGCAATTATTTTGTGCAGCCTTTTTTGCTGTCGAATGAAATTTAGAAGATTGTCTCATACTACTAGTATGCCATTGAGGTTTATAAACATAAAGTGAATTATGTGGTAACTGGTATTCTATATGTTCAATTCAGTATTAACATTGTCGTGGTCAGATTTTTCACAAGAAAGCTATTAAACCAAGAGTTCCAAGTGGTGATGTTGTGATCATCCCTTCGTAAATTTTACAGACGCAATCACGATTTGGCTGCCCGTTATTGAGTATCTGTACCACATATGAGATGACAACTGATATGTTCAAATTGTCGAAACTACAATCCCACCCTTCTTCCCCGACAGTGACCGACCACATTATACTTATCACCGGGTTTAAACTTCTATAATCAACTCGACGAGATCACCCTCTTTTTGTGGGGTTCGTGCTGATAAGTCTATAATTTTCTATATTGTATTTTTCTTTTTTAACCATGGCTTGTGAGTTTGAATGTTCCTTTGGTATCTTTTGTCTCTATTCTTCTCTTAAAAGATCAAGATGATTCGCAAGAATTAAGTCTGATGTGTTTGGTCCTCTTGTTACACGATATTATCTATCACGTTTTTTGGCTTTGGGAGTTCCAAGAACGCGTAGGTCCACAGGGGCGATCAGGAATCAACAGATTTTTATTATTGTTAACATTTGTTTTATACTTGTATTTATATTTTACTTATTTAAAACTTTATAGCGAAGGTGTAGACTATTACGACATATGTGTTTATTTACTTTTAGTACTGTGTTTAATATTAACCACAAACACCTTTTTGTTGACGTCTTGGTCATATTCAGTTGTATATTTATTTGAATTTTTAGTCTATATCTAGACTATAATCAAATAGTTTTATTTGCTGGATTTCAATTATTGTCATACTAATCAATTATGTCTGTTTGGGTCACTCACCTTATTTTGTCATTTCTTATGAACTTTTGTCTTTTGAATTTACCTTGGGAGTTCGTTTTTTTTGTGAATCTTTTTTGTTTTATTAAAACTTAAGTTAGCCCACGACAATTCAGTATGTTGGTAAATTTGTTCTGGATATATTATTCTGGGTTTTTCTCATATTTTGCTAAACATAATGATTTCTTCACATTCTTCTACTCATACTGATTTATTCACAATCTCCCACTCATACTGATTTATTCACAATCTCCCTCTCATACTGATTTATTCAAATTATTCCACTCATACTGATTTATTCTCAATCTCCCACTCATACTGATGTATTCAAATTATTCCACTCATACTGATTTATTCACAATCGCCCACTCATACTGATTTATTCACAATCTCCCACTCATACTGATTTATTCAAATTATTCCACTCATACTGATTTATTCACAATCTCCCACTCATACTGATCTATTCAAATTATTCCACTCATACTGATTTATTCCCAATCCTCCACTCACTCTGATTTATTCATATTATTCTGCTCATACTGATTGAAGTGTCGTATAACAGGATACTCTCACGTAATCGCGTATAACTGCAAAATACTACCTAATGCGCATGCCAATCAAGTTATCAACAGATTGATATTTGCCATGTAGCAAAGCGCAGTGTTTCGATAGCATTCCCCTTTACAGACGCCATTGTGAGTTGGTTAAATGATCTGGAATGTTTATGTTTCACAAATGACGGCGTCTATGTTCCAATTGTCGTAACCTCACTGCCGTCCTTCTTTCTGTGCATGTGACTTACAGAATTAGACTTATAACCAGATATGTACTTAGAAGAGCAACACGACGGGGCAACATTTAGAGCAGGATCTACATTAACTACCGGAGAAAAAAGGATCACCCAGATATTTGGTGTGGTTCGTGTTGTTCCGTCTGTAATTTTTCTTTGTTGTATATTATATATATTCTGTTTTTCTTTTAAGGTTTTTATTACTTCTTTTTAAATTTTATTTCTTGATCATGAATCCGTCCAGGTGATTTTACATGTATTTCATGATCAGATTTTTTAGTTTCTATTATAAGACATAGGCCAGACTTGAATAGCACAGTGAAACTAAATCGATTAAGATTTGTTACATTTGAAATAAATAATTTTACTGAATGTACATAACATATATAACCTGAACATTGTTTTAAACATTAAAAACATAAATTTTCCTTATTTTACATAATATTTCATATAAAAGCAACAGTCTCTAAAACATAAAAAAGACATTGATTTTCATAAATTTGCATAACTTTGTCATAGAATTGCAATAGAATGTTTAAAAAATTAAAGAAATAATTCATTAAAATAAATAAGAGAATTACTAAACACACCATAAGCGCTTCTCTGCCTTTATTATACATTATTAACAAGGGATTGAGCATGAAACATACAAGCATGCTTATTCTCCATATTCCGTATATATTTTAATCATTTTGGCGTGGTTTTTTCTTCTGTTTTATGAGAGATGTGAGAAACACAATGATACCGGAAATACAAATACAGCAGCCTGAGAAGTAAAACATTTTGTCATAGCTGCCAGTCATGTCATATAACCATCCTAAAGGAAATAAATATAATATATAAATTTATATATGCAAAACACACCGTGACTTCAAAATACTATCAAAGGAAAAAGAGATCAACATTTCAAAGTTTTTACATCTGAGCGTTACTGGTTAGTCTTGTGTGGACGAAGCGCACGTCTGGCGTATTCAATTTTAAACCTGGTACCTTTTGTTGGTTATTCTTCTTTTTTTTCTCTCTATCCTATATTTTCTCTCATTTATTTGTATTGTAGTACTGTCATGTAATGTTGTCATTGTAATGTTTTTATGCGACCGCAAAAAATTTTTGCATCGTATAATGGTATCATGTCGTCGTCTGCGTCGTCCGAAGACGCATTTAGTTTCCGGACAATAACTTTAGATTTAGTGAATGGAAATCTATAAATTTGTACCAGAAAGTTTAATACCACTAAAGGAAGGTTGGGATTAGTTTTGGGGGTTATGGTCTCAATAGTTTAGGAATCAGCGGCCAAAAAAGGGCCCAAAATAAGCCTTTTTGTAGTTTTAAAATAATGACTTATGTTTAAGTGTATGAATCTCTCGGAAATTATACCGCAAGTTTCCATACCATAAAGGGATGGCTAGTTATGACTTTGGTGGGTTAATGCTCAAAATGTTTTGGAATTAGGGGCAAAAAAAGGAGGGAAACAAGGTTTTTCTGGTCAATGGACAATTAAGACAATTAAAAAGCAGTGTAAGGATGGTAATTAAAAAACAGTTAACATACAATGTTTGGTATGTTCGGATTTACATCCCTTACACTACTTGTAAATAATGCATACAGAAATGTCAGGTTTTGGACTTATTGCAAAAAATGTTTTTTTCCAAGTTTCTCAAATTCCAACAAACTTTTGAAAAGTTTGAATAAGAAATCTTTAATTGCACAATATTGCATCATAGATTTGTAAGATCTTGACATTCGTTTTGTGTCAGAAGCTCATATTATGTCAAAAATTGGATCACAATCCAAATTCAGAGCTGTATCAAGCTTGGATGTTGTGTCCATACTTGCCCCAACTGTTCATGATTTGACCTATCATATAAAGCTGCGCCCTGCAGAGCACCTGGTCAACAATTCCATTAAAGCGGGAGATTTGGCATGCCACAAAACCAGGTTCAAGCCACCCTCTTTTCCGCTTTTTTGTAACCCGGATTTGTTTTCTCTCAATCGATTGATGACTTTCGAACAGCGGTATACTACGTTTTCCTTTATTTAGAAATTCACACATAATACACTACCACGCTATAACTTATCGTTACAAATAATTCATTTGTCATCCCATGTGCTAGGCTTGACGCATTGCGTAGAATTATTTCCTGATATTTGTTAGTTTCAGGGCCACGATTTAATCATTCAATATCATTTGAAACGATAGAACTATAGTAGAACAATTGTATCTGTTGTGATTCAATTTATTCGTAAATCTTGATGCATTTGTTTCACTGGATACTTTGTTTTTTTTTGTTTCAAAAATCATTCTGTTCAATTTTCGTGAAACTCCATGACTAAGTTGTTGATGAATGGAAACAGGATCTAAATATAAAAAAGAAGATGTGCAATGATTGCAAATGAAACAACCCTCCACAAGAGACCAAAATGGCACAGAAATTTACAACTATCGGTCACCGTAAGGCCTTTAAAAATGAGCAAAACCAATACCGCGTGGTCAGCTATAAAAGGCCCCAAAATGACAATGTAAATCAATTCAAACGAGAAAACTAACGGCCTAATTTATTTTAAAAAAATGAACGAAAAACAAATATGTAACACATAACAAACGAAAACCACTGAATTACGGCTCCTGACTTGGGACAGGCACATACATACATAATGTGGCGGGGTTAAACATGTTAGCGGGATTCCAACCCTCCATTTAACATAGGACAGTGATATAACAGTACAACATAAGAACAAACTATAAGAAACCAGTTGAAAAAGGCTTAACTCATCAGATGAACAACAAGAAGCTGTGTTGCTCATTTTGGTCTATGTGCATACTAAACAAAGAACACAGATGGATTCATGACAAAATTGTGTTTTGGTGAAGTGACGTGTTTGTAGATCTTACTATACTGAACATTCTTGCTACTTACAATTTTCTCTATCTATATAGACTTGGCCCTTTAGATACAGAGGAACATGTTTTGTAAAAATTTACCATTTAATGAAAACTGTTAAAAATTTACTATAAAGGACTATAACTCCTTAAGGAGTCAACTGACCATTTTGGTCATGTTGACTTATTTGTAGATCTTACTTTGCTGAACATTATTGCTGTTTGAAGTTTCTCCCTACCTATAATAATACTCAAGATAATAACCGAAAACGGAAAAATTTCCAAAAAATTACCTATTCAGGGGAAGCAACCCAACAATAGATTGTCCGATTCATCTGAAAATTTTAGGGCAGATAGATCTTCACTTCATAAAATTTTTTACCCCATGTCAGATTTGCTCTAAATGCTTTGGTTATAAGGCAAAATATACCTTTTAACCCCTATGTTTTATTTTTAGCCATAGCGGCCATCTTGGTTGGATGGCCGAGTCATCGGACATATTTTTAAACGAGATACCCAAATGATGATTGTGGCTAAGTATGGTTAAATTTGGCCCAGTAGTTTCAGAGAAGAATATTTTTGTAAAAGTTAACGACGACGGACGACGGACGCCAAGTGATGAGAAAAACTCACTTGGCTCTTTAGGTCAGGTGAGTTAAAAATACAAGTTGAGGTGGCCGGGTAGTTGTACATACCAACAACAAAAAGACACTGAACAGATCTTAGAGTACTCGCAGTTAACTGACAGCTAGTTCAAAGCCACTTACAACTAATAAAAAAAAATCATGCATCTAAGACTATCAAGAAGAATGTATTGGAAAAATTTCAGTCAATTTATCAGAAAAATATCAAAATTATTGAAAAATTAATTTCAATTTTAACTCTGTATTATGATCATAAAATGCTATAAACCAAACCATAATAGAGCCGTGAAACTGAATGGATTAAAACTGAGAATCTAAAAACATCTAATAAATTGTTTTTTACTGAATTTGCATAAGAATAAGAATAAGAATACTTTATTAATCCAATTATGGACCCTTGCGGGTTTTTAAATTTCATACAATGATTACAATGATTTGTGTTATAACAATGAAATAATAAAATGAAATACATGACAATAGAACACTGAACAGTTATTGCATGCACATGGATGAGAAAGAAATTTCTGTAAGGATTATTCCCTTTTTAACAGATACGGTGTCTTGAGCTGCATAAAAATGAAATGCAGCCCAAACTGATTAGATATAAGGGTATTTTTCTCCCATGTACACACAGCAACCAATTACTAGATAGTTATGTACATAATTATATTTCTTTCACAATTGCAAGAATATGATAAGCACCTTAGAGATTTGACTGCAGTTTATTAATGCATATATAAGCATTTACATATTAATAGATGAAATATGCATACACATACATAGAGAAATGTGTATTTAAATTTAATTTTTGAATTTAAAATATATATATGGATAAACTAAAAGAGATTTATCCATTAACAGAATTTGTGGATCTCAATTCAAAACTCTGGATAAGAAAAATACTTAACTTTTTAAGTATGTTTATCTTCAGTGGTCATTAACCATAAAAATTTTGATTTGCAGTCTAAGTTATTAAAATTTTGACAGTGCTCATGAGCTTGCGCAAACAATGATCCCCGACATTTATTATACAATGGACAGTTTATCAAAAAATGAAACTCATTTTCAATATCATTATGAGAACACAAATTACAAGTCCTCTGTTACCTTTCTATAGGTTTGTTCTTATGTCGCTCTTTTTCTACTCACAAGTGGTGGGCACTTATGAGAAATTTACATAAAATTTGTCTTGATTGAAAACTTTGAATATCAAGATATTTTTCCATTTGGAAATTACTTTTATGAGAAAAATATATATCTAGCTTTCCATTAACATTATCTTTATCATTGAACCATGCTTTTAAAAATAATGTCTTTAACTTTTTCATAATACGTTGTTTCAATCTATTAATTGAATAATCAATACAATATGTTTCTTTCAATTCAAGCTTATGTAAAACAAATTTAACAGAGGAATACCATGTCATAGTGTTATTTTCATGCATATCTTTGTTACATAAAAACGCTTCTTTCAATAAATTTGAGTTACAATGATGTAATCTATGCAGATAGCTTATCATAGATACAACAATATTAAAATATATAGGAAATCTACCTAATTCTGATTCTACAGCAACATTTGTACTTTTATTATTTAAGCCTAAAAAAAGCTGACAGAACTTTAGTTCATTTTATCAGCAACATTATTCTGGTATATTTTTTCAAGTACATTTGTAGCATCTTTTTTACAAGAAACCGAGTTGGTTTTAAACATTCCCCATATCTCTGATCATACAAAATAGGTTGAATGGTATGGTCAAACAGATGAAAATTTGTTTTAATACTAGCATCTGAGCCAGATAACATCTATTAAGTTTATATGAAGCTTTAAAAGATTTACTAAATAAGTCTTCTTTTGCATAATTAAATAGGCCACTTAACTGGAATATAAGTCAAAGGTATTTATATTTGAAAACAGTTTCAATTAATTCATTTTTAGAATAGAATGGTTCTTTTATGTGGCGTCCACTTTTATTAAAAATTAAAACTTTATTTTTTTTAAAGTTTACATTTAAGCACCAGGTATCACAGTATGATTCCAATGCCTTCAAGAGCTTTTGAAGTCCACCAGCAGAATCAGAAAATACAATGACATCATCTGCATACATAAGACAGTATATGCGACTAGTGCTGAGTTTTACACTATCAGGACAATTAAGTAAACAGTTAGGTAGATCATTTATGAATAGATTGAAAAGGGCAGGGCTTAAAATATCCCCTTGTCTATCCCCCAATATAAAAGTTAAAACATGGACCTAGTTTGTTATCAAAAATGGAAAACAACACGTTTTATAATTTATTGCGTCCGAAGCGCTTTTCTGGATTTACCTTCATCAGGAACGCTCAAAGCCAAACATTTGAAATCCGAAGATGTATAAGTACCGAAAATCGTTGAAGAGCTTATGTCAAAAAAACCTAAAATAAATAGCCAAATTCATCTAAAGCCAACTTTGCCTGAGGGAGTTGAAACCTTAGTTTCATAATAATTTCAAAATTTATAAACAGACAATTTTAGTAAAGTTTGTTAAATCATGTCAGTACCGAAGCACTGACTACTGAGCTGATGATACCCTCGGGGACTGATAGTCCACCAGCAGAGGTATCGACCCAGTGATGTAAAAATGGAAAACAACACGTTTTATAATTTATTGCGTCCGAAGCGCTTTTCTGGATTTACCTTCATCAGGAACGCTCAAAGCCAAACATTTGAAATCCGAAGATGTATAAGTACCGAAAATTGTTGAAGAGCTTCACACTTTTACTCTTAGATTATTTTAAAAGTTTATACATGTGTTTAATTAACTGGTAAAATTTTCCCTAAATGTCTGACTTGAGCATTTTGATAAGGATACCTGGGTGTATCACAGTATCAAAAGCTCTTTTAAAGTCAATAAAACCTGTAAAACAAGCATAAAATTTACTTCCCTTACAATAAGTATAGTTATCAATTAAGCATTTGAGGATAAACATGTGATCTGTTGTCCTTGATTTATTTCTGAAGCCAGCTTGGCAATAAGTCAAAATATTTCTCTCATCTAAATGTTTAAAAAGTCTTGTATTTAACACAACATTAAATAACTTTCCAATACAAGAATTTATAGCTATACCTATGTAATTTTCAGGGTTATTTATAATATCTTCTGATTTATGTATAGGTATACAGTATTCTTCACGCCATAGCTTTGGATAAGTACTATGAGCAAATATTAAATTAAACAGTTTATTAATGCAGCCTATAAGTGCTGTTTGTCCAGCTTTAAGCATGTCATTTAGTATCAGGTCTAGACCACATGCCTCTCCAGGTTTTAAATTGGTAATTTAAATATTTCCTGATTAGTCACTTTATAACTTATACATTTGACATGTTCTATTTTTCTTAATCAACAAGCATGTTATTTAATAGATTTATTTTTGATTTATTAGTATCAGATCGAGAATTTAAATCTTGGAAGTATTTTGTCCATGTGGTGCTATTTATAGAAATTTCTGGGGCATCCCTAGCTTCTTCTGTTTCCCCTTTAGTTTATTTACAAGGTTCCAGTATTCCTTTGGATTCTTAGTTAGCAGATTATCAAGTTGTTTAACAATTTTTGATTTAAACTCCCTTTTTTATATTTTTTTAACTTTTTGAATTCTCTATAATGTTTAAAATCGTTATTTCTAATATTAATATTATATGGATTTTCAGACATATGCTTAGCCTTAATATTTAATTCTCTCTTTTTATTGTAAAGATCTCTTGATCATACCATTTTTTCTTATTAATAATTTTCTTTTTATATTTATTAGATTTGAATTTGAGTGACATTTTTGCTGCTTTAATAATAATATTCTGCAGGTCAGTAGCAGCACAGTTTATGTTTGATTTATCTTGATAATTGTTAGTTAGAAAAGCATTAATATAAAGTTTACCAGATGGGTGTCATGGAGCATCCTGAAATTTTTCCTTTGAGCAGTCGGTCCATTTAAATTTATCTGGAAACTTTTGAGTATTTTCATTCTTATTTATAAAAACAGGACAATATGAGGCAAGCAGCATACATGATACCTTACAATGGCAATCTGAAAAACGGGAATAAAATTTGATACTTTACAATTCAAAGTATGTTTAATCATATCTTCTGACATAATAATACAATCTACCACACTTGTGCCATTAGGTTGAAAACAAGTAAAATTACCATTTGAATCACCCAACATACGGTCATTCAGTATTCTGAGTTTAAAAGTAATACATAATTGAAGTAATTGCTTGCCTCTAGCATCAACTTTATTATCACAACTCTTCCTTTTCTGTAACCCAATATTATATTCATATTCTTCATCATCCATTGCAAATGGATCATATGTATCATTCTCTATAAAATCTAATTCTGACCCAGTCCTTGCATTTAAGTCTCCACACATATCATTTGTCATATAATTGCAACATAATGTTTAAAACATTAAAAACATAAATGTTCCTGAATTTTGCATAACTTTGTCATGGAATTTCAATATAATGTTTAAAAGATTAAAAAAATAATTCATTAAATAACAAATAGAAATACTAAATACACAATATAAGCGTTCTCTCTGCCCTTATTATACATTAATAAGGATTTGAGCATGAAAATAAGCTGCAGCTTGATTTGTTTACATAGTACTATCCAATTATTCAATTATTTTGGCACAATTGTTTCCAGTTTTCTGCAATCCCTTGGGTTATGGTATCTGAGGAGTTTTTACTCATTTAAACTGATTGCATGCTTATTTTCCGAATTCCGTTTATACATTTTAATCATTTTGGAGCGTTTTTTCTTGTTCTTTTGAGAGATGTAAGGAACACAATGATACCGGAAATACAGATACAGCAGCCTGCGGAATAAAATGTTTTGTCATAGCTATAGCTGTCGTATAACCATCCTAAAATAAATAAATATAATATATAAATGTGTATATGCAAAACACCTCGTGACTTCAAAAAAGAATATTTAAGGAAAAACAGATCAACACATTTACAATCAAATTATTTAATGAATGGCTATTATTTATTTTGAATTTTTTTTAACCATAAAATTAATTTTTGACTCTTCACATTGAATAATCCGCGAAGCGGATTGTGTAAAATGTGAAGAGTCAAAAAATAATTATATAGTTCAATAAATTCAAAATAAATTATTGACATGCATTATAAATAAATTTCTATCAAAACTAAGGCTCAAAGAACTTTTTATATTATTTATATTAACAATAACAACGTACACACATGTTGGCGTATGAATAAACAACGCGTCAGAGTGGGCGTGTCGCCATAAAAATTGACAACATTGAAACTAATACTTTTTGCCAATCAGAAGAAAGTAAATACACCAAATTTATTTATTAGTGAATGCACATGCAGTTGTAGGTTTTGAAACTTGTCAGCTGCGGCGTTAATGAATCATCAATCAATCAATTAAAACTCGTTATAAATCAGCATGAATCATGTTTTATGGAATTCGCTTTTACGTTGTTTGGTATTTTTATTTAGTTGGAGAACTTAGACTGGTAAAAAACGTTCAAATATGCAAATCAAGATGACAACAATTCAAAGTCGAAACATAAGAAATATGGTAGGTTCTGAAAAATGGGACGGCTTGGACGAATGACCTCATTGGTGTGGTTTTCCCTCACAATGTTATATACATAACAGAAGACGGAACAATTTTTCAATCATGTTCATGTATGTTGTAAGCACACTTTTAAAAAAGGTAACTAAACTGTTTGACAGGACATTTTAGTTCTTTAACCTTTTTATAAGTGGTGTGAATTTGCAGACCTATATTCCACGATATTTAACCTTGTCCTAAGTGGGGAGAGTTGTAGACCTATATTCAACGGGATTTTGGCCTTTTTCATAAGTGGGGCGAATCGGCAGTGAAGAGTTGGGTGATTTTTTTAAAAGTTTGGCGATTGGACAGTGCAGCGAATTGTCATGAATTCATCAGGATCACAACAGAGTCAGGATATGTATGTTGTCTACACTTAAAATCCCAACCTAGCTAACTTGACACTTCTATATTGATTCGTCTAAAAATTGAACCCGATGGTAATTATGATTAATACAGTCCAAACTGTTTACCCTTTCGGTTCATATCAGTTCACCAAATTCATGTATATATATATATATATATATATATATATATATATATATATATATACAACTCGTCTAAACATCAACCCAACAATGTTAGATCTGTAAATTTGCTTTCGCAAATTTTTGGTTCTTCCCTCGCCGGGATTCGAACCCATGCTACTGAGATATCGTGACACCAAATCGCCTGCACTGCAGCCGTCCCGCTAGACCACACGACCACCTGGGCTCTCTTATTTATATATATATATATATATATATATATATATATATAAATGTTGGGCCATATTTCATATTTGATATTCTATCTTGTGTTTTATGAACTACTGTTTGTCTAAAAATATTTATTCCAGCCATTTGACTTTGGTCTGGTCTTGTCTTTGACCTGTATCTTTTTTTTTTAATTGCCAGTTGTAATCTTTTTTCCATAGATACGGTACTGTACCGGGGGACAACAATTTCTTATTATTCGTTATTATTTTGTTTACTATTTATTTCAATTATATGCAATTATTTACACTTTATTCTGTATTTTGTAAACATAAATAGAAATAACTTATAATTTGCTATTTACTATCCATTCCAAGTTTACATTCGATATATTAATTATCAGTGACCACTTTTAATTGATAATAAGTAGCAGATACAAGTTATTTCTAGTATATTGATGTTGACATTATACAGAAAAACGTGAAATTAATTCACATTAAATGAAACCCAAGAGATAACGGATTTTGGAAAAGAGAGGGAGGGCTCATGAAACTTGTTCTGTTCCCAAAAACATTATTTCCTCACGAGGAAAAAAAGAAGACCGGCGTCATATAGACAATAGTGAAATAAATTAAATTACGCTTGAAGCAATTTTTTTTTAAGCTTACCCACTACTGGTGGTCCGACTAAAGAAGATACTCCTTGAAGAAACATTACAACTCCATAAGCATCAGAAAGTTTATCTATCCCAAGAATATCTACAATTATTAAAGAAGTGAGTACTTCGGTGGAAGCTGAAAAGAGTCCAAACAGTCCAGCAAGTATTGTGCATGGAAGAAAAGTGGTAAATAACGGAACTATAGCTACAACTGCACCTGTCAATAACAAACTTCCACTATATAGATATCGTCGATTTATCTGCTTTCTATCACCAAGGAAACCATACAGCAAGATTCCAAAGGTATGCAAATATATCATTAAGTCAACCATAAACATAGCTCTTTCTTGTGTATTATCAATACTTGTAGCTCGGTTTACATATAATAAGTAGGGTACGTCATATCCAATATACAGAATAAAGCCAGAGAGTGCAAACATAACATAACGTACATTTGTGAAAATTGAAATGTCAAACAACGGTTTGTTCATTTGTTTACATGGAGTCTTCGTAGTTTCGCGGAAATCATGACAGCTAACAGGATTGGACTTATAATTGTCTTTCGATTTAAGAGACTTTGAAACTAGGAAATCCTCGTCAATAGGAGTTAATTCAATCGCATGGTCCACGTGATCTTGTTCAGTAAATATTTTATCATCACAGTCTGAATCTTGAACTTTTATATATTCTTTGGCACCTTCAAGAGGTTTGAAGGCAGCGCCACAGACTACAATATTCAAAGAAATAGCACCTAAAATCATGACAGCACCACGCCAACTATATGACATAATGAGATATTGATATAAAGGAACGAATATCTGAGTTACAATTACGGCGCGACAACGTGAAATTCCTGTAGCTAGGGACCTTTTCTTTTCAAAATACATCGCAACCACAACAATCGAGTTCAAATAAGGCATCGAAATACCCAGACCGGCTATAAAACCATATGTTACCGCCATAGCCTCTACGGAATTGACAAAAGTACTTGATATCAAGCCTATGGCAGTAATCAGTCCACCAATTATAGTCGCTTTCCTAAAACCAATTCGGTTTGTTACAAAGCTTGCAATTGGTCCACATAACAATGGAACGGCAACAAATATCGATCCGATCCTTGCAGTTTTACTCCTTGATTCTTGAAAATAATCCAATAGACTGACATGCAATTCCCCAAGCGAATAAGAGCAACCAAGTGTAATCACGTTGATAATCAAAGCAGAAAATACAACAACCCAACCCCATCCGCCGTCCGGTGCTTCTACCTTACCACGCCGTATTGATTTTGATACTGGGACTGGTTTATCGCTGCATTCTTCTGTCATTTCAAATCTATTTGTATAAACAGAAATCATAGGTTTATTAATGAAACATATTTAGGGTGTGAAATGGATGTATTGGTTTATTTTGTCTTCTTTACTTGTTCCGTATACTACATATTTATTATACGTGTACAATAAATGCGTTACAATGGCAGTTACGTTACTACAGAAAGAGTGGTTATATTTCACTTGATTTTGAAAAACATGTAATACGAATAAAGTAGATTGATATGATTTGTTTGTCTTAGCAAAATGTCCCCTGCCACCACCTGTGTAATTGATGAATAAAATTCTGTGTCGACAGTAACAAGGTGTACATGGTGTACAACAGGAACATAATTACATTATAAAGTGTATATCGAGATTTTGTTGCCATAGATCACTGGAATAGAAGTATGGTGACTTTGTCTGCTTCCGACCCCTTGCAAGAGTAGGGCGTCAGTTCTGCTGTGTGGGATGTGCAACCACTAAGGTTATTTATAGTTAATTTGTTCTCGTCTTGAGCATACATTTAATATTTGCCACTGGATGTTAAGCAAACAATAATTAATCAATCGAACTCCTAGTTATATGAAAGTAAACATAGGGTTTTTACAATTTGATGGGTATACAAAATTTCTAAATTTGATGAGATTAATCAACAAATCATAAGATAAAAAAGTTGAAAAGGTGTGTATATAATTATTCTGTATTCAAGAAATATAATAGTTTAAGGAATACTATGATTTTAGAAATGGTCAGTGAACAGTTCAGGAAAGATGTTTGTTGTGTTTTCCTCGTAATCATTTGAAAATAATATCAGCTAATTGGTATAAATAAACTCATCATAGATACCAGGACTAAAATTTTACACTTAAGCCAAAAGCGCGTTTCGTCTACTAAAGACTCATCAGTGACGCTCAAATAGAAAATATTTAAAAGGCCGAATAAATTACGAAATTGAAGAAGATTGAAGACCAAAAATTCCTATAAGTTTTGCCAAATACAGCTAAGGTAATCTATTCCTGAGGTAAAAAAGGTATGTGATCCTTAAGCCACTGGTTGTAACCTTGAATTTAACTTTCTCATAATATTTCAAAATAGCAATTATTTAGTTGCTTTAATACTAGGTTGAACAAATCGCTTCGTTAGAGTATATTCTAGTCGTGATATTTTCAAATATTTGATATATTGTCAAAAACAATGATGATTTCGTTAATTATTTCAGACCTGAAAGCTTGAGTAAACCATATAGTCCGTAACCTTTGGATCCAAAATATTCTGAAGCCAAAAATTGTCAATGATGATATAGAATCCCTAGTCATGAAGCCTTTCTGGATCAGGGGTAGTGACCAAAGAAAATTATGTTAAAAACTGTAATGAATTATTGAAAATTTTAGCCAAAACTGACGTTACAACACAAATATATTTGAAGGGTCATTTCTTTGTCATTTTTAATGTAATATGTTGCTAAAGGGATGTATATGTTACCGCAAAATTTCAGTGATTTTGAGAAAGCCTTGAAATAATTGGAGATTTTATAAAAATGATTATTTTTTGAAATAATTGGGGATTTTATAAAATCAAGGAAGATATTGCTAGGGATTATATAAACTTCCTGATTACATATTTAGACTTTTGAATTGGAAATATGTTTTTCTTAATATAAATAGACAAGTTATTCTGTATTAGGAGTTATTAACTATTACTTCTATGTGAAATTTGTAATGTTTTAGCTTGAATAAAAAAACACACCAAAATATAAGGAACTTACTCCAATGGTTGATGCATTTCCGTAAAAAGTATTGGATCAAAATGACGGTTCAATATGGTTACTACAAAGCTAAAAAAAGACCTAAAGTCACATGACTTAGCAAATTAATTGAAAAGTGTATTGTCATATAAAAAAAATGTAAATGGTAATACAATATATGCTGTCAAATCATATGATAAATAATTTAATCGTTCTTAAAAAATGTGTGTCATTTTAAAATAACATTTCAATTCAATTGTGTTGTTATATAATAGTAATTTAAGTAATGAGGAAAAGTTTTTATTTATGTTTCATGATGATAGAGTTTGCTATTTTACAGCCAAAATCTGCCATGAAGTACTTTATAGAGAAAGTGTATTTTATACTCGTAATAAGTGTATATAATTTTGTTTGTTTTCATTTGTATAATTATTTTTAATAGTATGGTGTTTTATGCTAAGATATATAGATATATGTTATAGATGTAATATAAATGTATTTTAATATGTGTTTGTACAGTCTCTCATAACACCTTTAAGAATGGCTCTTTTATAAATTGATCTGTTAATATTGTATTGTATATCAAATTTAAAAAAAAAAAAAAACATATAAAAGAATATGAACTATGCTTGATTTAGCATATTAATCTATTGCAATAAAAAATCATAATATCTAATAAAATTTGTAGATTTAGCTAACAAAGTCCTTGTATTTGTATAAAGTAACATTCGTTTATAGTGGAAAATTGTTTTAACGTTGAATAAGCTACAATTAAAAATTGCTTGCTGGTCCCTCTCTGTGATTACCATTATATTACGCTGGTTCATTTCCCAATCAATCTGTCACCAAGGGAAGGTAAATAAATCGATTTTCGTTCATAGTCTTTTTCAAAAATGATGAACTGTTCTTTATATTGGTATGTAATCATTTTAAACGTTTCAAATTTATGAAATTATATTCGTACATCAATGTTTTTGATACACCAATAACAAAAACTGAAATATATTGAAATGATACATTTTGTAATTATTCAAAATTATATCAGAAACTTAAACTTAATTATAAAATAATGAACCTGTTAAGGGGAGAGAATACTCGCATAACTTTTTCGAATTGGCACATAATACAATGAAATGTCACTCTTGCATACAAATGGTACATCAATATAATTAATTATCTGCGAAATCGTCCCCCACCTTCAATGATGATTCTAAATTATAAATATAACCAAAAGTTGTTAATCTATAGATAGTTAAGACTAATGAAAGCTAACCCAATGTAAAAATATTTCTTTGCAATTTTTTAAAACTTCCTCAGAAAAATACTCGAGCCACTTGACTTTCATAGCTCAAAATTAACGTTTTTACACAATATTTGAATAAAGTAGTTGAAGATTATTCGCTTCTCAAAGTGTAAGACGCATAAAAAATCGTATGCTTGCACCATCCTACCGAAATACGGATTTAATTAAGTCCTGAACATTTCGACATTTCTTCGTATATTTTGAACAAGACCGGTTTTAACCAAATCACAAGTACGTGTTAAGATCCGACTAAATACCTATTTTCCTATATGGTCAGGTAAAGTTGCTACTTGATTATCGATGACACAACTATCCACCAACGTTCAAACAAGTTGCTTTCTTTAAAAAAAAAAAAAAAATGCAATCATACACCCAAATACTTGTTTCAATTGGCATTAAATATAAGATAATTGTTTAATAAAGATGTATTGTTTTTTTCATATAAGAATTAAAAACTGACATTGATTGTTTACTTAATGAAACTACAGTTCAATGTGGGTAGATATATTCTTGCTAAAGGAATCATTGCCCGCAACCAAGGATTTTTGCCCCTCTCTCCCGAAAGACAACATGCTAAGTCACCCACTTGATGTTCCATTCTAAGGTGCTGTTTTTTTTAAAGAGTTAGTTTTTAGGCTAAAGTTTAAATACAAATGTGAAGAAATGTAATCAATTAATGATTATTTGTGTTCAAGAAATGCAATACATGAACCTGTAAAATAGATGTTTTTTATTCAAATTTGATATTGATAATTATTATTATCTTTACACCTGCTCTGCAATTTTTTGTTACGCTTAGGGTAGTAAGCATTGGTAATTTTAAGTTGTGTGCTTTGTGCTCTAAAAAGCTTTAGACGGCAAACCACTTTTGTTAAAAACAAAAACTTATTAAAAACTTTAATCGCTTTGAAGATATTTTCCCTCAGGGGTTTACGCAATGAAGTAGATATAAGCAATTAAAGTCAACCATGTTTGAAGATATTCAATATGCTTGAATGGCAGGGGCATTTTTTGTCAAATTCATGTGCACCGATTTGACTCAAATCCTTACATTAACTTACTCAAATGTATGTTTAAACTGTTAACATTTACAATGCATGCACCAGATAATATGTATCTGCATTTCATGTCATCTAATTAGCATCAAGATGACCTCTGAAGTCTGCCGACAACAAAGAATCAGATATAAAAACATAACGAATACGTGCAATTGGATTTTTCTCTGTCTGTTTGATTTCTCATTAAAGGTTAAAGAAATTTATTTATCATCATTTATAAGATTTTATATTAAGTGGATCGAGTCAGTCAAACAAATGGGTTAACCGTTTTTCACCTTCAATTATGTATTCCTGGCATGTCATGCCATGTAATGTCCTTTTAGTGGTATATTTAACATTGCCATAAAGCGCGAGATTTGGCTAACACCAAACCAGGTTCAAACTACCATTTTTCTTAAAATGTCTTGTACATAGTCGATCAGGAATATGGCAGTTGTAAGTTAATAGTTCGTTTCTATGAATGTTGCATTGTCTTTTGCTTTTTTTTGTACTTCCGTGTTTCTGTTGTTTCGTTGTTTTCCTCTTATAGTTGATGTGTTTCGCTCGATTTTAGTGTGCAACCCGAACTTGTTTTCACTCAATCGATTTATGAAAAGCGGTATACTACTGTTGTCTTTATTTGTCAAATTGACATTCCTTTCCTATAATAGCTGAAGATGCTTAGTTTCTGAGAGCTATCCATGAGATTGCCAATTTGCGTACCTGTTATCTGAAATGCTATACTCATTGTTTTATTCTAAATATGATGCTTACTTTCGTACTATCAATCATATTGTAAAGCTGACCATGCATGATTGAATGAATTGCATATAATTTACATTTACCATGTGTTTTGACTTAGGCTTGGACTTTTCTGTTGTTATGTAGAGTAAATTAGTGAACTGTCTGCAATCCTGCGTTTAAGTGTTGCCCTGTCGAGAAATGTGTCTGATAAAATGCTGAAGTGACCGGAAGTGTTGATAACTGCGAGTAACAAAATATTCAATAATGAGTAGTTTAGTATTATTGTATAGTATTTGTACTTTAGTCCTGTCATACAATGTTGTCCTTTTAGTGTTATATTTAACATTGCCATAAAAGTGCGAGGTTTGGCTAGCCATAAAACCAGGTTCGACCCACCATTTTCCCTTAAATGTCCTGTAACAAGTCAGGAAAATAGCAGTTGTTATCTTATAGTTCGTTTCTGTGTATGTAAAATTGTCGTTTGGTTTTTTGTTGCACTTCAGTGTTTCTGTTGTTTATTTGTTTTCTTATAGTTGATGTGTTTCCCTCGGTTTTAGTTTGTAACCCCAGATTTTTTCTCTCACTCGATTTATGACTTACTACGTTTTCCTTTATTTAGACATATACACATAATACACAACCACGCTATAACTTATTGTCACAAACTATTCATTTGGTTTGACGCATGGTGTAGAATTATTCCCTGCTATTTCATTGTTTACAGTTTCTTGATTTAATCATTCAATTTAATTTGAAACGATAGAACTATGGTAAAACTATTGTTTCTGTTGTGATTCAATTTATTTGTGAATCTTGATGCATCTGTTTTACTGGAAACCTTGGGTTTTTGTTGTTCTAAAAATCATTCTTATCAATTTTCGTGAAAATCCATGACTAAGTTGTTGATGAATGGAAACTGAATCTGTAGAATGTATTGAAATTTTTTTAGTCAATTTATCAGAAAAATATCAAAAATATAGAAAAAAAATATTTTCAATTTTAGCTCTGGATTTTGATCATAAAAAGCTACAAACCAGACAGTAAAATCACCTCGAAACTGAAAGGATTAAGACTAAGAATCATGATACATCTAATAAAAATAAAATTTTACTGAATTTGCATAACATTAGTCATATAATTGCTACATAATGTTTAAAACATTAAAAACATACATTTTCCTGAATTTGCATAACTTTTGTCATATAATTGCAGCATAATGTTTAAACGATTAAAAAAAATAATTCATTATTAATAAATAAAAATAGAAATACTGAAGACACTATCAGCTCTCTCTCTTTCTCTCTTTCTGCTCTCCTTATAAATTAAGAAGGATATGAACTTCAAATTATGTTGCAGCTTGATTACCATATATATAGTACTATCAAATTGCTCAATTATTTCGGCTAGGTTGTTTTTTTTCAATTCCTTTGGTTCTTGTCTTTCATAAATTTGTACTCATTTCAACTGATTTCATGCTTGTTTTCCGTACATATTTTAATCATTTTGGCGTGTTTCTTTCTTCTGTTTTATAAAAGATGTAAGCAACACAATGATACCGGAAATACCGATACAGCTGCCTGCGGAATAAAATGTTTTGTCATAGCTACCAGACGTGTCGTATAACCATCCTAAAATAAATAAATATATAATAACTACTCTAGTAAAAGGGTAAAATGATCATATAAACTATATAACGATATAAGCAAAACTATAGGTCTAAATAGAAAGTGAACTCGTGTAATTGGATTATACTAGGTCTTTTTAATTTCATATAATAGATTAAAAATATATGTTAATCTTCGTTTTTACCTGTATAAGAATGATTTTTTTTTTGGACGAATCAGTAAATCAAATTATTTACCTTTGTTTCACTTTCAATGTTGACATCCTTTTCCTTTAAACAACTTAACACGCACAATACGTGCGTTATCCATCTCTAGCTAAGGATTAAATTGAAATTAAATTACGCTTGCGTAAAATTTTATAAAAACTTACCCGCTACTGGTGGCCCGACTAAATTAGACACTCCCTGAAGAAACATTACAACTCCATAGGCATCAGTTAGTTTATCTATTCCCAAAATGTCTACAATTATCACGGAAGTAAGTGCCTCGGCAGAAGCAGACAAGAGTCCAAAAAGTCCGGCAAGTATTGTGCAAGGAAGAAACGTTGTAAATATTGGAACTATAGTTAAAACTATACCTGTCAATAACAAACTTCCGCTATATAGATATCGTCGATTTATTTGCTTCCTGTCACCAAGGAAACCATAAAGTAGATTTCCCAAAGTGTGTGAGATTCCGATTACAGCAACCATATACGAAGCTCTCTTTTCTGTAATGCCAAAATTCTTAGCTCGGTCAACAGTGAATACGTAAGGCACGTCATACCAAAAATACAGAATAATGCTGGAGAACGTAAACATAACAAAACGTGCATTTGTAAAGATAGAAATGTCAATTAAGGGTTTGTTCATTCGTTTGCATGGAGACTTTGTAGTTTCACGGAGATCATGACAGCTAACAGCTGCTCTAACTATAGACGGTGAAGTGGCAACAGACTCCCCCAACACTGAATTAGACTCCAAAACGAGACTAGGATTTGACTTATAAATATCTTGCGATTTAAGAAATTGTGTTACTACAAAACCACCGTCGATTGGAAGTAATTCAGCAGCACCATGATCCCCTTGATCAGTAAATGTTCTATCATCACAGTCTGAATCTTGAACTTCATTATATTCTTGAGGACCGTCAAGAGGTTTAAAGACAGCACCACAGACTACAATGTTTAAAGAAATAGCACCAATAATCAGGACAGCACCACGCCAACTATATGACATAATGAGATATTCGTATAAAGGAGCGAAAATCAACGTTCCAATGCCGGCGCCACATTCTGAAATTCCTGTTGCAAGAGTCCTTTTCTTTTCAAAATACATCGCAACCACAACAATTGAGTTCAAATAAGGCATAGAAATACCCAGACCGGCTATACAACCATATGTCACCGCCATAGCACTTACGGAATGGACAAAGGCACTTGATATGAAGCCCATGGCAGTAATCAGTCCACCAACTATAGTCGCTTTTCTAAAACCGAGTCGGTTTGTAATGACACTTGCAATTGGCCCACAAAGCAAAGGAACAGCACAAAATACGGATCCGATCCATGCAGTTGTACTCCTTGATTCTTGAAAATAGTCCAGAAGAAATACATACAATACTCCAAACGAATAAGAACATCCGTCAGTTATCACGTTGATCATAAATGCAGAAAACACAATCACCCAACCCCATCCGCCGTCCGGAGGTTTGACCTTACCATTCCGTATTGATGTAGTCACCGATTCTGTATCATCGCTGCATTCTTCTCCCATTTAAAATCTAAATATAATCAGAAAAAAATATATTTAAAATTAAAATATATTTTAAGCATGGAAATTGCTGTCGCATGGATGTACTGATTCTTTTTTTTTTTTTTATCAATTTGTTTGATTAAATTCTGTTCAACTATACATGGTCACTAGTTCGTTTGAATTGAAGGTTTGTATTTAATTTCACGGAGAACAATAAGTACAATAAACATTCATTTCCGTCACTAAATTCATCTGTTACAGCAGAAAAAGTTTTCGAAACAAAATGAATAAAGTTGATTTTTTTATATACACGATTAGTCACTCGTAGCAAAAGAGGGACGAAACATACCGGAGGGACAGTCAAACTCATAAATCAAAAATAAACTGACAACGCCTGGCTAAAAATGGAAGAAGACAAACAGAAAAACAATAGAACACATGACACAACATAGAAAACTGAAGAATAAGCAACATGAACCCCACCAAAAACTAGGGGTTATCTCAGGTGCTCCGGAAGGGTGAGCAGATCCTGCTCCACAATTGGCACCCGTCATTTTGCTTATGTTATAACAAAGCCGGTAAATAGTCTTATTCGATAGGTCACATTCATGAAAGGCAAGGTGATTATAGTTACGATTTAAGGAACATATCCGATATCATTTGTGAAACGGTTATTCCATAACGGTCAACCAACTCGTGATGGCGTCCGTAAAATTTACGAAGGGATAATTTCAACTTCACCATTTGGAACTCTTGGTTTAATAAGATGTCCCTCGTCTCATATTAAACGATGAACAAAATTGTGTGTACTGCAAGAACATATATTATAAACTGAATTTCGAGAGTTTGTCCTTAATGATAACTTGTTAATAAAAATATGGTCACATTGTTATTCTTCTGACCGGCAGTAAATCCCGTGCTAAAGTAGGACATCCGTTTGACTGTGCGGGATGTATAAGTAATCAGCCACGTCCAGTTAGATTTGGGACGGTTAAAGATGTACTTTGATGAAATAAAAAAAATAATCTAAAATTGATACTCTATGTCAGAAAAGAATAATATTGAAGGAACAAAATGAGCTTAAACATATTGATAGTTTATTTTAAAATATTGAACTCCTTTCTAAGATATATGATTATTTTTTAAATGGCGGGAAAAGTTTGTCTCGGAATTGGTATTATTTTGGTCTCAAAAGTAAAACAATCTAGCAACTGCTTATATGTTGGTAATGACCTTATTATGAACCATTGATGTGTTCTATGAAAAAAGGTAATATAGGGTGAAACACAGTGTTGTTGGGAAAAATGTTTATACAATCCTTAACCTCACCTAAGGACACCCTTAAATCTGATGCCTCGTCAGGCTCTCTGCACGTTACGAAACATATCAACAACTTTTAAGGATTCTGTAGTTGGCCTGTTGTATTTTCTCCGACACTTTCAGTCCAGACAGACTCTATTAAGCATCCACATATAAATGTATAGATTTTAATTTGTTATGAACATTCACAAATATGTGCCACTGGACTCAAAGCAACCATCAATCAATAAAAGGTAAACATAGAGTTTCGGCAACTTACGGAAAATGCACATATTATACTAGACTTCTAAATACTAGTATAAAAGGAACTTTGGAATTGAACAACAAGTAAGAAGACGAAATTTGTAAAGTAGCTAAATAAGGACTTAGGTTACATGTTTTATCAAATTAAATAATATTGTTTTTAAAGTACGGGGGAGAAGTGTGATTGGTAAACGTAAAAGACCATTAAGACACAGAATCAATTTGACTATCTGACAAATGTGAATAATGCAGTCTCGTAAAAATGGTCGGTATAATAAAGTCAACTACAAATGGTGACAAACAATCATATCTAGTATGATAGATTTCTTTCAATTGGCCCCTGAGGATAATTAAAAAAACATCTAAAACTACAGTAAAAAATTACTAAAACAAAAGGATCAACAACACATGATGGACAGCAATCCTATACCGAGGATAAGAGCTTTATGTTAAACGATTTTATGAGAAATAACGGTCGGGCGGATGATTAAAGGCTAATAATGGAGCCAGTAGAAAAAAGGGGGGTAGTATGATGTATATTCTAATTAAAATGTCTTGTACTTAAAATTTGAACAGATTTTAATTGCTGGCAAATCTCTTTCTTGATTTATACACAAGGTAAATAATTGATGTCTTTGCCAGATTCTTTTTATTTATATTACCCTATAGCTTTGTTCTTTAATGCAGAGTTGGTAAGAAATCTGGAAAAAAATATCACCGTCTTAAACTTGCATTGAGGTGAAAGGTTTTGCTTTGTGTTGAAGGCCTAATTGGGACTTTGAGATTAAGAACAGTAATAACATGGCTATTTCTTTAATATATTTATCAATATAAATGAAACATTTAGTATTTACACAAAGAGTTTACAATAAATGTTGGTACAATAAAAGCTGTCAAAACTTATGCTGATGAATGTTTAATATTTATAAATTAAATAAGAGCTAGATCTCAAGATGTTATTAAAGTCATATCATACTTCAAACTCGTTTTGAGGTGGTATGGGTGTCTTCCTCAATCTTGGATTGTAATAAAACAGAGAACCAAAGGTCCATATTTTGTATCAAGTTAGCAAAATGTGATATTTAATGTGAATTTGCATTTAAAAGAACCAATTCATAAGAATATAACTTACAAATATTAATATTTTTGCAAATGCTGATTAGTTTTGTTTTTTTTTTTTAATTTTTTTTTTAATTGGCATTTCAAGGGGAGGTAACTCTAAAACTGCATTTTCTGAAGGATTCTACATAAAATTTTTCTATTTTGTATTTTAGCCGGAAAAAACGTACGGTGACCCTATCTTTTCGTTTGATATGCTCAAAGCATTGCCTGAAAGCTATCTTTTCCTGAAGTATTTAACAATTCTATCATTTTGTTTAGTTTCTAATCACAAAATGGTGTTTTTCCCTGTATAATCCATACAAAATGAGTCATTTTGTCACGTCCTGTAGCTTGAGAAAATGCGTGGTGACCTATCATTATGCCCCACATTTTTTTTACCCCAATTTCACGGTCCACTTAATATAGAAAATGAAAGTGGGAGTTTCAGGTTAAAGTTTTTGGTCAAGGTAGTTTTTGATAAAATTGAAGTCAAATCAACTTGAAACTTAGTACACATGTTCCCTATAGTATAATCTTTCTAATTTTAATGCCAAATTAGATTTTTACCCTATTTCACGGTCCATGGAACATGGAAAATGATTGAGTGGGGCATCCGTGTACTTTGGACACATTCTTGTTTTTATTACATTTTTCAACATATATCAATAGATACTACGTTTTGGCAAAGTATGAACAAATTCTGACATTTTTATTTTAGACTCCCATACCGCCTTAAGTTGAAAATATGTTTTATATTTTTTAATGGTTAAATTTTCACTATAAAAACGCGTATATAGATTTTCTATCAAACGAAAATCGTTTATTTAACTAAGTCTTCAGAAATGAACTGCTATTGAATGATTTTCTTCTCGTAATCTAATACGTCGACAGCTTTTTGGTATACATTGATCTAAACAATGACGTGCATGTCTCGTTAAAAATTCGGAAACAACGCAGCCCAATGGGTTTAAAATAAAACAACCAGATGCTCCACAGGGCGCAGCTTTATACGACCGCAAAGTTCGAACCCTGAAAATTGGGGCAAGTATGGACACAACATTCAAGCTTGATACAGCTCTGAATTTGGATTGTGATTAAATAGTTGACACAACACAGGTTTCTGACACATAATGAATGTGGTCTGAGAAATTAAACTTAAAAACTTTAAATTTTAAATTGGACATTACCTATTATGGTCCAATATCCAAAATCTAAATACATGGTTAGATTCAGCATATAAAACAACTGCACGAATTCAATTTTTGATGAAATCAAATAAAGTTCAATTTTGGACACTTTAAACCTCAATGTGGACCAATCTGATAACGGGGCCCAAACATTAAAAATCTAAATACATGCATGGTTAGATTAAACATATATCAAAGAACCCCATATATACAATTTTTGTTGAAATTAAACAAAGTTTAATTTTGGACCGTAATTTGGACCAACTTGAAAACTGGGCCTATAATCAAAAATCTAAACACAGGTTTAGATTCAGCTTATTAAAGAACCCCAAGGATTCAATTTTTGTTGATATCAAACAAGTTTAATTTTGGACCACGATTTGGACCAACTTGAAAACTGGGCCCATAATTAAAATTATAAGTACATGTTAAGATTCAGCATATCAAAGAACCCCAAGGATTCAATTTTTGTTGAAATCAAACAAAGTTTAATTTTGGACCACGATTTTGACCAACTTGAAAACTGGGCCCATAATAAAAAGTCTAATTACATGTTTAGTTTCAGCATGTCAAAAAACCCCAAGAATTCTATTTTTGTTGAAATCAAACACAGTTAATTTTGGACCCCAATTTGGACCAACTTGAAAACTGGGCCAATAATCAAAAATCTAAGTACATGTTTAGATTCAGCATATCAAAGAACCCCAAGAATTCAATTATTGTTAAAATCAAACTTAGTTTAATTGTGGACCCTTTGCACCTTAATGTAGACTAATTTGAAAATGGGACCAAAAATTAAGAATCTACATACACAGTTAGATTTGGCATATCACAGAACCCCAATTATTCAATTTTTGATGAATTCAAACAAAGTTTAATTTTGGACCCTTTGGGCCCCTTATTCCTAAACTGTTGGGACCAAATCTCCGAAAATCAATCCCAACCTTCCTTTTATGGTCATAAACCTTGTGTTTAAATTTCATACATTTCTATTTACTTATACTTAAGTTATGGTTCGGAAACCAAGAAAAATGCTTATTTGGGCCCTTTTTGGCCCCTAATTCCCAAACTGTTTGGACCAAAACTTCCAAAATCAATCCCAACCTTCCTTTTATGGTCATAAACCTTGTGTTTGAATTTCATAGATTTCTATTCACTTATACTAAAGTTATAGTGCGAAAACCAAAAGTCTTCGGACGCCGCAGACGACGACGACGTCAACGTGATACCAATATACGACCAAAAAATTTTCAATGTTTGCGGTCGTATAAAAACCCAATAAAACCACCAAACAATAGGATAAACTCATTGGAAACACGACTACTCTGTGTAATATATGTCCTTGGGAGGGTAGGAAATTTTGTACAGCTTACCAGGCTATCATCCTCGAATCATAAAAACCGATACATTCAATTATATTGGCGAAAAAAGGAAAATAATTTAGAAATCGAAATTGTAATAAATAATTTCTAAAAGCTTTTACATAACCCCAAATTCATTTACAGCACCCTTGATAACCAATATTTAGACGGCGGTTAACATTACCCATGCATGCCTACCTGCCAAGTATTGGGTCAAATATACAATAAAAAAACCCCTCTTTTTTAAGAGATTTCACCTAAAAAAATCAAGACTTCGGTTAATTTCTACATGTTTTCATGTACGTGTTATCATGTAGTTTCCTATATTCACAGCGGTCACTGGGCTCTCGGGGGCGGATCGGGATATTTCTAAAATGGGTTCCAATCCAGAATAAAAAGGAGGGTCCAACCATATGACCCCTATTTACAAGCATTGATCGTAAAAACAAAGAGTGGGGATCCGCAACTGGTTTTCTATGTATATATATCATTGCTGGTGATCCGATGGATAAATCTGTTGTAGAGTTGTCACTGACTCAGACGTACTTATTCATATAATTATTTTCTGTGACTGTATCTTGCATCAATTTGTAGGATCCGTTACTATAGATAATTGAGCTGATCTGTAACAATAACATCTCCATGCCTTATATATCATGTACTGTAGTACGCCGCTAGATTAAAACTGACGAGGAAAGGTAACACACGGCCACTGAAAGCTTTATTGTATGTGAAGCCCAGGTGGTCGTGTGGTCTAGCGGGACGGCTGCAGTGCAGGCGATTTGGTGTCACGATATCTCAGTAGCATGGGTTCGAATCCCGGCGAGGGAAGAACAAAAATTTGCGAAAGCAAATTTAACAGATCTAACATTGTTGGGTTGATGTTTAAGACGAGTTAGTTATATATATATAAATAAGTACGTCTGAGTCAGTGACAACCCTACAACAGATGTATCCATAATTGAGCTGATCTGTAACAATAACATCTCCATGCCTTATATATCATGTACTGTAGTACGCCGCTAGATTAAAACTGACGTGGAAAGGTAACACATGCCCACCGAAAGCTTTTTTTTTGAGAGCCCAGGTGGTCGTGTGGTCTAGCGGGACGGCTGCAGTGCAGGCGATTTGGTGTCACGATATCACAGTAGCATGGGTTCGAATCCCGGCGAGGGAAGAACAAAAAATTTGCGAAAGCAAATTTACAGATCTAACATTGTTGGGTTGATGTTTAGACGAGTTGCATATATATAAATATATATCAGTGATCGGTGTGGATTGTATATTTGGAATTTATAGTAAATAGCAAGTAACATGAGTAATTTTAAGTATATTTATGTTCATTTAATATAAAAAACGCAAAAAATATTTGAAATCAATATAAAACCCCCAAAAACTGGATTTTTGAAAAAAAAGGGTGTGTGGGGTGTGGTAAACAATTTGTCCTGTCAACCAAGTACCTTCGCTCGCTGGATTAGATAAATCAGTGATTAAACACAGCCACACACATACTGTAAATGTTAAGTGCAATAAATATTGATTTGATTTGATCTGATTTATATGAAAGTTTGATCAATGGACGCAAGAAAATCTGAAAGCGTTTTTTTTTTTTTTTTAATCTGATCTACCAAAAACGGACATGAACTTTGATCTTTTCACCCCAATATAAATATGCGTTTTAATAATTTCCATTGACAATGTATGCCTGACATGAGGATTTAATATTAATTAAAGTTCCTATTCATCCTGAAAGGATTTGTTACGGACGGACAAACGGACGCACAGGTAAATCGATATATACGTGGTATATAAATAGTAATCAATGTGGAGCTTTCTCACTATTCTAACAAAACTCTAATAAAAAGGCAGGTGAAACGGTACACAACAAAACAGTGATGACGTTGCTTAAGATAGTTTTATTTAACTAATAGAGACTATACTGGTTACTTCATTTTTACCCAGCTCATCAAACATGCAGAAAGTACAATAAAAATTTATTACAAGAAAGTTGATAAAAATTGGAATATTTACCTGATCATCCGACTACAATTTCCACATGGTTGCTTTTTTACGGTTTACATATTTATAACACAAGTACACGATGTGTACTTAACATCGCTTGAAAACCGTTTGAAGAATGTGTACATATATATCACTGTTAGTTGTGTGTTATCGATTCAAAGCTCGAGAAAGCAAAACATTATGTTTTATACATGTTATATGGACTAAACTTTAAAATAAAATAAATTCGAAAGCAAACATTACAATTTATTGTTGAGGGTCGACATGGAAAAATTTATAAATTATCCTTAGCTTTAATTCTTTTTATTTAATTGATTCTGTATCAAATTTATCACAAACTAACTGATCCTAACTTACTTGGTGTGTGAAAGATGGCTTTGTCATTGTAGTTTTTAATGTTGTATATAGATTTAGGCTCCTAGCCACCAGCCATTTTGAAAAGGGGGATTCCCAACACAGGATTAAAAAAAGGGAGATCCAACTTTAAGTCCCACATCAAAGTCAAATGCATTGATCAACCCTAAAAAAGAAGGGGTTCCAACCCCTGAACCCCTTCTGGATCCGCCACTGCTAGCTGCCTCAAGTATAACAATGTATAAAGTTAAACATTAGAACTAGAGACATACAGGTTTGCCTTTTATGATTTCAAATAATATACTTCAAGTTTATCATATGTGAGTGTGATCTGTTACAATATGTTACTTGCAATGTTATCTTTATTATACAAAATGAAACCCTATATACAGTGGCAATAAGGGAGCTACCATTTAATTTTCTGGTGTAAAAAAGGAATGGGGGGGGGGGGGGGATAATGAAGAACTTTCAAGTTCTGATTTGAAAAGGGGCGAGCTAGTATTCTGATGTTTTAATACAACTCAATATGGAATAGTCACTACTTAATGATATTTCGATATAACACGATATGGTTACGTATTGACTTGATATGGTTTTGTCATTACTCAATATGGTTTTGTCATTACTCGATGTGGTTTCACCATTATTTAATATGGTAGTGTCATTAGTCAATGTGTGGTTTTAACATTACTTGATGTGTATGTGATTTTACGTAATGTAGTTGTTTCATTACATGATGTGGTTTTGTTATTTCGTAATGATGATTTGTCTATTCTTTATATGGTTTTAACATTACGTAAACGATTTTACACTACTTGATGTGTTTGTTTCATTATTTTATGTGGTCTTATAATTCTTTGATGTGGTCCTGTCATTCTTTGATGTGGTTATCCCATTACTTGATGAGGTAAAACCACGTGACCAATTCGGAAAAATCTGTTCTATTTTGAGATAGATTTCCATGTTGTATATGCCTTAAATACGTGTGGCCATCCATTTAAATAGTGTTCAAATTAAAGTTTGGGTTACTGTTTGAGTTAAACTTTGAGCTAGTTTTAGAATTCAAGTCATGCTTAGAATTAAAGTTCTAGTTAGCATTGAGTTTCGAGTTGGACTTCGAGTTTGAGTCATATTTAAACTGTTAAAGGCAGAATTCTAGTTACAACTTTGAATTTGAGTCACTTCTTGAGGTAGAGGTTGAGTAAGATTCGAATTTAAGTCTCATTTAGATTAATTAAGATTACGAGTTGAAATTCGAGCTATTTTATATGTCTTTTTGAGTTTGTAATTAAATTTTCTATCGCAGAACAAGGGCTTTTGCTCGGGCTTCAGAAAAGAGGGCTCCGGGATATGCGTACTAAATAAACAATGTTGCAGTATACAAAACTCAACATAAAGTTAGATGTGGTTTGATTACCAATTAGACAACCAGAGTTTAAAAGCAGTGGATGTAAGAAACGAAAAAACTAACGGTCTATTTTACAAAAAAAAAACAAAAACAAATATGACACATGTATACAACGACAACAATTGAACTTCCTGCTCCTGGCTTGGGGCAGGTACATAAAGAAAGTGCACTTGGCGGAGTTTAACATGTTGGTGAGCGAACATTGGACTGTAACAGTAGTGTAACATCACTATACGAGAAAAAAATGTAACTAGACAAACTGATGCCCCCGCACTCCACTCATTTAACCGCTTATACCCCAAAAAGGACAAAGTTCAATTTTTCTCTCAAAAGAGGAAATATAATAAAAAGAAAAACCCTGACCACATGCACACTTTCAATACATGTACAAACAACTAGCAGAGTGATAAATTCCTAGCATTCAAACTGTAGGAGGAGTTATCTGGAAACGCCTTACTTAAGCATGTAAATTTCCCAAAAATGACAGTTCAACTTTCTCCCAAAAGAGCACATATTAATAAAAATTAAACCCTTACCACATGCAGCACACCTTCAATATATGTACAAACAGACAGTAAAAAGAGAACTTCCTAAGATTCAAACTGTTGGAGGAGTTATGCGGAATAGCTATATACCAATAATGGGACTGAAAGACGTACAAATGGACAGAGGTTAAACACTTTCCCCCTTAACTTTCAGTTGCGGTAAAGTTGCGGTGGCTTAAACATGTTAAACAACAGTTGCAATTGGCTTACTCAATATATCGGTATGACTGGGTAATTTAGGGTGGCACCTAACACTACAGGGAGATAACTCTGTAAAATCAGCCAAACGTTTTAATAACGTTGTGTTGTAAATTTTAAGGGAATATTAAGCTTCTCTTCGATCAAAATTGGTGTTTGTCAATCTGCTATATAACCAGTGTAATTTTTCTGATAAAATGGTTGGTTCAAAGTTTTTGAAATTTATATATTTTGGTTAAAGGGTCAAAGTAAATACTTTGTCAAAATTTTATGAAAATTAAACGAGCCAAATTAATTTTAGTGAAAGTGTTAGGTACCACCTTAAATCCATCGGGGTGATTTCGGGTTCCCCAGAAGGGTAAGGAGATTCTGCTCTACGTGTGACACCCGTCGTGTTATGCGAGAAATTACAAACCGAGTGATTTGGTTTTATTTAGAAGTTCACATTCGAGTAAAAGATGAAGGTATTATGGTTACGACAACTGGAACATGTTCGTCGTCACATGTGAAACAGATATTCCAAAGAGTTTATTTTTTCAATTAGTGCGAGGTAGATCAGAGAATTCAATTGATTAAAAGTAAAAAATTGATATTCGTATATATGTTCAATTGATCATTCACGCTAAAATAAATTCGGAGAATTCTTATTTTATAGTATTGATGCTTCGTCGCTTAGTCCGAGCCCCCTTCCCCGATTTTCCTGTGACTTAAGTGTGAGTTGATTTAAAGTGTCTCATTTGTTAACAAAGAAAGTATTAGTCTTTTTATTTGTGTCGAGCCTGCGACATCAATGTAGCGGCAGTGAGACACAACAACGTCGTCGAAATGGCGTTATTTCAGGAAAACCATACAGTTTTGTTTTAGTTAAATAAAACTGAATTAAACTGTTTTGACATGATCAATTTATTACCTCCATGAAAAGTTTCAAAACTTGTATAGGAGTTTTTTTCTCAATATCAAGAAAAAGCATCTACAGAAAAACACTTTTTAAATTTTTTTTTACCGATGAATGTACCGCCAATCAACATTACGCTTTTACACTGAAAGCAGCAATATCGGGCGGGACACACCGTTCCGTGGAATATTTTACAAATTTATTATAATACTGCTTCTACTAGTATTTGAGAACTTCGGATCAAATAACAGGACTAACTGGTTTGGGGATTTCCCATTTATGTCCGAAATACTGTAAATTTTTAAAGATTTTATTTTTTCATTATTATCTGCCGTTCCCCTTTTTCATACCAAATAACTCTGAACAACCACTCGATCTTTAATTTGAACTTTAACTTTGGCGATACCCATACAAAGCATATTAAACAAACGACATATTGAAATCTGTTAAAAAATAGATTTTTTTCACATAGTTCATGGTGGCCTTTTGTAGATGACTATACGGAGTGTTGAAGGCTGTACGGTTGCCTATATATGATTTCTTATATCCACTGCATTTAAACTCTGGTGGATAGTTGTCTCAATGGCAATCACACCCGATTTAACTTTATTTCAACTCCGATGTTGCGTTTTGTATACTGCAACATTGTTTATTTAGTACGCATATCCCGGAGCCCTCTTTTCGGACGCCCGAGCAAAAGCCCTTGTTCCGCGATAGAAAATTTAATTACAAACTCAAAAGACATATAAAATAGCTCGAATTTCAACTCGTAATCTTAATTAATCTAAATGAGACTTAAATTCGAATCTTACTCAACCTCTACCTCAAGAAGTGACTCAAATTCAAAGTTGTAACTAGAATTCTGCTTTTAACAGTTTAAATGTGACTCAAACTCGAAGTCCAACTCGAAACTCAATGCTAACTAGAACTTTAATTCTAATCATGACTTGAATTCGAAAACTAACTCAAAGTTAACTCAAACAGTAACCCCAGTGGCGGATCCAGCCATTTTAAAAAGGGGGGTTCCCAACCCAGAGTAAAGGGTGGGTTCCAACTATATGCTCCCATTCAAATGCATTGATCGTCCAAAAAAAAGGGGGGTTTCAACCCCCGGAACCCCCCCCCCCCCCCCTGGATCCGTTACTGAACCCAAACTTTAATTTGAACACTATTTAGATGGATGGCCACACGCATTTAAGGCACATACAACATGGAAATCTATCTAAAAATAGAACAGGCTTTTCCGAATTGGTCACGTGGTTTTACCTCATCAAGTAATGGGATAACCACATCAAAGAATGACAGGACCACATCAAAGAATGACAAGACCACATCAAATAATGAAACAAATCATCATTACGAAATAACAAAACCTCATCATGTAATGAAACAACTACATTACGTAAAATCACGTACACATCAAGTAATGTTAAAACCACATTGACTAATGACACTACCATATTAAATAATGGTGAAACCACATCGGGTAATGACAAAACCATATTGAGTAATGACAAAACTATATCAAGTCGATACGTAACCGTATCGTGTTATATCGAAATATCATGAAGTAATGACTATTCCATATGGAGTTGTATTAAAACATCATTACTACTGTCAAAACCATATTTAGTAAAGACAAAATATCAGTAAGTAATAATAAAACAACATAAAGTTATATCAGAGTTCGACATAAGACAGCTGTGGTGTTCCATAATTCTGTAGTAATGACTAAACGTTTGAAAAGGAGCGAGCTTTGCCTCTGTAGTAGTGCCAAGACGCTGGAATGGAAAAAAAAGGGGCGACCTTCACCTCGGTAGTATTCCCCAGACGCTGGACTGAATAAGGGGGTGACCTTCACCTCGGTCGTGATGCTCAGACGCTGAACTGAAAAAGGGATGCACTTCTCTGTAGAGTTGATCGTTGAGTGTTCTCCTCGATAGTGATGACCTGTCGCTAGAAAATCTAATTTCACTCTTCAGGTGTGTCATCATTCTATCAATTTTTGATGCATCTTAGTACAAAACACCTTGTATAACTGAATATATATATATATACATGTGTACATGCAATGAAATAAGCAATAAATGTATTATTTATTTATCTTTTGCCCATTGTCCACTATTTTTATATTTTAGAACTCACATCGTTCTCTTTTTTTTTTTCATTTTTTAAGTCTATTTCTATCTTTTCTTTTTTTTTCTTCTTCATTCTGAAAACCCTATCGAGACCCTCAGATTGTGCGTTGTCATTATTTTGTTTGCTGCTGATAGCCTTTACATCATATGTCATATGCTGATAAAATAAGAACTAAACACTTTTAAAATCTTTATGTTAAAGACGCCCACTATGATACCTCGTGGTGAAAATTATTTCTTGCATGTATAGAGATATAATCAGTATTGGAACCTTTCTATACATGCATGACATGGCTTATCGAAATCAGTGATCGGTTTCACAAAAAAACTTAGCCTGAAACCTGTACATGGGATTCCCATTTTAAGTTGAACATGCTCTTAAGATAATTAGACGATGTATTAAATATTTCCATTATGCATGTGGAGTAGAAGTGTAGATCGAGCGTTGGAAAATCAAAGATTTTGATATTCATTTTTGCTCATTGTTGAATAAAAAGAAATAAGATGTGTTATGATTGCCAATGAGACAACTCTCAACAAGAGACCAAATGGCACACAAATCAACAATTATAGGTCACCTTACGGCACCAGGCTGAAGCTAGCGAACAATAAGGCGATATATCGAGAAACAAAAAAAAGGCAGAAAATCCGTCCAGATATAGCAATTTTAATTCAAAATTTTGAAATGGTTTTTATCCCATCCATTGATAAAACAAGTCACATCTCTTTTAAGGCTAATATTCCTTACAGGACCACAATAACTCTGCATCTATCAACGGATTAATTGTAGGTGTAGGAGCACCAATGCACCCACTTCAATTTAGAACGTATGTAAAAGTAGTCCTACCTTGTAAAATAAAGAACCTTTGATGTCATTGTTTAATTAAAGTAGCATACACATATGAAGAAAAAGATCGGGCTATTCCAGGGCTTCTAGAGAAAAATAATGAGGGTTGTCATGTGGTATCACTATATAGTTCTTGTAGAAGAGAAATAGGCGCTTCTTTTGTGCAAGGTATCGAAAGGCGCTATGTTCAAAATATGAAACTAGCCCAGAAATTGAAAAAATGGCAAAAAAACAGAGTGTCGGCCTATTCCAGGGCTTTAGTGAAAAATAATGATGGGTGTCACGGGGTATGACTATATCAGTCTTGTAGAGGAGAAACAGGCTCTTCTTTTGCGTAAAGTATCGAAAGGCGCTATGTTAAAAAATCTGAAACTAGAGCTCAAAATTTGAAAAAATGGCCAAAAAACAGGGTGCCGGCCTATTCCAGGGATTCTAGAGAAAAATAATGAGGGGTGTCACGGGGTATGACTATATAGGTCTTGTAGAGGAGAAACAGGCGCTTCTTTTGCGCAAGGTTTCGAAAGGCGCTATGTTCAAAAATCTGAAACTAGAGCTCAAAATTTGAAAAAATATCCACAAAATAGGGGGTCGGGCTATTCCAGGGCTTCTAGTGAAAAATATTGAGGAATGTCACGGAGTATGACTATATAGGTCTTGTATAGAAGAGAAACAGGCGCTTATTTTGCGTAAGGTATCGAAGGGCGCTATGTTCAAAAATCTGAAACTAGAGCTCAAAATTTGAAAAAAATGGCAAAAAATAGGGGGTCAGACTATTCCAGGGCTTCTAGATAAAAATAATGAAGGGTGTCAAGGGGTATGACTATATAGGTCTTGTAGAGGAGAAACAGACGCTTCTTCTGATCTGATATTAATGATATACTTTTCTTCAATACATGTAATCAAATTAAATGACACCCATATGATACACTTATCTGAAATTGATTGTCTGGTGTCAATTATCTCGTTTAAAAATTAAAGAAAAATTTTCATATGGGGACATTATGAGTAAAAAACATAAGTGTATAAAAAATTGGAATTTTTATGTAAGGAAAAGATTTTCTGAGTATAATGCAGAACATTTGTGTATCATTACAGACTATGTTAATAGTACCTCAGTTGTCAATGCTGTTATGTCTAAAATGTTTAGTAAATATATGTCGAACAGTGGCAACGCAATTTACAATCAGAGAAAGCTTTATGTGGTAAAGGTGGTAACAAACTTCGTACATATAATCTATATAAGAACAGTTTTGAAACGGAAACTTATTGTAAAATTCCAATGCCATTTTCGCAAAGGAGTTCTTTTGCCAAATTTCGATGTGGTGTAGCACCACTAACAATAGAAACGGGGAGATTTGAAAAATTAATTTTAAAAGATCGAGTCTGTGATAATTGTGTGAATATTTTAGAAGATGAAGCCCATGTTATTTTATCGTGTCCTTTATTATATGACGATTTTAGAAAAAAATTATTTGATGAAGCAACACATTTTAATAGTGATTTTATGTGTTTTGATGATAAACAGAAATTAGTAATTTTATTTACAGATAATAATATGATTCGTAGCTGTGCCAAAGCCTGTAATCTTATTTTAAATAGACGTAGAAATGTTTTATACTGTAAATAATGTTAATGTCAATATGTTTTATAATAGATGCATTCTTTATACAATTTTTAATGTTTAGTCTCTTGTAATTCTGTACAGAATGGCTCTCTTTTTATATTTATATATTTTTACATTTAATGTAATGTTGTATTATATATTATTGAGAGATGAGACTTAAATAAAATATTGAATTGAATTTAAAAATTACATGATTTAAGAGTGTGTGATATCGATTTTCTTGATCGGATAGTTTAACCTTGTTTAAAGGTGATAGAGAGCATGCTTTTTAAAGGATGTATGTTGAATTTTGCGACTTTATATTTTTTTTATTTGGATTTTAAACAATTAGGTGAGTCATTTCTTTATCTATATTAGTTGAAGTGTCCTATAAATATCTTAAGAGTGTTTTATTTTTGGAGAAATTAAAGTTTGAAGCAGTTGGACTGTAGTATATTCTTGTAGATTGTAGGATCTTACGTATTCGTCAAATTCAGATTTAAAGAGATTGAATATATTAGTAGATTTATTTCTTTGATTGGATACATAGTATGATTTGTAGATAGCAAATCCTATAAGTGTCAGAATTAAATTGAATCCGATACACTCATTATTTGTTATTTTGTAGCCTATTACAATATCTTTTAAGTTAATGTTTTTATTAAAATTCATTTGAGATAAGATTTTATAAATGATTTCCCAAAATTCTTTTAGAAATTTACATTCGATAAAAAAGTGTTGATACGTGTCTTTAAGTTGACAAAGTTGACAAAATGGACTCGTGTCGATTTTCCATTTGTAGAGATTTTCTCTGTTCGGTAAAATGCAACTTATTAATTTCCATCTAAAAATTTTGAGTTTATTCAGTTTTTAATGTTGATGTATAAACTTAAACATATATTTGGTGAAATCATAACTTATTTCTAATTCATTTTTCCATTTATTTATGCCAATGTTTGGAGAGATTTTTTTTTGAACGAGCAATTGATACACGTTTGTTACTTAAATTTTCAATTTCAATGTTTTCTTTGTTTATATTGATAAATAATCGGTTAAAATTTACTTTTGATTTGATGGATTCTTCCGTAGCTAAAGCTTTTTTAGCCATGAGGTTGGAATTGAGCTTTTGACTTTTGAAATTTCTGCTATCCAATTTTTAGTGTTTCGCAGTTTTTTAAATATTTTATCTTGGACAATTTTTCCATTATCGTCAATAATATCGTTAATATTAATAAAATCACTGTGTATCCAGTTATGCATAATAAGCGGCTTGTTTTGAAATTTTATAAATTTATTACCCCAGATAACTTGCTTTCTTATTTCGACAAAGTTTTTCAATTCTGTGTTGTTCGTTTCATGAAATAAAATCCAACTTTTTATTATTTCTAAGTAAAATTCTGGAATGTCCTTAGTTATGTAATCTAGTTTTTTTTAAAGTTTGGTTGTTTAAATTCATTCTAAAAATAAGGAAATTTTCTCCTAATTTATTTAAAAATAGCTTTGGTATCAATATCCAATTTTCTTGTTTTGCTTGTAGCAATCTAGAGACCCATCTTATTTTAAGAGAGGAGAAGTAGCTTTTTATGTCGGTCATTTTGAGCCCTCCCTGGTTGTAATCTGCTACCAAAGTATGTCTTTTAACTTTGTCTTTCTTACTATTCCATATGAAACTAAAGATTTCTCTTTCTATATCAAGTATTTTTGAGTTACCTAAAACTGTAACATTTGCCAAAAAAGTAAATTGTGGTATAATGAGAGTTTTTACTATTAGAATTTTACCTAAAATGGTTAAGTTTCTTTTTTTCCACGATGTAATCAGATTTCGATTCTTTTCAAATCTAGTATCCCAATTTAACTTTTCACAATCTTTTTTATTAATGCCGAAATATATACCTGGCACTTTTACAGGTTTGTCCGTGAAATTAATTTCATCTACTTTATCTCTACAATGCTTTAGTTTACCAATCCAAATTCCTTCCGTTTTATTTTTGTTAAGTTGTAATCCAGAAAAAGTTCCAAAAATTTCGATTATATTTAATGCTGTTCGGATTTCTTCTTTAGATTTTAGGAATAGAGTTGTATCATCAGCCACTTGCGTGATTTTTAAGCAATGTGTTTTACTATCAATTATTAATTCTATGCCTCTTATATTTTTGTTTTGCCTTAGTTGGTTAGCCATTATTTCTACTGACATTACGAAAAGTAAAGAAGAGCACGTGCATCCCTGTCGGATACCTCTTAGGGGTCTAAAAGGGGCAGATATCCAACCGTTATTAAATATAGAACTATTTATATTTGTATACAAGGTTTTTATCCAATTTATAAAGGGTTTATTAAAACCGAAATATTCTAAAGTATGATACATAAAATTCCATTCTAATTTGTCGAAAGCTTTCGAAAAATCTATGAATAAAATTGCTCCTTCTATATTAAACTTATCTGCGTAATCTATTACATCTTGTATTTGGCGTAAATTAAAACCTATAAATCTGTTCTTTATGTATCCTGTCGAAAACAAGTCGAAACTTAACTGACAACCCCATGACTAAAAAAGATAAAGACAAACATACAAACAACAGTGCACAAAACACAACATAGAAATCTAAAGACTGATCAACACAAACCCCACCAAAACTGGGGTGATCTAAGGTGCTTCGGAAGGGTAAGCAGATTTTAAGATTCCTTTTAAATACTATAATTTGCTACTTAAACTATATTTATGAAGAAGCAAAATGGGATACTTTAAGACTGTAAATATATATACAAAAAAAAAAAAAACTATAACAAAACATTAAGAATGCACCAACATAATATGTTTGATCAGTTTAGATATACTGTTCCCAGGTTTAATGCCATACTTAATAGTGAATTAGACAAAAATATTACGTAGATTTGGAGACAAAAAATAATGTTTATCCTAGGATCGATTACAGAGTTTAGTTCTTGAATTTTGTTCTTGGTGCTTATTTTCTTCATGCTGACATTGGATTTTGATGATTGTCGGTATATATCACGTAAAATCGACTTCAATAAAAAATAAAGTTAAAAAAAATGTTACGATTTACAATGAATTCAGTACCACGTTTTTCTGTTCAAGAACAGACTCAAAGAAAGAAACCAAGCATCTAGCATCGGGTCTTACATCCGGGTCATTATGCCAGCATCTCATCATCACGCTCTTCATGTCGTCTGGTGGCGGACAATGAATTGTTAATGGCGGACGAAGTCCTTCCTCCACGACAGAGAGTTCTACTGAAGAACGTAATAGAGTTTTCATATAATCAGACGCTTCGTAACCATACCAAATTTCCCACAACAAGATTCCAAAACTGTAAATGTCTGCTTTCCGGTCATAGCATACATCCTGTTTCAGGACTTCCGGTGCCATATAAATTGGAGAACCAACAGCAGATGCAGTAATGTCTATTTCCGCTTTTGTCAGACCAACGTCCGACAATTTCACTATATTTTCTTTAGTTACCTGCAACAGAGAGCATTTTAGCTCAACTTCATATTGAAAGCTTTTGATTTGTAGCTATTTTAAGGTGGTATCCAACACTTTCACTTAAATTAATTTGGCACGTTTAATATTCATAAAATTTTGACCAAGTATTTACTTTGGCCCTTTAACAAAAATATAAAAATTTCAAAAACTTTGAACCAACCCTTTTATCAGAAAAATAACACAGGTTATATAGCAGTTTGACAAACACCAAATTTTATCACTGAGAAGCTTAATATTCCCTTTACAACACAACGTAATTCAAACGTTTATCTGACTTTACAGAGTTATCTCCCTGTAGTGTTAGGTACCACCTTAATTACTTCTTTAACATATGAGCTCAGTCGGATAGAAATCGACCTGATACAATTAAGTTCACGTACACACGTACATGTATAAAGCCTTTGGTTGATTTTGGAACATTCATATGCGAAATAAAAGATGAACTTGGGCTTATATTGTAGGGTTCTTATAACAACTAAATTTTCCAATAGTCACAGACTTTGCATGGAGATTTTGTCAATTATCAATCGGACATAAGTTTACATATACATGTACATATTGATATTCAATTGCATAAGGTCGATTTCTATCAATGGTATATTTCTATACTTTACTATAGAAGACAAGACAGAGATAATTGTTAAACTGGTAAAATTTCAATTATTTTTTTTTCTCCCTCGAGTTTTCGAATTAATAATTGCTTTGTTGAATGCTTGATTTGTTTGTTTTCGCCTTGCCTCAAAATATAAATTTAAGATGTCATTTAACGTGTATTGCATGGATCCAAATATTACCGAAGACTGTGGATTGAACTTATAAATTGATGCATTTTTGTTTCAGTGTTCGTTTAGTTTGTCGTTTAAATTTTAGTTCAAACTTACAAACGAACACATGGGTCAGACATAAGTTTTTCAATACGTCAATTTAACTTTACCCTCATCTTACCCATTAAACCAAATATAAAAGATAATTTCAGAAATATAATTTTAATACCCTGACCAATATCAGCTTTCTTGCGCTTTTTCTAATCCGGGACTTCCATGACAATAAAACACGATTTCTTAATTTACCAATAAAGTCAGTGGCGGATCTAGAAAATGTCCCCTGCCCTGCCCTTCCCTCTCCTAAATCCGCCTCTTAAAGTATACATACCAATATGTTGGCAAGTTTCAGATCCCGATGAACTAAACTTTTCAGATGAAGGTAACTTAGGCCTTCACATATCTGTACAGCATATCTTAACGATGAATTCATTGACGTCTGGTACTCTGGATCATTTGAATGACATTTTCCCGCGTTTTTAAAGTCAGTATTTATCACTTTGTCTAACAATGTACCAGAACAATATTCCATAATGAGGGCCAACACTGTAACAGGCTTGTCACTGCGCTTGTGATGTTGTATAGTAGAACCGTGGTATTGCACAATATTTACATGTGAAAGATCTCTGAAATAGAATATTAGAAGTACTAACTGATCAATGAATAATTCCTTAGCGGCCAGCTTGGTTGGTTGGCTGGGTCATCGCACACATTTTTTTAAACAAGATACCCTAATAATAAGTTTGGCCAAGTTTGGCTAAATTTGGCACAGTAGTTTCAGAGGAGAAGATTTTTGTAAAATATTTCAAACATTTACGAAAAATTGGTAAAAAATTACTGTAAAGGGCAATAACTCCTTAAGGGGTCAACTGACCATTTTAGTCATTTGACTTATTTGTAGATCTTACTTTGCTGAACATTATTGCTGTTTACAGTTTATCTCTATCTATAATAGTATTCAAGATAATAATCAGAAACGGCAAAATTTCCAATTCAGGGGCAGCAACCCAACAACCGGTTGTCCGATTCATCTGAAAATTTCAGAACAGATACATCTACACTTGATTAACAATTTTACCTCGTGTCAGATGTGCTCTAAACGCTTTGGTTACAGAGTTATAAGCCAAAATCTACATTTTACCTCTATGTTCTATTTTTAGCCATCTTGGTTGGTTGGCCGGGTCACCAGACACACTTTTTAAACTAGATACCCAAATGATGATTGTGGCCAAGTATGGTTAGATTTGACTGAGTAGTTTCAGAGGAGAAGATTTTTGTAAAAGTTAACGACGACGACGGACGGACGACGGACGCTAAATGATGAGAAAAGCTCACTTGGCCCTTTGGACAAGGTGAGCTAAAAATGAGTAAAATAATAACCTTACAAAACCAACAACAGCAAAAAATATTAGAAAAAATAAGTTTCAATGGTGATTGTTATTTGATAGAACATATATAGAGCCTATTTCTTTTCACTAAGTATACTCTGGTACATGAACTGAGCCATTGTGGGTTATGGCACATAAGTAGTTACCCTGTTGGGAGTGTAGCGGATACATGGTTATGTAATCGTATTAACAGTTGTCAGCTTTTGTCAAGTAAAGCACATCGTTTGCTGCACAAGACTTCCAAACGACATCATTATGATATATACTCATAAAAACGCTCAACCTGAATAATCCCGTCGTTATATTTCACTCACTTCGATCGATACATCAACCAAAGGCGGATCCGAGGGGGGGGGGGGGGGGGGCGCTTGGGAAAAAAATATGGTTGATTATATAGGGAATCATTGAAGCACGACTAGAGCGGCCCCCCTTAGGTCAGTCAGCGCCCCCCCCCCCCCCTTATAGGAAAAGTTCTGGATCCGCCACTGTGACAACATGACCGAAAGGGAGCGCTGTAATTAATCGAGTTAAGAAGTTAACGCATTCGTCACAACTCGGTCAATTCCGTAATTCCATCTGATAGATTGAGAGAAGCGGAGTCACCCGAGATTGACGATGGTTAAGAAACGCTATATATTTATCTACATACAACTGATGCCCTAAGTCCATGATCACAAATGAATCTACTTCCGGTACACAATATTCTTACCTTAAGGTTCTTTCTTCCAATAGTATATCAGATACGTTATTAGCGTTCAGAGGCGTTCTATACATTTTTACTGCAACTTCCTGAAAATTATCTTCGTCGTCTTTTAAACGGGACATATATACATCGGCAAAACTTCCACAGCCAATCAGATCGTTCCCATTCCATGTTATATCTTGAAATCGGGAATTTTCTTTCCGTAGATTTTGAACGTAAAACATGTCAAGTTCGCCTTGCAATCTCAGACATTCGACAATTATTTGTGGATACAATTCCTCCAGATTTTTCTTTGATCGAGACAGATCGGTATTCAAATTTTCAAATAGTTGTCTATCTGACTGTAATATGTTTGGTATTTTTCTCTCCAGTACCGTTATACTAGAATCGAATCTTTGTAAAAATAAGTTCACATTTTGTTCTAATTTTCCATTATCCCGAAGCAATTCAACAAACAGTTTTGATGCCTCTTTCATTTTGTGTTGACAATTGTCCTTTTTATAAGATTTGAATAAACTTTTCACCGATTTAGAGGTCACATCTAGTGTTTGATCAAGACAAACGATAGTTCCAAGACTTTTTCTATTCATAACTTTATTTCTAGAAGCGCTGGAGAATAACTGTTGAATCGATTTCGTAGGTGCCTTTACTGAGGTATGAAAGTTATTCACTGCTTTCATATCTCCTCCCAGCATTACCCCTGAAATCAAATATAAACCTTTATAAATACGAATATATTTGTATAATTATAAGTAAAAAGATATAGGAAGATGTGGTGTGAGTGCCAATGAGACAACTCTCCATCCAAATAACAATTTATAAAAGTAAACCATTAAAGGTCAATGTACGGCCTTCAACACGGAGCCTTGGCTCACACCGAACAACAAGCAAGAAAGTGTCCCAAAATTACTAGTGAAAAAAACATTCAAACGGGAAAACCATGCATATCAAATAATAATAATAAAAAAAACCCACAATAAACAAAAATATAAAAGATATACTATCTCCCAAAGCCCGAAACACCATTTTATATTGCTGTATTGTGTCCTGCTGAAAGTCAAGTGGCAAATAGTTCAAGCTTACTCAAGACGAGACTGTTTTATCGCAAGTTTGATAGAGCTGAGGTTACACCACTGATTTGGCTGCTCCATCTATTTGTCAATTTTGCCTACACGTGATCACAAAACTTTAAACAGTTTTAGTTTTCTTAATATTCTTATCAAAATGAAAATAAGGAGGTATTGTATAATTGACAATGAGCCAATTATCAACAACTGAAGATAACAAGGGCGAAGATGAAATCAATTGTGGAGTCGCCGTATGGTCTTCAAAATTGAGAAAAATCCATAACGTATACGTATTAAGCTATAAAAATCCATGGCATGCGTTTCGGTGATGATTAGTCCTGAAACATGTTAAGCATAAGTACTCATACATATCAAAATACCTTTTCCCTCTTTTCACCTACCTTCCAGTTCTTTAATCCTGTCTTCCATTAACTCAAAATCTTGTCGAAGTTGTTCACTAATCTTTTCCTTAACACTTTTAACAATGCCTTCTGATCGTTCCCAAAAATCAATCTGTGATTTCAATTTCTGTATGATCTGTTCTGATGCCTCCTCTGCGACCTTTCGCCAATTACCAAGAACATCCGGGCACTCCTCTTTGCTCCATTCGTCAATTCCCCCATCTAACCATGAAGATCTTAAAAATCCTTGGACTCTACTATTTAAAAGCTTTGCCTCGTTTTTAAGCTGGAGACGTAGATTTGTAATTGCTGTGTGTGTGTTAGTTTCTAGAAGCTGAATTCCAGTTTTCAAATTTTCTTGCATTTTCCGTTTTTCTTCCAGACCTTTCGAATCCATATGTCTAGCAAGTTTTAAGGAATATAGAACTCTTTTGATCACTTGTGATAAAAAACTGAAAGATAAAATGTTACATGTCTTATGTAATAATATTTAACGGAATGCAATTGTCCATTGAAAATATAAAGTTTTCGATTGAGGTAATTTTAGTCGTTTCACTCGAAGTCTAATCGCCATTTTGGAGGTCAAATTCCACAAGTTCGAGGTCAAATTCCACAAGTACGTTCAAAATCAACCAACAAATTCAACTTGTTATCATTCGACCTTTGGAAAAGTTGTTTTTTTATAGCCTTGTTCAACTGATAAAATTCAAATCCATTTTAACTCGGCGGAATTGTGTGCTCATATGAGGATAACGAAATCAGAGATCTATATTCTAAATAGATTGAAGATTTGCATAACTCATCACAATGATTTAGTAAGAATTTATATTAGATCTAATTGTACTACACATATTAACATAGTAACAGGTTGTTGATTTTTGTTGTCAAGTGTCCAATTGTATCATTTTTTTATGCCCAATTTATGGGCATTATGTTTTCTGGTCTGTGCGTCTGTGCTTCCGTCGTACCGTCCGTTCGTCCGTTCGTCCGTTCGTCCGACTGTCCCGCTTCTGGTTAAAGTTTTTGGTCGAGGTAGTTTTTGATGAAGTTGAAGTCCAATCAACTTGAAACTTAGTACAAATGTTCCTATGATACGATCTTTTTTAATTTAATGCCAAATTAGAGATTTCTCCCCATTTTGACGGACCATTGAGCATAGAGCGAATTGGGCATCCGTGTACTAGGGACACATTCTTGTTTATAGCTATGATGCATTACATAAAATACACAAGTCGGTAATTCTATAAAATTAAGACAATTAACTTTAAACAATTTTTTTCAAAACCAAGTATAGGCGAAAAGTCATGACTTAAGACCAATCTTAGTCGTAAGTTTTTTTGTGAAACCGACCCCAGCTTTTTCCAAAAGCCCATTGGATCTTTTGACTACAGAAACACAGCGCCATGGGTGTACACTGTTTTAAAAGATAACTATTGCAGTACGGGATTCTTACCAATAATGTATATTAAAGCCATTTTTCAAACATGATGGCATGACTTTTACAAGTCCATCGGTTATAGCTGTGAAGTCTTCTGGTTCGTCGCCATGTCTTGATACCTTTAATGACTAGATTTGGAAAATGGAAAGAGAAAATTATTCTGATTATTCAACCATTTTTTTTTTTTTTTTTATCAAATTTCAACCTATAGCTTATATATGCGTTTCACTTCTTCTCTTACAGTTTCCTATATCCATAATACTCGTAAATAATTATTATCATATTAATATAAAAGAACTATAAAATGGTTTTACATTAGTCATTTTTGGGGCTCTATATAGCTTGCTGTTCGGTATGAGCAACGGGTCCGTGTTGAAGGCCATACTTTGACCTACTAGTATAATGGTTTACTTTTACAAATTGTGACTTGGATGGAGAGTTGTCTCATTGGCACTCATACCACAGCTTCTTATATCAATCACTCTGTTTATTTCATAATAGGAATCATATATGTAAAGTACCTTTAAATTTATAAGCTGCTTACTAAAAATGTATATCGTCCGTATTATACGGTACCCTTAACAAATAAATGAGGGTCAGGATATATAGGGGTCCCTCATTTCTTTATTTTTCATGTCTGTGTTCTCCATTCTTACCATTTTTGATCCTTTTCTCTATATTTGAGCACCCAATTATTCTCTATTCTCTTTTTATAGCCATTTATCAGGCACTTTTTATTTCTCTTAACTCCATTCATACCTCATAGATAACATAATTAACAATAACGGCGAAGCGGATCGTTTACATTTTTTAAAACTTTTTGAAAAATCTTCGAAAAGGGCAAATTTGACTTCCGCAATATACAATGTACCTCTGTTGCCGAAATGTAAAATAGCTGGTCCTTCTGTATTCCTGGAAATAATTTCTTTAGTTGTGACAAGGTTGTCTTTGTAAGATCAGATTTATCAATTTCCGGTACAGTGTCCCATTTGTTGAAGACAAACATAGCAGCATCTGTTGAAAATTCTTGGTCACAAATAGACGATGTCGAGCGCAAAAACTGGCGAACCTGTAAATTTAAAAAATGGTCAAATATCTGTTTCAATATTGTGTTAACCATCTATATCGCTTTAATCATACCCGAAAAACTATCGCAAACAATCGACAGACTATATGCAAGTGAGAAGTTGAATTACGCGCGCACATGTTTGTGAAATGGCTTTAATTCAATGGAGGAGTCGACTTCAAAATATTGGGACACAAAATACAACTGTGTAACTTTTGTAGTCTTACTTGCTGTAGTATCCACTACATTTTAAAATCTAAGTTATACACACTCATTGGCGGATCCAGGAGGCCCCCTTATACATATGTGAATCATTTGTTTGATTATATAGGGAAGCACGACTGGAGTGAGCGCACACCTCCCCCTTTATGATAAGTTCTGGATCCGCCACTGACAATCCGCCTAATCTTATTATGAACAAAAGCATCTATTTCTAAGCGGTTACGCCACTAAATACTTCAATTGTATATATGAGAGCATCCTTATATATGTATACCCGGCTAAACCACTAAATAAATCAATGTTATATGCCATTAACGCCCGGTTACCCAACTAAATATATTTATCATATGAGATAAGTCTTACCCCATTTTGTCCGGCTGCACCACTGCTATCCAGATGGATTTGTGTCCTGTAATTTATTCACGACTACGTACCCTTTTCTGTAAGCCTCCAGCAGATGAACTATTGATGATGTATATAAATCCAGACACTTTAGATGCATACTTTTCGATCAATGGTACAACATTTCTATTTTCACCTACCCCAGGTGTGTCAATTAGTATTACACCCGCCTGTAAATATACGTCATGAATTAATATTTGTTTAAGCAATTAATTTCTTATCGTAGAGGAAGCGTGATATCACACACGTCAAAATAACTTTCGATGGTATTTTTAGACGCAGTGTATATTAGGAATTTGATGTTGTCGGATTATTTCTTTGTTTTGGTTAAAATTATCCACATTCTACCATAAACTATTCGTTTGATTTTGATTGTTGTCCATATTTGAAGACCATGCACAAACACGCGTCTCTCTAAATAATGTTTTTGTTAATATGTCAATTGTTCTAATTGTTTTCTCTTAGTCGTATACCTTTACAGCGAATACAAAATATTTTCACTATATAATTTTACAATTTAGTTTTATCAATTAATTATTTTATTATAGCCAGTCTTTTTCTCCTGTCCAAGCATACAATGTACATATATATATATATATTACATTCGATTTGGTTTTTTTCTCTCGAAGGTCGGTGGTTTTCTCCGGGCAATCCGGCTTCCTCAACCTATAAAAACTATACGCCACGAAATAGCCCAAATGTGGCGCTTAAAAGTGGTGTTAAACACCAATAATCAATCAAGCAATCAAGCAATCCTTTCTCTCTTCGTGTATTGGAAGTTATAGTAGGGAGATATTTTGTTTGTTTCTTGTTTTTAAATTTAACTAAAAAACGAAGGTTAATTTATATTTGTACCTTTTTCAGTTGGCTTGGCCAAAATATTTCAATTTTGTCATAAACAGATTCCCCAGTCGTTGTATCAATTTCTGTTACAAGATGTTGAAACTTTTCAAAAGTAACCGATTCTGAAAGATCGAGTATCTCTGGTGCATGCCGACGTTCGTTTTTGACAATTTTGCGATGAATTATTGCAATTCGTTCATTTGTCCTGGATCCCTTTATTTCACAAACAGTTCTTGTGGTAGGAAGACAACCAACTGGTAACAGATCATGGCCCAGAATGAGGTTGATAAAACTGCTTTTGCCCGAGTCTGTTTCTCCTTAAAAATGAAAAAAAGAGGATTATACATTATAATAATTTATTCAAAAGAATTAACCAAAATTCCGAGCTGTCTCGTATATATTCAAACATGTATATAGAATTATATATAATATGTTTTTAGATGACATCTAAAACAAATTATTCATGCAACGTCTATATCTGTATCAGACCACATGAAATATTATAAGCCTTTAGAAAATTTAAGTTACATAACGTGTATGTATACATGTATCAGACCACGCACTATTAAAACTATAAAGAAAGTTTAAGTTACATAACGTTTATACATGCCATACATTAAAAGAGCCATAGGGGGAAGAAAATGATTCAAAATATATAAAAAATGTACTGTAAATTATAGGTAGTCAGGTACATGTGAGAAAAAAAAATATAATACACTATTGTTAATTTTTGTTTATAGAGAATAACATTTATCCATAATGTCATACCTAGAATTTTAACGCATTCTGGAGCCTCCATATGGAGTTTTTTTTATTACTAGTTTGTGATTACTTGGCCGTTTTTATAGTGATTTTTAATTACCAGACCAAATATATATATTTCATATTTTTTTTTTATAATTTTATAATGTGGGACTGTGTTTTAGTTATTATCTTGTTTATTTTTTTTTGATGATTATGTGATTATATTGGCAAAACATTTGTGATTATCTGATTACTCGGCCACTCTATGAGGGGCCTCATTTTGTATGAGCTTAAATCAACTTGTCAACACCGCAAATATAACTATAATAAAATTTTATACTTTTAAACTAGATGATCTACCGTCAAGTTTTTTTTAGTGAATTGTGTAATAAAGATATTATGTAATATTGAAATATAAGATCTATTCATTACAGGATCTGAAAACAGAATCTTTGTTATGTATTACTATACACATAGTTTTATCAAGGAGGTTAAATATTACCTCCTTGGTTTTATAGTATTTTCATGAATATTAATGAAAGAGGAACAATGGGGAAAAATAAAGGAATTTTTTAATTGTTAAAACGAACAAAATAAATTGATGTATCGTTGCTTTTTGAAGTTCCTCAAAGGTGTGTCAAAGTAATCACATAATCACAATGTTTTTGCCAATATAATCACAAAATCATTAATTTCATTTTTTAACAAGATAATACAATAATCATATCAAATACAGACATAGAATATCGAAATGTATGGTCTGGTAATAAAATAATCACTATTAAAACGGCCAAGTAATCCCATAACAAATAAAACCATGAGGAAGCTCTTCTTTGTTGAGCGTCCAGTAGCAAATATTACAAGCATTTTCAGAACGAGATTAAACCAGACAACAATACAATGTTAACCATACCTGTAACAAGTATTGGACATTCAGTTGACCTCAATTTGCTTTTCATTGTTACAAGTCTGTGCTTGATTCCAGGAATGAAGTTTTCTAAATCAGCTTCATGATTCTTTGGTAATTTCAGGAGAAAATTGTCAACGTCTTCGCATTTTTCTGTTAACACTCTTCGATTTTCTTCCTCAGCTTGCAAAATATCAGTTAAATCATGCTGAATCTATATTTGTAAAAAAAAGTATTTATTTTATTGAATATATTTTAAGTTGATTACTCATTTGGCTGATAGATTGAATAATTGATGGTCCATTGGCAAATATTCATGCACATTTAGGACGAGATTACTCATTTGATTTTAAAGTTCTTCTGTTAAAGATACAGGTAATGAAAGACTTACATATACAATGTTTGTGGAATGTTTAGCAGAATGGTATTTTTTTTGAAGCAAGTGGAGCAGGATCTGCTTACCCTTCTGGAACACATGAGATCATCACCAGTTTGTAATGGGGTTCGTCTTGCTTAGTCTTTAGTTGTCTATGTTGTGTCTTGTGTACTATAATTTGTTTGACTTTTTTAGCCATGACAGTTTTTTTTTGATCTATGAGTTTGAATGTCCCTCTGGTATCTTTCGCCCCTCCTTTGACGACTACACAAGCGAATTACTACAAGATGCGTCGAAAAATAAAAACTCTGCAATCGTAAATAAGAAGAAAACATAAAGATATTTTTTTTTAAACGAGAATTGAAATTTCAAAATAATAAGGCAAAACCATGTGCCTACTTCATGAATGAAAGAAAACATCTACTTTGACCATGATCACAGTATGCATCATGAATCTGATGTTCAGTAGTTGTCGTTTGTTGATGTGGTTTATAAGTGTTTCTCGTTTTATATATAGATTAGACTGTTAGTTTTCCCGTTTGAATGGATTTACACTAGTAATTTTGGGACCCTTTATAGCTTGTTGGTCAGTGTGAGCCAAATTTAATGTTCCGTGTGAAGACCGTACACGTTCTTAGACCTATAATGGTTTACTTTTACATAGTGTGACTTGGATAGAGGGTTGTCTCATTAGCACTCATACCAAATCTTCTTATATCTATCTATACTAACCTTTTCATTGTCCTGCGTTAAGTTTTGTAATCTCCAGTATTCAACAACACGGTTCATAGCGTCGTTTTTATTTTTTATTCCTTTTCGATCTATACCAAAGTCCTTCATTACCTGAAAGACTGTACTCATGTCGGGTATCTTAAAAATGTCCTCAACACTGGAAAGACGCCTGCTGTAACGGTCCCTTAATTGATCTTCCATATCGACCATATGATCTGTTTTATTTTGTAACAGGGTACCTCCTTTGTAAAAATATAACCAGATTAACTTTTTGTTTCTCGATTCCAATGTGAACACACAATCGAACAGTGTGTGAACTGTGTGTGATCGACAAGTTCAAGTATTGTAAGTGATGGCAGCTTTTGTACAACTTTAAAATTTGTAATCCAATTGCAAGTTCTAATACTAACGTCCAATCCAATTTTCACTGATAAAATAATCTTATATATTCTGAATACATTTAAATCTGTTCATATTACGTTTAAAATTTCACTATTATTACAGAAACCCGATATCACATCATATTATAATATTACATGCAGTTATTTATTATCCTTTACTGCATTTATGCACTGCTGTATGTCCCCACTAAAAATTAAAAGTCTGAAAATACCGGCAATGCAAATACATGAACGTTTCCGCGAAAAAGCAATTAAATTTCAATAACAAACCACCAATTGGGCTTCCCAGTCTATTCATCTCTTTCAAAATATAAACACACCTTTAAAGCTATATCAAGTTAAAAAACAGATTTGAATCTAAGATGAACTTCTTTTGTTTAAAAATATGTCCTCTTTAAAGTTGACAATTGTGTAATCGTCCCAAACCGTTAAAAAAGACTTTAAGTACACTATGCATACAATTTAAATTGTTATACTTCCGTATTTGAATAAAAGATATATATGCATAATTATTTATTTAATTATAGTGGGTGACTCCAATGTATAGATCTCAGCGGTATTTCTTTTGTGTCATAACACTGCACAACATAACGTTTATAAATAGGTTGTGTCAGATTATGAATTCGATTAATATAAAAGGTTTAATGTAGAAAGGACCCGTTGGTTTTCTAATTAAATTTGTACCAGGCACATTGCATATAATAAAGATTAAAAAAAAAACCCAGGCACATTGCATATAAAATACGCGACAAACAAAACCTTTATAGACGTTATACATACAATTGACGAAGTTAGTTGTCTGTCATTTTTGTTTTGCTAAATTTATTTTTAAACTAGCTCGTTTGGTTTTCTTGACGTTTTTTCATCTTGCACTTTGCTGAAGGCAGTACGGCAACATATACTGTATATTCATATACCAATATTCTTGGAATTTTCGGGTCTAGGAGAATCACGAGTGTTAAATAATAATGTTTAAATTAAATTTTCTTCAGGCCCAATTCACAACGAAAATGCATGTTTTCTTTAGGCTTAGTGTACCCCAAAAAGTTCGTTTTCTACTTAAATCCACGAAAACTCATTCCCTCGGAAAAATGTTATGAATCAACAGCTACAATAGTTGCCTAAATCAACGTCTTTTGGACTGTGTTGGCCATGGATAGTTGTCTCATTGGTAGTGAACCCCTCAAGGTGAAACCACGTCTCTTTACTATTTCATGTTTTAAAGGTTATTATTTATCGCGCACATGCTTTTTTTTTCACACACAATAGTGTGAGTATGAAACATAGAAGAATACAAGTCTGCAATACATTAAGTAGTTCTCGTTTGTTGATGTTGTTCATAAGTGTTTCTCGTGTCTCGTTTTTTATATAGATTAGACCGTTGTGTTTCCCGTTTGAATGGTTTAACAAATGTCTACAAAGTTTTGTGACCCTTTATAGCTTGCTGTTCAATGTGAGCCAAGGCTCTGTGTCGAAGACTGTACCTTGACCTATAATGGTTTACTTTACAAATGTTGACTTGGATGTAGAGTTGTCTAATTGCCACTCATACCACATCGTCTTATATCTATCAATATTTCAATAAATGAACACATTTACAATTCCAAGCAATACAATTGAGAATGGAAATGGGGAAGGTGTCTAAGAGACAACAACCTGACCAAACAGCAGAATACACCCGAAGGCAACCAATGGGTCTATTGTCATTTTTTGTTTGCATTGATTCGTATTGGCAATTTACCTTTGCCATTTTTGCATTCGTTATGGACAATATTACATATTTCAAATCCAGTTATCTCCCGTTCATCAGAAACACATTACATAATATATTTTTGTGACTACCTGTGTTATCCGTAAGTGAACACCATTTATTTCACTTCTACGGACGTCTCTTATGTTCATACTTGGTACTGCTGAATGTCTATTAATTTACATAATTGATATCTTTGATGGTCAAAATTGTCAAACATGGACAACATAATTGTTTTAGAATCGACAAATTAAGAAGCAGCAATTATTTGGCATATGCAATTTTACAAGAAGGGGATAACGTTTGTTTTTACATTCAGTTAACGTCTTGTTATGTAATACTGCTGTAGTGATTTTATTTACCTCAACTGCCTTTTTAACCTTGTTTACATTATTTTTTTTTTCAAGATATAAGTATCAACCGGATGAGTGCATAATTATTCTAAATTTGGGACAGGCACACGAACTTGTAACAAATATAAACAAAAAAGACCAACTAAATTCCTCGAGAAAACACTTGACCTATTATCAATATCCATGTTGTTTTCCCAATCAAACATCTTTTGTTGAAAAATCACGTTTTGAGAAAAAAATTCACATACGGTCGAATGTAGATCGAGTTAGAGAATGAATGTGAACCATTGGTTTAGGCCTTAGGTGACCTAAAGTTGTTAATATCTGTTTCTCTAGTGGTGAGTTTTCTCATTGGCATTCAGACCGCATCTTTGTTTATATATATGCTTGGTGGTCAGAAGTCCAATCAAATCGTGTTTAAATGTCAAGGTTTACAAGGAATAAAAAAGGTTCTCCTCAGGCTCCGGCAAATAAATGACCCCGGGAGAACGAATGCAGTTCACATGTACAAAATGTAGCAGCTACTGCTACTACATACTTGCTCTTAGTATTTTCTACTGCTACTACATACTTGCCCTTGGTATTTTCTACTTCTACTACATACTTGCTCTTGGTATTTTCATTAGTTATAATCGAGAAGAAAAAACACTCATGTTGTAAATCAAATCTTTGATGTCTGTTTCTGGTTTGCCAAAATACACCATCATTATTGATGTAAGCGTTTCTTCTAAAAGGGCTTTTATTATAACCTTTGTACTTCACTTTATTGAAATTAAACGAAGGAAGATCTGGTATGAAAACACAGTTGAATGTAGCATGTAAAATGATATTCGATAATTTTATAATGTTTACTTTTTTCTTTCATTTAGCTAAATAATTGTACGAAATTAAATGTAAAAAAAAAATGTTTACATTTCCCGTGTTTGTCCTTGACCATCCTATGATTATAATTTCCTGTTGTTTTATAAGTTGAACACTTTTATATATATATTTTTTCTTTATTCTACACATACATCACATATTTTTTCAATATTTCCTTTAATCTTAAATTATTTTGAAGGACAACCCCAACATATATTTTATACATATCATTTAACCTGCATGATACAAAACAGAATGAGGAAGTTACAGGGGTTATTAAGTGGTAATTTGAAATATAAATAACTGTTAAATTGATATTAAATTGCTCGAACAGAAATATTATCAAAATTGAAATCTGTTTATACTATTCTCCTCATAGTACCGCATGGCTTAATGTTATTTTTGTGTTTTGATTTAATGTGAGGCTTTTGGCAGTTAAAATTTTACATGAGTGGCATACTGTTTTCTTATTGACAAGTTAACATATAATGAAATTTAAAGTTTATTATTCAATTGATGATATATTTATTTATAAAAATAATTGAGAAGATTTGTGAGGGGTAGTTTCAAATATTTACCTTGTAGAAACCAAAATTGAGACCGAAACATACTTACGGTAAAAAAATCTTTTCATAGTATTAGAAACATTGTTTTAATCATACAAAACATAAGATAAAATAAATAAAGATCTTAGCACGTTCAACATATTTAAAGAAAATACATTTTATAGAAGGATAATATCAGATTATTACATGGCATTTTTCATATCGCATGTATTATCAGCTCTAGGTTCAATATTAGCCCAAGAGCCGCATGGCTCGAGGGCTGATATTGACCGAGGGCTGATAATACATACGATATGAAAAATGACATGTTATGATCTTTTTATCATATGCTTCAACAGTAGAGAAAAATAATAGATTCATATATTGATCCTTTTACGTGATTCCCGAAAAGAAGTTAAAAGAGTAAATAGTTCACGGACGTCGGACCCAAAATTTGATACATTCAATATGAAATCTATCATATGCCTCAACAAAGAAATAAAACACATTTTAATATGGACGAATCGACAAAAAAATAATTCAACAATATACATAATGGACATTGTTTGGAAAAGTCAACTTTTTATTAAAGTAACTTTCTAAATTATGTTTCAGAAAAACTAAAAAAATGCATTTATTTAATATTTTTTTTTTTTTAATTTAATTTAATTATTCTACACAATATACTTTCCAGTATTCAAATAATTGTTTTGTACACTACTTTGTAATATTTTTCCACTGAAAACGTAGCATTGAGGTATATTTTCCGGAATTTGCCGAGTATCACCGGAATGCCATGTGATAACGTTACGGAAAGGCATGTGATAACAATCGAAGCATGTGATAAACTTTTCATATCAGCCCGCTAAACACCAATTCGAAAAATATGGAAAACACTTTAATTTAATGCTATTATCATACGGTACAAATAATATGTTATTTAGTCTAAGTATATGATAAATGATAATATATGCATTTGATTTTATTATATTGATTGATAAATGGTTTTTGCTTTACGTTGCATCATAAAAAACGGCAACATTGCAACACTATGTTATCATAAGAATATTACACTTACAGAATAATAAGCAAAGGACGAAAAAAGGTAAAAACATACAAGTTTACAATTTATAAATTTTATTATTTAGACATCTAAAAAAATGAGGTTAATATTGGCAATCTGAATACTTCAATGGTTTAACTAGTCTACACTCGAATTACACAAAACCAGGAACTTCGCGACGAGACACATGGAGATACATATAATCGTGGTTGTATCATCTTGTGTTCGCTGTCGGAAAAGTGGTCATAGGTCTCTTCACTTCTGTCTGGAAATTTGTGATGACCTGCAGAACCATAAACATCGTCTTACTTGTTGCTGTATACATTCTTGTCATTTTAGTTTTCTTATTGTTTCTGATTATTTTTACTTGAATCATCATACAATCCATCGTAAGACTTGTAACTGTATAAAAATTAAAATCACAAAAATACTCAACTCCGAGGAAAATTAAAAAAGGAAAGTCCCTAATCAATCGGCAAAATCAAAAGCTCAAACACATCAAACGAATGGATAACAACTGTCATTTTCCTGACTTGGAACAGGCATTTTCTTATGTAGAGAATGGCGGATTAAACCTGGTTTTAAAGGTTGCTAAACCTCTCTTGTGTATGACAGTCGCATCAATATTCCATTATATTGACAACGATGTGTGAACTTAACTGACAGACATGATACGTAAACACGTCAAAAATGGGGGTACATCAGTCAACATTGTAACATTATTGTCATTTATGGTTTCTCTGTGTTTATTATTAATCAGGTGGTTTGTTTTCAATTTTATTTAGGCATTGTACATATATAGGTACAACAACCTGGTTTGTGTTTTGCCATTGTGGTTCTTAAACTAGTAGTTGCGTTTAAGTCTCTGGAGTATTCTATCTTATGGTAATCCTACCATATCTTCTTATTTGTTTATTAATTGAAACACTATAAAATATTACAGAGATTATTTATAACTGACAAAAAGTACTTTAATGACACATAAGATCCAGGAAGTGGAGATAGTTTTGAGGAGTACCTTAAAATTTTCATATGAAAACTTAATGGCAATAACAACCGTATTATCAATATTGTAATCTTTTTACACTCTGCTTCTCAATATGCCCTCTGGCTTAATGTTTTATGTGCTAGATTGATTAAAAGCTTTTTTGCTGTAATAAATTAAATGCAGTTTGGTGTTATTAAGTATCGACTAAACAACATTCGTGATGTCAAGTTAGCATATAAAAATTCAAAATAAACTAGAATTCACAAACTAAGATTGAGGATGCATATATTAATTTTGAGCTGATCAATTTCACAAACCGAAACATAGTACAGTAATATATCAATAAATATGATAATAGCACTTATATTTACTGTAATTTTTCTTTGCATACTAATCGATTTTTGCTATCATTCTAAATTTGCTATCATCGGAAATTATCAAAGTCGGGTTTCTAAAACAAAAGATACCTAAATACAGAATCCAAATGGGGAGGGTTTTTTTCAGGGGGGAGGGGAAGTCCGGTTTTTTTTTTTTGGGGGGGGGGTCCGAGTTTTGAATTGTCCTTTATTCGATTTTATCATTTTGTTAATTATAAGAATGTCATGGGGTTCTGGGTGTTGGAAATGGTTTTTCTTTTCTTCAGTTAGCTTGGTCCGCATCTTCCGAATATCAAGAGTGACAAATAAAGTACAGCGTAATTCATCTGAATTATCATCTCATTTATTACTTTGCCCAAACATATATAACGAAAAATACGTCGAACAAAGATATTTTTGTAAGAAATGTAGAATGCAAGGTAATGTTATTAAACTAGTTATCATGATTCTTTCCTGTTAATAATTCAGAACAAAGGATGATTGATGTTCGAATTTGATATTTATTTATGTGATGTTGACAATTTTGGACATTGTTGACAATAAACATACATCTGGCAGGAGAGCATTATTTTAACTAGACTTATATAATTGCTGGACCTCATATTTGTTTACTTTACAAGCTGGTTCACGAAAAAAGGGCAACATTATTGCCATGTTTAAATGTGTAAAGTTCGAGTGGTGGTGTCATATTCATCTTCTGTTTGTTTTCCGAAGAAATGATCATACGTGTCTTCATTTCTGACCGTCAGCTTGTGATGACTTCCAGAATCATAAATATTGTCTGCTGCATGACTGTATATATTGTTATCATTTTGGAGTGCTAGTTGTTTTTTATTACTGGAAACATCGTAAGTTCCATCCTCGTTGGATATATTATAAAGATCGGCTAGTTCTTGGCCACCCTGATCTAATTTCTGTAGTAAACACACATTTGAATTGTTCTTTGATATTTTATCTTGACCTACACATTGAGACGAGGTTGGATCTAGTTGCCTTTCACCGTCATATTGCAGTCCACCAACAGCTTTGCTATCGTTGCTAGCTTTGCTGGCTTTGCTAGGTTTAGCCACCTGTTTACCAGTTGTGGATCTGTAAAATTACGTGTAAGAATCAACAAGAGCTCAGAAAGTTTTAGCAATAGTTAGTTTTTGAAGATATAGACCTCATGGCATTGTGTTATCAATGAAGATAAGATGACGACTGTGTCAAAAGGGTACTGGTACTTAATATAGCTAGATTATACAAAATCTGAATTATTTAAGCAATACATGTATAGGATAAGGATACAGCTCATCCTCTCCTTTAACCATTTAAAATTCATGAAATTGGAAAGTGACATTAAACAACAAAGGATGCCATAAGTTTGCTCTAAATAAGACGCGTATGGTCCGACCGTACGCGAATGGTCGGACCATATTAGTATAATACTCGTTTGGTTATTAACGGGCCGGACCATATGAGTATTTGGACCATATAGGTATGTTTTTTTTTAAATTCATTATTATAATACAAGTTTCAATAATACAAAAACTTAATCTTAAAAAACAATGATGGTTACATGACAATGTATTATTTTTATAATTCAAATACTACGCAAAAATTAAATATTGATGCCATAGTTAGTTTAAATCGCTAATTACATTCTTGCATGTAGACTTGGGGTGACATTTACTTCCAACCGGTATCATAGCTGTTTTGCATTTGCAAGTCTTGGTTGTGCTCGATCATTTTCATTTACACCTTTTGTTTGCGAGTGAAAAGCTAGGCTTTTTGTAGCTGCGTACAGTGATACCGAGGTCTTGGGCCAAACCGAAATGTCGACGGTATTTTTAAGAAGCTCTATATCTCAAATATCGTAGCATGACTGCAATACACCATACTCACAAGATAACTTAAATAAACTATGTTACTATCCAGTGACTTTTTGTGTAACAGTTCATTACGAAATTTTTGGAATTCATTTTTTTAAATCGGCATATTGCCATTCACTGGTAATAACAAATCGGTAATGACCATCGGTATAAAATGTGCTTATTATAGTTTTGACAAGTAAGTAAAATTGACTTTGTGAAACTTCTTATTTTTATTTAGCTAATCGTTTTATTATTATATAATAATAAAATAACCTATATGATAGCGTCTTTTTAATGATTGGTCATACCATATGAAGAGTTTAGAAGTATTAAAAGTTAACTGTAACAGAGTGTTAATTACCCCGTCCATACGCGTAAGGTCGGACCATACGCGTATGGTCGGACCATATGAGTATATACCCATATGGTCATGACCATACGCGTATGGTCCAAATACTCATATGGTCCGGAACATATATATTGTTCGAGAGAAAGTGTTCAAAGATCGATTCAGGTAAACTAAGTAAAACGTCTAGATTGTTTGCGCTTACATTTTAACTTGTAGCCAATCATGTGTTGTCTTTAAAAAGTGTGTTGTATGTATTTTGTTAGAATGACATTTACGGTTTCAATCAAATGAAAGAGAGGTGAAAGATAGGAACAGTCAAACTCATAAATCGAAAATAAACTGACAACGCCTGGCTAAAAATTAAAAAGACAAACAGACAAATAAATGTACACAAGAAACAGCATAGAAAACTAAAGACTGTGCAACACGAACCCTTCCAAAAACTGTTGGCAATCTCAGCTGCTCCGGAAGGGTAAGAGTATTGAAATGAAAATACATGTTAACAATATCATATTACCTTTTAATGCGACATATTACACACAAAGCTATGAGTGTGACAAGTACTCCTCCGCCGACGCCAGCTACTATTACTTAAAAAAACCCAACAACATTTGATTTAACTTAACAAGCATTTAAATATGTTAATAGTTAAAAAAGAACATTCACTAAAAAGTGACATGATTAACATCATCACTACATTCAATATACATTATTGTACATAGATGATAGAACAGTCACACATTATATATATATATATAATTATTTCAGTAAGTTTTTTGCTGCATGCAAGTTTGCAAAAGTGAGCTTATCTCATAAAGAAAGATATCGATGGTACGCATTTCTTAAGTTACAAAAAAATTTGAAGCCCTTTCCATCTTCTTCTGTTTGCTTCATATCATTATTGTGTAATAGATTATGACTCATCAAGTTCGTCTGTTTTACATGAACTTACATAGATGCTTTGCTGCAAATCTCATACTTTATATGATGTGAATTATATAAATTCTGTTACTTAGGTAGAAAATTGCTTGTGATAGAATAAATAATAAAAAAAAAATGTTCACGAGATTTTTCTCTCCGTTTTATTGGTTTACCAAGATCGATTGTTTCCTGGTGTTTTCCCCCTTTTTCACAATATCAAATATATTCTTAAAATTTCATAAAACAGTGGTGATGATATAAAAGATTAATTTACCATGTTAAAAGAATTCAAAGATATTATATTTTCCTTTAAATATATGTCATTGCATTGATACCAATGGTCAAAGACACCATATCATTTATTTTTTCAGATATCATAAAACAGATGATTTTGAAGTATGTATATGAAGATCCTGAAACAACAATATGTAGTGTATCTCAAAGTTCAAATATTTCTCATACAATATATTATATCTTAAAATATATTTCACTTCATAACAGATATAAAAATCATACAAATTGTGAATTGTTAATGTGAAACAAAAGTTTATCACCTTTATATTCAACTAGAAACCCCAAGAATCCTCTTCTGGTATCTGCCGATAAATAAATAAATACGTCAATAGAAAAATAAGTACAGCACATCATTTATAATACAGAAAAAAATATTTGTAGGAAAGGATAAACAGACGATCTTGGTATGTCTTATGAAATTGCGTCATTTCAATTAATGATGAATTTTCAAATTCAAGAATTCAATAAATGTACCGATACAATTGAATGCTTCTGTTCAAAATTGATGCAAAAGGTGATGGCTGCTGGAACAGCTTTATCATGGTTTTAAACTTGGTTATCTTCATAGAGATGAGAAATACATTCCATTAGGAATGCCAATTGTATTTTTTTCAACCATGCATTCATTCTAAAAAACGATGAAAGAAATGTGGAAAAGTAAAAGGCACATCAAAGATACAAGGCAGCTTACTCTTTGGTACGCTCAACTCACGTTTTGTTAACATAAGATTATCAGTTGAACGGCAAAATCGACCACAAAATAAATAAAAAACTCGAAAATTTAGTAAAGTTTGTCCTAATGCTGCGAAAGCAACTAATTATACAAATAGGACTCATTAGGACTAAATTGCAGAAAATCAAATCCACGTTAATTTGGTACCGTTTGGCCGAGGAATATAACAAATTTTGGATTCAGAATCGTAATCGAACCATCGTACAAGAAAAGACAACTTTAAAGTTATCTAAATAATATCTAGTTTATCAATTAAAATGATTTCGTAAAATTAAATCTGGTGCTAAACATCATTAAGTAAACAGACTGGTGTACAACTCAATTTTTGGCCAGGTTTTTGGCCATGCTTTACTTCCTTAAAAGTTTGAACTACTGTTGTTTATGGTATATGTAAGGTAATAACGATAGTAGTTGACCAATGAAAATGTATTACTTTTTATCACGAGAAGTAATATTGTCTAGGAGATATGTAATGCAATACCTATTTACTTATTTGACCGAAACTATTCTATTTTGATATGTATGTTCAATAATGATCGACTCAAATACACTTTGAAACTGAAATATAAAAGAAGCTGATAGGAACATATACTAGGACATAAAACCTTAATTTTATTTTTATATAAGTAAGGCAATTTACCGTAATAATGGATTGTTTGTAACAGTTTTTGAATTAAAAATATATCCCCCAAAAACTCACTTTGCAGTGTTTAACTCAAATTGTATTTGGTATTTGATAAACGATTGCTTCATATGATTGAATTTCTTCTGACCTTTAATTGGTGAATGAAGCATATACCAATATATAAAACTTCTTTCAAAATGGCAATATTCTTGCTGGATAGCCTGCATTAATGAATTGATGAAAGTTGTATAATCTGTACTTTAAATATAAAAAAAATAAGAAGATGCGATAAAATTGCCAATGTTACAACTCCACAAGAGACCAACATGACACAAAGTTATCAACTATAAGTCACCGTTCGACGTTCAACACAGTAAGTTAAGCCATACTCCAAAGTCAGCTATAAAATGACCCGAAAACAATTAAAACGAGAAAACAACGTTCTGATGTACAAAACAAATATGATAAACAGCAACGAAAGACATCCATTAAATTACAGGTCCATGATCACCTAAAACAGGCACATTCAGAATATTAACTAACTTGTTTAACCCCGCCACATTATGTATGTATGTGCCTGTCCCAAGTCAGGAGCCTGTTATTCACTGGTTTTCGTTTGTTTATGTGTTACATATTTATTTTTTGTTCATTTTAGAAATAAATAAGGCCGTTAGTTTTCTCGTTTGAATTATTTTACAGTGTCATTTTGTGGCCTTTTATAGCTGACTATGCGGTATCGGCTTTGCTCATTGTTGAAGGCCGTACCGTGACCTATAATTGTTAATTTCTGTGTCATTTTGGTCTCTTGTGAAGAGTTGTCTAATTAGCAATCATACCACATCTTCTTTTTTATATTATACATACAGAATATTAAGTATTTTGTTAACACTACGCAGAAGTAAAATTTTTGCCTGAATTAAAAGTGGATTACCAATGATGTGAACACTATGGTAAGTTTTAAATTATCGTTGGGAATGTACCTTATAATACTAGTATGCATATAATAAACGAACGATTTAAATGTGTGTCACAGCTGAGTAATAGGAGAGGAATGCTTAAACTACGTCTTAGGTGCATGTGTTAGTTATATTTAATCTTCTGTAAATTTTATAGTTACCTTCAAATTGGATTCTTGAATCTGTTGAAATTTCCATATTAGTTGTTGTCTGAGAATTGTCTAAAATACCACAAAAATATTGTGAATAATCTTGCAATTACTGGATATAAATCAAGTATATTTCAAAGTATGTGTTTTGTAAATGTGAGAACAATGTTCAAACATTTAAGAACAACTATTGTATTAAATGCACGAACAAAAAGGAAATATTCAAAATATAAAAACCATTGAAATAATATATTGTTTGACAAAATCATATGATAATATTCCAAATTGTGACTATGCTACTAAAATCGATGTGATTCACTTGGTGTGACGGCACATATTTAAAAGCTTTTATTGTTGTTCTAATTTTTACTGACTGTCTTTATCTGCAATGTGAAATACTATTAGTAAAAAAAAAAAAAAACCCCAAAAAAAAAACGCGACAGTTATTCTTGTTAAGTTGTTTAAAAAAAAAAGGATAATCACAAAAATACGGAACTCCGAGAAAAATTCAAAACGGAAAATCCCTAATTACAGAACCCTAAATTACTGATTTATTAAATGACCCTTATACTGGATATCAACATAAATAACAAACTAGCATACTGTGATTTGAATAATCTAGAAGCTATTTATCGTTTGGAATGAATCAATAACTGGCTCAATTGAAAAAAATGTCCGTTTGAGTAGTATATATTGTGTTGCTGCAATTATTTTAACTATATGTTACTTGGGAGAAAGTACTGAAAAAAATAATTAAATGATGAATGACAACCATATTTAACCTTGAAGGATTATATATAATTTCATTGTGTATGTTCTTCCCGCTTCTCTTCAAAGGACAACTGTCTGCATAAAAGGTAGAATCTATAATACTAAAATTAGGAGGTCCAATTTGTCAGCCGTCATCGGGTAAAAACGACAAATCAAAGAATTAAACTCTATATAGAACTAATATAGGAAAATGATGTAGATTAAAAATTACACCACTCCAGATCCTTTTGTTTTCCACATAATTAATATTGCCAATAATTAACAAGTTCCGGGTCGAATCCGATACCGATACCAATAATATATTCACCTGTTAGCTATTACCTTATCTGTACGTTCCGCATTTGACAGGCGCACCACCAAACGGTGTATTTAGGATTTTGCTATATACACGGGTCATAATCAAAGGGCGGACACTACTAAATTCTATCATTGTCAAATTGTTCCATATTGTAGTTTTATTCAGCAATCAGCAAGACTTTCTAAGATAACTAATATAGGACAATGCTGTTAATTAAAAAATACTCCATTCCTGGATAGCCAGGACCTTTTGTTTCCCAAATAATTAATATTACCAATAATTGATAAGTTCCAGGTCGACGGGTTCAAACAGAAAGATTTGAAAGCAAAAAAAACTGTGTATCTTATAATCGACATGACTTTATCAGATGACAATACCAATTACTAAAATAAGGCTTAGGCACAGTTATATATTTTAAGTCAGTCACGGACCCGCGATATCACGGGTGTATACTTGTAGCAATGAATTATGTCTCAAACAATTTTATTAACAGGACTATTTAAACAAAAATGTGTATGTATGTTGTGCAACCATATGTTGACGTTTTTTTTTCGAAAACAAAGGAAAGCGCAAGGTGAAACCAGTAAACCACATTCCTTTAAAAGAAATATAAACATTTTTAGTTCATAATCGATAAATGTTAATTACACATTACACAGTTAAGTATGTTTCGAGATTAGAAAGGGGTCTAGAATGATAATTGTGAAACTTCTTTTCAATAGTACATGCACTTAATAACCAATTCAACATCACTGTGGAGACATATAAAATAGATTACTTACTGATGCATTGGTACATCACAGAAATATTTTTGTTGAACACGATACAATCTTTATATTTGTTCATAAAATCCAACACTCTGAATTTACATTGATCCGATTGGTTAAAGGTTCTACAAAATGTATTTAATTCATTTTCAATAGATTTTTCTTGGCAATCTGTCTGGTGAATGGTTGGGTTTTGTTGTTGAAACGTTAATGTTATATTCCCAGCTAGAAACTGTGTCTCACATTCTACGGTCAGTGGTGTAATGATATCCTGGCAAACGATGTTAATGGTATTTCCTTTATGTAAAATGAAAAACAGAAAAAATGTCCATGTAGATTTTTCAAAAGTAAACATAATTCCTGTTTTCAAATACAATGGTGAAATAAAATTTTAAAAACATTAAACATATCTTTATATTTTGAATCCGTATCTTAACTGTGCTTTTACATATACAGTAAGCTGTTAACCGGATCGTTTTACATAGTTTAGAAATGAAGCATCAAACAATACGACAAGTAGCTAAACATCAATGGAAAACCTAAAGAAAATATCTAACAGATCAACCAAGTCAGGTTACACACCTTAGATATATTGGAAGAGCCATTAACTTCTTTAAATATCTTCACTTTAAGTTATACAAAACAGTTTTGAAACATGCGAAATGCCTCAGTTTCCATTAATTGATATTCCAGAACATTATAGTCATTTTTACTGTGACAATCACTGTATTTACAAAAAAAAAAAAAACCCATAGAAAATTCAAAATATCAGCTGTACAAAAGTCACAAAAATACGCGGTTTAATTAAATTCAAGTGCTTAATGGTGTCTGCAGTTCATTCTGTAGTAGCGGCAGCACGACACAATCAACAATCGACATAGAACGGCAATTCCTACAAAAAGTTACATCAATGGTGCACAATTGTTTTTCAGGTCCAATGTATCTTTTATCTTTTTGTTAATGTATGTCTTGTTTCGATTTGAGCGTCACTGATGAGTGTTATGTAGACGAAACGCGCGTCTGGCGTACTACATTATAATCCTGGTACTTTTGATAACTATTTAAACCACTGGGTCGATGCCACTGCTGGTGGACGTTTCGTCCCCGAGGGTATCACCAGCCCAGTAGTCAACATTTCGGTGTTGACATGAATATCAATCATGTGGTCATTTTTATAAATTTCCAGTTTACAAAACTTTGAGCGTCACTGATGAGTCTTATGTAGACGAAACGCGCGTCTGGCGTACTAAATTATAATCTTGGTACTTTTGATAACTAATTACATTTACCTTGGCAAGGTCTATACGCTATCGATATATCATCTACTAGAATATTACGAACTGCGTTGGAAGAACGTAAATAAAACTTTGCTTCCAATGTTAACTTGAATGCAACTTTGTCATATACATCTACTGATATATGATTCCATTTATTTAAAGATGTATATTTTCCCTCTGTAGTAAATATTAAAGTTTGAGTTCCGTCATAAGTCTTGTATATACTAAAATGACAATCATTTCTTTTGGCATAACGTTGGTACCACAGTGACAAACAAATTGGTTCTCTGAATTCCTCAACTTTATTAATGCTTACATTACTAGTTGTGTTATAAGAGGATGTTGCAACTAAGCTATAACCTCTAGCTGAAAAAATCAAAAGATATACATGTTTTCATCTACAATACTGTTATATTTTAAAGATTTAATGGTTTAATTAATGTTTAGAAAATTTAAGATATTTTTAAGAACAGTGGTTATTGTAAATGCCCATATAAAGAAAAAATCAGTAAGTAATCCAATTAAGTTAAAAAGTTGAGACATCTGTCTCGGCAAATGATTGGTCGAAGTTTAATTGTGACGTTAAATTTTCTTGGTTTCTTCTTGATTTTCCCATTGTGACATCATGAAAAAAGGCGGCCATGTCTGATGACATCCCATAAAAAACTACACAACTTTCTTCAAATCTTTGAAAAGGAAGGATAAAAATCATAAAAAGAAACAGATTGCACAACTATAACTCGTGTATTACGATATTTCTCCACTCTTAACAGCAAGCCTCGTGCTTTAAATATAAAAATCTAACTGTCTCGATGGAGAAATATCGTAACACACTTGTTGCTGTGATGGAATCTATATATTGTACACAGAACAATCTTAACTTTTGTTAATTGTCATAAATTATGAGAATAAAGATAGAAAAGGTTCATACCTCCAGTATGATCTTTTACATTTGCCTTACGTGTCCAGTTGAAATTATTTGAAAACACGTTTACCCAATCTCCATAATTCTCCTCAAACGTATTTAAACTTGACCCGGTTTCTGTAATTATAAGTCGATTTAAGTTATAAATGTAGGTATTCTATACATATATATTCATATATCTTAAAAGTAGATCAATCTATCTGTCTGTAGGAATAGACTACTTCGAAAGGATGGTAGTATACCTTACCTTATAATGACTTCACGGTTTAGCCAACAAGCAAGCTAACCAAGGATTCTACCTTTCCCTAAGCACTCAATGTAATCGTCTGTAAGTAATTTTGTGTTGGCTTTATAACTGATACAAACGACAATTTATGACCTAAAACATTTAATTTTAGTCTCTATACGGTCAAAAAAATACAGCCAAACTGCTTTACATTTATTTCACAGCAGATTCAAAATCAAGAAGTCTTTCAACGCAAAATTAAATAATGATTTTTCGATTGATTTCTGGTTACTTAATGTTCGTTGTCAAATATTTCATGCAATCTCAGAACGACTTGTTGAAATTTAAATAACGTATTGCTGATACACAATAGATGAATTTGGTTATGAATGTCATCCTTTGCAAAGTTGTACATTGTACATTTTAAATTTTGTATCAACGTGCCAGTCAATTTTTTTGATCAGTCCTAATTGCGTTTATTTACAGTCTTTCAATAAAATTTCCCATACATATCCAAGATTTATCAAGGTGTTAATATATTTAATGATGACAATGTGGCTACGATATCGATATCGATTAAATAATGACATAACAAGATGTCGATTTCGATTACCACATCAGTTACAAAAGCTGAAATCGATATCATCAATATTGACAATGTCGATTTGATATACATGCCGATATGAAATACGCAAATATAATAAAACAATTACAGCTGGTCAAAATAAGACCGATTATAAAGATTGAAATAATGACCGAATTTATAATCAATTTATTTTCGTTTATTCATTATATCTATACAAAACAATATAGTTGTCAGCACTCCGAATTTTAATTTCCTTATCAAGCTATTTTTAAAATTGTATTGTTTAACATTGACATGTAGATTATCCGTGGGCGGTAACTTCAATGAACTTGTTGAAATATGGAAACATAGGTAACATACAGAGACCGTAAAAATACAGATACAGACTAAAGTAAAATTCAGGGGACTAAAGTTGAACTGGTTCAAATTTGAAACAAGGAAACATGGTTCATGTGCTAGTTGAATTTATATTCTAACTTGATTTGAATGCATCGAGTACTGTGAGATCGGTATTTGTGATTTTTTGTAATCGATCAGTTTAATTCTTTCAATGCAATTGTCATTTTTTTTTCGACTGATGCTTGTAAATTTCCCATCGGTATTTCTCAGCTTTTTCCCAACTTACTTGTTGATTTTGTATTTATGTATGTTTGCTACACCACCGTGAGATATACGATATGTCAACTCACAATCAATCATAATGTCAAAATCGGGAATATAACACAATATGTTCCATTTCACAAACGAAAAAACAAAAGTTCTGGTATTTGAATTAAAAAAAAACCATAGGACCACGAAAATAAAGTCGCTAGTAAGTCTACACACTGACCAATCGCATTGGTCAATCAATTCGTGATAGTGATATTACAAAGTGCTAATTTATGTCGTTCTTCCTAATTAGGAATAATTAGTACAACCATGTTGATGAAGTCCGTATAGCCTACATACCATTATAATAATTTATCATTCCTTATCCAGTATTCGTAGTATTCCTAAAAAAATCAATCAAAAATTGTAACATATTTAGTACCGTGTTTACATGTGTACGACAGATTCGTGTATCTTAACCCGCGTAAACATGTTGAAGTAAAGTTGTAATCCACTAGACAGGAATTAACACCATTACAGTTGTCATCAATAGTCTGTGAATCATTGGAATTTAAAACACATTGATTTGGACCACAAGACGTTGACTCTTCCTGAACACTGATGTTCTGGATCTGTATTTTAGAAGTATTCTCACATGAGATGTTCACTGCATTTTGTTCGGGATATCGTATCGGCGTCACCAACTCTACAATTGTCAAGAAAATAAAAACGATCAACATTTAAAATATTAAAAACAGCATTGAATAAATATAATGAGAAAAACACAAATAAAAACATTTTCTCTTATCAACAGAAATTGATAGCATCAACATTACCCTTATAAAACTTACCGAAACAGATAAGCACCAAAATAATTATGTGAATGGCAGCATCAAACAAAACACAGTTCTGAGAAGACTTCTAACAACACAGAACGTGGAAATGTTTTTTTTTAATGTGGAAATGTTGAATTGATTACGAACCCTATGTTATGTGTTTTTTTCCATTGTTTCATGTGAGTAAAAATAAAGTGCTTTGAATTTAAAAGGCTCAATCGATTTCCTGATGTACAGCTTATCAGTTTCATTTCTATGTAACTCATCCATTATTGTTGTTTCGGAGGTACGCTTTGATGTATTTTTATTCACCCTGATAAGTTACAGACATTGAGCTCATACATGTATTAACACAAACATTTTTAACTATTCATGAAAGAAGAATTGAGTTCACACACCTTGTTGCGTACTTTAGGAAAACGAATAGTACCCAAGCAAAATTAACAGGTGCAGTTTCAATCCTCGCAATACTATTAGTTATGAATCATAAAACATACGTTCAATCAAACATATTAGATTAATACGTTGTGCACTATTTGCAAATGTTCAATCACGGCTCCTAGTTTGAACTACGGTTAGTTCGTTGGCAAATCAGGACATCGGCAAACGGACACCATACGTTACAAAGCATTAGCTTTATTTTGATATTCTTGATCCGATATTTAAACGAATATGACAAATATTGTCATTTTATTCAAAAGTTTTTATTAGACTTCATTGTTTTCATCCACATGAGTTTTTTTTTATCAATTGATGTATTGGGATCTTGGCATTGTAATGGTTTCTCGTTCGGTTTTAACATTCGTTTATATCAAACCAAATTTAAATTTAGGCCATTGTTCATATCTGGCTAAATTTTGCGTCATACTTAATGTCGTTTTATCTTGAATATGTATTCGTGTAATTGAAAATCATACCACGTCTTTTTACTTTATTACTTCATTTTTCTTTTCAATTCAGACGGTTGGGTTTATCTTGCAGCAAAACTATATATTGAAAATATGAAAACTCTATTGTAAAGTCATACATGCATCAACATTAACCTGGATTGAACAATTGTTTCAAGGAGTTGCATGGTTATTTCTATATAGGAAAGTATGTGCACCAACAATCTCATATACACCCATCGTCTGACGGTAGAGTACAACACAGGTAGTTAATAAAAGAAATAGATGTAAAGGTAAATATGGATATGAAAGAAAAAAAGAATAATTACCTGCTGTATGAATCATTGATATGTTTAAAAATTGAAAATACAGAAATAAAAATTCACTTATCCACAAGGAATCCATTTTGAATAGAAATTAACGCTTGTCATGTATGTGGTAGCGTACAGGAAGTTTTTTTTTTATTGTCAAATGAGTTAAACAATGTAATCGATAATTTCACTATTAAAACACAATGTAACTTAGTCGTGTTAAATATTATTTATACACTAAGGGAAGAACATATTTTGTATTGTTAAAACTAGGTTAACGTTTTTGAAGAAAAACTCTTTAAAACATGAACTTCCATTATTTCTATAAATAATAAATACATCCAATATGTCATTACCGAAAGTATTAAAAAGTGTAATGCAAATAAAATGGACAAACTCGTATTACTTTTTGGTATTCACATTCATATTATTTTCGTCATATTTGTTCATTATTATTTCATACTAAAGAAAACTTTGATCATATTTAAGATTCAATTAATCATCTACTTTGACTAACACCTGTACAAAGTAAATGTTTTACACGAGGATAAATTAAGAAATCAAACAGCGATTGAACAGAATCAAAGTAATAAAACATGTATTACTAAAGATAATGAACATATACAGTACATGTATCACTCAAGATAAGAGAAGTTAGTTTCATGATAAATATAGACAAATTTTGCAATTACTGACAGTAACAAAATGACATTTTAAGTACAGATGGGTATGTAATAATATTTCAGAATATAAGAAACATAATATTTTTTTCTGAATCCATACGGTAAGTTAAGTTTACTCATCTATTAAACAATCTGCATTTTAATGAAACACTTATTCTGTTTAAACGAATTATTATTTTTGAATCATCCGACTTTATCGAAAGTTAGTACTCATTTGAGTTCAAATTAGTTCATATATACTGGATGATAGAAACAATAATATTTGTACAATGGTACACAAATCTTTACCTTTTAAAAAGGTTATACAGTGTAACAAATAATACTTTTTGTAGAAGGGTAATTCGGACGTGCTAGTTCACAAGGTAAGATTTTACTTGAACTTATTTCAATAATCACTGACACGTTATTCTGATCAGTGTCTGCTCTTACTACGTAACGCCTCACTCTTATTCAAATTCAAATGTTCTTCTCGAGAATCGCAGCTATGAACATTTGTACTTGATGACAAGCACTCTACCATTGACCTACTGAACTCGTGTGAATATAACAATGTATAAGTAATATGTAGTAGTATCTGTGAATGCGACAGTGAATTAACGACACCATACCATTTTCGTAAACAAAGGAATTATCACTTGACATATGTTTATGAATAATATGTAAAAAGCTCTTGGTCGTCCCCTTTATTCAAAGTTTTATTACGATTTACAGTCAGTTATTTCTTCGCGAATTTCCAGTTGACAAAATGCGTGTTGTAATACAGAATACAACTATTCTGAAGTTATTTTGAAATTCCCCTTTATCCTTCAGTTGATCGAAATGTATAGTGAAGAACTGAGCTTGGAAACACGACAAGTATAAATTCATTTATTAAAACTTTTAACAATTCTATTGCTATATTTTTTTTAAATTGACAACCGGAAAGAAAGTATCAATTATTTAAAAAAAAAAACCAAGAAATTTAAATTGTACATGTTGTAACAAATGGGTAATTGAACTAAAGTTAATTTCATGTTATCTGTTGCTTTGTTTCATCATATATGTCTACATGAAGTACATCTTCTTTCCTTTTTTTTCAAAATAAGTGTGAAAATTGACAAAAAGAAATAAGATTTAGTTTGAATTGAAAGCAACGTATATATGTATAGATTATATGTCCTTGTCTATATAAATGTTTCCGAAATTAAGATACGGATTAAATAGTAGAATACGGACAAAGCTAGAATTCAGGAAAATGATATACAATATAAACCCCTTGATATCTTTTTTGCTTTAACTGTGTTGCTTACTTATTCCTGTCCCCTCTTTATATTAATCTCGTTATTAAACTCAAGGCAAAATTTGCATTTCAATCGTGTTCATGATAAATCAGATTAAATAGTAAAATGATGGTTGTTTAAAGGTTTTCTAAAATCCAAATAGATACACATCTGTATAGTGGTGAACAGTTATAATAACTATGATAAATAAAGATTTTAAGTCACAATATTACTGAAATTATAATTGCATAGCTTATACACTCCAGCAGAAACAAATTTTTTATTGAAACGTTGACTGTTGATTTCCATTCGTCTGATGTGTTTGGTAATGGACTTTTCGATCTGAATTTTCGTTAGAGCTTAAGCATATTTGTCTGTTTACTTTTTACTTGGACATGGAACAATTCGTAAAAATATGTTTTTGAATGAGATATAAATAAGGAAAGCGGTTTTTTTCATATACTATGAAGAGCTAGGTTTGAAGCTTATCCATAACGTAATGTTTTGACACGACATGTGCCAATTGTTTTTTATGTATACAAAAGGTGTCATACAATTCCATACAACTAGGCATTCTCAACTAAACCTTCACCGTTTCTAGTCTACTACAATCTCTTTTCACATAATACCTATAGCAAGAGGAACATCAGTGTTTATGTCACCCTTGGAAGCACTTGGTTTATTTATTCAACAAATTCATGTGATATGAACTAACCCGTAATTCGTATTGGCATAAACCCGGAAAAGGCAAATGTACAAAACAATCAGAACGTATTCAAACGAGGCTAAACATTTGTTTGTGTTGTTGGCATCACCACTACAAATTCATAATTAACAAAGGAGTCTCAAGATAAACTTATCTACTGTTAAGAAGCTCAGCTTTGCAATTTAATATACTATAATTCATGTTATACATTGAAAATTCAAGTATAGCAAAAAAATCAAAACGAATTACTATGGTTCATGCAAGCAGACATTGTATTTTGTATTGTTAACATATTTCACATTTTGTGTAGCCTTTGTGTAGGTTACTGAACGGCATGAATTTTACCATTGTTGAACGCCTTACAGTGCCCTGTACTTGTTAACAGCTTTTTCCTGTGTCTTTTTGTTGATAACTGTCGCATTGGTAATCATGCCATATCTCTTTTTGTTCACAAAAGGTGTAGCAGACACACATTAAATATTGAGTATATATTACAATCAAAAGCTTACATTAGGTACGGCAACGAAAAAAAGAACTGACAGTAAGTGTGTAGAAACACATTTAAATTTTAAAATATGATCACTTTACATGCTTAATGGACATGATTATATTAATATAAATATTGTTATCTTTTACAATCTGCTTCTAAATATAACCAATGATTTAATGTGTTTGTGTTTTAAATCTAAATAAGGATTGTTACTGTAATATAATTTACATTGGTGTCATTTAGTATCATCTACAAGTCATTCACAAGTAAACTAATAAAAAGAAATTTCAAATGTAAAATTCGATTTACACTGCGTAAAATGTAAAAAAGATAATTGATATTGAGTGTAGTGTTTAATATCCATTGTGTACCTGTTATTTTCAAATCCCCAAAACCGCTGTTCTCGATATATTTGAATCAGAAACAATCAAATTCATATTTTTAAAACTAAGGATGTATATACTGTGAATTTAGAAATTATAACGTGCATTTATTATTGCGATTTTGTAATTTTAGCTAAACTGAGATTTTATATTTTGCAATATTGAGAAAAATGCTGCGAATTGATTTGAAAAAAATTCAAAACGCGAGTTTAAATTATTGCGATTTTAAACGTTTCGCATTTTTCGCTGTAATAAAAATAAACATCGCAATAATTTCTTAACTACAGTATACCGAAACACGTGAAGAGATACCATTTCGAAATGGAAAAATAAGTATCAGCCGAATCTTTCTGAATTTTCATTTAACACAATCAAACAATAGGTTATGAAAAAAATGAAAAATAAACATCTTTTTATAAGAACATTACTAAACAAGGCAATTCAATTCAGCTATGTGAACATGCTTAAATTCATGTTAGTTTAAACAAAGGAGTAATGAAATTATTTGCATTTGCAGTCAACGAATAATATACATGCTATTTACATGCACTGAATACTTTATTATTGTTTGAAGATTTTTTAAATGAACATACATCATCCATCTATGCAAGATTAATTTAGTTTCACTACAAGACCGTGTATATTTACGCCAAACATTTTTCATTTTAAGCTGAACAAATAGATTTTGAAAATACCCTACAAATTTTAAAATTAATTGGTTTGATAAATGTAACAAACATCTGTTGAAGTCACTTCTGAAAAATCATTTTCGTTATGAGAATTGAAATTTGTAATTTTCATGACATTACATTATTTAATTTCACGAGGATAATATTAAAAGTAATGATAAGTTTGTCTTAAAAAGATTTCATCTTATCAACAGTTTGAATTAATTAAAACATTTGAATTTGATTGTTTTAGAAAAGAAACAAATTTCAATCTCCTTCTTAAGGACAAAATATTGAAATTGCTAACCTTAAGCATTTTTCAATTTGCCATAAAATATTGAAAAATGAAAAATGCTAAAACGTGGAGCATTTTTCAATTTGCCTTTAAAAATTGAAAAATGAAAAATGCTCCAACGTGGAGCATTTTTCAATTTGCCTTCAAAAATCAAAAAATGAAAAATGCTCCAACGTAGAGCATTTTTCAATTTACCTTTAAAAATTGAAAAATGAAAAATGCTCCAATGTGGAGCATTTTTCAATTTGCTTTCAAATATTGAAAAATGAAAAATGTTGAATTTTCATCTTTAATTTTTTTTTCTCAAAAATGAAAATGGTTTTTTTTTTGTGTTGAGGATTTTTCAATTTGTTTAATCAAAGTTTTGTTTTTATGCTTTAAATATAATACACATATGTGTATGTGTGAACCCGTGTATACACATTTTTTTACCTTACCCCGAAAAGATAGGAGAACAACAACGCAGCAGCAAAATTTTGTGATGTGGCGCAGGATTATTATGCAAATAATTATTGTTATTTCCCTTGCTTAAAACCCTTAACTTTATATTTCCCTATTTTGTTATTCACATTTAGGTTAACTACATATTCTCGGTATATCTGTTAAATCAAATGGATATTGGTTTGTTTAATTCATTGATAGAGATATTTATTTTTACTCCAAAGTTTAGTATTTGCACCGTTGCAAAACATTTGTAAACTTCTTTAAAAAGTTAATATAAATTTAAGATAACATCTGAGCAATACGGACACGCACAGATCTAGGCATATATAACCCTGCTCGTAACAACACGGTTCGGTTATTGCCATTAAAGGATTTAGCATAGTGGAAAGCAATCAACGACAGAATAGCTTCACCAAAGCTGAGAGCTATTCATCAAAAAATAGTAAATGAAAAAGATTGTAACATAAGATTTCGTACTTTCATGCAATTGCTACGGATTTGGTGATACCCTCGTTGACAACCTAGAAAATATGTAAAGATAAAAACAACACCTAGGAAAGCTGTTCTGTTCCCAGTCTCTCTGTATAAGGTTGATTAATATGCCATTTTCCTTCTAAATACAGCTCATTTTGGAAGTCATTGAATGCTCCCTTTCTTAACTAGATAAAATGAATTAAATAATTTGTTCACTGGTTTTTTTTTTTTTTGGGGGGGGGGGGGAGGGGAGGGGGTAGTATTACTTAGCTACTTTAACATTTGGCATCCGTCGTCTCTGTTTACAACTAGAACAAGCTGTGGTTTACATCTCCGAATCTCAATCAGAATTACTAATGCTAAATGTTGGTCCCGCGAGGTTGATGTTGAATTTTACAGCGATTTTTCTGTTTTTAACTGAAATACATTATTTTGGGAAAACTAATCAGAAATGAAGCAGACATTTGAGTCAGTGCTCGGTGGAATTAGATACGACTGTCTTTAGGAGACAAGTTTTGAAAATGTAGGTGTATAATTGTTCCTGTGGTCTGTTATTTTTATAGTATGGTTTATTTGGTACATTTTGTGTCAATGTATAGTCAAAATATGTTTAATGTTGTCAAAACTGATATTGCTGATTACTTAAAGTTTGTTCATTTTGAGACAGATTTTCTTTTATTTTGAATGAATGTGCGATGGCATTTTAGCTAAAAATTAACTTCAAATGTGAAGCTAGTTTACATTTCTCTAGATATAAGAAGATGTGGTATGAGTGCCAATGAGACAGTTTGCCTTCTAAGTCACAATTTTTAAAATAAAAACCATTATAGGTCAAAGTACGGTCTTCAACACAGAGTCATGGTTCACATAAAACAATAAGCTATAAATTGTTCCCAAAATGACTAGTGTAAAACGATTCAAGCGGGAAAAACAACGATATAATCTATATACAGAACGAGAAACACTTATGAATCACATCAACTAACGACAACAAGGAACATTATAGAAGATAAAAAAAACCCTGTTAAATAGACTTAGGAAGAAGGGATATAGTACGATTCTGTTGTGGTTGTCAGATTATTAAAGTTTGCATATTTTGGTTTTAATATTGTTTCACTTATAGGGTCTTTACATCGGGATTAAACATATTTTTTAAAAACCAGTTGTTGGCATGACACGGGTTATGTTCTTCTCTTAAATATTTTATAATTTGTATAATACTGAACCCCTAACGGGAGTTTCCTGATATTCCTATAATGAAGACGTAATCTTAAAATCAGTTTAATTAAGGTCTGGAGCTGACATGTCAGTGACTTCCAGTAGTCTGTTGTTATTTATGTGTTATTATCATTTTGTTTATTTTCTTTTGTTACCTCTTCTGACATCGTACTCGGACTTCTTTTGAACAGAATTTTACTGGGTGTATGGTTATGCGTTTACTTTTCTACATTGGTCAGAGGTATCAGGGGAGGGTAAATCATAAACATGTTTAATCCCACTTATTTTGTGCCTGTTCCAATTCAGGAGCCTCTGGCCTCTGTTAGTCTTGTATTATTTTTAAATTAGGTTTTTAGTTTTTAATTTGTTTAGTATGGCGTCCATTATCACTGAACTAGTACATGTATATATATATTTGTTTAGGGGCAAGCTGAAGGACGCCTCTGGGTGCGGCAGTTTCTCGCTGCATTAAAGACCTATTGGTGACCTTCTGCTGTTGTCTGTTCTATATATATGGTCGGGTTATTATCTCTTTGACACATTCCCCATTTCCATTCTCAATTGGATTGTCTATTTAAAAAAATAGAAGATACAAAATTATTATGTCTGAAGCTGTCAGTGAGAATCATAAAACCCTTGACATAAAATTATCCATATTTTGAGTCAGAGATGGGAGATCTTCCTATGATGCCCGCCCGTCCTGCCCCTGAAAAAAAGGAAACAACACTAAAATCTTATTCTGACATTACAGATGGGATTTCATTTCATTCACGTGAATGAGGTTGGAGTGACTCGGTGTGCGCCTTTTCCTAAATTCATCTTTTTTGTTTGTTCTCCAGATCCCACCTTTGGTGTCCCCTTGATTTCATTACCCACATTTTAATAATCCTATATCCGACCATCCCTTTTTGTAACCTCAATAGCACCCCCTCTCTATATCCCACTTCTGGGGCTACTTGCAAAATTCATTTTGATCAAGATGGATTGTATGCTCAGAATTATCAGCCTGATATGGATCAGGATAAAAGTTTCGTGATCCCTGTAAAAAAAAAAAAACAGTTTTGACTTTCTGTTTACATAACGAATATAAAAGGGGGAGCGGACGAGCTACAAAAAATATAATAGTATCAACAAAGAGGCAATTTCGATAAATGTTCAAATTATTTAAAATTTCTCAAATTACGAAAAAAGTGCACACGCTGAAATGTCTCGCCTTCTTTACTAATCATTGATATTATGTTGATCCAAAATCCTGGACTTAAAAACATGAAATCCCGAGGTCCTGAATGAAAAAAAAGAATCCCGGGTCCCGAAAGGGTTAATCCCGAAATCACAAGCTTAAAACCACCCGATCCTGACGTCCTGAAAAAGGTCCTGCCCACCCTCTATGTTGATAGTCCTAAATATAAAGCTTTACTACAACTATCACATAAACTTAACATGGTCAAAGAAAATTAGGACAAGGTCATATAAACAAAACAAGAAATACATGTACACCTTACAATAAATCACTAAGTATAAATGACCCATGCTAATAGTTTCTAAGAAACAGACTTAACCGAGAAAACTAAACACATGAACCACGAAACTAAGGTCAAGGATCTGAACCATGGCAGGCAGAAGTGTACAACTTAGAATTCCATACAGCAAGTAAAGTTAACCTATTTCTTATAGTTTAAGAAAATCAGAACAAAACTAAAAAACTGAATACTGTGCAATGAACAGTGAAAATGAGGTCAAGGCCAAATAAAACCTGCCAGACTGACATGCACATCATTAAATATTTCCATACACCAAACAAAGATTACATATTGCATATAGTGTTAGAAAAAAAGACCAAATATCAAAAACTTAACGTTGGTCAAGGTTTGATAAGCACAACCATGCTTGACACATCTATATCATTTCCTCTATTGTTCAATAAAATATCGTCATTTGATCTCGATGGATCAGCATCGCGTTGTGACTCAGGTTGGATTGGTTGATCTGACATGCATATATGTCTACTGGATCAGAATTCGTATCAGAGGCTCCTCTGATTCTACCTCTATCTCTACCATCACGCCCACTAGTTCTGGTATATTTTGGTGGTATGTCTGTGTTGTTTTCGAGAATTCTACGTATTTTAAATGACAATTAGAAGAATTAAAGGAAACAGTATTTATAAACAGTATGTATATGCAATATGATGTTGATGATAATGACGAGAGCGTAGTCAGATTACGTTTTGAAAGTGGAAAGGACTTAGACCGGTCGATGTAAGAGCGGTCTATAATCGCAGAAAAGGTGTGTTAAGATCGTGTTGCAATCGAATAAATAGTGCATGTATTGTCGTTATGAAAACGTGATTAGCGTAATAAATCGTGCATGTATTGTCGTTATGAAAACGTGATTAGCGTAATAAATCGTGATTATCGTATTGAAGACTCAGAATAGGCGTGATGAGAACGTGACCCGTAGCGGGATCGTAGTAGCATCGTGAAAACAATGAAAATCCAAACTTTCATCCTGCTCGTACCGGGACCTCACCTTTTAGATTGCGGTGAGCGTGGTGCAATAGTGGTCTAGTGTTACTTGGGCATAAAACATGCTCCTTGTTTCTCTACATTTCCTACTGATCAAAATAAGCAACTGGTTCTTGTCTTGAATTGTTGATACCGTACGTTTCCTGCTTTCATCGTGTCAGAATACATTTTTTAATAATCGTGAAATATATATCACTTATTGTTCAGTAATTTCAACTGTTAACGTAATCAATAAACATAATCAATACCGAAGAAACTGTGCTATCTTATTTTTTCTTAGTTTCCCAGGTAGCAAGTACAAAAAACATCACCAATTGGTACATGTACATTTATAAAAATTCATATATGTATAGCATGTATGGCACATGAAAATAAATAACGCTGCGCTCTCCATGTATTCATTTACTCAATTCGTGAATGGAATGCTCTGAAACTAAACTGACGAATACTGGTGATAATCTTTTATTCATAATTTCACAAAAAAAAAGATGTGGTATGATTGCGAGAGAAACAATTTTTTCCACCAGACATTAAATGATGATGAAGTGAACAAGTATAATTCATAGTACAGTCTTCAACATTTATGAAAACCATTACCGCACAACAATCTATAAGAGAATCCAAAAAGAAAAATTTAAAAACAATTCAATTCATTCGAGAAAAATTAGTTTTACGGCGCATATATAGGACTCTTAGTGATTAAACTCGTTTTATGTGCACAACCATCCCCTTAAAATTGAACAGTGATAAAAAGCATATTATAAAAACAGTTGAATCGTTTCACAAATGATATCAGATATGTTCCTAACGTCGTAACTACAATCCCCTTCCCTTTCATGAATGTGACCTACCGAATTAGACTATTTACCGGATTTGTTATCACATTGGCAACACGACGGTAGCCACATGTGAAGTAGGATCTGCTTACCCTTTCGAAACACCTGAGATCAACCCTAGTTTTTGGTGGGGTTCGTGTTGTTTATTCTTTAGTTTTCTATGTTGTGCCATGTGTACTATTGTTTGTTTGTTTGTTTTCTTCATTTTTAGCCATGGCGTTGTCAGTTTATTTTAGAAATATGAGTTTTACTGTCCCTTTGGTATCTTTCGTCCCTCTTTTGAAAAGACTTTTCAAATAAATAAATAAAAAGCTCCGCTGTAAGCGCATGGTACTCCTCTTGTCTTTAAGGGCATACGATACAGTAGAGATCCCTCGTTGATTTTTTCTTAAAATTTTGATAGAAGGTCAATTTCAATGTGTACTTTTTAAATATGCAAAGAAAAAAGTACCTTCATGACCTACTTTTAGAGATAATTTGGTTCGAAATTTGCATATTTGGAAGAAAATCCCTGAAATTTAATAAATTATGACTTTTAAAGAAAGTAACAATACTTTTGAACGAAAAGTCATAACTTAACCGGGTTTTTGTAAAATATTCCCTTGATCCATGACATCAACATACTGAAACAAGTTTAAGGTTAAACCAAATCATCATGTTCCGGATTTAGATTGCTATATCCGAAATAAAAAATACACCATACTTTTGCGTCTTTTCGGAAGTGCAGAAAAAATTTGATCGTTGTTTTTTTCCTGAAATTTTGGTGGAGTGTTCTTGAAACAGTACTTGATTGATTGCAAAAGAAAACAATTGGGGTCCATGTGCTTGTTTTTTCAATAAAAGCCATACATCTTTATTTTTTACGACGTCTGTCAGTATGGCGCTAAATTACGTTAAATTAAGTTTTAATCGCAACAACGTCGTGTAATCATTCCCGCCGTACACGAGTTCGCTGTCAAGTTTATGCAGGTGTTTTTCAAAGCGTTGATACTTAATATAAATGAAGGATTCTAGCAGATTGCTTTGTCAGATGTAGATCTGCTAGAAGTATAAAGGTGCATCTCCGTCCGACATTAGTTCTAAATTGCTTGATGTACTGTAGGATGATAGACAACATTATTGACATGACAAAATGTGAACCAACTATAAATTAAGTGAGGCGATTATACCATATAACCGTCAACAATGACAAAACCGATACCGTATCGTCAACTTTAAAAGGTCCCGACGTACTTTGATTTTATTTTTTTTACACTCAAAAGATAATTATCTTTCAAATTTAAATTATGAGCAGTACTTCTTGTTTTCTAATAAGAGCTGTTTTGTGCAATTTGACTCATGCCATTATTGCATCAATCGACCGAAAATGAAGTTGTAATATAATATTTCATAGGAAGTACTGCAGACGTTATAAGAGAATGATATTGAACGATGTCTTTATCAATAGATAAGTTACATAACATTTTTTTACGGCGTATACGTATGAATATTTGCATACTTGTTTGTCTAGAAGAAGAGCTATATTGAAAACACTTTGTTCGTCTGTCTGATCGTCTAACTATACGACGAGTTTTAACGTGTTTACACTTTCTGATCTGTCTGTCTGCAGTTAGTGTACATTTGCCGATACTTCAATTTTTATCTCTCAATACATTGAAGTAAAAAATGTACAATAGGGACATGCTTATACAAATAAGAAGACAAATGACTAAACGACTATAGGACATCGGACGGCCTTCAACAAAGAGTAAAACCCATACCGCATAGTAAGCTATGAAAGGCACCTACATGACAAATGCAAAAAAAAACTCAAACTTACGGCCTGATTTAAGTACAAAACAATGAACAAAATACAAATATGATGAACAATAGCAAAAGACACCGTTAATTACAAGCCCTTTTAACAGCATGTGAACGGGCGTTTTCTTGTTTTGGTCTATTACATCCAGTTTCATATACAAAAAGAATACATGTACAACCAATTAAACAAACTAACGTGTGACAATGCTGCATCTATTGGTAATATTTTGCTTAAATTCAAACCAAAAACGACACCAATAGATTTTTTGAAATCTTTTTAACGGATTTTTATTGACAGTTTTTCTTCATACACATACAATATTATATGTTTTTAAAATATCAATTAAAATCGGCTTTTTTATGTACCAATTTTAAGTCCAAAATAGGATGAGACACTCTCTTTACTTATTATTCTGTTTACGAATAGAGGTGTTATACGACCTTGTGCACCAATGAGGGTCTCGCACATGCAGTCGGTTTTGTTATTTCATTGATAGTTTGTTAAATTTGGCCTTACAATGACAATTTTCCGTAAAATTTGGAGGCTGCAAAATGCTAAACAAGAAAAGAATTCAAGATAGTATTATTTACTTCGAATTCATTATCAATAAATGAAAATAACTGTTCTCGTCATGAAAAATATTGCACAGCTGTAGTAATGACTTTTGTGTATGGATTTCAACACCAGACCAGATTCGGCTACCCTACGCGCCATAGATTTTGTTAAATTTTTCTCATTAATTTTGTTTAAGTGTTTATGAGTGATTGTCCGAAAACTGGAAAATCCCCCCTTTTTTAAGCATAAAAATTCATGACACGGAAACGTAAAATCTGAAATTTATAAAAATCAGAGCATACGTCAATAGATTTAAACAATTCACCAAAGTCTCATTAAGTTGATGGAAGCATTTTAGAATTAGTCTCCGAAAACTGGAAAACTCCCCCCTTTTTAAGGAAAAAAAATTCATAACATGGAAACGAAAAATTTGGATTTTATAAAAATCGAAAGGGAGCTTACGTCAATAGATATAAACAATTCGATAAAGTTCCATAAAAGTTGGTGGAAGCGTTTTTTATTAATTGTCCGAAGTGTGGACGACGGACGGCAACGGTATACCATAATATGTCCCGTTTTAGACGGGCCTATACAAACAAAGAAACAAGTTATAAAAAATGCTAAACATATAGTACAGATACAAGCGTGCTCGATGTTTGTGATAGAGGGGGAGGGGTGTGAAATTGCTGCGAGTTTTGTTTATCCAAAATCGATTTTACATATGTCCGTTTTTTACAATCAATATTTCACAAATTAAGTTAAGAATAAGAAATCAGTGAAAAAACTATGTAAATTAAGTATTTTTTTATTATCCTACATTGAACTTTTGATGTTGTCCCTTACTTTGGCTTTGTGGAAGCGTCGACCATGTGCATTATACGCTGTCATCATGGCAGAAGTTGAAACACTATGTATTTCCGTTGGTTCCCCCACCCTTTTGTGGGGAAATTTTGGTTGATTATATAGGAAATCGCCAAAGCATGACTGGACCCCCTTAAGGTCAGTCAGTGCCACCCCTTATGAAAAGTTCTGGATCAACCACTGCTGCTGTCGTAAATGATGGTAGCGAGGGTTAACTATCGCTAATGCTTCACCAACTCTAGCTTCACACACGTTGATTCCTTTGCATGATAAATGTAACTACTAGTATTTGTTCCATGTACATGATGCATACGGTTTGAAATTCGATCATTTGTGTCGATCTGTGTCGATCTGTTATTTTTTCCTTTTTGTATTTCAAAAGAATATTGTCACTGACTGAGACCCCTTTTTTGTGTCGACATATTTGTCCTATAATACTCGTTTTGCTTTCACATATTGAAGATGTAAAATCATATTAAAGACATGATAATAGAATGTACATAATACAGAACCTCGGGGGAACTGATTCATGTTTGTTGAAATACTATTCACATAATTATTATATATTCTTTGCTACATTTTGTTTTCGGTAAAAGCAAATATAAGAAGTCTTTCATTCTTCGAAATATACATTTACCACACAAACATGCATGCAAGTTAATTTCATATTTTCTTTTATAAGATGCTTGCTTATTTGAAATTCTGCGAATAAAATTGTGAATATCATAAGCTTGGGAAAAACAAGTTTGTATTAAACAGATTCAAAATTAGGAAACGCTGTACAATGTAGAAAAATACAAAATTGAAAACATATACTAGCACAGTGATCAGAATAATTTAACATCTACACCCATCCCTCCCCATCCCTTTCGAATCGCGAACCCTGCTCCTTGAGCATGTACAGAAACTGACATGGACAATATCTATTATCTTACCTCCTATACATTTCCAGGAATATGATTGGTTAAAAGCGTCCGCGTGCAAACCGTGTATATTTGATATTAGGTTAGTAGGGAGGCGGGGCTTATCTCATACACGGTTAGTAGTGGAGTTACGTCCCTTTATATTCCTTATTAGGTAAGAAGGGGGCGGGGCTTATTTCATACACGGTTAGTAATGGTGTTATGTCCCTTTGTAAAACAAAACGGTACTGAGAAAAAATCTTAAAAGTTCCAACAGACGAAGAAATTGATGATTAAGACATAAAACACATTTAAACCTTACAAGTCGTTATTGTTGGCATCTGTTTTTGTAGGATCAATGGAAGTATTTTCTTAGCGCTAACAGTATTGAAGACTTGCTCATTTTAAGAATCACTAGTCTTAATTTCACACGTTAATATAGTCGGTAAGATAAATTCGTTACATAGTGTGCTAGTGACGTAATACGGTATATATGGGGTCAGTAAATTCCATATGGGGATTCGAGCTTCGCTCTCACCCCATATGGAATTTACTGACCCCATATATACCGTATTAGGTCACTAGCACACTATGTAACTAATAATATTCTATTATTTTCTCTTCTTTTCTAACATGTTTGACACATTCAGCCACGATATGGTCCAATGCAACTTCGTCTACTCCGCATCGCCTAGTAATTCCATTTTCAGAACAAAAACGACTTACGGAAAGAAAAGACAAAGAAAAACAAAAGTCAGATAGATAGACAGATAGCAAGATATATACAATGAATGACAGATTGATAGATCGAAAGATAGATATAAACACGTAGCTACAAAGACAGCTATATACATTGTATATAGATAAAAAGAAAGAATGATTCTTTGTGGTCATTATCGTACTTGTCAGTGTACCATTCTTGTTCGGAATTTGTTGATACCACACATAGTTCACACACACACACACACACACACACACACACAAACACACCTTAAAAAGATCTTCAAGACATATTGCGCTTAAAACAAGACAAAAAAAAAACGGAAATAGTAAAACATTTAATAAAAAGGGACAACAATTTAAACATTTAAAACGTCTACATTGAAACAAATTACATTTCGTTCCCATTATTAGACATTTAAATAATGAACATTTTTCAAATTTGAATATTGCACAGTAAAATGAAAATTGAAAAATTGGAGCATTTTTCATTTTTCAATATTAAACGTCAAATTGAAAAATGCTCCACGTTGGAGCATTTTTCATTTTTCAATATTTGAAGACAAATTGAAAAATGCTCCACGCTTGAGCATTTTTCATTTTTCAATATTGTAAGTCAAATTGAAAAATGCTCCACGTTAGATCATTTTCCATTTGTCAATATTGTAAACTAAATTGAAAAATGCTAAAGGTCAGTATTTTCAATATTTGCTTTTAAGAGTGAGATTGAAATATGTTTTGTTTTCTAAAGCAAGCAAATACAAATGTTTTAATAATTTAAAACTTTTGACAAAATAAAATCATTTTTAACAGAAAGTTATTGTTATTTGTTTCAATATCTTCGTTAAATCAAAAATATAATTTCATGAAAATAACAAATTTCAAATCTCATAGAGAAAATGTTTTTTCGAAAGTGATTTCTATAGATTTTTGTTACATTTTTCAAACCAACTACCTTTAAGATTTGCAGAGCAATTTGAAAATTTATTTTTCATTTTAAAATGAAAAATGTTTGGCGTAAATGTACACGGACGACTACACTTATTAAAATGTATGAGAACGTAGCTGTTTGCTTTATCAGCTGATTACCGGAAAAAAATGTCTACTTTTACGTCACGTTCGAGCAGTAGTGTCATATTCATCTTCTGTTTGCTGTCCGAAAAAATGATCATACGTTTCGTCATTTCTGTCCTGTAACGTGTGATGACTTCCGGAATCATAAATATTATCTGCCGTGTGACTGTATATATTGTTATCATTCGGGTTACCTCGTTGTCTTTCGTTACTGGAAACATCGTAAGTCCCATCTTCATTAGACATATTATAAAGATCGGCTGATTCTTGACCATCCCGATCCAACTGCTCTGGTTTATGTAAATTTGTATCGGTTGGTGTAATTATATCCTGACTGGAAGATTGAGACAAGTTTATTTTTTGTTGACCTTTGTCGTCATTTTGCAATTCATCTAAAGCTTTGTTGTCGTTACTTGAACTAGCCTCCTGTTTACCAGGTTTAGATCTGTAAAACAAATTGATAATCAACAACATACATGTATTCGTTTGTGCCATACTGGCGAATTTAAGTACAAAATGAACTATTGAGTATGGTAAGCATACGCACTCATCATGTTTAGGCAGTTTATAGATTTGCAGATGTAGTCCGAATTTTCATTAATGAAGAAAATGTTTCCTAACTGTGTTACGACATGTAGAACCATTGTCGAATACAAACTGGAAGTCATATGATATTCAACATTTTACAATAGATATGTTTCATACACTTCAACGGCTAAGTACTAGTGCTACTATAAAATACACTACTAATCAATTATGTCTTCCCGTACTTTAATTCGCCGACAGCTTTTCCGTATTCAATAACAATAACCTTTATACTACGTCAACCTCACATCGCATGTGCGAAGAAAACCACATGATAAAAAAAGGTAAACAAACATTGACATTAAGATGATATTTATAATATATATTATGTTAATAAATGTATACCTTGTTTTGAGGCATATAACAACCATAACTATAATTGTAAGAATAACTCCTCCACTAACACCAGCTGCTATTCCTAAAAAAACCCAACAGAAAACGAACGTCTATGTCAAATTTACCAATCATTTTTTAACCTTTGTCGTGATATGGTACTACTCTAAAGTGTACAATGACTTCCAATTGACAACCAATATGGTATACAGGAAACACCTCCCCCTGAACGGTATGCAGACACCATACAATTGTTCAGTAAATGTTTTATCCCGGATGTAAATTTCCCCTAAAAGTAAGCTTTTCTTATATAGAACGCATGAAAGAAATCGATGGTACGCATTTCGTATGTCACTAACACAGAAATGAAGCCCCTATTATCATTATCATTTTCGGTTATGTTTTACACAGTCTGACCTTTTAAGTTCATTTGTTCAACATGAACCAGCATAAATGATGTACTTTAAAACGCACACTGTAAAAATATCATTACTTTGAATGATAATTGCTGTTGAAGAAATAGGAAACAAAAACAAAAATTTTGGAGGAGTACTTATCCTGGTTGTTTGGTTTATCAAAAACGATTGATTTATAATACCTGAACTTGTTACAAAATCAATTTATAAACAAAATCACAAAATGGTGGTGCCTTGATAGATATGTCGTTTAATTGACATATTCGAGCTTCTATAATTCATACATTATTCGAATTATTTTAATCAGCTATATATATTAAAAAATTGTAAATGGTATCTTTATTCGTTTTTCATCTAGCTAGGACAATAAGTTTTATATCTAGTTGAATATTGGAAGATAAAAACATTTAGCATTGGACAATAAGTACAGTTTAGAGGTAAATAACAAAAATACCAAACTCAGAGGAAAATTCAAAATGGAAAGTTCTTAAATTATCCGATGCCAAAATCAAAAACTCTAACACATGAAACAAGTGTGTAAAAACTGTCGTATTCATGAGTTGGTAAAGAAATTTTCATATGTAGACAATGGTGAATTGAACCTTTTTTTTTAGCTAGCTTAACCTTTCACTTGTATAACAGTTACATCAAATTTTGATACATTGACAAAACAAACAGACATTAAGTCTTTGATGCATGATTTCTATAATTTAGTTATTGTTGGCTTTGAACTAGCTTTCAGTAACTGCGCGTACCCTCAGATCTATACTAAGTGTATTTTTGTTGTTTGGATTAACAAGTACCCGTTATTTTTTGTTTTGGTAGATGTATTTCCTTTTGCATCTAATGAGTTTCAACTGATTTTTATATGATGTATATAGAAATAAAGATAACTATAAGATGTGGCATTACATTCCTAAAAGTTTTTCTTGCGTTACATGTATCTAAGTATGTTTTTTTTTAACTACAGGCGTTTATGAACAATTGAAAGATTTCATGTAGTTTTTGACATACTAGTCTTTTGGCCGTTTTCGTTTCGTTTTGGCCTTGGCAGTTCGTGTCCGACTTATGCGTTTGTTCATCCGTTGGTATCTTTTGTCTATCTTAGATTGCTAATAAGATAAAAAAAAAATGTTCAGTACCTATTACATCATTTGGAACTGGAGGCTCCAACGATTCATCTGGTATATCTACCAAAAAAATAATATAACATTCATCATCATGAAAAAAAAATAAAAAAATTCATAAATGGATACACAAGTAGTTGCAGATAGGGTCTTCCACGTGACTTTTACGTTGAAACTGATTCTAAAAATATGTAGCAACACGACGGGTGCTAAATGTGGAGCAGGATCTGCCTACTCTTCCGGAGCTCGTGAGATCACCGACAGAGTTTGGCGGGGTTAGTGTTGCTTAGTCTGTAGTTTTCTATGTCAGTTTATGTTCGATCGATGTATTATGTACTATTATTTGTCGGTTTGTCTTTTTCTGATACGTATATGAACAAAAAACCACACAAGTATGTCTGAAGGATTTTAATAAAATGTTATTAACTGGTATGTCGTCTTTATTCCAGAGAAAGCAAGTTTGAGGTGAGCTTCGTGTTCATGCTTTTGTATACAATCAATCCCCTAGTATGATTTTATACGCTGTCAATGTTTTTAAAACATATTTTCTGGTGGTTAATTGTTTCGAAGTAGCGTTGTGAACATGCATTCGCCGTAATTGCATTTGTAAAGGTGACATTGTTATTTTGAGTTTGAATAACACCAGTAAAGCCGTGTTTCTTGATTTTTGAAATTTAGTTCTCTAAGTGATTGTTGCTCATTATATCCCCTTGTGTTGTATGACCTGATTTCCGTCTCCTGCCTAGCACGGATATATCAACTACTGCTTTAAATATCATGGGAGGTTATCTAATTATCATACAGATTGACAGACAGATCATGTACATGTTGTTTATGATGATACACATATATTCATTGTTTTTTCTTTCAATTCGAAAGCATTGCGTAAACGAAGAAAAAAAAATCGGTTTTAGTAGTGTGAATAAATTCATAATTGAATGTCTCGACCAACATGACCAAGGACCTGTATTTCACATTTTAATTGATTCTCTCAATAATGTCGTGTCGAGCAGTGTACTTGCAATTGTTAATAAGCTAAATTATATATCGTTGATATTTCACTGACGTTTGAGCTCCTTTCAATGACTGTAATTTCCTCGTTTTTTTAAAGAAGAAAACACTTTGTTAGTTCGAATATAAAACACTTACCGACGCACATATACTTTACAGAAACATTTTTTGTAAAATCGTAACAGTCTTCAGATTTGTTCATACGTTCAAACACACTGTAATAACAGTGTTCTGACTTGTTGAATTTATTTCTGCAAACGTTGTTTAAGTCAGTTTGAATAGCTTTTTCTTGACAATCCGTTTTGTGTTCTGGCTGTAGTGATAATTTAATATCACCAACAATGAACTGTGTTTCACATTCTATTCTAACTGGTTTTCTCATGTCTCGGCAAGTAGAAAGTATTTGTTCTCCTTAGTAACGAAAACAAATGTATATTCAATGAATGAAAAATACAGTGATTACAAAACAATAATTCGCTAGCATGTGAACTTGTCTTAATGCCCGTGTAAATCAGTAAACTAAGTAATGCATTTATTTTTTACATGAAAAAGTCCAATGGTGATTTACGTGAACATCAGCTTGTTGCATATATACCAAGGGAATATGTTTTAAATATCTCTCATATTTTAGCAGAAGCATTTTGTTATATGCAAAGTATCCATTTTTTTATCAACCAAACTTTAACATGTGTTAAAAGTAAAATACATCATTAAAGGTCGGACAATTGAAACATTTTTAAAACGTTAATGTTGATCATTTTATATTTACTTGCCAAATAGGTTACATTGAATTTGACCATATATTATGTTATTGGTGCTCATGGTTAAAAAAGGAAAAATAAAAACGGCTGAGCGCGGTCATCGTCGTAACATTGTTTATTTAAAGTTATACCAGAAGTCACAATTGTTCATGACATAACTTGCATATATTACCAATGTCATTTCAACTGATCGGGCGGAGCTTACGTTTTAATTTGCATAAGGACAGTCTATTTGAAGATGTGTGTGATTAGGATGATTGCCGTTATAATTATTACTGATTTCTAATCACCTATCAGTGCCATCAAAGGAATTAACAAAAGAATAACTGGACACTTCATTGATGAGTTTATCCTAAAACGCCTATCTATGGATGGAATGGTTTATTATGAACGAAACGGTTAAACTCCGCCCAGTCAAGTGAAATAAATTGAGTAATATTCACAAAACAATTCAAAGAAAGGCTGTGAAAAAACACAACAAACACCGCTTAAAACAAATTTGAGTAATAAAGAAAGACAATCAGGTGTTGCTCTGTGAACTGCTCAATGACATGCGATTCATGTTGAACAAGAAGTCATTGTAAAAGGATGCTGTTACGAAATCTCCCAAACATATCTCCCATAATTCGCCATTCCCATGGTCCCATATTTGATTTGATTTGATTTATTGTCCCATACAAGAGTATATATGATTTAGTGGTGGGGATCTCAACCATGGTGGGGATCTCAAAAATCTACAAGTTTCAAACAGGAATGTGTGGGTGACCCCCGGGACTTCACCTATATTTCATTTGATTTGTTATATTGTCCTATACAAGAATATATATTGGTTAGCGGAGGAGATCCCCACCAATAACGAGTTTTCAAAATGGAGGGGTCGGGAGGACCCCAATAGACTCTCCCTATATTTCATTTGAGGTGTTTTATTGTCACATACAAGAATAGATTCACTTATTTTCGTGGGTACCAATTTTCGTGGATTAAGGAAAACTCACATGTTCGTGGATATTTAATTTCGTGGTTTTGCAGGAGATTGCATACAAGCCTATAGGAAATTTGCCATTCGTTGAACACTTAATTCTGTGGTTCACCTTTACCCACGAAATCCACGAAAATTGGTATAATAATGAATCCACAGTATGGTTTAGGGGTGGGGGATCTTGATCGTTCATACGTTTTCAAACAAGAGGGGATGGGGTTTGCCCCCCTTTGACTTCCCTTTTATTTCATTTGATTTGTTTTATTGTCCCATACAAGAATATATATGGTTTAGGGTTGGGGATCTCGACCGTTTACAAGATAATAGCACATTCTAAAATTGAAAGGGGAGGGGATGACCCCCAGGGACGCACCTTATAATTCATTTGATTTGTTTTATTGTCCTGCAATCATTTCTGAAGATTGCACGTATCTATCACTTACAGTTTTCAAGTTATAGTCATTTGAATTTTTTTTTAAATTATATCCCATAGGGTTCTATAATTATCCCCTCCCTTCTGTATGCCCCTCAAAATGCCCCTTAATAGACCCAAATGCACAAACGAAAGATTGATGGCTCCCCTACACATGTTAGTCTAACATTTTATAAAACTCTAGGTAAATATGACAAGATTATTTTGAGAACCACTGCGGACAAGTTCATTTTCAAAGTGGCGGAAGAAAAAGAAGAAGAAAAAGAAGAAAAGAAGAAGATTAATAAAAATGATAAGATCTGAGCTGAAACAATAAGTTTCCAAACATTGTTTGGAAGACTTAAATATTATTGCTTGAGGATTTCTTTAAAAGATTTATATCAACTACAGTTTTGATAATTGTATTTAGATCCCAACAGTGCATAGGAAAGAATACTATTTTAAAAAATGCAGTTTTCACAAAAAACATTTTTCAAAAAGACTTTTTAATTTTCTGTTTAATAGCACACCCTGTCAAGGAAATGTGATTCCAGACTTTAAGTACACATCTTTGTTGATGAATTATATTAATATTTACCTTGGCAAGACCTATACGCTATCGATGTGTCATCTATCAGAATAGCACGTACTGGTACTTTTTTGCTATTGTTAAAGAGTGCTTCTAAGATGATACCAAATGGACCTTTTCCATTTATATCTACTGATATATTGAACCATTTGTTGTAAAATGTAGAAGTACCATTTATTGTAATTATTAATTTCTCTTTACTGTTAGAAGTTTGATATATATTGAAAATGCAATCCGTGCAATTAAGATAAAATTGATACCAAAGTGTCAAACATATTGATCCCATGAATTCATTATTTGTATGTATACGTGCAGTACCAGCTGTTTTACTATTGGATACTACAATTATACTATAACCTTGGTTGTCTGAAGAAGAAATAAAAAACATTAATATAACATGTTATACACGTATCAACAAGCCTGCCTAATTTCTTCTAATTTATGTGATGATGAACATTTTGATATTTACTAGTCAAGAAAGGTATCGATACACAAGATGGAACTCTAATTTATCATGACATACAATACATAGGAAAAGCTGTTAAATCATCCAACGGAAAACATTCATTTACAAAGCACATGCATATATATTTGATAAATTCGAAAGTTAGAAAATTGAACACGGGGGTCAAATTAATTGTCCGGAAGATGATGACATATATGTAAGTCGGTACTTAGTTTTGCAGATGTGAATGAAGAATTCAATTACCTACAAATTTCTTCAAAGGTAAAACACTGTTAAGTTTAGACCAATTGTTGGTACAGTGTATCCTATTGCATTATATATGGAAAATGCATTGCCTTGTATCGTGTATGTGGTCTCCTATATGAAGTTTGATCTATCATTTGATGAAACCAAAGACATATCATACATGTAACATGTGTGCGTTTTGTTCAATATTAGTCAAGATGTAGAACTTGTATAATACATATACAGATTTTACTTACCACCGTCTACTCTAGTATGGTCCTCACGAAAATTATTACGTTTCCATCCAAAATCATCTGATGATGACGGTTTCGTCCAACCCCCAAAATCTTTCTCAAAATTACTTACTTCTGTCCCGTTTTCTGAATTGAGTTGAACATAATTCTTAATAATATATCATGTAACATTGTGTATAAGCAGGTTGTTTTTAATAAACTTTTTTTCACAAGGCCTTAACACATATTGTAATTTATATACTATTATTATGATACTTGCACAGGGAAATTGAATTGACAGTTAAGCTACACGTACTTGTATGTGTAATAAGATTAAGAATGGAAATGAGAAATCGTCAAAGAAACAACAACCTGACAAAAAAGAAGACCACAATTAAATAACTTCGAGTCTAAATTAAGTCGAAAGTTTATCACTATTTATATCTTGAGTTTCAGGGACAATGAAATGCTGACATTCTCGAGAGACTTATCCTTGACCCAGAAGCGTAGATAAGAATGATATGTGCGTCAGAAAAGATATAAGTGTTTCGGCAGGATTCGTTTTTATATTTGAGTAACCATATGTCTGCAAAAACGTATTAAAGCTTGCTACATTGGTATGAATGGACACCTGTAAATTTTTTTTACAACCGATAAGTATATATTAAGTAATAATTAAAATAGTCTCACACCTTGTATAGATTATTTTTAAGGTGTAACACCATTAATTCTTCCCGACCAGAAAGCACATACCAGAAAGTAGTACATGTTTAACACAAAATAGTTCCTACGCATGAGTGTAACTTTCAAAACATGTAGAATATTTAGGTATTATTGGTATCATTTCAAAGCTGAAAGATTGGTGATCATTGTAGAACACTTTTGGCATATTACTTTGAATAATCAAAAATCTACACCAAATTTTATAAAGAGGGTACAATTTGTCTGTTTGTCAGATCTGAAATACCTGTTTTGGTACATCCGTAGTTCTGGGAATCAGTCCTTTCTTATATTTCATTAATGGTATGTTGCATTGTTCAATGCAAGATACCATAAAGTGTTGCTTTGACATGCAATGATTGTCACTTTATTCGAACTTAAAACAAAAGAGCTGTTTTTGCTTGAAATTGAGGAATTTAACATAGAAAGCAATGAGACCATGAATTAGTGGTGTACTTCCTTAACGGCACTTATTAAAAAAGCCCCTGATTGTCAGACATTTTAGAACTTTTATCTAATACATCGACTTGTCCTTCAGTCATATTGGATGTTTCTTTGTTTTATGTTTGTGTTAAATATATTCATCCGTCGCACGTCACGATACCAGTTTATTCAATAATATGTTCCATGCTCGATCTTTATCAATCTAAAAAGGGGCAAACAAAATATAAAAGAAGTAAAGGTTTGAAAATAATACGTACCGTGTTTACAAGTGTATGAAAAGTTTATGTATCTGACCTCCCGTAAACAGGTTGATGTAAAATTGTAATCAACCAGACAGGAATTATAACCATTACAATTATCTTCTAAAGTCTGTTTATCATTGGAATTCAAAACACATGTTTTGTCACGACAGATCGTTTCCTCCTCGTGTATATCAATATTTTGTATTAGTATTTTGGAAGTACTCCTACATGAGATGTTTATCGTATTTTCTTCTAAAAAGCGAATTGTCGAAACAAATTCTACAATTATAAAGATAATGGTATGAATATGCAACACCAAATCAAATCAATAATTCCAATGTTATAGATATAGAAATACGACGAAACACAAGAATATGAAGGCAAAAATCATTCACAATAAATATTCGAGTTTGATAGCCATAACTCGTGCAGTCACGTGTTGTCATAAAAATTCTATATTCAAACAAAATCAGTGTTTGTTATTTGTTTTAGTGAAATACAAATCAAGTCATCAATGGCGTATGTTCGTCAAATGTGATATTTGGTAATTTACATCAAGTAATTACTTTAATCAAATCATATATTCAATAATGCATGAATATAACAATATTCTCGTCATATGGACAATTTTGTTAGCAGGTACCATTTTTCAAATTAGTGCAACCAAATTTTTGACGTCATCTATTTCAACACAAAAATGGTAAAAATCTTGAGATATGAACTACTTCTTAAAAACAATCTTACATTTACAGTTTTATGCACTACCGATTGAGAAACAGCGGCACATGGTACAACAAAGTTATTATTCAACTACAAGTTCAATTTAGTGATGTTTCACAAATAATAAAAAGAACATAACTTTGTTTTGGTTTGAAATGTCCTTCTCGGGGGGTTTCCCTGTTTTGTCAACTTAAAAACACGGTAAATTCAACATTTGTTACTTTCATCCTGTTAGGAGGATTAAATTCACTGTTTTTATCGTAAATTGTACTCTGTCAGCACTTTTTGAAATTGGCCCTCCAGTAAACAAAAATGGGGGAAAATGGTCCTTTCTCTTTATTTGATGATGGCATCAAGTAAAACTACAAAAATGAAATGGTAGAAACATTTCTACATATGAACACATTTTACTTTAGTTATACAAAATACGTAAAGATTATTTGTAAACAAAGTCTTATTAGATGCGGTATGAGGGATATGCCTTTCCTTTAACACTAGAAGGAAGACTTAGGCTCATAGCGTAATATATGAATAGCAGGGTTAATAGTCATATCTTAACACCAAATGATACAACAAATGTTTTTGTCTGAAGTATTGATGTAATACTCATTGCAAGAAGTTACGGAAACTACGGAGAGTATGTAGTATTATATCTCATAAAACACAAAATAGTTTGTATCGGTATAAAATTCATTAGATTATATTAATGCATGCTAAATAATTGAAAGACTAGTGACCTATTTGTATTTTTAATTAAATGAGTTGATATTTTACGGAGACTTGATTTTAGATGAAGATATTGCCTTCTTATATATATATAATAAGAATATATATATATATATATATATATATATATATATATATATAAATAAAACTTATATCTTAATGTAGTCGACATCTTTTATTCTCGATAAATACTATTTTTAAAGAAGAATTCAGAAAAATCCCTTGCAGCAGTATCTAAAATACGTAGTTTACAAATTATAGATAAGACGATCGAAGGACACATATATTCTAAAAATGATAATATTACCTGCTGTATTAATCGGTGTTAAGTGAAAACACAAAATATATAAGAGTGACAATTCACTTATCCGCAAAGTATCCATTTTAGATAAAACTGTTTAATGTAGTAACATTCAGGAAGTGTCATATGTTATACACAGTAGTTTTAATGAATGAGTTATAAAAACGGAAAATTATCAGATGAAAACAACTTAGATCAGTGAAGTGTGAGTTATAAAAATATTAAATAAGGTAGTAAAGGGACTATTTTGTTCTACAATATATGAAGTTAATATCGTTTCAACCATGATGTTCGAAAACTATAAATTGATTCAATATTTTCAATAAAATTACATTTTTAGTGGTGTAATTGTAACATAAAATATTGTCTCCCATGAAGTATTGTCTGTCGGACAATATTTCATATAAAATATTGTCCACTGACTATATTTTTATAATGAAATATTGTCATTGACAATATTTTATTATGAAATAGTGTCCTTGTCCATGAAATTTTGTCATCTCCTTCTGGACAATATTTCACTATGAAATTCTGTTCATGACAATAGTTCACTATGAAATACTGATCAATACTGGTTTTGAAAATCTTTTTCAATCGAATTATTACATAATTAGAAATAGTAGCACACAAGCATGTTTCATGCATATTTTTATATTTATAACTAAAATGTTTTTTTTATAGTAAGGAATTTATATTATTACTAATAGTGAGTTTAAAATATGCATAGATACTTTACAAATGGTTAATAATAGATTTAATAATTGTCAAATAGATATAGGAAGATGTGATATGAGTGCCAATGAGACAACTCTTCATTGTATGTTTCATTATTTTACATTAATTACACTGTACAAATATAAGTAATGTACTGACAATCACTTATTTTGTAATATATATATATATATATATACAAAAATTCCTATATACCTTCTCTAACATGAATATATGTTGATAACTACCCCTTCATGAGACAAAATTCCATGACAATCTGTCTATGAAATATTGTCTCAATACTTACAAAATATAACCAAAATATAACCTCCCTTTAACAGAACAAAATTTCATAGTATTCATCTGTGAAATATTGTCTCAATTCACACAAAATATAACCTCCCTTTAACAAGAAAAAGTTCCATAGTATTCATCTGTGAAATATTTTCTATATACAGACAAAATTTTACTATGAAAATTTGTCCTTCTCTGGACATTTTTCCATAGACGAGGACAATGTTTCATGATACATAGTTATGAAATATTGTCTTGTGGTACAATATTTCATAAGACAATATTTTGCTTTACATAATATATGGGTCTGCGCTCATATTTTCCACATTATTATAATGTTTTAGAAATTATATGTCTCTCTTAAACTATGTATTCAACAAAGAACTGGCACGCATAGTTATAACCCTTAGTTTGCTTTTTGAAAAATAGTTCTGAGAAAAATAAGTTTGCTATATCATTGTTTAAGTTGTCCAATTGAAGAGGAAATTGTTTGTTTTCTATAGATTGATTATTTTGTATGTTTTCAAAAATAAGTATCAATTATTTTAATTCTTGAAAGCGTTCAACATGAACTAAAAGACGATAAAATGATAAATGACGCCAAACGGTACTGTTTTCCTGTTAAATGGGTAGGCCATATAACTACAAATGTAAGTTAATAATCGAACCAAGGAAAACGAAGACATTAACAGTGATTAAACAGATATAATTAAATATTGTAATATTGTATAAAAATTTATTATGATACGATTTGTTTTACTTATTAAGTATTTCTCAATCCTCACTTTCAGAAAATAATTTCTTTATAATAAGGAAATCTAGCACTTTTGATTTGTGGAAAAGAGTTTCACGCTCCATTTTTTTTTCAATTTTTATTAACTTAAACCACATTTTAAAATCATCTTGAATATATATTTAAAATCTATATTCAACTAGTATATATTTGTTTAGGGGCCAGCTGAAGGACGCCTCCGGGTGCGGGAATTTCTCGCTACATTGAAGACCTGTTGGTTACCTTCTGCTGTTGTTTTTTTTTCTATGGTCGGGTTGTTGTCTCTTTGGCACACTCTCCATTTCCATTCTCAATTTTATCAATTTGTGTTTGTATTAAATTGGTTGTTTCTTGTATGATCTAATCAAAATTTTACAATTGTGTAAATAATGTGGCTTTAATAACAATCTATAACTATGTTTTGTAATCATTTATAATTAAAAGGTGAAGCATTATATAAACTATATTTTAACTTATCAATTAAAAATATATCAGTTTCAAATTGAAGTTCTAAATCTTTTCAATTCTAGAAATAGCGAAATAATGTCACATAATTTGAGAACGTCGAAATTGTGCTCTTGTCTAAATAGTACAACGAAAAAAACAATAAAAAAAACCCTACTTATTTTTAGGTCTTTTTTATGGTTATATAGCTTGTAAAACCGTTTTGATTCTTATGAATAAGCTGCTTTTAATTATCCTGCTATGAGCATTCTTATAAAGGCTAACATAAAAGATTAGAACGCTTGGACGTTATAAAGATTGTTTTCATTTTCGATCAGACATCTGCTTTAAATGCGAAACTTAGTGACAGACAAAATATTGCTTACCATAATAATCTGACTTCAAAATAAGGAATTATTGAAAAAAGTCTCATAAAAACAAGTATTTTCGAATATTTACACATACAACATGTACAATTGTTGTTCTAATTAAACGTTAAATATGACAATAAGGAGATATGGTATTATTACCAATGATACAAGCATCCACCAAAGTACAAATGTAGTGGATATAATTAGTTACAAATTGTGCTAGTTACCTAACAATATATATATGGGATCAGTAGAACACCAGAAACAAATTCATCTTACCAACTATCTTAATCTTAATCGTCCGGTACTCAACAATGAGAAAATCCAATCCCTTTAGTCGAATTGAAAAATATGAAACAATTCAATTGATATACTAACGCCAAAATGTATAACAAAACAAATTTCGAAAAGTAAATATGAGAGACATGAACCAACCACTGAACAACTGAACTACAGGCTCTTGAATTTGAACAGGATCATAAAGAGTGTTGCGGGTTAAACCCACCTTTTAACCTGGAAAATCGGTGTAACAACAAACCGTAAAAATCAGTTGAAAAGGACTCAGAAAACTCGTCAGATCGATACAAATGAAAAAAAAACACAGACATACCATACAGCAATTAAACACCACCTCGTACAGATCTGCAATTAACTGCAGTTATCTTCCGGTAGTTCAACGCCAATAACAATTAATAATCAGGCATGTTACTAAGAGTAAAAATGTATACAATGTCGTCCAATATCACATACATTTAGTGGAAAGACGTCATAAACATGTACAGTCAGATAAAATATTGAACCAATTATTTGAACTTGCAGAAAAAAAAACAACATTTTTACCAAAGATAAAACAGGAGTCTATATGGGAGGACTCAATATGCAATGCTTTAATTGCGAAGCCCTGTTAGTAAGGCAATTGTGGACATCTCTAAAATGTAAATACTCATGAAAAATGATTAACTTTATTTATTGCATTCAAAGTCAAACAGTGTAGGTGTTTGCCATCTACTTTCGACATCAGTAATGGTATTGGCAAAATTAAGAGCGGCATTTCGTACCTTATAGTAGATTGGTATATATACCATTTCGTACCTCATGAAATATTTATATGTAGAACATTTCGTACCTTATGAAAGGTTATATGTGCGACATTCGTACCTCATGTAAGATTTGTATGTATACCATTTCGTACCTTTATGCTTATGGAAGATTTATATGTAGATCATTTCGTAATTCTTGAAAGATTTGAATGCATGCGATTCCGTACCTAATGAAAGATTTGTATGTATAGATAATTTTATACCTAATGATTGATTTACATGTTGACCATTTGGTACATCATGGAAGGTTTACATATGTTCAATTTGTCGTATCTTTTGGAAGATGTATATGTATGCCATTTCGTACCTCGTGTAAAATTGGTATGTGTTTCAATTCTTGCCAATCCTGATGCAAATATATTTGTCTATTACTTCCTTTTTAGGTGAATATTAATTTGTGTCCCTTATTACTACATTTCCCGATAAAACATAACTGTTAATGACCATAAAGACATTTGTAAATTGTTATTTCTTTGTTGATTAATTAACCTCATATATATAGATATGAAAATATTCTGGACAAAGCCTGGAAACAAAAAAAAATGTAATTGAAACTATGAAGTTGTCAAAGTGCTGCTAACTTCATCAATAGTCTGATTATAAAATTTCTACGGCTGGATGCATTCTATTTATGTTACATTTTAAAAACAAATAAAACCATCTAAAATAAACCAGTATGATCTAAATTTAACACATTTAAGATACTCATCATGCGGCTCTACTATGAGGGATTTTCCTTTTTTTAAATTGTAATGTTGTGTTATTTTGACTATCTACAAATATATAATACAAAAAATAGGATATTTAGTCCATGAGGTGCGAATTAATAAATTCATTTGGCTCAAAGGTTACAAAATGTTTTTGTTCATGGCTATTTAATGGTTTATGTTGAATACGAAATGGTCATTTTTGGTATCAAATGGTAGAGGTACGAAATGGTCGAAAAATCAGATATGCGAAATGGTAAAGGTTCAAACTAATGTGTTATCGATGCATGCACAGAAGGAAATACTTGAATTGAAAACGCAGCGGCTCCGTTATAGCATTTGTTTTTCTATTGATTGGTATATTCTGAATAGACGTTCGAATTGCTTAGACAGTCATTCCTGCTTTTAGATTAGCCATGTCGCAGTTGTCAACTATCAAAGACGGGATTCAAAGTTATTGTGAAACTGCCTATTCTAGAGGTGGTGTGAATCAGATGTGGATACTTACAAATTCCAAAGATCTTTTAGAGTACATACAATCTAACTCTCTTTCATCTTGTAACAGTATTAAAACATTTGACTTTTCTACTCTTTACACAAGTATTCCACATTCCAAACTAAAAGACAAATTGAAAGAGTTGGTATTACTTTGCTTCATAAAAAAGAATGGCCAACGTAGATACAAGTATCTTGTCTTAGGGAGGGATAAATCATACTTTGTAAAGAATCACTCTGATTCCAACAAAAAATTCTCTGAAACTGATATTATCAAGATGCTTGATTTCTTGATTGACAACATATTTGTAACGTTCGGAGGACGTGTTTTTCAACAGACTGTCGTCATCCCAATGGGAACAAACTGTGCCCCTCTACTTGCCGACTTGTTTCTTTATTATTATGAGGCTGACTTCATGCAGGAACTTCTTAGGAAGAAAGATAAGAAGTTAGCAATATCCTTTAACTCTACTTTCCGCTATATAGATGACGTTCTTTCACTAAACAATTCAAAATTTGGTGACTATGTGGAACGCATCTATCCCATCGAATTGGAGATAAAGGATATTATAGATACAGTTAAGTCGGCTTCATATCTTGACTTACATCTAGAAATTGACAATGAGGGTCGGTTGAAAACAAAACTTTACGACAAAAGAGATGATTACAGCTTTCAAATTATGAACTTTCCATTTCTAAGTAGCAACATTCCAGCAGCACCTGCATACAGGGTATATATCTCCCAATTGATACGATATTCCCGTGCTTGCCTTTCCTATCATAATTTTCTTGATAGAGGGTTACTGCTCACAAGGAAGCTATTAAAGCAAGAGTTCCAAGTGGTGAAGTTGAAATCATCCCTTCGTAAATTTTACGGACGCCATCACGACTTGGTTGACCGTTATGGAATAACCGTTTCACAAATGATATCGGATATGTTCCTTACATCGTAACTACAATCCCCTTCCCTTTCATGAATGTGACCTACCGAATTAGACTATTTACCGGATTTGTAATCACATAAGCAACACGACGGGTGCCACATGTGGATCAGGATCTGCTTACCCTTCCGGAGCACCTGAGATCAACCCTAGTTTTTGTTGGGGTTCGTGTTGTTTATTTTTTAGTTTTCTATGTTGTGTCATGTGTACTATTGTTTTTCTGTTTGTCTTTTTCATTTTTAGCCATGGCGTTGTCAGTTTGTTTTAGATTTATGAGTTTGACTGTCCCTTTGGTATCTTTGGTCCCTCTTTTGTAGATATTATACATTTTACATCACATTATTACGGTTCTTAATGCCCGCGTCACACTGTCCCAAATTTTTATATACGATGGACACCCGAATACGAAAAATGGTAAGTTCGTACGAAGTTGGTCCCGATCTCGTTAAAATACAAAAAAGTGACCGAAGAAAGTACGATGAATAACGAAGTCTATACGATGGTGCCGAAATTATATACGATAGCAGAAGATGGACATACGAAGGTTAACCGAAGACGGGTATTTAAGCTTCTTATCTCAGCCGAAGCCTACACGATATATCACGAAGGCTACACGATGGATTACAATGATGGCGTGATGGCCATACGATGTCTAAAAGACGTCGTGTACAGCTTACGATGCATTTAAATGATATGCCGAAGGCATCACGCGTTATAAATTGCCTTGTTTGAACTGTAAAATGTGTGAACTAGTCTGAATAATCACCCGTAATTATGCCCATGTTTACTGATCTATCTTAAAGGTAAGGTAATGGGTTCGTTGATCCCTTTTATTCAAAAAGAGCTATTTCCAGGAGAATATCATAATAATATAGACAAAAGGAAGGATGTTGGGAAAGCAACAAATGCGGCAAAATATGACATATAGAAAACAAAATGGTTATGGAGTAAACATTCGTGTGACAACAACTCAAACGATACATAAAAAATCAGAATAATGAAGAAAAAGTTTGTTTCCCTATATACGTGTACCTACAGTGTTGGTGTACGAGGCGCGTTTATGATTTTCATTATGTTACTTGATATGAAAAATTGACAAAAAATAATATTTTACTTGTAAAAGTATATCCTGATCCTGTAATAGCTGCTCTTCTTGTTTCCTTTGAATTAACAGAAACAACGCTGTCGCCTTTCTTGTTCTCATAGAATCATATGATATGAGCTCCATGTTTTGTGAACGTCTTTCTTAACTGTCGTATTAGACTGACCAGTGCATATCGCGCATGGCACTTTAAATGCATTTTAGCTCGAAAATTAACTTACATTTAGCTGGATTGATTGCCGTCGTAGTTCCATCTTGTCGCCTTCGTACTTTTATTCGATGGGATTACGAGGTCTTCACGAAGTCGTGTTGCCATCGTAAGACCTTCGGGTAGCTTCGTGATTCATTCGTGTAGACATCGTAATGTCAAAACTGCCCGATGGAAACGATGGAAACACGAATGCAATACGATGTTCGAAGATGCATTCCCGATGACATTACGATGGTGAGGATGGTGATACGAACTCAATACGAACTCTCAACATCGGACTCACCTTCGGGGATTTTTTAACATGTTAAAAAATTTAGAACCCTTCCCGAAGTTGTCCCCGAAGGCTAAAAAAAGTGGCCGATGGTTCTATGATGGTTAAAGATGGCACTACGAATAGCCCGATCTGGATACGATCAGTCTCGATTTTGAAAATTTCCATAATCGTGTTGCCATCGGCGTAAAAATCGGGACAGTGGGACGCGGGCATAAACAAATAGATGAAGTGGTCCATTGAAGCACGCTTAATATTAGTCAGCATAATGTCATTACAATAAGCAAACGTCTGAAGTAAAACTATAAATATCTATAATTAAAAGTCTTATGTAAACAAAATACACAAATCACGACCAATACTAGAGTTTCGGTTAGTATAATCCTTAAATCAATAATGTTATCGTATCTGAATACGTAATCTAAAAAAATGCTTCGGAACTGGGTAATACCCATTTTGGAATATTTAATTTTCCATAACCCAATCTTTGAATTTAGAAAATTAATTACAAAACTTAGAATCAGTGACCATTCATTATTAATTGAAAAAGGAAGGCATTTTAAAATTCCTCGCGAAGAGAGACTTTGCAAAAAATGCAAAGTACTAGATGATGAGAAACATTTCTTAATAAATTGTTCTCATAATTCAAATATTAGATTACCATATTTTAATTGCATTAACAGAGAAAGTAATTCATTTGCTAATCTCACTGACAATGACAAAGTTATATATATACTTAACCCATCAACACCAACACAAGTGAATAAACTAGGATCCTTTATAAAAAAGTCAATGGAACTGAGGACAGGGGACCCTTTAATACTTACCTGAATTTGTGTATATATATTGAGTTACTTAGTTATTGTCTTTATTTGTTTTTGTTGTTGTTATATGTCACAAACGGTATAGTTTATATGGCAATAAAACTTTGAATTGAATTGAAAAAATAACTTAGACTTGATGATAGAGATATTGACCATAACAAACTAATGATATCAAATTCAACTTTGTCGAAATTAACTATTAACGATCATATGTCTAATTTGACACATTGAGTACAAAGCTCATTAAAAGACTACTTTAATATACAGTTATAATAACAATTTCGGTCAGGATAAATGCTCCGTATTCTTTGTTTTTTTTTTATATATCATATTAACTAAGTTTGTTTCTTGTGATGTGTTGCGGTCGTAAAATGTTTCTCCTTGTTTGAGGTGATATTTTTAAAACTATGTTACATATTTGTGTTAGATAAAATTTTATATAATTATTATGTATTCTACACCTGTAACATGGATGGATACCCCAAGACCCCCTTTTTTTTATTATTATTTAGTGTCTTCAGTAAATAAATAAAAAAAACATCTTTATATCAAGAACATAATCCCACTTGTTAAAATCTTCCTAAAGGTTCTCAAAATAACAAGAACTCATTTATAAGTACAAACATTTTTATAATGATATATTATATACAATAAACAATTGTATCTAGATAATAATGAAAAAGCATATTAATTTGCACAATTGATGATAAATTTGTAACATTTTTTTTTTATAAAAGATACAAGCATATTACTCATTTTTATTTCATTTTGTAAACTGTTCCATAATGTTTGAGAACATGAATATTTAAATGTTTCCCTTTAAAAAAAAACTCTTCGGACGAAAGTGTAGTATTCACATTCCAGCTTACAAAATCAAAATACAAAATTCGTGAACTAATGTAGTGGTCATAAGGTTATCTGACATGCGACACATTCTGAGCATATAGTAAATATAAAACATGTGTATAGGGATGTTCTTTAACAAATGAATGTTAACCTGGAATATCAAATCACTGATACATGTAGCAGTAGGATGATTTTTAGAAGTTGATTGAATACGTTTGACATTTTTCTATCAATCTATATAAAAAAAGATAATAAACAAATGGTTCAATTGTTACCAATAACTAACAAAACCTTTGCTTTGGTGAACTAAATAACAATACAATTTTGTAACATTTTTTTTTATAAAAGATACAAGCATATTACTCATTTTTATTTCATTTTGTAAACTGTTCCATAATGTTTGAGAACATGAATATTTAAATGTTTCTCTTTAAAAAAAAAACTCTTCGGACGAAAGTGTAGTATTCACTTTCCAGCTTACAAAATTAAAATACAAAATTCGTGAACTAATGTAGTGGTCATAAGGTTATCTGACATGCGACACATTCTGAGCATATAGTAAATATAAAACATGTGTATAGGGATGTTCTTTAACAAATGAATGTTAACCTGGAATATCAAATCACTGATACATGTAGCAGTAGGATGGTTTTTAGAAGTTGATTGAATACGTTTGACATTTTTCTATCAATCTATATAAAAAAAGATAATAAACAAATGGTTCAATTGTTACCAATAACTAACAAAACCTTTGCTTTGGTGAACTAAATAACAATAAAATTTTGTAACATTTTTCTTTATAAAAGATACAAGCATATTACTCATTTTTATTTCATTTTGTAAACTGTTCCATAATGTTTGAGAACATGAATATTTAAATGTTTCTCTTTAAAAAAAATTCTTCGGACGAAAGTGTAGTATTCACTTTCCAGCTTACAAAATTAAAATACAAAATTCGTGAACTAATGTAGTGGTCATAAGGTTATCTGACATGCGACGCATTCTGAGCATATAGTAAATATAAAACATGTGTATAGGGATGTTCTTTAACAAATGAATGTTTACCTGGAATATCAAATCACTGATACATGTAGCAGTAGGATGGTTATTAGAAGTTGATTGAATACGTTTGACATTTTTCTATCAATCTATATAAAAAAAGATAATAAACAAATGGTTCAATTGTTACCAATAACTAACAAAACCTTTGCTTTGGTGAACTAAATAACAATAAAAGTTTACACATTATGTAACTTTAACCATGATAACATCGACAAACATGCATGAAAAATATTTAAAATCAGTAAAAAAAAAGTATATTTATTTATCATACCTTAAAGTGACAACAGATCCAATTGTGACTATAACAATCATTTAATTAAAAATCTAAAGCAAGTTTAGAAAAAAACAGTTGAATCGGTAGGACTTTAACATTTTATCGTTGCTTTTATACTGGATCGCATGTATTTAATTTATGCAGTATTTTGAACGTAAGGAATTTTTCTGGTGAATATGGTTTCTGCAAATTTTACAAGGTAATGCTTTTTAAAACAAAACTACAAAATTTTTGAACAGATGAAACGAAAGGTTACCACAATTTCCTACTGATAAGTATACAGGTCTCCTTCATTCTCATGTAGAGGAATTAGGAACATTTTTCATGTTGTAATAAGTTGGACATTCTAACGAGTCGTAAGCGTGGTCCGATAATCTCGAAGAAATATTTGAACTTTCATAGACACAAGTCTCTATAATTTTATTTTCTTGTCTTTTTCTGTTGGGGAATGTTATATTTTTTGTCACTAACTCACAGCCATTTAACCTGCAATGAGATACAAACGTATTAACGAAAGGATAATCCGTATATGATTTTTTTTTATACAAATATTATAGTACATCATAATTCTCGACAAATTTTCTCGTCCCTTCTTATAATCCTGGTACTTTTGATAACTATTATCTCCTGTGTAAAGTAGATCATACAGTACTTGCAACCTTAGGCATTACTATTTCAACGATCAATCAGCGATCATCGATCAGTCACCGATCAGTCAAGTTCGCGTCAAACTCATGTCAGCAATTCGTCAGACTTATAGTAAAAGTAATTGACTGATCGGACTGATCGGACGGATAGTACCGATCGACCTTGATGACGGATTGAACTTTAATACGTCACATGATAAACTTATACAAATTATGGAATCTTAGTTTCGTTAAATTTAATTAAAATGGCGACTCGTAAAAATCGAACGTTCAATGATCATTTTGTTTATTAATTATTTAGCAAAGTTTTATGAATTGAAATGAAAAGAATTGTACAGATAAAACCTAGGTAGCACTCCACAGTTAGAAAATAAAATTAAAAATGAGCCACAAAATGTTTTATCATCTCCTATTCCTGGATTTCTAATACATTAACCCAACTGTTTGTGTTGTAAATGTGCATATGTATGTAATCAGTATATTCCATAGATTTGATTTTCAAAAGTTAAAAGAGTGAAAATTAATTCCTTATATGTGTATCCATGGCAACATTCTGCATTTATTTACCATAAAATATTGCAAAAAGGGGGGTTGACATGTCACATATCCCCCCAAAATTTGGATCAAACTAGAATTTCAATGCCTTTGAGTGATACCTTTTTAGAAACTGTTTTCATAAATCTTCCTAATGATCAAATAAAAAATGGGTGTCTTTCGCCTCATTTTTTCGTAAAATCCAATCACAAAGTTCGTGCGATAAAAAGTTGGAAAAAAACATTACAATAATTGCCGGACCAATGTATGGTAGGGACATGCAAATACGGACTGTCATGCAGAAAACAGCCTATATTACATACATTACATAACCTTGATGTTCATATAAACCCAATACAAAGGCTATTTTAATACTCAGCTATCCAAAAATGATTTTTATTGCACACTAGCTCTCATATTTGAAAAATCCACAGGGGCCAAAATGCGAAACTACACATCTAACTGTGGAGTGCTACCCTAAATTAAAATATCATCATTAAAGAATGGTCTTTTTCGTTTTTATTTAGGTTATATATTTTCAAACCCGGCGAGTGTCTACATCGCGAAATTGATTTTATTATTTTCCAAAAATACTCGGGAAAAACAAAATGAAAGGATCAGTTATTGAAAAATGTAGTCTATTTTTTTCAATATTTAAATTTTTTTATCCTTATCATCATAAAATTCTTTAAAAAAAAACTTAATCATGGACTTTCTATATTCTCGTCACAATCGAAGCCTTTAAAATAACAAATTACAAAAATAAATGCTGTTTTTTAACAAGAAATATGAATGATTTTAAACAATGCAAACAACATTACATTATATTTTTCTGATAGTCTTTTTTTACCTTAATAAAAAAATAACTACTCCTAAACAATAAAAAGTACAAAAATCCAATGGTGGTAAACATAAATATATTCCTTAAAAAGAAAGAAATGATTTTAAGCAGATTTATTCTTGAATAATTCACATTTTCTACAAAAAACATATGAAAATCATTTATAACAACTGATTGCAATTGAAATTACAATATTTTCCAATATGAGAAGAAATATTTGCATTTTTGGCAACGCGTACAAAAAAATAATATCTTTTTCCTTAAAGTAAACATAATTTATGAAGAACAACCAATCCTGATGAACAAAAAGTTATGAAATCATATGGCGGTTAATAATTTATATCAAAATAAAGCAATAACTGCATTCTTATTCCACAAAAATAAAAGTTTAAGCATTCTGATTCTCATTATATCTCAATTCTGATTAGAAGACTTGTCTGAAGATGGTAAAAATAACTGATTTCAAATAAAATAGTATCATTTTTGATAAAAAGAAGAACAATTTTGATTATTCTAAACAATGCGAACAAAATTTTAATATTATTTCTTTGACATTCTTTCAATTTCATGTAAAAACAACTATTTCGAAATTAGAAAAAGTTCAAAAATCCCAATGGCGGTCATTAATAACCATTTTCGTAGGAATAAGTTTATGTTAACAGCGTCATATAATACAATTATGTATTATTATATATCTCTGATGTTAACAATATTTAATACAAAACTATTAATCAACACAAACAATTTAACGCTCTAAGCACCTTATTCTGTTATACTATTTTCACTTTTTTATTGCAACTAATTTTATTACAAATTAACGTGTAAATTAAGGTGTCTTCGTAGAGGTCCGCGTTCATCGTTTGTAAACACTGTCGAGTTCGGGTTACATAAGAATTTTAAATATATACGTATCCGTCCGATCCGTACATAAATTTAATTTACTGATCGATCGGTGACAGTTGTCAGGGTAACTCTCACATAGGTTATTTGACTTATCTGACGGATCCTATCGGTCACCGATCACCGATCACTCATCGATCAGTCAAACATCCGTCACCGATCATTCAACGATCAGTCAAGTTCACGTCAAACAGTAACGCCTAAGGTTGTAAGTACTGTATGATCAGCTCATGTCTTAAATTGTGTTGGTTAATGTTTTTGGTTCGTAAGATGTTTCTCGAATTGTGGTTAATATTTCTGCATTCATGATTAAACTTTTAAAAAAGTTTCTGACATAGTGAGATTTAAAGACTGATATTTTTGATTGACTTTTGGAAAACCACACGAAAATCATGAGAATGGCTTTTTATCTTTTAAACAAAACGTGCCTAAATTTTACTCGATTCATATTATTTTTTTGGAAAATTCATTCTACAAACATTTTTGTAATCTATGCCCGCAATTTCGCGGTTGTGGTCTAGTTTCTTTTTAATCATTAATGGTGTTATAGAATACGACGATGTTCCTATTTTTGATGTAACACGCATTTTGATATTAACCTTCATTGTGAGTGCTCGCCACTTAAAAATGTTAATGCAAAGTTATTTCCGTGTATAACGATTTTATGACTTCCATTCTCCTTTTTATTACTCAAACAATTCATACTATTTTACCTACAAAAAAGGAATTACGTGTGCCTACTTTATGATAGTAACTTGGTTAAATCATCTTTAACTATACAGGTATGGGTTTAAAAAAGCGTACTGAAACCCGAATCACAACGAGCATACAATAAAGTAAACGTATCTTTATTTTGCGTAAATGTATAAGTTATGACATAGAGACTTTTATACATAGATACATATTTGATGAAAGGTAAAGAAAAAAATAAATACTTAACACAAATGAAATTTCAAAACACAAAGTCCTATATCAAATTGCAAAATTAAACCAGAAAAGCAGCTCTCGTTTTATAACTAGTTAAACCTCTCACTTGTAAAAAAGGGGATAACGATACTAAAGGGACATTTAAACTGATAAATTGAAAATAACCTGACAACGCCCTAATTGTACGACATTCATTTATAATAACATTATACTGACAACAATGTGTTAGGTAAATAAAGGACATAAAAATGTATATAAGAAAAAGTATTTTACCCTTCTAAACGACATATAACTACGACAGCTATGATTGTAAGTACTATGCCTCCACAAACACCACTTACTATTCCTGAAATAAATAAAAATAATCGTTTAGAGCTAAATTAAAATAAGATCAAATCTTATAATTACTATTAATTGCCGAATGGAAATCCGTCGTTACTTACCAAGCAGTACAATTCATTCAAAATCATATTAACTGTAACCTATTACCTACGAATTCGGATAATATAAACAAATAAAAGATAAATATTATAATAAAAATAACACTATATACATTTCATGCGTCCTGAGCGAGTTTCTGAATTAACCCAGATCAGGAACGCTCAAACAAAATATCAGAAAGATAAGAACAGTTTATGGTAACAAGTTATCAATATACGTAGCAACTTTGATTTGTCCAAACGTCTTGTTTTTTTATGAATTTCAGAGGATCTTAACTTAGTATGATACTCAAACACAGACTGTTCTGTGGCATAAAGATTATTTTGTTTGCCAAACGTAGTTTTATTCATTGCTCGATCTAATTTCTAAAGTGCAGTTGATGTTTCTTAATGATTTTCATTATGGCAAGAAAGTTAGCGATCTCATTGATCTTATGTATCCACGTTTGTTGGTTATGTCTAAGTTAACAAGTATCTCAAAATCTGGTATGCATCATCTATATCCTAAATAATTGTCCATAGTTTGTGCATCATATATGGGTATCAATACTCATATACGTATTATAGAGATGTGATACCACCAAAGCAACTAATAATGCAGCTACAATTTTTTTTATGTAAAACATAACAATATAAAATACATCCAAGCTTGCAGTATTCGTTAAATTCAATAAATGATACGAAAAAAGTAAGGTGAAATATATTACCAATGATATCATATGGTATAGATGGCCCAACATATGTTTTCTCCGCTCTTGCTGTTATATCTGCGAATAATACTTAATGAATGGCTATTATTTATTTTGAATTTATTGAACCATAAAATTAATTTTTGACTCTTCACATTGAATAATCTGTAAAATGTGAAGAGTCAAAACTTAATTTTATGGGTCAATAAATTCAAAATAAATTATTGCCATTCATTATAAATACATTTCTATTAAAAATAAGGCAAAGCACTGTTTATATTACCAATATTAACAATAACAACGTACACACATGTTGGCGTATGAATACAGAACGTCAGAGTGGGCGTGTCGCCATAAAAATAAAACTAATAATTTTAACCAATCAGAAGACAGTAAATACACCAAATTTATTTATATACATATGGAAGATCACATACTTTATTTATTTTTTTTCGTTTTAAAGAACGTACAATTGCCTCTACTTGCTTAGATGCTTTGTTGTCCTCATACTAAACCATACTAAATTTCGGTATCATTTTTCAAAATATGCGTGAGGAGTGAGGAAGTTTTGATCTTCTCGTAAGTGATGTATACATTTTTGATAATTGACGACCTTATCTCAACTTCAAGCTTACATAAATACATTAAACCAATTTTTACTATGATATATACATTAAATACAAAAATATTGTTTGTATAAAAAAAAATCTTTTTGTTACACATCACTCTAACTTTAACATTGCACAGCTTAGCGATCCTTTTTCAAGGGATAGAAAAAAAACTTAATTTTTTTTTGTATTAATCAATGTTAATTGTGTCACATGTACGCAAAACAAACTCTATGTTAACGTACAGAAAATACTTACCACTACATTGATACGTAACCGTAATAGTTTTGCTGGTAACGTAACAGTCTTTATACCCGCTCATAAAATCCGACATATTGAGTTCGCATTGATCCGATTTGTTGACGTTTCTACAGAATGTGTTCAGCTCACTTTCAATAGATTTTTCCGGACAATCTTTCTGTTTACTGATCAAGTGTGTTGGTTCCAGTGATAAACTAATGTCACCCGAAAGGAATTGTTTTTCACATTCTATTTTAATTGGTCTATTGATATCTTTTCAAGTTGCAGTCATTTGTTGTCCTTCATTTAAAGAGAAAATTGTTTCCATGTAAAATGCAAAATACATTGTTATGTGCATATCAAAATAGTGTTATATATCTTCACCTATTGAATTACATAATTATCAAATGTACCAGGATTATAATTTAATACGCCAGACGTGCGTTTCGTTTACTTACGACTTATCAGTGATGCTTATATCAAAATATTCATAATGTCAAACAAGTACAAAGTTGAAGAACATTGAGGACCCAAAATTCCAAAAAGTACTAGTACTTACGATTAGCGACACAACTATGAAATTTTAAATAGACGATCAAAATATGTTAAAGATCAGCTGATTGTTGCAATTGAACACTCAGGTAATAATGCCCTTAACGTTGGGGGTAACCTGGTCGTGTATGGTATGTAGACAAAGCAAATATCTGAAATCGGCATGTATATTGCAACAAATGCTGATACATGATATGCTGTTTTTCCCTTTAAAATTGCTTTTGTACATGTTGTAGTTTAACATGTCAAGCAATTGTGATATTCCACAATTATTCCGCTTTTAAAATATACTCATTTTTATCTGAAAACTTTTCTATACAGTGGGATTTTCAGTGAACGAAAACAAAAGACAACTCACTTTCCCATATAGAGTCGAGAAAGCCAATAATAAAACAATACCGGTGACGATACTGATCAAGAGTTATTTCTAAATATTTATTTTGTATATAAAACAGAAATTTTTTGTTCAATTGTGTTATTAGAAATATACATGCAAATACCCGACGTTTTATGTTCAGTATTTATCGAGATAATTGCTTAAGAAGCTTGTGAACCTCTAATTTAAAAACGGCAAAACTTTGCTGCATATGAAAAAAAATGGGAAATAATAATGTTCATACAAATTCAAACGTTCTTTCTGGTCACAAATAATCCGAGTGTTCCAAAAGTTATCATGTTATGATTTCTCGAAGTATGTTTTTTTCACACCTAAGTTATCGAGCACATACGTCTGTTCTTGTGAGATGTACATGCAAAAGAGAAATATTGTTGCTTCATGAATACAAACATTTAAAAGTCTGACTGTACAGGTTTAAAGATTAAAAATCACTAAAAAAGTATGCATCTTTTTACTGTTATGTATACAATTTTGAGAAAATGTCGTCACGCGTTTTGTTCATGTATTTGTGGTTTTCTCGATCTATTCACATTTAATATTTACATCGATATAAGGTCTGTTTGAATTTGCTTAGCAACTTAATTTTAAAACGGCCAATCTTTGCTGCATATCAATCGATTCCTTTGAAATGTTTTCATTTTCTTTCTCTGATCTAGCTGTATATATTAATATATACTAGTATATACAAAAAACTAACAAGTTCCGTAGAGGTATACAGACAGTAAAAAAATGAATTGAAGTTGGTACAAATACAATATTTCAATCCTGGTATCTATAATGAGTTTATTTGTTACTTAAGGAAGAAAATGATATCTTTGAGTTGACATTTTTATAGTTCGTTCTTATGTTGTACTGTTATACCACTATCCCGGGTTTGGTGGAGGGTTGGGATCCCGCTAACATGTTTAACCCCACCACATTATTTATGTATGTGCTTGTCCAAAGTCAGGAGCCTGCATTTCAGTTGTTGTCGTTTGTTTATGTGTTACATATTTATTTTTCGTTTATTTTTTTTTTATATAAATAAGGCCGTTAGTTTTCTCGTTTGAATTGTTTTACATTATCATATTGGGGCCTTTTATAGCCGACTATGCGGTATGGGCTTTGCTCATTGTTGAAGGCCGTACGGTGACCTATAGTTGTGAATGTCTGTGTCATTTTGGTCTCTTGTGGACAGTTGTCTCATTGGAAATCATACCACATCTTCTTTTTTATATATTATGTTTTTATTTCAACTTATTTCTATATACACTATTTACCAGAATGTATTTCCGTGAATCAATAATTGAAAGCGTCCTTGCTAAAAGAGGACAAACATTTAGAAGATCTAGTTTTCAGTGTTTACAAGGGAGGTAATATTTTGTCACTTAATTTCACACATATATTTCCATATATTTTTTTTCGATACTCCTTTAGGGTGATCTAATAAATTCAAACCGAAAAGATCAGTTTACACGAATATATTTGCAATTTTTTTTTCAAAGTTGTTGTGAAACGGCCTATTCAAGAGGTGGAGTGAATCATATGTGGATACTTAAAAATTCCACAGATCTTTTAGAGTACATACAATCTCACTCTATTTCATCTTGCAATAGAATTAAAAATGTAAAACATTTGACTTTTCTACACTTTACACAAGTATTCCACATTTCAAACTAAAAAACAATTTGAAAGAGTTGGTATTGCTTTGTTTCAATAAGAAGAATAGCCAACGTAGATACAAGTATCTTGTCTTAGGGAGGGATAAATCCTACTTTGTAAAGGATCACTCTGATTCAAACAAAAAATTCTTGAAACTGACATCATCAAGATGCTTGTATTTTTTTATTGAGAACATATTTGTTACGTTCGGAGGACGTGTTTTTCAACAGACTGTCGGCATTCCAATGGGAACTAATTGTGCTCCTCTTCTTGACGACTTGTTTCTTAATTATTATGAGGTTGACTTCATACAGTCAGGAACTTCTTAGGAAGAAAGATAAGAAGTTAGAAATATCCTGTAACTCTACTTTCCGCTTTATAGCTATAAAGATGACGTTCTTTCACTAAATAATTCAAAGTTTGGTGACTAGGTTGAACGCATCTATCCCATCGAACTAAAAATAAAGGATACAACAGAAATAGTTAAATAGGCCTCATATCTTGACTTGCATCTAGAAGTTGACAATAAGGGTCGGTTGAAAACAAAACTTTACGACAAAAGAGATGATTACAGCTTTCCAATTGTGAACTTTCCATTTCTAAGTAGCAACATTCCAGCAGCATCTGCATACGGGGTATATATCTCCCAATTGATACGATATTCCCGTGCTTGCATTTCCTATCATGATTTTCTTGATGGAGGGTTGCTGCTTGCAAGGATGCTATCAAACCAAGAGTTCAAAATGGTGAATCATCCCTGCGTAAATTTTACGGACGCCATCACGAGTTGGTTGACCGTTATGGAATAACCGTTTCTCAATCGATTTATGAATTTTAAACAATTGTATACTGCTGTTTCATTTATTTACCATTATTATAATTTTTGTTGACATTATTTTAGTCACATTTACCTTTACAAGACATATGCGCTATTGATGTATCATCTACAAGAATAGCGCGTACTGCTGTTGAATTATGATACCTGAAGTGTGCTTCCAAGGTTATCTTGAATGGAACTTGGTCATATACATCTAATGCTATGTTGATCCATTGACGTGAAGATGTAGAATTACCCTCCGCGGTAAATAAAAAAGTCAAATTTCCATCAGAAATCTTGTATATATTGAATGAACAATCATAACTATTTTGATAAATTTGGTACCAAAGTGATAAACATATTGGTTCCGTAAATTCATTATCCGTGTCAATACGTAAATTACCATCTCTACCAGGGTAAGATAGAGCAGTCAGACTATAACCTTTAGAGCCTGAAAGTAATAAATAAGTTATAAACATGCCTTCATCAACAACAAGTTAAAGCTATGCAACTCAAGCATTTTTCATTTCTTTTATACTTTTTCACCGATTTCAAGTTAAATGCCAAAAAAATGGTATAGTCTAAATCTCCTCATAAAGTAACACACATTGGTAGTATTGCCTCATAACTACTCTTTGATAAAATACACGCCATTATACAAATATATGTCATACAATAAAAGTCAATGCAAACGTGTTTTATACATAAAAAAAGACCTGAATGATGTTTTGTGGGATAGGGTTGATGAAGTATGAGAATTAAGATAGAAAATGTGCATACCTTGTCTACTTATCCTGGTATGATCACTCACTGAATTAGTGCGACTCCATGTAAAACTATTCGAAGAAACGTTCATCCAATCTCCATAATCCTCCTCAAACGTACTAACGCTGGTCCGGTTTTCTGAAATGAGTTGAATTTAATAATCATTCAAAAAATATCACGTAATAACAAGTCAAATATAAAAGTAATATTAACAAACATCTGCTTTTAATTAAGATCCTTTCTTAAACAAGTATATTTTCGATACCAATAAACCCGATATAAATATTAGCGAAATTCTTATTTAAACTGCAATAATACATGTTGCTATACAGTCATTGACTTTTGTGTTGTTAATAATGTTTTATAACTATTTTTCATTTCATAAATATGCATGAATATATTCGTATTATGATACTTCAAGTAATCAAGCTTTTTACCTAGGGAACATAAGGCGAACAGTATTTAATGACGCCTGGCCCTATGCACTAAATAACAAACCTTTTATATTTGTAGAATGAGTGGTAGATCTTCATAGTTACAGTAGTTAATATAAATACAATAACTTTCACGTCACAAACAGTAATAATTAGTTCATTTGGAAGTTTCCTGGCTTATGGTGGTAAAAGTCATAATAAGAAAACGTCGAAGTAAAGTTACTTAAAATAATAAGGACACCGGCTATTGGATGTCAAATTATATCAGGCGGTCAATAAAGTTTGAATTTATTTTATATGACTTGAAGAAATTTCGATTTTTATATTAAGATATTCAAAACAAGTAGATTTATTACGTAAAATTATTAATTAAGGTTAAAAACTTTTATATAATTTCGTTTCAAATTTACACAGATTTTTTTTGTTTTTGTTTATCTTTAAGATTTCATTTGGTAAATCACTTTCTCTTGAATTATCAATATGTTTTTGGGAACACAAACTTATTTAAACCATTTCGAAATTGCTTGACACTATTTAGAAAACGAGAAATTGAAAATTATAACTTTCAGTATGTTTTTGCATCTAACTCTACGTTTACAGATCGTTGATTTAATCACTTTGTCAGGATGCATGTACAAAATGTATTTATCAATAAGATAATAGACGAACATATCAAATAAAACCTATTATATAATACACACTTCAAGATGTAACATTTTCTGATTGTCTTCTTTACCACCACAAAAATTACAATTCTAGATATCAAAAGACAATATTTTGTTTTTGATTTATAAAATAGAAACATGCTATGTATAAAGAAATAAGATAGCAAAAATATCAAACTCCAAGTAAGTTATTTTCAGTTTAAAAAAAAGTAATCTAAATTATCTAGAGTTTTATTTCTTTGCCTTACCAATCATGCCGATTTTTTACGCTAAAGAAATAATGAATATAGTGGAAATAAAAGTAATTTGAAAATATTCATTACCGTATTTGTATGTGTATGATAGATTTATGTATCTAAACTCCCGTAAACAGGCTGATGTAAAGTTGTAATCCATCAGACAGGAATTTTCACCATTACAGCTATCTTCTATAGTCTGTATATCATTGACATTTAAAACACAATGATTTAGACGACAATTAGTTTCCTCTTCATGTACACTGATGTTCTGTATTTGTACTTCAGAAGTATTCCAACATGAGATGTTTAATATCTTTTCTTCTGGATATTGTATTGTCGTAAACAAATCTGCAATGCGCAATTATTTATAAAAAGTAGACACTAACTAAAGTAAACATAATATATATGAAGTTATTGAAAAAGAATTAGATGGATTAGTGAAAGATTAGAAACCAAAGAAATTGATACCGTACAAAGAACCAACTAGCGGGTCTAAAGCGGAAACACTTATAACCTGAATGAGAGCAGTGTAAAAATATTATAATTGAATATGATTTATGAGTTCTTTTTGTTGACATACGTATTTTATTCTGTTTGGGTATTTTTTTTTTGTTTGAATCCTGCCTTGTTTCTATTGACCCTTCACTTCCTTTTCTAAAAATATATATGTTTTAAAACAATAGAAACATATACTTTTAAACAATAAATGCTAGTACATAATTATGTTTTTTAAACAACAAATACATACGTTTTTAAACAATAGATACACTAATTTTTCGAACAGAAAGTACATATGTTTTTAAACAATTATTGTTGGTTTTGAAATGTTTTTAAATTCATTGAACAGACAGTTGCATCTTGCTTAAAATTTGACTAAATGGTACAACGTATTTTGTGTTGTTTTTTCTTGTTTTATTTGCAATTTGTCAAGATAAAAACTACTACACACTTCAATCCCCTGCTATACTAATTTAGGCATAATATATATCGTTGAATGATGGTTTCATTTACATGGCTATCCCGATTTCTCAAACTGGCATCGTCGGGTTATTCTAAAAGGATTCAAGTAATATAATAACGTATCAGATCAACAACTGCAGAAGCTATGTCCAAGTTATAAAATCTGTACTTTACTGAAAGGGTAGAGGTAAGAATTGCGTGTCCTAGCTGGAAGGTATGTCTGCCTGTGGATGTTACCTAAGTAAATAAATAGCTTGCTCAAACTTCTTCTCTGTTCGTCAATCTAATTGATATGATAGTGCGTATTTATAGATCAATTTGCTCCTGTTTTAGTTAATACTTCAGTTTGATCATGTATATCTATTATATAGTCATTTTAAAAAAAACTGTTTGCAAAAGTATAAATTATTCTAAATAATAAGGATGTTCTTATCCCAAGCAGAAAACCCTAGCCGTATTGGGCACACCTTTTTTGAACTTTTGGTCTTCAGTTCTGTTCAACTTTGTACTTGTTTTGGCTTTCAATCTTTTGTATCTGGGCGTCACTAGTTAGTCTTGTGTGGACGAAACGCACTTCTGGCGTATTAAATTGTAAACCTGGTGCCTTTTGTAAGCTATTATTCTAGTGGTTTTTTTGTCCAATATGTTCTCCTTTTTATTTGTATTGTAGTCCTGTAATGTTATGTTGTTATTTTAATGTTATATTTAACATTGCCATTAAAGCGGGTGATTTGGCATGCCACAAAACCAGGTTCAACCCACTATTTTTTTCTTTAAAAAATGTCCTGTACCAAGTCAGGAATATGGCCATCGTTATATTATAGTTCGTATCTGTGTTTGTTACATTTTAACGTTGTGTTTCTTCTTATATTTGAGTTTGAATTCATATTACTATAAGACGTGTCACGGTACTTTTTTTATCCCAAATTCATGTATTTAGTTTTGATGTAATATTTGTTATTCTCATCGGATTTTGTCTAATTCTTAGTTCGGTTCTGTGTGTGTTACATTTTAATGTTGTGTCGTTGTTCTCCTCTTATATTTAATGCGTTTCCCTCAGTTTTTGTTTGTAACCCGGATTTGTTTTTTTCTATCGATTTATGAGTTTCGAACAGTGTTATACTACTGTTGCCTTTATTAAATAGGCATGTATAATTATTTGTTGATTATCTATCAAATGCGCATTTATTCATCTGGAGGCAAACTGAAAGAAATTGAGTATCGTTTGCAAGCGATGTGATTACACAATATAGACAGCTACATGTGCATAAAGATGAAAAAAAATATTATTAAAAAAAAAATGAATTTAAAAGAAAATAATCCTACCTGTTGTATTTATCAGTGATATATTGAAACTTTGAAAAAGTAAATATATTACATATTCATATATCCACGAGTGATTCATTTCAATATGCATGTATAAGTGATTTTTGTGGTAGCGTTCAGGAAGTATAATTTTTAACAAACATTAGTTTTTAATATGCGTAATTTGATAAATAAAAATTTTATAATTTAGAGCAATATATAAGATAATTGATATTTTTAAAAAAGTATTTAAAAACAGGGACTTTCCTATTCCATGTGTTTGTGTGTATAAAATCCTAATCCTTTCAACCACGACGTTAGATCACTGTTAATGGCGTAAATAAAATTAAATCCGTCAAAATATATACTGTATTCACTCTGACAGACCTACACTCTACTATGAAGGGCCGTTCGGGTCATAATTCATTTTGTTACACGTACCCTAGAGGTACACACAACAGGTCTATCACGTACCCTAGAGGAACCCGTAACAGGTCTTTCATGTACCCTTGAGGCACACGTACCGTTTTGTTTACGTAGAAATACATGTAAAATTGAGAATGGAAATGGGGAATGTGCCAGAGAGACAACAACCCGACCATAAAAAAAAAAAAAAAACAACAGCAGAAGGTCACCAACAGGTCTTCAATGTAGCGAGAAATTCCAGCACCCGGAGGCGTCCTTCAGCTGGTCCCTAAACAAATATATACTAGTTCAGTGATAATGAACGCCATACTAATTTCCAAATTGTACACAAGAAACTAAAATTAAAATAATACAAGACTAACAAAGGCCAGAGGCTCCTGACTTGGGACAGGCGCAATAATGCGGCGGGGTTAAACATGTTTGTGAGATCTCAATCCTCCCCCTGATGTAACCAAAGAACATAAAATGACAATAATACATAAATAACAACAGACTACTAGCAGTTAGCTGACATGCCAGCTCCAGACTTCAATTAAATTGACTGAAAGATTATGATTTCATCATATGAACATCAGGCACAATCCTTCCCGTTAGGGGTTTAGTATCATACCATCATAAAATATATGAGAAGAACATAACCCGTGTCATGCCAACAACTGGTTTTTGAATAAATGTGTTTAGTTCCGATGCAAAGACCTTATAAGTGAATCAATATTAACGCCAAAATATGCAATCTTTAATGACCTGACAACAGTATCGTAACTATATCCCTTCTTAATAAGTCTATTCAAAGGTTTTGTTAGTTTTTGAGGTGAATTGTTATGTATATGTATTGTATGGTCGTATGTGTTTTGCAGTTTAGTCGTGAGAGTTGTGTCCCTTTGTATGATAATGATGCATATTTGTCATGTGATGTTATCTGTCTCTTTGAAATAAACGTGCTATGGAAATAGATGTGTTTTTATTGCTCTTTAGCAAATGTAACTTTAGCGGCATGGGGAGGCAAGTATATGTCCCCCCTTGTACGTAATATGGTGGAGGACTTCAAAACGACCCCTTTTAAGTGTATTTTATGTTAGCTGTCCCCGAAGATGAAGAATCAACTTTCTATAAGTCTAAACCACGAGGCTGGCGGCGCCATTATTTAACTTTTGACCACGTTGAAACCTTGGAATTTTCGTTCAGTACGTGGAGTATAGCAGTACCATGCAGTTGACACTGGAATCAATTTTTGGATTTTATGTGAAAATTTTGATGTTTCAAAAGTTTAATTTGGATTAAACTAATATTCAGACTGAATCACCATAGGAGTTTTCGTCAACAAAAGAAAACGGTAAAATTCAAGGAACTGTTTTTAAACTACATTGTACATGCATATAACTATCGAAAGCATTTCGCAATTGTTTATTGTCATCTGAATTTTAATTTTCATTTCGACTGTTGGACGCTATCGAAATTTCTACACAATTTTAAACTTTTGACCGCGTTAGAGATGGACATAAGGAAGACAGCTGTGTATGTTTATGTGTGCAGAAAACTGTAGCATGTGTCATGTGACGTCCCGGCCTATCATCTTACAGCACTTCGAAAATAATTGCTAAAGTAATTGGCGTTATCTTTACTAACTAATCAGCTTGACCTATATGTGTATTTAGGATTTAGCAGGGAAAATGTGTTGCAGTGTTGAACTATTTAAATTATACTACAGACGGTACGTGTGAGATTTATCTCGTCGTACGCTACCCAGTTACAAGGAAAACACCGACTTTAATTATGAATTCATTTAAATTTTTGTCTGAAGGATTTTTTTTTTTTTTATTATTAATACATATATTTCTGTTAACAGTGGACTGATTTGATAGCGGATTGTCAGTAGCGGTGAGATAATAGTCATAAATAAAACCTAGGTTGATATTGACATTTCTGGAGCTATTCATTTGTTTCATCTTTATTTTATTTTGTGAGTGTGATGTATGAGAGATTGAACACGTTAGAGAGGGAGAATTAGTCGTATTTTCTTTTGACTGCATATGTAACTTATGAAGTGTTTCATTGATGTTATATTTACCATTTTTAAGAGTTAAAGGTCTCTGATGATTATCTATCAATTTGATGTATACAGCTACATTTATGACAATATTCTAGTATTTTCCATTTAGTAGACTGAATAAATGTATTAAATGCATATTTGTTTGTGTTGTTGAATGAACGTAATGCGTGCATAAGGTCCTAAGGGGGAGATCGAGATGCCAGACGTTCGGATTTTTCTGCATTGTTGATACTGGTGTGTATGCCAATGGATGCTAGTTGTGAGAACTGGTCAGCCACGAGTATTTCAGTTATTATAAATGTATTTACATGATTATTTGGAAAATGATTTTAGTTTTATACGGAAGTGATTACATAGTTTGAATGTAAAAGTGCATTTTTCTTCTTCTTGAATTTGTATATGGATAAAACACATAAACCATTTTGATAAAATTTGGGAAATTTTCTTTTTGGGGGCGGGATGTTATGTATATGTATTGTATGGTCGTATGTGTTTTGCAGTTTAGTCGTGAGAGTTGTGTCCCTTTGTATGATAATGATGCATATTTGTCATGTGATGTTATCTGTCTCTTTGAAATAAACGTGCTATGGAAATAGATGTGTTTTTATTGCTCTTTAGCAAATGTAACTTTAGCGGCATGGGGAGGCAAGTATATGTCCCCCCTTGTACGTAATAGAATACTGACACCTTTGTGCTTTATAAAGAATACTTCCATACAAAATTGGATGTGAAATACCTGAACGTATCAGAAGCTATTTGTTCGCGTACCCTAGATGTACATGTAACTGCTTATACACTTTTATATAGTCGAAATGCGCATCTGATGCAGAAAATTGTTACCGTTAATGTTATTACTACCACTGGGTCGATGCCTCTGCTGGTGGACTGTTAGTCCCCGAGGGTATCACCGGCCCAGTAGCCAGTACTTCGGATTTTTTGTGTTATTAAAATTTGCTGTTACAAAATGTTAGAAATTATCATAAATTAAGGAATGTATCTCCCTCATGAATAGCTCTGATTCCTTTCTCGGATTTGGCTATACATTTTGGACCTTTTGGATTAAAGCTCTTCATCTTTAACATAAGCTTTGGATTTCAAATATTTTGGCCACGAGCATCACTGAAGAGACATCTATTGTCGAAATGCGCATCAGGTGCAGGAAAATTGGTACCGTTAATGTTATTATAACATTTAAATGAAGAATACAATTACATTTTTAAATAATGTAAAACGAAATTTTAATGCCTGCATTAGAGAAATTTTATATGCAGATCCAGTTAGTGACGGAAAGATATCTTCTGTCATTTCAAAATTATTAATATATTCCAAACTGTTTTATTTTGTGACTAATCCAGTTTTGAACGTAGGCACTAGTTATGCAGAATTTGATTGGATGGTGAAATGATGTGGACACATATAAACCATTATAACAGCATTGAATGTTACCATGACTGCAAATAATCTTGTGACCACTGCATAAGATGGTCCTTTACCAGCATATAATGTTACCACGACTGCAAATAATCTTGTGACCACTGCATATGATGTTCCTATACCAGCATATAATGTTACCATGACTGCAAATAATCTTGTGACCACTGCATATGATGTTCCTATACCAGCATATAAAGTTACCACGACTGCAAATAAACTTGTGACCACTGCATATGATGTTCCTATACCAGCATATAATGTTACCACGACTGGAAATAATCTTGTGACCACTGCATATGATGTTCATATACCAGAATATAATGTTACCACGACTGCAAATGATCTTGTGACCACTGCATTTGATGTTCCTATACCAGCATAATTTATAATGTTACCACGACTGCAAATGATCTTGTGACCACTGCATATGATGTTCCTATACCAGCATATAATGTTACCACGACTGCACATAATTTTGTGACCACTGCATATAATGTTCCGACAACAGCATATAATGTTACCACGACTGCATATAATGTTTTATCCTGCAATTAGGTGTCTTATCACACATATAATGAGCAACAGATATCGCTATGCTGTATCTTTATACTATACATATATCGCTTTAAAACTCCTCCCACTGCCGAATTACGTTTGTGTGCTGCTGTTGACGAGTGTTGTATGAAAAAGCGTGACCTCAGAATGTGTATTGCAGTCGCATTCAAATGACATATTGCTTGACCGACCTTATGCCGGCAACTTATGATTACTATTATACGTTCTGTTTGTTTTCAATCATTTCTTTAGAGCTATAAGACGCAAATCCATTTTTTGATAACAGACAAACATAAACAGCAGGATTTTTCTACGGCACTAATCATTAATTTCAAAACTTGAATGTGTACATGTGTAACAAAATCAACCATATCAATTTCAGCATGCGTCAAGTTTAGTTCAAAATTCTGAAGCGTAAGACAACTCGAACACTTTTGTTTCAAATCGGACAATGTTTTGTTATTTATTTCTACTGTTGAAGTTAGTTGTTATGTTAGAATAGATAATTATTCACTTTGAGCGATGTATTATTGTTGACCATTCGATAATTGACCCCCCTTTACTGTTCTTGGGCACCTCAATCAACTATCTAAATTGAGATTTTGCTTCTCATTCTTTAATTTCTTATTTTCTAGTTTTAAAACTATCTGGTGTTAATGTTGTCTTGGTCATTACATGTATTCAAGCCGAAGACCTTCGACATCTGAGGTCACATCTGTTGCTTAGCTATATTTTGAATAAGCTAAATGCATTTTCAACCTATATTTTAGTTTATTATGATCAATTTAAAACAATTGCATCTCCAAAGACATATTTAGCGTTTTTGCTTTCTTGATTTCTCGATTTCTCGATTTTCCGATTTCCCGATTCCTCGATTTCTCGATTTCGCTTTCTCGATTTCTCGATTTCCCGATTTCCCGATTTCTCGATTTCTCGATTTCGCTTTCTCGATTTCTCGATTTCCCGATTTCCCAATTTCTCGCTTTCTCGATTTCGCGTGAAAGTGAAAGGAGAAAACGCGAAAACTCGAAAAGGCGAAATGGCCGCATCCGGCCACCATACCAATTTGCTGAAAGTGGCGTTAAACATCAATCAATCCTTCTAAAAAATAACTATCAATATTTACGTTCAGATCATATTTTTCACGAACTATGTATTTTTCATTACAGCATATACATTGTACATCTATGATGTTTATGACATGAACATTAGGCAAAACAGGTGGATGTTGTATCAAGTTAGGAATGTGAAAGTTGTTGTCCACTCGTTTGATGTGTTTGAACATTTAACTTTGCCATCTGATTAGGGATTTTCCTTTTTTAATTTGCCTTGGAGTCTAGTATTTATGTGATTTCATTTTTTAAACATCTCACTACAAGATTATTATTCGTGTAGGGCAAATGTTTTTTTTAATTTTTTAAATGAAAGACAAATCATTAAACGTATTTTACACAATTTGTTTTAGATTTAAGTCCCTGAAAAAGAATTTGAGAATTTGAGAAATTGAGAGTTATAAGGATCAAATTTGGCATGTTTGAAAAATTTTTTAGTTATTTTGAAACTGCTATCAGTTTCCTTTAACTAAAATCTCTAAATCCTTATTCGCGAATGGTATTTTTTTTATTGGTCTTCCATGTTAATTCTTAGACGCAAACTGATCCTCTTGCCAAGCTTCATAGGATTATAAGGAACATACCTCTGACAAAGTTTTAAAACTGTAACACAGTGATCATGCTGTACCCATATTTTTACTATTTTATCTATTATGTCTGTTTTGTTCACGCATCGTTATAAATATAACGGAATTTGATGAGACTGTTGTAAAAGTGAGAGGTTAAGTGCTATAAAACCAGGTCCATTCCACCATTTTCTATATTTGAAAATGCCTGTACCAAGTCAAGAATATGACAGTATGATGTGTTTTGTCATTTGATTTTGCCATGTGATAAGGGACTTTCCGATTGAATTTTCCGCGGAGTTCAGTATTTTTGTGATTTTACTTTTTTCATGGAATAAAGAGGAACACAAAGTTTTCTTACGATTCTATGGATCATACCTCTGATTCAGTTTCATTGGATTATAAGGAACATACATCTGACTCAGTTTCATAGGATTATTAGGAATATACATCTGATTCAGTTTCATAGGATTATAAGGAACATGCCTCTGACTCAGTTTTCATAAGATAATAAGGAACATACCTCTCACTCAGTTTTCAATGGATTATAAGGAACATTAAAATCATACTTCTGACTCAGTTTTCATGGAATTATAATTAAGGAACATGCCTCATTTTTTATTTTTCGTTGCTGAATGTCTTGGTGATGCAAATAATTCCTTAAATGAACTTCATTTGAAATTTGGTGGATAGTTGTCTCATTGGCAATCATATCGCATCTCTTTATTTAAATAGCAATGGTCTCACAGGAGAAGATTTTTGTTAAGTTTACGACGGACGCAAAATGATGACCAAAGTTAACAAGGCTCGTAGACTTTCAAGTCTAATTATATAAAACCAACAACACAAAAAATGTCATATGCACTACCATAGATCATATTCTTAATACAGTATACGTGTGCATAGTTTGTCAGAAATAAACGATTTTTTTACGAAGATTAGACATTCTTTCATATATGCAGCGAGTAGAGAAATTGTTTTCGACGATTCAAATATATAGTTTTAATCCCGCAGTTTAACGTTAACGCTAAAACGTGTAGTTTCTAATGTTAACTATCGTTGACATTGCTTTTTAAGGAAAAGCGATAGTATTTTTTCAACTGACATTTTCGGTAACAAGAACAAACAGTTATGCGGTATTTCGATTTATTGTTCTGATTTAGAAATTGAAAGTAGCTTGTGTATAGTACCTATGGTCACTGGCATTGTAAATCATATTAATGAAAATTAGGAAACCATTTCTTATAATTCTTAAGAATTTGTTCTATGTGTTTCAAACTTTATGTTGCGCATATAGAGCATTATGAAGTGAATTATAGAAAAACATATTAACACCACTTATAATCTATATAGAATAAAATATATATAGACAATATATAGGTATAGGAAGATGTGGTATGAGTGCCAATGAGACAAAACGCCATCCAAATAACAATTTATAAAAGTAAACCATTTTAGGTCAACACGGAGCCTTGGCTCACATCGAACAGCAAGCTATAAAGGGCCCCAACAATTACTTATGTTAAACCATTCAAACGGGAAAATCAACGGTCTAATCTATATAAAAACGAGAAACGAGAAACACGTATGAACTACTTAAACAGACGACAACTAATGTACATCAGATTTCTGACTTAGGACAGGTGCAAACATTTGCAGCGGAATTAAACGTTTTAATGGTACCAAAACATTTTCCCTTTTCTGAAACAATAGTATAACATCACAACATAGAAAAACACATTAGAAAATATCAATTGGAAGGCTTAACTCAATAAAAAAACCCACTTAACATCAACAATTTTGGACTGTTCTTTGTTATCGGAACATTTTCTTACGACGTCTCCTTTTTGTGTGAATGTTTAAAACTTCTGCCGGCTTCTTTACGCGATGGAAACGCAAAATAATTCGACGAACCGATTAGACATTTATTATTCATATAAATAAAACAGAATACATTTTCTAATAATAAAACAGAATACATATTTTATCATTTAAACATAATACATTTTTTATCAATAAAACAGAACACATTTTTTATCAATAAAACAGAATAATTTTTTTAATGGAATACATTTTTATGATAATTTAGTACATATTATTCCAAGAAATTTTGTACGTATTTTACAGTCAAATTATTTAATGTGTGGTTGCGATATATATTGACGTGCATCCTTAAATTTGCGCTTGTACCTGCTAATTGCAAATTGTCATTAAAATCATTGACATGCTCATTGACGTACCTGCTACCTAATACGCGATCATTCCCAAGGACATCGAAGGAATTATGATGTAAACGTTATTTAAGTTGGTTCGGGCCTATTCGAAGTTCTATCAGAAGCGCCGTATTTTTTGTTATTTTGTTCTTTACAGAAAGTGAATCAAATTGGTCGAAAAAACAAATAGGAGGTCAGGGACCATTTAAACTCAAAATTTTACTTTTAAACAGGTATGTAAAAGGGACCATTTTTCAATTAAATGATAGGGAAAATAGAGGTGTTGACATATTTTTATCGGAATATCAAAAAAACTTTCTATGACACTTTCTCCAAAACTGTAATATAAAAATCTGAAATATAGCTTCAAAGAATGAGCAAATAAAAAAACATAGGTAACCATAAGGAAAAACAAATATTTTGCCTTAAAACCCAAATTTTGGCGGGAAAATGGTGAAAATGGGTGAAATGTCATTTTGACCCTTTAACACATACGGATAATAACGAAAATATTCTATTAGTCACATAACTACAATGATTTAACATTTCTAATCAATCAAAATATTAAAAAAAAATTTATATCGAATTTACGACAAATAATTTGTAATTCATGCGTGAAATTATCCGCAGTCGAATAGTCCCGAGCCACCTTCAGTTGGATCATTTTCCTCGAATCAGAAGCAGGAAACATGTTCAACGATCGAGACGATATGTATGTTGGATTGAAATTCAAGTAAAAAAATTTGCATACAAGTTTTTTTTTCAATCAAAGCTTCTTATGCGTCAATAAATTTAGTAAAAATTAATAATAATTTAGATATTATATCCCTGAGAACCAATACAGAACTTCATTACCGAACTTCATGTAGAAATTCGATATGAAGAAAAATTTTAAAACCATGTCGAATATGTGGAAATACGTTTCTATCTGCTATCACTGGAAGTGAATCAACCAACAATCAATTGATATAATATTGAACAAAGCTATAAACAATGAAACAATGATTTAAACTTTGTTTTTTTATAAATCATTCTTTGATTTGACTGTTACAGTAGCTTTGATTTGCATTGAACCGCTCAATAATCACTATTACAACAAACAATCTTAGAATGTTTACATAGTTTACAGTCATTAACATCGATTTATGAATATCTTATCTTGCAAAATTTTTAATGCTTTTTAGTAAATTTATGCACAAGCAGTTCTGGTTAGTATTTACATATTTCATTGTTTTAAATAACTGTTAGTCGTTCTTATAATGGTTTTGAAATGTCGTAATCGTCTTCAGATTGCTGTCCAAAGAAATGATCATATGTGGCATCGCTTTCTTCTTTCTTTCGTTGGTTACCAGCAGTATCGTACACGTTGTCAACCGTGTGGCTATATATGTTATTTTCCTTTTCTTTATGGCGGCTGTTACAAGACGTATCGTAAGTTTCATCTTTAGAAACGTCATATGGGTCTTCAGAAGTCTCTGTTGGATTTATAGGTGTTGCAAGTTCATAGTTACAGACGGTATCTGTGTTTTCTTGCCTGTTGAAACCAGTTTCGGTCGGATCTAAAACAACGTAGTTTTCACTCAATGGGAGAACTTTCGGTGTATTGTTTTTCAATTCATTAAGGTCATCAGGGTCAAGTATGGCATAATCATCACCACCCTTGAAGCTGGTTGTCTCATTTAAATTATGTTTATTTTTACTCTCATTATGCAATTTTGTCTGTTGATTCGACCGATCGAATCCGGTTGCATTTGGATCTAGAGAAATATATTGATGCTGATAGTTTGTAGATGCATTCTGATTATTATTTGGTGAATTTACTACATTCGAAATTTCACTATATTCATCATCATTTGTTGTGTTGATTGAGGAACTAAAGGTGTCAGAAATGGCAAGGTATTGATTGTTATGTTTAGATGTTCGTATTTCACAGTAATCTGTTTGAGTGGTGACGTTGACCTCAGATGAAAATGCTGTATTTTGATGGCCAGTATAATCACTATGACTGTCTTCGTTTGCTACAATTGAATGTCCTTTCTTTTCTGTATATCTAGACCTAAACGAATCATCAAGCAAATCATTATAAAGGTTCTCAAAATCATTTTTATAGTTAACATTTCAATGTGTATATAAAAGACATTAACACGATCCTTATCGATTTTTATAAAGCTAACAGAGTAGTTCGTCTACAGTGATCGAAAGCCTATAACTCTGTAGTTGTACGCTTCAATTTGACTCGTGTCGGGATGTGTTTAATTCGTTCTCTCAAAAATATGATTAGATATAACGAAAATCACCAATTTTGAAATTATGTGAATCGTAAAGATGGAAATCACTGCGAATCTTGCACTAACAGCTCCTTCTCGAATACCGTATCATTAAGATAACCCATTCCTTGTTGTGCTCCACCTCGGGGCATTATGTTTTTCAGTCTGTACGTCCATTCGTTCGTCCATCTGTCCCGATTCAGATTAAAGTTTTTGGTCAAGGTAGTTTTCGATGAAGTTGAAGTCCGAGCAGTATACATGTTCCCTATGATATGATCTTTGTAATTTGAAAGCCAAATTCGAGTTTTGACCCCAATTTCACGGTCCACTGACGTTGAAAATCATAAGGCGAGTGGGGCATCCGTGTACTATAGATACATTCTTGTTCTTCGTCATAAGTTTGATCTATTTCAAAATTTTTGTTAAATATTAAATCCCTAAACATTTACAGACTTCATTTTTATTGAAATTTTAATTAGTTTTTGACAAAATGTACTGCGTCGTGTAAATCTTATCGAAGACAACACACCGCTGCCTATGGGTTGTAACTTTTAAAAGGGTGCAACTAACTTAGTGGGTCAGTATTTAATGAAAGTACATGATTATTGTATGATAACAATGATTTTGTTCGACCCAACTTTTCTTTTCATGAATTTATTACAGATAGTGTTTAGAGAAAATATTGTAAAATCCTTGTATTTTTCACCTTTTAAAATGAAAAGGTGGCAATGTAAAATGAACGAAACATCTACACAGAATCATATTCCGCTAAACTTCAGTGGCTAATACCTAAAAAAACAAGGACATGGACCTTCATTTTTTCTGTGATTTTTTTTCCATTATTTGTATACTACCAATTTATAGCAGCCCTTTAAAAAGCTTGTTGTTTTTAAACAAAGTAGTGAGCATCCTTGATTTGAAAAGTGAATTATATTAACATATCATACCTCCTGAAATAAATGAATGCTATTACCAGTAAAACTGACAGTGCAATCAAGGAAAGAACAACACCTACGATAATCCCTGCAAACACAGAGAAGAGAACATTAGTACGTAATATATAAACCATATACTGATCTTTTATATTTGAAAGTGTTTTATCACAAAATTGAAGATTTTGATTTCAATCAATATATGTAAATACTTTAACAGTAGTCTTAAGTGTATTAAATGATCAAGAACAAAATAATGAAATTATCGATTAGTGTATATGGTCTTTTACAAATGATATAAAGATAAAGATGAGAATGCTACATCATATTTCATCAATATACCAAATATGTGTATCTATGGAGAATGTAGTAAAATCTGTAATATAATTTGACTGGAATATATAGCATTTCAACAGACTCATAGTTAACGGTTAGTAAATATATAACCCAAAGAAGAGCTAATGGCACAACAGCTTGCACAAATATGGAAAAGTATTAGTGGGAAATCAAATTGAGTTTTTGTCGTAAATTTAAGGAAAGATAATCACTTGTGAAATTAAAATGTCCAAATCACCAAAGTGACATTTAATTCTGAAAATAGAATTATAGCTTTATTTATAAATAAATTTCTTTTGAAATTTCCAAGGAATATGTAGAAAATGCTTCATCATTCAAAAGTGTCCACAGATTTTTCTGGAAAAAAACAGTTTGAAGGCCCTTTACTGGGTCTGGTAAAAAAAAACTTTGTTTCAAAACAATGCAGGACTTAGTATGCTGTCAAGGTTGTCACGTTAGTTGCAATAAGGCTTTTTGACAATTTTCTATTCATTTATCCGATAGTGTTGAATATAGAAAACACGAAACACACCTTTTAATCTTAAGATCTCGAGTTTGATACCTACGGTCACCATAATATGAATGTTATAGAAAAAACTGGTTTACATGTATAATTATTCTCAATGTAGTTCACAATTTTTAAACACTCCTTATAGTAGAAAGTGGGCATTCTGCCGTGATTTAACAATGATATTATGATTTTCTATATTAGCCTCTCGATGAAGCGCAAGGCTTAAAAAGTTAAATGTAAAATTATTTGTTATTTGACTAGTAATAACGTCCATGTCGTATCTTTTGAATCATTCCACCACCTCATCCACCACCACATTGTTGATTGCTTTTACAGCAGGAAATACAAAAAGGTCGAAGCAGATTACTTTTAAAAGCGTATTAATTGTGAATTATTTCGGCAACAATAACAATACTTGCCAAAATAAATCCCAGTTTAAATTTAAAAAAAATCGTTTCTAAGTTGATAACAGGTTCGGAAGTATTAAAAAGGTCATGTAACTGCTATTTTTTACCAATTTTATTTACATTTCCTCTTTTAAAGTTCCTCAGGTTTCAAAGATATTCTTATAAAATCAGTCTGATCTCTTTGACACGATTTGAAATAGAATGAATAAGTGTACCTATGACCGGAGTTAAATTGTGTGATCCTGCTGGAAATCTCTCTGCAATGTCTGAAAAACGATAATCTCATTTTTACTGCCATGTCTGATAAATAATAATTTCATTTTTACAATATACAAAGTACAAATCAATTCTAATGCCATACATTTGTTACAATGTAAACCTGGATCGCTTTCAATTAAACGGTCAGCAGAGCATAGTGTGTCAAGAAACGGATAATGACCTCCATAATAGCAAAATCAAAATATCCAAAACGCTGGAAATTTAAGATTAATAGTACGTTAATGTGAAAAAAGGGGCGAAAGATACAAAAAAGACATCCAAACTTATAAGTCGAAAATAAACTGACAACGCCATGGCAAAAATGGAAAAAATACTGAAAAGATAAACAACTATTGTTACGACCATTGGAACATGTCAGTAAAACATATATTCCTTAACGGTCAACCAACACGTGATGGTGTCCGTTAAATTGACCAAGGATAATTTAACTCCATCACTTGGAACCTTTTGTTTGATAATTATTTGTGAGAAGCTACCTTTTATCAAGGATATAATGATAGGAAATTGCCTAACGTACTAAATGCAAATGTATGCTGCTTATTCAGTCGCTGCTGAAATGTTCCTCCATAGAAATGGAAAAATTACCATTGAAAAGCTGAAATAATCACTGTTGTCGTTAAATTATTTTCCACCTAATATCATTGTTTACTTCGATGTGTCAGTAAACATTTGCGACAGTTTTAACTTCATCTTTTGTATCCTTTATCTCAAGTTCGATGCGATAGATGCGTTTTACATAGTCACGAATGTTTGAGAGAGAACATCATTTAGGTTGTGAAACTGCATTCCATCAAATCTTCGTTCACCCGAATTCTATTTTTTATATTCTATTTACACCCTGGTGAAAGTTAATTCATGTTTCTTTATATTATGCATATGTATCATTGTGTTTTGAGAACGTATTATTCATAAAATAACACCACAATCAATCGAATGAACAGCAACAGATTGTACAACCAGTTTTAAATATTTATCCGGCAAGAAAATATAAAAAAACAAAGCGAGATGCAAATACAATTAAAACATAAATTTCATACTGGCAATTCATGTAATTAAAGATGAATGACCACCATTGGTTTCCAAATTCAAAACAAAACATAGTTGAAGAATGTGATCACCATCGCAGACACATGCTGTAGCAATTATAGCAACAATGTAGAACATGATATGTTTTACAAAGATGAGTTTTCACTGAAGAATCAAACGTCTGCTTATTATGGATATTGCCTAATAGTGTAGGTTATTCATTAATCAATTGGAGTTGCATTCCTCAAAAAGGGTAGCTATATACATGATATACTTTGAATGATTTTCATAACAGTTCTGAGATAGAAACCATGACTGTTTTTGTAATGTGTGTCCTCTGGAATAGATTACATTTTGTTCAAAACAAATGAAGTCACGTTGTCGATTCCAACAATCAGATAACAAATTTACTTGCATATTCTGTGTGAATAATTATCTCCCCATGACGCAACCTACTTTTTCAATCGTGGAAACGGAAGTTATAGTCGGGGTGAAGTGAACACTGATTAATATATCCATACATCATATTTACGTTACATGACATTTGTCTTTTTTTGGTTTTTTAACACAAATGAATCTACTAGCTAATAAGCATCATATTATGTTTATTTATGCATTTTGTAATCTTTAAACTATTGTCTGATGGGTTTGTCGAAAAAATATAATATTGCAAAATGTTGGTGAGAAGTGTATAAAAACCATTTGCATGAACAGTAATTACCGGGATAACAAAAAAAAAAAATATTCGCAAAACCATTTAACAGGTGAAGTCTGCCGTCAAGTGATTTTAGTAAAATTGTGCTGAGGTTAAGGGAACAACACACACAATTTAATTATGTTTTCGATTTTTGAGTGTTTGATTGATGTAAAATTAATGTTTATTTTTTTCTTCATAAAAGATCATTGAACGTAACAGCTACCATATGTATGCATACTGCGTTTTTCTGATAAGGATTTTTCACGTGATCGTATACTAATTGTTCATTCAATGCATGCGTGTCTTTTTCTTTTGGCTGTACATGCTGTACATGCTGTAAGAGATGTAAAAATACCCTGCCATCTGGTCTGTGTTTTTGCCTGCTATTTTATTTTTGCTTTTTATCGATCTGCTGCGTTAAGAATTTTTTGAATATTTTTTTAGTTTGTTCTTAATGCTTGTACCAAGTCAGTAATATGACTATTGTTTTACATCCGTTTAACGTGTTTGAGCTTTTGATTTTGCCATTTGATTAGGGACTTTTCGTTTTGAATTTTCCTTGGAGTTCAGTAAATTTGTGATTTTACTTCTGATGTTGTGATGTAACACGTCATTCAAGTACATGTGGGGTTCGTGTTACTTATTCTTTAGTTTTCTATGTTGTGTCATGTGTGCTGTTGTTTGTTTGTCTTTTTCATTTTTAGCCATGGCGTTATCAGTTTGTTTTAGATTTATAAGTTTGATTGTCCCTTTGGTATCTTTCCTCCCTCTTTTTTACCCCGCTTCATTCTTAGTAATGTATATGTCCCAAGTTAACTTCATTTGAACTTTGATGTTACAGTTGTTCTCTTTGCAATTATACTACACCATCTTATTTCTTGTGTATTATGTGTTTATATCTAAAAAAAAAGACACATAAAGTGACGTTGGATGAAAAAAGAAAATGTGGTATGATTGCCAATGAGACAACTTTCCACAAGAGACCAAATGACACAGAAATAAACAGCGATAGGTCTTCAACAATGAACAAAACCCATACCACATAGTCCGCTATAAAAGGCCCCGAAGTGACAAATGTAAAACAATTAAACGAGAAAGCTAACGATCTATTTTATGTACAAAAAAATGAACAAAAAAAAAAAAAAAACAAATATGTAACACTTCTAAAATTATTTTGTTTTCCGTTAGTCACCATTTTGAGTATTTACAAAGTCTCTCATATCAAATTTTAATTTTTGTTGTGTATTTTGTCAATAAAAGATCACGTGTCTTAAAAGTTTCTATTCGAATTTTACTCGAAATTACATGTGACATCTCTCTACATGAAAGTCGTATAGAGTAAATAAATCTAACGATATGAACTTCAGTATTATACGAATTTTGATCTGGAACACTAATTGAGATAGTAAAAGATCCTAAAACACTACACATTTTATTCTAGTCTTTCTGTCACTTTGCAGACTTATTCAGAGTGATGAATAAATACTGATCAGAGAACCCTTTAGTCTAATTAGCATAACATACCATCTGCTTGATGTGTAACATCGCTACTGGTTGTAGGAGACATTGGGTTATCTTTAAAAAAATATATATAAAAAACCTCTTGTTAATATATTGATATCATTTATTCATTCGATTAACCAGAGGGAAAACAATATTATTCGTTTGTATTGTTCGTGTGATGTCGTCTAAAATACGGTACACATAAATATTATTTTTTTTAAATATACAAAGACTTAGATGATTCAATCATTAACCTCATTAAAGATCACCTTCAATACTTCATTTGATTATTCATGAATGGGGCTTATTCCCCAACATTGGCAAATAATTTAGTAATACTAATGAATACACTGATTCACTTGTCTTCAAATAACTTCACATTAGATTTTGTAAATATTTTTAAGTGTACAATTGAGAGTTTAATTCTGAAAAAAGGTATATAGAAAGTAACGAGTTCTTTTTTGTGTCATACTTTGATTAACTGGATCACATCTTTCAACTTTTGAACAGAACCAAATCTTCACCATCTGTAGCATATACATTGTATTGGCTTATATGATGACAAAAAAAAAAATCCAAACAAAATAGAGACTACTAGGTATGATTCCATCTAAGTTACACGTTTAAAATTTGTTTGAGCATATGTCTTAAAAAAACGCCAGTGTAATTATTGATAATTTTTTTAAATGTTTAATCCTTCCTGTTTAACGTTTATAAATTTAGGAGTAATTTCGCGATCAACAGTCATGTCTTTCAGATTGCTTAGTACTGATATGATTTCAATTAGTTCATATGTTTCGTACAACAGGTAGTAAATGAAATGGACGAAGCACAGAACATATTGATATAAGGGTTTTTTAAGAATCTATTTAAATTCTAATTTAAACTCTGCATTGGCTAGAGGTATAGGGGGAGGGTTGAAATCTCAAAAAACATGTTTAACCCGGCCGCATTTTTGTGCCTGTCCCAAGTCAGGAGCCTATGGCCTTTGTTAGTCTTGTATGAATTTGGAGTTTAGTATGACGTCAATTATCACTGAACTAGTATACATATTTGTTTAGGGGCTAGCTGAAGGACTCCTCCGGGTGCGGGAATGTCTCGCTGCATTGACGACAAATGGGTGTAGGAAATTCCTTTGTTGAGGTATCTCGTAATGGAGTCGATTAAAAAAAAAAAAAAAAAAAAAAAAAAAGACGTCGTGAAACGTTCCAATAGCTAAACCGAACCCTTTTCGTAACGTCTCAGTAGGTTATCAGTTAGAAATGTTTATAAAGTGTTATTAGAGTCTATGGAACATGAACTTGCACCAAAGGAAAAAATATTTTTAAATGATATGTTAAGAAAAAAAAAATCCCTTGCGAAACTGGAATATCCAAAAAAAAAATGAATTGATTTTTCAACAACTCCGATATATACTGTGTGTTAGTGTAGTCAGGGATTCGGAATTTCACACACAGTAATTGAATTGAGAGGACCATTAAAAGCATTTAATTTATCAAATACATTACAAGAGTGTTTGTTCTTCAATACTTATAATACTCTACTCCATGTTTTTCATTTTAGGCGAGTGACTTATTTCAAAAAGATCTTTAATGCACCCACCTAACACACGGCTGTATTATATATCATTCGAAAGCTGTTATTCTGTACTTTCTGTTTTGCCCGGTCGTAAAAAAATTGTACGGTGCAATTTTTGTTAAATCAAGGTCAAAGGTCATGAAAAAACATTCCAATTTTTGCGATTACTAAATAAAACGCCATTTTCTAATTCTTGTACCTTAAAATTTTCCAAAAGATCATATGAACTTTATGGAACATGATACATAATTTCCAAATCAAACAAAAAATAAGAGATTCGATGCGCAAAATTTCCCGAAAATTGAAATTTATCACAAATCCTAAAAAAATGAAAAATTATTAAAAAAGTAAAATATATCTTGGGGAATCGATATTTGAATTCTAAAAAAAATAAATAAATGTATATGTTTTAGGTCAAGGAACATTTGTTTTGTAATTTGAAGATGCAATTATAAATTATTGTGCATGGAACAGCCTTCTATTGAAGTGTTTGCAGTTGCCCAAAAATCTGCCATCTGCAAATAGCGATCATTTTGTTAATCTATGTTAAAATAGCACATCGCTAATTGTGAATATCAGAGAAGAGAATGGTTTTCCATAATAAAAGAAGGGGTATTTAAAGTAAGAAAAGAATATATGCAGGGTAATTGAGGTAAAAATATGCTTTTTACGAAGTCAAACTTTTTTACTTTTTGCAATCATGTTTAAATGCAAACATTACTTTGCGACTAAATCGTAGGCAACATTGAAATAAATAACCTTGTCATTGTGTATGTAAAACACTATAAGCAGTTGTGAAATAACAAAATGAAAAAGTCAAATACCCTTCCTGACCTCATAAGATCATTCGCTGTTTTAGGAGTGTCCGTTTTCATGGTATGCTGTGTTTTTGGACTGTTGTTCGTCTCTTGGACTTTAATTTTATTTTGTTCATGGTTTTAATTAACTTTATTTGATTCATGGTTTGACATGTTGATTGTCCCTTTGGTATTATTTTACTTTAAAGACTTTAACTTGCAGTAATGAAAGTATGACAAATATCCGCGAAAATAACTTAATTTGCTCACGGTGATATATATATAGAACCAAATCGTTATCATAATACATTTAGCTACACTGATCTATAATTTTTAAACCTTTTACTACTTGAATAGTGACGAAATATATCAAAGAGACATCAAACTCATAATTAAAAACGAACTGACAAAGCCGGGCAAAAAACGAACAAGACAAGCAACAGTATACAAAACACAACATATAAAACTACAGATTGAGTAACACAAAATCCCAAAAAAAATTTTGAGTGAACTCAGGGGCTCCCAAAGGGTACGCAGATCATGTTCCACATGTGACACCCGTCTTAGTTTAAACATATTTATTTATAGTGGATTGGGAAACAAGTTTTGCACATTAAATTAATCGCTTTCCACTTTGCGGGTGCGAGTGCTGCCTTGTAGCGGCATTAGCCTGCTCTTTTTCGAAATCTACAAAGGTGTGTTTAACGTGCAAGAGATCTGGCTCTCTCTTAGCACGAGTCAGCCATTTATCGTCCCCTTCCGACGGACTTTCATCGTTTCCTCAAGACCATACTCACACATGGTGTCAAGGAAGATCCGAACATTCAGTCCCTGAAATTTTCATCACGGAACGGGAATCGAACCAGGAACCTTTGTGTTAGTAGTCCGATGCACTAACCACTACACCACGGCTCTCTTTTACCCGTCTTGTGGCTCATGTATTTTTTAACTCGGTGCCAAGCCTTATTCGGTTGGTGACATTCACGGCAGAAATGACGGCAATTTGGTTACGTCGATGGAACTTATCAGTCGTCATCTGGCGAAACAGATATCTCATAATTGTCAACCAACTCGTAGTGACGTCCATGAAATTTTCAAAGGGATGATTTCAACTTTGCATTTGAACTCTGGTTTAAAACATGTTTAAACCACCATTTTTCTTCAAATGTCCTGTACCAAGTCAGGATTAAGGCAGTTGGTATCGAATAATCTGTTTCTTTGTATGTTGGCGTTTGTTTTTGTAGCAGTGCCGTGTTTCTGTTATATCGTTGTGTTGCTCTTATATGTTGATGCGTTTTCCTAGTTTTTGCTTTGTGACCCCGATTTATTTCAGTTACTAGTAAATCGATTGATGACTATTGGATAGCGGTATACTATAGTTGCCTTTATTTCAGAGGAGTTGAGGCTCAATGAAATCGGTCTCCTCCTTTAGTAGTATAGATATGCAGGCGTTGCTATAATGTTGTTACATCAAGTACATAGAAATGAAAAGTTTATAATTTGGTAGTAAGGGGTGTTTTAGGGTTGTTTTATGCTCATCTCTTTTGCCGTAAAACTTGTTCTCAACCAACCCCCCTCATCGATTTCAAGATACGTGATAGAGTAAACTATATATGTTGAGTCTTTTATTTTCAATTTCAATGGAAAATACGAGTCCAACATTGTCACAAATTTTGCACTATTCAGTGAGATGACATCATCTATATAATGGAAAGTGAAGTTTCAAGATAACGATAGCTTCTTTTCAGTGGTCATCAGAAACTCTTGCATGAAGTCATCCTCGTATGAAAAATGAACTAGACATTCAAGCTATTCAGGAAGTCTAGTTGTAACTAGAATTGTTGCGTATTAATGGATATTTTTTCTTCAAAATTATTCTTATTTGATGAATTAATGCATGTAAACAATGAACAATGCAATTTAAGCAATCAAGTAGTCAAGTTTTATAATGTGTTTACTAGTTTTTGAAATTCTTTGAAATTTCCGTTTTCATCAATTTTTTTTATTTTTATTTTGGTCTAAATTTTCAATTCACATTAAATAAATAAAAGGTCTTTTCACTACATCAATATTTATAACGAAGCTACAAATCAAACAATTAGAAAAGTCGAAATACGTTTATTTCAGTCTGGAAGTTACAATGCAGATTGCAATCTCTTAGTTTCACCCCTTTTATTTCAAGCAATAAGATGATTCGCGCACATATTTTTTTAACTCTAAATTTTTCAGATTCTTAAGAATTTGTTTATTAAATCTTATATTCACCACATACAATGTTTAAATAGGAAAAAATGCTTAAAAGCTGTTTTTTCGCAGATGGCGGTATTTTGGGCAACTGTATGAGTTGTTATGATTTGCTGTTTGATTAGAAGTAAGCATAATTTTTGGAAATTTTATGATGTCAAAAACTTCTTTAATAGTCATTACAGGGTTTTACTTAGTTTTAATTGATTAGCATTTGCACCAGAAAGAAACATTTGGGTTTTCACACATTTTGTTAACTTTTACTCGAATTTCAGGAAACATGTGCTCTCTGTCAAAAACACTCTTTAAATATTAAAAAATGCATTTGAATAATGACTGTTAATCTCTCTGCTAAAAGTTTAAATTGTTTGCATATGTGAATTTAGTATATAAAACTCATTATGTAATTAGGCTGAAATCTTAGAAAATATGCACTTATTCGTCCGTGGTCTTTGATCTTGATTTGACGGAAATTGCACCGTACGATTTTTTTACGACCGGGCAAAACAGATAGTACAGATGTGTAGCTATCAAATGATATATAATTTAGCCGTGTGTTAGGTAGGTGCATTAAAAATTTTATTTTATGGTTAAAGTCACTCGCCTATTTGTTTAATTACCGAAAAAATAAAACATTATTGTAAATCATTAGCATGATTAGTCATTGACATATCAAAAGGATACACAGACATGATAACATTTTGTAGCAGGTTTCATTAAAAGCTGGTTAACTGAGATTTACTTTGCAAAAAAACAATTATTGCCAAAATATATCAAAGTTTAAATTTTAAGTAATCGTTCAGGTTTCTGGATTCGTAACAGGTTCGGAAGTACAAACTGAAGCAAATGTGACGTTGATGGAAATTACTTAAGACATTTTTTTTTATATATGTTTGTTTTAATGTGCCTCTGATGTAAATTTGTTTCCCAAGAAATTGGACCAATTTATTTACTGTTGTGTTTAAATAGTATAAATATGTGTACTTTTAACTGGCGTTGAACTTTGTGATCCTGATGGGAATTTCTCTGTACTGGCTGAAAAACAAAAAATCATTTTAACAATATCAAACGTACTTATAAATTCTTTTTAAATACACTTGTTAATCTTGGAGCTATTTAAAACTATTGTAAGGGCATAGTGTGTCGACAAACGAAAAACGACTTCCATTCATGCAAAATCAAACTATTCGCACGCTTGAAAAGCTTGAGATTAATAACACCTTAGGCATGTTAATGTGCAAAAGTGAGGTAAAAGACACATATTGACACTCATAAGTCAAAAACAAACTGACAACGCCATGTCAAAGAAGGGAAAATACCAAAAAAGACAAACAAAAATACACGAAACACAAGGTGCTCCGGAAAGGTTATCAAATTCTAATCCACTTGTAAATCACGCCGTGTTACCTATATAAGTACAAACCCAGTGATAGTTATAATGAATAAGTTACATCCTGGTAAAAAAGGACGGGATTATGGGTTTTTCTTAAAATTTCCTGTACCAAGTGAGAAAAATGCCCGTTGTTATATTATAGTTCTTTTCTGTGTGTGTTACATTGTCGTTTGGTTTTTTGTTGCACTTTAGTGTTTAATTTCATACTGGCAATTCATGTAATTAAAGATGAATGACCACCATTGGTTTCCAAATTCAAAACAAAACATAGTTGAAGAATGTGATCACCATCGCAGACACATGCTGTAGCAATTATAGAAACAATGTAGAACATGATATGTTTTACAAAGATGAGTTTTCACTGAAGAATCAAACGTCTGCTTATTATGGATATTGCCTAATAGTGTAGGTTATTCATTAATCAATTGGAGTTGCATTCCTCAAAAAGGGTAGCTATATACATGATATACTTTGAATGATTTTCATAACAGTTCTGAGATAGAAACCATGACTGTTTTTGTAATGTGTGTCCTCTGGAATAGATTACATTTTGTTCAAAACAAATGAAGTCACGTTGTCGATTCCAACAATCAGATAACAAATCATCGTATCAAATGTGGATTTCTTTGTTCAAGTATCATGAAATCGGTAGTTTAGGCGTCACATTTACTTGCATATTCTGTGTGAATAATTATCTCCCCATGACGCAACCTACTTTTTCAATCGTGGAAACGGAAGTTATAGTCGGGGTGAAGTGAACACTGATTAATATATCCATACATCATATTTACGTTACATGACATTTGTCTTTTTTTGGTTTTTTAACACAAATGAATCTACTAGCTAATAAGCATCATATTATGTTTATTTATGCATTTTGTAATCTTTAAACTATTGTCTGATGGGTTTGTCGAAAAAATATAATATTGCAAAATGTTGGTGAGAAGTGTATAAAAACCATTTGCATGAACAGTAATTACCGGGATAACAAAAAAAAAAATATTCGCAAAACCATTTAACAGGTGAAGTCTGCCGTCAAGTGATTTTAGTAAAATTGTGCTGAGGTTAAGGGAACAACACACACAATTTAATTATGTTTTCGATTTTTGAGTGTTTGATTGATGTAAAATTAATGTTTATTTTTTTCTTCATAAAAGATCATTGAACGTAACAGCTACCATATGTATGCATACTGCGTTTTTCTGATAAGGATTTTTCACGTGATCGTATACTAATTGTTCATTCAATGCATGCGTGTCTTTTTCTTTTGGCTGTACATGCTGTACATGCTGTAAGAGATGTAAAAATACCCTGCCATCTGGTCTGTGTTTTTGCCTGCTATTTTATTTTTGCTTTTTATCGATCTGCTGCGTTAAGAATTTTTTGAATATTTTTTTAGTTTGTTCTTAATGCTTGTACCAAGTCAGTAATATGACTATTGTTTTACATCCGTTTAACGTGTTTGAGCTTTTGATTTTGCCATTTGATTAGGGACTTTTCGTTTTGAATTTTCCTTGGAGTTCAGTAAATTTGTGATTTTACTTCTGATGTTGTAATGTAACACGTCATTCAAGTACATGTGGGGTTCGTGTTACTTATTCTTTAGTTTTCTATGTTGTGTCATGTGTGCTGTTGTTTGTTTGTCTTTTTCATTTTTAGCCATGGCGTTATCAGTTTGTTTTAGATTTATAAGTTTGATTGTCCCTTTGGTATCTTTCCTCCCTCTTTTTTACCCCGCTTCATTCTTAGTAATGTATATGTCCCAAGTTAACTTCATTTGAACTTTGATGTTACAGTTGTTCTCTTTGCAATTATACTACACCATCTTATTTCTTGTGTATTATGTGTTTATATCTAAAAAAAAAGACACATAAAGTGACGTTGGATGAAAAAAGAAAATGTGGTATGATTGCCAATGAGACAACTTTCCACAAGAGACCAAATGACACAGAAATAAACAGCGATAGGTCTTCAACAATGAACAAAACCCAAACCACATAGTCCGCTATAAAAGGCCCCGAAGTGACAAATGTAAAACAATTAAACGAGAAAGCTAACGATCTATTTTATGTACAAAAAAATGAACAAAAAAAAAAAAAAAACAAATATGTAACACTTCTAAAATTATTTTGTTTTCCGTTCGTCACCATTTTGAGTATTTACAAAGTCTCTCATATCAAATTTTAATTTTTGTTGTGTATTTTGTCAATAAAAGATCACGTGTCTTAAAAGTTTCTATTCGAATTTTACTCGAAATTACATGTGACATCTCTCTACATGAAAGTCGTATAGAGTAAATAAATCTAACGATATGAACTTCAGTATTATACGAATTTTGATCTGGAACACTAATTGAGATAGTAAAAGATCCTAAAACACTACACATTTTATTCTAGTCTTTCTGTCACTTTGCAGACTTATTCAGAGTGATGAATAAATACTGATCAGAGAACCCTTTAGTCTAATTAGCATAACATACCATCTGCTTGATGTGTAACATCGCTACTGGTTGTAGGAGACATTGGGTTATCTTTAAAAAATATATATATAAAAAACCTCTTGTTAATATATTGATATCATTTATTCATTCGATTAACCAGAGGGAAAACAATATTATTCGTTTGTATTGTTCGTGTGATGTCGTCTAAAATACGGTACACATAAATATTATTTTTTTTAAATATACAAAGACTTAGATGATTCAATCATTAACCTCATTAAAGATCACCTTCAATACTTCATTTGATTATTCATGAATGGGGCTTATTCCCCAACATTGGCAAATAATTTAGTAATACTAATGAATACACTGATTCACTTGTCTTCAAATAACTTCACATTAGATTTTGTAAATATTTTTAAGTGTACAATTGAGAGTTTAATTCTGAAAAAAGGAATATAGAAAGTAACGAGTTCTTTTTTGTGTCATACTTTGATTAACTGGATCACATCTTTCAACTTTTGAACAGAACCAAATCTTCACCATCTGTAGCATATACATTGTATTGGCTTATATGATGACAAAAAAAAAAAATCCAAACAAAATAGAGACTACTAGGTATGATTCCATCTACGTTTAAAATTTGTTTGAGCATATGTCTTAAAAAAACGCCAGTGTAATTATTGATAATTTTTTTAAATGTTTAATCCTTCCTGTTTAACGTTTATAAATTTAGGAGTAATTTCGCGATCAACAGTCATGTCTTTCAGATTGCTCAGTACTGATATGATTTCAATTAGTTCATATGTTTCGTACAACAGGTAGTAAATGAAATGGACGAAGCACAGAACATATTGATATAAGGGTTTTTTAAGAATCTATTTAAATTCTAATTTAAACTCTGCATTGGCTAGAGGTATAGGGGGAGGGTTGAAATCTCAAAAAACATGTTTAACCCGGCCGCATTTTTGTGCCTGTCCCAAGTCAGGAGCCTATGGCCTTTGTTAGTCTTGTATGAATTTGGAGTTTAGTATGACGTCAATTATCACTGAACTAGTATACATATTTGTTTAGGGGCTAGCTGAAGGACTCCTCCGGGTGCGGGAATGTCTCGCTGCATTGACGACAAATGGGTGTAGGAAATTCCTTTGTTGAGGTATCTCGTAATGGAGTCGATTAAAAAAAAAAAAAAAAAAAAAAAAAAAAGACGTCGTGAAACGTTCCAATAGCTAAACCGAACCCTTTTCGTAACGTCTCAGTAGGTTATCAGTTAGAAATGTTTATAAAGTGTTATTAGAGTCTATGGAACATGAACTTGCACCAAAGGAAAAAATATTTTTAAATGATATGTTAAGAAAAAAAAATCCCTTGCGAAACTGGAATATCCAAAAAAAAATGAATTGATTTTTCAACAACTCCGATATATACTGTGTGTTAGTGTAGTCAGGGATTCGGAATTTCACACACAGTAATTGAATTGAGAGGACCATTAAAAGCATTTAATTTATCAAATACATTACAAGAGTGTTTGTTCTTCAATACTTATAATACTCTACTCCATGTTTTTCATTTTAGGCGAGTGACTTATTTCAAAAAGACGCTTAGTTAACGACTTTAATGCACCCACCTAACACACGGCTGTATTATATATCATTCGAAAGCTGTTATTCTGTACTTTCTGTTTTGCCCGGTCGTAAAAAAATTGTACGGTGCAATTTTTGTTAAATCAAGGTCAAAGGTCATGAAAAAACATTCCAATTTTTGCGATTACTAAATAAAACGCCATTTTCTAATTCTTGTACCTTAAAATTTTCCAAAAGATCATATGAACTTTATGGAACATGATACATAATTTCCAAATCAAACAAAAAATAAGAGATTCGATGCGCAAAATTTCCCGAAAATTGAAATTTATCACAAATCCTAAAAAAATGAAAAATTATTAAAAAAGTAAAATATATCTTGGGGAATCGATATTTGAATTCTAAAAAAAATAAATAAATGTATATGTTTTAGGTCAAGGAACATTTGTTTTGTAATTTGAAGATGCAATTATAAATTATTGTGCATGGAACAGCCTTCTATTGAAGTGTTTGCAGTTGCCCAAAAATCTGCCATCTGCAAATAGCGATCATTTTGTTAATCTATGTTAAAATAGCACATCGCTAATTGTGAATATCAGAGAAGAGAATGGTTTTCCATAATAAAAGAAGGGGTATTTAAAGTAAGAAAAGAATATATGCAGGGTAATTGAGGTAAAAATATGCTTTTTACGAAATCAAACTTTTTTACTTTTTGCAATCATGTTTAAATGCAAACATTACTTTGCGACTAAATCGTAGGCAACATTGAAATAAATAACCTTGTCATTGTGTATGTAAAACACTATAAGCAGTTGTGAAATAACAAAATGAAAAAGTCAAATACCCTTCCTGACCTCATAAGATCATTCGCTGTTTTAGGAGTGTCCGTTTTCATGGTATGCTGTGTTTTTGGACTGTTGTTCGTCTCTTGGACTTTAATTTTATTTTGTTCATGGTTTTAATTAACTTTATTTGATTCATGGTTTGACATGTTGATTGTCCCTTTGGTATTATTTTACTTTAAAGACTTTAACTTGCAGTAATGAAAGTATGACAAATATCCGCGAAAATAACTTAATTTGCTCACGGTGATATATATATAGAACCAAATCGTTATCATAATACATTTAGCTACACTGATCTATAATTTTTAAACCTTTTATTACTTGAATAGTGACGAAATATATCAAAGAGACATCAAACTCATAATTAAAAACGAACTGACAAAGCCGGGCAAAAAACGAACAAGACAAGCAACAGTATACAAAACACAACATATAAAACTACAGATTGAGTAACACAAAATCCCAAAAAAAATTTTGAGTGAACTCAGGGGCTCCCAAAGGGTACGCAGATCATGTTCCACATGTGACACCCGTCTTAGTTTAAACATATTTATTTATAGTGGATTGGGAAACAAGTTTTGCACATTAAATTAATCGCTTTCCACTTTGCGGGTGCGAGTGCTGCCTTGTAGCGGCATTAGCCTGCTCTTTTTCGAAATCTACAAAGGTGTGTTTAACGTGCAAGAGATCTGGCTCTCTCTTAGCACGAGTCAGCCATTTATCGTCCCCTTCCGACGGACTTTCATCGTTTCCTCAAGACCATACTCACACATGGTGTCAAGGAAGATCCGAACATTCAGTCCCTGAAATTTTCATCACGGAACGGGAATCGAACCAGGAACCTTTGTGTTAGTAGTCCGATGCACTAACCACTACACCACGGCTCTCTTTTACCCGTCTTGTGGCTCATGTATTTTTTAACTCGGTGCCAAGCCTTATTCGGTTGGTGACATTCACGGCAGAAATGACGGCAATTTGGTTACGTCGATGGAACTTATCAGTCGTCATCTGGCGAAACAGATATCTCATAATTGTCAACCAACTCGTAGTGACGTCCATGAAATTTTCAAAGGGATGATTTCAACTTTGCATTTGAACTCTGGTTTAAAACATGTTTAAACCACCATTTTTCTTCAAATGTCCTGTACCAAGTCAGGATTAAGGCAGTTGGTATCGAATAATCTGTTTCTTTGTATGTTGGCGTTTGTTTTTGTAGCAGTTCCGTGTTTCTGTTATATCGTTGTGTTTCTCTTATATGTTGATGCGTTTTCCTAGTTTTTGCTTTGTGACCCCGATTTATTTCAGTTACTAGTAAATCGATTGATGACTATTGGATAGCGGTATACTATAGTTGCCTTTATTTCAGAGGAGTTGAGGCTCAATGAAATCGGTCTCCTCCTTTAGTAGTATAGATATGCAGGCGTTGCTATAATGTTGTTACATCAAGTACATAGAAATGAAAAGTTTATAATTTGGTAGTAAGGGGTGTTTTTATGGGTTGTTTTATGCTCATCTCTTTTGCCGTAAAACTTGTTCTCAACCAACCCTCCTCATCGATTTCAAGATACGTGATAGAGTAAACTATATATGTTGAGTCTTTTATTTTCAATTTCAATGGAAAATACGAGTCCAACATTGTCACAAATTTTGCACTATTCAGTGAGATGACATCATCTATATAATGGAAAGTGAAGTTTCAAGATAACGATAGCTTCTTTTCAGTGGTCATCAGAAACTCTTGCATGAAGTCATCCTCGTATGAAAAATGAACTAGACATTCAAGCTATTCAGGAAGTCTAGTTGTAACTAGAATTGTTGCGTATTAATGGATATTTTTTCTTCAAAATTATTCTTATTTGATGAATTAATGCATGTAAACAATGAACAATGCAATTTAAGCAATCAAGTAGTCAAGTTTTATAATGTGTTTACTAGTTTTTGAAATTCTTTGAAATTTCCGTTTTCATCAATTTTTTTTATTTTTATTTTGGTCTAAATTTTCAATTCACATTAAATTAATAAAAGGTCTTTTCACTACATCAATATTTATAATGAAGCTACAAATCAAACAATTAGAAAAGTCGAAATACGTTTATTTCAGTCTGGAAGTTACAATGCAGATTGCAATCTCTTAGTTTCACCCCTTTTATTTCAAGCAATAAGATGATTCGCGCACATATTTTTTTAACTCTAAATTTTTCAGATTCTTAAGAATTTGTTTATCAAATCTTATATTCACCACATACAATGTTTAAATAGGAAAAAATGCTTAAAAGCTGTTTTTTCGCAGATGGCGGTATTTTGGGCAACTGTATGAGTTGTTATGATTTGCTGTTTGATTAGAAGTAAGCATAATTTTTGGAAATTTTATGATGTCAAAAACTTCTTTAATAGTCATTACAGGGTTTTACTTAGTTTTAATTGATTAGCATTTGCACCAGAAAGAAACATTTGGGTTTTCACACATTTTGTTAACTTTTACTCGAATTTCAGGAAACATGTGCTCTCTGTCAAAAACACTCTTTAAATATTAAAAAATGCATTTGAATAATGACTGTTAATCTCTCTGCTAAAAGTTTAAATTGTTTGCATATGTGAATTTAGTATATAAAACTCATTATGTAATTAGGCTGAAATCTTAGAAAATATGCACTTATTCGTCCGTGGTCTTTGATCTTGATTTGACGGAAATTGCACCGTACGATTTTTTTTACGACCGGGCAAAACAGATAGTACAGATGTGTAGCTATCAAATGATATATAATTTAGCCGTGTGTTAGGTAGATGCATTAAAAATTTTATTTTATGGTTAAAGTCACTCGCCTATTTGTTTAATTACCGAAAAAATAAAACATTATTGTAAATCATTAGCATGATTAGTCATTGACATATCAAAAGGATACACAGACATGATAACATTTTGTAGCAGGTTTCATTAAAAGCTGGTTAACTGAGATTTACTTTGCAAAAAAACAATTATTGCCAAAATATATCAAAGTTTAAATTTTAAGTAATCGTTCAGGTTTCTGGATTCGTAACAGGTTCGGAAGTACAAACTGAAGCAAATGTCACGTTGATGGAAATTACTTAAGACATTTTTTTTTTATATATGTTTGTTTTAATGTGCCTCTGATGTAAATTTGTTTCCCAAGAAATTGGACCAATTTATTTTCTGTTGTGTTTAAATAGTATAAATATGTGTACTTTTAACTGGCGTTGAACTTTGTGATCCTGATGGGAATTTCTCTGTACTGGCTGAAAAACAAAAAATCATTTTAACAATATCAAACGTACTTATAAATTCTTTTTAAATACACTTGTTAATCTTGGAGCTATTTAAAACTATTGTAAGGGCATAGTGTGTCGACAAACGAAAAACGACTTCCATTCATGCAAAATCAAACTATTCGCACGCTTGAAAAGCTTGAGATTAATAACACCTTAGGCATTTTAATGTGCAAAAGTGAGGTAAAAGACACATATTGAAACTCATAAGTCAAAAACAAACTGACAACGCCATGTCAAAGAAGGGAAAATACCAAAAAAGACAAACAAAAATACACGAAACACAAGGTGCTCCGGAAAGGTTATCAAATTCTAATCCACTTGTAAATCACGCCGTGTTACCTATATAAGTACAAACCCAGTGATAGTTATAATGAATAAGTTACATCCTGGTAAAAAAGGACGGGATTATGGGTTTTTCTTAAAATTTCCTGTACCAAGTGAGAAAAATGCCCGTTGTTATATTATAGTTCTTTTCTGTGTGTGTAACATTGTCGTTTGGTTTTTTGTTGCACTTTAGTGTTTCTGTTGTTTCGTTGTTTTTCTCTTATAGTTGATGTGTTTCCAAAGGTTTTAGTTTGAAACCCGAATTTGTTTTCTCTCAATCGATTTATGACTTTCGAACTGCGGTATGCTACTGTTGCCTTTAATTACGAAGATTGGAGCATATCTGTGAAAAAGATATTCTATAACGATCAACCAACTCCTGATGGCGTCCGTAAAATCAACGAAGGGATAATTTCAACTTAATAACTATTTGAAACTTTTGATATGAAGGCTTCATTGTGAGCAGCAGCCTTCTATCAAGAAAATCATAATAGGAAATAAAAGCTCTTGACTTTACTACTAACTGTGAGATGTACGCTGAATATTCAGACGCTGCTGGAGTAACAGAGTTTACAATTGGGAAGCTGAAGTCATATCTCTTGTCATACAGTTTTGTTTCACATCGAACCTCATTATAAAGTTAGATGTACAAGACAATATATGAGGCAGGTTTAAATTTATCTCGTGTATCCTTTACATAAAGTTGGATAGAACAGATACGTTCGACATAGGCACAACACTTTGAAATAATTAGTCAGAGAACATCATCTAGTTTGGTATTTCCGTTTCATAAAAATGATGGTCACAATTCTCTTTTTAATATTCTATTTACACCCTGGTGAAAGTACAACATGTTCATTTTTATTATGCACGCGAACGTATCATTGTGTTTTGTAAATTTATTATTCATATCATAACGATCCAATCCTTCATTTGAACAGCATGTTGTACAAACAGATTTATATATATAATAAACAAAAAGTGCGCAGGATACACATTTGATTAAAACACTAATTTATTTACTGTAAATTCTTCTTATAATAGATGAATGACTGCCACTGTTCTCCAAATTCAACACAAAACATAGTTGATGAATGTGAACACTATCACATGTACATATTAGGTGAGGTAGCAATTAAAGCACAAATGTAGAACAGAATAACTTTACAAAGAAGCAACGATGTTATAAACTGTAAAAAGAGGGAAAAATAACAAGTTCATATGAATTATTTTGATGAAACCGTCTTTTAGAATTTTCATACAATCGATTATAGAAATTTAAAAAAAGATAGAAAAATAAAATTCTCTTTATCATATTTATCAATCGACTCGTATTTGTCAGAATATCAGCACATGAAGATGACTTCATCAATGTCCGAAGGTAAAAACAAAAGTAAAAAATGGATGCATTAACCTATATATATATAAAACTTCACGGCTCTTAAAAGACTATTCAATAAGTACATTTTAAAATAGAATGTGATATGCCAATGAGACAACTCTTCACCGGAGACAAAATGACACAGAAATAAACAACAATAGATCACCATACGGCCTTTAACATTGAGCAAAGTCCATACCACATAGCCAGCTATAAGTTCATTGTAGTATTTTTGTTACTTTGCAGACCTAATTAGGATAATGAAGCAATACTATTCGGAGAGTCCTTAAGTTGAATTAGTATAACATACCATCTGCTTGATGTGTAACATCGCTACTGGTTGTAGGTGACATTGGGTTATCTTTAAAAAAATATATAAAAAAAATCTTGTTAATTCCATTCTCAATTTTATTATATCATTTATCCATTCGATTAACAAGAGGGATTAACGTGTATCTTAAGCTTGCATTGGTTGTTTGAAGTTGTTACATACATATGACAAAATACAAAGACAAGAATGATTCAATCAAATACCATATTAGAGTTCATCTTCAATATTTCATATGATTATCCATGAATGGAGCTATATCCATAGTATCCACCAACATGATTTTTTTAAATAAAACAGAAATACTATGAAGACACTGATTTGAAAACCAAATATTTACATAAGCAAACTTCCAATTGCTATTGAAAGATCGATCAGTTTATCAAGAAAGTAAAAGAGAGACGAAAGATACCAGAGGGACAGTCAAACTCATCGATTGGAAATAAACTGAATACAAAGACTTTGGTCTACGTTTATTTTTTTCAGCCATATTTGATCAAAAGCGAAAACAAAATCAATTCGGGAAACAAGTAAAAACACAAAGAACATTAAACACAACTTTTGAATCTTAACACCTCGTCAATAATACCGAGAAGAGGCGGGTGATTACAAAATTAAACTTAAAATAAAAAAGTAAAGAGACACGGATTAAGAAGTCAAATCTCAATTAATTTATTTTGCGAAATATGTAAAATAGAAGAAAATCATCAGCTCAAATTCTTAATGAAAGCAAAATATTTAGTGAAGAGCTGACATAGCATCGGAAAGACATTTAGTAATGAATACACAGTGGCGTAGCAAAGTAATTTTTACGTGTACGCCCGAACCTCAGTGAGGGGCCTAAAGGTTCAAGTGGGTCCAGGCCAAAGAACTGGCTAGTATAGGATTAGCGGGGACGAAGCTTCTGAATGTTTAAGTGTAATCGAAAATGACATATCATTCCTGTCATTGAAAACTCATCAATAACAACATTCTTTAGATTCAAAATGGTTTATTTTTTATGTTTAATCTATTCATTGTGTGTATTTAGAATATAATGAAGGTCACTGGCTTAATTTGGAGTAAACGTCCAAATCAGCTACTTCAAAATATGATTAAATCGAGCTGTTGGGGTAAAGCGCTTAATCAAAAAAACACAATTTTTTTTGCAAATTTCGTACACGAACATGAAATGGTCATTTTTCTGAGTTGTTCAGGTGCAATATTATTTTTAATTGGTAATCACCTGTTTGTTTTCCCCGCGAAAAGTATATTCAGGTATCAGTCCATTACAGGATTTAAACAAATCAAATATTTTCATTAGATATGTTTTTCTTGGTCTGGAATATTAATTTCTGCACAATTTCATTACAAAATATGGAGGTTTATAAATTTATCATTTAAATTAATTCAACATAGATACCAGGATTGAAATTTTGTCCTTGCACGACACGCACGTTTCGTCTACAAAAGACACATCAGTGTCGCTCGAAACCACACTGACAATTTTTTTTTTATATATTTTTGCTGTTTCGATTGTTACGACCGCCATTTAAACCATTTCAAAGTCAAACTACTGCTGCATACTGTGCTACCCATACTAATATACCATCATATAACATTTAATAGATTTAATTTTACACTAATGTTCTGGAATGTTCCATGGAATTCTCCCCTCAAATAATGCGAAGGAGACCCCCAATTGAAATGAAAATGTTCCATGTTCAAGTGTACATGAGTCTCTTAACGATGTAATACTATAGAAGTTTCATATAATTTGGAACACATTTCTATTTTTAACATGTTTTCTGTTTCCATGGCAGCCATTTTTTAATTCCTAAGTCAGGTGCACAAGTACACATGATGGTTAACATTATGTTAATATAGTTCCATCAAAACTTGTTCATTTAATTTCGAGAACTAAGCTGGAAAAAAGTGTGGAATAAAAAAAAGAAGAAGAAAAGAAGAATCGTAAAATACCAGTAACAATATGTCCCCCTAATTTCAGTTGATCTACTGATTGTCATCCCTTATATCCAATTTATCACAAATAAATCGAAATATTTATGTTTGTCAGTGGTTTGTTTCAATCAGACATTAATCAAAATTGATAAATGGTTTCATTTGTGTAGTGCAGTGGCAAATTCAAAAGGGACACACAATTTAAAGATGAAGAATAATTCATACTGAATAGATACGGATGACCAAAATAATGACAGAACAAAGAAATATAGAAATGAAGAATCCCCCCACTTTCCAAACTCCCTGTTACCCCCAATCCAGACCCCCATATATCACTGTGTCTTCAAACAGAATATTCTATTTGTGTACAAAGTGTTGTTAATATACGTAATGGACAATATATACAATGCAGTCTCAATCGAAGTCGTATTCTAATTTCAATGACAGAAAGCATTAGGAAAGCGTGCCTCCCTGTGCAATATGTAATAAACGGTGGCCAGATTTTCTGATTTAAATTGCGCAAAGATAAGACCGCTTGCTGGTATAAAATTGAAAAACATTTTGCTACTTCAGAAATTGACCATGAAAAAAACCTTCAAGAAAGTTTAATTAATTCGATAAAGGTTTAACATAGTAATTGATATGAAACAAATTTTAGCCTTAGACTGTACATTCAAAAATAAATCCTTTTACTCATAAAATACGGGAAAACTTGTCATTATGCTCTGGATATTCGTTTGACCATAAACCTTTTTGTCCAGCTACCATAACATTTTACGAAGGTTTGACAAAGTTATCGATATCTTAAAACTTTAACAACATAATGAAACTACAGGTACATACATATAGTTATAATATTGGCACCGCCGACGAAATTTAGGATCGACATATCTCGCTTAACACATATTGAATTGCTTAGAAAAAAGTAACTGAGTATAGAATTCACGGTAGATTTAGACTTTGTCAGAAAATGAATAAATATATAATATGATACTAATTTTCGTCACTTTTATTCCAAATTACAAGCCATTGAAGAAAGACTTACAGGGTAGATGTTCTGTTAACCAATTCTGTTATTTCTTTTTAGATGAAAATATTTTTTTCTACCAATCTTAAGTGTACGCCCGGGCGTTTTGACGTAAACGTAGCTACGCGCATGATACATATTCATCTAACTCTATGTGAATATAATAAAAGAGATGGGGTATGATTACCAATGAGACAACTATCCACACGTTCATATGAATTCAATGTAAGTAATTATGGGAAACTCTTCAATGATAAAAGACTCCGACATAAAAATATAAAACAAAACAATTAAGAAAAAAACCGGATAAATGTATAACAAAATAATTCACCAAAACATATATGATCGGCATCAACAAACGACAACCACTTAGCTACAGGCTCCTGACCTGGTACAGGCACATAAATAATATGGTTGGGTTGATCTTTGAGTGCTTTACCTTGCACAGCGATGAACCAACACAACATATTTTTTTTTTTTTTTTTTTATAAAAATCAGTTCAATAAAGCTACACTCGGAAGATCGATACAATTAAATAGGACAAAGTGAACTATCAAAAAAAAAAAAAAAAAAAAAAACCTGACGTATCGAGATATGTATAGAGGAACAGAAATATTAAAAATAAATCAAACAAAGATGATAAATTTAAAGTAGATTGTTCTTGGTTATACACATATTTTACGAATGTCTTTTATATTAAGGTGGGAGTTTGTCTCATCGACAATCTAATCACATCTTCTAATTAATTCAATACTCAGTATTATCATATTATAGGGGCGATTGTGTGTTACTTTTCCGTGGCATTCAATACATTATAATCGCGTTGGTGATCTTGATTTTTAGACAATATGCTCGTTCCCCATTCGAGTTATGTGTACTAGTAAAATAACAAAATATGGTACTCCAAGGAAAATTCAAAGCAAACCATTCTTTATGAAATGACAAAATAAAAAAGGCAACCACCAATATTGAATGGAAATCCACTGTCATATTCCTGACAAGGTATTTATGTAGAAATTGGTAGAATGAATCTCGAACTTGTATGAGAGTAGTATATTTATTGATAACAATGTGTGAGCAAAACAAACACACATTATACTGAAAAATGCCAAAAAATTGAAAACAGTACTAAACATTGTGTTATAATATTAATCACAATAAACAGTAATAACTATTTCAATAACGAAACCAACTTATTAGATTTTAATTTTCATAATTTTGAGTAATAAATGATCAAACTTATGCATTCGTTCACTCAAAATATGTTTGAAGTGACGATTCCTACATTTTGGTCACGTGGTGATGGAAGACACACGACAGATTCCACAAACTATCATTTCACGGAATTGACGTATACCGAGAGACGTAAAAAGTTTAAAAAAAAAGAAAAAAGTAATGGTTGATATACAAAGACAAATTAAAAGAACGCTATAACACGTAAATATGCATAAAGAGAGCGTCAGTATCTAGAACCTATACTTCAAGACCATAATGTATCAAATGTTTTTTTATAACTAAGGAACATTTATAAACAAGATCTTAGTAACATATGTTGAAATTTTTACGAAAAATGGAGTCATTCTTTCATATAACCCTGTTCATCAACCTTCTACGCAGACACTATTGACGTTTTATAAAGTATGATTAACACCTACAATCTTTTGAATACAAAATGGGTTGTGAAATATATACAGGTACATATGTCACGCCGTTATGTTAAACTATGTAGGAAGAATATAAACATGTGAGAGACGTCTATATTTCTTAATCATTCAAAGTAAACCGCTCCACAGATTTAAAAGTAAGTAGATTTTACAAACATACACATATTAAGATTATAATACACTCGAATGGTGAGCAATAGTTTAGAAAAGTAAACAAAAATGACACTAAAGAGCTCTTCGCGATTAAATAGTTATCGTACATGTTTTATCATTAAGAGTAGCGTTATATAAATCTGTACAACGGCACTGATGGCATATAAAAATATGAAATGAAATCGTATTGATATATATTATGTTTGCACACAAAACGGCTTTCCTATATGTCAGACACTTTTCAAATGAGAGTGTTACGTGTTTAAAAACGAGTTTCTGATTCATAGAGGTAGACGTGTATTGTATTTTATAATCTTGCACTTATCCTATAAACAAAGAAGATCATGATTCTTTTTTAAAACAGAATATATAGGCAGGTGGAAACTCGATCACTTACGACTTTGATTTGTCATGAATTTTCCATTTTGAACATTGTACATAAAATGTATATGTTTAAAATGTGAAAAAAACCTGTTGTCTCTTTGACATATTCCTCATTTCCATTTTCCATTGTATAGTATATAACGTAATAGAAATATTCATTACCTGTACACAAATACTCAATTATAATTGTTTTGTGTAATTGAAAACACGTCTTTTCCGTAGTTAAATTTGTCAATATAAATTCACACGGTTCCTCATTTCCCCTACAATGTCTCACAATTTCCTGTACTTTTTGACTGATGTTTTGACATCGTGGATCTGAACGTGACATTACAGGTGTAATATTTAAATCTTCTATTAGGATCGATGGGCATCCGTCTTGTTCATAAAATGCATAAGGTCTGTTTGCCAATTGACACGATTTTTCTACCTGAACATTATCTGAAAAATATTGATAGTTATTATCATATATTTAATCTTGAGGTTTTCATTTTGTCGTGTTTAAATTGTTTCTCTCTTTTTTTTTAATTTTGAAGAATCAGCCATAAAATTATAACAACCCATAACTATAAAACGGAAACGCGTTCCTGAAAGTGACTCAAAATGTTTGCTAAGGAGACTCATCCAGTCATAGTACTATCAAATTCAGAGCTTCTATCATATCTGAACGCTAATTTCAGACGGACAGAGACATAGGAAAAGAGTCACTAATTTGGTAGGACAAAAAGTCACAGGAAAGAACAGTCACATCATTTTTTGTTGGTTATTGTTCGTATATATATACAGTCCACCAAAAGTTAAGCACCACCTATTTTTATTGAATTGATCTTTTTTCAAATTTTAAAAAATCAATTATTCCACGAAAAAAAGAAAACAATCTATTTTTATGCGTTTACTTTTCTACATTAGCTAGAGGTATAGGGGGAAGGTTGAGATCTCATAAGCATGTTTAACCCCGCCGCAATTTTGCGCTTGTCCCAAGTCAGGAGCCGCTGGCCTTTGTTAGTCTTGTATGATCTTTAATTTTAGTTTTTTGTGTATAATTCGGAGTTTAGTATGACGTCCATTATCACTGTACTAGTATACATATTTTTTAGGGGCCAGCTGAAGGACACCTACGGTGCGGGAATTCTCGCTACATTGAAGACCCATTGGTGGCCTTCGGCTGTTGTCTGCTCTATGGTCGGGTTGTTGTCGCTTTGACACATTCCTCATTTCCTTTCTCAATTTTAATCAGATAGCAATTTTGCTAATGTATACCATTAACAAACCAGAAATGTAATTTTGGTCACTTATGAAGGTTCTATGCATGTAGGTTTTTCATACATAGAAATAGTGTAAATTACACAATTCAGAAACAAAATTTAAGTTTCACTGTGATTTTATTTTTTTACAACATTTGATCACCCAATATTATTAAAATTTTCTACACATAAACTTTGGTATGTTCGGCAAATTTAATGTCAATATTTGAGTCAATAGCATGTGTAACAACAGTTTCATAACACGACGGATCATTCTTGGTACAAGCCTTCAAAGCTTTAGTTTAGGAAATCTGTTGCATTAAACAACAAATGCCACTTTAAAATCGACAAAAGATTGTAAAGGTGGATCTTTACGATTGAGATTTCCGCCAATAGCATCTCAGACATGTTTGATAGGGTTTTTTATGGAGACATGGAAGGATAAATGGCTTGTTGCTCTTTGGACTCGGTTAAAATCCTTGCCCTGTGTGTTCTAGCGTTGTCGTCCATGTACAAGGGTCTTGGCAATGCTGACGCAAGTGGGGGATTATTAAAATGAAGGACTACAATGTTTTAAGGCACCAAATCTCTGTATGTCTGTCCGTTTGTGTTACCCTGCAGAATATGCATACCCAGCTTATAACGGTATAAGAAGCAACCCCGCACTGGAACAACACCAGCACTGAATGCAGTCCTTGTGCAAACTATGCTTTTGGTCATAGGCCGTTTTGTTTTCCCCGCGAAATTCGTATTATGGCGTCTACTGGCAGTAAAAGAAACTGACTCCCATCTGAACAATGAGTGTTTTGACAGCTTCTTATGTTCAAGCATAGATAGTCATTATCCCATTGAAACCTGACGATATAGTGCCTGCCTGTAAGTACAGGTCTCTATACACCACGACTTGCTCTTCGTTTGCCTCTATGAAGTCGACGGACCAATGTACGAACACTAACACGACCACCTGGAGAAACAGTGTATTTTTAAACGCGCAGATGACTTTTGATAAGAGGTTGCTTGACTGCTTTATCGGAGTTCAACCTTTTTGGTCGTAATGAATTTTCTTACTGTATGTTGAAGGTAATTCATAACACCAAACATTAATATTTTTTCGAAAACATATTGCCAGTTATATTTCGGTGGTGCTTACATTTTGGAGGACTGTACATATTAGAGAAAGATCTTGAAATATTTTTGTTGTATTTCATTTATTTAAGTTTTGGAATTTGCTCATACGCCACTATTAATTAAAATTTATTAAATTTCAATCATGCAATTGATATATTTCTTGGCACCTTGTAGCCATTTTGTTACCAAACCACTGTGACATTTTGTTGTTATAACATCATTATATCATTGTTGATATTTATTGAATAAATGACAAAGTTGCTGTAAATATAATAGATAAAAATTTTTTTTTTTAAATATAGTTGTAGAATACGTGTTTTATTGTTCCGCGTTTAATGCTGTTGTGTACCAATAACTAGACCTATGTTAGGCATACACGTCGATATTGAATCGTTTGTCCGTGACTATTTTTGCACTTTTGAGAAGTTTATGTTTAAAATACAACAATGCATGAAAAATAATTCCGCTAAACACTATATCATTTATTTTTATTGTGTCTCTACATTTTTCATCAATTTAAGTTTTGTGCGGCTTAAAACTCACGATCAGTGACACAGTTTTATGCATTTATCGTGGTTCTGGCGTTTCTTGTTTCAGCTTTTGTACGATCAAATTGTTTAGTCGACCTCATCTAGATTGTCAGTCTACCACCATGTTATTTTGATAAACACGTTTCTTTTACATATTCAACAGAACTTTGTACAAATGGATACTTTTTTTTGTGAATCAGGGGTTTTGTGAACATAGGGCGATTTTTTTTAATTGGCTATTGTCGAACGATTAAATTGTTTATGTATAATTGATCTTTGAAAAATAGATCTAGATGTCATTACACACATTTTCAAAATCAATAAACTCACCACCACAACTTTTGTGTGACAATGATACGTCGTCAATTGCAACACCACCATCAACTTTGTCTGTGAAATCAGTCTGAAAGATGATGTTATCATTTTCTGCCAAATGAATACTCTCATTTCTGTACTGCCATACCCCAGTTTCGGTTATAGGAATGAATCTTTGAACACCCTGAGCATTGTGAATATTTAGTTTAATTTTTCCAAATGAACTATACCAAAAGGATAGGCATCTCTGCCCACCTGTTTCAAACTCAAGCTCCATGCTTTTCATTTGTACTGCACCACCTTTATTCGAGCGTATTATCATAAAATATCCATTTCCTGAATTAAAACAGCCACAGCAGTTAGTCGAAAAATCAAATGAATATAGATGTTTTTATTAACAATTTTACAACATCCTCTTTATATAAATTAAAATCTTATATTAACAAATCAAATAACAAAAATATCGATCTCGAAGAAGAATTCAAAATGGAAAGTCCGTCATCAAATAGCAAAATCAAAAGCATCAACTTTTAGATAAACATCAGTAATATTCATGTATTGTTAGATACATTTCCTTATGTAGAAATTCGTTGATTAAACCTGATGTTATAGCTAGCTAAACCTCAGTTGTATGTTAGAAACACAATATTCTATTCTATTGGCAACAATGCATGAACAAAACAAAAAAACATATTAGGTTCAAATGTTAATTATAGGGAAACAACTGTGATTTCATCTTAGTCACAATAAAAACAAACAAATATGTCGGAAAATCAAAATTACATATAGCCAAGCCACACATGCAAAATTGATAGAAAACAAAAATGATCATAGCACAATGACACATTGACGGGATGTCAAAAAGTAAAATCACAAACATACTGAACTCAGGGGAAAATAAATCGGAAAGACCCTAATGACATGGCAAAATCAAATGACAAAATACATAAAAAACGAATGGACACCAACTGTCATATTCCTGACTTGGTACAGGCATTTTCAAATGTAGAAAATGGTGGATTAAACCTGGTTTAATAGCGCTAAACCTCTCACTTTGTACGACAGTTAATCAAATTCCGTTATATTTTACAATAATGTATGAACTAAACAGACATAATAAATAAAATAGTCAAAATATGGGTACAGCAGTCATCATCGTGTTATAATTTTAAAAGAAACAATTTCGCGTGTGTGAAGTTAGAAAATTATACGTCACATATTTTTGTCGTTCAATGTTTATACGAACAACTCTAAAATTTCACATGGGCAATGTTAACATACAGGGTTTAACAATCAAAAGTATGTAAAAATTAGTTTCAGAAATAGACCAAGATACATTGTAGTACTGAGCCACGCAAAAATGAGTTAACAATAAATTCATTATAGATACAAGGACTAAATTTTGTATATACGCCAGATGCGCGTTTCGTCTACAAAAGACTCATCAGTGACGCTCGAATCCAAAAGATTAAAGTGGCCAAATAAAGTACCAAGTTGAAGAGCATTTAGGACCAACATTCCTAAAAGTTTTGCCAAATCCAGCACCGCGCTGAAGTACGTCCATTATTCATAGTTCATTATTCATTATTCAATAATGAATAATGAAATAGTTCACTATTCATTATTCAATATTGAAAAATGAATAATGAATAATGAAATGGTTTATGTTTCATTATTCAAATTGAAGCGGTGAATAGTGAAAAAAATATAAAAAAAAATGACTGTGACACTAAAGCTATATTTTGATTCGAAATGACCATAAGACGGTTTACGGAGGACCTAAATGCCACAATATGCATAAAAATGAGGAAATATAAAAAAGAAGATGTGGTATGATTGCCAATGAGACAAATATCCAGAAAGACCACAATGACACAGACATTAACAACTATAGCTCACCGTACAGCCTTCAACAAAGCCCATACCGCATAGTCAGCTATTAAAGGTTCCGCAACGAATATTAGAAGACCTAAATGCCAAAATACGCGTGAAAATTAAGAAATAGCCAATTTTGAATAATAAAATGGATATTTTGAATAATGGAATGGACTGCGGCGACCCTTTAGCCCCTATTATAGATAAACCTTATACCTCATTCGAAAGCTGATTACAAGACGAACAAAATGTATATAGTCAATATGTTCCGCAACGAATATTAGAAGACCTAAATGCCAAAATACGCGTGAAAACTAAGAAATACCCAATTTTGAATAATGAAATGGATATTTTGAATAATGGAATGGACTGCTGCGACCCTTTAGCCCCCAATTATAGATAAACCTTATACCTCATTCGAAAGCTGTTTACAAGAGGAACAAAATGTATATAGTCAATATGTTCCGCAACGAATATAAGAAGACCTAAATGCCAAAATACGCGTGAAAATTAAGAAATAGCCAATTTTGAATAATGAAATGGATATTTTGAATAATGGAATGGACTGCGGCGACTCTTTAGCCCCTAATTGTAGATAAACTTTATACATCATTCGAAAATTGATTACAAGAGGAACAAAATGTATATAGTCAATATGTTCCGCAACGAATATTAGAAGACCTAAATGCCAAAATACGCGTAAAAAATAAGAAATAGCCAATTTTGAATAATGAAATGGATATTTTGAATAATGGAATGGACTGCGGCGACCCTTTAGCCCCTAATTATAGATAAACCTTCTACCTCATTCGAAAGTTGATTACAAGAGGAACAACATGTATATAGTCAATATGTTCCGCAACGAATATTAGAAGACCTAAATGCCGAAATACGCGTGAAAATTAAGAAATAGCCAATTTTGAATAATGAAATGGATATTTTGAATAATGGAATGGACTGCGGCGACCCTTTAGCCCCTAATTATAGATAAATCTTATACCTCATTCGAAAGCTGTTTACAAGAGGAACAAAATGTATATAGTCAATATGTTCCGCAACGAATATAAGAAGACCTAAATGCCAAAATACGCGTGAAAATTAAGAAATAGCCAATTTTGAATAATGAAATGGATATTTTGAATAATGGAATGGTGTGCGGCGACCCTTTAGCCCCTAATTATAGATAAACCTTCGACCTCATTCGAAAGCTGATTACAAGAGAAACAACATGTATATAGTCAATATGTTCCGCAACGAATATTAGAAGACCTAAATGCCGAAATACGCGTGAAAATTAAGAAATAGCCAATTTTGAATAATGAAATGGATATTTTGAATAATGGAATGGACTGCGGCGACCCTTTAGCCCCTAATTATAGATAAATCTTATACCTCATTCGAAAGCTGATTACAAGAGGAACAAAATGTATATAGTCAATATGTTCCGCAACGAATATTAGAAGACTTGATTGCCAAAATACGCGTGAAAATTAAGAAAAAGTCAATTTTGAATAATGAAATGGATATTTTGAATAATGGAATGGACTGCGGCGACCCTTTAGCCCTATTATAGATAAACCTTATACCTCATTCGAAAGTTGATTACAAGAGGAACAAAATGTATATAGTCAATATGTTCCGCAACAAATATTAAAGACCTAAATGCCAAAATACGCGTGAAAATTAAGAAATAGCCAATTTTGAATAATGAAATGGATATTTTGAATAATGGAATGGACTGCGGCGACCCTTCAGCCCCCTAATCATAGATAAACCTTATACATCATTCGAAAGCTGATTACAAGAGGAACAAAATGTATCTAGTCAATATGTTCCGCAACGAATATTAGAAGACCTTAATACCAAAATACGCGTGAAAATTAAGAAACAGTCAATTTTGAATAATGAAATAGATATTTTGAATAATGGAATGGAGTGCGGCGACACTTTAGCACCTAATTATAGATAAACCTTCTACCTCATTCCAAAGCTGATTACAAGAGGAACAACATGCTTATAATCAATATGTTCCGCAACGAATATTAGAAGACCTAAATGCCAAAATACGCGTGAAAATTAAGAAATAGCCAATTTTGAATAATGAAATGAATATTTTGAATAATGGAATGGACTGCGGTGACCCTTTAGCCCCTAATTATAGATAAATCTTATACCTCATTCGAAAGCTGATTACAAGAGGAACAAAATGTATATAGTCAATATGTTCTGCAACGTATATTAGAGGACCTAATTACCAAACTACGCGTGAAAATTAAGAAATAGCCAATTTTGAATAATGAAATGGATATTTTGAATAATGGAATGGACTGCGGCGACCCTTTAACCCCTAATTATAGATAAATCTTATACCTCATTCGAAAGCTGATTACAAGAGGAACAAAATGTATATAGTCAATATGTTCCGCAACGTATATTAGAGGGCCTAAATGCCAAAATACGCGTGACAATTAAGAAATAGCCAATTTTGAATAATGAAATGGATATTTTGAATAATGGAATGGAGTGCGGCGACCCTTTAGCCCCTAATTATAGATAAACATTATACCTCATTCGAAAGCTGTTTACAAGAGGAACAAAATGTATATAGTCAATATGTTCTGCAACGAAAATTAGAAAAACTAAATGCCAAAATACGCGTGAAAATTAAGAAATAGCCAATTTTGAATAATGAAATGGATATTTTGAATAATGGAATGGACTGCGGCGACCCTTTTGCCCCTAATTATAGATAAATCTTATACCTCATTTGAAAGCTGATTACAAGAGGAACAAAATGTATATAGTCAATATGTTCTGCAACGAATATTAGAAGACCTGATTGCCAAAATACGCGTGAAAATTAAAAAAAAGTCAATTTTGAATAATGAAATGGATATTTTGAATAATGGAATGGACTGCGGCGACCCTTTAGCCCCTATTTTAGATAAACCTTATACCTCATTCGAAAGTTGATTACAAAAGGAACAAAATGTATATAGTCAATATGTTCCGCAACGAATATTAGAAGACCTAAATGCCAAAATACGCGTGAAAATTAAGAAATAGCCAATTTTGAATAATGAAATGGATATTTTGAATAATGGAATGGACTGCGGCGACCCTTTAGCCCCTAATTATAGATGAATATTATACCTCATTCGAAAGCTGATTACAAGAGGAACAAAATGTATATAGTCAATATGTTCTGCAACGAATATTAGAAGACCTAAATGCCAAAATACGCGTGAAAATTAAGAAATAGCCAATTTTGAATAATGAAATGGATATTTTGAATAATGGATGGACTGCGGCGACCCTTCAGCCCCTAATCATAGATAAACCTTATACCTCATCCGAAAACTGATTACAAGAGGAACAAAATGTATATAGTCAAGATGTTCCGCAACGAATATTAGAGGACCTAAATGCCAAATTACGCTTGAAAATTAAGAAATAGCAAATTTTGAATAATGATTAGGTATATTGAATAATTGAATGGAATGCTGCGACCATTTATCCCCTAATTATAGATATACTTTATACCTCATTCGAAAGCTTATTACGAGAGGAAGAAAAGGTATATAGTCAATATGTTTGGCAACGCATATTAGAGGAGTAACGACGGACTTAAATGTCGAAGTAATAGATGAATAAATTGAGAAAAAAAAACAATATGTACCGCAATGACCATTTGAGGGGTTACGGGGGACTTAAATGCCAAAATTCGTGTGAAAAATAAGAAACAGTCAATTTTGAATAATGAAATGGATATTTTGAATAATGGAATGGAATACTGTGACCCTTCAGCCCTTTATTACAGATCTACCTTATACCTCATTCGGAAGCTGATAAAGAGAGGAACAAATGGTATATAGTCAATTTATTCCGCGGAGTAACGAAGGACTGAATTATCGAAATATGCGTGAACATTTGGAGGGGAATTTCTGCTGGGACCGGACCGAAAAATTCGAAAATCTTGCACGCTCGTTGACGAGGTTAAGAGGGAGAAAAGTGGGGGTTGGGGTCGTGGGAAAATGTATCTTTGTGGAAAAAAGAAAACATACCAAGAAAAATCCACAGATAATAAACACAATGGATTGTAAGATTACAAATATGTCTGATCAGAGAGAGAATATGGCGCAAGAGGTAGAAATTTTGGAAAATACTGCTGAGGAAACTCTCAAATGGCGAGAAGTTAGTCAGTACTCACCCTGGATTGTCAAAGACATTAAAGATGTTGACACCAAGTTGACACGAAATGTGGGTTCGCAAAAATCATAACCTTGTGCTGGAAAGGGAAAAATATCCGCACTTGGGGATGTGAAAGACTAAACAAACAGCTGACCACCGTCGGGGCAAAGAGAGAGACCGATGGAGCAGTGCAAATCGTGAGCTATGGGATGAAAAAAAAACAGGCGCACCGGCTAGGATTACCACGGCTATTATATTTTTGATAAGGACGGTATGATTGGAAGTGTTAGGATATGTTGTTTAAGCCTGAAAATCGGGTCTAAAACCATTGAATTGAGTTTTTGAGGCAGGTGACGACTTTCCCAAACTCGGCATCATAGATCTGTTCATCATTAGCTAAAGCAGAGCTGATACATTGCTCAACCAAGAACTTTTTGGACTGGGGCAATCGCAAGGTATCGTGGTGTTTCTTTTTTTTTTTTTGGTTACAAGCCTAGAAATTAGTGTGAGATCCATTACGGTGGTAGCATTCAAGCAAGCTAGAAACCCCAGAGGAAGGGTGGCTATAAGACCTGTACCGGTCAAAGCTGAACCCAGGGTACTGCTGGTTAACACCAAACTAACCACAGAACAAGCACCCAGTGCTACAGATACAGCTTTGTCCAGACGTTTATAGGCATTCAAGGTAGTTTGATACCTTCAAATTTCTGCATCGAGTTGATTCGACACACATTGTCGGTACCAAGAATCTAAATCGTTCATTTATTTTATAGGAGCATACCGAGGAGGGGAATGTTTTTGAAGGGACTGTAAGCATCTAAATATAAGATTAGAACGGATCCGTCGTGGAATTGCTGACCACGCTCCAAGTAGAGTCCATACCCATAGGTAATCCGGGCGTTTGGGGATTTGAGGTAGAGACCGTTGCCACTGGGATTCACTGTGTAAACGCAAGAAGATGAAAACGGATAGTGAGATGTTCACCTCTGAGATCGATGAGCCTACCGTCTTGATCGTTGAGATATGTTTGCATGCGATTGCTGGTTCGCAAGATCACTAGCAAGTATACTACCAAAAGGTGCTTGGGGGTTTGAATGATTTTCATACCAGGACCGTCTGCAGGAAAAAAAAAGCTGTAGATTGAAGACTGTTGTGTACCATTTACATAACTTCATGGTTGATATCACCATTCACCAGAATGCTGTTGATTCTGATGATATTTACAATGTGCTCCCCTTCTGTATAACCGTTTGTGATCATACCGAACGTGTAAATCTGCCACTTGGATCCCAAGACGGTGTTGATGTTATTGACAACTTTGAAGTCTACTTGATAGAGTTTGGCGAGGGTCAGCGTTGCTTTAGGGTCGCCCGGTTGGCATCGATGATGATCTTCGTTTTGTGTTTGTTGAGCCGTAGCTGTCGCTGAATTTCATTGTTGATGTCTTCGATGTCATAGGAACCTGTTCTCAGTGCGATGGAAAACCAGTTGGCACCATCATCGGGAGAGTAGCGGAAGGAATGATTACCTGTATACATATGAATGTTAGGGGTGGAATTATTGGTTTTCAGATTTACCAATGCCATCTCGTAGGTCTTTGATTCCTTGAGTTGCAGTGGAGGTTGAACCGGGTAAGAATTTGGCTATCGTTTCCAGAAACGATGAAGGAAAACCCATGCTTGGGGTTGGTGATTTTAGCAATTGCTGAAACCATGTGTTATCCATTTATTTATGGTACACCATTGTCACATATTTTTGCTTCCACTCTTCGATACCGTCATACTTCACAGTTGTTGATCACAACGATCGCATAGATTTCGGCAGGGCGGCTGGCAAAGAGGAGTTACTTGTAGGTGAATTTTATCCATTTTTTTACTTTTTGTACACGACATTCATCTTCTGACTATCGGATTCAAATGGACTGGTGACTCACATCAATGACAAACAGTAGATACAGATCGTTGAAATCGGAGGGGTTAATGTTGCAGCTGCTGATAAAACGGTCCATGTTGAAGTAGTTAGAACTCTGCGACATTCTTGTACTCCCTGGCGATCTTGGTTTGTGTGAAACTGGCATTGAAGTCTACCGCCAGGTAGCGTTCTGCGTTGAGGGTGACGTAGATAGTTCGCAACCGGAAGTGGTCGAACACGGCTTCATTTTAAGTCCGATCGTACTTTTGCCGGTCTGAAAGGCTACGATGATGTATCTCGGTTTCTCCCGACCGCTCTTGGCAGACAAACGCCAGTGGAACTGTAAGGTTTCGATAGCACTTGTAGAATCACACTGTCGTATTCGGAAACCACAATCGATCTTACTCTTGCTTTGGATGGTCTTTTACAACCGCAGTTTTTTTTTATCGGAAGGAAGGAAGGACGTAAGGAACAAACCAAGAGATCTTACTCAGGTTGATTTTCGCCACGTCGTTGACGGCAGCAGCAGGATGGCATTGTCGTCCGAGTCGCGCACGAGTGACAATTCGTGCTTGAATCCATACACAATCTTGTTGTAATCGTCTGCAAATTAAGCCGAAAATATGTCTGAGGGGTATGGTGAATGAAAACGATCCTTTTATTGGCGGGCTTGGTGATAATATACCCATGACGTGCTGCAAAGCCTGTGTTTTCGGCCTCGCCTTCGGTAGATGAATCTTTGTACCACAGCTAGTTAAGACCTTGGGATTTGGAGAAATTGTTGTGATAAATCAACATTCCCAGCATAGTGATGTCAACGACTGGGTCGTTGATATGTTTGATCAGCTGGCATGAGAGCTTGCATTAATTGTAACTGATAGTCTTGAAGAGATACATGATTCCTTTGTGAATGAGAGACACTAGATCTGCATTAGCATATGCACTACCGTGGTTCTTTTACAGTCGCCCCTCTATCAAGAGATAACTTTCAGCGGGATGGAGGAACTAGTCTTTGGTTTCGATGTTGATTCGGATCTCACCTGAATTATTCAGGTTGGCACCAGCTTGAGGTTCGTATTCGTGAACCTTATATTTTTGGAGACTTTCGTCGTAGATCAACCCTTCGGTGATTATAAGGATGTTGGACATTATGTATTTATTTATAGCGCTGCACAAATTCGTGGCTGGTAGCAATGCCAGAACCGGAGATCAGGTTGTTCAACTGGGTTTGCTGCGGTTTGCTGATTGACCATTGGACTGTTGAGTGGACATTCTGCGTTTTCGGGGTCGGGTCACCTTATCAACCACATGGTCGACGGCTTTGGTGCCCCTTTTTCAACACCTCTCAAGGCTGCATTGGTGTTTGCACTCACGGCCTTACTTCCTATGGTTTTGGTGGCAGAGGAAGTAAACATGCGTCCAGCCAAACTGGCAATTGTGCCAAACAGTCCTCTACTACTGTATGCCTACTTTCAGGCGTAACCTTTGATTTGCAACATTTATTATAGGATACTATGATGAAGCGCCATATATTCTTCGATGCTGATATATTTACCCTTTTTCATAGCATGGATAATCGACACAATTTCGTTGAACACACCATTATTTCCTGCTCGGTATGCTGCAGCACACAGTTCCAAGCGATCGAGAAGCTGCTTGAAGTTGGAAAAAAACACGGTTTGCAGCTCACTGCCAAACTTATACTTCTGGTAGATGTAGGACACGATTCCCTTCCACTTGTAATTCTTATTCGCCTTCGGGGTTCTTGAAAAGATGGAATTGCCTTTATACATATCTTCGGAACTTTTCAGGATCTCTACATAGTCGTCAAGGTCGTCGTGCTCGAATGATTCTGGTTTCTTTTTCACTATAACTTCCCAGAGGCCAAGGGTTCCTTTGTACTTTACACTATCCATGAACAAATTATCGCCGTCAAAAGTAACTGGTCAGCTTCTGATGAAGATACCATCGTTTTCAGATCGCAATCAAAAGGTGTGGTCGGCGGAAGTAGTCATACTGAGCTGCAAATGCTGCTGTACTCGAGCTCCAAGGACGGTTTCTGTAGGTGGTGCAATAAGTAGTGGGTCGGCAAACTTGGGCGGTGGAGGAGGGAGTACTGGCACTGTTGCAGGAAGGTCTGCGGTCTTTTTGGTGATCTGTGAAGCTGCCTCTCGCTAAGCCTCAACCACAGGCTTGAACACCTTGTAAAGGTCCCGGCTAAGTTCAATCTTGTAGAGGCGATGCTGCATATTACTGGCTTGAATCTTCCGTTTGGTGTCTTGCAACTCCCTGACAAGTGCCTCATGCTGCTTAGGGTCGATAATCTTGATAAATGTCATTCATCTAATAGGATCGAATGCTGTTGAACGCCCCTAATCAATGAGTTGCGCATGAAGGTATTACCCAGCTGATACGGATACCTTTTCTTCGAAAGATTCAAGTGTCATGGGTATGTGCACTGGTGGCCTCAAAGCGTCTTGGCAGGGCATTGGGGTTGAGAAAATCGCTACACCTTACCATAATGGTGAAGTTCCATGCATTGAAATCACCTCCACCGCTTTAGATCGGTCGAAGGATTACGCAACTGCATTTTCAACATGGAACCCACTCAAAATTGCATATGCAGGGCCATTCGAACTTGCAGGGCTGGGGTTCCTCTGTGTCCAGATATTATCTATTTATATTATCTTATACCTCAAAGAACTAATTTAATTTGCATATTTTCCATTTGCCTTGGTGCTTGTAAAATCGATGGTTACAAATCCATAGGGCTTGGACCAGCAATGCTTACACAGAGCGTCAAACTGTATTGTTCCTTGGTGAGATCGTTGCAGTGATCGCGTCGGATGTGGTCGATATTCTTAGCATTCTGCTGAAAGAGGCAGGAGAAATTGGCATTCTGCCGGATCGACTGGCGGGGCAGTGTGAAGTAGTTCTGGCACAGGTAGAAACAATCGACGTTGTCTTCACACGTGTTCTGTTTTCTCAGCATCAAGTCGTCGAACACCATGAGGTTCACCATGAGGTTCTTACGGCTGGGATCAAGTTCTCGGGGGTTTGGTACATCGCTCCCTTGATCGAAAAAAGTCTCGATACCACTCGGGTGTCGTGGTGGTGATAAGATGTTGACCACATCGATCATCGAGTCGGGTGACTTGCCCTTGCACTGTAAGAGGTCTCGATATCTTCTTTAGGGAAGCTTTTTTCCAGCGCTTGCTCCAACAGCTGGAAGATAGGTTGGTGAAGCGATTATCCGTAGACGTACAATCGATTATAGTCGGAGCCATCCATCGCGCTGGAATAGGTTGTCCAGCAGCGTCGTCTTACCACAGTCCGATTTTCCAATGATCAACCGTCTTATCAATCGCTGAAGTAGGAGGTAGTGATTACTCCTCGTGGGGGCGTTGGCACTGTAGGAAATGTCTTCAACGTTCATTTATTAAAATAACATAGAGATGATTTTCTGCGTGAAAGTCATAGAAAGACGGACACAGTTAACACAAGCGAGGAAATGACCAGCAACGGGCGACGGAGAAAGGTTGGCAACTGCAAGGTGTGCGATGCCAAGAAGTCTCAGTTCGTTGCTACAACCGGTACAGGGTTCATGAACAAACTAATCAACCGATTACCCATGAAAATGCATGTACCCGGACACAACTTCACCGGGCGAGAAGAAGACTAGACTTAGAAAGCGACTACTTCCCGAGGGCACCCGAAGGCTTGGTCAAAACCCATTATTCAAGTTGACCAAATATCACCACGATCTTTGTTATGCCCAGCACAAGGATGCAACCGCACGCAACACCATCTGTGACGAAGCTATGCTAGCCTCGCTTAACACCATTCCCCAACTGTACCACACACGAACGCTTGGACTGCAGTATCGTCGGACCAATCATCGGTACCAAAGTACGATTCGGTCTGGGTGTTAAAAAACTGTTCGCTGGACCGATGAGCTAGCTGAGGAGAGTTGCACAAAATAGTTCGACGTTCGTTTCATAAACGCTGTGTAGCGGTGGGTGGTGTGGATGAGACCTGGGCGGCCGACCTCGTTGATATGAGTGACTTCTCTAGGGACATCAAGGGAAATAAATTTATACTGAGCATTATCGATGTCTTCTCGAAATATGACTGGCTGATACCACTCAAGAACAGGAAGGGGTGATGGTGCGGGATGCCTTCCCAGCGGTGTGCCCAAGAAGCTATGTACAGACAAAGGCACTGAGTTTTACAACACACATGTAAATCAGCTGCTTCAAAAGCATGGTATCGATCTCTACTCCACCGGGAACGAAGATAAGTCGAGTATTGTCAAACGTTGAAACTGCACCATGAAAGAGAAAATGTTCAAATACTTTTCAGCCAACTCCACACGCACCTATATCGATGTCTTGGACGATCTTGATCGCCAGTGCAATACCACCAAGCACCGCTATCAAGATGACCCCTGTTGCCGCAAGTCATAAGGAGCATGAAAACAAGTTGTATTGGAACCTTTACGGCAGCATACCTCCCATTAAACCACCGCGATTTTCCGAATCACCAAGAAGAAAGGTACATTCGAGAAGGGATACACCCCCACTGGACCGAGGAAGTATTCACCATTTCCCTTGTTTTGTCAGAGGTCCACCGGGCAATCTTTTCTACGATCTTTTCATCTATCTCCTCAAGGGTTTCAACCAAGTCCGTGGCCGCGGTGAAAATCTAGTTTCCAGAGTGAAAGTATCTCTCGTTCTCATCATCCGCCTTACCTGTTGGATTGATCTTTTCAAAGGTACAGTGCATGATCACATTGGTTTGCCCCTTACAATGCGCATATTCTATAAGTTCCCCACGTGACACCCGAGAGACCTCAAGGGAGGTCTGCACATCCATGCCATGATGGGGTCATATTCAAGGTAGTAAATACATCTTTAAAGGCTTTCTTCGGCGAATGTACCTCAATGTTATCCCCAATGGCTTTCCTATCTTCCCAAATCTTTTCCTGCACCTTCTTTAGCAGTCGATCTATCGACAGCCTGCTAACCCCTTTCAACCCAAGTTGTTTTGTCTGGGTGATAATCTCCTTCCTCGTGTGGGGTTTGGGACGACGATGAAATTTAAGATTTGTCTTCGTTTCTATCACCTCTCAACCAACTGATATTTCCTCAACCGGGAATACCCTCGAAGGTGGTTCATTTTGGCTATACCTCACAGGTTTTGACGTTTTTAACTACTAACTCCATGTCCACTATTGGATTCATGTCTTTATCCTAACAATAAAAAAATCAATTTAGGTCACCCCAAAATCACCATCCCCAGTTCACTGGTTTTCAGACCCAATTTTGGGGCCTACAAAACATATCCTAACACTCTCGATCCTACATCCTTATGAAAAATAAGAAAGTCGTGAAACGTACCCGGTGTGTCTGGATTTTTTAATCCCATAGCTCAAAAATTGCACAGCTCCATCGGTCTCTCTCTTTGCCAAGACGGTAGAAAGCTGCTTGTTTAATCTCTCACATTCCCATGTGCGAATAGTTTCCCCTTTCGAGCACAAGGTTATAATTTTGCAGACTTTTACTTCGTGTCAACATCTTTAATGTCTTTGACAATCCATGTTGAGTCTGGCCCTACTCCTTGCCATTTGAGAATTTCCTCATCATTGCAGCGCTGCTCTCGATTGGCCTTAACAGCGTCCACTTTTTTTTCAAAATTTATACCTCTTGCGCCGTATTCTATCTCTGATCAGACATATTTGTAATCGTAAAATCCATTGTGTTTATTCTATTTATGAATTTTTATTGTCGAGCCTGCAATTTTTGTTGCAGAAAGCTCGACATAGGGATAGTGATCCGGCGGCGGCGGCGGCGGTATTAGATTACTTTTTAAAAGCTTTATATTTTAGAAGGTAGAAGACCTGGATGCTTCAAACTTTATATATAGATGCCTCATGTTACGAACTTTCCGTCAGCCACATGTCCAATGTCATTGACCTCATTTTCATGGTTCAGTGACTACTTGAAACTAGAGGCTCTAAAGAGCCTGTGTCGCTCACCTTGGTCTATGTGCATATTAAACAAAGGACACAAATGGATTCATGACAAAATTGTATTTTGGTGATGGTGATGTGTTTGAAGTTCTTACTTTACTGAACGATTTTGCTTCTTACAATTATATCTATAATGAACTTTGCCCATTAGTAACAGAGAACTATATTTGGTAAAAATTTACATATATTTACCAAATCAATGAAAATTGTTAAAAATTGACTATAAAGGGCAATAACTCCTTAAGGGGTCAATTGACCATTTAGGTCATGTTGACTTATTTGTAGATCTTACTTTGCCGAACATTATTGCTGTTTACAGTTTATCGCTATCTATAATAGTATTCAAGATAACCAAAAACGGCAAAATTTCTTTAAAAATTACCAATTGGAGGGCAGCAACCCAACAACCAGTTGTCCAATTCATCTGAAAAATTCAGGGCAGATAGATATTGACTTGATTAACAATTTAACTTCTTGTCAGATTTGCTCTAGATGCTTTGAATTCATAGTTATAAGCCAAAAACTGCATTTTACCCCTATGTTCTATTTTTAGCCGTGGCGGCCATCTTGGTTGAATGGCCAGGTCATCGGACACATTTTTCAAACTAGATACCCCAAAGATGATTGTGGCCTAGTAGTTTCAGTGGAGATTTTGTAAAAGATTACTTTGATTTATGAAAAATGGTTAAAGATTGACTATAAAGGGCAATAACTCCTAAAGGGGTCAACTGACCATTTTGGTCATGTTGACTTATTTGTAGATCTTACTTTGCTGAACATTATTGCTGTTTACAATTTATCTCTATCTATAATAATATTCAAGATAATAACTAAAAACAGCAAAATTTCCTCAAAATTACCAATTCAGGGGCAGCAACCCAACAACCGATTGACCGATTCATCTGAAAATTTCAGGGCAGATAGATCTTGACCTGATAAACATTTTTATCCCATGTCAGATTTCCTCAAAATGCTTTGGTTTTTGAGTTATAAGCCAAAAACTGCACTTTACCCCTATGTTCTATTTTTAGCGGTGGCGGCCATCTTGGTTGGTTGACCAGGTCACGCTACACATTTTTTAAACTAGATACCCCAAAGATGATTGTGGCCAAGTTTGGATTAATTTGGCCCAGTAGTTTCAGAGGAGAAGATTTTTGTAAAAGATTAATTTAATTTATGAAAAATGGTTAAAATTGACTATAAAGGGCAATAACTCCTAAACGGGTCAACTGACCATTTTGGTCATGTTGACTTATTTGTAGATCTTACTTTGCTGAACATTATTGCTGTTTACAGTTTATCTCTATCTATAATAATATTCAAGATAATAACCAAAAACAGCAAAATTTCCTCAAAATTACCAATTCAGGGGCAGCAACCCAACAACCGATTGACTGATTCATCTGAAAATTTCACGGCAGATAGATCTTGACCTGATAAAGATTTTTATCTCGTCAGATTTCCTCAAAATGCTTTGGTTTTTGAGTTATAAGCCAAAAACTGCATTTTACCCCTTTGTTCTATTTTTAGCCGTGGCGGCCATCTTGGTTGGTTGACCAGGTCACGCCACACATTTTTTAAACTAGATACCCCAAAGATGATTGTGGCCAAGTTTGGATTAATTTGGCCCAGTAGTTTCAGAGGAGAAGATTTTTGTAAAAGATTACTTTAATTAACGAAAAATGGTTAAAAATTGACTATAAAGGGCAATAACTCCTAAACGGGTCAACTGACCGTTTTGGTCATGTTGACTTATTTGTAGATCTTACTTTGCTGAACATTATTGCTGTTTACAGTTTATCTCTATCTATAATAATATTCAAGATAATAACCAAAAACAGCAAAATTTCCTCAAAATTACCAATTCAGGGGCAGCAACCCAACAACCGATTGACCGATTCATCTGAAAATTTCAGGGCAGATAGATCTTGACCTGATAAACATTTTTACTCCATGTCAGATTTGCTCTAAATGCTTTGGTTTTTGAGTTATAAGCCAAAAACTGCATTTTACCCCTATGTTCTATTTTTAGCCATGGCGGCCATCTTGGTTGGTTGACCGGGTCACGCCACACATTTTTTAAACTAGATACCCCAATGATGATTGTGGCCAAGTTTGGTTTGATTTGGCCCAGTAGTTTCAGAGGAGAAGATTTTTGTAAAAGTTAACGACGACGGACGACGACGACGGACGACGGACGACGACGGACGACGGACGACGACGGACGACGGACGACGGACGCCGGACGCCAAGTGATGAGAAAAGCTCACTTGGCCCTTCGGGCCAGGTGAGCTAAAAAGTTAAGATTTTTTGTAATGTTAAATTCTCTCTTATTATTAGTAATAAGATAACTATATTTGGTATGTGCATACCTTGCAAGGTCCTCATGACCGTCAGACAGTTTTCACTTGACCTCGACCTTATTTCATGGATCAGTGAACAAGGTTAAGTTTTGGTGTTCAAGTCTATATCTCAGATAATATAAGCAATAGGTCTAGTATATTTCGTGTATGGAAGGACTGTAAGGTGTACCTGTCCAACTGGCAGGTGTCATCTGACCTTGACCTCATTTTCATGGTTCAGTGGTTATAGTTAAGTTTTTTGTGTTTTGGTCTGTTTTTCTTATACTATATGCAATAGGTCTACTATATTTGGTGTATGGAATGATTGTAAGGTGTACATATCTAGCTGACAGGTGTCATCTGACCTTGACCTTATTTTCATGGTTCAGTGGTCAAAGTTAAGTTTTTGAATTTTGGTCTATTTTTCTCATACTATATGCAATATGTTTACTATATTTGGTGTATGGAATGATTATTAGGTGTACATGTTTAACTGACAGGTGTCATCTGACTTTGACCTAATTTCATGGTTCAGTGGTCAAAGTTAGTTTTTGAGTTTTGGTCTATACACATGGAAAAAAGTATTGCAACACCTTGATTTTTTAAAACTTGAAAAATCAGCCTTTTATTTTGGATGGAATATGATAAAATATTTGTAAAATAATATTGAAACATAGTTTATGATTACATTGGCATTTTAACGAACAAAAAATGTTTGAAAAAAAAAATATTCATCTAACCACAATTTTAATAACAAAATGAAGTGTTTTTTGTACAAAAAACTGCATTTTACAACTTTTACTGTAGTCGAACTTTACAATGTCAGACATTTCAAAATTGATCTTAAGATGATTGTTCACATCATGGTTGATCGTTGTACGCCAAAGAATTAGTACTTTGTGCGCAGCCTCAATTCAAACGGTTAACCTCCACTTTACGTCTTCTGATTCCTACCATAAATCGAACAATTTGTTGCTAAGGTAGCAGCAACCATTTCTGATGAAGGGCATTGTTTATTTCATCACGTGTTTGGACTGGGGTGTCCTTTCGCGCACATTACGCCCAAAAGTGTTCCATATATGCTCGATATTGTTTATGCTCGATATTGTTCAAATCCGGGCTACGATCGGGCCAAGGAAGATAAACCGAATTCCATTGGAACAACGGATCTTCCTCCACGATGCTAATTTCCAACTATGGCGAGCTCTGCACTACATTGAATAAGGGCAACTGTGTGTCTGTTCGTAAGCAAAGGTCCCCGAAATGGTCTTATCGCACGATAACCAGTAGCGATGAGTCAATCTCGAACAATTTTGGTTAAAAGGCTCCTGTATGCCCACCACTCTCATTTTAGGATTGTATTGTATGCAATGGGGTTCTTTCTGACCAAGCTTCATTATGCTTGATTTTCCCTAGCAGATGGCATAGGGGGTCTTTTTGATCTCGGATAGTCTTTAACATCGTTTATTGCCTGATTTTATTCTCAAAACGACTAATAGTGAAATGGTGATGACCAACAATACGTGCGGTTGTCACAGCGACATTCCTGCTTCTCTCATGCTGATAATCTGCCATCTTGCTGCGGTTAGGAGTTGTGGAGGACCCATTACAAGGTGTCAATCACATAACTTTATAAACTTGGTTATTTAAAGTGTTGAAAACAATGAGGATAAAAACACCTGTTTTGCTGTTTACGAGTACAGTAGCTGCATGTGCAGATAAGAACTCATCGAGTCAATAATTATTGATCAAACTCAGGTGATATTTTAAAAATGTTTAACTAGTTCTATTTTAACAAATTATATATAAAAAAAATAAAGAGTGTTTTTTTAATTTCAATTTCAATTTGGTGTTGCAATACTTTTTTTCCATGTGTATATTTTTCTAATACTATATGCAATAGGCCTAGGTCTACTATATTTAGTGTATGGAATGGTTGTAAGGTGTACATGTCTAACTGACAGGTGTCATCTGACCCTGACCTCATTTTCATGGTTCAGTGGTCAAAGTTAAGTTTTTGAGTTTTGGTCTATTTTCTAATACTATATGCATTAGGTCAACTATATTTGGTGTATGGAAAATATTTACATACTTATCTATAATAAAATTATGTCAGTCGCGCAGGTTTTATTTGACATTGACCTCATATTCACGGTTCATTGCTAAGTGCTATGTGTTTGTGTTTTGGTCGGTTTTTCTTAATTTATAAGCAATAGGTCAACTATATTTGTTGTATTGAAGAATTGTTAGATGTACATGTCTGCCTGGCATGGTTCATCTGACCTTGACCTTATTTTCATGATAAATTGATCAATGTTTCATTTTCTTGGTTTATGTTGAGTTTATGTGACAGTTGTAATAAAGCTTTATATTTAAGACGATCAAAATAATATCAATGATTAGTAAAGAATGCGAGACATTTCAGCGTGTGCACTCTTGTTTTTGTGTGTGTGTGTTTCTTTCTTCCACAAAGAATGTCTTGATTAGGGACTGAATGGTTGCAGCAGTCCACTCCATTATTCAAAATAAGCTATTTCTCAATGTTCAAGCGTATTTCGATATTCGAGTCCTTCGTTACTCCTCTAATATGTGCTGCGGAACATGTTGACTATATACATTTTATTCCTTTCGTAATAAGCTTTCTAATGAGGTGTAAGGTTTATCTAAAATTAAGGGCTAAAGGGTCACAGCATTCCATTCCATTATTCAAAATATCTATTTCATTATTCAAAATTGGCTATTTCTTAATTTTCACGCGTATTTTGGCATTTGATCCTCCGTAAACCCTCTAATGGTCATTGCGGCACATATCGTTTATACTCAGTTTATTCCTCTATCAATAAGCTTTAATTTAGTGTATTAAGTTTGCCTTGATTAGGGACTGAAGGGTTGCAGCAGTCAATTCCATTATTCAAAATAAGTTATTTCTCAATGTTCACGCGTATTTCGAGATTTAAGTCCTTTGTTACTTCTGTAAAATCCGTTCCGGAACATATTGACTATATACCTTTTGTTCCTCTCTTGATAAGCTTTCGATTGAGGTATAATATATATCAGTACAGGGGCTGAAGGGTCATACCAGTCCATTTTTCTCGATGTTCTCGCTTAGTCCGATATTTAAGTCCTTCGTTACTCCTCTAATATGCGTTGCTGAACATATTGACTATATACATTTTGTTCCTCTATTAATAAGCTTTCGATCGAGGTATAATATATATCTGTAATTAGGGGCTGGAGGGTCCTGCCAGTCCATTCCATTATTCAAAATTTCCATTTCATTATTCAAATTTGGCTATTTCTCAATGCTCACGCGTATTTCGATATTTAAGTCATTCATTTCTTCTCTAATATGCGTTACGGAACATATTGACTATATACCGTTTGTTCCTTTCTTGATAAGTTTTCGATTGAGGTATAATATATATCTATAATTAGGGGCTGAAGGGTCCTGCCAGTCCATTCCATTATTCAAAATTTCCATTTCATTATTCAAAATTGGCTATTTCTGAATGTTCACGCGTAATTCGATCTTTAAGTCCTTCGTTACTCCTCTAATATGCGTTGCTGAACATATTGACTATATACATTTTGTTCCTCTATTAATAAGCTTTCGATCGAGGTATAATATATATCTGTAATTAGGGGTGAAGGGTCCTGCCAGTCCATTCCATTATTCAAAATTTCCATTTCATTATTCAAATTTGGTTATTTCTCAATGCTCACGCGTATTTCGATATTTAAGTCCTTCATTTCTTCTCTAATATGCGTTACGGAACATATTGACTATATACCGTTTGTTCCTTTCTTGATAAGCTTTCGATTGAGGTATAATATATATCTATAATTAGGGGCTGAAGGGTCCTGCCAGTCTATTCCATTATTCAAAATTTCCATTTCATTATTCAAAATTGCCTATTTCTCAATGTTCACGCGTAATTCGATCTTTAAGTCCTTCGTTACTCCTCTAATATGCGTTGCGGAACAAATTGACTATATACCTTTTGTTCCTCTCTTGATAAGCTTTTGATTGAGGTACAATATATATCTGTAATTAGGGGCTGAATGGTCCTGCCAGTCCATTCCATTATTCAAAATATCCATTTCATTATTCAAAATTGGCTGTTTCTCAATGTTGACGCGTATTTCGATATTTGAGTCCTTCGTTACTCCTCTAATATGCGTTGCGGAACATATTGACTTGATACATTTTGTTCCTCTTTTGATAAGCTTTCGATTGAGGTATAATATATATCTGTAATTAGGGGCTGAAGGGTCCTGCCAGTCCCTTCCATTATTCAAAATTGGCTTTTTCTCAATGTTCACGCGTATTTCGATATTTGAGTCCTTCGTTACTCCTCTAATATGCGTTGCGGAACATAATGACTACATGCCTTTTGTTCCTCTTTTAATAAGCTTTCGATTGAGGTATAATATATATCTGTAATTAGGGGTTGAAGGGTCCTGCCAGTCCATTCCATTATTCAAGATATCCATTTCATTATTCAAAATTGGCTATTTCTCAATGTTCAGGTGTATTTCGATATTTAGGTCCGTCGTTACTCCTCTAATATGCGTTGCTGAACATATTGACTATATACCTTTTGTTCCTCTCTGATTAAGCTTTCGATTGAGGTATAATATATATCTGTAATTAGGGGCTGAAGGGTCCTGCCAGTCCATTCCATTATTCAAAATATCCATTTCATTATTCAAAATTGGCTATTTCTGAATGTTCACGCGTAATTCGATATTTAAGTCCTTCGTTTCTCCTCTAATATGCGTTGCGGAACAAATTGACTATATACCTTTTGTTCCTCTCTTGATAAGCTTTCGATTGAGGTATAATATATATCTGTAATTAGGGGCTGAAGGGTCCTGCCAGTCCATTCCATTATTCAAAATATCCATTTCATTATTCAAAATTGCCTATTTCTCAATGTTCACGCGTAATTCGATCTTTGAGTCCTTCGTTACTCCTCTAATATGCGTTGCGGAACAATTTGACTATATACCTTTTGTTCCTCTCTTGATAAGCTTTCGATTGAGGTACACTATATATCTGTTATTAGGAGCTGAAGGGTCCTGCCGGTCCATTCCATTATTCAAAATATCCATTTCATTATTCAAAATTGGCTATTTCTGAATGTTCACGCGTAATTCGATCTTTAAGTCCTTTGTTACTCCTCTTATATGCGTTGCAGAACAAATTGACTGTATACCTTTTGTTCCTCTCTTAATAAGCTTTCGATTGAGGTATAATATATATCTGTAATTAGGGGTTGAAAGGTCCTGCCAGTCCATTCCATTATTCAAAATATCCATTTCATTATTCAAAATTGGCTATTTCTCAATGTTCACGCGTAATTCGATCTTTAAGTCCTTCGTTTCTCCTCTAATATGCGTTGTGGAACAAATTGACTATATACCTTTTGTTCCTCTTTTAATAAACTTTCGATTGAGGTATAATATATATCTGTAATTAGGGGTTGAAGGGTCCTGCCAGGCCATTCCATTATTCAAAATACTCATTTCATTATTCAAAATTGGGTATTTCTCAATGTTCAGGTGTATTTCGATATTTAAGTCCGTCGTTACTCCTCTAATATGCGTTGCGGAACATATTGAATATATACCTTTTGTTCCTCTCTGAATAAGCTTTCGATTACGGTATAATATATATCTGTAATTAGGGACTGAAGGGTCCTGCCAGTCCATTCCATTTTTCAAAATATCCATTTCATTATTCAAAATTGCCTATTTCTTAATGTTCATGCGTAATTCGATCTTTAAGTCCTTCGTTACTCCTCTAATATGCGTTGCGGAACAAATTGACTATATACCTTTTGTTCCTCTCTTGATAAGCTTTCGATTGAGGTATAATATATATCTGTAATTAGGGGCTGAAGGGTCCTGCCAGTCCATTCGAATATTCAAAATATCCATTACATTCAAAATTGGCTATTTCTTAATTTTCACGCGTATTTTGGCATTTAGGTCTTCTAATATTCGTTGCGGAACATATTGATTATAAGCATGTTGTTCCTCTTGTAATCAGCTTTGTAATGAGGTATAAGGTTTATCTATAATTAGGGGCTAAAGGGTCGCCGCACTCCATTCCATTATTCAAAATATCTATTTCATTATTCAAAATTGGCTATTTCTTAATTTTCACGCGTATTTTGGCATTTAGGTCTTCTAATATTCGTTGCGGAACATTTTGACTAAATACATTTTGTTCCTCTTGTAATCAGCTTCCGAATGAGGTATAAGGTTTATCTACAATTAGGGGGTAAAGGGTCGTCGCACTCCATTCCATTATTCAAAATATCCATTTCATTATTCAAAATTGGCTATTTCTTAATTTTCACGCGTATTTTGGCATTTAGGTCTTCTAATATTCGTTTCGGAACATATTGACTATATACATTTTGTTCCTCTTGTAATCAGCTTTCGAATGAGGTATAAGGTTTATCTATAATAGGGGCTAAAGGGTCGCCGCAGTCCATTCCATTATTCAAAATATCCATTTCATTATTCAAAATTGGCTATTTCTTAATTTTCACTCGTATTTTGGCATTTAAGTCTTCTAATATTCGTTGCGGAACATATTGAATATATACATTTTGTTCCTCTTGTAATCAGCTTTCGAATGAGGTATAACGTTTATCTACAGTTAGGGGCTAAAGAGTCGCCGCAGTCCATTCCATTATTCAAAATATCCATTTCATTATTCAAAATTGGCTATTTCTTAATTTTCACGCGTATTTTGGCATTTATTCCCTCTGTAACCTCTGTAATGGTCATTGCGACACATACCGATTATACTTAGTTTATTCCTCCATCCATTAGCTTTAATTTGGTGTATAATTTTTTTCCTTAATAAGGAGCTGACTGGTTGCAGCAGTCCATTCCATTATTCAAAATAAGTTATTTCTCAATGTTCACGCGTATTTCGGTATTTAAGTCCTTCGATACGCCTGTAATATGCGTTGCGGAACATATAGACTATATACACATTGTTCCTCTCTTAATAACCTTTCGATTGAGATAGAATATATATCTGTAATTAGGGCTGAAGGGTCACAGCAGTCCATTCCATTATTCAAAATATCCATTTCATTATTCAAAATTGGCTAACATGTTTATGCCCGCGTCACACTGTCCCGATTCTTACGCCGATAGCAACACGATAATGGAAATTTTCAAAATCGGGACTGATCGTATCCAGATCGGGCTATTCGTAGTGCCATCTTTAACCATCGTAGAACCATCGGCCATTTTTTCTAGCCTTCGGGGACAACTTCGGGAAGAGTTCTTAATTTTTTAACATGTTAAAAAATCCCCGAAGATGCGTCCGATGTTGAGGGTTCGTATTGAGTTCGTATCACCATCCTCACCATCATAATGTCACCGGGAATGCATCTTTGCACATCGTATTGCATTCGTGTTTCCATCGTTTCCATCGGGCAGTTTTGACATTAAGATGTCTACACGAATGAATCACGAAGATACCCGAAGGTCTTACGATGGCAACACGACTTCGTGAAGACCTCGTAATCCTGTCGTGATGCCGTCGAATAAAAGTACGAAGGCGACAAGATAGAACTCCGACGGCAATAAATCCAGCTAAATGTAAGTTAATTTTCTCGCTTAAATACATTATACATTTAAAGTGTCATGCGCGATATGCACTGGTCAGTCTAATACGACAGTTAAGAAATACGTTCATAAAACATGGAGCTCATATCATATGATTCTATGAGAACAAGAAAGGCAACAGCGTTGTTTCTATTAATTCAAATGGAACAAGAAGAGCAGCTATTACAGGCTCAGGATTTACCAACACTGCAGGTACACGTATATAGGGAAACCAACTTTTTCTTCATTATCCTGATTTTTTATGTATCGTCTGAGTTGTTGTCACACGAATGTTTACTCCATAACCATGTTGTTTTCTATATGTCATATTTTGCCGCATTTGTTGCTTTCCCCACATCCTTCCTTTTGTCTATATTATTATGATAAAAAAATTATTCTCCTGGAAAGAGCTCTTTTTGAATAAAAGGGATCAACGAACCCATTACCTTACCTTTAAGATAGATCAGTAAACATGGGCATACTTATGGGTGATTATTCAGACTAGTGCACACATTTTACAGTTCAAATAAGGCAATACCGAGCGTGGCATCCCCTCGTATGTAACATATTGGGGACAAATATGGACACTATATTTGTATATGACACATGCAGAAAATGGTAAATTGAATATGCATATTTGATACATAAACTATTTTTTTTTAAATCAACCAAAACATTCAGTAACTGGAAATACCTTTAATATTTAATAGATTGTCTTCAGAACCAGCAGGTAAAAAAATGAGCAACCAATTTCCTGTGTATTATGCTATTTCAAGGAGAAAAAACAAGTCCATCTGCATGACCTTGACCTTTGGTCTTGAACGTAAAAAATGTCAGATCATTACAAGGAGGAACAGTATACCAAATGTGGTTAAAATCTTTTGAAGCATATTGGTTTTAGAGTGTCCACAAGGGATATTGCCTTGTATTACAACTGCCACTGTGACCTTGACCTTTGAACTTTAAAGTCAATAGCGCTAAAGATATTCTTAACGATCCGCGAGTAACACCAAACCAAGTTTTGAGCATTTTGGTTCTAGAGTGTCCATAACAATTTGATCTACACGCAACTTAGATGTAGTAGGCGAGGGGATAATAAACTAAGTTTTATAAGAATTAGACAAAAAGATCGATTTCCCGCCATGCATGGCAGACTTGTACAGAAACGATATGTTGTCGAAATTCTGTTCGTATCTTTTAGACATCGTATGGCCATCGCGCCATCATCGTAATCCATCGTGTAGCCATCGTAATCCATCGTGTAGCCTTCGTGATCCATCGTGTAGGCTTCGGCTGAGATATGAAGCTTAAATACCCGTCTTCGGTCAACCTTCGTATGTCCATCTTTTGCTATCGTATATAATTTCGGCACCTTCGTATAGACTTCGTTATTCATCGTACTTACTTCGGTCACTTTTTGGTATTTTAACGAGATCGGGACCAGCTTCGTACGAACTTACAATTTTCGCATTCGGGTGTCCATCGTATATAAAAATCGGGACAGTGTGACGCGGGCATTAACCCCGTCACATTATTTATGTATGTGCCTGTCCCAAGTCAGGAGTCTATAATTTATTGGTTGTCGTTTGTTTGTGTGTTACATATTTGTTTTTCGTTCATTATTTTTCATAAGTAAGGCCGTTAGTTTTCTCGTTTGAATTTTTTTACAATGTCTTATCGGGGCCTTTAATAGCTGACTATGCGGTATGGGCTTTGCTCATTGTTGAAGGCTGTACGGTGAGCTATAGTTGTTAATGTCTGTGTCATTGTGGTCTTTCTGGATATTTGTCTCATTGGCAATCATACCACATCTTCTTTTTTATATTTCCTCATTTTTATGCATATTGTGGCATTTAGGTCCTCCGTAAACCGTCTTATGGTCATTTCGAATCAAAATATAGCTATAGTGTAACAGTCAATTTTTTTTAATATTTTTTTCACTATTCACCGCTTCAATTTGAATAATGAAACATAAACCATTTCATTATTCATTATTCATTTTTCAATATTGAATAGTGAATAGTGAACTATTTCATTATTCATTATTGAATAATGAATAATGAACTATGAATAATGGACGTACTTCAGCGCGGTAAATCCACCGAAGGTAATCTATGCCTGAGATAGAAAAGCCTCAGTATTTCAAAAAAATCAAAATTTTGTAAACAGTTAATTTATAAATATAACCATATAATGATAATTCATGTCAGCACAAAAAGTGCTGACTACAAAAAAGACAGAACAGGTAAAGGATAAAATTAAATACAGGCAAATAAAAGTGCACTTTAACACGTAATGACGTTTAAGACGAAAAACCACGTAACAATGAATATCGTTTCGCAAATCGTAAATACTTTATCTGTTTTTTTTTAATCTATGCAGTTTCATCCATTCTTTATGACATATTGAATTTGCTGGTTTGTTTTTATTAAGACTCAAACTCACGGTCAAAAATGAAAAGAAATTTGTATAGCCAGATATTCAAATATGAAAACGCTATACTCAAAACATTTGTAAAGTATAAATTATGAACTGGTATACTGAATTGCACAAACATCCATTTAAATTCCACAGCTAGTAAGTGTTCTACTGCTAATCAATCAGTGATTCTGACTATCCTCTCTCTACTATCAAAGAACTTGTTATTAACTGTTAAGCTTATGAAAATAATGGTATTACTTATTTTTAGAATTAAAACTTTTTTTTTGATAAAATACTTGCTTTTGATGGTCCTTTTGAATCTGTTAACAGTTAAGATTGTTCTACTCTCTACATTACACTTTCATACAATCTTGTCAAGAAAAGTTTTCATATTTAATTAAATGTTCTTATGAAAAATATCATTGCAAAAATATTTGCTGTAACTATTTTAAATACAAAAAAAGATGTGGCATGATTGTCAATACGACAACTCTCCACTAGAAACAAAATAAACAAATATTTAACACATCAACAAACGATAACCACTAAAATACAGGCTCCTGACCTGGGACAGGAACATACATACAAAATTTGGCGGGGTTGGAAATGTAACTTGGATCCCAACCCGCCCTCTATCCTGGGACAGTGGTGTCACAGTAGAACAACAGAACGAACTATACAAATCAGTTGAAAAAGACTCATCAGATAGATACAGATAGAAATACATCTAACAACACGGACCTGTCGGACACAATTCCTGTTTTTATTTTAACTCATGTCCTACTTCGATTCGTCCAACACGAGTTAGTAGAGTCTGTCAGGTTTACTCCACAGACAATCGAGTAAATTTTAAAATGGCGACAAAAAAAAAAAAAGAAAAAAAAAGCAGAGCAGAGCAGAGTAAGATATATATCTTGCATTAATTTGTAGAATCCTTTATAATTCTAGATATTTCAGCTGATCTGTAACTAATTCCATCTTCATGCCTTATATTTCATGTACTGTTTTACGATGCTAGATTAAAACTGACAAGCACATGTATCACCCGGCCACCGAAAGCTTTATTTTTTGTGAAGCCAATGTGGTCGAGTGGTCTAGCGCATTGGATACAGTGCAGGCTATTTAGTGTCATTATCTCAGTAGCATGAGTTCGAATTCCGACGAAAGCAAATTTACAGGTCTAACATCGTTGGGCTGATGTTTAGACGAGTTGTATATATAAATAGACCCCTCTACAAGGAAATTGATTACATGTACACGTATTAAAATTTGCGGTTTTTATCCAACGCAATCATAGGTTTGAACGTTGTTTTTAATTTATACTTGTTTATATTTATTTCGTTTGGGCTTGTATTATATTTTCCCTCCGGTTTATTTAATCCGTTCCTCCTATTAAGACTCTTTAACATTGAAGAATCTATCCTAAATTGAGGTAAATAAAATGACATTCCAAATATTTTTCGATCCCTTACATTTCTGAAGAGACATTATTTGTCGAAATCCGGATATGGTGTAAAATATTTAACACCTCATGTTGTGGTTTACCATCTTTGTCGCAAGTTTATTGTTTTCTACTTGGTAACAAATCAATATAGCGATCCATTTTGTTACACATTGGGAAATCGTCAATGGCATTCAGCAGGGTTTAAGAACATCAGTTGTTCGACCCATTTGTTAGCCAAATGCGTTTTGTTAAAATATAGTTTTTTTCACTCTTTTGTTTTTTTGGAAAATGTTGTTTGTGCTGTATTTAGACTCCTCCACAACGACATTTGTTACATGCACACGTATAACAATTGCGGTTTTTATCCAACGCAATCATAGGTTTTAACGTTGTTTTCAATTTGACTTGTTTATATATATATATATATATATATATATATATATATATATATATATATATATATATATATATATATATATATATATATATATATATACTGAGATCCAGTGGGCATATATATTGTATGGTTTGTTACTTGTATAGACTTGTTTGTATGATATACTTATTTCTAAGGACTGTATAATGAAGTGAATCATGATCACATATGATATATAAAAATTGTCGACAACTGAAAAAATACATTGTGTACAAAAATAATAATATAACATCTACACACGCTTAAAAAACACGTGTCTCATGTCTGTTTCTAGATAAGCCTTCCGCGACAAGGTAACACTACGACTATTGAAGTTATATTTTTATATAGCGGATGTGGTCGAGTGGTCTCGAGCGCTGGACATGGACAAGCGATTTGTGCTGTAGTGCATCAAAGGTGTGTCTGAGTTAAAATCCCGCTGAGGGACGGCCAAAAAATGTCAGTAGAACATCTAACTCTAACACTGTTTTGTGTAATTTTCAGACTTATATAAAAATTATACATATATATGTAGGACTCTAAAGTGCGATGGGGACGCTAAAGTACGATGGTCACGCTAAAGTATGATGGTCTTCGCTAAAGTGCGATGCCTACACACGCTAAAGTGCGATGGTCCGCGAAAGTATAGACGTAATAAACGTACTACGGATTATGACGTGATCTGTCGTTTATACAAACAAACAAAAATGAAGATGCCGAACGTTAAATGTAGAATATTTGATTAACAGCTTTCAACCAAATGGTCATAACTTATTTAATTTAAACCTAACCGTGCTTTATCGGCTGAGGCAAATGTAGTTTTTTTCGGGTGCTGGAAGGTGAACTTTTGTCATGCAGTCGACAATTTTACTTCACAGATACAAAAGTATACGCAAAAGTATCCAGTATCTTGTTTCTATTAGAAGCTTACAGATACATCGAAAGCATTGTTTATGTTGCAGTTTACTTTGCGGTCGCCGTTAAAATATTGTCGATTTTAATGAAAGTTAAAGTCGGTAAAATAAAGGTCCGTGTTTGCATGCGTAACACAAAAATTGTCCGCTAAAACATTAGTTTGTACATTGTAGGAAAATTCAACCTGTATTTTGTATTCGCTGTGAAAAAGGAGAAAGCTCGGAGAACATTGCATTTCTCTTTCATTTGAATTAGGAATTAAACAAATAAATGTTACACAATGAACGAATGTTGTATTTGTAATTTACAATGACGACTCTTAAGGGAGATGTTCACATTAGTAATGGACTGTGTGAACGGCAAGTTACGCCAATTATCTAAATATTTGATACGCCCGAACTAAAAAAAAATATCATAGTACATGTATCAGGAAACATAGTAGTTTGTGACACCTAAGTTACTATTTTAACAATTATTATTTGGTTGGTCTTTAAATTGAGAAATAATCACTTACGGTAATTATAAAGCCTATTAAATACTTATGTTATAAAACCTTAGCATACTAACTTTTCCAAAAAAGATAATGTATTAACATCCCGTTTGAAAGCCCTTTAAAATTACCCTTTTGGACTTAAGCGTGATATCCCATCGTACTTTAGCAAACAAACAACCATCGCACTACTTTAGCGTGATATACCATCGTACTTTAGCGTAGGCTATCGCACTTAAGAGTGACCCTCGCACTTTAGATTACCATCGCACTTTAGAGTCCTACATATATATATAGGATCCTTTACAATAGATAATTTAGTTGATCTGTAACTATTCCATCTTCACACCGAGTGGGACACCACGGCGAGAAGGAGAAGAGAAAACTTTTGGAACCACCAACTCCACACTTTAGAAACTGATGATCTTAACGAAAATGACGAGAAAAGATAAAGGAAAGATAAAAAATAATTTAAAACAAAGCATCGTCCTTTTTATCTCGTAATATTGGCCAAATGGACTTTGCTAACTTCAACTACCAATTATGTATTTTCAGGGCAGCTAAATCCAAGTGCAACATATACATTGAGCTGCAAAATTTTCTTATTTTCAAGGCAGCTAAATTCAAGTGCAACATAGACATTGAGCTGCAAAATTTTCTTATTTTCAAGGCAGCAAAGTGCAACATATACATTGAGCTGCAAAAGTTTCTTATCATCTACATCCGATTTCACCTGGATAGATGCACGCTTAATAAAGCTAGTTGGTTTAGCGAAATATTGGGTTTATTTTCATAATTTTGTAAATATTTTAAACATTCTTATATATACATTCTAAATCGTGTGTTAAAATTACATGGTTAGGCAATCTATTCCATCTTCATGCCTTATATATCATGTACTGTATTACATGTACGACGCTATATTAAAACTGACGAGGAAAGGTAACACCCGGCCACCGAAAGCTTTATGGTTGTAAAGCCCAGGTGGTAGGGTCTAGCACGCCGGTTACAGTGCAGGCGATTTAGTGTCACGATATCTCAGTCGCATGAGTTCTTCACCAAAGCGTCAACTGAGATTACATTACACATTTCAAAGATTTTCTCATTTATACAACAAATTGAAAATACGTGTATTTGAGAAAGAATGACTTTTGTGTATTAAATTTTAATGTTGATACCTTTATCGATCTCCTTGATGTAGAATTTTACGGAAAAAGGCTACGTACGACTCTTATTTAAAACAGTTATATTTATGTTTGTATATTTCTATATATGAGGGGGCGGACAGGGTAAAGGGATACAGGTGGAGAGAGGTGTGAGAAATATGAGAGTGGGGAAGAAAGGCGAGAGGTTCAAGAGATAAGAGCAAATGGGCTTGAGAAAAGAGAAAAAGGGCAGAAAAGGGAGACAAAAATGTACATGAAAATTAATAAAATGAACATTTATTCTATCAAATAAGTCAACAAAAAGCTTCAAGAAAGTGCTAAAAAATTTGATAGAACGAAATCTCACTCACAGTATACATCTCAACGTTCACATGCACACTATCGGTTTGCGTTCACTCAATTTATGGAATAAATGGCAATGAATTCGGAGTCATCTTACCTCCTATAAATTTCTAGGAATATGATTGGTTAAAAGCGTCCTCGTGGAAACCGTGTATATTTGATATTAGGTTAGTTGGGAGGCGGGGCTTATTTCATACACGGTTAGTAGTGGAGTTGCGTCCCTTTATATTCCATATAAGGTAATTATATAATGGAATTTACTGACCCCATATATACCGTATTAGATCACTAGCACACTATGGAACTAATAATATTTATCAAGAGTATCAGTTCGTATGTTTTTCATATCTAATATTTCTTGCCCAACAATTCCTCATGCATGCATAAATATTAATTTCACTCGCGAATGTGAATGTTCGCTTTATTCAGGACACGGCAGTTAGAAATTGACATGTAACTTTCAAGCATGGCCGTCATCATTACTAACAGTATCTGACTTGTAGCTGTTTCTCTTCTTTTATATATACACATTTTTTTATATAAATTGTTTATTTTGAGAGTATATCTGGGTAATGATAAAAATCCTGCAACTAAGGTATCCTTCAAAACCTTAAAATTTGAGATGTTTTATGAGACCAAAACATTTTTCAAAAGAAGTCTCTATATAATATACAAGGTACCAATGAAGCTGGTGTTTTACGCTAAAAATATAAGAAACCGTCTTATAAGTTGCATGTCACAGGTTTTCACTTCATAATGACATTGGACTTTAAATTTATCTACACAACATCTACCAGAAGTACAGGCTGCTCCAATAACGAGTTGAGAATGATTGAAGGCATCCAAAAAACAAAATATGAAGATACAAAAGATGAAATGCACCCAAATTATAAAGCAAACTGAGTGTTCAGATTTATATTGCGACCCTGTTTGTGCAATTTATACATTAAACATATGGTTTGTAGAAACTTTGATTTCATACGGGTTATGAAAAAATAGTATGTACACTCCAAGTAATAAAAATTAATACATTCAAATAGTAACTGTATAACGTTATAAACACTTTTCTATCCAACATTGCTTTCAACTGACTTATGTGCAAGAATCTACACACACATACATATTCTTAATAAAGGTGTTTAGATGTTCAAGCATCATCATTATTTTATTCTATATAGTGTATTCACAGTCAACTATTTCATTTCAAAAGCAAACAACAATTCAGAAACATTTTTTTGAAGACGAGTAAGTGGTCTTGGGTTCACGTATCGCTTATTTTTAAGAAAGCAACTAGTTTACTTTATTTTTCAAATATCCTTTGGATTTTATGCGATTATGTGCGTAAGATAATAACACCTATGCATATATGTTTATAAGGAGAGATTTTAAACATATATGTATGTGTGTTAATCTCGTTATGACGAAATGATTGGTTAAAGGGCTGTGTCCTCAAAAATATAGGGTTAGTTACCATATGGGGTTTTTACGTAGGTACTTCCCTTTCAAAACAAAAAAGATTCCACAACCTTTTATAAAACCAACACGGTGTTGAAGAAAAATCTGAAAGGATTCAATAGAAGAAGAAATTGATGATGAAAGCTTGAAATAAGTTCATACAACATAAAGCTTACGAAATGTTATTGTTGGCATAATGAAGTTAGTACTTCCCTTTCTCAAAAAAAAAAAAAAAAAAAAAGAAAAAGAAAAGTGAATGGATTCAACGGACAAAGAAATTAGTACATGTAATGAACGATTGAATTAAATTAATAAAATAAATTTAAAACTTAAAAGTTGTTATTGGTGGCATTTGTTTTCTGTATATAGTATAGACAAATGGAAGTGTGATCTAAATACTAAGTATTGGAGACTTGATCACTTTCATAGGCGCTAGTCAAAATACATGTACCACATGTGAAGTTTGTCGGTAAGATAAATTCGTTACACTGTGTGCTAGTGATCTAATACACCTAATCGCTATTTATTCCATTCCGGATAAGTTCTAAAATTACACAACTTTTTCATCCAGTATAAGCTATCTGGGACACTGTTTAAACAATTGACCATGACGATACTTTTTAATGAGGCCTGTTTAAACTACCGTAAATATTTCAAACAAAATATTTTTTTACTTCAATTTTAATTTCGAAAAAAGTGGATCATACTCCATTAAAGTTTCTAGATGATCGCTTTCTAAAGTTTTTCCTCCCTCAGCTCTCTACTGAAAAACCTCTATTTTCGGCCGCTGGACCCAAACAGGAAGTTGTATAAATGACTGTTTTTCCCGGATTGGACTAAATAGCGATAAGGTGTATACGATAGATATGGTGTCAGTAAATTCCATATGGGCTTCCCTCTCACCCCATATGGAATTTACTGACCTCATACATGTGTATATATATTTATTCCCTGCTTAGTATATATCTAGGATTTTGATTGGTTAACGCACGTTGTTACAAACCCCATAGCCCCTGGGTGTTGCTAACCCATATCCCCGGACGTTGCTAACCATTATCCCGGGGAACTTCACGCTAGTTTTCCTTAGTTCCATGATTGCTCCTTGTGAAATATTGAATTCTGTAGATTATCCATGATGTTTGTAAGTAAATATTTAATTCATTAACAATTTTGTCCTATTTATGCCGATCATTTACACTCATTTCATTAAATGCATCACTTGACTGACACATTTTCAAGGAATGGGACTACTCACCTAGCTATGCAAATTACCCACGTTGACGTCACACAATCTATGGCGTAACGCTCACAACATTAAGCGCCAAATTTGACTCAATCCAGTTTCTCTGTCTCCGTATTAAAAACGTCTTATATTTGACTACCTGTAGGGTTCTACCAAAGGTAGTACCCTACACCCCGTAAAAAATATGTAAAAATTCCAAATTTCAATAAAACGTTTTTAGATAATGAAAAAAACGTTGTTTTCACGTTACACTTTGTACCCGAGTTTCCATAAAACTCGCCCGATTCGGACTAAGACCTTGGATAAATTCGTTATCTACGTTCATATCCCTGTACATCCTTCGGCTACGCCTCGTGGTATACTGGGGTACTTCAGGCTGTTAAAATATCCATATCTACGGATATGAACGTAGATAATTTATATTATATCGTATTAGGTCACTAACACACAATGTAACTAATAATATATTACATTAGAAAATGCATAGATCAAGTCAGGAATATAACAGTTGTTTCGATTTGTGTTTGATTTGTTTCAGCTTTAGATTTTAACAAGGAACCTTCAGTTTTGAACTTTCCTTAGAATACTGTATTATTTTTGTTATTTTTACTTTTTTATTATATCGTTAACTAACTGCCTTACGTAACCTCGACAAACACACGTGGACTGGGTCAGATAGTTAGTACACGTATATAAGCGAGAGTATTTTTTTTCAAAATCAGGAGGAAAGCAGTGTGCAAGAAATGAATGCATAATTTGAAAGCTAATCAACAAAGATTATTTGTTTGTATTATTTTAGAATTATAACAATATCAATATTTTTTGTAGAATGTAGCTATACCTGTTGTATGGTCTGTTATAGTTGTAGTTGTTTTGTCCGTTGCAGGAATCTTTAATCGTCTGACACGTTCCCATTGAAGGTTGTTATCTTGCTTATTTAATTGTTCAGTTTCAAATTGACATGTACCCATTTCAAAATCGCAGGACGCTATAAAATAAGCAGATCAGTACTTCAAAGTTCGTACTCTAACAGTATTGCATGGTCATTACATAGTCTAGTTCGATGTTAACAAATTTGGTTAAAAAAGCATAAATGTCACAAGTTGTTTATATAAAATGAAGATGTGGTATGATTGCCAATGAGACAACTCTCCAGAAGAGACCAAATGACACAGAAATTATCAATTATAAGTCACTGTACGGCCTTCAACAATGAGCAAAGTCCAAACCGCATATACAACTATAAAAGGCCACGAAATTGTAAAACAATTCAAACGAGAAAACTAACGACCTAATTTATGTACAATAATATAAACAAACGACAATTACTGGATTACAGGCTCCTGTCATGGGACAGGCACATACATATTTGTTTTTATTTTTGTTGTAAAGTGTTGTTATTTTCTGACGATAGAAAGAATATAGTAAGTTTTATCCTGCAATTGGGTGTCTTACTATACAGATACAGCCCTAAACATCTCGCTATACTTTATCTGTAAACTATACACATTAAAGCTCCGCCCAACGCCGGACTACGTTTGTGTACTGCTGTTGACGAGTGTTGTATGAACCTGAGATACCTCTGAATATGTATTGCAGTCGCATTCCAATGACGTATTGTTTGACCTTATGTGAATTAACGATTACTTTTATATTTTCTGTTTGTTTTTAAAACATTTCTTTAGAGTAATTAGAATTAAACCAATTTTCTGATAACAGACAGACATGAACAGCAGTATTTTCTACGACGACAATTATTGATTTCAAGACGTAGGACAACTCGTACACTTCTGTTTCAAATTGGACAATGTTTTGAGAAGAAGAATGTAAATACATGTATGAGTAGCTTGTAGCCAGGGTAATATTAAAAGATAGAATTTTTTGCTTTTACTCAGCGTGCTGGTCTTTAAAAGCTGAATACATTCATACAATATGAACATATAACATACACATTATTTTCAACCTGCATATGTATGTGATATTTGCCGCAGTGCATTTAGTTCTACCTTGTAATATTATCTTGGCTACAAGCTAGTATCTTATCTTACTCTTAAATCAGTGCGTGTAGCAGTGTAAGATATATTTCAACAATATTCCTACTTTCGAGGTTAACACAATGTTCATTGCAACCCATGGATTCAGTTTTCATTCTGTACCAATACTTAGAACTAATATCAATGATATACCGCAATATATGATCGTTATATAATCGATTAAAAATAAAGATACAAACTCCAGGACTCCAGGACTCTGAAGTGGATTTGTGGATTTAATTTCAATATGAACGACCAAAAGCCGAATATCTGAAGGCCAATGGTTTAAAATAACTACAATAGCTGATTAAAAGTTAAAGATTATTGTTCAAAATTGTATACGTTCAATAATTTCATCTGCCGCCATGATTGATTATAACAAAAAGTCGTAAATAAAAAAAAAAATAAAAAATCTAAAAACAAATATGAAGGAATACACGTGTATTTAACAATTTTATGCCTTAACGTACAGTTAAAAATATATAAATACTTAACTTAACATACTATTTGGCTTAATGCGAGTTGATTAGTTTTCACCGGTACCCCTAAATGATTGGCGTTTGGAATACATCAGAACTGTGTATGCTTAATTATTATTTAGCTTAAGTTTGCTTACCATTATCCGAGTAACAAATAATATTGTTTGTAGCAAACCATATATGACGACTGAGTTATTTCTTTTACTTTTAACATACTTTAATAAAAGATCGTTTAAATATTCAAGTTACGGTCACCTTTCAAAGTTACGACCATCTTGTTTCGGTTACGACCATCATCACAAATACTATAGTTGACTTTACGACCTTCAATCATTTAAAGTTACGACCATCATGCTCGAATGTTTTAATGACTATTTTACAAAAATTGGAATGATTTTATGTTTACATCAAATTTGGTTTCAATATCAACGCACTCACGATAAGTGTTTATGAGAAAAGCGGTTTTGCTCAAATGAATCTTTTACTGAACGAAAATCGGAAACTTATCCCTAGAGTTGTCTGCCATTTTCGGATGGTCGTAACTTTACGTTACGGCCATCCACTTACCATCAGTGATTTTTGACATGTGTATCTATTTTCTCTTTGTTTTGTTAATGCATCGTTGTCAATATAATGGAATTTGATGCGACTGTCATACAAGTGAGTGGTTTAGTTAGCTATAAAAGCAGGTTCATACCATCATTTCTACATAAGAAAATGCCTGTACCAAGTCATGAATTTGACAGTTGTTATCCATGCATTCGTTTGATGTGCTTGTTCTTTTGATTTTGTCATTTGATTAGAGACTTTCCCTTTTGAATTTTCCACAGAGTTCAATATTTTTGTGATTTTACGTACCTTTAAACATTATTTGTTAAGAAATTTGCAGCCACTTTGGTTTTTTGGGGATAAAAAATATGTCTAGCCGGGGATACGTGTACCATAAATTATTCATTACATAATGAAATAAAAAAATGTCGACTATGATATATTTATGTGACCCTGTCGCTGCTGATGGTACGCGTGGTACGCGAGTCAACAGGAGTAAGTAAAGGTAAAAATATGTTGGGTTACTTCTGTTAAATCTTATATTCTTATTTGCAAGGAAAGGCTATGTGAATGTTTTATTGTAGCTATGGATAGGGTAAACAAAATGCATAGGCGGATCCAGGGGGGGACTGGATGGAGAGGGGCGGTCCCCCTTTCGTGGAAAAATTGGTTGATTATAAAGGGAATCACAGAAGCATGACTGGAGGGGGCGCCCTTAAGTTAGTCAGCAGGCCCCCATTATGAAAAGTTCTGGATCCGCCACTGAAATGTATTCCTGCCTAGTAATTTGTTTTACTTGAAAAAAACTTTTAAAAAAGCCTATTTACCAAACACTAATTGAGACGAACTTTAAAAAAGCCTTATTAAAAACAACTAACAGGGGAAAACAAAGGTGTTGGACTAGGTTCCCCCACTTTTTTTCAATTCCAATATATTAAGGAAATTAATGAACTAGTACCATGTCAGGAATATAACAGTTGTTTCAATTCGTTTTGTACGTTTGAGCTGATGCTATTGTCTTTTGATTAAAGACTTTCCACTTTTAATTTACTTTGGAGTTTCTCTTTCTTACTGGTTAACATTCAAATAAGACTAGAAACCAACCTATTTAGTTAGAGGAGGGGATAAGGTGTTTGTGCAATACTAGTCGGTCGTGTCGTAGAAGTAAGAAGTAGGAAGTGAAAAGTACAGGTTCCATTCCCGGTTGGTTTGGAGGTAATGATGCAGATCATCTCAAATTGTTAGTTTGATATTTTATAGGCAGTTTATGTAATATCACTTCTCTAATTATCAGCACGACAATGTTAAATCTGCAAATTTAAACAGGAACGTTTGGTTCTTCCCTTGGCGGGATTCTAAATCGTGCTATTTTAGATATATCGAGACAGCACTGCCTGCACTGTTCATCGCACTAGACCACTCGGCCACCTAGACTGAACTGAATAATTCAGCTTTCGGTGGACGCCAGTGTATTCAACAGTTGAAACACAATAACGGTATATTAGGCATGATGATTGAATTGATTGTAGATAAGCTATATATTTATCGCAAAGGGTCGTAAGATACAGTCACAGAAATATTTTTTTTTGATAAGTACATCTTAACAAAAAGTAAAAATCACAAAAATACCTAACTCCGAAGAAAATTGAAAAAGGAAAGTCCCTGATCAAATGGCAAAATCAAAACCTCAAACACATCAAACGAATGGATAACAACTGTCATACAAAACAGGCATTTTATTATGTGGAAAATGGTGGTTTTAACCTGGTTTTAAAGCTAACTAAATCTCTCACTTGTATGACAGTCGCATCAAATTCCATTAAATTGACCACGATGTTTGAACAAAACAAACAAACATAATTAGTAAATTTGACTATACCTGTAGAAAACTTATTAAAAATGATATTTCACATCCTAAATTTTATGGTAATATTGTACTTAAAGCGAGGAAATCACTTTGTTATCCTAGTAAACTCATCGAACCTTTAAACAAACTTATAAGTAAAGGTTATCGTACCAATATTGTAATTATATCTCTATAGAAGTCGCTCCTCACTATCCTACTACCTGTTGATACATTTATTTTTGGCATTGCACAAGTCAAGTCATGTCTTCTCTGACTGTTCATGACGTTAAAATACTAAATCCCTGAGATGTGTTTTAGTTGATTTTAGTCTCTGATGCATGATTTTTTTTATTATTAATTGTTTTTGGCTTTTAACTAGCTGTCAGTAACTGCGAGTGCTCTCAAATCGTATTTTCTTGTTAATACAACCTGTTGATACTGTTTATAATTCTTTTTTGTTATTTTATATTTATATGGATCTTTTCTATATAGCAGCTTTGATTATTTGGAATATATTCTAAGTTTCAATTCTTCGTACTACATTTGTATACACTTCAAGTTTTACCTTTTTTTTTAAAACCGTTTTTTTTTCTATAATGAATATTTTCGAAGGGGTAAATATTTCGCAGTGGTGACTTGTCATGGCTTTGTTTGGACTTGTTTGTTTGCTTTTTGGTCTTGAATGTTTGTCCCTAATATTTTATTAACTGTGTATTTGATTTCAGATATCGCAGATAGAATTTATTCGTTTATAGTGTATTAATGTACGTTTTTTGATTGAGTTAAGCCTGCCAATTGATATTTTAATGTGTGTTTTTCTATGTTGTGATGTTATGATATTGTTTTAGAAAAAGGGAGAACGTTTGGATCCATTAAAACGTTTAATCCCGCTGCAAATGTTTGCACCTGTCCCAAGTCAGAAATCTGATGAACAGTAGTTGTCGTTTGTTTATGTAATTTATACGTGTTTCTCGTTTCTCGTTGTTTTTTAATTTTATATAGATTAGACCGTTGGTTTTCCCTTTTGAATGGTTTTACACTAGTAGTTTTGGAGCCCTTTATAGCTTGTTGTTCGGTGTGAGCCAAAGCTCCATGTTGAAGGCCGTACATTGACCTATAATGGTTTACTTTTTTAAAATTGTTATTTGGATGGAGAGTTGTCTCATTGACACTCATATTACATCTTCCTATATCTATAATTCTAGGTAAAAATGTCAAAAATAGGGGTACATCACTCGGCATTGTGTAATAATCTTAATCAGTATTAACAAAACAAATATGCAACAAAGAAGCACTAAATGATATAAAAGAACAAGTGATAATTCTATTAGAGATCCATCCATTGGTGATACACGACTGAAAACACGTTTTCTGTTCATACTACTCATAATATTAGCACAGCAATGTTAAATCTGCACATTTGCGGAAGGAAATGTTTGTTCTTCCCTCGCAGAGAGTTGAACTCATGCTATAGGGATATTGAGACAACACAACCTATCTGCACTATTTCGTCTAGGTCACCTAGCGTGTACAATATAATTCATCTCTATTAATGTATGCATGACTTTTATGCATTTTAAAGATCGTGGAGTACACATTGTGTTTGATTTTAAACTTAATAAACTATGAGCATTGCATGAGACGAAAGTACGACATATTATAAATACCTTTGCAGATATAGGATATGTTGTAAAAACCATATTCGAGAATACAAGCGGAGGTAAATTCCCAATCAATATCAATGTTACAATCATGTTTTCCGTTACACTGATTTACAGCACGGATGTTTTTACCATTCAGCTTACAATTTGTACTCTTGCATGGCACACTCTCTTCTCGTTCATATATATCATTTATGTATATCCAAGAACTGTTACACGAAATCTTCTTTGATTTCTCATATAAATCAATGGAAATTGTGTTGTTACCTTCAATTAGAATGCAGTTAATGTAGTTTGACTATTAACACCTCCAATTTAATATTTGAGAGGAAAACCTTTTAAATTGGTCTTATTTCCAAATAATTTTTATTAAATAATCCGAACATTCTTTGTATTGCCTTATGTTAAACTATATTATTCAATTATTAACTAAGACTAATATGCTATTTATTTACTACCGTAACGATATTGCGAAAAATAATGTTTAATTTATATGAAAAATTTCAAATTATTGCAATTTTAACTATGTCGCATTTTTCACAATAATGTTAACATCGCATTAATTTCTGAAATTACAGTTCCTAAATATATGGTTTGTCTTTTAAAACTGTTATCATGTTTATAAAAATATCAATACTGACGCTGACACCTAGACCTTGGAAGACTGGGGTACGTTCAATATCATAACTGCTAAATAGAGCTACTATTAAACATTTAGCTAGTTAACAAAGGCAGCAGTAGTATACTTCTGTTCAAAAGTCATATGATTGAGAGAAAAAAATCCGTTTTACAACTTACACTGATGGAAACAATTTATTCCAATACTCCTAGCTACTTACTCATATATCTATTTAGCGCAACACATTCATGCTATTCAGAAAACCCGAAAGGCCTTCGGATAGGTTATTAATTATGACGTTATTTTGGATAGCATATATAGCATAGAATAGCATATCGTTCAACATATAAGTAAAATATCTAGGACATAGTCGCTACACTAGCTGCTACGATTTTGACAATGGGCTATCTCAAGGTGAATAACGAGCACAGGGATTTATTAACAATGTCTCTTCTTTATACCAGCTTAAATACTGTATACATGTAAACATTATACCAGCTTAAATACTGTATACATGTAAACATTATACCAGCTTAAATACTGTATACATGTAAACATGATAAAAAAATATTTCCAACGAGTTGTTGATTGATTTGCTCTGGTAAGAAGCTGGGAAACGACCGATTTTTATTTAATACTTTGTAATAGAAAGGATGATTTGAATATTTTTTTCTTATTCTGTATTTTTAAAGTTTATTCATATGTTTTTTTATACCTACAGTAACTGTTATCATAATTTCAAAAGCATATGTTTATAAAAGACAAATAGGACATTAAAATTTGAATAAATAAGGCAAAAAAAATTAAGTTTAAACATGGTTATGTGCACATCTGAATGGGCTATAAATCTTTTTAAAAGATATTATTTTTTTATGTATTTTTCTATTTTTTTTCTTTCTTTCTTTCTTTGATTTAGACTTTTTTTTTCTTTTATTTACTCATCATCTCTATATCTTTTTCGGTTTTATTCTTATCTTTTCTATTTCAAAACAAAGTATTCTTAAATATTGCTGTTAATTATTTTATTATGATTTATGTAAAATTATTTTTTTGGGGGGTATTTGGCTTTGTGAAAATTTATAAATTTACAAGTTAATACTCAACTACATAGCTCTATTACGATTGATTTTTGTCACGAACACTCGTGTATACTTAGACAATCCGCAAATATTATGACATGGTCACTGTGTAATATATACATTTATAGATATTCTACATTTACAACTGCTCGTCCAATCAAATTGCTAGAATGTCCCTTCTAAGTGTTCTTTTCCCTGTGTAATATTTAACTATTCCGAATTTTTGAGCTTTTAATGCTAAGGTATTTCCACAAGAAGGGTCTAAAAATGTAATTTTTTTAATTCGTATATTTTAACTAATTTGATTCGCTATGGGATAGTCACATGTTGAATTATATTTTCGAAGGTAGGTAGAAAACGGCGGATAGATAAAAAGCATATTGAACGGTTATTTCTAGAATATACTAAAACCAATATACTTTGTGACGTCATGTAAAGAATTGCAAGTATTGTTAAATGTTTTGAAAGAATATATTTATGATAGATGATTTGAAGAATGTACAAAAAATCATAAAAAATAAATGACATGACAACTAAAATGCTGTTATTGTCTATACATTGCTATAAGATAATATGATAACTATAGCATTAAAAAAAAAAAGAAAAAAAAAAAAAAAAAAGAATTAAAAAAAAATCAAATGATTGAATATATTACACCAACGATTTGAATACAGATATGGTCGGATATTAATAATATAACAATTATAGCCTTTGTATGAAGTCAATACAAGATATATCGACCCAATAATGTATATCGACATCGGACTTCCTTTTCAGTCAATATACTTCTTTCATGTCAATATTATCATTGTATCGACCTCTTACAAAGGCTATTTATCAATTATGGACTTTTGACGAGGTCAATGCGTTATAAATGAACCTGTATAGATTTTATTGACCGAGGTTCAATATAATCTTACAGGTCTATATATATAAAACGTATCGACTGAATGAAATTCCTTAATTTTTATATTACATTAATTTTGTAGATCATAGCGTAGGTTTGAAAACGATGTTACTATTTTCGAAAACGATATTGACGCTACGTAACTATTTTAGTAACATAGCGTTAATATCATTTCGAAATATAATAACGTCGAGTCAATATTGCAAAATTGTGAAAACATACAAAATATATATTGGAACATACGTGACCAAATAAACCAATGAGAAATAAGAAAAATCAAACCATCGGAGATATATTTGTATATTGTTCACGTTGTATGCTTGTATAAATATTTGCTGAACACTTCATACGAGCTTATCTTTCTTAAATATAATTGTGACTTTGTTATATATTCGACACTCTACAGTCATCATTAGAATAGTAAAAACAAAATCTTTATATAAGATAACCATTAACGATAAACATAATAGTTACTGAAGCGTATATACACACGTAACAGCTTATATGATAATCATTATGTTGTTTTTTTGTCAGTATACTGTTTTAGGAACAATATCATATTCCAATACAGAGATTTGTTATAATACTATAAATATATTAAGTACACTAATTATATTAGTATGTAATTGAAATGAAAGTGATGCGTCTTATATTCTTTAATAAATCAGCAACTCAATAACAAAATTGAAATTGGTCGGGTTGTTTACACTTTGACACATTCCCCATTTCTATTCTCAATTTTATATATTACACACCTAGTCTACATTTGTACCTTACATCATTTTCCCTGCACAACAGCTAAATACTGGTAAGGACGTACATTTTTTATTTCTCATTTTCATTTTGACATTATTATATGCTTCAATGTTGATATTTCTCACTTCCAACTTGACATTTAAGGTAAACATTATGATGCCACCTCATACATATCAAATGCTTCAGATGTTATTTGATGTTTACCCTATAATACATACGGACTTTTACTATGGCACTAGAGGCTGTTTCATTTCAGATTGTTTGATACAAATGTATATTCAAGCTAGACTTTTAGATACAATGGGTGATATACTTGATCAATGTACTTATTTCACTGTACTAAATTAAAAAAATCATCTTTTATTTGAAAGGTGTGTCTATTTTTGCAGTATAGAATACGATTGCAATCAACAAGGCAACAAATGTAGAGATCTAGAGCTAACACAACAACAGACGAAGATCATGTTTTAGTTAATTTGTTTCATTGATCATGTAATAAGTCATTTGAACACCATAATTACAAAGATAGCTCGATTTTTATTGGCGATCACGTTACCTCGACAAACTAAATGATGAGTATCGAAATTATAACAGAAGAATATTATTAGTTACATAATGTGCTAGTGACTGATACAGTATATATATGGTCAGTAAATTCCATATGGGGTGAGGTCACTAACACACTATGTAACGAATTCATCTTACCGACTATCTTAACGTGTGAAATTTAGACCTATAAAAATGAGCAAGTCTTCAATATTGTTAGCATTAAGAAACTATTTCCATTTCCTACAAACACAGATACCAACAATAACAACTTGTTAGGTTTAAGAGTGTTTTATGAATTTATTTCAATCTTAATCATCAATTTTATGTCTGTTGAAACCTTTACGATTTTCCCCAGTACTGTTTTGCTTTTATAAAGGGACGTAACACCACTACTTACCGTGTATGAGATATCCCCGCCTCCTTACTACCTTATATGGAATATAAAGGGACGTAACACCACGACTAACCGTGTATGAGATAAGCCCCGCCTTCCTACTAACCTAATATGAAATATACACGGTCTCCACGAGGGCGCTTTTCACCAAACACATTCCTAGAAATGTGTAGGATATACATGTAAGATAAAAAAAATCATACTTTCAAAATCAGACTTTTGCTGAATATACTCCACCAAATATGAAATAAAGTGTGAAAATTTCAGTCCCGAAATCTTGCGCACCTTAACTCTCCTAAGCTAGACTGCTGAACTGTTTCATATTAATAATCGTATTATGCAATTATTGTTATGTTTGCCATGCTGTATACGTTGTGTTTTTAGCCCTTCGAACGTTAAAATATGGATAAAATCATTTTTGTGTGAAGTTTATTTTGCAAAAACCTACAAAATGACAAAGATAGTCGCACTTCTAAGAAAATAGTTCTTTCTCAGTTTCATAAGTTTATCACAACCTCGAGAAATATATCCTTGATTTCCTGAAGAAATTGGCAAATAGATTTTAAAATATATTTCGTCAAGACGATATGGTATGTAAATACATACGTCCTTGTAACTTATACATCACTAGCTTACTTGAAATTTGACACCAGTGCATTTTTACAATTTATTGACAGAAGAAAAACCATTGAATATCATTAGGCTGGTGGTGTAAATTTCTATACGAAGCATATTAGGGCCAACCTTTTTTTTCTTTCAAATTGTCGACTGTAATCTTGGATTTATAACTTCCATCATAGAATATCCAACTTTAATCTTAAAATTATCAACTTTAATCTTTGAATTTTCAACTTTAATCTTGAAATTATCAACTTTAATCTTTGAATTTCAAACTTTAATTTTAGAATTATCAACTTTAATATTTTAATTATCAACATTGTTTTTTTAGAATTATCAACTATAATCTTTAAATTATTATAGTCGCCGTCAGCTGATTTTCGTAGCGGTTACCTTCCTTATACTGGATACCTAAATTACACTAAACTCCATATAAAGAACGATACATAGCTGGTTCTTCAAAATGTTCGACTAAACATCTTTCTAAAGTACTGACTACTATTCTTTCTACAGTTAAAGATGGGCTTCAAAAGTATTGTGATGAGATATATTCTACCAGTGGTGTTAACCAGATGTGGATTCTCAAAAATTCGAAAGATCTACTGCTTAATCTTCGATCACAATCTTTGCAATTTTGCAGCAACATAAAGACTTTTGATTTTCTACGCTATACACTACTATACCCCATGCTCAGTTTAAAGATCGACTTCACCATCTCATAAAACAGAGCTTTTTCTATAAAAATGGGAATCGTAGATACAAATTTCTGGTTTTGGGTTACACTAATTCATATTTTGTCAAGAATCACACTGAATCTACAAGAAAATATACTGAAGATGATATTATCAAAATTCTGGACTTTTTCATCGACAATATATTTGTTGAGTTTAGAGGATTTATATTTCAACAGACAGTCGGTATTCCAATGGGTACTAATTGTGCACCCCTACTGGCCGATTTGTTTTTGTACTCGTATGAAGCAGAATTCATTCAGAACCTTCTAAAAGACAAAAAGAAAAAAACACCTTGCGAAATTCTTTAATTTTCTTTCGGATATATTGATGATGTTATATCATTGAATAACCTATATTTCAGCCAATACTTACATCTCATATATCCCAGCGAACTTGAAATTAAGGATACTACTGATACTAGAAGGATTGCTTCATACCTTGATCTTTTCCTCAATATTGACGCAGATGGACGACTCCACACGAAAATTATGATAAACGGGACGATTTCAACTTCCCAATTATCAATTTCCCATTTCTCATCAATAACATACCCTCTGCCCCTTCGTATGGTGTTTACATATCACAATTGATACGTTATTCTCGTGCATGTTCACACTATACGGACTTCATATACAGAAGTGTGCTCCTGACACAGAAACTGCTTCTACAAAGTTATGAGGAGGACAGATTAAAATTGACACTCCGTAAATTTTATAGACACCATCACGAATTAGTTGATCCATATGATGTGTCTTTGACCAAACAACTAAGGACCTTTTTACCACATGGTAGATTGTGGTTTGTCATTACGTCGTCTAATTTTTCAATTACCGAACGTGACTTATTCCCGATTGTGACTGTTTTGCTGAGTGTGAATTCGCATTACTATAAGACGTGTTACGGTACTTATCTATCCCAAATTCATGTATTTAGTTTGATGTTATATTTGTAATTTTCATCGGATTTTGTCAAATTGGTTGACGTCTTTTCTATTAAATTCATGTGTTATGGTAAAAAATTAATCACCGCCTTCATTTGTTAGTTTTGATTTTGTTCAAAGTAATCTGTACGATTTTTATGTTTGAAGTTAGATTCAAAACAAACCTGACATGTATATGATATAGTTAATTGCTATTGATTGGTGTTGCAATGTGCATTATTTTTACCGATAACCGCTACGAAAATCAGCTGACGGCGACTATAATGCATTTTTCAATATATACTTTATCTAAGTATAATTCGCAGCTAAAACTAAGAATGTATCTTAAGTTTTGTATAGCTGCACGTACTAGCTTATATTCGTGAGAGAGGTGCGACTTCTTAGTAATGGGTAAGGGTGACGTCGTTAAACATATGGGTCGATATATTATATATGTTACAGTTAATAGGTGAAATTACGAGTTACATTCAATTACTAAACGATTAAGTAAATACATTGTACCTGATATCACTTATACATTTAGTAATTGCATACTGTTGGCAGAGACAAGAGTCAAGTGAGCCAAAATTCACGATGTTCTCATTTCAAAGATTTTCTACGTTAATGAAATTCGAAAAAAATCCGTGTCGGACAATTGAGGGTCGAAAGATTGTAGTTGGGGTTTATTGTTGATAATTCCAAGAATAATGTTGGAAATTAATTCAAAGATTAAAGTTGGACATTTCAAGATTAGTGTTTATAATTTCAAGATAAAAGTTGATAATTCCAATCTTGAGTAATGTTGATAATTCCTTGATTGAAGTTGTAAAATCCAAGCTTAAAGTTGATAATTCAAAGATGAAAGTCGACAATTGAAAAATAATATTTAAAAATGTTCACTAATACGCTTTAGAAAAGCACCCACAATGAAGTATTTGATATTTTCGACGAACCTTAACTTTCCTTTAATCTAAAATCAGTAATGAATTGCATAATGTAGACACGAAAGTATATAGTATCAATGTTCCGTATTCTAACAGTAACTTACCAGCTCTTGTGAATAAATAATTCTCATTTACACATATATACCAGATAAACACCACTATCCAGAGTTGCTTCATCCTTAAACAGCGCAAATGTCAAACGAGGAAGTACTAAATAATACTTTTATTTATGAACCTTTTGTATTTACGTGATGTTCTCCTCTAAAGATTTATACAACCGTCTATGTTTAAATGTTAAAAACTGCACACGTAAATTTTAAATTTATTTTAGGGTAGCATTTAATAAGATTTTGCAATCTCTCAACTTTAAAAAGATGCGAAACATATCAACATGATCAGCTCATTACGAATAACACTTTATAAAGAAATAGATTCAAACATTAAAAACTTGTGAATCCATTTATTTCAATCACAATACAGAAGTGGATTGTCTTCTTGTGAATGCAGCATCATATATCACTTTTCGACCTGAAACATAACCGGATGGAAATTTTACTATCAACCACTATATTGCGTTATAATACTTCAACGTTTAACTCATCTTTTTAAGTAGTACTAGAACACACCCGTGATCTAGCGGGTCTGTGACTGAATTAAAATATATAACTATGCGCAAGCCTTATTTTAGTATTAGTATTGTCATCTGATAAAGTCGTGCCGATTGTAAGATACACAGTTTTCTCTGCTTTCAAATATTTCTTTTTGAACCCGTCGAACTGGAAGTTATCAATTATTGGAAATATTAATTATTTGGAAAACAAAAGGTCCTGGAATGGAGTATTTTTTAATCAACAGCATTGTCCTATATTAGTTATAAATAAAGTTGAATTCTTTGATTCGCTGTTTTACGTCATGCCCGCTAGCAAATTGAAAACTGTACCTATACGCCTTATTTTTAGTCCCGATTTTTAGTATTCGTATTGTTATCTTAGAAAGTCTTACTGATGAGAATACTACAATAGGTAACAATTTGACAATTTAGTAGTGTCAACCCTGTGATTATGACCCGTGTATATAGCATATTAATCCTGAATACACCGTTTGTTGGTGCGCCTGTCAGATGCGGAACGTACAGATAAGGTAATAGGTAACAGGTGAATATACTATTGGTATCGGTATCGGACTCGACCCGGAACTTCTTAATTATTGGCAATATTAATTACGTGGAAAACAAAAGGGCCTGGAGTGGTGTAATTTTTAATCTACACCTTTGTACTATATTAGTTATATATAAAGTTGAATTCTTTGATTCGTCGTTTTTACGTGATGACGGCTGACAAATTGGACCTCGTAATTTTAGTATTATAGATACAAGTACACTTCTTGTAATCTGCAACTGCTGGCATTATATACAAACTACTGTAAAACATTTTAGGAACATTACATGGTATAAATTGAATTTTGCATCGTGAACCCGTTTACAATATCACTGTCTTTAATTTGGTAACATTATCTCATAGTTGAGTAAAAGCCAGAATTGGTATCGTTAGTGTACACATACAGACACAGATAGTATGCAACTCATAACTCAGTGGTGTTTGCATATTAATAATTATAATTGTCTTTGCCTGTAGTAGTTACATTGTATATACTCTCCAGTAGGAGGTTAACAAAAATCATAAATGGACAAAATCTTTTTTTTTTCTTCGCATATCGATTAAACGGCTTACGCTGGCATTATAAATACAAAAAAACATATCATTCTAAATTAATTGTTTTAACATGTAGCTATTCGGCACGTGCTCAAATTTGAACTTAACATTGTACAACTACTAGCAGCTCTCTGATATACTAAGTTCGAGTTAAAGAGGCAGCAACCTTGAACCAATTGAATTAAAATAAATAACAAAAAGACACAAGGTGGTTCTCAAATCTATAAGTGTACAGATTAAGACTTAGTGCGTTGAAGCGCAATTCATTAAAAAGGTTCCTTCAATAAAATTTTAAATTACGGCAGATGGTCTACATACAGATGAAAAGGATTACCTTCCATCTGTGTTTTCAGGTGTATCGGGAAATATTTCTGTACTTTAAAAGTAAATTTGATGAGCTTTTATTAATAAAATACGTCCAGATGAAAAGATGAATAAATTTACATTTAGTCGGTTTTATTTGATTAATTTCCTCATCCAAACAGACCTGTTCATTGTTTGGGTATACTTATGAAGATTATAGTATGTCTTTATTTTATTAAAGATTTGAAGATAAAAGTTTAAAGGTAAAATTTGAGTCTTTAAGCATATGCATACATTGTACATGTAATAAAAGATATTAACCTCGACGTAGGAAAAAACAAAACGCATTATTGACACTATGAAAGTACGAAAGTACCAAGGCAATTAAATAGAAGACCCCGAAAAAAATAAATAAATAAATTCTTGTAAATTTGAAAAAATAGAAATAATGAATTTTCGAGATGCTTTTAGAGCATGTGTAGTTATTCTTTCTTCGTCCTTGTTTGTTACCCTTGTCCCCACGTTGTGATTTGATCTTCTCAGTATAAAAACAGGTCTGTTTGAGAAGAAAAACCTGTAAAATATAATCTGAGCTCAAGGGTGGATAAAGGAATGGGTGTTGATCGCATCCGATGGGTCTCTTTAGTCCTTCCCTCCTGTTAAGGTTCCGACTTGTTTAATTATATGCAAATCTTAGCCAAAAGCACAGACGGTTCAACCTTTCAAAACAAGTATTGTTTTCTGTTGTTTTTTCTTGTAGTATAACTTTTTGTTTGTATTTTTGGTTACAAACAATTTTTCAAAAATCTTTTTTTTATACAGGATTCTACAAAGTACACTATATATCGCTCAAATTAAATTAAACTTGCATTGGTGTTGGTGGTTATAATGGTTGGTTAGCTGCTGTCTCATGCATATTTATTATAAATCTAACTCGTATTGAAACAAAAAATAATTTGTGAGGGTTTGGTGTATGTTTACTATCCCTTGTAACTGACATTCTAAATTTAACATAAATAAATATTTATTTCAAATATTGGTTTGTTACAATATCCTTGAGGAGTTCAAGCTCCTTCTGATGTTCCCTGTCACAATCCACTTATCACTCAAGGTAGTGATTAGTTGTAAAAAACATATTACATTTTTTACATCATATATAACCAATTTTATTTGCTAATTAGGAAGCGGAATAAAATAATTTAAGACAGCAGGGAAGATTAACTTTGTAGTTTTATAGCTTTAACTGATAAAAAGAATGAGAACTTTATATTGTAAATTTTACGATGTCTCTGAAGTGACCAGTGGGTCAGATTTGTATAATATTGCTATTTGATTAATTGTCTAAATTGTATAACACTTTTTCACGTGTAGAAAACCATGTGAGTGGACTCCTAACTTCTTATTGGTCAATGATCTTGCGGGGTCAGTACAAGTTTACGTGCCATGTGTGTACTTCCTTTTATCATTAACTTTCGTCTTGATAACTTGTGATTCTAAAACATTGCGTGAAATTTAAATTTCCCACCCGCAAACCTCCCTTTATTTATCTTTACAAATAGTTTTGTAAATAGATTTTTTAGTTGGGCAGATTTTTCTCCCCACCTTTGCTATTATTTGTCATTTATTCAATTGATATGATTTTAGTTGATGTAATTTCGTATTAATTATGTATTATAATTGCTTATTAAAAATCTGCCACAAATACACTCTTACATTAAGAGTGGATCCCCCACCCGAGGGCTCTGGCGACGTGAATCCAGTCTAAAATTCATGTTATAAAAATCAATTACGTATAAATAGAAAAAAAAATAAAAAAATTTACAGATTGCAGTTACAGACCAGGCAATGCTGACATCCATAACATGCTCTCAAAACAAATCACAAAACATATAATAATGTACACAACTGTAAAAATCAAAATTGAAATTAGCATTTCTTATGACAATGATTAATCACAAAATTTATAAAACAGACACTGGTTATTAATAACAGATATTAAATAATTAAATGACAAATGTTTTGGCAGGCAATGCTGACCCAAAACTGTGCAATAAATAACTTAAAAATTTTGCATCCTTATATATTTCATAAAAGCACTCGATTTCCATCTCCCATCCCTTGAATCACGGAGTGGGGAATTCCGCTAGCTGCAGCAGAAGTCGCAGCCCCTATCCTGAAACTGTGTGCTTTATAGTACCGAGTATCTAAACCGATGAATGAGAGAGCCGAATTTAAAGAGGTGGTGAAATAAGACCTAGTAACTGGGGCTCCAGACTTAAATTGGAACAAAGATCCACTTGAATGGCCAAATTGAGACAGATAGTGATGTACATGAGTGACTGGACACGTAGTATTATTTGCACAAATCGGGATATAAATGTTTTTTGGATGCAGATCACTGTGTTTATAATATGTCATGGTTAAAGACATACCTTTCAAAGTACTATTTTCACGATCAAATGATATGTCGCCAACCTAAAGCACCTGCTTTGTATCGTAGCCGCTTTTGGTCGATATCTCACCTACTCGTAAAAAGGCATAAAAAGCAAGCAGAAACATAGTCTTAAGGGCTAATTGGTTGTCTACATTAGAAATTACACACGGCAAAGAGTCAATTAATTTGATCAAGATGTCCTTAGTTATAGGTAGTCTAGGGTCATTCTTGCCTTTCAAATTCTGTACACCTTTCAAAATTTTATGAATAACAAACATATCTGTTGGATCAGGCCAACTATTTGATTTGTGCACAAAACTCAAAGCTGATATATGGGTGGCGATAGTTGATGGACTATAATTTCGTAAGAATAAATTAGCAATAAAATGAGATAGGAGTATGTGGGAAGATGGAAATGGTCTGCATTCAGCATAATACGTCTCACAAAATTGTAAGTAACTATTTATCATTCTAGAGTAAGATTTGTGTGTAGCATCTGATAAAGATACTGTGAACAACTTAGCAACTACAGAGTTAAAAATTGCACTGGAACTATTATTGTCTGTTTAGGAGACAACCATGGGGCAATCAGGCGCACTTTCTGAAAAGAAAATCGAAGGAGGAGATCACAAACGACATTATGATTTCCTGGGATATGCTTAGCTCGAAAGTATATATTATGCTTTAGAGCTTTAAAGATGCTAGGACTAAACGTCTTACAAGTCTCATAATGACGCTGACCTTCGAAGAAGTTTTATTGATAATTTCAACTACTGCAGAATTGTCAGTGAAAAACAAAACCTTACGATTTTCTAAACATTTGCCCCATATTTCGACAGCTAGCACAATAGGAAAAAGTTCCTTAACGGTTATATGTTCAGGTTCAATTTCAGGAGGCCAACTACCTGTGAACCAGTCATTACCAAATACAGCTGCAAAGCCTCCATTCACTCCTGAGGACACCCAGTTGTCGAATAGAAAGCATAATTTCCCATTAAAATGCTATATTAACTCGAACCAAGCCCTCAGATCTGCTTTTGCTTCTGCATTTAAGGTGATATGGAATTGAGGATTAGTGTGACCTAAAGTGAGATTTATTAATCTTCGCAAAAAAGCTTGACCCGGTATGATAACACAGCATGCAAACTTTTTAATAAGCCAATTAAAGATTGCAAATCTCTTAGAGTCACACTTCGCCGTCGTTTGACGGAAACTAGCGTATCATATATTTTCTCGATTTTATCAGAAGGCAACCTGGCTATCATTTCATTAGAATCAATTTCGATGCCATAAATGGTTAAAACCGTGGTGGGAAATCGGGTTTTTCATGTTTGATTGGCACTCCAATCGTTTTACACAACTTCAAAAAGGAATGCAGTGCATAGTCACAAACTTTACTTCTTGCTTTACTAACAAAGACAAAATCATCTAGAAGATGAGAAACGTTAGAAATACCGAATGAACTGGTTAATATCCAATGAAGGGCAGTGGAAATTTTTTCAAATAGCTGGCACGATGAAGAAAGGCCCATGGAGAGACAAGTATCATAGTAGAATTTACCATTCCATGTAAAGCCTACAAAATGGTAATCTTCTGGATTTATGGGCAATAAACGAAATGCATTTTCTACGTTCGCACGTGCCATCAGGGCTTTATGACCTTGACCTTGTGAACTAAATGAATTACATTTTCAATATTTTCATAAGATACCGAAGTATATTCAGCATGGATTGACAAATTGACAGAATTTCCCTTAGGAAATGACAAATCATGTATAACACGGTATTGACCTGCTTCTTTTTTCGGTACAAGACCAAATGGGGAACAAATAAATTAGGAAAGGGGGGCGAATTAAAAGGACCTCTATACCGCCCTTTCTTAATTTCCTTTTCTATTTTTTCCGTCACAATTTCAGGTTTATCCAGCGCACTTTTATGATTTTTACAAGTCAGAAATGAAATGTTTTCACCATTAGCACCTAACTTAAAGCCCTTTGTAAATCCATTAATCAAAAATTCTCTTAGTTCCGGATCATAAAGCTCTAAGTATTTACTAAGCATAACCAGTTTAACTGGAGTTGGAAGGTTTACCACCTATTGGTCGTTTATTACAGATGTCTGAAGCTTTCTAAATTCTTCATCATAAAGTTTTACTGCCTGAATGCCACTCTCATAACCAAGTTTTCTCATATTATTTCCATTTTTTATCAGATCTTATTACCTTGTAAACATCAAAGGAATGCTGATCCAATTCCATCATCAGGTGGAGTCCTCCTTCCTTGACTGTTTCGGCGATATTCAACAACAACCTCCAGAGGTGCCCCGGCTCAGGTGATCAATCTGAACCTGGAACTGGATGGCCTACACGGCTCCGATGTCTCAGCTGATGTCATTGCTGTTCTTCTGTAACTGAATGCTGTTCTGTATATCTATATCTGTCCATTATCTACACAATATAAACTGTTCATTGTTCTATCACTTTGCACTTCTCCACACTTTGTCTCTTTTCCTCCAAATCCACTGTGATGCCACTTCTGCTTCTCTACACACTTCTGTAATCAGTTTCTTCCTCTCTGCTCCTACCACTCCCAAGGTCCTAAGTGCCTGCCACATTGACTGTCCTGCAAAGCCCCTGCATCCGACTTCTATTGCCATACACCACGTCCTCCATCCCCGCTGTTTGCAATCCTCTACTAGCTGCTGGTATTTTGCCATCTTTCTTTATTCTGTCTTCCCATGTGACTGTTAGTTCCAGCAAGACCTCCTGCCTAGTTCCCTGTGACCAAATGACTATATCTGGTCTTAGCGATGTTGATGCTTTCTGCTGGGAAACTCATGCGTTGATGTATGTCTACTGTCATCTGCCAGTCTGATGCTGTTCCAAGTATCCCTAAACCTTCTGCCTGGTTGTCTTTCTTTTCTCCAACCCTCACAAAATTTACAAATGTGATGTTCTTCTGCATCTTTCTCTTCTTTCTCCTGGTGGTATCCAACTTTGCTGCTATTGTTTTCAATACATTGTCATGCCTCCATGTATATCTTCCATCTTTCAGTGCGACTGGACATGCTGACAACACATGCTGTAGAGATGCTGGTCTGTCTTTGCATAAGGTGCATGTTGGGTCTTAGGTATAGAGGTTTGATGGGCTTGGTAAAACATCATACACTGATCTTAGGAGAAAACTCAATCTGTATCCCTCCATACTCCAAATTTCGCTCCAGGTCAAAGCCCTGCTTCTAGCTCCTTGCCAATTCAACCAACTACCCTGCTGTTTCATTCCTACTGCCTTAACATTCCTACTCTCTTCCTCCATCTGTCGTATTTCCTGTTGCACCAGTTCCCTCCGTCCCTTCTCATTTGCTGTATCCCACCTTGTTTTTATTGTCATACCAAATCCCTGTCTACCAACTGCTGTTACACCAACGATGACACTGTGCTTTAGTCTGGTCTCAGCTTCCTTAACTGCTTCCTCTGCTTTCCATTTTCTTCCTGTCCTGATCTTTACTTTGGCTCATCTCACTTTAGCATCTTTGCTGTCTCTCAACGTCATAACCTGTCTTGTCTTTGTAACTTTATACTCTTCTGTCAATGCCTTCATTGGTAATTGTAGCTTTGTTCCTAGGCCTGTGCTGTACAATCCAATGCTGCTGAAACTTCTTGGCACACCCAACCATCTTCTTAAGCATGCACTGATCTTTCTCTCTAAGGCCTCCACTTTGGACAATGGGAACGCGTAAACTAGTAATGGCCACAATATCCTTGGTAATACCCCATGTTGATATATCCAGGCCTTATATCTTCCTGGGAGCCCACTTTTGTCTATCTTCGTCAGCCATTCTACCAATTGCACTTGAACTTCACCCATGTTTACGATATCTGCTAGTGTTGCATCAAACTTTTTACCTAGGCATTTCACTGGTTTCTCTCCAACTGTTGGTATCTTTTCACCTGCTAACTCAAATGTCTCATCTTGCACTTTGCCTTTCCTCACTATCAAACTTCTAGATTTGCTTGGTTTGAACTTCATTCTGGCTCACTTAATCATCCTTTCCAATTCCTCTAAAGTCCATCTTCCCTCTATGACTATTTTTGCTGTCACTGTCATATCATCCATAAAAGCTCTTACTGGTGGTTGCCTGACCCCTGATGACAATAATGGTCCTCTACTTGGTTTTTCTACTGATTTTACAATTAAGTTCATTGCTGCTGCAAACAGGACTACTGATACTGTACACCCCGTTAGTATTCCAACTTCAAGTCTCTGCCAAGCTGTGGTGAAGTCTCCAGCTGTGAACCTCATTTCAATCTTGTCAAAATACTCTCGCAGCATAGTTCTGATAGTTGGTGGAACATGATACCTCTCCAATGTCAGGTCTACTAGTTTGTGAGGTATGGACCCATAAGCATTAGCCAGATCTAGACAAAACACTGCTAAGTCACTTTTCTTCTCCTTTGCTTCTCTTAAAATCTGTGTAATAACGCTGGTGTGTTCGATGCAACCAGATACTTCAGGCATGCCTCCTTTCTGGACTGCGATGTCTATATATTCGTTGCCAAGCAGGTACCTCGTCGTTCTCCTTACTAAAACTGCCAGGAATATCTTCCCCCCAATGTTCAATAGGGAGATGGTTCTAAACTGTTCAACTTTCCTGGAGTTCTCTTCTTTTGGTATAAAACATCCTTCTGCCTTGTACCATGACTCTGTCATCTTTCTCCTTCTCCAAATTACTTTTAATAGCTTCCCCAACCTTCTGATCAGTCTGGGACAGTTCTTATATACCCTATATGAAATACCATTTGGTCCTGGTGCTGACCCTGCTCTTGCCTTTCTCACTACGTCCTGCACTTCCACTTCTTGAAACTTCAGGTCTGACTCATCAAACTGTTCTTTTGGCTCATATGGTGTTAACAATTTCTCACATTCTTCCAGGTCGTCTCCTCGTCTCTCATCACTGTGGGTCTTACTTAGATGTTCTTCCACTTCTTCCCTCGAGTTTTCCAGTTTACCAGATCCTCTCGCTCCAAATAATCGCTTCATATACTGAAATGGGTTTGCTGTAAATGTTGCTCTCTCCTTTGCCTTTTTCTTTCTATCTCTTCTATGAGTTTCTGCTCTTGTAAGTGTCTTAAGTTTCTCCCTAGTTTCCTTTCTTAACTGCTGTAATGGTAACCTTTCATTCTCATTGGCGACTTTGTACCTCTTCTTTAACCTTCTCAAGTCTCCTCTCAATTCCTTGATCTTCTTCTGTCTCCGGTTACTATGGCCTTGTTTTGTTGGATGCTTCCCTTGTGGTACCACTTCAAATCTGTCCTTTCCTACGCTGTAAATAATGGACGTCATTGCTGTTATCTGTCTGTCTACACTGCCTGCTAATGTTGCCTCTAAGATGTTTTCCAAATCTTCGTCAAGAGCTTTCCAAGCTGCCTTGTCTGCATTCGTTGGCCATTTGATCTTGTCTTTGCGTGGCTCATTCTCTTCTCTACGGGTTGTTGGTTCTATCCTGTCTTCTCTACGGACTGTTGTTTCTATCCCGTCTTCTCTATGGACTGTTGGTTCTATCCTCTCTATCTCTTCTGCCTCGTCAAGTTGTTCTACCTCTGTAGGCTGTTCCTCGTGCTCATCCTCACCCTGGGTCACAGGGAGGCTATCATCACTGTGGTTTGCTTTCTGGATGGTCTCCTCCTCCGTCTGACCAGATCTCTCTGTGCGTTGATTGCCAGAATGGGGTTGCACACATTTCATTCTGGTTTGATGGATCTTCAAACCTCTAGAATTCTTACAGACTTTACCACAAAAACATTTACATCCGTTGTTCTGGTTCGTTGTCCTTGTCGATTCCATAGTCGTTTCCTGATCCTGTCCTATGGGCTGTTCATCCTCCCTCGCTCTCGCACAGCCCCGAGGGTGTCTTAGTATATATCGTTTTATAGCGTGTAAAATGGGTTCCCCTTCACAGGAGATGCACTTTGACTTGCCAAGCCTAATGCCCCGGTTACCAGTCTCTCCTGGCTGCCTCCTGTCTCTCCAGGTTGCCACTGTTCTCTTCACAGTCGTCAACCAGACTTTCCTGGTGGTCACTGAGTTTCCAGAAGTTGATAACCTTGTAAACATCAAAGGAATGCTGATCCAATTCCACCATCAGGTGGAGTCCTCCTTCCTTGGCTGATTCGGCGCTATTCCACAACAACCTCCAGAGGTGCGCCGGCTCAGGTGATCAATCTTAACCTGGAACTGGATGGCCTACACGGCTCCGATGTCTCAGCTGATGTCATTGCTGTTCTTCTGTAACTGAATGCTGTTCTGTATATCTATATCTGTCCATTATCTACACAATAACTGTTCATTGTTCTATCACTTTTCCACACTTCGTCTCTATTCCTCCAAATCCACTGTGATGCCACTTCTGCTTCTCTACACACTTCTGTAATCAGTTTCTTCCTCTCTGCTCCTACCACTCCCAAGGTCCTAAGTGCCCGCCACATTGACTGTCCTGCAAAACCCCTGCATCCGACTTCTATTGCCATACACCACGTCCTCTATCCCCGCTGTTTGCATCATGTGCGGATACTTAGTAAGATAAATTGATAAAAATATATCAAAGGCGTTATTCCACTGGTGCATGCTTGAAATTGCTTTTGGGTTTGAATTGGAAGTTGTCATAAGTTTGACACCAGTGACAATTACATGAATTTCTTCAGTGGATTGAGTTTGTGGCAGTAAGGCAGCAAAATCTACATATTCATTATTGTAAATAATATTTCTTATTTTTTCATTTACATGATATGCTAAAGGCAATGAGTTCTTGATTAAATTTACAGAGCTAAATGTTATAGGAGTAGTACCTTCCCTCTGTGAGTCTAAATTATAGTTCAATGGTACAGGCATCGAAGTGTTGTCTTGAAGCAAGCTTGTGTTAACTGGATGTACAACAGTGTTCATTACAGTTGATCAAGAACAAGGCATTGTAGTGCGGTGACAGAAGTGTAAAATGTCGTCTAGATCGCGAGTTTAATCTCCCCAAATAACACACGGCTAAAAATGGTCTTAACTTAAAGACAAATATGTCTTCTTTATTTCTTGCCCTGTCGTCAGAATTTCGTATGGTCACATTTTTCTAAAAAGTCGTTTTAATGACTAGTAGTATATTGGAGAGTTTCAACTACCCTTTTTCAAAATGAAAAATTGTGTATGTTTGCTTACATTTAATTAAAATAGTTTTTTGTGAAGCTATTTTCATATGTCAACATACTCTATTTAGTATTTTATTTTCTTTTTATCTATAAAATTTGCTAAGTTTGGACTGTTTAAAATTGAGGTAATTTTAATTGACAATTCAGATACAAACTTCAGTTTCTTCTTTATAGTAGTAATAGAAATTATCCCATAATATGTTAAGCATATAGTATTTCATAAAACTAATAACTGATAAAAATTTCGTAAACTAAATATGAAAACAAACGTAAAAAATCAATGGAAAAAGAATGGGAAAAAAACTCAATTTCAGCACGGAACTTAATCACTTGCCTTCCGTCACATTTTGTGTATAAGTCAATTATTTGATATATGAAATGAGGTATAAGGTATGTATGTAATTAGGGGCTAAAGGGTCGCAGCAGTCCATTCCATTATTCAAAATATCCATTCCATTATTTAAAATAATCTATTTTCATAATTTTCACGCGTATTTTGGCATTTAGGTCCTCCGTTACCCCTCTAATGGTCATTGCGGCACAATGGACATGTTATATCTATATATATGAGATGAAGAACAGCAAAGGTAACGTGAAAATAAAAAAAGACAACGTTGAGTATCTTAATATTCATATATATGTTTTGGTATTCAGGTTTTCCATACATTGAACCAAGGAATTTCGGTTAATAATAGTTAGGGAAATCCACTAGCTTATTCTCCGAAACTAAATAAATGAATAAATTAGGTTAAACATTTTAAAGAGTGCTTTGAATTTTTGCTTCTGATATTAATTTGAATATTTGTAAGATAACAACAAAATGATGAATTCAGAAATATAGATTCGTTTTATCGAGATAACGATATATTTTAATCGAGATCTCGATATATTTAACCGAGATAACGATTTAATAATCCGAGATCTCGTTTTAATAAATCGAGATAACGATGTAATAATCCGAGATCTCGACATAACAGTTTCGTTTTATCGAGATAACGATATAATAAATCGAGATAACGATATAATAATCCGAGATCTCGATATAAAAGTTTCGTTTTCTCGAGATAACGATATATTAAACCGAGATAACAATATAATAATCCAAGATCTCGATTTGATAAATCTGATAACGATTTAATATAATCCGAGATCTTGATATAATAATCCGAGATCTCGATATAATAATCCGAGATCTCGAGATAATGATATAATAAATCGAGATAACGATTTAATAATCCGAGATCTCGATACAACAATTTCGTATTATCGAGATAACGATATATATTTTATCGAGATCTCGGTAAAATAGTACGACAGCCTTGTGAAAAATTGTGCACATCCTGCTACATCCTCAACTATTACTCTTTCATTTCAGATAGAGAGGCATTTGAAAAAAATGTCTCACTTCCGGTAAAATTCAAACTGGCGGACATTTTACTTAAATCAGCCCAATATCGAAGGCTAGTATCTGAATAGGTGTTATTATCATGCTATTATCATAATATTTAGTAAAAACCTTTGTTTTTTACTACTTTTGGAGATATTATATAGATTAGATGTCTTTAAAAACCCTACTTCCGGTAAAATCCAAAATGGCGGACATTGTACTAAAATAAGCCTACTTTATAGGGAGGGTAATTGAACTGTGTTTTAACGTCTTGCTACTATCATTACATTGTGCAGGAACCTTTCTTTAGTGCTTCTCATGAATACAATGTATAAGACGTATACCTTTAAATCCCTTATTTCCGGTAATATCCAAAAATGGCGAACATAGAAAAATCAATTTATTATTTAAATATTCAACTTTTTTCAACATGTAAACAAAATGTTGTTTTTTTGTGCTGGTCATTAAACTTTTGGCTTTAAGTTATCCCCAAAACCACTAATTCTATTTTGTTGTAAGTGTTTAGATACAAAATTGACACTTCCGGTAAAAATATGACGTAAATTTCAAAGATGCGTCCTCAATCCATTTCTTTGATGTAGAGTTTTGGATAGATTGATTAAAACAAAATAAAATCACTATAGTACTAAAACATATTTAAAATTACTACATTTTCGGCCAAAAATAACGATCACCACGACATGCACACATCGCAGTGCACAGAAGACCCGATTTTCTCCTTTAAAACTGACCGCGGCATCATGTCTTACATCCACAATGTACAAGCTTCTGACAAAATGATGAGGCCTCAAAAAGAGTTTTTTAAAAGTTATCATCTTTATCCCCGCCTGGAGTGGATAGCATAAGAGCCAATCCCAAGCTTGTCTCCCTAAACACCTACCTAAGTATATAGCATGGTTTACATGCTGGAAAAGACTAGACCAAGTTGGGGGAATAGCCTCAAAAAGCCTTCCCTTTTGCGCAAATAGTTATTTTCTTACTTCGTTAACCATGTTAACTCCATCTGTTAAGTTTGTGCGATCTTACAGTAAAACACCGGTTATTTAGTCTGATCAATCATCATTCTTTATGTTAAAGTCACATCTTCAAATGCAATCAATGTCTCCCACATAGTCTTTTTTCCCTTTCAAGCAAAGAGAGAACCATATCACAACAGGTAAAGGCATGGATAACAATAAGTGTGTCAGATCACTCATTGTCTAGTGCATTTGAAAGGCCATTGACAGATATTAATCCAAAGTATTTTGCCCTCCCAAACACAATCCATAGTTCGTCTACCCCTATGTCAAGGAATAGCGAAACAGTAGTGACATCATCATCATTTACGACTGTTCGAATCATGACTCGTTTAAGTTCGTGTTTCACTGCATCAGACACATGCACCATGGTTCCAGTGTCTGCCTCTAAATGTAAACTTGGTGCTAAACTTGAAATACATCACGTGGTGGATAAGATAGAATATCCTGACCATTTGTTGCTATAACTACCATACGCATCCAAGACTTCATCCACTCGGATAACAGTTTCAATGTATTTTATTAAGGTAAGGACATAATATCCAATCAGCATACTCATTAGTCCACAATCGGAGAGCAGATTCCCCACATTTACAAAGAGTGGTATTGTTTCTCACATCCATAAATTCCAAAAACACCTATTTTCTTGCTTTGTTAACCCAATCTGATAAGTTTTTTTTTCGATCTTACAACAAAACCACGTATCGTTTTCAATGACATTAATTTTATCAAATCGATATGGTGATGTTGGGTGGTCAATCATCATTCTAAATGCTAAAGTCACATCTTCAAACGCCATTAATGTCACCAACGCAGTTCCCTTTCCAGCAAACGTGTTATCTTTTAATGCCTAGTGCATTTGAAAGGTCATGGATAGATATATATCTTAAGCTCTTTCCCCTTTCAAATGAAAACCAAAGTTTGTCTGCCCCTATGTCAGAGAATAGCGAAAAAGCAATGAAATCAGTATCGACTGTTCGAGTCATGACTCATTTAAGTATGTATTTCACTGCATCAGACACATCGATCTTGATTCTAGTGTCAGTCTCTTCGTGTAAACATGGTGCTAAACTTGAAACATCATCAAGTGGTGGATAACACTGAACATTATGAGCATTTGTTGCTACAACTACCTTGTACTAAAAATTGTATTGAGCAAGCTGCTGTGAATGAAAACTTAAAAGTTCTTTCTTATTTTCGTCATCTTTTAGAAAACTAATGGCACTAATGGATTGCGAAGGGACAAAGCGGGCCCCTTTTAAAAAAAGTTTTTCTGAGGCCTCATCATTTTGTCAGAAGCTTGTAGTCATTGTGGATGTAAGAAAGGATGCCGCGGTCATTTTTAATGTGGAAAATCGGGTCTCCCCTGCACTGCCTTGTGTGCATGTGGTGGTGACTGTGAATAAACATGTATTCTTGGCCAAATAGTAGTAATTTTGAAAATGTTTTAGTACTATAGTAATTCTATTTTGTTTTAATCAATCTATCCAAAACGCTACATCGAAGAAATGGAGTGAGGACTCATCTTTGAAATTTACGTCATATTTTTACCGGAAGTGTCAACTTTATATTTAAAGATTTACAACATGATAGAATTAGTGGTTTTGGGGATAACTTGAAGCCAAAATTTTAATGACAGCACAAAAAAAAAATCATTTTCTTTACTTTTCTTTACATTTTCGAAAAAGTTGAATATTTGAATAATAAATTGATATTTCTATGCCCACCATTTTGGATATTACCGGAAGTAAGGGTTTTTAAGACATATGTCTTATACATTGTATCCATCAGAAGCACCAAAGAAAGGTTCCTGCACAATGTAATGATAGTAGCAATACGTTAAAACACATTTCAATTACCCTCCCTAAAAAATAAGCTTATTTAAGTACAATGTCCGCCATTTTGGATTTTAACCGGAAGTAGGGTTTCTGAAGACATCTAATCTATTTAATTTATCCACAAGTAGTAAAAAACAAAGGTTTGTACCAAATATTATGATAGTAGCATGATAATAACACATTTTTACACACTAGCCTTCGATATTGGGCTGATTTTAGTATGACGTCCGCCATTTTGAATTTCATCGGAAGTGAGACATTTTTTTCAAATGCCTCCCTATCTGAAATGAAAGAGTAATAGTTGAGGAAGGTCTATGCCAAATGTCATGATTGTAGCAGGATGTGCACAATTCACCCAAGTCTTCCAAGTTCGTCTGAAATATGCTTGTAGCCGCCGGACTAAAACGGTAATTTCTTATCGTGATCTCGAATTAAAAAAAATATTTTCTAATGTTTTGTGTGTCCCCTTACGGCTTCCGTAATCAATCTATTAGTTCAGTAATTTTCGTGTCTGCCCTTCCATTATGTGACTCAAGAAAAAAATTCAAAAAATGGGTAACAAATCTTTTTATGTTACGGCGTGTTTGAGTTTAATATTAGGTCTTGATATCGTACAAAGCAAGAATATTTCATACATGGTCTCGCTTTAGATTCTATCATTTTATATATCAAAGCTACTGTAACAGGTTGACTTTATAACATAAAAAAATCACAGTACTAAAAGATGAAATACATGGGTCAAGTGAAATACCTATCCAATGAATCACAAAAGTAGGTGTGTTCGAATAGCTATTGTTTTACAAAAAGTACTTGACGACAGTCTTCCAAGTTGGATGGTGAAAATGCATATCTTCGAAACATTATATATTTTTTTGTGTGATAACTAGGGTTTATAGTCTTCAACCACTAAAAAAACTATAGTTTGCCCTTCCACGAAGTATTTGATTAGAATTTTTTTAAATGTTTATGATTTTTCGAAAATTCCACCTGACAACCGATCAGACAATAGTTTTAAGTTGACTCCGTACAGACAAGATCATTAACTGATGCTTATTAGCTAGTTCATACATTTGTCTTTTAAAATACAACTGACATATAAGGATCGTAATGGTGCAATGTGGATACATCTATCGGTTTCCAAGAGCAAAATTGGCAGCGCGTTATCCTACAATGGCTAAGCCTTCCATTTCTACGATTGAACTGGCGTAATGGGGAGATAATTTTGACAAAGTAGAATCCTGACTGTTTCTCCTTTATCAGAAGCATCAAATCAGGACATTTAACACACTACACGTATCAGTACAAACTCAATATGGTCCGAGACTACAATTATTTCATAGTGCATTTGTTTTAAAACATAAATGAAAATTTAAAAAATCCCACCTGCGCTTTCTCAATGAAATTTTTACAGTGTGTTGTTCTACTTTTGGGACAAATTATATAAAAAATATAGAAAACTTCATCGGCTCTAACTCAAAATATGGACAATTTTATGTTTAGGGCGTCTTGAAATCTTTTGACAGCTTCCGAAGTGCTAATTTTTAACCTTTTTTTAGCTGGACCAAATCACTACTTTCCTTTAAAATTCTGGACCCAAACCTTTTTACAGTGTAATTTCACCCCCCCCCCCCCCTTTTCCCCTAATTGCAATTTGAGGTATTAAACATGGAGAAATAAATTTGGAAGGGGTATAAAAATTAATGGCAAGTAACCCACTGTCAACACTAGGGACTATAACAACGACAATCAAGGGAAAACAATTGTGGTCTCGAACCTAATATGAGCATTTGTCTGCATAGGTATCTAGCCTGGTCGTAACAAGTCTTACTGCTAAATCATCCTGTGGATTAACAGAACTACATCAGAACCAACTATACAAATCAACTGGTATCTTTATATGTATAGTAATGATTAGAACTTAGTTATAAGAATAATAATTTGTTTCCACAGTATTTATTGCGCTCGCAGGCTAATTACTCGACTTTGAATATTTGAATGAGTACACCAAATACAAAATATTATATTTTTTTCAATCGACTGTTTCACATGTAGTAATTTAAAATAAAACTGTTATTTTAAGCAATTGTTTGATTTATTATTTATCAAATTGTGTGTTTTACGAAAATGAAATATGGTTTGGGCTTTTAAATATTTTGGCATTAGTCATTTTTCAGGTATCTATTGATGAAATTCTACTTATCTGGTGCAGACAAATTAGTACCATTAAAAATATTATTTTTACAACTGAGTCAATATACTTCTGCTGGTGGTCTGCTTAGTCTCATGGAGAAAAAACCAGCCTCGCAGCGAGGAATAATTTACAGGCGGGAAAATACGGACATACATGTAGTGTTATCAGAAGTTGTTGCAACAGTTTTGAAAATATATAGAATTAAGGAATATAACTCCCTCATACAAAGCTCGTTTTCTTTGTCTGGCCTCGGCCATACTTTCATTGTATTGTCCGTTTATATTTCTCAGCTCTACAATTTATGAATGTTTGGATGTTGACCTCAAGCAGCACTTAAGAGACATGCATAATTGTAAACATGTATTAGGCCGTTGGTTTTCCCGTTTGAATGGTTTTACACTAGTAATTTTGGGGCCCTTTATAGCTTGTTGTTTGGTGTGAGCCAAGGCTCCGTGTTAAAGGCCGTACATTGACCTATAATGGTTTACTTTTTTTAAATTGTTATTTGGATGGAGAGTTGTCTCATTGGCACTCACACCACATCTTTCTATATCTACATTATTATAATTGTACCGTCAGTGTTGTTCTTATCTTACAGAATAATTTTTAACATGTTTTGCACAGTTTAATAAGTCCTTCTTATATATTTTACTGCATTTTAGCAATGTTCATTTTCTGTTTCGAAATATGAATGCACATACTCAAAAGACAACTTACATTTCACAAGAACGACATAAAAGGGGGAAACAGAAAGTAATGTTTCGGCAAATATCTTTAAGTTAGAATTATTTTTTTCTCAGTTGCATGTGTTTGTCACACCGGTCTGACCTTTGATAAATATATCCTGGATTTATTTACTTGAAGAATTTAAACAAGATATTTAAAAATGTATTTTGTCACGAGATGGTAACAAGTGCTTTCATTATATTATTGTGTGTATATTAAAGTCAAACAAGACCAAGAATTTTATCTAGAATATCAAAATTTTTAAACTAGACGTTTATTTACAAAAATTAGAATTAGTGACCATAATTTGCTCATTGAGAAGGCAGATATCTAAAGATATCTCGAGACAATAGAACATGTCCAACTTGTAAAACCTTAAAAGATGAAAATCACTTTCTCCTCCACTGTCAAATTAATAATGTTTTACGTATAAAACTTTTTAATGACATGGCAATAGATAACCCCATGTTTCCAAATCTATCTGATACTCAAAAACTAGTAGTCCTACTAAATCCTTCTAATATAAACCAAGTGAGAAAAAAACAGGTTCCTTTATAAAACAGTCTTTAGAGCTGAGGAAAGGGGACTCTTAGTTAGTTTTACTTGTATATATATAGATATGTGTGTGTTCAACTCAGTTATTTTATTGTTGTTGTTACTTTTGTTTATGTCACAAGTATGATGTTACTTATATGACAAATAAAGATATTATGAAAGTAATACATTCAACGACAATTGAAATTTGATACCAGTAATATAACAAGAAATCGACAGAGAAAATGCACGTACGAAAACATCAATAAATCTATCATATTTTGAGATTTTTGTTTAGCTCAATGCTCTCGTTTCATCCTTACAGACTGCACTTTGTAAATGCAGCTGTTTCTCAAAACACGCCTCTTTTGGGGAGTAATTGAATATTCATAGAAAATTGATTTTGTTTACTTACTGGTTCCCAGTTATGCTCTCTGTGTTCCATATCGCAGAGACAGAACTTGGGAATGTTACCAGTAAATAAACACGTGCATATTGTTTACATTGACATCTGTGGTAACCTTTCATTCGAGGTAGGGGTAGTTATGAAAATTAGTGTAAGTTTAAACTCTGAGAAGTTCAGGGCATATAAACGTTGAAAATATGCCGCACTGCCCTATATTTTGACCTTTGAAAAAAATTGTGGTGCATATGAACTTTCAATTCTATGATAAGATTTTTTTCAAAACTTCATAGTAAAAGTGGTACAGTTTTAGCCGTAAAGGGAGTTCCTATGGGAAATTGCATTGTCAATATTTACAGAAATGCAACCTACAGGTGAATTATGGTAAGATATTTGTGTTTGTTGGAGTACACTATTAATTTTGTTTATTGATGCATTGTTTTGCTCTCCTGTAAAAAGAAAGTGACCTGAATATCAGAAGCGACATTTTCAAGTAAAAAAAAAAAAAAAACAAGCGTGTAGGGAATAGTAAAGTTAATCTGAAGAATTTGTATATTATGATAAATAACCGAAATGCAATAGAATTATTTCATAATTTAGACAAACCACTAGACTAAGTGTTCGTCATTCTGAAAACATCATATTTTAGATGGTTATAAAATATCAATGTCGTAATCTGATATTAACTTACCAGCTCTTGTGAATAAATAATTCTCATTTACACAAAAATACCAGATAAACACAACTACCCATAGTTGCTTCATCCTTAAACAATGCAATGTTAAACAAGGAAGTACTAAATAATACTTCGATTTATGAATCTTTTGTATTTACGTGACGTTCACCACTTTAGATTATACAACCGTCTATTTTTAAATGTTAAAAACTATTTACTGTGACATGTACGTAAAATTTAAATACCTTTTAGGGTATATATTATTAAGAAATTGCACTCTCTCAACTTTAAATATGATGCGAACCATATTAACATAATTATGATCAGCTTATTATGAATAACACTTTATAAAGAAATAGTTTAAAATGTAAAACAACTGGGAAACCATTCATTTCAATCACATTATAGTAGTGGATTGTCCTCCTGTGAATACAGAAACATATATCATTTTCTAGATCTGGTACATAACCGGATGCAAATTTTACAATTAACCATTTTTGTCTCGCCTTGATGGTGTCAAAAAGCGAGACATAGGTATGACGTTACGCACGGTATTGCCAATACTATTGGTGCCACTCAGCGTTACACGACGTTCCTAATAAAACGAAGATTTTGACGTTGTTACACAGAAAGTTTCAAACGTTGACCTTATATTCTACTCATTTGAAAATGCCGCTTAAAGTAAAGAGATGTCCGAAGTTGCTTCTTTATATGGTTTTATTTTTTCAAGCCGGTGCAAATGCAAAATTCCATTGAATTAAAACAAAATTTTAGATACACGAACATTTTTTTATTTTTGCGAAGAATTGTCTGCAACAATAGCACAAAATGACAATTTGATGTCTTGTAAAATGATTTAAATATGTAAAAAGAAGATGTGATATGATTGCCAATGAGACAACTCTGCCCAAGAGATCAAAATGACACAGAAATTAACAACTATAGGTCACTACATACGGCCTTCAACAATCAGTTTCTTCTATTTCTTAAAATTAAACAATGCTCTCTCTGTCAGAAGACGTCTCCTATCTTTGCTAGTGAAATTGTAAATATTTCGTTTCTTGTTTCTGTCTCTTTTCCCCAATTACACGTTTGCATATGTTTGTTGTAATTTGGTATTTCGCTCCCTCAATAAATATTCAAATGCTTCTTGATTTGTCTTCGATTATGTGAAAGATGTAGGTAGTATGTCGCAAGCTATTTTTCTTTTCATATTCTTATTTTATCTTCACTTTAATCCTGAGACTATTATACTAACGTTAATATAAAATTCCAAGAATTTGGTTTTATTTATTTTTTCTTAAACAGTGACTTATAATTACATTACAATTCATATTATTTATTTTTACGTATAAGTAAGTCCACAATCTTAACATCAATCCCGATTTTATGGAAAATATTTACTATATCATTATTTCAAAAATCTCTAACAAAAAAACTTTACAAAATGTCACAGTGCATCATGTTTGAAAAAGAAATACGTGCTCTTATGTTGCCGTTGCCAACTTTCAATGATTTAAAGTTGGTCGGGATCTAGATTATTTTTTTTGAAAAGAAAACGTTTTCATTGATTAATTTTTTTAAAATCAGAATTGTTTTACCAGGCAAATAATTAAGAAAATTCATGTTATGTAGGAATTTACACATTTTGCACATAAATAAGGCCGTTAGTTTTCTCGTTTGAATTGTTTTACATTTGTCATTTCGGAGCTTTTCATAGCTGACTATCAGGGTAAGGGTTTTGCTCATTGTTGTTTGCATATAGAAATTATTAATTGGTCTTACACGGCCGCATCTTCTACCTAATTGTGAAAATGAAAACCGTGATTCTGTATTGTTTTGTTTTTGCTTTCGGAAACATATTTAGCAAGCTATCCTTTCATCTGATATTTTTTCACAAACTCAAGCTTCAAAAAAGGGTCGGCAATCAATACTTTTTTTTTTAATATTTGAAATTATAGAATTTGGCAAAGTATGGACAAATTTTACACAGACCAATACCTACATCACAGATTACCAGCAGGTCGAAATCCGATTTTGAATAATACAATTATTTTTTTAACTAGATGTGATTTTTTAAAGTAATTGCTATATGTGCATGTTTACATAGTTCAGTGTTTTCTCAAGCGAACAACTATGAACCGTCAGGAATGCATTTCAATCTTTTTGGTTTCAATCTTTTTGGTTTCGTTTTTACATTGTTTTAAAAGTATAATCAAAGTACTGAAGTACTGAACCTCGGATGACCGCAAGTTCTTGTGGATGGTCACAAGCACTTGTCTCAGAAAAAAAGTCACATTTCTATACCGGAAAACGGAGGCTTATGTACAGAGATATATTTTTTCTGAGACAAGTTCGTGTGTGGATGATCATGAATAAATGACAAGGAATTCAACTTCACTGCTTTAATATCTATTATATTGTGGCGATACAAATACGTATACTCTGGTTTGTTGTTATATTTATAAATGTATATAGCAGTTACATGTATGAATAATTTTCATCCAATTATATATCAAATGTTCTATTCTACGATTCTAATAAAAGTGCAGTACAAGTGCATGGTGGACACTCTTCTATAACAATTCGATTTTTCCAATAGATTGAATTTGAGTAGACATTCATATTTTCCCAAAAAAACTTTCTTCTGATATTTTTCCGCATGCGTTAACACAATTTTTTTGTTCGTGTGCATTTTTTAATGCATATAAATATTTGTAAAGACATAATATTTTCGTATTATAAATTTCTGTTCTTATGAGTATTCATTGAAGAATTGAATTTATAACAAGCGATAAGAAATGTTATTTTGCACTCGATGATATCCGCGTATTTATACGATCGGTTACCAGTCAAAAACGAAAGTCAAATCTCTATGGCAACAATACATCGGAATGCCCTCACGGTCATCGAGATGTAAAAATTAAAATTCAAGCTATGTTTTGTGGCGTTCTGCGAAGATAAAAAAAAAGATCTACTTTACACCGCAGATTGATTGGTTGATTTTTTTCTAGAATGAGTTGGGAGTGTCTGTAAATTAATACCTTGGAGCTAGCTGCTACATGTTTGTGTGCCATCCATCATATATGTCGGACAACTACTCTTTCACTCTCTCTCTCTTTCGTTCTTTCTAAAATCATGGTAAAAGAAAAGTTTCAAATTTCAATATACTAGTTTCATCACATGCCTATGTACCAGGCAATTTTGTTGGAGATTCGAGAAAATAATCTTCATTCTGCCACACTACTCCTAAGCGTAATAACCTTATTTTTCAAACACATATTGCTAGGTAGATGACTAGGAATTGTTCTACTCACAGTAGATTAAAAATTATCGTTAGCTATACTGAAATGTTTATCACATACATTTGTACAAGTATTTCTCTGATAAAACGTTTTGTTAAATGAGTCGATGCGACAAAAAAAATTATTGCACTTTTTACTGACTCGAAATGTTCACGACTAAGGTGTACTTTTTCTCATACAATTTTTGTGAGAATTTTCATTCATGTGTATATCTTCGAATTACAGATACTATCTGGCTTAGGAGGATTTCACTTTTGATCGCATTTTCTTTTTCAATGTATCTTGCTTTTATAAAGTGGGAGTGTGGTCATTAGTAAGTTATCTCTTTGTTATAGGCCTTGTCTTTATGACGTATCCGAGTTAAATATTTCGACATCTTATATCCTTGAAACAATGCAGATCTATATTTTAATGCATATTAAACGAGAACTTTATTTTATATAGATCATACAATATCATGAAATTATGTTTTACCAAATATGCAAGAAAATTCGTATACAGTTTAACGTTATTATAACGCGAACGTCAAATTACGATTACGGGGACATTTCATTGGACATCTTAGATCGTTTCGAATTTTCTAACAGCAACTCAAACAAAAGTAAATATCATATCATTTTAAAGGAAATTGAATGTATTTTCCATTCATATCAGTAAACAGGTGTTAAAAAATTGAGATATAGTAGAATTTCGTTTGATAAAAAGCCTCTGAATTATTCTTTGTGTTATTTTGTCCATCGGGACATTTTATTGGACACGGGAAAAATGACGATGTTTTTAAAATAAGACCGCAGTTACTTAATGATGACTTCAGATAGCTTCTTCGGGACATGTATAATTTTTCTGATATTATTAAAATCCATTTTCTTCCATAATATCTTATCAAAGTGAAGACAGAAAAAAAAATACGGGTTGAGCAGCTAATTGGGACATTTTTTCTCTTTTTTATTTAAACTCTTTTGACGACCTTCCTTCTCTTAAAATCAAAAACGTCTGTTACTTCATTTTAGGTTAAATGTATACAAAACAATTGCAAAATTTTTAACCATTCTACTTACTAATGAATCCGCACTGGGATTTTAAAGACTCACATAAAACAAAATTGTAACAGCGGAACACCCTTGAAATGACGTTATAGGCATCGAAATGAGCAAAGTTTTTCATTAAAAAGTAGACAAAGCACAAATTAAAATCATCTATGTTATTGATTTCTGTGGTTTATTTCCTTTCGAATGATATGCATAACATGGATATTCATTGTATAGGATAAGAGCTTGGATTTGAATAACCCGCCTTCTAACCCATATTTCCAAAGTGACACCAATATCATGCGCAACGTCTATGCTGTTTCCGGCGTCGGCGGCGGCGGCGTCAACAATGTATTAGTTTGTGATTAGGACTAGTTTATAGTGAACCACAAGTGGTAGGTCGATCATATTTCGTATGCAGTTTTATAAGCATTGGCACATCTTATTTCCATGGAGAGTATATGGTCCCGCACCCTCAGTCATGGTCTATTGACTTTGAAACTTTTGCTTATTTTACATGTATTAGTTTGTGATTAGGTCAATTCAAGTGGAACCATTAGTTGTAGGCCAATGCTAATTGGTATGCAGTTGTGTAAGCATCGGCATCATTCATTTCCATGTAGATAATTTGGCCTCACCCCTCAGTCACAGTTTAATGACTTTGAAACTTATCTTAGTTTACATGTACTATTTGTGATTAGATCAGTTTAGGATGAAGTGCTAATGTTAAGTCAATGATATTTGGTATGTAAATTTATTGGCATTTGCAAGTATCGTTTCCATGGAGATTATATAGCCCCACACCCTCTTATTGACTTTGAAACTTTTATATAGTTTACTAGTTAATGTGTGTATTTAGATTTGGGAACATCTTATGAAAAGTCAATGGTCATGATGGTACTTGGTATGCAGTTGTATAAGCATTGACACATCTCATTTACATGGAGATTGTTTAGCCATGTAACTTAGTCATGGTTCATTGACTTTGACTATTTTCATAACTTGTGTAAGATGTTAAAGTATTGCTATTTTTTTATTTCAACATTTGCATAATCAAAATAACAAAAAGGCGAGACATATCTCTGTGATAACAGTTTATTATAATGCGTGATAATACGTCCACGTTTAACTATTTTTTAAGGCGCATAAAAGTACATATCTTATAAACTGCAACAGCTGGCATTATATGCAAACTATCTTAAAACATTTTAAGAACATATTCTATGAATTGAATTTTTATACCCCATTTATGAGCATTATATTTTTTGGTATGTGCGTCCGTTCATTTGTCCGTTTATTCGTTCGTTCATTCGTCCGTTCGTTCGTTCATCTTCACGTTAGTTCGTCCTTCTTCCCGTTCGCTCGTTTGTTCATCTGTCCCGCTCTAAACTCAGTGTTGTTTGCATATTATTGATTTGTAATTGCCTTTGCCTAGTTTAATACTCTCATATAGGAGGCTTATAAAAATCATATGAATGGATAAATAATTTTTTTCCTCTCATATCGGTTAAACGGCTTACACTAAAATTATAAAAAAAAACCAAATACACCCTTTTATTATTTCACCACGTACTAATATTTGAACTTTACATTGTATATTTGTCTAGTAGTTAAAGAGACAGTAACCCTAAACCAATTAAATTAAAATCAATAACAAAATGACACAGGATGATTCTTAAATCTACAAGTTTATAGATTCTTAAGACTTAGTGCGTTTCAGCGCAATTCATTAAACAAAGTTCTTCCCTAAATAAATTTTCAATCACGGCAGATGGTCTACATACAGACGAGAAGGATCATCGTCTGTGTTTTAAGGTGTATCGGGAAAGACTCCTACACATTCAAAGACAGTTGGATGAACTTTGATAACTAGTTCATCAAAGAATACGTCAACATGACAACTGAATACTTTTTTATTTAGTCGACTTTATTTTATTAATTTCCTCGTCCAAACAGACCTATTCAAAAGTGATATGCAGGTTACGGTGTATACTTATATTTATACTGAAGATTTGAAGATAAAAGGTAAAACTCATTTAGGAATCGATATAAACTAAAATTGTACAGCCTTTAAACATATGCATACATGTAATTGAAGATAAACCTGTTTTAAGAGACCACTTAAAGGGACACTAGCTACGAGATATAAAAAATCTAATGTATATTTATTTTTTGCTCAATCATTAATGAAATGCAAATAGTGAAAAGATAATTTGCTTTTAGCAGCCAGTATGGTTCAATTTTTTCAAAATACGCATAAAACATTGATTATGAATTCGACCTCATAGGATCCGTATTAATGTGAACTTCAATTTAACCCCTCAGCTTGAGATGGATAACAAAGGAATTGTATGTGTTAAGTTATTTAATGGAAAATAATGTCAATATTGAAATTGAAACAAAGGTATAAAATCATTAGATTAACTGACTCGACTCACAAAAAATCGTTCTTATACCGGTAAAAACGATGATAAACATTTTTTTTCATCTTTAATATGATAATTTGAAATTAAATAGATCTAGAATAATCTAACAGCACGAGTTTGCTTTCTCTATTTATATCTATATGTATGTTTACATCGCTTATATGGTCATTGGATGACTTAAGAGGTCAAATCGATAATTAATTATATGGCGTCTAATAGTATACTAAAATAGAAACTAAACGAACCTTCGTATTTTCATGCCCGTGCCCTTTTAATTGATTATTTTAGACTTTTAATAGTTTGGATAAATGTTTTACATTGTTATAAATCAAATATAAGAATTTGTTTAAAATCGGTGAACATGAATTCGACAGCTAGTGCCCTCTTAAGGGAGAGCGAAAAAGTGGTATCTGAAGACAGGTGGTCTTTTAATTAATACAGGTTCAATTTATATGAAATGTACTACAGAGGGGTCTAAAATTGATGGTCTTTTAACACAGGTTTTTGCTTATTACAGGTGGTGTCTGACTGTAAATAATATAATAGAATAGAATATTTTCATTTACCAAATTAGAGATTCAGGAGGGCATATAGCATACACACAATTGTATTATAAACAATAACATATACATGTATGCAATACACAGACAATATATCTAACATAAAACGCGACGTAGGGAATAACGCACATACTAATAATATAAAGGATATTTGTATATTTGAAAAAATAGATTGATTGATTGTTGGTTGCTTAACGACCAGTTGCATATATTTCATGCATATTCAGGACGAGAACAAGTTCACAATAAATACTATAGGTAGGTCTTAAAATAATAGAGGCCATCTGGGATGATGGTCGGAGAAATTTGGACTGCCACTGGAAAATGAGGGTATAGTGGATAGGGACAGAAATTTTTGCCTTGCAACAGGCAACCTACGGACCCCCCCCCCCAAAAAAAAAGAGTTGTTGCAAGGGTTCTTAACGTGCAGAGAGCGTGGCACTCTCCTTGTACGAGGCATCGGATTTAACGTCCCCAATCTGACCGGACGTGACTGCGAACTTGATACATCCCGCACATCCAAACGGACGCCCCACTTCGGCAAGCGTTTTACTGCCGGTCGGAAGAAGACCAAGTGACCATATTTCTATTCCCCAGTCACCCTTGAAAAAATAGAAATAAACCCCTTAATAAATTTTCTGGATGCTTATAGAGCATGTTTAGTGATTCTCTCCTCGTCCTTGTTTATTAACCTTGTTGCCTTGTTGTGATTTTATCTTCGAGAAAAAAACCCAGGTCTTTCAGCGTGTAATTGCTTTTTCTTCCAACATGTTGTTAGCTGCTTAATCTTTTTATACCTGTATAAATACAATTCAGGATTATGCATGTGTGTTCAAAATATGCATTCAAATGTTAAAATGTATATGTCATTGAAAAAAAAACAAGGTTTGTAATCTGAGCTCAAGGATAGATTAAGGAATGGGTGTTGGTCGCATCCGAGGGTCTCTTTAGTCCTTCCCTCCTATTTCATGTCCCGAATTCTTTTATTATATGCTTATCTTAGCATAAAAACATAGGTTCAACCTTTCAAAATAAGTAATGTTTTCTGGTTTTTTTTTGTAGTGTAACATTTTGTTTGTATTTTTGGTTACTAACAATCTTTAAATTTAAAAATCTTTTATATAGGATTCTACAATGTACACGATATATCGCTCATATTAAATTAAATTTGCATTGGTGTTGATGGTCATTTTTTTATTGATGGTTAGCTGCTGTCTCGTGCATATTTATTATAAATCTAACTCGTATTGAAACAAACAAAACAATTGTGAGGGTTCTATGTATTTTTACTATCCCTTGTAACTGACATTCTAAATATTATTTAAACTTTGTTTGATAAATTATCATTTGATTTGATTTTAGCCTCGGTTTGCATTGAACCCCTCAATAATAACTATTACAACAAAACAATCTTAGAATGTTTACATAGTTTATAGTCATTAACATCGATTTATGCATATCTTTCAACATGAAAAACCTTTAATGCCTTTTTAGTAAATTTATGCACAAGCAGTTCTGATTAGTATTTACATATTTCAATGTCTTTAAAAAAACTGATCATTCTTATAATGGTTTTGAAATGTCGTAATCGTCTTCGGATTGCTGTCCAAAGAAATGATCATATGTGCCATCGCTGTCCTCTTTCTTTCGTTGGTTACCTGCAGTATCGTACACGTTGTCAACCATGTGACTATATATGTTAGTTTCCTTTTCCTTATGACGGCTGTTACTAGACGTATCGTAAGTTTCATCTTTGGAAATTTCGTATGGATCTTCAGAGGTCACTTTCGGATTGATAGGTGTTGCAAGTTCATAGTTGCAAACTGTATCCGTGTTTTCTTGTCTGTTAAAACCGGTTTCGTTCGGATCTAAAACAACGTAGTTATCACTCAATTGTAGTACTTTCGGAGTATTGTTTTTCGATTCATTAAGGTCATCAGGGTCAAGTATGGCATAATCATCTCCGTTTGTGAAGCTGGTTGTCTCATTTGAAATGTTATTAATTCCACTTCCATTTTGAAAATTGGTCTGTGGATTCGATCGGTCGAATCCAGTAGCATTAGGATCAAGAGTAATATATTGATGCTGATAGTTTGTAGATGGATTCGAATTACTATTTGGTAAATTTACTACTTTCGCAATTTCACTGTACTCGTCATCATTTGGTGTGTTAATTAAGGGTCTAAAGGTATCAGAAATGTCATGGTATTGATCGTTATGTTTAGATGTACGTATTTCACAGTAATGTGGTTTAGTGTTGTCTTTGACTTCAGGTGAAAAAGCAATATTCTGATGGCCAGTATAATCAATTTGGTTGTTTGCATTCCCTTCTTTTGTGGGTGATTTCTTCCCGAGATATCTAGACCTGTAAGAAGAATAGAATAGTACGTGTAGAGGGATTTAACTACAAATGATATAATGCGATCAAACAGCCTAATATATGAATATTGTAAAAAAAGAAAGATTTAATCCTACATTAAAAAGAAGAAGAGTCTTTATGTTAGCTTTATTAAAGCTTCGTGTTGAAGACCGTACTTGACTTTTAATGGTTTACTTTCACAAATTGTGACTTAGATGGAGAGTTGTCTCATTGGCACTCATACCACATCTTCTTATATCAACTTTATTAAAATCCAATATATTGGCCATACGAATCGTCTTTTAACAATCCGAAACTAAGCATTCAATTAAAAATACGTATGAATCATCTAGGAACTAAGTCATAATACATGATTCAAATGCCATTGCATTTGATAAATTTGATTATGTTATGGAGATTTTGAGACATTATACTTTTTACAAATTAGTTATTCCGTATTTGTGTTCAACAACAATTAAGTTCGAAGATAAGTGTAAAAATGAAACACTAAGAATGTAATGCAAATTGTGTTTTGTTGTCTATTTCGGAAAGTTCAGCTGGAAAACAAAATTTAACACGTCAAGTTGTTTTGCAATACCATATACCAAAATTTAAATTGAATTTCTTGTGACAAACAAACTAATCAGATCTGTGTTTTTTGTCCGCAAATTAGAGGTTTATAACGTATAAAACCGGGTCATGTACATGTATTAGCTAGAACCGTGTCCTTATATCATAAAAACCATTGTATAAACCGGGTTCGTTCATTTTAACAATACCATTTTTTTTGGTTCTATAGATAAAAAGAACCAAAATATTGATTTGCGTAAAATCGCTAATCTTGTAATCCCCATGTATGTACCGTTCTTTCTGTATAATGTGCACAATATAATGAGAATTTAATTTATAACATATTTAGTATTTATTAGATACAGGTACATTGTGTGTGTTATATGCTCAACGGCACTTCATTGTATTAGCTATAGATAATGAATTCGAAAAGACTGTTTCAAACACTTAATCTGTATTAAGTCATGTCACAAGACAACAAAAGCTCTCGGAATTATATCTGTGTGTCTTATCAATACGGATGTGATATTGAATAAAGTCATAGGGTATTCTATATTTACATACAAAAAATGTACACCAATAACAAACAAATAAACATAAATCCTGCATAAATTTTTATCTGTTCGTGTGAACGCAAGATAGAGAAAATTAAACTGATATGGTTTGATTGTCAATGAGACAACTCTCCACAAGAGACCAACTGACTCAAAAATTAACAACTATAGGTCAACGTACGGACTTCAACAATGAGCAAAGTCTATACCGCATAGTCAGCTAATGAATGCCAAATAATGACAAATGTAAAACAATTCAATCGAGAAATCTAACGGCTTAACGTATGTACAATTCAGGAACCTCTACAAATACGTAACACATAATGCATGTGTTTTTTTATTTGTATTTAATGTCAGAGTATTTTTCGTCCTGCAACAACTTTTTGAACAAAAAATCTAAATTCTTTACCTTATATACATTATTCCTAATAACAAACACACTGCAACAAGGATAACTATCACCACACCAACAGTCACCCCTACAAGAAATAAAACAAAAATATATTACTAATAGCAATGCATTTTACCTCATGTTTTATCTTCAACGTTATTTGGTTGATTGAATCTATCTGCTAAATATCAAGTGGTAATCATTTCATGTACGTTAGAATTTTTGAACCAATTAAACATTAACAAACTACTACTTTTTGCAAAGCAAGGCGGATTGTAAATATGCGGGTAAATATGTACGACCCTAAAACGATATTGAGGGTATCTAAAGGTGTGGCTGAAATGTTTCCTTCCAGTATAAGAGGTCATTCACATACACTTTATGAAGATATTGCAGATGTATTTAAGCCATATGCAGCGTTGTCTTATCCTTATTGCAGGGCATTTGATTATATGACGACATTTTAACTGGGAACAGATGAGTTTTAAAATCCCGTATAACACAATGATATCTCGTCAGTACTATTGCGTTTTAAGGAATTTATGTATTCAATTTTCAGGAGAAATTTTAAACATCAGATGGACAATTTTATTTAAATGCATCTAGTATTTAACATTGCATCATAATGTTCTTTCTTTATTCGGCGATCGGTCAATCTTAGTGGACCATTAATAATTATTTTACATACAATTGTTTCAAAAATTATTTTAACCGATTTCTCCTTATTGTCGTAACTGTAGAACTTATTTGGTTGATCATGTTTGCTTATTTAATTTTCTATCTATATCAAATGTGTTAAGTTATAAGGAACAAACCCTTTTTTAAACAAAATATTTTCACCAAAAGAGCAATTATTACTCTAATTAGAATTCGAGTTCCTTGTCGCCAAACCCGCCCCGAACACCGGACAGTGGTGTTACTGTTCAACATGAAGAAAAACTATAAAAACCAGTTGAAAATGACTCAACTCATCAGATCGACCCATATGTTTTATCACAAAAGTTAATGATTAGTTCTTTGATAGTAGCTAAGGAACAATCTAAAAGAACGAAAACTCTCGTGTGTATGGAAAGCCAACGGGGTCAAAATTCTTAATTCGTAACTTGTCAATTCGTAACTTGTGACTGTGTAATTTCTAAATTGTAATTTCTAAATTGTTAATTCGTAAATTGTTAATTTGTAACTTGTTACTGTGAAATTCATAATGCTTAATTCGTAAATTGTCAATTTGTAACTTGTACCTTTGTAGTTTCAACATTCTTAATCGGTAAATTGTCAGTTTGTTACTTGTAACTGTGCAATGTCATAATGCTTTATTCGTAATTTGTCAATTTGTAACTTGTATCTTAAAGTTTGTAAATTCAACATTCTTTATTTGTTAATTGTCAATTTGTTACTAGTAGATTTCAAAATTCTTTATTGGTAAATTGTCTTTTTGTATATTGATGTTTTGTAACTTGTAACATGTCGGTTCGTGAATTGTCGATGTGTGAAATGTCGAAGTGTTAAATGTCATCGTTGTATTATGCTAACGATCAATATGACGACAGATGGCGCTCGGTTTCTTCTTCGGTGTATACGCCTCCTATAAGTAGGAGAACCTCTATATTGAATATATATATTTAAATAATTTTAATCAATTAGTTACAGCAAATGCGTCTAAAAGAAAGCAAACAAAAATTGCATGTTAACTGGATCCCAGTTATTTTGTTAACTATCGTGGACTTCCGTTCGAGAACGGAAACTATATAAAAATTATCCCGATTAGTTCAGTCCCCCCGCGACGTAAATGATCTCCCTTATTTGCGAGGTAAAAGAAATAGTCGTTGGTCAGTGGAATATTACGACTGGATTATTCAGGTAATTACAATAAGGAGATGTGGTAATAAACCGTATGATTGCCAATGAGACAACTATCCACCAAAGCGAAGTTTAAATAAAGTCGATGTAAGCAACGTATAGGCAACCTACGGCCTTCAACAATGAGGAAACCTAATACCATATAGTCGGCTATAAAAGGCTACATCATTACTGGAAAACCCAGTTATAAAAACCTAGTTATAAACGATTTCTATTAATCCATTTTATTCTGACAGGAGGGGAAAGCTAGGGATGACAGATAAATGTTAATATACATGCATGCCTACTGAATGTTTCTGGTCAAGAAGCTTAAAAATTGCCGCTGCCAGATTTCCGTTCTATAAAAATTTACAATAAAAAAAACAACAAAATATTAACGAGTCCCTCGATCTCAATAACTGTTTAACGCCCAGTCCTCCCTATATGAGCCCCACCCGGTGCCACACCTCCTTATAGCCAGGCAACCTTACCTAATCTAATATTTTGTCGATTTTTGTTAACTAACCGAAATGATTCACGATGTTAATCAATAAAGCTTCTTTATTTTAAAATTGCATGTCATATGAAATTAAAAAAAATCATTTGCAATGAATTCGTAACAAAATAGCTCAAATATTCAATTCACAAACCATGTTGTAGTCCGCCTGTCTCTTCTGTCAAGCAATCAGTCAGGATAAAAAAAATACCCAATACACACCCCTGGGAGAAACCCAAATTCATGAGCAAATACTTTCATGGAGAAATAAAATTAGTGTAAGCATATTGCAGATAACTGCCTCTGTAATGCAGAATGGCGAGATCTTTTCCCTGTCAAGTCAAAGTGATAGGGCGTCACTTTGGTTAAAAGTGGGTGTATTAAGGGGGGGGGGGGAGGTTGAGATGTCAATTTTTTTGTTTAATCCCGCCGATGATTTTTGCGCCTGACCCAAGTCATGAGTCACTGGCCTTTGTTAGTCTTGTATGCTTTTTAATTATAGTTTCTTGTGTATAATTCGGAGTTTAGTATGACGTCCATTATATCACTGAACTAGTATAATAAATATTTGTTTAGGGGTCAGTTGAAAGACTCCTCCGGGTGCGGCAGTTTCTCGCTGCATTAAAGACCAATTGGTGGCCTTCGACTGTTGTCCGCTAGATATAGTCGGTTTGTTGTCTCTTTGACACATTCCCTATTTCCATTCTCAATTTTATGTAGGCGACGCGTGTAGTAAAAAATAAACAATAAAAAACAACATGCAATTTTAAAATAAAAAAGCTTTATCAATTAACATCGTGAATCATTTCGGTTAGTTAATAAAATAGAAAAAAATATTAGATTAGGTAAGGTTGCCGGGCTATAAGGAAGTGTGGCACCGGGTGGGGCTCATATAGGGGGGACTGGGCGTTAAACAGATGTTGATATCGAGGGTCTCGTGAATATTTTGTTGTTTTTTTATTGTAAATTTTTATAGAACGGAAATCTGGCAGCGGCAATTTTTAAGCTTCTTGACCAGAAACATTCAGTAGGCATGCATGTATATTAACAATATGGGTTTCCTCATTGTTGAAGGCCGTAGGTTGCCTATACGTTGCTTACATCGACTTTATTTGAACTTCGCTTTGGTGGATAGTTGTCTCATTGGCAATCATACGGTTTATTACCACATCTCCTTATTATATTTACCTGAATAATCCAGTCGTAATACTCCACTGACCAACGACTATTTCTTTCACCTCGCAAATAATGGAGATCATTTACGTCGCGGAAGGACTGAACTAGTCCGTATGTATTTTTATATAGTTGTCGTTCTCCAACGGAAGTTCACGACAGTTAACAAAATAAAACGGGGATCCAGTTATCATGCAATTTTTGTTTGCTTTCTTTTAGACGCATTTGCTGTAACTAATTGATTAAAATTACTTTTAAAAATATATAAATTCCATATGGAGGTTCTCCTACTTACAGGAGGCTTATACGCCGAAGAAGAAACCGAGCGCCATCTGTCGTCATAATGATCGTTAGCATAATACAACGATGACATTTAACACTTCGATATTTCACACATCGGCAATTCACGAACCGACATGTTACAAGTTACGAAACATCAATACACAAAAAGACAATTTACCAATAAAGAATTTTGAAATCTACAAGTTACAAATTGACAATTAACAAATGGAGAATGTTGAATTTACAAAGTTACAAATTGACATTTACGAATGAAGCATTATGAAATTGCACAGTTACAAGTAACAAACTGACAATTTACCGATTAAGCATGTTGAAACTACAAAGGTACAAGTTACAAATTGACAATTTACGAATTTAGCATTATGAATTTCACAGTAACAAGTTACAAATTAACAATTTACGAATTAACAATTTAGAAATTACTCAGTTACAAGTTACGAATTGACAAGTTACGAATTAAGAATTTTGACCCCGTTGGCTTTCCATACGTGTGGGGCTCATTGACTTGAATGTAGAAGAATTTAAAATTTCTATCTTTATTTAGATCTTTCGTTTAGTATTTGCGGCATTTCACCATAACATTGTTGTCTGCTATGTCTGCCGGAACAAACATAAACCGCTTTGAGAATAAGTTTTTTTCTTAATTTAAATAAAAAGAATATGTACTATATTTATTTCTCAATCATTTTCAAAATGTGATATTCGAGTGTCTACAACATTCATACATCTATTCAAATAAGAATCAAGATAATTTTTGTCCGATTTTCCCTGTTTGCACCAATTATAAAAGATGATGAAATAGCGTCTGCTATGACCTTAAGAAACTGTATTCAATCTATTCTAGATCGAGGCCGATATTTTGATCCTTTTTCAAAAATTACTTATAATATTAACCTTTCGTTCTTGAACGATATTGAGATCCTCGCAATACTTGTTTTCCAATGGAATTAATGCAGCATATTACAGATGTATACTGAATAATGCTAGGTATAAACATTTATCGACTACTGATTACTTTAAAAATAGGATAAAAGAAAGCTACAACATTTTAGGTCCTTCATGGTCATATAGTTAATAACCTTAAGTTTCCTCGTATCTATATGTCATTGGCTTTCAAATGTTTCCTCGTATCTATATGTCATTGGCTTTCAAATGTTTAGAGTAACTTTTTCCTGTTTGTGGTAAACCAAGAAGGCACTATGTTTGATCTAAATTTATTATGTGTTCTTTTTCGTTTAAAACTATAATGACCAGTTTTATGTTATTTGTACACCTTAGAAGTAGGGAATCCCATCGCAATGAGTATTTCTTTTACCAGTTATTGATAGTGGAGTAACATTGACTTTTCCGTAGAACTATATAATTATCTATTATTTTTTTATGTCGAAATTATATCTAATTAAGATGGCTTTTGCAATAATTAAGGATAAATCATTTATTATTTCAGGTTAGTTTAATTTAAAAGACAATCATTGATGTTCCCTAAAATAAGACCATGTCAATATTTTTGCCAGCTAGTTAAACTGTTAAATGTTATTGTACACTGTAGTTGCTATTGAATTGGGAAGGGGTATAAATGGAGCATATACTTTGCATCACTGTAAAAGGTTCGTTTAATACGTAATGAGTTCATATTCGACGTATTAGATAACATGTCGGTATCAGTAACACAGAATGAAATATCTGGTAAACATGCGTGATGATATAGTGATCTCCAGGAAGGGCATACACAATTGTACTACCTGCTGAACATGTTACGTTTCATTTTGCCTTAAAATATTTCTAGAAATATATGTATTTGTTTTATATTTGGTTGAACGTTATAATAATGAGTTGTAACGTTCCTAGTAAACGATTTTCGGGTCTGTAAGGCAGTTTCTTACTGTTTGACGATACATTTTGTACTTTTTTGTAGGCAAAGACTTCATAAATCAAGTTTTACGACCGCTTCACTAAAGAGTGTCATATACTGTTCAAGCTGTTGCATGCAACGTCTTGTATACTTTACGTAAAAATCATGTAGATCCTGAATACGTTTTTTTCATAAACTGTTATACGGTTAATAAAAATATATCAAGCAATGCAGGAGAAGTTGTATCTGTACACTCAAAGATAAAGGAGGTGAACCCGACAGACAAAAATAGACCGATGAATAGACTGTTAAGTTGGACCGGCATGCTCTACTATGTGATGACACATGTATAGTATATAAATTTGCAAATTAACTCCTTTGACTTCTTAGACACCCTGAAGTTTGAACAAACTTCATTTTATATTTCTTTTTGATAAAATTGCTCTTTACTCTTTGAGTCATTGTAAAACAGCACCTGTTCTATAAATTTATCTTACCAAGTATTGATGGTTCAGTGTTATTGTCTTTTTTCGAAGTAATTTATCTGACTTATTGATTTTGAAATTATATCTTCTCGCCGTTATAGTTTTAGCAATATCTATGACTGAACGATGTAATTATTTTCGGGTCCTTCAAAGACTGTCAATTTATTAATTACAAACCAACTCTAATTAAATTTGATACATAACAAGCATAGTGTTATTGTGGTTTGACCTTTATCAGGAGCACGACAACCTAAAAATTTAAAAGCCAATGATGTATAAAAACGAAGAAACGTTATAAACTTTAAGACTAAAAAGAGACCTTTTAACTTTCTTTTCAGTCACCGACTTTTTTAAGGTATTATAAGAAAAGACGATTTTTTCGAACATTTGAATAAGATTAAACAATGTATGTCCATCTGAAAAGGCGGAAGTGGTGGGATTAATGAAACAGGTTTGAACTCTGTAGTCCCACGACTACATGTATAAAATTATCATGTTGATATATTACGTACAAAAAAACATTTACAAACCTTATTAGCTGTTTTTATTTATATTATCACTTGCCTATAACGTGGCATTTTTTTTTCTATATACAAATACTGAATCATTTACCTATGGCAAGGGACTGGTTTGAAGACTCAATTTGATTGCCGTCATAAGTACTTTCTGGAAAAAAATGACCATACATTACTTATAAATAATATAATTATGCAGTTAAATAGAATTCAACCTAAACCTTACAGTGGTTGGAAAAATATTTCACAAATAGATTCCAGTGAGTGGTATGTAACGGTTCAAGTCTGAATGACTGCCTGTAAATGCAGGCCTCACACAAAGGTCTACTGTAAGCCCTCTCTTTTTTTCACATATATATAAGCGATATTGTGGAAGACATTCAAGCTCAACTTAAACTGTTTGCATATGACACTTCGTTATATATTATGGTTTACAACACAGCAGAAGCAGCCTAGCCAACTAAATTTTACAAAAGAATAAACATAATGAGGAAAAAGAAAAAAATCTTCTCTATGTGTTTACACTTGAAAAAAATACATATCATTCCGTTTGTCCAATTCCCAAATATGCAGACTTACTAGTATTAATAATTTATATGTGAAAACACGATGGGAAAAATATTATAGACGACGCATTTATAGATAAATTCTTTTTCACAAACTTATGAATTATTTAACTCTAGAGAATACCCGATTCAGTTGCACAACACAACACACGGACTCGTCTATTTTTATCAACAACAAGTATATGGAACACTCTTAACGTGAAACATCTCTATCATAATTCAAAAAAGCAAATTCGTACTAAAAAAAGTAAGTCCTTAATGTTCTATTATGTAGGATATCGTCTTGGTCAAATTCTTCGTTTCTGCTTACAAATGGACTCAAGTTCATTGAACAATATTTGTTGTGCAATATTATGTTTGTTGTCTAGCATAATGATCATGCATATTACTTCGATGTGATCCTTAAAATTACTGTTTTATCATCCAATAAGAACCCAAAGATATCACACTGTAATAATTACAAATATAATGTTTATTTCTTTTTCTCTACTGTATTTTTCACCTTTTTTCATAACAGATGCATTTATATTCATGAATTTTTCAACACGTGTATTGTTTGTGTAATAGAAGACAGGCTGTCAAAGCAAATTTGCATGTTTCTGAATACTAAATATATATTTCAGTTGTGTCGATATCGCTATGTGATAACTTATATGAATATATATTGTTTAAACTAAGATATTCTTGGTGCCAAGAATGGGGAACGATGCCAATAGAAAGGGACAATTTTATTTTATTTTTGAAGCTTTAAAATGTTGTTTCTTCAAAAAGTTCCGACATTCATATCCACTTGTATTTTCGTCCATCTGATGAGTTAAGCCTTTTTCAACTGATTTGTATAGTTCGTTCTTATGTTGTACTGTTATACCACTGTCCCAGGTTAGGGGGAGGGTTGGGATCCCGCTAACATGTTTAACCCCGCCACATTATTTATGTATGTGCCTTTCTCAAGTCAGGAGCCTGTAATTCAGTGGTTGTCGTTTGTGTATATGTTACATTTTTTTCCGTTCATTTTTTTTACATAAATAAGGCCGTTAGTTTTCTCGTTTGAATTGTTTTACATTGTCTTATCGGGGCCTATTATAGCTGACTATGCGGTATGGGCTTTGCTCATTGTTGAAGACCGTACGGTGACCTATAGTTGTTAATGTCTGTGTAATTTTGGTCTTTTGTGGATAGTTGTCTCATTGGCAATCATACCACATCTTCTTTTTTATATATGGTGCAATAGAGTTATAATAAAATTTTAAGTCGGATATACGTTATCTGTTTTAAACTTATAGTTGGGATAATATAGGGTTTCTGTTACGTGTAGATTATTTCATTTTCAAAATAAAAAAAAGTAAATATTTTTCTATAAATTATATCAAATTGGAAAATTTCAGCAATGATACCAAACATTTAAATACATTTTGCGGATGCATTTTTTTTTTAATATTTACTGAAAAAGACGATCTGTAATGACAAAAAATTTCCAAAATTTCCAAAATTCAAACGTACTATTTATTATTTTTATTATGATTATCAATTAGTTTGTCTTACAATTTGTCTTTAACGAAGGTAACCTGGAATCGTTGGAAATGTTAAGAGTGATTTCAATTAATTTGGATTATCCTTTATCAGGTTTATCGGATTCCTTAATTAACATATTATGTTTTTTCCAAAATATTAAATAATTTTTTTAAGCAATGAAATACATGTTAAAGAAACTTTTGTACAAGTTGTACTGTTGTATTTATTGTCTCGTAAAAACACTGACGTCGGAAAATAATATGTATGACTTAAAACGTATATGTGCAACAACCAAAGTAGTGGTGGGCCGGTTGTAAAAGCTTTCTTCGGCACCATTTAGAGTTCAAATATTTTTTTCTTCGTTTCAATGGCCCTCGGACAAGTTCTTACCTGGACGTTGTCATTTTGTTTACTTACGTCATTTTTAAATGATCTGAGATATATGGAAAAAATCGGGAGGCTCAAAGGCTTTAATTTAACGACTTATAAAAGTGAAATTCATCACACATTTTAATTGCTAAGAGTTATAAGACATTCCTTGCATTTATATGATAATTAACCAAAATAGTTTATTTCGATCCAGCATGAGGCTTTCGACGGTCATGTTCACCCTCAGTAAGCTTTTGGTGGTTATTTTAAGTCAAAGTCAATGGTTATAAAGGTGCCATAACAGGGATGTTTTCATAATAATCCACACCTTGAGCCAATACAGCTAATGTAACCTAGACCCAATATGAACGCACTTAAACATGATACATGATTAATATGAAAGCATTCATTTATTAACATTGTATATTATCTTGCTTCCTTTACATTTTGAGGATAATGATTTGTCAATTAATAAAGGCAATAGTTGTATACTGCTGTTCGAAAGTTATAAATCGATTGAACCAAAAACAAATCCGGGTTACAAACTAAATACATGGAAAACAAATCAATTATAAGAGGAAAACAACGAAACAACAGAAACGCTGAAGTGAATAAAAAACAAACGACCCTACAACACACCCAGAAACGAGCTATAACATAACAACTGCCTATTTCTTGACTTATATATATATATATATATATATATATATATATATATATATCACTCTCAAATGACACCATTACATGACAGGAATACAGTACAAATAAATGCAAGAACATTCAGGACAGAGAAATACACAAATAAACAATACAATAGTACATTTCGACATGCTAACCACAGAATAAAAACGAACACGTAAAACAACATTGGACAGATACAATAGTACATTTCGACATGCTAACCACATAATAAAAACAAACACGTAAAACAACATGGGACAGCACATAAACAGAACCACGAACATGATAATCGCCATAAAAATGACGTCTTAGGTAAATTTTTAAAATAAGTAATACTGTTGAAGATTACGTTACAATAAGAAAAATATTAATACAGAATTGTGTTAGTAACTAGATAATTAATTGTATTATCTAGCTATTTCGGTATTGGCTAAAAGCAACCGCGTGGAGGCCGTGTAATTCCATTATAGGCTAGTAGATGGGGGCTTACTAAACAGATTTCAATACAAGGTTAGTAGTGGTTTTATGTTCCTTTTAAAAAACAACGATGTTGTGCAAACATTTTTGGGTTTCAACAAACCAAGAAATTAATGATGAACGATTAAAATAAATTCATAAAAGACATTTAAGGGATTTCGCTTCTCAGCGAAAAAAAAATAATTAACTTTTCAAAATACTAGTTTTTAGTGATAGGATTGATAAAGGAATCAAAAGAGCAAAAAAAAAAAAATATATATATAGGTCAATGTGCTTGTTTTAAAGATATTAGCCATTGAAGTTTTGGCGGGAAAATATTCTCTCTTGACTTTTCATAGCTTTATCATTGACAAGTTAATGTTCTCAAAAACTATTAACAGATAATTAAAATTTTATAACACTTTTACAGATGGCTTATTCTTATACATGTAAAAGATTTATAAAAAGAAAAATGGGGGTCAATGGGCAAATTCTTTTAAGGCATTTAAAGTGATAAAACCAGAGGATTTCCGAAAATCTGACAAAAATCCCAAAACATGTCAAGTGAACTTCCTTAAAGCTACCAAGATGTTATTGTTATCATATGTTTTTGCACATACCAATAGAAGTAGGTTCTTAATACTAACGATATTGAAGACATGGTCACTTTGATTGGTTACTAGTCTAAATATAACATTTTAAGATGGTCGGAAAGATATCTGCGATACATTGAGAGCTAGTGACATAATACAATATATATGGAGTCAGTAAATACCATAAGGGGTGAGAGCTGACCCCATATATCATTCTAAATCACTAACCATTATGTAACTTATAGTATTTACTGTCTCGTGTATTGTTATCCTGGTAAATTATAGAATTATGTGATCCTCATGTCCAGAATTTTATTGTATACTCATTACTTCACATTTTAAAAGTTACTTATCAAAAATAAAACAGGTACATTGAGAACTCAATATGTTTCACATGCAATACAAGGGATTTAGTCTGTGGTTGTCTTATATCAGACCTACTTGTTTTGTTTACTAGTATTATGAAGCAGCTTCAAAATAATTTCTTTCTTTTAGGAGGTTTTTTTAAAAGAAGAGTAATCGAGTAAACGTTTTAATAAATTTCTTGTCCTCAAAATTCGATTTTTTTAGATATATTTTCTTCCCTTTGGCGAAACAATATAAGAAATAATAAATTTTGAATATAGCGTTTCAAATATTCTAGCTGCAGAGAAATGAGCATACGAACAGATTCTGAGCAGATATGCATATATTCCAAAATTATGATGCCTTGATGTTGCATCAAAAGTGGACAAAACTTGATGTTCTTTGTTTAAACTCTCATATAGATTGAAATAAGCCAATCTTTAAATTTGAAAAACATTGTAACCTAAAATACAATTAAACGTAACATAGATTTCTAATTTAATAAATACCTAGTGAAACGTGTGTACTTGAAATTACTGGTGTCGATGCAATAACTGATACATCTAAAACATATTGATAAATACATATTGCAGTTTAAAATAATAAGCACTGGTCATGGTATACATGGTAATTTGAGTTGTACAGTACAAAGAGGGGCGAAAGATACCAGAGTGACATTCAAACTCATAGATCGAAAATAAACTGACAACGCCATTGCTAAAAGAGAAAAAGACAAACAGACACATAATAGTACACAAGACACAAAATAGAAAACTAAAATATAAGCGACACGAACCACACCAAATATTGGGGGTACCCATATGTTAGTCTATGAGCATCTCGTTTATTCTTTATGTTTTTTTTGTTCAATTCCGTTTCACTATTCCTTAGATTGTAAGTTAATTGATTTCCGTCAGTCACAATCCTTGCTACCTCTATTTGGACATCTTTTCTAGGAACTAAAATCCCACACCGCATCCGCAAATTCAAGAGTTCAGCTGATATAAGTAAAATAAAGCTATCCAAAATATTGCCAAGATCTATACAAATTTGATTAACTTGATAACAGGAGACATATGTACAGGGGAGATAATTATGAATGCTAGTAAAAACATTCATACAACTCTAGAAAAAAAAACAGTCAGCAAAATTACCTCTGATATATAAGTTATATAAGTTAAAAAAGAGATGTTCAATTGTTTCCTAATGAATATGAGTGAATTATAACAAGTACCCCGTTTATAAAGTACAAATTAAAATAACTTCAGGGAAAGTTGTACTTAGATGAATTTGGCTACGTTTTTCAGGTCCCGTTTGGTCATGATGCTCCTTGGGTTTCTATGTGTGAAAATTGTCTCTGCTTTGAATTGCTTTTGTCTGAGTATTCCAGATGTAGGGGTAAATCCAGAAGAGCTCTTAGGACACACATTTTTTATAAAGTGATACTTTCATTTGTTACAATGTACAGTATAAGATTAACATATAATGAAAGAAAACAAAATACCTTTGGAGACTTATTATTTTTAAGTATTTGGATTAAAGGCAGCGACCTAAAACGATGATTCAAGCACAAAAATAAGCAAAAGCTTCGAAACCAACCCTTTTCCTTTTTCTGAGTCACTATTTATTTTACTGGTATATAACATAAGAAATTATTTTCCTATCGAAAGAAATGAATCAATAAATATTGATTGTTTTTAAAGGATACTGCAGTTGTATTTCATCATATATGTATACATGCATACATGTATCAGTATTGGTATTTAAATAGTAAACAATTGTATATTATTTACCTACTTAAATAACCAATTTACCCTCTCTGGACCTTTTTTTAAAAAAAATAAAAAATCTATAAAATATGCTTACAAGTGTCAGTATAATTGACAACTTCATAAAACACCTACACTTCGCAGCAACAGTTCGATAGTCAGAATTGTTAATTGAAGTAAATTACTAAATTACATTATTCATATGTAATCTTTTTGATTAAAAGTGGGTGGTCTGTTAACAAGAATTGTCTAAAAACGTGGCCGACATTTACCCAAAAGTTCATGCTTTAAATATGTCAAACATAAACGGTACTACCTGTCCTTTCCTAGATTTAGATAGCTCAGTTTTACACGAGAAACTCTATACTCTCGTCGATAATTTACTTATTTGGACGATCATGTTACTTTGGCACCACTTAACTGTATTCAAAGCTCACAACTCGTTTGCTATGCCCGTGTCTGTAGTGACACCTTTTAATAGCAATGTACGTAATATATGTATTACAAATCTCATTAAACCTTTACTAAATTTTTTAATAGATACAAAGATTTGGTTTGAACAGTTGACTGTACCTGTAGTAACTTTTTTTCAAAAAAGATAGGACATCCTAATTAACGGAAATGTAGATACTATCCCGGATACTAACCGATCCTTTAAATAAACTTATTATAAACAGATACCTAACAATTTAACACTGTAATTAGATCTTTGAATATAATTTCATTTGTATAAACATTGATTTTGTGATCAGTAAACTAAAATCAAACTACACAAATGTGTTTTATATGCGAGGTCATGCTTTTCTGTGACTGTAAATGGCATATTTGTATATATGTGTACTGATTGAAATTTAATTCTAAGATGCATCAATCATTTATAAGTTGTTATTCGCTTGGTACTTAGTCTAGATGTCGGTACATGTAGTACTGTTAGAGCTTTCAGATTTATATTAAGTGGTTTTTTTTTGTCCAGGGAATACATAAATACCCTATCACGTCCGGTGTGTTTGTAAGATGTTTGTTGCATTGTATCTACATGTTATTGATGAGTTTAACCCTTTTCATATGATTTTCTTTATAGTTTTTCCTATGTTAAACTACAGTACAGCCTGTGACTTCCTCTTAGTTATGTCCAACCTCTTGCATGGTCAACATCCAATGGTGAACATTTATTGGGGTATTTAATTTTGAGATGTTGGCCATTTATTGGGGGTCATAAATCATGGGCAGATTTTTTATCTAATTATGTTACCTGTTAAAATCAATCAGGGTTGAAGTTTTCAGCTGGTATGTTTCATTAAAATTTACCTGTACAGGTAACTTGGGTTTCTTTTAAAATTGACATTTCACCTTTTTTTGAAAATGTAGAATAAAGTATTGTTTTACTCTGTTAATCTATTATTATTTTTTGTCTTTAATGTTATTTAGATTTTTTATTTTTTAATTGTTTTTTTTCTTCATTTTTGTTTGTTTTGTTTCTTACTGTTTTGTTTCTTATTCTTTTAATTTCTTCTTAGTCAGAATCTTGAGTCGAAATGGCAAAAAGTCAAAGCCAAAGTTATTGACTAGCATTTGAAATAAACAGACTTTTAATAATTGTTTTTTAAGTAAAAGGTTTATATAAATGTACATGTTCAATTGTTTGTTAACATTATTAAATGAGTTATTACTATATTTAATAACTAATAATCATGCAAGTGATACTTTAAATAAAAAAAATGAAAGTAATTAAACAATTTGGTTTCTTAATAAAATAAGATGATCAATATCAATCCTTTTACAATAGATTTTGATAACATCTAATATTATTCAGGAAAACTACAAGTACCATTATAAGGTTTAGGAAAAAACTAATTTTGTTTATCTCAATTTTCTTCAAATCTCAAAACAAGAGTTGTGCACAAACAATCACCGAAAAGACTTATTTTCCAAATGTCCACCTAGTTATCATCAAATTTTGATAAATGTTCATTAAAAATGCTAATCATAATGAAAAATGTTCTTATATATCCGAATCAAGTGAATCTTATGAAAAGAAATTATTTAAAGAAATTGTCTTGAAACTTATTAAATAAGTTATCTTCAGTTTGGTTAATTTCTTTCAAAATTTGTCTCCAGAAAAAATAAAGTGCACTACTAAAGATGGTGACACTTTAATGGTCTATTAATTAAATCATTTTTTTTTCAGTGTATTATATTGTCGATAGTGCTGGACTGGCATGATACATATTCTTGGTATAAATTTACAAAGAATATTTCAATCAACCTAGGCCTTTTAGATAGAGTTAATAATTGCAGGGACTTAAATGAATTAAGACTTTTAAAGTCCTTAATAAAAAATGAATTTAAAGAAAAATCTAAAAAATAATAACTTATGATAAAAACTGTAAAGTTAACTTGATTGTGTCAATTAAGGTAGAGAATTTTTGGTCATAATTTAGAAATAGAAAATAGTGGACAATATAAAATTCCTAGAAAGGATAGAATGTGTAAACTGTGCCTCTTGTAGGTCAATGAAGAACACCTATTCCTTGATTGTAAAATTAACAAAACAACTTTGAGATATAAATCCATTTGAAAATTATTTACCTTATCAATATAATTTCTCTAACCCAAGAACAAAAAGTAAAAGAAATGCTTAACCTCTAAAACATGGATCATGTTTAAAATATCATATGACAATAAAAACATTATCAAATTTTGCTGTACTGAATATTTCTAATACTTATAAATATTTTATTCAATAAAGAAACAATGAATTGCCTAAATATTATTTAGCGTAAGTCCTAAAGACAATCTTAATCATATGTTAAGATCAGCCTATCTACAATAATAAACCATTTTGATTTTAGAAAATTAATTTTAGAAACACCTTGTCAATAGAAAAAGGCAGGCATTGTAAATGTTTGCAGTATATTTGAAAATGAGATTCATTTATTCTTCACTACCAAAAAATAGACTTAATATAAAAAATAACTTAAATTGATCAAAAATTATTTAAAAGGTATAATATCAAAACTAATAGTCAGGAGACAATTATTTTTTAATTAAGCTGTTTGTTCAACTAGTTTTATTGTTTCATTTTATTTTTGAATTTCTTGTCATAATCACAGTTATTAAATTTGACAAACACATACATGTATATTTTACCTGAGACACCTGACCTGTAAGTTATATAATTTTCACACTTCAATGCATTCAAGATTTCCCTTTATCCTTGACTAGTTTTTGAGTAATACCTTGTGTATTAAAAAAGCAACAGGGGGTATGATGATGGACATATAGGGCCACCATGGTGAACATATTTTTGATGGCCACCATTAATAAGATAAAGTCACAGGTAGTACAGTACAATATATTACTATCCAAAGTAAGGGGAAAGGTTTTGCACCTGCAAACTAGTTCAACCCCGCCACATTCTATATTTGCCGTTGCCAAAGTCAGGATCCTGTAATTCAGTGGTTGATATTTGTTTTGCGTTCATTGTTTTATAAATACATTAGGACGTTAACTTTATAGTTTGAATTGTTGAACTTTTGTCATTTCTTGACCTTTTATAGCTGAATATGCGGTATGGTTTTACTCATTATTGACGACCGTTCTGTGACCAATAGTTGCTAATTTCTGTGTTAGTTAGTTGGCGGAAGGTAGCTTTAATGGGAATTTATTTGAACTTTTATAAATGTTTTCTTCAATTTAATCCAGATATGCATAAATGAAGTTTTTGCGCATTAATTTTGTGAGTGTATAATATTGAAACCAGGATGATGTAATGCACTTTTATCTCAAAACAATCACAAGAGAAGCAAAGTCACATAGGTTCTCGTGACTCGGACTTAAGAAAATCCTATAATTTAAATTCTTGATTGAATAATTCCGACAATTCACTGCTAACAATGTAAGAATCTATATTTGAATCATGTAAGCTAAAGATACCTTCTGTTTCTGGTCTGACTGAAATGATACTTGACATAGTAGTGGCTTCATCTAAAAGGAAATAAACAGAATTATATATAACATGATTAAGAAAAAAGGATATTATAATAAAGCAGTAAACACAAACACATGTATAAACGACCAAGCAACAAAATACATTCTCGATTATTGTTAAATCACATATTGTGTATGTAACCAATGAAAAAAGTTTTCTCACAACTGATACAGTTTGTTATACTGTACATTTTGTAGTTTACACTATCGGATGTTTCATTAAGATTTTAATTTACATCCGTGTTGATGTTATTTGCGGGAAATCGTATTCTCCTTTATAATGTTCTACCGGAATAGGCGAATAAAACGAAAAACTAAAAGAAGCCTTATCCTCGCCATAGTATTGAGGGTTTTTCATAGTCATAGTATGAGATATAAACAATCTCACAAAGATACTGAACTCTAAGGAATATTTAAAACGGAAAGATCCTAATCAAGTGGCAACATCAAAAGATAAAACACATCAAACAAATTGGTAACAACTGTCACATTCCAGATTTGGTACAGGCATTTTTTATGTGACAAATGGTGAAATGAACTGGTTTTATAGCTATCTAAACCTCTTACTTGTATGACAGTCGCATCAAATTCAGTTTCTTCTACCATCTACAAATCAATAATTGAAACATGTTTTAACATTTCTTGATTGAATAAATCCGACAATTCACTGCTTCAAATGTACGACTCTATAATTCAGCCATGTTTACTTACCTTCTGTCTCTGGTTTGAATGAAATAATACTTGACATAGAAGTGGCTTCAACTGAAAATTATTGAAACAAAGGATCATAGTGCATGATAGTAGAGCTGAAAATTCAAACATAGGCATGATTAAGCCAGCAATATTATACATTTGAAATTTATGTAAAATCTAATATTGTATATATCACCAATAATGTTTATTTGTTATTATGTCTTAATTTTTTTCGCCTTGACGCATACCACACAGTAAAGGAGAAACATTCTAAATCTGCATCTTAAATTAAATAAGTTTTAACTTGAAAGCAATCTGTTCGTTCTTCTTAAATAAGTACGACTTTTTATATTATTTCCTTTGACTAATAAATTGATCATGGAGAACAGATATTCATCCTCCTAGTAGATGCATCGAAAACGTTTGACAGTCTCTCTTGTTGGTTTCTTTTTTTCTCTCTTTTTTAGTTACATCAAATGTTTGAAATACGATATTATTTCAAAAAGTGCACAGTACTTAAGCTGAACCTGATGCATGTCGTGAATACATTTTATATACATAATACATAATTCCTTCTGTTTACAATTATTTTACAATTATAATTGTTTTAAATTGGTTTCACCTTTGCAAAAAATTTAGGCATCATCGAATTGTTAATCTGGGTATTGATCAGAATTCGAAATTGACGGGTTTTTGTTTTAAATGTGACCAATATTTCGCTAGCTGTGTATTTTTTTAATGAGCATGCCATACGTTTCTTCTTTGCGTTTTTACTTTTGTCATATTGGGTTTCTTACACATACGAATTTACCAAGCACGTATGTCTTTTTCACAACTTACCTCTACATGAAAATTCTACATTAACATCAATACTTCTGTTGAACTGTAAGCAGTGATTTCTATCTGGATTACTGAAATGAGTTGGTTTTAAAACACAAGTCTCATTTCTAAAACAGACTTGGTTTATTTTATCCTGTATTTTGTACTCTGTATCTACACATTTATCATCACTGTCGTCAGATTTTGGATCCAGATTTACATTTATGTTTTCATAAACAAAATTTTCATCAGAGCATGCGATGGTGAGTTCATCTGTTGTGTCTACACACATTCGTTCATGAATTTCATCTACTGAAAATTAGTCGCACAAAAAAATTAAAGAAAAGTTTTGTTCTAAGTGACATCAACGCGCAAACTCTCAGTAAGCAAAACTAGTTTAGTTTACAAGTATTGGTCGAAAGCATGTACTTAAGAAAAATGTATTATGAGTATATTGTATCTTTCGATTTGAAATTACGGCAATTATAAAGTCGAGTACAGATAGGAAATCCTATGACAAATCTGGCTGCCCTTGTTGTACTATTTTGTTACAAAAAAAAACATATTATCCCAAAATTTAACCATATAATTTTTCTAACAGTTTTTTAATTAAATAATAGAATAAATTACTACACACTAAATTGTCTGAAATGCTACTACCAATACAAGGTTGACTGCAGCCAAATGTCTAAACAGTATTGAATTTACCACAGGTTATATTCAGAAGATAAAGCATGAGTGTGTTTCGAATTGCTACTGCTTATTTGATTGAATATTAGCTATTTTAGTAGAGAACCGAACTTAATAGAGCTCGTCACAGCTGGTTTTTTTTATTTGCAAAACTAAATCATGTGCCAATGTTTATTTCTGTTTAAAATTGAGAAAACTATGTTACAATTGCCATCTGTTCTCATTATTTTCCGAGCAAGTCGTTTCCCATCTTTGCTCAGTTTTATTTCTAATGACATTTGAAACTCTAGGCTGTAACCCTTTAGACATATCCAGTCTTAACTTCCCTTGCTGTACTATTTTGTTATATATTGCTTTAATTTACCCCCAAGGAACTAACTTTAAATAAATCAAATTCAAACGGTAATAACTGTCCTTTCCTAGATTTAGATATTTCGGTTTTAAACTCCACACCAAAATTTACGACAAAAAGGACCATTTTTCATTCCCTTTTGTTAATTTTACATTTTTAGATGGTGATGTTCCTTTGGCACCATCTAACGGTGTTTATATTTCACAGCTCGTTCGCTATGTCCATGTCTGTTGTGACGTTTTTGATTTTAACGACCGTAATATATGTGTATTACTGCAAAATTATTAAACCAGGGATATCGTTAACGTAAATTACTTAAAACCTTTACTAATTTTTCCATAGATATAAAGATTTGGTTTTGAAGTTTGGCTGTATTAACTTATAAAACTTATTTCAAACGGAATGGCACATCCTCATTTTTACGGACATGTTTTTAACCGTGCCTGGAAATTTAGAAATGATCCTGGTAAACTTATCGCTCCTTTGAATAAAGTTATTCTAAAAGGTTACCAATTCAATACTGTAATAAGATAATTGAAAATTGTTTTATTGGTATAAATATTGATTTTGTTATCAGTAAATTTAAAGCAAACTAAAAAAATATTCATGTACACAATCTTGGATCTACAATCTGTCGATACCTGTATCTTCGCATGTCATGATTTTCTCTGACTGTTTATGACGTTTTTACTCAAAATTCATTGAATTAAGGATGTGTAAGGATTGGTAATTTATTCTTAGATGCATGATTTTTTAAGTTTGTGGTGGCTTTAAACTACCTGTCAGTTAACTGCGTGTACTCTCAGATCTGTTCCTAGTGTCTTTTTGTTGTTGGGATGTTCAAGTATCCAGCCACGTTCACTTGTACTTTTGTACATCTAATGAGTTAAGCCTTTTTCAATAGTTTTATAGTTCGTACTTATGTTGTACTGTTATACCACCGTCCAAGGTTAGGGGGAGGGTTGGGATCACGCTAACATGTTAAACCCCGCCACATTATGTCTGTATGTGCCTGTCCCATGTCAGGAGCCTGTATTTCAGTGGTTGTTGTTTGTTTATGTTTTACATATTTGTTTTTCGTTCATTTGTTTTACTATAAATAAGGCCATTAGTTTTCTCGTTTGAAATGTTTTACATGGTCATTTCGGGGCTTTTTATAGCTGACTATGCGATATGGGCAGGTTGAAGGCCGTACGGTGACCAGTAGTTGTTAATTTCTGTGTCATTTTAGATCTCGTGTGGGGAGTTGTCTCATTGGCAATCATACCATATTTTCTTTTTTTTATAATTAATCCGGTTTGATTAAATTCGATTTCTTCAATTGTTATATTTCAGATGAATTTGTGAATAATTGAAATCAGTAAACTACATATTGTTATCGTTGTTTAGATAGTAGACTTTGTAATTGTTTAGTTCGAGGTCATATTTCTGTTTTACAATGTATAGTATAACAGTAGATATTTTGAAGTTCTCTTGTTGATAGTAATCACCGTTTACTAGTTATAGTTATCTGCATTATCGTTAGGGTAACGCATCTCATGTTATGTTGCTTTGTATGCTCTCATACAAATCTGTTTTGTAAAACAAAATATGTTCAATCAACACATAACCCTATTTTTAATAATAAACAATTAAAATGTGTATTATGGGATATCAAAAATATAAACAATAAAGATAAAGAAAAACTACATGAATAAATGCATCTACCCTCCATCTGATTCGTCATCTCCTAAATAAATGTCGGCCAATGTTTTGTGAAGTTTGAAATAACAACACAAAATCAATAGGAGTGTAAATAAATGAGACCACATATTCTTGTAGGGCTGTAATCTCATATGTGTCATTTAATTTAGCATCTCGATTAATACAGAATATCAAAATTTTATGTTTTAAAGAATCTGTCTTAGCCTGTATCTGGCACTTGGTAATTTGTTGTCGACAACGAAGCAGGTGCTGCAGGAAATAGCTTAATTATTTAAAACCTGCCCTCGTTCCAAATTAGAATAGTTGCTGCTGTTTTTGTTTCATATAGTTTGCTGTATTTGGCACTATCATGTCTTTGGTATTGGACAAATACAGGATAGGAGTGAGTAAATTCGCCTTTCTATGAATGGGACATTTCCCTTATTCAGCAGTTTATTTACATATGGACTATTGTTGCTTAAGCAGCTAGAAAGAATTTTATATCATTTTTATTACCAATTTTATCATCTCTATTTTCAAAAAATAAATTTGCTTCTACAATTCTTAGGTGCAGTCAATTTTGAAAGCGGGGAGGACCAGGGAGACTGGAGTAATTGCGGGATTATTATTTCACTCGGCCTTTGCTTTGGGCCTGACAAGTTGTACAATTTGCAGGTTGAGAAAATGTGGTTACTGGTAACGGGGGGTACACTGGGACCTCCTCAGCTCATCTTTTAGAGTGGAAGCCTACACCTGCAAACAGGTGGGGCACTTGTACTTGTAATACGAGTGTTTTGCCCGGTCCCTACCCATCATAGGTGGTGGCGTAACCGTGTTTAACTACCAGGGATTTTATAACACTATGTCAACATAGGTCAGCTGTTGTTTGTATTGCACATTTTACAGTCAATTATGTTTATTTACTACTGTGAAACCAAATTATATTAAAAGTTTTGTAAAGATTACATTCATAATTACTAACCTGGACAATCACCATTTATTATTGAAATATCATCAACTGCAATACAACTGTTAGAACTGTTCAATGTACCCTCTAAAACTATGTTGAACCAGTTTGTTGTGGTAATTGTTATGTTCTTTTTTATCCATTCATCTTTTACAGTATTGTTTATTACAAAAAGTTCTGTTTTAGTGTCTGCAATTTTTCGTATGACCTTAATAATGGCTATACCATTTCCACCTATGTAATACCAAAACTTTAAACATTTTTTTGTTGCTGTCAACGTTGGAGATTGCACAAATGCCGTTCCATTCATTTGTAAAGACAGATAGTAACCATGATCTGTAAAAAAAAGTTTCATAGATTTGCAAAGATAGTAATACTGCCAGCAAACAAACACATATCTCTAAATAGATGATAGCCTCCTACTTAATATTTTAAAATTTTAAACAGATTTGCTGCTTTTACTTGCTTGGATCATATTAAAGCAAGTTTTAGTATGAATGGAATTTGAAGTCATCCCTTCGACAGTTTTCTTCCGACGCAAACTTAATTTAGCATGTTTAGTTAGAATATCTTTGTCAAAGATAACCATGTATTTGCTCCAATTGTCGAAGCCACAATCCCGTCTTCTTACCCCGATTGTGACAAAACTGAACGAGACCTATACTAAATGTGTACTGAACTAGTAAAAACAATATGAGTAAGTATGACATGTGCACCCTTTCGAATGTAATCAAAGCACCTTATATCGCCGCTGATTTTTAGCAGGGGTTCATGTTGCGCAATGTATCATTTTATGTCGTAATCTGGAGACACCTGTTTGTCGTTTGTCCTATTACGGTGTTTGTCAGGGCATTGTTTGTTTCGATTCTACTTATCAATTTTGACTCATAATATATCGTCCTGAATATGATGAGTTATTTGCCACTCAGTAATAACAATCAGATGAACAATCAGTTAAACGTATTAGAAAATTTCATTTTATTTTTTTTCTTAATACCTTAATCTAGTCACAAAGGTTAATTTTCAAAGAAACTTAAGTTCAATTATAAATTAATTACACCTCCCTACAATCTAATTAAAAACCGATCTCTCATGCTCCCGTTTTCTGATATGTCGCGTGGTTTGGTAAACATCATCTTGAGGAACCTTGGCTGTCAAAAAATACTTTTTGCTAAACTATTGCTCTCAAATGTGTATTTTACATTTAGGGCTAGAACTTGTGCGTATTTTCCACCATAATTTGTATTTTATTCGGAAATTCACGATACCACACGATCAAAACTGCTGACATACCGATATGATCATTCCGAAATACTCTGAAAGCGCTTTTTTATAATTATTTTCCATACACGTAAATCAGCATGTCTGTCATATTGAGCAACTATCATTTATGAATAACGTGTTCAAAACATAGGATAATTATTCCGTTTCGACGAGGGTTGAGAAAGCAGTTAAAATCATGTATAAAGCTATGTCAAAAATAAGAAGGCGAGAACGAAAAACAAAAACTTTAACCTGAATGTTATCTTTATGCGATTGTGGCTATCACAAACAAGTTGAAAGCAAGGAAAATAAAACTCATGTTAAGGATTTTCAATGCTCAGTTTCAAAATATCAAGTTTTTAATACGTTGTTATGAATTTATAGTGTATAAATAAAGAAAATAAAACACAAACAAACAATAAAAGCTCCGTCTTCTCTTCTATTTGTTTTTAGATATAACCCATAGATATTAGAAAAAAGAACATGCATGTGGTTATGACAATTGGAACATATCCGTGGTCATATTTTCAACAAATATTCCCAAACCATGTTAACTGTCAACATTTATGTGGATTTCTTTCCCACGGAATGACTAAAATTACCAAACTTGAAAATCTTGCTTTAATAGTTTCCTTGTAAGCAGCAACCTGTATCAAAGAAACCATTATAGGAATTGCAAGCTCTGGAATAGTGTATCATCTTACTCATTTGAATAACATTTCAAACAAATTAAAAGAAAAAAAACCACACCCTTTACAATTCATCACTCTGCAGCTGCTGACCAAATATTTAGTCATTCAGTTTAGTACTTGTTTATTAACGTATGACGTGAATGTATATTGCACGATCGGCTGGACTCAAAATTGTGATTTCAGTTTACCACTAAGCCTATAGTCGGGTATAAAAACATCGTTCTCAAAACTATTTTCATGTAAACTATAGATGGATTTGTTTAAACCGTAATTGTTATAACTCATATAACATGGTTGACGATCCTTTCAATAACTTTCACCTATGTTCTAATAGGGAATATAGCCATGATAACCTTTTGGCAATAAATATTGTTTCAAAGGCAGCAATTCAAATTTAAAGTATTGAGCCTGTTTTCAAATAAAAAAATAGGAAAATATTATTGTTTTTTTTTTTTTTTTTTCTATAATTTAGTCCTTATCTTTTCCCATTCGAATTTAGATATTTACTGTAAAATCACTCTTTTTTTATCATAAAAACCGTCAAAATATCGGCGGTTTTTAGATCTTGTCTTTTAAATATAAAAGTTTTGCTTTAACAAAACGATGTTTTATACTGAGATTTTTACAGCTTTACAGGATTGATAATACTGATTAAATATTCTGCTGCAAAGGAAAATTCTAAAGCTCATAGTTGATTTTAAAAACTGTTAAATAAGCGTTTTACGTCAAATAATAGTACACGCGAAGAAATGACAGAGAAGATGTTTAAGACAGCAAAAGAACAACCATAATTGCAAGAGCCATGACAAAAACAAATAACAGCTGCGCCAAGAGTGAAAGATACACCCTTATTGTGCATACTTAACTTGTTGCATAAAAAAATAAAGGCAATATAAGTATACCATTGTTCAAAAGTTATGATTCGATTGAGACAAATCAAGGTTACAAATTAAACCGAGGGAAGCACGTCAACTATAAGAAGAAAACAACAAAATAAAAAAAACACTGAAATATAACAAAAAAACAAACGACAATGCAAGTTACATAACGAAATATAACTGCCAAATTCCTGACTTAGAACAGGACATTTTAAGAGAAAATAGTGGGTTGAAACTGGTTTTGTGGCTAGCCAAAGCTCGGGTTTGACAGCAATGTCAAATATGCAATTAAAATGAAAACATTACATGACGGGAATACAGTACAAAGAAATGCGAGGAATCTGATGTCCGGTACTAGGTGTTTTCTTGGTTCTCTTTTTTTAATATATATTAGAGCGTCGGTTTTCCCGTTTGAATGGTTTTACACTATTCATTAGTGGGGCCCTTTATAGCTTGCTATTCGATATGAGGATCAGTGTTGAAGACCGTACATGACCTAAAGTGGTTTACTTTTTTCAATCGTGACTTGGAGGGAAAGTTGTCTCATTGACACTCATATACCACATCTTCTTATATCTAAAAACACTCATGACAGAGCAAAACATAAATAAATAATATGATAATACATTTCGACATGTTAACCACAGAATAACAACGAATATCTAAAATTAATTTTAAACAGTGCACAAAAACAGCATACTAGAATTACGAACTGTTTTTCTATCATTCGAATGAATCAACGCCGCATAAAGTGACGTACGAATTTTTGGAAGTATTTAATCATATGTTCACCATTTCGAACAATTATGAACAGTTATCACAGAATAATTCGCCAATTCTAACGTTAAACCATGTTTGAAGGAAATCAATCCAGGAATTGGTGAGTTAGTGTTATATGTTTTTTAAATGACCCAAAGTTTATCAGTTAATGTTTAATAACTCTAAAACGACAAAGCAAAGTAAAAAAAACATCACAAAAAGCATCCTTTCGTCATTCCCAAAATAATGAAAAGTTCGGTGAAAACCAACACAGAAACTCTGGATAGTGTAAGATTTATGAAAAAATTGCCTTAAATCTAAGGGTCAAAGCTCTGTATCTCCAGAACAACAAATCCAAGGATGAAAACTAAAGGCTCTAAAGAGCCTGTGTCGCTCACTTTGGTCTATGTGCATTTTAAACAAAGGACACACATCATAGACACAGGAATATAAGTCATGACAAAATTGTGTTTTGGTGATGGTGATGTGTTTGTAGATCTTACTTTACTGAGCATTCTTGCTGTTTACAATTACCTCTATCTATAATGAATTTGGACTGGTAGTTTCAGAGGAAAATTGTTTGTACAAATTAACAAATTTTACAAAATTGTGAAAAATTGTGAAAAATTTACTATAAAGGGCAATACCTCCTTAAGGGGTCTATTGACAATTTTGGTCATGTTGACTTATTTATAGATCTTACTTTGCTGTACATTTTTGCTGTTCAGAGATTATTATATCTATGATAATATCTAAGATAAAAACAAAAAACTGCAACACTTTCTTAAAATTACCAATTTAGGATAGCAACCCAACAACGGGTTACATGTACCTGCAAATTTCAGGGCAGATAGATCTTGACCTGTTGAACAATTTAACCCCATGACAGAGTTGCTCTTAATGCTTTGGTTTCAAGGATATAAGTCAAAAACTGAAGTGTGACCTCTATTTACTATTTTAAGCCATGTCGGTCATCTTGGTTAGCAGGCGGGGTCAATGAACACATTTTTAAAACCAAATACCCTAATGATGATTGTGTCCAAGGTTGGTTAAAATTGTCTGAATAGTTTCAGAGAATAGATTTTTAAGAAAGATTACAAAAATTTACGAAAAATTCTAAAAATTGACTATAAAGGGCAATAACTAATTAAGGATAATTGACAATTTTGGTTATGCTGATTTATGTGTAGATCTTACATTGCTGAACATTATTGCTATTTACAGTTTATCTCTATATATAATGATATTTAATAAAATAACCGAAAACTGCAACATTTTCTTAAAATTGTCAATTCAGGGCACAACGACGGACGACAAGTGATAAGAAAAGCCTGTGCCCTATGAGCCAGGTGAGCTAAACATGAAAGAGAGCTTTCTGTCGTCAATTATAATATTTTTGTTATACAGTCTGTATGTGAGAATTGGTTAAAGGTGATTTTAGTTTCATACGAAGTGTGTACTAAAGATGGATGGATAAACGGATGGACTGACATTGGTATATCATGATAATTTCCATCTTCGACGGGGGTAATAAAATGGACTATCAGACAAACAAATGCGTAGAGAATGATCAACATATCGAACCGTTTTAAAACTGGATGTGATCACTACACTCCGCCTAAATTTCCATCTGTTCTTCTATCAAAAGAATTGACATTGATTGCAATAAATAGACGAATTTTATTTTTTTAATGAAAAGAACCGAAGATCAGGATAGATTTCTACCCTAAATATGTAGCAACAAACACATCGAAGTCTAACGTAAATTGAAACAACATATGGAATTTCTCAATATCTGAGACAATAAGCAATGTTATACGTCCGACTATATTATCAAACGTTACCAGAACGAATGAAAAAATGAAATATTCCTGCATTGTTCAATTTATATTATGAGATTGACTGATTGAACACTCATTCATTATTCGATATAAAGTAGATCAAATCTGGTATAAAACTATGGTTACTATAAAATAAGATATGTCTTTTATACATTTTCTACATTTGAAAATGCCTGTACCAAGTCAGGAATATGACAGTTTTTGTCCATTCGTTTTTGATGCGTTTTGTTATTTGATTTTGCCATGTGATTATGGACTTTCCCAATTGATCTTCCTCTAAGTTCAGTATTTTTGTGATTTTACTTTTTATATATATTCATGATATTTAATCAGAAGTTAATTCTAACTTCGTGTTATGAAAGAAATAAAACACACAGTGAGGGTCGGTTGGTGACGAATAAATGCAGTTTACACGGATGCTTCAGAATCCAGAAATAAGAGCTTAACAGTTTGATCTAGCTATTGGCTTAAAGTTTAACTGCTTCGAATATATGAATGAATTGTGATCAAGGGTACTATGTTGTATATGCTAAAATCATGTCCTTCTGTCCTCCTATCCTCGTATTGTGGATTTACTTATTTTCGATGATTAAGGAAAACATTACATGTACGAGGATATTTATTTTTGTGTTTTTTGCCGAAGTTTGCATACAAGGCTGTATGAAATTTAAGAAGTTATTAATGGAAGCCATAGATTTGTTGGAAATTTACACATGGCCTGGACCGTGATATTATAATTTTATCCTGAGCGTTTTCATTTGTATGACGCCATGTTTTGAAATGACTTAAGTGCGTCAAAAACATTAAAAGACTTTCGCGAAATTATAATTCATGCCATGCTCTATGCTGATTTTAACATGGATAGGCATTATATTTGTCAATATCTTAAAACTGAGCGTCAGCGAGGTATTAAATGTCGACAAATATGATGCGTATCCATGTTAAAATAAGCATAGAGCATGGCATGATATAATTATTTCGATTCTAATAGGAATATTTTGAACTATTGTACTTCGAAGCTGACCTATTATATATGCTCGAAACGAGCCATTTTGATTTGAAGAACCGTAGACGTTATAAAAAAATCGCCATATGTTTTTATTTATTTTCGTAGCACGCAACACCAACAAATATGACCATTTAGATCTCCGGCAATGTTCAAAATTCATCTGAAGTTGCAATTTTGATTATGACGTCAATCACGTGCAGTCCATGTTTTATTTGAGTTAGAACATGGCTTTTTATTCAAAGCTAAAGAAGAACGTCATATTAGAACAGTCATTAGTTGAACATTTAATTGCTTGGTTCACCTTTACATACGAAATCCACGAAACTTGGTATCCGAGGAATAATAATGTATCCACAGCATTACACTATAGTAGGTTGAAAATTATTGATTGGTAGTTATAGTGATATCGATGGTGTCTTGATTTACATGTGTATCGATTCTTAACGTTACTACCGTTACAATGCACCCTACTGTTACCAAAATAGTTTCTAATTGATATTTTAATAATTTTCTATCATAGGAGTAATTCTTGTATTTTAATCGTACTTGGTTTTGTTCATGAGATAGAATAAAAATAGATTTTATTTCAAAACAAAATTAAGACATAAGAAATAGAAACACTTTTTTTTCGGAAAATAGTTTGTGGTATATCTTACACATGTTTCCAACAGTGGTGTGAAAATAAAACATATATAGTTACGTGATGCCGTAGTATGATCAGTAGAAGGCTGCAGTTCGCTACTCCGGGTTTCAGCCTTTTGTCGAGCCCAGTCATGAATTTCCCATTGGTCTATTCCTTTTTCAAAATTGGTTTCACTCTGGAAATCTATAAAATCAAAAGAATCCAAGTCACAATACTATTACATCATGTACATGTAACAGAAAGTTCATTTATTATTCCGACCTTGTTATGGGGACCATTTGGACGGTATATAAATGCAATAGTAGCAAATCGGTGTTCAAAAGTCATAAATCGATTGAAATATCACAAATACAGGTTACTAACGTAAATCTAGGGAAACTCATCAATTATAAAAGAAAATTGAAATGCAACAAAAACAAACGCCAACATACATAACAACAAAATATGTGATAATAACTGCCATATTCCTGACATGGTTTATCATTGAATGTGAATTTTGAACAGATGTTGCCTTTCACAAACTCATAATATAAGTTCATTGAAAGGACCGAAAGGTTTGAAAAATGACGAGGAGAACTGGCATTAACCTGATTAAGAGGTTGTGTTTTAAAAAAAAGTTTGAAATGCATTAATGCGACATTCTAAATAGATTTCTGATAATACCGTTACTGGGAAGGATTAACTTCAGGCCAAAATAATATATTGCGAGATTGACACCTTGTCGTGAACGAACTTGATATACATGTACGTCATCAAAATATGATAACGATGATTGATAATTAATTGGAAAATCAGAAGTGAAGATGTTTTCTTTAACTATTGAAAAGTATGTTTTGAACGAATAAACAGCTTTTTACAAATAATGTTTACTTTAAGAAGGTGTCTCCTTGGCAAAATGTCCACTACAAAACGAAGTCATTAAATTTTGCTAATAAACAGTTTTATAAAATAAATGTTTTTGTAAGAGATATAAAGATCAATGAGAGGATTTATGGGTCTTTTACACTGCTTGTCAAAACAAAGTGTTATTGTTCGTATTTCTATGCGTTTGTTTTTTTCTACATTAGCTAGAGGTATAACGTTAGGGTAACCAAATTACACCTATTTGACAGTATGTTAACCTACGTTTATGTATGCTCCAGGGAAAAGTTTCTACTATGTGTTTATTTTTAAGATGTATCATTATTTACTATACTAGAACTCACCCGTGATATCGCGGGTCCGTGACTGAATTAAAGTATATAATTATGCGCAAGCCTTATTTTAGTATTAGTATTGTCATCTGATAAAGTCCAGCCGATTATAAGATACACAGTTTTCTCTGCTTTCAAATCTTTCTGTTTTAACCCGTCGAACTGGAACTTATCAATTATTGATAATATTAATTATTGGAAAACAAAAGGTCCTAGAATGGAGTATTTTTTAATCAACAGCATTGTCCAATATTAGTTATAAATAAAGTTGAATTCTTTGATTCGCTGTTTAGGTCATGCCCGCTAACAAATTGAAAACTGTACATAATACGATTTATTTTAGTCCAGATTTTTAGTATTCGTATTGTTATCTTAGAAAGTCTAACTGATTAAAATACTACAATAGGTAACAATTTGAATATTAAGTAGTGTCAACCCTGTGATTTTGACCCATGTAATACTATATAGCATATTAATCCTGACTACACCGTTTGGTGGTGCGCCTGACAGATGCGGAACATACAGATAAGGTAATCGGTAACAGGTGAATATACTATTGGTATCGGTATCGGACTCGACCCGGAACTTCTTAATTATTGGCAATATTAATTACGTGGAAAACAAAAGGGCCTGGAGTGGTGTAATTTTTAATCTACACCTTTGTACTATATTAGTTATATATAAAGTTGAATTTTTCAATTCGTCGTTTTTACGTGATGACGGCTGACAAATTGGACCTCGTAATTTTAGTATTATAGATGGTTTCACCAATCAAATTTTGAATCCATATTGAACCATAGAAAAATTGGTCTGAGCTGACCTCCATACGATGAATGATTCTGTTATGTGGAGTACCCAAGTTGCATCCATGCTTAAATTTGCATCGTCAAAAGTCGAATAACAGATCTTTTATTTAATTTCTTCAAATAATTTGAACAATTGGATATAAGTCCATGCAAACTCTTCATTTAAAAAAAAATGGATGCTTGTAAAAAAATATTTTATTTGCTACATTTAAAAAGATGACGTTTTCATTATGTATATCTGTTATATTCATTTGATAAAATTTACTGTTTGCAATAGCATTAATTGTTCTAAATAATTAGGATGTTCTTATCTCAAGCATACAAACTTAGCCGTATTTGACACAACCCTTTTTCAACTTTTGATCTTCAGTGCTGTACAACTTTGTACTTTTTTTCGCTTTCGATCTTTTATATCTGGGCGTCACTGGTGAGTCTTGTGTGGACGAGGCGCGTTTTAAGCGTATTAAATTTTAAACCTGATGCTTTTTGTTATTCATTAATCATGTGTTTCTTTGTCTAATACGTTTTCCTATTTATTTGTATTGTAGTCCTGTAATATTATGTTGTCATTTCTATGTTATATTTAACATTGCCATTAAAGTGCGAGGTTTGGCATGCCACAAAACCAGGTTCAACCCACCATTTTTTCCTTTAAAAATGTCCTGTACCAAGTCAGGAATATGGCCATTGTTATATTATAGTTCGTTTCTGTGTGTGTTACAATTTAACGTTGCGTCGTTTGTTTTCTCTTATTTTTTTAGTGTAAATTGACATTGCGATAAGACGTGTCACGGTACTTGTCTATCCCAAATTCATGTATTTGGTTTTGATGTTATATTTGTTATTCTCGTGGGATTTTGTCTGATGCTTGGTCCGTTTCTGTGTGTGTTGGTTGCATTGTAGTGTTGTGTCGTTGTTCTCCTCTTATATTTATGCGTTTCCGTCAGTTTTAGTTTGTTACCCCGATTTTGTTTTTTGTCCATGGATTTATGAGTTTGAACAGCGGTATACTACTGTTGCCTTTATTTGATGACGTCGCATGGCGACGTTTTCGTACATTTTACTTTAAGTAAACACTTCATCTGTAAATAAATACTGGGAAAGTTTTGAGTATATCTGAATATATTTACCTATGTTGAAAGACGTGCATAGTATCAACTCATAAAATGAAATTTGTTTATTCTCTAGGAAAACGTGTAAGATTTCTGATGCTGTTTTTGCTAAGTAGGTGCAATTGGATTACTCGTTGCAATTTGGGTACCGTGACTTTAGAGGGAGGGCTGAGATATAAAAAAATGTTTAATCCGCCATTTTTTTTGCCTGTCCCAAGTCAGGAACCTGTGGTCTTTGTTAGTATTGTATGATTGTTTTATTTAGTTCATTTATATATTTCATAGTTTAGTATGTCATCCATGATCACTGAACTAGTACACATTTTTGTTGAAGGGACAGCTGAAGAATGCATCTGATTGCGAAATGTCCACGCTGTATTGAAGACCCATTGGTGGCCTTTGGATTTTTCGGTTGTTTGGTCGGGGTGTTGTTTCTTTTACACATTCCCAATGTCCATGCTCAATTTTAACATTAACCATTGAGGAATATTCATGGTGTCTGCTGATTGATATTTATAGTTATACATGTTCATTATAAAATGATTAAGCTATCAATTTAAAGAATTTACTGGTCATTTAAATAATATGCCACACATGAAAGAATTTCAATGACAATTAAAAACTTGATCCATTCATTAAGATAATATTGGCCATTCCATTTTTTTTATATATATATATAGGTGTACCCATTGCTTTTCATTGTAAGCAAACCAAGTTCCATGTCTAGCTGTTCTTTAAATGGTCATTAAAATGTAGTAATATACATTGAAAGAGGAAGGGCCAATTTGCCGGGGATTTTTTTCACAGAAGGGCCAATTTCAAAAAGTGCCGACAGAATAAAATTTACTATAAAAACAAAAAATGAAAATGCTTTTTGATCAATATCTCGATTTACATATATTATGATATGTGTGATCAATAGTTAATTTAACCCTCAAAAAGGATAAAAGTACAATATGCGGATTTTCGGGTTAGGTGGAAAAAACAGGGAATCCCCCCTGAAGGACATTTCAAACCAACAAAAAGTTATGCTTTTTATGACTGTTGTTATTCATACTAGTTTTTCCCTCAAAAATGAAATTGGTTTAGTGTGTCCTTATTACATAAAAAAACAACTTTTTGAAGAAAAAATTGTAAGATCGATAAATTGTACCGATATAGCTTCTTTATAAGAACCATAATAATAAGTATCGCCGTAGCTCCATCAGTAGAGTACAGAACGACTAAAAATGATGGTTTTGAAGAAAGGGTTCGAATCACCCTCAGAATACTTGTATTTATTTGGGTGTTTTTATATTTAAATTTTAATGTTTCTATTATAATTTTTCGGATGTTTGCTTAATTCATAGAGTCATTCTGGTTCATTTTGACTATATAGTTTACTAGTATATCATTTTACATGTATCAAAGAAAAAATAATGTATCGTTTGTTGTGTGCAATCCTATGACTTCCATACTCTTGACTTACTTTCTATTCATGTGTTTATATTTATTAAATATATTCAAGGGACAACTGCCGTCAAACTGATGTAGGTACCTGTACATAACCAATAACACGAGAATTAATTCTATAGAAATGAAGCCTACATGTTGCGGGTGTAATATACACATAACTTAAAATAAGGCCATTGTATAAAGGTTTCAAAACAACAAAAAACAATTTTCGAAACCTTTTTTGAACATGGTATTATACATTTGTATGTAACAAATGCAGCCAACAACAATTTTGTCGCCAATTCACAAACTGTATAGATACTAGTACTAAATTTTTTACCGCCGTCCCTACAACGGTACCTAAGTCATCAGAAAATAAAACAACACAACAGAACAAATGAGTTACACTACAAATCGTAATTGTAGGTAAAACATCAAGAAGCTGTTGCATCTGTATCAAAACAAAAGGCCGATTTGTTAAAATGACAGAAAAGGCAATATAACATGTGATAGTAACACAGGGTGTTCTATGACCAACTGATGTAAGATGTTCTCCCGTTAAAATATATACATGTATTATCTTATCTTATCTTATAGACGACAAATTCAGATATACATATATTCAAAATGAGAAAATCACGATTTGAATTTGTTCGATATTATTTGGCTCCTTGACAAGTTACGTGGTATGGCACCTTGCATAAAGGATGTTAATAATAAAATGAAAAGTAAAAAATCAATAGTCTTGGCCTTGTTTTCGGATCTTCGAAGACAGGTATAATTATCATTAAAAGACAGATACAACACCAAAGTTAAAAATTATAGCGATTAATTAGAAAATAAAAGTATTATTTATCTTCTGTATATGACTTGGTTAGTCGATGCACAAGTACATTTGAGTAATATTTCACATGTATCAGTATTGCGGTGTAGATTTTCGAACATGAATCTAACTGTAGGTGCTTATTTTTTATCGATAAATTTATGCATGAAATTATTTTTTGTAATAAAGAAAATCAATACATAATTTCAAAAAAGTGGAAAACTGTACTGCATTTAATCGAAACTATGTAACGTTTCATTCTTAACATTGCGAATGCTTATTTGAAAATTATTATAGTTACCTTTTGAAATTTTTACAAAATAGTACTTAACTAGCAACAAAAATACTTTATCGTCTAGATCTTATATGAGACTACCGTTTTTATGCGGCAAATACCACATGTACTAGGAACAAACTTTAAATATGTTGAATGTTGAATACAACTTACCACTACACAGACCATGATGAAGGTTAATATCATCCAACGCAATGTATCCTGACATTATAGGCATCGATTTGAAAACAATCTCGTACATTTCAAGAGGTGGTTCTGTAAGCTGTAGTGTTTCGTATGTCCAATTTTGTTTTTTTCCTTTGTTTTTCCACACCTCATTATCCTCTTGGTATACTTCAAGAACGGAGTGTTTGTCGTAAACGATGTACCAAAAAGTAAGACATTTCCATTGTCTTTGTGAAAAAATTGTTCCACTTCCCATAGTGTGATAGACATTGCCTTCAGTATGTAAATAATGTCCATAACCTACAAAAAAATATCAAATTATTTGCATATATTTCTTCATTGTTTAGCAAAACAACGTGATATCAAGATATCATGTAAGACTAAGGTAGATGAGGATATATTTTAAGTCTATACATTTTAAAAGTAAAATGTTACTATGAATTTTATTTCAAGGAACAGGTTGTGGAAAATAGTCCGATGTTGTAAAGATTATCCATGGATATCGCTATTGTGTTTTCTAAGTATAAAGTAAACAATAGAACTTAAAGACAAGACAAAATATCAGAAGATAGCTTTGACATTGTGCCTTCCGTATATAAAAAAGAAAAAAGTCAACAGACTCATTGTCTTTCTTCCATAAAACACATAACACATTCCGAGTGTTTATAAAAGTAATTTAATTTAAATTATCATTAATAATTCACAAAAATGGAAATAACAGAATCCAACACAAAATATTCTGAATATGAAATAAACAGCGTAACAAATATTATAAAACACATTATCTTCATTATTTAGTTAAAATTTTCCAAATGAATAACATTGTTTTCTTGAAATTTGTCTATTTATAAAAGATCTATAGCGATGGTGTCCTGCTGTGTTACAATCCAAGATGACCGAAGACAACCGATGTACAAGTCCCTTAAATGCTTATTTTTCATAGTGTTAATTACCCTGATTACAATAAGATATCAATAGAAGAAATGTTACAAGGACCTATAGTATATTAACAGAAGGTTTACATTCATATCGGATGATACCTTTTCATTAATTGGTTAAAAAGACATTTAGTGTTCCTGTTATAATACACGTGACTGTACTGCCTTAATCATGTGTATATACATTTGTATTTGCTTATTCATTTCAATGAAAATTGACCATTGGTTAGAAATGGACCTTTAACATGTTTAATGTTTGTAAAATGTTGAGTTTAAATTGGGAACTTCTGTGGCACGAAGTTCAAAAGCAGGAGTAGATTTTTTTGTTTAAACTCATTTGACGCCAGGTTTCCTTTGCATCATATCCACCCTCCCACATATAACTATTTTTATGATGGATGTATATATTTTTCATTTATTTGTATAATGACGGTTTCTGTTTTGTTTTTTCGTAGATATTTAAACAGTGGTCATTGCAGATGTCATATGTTTCCGATGACCGACTCTTTATTTATATGTTTGTTTGATACATGTAGCTGCATCATTGATCGATTTCATTCCTCTTGTGAACCAGTGAGTCGACGTTAAATAATTCAAAACAATTAAATAAATTATGAAGTCAAGTCTTATGATAATCGAAAAGGATTCTTCACGCGGAATGGAAACATGATGACACATAAACGTGTCATATTGGTCCTGTTGTAGTTTAGATTCTGAATTTATTTCAATAAGAATAAGAATAAGAATCAGATTTATTTTAGTTTAAAATCCAAACAATATAAATGTTACTAAATATACAAATCAATAAGAGTATCACCTTGATTACATCTACAAAAAAAAACTGGTTAAAAACTTATCAACGCTATTATACATGTTTTGCATTATTTTTAGATACAAATATATGTCAAATTCTACTTGGTTACATAATGATAACTAACAAATCAACAAAATCAATATACTACAATGTAGAAAAACGTAATATCGATGATGGTTACTTCTAAAAATAATATCAATGACATACATTTCTCGTAATTGCAGACTTTCAATGTATAAATGTACTAACGTACATGTATATACGTACCAGAAGCTGTTGTTGTATCGATTTCTGGTAGGTTTGCTGAAACTGACTGAGCGCCATATCTTCTTTTCCAACCTTTGCTTATTATCCATTGACAGGTTTCAATACTCTTTTCGAAATTACATGCCATATTTCTTACTATTGTATTAAAAATTATTTATTGCATTATGTGTTTATACTTTAAATATTTCTGACAAAAACAAGATGTTTTCTGGTGTACATTATAAGTTTAAATTCATAGTCATCCAATTTAATGATTCAATATCTTTTCTTGAGTAAAGAACAAAATCATAAGGCATCCAGTAAAGTAAAATATTTGGAAAGTGTAGGTGTATTAGTGATTGTTGAAGAATATCATTCTTTAAATATTTTTTTGTTTCAGTACGTCAACAAAATATGTAGGATGAGTTATGTGTTTTGGTAAAAATACATTTTTAGCGTACATGTAATCGTATCTAAAGTGCTATAAAGGTGTAATACCACTAAATCATGGTACGTCACATCCGGTTGTATACAAAAGTAGGTCGAAAAAAAAATATTCCCTTAAATTTGATAGTTGTAGGTTATTAATCCTACATTTTATTGCAGTAAAAACATTTCTGTGTCATAAACATATGTCTTGGGTATTTCAAAACACCATTATTTTTTTTTTGGGATTTCTATAGAAAATTTTGTAATCTTGAGGTTACATGATGACTAAACTTTGTACACATATAAAATAAGGAGAGAAATTTGATTGGTTGACTTCCAATGAGGGTTAATTTCTTATATGCAATGAAATGGTATGTGAAAATTTTTCTATAGTACTGGACAGGATAAAACTTTACTCATCCCAAGTATTTTTATATTTGAAACAAAGATAAATTCTGCACAATTTTTTGAAAAGAGGAAATTTAAGGGGAAAAACCATGGTGGTATAACACCTAAACGAGTATAATAATATAGATTAGTAGATAATGTATATTTCAAATATTCATCACCGGTCAAGATTTTTAATGGGAAAAATTTACGATTAAGGAAAAAAAAAAACCGTTCAAATATCATTGTTTTTTTTATAATATTTCATAAAAATTGTTTTAAAATGGAATCTCGATATTCGCAGTCAGGTCGGTAAAATCTATCAAGATAATCCCTCAAATGCATCGTTCGCTTGCAAAACCTTTTAATTTTATCTAGTTGTCTTCCAGACATTTAAGCAAACTAAATGTTTTAAATAATTTAAATAAATAAGTTAAGATTAAAGTAATTCCAGACGTTGATGAAACTCCTTTGCCAAATATAACCCAGATTTAACTCATTAGAAAAAAAAAACAGTAACTGTATGCTCTGCCGAGAAGCTTGAGTTTATTTCAGTTTTATAATAGTTATCAAAGGTATAACAGTTATAAAGGGTATGTGTTGCTCTGACCGTTGATTGTCTTTACTTTTTTTGAACAAGGTGCTGTTTGTGTTTTCTAGGTAAGTTTCTACTAGACAACAGGTTACGTTGTCGAAAAAAGTACAGCTGCTATAATAACTTGGGTTGTCATAACAGTTTATATCAGTCGTATGTGATCCCGTATATTGTCCAGATATGTAAACCAAAATCTAGTCTTTCTTCCGCTTTAGAAACACATTTCTGTTGCTAATATAAAAAAAAAGAAGATGTGATATGATTGCCAATGAGATAACTGTCCACAAGAGACCAAAATGACACAGACATTAACAACTATAGGTCACCGTACGGCCTTCAACAATGAACAAAGCCCATACCGCATAGTAAGCTATAAAAGGCCCCGATAAGACAATGTAAAACACTTCAAACGAGAAAACTAACGGCCTTACTTATATAAAAAAAATGGACGAAAACCAAATATGTAACACATAAACAAACGACAACCACTGAAATACAGGCTCCTGACTTGGGACAGGCACATACATTAATAATGTGGCGGGGTTAAACATGTTAGCGGGATCCCAACCCTCCCCCTAACCTTGGACAATGGTATAACATTACAACATAAGAACGAACTATCAAAAATCAGTTGAAAAAGGCTTAACTCATCAGATGGACAAAAATACAAGTGGACGTGGCCGGGTACTTATACATCCCGACACAAAAAAAGACACAATGAATAGATCTGAGAGTACTCGTAGTTAACTGGCAGCTAGTTCAAAGCCACTTACAACTAATAAAAAAATCATGCATCTAAGAGTAAAGTATCAATCCGGACACATCCAACATCCAATGGATTTAGTGTAAAGACGTCATAAACAGCCAGAGAAAAACACGACCTTGTGCAATGCTAAGTTACAGGTATCGACAGATTGTCTAAACATATATACCTCATGATTGAGAGTGTCACTAGAGTTTTAACCGCAAGCATAGAAATTTCGAAATGTTGTACCATCTGATAGATTATTTTTTGTTTAACAACATTTTAATTGAATATGCTCTTACCACATAATTGTCGAATTGGCAATTATACCACTACTCCATTTTTATTTTTCGTAAATTGAAGTTTTAACCATAAGTTGAAATGGATCGTGAATAGATCCAACATGTCTCAACTTTGATAATATCCTTTTAAAAAGCCAGGAATTAAGTGAAGAATTTTCCATAACTTAAATCCACAATTTAAATAAAAGGTTCATCATTAAACATCTCTTACTTTGATGATTTTCATAATACAGTGCAATCCCAAGTTTACGCGCGATAGTGATACTGCGAGATGCTTGATTATCGCTCATATTCTAAATTGTTACACGAATATACTTTGTACTTTTTCTAAGAGGAAGTACGGTTCACAATTGACCAGTAAAAGAACATTTATATCTGCAATCCTATATTTAACCATTCTCTGTTTTAATTGTGAATTATTTTTTTATACTTGTTTAGTAAAGGCAAATTGAAACAAATGAAGCCCATCAAGCAACATAACGCAACTCAGAATTTGGTTAGAAATGTAAGTGTCTCCCTTTGTTTCCCCTAGTAATCTTTGGTATATTAATATATAATATTACGATTTAAATTTGTTTGCGCAGTATAATATTGATTGTATTACAGTTGAAAAGGTTCTTTTCTGTTTTAAACTTACATCTACAGACAAATGTTACATTGAGATATCTTTTATCTGTCAAACATGTCGGTGATAATTCTATATTTGGGATACATGAACTTTGTTTGTTACAGCGAGTTTTTATTTTGTTGATCATGTCATCTGTAATATCACACTGTTTACTGCAGGAGAAAATAATAGCACAAGTTAGAAATAAAACAATATATATCACATACTATAAACAAATAAGAAAGAAAGAATTGAACAAACGAATTGTATGTACTTGTTTCATTCTAACATTTGTCTATTGATCCTTTTTTCTACTTGATAATATTTAGCGTATACTTCTATTAATTTAACAAAATAATATGCTTTCCTATCAGAAGAACATTTTAGTCGCTTTATATTCTATGTACTCTCAAAGTTCATTGGGTGATAGAGGACACAACAGTTATCAAAAGTACCAGGATTATAATTTAATACACCAGACGCGCGTTTCGTCTACATAAGACTCATCAGTGACGCTCAAGGTTAAATTATTTATACAGCCAAACAAGTACAAAGTTGTATATTTCATGTTAAAATGTTCTGTTTTTATCTGATATGTAATGTTGTGGAACAATGGCATTTATAAAAAATAATGCGATAGTTCGACAAACTGACTTTGCATATTACAGTACCATTAATTTTAATGTAAATGCATTAATTGTCCTAACTAAGCCTTAGTGGTAGTAAGCGACTGTATGTTGGCACCGAACTCAAAATGATAATTAGTTAATTTTTGTAGACCGATGTGGTACGGTATTTTTGGTATATTATGTATCTACATTTCACCTATGACGTTTTGTTCACAAATGACAGCAAGCAAAATAAATCAATAAGAGTTTAAAAAAAGGTATATACGTCATCGGTGTCTTATTATACAAATATATCGTGCTCATCTATTTATATTCGAATGATATTAAGTTAATCTGATGTTGGATTCTATATATTCTAAAATTATTGTAGAAATACAATTTATCGTTTAAATTTCTAACTTAACGGAATTGAGTAGACAAACATACATTTTGTAACGAAATTTCAGCGGTTTCATATCGTTTACTGGTCAATGTGTGAAACTTGCTACACAGTTATGTAACATCAACAATTATAGGCGTGGCAAGTGTAAACATTATTTTGCTATATGATTGAATGTCTTCATTAGGCAATAATGATGCATGAACAGCCAGTTTAACTAGTCGGATTGTCAAATGATTCTCATTTCACGTTTTTGTGAATTGAACACATAAAATAAATAATTTATATTTCATGGTAAAAGTTGGAAGGAACACGACTCTGACAAAAGTCATTATCTGGCCACTGAAAAAAAAACAACAGTGAAACTAAGGATTTCCAACCTTTTCAAACTAAAATAGTTTATATTAAATGTATTCTAATTAATTTTATAAATGTATAATGATGTTTTACTCGAGAAACATCAGTGCAAAATATCAGCATATGAAAACAGACATCGTTTTTTATTCCTTTTGAACACATTTGTTTGATGAAAATTAACGACGTCTTTCACTTTATATGTTAAAAAAAAAACTACATTATTGAAAATGGAAAAACTTAACATTTGTATACCTTAATTGGCACGTTGTCTCAACATCATTTATAGTAATGGTTTCTATGTTAATTACTGACTTTTCACATGAAATCTCTGAGCTCAAGCCATATTCAAATGTGGAAATGGAATTAAAACTATCTACAAGAGAAGAATGAATAGAAATAAGGAAGTACTGAAATAATAGCACTGTGTGGCTTTTTAGATATAAAAAACAAATCAATATATCGTTTTATATAATTAGCATGCATATGTATGTTTGCAATTTAGATCATACATATGTGTTTAAAGCAAGTTTGATGATTTTGTATCTCAGGTTAGATTGTTTACACAAGTTACAGTTCGGCAGAAGCCTTATTTTATATAGTTGTATAAAACATTAATAAACGTATAAAAGAATACGACGTTTCGCGGGTAAACTTTTGGGTCAGGTCAAATGCGAAGGGGTATTCCAAATAAATCTCTGATACTGGTAACGAGGCACTTTCAAGTTGGTAAAAAAAAAGTCCCTCAGGGATGGTACGGCTACCATTGGGGTATATAAACAGGAGATATTCCTGACTTAGGGTCGATTATCATAAGTCATCGGCGACATAATACCAAGGTACGGTACGTGGATATTCGAGATCGTTTTCTCGTGTATATTAGATATAATAGATAATATTACTAAGTGTAATAAAGAACAGGTTGGCGCCTGTTAGCAATATGGACTTGTACAAATTGGAGTATACAAACTGAACCGTATTGTTGTACCGTATAGGACAAGTGAGAGTCTGTGTGAACATACAACTTGTAAGATACATAATTGTACCAACAGAAAGAATACGTATTAGACAAGTGTGATAATTAACTTTTAGAGTACATTATTGTATTAGGAGGACAAGTTCGTTCCTGACCCAAGACAAATTTGTACCAGTTGTATAATATATACAACTCGTCTCAACATCAACCCAATATTGTTAGATCTGTAAATTTGCCCTCGCCGGGATTCGAACCCATGCTACTGAGATATCGTGACACCAATTCGCCTGCACTGTAACCGGCGCGCTAGACCACACGACCACCTGGGCTTCATAAAAATGACGCTTTCGGTGACCGGGTGTTACTTTTCCAAATCAGTTTTAATCTAACGTCGTACTACAGTACATGCTATATAAGGCATGGAGATGTTATTTTATATATGTATACTAAGTAGAACAGTAAGCGTTATAGATAGTGTGTCAGAGAACGCAAAGAGCAGTTGTACATATTTTGGTTAATTGATGTTAATTCGTGAATAAAGATTATTGGTTATATATTTTACAAATAGAACATTTTGGATCCAGTCTCAAACTGGTACAAACTCATTCTGAAATACATGAAATAGAAATAGACACGCTTACCCTATGTACACGTTACAGAAACCTACGTTGTTTGAGTTTCTTCTATTTCTGTTTTTTGTTGCAACTCCATGATACAGCTAAATGAATATGTTTCACATGTTAAACACAATCAAAGGTTTCCGCGTGTGCGCTTAAAATTCCTGATCGTTTATTTAAACTACATGTATATATATTTGCAGTTGATAGCAAAACACATGATTGTACGGATTAAAGTATACAAATAATCTCCCAGGTTAGGGGGAGGGTTTGGATCCCGCTAACATGTTTAATCCCGCCACATTATCCATGTAATGTGCTTTTCCCAAGTCAGGAGCCTGTAATTCAGTGCTTGTCGTTTGTTTATGTGTTCAATATTTGTTTTTCGTTTATTTTGTTATATAAATAAGGCCGTTAGTTTTCTCGTTTGAATTGTTAAACATTGTCATATCGGGGCCTTTTATAACTGTCTATGCGGTATGGGCTTTGCTCATCGTTGAAGACCGTACGGTGACATATAGTTGTTAATGTATGTGTCATTTTGGTCTCTTGTGAACAGCTGTCTCATTGGCAATCATACCACATCTTCTCTTTTCTTTACATTATCAGCCTTATTTTCTTACTATTAGTATACATTTCAGAGAAAACAAACCATACAACCTTTATATTAAAAGAGTTAAATTACAACAATAACTACGAAGAAAATTAAAAACAGGAAAATTCCTAATCAAATGGCAAATTGAAAAGTTCAAACACATCAAACGAATCAATGGACAACTGTCATATTCCTGACATGGTAAACTCATATCATTTCATCATATGACATATATCGGTTTTTATTCAATCAAAGTCAGTATTGAAAGATCAACAAACGCATTGAAAGACAAAACAACAAAGTGAAAAAAGAAAAGAATGTCTCGGCTAACTTTTTAGAAAATTATCGTGTTGTAGTTTCATACTAAGTATGTTGTACCCAACCTCTACAAATAAATCCTGCATTACTTTAAGACACTTATCTAAGTTATTTACAAATATATTTTGTTACGAAAATTGTACCAATCTAAAACGTCCACGTAATTCACGGTCCTACTTGAAATATAAAACCAGCATACTGTCCAATTACCAAACTGAAATCACTCAACAGACGAAAAGAAAAGAAAAAAATAAACTATTGAGATATTTTGTACATTAATTCGATGACCGTTTCATACACTTTATATGTTGAATCTCTTTAGTTCGGTACAATTGACTCTTTCAGAGTAAGGCAAAATATATGACTGGATCATAAATTTTTTTTTTAAGTACAGTACTACCTGTGACATTATCTTATTCATGGTGGCCCTATATGTCCATCATTATACCCCCTGTCGCTTAATTAATACACAAGGTATTAATAAAAAACTAGTCAAGGATAAAGGGAAATCTTGACTGAATTGAAGTGTTCAAATTATATAACTTACAGGTCATGTGTCTCAGGTAAAATATACATGTATGTGTTTGTGAAATTTAATTACTGTGATTATGATAAGAAAATTCAAAAATAAAATGAAATAATATAACTAGTTGAATAAAAAGCTGATTTTTTTTTAAATTTGACTCATTACTATTTGTTTTGATATTATACCTTTTTAATCAATTCAAGTTATTTTTTACATGTACTTTATGTCTTTAGAACTTAATCTAAATAAAATTTAGGCAATTTCTTATTTCCCTATTGAATAAATATATTCAAAATATTCATTAATTCAACAAAATTTGATATTTGTATTGTAATATAAACATAAATGACATATGGTATTTAATTTGTGACAAAAAAACAAACAAACAAACAAAAAGAATTATAATGCAAAGAATTAACAATTCTATAAGAAATTAAAACACATGGATATTTTAGGTCTCTGCTCTCAGTTCTAATAATGACTATTTTATAAGGGAGCTAATATTTTCAACATATTCATGTAATAAACATGATAAAGGTTTAGCATTTCTTTCACTTTTTGTTCTTGGGTAAGAGACAATATTATGAGAAAGTTAACAATTTTCAAATAGATTATCTCAAGTTATTTTGTTAATTTTACAATTAAGGAAGTAGTGGTCTTCATTGTCCAGCAAGTGGCACAGTTTACATATTCTATCTTTTCTAGGAATTTTATATTGTCAACTATTTTCTATTTCTAAATTATGACCACTTAACTCTATATGTGACACATTTGAGTAGACAGTTTTTACCAAAGTTTTTATTCTTAAATCTATTTTCAAAAATGTTCTTATATTTTTCTTCAACTGATTTTTCATCAAGGGTTTTAAGGTCTTAATTTATTCAAGTCCCTGAAATTGTTTACTTTATCTAAAATGCCTGGGTTTAGGGAAATATTTGCAAATGTATACTAAGAATATGCATCATACCAGTCCAGCACTAATCCAACAATATAAATGTACACAGAAAAAAAATGATTTAATTAACAGACCATAAAAGTGTAACCATCTATATAAGTGTATTTTGTCAAATTTTGGCTTTTAACGGACAGATATTAGCCAAACTGAAGATGTCATATTTAATAAGTTCACATTTGTTTCATAAAGGCAAAGCAAGACAGTTGTTTTTTCTTTAAATATTTTTTTTGGAACATAAGTCTCTTCAACATGTCCATTATGTTAACTCCTGATTTCAGATTAAAAAAAAACGATAGACAAAAATAGATTTTCCCTATTAAAACCGTATAAAGATATTTGTAGTTTTCCTGAATAATAATAGATGTTATAAAAATTTAATATTATAAGATGATTGATATAGGCTTGGTGAAAGTTACTTCCTTCATGGTTTCTTTAAAAATACCATTTGCTTGATTATTAGTTATTATTAATGATAATTCATTAAATAATGCAAATAAACAATTAAATACAATGAACATCATGTACATTAATTTTTTTTACTTTAAAAAGAAATAATTAATGTGATTAAAGTCTGTTTCTTTCAAATGCTAGTCACTAACTTTATCTTTGACATATTTTTGTCTGTTTGCTTCTCAAGATTCTTATTAAGAAGGCATTAAAAGAATAAGAAACAAAATCATACAAAAATGAATAAAAACAAATAAAAAAATAATAAAAATAAATTTGAAAAAATTCAAAAGACAGAAAAATCAAAAATAATATTAATTAACAAAGACTAAAACAATGTCTTATTCTACATTTTCAAAAAAGGAGAAATGTCAATTTTGAAAGAAACCTAAGTTACCTGTACAGGTAAATTTTAAAGAAACATACAAGTTGAAAACTTCAATCCTGATTGATTACAACAGGTAACATTATTAGATAAAACATCAACCTATGTTTTATAACCCCAATAAATGGCCAACATCTCAAGATTGAATACCCCAATAAATGGCCACCATTGGATGTTGACCATGCAAGAGGGTGGACATAATTAAGAGAATTTAACAGGCTGTACTGTATACAAAAGCAAAGGACCTTTTTATCTGATTTATACTCGGAATTAAATGAATTAATATTTTCTACGAATTTAACCACCATGTCCTTCCATCTGAAATAGCAATTACACTGTATTACATTGTATTATATTACGTAGAATAAAACCATAGAATGACAGTAACTTACCAGCTCTTGTAAATAGAACATTCTCATTTACACAAATATACCAGATATACATAAAAACGACACAGAGTTGCTTCATCCTTAAACAGTGGAAATGTTATTAAACAAGGAAGAACTAACAAATACTTCTATCTAGTAATCCTTTATATGTACGTGAAGAGCACATCTATACGTTTTAAACAACCGTTTATTTTTAAATCATAAAACCTATTTACTTTGACATACACGTAAATTTTAAATACCTGTTAGGGTAGCATTTGAATAGAAATTGCACTCTCATAACTTTAAAAAGATACCAACCATGTCAATCATTTTAACTAACACTTTATAAATAGATTCGATTGTTCACACAAAAAGGGGATGCATTTTTTTAAATCACAATATAACATAGTGGATTGTTCGGTATTTTTGTTATTTAACTTTCTTCTTGTTAATACAGAATGTTATTAATTGCAATTGTAGTAATAAAAAACATATACTCTCTAATTGGAGGCAAATAAAAATTATCATATTGTCTTGTACGCGATTTCACTAAAATAACACCAGTATCGTGCGACGTTTCATTTTTAATGACGATTTTTGTTTCCTCGCATATCAATTAAACGACTTACACTGACAATATTAAAAAAAATCCGTATATTGTATGTTGCTATTCGACACGCGCTTATATTTGGAATTAACACAAGCAGTTATCCTTAATATAATCAAATGAGCTATCAACCCCATAACAAATTTAAGTTAATAACAAAGATACACATAATTGTTCCTCTATAGATTTAAAGTGTCAAAAGACTAAGTACGTTGTAGCGCAATTCATTATAAAAGATACCCTATAATTTAAAATTTCGCCAAACTGTTGACATCCAGACGAGATGATTCTCTTCCGCCAACAAGGTCAGGGTGTCCAGGTGTATTAAAATATATTACTGTACATTAAAAGTCAATTGGCTGAACTTTTAATAATAAAATACGTCAAAATGCAAAAATGAATAAATTTACATTTGTTATTACCGACTTTAATGTATTTGTTTCCTCATCCAAACAGACCTGTTAATTGTTGGGGTATACATGTATGGGTTTACATAAATTGTACAGCTTTCAAACATGAGCATAATAAAAGTGAGTAACCGGGACGTAGGAAATACCGTAGATTACCCCCCCCCCCCTCGTTTTTTCCAAACAAAACACACAATGCATCTTCGAATTATTGAACCTAGTAAGAAAGTACAAACTAGGCAAAAATATTGAAGTACCGCCTCTATTCTTTAGCCCAATGTTTTCATAAAAATGAAAACAAAACCTGCAAAATAAATAAAGGAGTTCGTTTTATATTGGTCAATGAAAACATATTTATACGTGGTTCTCGTTTCTCTTTTTTTTTATATAGATTATACCATTGGTTTTCCCGTTTGAATGGTTTTACACGTCTAGTAATTTTGGGGCCCTTTATAGCTTGTTGTTCTGTGAGCCAAGGCTCTGTGTTGAAGGCCGTACATTGACCTATAATGATTTACTTTTTTAAATTGTTATTTGGATGGAGAGTTGTCTCATTAGCACTCACACCACATCTTCCTATATATATAATCTATAATCTGAGCTCAAAGGCGTTGGTACTCGCATCCAATGAGTCCCTATACTATATGCCGTCAATGCTTGGTTCCATCTTTGCCCCTATTATATCCCAATATTAGTATAACTGTTTCATTGAGTGTCTTTTTTGTTAATAAGAAATTAAACCTTGCTATGCAGGATCATACAGTGTGTTCCCTAATACCACTCAAATAAAACCCAATTATATGTGCATTGGTGTTGAAATTTTTTTCTTTGTTGATTGGCTGTTGTCTCCTACATATTTGTTACACATCTAACTACATGTAGTATTGTTGGACAAACACTCAATGTGATGATGTTTGTGTATGGTTACCATGTTTGAACTATCCCTCGACACTGGCATTTTATTTAAGATGTGCGCTCGTTTTATATATTATATATATGATATAGTAAAGCTAAATGTACCACTGATCGGTCCACAATTATTAAAAAATAAAAACCATTAAACGACGGTTAATAGAATGGGACCAAATCTTTTGTGCATCTAGCAGTAGCTGCATTTAGAAACGATTTCTATACATATATATATTTGAAAATATATCAATATGGAAATCATTTTGAGAATACAAAGGCAATGGCTAATTAACTTTAGTAGTCGGATATATTTCTATTCCGTTTCCCGTTTGTTAAATGCAAACGCAACTTAGTGTCCCATTATTTTTTTTTCTCACATTGAAAGTTAAAATATTTTTTTTTATAACTTTCCCCAGCTATTTCATTTTTGTATATATACATATTTTTAGAAACTTGAAGCAAGTTTGTCTGGCGAATCTTGGTGATCCAATCCGACAATTGGATGATGACATATCCATTACAGAATATATTATAAAGTAATTTAGAATTTTGTGATAAAATGTCAAGGATAAATTTAATGGGTAATGGTATAAACATTTAAATAAAAGCACCTGTTTATCATGGTATCGGACGTCAGTTTACAGTAAGATATGACATACCAATTTATTTGTGATATTTTGCTTAAATTTTGTAAGATTCATTTTATACAGAAAAGAATGCCGTTTTACTGATTTAAGAATAGACTCTTTGCGTTATCATGGGAATGTAATGCATGCGTTCGACTGTCCCTTTCGTCATATTATTGTAAGATCCCTATCATAACAGAACAAAGTAATATGATGTATAAAAGAATGGAGTTCTAGTTTTTTCATATCAACTTTTTGAGCAAGATCAACAAATAATTTTGCTATGGCCTGCTAATATTCATACTGATGAAGTCGGAAGAGTTTCAAAAATATGCAGTTCTAGTTAAGAATATAAAATAGATACATTTTCTTGCGTAATATTTCATGCATGTACATGTCTATGTACACGTAGCAACTTTTGTTTTGGCGTAGTTACAATGTACAAACATGAATGAACCTTATAAAATCTCGAATTTCAGATAATCCTAAAACAGTTTCCTTGTTCCAATGCATGCCACGTGACATTCATCTGTCGTGATCCCGTTGTAATGTAATAAGAAACAATATAATGGCATATTGTTAAGTATTACAATTTATGAAAGTCCGTATTTTATTTCATTCATTTTTTTTAATCGTTTTTATAGATTAAAATCAAGATACAAAAGTTACTTTAGATAAATTTCTATTCATGAGTGTTTTTTTCATAGCAAAAACTGAAAAAAATGTTAAATTACAAAGATTCACCCTATTGTGGGATGATGATATATACGTGTACTCATAAATATATGCCCTCCAAGCAAGTAAAATTATAAAGTTAAATTAAAAGATAATTATATATTTGATCACAGCAACCTCAATGTGATCCTTATTTCTTTGACAAAATAAAAGAAGCGGAGGATACCATACGGACATCTATCGAAACTTAGAAGTCGATAGAAATTGACGACGAGAAGACAAGTTCACCAAACATTAAATACAGAAACTCAAGACCAATAACAACAATGGTTATATGAAAGTGTTATGGCTGACATTAGTCGGTTACCGTTGCTTATAGAGGTCGGTCATTCAAAAACGTATCAACCGTATCATATAGGTTGACGTATACGTATCTTCAGATATACCAAAAACAATTATGTGATTCCGAGCTTAAGGTAGATCATAGGTATATGTTTTCAAAGACAGAATTTTCTTCTGCTTTGACGGAATGAAGATTTTACTATGCTCTTTTCAAAACTATAATAAAAAGGATGGGTCACTTTTTTATATTTCAAGCTATGGGTCGTTGAAAATTGCCTAAATACACATGTAGCTCCTTACGGAACAGATCGTTTAAAAAGTGACGTTACATGCCGTCACAAATACACATTTATACAGTTATACCGGAACAAATCTCGCCACAAACAGTTACTTCTGTAAATGAAATTACATAAATAATTTTGCACCATTTGGACATACTAAGGGCAATGCTTTTACATATTGTTACGGGACGGGGGTGTCCAATAAATAAAGGTATTAATTTCTACACAAGGTTAACACACTGGTTACTATATTTCTGGTAAATTCTAATATAGATCTGTCAACTCTGGTGTCGAGCTACAAACTAAGTAATACTGGTAGCGTAGCTGGCAAAATGGTTTATACTGAGTGGTAGCGTAGCAGGCAAAACAGTTAAGGCACTGGTCTAAATATGGTAGCACAGAAACTCATTAACATTGACTTACTAATTACATGTACAACAGATAACAAGATTAATAAAGCTTCACAATTTATTATATACAAAACATTCAATACTATTCCAAGTATAAATCACATGAAAACCCAACAGAATACTTAATAAAATATACAGAGACCCCCCTTTTTGGTACGTTAATCGTTTGTCAACATCGTAGTAAACGTAGTAAAACGTCTAGGTCAATTATGGTTTGGTCCATTTATTCAACGGGGATGCAAACAATAGCAAGGTACATGCATTGCATCGACTGCGGCACTTTTGGTTTGCCTAGGTAAGTTCCTTGGTATCAGGAGTGACTGCCCTGGTAGCGGGACGCAGTCTATCTGAAGACTGGTGTGCACTTGCTTTTATATCTCTGTCCCACCAACGTCTCGTGCCCCTATGGAGATGGTGGGCAAATTACGTTATGCTGATTGGATGCTGATCTCAGGTCATTAGGTCACTGACGTCAATAAACATAGTGATGCAAATGGCGGCGATCGGAATGTTGACATTCTGTCGAGTCGGGAAATGGACAAACGGGACTTATCTAAGCTTACTCTTAGCATGTATGGGCTCCGGTTACAATATATATGCCTAACGCTAATAAAATAACAAGGTAATAAAGCAGGAACGTGTGAAATAAGGGTAAACAGAAGGTGGGAACAGTCGTTCAGTCAGGGGACCCCCCATGGTCAAACAGTGAAGACGAACTCTATAGTATTATTCCCAGAGACCTGACTAACAATATTTACATACAATAACAATAAAAATATATACAATGTTCATCAAATGTCTTTGTATACGCGTTGGCTAACAGTAAACGACGAACGCGAAAATAGAAATGAGTGTTTACTGAGTAGCCCGATAGAGTCGTATGTACAAACCTACAGCTTATACCCTAAACCGTAACAATATTATACATGTATAAACAAGTCAGCTTACTTTAAAAAAAAAAAAAAAAAAAAAAAATCCCGTTCATGTTGAAAGATAAGCTTCAACCATAATGGATAAAAAATTAGAAATTGTAAGCATTCATGATTTACTTAAAAAATTATCAATGAAATAAAATTTAGGTTTGTTATTTTTTTTTACCTTTAACCTATTAGACTAGTAACTAAAAGTCTTTCTTTATACTAAGATTAAGTATGGAGAGGAACATGCACACAGGCTAAGTATTAGAGCGCGTTAGTCCGAATGAGTGTATGTAATTTACAACAATATAAATTATGATTGTCAATGCAGTATGAAAGTTAAGTTTTTAATAATCCAAGAAGGTTCTAACAGCGATTTGATCATTCAACATTGAAAAGCTTTATAAATATGGGGTATCCAACTACATTTAATGACACCTTGGTGTAAATAATGGTGCATTACTGTGTAATGTATTCTTTACGTATAATGAATTTGAAATGAACATGAATGATTCAAATTGGATAGCCTCCTCTTTAACAGAATAACTCTCGATCAACCATTTCAAACATGCGATTAGTAGTGGGACTCTCATACTTACAGTATAATAGTCCCAGGATATAGGCAAGATACTTATTGTAAGATATGCATTATTTAGCTTGTATGTATGTTTTTTTTTTTTTTTTATTTCAGAATGTGAACAATTTTCCTAGTTGTGCTACATGCATCTGATCGTTACGTCTAATCTGGATTACTCCAATGTAACAATCACAGGCACTTGTTTCAGAATTTTTATATCCCTTAATATAATTTTTAATCTTTTTTAGCCGGACCAAATCACTACTTTACTTTAAAATTCATGACCTAAATTTGTTGACAGTGTCATTTCATCCCCTTACTTGCTATTTGAGGCAAATAAAAAATGGAGAAATACATGTGGAAGGGGTACATGTATAAAAAAAATGCCAAGTAACGCACTGTCCCCACTAGGGACGATAGACAACGAAAAAAAGTCTCGGACCATATACTGATCTTACTGTTCAAGATGAAAACTCTTTACATGGGAAATAGGTTTTTGATAGCTAGTGCATATGAGCATGCACGTTAATTTTATTCAAACATTTATTTAATATCCAATGAATTGACGACAGCTGTATATCAATAAGGTTTGTGCCATTAAACGTTGGCATATATCAGTCTTAAATGATTGTGTTAAGACATTAAAGTATTCAACCTGAAAATCTACGAAAAGGTTCATGCATATGATTTACCAAATTTAACGATACTTACCTTGATTAAGTTGAAGTTAAAGTGTAATTCTTTGAAGACATAGAATAACACTGTATGTGTTAGATGAGATAGAACTGCGCAACTGCAACCTCAATATTTACAGTAAAAAAAAAATGTTGGTTTTAAAATTATATCTACCAATCACAATATACAAAGATGTACCAAGCCCTATAATAAGAACTGATGGGGTAGGAGGTGGCATCTAAAACCTCCAATGTTATTCTATGTCTTCATAGAATTAAACTTTAACTTCAACTTAACCAAGGTAAGTATTGTTAAATTTGGTAATTCTATTATGTCATAACACTTCCGGTATTAGATGAGACTTCAAAGCTACAACATTTAAAAAAAAAATTCTGGTGTGATTTTGAATGTATGTTACATGTATTTCTCACTTTCTTGACAATTAATACCTGTGATGATCATAAGATACACTTAGACAATATTGCAAAAACCAGATGCCAGTGATATGCATTATGTAGCACTCATATACATGTAGATCATTTTATCTTTCTTATTGAAAACTAAATCATAAATCAAACATTCAATAAACTAGTATTCAAATTTGTAACACTTTTTCTGCAAAAACATCACTTGTTGTTACTGTCTTGTTATTAATTTTTTTCCAAAAGTCGTTGAACTTGACCAACCGGCTTTATCTAAAATATCACTTACAGGCACATTTTTCTGCAGTGCCTTCGAAGTAGATCGTTAACTTTGTGCTTTAAATATACTTGTGTCAATTCCTGCACGGCACATTATGGAATGAATCCATCTAGAAATAGTTGAGCAACTAACTTTTTTGTGTGGTTTAGTATAACTTAATATTAATGAATCTTCTTCTGATCTTATATCAACAGTGCGTTTCAAATATTCTTTCAGCACTAAATACACTCATAATCTGCTGTCTGGAGGAAAACTTTTTAAAATAACTTCTGGATTCTTATATCCAGGTCTGCTTTGTTTCAGTAAATCAAATATCTTAAAACGAAAACAATACTTTTGTTTTTGCATATTGCTGAGTTTTAATAAATGAATACTTTGTGATCTAGTAGCATTCGTCAATGTAATTAACATAACTAGTTTTAAAGTCTTATCTTTCACTGATATATCAGCAACTGGTGATAAACGTCTCAACAATCTTAAAACAATAGAATCATCCCAAATATTTACATCAATATGTACAGTTGGTCTCAAATGATATACTCCTTTGAGAAATCTTATCACAAGTGGATGCTTTACCAACAGGCACATTATCAAAAGTCAAACCAAACGCAGAGAACTATTCAAAGCAGAATAACTCAAGCCACATTCAAACAAATAAGCCAGAAATTCTAGCACAAGTTCTAGAGTCGTGTGAAGTTTATCCTCTTTCCGTTCAAGAGAGAAAATAAACCATTTCTTGATATACGATGATACGTTTTATATGGTTTTTGAGTTCCTGATCTCCATGATGCCTTGATAATAGTGGAAGTTTTCTCTGAAATTCCTCTGTTTTATAATCGTTACCGATAGCCGACATACCATCAAATGGTTTATTAACAGTTTCATTACTTGAACAAACCATGGTTGGGTTTGCCAAAGTGGTCTCACAAACAGCACGTGTGCCTTGTCTTTTATAATTTTCTTTACACAGCGTCCGGTCATGTTGAAAGGAGGAAACATATAACTGTAAGAAAATTACCCCAATCAAGAGTAAAAGCATCAACAAAAGATGATTCATGGTCAGCTTTCCATGAACATAAAATTGATAACTGAGTATTTAGATGTGAAGCAAATAAATCTATTTCTGGTTTATTTTATAATAAACATGCTTTTTCAAAATTGTTTTTATTCAGTTGCCATTCTATCTGATCATTAAAATTTCTTGACTGATAGTCTGCTTTTGTATTTAACTTTCCTGGTATGTGAGAAGCAGTCAGCCATATTTGGTGTTCAATGCACCAAATCCAAATTTTTCTAGCAATTCTATTGCATTCAATAAACTTTATACCACCTATGCTGTTTATATACCTTACTGCAGTTGTATTGTCTTTAAGAATTTTGACATTTTCAACAGTATTCAATTCATCCTTAAATCATTTCAGAGCATAATAAACAGCTAATAATTCTAAACAATTAATATGATTATCTTTTACATCATTGTTCCATCTGCTACCAATTTTTTTTTTCATTCAAGACTGCTCCCCAACCTAATTTTGAGGCGTCTGTTTGAATTATAATCTGTGGGTTACTTCTATTAAATTTCCTCTTTTGAGTATAAATATTGTCTGACCACCACTTTATGTCTTGTTTCATTTCTGATGTTACAAACTTTTCAGAATCAAAATATCCCATTGCTAATTTTAATGCTTTAATTTTCTCTCTCTCTCTATTGTCCTCTGTAATAGAGTTTACCAAATTCCACAGCAGGGAGACTAGATATGAGTATCCCAAGATCTCTAGCTACTTTTCTTATTTTATATTTATTTTTATTTTGTAATTGTTTGCATTCTTTAGCAACAGTATCTTGTTTTTCAACTGGTAAAGTAACTATCATTGTTTCCGAGTCAATGTAAAAACCTAAAAACATGATTCATTTTTTAGGAGTAAAAACTGATTTATCTTTATGTACTATAAATCTAATAGCTTGACACCATATAAAAAGTCTCTGTAACATTATTTTTGCATTCGAGTTCAGTATCACCTAATAGTAGTGAATCGTCAATGTACCCAACATTAACATAACCCATTTTACGCAAACTTGCATATACAACTTTCAAAATTGTGATAAAAGCCTTGGTACCATAGCTATACCATTTAGTAAGCAGGAATATTGAAAATATTTCTCTTTTCAAAAAAATCTTAAACTTGTTCTATGCTGTTCAGCAATGTTTATAGAATCTACACTTGACATGTATGCGTTTTCTTTAATCAAATTTAAAGCGCTTTCAAAAGAATTCATTTTGAAATGTTGATATTCAATGTGTTTATTTAATTCTTTCAAATTAAGTATAATTCTGTATTCACCATTCTTTTTTGGTCTGACAAAAATTGGGGAAATAAATTTATTTCAGATTCAACTTCTTGAATTACATTCATTTTTTAATAATTTTTCAATTTCAATATCAACAATTTTTTCTTCCTTTAAATTGAATTTGGAATTTCTAATTGACATTTTATTTTGTATAGGAGGTCTATTGTCAGTAAATTCTATATAACAGTGCTAAACCGCATCTAAAATATATTTATCAGATGTTAATTTTCTCCATTCATCAACAAACAATTTCAATCTTCCTGCTTGAAAATCATTTGTGTTAATACTCACAACATCTAATACCTGTATTTGTTGTGAGTCCAACGGGAGTTTTTTTACTCAGATTTGTCAATTGACCTTGAGGAACTATCACGACCTCTTCCGCCTCTCTCTCGACTACCACGGCGTCTATTTCACGAGGATCTCCATCCACCACGGAAACCACCTCTAAACTGGTTATAACCATTACCAACTGAAAGGCGATTTGAAATCTTAGTATATTCACCAATGCCTTTGACTGTTTTAGAGACATCCCCACCAAATAACCATTTATTGAAAGGTTGTGTTTTATTAAGCAGGTGACTATATTCACCTTTTACATCAGGCTTCATGAGTTCTCTCCTAGCTAAGCATATTTCCTTATTTGCATGACCAAATAAAGCAAGAGAGTCCATACAGTCATCAAGAATACCTTCTAAATCAGGTTTGTTTTGAGTATCTTCTTTACCTAGAATTGTGTCTAGTCTATTAACTACTTTGGATAGATAAGTTTTCCCTCTGACTACAGTAGTCTGATTTTGTCATTAGTTCTAGTTCTGGGCCATAACAGGTCCCATACTAACTGATCAGTTTGGACTGGTAGAAGTCCTTCACAATTCTCAGGCCGATTACTCTTTTCATCTTTCATAAGTTCTCTGTATTTCTCCTTAGAAATACCATTTCAGAAAATAACTGTGATATTGTCTGGTAGATGTTCATCTAGTTTATCACCACATCTCTAACCAGATCTAAATCTCTTATTCATACTAGAAAACCTAGACTCTTCGCTATTTGTGACAATTTTCTGTTTTTTACAAGGTGGTTCATTACCGGTATCTTGACCGTCATCAGGTTCATGGACCTCGTCCATATCTTCATCTACATATCAAACTCATCATCAGTCATCATTATACAAAACATCTATACGTTTTTTCGTATCTTCCAACCTTTTATTAGTTGAAGATTGTTCATTTCCCATCTCAGTAAGCATATTAATAATCACATTATTATTGCTATCTGAAGTACTAGCCGACACAGTCTTTCCTTTAGCTTCCTTGTTATTAACCTTTCGACTGCTACCTGTACTACTTTTACTGGCAATAGGTTTTGAGCATTTTCTTTTAGCAGGACCTTTACCCTTCCCTTCATACGCTATTACATCTTCGTCCAACCTTAGTAAATCATCTTCAAAAGAAGATTTAAGAGTGTTATCTCCTTTCTCCTTGTGCAGCATGGCGTCCGCCATCTTTGTCAAAAAATAAATTAATCTCGTTTCACAAATCTCTTTATAAAGACATATACTTTTATCTAATATAAATAAAATATATGTACAAGTCAATCACATTGACTTAATATCTTTAATGAAATTTTAGTTAGAGGTTGCGCATCGAGACAAACCACGTCCGCTCGATAGCAAAGTCAGTAACACAATGAGGTTGCAGTTGAGCAGTACTGTCTCATCTAATACCGGAAGTGTTATGACGTAATATCATCTATTTTTATCATTAGCATTAAAATATTCATTTTACGCTTTGATCCATTTTTTCAGCATTTGGAAATATCATATGTGGGACTTCAACTTCATCAAAAACTACCTCGACACAAAAAAACTTGAACCTGAGGTGGGACAGACGAACGAACGAACGGTCGAACGAACGAAAGGAAGGACGAACGGACGCACAGACCAGAAAACATAATGCCCATAAATGAGGCAAAAAACACAAAGGGACAGTTATATGAAAAAGAAAGGATTGACGGTGAAACATCTAAGAAAATCGTTCTTTTTCTTTTTCAGTTTCATATTATGTTTTATTTGCCAATATATCCTAATTTACCTGAATAAATTAAATTTATTCACAAATATAATTTATCACGAACTCTTCACGACAGAATTGAGTTTTAAGTGTTCCTCATTATTTATACTTGTAATTTAAAACCTGTACTGTTGACAACAAAGAAACTATAATCAACCGGAAGAAGAAGAAAAAATACATTGAAAATCATCAGGTTGGTTTTGTATAATTCAAGATTATTTTGTCAATGACTTTTGTATTCGATGTTGTTTTCATCTGTTTCGTACAAAAGAAATAACACTTAGGAGGTTGATCTTTTTGTTTTTTCACTTTAGTTCACAGGCAAAATATAGACTTGTTTAACGTGTTCAATTTAGGCCCCCTTTTTGAGTCAGGAGCTATAGTTCAGTGGTTGAATTGTCGTTTGTTCATTTTTGGCATATTTGTTTTTCGTAAATGGTTTGGTGTTAACTAAGGCTGTTAGTTTTCTCAATGGAATTGTTTCATATTTTTCAGGGCCTTTAAAAGTCGGAATCGAACCTCTACTGTCCTTCAATCTGAAAAAAAAACCATCATGTTTTATGTATCGGAGACATAAAATAGTCATAAGAATATCAGTATGTCGTAGACTTACCAGCTCTTGTGGGTGAATAATTCTCATTTAGACATATATACCAGATTAACATCACAACGACACAGAGTTGCTTCATCCTGAAACAGTGCAAATGTCAAACAAGGGAGTACTAAATACTTTTATTTATGAATCTTTTGTATTTACGTGACGCTCTCCTCTTTAGATGTATAGAACCGTCTATTTAAATTTTTAAATGTTTAAAACTATTTACTGTGACATACAAGTATATTTTAAATACCTTCTAAAGTAGCATTTAATAAGATATGGCACTCGCTAAACTTTAAAAAGATGCGAACCATATCAAGATGATCAGCTCATTACGAATAACACTCTATAAAGAAATATAATCAAACATCAAAAACTTGGGAATCCATTCGATTCAATCACAATACAGTAGTGGATTGTCTTCTTGTTAATGTCACGACAACATATATCATTTTTTCGATCTGAAACATATTAACCACTGCATTGCGTGATAACTTTTCCACGTTTAAATTTATTTGATTAATTTCCTCATTCAAACAGACCTATTCATTGTTAGGGTATATGCAGGTTACAGTGTATATTTATTTTGGTAAAGATTTCAATATAAAAGGCCTAGGTGAAAGGTAAATTTCATTAAGGAATCGATATTAACTAAATAAAAATTGTACAGCTTTTAAACATAATTATTCAAAATAAAAATATCAACCGCGACGTAGAAAATAATGCACATCACCCCCCCCCCCCCCCCAAAAAAAAAATTAAAATAAATAAAAGATCTTATTATAAAAGAATAGAAATAAACCCCTTAATGAATATTCGGGGTGCTTTTAGAGCATGTTGAGTGATTCTCTCCTCGTCCTTGTCTATTACCCTTTTCGCCTTGTTGTGATTTTACTTTTTCGAGATAAATCCAGGTCTGTCAGCGTGTAATAATTTGATGTTTTTTCCAAAATGTTGTTAGCTGCTTAATCATCAGTATACCAGAATAAATAAAGTTCAAGAATATGCAAGTGTTTTCAAAATGTACTTTCAGATGGTAAAATGACTATGTCAATGAAAAAAGGTCTATTAGTTGTGCTCAAGGCCATATTAACGAGTGGATGGCATCCAATTGGTCTCAGTCCTTGTCTCCTATTTTAGGTTCCGACTTTATAGCATGCACATCTTAGCCAAAAACCCTTCGAAACACAAAATGATTCTGTTTTTTTTTTTTTTTTTTTTTTCTTTTTGTAGTTTAACTTTTGGTTTGTTTGTTTTTTTCGTTAACTAACAATTTAAATATTTCTGTACAGGATTACACAGTGTAGACTATATATCGCTCATATTAAAAAGCGGGATTACATTTGACAAATGCTAAATGTATGATTTTATCTTTTCTGTAAGTTTCGATCCTAACTATTATATCTTATTTTAAGCTACGACCACATAAATTGGTGATTTGACCCGTCGGAGCATAAAATACAATACAGTTATCTACTAATTAGATTTAGTTTGTGTGTTCGAATAAGCATGTTCTATTAATGCTTAATTAAGGTACCACTGAACGATATCTACAGTTATTAGATCATTGAAAATCGTTAAACAACTGTTACTAGACAGCCCCGTAGCAGGGCGACCCCTCTAAGGGTTTATAGAAATTCGTGGTTTTTCTAGCAGTGTCTGATACAATATTCTGTTTAACTAGTTGAAAATATATCATGAAATCATTTGGAGAAGTTAATGGGGAAAACTTTATTACCAAATTTATTTATTCTTTAACCCAGCAATTTCTTTTCCTTTACACGTTTTCGACATATTGAAGCATCTTTGTCTTGAGAATCCTTGTAATCCAATCTGACAATTTAATGATGGCGTATGCATTTATGAAAGTAAATAGTTAAGAATTTTGTGATTAAACTTCAAAGATATCTTATAACAAAAGATATTGGAATTTTAGTTTATCTTATTAACTTTCAAAGCAAGAATAACAAGTAATCCTAAGGTGTGCTGGTATTCCTGCTGATGAAGTCAGTTTTGAGTATCGAAAAGATGCAAAATTAATGTGCAAGTAATAGTTTTATCGAAAATTCTTACAACAATATGTTGTTGTTTTTCGTGTTTAGAATATGAAATAAAAACGTTTGTTTAATTGTCGTATCTACCTACATGCTAAGTACATGTCTAAATGCACGTAGCAATCTTTTTGGCGTAGTAACAATTATGTACAAACATGAATGAACCTTATGAAATCTCGAATTTCAGATAATCCTAAAACAGTTTCCTTGTTTCAATGCATGCAACGTGACATTCGTTTGTTCGTCGTGATCCCATTGTAATGTAATAAGAAACAATATAATGGCATATTGTTAAGTATTACAATTTATGAAAGTCTATGACGCGGAAATAGGGTCATAAACATCGAATTTAGCATATGCTTAAATCATTTTAGCATATGCTATATTATAATTTAGCATATGCTAAAATGATTTTAGCATAAGCTAAATTCATTTCAGCATAAGCTGAATTTATTTTTGCATAAGCTAAAATCAATTTAGCATATGCTGAATTGTTTAGCTTATACATAAATGTTGGCGCGGAATCAAGGCCATAAATATTAAAATTAAAGTTTATTTTAGCATATACTTAATGAATTTAGCTTATGCTAAAATGATTTTAGCTTATGCTTAAATGAATTTAGCTTATGCTAAAATGAATTTAGCTTATGCTAAAATGATTTTAGCTTATGCTAAAATGAACTCAGCTTATGCTTAATGAATTGTTTTATCCAATCAAAATCTCGCTTTCTTAACTACTTTTATACTTTGCTCTGGTATAAATAAATAACCACTTTTCTCAAATTATTAAATGATTTTCTTAATGTAAAAAGTGGGGACTATGGCCCTCTGCCATCCCGCTAAATCCGCCTCTGCTACCAATTAAGCCGATTTTGTATAACAATTAAGGTTTTGCATGTTGGAAAATTTATTTCAATTTCTTAACACGTGTTTGTTGTTTAAATAAACTTCTTTGTGTAATTGTTTATACATTGTATTCGATCTTTCAACCCTTAACGATGCTATAGATATACAATTGTACATTTGTTGCCGATTGCATGAATGAACATTTCACTACTGTGTGGGGTTAAAAGGTCGAATATAATGTATATACATTAAAATATATGACAAGTTGAGATTGGAATGTTTTTCAATCTTGCTCAATGATTAAGCACTATCAGAAATACAGATCAATTTCTATTTGCAGCACAATCTCATTTGTACTTTTCGAGTAGTTCAGTTTTTGATCGTTCTTAAATTTTGTCAATCTTGGAGGGGTCATGCTGTGCCACACCTCCGGGGACTTCGACCCACCCTATCGTGTTTCGACCATCTGTATATTAATTTCAGATTTCAAAGTCACAATTTACCAAAATCAAGTAAAATATAGTGACTAAAGAAAATCTCAAAAAAAGAGCATTTAAAAAATTATGCTAAATCGAAATTAGACAGCAACCATTTGATTTTCTGGCGGGGGGGAGGGGGAGCAATGGATCTTTTTGATAAGTTTGATTCCAGTTTTTGGAGAAAAAAAAATTGTTTTTTAAGATAAGAAAAAAATGTTTGTTTCAGCCTCAGCATATGCTAAAATTGAAAGAAAAATTGCTTTCGTCCTGTCGCCCAAAAAATAGATTGCTAAAAAAAACCTGCTTCCGGAAAAAAATCCAACCCCCCCCCCCCCCCCAAAAAAAAAAATCAAATGGTTGCTGCCTTAATCGCAAAATCACCCGTTGTTTAACTGGGTAAATGGCCAAAAACGTTCCTATTATATTGAGCGTAGCAAGAATTTTTGCTTTTGAATCAAACACTGATCAATTAATTTGTTTAAAAACTGTGCGCAATGTTTTATTGCTTAAAAAAAGATCAAGCAGTCACTTCTTCAGAAAAAAATATAACTGATACCTTCATTTTTTCTAACACGAGTGCCTGTGAGGCCAAGTAAATTTTCAGCTCAATTGCATTTGTAGTTTTAGATCGAGTGCAATTTATGCTTTCCCCTTTTTTAGCGATATGAAGGTGGGGGGATAAACCGAGTAGAATTCAATTAAATGTATTTTTTTTTGTATGTGTGAACGAGACATTAGACAGTGAATCCTACTTAGAGCTTACCTATTACCTTCAACATGAAAAAACTTAAAAACAAACCATATGCCATATAAGATATGGTGAGCTTCCCGGCATTTTATGGCTTTCATCTAGACTATTGGGATATAACCATTAAAGGCAACCATACGGCCTTCAATAATGACAAAAACCCATACCATATGGTCGGCTATATTTTTTTTTTTACAAAAAATCAAAAATAAGTCGACAGACATGAACCATCGACAACCACGGAACTATAGGCTTCTAACTTGGGACAGGCACATACAAAATATGCATGCAAATAAAATATAAAAACAAACTGTAAAATCAATTAAAAATAGATTAACTTAAAAGATCGGTACGAAACCACCAAAGAAAACCACACTAACATTATTTTAAGCCAATAGCTATAGAAACAAAGCATCGAAATATGAATATGTACAATTACTGAAATTTTTCCAAAGCATTTCACTAAGACTGAAATAAATCTTGTTCTCTAAGACTCAAGTATCAATCACTACATAACCAACATATTTAGTCATAAACTCTCTGAAGGACGCCTCCGGTGCGGGAATTTCTCGCTCTGCGTTGAAGACCTTTTGGTGACCTCTGCTATTGTCTCTTCTCTGATCGAGTTGTTTTCTCTTTGACACATTCCCAATTTCCATTTTCATTTTTATGAGAAATGCAATGGCCTTGTATTCTACGATTCAGGTTTTTGAAAAGTTGTGATCCAAAGATTTTTGACCATCGGAAATTTGCAATAAAAATAAAAGTTAGGACTAACAGAGTTTCTTTAAGGTTCACCATCATCTACATATCATATACAAGACAATAATCGACCAAATTATTGTATAGTTTAAGATTATACCTAAAAGATCAAATGGTCCAGGCTTTAGGTCCGACTGCTTAAGCAAAATTAAGTTAGGAAAGCAGAAAGAACAAATGTCACGAACACAGCGATTTTTTCCTACCAATTGACTTTGTTTTTACACTTATTGTATAATTACACCAAATGCAAAATAAACAGAGCACAGTTCCAATGGTCATAAAGGCCCAGGTGGTACAACTCATGTTGTGTCCTCACCATAGGTCCAAACTTATGTCTGCAGGGTCTAGCATGACAAACATTCCCTTTGGTAAATCATATTTACCCACTAGGTACAAATGATAGGTAATGGTCTAAGGTTCAATGGGCCTAAAGGTCAAGGTGAGACAATTCATGGTTTGTCTTCACCATAGCTCCAAAGATAGATATTTTATGGTTTGTCTTCAAAAGGTCCGAAGTTGGGTCTAATTGTCTAACATGCCTACCCAAATTTTTTTTAAAGAGTGTCAAAATTTCCCTTCGTCAATACTTTTTTTACTTACTAGATGCATTCTATAGGCAATTGTCAAATGTCTAATGGACCAAAAGGCCCAGGTGGGACAACTGATGGTTTTTTTTTCACCAAAGGTCCGAGTTTAGGTCTAAAGAGTCTAACATGCCTACCCCTAATTTTTAAAAGTCTGTTAAATGCGTTATGCAACCTTTGGGTTAATACATAAAATGTAGACATATCTGACAATAGACTCCTTTAAGAGATGGAACTGACGTGCACTGGCGGATCCAGAACTTTTCATAAGGGGGGTTGGAGGGGGGCGCTGACTGACATAAGGGGGGCCCGCTCCAGTCATCCTTCAGTGATTCCATATATAATCAACCAAATTTTTCCAACAAAAGGGGGGCCCGGGCCCCCCCCCCCCCCCCCCTCCATGGATCCGCCTATGACGTGTCTTAATTTTCTAAAAATCATCGTAAACTTCATTAATGTCATCCAATATAAAAAAATCTACAATATTCGACGGCAGATTTAATATTCATTGAATGATTCTTCTACAATATATCTTTAGAAGAGTCCCTGTAGTCGCATGGATGTAGCCGGGAACCAATCATTATATTGTTATCCGAGAAACACAAACACTAAACATATTTTTTCTGAAACATCCCAAAACATTCTGGTGACATGTTTTATTGTGAACGAATGAAATATGATTTAGTAGTAGACAGTAGAGATCACTTCTAACCTCTCTTTAAATCAGTAAGTATAACTGTCAAGAGAACTGTTCTGGAACATTAAGTAGTTCTCATGACACTTTTGTGGCACCGTTAAAATCCACAATGATAAGGTCTGCTTAAGTCAACAAAAAACGCCGTTCAAGTCCACACATTTTTTTTTTATTAAAAAAAATCCACGATTTATCATGATATTTAAGAAGTGCGTCATTCTGAAAATGTGCGCATGTTTAACGCTTTTACAACTCTATGAAGTTACAAAAAGAAGCTTTCCATACTTATAATTACATTTTTAGCTAGGATCATGCAAACACGAATTTTATAATCTTTTTATTCAATTCACGTGTGCACTTTATTGTGGGACATCGTGTTATCATGAAAGATAAGTTTTATTGTGTAATGCAATTGCTTGAGGAATAACACGTGATGTACAGTCAGCCAATCAGAATACCGCTTTTTGAAGACCGTTTTTCGAACATCGTGAAAGATCTGATGATACGAAAACTTCAAATCCTACTTCAATTATATGATTATTTATATAGTTTATAAGATATAGGTAAAGAAAAAAATAGATTTGCATGTCTAACCCGGATCTCTTTTGTTGGTGAATAGGGATAAAATCGTGCAATGCCATTGAATCTATATATCTTATAATATTACCACACAGACTAGGTGAATCATATCAATATCAGTCTATTTATCTCACCTTTATAACTTTTATTTCTATAAATACAAATGTAAGATTGTTTTATTTTGTATCAATAGTTTTCATTTTCATTTTTATGCCAAGTATATTTTTTAAGCGAACGATACGGTGCTTTTTTTCCGACACTTTTGCTTTTTGTCTATATTTTTTTTTTCGACACTTTGCTTTTTGTCCGTTTTGGTTTTTTTTTCTGATAATTTTGCTTTTTGTCCGTTTTCCTTTTTGTCCGCTGATTTTCTCAATTTTCTCATCCAAATCACAGTTTGTAAAAATAAACCATTATGGGCTGCCTATATATTCCAACACCCCATTATTCCGACACCCTATTGGTCCGACACTCAAGTAGTCAGCACGCCATTAATCCGACACCCAAATAGTTCGACGTCCAATAGTTCGACATCTAATCAGTCCGCTGAAATCGAAATATAGCAAAAAGTGTACTTTTTTTATATAAGAAATCTAAATAAACTTTTTAAGGATCGTTCAATATTAAGAATAGGACATTGGCCTTCGTGGGAACAGGAGAATACTATTAGTTACATAACGTGCTAGTATACCGTATTAGGTCACTAGCATAGTATGTAACGAATTTATCTTACCGACTATCTTAACGTGTGAAATTTAGACTAGTGACCTATCAAAATGAGCAAGTCTTCAATACTGTTAGCATAAAGAAACTATACACTTCCATTGATCCTACAAAAATAGATACCAACAATAACAACTTGTTAGGTTTAAATGTGTTTTATGAATTTATTAAAATCTTAATCATCAACTTCTTCGTCTGTTGAAACTTTTAGGATTTTTTCTCGGTACCGTTTTATTTTTATAAAGGGACGTAACACCATGCACTACTAACCGTGTATGAATTAAGCCCCGCCTCCCTACTAACCTAATATTAAATATTATATACACGGTCTCCACGAGAGCGCTTTTAACTAACCACATTCCTAGAAATGTATAGGAGGTAAGATAATGACAATGGCAATCCTAGAAATTAAGGATCGTAGTCGAACGCCCTTATAAAAACGAGCGGGGTTTAATTCACAAACTTTAAGTCAACGTTATAGATTTTTAGGTCGATATTTCAGACAATCATCTGACAAGATTGGGGCAAAGTTTGGTGTTGTCTCAAATAATTATGTTATTCGTTTAACTTATAAAAATTGCTTCTTGATTTAAAATTATTTAATGAGCAAAAGAATCCCAAACGATGTCTCCTCTTAACAGCAAATGCGCCAATAACTTTTTCAATATCAATTTCCCAATGTGTGTATGCATGAATGAAGGACAGAGTAGAATGTCTTTCTGTATTCATTGTAGAGCGGACCCAGTTTTCCACTCTTTTTATTACGCTAACACTTCTTTCTGATGTTGCTGTCGTCATCGGCATGTTTCTAGAATCAGACAAATGGAAATGTTTGGATAACAAACACTTTTTGGCACTGGCAGAGTTTCCGAGTGGATGCCTTTGGGTCTGCTGCTATATCCTACCTAACAATCCATCGTTCAACTTCCTCGCGAATTTGTGCAAAATTGTTAACATTAAGGTCATTTATATACGTCTCAAATATTAATATGCTAATTGCTTCCTAATAATTCCTATTTTGCTTTGTTGATATCAAATACTGGGCAGAAAACCGCTCTTCGTTAGACACCAATCTACGTGCAAGTTCTTGTATCAAGTAATCAAGAAATGATTTAAACATTGCAAGTTACCAGTACTGACTGGGTGTTTAAGCCGGTATATTAACGCGATGTTGCTGTCTACCGGCATCTCTCGACCTTGACTCTGTCCGATTGCGATTGACCAATTCATCTGTCTCTCTGTCTCTCTCTCCCTCTTTTTTTTTCTTTTCTCTCTCTCTCTTTTTTTTTATGTGCGTGTGAAAACGACGTGGATGCGCGTGCTTTCGTGCCTCCTAGTAGCAACGCCCCTGTTTCATCTTTGGATACAATACAAATTCTTCCGATGAATTTACGACCCAATCAGACATTTATTATTTTAAAGTGAAGAGAATTTTATCTCAACGGAAAAGAAATGGAAAAACAGAATATCGTGTGCAATTTAAAGGCGAACCGGCACAAAATGCATTATGAATACCGTTCGAACAGTTTAATTAGCACACACAAAAGATTATAGTTCAAACAAAACAACCGCCATGTGCAGATTAGTAGTGTACGTATTTTATTATTTATAAACATTATTGAATTGTGTTTTGTGACGTTATATGACAATGTTGATTTGTTTTTCCTAATACACAGATGTTATTTTGTGACAAGAAATATTTGAAGGACTGAATTCTTTAAAAGAACAATGTGTCTGGTTTTATAAAATTTGTCTAAAAGTCATAAAATGTGTATTATAAATAGAAAGTAATAATTTTGTAAGAAAAAGAAAGTAATTAATTGACAATGTAATGGGTGTCGGTTAACTTAAAGCCTCGGTCACACCTTACCGGATAGCTCGAACGGACGCCTAACGGGGGAAATAAAAGTTGTCCGTTGACAAAATTGTTATCCGTTGGGAGTCCGTTGATGTACTGACCGAATAAAACGGACGTGTAATGGAAGAGTACCGGATAAAACGGATAAACAAGATATACGAAAAATTAAAGGCGACAATAATAGTAAATCGCATAAATATTCAAACTGTTTCTGTGTAACTGGTTTTGGTTTGTTCTTCAAAATGCCGCCAAAGGGCAGTGTCTGGTCTGAATAAGAGCTGCTTGATTGTGACGACGTGCCTTTACTCTAACATCGATTATGAATAATATAAATTCATGAACCTTAAGAAATCTGACATACCAATAATTGGCATTTCTGACGCGAAATTTTTCAATTGGCATTTATCCGTTTCAGATCCGTTCAGCATCCGTTTTATCCGTTATACGTCCGGTAGAAGTCCGTTTCTCATTCGTTCAACATCCGTTTTATCCGTTAAGCGTCCGGTAGAGGTCCGTTGGTGAATTTATCTACCAGACCTCCAACGGATGTATAACGGACATGTAACGGATACAAAACGGAAACGAAACGGACGAGTACCGTACAAAACGGACGCCTAACTTACGTTCAACGGACATTTTATCCGTTGGACGTCCGTTCAAAGTTTTAAACATGCTCAAAATTTTCCACCGGACAGAACGGACGTCGACGGACAAAACGTACGCTTAACGGACATGCAACGGATATGGACGACGTCCAACGGATAATAACGGACGTCTAACGGACATGAACGGATTGAAAAAAAAGTTATCCGTTAGGCGTCCGTTCGAGCTATCCGGTAAGGTGTGACCGAGGCTTTAAGCGGATAAGTGTTTTGAATTGATTTGTTTTACTAATAAAATATCGAGAGAATATTTGCTTCAGTATTGCTATATGATAGCAGTTTTCAAAAGATTTCAAATTTACTGTTCTTGTATTTTTGTTGAAGTTTTATTCTTCATTGTATATGTTTTCAGTCTCTGAGTGAAGAGAAGTTAATTTAGTTGTAAAAGATTTGAATTTTAGTAATTCATTTTGTTGAATATGAAATTATATTTCAAACTTTGTATTTAGGCATTTAGGCAATAAAGAGAAAAAAGTACTGCGTTTTAATAAGTGTTTTCATTTGTAACAACGGATTGTGTGCTCAATACCAGAAATAACCTACTTTTTATGGTTGTATTTGTTGAAGCAGCGTTTCTGGCTAGTATGTTGCTTTAATGTAATTCCATTTATTAAAGTTTGCTGGATACATTACCAATTTTATAGTGGAATATGCAGAAGATAGTGATTTTATTAGAATAATAATTATGCAAAGATTTGATATATATATTGAATAATTGATTGAGGACGCAAAAAGGCAAATTGTTATGGCATTATTGAATTTTTTACTTATTCTAAATGACCAAAACGACTTGACCATTGGAAACAAACGGGATGTATTTATTTTGTTCAGGGGGATTGTATATATCAGTTTGATATTGACAAGTCGTTTGGTCAAGTTGGCATACTTTTATGAAAGTTATCTCACATTTACCCTTTTATCCATTAATGGGTTATGTGTATATGCGGACTGCAGTCCTTAATTGAATTGTATATCAGTTTGAAATATTCTCTTGATTAATTGTTACTATATACATGTATATATAGATGTACATGTGTTGTGAAAAATAGAACCAGGGGCGGATCCAGGATTTTGGAAAGGGGCGAAGTTTTTAAGGATCGGCGAGAGGAGCGAGAAAAAAACATTTTGGGACCTTTTAGGGGCTAAAAAACAGAAAAATAAGTGTAACATGCAATTTTTAAACGGTTCCCGTCGTGGGGAATGTTTATTTTGTAGTTGTAAACTGTAAGGGTTGGACATTTTCGATCCTGTATTCTCTCAATTAATTGTCTTTCATAAAATGATAGCATGGATCCAAAGCTATGTACTGATAAATTTAATGTGGGACTTCTCAGTAAAACATAGACAAGTAGAATTTTCGCCGGTCTGTACATGTTGTAAGTTAAGTTATCATAACCTCCCAGCTTTCTTGTTGTAAACAAGATATATGCCTAGCTATTCGATGGAATTTACAATACGACCGACAAGAGTTAAAAAAGGCAATCAGGCAATTTTTATTCCAATGTTTGGTTGATTGGTTTCACCCAACAAATTTAAGGGAAGTGAGGGGTTCCAAATAAACCAAAGGCTACAAATGAGTCTTATGACAATGAATTTATGAATGACGGTCGACAAATGGAGACAGAAAGTCCACACCCAGCAGGCAGGTTGCAGTCTGGTCTTGAAAAAAGTATTCAACATATCAGTTCGACGAAACAGACATTCCGGTCAGACATGCAAACCCCGGCCACAAAAAAAAATACGCCCGTATTTATTCATCATGTTCATTTAAATGCTTAATAATTCCTTGGAAATTTTTGTATCTAATAGCAAAAAAGTGGAAAAAACTATTGTTTTCAGTCAACTTCCGGACAGAACTTGTTTAAGGCAAACATCAGAGTCATTTGTTTTCTTTCAAATATCTAAGACTGCCTCCTCAATTCAAATGGTTCGTACCTTAGACTTTAAATCTATCTAGAGCTTATACAGACTTTGGCTCATTATTCGGCTATGTTATTTTAAAATAGGCTGGGCGTTTGTGGTTAAACATCATGTTTTCGTAGGTAAATAATATTTCTATGGAACCTTTTTTTCTCATGAGAGTGTAATAGTCTATAGAGTATTACTTTCTGTTTGGCCGTGGAATAGTGAAATAGAAGTTAATACGTTCTTTCTCAATCCTTTTTCGCTTTAAAGGTGTTATGATTGTCATCCCCAGCCTAAGCAATTTATTACTGTTATTTGAATTTTAAAATGACTGAGTGACGTTTGTTCGACGCACTGGTCAACTCCACCATTGCGAATCACATGACTTTAACAATCAGTAAATTCCAGCGAAAAATATCTTTATAAGTAAAGAATTGTCGCAAAAAAAAAAAATATACTAGAGTACACGGGAAATGGCAAAGTTCCAGAAGTATAGTCTGATTTTTCATTTAATAATGATAAAGAAAGTCCAAACAAAGGGGAGAGGGCGTACGCCCTCTACGCCCCTCTCTGGGTCCGCAACTGAGAACTTTATTAATTTGAGAAAAGTGTTTTTTTTATACCAGAGATAAGTATTAAAGTAGTTAAGAAAAATTGTGATTGGATAACATAATTAATTAAGCATATATATGCTGAATTCATAGGAAATCCAGTCACTGTCTAATGCCTCGTTCACACGTACAAAAAATGTACATTTAATTGAATTCGACTCAATCTATCCCCTCCCCCAATTTATTACTAAAAAGGGGAATGCATAAATTGAAAACAGAATTACTCGATCTAAAACTACAAATGCAATTTATCTGAAAATTTACTTGGCCTCACAGGCACTTGTGTTAGAAAAAAAATATTAGATTAAGGTATCAGTTATATTTTTTTCTGAAAAAAGTGCCTGTGCTTGACCTTTTTTTAAGTACTTCGACTTTGTGCACTGTTTTTAAACAAATAAGTTGATCAGTGTTTGATTCAGGGGGAGAAATTCTTGCGAACCTCAATATAATAGGAACAACGGGATCCAATGTTTTTCGTGAATGACCGAGAAGTCGATTTTGCTATTCTCTCATGCACCGCTAGCTTGGATGTATTTATTCTTCTCGAGTGAGTTTGCAACTAAGTCAGCAACCATTTGATTTTCTGGGTAGGGAGGGGGGGGGGGGGGGCGATGGATTTTGTTTCCGGACTACTAATCGAAAGCATTTTTTTTAGCATTACATATAGTGGCAGCTGAGGGTGAAATCAAACTTATCAAAACATCCATAGCTCCCCTTCAGAAAATTAAATAGTTGCTGTATAATTTCAATTTTGCATAATTTACAGGTAGTCGAAACCCGGTGGGGTGGGTCGAGGTCCCCGGAGGTTTGGCACTGACCCCTTCTGTTTATATTCAATTCAATTCAATTCAAAGTTTTATTGCCATATAAACTATACAGTTTGTGACTTATAACAACAACAAAAACAAATAAAGACAATAACTAAGTAACTCAATATATATATACAAATTCAGGTAAATATTAAAGGGTCCCCTGTCCTCAGTTCCATATACAGGTAAAAGGGATTGGCAAAAGTTAAGAACTATCAAAAACAGAACTACTCAAATGGGATTGTGCTGCAAATACAAATTGACCTGTATTTCTGATAGTGCTAAATCATTGAACAAGATTGAAAAACATCATTTGTTCTAATCTCAACTTGTCATCGATTTTAATGTATACATTGTATTCTACCTTTTAACACCACACAGTAGTGGAGTTTTCATTCATGCAATCGGCAACAAATGTACACATTGTATATCTATAGCATCGTTAAGGGTTGAAAGATCGAATACAATGTATAAACAATTACACAAAGAAGTTTATTTAAACAACAAACACGTGTAAAGAAATTGAAATAAATTTTCCAACATGCAAAACCTTAATTGTTATACAAAATCGGCTTAATTGGTAGCAGAGGCTGATTTAGCGGGATGGCAGAGGGCCATAGTCCCCACTTTTTACATTAAGAAAATCATTTATTAATTTGAGAAAAGTGGTTATTTATTTATACCAGAGCAAAGTATAAAAGTAGTTAAGAAAGCGAGATTTTGATTGGATAAAACAATTCATTAAGCATAAGCTGAGTTCATTTCAGCATAAGCTAAAATCATTTTAGCATAAGCTAAAATCATTTTAGCATTAGCTAAATTCATTTTAGCATAAGCTAAATTCATTTAAGCATAAGCTAAAATCATTTTAGCATAAGCTAAATTCATTAAGTATATGCTAAAATAAACTTTAATTTTAATATTTATGACCTTGATTCCGCGCCAACATTTATGTATAAGCTAAACAATTCAGCATATGCTAAATTGATTTTAGCTTATGCTAAAATGAATTCAGCTTATGCTAAAATGAATTTAGCTTAAGCTAAAATAAATTTAGCTTATGCTAAAATCTTTTTAGCATATGCTTAATTATAATATAGCATATGCTAAAATGATTTAAGCTTATGCTAAATTCGATGTTTATGACCCTAATTCCGCGTCATAAAAGTCCGTATTTTATTTCATTTTTTTTAATCGTTTTCATAGATTAAAATCAAGATACAAGTTACTTTAGATAAATTTCTATTCATGAGTGGTTTTTTTTTCATAGCTAAAACTGAATAAGTTGTTAAATTACAAAGATTCACCCTATTGTATATATATACCTTCCAAGCGAGTAAATTATAAAGAGTAAACTCACAAAAATACTGAACTTCGAGGAAATTCAAAACGGAAAGTCCTTCATCAAACAGAAAAATCAAATCATAAAACACATCAAACAAATGGACAACAACTGTTATATTCCTGACTTGGTACAGGCATTTTCAAATCTAGAAAAAGGGGGATTGAACCTGGTTTTCGCCAAACCTCTTGTACGACAGTCGCATCAAATTCCATTATATAGACAACGATGCGTGTACAAAATGTCACAAATAGGGGTACAACAACAACACGAACCGCACCAAAAGCTGGTGGTGATTCCAGTGCTCCGGAAGCGTAAGCAGATCCTGCTCCACATGTGGCATCCGTCGCGTTGCTCATGTTATAACAAAGCTGGTTATAGTCTAATATGATATGTCACATTCGTGAAAAGGGAACGGGATTGTAGTTACGACAAAAATAACATATCACAGATGTCATCTGTATAATGGATATTCCATAACGGTCACCCAACTTGTGATGGCGTCCGTAAAATATAACAAGTGATGACTTCAATTTGACCATTTGGAACTCTTGGTTTTAAAAATAAAAAGGTCACCATTGGTAAGCTGAAATCATCTCTTTTGTCATAACGTTTTGTTTACAACCGACCCTCATAGTCAATTTCTAGATATAAGTACTAATCAAATGGCAAAATCAAAAGCTCAAACACACCAAACGAATTGACAACAACTGTCTAACCACTGACTTGGTACTGGCATTTTCCTATGTAGAAAATGGAGGATTGAACCTGGTTTTATAGCGCTAAACCTCTCACAGTCGCATCAAATTCAAAGTTAAATCATAAGATTATCATATATTTTATCACAGCTGCAAACCCAATGCAATCCTTATTACTTTTATGTAAAAAAAGACCTTCAAAACCATGCAAACAATCAAACACGTTTACCGAACATCTTAATATAATACTAAAACTTAAGACTAACAACACAAATGGTAGTTCTAAAAAGTTTTATGAATGCCATCGGGATACAAAGTTCGTTTACCGTTATGGATCGGATATCAGTGTCTTTTTAGACCAATCATCGAATCTGTATTATCCATTAATGTCCCTTTGATTTTAACATCCGTCTTTTGTTTTCCAATAAGTAATGATGACATTAGTTTGCTATTCAAGTTGTTACAATTGCTTTGGTTTTTTTTTTTAATTATTACTTCAAGAGGTATTGAGCCAATTGCTTTTCATATCGAGCGCCTGGCCCGGTATTGTTTTTTGTATTATTGTGTTTTGTTGTTGTTTTTGTTGTTGTATAAATCACGTACCATTGATGACAAACTAAAAACTGGCTTAACATCGTTTAAAGTAAGAGAAATGTTTTGGACCCAAAAAGAGGAAGAGAAATGTTTTGGACCCAAAAAGAGGAAGACGTATAGTATGTTAAACTATTATGATACGTGACTTTTTTGCTTTCACCTGTTGAAGGCCAAGTTGCTGTGTAAATAAGGTTCTGCACTCACCTTTACATCTTCACATGTTATCTGCAGTATGGCATTCCATGTGCGTTCTCGAATTGACGTTCAATATCAAATATAAACGTGTCTTTTTATTTTATTTTATCTTAAATAATTTTTGGACATGTGTGGTAGTCAGATCTAAAACTACATGCACATGGAAACTTGAACCCAAAAGAAAATCTGATATATATATATAATGGGCGTTTTTCAATAAAAGCGTAACTTTCAGACCTAAAAAAAATGGAAAATCAACTTGTCTAAAATTTAATTTCACAAGTTATTTTGAATACCTCTATTGTATGTTCCCTATAGACATTCCAGTTTGTTTACTTTTAGATACTAGAAAAATCTCATTTTTTTCTGAATTGGAAAACCATTTTTATCGATAAGGATTAGACAGTACTTCACATATGAAGGAACAACTCATGTTACGTAGTGGACATTTTGATGCGTTTCGTAGTGGACAAAACCGTTTCGTAGTGGACAAAAAGTTTCGTAGTTGACATCAACCCTATTATATGTTAATAAAAACATAATAAAAATTACATGAAACTAACCCTTGTTATTTGTTTTGCACGAATATAATTGAAAAAAGATTTAAAAAAGACTGCATAGTAGTGGTAGTGTCCACTACGAAACGTTTTTCTCCCATACTTGTTTCGTAGGGGACCGTTTCGTAGTGGACGTATTCGCATGTTTTATTTTTTTTCCACAATCCCTATATTGCAATAGTAACAAGACTTATTGTATTCATCAAAGCATTAATTAAGCTGTACACTGATTTTTTTTCCATAATTTTAAAACCAGATACTGAAGGAGATTTGACCCGTTTCGTAGTGGACATTAACAAAAATACGGTATCACTCTGGTCCATTTAATGTGCTCAATTTTTCTTACCAACAATTTAATTGCCGTTATAAAAGCATCACTTCTTTTGGAAGACCCTAATGTTTATATCTCTTGCAAACAAAAATTACATTGATTTTATAAAACTGTTTATTGGCAAATTTTAATGACTTCGTTTTGTAGTGGACATTTTGAGAGGGACACACCTTCTGAAATTAAAAATCCTATATTGAAAGCTGTTTATTAAAATATGTTGGCTCTGAACATACTTTTCAGTTATTAAAGAACTTATGTAAAGTAAAAATAACATTTATTTCTTCATTTTTTTACGATATTTTAGAGTATGAATGTTGAACAGGCGGTCTAGGGACATGCCATTTTGGTTGTTTTGGACCATTCAGGAGTCAATATCTTATCAATCCCTCTACAAATAAACTGTTTCTTTGCTTTAAAATGTAAAATCTAATTCAATGTACTGACTGCACAAAAAATTACTTGCAAAGATCAAACACATTTTTTTTAAAGTGGCTGGGACAAGAAAATACGTTTTTATTGAAAAACGCCTATATATAATACATGCAACTAGACACTGTTTATTGTTAATAACAACACAATGGAAGTTTCTTTCTTCTTCCCCTTCATCAACAACCGTAAAAATACTTTACACTAGTTAACTATTACAATGTTTCGGCAGTTTTCATTACAAACATAGTCATCTTTGGTTTTTTTAATCAAAACTGAACGTTTATCAACCTTCATTAATAATAGATATAAAAAAAAAGTCGTAGTATCCAAATTTAAGATTATAAATACCAACAACATTTTGTCAAATATCTTCTTCACGTGAGATTTATGGAAGAGCCAAAGCGCTGCAATATGTTCCTCGATTGTTGTTTACGATACCAATTTTTTATTGGCGCATTATTCTTATCACTATAATAAACGTTGTGTCTGTTTGTCGAATTGTCGGTTTAAATTTTCGACAACTGCTTCGCCTCCTTTTTAAAAATTGCTGTATATAATTCAGATATAATATAGAATGGTTTAAAAGTGATGGAGAGTAAATTGTTGTTTAATAAATTTAATTAAGTAAACTATAAATAATACTGATTATGACTTTACAGTGGGTTTTTTTCATAGGTTTTCCTATATTTTGAAAACATTGTTCTTATTTCCGTTAAGCGTTGGACAATCGCTCTCTTCTTTTAATACAATTTCGAATGCTCATCCTAGCTCTCATTTGGAAGTTTGGTTAAAAACCAAGACTGCTTATGGCTATGTTGAGCACGAAACAACAATATGAGTAAAATTAAATCCTACTTTTAAAGTTCATAAAAGAATCATAAAAATTTAACTCACGTCTCTTTCATTTATAGAAATAAATCTACTGTCGTACGTGAAATGAAAAAGGCTTGTAAGGTCGAAATAATTCATTATTTAGGTTTAAATAACAACCAAATAATGCTCATGGGCGAGGGGAGGCACGAAAATGAGATTTCTATGGTGACAAAACGAAGTTGCTGACCCCTGGTTGTTTTCATCATGCTTGCTCTCAAAATCATTAATACCTCCACATTTGACAAATTCCCTGGTAAAACTGAATAGGCTGTTTGATCTTTAAAGTTACGACATTTACCCAAGTACCTAAATGCCTTTCTTTATACTTACAATGTAGATGCATTATATAAGGTTTTTTTATGAATGTATACCTTACCGAAGTATCTGATGTCTGAACATGACTTTTTTTTCTTTTTTTTTGTCATTGAATCAAATTGGATTATCTCCCCTTTAGGCAGCAACCATTTGATTTTCTGGGGGGGGGGGGGGGGGGGGGGCTATGGGTTTTTTTTCTGGACAAATTTTTTTTTCGCCAGTGGCGAAAAACAATCGATTTTTTTCGCGACAATTCAAAAACAATTTTTTTCTTTCACTTTTAGCATTACATATAGTGGCAGCTGAGGGTGACACAAACAATTTTTTTTTCTCAGAATCAAAAACAAATTATTTTTTTCTCCAAAAACTGGAAACAAACTTTTTTTTCCAAAAAAAAACCATAGCCCCCCGCCCCCCCCCCCCCCCCCCCCCCCAGAAAATCAAATGGTTGCTGCCTTATCAGATGGTCAGATACTTATTGTAAGATATATATTATATAACCTGTGGGGGTAAATTCAGTTAAAAATCCCCCATTGACTTTAATGCTAATCTATGTATGGAAATAAATTTATACCTGATTTACCTTTAGAAATTAGAAACTTTCATATATCATTCATGAAAGTACAAATGTAGCCCTATCTTTTGCAACAATAAAAACATAGGGTCATGCGGCATTTTTGGGCATTCACATGGCCTTGTTTACAAACAATGTAGATTCGCACTGAATTCATATACTGACCCCCATTACGTTTCAACCCTGTATGTAGTACATTCAGCATTTTTTTTTCAACTCTAGATAGTTTTGATCCATCTACCGAAAAATATTTATTACAAACATTATCTACCAATCAGAAGAGCGCATGACTTCACTTCTATACAGAAAGCTCTTCCCCAAATAGGCGGTTCCTGATGACCCATATTTATTTACTGAATTAACCCCTGTATGCTGTCGGTTTTCTTTTATTTCATAACTGTGAAAATTTGTCATTTCTAGTTGTACTACATATATCGGCTGGTTCCGTCTGATCTGATTTACCCCCAGTGTAAAAAAAAGTGGGCAAAAGAAACCAGAAGGATATGCAAACTCATAAATCGAAAATAAACCGACAACGCCTTGGCTTAGCTGTGACCATGCAATGTTCTTCAGTTTCAGAAATGTGACCAAGACAAGTGTATCAGTAGTAAAGTTTGTTACACATCAATTTCTTTTACAATTAAACCTTCATTTAGAATTTATGAGATTTTGACAGAAGCAACTTTTGAAAAAAAGTTTTGTAAACCTTCATGGATTGTTATAGAACATGGACAAAAGCTTATCTTCAAGATCAAGAATAATATCTTAAGAACGTTTTTGATTTATTTTTTTCGGTAATTTTGTATATTTCTGATAAAAGAGGGACGAAAGATACCAGAGGGACAGTCAAACTCATAAATCAAAAATAAACTGACAACGCCATGACAAACATGAAAAGGACAAACAGACAAACAATAGCACACACTACACAACACAGAAAACTAAAGAATAAACAAAACGAACCCCACCAAAAACCGGGGGTGATCTCAGGTGCTCCTGAAGGGTGAGCAGAATCTGATCCTGCTCCATATGTGGCACCCGTCGTGTTGCTTATGAGATAACAAATCCGGTAAATAGTCTTATTCGGTAGGTCACATTTATGAAAGGGAAGGGGGTTGTATATACGTAGTTTAGACGTAAGGAACATATCCGATATCATTTGTGAAACGGTTATTCCATAACGGTCAACCAACTCGTGATGCTGTCCGTAAAATTTACGAAGAGATGATTTCAACTTCACCATTTGGAACTCTTGATTTAATAGCTTCCTTGTGAGCAACAACCCTCTATCAAGAAAATCATGATAGGAAATGCGAGCACGGGATTATCGTATCAATTGGAAGATATATACACCGTATGCAGGTGCTGCTGGAATGTTGCTACTTAGAAATGGAAAGTTTACAATTGGAAAGCTGAAATCATCTCTTTTGTCGTAAAGTTTTTTCTGTTAGATTAATTGACCCCATTTCAAGTCCACATTACACGTTTACGATGACGGCAGCAACCGCAGTCGAGTCATAGCTAGGATTCCGTGGAACCTTGAACGAATTTATAAGAAATTTGTCATGATAGCGCAATATAGTTTTCTTATCTCATATGTGTCCTTGGTTCTTTTCAATACAATCGTCCAATAACAAAAGTTTATATGCATTATCTCTATTCTTATTCTCCACAGAAGAACCCAATTTAAGCGTCTATGGTAGTATGCAACATTAACACTTTGCTTATACGTATATGTATATCAATGAACTAACCTCATACAAATACAAAAATGTACTATACAATTACTGGTCGAAATATCATATTAAGGAAGATCACCGGTACTTATCTTCTCAGATGGAATGTTCTTAGACTTTGCCAATTGAAAATGAAGATTTTACTTCGCCTTTCTTCTTTTAAAATAAAATAAAAAGTACGGCTCACCGTGCTATTTTTCAAGCTACCAGTCGTTACATATTGCTCAAGCTGTTTAGAATGTTCATGAAAAAACACACATTTTTGTGCATTAAGAGAAATCTATGAGGTATAGAATTTTGAAATGAAGTTTGAGAAGACAGAACAAATGGTGTCATAGAACTTGTTTTCTTGCTATAAGTAGAAAATGAAAATTTCCCTATCAGCCAATATTTTTTGTTTTTACTGAAAGAGTTACTTAAATGGCTAAGTTGAAAAAGTTGTTTATAAAAAGGCAAATATTTTGTAATTTGTTTAAACATTTGGATAATGCCATACATCACTATTTTTTATTAACATAATAGTCTAACCAATAAATTGCAATCTATCTCCAAATTTGCAGATTTAGGCAAACAACTAGTCAGATCAACTGTGATTGTTCAATCAATGGTGGCGGTATAAAATATTTGTATTCCGACCAAACTTGATCTCTTCATGATCCTTTCCCGATCAATTCGACCGCTACTCGACGAGTTCTCGATCTCTTCTCGAGTGACTTTCTTCTCGATCCTTACTCTAATGTTTTTGACATGTCAAAAACTCTCGGGTAGAAAGTCAGATCGATGACGAGCAAGGTAGACTATCCCGAACATTCTCGTCGATTGCGGCAGACCAGTCTCCCGATCACGTAATATGTCTTGATCGAGTTGATCTGATCGGCAGTGTGAACCTAGCTTAATAGATCGGGCTTGATCGAGTTGATCTGATCGGCAGTGTGAACCTAGCTTTATGAGGACGTAGTATCATCGGAAACACCAAGAAAATTAAAATGTTCATGCAAATTATTGCTCAAAATTGGCGATTTTATTTTTAGCCATGATAATGTCCTCATTTCACTTGAAGATAAAACAAAAGCACCGTTAACTCATAATCCAAACTTCTTTATACCACATCTTCTTTTTTTTATTTTAATTACTTTTTCATCAAGTTGACGTAGAACACGCCAAACCATTTAGTTTGTTCAACCAGAGACATATATAGTTTGAATACTATGTTTCTGATTCATAAAATACCTTTAACATTAACTAATCAATTAGCAACGATCAAAACGATTGAATATGATAAATGGCAATGCGTACTAAGTTGACAGCCACGTTCCCTGCGGCACGCGCTGATTTAAGGGTCCATTTACTTTAACAATTACAATATCTGCTGCTACTACGTTCTTCTATTCGTATATCCGTGTACATGGTATACTAGTAGGTAAAACACCGCATATCTGTCCCTAGCACCAAAACTGATATTGTACATCAGGAATTATATGTGCTTAACAAAACACCTGGGTCTATTATACTATTTAGCTTAATAGTCCCAGAAAATACTATCCTGCAAGTTTTTAAATATTTACTAATTTTTTTGTATTGAATGTTTTAATGCCGGTATTTATAAGCTTCTTACGAATATACTGGAAAGAATTTTGCCGATCTTCTGTAAAAATATTATGTATGTCTCTGGTTAAATGTGTGCCCAATCTGTTTTGTGAAAAAACAAACATATCTAATATACTAATTATAGTTATAAAATATATTCAAAAATGTTATTTAAATTGAAATTCAATTTCTAGATTTTTAATATTATGTACTATGCATATTGTAAAATCAAGAACACGATTACAAGTGTGTACAAGGTGAAAATCATGTACATGTAAAGTTTATTTATATTTTACACTACTCACGTGTTTGCCTTCATATACATATGAACTTTTTTTTTATATTTCTATAAATGTTTTATGGATTACAGTATGAAACATGTTTTTTCAGTGTACAAGTTTATAATACTTATATAAAGAAACAAGACTGTGGAATTATTAAGCATGACATATACATTTATCATAGGATTTTATATAAGATATATAGTTGGAAGTGACATCAAATATTTACTATGACAGATAAGGCAGGATGTAAGTACATTTGTAATTATTCAATATTTTAAGTAAAGTAAAATTATTCAAATGTCCATTTGAAATGTAAAATACTTAGTAAACAAATGATAAAAATCGTGTAACGAATTAATGATCGAACAATTGTAATATTTTGAAACCATAAATGTTAAATTCCTTCTTTGGGCATGATGTTGCTGATCTCGATGGGGCGAGTATATATCATACAATATTTTAATACATATAAGAGTGAATTATTTAAATTCCAATTCATCCACTTTTGCTGGTCGTCTGTGGTTAAAGGAGTGTTTATAGGGTTTCCAGTGGCGGATCTAGGGGAGGAGTTCCGGAGTTTTGAATCCCCCTTTTTTGGACGATCAATGCATTTGAATGGGAGCATGTAGTGGAACCCCATCCCCCTTTACCCTTGGTTGGGAACCCCCTTTTTAAATTGGCTGGATCCGCCACTGGTTTCACTAGTGAATACGAGACATTCCTGTTCAATTTTCCCCGTATCTGATAAGCTATACTGTCATTTACTTAATATGAAATAAAATGAACCGTTTTTTCTCCTCCTTGAAGTATACATTTGTTATTCATTATATGTTTTAGTTGTGTATTATAAGTATAGTGGTTGCTACCAGAATGATGATCAGAGGTTATTTGACGATGGACCCAATTACAGTGGCGATGAAATGTCCTCTAAAATATGTTTTCAATACTGCAGTTTCAGTGGGAATATTGAAATAAATAGGTTCTTTGCTACCTCTGTAAGTACAGCATATAAGTTACATGTTTATCCATATACAAATAAAGATTATACTATTGTACATGTATCATTCATATTTTAACAAAAAATAAAAAAAAAACGGTTTATGTGCCTGACTTACAATGTAGGACAGCTGCAAATGTTTGCACCTGTCCCAAGTCAGGAATCTGATGTACAGTAGTAGTCATTTGTTTATGTAATTTATACGTGTCTCTCGTTTCTTGTTTTTTATATAGATTAGACCGTTGGTTTTCCCCGTTTGAATGGTTTTACACTAGTAATTTAGGGGCCCTTTATAGCTTTTTGTTCGGTGTGAGCCAAGGCTCCGTGTTGAAGGCCGTACATTGACCTATAATAGTTTAGTTTTATAAATTGTTATTTGGATGGAGAGTTGTCTCATTGGCACTCACACCACATATTCATATATCTATGTGCACAGATAAAAGTAATACAGTTTTTCTACATTGTAATTAACCGAATTCGTTATATTTCGCCGATCTCCGTCTAATCTCCGATTGCTACATTGAAGATATGCTATAGGCTGCTAAGGGGAATAGCATTGTAATTTCGAGTGTCATTGCAACTGGTATTTTTTTCAAACAGATACATGTAACTACTTTGACATGGGTACCTTGATGAATATAGGTCAACTGTGTGAGCCATCAACGTTAAATCATTCAACTTAAAAAAAAAACGAGCTACACCAGGATGAGTTTGTTAACTGTTATTCAATATCTGTGACACAGATAATATTAGATATGTTCCAACTGTCTTAGCCATTTTCCCGTCGTCATTTTCTTACTTACCACGAGGAGCACGAAGAGTTGCATGTAGAGCAGGATGAATTACCCTTCCGGAGCACGAGATACATCAACCAAGATATTGCTCTGTATTTTGATTTTATCTTTGGTATAGTCTGTCCTTTTTGTCAAACAAACATTTGATTCATATAGTCAGCATTACTCTAGTCTTTTACTGTTTCCGTAAATTCTCTCTTTGAACCTTTTAACATATAATTATTCTCCTTGATGATTTTTTTTATTCTTCATCATTTTGTTTTAATTTGAGAAACATCGTTTTCATGTTGAATATTTGTGTAGTAGACATTTGATAATTAGAATTAATTGCATAACAGTGTGGTCGACAGTAAAACGTTTGTAGGTTGTAACTTGTTTGTCAACGGCTATGATTTTATGCTCATCCAGTCTGTCAGAGGCCTTCCAGTGGGGATTGAAATATTCACTTGTTACACATTCCGATACATAAAATGAAACTTTCTTTTTACAAAGCTTGAAAGGAATTTGTTTTAAATATTTATTATAATCACCACATACAACCGTGTCATTTATAAGAATAATGTTCAGAGATGATATTATTTAATAATAATAAAAAAAATAGGTTTATTCATTGTAAAAAAAAAACTATTAAGTTGATGGGGTTAATTCACAAAATATCTCATTGATTTAGAGCACAACTACTTCTACGGTGTGATCATTTAAGAATGGCCTACTATTTATTCAATGCGTATACATGTGGGTTTTGTTTGTGAAGAGTTCTGGATAATTAAAAAATCATTTGATTTCTTTGTTTAATACCATAAAACGATTCATTCTTTCAGATATTTGTCACTTTGCCTTATCTTAAAGTGCAACACAATTTCTCACGTTTCTTACAAAACTTATATTCTTGTGATGTATTCTTTTGTTGAAAAAAAAAATGTATAGATATAGATAGATATAGGAAGATGTGGTATGAGTGCCAATGAGACAACTCTCCTCCCAAGTAATAATTCAAAAAAGTAAACCATTATAGGTCAAGGTACGACCTGCAACACGGAGCCTTGGCAAGTTATAGAGGGCCCCAAAACTACTAGTGTAAAACCATTCAAACGGGAAAACCAACGAGAAACGAAAAACACATATGAACTACATAAACAGACGACATCATGCATTGTAACTTTTAAAGCCAATTAAGTAAAAACAATAATCTGAAAGAACGTGCGATATCATATTAGGAAAATTGATGTTCAAACCATAACAAAAAATCAAGTAAAGAATTTTAAGTATTCAACCTTTATAGCTTGCTGTTCGGTGTGAGCCAAGACTCCGTGTTGAAGGCCATTTTTATTTATTTTCAAATTACAAAGGTTATTCCTGATTAGTATTTTTAATTATTTTATTTAGGCGTTTAGAACCTTTGGTGACCTCACAGTTTAAATTTCTTAATAAGTACGTCGTGAGCAGTGGGCATTACAGACGAACGTTCACCTAATTTTCCCCAGTCAATGAATGGCCATAGCTACACTGTTATGAATTTCATTCTAAATCTTTCGATTGTTAGACATTTGTTGGTTCCAGATTAGCATGGATATTACTATTAGGAAGATAAAGGCAAATGATGTGCCGAAGACCTTTAGGTTTTGTACAAAACGTTTACTGCTTAAGTACTATATAGCTAGTATTTTTCATATTTTATTGTTTTAACATTTGACAACTTTTGACCATCATATAGAGTTGACCATTAACTATCCTATTCTTTCGAACTTATAATCTATTTGCGTCCTGTACGATCTATTGATTAGTTAAGTGATTAGCATTGTTGCTTTATATTTCAACTGTCCAATTTTATACGGGGTTGCATCACTCAGAACGGAATGCAAGGTACCCATTCCAATCCTGTAGTATGTCGTTAAGGAGTGTAGCTTGTCGTTCTGATTATTTGGTGAAAGGTTTTGCCATACACACATGTATAATAAAGCCGTCGATTGTCTGTTGATTTTTTCTTTCTTCATACATTCTTAGTATCAAATCTTTTAAAATCAAATCGGACAGTATTCGAAGTTGCCAGTTGCTGATTTTGCGATGACCTCTAGACAAGTACTAATTAACTTTTTGTCCTTCTGATTTTTTATGGATGACTTACATTTGCATCAATACTTCATTTTTCTATTTAAATATGATATACAGTCATAAAATTTCATTTTGTTACTGGTAAAGGCGACCATCTAATTACTGCCAATGCATCAAATATAAAGTACAAGAACATAATTATATGTGAAACATTTTACCACATAAAAACTGTACTACAAAATAATGGATTATTACATGTATGAATAAGTCATACCGAATCGTATGCATTTTGACGTCTAAATACTGTCGACGTATACATATTATGGATCAAAATTGTATAAATCAGAAATGTGTCTTTAAGTATGATATAATTACTTAATACATTTAATTATATGTTAAAGTTTCATAATTAAAATAGGGATACGGCTCTTGTTTTTCCCCCTCTTATTAAAAAGCCTAGCATTTCATCAATTTATCATATCATGCAATTACTGCATGCATCTAACGACGACCAATATATTAAAGGCAATGGGAAATTGGACAATTGAGGTCTTCACATCTCTAAAATAACTTTTGATTTCTGACTTTTAAGAAACGATTTCAACAGTTTGTTATAGATTTTAATGGCAGGCAGTGATACTACCATTACAATGTATAAGAGTCATGTTAAACATTTCCATTTAACTAAATTTAGACTAATGCGATGTGGTGTCATTGCTAGCGAGACAACTATTCATTAGAGTTAAAATGAAATATATTTAAGCAACTGTATGAAAGGCACAACCTTCAATTATGAACAAAAACCATACTGTTTCAATACTGAAGACATCAACTTACATGACTTATCAACACAATCAAAGTAAATTCTAATTATAAATGAGTACAGAAACAGCTTTATTTTATATTACATGATAATTGTTTTTCGTTCATTTTTTGTACATAAACTAGGCCGTTAGTTTTCTCGTCTGAGTTGTTTTACTTTTGTCATTTCGGGGCCTTTTATATCTGACTATGCGTTATAGGCTTTGCTCATTGTTGAAAGTCGTAAGATGATCATAGTTGTTAATTTCTGTGTCATTTGGTCTCTTGTGGAGAGTTGTGTCATTGGCAGTCATACCACATCTTCTCTTATGTAATATATATGTTTTAAGTATATCAGCATCATTACATTTTCATAGAACAAAAGTTCTTGTTATTGTGGTAGTGAAGAAGAACTTGGATCTGGTAAATACCAAAAGCGGGATGATTCCGAATGTAGTTTGGATTGTTCGGGACACCTGAATGAGAAATGTGGAGCTTTGCTGAGGGCCTCAGTTTATGAAATTTGCATAGGTGAGGATAATTTAAGTCATTCTTAACATCTGTTATAAAAGATAAGGACAGTAAAACCAGGCTAAACCGAATCATGCATAAACCGAAAACATGTATAAACCAAACATGTTTCTTTATCACCGTAATACCAACTGTATGCATTGTGAACCAGCTGATAAAACCTGACATCGGCCAAACGGAACTAAATCTAAGTCCAGAAGTGGTTCGGTTTAAACAGATATCACTGTATTTGTACTTTATAGTGACATATGTCACACTCTTATTAATGTTTCATTACAAATTTATGTGTGTGTAATTTACAAAATGATTGATTTATGTTTAAATGTACAACACCGTAAATCTTATATGTATTTTGTTCGGACAGTATCTTCCAAAAATGTAACAAGAGCCTGGAGCTAATTTTTTGTTTGTTTTCGTATTAAGAAATGTGATTCCAACACTTTTGCTGGAAAACATATATACATGTATGTGTATTGTTGACGTGAAGGTAGAATACCAGCTGAATACGTTGCAAAGAATTTTACCAAACATACAATAAACGGACGCCGAAACCAGCGGAGATGCGTAGTAGATCAGATAAAAAGAAGTTAAATCTTTAGATATTATTCACTATAACTTGTCAATGTGCATTACTGAATTGCTGTTTAACGTCGCAGGGTTGTAAATAAAGGCAACAGTAGTATACCGCTGTTCAAACTCATAAATCCATGGACAAAAAACAAAATCGGGGTAACAAACTAAAACTGACGGAAACGCAAAAACATAAGAGGAGAACAACGACACAACACTACAATGTAACTAACACACACAGAAACGGACCAAGCATCAGACAAAATCCCACGAGAATAACAAATATAACATCAAAACCAAATACATGAATTTGGGATGTATAAGTACCGTGACACGTCTTATCGCAATGTCAATTTACACTCAAAAATAAGAGAAAACAAACGACGCAACGTTAAATTGTAACACACACAGAAACGAACTATAATATAACAATGGCCATATTCCTGACTTGGTACAGGACATTTTTAAAGGAAAAAATGGTGGGTTGAACATAGTTTTGTGGCATGCCAAACCTCGCACTTTAATGGCAGTGTTAAATATAACATAGAAATGACAACATAATATTACAGGACTACAATACAAATAAATAGGAAAACGTATTAGACAAAGAAACACATGATTAATGAATAACAAAAAGCATCAGGTTTAAAATTTAATACGCCAAAAACACGCCTCGTCCACACAAGACTCACCAGTGACGCCCAGATATAATAGATCGAAAGCGAAAAAAAGTACAAAGTTGTACAGCACTGAAGATCAAAAGTTGAAAAAGGTTGTGTCAAATACGACTAAGTTTGTATGCTTGGGATAAGAACATCCTAATTATTTAGAACAATTAATGCTATTGCAAACAGTAAATTTTATCAAATGAATATAACAGATATACATAATGAAACTGAAGTATTAACTCATTACATAAAACAAACACGAATATAATTATAATGAATGACCAACACAGAATAGACACACCCGACTCAGTCCAGGCCTCAACGCAGTAAAATGAAAATGACGTCACATACGACCGTGAAAAGGCATTACAAATTACGTCACATACGATGGTAAAACATGTATATCAGTGATAATTTATTAATATAATTCATAGGATGATTTTTTTTCACTTCTACTTGATTATAAACGTGAAACATGGAGAACATTGACCTCATGTTTACCCAAATTAAATAGTTGATATAATATTTTACAATGAAAATAAATATGTAGGGAACGCATCTGATGTACAGGAAGCAGAAGAATCTCGGAACAAAACATTTTCGTCTAGCAGTGAATCGTCAACGACCAAACCGTCACATGGTCTTACAAGAACTGGCGGTGATATAGGTACGCTAGAACATTTATTTTAAGATTTATAAGTACTTAACACCACGCTTTTTGCGCGTTAAGAACCCTTTCAACAACTCTTTGAAGAGTCCCTTGGGTGACCTATTGCAAGACAAAATTTCTGTCTCTATCCAAAATACCCCTCATTTTCCAGTAGCAGTCGAAATCTCACCGACCATCACCCCGGATGGCCTCTATTACAAGACCTACCTATTGTATTTATTTTTAACTTGTTCTAATCCTGAACATGCATGAAATATTTGTCACTGGACTTTAAGCAATCAATCAAAGGATTAAACGAACTGTATGGTCACTTGTTAATAATTTTTTCTTCGTCAATAATACCACATAGTTGTGGCGTTATATAATTACTTCAGAGTATGTCATGAAATGAATAACCATTCTAATTTCATATAATATCCTTTTTTTAATTTGAAATATTTGTACGATTGCCAATGTGAAATTTTCCAAAGGAGACCAAATGACATACATAAAAGTTACAAAATGTAACAATTTTAATAGATCACCGTACGGAATTCAACAATGGACAACACCAATACCGCAAATCATATTAGTTTTTGTAGCAACACCGTCAATAACCAAGAATGTAACAAAATATTTTATGGCATACTTCCTTATATACACACTTAGCTTTTTATACAATCCTCTTAATTTTAAGTTGTTTACTTGGTGTGCACGCCAGATAATTTTCCAGTCACAAATATACCAAACAGTTGATACAAAATAAAATTGTAAAAGTAAAAAAAATAAAAATTTAGTAGACCTTTCCTATTGTAATTTATCAAAATTGATGGGAAATTTATTTTTAGTTTCCTTACAAAATTCACTTGTGTTGCTTCAAAATTTGCAATGAATTGGTAAATTAAGAGCCTTTTAAAACAGCTTACAGAACTGAAGAAGAAAAAAACACAACCAATATAATATTTATTGCGCCTACACATTTTCGTAGTTTGTGTTAACTCAATTACCGAAAGTTATTCAACTTAAAGGATTATTTCAACTTAAATTTTGCAAACCATGTTATCCAAGTCTAAACACCCAATCAGTACACATCTATCGGATTTAGTGTAAAGATGTCATAAACAGACTAAAATTTAAAAATGCACGCTTTATTTAATGACAACATATAGGTATAAACACGATGCAGGACCACAACTTGTCAAGTATTCAGATATAGGAAGATGTGGTACGAGTGCCAATGAGACAACTCTCCATCCAAATAACAATTGATAAAAGTAAACCATTATAGGTCAATGTACGGCCTTCAACACGGAGCCTTCAGTTGGCTCACACCGAACAACAAGCTATAAAGGGCCCCCAAATTACTAGTGTAAAACCTTTCAAACGGGAAAACCAACGGTCTAATCTATATAAAAAACGAGAAACACGTATAAATTACATAAACAAACGACAACTACTGTACATCAGATTCCTGACTTGGGACGGGTGACCGTGCAAACATTTGTCAAATATTCAGAACTGAATAGTATTATAAATGAATCTTCTGTTCTTTGCAGGTACTGCAATTGGTGTATCAACAGTCCTTGTATATTTACTCGTTGCGAGCCTTATATATATTTTCGTGCTTCGAAGGTAAAGAATACATTTTTACTTATTAGAATTACATGTAAACTATGTAAAATTTAAATAAAACAAATGCACCGATTACACGTAATATAAACTTCGTATCTCACTATCATGTTTATTATGTCCTGTCTTTATACACTTCAATTGTATATAATAATTACTAAAAAGTTGATGAACAAATAGAAACTGTCTGAGTAATGTTCTCGTATTTTTTGGAAAACTTTTTTGTCATGGTTCTCTGTAAAACAATAGTCAAGTAGCTCGCAGGTCTTTTATGACGGTACATTTATATAAGACTTTGATATATTTTGAAACATTCAAATACGAAGAATGTTGGTCTGTTTCGTAGGGTTCTTATATTAATCCATTTTTCAAACAGCTACAAACTTTGAATAGAGAATTTTTGAACCCAAAAAAGTAAAAAGATATACTCATTTGCATAATGTCGATTTTTATGATTATCCGACGTACTCATTTGCATAATGTCGATTTTTATGATTATCCGACGTACTCATTTGCATAATGTCGATTTGTATGATTATCCGACGTACTCATTTGCATAATGTCGATTTTTATGATTATCCGACGTACTCATTTGCATAATGTCGATTTGTATGATTATCCGACGTACTCATTTGCATAATGTTGATTTGTATGATTATCCGACGCCGCTGAAATGGAAAAATAAAAAAGCACAAACACATCAAACGAATGGAAACCAACTGTTATATTCCTGACTTCGTATAGGAGTTGATTGGTGGATTGTATCTCTTGTATGACACTGTTGTTATATCATATCAAAACTAAAATTACTTATTTTGTACATAGTGCATACATCTACTAGTTTACTATAAAAAAAAAAAAAACTTCCTTCGTATGCACTCAACATATATTGTTTTACCATATTTGTATTATTTTTTAGTGTGTTTCCCTCTTGAATTTATCTCCGAAAACTTATTGATAACAAAAATGAAGATGCAAATCTAAATTTGAATAAAATAAAGATTTTAAGCCTTTTAAGCATTCACTGATTACCATTTAACAAGATGATGAAGCGCAAACATTTGAAAACCAAGGAATTATACATATTTATAAACGTTTGTAGCTTTATGAGCAGGTTTAAGCAAAATTCAACTGAGGTTAACTTTTCCTGATTAAAAGCGAACCTTATTTTTGTCAGTATTTTTTATTTATTAATGAATATTGAATGTTATTTATCATTTAGGTCAATTTTAAATTCTATATAAATACTTATGGTAAATTTGAAAGCAGAAAATGCAGTGTGGTTGTTAATGAGGGAACCCAGTCTATAAATAACAGCGTAATTCGGAACAAGTGTGTCTGTAACTGCGTACTTCGGAACAAGTGTGTCTATAACTGCGTACTTCGGAACAAGTCTGTCTATAACTGCGTACTTCGGAACAAATAGCATACAGTTTTGTTAAGGATATCATACAGACCATAAATGCAATATAGAAAGGGAACTAGGGAAGGAGTCAAAGAGACAACAACCCGACCAAATGACCGACAACAGCCTAAAACCACCTATGGGTGTTTAACGCAAGAAGAACATCCCGCACTCGGAGGCAGGCTTTAGCTGGCTCTTAAACCGTTATATACTAACTCAGGGTCATACATATTCCGAAACATATAAATGAACCAAAATGAAAACAAAAACATATAAGACTATCAAAGGCTGGAGGTTCCTTAAATTGAACATGCGCAAAACTGTGGCAAGTTAAAACATATCTCAACCCTCCCTTTTATATATTTCTATAGCCAATGTGGAATAAAAAACCCACAGCAAAATGAACACTTTAAATCGTTTCTTTCTCTATATTTTCAGACCAAAATCTAGTCCTAGGAGACTTACAGAAACACGTCCTCATCACCAACATGTAAGGAACCACATAAGTGTTCCGTCTATGACAGATATTTCTGAACAGACGCTAATTATTCAGAACGAGACTCCTATATATGAAAACACAGATTCTGTTAATCTTCCTAGCGAAATAAGTGAAACATCTGTTTAATATCATTTGGAATGTGAACCAAAACAGGGAATAAATTTTGACACAATTGAAAAATAAACTGGTGTAGGTGAATTTCCGTCAAAGTCAAGAGTTAATACCGGAAACCAGGGAGGACGTGACTGATAAGTTTTAAATTATATTGAACTTACATTTTACGATGAGGAAGTTCGGAGACAGATTATTTGTTATAAACACGAGTTACCTACCAATGATGTTCATAAAATTATATTTAAAAAAAAATATAAATGTTTAACGAACCAAAAAAATTGAATTAAATACATGCACGTGGATGAAATGCAGAACCACAAAAATTATAAACCCCAATTTATCAATGTATCAATACTAATCATCAGAATTTGTATATTAAGAGGGTCGAACAATACCAGAGGGACATTGAAACTCACAGATCGAAAATAAACTTAACACGGCCTTGGCTAAAAAAGAAAAAAAAAACCAGACAAACGGACAAATAATAGTGCACAAGACACAACATAGGAAACTGTAAGATTCTGCTGATTTTCACAACCAGTGTCAAATAACTTCAGTCGCCCGGATCTCAATCGGAAAAGCAATAAACTTCAAATTTATGCTTTAACTATCTGCAAGGCTGGTCAATGCTAAATTATTCGTATACTGGCCGCCAAAATCTAAAAAAAAAACAAAAATCAGTTTTGATCATATCACACCAATGATATGATAGTGGTTAAATTGTTGTAACACGTGCAGGCTTCTATTTTGTGTCAAATAAACTCATCATAGATACCAGGACTAAATTTAATATATACGCTAGACGCGCGTTTCGTCTACAAAAGACTCATCATTGACGCTCGACTCCAAAAAAGTTACAAAGGCCAGAATAAAGTTCGAAGTTGAAAAGAGCATTGAGAACTAAAATTCCTAAATTATTTGCCAAATACAGCTAATCTATGCCTGACGTAGAAAAGCCTTAGTAATATATCTTCAATAGCACAGAAAAGAATAATACAGCCTGCACTTCTTGGGCAAAACACTACCACTGCCAAAAAAAAAAAGACAGATCATAATCGTGAAACAGGAAGCTTGACCAGAAAAAAAGGCTTAATGCAGAAAAACGTACTAAATTAATCAACACTTAGGAGGGCGGAGATAATGACGGCTTTGAACTTTCTTGAAACACAAATAGGAACTGTGGAAAACATGGCTCGTATCCTACAGTCCAACGACAGCCAAGCCCCCACTGACCTGTATTCCACATAGATTTGAATTGTAGCGAGCAATAATTAATAATTTAAACTTCTATGGCTAGAGAAAATTATAGTAGCTAAGTTAAAAATTAATGCGACATTGAATATATATAATCAAATTTCATTTCTCCTCCATTATATCATGTTCATGTATGTATTGAAAAAAAACCATAACAAATATGTCTTAAACGACTTTTGAACAAATGAAATTGCCTAATTATTATAATAGTGCAAAACTAATTGAACACGATTTTGGCATTACAGCATCGATTAGCGATACCTAGTAGATTATTTCAAAGAAAACACGTGACAGAATCGACAAACGGTATTGTCATCCAGAAATATCGAAAGTACTGCTCTTCAAGCCGGTTGATAATGTTCATAACAGACTAAAAAGAAGAACTCACTTCCATATTAACTTCCGATATTCTCCAAGAAAATGAAGAAGAGAAATACATAACGAAAATCCAAAGCTTTGATGGTTGCTTGAAATTGATGACCCTGAAGGCAACTTTCATCAGTATCTGTCCAACTATCGTATTCTCCAAGTTTACTGACGGCATTTAAATCAAGTGTCAATGTACCTTTTTCTGAAACTATTAATCCCTAAACGATAACTCCTGCACTATAAACAGTGGTTGCAGTCCATGTTGTTGGATCTCCCAAAACTTAGAATGAATTGAAATTATATATGCTATTATAAAGATAACATAGCTGAGAGGGGGATAGAGCAGATTGGAACCTCTCGTAAAAGCCTTCTCACCCTTGGCTTCGCCGCGGTTGACAATGTTTTCTCTGGGTAACAATATCATCTATGATTTTTTTTTTAAATTCTAACATGACGTTCTTCAAACGGTTTGAGTACACATCCGTGGTGAAATAAGAGTATATCGTTTTGGCTGTTCCAATCGTACTCCTGCGGCATAAGCTGTTTTATGAATGAGCTACCGAAAATCATCAAAACAAGGAAAAGTAAATAAACGATGCTAAAATGTGTTATAAATGCCATTAAGTTTTTTTATAGACATATACGACATATACGTACAATTATCATTTAGAGTCATCAAAACCTATTTAAATATGTTATTGTAAATAGTTTGCCACTTATTCAGTTTGCTGTTCTTTTACGTCAATTTAATAGCGCGTTTATTTATGGGAACAGCAAACAATTCCTTCACCTACTGTACTTCGATCCAAAACAATTGTCGTATTTGTCCTACTAGTAAGATAATCGAAATAATTCATGGGGGCTTCTATATATCAGGATTTTTCCACGGGTTGGCCATTTATGCCAAATATTTAACCCTGAGCGATGTATTCAAGCCCCCATGAACTATTTCTTATGTATTTTCTATATCGTCACGTACAGAATAATGTTACGGGTATTAGAAAAATCAACAAAAGTGAAGCAAGATGTTTTACTATTTTATTTTGACAGTCAAATAATAAATATTCGGCCTAAACGTAGAATTTAAGCATTGTCTTTATTACTTGATGTAAATTCAATTTATTGTCCTTTACATTTTAGATTTTTGATTTCCCCTGGACGAGATGGTGACATTGAAAAAAATTGTCACCCATTCAGCCATGTGATAGAGTAAATGAGTATCCTCGTATTACCCAAAATAGATATGGCATTTTAACGTGAAGTATGATAATATTTATATATTACCCATAGCTGAGAGGTTGATAAAGCAGATTGTAACCCCGAAAAAAAGGTTGACAATGCTTTTTTCGTGGAGTACAATCTGCTCTATCACCCTCTGAGCAATGTGTAACACAATTATTTAATTTATTGTCTCTTATGAATGAGTTTCATTTAAAAAGTATTTTCTATGACGTCACGTACATAACAACGTTACGGGTATTAGAAAAATAGTGATAAAGTAAATTAACACCCTCTTATAAACCAATCAAAATAAAGCATTTAAATGCGAAGTATAATAAAAACGTATATTTTTTTTATCATGTTTATTCATTACTAAATTTTTAGCGCATCAAAGATATCATATTATTTGGCTTCCCGACGCGAGTTATATCTACATTAAACTAATTAGTTGCTCGCATCACAATAGTTCGACGGAAAAATCAAATACAAAATTGAAGAGTATTAAACAAAGAAAATTATGAAACGTTGTGCCAATTACCTCTCAAGCTATCTATATCTTAGGATTGATAAAAACCTGAGTGTTTCCAATAATTGAAAATTTGTATAAACAGTAAAATTACAGAAACTAAACTTATGAACTATATTTCATGTTAACACAACAGTACACACTATGGGTATGCTGATACCCGGAGAACGAAATGTAAACCAGAAGTATCATCGACAAGTAGAAACCATTTTTTTTCTTTGAGACGCAAGAATCGCGTTTCGTCTACATAATACACATCAAGAGCGCTCGAATCAAAATAGTCGAAGGCAGAACTACGTATACAATTTAAAAAAAAATATTTATTTTTACAGAAACATAGTATTTTTAAAAATATAATGTGATTGTAAACCATGTTTTAGTTATTGTAATGTTTTAAATACAGACCGAATTCTCTAAAAAGAATATTTTTACATCTATTTAAATTGTCCTAGTAAAAACTTATATTTGTACAGTGTTTTGAATGTTATATAACATGTTGAAGTTCCCCTCTCCTCTATATCTTATTAATGGTGTGCCAAGGAATATTTTAAAAAAGAAATCATTTGCGATTAAGCTATTTTTTCATAACACACTTAATCATAATTATCAAATATAATAAACTGACAGACGAAACGATACGACACACTTAACATGGATATTTCAGAAACACAAGTTCAAGGAGAGTCTAGCGGAAATATCCATTATACATGTACATGATCATCTCGCCTTTTATAATACACTTAATATTGGATGAGTCTTGATCGTTTCCGCTAACACCAACAATTATCAAAACGAAGATGGACGACGAAAGAAAAGGTAAACTCCATAATACTTATGGGAAAGTTTTGATTATGATTAGCATTTCATTCATTATGAACAAACATATTATATTTACAAATTTTAGTTATGATAATGATGATGAACTAAACATCTCTATCAAGGAGACTATTATATAAAACGGACGCTCTGGAATACTGTCTCATCTGAGAGATATTTACTCCATAGTCAGGTGCTGCTAGGAGTCTGCTGATTGATATTGGTTAATGTATTTATATATAATCATGATGATCAAATTAAAATCACCTCTTTGGTCGTAAACCTTAGGTCTCAACCGACCTCACTTCCAATGTCATTATGAAACTCTGTGCGCTATCCTTTATTTCAAGTTTATTGGTGGTGTCTCCTAGCTATTCCTACATTTTGTATTTTACTATTCCGGGAGACGAGTGGAAGAACAATAGATAAGATAAGATAAATAGTAATTTATTCAAGTGTCACATATTGATCTACAATAAAATTACAAAACAAATTATCATAAAAAAACGGATTAATACCCAGCCTATTAAGACTTACGAGACACTGTATATACAAATAAAAGTTATAACAGTTATACTAAAGGAAACATTTATTTTTACAAAAAGGCATAGTCATGTATTACATGACTTTAAAATACCACTAGGTTAATAAAAGGTTACTTAAATATTCAGTAACAAAAAAAAAAAACATTCAGTAAGAATTCAGTTAAATTTCAGTAAAAATTCAGTTAATTTATAAAAGTTCAGTAAAAAATAACGTTTAATTCAAAAGAGATTCGTTAAATAAGTTTAAACAATATTATATACATGTTTTACGTCTCATAAAACATGTATGGAGTGTATTAGCTAAAAGTTGTTAGATTTCATCACATTTTATTAAAGATGTAAATTTGCATGCAGTTGTTAATATTTCAAAATTGTCAATCAACTGTTTGGCATTTTGAAAATATTTATATCTAATGTCAAAATAGAGCGGACAGTTCATCATGAAGTGTATTTCATTTTCTACGGTTGAGTTGTCACACACTTTACATAATCGTTCATTCAAAGAGTATCTGCAGTATGGAGTATCGTCCCGTTTAAATAGCCAACGGCAGATTTCTGTCATTAAAAATTCAGATAATAACTCATCATTATCTAGAATCCTCAGTTGGTCTTTAATAAGATGTACAGCTGCTTTTAATGATATTTGAGTATTATTGACTAGATCTGCATATTCAATCGAGTTTCTAAAAGTGGTCACTTGCTTGTGCCATCCTTTCCGACATATTGATGCCCAATGAGTCTGTCATCGTTTGTGCGTTTGAGCCTACACAATAGACGGATGCAAGACAGTTTTTGTTTATTGAAACACGTAGTAAGACTCAAATCGACACGTACTGCGGAGTTTGATGTTCGTTTTCCTACAGCTAAACATAATTGGCATGCTTTGTTTTGAACGCTGTTAATCACACCATATTGTTTTGTTCCAAATATATCACTTCCATAGAATAGGATTGGCTCAATTGTTGTTTCATACAGATTGGAGAAAAACCAATGAGCCATTACCTCCACTACTTATAAACTTTTCGTATATGGCGCCTAGTGCACGACTAGCCGACTTGGCCAATTCTCCAACAGCTTTTTGCATATTTAAATGTTCATCCAGCCAAAGGCCGAGGTACTTATATTAAACACCATATCCGATGTTAGTATTAGAGCACGTTAATAAATAGTTACTACGGCTAATCGATGGGTTGTCAAAAATAGACAACCTGCGTTTTGCCAGCATTAATATAAAGTTTCCATTTATTACACCAATATGTTACCACGTTCAACATTTGTTGTAGTTTCCATTCGCCATGTGCAATAAGCGCAATGTCATCTGCGTAAAGCAATATACTCATGATAATGTCATCTCTTTTGATACCACTCTGTAGATCGTTAATTCGTTGGGTTAAGTCTTTTATATAAACGGCAAAAAGGCTCGGAGAAAATTAATCAGCCTTGTTTAAGTCCGGCGTCAACATTAAACCATGGAGTGAACTGATCATTTACTTTAGCTGCACAGGATACGTTGTCATATAATGACTGTAAAGCTGACATATATTTTACTCGTATACCTGCATTAGACAGTATATACCAAAGTAAGTTTCTTTGAACCGTATCGAATGTCTTACGCATGTCCACAAAGCAAACGAAAATTGATAGTGCTGTGTAATTTATAGATATGTTCCTCCCAGCTAGGTTTTTTTTCTCGGAACCTGTTCTGTTCGTCGCAGAGAATATTAAGAATATCATTAACATCTAGCCATGATGAGAGTCTTGCGTTTAAAACAAGTACAAAACAGTGAATTTTTCTCGGAACAGAAATAAGTGTTTTTCCTCTGTAATTCAGAGGGTTGTTTCTCGTGTCTGATCCTTTTTTAAAAATCGGATTATTCCCTTCGTCAATTGATCCGGCACTTTCCCAAGTTCGAGGCACATATTGTATATTTTAAGTGTAAAAGATCTATTGCTGTTGGATTTTTCAGAACTTCAGCAGGAAATTCATCAAATCTAGTAGCTTTACGAAGCTTTGCTCGTTCTACTACAATAAGAATGTCTTTGCGTGAAATTGGTTCTTTCAGCTCTAAGACATCTGGTTGATTTTCTATGGTCTCGTTGTTGTAAGTTGGAGGGTCTGAAATTTGGATTAACACTAAATAATTGTTCAAGTCAGATTTCCATTTTCCTAGAACTACGTGTTTATCTGTTTTTAATATTCCTCCATCGTCTATAATTGACCATGGTATACTCTGGTTACGTTCATTGGACATGCCTACTTTGCCAATAGATTTCCTAAAATCTCTTTGGTTTGACGCCATTAGTTTTTTTTCCGAGTCTGTTCTGCTTTTCAAGTAGATGTTTCCGCTTATATTTACGGTTAAGTCTGTCAAATGTTTTCCATTTGGAGCAATAGTTGGCTTTTAGACTTTTCTTATGAAGACAGGGACCTGTATTTTCTTTAGTGAACACACTTTTTTCAATGGTTTTGCAAATATTCGTTCCAATATGGCTTATATCTCGATTTACCATGCATATCCGTTGAAATCAGGTTTCGGTTTCATTTTAGGAAGTTTATAATCTAATTCATCCTTTAACAATACAGAAAATTCATCAAATGCTGACTGAATGTTGTTTTCGACGTTGGTTGCATTTTCATTACGGTTTATCGTTTCGTTAATTCGGTCCCTTGTAGCATTATCCAAGAGAAAATTATCAGGAATGTTATTCAGATGATGTTTTCTAGAATTTGAGGTTGTTTCGTCGATAGTATGCGTATTTTTCTCAATACATACTATAGGGACTCTTATTTCACAAATAATATTGAATGATCAGGAATTTTTTCCGGGTTGTAATTCACTTGATTAATTATGTCTATCATTTTCAACACTATAAAATCCAAAACTCATTGAATTGTTCATGCGGTACACACATATAATCCACAACGGATTTGCCTTGTGGCGAGATATAGGTAAAATTATTTAATCCAATTCTTCGGTTTAACATTGCGAAACTTATATTCGTCAATAAATCAATAAAAAGATCACCGTTATAATTTTCAGTCACATCAACTACTAACCTAGGGCTTATTTCGTGAACTCCTTTTATGTAATCTGATTAATTTCCACAGCGATAATTGAAATCGCCGCATATCACAACATTTCAGATTGATTGATTACAGTAAACCTGTTGTAGTTGGTTTTCAAAAAACAATTCTTGATCATTAAGCCGACTAGATTCATTCGGAGGCAGGTAACATACTGCCACACAGAGAATAAAATCCGAAGATTTACTTTTCACTTTAATCCACAATATATCTTCAACGCTGTTATCGAGCGTTGTAATGTCGTAAAATTCGAATAAATCGTTCTCTGAAAAGGCACCTACACCACCTGATCCACTTTGATCATTTATGTGCCATCAATGATCGGTTTCCGTGACCCTTTAAGGAAAGTTTCACAGACGAAAAATATCACAATCTGTCTTTGAAGCACAAGTTGTCAAAGCGTTGTCATTATCTTTTATCGACCATCCGCGACAGTTCAATACCCTACATCGCAATCTGTCCTATTGGCGTTTTTGAACGAGTCTGTTTCCGACAAAGACCAACTCATTTTCTTTTCCGATTTCTTTGAGTAAAGTTCTGACGCTACTCAGGAACATTTTTGTTTCTACTGGTAGATCATTGTCAATATACACTTTTTTTATCAGCTGGGTTATTCTTTAAGTTACGTTTGTTCTTGAAAATGTCCTTTTTCTGTTCGTTGTCTTCAAGTTGAACTACCACTACTCGAATATATCTTTCGTTTTCATTCCTACGTGTCACTTTCTATATTTTAGCATTGGGAATAGAAAGACCGTCTGAATAAATTTTGTACATTGTTCAGTGTAACCTCTGCATTGTCTTTTTCTCTTCATCATATGCTAAGTTCCTAATGATCACATTATTTCGGATGTCTATACTTTTTTTCTCTAGAATAAAGTTTTCACTGGATTTCTACGCGTTGTCGATTTTAAGATTCATGGTGAACATATCGTCTAGAAGCTCTTGTTTAACCTTTCCAACTTCTTTTTCGATGTGTGATTTATTTAATAAGGGCAATTTCTATGTTCGCTGAGATCGTTTCTTCCAGATTTGATTCAAGTTGATACAAATGGATGTTCATCATGTTAAAGCTAGCCGATATATTGTTTGCTAGGTTTTGTATTGCAGAAAACAAGAAAGTTTCGGACTCCCTCATTTTTGGTAGCACAGTTTGTGTTTCCTAATTTGCAGTTTTCCATTTCTTTGACTCGGCACTGTCTATATTTCTTTCTGTTATTGCAAGCTATGTTGTTTTTGTCATTAGTGTCTAACTGGGTCAAAGGTGTATTTATTGCAAATGTCCTATGTAAAAAGGACAATTATCCTTTTTTAAAAAGCGCAAATGTCCTATGATTTGAAGCACAAGTGTCCAAAATAAAAAAAAAGCGCAAATGACCTGTGAAAAAGCGTAAACGTCCCGAACCGATTTTTCTGTGTAAATTATATATAAAAATTATTTTTGATATGTAACATTGGGAATTTGATTGTTTGAAAAACATGCATCAATTATCAAAATTAAGTGTTTTTAATATTATGAAATTTCTAGAAAAATAAAAGTATTAAATTTGAAAAGACAAGAGCTTTCAGAATGACAGTAAAGCGATTGTTTAAACATTAATTTTACTTGTGTCCTGGCATTTATCAATATCACAAGGACCAAACATATGTATCTGTCTATGTAGTAACAATTACCTTGCCTCTTATAGATTTTTGAAAGGGATACGATTGGTAAAAGGAATACATCTACACGTGGTGACTACATATATTTGATAAAGGGTGTTAGTTACCATATAGTGTTAGCTACTATATGGGGTTAGTAAGAAGTTACTTCCCTTTCAAAACAAAAACAAAATCTGAAAGTTTTCAACAGACGAAAAAATTGATAATGAACGATTAAACGAAATCGATCAAACAAATTTAAAGCTAACGAGTTGCTGTTATTGGCATTCGTTTTTATAGACAAAAAGAAGTTGTTTCATAATACTAAGTAATGAAGACTTAATTAAGTTGAAGGCCGCTAGTCTAAGTATCTCATGTGAAGATAGTCGGTAAGATATATTCGTCACATGGTGTGTTAATGCGATATATATGGGATCAGTGAATCTAATATGGGGATCAGAGTTCGCTCTCATCCCATATGGAATTTACTGACCCCCATTTATATCGTATTAGGTCACATCATGTAACTATCCTGATTTAGAGTTATATTCCGCAATTTGATCGGCTGATTTTGTCCTAAATAATTTCAGTACAATTTTATAACGTCAAATGGAATTATCTCCCTTATACCGTTTACCTATTTTTTTTTCGCTTACTAGTTCATATATTTTTCATTCTTCACAGTTTTAGATTGAATAAAAACATTTATTTGGTTGATGTTGTCCTAATAATTGCATTTGAATATATAAATTTGTCATATAACAAAATCAGGATAAATTCGTTACAGTGTGTAACATATAATATTAAATTCCACATATTATTCCCATATATCTTAAGACATAGAAATTAAAAATATCAACATATAAAGAAGATGTAATTATGTCTAACTGTTTTCAATTTTACATTCATTTCAGATTTGAATTACATATATGTTGGTTGCTACAATAGATATATAAGTAAGAGGTTTAAGTATACAGAGACTGATCTGCATGATAAAATGACTCCATTCGTTTGTATGAACAGTTGCCAATCAATACACCGTAGTAAGATTTTTGGAATAATGGTTAGTATATAATATTAGATTGAATCGTCTTTGGTTAAACAAATGAAACTACATGTATTTCAACATGTTAAATGCAATAATCTTATTACTCCTCGTATGACTACGACTGTCCGAAATCAGGGCTATCTTTGAGACTGGAACATCAATGGAAATATAGCATGAATAGAGTCAGTGTATCCCACTCAACCGCATCATTGGTGTCAGAAAACATGTCATAATAGCATACTGTTGCCCTCTGTTATTAAATGGTCTTCAATCGGTATATTGAGACGAAATTTGTGTAATGATCAAGTACTGCAATCGAGTCATTAAAGATATTTTATCAATAATAATTTAATTTTGGATGTAACACATCTTTTAATTGGGTGAAAGTGTTTTGTCCATCAGCTTATACATGTTATATACACAATTTTCTCATGTGACCGCGATGCCATGAACGTTTTTTTTTATCATTTATTTAGTTACTCCTTTTTAGAATTAAGGATGTACTTAGGTGAGGTTTTGGAATTTGTGTCACATGTTTGGACTCCTTGGTGTTTTTCCATACAACACAAGGTAAAATATTTTGCCCCATAACACCCATTTATTTTTTCATATAAGACTAAATAGCTCATGAAACGTCATTTATCAAAATTTTAGAAGATTCTTGATTTTTGATGTTATTTCTTCCTAGACAGAAATAAAATATTAATCATTCCCTAATCGCTTTTAGATAATTGTGTAGTGTAAAATTGTACAATTTCTGACCGCTTATTTGCTTTTGAAAACATCATTTAACTTGTCCTAAAATAAAATTCTGCAGTTGTATGATTCAATGTAATTGTTATATAAGAATTTGACTTACAATCTACATTGCCTATTCTTTTTTTTTTTTTTGCTTTTGTTTTGAAATAGGATTACGAAGGCTCAATGTCATGCAGTTATCATTTTGAATCATTTGTTAATCTGAAATGCAATCCCACCCGATCCATAAACAATGTTGTCTATTATGTGAAACATTGAAAAATATTTGAACTTCGAACAAGTTTGTCGTGATTTTCTGTCCATACATGCAAGTTCACAGATTTCATGGCACCGTGTCACGAACACTAAGAGCGTAAGAATTTTTTTCTTAATATAAACCCGTATAAGGAGGTTTTTTCTTCACTTGAAATTCAAAATATTAATAATCGTTTATAATATCGCTATGAGTATATCAGTTTCCTTTTACAAAAACGTTAAAATGGAAAATCCTGAAATATTACAGAGTGGTCACATGTGCATGTGTGAAAACAACAATTGGAACCATGAATACTTCTTCTTTACCTACGAGCGTTATAAAGAAAAAGACACTGCATGTAATATAGATTGTTTTGGTAATAGAGGTGAAAAGTGTGGTGGTTATTCGACATATTCCATATACAGAATCTTAGCAGGTAAGCAGACGAAATGAAAAGATATAGACAAAAAAGGTAACTTGAACATATAGGCCTTTCGTGTTTAAGTTATTTAGCTGCTTTCATATGAAGGAATAGAAGGTGCATTCGGAAAAGACGACATTACACGAAGTAATCAACATCTATGAGGAAACATTGATTTCAAACCAACCCTGTTATTTTTTCAAAACAATGTAGCTCTAACATTTAATTGAGGTTTTTAAATCATTTAGAAAATTACTGGCTTTTAAACCATTCAATCAGCAAAACATGAATTGTTTAAAAAAAAAAATACCACATGACAAATATGACAAATACGTTACATACAATATTTAAACATTTGCTACCACATTTTAAAATATAGTTATTTGCTGTAAATGTATCAGTGGAAATTCTGCAAAAACAATTTGTGTGGCTTTAAAGGAAAACACTTATAAGTGGGGTTTTTTCTACACTTCCCGCAAAAAGTGAAAGCATCTCGTTATAAATTTCATGCGTCCGAAACGCTTTTCCAATCTAGATTAAATCTTTATCAGGGTATGCTCAAAGCCGTATATTTGTAACACTTCATAAATGTCCTGCATCCGAACTTTCACGTTTTTAAGCTACACGTAATTTAAGACAAATGAATAATCCCGTTCAATCCGGATTTACAAAAAGCAACATATATTGTGAAGCTAAACATGCTATAGTAGATTGAGTCAAATCAGGTAGAATCAGGAATCTGATGTACAGTGGTTGTCGTCTGTTTATGTAGTTCATACGTGTTTCTCGTTTCTCGTTTTCATAAAAATTAGACCGTTGTTGTTCCCGTTTTAATGGTTTTACACTTGTAATTTTGGGGTCCTTTATAGCTTGCTGTTTGATGTGAGCCAAGGCTCTGTGTTGAAGGCCATACCTTGACCTCTACTGATTTACTTTCAAATTGATAGACTGTTACTTTGATGCAGAGTTGACTAATTGGCATTCAAACCATATCTTCCTATATCTATTTATACTTTTAATTTACATATAACGGTAATGATTGGAAAGGCAATAAAGAATGTAAGAATTAATGCAAACCATTCAGTCATTTCATATTAAGAGAAGAATCGAAAAGTAATAGAAAGAAAAATATACAAAAAATAAAAATCAGAAAACTACTGAACTCCGAGAAAAATTCAAAACGGTAAGGCCCTAATTAGAACGAAATTCATAACAGTGTGGTCGACAGTAAAACGTTTATTAGTAATTGTACTGAAAAGTTTACCTTTAACTTGTATGTCGTGGGCGATGATTTTATGCTCACTCAGTCTATCGGAGGCCTTCAAGTGGGGATTTAAATAATCATTTGTTACAAATTTTGATACATAAAATGAAACTTTCTTTTCACAAATCATTTAAGGAATTTATTTTAAATAATTGTTATACCATCACTTACAACAGTTTCACTTTTAAGAATATTAATGTCCAGAGCTGATATCAATAAATAATAATAAAAAAAAAAGTTTATTCATGGTAAAAAAAACCCAAAAAAACTTTTAAGTTAATAGGGACCCGCGTTATTTCAGAAAATATCTTATTGATTAAGAGAACAAAAACTTCTACGTTGTGATCATTTAATAGTGGCCTTGTATTTATTCAATGCTAACCATGTGGGCTTTGTTTTTTTTCTATATACCATAAATCGATTCGTTCATTCAGATTTTTGTCAGTTTGCCTTGGCTCTTCAAGTCCAACACACAACTTCTCACGAAATTGGTATTTTTCTTACAAAAATTACATCCATGTGATGTATTCTTTTCATGGAGAATGAATGTTGCACCTTATTTTATTTGTTATCGTGTTTTTTTGTGTGTATCATTGACGTATAAGACAACCTGAATCTTCTTTATTCAAATTTAAAACATACGAGATGGCAATTATGACACAAAATAACTAAATTAAACTTATAACAGAAGAAAGATAATGAACATCGCTTTTATAGTCTTCTAAATATCGAAGACGCGTGGTCTTTTTAAAAATGATGTAAATTTATAAAGGAAACAACAAACAAAATAGTTCGAATATTTATATTAGAAAAAGTAACGGTGTGTAAATCATAACAATTATTTTATTTCAATGAAAATCAAACTGTTGAATTTTTTCCGCTGCGAGCAAATTTTTAATTTTGGTCGCATTTTGAAAATCAATAAATCTTGTATTCTTGTTGGAAGCTGCACTGTGTAGTTTATACCCGGTTTCTTTTCAATGCATGGGTAGGCATTATATTCGTGATTATTTTTGCCCGAGCGATATCGAAAAACTATTATAAAAAGTGTCCTAGTTCAGTGAAAATGTACGTCATACTTATTTCCTAAACAAATAAATAAACAAACATTAATTAACATACAACACTACCAAAGGCCAGAGACTCCTTACTTGTATGATTTTGTAAAAAAATGCATCTTTTTAACAGTCGAAAACAAAATTGTCTGTCCAATGGAAAAGTCGAAGCCCAAAAAAGATGAACAGTGCATTATAGAAACATAGAAGCTGGTTGCAAAAGTTGACGACAAGATCTATTTTATAACTTGAGTATGGCCTAATACTATTAACCTGAAATAAATATATATTTATAGCAATTCCCTTGATACGAAAGATCTACATGTTGCCTTGGGCTTTTTTTTTTCTTTTTTTTTTTGCTCTTTGGTTGGGTTTTTGTCTCAATGACAATTCAATTTTCATTCTTATCATAGATATAACTGCATGTTAAAATAAGAATATGAAGTGTGATAGACAATCAGACACATTCTTTCCAGGGACCAACAGGCGTTATCAAGCTATAGGTCCCCGTATGGCCTTCGACCATTAGCAAAATACACACTTTATAGAATGAAAGCTCCAAGAGGTCTTGGGATGAAAAAAAAAAAAAACAAACATAAAAGATGAGCGAGAAAAAAAATAAGGGATACCGCATGGAAATTGGAAAATGGTCCGCAACATTAATTTAGTCAACTCACTGAGTTGAAATTAAAGACCTGGCGAATTTTAGCCTTTTGCAGCGGATGTGATGTATGTTTAAAAAAAAATCATGGTTTGTTTGGACATTTTTATAAATCAAGTCTTGTTTTTAAATTATTTGCAAGTAAGTTTTAAGTCATGAACAAATAATCACTCACAGAAAGACGTCAAATCCATCAACAAAAGAAAAAAAATTAATAGACGACCGACAACGCACAGAATACCATGTATGTGTTCCGGACCATATGAGTATTTGGCCCATACGCATATATCATGACCATAAGGGTATACTAATATGGTCCAACCATACACGTATGGTCCAAATACTCATAAGGTCCGGAACATATTTTATTTGCGATCACAAATGCACGAAGACGTCCATTTCTATGTAAATTGGGTCGATTTTTTTTATATAGATAAGATGAATGCGTTTCTGTTGCCAAGTGTTTTTCACAAGTATAGTAGCAGTATAGCAGAACGGTTTAAGTTTCCTATATACGCCAAATGATACATTTTGCCAATACAATAACGTAAATGCATGCAAATTTCACAAGGTTTAATCCGAATAGCTTTCTTACTATCCAATAACTTTCAAGTACGAAAAAGACAGGGCAGAAGTATATTTTGTCTTTATGTTTCGTATTTGCACAACTTTTGAAAGTTGATTATGCATTCGTTCTAAAATAAAATTAGACCAGATAAAAGTTAAAAGATTACATAACTCGACAATCGCAATTGTTAAATCCGAAAAAGATAATCAATCAATACATGCATTCAGTAAGTCATTCTTTTTTCTGAAAGAACATGGCTTTGCGATATCTTATTATGAAAATTGATTGTCGAAACATAACAAAAACACAAGTAAAGGACGTTTAATTAATCAATATAAATCAAAACACAAATTCGTGATTTTAATTTAGTATTTCGAATTATTTTATATAGGCGTTGAGAACCTTTGGTGACCCCACGGTTTAAATGTTTATATTAAGGACGTCGTGAGCAATGGGCGTTATAGACGATCGTTCACCTAATCTGTCCCAGTCAATGGGATATTAAAGTGCGACAATCAATGTCCATAGCCACACTGTTATGAATTCGATACTATATGGCAAAATCAAATGATAAAACACATCAAACGAATGGACAACAACTGTGCTCCACGTTCGAATCATGTAATGTAACTATTTTTTAAATATTTCATTTTGCGAAAACGAAGAGAAAAAAGGTTTCGTAATTTATACGGAAAGACACTCAAAACGAAGGACACGTCAAAAAAAAAAAAATTGACAATGAGAATATGAATATTTTGTGAAATGATTTTTTTTTCTGTACATAAATGTTTCTCTCATATTAGACTTGCAATTTTTACAGACAGGAATTCATCATTAGTGCCAACTTCAAGCCCAACCACAGAATATGCGCAAGAGATAACTACAGCATGTACAGATGATTTAAATGCAACATCTTTTCCAATTCAGGATGGAAGAACAAAACAACACGGAATAACAAATAGTGAGTGCAATACTCAATGATAGTACACATTCTTGATTTTATAGTCTTATTCAGTACAGTTCTTACCTTTTAGAATGATCAAATTAGTTTTTATATAAAACAATAACGCTAGCATTTACTATATTTAGAACAAGGAAACCAATTAACAAGACCTCAATAATAACTGTGGTATCCATAACTCATGTAATTAGAGATACTAATAAATGTGTCGACAATTCTAACAGGATCATCAAATGAAATAGACATAACAGTTGAGCTACTATCCACCATTTTCGACATTTGAAAATGCCTGTACCAAGTCAGGAATATGACATTTCTTATCCATTCGTTTTTGATGTGTTTTGTTATTTGATATTGCCATGTGATTATGGACTTTCCGAATTGATTTTCCTCTAAGTTCATTATTTTTGTGATCTTACTTTTTTCTATCTAATTGAGCATTAAACTAAGAAAAAGTCGTCTTTTTAAAAGTTATTTTGCTGATTAGAGGTATTGTATCTGGGGATGTTGTGGTATTATTTTGAGGAATTATGAATATAATATATGTTTTCAGACGTGAATCACTTTCAATAGAAACGGATGGATCTGTCGTAGAGTTGTCACTTGTTAAGGGTACTTAGTCTGAAAATTGAACCCAAGAGTGTTAGAATTAGATTTTCATGCTGATACATGATTGTCCCTCAAAGGGATTGTAACTCACACCTTTGTTACACAACCACACCAATCGCCCAGACTCATTTTCGGCGTTCTATGCCCTTCGACCACATCCTCTATAAAATATAATGTCAATAGTCGTAGTGTTACCTTGTCTCGTAAGGCGTATTTATAGATAGAATAGACATAAGACATGTGGTTTAAGCGAATGTAGATGTTATATTATTTTAAAACAATGTATTTTTATTTGTCAGCAATCTGACTCAACATTTTGTATATACCATATTGGATAACGATTAAATTCATTATACAATCATACAATATGTTATATTATGTGTTCTCGTATTTCTAATTGCAAAACGTCTATACCAAATGTCATGTCTTGTAGGTATTATCGCTGGTGTTTCAGTTGGAGTTGCTTTATTGCTGATTTTATTAATATTACTCGTGTTAACGTTGATTAGAAAAAGGTAAATGAATTCAATAGTTGAACTAATTATATATTTGAATGTTTGACCTTAATGAAAAAAAGTAAATTGTGACTTAATGTGCAGATGCACTTTACCATGGTTACGTATATAACGCATGTGTGTTAATAACTTCTTCTCAATAGGCAAATATCGTAGACAAACATAGCATATCAACAAGGTCGTCATGTTATGGTTGACTCTAGACATTGGCTTTGTAGATTATAAAATTAAATAACTCATTTGATTTTTTTTAATGAGTATTATTTTCACTAGCCCAGTTGTCAGCACTTCTGTGTTCACATAAGTTATCATTGATAATGGTCCTATATATAAAAACACTGTTTGCCAAACTTTCAATTGTTTGAAACACTAAAGAGTTTCTAGCCCAAGAAATAGATTATCGTAGCTGTATTTGTCAAATCTCTCGAATTTTGAGTCAGCAATGCTGTTTAACAAGTTTAAATTTGTATTAATTTGTACAATTAAACCGATAAGTCTATAACTACATGTATTCAATCCCATAACAAATTCAGTTTTTTTCTAAAAAAAAAAAAAAAACACCGTTGATACCGGCTCTAACACTAGCAAACGTTAACATTGCTTATTGGACTTAAACGTTACATACTTTATAACAGACTCCCTCCTTATTATTAATTTTCCTTTTTTTTCGATTAGAAATTAATAATATCAAAGTTTTAACTTTAATTTAGAAAAATTTATAAATAAAAAAGAAAGACAAATAAATCGTATATTAGCGATTGATATTGATCTGTTTAATTTCCTGTTATAGATTGATATATATGTATATCATCATTTTATCTGTATACGAATTTTTGTTTGTTTTTGGGATGGATCAGTCAACGGCATGTTATTCCTGAGGTTGAAGTTATAAAACCCTGCCCAGTGCACGGAGCACAAAATTATGCTCGAAACATGAAATCCAACATTGTGATTGGTTCATTTTGGGGTAGTAGTACAAAAGACTAGCTCGAAAGTTTTATTATTTCAAGGCTCATTTCGACTAAAGGCAAATTCAAGATTGCATGACGGTTGATTTTGATGAGGTTGGAATTTTGACTTGCAAGCTAAAAATCATCAGTGTTAACATTTTTTGAAACTATTTAGTAATTATAGCTAATGCCCCCTAATTGTGTTTCGATATCTTCTTCTTATTGAGTAACCTATTCATTCTCTATTAGTTTGATAATTGCGTCTTAAAGTGACAGTTCGGTATGAAATATGCGAAATCATGTCCATTTCAGTTTTCTTACTACTTAAAAGTTAGTAGTGTTAACTTTAATATTTTGAAATGTTTAAGCCTTTAAACAATAAAATATGGTAATTTAAGGAGGTAGACCTAGGTTAAGGGAAATAACTCTTAAAATCATCAGTACGTTTGTGTCAACCATTTTCAAAAATATATTCTAAGCTTCTAGGTTACATAGATTATTTTCAATCTGTTTCAGGTAAATGCTTAAAAAACATTGATGAACTTGACTTTTACAAACGCTTAACTGATTTAAAGAGTTATCTCCCTGAACCAAGGTCTACCCCCTTAAGTTTTGTTTTATGCTACAGGTCAAAGACAAATGTATCAAGAAGTTTGCAATCCAGTAATAATACAGATGACTCAGTGCGATATGACAACGTTACACAATCTATACAAGGGTCTTACAGTCCTTACGCAACACTTACTATTCAGAACGATTGTTCGACCTATGATGATTTAATGCCTAAAGAAGACACATATGAAAATACCGAAACGATTGCTACAAACACAGAACACAAGTCAAAAAAGAAAAAAAGACGAAAAAGATGATTTGCATATATATATATATATATATATATATAAGATACGTGCGTGCAAGCAGCGATTAGAATATATTACCTTCTCAAGAAGTTCAATTCTAAGATTTCCAGCTTTGTTATAACATATTTCGTATTTTGAATTTTTTATATATTTGTTTTATACAATGACAAATAAATAGTTGATAAAGATTAGTCCAATATCTGTCAATATCAGAGATAACAATACATAAAAATATTAAATGTAAACGAAAACGATCTCCAAGAACCGAAAAGTTCAAATGGCAAAATCTAAAGCTCAAACACACCAAAAAAACGGGAAACAAGTGTCATATGCCTGACTTGGATAAGGCAGCCCATCATGCAAAAAATGACGGATTAGACATAGTTTTAGAGCTAGCTAAAGCTCTCACTTGAATGACAGCGATATAAAAATTACATCATCTTGACAAAAAATTGTAAACACAGCAATCAGACATAAAGGGTTAAAATAAATTTCTAATATTGTTTTTTAGAAACTATCTTTATTTCTTTTACAAGCTTCATATATTTACCAAGGTGCACACGATGAAACTTCCCGACTCCGTAACTGATTATGATGAAAACTTTATATGTAAAATGTTTCGATGTTGAAAGCTTTTTAGATCAAAGTCTTGAACATACAGAGATATTCAGGGATCTATGACGATAAAGTAAATTACAGATATATCTCGACAGACAAACATATGTATCAACACAATATAGTTAACTATTAAAGTATGTCAAATACGGGCACAATCACCATAATCAAACGTTCTTCTATTTTACTTCAACAAAATGAGGTCAATGTAGGTGATAGTAATCTTCCGATGTTCAAGTCACACAAATTGACCGCAAGGAGACAAATTAGGCAACACCAAAAATATAAGAGAATCGCATTGAATTTTTAAAGTTGCTAAACCCCAGTCACAATCGGAAATAGGATACATCATGTTTTATTATCATATGATGTGTTTTGTGTTCTATTATTTGCCTCTTTGTCTTTTTCTTTTTTAGCCATTCCGTTGTCAGTTTATTTTCGATCTATGAGTTTAACTGTCCCTCTGGTATCGTTCGCCTTTTTTTTTTTTATTACAGATCAGAAAACAATACTGGTATCTAAAAACCGCGAACATTTAGCGCGTGAGACACCGATAGATCGTACTTGGCAACCAATTCGTGATGGTGACCATAACATTTACGCTGGATTAATTTTAGTCGTTCATCGGAGTAACTATGCTGTGTTTGTCTAATGAGCATAATAATGTTAATGGAGTCCGTGAAATGTAAAAGTTCACTAACGTAACACATTAATTGAAACGTGTTAAGTACTGTGTTGGTACTAATCAGAAATAGAGAGAGAGAGACATATAGAATTGTTGAAATCATCATGGTTGTCATAGATTCTAGTTTAAAGTTACAGGCTGTATAAAATGGGTAAACAAGAACACAATCGAATTGTGAGGAAAATTCAAAACGTAAAGTTCCCAATGAAATGCTCCAACACATTTAGCAAATGAACAGCAAATGTCTTACTCATGTCTTGGTACATGCAAACAAATTCGTATGTAGAAAATTGTGGGTTTAACATGGTTTAAAAACTAGCTTAATATGATGATATCTTAATTGATCACAGTCGCATAAAACTGCATTATAAGGATACCACCGATTGAACAAAACATACAGAGATCATGGATACACATTAATCAGTTTAATAGAGGTCAGCAGCCGGTTGTACGAACGTTTCATTAAATTTAACGGCTCATTGTAACATAAATTGGTTTTTTTCCTTTGATGTTTTAATGAAATAATTTGCTTAAAAAGTGTGGTGAGGGAAAACCATGGTATATTATATGCAAATTTATGTTGTACCACACTTTGCTAATTAAATATGCAACTCAAATAGAATCCGAAGGAAAAAAGGTGGAGCTTAGCTATGGTACAACATATTCATTTTCATGTTATTCCATGGCTGAAGCTTCACCCCTTTTTTTGAAAGGTATCCGCCTCTGAAATATCTAGGAAACTGAAAAATGTACTACATGTACGTATAAAGTCAAGATCTTCATTTGTTTTCATTTGATAACAAAAAGCAATTAATTATGTGTACCACATCTTAAGAAACCCTTTTTACACTATATAGGATTGTTACGAGTTCCCTTAATTTTGGAAAAATTACTAAATATTTCTTCTTTCAGTTTTGAAAAAAATAATTTGTAATACTATTATTTCTTTTGCGAAAATTCAATTAAATTACGATTCAAAAAGAGAGGAAACTATAGATAAAGGAAAAAATATCGGCTACAAAAATCTGTGATAAAACAATTACAATTAAAATCAATTAGTGGGACGTACACTATCTACGCTCCCTGGATCCGCCACTGTTTAAATACAGTGTTTTATCATTAAAATTGTGGTTTAATAAATAATCTAATAATCGAATTAATAAAATAACGGAAGAAAAGCAGTTTGTTCGAAAACTATAAATGTATAAATATGCATTTTTCAATCAGATGAACAACCTGTAAAATATAATAATTTGTATGATACCTTGAAAACCAACAAACAAACAATTCTTACCGTTAAGAATAATTATGTAAATTAAATCCTTGTCGGTGGAATCCGACATTATTGTTTACTTTCTGATGACATTATGAAATTACCTGCGCATACGATCATACACGGGGCGCACAACTAAAAAATCGGGAAAATCCGACATTTTCTTTACTTTCTGCAAATTCTATTACATGATATAAAACAAAAGATCATACACGAGGCGCAAAAGTGACTTGCGCCAGCTTCCATTTCATTGGATAAAACTGCAACGTGATCAATTTCCAATATGAGTTCAAGGTCTTGAAGCTGTCAATCATTTCATTTATATTACAAATTTTATATACCATGTGTCTTACTCATTAACATATTTAAACAAACTCATCCTTCGGATTCGTTTGTTTAAATATGTTAACTTATAAGAACCATCATGGTATAATTATATAGTACTTAAAGTGTCATTAGCGTGTCATTAACTAATGTGTCATTAAGTCTGTTGTACAAATAGTTTAATGAAGTAAAAGTTCATTAAAGTGTCATTAAAAATCAAAATAATGATGAACAGGGGGCATCATTAAGCGTTCATTAGCAATAAAAAATGGCAGCCAATATTTTGTTTGCCCCAACTTGGACGCCAAAACATGACCGGGTTGACCATTTAGATTAAATGCACGACGAAGAAGTTAGAAGTTGGTACATATTTAGCAAAGAAAACATACGCTTCATATGTAATTTATTTAGAGACAAATTACAGCAAGCAACCAACAGATCACATGCTCAAACAGTTTGCCTACAAGTTCATTTCCACATGTCAAAATACTGTTTACTGCCATACTGGAATCCCCTGTTTATTAAATGACCTTATTTAATTACATTAGATGTATGTTTCATTATAATACTTTATTCTGATTGGCTAACTGCACATCACTTGTTATTCTGTAAGCAGTTGCATTGCTAAATACAACTTTTCATTCATAATACGCGAGGTAAAACAATAAAGTGCACAGGTGAATTAAATAAAAAAATATATAAAATTCGTGTTTTCATGATCATAGCTAAAAAATGTAATTATAAGTATTGAATGCTTCTTTTTGTAACATTATAGGGTTATAAAAGCGTTGACCGTGCGCACATTTTTAGAATGAAGCGCTTCCGCGCTTCATACAAAATGTACTTCGGTCAACGCTTTTACACCCCAATAAATTTACAAAAAGAAGCATTCAATTCTTAAATGATATTTAGAATGGAAGCGATTACGGGCACTATCTTGGTCCTGATCCGGTTTTTTCAATTGACTATGTAAACCTCATTGTAACACGTAGCTGCCTATATCAACCACTCGATAAAAAAAGAAAATACACATATTTTATCAAATGATATAACAACAAGCATCATACATAATGCTCGTTCGAGATTGCTTTGACATCTGACTGCCTTTTGAGGGACTTGCGTTGGGCATGGGATTCGGGTAATCGAAAAAAAATTGCAAATCCATCAGACTTGGGGTCGTCCCTTTCAATCTCGAAATCGGTAAAAATTCATTCCAAAATATATAAATCATATACTAGTACTTTTCGATCCAATAATAATTTTTTTCCGGGAATGATTTAGATATAGATACCATCATCATACATACATGTATATGAAGATGTGGTATGAGTGCCAATGAAAAAAACCTCTCCATTCTGCTAAGTAACAATTTAAAAGTAAACCATTGTAGGTCAAGGTATGGGCATAACGCAGAGCCTTGGCTAGCACCGAACAGCAAGCTATAAAGGAGGCCAAAATGACTTGTGTAAAACCATTCAAATGGGAAAACAAACGGTCTATACTCTATATAAAAGCGAGAAACACATATGAACCACATAAACAGACGACAACTACTGAACATTCGATTAGAATAGACTACATGTATAATAATTATATTATTTTGAGAAAGTGCATCCTAAGCCTTATTTGACTGGCTAATTATTTTGTATTTTAAAACATGTATTTATTTGTTTATTACGGTTGCAATATGATAAATAATTATTCTTCTCCTTATACATAAAATGATTTCTCATTATCTATATTTACCAATAAGAAAAAGAAAAAAACGATTTGTATGACCAACTCTTATTTTTCAGTAACTGAAAAACTTTTGACGTGATTGTATTATTTCATTCTGTGAACATATAACTGTAGACAATTTTATGCAAATGATATAAGACGGATTCAAGAGGGCCCACTTTATTGTATTTAATAGAGAAGACAGGGATTTTGGGGTAAATTTTGGTCTGGATACACATCTTATAAAAAAAATCTGGATTTGTAAACTTGTCATTTGTATGTATATACGCTGTACAGAATGATTTTTAACTGATGAATTGTGCCAACAGGCACTTGTCTCCAAAACAAATTTAATAAGGTATAAAAGGATTTTTTTCTGAGACAAGTGCCTGTGATTGTGCCGCTAAAAGTCGACGATTTCTGGTATACATATACATATGTATTTCCACTGGTGCATGTCCAACGATCCTAACCAAGATCTAATGAAACAAGGGAATGTGTGCACAGCACAAAGATCAGAGCGATCATTTGTATTTTTTTTACTTCAACATAAAAATAAACTACATGTACCCTCGCCAAAAACTTTGACTTGATCATCAACACATTATTCTTTTAGCAATCCTATTTTGAAGTTCATTGAACCGAAAAACTGGATTAAAATCTGTATTTAGCATACAAAAGAGAAGATCATAACATGGAAACATGACTTGTTTGAATTGTGTTACATTTGTCATGTCGGGACCTTTTATAGCTGACTATGCGGTATGGGCTTTGCTCATTGTTGAAAATAAGGTCACAGTCAAATAACAACTGCCAGTCAAGAGCAATAATCATATTTCAAGTTGAAAGTTCATAACACAAGACATCTTTGTACAATTGATAAAGAATTCAAATATTATACCTTCTGAAATATTTCTTTCTACAACTGAAGTAAGGCGAGACAAAACCCCCTTGACCAAAAGCTGAAATCTGTTCAAGAACGGACGAACGGATTGAACAACAGACAAAAAACGTAATGACCCTCTGCTATTGTATATTTTTTTCAATTCAATTCAAAGTTTTATTGCCATATAAACTTTACAGTTTGTGACATATAACAACAACAAAAACAAATAAAGACAATAACTAAGTAACTCAACATATATATACACAAATTCAGGTAAATATTAAAGGGTCCCCTGTCCTCAGTTCCATTGACTTTTTTTTTTATAAAGGATCCTAGTTTATTCGCTTGTGTTGGTGTTGATGGGTTAAGTATAATTATATATAACTTTGTCATTGTCAGTGAGATTAGCAAATGAATTACTTTCTCTGTTAATGCAATTAAAATATGTTAATCTAATATTTGAATTATGAGAACAATTTATTAAGAAATGTTTCTCATCATCTAGTACTTTGCATTTTTTGCAAAGTCTCTCTTCGCGAGGAATTTTAAAATGCCTTCCTTTTTCAATTAATAATGAATGGTCACTGATTCTAAGTTTTGTAATTAATTTTCTAAATTCAAAGTTTGGGTTAGAGAGGTAATTAGGTTTGATCAATAGATTTGGCTCAAGTCCTTTATACAAATTTAATTTTTAGATTTCAACTTATCCATCAACAGGTTGTTGTAGTATGAGTTTATTTGGGGTTTAATATAGCTTTTAATATTTTTTAATTGTTTTAAATTATTACAGGTTTTTAGTCTATCTATATCAATGTTAGATTCAGAAAGAATATCTTTTGCAAAAGTGAACCATGAATAGGAGCCACTAGAATCCAAAGTTTTAGTTAATTGAAAAGATTCATGTAATAAGGGATTCACATTTGAGGTGAAAAGACTTGCTAAATACATATTAATAGTTTGGGTTTTTATATGACATTCAATAAGCAGTCTTCCCAATTCGTTCCTTGTACCAAAATTTGAGGCACTCTTGTTAGTGCCAAGGGTAAACTTGCAATAACCAAGATGCAAGTTTTGCTATTGGAGTCTTGTCAATAAAATTAAATGGGTCCACAATTTTTCCAGAAACCAAAGCTTTTTTTTTAGCTTTGAAATATGTTATATATGAGTCCAAATATGTTATTTCAGAATTATAAGTTAATATAGGTTTCACTAAGGTGTTGACACTCTGATAGGAAGGCTGCCAAGAGAATTAGTATATGTTTTAATAGAAAACAAAACCTTTTTTGCCTTTTTTGTTAATTCAGCTGTACATATACTATGACTGAGATTACCATTTGATTTAATCAGCAGAACCAAGTAAGGATATTCCATAATATTCTCTATTTTTTGGTTTTTATATACAAGTATAGATGTTTCAAGCTTTTGCTTTGTTGTTGAAAAGACCATACATTTTGTTTTATTTATGTTTAGAGAAAGCTGCCAGATTTCACAAAACATGGAAACTTTATTTAGACTATTTTGGAGACCCTTCTTGTATTCTGATAGTAAAAGCAGATCCTCAGCAAACAGGAGGGAGCCTAGTTTATATTGAAAAAAAAAAACAATCTCGGACTAAGCGATATATTTTTATATGTTTTTATTTTGAGGGGGATGGGTAAACAACTCCCGTCATTTGGCACTGCTTTAATCGTGTATATCGGGGATTTGTAATAAATAATGGCCACCACTGACCACTCGTGTCTGAATTATTTTTAGTGGTTGTTATTTGTTGCTTGTATTATATTTTATTTTCGGTTATTGTTTTGTACTTAAATCAGGCCGTTAGTTTTCTCGTATGTATTGTTTAACACATTTGTTATTTCGATTTATGCGGTAAGGTTTTGCTCATTGCTTAAGACCTTACAGTAACCGATAGTTGCCAACCTTGTATTTCATTTTGGTCTCTAATGGAGAGTTGTTTAATTAGCAATCATACTTCATCTTCTTATATTTATATATATATATATATCACCAGCAAGTTACAGATTAACTATTTATTTTTTACCACGGTTTCTAAGACTAGAGATAGCGAGTACTACTGAAACCATAGGCAATTTGCATTACAAAGATGTGAGACAACATACAATAACCGTACACTGGAATAGCAAGCCCCAAACAGGCACTAAATAAACGGGCTTTTGTGAGCACGCTCACATACCCAGCGACCCCACATTGTAACTGGACAAATAAAATCTCACCAGATTCCTCCAAGTCCAAAGACTCACAACTCTTCATAAGTCAACTGATAATTTTTTTCTTGTGGATATGCACATTTACATCTGGTGCAGGAAAATTGGTACCGTTAATGCTACTACAAATGATTTCCTCATCAACTTAAAAATTACATAAAATTCAGTTGCGATGACAAACTGTTGTAGTAGTATATTGAAGCCAATTAGTTCAAAGGGGAAAAACTCCTAGAAAAAAACGAATTATAATTTCCTGTTAATATGCACATCTACATTTGTGTACGTGTATAAATCTGTATAGTATGTCCTTTTATACGGTGTACAATTGTCTCTTGGCTCAGTCATTATCACTATCTTAGTCAATACCACTGTCCTGTGGGCAGTCCATATATCACGATAATGACCAGTTTTTCAAGAACTATCATATAATTGCATGGATTATAACCAATAAATTTTTGGGAAACAATTTTGAATGTTTTGAAATATAAAAAATCCGTAGCTCTATGGTCCGCAAATGGTCAAATGATAACATAAGGACCTATGAGCTACGGTTCCGCAACTAGGGCAATCCTAGTATCCACTATTTTTTCTTCGAGTTGTGTTTAGTCAAAGGTTTTTATGGTGGACCACCGCTAGTTTTCCAGTTGTCACGGGCCTTTTCCGTAAATGCCTTTTTTGCCACTGGATGCAAGTTGGACCATTTTGTTTTAATTTCTGTTCTTGATCTGCGACACACACTTAAAGGGTTAACCTTTTCGGTAATGTGCTTCTATTCCAAACGCTTCTTTTCACCTGCCACAGAACTGGTACCGTCATTAGGCTTAAATTTGTTATTTGATAATGAAATGATTTGCTGTATCAGTTCTGTGTTATTTCAGTTGATCTCAATTGGTTTAAATTACGTTGTCAGAAAATGCAAGTTGTCCTTTGTTCATTTTTGTATCGTGATCATTGTGCGTAGTTTCTTTTATTACCCATTCTGACATTTGAATCTCCCTCATGCAAAGCTCTGATTCCTTTCACGGATTTGGCTATACTTTTTGTACCTTATGGATTATAGCTCTTCATCTTTTATATAAGCTTTGGATTTCAAATATTTTGGCCACGAGCATCACTGAAGAGACATGTATTGTCGAAATGCGCATCTGGTGCAAGAAAATTGGTACCGTTAATTTTATTGAATCAGATTTCTTTTAAAATGAGTTTTACTGTGCGTATTACTATGTTTCTTTATTCTACATTGGCTAGAGGTATATGGTGAGAGTTGAGATCTTACAAAACATGTTTAATCCCTCAGCATTATTGCGCCTTTGCCAAGTCAGGAGCGTGTGGCCTGTGTTAGTAATGTATTTTTGTTTTTTAAATTTAGTTCATTTTTATGTTTTTGATTTTAGTGTGAAGTCGATTTGTACTAATATACTAGTAAAATGAAATTATTTAGGGGCCAGTTGAGAACTACCTCCGAGTTTGGGATTTTCTTGCTGCGTTGAAGACCCATTGATCGCTTAAGGCTGTTGTCTGCTGTTTGGTCCGGTAGTTGTCTCTTTGACATATTCCCCATTTCCATTCTTAATTTCAATGTAATTATGTAAAAAGTATTAATTTGCATTCATTATTAATTAAAAACAAATGTGCATATCGACCATTGACTATAACATTGTTTATTGACAGACGAAACGTCACATAGATCATTAACATTTATAAAGATACAATTTTCAAGTGTTGCGGAAATATTTAAACATATTCAATATTATCTCGCATTATGTAAGGGACATAATCATTTCCGTCCACTTGAAACTGATTATACAAATATAACAAAACGAAGATGGAGTTTGAAAGAGAAGGTAAAGAATTTTGTATATTTATAGGAAAAGGTTGAATAACGAAAATACTAAACTCCAAGGAAATTTTGAAACAGAAAACTCTTTTATTAAATGGCAAAATCAAATGCCCAAACACAGCAAAGGGTTGAAAAAAAAAACCTTTTCATATTCCAAATTTGGTACAGGCATTTTCTTAAGTAGAAAATGGTGGATAAAACCTTGTTCATATATATTTTTTTTTATATTTTACATTTAATCAATTGTGTAAATACTCCATTAACTTCAAACAGATGATAAAGATGACAAACAAATATTAACAAACAGCCCCACATATTTAATGTTTATATGCCATCATGTATCAGAATAACCAACCTTTTTCGAACAAAATGACAAAAAAAAGTTACCGATCACGTGAGAGTGTCTTTTTGGACATTTTCATTTGCAGATTGTTGATTGAGAAGTGTTGAAACTACTCATCCCCCTTTTTTGTCTCACTAAAATTTACGAATCTCTATACTATTAAACGAGAAGACCTCGTCTTTGGTGTCGCTTCTCTTCTTTCCACAATAAACTAATCAACACGCCTCTGTGTCCTATAGGTACAGTGCATAGTCGCATTTGTCATCCATTAATATGATTATTCAGATTGAGTTATTTTATGAAAAAAGAGAAAAAAGGCATCCGGGTATTGTCCCGTCATTGTACGAAATTTTAAGTCAGATTAGACTTCCGGTTTGCTTTTTTCTGTATACTTTGAACATACATATACTACGAATAAAGTGTATTTTCAGAATTTTATCTGGTTTACTATCCACGACAGTCACAGAGTTTATTAAATAGAGAGGGGGTCTGTATACTATATCAATGATCACCATGGATCGATTAGTAAACTTAGAATTGAAAGTAATTTAAATACGCTTTATTTATATAGTAATGAATGTTCATAATATACAGATAAGCGCTAAAATTATTCATGTGAACTTTTGATACTTTTTCTGAAATTCTCCAGTCATTAAATCTTTTACAAAATTCATTGATTACAAAAAAAAAAAGAAGATGTGGTATGATTGCCATGTTGAGACAACTCTCCACAAGAGACCAAAATGACACAGAAATTAACAATTATAGGTTACCATAGACGGCCTTCAACAAAGAGCAAAGCCCATACCGCATACTCAGCTTCAATAGGCCCCGAAATGACAATGTAAAACAATGCAAACGAGAAAACTAGCGGCCTTATTTATGTACAAAAAATGAACGAAAAACAAATAAGTAACGCATAAACAAACGACAACCACTGAATTACAGGCTCCTTACTTAAATAAATGTTCATAACATACTAAATATATGTTCATATTGAAATTGATAGAAAACCAAAAATTGGGAACTTTGGAAATAAAGGTGGAGGGTAAAAAAAAACATTTTGCTGTCCCCAATAACCTATGACTTATGATACTTTTGCTGAAATTCTCCAGTCATTCTGTATTTAACAAAATTTTTCCAACAACACTTTACATACTGATACTTTAAACTACGCTCTGAATGCCCGCGATTTCGCGGGTGTGTTCTAGTATAAATAATAGATAGACCATGCCAATCACAAAAAATATGATAGTACAGACAAATAATAAACTTTAATGACATTTAGTTATAGGTTAACAATAAGCTATTATTTTAGAAATATGTAATTTGATCTGCTATAACATATATATTATACTAGTAACAAAACTGAAAGATATTCAATATCAAAAACTTGATTCGTGAATCTTAAATCCCATACATTTCACAAACAAGTTTTGCATAACATGTGTCACAAAAAATTTAATATTTGATGTGCTTAAATTACTTCATTCTAAATTCGTTCAAGGTCTTGACTACACATATGCTGGGTGCTATGGCGAATATAAGTCAACAAGATTTTTTCGATACTTTTATACAAATTCAAGCTTGAATATGTCTCCATTTGTTTGTATGAGACACTGCCAAACAAGATTGTCGAGTCAACAGTTCGGGATAACGGTAAGTACTTATAATTTTAAATATAATCTGTTAAAACGTTAATGACGTAAGGCCATCTAGCAGAATTTTAAATCCAAGAATAATAACAGATCAGGTATTGTCGTGTTAAGCTTGTAGTGTTATATCTCCGCTTTTGATAAACATTGGCTTTATATTTTATATCGAAGGGCAATAGACTATCTTCTTTTACAACTTTGATACGAGACTTTCTTAAAACATTGTTGTGACGTCATTCTTATGTTTTACCTGTTCTTTATTTCAGTGATAGGACTATTATTTACCTGTAAGAAACCATTATGTTACCTGCAGCTGTCCAATATTTTTAAGAATAGACCTCTTCTTTCTTAAAAATATTGGACAGCTAAAGGTAGCATAACTGTTTTTTTACAGGTAAACGATAGTTCAATCACTGAAATAAAAAAAGCTATTAATTATCCCAATTGTTTTCATCATGTAAACCAAAAATACCACCAGAGAACAACAATTTTTTTATTAAAGTCATCACCTTCCAATACAATAATGTTGTCACTCATCAAAACGGTTTCTTTAGGAAAAAAATCACATTCAAATTGATTTTCAACACTACCAATACTTATATCACAGCCATTTATCTCATGTTTTTGGATTGTCTCTTTTAACGCTAATTCATAAAGTTGATTATGCTCGTTGTAAGTCTTGTTTTTGTTGCTTTTATGAATTTCTTTTTTCATAAGATTTTTCCTCGTCCGTCTATAGATATCAAAATTTACCTCAGGTGTTGCTCTTAATCTTCCTAACATCCTTTCCAACTACAATGAAAATGAAAAAAAGCAATATAAAGTAATGCTTCTAAAATTTGATAGATCATGCCGCAATACGAGGGCCATAAACAACATAAACCTTATCCTGTGTACAAAGTGCGAGTCTACAACTTCCTTCATGAACTAGGGGACTATCAGTGATATTCTATTGTTGGAATTTTCAAGACTGTTATTGTTTACCCAAACGGTACCACCTGAATACCCCCCCCGCCCCCCATTTTCTGGTTTTTTCTTTTTTCTGCAAGGTCGTATCGCTCTTTTTTTCGTTTATTTGTGTATTGAGTCCCTTGTCTTTTTTTTTTTTAAATGTTTCCGAAACGAAATTTAGTATCGATTTTCTTTTGAAAAAAACACGTTTATAAACAGATCACTGCGAACAAAGTGCGAATCGGACAAACGGTTGGTTTGTTTAACAGATAAAATGCAGTAATGTTTTCCTTTATTCTGTTTCTCATAGTCATCGTTGTTCATAAGCGAAGTGTTGCATTATATTCATATTTAGGCAATTACTTAAAAAAAACCTTGAAAATCAACGCCGAAACCTGAAAATTCTAAAAAGTATTATAGTCCCCTAGTTCACGAAGGAAGTTATAGATTCGCACTTTGTAAACATGATAAGGTTTAGGTTGTTCATGGCCCTTGTATTGCGGCATGATCTATCAAATTTTAGATGCATTACTTTATTGCATTTTTCATTTTAATTGTAGTTGAACATGATGCTAGGAAGAATAAGAGCAACACCAGAGGTTATTTTTGATAACCTAAAGACGGACGAGGAGAAATATTTTGAAAAAAGAAATTCATAAAGGCAAAAAAAAAACACAAGACTGGCTACAAATACAAGACTTACAACGAGCATAATCAACTTATTGAATTAGTGCGAAAAGATACAACCCCAAAACATGAGAAAACCAAAAAACGGCTGTGATATAAGTATTGGTAGTTCATAAAATCAATTTGAAAGTTATGTTTTTCCTCAAGAAACCGTTTTGATAAGTGACAACATTAATGTATTGGAAGTTGACTTTAATAAAATGCTGTTTTTAATTGTCTTCGGTTCTTTGGTTTTATTTTTCTTTATATGATGAAAACAATAAGGGTAATTAATAGTTTTTTTTATTTCAGCTTTAGCTGTCAAATATTTTTAAGAAAGAAGAGGACTATTCTTAAAAATATTGGACAGCTAAAAGTAACATAATGGTTTCTTACAAGTAAATGATAGTCCAATCACTGAAATAGAGAACAGGTAAAACAATAGAATGACGTCACAACAATGTTTAAACTAAGTTGCGTGTAACAATTGTTTTCACAAATAACGATGGTTTAAGTTAACAAAAATAAGCTATGTTAATGTTTTATTAATTTTGAAATGAATACTAAAGTTTTAAAATATCAAATATTATATTTCTATCGCTTACTTCAGCATTAAAAATTAATCTAAAAGTTTTCTGAATTTAGATTCTTAAAAGTCTTTTATACACTGATATCATTACAGAGTGGTGACAAATGTGGTTGTAGAGATGAGTATTATATCCAATTTTGGAACCGCTTCGATAGATACAGACCTGTCAAATTGGACGACTCAGAGTGTGATATATACTGTTTAAGTGATACAGTTAACACGTGTGGTGGGAATTCCACGTCTTCTGTCTACAACATTGTAACAAGTAAGGAAATTATGTTCTTATATGAAAACAAAATAAAATGATGTGTCGAAAACGCAAAAATATACAGTGTTACTTTTTTCATTTTAGCTTCTTTGTAATTGTTTTGTATGTAGAATGAAAGAATAGTTGGTGCATGTACATGATAGGAAATTTTATGAAAATTATTTGTAAAAGGCATAAATAACGAAGTAATTCACCTTCTACATTGTGTTGACACACGAGTCAAGGGTATCTGATACAGTGAAAACAACCAATTTCTTCAATTTTAGGTTTAATTCCAAACAAACATATCAATTGTGTAAACAATGATTCTGTACTCGTAACAACAACATTTTACTATACTAGTATTTCAATGAACCTTGTGTTTGTTGTTTTATTTGTTCTATTGACGGCCGTGCTATGACCTATAAATGTTCACTTTTTATTATACACTTGAATAGAGAGTTGTCTCGTTGGTTCCAACAAACGGCAACCAATAGACAGCTAGATATGTTACTGTCTTAGGACAGGTGCATATAAATGCAGTGGGTTTAAACGTTTTAAAAGCATAAACTTTCATTTCGTGACCCGAAACATTAGTGTAACATCATGAACATTACAAAATAAAAAGACACACTATAAAATCTCAATTGAAATGGCTTGACTCGATCAAAAAGACAAATAGACCAAAAACAAGTAAACATACAATGGACGAATACATTTAATCTATGACATAATATAAAACACTATATGTTATACTGAACACATTATACTGTTCGATACATTTATACATATGGGGCGCGTTGAATTTGCTTTAGTATTTGAGAAAAACAGTATATATCTTACGCCACAAGGTAAAACTTCATTGTTTGAAATAAAAAGAATAGCATATGAAGACAGGTTCGTGTTGAACCATATCGAGTGCATTCTTTCTAATGAAACTTCTCAATACACCTCATCTTATTTTATTATCATTTTAATAAATGCCTGTATTAATGGGGGATGCTATGTGGTTGGTGGCGCAATTGAAATAATAAATTGCGCAAATACAAAGCACTGTTAACGTGGTTTTGAGATATACTATGAAATAATTCATGCATTGTGTTGTCTACCTATAAAATCTATGTATACTTTTCACTCAAAGTATGTTATATATTGATTTTAAATATGAATTTCATTCTTTAAGACATAACAAAATCAACAGTGCCTCCATCCAACCCAGTGACACCATTTCCTGAACGAAACAGTAATTATGTTGGTGAGTTTCATATTAAATGATATTGGAAAATAACTTATTTCTTTTTTGAAATTTCTGTTTTCACGTTTAAAACGATCATGAGGACTTTTTGACTGTTTTAATATAGAACATATCAAGTATTTAGTCTCCATGGAGATTCTGATTTTAAGAAGACACATAGTCGACCGATTTTTTTCAGTTTCTTCTAATGTTTTGCTGAAACGTTGTCGTCCCAGGTAAGGAGAGGATTGGGTGCTCATACGTTTAACCATGATAATTTTCATGTGTACCAATCCCAAGTCAGAAGCCTCTCGCTCAGTGGTTGATCTCCGTCATATTGTTTTTTGGGTTAATTGTTATGATACTAATTACAACTTCCGTTTTCTCAAATGCAGTGATTCATATTTTTCAGGTCAAAGTATTGTAAAGCTATAACATAACTGTGACCAATTGAACAAACTAAAAAAACTAACTTGGACAAATTTATGTATTCTGATGAGATTAAGTGCATGTTATTTCTGATTACAAAACTACATTTTGTAGGTGGCATTGCTGGTGTTGCAGTAGGCTTGACTTTATTACTGATGCTAGCAATACTAGTCGTATTGATAAGAAAACGGTAAATGTAATCAATGTTTGCATACACTGAATTTTTTAATCACTTGACCTTAATAGGAAATACTGTGGATTCATTTATTTCCATGGGTACCAATTTCCGTGGATTAAGGAAAACTTACATGTTCGTTGATATTTAATTTCGTGATTTTGCCAAAGTCTGCATACAAGCCTATATTGAATTTGCTATTCGTTGATTATTTAATTTCGTGGTTGACCTGTACCCATTTAGTCCACGAAAATTGGTATCCAACGAATAATTATAATGAATTCACAGTAGAGGTTTAATATACTTTAACAACATCAAAACTCATAGGTCGAAAACTCAAAAACTGCGGGTCACATTTGGGCGGACAAAGTGACGGGATTTTAGATACAACAATTGGACTACATCCGTTGTCTTTTGTGAAAAAAATATTCCTTAACCATGTAAATGATCAACAAACTTGAAATAGTGTCCTTAAATTTGCGAAGAGATGTTTTCAACTTCCCCACTAGGACTCTTTGTATAATAACTTCCCTGTGAGCAGCAACCCTCTAATAGGGTTTTCATTATGAAAGCCCTATAATATGAGAGATAAATACTCCAAATGCAGTTTTGCTTGAATGTTACTGCATAGAAATAGAAATTTCGTAATTGGGAAGCCGAAATCATAATTTTTGTCGAAAAGTTTTGTTTTCAACCGACCTTTATTGTCGATATATAGACGTAAGTCAAGATCTGGAACAGACTTAATTATGGTATTCTTTATCTCAAGTTGGATAGAATAATATGCTTTCAACATAATTGCAAAATTATGATTATTTGTACAGAAAATCATCTTTTAAGCTGAGAGAATTGTAGAGGGATACTGCTTACTTCTTTTTCTCCTTCCTCAAAAGTTTCTGTATGAAATAATATAAATAAAGGAAAAGTCGGCAAATAAGAAGTTCTGTTAGTTCTTATGATAATGTCGATTGTTTGTGGAAAAAAACATCAGGAGTATGTTATTCAGTAGTTGTCGTTTGTTTTTGTGTTACATTATTGTTTTTTTTTTAAATTTTTTTTATACATATAAGGCCGTTAGTTTTCTCGTTTGAATTGTTTTACATTGTCTTTTCGAAGCCTTTTATAGCTGACTGTGCGGTATTGGCTTTGCTCATTGCTGAAGGCCGTACGGTGACCTCTAGCTGTTAATTTCTGTGTCATTTTGGTCTCTTGTGGAGAGTTGTCTCATTGGCAATCATACCACATCTCCTTTTTTTTATAATTTTGCTGTCAAACCAGAAATCTTGAAATTGTCAGATTTAGAGAATTCTGTGTTTAAAGCAAATCAGAATGTGATGTTTGTGAAGAAAAGTATTAATCCCTTGCTAAGACAAAACACAGGTATCTACATTGACCATTCTTTTTAGTTAAACACGACAGGACCAACCTTTTTAGTTTTTGATAGGGAATACTTTCGTTAAGTGTGGAAACACCAAATGTTTATTATACCATTTCAAGATGGAAGAGTTTTTATAGTTTGTACGTATTTTAGAAGATTTTTTTTCTGTACGATCATCTGATACACACCACCTCTAAATAGATATTTCCAAATAGTTTGGCTGTGATTGCTGATAAAATTGATGTAAATAATTCAAATAGAGGCTTCGTGGAGCAGTTGGAAGACCAAGTAATACAACATTGTTGTAAGGATACTTATTCAAGTTAGGCATCCAATATAGTACAAGAAGATGCACTCCTTCATCATGTCAATCTTTAGTTGAAATTCCGAACAAACATAGAACAGACCTATGATTATTAAGGATTTACTTCTTCATAAGTCAAGCAGTTTAAATGTGATTAACACTCAACATACGATGTTGTTTAGGTCCTTATCTGCGGGGTCAACAACATACATGTATTTGTCATGAAGTGTCTTGCAAAAGAGGGGCGAAATATACCAGAGGGACATTCAAACTCATAGTATACAAGACATAACTGAGAAAAAAATTTACTAAGCAACACACGAACACACCCACCACGAGCTGTAGGTGATTGCAGGTGCTCTAGAAGAGTAAGCAGATTCTGCACCACATGTGGCACCTGTCATGATGCACACGTTATTACTATATACATGTACTATCTACGTCTTTTTTGTCACGTTTAACCAATTTCCTGCCATTCCCTACTCTCCGTGTGTCTCTATTACAGTGCAGTTGACCTAAATATAACAGTATATGAATGAATTCCTACATTTGAAAAAGACTTAGAAGGATAAAGAATTAATATCAAATAATAAGCTGAAGAACAGACACTTCAATATAAACAATGATAACGGTCAAATGATTAATAGATTTATTTCATACAAACCCCTAATTTTTGTTGATCGGTCTTTTGTTTTTAATGTTGTGCTTTTTCACGTTGTTTCTCTTAATATGATGTCATGTCAGTTTATGTTAGACGCAAGAGGTTGAATGTCCCTTTGATTTATATCACCTCTTCTTAACATTTTTATCCTTATGTTAAAATAAAACAGAGTATCAAATGCTGAACTATATTTTATTCAAATGCATGTTATCATTCACTTAGGTTTTATTGTTGAATTTATTATGGGCATCGCATATTTTGTACTGACAGTGTGTTGTCAAAATCACACAATTAGACGGTACAAAACTTTTGCAATGTTATCGTTACAAAATTTAACACAGATGATTCTATATCATGATTTCGTTTCAAAATTTAACACAGATATTTCTGTATCATGATTTCGTTTCAAAATTTAACACAGATATTTCTATATCATGATTTCGTGTCAAAATTTAACACAGATATTTCTATATCATGATTGTTTTTTTCTTCTATATTATGAAAAGCTTCCAATTAAGTAGTTGTTTTACCTTACATGTTGCAGGTCTAAGTCAAATGCAAAACGATCTGTGCAATCTTGTTCAAACACGAATGAGTCGGTGAGATATGACAACGTCCCACAACCTACACCAGGCGTTAACGGTCCGTATGCAACACTTACCGTAGCCAGTGATTGTCAGACATATGATGATCTAATGCCTACAGAAAGAACGTATGAAAATACCACAACAATTGCCACAAACTTTAAAGAGTCGACACAAGACAGAAAACGCAAGCAAAGAAAGAAGAAAAGGACAAACTGATGAATTGATCAAATTGGCAACGTTCTTTGCTTTAACGAATAGAACCAGCTGTTGATATTTTCCCAAGAATATTTGTTTGTAACGTTTACAACTATATAATTGTTTAATGATCCATTGATTTTTTTTTCAGATTGCATTCAAAAACTCGCAGAGCAAATGTTAATATTTTTGGTAAACATAAATCGCAAAAATAAATATAAACAATGTATTTTTTATTTGTTGTAGTTTCTAATAAACTATGCATACAGTTCAAAATAATATGCCTAGTTTTATGGTACCATGCCTGTCTCAAATAATAAGGTTGTCGGTTCAATTCCTTTGTTGATTGTAAGAATGTGTTTTAACATTTCATCTCCTTTTTCTCCATGTTCTTCTTCGTGTTCGAGGCTCTAAGGTGCAAAAGGAATTACTAGTTGGCTTTAATTAAGAAGAATTGTGGAAGCCTGCTGACTTTTATATATTAGCCTATACGATACATATTGCTTTCAACGGGACAGTCAACGAAGCAAATGTGCGTTATTCATTTTATACTTTAGTGAAACAGCAATTCAAGGACAAACACCTTTTTTTTAAATTCTCAATCGATATATAAAGAAATGAATATTGTGAATTTTGAAATTTTGAAATTTGAGTGTGAATTCACATTACTATAAGACGTGTCACGGTACTTATCTATCCCAAATTCATGTATTTGGTTTTGATGTTATATTTGTTATTCTCATAGGATTTGGTCTAATGCTTAGTCCGTTTCTGTGTGTGTTACATTTTAATGTTGTGTCGTTGTTCTCCTCTTATATTTAATGCGTTTCCCTCAGTTTTAGTTTGTTACCCCGATTTTGTTTTTTGTACATGGATTTATGAGTTTTGAACAGCGGTATACTACTGTTGCCTTTATTTGTAAACATACAAAAATAAAAAGACCCTAATTGTAAAATTACCGTTCATCAGTATAAAACGATACAAATCCGTGTATCAATGAAATTATTATGTTGTTAACCTTCTTGTAAACGTAACAACTAGATAATATGCAGCTAGCAATAAATTTTACAGCTTGAATTCAATAAGAGAGGGGCGAAAGATACCAGAGGGACAGTCAAACTCATAAATCGAAAAAAAAACAACTGACAACGCCATGGCTAAAAATGAAAAAAGACAAACAGACAAGCAATAGTATACATGACAGAACATAGAAAACTAAAGAACAAGCAACACGAACCCCACAAATAACTAGGGGTGATCTCAGGTGCTCCGGAAGGGCAAGCAGATCCTGCTCCACATGTGGTACCAGTCGTGTTGCTTATGTGATAACAAATCTGGTAAATTGTATAATTCGGTAGGTCACATTCATGACAGGGAATGGCTTTGTAGTTACAATAATGTGTATGAATTTAATATTTTAAATCGATTGATATCATGTTCCAATCTAACACAAGTTCCATTTATTTCAAAACCGCAGACTTAAAAAGTCTAGTAGTTTATGTCTTATTTATAGATTTACAAAAAGTCATTAAGGGCAATAACTCTAATATAGAATTGTCTGACCATTTCCATCATTTGTCTTAATTTTAGATTATGTATTGGTGATAAAAGAGAGACGAAAGATACCAGATGGACAGTCAAACTCATAAATTGAAAATAAACTGACAACGCCATGGCTAAAAATGTAAAAGACAAACAGAAACACAATAGTAGACATGACACAATATAGAAAATTAAAGAATAAACAACACGAACCCCACCAAAAACTAGGGGTGATCTCAGGTGCTCCGGAAGTGTTGCTTATGTGATAAAGTTTGCCTTTATACGTTTCTATCTATCTACTATAATTTTAAAAATATAAGACAAAAAGGCAAAATATTGGTAAAATCATCATCAAAGGCCAATAACTCTCAGTAGTCAACTGATGATTTTGCATATGGTGACTCATGTGTAGTACTTGTCCTGCTGAACATTTTCCATGTTAAAGTTTCTCTCTATCTATAATGGTTTTTAACAGATGATAAGGAAAAATGAAAAAAATATAAAATTTGTCATTCGAAGGAGTTCGCTTCTCAGTTTCAAAATAATTAACTTTTCAAAACACTAGTTTATATTGATAGGGGAATAATAAAGAATCAAAAGAGCTACAAAATTATATAGGTCAATGTGCTTGTTTTCGAGATATTAGCCATTGAAATTTTGGCGGGAAAATATTCTCTCTTGAATTTTCATAGCTTTATAATTGACAAGTTTAATTTCTCAAAAAGTATTAAAAAATAATTAAAATTGTATAAGACTTTTACAGATGGCTTATTATTAAACATATAAAAAAAATGAGGGTCAATGTGCTTTTTTTAGGGCATTAAAATGGATAAAACCAGAGGATTCCGAAAATCTGACAAAAATCCCAAAACAAAATAAAACTTTCTTCAGGGTTATAACTCATATGAGAAGTCATCTGACAGTATAAACGTGAAGACATTTGCGTAAAGCCCATCATTTCTGAACACATTTGACATTTCAGAATTTCTCTATTTATAACAGCTTTTAAAATAATATACACAACTTGCATGTTATCCGCATGTTCTATTTTTAGTCATGGCAGTCATGTTGGATGGCAACAGGGTCATCGAGCACCTTTTATAAACTAACATAATTATGATTTTTGACAAGATTGGTTAAATTTGGCACAGTAGTTTCAAAGGAGCAGATTATTTAAAAGTAAACGGACGACGGACAACGACGACAAATACGGACGTTAAGAGATGAGTATATCTCACTTTGGTTATTGGGCCAGGTTAGCAAATAATTATAATAAGAGGTCGAAAAAGAAAAAATAATAAAACAAGCCATACGTTTATTATGTATCTCTTTTTAACAAAATAATAGTTATATTTTCAGAAAATATACTTCAAAACATGCACTGGTTTCTATAAATTTCCCCTTGATAATATTAACCTTTGCGGGGTTTCTATGATACCAATAAATTCTAAATCCTTCTTTATATACGCTTCTTAATGTTTGAAGCATTTGCAAAGATGCAGAACCTCGATGAAATTCCACTAAAAGCTGTTTTGTATTTGTCAAGGCACCAGTTTTGATCATATTAGGTAGAGACTGCCATTCCATACTCTCTATATCAATTTTTAAAATGTCCAGTGTTTTCTGAAAAAGAAAATATTCAGCATAAAACACTTTCATGAATTAATTGCAAGTTTCTCTAATTCTTTGCCCATGTCAAAGACTTTAAAACCTATTGCACTTAACATTTGAGGTCTCGACAGCTTATTGAAAAGTTACAGGTAAACATTAACTACTAGTGTTGGGTCGGGTTTTATAATTGTTGTATTAATGTACTAAGCAGTTATATTGCATTATATCTATTATAGATGAAATGTGTATAAAAAATGTGAAGTTGTGTATCTATCAATTGAAGGGGCACTAGTTACATAATATATAAAATCTAAAGTAAGTTTTTTGGTTCAAACATTACTGAAAGTGAAGTAATGAAATAATAATCAGTTTTCTGCAACCAGTATGGTTCAATTTTGTCAAAAAAGCTAAGAAATATAAATGATAGATTATTCACTTGCAAGTGAATAATCCGACTTAATTGAATCGGTATTCATTTGAACTTCAATATTTAACCTCTTAGATAGAGATGGATAACGCATGCATTGTGTGCATGGTACGTGTTTGGTTATTAAAAGGGAAAAAATGTCAACAATGAAAGTGAAACAAAGGTAAATCATTTGATTGACTGATTCGATCTACAAACACAATTATTCTTACAAGGTAAAAACGATGATAATATATATTTTTAAATTAAACAGACCTAAAGAATTCAATTGCACGATAAGTCTTTCTATTTTATATCTATATTCATGTGTATATAGCTTATATGACCATCGGAGGTGTTCAAAAGGTCAACTCGATAGCTAATTAGATGGCGTCAAGACTAAACTACACAAGAACGAATGCTACACAGTCAGGATTCTATTTTGTCAAAATTATCTCCCCATTACGCCAGTACATTTTCACAATCCTAGAAATGGAAGCCATTATAGGGATGACGCCCTGTCAATTTTGCACCATTTCGATCCTTATATGTCAGTTGTATTTAAAAAGACAAATATATCTACTAGCTAATGAGCATCAGTTTATAATCTTGTCTGCATTAATTCAACTTCAAACTATTGTCTGATCGGTTGTCAGGTGGAAGATTTAAAAAAGTTTTAATAAAATATTTCTTGGAAGGGCAAACTAGAATTTGGTTGAAGACTATAAAACCTTGTTATCACACACATATTTTCTCGAAGATATGCATTTTCATCATCCAACTTGAATGACTGTCGTCAAATACTTTTAGCTACAAAATAGCTATTCGTACACACCTACTCTGTTTTTGTGATTCATTAGATAAATATTTTACTTGACCCATATATATTTCATCTTTTAGTACTGTGATTTTTAATGTTATAAAGTCAACCTGTAGCTTTGATATATAAAAATGATAGAATCTGAAGCGACATGATGCATCAAATATTCTTGCTTTGTACGTTTTCAAGACAAAATATTCAAATCAAACACGCCCTAACAAAAAAAAGGTGCACTCGATTTTCTTTTTTCGATACAATTGTTACCCTTTTTTTCGGATTTTTTTTTCTTAAGTCACATAATGGAAGGGCAGACACGAAAATAACTGAACTAATAGATTGATATGTTCTCAGTCCGTGGTAATTAAAAAAGAAATCGGAGGTTGTGCATTTTCTAAATCCAACTTGACAGATACCCATGTCGTCGACTTAATATATAATTTTCTGTTTAGCTATGTAGAAGATGAATTTAAAACTTATGCAAATGGTGTTTTTAAAATAAAACACTTCGTAATTGAGAAGAAGTTGTCATTTTATTTGTTTCTATTAACTTTAAATTTTATTTTGTTACTATAGTTAACATTAGAGTTACCAGTGTATACCTACTAGTAAATATTATATGTTTTTATTTTATAGAAAATTGTGTTATAAATATGACTTTTGTAAAATGATGTATATTAATGTCAATCTTATAGTAAATATGAGGTGTACTATTGTTAATATATCAAAGCTAATAAGATCATTAATTTGTAACTTTAATAATGGCTTAAGCACATGCAATTAATTTATGTAGTCTCAATGTAAACGTCATCAATTCTAGGGGGAAAAGGAATAGAGTTATAGAATGGATAAAATCACAGAAAAGTCAAATTACATTTTTACAAGAAACACATTTTGACGAAAATATTAAAAGAGAAATTAAAAATAAAACGGAATATGAAACCTTTTGCACTAACGGTACAACAGCTAGTAGGGTGTAGCTATTTTAATTAAAAAAACACTGAGCTTTGAATTTATTAATAAATTTAGTGAATATCAAGGGAGATTTTTACTAATTAATGTGCAATTAAATAATTCATTTTCACATTTTCCAGCATATTTGCACCGAACTGTAAACTTCTACAAATTTATTTAAAAAAAAGAAAGCAATAATTTGAAAGAACACAGTCTTGGTATACATATACTAGGGGGAGATTTTAATGATGCACTTAAACCAATTGATAGACAGTCTTTAAATCCTGGTAAATTTATTCAACCTTTTAACGGATCAAAGCAATTAATAAAAACTAACAAATTAACGGATGTTTGGAGAAATTTAAACATAAATAAAAAGCAATTTACATGGAGAAGAAAGGATAAATCACAAGCTAGTAGACTAGACATGATTTTTATTGGGTCAGAATTTTTACCTCTTATAGAATGGTGTAAAATTAAACCGGCTGTTGCTATACAGTCCACTGATCACCAAAGTGTATTTTTAAAATTTAAGCCAGGGTTATGAGAAAGGGGAAATGGGTATTGCAAAATAAATAACTCAGTATTACAAAATAAAGATTATCAAAAATGTTTAATTGATAAATATATATTTTAAAAAAGACTCAATAGATTGTGGGCTTTTATGGAATGCATTTAAAATCGAGGTAAGGGAAGTAACAACAACTTACTGTAGAAATAAAGCGAAGTTAACAAGAGAGCGAAGACGTAGTTTAGAACAAGATCTGGAACAAAAGATGGAACTTATAGATGAGAGAAACAATAGTGAAAATAATAATTAGGAAAAAAAATTAAGTAACGTTTATGACGAAAAGGCAAAAGGGGCACACATTAAATCTAGGGAAAAATGGGTTGCGTTTGGGGAAAAGAACAATTCTTACTTCCTCGGTCTAGAAAAGACGAGGCAAGTGAAAAAATCAATAAGCAAACTAAAAGGAGATGATGGGGAATAAATTTCTAATCAAGAAAATATACTCCATAAAATAAAAATTTCTATGAAAACTTGTATAATATAAAATCTGCAAATAAAAATTTACTCCATAAAATATATCAATGACACAAAACTAGAAAACAAAGTAGACGAAAAGGATACACTGATATGCGATGGAAAAGTTACAGTTCATGTAGAGGAATGCACACAAGGCATTTATAAAATGAAACTTAATAAATCAGCAGGACTTGATGGTCTAACGGTTGAATTTTATAGACAATTTTGGGATAAACTTAAATTTTTAGTTGTTGATGTTCTAAATACCTGATACGATGAACAAAGGTTATCATACTCACAACGTACCAGTATATAAACTTTGATATTTAAAAAAGCAGATCCTTTACTTTTTGAAAACTACCGTCCAATTTCACTTCTAAATGTAGATTTTAATCTTTTGTCATTTGTTCTAGCTCAAAGATTAAAAAAGGCACTTCCAAACTAGAGGCTCTCAAGAGCCTGTGTCGGTTACCTTGGTCTATGTGCATATTAAACAATGGACACAGATAAATTCAAGACAAAATTGTTTAATCATGATGTGTTTGTAGATCTTACTTTACTGAACATTCTTCTTGCTACAATTATCTCTATCTATAATGAACTTGGCCCAGTAATTACAGTGGAAAATATATTCTAAAAATTTACAAAAATTTATGAAAATTGTTAAAAAATGACTATAAAGGGTAATAACTCCTTCAGGGGTAAACTGACAATTTTTATTGCTGAACATTATTGCTGTTTACAGTTCCTCTCTATATATTATAATATTCAAGATAATAACCAAAAACTGCAAAACTTTCCTTAAAATTATTAATTCTGGGGCAGCAACCCAGCAACAGATTGTCTGTTTTGTCTGAAAATTTTAGGGCAGATAGATCTTCACCTAATAAACAATTTATCCCCTGTCAGATTTGCTCTAAATGCTTTGGTTTCAGAGTTATAAGCCAAAATCTACATTTTACTTCTATGTTCTATTTTTAGCCATGGCGGCCATCTTGGTTGGTTTGCATGGTCACGCCACATTTTTTAAACTACATACCCCAATGATGATTGTGGCCAAGTTTGGATTAATTTGGCCCAGTAGTTTCAGAGAAGAAGATTTTTGTAAAAGATTACTGAGATTTACGAAAAATGGTTAAAAATTTACTATAAAGGGCAATAACTCCTAAAGGGGTCAACTGACCATTTCGGTTATGTGACTTATTTATAAATCTTACTTTGCTGAACATTATTGCTGTTTACAGTGTATCTCTATCTATAATAATATTCAAGATAATAGCCAAAAAACAGGAAAATTTTCTTAAAATTACTAATTCTGGGGCAGCAACCCAGCAACAGATTGTCTGTCTTGTATGAAAATTTTAGGGCAGATAGATGTTCACCTGATAAACAATTTATTCCTTTTCAGATTTGCTCTAAGTGCTTTGGTTTCAGAGTTATAAGCCAAAATCTACATTTTACCACTATGTTCTATTTTTAGCCATAGCGGCCATCTTGGTTGGTTTGCATGGTCACGCCACATATTTTTTAAACTACATACCCCAATGATGATTGTGGCCAAGTTTGGATTAATTTGGCGCAGTAGTTTCAGAGAAGAATATTTTTGTAAAAGATTACTAAGATTTACGAAAAATGGTTAAAAATTTACTATAAAGGGCAATAACTCCTAAAGGGGTCAACTGACCATTTCGGTCATGTTGACTTATTTATAAATCTTACTTTGCTGAACATTATTGTTATTTACAGTTTATCTCTATCTATAATTATATTCAAGATAATAGCCAAAAACATTAAAATTAACTTAAAATTACCAATTTAGGGGCAGCAACCCAACAACGGGTTGTCCGATTCATCTGAAAATTTCAGGGCAAATAGATGTTGACCTGATAAACAATTTTATTTCTGTCAGATTTACTCTAAATGCTTTGGTTTTTGAGTTATTAGCCAAAAACTGTATTTTACCCCTATGTTCTATTTTTAGATATGGTGGCCATTTTGGTTGATTGGCCGGGTCACCGGACACATTTTTAAACTAGATACCCCAATGATGATTGTGGCCATGTTTGGATTAATTTGTCCCAGTAGTTTCAGAGGAGAAGATTTTTGTAAAAGTTAACGACGACGGACGACGCCGGACGAAGGACGCAAAGTGATGGGGAAAGCTCATTTGGACCTTCGGGCCAGGTGAGCTAAAAATATTTATGAAAATCAAACCGGTTTTGTTAAAAAATAGATTGATTGGGTTTAATTTGAGACAAATTCAAGATGTAATAGACTACGCAGACACATACAATATTGAGGGGCATTAGTTTTTTGTAGATTTTACAAAAGCATTCGATTCATTTGAATGGAATTTTATGTTTGTGACATTGAAACATTTTGGTTTTAACGATTCATTTATTAACTGGGTTAAAGCAATGTACACAGATATACAAACATGTGTTATGAACAATGGGTGGGTATCAGATACTTTCAAAAATTCAATTTGAAATTATGGCCAAGAGATTAAGGAATAATAAAAATGTAAAAGGAATAAATATAAAATTAGATGGGAAAAGTCATAGTATCAAGATTTCACAATTAGCAGACGACACAACACTTTTTTGCAAGGATGAAAACGATGTGGTAGCTGAAATTAACGAAATAGAAATGTTTGGTTCCTTTTCAGGTTTACTATTAAATAGAATTAAAATATAGGGATTATGGATTGGGAAATTGAAATCTTGTAAAGATAAAATTGTCGGACATGACAAAGAAGAATGCAAAAATTTAAACTGGAATGGTAAAATAGAAAAGATGAATAAATTATTTATGATATGAAAAAAACGAAATCTTTCAATTTTAGGAAAAATCCTTATTATAAAGACTTTAATATTGCCTTTTTTTACTTTCTTGGGAAGCGTCTGTCTAACTCCAGAAAATTCTCTAAAGGAAATAGAAAACAGTAGCTACAAATATATTTGGGATGGGAAACCAGACAAAGTTAAAAGAAACATGATGATTGGTCCATATGAAAAGGGGAGTCTAAAAATGGTAGACTTTGAAAGTTATTTTGTGTCTTTAAAAGCATCATGGGTAAATAGATTGGTTAGTCTTGTATCATTTTAAGTTTTAGTTTCTTGTGTACAATTTGGAGTTTAGTATGGTGTTCATTATCACTGAACCAGTAAATATTTGTTTAGGGGCTAGCTGAAGGACGCCTCCGGGTGCGAGAATTTCTCGTTGCATTGAAGACCTGATGGTGACCTTCTGCTGGTTTGCTCTATGGTCGGGTTGTTGTCTCTTTGGCACATTCCCCATTTCCATTCTCAATTTTATGGTAAATGTAAACTTGAGACTTGGAAGCTTATACCATTTAAATACTTAAATGTTTAAAACACTATTTTGTCAATATTTAATATGAATTTTAGTGATATTAAATCTGTAAGATATCTTAAAGATATTCCTGCGTTTTAAAAAGAAATAATAAAGTCTTGGAATTTGACTGGCGGGGGCAAACAAACCAACTAGACACATTTATCGATATTAGAAAGCAAGTAATATGGGGAAGTAAATCTATAAAATTTGGTAATAAACCAATTATATTTGAGAACTGGATCAGGAGTGATCTATTTTACATAAATGATATCTTAGATGATAAAATGTCATTATCGGAAATCTACATTCTAAACAAATTAAAGTACAAAATAAACTGGACCGCCGATTTTCAAAAATTAAGAAAGTGTATACCTGCAGAATGGATTCAAGTTGTCTAAAAAGAGAATTCTGTTAATACAGTTAACATTCAGAGAAATAAAATCATATGGAAAAATAATTTAATCCAGACTTCATTATTAACAAATAAAATGTTATATAACTCTTTGATAAGTATAAAACTAGAGTCGTCAATAGGGATAAACAGATGGCTTAGAATCCTACCAATACAAGAAACTCTTAATATGATTACATTGTACAACTTTATTTTTGAATATATCACTGAAAATAAATTAAAAATATTTGGATGGAAATTATTACATTATATTTTTCCAACTACAAAACTGTTATTACAGTGGAAAGTAACTAAGACAGATAAGTGTAATGTTTGTAAGGAAGAAGACGATTATGCTCACTATTCTAAGTGTAGATATTTGAATAAATTTTGGAAAAAAATCTATGAACTCTTTAAAAGAAGTAAAATATATTTTGATATTAAATTGCAACATCTGGTATTTGGATATAAAATCACAGATAGTGAATATTAATTTTTAAATTATATACTAACAGTATTAAGTTTTTCTATTTCATGTATTTATAAGTCATACTATGTATCCGAGCAGAGAACAAAACTACTGTTGATCTCGTAAGTGTTTTTGAAAATGAATTTACTAAAAGAATAGATGCATATACATCAAGATGTCCAATGTTATTGTCAATTAGAAACAATTTTTAGCATTGATAAGTCTCTGCATAAGACAACTATACATCCTTTATATTTTTTTTATAAGTTAATAAGTTGAATCAGCTGTTTATTTCCCTGGATAATCAGTGGAGTGTAACAGGGTAAATCAAGAGAAGCTTGGACTCTTGGTGAAATTTGTAACAAGCAAGATTAGATGAATAAATATTATTATGTTGTTTAAAAAAAACATTACAGTAAGCATTTATCGCCTTCTCTAACAAAGAACTAAGAATCTTTTGTCCTATTTCAACCGGGTTTACGTCTGTACATAATTATCGAGTCTATGCCCTGTAAACTGTTTATCGTTTAAATATTTGGATAAAATTGAGAATAGAAATGGGGAATGTGTCAAAGAGACAACAAGCCGACCATAAAACGAACAACAGCAGACGGTCATCAATAGGTCTTCAATACAGCGAGAAATTTCCGCATCCGGGGGAGTCTTTCAGCTGGCCTTTAAACAAATATATATTCTAGTTCAGTGATAATGAACGCCATACTAAAAAAAAACCAAATCATACACAATAAACTAAAATAAAAAATCATTCAAGACTAACAAAGACCAGAGGCTCCTGATTTGAGACAGGCGCATAAATGCGGCGGGGTTAACATGGTTTTAATGTCTCAACCCTCCCCCTATACATCTAGCCAATGGAGAAAAGTAAACGCATAACCAATACGCATATTAAAATTCAGTTCAAGAGAAGTCCCGAGTCTGATGTCAGAAGATGAAACAAAAGAAAAAAGGCAAAATGACAATAATACATAAATAACAACAGATTATTAGCAGTTAACAGACATGCCAGGTCTAGACTTCAATTAAACTGATTGAAAGATTATGTTTTCATCATATGAATACCAGGCACAATCCCTCCCGTTAGGGGTTTAGTATCATACCATCATAACATATATGAGAAAAACATAACCCGTATCATGCCAATAACTGGTTTTTGAATAAATGTGTTTAATTCCGATGCAAAGACCCTGTATGTGAATCAATATTAAAGCCGCAATCTTTAATGAGTGGCAAAAGTATATATTCCTTCTTAAAATAGGTCTATGTAAAGGCTAAGTAAGCTTATGAGGTGAATAAAGTCATTTTTGTGCTTTATAAAGAATATTCTATAAAAGATTGGATGTGAAATACCTGTACTTATAAGAAGTCTGCATATTGAGCTATATTTTCGAATGTCCTTGTCCTTGTGCTTGTACCGATAATAAAATTTAGTAAATGTTTTGACTAGTTTGTGATTTCGAAAACCCTGGTGTAATAGTTTGTCAGTAATACATATATTTCACTCGTTAAAATCTAAAACGTTGTTACATACACGAGCGAATCGTACAAATTGAGATATATCAACACCGTAAGATGATGACAAGAGAACTTCCGTCTTTATATGCCTGTACTAATTGCTACTGGTGATTACACACAAATCAATCATCATTATTATTATCATCATGTCAAATTTGCAAGGTATAGCTATTTCAAAAGATGCATATATATAACAATCAAATTGATGTGTGGTTAAGTGTAATGTCTACACTTTCAAACACATATTCTCAATTTCAGGCAGATAATATTCTATTAATCTGAGTTTTGATTTAATCAAGATTGTTTTGAAGTATTTCAGCTGAACATTGAAAGCGTACTAGATCTTACCGAAGTATGGTTCAATTCTTTAAAAATATCTTGTAGGGTTGATACCTTCCATTTGTTATTCCCATATATTCCCGATTTATCGGATAGTCCAAGATTGTGAAACCATTTGCTATTTCCTCTCTTAAAGTCTGTAGTGTTCATACTAAAAATTAAAAAAAGAAAACATGGAATCCTATATTAATGTATGTCTTTTTAGTTTCATCTTTGTATTACATCCTATTTCTTCCGTTAAGCCTTATGTCACCACAACTTTTACACAAGATCTTTGTACCCAAGTTCATAATTTGTTCTAGTTTGCTGCAGATTACACATATCTGAATAGAACTCCTTTAATTCGGCAACACACAACACATTATACTAAATACATTATAATTTTCCTGGTTAAAAAGGCTATTCTTCAATTTCAACAATAATTTATCAATTGTACACGAATGTCCCACTTACACTAGTCTATTATTTTCTATGTTCAGTTGATCAAAACTCTAATTTGGCATAAACATGAAAAAGATCATATCCTACGGAACATGTGCACTATTTTTCAAATTGATTGGACTTTAATCTTCATCAAAAACTATCTTGGCAAAAAATAGTAACCTGAAACTGGACAGACGGACGGACGAACAAACATGCAACTAAACGGACACATAGACCAAAACAATTGATCGAAACATAACACCAATCTTTTACAATATTTTTATAGTCCTAGTGAGAACTTTCAACGCTCGGGAGCATAAAAAAGTGCATAATGCCTTATTATAACCTTCAACGTCGAGGATCATCAAATCAACAAGAACACAAGCCATAAACAAAATGTTCAACGTTTGATTTGAAGGAGTATCAAATCAAAAAGTACATAAGGCATCAACAAAACCTTCAACGTTAACATTGTAGAAGCATCAAATCAAAAAGAACACAAGGCATAAGCAAAAACCTTCAACGTTTATATTGTAGGAGCATCAAATTAAAAAAGTAAACAAAGCCTTAACAAAACCGTCAAAGTTCAGGAGCATCGCATCAAAAAGTGCGTAAGGTCTATACAAAACTATTTACGTTTACATTTTAGGAGCTTCAAATAAAAAATTACACAAGGCCTAATCAAACCCGTCAAAGTTTAGAAGCATCAAATCAAAAAGTGCATAAGGCCTAAACAAAACCTTTAATGTTTGCATTATAGGAGGATCAAATCAAAAAAACATACAAGGCCTAAACAAAACCTTCAACATTTATATTGTAGGAGCAACAAATCAAAAAGTACACAAGGCCTTAACAAAACCTTCAACGTTTACAAATCAAAAAGTACACTAAGCCTACAAAAAGTCAAAGTTCAGGAGCATAAAATCAAGATGGTTAGGGCTTCGATAGACAGGTTAATAGCTGTGATGGAGCTTGAAGAGAGTGTATAAAACAAACAAAAAGGGGTAGACAGCAAAGGGTATCAACAATTCTAGATGATGCAGTGGCTGACAAGGCGACCACTGTGTTGGCAGAATAAATAGTAATCACAAATTTTAAAATACTGAACTTCGAGGAAAATTTTAAAGGAAAAGTCTCTAATCAAATAGAAAAATCAAAAGTATGAGAGACTTGCAGAAGCTGAAAAAAGAGGACCCCAATGGTAATAAAACCTGTCTGAAAGTAGACTAAGACGCTTATTTGTTATAGGAGTTTTACTGCTCTTTTCTTCAAAATGAGATTTGTCACTGGATTAGTACTTATGGTAGATCATTTAGATAGCAATACACATAAATATTACCACCCTCTTTTCCTTGCTTTCTTACAAATTAAGCTACTGTTTGTGTCATATTTTTGCATATGTATGTAATCAGTATTTTCGGTAGATCTGATACCCAGTAGTTGTATGGTTCAAGATATTTCTTTTTGGTGTATCCATGGCAACAACCTGCCTTTTTTACTAATAATATTGCCAAATGGGGGCAAAGTTGTCACATACTTTCCTAAAATTTGGCCAAAAATAGTTGCAATCTCCTTGGGGATACCTTTTCAGAAACTGTTTACATATATCTATCACGAATTCAAATAAAAATCATTTGTCTTTTGTCTCATTTTTAAAATAAAATTGTATCAAAAAGAGTATGAAAAAAGTGTTTGTAAACATTCGACCGTATGGTGACAGATAATTGTTAATTTGTACGTCATTTGGTGTCCTGTGGAGAGTTTTTAAAATCATTAACAATATTGTTAAACCAGGCATGCGCCGGAAAGTAATCATCAACCAGTCGACGTTTTTCTGTATATAAAGAAGAAGAAGAGAGTTGTCTCATTGGTAATTATACCACATCTTTTTAGTTTTATACTACATTAATTTCTAGACATACGTAAACTAAGGACAGTCAAACCAAAATAGCCCATGTAACAGCTAAAATATAATATTGATGTTCTTGAAAACTAATTTTGAACGCTAAATTAGTCATCAGCTGTCTTATAATGATTTTTAATGCATTAATACTATCATATTTTGAAAAATACTTTGGGGCCAGAATGCAGAATCTACTTCCCTTCCGAAACACCTGAGAACATCCCAGGTTTGATTTGGTTTCGTGTTGCTAAGTTTGTAGTTTTTTATATTGTCTTATGTTCACTTATGTTTGTCTTCTCGTCGGCTTTCGTTTTTCGCTATGGCTGTGTCGGTTTGACCTTTAGGTTTGATTGTTCCTTTGGCTTATTTGTTCTCTCTTTTAAAATTTTACACCTCCTTGCAAAAGTACAGACGCGTACTGTACATGTTGGATTTTGTGTACAGTTGAAAATAAATAGTGACAATATATTTTTGCAGAAGCAAAGTTATGAAAGTTAATCAGAGCTGCACACATGTTTAGAGAATCGTGTAGCAGACATGTATACTAGTGTATGGCCGAGTAGGGATCGAAGATTGGTCGAATGTGGTCGCGTATTGGTCGAGTTGATCTGGGATGAAAATAATATCGAACTCACAGTGTTCATGAAGCGATCGAATATTGGTCGAGTTAATCTTGACCGCATATCGCACAGGTTGACGTTGATCGTGGAATGATCGGATATTAGTCGAGCAAATATAAAAATGATCACGTAACCAAACAAAACCTGGGATGATCTCAGATGTTCCGGAAGGGAAGAAAATCCTCCAATATCGGCACTGGCGGGTTTTTCAAATATTAAAGTAATTGTGCAATAATAAAAATTGTTAGACTGCTGATGACTAAGCTAAGTTGTCTTTCAAAGTTGGTTTATAAGAATATCAAGATTATATTTAACCTGGTTGATGGGCTATTTTGTGTTTTGTCTGTCAAAGTAAAGTTTATGTATATTGCTATCTAACATTAGTACTTATCCAGTGACAAATCTCTTTTTGTGGTGTCATTTCCATGAAAAGAGCAACAAAACTACAATAACATATATATCAGTGTCCACTATGAAGAAGATTTATTAGCATTGGGTTCCTCTTTATTGAGTAAGTGCAAGTCTCTCAAACTGCCCACACTATGGTCGTCGTGTCAGCTACTGCCTAAACTAGATTTTTAGCGCCTGTTGATGTCTACACCATCTTCTTCGTCTTCTATGCACTCTACAAGCTGCGTCACAGCTATAAACCTGTCTCCATGAGCTAAACAATTCCAGACAGTTACAGCTCGATCACCTTATTTCGATGAGCTTCAGTTTGTTGGCATGGTATTATAACGCGTTTTATTAATTGCATTGGATGTATACACTATCCTACCCCCATAAACAACGATTACAAATATGATATATCATAAACTATGTGCAATTAGTAAATGACGTTCATGATACCACAACTATTTGTTAACCATGTCAATCAAATTTGTTTCTAGTTTTCGCAGGTGAAAGCTAATCTTTTTTATTTTCTTTTGAATAATTTATTCTTGTCTGAAAATGGTAGTTTACAACAACGAATTGTTTCTCCGAAGCTTATTTATTTGAAAAATTCAACTGCATCACTTTAGAGGCATTTCCAATCATTTTCCGGTATACTACGATATTTAAAGGCTTTTAGATTAGCCGTTTGTACGTAGTTTTTCTGCTTATTATTCGTATCCAACTACCGGTCAAATGAGTTTAGTCTCTAGTGGATAATTAGTTGTGTGTGTGCTGGTTTAACGTTGTCCTTGATAAGTTGGTTCCAAGCGTTCTCTTTCTACATTCTCTTTGTGTCTGTCACAACCAGTAAGCATTCACTTTTAAATTGTTTGATATTTTGACATCCAGGTAAATTTTATGGATACATGTAGTATGTTACTAGTTTTTTGGTTGTTTTTGTTGTTGTTGATTTTGTTGTTGTTGTTGTTTTTTGGTCGATTGTTGTCTCGTTTCATCATACCACTTCTCCTTATTCTGATGATAAGGATGCCCGTTGTATGCATAATTTCAACTTTGATAAATTAAATGAGGTTTATTGTGGAATAGAAATAAGGTCACACTTGGTTTCTTCAAACCGACGGCGGAATTTTGTAAAATATAGATCGTTATAAGCAGTCAGTTTGGCCTAGTTTTTTCAAAATAAGATGAAAACATCGCTTACATAAGTTATTAACCTCTGAATCCGTATTCATTTGACCTTCAATTTAAACTGGTTCCTCGGCGATGTACTAGGCGTGTTCAGCATTTAAAAGGTAAAGAGTGTTAACATTGAAATTGAAACAAGGGTGAATCATTTAGTTGACTGATTTGATCCACAAAACATGATGATTTACATATTTTAGCCTGCAATATAACATATAACAGACATAGAAAAATACACTTGCACGTACTCGCTAGCCATTATTATACCGTCAACAGTCTTCGGATGTCATCTCGATTGTTAATAAGATGGCATCTAGACTAAAAAACACACGAAAGGATGTTAAATTATGTTGATTCTATGATACATTTTTTAATATTTGTTGATTTCAGTCTTTTTATAATTTTGGTATACCTTCTAGTATGTTCTAAATCAATGATGAAAATTTGGGTCAAATTGCATTGATGATCCTGAATTTGACAGCTAGTTCCCCTTTAAGAAAAATTTGTGACAGTCATTTTATTACAAACTAATATCGTATGAAGAAAGGGTCTGTATTTTGCGCCTTAACCTTTTTAAAGGGGCGTTAGCTATCAAATTCAAGATCATCGATTTGCATAACTTCTCATATTTGATTCATAACATACTTAAACGTAAATTCAAATTGCAGAAAGACAAAGTGAAACATTTAACAATGCATTGACTCGTGCGTAATTTAGACTAGACGCCGTCTTATTAATTTAAAACCGTCTATACAACTGAAGATTGCCGATAGTAATTTGACTCGATATAAACGTAAATTGAAATGGAAATAGATTGAGAAACACATTGTATTGTGTAATAGCGATTTTTGTACTTGTGTCTGAATTCATGTCAAAGATTTAGAAAATGCAAATCATCGTTTTACCTGGATAAGAACATTTATTGTGGGCCAAATCGGTCAAAGAAATGGTTTGTTGTGTTGACATTATTTTCTTAATATCTTAACAAGCGTAGGGCATGCGTAATCCATCTTCAGCTAAAGATCAAGTTGGTGTAATTAATTATAAATACGGGTTCAACTGTGGTCAAATTATTAACTTGCAAGTCGATAATACATTTGCAATATTTTCGATCTTATTTTGATTCATTTTACTCCCTGTTTACCTTGGATCGAAGGAGTGGATCTCACAACCATACGTCATCAAAACTGAAATCCCAGGATATTCTAAAAGAAATAGAATAAATGATCGAATATGTTGTATAAAATCTACGGTACAATTTAACATGTTCATGTCTTTACTACACTCTAATACGAGTGCACACGCTGAAGTGCCTCGCTTGCTTAACCATTATTGGTTTTATATTGATAGTCCAAATGATAAAGTTTTACTGCAAAAATAACAAATTTAAAATTATCAATGAGCATAATAATCAGGTCAGACACGGTCTTTTGTTAACTGATGCGTGACTTAGTGACATAAATGTTTTAAAAAAGTCTAATAACTTACCCAAATGAATAAACCAAACAAGGGTATGATGGCCTGTATTGTGTGTCATGACATACGTTCCATCCCCCGTCTGTAATATCACCTATTCGTAGTACTTCTTTACAATGTATCTGTGTTGATGTTAGATAGCTACAATGATAATTTAGAATAAAATGTCACACGATTAGCCGGTATGGTACGTGTCGTATGTAAACATTTGTTGGTAGTCACTAAATATATATATATATTTGTCTGAAAATTGAACCTACCAGTATTAAAATTAGATTTTTATGCTGACAATTTTTTTCTTTTACCGGGATTTGAACTCACACATTTGAAACACTACAGCACCAATCTCACAACCTCATGCTCATCGCTCTAGACAACTCGACCACATCTACTATACACATTATACGTTTATTACAAATGTATAGAGAAAGGTTCCGAGTTACGATAGTCTTAGCTATATAAATGATAATTTAAGTAAATTTATACATACGACTGAAGAATTTTACTTAACTTAGGACATTCTCAGTGAAATCCATGATTAAATGGTGTAGACATTATTATAGGGAGATAACTCTTTCAATCAGTGATGCTTTTTTATTAGTCACGTTTCATCAATATATTTTAAGCATTTACCTGAAATAGATTGGAAATAATCTTTGTAACCTAGAAGCTTAGAATATATTTCGGAAAATGGTTCACAAAAACCTACTGATAATTTAAAAGAGTTATTTCCCTTAACTTAGATCTACCTCCTTAAGTAATTGAAAAGATGTTTAATGCATACGGATTCAGCTTTATCTTCACTTGTACTTTTTTCATTTGTTTTTTATTATTAATTGTCATTAATCATTTACAAATGTTTGAGGCAATACAAGTTTAAACAAACAATAAACAACAAAATAATAGAAAGAAATAATATACGAAAGTTAATCCAATAGACACAAAAAAACCAGTGATAAATTTAGAATACATGTATTACAATATTCAAAGTCCATGTTACAAAATAATAAATACCTCTGTCCTCAGTTCTAATGAAATTTTAATAAAGAAGCTTATAATACTATCATGTCTAAAGGAATTTGAGGTTTGATATATAAAATAATTTTTGATCATCAGGAAAAATATTAAATACAATGTTCATCATCTAATTGTATATCATTATATAAATTTTGTCTGATATTTAATTCACCTTGAATACAATGAAATTCATCTTTGATGTCTTCGAGGTTTTACACTATATTTGTTCGCGAGGAATTTAAAAGGGACCTTAAATTTTCAAGAAATATTTTGTCGAAAGTATGCGGTTGCAAAAAATTATGAAATTAAGCTACCATTGTATACATTGATTGTAATGTTTCTCTTTTTATGGCTTGAAATTAACGAACATTTGAATAAAAACATGTATAAACGACAAAATAACGCCATTAAATACCCAATCATTATAAAATTGTAAAATATATCTATTGCATTTTTTTCTACAATCTTTAATCAGTGACCAAATAAAATTGTCACTCAATTTTATGATGAGTGTGTATTTTTACAATTTTATGATGATTGTGAATTTTTACAATTTTATGATGATAGTGTATTTCTACAATTTTATGATGATTGTGTATTTTCATGACGTAAATAAAGGACAGTACTTGATCTTTGCATGCAATTTAAGTACTACAAATTTCTACTTACACCGTTACATTTTCAACATTTTGAAAGTTTGTCTATTTCAAATCTTTAAAGTCATGATTTTTAGAATATTGCGATCACTGTTGGCATTTTTTCTCTGTACCAAATCAAGTACATTGAAATACAGATACCTAAATACTACAATGATTTTAAGGTAAAGAAATAGTACTAAATGATTTAAATTTATAAGTAAATTTCCAGTTCTATGGATTTTTAGTACAGAAATAGTACCTATGCAAAAGTAGCAGTGTATTGAAAAATGTAGAAAAAAACCAAATTGTGTTATTAAAATATATAATACTATACCGTTGATATAAAACATTAAGTTCCGTTCTGCTAAAGTGTCTAAGTGTTTTATCCTCAGGAATGACAACATGAGTATGATCTGTCTAATAGAAATATTAAAAAAAAATTTTAGGCAAGTGTGTTTGATCTCCTGACAGTCCAAATATAAGCTTTAAGATGGGTATTTGTTATTTCTGTCCAAGTTCTCAACATTTACATTATAAATTCATTTGCTCGGAATCAAACAAATGTGTGTGTGGGAATAAGACAACCTTCGAGTTAGATGCATTTCCGTCAAAAACTTTGGTTTTAGTGAACATCATTCGCGCGTTTAGGGACAACGTCACTTCCGTTCCCATTTTGAGCGAGTGGTTGGAAAACTATGAAGCTATATTGCACAGATTATTCGGCAAATTAAATTTTCCTTATTGACAATCAGCACTGCGGTCATTAGGGAATTGTGATTAAGTAACTACAGAACAAAAATTCTTTCTAGTTTATGTTGCTCCCTGAGATGTCCCTCAGATTATTGGTGGGGGTTTGTGTTGCTCCCTTAAATCTCCTTCAGATTATTTGTCGTTGATAGCGTTCGTCCCTGCAATCACCCTCCGATTATTGGTCGGGGTTAGTGTTGCTCCCTCAGATCTCCCTCAAATTATTGGTGGTTGTTTGTGTTATTCGCTGAAATCTTCCTCAGATTATTGGTGGGGGTTTGTGTTGCTCCCTGAAATGTCCCTCAGATTATTCGTCGTTGATAGTGCTGCTTTCTGTGATCTCCCTCAGATTACTGGTCGGGGTTAGTGTTGCTCCCTGAAATCTTCTTCAGATTATTGGTGGTTGTTTGTGTTGCTCCCTGAGATCTCCCTCAGATAATCGGTGGTTGTTTGTTTTTCTTCCTGAAATCTCCCTCAGATAATTGGTAGTTGTTTGTGTTGCTCCCTAAAATCTCCCTCAGATAATTGGTGGTTGTTTGTTTTTCTTCCTGAAATCTCCCTCAGATAATTGGTAGTTGTTTGTGTTGCTCCCTAAAATCTCCCTCAGATAATTGGTGGTTGTTTGTGTTGTTCCCTGAAATCATTCTCAGATAATTGGTAGTTGTTTGTGTTGCTCCCTAAAATCTCCCTCAGATAATTGGTGGTTGTTTGTGTTGTTCCCTGAAATCATTCTCAGATAATTGGTTGTTCTTTGTTTTGCTTCCTGAAATCTCCCTGAGATAATTGGTGGTAGTTTGTGTTGTTCCCTGAAATCTCCCTCGATTATTGGTGGTTGTTAGTGTTGCTTTCCTGAGATCTTCCTCAGATTATTGGTGGTTGTTAGTGTTGCTTTCCTAAATCTCCCTCAGATTATTGGTGGTTGTTTGTGTTGCTTTCTTAAATCTCCCTCAGATTATTGGTGGTTGTTAGTGTTGCTTTCCTAAATCTCCCTCAGATTATTGGTGGTTGTTTGTGTTGCTTTCTTAAATCTCCCTCAGATTATTGGTGGTTGTTAGTGTTGCTTTCTTAAATCTCCCTCAGATTATTGGTGGTAGTTTGTGTTGCTTTCTTAAATCTACCTCAGATTATTGGTGGTTGTTAGTGTTGCTTTCTTAAATCTCCCTCAGATTATTGGTGGTTGTTAGTGTTGCTTTCTTAAATCTCCCTCAGATTATTGGTGGTAGTTTGTGTTTCTTTCTTAAATCTCCCTCAGATTATTGGTGGTTGTTAGTGTTGCTTTCTTAAATCTCCCTCAGATTATTGGTGGTAGTTTGTGTTGCTTCCTGAGATCTTCCTCAGATTATTGGTGGTTGTTTGTGTTGCTTTCTTAAATCTCCCTCAGATTATTGGTGGTTGTTAGTGTTGCTTTCCTAAATCTCCCTCAGATTATTGGTGGTTGTTAGTGTTGCTTTCTTAAATCTCCCTCAGATTATTGGTGGTTGTTGTTGCTTTCCTAAATCTCCCTCAGATTATTGGTGGTTGTTTGTGTTGCTTTCTTAAATCTCCCTCAGATTATTGGTGGTTGTTAGTGTTGCTTTCTTAAATCTCCCTCAGATTATTGGTGGTAGTTTGTGTTGCTTTCTTAAATCTACCTCAGATTATTGGTGGTTGTTAGTGTTGCTTTCTTAAATCTCCCTCAGATTATTGGTGGTTGTTAGTGTTGCTTTCTTAAATCTCCCTCAGATTATTGGTGGTAGTTTGTGTTTCTTTCTTAAATCTCCCTCAGATTATTGGTGGTAGTTTGTGTTGCTTTCTTAAATCTCCCTCAGATTATTGGTGGTTGTTAGTGTTGCTTTCTTAAATCTCCCTCAGATTATTGGTGGTTGTTAGTGTTGCTTTCTTAAATCTCCCTCAGATTATTGTTGGTAGTTTGTGTTGCTTTCTTAAATCTCCCTCATATTATTGGTGGTTGTTAGTGTTGCTTTCCTACATCTACCTCAGATTATTGGTGGTTGTTAGTGTTGCTTTCTTAAATCTCCCTCAGATTATTGGTGGTTGTTAGTGTTGCTTTCTTAAATCTCCCTCAGATTATTGGTGGTTGTTAGTGTTGCTTTCTTAAATCTCCCTCAGATTATTGGTGGTAGTTTGTGTTTCTTTCTTAAATCTCCCTCAGATTATTGGTGGTTGTTAGTGTTGCTTTCTTAAATCTTCCTCAGATTATTGGTGGTTGTTAGTGTTGCTTTCCTAAATCTCCCTCAGATTATTGGTGGTTGTTTGTGTTGCTTCCTGAGATCTTCCTCAGATTATTGGTGGTTGTTTGTGTTGCTTTCTTAAATCTCCCTCAGATTATTGGTGTTTGTTAGTGTTGCTTTCTTAAATCTCCCTCAGATTATTGGTGGTTGTTAGTGTTGCTTTCTTAAATCTCCCTCAGATTATTGGTGGTTGTTAGTGTTGCTTTCTTAAATCTCTCTCAGATTATTGGTGGTAGTTTGTGTTGCTTTCTTAAATCTCCCTCAGATTATTGGTGGTTGTTAGTGTTGCTTTCTTAAATCTCCCTCAGATTATTGATGGTTGTTAGTGTTGCTTTCTTAAATCTCCCTCAGATTATTGGTGGTTGTTAGTGTTGCTTTCTTAAATCTTCCTCAGATTATTGGTGTTTGTCAGTGTTGCTTTCTTAAATCTCCCTCAGATTATTGGTGGTAGTTTGTGTTGCTTTCTTAAATCTCCCTCAGATTATTGGTGTTTGTTAGTGTTGCTTTCTTAAATCTCCCTCAGATTATTGGTGGTTGTTAGTGTTGCTTTCTTAAATCTCCCTCAGATTATTGGTGTTTGTTAGTGTTGCTTTCTTAAATCTCCCTCAGATTATTGGTGGTTGTTAGTGTTGCTTTCTTAAATCTCCCTCAGATTATTGGTGGTTGTTAGTGTTGCTTTCTTAAATCTCCCTCAGATTATTGGTGTTTGTTTGTGTTGCTTTCTTAAATCTCCCTCATATTATTGGTGGTTGTTAGTGTTGCTTTTTTAAATCTCCCTCAGATTATTGGTGGTTGTTAGTGTTGCTTTCTTAAATCTCCCTCAGATTATTGGTGTTTGTTAGTGTTGCTTTCTTAAATCTCCCTCAGATTATTGGTGGTAGTTTATGTTGCTTTCTTAAATCTCCCTCAGATTATTGATGGTTGTTAGTGTTGCTTTCTTAAATCTCCCTCAGATTATTGGTGGTTGTTAGTGTTGCTTTCTTAAATCTCCCTCAGATTATTGGTGGTTGTTAATGTTGCTTTCTTAAATCTCCCTCAGATTATTGATGGTAGTTTGTGTTTTGTTCTTAAATCTCCCTGAGATTATTGGTGGTTGTTTGTGTTGCTTTCTTAAATCTCCCTCAAATTATTGGTGTTTGTTTGTGTTGCTTCTTGAGACCTTCCTCAGATTATTGGTGGTAGTTTATGTTGCTTTCTTAAATCTCCCTCAGACTATTGGTGGTTGTTAGTGTTGCTTTCTTAAATGTCCCTCAGATTATTGGTGGTTGTTAGTGTTGCTTTCTTAAATCTCCCTCAGATTATTGGTGGTAGTTTGTGTTTCTTTCTTAAATCTCCCTCAGATTATTGGTGGTAGTTTGTGTTGCTTTCTTAAATCTCCCTCAGATTATTGGTGGTTGTTAGTGTTGCTTTCTTAAATCTCCCTCAGATTATTGGTGGTTGTTAGTGTTGCTTTCTTAAATCTCCCTCAGATTATTGGTGGTAGTTTGTGTTGCTTTCTTAAATCTCCCTCATATTATTGGTGGTTGTTAGTGTTGCTTTCTTAAATCTCCATCAGATTATTGGTGGTTGTTAGTGTTGCTTCCTGAGATCTTCCTCAGATGATTAGTGGTAGTTTGTGTTGTTCCCTGAAATCTTCGTCGGATTATTGGTGGTAGTTATTGTTGCTTTCTTACATCTCCCTTAGATTATTGGTGGTAGTTTGTGTTGTTCTCTGAAATCTCCATCAAATTATTGGTGGTTGTCTGTGTTGCTCCTTGCGATCTCCCTCAGATTATTGGTGGGGTTTGTGTTGTTCCCTGAAATCTTCCTCAGATTTTTGGTTAGGGTTTGTATTGTTCCCTAATATCTCCCTCAGATAATTGCTGGTTGTTTTAGTTGCTCTCTGAGATCTCCCTCACATTATAGGTGGTTGTTTGTGTTGTTCACTGAAATCTTCCTCAGATTATTGGTGGGGGTTTGTGTTGCTCCCTGAAATGTCCCTCAGATTATTTGTCGTTGATAGTGATGCTTTCTGTGATCTCCCTCGGATTACTGGTCGGGGTTAGTGTTGCTTTCTTAAATCTCCCTCAGATTATTGGTGGTTGTTAGTGTTGCTTTCTTAAATCTCCCTCAGATTATTGGTGGTTGTTAGTGTTGCTTTCTTAAATCTCCCTCAGATTATTGGTGGTTGTTAGTGTTGCTTTCTTAAATCTCCCTCAAATTATTGGTGGTTGTTTGTGTTGCTTCCTGAGATCTTCCTCAGATTATTGGTGGTAGTTTGTGTTGCTTTCTTAAATCTTTGTAGGTTTGTGTTGCTTTTTTAAATCTTTTAAGGTTTATGTCGTTACCTGAGAGATTCCTCAGATTATTGGTGGTGGTTTGTGTTGCTCCCTGAAATCTCCCTCAGATTGTTGGTCGTTGATAGTGTTGCTCCTTGCGATCTCCCTCAGATTATTGGTCGAGGTTGGTGTTGCTCCCTGAGATCTTCCTCAGATTATTGGTGGTTGTAAGTGTTGCTCCCTGAAACATCCCACAGATTATTTGTGGTTGTTTGTGTTGCTCACTGAGATCCCCCCCAGATAATTGATGGTTGTTTGTGTTGTTCCCTGATATATCCCTCAGATTATTGGTGGGGGTTTGTGTTGTTCCTTGAGATCTTCCTCAGATTAATGGTTGGGGTTTGTGTTGCTCCCTAAGATCACCATCAGGTAATTGATGGTTGTTTGTGTTGTTCCCTGAGATCTCACTCAGATAATTAATAGTTGTTTGTGTTGTTACCTGATATCTTTCTCAGAATTTTATTAGGGTTTGTATTGTTCCTCTTAGATCTCCCTCAGATAATTAGTAGTTGTTTGTGTTGCGCCCTGAGATCTCCCTCAGATAATTAGTAGTTATTTGTGATGTTCCCTGAGATCGTTCTAATATTATTGGTGGGGGTTTGTGTTGCTCCCTGTAATCTGCATCAGATTATTGGTGGTTGTTTGTGTTGCTTCCTGAGATCTCCCTCAGATAATTAATTGTTGTTTGTGTTGTTCGCTGAGATCTTTCTCAGATTATTGGTGGTTGTTTGTGTGGTTCCCTAAGATCTTCCACAGATAATTAATTGTTGTTTGTGTTGTTCGCTGAGATCTCCCTCAGATTATTATTTGGGTTCGTTTTTGTCCCTGACATCTCCCTCAGATTATTAGTGTTTGTTTGTGTTGCTTCCTAAGATCTCCCTGAGATAATTGGTGATTGTTTGTGTTGCTCCCTGAGATCTTCCTCAGATTATTGGTGGGGGTTTGTGTTGTTTCCGAAATCTCTCTCAGATAATTGGTGGTAGTTTGTGTTGCTGCCTGAGATCTCCCTCAGATAATTGTTGGCTGTTTATGTTGTTCCCTGAGATCTTTCTCAGATTATTGGTGGGGTTTGTGTTGCTCTCTGAGATGTCCCTCAGATTATTGGTTGGAATAATTGTGGCTCGCTGAGATCTCCCGCAGATTATCGGTGGGGGTTCTTGTTGCTCCCTGAGATCTTCCTTATATTATTGGTTGGGTTTGTGTTGCTCTCTGAGATGTCCCTTAGATCATTGGTTGGGGTTAGTGTGGCTCGCTGAGATCTCCCTCAGATTATCGGTGGGGTTTGTGTTGTTCCCTAAGATCTTCCTCAGATTATTGGTGGGGTTTGTGTTGCTCTCTGATATGTCCCTCAAATTATTGGTCCGGGTTAGTGTGGCTCGCTGGGATCTCCCTCAGATTATCGTTTGGGGTTTGTGTTGCTCCCTGAGATCTCCCTCAGATTATCCGCGGGGGGTTTTGTTGCTAAATCTTAAGTTTTCTATATTCAACTGTTGTTTTTTTCTTTTTCGACCAATTTGTTTTTAGTTAATTGACGATTTATGAATTTGAATGACTATTTGGTATATCTCGCCTCTGTTTTAAAGCGCGGTTCGTGAAATATGGATTTGCACGTATCGTTTTGAATTTGAATGTGAAATATTCGCCGAGTATGAAACGTCATATGAAGCTGATTTTGACGGAATGTCTAATTAATAAAGACTGGATGTTAGCCACTATATAAATATAATTAATCGCTATGTTCTGCATGCCTTCATTAATAAATAATAACGTTATATGTTTGTTTAATTACAATACGTTATTAAGATTGGTTATCAGAAAGCTCGCATCATTCTTAAATCAACCTTCAATTCCAAATGCAATGTAACATTCATGATACCACGAGCATTCATCTTTAGTTCATAGGTAAATAATTAAAAAACTTGGAAGAAATCGTATTTTCACGATCCTTTTAAAAAAAAGTAATAATTTTTAAGGATTGAATATTTCTTTTTTAAGTTAGTAATTTTAGAGGATTGTAAACGAAAGCGTTGATCGTACGTATATTTGTAGAATGAACTCTACTGCGCTTTATACAACCTGAACTTCGGTCAACGATAGCCTTTTACATCCCAATAAATATACAAAAAGGAAACATTCAATTCTTAACTAAATGTCCATCCCATAAATTAACATTAATTTAGGTTCTGATGTGGCAAAATCTGAAATGTTTTGTTAACACATTAACAAACAAAAAAGAGATGCATCATTTCTTGAGCTAAATTGTAGCCATTACAGCTCAATAGAGAAAAGAACTGTAAACCTGGAACGCCGGAAACAGCGCAAGTTATGGATATTTGATACCCTTACAAATGTACCTGTAAGATTTCAATTTCAAGTAAAAGTAATTTTCGACAGACTGCATGACACCCATAATATAAAGAAAACACACACACACACACACACACTGAAACAAAAGATGCAACAAAAAACAGCACTAAAATCATACAAACATCTTTAAGGGGGCTTTAGCTGTCAAATTCATGTTCATCGATTTAACTCAAATTCTCATACTTGATTTATAACCAAGTATAAAAGACAAAATTTATCGGGCATAGGCTCGATAATGAGCTCGTTTCGTGTGTATTGTAGTCTTGACGCCATCTTAATAACTATCGAGATGACATCCGAAGTCCTCCAATTGTCATATTATCGATATAAACATTAATATGCAGATATAAATAGAAAGAGAACACGTGCAGTTGGAATATTATAGGTCTGTTTAATTTCATATTAAAGATTGATAAATTATGTCATTCATCGTTTTTTACCTGTATAAGAATGATTTTTTGTGGACCGATCGAATCATTCATTCAAATGAACTTTGTTTCACTTTCAATATTGACAGTCTTTTCCTTAAAATAACCGAACATGTACACTTCATGCTTTTAAAAATGATGATCCTATTAAGTTTAGGGATTAAATTGAAGTATACATGAATACAGATTCAATGAGGTCATATTATTTACATGTAAGTAAATCATTCATGATCAATGTTTCTTAGCTTAATTTGACAAAATTGAACAAACTGACTGCCAAAAGCGAATTACTATTTCTCTATTTCACTTTCATTAATGCTTGAAAAAAATAAATCATTCGTAAATTTTAGATTTTTTATATATGTCGTAGCTAGTGCCCCTTTAATATCCGTATATGATTTAACATAATTTGTTGTAGACTGGTTTTCTGTTAATAACTGGTCCGTTTTGCTTAACAGATATGTTCAGATACCCGTATGTTGCAAAGGTGACAACCAGCCTAGACCTATTATGTCCATTGATATGTCTGACATATACCTACCATAGCCTTATTGTGGTGTATGTACTGTAATCCTCCTACTGGGTCCTCTTTGCATGCATGGTATATCTAGAACGAAAATACATCAACAAGGGTGTTATCATTGTAATAGATAACCCCTATTTCATCATAATTTATTAATAAACTTATATTTAGTGGTATTTTTCGTCACCACATGAAAAATTGACAAACAATCTAGTATCAAAACATAAAAAGAAAATATGTAAAAGTTTTGTTCTCAAAAACCACATCACAATCTATGAAAGACAACTTTTCAAATTTTATCGAGACCTTTTCTAAATACCTAAAAAAATCCTTTTGGACATGGTAAAAAGTGAGACTAAACTATAGCACCAGCGATGAGCTAAATGTGTCATTGTATTTGGTGTATAACATTCTTAAGATTGCATTGTGTATATGGTGTTCCAAAAGTATTGTGTGTTTTGATTTGCTTATAAAGTAAGTGATTTACACCAGACACTTTCAAAATTAGACATTTATTTTAATGAACTATAAATGATAATGTTTTAATTACGTTTTGTATTTTGCTCCCACAAACTATCATGTAACCATTAAACTATTACCATACCATATCTAAATATACACTGCTTGTTCTGTATTTGTTTTTTCAAGAATGCACGGCCATTGTGGCATCGACCAATATATTCTAAATCCTATTTGAAACAGTTTTCTAAGATGTCTGAGCACCGACAAGTACTTGATACCAGTTTGACTATCACTGTAGTTTATCCGGACTGACAGTTGCTGCATGTTTTTTAAAAGTCCATTTTCTATTACTTCACTTAATACTCTATCTGTTAGAGCATCTACATCAAGAATTAATACATCTCTGCCATTCTTTAAAAGAAAATGTTAGTATACATATTGACGAGACCAAACTTTTATATGAGTGGTTCAAAATATCAGGTTGTTTTCTTTCAACAAAATGACCCTATCAAATATCAAAATCCTTTATATATAATCCTTAATGAAATCTTTTTAAAATGCCGTAAATACAGATTGGTAAATATCGATTGGTGTAATAACAATTACAGTGATTTCCTCCACCCATAATTATTATCTTTTATTATGTTCATCACCATGCATGGTATGCTCTCAAAATCTTTGAAAACACAATTATAATAGCATGCGTGTGAATTAAAGGTTATATTCTTCTATTTTTTGTCGCCACGGTAAATATTGTTCAAATAATTTAAGAGAGATAGAATGACAGTTTTGTTGAATCACCGAATGAGTAATGGTACAAAATGCCTCATAACGTACGCGTATAAAATATAACCCCTTATTTTCATTCGTTATTATTTCTGCTGATCTTCGATTGCTTCATGAGGAGAGATGGATTACGGAAGGGACTGAATTATTCAGGTTATATAAATGTAGAACCAACAAAAAATAAACCTACCGATCTTCTTTTAACTTCATCGCTCCACACTCCAAATTTCGTTGAATGTTTAAATAGCCCATTTTCGTCCTTTGGTATTACATCTGTTTCAGTTTCTCCAGACTTTAAACTTAAAATTAATAAAAGGTCATTACGTGAATACTAATTTTTTTATTATTATTATTCCATTTACATGTATGTACGAGATATGACAACAAATTTAAAGTTAATCGTCATGCAAGTCTTATACAAAATATTTTGTTCTAAAACAAAAAGTGACGTGTTGGACTGAAAATTGAACAAGATAATAAACAGTTTTACTATTCATGCTATTCGAATACCACAATGCTTCAATTTGTTTTATAATAAGAGTAATGATATGCATAGTACCCTCATTGCTTACTAGTGGTTATAGTTCCAAAGTTTGAAGGTACTAAAGCTACTGTGCGTTATATTTTCTGAAAGTGATTTAGTTTAATCACGTTCTTCTTCTTGTTTACATATGTACCACCTACTTGTAACAGGTTTGTTTTCCAATTATTTTGTATGCCTGGCTTTCGATGATGGAAATTTGTATGCCCCACCTGCGATAGTAGAGGGGGATTATGTGTTCTGGTCTGTGTGTCCGTTCGTCCGTCCGTCTGTTCGTTCGTTCGATCGTTCGTCCGTTCGTCCGTTCGTCCGTTCGTTTCTCTTCAGGTTAAAGTGTTTGGTCAAGGTAGTTTTTGATGAAGTCGAAGTCCAATCAACTTTAAACTTAGTACACATGTTACTCATAATATGATCTTTCTAACTGTAATGCCAAATTAAAGTTTTTACCCCAATTTTACGGTCCACTGAACATAGAAATTAATAGGTTGAGTGGGGCATACGTGTACTATTGACACATTCTTGTGTAAATCTATATTTGAATGCACTTAACTAATTATTTTTATGATATGTATAAAGCAATTGTGTCATGAATAATTACCTTGGTTTGTGTCTATAAACTTTAATATTATAATGCAAATCCATACTCTGGGCATTCATCTTATCATTGACTGTACTATAAAAAATTATATGAATTTATATACATGTGACGTATAACAATTTTAATAAGTGTTCTTTGGATTCTATAAGCATCATCAATTTGATGGCTGAAAATAAAGAACACAATCAATTCCTCGCATGCCTTACCAAACATATATTGAATAGATGTGTAAAGTGTATACTATGATTATTTTTTTCGGTCTTTCTATGCTGTAGAAAGTCGTGCCTGCGAGTTACTTATTCGAGGCCACGAGTTCCTAATTCGTGGTCACGATATACTAGTTCGTGACCACCAGTTACTTATTCGTGGACATCGATCACTTATCTGTGACCACGACTTTACCGGTGATGCAAATTAATTATTTGTAGCAACGAGATGAATCACTCAGTCATTGCCGCGTTTTTTTTTTGTCGTGGCCATCACTCATTAATTCCTGGTCATAAATAAGTAATTGGAGGCGACAATTTAGTAAGTCGTGGCTACTGATAAATAACTCGTGACCACAAGTAAGGCCCTATAATATTTCGTTGCCACGACCTAGTAAATCGTTGCTACGACTGAGTAAATCGTGACCACAACCTAGTGACTCGTGGCCACGTAACATGTCTTTATGCATTTTCTCATAAATATATCGTGTTGGTTTATAACATGTAAATCTAAAGTAAAATTAAACCCGCTTCCGTTGAGACTAATACACTATAATGCATCACACAAAAAAACTCAAAACCAGGTAGGCCATACAGTTAAGTTTCATTTTACTAAAAGAATTTTCAAAAATAAAACTTAAGTCTGGGGAACGTTATTTTGACTGAATTGGCTTTGAGAACTAATGATTGACTGACCCTTCCATAACAACTGATGTGCCCCGGTTCAGGGGGAAAAAAGAGTTGTGTAAGCTGAATATTGTGATAAATTGTTTGTTAAGCTACAAATAAAAAAAATCTGTCAGCTTACAAAAGGTATAAGACATAAATTCAGAAAATAACCATCAGTTTTTTAACAATGTTTAATCATACCTGATAACCCAAGTACTTGTATTTTTATTTGGTTTGTAACATCCATCTTCACAAATATTCCAGCCATCATTCATAGTGCCATGTCGTCTTCGTTTTGCACAAAATGCTTGAATCGTCGAAGTTATTCTATAAAAGTTATTGAACCAAAGAAAGATCTTACTGATGATTTTAAAAATTTAGTCGATATATGAATAGCAAAACAAACATGAAAACGCTTTTTCATATCATAAGGTAGCTGCATAAACTGTTGAATATTTCAGCTGGTGATAACATCGGTTAATAAACTTCAGGGGTTGTAAATAAACTCATCATAGATATCAGGTTTCCAAATTTGTACTCTAGACACACGTTTCGTCAACAAAAGACTCACAAGTGACGCATGAGTTAAAAAGGCCAAATAAAGTTCGAAGTTCAAAGCTTTTAAATGGAAGTTCAGTTTACCTTCAAGAATTCCAGATACCATTTTCAAAAGATGGATGCTCTATTTTGCAAATAGTTTTATAAAGAAACGTTTTGATTGTTTCAAATACGTTTCATCTATAGTAAATTATTCCGTATGTTTTGTATGTGTGCAGGAGTGGATTTAGATGTGACTAAATAAAAGACTGATTTAATAATACCTGTGGTATAAACAGTCCACAACATTAATTGGCAAGGCTTCCAAAATATTGTCTGGTGGAATAATAAAATGTCCTTCACTATTTTTGAATTGCTCAATCTGAAATCCAGAAAAGCAGAGCAAGATATATTTATACAACATGTAGTATAATGTATACTAGAGTTGACGGTCTTATCAAAATAATTGTGTCTGTGACCGAATCTTATGATCCCTTACGATAATTAATTCAGCGTGTACTGACGCAATTCTGTCTTCATGCATAACATATCTTCTACTGTGTTACAACTCTCGATTCTACTGACTAGGACAGATCTCAATAGGCCACCAAAAAGCTTGATTTTGTTCAGTCAATGTGGCCGATTGGTCAAAAGCGCTGTACACAGTGCCGACGTTGTTTTGTCGATATTTAAATAGCATGAGTTCGAATCTCGACGAGGGAACAACAAAAAAAGTTTCTTGAAATTTGCAGATTAACATGGTTGTGCTGATATCTATAGTAATTATACATATAACTACTCGTAATATCAGCACATCAATGCTTAATCTGCAAACCTTCAATATACATATAACCATGTAGTTTTCTCAATGGCACTCATACCACATCTTCTTATGTCTATATATTACAGCTGTGCATCTAATTAGATAAATTAAATTACGGAAATTGGCATTTCTTGATATACTATTATTATTCATCCAAAGAGTATTATAAAGGGAGATCGATCCTCAAATATTAGTAACTAAACAAAATTAATGTACAATATTTGAGTATGTCTTATTTTTATTAATACATAGACAGTATATGTCATACTTCTTTACTGTACTCATTATTTATTATTATTTGTCAAAAATAAATCACGTATTATTTCCGAATCAGCGTTTTGTGGACATTATTTCAGTCATAGAACACCACTTTGACTGATGCATGCATGATACCGTAAAAAAAAGTTTTTCAAGAAAAAACTATATACAATGTATTAAAATCAGACATTCTAGATAATAAAAGCAGTAAATGCATTATTTTTTTTCGATTTTCAAATATATAATAGTTCACCGATCAGGACTTGTAAGCAACATTATTCAAAAATCTGTGACATATAAAAAACAAGATTTGATATAGAATATTTACTGTCACCTGACCTTTAAAATGCAATGACGTCATAAGCTCTGTGAGAATAATATGAACTTATTCAATGGTAAAATTAGTTGTGACAGTAGGTTGGGCTGTTAATTTACATAGCAAGACTTTTTAGTCCACAATGATCAAAAGTGCACAATTGGTTCCCATTAGAATACCTACAACACGATCAAGTTTTATTGCCAAACAACAGCTGTCATTCGGTATATCGAGAAAAATGATCGTGAAAGATTACTCAACGGTGGTCAAGCATTGTGATCAGTTCATGAAAAATCTTGTATCGGATCGTGAAGGTAATTTGTTTTAATTCTACATAAAAATCTGTGGGGAAAAATGCTAATTTTTAAAACTTTTTAAAAAAAATATGCTGTTTAAATGATACATCTTCGTATATAACACTGTGCAATAAGATAAAGAAAACATGCAACTTAACGAGAAAACAGCAAAGGCGCAAGACAAGTCTAAGAGATTCATAAAAGAACTGTTAAATTTTGTCACATTTCAATGTATAATGATATATTTGAAACTGAATCTTTGGTGTATTAGATAGGACAGGAACATATTTTTTCTTGAAACCGTACATTTTGTTTTTGAAAACATCGAATTTTGTTGATTGTGAAAGATTGAGCCATTTCTTGATCGTACAAGACAATGTGTGATTGACCGACGCAATCAGTGGACCGTAGATTTTGCATCAAAACTTTAATTTTAACATTAGAAAGATCATATCATAGGGAACATGTGTACTAAGATTCAAGTTGATTGGACTTCAATTTCATCAAAAACTACCTTGACCAAAATCTTTAACCAGAAGGGGTCATTTGTTTGCATGAATAGACCAAGAAACTGCAAATACCATAGTTTATCTAAGATTGTTTCAATTTGAGGAGACTGCTGTACCTGCGGACGTTTAGAGATTCATGGTTGTTATAAAGAATGTTATAAAGAATATATTCCTTTCCCCCCTTTTCAGGTCGTTATCATTTGGCACAATCATGATGGGGGAAAGTTGATGATTTTAGCTGTGTTTAAATGTTTGAATGTTTTATGGGTCTTAATATTTTTCATGCTATATTCGTAAAGCGCAAGTATCTTCCTTTTGATACCGTTAATGTCCTAAAAACATTAAACGCAGATGTCCATGAAAAGAGTGCAAATGTTTTATCTTAAACAAAGTGATATAATTGCAGCTAGTGTGTAAATGGACATTTATTAAATGCTTTTGTTTTCTTACATCTTTTTTGATGCAACACGTTTCATTCAAGTAAACTCACCATATGTGCAAGGATCGACATTTTGTATTAACGCCAGACGCGCGTTTCGTCAACAAAAGACTACTCATTGACGCTCGAATAAAAAAGTTATTACTATAACTAAAATGTGTCTAAATAAATAAATTTCTAGGATAAAAAGACTTTCAAGTGCATATTTTTTCTTTCACGATATCTTTTTTTTCAATATACAGAATGACACCCTTGAAAACGTTAACGAATCAGTGGCGGATCCAGAAATTTTCATAAGGAAGGCATTGACTGCCCTACGAGGGGCGCTCGAGTCATGCTTCAGTGATTTTCTATATAATTAACAACATTTAGTTGGATCAGCTTATGCCAATGTCTAATTGTTCAGCTACATAAGAATGTATACTATGCAATTATCGATTGTTTAAATGGGCACTAGCTACGTCATCTCAAAAGTTTATTATAGATGGCGTCTACACTAAAATACACACGAAATTCTGATATATATTATCAAGTTTATGCATTGTTAACTGTCATTTTTTTACTTCTGGTAATTTGGATATGTGTTTTAGTATGTTATAAATTAAATATGAGAATTTGACAACTTACGGTTCTTATGCAGTTTGTATCGTTCTTTGGTTTAAATCCTCTTGTAACGTTATCTGGATGTAGTTTTTCTCTCTGCAAAAATTAGTTTTTTAAGATAAATTATGGAAGGCATAGTAGGTTTTTTCAATCATTGACTTCTCTTGTACAATTTAGATTTACGTTTTGCTTATGTAACTATACCTATTGATTCTATACAAATATCAAAATCAATAGAAATACCAAGACGGTAGCCAAATTAAATGTGACCAAATTTGAATACGTATTTTTCAACTGTGAAATCATGACAAATCTTATTTATTATAACTATTATAAGCAGTAATAGAAATATTATTATCATTATTAATAGTAGTAGTGGTAGTAGTACAAGTAATAATAGTTATATATATCCATAGATATAATTATAAATCTTTGAGGTTCCAACGTTTTTACTATACATAACACTCCTAAACATTTAGTAAACATTTCAATTTTCTCACTGAAATTCCCTGATTTATTTGTTATACTTTTTTTTATGATTTTTGAAACAATAAAATGTTAAAATATATGACGCAGTAAACATAGAACCATGTGTACCATAAATTGTTAGAAAATCAATTTTGAGAATGTTACGTGGAAAGACTAACTCGAACGTAACTGTCATTTGATGCTGTATTATTTCCTAACTATATGTTAAAATGATTGCTACACTTGTTCTTGCCTTTTTTGTATAGATATTCGGAATCCTCTTATGTTATCTAAAAAAAAAGTTAACTCGGCAAACCCCACTTTCCTTTTCATACTGTTATTAAATATAGGTTAAAAGTCCATTTTTTTATATTTTATATAATCCTTGATATTCATTCATGTCTGAAAAGAAAAAAAAGTGACAATTTTAATTGTATAAAATATCGATAAAATCAAATATTTGTATAAAATATCGATAAAAAATAAATAACGACTTGAACAAATAATTCATTTTTTTTCTGATTTTTTGTAATTCTATTCTTTATTTGCTATTATTCATTTTTTTTAATAAAAAGCTTGTATTTTGCAACAGAGGAGAGAACATCTTTAAACAGTTACTGTTACTATCAATTTTAAGTACCTGTAAAAGTTGTTCCATTTTGTAAGTGATTACAGCGTCATAATAACGTGTGTTCATTTTTTGAAGAACTACTGTTAGCATTATGACAGTCACAAAAAGAATGGTTATTTTCAAACTTGGTTTCCTGAATAGTGCCATGTCCTGCAAAAATAAATTATTAAATAATATAAGAGAGTGCGTGGTTACATTTTTCTGTTGATAAATGTATAACATAAGACGAAGTACAAAAAAAATGTATGTGAATACACAATTACGACTGCACACGAAAGGTATTGAGCATGAAATATATACTATCAAACGAGAAGACCTCATTTTGTGTGTCGCTTCTTTTCCGTCCACAACAAATTAAATCATCATGCATCTGTGTCCTATTGGTGCAATACCTAGTTGAATAGACATCCATTCTTATGATCCTTCAGATTGAGTTATTTTGGGAGAAAAACGGGAAAAAGCGTCCGGATATGGTTTCCGTCATCAGACCGACTTTTAGTCATAAATAAGACTTCCCGTTTAAATTTGCAGATGATTTTTTATAAGGACATTTATTTTCGCGTTTATCTATATGTATACTTTGATTTATTTACACTAATAAAATATATATAGACTCTGTTTATAATTTTAGCAGTGATCGCCGTGGAGAAGAAACTTGGAATTGATAGATAAAAGCAATTATACGTTGTTTATAATATAGTTTGTATATAGTATACAGAAGGCTTCACACCATTATATTACTTCCCTTTGTTCGTAGTCTTGGAATATAGTTCCAAATCATTATATGGAGTCATGCTTCCTTTGTATTCTGTCTACTGTTTTCTTCGAAATTTTTACTATTTAAGGGGTCATAACAGTTGCATATACATTGAAAAAAATCATGTGGAAAAATGTATTGTTTAAAGTGAAAGTAGTGATTAGGGCAATATGAAAGTAGGGTTGAAATCACCCAAAGCGTTTATACAAGATTTAAATTCTGCCATTGTTATGTTTCAAATGTCGAAGATAAATGCACATTATTTGAAAGGTCACCGCGTACAGCCTTCTAAACACATAAAATACCACACCGCATAGTCAGCGTAAAAAAATTCGTGCATTCGTATTATGACGTCATTGGATCTTCCACAAATGTTATGATTAACAACGTCACGAAAACAACACTAAGAGTTTAGGGAACGCTATAATCTGCACTTGTTACTGTACCTTATGTTTCCGCTAATATTAGGCCTGAAAATATAGGCATTTGTCAAAAGAAATATTCACTAACAGAAAATTTCCTTGAACCAATATTGTTAAAGATCAAAGAACGCAGAATTATCAGTTCATAAAAATCGATATGCATATGGTACTGTGAACTAATCTAAACTTAATTCAACTAAAACTTTCAGGAATTATGCACTATCACTAGAAAAAATGTTAGGGATTATACATAATACAGTTGGTATCGGAAATGAAGAGACAATGAATAAAAGTAAAATATTTTTTTCTATAAAATCATAAAACATCTTTTTATATTATTTTATTTTGTACATACATCAGGCTGTAAGGTTTCTCGTTTGTATTGTTTTACATTGGCCCCTTCGTGTTCTTCTACAGCTTACTATGCGGTATAGGCTTTGCTCATTCTTGAAGGCCTATAATTATATAGTTGTTGCATTTTGGTCTTTTTATGGAGAGTTTTTCTCATTGGCAATCATACCACAAAACTGTCATCTTGTCATTTATATCAAAAATCACGTAGGGAAGACCATCATAACCACTTCATCTATTTAAATTAGTTTTGAATAACCTCTTAATATCATCATACTAACCTCAAATCCAGCCTGCCAAATCCGAAAAATCGATCAAGACTCAGAATCACAAAAGGGATTAATTTATCTTCAATTTTATTAAAAGATTACGACGCATAACATTAAAATGCTTCTTCGTGGATAATTTCTATCAAAATTCAACATAATAATTATACATAATAATATAATTCATTTCCTCTTTACACCACGTGTTCACAGATGTTTCACCATGCTGTGTCATGTAATTACGAGATGCGTTAAAACGTTAAAAGTGAAGACATAATAATCAATTTAACGGCTGAAATGTGTTTCATTTGTCGTTTTAACATGAAGATATTTGATAGGAAAATTTATATTTTCTGGAAAATTTTGAAAGGTCAGTTTATCCCAAGTAGTTATTTGGGTTGAAATAAGCGTAATATATTTATTAATGTTAAATCATTATGTCAGGTATCTAGTTTACACAAATGGCTTAAAATATTTTCTGATTTCTTATAAAGATACATAGATTTGATTTGAAAGTCTGGCTTTACCTTTGTTTCAAATGAAATAGCGCATTATAATTTTACGGTGATATTGCTCATCGAGCACAGAAGTTGAGTTACGATGCGGATACACTTTAAGGTTCATTCCCCCTATTCCTATAATTTAAATTTGAACATTTCTTACCAGATTTATAAAAAGTGGAAATAGGAGAAAAATTTGCACAAACAAATGATTTTACTCTACAACCATGTTTAATCAACTTTTAATTGATCAGATTTTTTTCTTGGGTATTTACAAGCAATGAGGTTATATGAGATGTCATATAACATCATTTGTACAAGTGAGTTATCAATGTTTAAAATCTTATAACAAAAATCTTGATTTTCTACAACAACTTTGGTTTTATTTTACACGGAAAGATGAGAAGACCTAATTATTTCAGAACTTCTAATCAAAGAAACCTAGATGCATCAGGTCCTTCACAATGTTCATCCGTTAACTGTTAAATAAATTGTTCAGTTTAATATTTATTCTGTAATTTTCCTACACTACAATACCTGCGAATGCAAAATAATCAGTGTTGTCTGTTCTGTCCAAATAATTAATAGATCTTGCTTTGATTGATTATTTGTTTTAAAATAAAAACAAGTGTGGACACAGATCAGTGTCGATAGTACAATGTATGTTTGGATGTTTGACTGTGTTTTCGGACAAAAAGAGCTGAATGGTTTTATCCATATTGTTCTATGTTGAACTGTTGTGCCTAGTGACAGTCAAGCTGTACCAAACACTGAAAAAGCAGTCGTATATTCAATTTTGTGTTGTATTGTTCAATATATATAAGAAGATGTGTAACGAGAGCCAATGAGTTGGATATATATGTAATACTAGTAGAAAAATTGTGTGTTTTTAATTTAGATAAATATGAAAGAAATGGAAATAGATAGAGTAAATTATTTAATTTGTTTTATAGATGGATCGATATTGATGTCTCACCATTATTATACAAAATTCAATATTTACATATAGCATAAAAGCATAAATTATAGACGGTAACTCCATTCTTAAAAAAATTACGAGAGACTAAAAGTAAACATTCCCCAAACATTAAAGGATTTTATAAAACTGATAAAAAAGATACGAATGCTTTACAGTCTAATCATTATTGATATAAAAAAAAAAACATCTCTTATTCTGCCTTAAATAGATTTTCAGGTTTTGCCACATTTGTACCTAACATTAACGGGTTGCAATTCGCTGTTTCAGAATCTAATGCATTCTTGGTTATATTTCGAAAAACGTACACCTAAACGTTGTTATTGGTTTAAAACGTGATAAACAATAAAAATTCAACCAATGAAGTAACGTTATTTTCATTTTGGTGTACGCACAATTAGATTACCCATAGTCTTTTAGATTCTGAAAAAGCACCCCACACAAAATACAGTTTCTCACGATTCATGAACATGTTAAAAATTACCTTAGCCGTATTTGGCACAACTTTTTTGAATTTTGGATCCTCATTGCTCGTCAACTTTGTTCTTGTTTGGCTTTATAAATATTTTGATATAAGCGTCACTGATGAGTCTAATGTAGACGAAACGCGCGTCTGGCGTCTTAAATTAGAATCCTGGTACCTTTGATAACTATTTTCATCTTCACTTTTTATATAATTATAAAGTTCTTTCCTTAAATCGCCATAAAGCGGATATTTAAGCAGGAAATGTCCCTCAGTTCCCATCTTTATATAACACTGATAAAGCAAGCATTACTTTGAAACAAACAATACAAGTTAACAACACTTTAATAAATCACACATTGTAGCATAAGCATTATCAGTTACTGTAAATAAAATTAAGTATGAAAATGGGGAATGTTTCAAAGAGAAAACAACCCGACTAAGGAGCAAACAGCAACAGATAGCCACAAATAGGTCTTCATTTTTCACCCGGAGGCATACTTCAACTGGCTCCTAAAAAAAATATATACTAGTTAAGTGATAATGGATGTAATACTATAAACATATAAGTTTATCAAAGTTTATTAATCTAATCACCAAACTTTACAGGTGTGACTTCCTGGTTGAGGTTTTTGTCCTTAAGCTCGTCCAACCTGTTGTTGACTGTTGTGTACACTAGTTCGATATTGGCTGGAAGTAAAACTCCGGCTTTGACTGGAGTTAAATGTACCTTTACCATACTGATTTAAAATATCAGTTTGTGCTGATGTGTTAGACTGTTTTGAGTACTGAATGTTAACATTAACCCAATTGTGTTGTCGTCTGTTAACAAGAATGTGCAACCTTTGGAAGTAATTACCCAAATACCCTGTATGTTGATTTCATTACTTTTTTTTTTATAAAACTGGTAATGGGTTCGTTTTGCGTTTGTTGTACATGGAAAGTTTGCAATATTGGAAGTTTATTTTTATGCCCCAACTATGTTAGATACGTTTTCTTGTCTGTCTGTCCCACTTTAGGTAAAAGTTTTTGGTCAATGTAGTTTTTGATGAAGTTGAAGATTTCAACTTTAAACTTAGTACACATGTTACCTTTGATATGATCTTTCTAATTAAGATAACTAATTATATTTTTTAATCCCAATTTCACGGTCTAATGCACATAGAAAATGATAGTGCGAGTTTCATGTTAAAGTTTTCGGTTAAAGTTTTTGGTCAAGGTAGTTTTTGATGAAATTGAAGTCCAATCAACTTGAAAAACAGTATCCATGTCTCCTATATGACTGTCTTTTATTTAAATAACTGTTTAGATTTTTGACCCCAATTTCACGGTCAACTGAACACAGAAACTGATAATGCAGTTGTGCATCCGTGTAATGTGGACACATTCTTGTTTTCTTATATTATGGGTTCAGCAAGCAGCATCATCGTGAAAATTATAATGTGATATTTCGTTTGGATCAAATTTGTTTTCAACAGGTACAGCAAGACTTGCAAATCGAGTTTATGTATCTTTGTAAGAAATTAGAAAAGGTTTAAAGTAGTTTATATAAACTAGATACACAACAGTCTGTGTGGATTTTGCTTTTTCCACCTGTCCAACGTGGACAGTCCACCCGTGCCTATCTAGCTATAATCTCGTTTTTGTAAAACTATTGATTATAAATGCTTATCTGCTTTTTTCAAATGATTGTACTTGCAAGTCTCTAGATGAAACAAAAGAAATTGAATGCCCACTCCTACAGGTTGGCAGAGTGCACAAGGTAGAAATTTTGCCCACCCGGTGCCCACTCCCATGGTGGGCCGGTGAACAAAGCAAAATCCAACAGAGCTGTAGTGTACCTGACATTAATAATTTTTACAGCAATAGATATATTACGAATATTGAAACTCAAAACGTCACTACAGACACGCGCATAGTGACGATCAGTAAACGAGTTTGGATACAACAGACCTTTGGAAGTTTTTCCATAAAAATAATAATTTTCCTATCGAATATCGTTTTTGTTAAAAATTCAAATGTAACACATTTCAGGCGTTTATTGATTATTTGTTCACTTTTAACGCATCATTACTTAGTACAACATCTGCGAACACGTGGTGTAAAGATCAAACACATTTATTTTATGTACTGTAAAAGCAGAAATTTTCGTGGAGGATTTAGTTTATTTCGTGGAAAGAATATATCCAAGGGATCTAAGGTAAGGATGATGATAATAAGAGGTTATTTAGAACTTATTTAAAATAGATGAAGTGGTTCTTATGGATATTCTCCTACGTGGTTTTTAAATATAAAAAAAATCAAGATGTGGCATGTTTGTCAATGACAAAACTATCCACTAAAGACCAAAATGCTACAGCAATAATCAATTAAAGGTCACCTTACGGCCTTCAACAATAAGCAAATCCCATACCGCATATATATAGTCAGCATTAAAATACCCCGAAATAACTAGTATATAGCAAATAAAACGAGAAAACTAACGGCCCAATTTATGATCAAAATAAAAATGAAAAATGAAAAAATGTAACACAGCAACCACCATATTACAGCCTGCTTCCGACTTAGGACAGGCACATACATGTACAGAGTTTGGCAGGGTTAAATGTAAGTGGATGCCAAAACCTTCCCATAACTTTGGAGAGTGATTTAACAGAACCACATGATATCAATCTTTTATAGGATTAAACGCCTTTTTAAAGGAATATATTGGTGTATAAACTCGACTAATTCACTCATAAACAGATATATTTGTGAGCAACTTGGTCTAGTTTATACACCAATAAATGAGGGACGAAAGATACCAAAGGGACAGTCAAACTCATAAATCTAAAACAAACTGACAACGCTAAAAATGAAAACGCCAAACAAACAACAGCAAACATAATTTATGTATGTGCCTGTCCCAAGTCAGGAGCCTGTATATTCAGTGGTTGTCGTTTGTTTATGTGTTACATATTTGCTTTTCGTTCATTTTTTAAATAAATAAGGCCGTTAGTTTTCTTGTTTGAATTGTTTTACATTGTCTTATCGGGGCCTTTTATAGCTGACTATGCTGCATGGGCTTTGTTCATTGTTGAAGGCCGTACGGTGACCTATAGTTGTTAATGTCTGTGTCATTTTGGTCTTTTGTGGATAGTTGTCTCATTGGCAATCATACCACATCTTCTTTTTTATATAACACAACATAGAAAACTAAAGAATAAACACGAAATAAATTTCTTTAAAAGGTCGTTTAATTCTTTAAAATTGGAGATAAAGTCTTTTCTCCACACTTGTAACCTCTTACACACATATATTGTATATAGTACAAATTGCATAGACCTGGTGCATGCGTATATTTGTTGGTTAACGCATAAATAAGTTTCCATGGACTTTGCTTTCTGATAAAATATAAACTACAAAAACTGTTATTATCATTCAAACAGATGTTTTATGGTTATTATTTAATTTAACGATTAACGCAAAGTGGACAAAAACGTCCACCCTTTATTGCTTTTTTTATTGCCGCCATCTTGTTTACATTGGTTACAAAAACAAGTTCGGTCAACGTCGTCTATCGGAAAGTAAATAACGTCAAGAACAACTACCGGAAGTCCTCTCGACCAATCATATGCATATTAAAGTATTTCCTAATAGGAAAATCATTTAAGGATTATAAATATATATGTATATCATTATATATCAGTTGAAATGGCTTAACTTTTCAAATGAATACAAATAGAAATATATCAAACAAAAACTCAAAGTGGGCATGCACGGGTACTTTTATTCCAATAACAAACAAAAAACAACACTAAATATAGATGTGAGAGTAAATCGAAATTAATGACAGCTAGATAAGACCTGATTAATTCGGTTTTTTTTGTTTTTTTGTTTTCTTTTTGTCTTCACCATTTTGTTTTGACGTGGCCTTCCACGTTTCTATTGAACTTATCATTACCCAATATGGACCATCGGTAGCCTGCATCCTGAAGTATTCCCAGAAGAGGCTGTTTACGATTTTATTATCCCCATAAAAAAGTTATCTCCCTTCTATAATTAGTTTTCGACATAGCTCCTCGTTGTTTCTGAAGATATCATGACCTTATTTAAACAATAGTTAGATATTATCATGAAATTTAACCAGACGATGCTGCGTATGATTTCATCATCCTCTTAAAGATTTATATCCGCTTAAAACGGTTATTTTCATTTGCATCTTTCGTTAATCTATTACCGAAAGCACCAATTTTAGAACAGATGGCACAATTATAAACATAAACAGTTATTTAGTAACCAACTTTTATTAGAGTTATTTGGAATTTGCAATATGGAAGTACTAGAACAACTTGAAAATGTCGTTCGTGCAAAGTCTCCCCCTCAACTGTCATAGCTAAGAGGGATGTCTCCCTATTTGGAGGTTTCAAAGGTTTGGGGAGGTTTTCTGATTTCACGTACTTGACACCAAAATTCGACTTTAAATTTGAAAATTAGACACAAAATAAAGGAAAGATCAAGTCATTTATTTTTGAAAAATCTTCAAAGCACGTTGAAAATTAAGTCTGTTTTTATTCTGTTTTTTGTTGTTGTTATCATTAAAACAGAATAAAAACCGATTAGTTATTGACCTAGTCCTTCATTTCAAAGTTCCGAACTAGACCTAGTTCATTTTAAAAATATTGACCGAGCCTATTCGCCGCTTAATTATCTTTATGGGATACGGGCCCATCTGGACACCACATAGGTTCAAAGTTGCCCATATACGTATTTTCCCGGCGATAAACCACACACTCGATACTCCTCGGCATATCACTACGACAAACTTCCGAACCAGACCTAGCTTATTTCAAAGGTTTTGCCCGAGGCTATTCGCCACTTAAAAATTTTTCTGGGGTCCGGGCCCGTCTGGATATCACAGTTTAAGTAATATGTCATTTATTTGTACTGGCACATTTGACAAGGAAAATTTATGAATTTGTCATGATGCATGCCGTAAAAAATAGTCCACGGAGGATCTTCATGAAAATACTTGTTCACATTAAACACGAGATATCCATTACATGCATATCGAAATGTATATTAACAATTGTTTCAACTAAAATGCAACTTTGTACTTTATTTGGCATTTTTAATATTTTTTTATTGGAGCGTCACTGATGAGTCTTTGGAAGACGAAACTCGCGTCTGGCGTAGATCTGGTATCTATGATGAGTTTATGTACTGGATATTTGAGACTTATTTCTGCTTTGTATCGATTTGATGAAATAAGTCCTTTTCAACTGATTTGTATAGCGTGTTGCTACATTTCTATTGTACTGTTCGACTCTGTCCCAGGTAAGAAGGAGGGGCGAGGGGGAGGGGGGTGTTGTCTGGCGCCAACAAACTAGTTTAACCGTGCCTTATTCTGTAAACACCTGTCCCAAGAGCCTGTAATACAGTGGTTGTTGTTAATGCTGTATATTTTTTTCGTTCATATCGTTCATTGTCTGTACATTAATCAGGTCGTACGGTTTCTCGTCTGAATTATTTTGTATTTTTCATTTCATATGCGGTTTGGGTTTTGTTCATTGTTGAAGTCCGTACAGTGAGACATACATTGTAGCTGTTAACTTCTATGTCATTTATTTCTGGTGGAGAGTTGGCACATTGGAAATCATGTCTTATTTTTATATGTATTGCATGTTCAATACTTTCAGCGTGCAGTCTTTGTTGTGTATTTACATACATTTTGTTGCACTTCGTCTTATTTTATACATCTATCAACAAAAAATGTCACAACTCTCTCTTTTCTTTTAAATATTCCTTCTAATTTGTATATCATTGGAATATTCAACTTCGCGTTTGAAATGCATTTATAATTGCAGGACATGGAGTCATTCAGGAACCGAACTTTGAAAACATCTATTCTTTTTATGACTGTCATAATGCTTACGGTGGTTCTTCCAAAAATGTCTACACGTTATTATGACACTTACAAAATGGAACAACCTTTACAGGTACGCCACAGTAACAGTAACTGTTTAAAATTCTTCGCTCCTCTGTACAGAAATTTATAATTATATCTATGGATATATATAACTATTATTACTTGTACTACTATTACTCGATTCATTTCACTTGACTGGGCGGAGTTTAACCGGTTTGCTCATAAAAAAACAGTCCATCTATAGATAGGTGTTTTAGGATAAACTCATCTATGAAGTGTCCAGTCATTCTTTTGTAAATTTCTTTGATCACACTGATAGGTGATTAGAAATCAGTAATAATTATAACGACAATCATCCTAATCACACACATCTTCAAGTAGACTGTCCTTATGCATGTTATGCAAATGAAAACGTAAGGTCCGCCCGATCAGTTGAAATAACATTGGAAATACTACTACTACTACTACTACTACTACTACTACTACTACTACTACTACTACTGCTTATAATAGTAATAATAAATAATATTTGTCATGATTTTACAGTTGAAAAATACGCATTCTTTGGTCACATTTAAGTTGGCTACTGTCTTGGTATTTCTATTTATTTTTGTATTTGCATAGAATCAACAGAAATAATTACATTAGCAAAACGTGAATCTAAATTGTACAAGAGAAGTAAATAATTCCAAAAACCTACTATGCCTTCCATAATTTATCCTAAAAAAATCATTTTTGCAGAGAGAAAAACTACATCCAAATAACGTTACAAGAGGATTTAAACCAAGGAACGATATAAACTGCATAGAAACCGTAAGTTGTTAGCAAACAAATGAGGCACTAGCTGTCAAAATCATGTTCACCGATTTGACTCAAATTCTCATATTTAATTTATAACATACTAAAAAACATATCCAAATTACCAGAAGTAAAAAAATAACAGTTAAAAATGCATAAACTATGTAATATATATCAGAATTTCGTGTGTATTTTAGTGTAGACACCATCTATAATTAACTATCGAGATGACGTAGCTAGTGTCCATTTAAACAATCGACAATTGCATAGTACATATTTTTATGTAGCTGAACAATTAGACATTTACATAAGCTGATCCAACTGATTGTGTTAATTATATAGAAAATCACTGAAGCATGACTCGAGCGCCCCTCTTAGGGCAGTCAGCGCCTCCCTTGTGAAAATTTCTGGATCTGCCACTGATTCGTTAACGTTTTCAAGGATGTCATTCTGTATATTGAGAAAAAAGATATCGTGAAAGAAAAAACACTTGAAAGTCTTTTTATCCTTTAGAATTTTTTTTTATTTAGACAAATTTTAGTTATAGTAATAACTTTTTTATTCGAGCGTCAATGAGTAGTCTTTTGTTGACAAAACGCGCGTCTGGCGTAAATGAAAAATGTCGATCCTTGTACATATGGTGAGTTTACTTGAATGAAACGTGTTGCATAAAAAAGATGTAAGAAAACAAAAGCATTTAATAAATGTCTATTTACACACTAGTTGCAATTATATCACTTTGTAAAAGATAAAACATTTGCACTCTTTTAATGGACATCTACGATTAATGTTTTTAAGACATTAACAGTATGAAAAGGAATATACTTGCGCTTTACCAATATAACATGCAAAATATGAAAACCCACAAAACATTCAAACATTTATACACAGCTAAAATTATGAACTTTCACCATCAGGATTCTGCCAAATGATAACGACAACACTGAAAGAGGGTGAAGGGCGTATATTCTTTATACCATTCTTCATAACAACCATGACTCTCTAAACGTCCGCAGGGATAGCAGTCTCCTCAAATTGAAACAATCTGAGATAAACTATGGTTTTGCAGTTTCTTGGTCTATTAATGCAAACAAATTACCCCTTCAGGTTAAAGTTTTTGTTCAAGGTGTAGTTTTTGATGAAATTGAAATCCATTCAACTTGAAACTTAGTACACATGTTCCCTATGATATGATCTTTCTAATGTTAAAACTAATGTTTTGATCCCAATTCTACGGTACACTCAACATAAAAAATGGTAGTGTGAGTAGAAAGTCTCTACTATGGACACATTCTAGTTTATATTATGTCTCGAATATCCGTAAATATTTTCTGATTTTCTCAATTTATTCAACATAATATATCTGAACATTTTTCTATGACTTTGGCTAGTTTTCTAAAGATAACAGGTATACATCTATGGTAGAAGCGCAAATAAATTGTCATTTTATTTCATAGTTTTCAAAGCGCCAATGTCCTTAAGTGTAACTGGTAAAAACGTATAGCGTCCGTCTGGTCACACATTGTCTTTTACGATCAAGAAAGGGCCCAATCGTTCACAATCAACAAAATTCAATGTTTTCAAAAACAAAATGAACGGTTTCAAGAAAAAAAATTCCTATGCTATCTAATGCACCAACGATTCAGTTTCAAATAAATCATTATACATTGAAATGTGACAAAATTTAACAGTTCTTTTATGAATCTCATAGACTTGTTTTGCGCCTTTGGTGTTTTCTCGTTAAGTTGCATGTTTTCTTTATCTTATTGCACAGTGTTATATACGAAGATGTATCTTTTAAACAGCATAGTTTTTGTCGGATTTGTTCCGCGTATTAAAAATTAGCATATTTTTCCAACAGATTTAGAAGTCGAATTTGAGTTAATTACTTTCACGATTCGATACAAGATCTTTCATGAACTGATCGCAATGCTTGACCACCGTTGAGTAATTTTTCACGATCATTTTTCTCGATATACCGAATAGCAGCTGTTGTTTGGCAATAGAATTTATTGTGTTGTAGGTATTCTAATGGAAACCAATTGTGCACTTTTCATCATTGTGGACTAAAAAGTCTTGCTATGAAAACTAACGGTCCAACCTACTGTCACAACCACTTTTACCATTGAATAAGTTCATATTATTCTCACACAGCTTATGACGTCATTGCATTTTAAAGGTTAAGTGACATAAAATAATCTATATCACATCTTGTTTTTAATATGTCACAGAATTTTGAAAAATGTTGCTTACAACTCCTGATCGGTGAACTATTATATATTTGAAAATCGAAAAAATAATACATTTACTGCTTTTATTATCTGAAATGTCTGATTTTAATATATAGATTTTTCTTGAAAAGCTTTTTTTTTACGGTAGCATGCATGCGTCACTGAAAGTAGTGTTCTATGATGAAAATAATGTCCACAAAACGCTGATTCACAATAATACGTGATTTATTTTAACAAATAATAATAAATAACGAGCACAGTAAAGAAGTATGACATATACTGTATGTATTAATAAAAATATGACAAGCTCAAATATTGTACATTGATTTTGTTTAGGTACTTATATTTGAGGATCGATCTCCCTTTACAATACTCTTTGGATGAATAATAATAATATATCAAGAAATGTCAATTTCCGTAATCTATTTTATTAGATGCACAGCAGTAATATATAGATAAAAGAAGATGTGGTATGAGTGCCACTGAGATAACTACATGTTTATATGCATATTGAAGGTTTGCAGATTAAGCATTGATGTGTTGATATTACGAGTAGTTATATGTATAATTACTCTAGATATCAGCACAACCATGTTAAATCTGCAAATCTCAAGAAGCTTTTTTGTTGTTCCCTCGCCGAGATTCGAACTCATGCTATTGACATATCGAGACAACACCGCCTGCACTGTGTGCAGCGCTTTAGACCAATCGGCCACATTGACTGAACAAAATCATGCTTTTGGTGGCCTATTAATACCTTTCCTAGTCAGTAGAATAGAGAGTTGTAACACAGTACAAGATATATTATGCATGAAGACTGAATTGCTTTAGTACACGCTGAGTTATCTATCGTAAGGGATCATAAGATTCAGTCACAGACACAATTAATTTGATAAGACCGTCAACTCTAGTATACATACTATAAATATATGTTGCTCTGTTTTTCTGGATTTCAGATTGAGCAATTCAAAAACAGTGAAGGGTATTTTATTATTCCACCAGACAACATTTTGGAAGCCTTGCCAATTTATGTTGTGGACTGTTTATACCACAGGTGTTATTAAATCAGTCTTTTTGAACGCTATGTGCATGATGAATTATTAAATTAACTTCACTAATAAAAGAAAGACAAATGAAAAACACAACCACCATCAACAGCCATCTCATCTTAACCGGCACAGTCACGCATACATACACATCTAAATCCACTCATGCACACACACAAAAACATACGGAATAAATAACTATAGATGAAACGTGTTTGAAACAATCAAAACGTTTCTTTATAAAACTATTTGCAAAATAGAGCATCCATATTTTGCAAATGGTATCTGGAATTCTTGAAGGTAAACTGAACTTCTATTTAAAAGCTTTGAACTTCGAACTTTATTTGGCCTTTTTAACTCATGCGTCACTTGTGAGTCTTTTGTTGACGAAACGTGTGTCTAGAGTACAAATTTGGAAACCTGATATCTATGATGAGTTTATTTACAACCCCTGAAGTTTATTAACCGATGTTATCACCAGCCGAATATTCAACAGTTTATGCAGCTACCTTTTGATATGAAAAAGCGTTTCCATGTTTGTTTTGCTATTCATATATCGACTAAATTTTAAAATCACCAGTAAGATCTTTCTTTGGTTACATTACTTTTATAGAATAACTTCGAAGATTCAAGCATTTTGTGCAAAACGAAGACGACATGGCACTATGAATGATGGCTGGAATATTTGTGAAGATGGATGTTACAAACCAAATAAAAATACAAGTACTTGGGTTATCAGGTATGATTAAACATTGTTAAAAAACTGATGGTTATTTTCTGAATTTATGTCTTATACCTTTTGTAAGCTGACAGATTTTTTTTTATTTATTGCTTAGCAAACAATTTGTCACAATATTCAACTAACACAACTCTTTTTCGCCCCCTGAACCGGGGCACATCAGTTGCTATGGAAGGGTCAGTCGATCATTAGTTCTCTAAGCCAATTCGGTCAAAATAAACTTCTTTGAGTAAAATGAAACTTCACTGTATGGCCTACCTGGTTTTGAGCTTTTTGTGTGATGCATTATAGTGTATGAGTCTCAACCGAAGCGGGTTTAATTTTACTATAGAAATACATGTTATAAACCAACATGGTATATTTATGAGTAAATGCATAAAGACATGTCACGTGACTACGAGTCACTAGGTTTTGGTCACGATTTGCTCAGCCGTAACAACGATTAACAAGGTCATGGCCACGCAACATTAAAGGGCTTTACTTGTGTTCACGAGTTACTTATTTGTGGCAACAATTCAAGTTACTGTTACTACTTTGAGGCCACGAGTTACTTATCAGTGGCCACGACTTACTAAATTGTCGCCTCCAATCACTTATTCGTTACCAGGAATTAATAAGTCATGGTCACGACAAAAAACGCGGCAATGACTGAATGATTCATCTCGTTGCTACATTTAATTAACTCGCATCCACGGTAAAGTAAGTCGTGGTCACAGATAAGTGATCGATGTCCACTAATAAGTAACTGATGGTCACGAACTAGTATCTCGTGACCACGAATTAGGAACACATGGCCACGCATAAGTATTTCGTGGCCTCGAATAAGTAACTCGCAAGCACGACATATGTATTTTTTTTCTACAGCATAGAAAGACCCCAAACAGTTTTCATAGTATACACATTACACATCTATTCAATATATTTTTGGTTAGGCATGCGAGAAATTAATTGTGTTCAAAATGTAGGCAATCCAGGACAAAAAAACATCTTTATTTTCAGACTTAAAATTCCTGATGCTTATGGAATTCAAAGAACGCTTATTAAAATTGTTATACGTCACAATGAAATATATTCATATCATTTTTTATAGTACAGTTAATGATAAGATGAATGCCCAGAGTATGGATTTGCATTATAATGTTAAAGTTTATAGACACAAACCAAGGTAATTATACATGACAAAATTGCTTTATACATAATGCATATCATAACAAAAATTAGTTAAGTTCAATCAAATATAGATTTATACAAGAATGTGGCAATAGTGTTCGAATGACCCACTCACACTATTAATTTCTATATTCCATGGACCGTTAAATTGAGGTAAAATCTTTAATTTGGCATTAAAATTAGAAAGATCATATCAGGAGTAACATGTGTACTAAGTTTAAAGTTGATTGGACTTCAACTTCACCAAAAACTACCTTAACCAAACGCTTATGAATAGGGACGAACGGACGAACGGACAAACGGACGAACAGACGGACGAACAAACGGACACACAGACCAGAAAATAAAATGCCCCTCTACTATCGCAGGTTGAGCATACAAATTCCCATCATCGAAAGCCAGGCATACAAAATAATTGGAAAACAAAACTGTTACAACTAGGTTGGACATATGTAAACAAGAAAAAGAACGTGATTAAACTAAATGCACCTTCTGAAAATATAACGCACAATAGCTTTAGTACCTTCAAACTTTGAAACTATAACCACTAGTAGGCAATATGGGTACTATGTATATCATTACTTTTATTATAAAACAAATTGAAGCATTGTGGTATTCGAATAGTAATACTTTTTATTATCTTGTTCAATTTTCAGTCCAACACGTCACTATTTGTTTTAGAACAAAATAATTTGTATAAGACTTACATGACAATAAAATTTCAATTTGTTGTCATAATTCGTACATTCATGTAAATATAATAATAATAAAAATAAAAAAATAAGTATTCACGTAATGACCTTTTATTAATTTTAAGTTTAAAGTCTGGAGAAACTGAAACAGATGTAATACCAAAGGACGCAAATGGGCTATTCAAACATTCAACGAAATTTGGAGTGTGGAGCGATGAAGTTAAAAGAAGATCGGTAGGTTTACATTTTGTTGGTTCTACATGTTATATAACCTGAATAATTCAGTCCGTTCCGTAATCCATCTCTCCTCATGTACATTGTATCAATAGAAGATCAGCAGAAATATTAAACGAATGAAAATAAGGGGTTATATTTTATACGCGTACGTTATAAGGCATTTTGTACCGTTACTCATTCGGTGGTTCAACAAAACTGTTATTCTATCTTTCTAAAATTATTTGAACAATATTTACCGTGGCGACAATAAATAAAAGAATATAACCTTTAATTCACACGCATGCTATTATAATTTTGTTTTAAAAGATTTTGAAAGCATAACATGCATAGTGATGAACATAATAAAAGATAATAATTATGGGTGGAGGAAATCACTGTAATTGTTATTACACCAATCGATATTTACCAATCTGTATTTACGGCATTTTAAAAAGATTTCATTAAGGATTATATGTAAAGGATTTTGATATTTGATAGGATCATTTTGTTGAAATTACACAACCTGATATTTTGAACCACTCATATAAAAGTTTGGTCTCGTCAATATGTATACTTACATTTTCTTTTAAAGAATGACAGAGACGTATTCATTCTTGATGTAGATGCTCTAACAGATAGAGTATTAAGTGAAGTGATAGAAAATGGACTTTTAAAAAACATGCAGCAACTGTCAGTCCGGATAAACTACAGTGATAGTCAAACTGGTATTAAGTACTTGTCGGCGCTCAGACATCTTAGAACACTGTTTCAAATAGGATTTAGAATATATTGGTCGATGTCACAATGGCCATGCATTCTTAAAAAAAAAAACAAAAACAGAACAAGCTGTGTATATTTAGATATGGTATGTTAATAGCTTAATGGTTACATGATAGTTTGTAGGAGCAAGATACAAAACGTAATTAAAAAATGATCACCTATAGTTCATTAAAATGAATGTCTAATTTTGAAAGTTTCTGGTTTAAATCACTTACTTTATCAGCAAATCAAAACACACAATACTTTTGGAACACCATATACACAATGCAATCTTAAGAATGTCATACACCAAATACAATGACACATTTAGCTCATCGCTGGTGCAATAGTTCAGTCTCAGTCCAAAAGAATTTTTCAGCTTTTAAGAAAAGGTCTCGATAAAATTTGAAAAATTGTCTTTCATAGATTGTGAGGTGTCTTTTGAGAACAAAACTTTTACATATTTTCTTTTTATGGTTTGATACTAGATTGTTTGTCAATTTTTCATGTGGTGACGAAAAATATCACTAAATATAAGTTTCGTAATAAATTATGATGAAATAGGGGTTATCAATTACAATGATATCACGCTTGTTGGTGTATTTTCGTTCTAGATATACCATACATGCAAAGAGGACACAGTAGGGGGATCACAGTACATACACAACAATAAGGATATGGTAGGTATATGTCAGACATATCAATGGACACAATAGGTCTAGGCTGGTTGTCACCTTTGCAACATACAGGTATCTGAACATATCTGTTAAGCAAAACGGACCAGTTATTGACAGAAAACCAGTCTACAAAAAGTTCAAGTGTAATTATGTTAGATCATGTATGGATATTAAAGGGGCACTTGCTACGAGATATATAAAAAATCTAAACTTTACGAATGATTTTTTTTTCAAGCATTAACGAAATCAATGTGAAATAGTGAAATAGTAGTTTTAGCAGCCAGTTTTTTTTTCAATTTTATCAATTAAGCTAAGAAACATTGATCATGAATGATTTACTTGCAAGTCAATAATACGACCTTATTGAATCTGTATTAATGTATACTTTAATTTAATCCCCAAACTTAATAGGATCATCATTTTTAAAAGCATGAAGTGTACATGTTCGGTTATTGTAAGGAAAAATATTGAAGGTGAAACAAAGTTCATTTGAATGACTTATTCGATCGGTCCACAAAAAATCATTCTTCTACAGGTAAAAACGATGAATGACATACATTATTAATCTTTAATATGAAATTAAACAGACCTATAATATTCCAACTGCACGTGTCCTCTTCCTATTTATATCTGCATATTATTGTTTATATCGCTAATATGACAATCGGAAATCTTCGGATGTCATCTCGATAGTTATGAAGATGGCGTCAAGACTACAATACACACGAAACATGCTCATTATCGAGCTTATGCCCGAAAATCTTTGTCTTTTATACTTGGTTATAAATCAAGTATGAGAATTTGAGTCAAATCGATGAACATGAATTTGACAGCTAAAGCCCCCTTAAAGATGTTTGTATGATTTTAGTAGTGTTGTTTTTTATGCATCTTTTGTTTTAGTGTGTGTGTGTATGTGTGTGTTTTCTTTATATTATGGCTGTTTCTGTCGCAAATTACTATCACTTGAAATTGAAATCTAACAGGTAAGGGTCACAATAATCCATAACTTGCACTGTTTCCGGGGTTCCAGGTTTGCAGTTTTTTTCTCTACTGAACTGTAATGGCTTCAATCTATATAGCTAGCTCAAGAAACATTTATTTGCCACATCAGAACCTAAATTGATGTTAATTTATGGGATGGACCTTTAGTTAATACTTGAATGTTTCCTTTTTGTATATTTATTGGGATGTAAAAGGCTAGCGTTGACCGATCTTCATGTATAAAGCACAGTAGCGCTCATTATACAAAATTATTTTACGTTCGATCAACGCTTTCGTTTACAATCCTCTAAAATTACTAAAAAGAAATATTCAATCCTTAAAAATTATTACATTTTTTTACAAGGATCACGAAAACACGATTTCTACCAAGTTTTTATTCTATTTACCTATGAACTTTATGGTGAATGCTCGTGGTATCATGAATGTTACATCATTTCATTTGGAAGTGAAAGTTGATTTCAGAATGACGCGAGCTTTCTAATAACCAATTCAAATAACGTATTATAATGAAACAAACATGTAACGTTATTATTCATTACTGAAGGCATGCAGAACGTTAATCTATGTATAGTTGTTAACATGCATCCAGTCATTCTTAAAATTAAACATTCCGTCAAAATCAGCTTCATATGACGTTTCATACTCGGCGTAAATTTTACATTCAATTTCGATACGATACGTGCAAATCCATATTTCACGAACATCGCTTTTAAACAGAGGCGAGATATACCAACGAGTCATTTAAATTAATAAGTCTTCAATTAACTAAAACAAAAAGAAAAAAAAACAAAAGTTAGATATAGAAATCTAAAGATTCAGCAACACAAACCCCCGCGGATAATTTGAGGGAGATCTCAGTGAGCAACACTAACCCCGACCAATAATCGGATGGACATCTCTGAGAGCAACTCAAACTCCAACAATAATCTGAGGAAGATCGCAGGGAACAAAACAAACCCCCACCACTTATTTGAGGGAGATCTCAGGTAGCAACACAAACAACCACCAATAATCTGAGGGAGATCCAGGGAATAACACAAACATGACAACCCCCCACCAATAATTTGAGGAAAATCTAAGAGAACAACACAAACAATCACCAATTATCTGATGGAGATTTCAGGGAGCAACACCAATAATTTGAGGAAGATGTCAGGGAGGAAAACAAAAAACCAGCAATAATCTGAGGGGGATTTCAAGGACCAACAAAAACCCCCACTAATAATCTGAGGAAGATCTCAGGGAAGAAAACAAACAACCAGCAATAATCTGAGGTAGATTTCAAGGACCAACACAAACACCCACCAATAATCTGAGGAAGATCTCAGGGCACAAAACAAACCACCACCACTTATCTGAGGGAGATCTCAGGTAGCAAAACAAACAACCATTAATAATCTGAGGGAGATCCAGGGAGTAACACAAACATGACAACCCCCCACCAATAATTTGAGGAAGATCTAACAGAACAACTAAACAACCACCAATAATCTGATGGAGATTTCAGGGAGCAACACAAATCCCCACCAATAATTTGAGGAAGATCTCAGGGAAGAAAACAAAAAACCAGCAATAATCTGAGGGAGATTTCAAGGACCAACACAAACACCCACCAATAATCTGAGGAAGATCTCAGGACACAAAACAAACCACCACCACTTATCTGAGGGAGATCTCAGGTAGCAACACAAACAACCACCAATAATCTAAGGGAGATCCTGGGAGTAACACAAACATGACAAACCACCATCCCTTATCTGAGGTAGATCTCAGGGAGCAACACAAACAACCACCAATAATCTGAGGGAGATCCTGTGAGTAACACAAACATGACACCCCCACCAATAATTTGAGGAAGATCTAAGAGAACAACGCAAACAACCACCAATTATCTGATGGAGATTTCAGGGAGCAACACAAATCCCCACCAATAATTTGAGGAAGATCTCAGGGAAGAAAACAAAAAACCAGCAATAATCTGAGGGAGATTTCAAGGACCAACAAAAACCCCCACTAATAATCTGAGGAAGATCTCAGGGAAGAAAACAAACAACCAGCAATAATCTGAGGGAGATTTCAGGAAACAACACAAGCAACCACCAATAATCCGAGGAAGATCTCAGAGAGCAACACAAACCCCCACCAATAATCTGAGTGAGATATCAGGGAGCAATACTGACCCTGACTAATAATCTGAGGGAAATCTTTGGGAACAACACAAACAATCACCAATTATCTGAGGGAAATCTCAGGGAACAACACAAACAACCACCAATAATTTGAGGGAGATCTAAAGGAGCCACACGAACCCCCACCAATTATAACCTGAGGGAGATCTCAGGGAGCAACACTAACCCCAACCAATAATCTGAAGGAGATCTCAGGGAACAACACAAACAACCATCAAAAATCTGTGGGAAATCTCAGGCAGCAACACAAACCCCCACCAATAATCTGAGGGAGATGTCAGTAAGCAACACTAACCCTGACCAATTATCTGAGGGAGATTTCAGGGAGCAACACTAACCCCGACCAATAATCGGATGGACATCTCTGAGAGCAACTCAAACTCCAACAATAATCTGAGGAAGATCGCAGGGAACAAAACAAACCCCCGCGGATAATTTGAGGGAGATCTCAGTGAGCAACACTAACCCCGACCAATAATCGGATGGACATCTCTGAGAGCAACTCAAACTCCAACAATAATATGAGGAAGATCGCAGGGAACAAAACAAACCCCCACCACTTATCTGAGGGAGATCTCAGGTAACAACACAAACAACCACCAATAATCTGAGGGAGATCCAGGGAGTAACACAAATATGACAACCCCCCACCAATAATTTGAGGAAGTCTAAGAGAACAACACAAACAATCACCAATTATCTGATGGAGATTTCAGGGAGCAACACAAACCCCCACCAATAATTTGAGGAAAATCTAAGGGAAGAAAACAAAAAACCAGCAATAATCTGAGGGAGATTTCAAGGACCAACACAAACACCCACCAATCATCTGAGGAAGATCTCAGGGCACAAAACAAACCACCACCACTTATCTGAGGGAGATCTCAGGTAGCAAAACAAACAACCATTAATAATCTGAGGGAGATCCTGGGAGTAACACAAACATGACAAACCACCATCCCTTATCTGAGGTAGATCTCAGGGAGCAACACAAACAACCACCAATAATCTGCGGGAGATCCTGGGAGTAACACAAACATGACACCCCACCAATAATTTGAGGAAGATCTAAGAGAACAACGCAAACAACCACCAATTATCTGATGGAGATTTCAGGGAGCAACACAAATCCCCACCAATAATTTGAGGAAGATCTCAGGGAAGAAAACAAAAAACCAGCAATAATCTGAGGGAGATTTCAAGGACCAACAAAAACCCCCACTAATAATCTGAGGAAGATCTCAGGGAAGAAAACAAACAACCAGCAATAATCTGAGGGAGATTTCAAGGACCAACACAAACACCCACCAATAATCTGAGGAAGATCTCAGGGCACAAAACAAACCACCACCACTTATCTGAGGGAGATCTCAGGTAGCAACACAAACAACCACCAATAATCTGATGGAGATTTCAGGGAACAACACAAATCCCCACCATTAATTTGAGGAAGATCTCAGGGAAGAAAACAAAAAACCAGCAATAATCTGAGGGAGATTTCAAGGACCAACACAAACACCCACCAATAATCTGAGGAAGATCTCAGGGCACAAAACAAACCACCACCACTTATCTGAGGGAGATCTCAGGTAGCAACACAAACAACCACCAATAATCTAAGGGAGATCCTGGGAGTAACACAAACATGACAAACCACCATCCCTTATCTGAGGTAGATCTCAGGGAGCAACACAAACAACCACCAATAATCTGAGGGAGATCCTGTGAGTAACACAAACATGACACCCCCACCAATAATTTGAGGAAGATCTAAGAGAACAACGCAAACAACCACCAATTCTCTGATGGAGATTTCAGGGAGCAACACAAATCCCCACCAATAATTTGAGGAAGATCTCAGGGAAGAAAACAAAAAACCAGCAATAATCGGAGGGAGATTTCAAGGACCAACAAAAACCCCAACTAATAATCTGAGGAAGATCTCAGGGAAGAAAACAAACAACCAGCAATAATCTGAGGGAGATTTCAGGGAACAACACAAGCAACCAACAATAATCCGAGGAAGATCTCAGAGAGCAACACAAACCCCCACCAATAATCTGAGTGAGATATCAGGGAGCAATACTGACCCTGACTAATAATCTGAGGGAAATCTTTGGGAACAACACAAACAATCACCAATTATCTGAGGGAAATCTCAGGGAACAACACAAACAACAACCAATAATTTGAGGGAGATCTCAAGGAGCCACACGAACCCCCACCAATAACCTGAGGGAGATGTCAGTAAGCAACACTAACCCTGACCAATTATCTGAGGGAGATTTCAGGGAGCAACACAAACAACAACCAATTATCTGTGGAAGATCTCAGGGAACAAGACAAACAACCACCAATTATCTGAGGGAGAATTCAGGGAGCAACACAAACAACTACAAATTATCTGAGGGAGATCTCAGGGAACAACACTAACCCCGACTAATAATCTGAGGTGGTGAGTGCAGGGAGCAACACTATCAACGCCCAATAATCTGAGGGAGATTTCAAGGAGCAACACAACCCCCACCAATAATCTGAGGGAGATCTCAAGGAGTAACATAAACTAGAAAGATTGTTTGTTCTATAGGAACTTAATCCCAATTCCCTTATGACAGCAGTGCTTATTGTCTTAATCCCAATTCCCGTATGACAGCAGTGATGATTGTCAATTTTGAGATTTTAGTTTGCCGAATTATCTGTGCAATATAGCATCATAGTTTTCCAACCACTCGCTCAACATGGGAACGGAAGTGACGTTGTCCATAAACACGCGAATGATGTTCACTAAAACCAAAGTTTTTGACGGAAATGCATCGAACTCGAAGGTTATCTAATTCCCACACATATTAACCTGCACACATTTGTTTGATTCCAAGCAAATGAACTTATAATGTAAACATCGAGAACTTGGACAGATATAAAAAATACCCATCTTAAAATTTATAATTTGACTAGCCAGGAGATCAAACACACATGCCTATTTTTTTTTAATATTTCTATTAGACAGATCATACTCATTTTGTCATTCCTGAGGATAAAACACTTAGAAACTTTAGCAGAACGGAACTTAATGTTCTATATCACCGGTATAGTATTATATATTTTAATAACACAATTTGTTTTTACGACATTTTTCAATACACTGCTACTTTGGCATAGGTACTATTTCTGTACTAAAAATCCGTAGAACTGAAAATACTTATAATTTAAAACATTTAGTATTATTTCGTTACTTTGAAATCATTGTAGTATTCAGGTATCTGTATTTTAATGTACTTGATTTGGTACAGAGACAAATTGTAAAAATACACAATCATCATACAGTTGTAAAAATACACAATCATCATACAATTGTAAAAATACACAATCATCATACCATTGTAAAAATACACAATCATCATACCATTGTAAAAATACACAATCATCATACAATTGTCAAATAGCATTGTAAAAATACACAAACATCATACAATTGTAAAATACAATTGTAAAAATACACAATCATCATACAATTGTAAAAATACACAATCACCATACAATTGTAAAAATACACAATCATCATACAATTGTAAAATTACACAATCATCATACAGTTGTAAAAATACACAATCATCATACAATTGTACAGCTGCGGAACCGTAGCTCTTATGTCCTTATGCATTTTTTTGACTATTTGATGACCATAGATACATATGGTCCGCAAATAGTCAAAAAATAGCATAAGGACATAAGAGCTACGGTTCCGCAGCTAACAATTGTAAGAATACATCAGCATCATCAAATTGTAAAAATACACAATCATCCTAAAATTGTAAAAATACACAATTATCATACAATTGTAAAAAGACACAATCATCATCAAAATACACAATCATCATCAAATTGTAAAAAACACAATCATCTTCAAATTGTAAAAATACAAAATCATCATACAATTGTAAAAATACACAATAATCATCAAATTGTGCAAATACTTAATCATTATCAAATTGTAAAAATACACAATCATCATCAAATTGTAAAAATACACAATTATCATAAAATTGTAAAAATACACAATCATCATCAAATTGTGCAAATACACAACATTATCAAATTGTAAAAATACACAATCATCATACAATTGTAAAAATACACAATCATCAAAAAATTGAGTGACAATGATCTAACTTTACTAAAAACAAAAACAAAAAACAATAATTTAAGTTATTTGGTCACTGATTAAAGATTGTAGAAAAAAATGCAATATATATTACTCGATTTAGTTCACTTGACTGGTTGGAGTTTAACCGGTTAGCTCATAATAGACCAGTCCATATATAGATAGGTGTTTTAGGATAAACTAATTAATGAAGTGTCAGTCATTCTTTTGTAAATTCATTTGATGACACTGATAGGTGATTAAAAATCAGTAATCATTTTAACGCAATCATCTTTATCACACACATATTCAAATATACTGTCCTTATGCAAATTAAAACGTAAGCTCCACCCGATCAGTTGAAATAACATTGGTAATACATTGTACAACTTTATAATGAGTGTGTATTTAATGACGTAATTTTGTCGTTTAAAAGCCTGTACCAAGTCAGGAATATGACAGTGCTTGTCCATTCGTTTTTTATGTGTTTTGTTATTTGATTTTGCCTGTGATTATGGATTTTCCGATTAAATTTTCCTCTAAGTTCAGTATTTTTGTGATTTTACTTTTTAATACATGTTTTTATTTTAAATTTAAATGGTCGTTAATATTAAGCAATAAAAAGGGAAACATATAGGTAGCTTAATTTCATTCATTTCGTGCAACCCGCATACTTTCGACACAGTATTTTTTGAAAATTTAAGGTTCCTTTAAGTTCCTCTAGAACAAATACAGTGTAAAACCTAGAAGTAATTAAAAATGAAATTCATTTTATTCTCTATTTCAATCAGACAAAATTTATATAATAATACACAATTAGATGATGAACATTTTATTTAATATTTTCCTGATGATCAAAAATTGTTTTATATATCAAACCCCACTTCCTTTAGACATGATTGAATTATTAGCTTCTTTATTAACATTTCATTAGAACTGAGGATAGAGGTCTTTATTATTGTGTAACATGGATTTTGAATATTGTAATACATTATTCTAAATTTATCAGTGATGTTTTCGTGTCTATTGGGTAAACTTTCGTATATTATTTTGTTTTTTATTTTGTTGTTTATTGTTTGTTTAAAAGAGGGACGAAAGATACCAGAGGGACAGGCAAACTCACAAATCGAAAACAAGCTGAAAACGTCATGGCCAAATATGAAAAGGACAAACAGACACACAATAGTACACATGACACAACATAGAAAACTAAAGAATAAACAACACGAACACCACCAAAAACTAGGGGTGAATTTAGGTGCTCCGGGAGGGTAATCATATCCTGCTCCAAACGTGGCACCCGTATTGTGGCACCCGTATTAAACTTGTATTGCCTCAAACATTTGTAAATAATAAATGACAATTAATAATAAAAAAAATGAAACAAAATACAAGTGAAGATAAAGCTGAATCCATATACATTAAACATCTTTTAAATTACTTAAAGAGGTATTTCTATGTTCAGGGAAATAACTCTTTAAAATTATCAGTACGTTTTTGTCAACCATTTTTCGAAATATATTCTAAACTTCTAGGTTACATAGATTATTTGCAATCTGTTTCAGGTAAATGCTTCAAACACATTGATGAAACTTGACTAATAATAACGCATCACTGATTTAAAGAGTTATCTCCCTAAAATAAGGTCTGCATCATTACGTCTCATTTAATCTTAGATTTCACTGCGAGTGTCGTCAGTTAAGTGAAAGTCTTCAGGTGTGAGTTCAAATCCCGGTAAAGAACAACAATTTGTCAGCATAAAAATATAATTCTAAAACTGTTTGGTTAAATTTTCAGACAAACATAGATATATTTTGTGACAATCAACAATTGTATACGTACGACAAGACACGTACAATACCAGCTAATCATGTGACATTTTTTTTCTAAATGATTGGTTCAGTTATCAAACAAATATATGTATATAGATTGTCACCACCAGCAAAAGCATACGTACGACATGTACCATACCCGCTAATCATTTGACATGCTTTTTCTGAATTATCCTTGTAGCTATCTAACATCAACACAGATACATTGCAAAGAAGTATTAAGATTAGGGAGTGTTACTGACGGGGGATGGAACGTTTGTCATGACATACAATATAGGCCATCCTTCCCTTGTTTGGTTTATTCATTTGGGTAAGTTATTACACTTTTTAAAAACATTTATGTTACTATGTCAAGCATTTATCTACGAAAGACCGTGTTTGATCTCATTATTATGAGTATTGTAAAAAAGAAGATGTGTCATGATTGTCAATAAGACAACTCTCTAGAAGACACTAAATGACTCAGAAATTAAGAACTATAGGTAAATTTCAACAATGGGCAAAGCCCATACCGCATAGGTAGCAGACATGACAATGTTAAACAATTCAAACGAGAAAATAGCGGTTTAAGTACAGAAAGAGCACGAAAAACAAATATGTTACAAATCAACAAACGACAACCACTGAATTACAGGCTCCTGACTTTGGAGAGGCACATACATACAGAATGTGGCTGGGTTAAACATGTTAGCAGGATCTCAATACTCCCCTAACCGGGGACAGCAGTGTAACAGTATATAAAACAAACAGCTGAGAGGGTGATAGAGCAGATTAGTACCCCCAGAAAACATTGTCAACCGCGAAGATGCCAAGGTTGACAATGCTTTTTGGAGGGATACCAATCTACTCTATCACCCTCTCAGCTATGAGATATTTTGGTTTATTATACTGAATGTCCTATCATTGTTGTCTTTTACAGATTTATTTTATTTTAAAAGTATTTTCTAAGACGTCACGTACATAACAACGTTACGGGTATTAGAAAAAATACAACAAAAGTTAAGCAAGATGTTTTATTTGGTTTTTTATTTTGACAATCAAATACATTGTAATAAAATCTGAGCACAAAACGTAGAATATAAGCATCAATATTGTATTTAACTACTTGATGTCAATTCAATTCATTGTCCTTCAATTCATTGTCCTTCAATTAAATATTATCGATGTTTGGTTGGTATAGACGAGAGGGTAACATTAAAAAAATGTCACCCTCTCAGCCATGCGATAGAGTAAATAACACTCTCGTATTGGCCAATCAAACTATGGCATTTTAACGTGAAATATAATAATACAACATCAGAACGAACTATTAAAATCATGCTCTTGATAAGACTGATTTTAATAGATTGATACAAATACAAATACTACACAGAGTGAACTTGGCAGGGAACTTGCATATCCCAACAACAAAAAGACACTAAGTTCAGATCTGCGAGTACTCGCAGTTACTGACAGCTAGTTCAAAGCCAATAACAACTAAAAGAAATCATGCATCTAAGACTAAATAATCAATCAGTACAAATCCAACATCCAATGAATTTAGTGTAAAAAAGTTTTAAACAGTCAGAGAAAAAACATGACCTTGTGCAATGTCAAGATACAGGCATCGACAGATTGTAGATCCATGAATGTGTATATGTATAAAACAAGAATATTGATTTGCTTTTAATTATTTACTGATAACAAAATCAATACTGATACCAATAAATAATATTCCAGGCTCTTATTAAAGTGTTGAATTTGTAACCTTTTCGAATAAGTTTATTTAAAGGATCGATAAGTTTACAAGGATCGTTTCCAAATTTTTGTGCACGGTAAACAACATTTTCGTTAAATGAGGATGTGCTATCCCGTTTGAAATAAGTTTATATCATGTACAATCAAACTTCAAAACCAAATCATTATATTTATGGAAGTATCTAGTGAGGATTTTAAGTAATTTTTGGTAAAGACATCATTGACTTTATAATTTACCAGTAATACATAGATTACGTTTGTTGTAATAAAACAATAGTCACAACAGACACGGCCGGCATAGCGAACGAGTTGTGAAATATAAAAACCGTAAGGTGGTGCCAAAGGTACATCACCATCCAAAAAAGGGAAAACTAACAATAGGGAACGAAAAATCGTCACTTTTGTCGTAAATTTTAGTGTGGAGTTTCCCGTGTAAAACCGAAATATCATAATATCTAAATATTGGAAAGTATAGTAATTATAACCGATTAAATTTTATTTACTTAAAGTAAGTTCCTTTGGGTAAGTTTCGGGAGTATATTGAGAAAATTCGCGATTATCTAATGAAAAAAATATCATCAAGATAACGGAAAGTGTTGTTGAATTTAGACAACAATTTAATGAAATAGGAAAACTTGGGTTTGATAAGATTATGTGGAAGTGTAGTGTAAAGAGTAGAAAAGTCATAACTGTCAACAGAATCAAAAGGACCACCCAAAGCACGTAATTCATCTAAAACATCCAGCAATTTTTTTCACACTCCAAAAATAGTTGATTCCACTATTTTCATATATTTTATTACAATACTTTATGATAAGTTTAGGAACTTGCAAGTTTGTGTTGTTCTTGCAGTAAAACTTTATCATTGGTACTATAGATATAAAACCAATAATGGTTAAGCAGGCAAGACATTTCAGCGTGTGCACTCGTATTACAATGTAGTAAAACATGAACATGTTCAAACATAATGTAGATTTTATACAATAGTTATCAAAGGTACCCGGATTATAATTTAGTACGCCAGACGCGCGTTTCGTCTACACAAGACTCATCAGTGATGCTCAAAACATTCGATCATTTATTTTGTTTCTTTAAGCATATTGTGGGATTTTAGTTTTGATGATGCAGTGGCAGACACATATGGTTGTGAGATCCATTCCTTCGATCCAAGGTAAACAGGAAGTAAAATGAATCAAAATAAGATCGAAAACATTGCAGATGTATTATCAACACGCCAGTTAATAATTTAACCTCAGGTGAACCCGCATACATACTTTATCCCCTTAACTTGATCTGTAGCTGTAGATGGATAACAGATGTCCTACGCTCATGACGCTTGTTCAGATACTAAAAAGAAAAAAAAATGTCAACACAAAAAAAGTCTTTAACCGATTTGGCCAACAATGAATCGTTCACATCCAGGTAAAACGATGATTTGCATTATCTAAATCTTTGACTTGAATTCAAACTTCAAACAAAAATCGTTATTGCACAATTTAATGTGCGTGTCAGTCTATTTTTTTCATTTTGTTTTTATGTCGAGTCGAACGACTATCGAGATATATCGCACAAAATTCTGATAAACTATAACAAGCCCATGCATTTTTAAATGTTTCGCTTTGTCTTTATGTAATTTGGATTTAAGTGCAAGTATGTGTTGATTCAAATATGAGAATTTAGTCATATCGATGATCTTGAATTTGATAGATAGTGACCCTTTAAAAAAAGTTTTTGCGTCAAACTACAGATCCTTTCTTCGTACAATACAGACACATAGAACATGTAGAAAGAGGGTTTTTTTTTTTGGCGAACGCTTGTAAACAACTTATCAGGGACAACGGTAAATAGTCCGGCCGATCGGTGAAAAAATTGCTCAAATAATGAGGAAAGCACCAATTTTTGCATGATGGTACATTTTCGTGTACTGAGCAATATTAGCTATGGACCCTCCCTCAAAATTCAATATGGCGGTTTATTTCAAGATGGCTGCCGTACGTTCTAAAATATTTTCTAGTATTACACAAACCACAGCGGATTTGATGCTGGAAGCACAAAAATCAACATATTTGAATGACTTGGTGTACTTAGCAAGATTTTGTTTTGATCTATCTTTGAAATACAAAATGGTGGCTATTTTCAAAATGGCCGCCTTAAAAAGGAGCAAATATTCATTATTGAGAATTGGAATGAATATAAACACTTTATTGATGTATAGTGTCATTTAGTATCTGTCCTTTTTGATTTTGCCTTGCTTGTCATTTCATACACAAAGTAGTAGCTTTCATAAAAAACTGCAGTAGTAGCTTTCATTAAAAGCTGCACTATTTGTTGTCTTGGGTCACACATAAAAGCTGTGATTTGAGATATTAAACTGTGAATTGAGAATCATTTAAACACATATCAGTGAAATGGCAGGAATTGAGGATAACAAGGACAAGAACATTGAAATGGCAGAAACTGAATCACTTGGGGATATGGAGAAACCCACAGCTGAAGACGCTTTAACAGAGGACAGCTCAGACATGACTATTAAACAATTGCACAAAGAATTTGAGCAGATAATAAATATAATGCCCTAAGAACAGCTGAGATTACCGCAATATAAAACAGAGCAAATCATCACGAATTGATAAAATATGTGTTGGTCTCATTACGTTTCAAGCTGAACAGAAAGAGGCAATGCATATTAATAACGAACAGACGAGAGCAATATTTCAGCAACTTCAGCAGTCTGAAGACAGGATAGACCACAATAATTGCTTGGCGGAATTGATGGTCAGACCAATAAGATATTCAATGCTGTGGTGAGACGAATGGACAAGCTGACAACAACTCAGGAAGTAGACACAGTTCAATTTAAAAGTGCATTTGAACAGCAGGGTACCTTCCAACAACTGGCATCTGTTGTAAATGAATTAATGGACAATCCAAATAAAGAAGTTAAAATTCCTGCAATGTACACATCATCTAAGCCAAAATTTGACCTTAGCCAGTACAACGCATGTTTACCAAAAGTACACAACAAAACCCATGCATTGGGTCTTTCCCCAATTATAGTTCGCATGAACCAGCAACCGCGCCAACTCTGTTGAAGGTGTCTTCACCTTAAGTCAAAAGTCCTATGTCAGGGTCATTGGCCCTGTATGATACAGTTCAAATTATTCAACAACAATCTCCAATTACGAACATACTAAAAACCTCTAGTACCTATCAAGGATACCAGCAACAGGCTTATTTGTCTTCTTATAAACACTTACCATCTACTATGAGTCAATAATATTTGGTTCAGAGCAGCACTCAATTATAGAAACAATTGACTGCAAGTGGATTCTATCAAGTTTCTCCAATGCTGAATGTAGTGCATACTTACAGTATCATCCCCGTCGAGTCAATGGCAAATCCCACATTTATCACTCCAATTATGACAGGCTTCCCATAACAGCAAGCTGACTCCACTGACCGATCTAGGGAAGGGCAGAGGAAACCAAAAAGAGGGTGGCAACACCGATTCTTCAGACTCCTCATTGGAGAGAGAATATACCCGATGGCAAGAAAATCTTGGTGCAAGGGACCGGAGACGAAGCCCACAGCTCCCAAAAATGCAAAAAAAAAACTCAGTTGGAGAGGATCCATGACTTGGGAGGCGTTCATTTACCAATTTGAACGAACTGCCGGTAGATGACAATGGGGAAACAGAAAAATGTGAGTAGGTCCCATATTGCAGGCCGATGTTGACTTTGAGTACGCTCGCACAGATGATGATTCCAAGGCCTTAAAAAAAGCATTCATTTGGAGCAGCACTTCAGCAAGAAAGACGATCAAACCAGATTGGAACCGAAGCATTCCGTCAAGAATGTAAAGACAAAGATTATTCAAGGCATGTAATAAAGAGGAACCCAGAAAATTCCAACAAGGCGTTAAATCAACTAAAAACCTCAATAGCAAACCAGATGGCGATGTATGGATAATAAAGTGCCAATTATAACCATCAACAAGTCTACTTTGCTGATGGCGCAGTATCACCGACCGATAAAGGAAATATGAGCAGACTTTGGGATAATGAGGGGCATAACCTCACACAAATTGTCACATAACTAGCTGATGTTATGCTTTCAACTAATCAGCATAACCGTGGATTGACCGATTAGTATAAACTCGGTTCTTCTGATCAAATAGTCATGGAAGATCACCAGTTCATGATCAATGGAAGATCACCTGATCAATATACACGTGGAAGATCTCCTGAGCAATACATTCGCGGTAGATCGCATGATAGAAATACACCCAAGCTTAATGCCTATCGATCAGCAACAACCCCACTAAGCTAGAGATCATATACTAGTAGTCCCTAAAGACAACGGTTAGCATCTCCACGGGCAAACTTCAGAAATCCCGGTTATTTCAGACAACAATCACCTTCACAAGGATACGAAGCAAATCAAAGTGCAACCCCAACAATGGAGTCTTTAAACAGCAAAGGGTCGGGCCAGTAGGCCAACACACGATTCCACAGTCTATTGGTCATGAAACATTACCTCATCACAAAATCGAACAGATGCCCACGGCCTCGTCCGATATTGTCATCAGACGAACCATTTGAAAGAGCTCAGCAGTACGAGGTACTATACATGACCAGAATGTGAGCATGATTTTGGACACTGCTGCAATGATAACATTAGTAAATGAGAAATTAATTTCGGCAGAAAATGGAGATTTTGAGAACGTAACGCTACGTGGTTTGGGTTAACAGCTTGTTATTGGGAAGATTATAAAGAACGACTCTCGACATTAATAGAGTAAACAGACAATGGGATGTGTGCAAAGAGCCATTAACAAACGATGTTATACTTATGCTAGATATTTTGGACACTCTGAGCGCAGTGATAAACCTGAGTACTCCCACAATTACCATCAACAATTAAGTGATAAATGCGGTATTTGTTAAAGATTTCAACTCAGCAAGTTTGCATAAAACGAACCATCACAGTTCCACCAAACTCAGAAATGACTGTTACCATTAAAACTAATAAAAGTGCTGACCAAAAGTGCATTTTAGGACCATGCTCGCTGAATAGTTGCGAATTGGTTTCGCACGTAGTTGGAAAAGCAAATAGTTGCCCCTTAACCATTTTAAATGATGACAATTGCCTATTCCACCTGAAGAAAGGTAAACCTATTGATTACATAGAATAATTTGACGATGTAGTGGGTACGGCAGATGAAAACGCGATAAGTGACGTAAGACGTGACATTGAAGAGACACGAGACAATGTGCCCTCGGCACTGCCTCAAAGTTCAGATGAGTTACCTACTATTCCACCATATTTAACCGACCTATATTAACGTTCAATCGACTCATTTCAACCTATTTCATTCCAACTATTAAAACTGAAAGCGTTTAAAGAGTAACATGTAACATATTGATTAACATTTTGAATTTCGATATTTGTTTTTGTATATGCAGCGAAATTTGCAAATGTATGTGTTACAGAAATAACCAAATTATTTTTTTTTATATTTTAAAATTAATTGATAACAAATTCAAGAACATGAAGTCCATTTTTGAAGAATCATTACTTGAACTTCCGAAATTATATAGAATACCTTTAGGACAATCTTGATATTTATACCGTTTTTCCGCCATCTTGAAAATGGCAGCCATATTGGATTTTTCAGAGTGGGTCCATAGCTGAAATCAAAGGGTATATAACCAAGAACTACTATGCAAAGTTTCATGCTTTCCTCATCAAGTGAGCAATTCTGCTCTATATCTGCACCAATCGGCCGGACTAAAACCAGCACAACAAAACTAATTATCGACTAGGGGCTAGACTCGTCCGACCAGTAGTTCGATAAATATAATAAGCAGTAAAACTGCGAAATACAAACGGCTAATCTATAAGCGTATGAATATTGTTAGTACACGTGTATGCAGGAAAATAAGTGCTTATGCCTCTTTTGTAAGGCAGTTAAATTTAGAAAATAAAAAGAATGTTAGTCTCGAAAAAACAATTTGTTAGTGAAAACTGCCATTTTAGGCAAGAATGCATGATTTCAAAACAAAACAAAAACGATCAGCTTGCACCTTCAAAAACTTGAAACATATTTGATTGATAGCAAATATTTCTGGTATCATAAACGTCATTTACTAATGCACATAGTTTATGATATTTTTAAATTTTTTTTTCATGAACTAGCGCAGTGTATACATCCGAGGCAATTAACAAACTGTGTTTTGATACCGTAAATTTGGAAATTATTGCGAGGTTTTTTTTTTGTGCGAAAAAAGCGACAGGGTTGTAAACGCAATGATTTAAACTCGTATTTTGAACTATTTTATATGAATTTAACAGGAATTTTTCTTAAAATCGTAAAAACTAAATCGCATTTAAGTCTAAATTGACAAAATCGCAACAATAAATGCACGCAATAATTTCTGAATTAACAGTACCATGTTAAAAAGACTGCAACACATCAAAATAAGATGATCGATCTGTAACTGTCCGGAATTGTTTAAGGTTTAGTATTTCTTTTAGAGAATGACGACAGTAAACAAAGTCGCCAGGAGTTCTTTTAATTATTCATTTTCCGTCTTGAGTTTCTTCATTATTAGGTTTATAACTATTCAAAAAAAATAGATGCCGACATTTGAACCGTATATCAAATATATTATTTTTAAGGCATTGTGTATCTTTTGATGTGTTTCTCCTAATCTTTGCCGGTTTTGATTAGGCCTTGTGACTTATTGATGTGTTGCTCTTAACTTTTTCCAGTTTTAATTAGGCCGTGTGTATTTTAAGATTTGATGCTTCTGAAAGTTGAAAGTTCTGATTACGCTTTATGCACTTGTTGATTTGATGCCACTACAATGGAAACGTTTAAGGTTTTGTTTAGGCCTTGTGAATTTTAGATGTTATGCTCCAGAGCGTTGAAACTTATGGTTAGGCCTTGTGTACTTTTAAATTTGATGCTTCTGAACATTAAAGGTTCTGATTAGGCCTTATACACTTTTTGATTTGATTCTCCTACAATGTTAACGTTTAAGGTTTTGTTAAGGCCTTGTGAAATTTAGATTTTATGCTCCTGAACGTTGAAGGTTATGGTTAGGCATGACATACTTTTTGATTTGATGCTACTGAATTTTGACGGTTATGTTAAAGCTTTGTGTACTTTTTTAATTGATACTCTTACAATGTAAACTAGAAAGGTTCTGATTATGCCTTATGCTCTTTTTTTATTTGATGCTCCTAAACGTTGAAGGATATGTTGATGACTTTTGTACTTTTTGATTTGATGATCTACAATGTAAACGTTAAAGCTTTGGTTTAGGCCTTTTGTACTTTTTGATTTGATGCTCTTACAATGTAAACGTTGTCGATTTTGTTAAGGATTGTGTAGTTTTTTATTTTTTGCTTCTCTATTGTAAATGTTGAATGTTCTGTTAAGGCCTTATGTACTTTTTGATTTGATGCTCTTAAGATTTAAAGGCCTTGTTTAGGCCTTGTGCACTTTCAGTTTTGATGCTCCTGAACATTGAAGGTTATATTAAGGCCTTGTACACTTTTTTTTTTTAAATTGGATGCGCTTGAGCGATACAGGATTTGTTTAGGTCTTGTGCACTTTTCGATTTGATGCTTCTGGACGTTGCAGGTTCGGTTTTTTGGCGTAGTGCACTTTTTCATTCGATGCTCTTGAACGCTGAAGGTTCTGTCTAGGCCTATAAATATATATATATATATACATGTATATATATATATATTTGTATATGGTAAATGTTTGGTGTTATTTGTTATGCCTCTGTTTTTGTCTGTGCGTCCGTTCGCCCGTCTGTCCGTCCGTCCGTCCGTCTATCTAGCTTCAGGTGAAAGTTTTTCGCTATGACAGTTTTTGATAAAGTTTAAGTCCTATCAATTTGAAAAATAGTACACATGTTCCCTAATTATGTTTTCATTTTAATGCCAAATTAGAGATATGGCCCACTGAACATAGAAAATGATAGTGCGAGTGGGGCATTTATGTTCAATTGACACGTTTTTGTTAAAAATGAAGATAGACCAAAATTGCCTTTTTAACAAGCAAAAACTGTATTTAGTATAATTTGTAATGTGTGTTGCCGAAGTAAAGGCGGTCTCTTCAGATATGTGCAATCAGCAGCAAGCTAGAACAAATCATGAATTAAGCAAAAAGACCTTGTATAAAAGCTTGGGTGACGTAAGGCTATGAGTGGTGTAGTACGAGATTACTCTGACGTCCAACGGCTGTTTTGCCAGACAAGCTGGGGCCGTGGGACGTCAGAGCTCGTCCCATATCAAAAAGTGGATATTTGCCCACCCAAAATAGATGCGCTGCTTCGTCGCTTCTACTGCCGACTGACGGCCTTGGAATTATATAAATCGGGCATCAATCTGTTCATTTTTCATTTATCTCTTCATTTATGTAAGTTTCACCTACCTGCCAACCTTTATTTTCTCATAATTAGACAGTTTTCACAGTGACCCATCGATTTCGGCATTTTGACTTTCACTTTCAAATGGACGTCAAGTTACGAGAGAGTTCGTGGTCTCGAGACTCAAAATATGCAAATATTTATATTTGTTCACCTCCTTCATAGGAGATCGATGTTTAACATTTAGTAGCCAACCACGATTTTCCACCTCCTTTACAGGAGATCGATATGAAGCATTTAGTTCCGACCACGTTACAATCGGAAGCTCTCGGACATTTGGATAACTTGCATTGTAAATGAACGAGGTGTTACATAATGGTCATTTGCATAAATCGCTGTTTTCTCGTGGTCACGTGATAATCTTTGAAAATGAAAGGCAAAATGCCGAAATCGATGGGTCACTGTGAAAACTGTCTAATTATGAGAAAATAAAGGTTGGCAGGTAGGTGAAACTTACATAAATGAAAAATAAACAGATTGATGCCCGATTTATATAATTCCAAGGCCGTCAGTCGGCAGCAAAAGCGACGAAGCAGCGCATCTATTTTGGTTGGGCAAATATCCACTTTTTGATATGGGACGAGCTCTGACGTCCCACGGCCCCAGCTTGTCTGGCAAAACAGCCGTTGGACGTCAGACATGTCAGAGTAATCTCGGACTATGAGTGGTGTATATCAACAATATCATACAAAGACGAGACTTAAAAGACCTACTTTAATGTTCAATATAGGATTCCATGTTTTTTGTTGTTTTTAGTATGAAAACTACAGATTTTAAAAGAGGAAATCACATATGGTTTCACAATCTTGGACTATCCAATGAATCGGGAACATATGGAAAAAACAAATGGAAGGTATCGACCCTACAAGATATTTTCAAAGATTTGAATCATACATCGGTAAGATTTAGTACGCTTTCAATGTTCAGCTGAAAAACAATCTTAATTAAATCAAAACTTCGATTAATAGAATATTATCTGCCTGAAATTGGAAATATATGTTTGAACGTGAGACACATATCAATTTGGTTGTTATATGCATCTTTTGACATAGTTATACCTTGACAATTTGACATGATGATAATAAGGACGATGCTTGATTTGTGTTAATTTTCCAGTAGCAACTATTACATGCATATAAAGACAGGAGCGAACATGCTATGAATATGAACCTGGCTATAAACTACATGTAGATTGACAATATACGCGATATTTTGAACTTTGGTAAATGTCTATTCGATTACATTGTTCTGGCTCTTTGCTCTTGCACTTCAATGCCGCTTACTCAGCGGAAAAGTAGCAAATTCTGATTTTCAAGACTGTTGTTTCATGATGGAAATCTAACCCAATAAGCACTCGAGAGAAACACGCTACGATTAGACCAAAAATGGTATCATACCATAAAACGTATAGTCATATATATACTTGAAAGGGGCTAGCTGTCAAATTCGTGTTCACCGATTTTACTCAAATTCTTATATTTGATTTATAACCATGTAAAATATTTATCCAAATTTTAAAAAGTCTTAAATAAAAAGTTTACAGGGCATGGGCTTGATAATATGTAGCTTTGTTTCATGTGTATTTTAGTCTTGATGCAATCTATTTAACTATCGATATCGAGTTAACCTCCAAACACCTCCGATGGTCATATAAGAGGGTATTTTTCTAGGTTTGTTTAATTTCATATTATTGATTGAAAATATATGATAATCATCGTTTTTTACCTTAAGAATGAATTGTTGTGGATCTGATATACCTTTTTGTCAGTTTCAATGCTGACGTTCTTTTCCATTAAATAATCAAACACGCACAATACATGTGTTATCCGTCTGTAGCTAAGAGGTTACATTGAAGTTCACATTAATACGGATTCAATTAGGTCGGATTATTCACTTACAAGTGAATAATTTATCTTTCATGTTTCTTAGCTTTGAAAAAACTGAACCATAGTGGCTGCTAAAAGCGAATTATTATTTCACTATTTCACTTTTAGTAATGAGTGAACAAAAAAAAAACACGTATTTTAAATTTTATATATATCTCGTGCTCCTTTATATACATACATATAGATAAACAAATTTACAATATTTATACACATTTCATCTATGATATATTTTTAATCCAATTTACCTGATTTATTTGATTGATTGATTTATGGTGTTTAAGATATTTCGTGGCGGCCATTTGTTTTTTGGTGGAGGAAGCTGGAGTACCCGGAGAAAACCAACAACCTTCGATAGGAAAACTGACAATTTTAGTCAATTAAGATTGGAGTCGAGTGCACCCACCCCAGCGGGGTTCGAACTCACAACCTCAGTGATAACTGGCTAGTGATTGCAGTAGTGACTACTTAAACCACTCGGCCACGGAGGCTCCTTGACCTATTGGATACATTAATACAACAATTAGAAAACCCGACCCAACACTAGTAAATATTGTTTACCTGTACTTTTTGATTAGCTGTGGCGATCTCAAATTTTAAGAGCATCTGAAACCTATATAAAGTTGCCAGAGTACTTGACAAAAGCAAAGAATTAGAGAATCTTGAAATTAATTTATGAAAGTGTTTTATGCTGCTTCTTTTTCTTTTTTCAGAAAGTACTGGACATTTTAAAAATTGATATAGAGTGGATGGAATGGCAGTCTCTACCTAACATGATCAAAACTGGTGCCTTAACAAGTGCAAAACAGCTTTTAATAGAATTCCACGGTGGTTCCGTTTCTTTGCTAATGCTTCAAACATTAAGAAGCATATACAATGAAGGATACAGAATTTATTGGTATCATAGAAACCCCACGGGAAAAATCAAATGGAAATTTATGGAAAACAGTCCATACTATGAAGTATATTTTCTGAAAATATAACTATTATTTTCTTAAGAACAGATAAACAATAAACGTATATAGCTTGTTTTATTCTTCTTCTTTTTTACCTGTTTTATCATTATTGCTCACCTGGCCCAATAGTAAAAGTGAGCTTTACTTATCTCTTGGCGTTCGTCGGCGTCATCGTCCGTTTACTTTACTCATCTCTTGGCGTTCGTCGGCGTCATCGTCCGTTTACTTCTAAAAAATATTCTCCTATGAAACTACTAGGCCAAATTTAACTAAACTTGTCAACAATTATTATAAGGGTGACCGATGGCCCTGCTGCAAACCAACATGGCCGACATGGCTAAAATTGAACATGCGGAAACAATGCAAGTTGTGTCTATTATTTAGAAAATTTTTATAAATAGAGAAATTCTGAAATGGCAAAATTGTTCAGAATGTTGAGCTCTACGACTTGTTTCTTACGTCAAAACTGTCAGACGACTTCTTGTAGTAGCCATTGCCCTTAAGTGACAAAGTTTCTTATTTTGTTTTTGTTTTTGCTTATCATCTTAAAAACCATATGATAATAGATAGAGAGAAACTTTAACATGCAAAATTGATCAACACGATAAGTACTACAAATGAGTCAACATACCAGTAGTCATAATCGTCAATTGTCTACTTATTAGTCAGAGTTATTGCCCTTTGATGGTGGTTTTTTTTAACAATATTTTGCATGTTTGCCTTATATTTTAAAAATTATAATAGATAGATAGGAACCTAAATAGGCAAACATTATCACCAAGACGTGATCTACAATTAAGACAAATGATGGAAACCGTCTAACAACTACTAAAGCTTATTAGAGTTGTTGTCTTTAATATATAAAAAAAAAGATGTGGTATAATTGCCAATGAGACAACTCTCCACAAGAGACCAAATGACACAGAAATTAACAATTATAGTTCACCTTCAAAAATTAGCAAAGCCAATAGCGCATAGTCAGCTATAAAAGGCCCCAAAATGACAAATGTAAAACAATTCAAACGAAAAAACGGAGGAGTAAACAAAGACTCGTAAAACCAAACAACATTTAAATCAACAGTTATAAATAATAAATAAGAAACAACACGAACTCCACGAAAAACCAGGAGTGAAATCAGGTGCTCCGGAAGGATAAGCATTTCCTGCACCGTATACGGAGAGAAAAAAGAGAGTAACAAAGCAAACTTACATGTAATGTAATTTTTGTCTGTTCATTGGAATTGTTTTGTGTCGGACAATTTGTTTTTTTAAACAATATTTTAAATAAAAGACGAATAAGAGCGTTAATAATTTTTCAGATGTCTGTCTGTTACGGAGAACTTTATGTTAATATTTGAATGTCTTTTTGTGGTCTGCGTTTGGCTGCATTCTTGGTAATCGTTGCTATTGTTATTTTTATTCAGAGGTGCTTTTGGTGTTTTTTAGGGTATTATTTGTGTACTGAAAGTTAAAATCTTTTGTGTTCTTCTTGTATGTAACTTAATTACAACACTATTTTTATAAATATGTTTATGTAACATGTGTAAAAATAATTCAATATTGAAGTAAATCATTGGTAGTTCGGAAGATTGAAGTTTGGGAGGTGGTTAGCATCTCTAATTACTAGTCTTAACCCTGCATTAGTAATTCAAACACATAAAAAATTCGATGTTCAAAGTGATTTTTGCAATTTATGTTTATCAAAAAATCATTTAAACAATATATAGTTGTAAAATTATACACAAATATTCTTGAGAAAATATCAGCAGCTGGTTCCGATCGTTAAAGCACAGAACGTTACCAATTTAAAGAATTCATCTGTTTGTTCTTTTCTTCTTTCTTTCTTTGCTTGTGTTTTCTGTCTTGCGTCGACTCTTTAAAGTTTGTCACAAAAGAGGGACGAAAGATACCAAAGGGACAGTCAAACTCAGAAATCTAAAATAAACTGACAACGCGATGGCTAAAAATGAAAAAGACAAACAGACACACAATAGTACACACGACACAACATAGAAAACTAACACGAACCCCACCAAAAATAGGGATGATCTTAGGTGCTCCGGAAGGGTAAGCAGATCCTGTCATACATGTGGCAACCGTCGTGTTGCTTATGTGATAACAAATCCGGTAAATAGTCTATTTCGGTAGGTCACATTCACGCAATTGTTGTGGTATTTTCAAGTTTTCCTTCTTAGGCATTATATCATCATAAGTCTGACTACGGTTAGTGTTGCATACGGACGGTTAACACCCTGTATAGATTGTGGAATGTTGGCATATATGACAGACTCATTCATGTTTGAACAAGATTGCACAGATGTTTTTTTTTTTTTTTTTTTTGCATTTGAACTAGACCTGAAACATGTTAGGTAACAAAATTACTTGCATGAAGTAAATCTATTAATCATATTTACCTTTATATTCAATGTCTGTTCTTCAACTTGTGAGTTGTTATTAAATGTATATTCTTCTTAGGCTTTTTTCAAAATTAGGCATTTATTCATACACTGTAATGTTTATGTCAAATGCTGCATTGTCTTAGAGACATCATGGAGAGTAGGTGGTGGCAGGAAATGATTAAAAAGTAAAAAAAAAAAAGAAAAAAAAGACGTTGAAAATCTATCGAAACAAATCTTAATTAAAAAAAAAATGTATAGGTCTATGAATAACCATGCTATTTTAATCTTTAAGGATGTACATGTACTTAGATGAGGTTTTGGAATTTGTGTCAAATTTTCGGACTCCTTGGTGTTTTTCGATACAATACAATGTAAAATATTTTGCCCCATAACACCCAATTATTTTTTCATATAAGACTTGATAGATCATGAAAGGTCATTTACCAAAATTTTAGAAGATTCTTAATTTTCTTTCTTTTGTTTTGAGACCTAATAATACCAATGCAAATAAAAGGTAAAAGTCCGAGTCAGCCTTTTCCCGCCATATTTTAAATCTCAAATATCTCGACAAGGAGGTCCATGACCTATCAATATTTTAAGCTTATTTTTATTCTTAATTAATGCCCTACCAGCTTATAGTATCAATTTTAACTTCTTAATTTATTAATTTTCACCTAACCTCACATAAGTACATCCTAAAAGACCCGAATGCTTCCACAAATGTGACCTACAAATTAAACTCTTTCTATGGTTTGTACTTACATGAACAACACGACGTGTGCCACATATGGAAAAGTATATGTTTACCCTCCTAGAACACCTGAGATCCCTCCCATTTCTTGATGGGGTTCGTGTTCTTAAGTGTTTAGTTTTCTATGTTGTGTCGCTCTGGTATCTTTCGCCGTTCTTTTGCAACACACGTATTTCCCGCCATGACAAATATGTTGTTGTCCCCGCAGATAAGGCCCCAAACAACTTCATTTTTTTTTTAATCTGATTACAAAAACTGACTGACTTGCGAAGGAGAAAACCCTGGATAATGATATGTCTGTTCTATGTCCGTTTGGAATTTCAACCAAAGATGCACTTAATGAAGAATTTAATCTTTCTGTACTCTTTTGGGTACCTTACTTTTACTAGTATCTTTTTACAACAATTTTGCTTTAGTTGGTCTTACAACTGTTCCACGATGCTTCTTTTTGATTTATTGACATCAATTTTATCAGTATTCATAGCCAGGCTTAAAAGTTATCTGAAAATACCTAATTACTATAGAGGTGGTGTGAATCAGATATGCGTCCAGAAAATTCAAAGACCTTTTAGAATACTGACAATCTAAGACTCCTTCATCTTCTTGAAAGTATTCAAACATTTGAAGTTTCTGCACTTAACAGAAGCTTTCCATATTCCAAACTAAAAGACTTTTGTACTTGTTTGGCTTTCTGACTATTTTGATCTGAGCCTCACTGATGAGTCACTGATGAGTCATATGTAGACGAAACACGCGTCTGGCGTATTAAATTATAAGCTTGAAGCCTTTGATAACTTTTTACAGAGTTGGCCTAGCTTTTTATAATAAAACAAGAAGGGTTAATGTAGACACAAGTATCTTGTGTTAGGGAGGGATTGATATTTTCCCGTAAATAATATCACACTCGCATTATACAAAATATTTAAGCGACATGTTGCGAAACAAAAACTACATGCAAGAACAAAAAATTTGACAGAAAAAAAAAGGAAAGAAAAGAAAATGACAATCAGAACTAATACAATTAAAGGTCTTTCCACAGAAAAGTGAAAAGACCTAATAAACAGAAGAAAATCAGTTATTATAAAGACCTTCCACAGAAAAGTAAAACAATGTTATAATCAGAACAAATACAGTTAATGAACTATTATAGGTCTTTCCATAGAAAAGTGATGGAAAGGCCTTATAAGAAAACTAGGAAGATACAAGTGTTGAAATAATTATTCAGTGTTTCGGTTGTTTTCAATTTAGCATTCTCAGTGCAATATCCCTCTATTAAAAATTCATGTATTAAGATACAGTTTATAATGCACAATCATGTACATGTAGCTGAGTGTAAATAATGATGACATATATCCAGATTTTTACATTTTATACTGCAACTATAGTTGTGTTTATTTCCTAAATATAGTAACAATCAGGGGTCCAATAAGGGATGATATTAACTTTAAACAAGTTTGAGATTTGTGTTACGATTTAAAAGGCTATCAATAAATTTCAGTTGCAGTATATTAATAACAATACATGGTCAATGTCATAAAAATATAAACTTTTTTGTACTCAGTTTCTCAGCCTCATACTAAAAAGTTTACAATTTCTTGACATTGACCTAAAATTGTATATTTACCTTGAAGCGACATACTCTAAAATATGTGACTTTTTTAAAAGTGGGGCGAGTTGGTGAAAAACTTGGGCGATTTGGTGTGGGGCGATTTACCAAGGGGGCGATTTCCTGCTTCCTATCAGATCATCTTATTAATAAAGCCATCATCAATTATCAATGAGGAAGACTTAGTAATAATCCTTTTTGAGTATAAGTGTTGCAAAATTGTTGCAAAGTGTTATTTTAAAAATCATATTTGTGCTTTAAACAGCTACCCTTTGTGACTCCTGCATATATACGGACAACAATACTATTTGTTCATACATGTATGGATCGATAGCGACGATAAAAGACTTACAGTAGTTGTCGTTTGTTTATGTAATTTATTTGTGTCTCTCGTTTCTCGTTTTTCTTTTTATAGATTAGACCGTTGGTTTTCCCATTTGAATGGTTTTATACTAGTAATTTTGGAGCACTTTATAGCTTGTTGTTCGTTGTGAGACCTGGCTCCGTACGTGTTGAAGTCCGTACCTTGACCTATAATGGTTTACTTTTATATAGACAATAACTGTTTAGTGTCTTTAAATATAAGCTGTATTTGTACGAGGCTAGGAAACAAGGTGTATGCGAGCTTTTAGCGAGCTATTACACCTGTTTCGAGCCGAGTACAAATACAGCTGATATTTAAAGACACTAAACAGTTATTGTCTTTATCCTGCAATTAATTCTGTATATTATTTGTGTTTTGAAAGACACAAAAAACACATGTTTTGCATTTATTTTCGATTTGAAATCCCTTGAGGCCCGTGTAGTAATACGATTCAGTAATCACACATTCAGCTGAAGACGGGTTCAAAACAAATAAAAGAATCTCGAATGGTCAACAATAATACATCGATCAAAGTGATTGATTATCTATTTTAACATAACAACTAATTTCAACAGTAAAAACAAATAACAAAACATTGTCCAATTTGAAACAGGAGTGTACGAGTTGTCCTACGCTTCAGACTCGACATTCATTAAACATGCATGCTGAAATTGACATGGTTGTTTTTGTTACACAATCATACACATTCAAGTTTTGAAATCGATAGTTGTCATCGTAGAAAAGACTGCTGTTCATGTGTGTATATTATCAGAAAAATTGGTGTGATTCTTATTGCTCTAAAGAAATGTTTGAAAATATACAGAACGTATAAAAGTAATCGTTAATTCGCAATTGATACGTCATTGGAATGCGATTGCAATACACATTCCGAGGTCACGCAGGTTCATACAATACTCAGTCCGGCAGTGGGCGGAGCTTTAAAGCGATATCTGTATAGTATACAGATACAGCATAGCGATATCTGTAGGGCTGTATCTGTATAGTAGAACACCCAATTGCAGGATAAGAATTGTTATTTAAATGGAGAGTTGTCTCATTGGCACTCATACCACACATTCCTATATCTATTAACTCCATTAAAAGATTTTTTGTGTAAAAGATATTATGCTGCTTCTTCTGGTGCATGGTAAGGAAAAGCTTAAGATTAAGGTTATACATGTAGTTCATGTTTGAGTTATTTTTCTTGTGTATTGTTTTATATATTGCAATTGTCTAATACTTAAAAAAAAAAAACGCTGTATTGATTATGCTCGTAATGGGTTCTCTGCTAGAATTAACGAATGAACTGACATAAATATCGAAAAACAAAATGTCCAGAAATGGGGCATACAAAACATCTACTGAAAATCAACATCTTTCGAATTAAACTAAAAATGTAAAACAGATTAAATTAGATGAAAAAAAATGAGATCGGTTGTACGCTAAATATGTGAACACTTTATTGGAATGATTTGAAGAAAACGATTTCCATCGATTCAAACTCTTTAAGTAGAGCAACACACGACATTTTTATCCATTTCTATTACCTTATCCGTATTTTATCAATTGCCAATGCAATAAAGACAAGTTCAAATCCGAGGACGCTTTCTATATTTATTTAAAATTAGACAGGTTATTATTCAGAAGGAAAGGTAAGGGTATATTTTTGTTCAAATTATTGATACTTTTGATAAACGTAGTTAATTTATCGTATAATGTTCCAATCCAGTCATCTTTTTTTATAATTGGTAAGGTCCTGGGGCGGATCTTGCCATTTTAAGAAAGGGGGACCCAACCCAGAATAAAAAGGGGGTGTCCAACTATATGTCCCCACTCAAATGCATTGGTCTTCCAAACAGAAGGGAGGTTCAAACACCTTGAGCCTCCTCTGGATCCGCCACTGATTTGGTTCAGATAATCACATTTGAGCTGCAAAGCTATTCAAAGGCAAATCAGTCTAATTGTGGTTCGATATTTTTGTAAGTCAAAGATAAGTTCAATGATATACTGAAAAAAATCTATATTTTCGAATATGTATCACTATTAACGTGTTGAAGTGACGTGATTAAATTGTAGTATAACAATTAAATCCTTAATTTTCAATTTCACCTAGTACAAAATGTACGTATATCCTTAAAAACATTCGATTTATCATAGTTTGGACTATTTTTATTACTTTTTGTCAACTGGTTCTGGTGTTGTTTTATTTTTTATTTTTGATATACTTTTATTTTGAACTGAGATACACTTACATGTACTTTGGCAATTCTAGTTTTCATTTTAAAAGCCAACGTCTAAAAACAAATACGATGTCCCACAATTTAAATCATAAAGTTCAGAAAGGAGTAGGTCCGGTAAGGGCCGATTTTGGCCTCAAATTTCAAGTTCATCTCACGAAAATTTTTGGACTCTTTTTGAACGCTTAAGTGTCTATTTTAAAGAGTCGATTAGTTTATGTGAAAGATTTTAACTGATTTTGTCATTAAAAACGCTCTGATTCAAGCTTAAATATGAAAATAATCTATCATATATGTGTCACAAATAGAAACTGGGTGTATCTGTGACTGGGAAATGTGTTGGCCTGGAACCACACACACACAATAAACAGTACGCCAAGTCTGCACGGACTCTAAACTCTGGGACTAGCTCTTGTAACAAAAGACGAATCTGGTTAGCGCGATGTATAATTTAATAAGTTCAGCATGGAATACAATTGTACAGAGTTGGAACTGCTCAGTGTAATACTAAATCCAATCTGCTACATTAAACTAACAAAATAGTTTATATAACAAACCAAAAAACTACTTGAATAAACTTGACAAATATTTCTCTAAATGAGTGAGAAAAGTCAATTAAGGAATTACAGAAAAATTAGCACATAGATAATAATTAACAATAGAACATAGACTTATTTATGGAATTAAAGTCTTGGCCTGTCATATACAAATAAAAGATCATTTGAAGTAAAATGTCGCTAATTGAAAAACAAATTAAAACATGAAATTAGATTAGCTTAATCTTCTAAACTTGACTTAAATCTTGCACAATAAAAATAACAAAATCCCTTAGTGAAATATTGCAAATATAACAAAACAGTGATTTTACAAAATCTTTTACAAAATGTCCGAAAAGTCTCAAATCAATTTTTGTCCATTTTTCCACTGTGACATATGCCAAAAAAAACCCGTCACTTTTCAGATGGTTTTTGTCAAAGATGAAAGTTTCCTGCCTTCGTGTTCATCCTCAACCTTTATCTATCTTTTGTATTATCATCAAATACAACTTACCTTTCAATATAATGAATGAACACCAATGCGGCCAATTTCATTTTAGACGGAAACCGTCTAAAATTTAACTTAACAGCTAAAATTGTGACGATTTCAGTAATTTAGCATGACTAAATGATGCTTGTTCGCGATATTTTTGCATTGTATTGTCAAAAACAGCCTATATTTATGTAGCAGAAGAATTTTACTTCCAAAACACGGCTTAAAGATTACATTTTAACAATTTTATAAAACTGCTATATTTTTGGGCCAAACAGGGCCGGGGTCTTAGTGAACCTACTCCTTTGAAAGAGTTTTTCGATCCACTTGGTGTAAAAAATATTAAAAAATATGAACATTTTAAGATAGTTTCATACATAAAATAATTTCAGGTTATGAGAAAGTGCCAAAAGAACAAAATGAACGCTTTTAAATTTGCTGTTGTAATGACCCTGGTGGGTGTGAATTTTGTAACTGGTATTGGTACAGTCGTCAACTCTGCATCCGGTCCAATTAAAGGACTAAAGACACAAAATAAACAAACAGGAAAGGACTTATATGAATTCCGTGGAATTCCGTTTGGGAACCCACCAATAGGTCCACTTAGATTTAAAAAACCAGAACCGGTTGATAAATGGACGGATACACTAGATGCAACAGAATTTGGAGCTGCATGTCCACAGTCCGTCCCAGATATGATGTTAGATTTTAAGCCGTCAAAAATGTCCGAGGACTGTTTATTCTTAAACGTATATGTTCCAACCCATGATAATAAAAACAGAAAATTGCCAGTTATGGTGTGGATATATGGTGGTGGTCTAGTCATGGGCTTTTCCAACCAGTACGATGGAGGATGGATTGCCACACAAGGAGATGTGATAGTAGTGACTTTGAATTATAGATTGGATATATTTGGTTTCTTTACAGTTGATCACCCAGCTTCAAAGGGAAACTATGGTCTATGGGACCAAAAGCTTGCACTGCAATGGGTACACGACAACATTGCATCATTTGGAGGGGATCCTGAGTCTGTTACAATATTTGGAGAATCAGCAGGGGGGTGGAGTGTATCTTTTCAATCATTGATACCGCAGAATAAAGGGCTTTTCCAGAGATCAATATCACAAAGTGGTGTAGTCAATGAGTTAAATATGTTAAATAAGAAGCAAATAAACGAAAGAACCATTGATCTTGCAAAGAAAACCTCATGTCCGATCAACGACATGTACAAATTTACGGACTGCCTTCGTGACAAAGATATAAGTGAACTTTTAAAAGCTACCGATATGTTTAGTGTTATGCCCGAAGACAGACTGGAAGTTTTTCAACCGCCATATATTCCAGTTGTAGATGGCGAATTATTTCAGGATCATCCTCTGCGAAGTTTAAAGGATAAAAAGTCGGATGTTGCCCAATTTTTCGGGTCTTTGGACTTTATCGCAGGTTTTACATCAAACGAAGGTCTTATGCTAGCAATGGAATTACCTCCAAAAGTTCAAGAAAACTTTGATTTCAATGCTACTGAAAGTATCCCACTCAGATTTATTTGTAAGGGAATGATTGATCCGTTTGTAGAAAAATTTTACAAGAACGATTCTGATATAAAAGAAAAGCTTTGTAAATTTTACACATCGGAGACGACTTTTACTGATGAACAGAGCCTGAAAGCAACTGATTTTATGGCTGATTGCATGTTTGGACATACCGTCAAAAGAATGCTTGATTATCATTCATCTTTTGGAGGGAGGACATACCAATATCTCGTTTCAAAAGAAAAACCATTTATGGGCGATGCACCGAAGTGGGCTAAAGGTTCTGGTCATGGAGAAGAACTACAGTTCATGTTTGATGCAGAAGTATTATTGCCGTCTTTTAATGTTAGTTTAGATACGCTAGAAGATCAACATTTCGCTAATGCGCTAATTGGATATTGGACATCCTTCGCCAGAAAAGGGTAAGATTATTACGTCTTGTTGTCTTAATGTATGTCTTCGTCGTTTTGTAGCGTGTATGAAACACTAAGGGAACGTTCTTTTGACTTCAAGAAAAAGGGGAGGGGGTTTATGCTTTTTTCTAAAACGGTATTCTCATATTCTAATCCCGAATTTAATGAAAAAAATATTCTGGTCAAGCAGATACTAAAAAAAAAGTTCTGAATGCAGATTTCCCCCTTCTTCATAGTTTTAAATTTTGAAAAAAAATAATAATTTGATTGATAGCGTAGACAAACTAAATAAATTTGTTCGCGCTGCGCACGAAAAAACAATTCTGGCTAAGAAAACCATAATCACACTCCCTCAACCCCCTTTGAAGTTAAGTGGTTGCTCCCTAAATGAAAAAAAAAAACAACACTAAGATAGAAAGCTACCAAAGACTACCACGGAATGTTCTACATATATTTGTATTTATATATTTATATTGCTTTACTCCGGTCCCGGGTCCTTTCCGACTAGAATTCAAATGACATTAAATGTGACAGATTATATAAATAAAAAAATCTTTAAATGTCTATGGTGTATGTATAAAGATTTGACACAATTTCTACCAGGGTACAATAGATGACAAGCATAATCTAGAAGTGCTTAAACAGATTTATTATGACTATTTATGATGTCTAAGTTACACTTGTATTTAAAGGTCAGAGAGATGTAACAACTACAATAAATTCGCACTGTTCAGATTTATTACTTAGTTCAGGGCATACTCAAGTTCAGACTATTTTCTTTATATGAAAATAGAAGCAGATAAATTTAAACTTTATAAATTTCTAGCTTTGGTAGCGCCTTTTAGCTTCTTTTTTTATATTTCTTATCACTTGGCGTCCGTCGTCCGTCGACGTCCCTTACAAAAAAAACTATTACAAAAAACTTGTCTTTGAAACAACTTGGCATAATTCAACCAAACTTGGCAACATCATTGTAGTATCTAGTTTCACAAATGTGTCCGATAACCTGGCCCCCGACCAACATGTCTGAAATGGCTAAAATATACCATAGTGGTTAAATGCAATGTTTGGCTATCATCTTGAAAACCTACATGTATAATGATAGAGAAAATTTGACAGGGGATACAATTTTTCAAAATGATGAGATCTACCTTATGTCTTCTGAATCAAAACTTTAGAATTTTTATAGGAGTTATTGCCCTTAATCAACGATTTTTTTTCCCCGAAAATTTATCAGCATAGCAAGATCTACAACCTAATCCACAAGGCCGATGCTGTTAGTCGACATCTGATAACAGTTATGCAATTGAATGACGATTTTCCCATTTTTTTTTTTTTAACTTTGCCTTCTATCTTAAAAACCATAATAGAACCATAGCAATTTCACATAGCAAAACTACAATGCATGAAGTTTGTTTATTCAAAGTCGACTCCTTATTGAAATTATTTCCCTTTGTTGACGATATTTCTCAATTTGTCGATTTTGCCTTTTAGTCTATCTTCCAATGTTTTATAGCTAGATATAAACTTTAAAAAGGAGAAAAAATTGTTAACAAGATAAGATCTACACATAAGCCATAGTTATAGCGGAAGTTTTAAGTCAACTGACTATTGGAGTTATTGTCCTTATGATAATTTACCAAATTGTTTTTGCGTTTTTGTTGAGCCTGCGACTTTTGTCGTAGAAAAATCGACATAGGAATAGTGATCAAGCGGCGGCGGTGGCGGTGGTGGCGTTAGCTACAAAAGTTATGTTACTAATTAAAAGCTAAAATAATTCAGAAGGTAGACGACCTGGATTCTTCATACTTTGTATATAGACACCTAATGTTGTGAAGTTTCTGTCTGTCATATGTCCTTTGTCCTTGACCTTGTTTTAAAATTTCTCTCTTATTATAAGCAACATGATTACTAATTTTAATATGTGCATACCTGGCACGGTCCTCATGTCTGTCAGACATTTGTCACTTTACTTCGACCACATTTTATGGATCAGTGAACAAGTTTAAGATTGCAAAGTGTATATACACAATGTAGATATACGAAGATCTGGTATGAGTGTCAAACTAGAGCGATGAGTAAAGTAAACATTGAATAACAAAAAAGCATTACAAATTGTATCAAAAGTTCAAATTAACCCGAAAGTACGATTTGAGAGTACTCGCAGTTACTAAGTGCTAGTTAAAAGCCAAACACAATTAATAGTAAAAACAGATCATGCATCAGAGACTAAAATCAACTAAAAAACATCCAATGGATTTAGTATTTTAACGTTAACCTGTATGCAATATTCCAGGTGAAATGTACACGGAATATAGTAGGAATATTGGTCTGAATTCCTACCAGAAAAGAGTGATATTCCAGTCAGACAGTAGTAGGAATCCACACGGAAAATAGCCGAAAATTTAAATTAGCAGGAATTTCTTAGTAGGAATATTGTATATTCCTACCAGGAATGTGCAAATTAGCAGGAATAATTTGGTAGGAAAATAAAATTCCTACTAGAAAACTTTGTAGGAATTTTTTTAAATTCCACCCAGAAAAAAATATTGTCTGGTAGGAATCTAAAAATATACAAAATGTAAGTGTATATTGACAAATACACAACTGGGTCAATGATTTAAGTTTGAATCTCAATAACAAAGAACAAAAGAAATTCATGGAATAAATTCATTTTTTTTAAAATGGACTTTTGAAATGTATAAGGAAACTGCAATATATGCAAGCTAGAAATTGTGTAATTACATAAACATGAAGAAAAGACAAAATATGCCTAGTTGAAATTAAGAGTTATGAATAAATAATGAGTAAAATTATGTACTATAATTGTTTAGTTAATTATTATTGATAACTAAATATTTTGGCAGGCAGATAAAAAAAAATCATTTTGAATGTATAAGAATTACCTTCAATCTTCATCAGCCATATGTTCTTACATTTCTATATTGTAGTTGTGTGACCCTAGCTTGCAGCATTGTGTTCCAACACAACTTTTCATTCTTTTCCTTCCAACTTTTGAATTTTGAACTGGAATCTTCTTGCATGTAACACTGCAAAATGTGTGTTCTTAGCAAACAGGAATCCAGTGCAAGATAATTCCAGGTAGAAAGATTATCTGGTAGGATTCTATAAATTGATTCTAATAGGAATCTTGTACAAGTAGTTGGACAATAAATAATCAAATCAGATTTTCAAAACAGAAAATAATCCATACAGACTTTTAAGATTCCACATAGGTAGTAGGATTTTGGTAGTAGGAATATAAAAAAATCCAGTCAGAATTTTGTTCATTTTTAATGTCCGCCTACTTTCCATATGGAATCTTTGATTCTAGGTAGATTCCTACTTCATTCCTACTAGTGTCTAGGTGGAATCCTACTACATATTTCGTACGGTATAGACCGTTAAAGAAGACATGACTTGACCAATGCCACAAATAAAAGTATCAACAGGCAATAGGATACTATATATATAGTAGTTAGTAATACATATATACAGCCTGTAATTCGGTGGTTCTCGTTTGTTTATGTGTTACATATTTGTTTTTCGTTCATTTTTTTTACATAAATAAGGCCGTTAGTTTTCTCGTTTGAATTGTTTTACATTGTCTTATCGGGGCCTTTTATAGCTGACTATGCGGTATGGGCTTTGCTCATTGTTGAAGGCCGTACGGTGACCTATAATAGTTGTTAATGTCTGTGTCAGTTTGGTCTTTTGTGGATAGTTGTCTAATTGGCAATCATACCACATCTTCTTTTTTATATACAGTAATTTCGATATATTAATGAACGTGGATGTGTATTTTTACATCACAAAAAAAAAACACGTTTAAAAAGAACACATTTTTATTTTTGTTTTAATTTGCTGATGACAAATCTACATTTCCATCTGACCTTGAACCCATTTTCATGGTTCAGTGGTTAATGTTATTTTTTGTATGTTTTGGTCTATTTTTCAAAAATTAATGTATGCAATAGGTCAGCTATTTTTAGTGTATGGAAATATTTTATGATGCACATGTCAGTTTGGCAGGTTTTATTTGACCTTGACCTCATTTTCACAGTTCATTGTTCAATGTGAAGATTTTGTGTATTGGTCTATTTCTCTTTAACTATAGGCAACAGGTCTATATGATTTGTGCATGCAATGATTGTAAAATGTCTGTCTAGCAGGGCTCATATAGCACCATTGACCTCATAATCATGGTTCATTAGTCAATTATATAGCGTTTTCATGGTTTGGTCTGTTCTTGTATACTATAAGCAACTGTCAACTATAGTCAAAGTGTTGACTGATTGCAAGATGTACATGTATTTGTGGATTGGCTTATCTGACCTTGACCTCATTATATTGGATCATGATAAGTTAATGTGATACTTGTAGTAAAACTTTATATTTAAGGCTATCAAGATAAAATCAATGATAGTAAAGAAGGCGAGACATTTCAGCGTGTGTCCTCTTGTTCGCCTATTATCTTGAAAACTTTATTAGATATTATGTATAACATAGGAATATGATCAGCATGATAAGATATACTTATACTTCAAATGAACTGAAACTGTCAATTAACTCTTAATACAACTTATAGTTTTCCCCCTTTAATCGAGAATTTTTACCAAAACTTGGTAATTGTTGAAAATGCAGTTGAACGCACAGGTCCTTTTGAGCCTCTAGTTTGGATTTACAATTACCGAGAACGCGCAAAAATTATCATTAGAAAGTCCACGATGTAACAGTATGTAAAAACGCAAACACAAACAATCAAGCATATCATTGGTCAATTTAAATTATAATGATCGTCAATTAAAACGTTTTTAAAATCATCATAACATATACTTTAGTTTGAGAACTATTTGCTTTTATTCTTTTTAACACAAATGTTATGTCTGAGTAATCAATGTGAACGCTGAATGTGTTATTTTCTTAGCTGTGATTTTTTTTTAGAGAACCGGAGGGGGAAGTTGTTTGGAAACCATTTGACACAACGTCGAAGTATTATTTGGACCTGGATACAGTCACAACACTGAAGAGTGATTTAAAACCGGAAGTGATGAATTTTTGGTTGAAAGACATGCCACAAATAGAATTAGATCCAGTTGAGGATATGAATGTACACGACGAATTATGATCTATTTCCTGTTTTTTTTCCTATTCTTGTTCTTAGTGACATTAACTTGCACGAATCTCTGTGTCGTTTGGTCTCTTGTGGAAAGTTGTCTCATAGGTAATCATTCCACATCTTCTTATATTTGTATGAATTTTTTTTTATTTTAAAAGTACAAAAACAGAAAAAATTAATGACAAATGTCTCATTTCACTCAGTAAGGACGAACAATGAGGTATGAACTTTGTCCATTATTGAAGGCCCTACGGTGACTTCTAGCTATTAATTTCTGTGTCATTTCGTCTCTTGTTGAGATTTGTCTCATTTGTATACTCATACCACTACTTTTTTTTTATAAATAGCCTGTAGAATTTTGTAAGTTTCTAAAGGAGCATAGTGAATGTTTTGTTAGTATATTGATTTCAGTTGTTGATTAAACATATTGTTTGTTCATACACTTGCAAAACAACCAAATCAAATACCAACAAAAATAGAAAGTTCCTTAAGGTGGTACCTAACACTACAGGGATATAACTCTGTAAAGTCAGCTAAACGTTTTAATTACGTTGTGTTGTAAAAGGAATATTAAGCTTCTCATTGATCAAAATTGGTGTTTGTCAAATTGCTATATAACCAGTGTAATTTTTCTGACAAAACAGTTGGTTCAAATTCTTTTTAATTTTTATCTTTTTGTCAAAGAGTCAAAGTAAATACTTTGTCAAAATTTTATGAAAATTAAACGAGCCAAATTAATTTTAGTGAAAGTGTTTGGTACCACCTTAATTTATAAGAAAGAGTTCCAACGAAAATAAACGAATCCATGAAACTGTCTTCATAATCGTCTAGACCAATACTTTTTATACATTTACTGCCATGACTCCCATCAGCAACTTTTAAAATATCCTTTTATCCTTATATAGCTTTTTCCTATCACAAAAACTAGTAATTTTGATGCGAAATTTTCTGCCTTTTTCCTCCCTTTATATATTATTTGAATGAATTAATGGTAATTTTTTGCATTGATTTAGAGTGTGGCAAATATATATTTTTTGCAGCCAACCGGCACATATATTTTCCTTGCTATAACTTTTTTTGTCTTGGAAGTTTTTTATATTGAGTGTTTTTTTAATTTTCGGCCTAATAAATTTACATGAATATTAAATTCTACGGCTGGAATTGATTTAGTCAGTTCTATCCATAGAACAGTTTTAAGAACTCTTTGTCTTAAATATAAATAAGTCAAAAAAATAAAACATACATGTGTATTAAAAAATTCTCACCACAGCACAGTTCTACAATCCTAACAAGTTTGGTCAGTTCTACGGCTAGAACAATTTTAGACAGTTCTGTTGACAGTTCTATGGTTAGTACTGATTTAGTCAGTTCTGTTGACAGTTTTACGGTTAGACCTGATTTAACTGTATATAGAAGGAATCCCGTTGAAATAGATGAGATTGAAAAATATTTGGTCATATACATGTATATAAATAAGATAGTCATGATAATTTTATTAACCAATCATGGTGCCCATAATTTGAGTTATACAAACAAATGAATTACAAAATAAAGCACAGTAAAATTGATGATTAGAATTATTAAGGTATATAAAGTTCGATTGAGTTTCGATTATCGAAAGATAATTAAGCTCATTGAGAAAAAACAACAGACTTTTGTTATTCCTGGTCGTAAAAAAGTTTCACTCTATTCGGTCCCGTTTTTTTTTTTTTTTTTTTTATTTGTTTATCCTGCTTTTTTTTCAAAGTGTCTCATCCTGCCCCTTTTTACACTCAAAACTCCCGTACAGCATATGTTTTTCAAATTGCATCTTAGACCCCCCCCCTTTTTATTACTCTCCAACATGAGGTAGACTTTGTATACATTTTAAAAATCTTATCAACAAGAATTAGCCTGCTCGAAATCTAGTTCGAAATCTATAAGGATATCTTTTACGTACATGTACAAGAGATATGGCTCATTCTTTAAAAATTCTCCCCGGAACGTGGATTCAATCAGGAACCTTTATGTAAGTAGTCTGATGCTCCAACCACTACACCACGGATCTCTTTAACCCCAAATACAACAAGAATCTTAACCTTTAGAATCTTTTTAATTATCAAGTACACATCTACTGTTTAAGTGACACAAACATGTGTTTATAGTTTCTATAAAAGTGGATTTTAACAATGTTTAGTAACAAGCAAGTATATGAATAATATTCGAGAAATACAAAACCGTCATATTATCTCTCCATTTACCATTTATCAGCTTATGATGAAATTTGTATAGCTCTAATAAACAAGTTTATAATTGAGATATAAGAAGAATTTTTCAATCTGAATTTGATTTAAATTGTTGTTCGAATTTCAGATCTAGGGAAATATCTGTTATGAAAAAAAGTTTTTAAGTTGTTGAAATATAATACATGTAGATAGAAACAAAATGATAGGTCAAGGTTGGTTAAGACTTGGTCAAGAATGGTTTAGAGTAGGTCGACTATGGGTCAGACAAGGTCGAGCATGGTTTAAACCTGGTCGTGAATGGTTCAGACATGTATAGAATGATTAAGTACTGGTCATGTAAAAGTCGAGTACAAGTTCAGACTGATAAGTATGGTTCAGACTGCTAGTAAATTCAAGACCAATTCAGACAGGTCGAGTAAAAATCAGTATAGTCGAGGACATGTATAGGCTATTATTAGTTACGTAGTGTGCTAGTGACCTAATACGGTATATATGCCGGCCTCCCTTCTAACCTAATATGAAATATAAAGGGACGTAACACCACTACTAGCCGTGTATGAAATAAGCCCCTGCCTCCACACTTACCTGATATGAAATATACACGGTCTCCACGCGGACGCTTTTAACCAATCATGTTCCTAGAAATGTAAAGGAGGTAAGATAATATTTCATATCGGTTAAGAATTAGCTTCTCTAATGAATAACAAGGAGCAATATGACATTATTTATTCTTCAATAAAAAATTCCATCGGTCTTTAACAGAAAAAAAACCGTACCTGAAAACCGGACATTAACGGACTTTTATTTCATATCGCTTGAGAATAAGCTTCTCTTATTGGATAAAAAGGGACCACATGACATTCATTATTCTTCAGTTACAAATTCCATCAGTCATTAACAGAACGAAACGGATCAGAAAACCGGTCGTTGACGGATTTTCACATGATGATGACCGATGGGGCGTGGTGTCCGTCTGTTAATGACCGTTGGGCTGTTAATGACCGCTGGGGCGTAGTTTCTCTGTTAATGACCGGTGGGGCGTCGATTCTCTGTTTAGAGAGATGTCCCTTCAATAAAATATTTTCCTGTTTTAAATATTATATTTAAGTTGTTGAATTGTTTACCATATGTTTTGGTAAATTATAAAATTATAGAGAACTTGATTTAGTATTCATATACTGAAAAATTGCACTAAAATGAATGGCATTATTGCTAGGACTGGTTTTAACTCTTTGCCATAGAAATCGTACAACTACTCGAGTTTGCTTTGGTCATTTTCAATCTATGAGAAAATTCTTAAACATGGTTCCTAAATGAAATAAACATTATAGTTTTTGAATAACTGGTCATTATCGTGATATATGGACTGCCAGTAGGATAGTAGTATTGACTGTGACAGCGATAATGACCTCGACTTCGGCTCAGTCATTATCACCATCTTAGTCAATACCACTGTCCTGTGGGCAGTCCATGTATCACGATAATGACCAGTTATTTAAGAACTATTATATAATTACATGTTAATTTAAATGAATGGCAGTGAGGTATATTAATCACTATGACTAGTTTTCACTCTTTTCTATAGAAATCGAGTTTGCTTTGAGCAATTTGATTTGAACAAAATTTACATTTTTCTCAATGAAATAAACATAATAGTTCTTGAAAAACTTGTTATTATCGTAGCATCATGGACTGACTACGGTTCAGTCATTATCGCTGTTGCAGTCAATAATATTGTCATGTGCACAGTCCAATATATCGCGATAATTACTACTTTTTTTATGGAACGCCACAGCTGTCTTATGTGGTTCTCTGATATTACTTTATGTTGTTTTATCATTACTTAATAATAGTTTGTCTTTATTTGATATGGTTTTGACATTACGTAATGATGTTTTAATATAACTCAATATGGAATAGTCATTACTTAATGATATTTCGATATTACACGATATGGTTTCGTATTGACTTGATATAGTTTTGTCATTACTCAATATGGTTTTGTCATTACTCGATGTGGTTTCACCATTATTTAACATGGTTGTGTCATTAGTCAATGTGGTTTTAACATTACTTGATGTGTATTTTACTTGACGTAATGTAATTGTTTCATTACATGATGTGATTTTGTTATTTCGTAATGATGATTTGTCTATTCTTTATATGGTTTTAACATTACGTAATGATGTTTCAAAATTTGACCATTTTACACTACTTGATGTGCTTGTTTCATTATTTGATGTGGTATTGTCATTCTTCGATGTGGTCCTATCATTCTTTGATGTGGTTATCGCATTACTTGATGAGGTAAAACCACGTGACCATTTCGGAAAAACCTGTTCTATTTTTAGATAGATTTCTATGTTGTATGACTGTGCCTTTAATGCATCAGGCCATCCATCTAATTAATATTCAAACTAAAGTTCGGGTTATTGTTTAAGTTAAACTTTGAGTGAGTTTTCGAATGAAAGTCATACTTATAATTAAAGTTCTAGTTAGAATTGATTTTCGAATTGGACTTTGAGTCACATTTAAAGGCAGAGTTCTAGTTACAACTTTGAACTTGAGTCACTTCTTGAGGTAGAGTTTGAGTTGGATTCGAATTTAAGTCTCATTTAGAAATTATTAAGATTTTGCGTTGAAATTCGAGCTATTTTATATGTCTTTTTGAGTTCGTAATTAAATTTTCAATCGCGGAATATCGGCAACCGTACAGCCTTCCAAAATCCGTATAGTCAGCTACAAAATGGCCACCATGCACTATGCGGAAGGCCTTTTGTAGCTGACTATACGGAGTGTTGAAGGCTGTACGGTTGCCGATATATGATTTCTTACATCCACTGCATTTAAGTAAAACTCTGGTGGATAGTTGTCTCATTGGCAATCACACAACATCTTACTTTATTTCAACACCTATGTTGCGTTTTGTATACTGCAACATTGTTTATTTAGTACGCATATCCCGGAGCCCTCTTTTCGGAAGCCCGAGCAAAAGCCCTTGTTCCCGGCGATAGAAAATTTGATTACGAACTCAAAAAGACATATAAAATAGCTCGAATTTCAGCTCGAAATCTTAATTAATAAAAATTAGACTTAAATTCGAATCCTACTCAAACTCTACCTCAAGAAGTAACTCAAATTCAAAGTTGCAACTAGAACTCTGCCTTTAAATGTGACTCGAACTCGAAGTCCAACTCGAAACTTAATGCTAACTAGGACTTTAATTATAAGTATGTATTGACTTGAATTCGAAAACTAACTAAAAGTTTAACTCAAACAGTAACCCGAACTTTAATTTGAACACTAATTAGATGGATGGCCAAACGCATTCAAGGCACATACAATATGGAAATCTATCTAAAAATAGAACAGGTTTTCTCGAATTGGTCACGTGGTTTTACCTCATCAAGTAATGGGATAACCACATCAAAGAATGACAGGACCACATCAAAGAATGACAAGACCACATCAAATAATGAAACAAACACATCAAGTAGTGTAAAATGGTCAAATTTTAAAACATCATTACGTAATGTTAAAACCATATAAAGAATAGACAAATCATCATTACGAAATAACAAAACCACATCATGTAATGAAACAACTACATTGCGTTAAGTCACATACACATCAAGTAATGGTAAAACCACATTGACTTATGACACAACCATATTAAATAATGGTGAAACCACATCGAGTAATGACAAAACCATATTGAGTAATGACAAAACTATATCAAGTCAATACGAAATCATATCGTGTAATATCGAAATATCATTAAGTAATGACTATTCATATTGAGTTATATTAAAACATCATTACGTAATGTCAAAACCATATCAAATAAAGACAAACTATTATTAAGTAATGATAAAACAACATAAAGTAATATCAGAGTTCCACATAAGACCGCTGTGGCGTTCCATACTTTTTCAATAACTATTATGTAATTTTAGAAGTCTACTGATTTTGTAGTGCTTATAGTGTTTAATTTTGATTGATAGCGTCGAAAAACTAAAAAAAGATATCCGACAAGTACAAACAAATACCGCCCCCTTTCCCCCCTCAACCCTTAAGTTAAATGGTTGCTCTCTTATAGTTTAAAAAAATCCACATGATAGTTTAAGCATCCAACAGTTTTAATGTGTTCGAGTTAAAGCAATACAGACTAGAACAATACTTGTTTTTAAAGTTATTTAAACATGTTTAATAATGGTTAAATATACATTATACCGTCACTAAAATAAACAATGGACGCTGACAAGGAATTAACTGCGAATATGTGATGTATAGGGACTTTTTCTACGTGTATTTAGTTAACAACCCTATATATCAAAGATTCGACTTTTAAACGATTTCTTTCGTCAGACAATTGTTTTCTGGAAATAGAAAGATTGTTTTTATCCTCAAGATAAACAGTTGTATTTGTTCATTTTTGAATAGATATATTTGGGGGAAATTTTGAAATTAGTGTATTTATTTCTCTACGAGTTAAATGGGAGAGATCAGGAAAGGTAGGTTTGAATAGAACTGTATTATTGCGTTTAAATGGTTAATTTAGATTTGTTTTCCTTTCAAGTTACAAGTAAAGTAAACTTTTGGAGTAGTCAAATAAGTTATCTTTTTGACCCCGAATGTTCCTTATAATGTTATACATTTTCAAAATAAACAAATTTGTAATAAATTAATATGTCACATATTCAAAATACGTAAATACTAAACAACGCCAAACTGTAACATGTGCAAGAACCCTTTAAATGTCAAAAGAGGAATATTTTACCGATAAAATTTAACATGCGAGTATTGCTGCAGCTGTTTTAGTTACCATAGTTGTTTGCTACAGGAGAATGAAATCAAGAAATTCGCAACCTATTGAGATCCAGCAAAATCAAATTATTGCTGAAAACAATGATTCTTCAGTTTATACCGAAGTTATGAACAACGATACAGGCGTTAGTATCATTAAGATAAAAGAGGACAAAGATGTAAATAAGACCAGCCTTTGTAAAACTCAAGGCGTTGCAGCTTCTATTGAACAAGATAACAAAGATAAATCATTATCGAGATATAGTTGAACATACTTACGAATCAGACTTAGTCCACGCCAATCAATATAAATCATTAACACACAAACAGTAATTAGATGAACATACCTACTCATCTACAGACCATGCAATATCACAAGACAATAAAACTTCAATTTACCTGGAAGATAAAGATTGCAACAAATATGAATCATTATCAACCAATCGAAACTCAGCTGAACATACATACGAATCAGACTCAATTCACGCCAATCAATATGAATCATTAACACACAAACCGGAACTTGAAGAACATACATATGATTCATCAGAACTTGTTTTACATACATCGACGGAATCGGACGTCAATCAATACCAGTTCCTTACCAAGCCCCCATAGTCAGATACCCACGTGTATGCGTAAACTGTTCCATACAGTGAATAGTTATAAATGCAACAGAGTTTTGCCAGTTCCTAAGCTTTACATGACTGTTTAGTTAGATTAGAAGTAACTTATTGTTAGATGGATAATCGTTTTTAATTTTTAATGAGTATCACGATTGTTTTCTTTCTTTGATATACTTATATTGTATTATGATAAAAACTTCAACTTTGATTTTTTAAGAACGACATCATGGACATGTTAAGCGGATTTTGCAATATGCTAGCACAAAAGGTACACTATGCAATTATCATCTGGGATTCATATAATCAAAATTGGATAGATAATTTTACAGCGAGCTGATCAAATTTCTTTTCTGAACTCCGTACTAAATCGATATAAATCCCCACCCATGGTCTGCTATATTGGGAAAAAATAAGCCCTCCCGTGGCTACAGAAAGAATGCTTTTTAGCGACTATCGAATAGGAGGCGATAGGGTTGAGCATCATAGGAAATTACCATGAATGAAAACGTAGATGCCAATCTATGAGTAATGCATTGGTCTTCCTATTTATATTAATAATACCATTTATATCTAACATATAGTATTAAAGTTTAACAATTGCAACTTTAAAAAATATTTAACTTTAATGAATGTTAATTAAAAATACATCATCATTTAATCATGTAAATATGTTTTTATTTTAAATGTAGATTTTTCTATTCAACCTTTCATTAATATTGTACATATTGTATATGCATTTAAGATATTCCACATACACACACACAACAATCAATATTTGAACTGAGAATTACTTGACAAATCTGGTACATGTATATAGGAACATATTCATTTTAAAAGAAAGACTATCGGTTGAATTGAAGACTTTTGGGTATTGGATCAGCAAAACAAATGCATTACTAGTAACTACTGGGCATTCAATCAAAGATTAAATTCCATTTAATTATTAGTTTAGATGGTTAACTATTCAACCAATAAAGACGAAGGTCCTGCCTTTATCGAATAGTTATCAAAGGTAGCAGGATTATAATTTAATACGCCAGACGAGCGTTTCGTCTACACAAGACTCATTAGTGACGCTCAGATCAAAATAGTTGCAAAGCCAAACAAGTACAAAGTTAAAGAGCATTTAGGACCAAAACTTCCAAAAAGTTGTGCCAAATACGGCTAAGATAATCTATTCCTAGGATAAGAAAATCCTCAGTTTTTCGAAAATTTGAAGTTGTGTAACAGGAAAGGAGTAGGTTCAGTAAGACCCCTTTTGGTTCCAAAATATAGCAGTTTTACAAATTTGTTAAAATGTAAACTGTTAGTTATTTATTGGAAAGTAGAATGCTTCTGCTACACAAATATTGGCTGTTTTGACAATACAATGCACATATATCGGGTACTAGCAGCATTACCTCATGCTAAATTACTGAAACTTCACAATTTTTGCATTTTAGTTAATTTTTGGACGGGTTCCGTCTTAAATAAAAGTGGCCGTATTTGTGTTCATTCTTGATATTGAAATTTGAGTTGTATTTTATGATAATACATAATATATATAAAGGTTGAGAATGAACACGGATGTGGCAACTTTCATTTTTGACAAAACCATCTGAAAAGTGACATTGTTTGGCATATTTGGTAGATATTTCATATTTAAGCTTGAATCGGAGCGTATTTAAGGACTAACTCAGTAAAAATCCTCCACATAAACTAATTGAATCACCTGAAATAGACACTTAAGTGTTTACAAAGTGTTCAACAACTTTCGTCAGATGACCTTGAAATTTTAGGCCATACTCGGCCCTTACCGTACCTACTCCTTAAAAAAATGAAAACATAATTGCACCGAAGTGCTGACTATTGGGCTTGTGATACGAAAGTTATGCACCATACATGCTATATGTCAGGTTATTAAAGATTGCATATTTTAGCGTTAATATTGATGCACTTGTAGAGTCTTTGCATCGGAACTAAACACGTTTATTTAAAAACAAGTTATTGGCATGACACGGGTTATGTTCCTCTCATGATGGTATGATACCAAACCCCTCACGGGAAGGATTGTGCCTGATATTCATATGATGAAGACATAATCTTTCAATCAGTTAAATTGAAGTCTAGAGCTGGCATGTCAGTTAACTGCTAGTAGTCTGATGTTATCTATGTATTATTGTCATTTTGTTTATTTTCTTTGGTTACATCTTCTGACATCAGACTCGGACTTCTCTTAAACTGAATTTTAATGTGCGTATTGTTATGCGTTTACTTTTCTGCATTGGCCAGAGGTATAGGGGGAGAGTTGAGATCTCATAAACATGTTTAACCCCGCCGTAATTTTGCGCCTGTCCCAAGTCTGGAGCCTCTGACCTTTGTTTGTCTGGTACATGTTTTATTAGTTTTAATTTTAGTTTCTTGTGTACAATTTGGAGTTTAGTATGGCGTTCATTATCACTGAACTAGTATATATATTTGTTTAGGGGCCAGCTGAAGGACACCTCCGGATGCGAGAATTTATCGTTGCATTGAAGACCTGCTGGTGACCTTCTGCTGTTGTCTGCTCTAGATCTATAGTCGGGTTGTTGTTTCTTTGACACATTCCCCATTTCCATTCTCAATTTTACTATGTAATTATTATCATGTAACGCACACTGGTTTCACAACCATGTTTTCTCATCTGTACATCGGTTTTAAATACCTGTACATGAAAATTGGTCACAACAGTACATTATATAGAATAGAATAAAATTCGTCTGTTAATCAGTTGGGCGAAAACCAACTCTTATTAAAAGCAAAATTGTAGTATCAGGCGGGGGATGGGACAAATTGTTCTACAACATTTCTTCTAAAGAAAGATATATTTGTTTTAGGGGAATCGTAGAATGTGAGACAAAAGTGTATGCTACATGGAATTTAAAACAATTTACCTCTATGTTCATACTATATATTGAAAAAAAAAGATTTTGTAAATAATATAAGCTGGATTTTCCTACGAAGATGATTGATCGGCACTGTAAGAAAATCTTTCTATTAATTTATAAAACTGTGAGTATACTGGATAGGAACATCAAATTTACTGGACAACAGGCGAAACACAGACCAATCAAAGAGTTGTTGCAAGGGTTTTTAAGTTGCAAATATTGTGTGTTGTGCTCTTCCTCAACGAGGTATCTGATCTTACATCCCCCAATTCTGATCGTACGTACTTGTACATCATGCACAGCCATAATTAAGCCTCGATTTGGCAAAAGGTTAACTTCGGATCATCAGAAGTTCCTCGGCATCATATTCCTTTTCCCCACTGCCACCTTTTGAGTGATTTTAGAAATATTATTTTGGGCTGGTGCTTACCTTAAAAAAACTTGTCCAAGACACGATTTAATTTGAGCATTCGGCCTACAAAATGCAGGATTTTGCAAGATATGTACAAATGAAACAAAATGTTCGCATTAGATGAATAAACCATACTATTAACATGTGAAAGTAATATTTTATCAGCCCGAAATCCCTCCTTTTACTGCAAATCAAATGTACCACTAAGGCTGTTTAAACTTTATAATTTTTTAACAGTTTTATTTTTTTTTAAGTTTTGTCATATATATAAAAAGATAAATAACTGAACTGATAATATAATTATATTTTTTTTTTCAATATATGTCTATGTTATAAAATACATATTCTAGATATTTAGTTGTATGTACTATTAATCCACGCAAGGTCTACTTTGTGTTTCGATTGTAAACACTGATTTTTATCAATGGAGCCTGAAAAAATAGAAAAAAAGAAAAAAAAAAATACAGTAACTCCGAAAATACTTGGTTTGTTAAATTGTTGTATACACTGAAAACACACCGGGTTTAACTCAATGTATGAATTGCTTAACGCTTATATGAAAAATTTTGCAGCAGCCACACGTTCATCATATGTGTACAAATTAAAAGACTTTTCCAAATGATGAAAATAACTACATTTTTATTTTTATATATGTGAATATTTGTTTGGAAATTGTTGATGGTGTTGATAATGTTATTGTTTAATTTTCACATGTGCTTTTGAAGGTTTAAAGTTGTAAAAGTAGTTTCCTGTATTGGTAAATATTGTCCTCGTTCCTTTTTTTTGTTCCACAAGAAGTTCTTATTATTCATTCAATCACAAAGTTGTTTCATGAGACTGCAGTCTTCAGATTCATCATCAATCGTATATTCGGACATTGGTCGAAGAACACACTCCAAATCTTACTTCTTACATGGCAACATTAACGCAGGAGGAATCATTTTAAGAGCCAGTCTGCCAGAAAACCATGCAATAGGCTCCAAATGCAATGTTATGATATTGACCTGAAATTTTGCATACATGATACCTTCATGACAATTACTCTTTGTGCAAAATTTTTTTTTAAAATATTTAACGGTAGTCTCTCTATGAAGCGCCATCTATAAATAGCCGTTTTTGGCCAAAATAAAGCAGAAAATTAGGCAATTTCAGCAGTTTTAGCTGACAAATATCAGTGTTAATCATCATGTAACTGTTTAATTGGTAAGATAATGTTGTAATACTGTATTAAAGCTGTCAAAATATGTTAATACCTGAGGTAAAAAAAAATCCTATATTTGCTAATTCTGGTCTATATATCCGAAGTTTTACGAAATAGCCAAAAAGGTAAAATTTTCAAGTTTTTAAAAGTGTATATTTTCTAAAGTGGGAAAAATATTTGAATGCCATTTGATTTTTCTTAAACCCTGATCATATATCTGCAAAATATAAAAAATCCAATTTTGGCAAATGATCATAGTACTGACGTGAATATAATTAGTTTTTCAGGACTTGTGGTTTTTCAGGAATTACCCTATATTATGGTACATCTATTCAAATCTGTCATTACCCCTCCTCCCCCTACCCCTCATGGATCATTGTGGGAAATGCATGACACACAACTACAATATTTAGTCAGTATCTCATATAACGTCACATCAAACCCTTTAGTGGTTTAGCATGAGTTGCAAGTTGTGCAGGAAGTTACATTACACTGCTACTGATTTTCTCCTTTTTGGTCCAAAGTTCCCCCTATTTACCCTAAATGGATAAAAAAAAAATACATGGTGCACAACTTTACCCTCACAAGACATAAAGATTTGTTAAAACCCATTCAGTACATTAAGAGGGGTTGTGGATTATAGATAAATAACGAACAAACAAACTGACAGACAACAAACATCATGCCTGATCATGATTTTTATCTAACCCCAAAGTATTGCTCTTATCAACCTTCCCTAATGAGTATCCAGAAAACCTATCAACTGGCCAATAGCTATCTCTTAGTTGAAAAGAGGTGACATGTTGTAAAGCTTTATGACAAAAAAGATCTATATGTACTTGGTAAAATTCCAGCAAATTAAAGAGCTTTTATTGTTGTTCTTCATCCAAAAGTCATATTGAGGCCTACAACATGGACTGAAACCTTACATCTCACTGCTAGTTCGAAATGACCCCTAGAAATGGTTTATTTCATCCAGATTTCAACTGTCAAATCTTTTGGAAAATAAAACAACATGTTTCAATCATTTTTCATTTTATAATAATTCAAAATATCAAGGCATAATACCATGAATACTGGAAAATAAAACAATAATACGATGACAGTGACACTTTTTTCATACAAGTTTCCACATAGAATTTTATAAGCATATAAATATCACAGGCATTTGTTGGCAGATTTTAAGAATTTAGACAATAAGTAGAAAACAAGTGTACTGCTTAACAAATTAAACAGATTTTTTTTTATACAAACATGCAGCTTGGATTTCAAAAACTCCCTTCATTCATATATTGAAGTTTTCCAAAAATCACAACGCTTATATATATTTCAATGCAAAATCTTTCATATGTTTCTCAATTATCACATAGATTACAAAATTTTGACATCTTCAGCTGATCTAAAAGGTTAATCAGCATATACATGATATATACAGACATTTAATCAAAAGATGAAAATTACTGACCCAATGACAATTTACGTTGACGAAAATGCAACCCATCCATATATATAATATAACATATAAATGTAAAAAACATGAGGAACACCTGAGCCTATATTGCTCATCTGGTGAAAAAAAAACCGTCAGCTTGCTAATGATAAATTTTATTTGTTCATACTTTACTTAGTCTTTGTGTTGCAGATAATTTTTGCAATTTACTTGTTTAACCTACATGCAATGACTTCAAAATGGATTGTCAAAGTAGATAGATCTTTTCATGCTCATTTTTGTTTGCATTTTACACTTTTAAGCTAGCTCCTATTGTTTTCAAAATATCAGTAAAAGAAAAAAAAATGGAATATATTGGCAATGTAATAAATCCAAAACAGGTTGACAGATTTTTCTTCAAATTTCAGGGTAGATATATCTTGTTATGCTGATCTTTTTTTGCTATCAATACTTCTAACCATAACAGCCAATTCAGCAACTGCTAAAATATTGAAAATAAAACAATATTTCAGGAGCAATAACTCCAAAAAAGTAGTTATATTTTTTCTCTGATTTGCATGATGGATACGCCATGTTGTGTTGATCATTTTTTTTCAATTTATACTTATACCCTAACTCCTATAGTTTTTAAATAATGGCAAGTAAATGGTGTTTCTAAACTAGAGGCTCCCAAGAGTTTGTGTCGCTCACCTGACTTTACTTGGGTTTTTGAAATCATATAAAACTAGATGTGTCAAAGCGACACGAATGGTCCTGTCTCAAAAAGTTGAAAAATCTGCAATTTCAATAACATATGTGAACACAAACATGATGGTAGTCTCACAGCTTAAAATCTGGAGGCATAGACAATTCGGGACATAAAAAGATAAAATTCATTACAGATACTTAAATAATGATTGGGGCCAAATTTGGATTAATATTGCATTCCATTCTGTGGTTCTCTAAGAGAAGGTATTTTTATAAATTTTTAATAGGGTCCTATGTTAAACTTAGTTCCCCACTGGAGGCCATCTTGGATGACGGATTCGCTATGAAGTAACATCACTTGGTCAGCACCTCATAAGGAACATTTTAACTCCTATATTCTATCTTTTGCATGTTGGTTGATAAATCTAGACAAAAATTACAAATAGTATTTTTAACATCCTACATGAAGCAGACAAACTTTGGTTCATTGAACTTTCTGAAGAGAAGAAATTTTAAAGAAAGTTTAGGGACAATGAACAGACAGACAGATGGACGCAAAGTAATGGCAAAAGAGGCAATTTTTCAAGCAGCACCTGTGTATACCTTCAAATAGGAACTGAACCCCCCCCCCCCAAATTGGCAAAGGGCCTTCATAATTACAATGTACAAGTTACACTGTACTGTTTCTGCAACAAGAATGAAAGTTAAGATGAAATGTCTGCAATAATATCTGTTGCTAAGTCCTCAGAAATAGCATGAACATCAGCACTTTCCATTTCTGCCAAGGTGTTTTGCAAATCCTCATCATCAACTTCATTCAAATTCTCAATTTTAACTAGAGATGACTTTGTTGGCTCCTTAGATCCAAGTTTTTACAAAGTTCGCAAATAAACTCCTCATTTGAGATGTGGTTAACCACTCATCAGTGTTAAATTTCTTTGTTCCATCATCGTTTCTTAATAGCTTCAAGTTGCCACAGATTTGATCAAAATATGGTCTTTTCCCTGTAGCACTGCATTCCATATATATCTCATGTAAAAATTCCTTAACCTTAGCACTAAAGTGTTTCAATGGCTTAGAAATCTTTAGAGCCCAGCCTTCTGCAATATCTAAATTAGTTTTCATATAAACCAATTGTAGCAAAACCTTGTGCTCATGATCCACAGCTACAGATGTCTCTCCCCAAAGAAGCTTCACTTTGTCATAACTATTTTCTTTGTTTGCATAAAAATGCTTGCCTATGCATATATGTTGTTCTAAGAAGTGAGGTTTCGTGTAAACCTTTGTGCAATTTTGCTCCGGACAAGCAAATAAAGGTTCATCATCTGAATTATCAGCAGTCTCTACTAAAACATTTGCTATGGGAAAATCTTCAGTTTCTGTTGTTACATCTGTGTTTTCTATGTTATATTTGTAATTTTTAACAGAGCCTGGCATGAAAGATTTCTTCAACATAAATGGCTTTAGTACCTACAAAAAAAGTAACCATAATATCATAATTTATACTGCACAGTCAGATGGCATTTACCATATATTTAACATTGATATACAGTTACTGACCTCATATCTCCTTGTTTATGATTTTGTCAATGTGTTTCCATAACGTTTTAACAATGTAATATTTCGCAGAAACATGTGTGATCTAAAGTAATGGCGAACAAATTTGCATATATGTGTAACTTCTTTTAATGAACCCAACAATCCAATATTTACCCATTACGTACATGAATGAACATTTGAGGAACATTTTTATACGATTGCATACATTTTTTTGCATCTTTGCATGCTATCATGTTGTCTGCGTCATCCGAAGACCCATTTAGTTTTCAGACAAGTGGAGTAGTTTTAGAAAAAAATTCTCCAAATTTCTCAAATTCCAAATTTTTCAAAAAATTGGAGACGATGAACATGATGAAGAAGAAACTCAGATTATGTAAAAAATTTGATCCAAATTCAGAGCTGTATCAAGCTTGAATAGAGTGTCTATACTTGCCCCAACTGTTCAGGGTTCGACATCTGCTGTCGTATAAAGCTGTGCCCTGCGGAGCACCTGGTTAGACTTAATCTTACATATTTTATGTTTATAGAAATATATTGGCAAGTACAGGTAACAATCAGTTTCAAAAGTAGCAGAAAAACAATTAAAAAAATTCTTACCAATATCTTCTTCAGATACAATAGTTATATTTAGGTATAATAAAGTATACTTGTATGTATGAAGTAATGCTGGAAAGAAAATTATATTTTTACCAAAACCAAAACTTGTATTCTATAGATACATGATATATAAGCAGTGAAACAACATTTTGTGTTAATGTTCTGCTCTAAAGAAATAAAGAGCTGCGATATAAGCACATGATACGCCTGTTGCCCTTTTAACTTGTCTTTATATTTTAAATGATTTTTTTTGTACTCTAATTAGGCTGTTAGTTTTCTCATTTGAATTGTATGACATTTGTAATTTCAGGGTCTTTTATAGCTGACTGTGTGGTATGGGCTTTGCTCATTCTTGAAGGCCATACAGTGACCTAAAGTTGTTACTGGAAAATCCCCTCCTTTTAGAGCATAAAATTGAAAGGGAGCCTACGTCAATATATATAAACAATTCACCAAAGTTTAATTAAAGTTGATGGAAGCATTTTTGAGTTATTGTACGAAAACTGGAAAATCCTTCTTTTTTAAGGATAAAACTTTATAACATGGAAACGAAAAATCTGAAATTTATAAAAATTGAAAGGGAATTTACGTACATTGATATAAACAATGCAACAAAGCTAAACAAAGCATTTGTCAGTAATCGTCCAAAATGTTGGCGATGGACGGACAGACAGACAACGGTATACCATTATACAAATTCATATGTAAAATGCATATATTGATAAGCAAAAATTATTAAAACATTACTTTTCAAGAAATTGATAACGGGGGCCATTTCTGTATTACACAGAAATAATTTCAAAAAGTAGGAAACATGTCCCAGGTATTAAGGGGAGGGTTTTTAGCGTCCACAACTTTTTTGCATGTGCCCCCTCTTCCCCAAAAATTCAAACAGTTGTCCTCTTTCACATTTTAAGCATGCAAGCTTTAAAAGCTGTGTCTTTCAACATGTTCAAACTGTAATAATATGTTATAATGTAGATAGTATCCAATACCATAGGGCCAATTAAAAAAGTAATGCATTTACCTTATCCCTACATGTCATGTTGTACCTTCCCTAATTTTTATCCCATTACCTAACTTTGTTTTGGTCATTTTTGATTATAAGCACTGTTAAAGTCACAACGTTGCTCCCATAGACTCAATTTAAAAAACTAATAAAAATTTTTAAAAAATCCCTACCTACTTGTACCTACCCTATTTTTTTCAGCATGTAACAGTAAACACACATACATTTGTATATTTGTACTTCTTTTTTTGGATTTATAGCATACATTTCAGTCTGTTTTGCTCCATAAATCTTATCTATGTGTGTATGTATAAGGAGAGGTTGTGTTTTTACCTGTTCCTATGTTGACGACCTGTCTTGTCTTTAACAAATATTCCTTGCAAACTCTTGATGAGGCACCTCTGTCTGCTTTTGCCTTGCTGGATGCTGGATGTTCTGGGTAGCAACATTTCAGCTTACTCCTTCTCCAATAAATTCCAAAGTAGTCTCTGTGTTGCTGGCATATGTTTAAATTGAGCAATCTTTCATCAATATTAAAATATCCGGTACAATATAAAATGATTCAACCCTCTGGATAATTGTAAAAGTCAAGACCTTTGCCCTTGTTGGAGATAGAGTTTGGTTCACTTCTTTCCAGACTCTGCAGTCCACTCAAATGTATTTGTGTGTTCTTATTACATTGTGAAATAGGTATTGTTAGTGTGTTATCATGATAATTTGAAGATTTCCCACAAGAAATACCAGTGAAATGTGAAAAGTCACATTTCACATTCTCATTCTCCATGATAGACAAGTTGTGATAACTTTCTGTTTTCAATGCGGAGAGCGTAAATAAGGGGAGTTAACTCAATCAGCACCTGTACCTTTTTTTTCCTATTTGAAGGATTTATTGGCAATTAAACATAAAACTAATGACAAAATATATGTAAATGTTTCATGCAATAATTTTATATGATTCAGGTCTTAAATAAATTAATAGTTGAGGGTTACCGGATTTTTATTAGAATTAAAAAAAAAATCAAAAATTAATCAAAATAAAGGAAAGTTAGATGTAAAATTCAATATCTTGCAATTATTTGCCAAAATTGGATTTTTGATATTTTTGACAATATCCATTTGTCTGTTCATTGAAACTGATTTCGTGAAAAAATAAATCCCACTTTAGAAGAATGGTGGACTCAAACTTCCTTCAAATCTCATTACCGCCAACATGGACTTCTACACTACCCCCTACTGAATAATCGTTTAAGACAAATATTTCAAGACATGGTTTATTTTCGTCTATTAAGGTCATTTTTAGCAAATATAAGTTTAAATGGTCAGTAAAACTGTCAAAAATCATAATTTACTGAGTTGAAACTATACACATTTTCACTAATATTTAAGTGATGTTTTAGGCATTATGCAAATGAAGCTGTTTCTAAAAATAGACATGATGCAACAAAGTCTAGGATATATTTTCCCTTTTCCTTTATATATAAGATTTCAAAAATATAAAAAAAAAATCAAAAGTTCCGACCTGTCATTTGGACAATATTTTTGATTTTGCATGGTTTTCTGGCAAACTGGCTCTTAATAACATATGTTCATGTTATTTTACAATTCCGAAAACACATGTATTCGACGGCATGAGTGCATTTTTAATAAAATCAAATATTTTTGTGAAAAAAAACAACACTTTTTTTAAATTCATTATTAAAATGCTAGCAACAATTTTCTTTATTTACAAAAAACAAAATGTCAACTTAACATAACAAAAGGTCTTCAGATTTGTATTGTTAAACATGTCTAAAACGTTAAAGACTAAGGCTTTTCTATCTCAGGAATAGATTACCTTAGCTGTATTTGGTAAAACTTTTAAGTAGTTATCAAAGGTACCAGGATTATAATTTAGTACGCCGACGCGCGTTTCGTCTACATAAGACTCATCAGTGACGCTCATATCAAAATATTTATAAAGCCAAACAAGTACAAAGTTGAAGAGCATTGAGGATCCAAAATTCCAAAAAGTTGTGCCAAATACGGCTAAGGTAATCTATGCCTGGGATAAGAAAAATCCTTAGTTTTCGAAAAATTCCAAGTTTAGTTAACAGGAAATTTATAAAAATAACCACATTATTGATATTCATGTCAACACCGAAGTGTTGACTACTGGGCTGGTGATACCCTCGGGGACGAAACGTCCACCAGCAGTGGCATCGACCCAGTGGTGTAAATAGTTATCAAAGGTACCAGGATTATAATTTAGTACGCCCACGCGCGTTTCGTCTACATAAGACTCATCAGTGACGCTCATATCAAAATATTTATAAAGCCAAACAAGTACAAAGTTGAAGAGCATTGAGGATCCAAAATTCCAAAAAGTTGTGCCAAATACGGCTAAGGTAATCTATGCCTGGGATAAGAAAAATCCTTAGTTTTCGAAAAATTCCAAGTTTAGTTAACAGGAAATTTATAAAAATAACCACATTATTGATATTCATGTCAACACCGAAGTGTTGACTACTGGGCTGGTGATTCACTCAGGGACGAAACGTCCACCAGCAGTGGCATCGACCCAGTGGTGTAAATAGTTATCAAAGGTACCAGGATTATAATTTAGTACGCCGACGCGCGTTTCGTCTACATAAGACTCATCAGTGACGCTCATATCAAAATATTTATAAAGCCAAACAAGTACAAAGTTGAAGAGCATTGAGGATCCAAAATTCCAAAAAGTTGTGCCAAATACGGCTAAGGTAATCTATGCCTGGGATAAGAAAAATCCTTAGTTTTCGAAAAATTCCAAGTTTAGTTAACAGGAAATTTATAAAAATAACCACATTATTGATATTCATGTCAACACCGAAGTGTTGACTACTGGGCTGGTGATACCCTCGGGGACGAAACGTCCACCAGCAGTGGCATCGACCCAGTGGTGTAAATAGTTATCAAAGGTACCAGGATTATAATTTAGTACGCCGACGCGCGTTTCGTCTACATAAGACTCATCAGTGACGCTCATATCAAAATATTTATAAAGCCAAACAAGTACAAAGTTGAAGAGCATTGAGGATCCAAAATTCCAAAAAGTTGTTCAAAATACGGCTAAGGTAATAATTGTTCGTCCTCAATGCTCTTCAACTTCGTACTTTATTTGGCCTTTTAAACAATTTTTGATTCGAGCGTCACTGATGAGTCTTATGTAGACGAAACGTGCGTCTGGCGTCAATATAAAATTTTAATCCTGGTATCTATGATGAGTTTATTATTAAGTTTAAATGGCACAAATAACGACACAACATCTTACATGTAACTAAAGATCTAACGATAATCATGATCGAGTGTTTGATCGTGAGATTTTCCATTTCTTTTTATGTGAAGGACGTTCGGTGAATTTGATTTTAAAGTAAAGATTCAGAACTGAAAAATTGATCAATTGTTTTTATATGAACGTTGCACGTCAAGGTCAAATACAAATCAAACGACCTCTGCATTCTAGTTCTTTTATAGAAATCCGCATCATATAACAACTTCCTACAGCCAATATAGGTTGTTTGCAGGCAGTATGCTCTACTAACTGTTTTTAAAGATTGTCAGACTGATTCCGACCAATGTAACAAGCAAGAGAGCCGTGGTGTAATGGTTAGTGTATCGGACTACTAACACAAAAGTTCCTGGTTCGATTTCGCGTTCGGGATGAAAATTTCAGGAACTCAATTTTCGGTTCTCCCTTGACACCAATTGCGAGTATGGTCTTGAGGAAACGATGATAGTCCGTCGGAAGGAGACGATAACTGGTTGACACCTGTTAAGAGAGAGCCATAGCTCTTACACGTTAAAGACACCTTTGTAGATTTCGAAAAAGAGTAGGCTAATGCCGCTACAAGGCAGCACTCGCACCCGCAAAGTGGAAAGGGATTAATATAAGTTGCAAAACTTGTTTCCCAAATCCACTATAAATAAATATGTTTAAACTAAACTAAACTAACAACCATGTATAAAATTACAAAAAACAACGGACCAACGGCACATCAAAATATACTGAATCTGATCACGACTAACGTAGAAAAAAGGACAACACATTATTTGATCATACTAAGTACGTTCTATGCTTTAGAGTCAGCAATAGATGATGACACCTTATATAACCTTATAGAAATTTAAAAATCATACTTCAATTTTCAATTTATGTTTTGTAATCATAATTTTATTGCTTCAGGACAATACGTATCACTATTGTTGAGCAACAACTTCTTTTATCAATATTTATATTAGCTAAACATAAAAAATAAACTTCGGACAAAATATACGGATAATTGTATTCTCTTTTATACACGTCTTATACAGATTAACTCTACGTTGATGTGTTAAAACGTGCTACTTAAACTGGGGGAAAGTCAGGTGTTTGACTCCCTGCTGGTCAATATACTAGGACTAGTATTTACATTAACTTAGTTGTACACATTTTCTGTATTAAAAAAAAAACATCTGTCCAAAATCAAGCTCTTTCTTTGAGCTGTTACCTAATGAGCTACCATAATAAATAGTGTCCGTTTATGTCAACCAGGTCGTCTATATATTTATAATTTTTTTTTTCGCATATAGTTCATGTAAAGTCATGACGATATGCACGTTTTAGCTGCGCAGTCATCATAGCATTCTGCTGTTTCATTTTGATGTTTGTCTACAAATTGAAACATTAAAATGTCTTTCAACTTCAGAGACATAATTTTCCCATTTAAAATCTTGTTTTTCAAAATTAATGTTAATATTTTCAATGTATTGCATATTTCTAGTGAAGGCCTTATACATGAAACTATCATTTTGAATTGTAGCATTGATACACTCTAACTTATTAATCACTGTTTTATTTGGTCTCTGGTGTAGCTGCTTATTTAGCAATTATACCACATGTCCTTATTTATATTTATTTTTATGTATAGGATGGTCTCGTGCTCAACATATTGTACTTGTTAATTTATTTAAATCAAACATAATTAAACATCATGATTTAACATTAAAACTTCAGTACTATGACTAGGACATATACATGTACGTATACAGTTACTAGAAATAAACCCTGATGAGGAAACTTCGACGGATATGTCATACATAGTGAACTATTGTTGTTTTTAAAACACACATAAGTATAAGAGATACGTCTTAAGAACGTTCTTTTATATCGTCAAATATAATTTTTGTCTGGAATTTCAACTATAGTTTAATATTTATCTTGTGGACCATAGGAAATTTCTGTTGAATCTGTCTTTTGAACCAATTGCATTTTAAAATTTTGGAGAAAAATTAACAACTTGTTATTAAATTACAAACGAACATGGGAGATACTAGTGATGAAAGTAATGCCAATGACGGTAAGATTATAACTTAATGAAAACCCCAGTACTATGACTATGACTTATACATGAAGTATAAAGTAACTAAAAATAAACACCGATGAGAAAACTTCGACGGATATGTCATGCATAGGGAACTATTGTTGTTTTAACATATCTAAATATATGATATACGTCTAATGAACGTACATGTTCTTCTATTTCGTCAAATATATTTTTGTTGAATTTTAGGTACCGTGTAATATTTATCTTGTGGACCATAGGAAATTTCTGTTGAATCTGTCTTTTTGAACCAATTGCATTTTAAAATTTTGGAGAAAAATTAACAACTTGTTATTAAATTACAAACGAACATGGGAGATACTAGTGATGAAAGTAATGCCAATGACGGTAAGATTATAACTTACGGAAAACCCCAGTACTATGACTAGGACTTATACATCATGTACATGAACGTATAAAGTAACTAAAAATAAACACCGATGAGGAAACTTCGACCGATATGTCATGCATAGGGAACTATTATTGTTTTAACATATCTAAATATATGATATACGTCTAATGAATGTACATGTTCTTCTATTTCGTGAAATATATTTTTGTTGAATGTTAGGTACCGTGTAATATTTATCTTGTGGACCATAGGTTATTCTGTTTAATCTGTATTTTTGAACCTAATACATATTAAAATTTTGGAGAAAAAGTTAACAACTTGTTATAAGATAACAAACGAACATGGGAGATACTGGTGATGAAAGTGATACTGATGACGGTAAGGTTATAACGGAAGGAATATATATAGTATTGTTTTTCAAGTTGATAATATAAATCATCTGCGATTTCAAATTAACGGCATTTCAATAATTTGATTGATTGATTGTTTGTTGCTGAGTGTCTTTCAATAACTTGAAAAAAGTGCAATGTTTTCTAGATTTAGTACAAGTAAAACAAAAATGATTTTCGACTCAAAATTCTGCAAGAATTTATTTTTAATGAAAAAATCTGATATAAAGAAACATTATTTTATAAAATATACATTCTTCAAATGAACACAGATTCCAATTCCCGAATGATTATAACATATGTGACTCAAACGTAATAAGATCATGGTAATCAGTAAGACACGCAGAACCTACGATATGATAAAACAAAAACAAAAATGATGTTCCTAAGCTGATCTCATCTGTAGTCTTAAACTGCCACCTGGTATCCCTTAGATGCGCTTTTATACTTTTTCAACTTTGTACTTGTTTGGCTTTATAAATATGTTGACATGGGCGTCACGGATGAGTCTTATGTAAACGAAACGTGCGTCTGGCATACTAAATTATAATCCTGGTACCTTAGATAACTATTTACACCACTGGGTCGATGCCACTGCTGGTTGACGTTTCATCCCCGAGGGTATCATCAGTCCAGTTGTCAACACTTTGGGATTGACATGAATATCAATAATGTGGTCATTTTATAAATTTCCTGTTTACAAAACTTTGAATTTTTCGAAAAACTAAGGATTTTCTTATCCCAGGTATAGATTACCTTAGCCGTATTTGGCACAACTTTTTGGAATTTTTGGATCCTCAAGGCTCTTCAACTTTGTACTTGTTTGACGTTATCAATATTTCGATATGAGCGTCACTGATGAATCTTATGTAGACGACACGAGCGTCTGGCAAACTAAATAATAAACCTGGTACCTTTAATAACTTGTCTTGAACATACAATTTTAGTCTAGAGACATACATTTTTGGCGATTTTGAGAAATTCAAAATGATATCAATCCAAGGAATTCAATTAAAAAAAGTATATTGGAATGTTACTTGCCTAGTCCAATTTAAGATAAACATTTAACATTTTGTAACGTACATGTACATCACAACACTGTACAAAAAGTAAAATCACATAAATTCCTAACTCCGAGGAAAATTCAATCGGAAAGTCCCTAATCCCATGGCAAGATCAAATGACAAAACACATCAAACGAATGGACGACAACTGTCATATTCCTGATTTGGTACAGGCATTTTCAAATGTAGAAAATGGAGGATTAAATCTTGTTTTATAGCGCTAAACCTCTGACTTTTACACCAGTCTCATCAAATTCCGTTACATTTACAACGATGCGTGAACAAAACAGACATAATAAATAAAATAGTCAAAATATGGGTACAGCAGTCATCACCGTGCTACAATCTTAAAACAAACAACTTTACAAAAAGCACACAAGCATCTATCTAATTAAAAACAAATTCATTTGTTCGCGTGTTGCATTTTGAAACATAGGTAGAATGAAAAATAAAGAATAGAAAATAAAATCTTTGACCTTAAACATGTTAAACAACGTATTTATTTAGTTGAAAAATTTGAAACCTAAACAATACTAATTTAAAAGTGATTTTGTTTTAAATATTGGTGACAAAGACAAACATGTATTCAGTTATAAAAATAAACAATACACGCGGATCAGGAAGCTGTTACGGATACTAACGTTATGTATAATGACTGGTTTTTATGTTCAATTTGGCAATCCTTAATTGCATCATGATCATATAAACAACTTGTGAACGTTTTCTTTCGTAAGATAATTGTTGATCTGGAAATAAAATATAAATGTTTTTGTTGTATTCAATATAAACATGTATATAAGTTTGCAATAGATATATTGAAATATTTGTTTTAATTTTGAACTCAATTTGTTATCCTTTTTTACGCGTTATATAGGAGATACCCGCGAAGGTAGGGGTGACTATACAATATGAAACTTGATTTATAATTTCCTGTCAAATAGATATGTCACATCTTTACGTCACAACAATTATTCAACTATGTTAATTCAATGGTCAATAGAAAACGGAAAATGGATCAAAGAGACAGCAACCCCATTGAAGGCCACCGATGGGATTATACCACTGCAAACAATCTCACATCTGTAGATGGACTTCAGCTGGTCCTAAGCAAATGTGCACCTGTTCAATGAAAATGAACTTCACTCTAAACTTCAAAACATGTAAACTAACTAAAACTGAAAACCATACAAGGCTAACACATTGTAACACAGGCCGGGTGCTCCTAAAAGTTCAGCGGGGTTAAACATGTTTTGTTATATCTCATATTCCATATATCTCTAGCCAATGTAGAAAAACAAACATACAGAATGCGCACACTTAATTTAAAAGTGCGTTTATGAAATATCTGAAAGAATAACATGTAAACAAGTTGATTTATATTTCTGACGTTGAATCAATGATAAGAATTAGTAAATGTTTTGACTAGTATGTGATAACGAAAACACTGGTTTTATGATTTTCAGTAATACAGATATTTTTTTTGGTAAAGTCAAATACGATGTTACATACACGAGAGTGTATATGGTCTTCGAAAAGAACAAGAAAGAGAGGAAGACCTTTTAGGATATTATTCAATATGTTGGCTTGACTTCCTTCAAAATCTTGGCAACGCACCAGATTTATTAAACACTGCTGACACCTTAACTGAACATGCTGAACGAGGTTGCTTAAGAAATAAAAATACTGTTGGACCGTTAAAAAAGATAATGTCTGATTACTATAACTGAAGCTTAACTTTCTGCATCCATTACCTTTAGTGAAGATGTATTTTCAATCGTTATCATTTTGAAATCCCTTTTTATTGGTGTACGACTATAAAAGCTTCTAGTACAAATCAACACGTGGAATGATTCATCAAAATTCTCAGAAAGATTCCTGTGAAATTAATTTTTTTCAAATTTATGAGTTAATATTAAAGAAATTAAACATTTGGCACATAAAGACAACATCAAAACAAAATAGTTCGAAATATAGGATTCCAGAACGCTTGCAAATAGTTTGCGCCCATATCCAGAAACTCTTTTTCCATCAACATATTTGTGCCTGTAACGTCACCAATGTAAATGTCTAACTGATATTCCAGCTGTTTCAGAAGCCCGTGATTGTTTTAGAACGTAGGCGGATCTTTAAGTGTATAGCCCGTAAAGCGTTATTTGACTTGTTTTTTTTATATAAGTAATTAAACAAAACTATATGAAATATAAAATCTTAAACAGCAACAGATGCCATAAAACAGATATTTTATATGTTTTGAATGATTTTCCGGTGTATCGTAACTTATACCAAAAAAAATGTTATCAATTTCTTTGCAAGCTCATTCGACTTCGTATTTCTGTGGTTTCGACAAAACATATCATCAATGGTATAATTTATGGAGCACTGCAACTATATCCAAAAGATGTGAAATACCTTAAACCTATAAAACGGTGACAAAGGAAAGCCACCAATTGAAAGTGGATGATTAAGAATAGGAAATGAATATTTACCTTATTCATGTTGCTTTTTCTTTTCTTTCCCAGATGAGTTACATATATATGCTGGTTGCTATGACAACACCTTCAATAAGTTATTAAGTAATGGACCTCATCAGCGCAATAAAATGTCTGCAGAAGTATGTTATAAAATTTGTAAAAAGGGAGCAGATCGAAACAGGTTTAATTATTTTGGAACACAGGTGAGTTAGTTTTAAAGTGATTAATTATAACACTATGCTGACTGATGTACCCCTATTTTTCACCTGTTTACCTAATATGTTTTTTGTTTTGTTCACACATTCTTGTCAATAGACTGAACTATTTTGCGATTGTCATATAAGTAAGAATTAGCTGTAAAACCAGGTAAAATTCACCATTTTCTATGAAAGAAAATGTCTATACCAAGTCAGAAATATGATTTTTGTTGTCTTTTCGCTTGATATATTGAAGCCTTTGATTTAGTCATCTGATAAGGGACTCTCCGTTTTGCATTGTCTTCGGGGTTGTGTATTTTTTACTTTTTATAAAAGTAATTGTAAACTGTGTTTTCAGAGGTTTATTCCAAACATGCATGATACATCGGTCAATATTGAACTCAAATAAAGCTTTTTTTTACAATAAAGCATTAAAGAGGGGAATTTACAAATACATATTAAATGTATATTGTTAGTACAACGACCAGAATTTTAGGTCGCAGAAAATAGGTTGTCGCGTAAAATATCACCTTCATAAAATTTTGTTCTGTGTTTCATGTGTTGGTTGGCTGTTTTCAATATTGATATTGATGCTTATGTCACATTTTGTAAATGAAAAGTTTAATAAGAAAAACGGATTTTGATAATTCCACTTAAAAATCATCCTTGTTTTCAATGATGATAATACAATTCTCTACAAACCAAACGTATCTACCTTAAGACGATATAAGCAGAAAAAGAAAAGCATGCATTTTAGAAAAATGACACCACGAGCAAAGACATCATTAAGGACCATTACTGTTACAAATGTAATACCAGGATAAAAATGTATGTCAAGTAAGGAATCAATTTATTAGAAATACAATTGGTGTGAATTTCAATATAGGAAATAATCAAAGATCTTAAAATGTAAGGATAAATTTATATAATGTTATATTTAAAATTAAGTTTATTCAAAAGATCAATTATTTTACATGGATCATCCCTTATTTTAAAGCTCATAAACAGCATCATTTTTATATAAAGATGTAATATCCCGTTGCTACTATATTTGCAAGTACTGTACAATGACGATATAATAATTGAGACAATCAATGAATCACATATAGTTTCTGACTTGGGATAGGCTCATTATAATTGTGTATGTTTAGATTACATGAATTAAACTCAAGGCATATTATATAATCAATGAGATGAATATTACCTTTGCACATTTTTCACAACGTAATCATCAAAAATAGACATCTGTCAAAGATCTGTTGAGTATTCGATACTCTTCGCTAATATCGGTAGAAGTACATTAAGGTTATTGCGATACAGCAATGTAATGGTAAGAAGTATTTTTTTTCAAGAAAAATATAGACGATAAAAAAATTTCAAAATAGAATGAAACTAGATGTGTCATAGCGACACGAATGGACCCGTCTCAAAAAATTGAAAAATCTGATATTTCAATAACACATGTAGATTAACATTGTGGTAGTCACACATCTCAACAATCAGCTCAAAATCTGGAGGCGTATAGACAAAAGTCCGTATAACTGTGATGTTCAACAATTTATCAAAGTCCAAAACCCGAAATTGCAGCAAAAATTTGCCGAGCGTTACAAAACTGAAACTTGATCTGTAACTCATCATGGGTAACTCACATACCAAAAAATCAGTCCAATATCTGAAAGCGTTTAGAAAAAAAAATCCGTTTGACTAGGATTTTCAACAATTAATCAAAGTCTATAGCCTGTAAATTCGACAAAAATTAGCCGAGCAGAACAAAACTAAAACTTGATCTGTAACTCATCTTAGTTAACTCACATGCAAAAAATCATCTCAATATCTAAGAGGGTTTAGAAAAAAGTCCGAATTACTGTGCTGTTCAACAATTTATCAAAGTCCAAAGCCCGTAATTTCGTTAAAAATTAGCGGAGAGGAACGAAACTTAAACTTGATCTGTAATTTATCGTGGTTAACTCACATACCAAAACTCAGCCAAATATATTAAGGCGTTTAGAAAAAAAAATCCGTATAATGGTTTGTTGCGAAATGACGGAATGGCGGAATGACGGAAAAACTATATGGCACCGACAACTTTGTTGCGGGGCCATAAAGACCCATGATCAATGAAATGAAGTAAAATTTTATTTTATTTTGGAAGGGAGGGTTATTGTCACGTGGACTAAACTATATCATTTGTATCTGTTTATTCATGTGTAAAAAAATATGTGAAACTAACCACACGCTATTGTATAAAATCGACATATAGAAAACAATATAAATTAAAATAAAGATATTCACATTTTTGGTGTAAATATATGTTGTTATATGTTCACATGTGTTTTGTATGACCTAATTGGTTTCCACATTTCTTGATATCGTTGTATTGATCTCCCCTACGATTAATTTATGTGTCTAAGTGAATAATTGTTCTTTGCAGAATGGAGGTGATTGCTTTTGTGGAAAACTTTCAGATATTGAGCTCTACAACACACGCGGGTATAAACGGGACAAGTCAGAATGCAATAGCACATGCAGGGCAAATGACGATGAAAACTGTGGAAGTAAATACAATGCGTCCTTATACAAGTTTAAGGGTAAAATACAATAATTTCATCATATCTCCTTTAAAATCAAACAAGAGACAGATTTGGGTAAATTGAAATTACTTTCTAAATATTTTAAATCGTAGTTTGGAATTGCATGTATATTTTTGAGATTAACTTTGCAAAAGACAAAGAGATAAAGTTGAAGAGACACAGACGAAACAATAAAATTTCCATGAATCCTTGAAGAACAACATGAGAATAGGTGGCGTCCAGAGGCGACCCAGGATATAAAGCCTCTTCTGCATAAGAAAAAGGAGGTATTCATCAAATAATTAATTATGAAAAACAACTATGCCATTCTATGTTGGATTTGTAATTTGATATGAATAGTATTGCCATATAATACATTTACACGAAATTAACAATAAACTTTTTTTTTTATCTAATCAATAATTAAACATATACAACTACATGTACATATACTGCTTACTTAGTGTTCATTTACAAAACAAAAAAGGAAACCCAAAAATGATAATAACTGAATTACCGGCTCTTGACTTGGAACAGACACCTACACGATGGGATTAAACATGTTTTGCAGCACTTAATCATTTCCTTACTTGGGACATAATAATCAGTTGAAAAACATCAGATCAGTACAAAGCACAAAAAAAAAAATATCAAAAGCACTGACCAAACAAAGTAATAAGTTCTCGCTAGTTTAAGTCAAACAACAACTAGAAGTTTATCGATCATATATCTAAGACAAGTGTATGTCATTTTTATATTTTGTAAGTTTTGATATCATATTGTTTAAATTTTGCCAATCGGAATTCGAACTTTTGTACATTTTGATTACTACTGTTTTTGATATTTTATTTTGTTACGAATTTCCGCGAATAATCATCCTCTTGGAGTTTAAAGAAATATTTGTTAACAGGTGACGCTTTATGCAACAGATTCTTTATTTCAACATGTTTTACTGAAACACTGTTGACCAATGTCTTGTAATGTTTATGTTTTTACACGAAGGTAACACGACAGCAACAACAACAAAAGGATTACCCACCATTCCAGCAAAACATGCAACACTGGCAGGTATAACATGTATAATTATGGGAGTGATTTTTTGTTTTGTTTTTTTCCTCAGAAAAATATGTTAAAGAAATACGGTCATGTTTCTACAAGATATGAACTGTCTTTTAAAAAAACTAAAATCAAGATAAAACAGACATAAGCAAGTACAACACCCACGAAATCAAATAAAACAATAAAAAAAAAGACAACCGCAGCAAGCTTCATTTACACCAAAGACAACATACAGCATATTGACATCATTACTGATGTAATGGCATAAATGGTAGAATAGTAAACACCTACAATAAATGACTTTTGTTAACGATTTGTAATCTATGAATGCCTTTATGTAATTGTATGAGGTGAAGCTAATGAAATATAAAAACATATCCAAGCAAAAAAAACAAGAAACATATTGAGGTCGAAAATGTTTTCCTAGCCTAAAATATTTGCATTTGGAAATTAAAAGTCTTAAAGTGACCTGTAATATGGTATCATATTGTCGTCATCACTTCTTTGAGTGAGTATAGATTTCTCCAACGGGTGACGAATGTAAATCAGGAGACACTCATCATGCTCCGTTTAAATTTGTGATTTTGTTCGTTTTATTTCTCTATTAGTTGGAATATTCTAAGTGAATATGTGAGTAAAGAATATCGATTTACTCATTTGAACTAAGTGTTTATTTTGTACCTTTTCATTTTCATAGGTATAGGAATTAGTGTAGCTTGTCTAATCGTTGCTGTCTTTTGCTGTGTCATTATATGGAGAAGAAGGTACATAGTCATGTTATTTCCTTTTATTTTCAAATCTCAACTGAAATATATTTCATATAGTAAGATATCTATTTAAACAGATGACCAAAGAAAACTAATCTTCGAGCGGTCGATGTTTTCTTAATTTTCTATCAGTAGTTGAAATTATACTCCCAAAATAAATTTCTCAAATTCGTTGCTTCTAAGTAGTCAAAGTGGTTGAGAACTTTATGGAAAGGTTCAAAATGCATGCTTTTTATCTCCATATAATTGCTTTTCGTTTATAAAATCAACTGTCGTATTTTATTCAGTTATTATACGCTATGTACATTTGAATGGACAGCTTTTATTTCTTTATTTTTTTAAAGTATAATTAATAAATGAAAATCTTTTATTAATAATTCAGCAGATTGATTGACTCAAATTGTCAGATTATATTTATGTTACATCAGTATAATTAGGTTGCATATAACGGGAAAGTCAAATCAAGAATGTTTCATTGTTCTAAAAAAAAAGGCAACAGTAGTTCAAAAGTCATAAATTGATTGAGAAGAAACAAATCTGGATAACAAACTAAAACCGAGGTAAGCACATCAATTATTTGAGGAAAACAACAGAAGAAAAAAAAATTGAGGTGCAACAAAAACAAACACCAACGTAAATATAAACGGACTATTTGATAACAACTGAAACGACTTGAACATTTACGAATTTTAACAATGTTTCATTTGTTTTACATAAATAAGGCCGTTAGTTCTCTCGTTTGAATTGTTTTACATTGTCTTATCGGGGCCTTTTATAGCTGACTATGCGCTATGGGCTTTGTTCATTGTTGAAGACCGTACGGTGACCTATAGTTATTAATGTCTGTGTCATTTTGGTCTTTAGTGGATAGTTGTTTCATTGGCAATCATACCAAATCTTCTTTTTTATATACTAGACTTGCTTTAAGTTTTTTATGTCAAGAAATAACTGTTTTCGAAAACTGGTAACCAGCTTCCTTCTCAATTCACATTTCATATACATTTATTTTTAGTACACCATAGCACAATCATATTGGTTAAAATTAAAATATCATTATAAACACAAAACATCAAACTCACGGAACTTGAATTACGTTAATACGTATTTACTTTGTAACTTGCAACATTTGTTAGCATTGGATATCAGTCAGACTTGGTACTTTTTTGTCAACTATCCCTTTACCATGTTAACAGCAATTACATACAACAATAACTGACTTTTAACAGTGTTATAAACAATCATATAAATTAGTTATTCTAGTTCTCTTACTTTTATCTGGACTTTTCACAAGGCCTTAGTTTCGACAATATTTTATAAGAAAGTGATCATCCTGGTCAAAACCATGTTCACATGTGTTTATTTACATGCATCACAGCAAAACATAGATGTACGGATTTTGTAACATTGTTCCAACATGTCCAAGTGTTAAACAGATATTGTAAACTTATTTAAACTAAAAGCAAATGTTTCAAATAACATTTAGCAATACTAATCTATACGTCTTATTTGTTCAGGTTACTTAGAAAAAAGAATAGGGAAAGATCAAATACATATCGAAATGTCGCAGATATGAGCGTCACTAGTGACCAAAATGAACAAAGACAAGGAAATTCGTTTTCCTACACTGAATTAATAGTTTATAATCATAATCATGCGTATGATGAGCTGCAGATAGAAACAAATGACATAACTATTGGTAAATTAGAAGTATTAGATATATCAGAAGGAGCTCGAGTGTCCAATGACAATTATACAGTATTGGTAGTACCAGAAGACCAAACCTCTACACTCGTGACAAACACTACTGGGTTGAGTGAAAATATATCAGATAACAAAGCTCTTAACAAAACCAATCCTATTGTTAATGCTTATGCTATTCTAGACCCGAAAGAAACAGGCTTTGACAGAATCAAACCAGAACAAGATATAAAAGCTGATTCGTATGCTGTCCTTGACCCTGCTGAGACTGGATTTGACAGGACAAAATATGGAGATGAAGTACCGATTGAATTAGTAAAACACGAAAACTGTGACAAAGCTTTACAAAAACACGCAACTAACAATACAGAGACAACCGATGATATGAAAAACCAGACTGGCGGCACGCATTCAATAACCATGAAAAACAAAATTGAATCAATTGAAAATAAAGCTAACAAGAAAGCTTCGAAAAGGAGTAACATTGGTATCAGTGCTTATGACATTCTTGACCCGGATGTAACAGGATTCGACAGAACCAAATCAGAACCAAACGTTAATGATGATTCGTATACTGTCCTTGACCCAGCTGAGACTGGATTCGACCGGACGAAACACAGACACGACATGCATTCTCAATCCGTAAAAATCGAAAACTCTGGTAAATCTATTCAAGAGCATGCTATTCAGAATCATGAAACAAGTGAAGAAGGGAATTATATCCTAAATAAGGATGGTCAATATGACATTTTGAATCAAGTATGCAGACCAAAAGATGATAACGAACATACATACAGTCATTCAGTTGATGCTGTGTATGATACACCAAATCAAAATCGATCACCAAGGACAGGAGATTCATCGCATGCTTATGATCACTTGTAGCTAGATTGTGTCAATGATGGCCATGGATTTTTTAGCGTATTTATTGTGTGTATGTCTCTACACATTTTGATTCATATCGTCCTGAATTGAACTGTCATCGAAAATAAAGATTTTGTGTTATTGAAATTAGCTGTTACAAAATATTTGTAGTTTTATTTTTTTAAATTAATGAATGTATCTACCTTGTGCACAGCTCTGATTCCTTGCTCAGATTGGTCTATACTTATTTGTAATTTTCGGTTTATAGCTCTAAATACTTTTTATAAGTTTTGGATTTTCAAATATTTTGGCCTCGAGATCACTGAAGAGTCCTTCATTGTCGAAATGCTTATCTGTTGCAGAAAAGTTATTACCTTTTTTATCTGTGGTTATAAGAATGCAGTCCATTTTTTCTAGTTATATTCAAAGATCTATAGACAGATACTTTGCCATGAACTTTTTATGGGACGTCATTATACATTGTCGCGTTCTTGGAAATATAAAATTGTAAAAAGTTAGGCAACAATTTTTATATTTAGCTTCAGTACTACATTAAACAATTTTTTAGTCTTAGACATTTTGAAAATGTACGGCAACCCATACTCATGTTTTTATTGTGTTTCTAAAAAAAATGATATAATGACACATGTCTTATACTTGATAATGTTTTATCAGTGTGTTGTTTAATCCATTTTTCGTAATTTTAAATTTGCTATGCAGGTTCACACAGAGTGTGTTATTCAATCACTTAAATAACTAAATATTCATACTAGAAACAGAACATATTAATTTGATTAAGACTACTTAAATATATCACTGTGCTCAATCATTGCCACTGTACTTTGGGAAGACTTTATAAATCAATTTCATACATGTACACACTGCCCGAAGTAGCTTTCTGTGGAATTTCTATACAGCAAAATGTTTTATCATGTTTTAGTAATGAAAGAAGTACTTTTTCAACAACAACGGTAAAATCAACGTGTTTTAATTATTTGAATCATCTGCCTTTAATTTCAAATCGCAAATTTACAACATGTTATCCATATTTATTTCTAGGCATGTATATATGACAGTATAGAGGACGATATCTATAAAGCCAATTTAAAGTCAATATCTAACCATGCAAACAGAGCTCTGTTTTTAACCACCGAAAATTAGATACAAATATAAGAAGATGTATAAGTGTCAATGCCAATCAACATGAACCTAGTCTGCTTTTTGTTTATTTAAATTTATCTTAAAACCTAAAAACGTTAGCTGTGTAAAAGAAAAATTCGGTTAACGTCTCGCTAATTGAAACAGCATTGACGAATACAGCTAAAAATACAGTAATGGGTATCGCATGGAATCAAGAACGACCTTTGCCGGTCGTTGTCATACTACCGATCTACATTCAAATAGTAACATGCAAGTGCTTTAAATGAAAACCATACATTTGTATGTCTGTGAAAAGTTTTACATTATTATTATGAAACACGTTTAGTTGCCGCTTAATTATATAAAAACTATTTAGTAATGTAATGAATTTGTAGTTTTCATTGGTATTCACTTGAATGTTAAAAGTTATGGCAACGACATCAGCATACTTGATTGTTTGATTGACCATTATATTTGTCAGAATAATTTTGCATTTACAAAACCGTCAAAACTCATTTTTAAGCCAACGTGTACGTAGTTTATGTGCCTTCCCGACTTGATTTGTATCAGTAAAAGGCAGATCAAATGACTTATCTTGAGGATTTCGCTTTATGAAAGATTTATTTTCACTGCATTTTTGTGTAGTGTGTGTTGACTTTAGAATTGTTTTTGCATCTCATATCTCATATATCCCATGATACTTCATATTGCTTTACTAAATATAAAGTTCCTTTTTTGTAAAACAATAGCTGCATTAGAATAGGAAATGTACAATTAGACTACATATAGGCAGGTTATTTCAACAGCTTCTTTTTTTGAAGACGACGGAAATCATTAGGTCTTATTTCTAAATTTAAATAAACAATTGTTTGTTGGATAATCATGGACAAGTGTTTACACAATGTATCACACGTTAATGTTTATTATACTTTTGTTTTTTATTGTATGTGATTTTTTTTTTACACTGAATATATTAGATTTGAAATTCGACATCTTCTTTATTCCCCTTCATGCGTTGTCCAATACAATGTAAAATAAAATATATGAGCTACCAAATAGTCATATAAGTATATGGTAGAAGGATAGAATAACTACTAAAAATATTATCGTATCACGTGGTTTTGTGGTTTGATCGGAAATCGCCTTTTAAAAACCACAATTGTCAATAGAAAGGGTGTTAACATGTATATACATGTTTATGAAGGGAAATGGAACGGACATTGGCGAGATAAAGTGGGTAGCACTGTATCATCTCTCTGCATATATATATATATATATATCCCTTATATTAAAACATTGACATGTTACACAATGGAAGGTTTCACACAAAGTGAGTAAACGTATTTAACTATTCCAATTTTTTATGGAGGCATGATTTGCTTATCAATTTTGTAAGAAAAGTGTTTGCAATTGAATTTACTGTTTATTTCAGTGCGTTATCTATTCATATAACAAAACAAATATGGAAATCAGAACAGTAATTTGTCTTTGAAATGTTTAACATTTAAATTTTAATTTGAATATTACTAAGTGTATTTTAGATACCACTTGACAATGTGTGATTTCCATATAATCAATAAAATATCAAATATTTAATAGAATAATATACTTCTGCTAACTAAAATTTCAGATTATATATACATTGGTTGCTTTGAAGATAGATCTAAAAGGTTATTGCCTGTCGGACCTTTTAAAACACGAAACTATGAAATGTCCGCCAAAATCTGCTTTCACCACTGCAAATCTACAAACTTGGAATATTTTGCAACAGAGGTAAGGCCTAGTTTTTATAAACGTGCTTTTTTATATAGATTAGATTGTTGGATTTCCCGTTTGAATGGTTTAACACTTTTCAGTAATTTTTGGGGGTCCTTTACAGTGTGTTATTCGGTGTAAGCCAAGGCTCCGTGTTAAAGACCGTACTTTGACCTATAGTGGTTGAATTTTACTAATCATCACTTGGACGGTGAGTTGTCTCATTGGCATTCATACCGTATCTTCTTATATCTATAAACACGTATATTAACTTATATTAACATAAAAAAATCCATTAAATTGTGTTTGTGAATTTAAACATGCAAGTCGCACCAATATGACTAAAAGAAGACTTACACATGTATATTGTTTTTTTTCACATTGGTTCGATTCGGGTTCAAACCATTTGACAGCTAGTAAAATTCCCTAATGTTGACATGTTAATATTAACTTCACTAAAAGCCATTGTAGCTAGCGTATGACAAACACTGTTTAAAAAAAAGTTTACTCGATGAAATGGTAACACAAATACAATAACTTTAATCTTCATATCTTGAAAGTCTATTCATTTTGTTTGTTTACGTTTAATTACAGTACGGAAACGAATGTTTTTGTGGTCATGGGATAACAATAGGTTCCAAACAGTATAAAAGAAAAGCGGAAAAAGATTGCAACAAAAAATGCAAGGGTCATGTTACAATGAAATGCGGTGGTACATGGAGAGCTTCTGTTTACAAAATAAATAGAGATGGTGAGTACATGTATTGCTTCCAAAAAAGTTCATTTAAAGATTTTAGAGCTTGTTTAACACGTCAATGTCTGTATTATTCAAATTACGCAAATTGTGAGTACACCACGTCTTGTCCATCATCATTTGTGTGTTTATAGTACTGTTTGCGTCCTTTTAGTTTCTTAAAACAAGCAATACCGTAAACAGACACAAAAACAATAAACAATTCCCAATGTCCCCATGTTGCAAATAATTTATCAATCGAAAGGAAACTACAAAAATTAGTTTGGGTTCTTTAAAATATGTTAAAAATATCTAAGAAAATGAAAGGTTGATTGTGAATATAATGCATATCCCAATAATTCATAATTCATCTCATACGTTATTTTTTGTTTTATTGCTTTGCATTGTTTGTTTCTGGTGCCGTTAAATGGTGCTTAATTTGACACTCAAATCATTACGTTAAGACATTTAAGGAAATAAATAATGCACTACGTTTTCATATATTTTCTAACCATTATATACTTTTTACTTCAAGCTCATCAGTCAACGACGTCAATCCATACCCCAACAACTCCGAAACGAGATGAATTTGTTAAAGGTAAACCGCATATTTGTACCAAGTCAGTGATATGGCAGTTGTTATCTTATAGAACGTTTCTGTATGTGTTACATTGTCGGTTTTGTTTTTGTTGCACTTTTTTTTTGTTTTCCTATTATAGGTTACATGTGTTTCCCTTGGTTTAAGTTTGTAACCCGGATTTGTTTTCTTTCAATCAATTATGACTTTCGAACAGCGGTATACTACTGTTGCCTTTATTAGTTACCAATAAGCATTATAAACATAAAACCTCTAAACATATAACCTATCAACGTATTCCAAGATATAACACCAGTGACGATTGTAACTGGTTTTGTTTACTTTCGATTAATTACCAGAAAAACATATATATGTAATAATATGGTTTAATTGTTTCCAGTGACGAACTTTTTCAGACTTTGTTTTACTAATTTAAAAGTTAATGAACCAACAAAAATGACGTAATCCAAAAGAAACGTTGTACATCTAAAAACTTAAATGAAACGGTTTCTTTGTCCAATGCAAGTATTTTTAGAGCAGCAAAGAAACTCATCATAGATACCAGAACTGAAATTTTACATTTCGCCAGACGCATTTTTCATTTACAAAAGACTTAAAGTATATAGAGTTCGATGCTTTCCTGATTGAGCTTCGATTATCGAAAGATAAGTTCAATGAGAAAAAAACAACGGATCGTTGTTATTCTTGGTCGCAAAAAAGTAAAGTTGCGTGAACTTCAGTTTCTTATTTAACTTTTGTCATATCGTTGTACCAGGCAGCGCAGTGTCATTGAAGCAATCAATCTTGGCTCATAATCCATATATCAGCTGGATTGAAAGATGTTTTGCAAGTTTGGTCATCATTTTTGAATGAATATGACGGGAAATATTATGCAAATAAATTTGAGAATGAAAATGGGAAACCATAAGTCAATGAGACAACAACCCTACCTAAGATCAAATTACAACCAAAGTCCATCAATGGGTATTCAACGCTGTTGTAAATTTGTGCACTGGGTCTTTCAAAGTAAAGAAATAGTGTTACTATTGTATAAACAGGGTTTATAAAAGTTACCAGAAGTTATTTCTAGCATGATACAGAAATTACAATAAACGCATAGATAAAATCACGCACCCGGATGCGGGCTTCAGCTGTCGCCTTAATAATAATAACAATGAATAATAGTTAGTTCACTGAAGGTTCAGCAAAAATAGACGTCATACTAAACTCCAAAAAATAAATGAATTAAAATTAAAAAATCATACAAAGCTAACAAATGTGTCGGGGTTAAAATGTTTTGCGAGATATCCCCCCTCCCACTATACCTTCACCCAATGTAGACCCCTGGTTGGCCCCCAAAAAAGCAGTTTTACAAAATTGTGAAAATATTATCGTTTAGCTATTTACTGGAAAGTAGAATGCTTCTGCTACATAAATATGGGCTATTTTTTGACAATATAATGCACACATATCGAGTACTAGCATCATCAAGTCATGCTAAATTACTGAAATCTTAACAATTTTAGCATTTTAGTAAAATTTTAGACGGTGTCCGTCTTAAATGAAAGTGGCGGCATTCGTGTTCATTCATAATATTGAAATATAAGTTGTATTTGATGATAAAACATAATTTATATAAAGGTTAAGGATGAACACGGATACGGTCAATTTCATTTTTGACAAAAACCATCCGAAAAGTGACTTTTTTGCATATTTGATAGATATTTCATATTTAAGCTTGACTCGGAGCGTTTTTGATGACTAAATTAGTTAAAATCTTTCAGATAAACTAATTGAACCAATTGAAATTAACACCTAAGCGTTTAAAACGTGTCCAAAATTTTTTGTTAGATGAACTTGGAATTTGAGGCCAAAATCGGCCCTTACCGGACCTACTCCTTTAGATGCAAAACATGCACATCTGTCTTTTGATCGTAGAGATAAAGTAAAAGCTTTGGTATGTTCTTTTAAAAATCTTTTTCCAGATGTGCCAAACAAAACCACTGTTGTTTCTCAAAATGTTGATGTAGGAGATGCTTCTCCAATTAAGCAACAACCTTACTGGCTCAATCCACTCAAACTTGAAGTTATGAGAAAAGAAATTAAATATAGGCTTCACAATGAATTATTGAGCCGAGTAATAGTGAATGGAGCTCTACTTGTCTCCTTGGGCGAAAACCAGATAAAACCTTTCGTTTCGTGACTTATTTCAGAAAAGTTTAAAAAACTGATTCCTATCCGATTCCAAGGATAGACGATTGTATTGACAACATTGGTCATGCAAAATTTGTGAGCAAATTTGATTTGTTGAAAGGTTACTGGCAAGTTCAATTTACAAAGATAGTTCGTGAAATTTCAGCGTTTGTTACACCAGATGGCTTATTTCAATATACTGTAATGCCGTATGGCATGAAATGTGCTCCAGCTACATTTCAAAGAATGATTAATAATGTTATAAAGATTAAGACTGCTGTTACAGTGGAGATCAGTTCTAACCTCTCATAAATTCTGTCAGAATCTGTCAGGAGAACTGTTCTAGAACAGTATGTAGAACTGTCAGCCTGACACCTTTTAGTCAGTTCTAGGTTAGAACTGTTCTAGCTAGAACTGATTTGGTCAGTTCTACCTAGGACTGATTTGGCCAGTTCTAGCTAGAACTGATCCTGACAGTTCTACCCTACAACAGTTTTAGACAGTTCTAGATAGAACTGACCAAATCTTTGGTCAGTTCTACTTCTAGAACAGTTCTACGGTTAGAATTGATTTCAAATTCTACGGCTAGAATTGATTTATAAATTCTACGGCCAGAATTAATTTATAAATTCTACGGCTAAAATTGATTTATAAATTCTACGGCTAGAATTGATTTATAACTTTTAAGAAATGTTTGTCTTAATATAAAGGCTTCGGCAAAATAGCGATTAATATTATATAGAGTTTTGCTATTTTGCCGGTTTTTTTCAGATTTATAATCGGCAAGAGAACATGTTTAACCCCGCCATATTCTGCATGTATGTGTCTGTTCCAAGTCAGGAGCCCGTAATTCAGTGATTTTCTTTTGTTGATGTGTAACATAACATATTTGTTTTTCATTCATTTTTTGTACATAAATTAGGCCGTTAATTAGTATTATGAGAGGGGGGGGGGTGGTATTATTTGAATTGTTTTACATTTGTTATTCTGGGAGTCAGGATAGCTCGTTATCACATAACAAAATTATCTGACCTCATTAACCAACTGTAATATCTGTTTACGAGTAGTTTTCATACCTCGGACGGACCTGTTTAACACAAATCCTTTGACCACATAAATCTAAACTGACATTATTTGATCTTTCTTTCTGCAAATCTATATAGCTGCACACGGTACTTCAGTTTTAATTTTAGGGTCAAGAGGGACTGTACTATACAAGTTACAGCAATATTGGAAAACAATTTTGTTCGCATCAATTTATAGTGCCAGCATGCAGGGGCAGATCCAGCCATTTTAAAAAGGGGGGGGGGGAGTCCAACTATATGTTCCCATTCAAATGCATTGATCGTCAAAAAAAGGGGGTTCCAACTCCTGAACAACCCCCCTCCCCTTGATCTGCGAATGAGCATGTCCTCTTTTTATTCAAAATATTGAATCATAAACAAATATCAGTAGTTTTCATACTTCAGACTGAGTCGTATAATAAAATCTTTTGACCGCATCAACCAAAACTTACCATATTTGCTTTTTTTTTATGTAAATCTAATAGCTGCACAGTAATTCAGTTATAATTTTAGGCCAAGAGGGACTGTAGTATATAAATAACTACAATATTGGAAATCAATGACCAATTTTTTTTCTCGCATCAATTGAGAGAGCCAGCATTTCCTATTTTTATTCAAAATATCGCATCAGAAACAAATATCAGTAGTTTTCATACCTCAGACTGACAGTAACATGTAATCATGTAACAGAATTATTTGTCTGCGTCAATCAAAACTGACCATATTTGACAGCATCAACCAAAACTGACCATATTTGACCGCATCAACCAAAACTGACCATATTTGACCGCATCAACTAAAACTGACCATATTTGCTCTTTTTTATGTAACTCTTATAGTCGCATAGTAAATCTGTAATATTTTTATGTAAGGATGGATTGTAAAATCATGAAAATACAAATGATAGAAATATTGGAACACAATGCTACCTAATTTCATTTGCATCAATTTAGAATTTCATTCAAAATATTGCATCATAAACAAATATCAGTAGTTTTCATACCTCAGACTGACTGGTATAACAAAATAATTTGTCCGCATTAACCAAAACTGACCATATTTGCACTTTATTATGTACATGATGTCAATCTTAATAGCCGCAAAGTAAATCACCTATATTTTTATATTAGGATGGATTGTTTGATATAAATGAAAGCAATATTGGAAAATAAAATTATGCTCACATCAGTTTATAGTGCCAGCATGTCCTCTTTTTCATCAAAATTTTGAATCGTAAACTAATTTCAGTAGTTTTGATATCTCAGACTGACTCATGAATATAACAAAATTATTTGTCCGCATCAACCAAAACTGACCATATTTGACAGCATCAACCAAAACTGACCATATGTGACAGCATCAACCAAAACTGACCATATGTGACAGCATCAACCAAAACTGACCATAATTACACTTTGTTATGTAAATCTTAATATATATATATATATATAGCCGCATACTAAATCACTTATAGTAATACATATTACGATGGATTGTATAATTCAAATGACAGCAATATCAATGAATATTGGAACACATTGGCTACAAAAAAATTTCCACATCAATTTAGAATATCAGCAAGTCATTCAAGTCCTTTTTTATTCAAGATATTGAATTGTTAACAAATTTCAGTGGTTTCGATATACCAGACTGAGTGAGAGTTGTTTTAACAAAATTATTTGACCGCATCAACCATAACTGAACTTATTTACACTTTATCATGTAAATATACATGTATACATGGTATATGGCCTCATTGTAAACATGGTAAACCAATATTATTTCTATGTGAGGACGGATCGTATGATAAAAATGACACCAACTTTGAAACACAATACACCTTATCGCTAATCCTGGCTGACCCGGCCTCTTGAACTTTTGAAGCATACAACAATGACGTGGCGTTAGATATTTTGTTTTATGACGTCAAAATTTTACGGGAACCTGTGTGATATCCAGTAATGGCAGACAAATTGCGACAAGGTGTATTTATGCCATATCTAAGAATTTAGCGCGCCATTATTTCCTCTCTGTATCCATAATAATGAACCGTCATTAAACATGCTAGAGTGACTTTTTAACATGTTTAAGTTTGTGATGGTTTTTTTTTAAACAAAACTATTTAATGGCATCATCCAACACTCACATGACTGATTCATATACTTCATTTTAAAAATAAAATAAAAAGTACATGTATGGGAAGTTCTCTTCTTGGAATAGTATACTGTTAATATAATTTGAAGAAGGCAAAGAAAAATGCATGATTTTGTTTGTAGCCGAACGTCCAGGGGCAAATGTTTCATTCATGTTCAGATCCAGTATATTTTTCTGAGTTGCAGACTCCCAGATATCATTTATAATCGTTATGGATAAGTCTGGCTAAATTGACGAGATGGTGCAAATGTATATATAGTTTTTTACGTTGTACAACACTTTTTTTTTATTAATATCCCATAATTCATCCACTGTACAATTTTCGTTTGAACATTTGTCAAAACAGAATCTTAAATGAATGTAAATCCAAGGCAAACAAGGGAAATTACGATTAAAATTGCATGAATTAAATGCAGAGTTTTATTTAGGAAGAGACTGTTAAAAACGGGGAACGAAGAAACGTAAACAATGATGTTTCCGTATGCAATCTTATAAAAATATTTCTCCGATGAGTTGGATAACCTTCTATTCACTTCGATATTTGTACATGTAACGTAATAAAAGTCGTTTGATCAGTAAAACATATAGAAAATCTGCTATTTAATATATAGCAAAGTAATTGGAAGTGATTTATTTCTTCTAAATTCTAAAGTGCCCTTACTGCAGTGACGTCATTTAGAACTGTTCTACACTCCTGACTGATTTAGGCAGTTCTACCCTAGAACTGATCCTGACAGTTCTACCTAGAACTGATTTAGTCAGTTCTACCTAGAATTGATTCTGACAGTTCTACTTAAAACTAGGGTAAAACTAACAGGTAGAACTGTTCTAGGACAGGTTAGAACAGTTCTATGACAGAATAATCCGACAGTTCTAATGAGAGGTTAGAAGTGATCTCCACTGTATGCTTATATTGATGATCTCATTGTTTGTAGTGATAGCTTGGAAAATCATTTAACACATTTATATAAAACTTTTGATAGATTGTCACAATCAAATTTGACTGTAAATGTTGGTAAAAGTGAATTTTGCCAGGCCACTGTTGATTATTTAGTGCATACAGTTGGTCAAGGTCAAGTGAAACCTATAATGGCTAAAGTGGATGCCATTACCAAATTTCCTACAAATAAAAAACTACTTATGAGATATTTAGGCATGATTGGATTTTACTGAAAATTCTGTTCAAATCTTGCTACTGTTGTTCAACCATCGACTCATTTTCTAGGGAAAGATTCTATATTGATCTGGAGTGAAAATTGTCAAAACGCTTTTGAAAATAGCAAATGACTTTTAATTATTAGTCCAGTTCTGATCACTCCAGACTTTGAAAATTTAAACTTGCTGTTGATGCAAGCGATATAGGAATTGGATCAGTTTTACATCAAGAGACAGATGATACTGTTACATCATATTATCTAAGTATGATGAAAATCATGATCATGTGTCCAAGCATTGCTTAAAAAGATCTGAAAGCATTCTTTTGAACTCTTTCGGGATCATCTGTTTTTTTTTTCTTCCCAAATGACACACACCTTTAAACATTTGTAGACAGTAATATGGTTGGCTGATTAAATAAACATCAGAGCATAAAGCAGAATGGAGTGTTGTCAGATCCTTGTCAGCAATGCTTAGGCACATGATTTTTTATTTTAAACAGATTGTTGTTAGCTATATATACTTTGGATTAATTTTGAATTTACAAATTTGATTTTATCGTTTTGCATTATTAAATGATATATACAGACAAAGGCATGCAGAGCATGATGAAACATTTAAAATATTTCGTTTTTGATATCGAGACTGACAATAGTTACAGTACTTAAACAATTACATGCTGTGTTTACGTTAGGCGCGTTGATTAAAGTATAGTACATAAATCTGCAAAACAATACTAATAATTTCTATAAGTATATTACGTTACTTGACTGTATGTTGTGTTGTTAATACATGCTTTATTTTTTGTAGATGCTGTTCCAATAATTGTCGTATCTGCATTGGCTTTCTTATTGATTGCTGCAGCTGTATTAGTTACTATAGTTGTTTGCTACAGGGGAAAGAAATCAAGAAATTCGCAACCTATTGAGATCCAGCAAAATCTAATTATTGCTGAAAACAATGATTCTTCAGTTTATACCGAAGTAATGAGCAACGATATAGGCGTTAGTATCATTAAGATAAAAGAAGACAAAGATGTAATTAAGACCAGCCATTGTAAAACTCAAGGCGTTGCAGCTTCCATTGAACAAGATACCAAATATGAATCATTATCAACCGATCGAAACTCAATTGAACATATTTATGAATCGGATGTAATCCATAAAAATCAATATAAATCATTAACACACCAACAGGAATTAGATATACATACCTACGCATCTGCAGAACATGCAATATCACAAGACATTAAAACTCCAAGTGACCAGAAAGATGAAGTTTGCAACAAATATGAATCATTATCAACCAATCGAAACACAGTTGAACATACTTACGAATCAGACTCAATCAATAACAATCGATATGAATCATTGAAAAAACCATGGGGATTAGATAAACATACCTACGCATATACAGAACATGTAATGCCACAAAACAATAAAACTTCAATTTACCAGGAAGATAAAGATTGCAACAAATATGAATCATTATCAACCAATCGAAACTCAGCTGATCATACGTACGAATCAGACTCAATCCACACCAATAAATATGAATCATTAACACACAAACAGGAACTTGAAGAACATACCTATGACTCATTAGAACTTGCTTTACATACATCGACGGAATCGGACGTCAACCAATACCAGTCCCTTACCATGCCTGCAGAATCAGACACACATGTGTATGCGTCAAACTGTTCCATACAGTCAAGAGTTATAAATGCAAAATAGTTTTACAAGTTCCTACGCTTTACATGACTGTTTAAATGTAACTTGTTGCTAGATGGATAATCGTATTCATTTTTGAATGGGTATCATGATTGTAATATTTCTTTGACATACTAATATTGTATTGTGATAAAAACATCAACTTCGATTTTTTTTTCTAGAACAAAATGTTAAGCGGAATATGCAATATGCTAGCACATGAGGTACACTATGCAATTATCATCTTGGAGTCATGTAATCGAAATTGGATAGATAATTTTACTGCGATCAAATGTCATTTCTGAACTCCGTACTTAATCAATACAAATCCCCACTCATGGTCTGCTATACTGGAAAACAATAAGCCCTCCCAGGGCTACAGAAAGACTCATTTTAGTGACTATTCAATTTGAGGCGGTAGGGTTCAGCATCATAAGAAATTACCATGTATTAAAACGGCAATGCCAATCTATGAGTAATGCATTGGTCTTCCTATTAATATCAAAAATAGCATTTATATCTTAAATATGGTTCTTAAGTTTGACAATTGCACCTTTAAAAAACTATCAACTTTAGTAAATGCTAATTAAAAAAAACATCATCATTAAATCATGTAAATAGTTTTTTTTTAATTTTAAATGTAGATTTACCTTTTATTCAGCCTTTCATTGACATTGTACATATTGTATATTCATTTGAGATATTCCACATACACACACAATAATCAATATTTCAACTGAGAATTACCTGACTAATCTGGTATATAGGAACATGCATATGTACGTTGTTAAAAAAATATTATCGGTTGAATTGAAGACATTTGGGTATTGGATCAGCAAAACAAATGTCTTAGTAGTAACTGCTGGGTATTCAATTAAAGATTAAATTCCACTCAATTATTAATTTAGATTTTAAAATATTCAATCAATAAAGACGAAGGCCATGCCTAAATCGAAAGTCGTGGACTATGTAATTATCATCATGTTATGAACACTGGTTTCACAACAATGTTTTCTCATCTGTACATCGGTTTAAAATACCTGTACATGAGAATTGGTCACACCAGTACACTACATGTACACTCCATAAAATAGAATTAATTTCGTCTGTTGATCAGTTGGACGATTACCATTTCTTATTAAAAGTAAAACAAAACAAAATTGTAGCGGGGGGTGGGACAAATTATTCAACTACATTTCCTTTTAAGAAAGATATATTTGTTTCAGGGGAATCATGGGATGTGAGACACATCTGTGATGCTATAGGAAATTAAGGGAGTGTGTGGAACATGGAGTAAAAAATTTTCACTCTATGTTCATAATGTTATTGAAAACAAATTGTTTGTTTTTGTAACTAAGATGAAGTGGTTTATCCTACAAAGATGAATGATCGGCACTTGAAGAAAATTTATATTGATTTGGAAAACTGATATAAGGACATGAAATTTGCTTGACAACAGGCCACCTTCGGATCAATCAAAGAGTTGCACTCTTCCTAGACGAGGCATCGAAGTTAACGTCCCCATTTTTATAGTTCGTACCTGTACATCATGCAAAATCACACTTACATGTAGTCTAAACTAACTCACATTTTTACTTACAATATTAGAGTTTTTCTCATAAAGTTGGGAATGGAAATGGGGAATACAAATGAATTGGGAAATAACTGAATTGATGATATCATTATGTATTCCTAATATTGATGATAAAATCCACGTTCTTAATCATTAGTTGTATGTATTACTAACCCACAAAAGATCTACTTTATTTTTCGAGTGTAAACTCTGATTTTTATAGATGGGAACGTAATATAGTTAAATTAAATTGTTGTGTACACTGATGACTAATGCTAACACCATACCGAGATAAGCTCAATTTGAGTAATATGAAAAACTTACCAGTAGCCACAATATTTATATACCACATCACATTTTTACAAATTTCAATGTTATTCCAAAAGTTCATTGTAATACTTGCAAATATATGAATATATGTTTGGAAATTCATATCAATGTATAAATATGTTTTTAATTGTGTTGATATTAATATTGTGTAATGTTCACATGTGCTTTTGAAAATTAAAAGTTGTAAAAGTAGTTTCTTTTTTTCAACTCAGAATTGGTAAATACTGTCTTTTCTTTTCCCACAAGAAATTCTAATTGTTCGATGAATAACAAAGTTGTTTAAAAGACTGCTGTCTTCAGATTTATCATCAAGGAATATTGATACGTACATTGGTTGGAGAAAAAAAATAACTTCTCACGTGGTTTAAAAAAAACAATTAAAACATGAATGATAAATCATTGTAGTAACATTTGTTTTTGTTTATGCACAATTCTGAAAACACATGTATTCCACGATATTCGTGCATTTTTTATCAAATCAAATAAATTTGTGCAATAGCAATATATATTTTTTTAAATTCATTGATGAAAACTCGCAACAATTTTATGAGTTAACAATATTGGAAAAACAAGATGTCAACTTCACATAACAAAAAGTAAAATCACAAAAATACTGAACTAAGAGGAAAATCAATTTGGAGAGTCCATAATCACATGGCAATTTCAAATAACAAAACGCATAAAAAACAAATGGACAATAATTGTCATATTCCTGATTTTCAAATGTAGAAAATGGTGGATTAAACCTGGTTTTATAGCGCTAACCCTCTCACTTTGATGACAGTCTCATCATTGACATTGATACGTTAACTAAACAGACACAACAAATAAATAGTCAAAATATGGGTACATCAGTCATCATCGTATAACAATTTTAAAAGAGACAATTTAACAGAACACAAAAACATCTGTCTACAAACACATTCATTGATTTGAGTGTCTGACGTCAGAAAATTTTATACGTCACATAAATTTGTCGTTCAATGTCCATACAAACAATTTTAAAAATTTACATAGGTCTTCAAATTTGTATTTTTATACATGTCTCAAACGCTAAAGACATTTATCTAGTTTAAATGATTTGAATAACGACACAAAATTGTCACTAAAAATCTAAAGATATTCACGATCAAGTTATTGATCGTGAGTTTTCTCATTTCTTTTCAGTAGAAGGAAGTTAGGGAATTGGATTATAACGTGAAGATAAAGAAACTGAAAATTGGAAAATTAGTTTCATATGCATGTTGCAGATAACGAATGAAGGTCAATTACCAATCAAACGACCATTGCATTCTAGTTCTTTAAAAGATGAATCCGTATCATACAACTTCCTACAGCCTTTATCTGATGTTTGTAGGCAGTATGCTCTACTAACTGCTTCTATCGATTGCATCCGACCAATGTAACAAATACATTGTATGTATAAAATTACAAAAAAATGGCACAAAAAACTACACTGAGTGTACTCAAGTCTATCTAAGAAAAAAGACAACACATGATTTAATCACAATAAATACTTTCTATGTTCTAGCTGCAGTCAGTACTACATGATAATGTCACCTTATGTAATTTTTGAATTTTATAGCATTTTTCTAGAAATTTAAAACCAATATTTCAGTTTTCAATTTCTATTTTGTAATTCTTTTTCATTGCTTGGAGACAATATAATCTAATTTTGGATGTGACGTGTCTTCTAATTTGTCTGCTGACGCCGTTTTGTTTATCATATCTTAGACACAATTTTTTTTGACGTCATCAACCTTTTTTCATGATTTACGCCGGTTTATAATGGAATTTAGAATCAAATTTTAAGAAATAACTGTAATATTTTGTCATTATATTCGAAATAACATTTAAAAAAATGGTGCACACTGTTAAGTAACCCGCTACACGCGTTATTCAGTGTGCACCACATTTTTATGATATTTCTTTAAAGACAGAAAAAAACATTACAGTCACTCCTTAAATAAATATAATTATTGACGAGCAATGAACCCACTTTCGTCAATATTTGTATCAGCTACAAAAAAAACTTTAGACAAAATATATAGATCTTTTAATTATCTTTTAAACACGTCTCATACAGATTAACTCTAATTTGTAGTGTTAAAAAATGCTACTCAGACTCTAGAATATCAGGGTTTTACTTTCTGCTTGATCAAATATACCAGGACTAGTATTTATATTATCATAGTAAAATGCATTTTTTTCTTGAAAATAATCCATCTGTCAAAATCAAGCTCTTTCTCTGGTCTGTAACCTCTTGAACCAACATAATAAATATTCCGTGTATGTTAACCAGGTTGTTATATTTGTTTTTCATTCTCTTTTAAATATCTCACTTAAGACGTACATGTATAGTCATGATTCATTTTTATGTTTGTCTACAAATAGAACAATTGAAAATTTCCGTTAATTTCAGAAACATAATGTTGCAACTAAAAATCTTGTTTTTCAAAATTAATGAAGATATTTGCAATGTATTGTACTTTTCTAGTGAAGGCCTGATTCATGAACATATCATTTTAAATTATAGCATGTATATACCGAGGTAGTCTTATAAATCACTGTATTGTTTGGCCTCTGTTGTAGCTAGCTAGCTAGCGCTTCTTCGTTAACAATTATACCACATATCCCTATTTATATTTATATTTATATATAGAGGGTGCTCCAAACATGACACTTGTTCATTTATTCAAATCATAAATATTTGAACAACACTATTTTACATTAACAAAAACAAGTACAATGACTAAGAAGGTAAGACTTGTACGTATACACTTACTAAAAATACTCACGGATGAGGAAACTTCGACGGATATGTCACTCATAGTGAATTAATGTTGTGAAACACTCCTAAATATAAGAGATACTTCTTATGAACGTACTTTTATTACGTCAAGTATAATTTGTGTCTGGAATATTAACTTTAGTATTATATTTATTTTGTGAACCAAGTCCTATTCTGTCTAATCTATCTTTTTGAAACTACATTTTATAATTTTGGAGAAAAAGTTAACAGCGAATAGTAATCAAATTACAAACAAACATGGGAGATACAAGTGATGAAAGTAATAGCAACAACGACGGTAAGCTTATAAATAAAGAAATGTTTACAGTATTGTTTTTAAGTGGATAATATTAGGAAAAACTGTCAGGAATTGTTGGTCCTCAATGCCATTCAACTTCGCACTTTATTTGACGTTTTAAACATATTCTATTTTAGCATCACTGATGAGACTTTTGTAAACGAAACGCGCGTCTTGCGTAAATATAATTTTACAATCCTGATATCTATGATGCGTTTATATATAAATCGTGTATTATTTCACGTTCACTGCATTTCAATAGTTTGATTGATTGATTTTTTGTTGCTAAACGTCCTCCAATAACTTGCTGCCAATAAAAAAACCTGCAGAATATTTGTAGTTTGGTATAAGTAAACAAAATGTTTTTCGACTTATCATTCTGCAAGAATTTATTTTAAATGATTTTTGCTAATTAAAAAGCATTACTTTTTAATATCATTCTGTAAATGAACACATATTCGAAAGTGGTACACATTTGCGTAAAGGTTCTTTTATCTTTGCCAAACACTTATAACTATTTCCCGAGTTGATTATAACATGTGTGACTCAACACGTAACTATAACATGATATTCAACAGAACACGTAGAACCTACATTAAGATAAAAAAAAATGTTTCTAACCTGGTCTCATCTGTAGTCTAAACTTGCCTCTTTGTAACCTCGTGATGCTTATTTTTCAAATTACAACTTCAGGCTGGAGAGACATATTTTCTTGGCGATTTTGCAGAGATTCTTCTCACATGACATCGTATATCAAATCATTATTCAGTAAAACACTAATAATAGCTAAGAAACGTTCAAACGTTCAAAGAGCTTATTGAATAAAAAGAGCCTTAAATAATAGTCATATCAATTCATCAATCTATGGTCAACTTTGTCTGAGGAAACGAAATTTTCAACACGTTCTATATATAACGAGGGTGGTAGCAATATATTTACAGAAATTCAAAACATGAGTAGGATGAACATTTAAAAAATTAAAAGTAAAACAAAACTGTGATCTTACAACACGTATTTTTCAAGTTAAACAATGTAAAATACTGACTTAAAAGTGATATATTGATGACAAAGGCATACATGTATTCAGTTACAAATATAAACAATAAACGCGGATGAGGAAGTTGCGACGGATACTAACGTTATGTATAATGACTGGTTTTCATATTGGCAATCCTCAGTATCAGACACAAATTGAAAACGTTTTCTTTCTTAAGATAATTGTAGTTTTGTGTTTGGAAGAGATATATTGGAATATTTATTGTTATAATATATAATATAATAATTTGTTATACTTGTTTACGTGTTTAATGGGAGATTTCAGCGAAGGTAGAATTAAACAAAATTGTGTTTCGAAAATCATTTTTAATCCAATATCGTACTCTGTCGTTAACATTTGAAATCACAAGTAAAGTATAATTTTTAAGTTTTAGTATTTATAATATATGCATTTGGCTACGAATTATGTTGGACATGTCATATATTTTTGAAGGATTATCATCATTGAATTAACACTAGATTCATAATTTATCGTTAAAAAGACATGTCATGTCACATATTAAAGCACGCATGCGCAAAACGTTAATAAACTGTTTTTTTTTATATACTCAACGTTTCTACATGTTGTTCTGTCACAATTTAAAAAGTTATGTTTTTAACATTGCCATATAAACAAGAGATTGGCTAACCATTGACCTATGTTCAACCCGTCTTTTCTTAAAATGTCATGTGCCAAGTCAGAAATATAGCAGCTATTATCAAATAGTCCGTTTGTTTCGATTTCAGTTCTGTGTTTCATTGTTCCGTTGTTTTTTTTTACTCTTATACGTGTTTCTCTTAGTTAAAGTTTGTCACCTATATTTGATTTTGCTTAATTTGATTATGACAATTGTGCAGCGGTATACCACTGTTGACCTTATTTCATGTCAAAACGATTTTTCCATGCATTAGACAGCAAAATGAACTATTTCAAACGATAAACAATTTATGCACATATAAAGGATGACGGGTGAAAATGCGTTTGTTTACTTTTTGAAAGTACGAAATAATTGATTTAAATGTATGTTTTAACACAATTTAATAAGAATATAACTTTCTAATGTATAATAAAAAAAAAGATTAAAATCCAAAAAAAGTGTAATTAAAGCAGCTGAATACATAATATTGTTGACTGGATGCTATTCATTTCAACTATAGATGCGATGAATTATCACTGACAGTGCAATCATTTCTGATGTGGAATTTTTGGAGGTGCGATGAATTTTGATTATTGTTTTTTATGATAAATCGACATGCATCAACTTAAAATAGTCTTAAAAAAATATACACGGGTTGCTATTGGTGGAATAAATTTTTTTCCATCCCAAAAACTAACAATTGAGTTATAATTTACTAAAAACTTCCTTTTATTTGAAAAGGCACATTAGTTTATATAACAACAGATTTCTTTTTGGAAAAAAAACTATATTAATATTTCATATTTTATTGAAAATGAGTATACGTCTATTTTTCAAAATTTTGTTGAGGGGGGGGGGGGCATGAACCAACACCCTCCTCGCAGGTTTGGATCACTACATGAACAAAATATTTGTTTTGATTGGCCCTGGAAAAAAATACAAATTACTTTGGCTCAATGGAAAACAAATTGTCTCTTAAAAAAAAATTCCAAATCCCCCTACCACCCCCACTCCAAGGGAGGATCCAGAATTTTTGAAAGGGGGACGTAATATTAAATTTCGCCGAGCTGAACGATTTTTTAGGACCTTTTTTTGCTTAAGAACATAAAATAAGTGTAAAATGCATTTTAGTTAAAGAGTGGGGTTTGGACATTTTTTGTGCCGTATTCTCTACATTAATTGTCCACTATAAAATGATTGGAAATTTTTGAAAGGGGGACGTAATATTAAATTTCGCCGAGCTGAACGATTTTTTAGGACCTTTTTTTGCTTAAGAACATAAAATAAGTGTAAAATGCATTTTAGTTAAAGAGTGGGGTTTGGACATTTTTTGTGCCGTATTCTCTACATTAATTGTCCACTATAAAATGATTGGATGGATCCAAAGCTATGTACTAATATATCATTTGTCAGTAAAAAATGGACATGGAAAATTATCAATTGTTGTATAGTTAATTAGCATAACCTCACATATTTCTTGTTGTAAACAAGATATACGGCTATTCAAGGAAATTTACAGGCAATTTTTATCCAAATGTTTGGTTTGAATGTATCACCAACAACGGAAGTGCGGGTTCCAAATCAACCAAATACTACAAATGAGTCGGAAATTACAATGAAGTTGTGAATGACGATCGGCACATGGAGACATGTAGGCCACACTCAGCAGGCAGGTTGCAGTCGGGCCTCGAATAAATTATTAGTATATCAGTTCGTCGAAACAGACATTCCAGTCAGATAAGGGATTCACATGTAACCCCCCCCCCCCCCCCCCTAAAAAATAAACAAAAATTACGCCCGTTTTTTTTCCATCATGTTTAATGCTTAATAATTCTGTTGAAAAACTGTTTTTCTAATAGCAAATAGGTAGCCCCCTAGCCTCCCCCCCCCCTAAAAAAGAACGCCCGGTTTTTATTCATCATGGTCAATGCTAAATAATTCTGTTGAAAAATATTTTTATCTAATAGCAAATAAGTAACCCAGATTATCATTTTTAATCCAGGTACGGACAGAATTTTAAAGGCAAAATCAGGGTCAGAATTTTTTCTCTAAACTATCTCATACTGCCCCCTCAAATCAAATGGTCCATACCTAAGACTTTAAATCTATATCTAGAGCTTACTGACTGGAGATCACTATTCAGCAATGTTGTGAATGGGCTAGAGCGTTTAGGGTGAAACATGTTCGTTGGTAAATAATATTGGTGTGGAACTTTTTTTTCTTCACGAGAGTGTGATAGAGTATTATTTTCTATTAGTCGGAATTTTGAAATAGAAGTTAATTCGTTATTGCTCAATGCTTTGTCGCTTTGAAGGCGTCATGCTTGCTATCTTTATCAGTAAATAATTGTCTCATAAAAATTAAATACACGGCAAAGTTCACGAAGTCTAGTCTAATTAATCATTTTACCAACAAAAAAAGTACAAGCAAAAGATTGGGGCGTACGCCCTTTACGCTCCCTCTGAATCCGCCATACCCCTCCCCTGAAAATCAAATGGTTGCCACCTTTGCTGTCCAAGATATATGTATACAATGATGATGTGTCATAGGAAAGGATATATTTAATCATACATATAGATCTGGGTCTGAACAGATTATCAGAGAATATAGAATTGACAATATTAGCAATAAATGCCATTTTTACGAAATTTATTGATTCATTACCTCAGACTTTCACTCACAAAATATGCGTATATAATCAATCCTTCTGACTTAATAAATTATGTTAGAGAGTCGGCTAAATTACGACCCTTATCGGGGCTTTGTATAGCTGACTATGCGGTATGGGCTTTGCTCATTGTTGAAGGCCGTACGGTTGCCTATAGTTGTTAATGTTTGTGTCATTTTGGTCTTTTGTTGATAGTTGTTTCATCGGCAATAATACTACATCTTCTTTTTTTATATTTGTATAATGAAAATCAATTGAAATCCTTCTGTGAAAATGCATCGCATATACAACAGTAATGAATCGCTCTACAGTGAAAATGAAATTCTCTAATTTTTGTGCTATTTTCACATTTCCTGACCGGTGTGAGAAAAATATTTCTCCTCACTAGTGAAAAATCTGTTCTCGGCAAATGATTAGTCAAAATTTGATTATGAAGTCAAAATGTTTTGTTTTCTTCTCAATTTTCCTATTGTGACGTCATGAAAAAAGGCGACCTTGCCTGATGACGTCGCATATAAAGAGCACAATTTTCTGAAAATCTTTGAAAAAGAACGATAAAAAGTATTAGAGAAACAGATTCCGAAACTATAACTCGTGTATTACGATATTTCTCCACTCTCGACAGTTAAATTTTATTATTTAAAGGGCTCGGCAAGCCTCGCGCTTTAAATAATAAAATTTAACTGTCTCGAGTGGAGAAATATTGTAATACACTTGTTGCAGTGTAAGAATCTATATGTCTGATATTATTATTCAACAGTAAACATGAATCGCATCACCAAAACAACAAAGTGTAATTTGATTCAATATCAACAAGCTGAACAACAAAACCTTTTTTAAGATATACTATGTGCATTATTAATAATGTTAAAAGGTACATTTTTCTACAAATAAAACGTGGCTGCTACTTTTAAAACTCTTGCACGCTCTGTTCGTGAACTATTCTTAATATTTATCTATCTGTGTATCAATTTTACACCTGGATGGCTGTAGGCGCGACTAAAATCCGTCCGCATCAAATACATTTAATCATGAATTTATAAAAACAGTACATATTGTTTATTATTTCGTATTTTATTCAAAAATTGTGAATTTATCGTCTGTTTATTTATCATTCTACATAAGAAATTCATCACGGATACAGTGCAAATGACATTTAAGGATTCGCACATAACATACACTGAAAATGATATTGTTTCGATTGACAAATACTAGACAATTTCAACACTAATTGATAATTCCTTTTTCTTGTATGTTTTATTCAAATGTCGAATATACTTTACTCGTGTTAGATTTTTTTCTTTCACAGTTGAGTTATATACTGATGCAGGTTGTTATAAAAACAAAAACAATGGGAAAAGTGGTAAAATGATATTAAAGGATGGACCTCATCCTGAGAATCCAATGTCTGCAGAAATATGTTATAAAGTTTGTACAAGGGAAAACAGGTTTAATTATTTTGGAACACAGGTGAGATTGTTTATAACAATAACTTTACATGTACTGTATATTCAGAAATTATTGCGTGCATTTATTATTGCGATTTTGTCATTTAAGACTAAAATGCAATTTTTATTTTTGAGATATTGTGAAAAATTCATGTTAAATTTATATAAAAAATACAAAATGCGATTCTAACCCTGTCACATTTTTGCGCAATAATAATAAAAAAAAACATCGCAATGATTTCGACTGCCTTGAATAAGCAATAGTTATCCACTCAGGACGGAGTGTGTCAGTGTACGATCACTCCGAAGGCGGGAGGATGATTTTATACTGACACATCAAGTCCGAGTGGGATAACTGTTTTACATACCAGACTTTGTTAGAGAAAACATTTACGCTTCATAACATCTAGTACATAATACCATACAACAATTATCATTGTTATAATACACTTTATTTAATAGTATGAGATCTTTTTATAATGTTATAATATGTTAACTTTACAAATAGTTTGTTTTCAGTCACATATAAGTGTGGCAACAATTTTTTTCTTACGTTAAAAAACAGTCTATACTATATAGAATTTTATAAAATACTAAAATAGAAAACATTTAAAATCAATTCAATGTTTTTTTTTATACTTCATCAATAAATGATTATAGAAAACAAAATATGACAACACATAATAGCAGGGTCCTACATTTGTAAATTTGACAGCAACATAAAAGCAAAATGGCTATTTAAAACATATTTTAGGGCACACGATACTATTTGGATTCAATGATGAATGTTTTAAGAAAATTTGCATGCAAGCTTTTTTTTCTTCACCTGAGCAATTCAAATATGTAAAAACAAATATACCTTCTGTGTTACTTTGAGAGATAAAAGAGGTCGAAAATCCTAACTTTTTTCTTTCAACAGAAAATCATTTAGAAATTCCTCTGTACACCCATATGATCTTAATATTTACCGCGGTTCGTTGGAAGTTATCAAAAATAAACAATGTTTCAGTAGTTTAAGAAATTAACAGCATTTTTGCTGTTTAAATTAAAAAAAAAAAATCAATGTTGACTTTTTCATTAACATTGGTACAAATAATCTTAATACGTAATCAAACCTAATGCAATTTTACAAAAGATGGATGCATGAACTCGCGTTAGTTAAATCAGTTTAAATCATAATAAAATCAGTCGAAAATGAATCTTTTCTCCACAGGTCACAGTTTGACGTATCGCAAATAGCATTTAACGTTAGCAATGTCATGACTTCCCCTGTGACTGTATTGATTGCCATTATGAGTGACCAACCCTTCCCTCGTACTTTTTTTTACAGAGATTAAACTAACAAATGTTTTAAAGAAAAGACATCGTAAAAATATTTTTGATTAGGCTTGGTCTATCAAATCGCTACTAAGCACACATAATAACTAACAAAAAAAATTATCAAAAAAAAAAACAAACATAAAGAACCGAAAGTATTTGCTTTTTCTCAAATATAATTCCAAACCCAATTTACACTTAATTAATATTTGTTGTTTTGACTACGCAAAACCATGTATTTTGTCTGGCTCGTATTGGTTTCTACGTTTAAATTGATATCGTTGTCTATATCTGTCATGCGATTGATTGATGGATCTCAGTAATTAAATGTTCTTTGTAGAATGTAGGTGATTGCTATTGTGGAGAAGTGGCAGATATTGAGTCCTACAACAAATATAAACGGGACAAGTCACAATGCAACAACAACTGCAATGGAAATGACGATGAAAAATGTGGTAGTACAGACAACGCGTCCGTATACAAGCTTAAAGGTACGGATGTAATAATTTCGCCATGGCGTCGTCAGTTTGTTTTAGATTTATGAGTTTGACTGTCCCTTTTGGTATCTTTCGTCCCTCTTTGTCTTTATATTCACTTAATAATCTAAGATGAGACAGTTTTGGTACATTGAAGTAAATTCTAATAATTTGGTTCATGGGTTGAATTATTAGTTATCAAAGGTACCAGGACTACAATTTAATACGCCAGGTGCGCGTTTCATCTACATAAGACTCATCAGTGATGCTCAGATAAAAATAGTTATGAAGCCAAACAAATACAAAGTTGAAGAGCATTGATCATTGAAACTACAGGTAGGTTTCATGGATAGTATACATTTTGACAACGGTTCCAAATCCGACGAGGTAAATTTGAAAAGACACAGACAAAACAACGCAAGTTTCTCTAAATCTATTAGTGTGAAATAAAAATAGACAGAGTTCATGTGTATGATGTCGACTTTAAAACTGTTTGCAACTTTCCCAAAATGGGGAACATATTTAGAAATTACTGCCTAAAGAAGACAAAACAGTTCAAATATGATAATGTCTAAGTTTCTTTCATATGTAACTACTATGTGTTTGTACTATGCAATGTAATGTGTTAAATGGTTCATACAATTGACTGTACTTACTATATATTCATATTGTAACCCATGTATCGTTTCGGATACATAAAAAAAAAAAGAATAGTTCCCGTGAAACACGATTTATTTAGGTAATAATATTGCAAAATAGGTATTTTGATAAAAACATTTTCAGTTCAGCCAACTCGTCCTTCTACAAAGATGACTACAACTTCCGTGTTTCCTCCTGCTATAAGTAAACTGCCAAGAGACGACCCTGGATATATAACCTCATCCGCGTCTGAACGAGGTATACATCAAATAGTTAGTCATGACAAATAGCATAGTCTTTGTATGTTTGTTTTGTAAATTGATATCAGTAGTATTGGCACATAATACATAAAATCGAAATTATCTCGAAACTAACATTAAACGATTTTTCTCTCGTTTTTATTAAGTCAGTAATAACGTATTTACAATTTATATAAAGGCTGCTTCTTGGTTGTACATATGTTCATGTAGTTTTAGCTTTGGGTGAAATTCCATAAAACAACTCATCGCACTAAATTCATTATACAAATCAGTATTATAAAAAGGGGATCCATATACAATCATTATGCCTCTGTAAGAAATATTATTGAGTATCATGAATAACATATATGTAGAAGAGAGAGACACACAGAAATGTATAATTGTTAGCGTTTTAGAAAGTGGTTTGACAAATCGAATGCCAACTGCTGTGTTATACACATACGATAGTGTGGTATAATTTCCAATAAGATAGATATCCAACAGAGATCAAATGACAACTCATGATCAACATTCGGTCTTCGATAATTAGCAAAACACATACTGCATAATAGGGTATAGGTGCCCCGAAGTGACAAAAGTTAAAATGAAAAAGTTCAAAAATGTATTAACAAAACAAAAGGAAACCAACAATTGATACATAACTGAATCACAGGCTCTTGACTTGGGACAGAAACTTGTGTGGCGGAGTAAAACATGCTTGGCAACACTCAATTCTTCCCTACCATGAGCCATTGTATAATAATAAGTTGTAAAAAGCATCAGATCAATACAAAGCTTTATATAAACAACTAACAAAAACACTGAGTAAACCAAGTACAGAGTTATCACTAGTTCAACGCAAACACAAACTTGTTTATCAATCATGTTTATGACAAGTGAATGTTATTTTCATGTTTTGTAAGTTTTGATACCATATTCATTAAAATTTACCGATCGAAAGTTTGCAACATTTTGAATACGATTTTTTTAATTTTATTTTGTTGTGAATTTCCGCATAAAATTATTAAGTTTAAATAAATAATGTAACAACAGACGCTGTATGTAACAAATTTTTTATTTCAACATGTTTTACTTAAACATTGTTGAATAATGTCTTGCAATGTTTATGTTCTTACACGAAGGTAACGAGACAAAAACACCAACAAAAGGATTACCCACCCATCCAGGAAACAATGCCACACTGGCAGGTATGAGTAATATGTTTTATAGGAGTATATTTATATTTCATTTTATCTCAGAAAAATATGTTATAGAAAAACAGCCATGTTTGTACAAAATATGAACTGTCTTTAAAAAAACTCACAAAAGAACAACAGGGCAAAAAGATATAAACAAGTACAACACCTACGAAATCACGAAAAAAACAATAAATAAAAAATACACCATGCTCCATTTACACCAAATACAACATACAGCATATTGACATCATTACTGATGTAATGGCATAAATGATAAAATAATAAAAATCTACAATAGATGACCTTTCTGTAATGGATTTGTAATCTATGAATATCCTAATGTAAGTATGTGAGGTTAAAACTAAGGAAGTATAAAAAATGTTCAAACAAAAAATGATTTAAAAAGTTTCAAGATCAATATTGAGGTCGGAAATGTCTACCCGGTCTACAATATTTGCATTTAGAAAGTATAAGTTTTACAATTGACTGATAGTATCATATTGTTGTTGACACCTCTTTCATTGGGTATAGACTTCTACAACGGGTGACGCATGTAAAGCAGAAGACACTCATCCTGCACCGTTTGAACTTTGTGATAATAATCTTTTTTTCTCTTTTATGTGGAATATTCCAAGTGGATTTGCGAGTAAAGAATATAGATTTCCTTTTTTGAACTAAGTGTTTATTTTGTACCTTTACATTTTTATAGGTATAGGAATTGGTGTATCTTGTCTAGTCGTTGTTGCTATTTGCTGTGTCATTATATTAAGAAGAAGGTATATATACATGCGATTTCCTTCAATTTTCAAATTTAAACTGAAATATATTTTATATAGTAAGATATGTATTCAAACAGATCACCAAAGAAAATAAATCTTCCATTGGCTGTTTACTCAATTGTCTATCAGTAGTTGGAAATTGTACTACCAAATTGTCTATAATTGTTTTTTGTCTATAAAATCAACAGTCGCATTTTATTCAGTTATTATACGCTACTTGCATTTGAACAGTTGCATTTTATTCAGTTATTATACGCTACTTGCATTTGAATGGCCAGCTTTTGATTCTTTGTTTTTGTAGTATGATTTACATTACATATGTATAATTAGATTGCATATCACGGGAAAGCTAAATCAAAAATGTGTCATTGTTCTTTAAAAAGAGGCACCTGTAGTTCGAAAGTCATAAATCAATTGAGAGAAAACAAATCTGGATAACAAACTAAAACCGAGGGAAACACATCCATTATTTGAGGAAAACAACAAAACAACGGAAACAATGAAATGTAACAAAAACAAACGCCAAAGTACATATAAACGGACTAATTGATAACAACTGAAATGACTTGAACATTGATTTCCGATACGAATTTCAACAATGTTTAGTCTTTCTTAAAGTTTTGTGTCAATAAATCACTGTATTCGAAAACTGGTAACCAGCTTTCTCCTCAATTCCCATTCCATAAACAGTGTGTTTTAAAGTACACAATAGCACAATTATATTGATGAAGTTAAAATGTAATTATCAACACAAAAAATCAAACTCACGAAACTTGAATTACTTCAATACTTATTTTCATTGTAACTTGCAATATTTGTTAGCATTGAATATCAGTCAGATTTGGTACTTTTTTGTTAAATACCCCTTTACCATTATTACAGCAATTACATGTAGCAATAAGTAACTTTGAAAAGTGATATGAGCAATCATATAAATTAATTATTCTAATTGTCTTAGTTTTATCTGGATTTTTGACAGGTACCTTAGTTTTGACAATATTTTATAAGAAAGTGATCATCCTGTTCAAAACCATGTTCACATGTGTTTATTAACATGCATCGCAGCAAAACATAGATGTATGGCTTTTGTTATATTGTTCCAAGTGTGAACAGATATTGTAGAATTAAAGCAAATGTTTAAAATTAAATTTAGCAATACTAATCTATACTTCTTTTTTCAGGTTACTCAGAAAACAAAATAGGGAAAGATCAAATACATATCGAAATGCTGCAGATATGAGCGTAACTGGTAACCAAAATGAACAAAGACAAGGAAATTCGTTTTCTTACACTGAATTAATAGTCTACAATCATAACCATGCGTATGATGAGCTCCAGATAGAGAAAAATGACACAATTAATGGTAAAGTAGAAGTATTAGTTAATTCAGAAGCAGCTCGAGTGTCCAATGACAATTATACAGTATTGGTAGTACCAGAAGACCAAAACTCTACACTCGTGACAAACACTTCTGGGTTCAGTGAAAATATATCAGATAACAAAGCTCTTAACAAAACCAATCCTATTGTTGGTGCTTATGCTATTCTAGACCCGAAAGAAACAGGCTTTGACAGAACCAAACCAGAACAAAATATAAAAGCTTATTCGTATGCTGTCCTTGACCCTGCTGAGACAGGATTTGACAGGACGAAAGATAGAGATGAAGTACCGATTCAATTAGTAAAACACGAAAACTGTGACAAAGCTTTACAAAAACACGCCACTAACAATACAGAGACAACCGATGAAATGAAAAACCAGAATGGAGGCACGCATTCAATAACCATGAAAAACAAAATTGAATCAATTGAAAATAAAGCTAATAAGAAAGCTTCGAAAAGGAGTAACATTGGTATCGGTGCTTATGACATTCTTGACCCGGATGCAACAGGATTCGACAGAACCAAATCAGAACCAAACGTTAATGATGATTCGTATACTGTCCTTGACCCAGCCGAGACTGGATTTGACCGGACGAAACACAGTGACGACATGCATTCTCAATCATTAAAAATCGAAAACTCTGATAAATCTATTCAAGAGCATGCTATTCAGAATCATGAAACAAGTGAAGAAGGGAATTATATCCTAAATAAGGATGGTCAATATGACATTTTGAATCAAGTATGCAGACCAAAAGATGATAACGAACATACATACAGTCATTCAGTTGATGCTGTGTATGATACAACAAATCAAAATCGATCACTAAGAACAGGAGATTCATCGCATGATTATGATCACTTGTAGCTAGATTGTGTCAATGATGGCCATAGATTTTTTTAGAGTATTTATTCTGTGTATGTCTCTACAAATTTTAGTTCGTATCGTCCTGAATTGAACTGTCAACGAAAATACAGGTTTTGTGTTATTAAAATTAGCTGTTACAAAATATTTGTAGTTTTTTTTTAAATTAAGGAATGCATCTACCTCGTGCACAGATCTCATTCCTTGCTCGGATTTGGCTATACTTTTTTGTAATTTTCGGTTTATAGTTCTAAATACTTTTTATAAGTTTTGGATTTTCTAATATTTTGGCCTCGAGATCACTGAAGAGTCCTCTATTGTCGAAATGTTCATCTAGTGCAGAACAGTTGGTACCTTTTTTATCATGGGTTATAAGACTTTAGTCGATGTTCCAAGTTCTATTCAATGATCTATAGAAAGATACTTTGCTATGAACTTTTTATGTGACATCATTACACATTGTCGCGTTCTTGGAAATATAAAATGGTGAAAAGTTAGAGAACATTTTTATATTTAGTTTCAGTACCAGATTAAACAATTTTTTAGTCTTTATACATTTTGAAAATGTACAGCAATCCATACTCATGTTTTTATTGTGTTGCTAAAACCAAAGAACTAATGACACATGTCTTATACTTGATAGTGTTTAATCAGTGTGTTGTTTAATCTATTTTTCGTAATTTTAAATTTGTTATGCAGGTCCACACAGAGTGTGTTATTCAATCACTTAAATAACTAAATGTCCATATTAGAAACAGAACATATTAATTTGATTAAGACTACTTAAATATATCACTGTGCTCAATCATAGCCACTGTACTTTGGGAAGACTTTATATTTCATACATGTACACAATGCCCGAAGTAGCTTTCTGTGGAATTTCTATACAGCAAAATGTTTTATCGTGTTTTTAGTAATGAAAGAAATACTTTTTCAACAACAACGGTAAAATCAACGTGTTTTAATGATTTGAATTTTCAACCTGTTATCCATATTTATTTCTAGGCATGTATATTATACAGTATAGAGGACGATATCCATAATGCCAATTTAAAGTCAATATCTAACCATGCAAGCAAATCTCTGTTTTGAACCACCGAAAATTAGATACAAATATAAGAAAATGTGGTACAAGTGTCAATGCCAATAAACATGAACCTAGGTCCGTGTATATCTGCGTCCATTCGTTTTTCGTTTTGAAATATCAAAAACAAAAAACAAAAAACGAAAGTGTTTTCATTTTTCGTTTTTGATTTCATAAAAACCAAAATGAAAAACGAAAGTGTTTTCATTTTTCGTTTTTTGATTTCTTAAAAACCAAAACGAAAAACGAAAGTGTTTTCATTTTTCGTTTTTGATTTCTTAAAAACCAAAATGAAAAACAAAAGTGTTTTCGTTTTTCGTTTTTGATTTCACAAACAAAAAACGAAAAACAAAAGTATTTTCATTTTTCAATTTTGATTTCTCAAAAACTAAAATCGAAAAATGAAAGTGTTTTCATTTTTCATTTTTGATTTCACAAAAACAAAAAACGAAAAACGAAAGTGTATTTATGTTATCTTTCCAACACAGTTTAATTGTCATTCAAAAAATGACAATGTTGTCATTTGTCATTCATTTAAAGGTCGTTAAAGTATACATGCACAGCGGTTGTCAGATCAATACTACTTTAATCGAAGATAATGTCGACGGATGCAAAAGTCTTTATCAATCTAAACAATAAGGGTGCGTGATCTTTACTTTTAAGTTTGGAGAGGTTAATCTAAGATGATAATATTGTAGCGTAACTAGGGTCTTTTACAAATAAAGCAAACTATATATTGTTGGCGAGGGAAGGGCTCAAGGACTCCAGAAGAACTGGAAAAAATGATACAAAATCTTTCACATCCTTTCTTAATCTAAAGCGCAAGTTTTAATGTATCTATTTTATGATGTTCTGGTCTCGGAGCAAAATATATAGATACAGTGTAAGACTTTTAGTATTTACATGTATGAACAATATCAAAAGACATATGTAGGATGATGAAAAAAAAATAATGTAATCCACAAAGTCAAGTGTGTGGCTATTGTTAGTTTAAACATATTTATTAATAGTGGATTGGAAATTTTCTCACCGGAACGTGGATCGAACCAGGAACTTATGTTTTTGTATAGTCCGATGCACTAATCTATGTTACTTTTGTATAATGAGGATCAATGGTCTAGTTCCTCGTTGAAGACCCTCCAGCTCCTTTCAAGATGAAGAACAGGCATAAAAGCCCTGTTCATTAATAATTTGTATTTTTTCTATATATTGTGTGCGATTTTGTCCCGTGTACATTTACTCCACATCTCTTTATTTTCTATTTCGGACCTGGACACGGATCAATGCTAGTTTAGACCTCCAATGTTAAAGGTCATATGTTTTTTTTTAAATTATTCGATGCCGTGGGATTGGGATTTTTAGCTTTAATGTAAACCATGTCAGGTTTTTAACTTGTATTTACAGCAAAGATAGCCAGTTTTGTGTTCTGTAATATACTGTAACAGTTTAATTTTACTTGTCTGGTCGCATCGGAACTTCTCAAAACATCTTCCGAACAATATCTGAATTAAATATTGAAGCCATAGTCATGAAGATCGATTACTTGATTGATGTTCCGTTAACGTAGCCGCAGAACAAAAACGCGAGATCTACTTTTGAATATTTCTACAATTTTAAGTAGTTTTCCACTCACAAACACAATAATATTTTCAACATTTATTAAAATATTTTTTTTTTTACACTTTTTAACTTTTATGTTGTTTTAAAATATCAATTTGACTTGAATTTGGGATCCCGCTAACATGTTTAACCCCGCCACATTCAAAATGTATGTGCCTGTCCCAAGTCAGGAGCCTGTAATTCAGTGGTTGTCGTTTGTTTATGTGTTACATTTTTGTTTTTCGTTCAATTTTTGTGCATAAATAAGTTAGTTTTCTTGTTTGAATTGTTTTACATTGTCATTTCGGGGCCTTTTATATCTGACTATGCGGTATGGGCTTTGCTCATTGTTGAAGGCCGTACGATGACCTGTAGTTGATAATTTCTGTGTTATGTTGGTCTCTTGTGGAGAGTTGTCTCATTGACAATCATACCACATCTTCTTTATTATATTTATATGAGTATATTAAATAAACATGTATATACCAAGCTAAGTCAGTTTATATCTTGTTTTTCGTCTGACTATACAAAAGGCGAGGAGAGCTACTTGATAGATCAGGTTGACTGATAACCTGTCTATATAAAGTAATGGGACAATGCATGGCATGAAGACATCACCAAATCACCGTATGCAATACTCAAAAAGACATCCAGAGCTTACCATAAAGTCATCAACTACCCACCAACAGGCCGTGAGCTTTGGTTGGCTCTTAACTCAAATCCAAGAGCACAGCAAAATGTCAAAATATTCTATTCAAACTGGGTAACCTGGGAGAAAAACATTGATATTTTCCAAAGAAACACACACACCCCTCAACTTTTAATAAGGAGATTTGGTATTAATGCAAATGAGTCATCAACTATCCAACTAAGTTCAAATGTAGTGGATGTAAGCAATCATATATAGGCAACCATATAATCTTCAACAATGAGAAAAAACATACGGTATTGTCGGCTACAATAGTCCATGAATTGAAAAATATGAAACAGTTCAATTAAGAAAAATAACAGCCTATTTTAAAACAACATGAATTACGAAAAACACATATAAAAGACATCAACAAACGAAAACCATTGAACTACATGCTCCTGAGTTGGAGCAGGCACATGCAATATATTGTGGCGTTTAACATGCTTGTAAACAGCCGGGACAGTTTTGTTACAGCACAGCATAAGAACAAACTATACAAATCAGTGGAAAAGGGCTTAACGTATAAGATCGATACAAAAAGAAAAAAAAAGGTCTAACAAAAACACATACCGAATGTGGCAGGGTATTTTTACCTCGTTTTCAAACAATCAAAGTACTGAAGTACTGAACATGATATATTTTTTTTGAAACTCAGTACACATATTCTATATCATATGATCTTTTTAATTTCAATGCCAAATATAGAGTTCTGACCCTCAATTCCACGGTCCACTAGACATGGAAAATGATAGTGCGAGTGGGGCATTTATGTGGTATGGACACATTCTTATTCAAATCCTTTATTAAAGAAGTCAGTAAACTTACTACAGATAACACTACATTTGTAAATTAGACGAACTAATCTAATCAAAATGTATATCTCTAATTTCGTAATACTTATGTGTATGAGAAAATTTATATTAATAAGATTGTTGAACGAACGCGTTCAATCTTAGAATTTTATTCTTGTCAATTTTTCCGACCGAGCAGAGCGAGTCGAAAACAGTTAAATAGACGTCTTTCAAGCCAAAGTTAATATGTTTGCTATACACACATATGATTTTATTAAACTTGGTTATCAATTGTTAATCAAAAACAAAAATACAGTCCTAAATAATAAAAAATCATGAAATATTTGGTCTAGTAATAAAAAAAATCACACAAAAAACAGTAGTTTTCGTTCTCGCTTCTCGTTTTTTAGCTCACCTGGCCCGAAGTGTCAAGTGAGCTTTTCTTATATCTTGGCGTCTGTCGTCCGTCGTAGTAACTTTTACAAAAATCTTCTCCTCTGAAACTACTGAGCCAAATTCAACCAAACTTAGCCACCATCATCATTGGGATATCTAGTATAACAAATGTATCCGGTGACCTTGCCAACTAACCAAGATGGTCGCCATGGATAAAAATAGAACATAGGAGTAAAATGAAGATTTTGGCTTATATCTCAGAAATCAAAGCATTAAGAGCAAATCTGACATGGGTAAAATTGTTTATTAGGTCATTATCTATCTGCCCTGAAATTTTCAGATGCATCAGACAACCTGTTGTTATGTTGCTGCCCCTGAATTGGTAATTTTAAGAAAATTTTGCAGCTTTTGGTTATTTTCTTGAATATTATTATAGATAGAGATAAACTGTAAACATAAATAATGTACAGCAAAGTAAGACCTACAAATAAGTCAACATGACGAAAATGGTCAATTGACCCCTTAAGGAGTAATTGCCCTTTATAGTCAATTTTTAACAATTTTCATAATGTTGTACATTTTTACAAAATATTTTCCACTGAAACTACTAGGCTAAGTTCATTATAGATAGAGATAATTGTAAGCATCAACAATGTTTTGTAGAGTAAGATCTACGAACACATCACCATCACCAAAAACACATAGACCAAGGTGAGCGACACAGGCTCTTCAGAGCCTAGTTATATATAGAGTTTAGACCTTTGGTTTTCCCGTTTGAATGGTTTTACACTAGTCATTTTGGAGGATCCTTATAACTTGCTATTCGGTGTGAGCCAAGGATTCGTGTTGAAGAGGGTACTTTAACCTATAATAGTTTCCTTCTACAACACTGTGACTTGGATGGAGAGTTGTCTCATTGGCACTCATACCATGCACATCTTCTTATATCTATATATTCTTTCGATATTTTTGATTGAGGTCTGGAGCTGGCATGTCAGTTACTGCTAGTAGTTCTTTGTTAATTTATGAATCATATTCGTTTTGTGTAGTTTCTTTTGTTTACTATTTTGTCATCGGACTCGGATTTCTTTTAAACTGAGTTTCTCTGTGCATATTGTTGTGTGTTTGTTTATTCTACATGAGCTAGATAAAATTGTATAGCGGGAGGGTTGAGATCTAACAAAGCATGTTTAGCCCCGCCGTATTTTTGCGCCTGTCCCAAGACAGTAGACTCTGATCTTTGTTAGTTTTTTTATGTTCTTTTTTGTCTAAGTTAATTGTGACGTCCATTTTCACATTACTAGTATATATTTTTATTTAGAGACCAGCTGAAGCCCGGACTTTCTCGTTGTGTTGAAGACTCATTGGTGGCCTTCGGCTGTGCTCTTTGGTTAGGCTGACTGTTGTTTCTTTGACACATTTTTTATTTCCATTCTCAATTTTATTGATTGATTGATTGATTGATTGATTGATTCATTCATTCATTGATTCATTCATTGATCATTTTACTACAAGCAAAAGTCATGATCATTTGAGAATCCTTTATTTGTATTGTAACTTGTTCATTTCACCAATGAAACTCGACATTAATGTTTGTCTTTATATTAAATTTCTTTGTAAACTCTAAAATTACCGTCTGATTATAATAAGACACGCAAGAATAAAAAAAAATATTTGGCCTTCAATGTCTCAACCTTTTTTTAATGTGAGTAACTTCATTGTTCACTTAGATTTCGATTTTGATATTGTTTTTGCAAGTTTCCATAATATATTTCCGGTAATTGTTCTGCATAAAACCCTTTGGGAAAGCACATTAACTAAATTTTCCAAACGTTTATTGGAACCTAATGATTTGGCAAGGTGTTGCAACCTGTAATGTAAAAAGGTTACAGCCGATTGCACTGAGTGTGTAGGCAAAGGTAGCCTATCCTTGGTTAGCTTGCTTGTATTATTAGGTTAAGTAAACCACCCTCCTTTAAGAGTAGACTAGTTCGACAAATAACCAATCAATCTGTCTGTAGGACTAGGCTCCTTCTACAGGAGGGTGGTATACCTTACCTAGTTACTTCATAGTTCAGCTAACAAACAAGCAATTCAAAGATATTACCTTTGTCTACACACTCAATGTAATCGGCTGTAATGAAAATGCGGAGTTTGTGAGACCAGGCTCAAGCAACCATTCGGTAGCAGTCAGTTTTCAAATATATAAAAACAAATATTGCATAAGACTCAAACGTACTTAAAATGTTTTTATTAATATATAACCACTATATCATCAGTTTTTAAAATATAATTCAACAGTCAAAGACACTTTTCAATGAATTTTAAAATTTCATTTCTGGTTTATTTAAGAATTAAATGCTTTTTTTTTTGTTACTTCATTGAGGTGTAAAGCGATGACCGAAATACATTTTGTATGAAAAGCGGAAGCGCTTCATTCTGAAAATGTACGCACGGTCAACGCTTTTACAACCCTATGAAGTTACAAAAAGAAGCATTCAATATTTATAATTACATGTTTTAGCTAGGATCATGAAAACACGATTTTTATCAAGTTTTTATTAAATTCACCTTTGCACTTTATTGTGGGACCTCGTGTCATCATGAATAATGATTTTCGTTGTGTAATGTAACATGAGATGTGCAGTTAGCCAATCAGAATAACGAATTATAATGAAACATACATCTTATGTTATTATTAGTTATATAAAGCCAAAATCAATCGCTTTCGATATATTACACAGCGTACTGCCCGCTTTACATTTTAAATAGTCAACACTTGGAGTGTTTATAGAATCGTAAACAATTATGATTTTTTTTAATGATGGCAAAATTGCACTATTGGGTGAAATAGCTTTCCTTATTATCGGCATCCTGTCAAATAGTTCATGAAAAGTAATAATAATTCTGCATTAAAAGAAAAGAATGTTGCACTCGTGCTTTAACTTTTTTTTGCCACACAAAACTGTTTTTACAAAACATTCTACCTCTGAACTAGTGGATTTCGCTTAAATATGAATGGACAAAAGGTTTATTTTTTGTATTCAAAGTATGGTGGGCAAGTAAATTATTTATTAGCTTAAAAAAAGATTGATCCGTGCTATAAATTAACTTGTAATTTTGATCAAGTAGGCCCTAGATCTCTAGCTTACGTTCTCACCTAGAGCAGATAAAAGTATTGCCGCAGAATTTTTTTATTAACTGTCTGGTAAGGGTTTTTGTAGGGTATACGACCTCAACTTTAGACCTACTTTAGAAAAAAAAAAACTAAGCAGAACAACACTCTGGATTTTTCTACTGTAGACCCCAGCTACCCAGCTTCCCTTTGCACTTAGTGAGGACAATTTTTATTACATTTTCGGTAAGGATGGGGTTCGGTGTTCGACCCCAACTTTGGACCTATCTTTGAAAAAAAAATAAGCTAAACAGCAACCTTGATTTTTTTCTCCAGCAGACATCAGCTACCAAGCTCCCCTTTACACATTGTTCGGACAGAAGTATTTCCGTAGACATTTGTTTATTAACTTTTATGTAATGATGGGGTAGGGTGGGTAACTGCGGTCCACTTGAAAAATTTTTACAGGGACTCCAATGTGGTGTGGTCTATGCAGAACAATTACCGGAAATCTATGGTAGTTTGCAAAATAATAGTCTTTTTTTATAATGTGATATGTAAAATGTTGGTAAATAATGAAAGCATGCTTCTGAATTAATAGACATAGACATAAAGAGAAACCATCTGATAACCAATAGCAATCTCCCAGAGTCAAACTAACGTTCATTAAGGCAACTAGTATGATGGTCTGGATTCGGGGTTCTTAATTTCTGTATTCTGTGATATTTTATGCCATATTTCTCTATTCTTTATACTTTTTGACAATTATTCTCTTATCATTACATGTTAACACCATTATTCTAGGTATTTTATTTATTTCTTGGTCCGTTGTCTCTATTATTTATATTTTTTGTCCACTATTCCCAATTCCATAATCCCCCATCAACGACCTCTAGTTAATGTCACCTTATAGTCGTCACAAATAAGCAAAATTAATACCTTATAGGCTCCTAATGACAAACCAATTTAATATCCCAGTTTGAATTGTGAAATTGCGGAAATTTTGAAAATTAAATCAAGCAAAATACATTATCGTCCTCGTAGTTCGTAAAATACTGGCAGATGGATCTTGGTCATCAATTCTAATAATCTTGGATCGACCTTTCTAAACTTAAAAGTAATAAAGTTCACGCATCCATATTGTTCCGATTGCTAAAGACTTTTGCATCCGTCGACATTATCTTCGATTAAAGTAGTATTGGTCTGACAACCGCTGTGCATGTATACTTTAACGACCTTTAAATGAATGACAAATGACAACATTGTCATTTTTTGAATGACAATTAAACTGTGTTGGAAAGATAACATAAATACACTTTCGTTTTTTGTTTTTTGTTTTTGTGAAATCAAAAATGAAAAATGAAAACACTTTCATTTTTCGATTTTAGTTTTTGAGAAATCAAAATTGAAAAATGAAAATACTTTTGTTTTTCGTTTTTTGTTTGTGAAATCAAAAACGAAAAACGAAAACACTTTTGTTTTTCATTTTGGTTTTTAAGAAATCAAAAACGAAAAATGAAAACACTTTCGTTTTTCGTTTTGGTTTTTAAGAAATCAAAAACGAAAAATGAAAACACTTTCGTTTTTCATTTTGGTTTTTATGAAATCAAAAACGAAAAATGAAAACACTTTCGTTTTTTGTTTTTTGTTTTTGATATTTCAAAACGAAAAACGAATGGACGCAGATATACACGGACCAACCTAGTCTGCATTTTGTTTATTTAAATTTATCTTAAAACCTAAGATCGTTAGCTGTATAAAAGAAAAATTCGGTTAACGTCTCGCTAATAGAAACAGCATTGACGAATACAGCTAAAAATACAGAAGTAATGGGTATCGCATGGAATCAAGAACGACCTTTGTCTGTCGTCGTCATACTACCGATCTACATTCAAATAGTAACTTGCAAGTGCTTTAAATGGAAACCATACATTTGTATTTATGTGATAATTTTTACATTATTATTATCAAACACACGTTTAGTTGCCACTTAATTGTCTAAAAACTATTTAGTAATGTAATGCATTTGTAGATTTCATTTGTATTCACTTGAATTTTAAAAGTTATTGCTACGACATCAGCATACTTGATTGTTTAATTGACCATTTATATTTGTCAGGATAATTTTGCATTTACAAAACCGTCAAAACTCATTTTTAAGCCAACGTGTACGTGGTTTATGTGCCTTCCCGACTTGATTTGTATCAGTAAAAGGCAGATCAAATGACATATCTTGAGGATTTCGCTTTATGAAAGATTTATTTTCACTGCATTTTTGTGTAGTGTGTGTTGACTTTAGAATTGTGTTTGCATCTCATACATCCCATGATACTTGATATTGCTTTACTAAATATAAAGTTCTTTTTTTGTAAAAACAATAGCTGCATTAGAATAGGAAATGTACAATCAGACTACATATAGGCAGGTTATTTCAACAGCTTCGTTTTTTTTTAAGACGACGGAAATCATTAGGTCTTATTTCTAAATTTAAATAAACAATGTTTTGTTGGATAATCATGGCCAAGTGTTTACACAATGTATCACACGTTAATGTTTTTTATAATTTTGTTTTTTATTGTATGTGATTTTTTTTACACTGAATATATTAGATTTGAAATTCGACATCTTCTTTATTCCCCTTCATGCGTTGTCCAATACAATGTAAAATAAAATATATGAGCTACCAAATAGTCATATAAGTATATTGTAGAAGGATAAAATAACTGCTAACAAATACTATCGTATCACGTAATTTTGTGGTTTGATCGGAAATCGCCTTTTAAAAACCACAATTGTCAATGGAAAGGGTGTTAACATGTATATACATGTTTATGAAGGAAAATGGAACGGACATTTGCGAGATAAAGTGGGTAGCCCTGTATCATCTCTCTGCATATATATATATATATCCCTTAAATGAAAACATTGACATGTTTCACACAAAGTGAGTAAACGTATTTAACTATTCCATTTTTTTGGAGGCATGATTTGCTTGTCAATTTTGTAAGAAAAGTGTTTTCGATTGATTTTACTGTATATTTCAGTGCTTTATCTATTCATATAACAAAACAAATATGGAAATCAGAACAGTAATTTGTCTTTGAAATGTTTAACATTTGAATATTACTAAGTGTATTTTAGATACCACTTGACAATGTGTGATTTCCATATAATCAATATCATATCAAATATTTCATTGAATAATATACTTCTGCTAAATAGGATTTCAAATTATATATACATTGGTTACGTTGAAGATAACTCTAAAAGGTTATTGCCTGTCGGATCTTTTATAACAAGAAATTATGAAATGTCCACCAAAATCTACTTTCACCACTGCAAATCTACAAACTTGGAATATTTTGCAACATATGTAGGAGATATTTTTCATAAACATGCTTTTTTATATAGATTAGACGGTTGGATTTCCCGTTTGAATGGTTTTACACTAGTCATTTTTTGGGTCCTTTAGCGTGTTGTTCAGTGTGAGCCAATGCTCCGCGTTAAAGACCTATAGTGGTTGAATTTTACTAATCGTCACTTGGACGGTGAGTTGTCACATTAGCATTTATACCATATCTTCACACTATACGGACTTCATATACAGAAGTGTGCTTCTTACACAGAAACTGCTTCAACAAAGTTATGAGGAGGACAGATTAAAATTAACACCATCACGAATTAGTTGACCCATACGATGTGTCTTTGACCAAACTAGCTAAGGACATTTTTACAACATGGTAGATTGTGGTTTGTCATTACGTCGTCTAATCTTTTAATTACCGAACGTGATTTATTTCCGATTGTGACTGTTTTGCTGAGTGTGAATTCGCATTACTATAAGACGTGTTACGGTACTTATCTATCCCAAATTCATGTATTTAGTTTGATGTTATATTTGTTATATTTGTAATTTTCATCGGAGTTTGTCAAATTGGTTGACGTCTTTTCTATTATATTTATGTGTTATGGTAAAGAAAATTAATCACCACCGTTTTGATTTTATTGCTATTAATTAGTATTGCAATGTGCATTGTGTTTAAATATAATATCAGTATTTAGTTCTATGATAATCTTAAATCAATCCTATTTCTATCTTATTTTTGAGATATAGTTTTGCATATGTGACGTCAAATTCGTGCTGTTTCAGAAATTCATATGTCTGCGTGACGTAATTTTTGTGCCTTTTTACTACTTCGTATGTGACGTCATTTTATGACTTTTTGCGTTCAGGCCTGGACCAAGTCGAGTGTGTCTATTTTCTGTGTTGGTTTTAAATGTATTATTTATTCGGGTTTTGTTTTCTGTAACAGATTAGTTAAGACGTCAGTTTTATCATATAAATCTTTTACATTCATTTGATAAAATTTACCGTTTGCAATAGAATAAATTGTTCTAAATAATAAGGATGTTATTATCACAAGCAGAAAACCCTAGCCGTATTTGGCACAACCTTTTTTCAACTTTTGATCCTCAGAGCTGTACAACTTTGTACCATTTTTTGACTTTCGAACTTTTATATATGGGCGTCACTGGTAAGTCTTGTGTGGACAAGGCGCGGTTTTGACGTATTGAATTTTTAACCTGATGCCTTTTGTTATCTGTTGTTCATGTTTTTTTTTGCCTAATTCGTTCTTCTATTTATTTGTATTGAAGTCCTGTATTATTATGTTGTCATTTTAATGTTATATTTAACAATGTCATGAAAATGCGAGGTTTGGCATGCCACAAAACCAGGTTCAACCCACCATTTTTTTCTTTAAAAATGTCTTGTACCAAGTCAGGAAAATGGCCATTGTTATATCATAGTTCGTTTCTGTGTGTGTAACATTTTTACGTTGTGTTTCCGTTTGTTTTCTTCTATGTTTGAGTATGAATTCACATTACTATAAGACGTGTCACGGTACTTTTCTATCCCAAATTCATGTATTTGGTTTGATGTTTTATTGGTTATTCTCATCTGATTTTGTCTAATGCTTAGTCCGTTGCTATGTGTGTTATATTTGAATGTTGTGTTGTTGTTCTCTTATATTTAATGCGTTTCCCTCAGTTTTAGTTTGTTTTCCCGATTTTGTTTTTTCACATTTGTTCGATTCGGGTTGAAACCATTTGACAGCTGGTAAAATTTCCAAATGTTGACATGTTAATATTAACTTCACTAAAGGTCAATATAGCCAGCGTATGACCAACACTGTTACAAAAAAAAAGTTTACTCAGTAAAATGGTAACATAAATACAATAACTTTAAGGTCAAGGATCAGTAAATAAACTAGTCCATTATTGATAGATTTTTTTTTTAAATTTAAAACTCTATTAGATATTGAAATATACATCAGAAAATGTAAAAAAAAGTATATGTCACCGACTTCGTTTTCAAGAAAAATCCATTTTTAAAACGGACCCAGAGGGTACTAAATTACATTGAATATATAGGGTAAATTTATATTTTCCTTCTACAATTTTCGGTTTCTGGTATAAATCACGAGAACCGCTCCATAGAATTTTTTTTTAAATCAACACTTTTTTCTTCTTTGTCTTACGAATTAGATGATATTAAAAGAAAATATGGTCACCGACTTCGTTTTCCCTGTAGAAGCGACGCAAACACAACATTTTGGCCAAAAAAAACAATCAAAACTCGTGACGTCGTAATTTTTATTACATAACGTCAAGTTATCTTGCTTATAATTTCCAACGTTCTTCGTGTTGATTATGCACGATGATTATGTGTTTCGTATTGATAGATTCTTTTTATCATAAGAGTCTGGATAATTATCATAAATTTTATTTAGTATTACCAATATTCTTTATTCTTTATATTTTAGCACCCTATTATACACTTTTTCTTTTTTTTTCTTTCTTTTTTGCATTTTATTCTGCAATTTTTGCCCATTATTCTGTATTCCGTAAACCCCTCTTTTATGGTTCATGTTAAAAAGAAATTATACGTTGTAAAAAATGTGGTACATGTATGTTCATTATTTATATACATATCTAAAACAATTACTAATTTAGACAAAAATACGTTGTAAGTACATGAACGCAAAAATGGTAAAAACTTAAAAATAGAAATCATCAGGGTTACTGTCAACAAGTTGACGCAATAAAAGATGTAATTGAAGCTATATGTTTTTATGCCCCCTTCAACTACCCCTGTACGTCTGTCCGTCCATCATTCCGTCTGACCGCCCATCCTTCCGTCCGTCCGCCCCCTTTATAGTTTATATTTATTCCGCAAAACATCTACAGTTTGAATCATGGAACGTACTTTGCTGTCTGTTTGCATGTGGTCAAGGTTTTGATCTTTTTTAATATTTGCTCTAATGAGAGATAGTTGAACTTTGTCATTTTTAGGTAACGAATTCATAAATCTCTTAGACTATCTTGTAAGTCATCTGTTGACACTTTTTATCCGTTCCGATAATGATTTGGCCATTTTTGAAGAAAAAAACGGATTTTTTAGCAGCGGAACATGTAATAGCTTGTGTTTTGGTACTTTATCAGTACAGAACGTGTTTTGCCCATATACAGCTGCTTAATATCGCATATATAAACAAACATTATATCAATGATTCTACAAATTCTTGAAAGAGTGTCGTGTGGTTATTAATACATCTTCAAGTTAACAAGTCAAACACGCAGACAAACTGTCATCTTTGTTATTATTTTTTTTGTTCTGTATCAAATTTATTGTATACAAGTCTACAAAAACGTTTTAAAAAGTTTACTAAATGGTTATTGTTCCATTAGTGTACATATGTATGCTCGAAGTATATATAGAATCAGTACATGATACGCAACATGCGACACATAAAAGGGGTAGTAATGACAGGAAACTAAATTAAACTAAGGCTTTGATGGATGTAAACTATAATAAAACTGGAAGTTACATAAGGGGAACAGGATAATAAGAATATATTGCATCACTTACAACAACCTTTAAATTGACCAGTGATTTTTTATTCATTACTGACCAGTAACACCGAGATAATCCAACGATTTTTAAGCTAGGGTCCATATGAAGTGTGTACCTAAATGTTCTTTATCTTTTAATAATTATTTTATTTTCCGTTGTTATTCTTTATAATTTTGCAAACTGTTTTGTTCAATTTTTGCCATTCGCCAGTATCCGTTATTTTGCAACTCCCTTTGAGATGTAATTATATGTGACAATAAATTAATGTGCTTCTCTCTCTGAATTTCGCTTTCTCTCAAGACATTGCACGGTTTTTGTAGTACAGTGTATTTTCCAGAAAATACATCGTGTAAAAACAAATATACGGAGGTTGAGATATGACCTAAAAACAGATGTACATATTTATGTTTTATATGCCTACAAAAATATCCCCCCCCCCCAAACCGAAAAAAAAAACAAGAAAAAAACAATCGCCCACAGGCTGAGACATGACTGGTTATATTGTGTTTTGTTATTTAGTCAATCTACACAAATGAGGGGGGAGGGACCTTAGACGGGACCTTAAACGGGACTCCCGAATCGGGTTGTTTTAAGCACGGGATTTCGGGATTGATCCTTTCTGGATCCGGCTATTCTTTTTTCGAATTTCGGGATGGCGGGATTGAAATTTCTATAAATTCGGAACCTCGGGATTTCATGTTTTAAAGTCCGAGGTTTCGGGATCATGAAACCCTCATTGAAGTACTGACTACTTACGGGATTTACATTGAACTTTAGGTACCGAAAGTCTGTGACACTGCATATTTTTCAGTCGGTATATATAGTAGTACTATGATATAGAGGTGATCGATATAATCTCGTTCTCAACCTTCAAGTTTTATGAGTGAAATAGAATTGACAACAGTTCTATAGTATATTTGAGATGCTACTTTCAGCTAGGGTACATTTTTTTATTCGGTTAATTTTTACCCATATAAATATATAACAATTCCTTTGAGAAGACAACCATACGAATCAATACTATTAGGATACTAAGCCATGTATAAATCTTCAAACAATATACTATTTATACATGTATCTATTTAAAGATTTGTGTTCTATTTTAAACATCGAAATTGTGGACGTGAAAGAAAACACCATTAGAAAGAACAAAAATAACAACGTAAGAATACAAAATGTAGCGATGGATTAATCGTGAAACATCATTTTTGTTTATATTTAATTTGTTATAGTCTAAAAACTGTGTATGAATATTAAAGTATTGTTCCAGCCGTGAACAAGGTTAATTAATTTAAGTGTATTATAGTTTAGTGCCATCTATGACTGACTGACATCAGCGGCGAATTTATGACCAGTATTAGTTTATGTGGTTCATTTCCTTTTCTCTTATTTGAAAGTATTTTTCCTTGTTCCGACTGGTGTGATAATTTTCAAAATATGGAATAAATAGTCTTACCGTACAATGCTAAGTTTTTGAATCTTTAGTATTAACTAGAACACACCCGTGATATCGCGGGTCCGTGACTGAATTAAAGTATATAACTATGCACAAGCCTTATCTTAGTATTAGTATTGTCATCTGATTAAGTCATGCCGATTATAAGATATACAATTTTCTCTGCTTTCAAATCTTTCTGTTTAAACCCGTCGAACTGGAACTTATCAATTATTGGTAATATTAATTATTTGGAAGACAAAAGGTCCTGGAATGGAGTATTTTTTAATCAACAGCATTGTCCTATATTAGTTATAAATAAAGTTGAATTCTTTGATTCGCTGTTTTACGTCATGCCCGCTAACAAATTGAAACTTATTTTTAATCCAGATTTTTAGTATTCGTATTGTTATCTTAGAAAGTCTTACGGATTAAAATACTACAATAGGTAACAATTTGACAATTTAGTAGTGTCAACCCTGTGATTATGACCCGTTTATATTGCATATTAATCCTGAATACACCATTTGGTGGTGCGCCTGTCAGATGCGGAACGTACAGATAAGGTAATAGGTAACAGGTGATTATACTATTGGTATCGGTATCGGACTCGACCCTGAACTTCCTAATTATTGGCAATATTAATTACGTGGAAAACAAAAGGGCCTGGAGTGGTGTAATTTTTAATCTACACCTTTGTACTATATTAGTTGTATATAAAGTTGAATTCTTTGATCCGTCGTTTTTACGTGATGACGGCTGACAAATTGGACCTCGTAATTTTAGTATTATAGATGTCCCAAACTTGCACCCCTTCTACTTATTTTCTGCTAGACGATGTCTTTTCCCAGTGAATATAGGGTTTTTGAAAGGACAGTTTTGACATACAACATATAGAATACTTCCGAGACCACACTGTTTTTTCTCATCACAATTATGTAGAAATAGTAGTGAGCAACAGTTTTCACACTTGTTTTAACATGTTTAACTGGTCGGCAGATATACAAACTCTACCATCCTTCGTCCTGATTTTCATTTTGAAGATCCTCTTCAGGACTGTTATCATATTCATTTTCAATTTTTAATTTAAAAAAAAAAAAACAAGTTCATTCTCATAGAAGTTACATACTTTCCGTCAAAACCGTTGACGTTGTCCCATCGAAAAGTCGCCGCGTGCATATTTTACATTGTAAAATCTGGTCAAAGGGACGTAATTCGTACAAAACGTCGCCATATTTCGCGGAATCCGCTAGACGGCGTTCATTTACTGTTACTTGACCTTAATCTTTATTTATTGTAAATCAGTTCATTTTGTTTGTTTACGTTTAATTAAAGTACGGAAACGATTGTTTTTGTGGTCATGGGAGACAACTAGGTTCCAAACAGTATAACAGAAAAAGAGAAAAAGATTGCAACATATTATTCAAAGGTCATGTTACAATGAAATGCGGTGAAACATGGAGAGCCTCTGTTCATAAAATATACAGATATGGTGAGTACATGTGTTGCTTCACAAAATGTTCATTTAAAGATATTAGAGCTTGTTTAACACGTCAAAGTCTGTATTGTTCAAATAATGCAAAATTGTGATAGCACCACGTCCTGTCCATCGTCATTTGTGTATGTGTGGTACTGTTTGCGTCCTTTTGGTTCCTTAAAACAAGCAATGCCGTAAACAGACAGACACAAAAACAATAAACATGTTACAATATCCCCCACGTTGCAAATATTTTATCAATCGAAGGGAAACCACAACAATCAGTTTGGGTTCTTAAAAATATGTTACAAATATTTAAGAAAAATGAAAGGCTGATTGTGAATATAATGCATATCCCAATAATTCATATCACATACGTCATTCTCATTTATTGCTTTGTATTGTTTGTTTCTTGTTACGTTAAATGGTTCTCATTTTGACTCTTAAATCATTACGTTAATATATTTAAGGAAAGTAAATACTGCATTATATTTTCATATATTTACTCACCATAATATACTTTTTACTTCAAGCTCATCAGTCATCGACGTCAAACCATACCCTAAAAACTCCGAAACAAGATGAATCTGTTAAAGGTAAACCGTAAATTTGTACCCGGTCAGGAATATGGCAGTTGTTATCTTAGTTCAGGAATATGGCAGTTGTTATAGTACGTTTCTGGATGTGTTACATTGTCGGTTTTTTATTGCACTTTTTTCGTTGTTTACCTCTTATAGGTTATGTGTTTCCCTTGGTTTAAGTTTGTAACCCGGATTTGTTTTCTCTCAATCAATTGCTGACTTTCGAACAGCGGTATACTACTGTTGCCATTATTAGTTACCAATAAGCGTTATAAACGTATAACCTATAAACATATTAACGTAATGCGAGAAGTAATGTAACATGTATATCACCGGTGACGATTGTAATTGATTTTGTTTACTTTCGATTTATTACCAGATCAACATATATATGTATTAATATGTTTTAATTGTCTCCAATAACGTACTTTTCAGACTTTTTCTTACTAAATTTAATGAACCAACAAAAATGACGTAATCAAAAACAAACGTTTTATACTTAAAAACTCAAATGTAACGGTTTCTTTGTCCAATGCAAGAATTTTTAACGCAGTAAATAAACTCATCATAGATATCAGGACTGAAGTTTTACATTTGCAAGACGCATTTTTCCTTTACAAAAGACTCATTAGTAACACTCAAATCAAAAAAAGTTTTAAAAAGTACAAATGAAGTAGGAAGTTAACGAGCATAGTGGACCAAAAATTGCCAACAGTTTCGCCAAATAATGCAAAGGGAATCTATTTCGGAGGTAGAAACGCCTTAGTAATTAAACAATGCAACGTGTTGTATATAGCTTATTTATAATTACGACAATAACAATGATAATTCATGTCAACGCAGACCTAGAAGACATTCTCCTTTTATTCTCCTTCATGACACGAACTTAGCAGGAAATACTAATCTGAATGTCTTTGATTTGAAACACACGACATTTTGTTTTCGGTTATTCAGCTTTAGAATACAAAAACATATAATTATGAATTGTATTTTGCCATATATATGAATATTTATGGCATGCAGTTTTTGTTTCTGTTTTATGTAAATAATTTTTTTTTGTAGCTCATTCCTCAGTATATACAATCATTTTCTTGCCTGTGTTGGTCCTATTATTGTTTGTTGCTTTCGTTGTCATCCTAGTTGTTTGCCTCAAACGAAAGCGAGGCAAAGATTTGCATCCTTGTGAGATTCTACAATATCAAAATATAACAGATAGGAATGATTTACCTAGTTATACTGATATAATTTACAATGAAATGACGGATATTTTTATCCCTGAGATAAATAAAAGCAGACCCACAAGTACATGTAACACAACTCAATGTCAACTACCAAACATGTCCTCTTCTATTCAACAGGAAGAAAGCAATTGCAATTGCAACACTTATAATTCGTTATCGAACAATCGAAATTCAGTTGAATATATCTATCAATCGAGAGATATTCCTACCAATCAATTGTCATTGAGTGAAAATACAAACAAATCAACAGAAGAGGCAATGCCATCATCGATGGATCCGAATTTAGTGCAATATTAATCACTTACCAACCCTCATGAATCAGCTACGCATGTGTATGCATCAACATCTGTATATCGTAATGTGATATGATTAAAAATCATAAACTGTACTGAAATCATAATGTTTATTACTAATATATCAATTAATCATATTTCAAAAATGCACATGTATTTACATATAAATAACATAAATACATGAGTTTGTAAGTTTTGTTATTCTTCTATATTTTTCTAGCTGATAGGTCAACGGCCACATACATATAAATATAAACTATTTATGTGACATTGCACACCAGTTAGTAGCAAGTACAAAGCGATGTAATTCATTTGTTTCCAATCGATAAATATTTGTTTAAGAGGCACTGTTGGTCTGATCTGTCGCATTTGGTATTAGCAGCTGTAACAAAACTCGAGGTATAACATCTCAATGACGGTGCTAACAAGTTTTTGTAAGAAAAAAATCCGTCATAACGTACATGGTCAAATCTATGGACAAATCATTTGTGTGTGCCTTTACGACAATGTAAACACATCATACATATTGTTTCATAGTTAGTTGTGTTTAGTTCGGTTGACAAATATAATACATGGCAATTACTACGATCTTACGTTGAGTTCTTATAATCATAATAAAAGAACAAAACAAAGAATGAAACCGGGGAATACGTCAAAGAGTCAACAAAATCAAAAGCTCAAACACATCAAATGAATGTATGAGTGGAGAAGATTTTTTTTAAATTAAAACTACGACGAACGACAAGAAAAGTTTACTTAAACTCCTCGTCATGTGAGCTTAAAATACAGAAATTTCTGAGGTAAGTGTAAAAAGGGATTTTCATTAAAATGGAAACAATAAAACGTTATCATTGCAATCAACTAAAGAACAGAAAAACAAATGTTATATTTCTGATTTGGTACTTGCGTTTTCCGATGAAAATGTTGGGTATTATAGCGAGCTACGTCTCCTACTTCATGAACTTGTATGAAAACTGTTTATAAACCCATTATTTATGTACCTGTTTCAGGTCGAGAGACTGCAGTTCATTGGTTGTTGTTGGTTCACGTCATCTATATTTTATTTACGTAAAATCGTTTTGTTATAAATTAGGCCGTCAGTTTTCTCAATTGACTATGTGGTATGGGTTATTCTCATTATTGCCTTTAATTGCTTACATTCATTTAATTTGAACTTTGGGGGATAATTGTCTCATTGGCAATCATTTTCCTTTTTTTTTATATAATACATGTTTGTGTTGTACAATTTTATGACAGGGTGATCAATAGAGTAAACAACTATAAACCTCATTCAATGAATATACCTTATAAAAGAATTCCTCATTCATTGAATATTCCTTATAATAAAAGAATTCCTCATTCATTGAATATCTCTTATAGAAGAATTCCTCATTCATTGAATATCCCTTATAAAAGAATTCCAAAAAAACTCACACTACAAGATTTTAATATCACTATTACATGTATTTATATCAACGTTTCCATACCTTATGAATTTTGATAACAACGTCTTCATTGGTTTAATGATCATTTAGCATAAAAAAAATTGTGTTGCATTATGTTATTTGACTGTTTCATAAAGGAAGCTGACACATAGTCGAACACATATTATGATCAGTGGGAGCCTTTGACTCTGTTAACATGTTTTATATTTCGTATATGTGGCAGAGACATATCAAAGATACCAGGCTGATACTGTTGTATGTCAGAGGCGTGTCGTCTACAAAAGACTCACTAGTGACGCTCGAGTAAAACGTTAAAAAGCCAAATCATGTACAAATTCAAAGAGCTTTCTTATTAATCATATCATAGCATATTAAGTAGACACTTTCGGGAACATACTATAAGTTATATGGTTCCTACTGACCCCCTACTACGGATCCATAGAGGTTTAGTAAAATCAATAGGGTGAGGCCGTAGGCCAAGGTCCCTATGAATTTTACTCACCCTCTATGGTTTCGTAGGGGGTCAGTAGTGAACCGTATAACGCATTTACAGCATGCAGGACTTTTCCTGCTGCGGTTTGAAGAAATATAAGCAAAGAATTTTACAAACCCCCTGCGGATCCATAGGGGATCTCCACGTGACGGCGCTAAACCAATCACAACGTGATATTTTACCAGTGGTGCGATAAATACACATATTTTACATTTAAAAAATGTATTTTAGCTTTTCCCCTGTGTGTCACTATGCCGTCGCTGATATAAGGGATATCAAAGGAAAATAATATACTTTGGGATTTAAATAGTACTTAAATATTTGAAATATGCTATGTTAAACTGAATATAAAATTTCAGTTACGAATACTACTTTTATTTTATAACTAAAACAATTGTATGGGTTCCACGGAAACCAGTGTGTTGCGTACTTTTGCTGTTAATAGCAGCCTAAATAAAAATGAGGAACAAAAAAAAAAAATAGTCCTTTCAATACTATCTTTTGATTGTGAGAAGCTTCTCTCCATGTTTGGTAAAAATTCAGGATAGTTTATGAATTAATAAATGTTTAAAACCTTTAACTGTAGATTGTATGTAATGTTAAATGGAAGAAAAACTATGTTCATTAATAAACAAAATACGGATAAACAGAACAAAATTTCCTTCTGGATACTTGCTTTTGATCATAAAGAAGCTTCTGTCCAAGTTTGGTACAAATCAGGATAATTTTAAAACATTAACCACAGAGTGAACGTATTGTCTCCTGGCAGAAAACCTAAGTCCATTTACAAGTAAAATACGGAAAAAAATGATTTTGTTTTACAAATTTACTTCTAGGAAATATCTTATGACCACAAACTAGCTTCTGTCCAAGTTTGGTACAAATCCAGGAATGTTTAAGAAAGTAATTAAAAGTTTAAAAAGTTTAACAAGAGTGAATATTTGTGAACGCTTTCACCGCCGACGACGACGACGGATGTAGTATCGCTATGTCTTGCTTTTTCGACAAAAGTCGAAGGTTCAACAAAAATGTTGCCAATATTTTGTGTTTTTGCTTAATATATAGTTTGAAAAAAAATCAAAAACGAGTACATTTAAAAATAATAATATTTTTGTTTGTTATTTTACGTATCGGAAGTGACCTTAGTTTAAATCTAGGATGATAATAAGATTGATGTTTACATGTTTATAAGGAAACTGCAACGGATATTTTTCAAAATAAAGTTCGTAATACATGTACCATATAACTAGTCTGTTTGCCTAATCATATTACAACTTTAGTGCAAATAACGCAGCGAAGACATACCACAATTAAAGTGAGTTAAAGTAATTCTACTTATTCATATTTTGTCTTTGTTTTGCTATTTAAATTAATGTCGCTTATTTTTTATTTACATTTAATTCAGTAAACCTTAAAGTAATTGATACGTTAACAAAACTATATTTATATGTCAATTGTCGATACCCATAAAAGACAACTACAGTATTTAAGCACAGGGTATATTTATTTTAAAGAAAATGCATTTACGGATTTCTCGTTGTTCAATATAAAAACAAACACAAAATACAAAATACAAATGTTTTATTTTCACTGATTACTATTTTAGCATTTCACAAAATGTATACGTACATTGGATGCTTCAAAGATAGTACAAAAAGACTGTTTCCTGTAGGACCATACACAAAATGGAATAATGAAATGTCGACCAGCATCTGCTTTAACTATTGTAGTTCCAAAAACTATCAATATTTTGCAACAGAGGTACAATTTATAAATAATTGTGTTACCTTATTGTTATATAAGTTTTCATTAATCTTTAATGGATACCTAGAGTTCAATACCGTATAATTATACACGTACAGTTAATTATTTAACTACATCTAAAATAGTTTGCCATATGCATCATGATAGCTTTAAATGGATTAAAGAACTAAGACTTTTAAAAAAAGATTGGTGCATAAATTTGATTCTTCATTAAAAGAGAGAGAATAATCAGAAAAAATAGGATAACATATCAATGTTTTCAGGTTGTCTTTCATGTTTTTGCACACTCATGCAGTATAATGCACATTTACTGCTCGAGACGTAGTTTATTACTATTTATACTAGTATGTAATCTCAAAATGATGACAATAATTCAAATAAAATATGTTTCACAAAGAAGACTCAGGCCAATGTGGATTTATTCACCATTGATTTGATTATAAATAATCGGATTTGATAGCTGGTGTAAATGCATAATGTTTACATATTGGCCTTCTTTACTGAGCATCTAATGGATACACTGACTATTTGCTTTGTCTTATGCCAAACATAGCTATTGCATGACCAATTATTTACCAATTGAAAGTGCAATCAGTTACATAATATTAAATGTAGGAAAATTGCACTTATCAAGGGATTTGGTTTACGAAACTAAATATGACTGAGACATGTCTTCCGATGATCTTTTGACATATCGTAGTCGTGAGAGATCTTTTCAAAAGATTCACAAATAATATTTATCGTAAATGTAAGAACCTTCAAGACATGCATATTCTTATGCATTTACTTTTCTGCATTGGCAAGAGGTATAGGGGAGGATTGAGATCTCACAAACATGTTTAACTCCGCCGCATTTTTGCGCCTGTCCCAAGTCAGGAGCTTCTGGCCTTAGTTAGTGTTGTATTACTTTAACTTTTAGTTTCTTGTGTACAAATTGGAGTTTAGTATGATGTTCATTATCAATGAACCAGTATATATTTGTTTAGGGGCCAGCTGAAAGACGCCTCCGGGTGCGAGAATTTCGCGTTGCATTGATGACCTGTTGGTGACCATCTGCTGTTGTCTGCTCTATGGTCGGGTTGTTGTCTCTTTGGCACATTCCCCATTTCCATTCTCAATTTTATGACTTACAATGTATGGTGATCTTAAATTATGATTATCATAAAAGTTACGACATTAATTTAATGGTGTTGCTTATATAGTAGTTTATTATTGTGTTTGCACGGGCATTTTGTTAAGCGGGTACTCAATGTACCAAAGCATTCACGAATAAATAATACATAAACACGAGGTACTAGAATTATATATATAACACCTAACAGTGTTAGAATTAGAGTTTTATACTGACATATTTTTCAATAATTATTTAGAAAGAAATAAAAAATCCTCAGTCCTAAAAGTATCATAGGTATGACTATCTAAGGACATCTTATATTGTTTTCTTACGTTTATTTACAGTACAGAAACCAATGTTTCTGTGGTAATGGAGAAAAACTCAATTCCAGTCAATATCCGTCTAGAAAGGAAACAGATTGCAACATGCCATGCATAGGGCATGTAAAACAAATATGTGGAGGCAGATGGAGAGCTTCTGTATATAAAATAAATCACAATGGTGAGTATAAATGTTGTTCTTTAAATTTTCTGTCGCTTTTTGGTGTTTGTATACCTGTTTAAGTATGCGATTCTCTGTATTTTATAGCGACAAACAAACAAGCCCGAAAAAAACACATGAACAAGTAACATTTATTTTTGAATAATATGCAATGATATCGCACTGATGTATACTTCGGCAAATTTATTTTCTATTTGATGGAGAACATATACATTTTCCTACTAAAAATGCTTTATTTGTTGTTTCCTTAGACTATTATACAAACCTTGTCTTCAGGTGCTGGTTTTTTATTTATTCAATTTTAAACACAATTTGCGTTCATAAAGTATTCCGGTAAATTATTCACAGTTATCAACTAATAATTCAATTTAGGATGTAACGCGTCTTCTGGTTGGCTAACGTTGTTTTGTTTATCAGCTGATTTGGTCATGTGACAGTGACGTCATTAACGGTTTTTCAAGATTTACTCCAGATTAAAATGAAATTTAGAATTAAATTATAAGGTATGACTGTAATATTTGTTCAGTATATTCGAAATAACATAAAAATATGTGGTGCACACATTAAAATAACCAGATTTTTAATGTTATTTCTACATAGATTGCAAAATTATTACAGTCATTCATTAATTGAATACAACAGTTTTAGTACCACTGACTATAGCAGTTGTTCTCTATGGTAAATTTCAAACAACAGACAATTTCTCCAACAAATTCGTAAGCTTACAAATGTTATCAATAAAATATGTCTCCACCTTGTTCAATATCGATTTAGCATTAAACTTCTCTTCTCCATTCCGACTAATACGCCCAGCTACGCAACATTGTAACGCGTTTTGCAATAGTTTAGTGTCTGATATATCAACTAGTATGCATCCCTCTAAAATATCTTATTAATTTGAAATTCGTTTTAAGCTTATACAAATATATGGTTTTCATAGAAAATATTCACTTTCAATTACTGATTTTTATTATAAAAATTAGAGCAAATGTGGATACCGACAACTGCAATTTTGATAAACGTATGATGGCTAAATATTCATCAGAAAATATGTCATCCCTATCTTTAAAACACGTTTTTTTCCCATATCCATATGTTAACTCCCATGTTGAAATCATAACATAATCTCTTCAGGACAATACCATACTTTTGCAGGAATTCTGTCACAATGATATTTCACATTATCTATCTTTTAGGTCAAAATGTTTCGACAACATATCATACACCAACAAGTCAGAAACAGATAACATCTGATAAAGGTACTTGTAAATTTTATTTTATCATATTTAACAATGAGTAGTACTTCAGTTAATAGTTATCAATGGTACCAGGATTATGATTTAGTACGCCAGACGCGCGTTTCGTCTTCATAAAACTCATCAGTGACGCTAAGATCAAAATAGTCATAAAGCCAAACAAGTACAAAGTTGAAGAGCATTGAGAACCCAAAATTCCAAAAAGTTGTGCTAAATACTTCAGTTAAATTTGTTATTTTCTTGATGAACTTTATAACATACTGGTTGACGACTTGTTTTGTTTTATTAAATGTCATTATTATAGAAAAAAAATATTTTCACTCCAAGCAATGCATTTATTTTTAATTCACATACCTCTACAGCAATTCTTTGTTATACACGCATTTTCATAATCGTTTTAAATAGTTGACTCCTTTAAAATACTACGCACTCGTGTGTTTCTTATGGAAGCTTCAAATTGTCTAAACATATATTGTTGGAAGAAAGATTAGTATCAATATTCAATGTGTGCAAACTATGGTACACAATTGGCTAAGACTATTTAAAAAATATAATATTCATTCTCTGAAAAACAAAATAAGTTCAAATTTTGCAAAGCTTTGATCTTATGCTCAGCTTCAGCTATACAATTTTTATATTTCATCATCTCTTAAGCTTCAATTTTTAAATAAGTTTACAGATTTTCGAATGTTTTAACATCTAGCGTCAGCTTTTTCACCAAAGAGACATTAAGTGTAGAATGCGCATCAGGTGATGTAAAATTTGTACCGTTAATGTTATTACTACCATTAGGTCGATACCTCTGCTAGTGGACTGTTAGTCATGCACCGTGGGTATCACCAATCCAGAAAGCAGTATCCGGTACTAGCATGACACTATGGATTTAATTGTATTGAAATTTGCTCATGTTGCTGTTACAAACTTTTCGGAATTCTCTTAATTACGGAATATCTTCCTGGTGTAAATCAAACATTTCTTGCCCAGCTTTGGCTTTACTTTTTCTCCTTTTTAAATTTTGGATACGCTTTTCAAATATTTTGGCCTCGACCATCATTAATTGACGACTGCCTTTAATGTTATTACTGCTTTTTTCTACAAAAAAAAGTTATCTTTAAGTTTTGTATTGTTTTCTCCCATCTCCATAGTACAAAAAGGACTACAATGTGTAATGTAATCTTACAAAACTTTATATTTTGTTAAAGACTATTTAAAACAAGAATAAACTTTAAGACTGCTATGTTTACCTGAACTCTCAAGACATAACATTATCATTTATTGACATGAACTATGAAATCATTTTATTGTTTATTTGGTTTTCTAATATATTCTTGTTGTAACTGTGTGCCAAGTGTTGCATGCATTCTAAATTCAGAAGAAATTAAACAATTATAGATAGATAATTTTATTAACCAATCATGATGCCCAAACTCTGTGCTTTACAATCAAATGAATTACAAAATAAAGCACAGATAATAATTAGAATGATTAGAATGATTAAAGTGTATAAAGTTCGAAGCTTTCCTGATTGAGCTTCGATTATCGAATTTCAAAGATAAGCTCATTGAGAAAAAACAACTGATCATTGTTATTCTTGGTCGCAAAAAAGTAAAAATGCGTGAACTTCAGTTTCTTATTTAACTTTTGTCATTTCGTTGTACCAGGCAGCGCAGTGTGTCGTCTGTTCATTAAAGCAATCTTGGCTCATAATCCACATCTCAGCTGGATTAAAAGATGTTTTGCAAGTTTGGCCATCATTTTTGAATGAATATGACGGGAAATATAATGCTTATAAATTTTAAAATGAAAATGTGGAACCATATGTCAATGAAACAACAACCCTACCTAAGATCACTTTACAACCGAAGGCCATCAATGGGTCTTCAACGCTGTTGAAAATGTGTGCACTTGGTCTTCCAAAGTAAAGAAATAGTGTTACTATTGTATAAACAGGGTTTATAAAAGTTACCAGAAGTTATTTCTAGCATGACACAGAAATTACAATAAACCCGGATGTGGGCTTCAGCTGTCACCTTAATAATAATTTGTACTAGTTAGTTCACTGAAGGTTAAGGAAAAATAGACGTCATACTAAACTCCATAAAAAAAATAAAAATAAATAAAACCATACAAAGCAAACAAATGTGGCGGGGTTAAAATGTTTTGTGAGATATCCCCCTCCCACTATACATCCAGCCAATGTAGAATAAAGAAACACACGATAATACACACAATAAAACTCAATTTAGAAGAGGTTCGAGTCAGAAGTTAAAAAAAGGTAACAAAAGAAACTTACAAAATAACATTGATTCATAATTGATTAACAAAGGACTACTAACAGTTACTGACATGGCAGCTCCACACCTCAATTAAACTGATTGAAGATTATGTCCACAACCTGTTTTTGGACATAAAACGAGACAATTGTTATGATATTGTAATTATTATATTTATTTATGTTCGCCTAATGTGTGTTGTGTGGCCTAGTTGTTTACAAAATAATCTTATAACTGTGCAGTTTAAAAATCACTGGAACAATAACAGATACTGATGGAATGATTGGAACTTTCCATTTGGCTTACATAACGATTCCAGAATGATTCTCATTTAAACTTCTACATTTTTCCAGAAACTTCAGTTGTAATTTTCTAGGACTTTCCTTTTCCACAGTGTTCTAGAAATTTCCGTGACAACTATATATATATATATACAGACACTAAAGTTAAACTTTCAGGCATAGATATCGATAGACATTAGTATTCAAAGCATTTGGATATGACACTCTTATTCTACAAACAACATCATACTAGATTAGGACCTTGGTAATGAACGTTATATTCAGATTATATTCCGAAAAGATTTCCGGATACAGATGAAAATAAAAGATTGGACTCATATTTTGACATTTAAGTTGACAGTGATATTTGTGTAATACTTTTTGTAAACCTTTGTATAATAAATCTTGTTTAATTTAATTTATTTGTGTCTTTTGTTGGCTACAATTTAAAGGTGATTTCGGCCGTAACAGAAATTTGGGGCTCGTCCGGGATAATGTAAATATCTTATTAAAAATTTGTTCAGTATTTTTATTATAACTAGCCAACAAAATTCTACAAAATGACATTTGATGCCGGCAAAGGTTTGAACGCCAGACCTGGAGGTGTTTGATAATTTAAAGAAAGAGGAATTATTGTTGCTTGCTAAACATCTGAAATCTAAATTTAAAAATCTATGAGAAAACAAATTATAAAGAAATTGGTAAAAGACAAATTAGTTAACGCAGAAAATTTAGGTGAGGATGCTTTTGAACTTAAGGTCGAAAATGTTGAAGCTATCAAATTAGAACAGCTTGAAATAGAACAAGAACTTAAAATAAAAATAAAGAATTGGAAATGAAGGAAAAGTTGGTGATGGAGAAAAAACACGATGAACTTAAATTAAAACGGGCAGAACTTGAAATGAGAGAAAGGCTGGAGATGGAGAACAAACAAGATGAACTTAGATTAAAACGGGCATAACTTGAAATGAGGGAAAGGCTAGAGATGGAGAAAATGAAAATTGAAATTGGCATAGAAGAAAACAACACTTAAGTTCAGTCGAAATCGGAATATTATGATGCAGCAAAAAATATACGTTTGGTTCCCATTTTTTCGTTAGACCAAAACAATTTATTCAAAGAACAAAATAAAGACCCTGAGGGTCTTAAGCTAAGCCAGAGGGTTTAACCACAGGAGGAGCAGACAAAGTTGCCGAAACTATAACCATCAAAACGGCATTTTAATGAGGAAGTAGAGGCCTTCTGATGCTATCCCAGAGGAGGAATTGGGAGTGGTATACCAAGTGGTGGTGCCTAAAGTTTGTAGGCAAGAAACTGTTGGTCTTGCCCATGACACTTGGCTGTATAAGAAAGACTTGCCTAAAGATCTTACAGCATTTCTACTGGCCAAGACTTAGAAATGATGTCGCAGAATACTGCAAATCATCCAATATATGACAGGTTGTTGGTAAGCTTAACCAGAAAATACCACCAGCACCACTTCTGCCTATTCCAGCATTTGACGAACCTTTCAGCAGAGTTCTAATTGACTGCGTTTGACCTTTACTAATGACCAAGACTGGAAATTCATATTCATTGACTATACTATGTACATCTACTCGCTTTCCTGAGGCTATTCCGTTAAGAAATATCAAGACACCTACTATTGTCAAAGTTCTTATCAATTTTTTTTCACGTTAGTAGGACTTCCTAAGTCTAAACAGTCTGACCAGGGATCATATTTCATGTTAGGTTTATTTCAGCAAGTCGTGTACCAGTTAGGAGTTGTTCAGTATAGAGCCAGTGCGTTCCATCCAGAATCTCAAGGTGCCTTAGAACATTTTCATCAGACATTGAATAACACGATTAGAACATTTTGTCTTCAATTTGACAGACTGGGATGATGGAGTTCACTTTTTACTTTTTGCAGTCCGAGAGGCTGTTCAAGAATCCCTTGAATTTAGTCCCTTTGAGTTGGTATTTGGTAAAAAAAACCACAATGAAATGCGGTGGTACGTGGAGAGCTTCTGTTTACAAAATAAATAGAGATGGTGAGTTCAAATGTTGCTTTCCAAAAAGTTCATTTAAAGATATAAGAGCTTGTAAAACACGTCAGTGTCTGTATTATTCTAATTACGTAAGCTGTGTACAAAACGTCTTGTCCATCGTCATTTTTGTGATTGTAGTACCGTATTCTTCTTTTTGTTCCTTAAAACAAACAATGCCGTTAGCAGGCACAAAAACAATAAGCATGTTCCCAACGTTGCAAATATTTTATCATTTGAAAGTTAACATCAAAAATTGGTTTGTGTACTTTAAAATTTGTTACAAATATCTAAGAAAAATGTAGGGTCGGGCGTAAATACAACTCAGTTTCCAATAATAAATAACTAGTAACATGGAATATTTTTATCCATTGTAATGAATTGTTTGTTTATTGTGTCGTAAATGGCTGAATCAACACAGGTATCATAAACACATCGCCATATTTGTATGTGCTTTTCCTATTTCAGGACAGTGTAACTCAATTGATATCGTGTCCATCATAATAATTTTCTTTTTGTTGATTATTTTGTATAGTTAAGTTTGTTTTGTCGAATTTTTGTTTTACATTTTGTATATCACAACCATTTATTGCCGACTATACAACAAACCATGTGAATTCGTCTTCTCGTTGTTGAAGTCGCACGGTTGCTTTAAACTAATTATATCCACTCCATTTTAACTGTGTTTAAAAATTGGTGCTTTGCTTCACGGTGCGGAGATATTAGTCTCGGTCGACATACACACCGATATTCCGATTGATTGCTTTATGATGCAGCTGAGATACAGCTACAGCTATTGGATAAATGTGATAATGAATTACAGACTTTTCTCGTCTCAGGATAAGACATCAACTATGTGTACTTCAGTTCCGATCAACTGTCATTAATTCAAGTTTGAAATTTAAATTTTAAATACTAATGATTAATACGTGTTGATTTGCTTTGTTAGTCTGCAATATGCACTATGTGTTTTGGTGAACAATGTTCCTATACAACGTTTACAAATATGCATTAGCTGTATTTTGTAATTTCTGGCAATATATACACACCTGTAGAGAAGCACAACTCCAGAGTTTTGTCTATTTGCATATTTTTATTTTTATTTTCAACAAGTAAAAAGTGAACAAATCTTAAAAGCATGGGTGTATAACTCTTAAAGAAAACCCTATTATATTAATCAATTATATCCAAACTCGTCAAGAATTTAAACGTCTCATAATCACACATTTTTTACCAATATATACTTTTTGGCATGGTCAGTAAAAGCCGGAAGTCAAGGTTGATTATTTGGCCTCGTGGCCCTTTCAATCAAAACCTGTTTGTAAACAAGATGACATCAAACCGTCTTTGAACGTCTATGAACACAGTGAATTTGTCAGAAGAGAATCAGTTTATAAAGATGGCTGCTGAAGCAGACTTGAGATTCTGTTCCGCTTGAACTTTTGACGTCATACAGCAATCCCTTTTTCATTGAGGCATCATATATTTTCTATTATGACGTAAAATAGTTATGGGAACTTTTGTGATGTCCAATAATAACGGACAAATATCGATACGGTGTATTCATCATCAAGCATCCATTTGAAATGTAAAAATAATTTTATAACTCTGTCAGTAATGTTTATTGTTAATTTTATGTTTAAATTTTCAAATAACTTTGTTTACACTCATGAATACGATTTGTTTTAACTCAGTGAGATACAGTTATTGACCTTTTCCGTTTTTGAATTTTTGTTGAAAATATTAAACACAATTTGATATATGCTTTTTTTTTTCTCAAGCTTGAAAATATGTGATCAATAGATTATTCATAAAAAATATTAGTTTGAACAGGTCAATTAGTTTTTATACATTTCAAATGCTTATTTTGGCCCTCCAGTAACTACAGAAATATTTTCTAAGGAAATAAATATTGCCCTACGTTTTTATTTATTGACTTGCCATTATAAATTTTTTTACTTCCAGGTCATCAGTCATCGACGACAAAACATACCCCAATAAGTCCAAAACAAGATAAATCTGTTATAGGTAAACGTATATTTTTGTTAATATGTTTCTTAATTTATGTAAATGTAATTTTTTGTAGCGGATTTTTCAATATACACAATGGTTTTCGTGCCTGTGTTGGTCTTGTTACTTTTAGCTGCTTTCGTTGTCATTCTAGTTGTTTGCCTCAAACGAAAGCGAGGCAAAGATTTGCCTCATTGCGAGATTCTACAATATCAAAATATAACAGATAGGAATGATTCACCAAGTTATTCCGATATAAATTACAATGAAATGGCAGGTATCATTATCCCTGAGATGAATGAGAGCAGACATAGATATACATGTGACACAACTCAATGTGAACCACCAAACATTTCCTCTTCTATTCAACAGGAAGAAAGCAATTGCAACAATTATGAATCATTATCAAACAATAGAAATTCAGTTGAACATATTTATCAATCGAGATCTATTCCTAACAATCAATTCTCATTGAGTGAACATACAAACGAATCAACAGAAGAGGCAATGCCATCATCGATGGATCCGAGTTTAGTGCACTATCAATCACTTATTCACCCTATTGAATCAGATACTCATGTGTATGCATCAACATCTGTATATAGTAATGTGATATGATTAACAAACAATTATTTGTGCTGAAATCTTTATTATTATTACTAAACTAATATACTTATTAATCATATTATACATGTATTAACATAAACATAACATAAATACATGAATTTGTAAAATTACTTTGTTTTTCCTCTATGATATGTTAGCTGATAGGTCAACGACCTGATAAGTATAAATATAAACTATTTCTGCGTCATTGAACACCAGTAAGTGGCAAGTACAAAGCGATGTAATTCATTTTGAATCATATCGATCAATATTTGTTTAAGAGCCACTGTTGGTCTGATCTGTCGCATCTGGCATTAGCAGCTTATCAAAACTCGAGGTATGCCATCTCTATGACGGTGCTAACAAGGTTTTATCAGAACAAAACGTTATATTGTACATGATCAAAGCATTGTTGTGTGTCTTTTTGATAATGTAAACACATCATACATATTGTTCCATAGTTAGTTGTTTTTAGTTCGGTTGACGAATATGATAGATGTTAATTACTACGATCTTCGTTGAGTTTTTATAATCATAATAAAACAGAGAATGGAAACGGGGAATTTGTCAAAGAGTCAACTAAGTGCAGAAAACAACTGAAGGTCACCTATACTGTATATTGGTCTTCGACGAAGCAAAAAATATCTCGCATCGTAAAACCATAAAAATTAATAAAATAAAAAGTAAAATCACAAAAATACTGAGAAAAAATCCAAACGGAAAGTCCTTAATCAAATGTTCAAATTTAAACTCAAACACATCAAACAAATGGATAACAACTGTCATATTCCTCACTTGGTACAGGCATTTTCTTATGTAGAAAATGGTGGTGGATTAAAGCTGGTTTTAAAGCATTAAATTTTATTATTCTGACAACGATATGTAAACAAAACAAACGGGCATAACAGGTAAAAATGTCATAAATAGGAATACAACAGCAACACGAGCCCAACCAAAAACTGGGGTTATCTCATGTGCTCCTTAAGGGTAAGCAGATCCTGCTCCACATGTGTCACCCGTCGTGTTGATAATTCTGTAACAAAGCCGGTAAATAGTCGTGAAAAACAGGATTGTAGTTACGACATACGGAACATATCCGATATCATCTGTGAAACGGATATTCCACAACGGTCATCCAACCCGCGATGACGTCCGCAAAACCTATGAAGTGATTACTTTCAAATAAAAAACTCCTGGTTTAAAAAAAAACACAATTGGGAAGCTAGATGTAAGTCATAATCAAATGGCAAAATCAAAAGTTCAAACACATCAAACGAATGTTTCAGAGGAGAAGACTTTTATAAAAGTAAAACTACGACGCACGACAAGAAAGACTTACTTGAACTTCTCGTCAGATGAGCTTAAAATACAGAAATCTCTGAGGTAAGTGTAAAAAGGGATTTTCATTTAAATGGAAAAATCAAACGTTATCAATCAACTAAAGGACAGAAAAACAAACATAATATTTCTGACTTGGTACTTGCATTTTCCGATGAAAATGTTTGGTATTATAGCGTGCTTAGCCTCCTACTTCACATACTTGTATGAAAACTGTTTATAAACTCATTCTTTATGTACCTGTTTCAGGTCGAGAGACTGTAGTACATCGGTCTTTGTTGGTTCATGTCCTCTATATTTTGTTTTACTTGAAATCGTTTTGGCCGTCAATTTTCTCAATTCAATTTGGTCATATTTTTATGTCGGAGCCTTTTTAGCCGACTGTGTGGTATGGGTTATTCTCATTATTGAAGACCCCTAATTGCCTTTAGCTGCTTATTTCAACTTCATTTGAACTTTAGTGAATAATTGTCTCATTGGCAATCATTTCCGTATATTGTTTGTTATATAAGTACGTGTTTGTGATTTACAATTTTTGACAGGGTGATAAATAGAGACTGTGTAATAAAGGAAGCTGTAACTTATTGGAACACCTATTATGGTCAGTGGGAGCTTTTGACTCTGTTAACATGTTTTATATTTCGTACAAGTGGTAATCAAAACGACTGTTAGTTGTCGTGCAACATATAAAAACATTTGTATTTAAAATAAAAGCTCATCAAAGATACCAGGCTGATACTGTTGTTCGTCAGAGTCGTGTCGTCTACAAAAGACTCATCAGTGACGCTTGAAAAAAAAAGCCAAATTATGTACAATGTTGAAGATCTGTCTTCAGTGATTTCATTTTATATTTAGTAGACCTGTATTTAACACTGTCGGCTGCATACATACACATAGTTTGCACCTATTTTAGCTGTCCCCCTATATGTCACGTATGCCTTCTCTCATATAAGGGATCTCAAAGGAAATTAATATACTTTGGGATTTAAATAGTACTTAAATATTTGAAATATGCTATGTTAAAGTGAATATAAAATTTTAGTTACGTAATTCTATTTTCATTTTATAACTAAAAATGCGTACGGGTTCCGCGGAACCCAGTGTCTCGTCTACTTTTGCTGTTAATCGCAGCCTCAACAAAATCAGGAAAATAATAATAAAAATATTCCCTTCAATACTATCTTTTGATTGTAAGGAGCTTCTTGTCATGTTTGGTAAAAAGTCAGGATAGTTTATGAATCAAATAATTGTTTTCAATCTTTAAATGTATTATTGTTATTTGATATTGCCATGTGATTATGGACTTTCCGAATTGATTTTCCTCTAAGTTCAGTATTTTTGTGATTTTACTTTTTATATGTAATGTTAACTGGAAGAAAAACTAAGTTCATTTATAAGTAAAATACGGATAAACAGAACAAAATTTCCTTCTTGATACAGCTTTTGATCATAAAGGAGTTTCTGTCCAAGTTAGGTACAAATCCAGGATATTTTTTGAAAGCTATCAAAATCTTAAAACATTAACCACAGAGTGAATGTTATGTCTCCTGGCAGAAAAACTAAGTCCATTTACAAGTAAAATACGGAAAAATGGTGGTTTTTTTTACAAATTTACTTCTAGGAAATATCTTATGATCACAAACTAGCTTCTGTCCAAGTTTGGTACAAATCCAGGATAGTTTAAGAAAGTTATTAAAATTTTAAAAACTCTAACCACAGAGTGAACATTTGTGGCCGCCACCGCAGCCGACGACGACGACGACGTTATGTAGGATTGCTATGTCTAGCTTTTTCGACAAAAGTCGAAGACTCGACAAAATAGATGCCAATATTTTGTGTTTTTGCTTATTATATAGTTTGAATAAAAATCAAAAACGAGTACATTTAAAAATAATAATATTTTTGTTTGTTTTTTTTTACGTATCGGAAGTGACCTTAGTTTAAATCTATGATGATAATAAGATTGATGTTTACATGTTTTTAAGGAAATTGCAACGGATACTTGTCAAAATAAAGCTCGTAATACATGTACCATATAACTAGTCTGTTTTATCATTTTACCAATTTAGTGCATTTAACGCAGCGGAGAGATAACAAAATTGAAGTGAGTTAAAGTTATTCTATTTATTCATTTATTGATACTACTAAGACACAATGCCGTACATTGACCAATAATGGTTTACTTTTATAAATTGTTATTTGGATTGAGAGTTGTCTCACCGGTACTCATATCACATCTTCCAATATCTACACTATTTAAGCACAAGATAATCTTTTTTTGTCGAAATGACATTTATGGATTTCCCTTTTGTTCAATATAAAATCATACACAAAATACAATGTACAAAGTACAAAATCTCCATTTTTCACTTATCAATATTTCAGATTTTCCCAACATGTATACATACATTGGATGCTTTCAAGATCGCACAGAAAGACTGTTTCCTGTAGGACCATACACCAAAAGGAATAATGAAATGTCCACCAGCATCTGCTTCAACTACTGCAAGAAATATAAATATTTTGCTACAGAGGTACAATATATATGCAATTATGTCCAAAAACGTAGTTTAACTTTAATTTTCATTAATCTTAAATATGTAAATGATAAATACAGAATTCAAGACTGTGTGTTCCATATAATAAAAAAAATATACTGACCGAGGTGAAGCTATTGCCCTGATGCATAGCCGAGAGCAAAAGTTGCATCCGAGGGGACAATAAACTTACTATTCAAGGAATATCCGGTCGTTTTTTTTTATTATATAGAAAAAGACAACAGACAATAACTTGCGGTGATAAATCAACTATCGTCATATATAAAGCAGAAAGCCAACCATAACGTTTAAATCATAAATACTATGAAAGACTAAGGCTACGTATTGAACTGACATCAACTCAAAATACAAAAGGTAAAAAGCGACGTCATTACTCCTGTGGCATTTTTAAAATTCTCCAAACCCGTTCCTGCATTGGAAATTCGGCAAAATAGAACGGCGCTTGCGGTCAAATAAAATAGTTTATCGAGGTCCAATACCTGGAAACTATTGCCCGTTTCAATAGTTCATCGCTTGCAATTAAAAAAAAATTAAAATATTGTATTCTTATTTTATATAGAAAATGATAACTGAGGTATACTTGTTAGAAATATGCAATCTGATTAACGTTAAATAAATAGAGCGAACAGCTAGGAGTTTGAGAATGATTTTCTTATTCACATGTCAGCATCAAAATGATTGACAATTATATAATTTCGGTAAACACCAAGAGTCTAGTACATGATTGTGTATACTCAGAAAACACAAATAAGTCGAGCTGTGTCAAACAGGATTGTGTAAATTTTGTTTTGTTTTTTGTTTTTGTTCTTTTTTTTCATCAAAAACAAGTACAATTCAATTGCATACAATTATATTGCATCAACATAACTAAGACTAAGTCTCTATGTTGTAATTGTTTTTTTGCATGGCTTTTATTCAATTCACTTTAATATGACAACTGGTAAAGTTGCAAAATATTTGAATATTGGCATCGTTGTTTTGCCTTTATTAATGTCACATTGACTTATGTCTTTGTCTTATGCTCAAATAGCTACCATATAACCAAATATATACCAAGGCTTACTAAACCTCATTTTTCGTATTTATATCGTTTACGTATCTGTAATTGCAGTTCAGAAACGAATGTTTCTGTGGGGACACACTCAGATCTGGTCAGTATCCTAAACTATTGGATGCAGATTGCAACCTGAAGTGCAATGGGCATATAACACAAACATGTGGTGGAACATGGACAGCTTCTGTTTATGAAATAAATAAAAATGGTGAGAAAACTTGTTTCTCTTTTAACTTTTACATGAAATAATATTATACCACTATTAACACATTTCTTTCTTTATTGTCGAAACGCACACGCTTGTATCACTATTAAATTTGTGTCCTTTTTTTCTCGTGTGAAGAAATATCATACTCAATTGTTTAACACGTAAAACCTTAAATCTTGACACAAATGGACTGTCCACAATATACGATTGAATAAGATTGTATTTGCAAATATGTCGGTACATTTTAAATGACTTGTATTCGTTCAAACTTCCTTTTTGTTTACTTGTAGATCATCTACCTTCCTAATTTGCTGTCTGTTTGTTTTTATCATTAGACGTTGTCTTCATGTGCTGGTTGTTAAAAGTAAACAATTGTATTCTAAAACATAATATTTTAGTTTTCTGAAGTTAAGCAGTAAATAAGTCACCGATATCAACTATTGAAAACGACATTTTGAAATTACTGACAATAGTGGTTGTTTTCTTTGATGAATTTTAACAACGAACTCTCAAGCTTACTGGTGTTTATAACATTATGTGTCTACAGATATCTTGTTCCTCTTATTTTTGCATTTAACTTATATTCCCCGTGTTTTGTAAAGTTTAACGATGTAATTTACAATAGTTCATCATCTTATCGATCAGCTTAAGATATTATCATTGTTGTAAATTTTAAAATTTCAACAGAAACTAGACATTTTAATGCTTCGAATTAAACAAGAGATTATAGTATTTAATTTAAGTGTATATGAATACCAGCAGATGGGTTGGTCATTTGCAGAGACATCAATTTTCAGTATTTTGAAATTTGATTAATATCTAAAGTCATTACAATAGCTTACATGATCTTAACAATACTACACATTTTCATTAATTCTGTCACCATGGTTAATTTTTTTCTTCTAGATCATGAGGTCTCGACGACAAACCAGACACCAACAAGTCCGAAACAAAGATCATCAGATATAGGTACATGTTAATTCTCATTTTTTTTAATTTATCAATGAACAGTATTTAATCTTTAGGTATAGAAAACTATTGTTTTACACCCAAAAAAAAAAATATTTGTGTGATCTGGATTAAATCTATAATTGACTACTTGAAAATAAAACGCACGCATGCATTTTTTAAAATAGCTTTAAACTGTCTGAAAATATGTACTTTAAAGAATGATTATCATGGTTAGTGTCAATATGCAATGTGGTATTCTACATTTCTGTGTTACGTATACAATTGGCTAGAATCGTATATATTATTTACTATCTGGTAAATTAATTCAAATTTTGCAAAAATCTTATGCTATGCATACTTTGCATACTTTTTGTTCGTTTTTGGTTTTATGATCAGCTCTGAAATTTTTGTACAAATTCTGGATTTTCAAATGTTTTAACCTCCATCATTTTGTTATTCACTGAAGAGACATTAATTGTAAAATACGCATCAGGTGCATTGAAATATTACTACCATCGGGTCGAAACATCTGCAAGTGAACTGTTTGAACCGAGGATATCACCAATCAGTAGGCAGAACTCGGTATAAGGAAGAAATCTTCATTATGCAAAGTTCTGATTCTTTGCTACCTATGTTTTGGCTATACTTTTAATTTTTTGCTATTTGTTTTTTAATTGTTTTTTCTTCGACAATTCTTGAAGAGAAATTAATTGCCGACATGGTATCAGGTGCAGTCAAAATGGTACCGCCAATGTTAGTAGTGCTTTTTAAAAAAAACTAATTCTTAATATACACAGAATTACAATGTATGATGTAAATAAAATGCTTGACTTTTAAAGTGACTGCCTTTCCTTTGTTGTTGCATTTGGTGCTGCATTGAATTATTAAAACGTTATACTTTGTTAGAGACTAGCTTTAAAAATAAGAATAAACCTAAAGACTGCTATGTTTACTCGAATTCTCAAGGTATAACATTATCTTTTATTGACAATATAATATATAACTGCATGCATGTCTATTGATAAGTTGCCAATAACAAACTTTTCATTGTTGGTCATCAGTTATCAACAACTATAGATACACCGACAAATCAGAAACCAAGTAATTATGATATAGGTAACTCCTCTTTTTCACATTTACAAATACGCACTATTGTAATTCTTATTACAATTTTTGTGAGAATATCAATAGCATTGGTGTCATTTTATTAATTTTCGTTGAAATCTATTCGTAATTACACACCACAAGTACCAGGTATACCGATCAAGAATGAGTGAAGAAATCGGAATCCCGAGAAACATTTACACGATACTGCTAAACGTGGAGGAGTGTAATCTGGATTTGAATCCCAAAGAGCATAATTCTCCGTAAGACATGTATTAAGAAATGAAACCAGATAGTACTTACTCACCGTTAGTACTCATGTGTAGTTGTTAAACAGCATTTAGATCTCGTCGCTTCTGGATTGGATTACCCGTTGTGAAATATACATTTTGTATATTTTTTTCCCCACACAAAGGAACATATTTTCAACTTACATTATTGTACGGAACCGTATTACTAACACTTTTTGTCATAGTTTATATTTGATCTATTGACATATCGAATATATCTTGTGTGCATTCATTTGTATCGATATATTTCAAATGTCTTGAAATGTGTATGTAAAGGTATGGATAGGACATACATTTTGCATTTTAATGAGCTAAACATTTTGTACCACGTTAATATAATTGATTCGAACATGAAATGCAAGATAAGCTCAAAGTTTGTTTTAATTTCTACTTATAACTATACAATGTACTTATATGGTGTGGGTTTTTTTTATTGCAAACATGTATTATGTTAAAAAAAAAGTCCATGTAGAAAGTGACTGTTCCATCGTATGTAAATTTTACAGTCAGTATAAAGATTAAGAAACTATCTGACTTCCTACTGTTATGATAATTTATTGTATTCTTTTGTAGGTATTGGTGTTGGAATATCCATTTTATTGCTCCTAATCATAGTTGCGGTTATCAGTTGTTTGTTCTGGAAAAAAAGGTACATTAGTGTCCAGATTTACTCTATCAATAAGTATAAATATTGATTTGCAAAATTGCGCTCTGTGTAGTTATTCATCGTCTCTAATGTTTGTTCTATTTGACATTTCTTGATCGGTGTAAGAAAAACTATTTCTTCTCACTAATGAGATACATGTCACATATAAAGAACAGCTATCTACAAATATTTGAAAAAGACGAATAAAATTCATTAGAGAAATATATTTCACCACTACAACTCAAGAATTACGATTAATATATCAACTCTCAACAGTAAATTCAAATGATTTAAAAAGCTAGGCAAACATTTAAAAAGTAGAACTTAACTGTATAGAGTTGAAGTATGGTAACATAACTGATGCACTATATGTCTTACATCGCACAAACAGTATATGTAAATAGAATAGCAAACACAACATGAATAACAATATAAATTTTAAAACATTTTACAGCCTACAAACGAGGACCGAATCGAAGTAATGGCAACACTGATGTGTCTGTTCATGCCAGGTTTTGTAATAAAAGGAAATGTTTGACTATTGTCACTGATACGGCCATTGTATGAAACATACATAAAAACGCATATGAAAACTAAAAGTGCAAAAGGTATTGTTAGGCGATTTTATCAGCCATTCAGTCAGTGAATATTTGCTTAACCGTTTGAAATCAGTATATCCTAATCTTCATTTGACTAAGCAAATATATTTTTTTCATGCATTATAATTCTTTGATTTTACCTACAAAAAAATAAGTAATCATATTTGCGTTATGAAAATATTTTGTCGATAGCGTTGTTCGAAACCTCAATCAAACATCGTAAAATCTTAATTTTACTTTCTTTTAATTTTAGAAAACAAAAGATTCATATAAAAGATTCGTCCATGACGGATCACGAGTATGATAGAAACCAGAATATAACCACCTCAGACAGTTCATCCATCGAGTTGCATGTCTATGAAAGTGGTCATTCATACGGAAATTCAAATTCGAAAATTACTACACGAATTTCAAATGGATATATCGAACCACAAACATGCAATACTACCGCAAAACACATGGACAATAAACCAAAAACAGATTCTGGGCATGCGCATGAGAAACTAGATAAAAGATCAATCATGAAAAACATCTTGCCTTCCTTGTTTCACAACTACTTTAAGTTGGGTAACGACAAAACTGACCAAGAAGCCGGGAATCACATAGCGGACGTATCAAAAACAGAGCTTGCTTTGGCAGCTGGTGGTAGCAACGGCGCATATGCTACTCTAGATTCAACTGAAACCGGCTTCAATAAAGGTAAACGCGTCTTCCCTCATAATAAAGAAAAAAGTGATCAAACAAAACTCGAAAAAACAAATCATGTGATTAAACATGTTAAAGGTGAAGGCGATTATTGCTGTGTTGAAGGAGAATATAATACACTGAACAAAATCCGGAGATTTTCGAATCATGACAGTTTATACAGTCATGCTGTTGATGGTGTTTATGACATATCCGGAAATAATAACAATTCAAAAACTACAGATAATACCTACGATCATTTCTTTGGAAATCAAACTGTAATAGCAGCTGATTATGATAATGTAATAAAATATTAGGAGGTGAAAATAATGTGAACATATGTTTCGAAAATTGATTTAACTGTAAATTCATATAATTTCACTCTGTTGTGTCACTTTATTTGTACTATCTATATATAAAAATTTTGAAAAATAACGGTGACCATATCATTACTGTTGCAATACTCGTTTGACTCATCGAATGTCTATGCCTATGCCACCACTTGGCACCCGTTGACGTTCGTTTCCTGTTGTCTTGTCTGTCGACGTTGTCGTTAACTCTTTTAAGAATCTCCTCACGCTTAAACCGAATTTTCCTTAGGGCAACAAATATTTGTATTTGTATATATTTCATCTGACGTTTGATCCATCATTGATTATAATAATGAAATAATGGGTCAAATGCAGTTGTAATGCAAAATTATGATCAGTAGATAAGTCTAAATGGGGAAAATATGTTTAGCTTAGTAGGATTTACAAATAGGGCAAATGATCAGAACAGTCGATGGTGTGAACTTCCTAACAAAACGTGTATGGTATAATTGTATGTGACATATGGTGCAATGGAAAAAGGTGTATGTGTATGGATTTTTGATTTATGGTTAAGAGTAATGATGAAATGGTGTTTGTGGACTGGTATGATTCCGTAACGTGTATACAAAGTGTGGTTGTCACAGTTTAAAACTATGTAAAATATTGATAAGAACTGATTTTTAACTTAATACATTAATTTTGAATATTGTGATTAAAAATCTTTCTTTTTTGAATGAAGAAATAATTTATTAGTCGCACGCTTTGCTTGAAATAAGATTGCAATATGGGTAATTTCAGATGGTTTAGATAGCAGGTGTAATGGCACTGGGTTTATGGTACACACAAAAAAAAGAGAGAGAGAGAGAGAGAGAGAGAGAGAGCAAAGTAAGATCTACAAATAAGTTAAATGCCTCAACCTGCCAGTGGGGGATATCAGTTTTCATGAGCCTCTTGTTAAGAGTCCATATTCAAATTGAAAGATTAAAGTTCTTCCAATCATGCAAACTGTTGCTTTAGTTCCTTGGATGAAGTTCGACGGAACGGAGGAAGAACGTTTGATGATGTGTACAGTTTATATCCTTCATTTGTAGCTCAGACATCTGTGATTACTCTAATATCTGAACGATGAGTCTTTATAGTCGTGAGGGATCATGTATAAATCTTTATCTTACCTCCTATACATTTCTAGTAATCTGATTGGTTAAAAGCGTCCTCGTGGAAACCGTGGATATTTGATATTAGGTTAGTATGGAGACGGGGCTTATGTCATACACGGTTAGTAGTGGAGTTACGTCCCTTTATATTCCATATAAGGTAGGGGGCGGGGCTTATTTCATACACGGTTAGTAGTGGTGTTACGTCCCTTTAAAAAAATAAAACAGTACTGAGAAAAAATCTTAAAAGTTTCAACAGACGACGAAATTGATGATTAAGATTGAAATAAATTCATAAAACACATTTAAATCTAACAAGTTGTCATTGTTGGCATCTGTTTTTGTAGGATCAATGGAGTAGTTTCTTTATCATGTTAATTCTAGCTGTATTGAAGACTTGCTCATTTTGATAGGTCACTGGTCTAAATTTTACACGTTAAGATAGTCGGTAAGATAAATTCGTTACATAGTGTGCTAGTGACGTAATACGGTATATATGGGGTCAGTAAATTCCATATGGGGTGAGAGCGAACCGTATTAGGTCACTTCGCTCTCACCCCATATGGAATTTACTGATCCCATATATACCGTATTAGGTCACTAGCACACTATGTAACTAATAGTACTCTCAGATTTGAACGATGTGATGGATAGTGTAAAAAATATTTCTGGCCAGGTTAGATCTGTTTGATAGATGTTTTTCTGATTGGTATCGTTCTAATGAATTAAGCCCTTTCAAACTGATTTTGTCTAGTTAGTTCGTATGTTGTACAGTTATACCACTGTCCAAGGTTAAGGAATGATTGGCGCGTTCTAACATGTTTGACCCTGTTATATTATGTATGTGCCTGCTTTAAGTCAGGCGCATGTTATTCATTGGAAGTTGTTTGTTTCTGTATATCAAATTTCTCGTTTGAATTGTTTAACATGTGTCATATCTCAAATAAGTAAAATAAAAGGTCTTCAAAGATAACAGGATTATAACTGTATGCGTCTAACACGTGTCGTCAACAAAAGACTCGTCAGTGACGCTCAAATAAAAAGTAAAAAAAAAGACTAAATAACATGAATAAATTACAAAAATTGAATAGCTTTCTTCAGTTATTTCATATCATATTAAGGAGACGTGTGTTAGACTTTGTCGGCTGCCAACTGTTTTACTTGCACATATTTTGTACTTATTACAGTGTTCCTGTATGCCATCACTCATATCAGGGAAATGCATGGTATGCTTCGTCATTTAAATATTTAAATAATATATAATGATTTGCAGTATGCTAGGTTGAACTGGATAAAAACTTTCAGTTACACCCTATTTTTTTATTCATATTTTTTCTATTAAAAAAGTTTAGTTTGTGTTTTTGTTTATATACTTGGAGTAACAATCAAATTACGATAACATTCAATAGAAAACTTTTTTTGTTTGTGTTTTTACGTATCGGAAGTGACTTAACTTTAACATTTATGATGATAATAAGGTTGATGTTTACATGTTTATAAGGAAACTGCAACGGATACTTTTTCAAAATAAACTTCGTAATACAATAGTCATAGTTCACCTGCCTTGGTATGTTGAAATTTAGTGCATGTAACGCAGCGGAGACCTAAAACAATAGAAGTGAGTTAAAAATATTTATGTAATTTGTTTTTGTTTTGTTAATTGAGAGAGAAAAAAAACGCTAATTTCATAGTTTTCCGATAACAATATATGCATTTCATTGCTTAAAAAAACAAGAAAAGTAATCGTCGCATGATTTTGTTACTAGACCTTACAAGTCAAATTGAATTGTCAACTCATTACATGAATATCATGTAAGACTCACTTTTTTCACGGGAAAGTCGCATGAACTTTTTAAATAAAATGAATATAATAACATTTAAAATTTAATTGAATTATTAAAAATATAAAATTTGTTATGTAAAATTCACATTCAATTCATTTGAAAATGTTCACGTGTGATTCGTGTGAATCTCAATTCACGTAAAATCAATATAAAAATAGTCACATTAGTTCCATATTTAAGTTCGGTTTGGGTGAATTTTGAAATGAAAGTAAGTTAAGAAGCAAATGCAATAATAAAGCACATGATATGGTTATCGACAAGATGTTTTAGATTGTCCTATGTTCAATATCAAATCCAAAACTGTATCGATAACATTCTTCTATTTTTGCATTCTAATATTTCATCAGTTTATAGAGATGTACAACTACATTGGATGCTTTAAAGATCGTCCTGGTAGAAGACTATTGCCTGCTGGACCATTTACCACAGGAAATAATGAAATGTCCACCAACATATGCTTCAATCATTGCAGTCCTGAAAACTATGTATATTTTGCAACAGAGGTAAACACTATGTTTGCAAACATACGTATTTAAAAATAAATTTTGAGTATTTATTGACGTTTAATACAAAACTCGTTGAGGTGGGACTGTATGTACGTGTTTTAACACGTGCATTAAGTTTGTATTATGTCCAGAATATATCTAATATAAGTAGCTGCAATATTCAACATAAAGAGGTTTTTACTAAAAAATCAAGAAATTAAAATTGATACTTTATTGTGAAAGAGCATCAGGAAAGGAACAAAATAAGCTAAAAATATTGATAGGTCATGGACCTCATTTTCGAGATATTTGAGTTTTTTAAAAAAGCGGGAAAAATCTGACTCGAACTTTTACCTTACATTTGTATTGGTATTATTTGGGTCTCAAATACAAAGAACAAAAATTAAGAAATTGCTTAAATTTTGGAAAATGGCTTTTTATGAGCTATTGAAGTCTTTTATACAAAGAAAAATGAGTGTTATGGGGCAAAATATTTTACCCTGCATTGATGGAAAAATACCGAGGAGTCCGAACATTTGACATCAATTTCCAAAACCTCACCTAAGTACATTGTATGTAAAGTTTCGAACTGTGTAACTTGTTTTTATATTACTAAAATTATAAAACAAATAAATGTTTAAACGGTATTCGATTTTCTGTTGCCCTTTTAAACATAACTTAATCTTACATATTGTTTTCACGTAATGATAGTCCGAAATTATGTAAATATAGATATCGAGGAACCAATACTCTTTCAATGTAAAAAGGTATTGGTTATAATGCTATAGTATATTTTAATTCTTTGCTAGTTGAATATAACGTATATTGCAGTTTGGATACAGATGTTATTGTGGTAATAGGACAAAGCTTGGCTCTAATCAGTTTCCAAAAATAAAAGAAAGAGATTGTAGCATGAAGTGCAGAGGGCATCTATCAACGACATGTGGTGGGATGTTGGCAGCATCTGTATATAAAATAAATAGAAATTGTGAGGATTTTTTTTCTGATCTTTCATAACATGATCATGATATCTTAGCATAGTGCATTATAAGCTCATTAGTCTATGAAAAACCTCTTGTATACATAACGCAATTACTTTTTAAAAGTAGTATACTTTTGTAAATATAGGCTTGCTTCAAACAAATACACAAAAACACACAAACAAGATCCATGGTCTTTTAATAGGATGCAACAACACCATATAATAACATGAATGCTATTTTTTTCTTTGATCTTCAAGTCAGTTAAGTTCTGCTGTTTTTACGTCGCGTACGGTGTTGGTGATAATACGGGTTTTGCTTTCCAGTTCGCCTTTATTGCATTTGTTAGAAGTTTCGGAATTCATAACTATATAAATGTATATATCAAAATGTGCGTAATTAAAAGTAGAAATGGAATATGCCTTAAAATCAATACTTTTATTCATTTTGTTACTCGAATGATCCCTAATAACACTGATTTTGAGCGTGTAGACAAGTAGCACCGCGACATATGTTCAGCGTTGCTTTGAAGTTATAATAATTCTTGTCATTTTTTAAACTTATTAAAAAAAAGTTGTACTGCTAAAAAGAGTAGTCTTTGGTGTTAATGGTGTATGTTTTATTTATGACGTCATCTTTAACTGGACGCGTCTGACCAGGACGAAAAGTTCACTTTGTTTTGTGGTCAAGCCGAAAATTGAAAAAAATAATATGGATATGGGTGAAGTTAAGAGTGATTTTTAAAGGTAATTCAAATAGATTATTCCGAAAATTATATATCTTTTTATTCCGTATATAATAAGGAAAAAAATATATAAAAAGTTGTGTCACAACATTTCAAAAGATCGTGGCAGAATTAATGATTTTTTGAAATTTGTGTTTCTGTCACAAAACCCAAATCTCGCATATTTTTTGGAGCTCTTCAAAATTCGAACGAATGCTGCAGATTCAAACCACAATTTACATATCCACCCTTCCTGTGTCAAACTTATGCAATAAATATACAACTTTCTATGTCTTCAATTAGTAAGTATTGTTTAAATTATGTCCTAAATTGTTCATTTTATTAAATCCGTTGAAATGTCACACTCGCCGTTTTCTGACGTTTTGCCGTAATTGTTAAGTGTTTTATGAAAAGTAATAGACAGTTGCAGTCTTTTCTACGATATGAAATTTTATTCAAACGTGAAAACTTTTTTTTTAAGTGTATGAAAAAAAAGTGTGTCGAAGTTTTAAGAGAAAATATTGAAAAAAAATTAAACGCGATCATTTTGTTTTTGTCTAGTCAAAATGTCACAAAACGCCGTTTTTTACATTTTTGTTACAAGTATGATAAGTCATATCATACAGTTTTGGAGGAGGGGGGGATTTGAAATTATAATAGCACAAAAAATACTATATAACATTAAAATCTGCTGTTCAGGGATTTTTTTGAACCCATTTTCGATCACATGTCGGAAGTATTTTAACGACACAGTCAGCGACTACTTTTGTCTAGTCATAATGTCACACCATGCTTTTTTACTTGTTTTGACGTTACGTTCTGTAAAACTTGACATGTAGTGCCTAACGTTGAAAATTGCGGAAGCCTTTACGTGCCATGCTAATTAACTTTTTCCAATTTGTTATAACGAATTATGAATTTGATATAACAGATTAGGAATTTGATATAACAGATTAGGAATTTGATATAACAAATTATCAATATAATATAACAGATTATCAATTTGGTATAACAAATTATCATTTTGATATAACAGATTATCAATTTGATATAACAAATTATCAATTAGAAATAACAAATTGTCAATTTGATATAACAAATTGTCAATTTGATATAACAAATTGTCAATTTGATATAACAAATTGTCAATTTGATATAACAAATTGTCAATTTGATATAACAAATTGTGAGTTTCTCTACCAATAGTATGACTTAATTATAATAATGAGATTGTTTGAAACGTTGCTTAACCCAAATTGGCCCATTTTTTTGTGTATTGATTCATTGTTTATCTGACGTCCAGCGACAAATATGTCATTGAATGTTTATTCAAAACTTTCTTAACAGGTTTAATGTTTCTGAAACCATGCATCTCCCTCCCCTTTTATCTATTATTAAAGGCAGTTTGGGGGACTAGTTTGAAGGTTCTCTATTCAGTACATGGGACCTGGGGCCGTGTCAATGAAAGTATCCTAGGATATGTCCTAAGATAGGTCTTATGACATTATTTAGGATGGTCTTAGGACGTGTCTGAGACATGTCTTAGGATGTAAAACAAAGCTGTCTTAGGACAGTCCTAACTACGATGGTCCTAGGACCATCCTAACACATATATATTTAATTGAAAAAAATATATAGAGATTTCTATGACATAGATTTTATTGTATTTTAATATTTATATATGTAAAGAGAGGGATGATGACTTTTATATTGAAAACAATTAACGCAAAATAAAAGTTAAAGATTTAACGTAATACTAATAAATACGTTATTTAAAAATATGATGGAAGATATAAATGATTTTAATATGAAAAAAAAAGTAAATAGTCACAAAACTTTGTTAAAGCAGCGGCGATATTCGTGCTTCAATTTTTGTACGTAAACTAGTTTTGTCCTTAGGTCCACTCGATTTCATTACATGTATCGAATGAGGATTAATTAAAAAAGAAGTAATTTTTTCCCATATTTAAATTTTTATTGCACCGTTTTGGTAAGTCGCAAAAAAGTTACTTTACTGATAGTATTTTTCAGGCTTCAAAAAAGGCAGCACGTAATAATTTAATGTAATACAATTAAATCTTTAACAGAAATTGAAAAAAAAAAAGTTTTATTAATTTGATTCTTATAACAGTTTGATAGTTTAATATTGTATTAGTATTTTTAGTATTGAGTTTATGCCATATTTGCTGTTTTTATTACGGTTTAGGACATTGTAACCTTTAGGACTATCCTAAGACACCTATTTGTATTTTAAATTATCAAAAGCGGATAAAGAATAAGCCCTTGACACCATTTGCGAGTATGATGGTCTTGTGAAACAATGATAGTCCGTCGGCAGGGGGCGATACATGACTGACCCGTGTTTTATTAAGAGAGAGCAATTTCTCTTGCACATAAAATTCACCCTTTTAGATTTTGGAAAGAGCAGGTTAAGGCTACAAGGAAGCACTCACACCCTCAAAGTTGAAACGGATTAATATAAGTTGTAATAACTTGTTTCCCAATCCACCATAAATAAATATGTTTAAACTAAAAGAAAAAGCAGCAGAAAAGACAGTGGTTTAAACTTTGTTTTTTAAATATCCTGTTTCAATCAAAAGAAAGAGAAAATATCTTTGCTCCAAGGGGATACTAATGTAAATGAATATTATTTTCCGTTTTAATTTAACTGTACTTAAAAAAAATGTGTGCCACTTTTGCATTTCGGTTCTATACGTAGCAAGTCAAGCAAACGGCTCATATAAATTATGCTGTATGATTGAGGAGTCATTGAACTGCACGAAATAAAAAAAAAGTACGACGTTATTTATACAATGCATGAAAAATAACGTCTAAATAACGTTACCAAAACTAACACCAACACCGTACGCGACGTCACGGGAATCTATTAACTGATTATTCTTTCAGTTATTGTTGTTTCTAATTCCGGCGTGAGTCGCTTGTCATACGAAAATCCATGGTTAGAACTAATAATGATACTTCCATCTAAGAAATTGTTATTTCGCTGCCTAGTGTTGCCTCCTCGGTTAAGTAAACTATGAAATCAATTACCATAAAATGTCATTACAAATTAACAAAAATGCATACAAAACAATAATGCGAACAAAATTCGGGAAAGGTGGGGGTCGATTGGTGGTGGCTTTCCTTTACATTTACCAAATATGTTAACATAATTAAATCACATTTACTAAAAAAAAATAGTTTTGCCTAGAAAATATCTAATCTAAAAATAGTTCCCTATACTTTAAACAAATAAATGCATAAGTAGAGCTTCAAAAAGGATTAACGTGGTCTATCAACGTATTTATTTTTAAAATTATTAATTCAGTTACCATAATTTACAGGTTCCCAGTTGTCGACGACAGAACAGACACAAAAAATTCCGGAAAAAAATCAATCTGACACACATTTATCAACTTGAACGATTTTAGTTGATCTTGGAATCAGTAATCATTCCTTTTTAATAAGTTGAAACAAGGGCATTAAGGGATAAGGCCGATCGTTAGGAACAACAACTTGACTGTCCATTTGTTTAGGATGATCAATATCTCGACTGTTCAACAAAGAATGGCACCTAAAAGTTCATCATAAACATTACACATACTGTTTCGTGCCAGATTGCATACTTTGGATTCAGTATTACTATTATTCGTTGGATACCAATTTTCGTTGGTTTCGTGTGCAGAGGTTTTATATGCAGAGATTGGCAAAACCACGGAATCAAAAATCCACGAAAATGCAAGTTTTCCTTCATTCACGAAAATTGGCACCAACGAAAATAAATTAATCCACAGTATTTTTATTTTAACTCTAAAGTCATTACAATATCTTTAACGTCAATAATCGATGGTACACCTTTCAAATAAGTTCCCAAATGAACCCCGGTAATTTGTCTCCTGATTTGATCTTCAATAATGTTTTGCAACAAACGATGTCAATTCATATATAAAAACTTAAGGGTAGCTGGTATATTTATGAATTATGAGTAATGATGAGTTAATGCTTATATAAGCGTGGGTCATATTTTAAATATTGTATATAAGTATAGGTCATTCTTTCTTTAATATTTATATAACTATAGGTACTGATTTTCAGTGAATGTTATATTAAAATGGGTTCGTTTTTTGAGGCAAAAATGGCACACCCCTACCAAAAAATTATCGAAGTTACCCCCCCCCCCCCCCCCCCCCCCCGTGAGTTACACACATATACTGTTCCTTCTTTCAGAATATACACCAACAATTCCGGAACAAAGTCGATCTGATATAGGTAAATCCTTTGTATATTTATTACCAAGCCCTAATCAAATTTTCAGAGGAACCAAAAGATATTGGTGTGGATATATTGAATTAGTTACTTTCGATCCGTAATTATAGATACAAATTTCCGTTCCTTTGTGGAATCTTTTTATTAACATTATTGTTATAAGCTACATGTATACTCAACTAGTGTCAATCTAAAATAATGCACACGACTGTTTTTTGTGAAGATAGTTTTGAATTATTTTAGAATATGTAATAAAATTATGATCATTATTATCAAATTTTTATGGGCTGGAACAATTTTAGAAAAAAAATACTATTCTACTAATACAGTCACTGGCAGATTCGTTTCACTAAGATCTTATAATTATAAATAATAATAATAAAAAAGTTTAATGTTAAATATTGTTTAAATGCTTTTATTACAAGTAGGTTAACAACGAGCAAAAAAAACAGCATAGTTTTGTGCTTATCTTTTAATCATGTTAATCGGCTTATTTTGTCTTTTGAAAACACTCCAAATGGCTGAAAACATTTTGTTAAACAGCTAGTTTAAGTTGGCATCTAGTTTTTATTCAGTATAAAGATTAAAAACAAAAAGACGTCATAATACTGGTATAATTAGTATATATAAATTTAAAACCATTGTAGGTATTGGTATTGGACTGACAATTGTAGTGTTCTTATCCATAGTTGCAGCTGTCTGTTTTCTGTTCTGGCGAAGAAGGTATATTCCCATACTAAATGTAAAAGATACCTAATGTGTTCTCTGCATAAAGATTTTCATTGTTCTCTGTTGTCAACAAGAATACATGTAAACAGCAAGGCAAACACAAAAAAAAAATCTAAATAAATGTAAAACGTTATTTTTAAAGGCGAAAATATTTGCAGATGGTGGATGAAGACAACTTCAAAGGAATGACTAAAACTGATAAGGTTTTTAAGGTGGTACCCAACACTTTCACTAAAATTAATTTGGCTCGTTTGATTTTCATAAAATTTTGACAAAGTATTTACTTTGAACCTTTGACAAAAACATAAAAATTTCAAAAAATTTGAACCAAACAATTTATCAGAAAAATTACACTGGTTATATAGCAGTTTGACAAAGTTTAACACTTATTTTGATCATTGAGAAGCTTAATATTCGCTTAACAATACAACGTAATTAAAACGTTTAGCTAATTTTACAGAGTAATCTCCCTGTAGTGTTAGGTACCACCTTAATGACAGATTAGGTATAAGAAAACCACTTTACGACAAATACATAAAAAGTATATGCAAAAACTACAGTGCATATGGCATTGATGAAAATAAAGTTACATGTGTAAAACCATTCAAACGGGAAAATCAATAGTTTAATCTATATGAAAAACAAGAAACAAAAAACACTTATGAAACACATCAGCACAGGACAACTACTGAACAAAAGATTAATGACTTAGGACAGGTCAAATGCAGCGAGTTTTAACGTTTTAATAGGTATCAACCTTTGTCCTTATCTTTAAAAATTGTGTAACATCACAACATAAAAAAGACACACAATAAAACTTACTCGTTTGAAATACACAATGTACGTGTATCCTCATCTCATTTCATTCAAAACAGTATTGTATTCATTTTTTACTATAATTGTAAAAAGGGATAAAGATAGTCCTTTTAAAACATATACTTCGTACTTTATTTGGCCTTTTGGAATTGTTTTGGTCGAGCGTCACTGATAAGTCTTTTGTTCTACGAAACGTGCGTCTGGCGCATATACAAAATTTCAATCCTGGTGCAATGTATTTATGATGAGTTTATATACTTTGAGTATACTTAACGCCAAATGAATTTTCGTTTTTACAGAATAAAAATATTTCCTATTTCCATGCCTATAAAATCAACTGTATGTACATAAACATTTATTTAATGTATCATTGATTGACAATACGGTATGTTATTTTTATTATAATCATATTTTATTGTTTTTATTTCAGAAAACAAAGAGCCCACAAAAAGGAATCATCAATGAGCGAACACGAGTATGATAGAAATCAGAATGTACCAATCTCAGATAGTTCGTCCATCGAGTTGCATATCTATGATAAATGTCATACATACGGAAATGCAAATTCGAATAATACAACACGAATTTCAAATGGATATATTGAGCCGCAAACATGCAATACAACAGCAAACCACGTGCACAGTAAACCTGTAACAGACCCAGTGCATGTGCAAGATAAACTAGATAAAACATCAATCATCAAAAACATGTTGCCTTCCTTACAACACAACTACTTTAAGTTAGGTAATGATATAACCGGCAAAGTAAAAAGGGACCACATTGCAGACACCTCACAAACAGAACTTCATTTGACAGCCAGTGGCAGCAATGGCGCATATGCTATTCTAGATTCAACGGCAACTGGTTTCAGCAAGGGTAAACGTATCCTCCCAGGAAATGAACAAACAAATTATCAAATAAAACTCGAAAAGAAAAATCATGTGATTAAAGGTGATGAAGACTACAGCTGTGGTGAAGGAGAATATAATACACTGAACAAAATTCGGAGATTTTCTAATGAAGGTAGTTTATATAGTGATGCAGTGGATGGTGTTTATGACATATCCGGAAATAATAACCAGTCAAAAACTACAGATCATATCTACGATCATGCCTTTGGAAGTCAAACTGTAATAGAAACTGACTATGATCAGGTATTTTAACATTTAGGAGTTGTTTGCATACATGTTTGTGAATATTTGATGTAATTGTAAATAGATATTATTTCACTTTCCAATTGTAGTTTAACATTTACAGGAGAAATGTGTTGATCATAATTTAGCAAAAACTGTTCTTTTTGTTTAAATAATATTTTATTTTCAAATTTAAAGTGCACTAAATATAATTATACAATACAAATAAAGGGATTGACAAACAAAAAGAACTTTTACAAATCCGTCTATCTTACTGTTCTTTTTTAATCCGTATGGTTCAATAAACTATACTTATAGTTTCATCCACTCATGTTATTACACAAAAATCCGGTAAGCCTGATTTGGTATAACCCGAATAATTCAGTCCCTCCCCGTAATCGATCTCTCTTCTTAATGTAGTTAGCGGAATATAACGACTGAATTATTCGGGTTAGATTTGGTAGGTCATACTCGTAAAAAAAGGGACAAGATTGTAGCTTCAACATTATGAACATATCCGCTATCATCTGTGAAACGGATAGTCCATGAGATATATATAAAAAAAAAGAAAATGTGGTATGATTTTCAATGAGATAACTCTCCACAAGAGACCAAAATAACACAGAAATTAACAACTATAGGTCACCGTATGGCCTTCAACAATGAGCAAAGCCGATACCGCATAGTCAGCTATTAAAGGCTTTAAAATGACAATTAATGTAAAAAAAAATCAAACGATAATACTAATGGCCTAATTTATATACAAACAATGAACGAAAAACAAATATGTAACACATAAATAAACGACAACCACTGAATTACAGGCTGCTGAGATGGGACAAGTTCATACATACACAATACGAAATGACAATATAAAACAATTCAAACAAGAAAACCAACGGCCTTATTTATGTAAAAAAAAAATGAACGAAAAACAAATATGTAACACATAAACAAACGACAACCACTGAGTTACAGGCTCCTGACTTGGGACAGGCAGATACATACAAAATGTGGCGGGGTTGCACATGTTAGCGGGATACCAACTCTTCCCCCTAACTGAATTGGGACAGTGGTATAACAGTAAAAAAATGTACAACAGAAGAACGTACTATAAAAATCAGTTGAAAAAGGTTTAACTCATCAGATGGACAAAATACAAGTGGACATGGCCGTGTACCAACTCGTGATAAATTACGCCGTTAGTTTTCTTGTTTGAATTGTTTCCCATTGATATGCTTCATACATTGTACCCAGCTTTTTAATATATGGTATACGAGTGGTCTTTTTTTCTCGTTGTTGGAGACCGCAGTGTGAACTATAATTGATTATATTCATTTTGCCTCTGGTGGATACGTGTAGTTGTCTTATTGTTCATACAGTTTTTACAGTAGATGTATTTTCTTATTTTGATTTAGCGGTTTACAGGTCGAAAATGAAGTGTATGAAAACATGCCTTGCAGTGGTTGTCATGCACATATTTTGTGCAGTACAAACTTACTTATCATGCGTCTTGTATTCCATTAATTATTAATCATAATGATAAGTATCTTTATTTTTATTTTTCTATATTTCTTGATTACTTTTATATAATATTCTTTTTCTTTATTTCCTCATTCCTTTCTGTATCTATTATTATGTGAGTGTGTTTGTTAGATTGTTTGTTTGCTTGTTTTCTTGGGTTATTTTAAATAAAAGTCGATCAATTGTTGAATCATAATGGTGTAAAACACCCTACTGTAGATAAAATAAAAGATATGTAATTCTTTGGTTGTTACATATGATACGTCATAAAAACCACTTTTTCATGTCAATCGTGTTAATAGTGACATCAAATGTAGAAAATGATGACCTCTGTTATGTATTTAACAATGAAACATTGTAACCGGAAATTGTCATTAATATTATCGGTGTGTAACTTCCCGTGAAAAATCGCGACCCCTACTTTACTTTTATGGTATACTCGCTAGGTAGGGATAAATGGAGATATTTCGGATTTTCGTAGGCATTTGTGTTTTAATCTATTGTGATGGCGGTAAGTCTTGCATTTTTAAATATTCGAAAGGAAACTAATACTACTAAGTACAAAGTAATAATACATTTCAAGCTTAAAGTACATATTTGTAAATTTATAAATGAATAGCAATGTGCCGAATGTTTGCACTTTTAAAATTATACATTTGGGTCGATCCCTGGTGGAGAGTTGTCTCACTGGCAATCATACCAAATTTTCTTATCTTTATAATTAATATATTTTGTAAACCAAATTATATCTTATAATTATAATTATATAAATTGATGCATACACTACACTAAACAAAGTTGTAATATACACAAAGAACAACATAACTTATTTACTAATGTAGTTTCTAAGTAAGTTATGCAAAGACTGTTTAACCAGAGACTTTTAAAATAAACAAAAGAAGATGTGGTATGATTGCCAATGAGACAACTCTCCATAAGAGACCAAATGAAACAGAAATTACCAACTATAGGTCACCGTACGGCCTTCAACAATGAGCAAAGCCCATACCAGCATGACTCGTTATTTTGTATAGTGTGTATCAGTACACAATGCACTGATGTACTGTATTGCTTTTAAACCCTTTAGCACAACAATGTAAATACGAGGAATGCAACTCGAAGAGAGATAGACGGCCTGTGACGTGTGTGGTTGAAGATATACCAGAAGATGGGAAGATTGTCTCCATTGAAATAGTAGAAGAGAAAAAGAAAAATAAGTGTACAGAAAATGAAAATTATGGATTTAATACGAAATCAATATGGGTGTCTGACAAATGCAGTGCAGAGTTTAAAGTCTGCTTTATCAAAGGTACTACATTTAGTAAATCAAATCAGGTTCATAGACGACTAGTATTCAAGAGTTACTTTAAGGGTGACTGTCATTTTTATTTTTCTTGGTTATTCTCTAAATATTTCACCAGATGTATATGATAACCCCTTTTAAAAAGTTCGTCGTATGTGACTTGTACATTTTAATGTACATGTTGTTTATAGCGAACGTTATTAACACTACTGTAAACACAAGACTCTTGATTTTGTTTTGAATATGCCAAATTGATTGCATTTATGTTTGGATTTTTAAATTTAGGTGCAATCATCACGGCGATATTTTACATTAAAGGATTAAACATACAAACGATATAAGTGTTAATGTATATGTCTCTTTTAAAGCTATAATCACTTAATTATGTCTAGGATCCTATGAAACAAATGAGAAGTATTATTGTTCTTGTCCATTCTTACATTGTTAAATCCGATTAATGTCCTCGGAGAAAATATCACATTACAGGCGATAATGGCTTAATCTAGGTAGGAGTCCTTTTGCGCCAATTACTTTTTTCAGGAGTATCATTGGCGCCATTTTTGTTTTTGCAAATGTATCAATTGCACCAATATTCAGAACTCATTTGCGCCAATTTACACATATCTATCATTCATATTATGGATTATTATGTATTTTTCTTGTTTTTGGCTTATAAAGTATCACATGTGCGGGGCTATTTCAAACAGAGAATTTCTTAAAATGCATAAGAAAGCCCAAAAGAGAAAACAAATAAAGCTTTTGCTGATTCTTTTTAAGCCATATATATGTTGATGAAGTGTTTTGTTCCCACCATCCGTATGAGCTGAAACCCCATCTACCACAAGACGTACATATGGGGGTCAGAGGCGTTCCACAAGAATTTCAATAAACTGTTATGCATCTTATCCTTCAATGTTTGTATTGTTGGACAATATCGTGAAGCTACATTGTACAAGCTACTACATACATTGTACATTACATTGCGTATCAGCAGTAAGAAGTTGACATGTTTCAGAAGATGAAACATTTTCCGTGTAAACTGCCCGGATAAAGTAGGAGAGAAGTATTTTTACGTTCAAATGGCGCAATTGTATGTTTCAATTTTGGCGCAAATGATACAACAGGTGGCGCAAACTTATTAGCATTGGAGAAAGAAATCTAAGGCTTAACTTACTAGGTCATCTAAAACAAAAGGACGATAACTTGGCCCCCTTCCAATAGTTCAAAATCTTCTCTATAGTGTCATATTTTCCCCGTACACGAATTTCTTTTGGAAATACCTTGCACATCACTCTCGGTTTTTGATGGGGGTCGTGTTACTCAGTCTTAAGTTTTCTTTTCTTTGCTTTGTTTTGTGAACTGTTGTTTGTCCTTTTGTGTCTTCTATGTTTTATTTTTATTTTAGTCGTGTTGATATTCCGTCCATGCAAACTCTAACAAATCATATCCAGAGTCTATTGAAATTCAATCCACTTACATTTCATTTGAAATATTGTTTAGAAGCCAACATTGTACTTGTATTGTTGGTTGATGGTATACTCATGATAAGACAGTACATGTCCTTTTAATGTCTCCCAAGTTGTTGTTACAAAATTATCCGTATACTATCTTGTCTTTACGTTCACAACATATTTACAGAATGAGTTCAAGCGAAGTTAAAAGCTTTCTGAACATCGAGTTCGCTTTATTCTGTGGTTTACATTTTGAAATGAACTTTATCATTTATATATGCTTTTATCTGTCCTGAGTGTTCTTGCATTGATTTGTACTACTGTAACATGTATATTCCTGTTGCATAATGTTATTTACTTTAATTTAGCGGTATTTTTAACATTGCATTATAAGCGGGAGTTTTGGCTAGCCATAAAACCAGGTTCAACCAACATTTTATTCATTGACCAAGTCATGAATATGGCAGTTGTTATCACATAGTCCGTTTCTTTGTATATGTTGGAGTTTGTTTTGTAGCAGTTCAGTGTTTCTGTTGTTCCGGTTTTTCTCCCTTAGAGTTGATGGGTTTCTCTCAGTTTTGGTTGTGACCCGGATTTGTTTAAGTTAAATAGATTTATGACTGAATACTAATATTCCCCTATTTATACCTACATGTAGTTTCTCTGGACTGAATATTGCCTGTTAGCCATTTTTCGACCTAGTTGCTTTGAATAAAAAGGGATGTAGAAATATTTAATGTTTACTAACCTTGACATTTGTTTGATCCCCCAGTAATATTTTTTCTTATCTTTAGACATAGATGACGACTTCTCTACTACAACTGTGAAGATAACTAGCACAATCAACACAAATAAAAGATCTACACGGTTTCCAGGATATTTTTCAAAAACCACACATGGTAAATATGTCACCTTCATAATAATAACATAAACTATACCAAATTTTCAGCATCAGATGCGCATTTCGACAATCAATTTCTTATCAGTGATGCTCGAGACCAAAATACTTAAGTCCATAGCTTATGAAGAGGACGAAGAGCTATAAACCAAAATGGACAAAAAAAGGAGAAAAAATCATTTGACATTCCATCTTCGGTGTTGTGATTTAAGACTAGTCAGTAGTCAAATGTACTCACAGGATTGTATTAAAGACGTAGCAATTTAAAAAAAGTACCGGCAAATTAAAGAGATTTAGTAATAGTGCTTTATGTTGAAAGAATATCCAACGACACGATAAAAAAGTGTGTTTGCTTTCGATATCAATTGATAATAGAAAAACGAATTTGAAGATACTTTTTTCATCTACTATAATAATCATGATGTTTTTTTTTTCAATTAGATTCATTTTTTTTTAAATTTTATCAGTGTCAGTTACATATGTAGTCGATATGAAATTGAGGTATAATACTGAACATGTTTTAATGTATTTTTAATTGATTACTTAGGTAGGATACAAACGAGTACCAGAGCAACCAGAGAAACTACAGATAAAGTCAAATATGGTATGTCGATTTCTTTATTAGTCAAGAACATAATTATTGCGACCACAACTATTAGAGTCCATGACGTTATATCTCACCATTGGCAATTTATATTTTCTAAAGTATAATGCTTTGTTTAATTGCTTAATCTATTTCTTGTTGTTTATACTTAAGGTGGCAAATATTGCTGTTAGTCATGACGAACTCAAATTTGAATTGAAAATAACACGAAATGTGTTTTTTTTTTGTTTATTTGTTAATTTTTTTTGAAGGGGATAAACATTTTGCCTTGCTCTCTAATGGTTCCCTCAGAGTACTTGTAAGGACGATCATGGTGCTATATGAGGCATCGGATATAACGGAAGATTCCGACCAAACGGGGCTATGTATTTATGCATCCTGCAGAACGGACACCCTGTTTAGTATTTGATTTGAGAAGTCCGTTTAAACCATACTTTTTTTTACCCAATATATTCTTTCATTTTTATTCGAAACAGTGAAAAAACAAATTCAGAACTGTGACATTCAAATATGCTTAAAAACAATGCGAAATTAGTATATATTGGTTATTTTGTTTTCTAAAAGATTATTTACCATGTTTACATTACTGTGTAACAAGTGTTGTGTGGCGCATTCTAAATTAGAAGAAATTATAATAAACAAGTTGAATGATATGAACATATAAACAGGAAATGTCCACTATATTATAATTGCATTTAAGTAATATGAACTTTATAAGTAAGCATGTCAACAATATATCCTATAAACATAAGAAATATTCAGAAGTCGATTACATGTATGAGGGTGATATCATACTTGACATATTTATGACCCGTGTCTATTTCCTTTTGTTTTATTTACAACCTTATTGCGTGTACTTGTGTCAAGTGGTCACTATTTATTGTTGATACATGTATGAGGGTCTGGATGTGGCTTTCGTAAATAGACTTCCTCCCCCATATAACATATTTATCGATATCCTAGCACTCGGGGTGGGGATTGGCCTTTTACATATTGTTGTAAATACCTTAACTTAGTGACACGTCTTCATTAATCCCGAAAGGGAATGTACATGGATTCCACTGTACCCTCCCAGCTCTCGAAGGGTGCTCCGAATAATAGACGAATCTACAAGTAAAATACATACTAGGTTCAAAAACTACAGAGGCGGGGGGGGGGGGGGGGGGGGGTAAATAACAAAAGAATAGAGACTAATGACAGAGGGTCTAAAACATGTAGAGAAAATGGCAAAAATAAAAATACAGAATACGGAACTGAAGGACACCCCCCCTTTCCAGACCCTCTTGTGTAGTCGGTATGCACTTACAAATCTTTAAAGATCTATAACGTCAAGTGCATTCTGTTATACAACACGCATAAATTCATTTCAACATGATTGTTTTAAAAAGTTATCAGTAAAGATAACCTTTTAAAAAATCCTTGTTTATCGGAATAAGTGCATTGTTTGTTTTATTTTTTTGGTAATAACATCACGGGGCTAAATATAGGACAGTGGTGTCAGACCAGCAATTCGCCCACTTGAATTTAGAAAAGATGTAAAAGTAGCCCTTTCCTGGCAAAAAATAGTTATTGTAGTGTCATTTGTTTTTTTAACAAAGATGAAACTTTCGACGATATATATAATATACATGTAGGTCATTTTTGGCAAAATTTACTTGTCTCTGGTTTCGCAATTACAAATTGAGGATTTCATTGTAAGACTTTAAACTTTCAAAAAAATGGTTGAAAATTGCCATATAAAAAGGTGATACAGAATATTCCTCGTTTCTGAAAAAAAAGAGTAACCGGTATTATTCATGATTTTTTTGGTACCAAAGCTACATGTACCCTTTGTATTTTCCATACCCGGCAAGGATCTGGATAGGGTTTACAGAAAAGAGATTCGGGTAAAACGTGCAGAAATAAAGGATAAAAATTGAAGAATGAAGAATAATAACACCAAAACATAAAGAATGGAGAACAGTGCTTTTCGTAAGTTAAGAACAGCCAAAAATGGTCTAAAAAGTTTAAGAATAAGGAAATGAAGGATCCAATTCCAGAATCTCATATAATTATGCAAAGTGTACGTCAACATGTTGAAACTAAAATAAATAAAAATAAATTTTCATTTCCAGCAACACCTACATACCCAACCAATAGTACAAATGGAAACAGAACTTCTCAAGTCGATAAAATTCTAACAGCTGGTATGTATAATGGTTAATTTATTATGTTCTGTTACTGTACATGTACAGTCTTGAGTCAACAGTCACAGTGTTTCACCTTTGAAAAATTCTCCCATTATTTCATAAAAACCACATTTAAAAAAAAATAATTCTACATTAGTTTAACATTAAAAATATCATCAAAATCAGATCTCAACTATGTTAGTTTTTGACATCGGTTTGATATAGAATAATAGGGGAATTTTTGATAGTATATATATATATATATAAGGTGAAACGTTTTTGACCTAGTAAAATTGTACTGACATGTACTGCAAATCAACCAATCGTCACTAGTAAGTTTTATATAATGATCTAGAAATAACCATACAATTATAAATAGGAAGTTTATTAAAAAAAAAACAACAGTTTCAATAAAAATCAATCAACAAAGAAATAGTAGACATAATGGAGCTACCATTTGATTTTTATGGGGGGAGGGGGCTAGGATGAAAAATTTTGTCCTTCATTTTTTTTTTAGTTGTAATCCCTGTCCTGCCGTTTTATTTTTTACTCTATTCGATCCTGCCTTTTGTTTTACTAGTTTATCCTGACTTTTTTTACACAAATTGTCATCCTGCCTTTTTTTTTACCAAGTTGCTCATCCTGCCTTTTTTTTCACTCAAAACTCCTGTCCTGCCTATTTTTTTCAAATTTCATCCTAGCCCCCCATAAAAATCAAATGGTAGCTCCCTAATGGTAGACAGAGTGTATTTTAATGGAAAGTATGGTATGATTGCCAATGAGACAACCATTGTCACCAGAGTGATGTAGAATTTAACAACGTTTCAATTTACCACTGAAAAATAAGGAGACATGTTTAAGTTCTACAAACTCAAATGGGTGGTGGGAGGGGATGGCTTTAGTCATGATGTCGCCGTGGTTTACGGGTCAAGTATCCAGATATGCAATGTAATATGTGTCACTGCGCATGTACCAGTGCTGATAAAAAAATCTCCAAAAACATGTAAATGTATCAATATCTAAAAATGTACACTAAAGAGGAATTCATTAGTTCAAGTTCTAAATTAAAACTTGTTATCATGTTATAGGTATTCTTGGAGGCGTGGTTGGAGGGCTGATATTTCTGTTATTGGTATTGATATTATGTGTTGTCATCCTGAGAAGGTAAGCATGCGAATATTACACTAAGCGAAAATTATTACCCTGACCTTAGTTTTGAACTACTGTAGTTAAAAAAACAAAATCTGAGGTAAATTTTGTAACTTCTTGCGAATAGCTGAGTACTAAATAAAATTCAAAAACTTAATTGAAATTGGTCCCACCAGTACCCCTAACTCTGACTAATAACCAAAAAAAAAAAAAACCATAACAAAAACAGCTGAGTACTGACTATATATGCTTTTTTATGATACCGACTTTAGATTCCGGAATATATTATTTTCAACAGGTTTTGTACTCTGTAAAAAAGTAAACCAAAGCTTACAAGCGTTGCAATGAGGGATTGGCTTTTTTTCTTGATGTACTGTAGATAGCACCGTAGCCATAGCTGACAATGTAAAACATCTGCTGATACATTTTAAGTCTATGATTTTGATACGAGACTCCATTACTCGTTTCGAAAATCCATGTTTTATTTCTTATATATTTTTTTTTTTACAGATTTTCATGTTTTAATAAACGAAAATACGATCAACATTATAATAATAATGGACATAGGAATGTAACTTCAACTGATTCTCAAGTGACAACCGTAACCAATGGCGACAATGAAGAATACGACACTCTCGGAATTTATAGCGAAGGGAGAAATCATCAGTATGATGAATTCTCACAAGTTCGTTTTGATCAACCACATAGTTATATGACAGTGTATGATTCGTTGGAACCTCCGAAGTTACCTCCCTATAATAATCGTCCTACTGACCTTGGGAATAATGCACGTGTTCATGTAAAACAAACCCCGATTAGTAAGAAAGAAATGAAAATCGGAGATTATATCGATTTGTCTTCAACCGATGATGGGTCCGATCGGTCAAAAATTTTAAAAGTGTCAACTAAAAATAAATATAAAAGTGACGATTTTTGTGAAACCAAAGATTTAAACGCGACAAATTACGAACTTGCAAAACCGATTTCGAACACTACGTCATATGAACCACAACAGTATGAACTTGCAAAACCAACCGACAGTGAAAAAGAGGCCCCTAATTGTGTATCGAACAGTGATAGTGCGTGTAATGCAGACACCTACAAAATTGCTGGTGAAAGTTATAACAAATGTGCAAAAAGTGAAAACAATCTGTATAGCCATTCTGAAGATGTGTACTATGTAACACCTCAGCAATATGGCGGACCAAGAAAAGCAGATAACGCTAATTATGAATTATGTAGAGAAAAACGGACATCAGATGATTATGACTTATTTCAAAAGAAAATAAATGTATAGTTCAAATTTAATACATTTCAACTTTTCATGATTGCACCACAGATAAAAAAAAAAGCAGCTATCGAAGCAACTTATTCTTGCCTTTTCGAACAACTGGTTTAACTATTTTTTAATGAGACTTCTTATTCGTATTTGCTTGTTTTTCCGCACTTATATTGGTTATAGGGAAAATGGTACTATGTATTCTGCCATAGGCGACAATACTAACATTTTCTAAATTTACCAGTTTTTATAATAAAAACCTGGATAAAACAGTTATGTGTGGTGTTAGTACTTTATTACTGTATTCTAAAAATTGAAGCCTAATAGTATCATGACCAATTTCCAACGGAGCTGGTTTATGTTATCCATGCCCACCGTCATTTTGCACCAAATTTATGAAATTTTGGAAGCCTTTTCGAATAATTCTCTAGAAAATATTTCAATAGGTTTTAAAATTAATATTGTAAATTTACACCCTGCAGTTATCCATAGATAAAATAAAAAAATACATTGTACCCTTACATCCAATCACAGCGCTCCTAAGTTGACTTCCTTCACCTGTCTTGGGTACACAAAAGGCAAACCTAATGCTGGGAAAATGTTATACTACCGTTTTCCCTATATTGGTTCCCCTTCTTATATATTTACTATGCCTTCGGCATATACATTTTTCACCGTTACCGTTAAAGACACTAGGCGATATTTAGTTTGCCAATTTGCATAAACACAGTATTAATATTATAATCGCTGAAGATTGCATGTTGGTATTTATATGTCTTTTGTTTGTTGGATTACTGTCTAAATATGGAGAAACAGTCAACACTATCACATCTATCATTAGACATGAGAGTGGACAGTCTGAGTCAGTTATTAAAAAAACTCTATGACAGTAGAAATTATTTCAATTCTTCCATAATTGTAAACTTTTCACATGTATGTACATTTTGTACATTTTGGTAGGATTAAAATGTAATACAGTAGTTATATAACAGGAATTGCCAAAAATACTGGACATAACAACAAACCATAACAAAATACCAAAACACATGTACATCTCCTCCCCAAAAAATACAGACGTACTTGTATTTTTGTCCATCTGATTCAAAACAAATTCCTGTAAGCTTTCATGCAACATGTTTTTTTTTATGAATCGAAATGTGTATAATAGCCACGTCCACTTGTATTCTTGTCCATCTGATGAGTTAAGCCTTTTTCAACTGATTTTTATAGTTCGTTCTTATGTTGTACTGTTATACCACTGTCCCAGGTTAGGGGGAGGATTGGGATCCAGCTAACATGTTTAACCCCGCCACATTATTTATGTATGTGCTTGTCCCAAGTCGGGAGCCTGTAATTCAGTGGTTGTCGTTTGTTTATGTGTTACATATTTGTTTTTCGTTCATTTTTTTACATTAATAAAGCCGTTAGTTTTCTCGTTTGAATTGTTTTACATTGTCTTATCGGGGCCTATTATAGCTGACTATGCGGTATGGGCTTTGCTCATTGTCGAAGGCCGTACGGTGACCTATAGTTGTTAATGTCTGTATCATTTTGGTCTTTTTTGGATAGTTGTCTCATTGTCAATCATACCACATCTTCTTTTTTTTTTTATATGTACACTAATGACAATTGTCATTAAACAACACACGGTCAAGATATCCTGACTTGGTGCAGGCGCCACATTTGGTGGGTTAAACAAAATTTAAGGGCGTATAAACCGTTATTTAGCTGTAACAGAAACTAAAGCTCGTACGCCGTGCAACTATAACACTTGATAAAAACCATGCACAGCGGAATTTTTATCAGGATGCCTAATTTCCTAAACATGGAAAAAAAAGACACATTATTTGTTAAACAGCTACATGAAGTCATAATTTCTTTTCGCGACTACAAGGAGCTAGCTACGACAGTTGATGCGATGGTATATTTCTGCCGCACACTGAGTAAAAAAAAAACGAGAACCAGCATTCCTTACATAGTTCATGAATTATCACCATAACACAATACTGAAACAGAGAGTATACATGTATCAAGCAACTGGGTTTTCGATATCACAAACTAGTCAAAACATTTACTAAATTTTATCATCGGTATAAAGACATCATTCGTAAATATAGCTCAACATGCAGACTTCTAATACGTTCAGGTATTTCACATCCAATTTTTTATGGTAATATTCTTTATAAAGCACAAAGGTGTCAGTATTCACCTCAGAAACTTACAAAACCTTTGAATAGACTTATTAAGAAGGGATATAATTACGATACTGTTGTCAAGTCATTAAAGATTGCATATTTTGGCGTTAATATTGAGTCACTGATAAGGTCTTTGCATCGGAACTAAACACATTATTTTTTAAAAAACAGTTGTTGGCATGACACGGGTTATGTTCTTCTCATATATGTTATGATGGTATGATACTAAACCCCTAACGGGAAGGATTGTGCCTGATGTTCATATGATGAAATCATAATCTTTCAGTCAGTTTAATTGAAGTCTGGAGCTGGCATGTCAGTTAACTGCTAGTAGTCTGTTGTTATTTATGTATTATTGTCATTTTGTTTATTTTCTTTGGTTACATCTTCTGACATCAGACTCGGATTTCTCTTGAACTGAATTTTAATGTGCGTATTGTTATGCGTTTACTTTACTACATTGGTTAGAGGTATAGGGGGAGGGTTGAGATCTCACAAACATGTTTAACCCCGCCGCATTTTTGCGCCTGTCCCAAGTCAGGAGCCTCTGGCCTTTGTTAGTCTTGTATTATTTTAATTTTAGTTTCTTGTGTACAATTTGGAAATTAGTATGGCGTTCATTATCACTGGACTAGTATATATTTGTTTAGGGGCCAGCTGAAGGACGCCTCCGGGTGCGGGAATTTCTCGCTACATTGGAGACCTGTTGGTGACCCTTTACTGTTGTTTTTTATTTGGTCGGGTTGTTGTCTCTTTGACACATTCCCCATTTCCATTCTCAATTTTATGTATCAAGCAAGTCTATAAAGCCTTTATTGTTGGTTGGTGTCACTGTGAGACATGAATTGAGTTTAAATTCGACATTGTTTACTGTTTCAGTTTTATTCAGGTCATAAAAATGAAAAGTAGGTTTTTCTAGTCCACTGTATATATAGAGGACCAAAGGATGGACATCTGAACGATTACAGGTCAATCACACAACCTGCAAAATGGAACAAATAATCACTGAACAGTGAGCTTTACGCGATCTCGTTATGACGAAATTTTAACACCTTTAGAGCTTAATCATTAGGACATGAACTGCTTTAATTTCCGGGCATATTGTACAATGCTATTGGTATTGTGTTAGGCTTGCTCAGCGATAAGTACCTGACAGAGAGTAGTAGTTTGCGGTCTGTTAAATTTTTGTTTTTTCGCCCGTCTCTATTTTAATGGGTTTTTTGGGGTTTTTTTCTGGACTTATTATTTTGTTGCACCTTTTTATTTTCTAGCTTGTAAGCAAGTAAAACATTGTTACAAATTACATGTATTTGAAACGAGGCTAACGACATCCAGCGTTATACCAATGTCGATTGAACCCCCAAATCAAATTTTAGATTTATTTGAATAAATTTTAATGTAATAAACTGTGTGTACCCTGTTTGCAATTAAATGTTGAAGCTTCATCTATTAAACTTTTGCGTTAAATCAATACGGAAAGGGAAGTTTTTAAATTATCCAAATAAATGGTCAAACGACAGAAAATTTTACAACCCTGTTTATGGAAAGTTCAATAAAATTACAAGCGTTCTTTGTTTACTCAGACATGATGTGATTAAAAGTAATGTATTTAATAATGGTAATAAAATTAATGTTGTTTTATTTAATTTGATAAATATCATAAAAGTTAACTGCATGCACATGTCATTTTAGATAACACACATACATGTAGGTTTCTCATGGCATCTTATACAATTGTGTTATATTCGTCTGGTTTTCTGTATATGTTCTTAGGAAACTCATATATTGGTGAATGTATTAAGTTAAACATGTCTTCAAACTGTAAGTATGCAAGTAAGATTCTGAATAATATGTGGTATTAGGTAGAAAAAACGAATGGTCTTGTTTAAAAACACGTGCTGACGACAATCGATCATGCATATTGACCTAAATGTTATCTTTATTTTAGAGTCGTGGTACTTAAAACTCAAATGCCAATTATAACTTTTTTCCGGATTTCGTTTGAATTTTTAGAATGGATCTCTTCGCTTCGAAGAAAGTGGGAAGCTTTTTAGTGTGTTTTGGATGGGATCCCTCACTTTATAGTGTCTTTTATAAATTAGATTTGATCTCTATGGTTATTGGTGTCTTTTGGTGGGATCTCATTGGTTTTTGGTGTTTAAGGCAGGATCTCATTGGTTTGTAGCGTCTTTTGATGGGATCTCATTGGTCTGTGGTGTCTTTTGGTGGGATCTCATGGGTTTTAAGTTTCTTTTGGTGGGATCTAATTGGTTTAAGTGTCTTTAGGTTAGATCTCATCGCTTTTTTGGTTTCTAGGTTGAATCTCATTGGTTTGTAATGTCTTTTCACCAAAAGACATTGGTTTGAGTGTCTTTTGGTGGGATATCTTTCATTGGTATTTAGTGTCTTTTGGTGAAATCTCATTGATTTGAGTGTCTTTTGGTTGTATCACATTGGTTTGTAGCGTCTTTAGGTTGGATCTCATTGGTTTGTAGTGTCCTTTGGTGGGATCTCATTGGTTTGTAGTGTCTTTTGGTGGGATCTCATTGGTTTGTAGTGTCTTTTGGGGGAATCTCATTGGTTTAAGAGTCTTTAGGTTAGATCTCATCGCTTTTTGGTGTCTCATTGGTGTATTTTGATTAAGATCCCATTGGCGTAAATGCCATACCTACCGTAAGTCATGACATTTTACCTGTTGTAACGTTTAAATTCTTTTAATATTATCAAATGTACAATGTAGTGGGCGTCTATATAGTCTGTCAGTAGTGATCGTTCATTACAGGACTATGCTACTGACAAGTCTTTTTTCTCAAGTTTTGATTGCAGTCGGACTCGGCAAAAGTGTAAGAGATATACTTTATCTTTGCAGGATATACATTATATGTAAAATATAGATTATCATTGTACCGTTTGGCGATATCTTGAAGTCTGTGATCTTTTATTTGTACTGCCTATGGGTACATGTATTGCCTTCAATCTTAGTCATTTTCATATAGTTTTAGTCAGTAAACATTTAATTTTATCAAAACATAACAGTTATTTTTGTTATCTACGATAGAGACTTGTTCATTAATATGAATTGGGACATGTTGTTGACCGATACATTTTACCTTCAAGAAACTGTAGAATGATATTTGACGTAGAAGCGTCTGTCTCTACCTATTTTGAAAGTAAATGTTTGACGTGTTGACGTCTCTATGAGATAAACTAGGGGTTAAAAAGGGAGCTGCCACCATATTGTTTTTTTATCTACTTAAAATGTCAAATACTTATAAACAGTTACAAATGATTTCTACGCCATTTTCGTAAAGTTATATAATGTTACATTTGAATATATTTCTTTCGTTTCTCACAAATTGATTTTACATGTTATCTACAAGTTAATTGTGTGTATGCAACATGTAAGCATTGCTGTTCAATAAAGAAGTGCTCTGCACTCTTTGTACATATGTAAAAGTACAATTTGCTGTATTTAACGATATACCTATTGCGATTATTGTGAAAACATTATTCGCATTCTAACTTTTATTTGACAAATGAGTATGTACAGTATTATATGTCTCTGGTATGTACAAAATGTAGCAACAACCTGTAAAGGAGGTACTTGTGTAATGAACATTAATTACCAATAACTAAATGAAATTTGTTTTTCACTATCTGTAACCTTTTTTCTAATCGCCGTTTAATATTCTACGGTATAATATAACACGTGATTAACAGTCTTTTTATATTAATAAGTATGATCAAAAGGCGTTCACATCTTGGAAATAAAATTGTTATAACGTTTGGATTTGAGGTAAAACAGTTTAACATGAGCATACCATTTTTAATGACTTATGCAAGCCATACATTTTGTAAGCATCATTTAATTACGTCTACTATAACATGAACACACATGTAATCAATGCGTTACCCATGTCTTGCAGGGAACACGACAGTTTCAGCCTTGGCTGACGAAACAGCTGGCCTTGACAACAATAGTAAGTACAAGGTCATACGAAGTTTTTTTTCTCTCTGAAACATTTAGTTTTTTCATCAATTTCATAAATTCAAATCAGTCATGCATGAAGTCATAAAATATTGAACAAAACTAATGAAGACCAACCACACATAGCTGGGTTCTTTGAAAAAGTAGACTAGGCATTAAAAGCATGCACGTGGATCGAAAAAAAAAATTACTATCAATGTATGCTTCCTCTTTTGCCATATATCTCAATAATAAAAACACTTTTCAAAATGGATAAACCCGAAACTTTTGATCATTGAAAGCATAACAATTATATATGTCAATCAACTTGTCAAACAATTTGGTGCTAAAATTATCCCAACTGCATCCGTGTCTCCGATAATAGATATACAATATATTAAACTATAATTAACTGTCTCAATTCTTTTACATATGATCCGAAAAAAAGTGTATATGTTAAGAGAAATCGAATGTCTTTTGCTTTACATTCCTAGATAAACATTTCAACTTTGATCAGAACAACACATATAAGATGAAAAAATGAAAACAATGGCTGATACTTCGTCAATCACTTGAAAAAAATTATGTTATGTTGCATAGGTACAGAAATTTAAAAACCCAATGGTTCCTATAGCTGAGAAGAGACAGTTGCATGTAATATTCCTGCAAAAGACGTTTGATGCAGACCAGCTGGACGTGACTGCATCTGTTTACATCCCGTGCACAACATAACGTATTCCCCTTGTTTTTATATGTTTGACTTTCTGTCTAAGGATAAGAATACGTCGACACTTGAACAAATACTATAAATATATCTAGATAAAAATATAAAATGCCGATTTGCAATTGTCAATAATAGAATGAAACCATTTATATTTAACAGTTATATTACTAATCTGTGTAATTGGTGGAGCAGTAGGGATAGTTTCTTTTACACTGTTTGTTTTCTTAGCAAAAAGGTAATTATGATATAATTTTTTTGAACACAACGTAAATTTTTAGGCTTGAAAGTGTGTTATAATACAGAGGTGAATAATACCAAAGCTACATTCAAACCAATACAAGTATATCAAAAATGAAATGAACAGACAATCAGACAAACTTGTTTTAATTGTTTACACTCAGTCTAGTAATTTTGGGGTCCTTTATAGCTTGTTGTTCGGTGAGAGCCAAGGCTCCGTGTTGAAGGCTATAATTGTTAACTTTTTATACACTGTGACTTAGATGGAGAGTTCACTTATCTCATTTGCACTCATGCCACATATTCTAATTTCTATAAACAACAGTACACAAAGCACAACATAAAAAAAACTACAGAGTGAGCAACACGAATCCAGCCGAAAACTTGGGGAATTCTCACATGCTTCGGAAGGGTAAGTATATCCTGATAAGTGGTTGCACTGAATCAAAATACATCTCGTATTTCCAAATGTATGCCCCCTTCCCCTCCATTATCAATTTATTGAATAATGCGTTAACAGACGTCATGATTTAGATGCTCAACATGTAGTTTTATCCTGGATGTTCCCGTGATACAACTACCCTTAAGCTATAAAAGGGCCTGGTATGTCAACATTTGATGCATTTGAAGGCGACTCCAATGGATGTTGGATGGGTTCTGATTGATAACTTACTAGTCTTAGATGCATGACATTTTTTATTAGTTATTAATGGCTTTGAACTAGCTGTCAGTAATTGCGAGTACTTTCACATCTGTACTTAGTGTCTTATTGTTGTTGGGATATACAATTACCCGGCTAAGTCCACTTTGTGTAGTATTTATTTGTTTCAATCTGATGAGTTAAGACTTTTTCAACGTATTTTTATAGTTCGTTCTTATGTTGTACTGTTACAGCACAGGTTAATTAGGACGAGGGTTTGGATCCCGCCAACATGTTTAACCCGCCACGTTCTATATGTATGAGCTTGGCCCTTGTCAGGAGCCTGCAATTTAGTGGTTGTCGTTTATTTACATGTATGAGTTACATATTTGTTTTTCGTTCATTGTTTGTGTATAAATTAGGCCGTTAGTATTATTGTTTGATTTTTTTACATTGTCATTTTAAAGTCATTCATAGCTGACTATGCGGTATTGACTTAGCTCGTTGTTGAAGGCCGTAGGGTGACATCTAGTTGTTAATTTCTGTGTCATTTGGTCTCTTGTGGAAAGTTGTCTAATTGACAATCATACCACATCATCTTTTTTATATTCAAAGTTTATTATGTACCATCGTGTGGCAGAGGCTTGACCATCGTCGAATCAACGAAAACGTGCCTTTTGGTGTGTTTGGCGTTGGTAGGATAAGGCTTGATGAATATTGAAGAATGGTAAAAACTGCTATTTAATTTATTTTTCTATAGATATTTTACTTGTCACACCGCAGTTGAACAAAAGAAAGATAATACAACACATGGAATGGTGAAATCTGAATCGTACACATATTGTGGCCATCAAAATATTGCATTCTCAGAAATAAAAAATGGCGGAGTAAATAAAGTACCATCGTCTAGTTATTTCACGATAGATCAGCTTGAAACCGGATCATTCCGGACAGTCAAGGAACAAATCAACAACAGCGATATACCACATGTGTCATCAGCTGTTTACTTTACCCTTGATCCGGTAGAAACTGGATACGATAGAAGCAATCAAACCACAGCTACTGCAAATAATTATGAACTAGCATCGCCAATATGTGATGAAGTCAAAGATGATGATCCGTATAGTGAAACTGTGGATGACATTTATGATCATGCGCATCTCAACAGACATAAGAGTACCACCGCTGACGATGTGTACGACCATTCAGTTGATGACACGTATGACGTAGCTGATCACCTCGGTATAATAGAAAATGATCAAACAATTCCTTATATAGAACATCATACATATGACAACTTGTGAAAACAAATAATTAATAGTTATGTCTTTAAAAAAAATCACATTTTAGACTATTTAATTTGATTCGTAAATTGAAACTGTAAACAACACTGCCTTATGATTACTCGGATCGCAACTAACAAAAACATACCTTCTGTTGTGTAAACAGTCATTTAGATTTTGTCATACATTTTAATAGATTTAAATATAACAAGATGTGGTATGGTTACATGTACCGGTGAGACATCTCTCCACCAGAGACAAATGCACATACATGTAGAATGTTAGGAAAAATAGGTCAACGTACAATCTTCAACTATGAGCTACACTCTTAACACATAGCAAGCTATAAAAGGCCCCGAAAAGGACACATGGAAAACAATTCAAACGGGAAAACTAACGACATGAGTTGTGTAGAAAACAATTATCGAAACACAACTATGATAAACAGCAACAAAATACCATCACTAAATTATAGGCTCCTGACTCGGAACTGGCACGTACAAACTGTGGCCGGATTTAAATGTTTGCAGACGTGTGAGCTAGGATAGTAGGGTTAATATGTAGAAATAAAAAAAAATATATATAGATTTTTATACAGTGTACATGTATATTATGTTCAGGGGTAGACCATATGAGCAAACCACATTGTTTGTTTCTTTGTCAAATTTCATATGCACACACAGGTGATTTACAGAAACAGATTTTTAATATCTTTTGGTTTTGAGATTAAGGATAATTCTAATATGACGACCTACAAAAATGTATTATCGTCAACCAGTATAATCACAATATATATACCTTTAGCTCAAACCGTCTCAGGGTAAACTAATCGAATATAAATGCCCAACCCATGGTTAAATGAAAACAAATCTACGGCTGCCATAATTATTTCTTAAATAACTTTAAGTTATGAAATATTTCTGAAGTTTTTACGATGTACACTTGCATTGTACGTGTACTTGTATATGGATGTTTGTATGATAATTGCATATGCACTTGCAAGGCCATTGTCAATAGACATATAATGTATGTTTCTTTATTAAGTTAATACAACTATTGATGTGTAACTGAACAGTTTAGATTAGTTTCATGATGGAACTGCACTGTCGTATGGAGGTGGTTTCGGTCCAGTATTTATTGGCTGGTTGTCTCCATAGTTCCCAGCAGGCGCAGCGTTTCCGCCATAGTATCCAGCAGGAGCAGCATTGCCAGCATTGTATCCAGTAGGAACCGGATTTCCGCCGTAGTACCCAGCAGCAGGGGGATAACCTCCAGGATATGACACAGCACCAGCTTATGTAAAAACAAATATATACACGTAATGCGTAGGAATAAGATAGCTATTCCTGTTTTAGTGATACCCGGTAGATATTCAAAAGTTTTTATAATATTCAAAGTCAATCGATGTTGAAAATAGACCAATTCACTTTAAAAAGAACATAAAACCTTATGTAAAATAATGTGTATTTTATGAGAAGTTTCTGTTCTTGGAACTTTTTTTTCCCAACGTATTTACCTCAGTGATGCATCCTTAGAATTAGAAAGATATGTGAAGATACTTAGTCTTGTCCCGTTCGTTTCATAACTTCATTACATATATTTTAAAGTGTCTTGTTTTGCAAATCTTATAAAATCCTTATTATTTTTTCATCGTTTTTGAAAGGACACCAATGTTAAGAGGATGAAATTCAGAGAGAATTATTTTCCGCCAAGTTTTCAATGGCTTAATTCTCGAAAACAAGCACACGGAACCTTTAATTTTTTTCTGCTTTTTTGTTGCTTCATCTATATTTTATCAATTTATAACAGTCTTTTAAAAAAGCTTGTTATTTTGAAACAGAGAAGTGAACATCTATATATATAAACATTTCAAATTTAGTTAGCGTTTCAATCTATTTACTCCAGCCTGATTAAAGGGTTTCTATGTATAGGGGAAAGGGAAACATGTATGAAATAACTTACCGTTTGGATTGGTTGGATAGATATACCCTGTCGTTGGCTGGGCGATATTTCCGCTTACAACCACACCTGTTGACCGACGACCACGTCTGCAGCATACACACACCAGTATTGTAATGAATATGCCTAGTCCAACAAGGGCCCCAAGGGCTATTACTACAATAATTGGAGCTGATCTGGAAAAAAATATATAAATTCACCATTTTACAATGAATTATCGATTATTTAGTAATTGTAGGTTCTTAGGGGTATGATTAATCATTACGCATATGATACTTATATGCGTTCGGAACCTGAATGGCCAATTTCAATTGGATCATTGGAATTTTATTGACACTCCAGATACAGATAACATTTTATTTGTGAAATACGAAAAAATAAAGGTACATGCAGTACCATGTCTATGCTTTAAGCATTCGGCAATCCTCGGTAGAATCCGCTACTCTCCTTGAGGGTACGGAATCGGCCGAGTTGAGACGAATGTGCTTTAAGCTGTACATTCGTAGAGATTTCTCTTTTTTTGATTTGGTTTAGGAAAGAAAGTCTATATGCTTCTACCAATTTCAGGTATGTGTCGGATTTTCAATAATTAAAGATTCATTCTGTGTACGCAACTATCCTTCTAGTTGTGGTAAATTTTATATTCCGAACCTGAACTGAAGGATTTTTGAAGAAGGGAAACGATTTGTTTATATTTGCGGAGGGTGGATGCATGTAATAAAGTTGAACTTTTTATTTGACAATAACATCCAAATTGTGAATGTAGTTTTCTTTCGTTGTACATAGATTACCTTCTTGTACTTGTAAATAATCAACCTTTTTTCATGAATACACTCTATCAAGTGAATTTTGGAGAGCTGACACCATTTGTGTACATATTCACAAAAAAGGAAGAAACGGGAGGGGGGATAAACCATGAATTTTATTGTGCAGTCTACCTCCTTATGAACGACAAATCATCTAGTAGTGGGAAAAAAGTTTGAAAGCCGAATTAAGTACAAAGTTGTAGAGCATTATCGACCCAAAATTCCAAAAAGTTGTGCCAAATACGGCTCAGGCAATCCATGCCTGGGATAAGAACTTCTTCAGTACATGCATTTCGAAAAAATTATACTTTTGCAACCAGTAAATTTATAAAAATGACCAAATAATTGATATTCATTTCAACACCGAAGTGCTCACTACTGGGCTGGGTATACCCTAATACTAAAATAGTGAATTAAAGACTTATTTTTGTATAGATAGTGTCGTTTATCCAATTATATTATACTTACATTGAGTACACACGGCGATAGTACGTGTAGTAATAACTATTACTATAGTAAGTACAGGAACTCCCGACCTGATCATAACTGTAACTGTAGTAGTATGTACAGTCGCTATATGCATTCAAAACACCTACTAAAACATAAAAGTACAATTGATTTAATTGTTCCAGTTTATTATGTTCTACTTTTTGTCTTGGTGTTTTCAGATAAAACTATACAGTATGGGTTCTGCTCATTGTTGAATGCCTTACATGGACTTATTGTTGCACTTTGTAAATACAGCTGTTTCTTAAACCACGCCTCTTTTGGGGAGATATATTATAATATTTATAGATACTTTGATTTGTTCACATACTGTTCCCAGATAGGATTCATCTCATAACGACATAACTTGGGACTGTTACCAGTATATAAAAAACATATTATTGCGGTGAAAAATTAATTCTGAATTAGGCAAACAGTAAAGGTTGGGGTTGTACACAATTTTAGTAAGAGTTTAAATTCTTAGACTAACATGTTCGGGGCATATCAATGTTGAAAATATGCCGCACATCCATATGTGTTGACCTTTGAATAAAAAGCAGTGAATATCAACTTTCTATTCTAGGATATAATTTTTACGAATTTCAAAGTTCATAGTAAAAGTGTCACAGTTTAAGCCATAAAGGGATTTCCTATAATCGCATTGTCTATATAAATTTACAGAAATGCAACCTATAGTTGTTAACATTTGTGTTATTTGTTATCTGGTGGATAGTAGTACCAATGGGTACTTACCAGATCTTCTTATTTCAATATTTAAGTCTTTCGATATGGATCTCGGTAGCAGATCGAGAGAGGGAAAACAAAAATAGGGGGGGGGGGTGGTGGCGGGGTAGACGACCTTTACCGTTGATCGACACAAAACCATAATATATAATTATTATGTTTTTCACGATTTATGTGATTTTTTAGCACAACTCAGTTAAAAAAGTTTTAGCGTCGCTTCACTCGGCAGTAACATTAAAATCACAAATTTTCATGGAATTAAAACGTAAATCCTTTTATAGGACAGACATTATTAATATATAAAACAACATCAAATCACATAATGTCAGTTGACGTTCAATGTCTGAAATTATAGCTGAAGTTGATTATGCATGTGATTTTTTTGCAATTTACAGTTTATGACCCTATTCAAATGTAGTCATTGCAACTATTAAAATTGAGAATGGAAATGGGGAATGTGTCAAATCAACAACCCGACCATAGAGAAGACAACAGCAGAAGGTCACCAACAGGTCTTCAATACAGCGAGAAATTCCCGCACCCGGAGGTGTCCTTCAGCTGGCCCCTACACAAATATATATACTAGTTCAGTGATAATGAACGCCATACTTAACTCCAAATTGTACACAAGAAACTAAAATTAAAAATAATACAAGACTAACAAAGGCCAGAGGCTCCTGACTTGGGACAGGCGCAAAAAATGCGGCGGGGTTAAACATGTTTATGAGATCTCGACCCTCCCCCTATACCTCTAGCCAATGCAGAAAAGTAAACGCAAAACAATACGCACAATAAAAATCAGGTCAAGAGAAGTCCGAGTCTGATGTCAGAAGATGTAACCAAAGAAAATAAACAAAATGACAATAATACATAAATAACATCAGACTACTAGCAGTTAACTGACATGCCAGCCCCACACTTCAATTAAACTGATTGAAAGATTATGTCTTCATCATATGAATATCAGGCACAATCCTTCCCGTTAGGGGTTTAGTATCATACCATCATCACATATATGAGAAGAACATAACCCGTGTCATGCCAACAACTGGTTTTTAAATAAACGTGTTTAGTTCCGATGCAAAGACCCTATAAGTGAATCAATATTAACGCCAAAATATGCAATCTTTAATGACCTGACAACAGTATCGTAACTATATCCCTTCTTAATAAGTCTATCTAAAGGTTTTGTCAGCTTCTGAGGTGAATACTGACATTTTTGTGCTTTATAAAGAATATTTCCATAAAATATTGGATGTGAAATACCTGAACGTATAAGAAGTCTGCATGTTGAGCTATATTTACGAATGATGTCCTTATACCAATGATAAAATTTATTAAATGTTTTGACTAGTTTGTGATATCGAAAACCCTGGTGTAATAATTTTTCAGTAATACATAAATTTCTCTCGTTAAAATCTAAAACATTGTTACATACACGAGCGAATAGCATACATATAACTATCTTTTTACCGTCAACATGATTTGACTATTCTTTCTTTTCCGTTTATAACTAAGTACATATCATACTTACTGTACAATTTTTAGAGTGTTTATATGAATTTCATAAAATGCGAAGTAGGTCGTCATTTCTATATTAAGAAAGTATTATAACGTCAAGTAAAAAGTTTCTATAAAATGTTAAATATTTTAAATTTGAAATAAACAAAAAATACTAACCAAGAAGCTGTAATATAACTAAAAATAGTAACATGTTTGTCCAACTTGATGGTGTAGTGTCCTTCAAAGTTAATAATTAATTAAAACATATACTTGTTATCAGTGTACTTGTACGATAATAACACTTCCGATTTTAGTTTTTGAAAAATAAAGCGTATATGTATCATCAATTTGTTTACTTTCCTGTTAAAGAAATGTCGTATTTTAACATGGAGACAGAGAGGATATCGAGTCAGTGGTATGACATATGTGATATCTTTTACGGATGCCATCACGAGTTGGTTGGCCGTTATGACATATTCAGATGCTATTGGATATGTTCCTTATGTCGTAACCACAATCCTGTTCCCTTTTCACGAATTTAACCTACATGTATTTACCGAGTATGTAATAACATGACCAACACGATGGGTGCCAAATGTGGAGCAGGATCTGTTAACCCTTCCGGATCACCTGAGATTACCCCCAGTTTTTGATTGGATTCGTCTAGCTTAGTCTTTAGTTTTTTATGTTGTGTCTTGTATACTATAACTTGTATTAACTGTTTTAGCCATGGTATTGTCAGTTTATTTTCGATCTATGAGTTTTACTCCTATGGTATCTTTCGCCCCTCTTCGATGTGTTTTTAATTTGGTAACACGAAACGTTCTTTACATTGACTTCGAAAGCTGTAGTCTTGTTTTGTACGGAAATCAGCAAAATACTAGCAAGATATAATAAAGGTATAAGAAGCAGTTATAAAAGAGAGCTGACCTATATATTTATTTTTTCTAAAGAAGGAAAGCCTACAATCACACCTGTTTGGAATATTACTTTACTACGCATAGTATTTTTTCTTCCCTTCAAATATGACCACATCCGACTGACATTTATCCTTCTTCCTGAAGGTTAATAATGGAGATAATATTTGTTTTAATAATCGTTTTATGTTACAGTGATTTGCATTATATAAATACGCCAGCAAAATGTAGGAAATATTTCACAATTCAAAAAGGTCAGTAAGATTAATATAGAATATACTATAATATCTTACATACATGTATATATAAATCCCGTTAAGAAAGGGACAAAGATGAAATTAGCAAACGATTAAAATTAACATGAGGTAGAAACGAGAAATTTGATAGGAATGCATCTAGTAACAAGATGTGGACGATACAAAATGTTATCGTGCATTTTTGAAGAATTAAAGCTCGAGTTTTTAAATGAAGCTATTGAGGAAAATTAACATTCAATATCACATGACAATTTTTGATCACATTATTTTTTTCATTTTGAACCACCTGAAGTTGCTGGTTCAAGACTTGAACATTTGTATTGGCTGCCTTTACGCTTGTATCTCGCCTCATCTACATGTATGATTGAGATTTAAAGACGGGTCAAGTTCGGAGATGGAATAATGAAAAGGAGTATGTTAGTTGCCTGTCTTTCTGTTAACAGGAAATCTAACCGTGTCCTTCTAGTACAAAACATATTCATATAACATTAAAAAAAATCACGTAGTATTTTATTTTACAAAAGAAAAGATTCTACTCTGCTCGAAGGCCATTTGTCTGGTAGCTGTATGTAAGTATGCATATTATATGAACTTTATTCAGAAAGTGTTAAAGGGCTAACTTAATAGAATTAATTGCATAACAGTGTGGTCGACAGTAAAACGTTTGTAGGTTGTAACTTGTTTGTCAACGGCTATGATTTTATGCTCACCCAGTCTGTCAGAGGCCTTCCAGTGGGGATTGAAATATTCACTTGTTACACATTCCGATACATAAAATGAAACTTTCTTTTTACAAAGCTTGAAAGGAATTTGTTTTAAATATTTATTATAATCATCACATACAACCGTGTCATTTATAAGAATGATAATGTTCAGAGATGATATTATTTAAAAATAATAAAACAATAGGTTTATCCATTGTAAAAAAAACTATTAAGTTGATGGAGTTAATTCACAAAATATCTCATTGATTAAGAGCACAACTACTTCTACGGTGTGACCATTTAAGAATGGCCTTCTATTTATTCAATGCGTATACATGTGGGTTTTGTTTGTGAAGAGTTCTGGATAATTAAAAAATCATTTGATTTCTTTGTTTAATACCATAAAACGATTCATTCTTTCAGGTATTTGTCACTTTGCCTTATCTTCAAGTCCAATACAATTTCTCACGTTTCTTTCAAAACTTATATTCTTCTGATGTATTCTTTTGTTGAAAAAAAAATGTATAGATATAAATAGATATAGGAAGATGTGGTATGAGTGCCAATGAGACAACTCTCCTCCCAAGTAATAATTCATAAAAGTAAACCATTATAGGTCAAGGTATGACCTGCAACACGGAGCCTTGGCTCACACCGAACAGCAAGTTATAGAGGGCCCCAAAACTACTAGTGTAAAACCATTCAAACGGGAAAACCAACGAGAAACGAAAAACACATATGAACTACATAAACAGACGACATCATGCATTGTAACTTTTAAAGCCAATTAAGTAAAAAAAATAATCTGAAAGAACGTGCGATATCATATTAGGAAAATTGATGGTCAAACCATAACAAAAAATCAAGTAAAGAATTTTAAGTATTCAACCTTTATAGCTTGCTGTTCGGTGTGAGCCAAGACTCCGTGTTGAAGGCCATTTTTATTTATTTTCAAATTACAAAGGTTATTCCTGATTAGTATTTTTAATTATTTAATTTAGGCGTTTAGAACCTTTGGTGACCTCACAGTTTAAATTTCTATGATAAGTACGTCGTGAGCAGGGGGCATTACAGACGAACGTTCACCTAATTTTCCCCAGTCAATGAATGGCCATAGCTACACTGTTATGTAATAGACTTCTTTTAAATCTATATTTGTTGAATCGCTATTGCCAAATCAGTACACAACTTTTTCATATCTGTGTCTTTACCATTTGACATTTGTTTATGTTATAAGCCCTTCATCGATGGGACGTATTATGATATGCGAACGGTATTCGTTTGTAAACGAGTCGTACGATAACTCAAATCGGAACAAATTCTCATCATTTAATTTTAAAGTATTAAACTTAAGGATTAACGGAAGAAATCCCTTTCCGTTTTGGAAATTTTGTGGTTCGTCGTTCCAGGGTTAGGGCCATATAACTGACAGATACTATCAGGCGATTTTTCTCATATCAATTAATACTAACTCACGTTTTCTTTAAGATATTTATTTAAAACTGAATGTTGTTGTCGGAATTGTTAAGCAGAAGTTTTTTTTTTTTTTTTTATTTTACTTCAAGAGATATATACCAGACTTAACCGTGAGATTTAAAGCAGTCATGCATACGTTTCACACTTTGCCAACTTAAAAAATTTCTACAGTATAATTGAAATGTATTTGGTTAAAACCTTATGCGATTTTGTGATTTCACCTTTCGGTATGCATCTTTGGATAGATTTACGTTAAACCTCACATATTTGTTAGGTATTTTTAAAGAAAATTTCTTTATATACATATTGAAAATTTTCCTACATTTTATTCAAGAGTTATTGGACTTTGCACGTTTCAAATATTGTCTCATCCTTTGCAAAAGTAAACAAGCTCAATACACAGATATATACATGTATACATGTTTGCAGGTTTTCAAGAAAATGTGAGCAACGCAAGTGTTATCAACTACAACTGTGCCGGGAACAAGACAATCACAATAGTTAAATTAAGTGGACAGCAACGCCTAATATTATGCACCGAATACACTTCATTGTGCAATGTGACGGAAGAACAGAAACATGCAATTAAAAGGGATTGCCGTAAAGAAAATACCACGTGCGCTATATCAATGATCTTTCCAAATACTAGTAGCTGTTTGTTTAAAGATTTTGGAAATGTGTCCAATTCATATTCATGCACAGGTAAATACATTTCATTTCAATAATTTCAGCATGATGATAGATGTAACAAAAAACTATAATAACGTTATAATAGAAATGCACGTAGCATGATAGTACAATAATAGGACTTCCAAGAGACACGACTTGAAATTTAAATCGATCTCACTTCAATTGAAACACACATTGCATATGAATTTGTACATGTATGTTCAACAGTTATTCTTATTATTTTAAAATCATGAACATTTTTTTTTCATTCAAAATGAAGTAAAGGACTCTTGTATGCATTCTTTTTTTTTTAATTTATAATTTATTTATATCATGATTATGATTATATCTTGACTTTTAAGTTGAACTCATCAATAAACAGGCTTTGTATTTGTAGGTTTTGATAATTATTCACAGGCATGTCTTACAACTGACGAATCTATACTGCTTCATGGGTGCTCAAATATGTACCCGCAACTCAACCTAACTAGGATTATGTTTGATCAAAAGTTCGACAACTCTTCAGCTGTAAACCATGATGCACAAACCTCAAATGTAACTTCATGTATCGATATTGAAAACTTAGTCATTTGCACCTTCAATCTTTCAGAAATGATATGGAAGGATCTAAATTGTTTTCCATCAAACAGACTAATGATTGAGTTTAAATGTGAAGGTAATAAAAAAATATAGTATTATAGCACTTCCAACTTGTTCATTCGTTGAATGGTTTTAAAAGATTTATTTCATCTTTGTAAATGCACATTAATGTCTTTATTGGTAATATATTTTTTTGTAAACAATAGACAATTTGAATATTTGCTCATCAGAAAATAATTGTTGGTCAAAATGAAGAGCACATCTCCAGAATATTTTAATTTGAAAACTTTGAAAACTGCAAAAGACCTATGTTGTAGTACCCATAGATAAAGCTCGCCAAAAGTTCCCCACTGTGCTCTATTGTTAGATACAAAGAACCATGACCAAATTGACTGTCTTTGATGTTATATGTGTGTTGTACCCAATCAAGTAACTCTAGCCATATCTCTTATCTGTTGATCTCATTGACCAGTACAGCATAATAGATTTTCTTAAATGTCTTCTCGAGTTATGTCCCTTCTGTTGTTAATATATGTCTATTTTTAGCGCACTGGACAGACAAACAGAATGGTCAAAAAATGGATGAAATCGATCAAAAATTGCGCATTTTACGAGGGAAATATTGAACTAAATTCAAAAATGTATTTTTTAGGGCTTGTGTCTTCATATTTCATAAAAACTGTGTTCCTGTTAGTTCCTGAAAATGGGAATAGTACCTTTCTGTGCTTCTGAAATACACCTTTTCTTTGATATGCTTCATTAAGGTGTCGAACTGCGTCGAATTCGGGAAAAAAAAGAATAAGAAAGTACATTATTTTCCTTTTTTCATCAGGTTTTCTGGTTTTAAAAGAGAAATTGTCTTTTTAAAATCATTTATATATTTTTCAGAATAAGTTAGTTAATATATCATAGATGAATTTTATATATTTTATGGCAATTACAAAAATTATAATAATTTCATTCAAGTGGTTTATGAAATATGTATTTATAATTACTGTAAAGAGTTTTAAGTTTAGTGAAATAACAAAACATACAATGCATGGAAACTAATTTTTGGAGCATACATATTTTCAACTTGTTTAATGTTTTCTAACAATTATATTTTCAATAAACTTGTTTATAAATAATAGTAAACATTGTTAATTATAAGATAGAGTTAAATTGATATAAAATTCAAACAGGATCAAAACAAAAGTTTTGCCTAAAAAAGAAAAATATTCATATTTATTAGTTTCTTTTCGAGAATAACTTGTTATATTGTTTTATCTAAACAAATATTATTTTTTATAATCAAGTCAATATAAAATATATATTTTGATTTTGTTTCTTTCTGATTTTAATCATGTCTAATTGCTAAGTAGCTTTTAATTGTCAGTTTTCTATTGTCATGATTGTAAATCTGCATCTCCATGACCAACTGGTTCATGTCATTATCAGATAAGTGTGAAAGCCATTACAACGCACATATAACCTTTGAAGTCAGGGTTGAGCTTCATCTATGGGTATTACATCTATGGTTGTAGACAGCAATACATTTCTAGACCCCCCTCCCCAAAAAATAGTGTTCACAAAAAAAATCAAAAATCATGGATAGTTTTACCTGCTGATAAACAAAGAAGTCTAAGTACAAATGTATGGGTAATGATGCAAAAGAATTGATTTTAATCATAACAATTATAGCAATTTAGTTTAATAAAATTGAGAATGGGGAATGACCAAAAAGCTGGTAAAAACATAAGGCCACCAATTGGTCTTCAACACAGTGAGGAAATCCCGCATCCCGAGTCGGTCTTCATCTAAGGGAGCTACCATTTGATTTTTATGCGGGGGCTAGGATGAAAAATTTTATCCTGCTTTTTTTTTAGTTGTAATCTCTGTCCTGCCTTTTTATTTTTTACTCTATTCGGTCCTGCCTTTTTTTTTACTAGTTATCCTGACTTTTTTTACACAAATTGTCATCCTGCCTTTTTTTTACCAAGTTGCTCATCCTGCCTTTTTTTTTTATTCAAAACTCCTGTCCTGCCTATTTTTTTCAAATTTCATCCTAGCCTCCCCATAAAAATCAAATGGCTCCCTAACCCCTATACAGAAATGTGTACTAGTTCAGTGAAAATGGACGTCACACTAAACTCCGAAACATATAAATGAACTGAAAATAAAACAACAAGACTAACAAGTCCTGACTTGACACAGGCACTAATCCCTCCCCATATACCTCTTTACAATATATGATATACAAACGAACAACAATACCCACAGTTAAACTCAGTTTTAAAGAAGTTCGAGTTCGATGTCAGACATTAATTAAACTGATTGACGATTAACCTATGTTTTTCAATGATTTCAGAGAAGGTACCAAATGTTCTATCAGATCTAGCACAGAAAAAAAAAGTTTCCATAGACATAGGTAAACATAAAACATGAACAAAACAGTTATCTGTATATTTATATGTGTTACAGGCATTTTCTAAATTTAGGCATTTTGTAAAATGATTGAAATTTTTAGGCATTTTCTAAAATGCCTGCATGAATTAGGAATTTTACAAATTGACTGTTTTTTAAGGCATTTTAAAAATGCCTGAAAAAATTATGATCGAGGCATTTTACAAAATGCCTAAAAGACTAAAACTGAATGAAATTTATTCAAAATTTAACGACTGAAAATATCATATAGATGATTTTATTCTATCATTAAATATAGCATGCAATTTAAACAGTTACAGTTTTATAATTGTAATTAAATCATTTACATTCACACTGAAGATGACAATTACTTGTTGCTACATGTAATATTTGGATGACAGCGACTATAACACATTTGTCCTGACTTTTTGCAAATACAACGTTTAGTGTTACATCTAGTCCTACCACTAATATAACCAGAAAGATTTGGACAATTTGGACTTAGAAAAAAATCAAATTGAGACAATATATTTTGAGTGCTAAAGGGGCAATTTGTTAATCCGTCTATCTGACCTTGTCCAAATCTTCCTCGTTTTACTAGCACTACAACCACATGTTGTGTAATGGTAACCCTGACCATTACACAGAGAAACTTTACTGACAGCTTTTCTAAAGGATATTTCATTTTCATTATTTACAGATTGGTTAGAAATACAGTTACTGTCAGACAGTTCAAACTGATTTCTGATGTATAAACCACGTAGTATTCCATCTTTAATTCTTAGTTAATAACCATGCTCTTCGTTTCCAGTAATAAACAGCCATAATGTTAAGCGGGTCTCCTTTCCCTCGATCCACATGGGGAATTGCAACAAATATTTTCGCTCCAATATCCACCTCTGTCAAAACTCTTTCCGATATATGTCTCATCCGGACAGCTTGTTTTATCATTGAGTCTGATGCATGCCTTCTCTCATCTTAAATTTATATTACTCAACCCTTTTTGTAGCTTTACAATATATTTCTATCATCTATTTTGTGAATTTCATATTTACACAATTTGCTGGAAACAAACCAGGCAATTTGCAAAATTTTCATTAAATATTTCAGGCATTTTACAAAATGACTAGGTTTTTTAGGCATTTTATAAAATGCCTGTCAATTTTAGGCATTGTAGAAAATGGCTAAAAATTCAGTCATTTTACAAAATGCCTAAATTTAGAAAATGCCTGTAACATATGCATATCTACTATGCTTTGAGATATTATAGTATTCAATTGACGAGGTAAGGGTGCCATATTGTCTTTTTATTTGGAAATTGAATATTTGAGCGAGTGTCAGAGAAAAGATTTCAAATTGATCATGTCATAATATAATCCTTATTGTTTTATATAGAATGTTACCTGTCATATTGAATCGTGGTGCGACAAATGAAAAGTAAAAATCTACCATCAACATAAAACAATTATTGTCTTTCTTACAAACGACTGTGTGCACAGTGTACATGGTAATGGATTCATAGCCGATACAAACTTCTGTATTCAAAGCCAAAATTAGAGTAATATTTCTTTATAAGCACGCATTCCAAAAATTGTAATGCCGTTAATGCGTAGATAAAAGATTATTATTAATGGAAAACCACCATGGCGTAGATCAAAGATTATTAAAAATAAGTATTGACAACAGAAATCATGCACATGACGTTGGGTAAACTTCTCATAACAAATAACCAAAACCAAAACAGTTTTCTTGTATCATTTACGATGAACAATATAGGAAAAACAACCATAGTTCCCCAAAAAACAACGTGTTTCAGCACACACAAAAATTACAAAAGAAAAAGGAAAAAAAAAACACAACAGAGTTAACATATGTGTAACAATAATTCTATTTCATTGACCAGCATGAAGCATATTAAGTAATTCCTGGTATTTGAACATGAAGATTTTAACATATATATATATATATATAATATATATGCAAATTATTTGTTATGCTGTACATTCTGAAAGAAGCTCAGCTCGACAGTTACACAGATACGTGTACTTATGTTATGAATTGTTTTACAGGTGCAATCGTTGGTATGGTCGTCGATGTCGTGCTGTTAGCTTGTCTGGTATTAATTAGTTGCCTAATCAGAAGGTAATTTCTTTTTGAATATTTTGAAATTATTAAATATCATGGATCTTAATATATCTCCATAATGCATAGCTCTGAACTATTGTCCGGGTTTGACAGCACCTTTGGTCGATGACGTCATGATCAGCTCTTCAAAGTGTCTATTAAACTTTTATTAGTTTTTGAATATTCCGTTATATAGAAACACTAATTACACATTTATATTCCAACTGCGCTTCTGCTGATCGGCAATTGTGATTACCAAATTAAAATAATGTGTATTTTTACAGAAAAGAGATATCTACACCATGCTGTTATATTAAGGGAGATATCAGTATGAACATTTGTATACAAATCACATGAAATCGGCGAAAAACCTTCTTAAATTTGTCTTAAAATTGATAAAAACTCTTATTTCTACTTCATAATAGGTTTTTCTTTAAAAATCCTGCATATTGTTGATACAAAAACTTATTTAAATTCTTATTAATTCTTTGCAGGTCAGGTTCGTGCAGAAAAAGTACAGAAAACCAAGAAACCGTCACTGGCAATAGCGATCATATCAGCAAACTAGGGGCAACTTTACCTAGTATTAGTGATGGCAAACATAAACAAAAAAGCCACTGCAATGGAACGAAAACCAATTATGATACGAACATTTATCACAGTGCAATAGAGGAGGTATGACAAAGCCGTTGTTGGCCCCTAAAATAAAATAAAAAATTGAACAATATGATATGTTTATTACAAAAACCACACGTTCACGTATTTTTGTCGTTTTCAATGTGTTTTTTAAAACTTTTTGTAATGTATCTTGCATCGCATTATCTGATTATTTAATCAAATATAAAACAAAAAAAGAAATGAAAAACACTTATTTTGTTTTAATCCTATTAATAATCGTCTTTCATAAGATCAAAGCAAATCGAAAACTGACCAATTTTGTTTAAAATGTCAATAGCAAAATGTTAATAATGTTTTATTAATTAGTGTCATCAGATGTTGGTTAAGTCCTTATCATATGTTTTATTCTTTTGGTAATTTTAAAAACAAATACTGAACGTCAATGAATAGCCAAAGATAACTCAGTTTTTCACAAAGGAGGAACACATACTGATGAATATAATGATAATAATGGTTTTGACTTAATGTTAAATTGCCATTTTATCGCAACGATATCAACATTGCAAAACAAACGACGGAGACCTTAAAGGGATTTGGCTATTCTATTAGATTCTTTTTGATTATGTATGTCCGCAACTATTTCGGTTTTAATACATGTTTTGTTTCAAATATTCGACTTTTAAACGTTCCCAAAGAAGGTAAGTCCAGTAGAGCGTTTCGAACGAATGCAATCTTTAATGTGTTGTTTTCATTTTTGAAAGTCTTTCGAAAGGGTAAGCATGTTCTTCTCCACTTGCAACACCCATCGTTTGATTCCTTTACACTATGTTACTATGTTACTATACATGAAAATAGAACGAAACTAAATTTCCAACTGACACAGGCAACGCGAACATTTAGCTGAATTGATTTAGGTATAGTCAGATAAAGGTGAATCCGGAAGAAAGTGTAGACAAATACAGTTGTATAAAACATATATGCTCATTAAAGGTGTAATGTGGAAATATTATCTTTTGTGTTCATTAAATATGTTATATGTGTTCTATAATAAATATCAAGTACAAATATGCATACTGATGATGAAAAACATGCCTATAGATAGGTTTCGTTGACACAAATTGGTAAGAGGTTCTTCCCTTAAGTCGCCGTGTTTAAAGTCTAACTCCTTTAAAATTTTAACCCAACTACTATTAGTTCGTTATGCCGTAAGGCTTTTATCACTGTTAAAATTTAAAAAAAAAAATTTTAAAAAAGAAGATGTGGTTTGATTGCCAATGACAAATGTCCACAAGAGACCAAAATAACACAGAAATTAAAAACTATAAGTCACCGTACGGCCTCCAACAATGAGCAAAAAGTAAAATCACAAAAATACTGAACTTAGGGGAAAATTAATTCGGAAAGTCCAAAATCACATGGCAAAATCAAATAACAAAACGTATCGAATGAACAAGAACTGTCATATTAAAGCCCATACCGCATAGTCAGCTATTAAAGGCCCCGAAATGACAATGTTCACTTATACAGTAATAAGGACATCGTTTGTATAACTATCTTAGACAGCTTTGAGTTATATTCTTTGACATATCATAGGATAGTCATTGTAGAGAGGCGAAAGAAGCCAAAGGCATATTCAAACTTATGAGGTGTAAATAAACTGACAATACCATGTGTAAAAAGAAAAAGACAAACATAATATTGTTCATTTGTATGTTTCAGTGTGTCGTCCATTTTTGTCAACTAGTAAACATTGTTGTTTAAGAACTAGCCTAGGACCACCTATCGGTCCGCCGTTTTCTCACTGTGTTAAAGACTCATTGATGGTTGTGTGTTGTTATCTTTTCTTTCATTTTTTACAGCCCCCATATGTTTCCATTCTCTTTTCTTAAAAGCACAAAAGTTTAAACACACGTTCATTTAAAAATAGTTTTGTATATTAGTCTAAATTTATGTGATGACTAATGTAGCTGTTTTGATACATACAATTTTTTCGATATCTTTCTTCCATTCCTCTTCATCGTAGATACATACTTTTGATGTCTAACGGTTTGTTGTTGTTAGGTTGCAAATTGATATGCAACCCATATCTCAATGTAGTCAACAAATCGTAGTTTCTCTCGCTCGTAAATTTAAAATTCAATCTTACATTAACCCAGACTTAACTAATCGATCAGATCGGTGATCGAACACTAATCGATCATATTTGATCAGTAATCGATGATTTAGTAATCGATCAAACTCTCTCGGGAGTTTGATCGATTAGTGATCGATTAGATTACTGATCGATATTAGACCGATTACTGATGGATTAGTGATTGATTAATGACAGATTAGTGATTGTATTATTATTGAGAAAACAATCGTAACTGGAAAGTGTTTTATTGATATTGACACTTAAAACATATATCTAATAGCATATAATGAAGTTATGTCGATGAATTATTTACGAAACGTTCCAACATCTTATGACATTTCTTTTTATGCATATATTATTAACAGTTCTTAGGAAAACAGCTACATATGTGTATTAATTTATGTTTTTTGATTGAGTTAAGTCTGCCAATTGATATTTTAACGTGTGTTTTTCTATGTTGTGATGTTATGCTATTGTTTTTTTACACTAGTAATTTTGGGGCCCTTTATAGCTTGTTGTTCGGTGTGAGCCAAGGCTCCGTGTTGAAGGCCGTACATTGACCTATAATGGTTTACCTTTTTATAAATTGTTATTTGGATAGAGAGTTGCATGTCTCATTGGCACTCACACCACATCTTCCTATATCTAAATACTAGTATATCATAAAATTTAGTTTTTTTAATAAATAATGCCGTTAGTTTTCTCGTCTAAAGTGTTTTACATTGTCATTTCGGAGCCTTTTATAGCTGTCTATGCCGTATGGTCTTTGCTCATTGTTGAAGGCCGTACGGTGACCTATTTTTGTTAATATCTGAGTCATGTTGGTCTCTTGTGGAAAGTTGTCTCGTTGTTAATCATACCATATTTTTTTGGCATTTTAGCTACTTCATGACAATAACAATATGACATCCTTTAAACAGTTAATGCTATATAAGAATAGAGAAAGGTTGGGATTTTTTGTGTATTATGAAATTAAGTAACGTGGAGTTCTTTGACAAACATGGATTTGTGTTCTCTTATAGTTTGGCCAAAAGCCCGAAAATGAAGAATTGAAGTTGATGTGGCTTTAAATTGTCTTACAAGGAATACTTATTCAAAGAATGACTGCAAAGTGGAGAATAAAATAATGCATATTCCGCAATATTAGAAACAAACTAATTCAAAAATTCATAAATACTCGGTATATGAAAAGTATGATGCATACATATGCATGGAAGATATTGTAGAGACAAATATTGAAGGTACTAAACAAGGAACATTTTTGTATTTGCATACTTGCCATACAATAAGTTATTTTCTATTAAATGAAAACAAAAATTAGCCTAACCTAATTGTCATATATTTTTCTGAAGCACAAAATATTTGTTGTAAAATCTATAAAAATCTTTGTAATTAAACAAGTTCCGACTGTGATGATGTACATGTTATGCCTTCTGATGTAATTTATCAATATACATATTTGTGTGTGTTTTTTTTTCAGTCCGTCAAGTGCTTCGTATTAAGACTATAGGTAAGGCTAAAAAAACCAAAAAACAAAAGTAACTATCAACAAGATTAACATTAAACAAAAGTAACAATAAACAATAGTAACAATAAACTGTAACTATTTTAGATCCTTTACCATACACAGTGTTTAAAGAAACGTCCTAAAATACATGGGTATTTGATCAAAACATTTGAAGTAAATTTTTAAAATCATATATTATATCAGTATAAAATAGAAAAAAGGGAATCAAAGGGAAAAAAATGGACGGCTATATTTATTGAATTATAAGGAAAAGGGAAATATGAACACTCATATCTACCGATAAAGGTATCAACTGTTAAATCCGATAATGCAGTTATAAAGTTATTGACGGAAACTTTTGTTCATTTCGCGCAGAATTTTAATATAAACGTGATATTGGAGGCAAAACATATATATGGCATATGAAAATGTGGTATACGTGACTTTTATTTTGAGCAATGAATTGAAAGGATTGCACTTTTGGGATATGGGATATAGCTAATCCCCCCTCCCCCTCCCCCTAAAAAAAAACAAACAAAAACGGACTTAAACGCGCACACAACATTGAAACTTTGAAAAAAATCAAAATATCTACTTACCACAATAGCTGTCTCGACAGCTGCTTCATTTTCCGTATCTTTAACAGGTACATGTATATATCAAAAGGTTCACCAGCTAATAGAAATTTATTATAGGATATGCATGTCACTTGATGATCGCTGTATAACATCTCTTATATTATGTGATACCTCGAAAGCTTTTGATAGGGTATGGCATAGTGGCCTCTTAATAAAACTAAAAGCGTATGGTATAGATGGAAATCTGTATAAATGGTTTGAAAGTTATATATCAAATAGAAAACAAAGCGTTTTCGTTTCAAATGCCTATTCGCCTTTTGATAATACTAATGCAGGAGTTCCGCAAGGCTCTGTATTAGGTCCCCTACTATTTCTTATTTATGTAAATGACATAGCTGATAATTTGACAAGTCTAACTCGATTGTTTGCTGATGATACATCTCTTTCTTATTCCAGCAATAACCCTTACACTATAGAGGATGTCTTAAACAGCGATTTAAAACAAATTTCAGTATGGTCTAAAGAGTGGCTTATTAACTTTAACCCAAATAAGACAAAGGCTATGATATTCTCCTGCCATACTTCCCCAGATGATATTGAAATAGAATTTCAAAACCAATTAGTAGAATTTGTCTCCTGTCATAAACACTTAGGGATTACTTTTGATTCCAATGATAAATTCCATACACATATAGAAAATATTTTAAAGTGTGCAAGCACGAGATTAAATGTTCTTAAAAAATTGAAATATGTATTGAATAGAAATTATCTTGCTCGTATATATTTAACTTTTATAAGACCCGTTATGGAATATGCATGTGAGTTATGGGATGGTTGTACTCAACAAGAAGCCGACAATTTAGAACATGTTCAGTTAGAAGCAGGGAGGTTAGTAACTGGGTTGCCCGTGTTTGCTAGTCGGGAAGCTATATATTTTGAAACTGGCTGGCAATTGCTTGTGAACAGAAGAAAATCCAGAATGCTCAATATGTTCTATTCTATACATAATGAGACTGCCCCTGATTATCTCTGTGATTTAATGCCCCCGCTTGTTGGTAAAGTATCTAACTACGATTTGTGAAACAGTAATAATTATGTAGTAGCCGGTTATAGACTAGACATAACTAGAAAATCCTTTTTCCCATCCACTACTTTTGAATGGAATAGCCTTCCCCCCGACATACGTACGTCCAAAACATAAATATTTTTAAACGAAAGATGAAGTCCAAATTGATACAGCCACCTTCCTATTTTAGTTGTGGGGATAGAAAATTAATATCATTCATACACGTTTGAGAAATATGTGCAGTTCTTTAAATTCAGATTTACATCGTGTTAATATTAAACCCAGTTCCGCATGCAGCTGTGGCCACCCTGTTGAGGATAGTATACACTATTTTTTACAGTGCGCTCTTCACAACGAAGCCAGAGAAATACTGTTTTCAAAGTTAGAAAATTATGCTATATCCATTGAGCTTCTTTTAGCTGGTGACGGTGACCTTTCTTTTCAGCAAAACAAAGACATTTTGAGTCCGTACAATCTTATATCAGAATAACACAAAGATTTAAAGCAGTCAATTAACATTCTGAATTTCTACTTTACAACCTTTCACTTCAGTCTAGTTGTTTCATTATTATTCCTTATTATATTGTATTTTTTTTTCTTTTTTCTTTTTATTTCTAATTTTTGTTTGAAGTATGTATTACATGCATTACTACTACGTTGTGGTTTTTTTTCGCCATTATCTAATGTACTTTGTGTTTATATTTATATTGGGAGAGGACGTCTCTAATGTTGTTATAACTTGTGTCCAATCCCTTTTGCTACTTTTGCAAGTAAAATATGTTTAAACTAAAAGGTTATGCATATTGTTGTCAGTTATAAATAGATATACAAGTTGAAATGATTGGACTTTTTTTTTACTGGGAACTCACTTTAGTCCCATGACTGTATATATATATATAAAAAGGTAAATTTGTCCTAGATATTAACCTGTAAGTTTCTTCATTTATTTTTATATGCGTTTATGTCATCGTTAAACTTGACATTTGCATTTTTAACACACAAAATACCATTGAAATGCTGAAAGACACATTTATTATGTTTCAGTTACTATTATCCGATAAAGAAAATTACGATTATCAAAGAAGAAAAATACCATAGAGTTACGATTATCATACCGAATTTTTCAACGGCAATTTTCAAAGCGCTCAGACGATTCCAGTGCACCGTTACGATTCAAATATGATGTACTGGTATAGATAAACCTTGCAGCTGAGTAACTATTGACAAAAGCATGCTACATTTAAGAAAAATGAGTGTAAAGATTTTACCTATATCTACCGTCGCCATATTGGGATAATCGTAATTGCAGTTACTATTATCTCTTTAATACCAGTGCTTAATTCCAGGATTTACTCAGTAATACATGTTTATACAATATGCAGTCGTAACCAAGAGAAGCGTATCTAAAAGCTTAGCCCTAACATATTACTGATTAAAAACAACATTTTTGTAGGTTTACCCGTGTATATTAGTCCTAATAACTATGACGTCTTGGAAGGCTATAGTATTTTTTTCTTTTACGCCTTTCATTGACGGAAGCGTCAAAGCAAAATTTAAAATAGCCTTCCAAGATGTCATAATTATTTGGACTACCGTTTATATAATTATGTATGACGTACAACATTATTTCCATGAGAATTTGGATCCAGCACGTACCCAACCCTTCCCATATCATATTTTTACATAAAAATGTATATCTGTCATAAAAGCATATAAATAGTTTTTTTTATGAAAATAAGATAAACCTAAAGTATACACGTATTTAACAGATTAAAGATACATTGCCATTTCTTCTTAACACATCAGAATTTCTTTTCAGGATACATTTATAGTAATGTAATGTTTCATTATTATATATTGTTAATGTTAATTAGGTTAAAATGTCAAAATAATAGGATTAAAAGCACAAACAGCAAATAAATAGCTGGTAAGATTGCATGGGAAAATTGATTTAGAAATAATTGATTTGACCACACTATTGGAAACATTAACAAACATCAAAAGATTCTGACATCTAATTAGTTTCAGACACTTGTGAAATAAACAGGCAAGTTGAAAACTTCACCTCCATCTAAATTTCAAGATTTTATCATGAAATATGTAATAGAGCTTGAAATAGTGACCATGGTGACCAGCTCATCCCTATGAACAACACTACCTGCTAAAGTTTACTCAGGAACGCAATAATCATTCCATAAAATTTCTAGACCTTGATATCCTCAAAGACGAACACGTGAAAATACTGGTGTTGAAGATATGAAATGCTATAAAAAAAAATACAGAAAAATTTCAACATCTTCATAAAAACCCAAACGTTAACCAACCCATTTGGAACTTTAAATCCTACATTAAAGGCAAAGGTATTCATTTACATAGAAACACAAACCAGAAAGAAAACTCTTTATTGAAAGACTATTTTATTAACTGAAATTGGTAAAACCAATTCTATCAAATTCTATGACAGAAAAGATAAAATTAAGAAAAAGGAAAAAGTTTAAAATAGATGTTATGTACCATTCATTACATATTATCATCCTCAAGCAGAAGAACTTCAAAAAGTATTCAGGAAATACTGGCATCTTATTAAAACAGATCATTCAATAGGTGCTACATTGTGTATCATATCCCATTAAAACCTATCCATAGGATTCAAAAGAAATAGAACATTGGTGAATTAATGAAATGACCTATAAAATAGTTTGTATGAAGGTCACAATTCCTTCAAAATATTTCACTGTGCAGAACTAATTAATAACCATTATCATGTAAACCTCACATGTAAACTTATAAGACAAAATTCTACCAGGAAACACTTAATTCAACATTTATTGAAATAGGTGAAATAGTTAGAAAATCAAAAAACCAAAAAATCTAAATTCAAATTAACAAATTTTACAAAATTTTGAAAAAATCAATAAATTAAAACAGTAATAAAAAAATGACAAACAGAAGGGGTGGTCTCTGTTGAAAGTTTCCCTTTAATCGACACATTTCCAGAAAAACTCTAAACATTGCTACACCGTATCAATGAAAGGCCAGAACAATGATTTGTAGTTGCACTATGCAACAACATACAATATTGTGGTTGCACTATGCAACTACAAATCATAGGTGGATATAACGGCCTTATTTATTTAAAAACAAATATGTAACACATAAACAAATGACAATCACTGAATTACAGGCTCCTGACTTGTGACAGGCACACTGAGCAGACACATACTCAATTTTTTTTAAAAACATCTTTAATTTCTTATTCATATTCATTTTACTTATCTTTAGTAATATATGCTTTCATGTGAAAATAAAACACTAACCACATATACTCCACTTTTGCTTTGTATTAAGAATATTTTAAAATTTTAGAAAAAAGGGGGGATCTTCTGTATGTAAATTCAAAAGTCAATAGACAGTTTTCCACTGACTCTGATAACAATCTATTTATTTTTATCTGTCTTTTGCAATCCATAGTAGAGTCAGAGTCCACAGCTGGTAATTTCTGGTCAGTCTTCTACAATATTGTCGTAAATTAATTAGACAATATCCTGCTGTGAAGACAAACAAGTGTGTTTGAATAAATGATGTATCAATTATCTGGTAATTGGTAAATGTTCTGGCTATTTAGTTGTGACCTAAAATCTGGCATTAGTTAATAATGTTATAGGACAAACCCTAAATTTCATCATAAAGTTAAGGATATATCAAATTGCACAATTTATTTGTGTTGATTAATCCTTATATATGAAAAATACAGATGTTAATATATATTAACTTGGTTGAAATTTTCATCTTCTTAATAACATCACAAGTGTCTGAAGCTGATATCATATGTCAAAATTAATTTTGATATGTTAACATAGGTCATTAACTTAAAAGGCATCAAATATTTATCAAACCATTAAAGTATATACTACTATATTCAAGTCAAATGTTGTTGTTAAAATCTATTTTTTCACTCTTTTGGTCTTTTGGAAAATGTAGTTTTTGCTATATTTAGACCCCTTTACAACCAAATATGTTACATGCACACATATAAAAACTAGGGTTTTTATGTCAATAATTATGACATCTTGTATGACTATTTTAAATTTTGCTTTGACGCCTTCCATCAATGAAAGGCGTAAAAGAAAAAAAAAAATACAATAGCCTTTCAAGACGTCATAGCTATTAGGACTAATATACACGGGTAAACCTACAAAAATGTAGTTTTTAATCAGTAATATGTTAGGGCTAAGCTTTTAGATACGCTTCTCTTGGTTACGACTGCATATTGTATAAACATGTATTACTGAGTAGATCCTGGATTTTTTTGCATATTTAGACAGAAACATAAATTCAAGACTAAAAAAATTAAAACTGATGTCTTCCATAGGTATTGGTTCTAACCTTTACACTCAAATTTCCAGACATATTGACAAAATCATGAGAAAAAAAATCCAGTATCTTATTAGCAGTGAAATGATTTAAAATTTTAGAATTCCAGAACATTTTGGCAATGGTGAAAATATTTCCATGGACCTTTTATTTCACAACTGATGTCCAGTGACGGATCCAGAAATTTTCATAAGTGGGGGCCCACTATCTGACCTAAGAGGGGGTCCGCTCCAGTCACGCTTCAGTGATTCCCTATATAAGCAACCAAATGTTTTCCCAAAAAGAGGGGGCCCCCTGCCCCCCCTAAATCTGCCTCTGATGTCTTTCATAAGGCTTTTTTCTGGAATAGCATTGTTTTCTCAATAATAATAAAATCACTAATCTGTCATTAATCAATCACTAATCCATCAGTAATCGGTCTTAAATCGATCAGTAATCTAATCGATCACTAATCGATCAAACTCCCGAGAGAGTTTGATCGATTACTGATCGATGACTTCAAGTCATCAATCGATTACTGATCGAATATGTTCGATTACCGATCTGATCGATTAGTTAAGTCTGGATTTACATAGAAAAAACTGTAACTTACATGTAATATTATAAATCTTTATTAGGTCAATGGACATTTTTCTTTTTTCTTTTTTGTTCTTTTTTTCTTAATTATTAATCAAAACGATAACGTATCTCAAAAAGAGTATAGTAAAACTTGAAGAAAAGAAACATTTTCGTTGTTTTCCATACAGCTTTCAATTATTTATAGTTATCTTGATATTAAGATATACCTATTTCGATTAGCTATAATAGCATATTCGTACATTTTCATTTGTACCAGCAAATTATAAAAACAAATAGTAAAATAAATCGTTATTGCCTGTCCTGATACATAATAGTTCATTGTGTACGTTTGTTTCAAAACGGAAATGATATTAATCGAAATACTTGTATCGGAACTACTTGTAATTGAGGCATTTCAATACACATTGTACGTTTTATACTCCCTTATTACATATTTGATATATAGATAAAATGAAGATCGTCCTCGTTTTACTTTATATTCAGTGTATGGATTTATTTTTTGAAATAACCTATGTAACAGGTAAAGAATGTTTTGCATTATATATCATATAAATGCTCTTCAACTTTTTGAAATGTATAAACTTAATGTGGTTTATACGTACATGTATACTTTGCAAAATGAAATAGTTTATAACATTTCACTAAGCTAACGTTAAAATATATCGAAAAACAGATTATCATATAGAAAACAAGGAGTAAATAGTTGTTTAAAGTAGTTCGCTGCTATAATGCAAGTATATGCAATTACTGCAAAGTTTCCACTTTGTGTTTAAAATGTGTATACTAATTTCAATGCACTACAAAACTTTTGTTTGATGTAAATGTGTCACAGTTATATGATCTAACATCGATATGTTGTCCTAAATAATGGTTGTTTATTAAATTGAATATATGAAGCAGGACTTTGCTAAGAGGGATTTATAAAATCTTATATTTAAGTTTACACTGAATCACACAATATAACATAATTCATTTTCATGTGTATATGTACATATCTACAAGGCATCTGTAATGTAATAAAAGCTACATTTTATATTTAAAAGTAAATTGTTTGATGTTTTCCATTCAAGTATGACCACATCTTCGACGACCTTTTAAGGTTTAATAATTGATATCCGACTGATACAAACCCGTCTTCCTGATTGTTTAAAATGGATACAATATTTCCTTTAATCATTTTCCTCTGTTGTTATTGTAATTTATATAAATGTCCTAACAAAAGGTGGGGAATAGTTCACAAAATATGTTAAAAAGAAAACGGGTCCTTAACTTTTATTTTCCTGAAAGAGTTAAAGGATTCTACGTCTATCATTTAAGATATATTTGGAGGTAGGGTAATGCTTATCCGTACGAAAGGTAGCAATTTAATATTTGATAGAAATGTACTTCATCAATATTATAACAAAACTTAACTTTCAATAATGATTTTTGATACACTTCCAGCCTATTAAATGATAACACACTTCCAGCCTATTAAATGATAAATATGTTACTAATAACAACATGTCTAATTCTCTGCAACCGATATTATCAAGATGCTTGATTTCTTGATTGACAACATATTTGTAACGTTCGGAGGACGTGTTTTTCAACAGACTGTCGGCATCCCAATGGGAACAAACTGTGCCCCTCTACTTGCCGACTTGTTTCTTTATTATTATGAGGCTGACTTCATGCAGGAACTTCTTAGGAAGAAAGATAAGAAGTTAGCAATATCCTTTAACTCTACTTTCCGCTATATAGATGACGTTCTTTCACTGAACAATTCAAAATTTGGTGACTATGTGGAACGCATCTATCCCATCGAATTGGAGATAAAGGATACTACAGATACAGTTAAGTCGGCTTCATATCTTGACTTACATCTAGAAATTGACAATGAGGGTCGGTTGAAAACAAAACTTTACGACAAAAGAGATGATTTCAGCTTTCCAATTGTGAACTTTCCATTTCTAAGTAGCAACATTCCAGCAGCACCTGCATACGGGGTATATATCTCCCAATTGATACGATATTCCCGTGCTTGCGTTTCCTATCATGATTTTCTTGATAGAGGGTTACTGCTCACAAGGAAGCTATTAAACCAAGAGTTCCAAATGGTGAAGTTGAAATCATCCCTTCGTAAATTTTACGGACGCCATCACGAGTTGGTTGACCGTTATGGAATAACCGTGTCACAAATGATATCGGATATGTTCCTTACGTCGTAACTACAATCCCTTTCCCTTTCATGAATGTGATCTACCGAATTAGACTATTTACCGGATTTGTAATCACATAAGCAACACGACGGGTGCCACATGTGGAGCAGGATCTGCTTACCCTTCCGGAGCACCTGAGATCACCGCTAGTTTTTGGTGGGGTTCGTGTTGTTTATTCTTTAGTTTTCTATGTTGTGTCATGTGTACTATTGTTTTTCTGTTTGTCTTTTTCATTTTTAGCCATGGCGTTGTCAGTTTGTTTTAGATTTATGAGTTTGACTGTCCCTTTGGTATCTTTCGTCCCTCTTTTGAACAACCACAATTTCTATTGTTTTCTTACATGACAGAACTTGTAATATCTTTCGCGTACACACATTCTGCTAACGTCTGCCTAATTTTCTTTCTTCATTTTTTATGTAAAATGCTGCATGGTATTTAATGCGGTAAGTAGAAAATGATAAAGCTTCGATTATTTATTGAATTTTTTAAATATTTGTACTGCATTTTTCACTTTGAACTCTGTCACATTATAATATGTCAGGGTCTTTTAGACATGTAGGTGATAAGCTGTATTTATTCTTTGTAAATATAAAAAAGAAAATGTGGTATCATTGACAATGAGACAACTATCCACAAAAGACCAAAATGACTATAGGTTACGGTATGGCCTTCAACAATTAGCAAAGCCCATATCGCATAGTCAGCTATAAAAGTCCCCGATAAGATAATGTAAAACAATTTAAACGAGAAAACTAACGGCCTTATTTATGTAAAAAAAAAAAAAAGGAAAAACAAATATGTAACACATAAACAAATGACAACCACTGCATTACAGATTCCTGAGACCGTATAATACATGTAATGATCGAATATTAGACTAATGGACTAATGCAAACTGGACAATTATCTCATTCATTATCATACCACTTTCGTTTTTTTTTTCGTTTTTGCGTCAAAATGCAAAAAAAAAAGTTGTTATGCATACTATAATTTACGATTATGAATTCAATTCTACAATTGGTGATTTTCACATACATGTACCACCAATAACTTAATGTTATAAGTAAAAAATATCTTGATTGAAATAGTGATTAATTAATCAAATGGTATGCATTATTAAACTTTTAATGAAATAATTGAATTTTACTTACAAATTTAATTTTAAATTTATTTATTTTTAAATGGTCATTATCGGTATTTTCTTCTGAAACGCAATATGTCGACTTTGACTATGGTTTATAACTTAAACATGTTCAAAGTAATATCGTTTACTGTTTAACAAGAAGTCAAATATTTATCTCGCATGCAAATAATGCACAGCACCCTCCTTTTTCGTTTTTATCTCTATTATTGTGTTTTGATTTGTATTTTTTGTAAAATACAGTTTCTTTAATACCTCTGCAGATTGTTTGAGGTATTTAAAATTTTCATGCTCATAGACATACGATTGTACAGCACCAGCAGTTTATATTTGAATAAATAAAAATAGTACGCATAAACAACAGTATTGTAATTGTAAGAATGTACAAATCAGACCAAGAACACTTCAAATAATTGAGAAAAAAGAAGTAGAAATAAGACGAATTAAAAAACCAATCTTAACACCGAGGAAAGAATAAGAGGGTAAAAGTATACTCTAGCAAAGAAGGCTTTACATAGCAGATACAACAAGATTCAGAAAACGTGTACAAGATGACGAAATTCAGAATGCAACCTATGCCGATTTTTGAGCTGTGAGTTCCTGCGAAGGACATTAGGATTTATTTGCAAAACACCTTGATACTAATATGTCAGAGTCTGTTTATAACTAAAATGAGTATATACTCATTTGGTCCGACCACACTAGTATTATCAGACAATACTAGTATATGTATATGGTCACGACCATAGGAGTATGGTCCAAATACTCTTAAGTACCGGATAATATCCATAACAGTGAACAACATATTGTATGTAACACTGACATACTAATATAATATGTTACACATTTATATTAAATGATATCGTTAAATAATACAACTGATCGAATATGTTCAACCGTTCTAAAACATCACTTCTTTGAAATGTTAAATCTATTCTTTCGTGCAACGACGAATTCATTGATAGAGAAGACAACAAAGATGTTCAACATTCAGCGTAAACATAAAATATTAACAACATAAACACTAGTGTTCGATAACTAATAATAGTCTTTCAAGTGGAATATAGGTGCAATACACTTGTCGTTAATAATAATAATAAAAAACAAAAACAAACTCAGAGGATGATATGCACAAATAGTGCTATAGAATAAACAAATAGGAGACAAACTTACATAATATAAAGAAAAGTTTTATCTTTCAAAAAATGCACCATGAATGGGCAGAATAACATTAACGGTATTGCTTTACTCCACCAAATGCGCATCTCGACAATTATTGTTACTTCAATGAGTAACTCGGAGTTTTCTTAAAACTGACACAATAACTAAACAGCAATGTATACCGTATTTTCTTTCTGCAGGTTTTCAAGAAAATATCCTTTTTAGCAACTCAAGTATAATCAGCTGTGACGGGAACACAACTATCACAATAGTTGATTTACTGGTAGAGCATCACACAACATCATGTTCTGAAACCAAGCATTGTAATCTGACAGAGGCGGAGATGAATTCAATTAAAAGGCATTGTAATAAAGAAAGAACATGTACCATATCAAAGCTTATTCCAAACAGCTGCATGTTTAATGATTATGGACGTGTATCCATTTCATATTCATGCATTGGTGAGTACAATTTAATCACTCATGACTAACAGAATACTATCGCTGATAATTTGAGCGAACACAAGTTAAAACAAGAGGCTCCCAGGAGCCTGTGACACTCACCTGTATCTACTGTGGTTTTGGAAATCATGTAAAATTCGATCAGTATTTAAACTAAAGGCAGAAATATTTTGAAAAATTTACATTATCACCAATAGATTGCAGAAAAATTACGTTTAGGAACAATAACTTCATTTTTTTTTATTATTAAAATCCTTGCCTGATCTGGGTGATGGGAGGGAGACATTCACCCAATATAAGCTTAAGTATGCCGAAAGAAAAGGTATGATATAAAAAAAGAAAATTTAGTATGATTGCCAATGAGACAACTCTCCACAAGAGACCTAAATGACACAGAAATTAACACCCGTTACTATAGATCACCGTACGGTCTTCAACAATGAGCAATACTCATACCGTATAGTCAGCTATTAAAGGTCCTGAAATGGAAAATTAAAACAATGCAAACGAGGAAAGTAACAGCCTAACTTATGTACAAATAATAAATGAAAAACAAATATGTTACACATAAACAAACGACAACTACTGAATTACAAGCTTCTGACAAGGGACAGACACGTACACACAGAATGAGGTGGGTTTAGACGTATTAGCAGGATCCAAACCCTCCCCCTAACCTGAGATAGTGATTTTAAAATTAAAATATAGTGATTTTAAAATTAAAATCACAAAAATACTGATCTCCGAGGAAAATTCAAAACGGAAAGTCCCAAATTAAATGACAAAATCAAAAGATAATACCCATCAACGGAATGGACAACGACTGTCATATTCCTAACAGTACAACATAAGAACGAAATACACCCCCATGGAAAAAATCAAGTCATCTCGTTGTGCTCCAAAATAGCTACTGAAGACCCCTTATCATTATTTTAATAATTTTTCAAGTGATCATTTAAATATGATTTTGCAATATTTTCCGCCATGCATAGACTTCTATTATAGTAAACACCTATATTCCTATTTTTTACCCATGTCGACCATGGTGGTTGTATGGCAAGATCATTATAATCATTTCCAATTCAGATGAATGTCCCAAATAATTATTGTGGTGATTAGAGAAATTAACATTGAATAATTCTGAAAATTGAATATATCAAGGAGGAATTATTAGAAACCCTGCACCCCTGAATAAAATCGCTCCCAATGGAAATTAAATCAAGTCATCTCATTGTAGTCCCAAACTAATTGCTGAATACCCTTTATCATTATCAAAACTAGTTTTCAAGTTGGACCAATGTAAATAAACTTATCATAGGAACCAGGATTGACATTTTATATTTGCGCCAAACGAGCGTTTTGTGTACATCAGTTACGCTTGAATAAACAATATAGTAAGAAGGCCAAATACAGTACGAAGTTGAAGACCAACGCGTACCAAAACTTCCTGAAAGTTTTACCGAATACAGCTAAGTTATACTATTCCTGAGGTAGAAAATCCCAACTATTTCACAAATTTAAAGTTTTGTAAAAAGTAAATTAATAATTATGAACATATTAATCATAACTCAAATCAACACAGACGGGCTGACTACAGGACTGGGGATACCCCTGGGGAATTAAAACTTCACCAGCAGTGGCATCGACCTAGTGGTTGTAAATAAACTCATCATAGATACCAGGATTGAAATTTTATATCTGCGCAAGACGCGCGTTTAAATTGTTTTATTTTACGTTTTCCCCCATGCAAAGACTTTTATAGTATCACCTGTATTTATATCTTCTTTTACCCACTAGAACCATGTTGGTTGTAGGGCAGTGTCATTAGATGTATCAACCCAGATGGATATATAAAAAAAAATCATGGCTAATTTTAATTCAATTTAGCCAAGTAAATTAGGAAGAGAAGGATTTTGTAAAAGAAAACAAAATTAACGAAAAATATGGAAAATTTACTTTTAAAGGCAATAACTCCTTGAGGGGTTAATTGACCATTTTGGTCATTTGACTTATTTATAGATCTTAAATCATGCTGTTAATATAGCTATATATATACTAATATTGAAGATAATAACCAAAATCTGCAATATTACCAGTTCATGGGCAAAAACCCAACAACGGATAGTCTAATTTGTCTGACAATGTCAGGGCAGATAGAAGGGGATCTGATAAACAATTGTTATCCATTTCTGATTTTCTCTAAATACTTTTAGTTTGTTTTAGAGATTTAAGCCTAAATTTACTTTTCCTCTCATGTTCTATTTCTATTTAAAAGGAAATGGGCGGAGTCTTTGGATACATATTATTAAACTATATACCAAAAGAATGATTTAGGTCTAGTTAACAATAAAATGACCCATTATACACCTTCAGAATTAAAATTCATACTAGGCGTCCGATGGTTTTTATTAAAATATATCTCGACAGGATATTCAACCAGTAGCTGCACTTTTGGAAATGCTGGTTACGTTGACAGTTGTGGTTGGCTTATAAGTGGTGTAGACAGATACAAGTGGACACCATATCACGGAAAAACTCCAACAAGGTTTACAGGACCAAACAGAGACCACACCACTGCATCTGGTAAAGTAAAATTGCAGATGTAACAAAGTTAACCAACGGCAACTTATAGGTCTACGAGATATTTAAAAAAATCTAATATATGATTTCTTTGTTCAATCACTAAGTGGAATATTGAAATAATTATTCGCTTTTATCAGCCAAAATGGTTCAATTTTGTCAAAATAAGCAAACAAACATTGATGATTAATTATTCACTTGCAAGTGAATATTTCAACCTCAATTCGTATTCATGTGAACTTCTATTTAACCCCTTAGCTAGAGATAGAGAACACATGCATTGTGCGTGTAAAGTTCTTTAAAGGAAAAGAATGTAAACATTGAAAGTGAAACAAAGGTAAATTATTTCATTGACTAATTCGATCACAAAAGATCTTTCTTATACAAGTAAAAATGACGATAAACATGTATTTTAATTCATAATATGAAACAGACCTAGAAAAATCCAATTGCAAGGTTTCTTAATCTATTTATATCAATATTTATGTTAACATCGATTATATGGTCATCGGATGACTTCGGACGTAAACTCGATAGTTAAAAAGATGGCGTCTAGACTAAACTACACCGAAACGAAGTTACATATTATCAAAAACATGCCCTGCAAATTGATTATTTTAGACTTTTAAAAGTTAAGATTAATGTTTCACATTGTTATAAACGGAATATAAAAATTTGAGTCAAAACGATGAACATGAATTTGACGGCTAGTGTCCCTTTAATTTTGCATGAGTTTGCCATGACAACAAGTTTAAGTTGATCTGTTCGATTTTAATATTGAACTTTCAAAAATAAATGACATTTAATGTAATGGTAAAATAATGATGCAAAAACAAAATGAATTAGCATTAATGTAGCTACGACACAGCGATATATTATTTATTATTTATTGACCTACCGAACGCATCTATAATAGCAGTGTCGCGGTTGGTTGAAACTTTATATATTGACTGTGAAAAAAAACCCAAGGCATTAACATAATGTTACATAAAATGTACTTTATCAGTTTTCAATACATTAGAAAACAATAAATCAAATTTATTTTCTATCAGGTTATCAACTATTTTAAAACATATATATATCATATATAGAAGTCTATAAAAAGGACATGAAGCGATACCCAGTGACAGGTTAGGGAAAGCTTTTGGATTAAGGAACTAAATGTACATCATCCAAACGGCATCAATAAGAAATATTAAATTTTTTTCTCACTCTTTTTGGGATGTAAATATACACAGTGACGTATATTTAAGTATTGAGTTTTGTTATATTATGATTTTCAAGATTATGGATTAAAATCAATAGACCAAAACTTACCTGTACTACTGAGCTTTTGACACATACAATCAGTATTGTTAAAATTATAGACACCGACGAAGGATATTTGTTAAGCCAAAATACACGATTTTATTTGGAGTGCATTTGTTTCTAACCAAAATTTTATAAACGTTGTGCGGCGTTTGTTGTTGTTTTGTAAACACTACAAAAGTAGAAAAAAATACATCGTTTATTGTCAAATATCTGCGTGACGTAATATTGTGCCTTTTCACAACTTCGCATGTGCGTTTTTGACATATTCAATTTTAAAGCTGATGCCTTTTGTTATCCATTATTTTTGTGTTTCTTTGCCTAATACATTCTCCTATTTATTTGTATTGTAGTCCTGTATTAGTATGTTGTCATTTTAATGTTATATTGAACAATGCCATCAAAGTGCGAGGTCTGGCATGCCACAAAACCAGGTTCAACCTATCATTTTTTTCTTTAAAAATGTCCTGTACCAAGTCAGGAAAATGGCCATTGTTATATCATAGTTTGTTTCTGTGTGTGTAACATTTTTACGTTGTGTTTCCGTTGTGTCGTTTGTTTTCTCCTATATTTGATTGTGAATTCACATTACTATAAGACGTGTCACGGTACTTTTTTATCCCAAATTCATGTATTTGGTTTTGATGTTATATTGGTTATTCTCATCGGATTTTGTCTAATGCTTAGTCCGTTGCTGTGTGTGTTACATTTTAATGTTGTGTCGTTGTTCTTCTCTAATATTTAATGCGTTTCCCTCAGTTTTAGTTTGTTACCCCGATTTTGTTTTTTGTCCATAGATTTATAAGTTTTGAACAGCGGTATACTACTGTTGCCCTTATTTAATAAGTCTTTACTGACCCTATTTGAACTTTCAATAATGCATGCTCATGTTGTTGGTAAACAGACTTTATACAAACGTAGAAACAAATACATCGTTTAATCAGGTTAAAGTTAGAAACAAATGTAGTGTTTGTACACACAAACGATGAACGACAAACTGTAGAAGCATCTTGAGCGAGTGCTTAGTTTGTCAAAGTTTATGTAAACTTTGCAAACGTATGTTAGAAAAAAATGATCAAAACATGTGCACGCTTAGCCGTTTGCATTGTTTGTGTTAGAAAGAAATGCACTCTTAATAACAATATCTTCGTATAATACCATCTTATATTAGTACCGTTGTGGAAAATTCTAGACTTATATATTACAGGCGCATTTCTTTCTAACCAAAGTTTTGTAAACGTTTGTGGCGTTTGTTGTTGTTTTCTAAACGCTACAAAAGTAGAAACAAATACATCGTCTAATCAGTGTTTACTGACCTTGTTTGAACTTAATAATACATACACATGTTGCTTGTAAACAGACTTTTTACAAACGTAGAAACAAATACATCGTTTAATCAGGTTGAAGTTAGAAACAAATGTAGCATGTGTACTTACAACGACGAACGACAAACTGTAGACGCATTTTTGGCGAGTGCATAATTTGTCAAAGTTTATGTAAACTTCGCAAACGTATGTTAGAAACAAATTATCAAATCATGTGCTCCATTAGTCATGTCAATCGTATGTGTAAGAAAGAAATGATAATATATGTACAAGTCTAAATTGAAAACAACGTTCAAACCTATGATTGCGGTGTATAAAAACGGCAATTGTATACGTGTACATGTAACAAATTTCGTTGTAGAGGGGTCTAAATACAGCACAAACATTTTCCAAAAATCCAAAAGAGTGAAAAAATATTTTAACAAACTGTATTCGACTAATATATATATAATATTATAATTCACTTATGGTTCTAATCAGTTAAGCAACACATACTATTTTGATAAGAAAATAATATATTGTTACCAACGTTGATTCAAATAAAATGCAAATGTCTAAACATTATAAAAAAAGAAGTTCAAAAGAAGGACTCATTAATTCGGTACTTTTGTCTATACAATGTCGGAATTTCTAGAAAATCCTCACGGTGTTTATCGTGTTAACGTATTTCCTTCATACATAGGAGTTATATCGTGTTCATAGTTAGTTAAAATACACTTTCTATAATGATGATGATGTTTTCAATTTTGCATTATTTACATAAAATAAAATCCATACTTATTTTTAGCACACGGTTATTATGTATACACAGATTCCCTAAGAGAATCAACATATAATGACGAAAGTGATCTACATTCTGGTTTGATAGAACCTAGTCTGAACCAATGTTTGACATTTTGGTACCACATGTATGGGAGAGATATCAACAACTTAAAAGTATTTCAAAATGGCAGTAAACATAACATAGAGCTATGGAGTAAATCGGGTAGTCAAGGGAACAAATGGCATTTTCAATCAATTGCATTGACAAATATTGGGCCATATCAAATTATATTTAAAGCTATTCGTGGCCATGGGAACAGAAGTGATATTGCTGTTGATGATATAATTATACAAAACACTGTCTGCAACAGAGGTAAGAGACTGATCATTATTTGCGTTGTACAAATGTTGTAATAATCTGAGTTTCAGATTATCATTTTAACATAAGAGTAATTATTGACAGTAAGGACAAATCATTACTAAACAAAGAAATAACACGACGGATGCCGTATAAGGTGCAGGAAATGTTTACAATTCCGCAGCACATGATTTCACACCCGGTTTTTAGTGGAGTTGTTTCTTATCTATTATTTATAACTGTTGATATAAATGTCCTTTGGTTTTGTTAGTCTTTGTTTACTCCTTGGTTTTGATTGTTATTGTCTAATGTAAATCCATTGATTACTTATTGGACATCTTAATTTTTTTTCTCTGAATGTTTATTTTGCCAGATATTTTAACCGTTTTATAATAGTATCTTCAAAAGATTAATTGAATCGGGAAAAAAAACAAACTATTGAATAATAGGCAAAAAGTAAAATAATAAAAAAAACTGAGATCGACAAGTAATACCACTAATGGTAATACTAAGAAAGATGTCTATCGGAGGGTTCCGTACTTCAGTTTTGCAATTGAATAAGATAAAATAGAATAAAATAAATTAAAGAAGATAAATTAAATTTTAAAAAATAATTTCAGAATGACTATGTAACCCTAACAGCGATTCAGGTTCCTATGTTTAATTTAAATCATGTAAGATTAAGCACATAGACAAACATAGCTATCGTTGTATGCATTGCTGTAAGATTTTTCGTTATTTTAATTTATTGGTAATGGTAACATTTAGATAATAATGTAACAAACAGATATAAATCAGCCATGTTTTGTGTTTTAATTTCTTGCAAGGAGCTGATTGGTGTGACTTTCATAAATGTCATTGATTTTTTTTTATGCACAAGTACTTTATGAAATCGCATATGGGGAAATTATCAAAGTAAGCAAAAAAAAATTAAAAAATATACAAATTGAAACGAAAAAAACCCCAATTAAACAGAAAATGTACTAGAACATGTAAAGATAACTTTTTGTGACAAAATATATAGAAAAACAAAGAAAACCATGATTTACCTTTAATAGTTACTGTTATATCATAATAAGGGAATCAAGAGCATAACAGCAGAAAAAAAGTGTGTAATTTCTGATGGAAAAAATATTGTATAATTCAAATATAATCACATATTAATGTCAACACCCTGTTGCCCCTCCCCCCTGATAATTGGCTCACATATTACCAAAACATTTTTTTTTGTGTTCTTAGTAATTGTTCGCACATAATGTAATGGTTACAATTACGCATTGTTTAATAATATTTGAATCAATCTTGTATGACATGCTTGTAGCAAAAAAAAAAAACTACATCACAGGTTTATTATCAATACACATTCATATACTGTAACACTGGTCATTAAAATATATATGTTTGATCATATATATATATATATAAAAGGAAGACGTGGTATGGTTGCCAATGAGACAACTCCTCACAAGAGACCAAAATGACACAGAAACTAACAACTATAGGTCATCGTCCGGTCTTCAACAATGAGCAAAGCCAATACCGTATCGTCAGCTATAAAAGGCCCCGAAATGACAATGTAATACAATTCAAACGAGAAAACTAAATGCATAATATCTGTATAAAAATATATCGAAAAACAAATATGTAACACATAAACAAACGACAACCACTGAATTACAGGCTCCTGACTTGGGACAGGCACATACATACAGAATGGGGCGGGGTTAAACATGTTTTCGGGATCCCAACCCTCCCCTAACCTGGGACAGTGGTTAAAACAGTACAACATAAGAACGATCTATACAAATCAATTTAAAAATAGGCTTAACTCATCAGATGGATAAAAATACAAGTGGAAATGGCCGGGTACTTGTACATTCCAGCAACAGCAAGACACTAGGGTCAGTTATGAGAGTTTTAGCAGTTATAACTGACAGCTAGTTCAAATCCACTAAAAAGTAATAAAAATCATGCATCTAAGACTGAATATGTATTGTTTGCTTCAGTTTCTAGACTTGATTGCAATTTTGAAGATGATTCTTGTGAATGGAAACCTGAACCAAAAGCTGCATATAGATGGACAATTTTTTCCGGCAATACTCCTACTCTTAGGTCTGGACCGGGTGTTGATCATACAAGTGGATCCAGTAAGATGTTTATTAAATGTTTTGATTATGCTATATAGTACATTAAAGTTTAATCTTGTTAAGTTGCAGTTTTGTTCAGTATCTGTTCAGAAAATTAAAATTTTTAGCACAGTAAATAACCGCTACGTAACTCTTTTTGAAGCTGCAAGCCTCCCGATTACTTCATACTGAGTTTCCGAACACTACTAAAGTTCACCCGTATAACATATTCTACATGAAAGTGGCTTACTGATCACAATCTTGCTATCATGACCACGTGATGTGTGTTGTTGTTTGGGTTTATTTGTAGATGGGTGGTTGATATTATATGTTGAACTGTGCAGAAAGACTAATTAAATCTTTTTTAGTCTTTTGTGTTCCGTCTAAATTATCACAACCAAACAATTCGTTTAAGTACAGCATCTCGTTTCTTTCTTTACAATTTACCATTACACTGTCGATCGGTAACACGTATATTATTCAACTACTAACTCAACAATCATAGGTCAAAAACAGCTTTCAACAGTGAGCAAAATCGATTCTAAATATCAAGTCTTAGTAGACTGCGACATGACAACTTGTGAAGCATATCAAAAACTGTTACAGTAGTTTTCCTATGTGCAGATTCAATAATAAAAGAAAACCAATATATGTAACACACATCCCGAGGAAACCGCATACAATTCTACAAAAGTCAGAGACCGGGTGTGTTGTATTTCAATTTACGTATTTTAGAACCAACACCACCGACAAAATTGGGATGAAAAAAAAATAGGCCTACACTGCAGTTTTCTATCGAATTTACATTTCCAAGAAGCACAATTTCTTCCAAAACAGATGATCGGCACAGAACTTGTAAAAGCACACTGTATTGCAACCTAGAACCCAAAACGTGTTGTTTCTGCAAGGTTTAATTATATATATAATTAGTTATGATTAGTTTTTTAAACGTGAACAAGATTGATGTACACACATTAATTGCGAAATAACTTTTTTTTTGTTTTATATATATTGTTTGTTTTGTCTTTTCTTTTGAAACCAAAAGATGATGGACATTATATATACCTTGAGGGGAAAGAAATACAAAGAGGAGAAAAATCGAATTTAACCAGTAATACTATTACCACTGTTGATGGGGTATGTTTTACTTTCTGGTATCATATGTATGGAAGTGGTATGGGAACGTTAAATGTTTACACAGAATCGAAAACCATCAACAAAAGGCATTGGTCAAAATCAGGGAACCAAGGAAATTTATGGAAGTTCGTCAAATTAGACCTTTTTAATTCAGAACCGTATAGGATTATATTCGAAGGTGTGCGTGGAAATTCTCTTAAGAGTGACATTGCTTTGGACGATATTTTCTTACTGCAACATAAATGTTCAGGTAAGTCAGGTAACTTTTCGACGACAAAGGTATTTACATTTACACTGAGTATTTGATTATGTCAATAATCTTGGCAAAAAGCAAAAAGCATATATAGTTGTTACGAAATTAATAAGCATGAAAAAAATAGCTTTTTAAATGATATTCAAACTTTTTTAATCACTAATCGATACCACTCTTTTTGATAGGCAGTTCGCAAATGTATCATCAGCACAGTAGCCAATAATGTGTATTTTTTTATGTAGGATGTTTTTAAAGAGTAATGTGGTTCACTAAATGTAAATAGCAAACCGAAATTAATCCTTAAATTCTGTTCAACATCCCCAATCCAAACCCCATCCCCTCTATACTTTAAATAATTGTGAGAATTCAATTGGATTGCTATCTTATCTAAGAACCAGTGGATAAACAACACAAAATATCTATCAATATTAACGCACCCTAAAAGAAACAGCTGTATTTCCAAAGTACAACTTATTGCAAGTCTATTTTCAGTGGTTGTCGTCAGTTCATGTATGTCATACTTTTTATATGTTGATTGTTTTGAAAACATGAGACTGTTAATATCTCATGATAAATGTTTTATACTTTGACAATGCGAGGTAAATATATAGCTGAGAACTAGTATAAAAGTATCAAGCACCTTAGATTACAGCGTTTCATCTGTATTATCATATTTTCAAAAACAGTTGCCAGCAAAACTGACTATACGATATGCTTTAATCTCCTGTTGGATAAAACTATTAATGATTTACATTTTGTATTGTTTGATAGAACATGTGCTACATAAGAAGATGCCTACTATCATATTTGTTGAACACACTAAACAGCGATTTTCTCATCGGATGTTTATGTCGAATATTGAACCATGGGTTATCCAGACAACTTACCATCAATTGTTATTGTTTACATACTATAATACAATGTAAACAACATCGGTATCAATATTAAATTGAATGTTAATTTTTCTCTGACATAAACATGACATTTGCTCTATCTAATTATTATCATTATTGTTTTGTGTGTAAGGTAAGCATAAACATTGAAAGGTCGTGCGTTTTGTAGGTGTGATAGACTATACAGAGTCATGTCGTAAAATGGACGAATCTATATCGCTGTTTGGATGTTCAAAGTATTATATACAGCTAAACAAGACACGGTTTGATTTTGATCGAATGTTTGAAAACTGTTCAGCAGTATACCAAGACGTCCAAGCATCAAGCAGAACATCATGTTCAGATATGAACAATTCAGACATTTGCACCTTTGATTTGTCTCAAGAAATACAAAAAGACCCAAGATGTTTTCTTTCAAATAACCTACTGGTTGAGTATAAATGTGAAGGTAATATTTTACAAATAATATGATTATAGAAAAAAAATGACAAATACCAGTTTGCCTGTACCATTATTATATTTTCATGGTAGGACATACGTAATAAAAATCGACTAGTGTTGGTATAACCTATGAACAAATAAAAAAATATGTACAGAAAGAACAAGAAATGTGTGGTAATAAACAGAACATTACTTAAGTTCTATAGCGTTTATTCATCTTTCTTAATACTATAACAACATGAACAATGGTAAAGATAAACTTGAATTTATCGTTTTCTCTCTTAAAAAAAAATTTCTTTAGCTACAAAATGACCATGTAGGTACACAAACGGTTACTTTCTTAAATGTAACATTTGTGAATTGGTTATAATGAAAAATAGTTTATATCAAACGAAGACAGTCACTTTCTCGTATGTCTTACTTATTCAAATTAATATAATCTGTTTAAAAGAATACAGGTATCGAATCATTTCCGACAAGAATAAATATTAGTCTACAGAACTTATACATTTTTTGTCTACCTTAAAAGTGAGTTTTTATTATCTAGGCTTTTTACTAGTACGAGCAAATAGAAATTTACCATCATTATATGTATTTGCAGTGTAAGTGGATAAACCGTTAGTAAAAATGTTACATATTTTAAGCTTGATTAATTTTAACCATTCACCGGAACATCTAGTATTTGGCTTACATATATGTACATTGTTACTTCGTTTTTTCCTAGACATGTAGAATAGGTATAATATTTTCATAAAAGTTGTGGAGTTACTAGAATAGTAAGAAACGGGAATATCATAAATTCTACAATGCAAATAAATCGCAAAGATAAAATGCATACAATTCTTTGTGATGCTTATCAATAAACTCACCATAGATACCAGGATTAAAATTTTACATATGTGCACGACGCGCGCTTCGACTACAAAATACTCATCAGTGACGTCGCTCGAATAAAAGCTGACCCCATGCTACGATAATTATCCATCTTACATATGCAATATGCATACAGATAGATACGCTAATTTATACCTTTACCCCAGGATCCTTGGTGTAGGCCAAAATGTTAACCCAGCAAAAACTCAATACTGTGAATAAAGGCATTGACTCAAAATGCATATTATAAATAGCTTGTGTAGCTCAAACAATTTTGTTTTGTCAATTCTTTGAGTTAACCACTCACAGATGTACCCTTCCCAGTTCACGTCTGAGTATATTTGTCAAACGTTGATGTTAAAAACAAACCATGACAAAGTGATTTGCCTATACAATAACACTAAATAAAGAACATTTCCATGCATGATTTTGTCATCAAACTACTAAAGTGTACAATGATTTAATGATTATACCAGATTTCAGGATTTTTTATGATGGTTGTTTCAAATTCAATTTACATCTGTGGAACGAAATGTTAATTTATATGTGTTAACATGTATCAGTCCTGTTACATTACAAGTTTTTATGTCGCAAAAATAATGATGCCTGTAATTGTAATACGTGATGTCAATTTGTATATAATGACGAAAAATCAAGTGGTTGTCTTTTTTTTTAATAAATTCTCTCAGTAAAAAGTCATCAAAGAATTTCTTCTTCCTATCAAACAACTTTTTGTAGGGGTTCGTGTTGCTCTGTCATCAGTTCAACACGTTGTGTTTTGTTTATTTTTGTTTTCTTGTGGTATATAATTTCGACTGTGCCACTGCGTTGTAAGTATATGCTTGACTTTTAATGTCCTTTAGCATATTTTGTCTGTCATTGTTATATTATCGATAGTTATCGTCATCCTGTTTAGACATGAAGTAATTGTCATCGAACGTTAAGCAGAAATTAACGCATGGAAGATACTCGCAGCCTATAATTTTGTACATAAGACGTGCGTTTCGTCTACGAAAGACTCATAAGTACAACTTAGATACATACAATGTAAAATAAAATGCATTAAAGGTCAACAGTGCTGACACAGACAGCAAAGGTACAATTAAACTATTCCGTAAGTAGAAAATTCGGAGTATTTCGAAAATGTCTATGGTTTTTAAATAGTTCCTTTTTAAATCGATGCAGCGATAATAATTACATTAACAGCATGCAAACTAAAAATATGAATAATCAGATAGCCATTATACTGTAATTTAACAATATAATGTGTAAACACAATGATGTTTGTTGGAATTGAACATTTGTATGATTTCAATGATTTCAGAAAAAGCACATGTACCAAATATCTTATCAGACGATGCACAGAAGATAAATGCTCCGATAGACAAAGGTAAGTACTTTATAAAGTGGACAATCGCTTATTTATAATTTTTATAGTTTTTATACATATCATATTTTGACAGTTATTGTATGGATACTGCACTAGGCCGTTGGATGAGACGATGAAAGTAGAATTGTACATGTTACTTGATTATTTTTTCGCACTGGTTACAAAACACATTTCTAATTGATCTATTAAGTAGTCTCATCTAACCTTGTGCGTCAACTATACACAGACTACTAATCATTAACTTAGATTCGGGGTACGATAAATAAAAAAATCCATTTAAAAATTAAGAAAATTTAATCTATCAAAATAAAGGGTTTTTGACTTCTTCATTTTTTTCTGGCGACTCTTTAAAACACCATGTTTGTAGGATGCGATTATCAATTTTGATCTTTTGCTTTCTTATAGCTATCAAAGCGTTATTTGGCGTCATTAGCATGATTACATAATCATTGTTTCTCAAACCATAACCTTGTAAAGCCATCAATTGTTAAAATGAATAAATAAAAAAAAAAAAAACATCATCAATTTAAATTTCAAAATATTTCATAATCCCATCATAGAAAGCGTTATCAGCGTACATAACGAACACACAAGTCATATTAAATTGTATGAATATAATAAAATGGATACTTCATGTTAGCATTGTATCTAAAGATTTTGAAAGATGTTCGAGAGTCATATTCATACTTATATATATTAAATGAAAATCTATTACAGGTTTAGTGATTGGTATGGTAGTCGCTTTCTTGTTGTTAGTCTGTGTTGTTGTTTTGATAATTTTTCTCATCAGAAGGTAACGTATTTTGAATCATGTAACCACTGCTTTGAAAGGCGAACGGTATATATCATTTAAGTGATGATATTGTTAATCTGTCTGCATGTTTGTTTGTCCTTTTGTTAAATGTTTGTATCCGTAAATGATGCTGCACCGTGTGATATAAGTTTGTGTATATTTCAGACAAGCTTACTCACACAAAAAGCGTTTGCTCTGCTCATTTAATATTTTCTTATAAACTATATGCTATGTTTACTTGTGTATGACAAGCAATTCTTAAGAATGTCATTTTAGAAATGTTTGTATCCATTTCTACTTAACCATTGTGAGAATTGATTAATACTTTACCACATCTGGAAAGATACAAATATTGCTACTGTGCACTTCTAATTATGTTTTTTGATCCGCTTTGGTTTTCTTTTTAAATAACTCAATTTGTAATTTAATTTATTTTGGAATACTAGTACCAACTATGCCAAGCCATTCCCGTTAAATTCCTTCTAATGATTTGTCGAATCTGGAAGTTCTCATTAAGTAACTTTATCAAACTAATTTTAGAGTCCCCTCTTATATTTCATAAACATGTCTCATTCGTTATTTGGTTTACAACGGTACCCAACTTAAAAAAACTGTATGCAACTATTTTGCATTCTACATTTATATGTTCAGATCCTTTGTTTGTCGTGTTAAACGGTGGTTGTTGCACTTTGCAGGTTATCAGTTTGTTAGATGTGCCCATAGGTAATTTTTGCTTTATCAATAGATGTGTTTGAGATAAAACAAAAATGTAAAACATATGCGCATATATATTTATAATTCAATGTCGTTCTGTTTTGAATTCAGTAGACAAGTTCAAGCCGACTCAATTGATTTTAAAATAACATGCAAACAATTGTGCCATTAAATCTGGCTGTTTGATGAACAAAATATATTTTGACCGAGACCAAAAACAAAACGCCGTAGTTTAGTAGGAAAAAAAATTAAAAGCTTAAGTATTTGTGGTTTTCTTTTTATAACATAAAGTTAAAGTTAACATAACTGTGTACAGTGTCCTATTTGGCGGCATTGTGTTCAATTCGGAATCTCTGAAATTTTTGTATTTTGTATTTACATTAGGTCATAGAGCAAATTTATTTGTCCAGTATATGTTCACTTGTGTTAAGATGTCTTTTGATTGAGTTAAGCAATTTCAATTGATATTTTATAGTGTTTCTTTTTTATTTTCTGATGTCACACTATTGTTTTAGACGTTTAAATCCGCATCAATTGTTTGCAGAAATCTGATGTCCAGTAGTTGTTGTTAGATGAAGTGTGTCTCGTTTTTGTATAAAGATTAGACCGTTGGTTTTCCCGTTTGAATAATTTTTACATAATTATGTAATTTTTTGGACCTTTTATAGCTTTCTGTTCGGTGTTAAAGACCGTACTTTGATCTATAATTGTTTACGTTTAAAACATGTATCTGGGATGAAGGAGTTGTCTCACTGGCACTTATACCACGTCTTTTTATATCTGTTAACTCAAGACGACATTTAGACCAATGATTATATCATGCCAGTTGCTTTTAAAATCATAATTGTGCTACATTGTGCTACATTGTACATAATGAATGATTTATATATTAACAGTTCATGCGCTACTTTTATTTTAGATACCTACACGAGCTGCGTTGTTTTTGATTTGTCCGTTACGTTATCTCTAAAAAACATTGATATTGGTTTTAACATGTTTGATACGCTAACATATATAGCGAATGAAACAAAAATATATTTAAGAAATGTCAACATAAAAACAGTCCGTTTAGTATATAAGTAATACTGATGTTTCATTTTTAATTGCAGGCGAGGTTCGTTCAGAAAAACTAAGAAAAACCAGAAAAACGGATATAACACGAATAATTCTGCTAAAAATCGAACTGCATCTCTAGCCAGTGTTACTGCTGACAACAATAATCTAAATAGTCAACTCACTACGACACACAGCAATCATTGTAATAACGTTTATGCCAACACAGAGTTTAAAGGTGATATTATCGAGCCCGACTGTGAGTACTCAAATGTAGCCAACACTAACTCTGTGATAAATGAAAAAGGAACAACTGCTGCTAAATATAGAAATTATCAAGGTAATGTACCAAGTTATAATATCTCATCAAAACAGGATGACAATGATTTTGCCGATCTCACCAATAAGACGAGCTTTATTAAGGGGCCAATGCACCAGACAGATTCGGCAAAATCCAATATGATTATTGAGCCTCAAGGAAATATTTTTGAAGGTTCTGAATTTTATACGCTTGCAAAGCCTACATGCTTCAGTGACGAGAATCATCAATTGAAAGATGAAAATAATGACGTGTATTGTTCAACGGAAGAAGGAACCTATAACTTTCCCGGAAGTGATTGTCACAAGGAAGCTGAGGGGAATATATATAGTCATACCGTTGATGACGTTTATGATTCAACGACCCATAAAAGAAAAGATGATGACCAAGAAGATAAATATGATCATTTCATTGGACAGTTAACTGAAGATGTCTATGTTATATCAAACTGACATAATTTGAAAATAGAAATTTTTATTTGTCTTTCAATTTATACCTTTCAGGCTGTTTTTATTCTTAAGATTGTTTATTTTGTATGCTGCTTTTTGTGCCTTTTTGGCTTAATTTTTTTTACAAGATTCATAAGCTAATACATTGAGTTAGTGTCTATTGAAACAGTTTGTTTTTATTATCATACCTTTGTATGAAAAGCAAAATATGATGGTATTTTTCGTTTTGTCAACAGTAAAACTTATCCCAAGTTCACCGAAACGATGATGTGATAGCTTGTACAATGTAGGATTTATCTGCTATCAGTATAAGCATGACTTTAAGTTGTGGCTGTGCAATAATAAATCTCAAAGGTCTCATGATAAGGCAACCTTATTAATCCTTAGAAATTGAATCCAGGGTCAAAGGTCTGATTTATGTAAATTTACTCTTTTTTTTACCATATTATTTTCTGAATTTTAACATTAACGTACATGTATTATAATTTCTAATGGGATAGATAAAAAAGCCAAAAATGTCAAAATTCGATATTTATCGAGAAAATATTCTTAAAAGAGTTGATTTTGAAATAAAATCAATTAACTTAAGTACTGTTTGCAATTGTGCTGTTTAATGTTCATGACTTGAAAATATAACAGTATTCAAAATATATAAGGACTTACATATAAATTGGTCAAGGGCAAAAACCACAATGAAAATCGACATACATTTGTACTTGTAACTATTACTGCAATTTAGGTTCCAAAGTAGCAATATATGTCCTTTTCAGGTTTAATGCATTTTCTTTTTATTTATTTACAAAATTAGTATTTCAAAATCTGACAACGGTCAAAAGTCCTTTAGCTCTACAGTAGCACCATAATAAGAACTGTTATTGTGCCTGTTATTCTAATAGGATAGCAACTATTTTATTTTTTTAAATATGTACTGTATTTTTTTCTTTCTGGCCGGGTTTGGATTTGGGATTATACAACTTCAGAGTGACAACGCCTACTGCTGTTGAAAGTTTGTTTTTATAAATGATATTTGCGTTTTTTTTTACTGTGAAAACTCTATTCAAAAATGAGTTTAACCCTTGATCTAATTAGTACAATATGTTTATTACAGGAGTCAATAAATAATCTAAATTACATTTACTTATATATGAATCTTATAATGCGTTTAATGCTTGAGGGGAACAAAAGTTGATTATATGTCATAAGCAAACTTGGCAATCATAATATCATGTAATCTAAAGTGATTCTCGAAAAAATCTCGGGATTGTTTGCAACGTCCCTGAAAAGAGAAAAAAAGATGCAAAGGGTATGAAAAAGAAAAAACAATACCATACAATTTAAGTAATGACGAAAAGACATTCAAAAGTCCACTGTATCTTACACCGAAAACTGAATATAAAGTACATATGAACTGAAATTGGTCCTCTAAAAACACAAGTTCATGAACGGTTTGCAGATCTTGCTCCACTAGTGACACTTGTCGTGTTACTAATTCAAAAAAACATAATCGCATTAAATTGGAAAGAAAAAGATACAAATCTGACTATATAAATACGAAGATGTGGTATGATTGATAACGAGACAACTCTCCACAAGCAACACAATGACATGGAATTTATAGGCCACTATACAGCCATCAGCAATGAGCATAGTAATGACCCAAAAGACAAAATTAATGTAGTCCAAGAAAACAAACGGCCTGATTAATGTATAAAACAATAAACTAAATAGGATATGTAATAGAAACAAATGACACCCACCAACTGAATAAGGGCTTCAAATTCATGACAGGAGCGTACAATATTTGAGGGGCTAAACATGTGAGCTGGCGCCCAATCCAAATCCTGCAACAGCACCACACAATAACAAATTATAAAACAAAAAAATATTCTTTATGATTAACATGATTAAGTTGAACTTCTTAGGAAGAAAGATAAGAAGTTAGCAATATCCTTTAACTCTACTTTCCGCTATATAGATGATGTTCTTTCACTAAATAATTCAAAATTTGGTGACTATGTGGAACGCATATATCCAATCGAGCTAGAGATAAAGGATACTACAGATACAGTTAAGTCGGCCTCATTTCTTGACTTACATCTAAAAATTGACAATAAGAGTCGGTTGAAAACAAAACTTTACGACAAAAGAGATGATTTCAGCTTTCCAATTGTGAACTTTCCATTTCTAAGTAGCAACATTCCAGCAGCACCTTCATACGGGGTATACATCTCCCAATTGATACGATATTCCCGTGCTTGCATTTCCTATCATGATTTTCTTGATAGAGGGTTGCTACTCACAAGGAAGCTATTAAACCAAGAGTTCCAAATGGTGAAGTTGAAATCATCCCTTCGTAAATTTTACGGACGCAATCACGAGTTGGTTGACCGTTACGGAATAACCGTTTCACAAATGATATCGGATATGTTCCTTACGTCGCAACTACAATCCCCTTCCCTTTCATGAATGTGACCTACCGAATTAGACTATTTACCGGATTTGATACCACACAAGCAACACGACGGGTGCCACATGTGGAGCAGGATCTGATAACCCTTCCGGAGCACCTGAGATCACCCCTAGTTTTTTGGTGGGGTTCGTGTTGTTTATTCTTTAGTTTTTATGTTGTGTCGTGTGTGCTGTTGTTTGTTTGTCTTTTTCATTTTTAGCCATGGTGTTGTCAGTTTGTTTTAAATTTATGAGTTTGACTGTCCCTTTGGTATCTTTCGTCCCTCTTTTTGAACAAGAAAAAGATGTCGGTGAGCAGTATGAACGTGACAAAATATGTCAGCATGATAAATAATCAATTACTAGTAAAATGAACTATTGATTAACAAGTTATAATAGTAGATTTAACATGCAGTCATATTTGAGACAAAATGATTACAACCATTTGATTTCTTTTTTTTTGCACTCTGGCATTCGAAAATACATAAACATATCCTAGTGTACCTGGTTTGCAGATACAAAAGGTTTACTGGCCATTGTTATATTATAGTTCGTTTCTGTGTGTGTAACATTTTAACGTTGTGTTTCCGTTGTGTTGTTTGTTTTCTGTTATATTTGAGTGTGAATTCACATTACTATAAGACGTGTCACGGTACTTTTCTCTCCCAAATTCATGTATTTGTTATTGATGTTATATTTGTTTTTCTCATCGGATTTTGTCTAATGCTTAGTCCGTTTCTGTGTATCTTACATTTCAATGTTGTGTCGTTGTTCTCCTCTTATATTTAATGCGTTTCCCTCGGTTTTAGTTTGTTACCCCAATTTTATTTTTTGTCCATAGATTTACGAGTTTTGAACAGCGGAATACTACTGTTGCCTTGATTTACTGGCTAGATACACAATGCATTTCCTAATTCGAAATACCTTACCGTAGCTGTATTTGGGAACTCTTTTCGGAAGTGTGGGTCTTCAGTGCTCTGCAACTTCTATTTTTATCACTTTTTTATCACTTGTGAATCTATCGAAACGTGCAATTGGCAACAAAATTGTAATCCTTTTATCTACGATGATATAAAAGTCAGAAGATGGTGTAGTAGATTGCTAGTGAGACAACTCTCCACAAGAGAGAGAAATACATTTGGATTATTTATCCGATCATTTCCGATGTTGCATATACATGAATCGCTGATATTACCAATATCCCCCTACCTATTCGTCGATTTGAATGTTCAGATAATTTTATTTTTGTATTTTAAAACCAAGACGGTTTATAGTAACCCTACTTAAAGCTTAAATAGTTCAAAACGTATCTTATTAAGATTTTATGATCGCATATCTCTTGTGGATGCTCTCTGGAACTCGGTCATCCGATAATCACTTACACACGGGTGTGCCGTATGGCTAACGTCATCCGCTTCAAGTCAACAAACACTTGAAACATGGCAATATAAAACGGCGAACAGATTTTTAACACTAAGATGAATATACCAATAACTGCTCTTTTCCTAGACTTCATGTGGTAAACATGACTGCCAATGAAACAATGAGACAATTATCCAAAATCAAATAAAGTGGATGTATTTAAAGGTTTTAATATAGATTCATTTATAGGGTCTTTGCATCGGAACTAAACACATTTATTTAAAATAAACAGTTGTTGGCATGACACGGGTTATGTTCTTCTCATATATTTTATGAAAGTATGATACTAAACCCCTAACGGGAGGTATTGTGCCTGATATTCATATGATGAAGACATAATCTTTCAATCAGTTTAATTGAGGTCTGGAGCTGGCATGTCAGTTAACTGCTAGTAGTCTGTTGTTATTTTTTTAGCATTGTCATTTTATTTATTTTCTTTTGTTACATCTTCTGACATGGGACTCGGACTACTCTTGAACTGAGTTTTAATGTGCGTATTGTTATGCGTTTACTTTTCTACATTGCCTAGAGGTATAGAGGGGGGGGGTTGAGATCGCATAAACATGCTTAACCCCGCCGCAATTTTGCGCCTGTCCCAAGTCAGGAGTCTCTGACCTTTGTAAGTCTATTATTATTTTTGATTTTAGTTTCTTGCGTATAATGCGGAGTTAAGTATGACGTCTGTTATCACTGGACTAGTATACATATTTTAAGGGGCCAGCTGAAGGACGCCTACGGGTGCGGGAGTTTCTCGCTACATTGAAGACCCATTGGTTGCCTTAGGCTGTTGTCTGCTTTATGGTCGGCTTGTTGTCGCCTTGACAAATTCCCCATTTCCTTTCTCAATTTTAACCAATAACAACCTAATTTATGGCAAAAATAATTACGAAAAAGAAATATGAAGGACATACACCAATGATAACTTATCAACGGGCTTCTGACTTGGGACAGGCACATACAGAATGTGCGGGTTTATATTAATTTGCTAGTGCAAAACTGTTCCAATAATCTTAGACAGAATCATTAGATGTATTAGAACAATGACAGCTTGAAGGATACTTTTATACACAGTGATCCTGATTTTCATATTTAAAATATCAGAATGAAGTATTTGATAGTTTGTTTCTTCATCATGCACGAAGCATAGATTTACAAATTTAAATGTATGAAGAGAAATGTTTCGCTAAAAGGACTTTTCCGTCATTGCTTTCTGTTTGAGTAAAATTCAACCAAACTTGAGATTTTTTTTCTTTTTAAGTTTTTGAACGGTTAACATAGATTATCAGTAGAAAAACATTTGCGCATCAGTAAGTGAGTGAAATAAATTGTGTTGATGTAATGTAGTGGGTCGCTAGGGTCATCAAACATGTCAAAACGGAAATAAATGTGATGGAAGTACTTGTTTACCACTTCAAAATTGTTTTACTTCCTTATTACACTTTAAGTTGCAGAAGCATGGATAAAATGAATACAATCATTGTTATATTTTGTATAGCATCTATGGATTTATTTTATGGGACTTACTATGTATCAGGTACAAACGTTTTGCATATACGCATGTGTACTAAATTAAAAAAAACCATAATGAAACGTAACTAATAATAACGTATCGCTAGCATGATAACATGTGAATTTAAGTAAATTCATTTGTTACTTCAATGGGTTCATCCACACAATGTTAAATGTGTCAACCACTGGAAACGAAGGAATACACAAACATATAATTTCTTACTTACATGCGTGCAATTGTCTGGAAAGAACGTCGTGCTATCTGAGACAGAGAGTCAAATTGTCCTATTGAAAATAACAGACCTTGATTCCAATCTTCTGTTTTGTTTTTGTTTTTTTTTTGGAGAAAGGAAAATAACATATTGGTGTCATAAACTATATAACTTATATAAAATTGTTCTTCGGGTAAAATATCTATCTGCTTAGAATTTGTTATCTTGAAAATTATCATAGACAGAGATAAACCAATGGCAATACTTGTCAGCAAAGTAATATCTGCAAATAAGTTAGAATGACCAGAATAGGCAATACCCTTAAGATGTTATTGCCCTTCAAAGTCAATGTTTAACAAATTTTCGTAAATTTTTGTAAACTTACAAAAATCTTCTCCTCTGTAACTATCGAGACAAATATCCCAATTTAAGTCACAATCATCACTGGGGTATCTAAGTTAAAGAATGTGTCCGATGACCCCACCTGCCATCCAACATAGCCGATATGTCCCTAATATGGTTATGTTAAGGTTATCATCTTGAATATTATTATAGATTGAAATAAATCTTAAACAGCAATAATGTTCAGCAAAGTAAGATCTACAAATACTTTGAGAACGATGCCTATAAACACTATCCAGCAAATAGTAGACACTTTTACATGTGCTGATAAAAAAAACAATAAACACACACAATACATCATTATTTAATGAATGTGTTTGTGTAAAATTATATTTTGTAATATTTGAATTGCTCATTTAAAAATAACATTTTCCTTTAGCTGTATCTCTGACAAGTATGACCACATCCTTGACGAATGTTTAAACTAACTACTTGTCGCTTCCTGGTTGTTTATAATGGGGGAAATATTGAATAAAATTGAGAATGGAGAAGGGAAATGTGTCAAAGAGACAACAACCCGAACATAGAGCACAGAGAAGTTTGTAATTTTCTTATTTGATTGTGAATTAAATTTTGCAAACAAAAGATATGAACTAGTTGATACAACATACACATTTGAAACCTATGTTTAGAAGGGTTACCCATTAACTTTGGATAAAAATACAGGGATGTTATATGATTATGAAGTGTCGATATTTCAAGTATAAAATCAGATGTGTTTTGATATTGTGTAGTCGTGTCAGGTTTATATGTATAAGTTTGACATCGTTTGAAGTCATTTATTTATCAAAACTTACATTAAATGACATATGTTTCGTGATAATCTGTAATTTCGATTGGCGTATTCGAGGGGCAATCCCATATTATATTAATCCTAGAAGACACACGCGAAATCGCGGGCATTTAGTGTATGTTAACTGTTGTTGAATGAATTTTCCTAAAAGATTTTTAAATTTAAGGAAAGGTATCAAAAGGTCTACCGTAGTGACAGGACAATTTGTTTAGCCCTCCCCGTTTTTTTCAAAAGTCCGTTATTTTTTGTTTTCTGTTATTCTGTATACTATGAACATATGCATACTAAAAATAAAGTGCATTTGCCATATTTACTACCAATTCCAAGTTTACTTACTTTACACGGCAGTCACAGATAAATTATACAGAGACTCTCTACATAATATATATCAGTGACCGCTGTGGATAAATTTGAAGTTGATTGTAAAAATAGCAAAATCACTTTTTTTTTGCATTATAAGACAGTATGATCAAAGGATACAGAAAAACGTAAACATATTTTTCCTGTCCCCGAGTACTTAAAATTTTTTAAACATCTCTAAACGGAAGAAATGTATAAAATAGTCCCAGTATTCCTCCCAAAAAAACACAAACTGAATAACTCTGAGCAATGATGAAAAAAGGGGATATGCATGATACCTTTAGGGCACAGAGTCATATCGACTGATTTATTGCGGAAGGAAGAGAAGCGACACACAAAGTCAGGTCTTCTCATTTAATAGTATAGATGTTATATGCGATTTTTTAATATCAATTATTTTCATTGGACGTTGAAAAATTTGATAACGGGTTAGATTACCATCTAGCAGTCCATAACAGAGAAAAGCCACCATTTTAAATTCCGTTTTTCTTTTTTTTTTGTATGTAATTTCTCAAAACAAAACAAAAAGCAACAAAACAGTCACATTTTGTGACTTACAATCTGCTTTTTGTCAATATTTTTCCCATTTAGAAGCGCACAAAGTAAAATATGTCTAGTGTTTATGTTTGACATCGGGAGTATACATTCACATTGTGTTGATGCCAATGGCGGTGTAATCGCTTCTTTAATTAAGAAACATGTTATCTTCGATATGTTCGGAAGGCTAAAAGTTTTTTAATTCGATATTCAAAATGTCATAGTCAAAAATAATATTTGAAAGAGTATTTCAATGTCACTTTTCGTCTTTTGTATGTACGGACAGCTTTAAATTAAAATAATAAATAATGGTATATCTGAAAGAAATTTTTATTCACGGTATGTACGGACGATCTAAAATGTAAAATTTCTACTATAATTCTAAAATCCAGGGATAAGGGCCAACAGCATTCGCAGGAACTTTCGGACTTTTCAATCTCCTTAGTCCTAAAATTTGCAAACTTTGCTTAAAAGAGATACAATTTCCATCAAAAGGGATTTATGGACACTTCCTGTCTTCGGTGTACAAAAAGATCTCAACGTGCTAGCTTCATGTTCAAAATATATATTGCAAAAAAAAAACTATCGCCAACTGCTTAAATATCATTGCTACCTTCAAGATCTTATAACGCGTAAAACAATTTTAAAGTGCTCACCTATGATAGGAACAGATACAAAGTAAATCACAAATATTCCTCTGAAATTTGGCATCTTTGGCACGTACGGAGGGATCTTATTGTCATTTAGCTATAAAAAGAATCTACGAAATTCATGGTCGTTAAAAAGACATTCTTAGTCTTTCATTTTAATAGTAATAAATTAAATTAGTTCCAAAGTCAGATAAGCTACCAGATACATTTGTCGCCATAAGTTATCTTAACTATCTTTTAAAACTTGTTTTCTTCGATTTGTGCATATAAGGTTCCAAAGTGCCAGCTGATATCAAAAGCAAAATTTTACCACCGATTACGTCCATGAGACCAAGGCTTCTCGGATTTTGTAATGACTATAGAATATTGCTTACTTGTTTAAACACTTATTAAAGTGGAACATGGCAATATTTAATTTGATTTTAAAACAAACTTTTTAAATATATACTATAGTAAATGCAGTATAGATATTCATATTATATGCATGCACATCGCTTTGGTTGTTAATCGGTTTTCAAACAGGTTTTTAGAAATTATAACCAAATAACAACAAACAAATTAAAAGAAAAGTATAAAGACGAAAAGAGACTGAAACAAGAAACAAAGTATGCACATCAACATCACTGGCCAAGATTTAAAAGTCTCGCGGCAAAAAGAACTTTGCTAAATTTTAAGAAAAAAAGGAAACTGATAATACTGAAATAGTAAAAGAAAATTTAGAAAAAAAAGACAATGAAGGTAATCAACAAGGTTATTCATTGTTATATGTTGGAAGCATCTTCGTCCTTAGAGTAAAGGTGGGGTGTTAGTTTTACCCGGGATGTGTTGAACGCATAGACATTACGTACGGTATTGCGTCGCAAGATGTAACATGTATGATTTATAATGTTGACGCCTTATACTTTCACATTTACTTATCAAAAGCCAATCTGCGCTATTTTTAAAAAGATATTGAAAATACCATAAGATGAAGAGATGTTTCAAAATGTTATCAAAATTTATTATAAAGCAACTAATTTCGAAAGGATCGTTCTTATTTTCTGATCTGTAATAAAGTGAAAACAAATGCATTTTTTTTTTTCAATTTTATTTTGAATAGAATGCATAGCAAACTTTTCTAAGAAACCTCTTGCTGCTAGAGGTACACATGAGAAGATAAGAATAAGCCTGAAAAATATTTTGACAATTTAAACAAAAAACCTATGGTATTTATTTTATAAAAATCGGTCATATAATAATTAGCAATATTTCTTTTTATAAATATTTTTAAATCTTTTGAGATTGAACTCTTTTTTGTCCAATATCTGTGTGTGTTTGTGCTAGTTTTCTGACTATTTGAAAGGCCCTTTTAGTCCAGCGGCTACAAGCATATTTCTGATGAATTGTGCACATCCTGCAAAATGTACAAGCATGACATTTGGCATAGACCTTCCTTAACTATTACCCTTTTATTTCAGATAGAGAGGCATTTAAAAAAAAATGTCTCACTTCCGGTAAAATCAAAAATGGCGGATATCATACTTAAATCGGCCAAATATCGAAGGCTAGTATGTGAAAAGGTATTATTATCATGCTGCTATAATATTATTTGGTTCAAATCTTTGTTATGTACTACTTTTGGATATATTATATAGATTAGATGTCTTTAAAAACCCTACTTTCGATAAAATCTAACATGGCGGACATTGTACTAAAATAAGATTTTTTTTAGGGAGGATGATTGAAATGTGTTAAAACGTATTGATACTATCATAAAATTGTGCATGAACCTTTCTTTGATACTTTTCGGGATACAATGTATAAGATAAATGTCTTAAAACGTTAAAACGTGATACTTCCGGTAATATTCAAAATGGCAGACATTGAAATATCATTTTTTTATTTTGATATTCAACTGTTTTTCAAAATGTGAAGAAAGTGTTTTTTTGCGGTGGTCATAACATTTTTGGTTTTAAGTTATCCTCTAAACCACTAATCATATTCTGTAGTTGATATTTAAATTCAAAGTAAACACTTCCAGTAAAAAAAAAAACAATATGGCGTAAATCCATATCTTCTATGTATAGTTTTGGATAGATTGATTAAAACAAAATAAATCACTTAAGTAATAAAACATTCAAAAAAATTACCACTATTTTGCAAAAAAAACATATTAATTTGCAGATACCACCACATGCACACGGCGCAGGGCACGGGAGACTTGCTTTTCCACACTAACAACATCCGCGGCAACCATTCTTACATCCACAATGTACAAGCTTTTGACAAAATGAGTATGCCTCAGAAAGAGATTTTTAAACGTGATCCTCTTTGTCCCTTCCTTTTAGCGTCTCGACTAGGTAGCATAAAATCCAATTTCAAGCTCATCCCTTAACACGTGCACGTGTCTTAGTATATTGTACGGTTTGCATGTTGGAAAAGGCTAGTCTTCCTTTTTGCGTAAATAGTTAGTTCTTCCTTTGTTAATCATGCTAACCCCATCTGATAAGTTTGTGCGATCTAACAGTAAACACAGGTGATTTAGGCGGATCAATTATCATTCTTTATGTTAAAGTCACATCTTCAAATGCCATCAATGTCTCCCAAGCAGTCTTTTTCCCCCTTTTTTCAAGCAAACAGTGAACCGTATCACAATATGTGTGTGTGATCACTCATCGCTAGTGCATTCGAAAGGTCATTGATAGGTATTTATCCGAAGTTTTTCTCCCTCCTAAACACATTCTTATGTCACATAATAGCAAAACGGTAATGACAGCATCACCAGTAAGGACTGTTTGAATAATGTCTCGTTTAAGTTCGTGTTTCACGGTTTTCTTTAAGGTAAGGGCATAATACCCTATCAGCATACTCTTTATGAAACACCTTGAAACTGTAACAACAGTGGATGTAGTCTCGGATGCGTACATAGACAATACCGGTAGTTTGAAGGCTGCTACAAGAAACAAGAGCTACAACTAGGGGAAAGGGAATACATAGACGAATACAGGGTCAAAACTGATTTCTCAAAATTGGCAAAGTTTTCTGAAAGATGACGACATTAAGAAAGAACTTTTTAGTTTTTTTTCACAGGAGTTTGCTCAATAGATTTTGAGGAAAAGGTAGTTGTAGCAACAAATGCTCAGGATGTTCTGTGTTATCCACCACATGATGGTGTTTCAATTTTAGCCTAATGTTAACATAAAAAGGCTTATACTAGAATCAAGATACATTGTACATGTGTCTGATGCAGTGATACACAGACTTAACTGAGTCATGATTCGAACATTAGATAATGATGTTGCTTTCATTGCTGTTTCGTTATTCTGTGACATAAGGGCAGACGAATAAATATATATCTATCCATGACCTTTCAAATGCATGCGTACTTGAAAGGGAACGTCGTTGTTGACATGGATAGCGTTTGAAGATGTGACTCTATTATTTAGAATGATGATTGATCAGTCAACACCCAGACAACATTGGTACGTTGGCTCAACGTTGGCCCAACGTATCTACATGCATTGGCCCAACGTTATTTTTAAACGTGGGCCCCATGTATAAGTGCAAAGTGGCCCTATGTTGGCCCAACTTGATGGCTAAACGTTGGCACAACGTTGTAAGGTTTTATACAATACATTGGCCCAACGTTGGTCCAATGATGGAATAATACAAAATGTACTTGCTGATGTTGAACAAACGTTAGGCCAACGTAGGCATACAAACTGTTAGCAAACGTTGGAACTCTGTTGGTTCAATCTATAAACCTTTTTATCCAAATGAAGGATACTAAAATCCCTTCCAGGCAACAACTGCAATGACTCCTGGTTCTTATATCAGTTCAAAATGGCGAAACTATTACTTATTTAAATGTTGCAATTATTGCTTTTCCATATCCACTATACCATGTTGTGTCTTACATACTACCCGAAAATTTTGTTTTTTTGCCACTTTCTCTCCATCTTCCTGAACATGCATGAAATATTTGCCAATGGACGTTTCAGTAACCAACAACCAATCAGTCTCTCCAGGAATTGTATTTCTGAATTTTACAAATGTTAATGAATGCAATCAACATATCCATGTTACCCAATTTTCTTAAATAAGGTAAATACAAAAGTATGATTAAATATAATTTATTATTAGCTAGACAAACAGCAAAGTTTAAAAAAATCTTTGTATCTATACGTTGCTAAATCAAATCTAGAATGAAAATTATAAAGTCTATTCATGATAATTCATTTTTTCCCGTTTGCATAATATCATTACAGTTTATGTAGAAATATCCAAGCTCTGTATGAAGGCATTGATAATTTATTTCCTACAGCTATTTTTCTAGTTCTGTATTCCAACATGGTTTTTATTCACAAGAGTTTTCCTTTTGTTTTCTGCTATACACTTTGTTTTTTCACTATTTCTGGCTCCGTCTTATGTTAAATCCTTTATCCAGTTTAGCATATCTTCATAAAAGTTATTTCACTGACTCTGTAATAAAGTAATGAATAAATGAGTACTCAATGTATGTATATTTTGAATATATTAAATCCTCCTAAAAAATAAAATAATAAAAAAAAATACATTGTTTCTGGTGTCCTGGCACATTAGATTTTTGTACAATAGTTAGAAAAAATACTCTTTTTTTAATATTTTCCCTAGCCTATACATACCAAGGCAAAAAGCATAGTGCATACTGTTTACCATAATGGTTAGACATGTAAGCTATGTAAGTTAAGCAGGACAATTGAGTGTAGAAATTGTTACAGAAAACTTTGTCAAAAAATGTTCTAAGTAAATATAAAAACTAGTTGAAAAAAAAATACAAAGTCAAATCTTAATACACTAGCATTAACGGTAGTATTAAACATGTTATGCATATATATCTGTGAAATTGGAATCCGATGTAGCATAAAGGATGGCTATTATGTTAACTTACTTTCTTAAAGTTATTCATTCTGGGCTATCAAATGGTAGAATGCTTTTTTTTCCCATCTCCATTCCCATGCATTTTCTAGCTAGGATGTTGTCAATAATTCTCATTATTCCTAGTTCTCTTTTTTTCCTTTTGCACTCCGATTTATTTTGTCTTCTGTAGTACTGAAATACCTGACCTATAAATTTATATTAAAATGTAAACTTGATTGTATATTAAAAAGAAAAGCTACTTCAAGTAATTCAGACACTAATTCATTGTCTTTTTTTCATTTATAAATATCCGTCTGTGTAGTATAGTTTTTTACCGCACCCTCCCCCCCCCCCTTTTTAGGACCAAAAACTAAATTCAGCCGAGTCCGTATAAATATATACAAATAACAACATATTCTTGCAATGAATTTAGATAATATTTGTAAATAAGATTACGAAATAAATACTCTATTTAATATCTAATACACTGTTACACATGCAAGTGTGTATATGATCAATTTTCACAAATATATCGTATATGTTTGCATGCGATTTAGAAATACAATAAAACTAACAAATTCATTTATATTTCAATGAAGTCGAAATCATTATTGACGTCGCGTACGGTGTTGGTGATAATATAGGGTTATTGCATGAATATTGGGGAATATTGTCCCGAGTAGAACTTTATATTGCACGAGCTTGCGAGTGCAATATATGTTCTACGAGGGACAATATTCTCCAATATTCATGCAATAACCCTTTTATTGTATAGCAATATAATATTTGAAAGTAAAAAATTGTTTAAACTAAGATTTTGTCGTTGATGACGTCATGAATTTTGAAGATTTATTGCACTAGTGCAATATTGGAATTTATTGCACGCTAACTTTTGGTTACTTTCTGTGGGAAATATTATATTGCTATACAATAATACAGGTTTTGCTTCCCAGTTCGCCTTTATTGCATTTGTTAGAAGTTTCGGAATGATAACTATATAAATGTATATATCAAAATGTGCGTAATTAAAAGTAGAAATGGAATATGCCTTAAAATCAATACTTTTATTCATTTTGTTACTCGAATGATCCCTCATAACACTGATTTTGAGCGTGTAGACAAGTAACACCGCGACATGTGATCAGTGTTGCTTTGAAATTATTCTTGTCATTTTTTAAACTTATTAAAAAAAAGTTGTACTCCTAGCAAGAGTAGTCTTTGGTGTTAATGGTGTATGTTTTATTTGTGACGTCAACGTTAACTGGACGCGTCTGACCAGGACGAAAAGTTCACTTTGTTTTGTGATCAAGCCGAAAATAGAAAAAAAATATGGATAAGGATGAAGTTAAGAGTGATTTTAAAAGGTAATTCAAATAGAAAATTTCCGAAAATGATATATATTTTTATTCCGTATATAATAAGGGAAAAAAAACAAAAAAAAATTGTTACAACATTTCTAAAGATCGTGTCAGAATTCATGATTGTTTGAAATTTGTATTTCTGTCACAAAACCCAAATCTCGCATATTTTTTGGAGCTCTTCAAAATTCGAACGAATGCTGCAGATCCAAACCACAATTTACATATCCACCCTTCCTGTGTCAAAATTATACAATAAATATACAACTTTCTATGTCTTCAATTAGTAAGTATTGTTTAAATTATGTCCTAAATTGTTCATTTTATTAAATCCGTTGAAATGTCACACTCGCCGTTTTCTGACGTTTTGGCGTATTTGTTTAAGTGTCTTATGAAAAGTAATAGGCAGTTGCAGTCTTTTCTAAGATATGAAATTTTATTCAAACGTGAAAACTATTTTTTAAGTGTATGAAAAAAATTTGTGTCGAAGTTTTAAGAGAAAATATTGAAAAAAAAATAAACGCGATCTTTTTGTTTTTGTCTAGTCAAAATGTCACAAAACGCCGTTTTTTACATTTTTTGTTACAAGTATGATAAATCATATACAGTTTTGGAGGGGGGGGGGGGGAATTTGAAATTATAATAGCACAAAAAATACTATATAACATTGAAATCTACTGTTCAGGATTTTTTTGAACCCATTTTCGATCACATGTCGGAAGAAATAACGACACAGTCAACGACTACTTTTGTCTAGTCATAATGTCACACCATGCTTTTTTACTTGTTTTGACGTTACGTTCTGTAAAACCTGACATGTAGTGCCTAACGTCGCAAAATACGGAAGCCTAAAACGTACCATGCTAATTAACTTTTTCCAATTTGATATGACGAATTATGAATTTGATATAACAGATTATAAATTTTATATAACAAATTATGAATTTGGTATAACAAAATATGAATTTAATATAACAAATTATCAATTTGATATAACATATTATCAATTTGGTATAACAAATTATCAATTTGATATAACAGATTATCAATTTGATATAATAAATTATCAATTAGAAATAACAAATTGTGAATTTCTCTACCTCTACAATAGTATGATTTAATTACATGTATAATAATGTGATTGATTGAAACATTGCGTAACCCAAATTGGCGCATTTTTGTGTATTGGTTCATTTTTAATCTGACGTCCAGCGACAAATATGTCATTGAATGCTATTCAAAACTTTCTTAACAGCTTTAATGTTTCTGTAACCCTCTCCCTCCCCTTTTATCTATTATTTAAGGCAGTTTTTTTGGGGACTAGTTTGAACGTTCTCTATTCAGTACATGGGACCTGGTGTCTTAGAACGAACGATTATAATAGAAAAAGGATCAATTTATATTGCACATTTTCAAATCAGAAAGAATGGATAGTGTGTTTCTAGGGACATGGGAACATGCAAGGATAAAAAATGCTTCCCCTTCCTCAAACTCTGGCATGCTTCTTTATCAATTTCGATGGGCACATACAAGGATTAATGAAACATCCTTAAATTCATCCTTGCATTTTTCTTTATATGTTGGTTTCAATATTTATTTTGTTTGCACACTTTTTATTAAAAACAAAGACCCATGCGCGAGATCTAGAAGAGAAAACATATGCCAATGCACAATCAGTGCAAAAGGGATCTGATATATCAAATTTATAAATTTTTATTTCAAATTATCATAATTTTTATACAATATCTAAGACTTAACAGATTTTTATCGAATCTAGTTGAAATTAATATCTGTATCTGTTTCGGCGGAGGACATTTTAGAGAAAAAGTCTAACGTTTTAGCGCCAAAGTAAAGCCCATTTTAGACCAAAATTTTAAACCCATTCGAGCGAAAATTGAAATTATCAATACCCATTTTAGAGCATTAATCCATTTTATGATTAATGATTAATGATTAATATTTTTTTTAAATAGAAGCAAGACAGCACAATTTAAAAAATATCATGTCCATTAAAATATAACACTAAAATTTTAAAATCAAATTTTAAAAGACCGGTCTAGCCTGGAATTTATATTCAAGAGAACGTACGTAATGGGCTCTGGGTATACCCCCTGTACAATACTGATCATAAAGTTGCAGTAGGAACGGATTTTCCTCTTTACCTTGTCTAGATTGTGGTGCACATTCGTCTATACATTGTATTTTTATATATGTTGTTGTTTGCAATTTGATGATAGTATCAGGAAAAACGTAAATAGCTGAGTGACAACTATAGAATTACTTTTATTTCCATGATGAACCAAAGTGAACATATATATATATATATATATATATATATATATATATATATATATATATACATACAACTTTAATATTAAACCAGCATAATTTAATGCTCGTGGTTTTAGTATTATTCAACTAGGAAAGTTTTCGCTAAAATGGGCTATCGAAAATACAGCTGAACGGATTAATCCTGCGCTAAAATGTGCTCTAATGTGTCTGCGCTAAAATGTCCCCTAGTAGTTTTTCGCTAAAATTATCTGCGCCCATCTGTTTTCTTGTTCATAGGTGAGATTAAATTTCCTTTTGTTTATGAAATTGGCAAATTTGATTAAATTATTTTTATTCTTGTTAATTTTGAATTTGCTTTCAACTGTTGATTCTTTTAACATTTAAAAAAGGCGATGAAACAAACGATTCAACTAATAAAATTTTTATTCGGAAATTATCAAAAGCGGATAAAAGAATAAGCCCTCGACACCATTTGTGAGTATGATGGTCTTGTAAAACTATGTTAGTCCGTCTGAAGGGGGCGATAAATGACTGACCCGTGTTAAGGTGGCTCACCCCAATAAGGACCCCCGGTAGAATTTTTTTATTTTCACATATTTTGTAGATCTTTTTATACTGAATCCAAAAATGCAAAGAAAAAAGGGGGTCACCAGGCTCGTTTTCCCCTCAAATTGAAGCGAAATGTGCGATTTTGACCCTATTTCAAAAAATGCCCACCCTTTCAACAATAACGGTTACATCAAATTCAAAGACTTTTAAAACCAAGTCAGTATGATTTTTATGTGAAAAAACATTAGAATTTGAAATGTAAACCCCTGCCTTGGTTGTTTTTGACTTAAAAATCCTTTTATTTTCAGATTAATGTCTAAATTTTACATTTTCTAATTTCAGTTTAAGGCAAAAAATATTGGTTTAATCGATTTTTCGTAAAATTTCCCCTGTAGAATTTTTTTAAAAACAGATATGTCAAAGCTATGAACTTTTCGAACATTTTAAGGTAAAATAAAATGGGGGTCACCAGGCTTTTAAAAAAGTTACGAGCATTTGTTTAACCCCTCTACCCCCTAAGGTCTGATTTCAATGCACTCCATTAATTACTTAAGTGTGAATTCTTTATTGATGGTTTTAATAAAATAATGTTTGTAATTATATCAATAAACGATGACTGAATATAAATGTTGTTATCGTATTACTGTTTGTTATCAAAAAGCGAAATTTTGATTATTTTGGTGAAATACGGTAATTTTGTCTGGCGCGAGTTGCTTCCCTCTAATTTGGCGCCATTATCGGACCAGAGGAATTTCAAGGTCGCCATTGCCGAGCAGCACACTATATTGATGAATACGACCATGTACATGCATAACAGACAATGTGGCGAATATACAACGATGAAGGTAGAGTTATTACATAAGAAAACATAGATTTCGATATATTAGGCAGCCAAATGTTATCAGTATAACGAAAAATACAAACTTGGGGGTTGTCTCAAAATACTCGCTACTGTTGAAAATCACTGCGACTAAAACCTTGCACGGGTTCAATTTCTGTTCCATGTTTAATGTTATAGATCTTTATAGCTGGTATCTTATTTATGTGTTTATTTTACCCTTTACAGACAAGTTGTAAACATGTCTGGCCAGTTTTGAAAAATATCCTTGTGCAAACGGCCGAAGAGGAAGGGATGACATCTGACTATGAAGCACCACAACTGTCATTTTTACGCTACCGTTAGTGTCAATGAATTAGTCTTTTTTAATCATCATTTGTAATATCTAATTTAGTATCCAAGTCGGGGTCATATGTATATGGGGTACCCCATAACTTCCCTCGGAACAGTTTCTACTCTTTAGGCTTAACCCTAACTATATTTCCCTTCCCTTTTTACCCTTAAATAACCTACCCCCTTTTACTTCAATACTTCCATCTCCTTGCTCCAAGACAAAATAAAAATGATCCCTCATTCCCTGTCTCCTTACCCCTGTCCACCCCTCAATTAAGGTCCTCAAGGGGTTTGATTGACTTGTTTATTTTCTTGAGAATATGATATAATTGGCCTAATTTGTAAATGATAAACCCTACACCTTATTGAAGGATTCGTTTTGATCAATCACAATTTGTTTACCATTACCCCCCCCCCCCCCCTCTTAATTCTGTTAGGTATACAAAAATGTCTTAAGGTCTAGTAATAGAAGTATCAGATCAGGGTTAAACATGTACAGAGTGTGGCCATAAGTATTTGTCACTTGAGATTTTTAGCTGTTCATGTATGTTGTATTTAAAACTACATTTTTTCAAAGAAAATATTTTCGATTGATTTTAAGCATCCTGGTACCAATAGAAGCAGTATTATCACAGGTTTATTTTTTGGTTATATTTTTTTGTGTCTCATTTTCATTATTTTCTGTTCAGAAATTCGATATATATTCAACCAAATTAAATTATAAAAAAATATTTTATGTGTTCTCAAGGGAAAACAAAAACACATGAAAACGAACCTATTATCAAATAAACACATATAAATTTATACCATTCTACTTCTTTTAAGGTTACTCTTGCATTGTCAGTCTTATCAAACTTGCATGTACCTCCCAAATTTGGTTTCTTTTCTCCAACTTCAGTTTGCCTCTACCAATGTTATGAAACTAATACACAATTAATGCATATATATTATACTACAAACAAACAAACATGAAGTTTGAATTTTTGGTGGGGTCACTTTTACTGTTCTAGAGTTATGCCCCTTTACAAATTAAAAAAATGCTGAATTTTTGTTCCTTTCTTTAACACAAGTTTGTTTCATCCAAATGTTCTGACACTTATATGCAATGCTGACTACAACAACACTCAGATCAAGTACAAATTTTGGGTGGTGTCACTCTTTTCATTCTTTATATGCAAGCGGCTGCTCTTCAGTGTCCCATGGACATATTACCCATTATGAACTAGTCTACATCTATATGCTTTTGAATGTCAATAATTGATGATTTTCTGACAGAATTACTCTGATATTTAATTTCAGGCTGCAAGTACATTTGTACATGTACATTGCAAATGGAAGGAGTGATCTTGGAATGTTCAACTATACTTGGAAACTATTGGCAAAGTACTGACAGAATTTTATGAGAAGCCAGCATCATATTCTAGTCTTGCAACCGGAAACTATGCGTTAAGTGCTGAAACTGAAGAACAACACTCTACATGTATATATGCAATATGGGTTGCCACAATCCAATTAAGGAGCTAAGATCAACTATAAATTGGAACTACATGTATATGCTTTTAAGTGCTGTCAAAATCGTTTAAAAAAATCCAATCAAAAGGACTTACTTCACCTATATATATTGCTACCTGTCCCAATGATGAATACAGATCATATATATGAGTTTGTAAAACAAACAGTGAAGGAGAATAAAAATAATGAATACATAGAGCTGATCAGCTAATAATTGTACATATACATGATGTATAAATGGCAACAATTCTTACATGTATAATAGCACATTGAAATTAATTATATTAATAAATGTTTTATAAATTTGATCTCATAGATATTAGAGGAATAAAATCAATCACGTTTCAAAAATTTGATTTAGTTGAGGCTTTTTTTACGCCCGTTTTCAGGACATATTATGGTATACCATTGACTGTCCGTGGTCATTATGTCGGACATATACTCAAAAAAAATAAATACTAAAAGGTACATGTAGTAGATGAACTATTTGCGGGCAATAATTTACAATTCTGTCTGGCAATTGTAATTGACCACATAATCACTTGTATGGTTCATTGGTCAACAGTAAGTCCTCTTTTAATATGCTATATTGTGAAATAAATAGGTCATCTTCATGTATATTTGGTGTATGAAATGATTATTAAATGTATTATAACAAATTAAAATATCAAATAAGAGGATGTGATATGATTGTAAATGAGACACAAGAGACCAAATAAGACAGAAATAACTATACATGTAGGTCACCATATGGACTTCAACAATGAGTAAAACCTATTCTGCATAGTTGGTTTTAAAGGCCTCAAAATGACAAATGAACAATTTAAAACATTTCAAATGAGAAAACTTGTGGGTGATTTATGTTAAAAATAATGAATGAAAAACAAATATGTCTGTCTTGCAGGGTTTATCTGAACTTAACCTCATTTTCATGGACTTGTCTGTTTCTTGAATTCTAAATATGTTTCAAAATATTTGGTTGATGGGATGATTGTTACAGAGTCCGACATAGGGTGCAGGCTTATTGGTTGATTATATTGTGAATAACTGAAGCAGGCCCTGCTTTGGCAGTCAGTCCCCACATTGCCACTGGAGAAATAAAATAACTAAGAAAAAAAATGGTATAAGAAAAAAAGGTTGAATCACGATAATTTTCTGTCGATATGCACATCTACATAGTATGTCCTTATTATCTAAAAAGGTTTCATGAAAGTCTGTTGTGCGGTTTGAGAGGAGTTGCAATGACAAACTGTTGCAGTAGTATATTGAAGCAAATAAGTTCAAAGGGGCCTTATACTCCTAGAAAAAAATGTGTACATCTAAATAGTATGTCCTTATCATGCTTATCTAAAAAGGTTTCATAAAATTCTATTGTGCGGTTTGAGGGTAGTTGCAAGGACAAACATGCAGTAGTATATTGAAGCAAATAAGTTCAAAGGGGCATAACTCCTAGACTAGTAAATTCCTGTCGATATGCACATCTGCATAGTACGTCCTTATTATCTAAAAAGGTTTCATGAAATTTTGTTGGTCGATTTGAGAGGAGTTGTGATGACAAGTAACAGGACTGATAGCATAGGCGGATTTAGGGGGGGGGGGGGGGGCTTTTTGGGAAAAAATTTGGTTGCTTATATAGGGAATCATTGAAGCATGACTGGAGCAGGCCCCCTCTTAGGTCAGTCAGTGGGCCCCCACTTATGAAAATTTCTGGATCCGCCACTGGATAGACTGGCTGATGGACGGACGGACGGGTCAAAAACGTTATACCCTGCACCACTTCGTTGCATAGGGTATAAAAATAGGAAGATGGGGTATCATTGTTTATGAGGCAACTCTTCACCAGAGACCAATTTACATAGATGATAACAATTATGTCCCCGTACGGACTTCAACAAGTACTATAAACTGATATACCATAGTCAAACAAATAAAAGTCCCAGAAATTACGTTTTTTATGCAGTTAATCTGCATTATGCGAGCACCCTAGATTTGTGGTCTACCCAATAAATGCTAAAATACTGGCCATTGTTATTATCTAGCTGGCTACTATGTTATATATAACTAATTGAACACTTTTTTAATACTTTTAATTCTGAATTACAAAAAATATGACTAGAAAAACCTTAAATGATCGTCGAATCACCCAAAACTTTTGAAGTTGCATAGGAAGTAGAGCTCATTAGGAATTCTTATGTAGTTTATTATCGCCTGTGCTTTTGGCTAAGATGTCAAAAAATAATAGTACGAAATATTTAATCGCCGAAAATCTTTTAAGACAAGTAGTTTAGATTTCCCAAAATGGCAAAAGTCGTAGGAATATTGTTTGTCGTCAATACGTAGTACAACTACGTCAGTAGTCTATTATATAATAAGTTCATCTGTTCATGCTGTTGGCGGCAATTTCAAATTAGAAGACGAAATTCGTATCTTTTCAATTTGGAGGCAGGGGTTCAAATTAACGGTGGTCCGAGGTCCGCGACCTTCCACTTCCGACTTGGTTACTAGCCACGACCGACGGGCCTTCCACTCTGAGACAACTATATCACAGTTATAGTAGTCTCAGTTCCACTTGAAAGAAAATAAAAATAGCTTTGCAAACCTTTTCGCCAAAGTCTCCAAATAAACGATCTCAAAACTTATTTTAATCATTATTATTCATGACAGTGATGTCAATTTTGTTCAATCGCTAGATATATACAGAAAATCGCCGACAAAAAATGTGTTAATACGAGTAAAATCGTATCTGACTGACAAAAACAACATTGGAACACAATGACAATGGCTGCCGTGAAAAGACGATTACAATTTCGGATCCGATTCCGGAAGCGGATAAGGGTAATTCCGGGTTTTTGGCGAATCCAGGCAGGTGACAAAATACATCTATGCATGGTAAATGAATATAAACACTAGAATTGAAAACCAAAAGATACATGTAAAAGAAAGAAAAAGCAGAAAATATTTTAAACAGAAACTCAAAATTACTTTTGACAAATTTTAATGTCAAAATCCAATACAATGTGACAGCTGGGAACAGTATATCTAACATTATATATGTTCCTGGTCACAGTATAAATTTTCTTTATCAGTGATAAATGTTGATAATGCATGTAAGATGCTTTTAAAGTGTAAACATATTACTGCAATTTTGAAGGGGTATTTTTTTTTTCTCAATTTTGAAGGGTCAGTTAAAGTAGCTGGAAGATTCTTACTTTATTTTCACAAATAACTACCTGAATGTAGGCAAATCATATGATATACAGGTGGCGTCCTTTGGGCCACTCTACCCCCTCCTGTTTGATAACTTTGAAACGGATGAGATCCCCACCTCTCAACCATATACATTCATATATGGGACTATATATATAACTAATCAAATGAAATATAAGGGGAGTCCATGGGGTGACCCACCCCTCCTGTTTGGGAACTTACGAAACGGTCGAGATCCCCACCCCTAAACAATATATATTCATGTATGGGCCAATATAACTAATTAAAGGAAATATAGGGGGAGTCCCCCTACCCCCTCCTGTTTGAGAACTTGGAAACCGATGAGATCCCCACCCCTAAACCATATATATTCATGTATGGGACAATATAACAAATCAAATGAAATATAGGGGAAGTCCTTGGGGTCATCCTATCCCTTCCTGTTTGAGAACTTGAAAACCCTCGAGATCCCCACCCCTAAACCATATATATTCATGTATGGAACAATATAACAAATCAAATGAAATATAGGGGAAGTCCCTGGGGTCACCCTACCCCTTCCTGTTTGAGAACTTGAAAACCCTCGAGATCCCCACCCCTAAACCATATATATTCATGTATGGGACAATATAACAAATCATTTACATTTACTATGGGCAGGTCAGTCAGACCTCACCTTTGATCCTTGCAGTAGTGAACATTTGTCTGATTTGTGTCGCATAACTATTGTACTATAGAACACATACTCAGTTTTCTTTACAGGGAAACCAGTCCATTCATACTATTACATGTTCGTACTAAGTCAACACGTACTACTAGAACAGTCAACTAAAACCAACGTTAACTACCAACTAGAACAACTACAATCATTGCGAACTTGTACCAATGCAGACTCACCATAAAAAATATACATTTATATATTCATTGCTATTGAAACCTTGATAACATATAAATTATTTGCCTTAATAACTTAATAATTAATTCATTAGATAAACGTAAATGTACAATATACAATATATGAATGTTTAATGCCACATCAGAGGCGGATTTAGAGGGTTTTTCAGTGCCCCACCCCCTTCCATTTTTGAGAAAAAATTTGGTTGATTATATAGGGAATCACTGAAGCATGACTGGAGCAGGTCCCCTGTTAGGCAGGCAGTGGGCCCCCACTTATGAAAATTTCTGGATCTGCCACTGCACATAATTACGTTTGCCTGGTTTTTGGTTAACTGCCTTCAGCGCTTATAGCGCTTTGATTTACTTAGTATATGATTGCACATAATGAAAATTTAATTTGCATACTGAATGATCACTGACAAATATTTCAAGCATAATACGGATGAGAACATGCAGATAAGTATCAATTATGAAAGTTATGCAAAGTAAGAGGTGCTAGATATATGGACTGCCATAAGAAAATGAATGGACAATAATTATGCTTGGTGCATGTATAGGCAAAATTCCCCCTTTTTACCCTACGAGGCTTCGTATGTATATATCCAGCTGTTTGAACACCCTGTATAATCAAGGGATCATCTGTCAGATTAGTCATATTTCTATGTTAACCACACGATATGAAAATAAGCAGATGTGGTATGATTGCCAATAAAACAACTATCCACCAAAGTTCAAATTTAAAATTCAATATTATAAATAAAAAAAACATTATCTCCTTTTATCATCAAGCATAGATCGATAATTAGTTATGCATTTCTTTGCCACGGTAAGATCAAATCAGTGTTCACTAACAAAATTGTCATTCACATTTTTTGCCGAAATGACATCACTCAACTAAATCAAGAACTTTCCGTATTAGCTTACCTTTTAAAAAAGCATGTCAAAAATTAAGATAGAAGTTAAAGTTTGCCAACATCACCGGCTAATATAGCGTTCCTGTGTACTGGGCGTAGTTTTTAAATTACAATCCAAACTTTTCCTGAACCTAGTAGTAGTATAGATTTTTTTATGTATAAAGTCTTTAGTAGTGTTTGAGTCTGTCCGGCACGCTGCGTGTGTATGTCCTAGCAAAATCCCGACATGGTGAAACCAAAAATTTTGCGGTTTCCCGCAAAGTATGCAGTATTGAGGAATTATATCATAGACCGATATATAAGGTCGGAATACTAGGCCAGTCCCGGTTACCTTTGACTGGTGGATCCAGGGGGAGGGTTCCGGGGATTGGAACTCCCCTTGTTTGGACGATAGAATGGGGAAATATAGTTGGAGCACCCTCTTTTTGTCCTGGGTTGGGAACCCCCATTTAAAATGGCTGGATCCGCCCCGATTGATCAATTTTCATCTTCATGAAAAGGCGGGAAACAGCAAACTATTGAAGTGTCGTTTTGTTTCTACAGGAAAACAAATAATCATTTTAGTGAAATAAGTTGCTGGATCCATTAGTCTATTTTAATAACACCGTCAGTGCTCTGATTCAATTATTTTAGTTTTAATGCTTATATTTCTTTTTTTTTTAATATGAACTCGGTTGACATACTGATAGATCTATACAACAGAAAATTGCAAATCAACAAAATAACAATTCAGCAAAATAAGTACTAGAAGAAAAGTATCATAAAAATAGAAAACATTGGCCCCGAGGTCTTAGATTATAGGACTTAGTCTAGTGTTCCGGAAATCAAGGAATTGTGATACGAGAAAAAATTTCAAATGATTTTCGTGCAGGTAAACAAATCTTTAAATTAAAATGTTAGGTGTGCCTGTCAAGTATTAAGTCTGTTAGAAAATTGGCATGTTCAAATTTGTTTTGGGGAAAATAAAAAATATTTAACTATAATTATCAAAATTTTGCAGTGGAAAAATATATCGCATACTCGGGAATAAACTCCAAAAAATACGTGACTTGGAAATAAAGATATTTCAAGTTTTAAATAGATTTATGACAGAAACAAACTGTTATAAAACGCCAAACGGATTATAGCTTGAAAATAAACCCGCCCCGATGCTTTTAAAGCATACTATACGGGCAGAGACATATAGACATATATACACATATATGTCTCTGATACGGGTCACAAGTTTACCTGTTTTTGAAAGCTGTACGATGACATGAAGTTGTTTACATCGCTATCATTTGTGTACAATTAATCATTGCGTCATTGGCAAAATATTTTCAAAAATAAATCTCCAAGACATCATTTAATTCAACCGGTATTAAGTGAATTAAAAATATGGTACGAACGGACCCAAGAGGCGACCGTGTAAGATGATAATGCGTTTCGGGAGCGAAGCGGCACCAAATACCGTCGACGTCATACATATGTGACTTTGTCAGTATTTATATATTCTTTTTTTTTAAATGTTATATTCATGTATATTTCTGTCCTTTTTAACTTTTATGCGAAAAATGAAGAATGCACTCTGAATTTCTGATCGAACATATTTCCTGTTTTGAAGAACGTTTTGCATCATTTGTTTACATCGTCAAAGGTGCTTTCATACACGCCCACGTTACAAGGTCGTCAAAGCTATTTTTGAGAAGACCCCTAAAAGCGACCGTTCCCAAGGCACTCGTTGTAAGAAACATGCGTTAAAATATGCGCACTGTTAAAGGGCCGAGCCACCTTAAGAGAGAGCAGTATCTCTTGCACGTAAAAGTCACCCTTTTAGATTTAGAAAAGAGCAGGATAAGGCTACAAGGAAGCACTCGCACGCTCAAAATGGAAACAGATTAATATAAGTTGTAATAACTTGTTTCCCAATCCACTATAATAAATAAATATGTTTAAACTAAAAGAAAAAGCAGCAGAAAAGACAGGGATTTAAACTTTTTTTTAAAATATCCTGTTTCAATAAAAAAAAAGAAGAGAAAATATCTTTGCTCCAAGGGGATACTAATTCAAATGAATATTATTTTTTCTGTTTTAATTTAACTGTACTTTAAAACAATATGTATAAATTATGCTGTATGATTGAGCTGCACGAAATGAAAAAAGTACGACGTTATTTATACAATGCATGAAAAATAACGTCAAACTAACGTTACCAAAACTAACACCAACACCGTACGCGACGTCATACCACATTTCTGAAACATTACGGAATATAAAGGTACATCTTAAGACAGATTTTTTCCATTAACTTCAGTAATGGTCATAAATGTTATCGTTATAGATTTTAGAAAAAAAAGCTATTAAAATATTGGTAATTTACAATTTGTTTGAAGATACTAATAACTGAGAGCAGAATAAAAAAGGAAAAAACCAATTTTCCTCTTTTTTCACTCTTATTTCTGACAAGTGCAATTAGAGGCCAAATTTGGACCAGAACGTAATAAATTTATTCTATAACCCATGTATTTGAGGAAAAATCATGAAAAACAAAGACAATTCTGTTATATTAGTATTTATTTGTTACATTTCAAAATAAATTTATACTGAATTCTACACTTAGCATTCCATTTTCAGTCAACTCTCTGTAAATGATGAAACATAGAATAAATTTATTCTAAATGCATGGTTCTTGATGTATATGATCATTTATAAAATAAATTTATTATATAGAGCCTTAATATCTATTATTAGTTCAAGAAAATCATAGAATAAATTTATTCTACATTCAATGTCATTTATGATTATGATAATATATAAAATAAATTTATTTTGAAAGTCCAATAACCTGAGACACAGAATAAATTTATTCTACATTTAATGTCATTTATGATTATAATAATATAAAGAATAAATTTATTTTGAAGTAAAGTTATCTGTATGGTGAGGCTAAGACACAGAATAAATTTATTTCACGTTCAATGTGATTTATGACAATAATGATACATAAAATAAATTTATTTTGAAAGTAAGTAATCTGTATGGTGAGGTTGAGACACAGAATAAATTTATTCTATGTTCAATGTGATTTTTGTCTTGTATAATAATATGTAAATTAAATTTATTCTGAAAGTAGTTATTATATTATGGTGGCGACACAGAATAAATTTATTATACATTCAATGTGAGTTAAAAGTACCTTGTGTATTATGATATATAAATCTTTTTTTTTTTGAAAGCACAGTAATCAATTTATTCTGGTTATAAAAATATAGAAAATTTGTTAAGGAAAAAATTCACTGATCTGTATGATTAGTTTAGGTTTCATAGAATGAGTTTATTTTAAATCAGCGGTGTTTTTGATAATATTTAAGAGGGTGTCTATGGAAAAACAAGGCAGTTGGTGGCACATGACATTTTGTTTTCAATTTTTTTTTTCATCTATTTCATATCACAATTTCATTCTTTCTTAAAGTTAAATTTTGTTTTTTATTAACTACAACAAATAAAGAGAAAAAAAAATACATAGAAAGCACTGCAAATCCATTGAAAAGGGGAGATAACTCTTCATTTTGTACAAAATTTTGTTGCATTGTTAGTGAACTTTAAAATCATTTTCTGAGCCATCCACTGATGATTCAAAAATATCTTTGACATATATATCCTTTGTATGATATAAACGTTGCATTGGATCCAAAAATTCAGTGGGAAAAAAAATATGTTGTGCCACCAATATCATAGGATTTGCCTGATATTTACTTGGACAGCCTGATATTTACATGTCTATTTACATGTAACATTCATAAAAACGTATTTTATTTTAAGTTGCGATGTGACTGTTCTTAAACCCAACTTAAGACAATACATATATCTGCTATCAACAATGCAAAATGAAACTTCCTTGAAATATGAAAATATTTCTTCAGCTGATTTTGTTATGTGGGTCTGAATAGAAATACTGTGCAGCAATTTTAAAATATCAACATATAAATATAAAATAAACAGATAAGAAATAGTAAAAGTTCAACAGGTTTTTCTTAAATGGAAAATAAATCTGTTTTTTAAACATGTCTCTCTCTGTAGATGTACGTGCTAAAAAAAAATGTCCCGTTTCTTGCTTCTGGATAGGCCTGATCTGAAAGAAATAACGACAAATTCAAAACAATTTCAAATATGAAAAAAAAAGTTTTCCCTTTGACATGTTTGGGTATACGATTTAAATAATTATATCAAAATAGACATTTCGTTAATATTTTTAGTTATCATACCAAAATTAATAATCTTTGATGAAGAAATTGTCTGTCTTTCTTTTAATCTTAATTATGTTGTCTATTTTGCTTAAATAATATTATTCACTCTCTTTATTGTAGTTAATAATAGCCTTGCTCCGTGTTGAAGTCCGTACTTTGACCTTTTATGGTTTACTTTTATAAATTGTGACTTAGATGGAGAGTTGTCTCATTGGCCATGTTGGCACCCATACCACATTTTCTTATATATATTGCCTCTGGATACAGCAAGATAAAGATGGCTATATTATGCACCTGGACAGTAATTGTTGAATTTTTATACAATAAAGGGATTAACTTACAGTAACTCATTAAACTTTTACAATTTAAAAGTCAAATTAAAACCTCATTATTACATACCTGATCTTCATCTTCAGAGACACGGAATAAGTCAGGACTGAACAACAATATAGTCTTTGTTGCTGGTGTTTCATAACAGTTTTCTCACTCTACAAGAAATATTTTTGTTTAAAATGCAGGAACACTTACTCTGTTATTGTTTTTCTTCAGGCATATTTCTTTATTTTTTATCAGTATTGGCATGTATCATTCCCAACTTCCTGAATATGCATGTAATATTTGCCATTGGACAGTCAGCCAGTCATGATCAATCAATCAATCATAGAGTCTTAAAACAGATGAATGGTTCATGCCTAGGAAACAGCGAACTGAAGACACAAATAACAACTAAATGCATGTTTCATTAAGTCTTAAACAAAACACAGGACTCAGTGGTGTTGACAATACTTTTACCTACCCCATTCAACATACCAGAAAACAAGTAAGACATGTTCCAAAAGGAACAGCAGCTCCGTTAGGCAAAAATGTGAGTAATGTACCCAACACATTCTCCCCTTCAACAAAATATTCATTCCCCTCTCAAAACTTTAAAGATGCTCCTTCAGCACTCTAATAGAATAGAAATAAAACAAAACCTACCTTACAAATCAATTTTAATACAATATTATACGAATTTCGATGGTTCACTTTTCAGAAAACGTTCAACTGTAGCGTTTTCATTTGTATGACGTCATGTTTTGAAATGACTTAAATGCGTCAAAAACATTAAAAGACTTTCGCGGAATTTTATTTTATTTTTATTTTGTTGATTTCTCCGAGCTCTTGTGCATTACTTCTTTTTATTATGCATCCGAATTAGATTAAGTTATTTTGTCTTTTTTAACTGCAATTTAAAAAAAAAAATAAAATGGGCAACTGGTTTGCAAATATAGGTTCCAATACATGTGGATTTACGTGGGAAGTATATTGTAACAGCCATTATTATGTATATCTCTGAGTCTGCGCTAAGTATAGATATATGGAGAATTTTATCACGGTGTTGTTTACAAAGCGAAAGAAGCACGTCATATTAGAATATTGTATTTGTCATTCTTAAATAATTTAGATTTTTTAAAGTTACAACTTACATGTTACTTTCTTTCTCTTTGAACCTCAGATGATATGATTTTCTCTATTGTTTTCTTCGTTTTACTGCTTTCTTACAAATACACAACAGGAAATAACCACAAAAGTGACCATCCCATTACATTCAGATTTCTTATAAACTTAATTACCATAGCAACTATCTTTGAAATTTGTCGAACATATGGCCAACCTTATCAGAATGTGCTTGATTATCAGACTGGCTGTATCAAATATCACTCTGCATATAATTGCTAAATTATCATGTTTCACAAAGTTTAATGAATAAAGTTATTATAAATAATGATTGCAATAAATTTAAACTTTTAACCAGGCTATCTATGTTTACGACATACATTTTTTTTATTACAATAATAATATTCCAGTCGATAAATTTTACCTGGCTTATATATACATGTATAGAGTATAATATATCGGATCAACGTTGGGCCAGCATTGGCCCAACAAAGAGTTGTAAACATGTAAATATAATTTCAGTTGATAAACACTTTCGGTATAACATTAACTTTTCATAAAGCATGCAACAATCGAAATTATCCGCCTCCCAAGAGAAATAAAGCGTAAAATATTTCATAATCAATTTTTATTAACAAAATTTCATATCGGCCATATGTTGCTACTAACATAATGCACACATTTTCCCGATTTTTTATAACCAGCATGAGATAATAATATGGATTTACAACAACAGACCAACGTAGGGCCAATGTTGTGCAGCCAACACCAACGTGCGACCAATGTACCGACAATTTGCCAACGTTGGGCCAATGTTGTGCAGCCAACATAAACTTGCGACCAACGGACCGACAATTTGCCAACGTTGGGCCAAGGTTGTGCAGCCAACACCAACGATCGACCAACGAGCCGACAATTTGCCAACGTTGGCCCACTGTTAGTCTGTTGACTGGGCATCACCAGATATGGATTTGATAATGTCATTGATAAAACGATACATGGTTAGGTAGCAAGATCGAACAAACTTGTCAGATGGGGTTTACGAAGCAAGAAAGCATGTTTTTTGGAGAGGAAAGCCTTATTGATGCTATTTGAACGACTCTGTCTAGATTTGTTCAGCATGTAAAACATGCAATTTACCATGGCGGTAGCGGATGCGTAAAAGGCTTGTAATTTTTTCCTATGCTAACTAGTCCAGACCCTTATCAGGCTATTTGAACGACTCGGTCTAGTTGTTTTCAGCGTGTAAAACGTGCAATATACCATGGCGGGTGTGGATGAGTAACAAGCTTGGAATCGGTACCTATGCTTACTAGTCCAGACGCTTATGAGTAGCAAAGGGAAAAATATAATCCATTAGAACCCTTTTGGAAAACTCTTTGTGAGGCCTCTTCACCTTATCAGGAGCTTGTACATTATTGATGTAAGGAACAATACCACGCTCTTTGTCAATGAGGAAAATCAGCTATCCGATCGTGAATAAACATGTATTTGCGGCAATAAATCAGTAATTTAAAATATGTTTTAGTACTTAAGTGATTTTATTTCATTTTCATCAATCTATCCAAAACTCTACATCGAGAATATGGACTGAGGACTCATCTTTGAAATTTACGCCGTATTGGTTTTATCTACCGGAAGTGTTAACTTTGTATTTAAACATTAACTATAGAATAGAATGAGTGGTTTAGAGGATAACATAAAGCCAGAAGTTTAATGACCAGCACAAAAAAACACATTTTCTTTACACATTCTGAAAAAAAGTTGAATATCAAAATAAAATAATAAACTTTCTATGTCCGCCATTTTGAATATTACCGGAAGTAAGGGTTTTAAAGTCATCTATACTATTTAACGAAAAGACCTCATTTTGTGTGTCGCTTCTCTTCCTTCCACAATAAATTAATCATCATTTCTCTATGTTCTTTAGGTAACACGCATAGTTGCATTTGTCATCCATTCTTATGATTATTCAGATTAAGTTATTTTGGGAGAATAACAACAAAATAGGTGTCCACATATTGTTTCCGTTATCAGACTGACTTTTAGTCAAAGATAAGACTTCCGGTTTTAAACATACACAAGAACAACCAATCGTATGCTTGATTACAAAAATGAAAAATTAATAAGCCAATCAGAGCGTTCTTCATATCATGGTTTTTAGATCGCAAGAGCCACAACTATTATACCTCCATAGGACAGTTATCTTTTCGCGTTTAATATTCACCTGTAAACTGCGATTATACTACTATAATATACAGAGACTCTCTATTCTGTCTACTTTTTTCAAAAATATTTACTATCTAAGGGGTCATACCAGTTGCATATATATTGAAATAAGTAAAACATGTGGAAACAAGAAAGTGTCCAAAGTATACGGATGCCACATCGGCACTATCATTTACTATGTTTAGTAGACCGTGAAATGGGGTAAAATCTCTAATTTGGCACAAAGATTAGAAAGATCATATCATAGGGAACATATTTACTAAGTTTCGAGTTGGTTGGACTTCAACTTCATCAGAAACTACCTCGACAAAAACTTTAACCTAAAGCGGGACAGACGGACGGACGGACGAACGAACGAACGAACGAACAGACTAGAAAACATAATTCCCATAAATTAGGCATAAACATTTATTGCTGAAAGCGAAAACTTTAACCTGAAGCCGGACAGAAGGACGGACGAACAGACTAGAAAACATAATTCCTATAAATTGGTCATAAAAATTTATTGCTGAAAGCGAAAACTTTAACCTGAAGCCGGACAGAAGGACGGAAGAACGAACGAACGGACGAACAGACTAGAAAACATAATTCCCATAAATGGGTCATAAAAATTTATTGCTGAAAGCGAAAACTTTAACCTGAAGTCGGACAGAAGGACGGAAGAACGAACGAACGGAGGAACAGACTAGAAAACATAATTCCCATAAATGGGGCATACAAATTTATTGTTGAAAGTGAAAGTAGTGATTTGGCCAAAATGAAAGTAGGGTAGAGATTAGAGGGAGCCAGGACTTATTCGGGACGTCGAGATCGGTTATTTTTAAGCTCGGGATAACGGGTTTGATCTTTACGGGATGCGGGAATCTTTTTTTTTTAATTTGGGGATGTCGGGATATGAATTTCGTTAAAATACGCACCTCGGGATTTCATGTTTTTAAGTCCGGAATTTCGGAATCAGGGCCTCTCAGACCACCCCTCAAATGAGCCTTAGTCATTTATACGAGATTCAAATCCTACCATTGGCATGTTAATAGGGCTCTTTAAAGGAAAAGCACTGATGGATTTTCCTAGAAGCACATTTTATTACAATAATAAACATGATAAAGGTCTATAAGAAGTTTCATTTATTTCATGTTTGAAGCGGTGCAAATTTTTAATTTAATTTGACTTTTACCAAAAAAGCATTGTATTGTAGCAAAGTGGAAGAATAATTGTGGCATGAGGCCAGAAACACGAAAAATAATTGAATTTAACAGAAAAAAACACATAACGAACTTTGGAAAAAAGGGAGAGTGCTTTTGATACCTTATATGAAATTCTCCAGTCATGATATCTTTTACAAAAATTCATCCTACAACAGTTTACAAGCTGTTACAGTATATACTCGCGGGTGTGTTCTAGTATGTTTTATACATTGTATCCATAAGCAGCATAATAGAAAGGTTCCTGTACAATTTAATGATATGAGCAATACGTCAAAACACATTTCAATCACCCTAGCTCCATAAAAAAGTAAGCTAATTTTAGTACAATGTCCGCCATGTTGGATTTAACCGGAAGGAAGATTTTTTAAGGCATCTAATCTATATATAATATATCCAAATGTAGTACATAACAAAGGTTTGTACCAAAACTTATTATACATGTAGCAGTATGATAAAAACACCTTTTCACACACTAGCCTCTGATATTGGGCTGATTTAAGTATGATGTCCGCCATTTTGGATTTCACCGGAAGTGCGACATTTTTTTCAAATGTCTCCCTTTCTGAAATAAAAGGAAAACATTTTTCCTCAAGGGAAATTGTTTATTCCTAAAGGGGAAAAGATTTCCCCCCCCCCCCCCCCCCCCCCCAGGGAGATTGCTGCATGAATATTATCTTTTAGGAAATTCTATTTCTTCTGAGGAAATTTGTGGCTTCTAATTTTTCTTGGAGGAAATACTTTTTCCTGCGAGGAAATTTTGTCAACTTCAATTTCCTTTGAGGACATTTTTGATAAACACTTTTCGTTAAGGGAAAATTCAAGACTACAAATTTCCTCTAAGGAAAAAAATTGTTCTCCAAATTTCCTCTAAGGAAATTTCTGTACAACAAAGTTTTCCCCTTTTTTCCTCTATGGAAATTCATAACAGTTCAAAATAATAATATGTTTTCTAGTATGAATAATTGATACAAATAATAATAAAAACTTTAATAATTTTTCACTTACGAGTAAAATACAAAAACAATAGTCTGGTTGTTTAATACAAACCTTTTGATAAGCAAAACGCTATGAATATCATACAGTTTGTGATGTTATTAATATTGACTCCTTGTGCGTTAATCTGAGTGTTATTTTGATTCAGCAGACTTATTTGGAATGAATATTTCCCGGCTGCCTAGACGGCATAGTGTGTATTCATATAAAAGTCGCATCTGTGCAGAAACGTCTACATGACGGCCTTGGGCGGCTAGACATAGGAAATGCTTTCCGAAAATAATTGTAAGGTGATGATGTTTGTGAAAACACCCGACTCAATTAGCAATTTGTATGAACTGATAGTTTCCATCTTTGAAATATGTTAGTTTTGTATTATAAATGCACATTTTCTATTTCTATTACATATTTCACCTAGGGAATTGGTAAAATAACGTTTGGACATAGTGGCAAGACATTCGATTTATTTAAATTGTGCTTCATGAAAAAGTTTGTTTTTACATTTGAAACATTGAAAATGCTTATCTTTATCAGAACCTGCCATAGTTTTAATATGGTTTGATTATATTATAGGGATAATATTTAAATTCGAAATTATGATTAACTTTCCTCATAATCAGAAAGACAGGTTTCCTGATGAATACTTCGTTCAGGACTTGCTTTAAATTTTAGCCAACGCCCCCCCCCCCCCCCCCCCCCAAAAAAAAAAAAAACAACGTGTAAGACGTTAAATGTTGATGTACTAAATTTTGCGGTTACTATGTGCAAAATTACAACGGAACATAGAAAAATGCATTTTATTCAATCTTAAATGTTACGCCGGACATGCTATTAATAACGTAACAGTAATATTTGTGTGATCAATAAAATAAATGTTTGATGCAACAATTTATAGAATTAACTTAAAATAAGAAAATCATGTCAAGGCTGTAGATATATGCATTTGGAATATCTTCTATTTTTCACTTATTCGTACTAAATTTATATAAAAAGATTTACATGTTTATTAAAACCGGTTTTTTTCAAAGTTAATTTTCGAAGGGTTAAATATTTCGCAGTGGTGTCTTGCCATGGCTTTGTTTGGGCATGTTTGTTTGCTTTTTGGCCTTGAATGTTTGTCCCTAAGTAAAAATGAAGCAACTTTGTAGATTTCTGCCAAATGATTACTTAGTAGAAGAACGCGAATTCTTCGATCACTTTTAGCGGTATTTTCCCTTATGAAGTAAACAAACTTGTGAGAACTTAAAAAAAAACGTTTTTTCGAAAAAATACTTAAGAAAAACTTTAACACCCTCGTTTTGTTGGGAACGTCGTGTCACCCACAATGATACCAATACCGTGCGCAACGTCTTACTGTTTATACCATTTTAAACCTGCAGTGTGCTTAACATTCACTCAGAAATAATCTTCATATTTTCTTAGGGTTTGAAGGAAGTGTCATTGAAAGCGACTCAAGTACGATCATCTGTTCTGATAACAAAACTATTTCCATAGTGAATATGACAGTAAAGCAAACCACAACATCATGTTCAGAATATGATCAGTGTAGCCTGACAGATGAAGAGATGAGTAACATTAAAAAGAATTGTAATGATGAGACGGCATGTTCTATCACTTCGCTCGTTCCAAATAGCTGTTTAATGGATTATTACGGACACATGAATATATCGTATTCTTGCAAAGGTAATAAATGTAAATTGTTCTAGAAGAAATTGAATTGATCAAAATAAGTTCTTACTTTTACAACATAATTGTATGTTATTGAATTAACTGACGCAACTTTCCTTTGATCAATGTATATGTCAACTACACGTATTTGTTCTTTTTGTTAACAATTATTTTACTTTTAATTTTTAATGGTTTACTTTTATAATTTGTTATTTGGATGGAGAGTTGTCTCATTGGCACTCACATCACATCTTCCTATATCTATGATGTATATGCGAATGGTTGCTGTTCAAAAATCAAAGTATAACGTAATGTTAATCCGAACACATTACCATGCGTAACTTCAAAGTATTTAAGTCTGAATCTAAGTTCTAAAACATTCTGGATTTTGAAAATAAATGATACAAAATAATATAAAAAAAAAAGGTTTTTAATAAAATTAGCGGTACCAATTTTCCTGCACCAGATGCGCATTTCGACAATACATGTCTCTTCAGTGATGATCGTGGCCAAAGTATTTGAAATCCAAAGCGTATATAAAAGATGAGGAGCTATAATCCAAAAGGTCTAAAAAGTATAGCCAAATCCGTGAAAGGAATCAGAGCTTTGCATGAGGGAGATACATTCCTTAATTTATAATAATTTCTATCATTTTGTAACAGTAAATTTTAATAACACAAGAAATCCGTATTTTCATGCCAGTACTTCGGTACTGGCTACTGGGGTGGTAATAACCTCGGGGACTAATAGTCCACCAGCAGAGGCATCGACCCAGTGGTAGTAATAAAATTAACGGTACAAATTTTCCTGCACTAGATGCGCATTTCGACAATACATGTCTCTTCAGTGATGCTCGTGGCCAAAATATTTGAAATCCAAAGCGTATATAAAAGATGAGGAGCTATAATCCAAAAGGTCCAAAAAGTATAGCCAAATCCGTAGAATCTAAAGTGTTTGGTTTATTTCTACGACCTAATTTAATGTTACTCATCTCTTCATCTGTCAGGCTACACTGATCATATTCTAAACATGATGTTGTGGTTTGCTTTACTGTCATATTCATGTTAAATCATGTTACATAAAAGTTCTTTTACTTTTACTTTTTTTTTCACTTCTACAAAATTCTTAAAATAGATTAAAACACTTGCATCCGGCGACAATGTACATTTATTCTCGGGTCAACAATGTGCTCTTTCACATATATCTTTGTGTTATGTATATGATATTTTACTCTATTGAATTCGATATTTACTATCAACAATACATTTGTTTTGCATCTTTGTTTGATAAATTTGATTGTATGTGTGTTTGGTTTATTTCTACGACCTATGATACTTTACTAGCACAATTTACCTGCTGTTATCCAATTATTGACACATTAATTGTGTCTATTAGAGTTGTTCATATAATTTTGTCAAGTGTAATTAAACACTAGTCTATATACAACTGTCTAACAAGCTAGCTAAGAGGTTTTATACATGTATAAAACTTACCCATTTATTCGGAAAATGCCTGTACCAAGTCAGGAATATAAAGTAGTTTTTAAGTTGACTTCTTCTCTTTAGATTCTAAATGGAGTTCAGGATTTTCGGTATATATAATTTATGTTTTGTGCAAAACTACAGGCTGCCGTTTCATAAAGCAATCGCTAATAACGACAAAGTTAAACGTAGATTTTTGCGTGTTACTAACGACTACATAACGATTAAGGGTACGTGCGTTTCATGAAGCTTACGTTGATGAATCGTTAGATTGTTCAATCGCTAGACAATCGCTATGATTTATTTTTAGAACGGGAGGCCCAGGAATTCGCACTCTCTATCGTTGGAGAAAAGTATGCTTATATTAAAGCCATTTTTTTTTTCAAAAGTGATAATTTTCGAAAGGTTAAATATTTGGCAGTGGTGTCTTGCCATGGTTTTGTTTGTAATCGTTTGTTTGCTTTTTGGTCTTGAATGTTTGTCCCTAATATTTTATTAAATGTGCAATTGCATTCAGATATCGCAGATCAAATTTATTCGTTCATAGTGTATTAATTTACGTTTTTTGATTGAGTTAAGCCTGCCAATTGATATTTCATCGTGTGTTTTTCTATTTTGTGATGTTATGCTATTGTTTCAGAAAAAGGGAGAAGGTTTGGTACCATTAAAACTTTTAATCCCGCTGCAAATGTTTGCACCTGTCCTAAGTCAGGAATCTGATGTACAGTAGTTGTCGTTTGTTTTTGTAATTTATACTTGTTTCTCGTTTCTCGTTTTTTTATATAGATTAGACCGTTGGTTTTCCCGTTTGAATGGTTTTGAACTAGTTATTTTGGGGCCCTTTAAGCTTGTTGTGAACCAAGGCTCTGTGTTGAATGCCGTACATTGACCTATAATGATTTACTTTTTTAAATTGTTATTTGGATGGAGAGTTGTCTCATTGGCACTCACACCACATCTTCTTATATCTAGTAAACGACGGCGAGTAAGAGTCTTAAGTTTAAGAAATCCCCATTTAAAAAAAATCCTCCAACAGTAGACTTAATAAGATTGTTTCTATTCTTTTTAAGAATGATTCATGAAAGTCCTAAACGATTTGGGAATTTTCACATGACACTCACATGATCTCCGTGGAATGGTCTATGCTAAACCAACCAAAATTTTGAACATAAATTCTACATCCAAAAGATCGATATTGGCGTCAACATTTAATTTTAGTACAACTACTATCTTCAGTTTTGTTTGATAAATATAACGAATTAGTCGAAATTCAATCTCCGTTGACGTTTTGGTAAAGAGTGCTTTCTATCACGTCTGCAATTTTATCGAGTATGGCATGCATAATAAACATATTAGGCCTAGTAAATTATTACGAACGGCAAAATCAATTACAGAAAAATTACATACATTGTAATTCAGGCGACATAAGAAGACACCATGAAACCGTGAATTTTTGAACTGCATAAAAGGATATCATTTGTCAATTTTGATTAGTATCTAAATAAAATCAAACGGGGAAAAACTATTTTAGTTTCTTCGTTATAATTTAAATATCTCGGATAATAAACAAAAGTTAAGATGTCATAAATTATATTTCATCATGTTTGGTTTTTGATATGAGATACTAGTACTGAGAAGCTGAACATTCAGTTTTATAACAGAGCCAGTGCAGTTGGTTAGCCGACATAAAGAAAAAACTGAAATCTGATTGAATAAAAATTCGATCACTAGAACTACGTTGTATTCGCGAGTACCCAAATATTCGGCGCTGAACGTGAATGTTGAAAATAATTCCAAATAAGCGCTTCAGACGCATGAAATTTATCACTTGGGTTTTTATCTATTTTTCTCTCACTACTACTGTAACAGAGCTTTTTGGTTGCAAACTTATTTATTTTTTATTTTCTATTCTATTAACCATAGCTTACATCTAAGGTTATTTCAAATAAATATCTGATATTCAAACAGATTAGAATGGATAGTTTTACTAGTAACATATTAATAACGAGCAGATGCTATCTAATTTGCCGATTTAAGCGGTCTCTTTTAAAATTAAAAAGTCGGTGAGATCAATATGCTTCAACCAACCAACAAAGATGGTTGCCTACTATGAATAAAATAATCTATGGAAAATATTTTTATACTTCATTGTTGGTAAAATGCTTTTTTTTTAGGGAGGAGGGTGTCGTCCCCATCTCTCTCTCGTCCTGAATTTGTTGATATGTATTTTTATTTGACTTTTTAAAACTCATTTTCTCTTCCAAAACGGGTTCATATATCACAAACAAATGGTTTGGTCCAGATATTTCTGATTGTTCTGTTGAAATAACTTGTTACAAATATGAATTGTAAGTACATAGCACGCAAATTCTCTTATTTTACTCGAAAGTCAGTGTGAAAGGAGGTCAAAGTTTGAAAAAAATTATCAAAGTCGTCCTTCCAAGGTGTGGTAAAAGCGTATCTGCAAACTTAAATATACCCTGTCTACCAATACGGTAGCGAGATATGATATACGTGTCATTTCCAAGGCTCCGTGTTGAAGGCTGTACATTGACCTATAATGGTTTACTTTTTTATAAATTGTTATTTGGAAGGAGAGTTGTCTCATTTGCACTCACACCACATCTTCCTAAATTGTCCAAGATTTCAATCCTTCCCTGAAAACCCTTTGTCGTCGAAAGATTCGGCGTCGGTTGTAACTTAAAGTATGCAAGGCGACGGCTATCTTTTATTTAATGATCGCTTTGCAACAGGTTTAACCACACGTTAATAGCGTTCGCGTTTAACACGCAATATACGACCATCACAAATTACGATTGATTTATGAAACGGAATTTAAGCGTTACGTTTGCAATTGGTTAAGCTGGTACCTAACACTACAGGGAGATAACTCTGTAAAATCAGCAGAACGTTTTAATGACGTTGTGTTGTTGAGGGAATATTTTATAAAAGCTTCTCAATGATCAAAATAAGTGTTCGTCAAACTACTATATAACCAGTGTATTTTTTCTGATTAAACGGTTGGTTCAAATTTTTTGAAAATTTTATATTTTCGTCAAAGGATCAAAATAAATATTTTGTCAAAATTTAAAGAAAAATAAACGTGCATAATTGATTTTAGTTAAAGTGTTGGTACCACCTTAACGTTTAAACGTACGCTAACGATCGTTTTATGAAACGACAGCCAGATTTTTTGTTTATTTTGCTTTTCATTTTGTGTGAGAAATATAAAGATACAGTTAATTTGAATGACTGTAACTCGTTTGCAGATATCAAAAATATACATGTAGCACCAGAAGTTAGTGATTTGTAATCAAATCATTATGAGACTCAGAAATAACACTTTCCAGTTTCTGTTGAGACTTTGCCAAGATGGAAATAACAAGGAGTCTCATTCGAAGTTTTTTGTAACATTTTCTTTGTGTTGAAAAAACTAAACATAAAAAATTCCCCCTTTTATTTTTATTTTGAAACAACAAGAGTGTGTCAAATTACTATCATCGGTCTAGATTCCCCATGTTTTTTTATTGGTTTGACAGCAAATTGTAATAAGTACAGTTGTGGACATCCATGACGAATGACAATTAGGACAACAATGAAGAACGATAATTATCTATCCCATAAAAATGCAAACATAGTAAAATATTTCAATTCTTTCAAAATTATGTTAATTTCATTGATAAATGAATGGTGAAAAAATATATTAAAGTCTGCTTACAGTTGTGATAATGTTATTTGTAATGTAGAACGTGTAGACTGCAGTTGTAATTTTGAACGCGGGATGTGTGGTTGGACCGTTGGCGGTCCGGATAGGTACATATGGCAAATTGGTAAAGGAAAAACTCATACATCAAATACAGGACCAAATAGGGATCATACAACTTCAACTTGTAAGTACACACATATTAAGGCTACATCGTAGAACAGAATTTGTTACTGAAGTATAGAGATTGAGGAATGAATTCTACATATAAGAAAATGCCCATACCAAGTCAGGAATATGACAGATCTTATCCATTCGTTTGATGTGTTTGCGCTTTTGATTTTGCCATTTGATTCCGTTATGAATTTTCCTCGGAGTTCAGTATTTTTGTGATTTTACTTTTTTTCAGTTGTTGTCGATTGTTGCTCTCAGTCATATTTGTTATTTTAGCATAGTTCATGGTGGTTTTTTTTTACATACCGGGGTCATCTATAGCCTACAGTACGATATATAATTTGCTCATTGTTGAAGACTGTCCGGTGACCAATAATAGTTGTTACATATGTAACATCCTCCACTCTCGATCTGGGGATAGTTGGAAAGCTTATCACATTTCTTTTTTTTTATATATATATCAAGGACAACTTTAACAATAATTAATAAAACATTTATAACACTGTGACAGAAAAAAAAGAAAAAAAAGCACAAAATCCATTATCGGTCTTTAACGATGAAATTGACAAATGTGTTCAGATATAATTTTGTATTTGTTTAAATGAAAATATGCTTAAGCAAAATGAAGGAAAATAAAATCGTAAATGCTTGCATTTGGCACTGTGATTTGTTGCTGAAAATATTTCCACAGTATGTGCGTGTGTGTTTTACGTCAGCAGTCATCATTTTACTGTATCTATTTTAAGGACAAGTTCAAAAAGTCACATCTAAAATATCTTTTTTTAGTGATAACTTGATCCGTTGATTTCTATATTCTATTTGCAAGGATTTTATGTCGTTGATACAAGTATACAAGACGAGAAAAGACAAGACTAAAGAAACATTCTTTATTAAAGTCTCACGACTTGTTACATAAATGTACAACAAATACAGCACAGGAAATCATCAAGAGCTACTCTACAAAGACTTATAAACTATTTTTATTAAAATATAATACAAAAGCATGCTACTTATCTTGAGTATCAAATACATTTTCGCTTTAATGAAATTCCATTGCAGATTTTGGCAGCATCAAATACTATATTTTCATTTTTGAAAAGAACGGTCAAGTTTCCCTTATCAGACATATATTAAAAAAAAAAATATTCTCATAAAAAAAAAAAAAAAAAATTAAAAATAATATAACGAATATCAAAACATACAAGATTGCTTATTATAACAAACATGTTTGTCATCTTTAACGCCATCAGCACAGTTTAAGCATACTCCATTTTTAATATCAATATTTTCATAGCGATCAGTTTCAATTCTGATGGGCGCTACTCTACACACGAATTCAGAATGGAATTCCCCAAAACAGGACCAGACAGTTGAGAAAAAATTCAATAGAGACCGACACTAATAAACTGTCAACGCTATGAACAACCAAAATAAGTACTGTTTAAACATGTTATAAGAGCACATACATGTAAATTTCTTGCGAAATGAACTTCTATTAAGGACGTGATAGGAATTAATGAGCAATACATTGCTACACATAATACAAATATAATAACCTTGATATTTTGTCTCTTTGACAGATTCCTCATTTACATTCTCAATTTTCCTTATTTTTATCTTTATTGAAATATTTAATTTTGACTCTCGTTTATTGTAGCATATGGTCACTTTATTTACACAGAATCCAAAACTGATTCTTCACTAAATGATGTAAGCGATTTGTTAAGTGAGTGGATAATGCCGAGTACGAAACAGTGTCTGTCATTTTGGTATCACATGTACGGGAGTAGAATCAACAAATTGATACTATATCAAATGAATAGTAGTCATAATATTGAATTATTTAACATATCAAATGATCAAGGAAACAAATGGCATTTCCAGTCGCTAACACTTACAAATATTGGACCGTATAAAATTATGTTTAAAGCAATTCGTGGCAAATACCGCACAAGTGATATTGCTATTGATGATATTGATATTACCAATAGTGAATGCGATGGTACATGTACATGTAAGTACATCATAACAACATAATTGTCATGTAATAGAACTGTTTTATTTTGATAAAGCAAAACTATCATTAACAAGATTTTAATCCAGGCTTATGCTCATTACTTCACTTCACTCATGTAAGCCAGTGGATTTTGGTTGCATTTATTTAATTATTTCACAAGGTTATGAACCAATGATGGTTCGACTTGTTTCATATAACATGTACCCAACATTTTTATTCATAACTTGAACGTTTAAAATTTTCTGTTTTATTCAGGATCTCATCCCATTTTTTATTTGTCTTGGAGCATGATATTTTTTTCAACTCTTTTTGTGAACTTATTAATTGGAATGGTTTCAAAATGAGACAACTTATCAACAGTCAAAACGGCGGAATTTCAGCAATGCTTAATCATCGCAAGACTGTCATTATAGAGCAACATTAATACCATATAGTCAGCTGTACAAAGCCTTGATATGACAAAATGTGAAACTATTCAAACGAAAAAAATACCAAAACAACTACCTAGCTGAACTTGACTTATGACCCCGAGAAAATAAATACAAGAAAAACGAATATAACAGACAAAACCAATGGGAAACGGGCTCCTGATTTGAAACAGGCCTTTAAATAATGCGGCGAGATAACATGCTTTGAGTGCTAAATCCAAAGCAAATACTTATATCTTACGCAAGTTACACAAGTAGCTGATATATTTACAACGAAAGTTGCTAGGTATTTTTAAAACACTAAACTTATGTTTCCTTACCATCCTGCATTTTATTCTTAATATCTATCCATTGATATTTAATTATACTTCAGATTCTGAACTTAATTGCAACTTTGATGCAGGGTCCTGTCAATGGAAACCTGATACACAATCTAAATATGTTTGGGAAATTATAGCTGGGACAACTAAATCTGCTAAAACAGGACCAAGGGTTGATCATACTAGTAGGTCATGTGAGTATTTCATAGTGTTTTTGGGGTAAACTTAATGTTTTCCAAATAACTGGAGACTTACACAAAGAAGTCCTACAAATTGACAACTATTTCATCAATACCAAACAAAGAATTAAGTATTCTTTTTTTAAATTATTTTTTTCTTTCCAAGTGTACAAATGTGGAGATGTGGTATGATTGCCAAAAATACACATATCCATCAAAGTTCAAAAGTGGGTGCAAGCTAATTAAGGCAACTGTTCGGCTCTCAGAAAGGAGAAACCCATATAATACCGGATATATATATATATATATATATATATATATACAACTCGTCTAAACATCAACCCAACAATGTTAGATTTGTAAATTTGCTTTCGCAAATTTTTGTTCTTTCCTCGCCGGGATTCGAACCCATGCTACTGAGATATCGTGACACCTAATCGCCTGCACTGCAGCCGTCCCGCTAGACCACACGACCACCTGGGCTTCACCATAATAAAGCTCTCGGTGGCCGTTTGTTACCTTTCCTCGTCAGTTTTAATCTAGCGTCGTACTACAGTACATGATATATAAGGCATGGAGATGTTATTGTTACAGATCAGCTCAATTATCTATAGTAAAGGATCTTACAGATTAATGCAAGATACAGTCACAGAAAATAATTATATTTATAAGTACGTCTGAGTCAGTGACAACTCTACAACAGATTTAACCATCGGATCACCAGCAATGATGGTGATACATGGCTGTGTACATTATGTATATACAACTCGTCTAAACATCAACCCAACTGTTAGATCTGTAAATTTGCTTTCAAAAATTTGTGTTCTCCCCTCGCCGGGATTCGAACCCATGCTACTGAGATATCGTGACACCGGACCGGACCATATGAGTATTTGGACCATACGCGTATGGTTATGACCATATGGGTATATACTCATATGGTCCGACCATACGCGTATAAAATATGATATGATTTACCTCGTACGCGTATGGTCGGGGTAATTAACACGTTTACTTTAAATACTTTTAAACTCTTCATAAGGTATGACCCTTCTGGTTGTCACGTCATTAAAAAGGTCATTTTATTATATTTAAAAAAAAAATTAACTAAAAAAAAATAAGCAGTTTAACACAATTAATTTTACTCACTATTTGTGAGAACAATTATAAGAAGATGTCAAAATTAAATTTAAAACACCGTATATACACATCGGAATGACCCGAGACATCGGTATCACTTTACGCAGCATGCAGCAATGAAGGCAAACGCTTTCACTCACAAGCAAAATGTGTAACTGAAAGGGATCGTGTAAAACCAAGACGTGCAAATACAAAGCTATAGTACCGTGTTGAAGTAAATGTCACCCTAAGCATACATGCAAGAATACAATTAGCGATGAAAACTAAGATCAACTGACTATTGCATATTTATTAAATGTCTATGTTGCCTTTGATTGATAAAATCAATACATTTCTATGTGACCATCATTGTTTTTAAAGATAAAGTTTATTGTTTTATTGAAACGTGTCTATAGTGTGTGATAACATTGTGTGAGGGAATTCGACGTTTGATGTACCACTGTTCACTCCAGTGCAATTTATGACAATACCACTGCATCAATCAGAATTATTTTTTTTGCAGTGTTTTAAGAAATGATTTTGCTTTGTTGTCGCGTATTATTTGTGAAACATTCAATGTTTTAAAAAGGCGAATTTTCTTTATAAAGTCAATGATTATGCTGACTTTTGAAGGCCAAACTTTCTACAGCCTTAAATACGCTAATGAAAGATCCAAAAACTATACCAATACATAACGACATGATTATGAAATTATAACAAATCTATTGGTTAACAAATTTTTACTCGTTATTGCAAAATAATGAACTTAATATATCTGACATTTTCTCCCTACCCAGTTTACCCCTATACATTTTTATGATGTGGACTGGTCATTGTTATTGAATCGCAGGCAATTTGATTGGATTAAGTTGTTATTAGTTTACCTTCAAACTTGTTTATGCTTTTCATACATGACTATTGATTAATTAGAACGTGCATGAATGTGACCGGTAACTAAAATGACCTTCAAACTGGACACTGGACGAGTCAATATTATGTTTTATCAATGAAAGTTAAGGTATGAAAGGTAAGAATTGCCACTTATTCGATTTTCACAAAATTTTTGGAATATACAGTTGGAAAGGTTATTTTTTAAAAGCCTATTGTGAAGAGTAAAGAGAAAGTTTACAAATAATACGTTTTGTTCCATTAAACAAGTCATTTTCGTAAGAGAAATACCGAAATATATTTTACGCACGACTACGGCAGGTAAAATTATTATTTATCATAATAAAAAAAAGCATTTTTCAGTCTCATTGGAATATGTTGATTACAATTAATCCCAAACTTAAGAAGTAAGTAACTAAAGTCAAAATATGTCCGATCTGCCTATTTCTGCACATCAAAAGTCAATACGATCGTTTTAAAGTCAATTTCGTCTACCTCACAAAATCTTGTTAGGCACTATAATGCATATTTAAAAAAAATACCTATATGGTTTAAGTGCTCATATGTCCGACCCGTTAATAACCAAACGAGTATATACTCATATGGTCCGACCATTGAGGATAAAAATTCCTAAAAGTTTTGCCTAATAGCGTCCCAATTATTAATATTCGGTCATATTGCCAAGTTATTATGATTTGAATCGAGATAAATAGACGATGTCCATTCATACAATAACCCATATACCCGACTAAAATTGGCAATACTAGTAAGTCTGTTTGGCTTGATCTTTGTAAACAATTTGCTTAACCTTGTGCCGATTGAATATCTTTAATATTGATACGTAATTATGTGGATGCATTTAAAATATTATACGGAATTGATCACAAATAGTTATCAAAGGTACCAGGAATATAATTTAGTACGCCAGACGCGCGTTTCGTCTACATAAGACCCATCAGTGACGCTCATATCAAAATAATTATAAAGCCAAACAAGTACAAAGTTGAAGAGCATTGAGGATTCAAAATTCCAAAAAGTTGTGCCAAATACGACTAAGGTTATTTATGCCTGGAATAAGAAAATCCTTAGTTTTTCGAAAAAATGAAAGTTTTGTAAACAGGAAATTTATGAAAATTACCACATTATTGATATTCAATGTTATCACCGAAGTATTGACTACTGGGCTGGTGATACCCTCGGGGACGAAACGTCCACCAGCAGTGGCATCGACCCAGTGGTGTAAATAGTTATCAAAGGTACCAGGATTATAATTAAGTACTCCAGACGCGCGTTTCGTCTACATAAGACTCATGACAAAATTTCAAGCGTTATAAAAAAACGAAGGATATCGAAATTTCTTTTTTGGTCTTGTAAAGTACATGTATGTTTGCGTGGAGATCAGGATGCTTTTATTTTTTAATGATTATTGAAACAGTATTTTATTTTTTAAATGTAACACAGAAACAGTAAAAATTAAACATATGCTAAATGACACCGAATGAGGAAAATAACTAGGTGTTTTTCGTTTCCCGTTTTTTTATATAAATAAGACTGTTGGTTTTCCGTTGAATAGTGTTTTGGGCCCTTTATAGCTTCCTGTTCGTTGTGAGCCAAGGCTCCGTGTTAAAGACCGTACTTTGACCTATAATGGTTTACTTTATAAACTGTGAATTGGATGGGGAGTTGTCTTATTGGCACTCATACCACATCTTCTTATATCTGCATACCTATACTAATTATTTCTTTGTGTACAAATGTCAGACTCGTTCTAGACAAAACAATTGGAAAGTCAGAATAGATAATGTTCCAGACAAGTGCATCACAATCAAACAGAACTGAGCCAACATCGCAAGCAATCCAAAGTAAAAAAATGCTTTATTGGCCTTATTGGCCTTATTGGCCTGATTGATGTTTAGTTTTGTTACAATTCTATAATATATAAACTAGATATACATTAAAAAAATATCCCTCTAATCATGTTGATGTAAAAGGACTGACTTTAAAATGTATAATACATGTACCAACACGTACTGCTGCAATTTGAAGATGACAATGCAAATAAGTCATAGGTTTGACAAAAAAACAAAAAAAAACAAAAAAACAAAAAAACCCAAAAAAAAAATCAAAACCCATAATTCAATACCAGTTTTGAACACAATTAGAAAAAGTCAGTTGCTCTTTGATTTTTTTTATAGATATTTCCCTGACAATAACGCATTGCATAGGAAAATCAGATAACATGGGACAATCAAAAAGGATGCTCCTAAATGGTAAATGGATCTGATCCAATTCCATTAATACCATCAAATAGGTTGCATAGGGAATTGAACCTACGGTGATGGGTTTAATTTTATTGACTGCTTGATTGAGGAACAGTACAGAAAAGGAAAGCATCACCACAATTGGAAACTGTCTAAGAAGATCAAAAAAAGATTTGCAATAGAATACATTTGAATTAAATAAATCCTACAATATTCGTTTGAAATATTCGTAGTGTAACTTGTATATTATAATACATAATTATTTATTTCTATTTTTCTAAAAGCCAAAGGCCATTACATATACCTAGAGGGTACGAACATATTAAGAGGTATGAAAACAGAGTTTACCAGCACAACTGTCAACCTTAATGGTACGTTTTGTTTTACCTTCTGGTACCATATGTACGGAAAAGACATGGGAACATTAAACGTTTACATAAAGTCAGGAAACACGAAAACAAAGTATTGGTCCCAATCAGGAGACCAAGGCAACGAATGGAAGTTTGTTACTTTTGACATTCTTAGTTTAGGCCCGTTCAAGATTATATTTGAAGGGATTCGTGGAGATGATTATACCAGTGATATAGCATTAGATGATATTGTTTTACTTCACAGTTCATGTTCAGGTAAATCAGCTGCATTAAATATATATTCTATAACATTTTTACATTGTATTATTCATAATTCATTAAACAAAACATCAAAGCTATTTTTAACCTTTGCACTTTTGCATATCCCATTATAGAAAATAAACTCATCATAGATACCAGGACTAAATGTTGTATATACGCCAGACGAGCGTTTCGTCTACAAAAGACTCATCAGTGACGCTCGAAAATGTTTGAAACAAAGGTCCTAGGAATTTTCTGATCGTTCAGGAACTTTGTATTATAGGGTTATATCATTCTAAATTCCATTTTCATCCATTTTTATAAATATTAATGAATATTTGTGAATCCTTGGCTTTCAAATCTTAGGGTCTGAACTTTTAAAGATAAATTTTGAAAAGATGAAAAAGGATGAACCAATATAGTAAGTGTTATACATGTTATAATCACTATGTAAAATTGATGAAACTAGAAAGAGCTGACTCAACAATCATTTGATTATTTTTTCAATTAACTCCTCCTCCTCCTCCTCCTCCTCCTCCTCCTCCTCCTCCTCCTCCTCCTCCTCCTCCTCCTCCTCATCATCATCATCATCTCTCGAGAAGATCACAGCTTTCAACATAATCATGCCTCGATAGGCAGCTTTCAACGTAATCATGATCATCACTATTTTAATTATTGTTGATGATGTGTCTGTATATTGAACCATAATGCATTTTTAATTTTTTTAAAAGTGTTTTATTTTGATAGGTTTGATAAATTATTCACAGACATGCCTGAAGAAGGAAGAGTCTATCTCACTTCCTGAATGCTCGAAATATTATCTGCAACTTAACAATTTTGTGTTTGATGAAGGATTTGATAACTGTTCAGTTGATAACCAAGATGTCCAAGAACTATTCAAAACTAAATGTGACGATGGTGACCAGTCAGACGTATGCAGCTTTAATCTTTCTGACATATTTCAGAGAAAACCAAGATGTTTTCAAACAAACAGGCTTTTAGTTGAATATACATGTGAAGGTAATGTTTAAACTATGGAAAAATGCATTTCTGTTAACTTTGTTCTATGTTGATATATAACAAAGACAAAGAATGATAAAACAACATAGAAAGAGAAATATCGTCGATGCAAATTATAATCAATGCATACCTTTTATAAATAACAAAAAGGCAAATTAATGGTAAATGATACTTATTTTTGTTAAATCCTTTAACGTCATTAGAGACAAAATTGATCATTGTACTCATACAAATCATAATGAAAACTGCATGACAGTTATGAAGCGTCAGACATTCGAAATGTATACGGTTGCCATTACTTGTATGTTCAGCTTATTGAAATCTGTTTTCACTTTGGCATATCCGAACTGTTTTTAAGAAATTGGTATCACCATGATTAATTAAAACCATTTTCGTGCAAATCATATTTTTTTTTTATACTTTTTATGATTTTAGAGAGAGTACCAAAAATCTTATCAGACGATTCACAGAAGATAAATGTTTCCCTTGAGAGTGGTAAGACTATACACGATCCCAAAGTGCATAAGCCAAAACCTGATATCTAAATTTTGATTTATGCAATGGCTTTATTGTTGGTTTAATCACATTTCATTATTCTGAATGTTGCATGCGCAATTACTTGTTTTACTCTAGTTTCTATTTGTTAATAAAGCTGTTCAAATAGTTCATAATTAAGCCACAATATTTGAGATATATTGAAAGAGGAAACATTGATGTGACACGTTTTTCTAAACTGACCATTTAAGGCAGAAACTATGAATTTTCATAGATGAATATAGCCATACAGTAAGATATAGACTGAAAACAAATTAAGATTTGATTCTTTATATAAACTTGAATTTAAGAATGGTTAACTACAAATTACTGAACTTTACATTTATAGTATTCTGAAAAGCTTTCAATATGCTATCAGAATACTTTTAAACAGATTCTACCCATTGCATCTTCAGGAACATGTGCACAGAATAAGCGCTGACAAAAAGTAAATGTTGTTTTCGAATTTCTTCAAAATTTATACAGTGGCGGGGGTATAAAATTCACTGTAAACGTAAATTAGAATATACACAGTGATTTCCTTTGAACTATGATTCAGACAAACAGAACTGTTTTGAGTAAAATAGTTTTTTCAAAAACCACGGTTGTTTTGTGGAGGTATATAATTCTAATATTTTTTTTACGTACTGGTTCCCAGATATGGTCTCTATGTTTTATCTCATAGAGACAAAACTTGCAAATGTTATTAGTATAGATAATCAAGAATAGCGGTGCAATTTCATTCTGAGGAAAACCCAAATTGAAGGAAGGGATAGTACATAATTTTAGTATAATTTCATCTTTAAGAAGATTGAGCATACAAATGTAGAAAATATACCGCACTGCCCTATATTTTGACCATTGAAAATATTGTAGTGCATGTAGTGTTTATGAACTTTCCATTTTAAGATATGATTCTTTGTGAAACTTGATAACACAAATGAATCATTTTTGCCTGTAACATGTGTAAAGGAGTTCCTGTGGGAAATTTCAGTTTCTACAGTTTCAGAAGTGCAATATTTAATAAAGTCTACTTATTTAAGTGTTAACCAGAAAAAAACTTTCAAAATTAATCTTGTAATTCACTGATAATATTGGATTAATTTCCTGCTTAGGATGATATTCTAAAAAAAGAAGTAATTTTGAAGTGTGTTTGCCATTTTCAATATTTTTCAACCAGCTGTTGGAACGCATTATCGGCTGCGATGTTTAAATTTACCTGATGCATTAAAATTTGTATAATGAATATCACTTTATTTAAATATTTGTTACTTTATTCCACACTTGAATTTTATCAGCATCAGCATGATCTCAAATCTTGAGTACTCAACATTTAACCTGCATATTACAAAATAAATAGTAAGGAAAATATATATCAACTCACCTTACCAGGATTTATTATACATAAATATTACCAAAATACCTCAATAAAAAAAAAAATATATATAAACATGTCTGCGAGAGTCTTGCAAAGTTAAAGCAAAGTTGTCAAGACAGATTTCAATTGTAAATTGATAACATTCACATATGAATTTTCAATCAATTAAATGCAAAATAAATATGGGGTATACATTACTGAGACAGCAACCGTAGGAAACACATAGCCATGACTAATATACTGGTTCTATCATGATTCAAGAGCGGTTGTTATTTGTAACAATATATGAATAAACTTATTTCATTTACTTTGATCAACAATCACAATTTTATACTAAGTCTTATAAATATAAAAAATGTAAATCAATTACAGGTTTAGTTATTGGTATGGTTGTAGCTGTCGTATTGTTAGTGTGTGTTGGTGTATTAATTATTTGTATCGTCAGAAGGTATGATATTTTGACTACTTTTAAAACGTCAAATGTTTCAGTTGAATCAAAGACTAGCGTCCTTCTATAAAATTTGATTGACCATTGTAATATGTTTATTCTGTTAAAATACTATTTAAAAAAAGGTCAATCTGATAAACAGTTTCCGGAGGCATTTTATGTTTATAACTAAGCGATATAGCATTTGAAAATCTATCAATATTATTGATAATTATTAAAGTGATAAAACTGTGGTTTTGAATTTATAAATAGTAATAAGGGAATTACATAATTTACTACTAGAAGATAGATGTTAACGACCTTTATTTTTCATATAATAGCAGAAATAAATCATTGCACCGTACATTATGAGACAATTTCAAACAAACACGTTTTGATACTCACGTAACATGAAGATACCTTTTTTTAAAATGAAATGTCAATTGATTCAAATCATTTTAGAGCTCTTACGCACAGGCTCTTTAATTTGCAGGTGCTAATATAAAACATAATAAAATATATTCACCTTACAGGAAAATGTTGGGCAGAAAACCTGAAGAAGAACGGACAACAAATCTTGACAATAGTGGTGACAATCAAAGTGTATCTTTAACCAGTGGTACTGCTGACCCAAATAACCAAAACGTTGAAAGCAATAGGACTAAAGATAACCAGTATAACATGCAAATGAATGAAAATACGACTTTTATAAAAGGATTAAAACAAAAGACCGACCAGACAAACAACTCTAAAGGTTTGGATATTCATGAATCACAATTTTCAGGATCTGAGTCTTATACGTTTGCTAACCCAACAAGTTTAAGCGAAAACAAACAAAAACTAAAAACAGAACAAGATGACATTTATTGTCAATCCGAAGAAGGAACCTATGATATTTCGGGATGTAATCGTCACAAGGTGGCTGATGGTAACATTTATAGTCACACCGTTGATGAGGTTTATGATTCAACGACCCATAAAAGAAACGATGATGAACAAGAAGACAAATATGATCATTTCATTGGACAGAAAACAGAAGATTTATATGATATTTCAATGCAGTAATAATTTTCTTTCTATTTAAATCTTGTAGTTATTCTTATGATTATTTATTTTCCAGTTGCTTTCAGCTGCATTTTGCAATTTTTACACTGCATCGAAAAGATCACACGCCTGCGACAATAAACCAAATCTATCTTAAAACGTGTCCTGTTTATGTATAGAGCTTTCTTCAAAAACTGTTTCTTATTTTTTATGTTGTTATCAAAGCTTTGTTCTGCAAAATATATTATATACTCATTTATTTATACTAATTTGTCTTTTATTGATCGAAACCCCTAAGTGCATTTACATAATAATTTCTAGAAAAGAGGGGTGAAAGATACCAGAGGCGACCGTCGTGTTGCTAATGTAATTACAAACCCGGTTAAGAGTCGAATTCGATAGGTCAGATTCGTGTAGTTACGACATAAGGAACATATCCGATATAATCTGTGAAACATATCTGAAAAAAAAGAAGTGGTATGATTGCCACTGAGACAACTCTCCACAATAGACAAAAAATGACAAAGAAATTAACAACTATAGGGCATGCATATATTCTTAAAACGGTCAACGAACTCTTGATGTCATCCGTACAATTTACTAAGGGATGAATTTCAACTTAGCCATGAAGAACTCTGGGTTTAATAGCTTCCCTGTGAGCAGCAACCATCTATCAAGAAAATCACGAAGAAAGTTATGTTTGAACAACACATAAACCATTAATTTCAATGGTATTTTGATCACATATCTTTATTTATGATGAAAAACAACAAAAATACCGAACTACAACATGTTCAAGGGAAATCCAAAATGAACGTCCGTTTTCAAATGATAAAATCAAAAACTCACACAAAACAAACACAAGGAACCCGATTCATTTCCTGACGTGGTGCAGGCATTCTTTATGTAGAATGTTGAGGATTAAACTTTGTTTTGTAGATACCATCCACTCTCACTGTATTGCAGTCGGATATAATTACTCTGAATGTAACTTATTTTACCACATTTGTCTAAACTTTTAAGGAAGACTGAAAACTCTATGGAATCAAATGATCTGCTTCATTGGTTTCTGTTCAAAGTTACACATACCTATTATATGATACGTGGAATGTCAATTACGTTTCCAGTCTATCAACTTTGCTTGGGATAATTTTCTAAATATAAAACAATGATGCAAATTACATGTAGTCATTTAAAGGAAATAATTCCTGCCTGACAAATTAGTCTGTACACTATATCTTGCTCATCCGAATTGCGCGTCGTCAAACGTTTTACTCTTACATTTATGCACCGTAGGTGTCAATCATATGTCTTACATAATGTAATTGAAGAGCTAGTGATCATGTTTTCTGCTAATGTTCTCTTAAAAAGGAAATGTATATTTTCAAAATATGTGATGTAAGCACTTAGATTAGCTACACATCGTCATCTAGAGGCAAACATAACTAAGATAATTCGATTGAAGATCTTTTTGCCTCTGACTCATTCATGGTGTAGTATATTATATCGAATATAAATTTCAACCAAATACGAAATATCTTATATGTAGACTCGAAGATTACGAGAAAGGTTCACCATTTGTACACTTTTAAATTACAAACTGATTATTAGCACCAACGCGGCACGACCGTCAATGTTGTTATTTTTATAATAGTTAAAGAATAACTAATCGAAGATTTCAAATAGAGAAAAATATTCAACGAGTGACCAAACAACACATTAATTCACGAATGCAAATGGGTTGATTATCAGTGTTGTTATGTCACGAGTTGGATATTGTTCTATGTATGTAATTCATTACAACCAATGTATTCAAAGTATTTACTTATCTGAAGCTAACAGAAAGCCTAATTCCCACAATTACAAAACTGTAGAACATTTTAATTTTAATGGTCTTAGTGAAAGTCTTAACGAATATGTGATAGGTATGATCAACAAGAGTATAATTGACAATGAAATATTTAATAACCTTATCATTGGTAATAAAATTAATTATGAACCTTGACATTCGCACATTGTGTCACACATCCACAAATGCAACCAATCAGATATCTGCAATATCAATCTCAAAGGGTATAATATTCACATATAGTTCCACCAAGTCGGCCAGTTATTTCCCAAAGCGTGCCGATTACACATTTGCAATTTTGTTATAAGCCGAATGTTTTACAAATTGTCCAGTTGACAATGGTTGACATTCTAATTCAAATTAGTTATCCGCACTTGCTTCTCGTTGTTTATATCTCCCACGCGCGTCATTAAAACAACGAAGAGCAAGTGCAGGGATAAAATTTTAATTAGATTGTCCAATTAATGAAATATCATCTGCGGTAAGAATTTCCTACGATGATTTTGACAAAATACATAATCAAATACCCACCAACAGAGGAACTTATACATCTTCTTAGAACTATTTTCGTCATAGTATCTTTCAGTTTGATAAACTTCTATCTAAAAAATGTATTTGTTATGTAACTATGATTGCTGTTCCCTTGACTGTTATAATGTATTGTACAATATCATAAACGAAATTCTAACTAAATTTCATAACATACGTTACAGATATGATTGACAGGTTGAAAAGTTGAAGAGCATTGAGGATCCAAAATTCCAAAAAGTTGTGCCAAATACGGCTTAGGTAATCTTTTCCTTGGATAAAAAAAATCCTTTGTTTTACGAACAATTTAATGTTTCGTCAACAGGAAATTTACTAAAACTACCATATAATTGATATTCATGTCAACACCGAAATCCTGACAATTGGGCTGGTGATAAGGGGACGAAACGTCAACCAAATACACTCTTTTCATTTTCTGATCAGATACATAGTAGGATTTATAAATTGAAAATCTTTTAAATGTAATAAGATAGTTAAAGCCAAAGTAATGTGTATCAGATAATTTACAGCCAAAAACAAGATCTATCAAATTGTGATAGCTTTTTCTAAATATACTAATTGCAATAAATTATGATTATTTTCTTCAAAAATCGTTTAAAAAGAACATGACATAAAATGATGTTGTTAATCTTCTTCAGTAAAGCATTTGTTACATAAGTCATTGTCTGTTACCTTTCATCTAAACAAAAACTATTTAGAAGGTAATATACATTTTCCATTTATCTTCTTCTAAATAGTAAAAAGTAAAGTTGTAAAACGGTTTTAAATCGAATTCTGTCTGTAATGGTAATACATTTAACCATACATTGATACCAATCGGTTTCACAACTTTTTTCTTTACTAATTTGTTGAATGATAACTTTTTTGGCAAAAATAAATTTCAGATAAGTACAACTAACTGACAAACATTGTTTTTTTACATTGACTCTACTTCTAGTGGAATTCTCTGACCAAAGACGTCGTTATCAATCTTTTGGAATTGCGTTTTATAAGGATGTCAAATCAGCTGTCCAGTTGAAGTTATTTTAAATTTTTCGCAAAATTACATTTTGTGAAATTTTCCCATTTTTATCTTAAATATCATTTATATAACTCAAATTAACTTTTATCAATTTTTTGAAAAAAAAACAAACATTGACAAAAGAGGGACGAAAGATACCAAAGGGACAGTCAAACCCATAAATCTAAAACAAACTGACAACGCCATGGCTAAAAATGAAAAAGACAAACAGAAAAACAATAGTACACATGACACAACATAGAAAACTAAAGAATAAACAACACGAACCCCACCAAAAACTAGGGGTGATATCAGGTGCTCCGGAAGGGTAAGCAGATCCTGCTCCACATGGGCACCCGTCGTGTTGCTTATGTGATTACCAATTCGGTAAATAGTCTAATTCGGTAGGTCACATTCATGAAAGGGAAGGGATTGTAGTTACGACGTAAGGAACATATCCGATATCATTTGTGAAACGGTTATTTCATAACGGTCAACTAACTCGTGATGGCGTCCGTAAAATTTACGAAGGGATGATTTCAACTTCACCATTTGGAACTCTTGGTTTAATAGCTTCCTTGTGAGCAGTAACCCTCTATCAAGAAAATCATGATAGGAAATGCAAGCACGGGAATATCGTATCAATTGGGAGATATATACCCCGTATGCAGGTGCTGCTGGAATGTTGCTACTTAGAAATGGAAAGTTCACAATTGGAAAGCTGAAATCATCTCTTTTGTCGTAAAGTTTTGTTTTCAACCGACCCTTGTTATTAACTTTAATGTATTTATTCTCCCACATAATTTGTTTTCTAATTTCGTAAAAGTTTTTTGGTTTATCTGTCTGTCCTCCTCCTACTTTCATCCAGCTTTGTAATACAGTTTTATAAAATTTTGGAATATCAGGTAGATATAGATCAACTTTATAATCCATATCCATGTAAACATCTTGGCATTTTGTTCCTGAGCCTTGTTAATATTCTAAAGTTTTGAGTTACCATCTGGCGATATTTATATAAGATTCTACCTATCCATGTTGCTTTTAGCGTTTGAAAGTGACTTTCAATGTTAATCATGTTCAAACCCCGTTTTCATAACTATCAACCATCGTATTTCCCTTTACTCTATCTGGTTTGTTATTCCAAATATGTTTAAATCATTTTATTTCTATTTCTTTTCTTTTGTTTTTTTTTTTTTCGTTTTCGAGAAATACACATGAGCAAGCTAAAAATTGAAAAGTGGTATAAACAAAGATTTAATGATCAAAATTTTCCCTAAGATAGTGAGATTTTGTTGATTCCAAAGAATAAATAATTTATTCATTTTATCTATTTTATTTTCAAAATTTAATTTCTCACATTCTTTATTATCATGTCCAAAATAAACCTCTAAGGCTTTTATAGATTATCTGTCCAGCTAATATTTTCCATTCTGTCTATACTATTTTTGAGTGTTTTTATCCATATCTCTTATGTTTTAATCTTTATTGATAGTTAGTGCCGAATATGATCCAAAGATTTCATCCCATTCAATGCTAGTTCGATGCCATATTTTAATACAATGTGTTTTCTTATCAAAATTCTATCTGAAATCCTCCAGTATACAAAGTTTTAACCCAATTTATTAACGATTTATTGAATCCAAAGTGATATTAAGTATCTATCATCAATTTCCATTCACGAGTGTCAACGGCTTTTTTAAAATCGACAAGAACAATAGCCCCTTCTTTATTATAACTTATACATGCATAATCTATAATATCTTGTATTTGCCTTAAATCAAATCCAATGAATCTATTTTGTATGTATCCAGACTATCTGTGTTTATGTGTTTTGGTAAAACTTTTTCAGTCGATGAGCTAGTACATGGGACAATATTTAAGATCGACGTTTGATAATAGAATTTGCCTATAATTTTCTAACTCTAATGGGTCACCCTTCTTAAATATTAACGAAAAAACACTGGTCCGCTACGAGTGAGGCAATAAATTCTCTTCATGACCTTTATTATATACTTTAACAAGTACATATTTAAGCTTCTCCTAAAACATTTTGTAAAATTCTACGGTTAGACCGTCAAGTCCAAGATTCTTGTTTAATTTCATATTTTGTATCACTTCAGAACACTCCTCAAGCGTACCTGAACCATCACACAATAGTTTTTCTTTCATCATATAATTTGTTTTCTTCTTATTTTGTATTTTTAATGTATCCTTAATAACATGTTCTCGGATTTATTTGCACTTCTCGTAAGGGCAAATTGGAACCACAATTTTTTTTAAGGTAGAATTATCAAACTTGGCAATAATATACCTATACCCATAGGTAAACTTAAAGCAATTTAAAAAAAAAATTGATACGTCTCGCCCAGTTCGGCAGTTTTGCGTGAAATTAGTGTCAATATCCCATAGGATATTTGTTTTTTCCATAGGATTTTCAAAAATCGTACAGAATATTTCGAAATCCTATTGGATAAGGTCCTAATTTCATAGGATATTTTTAATATCCTGTGGGATATTTAAATCCCTTAGGATAAAAATATCCTATAGGAGATAAAATATTATATGGGATTAAGTTAATATCCTAATATTTCTCATCATTTATGAAAATAGAATATGTGGTATGAATGCCCATGAGACAACGGTCTACCAGAGACCAAATTAACTAGAATTTATAGCTTGTATTGATTTTTTCAACCAGAGATTCTTTTTTCTTATTATTTATTGCAATTTTAAACAAAAAATCAGCAAAAATGGTTGTTTGTCAATTTAGTATTAATTTTTTTTTCTAAAACTATTTTAATCTAACAATGATCAGCATTTACACTAGCTTACATATCTAGACAGATTAGCAGAAAGTTGTCTAACTCTGATCTTAGTTTGAAATACACATTTGTATGGGTTCTACTGTGTGTAATTTATACATTATTCAGACACTACAAAACTTCTGCAATGTCTTCCACAAATATGAGAAATTATTTACTATTAATATGCATTTTACCTTCAATGTTACTGCATTACTTTTCTTTTCTTTTTTTAACAGTTTTTATTTGTGAAAATGTTTAAAATAAATTTAATTTTTTTAGGTCTTTACCAAAGGGGAAAAGGTGTCTGCCTTTTATTCCAATGATAAGAAATAGTACGATCCTGTTATAACTGCAGTTTTAAAAGAAGGTAAGTTATTATTTTTCGTTGATATGAATTGACAAATAAAATGTGGTAGAAATACAAATAACGTAATGCATGCTGTCAACAGATCATAATTTTTTTCTAAATTTGGGATATTGTCAAAATCTGTTGATGGATTGAATTTTGTATAATACTAATGTAAATGTCCATTTGCAAATACCTCAGGAATATTGAATAAACTTGAAGTTTACTAAAAAAATATAGTAACTGCTTGAACTAGTCATCATTTCTACTCACAATAGTATTAATAATAATATATAAATTGTAATTGATTTTCAAATATTTTTTTTTGTGCGTAACTGAAGTAGAGTCTTTGTAGCATATGTATCACAGAAGTTTACATTCGATTAAAAACAAAAGTGCTGTGCACTTTCACAATAAACATTGTATTAACAAATAACCTAAAAAAACATGAAGCAGTTCTGGGCAGGACAGAGTAGTCCCTGTTTTTTACATACCCCATTTGCCAAGAAGAATACAAATGGATGAAATCATAACTCCTCTCATATAACGTTCTATAACAAAAGCGTTTTCAATTACCAATTATCTGTACACCTTGAAAACCTTGATTTTCATATAGATATGTCCTTTTAAATTCAAACATGAATACTTCTAAAACATGAACATGCATACAGCTAATAATATTAAGTTGGTATCTGTTTCAATGTAAATATGCTCTTTTATTATTTTACAGGCTATCGCATCAAATATGTGTTAGATGGGTTTAAAGAAGTGATTAAGGACACTGCATTGTTGAAGAAAATGTGATTTAATCAACTGTGAAAAAAAGACAGTGTATAAGAACTTATTTTGGAATGATGTGCTATTATTCATAGTGACAAACAAGTGTTATGAGAAATAATTTATCTATTTATTACTAAGTTTAACTTTCTAATGTGTCTTTGTGCATCATCATATAGCTATCTGGATGGTTCTTAATGCGATTTAAAGAACTTTGACAAAAGACAGTGTATAAGAAATTATGTTAGACTGATTGGTTATTGTTCATAGTGACAACAAATGTTTTGATCTGTTTTCAAAGAGAATGATTTATTTATTTATTTACAAGATTGATCGTTTATATAAATATACAGCGTTAATTTCCATTATTTAACGAGAGCGTACATTTTAAATGAATAAAATGAATGAAAACTACGGTTTATAGTTTGTGCATTGTGATAAAAGTTCGTATGTATAATTACTTTCATTTGTTTCTTACTCTGTCTTGTATTGTTCTCGTCGTACTATTGCAAATATTCAATTTCATGACTGCATCAAGTGTTGCTATCAGTTTACCATAGTGATATCACATGGTAAGGTTAGAAATTAATGGTAAACCCTAGTTTTAACATCCGATTTTCGATTAACAGTGGTAAGGTAATCGTTGCAAAAAATCCTGCTCCAACTTTTGTGAAAGACGTTTTAACTTTGAATTGTTGCGAGAGTTTATGTTCTATGTTGAAGGCACTTGCATATAGTGACCTGAAATACAAGTACTGTTCTATTGAGTTTAGATACATGTCTTCTGTTTCTGTCCCTGACCTATGTTTGCTGTATTCGGCATGTGTAGTGCATCATGCCATGAAACATTGATACGTTATGAAATTTCGTGCAGGACTGCTTTGTGGTTTTTTTTTTGGCATGGAACTCCTGACCAGACTATGACTTTTTGACTCTTGACCTATGCAGTGTGTTCCTTTGTATATTACCCTGACCTAGAAGTATAATTCTAAATTGACCTTGCTTCTGAATATGTAGCATGAAGATGTATTGTCATAAGATGGTGAGTCTTGTGGCACGAGAAACTTTATATGATCTTGACCTTTGCCCTCATTGTACAACTTGTATATTCTGTTTGAAGTATATGGAGAATCGTCTGATTGCATTCATATCTAATATTTTTATATCTATATTAAATATTTAGATATATTTGTATATTTTTAATTGTAAGATCGGTTTTATGTATTGGAGTTTGAACTAGTACACATTTTGAAGTCCGCCGCCGGGCGAGGGATTTTCTCACTTTGTTAAAAACCCATTGGCGACCTTTGACTGCTTTTTGCTTTTTTGTCATGTTACTGTCTCTTAAACACATTTCACATTTCCATTCTCAATTTTTGATATGAAGAATGTTTGATCAAATGAAAACTAAATCTTTTTATTGCTGTGAAAATTAGAAAGAATATTACTGCTCTAGTAGCACCATGTACTGCAAGTTGTGATAGATTGATAATTCAAAATGGTTCAATCATTTTACCTTGGATTTCATTTGATGGACATGTTGATATGGATAGTCTGTTTAAGCATCTTAAAAATCACATGAAGGTATACGCATATCAATAAACTGAACTCAGTGCGAAGAACCTTTAAAGTACACTTAGACAAAGAGCTCAATCTAGTGAAATACTTTTTTTATGCTGGTCACTGTCTGTTATCAAACTGCACCGCAATCCTAAAAAAAATATGCAAGTTAATTCTAATAGAAGTAGAAGCCAAAGGAAGTAAATAAACCGTTTACTGAAATAAATGTACAATATGTATATGTGTCACAGATGCCCCTGCTTGTGAAAAGAAAACACAAGTAAACTCCACATTAAGGTTTATAAAATTTGATTGAGTCAAACTTATTTAAAAGAACGAAAACACAAATTCAGCATTTTCTATGTTTTTAAAGGAACATGATAACTCTTGAACGGTAAAAGTGACGCTACCAAATTTCAAATTCATTTTTTGTATGTGGAAAGAACCATTGTCCCAGGTTAGGGAGATGGTGAAGACCCCGCTAACATGTTCAACCCCGCCCTATTTATTATGCATGTGCCAGTCGCAAGTCAGTGGCCTATACATTTGTTCATTGCTTTCCTCGTTTGAATTTCGTTTTATCGTGTTTTTTTCTATGTTGTGATGTTATAATAATGTTTCATCCAGCTGCAAATGTTTGCACCTGTCCTAAGTCAGGAATCTGATGTACAGTAGTTATCGTTTGTTTGTTTAATTTTTACGTTTTTCTCGTTTCTCGTTTTTTTATTTAAATTAGACCGTTGGTTTTCTCCATTGAATTGTTTTACACAGTCTAGTAGTTTTTGGGCCCTTTATAGCTTGTGGTTCGGTGAGAGCCAAGGCTCCGTATGAAGGCCGTACATTGACCTATAATGGCTTACTTTTATAAATTGTTATTTGGATATAGAGATTTGTCTCATTGGCACTCATACAACATCTTCTATACCTATTTGCTCATTGTTGAAAGCCGTATGGTGACATATAGTTGTTAATTTCTGTGTTACCTGGTCTCTTGTGGAGAGTTCTTCTTTGGCGCTCATGCCACATGAGGTGAAGGGTGGGGATCCTGCTAGCATGTTTAATCTGCCGCATTCTGTTTGTATGTACCTGTCCCAAGTCAGGAGACTCTAATTCATGAATTGTCGTTTGTTTATGTGTTACATATTTGTTTTTGTTCATTTTTTGTACATAACTTGTCGGTTTCTTTTCTCGGTGCTTTTTATAACTGACTATGCGGTACGGACTTTGTTCATTGTCGAAGGCCGTAGGGTGACTTATAGCTGTTAATTTCTGTATCATTTAGTCTTTTGTGGAGTGTTCTTATTGGCACTCATGACACATCTTCTTTTTATTTTGTGTATAAGTTTTGTAGTATTTGGTTGAGGCCACTAAAGTTAAAACAACGGAACCCTTTTTTTTGGACGTTCGGGACGAACGGACTAGAGTAACTCCGCAGTTTATGTTCCTTTTCTATGGTACCAACACAGAAGTTCTGACTAGTGTGCTGGTGCTACACATTCCACCAGCACTGTCATTAACACACACACACACACAATTTTATTATAAAAATATTCAATCTTCATTTTGATTTGATTCTTTTTGGCCTATAATGATTATATGCATGCCTTAATTTCACAAGTAGTATCAAATTTGACAAATTTATTGTACATATACATTTTTGTTATATTTTATAACTTATTTTTCAATTAAACTTAAATTGATCATCACTTTCTTTTTATATGTCTTTTAAGATTCCGTTTTGAACAAAACGATTTGTTACATATTATATACTTCACACGTATTTCTATCAAATCTGATATTATTACAAAGCAGCTATTAAATAAAATGCATTCGAACTTTAAATGTGCATTTAAATATATATGCAAGTCGTCAACTGGTGAAGTGGCTAGATGCATATATCGTTGGCCAATTGAACGACAGGTCTCCAAATTTTGTTGTTTTAAAACGTCTAGAAATATTAAAGGAAATAAATAAAAACAGAACGACTGAATTAAATAAAATAATGTTCGATATAATGAACCATTTCGATTTATTTTTAAAATCTAAACGATGCTTTATTTTTATCTAGTTTCCTAATAATTAGAATGAGAAAATAAATACCTTACAGCTTCTTTAACCGTCGATCCTGAAATGTTTAATGTTATAAAACAATTTTAGCGTCTTTGACCTACTTTACCTTTTTATTCGGATACTTGTGGTTATCTTCTTCAAGTTCAACGGGAACATTAGAATAATCTAGAAAAGAACCCAGATGGAACCAGGAATTCGGGTTGCTATAACCAAACAACCCGGATGTTGAACCAGTTACCATGGTTTCGAACCAAAGAACCAAGGTTCAGAACCAAACAACCCAGATGGAACCAGGGTTTAGAACCAGAGTGCCCGGATAGAACCGTATTGCATTCGGAATTCTCATGACTTTTTATACCTTCAACATATTTTCCAAATCATTTATTTATTTAGTATACAAGATTGATCGTTTATATAAATATACAGTGTAAATTTCCATTGTTTAACCCAAGCGTACATTTTAGATAAATAAATTGAATGAAAACTACGGTTCCTAATTTGTGCATTGGGATCAAAAATTCGATATGTATCATTACTTTCTTCTGTTTACAACTCTGTCTTGTATTGTTCTGGTCGTACTATTTCAAATATTCAATTTCATGACTGTATGATGTGTTTCCATAAGTTTACCATAGTACCATGACATGGTTGGGTTAAAAATTAATGTTAAACCCTAGTTTTTAGTGTTTTAATGTCTAATCTTACCGTTTTACTTTATTGACATAACTGCACGACTCGATTCTCAATTGTATGTGGTAAGATAATCGTTGCAAAGAATCCTGCTCAAACTTTAGTGAAAGACGGGTTTAACTTTGCATTGTTGCGAGAGTTTATATTCTTTGTTGAAGGCAATTGTAGTGACCTGAATACAAGTACCATTCAATTGAGTTTAGTTATGTGTCTTGTATTTCTGTCTCTGCCCTAAGTTTTCTATATTTTGCATGTGTAGTGCATCATGACACAAGACATTGTTACGTGTACCATGATGAGCTTTCGTGCAAGACTGCTGTGTGTATTTTTTACATGGAACATTTGATCAGACTTTGACTTTTTGACTCCTGACCTACATGTATGCACGTTGGGTGTCATCACGTTGCAGTGTATTCCTCGGTATATTACCTTGACCTCAAAATATAATTTTCAATTGACCCTGCTTCTGAATATGTGGTATGTAGATGTATTGTCATAAGATGATGAGTCTATTGGCACGAGAAACTTCATGTGAGCTTGACCTTTGCCGTCAATGTAAAACTTGTATATTTTGTCTGAATTAAATGGAGAATTAACTGTATGATTGGCACTCGTACCACATCTTCTTAGATATATTAGATATATAGATATATTGTTAGTTTTATGTACCACGATGACCCTTTTCTCAAAATCCGCTGTGTGTGTTTTTTTTTTTTTTTTTTTTTTTTTTTTTTTTGACAAGGATCTCTTGACCAGACTATGACTTTTTGACTCTTGACCTTTGCATATTGGATGTGTCTCTTGGTATGATTACCTTGACGTCAAGTCAGGAGTCTCTGGTTTTTGTTAGTCTTGTATGTTTTTAATTGTAAGTTTATTTTATAATTTGGAGTTTGAACTGGTACACATTTTGTTAAGGGCCATCTGAAGCCCGCCTCTGGGCGAGGGATTTTCTCGCTTTGTTGAAGATATAAAAAAGAAGATGTGGTATGATTGCCATTGAGACAACTATCCACAAAAGACCAAAATGACACAGACATTAACAATTATAGGTCACCGTACGGCCTTCAACAATGAGCAAAGCTCATACCGCATAGTCAGCTATGAGGACCCATTAGTTGCCTTTGACTGCTTTCTGCTCTTTTGACATGGTTACTGTCTCTTTAACACATTCCACATTTCCATTCTCAATTTTTAAGAATGTTTGGTTCAGATGAAACTAAATCCTTTAATTTCCGCGAATATCAAGTAAGAAAATTTACTGCTTCAGTAGCATCGTGTGCTGCCAGTTGTGATAGATAATGCAAAATGTTTCAATCATTTTACCTTAGATTTCATTTCATGGACATGTAGGTATGGAATATGGATAGTCTGCTTTTACATCATAAAAATTCACACAGAAGGTATACGCATATCAATAAACTGAACTCAAGGCTAAGAACCTTTAAAGTACACTTAGACAGAGAGCTCAATCTAGTGAAACACTTTGTTAAGTTGGTCACATTCAACTTCAAATATCACTGTCTGTTACCAAACTGCACCGAGATCCTGAAAAAAAATGCGCAAGTTAAGTCTATTTAAAGAAGAATTCAATGGAAGTAAATAAGCTGATTACTGAAATAAATGTAGAATATGTCTATTAACCACAGATGCCCCTGCTTGTGAAAAAAATGAGTAAACTTTCACATATAGATGCAGTATTCGCGTAATTTTGACCGTTTTGTGACCATAAGCATTGTGAATAAGTTTCAAAACATTTGGTTGAGGCAAATTAAAGTTAAAGAACGGAAACAATAGATTTAGCAGTTTTCCAATCTCAAGGCTCCGGGTTCACATTTGTATCATTGGTACTCGTACCACAACTTTTTACATCTAAACACTCATGAACAGTGACGCCATCGGGACCCAATATCGAACTTAATAGATCTGTGTTATGGGGTAATGTGAATACTAACATTTGATTGAGTCAGACTTATTTAAGAGAAAGGAAACGAAAGAGTCAGCACTTCTTATGTTTTTAAAGGGACATGATAACTCTTGAACGGTAAAAGTGACACTTAAAAATTTCAAATTTGATTTTGTGTTGAGGTGGGGATCCCGCTTACATGTTCAACCCCGCCTTATTCGGTATGTATGTGTCTGTGGTAAGTCAGGAGCCTGTAATTCAATGAATGTCGTTTTTAAGTGTAACATACTTGTTTTTCGTTCATTTCTTGTACATAAATTTGTTCGTTTATTTTCTCGTTTGAATATTGTTTTACAATGTCATTTCAGTGCCTTTTATTGCTGACTATATGCGGTATTGACTTTGCTCATTGTTGAAAGCTGTATATGACCTATAGTTGTTAGTGTTTGTGTCATCTGGTCTTTTGTGGGGAGTTCTCATTGGCACTCATGCCACATAAGGGGGAGGGTTGGGATCCCTCTTACATGTTTAACCCCGCCTTATTTTATATGCACGTGCCTATCATAAATTAGACCGTTTGTTTTCTCGTTTGAATTGTTTTACGTTGTCATGTCGGTGCCTTTAATAGCCGATTTTGCGGTATGAACCTTGCTCTTTGTTGAAGACCGTGTGGTGACCTAGGCTACATTGTATAATTGTTAATTTCTGTGTCATTTAGTCTCTTGTGGAGAGTTCTCATTGGCACTCATGCACCAGCTTCTTTTATATATTGTGTATAAATTTTTTAGTATTTGGTTGAGGCAAATTAAAGTAAGAAGAGTGTAACCCGTTTTTATGGGACGTTCGGGACAGACGGACTAGTGTAACTCTTTATGCCTCTAAATCATGGCGCCAACACGAAGTTCTGACTATTGTGCTGGTGATACACATTCCACTAGCACTGTCATTAACACATGTACACATAATTTTATTACATTGTATACAAATATTTAATCTTAATTTTGATTTCTTTATTGTTGGCCGAATGATTATATGCATGCCCTTCACAATGACTAAATGAGTATCAAATTTGACAAATTTATTGTACATAATTATACATTTTATTATATTTTATAACGTTTTTTTCCAACTAATTAAAGCTTACCAACTTATTGATCATCACTTTCAATTATATGTCTTTTAACATTCTGTGTTGAACAAAAAGATTTGTTACATATACTTCACATGTATTTCTTTCAAATCTGACATTATTAAAAAGCCTTTAAATAAAATTCAGTCGAACTTGATAATAAATGTGCAATCAAATATATATGCAAGTCGTCAACTGGTCAAGTGGTTAGATGCACATATCGTCAGCCATATAAACAAAATGTCCTAATTGGATGGTTTTAAAACTTCTAGCATAGGCGGATCCAGGGGGGGGGGAGCGGCTCCCCTTTCGTGGGAAAAATTTTGTTGATTATATAGGGAATCATTGAAGCATGACTGGAGCGCCCCCCCCCCCCCCCCCCCCCTTAGGAAAAGTTCTTGATCCGCCACTGTCTAGACATATTTACGTAAACAAGGGATGAGTAAGGGGAAAAAAAAAGAAAACAAAACGACTGAATTAAATAAAAGGATGTTCGATGTACTGTATACTTCGGTTTGTTTTAAAAATCTATACGATGCTTTATTTTTATCTAGTTTCCTTATCAAAATAATTAAAATGAGAAGATAAATACCTTATAGCTTCCTTTACCGTCGATGCTAAAATGTTTAATGTTATAAAATAATTTTAGCGTCTTTGACCTACTTTACCTTTTTATTCGGAGACTTGCGGTTATCTTCTGTTATGTTCAACGGGAACATTAGAATGATCCAGAATACAACCCAGATGGAACCAAGAAGTTGGGTTGCCTTAACCAGGCAACCCGGATGTTGAACCAGTTACCATGGTTTCGAACCAAAGAACCAAGGTTCAGAACCAGAAAACCCAGATGGAACCAAGGTTTAGAACCAGAGTGCCCGGATATAACCTGATTACATTCGGAATTCTCATGACTTTTTATACATTCAATGTATTTTCCAAATCATTTATTTATTTAGTATATTTATATATAATGTATTAAAAAGATTAAACTTTACTTTCTTATGTGTTTTTGTATGTCACCAAACAGCTGCGTTGTTTCTTAAAGTTATAAAACCTGCACTCTAGGAGTGAGAACTATCAATCTTTGTGTTTATTTGTGTGTCTGCCTGTCAAGTTAGTCCAACAGATATTCCCCAGAACATTATTAACAAAATGACATAATATTTGGTTTACTGCCTCATAGGGATGAGTTAACCAAAAATGTACATTTAAGATCTGTACAACCCATTGTGGCAATTTGCTCATTTGATTTGTATTGCTTAGCCTCAACAACATGTGCATACTCATTTTTAATAGTTGGCTCAACATGTTGAATATTGTATTTGGTGAAATTTTGTAAAGAAATACTGCTTTTTGATGACATTCTAAATTAATATGCATTGTTCTTTCATTATTATATAACTTTATTTGCACCCGAGATCACCCCAGATTTTGGTGGGAATTGTGTTGCTTATTCTTTAGTTTTCTATGTTGTGACTTGTGTACTTTTATTTGTTTGTCTGTCTTTTTTTTAGCCATGGTGTTGTCAGTTTGTTTTCGATCTTTGACTGTCCTTCTGGTATCTTTCGCCCCTCTTTGGTAAAATATTTAATACTTTTAGTAAGTAATAGAACATAACTAGCTTGTCTTTTTTCTCCCTTAGGATCTTTTTCCCAGTTACATTTTTTTTTCTAATCTCCCATACGAATTTGTTTTCCTCCCGTAGGATTGTTTTTTCTCCCTTAGGATTTTTCTTTCTCCATTACGATTTTTCTTTCTCCCTTAGGATCTTCTTTCTCCCTTAGGATTTTTTATTTCCCCTTCGGAATTTTATTCTCCATTATATATTTTTTCTCCCATAGGATTTTTTTTCTCCCTTGGGACTTTTTTTCCCCCTTAGAAATTTTTTTCTTATCTGAAATCCCTTAGGATTTTAATAAATCCTATAAGAAATTTTTTATCCTTCAGGATTTTTTTTTAAGTCAAAATATCCTATAATTTTATAAATATTATAAATATCCTACGGGATTATGACTTTATCCTATAGGATTTCTGAATATACTGTAGGATTTTTAAAAATCCTAAGGGAAAAAAAATATCCTATGGGATATTGACACTAATTTCACTCGTACTGCCGAACTGGGCGAGATATCAATTTTTTTTTTAAATTGCTTTACCTATGGGTATAGGTATATTATTGCCAAGTTTGATAATTCTACCTTAAAACAAATTGTGGTTCCAATTTGCACTTACGAGAAGTGTTACTTTGATCTTTTAAAACATCTAATAACTTAGTTCTCAATTTTCTAATTTGCCTATGCTTTTCAAGTCCCCAAAAATAAGCACTATATTTTTATTCAAATTCAACCTAATTTTCACTGGCTCTGATTTGTGCACCAATGGTTTTATCATCATAAATCTTATAATTATTTAGTTTTTTTTCCAAATTTTAAATATGATCATCCAAATTAGAGTTAAACACATTTAATTGGTCTCCTTCAACCATCTTTTCTTGTAATTCTTTTTCTAAGGTGCGTATGACTTCTCTTTTGGTTTTAGCTTTGATTTACAATATTTTACAGAAGCTTCTTCATTTTCAAGTTATAATGTATCCAAAAAATCCGACAGTCTGTATCTATATTTTGGTATTAATTTATAAAGTTAGTAATCAAATTGTTAATCAAACATTGCCAGTTACATTAAGGCTGCTAACGATAAATTTTCACTTCTGTTCTCGTACTATGAACTACAAAACTATTTTGTTGAAAATATTTCCGTGCATTGTCTCATTTATAGATTCCATTTGTACGTTATTTTGTTTCACGCCATTTTGTTCCATGTTTTCAGTTGTCTTTTTGACATTGTTTTACATACTTTGTTTATATTGTGTCATAGATCGAATGCATTATATTATTCAGTGTATGATTTCTTGCTTTGTTAATATTTCTTATTGATAGAGTAAAGCCATTTTAATTGGTATTTTATACATGTAGTTTGTCTTTCTATGTTGTAATGTTATAACACTGTTTCAGGTTAGAGTGAAGGTTGGTGCCTGTTAAAATTTTTAAACCAGGTGTATTTTTTTGCACCTGTTCTAAGTCAGGAACCTGTTGGGTGGTGGGTGTCGTGTGTTGATGTGGTTCATAAGACCCTTGGTTGTCCTGCTTAAATGGTTTCACATTAGTTTATTGGAGGCTTTTTATAGCTTGCTGTTCAGTGTGAGCCAATTTTCGAGTTGAAAGACGTACTTTGACCTTTACAAATTGGAAAGTTGTCTCATTTGCATTCATAGCATATCTTCTTTATCTATATATAAGGATTTTATTCGAATACATCAAGGAGATCAAAGTAAAGTTTTGAACATCTTTTTAATAAAACAGAAACTAACTTGTATTTAAATAAAGGCAACAGTAGTATACCGATGTTCAAAACTCATAAATAGATAGAATAAAAACAAATCCGGGTCATAAACCAAAACCGAGGGAAACGCATTAAATACAGGAGAATGACGACACAACATTAAAATGTTACACACACAGAAACGAACCAAGCATTAGACAAAATCCGATGAAATAACAAATATAACATCAAAACTAAATATATGAATTTGGGATAGAAAAGTACCGTGACACGTTTTATAATAAAGTGAATGCATACTCAAATATAAGAAGAAACAAACGACACGTAAGAAACACAACGTTAAAATGTAACACACACAGAAACGAACTATAATATATCAATGACCATATTCCTGACTTGGTACAGGACATTTTAAAAAGAAAACAATGGTTGGTTGAACCTGGTTTAGTGGCATGTCAAACCTCCCTCTTTTATGGCCATGTTAAATATAACATTAAAATGACAACACAACATTACAGGACTACAATAAAAATAAATAGAACACAATTGACAAAGAAACATACGAATAATAGCTAACAAAAGGCAACAGGTTTAAAATTTGATACGCCAGAAGTGCGTTTTGTCCACACAAGACTTACTAGTGACGCCCAGATACAAAAGTTTGAAAGTCAAAACAAGTACAAAGCTGAACAGCATAGGGGACCAAAAGTTCAAAAAAGTTGTGCCAAAAACGGCCAGGGTTTTCTGTTAGGTACCAGAACCTCCCTATTATTTAGAATGATTTATACTTTTGCAAACAGTAAATTTTATAAAATGACTATATAATATATTAAAAGACTTTTTGTGTGCATGATGTCATAACATATGCTATAATGTAAGTTATTATAATGATTTTTTTATATAAACTTCAATGAAACTAGGGAAATTTAAATTATTATGTTTTTAATAACTCATTACTTTTATAACTGTACTGAAAACAACACAAACGTGATTGTTCAATGACAACGACAATATTTACTAGTTACTAGAAAGTAGTAAATTGAGGCAGAAATTAAGATGTTATCATAAATCTCCGAAAACAGAAAGCAGGCAAATTTCCTAAATTAAATGTAACTCTATTTTAAACATAGCAAACTTTATTGTATAAGGAAACGGACAAAATGTCATGGCCAAACATTATTGATATACCAGCAAATAGTAAGATTGTATCACAAAATCTCAGAAAACCGGAACCCGGAAGAAAATGTCAAATTGTTGAGTACTTACTTAGTATTAACCCAGTAAACCTATATCATTGCAAACAAATACACATATACTTGTCCTTTTTGTCATTACGCTCTGCACTTGTTTTAGTAATTGTACCCTGTTCGTCTTCAAATATTTGGATTCAAGCGTTTCGGATTAAAATAAATCCAGAAAAGCGATGTTTTCATATTTATACATCCTACATAAATTAACCATTTACCACAAGTTTTACATAAAATCCTAATATGGTGAATAATTCTAATTATCAAGGTTATTGATATCAATTTGCAGCATATTTCATCAATTGTTGATAAATGCATGGGATAGTCCTATAGTAACCTAACTTTTATTTGTATGAATGACTTAACAACATTAATTTAATATCAGTTCAATAGTTATAACTGTGAGAAACACGAATAAGTCTCTTCTATATATTATATCATTAACATGTATATAGTTACACAAATAATGAATTAACCCAATCATTTATGTGAATTTTAACATGAATACATGTAATTACTGTAATTATAGTATATATTTTAATACACACATGATAAACATCAATACAAGTATACTGAAACTAACCTAAATTATTATTAACTTCCTTGATTATAATTATAATAAATATAACGGGCACGAAACGTTATGATGTTGTTATCTTCAGAGTTACTAATACGTTTAGTGATATATTTTAATGCAATATCGGGTAAGTGCTCCTTTAATATGCTTTGTACAAAAACCAATAAGGTATTTAATTTTTTTTATGGTAATCATGGCAATGTTCTATACAAAGCAACACACTGTCGTCATCTACCTCAAAAGTTTACCAAACATGTAAACTTACTTAGTTACATGAGATATAGTAATACACTGTTGACAATGTGTTAAAGTTGGCGTCTATATATAAAAACAGATATATTTTGATTCACTCCTAGAGTCTTTTCCTCGGATATAAAGACATGTGTTCCAAAACCAATTGTTAGCATGAAACATGTTATGTATTTCTTGCATAAATTATGATTGCATTCATGATACTAAACAACCAACGGAAATCATATCATATCATAAAGACAGTTATATGCAGGTCTCTAGTAGTACTCTTTCAATTGGTGTTTATCACTTTTATTCTACTTACAATAGTTTCTTCTATTACATTTTCCAACTTCGGGCTAGGACTTCTTTTAAACTTCATGCTACTGTACATAATGCGTTTTTTTATTCTGTGTTGTCTAAATTGAACCGAACTGACTGCTGATAGCGAAATATTGATTCAATATCCCTCTTAAATGTATGAGACCAAACAACGTTTTGTCCTATATCACAGCTTATGTTCCGTTAAACAAGAGTTTTTCTGATCAAACAATTGGTATTAAATTGAGCTTATTTGCTTGATTATCTAAATGTTGTCAAATACGGAGAACGTGAAATTAGAAAACTTGTTCTTTAACTATATAATTATTCAGCCTTCTAAATTCATTTTATACAGCTATAGGTCATAGGTAAAACGTATATGCACCTGATAACATGCATATTAGATTTTTAATAAAAAATCTTCATAAAAGCAAAAAAAAGTATTGTCATCATAATACTTCATGCGCTAGATATTCGTATTCATTTGTGTATATCTATATATATCTACTACGGATCACAAATTACAATTTTAAAAGCTCAAATACTTAAAACGAATAGATAAAAACTGTCATATTCCGGACTTTGTGCAAGCATTAGGCATTTTCCTATGTAGAAAATTGTGGTTTAACCTGTTGTTATAGCTAGGTAAACCTTTCACTTGGATGATAGTCGCATACAAAAACATTATATTGACAACGATTTGTGACCAAAGCAAACAGACATAATAGATATAAATGTCAAAATTAGGAGTACAGTAGTCACTATTGTGTTATAATCCTTATGACTTACAGGAAAACAAATATGTACAAAATGTAACAAAGAAACACAAAATGGCATAAAGACAAAGCACATAAAAAACATGGTAGAGAAGCATTTCCAAAAAATACCATAATACGAAATCATAACGACGGGTTGTATAAACTGTAAACAATAATCTCAACATTTTGACTGTTAACGCTACTGCTGTAAGATTTTGTCTTTTTGCATTGAAATATTTAAAGATATATATTTTATTTAATTTTTTTTGAGCAAATTACCCGAATAAAGCAAACGTATCTATAAAGTTGATATTTTAAAATCAGAGATTTGTTTTAAATCCCGAGTCAAAACTTTGGATTTTATAAAATCAGTAGTCAGTTTAGTGAGTTTACAAAACGTTTGAAATTATAAAGATTTCACAAATGTTCTGTACGGAAACATTACATTATATAATATATCAGAAGTAGTTGGTTTTCATGTGATATGACGTCATACAGAGATTTGACAAGACTTTTGTAACTTTGACTGATATCAATGACATGACGTAATACAAATTAGGAGTTTGATAAAGCCTTTGGAACTGTCACTTGTAACAATATCATATTAATTGCATTTTATATGCAATCTACTTAATCAGAAGTATATATTGAACATAAAAATGTACAACATGTATAACTATTTATTGTTTTGAAATTTGATAAATATGTCTTTCACAGGAATTGTTAACAGTAATTGTACTTTTGAAAATGGTAAGTGCGGTTGGTCGGTCAATGGTTTGGATCGATACAAGTGGAAACGTCAACGTGGAAGAACATCTCATTCATCTTCAGGACCAGACAAAGATCACACAACTTCATCTGGTAAAGTTGAAATGCAAAACATATATTAAAAACAAAAACAGTAAGAAATAAACAAAAAAAACTGCAGAGAAGCATCACATTGAAGTTACAAGAACAATCAAAGCCATTGAATATTAGTGGTCAATATATTTTGCCTTGAAGAACTTAAAACTATACATATACAAATTTATATCTACTAAATAGTATGAAATGCTTCGCAGCATCATGGAGTACGTTAGCTTTGATAATGTTTGTGTGATTTGTGAGGGAAACAAGGTCCGTGTATATCTGCGTCCATTCGTTTTTCGTTTTGAAATATCAAAAACAAAAAACAAAAAACGAAAGTGTTTTCATTTTTCGTTTTTGATTTCATAAAAACCAAAATGAAAAACGAAAGTGTTTTCATTTTTCGTTTTTGATTTCTTAAAAACCAAAACGAAAAACGAAAGTGTTTTCATTTTTCGTTTTTGATTTCTTAAAAATTAAAATGAAAAACAAAAGTGTTTTCGTTTTTTGTTTTTGATTTCACAAACAAAAAACGAAAAACAAAAGTATTTTCATTTTTCAATTTTGATTTCTCAAAAACTAAAATCGAAAAAAGAGTTTTCATTTTTCATTTTTGATTTCACAAAAACAAAAAACGAAAAACGAAAGTGTATTTATGTTCTCTTTCCAACACAGTTTAATTGTCATTCAAAAAATGACAATGTTGTCATTTGTCATTCATTTAAAGGTCGTTAAAGTATACATGCACAGCGGTTGTCAGATCAATACTACTTTAATCGAAGATAATGTCGACGGATGCAAAAGTCTTTAGCAATCGGAACAATATGGATGCGTGAACTTTATTACTTTTAAGTTTAGAAAGGTCGATCCAAGATTATTAGAATTGATGACCAAGATCCATTTGCCAGTATTTTACGAACTACGAGGACGATAATGTATTTTGCTTGATTTAATTTTCAAAATTTCCGCAATTTCACAATTCAAACTGGGATATTAAATTGGTTTGTCATTAGGAGCCTATCAGGTATTAATTTTGCTTATTTGTGAAGACTATAAGGTGACATTAACTAGAGGTCGTTGATGGGGGATTATGGAATTGGGAATAGTGGACAAACAATATAAATAATAGAGACAATGGACCAAGAAATAAATAAAATAGCTAGAATAATGATGTTAAAATGTAATGATAAGAGAATAATTGTCAAAAAGTATAAAGAATAGAGAAATATGGCATAAAATATCACAGAATACAGAAATTAAGAACCCCGAATACAGACCATCATACTAGTTGCCTTAATGAACGTTAGTTTGTCTCTGAAAGGTTGCTATTGGTTATCATATGGTTTCTCTTTATTTCTATGTCTATTAATTCAGAAGCATGCTTTCATTATTTACCAACATTTTACATATCACATTATAAAAAAAGACTATTATTTTGCAAACTACCATAGATTTCCGGTAATTGTTCTGCATAGACCACACCACATTGGAGTCCCTGTAAATTTTTTTAAGTGGACCGCAGTTACCCACCCTACCCCATCATTACATAAAAGTTAATAAACAAATGTCTACGGAAATACTTCTGTCCGAACAATGTGTAAAGGGGAGCTTGGTAACTGATGTATGCTGGAGAAAAAAATCAAGGTTGCTGTTTAGCTTATTTTTTTTCAAAGATAGGTCCAAAGTTGGGGTCGAACACCGAACCCCATCCTTACCGAAAATGTAATAAAAATTGTCCTCACTAGGTGCAAAGGGAAGCTGGGTAGCTGGGGTCTACAGTAGAAAAATCCAGGGTGTTGTTCTGCTTAGTTTTTTTTTTTTTCTAAAGTAGGTCTAAAGTTGAGGTCGTATACCCTACAAAAACCCTTACTAGACAGTTAATAACAAAATTCTGCGGCAATACTTTTATCTGCTCTAGGTGAGAACGTAAGCTAGAGATCTAGGGCCTATTTGATCAAAATTACAAGTTAATTTATAGCACGGATCAATCTTTTTTAAGCTAATAAATAATTTGCTTGCCCACCATACTTTGAATACAAAAAATAAACCTTTTGTCCAGTCATATTTAAGCGAAATCCACTAGTTCAGAGGTAAAATGTTTTGTAAAAACAGTTTTGTGTGGCAAAAAAAAGTTAAAGCACGAGTGCAACTTTCTTTTCTTTTAATGCAGAATTATTATTACTTTTCATGAACTATTTGACAGGATGCCGATAATAAGGAAAGCTATTTCACCCAATAGTGCAATTTTGCCATCATTAAAAAAAATCATAATTATTTACGATTCTATAAACACTCCAAGTGTTGACTATTTAAAATGTAAAGCGGGCAGTACGCTGTGTAATATATCGAAAGCGATTGATTTTGGCTTTATATAACTAATAATAACATAAGATGTACATGTATGTTTCATTATAATTCGTTATTCTGATTGGCTAACTGCACATCTCATGTTACATTACACAACGAAAATCATTATTCATGATGACACGAGGTCCCACAATAAAGTGCAAAGGTGAATTTAATAAAAACTTGATAAAAATCGTGTTTTCATGATCCTAGCTAAAACATGTAATTATAAATATTGAATGCTTCTTTTTGTAACTTCATAGGGTTGTAAAAGCGTTGACCGTGCGTACATTTTCAGAATGAAGCGCTTCCGCTTTTCATACAAAATGTATTTCGGTCATCGCTTTACACCTCAATGAAGTAACAAAAAAAAAAGCATTCAATTCTTAAATAAACCAGAAATGAAATTTTAAAATTCATTGAAAAGTGTCTTTGACTGCTTATAGTGTGTGATAACATTGTGTGAGGGAATTCGACGTTTGCTGTACCACTGTTCACTCCAACGCAATTTATGACAATACCACTGCATCAATCTGTATGATTATTTTTGCAGTGTTTTAAAAAATGATTTTACTTTGTTGTCGCGTATTATTTTTGAAACATTCAATGTTTTAAAAAGGCGAATTTTCTGTATAAAGTCAATAATTATGTTGACCTTTGAAGCCCAAACTTTCTACAGCCTTAAATACGCAAATAAAAGATCCAAAAACTATACCAATACAGAACGACATGTTTATGGAATTATAGCAAATCTTTTGGTTTACAAATTTTTATTCGTTATTGCAAAATAATGAACTTAAAATATCTGACATTTTCTCCCTACCCAGTTTACCCCTATTATTTTTTATGATGTGGACTGGTCATTGTTATTAATTCGTACGCAATTTGATTGGATTAACTTGTGATTAGTTTACCTTCAAACTTGTTTATGCTTTTCATACATGACTATTGATAATAATAACGTGCATGCATGTGTACGGTAACTAAAATGACCTTCAAACTGGACACTGGACGAGTCAATATTATGTTTTATCAATGAAAGTTAAGGTATGAAAGGTAAGAATTGCCACTTCTTCTATTTTTACAAAATATTCCGACTACACAGTTGATAGATTATTTTTTTAAAGCCTATTGTGGAGATAAAAGAGAAAGTTTACAAATAAGACGTTTTGTTCCATTAAACAAGTCATTTTCTTAAGAGAAATGCCGAAATACATTTTACGCACAGCTACGGCAGGTAAAGTTATTATTTATCATAACAAAAAAAAAAGCATTATTCAGTCTCATTGGAATATGTTAATTACAATAACTCCCAAACTTAAGTAGTAGGTATATGAAGTCAAAATATGTCCGATCTGCCTATTTTTGGACATCAAAAGTCAATACGATCGTTTTAAAGTCAATTTCGTCTACCTCACAAAATCTTGTTAGGCACTATAATTATATTTTAAAAACTGATGATATAGTGGTTATATATTAATAAAAACATTTTAAGTACGTTTGAGTCTTATGCAATATTTGTTTTTATATATTTGATAACTGACTGCTACCGACTGGTTGCTTGAGCCTGGTCTCACAAACTCCGCATTTTCATTACAGCCGATTACATTGAGTGTGTAGACAAAGGTAATATATTTGGATCGCTTGTTTGTTAGCTGAACTATGAAGTAACTAGGTAAGGTATACCACCCTCCTGTAGAAGGAGCCTAGTCCTACAGACAGATTGATTGGTTATTTGTCGAACTAGTCTACTCTTAAAGGAGGGTAGTTTACCTAACCTAATAATACAAGCAAGCTAACCAAAGATAGGCTACCTTTGCCTACACATTCAGTGCAATCGGCTGTAACTTTTTTACATTACAGGTTGCAACACCTTGCCAAATCATTAGGTTCCAATAAACGTTTGGAAAATTTAGTTAATGTGCTTTCCCATAGGGTTTTATGCAGAACAATTACCGGAAATCTATTATTGAAACTTGCAAAAACAATATCAAAATCAAAATCTAAGTGAACAATGAAGTTACTCACATTAAAAAAGGTTGAGACATTGAAGGCCAAATATTTTTTTTTTATTCTTGCGTGTCTTATTATAATCAGACGGTAAATTTAGAGTTTACAAAGAAATTTAATATTAAGACAAACATTAATGTCGAGTTTCATTGGTGAAATTAACACTACAATACAAATAAAGGATTCTCAAATGATCATGACTTTCGCTTGTAGTAAAATGATCAATGAATGAATGAATGAATCAATCAATCAATCAATCAATCAATCAATCAATCAATCAATCAATTGATCAATCAATAAAATTGAGAATGGAAATAAAAAATGTGTCAAAAAAACAACAGTCAGCCTAACCAAAGAGCACAGCCGAAGGCCACCAATGAGTCTTCAACACAACGAGAAAATCCGGGCTTCAGCTGGTCTCTAAATAAAAATATATACTAGTAATGTGCAAATGGACGTCACACTTAACTTAGACTAAAAAAACCATAAACAAACTAACAAAGATCAGAGTCTACTGTCTTGGGACAGGCGCAAAAATACGGCGGGGCTAAACATGCTTTGTTAGATTTCAACCCTCCCGCTATACAATTATATCTAGCTTATGTAGAATAAACAAACACACAACAATATGCACAGAGAAACTCAGTTTAAAAGAAATCCGAGTCCGATGACAAAATAGTAAACAAAAGAAACTACACAAAACGAATATGATTCATAAATTAACAAAGAACTACTAACAGTAACTGACATGCCAGCTCCAGACCCCAATAAAAAATATCGAAAGACTATATAGATATAAGAAGATGTGCATGGTATGAGTGCCAATGAGACAACTCTCCATCCAAGTCACAGTGTGTAGAAGGAAACTATTATAGGTTAAACTACCCTCTTCAACACGAATCCTTGGCTCACACCGAATAGCAAGTTATAAGGATCCTCCAAAATGACTAGTGTAAAACCATTCAAACGGGAAAACCAAAGGTCTAAACTCTATATATAACTAGAGGCTCTGAAGAGCCTGTGTCGCTCACCTTGGTCTATGTGTTTTTGGTGATGGTGATGTGTTCGTAGATCTTACTCTACAAAACATTGTTGATGCTTACAATTATTCCTATCTATCTTCATTTTACTCCTATGTTCTATTTTTATCCATGGCGACTATCTTGGTTAGTTGGCAAGGTCACCTGGCTAAGTTTGGTTGAATTTGGCTCAGTAGTTTCAGAGGAGAAGATTTTTGTAAAAGTTACGACGACGGCCGACGGACGCCAAGATATAAGAAAAGCTCACTTGACACTTCGGGCCAGGTGAGCTAAAAAACGAGAAGCGAGAACGACATCAACAAACGACAACTACTTTTTTTTGTGTGATTTTTTTATTACTAGACCAAATATTTCATGATTTTTTATTATCTAGGACTGTATTTTTGATTAACAATTGATAACCAAGTTTAATAAAATCATATGTGTGTATAGCAAACATATTAACTTTGGCTTGAAAGACGTCTATTAAATTGTTTTCGACTCGCTCTGCTCGGTCGAAAAAATTGACAAGAATAAAATCCTAAGATTGAACGCGTTCGTTCAACAATCTTATTAAAATTAATATATATATATTAATAAGTACACATAAGTATTACGAAATTAGAGATATACATTTTGATTAGATTAGTTCGTCTAATTTACAAATGTAGTGTTATCTGTAGTAAATTTACTGACTTCTTTAATAAAGGATTTGAATAAGAATGTGTCCATACCACATAAATGCCCCACTCGCACTATCATTTTCAATGTCTAGTGGACCGTGGAATTGAGGGTCAGAACTCTATATTTGGCATTGAAATTAAAAAGACCATATGATATAGAATATGTGTACTGAGTTTCAAAAAAAAAAATATATCTGTACATTAACTTCACTTTCAAGTATAGAGATGTGATTTTTTTCTTGAGACAAGTGCTTGTGACAATCCAAAAGAACTTGCAGTCATTCGATGTTCAGTACTTCAGTACTTTGATTGTTTGAAAACGAGGTAAAAATACCCTGCCACATTCGGTATGTGTTTTTGTTAGACCTTTTTTTTTCCTTCTGTTTTGTATCGATCTCATACGTTAAGCCCTTTTCCACTGATTTGTATAGTTTGTTCTTATGCTGTAACAAAACTGTCCCGGCTGTCAAGCATGTTAAACGCCACAATATATTGCATGTGCCTGCTCCAACTCAGGAGCATGTAGTTCAATGGTTTTCGTTTGTTGATGTCTTTTATATGTGTTTTTCGTAATTCATGTTGTTTTAAAATAGGCTGTTATTTTTCTCAATTGAACTGTTTCATATTTTTCAATTCATGGACTATTGTAGCCGACAATACCGTATGTTTTTTCTCATTGTTGAAGATTATATGGTTGCCTATATATAATTGCTTACATCCACTACATTTGAACTTTGTTGGATAGTTGACTCATTTGCATTAATACCAAATCTCCTTATTAAAAGTTGAGGTGTGTGTGTGTTTCTTTGGAAAATTTCAATGTTTTTCTCCCAGGTCACCCAGTTTGAATAGAATATTTTGACATTTTGCTGTGCTCTTGGATTTGAGTTAACAGCCAACCAAAGCTTACGGCCTGTTGGTGGGTAGTTGATGACTATATGGTAAGCTCTGGATGTCTTTTTGAGTATTGCATACGGTGATTTGGTGATGTCTTCATGCCATGCATTGTCCCATTACTTTATATAGACAGCTTATCAGTCAACCTGATCTATCAAGTAGCTCTCCTCGCCTTTTGTATAGTCAGACGAAAAACAAGATATAAACTGACTTAGCTTGGTATATACATGTTTATTTAATATACTCATACAAATATAAAAAAGAAGATGTGGTATAATTGTCAATGAGACAACTGTTCACAAGAGACCAAACTGACACAGACATTAACAACTATAGGTCACCGTACAGCCTTCAACAATGAACAAAGCCCATACCACATAGTCAACTATAAAAGGCCCCGTTAAGACAATATAAAACAATTCAAACGAGAAAACTAACGGCCTTATTTATATTAAAAAATGAACGAAAAACAAATATGTAACACATAAACAAACGACAACCACTGAATTACAGTTTCCTGAATTGGGACAGGCACATACTTAAATAATGTGGCGGGGTTAAACATGTTAGCGGGACCCAACCCTCCCCTAACCTAGGACAGTGGTTTAACAGTACAACATACGAACGAACTATAAAAATCAGTTGAAAAAGGCTTAACTCATCAGATGGACAAAACTACAAGTGGACGTGGCCGGGTACTTGTACATCCCGACAAAAAAGACAGTAGGAACAGATCTGAGAGTACTCGTAGTTATCTGACTGCTAGTTCAAAGCCACTAACAACTAATAAAACAAATCATGCCTCTAAGACTGAACTATCAATCCGTACACATCCAACACCCAATAGATTTAGTGTAAAGACGTCATAAACAGCCAGAGAAAAACATGACCTTGTGCAATGCCAAGTTACAGGTATCGACAGATTGTATATCCATGAATTTGTATATGTATATAACATACTAGTAATATGTAGTTTGCTTTTAATTTACTGATAACAAAATGAATATTTATACCAATAAAAACAATATTTAATGATCTTATTACAGTGTTGAATTGGAAACCTTTTAGAATAACAATTTTGACACAAAAATCTGTCCTACATATTTAAGAGGAAAAACGACTGAAAACGTTACTGCACAAGTCATTTTAAGTTACACGGACACCAACACGGATTTATGTAGTAGTATTTCTGTTTCAAATTGCATAATTATATTCACTATGGAAAATTTCATTTCGTTCGTTACAATGACTAGTGTTTTGTAAATGACCTTACAGGTTGCATTTCTGTAAATATTGACAATGCAATTTCTCTTAGGAACTCCTCCTACGGCTAACTCTGTATCACTTTTACTATGAAGTTTTGAAAAAAAAAACTTATCCTATAAAGTTCATATGCACTACAATTTCTTTCAAAGGTCAAAATATAGGGCTGTGCGGCATATTTTCAACGTTTTAAAAGAAGATGTAGTATGATTGCCAATGAGACAACTCTCCACAAGAGACCAACATAACACAGAAATTATCAACTATAGGTCATCGTACGGCCTTCAACAATGAGCGAAGCCCATACCGCATAGTCAGATATAAAAGGCCCCGAAATGACAATGTAAAACAATTCAAACAAGAAAATTAACTTATATATGCACAAAAATTGAACGAAAAACAAAAATGTAACACATAAACAAACGACAACCACTGAATTACAGGCTCCTGACTTGGGACAGGCATATACATTTTGAATGTGGCGGGGTTAAACATGTTAGCGGGATCCCAAATTCAAGTCAAATTGATATTTTAAAACAACATAAAAGTTAAAAAGTGTAAAAAAAAAATATTTTAATAAATGTTGAAAATATTATTGTGTTTGTGAGTGGAAAACTACTTAAAATTGTAGAAATATTCAAAAGTAGCTCTCGCGTTTTTGTTCTGCGGCTACGTTAACGGAACATCAATCAAGTAATCGATCTTCATGACTATGGCTTCAATATTTAATGGTATAAAATATCATATTCTGCTTGTCGTAGACTCAAAAATACTTCAAGTTGGAATAGATCTACGAAGACTAAAGAACGTTCATGTGTGGTTTAGCAATTGTACATGCCCACGAAACCGACGTCCAGATATTGTTCGGAAGATGTTTTGAGAAGTTCCGATGCGACCGGACAAGTAAAATTAAACTGTTACAGTATAGTACAGAACACAAAACTGGCTATCTTTGCTGTAAATACAAGTTAAAAACCTGACATGGTTTACATTAAAGCTAAAAATCCCAATCCCACGGCATCAAATAATTTAAAACAAAAACATATGACCTTTAACATTGGAGGTCTAAACTAGCATTGAGCCGTGTCCAGGTCCGAAATAGAAAATAAAGAGATGTGGAGTAAATGTACACGGGACAAAATCGCACACAATATATAGAAAAAATACAAATTATTAATGAACAGGGTTTTTATGCCTGTTCTTCATCTTGAAAGGAGCTGGAGGGTCTTCAACGAGGAACTAGACATTGATCCTCATTATACAAAAGTAACATAGGTTAGTGCATCGGACTTTACAAAAACATAGGTTCCTGGTTCGATCCCCGTTCCGGTGAGAAAATTTCCAATCCACTATTGATAAATATGTTTAAACTAACAATAGCCACACAATTGACTTTGTGGATTACATTATTTTTTTCATCATCCTACATATGTCTTTTGATATTGTTCATACATGTAAATACTAAAGGTCTTACACTGTATCTATATATTTTGCTCCGAGACCAGAACATAATAAAATAGATAAATTAAAACTTGCGCTTTAGATTAAGAAAGGGTGTGAAAGATTTTGTATCATTTTTTCCAGTTCTTCTGGCGTCCTTGAGCCCTTCCCTCGCCAACAATATATAGTTTGCTTTATTTGTAAAAGAGGCTAGTTACGATACAATATTATCATCTTAGATTAACCTCTCCAAACTAAAAAGTAAAGATCACGCACCTTTATTGTTTAGATTGATAAAGACTTTTGCATCCGTCGACATTATCTTCGATTAAAGTACTATTGATCTGACAACCGCTGTGCATGTATACTTTAACGACCTTTAAATGAATGACAAATGACAACATTGTCATTTTTTGAATGACAATTAAACTGTGTTGGAAAGATAACATAAATACACTTTCGTCTTTCGTTTTTTGTTTTTGTGAAATCAAAAATGAAAAATGAAAACACCTTAATTTTTCGATTTTAGTTTTTGAGAAATCAAAATTGAAAAATGAAAATACTTTTGTTTTTCGTTTTTTGTTTGTGAAATCAAAAACAAAAAACGAAAACACTTTTGTTTTTCATTTTAATTTTTAAGAAATCAAAAACGAAAAATGAAAACACTTTCGTTTTTCGTTTTGGTTTTTAAGAAATCAAAAACGAAAAATGAAAACACTTTCGTTTTTCATTTTGGTTTTTATGAAATCAAAAACGAAAAATGAAAACACTTTCGTTTTTCATTTTGGTTTTTATGAAATCAAAAACGAAAAATGAAAACACTTTCGTTTTTTGTTTTTTGTTTTTGATATTTCAAAACGAAAAACGAATGGACGCAGATATACACGGACCAAACAAGGTTTTGTTTTGTTTATCATGTTTACATAAGTATTTATTAATTATTTCTATCATCTTTGTATATTTTTGGGAGGATTTTGGTATTACTCTTAATGTAGTTGACATCACATGAAACCTAACAGGGTCGGTCCAGGAATATGAGGCGAAGACGAGCGCCATCTGAACGTTTCGCGTTAGACAAGAATGTGAAGGGGAAACTACTATAATTATATCAATTCAATGACAGCCGTATTCATCAGACTAACAAACTATTCATTACATAAATACTATACAACTCGTTAATTCTACAACTAATATCTTTGTGGTTATAAAACTATTTCCGTGTTATCAACAATACAACTGGTACTGTGTTTGCATGACTTAGAATAGGTATGTAAAACACAAATTTGACAACTTTGTGTACCACCGTACCGCCAATGCAACAATTGAAATCCTCAATAGAAATTCAGGGGGAAACGAAAAAAGACCAGGAAAACATATTATTTGTTGGTGCAATCTTAGATATGCTGACATAATAAACTTGTATAATGTTTGTTTTGTTCACCTATCGTTGTAAATATAACGGAATATGATGAGACTGTTGTAAAAGTGAAAGGTTTGACGCTATAAAACTAGATTCAATTCACCATTTTCTAATTTGAAAATGCATGTACCAAGTCAGGAATATGACAGTTGTTGTCCAGTCGTTTGATGTGTTTTTGTCATTTGATTTTACCATTTGATTAGGGACTTTCCTATTGAATTTTCCTCGGAGTTCAGTATTTTTGTGATTTGACTTTTTTTGTACATAAGAGTTATATCGTGGGCGGCCTTTATTTTTTTTATTAATATCTATATATATATATATATATATATATATATATATATATATATATATATATATATATATATATATATATTTATATATATATATATATATATATATATATATATATCGCCGCCTTGGTATTTTGCTCGCCTTTATACCAAAACCAATATATTTTAGAAAATGGTTACTATGTTTGCACGGTATCTGAAAGTCAATCGAAAATAAACGATGTAAGTGATCTACAGTCTGGTTTGGTCATTCCGAATTCAAAGCAGTGTTTAACATTTTGGTATAACATGTTTGGGAGAAACATCAACACTTTGAAAGTATTTCAAGAGAAAAGTGAACTGTGGAGGAAATCAGCTGACCAAGGAAAGAAATGGCATTTTCAGTCACTGTCATTGAATGATATAGGGCCATATCGAATCATGTTCAGAGCAACGCGTGGTAATGGATACAACAGTGCAATTGCTGTTGACGATATATTTATAATCAACTCGGAATGCAAGAAAGGTATAAAACTAACTTCTCCTTAATCATAAATAGAAATAAAAATCGGAAACTCTGGTATGAAAACACTTTATATAGATATTCATGAAAAAAAACTAAGTGCCATAGTTTACACACAGCGTGATTGGGTTTCTGGTTTTTGCACACAATAATGTGGCTGATATTTTTTTTTTCTAAATTTCAGTATTAATGATATTGCATACTACGTAAATGTCATGAATAAAACGACAATTTTTTATCGGACCTTTAATAGATCATGCAATGCATTGAACGCTTTGTTGGGTTACTCCAAGGAAACAGAAACCAAACCATGAAATAAATCATTTAAGAGATATAATTTCAATAAAACAAAATATCAAACTGTAGCCTATATGTTTCACAGAAACAAATTAAAATAAAAAAATGAAGCCAGTATTTACGATCAGCAATGCGAGCTGTCCCCTTTACAAATCTGTTGACATCATATTCAAACATTGTACATGCTGTAAAATGAAAGTTATAACAATCATAACGCACATGTTTTTAAATTGAATTGACATTTATCTGATTTTGGAGTATGTATAGATTTAGTATTTGTGCTTCAGTGCAAAAAAAAAAAAAAAACCGATATATTTCATCAGACTGGGAGCGATAAGGTGTTCAATAAAAAAGAGAATGAAACAATAAGAATTCATTATAAAATTTATCGTATTCCTTTAAAAACAAATGCAAACACAGCGTATTGTTGCACTTAAAATCAAGCGAAAGTGTTGATCTTCAGAAACACATTTCCATTTAAGTTATCTGAGATGAAACCTACAGCAACAGACCCGAACAAAACTATCTGTTCATTCAAGCTATCTTGTTAAAAGATAGCCCCTTGTTGAATAAAACAAAAAACGTTTTAAAAGTTTTTAAAAAATCAATTGATATCTCGTATCATTGAACTTTGTCGCTTGAATTGAAGTCATTTCTTAATATGTCTGTAATGAGTGTTTAAAAGATAAAAAAAAAATACCTGGAAAGGGGAAATAAGGAACAATTTTAGAAATGAACTTTAGAACAATTCTTAACTCTTCAAGATCTCTCCAAGGATTGTCAGTTTTTCTTTTGAAGGTCGGTGGTTTTCTCGGGCACTCCGAATTCCTTGACCAATCAAAACTGGCCACCATGATTAAGTCCAAATGTGGCGCTTAAAGAGACATTAAAACAACAACGCTCAAACACATGAATGGATAGCAACTGTCATTATCCTGACTTGGTACAGGCATTTTCTTTTGTAGAAAATTATAGGTAAAACCTGGTTTTAAAGTTAGCTAAACCTTTCACTTGTATGACAGTCGCATTTCATTCCATTGTATTGATAACGATGTGTGAACAAAACAAACAGACATCATGGGTATGAATGTCAAAAATAGTAGAACAGCAGTGTTATTAACTTAATCACTATAAAAACAAACAAATATTTACCATTTACCATGACATACTAACACAATGACGGGATGTATATGTACAGAGCTATTTATCTGTAACAAAGAAACACAATAAGACATATAGACAAAGTATATTAGTAAAAAGGCATAATAAGAATGAAAAATTCTAATAGTATAATGACCGGATGTATAAGTACAGAGCCACGTCACTGTATTAAAGAAACAATTAAAGGCATATTAGCATAAATGAAAGACAACAATACAAAAACTATCATAAAACACAACACAATGACGGCATGTGTAAGTACATACCCACGTAATATAGATACCATCAAAACAGACTAAACAGAAAAAGTACATCCCGTGTAACTTTGTTGTGCGAGATTATAAGTATAAGACTTCCCTGGTCTAATCGGGGGTTTCAGACTTTTTTAAACCTCCAGAATTAATTGATTGCTTTTATCGTCCAGTGCATGTGAAAGCAGTTTATTCATTTTCGAGATGGAAACAAATTACTTTAACGATCAATGAATATGAAAGCTCTGCAATGGTGGTCGATCTGGATGGAAGGCGATATGTTTTACTGGCATTAGACATTAGTAGGAAATATATATGGGAAAGGCATGTTTCATTACAACATACATGTATAACCTTTTCACATATTTATTTATTGTTATTAAATTTATTTTCAGACTGAAAATGCATGAAAAATTGTCAATGAACCTACGATTAATTAATCAATACATATAATTTGGATTGGAAAAGGGGAATATGGCAAAGAGACAACAAATTGACCAAGGAGAAGAAAACTACTCACAGCCACCAACGTGGCATGTACACAGCGATAAAATCCTGCACTCGGAAGCTATCTGATAACCTTGATCTCATTTTCATGATACTTAGGTCCACTCGAAGCTGTCGTGATCGTTTCTGATTCTCAAATACGAAAAGTATATTATTTTCGATAAATGCGCAAGACAAAAAGGTTCAAGTACGAAGTTGAAGAGCATAGAGTGTTTAAATTCAGCATTTGCAAATATAGCTAGGGTAATCTTTTCCTGGTTATAAACGCCTTACTATTTCAAAATCAACAGTAGTATACCGCTGTTTGAAAGTCATAAATCGATGGAGAGAAAACAAATCCGGGTTACAAACTAATATTTTAGTATAGTAAATGTTAATTTATTTTGATTACTATATCAATAACAACTGAGGTCACAAGAGAGGTGCTGACCACTGGGCTGGTGAATCCTTCGGAGAGGAAGCTTCTTTCGGCAGTCGGATCGATCCAGTGGTTTTAAATTTACTCTTCATAAATATCGGACTTTACATTTTATGCGCAGATCGTCTATGAAAAAATACCAATGACGATAGAAACGAAATTTTTAAAAAGGCCTTTTTAAGTTAGAAGTAAAATGCATTGAGAACCCACAAATTCAAAAACTACATTTTTATTGTGCTGCTATTTTGTATGGCTCATCTGATTAAAATTTGACAAAACGACTTCGTACAGTGTGATACGAAAACATATATTTTCATGCAAGACATAGATAACATGCCACTACCATATAAAGTTTGTACTACAGTACGTCGTCTGTTTAGTTTAGTCGTTTGAATTATTTTACAGCTATCTTTACTGTTGTCATTTCGAGGGCTTTAAAGCTTACTATGCGGTATGAGTTTTGTTTATTAATGTAGGCTGTACATTTACTAATCAATGTTAATTTCTACGTCATTTCTTAGTTATTTGAGATATCGAAAATGTTTACATTGAATCTTAAAATCTAAATTCATTTCACCTTTGAGGGATAATTTTGTAACAACCAAATGTAATACCTTGGTTATTCATTGCAATATTTTATAGCCGATGCATTACTATACGCAATAATTTCCTTACAGTAGATAATACCAGTAAAACAAGTAATGCCAGTGATGCAATCAATACCAGTGATAAAGTCAGTGATAAAAGTGGTTCCGATGATACAATTGATGCAAGTGCTACACGTGATACCAATGATACAAGTGATACAAGTGATACCAGTGTCGTCATTGATACCAGTGATACCATTGATACCAGTCATATCAATCCAGTGGATACCAGTTATACCAGTGATACCATTGATACAAGTGATACAAGTGATACAAGTGCTACAAGTGTTACCAGTGATACCATTGATACCAGTGCTACCAATACAGTTGATACCATTGATACCAGTGATGCCATTTTTACCAGTGATACAGGTGATTTTGGACATCAAATTTTCTTATAAAGAATCGAACTGTAAAAAATTCGAAACTAAAACTAGTAGGTCGGAGGAAAACTGACAACACCGAGGCAACCAAAAACAACGTCAAAAAGTCTATTATTTATCCATAGTTTAAGTTGGCATACATTCACAACATATCTAAAACACAAAGCTTTGCTAGGTCATAGGTATAACATAAGTACAAAAACAATATATAAACACACTATTGCTGAGAAAGCACGAAAATCCATGACTTTATACTGCCTAATAGTATCACGCATTTTCTTGCGAATTGGCGAATTTTTGGTTGCCAAATGAAAATTCTAAATAGCTTAGTAATACGTACATATAAGCCTTGACCTTTGTTATGGTTTAAATAACAGCAAGCGCAATAAATCATACTTATAAGTTGTCTCTCTTTTCCAAATTTGAAAAAAGAATATGAAACAAATCTGATTAACAGAAACTAAACTTTGATATACATTATCAACTCTATGTCAATATAATTATATTTACATAATATATGTTGAAAACTGCATAGCTCAAGTTTGAATGCATTTACCACAAAACTTAAAAAAAAAACAAAGCTAACTTAGGTCATATATCTATCTAAAAAAAACAACATACGCAATTGATAGCCTTACTAGTGATAAGAAGGCATGACAATCCATAACTTGCCATTAACAAGTAACAACAAACTTCGAAATACAAGTATTCCCCGATTGCTGTAAAAAAATAACTGTAAAAGTTATGTCAAATGTTTTATGTGCATTATACAGGTATGGTCGTAGGCTTGATTTTTGGTGGTATATTACTAGCATGTGTTGTTGTTGTGATTGTTGCTTTCATAAGAAGGTATGTAATATAAATTTGTACTTTTAGGGTTTTAAGTAGTCTTTATTAAACATGTTGAAAAGATTGATGTCATATTTATGATATGTTATGGTATTTGATTATTTGATTCCAAGTAAGAAAACACCCTTTCGATTTGTATGCTAGAGTATTCTCGTAGAACTAAATGAAATGTTTGCATATCTAATTCATACTACAAACAATCACTTAAACAAGACAGTCATTAAAACTAAAGCAATTTACTCTTTATGCATATTTTAGCGTTAATAAATATTAAATTATACAGAGTTGACTTATTTTTACATAGTTCATTGGAATAATAATACAAACAATACTTATATACATAATGTACATTAAAGGCATACATCCAAGAGCAGACCAAGAGAAAAAATAAGAAACAATCTCAGAGAAAATGACTATATTGGTACTCAAGATATAGCTTTACCATGTTTACCGCTAACCGCTAATGATTCAAGTTACATACAAAATGATGGCAAAAATACCAATACTGCATATGTAGTGCGTCGGAACATAGCTGTATCAGACAATTCCACTGTAAGTGATCATAAATATTCGATTGTGGATCAGACACCTGAAACAACATTAAATGAGACAAGAAATGACAGAAAGGAAACTACAGACAGTTATATGGTATTAGATCCGTCTGCCACAGGTTTCAATAGAACAAAATTGCCTAACACTTATGAGTTTGCAAAGCCTGTTATGGATGCAGAAAACAAAATTGGCGACGAGGATCAATACGCTTTATCCGAGGAAGGAGTCTACGACCATTCGGGAAATAATCGTCACAAAGAATCAGAGGTTAACATTTATAACCATGCCGTTGATACTATTTACGACTCTGGAAGTCACAAAAGAAATGACGATGGCAGAGATGATACTTATGATCATTTCTTTGGACAAAAAACTGAAGATGATTATGATATCTCAACAACGACATGAACCCAAGCAATAGACATGATACATACATTAATTTGTAGATATTTTGTATGTGGATCGTTATTTTTTTTCATTTTCAAAAGAAGTATATATGTATATAGTTACACAGCAGGTGACACTTTGTAAATTTATATTGAGTAATAGTTGAAGACATTTTTACATTTTTTTCAAAGCTAAATGTCTTCATATGTGTAATCAAACAGAGTTTTCATTGCAATATGTAAGATATGATCAATGTGTTCTTTGGCAATCATATCAATGTATCGTAAAATGTTTGTAAATTTTGGTCTAATGCATTTATACCTTTACAAGAAACAGAAAAATGCCAGGAAAATAAATTTTCGTTGGCACTTATGCCAATTATTTTTATCATTCATAGCTACAACACCATGTGTTTCGTGGAAGTTCTTAACACAATTAAAGATCTATAAATTTTGTAAAAAGCTTTTCCGTTTTATAGAGTTTTAATAATACATGAGTTTGAAGTATATTGATCTGAACCATAATCCTTTGATATATCATAAAAAATATAAAATCGCAAAAATACTGAACTCTGAGGAAAATTCAAAACGGAAAGTTCTTATCATGCTTGTCAAATGGCAAAATCAAAAGCTCAAACACATCAAACTAATGGATGACATCAGACATATTTCTGACTTGGTATTTACTTTTTCGTATGTATCTTTAATATTATTTAATGTATGTATGTGTTTAACTAGTAATTGAAAGTGCCTGTCTGTTTTCAATATTGGTTGTTGTCTGTTCAATGGTCGGGTTGTTGTCGCTTTAACACATTCCACATTACCTTTCTCAATTTTGTTGATTGAATGTGGGCGTCTTATTATTAAAATCAATGCTTGTCGGTAAATGGAATTATCGATGTCATTTGGATATCCGATGTTATGTGTTGTCTGAGAATATACTATTACGCTGTAATTGTTCTTTGTGATATGTTGTGTATAATATATTGAAATTACCAAATATACAAATAAAGTTGGAACGAAAAAACAATTTGCTGACATTTTGATGTTTTTTTACCTCTCGTTTAAGGTGTTTCTCGGTATTTTTCGCTATCACAAAGATTGTATGTTTCAAAAATCTTTTCATTACAATCGACTGACTAATATGTTGATGGATTGGCAGATAGTGTTACTTTTATACATATAACTTAATATATTTGTTTGAAAATATATTTGCTTGAAAAGTCTTCTGAGATGGCAATCTTGAATATTTTCACACAAATTTTGACCAGTTTGATAGAACAATCTTTCCCTCTTGATATGCGCAGATGCGTTGATATTTTTCCTGTATGTTTCGTGTGCGTATATTTGTTTGCCTTATTAATGCAATTCTTCCAAACAACTAGAAAATTATAGTAGCTGTTACTACCCGTGGATAAACATTTAGGAACATTTTCCCGTTCACACCTAGTTAAAGAGCGATAATCAGGCTTTTTTATTTAAAGACAGCGTACATGTACATGTACATGTGATTCCAGAAAACGGAATATATACGATATTAAATGCCGAGTTTAGCAAGTTGATATTTTTTTTAAAGAATGCAAACCCCAATTTATTTTCCGAGCAAACACAGACGGAAGGCGGTACGGTACGCCCTCCATTTTGCAAATGACATCCTTGTGACGTAATTGTCAATTCCATGACTTAGAGAATAAACAACACTTTTATCTCGCATGCCCTGAGATGTTAATCTCGCATGCCCTGAGTTGTTAATCTCGCATGCCCTGAGATGCTAATCTCGCATGCCATGAACTGTTAATTTCGCATGCCCTGAGTGGTCATTTTATTGTTTTTGTGTGTGTGCATTTTGAGCAGATAGAAATTGAATAAAAGCCGCTGAAATTCACATTATCAACCTATCAATTCCAGTTATTCATATGTCAGAAATTGCAGACATTATAGATTCTTTGGAAACGGTGTCTTTTTTTGTTGTTGTTGCCAGGACGTTAATAGATCATGTATATTATAACTTCGAACTATGCAGCCAGCAATATTTGATAAAATCGTTTTCATGTGAATTATAATTATGGGATTTGCCACTGAATTACAAGTTCCTGACTTGGGACAGGTACATGCAGAATGTTGTGCGTTTCAACTAGTTTGAAGGAGTCTACCCCCCCCCTCCCCCCCCCCCCCCAAATACACACACACACACTTGTTTTCGGCCCGTAAACTCCACACTCACAGTTTCTGACAGGTAGTTCAAAGCGAATAACAACTAATAAAAAAAGTCATTCACCTAAAACTAAAATATCCATAAGTATACATCCAACATTCAGTGGATTTTGTGTAAAGACGTCAGTGGCAATCGGGAAAAAAAATGACCTTGTGCAATGTCTAGATACAGGAATCGATTGCAGAGCTGTGAATATGCATATACATATAAAAATTTCAAATAGTTTCATTTTAATTAATTAATAACAAATCCAATACTACATGTACTAATACTAAAAAAAAAAAAAAAGTAAAATTACAAAAATACTGAACTCCGAGGAAAATTCAAAACGGAAAGTTCCTAATCAAAATCAAAATCAAATGAAAAAAACACCAAAACGAATGGACAACAACAGCTGCCATATTTCTGACTTCTGAATGGACAACAACAGCTGTCATATTTCTGATTTCTTGGAAATCATTATAGTGTTGAATTGGTAACCTTTTAGAATAATTTTCTTAAAGGATCGAACAATGTAAACGGTTCGTATCTTTATTTCTGGACTCGCCATACAAATATTCGTACAAATTAGGGTATGCTATTCCACTTAAAATAAGTACAACAAAACTACCTGTCGAGAATATGTGAAATAAGGAAGAAAACGTTGCATTTGTAATCGATCTAAAAATGACCAAGTATACAACTGACACGTCACAAAGTCTTTACGTTACAATATAACACGTAAGCGACATTCCCACGTTGTGATCGCGCCGTATTTACAAGACTACAAAACCATATCCTTAAATTTATGGATTTTTTTTTTAAGTAACTTGTTATAAGGAAATCCCTGACTAAATGAGTTACCAGTAATACATACATTCCATTCATTTAAATAGTAAACGTCACAAAAGACACCGGTAAAGCGAACGAGTTTTGATATATAAACACCGGGAGATAGTGCAAAAGAACATGCCCGTCTAAAACAACTGTGAGCATATTACTTATCAATGTTACAAATAAAGTCACTCTGAGTTACTTAGGTACACAATAAGCTTCTCTTACACAAGAGAACTGCTATTGAAGAAAATAAAAGGAAAAAGTACGAGCCAAATACATCTTGTACTTGACGAAAGACACGGTAGGAAGCATTTGATTGTGGACCTAATATGATATGCAACATGATTATTGATATTTATTCTATTACTTCAAACGAATCTGAAAGTTTCAATCTAATTATTCAAAATTTCTTGTTTTTCTATTTTATTTTAACATTCAATTGAATGTACATGTGTGATTATATGTCATTTGATTATTGTGAAGTGAGGAATTATTGCATGCATTTATTATTGCGATTTTTTTTTTTAAAGGACAAAATGCCAAAGATACTTTCATTTTGATTTCAGGACAATCTGCAGACAGTTACATGATACCAGAATGGGAGTTCGTGTTATTGCTATACTCACCCACTCGTAGTATTTGCATTAAACGAACCTCGGAATAAATTCTGGAAAGCTTTATCTATAAATGTTCAGTCCAAAAAAATGAAAATTAAAATATAAAAGACAAGAACGTTTAAACAGAATAAGATCAACGCTAAATCTTTATGGAATTGGGTTCTGTTCACAAAAATAACAATCTCAAGATGTCTAAATCGTACGCATGTGTTTTAATGCGCCTCACAGTTTTTCACAAGTAAAAGGTTTTCTTTTCTTGAATATTTGATGAAATTACAAATATATCAATTGATTATTCTTTCAAAAGAACTTCCTGTAGGGTTTTATGCAAAGGATTTTATGAATGGAAATGTGTATATAAAGTTATTGTATGCACCCCATTGAAAACCCATTGTCATACTTTAATTATGTGAAATCATTCTTTTCGACACACTATATTTTTTTATATAAATTAGTAATATTAACAAATTACTGGGTGTCAATATCGAAATCTTATAAGGTTAATTCTATTAATGCTTTCGAATATCTCTATCACGTGACACTAGTTTTTGTTTTTATATTATATGATTCATTATTATTCTACGTTTGGATGGTGAAACGAAATGATTTTCTCTGAAAACACTTCAATATCACTACAATTTGCTTTAAATTAAATGTACCATGTAAATCTTCATTTTGTCTTCAAAAAGAAACTAATATTGATGAAAGACAGAAAGTCGTTTCTTTACTTTTTTCATTAATTATTGGTTTAGTTTTTGGATTATTCAATGTACAAGGTAAAGAAATTTTTGCAGATACTTATATCAATATTTGAAAAAATTAAATTTGTTATCGCTTGATATTTTCCAAACATTATAAAATGACCCACATTATACAACTACTTTAGTACAGGTAATACTGATGTACACTATAAATAAGGCTGCATATCAAATGTACATTTGTAAAGCTGTATATAAACTGTACAGCTGTAAAACTGTATATAAACTGCAACTCTATAAAAATGTATATGTACTGCACATTTTTAAATCTGTGTATAAGCTATAAGTAATATAGATTCAAGCTCTGCATCTTGTGTGATAAAATATCTATCCATAGTTTATATGCAGTTTTACATCTGTACAGTTCTAGTATATATACATCTGTACAGTTGTACAGTTTATATACAGCTTTACAGATATGCATCTTTAGAACTGTATATCATTATTACTTGTACTAAAGTAGCTGTGTATCTAATTCTACATGGAATAACGTAACAAGTTATAGCCCAGCTTAAATATCTACATGTATTTGTTATGCTATATAGATAACTCCCTGTCTAAAAAGGATTCAACTTATATATATTTTTCCTTCAATTATTACCACATCATTTACGCATGTTACGAAAGATAAATTGAACTTCCTCCGATATACAACTTATCCTTGTTTTGTATAGTGAAAACAATATTAAGTGCAGGTTTATTTTAAGTATGCAAATAAAGGAATATACTATTTCACAATAAATGTGCAGTAGGCGGATCAAAGAAAAGTGGTTAAGACATTGTCTGGAAGGGTAGAGGTAAACACAAAATAGAAAACTAAAATCTGAGTAACACGATTCCTACCACAACAGGAGGTAATCTTATCGTATAGGTCGGATTCGTGGGGACAGAGGGGGGTGGCTTTAACTGTGTGTCAAGCTAATAGATGTTGGGACATAGGCTATGCAAAAAATAAAAGAATGAGGGGATATGGTTTTATCAAAGTTCGGAAAAAAGTGGTCAGTTTTAACTATTTGATAAAATGCATTTCATAAAAAAAATGATTCAAAGGTGTGCATGATCAAATGTTTAAATATTTATATCAAAGTTTTCCTTGTGTCATGATTTTATTTTCGATATTGATAAGACTCAAGTTCCGCAATTTCAAGTGTTGTTTTGGGTTGTGCTCGAGAGGAACACTATATGTATTGAAACAGGAAATAAAGGACATTCATTTACAACTTGAAAATTTGACGCGGCATTCCGGAGTTTCAACCATCACTGTTAATACAAAATCAGAAGTAGGACACAGCCATACATAAAAGGCGCATCGTGGCTGGAAATTCAAACTTAGCTTAAATTTAAAAAACAATAATTGAATCACGACAACAATCACATAGTGTACAGGCAACGTCCAAATTCAGTCTCGAGTATACCTTTTTCAAATCCTATACCAATCCGACTTGTATCTTTCGTATAGTACAAAACGACCGTATTTGTCACGAGAGCGTCCCGATTCTGCCGAATATAAGCCGATAATGACCCAACAGAGATCAGACATATTCGGTTGAGTTTTCCCAAACGTTACGGGACGTACCTTACTGTCGGGGTGCTTGCCTGCATTCCCCGGACTATTCCCGATTTGTAGTAATCGGTTACGAATGTATACGACTTCGTTAAGACATTGTTCGAATATTCCAGGTCAATGAGGATAATTATCTAATTTTTAAAATTCTTGTCTTAGCGCTGTCTGATCTCAAACGGGAGCTATAATTGGCACTGTGTGAACGCGGCATTATAGGCCATCTCTCACGGTCGGCTCGGTTCCCGAAGGCGTTTGCTGAACATTTGAATATTTTCTGCAATTGGTCAGAAACAGTTGAAAGGCGCTTTTTTAAGTAGGCGGTCATCTTTGTTATTGTGGATTGTTATTATTTGGTTTGTTTACTATTATTTGCAGTCTGTACTCCACAACGGCTGCTTTAATTTCAGGGCCAGGTTGGTCAGTTCGGCAGCCCTATAACCACGATGATTAAGTACTAGTCGACGGGTCTCGGACATAGTAAAAATGATGACAGGAAACTTTATCAGGACCAAAGTCGTAAGACAGTGAAATGGCGGACCATTATCCACTACCTACGATACAGACCCTCAGATGTGAGTCGTCATAATATGTCCCGAATTATGGGTGTAAGTGATCATACGTGGGAATATACGAAAAACATCAAGTTTTGGAACGTACTGTACAACGTTGAATTGGTTTCTGTCATCAAAAGGAGTATGTCGTTGATCCATCTACTAGTATCAGTAAAACAACATCGTGGTTATCGGGTAAAGTCAAGCTGACCCAGCACGTCCTTTCAGTTGTGATGACTGAGAAGTGACGGATGTTAGGAACTGGTGTTGACATGTCCATAATTATATATAACTGCGAAAGCCCGTCGTCACACTAGAACACAATCGTACCACGCTCATCGCGAGCTTTAATAATTTCAGACTGGGGTTAGGTCACGGTATGAGCGGCATGAAAAGATGATACTACGTCCCCATTACGCCTCTACAACGAACCCGATATAAAAGAGGTATAATAAAATTGAGAATGGAAATGAGGAATGTGTCAATGAGACAACAATACGACCATAGAACAGACAACAGCGGAAGGTCACCAACAGGTCTTCAATGCAGCGAGAAATTTTTGAAACCGGAGGCGTCCTTCAGCTGGCCCCTAAACAAATATATATACTAGTTTAGTGATAATTAACGCCATACTAAACTCCAAATTGTACACAAGAAACTAAAATTAAAAATAATACAAGACTAACAAAGGCCAGTGGCTCCTGACTTGGGACAGGCGCAAAAATACGACAGGGTTAAACATGTTTATGAGATCTCAACCCTCCCCCTATACCTCTAGCTAATGTAGAAAAGTAAACGCATAACAATACGCACATTAAAATTCAGTTCAAGAGAAGTCCGAGTCTGATGTCAGAAGATGTAACCAAAGAAAATAAACAAAATGACAATAATATACATTATATAAATAACAACAGACTGCTAGCAGTTAACTGACATGCCAGCTCCAGACTTCAATTAAACTGATTGAAAGATTATGTCTTCATCATGAATATCAGGCACAATCCTTCCCGTTAGGGGTTTAGTATCATACCATCATAACATATATGACAAGAACATAACCCGTGTCATGCCAACAACTGTTTTTTTTTAAATAAATGTGTTTAGTTTCGATGCAAAGACACTATAAGTGAATCAATATTAACGCCAAAATATGCAATCTTTAATGACCTGACAACAGTATCGTAACTATATCCCTTTAAATCTTCTGGAGTGAATACTGACCTTTTTCTGCATTGTAAAGAATATTTCCATAAAAAATTGTATGTAAAATACTTGAACTTGAAGTCTGCACGTTGATATATATTTACGAATGATGTCCTTATACCGATGATCAAATTAAGTGAATGTTTTGACTAGTTTGTGATATCGAAAACCCTGGTGTGATAATTGTTCAGTAATACATAAATTTCTCTCGTTAAAATCTAAAACATTGTTACATACACGAGCGAATCGTACAAGTTGAGATATATAAACACCGTAATATGGTGACCAGGAAACGTCACCATTTAAAACTGGACATTTAACGATAGGAAATGAAAAATCATCTCTTTTATCATAATTTTTAGTATTAAGCTTTCCGTTAATTATATAGATATCAAGATCGAGGAAGAGGCAGTGGTCATTATTAGTATTAGCTTTATTTAAAGTAAGTTCAACAAGAAGTCTTGTAAGTTATTTATCGTAAAAACAGTGTAGTTTTGCTGATTGTTGTTATACAATATGGCGAACGGGGGGACAATTCCAAAAAACCCAGACTAAAACGTATGCTGAAATAGCTTCTTCCGAAGATATATCTTCAAACGATCATTCAGTAAGTGATGTAAAACCCATTTTCTTAATGGAAGATGAATTATTTGGCTCTAGTAAGCCCACAAGAGATCAATATCTCACGCATGTCGAACTATATAAAACAGTAGAATCCCAGTCACTTAAAAGGTTTACAAAAAGTGGGGGGATGTGGAGGTTATACTTTGATAATCATGAGGACAGGTAAAAAAGCTTACTAATGGTATTGTAATTCGAAAGAAGCTTATTCAAACATATGCCAGAAATCTTATGGTAGCTAATAATGAAAACCGATCAAACATTTGGGTGAGAGTAAAAAATATACCCTGCTCATCAGCGGATTATGGACAAATCCAGAGATCATTAGAAGAGAAAAACTGCATTGTTCACAAAAAAAAATAGGAAGAGGTTAAGAGTTGATGGGCGTCTTACAAACTGTCAGACCCGTGATCGCTTTGCTATTATTTGTGATCCCATCCCCACACCGTTACCAAAAACTCTTCTTATCGGTAAATATAGAGCTATAGTTCTCCACAGGGGCATAGAAGACACTCAGAAAACGGTCAAATGCAACAAATGTCTGCAAGAGGGGCATAAGCTTTTTGAGTGTTCAAATGACTTGGTATGCAGAACGTGTGGAGGCAGTAGACATAGATCTAATTACTGCACTACTTGTCCGGATGACTGGTTGTGTCAAACTTGTGGAAAATCCGGCCATACAGCACAATACTGTAATGCTGAAACTGTCCTCTTCTGTGAAGACAGCCAGTCAGAATCCGATTCAGATTCCGAAAACAAATTTAGGCATCAGGAAAACGGAAAATATGATAAACCCCAATCACCAGATCTGTCGAATTCAAAAAGCAGCTTAACATTCAACAAATAAATAATTGAAACCGTAGAGAAACAAGACAGTAACAAACAAAAAAATCAATCAAAAGACAATCGGAAAGCATCTGATACAAATTCTGCAGACGAAAAGAGGCAGGTTGGACAAGATAAAAGACAAAAAGACAAAAAAGACAAACTACACCGTTCTTCTAGCGATCAGCAAAGTATAGATCCCTTCTTAAAGGAAGCTTTTCGAACACCTTCTCAAAAACCCAACGATGAGACAAGAACACGCAATAAACAAAATGCAACCACCCTACTGATGAGCTGCATGCAAGAGAGGAAAAAATAAATCTTAAATTCCTCTAAACAAAAAGTCCACGAGTTGAATTATAAGTCATTAGCAGAGTACGGGATGATCCCAGATGCAGGGGAAACCAAAGAGGAGATGAAACTAAAAAAAGATCCAAACAGTGTTAAAAGGAAGTTGGACGTGAGGGATGAGAAAAAAAAGCTGAAAGCAGTGCAAAGATGCAAAGAAGAAGTTGGAGGCAGCCACCATTCTAGACAAATCCTTGAATGAAGATGATGTTGAAGACGAGGAGTTGAGATGTTTAGGGGCGGAGTTAATAAGCACAGAAGAAGAATTAAAATCACACAGATTACAAAATGAAGTTGAAGTTGAAGGAAGAGCTAAAGAGAAAACAGCTGGAGTTAGAAAAAGAGAAAGGTGAGAGTTAAAGTTCATTACAAAAAAAGTGGCTACGACATCTAGCGGCAAAAGTAATGGGAAAGTTTTACAGAAAAAAATCAATTAAAGACCCTTCACTAAATGAACTTAGGCAATTTGAAAAATTAAATGAAATAGTAGACAAGAAGTTATCAAAACTAAGTCTTCTTGAGCAAACAAATGATTCTGGTTCGTCTTCTAGTACTTCATAAAATCTCACTCTGTCACTGCGAGGAAGGGAAAAAAGAGAGTTGAATGTATTAGGGTTTCGGACAGTTCCGATTCAGAGTCAGATTGTGACGGAAAGAAAAGGAAGAAAAACAAGAAAACCAAGTCCGGAATTGAAGCAAAGTCTTCCGACAAAGTCAAAACTCAAATCCTCTGGCCCCAATCTGCTCTTCAACATGAATTCGTTAACGAGTCTGTGTCCTTTAACGATTAAGATCCTAAACTTTTTACTGCAGGTGAACTAGAGATAATTACAAGTTAAAACATTTCAGAAAAAGAGCGGTCAGGTCGGTTAAATCTGCTTAAGAATAATAACGTATTATAGCGATATTTATTCTTGGAAAGGTCTGCTATCTTTCTATGACGCGTGGTTACGCAAAATTGAGTTAGGTCAGAAGTCCTGGGATGATGATCCATCGTCTATTGAAGTTCCTAATCTTACTTAGTACGTTGTGCCTAAAGCCTGATCATCCTTATTTTCCCATCAAGTCGTCGGAAAATAAGGATGATCAGGTTCGGTTTTGTACTCTATTTAATAGGAACCGTTGTACGCACAAAGGATCACATACAACTTTCATTAAAGGTCAGCATAGAGTAGTTCAGCACACTTGTGCAGTATATGGGAAAAAGATAAAAGCAATCTAAGTCATCCAGAATGTGCTAACTCCTGTCATAATTTTTCCAAAGTCCGGATGACTAGAAATATCTTTTTTCTCCAATGAATCCTGACGCAAAAATTTGTTATCCTGAGTATTTGAAACAAAATCTAGCAAGTACAAATTTTTCTACCGGGAACTACGGTAGTATATGAAGGTAATGGGGATTTTTCAAATTGTTCAGTTTGCAAAGAAATACACAATCTCGATAAACATTGGTTTGAGTTTTAAGAAAGATCTGTGTCAGATCACGATGTTATTATGAGTTCGGAGAAGTACAATTTTGAGGAAAGTAAAATCCCAGAGGTTTCGAATTTGAATATATAGACTTCTTCAAATTCATGTTAACAGATTATTTTGATAGAAACATTTGTCAATTTTTGGAATTCGGTTTTCCTATTAGTTGTGAAAATTATACTGATTTTTCTGCTGAGAAGGTCGTCTAAAATCACAAGGGAGCAGTCGAGTTCTCGGATGATTTAGATAAATATTTGAAAAAAGAAATCCAAAAGAAAGCAGTATTAGGACCGTTTCACGTAAACCCGTTTTCTCATGATATTGTCATTTCGCCGCTGAATAGTGTCCCCTAAAAGGTTCTCAGTAACGGAAGATCATGTTAGACTTAAGTGTAAGAGGAGGGGTTGCTATCAACGGGTATATCGACAAAGACAGCTATTTAGGGAACGAGGTTCATTTGAAATATCCAAATGTTGATGCATAAGTAGAGCTTATTGAAAAACATGGTCGGAACTGTTTTATTTTCAAACGGGACTTGAGTAGGGCTTACAGACAAATTTGCATTGACTTACACGATGTTCATTTAGTTGGATAAAAGTGAAATGATCATTTATATTTCGATAGAGTCCTCAGCATGTGTTTGCGATCAGCAGCTCATATATGCCAGCGTGATACAAATGCAGTTGCGTTCATGCATCGGCAAATGGGATTTGATATAGTTACATTGTAACTATTTAGATAATTTTGCAGGGGTGGAATCAGTTGACACAGCCGATCAGGCTTATATTGAATTAAAGCATTTTCTTGATTCTTGTGGTTTAGAAGAATCATCTCATAAGGCTGTTTCCCCTAGTACTAGGATGGAGTTTCTGGGGATAATATGTGATACTAGTAAACTTTTGTTACAAATTCCTGACGACGAATTAAAAGATATTCAGGAAATTAAACTTTTTTGGAAAAACAAGAGATCAGCCAAATTCAATCTTTGGTAGGGATATTAAATTGTATGGCGAGCTGTGTTAGACCTGGACGTATATTTATGAGCAGGTTTCTCAATTGGCTAAGATCAGCTTACGATCAAACTGGTTATATTGTAGTGCCTAGTTATGTTCAAAAAGATATATTGTGGTGGGTCAATTTTCTACCTCATTACAATGGAATATCAATGATGATGTTAGAGGAATGGTCGAAACCGGATGAAGTTTATTCTTCTGACTCTTTCTTGTCGGCTTGCGGTGGTTGGTTTAGTAGAAAATTCTTTCATCAAGTTTTAAAGTTGTGGGCGCAGTGCTTCAGGGGAAAGATAATTCGTATTTTGTGCGATAACACTACTTATGTTACTGTAATTAGCACAGGTAAGTCCAGAGATACATTTTTACAGTGTTGTCTGAGGGAGCTTTGCTACATTGCTGCTATATACGAATTTGAGATTAGGGCTGTTCATTTAGCAGGAACTGAGAATAGGTTACCTGATTATTTATCGAGAAGTTATACTTCGGATAAATGTGTTGCATTGTTTTATAATGCTGTATCAGGTTCATTAGAAGAGTATAGTGCGGAAGAACATTTGTTTAAATTTTCGCATAAGTGGTAATTACGTTGATAAAGTTTATAATTGAACAAGCATTGGACAGTCAATAGATGAATTTTTGAATGCTTTTCAGAATTAGAATTAATACAGTTAAAAGAGGATGTTAAAGTTTCTACTAGAGCTGCATATGCGCTAGGATCGAAGAAAAACTTATTAGTCCAATGGAGAGCCTTTTTACTATTTTGCACGTACTTTAATATGAGTTTTCTTCCTGCAAATTTGGATACTACTTGTTGTTATGCACAATTTCTCGGTCGGTCTTTTAAATTTGTAGATTCTATTGAGAATTATATTAATGGTGTAAAAGTTATGCATTTAATGTTGGATTATACCTTTCAACACTAATACAGTTTTGTTTATAAATTACTGATTAAAAGATTGTCATGAACCAAGTTTCATATGCCACGTAGAGCTTTTACCATTTCGCCAGATATTGTATTAGAGAAATTTTAATTAAGAAAATGGTTCTGATTGTGTATATTGGTGGTTTTTTTTTGTTTGCCTTTTTCTTAATGTCTTGGAAATCCATCAAGAATAACAGAAGACACTACAGATTGAACATCTGTTGGAGGGGATAACCTCTCCAGATATTTTGAAAGAAGGTCAGCTTTTGTTCCTAGACGTATAGTACCATTTTGACTAAGCGATGGAGGGAAAGCATGATTCTCATGTCTGAAAAAATTGTCAAGGTTTCCATCTCTTGATTGACAAGCAATATACAATCTTGAAAATAAAGAACAATTACTTTTCAAAGCAATTAGCTTGTGATCTGCCGTAGACGTTTTCTTTGCAGGAGGGGGTGTTTGAAAAACGGTAACTTATTCCTATTGATTTTATCAAAGACAGACGTTGTTCGATCAACAAGGCGTTCTTTCGTATACTTTTCAAACTGTTCTTGTCCCAATTATTCTATTATGTTAACAGTTTTAACAACTGATATTTCAACAATGTTCTTCGAATCTAATACTAGAAATTCCTTACTTGTCTCAAAAAACGGATTTCCAAGATCATCAATTACATCATACAAAGACACATTGTCATTTCGGAGAGATTCTTGAAAAGGATAATGTTCGTTCATGATGAAGTTTATTAGATGCGTTATTGTTCACAAAGCATTCAGTGACATTTTCAAATTCATTTACCAACCTAGCCAATTCAGCCCCTGCAACCATCCATCTACGAAGCTGCATGCAAGAGAGGAACCTGTGAAAAAATAAATCTTAAATTCCTCTTAAAAAAAAGTAAAAAAAGTAAAAAACAAAAAACATTTACTAAAATTATATGTTTTTAATTTTATTCAAATTCTATATATATTTTTGTTTACTCTTTCTTATAACTATAAACTGTGTCTATAATGTTAACATGAACAGAGTTTGTGAGTGTGATGTCTATATAACAGATAGAATACATTCGAAGAAGAAAAAATTAAATACATGTACATGCAAAGAGTTATTCAAAATATGGTAATTATTTCAAATTTAGCTAAAGGTCTATATGAATATAAAAAAGAAGATGCGGTATGATTGCCAATGAAACAACTATCCACAAAAGACCAAAAAGACACAGACAGTAACAACTATAGGTCACCGTACGGCCTTCAACAATGAAGACTGTTTAGAATGTAAAAACAATTTTTAAATAAAGAGGCAAAAACTCTATCAGAAACAAACACTGTTTATTATAAGTCACTTGGAACTGGTACTGCATTTAAGAACTGTAAACGCATCAATATCATGTTAAAACATTTTGTTGATATGTCCAATATAATTCACTTATATGGATCTCAGCTAGGCAGTAAACTAATTCAATTTTACAGTTGCATGTTTGGCTTTGATATACTGTCAAGGTCCATTCATCTAGTATGTCAACTTATAAATTTCCATAGATGGTTAAAATCAGTTGAAATATCAATTTCACAAAATAATGATGTATCCACATTATGTTGCAATGTAAATCCTGTATATGATGATGCAGAATATAAATCCTCCTAAAATTATTCAGTTGCTTACATTCCATATCATGCACATGTTGGTTGTAAAAATAGTTCAGGTAGTTGTTAGTTCATACAAGGTCAACACATCAACCTTTGATGTTGAATCTGTAAAAAGTTTAACATCAAAATAATAACACTTCAAAACTTATTAAATACTGTACATTTCAATTACCTATTATATAAGATAAACTAAAAAGGAAAAAAAATGGATAGCAGAAACATGTGTTTTACGTAAAGCTATACCAAAATCTTGAAAAGAAAAATTAAAGAGTGAAACATCAACAAATACTAAAATTCATATTCAACAAGTTATAAAGATGAATTGCCATTGTATTACAATCTGGACAAAATTTCATTCAAAGAAAAAAGAAATATATAATATTTTAATTAAATCTAATAAAGAGCTCCCAGTAGGATTTTATGTATGGAAAAATCATTTCACTTTTGATAACGTTACTTATTTTATAAAGAAGAACCTTAATTTTACATTTCATTTTTTAAAAGATAATAGAATGAAAATGTTTAGAGGGACATTACAGCATAACATTACAGCAATTAATCATGATTTTGACCGTCGGAAAATATCTGATAATACAGATTATGTGATTTGTTTCAAATGTGATAACAATAATAATTTTTCTTTGAATGTAAATGGGTAAAGAATTATTGGTCAATAATTTATGACACATTTATGTATTTTAATATAGATAAATATGTCTTATGTCTTAAAAATTTTGTACTTGGATATAAAATTGAAGATATTGAATATAATCCACTTAATCATGTCATAACAATGATTTATTTTGTGATTTATAAATGTTTTTATTTATCAGAAAAGAGAACTAAATTTGTGAACATGTTGTCAGTTCTAAAAAATGAAATTGAAACACAAATGTTATATCATCAAGATAGTCTATTTTTGAGAAAATTTCAGAGGAAAATATCAAAACTTTGATTATATTTTTTTTATGAGAATTATACCTTAATAGTCCATCAGCTATTTTTCAAAAACGCTCTAGTTAAGGAGTTTGTGTTACACCCCAGGGTACCGGGATTTTTTTTTGGATAGAATTCAACGTCATTATCTTATTGATAAAATACAAGGTATTACACTTAATAAAAAGCGTCCAAAAGAGGCTTGAAATTTCCCTTTCAATGGTCCTCTCATTTATCAATCACGACTAAGTAATTTTTATTTAAAATTGTTAATATAAAGCGATTAAAAATAATAAAAGTATGGGCATAAACATCCAAAACAGATATAAAACTATCATATTTAATGTTCCACTTTTTATTTTTTGTTTTAGAAAATGGTTTATTCACATTAAAAACAATCCTATTTTTTTAGTTAAATTTAAGGCTTATTTTCTCTTTTCATAAAGAAATTTGTTATACAATCACCCGGTTTTGTAAATTAAACATTAGACTTGATCATTATGCAATGTTTAAACTATTTGCAGTATTTATATATCGTCTAAAATGTGAATTATTTGATAAAACATATGTACATGTACGTGCAAATACTCGTGAAATACCGGAAATCATTACATTACTGTCTTCGATTCAGTATACAACATGTACCATGTCTTTACACATAAGCATTATCAATTTTCAACTAAAAACAAACATTGAATTATCGATTTATGTAGTTTTTGTGACACAAATTATTTTATAAAGTGAATGCATAACGGAATATTTATGAAAAAAATACAAATTAAGGTTAAATACTTGCGTTCAGAAAAGGTGCACTCTATCGGAATCAATAACGGTGTGCTTGATAACATTTTTTGTTTTAGCTCTGTGGTTAATGAGTAAAGATTGTTAAGTCATTCAATCGAAAAAACATCGCTTTGAATGAAAGTCAAATTGTCAGTTGTTGGATTTGGTCAGACTTTTTACTTTCTTAGGTTTCTTTGAGATACAAAAAAAAATAAATGGCATTGTTGGTGTATGTTTAAATAAAAATTCTGTTAAACGTTGGTTGTTATATCCTTAAAATGTTGCGATATGGTAGAAATGGTTAACCATGAAACATCCGCATAAAAAGAACTTTGAAAAACTCGAATGGACCGAGATGAAACTGATGTTTTGAAATTGTTTCAGACACTGCAAAGCTGGCCAAATCCATTTGAAACATCTGAGCAGTTATATTGCTTGTCCTGTGGTTCTGTGGTGTCTTCGGAATTAATGTGCGACCTTCTAAACACGTATAAAAAGGAAAAGTTTGTTTCAGAAATTTTCATTACGGAAAGGCTTATTCTAAAAAGCAACCGAAATCTTCAAACCAATCAAAAGAAAATCATTGCTTGCATTTTCAAGAAAGGAAATGAAAGACAAGCAGTTAATGGCTGATAACAACAACAAAACATTGAAATCCGATACAAATCTTTTTTGTCGCCGACTTTTCAGAGCCCAGACAAGACAGTTGGTTATGCGAGAGGTTCTCCAGTTTGAATTAGGTCCTCTTCCATGGTCATTTGCAAACTTTGATGGTACACATGTAAACAAATCTGTCCTGGTTGGTCTTATAGAAAAAGGACATTCATGAGGAAAGCATGTGGATATTTAATGGCATGGCAGTCGTTCAATCCATTACTAGGATACCAAATACTTTTTCTTATTTGACCATTGTTGTTTTTAAAACCCAACCTTTTAGTTTCAAAAAGAGGTCTCCGCATTGATTTTGTCACTTATAAGTATCTCACAATATCCATAAAAAATTAGAACGGCAGTTCCTTTGCAGAGCAAATCATTACGATAAGTTTTAGATCATCACAATCGTGTCCTTGGTAATGGAATAAATGTTTGTCAGTATGGAGAAACAAAGTTGCTCTTGTTGAATTCTTTGTGTCGAAATAGAGTAAACAATCCTATAGATTTACACTTGAAGGTATACATTTATTTGTATCTCACGGAAGTATGTGCCACAAAATATATGTTGAAAATAAAATAGTGTAGAATGCTCTGAGCTTCTAAGCAAACAGGTAGAAACCGATAAAAAATGTTTCTACATGCAAAAATACGCGGCAGACAAAGGTTACGATTCTATTTTTATAAAATATTCTGACACTGATGTGGAAGTATTGGCCTGTCATTTTCACAGTTGCATCAATTCTAATATTGTTAGTCTGATTTGTACGTCTTCCAAATACAGATTATCTAATGTCCAATCAATGTATGCGAAATTACTGGATTATGTTTGTAGAACACTGGTAAAGGAAAAAGCAAAGCATTCGTCGTTTTTACACGTTCTGTTTAGTTTTCAGAAAATCTTCCCATCTTGGTGAACACTTTTAATAGGTAGGCAAAGAGTTATCGAAAACACTCGATAGGTTTTTGTGTTCAATATATGGCTACGAAATTATTATCATCGATGAATTAAGATTCAGAACTTTTTGAAATACAAAAAACATGCATTGTCATCTACAGTCCCTAAACAAAAGATGCAATGTCAATCACATGTATCAAGCCAACTTTCAGGTGAAGATTTGGGAAATCTGCTCTTGAACACAACACTATTCCGTCGCCAAACAACTATGGTTTGATTGTTAAGAACGATTTGATCAGTATCAATTGGCTAGACCAACCACCAGCGTTATATGCATTATTAATTCTGATAAGTTGTTTATGTGAAAATGCTTGCGCCAACAATATATGTTCATGTGTTCGTCAAGGTTTATCCTGAACAAATAGCTATGAATGCTTGAAAGCTTGTAGCACGAAGGATTAACAAATCGTTGAAATTGCTAACGATGACGACGAAGATGATGGAGATGATGATGATGATAATTCGGTTGATGCAGGTGACCAAACTGATGATGATTCTATTGATTGACCTTCTTCGTGACCTTAAATGTGGTAATTATGTTGTTATTTTTCGAATAGAGATCTAGAAACCCTGACAGTTTTGAGTTATTTCATGAATGTGATGTATAGATATGTGACAGAATCGTGCATTTCTGGTTGATTCTATGTTTGTGTTTCTTACCTTTGAACATTTTTTAACAGTCTTTAGTTAATTGATGCTCTATGTTTCAATGTAACAAATATACCATTTTAACAAGAACATTAGTACGTATGTTTTTTTTTTATTCAAAATCATGAATATTGGAAATTACCCTCTCCCTTCTTTTCTTGGTACTCTACCATTTAAGAATTACATATAAAATAGCCTGCGTTTTAATAAGATATGATTTGTTCCAAAAATAGTACTGAATATTTGGTTATTTTTTTATATACTTTTATATAAGTCCCTTTAACCCCTTTTGGATACTTTTTTCAAAAGTATAATACCTCTTAAAATATTCTTCAGACATTACTCTTTATATTTATACAAAAGAATTGCGGTACCCTGTAACATATATGCTTTTTTTATTATTCAAAATCATGAATTTTGGAAATTGCCCTCCCCCTTTTTTCTTGGTCCTCTACGATTTAAAAGTTAAATGAAAATTTGCCTGCGTTTAAGTAAGACATGACTTGTTCCATTTAATAAGAAAAATAGTACTGAATACTTGGTTATTTTTTAATATTTCTGTAAATATGTGTAAAACAAAATTTTTGATATACTCTCAAATAAGTCTCCTTTTAACCCCTTTTGGACACTTTTTCAAAAGTATAACTAAGTTTAGGTAATGTATGGTATAGACAATACCTTATATGTAACATGCCTAATGTATATTTTGCTGTCATAAAGCAGAATTTGTATGATTGTCTAAAAACTTGATGCTCACTTGCATACTTCTCCAAAATTTTCTAATTATAAATATATGTTAGATTATTTGTGTCTGCAATTGAATTTATGCAAACTAATTCCAAATGTTTATAAAACATGTCTAACAAAAATAAGATTAAGAAGCCACAACTAAGCAATAGAAAATGGAAGATTTTATGGTATAAAAAGAAATAATAGAACCTGTGCTTTTTGTAAAAATGATATAGAGAGTGAGTTTCATTTCATCCTCAAACATCCATTTGTTTTAGGTTTTAGAACGATTAAATTAAGCCATTTTATTGGAAAAAAACATCGATGTACAAATTTATTAGACTAATAGGAACACACAATGCAAAAGAGCTGTGTTATTTTGGTAAATTTAAATTAAGATCTTTTTGGGAATTTGATGAGACTGTCGTTAATGTGAGAGGGTTGGCGCTATGGGACCAGGTTTGATCCACCATTTTCTACATTTGACAATGCCTGTGCCGGGTCGGGAATGTGACAGTTTTTGTCCATTCGTTTTTGATGTGTTTTGACATTTGATGTTGCCATGTGATTGTGGACTTTCCGATTGGATTTTCCTCTGGGCTCAGTATTTTTGTAATTTTACTTTTTAAGCTTAAAACTGAGATGATAAATTTAATGTTTGTGTATTATTACAACACCTTCTGCTATTCTGTCACATAGTTTGTGTGTATGTATGTATTGTATGTATTGTATGTATTGTATGTATTGTATGTATTATTGATGTTGATGTATTCAAATGTATACCTATCGCTTATATAGACTTTGGTAATATCAGGAAGATACCGAATACATATACTAAGATGTATAATATACAATTTTTTTGTATTGCTATGAGTTACAATTGATGACAAAAATCAGCAACGAGGGATCAAAACAACATCTGATACACTTTAATAATACTTTTAGATATTTGGATGATATTTTGGCTCTCAATAATGACGACTTCAGTAGGTATACAAAAGAAATTTATCCTGTTGAACTTACTTTAAATAAATCTAATACTAACAATGACCACTGTCCTTTCCTCGATCTTGATATCTATATCATTAACGGAAAGCTTAATACTAAAATTTATGACAAAAGAGATGATTTTTTTCATTTCCTATCGTTAATTGTCCATTTTTAGATGATGATGTTCCCTTGTCACCATCTTACGGTGTTTATATATCTCACCTTGTACGATTCGCCCGTGTTTTAGATTTTAACGAGAGTAGTTTATGTATTACTGAAAAATTATTACACCAGGGTTTTCGACATCACAAACTAGTCAAAACATTTACTAACTTTTATCATCGGTATAAGGACTTCATTCGTAAATATAGCTCAACATACAGACTTTTTATACGTTTCAGATATTTCACATCCGATATCTTATGGAAATATTCTTTACAAAGCACAAAAATGTCAGTATTCACCTCAGCAGCTTATCAAACCTTTTTAAAAATAGACTTATTAAGAAGGGATATAGTTACAATACTGTTGTCAGGTCATTAAAGATTGCATATTTTGGCGTTAATATTGATTCACTTACAGGGTCTTTGCATCGGAACTAAACACATTTATTCAAAATTGTTGGCATGACACGGGTTATGTTCTTCACATATATGTTATGATGGTATGATACTAAACACCTCACGGGAAGGATTGTGCCTGATATTCATATGATGAAGACATAATCTTTCAATCAGTTTAATTGAAGTCTGGAGCTGGCATGTCAGTTAACTGCTAGCAGTCTGTTATTATTTATACAATGCATATTATTGTCATTTTGTTTATTTTCTTTGGTTACATCTTCTGACATCAGACTCGGACTTCTCTTGAACTGAATTCTAATGTGCGTATTGTTATGCGTTTACTTTTCTGTATTGGCTAGATGTATAGGGGGAGGGTTGAGATCTCATAAACATGTTTAACCCCGCCTCATTTTTGCGCCTGTCCCAAGTCAGGAACCCTCTGGCCTTTGTTAGTCTTGTTTTATTTTTAATTTTTGTTTCTTGTGTACAATTTGGAGTTTATTATGGCGTTCATTATCACTGAACTAGTATATATATTTGTTTAGGGGCCAGCTGAGGGACGCACTGGGTGCGAGAATTTCTCGCTACATTGAAGACCTGTTGGTGACCTTCTGTTGTTGTCTTCTCTGTGCTCGGGTTGTTGTCTCTTTGACACATTCCCCATTTCCATTCTCAATTCTATTAATATGTAAAACGTATTACAAAAGGTTAATGTAGCGATCGATAGGGAGTTGGAATATCACGACTGGATTATTCGGGTTAGTGAAATGTGTGTATTGCTTTTATGTTAGTTGGTATGTGCTGCGTATCGATTAATTGGGTAAAGCGATTTGTCACTGCTTTTCACAGTTTTATTATGTATTGTTCTGCAACAATACTGTCCCATTTAACCTCTATCTTTGCAAAAAATACCCATTTTGGGTCCTTTTTGTCATTGCGCGCTTCACTTGTTGTAGTAATTGTACTACCTTGTACTTCAAATATTTGAATTCACATTTCTGATGAAGTTAAATCTGGAAAAGCAATATTTTTCACATACTACATAAATGTACAACTTTATGCTGATGCATGTCCTTTTATTATACGTTTTACATATTGAATGCATTATACATTTTGCTTAAATGGTAGATAATTATAATTACTAAGGCTTTGTGATATTTATTTTCACCATATTTGAGCGACTTTTAATAATTAAATATGATAGTACTCTATTTACCTAATTTTATTTTGAATAAATGACCAAACAAATTTAATATGAGCTCAATAGTTATAGTTATATAAAACATGAACAAGTCTTTTCCATATATAATATAAAAATTTATGTACAAAAATGACGAGTTAACCCAATCATTAATTTGAATTGTATCATGATTACATGTCAGTACTATACTATATATTGTAATACGCCCATGGAAAACATCAAAGCAAGTATACTTATACTGACCTAAATGTTTACTTCCTTATTCATAATATTATATAATAATAAATGATAAAACCGCCACGAAACGTTATGATGTTGCTAACATTGGAGCTGCTCATACTTTTAGTGATAAATGTAAATACAATATCGGGTAAGTGATCCTTTGATATGTTTTGTACCAGAACCAATCAGGTATTTCTATATTTTATGGTAATCATGGTAATGTTCTATGCATAGCACCAAAATGTCGACATTCGCCTGAAAAGTTTACCAAACCTTTAAACCGAATTATGTGCAAGTAATACATCTTTCACTTCTCCGATCTACTAGACCCTGTAGAACCTTCCGTAACCGCTCCGTCTGCTTTTTACTCTTAAAACCTTTCACTTTGCGTACCATAATCAATGTAAACAATATCTACCGGCAGACGATTGTTTACATTGCCGACTGACATCCGGGACTTTGAGTAAGTCGTTCTAATTTTATACAACCATTTCTATTTAACTTTTATTAATTTATTTTTAACTAAATGAAAATATGGAAACAATTAATGACATTTAATCGATAATAATTATCTTCTGCGAAATATGACTTTTTCAGCCATTTTGCGACATCGAAGTCAATCGCGAGTTATCTCCCGTTGACCACTTCCAAATTACGTTAAAATCGCCAGAAGAGTACATCCTTAATGAAAACAAATATCAAATAGTTTCTCTCATATGGTCTTTGTTTCGGAAATGAACACATTTGCCTTAGTTTAAACACATTTATTTATAGAGGATTGGGAAACAAGTTTTGCAACTTATATTAATCCCTTTCCACTTTGCGGGTGCGAGTGCTGCCTACTCTTTTTCGAAATCTACAAGGGTGTCTTTAACGTGCAAGAGATATATGGCTCTCTCTTAAATAAAGGCAACAGTAGTATACCGCTGTTCAAACTCATAAATCCATGGACAAAAAACAAAATCGGGGTAGCAAACTAAAACTGAGGGAAGCGCATTAAATATTAGAGGAGAACAACGACACAACACTACAATGTAACACACACAGAAACGGACCAAGCATCAGACAAAATCCCACGAGAATAACAAATATAACATAAAAACCAAATACATGAATTTGGGATAGACAAGTACCGTGACACGTCTTATCGCAATGTCAATTTACACTAAAAAAAGAGAAAACAAACAACGCAACGTTAAATTGTAACACACACAGAAACGAACTATAATATAACAATGGCCATATTCCTGAATTGGTACAGGACATTTTTAAAGGAAAAAATGGTGGGTTGAACCTGGTTTTGTGGCATGCCAAACCTCCCCTCTTATAGCCATGTGAAATATAACATTAAAATGACAACTCAACACCACAGGACTACAATATAAACAAATTGGAGAACACAATTGACAAAGAAACACACGAACAAGAGCCAACAAAAGGCAACAAGTTCAAACATTTTTACGCCAGAAGTCATTTTGTCCACACAAGATCTAATAGTGACGCCCAGATACAAAAGTTTGAAAGCGGAAACAAGCACGAAGTCGAACAGCATCTAGGACCAAAAGATAAAAAAAGGTTGTGCCAAAAACGGCCAGGGTTTTCTGTTAGTTACCAGAGCAACCCTATTATTTAAAATAATTTATACCTTTGCAAACAGTAAATTTATAAAATTACCACACAAAAGATTTACATGATGAAACTGAAGTATTAACTAATTACAGGAAACAACTGAAATACATTTCATAACCAGACATTTGCAACACAAAATGTAGACACATCCGAATAAGTTTAAACCTCAACGCCAAGTGACGTCATATTTGAAATTGTAAAAAATGACAAAAAAATGCTGTCATTCGAATTTGTAAAACAGATCATTAAAAAATGTAAAATGACGTCACATTTGAATAAATCTTAACACAGGTAAGCCATTTATCGTCCCCTTCCGACGGACTATCATCGTTTCCTAAAGGCCATACTCGCAAATGGTGTCAAGGGAGAGCCGAAAATTGAGTTCCTGAAATTTTCATACCGAACGGAAATCGAACCAGGAACCTTTGTGTTAGAAGTTCGATGCACTAAAAAAGTTTCAGTTGTTATCCGGATCCTAATACTGCATACGCTAGATATTCGTATTCATTTGTTTATATATGTATCTTCTATACAGATCAAACATGGCAATTTTAAAAGCTCAAACACAAAAAAAAGATAACAACTGTAATATTCCTGACTTTGAACATGCATTTTCCTGTGTAGAAAATAATGGATTTAACCTGGTGTATAGCTAGGTAAACCTCGAGCTTGTATGACAGTCGCATACAATTCCATTATAGTGTCAATGATGTGTGACAAAAACCCCAGACATAATAGATACAAATGACAAAATTAGGAGTACATTAGTCACTGTTGTGTTATAATCCTTATGACTTCAAAACAAACAAACATGTAACAAAGAAACACAAGAAGGTATGTAGATTAAAGCACATAAAATGAAAGACAAAAATTTCAAATTGCTTTTACCATAACCGGAAATCACAACGACGGGATGCATAAACTGAAAAAATAATCTCAACTTGCTGACTGTTAACTTACTGCTGTAAGATTTTGTCTTTTTGCATTGAAATTTTTTAACGATATTTAGATTTTTGATTTTATCATGTGCAAATTACACGAATAAGGTTAATGAATCTATAAAGTAGATTTTTAAAATTTATTTCAGGTATTTTGTAAAATCCCTTGTCAAAATTTGGGATTTTATAAAATCAGTTCATTGATTTTTAGAGATTTCACAAAGGTTCTGTACATAAACGTATATTAACGTTTTCCCGTTTGAATGGTTTTACACTAGTAATTTTGAGGTCCTTTATAGTTTGTTGTTCGGTGTGAGCCAAGGCTCCGTGTTAAAGGCCGTACATTTCCTATAATGGTTTATAAATTGTTATTTGGATTGAGAGTTGTCTCATTGGCACTCACAACACATCTTCCTGTATCTATTAACATTACTTTATATAATATATCTGAAGTAGTTGGTATCACGTTATATGACGTCAAACATAGATTTGATAAGACTATTTTTTAACTGTGACTGGTATGACATGACGTCAAACATATTAGGAGTTTGATAAAGTCTTTGGAACTGTCACTTAAAAATATCTCATTAGTTGTATTTAATATGTAACCTACTTAATCAGAAGTATATATTGAACATAAAAATGTACAACCTGTATAAAAATGTATTGTTTTGAAATGTGTAAAATATTTCTTTAACAGGATTTGTAAACAGTACTTGTACTTTCGATAATGGTACGTGTGGTTGGTTAGTCCTTGGTTTGGCTCAATACAAGTGGACGCTTTATATAAATCGTGGTAAAACATCTCATTCATTCACAGGACCAGACAAAGATCACACAACTGCTTCCGGTAACGTTTCAATGCAAACATATATATTTATATAACAACCAAACAAACAAGCAACAGCAGAGAAGCATCATATTGGAATTATTCTTCATACTACTCATATGTAAATGAACATACATGAGACCTTATAGGGTACATGCCCGTGAAGTAAAGTAAAGTTGAGCGACATCAGAAAGGGGAAAATACCATTTTGAAAAAACAAATGATAATCATTTTTCAATAAACTAACACCATAGCTATAGCATATATCTAAATCATTCAGCGCCGAGGAACGGAATCAATTAAAACAACTATGTTTGTTTCATTTCGGAAAGTATGTGATATGTTATTAAACGTTCTTCATTCGAAAGAATGACACGAATCGAATTAACAACTTGTACAATGCAATACAAGATAAAACCAATACGAAATCCAAAAATTAATCAGCACATGTCCAAAAATGCGTTGTTAAGCTATGAAAAACGTCAGTCCCGTCTCAATTACAATAAAAATGTGGTCATTCATTAAGGCCAATAGAATCCAAACAACAACTACAAAACACTGAACTTACTTATGTCACGATATAATTGAAGTTAATATCGTCGGCAAAAAAAACCCAAAAAATCAACATAAGCATCACAGCAAGACACGTTACTTTTTGGTGCTTTGGTGCAGTTCTATATATTCTAAAGGAATAAATAAAGGCAACAGTAGTATACCGCTGTTCAAAATTCATAAATCTATAGAGTAAAACAAATCCGGGTTACACACGTAAACTGAGGGAAACGTATCAAATATAAGAGAACTACGACACAACAGAGACACAACACCGAAACGTAACACAAACAGAAACGAACTATAATGCAAAAATGGCAATTTTCCTTACTAGGTACAGGGCATTTTATGAAAAAATGGTGGGTTGAGCCTGGTTTTTGGCATGCCAAACCTCCCGCTCTAATGGCAGTGTTAATTATAATTAAAATGACAACATTACACATTGTTACACGAAAGGGTACAATAAATAAACAGATAAATTGGAGAAAATATAGGACAGAGAAACAAACGAATAATAGCCATCAAGAGGTAACAGGTTAAACAATAGTTGTATACGCCAGACGCGCGCTAGGTCCACACAAAACTATATGTATGCTCAGATGTAAAAAGTTTGAAAGCCATAACAATTACAATGTTAAAGATTGCCGAGTACCAAAAATTCCAAAAAGTTGTGAGGTCAGGGTTATCATTCGAAAAACTAAGGATTTTCTTACAACAGGAGTAGATTACCTTAGCCGTATTTGGCACAACTTTTTGGAATTTTGGGTCCTCAATGCTCTTCAACATTGTATGTATTTGGCTTTTTTAACTATTTTGATCTGAGCGTCACTGATGAGTCTTATGTAGACGAAACGCGCGTCTGGCGTATAAAATTATAATCCTGGTACTTTTGATAACTATTTACACCACTGGGTCGATGCCACTGCTGGTGGACGTTTCGTCCCCGAGGGTATCACCAGCCCAGTAGTCAGCACTTCGGTGTTGACATGAATATCAATTATATGGTCATTTTTATAAATTTTCTGTTTACAAAACATTGAATTTTTCGAAAAACTAAGGATTTTCTTACAACAGGAGTAGATTACCTTAGCCGTATTTGGCACAACTTTTTGGAATTTTGGGTCCTCAATGCTCCTCAACTTTGTATTTATTTGGCTTTTTTTAACTATTTTGATCTGAGCGTCACTGATGAGTCTTATGTAGACGAAACGCGCGTCTGGCGTATAAAGTTATAATCCTGGTACTTTTGATAACTATTTACACCACTGGGTCGATGCCACTGCTGGTGGACGTTTCGTCCCCGAGGGTATCACCAGCCCAGTAGTCAGCACTTCGGTGTTGACATGAATATCAATTATATGGTCATTTTTATAAATTTTCGGTTTACAAAACATTCTTTTTTTTTGAAAAACTAAGGATTTTCTTACAACAGGAGTAGATTACCTTAGCCGTATTTGGCACAACTTTTTGGAATTTTGGGTCCTCAATGCTCTTCAACTTTGTATTTATTTGGCTATTTTTAACTATTTTGATCTGAGCGTCACTGATGAGTCTTATGTAAACGAAACGCGCGTCTGGCGTATACAATTATAATCCTGGTACTTTTGATAACTATTTACACCACTGGGTCGATGCCACTGCTGGTGGACGTTTCGTCCCCGAGGGTATCACCAGCCCAGTAGTCAGCACTTCGGTGTTGACATGAATATCAATTATATGGTCATTTTTATAAATTTTCTGTTTACAAAACATTGAATTTTTCGAAAAACTAAGGATTTTCTTACAACAGGAGTAGATTACCTTAGCCGTATTTGGCACAACTTTTTGGAATTTTGGGTCCTCAATGCTCTTCAACTTTGTATTTATTTGGCTTTTTTAACTATTTTGATCTGAGCGTCAGTGATGAGTCTTATGTAGACGAAACGCGCGTCTGGCGTATAAAATTATAATCCTGGTACTTTTGATAACTATTATCAGCCTGGGACAAAAACATCATTATCATCAAGAATAATACATAGTTTTGCAAACAGTAAATTTTATAAAATGACTATATAATAGATATACATGATAAAAATGAAGTGTTAATAAACTTATGATATTTAAGAGTTTTATCGTGAGCGTTCCTTTTTTATCTATATTTTGAACTATATTCTGATTTATCTCCTAACATTTTTTCATTTATATTATACCGCCTTAACCAATACATTTAAGAAAATGGTTACTACTTTTACACGAAATCTCAAAGTCCATCCAAACAAAACGATGTAACTGATCTACAGTCTGGTTTGATTTATCAGTGTCCAAAGCCGTTTTTGACATTTTGGTATCACATGTATGGGGAACACATCAATACATTGAAAATATTTCAATTTAATGGTGAACAATCCAAAGAATTGTGGAACAAATCAGGCAACCAAGGAAACAAATGGCATTTCCAGTCGCTTTCGTTGGATGATATAGGGCCATATCAAATTCTGTTCAGAGCGACACGTGGTTATGGATACAAAAGTGAAATTGCTGTTGACGATATTTTTATTTCCAACACAGTCTGCAAGAAAGGTATGATACTTACATGATTTACTTATAATACAGCTATAAATATTCAGCGCATGCGTTGGTATGAAGACACCAACTTCAGTATTTATAAAATTACCTATTATGATTTAAACGAGTATTCGTCCTGTTGATAAAGATCTTTAATAGATTTTATAGTCAATGCTTTGAAAGCTATGTGGGGGTTATGTCAAGGATACAGTTAATCCAACAATAGATTAAACTATTTCAGTAACCTTTTTTTCAGTTTTACAGAAACTATTTGAAAAAAGATTAAGCCAAACATTAAGATATGCGATGTAAGCTAGTTCCTTTAAAGTCTGTTGAATTATACAGAAACCCTGTTTATGTCGTAGGATAAAAATTCTTACAGTTTAAACAAAGATTTGAAATAGTTTTTGACACTTTTCTGATTTTGTAGAATATTTGTGTTCAATAAGAAATGAAATTATGAAGTTATTTTAACAGCTAATTTAAAATCATATCATTATCTATGCTGTGCAGAATACTGGGCTGGTGAGACCATGCAGAGGTAACCTGCATGTGTACGTAGTCGCAACGACCCTGTGCTTGTACAAACTGTAAAGTAACTTATCATTGATATAAGGCTGAACATTTTGTAAGCCAGACGCAAATTCCGTCTAAATTAGTCATTATTGTCAATGGAATCAAAATTGATAAAACGTTTGTCTAAATCAAGTACTAAATTGAGGTGTTTGAGGAACAAAATTTCTAAAAGTTAACGTAGACCCCGTTTACACTGGCAACGAAATTGAGTCGATCTTTATTTGAATCGATATTAAAAAAAACCAGTTCGTATTTACATTGCACAAGCAAGATCAATCGAGATCGATCTTATTTAATCCAGTGCGTTTACACTTCCAGTCTGACCTTTATTTTCCTATCTAAATACAACATTCACCTGAAAAAAAGATCGATCACGATCGACCTAAGCGTTAACACAAAAAAAAGGTCGATTCAAATAAGATCGATCTTTTTTAAACCACCTCTAGAGGTAGACTTGTAAGTCCGATTGAAGATCGATCTAACCGTTTACACTTGACCAAAGATCGATCTTAAAAATATCGATCTTTAATAGTTCAGATCGATTTTTTTTGTCAGTGTAAACGGGGTCTTATATGTGTTTTAACGAATTTTAAAATGTACAAATTCGTCCGGTATGGTTCATCTGACCTAGACATCCTTTACATTGTTTTTTTCTACAAATATCTACATAAACTTCGAAACCAATCAGTAGAAACTGCGCGACATAAATGCGTGTACACTATTTTTTGTATAGTTTTGGTAGAAATGTAGATATTTACTTGACTGAAATAATCATACTGTGTGTGTGTAAGTAATTGCTTTAACAACATGTGACAAGTGAATGTAGGACTGAATGCATGCATATCACAAAAAAGTAACAAAATAAAGTAAAATCATAAAAATACTGAACTCCGAGGAAAATTCAATCGGAAAGTCCCTAATCACATGACAAAATCAAATGACAAAACGCATCAAACGAATATACAACAACTGTCATATTTCTAATGATCTACTATGCATTTATTGACTTTGATGTTTGAGATATAGTCAACAGTTGATTTAAACTATATACATTTTTGTATGTACTTTTATGAAAGCCTGTATTTTGTTAAAATTGAAAACATATATAAATTCTAGCCCAATGATTATTTACCATTAAAACAGTAACAGTTTAAGCTTTAAGGTGGTACCTAACACTACAGGGAGATAAGTCTGTAAAGTAAGCTAAACGTTTTAATTACGTTGTGTTGTAAAAGGAATATCAAGCTTCTCAATGATCAAAATTGGTGGTTGTCAAATGCTATATAACCAGCTTAATTTTTCTGACAAAACGGTTGGTTCAAATTTAAAAAAAAAATCATTTTTGTTAAAGTGTCAAAGTAAATACTTTGACAAAATTTTATGAAAATTAAACGAGCCAAATTAATTTTAGTGAAAGTGTTGGGTACCATCTTAAAAGAAGAATAAAAAGAAGATGTTATTTACCATTTAATTTTATACTCTGTAGATGTTATATAATACATGATGATATGTCGTTCAATCAATACAATATCATATACTATCTTGAACTATCCCATCTTTTAAAGACGAATACGTAAAATACAGTTTAGTCTGTTTCAGTTTATATATTGTTAGGCTTTGGCTATTCTTTTTTGTCCTTTTTGGTTTAGAGCTCTTCATATTTTTAATAAGATTTGGATTTTCAAATATTGTAACCACCATCATCACTGAAGATACATTGATTAAAATGCGTATCTTGTGCTGATAAATAGGTACAATTTCTATTATTACACTACTCTCCCTGATTACGGGGATGGTTTGTCTCAAACAAACATGTTGAACTCCACCACATTCTAGATCAGTATGTGCCTAGCAATAGTCAGGAGTCTGTAGTCAAGTGGTTATCGAAGGTTGTTGTAAATCATAGATTTGTTTTGTTTATTGTTTTTAGCTTTTATGGCACTATCTGTAAAAGGTTTTAATCATTGCTGAAAACCGTATGGTTACTTAAAGTGGTAATTTCTAGGTTATTTGGTCTCTGGTGGCGAGTTGTCTCATTGGCAATCATAACACGTCCTCTTATTTGTAGTTGTATGGTCCTTTCAAAATCATATTCGTGAGTAGAAAACCACAAATGCATTATTTAGATATAAAAGTATGAAACTGGTTGCCATTTGTTTCATATGCTCCACCATTATTTACCTTATATGAGAGGTTTCCTGTGATCTAAAATGTGTCTATACGGAAGCTTAAACTATAAAGCTATTTCACTGTTGACGTAAAATTTTGTATTCCTTGTATTTATGTCATGGACATTGCTAGAAATACAAATATAGTCGACATACTGATATATATACTAATTTTGTTACAGTAAATAATAACAATGTTACAAGTGATACCCGTGTTACAAGTGATACCAGTGTAACAAGTGATACCCGTGTTACAAGTGATACCAGTGTTACAAGTGATACCCGTGTTACAAGTGATACCCGTGCTATAAGAGATACAACAACAGGTGAAGACTGTTTTTATTGTTTATTATTTCTTACTTATCAACATCAGATTATAAAAAATAAAAAGCAGCAAGATTTTTAAAAGGGGTCAAAGGAACATTCAAAATCTATAAATCAGAGGGAAACTGGCAACCCCGTGGCAAAAAGACGAAGCCGAAAAGACTAATTACTCAAAACATTACGTAAAATAGTAAAGATTGAAAAACAAAAACGAACAGCACCGACATTTGTAGTGATCTCAACTGTCGCGGAAAAGTAGACAGATCCGGCTCCTTTAGTGGCACCAATAATTTAAAAATATTTGTTCATGGTAAGTTCAAGATGCGAGTTACAATTAATCACGAATTGGGGAAGTTGTTGTTACGAAAATTAGAACATATCTGTGGCAAAATATAACATAATTGTAAGCCAACCCTTCAATGCGTCCTCGTAATACTTGAAATCATCTTTTGTGTCTTTCAGTGTTATTATCAGCCTATCTCATTACCATTTCTGATATGTATGTCAGGAAAAAGCTAGCAGAATATTAAGGATTTATTTTTCTGACGTTTCAGTCTCGTTGAAATCTTATTTTGGAATTATTTCCAAAAGATGTGATACAAGTAGAAAATATAAATGAATTCAAAAAATGTTATAATCAAACTTAACTCTGTGAAAAAATGATCTATTTCAGTCCTTTAAGGCAAAATCTTTAGAAAATAATTGAGAGGTACAAACATGACTAACCAGTAACACGTACATTCCATTTCAATCTTTCTATTCAAAATTCTAAGATATCTTTTTCAATCATTTATAAAAAAAAAAGTTTAAATAATTTGCATTTGTATTTTAATGGAGAAAAATGACAGATTTACAAAATTGCCAGCCTAGTAAATTTGACACAAAAAACATCAAAATATGATAATGTTTTCTTATAATTATAAACACATACCTATAGTTTTTTTTTAAGTTACAATTATTCAGATTGGTCAACTCCATCTCTTTTGAACAAAAGTCTAAGTGTGGAACTGTTGTTTTTTTTCTTCATGAAAATAGCCCCAAAATAGGACAAATTGATGAAAAATAGGAAAATCATCAAAACTAGGTACTTTCAAAGGGCCATAGCAAAACAATAAGTGCACTACCATATATTTTTTTTTCTATAGGTGATTTGGTTCATTGCTTGTGCTTGACAGATACCTTTGTCGTTTGTAAGATTGATCGTTAGTATTTTCTAGGGTCATCATTATGTCTATAAAGAGACATGGAAGAGGTATACATTCTATGCAAAAAAATAAATGGATCATATTTAAGCCATCATCAAACCTTATATCAGTCTTAATTTGTTTTATCTATATTTAATTTTCTTTATCAACAACAATATTTGACATTGTCGACATCAGATTTGTTCAGGGTTTGTCTGGAACATGTATATGCATGTTTTTTTTTTACATAAGTCTATATGTTTCTTGTGTGAATCGAAGGTTCACTAAACTGATGACTTAACAAAACAAGCATGATGTCAAAAACTATAACATGTATAAATACTTTAAATGTTGAACAAATATCATTCATTTTTATTGATGATGTTTATTATATTACAGTTGGCATATCTTCATTGGCTGTCATATTTATTGCCGCTTTAGTTTTTACCATAGTTATTTGCATCAGAAGAAAGAAATCCAGGCATTCACAACCATCTGAGATTCCTACGAGTTCAACTGCTACAGAAAGGTATACATCTTCGAACAATACCACAGTAATCTACAATGAAATAATGGATGTTCGATTATCTGAGATACATCAGACTAGAAATGAGAATAGTACAACACCACGTGAAAGGCAAACTACAACACCTGTTATTGAACAGGTGGGAAATGATTCCAGCAGATACGAATCGTTATCAACCAATCGAACCTCAATTGAACATATATATGAATCAGAATATATACCCACCAATCAATACGAACTATAATCAAACCGACGGGAATCGGTTGAATATACTTATGAATCTACAGAACATGAATCAACTCCATCGACAGAAACAAACGTATCTCAATATCAATTGCTTACCAACCCTTCTGTATCAGATGCCTATGCGTCAACAGCGTTTTAACAGTGACGTGTCACAAATGATACAAAACAAACACTCAGTTGGTGGAGTTATATTTTTTTCCTAAAATCTTGGTAATTTCTTGACATGGTACGTTTTTTTCACGAACATTATTTATTTTTTATCGGTTTTTTTTAGAACCCATATTCATGACAATATCTTGATGGTGTAATAAGAATGAACAACATGTTTGTGTGACACGACAACGTGAATCTAATTTGATATGTACAAACAGACAAGATTATATGTGTTAAGAAGTCATGACAGCTAAGCTATTTTTTACCTACTATTATTATTGTAGGCTGTAAGAAAGTCTGGATAAGAAATAGAAAAATATATGTGTTGTTATTTTATTAATACAAATTAATACAATTAACAAATATATATCTATTGTGTGTTCATAGATTTTATCTCCAAGCTAGTCAGAGGTCGTTGAATCAATTGCATGCACATTTAATTCTGAGTATATGTAGATTACATGTTATCATTAAACATGTCACATACATAATACTTTGATTCACATTTTTGTTGTCTTTTTGTAACAGTATTGGCTAGGGAACTTTATGCCTATATTCATTCACTCTCAACATGCTCAATGCTATCTACGATTTCTTAATTGATTTAGTAGAACATTTGATTGGTTTATCGGGTTTTGATATGGTTTGTGATTCGCAGCCTTTTGTTATCTTTGTAGTATTTTATGGACTGTTGACAGCTTTTGCTTTTGTTTCATTTATTTTTTTACATTCTACGATCACTGGTTGTCTCCCTTTTACCTAATGTAACTTGTCAAAGTCACAAAGACTGGTTTTAAAAAATATAATTTTCCGAAAGCGTCATATTTCTATACGCTTTTTTTTAAGGATCAAAGAGATTAACATGATATCTTATTATTCATATGTGTAATTGGTTTGAAGAATACTAATATTCTATTTTATTTTTACTTTGTTATTTGTAACCAAATAATTTGTTTTTACATGTTTTATGTCTTTCACAAAGTGTTCTTAAGATAGTGCGTTCAAACTATAAAGTTTTCAATTTAGGTCTCTATTAACCGTTTTGTTGCTATAGATGTACATATTTCGTTATATGGCTATATATTGCATATGTAAATAAGAATGTAAATGTCTTGAAATATCATATATCTATACCGATTTGCCTCTTAAAATAAGAGTTTATAGCTGATACGAATCCATTTTGTTTTTCTAGCGTGCATTTATTTTATATTCGTAAGTTTCTTCACGATTTAGTAATGTAAATAAAAACCTTTAATGTATGTTTATATTTGTTATCTTTCTGTATATATTTGCATTATTTTTAAAAGTCTTCAGATTGTTTCCCCATTAGAAATGCATGAAATTCGGGTTTTCATTCCTTTTTTTGTAATTCTTCTCAATGGACGTTAAGTACACAACAATTAATCAGTTATTTAAACATTAAACTGTGGATTCATTTTTTTGTGGGTACCAACTTTTGTGGATTGAGGAAAACTTGCATATTTGAGGGTACTCAAAATAGGGGATTTGACAAAGTTTGCATACGTTCCTTACAAATATTTGTATTTCGTAGAGCATTTAAATTCGTGGTTCCCCTGTACCCTAGAATTCCACAAAAAAATGATTTTTCAACGAATATTAACGACTGTCATATTTGACTGTCCCTTTGGTATCTTTCGTCCTTCTTTTAACGAATCATACAGTTATCATTCCGAAATGCTTTAGAACGTAACTTATATTGTCATCCTATCATCATTGAATGGAATAATTACTTTTAGAAATAGATTTAAGTGCAGTTTTAACTCTATGATTACATAAACAGTAACGTTTTTCTGCACCAGATGCGCAGTTCGACAATCAATGTCTCTTCAGTGAAGCTCGAGGCCATAATACTTGAAAGTTCAAAGATTTTTTAAAGGACGAAGAACTATAAACAAAAAAGGACAAATAAGAATATCCAAAGCCGTGCACGAAATCAGAGCATTACATGAGGGATATACATTCCTTAATCTTGTATAATATCAAACATTGTGTTTCAAAAAATATTCATAGCAGACAAAATCCGTATTTCTTGCCAGTACCGAGGTACTGGCTGCTTGGGTAGTGATATCCTTGTGGACAATAAGTCCACTAGCAGAGGCATTGATCACGACCATGGCCACTCATAGGAATGACATAAACGATACCATTTTTTTCAATACCCGATGCGCATTTCGACAATTAATGTCTCCTCCGGTATGCTCGAGGACAAAATATATGAAAATCGAAAGCCTATTTCAAGGACGAAACGTTATAAACCAAAAAGGACAAAAAAAATTAAAAAAAAATCATTTTTTGCTAACGTTAACGGTTGAGAATGAGAAGTAATAACAAGAAAACAGTGCGCGGGGCGAAAACTCTTACAAAAAAAGTTTTTAGTAAAACAGGGTCATTTTTAAAATAGTAAAAACTGCATGAAATACTATACACAAAAGATGAGCCACACCTATCGAAACAACAATACAGCATAACACACAATTATCCTTTAGACAAAAATAAAAGGATATGTATTTGTTTTTGATGTTATATTTGTTATTCTCGTGGGATTTTGTCTGATGCTTGGTCCGTTTCTGTGTGTGTGTTACATTGTAGTGTTGTGTCGTTGTTCTCTTCTTATATTTATGGCGTTTCCCTGAGTTTTAGTTTGTTACCCCGATTCTGTTTTTAGTCCATGGATTTATGAGTTAGAACAGCGGTATACTACTGTTGCCTTTATTCCGTACTCCTAACAATAAAATATTATTTATTTAAAGCTACCTGTGTACGCAATTTTAATTTACGTCATTTTGTCCCAGCTGGGTATAATTGTCTTTTTGACATTGGTTTACATATTGTATTTATATTATGTCATAGATCGAATTGATGAGTTTAGTATATTTTAATTTGTGACTAGTATGTAAATATTTCTTTTTGATCGAGTTAAGCCATTTCAATTTGTACTCAATACTGTGTTTTTTTATGTTGTAATGATAAACCACTGTATCAGGTTATGAAAAAGATTGGCGCCTGTTTGAACGTTTAAACTCGCTGCATTTGTTTGAACCTGTCATAAGTCAAGAACCTGTTCTTTAGTGGTTGTCGTTTGTTGGTATGGTTCATAAGAGTTTATATATGAAATACACCGTTTGTTTCCTGCTGAGTGGTTTAATACTAGTCTTCATTACTGGCTGGTCGGCATGAGCCAGGATCCTTTTTGAAGACGTTTTTTCTCTTTAATAAATTTTGTAAAATTGACTTGAATAGAGAGCAGGCAAGGGGTAATGCAAATTTGTAAATGTAATGCATGGTAATAAATTACATTTTCAAATTATAATAATTATTGTAATTGTTATTTAATGCATGGTTTTTGTCAAAGTAATTTTGATATAATGCATTAAATTGCAATATAACTCGTCCCATGCCTTATAAATAGTTGTCTCATTAGCACGCACACAACAACTTCTTATATCTATATATAGAAGCATTTCACTCGAATAAATCAGGAAGATACCGCATATATACATGTTTACTAAAAAGTAGTATTTTGAGACAGAAATAAATATTTCATTATAAATACCAGAACAATAGGAAACAGAAAAAAATTGTCAAGTGTAACTCTATTGTAAGTAACAAACTTAATTGTATAAGCAAACTGAAGCAAATGCATAACCACACATTATTCATATTGGAGCAAATAGTCAGATTTTATCACAAAATCTCCGAAAACTGGAAACCGGAAAAAAATATCAAATGTTATTAGTGTTTAAGAAGTTTATAAAACATTAACTGATTAAGATAAAAAGTATTTGAATATTTTATGACAAACACTTTTTATGCTGTTTGATTTATTATGATAAAAAAAATCATCCAAAATTGTAAAAGTAAATCAAATGTATTAACTGATTTTGTTGACAACCAGTTATCAAATTTTAAATTGAAAGACCCCAACATATCGTTTACATTGTGTACCAATTTTTTTTATCATGATCTGGAGATTGAATTGAAACTTAAAGAAAATATTACTGATGCAGATATGAATGAGCTACTCATATATCGGTGCAATGTGTGTATTGTTTGTGTGTTAGTTGTGTTTGTGCTTCGTACCGATTAATTGGGAAAGCGATTTGTCACTGCTATTAACAGTTTTATCATATATTGTTCTGTAACAATACTGTCCCAGTTAACCTCTGTATTTCAAAAAATACACATACAGGTCCTTTTCGTCATTGTTCGCATCACTTGTTGAAGTAATTCTACTTCCTTGTCCTTTCAAATATTTGGATTCGAACATTTCTGATGAAGGTTAATTTAAAAATGGCAATATTTCAAACATACTACATAAATGTACAATTTGACCTTTTTGAACAAGTTTTACATTTTGCATATCTCATATATTTTGATTTAATAGTAAATAATTCTTATTATTCCATATTGGTATTATTTAGAAGGTTTCTCAATACGAATTGGATTTTGAATAAAAAAGCATATTCACCTGAGAAAGTGTTATTCACCGCGTTTAACGTCACGCGCTTTTACATGCAACGTTACAGTAAAATGTTTCATGTAAAATTTTGGTATGATATGTTTGTCATTAAATACATTTTCTTCTCTCGGAATATGGAATAAAACAATTACTGTCTTTTGTTTCGGTAAATATGGGGTTTAATTGACTTTTTAATAAAACCGCATATTTACCTCAACAAAAGACAGTAATTGTATAATATTCCACTAGTGTAATATATCTTCAATATTCATGACGTCATCAACGACAAAACATTAGTTTAAACCTATTTTTACTTCAAATATTATATTGCTATACACTAAAAGGGTTATTGCATGAATATTGGGGAAAATTGTCCCTCGTAGAATATATATTGAACTCGCAAGCTCGTGCAATATAAAATTCTACTCGGGACAATATTCCCAAATATTCATGCAATAACCCTATATTATTAAGGCTTTGAGATTTACATATTTACTATTTTTCAGCAACTTTTAATAATTGCATGTGATAGTGTTTGCCTAATTTTGATTAGTATGAATGACTTTACAAATTCTATATGAGTTCAATAGTTATAAATAAATGAAACATGACTAAGTCTCTTTCATATATTATATAATATAAAAATGTATGTACAAAAATGATGAATTAACCCAATCATTAATGTGAACTTTATCATGATTTCATGGAAGTATTATAATATATATGCCAATACACAAATGGAAAACATCAATGCAAGTATACGTATACTGACCTAAATGTTTCCTTCCTTATTTATAATATGATATAATTATAATAAATGATAAAACGACCACGAAACGTTATGAAGTTGTTAACATTGGAGCTGCTCATACTTTTAGTGATCAATGTAAATACAATATCGGGTAAGTGCTTCTTTGATATGTTTAGTACAAAACCAATCAGAAACGATGTGTGAACAAAACAAACAGACATGCTGGATTCAAATATCAAAATTTGGGTACAGCAGTCACTGTTGTGTTATACTCCTTCTGACTTCAAAACAAAGAAATATGTTACAAACAAACACAGGAAGGCATATAGATAAAGCACATAACAAAAATGAAAGACAAGAATTAAAAAAAAACCTTACCATAACACGAAATCACTACGACGGCATGTATAAACTGGAAAAATATTCTCAGCTTGCTAACTGTGAACTTACTGCTGTAAGATTTTGTCCTTTTTTGCATTGAAATCTTTTATTGATATTTAGATTTTGATTTTTTCTTGCAAATTAACCGAATAAAATTGATAAATCTATAAAGTTTAGAGATTTCACAAATGTTTTGTACATAAACATTACATTATAGAATATATCTGAGGTAGATGGTATCACGTTTTATGACGTCATACAGAGATTTTATTAGACCTTTGTAACTGTGACTGACACCACTGACATGACGTCATACATATTAAAAGTTTGGTAAAGCCTTTAAAACAATCACTTGTAACAATATCCCATTAATTGTATCTTATATGTAATCTGCTGAATCAGAAGTATATATATATTGAACATAAAAATGTACCACATGTATAACTATTTATTGTTTTGAAGTTTGAAAAATATATTTTTCACAGGAATTGTAAATAGTAGTTGTACTTTCGAAAGTGGCCAGTGCGGTTGGTCGGCCAATGGTTTTGATAGATACAAGTGGAAACGTCAACGTGGAAACTTTCGTCATTCATCTATAGGACCAGACAAAGATCACACAACTTCATCTGGTAAAGTTGTAATGCAAAACATAATTTATATTATCTACTCTTTGGTTGGATTGCTGTCTCTTCAACACATTCCTTATTTCCATTCTAAATTTTATTAAAATGAAACAAGTAAACAAACCAAAAACAAAAACAGCAGAGAAGCGTTCAACTGGAATTATAAGTAAAATCAAAGCTTTTGAATTCTAATGGTAATACATTTTGCCTTGACTAACTTTAAACTATAGATATTCAAATGTATATCTACTAAAAAAGTATGAATTGCTTCGCACCATGATGCCGTACGTTAGCTTAAATATAGTGTTTGCGATTTTAATTTTTTTTTTAGTTTTGTTTACAACAGCATTTATTAATTATTTGTTTCCATCTTCGTATTGCTTACAGGATTTAGTTAATATAACTCTCAATATGTATTTGGGATAACATGAGACCTAACAGGGTTCATGCATGTAAAGGAAAGATTAGCGCTATCCGTTCTGAATGTTTTGTGTTATGCTAGATTTTAAAGGGGAAACTACTATTACATGAGTTTAAATGTAACTGTGGGATCTTTCGCCCCTATTGAAATCACAATTGTTTTCGCTAGACTTACACGCTATTCAACACATATACAATTATATACATTGTACACCTATAAGCATTATGGTTATACTAAATTTCGTGCCTTCGAATGAATCTAATACAGTATATGCACGAAAGGGGGGCGAAAGATACCAGAGGGACAGTCAAACTCATATATCGAAAATAAACTGACAACGCTATGGCTAAAAAATAAAAATAAAAACAGACAAATAAAAGTAAACAAGACACAACACAGAAATCTAAATACTTAGCAACACAAACCCATCACAAACAGGGGGTGATCTCATATACTCCGGACGTATAAGCATGACATAGAATAAGTATGTTATAAAAAGTACAATGCCACAATCAAAATTATAAATAGAAAATGGGGAAAGAAATGAAGACCAAGCAAGATATGTTATGTGTTGGTGCAATCCTAGATATTCAGTCAGAATACACTTGTCATATGTGACAGTTATACCGAGAGCGCACTTTAATGCATCCCTTGATTTTTCTGATAATATATTTATACTTAACATGGATTCATACATGCCAATATTGGTATCTTTTATCGCCTTTAGACGCAAACCAATATATTTTAGAAAATGGTTACTATTTTTGCACGGTTTCTCACAGTAATTCGAAAGAAAACGATGTAAGTGATCTACATTCCGGTTTGATAAATCAGTGTCCAAAACAGTTTTTGACTTTTTGGTATCACATGAATGGGAGAAATAGCGATACATTGAAAGTATTTCAAGTTAAAAATGCACGTTTAATTGAACTGTGGAGGACAGCAGCTAATCAGGGAAACAATTGGCAATTTCAATCATTGTCATTGGAGGATATAGGACCATATCAAATCTTGTTTAGAGCAACTCGTGGTACTGGAATAAAAAGTGAAATCGCTGTTGACGACATCTTTTTAAACAACACCGAGTGCAAGAAAGGTATGTAACTAACTTTCCTTCCCACTACATCAACCAGCGGAACCTTTGTTGATACACTTTAAATAGTCAAAAAGCTGCGCTCCACCGTTTAAGGTAGATCATAAGTAAATACTTTTTGAGACAGAATTTTCTTATACTTAGCAAAAACGAAGATTTTTCTATGCTCTTTTCAAAAATAAATTAAAAAGTATGGGTCACCGTGCTATTTTTCAAGCTATGAGTCGTTGAAAATTGCCTAAATTTGGTTAGATTGTTCATGCAAAAACACATTTGTGTGCATAAAAAAAAATCTATGAGATAGAATTTTGAAATAAATTGTGAAAAGATAGTTTTTGTAATATATTTTAAGAAAATAAAAGGAAAAAATGGTGTCACCGAACTTGTTTTCTTGCTTCAAGTAAAAAGAAAAAATTTCCCTATCAGTCCAGTATAATTTTTTTACTAAAAGAGTTATCTTCCCTTAAATGGACCATTTGAAAAAAAAATGATTCTAAAAGCAAATAGAATTATATTTGTTTAAATATTTTGAATTATACAATAAATCACCAAGTTTTCTTTATATTATTAAACAGTCTAACCTTCAAATTGCTAATCTGTCTCCAAATTTGCAGATTTAGGAAAATAACTTGACCGATTTTTTACTGTGATTGTACAATCCAAGATGGCGGTATACCATGTATCTACCTTAATATGTTTACAATAAGCATGATTGGGTTTCTTGTTGTTGCACATATAAATGTAAACGATAAATGGTTTGTTTTAACTTTGAGTGAAAATGAAATTAAACTGTCACGAATTAAACCACAATTTCCTATAGGAATTTTATAAGACTGTGTATACGATCCATTGAGGGGTTTGTTTGTGTTACCTTAAGGAAACAGCAACCAAACCATTAAATAAATTATTTCAGTGACATAATTGCAGTAAAACAAATATTATACTGTAGCATATGTAGCGTAGATGTTTCACAAATACAATTTAAAAAAAAAATATTGAGTCAACATTTAAGATATATTATTCGAGAAGTCTCCTTTAAAAAACAGTTGAATCATACACAAACCTCGTACATGCTGTAAGAAGACAACTCGTAGTTAAAAAAAAAAAAGCACAAAAATACTGAACTTAGAGGAAAATCAATTCGGATAGTACATAATCAAATGGCAAAATCAAATAACAAAACGCATAAAAAACGAATGGACAAGAACTTCATATTCCAGACTTGGTACAGGCATTTTCAACACATATGCTTTATAATTGGTTTTGACATTTCCCTGATTTTGAATTAAGTACATGTATACATTTAATATCTGTGCTGCAGTACATATGCACAAACATGATATTTCATCAGAATTGGTGCAACTATGTGTTCAATGAAGAATAGAACGAAACATTTAAAATTCCCGATAACATTTAATGTGTTCTAACAAAAAAATACAAACACAGTCGATATTTGTACTTAAAAGTCAAGCAATTGTATTGGTCTTAGGAAATGAATGTACGATTCGTGACGCTCGAATCCAAAAAAGTTAAAAAGGCCAAATAAAGCACGTAGTTGAAGAGCATTGAGGACAAAAAATTCCTAAACGTTTTTCCAAATACAGCTAAGGTAATCTATGCCTGAGGACGAAAAGCCTTAGTATTTCAAAAATTCAAAATTTTGTGTACAGTAAATTTATAAATATGACCGACGCTCGAATCCAAAAAAGTTAAAAAGGCCAAATAAAGTACGAAGTTGAAGTTGAAGATTACTAGGCTTGAGATACCCTCGGGGAAATAAATCTCCACCAGCAGTGGCATCGACCCAGTGGTAGTAATTAAACTTAGCAGCGTTTACACAAAACAAAAGATCGATTCAAATAAGATCGATCTTTTTAAAACCACCTCTAGAGGTAGACTTGTAAGTCCGATTGAAGATCAATCTTACCCGTTTACACTGGACCAAAGATCGATCTTTGTTAAGTTCGATTATTTGTTGTCAATGTAAACGGGGTCTTTATATATATATTATGTGTTTTGAAGAATTGTAAAATGTACAAATTCGTCCGGTATGGTTCATCTGACCTAGACATCCTTTACAATGTTTTTTATCTACAAATATCAACATATACTTCGAAACCAATCAGTAGAAACTGCGCGACATAAATGCGTGTACACTCTTTTTTGTATAGTTGTTGGTAGAAATTTATATATTATTTGACTGAAATAACCACATTGTGTGTGTGTCAGTAATTGCCCCAACAAAATGTGCAAAGTGAATGTAGGACTGAATGCATGCATAGCACAAAAAAGTAACACAATTGATCTTCTATGCATTTAATGACTTTGTGTTTTGAGATATATATTCAACAGTTAATTTTAACTATATGTACTTGTGTGAAAACTTGCATTTTGTTAAGAATGAGAACATATATAAATTCTAGCCTAATGATTATTTGATATTAAAACAGTAACAGTGTAAGCATCAAAAGAAGAACGAACAGAAGCTGTTATTTATCATTTAATTGTATATTCTTTAGATGTTATATAATACATGATGCTCTATCATTCAATAAATATTATATCGTATACTATCTTGAACACAACTATCACATCTCTTAAAGACGAATACCACAAATACAGTTCAGTCTGTTTCATATTTCAGTTATATCTGGGTCGGCTTAGGCTATTCATGTTTGTTCTTTTTGGTTTATAGTTCTTAATACTTTTAATAGGATTAGGATTTTCTATTTTTTTACCTCAATCATCACTGAAGAGACGTTGATTGTCGAAATGCGTATCTTGTGCTGATAAATAGGTACCATTTCTATTATAACACCACTCTTCCTGATAACGGGGATGGTTTGTCTCAAAAAAACATATTGAACTCCACCACATGCTAGATCTGTATGTTCCTGTCCATAGTGAGGAGCCTGTAATCAAGTGGCTATCGTTTGTTGGTGTAAATCATACTTTTCTTTTGTTTATTGTTTTGGCCTTTCTGGCACTATGTGTAATGGGTTTTGTTCATTGCTGAAAACCGTATGGTTACTTATAGTGGTTATTTCTACGTTATTTGGTCTCTGATGGAGAGTCGTCCCATTTGCAATCATACCACATCCTCTTATTTGAAGTGGTATGATCCTTGCAAAATCATATTCGTGAGTTTTAATCAGCAAGTGCATTGTTTAGATATGAAAGTATGAAACCAGTTGCCTTTTTGTTTCATATGCTCCACCATAATTTACGTTGAACCACAAACGTCAAAATTATTCGCGTAGTGGATTGAACTGTTTGTGGATTCCTATAAATTCTATATAACTTTTGGACTATTTCAAATCTCGGTCTATTTCTGAAATTAATTCTTAAATACTTTTGATTTTTTTAACCCTGTATGCTAACATTGCCTTTGTTAAATTTTTAAATTGTTTGTATATACATTGAACGACAAATATATGTGACGTATAAAGATTTCTGACGTAAAACTCGCGAATCAATGACTGTGTTTGTAGATAGTTATTTTTGTGTTCTGTTAAATTGTTCCTTTTAAAATTGTTACACGATGATGACTGAAGTACCCATATTTTGACTATTTTATTTATTATGTCTGTTTAGTTCATGCATTATTGTAATTACAACGGAATTTGATGAAACTGTCATCAAAGTGAGAGGGTTAGGGCTATAAAACCAGATTTAATCCACCATTTTCTACATTTTAAAATGCCTGTACCAAGTCAGGAATTTGAAAGTTCTTGTCCATTAGTTTTTTTATTTGTTTTGTTATTTGGTTTTACCATGTGATTATGGACTTTCCGATTAAATTTTCTTCTAAGTTCAGTATTTTTGTGATTTTACTTTTTATCATATATAAGAGGTTTCTTGTGATCTAAAATGTGGTTATATGGAAGCTTAAACTCTTAAGCCATTTCATCTTAGACGCAAAATTGTGTAGTCCTTGAATGTTATGTCATGGACATTGCTAGAAATATAAATATAAATATAGTCGACATATTGATTTATACATTAATTTTGTTACAGTAAATAATAACAGTGTTACCAGAGATCCTGTAACAGGTAAAGATTGTTTTTTGTTTATTATGTCTTACTTATTAACATCAGATTATCTCAAATAAAAAGAAGCTGGAATTTTAAAAGGGGACAAAGGAACATTCAATATCTTTAAATCGGAGGGAAACTGGCAACACCGTGGCAACAAGACAAAGACTAATTACTCAAACATTACGTAAAATAGTAAAGATTGGAAAACAAAAACGAGCTTCACCAAAAATTTGGAGTGATCTCAACTTTCGCGGAAAAGTAGACAGAAAAATATAACATAATTGAAAACCAACTATTCAATGCGTCCTCGCAAAGTTGAACTTATCATTACGAAAACCGTGCCTAGTAGTCTCCTTATGAGCAGCAACTCTCTTTCAGCGATATCATGACAGGAAACATTAGCATTTGTACTTTGTATCAGCTGGGAAATACTTGCTTCCATATGCAAGCTCTGCTAGTATGATGCTGCGTACCAATTGAAAGTTGACACATTTGATATTTGAAATCCCATTTTGTGTCGTTCAGTGTTGTTATCAGCCTAATAGCAGTATAATTTCATATATGAAGGTCAAGAATAAGCTACTAGAATATTAAGGATGTATTTTTCTGACGTTTCAGTCTCGTTGAAATCTCGTTCTAGAATTATTTCCAAAACATGTGATACAAATATCAATGAATTCACAAAATTTTATAACCAAACTTAACTCTGTGCAAACAAATTGTGTATTTACTATGATTTGTTTTTTAATATTCCATTTTTCAATTTTATTATTAATCAAGTCATTTAAGTCAACATCTTGAGAAAATAAGTGAGAGGTACAAACATGACTTTACCAGGAACATGTACATCCCATTTCACTTTTTGTTTTCAAAATTCTTAGATATGTATTTTTTCAATTATTTATAAAAAAAAAAGTTGAAATGATATTCATTTTGTTCTTTTAAAAATGGAGAAAAATTACAGATTTACAAATTTGACACAATAAGCATCAGAACATGAAAAAAAAACACATACCTATAGCCTTTTTTTAAGTTACATTTATTCAGACTGGTCCACTCCATCTTTATTGTGAGTATGAACAAAAGTTTAATTGTGGAACTGTTTTTTTTTCCATAAAAATATTCCCAAAATAGGTAAAAAATGATGAAAATGGGAAAATCATCAAAATTAGGTACTCTCAAAGAGTTTTAGCAAAACAAGTGAACCACCATATCATTTTTGTTCTATATGTGATTTGGTCCATTACTTGTGCTTGACAGATATCTTTGTCGTTTGTAAGATCGGTCGTTAATATTTTCTAGGGTCATCATTAATGTCTATAAAAAGACATGGAAGAGGTAATTAAAAGATCTATGCAAACAAAAAATGGATTATATTTCAGCCATTATCAAGCCCTATATCAGTCTTAAGGGAGTTCGCTTCTCAGTTTCAAAGTAATTAACTTTTCAAAACACTAGTTTATATAGATAGGGGATTAATAAAGGAATCCAAAGAGCCAAAAAATATACAGGTCACCGTTCTTGTTTTCGAGATATAAGCCATTATAATTTTGGCGGGAAAATATTTTCTCTTGACTTTTTATAGCTTTATCATTGACAAGTTGAAGTTCTCAAAAACTGTTAAAAAGTAATAATTAAAATTGTATAAGACTTTTACAGATTGCTTATCATTATACATACAAAAGATTTACAAAAAGAAAAATGGAGGTCACAGGACAATTGTTTTCAAGGCATTCAAACGGATAACACCAGAAGATTCCGAAAATCTGACAAAAAATCTAAAACATGACAAGCCAGCTTCCTTAATTTGTTTTGTCTGTATTTGATAATCATATATGTTACTGATGTGAATCGAAGGTACCATTAAATGATGACTTAACAAAACAAGCTTGATGTCATAAACTTTAACATGTATAAATACTTTGAATGTTGAACACATATCATTCATTTATATTTATGATGTTTATTATATTGTAGTTGGCATATCTGTATTGGTTGTCATATGTATTGCCGCTTTAGTTTTCATCATAGTGATTTGTTACAGAAGAAGTACATCCAACCATTCACAACCCTCTGAGGTTCATGCGAATCCAACTTCTACAGAAAGGAATAGTTCTTTGGACAATACCACAGTAAATTACATTGAAATGAGAGATGTTAGTTTACCTGAGATACATCCGACTAGACTTGAGAACTACACTGTAATGAGAGATCTTAGTATACCTGAGATACATCCGACTAGACAAGAGAACTACATTGAAATGAGAGATGTTAGTTTACCTGAGATACATCCGACTAGACATGAGAATTACATTGAAATGAGAGATGTTAGTTTACCTGAGATACATCATATTAGACATGAGAACTACATTGACATGAGAGATGTTAGTTTACATGAGACTCGACATGACAATAGTGCAATTCATCGTGAAAGAGAAACCACACCAGCTGGATATGAACAGATGGGGAATTATTACAACAGACACGAATCGTTATCAACTAATAGAACCTCAATTGAACATATCTATGAATCAGAATATATATAACCGGAAGAAAAGTGATACTAGGAACTTTTACTATAATTTGCAAAGTGCTTTATATAAAATGTCGTTTTAAATTGAATATGTATATTAACTCTCGTTTCAAATTGAATATTTATATGAACTCTCGTTTAAAATTCAATATTTCTAATTTTAGATTTAAGTTGAATATTTCTTGTTTGAAAATGTTTCTTGTATAATACATGTTTCTTTATTTCAAATACCCAAAGAGATTATAGATTTACTATTTTACATAAAGGCAACAGTAGTATACCGCTGTTCAAAACTCGTAAATCTATGGACAAAAAACAAATTGGGGTAACAAACTAAAACTGAGGGAAACGCATTAAATATAAAAGAAGAACAACGAAACAACATTAAAATGTAACATACACAGAAACGGACTAAGCATTAGACAAAATCCGATGAGAATAACAAATATAACATCAAAACCAAATACATGAATTTGGGATAGAAAATTATCGTGACACGTCTTATAGTAATGTGAATTCACAATCAAATATAAGAGAACACAAACGACACAACGGAAACACAACGTTAAAATGTTACACACACAGAAACGATATATAATATAACAATGGCCATATTCCTGACTTGGTACAGGACATTTTTAAAGGTAAAAAATGGTGGGTTGAACCCGGTTTTGTGGCATGCCAAACCTTGCACTTTAATGGCAATGTTATATTTATTGAAATGCCAACATAATATTACAGGACTAAAATACAAACAAATAGGAGAACGTATTAGACAAAGAAACAATGATTAATAGATAACAAAAGGCATCAGGTTTAAAATTCAAAACGCCAAAAGCGCGCCTCGTCCACACAAGACTCACCAGTGACGCCCAGATATAAAAGATCGAAAGTGAAAAAAAGTACAAAGTTGTACAGCACTGAAGATCAAAAGTTGAAAAAGGTTGTGTCAAATACGGCTATGTTTTTATGCTTGGGATAAGAACATTCTTATTATTTAGAACAATTTATGCTATACAAACAGTAAATTCTATCAAATGAATATAAAAGATATACATAATGAAACTGAAGTATTAACTAATTAACAAAACCCGAATACATAATGCAAAGACCAACACAGAAAAATAGACACACCCGACTTAGTCCAGGCCTCAACGCAAAAATCATAAAAATGACGTCACATACGAAGTGGTGAAAAGGCACAAAAAGATAGTCACATTGAATTTCTGAAACATCACAAAAATGACGTCACATTTGAAAAAGTATATCTCAAAAGTAAGATAGAATTGGGATTGATTTAAGATTATAATAGAACTGAATACTAATTTTACATTTAAACACAATGCACATTGCAATACTTATTAATAGCAATTAACTATAATATATATGTCCAGTTTGTTTTGAATCCAACTTCAAACGTAAATTATCGTAGATTACGTGGAACAAAATTAAATCTAATAAATGAAGGCGGTGATTAATTTTCTTTACCATAACACATGCATATAATAGAAAAGACGTCAACAAATTTGACAAAATCCGACGAGAACCACAAATACAACATCAAACTAAACACATGAATTTGGGATAGACAAGAACCGTAACACGTCTTATAGTAATGCAAATTTACACTCAGAACAGAAATGGGAAATTGATAATTGGGAAGTTGAAATCGTCCCGTTTATCATAGATTTTCGTGTGAAGTCGTCCATCTGCGTCAATATTGAGGAAAAGATCAAGGTATGACGCAGTCCTTATAGTATCAGTAGTATCCTTAATTTCAAGTTCGCTGGGATATATGAGATGTAATTATTTGCTGAAATATGGGTTATTCAATGATAGAACATCATCAATATATTGCGATCGGAAAGTAGAATTAAAGAAATTTCGCAAGGTGCTTTATCTTTTTGTCTTTTAGAAGGTTCTGAATGAATTCTGCTTCATACGAGTACAAAAACAAATCGGGCAGCAGGGGTGCAAAATTAGTACCCATTGGAATACCAACTGTCTGTTGAAATATAAATCCAGAAGTCCAGCATTTTGATAATATCATCTTCAGTATATTTTTTGGAAGATTCAGTGTGATTCTTCACAGAATATGAATTATTGTAACCTAAAACAAGAAATTTGTATGTACGATTCCCATTTTTATAGAAAAAGCTCTGTTTTATGAGATGGTGAAGTCGATCTTTCAACTGAGCATGGGGAATAGTAGTGTATAGCGTAGAAAAATCAAAAGTCTTTATGTTGCTGCAAAATTGCAAAGATTGTGATCGAAGATTAAGCAGTAGATCTTTCGATTTTTTGTGAATCCACATCTGGTTAACACCACTGGTAGAATATATCTCATCACAATATTTTGGAAGCCCATCTTTAACTGTAGAAAGAATAGTAGTCAGTACTTTAGAAAGATGTTTAGTCGAACATTTTGAAGACCCAGCTATGTATCGTTCTTTATATGGAGTTTTGTGTAATTTAGGTATCCAGTATAATAAAGGTAAATTTTCTTCGTTTTCTTTGATGTTGATACCAAAAGAAAGAAGGACAGATTTATGGTTTTGTAAAATTTCGTCCTTTGTAAATGATGTTAAAGCATATGTAGGGTTACCAGTAGTTTTATTTATTCCAAGCTCTGTTGTGAGACATTGCAAATAATGTTTTCTACATATGAAGACAATATTATTGGAGGCTTTATCTGATTGAACAACGACATATTTGTCATGCAAAGAGGATAAAGCATCCACAACATCCGGATTCTTGAAAGAGTTAGTAACTCTTGTACTCATATCACATCGTAATTTTTGTATGCACCTCTGAATGCATGATCGAATAGCTTTGATCAATTCAGACAAATTGTCCAGTTCTGGTTCGTCTGGTTCGCGCTTTACCCATTTTCTTGCATAGTCCTCAACTGCATCCATCAGTAACTTGAAATTCTTTTTCCAGTTGATGGGCTTGGGGATTCTATATTTTGGTCCCTTGGCTAACAACTCTCGTAGTTGTTCATTGGTAACGATGCCAAGGTCACCAGTAATAACATGACCAGCTGGACTATAATTGTATTGTGATGATGCACATGAGCAATCTGCAGGCTTCGATTTTGTATCTTTGATGTTAAAGGCCTCTAAAGTTCTCTTGTGGTTGAAAATCTTGGATGCAATAGACTTGGTGAAAGTATAAGAAATAACAGGTGTAGCTTTATTTTCAAAGTATTTAGGTATGGTTTTTTGTACAGGTTTTTGATGGAAAATATTGCTAATATTTACAGCATCTAAACCTTTATTGGCGAATTCTACCTTACAAAAATACGTTGTTCCTCATTATTGGATGTAGTCGATAAAGGTTTGAATAGTCTATGGGTAGCAATGTCCATGATTATTGCAACTAGTCTATACAAAGCAGATCGAGAATCAGTAACGGAAGTATTTTGGGCTACCTGAATAGTAAAGAAAGTTTTGACAATGGAATTGAGTATAATTTAGTTCTGATATGATGACTTCCTAAAGGTTTTTGAATAGACGTTAACAGACTATCAATTGTCACGATGTGTAGAGCAGGTGGTATATATTTTTTGTGACCATGACTTCTATTTCGTCGAGCAGAATTATTATACAATTATAATGTATTGACGGTACTACACCTGGGACTAGACAAAATACCTACACCATCAATTTTAAATTTGTCATTGAATCCATAGGGAATGGCTGTTCCCAACTCTCTTATCCAAAAGTCTTCTCTTTGTAAACGATATGGTGTACTCAATATGGGGTCATTAGTTGGATGATATATTTTCTCTATAATCCGGACTTTCATTGAAACAATAGAAGGGTAAGGCTGATTGAAATGTTTATAGAGAAATTTGTTGTTATTAGGATCATTTACATAAGACCGATGATCATTCATTCTAAAATTGAGTCTTTGTTGAGTTTCCCAGACGTAGATCAATCCACAAAGAGTACATTCAATACCCGATACCGTACACAATATTGGAAGCGGTGCAATTCAAATACAATGTGTATTGTAAATTTTGGTGGTTAGATTACTTTGAAAGTTGGTATCAGTTATTAGTATATCACAGGTTTTACAATTTGTACGGTTACATTTGGAAATATAGCAATATTGATGGTTGTCATTAAAATCTAAAATATCTGAAAGTTGTACAGTACAGGGCCGAATATATTCAAACTTGTCTGAATTTTTATAGTACAATGAGGATTCAGAAGAATGCACATGTGTCATTTTCATAACATCATTTAAGATGATCCTGGGGACACCTGATAAAATCGGTGTTGTTGTGTCCTTGACAACAGCCGATTGACTCCTTTTTATCCTGGGCGGCGTGTCATCCAGTATAATATTTTTCGCTCTACTAGTTTTCATGCTGTAAGGCTACCGGACTGGTAGAATCCCCGGGGACAGATTGACCACCAGCAGAGATTCCGGTCCGGTGGTGATAAAAAAAGGCAACAGTAATATACCGCTGTTCAAAACTCGTAAATCTATGGACAAAAAACAAAAGATTGATTCGTTCATTCACTCAACTTAATCCGATGGCTGTCAAAATTGAGAAAGCAATTATCGCTGTCAAAAGTGCAAAAGCAATTATCGCTATTTTACTAAGTTTAGCCGGAGGACAATAATCCGATAACTATTATATAAGATTGGACAATTATATATATGTTATGTATGCCCGCCCCCCCCCCCCCATTTTGAGAAAATAATTGGTTGATTATATAGGGAATCACTGAAGCGTGACGGAAGCGGGCCCCCTCTTAGGCAGCCAGTGGGCCCCACTTATGAAAAATTCTGCATCCGCCATTGAACAGCACAAACATGCCGTCACATTAGAATGACTAAAGCTATGTCAAAAATAAGATCGAATTAGGATTGATTGAAGATGATATTTGAACTAAATACTGATATTACATTTGATAACAATGCACATTGCAATATTTATTAATAACAAACTAAGGTAGCAATTAACTATATTATACAGCTATGTCCGGTTTGTTTTGAATCTAACTTCAAACGTAAAACATCGTACAGCTTACGTTTAACAAAATCAAATCTAATAAATGAAGGCGTCGATTAATTTTCTTTATCATAACACATGGATATAATAGAAAAGACATCAACATATTTGACAAAATCCGATGAGAATTACAAATATAACATCAAACCAAATACTTGAATTTGGGATAGATAAGTACCGTAACACGTCTTATAGTAATGCGAATTCACACTCAGCAAAACAGTCACAATCGGGAATAAGTCACGTTCGGTAATTCAAAGATTAGACGACGTAATGACAAACCACAATCTACCATGTGGTAAAAAAGTCCTTAGCTAGTTTGGTCAAAGACACATCGTATGAATCAATCAAGTCGTGATGGTGTCCATAAAATTTACGGAGTGTCAATTTTAATCTGTCCTCCTCATAACTTTGTTGGATCAGTTTCTGCGTAAGGAACACATTCATGTAAATGAAGTCCGTATAGTGTGAACAAGCACAAAATAACGTATCAATTGTGATATGTGAACATCATACGAAGGGGCAGAGGGTATGTTACTGCTGAGAAATGGGAAATCGATAATTGGGAAGTTGAATCAATAAATATAAACTATTCATATAATATGAAGTAGTTAACATAAAGACAGGCATACATTTTTCATATCACAATTAAAACATATATCAATTATTACAATATGTATGTTAACATTTGATAAAAATGATTTCCCAATTTTGAATTCTGAATGCCGAATTCTGAATGCTGAATTCTGAATTATAGGTGAGCCTTCTCGACTTCCGTAGACACCCACACACATTCTTTATATAGAATAACGGAACCACAGTTTTTAAACCGCCATCGTATTTTTAATGCATATAAAACCAAATAAACCCTCAAACACGAACCTGGTATACAACTACCCTAACTAACAAGTTTTATACATATACATATATTAATTTTAACACAGGAGGGGAAATCAAAATGTCAACGAAAAGAAAATTACAAAATGGTTTCCTTTAGGTGTAATGTATCTAGTGATTCGAGGTTATACACTAATGATGATTATAACTTAATATATGAAAACTTAAGATCTATTCTACAGGTTATATACTAATGGTTTGCTTCATTGTGACTCAAACTGGTGGAACATAATATCGTCTTTTGTAGTTTCAAGTGTATAAGAAATAAAATAAAATACGTGCGATCGCTCCGATCAACTTTAAGTTAAGAAACATGGTTGCATTTTGAACGATTTTTATAGATTGTTAATATCTATCAAATCTTCAGATGAATTTATTTAATTCATCTTTCATTAAAATTGGCTCTTTACGTATTGTGGCAATGACATCATATACATGTTTCAGACTTATCTCTACCGTTTATTTTGCATTTTTACATTTGTAATATGTCATTGTATGAAGTTTTGTTATTTTATTAATACAATTAACACATTTATATCTATTGTGAGTTCATAGATTTAATCTCCAAGCTAGTCAGAGGTTGTTGAATTAATTGCATGCACATTTAGTTTTGAGTATATGTAGATTACATGTTGATCATTAAACATGTCACATACTTAGAAAACTTTGATTCACATTTTTTGTTGTCTTTTTGTAACAGTATTGGCTAGGGAACTTCATGCCTATATTCATTCACACTCAACATGCTCAATTTTATCAAAGATTTCTTGATTGATTTAGTAGAACATTTGATTGTTTTATCGGGTTTTGATATGGTTTGAGAAACGCAACCTTTTGTTATCTTTGTAGTATTTTATGGACTGTTGACAGCTTTTGCTTTTGTTTCATTTATTTTTTTTACATTCTACAATCACTGGTTGTCTCCCTTTTACCTGATATAACTTGCCAAAGTCACAAAAACTGGTTTTAAAAAATATAATTTTCCGAAAGCGTCATATTTATATACGCTTTTATTTTAGGATCAAAGAGATTAACATGATATCTTATTATTCATATGTGTAATTGGTTTGAAGAAAACTAATATTCTATTTTATTTTTATTTTGTTATTTGTAACCAAATAATTTGTTTTACATGTTTTATGTCTTTCACAAAGTGTTCTTAAGATAGTGCGTTCAAACTATAAAGTTTTCAATTCTAGGTCTCTATTAACCGTTTTGTTGCTATAGATGTACATAATTTCGTTATATGGCTATATATTGCATATGTAAATAAGAATGTAAATGTCTTGAAATATCATATATCTATACCGATTTGCCTCTTAAAATAAGAGTGTATAGCTGATACGAATCCATTTTGTTTTTCTAGTGTGCATTTATGTTATATTCGTAAGTTTCTTCACGATTTAGTAATGAAATAAAAACCTTTAATGTATGTTTATATTTGTTATCTTTCTGTACATATTTGCATTATTTTTCAAAGTCTTAAGATTGTTTCCCCATTATAAAATTTCGGGTTTTCATCCCTTTTTCGTAATTCTTCCCAATGGACGTTAAGTAAACAATTTATCAGTTAGTTTAACATAATACTGTGGATTCATTTTTTTTTTGTTGGTACCAATTTTCGTGGATGGAGGAACACTTGCATATTTCATGTATTTGCTGATACTCAAATTCGTAGATTTGTCAAAGTCTGCATACGTTCCTTAAAACAAATGTATTTCGTAGAGCATTTAAATTCCTGGTTACCCTAGAATTCCACAAAAAAATAGTTTTCAACGAATATTAACGAATCATACAGTTATCATTCCGAAATGCTTAAGAACGTAACTTAAATTGTCATCCTATCATCATTGAATGGAATAATTACTTTTAGAAATAGATTTAAGAGAAGTTTAAACTTTATGAATACATAAACGGTAACATTTTTTTCTGCACCAGATGCGCAGTTCCACAATCAATGTCTGTTCAGTGAAGCTCGAGGCCATAATACTTGAAAACTCAAAGATTTTTTAAAGGACGAAGAACTATAAACAAAAAAGGACAAATAAGAATATCCAAAGCCGTGCAAGAAATCAGAGCATTACATGAGGGATATACATTCCTTAATCTTATATAATATCAACATTGTGTTACAAAAAATATTCATAGCAGACAAAATCCGTATTTCTTGCCAGTACCGAGGTACTGGCTGCTTTGGTAGTGATATCCTTGTGGACAATAAGTCCACTAGCAGAGGCATCGATCACGGCCACTCGTAGTAATAACATAAACGATATCATTTTTTTCTGCACCTGATGCGCATTTGGACAATTAATGTCTCCTCCGGTATGTTCGAGTACAAAATAAATGAAAATCTAAAGCTTATTTAAAGGACGAAACGTTATAAACCTAAAAAGACAACAAAAAAAAAAAGAATAACAAAAATTGGGTACGGAGCTTTCATGAGGGAATTTTTTTTTCAAAGTTGATTGTCATATAATTAAACGTAACTTTTTTTTTAGGATAACGAGCAAAAATCATTTTTTGCTAACGTTAACGGTTAAGAATGAGCAGTAATAACAAGAAACACAGTGCGCAGGGCAAAAACTCTTATTAAAAAGTGTTTAGTAAATAAAGGTCATTTTTAAATTAGTAAAAACTGCATGAAATACTATACACAAAAGCTGAGCTACACTTATCGAAACACTAATACAGCATAAAACACAATTTTACTTAAGACAAAAATAAAAGGAAATTAATTTTAACAAAGACAAAACCACTATACTTTGATACACAGACTTTTCTATAAAACAACTAATAATTGTTCCCTTTTTTCACTTTGGTTTCATTTATTGACAAGGATGGTGATCAACGACAGCAAAAGCAGTTTAGGAAGTACTCCACTAATGCATGGTTCCATTGCTTTCTATGTTAAATTCCTCCTTTCAAGCAGGCACACCTCTTTTGTTTTAAGTTCAAATAAAGTGACAATCATTGCACTTCAAAGTTACACTTTATGGTGTCTTGTACTAAAAAAATTAACATACCTTCAATGGCATATAAGAAAGAACTGGTTCCCAGAACTTCGGATGTACCAAAAACAGGTACTTCAGATCTGACAAACAGACAAACTGTACCCTCTTTTTAAAAATTGGTGCAGTAATTTTACTATTCAAAATTAAAAGTCCAAGAGTGTTCTACAATGATTACCAGACCTTCAGCTTTCATTTGATACCAAAAATACCTAAATATTCTACATATTGCGAAAGTTACACTCATACGTAGGAACTGTTTTGTGTTAAATATGTACTACTTTCTGGTATGTGATTTCTGGCCGGGCGTGATACACCTTCAGATATTATCGGCCGCTTCAATGACACAGTTTATGATGCAATATAATAATGTTTATACGTAAAACGAAATCATAACGCGTATACAGTGTTGTTTTGTGAAATTGTAGTGAAATACTTATAAGTATGACACTAAACATGGAATGTTTGGGAAAGCATATCACCAAAATAAAAAAAAGAACAGAATGATAAAGCACCAGAGATATGCACTGTTTTCCCAAGTCATTCAAGTACCTGACTCTGACATAGTCTCAGATGAGTGTTTTTTTTTTGTTTGTTCTGTTTTTAAACTAACTACAGTACTTTCAAATAGTTCTTTCGTGTTGATACAAAAAATGTATGGCCTGTTGAAATATTTTTCAATGCAGTTTTGTCATTCAATGTTTGGTTGTTTTTGTTTTAATCTCGTCATACTACATTTATATGTACCACCTTTGATAATTGTTTATAATTTCGAATTTATTAGTAAAGTGTATGTTAACTTGATATGTAAATCTTTCTTTTTGATTAAGTTAAATCATTACACTTTGTATTCAATACTGTGTCTTTTTATTTTGTAATGATAAACCACTATGTCAGGTTAAGATGAAGGTTCGCGCCTGTTTTGACGTTTAAACCCTCTGCATTTGTTTGCACCTGTCCTAAGTCAAGAACCTGTTTGTCAGAGGTTGTTGTTTTTGGTATGATTCATAAGAGTTTATATATAAAATATACCGTTTGTTTTCCTTCTTGGGTGGTTTAATACTAGTCTTCATTACTGGCTGTTCAGCATAATCCATGATCCGTTTTAAAGCCGTTTTTTTCTTCTTTAATGGACCATTTTTGCAAAATTGACTTGGATAGAGAGCAGGCAAGGGGTAATGCATGGTCAGATGGTAATGAAAAAGGAAATTCACAAAAATACTGACCTTAAGAGGAAAATCAATTCGGAAAGTCCAAAATAATCATATGGCAAAATCAAAAAAAAACAAAAAGCATCAAAAACGAATGGACAAGAACTGTCATATTCCTGACTTGGTACAGTCATTTTAAAATGTAGAAAATGGTGGATGAAACCTGGTTTTATAGCGCCAACCCTCTCACTTTGATGACAGTCTCCTCAAATTCCGTTATATTTACATGGATGCGTTTACTAAACAGACACAATAAATAAAATAGTCAAAATATTGGTACATCAGTCATCATCGTATAACAATTTTAAAAGAGACAATTTAACAGAACACAAACACATCTATCTACAAACGCATTCATTGATTTGTGTGTCAGACGTCAGAAAATTTTAAACGTCACATAGACTTGTCGTTCAATGTGCATTCAATCAATTTTAAAATTTACATAGACAATGTTAGCATATAGGGTTAAAAAATCAAAAGTATGTAAGAATAAATTTCAGAAATAGACCGAGATTGAAAATAGTCCAAAAAGTTATATATTGAATGATTTTGACGTTTATGGTTCAACGTATATTGTAATTAATAATAGAAATATATCATAATGACATAAAATAGAACAACATCATACTGACGGGATATTTTAAAGTACAGAGTCACGTTATAAAAACCAAAGAAATACAAAAAGTCGCATATAAAAAGCACGACACCAAAAAATGAAAGACAATACAAACACATTGACTAGATGTATAAGTACCGAGCCACGTCAAACGGATATCACATAAAACCATTCAACAGTAAAAGTATAAGTAATATTAATAAAGAACAAAGACAAATGAAAGACCTATAAAACACGTTGTTAAGATGATAAACAACATCAGTACACAGCATCTATACATCAAGACCATCGTGTATTATTTGTGAAGTTGATACGGAATATTTATCAACAAGGTCTTGGTACCTTCCGATGAACTTTTTTAGAAAAAGGACGAGACTTCTTTGACATACCCCTGGGTTCATCAACTTTCTACTCAGACACCGATGACGTTTTACAAAGTCTGAGTAGGAGCTTCAATATCGAATAAGTTGGGAAATATATATATCCCATATGCAGGTGAATTTGGTATATTGCTACTAAGGTGGGGGGAATTTATAATTTCAAAATCAAATTCGTCTCGTTTGTCATAGATTCTGGTACTGAGATGACTGTGTAAGTCAAATTCGAGATATAAGTCTAAAAATGAGGCGGAGGAAATTACATTTTCCCAAGTTATGGAATGTAATGTGAAATGCAGCATTTTTGGCATTACATATAATTGTAATTTAATGCATTACTTTAGCAGAAAGGTGTGTAATTTCATGTATTCCTTTGCAATACATGCATGACTTTTTTTCAAGAATATATGTCTTTAACAGACTGCTGTAGATTTAACTTAATTAAAATTAAAAAAAAATCTTGATTTACTAATAACATAATCATTTGAATATTATTTTCTTTCCTGTTTATTTTTCGCACTGTACATCAACTTCTTTATGGAATAACACAAAACTGTTTATCATATTGAGTTCATTTTATTTCTATTTGTACATTTCCCTTTAAAAAATATATATACGAAAAGCATTACTGTAAAAGTGTTCCAGTGTTGTCAAAAGATCAATGAATACCTTGCCCTGATTTAATAACAGATAATTGAACATTGTCATAAAACACTAATTAGTGTTTGTTTTATAATTAATCTTTTCATCATTTTGACACTTGGTCATATATTAAGCCCTATGTTTATTATGTAATTAAGAAAGAAATTATGAGTAAATATTTAGATTAAAATGATAAAAAAAAATGTATATTTATAAAAGCTAAGTAAACATAAATTAAAATAATTATCAAACTGTATTTCTGTAATTTCCTGTTAGAGAAAATGCACAGATGTATATCTTGAAACATTAAAACCAAAGATAGACGAGCAATCAACTTTTATGGGTTTGTGAAACAGTCAGGTAGTCAGGATATCAATTGAAAGCTTTGACCGGAAAGAACATGCAGAATGTGCATGAAAGATGAAAACTTTCGAAACCCTAAAAGTGCATGAAGGATGAAATCGTTCAAAACCATGTTGATGTTTAAAAAAGATTAAGTTTTACATAACTACCAAACATATATACAGTTATTGAATATGTTAGAATCTATTGTGACATAGAGATTGGTTTTGCAAATGTTTGATTTTTCTTTCCACTTGATAAAAACAATTTACAAACTATAATGTGTAATTTAATGTATTGCTTTCCAAAAAAGTAATTGTACTTTAATGCATTACTTTGATAAATGCATGTAATTGTAAATGTAATTTAATGCATGATTTTGTCACAGCAATTGTAATATAATGCATTTCATTGCAATATAGTCCGCCACATGCCTGATAGAGAGTTGTCTCATTAGCACGCATACGACATCTTCTTATATCAATATGTAAGAATTCCATACGAATAAATCACGAAGATACCGCATATATACATGTATACTAAAAAGTAGTATTTTGAGGCAGAAATAAGGATTTCCTCATGAATCCCTGAAAATAGGAAACAGGAAAATGTTGTCAAGTGTAACTCTATTGTAAACATTACACACTTGATTGTAAAAGGACAAAGAAGCCAATGCATAACCACACATTATTCATATCAAGATTTAAATTGAAAGACATCAACACTTCATTTACATTGTGCACCTATGTTTAAGTGGATCATGAACAAGAGATTAAATTATAACTTAAAGAAAATATTGCTGATGCAGATTGGAAAGAGGTACTCATATATCGGGGATATGTGTGTATTGTTTTTATTTTAGTTGGTATGTGCTTCGTACCGATTTATTAGGTAAAGCAATTTTTCACTGCTCTAATTAGTGTTATTATACTTTACGTTAAAATGCCATATTTTGATTGGCTGGGGTGTTAATTTACTCTATCACATGGCTAAGCGGGTGACAATTTTTTTGAATGTCAACCTCTTGTCTAGACAAAACAAAATTTGATCATTTAAAGGACAAAGTATTGAATTTACATCAACTTATTGAAGATAATGCTTAAAGTTCTGCGTCTTGGCTCAGATTCTATTATTTGACAATCAAAATAAAAAATAAAACATCTTCCATCATTTCGGTAGGCTTTTCTAACCGTAGCGTTGTTATGTATACGTGACGTCAAAGACAATACTTTTAAATATAATTCATCTATTAAAGACAATAATGATAGGACATTCAGTATAATAAATTAAATAACACATAGCTGAGAGGATGATAGAGCAGAGTAGTACCCCTCAAAAAACCATTGTTAACTTTGGCTTCGCCGCGGTTGACAATGTTCTCTCGTGGTTACAATCTTAGCTATCGTCCTGCCAGCTATGCGTTATTTATATATACTGACCGACTTTAGAAACGCAACACTAAATTATTATTTTGAATTCTCATTTTCAAATTTGCAATTTTTTGTAAACAAACTTATGAACGGAAAGTTCTTTCATTACTTCAATGTTAAAAAAGGCAGTTCCAAAGTTGAATTAATTACGACATTTTCAATTTTCAAACATTGTGATATACACTGAAACCCTGGTTTCACCCTTACCAATGGACGTGTCACAGTCAAAAGCAATGGCTACCTGAAAAAAAACGTCAAAATGATTGTCAGAAAAGTCAACCAATTCTGTTCGGCACGTTTTTGTTTCTGTTTTGCACCTTCTGATTTTGTAGTTTTTCCACCCATTACAATGAGTTTTGGTATTTATGCGGTTGAAACTTTAAGGCTCTAAACGTTTTTCTGCAGTCGATTCTTTGGTAGTTCAGTCAAAGGGAAACATTTATGGCATTTACGTGCAATATTTCATTCATCAATTTGGTTGGCAGTTGACGTTGCGGCCGTAGATCTGTCTCACAAATGACGTTGTCTTATCAAACTATATTGACGTTGCATTGTCACGACATATTGATTTGGTGTTTGATGGTCTTCAACAAACTCCGTCTATCGGTATCATTGTCAGAAGGACAGTAAGACGAGTTGGTGATGTCAAATTGTCTAGTTGCAGCACGTTCACGTTTTCCTGTTTGCAGTATTCTATTGTGTTGATTCAGTTTTTTATTTCTCAGTCTTAGCAATATGGAGATGCAACATTTTTGAAATGATTTAAGGGGACTCGCGGGTCTAAATCATTTTTTTTTATTTAATATAGGATTTTGTTATATTTTTCTATAAATGAACTAATAGAAAAATGAAATAAAAAAATGGGGTCACCCTTCATTTCCGCTCACAATCTGCCTTCGAAAGAAGCATACATTTTTATTAATGTCCTTTTTTTCTGTTGAACTAATATGAGAAAAAGCGGTAATATCGAAATAAAAAAGAACTAAATTACAGAAATCGCTTAAATTTTACAATTATTTAGTTAATTTACAGCTTATTCGAAAACAACAATAAAAAATATAGGTCACCGATGAGTTAAAAAAGATATTTACATTTTAATGCAAAAAATGGCAATTTTGCAGCAAAGGGAGATAATAAAGAGCTTTTTCACTGATATCTACATTTTAAAAGTCACCTGGGTTCAACACGAATTGATTTTTGGGAATAGATTTTGTACCATATGATAGAGTAACAACAGTTTTCTATTAAAGGTAATTAATAAAATTTGTAATGAAAAATAAAAGTTTAATATTTTTCTGAAAATCAATACCTGCGAGCCTCCTTGAGTGTCGCCGGTGATTGAACAAACTTTTTCACAAAGAAATAACAATGAAAAAATCTTTTATTGGCTCGAAATTTTGCTTTCTGGAATTCGTGCGATCTCAATAATCCGGTATCTTCAATAACCACACATACGTCAGATGTTGATTTTTTCAAAAGGGAAAGAAGTATGATGAGCATGAATAGTATTTTTATGAAGATCAAACATGATTTGGTACAAAGAAATCTACAAAATGAGTGTTGCGTATTTAAAGTCAGTCAGTATATTATCATATATTGTTCTGTAACAATACCGTCACAGTTACCTCTGTTTTTTCAAAAAATAAACACGTGGGGTCCTTTTTGTCATTGCGCGCTTCACTTGTGTAATTGTACCGCCTTGTACTTCAAATATTTGAATTCAAACATTTTTTATAAATGTTAAAGGCAATATTTTATACATACTACATAAATGATAAATGTACAATTCTATGCTAATGCCATTTTTTGATACGTTTTACATGCATTATACATTTTGCTTAAATGGTAGATAATTATTAAGGCTTTGTGATTTACATTTGCACCATATGTCAGCGACTTTTAATAATTGCATCTGATAGTCCTAGGTCACACCAAACGTCATGTATAGTAAACTCGTTTACAATTAGTTTAAAGAAATGTACACTGGTTTCACATTAAATTTGTCCACATCTATACACCTGGTTTAATTTTGTACATGAGTTTTGTTCACACTTGTAAACTAAATGCCATTTAAAAGTAATTACACCGAATCGAATTAAAAATTTTTGGACAACTTTTCTTGCAGTTATGAAAGCCATTTTGACGATTTGCAGTTCTTTTGAGGTACTTAAGATATCTTGATTACACAATAAAAAAATACTAAGGCTAACCCAGCGTGCTAAAGGAGCAACCATTTAACTTCAGAAGAGGGGATCAAAAAAAGGGGGAGGGGTATGTTGTCCGAGTCAGAAATTTATTTTCAACGCTTTCAATCAAATTTTGTTCCCCAATATATAACACTATAAGGTGAGGGATAATGTGGATTCAGAATATTCCCCCTACTTTTCCCGCTTGAAGCTAAATGTTTTTTCTCTCACAGACGAAAAGGAAGCAATGAGATGTTTTTCATATTCTGAAAATGAAAAAGGGTACATAGAATTATACAATAATAGGATAAATTAACCTCTTTTACCTCTTTGAATTTGAACCAAGAGCAGTACCCCAATACTACCATGAAGATACGTCTTAACAACAAGATACTACCAAGGCATACAATTTACCCCACACTCTTTTCAGTAAGGCATTTATGAGACAATTTGGAAAAGACCAGTGGCAAATATGTTAGCATATTTCAAACGATATACTAAATTAAATGATAATTTAAAAAAGATGATTTCATGAAGTTCTTATAAAAGGGGTCAGTTAAGCAAAGAGGAACTCTGCTTGTTTTTGTCCCAGACACTTTATTCAGTTGCTTATAAAAAGGGCAGTGGACATTTCCAAATGAATAACTAGTATGTTTTGGGCAGTGCTGATGCTATAAGTCTTGATAAGGGGGTTAAAAAGGCTACCTAAAATTTTGTTTTATTACAAACCAATATCTCAAATTTTGACAAATAACTCGGTTATTAACTTTATTAATAGTTGTTATAAATATGAATTTTATTAAAAACGTTTCCTCTTTTAATTTATATGGAAAAAATCATGGTCTAAATACTTTGTTTTGTGAAAACTTAACCCACACAAGGTCAACATTGACTATCGACTGCATGTAGTCAACACATGATTTAAAAGAGGGACGAAAGATACCAAAGGGACAGTCAAACTCATAAATCTAAAACAAACTGACAACGCCATGGCTAAAATGAAAAAGACAAACAGAAAAACAATAGTACACATGACACAACATAGAAAACTAAAGAATAAACAACACGAACCCCACCAAAAACTAGGGGTGATCTCAGGTGCTCCGGAAGGGTAAGCAGATCCTGCTCCACATGTGGCACCCGTCGTGTTGCTTATGCGATTACAAATCCGGTAAATAGTCTAATTCGGTAGGTCACATTCATGAAAGGGAAGGGGATTGTAGTTACGACGTACGAAACATATCCGATATCATTTGTGAAACGGTTATTCCATAACGGTCAACCAATTCGTGATGGCGTCCGTAAAATTTACGAAGGGATGATTTCAACTTCACCATTTGGAACTCGTGGTTTAATAGCTTCCTTGTGAGCAGTAACCCTCTATCAAGAAAATCATGATAGGAAATGCAAGCACGGGAATATCGTATCAATTGGGAGATATATACCCCGTATGCAGGTGCTGCTGGAATTACATGTAACATTGGGTTTGATCAATGGGAAGGTAATTGTGTTTAGTTTACGTGTGAATTACACTAACACAACACCGAGTTGAGGTCAATGTGAACACGGCCCTATGTTTCCCTAATTTTGATTAGTATGAATGACTTTTAAATTCTATATGAGTTCAATAGTTATAATTATACGAAACATGAACAAGTCTCCTTCATATATTATATAATTTAAAAATGTATATACATAAATGATGAATTAACCCAATCAGTACTTTGAATTTTATCTTGATTTCATGTAAGTACTATAAAACATATTTTAATACACACATGGAAAACATCAATGCAAGTATACTTATACTGACCTAAATGTTTACTTCCTTATTTATAATATTATATAGTAATACATGATAAAACGACCAAGAAACGTTATGATGTTGTTTACATGGGAGCTGCTCATACTTTTAGTGATAAATGTAAATGCAATATCGGGTAAGTGCTTCTTTGATAAGTTTTGTAACAAACCAATCAGGTGTTTTGTGTTTTATGGTAATCATGGTAATGTTCTATGCATAGCACCAAAATGTCGTCATTCTCCTGAAAAATTTACCAAACCTGTAAACCGAATTATGTGAAAGAAATATATTACGATACTGTTGTATATATGGTCTTTGCCTCGGAAATAAACACAGTTGCCTTAAAACCAGCTGTTAGGTAAAAACGGTTTAGGTATATCTTTTATGATTTATGGCGGCATTCATGATTCTATACAACTAACAGAAAGGATGATTTGTTAAAATGAAGGTCTCTAGGAGTACTTTTTTAATTGATGTTAATCTCGTTCATTCTACTTAGTTTCTTCTATTACATTTTCGTACTGCATGTAGAATTTCTTTCAAACTAAATGTTACTGTACAAAATGGATTGTTTTTTATTCTATGTTGTCCAAATTGAACCGAACCGAATTAAACGGAAACGGTTTTCTGATCATGCAATTGGTATTCAGTTTTTTTTTGCTTTATTATCTGAATGTTTTCAAATATGGAGAAGATGAAATTAGAAAATCTACTTTCTTAACTTATTCAGCCTCAAAATTCATGCATTTTATATAGCTATATGTAATAGGTAAAACGGGTATGCACCTGATAACATGTATATTAGTTTTTTATTTATAATCTTAATTAAAGGCAAAAAAGGCCACTGATCATCATAAAATATCATAATACTGCATGCGCTTGATATTCGTATTCATTTGTGTATATCTATATCTACATGTACTACGGATCACAAATGAGAATTATAAAACTAAAACACTTTAAACGAATAGATATCAACTGTCATACTCCTGACTTTATGCAGGCATTGTCATATGTAGAAAATTGTGAGTTGACCCTGGTTTTGTAGCTATGTAAACCTCTCACTTGTATGACAGTCGCATAAATTTCTATTATATTGACAACGATGTGTGAAAGAAACAAACAGACATGCTAGATTCAAATATCAAAATTGGGGAACAGCAGTCACTGTTGTGTTATAATCCTTATGACTTCAAAACAAACAATTATGTAAAAAAGAAACACAAGACGGCATATAGATAAAGCACATAACAAAAATGAAAGACAAGAATTTCAAAACAAATTACCATAGCACGAAATCACAACGGCGGGATGTATAAACTGGAAAAGTATTCTCTACTTGAAAACTGTTAACTTACTGCTGTAAGATGTTGTCTTTTTGCATTGAAATCTTTTAACGATATTTAGATTTTTGATTTTGTCTTTGCAAATTAACCGAATAAAGTTAATGAATCTATAAAGTTTAGAGATTGCAGAAATGTTCTGTACAGAAACATTATATTAAATAATATATCTGAATTAGATAGTATCACGTTATATGACGTCATACAGAGATTTCATTCGACCTTTGTAAATGAAGGCAACAGTAGTATACCGCTGTTCAAAATTCATAAATCGATAGAGAAAACAAATCCGGGTTACAAACTAAAACTGAGGGAAACGTATCAAATATAAGAGAACTACGACACAACAGAAAAACAACAGCGAAATGAAACACACACAGAAACGAACTATAATGTAACAATGGCCATTTACCTGACTTGGTACAGGGCATTTAATGAAAAAATGGTGGGTTGAACCTGGTTTTGTGGCATGCCAAACCTCCCGCTTTAATGGCAGTGTTAATTTTAACATTCAAATGACAATATTACACGGCTGGGTTACAATAAATAAACAGAATGGGAGAAAATATAGGACAGAGAAACAAACGAAAAATAGCCATCAAAAGGTAACAGGTTAAAAAATATTTTAATACGTCAGACGCACGCTACGTCCACACAAAATTATGCTCAGATTTAAAAACTGTGGAAGCCATAACAACTACAAAGTTGAAGATCGCCGAGGACCAAAAGTTCCAAAAAGTTGTGAGGCCAGGGTTATCCGCCTTGGACAAAAACATCATTATTATCAATAATAAAACATAGTTTTGCAAACAGTAAATTTTATAAAATGACTAGATAATAGATTTACATGATTAAACTGAAGTGGTCACTAGTTATAGAATAAAAACGAATACATTAAAAAATTCTGTGACTGATACCACTGACATGACGTCATACATATTAGGAGTTTGGCAAAGCCTTTTGAACTAAGTCTGTCACTTGTAACAATATCCCATTAATTGCATATTATAAGTAATCTACTTAATCAGAAGTATATATTAAACATACAAATGTACTACAACTATAACTTTTCTTTGTTTGGAATTTTAAAAATATATCTTTCACAGGAAATGTTAACATTAGTTGCACTTTCGATAATGGTACGTGTGGTTGGTTGGTCACTGGTTTGGATCCATACAAGTGGACGATTCATCGTGGTAAAACCTCTAATATCTACACAGGACCAGACAAAGATCACACAACTGCATCCGGTAAAGTTGCAATGCAATAACAAACAAATAAACAAAAAACATCAGAGAACCATCATATTGGAATAACTAGTGAAATTTAAACTTTTACAAACAAATGGTTAATAAATCTTTGCTTAAAAGGAACCTAAAATTATACAGTTTATATCTACTTAATAGTGTGGAGTTCTACGCAGCATTATGAAGTACAATGTATGTCAGTTTTTATAATGTTTGTGTAGTTTTTAAGGCAGATTTATTTTTTCTATTTCTCTTTTTTGTTTTCATTTTCGGATCTTTTAATTGAGACTTTCTTCATATTTCTCATATGTTAATGAACTTACATGAGACCTTATAGGGTACATGCCCATGAAGTAAAGTTAAGTTGAGCGTCATCTGAAGGGGAAATACCATAATGAAAAAACAATTGATAATTATTTAAAAAAAAACTAACACCATAGCTATAGCATATATTAAAATCATTCGCCGAGGAAAGAGATCAATTAAAACACCTATGTTTGTTTCATTTCGAAAAGTATGTGATATGTTATTAAACGTTCTTTATACAAAAGAATGACACGAATCGTATTTACAACTTATACATTTTTGTACAATACAAAATACAAATCAATACGAAATCCAAAAATATTAATCAGCACTTGTCCAAAAACACATCGTCAGTCTATGGAAGAAGCGAATCGATATAAACTTTTCTTATATCAACGAGCGATATTGTCTTACATCAACGAGCGATATTGTCTTATTTCAACGAGTTGCATTGTGGGAAATTTCAGACGAATGTTAGCATTTTTACGAAGAAAGGCAGAGTTATCGGTAAAAAGTAATGACTCATTTAACACGACACACGTCTGCTGTATAATTTCCATCAATTATTTTATGTAATAACAAGCAAGGTGTATTTCAACGAGAAAATGCAACCACTGGGTCGATGCCACTGCTGGTGGAGATTTTATTTCTTCGAGGGTATCACAAATCCAGTAGTCAGCACTTTTGTGCTGACATGAATTGTCATTGATATGGTTATATTTTTAAATTTACTGTTTACAAAATTTGGAATTTTTGGAAATACTATGGCTTTTCTACCTCAGGCATAGATTACCTTAGCTGAATTTGGCAACACTTTTAGGAATTTTGGTCCTCAATGCTCTTCAACTTCGTACTTTATTTGGCCTTTTTAACTTTGTTTGATTCGAACGTCACTGATAATTCTTTGGTAGACGAAACGCGCGTCTGGTGTATATACAAAATTAAGTCCTGGTATCTATGATGAGTTTATTTGAATTGTTAAATAAATGAAACATAAATGCACGATTTATCATTTGACGATGTACAAATTCAATAAATATCATGTAGCAAATTAAGCGGAATGCAATTGAGATGAATTCAATTGTTTGCTAAGCCAAAATCACCTATAAGTCAAAGATACTGCTATATTTTATTATATCAATGCGATGTTTGTCTTATATCATAGCGATTTGTTTTTGATATAAACAAATTATGAATGCGATACTTTTTTTTATATAACTGCGATAGTTTTATAATATAAAATGAATAGGATGACACGTCACAATGCATGTCAAGAAACCCGCAAACATAATTCACAAACTTAGTTCATGAACGGCTTATTGTTTGAGGATCAATATCACTAAAATTTCGTATCTGTAACAAAATGAACGCTTTCATGAGCTAATCATTTCGAAAATGTTGCTTGACCCTATTGATAGTTGATAGTGTTAACAACCTGTTCAGTTGTTTGTTTTCAATCACATGGTTTAACCGACTAATTCTATTTGAAGTTATGATCCAATAGCGGAATTTGAATGCGGTTGTAAATAGTCTACCAAACTATTAGATTCTAATGAATGTCAAGTGGCGGATCCAGGGGGCGTATTCCGGGGTTTTTCGAAGCATTCGAATGGGAACATATGGTTGGACCCCTCTTTTTTCCTGATTTTGGAACACCACTTTTGAAAACGGCTGGATCCGCCCTTGAGGTCACACTGCTATAGCCTATCCACATTGGTAATATCGAAATAGACAAAAAATATCATTACTTAAAAGAAAAAGCAAACATTCATTCAAACAATCCAATCCAGATTACAATGAATATTCAAATTACAATGAACATTCAAATTACAATGAATATACAAATTACAATGAATATTCAAATGGTAAAATAAATATTCCAAAAAACTTAAAATGTAAAAATGCTGATGTCCCGAACTATAAAGATACCAACTGAGTATAAATTGAAAAATTCAGATACAACGAAAATCAAAAATCTTTTGAAACAGAAAATGTATTTATTATTAACATAGAAAAACATTGAGAAGGAAAACAGTTCTTTTTGGATATCAAAGACTTTTCCTGTTGGTAAATCGATATCTCTATGAACATAATCAGCTCGCCGCATGGACGCTCTTTTGCATCGCGATGACCGTGAGGCATTCCGATGTATTGTTGCCACAGAGATTTGACTTTCGTTTGTGACTAGTAACCAATCGTATAAATAATTGAATAAAGGAACATCTCTTAGTGCAAAATAACAATCCGTATCGCTTGTTATAAATTCATTTCTTCAATGAATACTTAAAAAAATGTTTAGAAAACAAATACATAAGATGTAAATGTCTTTTGAAGTAAGAAATGTGTATATATATCGTTCTATATTTATAAATTTATATCGTTCAGTGCTGTTTATTTTCGTATTTTTATTGACGTATTCGTTCTTGTACCATCAAAACTGTCGTTACCGTTAAAGCTTTAGAAGCGTGCTAGTTCATACTGCACTTAACAAAAGATTCTGCGCCCAAATGACGTGTTTGATGGACTGGAAAGCAGTAACTGTTATTTATAAGGGGAAATTTTTAAAGATTTATAGATATAAGAAGATGCGTTCGAATTAGACAACTTTTCATCAAAGTAATAATTTGTTTCAAGTAAAGCAGTATAGATCAAAGTAGGGCCTTAAATACGGAGCCTTAGCTTATAGCGAAATCCACGATATATAAGAACCAAAACATTACTAGTCTTGAACCATTCAAACAGGAAAACCAACGGTCTAATTTGTATAAAAAGGGAGATTCAAAAGTACAGGTCATATTTTGTCAAATCAATCTGAACGAGGACAGTATTATTCATCTTTGTCACAAGTTAGTTTCATTGTTATCAATAAAGAAAGTCTTCTATGCGTGCGTTGCGAGCATATAATATATATATTATTTCGGTTCGTTCATTATAAAATTTGCTAAATGTTATATTTGTGAACAATAATTTTGTTACTTAGCTATTTGATTACGACATTGTTTATGAAACCCCATCGGTACTGGCATTTTCAAATTTTGAAAATGGTGGATTGAACCTGGTTTTATAGCTCTAAACCGCTGACTTTGATGACAGTCTCACCAAATCCAGTCATATTTACAACGATGCGTGAACAAAACAGACTAAATAGGTAAAAATTGTCAAAATATGGGTACACTATTCAAATATTAATACTAATAAGTACTAATATTGATATAACAAAAACACCGCTATGATATTTTAAAAGTATCGCTTTGATACTACAAATAATAGCATTTGTATATTTATGTATATACGAAAAACACAGCACTTCAAATTTTACACGGCAATGAACGTTTGCTTCTATCTTACTTCTGAATGTATATTTAGACTCAATTGTTGTTTATATTAAACTATAAGTTTTAAAGTTAGTATTTTATTATTTTTTCGTTGCCGAAAACAACATTTTCAGCATGGAATGTCTGCGTATTTACAATTGATATCAGACAATATCGCTACTTGAAATACGAAAAGGTTTTATCGATTCGCTTCTTCCATCATGTCCATAGACTGATTGTTATGCTTAGAAAAAGCATCAACCCCGTCGCAATTAAAATACAAATGTAGTCAAACTGATTCTTATTTTACGTGTATAATTTCTTCTCTTTTTTCATGTTTTTTTTATCTATTTACAATTTTATATTTCGTTAAGGCCAATAGAATTCAGAAAACAATTACAAAAAACCCAAATGAACTTACTTATGTTACGATATATTTCAAGGTAATATCGTCTGCAACTAATAGTATACTGATGATATAAACGTGATTTTTTCATAATTCTCCCATTGCAAGACTGAAGCCTTGTTGTGGTTATATTAGGTTTCATAACAATGCATTATTTAGAATCAATATGTAAGAAAAAAAAAAGCAAAAATCAACACAAGCACCACAGCAAGACACGTTATTTTTTGGTGCAATTCTAGATATTCTGAAGGAATAAACGTATCAAATTTAACAGTTTTATCGTGAGAGTTCCTTGCTTTATCTATATTTTGAACTATATTCTGAATTATTTTCTGACATTTTTCATTTATATTATACCGCCTTAACCTACAAACCAATATATTATAGAAAATGGTAACTACTTGTGCACGGTATCTAAAAGTCAGTCGAAAGAAAACGATGTAACGGATCTACAGTCTGGTTTGATTAATCAGTGTCCAAAGCAGGTTTTGACATTTTGGTATCGAATGTATGGGAGACATATCAACACCTTGAAAATATTTCAATTTAATGCTGAACAATCCAAAGAATTGTGGAAAAAATCCGCCAATCAAGGAAACAAATGGCACTTCCAGTCGTTGTCATTAGATGATATAGGACCATATCAAATTATTTTTAGAGCGACACGTGGTAATGGATACAAAAGTGAAATTGCTGTTGACGATATATCTGTAAACAACACCCAGTGCAAGAAAGGTATAAAACTAACTTCTCTTTGCACCTAATTAACCAGCGGAACATTTGTTGATACACTTTTAATAGTCATTAATACAAGCGACAGAGTTTACAATCTTTACAATAAGAATGATTGGGTTTATTGTTATTGCGTACAGAAATGTGAAACATGAATTGTTTTTCTAACTTTCAGTGAAAATGAAATCAAACTGTCATGAATCAAACCACACTTTCCTGTATTTTATAGGAATTGTAGTAGACTTTGTATACGATCCATTGAGATGGTTTCTTGTTATTACTTCAAGGAAACAGCAACCCAACCAAAAAAATATTACATTATTTAATTTATCAAGTCATTATTTTTTTTTATTTTTCTAAGAATCTAATTAGATCGGTATAAATGCATTTTCTCGCTTAGATTGACCAAGAAGTCAATTCTTATTACACCAGACTCGGAAAGATTGTATTTGTCTGTAATCATGGTAATGGAGGTTTAAATGGAAAACAAATCCCGGAAAGGGGACTACACATGGTTCATACACAATTTTTAAAAGAATTTGCATTTAATTGAGGAGAAAAAAACATGGTGTTTTGTGCATCACAAAATTTTAACGCCCAATTGTATCAAGTATTTATTTAATTAAAAAAGTATTGTCAAAATGAAAGTTACCAAATTATAAATAGCTTACTCAATGTACTTGTATGTACATAAATGCCTGTTCTCTCATATGATTTGACATGACAGTGTACACAATTAATGAAACTGAAGATAGAGTTGTATCCCTTTTTCATTTTTTTTTTATTTGTAATAAAGTTGATGATCAGGAAATGAACTTTAAAAATTGTCTAAACTCCTTAAGATCTTTTCAAGTATGTAACAATGTTTTTTTGCGATGAGACTACATGTATGAATGGTATAAATAGATGGTAAACAGTGACACAGTTTTGCATTGTGACAAGGTTGTGTTGTTTTGTAGTGTGCAATGTATATGTATAATAATGTGCCGCCTTTACCTCGGATTTCCGACTGTTTTAAACCTACCGAAATAATAGATTGGTATATACATATTGTACAGTGTTAGTAATTTATTTAAAAGAAGATGTCTTTTATTCATCATGTAATGATTTTATTGTTTGAATAAATGGATATCTTTTGTTGATGTAAATCGATTATTTTTTTTTGGTTTTACTATTCACATCGTCAGTGTTGTCGTTTTGAAATAATTAACAGTTGCCATTTCTGGCCATTTGATAGCTTACTATGCGGTATGTTTTAATCATTGTTAAAGGCCGTGCAGTTACTAATAGTTGTTAACTTAAACTTCAAGTAATCTCTGTTGGAGAGTAGTATCTTTGACAATCATACCACATCTGTTTTATTTTTACATGTATATTTAATCCTTACATAACCTTTTGTGTTGCTTTCACAATGAGTTGTGCTATATTTTTTCATATTTGAAATATTATAAAAACGGTTGATTTATTTCATTGCTTCATCATTATTTATTAACTGTGAGAGATTCCTGAGATTTTGAAATATTCTTACATGAAAACTTAAATTCTATAGACATTTGACTACTGTGGCAGAATTATGTAATACTTGAATGTAGTGTTCGGTACAATGATAGCAATATGTTTTAAGGTGGATCGGGACTATTCGACTGCGCATAATTTCACGCAAATTCGTAAATTCGATATAATTTTTTTTAATATTTTGATTGATTAGTAATTTAAATCATTGTAGTTATGTGACTAAAAGAATATTTTCGTTATTATCTGTACCTGTTAACGGGTGTAAAATGACATTTTGACCATTTCACCATTTTCCAACCAAAATTTGGGATTTCAGGCAAAATATTTTTTTTTCCTTATCGGTGACCTATTTTTTTATTTGCTCATTCTTGAAGCTATATTTCAGCTTTTTATATTACAGTTTTGGACCAAGTGTCATAAAACGTTTTTTTGATATTCCTCTATTTTCCCTATCATTTCATTGAAAAATGGTCGCTTTTACATACCTGTTTAAAAGTAAAATTTTGAGCTTAAATGGTCCGTGACCCCCTATTTTCTTTCGACCAATTTGATTCCCTTTCTGTAAAGAATAAAATAACAAAAAATACGGCACTTCTGATAGAAACTTCGAATAGTCCCGAGCCACCTTAAGCCGATATATTGTATACACGTTTCTGTCTTAGCAGTAAGTGGTACCATTGCTTCAAGTGATTCAACAGGTAGACTGCCTCTTGTTTAATACATTGTATATCTGACTTGTTAACATCAGGTTACAGAGGTGACATTCAACACTCAACGTCAGTAGGAAAACTGACAACACCACGGCAAAAATTTAAAAAAAAATTGATAAACGGCTATCATTTATTACAGAGTTGAAGTTGGTATGCATTTAGCCAAGACATTCACAAAAATGTAGCTTACTTATGTCATATGATTGTATTTAAATGCATACAAAATTGATACACAAAAAAATACATACAATGCGTGGACATCTAGAATGTGTCCTTCAATGATAACTAATTTTGAAATATAAGTATTCCCTTTTAGCCGCTTACCGAAATAAACTCACCATAGATACCAGGACTAAATTTTGAATATACACCAGACGCGCGTTTCGTCTACAAAAGACTCATCAGTGACGCTCGAATCCAAAAAAGTAAAAAAAAAAAGGCCAAATAAAGTACGAAGTTGAAGAGCATTGAGGACCAAAATTCCTAAAAGTTTTGCCAAATACAGATACCGATACATTTTATTTTATTTCATTTTATTTCTTTTATTTTGCAGATTTAGTTGTAGGCTTGGTTATAGGAGGTTTAATACTAGTCTGTGTTGTTATTGTGATTGTTGTTCTCCTTAAAAGGTATGTTACTTAAATTTGTACTCTAAAAGTTTTAAATATACTTTCAAAGTGTTATGCAGTAACTTGATTAGGATGTTCAAAACATATTAAAATTGCCGAACTATGCATGCACGATTATCCGAAATATTTCTTTTGGGGTATGCCCAGTTCTTTGATTAGATGTATCCGTTTATACATGGATATTTGATCAATAATATTTACTTAATACTAAGAACTCATATTTTAAGTGAAATAAAAAAAAAAGTATTCTCATGAAGTTTGCATATTTTTATCACATTACAAACAATGACCGTTAAGAGGTAAGCCATCGGAACTAAAGCATTGTACTTTTTATGCATGTTTACTTGGTTGATAAATTATATTCGCATGAATTATTTTGCAAATAGTTCATTTGAGTCAGAATACACAAATACTTATATGCTTAATGTATATTTAAGGCAATCACTCAAGTCTAGACCAAGAGAAACAATCAAAAATAATTCCGGAGAATATGACTACATTGAAAGTCACGATTTAGCATTTCCACTAACCGCCAACCATTCCAGTCATATACCAAATGATGGCACACATAGCAATACTGCATATCCAGGGTGGAGGAATACAACTTTATCAGACAATCCAACGTTAAGTGACCAAACATATTCAATCGTGGATCAAATACCCGAATCAACATTGAATAAGACAAGAGACCATGGAAAAGGAACCACAGACAGTTATATGGTATTAGATCCGACTGCCACAGGTTTCAATAGAACAACATTGCCTAACACTCGTTCAGATTGTGAGTTTGCAAAGCCTGTAATTGTTACTGGGAACAGTATTGGCGATGAGGATCAATATGCTTTATCTGAGGAAGGGTGTTACGACCATTCGGGAAATAATCGTCACAAAGAATTAGAGGTCAACATTTATAACCATGCCGTGGATACTATTTACGACTCTGGAAGTCACACAAGAAAGGAAGCAGGAATAGACGATACATATGATCATTTCTTAGGACAAAAGAAAGAAGATGGAAATGATATCTGAACAACGACATGAAAACATGCACAGATCCTATAAAAGTACCTAAAAAAAAATTGTACAATGTTATAGTAGAATCGATTATTTATTTGCTCCTTAACTAGAACATACAATTTTTTCTCTAACTTCTATAGCCGCACCAACTAGTTTTGAGCAATAGCCTTATCCATTTTTCAAACAACAACTGATAAAATAGTCAGCTGTCGTTTCAGGCGATGTTACCGTTATTTTATTATTAAACATGGACGTATATGAGTGATCATCTGCAGGAAGCTATCTTATAGAAGAAGAGAGAGATGTTATATTCAGATCCCATTTGCGGTTCATCATTTAACACAACCTAATTTTTGGAATCAATAATGAATGTGTTGTCAAAAAAGGGAGTCAGAAGAATACACATGATTATTATAAAGCTTAATACTATAAATTAGTTGTGAATTCATTGACACTTTAACCAATTATTTCCACTTATTTTGAAAATAATTTTTATTCAATCAAGTTTTACTTAGAATTTGTTGTTGTTGTTGTTGATCTTTGTCATGTTCTGTTTCATATTTCTGTTGTTACGGTAGTTTAAGATGACAGTTATTTTGATTAAGAGTATACCCTTACAAGTTGTAAAAAAATATTGAAAACAATGATAAGAAAAATTGTCTAAACAAATTTCGAAATAGAAGTTATGACTGCTGCTTGAAATAGAATGTTTCTAAACCTATATAAAGAATTTAAGAAAGTAAGTGCATGCGTTTTAATGTGTATGTGATATTATTTTTGCACATTGGTATCTGTATAAATATATATATCTGCTTTTTTATATTATTGAACGAGGAATTTTGAATTCTTAAACATTTACTTGATAAAATACAAATTCATGTGTTTAATTTTACTGTGTATGCTAACAGTGAACAGTATAAAGTTTTTTTCATCAATTTTATTAACGAAAACGTGCAATATATTTGAAACAAACGGACAAATTTACAGAGTTTTATGTATTGCATGTGACAAAAAAGGATAATTTAACCTTAAACAATAATTGTCATTGGACGTTGACAAATAGTTTAAAGGATACAATGCCATATCCGAATAGTTTGTATATAGAGAAAGTCACCATTTTAAATTCCCGAATGGTTTGGTATGTAATTTGTTAAACAAGTATGAAAAACGTCATGTGGTGTGGCGCTAGTCTTCTTGTTGTCAACCTTTGACCAATTAGAAGCGTACGATAACAATAGATAAGTCTAGTGTTTATGTTAGACATCGATGTTTTTTAAGCTGTTCAATTCACTAGTTTTATACCAATCTTTGTAACTGCAGTTATATTATAGCCATTCCAACACGGCGGTAACCACGATCAGTTTAAAATCACGGAAAATTTCTCGTAAACATTTAGTAAACCAACAAGCTTAAAAGTGAGTAATACAACTGTGTTTTGGTGTAGTGAGTCGATGATTTCGCCAAATTTTTCTACGAAATTGTTTCCCTTTTTTCTTTCTTAGTATGTTTGGGAGTCTCTCAAGGTTGCCGTTGATGTATACTTACTTGTCTGTGTTTGCTTAGTGAAGCCTTGACTATGTTTACCAAATCCTGGAATTTTTTTAACAACCTTATGTCTCTCAGTTTAGCATATTCCAAAGCTCACATCAATAGAGTTGCACAGCAATAACTATTGTTTTGTACAGGCTACACACATCTTGTTTGATTTAACAAACAAGATCCAGTCCGGCTATAGAAACATAAACATATTGGTCATTTTTATAAAAATGGAGAATATCTTTCCTCGGCGATAAGTCAATCGTTTTCATTATTTATAAGAGACTTGTCTCTTTTGAAACATAATCAATTTATATCATCATGTGTGGACATAAGATTACAGATCTAACGACATTCACGGGTTATCCGAAATTTTGTAGTTTTCTTCAAAAATTTTACGGACGCCATCATGAGTTGGTTGACCGTTATAGATTAACCGTTTCACAGATGATATCGGAAATGTCCTTTATGTCGTATCAATAATCAACTTTCCTTTTCATCACAAATTTCACCTTCCGAATTAAGATTATTTACCGGGTTTGTAATAAAATGAGCAACACTACGGGTGCCAAATGTGGAGCAGGAACTGCTTACCTTTCCGGACCACATGAGATCCCCCCACGTTTTTGGTGGGGTTCATGTTGCTTAGTCTTAAGTTTTCTATGTTGTGTTTTCTGTACTTTTATTAGTGTGTTTGTCTTTTTATTTCGTTATCCATGGCGTTGTCGTTTATTTTCGATCTATGAGTTTGACTGTTTAACTGGTACCTTTCGCCCCTGTTTTTTCTTCATTATATCTAATGATCATTTTGTAGTTTCTCATATCCTGGTGATTTTCGTAGTTTGTGGTTTCTAATCACTGATTCGAAAAGAGACAACGGAAACACTATTTGAATAGACGTGTTTTTTAGTTGTTATTTTTTAAATCAAAAGATGTAAGCACATCAATACCATACAGCAGACTTCTAAAGCACATATTATGCTGGTTGGAAGGGGAAATTTATAGTTAGAGTTAGTATATTTCATGTAGTGTCATACATAAAACGAAAAATAATTGAAAAAATAGATTATTGCAGTTCCTCATATCCTGATGATTTTCGTATTTCGTGGTTTCTGATCACTGGTTCGAAAAAAAACACCCCGGAAACAGTTTTTGAATAGGCGTGTTTGTTATCCTTTGTTAAAAGATCAAAAGATGTAAGATGTAAAAAGTTAAACTTTACAATAATTTTCGGGAAATAAATATGTTAATCAAGTACATTTAGCATTCTACGATCACTGGGTAGCATAACCATCGAATGTAAGTAACACCGAAAAGCATGAACCGTTTGAATAACAAATATCAGGTAAAGTCATATTCTTCTAATGTTTATCATATGCTACGTTTTGCTGATATTGATATCGTATTAAAAGTTTAAAGTATTTAAAAGGGCTGATTATGATTAACCGTAATCATCATTCTGTATTCAGAAATCATTTAATAAAAAATCGATAAGCTAAGTCTACAAAATTTATAGAAAATGATTAAGGTTGCTCCTGCTTCAAATTGTCAGAATAGGATGGAGGGACCTGTTTAACGAAGCATGTGACGAGTTCCAACTTGTAAAATCACATGTATCCTTCAACTAGTCATTTGATATTTTATTAGAACAAAGGTACTGTATATCACATGTGAGCTTAATTAAGAAACCCTGTATTTCTAAATAAAACTTTTTTCACAGAAAATCCATGAACACAAAGTGAATACAATGTATGGTCAGTGGCAGCCATTAGGTGTTTACTATACAGAGATTAGAAAAGGTACTGTTTGCTTCGGCTTCCTTTACCAGTTGGTCATGCTGCACAGTAAATAACCAAATTTAACTCATTCAAACAAAAGAGGAAAACTTACCATTCAGTAACAAAAGGATAAAAAGCAGTTAAGTTTAAGATCCGAATTTTTTTTCGGAACACTGCGACACCGTCTTTCAAAACGATAATTAAATTGTATCGCAAATATACATTGTAGATTATGTTTGTGGAGTAATGATTTCAGCAATATATGGATATACAAATCCCAGAAGTATTCGAACCTGACTTTGCTACCGGAAAACCTTATAACGACCTGGGAGCCGTCATAAATCTAAAATACAGTAAAATAATCACTGTATTAACTTAATGTCAACGAAGTTTTGTTGTAATTCTCCTAAATCTGGTTGTTCACAAGAACAAATGTTATTCATTTTTTCTCTTATGATTTTTTATTCTGTTTGTGCATTTCTCTGTCATGGATGCTCTTACGTGTGTTTGTGCGAACTCCGAAACAGCGGTTACGTCCTCTTTACTACGCTACGTTCACTTTAATATAGTTTAGCGAAGCAACGTCACCACTGTTTCGGAGTTTGGTGTTTGTGCTGTATTTCTGTTTCCGTGATATTTTCAACATCGTCATAAAGCGGCAGATTTGGTATGCCTTTAAGCAATGTTCAAACCACCATTTGTTCTAAATCAAGTCAAGAATATGGCAGTCGTTTTCACATAATTCGTTTCTATGTGTGCAGTCGTTTGTTTTTGTTGCACTGCGTTGTTCATATTGTTTTCTTCTTATAGTTGATGTGTTTCCCCCGGATTCAGTTTATTACCCTGATTTATTTTCTCTCAATCAATATATGAGCACCGGTATACTACTGTTGCCGGTATGTTAACAAATCAAAATAAAACCGAAAACAATCTTTCAACTAATGTCGTGTACTGTCAGTTTGATTCGTGAGCTTGTTCACTATTAAAAATATCAATTCGAATCACAAACGAAATGATCTAGAAACAATAAAAACTTTATCATGGTTATAAAATAAAACGTTTTTTGATTGCGTTAAGTCTTCCAATTGTTATTTTATCGTGTGGTTTTCTATGTTGTGATGTTATGCTATTGTTTCAGAAAAAGAGAGAAGGTTTGGTACCATTAAAACGTGTATTCCCGCTGCAAATGTTTGCACCTGTCCTAAGTCAGGATCTAATGTACAGTAGTTGTCGTTTGTTTATGTAATTTATACGTGTTACTCGTTTCTCGTTTTTTATATAGATAAGACCGTTGGTTTTCCCGTTTGAATGGTTTTACACTAGTAATTTTGGGGCCCTTTATAGCTTTTTGTTCGGAGTGAGCCAAGGCTCCGTGTTGAAGGCCGTATATTGACCTATAATGGTTTACTTTTATTAATTGTTATTTGGATGGAGAGTTGTCTAATTGGCACTCACACCACATCTTCCTATATCTTAGTTTGTTCTTGCTAGAATGCAATTTGATTTCTTAAATGTGATCTCGAAAAAATTAAATCTTTTGCATTAAGTGATACGTACCATCAAAACAACAATTAATTATTTTGATAAAATAAAAAAAAAATAATGATTTCAAAATGTGAAAGGTAAATAATGTGGAAATATCTTTTGAGCAGTAAGTAACACCATTTTTAACATTTTTTTTTGGGGGGGGTGGGGGGTATCCACCTTAGATGAAAATTACCTGTCTTGAGGTAAAGTTCACTGGTGACAAACTTTAAGATCAACATACTGACGTTTGAACAAAACATTGGTTTTCGGGTTTATTTTGTTCTGACATTTGTCTAATAATATGTTTACTAAATTTGCTAAATTATACATGATCATTAAGCTCATGTTACTTAAATCAAGAGGTTCAACACAATTTGGCTGATAGGTAAATCGGTAATGGTTTGATCTTTTCATGCTTTTCTGTCAGTGTTAAACCATAATGTGTTCCAAGTACATGGATGCCCCATCCGCACTATCATTTTCTATGTTCACTTGACCGTGAAACTGGGATAAAATCTCTAGTTTGGCATTAAATTAGGAAGATCATAGCATAGGGAACATGTTTACTAAGTTTGAAGTTGATCGGACTTCAACTTCATCAAAAACTACCTCGACCAAAAACATTAACCAAAACTTTAACCTAAAACGGGACAGACGGACGAACGAACGAACGAACGGACGAACGAACGGAAGGACGGACGAACAAACGCACAGACCAGAAAACATAATGCCCATAAATGGGGCATACAAAATGTGCTTTTGAAAGACCGAATAATTCTCTTATACCCATAGCCATGATTTTTCTGGTTTTTATGTGCTAATTTGGTTGCGGTGCCAATACTATCCACCCAATTCATGGACAATCAATGAGCAATTGGACAAGATATCAGTATAGTGTACTATTGTACGAAAGCCGAAAAGGATCATTCAAAATTCAAAATTCAAAATTCAAAATTCATAATTCATAATTCATAATTCATAATTCATAATTCAAAACTCAAAATTCTCACATTAAAAATTCCGATTCCGAATCCCGCCGTTTCTTTGTCACGTGGTATCTGCGCCTCAACTTACCTCGGTGAAGGATGGCTGCTGGTTTAGATGGTATATAGTTTATTATAATGTTAAGAAATGTATATTAATTTATTAATTGAAGTAACGAATAATAATTAGAAAAAGACTAAACAAAATTAGCAAACAATTACCCAAAAAATTAGGATGAATAGGACTCTTTGAAAAACGGTTTCCACTCAACAACTATAGACCTTCTAAAATTCAAACTGACCATTATTCCGTGTTATTGCCTATGGATGTTATAGTTCAAGTTGCTGCGTTCTTATTGAGAGATCGTCCTATTTGATGTCTTGCATGTGGAAATCATTCTTGCTTCTACATGTATCTTTACTTAATTTGTTCCTCTAATGAGATCCTCTAGTGCGGTGACGGAATAGGAAAAATCGATTATTAAAAGAGTTTAATTTCACATCAGGGTATACGGCTAACAATTGGCACAGTTCTAGAAAAATGATTTAACTTGAATTTAAGATTGGTCTTAATGTCGGGTTTTATTTTGAAATGGTATATATATGTATAACATGTATACTGTATATTGTAGTATACATTTTTCCAATTTATATATAGTATATATTTTTTCATTGTAAACATACACGTCACATGTAGCTTTGATAAAGAAATAATCACTCATATTATCATATACATGTAGCATGTTATATCTCATGCATAATCAAATGCAGATCATTAGTGGCATGCAGTTTGGCTTTTTATTCAAACGCTGCCCTCAAATATCTTTCTCTTTTGTTTTATTCAATCATCACATATAATGTTATATGCATTAGGCGAAAAAGATAATTCTAAAGGCCTTTTGATGACAAATTATGAAGGTAAACATTTCTGTAAACGGGAACAATTTGTGTTTCACCTGATTCCAACATCATATAATAAAGCACTGATGAATGAATACTATCGTAACTCTATAAAGTAATAAAACTGCAATTTTTCTATTCATGTAGACAAATTTTAATAAAGTAAGATTGTAAAAAACGATATTTTTTAAACTTTCAAAAATCTCTTCTTTTCAAACATTAACTTAAAACGATTCCGGATAATTGTGTCCTGTCCATGCTTGGGCTGAATACATAGTTTTCATCAAATATTTTTGACTTGATATTTCTTGTTTTTGTTGATGTTTTATTATTTTGTTGAATCATTTGGGTGTCCGTTATTCTTTTTTCGGGTTGTGTTGATTTAGTTTTATGTATATAAGAGGCAACATAAGTTTTTCGGTTGTTTATTTAAGAAATAGTGATCCGACAAAATCCCAAAAAGTTGCCAAAACTAGAAAGTCCGTTGAAACTTGGCTTTAACATTTCAAAGAGGCAAACAATAAGTTTAATCCCTTAAATACTGTTATTTTCTTAAATGCAGAAGTGCGAATATTGTTTTCCACGTACAATAAACTGTTGTATTTTGACACAGTTGGTAGGTGTAATGATGAAATTTACCCGAAAGTGCGTGAATGATTGTGACTGTAGTTCGATCGATCATTCTATTTCACAGGCGCTTGGGTATTTTTTTATTTTTTTTGTTGTTGATTAAAATATTCAATTTTCTATATTTATAATACATATCTATCACTTCTGTGCATTTCTCACCTAGTTTCGAGTGATTTAAACTCCATATTAAGATTAAATCACTCGAAACTAGGTGAGACATGCACAGAAGTGATAGATGTTACAACAAAAAATAAAAAAAAAATAAAAATCTGTATCATATACCCAAGCGCCTTTGTTCTATTTGCTTGTTTATTTTAAAAGTGGATACGAATGATACATAAGTCTAAATAACATAACATTGTCTACAGTTTGCACTGCAATTGGAAATGCAGAACCTTTACACAGACCTAAAGAAAACCATTTTGCTTAGATCTTGATTTCAAATTCAGATATATACTGAAGATTTCCTGTCTCTTACCAACATGTCAGTCGATCTGTGATTACATGTCATATACCCCAGTGAGCTTGTGATAAAGGATACTTAAGAAATTAGAAAGTTTGCTTCGTATGTTAACATTTACTTTGATATTGACACCGATTAACAATAAACAATAATATTTTGTAATGGACGATTTTGATTTTCCAATTTTCAATTTCCCCATATCTCAACAATACTATATCCTCTGAGCTATCGTATAATGTGCACATATTTCAATTGATACTTTACGCTCGTGCATGATGAGTCAGTACAGACTTCATGAACAGGGGTGTACACCTGACTACTTAAAACATGCTGAAGTTTTCAAATGGATATTCAAACGTATTAGTCGGCAACAATATCAAAACGTCATGGCAAAAGTCAAATAGATAAAATAGCAGCAGGCTCAAGTAGAGAAACGAAGTCACTGTTATCAAAGGTTGTTTTGTGTACTAATGTTTGTCTGTTCGTTGGCTATGGCGTTGTCAGTTTATTTTCGACTTATGAGTCTGAATGCCCCTCTGGTATCTTTCGACTCTCTTTCATATGCTTGCATCGATTAAAATAAGATAAAACTGCAACCAAGACAAGGAATTACACTCTCTCAAACAGCATATCCAAGTAAAGGTTATACTTGAATTCAATCTTTATTCATGAATTACAAGGACATTTACAGAAGCAAGTTTTTTTTAACATCAGCAGTGCGATATAAATGATAACCTTACATCAGATATCAAATCAATTATACAGACCTGACAGTAGGGCAGAATGATCACGACAATGGAAAAATTCCACAGACTACAATCATGTGATCATGGCAAGTGTATGCTGTTGATCAGAGATGGCTCTTTTACTTTTGTTAAGAGATATTTAGAGTTTCAATCAGCAGAAAAAAACTATTCCTTTCCGGAGAGGGTTCATTTGACATTTGTCCTATAAGTGCACTGATGTAACAGTTGTTTTATATTCCCCCATTTATAGATTGATACGGCCAAAGTGAATTTTGCAATGACAAAATGTTTTGAATTTTATGTCCAATGATGCTGGATAAAGGCTCGCTACAAGTGGTACAGACACATTTTACAACCACTCTACTCCAAGGCACAGCAGGTTTAATGTCCGAAGCTTAGCGTTCATATTCGCAATATTATTATAGGATTTGTAGCTTAAGAAATAAGTTGCGTTCCTTAAGCACGTGGGATCAATACTGACTCGAGATTTGCCAAACCTTTCATGAAGGAACATATGTATTCCAGCCAAGGATCAGAACATCGTAATAACGTTCCCACATTACAAAAAAGTCATTTGAGGTCTGAACTACTGATTAAATGTAGTAATATATAAATTTAGTGGTATATTAAACTGTCCTTGATAGATAAAAAATATAGATTATCTTGCGTCACTAAGTTTGGGATTGAATATCCAAAACATTCTCCATTTTTAAACGAATAAAAGGCTGTTCTGTCATTAAACATGTCTTTTTAAAGTTTTTAGTCTATTTTATAATGATTTATATTCCTATAAATACATTTCATTCAATAGAAATCGTCATGGCGTTGGAGAAACTAAGCTATAAGTTTGTTTTGAAATAATTTTTGTTGCCAGTTTTGCATGTACCGAATTCAACGTAAGTTTAAACTTAAGTTTCCCCTTTCATTGAGGCATACTAGATGGTTATATTAACAAATACATATTTGTTCATTATTTTCTATAAATTTTGTAAAGTTTTGACGCCCGTTGTTCTTATAACTTGAACAAATTACATCGTTTTAAACTGATAATTACCCCCTTTTTTGTAAAGTTGCATTAGTGTACTTGAGAATCTCATTTAATGATAGGTTTCCACCTTTTTGATATAAAAAATGAATAAGGAAGAAAATGAATTCAAGGTTTTAACCATTCTACTGTAAAAAATGTATTTAAATTGGAATAGAATATTCAATTTTGTTTTTCCTAGTAAACGACATGTGACCTTTGATCTTGATTTCTGAAAAACTGCACCATATTTTCTTTTGACGACCAAAATAATCTCAAAGTACACACATTTTCGAATCGAATGATATCTGATACAGCCGTATACCATTTTTGACGATTAAAATTTCATAATACCGACTTCGGTTACCGGCCTATTGTGTAAGTTCCATAACATTTTGTTGAGGCAAACATAACTTAGAGAATGATAACGAAAAATTCGGCCATTTTTTTCATTTCTAAAGGGGCATAACGATAGAACGGAAAAATTGACACAAAAACAGATTATTTGTTTCTGTGTTTTGTGGTGCAAAGCATTGCATATAAGTCTTATATACTTTTGGTTGGGGCAAACTAGAGTTACACAGCGTACGGACTGTCGGGCGATGAGACAGACAAGGCTAATACTTAATTTCTCCTCTATTGTGGCGGGGGCTAAACAATTAGACATTTTATTTATTGCACGTTTTATACTGAATATGTTCTCACCTGACCAATACCGATTATTTCTGCGACCAATACTATTATACGATCAGGTCGATCATGTCTGGTCAGGATCGGGTTGAGATCGAGTATAGCTGATTTAGTCGAGAAAGTCGATTAAAGATCATGTAAAGATCGTAAATTGGTCAAGATCATCGAAAAGATATTGAATTAGTAGTTAGATTTCATGATAAGTCGTGAAGAAGTCGTGAAACAGTCGTTAATGATCGAGTTCAAGAACTTAGTTACTAGTACGCTTGATGGTGGAAATTTGAGCAATCGTGTATAGAATTGATCTGATGGGCAGTGTCAATCTAGCTTCAATCGAGAATATCTTGCGATCGTCTCAGTCTATTTTGTGTTAAAGGTTTGGTCATCTGTCTAAAACTGTTCTACATTGTAGCTGTATAACTGACAAAACCTGTCAGGATTGTAGAACAGTTCTAAATGACGTCACTGCAGTTAGGGCATCTCACTGGTCACCATTCAGTGATATTACAATCGTTGATAAAGCCACACGCAAAATATATATTATATTCTTTTGACTTATTTATATTTAAGACAAAGAGTTCTTAAAACGTTTCTATGAATAGAACTGACTAAATCAATTCTAGCTGTAGAACTGACCAAATCTGTTCTAATCGTAGAACTGTTCTAGCCGGAGAACTGTCTAAAACAATGGTCAGTTCTAGGTAGAACTGTCAAAAAGGTGTCAGGATGACAGTTCTTTAAACCAGAAACACGTGTAATATTTGCGCAAAAATATTTTGTTTTGAATTTTGAATTTTGGATTTTAAATTTTGAATTCTGTATTTTGAATTTTGAATGATCCTTCTCGGCTTTCGTACTATTGAGATTCGATACATATGTATAACGCCAAATTATATTAGAATTGTGAAACTTTTTCTGTATTGTTACGTCTAACAAGTTATGTCTGAATTCTGAAAAGACCCATCGAAACAAACATTTGATAACATTTTTAGATTTATGGATAATAACTTTGCACTCAATAATGAAGACTACAATATGCACATTAAAGATATTTATCCTGTTTTACTTAACAACATTTAACCAAAACAATAAAACTAAAATTCAATAATCAATGTGTCTTCAGGATATCTTAATCACTAATGTTTTTAAATGTAAAAAAAAAAAGACTTTTGTATATATAGATAAATGAATTATATTAGTTTGTTTTGATCTGGTGTCACACGGAAGTAAATTTGATTTAAGTACTTCAAGTGGTTTGGCACTTCAATATAAAATAAAGTTGACCTTCCTCGTTTCATATGTAGGTTGAGGAAGCGTGGATAAAATGCAGAAATTCATTGTTCTTTTATTACTGCTGGATTTGTTTTCTGTAACTTTGCAAAAATCAGGTAAAGAACATTTTCTGCTACAAAATTTATATTAAAAAATATTGCTTAATTTGATATGTTAACGTTACAATTTGGTAAATATACCATGATAAAATATGTTGATAAATATTCTTCGCCACCCATATCGTTAGGCTACGTTTGAATTATAGTGCATTTGATAAGTTTAAAACTCAAATAAGACCAACTGAAAAAAAAATCAAGCTTGAGTAATACAAACGTTTAGTCATTTGAATTTGATATACAGTTGATAGCCAAGGGACATATCTTTTCCGTGGAGATCATTTTCAATCAAATTTGTTCGTGGACTATGACGGATTTGCATAGTATAATATACAATTACGGCCCGTAGTAAATGGGAATATCTGAAATTGTAAACACGGGAATGATATTTCTCTGAGGTCGCGTTGACAATTTTGGATATCCATCTCTTCTAAGGGTTTTATTATATCGAACCAACAGTGGAAGGATCTTTTAAATCATCGGGAAAATATTACTTTAAAATCGAAATCTAGATCATTCTTTTAATTAACACAACCATAATAATAAACAAACTTAATTGTATAAGAAAACTTGCAAAGTTTCATAACAAACAAAATTATATCGATTTTAACCTGAAACAAAAGATATTATCATGATTTTCTAAAAACAGGAAACCATATATTTAGTCAAATGTTATTCCTCTAATGATTGTGTAGTCAACTGCTCTTCAAGTGTGTACTTCTTTGGCTTTATAACTATTTTAATCTGAGCGTCACTGATGGGTCTTATGTAGAACAAACGTGCGTCTGGCGTATTAAATTATAATCCTTGCACCTTTGATAACTATTTTATTCTTAATAATTTAAATAATTTGAAATCTAGTATGACAAACTATTATATTAGTCAAGGCCCAGGGCTTCCTTTTATAAACAATTCAAAAAGAAAGTCAGATCTACAAGTAGATTATTATATTGTAGTTACAATCACGTGAATCAGTTTCCAGTACTTTTATAATAATCTATGAATAGCTTGTTACATAAACAAACAAAGCATATTATAGCAAAGAAATGCGTAGCTAAAAGAATTAACACAGGAAAAACTATTACAAGACGTCTTTCCTCAGTTCTAATAAATGAGTCAATATTTATAACATGTTCAAATATATGAATGTTTTACATTTATTTTACTTTTAGTTATTGGGTATAAGATACATATAATTTGGAGAAGGTGAACAAATTTCAATTAAATTATCCCTATTTGTTTTGTTTATTTTACTTCCAAGTGTCACTGTTTCATCATCCAGCAAGTGTCATAGTTTACATATTCTATCTTTTCACGGATTTTTTTTTATGTTTAAGTTATTGTCCCTTATTGTCAACTTGGAGTAGAATTTTCATATTGAAAAATTAATGGAAAATTCACTATCGAACCTAAAAAAAAATTTATGAAGTCACAGTGTACTACAGTTTCTTCATATTAATCATTTACTATTTTTTCAAAAGTATTTAATCTTTTCTTTAAATTCAATTTTAGTCAAGAACTTTAAGAAGTAATTTCATGTCAAGTCCCTACAGTTATTACTTTTATCTAAATTGTGTGGGTTGTATAAAATATTCGTTGCATATGTATACCAATAATTAGTACATATACATCTTGAGTCCTGCATTTATGAAAATATAAAAGCCTCTTAAGTAAATGATTTATATTTTCATAATTCAGTTTTGCTAGGTAAGACAGAGACTGTGAAAAAAATAAAATGTTCGAGGGGTTGTCGTCTTAGTTCGTCTCGGACTGCTATATTCAAAGTGGGTTTTATTGTAACTAGCAAAAATTTGCAAATCTATAGAAAATATCTTTTGGTTGCTTAATTTAGATATATCCTACCCATGTGATAGTTTTGCATCATATAACTGTTACGCATTTCTATGATTTCTTTTAAAAATGTGAGACCAGTTATTATCCTAGGGATAACAATATTTAGAAATGTTCACTTGTTTTTCTTGAACTGACAAAACATAGACTCTTTTAGTTTTAGATGCATGATTTTTTATTAGTTTTGTATTTGCTTTGAACTACAAATGTAGCTGTCAGTAACTGCTAGTACCCTTATATCAGTACTCAGTGTCTTTTTTGTTGTTGGGATGTACAAGTATCCGGCCATGTCCACTCTATGTTTTTGACAGATGTATTTCTACCTGTAGCCATCGGAGAGGATAATTGGGCTCCCAGCTGGCTGTTATTCAGCGGTTGTCGTTTGTTGCTGTGCTACACACATGTATTTGTTTTTCGTTAGTTGTTTGTACTTTATTTAGGCCGTTAGTTGTCTCGTCTGAATTGTTTTACACTACTTTTTTCCTATTTGGGCTTTTGATATCAAACTTTGCAGTATAAGCTTTGCTCATTGTTGAAGGCAGTGCCGTGATCTATATCTGTTGATGTTCGTGTCATTTTGGTCTCTTCTGTAGAGTTGTTTCATTGGCAATCATACCACATCATTCTTCTTTTTTCATATGTACCCACAACCTTTTGTGTATGCACCAATTGAACACAATTTTTTCGTTTAACCGATATAACAACATAGACTAGCTAAAAGGTTATGACAAACTTGGGTGTTGTGGTTTGGTTCAAATTGACAGAATTGAATAAGCACGCGTGATCAATGTCATGCCATGGTGTTTACATATATATTCCAATCCGTACAGCATACAGATGGATTTGTAAACATTATGTTATAACAATATTTATTTTCAGATCGAAAAGAAGTTACTATTCCTGTTAGTTCCCCTATTCAGCTAGAATGTGATGATGATTTTAAAGTTAACAATATCGAAGTTACAATCAGACGCAGTAACACTACGTGTTTGGGAACTATTCCAGAGTGCATATTACCAAATGATGCCATTGAAACCATTAAGAAATCATGCAACAATCAAGTATCATGTGACGTTGATATACGTAATATTACAAATCTGCAAAGCTGTTTACTGGAGAATGGATATTTTAACGTCCGGTATGCTTGCAAAAGTAAGTTGTCAATTAAATGTGAAATTCACATTATTTTAATAAAACTATACATCGATTTAGACCAAAAAACAAACAGAGAAAATACTGAAACAGGAAATCAAAAATCGTAAGTCTAATTAAAACAGAAATATAAACAACAATAAGTGCGAATATAAAAAGAAGATGTGGTATGATTGCCAATGAAAAAAACTCTCCACAACAGAACATATGACAAATAAATTAACAACTATATATAGGTCACCGTACGGCCTTCAACAATTAGCAAAGCCCATACTGCGTAGTCAACTATAAAAGTTTCCGAAATGACAATGTTAAACAATTCAAACGAGAAAACGAACGGCCTTATTTACATGTGTATGTACAAAAAATGAATACACATACAAATTAAATACACATAAAACCATAGAATATCCTGCTCTTAACTGAAAATAAATGAAAGATACCAATAGGATATTCAAAACCTATGAATGGTATATGTAACAGTGAATTTGTATACTCAGAAATTACTCAGAAATTATGTAGAATCCCTGTTATTTCCAGGGATTTGTCATTATCTCTGATTTTTTAGTGTTTATATATACTTCCTGATTTTACATTTAAAAGCACTAACTTATAAAAATTATCTTGCATATTTCCTTGAATATTTTTAGGGATTATCAATAATACTATATTTTTTCTGTTTGTTAAAAAAAAAAATTAAAAATACAGAAATTAAATTATATGTTAATCTTACTGAGGACAGTTTTTTTTTACAGGGACAACATCTCTTTGTATTTAAATGTGTAATGAGCATAATAAAAATGTGTATCGTTATTTAGAAAAACATAACATGACTACAAACCGCAAAAAAAACTTTGTAACCAAAAAAAAAGAAGTAATAGAACATGGTTTTGTAAATGAATAAAGAAAATTCAGCCGGTGTTATGAAGTAGGAGAGTAGTTTTTCGTGGCCAGGAGCGCGACTTTTAGACCTTTTAATAACTCTCGACACCTACATTTTACACGAGAAATGGATTGGTGGTATATAATTGAAAGATAGCATTAATTAGAAATAACATTGCATATACGTCCTAACAATGTATTGAAAGGACGGATATACAGCATGAAGAGGAAACAGCTATTTGATAATCGTTATAATATCTCTTGAAAAAAAGTCAAACAATAATAATATAAAAAATTCACAGGCGAATCAGTCTCTTCTGTTATTATATGAATATAAATCTTTAGAGTCGTCTTCGATTTATGAGTTTGAATGATGTCCCTTTGGAATCTTTTGCTTCTCTTTTTCATGCAATTTATTTCTTCCTATAAGCTTTTGAATGCCTCTAAATATCATTATCAATAACTGTGCGGCGGTGATATCGTAACGTGCCTGTTCTTCACTCTGAGTAAACAAGTTGACGAGACAAAGTTGATTTTCTCATCCGAGTTTCGTCGTACTTGACCTACACATTAAATATAGAGGTTTCGATAGACCTATTTATCCACGTTATTTTGCTAAAATTGCTAAAGCGGGAAAAGTTTCCCTTGTTTATCATACTACAGTATAAATTAATTAGAAGGTCAGTTTTAAGTGCAGCTAGCACATTATGCTACCATTAATCTATTGGTATAGAGTATATATGTTATTTTCACAGACGGACGTGTTGTGTCCCTTACGATCAGGTGTGTCGAAATTTGTCTCGCATTAATATTTGGATTTTTAGCGTTAAATCGATTTTTCTGGATTTATTTATGAACTGGATGCTTATTCTATTTTACCAGGATTGCTAATATTCAAATTTGTGAGTTAAAACATTTATCTATAATTCGTATAAAACAGAATATATGAAACAATATGCACAACACAACAGTGAAAACAACTCACTAAGGGTATATAGTGTGTACTCTATGGTCAACGATCGTCCGTAATTATTAAGTTGGACTTTGGACTCTTTTAATTGCCTACAGCGGAATACGGTATACTTGTATATGATTTCTACAGTTAATAGCAGACGAAACGTTTACATACAGAAAAGGACTTGCGAAACTATCCGAATACGCATTACTATACTCAGTTATTATGAACGACTCTTACACGATTACTGAGCTCCAAGCAGTTGGTTCGTTGTATTTGCAATACGGTCAAGATGATAGTCACATAGAAACGAATAATGAAATGGATCTGACACAAAATAAAACGAGGGATGATTTTAATGAGTTTGAAGGACCCGACGATTTAGTGTTTAATTATATGGATATATCATCTCAAGATGCAATAATCAATAACTTCGATGAAAATTTCAGAGGCTGCCCAAAAGAAACCTTCATTTCAAAACTAATCCAAACAACCAGTAGTGATACACATAAACTTGAAGAATTAAGAATGCGTTTCTTTTCGGAAGTTAGAGATCGGGAAAATTTTCCATACAAGACAGCAACTTTGAAAAAGCGATATGGAGCACGTTCAAAAAATGGGGACACATTATTACAAAAATTAGCCAAAGATTGCTTTATTTTGTATGTTGCATTGAATGACAACTGTAACGACGAATTGCTAGAAACTATTAATATTCCAAAATCGCAAGGACCAAGGCAATCACAAAACTGTAGATCATTTGATAATGGACAAGATGTAGGAACAGACAGTTCCAACGACTTGTTCCTCAAAGAAGGCTTAGCACGGTTGGATCGCGATATAATGACGATGAAAGGTGAAAACGCACAAGATATCGATAATATTGATAAAAGGATACGAGATATGATTAAAGAAAATGAAACGTTAAAAGATGTCGTGAAGAAACAATCTGATAAAATATACCGACTTCAAAATTCGATTGACAAATCTGACTCTGCTTTAGTTGAATTCATGGCCGAAATAAGATGCGAAATCAAAACTCTTACAGATGAAAAAAATCAGACTAAGCAAAATAGTCAAAACTTGATTGAGGTCAAAAAGGATATTTCAGAAATCGACACAGTAATAAGTTCTCTTGCAACCGAAACAGGAAATAACTCAACCAAGATACAGTCAGTAAAAGAAGATATTAATGCGTTGAAAATCTTCGAAAAGTCTGTAGATTCTAGGATAACAAGGCTGGAAGACTCGAAATTTAGCGGAGTAGATGCTTTACGTGCTAACTTAAAATTAGTGAGAAAAGATATATATGATTTGAGTGACGAAATAGACACAGTTAAATCAGACATCAAAGTGAACAACAGCAGTATCTCAGATTTACACAAAAGTGGTGACATGAAGAAGACAAAAACAAAAACAAAGAACTATCCAAAGTCCCCGAAAATAAGTACAGACAGCGACATTGATCTCATTTCTTTCGTGAGTCCAAAACGTCTGTCAAAATTTCAAATGGCAGACCTAACAGATAAAGACCAAGAAAAGTCGACAACTGAACATCAGTATAATGGAACAAAAGATATAGTTACTGATAATTCTACAAATATAGACACAGTCATCGATGATAGTAGTATGTCAGAATTCAGTTCATTTGAAATGTCCAAGACTATAGAAAATCATGGGAAAAAGCAAACACAGACTCAATCCTCAACAGAACACATTGAAGTTGTTATATCGAGTGATCAAAACATGGTTTCGTTAAACAATTTTAGGGGAGTATCGGATAAACGAGTCGAACGTTTGTATGTCGGAGGAATTAGGAAAGACTGCACCGAAAGTGACATGCGAGACTTCCTACTTGAAAACAATATCAAGTTCACCTATATTCGATTTTTCACCAAAGGATTATATAGTAACTCTGCTCAACTAAATGTTCGACACTCTGAAAAAGAAAGAGTGTATGATTCTAACTTTTGGCCAAACGGCATTTTTTTCAAACGTTGGTTATCCCGTCGTCAGCTACAAGAAAGAAACAGCTATAAGAATGAAAAATATGGCAATTAAGAAATTAATATATCTAGTAATCATCTATATCTTATGTGACACTTTAATGAACATGTCCAGCAAACTAACATTTATGTCATGGAATTGTAGAGGGATTATGTCAAGTGTCCCATATTTGGTGGAGTGCTTGAAAAACCACGATGTTGATATATGTGCTTTACAGGAACATTGGTTGCGTAGACACTGTGTAAATGTACTCGAAAGTATTGATTCGACTTATTCATCTGTAAATCCAAAATGTGTTGATGATAGCTACCCTGAAGCGTTTAAAATTCGCATGGAAGGGGGTGTGACTTTTATTGTTAAATCTTCAATTGTCAAATATGTTGAAAGTATTGATATAGAGGACACGCGTATAACAGGAATAGAAATTCACACCATTCACTCCGAGAATATATATTGCTTCTGCGTATACTTACCTGCATCGTCAAAGCCATTCGAACATTTTAGAAATTACGTTGAGCGACTGTACGACATATACATGATATACTCTCAGCTAGGTATAGTCATCATTCTTGGAGATATAAACGCCAAAGTAATTGGTCCGAGATCATTTAATTCCGTTAGAGATAAACGATCAGTAACATTTGCGAAATTTTTGGACGAATTGCGTCTCGTTTCCTTACATTTACAACCCTTTGGTGAAGGAAATACATTTACATTCCAGTCTTATGAAAGTGGTCCATCTACTGCTATAGACCATATTTTGATATCAAAGGATAATATCAGTCTAATTGATTCTGCAAGAGTGTTAGACGATCATTCGTTTAATGTTTCGGATCATCATCCAATTATAGCCAAGCTAATATTAGACAATACAGTAAATGCAGACACGGAAACTATAATACAACAATCCAAGGTATCATGGAACAAGGCTAGAGAAAAGAACAATTTGGAAGACTTCTCTTTTGCAACTTCACAGCATCTTTGGGGCGTGGAGATACCGAGTTTAGGATGTTCTAATTGTGATATAGAGTGTTATTACTCGAACATCGTTGATGCAATACAACAAGCTGAAACAGAAACTTTACCACACAAAACTTTCGTAAAATACCTTAAACCATACTGGACTCATCAAGTAAATGCGCTGCATGAAAATATGGCTTCAAAACGCCAACAATGGATTTCTTGTAATAGGCCAAGAGGTGAACACGTCATATTTCAAGAATACAAATCAGCCAAAAGAAACTTCCGACGGGAATTACGAAATGCATATTAAAAGCATATGCAAGAAACATATAATTCACTCGAAAAGGATTTCGATATAGATCAAAAACGTCTCTGGTCATTTCTGAACAAAAATAAAAAGTCTAAAAACTGCTTATCAAGACTAATCGTAAATGGGAGACAATGTTCGACCCAGGATGATATCTTAGATGGATGGGCAGAGCACTTCGAGTCGATCTTCAAACAAAATACTGAATCAGAACCGGTTAGTGACAAGGAACGGGCGATAACCAAGACTGTTGAGGTTGCTCACAAAGATTTCAGAGGAACATTTTATAACAACACTAAGCTAAATATTACAGTTAACGAAGTGGAAAAGGTATTGAAGTGCCTAAAAAATAATAAAGCGTCTGGTTAGATAACATCGAATATGAACATCTGAAATACGGCGGCAACAGTTTGAGAAATCACATGACAAAACTTTTCAACTTAGTTTGTTACAACTTTTATTCTCCAAAATCTTGGAAATCAAGTTTGATTGTTCCTTTATTTAAAGGAGGGAAAAAATGTAAAAGTGATCCAAACTCATATCGAGGAATAAGTTTAGCACCGTGTATTGGAAAAGTGTTTGATAAAATCATTGATTTAAAACTTGAATTGAAAAAAGACAACAAATGCTTTCAAAACCCACAGCAAACGGCATATCAGCAGTGTCTATCGTGTTTACATACATCATTCAATATTCATGAATCCATTTATCACCATATTGAAAGACTTGGAAAAGTTATAGTTGTTTTACTTGATTCAACAAAAGCATTTGACACTGTTTGGCACAACGGATTGTTGTACAAACTGCTTGAATATGGAGTAACTGGAAAATTATGGTTGCTTATAGCTAATATGTACTCGGACGCTAAAAGTGCAGTTCTTTACAACGGACAAATCTCACGTTTCTTCCCAGTTTACCGTGGTGTTCGCCAAGGGAGCAGCTTATCATCTAAATTGTATTTGTTATACATTAATGACTTGTTAGAAGAGCTTTCCGATTGTAGACGTGGCATACTCGTAACGGACATTCATATTTCATCACCAGTTCAAGCAGATGATATCGCTTTGATCAGTACTAACTGTTATAACATGCAGACGATGGTTACAATTTGCGAAAATTATAGCATTGATTGGAAATTTAAGTTTAATCCATTAAAAAGCATTCAACTTAATTTTTCCAAATCAAAACAACATACGGATATTCTACTGTACAACAGCAGCATACAATTGGAAATTTCCGCTAGGCATGTAGGAGTCCTATTGAACAGTAATCTTAATTCTATGGACAGAACACTTCAAGCCTGCAGAACATTAAGATCTTCAGCATTAGGGTTGATCAAATCAGGTTTACATCCTTCTGTTATCAGTATTGACACTTGTAACCGTATAGTTCGTCAGGTATGTTTCACGAAAGCTTTTTTCGGATGTGAATTGTGGACCGAAATTACCAACACCGAGATTTTATTACTAGAACGTGCACAACGGTATGTGTGTAAATCTATACAGGGATTACCAAGGCAAACTAGATCTGATATGGTAACTGCGTTGATTGGATGGAAGTCCGCCGAGTCATACATAGATGAACGGAAATTATTATTTCTTGGAAAGTTAATATTAATGAAAGACTCAATGCTTCCAAAGCAGATATTTCTTACCCGAGCTATGGAATTTAAATATAACTGTGTTAAACACCAGCTTGGATTTATTCCTGATATACATAGAATTTTGGTCAATTATAGATTGTCAGACTTTGATACTTACCTGAGTACAGGTCATTTTCCAACTTACATTCAATGGAAGAAAACAGTTAAAGTTGCCGTCCAAGAAACCGAGGAATCATTGTGGCGTTTCAGGACACAAATAGACAAAGATTTTAAATTCTTCAGTCGTATACATACACTTTCAAAAGGTCTTCATCCTGCTTGGACGTTTAGCCGAAAACATCCATTACTTATAGAACAGTGCCGTTTTATTGTCAATCTGTGTACCTTAACCCGTCCATATGAAGAACCGTTTTTTCTGTGTGACAAGTGCGGAAGGTTTTTCGGTGATATAACTATTCACATTGTACTCTCTTGTGAAACTTTCCAGTCAAAAAGGGACAAGTTTTGGTGTGATTTAATAGATATAGGTCCAATCGAATTCAGTGCCTATCTACATAGTTTAACTGACGAAGACTTTTTAGCATGCATCTTATCATGTCATACAGACTTTGATCTAAACGAAGATGAACGGACTATGTTTCAAAAGGCCTGCATCACAAACATATACTGGATGTGTGCGACTTGAATTAGATGAATAGAACAATTTCTACATATTAGACAATTAGTTGTGTAAAAGATTCTACTGTGTGAACATTGCTACTTTCTTAGGCTGATAAACATTTAATTTTATTCTCTTGTTACGCATTCTTCACGTTTATATAATTGTGTAAAGGTTAATTTTGATATATTGTTTGTAAATATACTGTCCTATCTTTCAACTTTACTTTAACTATCGATCTAACTAATGCTCTTCATTATTGGAGGAAATAAAGATATATATAGTTCTAAAAGTTCCAACAAATTACTATTATCTTATCCTTTCCTATTTTTTTCAACAGACTGTTGGCATTCCAATGCAATCAATTGTACTCCTCTTCTTGCCGAGTTGTTTCTTAATTAGTTTAAGGCTGACTTCATACAGGAACGTCTAAGAAAGAAAAATAAGAAGTTAGCACTATTCTTTAACTCTACTGTTCGCTATATAGATGATGTTCTTTCACTGAATAATTCAAAATTTGGTTTCTATGTTGAACACAACTGTCCCATCGAACTAGAGATAAAGGATACAACAGATACAATTAAGTCGGCCTCATATCTTGACTTACATCTAGACATTGACCATTAGGGTCGGTTGAAAACAAACTTTACGACAAAAGAGACGATTTCGATATTTTTTTTGATTTTTCAAAACAAATTTGTCAACTTTCCATTTCTAAGTAGCAACATTGTAGCAGCACCTGCATACGGGGTATATATCTCCCAATTGATACGACATTCCCGTGCTTGCATTTCCTATCATGGTTTTCTTGAGAGAGGGTTGCTGCTCACAAGGAAGCTATTAAACCAAGAGTTCCAAATGATGAAGTTGAAATCATCCTTTCGTACATTTTACGGACGCCATCACGAGTTGGTTGACCGTTATGGAATAACCGTTTCCCAAATGATATCGGATATGTTCCTTACGTCGTAACTACAAACCCCTTCTCTATCATGAACGTGACCTACCAAATAAGACTATTGACCGGATTTGTTATAACATGAGCAACACGACGGGTGCCACCTGTGGAGCAGGATCTGCTTACCCTTCCGGAACAATTGAGATCATCCCTAGTTTTTGGTGGGGTTCGTGTTGCTCAGTCTTTAGTTTTCTATGTTGTGTCATGTGTACTATTGTTTGTTTGTTTGTCTTTTTTCATTTTTTAGCCATGGCGTTGTCAGTTTATTTTCTATTTATGAGTTTGACTGTCCCTCTGATATCTTTCGTCTCGTCCCTCTTCTATTTTGGGACGAATGACAAACATTGAATTTCGAACGTCACAGAGAAATGAAATGTTGTTACCTTATGAACTATGGTTTTACAGTTTTTAGAAAGATTCAATGCAAACACTTTTTATACAATTACAATTTTTTTCATATTTGTTAAAGACATGACTGTAATATTTTTCTGTCTATGAAGACATACCATCAAAAATGTGGTGCACACTGAATAACTGGGGAAGCGTTTTTTTTAAGTGTGCACCACATTTATTTATATTATTTCAAATAGACATCAATGATATTACAGTTATTTGCTATAATTCAATTATAAATACCATTTTCTGCCGGTGTTTATTTATTTTATTTGAATATTTTGGGGAATTAGGAGTCGGTTTCTGAAAAAAACTTTGTTTGATCGTAAGAATATTGAATTGTTGACTTATGATTAATCTTAGTCGTACTTTGTTTTAGGAAACCGATCCCTGTTACATACATATAGAGATGTATTGTTATATAATAGAGTTTTATGTATTGCAGTTGGAAGTATAAATGCTTGAGCAACAGCAAAACTGATAAAAACATAGTTATTAAATCTATTTTAAATTTACGTACCTAAAATGAAAAGAATCAAATAGGATATTATATAAAAACAGAAAACAAACAATCAATAAAAGCTTTACGGTAGCAATAATCAATAAAACAAAATGAATCATTTATATTCTTATACTTGTGCAATGATAAAAAACACAAAAAGAAGAAGAAAGGCAAAGAAATAAAACAAACCAAAATATACAATACATTACCGAACATCTTTTTCACGCTTACTGATTTTTTGCAAGCATTTCTATAAATCTTTCGCTTTATATATATTTTTGAGTATGCCAGTTTACAAAAAATGAAGCTAGAATATAAGTCAGTAATAATCATTAGTTATTTTGATTTTAGGGGTCTGGAGTAACAACGTTATCTATTCTTAAAATAAAAACCGTTTTTCCTAGTTTGGTCTTACCTCATTTTAGTGCAGGAATTTTTACCTTTGATCTGAGTCTATAGATAAGTTTTCGAAATTTAAAGATTTATAGCCCCTCTAATAACAAGATTCTACATTGCCCTTTTTTCCATTTATTTACTTACAATTCGACATGATGATGTCATGTTTACCAAACCCCTTATACAATTACTGTCATTTATTTACTTATTTCATATTCTTAGCCAAAGTTGATTGATAAATTACAACTGTGTTTATTGAATTATAAATTGTATATCATGTATATACCACTCAAAATGGTATTAAAAATCCTGGATGTTTTTCTTTTAATGTAAAAACCTTGATAAGGGCAGTGCACAGCCATTGGCCTAATAGCTTAATATCATTAGATAGATAAATGCTTCCAACTTTTCTCTTTACGGAACGTTACGTCAATATAATGCATTTTTTTTTTAGTTCATTCGTATTAGGACATTGAGAAACCTCAAACATAGTATTAGCAAACCATACCATATGTTATGCTTAGGTATACGTAAAATGCTTGGCCACAGCAGATGATTCTAAAACACTGTTTATATATATTTTTGTATAATTACAGCGATAATTGATTATAGTTGTGATTTTGATTCGAGTTTGTGTAACTGGTCACTTGTGCCCAACAAATATGGATTTCGGTGGAAACGTGGACTTCTATGGACTGGTATGTCCCCAGTTGTCGAGCATACAAGCGCATGTGAGTTCTGCTTATCAAAATAGCATAAAAAGTTATCAATTATTATTGTGTTTTTCTATTAAATATCAAAAATAGCATGAACAGTTATCAATTATTATTGTGTTTTTGTATCAAATATCAAATCATACTGAAAAATTCACGAGCGAAAAAAAAAATTGCAGTGAAACATTTATTCACAAAGATAGTTAAAGGTCCTTTTAAACTGTTAAAAGTTATATACAGTTATTGTGTACTTCATTAAACAGATTCACAAATTAAAAAAAAAAAATGATAATATCATATGTGTTTTCATTACTATAAAGTTATCACATAAACAAAGAAAGAACACTTTTTATTTGACAAATAGGTTCTAGAGTACAAAAAAGTAAAATCACAAAAAACACAGAACTCACAGGAAAATTCAAAACGGAAATTTCGTCATCAAACAAAAGGAATACAATTGTTATATTCCAAATTTAGTAAACGCATGTTTCTATGTAGAAAAAGATGGATTAAACCTGGGATAATGGCTAACTTTCCCTCCCACTTGTTTGGTAGTCGAATATAATTGCATTACATTGACTATAATGTGTGAACAAAACAAACAGACTTGGATTGAGAGTTGTCTCATTGGCACTCATACCACATCTTCTAGATCTTATATCTATATAATAGGTAAAAATGTCAAAGATATTGGTACAGCAGTTAACATTGTGTTATAATCTTATTCCCTATATAAAAAAGCGAAAAGGTTGATGAATATGAATTTTAGCAAGACAAATTTGTGTATTACTGCAAAATTGTTTCACCAGGGTTTTCGATATAACAAACTAGTCAAAACGTTTATCAAACATTATCATCAGTACAAGCAAGGACATCATTCGTAAAGATAATTAAGTTTAGAGACCCCCAAAATATCAATTGGAACCAGAATTTCAAAAATAATTCTGGATTCCCTTGAGGGGTACGCCAGAGCATGGGCTAAACGGGAAGAAGTTGAACTGGACACTTTGTCAGAATGGGTTCAAACTATCAGGTCTCTGATAAAACGTCGTGTTCATAAGTTGAAAAACTGTGTGAATAATCGACCATTTTCAGAGACAAAGCGGCCGTGAAATGTCTATCATCTCTTTATGACAAGTACGTTGTTGTTCTGCGGACAAAGCTTTGAATAATATTGTCTTTGTATGTTAGTCGTATTACTACTAAAATTGAGAATGGAAATGGGGAATGTGTCAAAAAGACAACAACCCGACCAAATAAAAAACAACAGCAGAGGGTCACCAACAGGTCTTTAATGTAGCGAGAAATTCCCGCATTCTCGCTACATTGAAGACCTGTTGGTGACCCTCTGCTGTTGTTTTTTATTTGGTCGGGTTGTTGTCTCTTTGACATTAGCTAAAGGTAAAAAGGGAGGTTTCAGATCTTACATATTTAACCCCGCCAAATGTTTGCGCCTATCTCAAGTCAGGAACCTCTGGATTTTTTTAGTCTTGTATATTTTTGAATATTAGTTCATTTATAGATATTTTTTTATGTAGGGCCAGCTGTGCGAGATTTCCTCGCTGTATAGAAGACGCAATAGTGGCCTTTGGCTATTAATTGTTTTATGGTTGCGTTGCTGTCTCTGTTACAAAGTCCCCATTTTTCATCTCAATTTGAAATTTATTGCCTGTTTAATGCGTTCTTGTTCTAACGACAACAAAAACTTATACATTTTTTTTTTCAATTTTTCAAAACGCGATTTTGATTGAGAACTACTGTTTGAGAGAACAGCTAATGCATTTTCTTTGAAACCAGTCAGGCGAAAAAAGAACCCACATTGGTTGAACATTGCAAAAACAAATCAGCAAGCGACGTTATCCGTCATTTGTTTGCAATGCGTGAAGAAGTGTCATTTTTTGTAACTGTTGATTCATTGGGGTACAGTCCCTGTAACGTTAACACTTATTTCGTTCGGGAATCGTACGTACAGCGTTCGGTAATCGTTCGTATATAGTTCGGTCATCGTTCGTATAGAGTTCGGTCATCGTTCGTACATCATTCGTATAGCGTCCGTACAATGTTCGGTCAGCGTTCGTTCATCGTTCGTTCATCGTATGGTAAATGTCACCGTTGATGGTTTTGTATAACGCATGGTTCATGGTATCGTTAATCGTTTTATTTGTCGTATGGTTTATGGTACGGTTTAGCGTTTAGCGTTTTGTTTATCGTATGGTGTGTGATATCGTTTAGCGTTTCACCAATCGTATGGTATATCGTTTTGTTAAGCGTCTGATATACACGTATGTTAGGGTTTTATTTCAGAAAGTTATTTCAATTATTATAGTTATGAGTTAAAGTAATTTAATATAAAAAGATGCGGGATAAAAAAAAACAATTATTAGTTTGGATTGGATTAAATCTCTAACTAATATCATTATGGAATATATATAAAACGAATGGGAAACGTTTCCTCCAATCACATTTTGACATGAATAACATGAGACCAAATACCGCGAAATAAGTCACGCTCTCTATGTCTCTCTCTCTCCTCCGCCAAACATTTCTCTGATCCAAATATTTCCTTGACACAATAAATTATAAAGAATGTTCTATAAATGAGGCTTTATATGAAGTACATGTTTCATATCTAAATGTATTAAAAAAAAAGACAACACATCCATGGTATTTGTTCTCCTCAATGTGAGAGTCTGATATAAACCGAAAACTGCCAGGGGTATATAAAAATTCGTTGAAGATATCTATGGAACCAGCGTCGCTTGTGATTCCTGCTGTCGGTGTTAAAACTGTTTTTTTTTTAACTGTAAAAAGTGATTAAGTCCATTATGAGTAAAATACAGAATTAAAAAATAACTCTACCCTTTTTATATTTCTTTATTTTAGAGGTTAGGTTCTGGCAAAGTTCCACTTATTCTGTCGCAAATCATTTACCTAAATAACCAATCAATTGTATTCTAAAAGAAGTTGATTTGTTCTTTGTACGAATACATGAAATATTTCTCACTGGACGTTATGTTTGCAATCGATGATCAAATACAAATCTACAGTATTTATATGAAAGAGACTAAATAATATATTTTTTTATTATTATTCTACACATATTTGAAGGATCGAAATAATCAAGTCTACAATTATCACATGCATCCATGAATTTTTTTATCGACGCACCAAACTTTTCCCTTTCATCGTGCATAGCTCATTTTCCGATTCACTTAAGGTTTCTAACGATCTTCTTACTTGTTCATTAAATTCTAAAATTAAAATCCTACACAAATTGCAAAAACTTTTATTCTCCGGCTAGACTCCGTAAAAGATGAATACTGTTTTGTTTGTGTACACACAATGTTTTGAAGGCTGATATCCAGTTTCGCTAAAAAAGAATTAATTTGCGCCACAAGTTAATTACTCGATAATTGAAAAATAACATTTTATAATTTACTTTTTTGCATTTCTTAACTATTATTTTGAAAAATTGAAATTCAAAGATTTGGGGTTTTCTTTTGGGGGAGGGGAGGGGGTGGTCAGTCTGTAAGGACGTTGCCTTTAAGCCCCAGTCCCAGTAGACCACTATCGCACTACGCTCATCGCGATTTAAAATAAATTCAGATCGGGGTGAGGTCGCGATATGAGCGGCATGAAAATGTTAATTTTCGTTGCTTTCACGATGCTACTACGTCCTCATTACACTTCTATATCGATCCTGCTACGATTATTCTACGTTCTCACAGCGCTTATTCTGCGAAATCACTACGCTTATCAAGATCGTTCTACGCTCATCACGTTGACACTACGACCATACCACGAGATATCCGATTGCAACACGATCTTACCACGCTTTTACTGCGATTATAGTACTTTCTTACCACGAGTATACTACGTTCATACCGCGATCTTACTACGTTATCAGTAATAACGTCAACATCGTGTTTCATATCAATAAAATTCCATTCCTTCTATTTCTGATTAATACATAGATTTCTCGGAAACAATACAGTCATGCCACCAAAATCTTATAGAACACGTGGGCTTGGTGGTAGTGGTTGATGTAGAGGCAGAGGGAGCTCTGATCGTGAGGAATCCTGATCAAGCAGAGATTTCGGACCGACCAATCCAACCCAAATTACAAACTTTTGCTGGTCCATAAAGCTGAAATTAAGATGTTTTAGTGAACGATAGCAGAGATGACACGGATGTGATGTGTCAATAGATTTATGAAGATATGGTATGAGTGCCAATGAGACAACTCTCCATCCAAGTTACAATTTATAAAGGTAAATCATAATAGACCAAGGTACGGCCTCCAACACGGAGCCTTGGCTCACACAGAACAGCAAGCTATAAAGGGCCCTAAAAATTACTAGTGTAAAACCATACAAACGGGAAAACCAACGATCTAATCTTTATAAACGAGAGGCATGGTTGAGCCGTTAGCGAAAATGGACGAGAACTACATACAGACAAACAAGACCGGAGATATATAATATATTTCATGTGAAAATGACAATGGGAATAATGGTCGTAGTATGCATGTAGTCAGGTCGTAAGAAGAGCGTGACGAGGACGACAAGGGCGTTCTAGAATCGTACTATGGTCTTGAACAGCGTGGTGTAAACGTGGTATAGTCGTAGTGGAGGCGTAGTTGGGTCGCGGTGAGAACGTGATGGTCGTATTGAGGTCGTAATAACGTTGCTGTGAGATCGTGGTGCAGTCTCTCCGAGTAAAATCTCGCTTTCGCTACGATGGTACAGCGACCTTTGCGATCTTACTACTACCTTAAGCTCGGGTCACACATTCACGAATTTTTACTGCCGTCCTTGACAAGACCATTCCCGATAAAAATTTGTCAAAAGTCTGCTCAAGATCTTGTGAATCGTTAATGGAAATTCAAACTTGAATAAATCTGTAAATTGTCTATTTAAAATCACGACAACAATCAAATATTGTTCAGGAAGCGTCGATATTCAACTGTTTCCAAGCGAATTTGTCCCGATAATCCCATTCTCAATCCGCCTCTAATCCGATTTGTATCTTTCGCATGGTAAAATCCGACCAAGTCTGTCACGACTGCGTCCAGATTATACCGAATGTAATCCGACAGATATCAGACAGTTACCAGACAGTGAACCGACGCTGACGGAAGTTATCCGTTCGAAAACTGTCGGCATACTCGGGATGATCATGTACTGTCGGAACATAATCCTATCACGGTTCGCTCTATCGTATTGAAAATGGCTTTATCGGGTCTCAGTCGTATTGTATTCTGTTATTGTCAGCACTCTGACGTGTGTATCATTAACGAATTTCGTATTAATAACGGGACTGTTCCGGAACGGTTTTGGCAAAGACGGTTTGCAATCGACAAGATCTGGATGCAATCTGGACCCCATCGGCAGAAAAACATCAATGAAAAATTTCTCCAGATCATTCCCGTTCCACCGGACACCGCCCAGAAAACACTGAACATTGTCAGAATTTTGATCCGATACATCAGAATATGTCACGACATAGTCACGCTTGTTATCCGACTAGACAAAATCGGCTGAGTTTCCCCAAATAATACGGAACGCACCTAACTGTAGGGGTGCTTCGACGAGCTATCCGGACCTTTCCCGACCCGTAGGAATTTGTTACGAACTTAAACGACTGCGTTCAGACAATGATAGGATATTCCAGATAATTGAGGATAGTGATCCGACTTTTTCACTTTTCGTGTCTTATCTCTGTCTTATCTCAAACGGGAGCAACAATCGGCAATGTGTGAACCCCGCATTATGCACTCTCACTACGCTTCTACTACGACCTGATTTCGCCACGACCGCACCACGATTGTTTTGAACATGTTCAAAGTTGGCCACGCTCATCACGATCTTGAAGACCTCACCACGACCATGATACGACCTTACTGCGATCTACACGATCCTACTACGATCATCAAAATTTGCATTTTGTTCACAGATCGTAGTGCGATCGTGGCCTAGTTGGACTGCGGTATTAAATACTGATAATAATATATAATTTGAGCAAAAATTAAGATATCACTATTCTATTCTAAAATACTCTACAGTTCTACCTTTTTGTGGAATTTGCAAATCATTTAATGTATATTATGTGATTGTTGTATCCACTTGCATTGTGTTAATGTATACAACAGTGTTTTTGCATTTTAACCATCTTTTGAGTTTGTTCAGTTACAAATAATGTGGTCTAGTATTTCTCAAGACAGTAGACTAACTGATTTAGAGCTACATGTACATTGTGGTATCAAAGTCGTTTCTATATGTTCAACATGATACTGTACTTTTTTGTTTGGAACAAAATGAGCATATCTAAATATGATAGTTTGGTATTTTGATTCATAGAAACACTTACTTGCGAAGTATATAATCAATATACGTTTTGTATGAACATGTGTATCAGGACTGTTTGCATTTTCAACGATGTAGCTTGACATTATTATGATACATTTACATATATATGATATACTTATTGCCGACTATAAGGTATGGATTTTTCTCAATGTTTGAGGACCTATGGTTGTCTACAATTGTTATATTCACTTTATTTGAACATTTTGGATAATTTTCTCATACCAAATGTCGATCGTCATTCCGATATCTATGTTCAGTAATATAATTCTGTTTATATACACAGCTTTGTTTGAAATATTATTTTTCCTCTCAACATTTATGTGGTATTCCAGCAAGAAGTGGTAAATACGTTTATATAACATTTGGAGGTATTACTGGTAGCATTGCAATACTGGAGAGTGGACAAATTATTGCCTCAGAGCAACAGTGTTTCTCCTTTTGGTACTTTTCGACAAATTATAGAGACAGTGTACGAGTACTTCAAAATAATGATCATTTGTTATATTTATCAAACAAAAAATATAGAAAAGACATGTGGCATCATATAAAAATTCCATTGAAGAGGAAGGCATACAAATCCTTCAAGCTTATTCTTAGAGTGAGACGTGGGCCTTTACGAAATGGTTTATTTGGTGCAATAGTAATTGATGACATTGTAATTGAAAACAAGAATTGTGACTGTAAGTACATTTTTATAATTAACGTCAATAAAATCAACCTCAATTAGTAACGTGCATTAATACATATTAATCACAAATAAAAGTCCTTCGTGGTATAATTTATATATGGAATTAAAATTTCAGAATTTGTTTGTTTGCGGAATAAATGATATAGAGTTTTTTTCCCAACAATAACAGATGTTATGCCATTGTTTATAACAAAGTATTCAGGGGAACTTCTGGTAGGTGGAACACATATACAGCGTGGCCATTTCTTAGATGAAAAACGCTAGTTTACCTTGTCCATTTTTTTACATAAATCAACTATTCAAGTTTTAGTTAACTCGAACATTGTCAAATACCCATAAAAATACCTAGCCCCATTTTTTCAATATTCAAAAAATCAGCTCTTGATGAGAGGGAAATGTTTGATATTGTACCCAGATTTAAAAAAAATGTACATTTTTGTTGTTGAATGAAAAAAAACCACTAGTAACTGTCATCCTCTGGAGCGGAATCAAACCACGGTTATACAAGATTTTTTTCCATAGTATCCTTGAAATCAATTTTCTTTAGAAATATTTGATGTGAGCACTCGTTTAAATATGGGTTTTGGAGTGACAGGACATCATCAATATATTATCTGAATATGAATAATCTTTGCGAGATCTTTTTAAAATCTGTCTATGAGATGAATATGCATGAATTCTGCGTCATATAAGTACAAACACGAATTGGTCAGCAAAAGTGCACAATTACTATCTTTTAAAAAATCGACTAATTGTTCAAATATCCGCTTAACTTCAATAATCAACAAATGTGTTGTCAATCAAAAGTCTAGTATTGTAGTGATATTATTTGAATTGTATTTGTGAAAGAACACCGTGTGTTTTCTTTTCATCAATTTGATTCTTTTCTGACCACAAAAAGCCAATTGCACCTACGTTCTCATTGTTCCAAAAAGCTCACAATCTGTGTTGATAATATTATAGATCGTTCAATAGAGTACGAGCAATCTTTTTTAAAGCGCAGCCAAATTAAAGGTGTAACTGAGATATTGTGATAAGTGAGTGAAGAATGACGAATTTTAAGACGATCTTTAGAATGATTAGGGATCCACAAAATCATGTAATTAACAATTTCTACATTGCTGGTTGAATATATATCATCACATCATTTTTTAATTACTTTCTAATATATCATCTCTCAAGAATGATGTAAGGGTACTTTATATTTACTGTGAGTGCCAAGTTCTTTATAAAAACAGTTCAATATTGATTTTTTGAATACTGTGGAGTAATTTTTATTCGTGTGATACATTTTGAAAGATTTAGATACCATATGTCAACCTCTTTCATTGTCAATCTTAAATAATTTTTTTTAATTCATCACCGAACACTTTGATCATTTCAGATAAAGTGTCCAGTGTTGATCGCGTTTTTCGTTAATTTATTGTTAATTCGGTTATTAATACATTACAAATTCTTAATTCCTTGAAATGATGTTTACTTTAGATATAGTGAAATCAACTATTTAATTTGACTATAAAAAATGTAAAGCTATTGAAAATTAATCTTGTCTTTTTTACAGATCTTACGTAAAGAAATAGCTTGTTTTGTTTTATAAATCGGATCTGAGAAAAACATACTTTGGTCATTTTTATAAATTTCCTGTTTACAAAAGTTTGAATTTTTCGAAAATTAAGGATTTTCTTATCCCAGGCATAAATTACCTTAGCCGTATTTGGCACAACTTTTTGGAATTTTTATTCCTCAATGCTCTTCAACTTAGAACTTGTTTGACTTTATAAATATTTTGATATGAACGTCACTGATGAGTCTTATGTAGACAAAACGCGCGTCTGGCGTACTAAATTATAATTCTGGTACCTTTAATTACTATTACCACCGAAATATAATGAAAAGCCTGTGCCTAAGACAAAAACTAAACATATTTTTGTACCAAACATGTGCCTACTTTTTGAAATCTAGATTGTACCATGTGATATTTTAAACCGCTAATGTCTAACACGATACTGACGTATAATACCCCCCCCCCTTTCCCCCCAAAAAAAACAAAAACAAAACACAAACAAACTATGCAGATATCCAACATGTCCAAGACAGATAAAATTTAGTTTCTTGTTTGTACTTTCGTATATCATGTATAGTAAAACCTGAAACCTGGTTTGAAACTATGATTTCGCGTTTAATTGTAAAGACTAAATATAACAACGTATCAACTTGCAAGTCAGTGTATTCACATTCATAAGTAACTACCTTAAACCAAAATCTTGACCAAACTTAAACTCCAGATGTAACCTTACCTTATCAAAACGTCATCAAATTGTTGGATAGGCGAATGGACGGTTCAAAACATGGACAAATTTTAATATCTTGTGCAAGCAAAGACTATAAAAGCCTATACAAATATATTTGACCGAAAGCTTTACTTTAATACCTTTCAATCACACATGAAAAAGTAACAACGAATGTAATCGTTAATATTTCATTCATTAAACCCTAACCTGGGACTGTTGTAAAATCGCAACAAAAGAAAAAAAAAACCGATACAAATCAGTTGAGAAAGGCTGAACTCATTGTATCGATACAAAGCAGGAAAAAAATTAAACAAAAAACACAGACCTTTTTTTATTACTGTCTGTTATATATAACTAGATTGCGACATACCGTGATTCTATATATGAGCACGCTGATTCCGCGTTGAACTAGCTTTACAGTCTGAGAATGATATAAAAGAGGAAAATGGAAAATGATATCTTATAATCTTTAATAATATCTTAGTGTTTAGGTAGATTCATGGTATACCGCCATCTTGGATTGTACTATCGCAGTACACAATCAGTCAACTTGTCTGTCCAAATCTTCAAATTTGTAGCGAGATGTGCAATTTCATTGGTTAGACTGTGAATTTATATGAAGAAAACTTGCTGATTAATAGCATTATCCAAAATATTTAAACAAATACCAAACATTTGTGTTTTAGAATAATTTGTTTCAACTTAGTCATATAAGGGGAGAAAACTCTTTTAATAAAAAAAATATACTGGTCTGATATGGAAATTTTTTATTTTTAGTTGCAGTGAGAAAATACGTTCGGTGACACCATTTTTTCTTTTAATTTTATTAAAACATATTATAAAATCTATCTTCTCACAATTTATTTCAAAATTCTATCTCATGGATTTCTTTTTATGCACAAACATTTGTTTTTGCATGATCATTCTAAGCAAATTTAGGCAATTTTCAACGACTCATAGCTTAAAAAATAGCACGGTGACCCATCCTTTTCATTATCTTTTTGAAAAGAGCATCGAAAAATCTTCATTTTAGCAATATAAAAAAATTCTATCTCGGGAAACTTATACCTATGATCTACCTTAAGTGTTTGATTTAATCATGCGACATGTATGTCCATTTGATTATGATGCTTGATTATAACTACTTTTAAAAAACAAAATATAAATGAATATGCTTGTCATTTAAAGAAATACAATGTGTAGTCCTAATGAATAGGCACCATAATGACCTAAAATATAATGATGATAGAAGTTTTTAATGACATTGAATGACTATACAGCCCTTGCATGGTCGAATGAAATAGAATGAACTGTTCAACGAAACATTCTACATATATATTTTCATATTTTTTATGTTTTTGTTTTGTTTACATAAAATTTACAAAGCGATGTTGATTTTTTCAGCTTCTATTCTAATGTGCGACTTTGAAACTAAGGCATGTGGGTCGAGTGATGGTTATTTAAATCCAAACGTATGGAAAATACAGAATGGCGAGCCTGTATCACCAAACTCTGGCCCACTTACTGATCACACAACAGCATCTGGTAAGCAGATTATTATACATGCCATTTTTTTTTTAATTTTCAGTTCATTAAGTTAAGTTTTTGATTAAATAATATGACATATTTTATACCGTCTTTTCTTCTTTTATAATTTTTTTACAAACTTTTTAACTGAAATTGTTGACTGAGATTTGAATAAATCTTTTTTGTTATTTTTATCGTTAAATATAATGAAGTAGTTCAAGATCACTTTTGTACTAGACCAATTTTCACAACACCTGACCTTGATCGTCCAATGAGAGCCAACAGTTTGTTATACTATTACAATTTGCATACGACGCAAGGATGTAAAGATTATTACGTAAATCCCTGTTACTTTTTAAGTAGTTTTACTCGCTCATTAATGATAGCAAATCTTCCTAATACATTTAAACAAGAAGTGGTATGATTGCCAATGAGACAACTCTCCACAAGAGACCAAAATGACACAGAAATTAATAGCTATTTTTCACCGTACGGCCTCTAACAATGAGCAAAGCCCATACCGCTTAGTCAGCTATAAACGGCTTCGAAATGACTGAAAAAACATCAATATATAAAAACAAATCAACAAACGGCAAGCAACTGAATTACAGGCTCCTGACTTGGGACAGGCACATACATACATAATGCGTTGGAGTTAAACCAGTAAGTGGAATCCCAACCCTCCCCTAACCTGCGACAGTGGTGTAACAGAACAACATTAAAACAAACTATACAAATTTGTTAAAAAACAATTTACTCATCAGATGGATACAAATAGAAATATATCGGATATCTGATATATAACGTCAATTAATTAAAAACATTAATAGGTGTAAGGAAAAAGGTTAATTTGCGTATTGCGTCGAGATATAATCGACACATGTCTATTACAAAACGTATGTAATCATTTGCTATGATGATACTTTTCTTTCTAGGCAGCGGATCTTACATATTTTTGAACGGTAGACCTACAATTGAAACAGCAGCTTATTTTGAAATTCGTAACCTTGATATAAAATTGTCAGGAATTTCATGTTTGACATTTTGGTATCATATGTACAGTTTTTATGCTCACAGAAAAGAAGGATTGAAGGTTAAAATTGATGATACACTTGTCTGGATGAACTTTGATAACCAGCACAATACATGGATAAAGGCAACAATAGACCTCGACTTAAGAAAAATATCCAAAATTAAATTTATAGGCTTTCTTGGTGATAACTGGAGTGACGACATAGCAGTAGATGACATTTCCTTAACAGAAGGAACATGCCAAGGTATGTGACTAACATAATTCCTAAGCCGAATGGTCTAGAGCGATGGACAAAGTGCAGGCGGTGTTGTATCGGTATCCCCATAGAATGAGTTCGAATCCCGTCTAGGCAAGAAACCAAAATTGCAGAGTTTACAGTGCTGTGCTGATATTTAGTGTTATTCTTTATATATTTACCAATAAAACACTCACATATGTTTGGTTAATATACTAACATTTTATGAGATGGCATACACGTGAGAGTTTGAGAAAGCTATCAACCAGTTTAGAAAGTAAAATGACAGAAATACCTAACTCCAAGGGATTATAAACGGATTTATTTAATAAAATGACAAAATTTAAAGCGCAAACACATCTAACGATTGGAAACTACATGTCATATACTGTAAGTAAGTGTCGGATCGTCTTTAACTGACGATAGAAACAAACAAGACACAATAAGAACTTGTAAAAACAAAGAGGCGTCAGAAACGAAAGGATCAATATAATTTATGACTCAGAAACGAACATACAATGCAGTTGCAGAAAACTAAATTCACGTTTAGGTATGAAAACTTATGGAACACCATGGACAAATCAACTCTGAGATCACTACCGATCGACTATGATCACTATAAAGCACATGATATGCACTTGACTTTTCTTGTTTGTTTAATCGACGTATTCCTTAAGGTATTCTCTCCTTTTATTCGTGTTTATAAATATTGTTTTTTTTTTTATATAAATTGGAATAAGATTAATTAATATATGAGACTGATAACGAACGACAAATACTGAGAGAGAAAAACGTGCTTACAGTTGAAAGGATAACAATTTTACAGAAGGCCACTTTATTTTTGGTGATATATATGATTTTTTTTTACATACACGGTGTTCTTTAAGAGAAGTAAACTGATCTTTTCGCGGCAATGGATTCTGTTTAAAATTTAAAAACGTATGTTGATGTTTTAAAAATAAAAGCAACAGAGCCATGTATTTTATCGGTCAAATAAATTGGTTGAATAAAGCAATTGCCATGATAGTTAGTGCCAAACATACATATATGACGCATTAACTACTTGTCCTTCTTGATCACCTACCGCACCTACATTGTAAGTTTTATGTGGAGTTAGAGTTATTTAGTATTTAGCATTTAGAATAGTGCTTTATAGACTGCAGTTTTCTACAGTTTAACATCCTCTAAATCCCTCCTTCCACCCAAGCCAACATCACAAAATCTAAAACAATATTTAATCAAGCATACTTGATTACAAAAAACAACAATAACAATCGAAAAACAAAAATAAGCTATGATACGAAACGTCATGTATTGTTTTACAATCTCCTGACTTAAGATAAACACATGATTTTGTGGCATGTAAATCATGTGTTTGGTTGACCATTCGTCCCATTGATACAAATCACAAACACTCTACTATAAAAACACTGAGGCGAGTCCTAAGCATATATAAATTGATGAAAAATCAACTATTCAAGACAAAATGTTCGTTTTGTATCTTCCGTAGATATTTGTATGCGCAAATTCTCATTTAACATGTTTAATACCTACTCAATGTTGAGGAATTTACAAGATTTTCCGTATAAACATGTTTTGTCATGGAACTTGCAATACCGATTTGGAAATTAAGATATTTGTGTATGGATTGTTCAATTCATTTCATTTTTAATGTATTTGAAATTGTGTGCAGTATATAAGAATACTTTTTTAAATGATTTATTTCAAAACGAATTTACAGGTCTTATTGATTATGAGGATGTATGTCTAGATTTGAACGACGAAGCATCTACAGATACCTATTGCCCAAAAGGCTACATTGATTTCACGAATGCTAGTTTATCATTTGATCCTGAAAAGAAGGAATGTTTTGAACATTATGAAAAGACTAGAACACATCTACTTCGAGCATGTAAAGATCAAGATGATAATTCGCAAAACTGTTCAATTGATCCCTCGACTGATTTAACTGCAAAACCAGAATGCTTCCAGTTACACGAAATTCGAATACGATATACATGCGATGGTACTACACTAGAGACGACGAAAGGTATGGCTACAGACAAACAAGGTCACCGATAGCGTTTTATGCTATGATCAATTTCTGGTTAATTAATACAAATTAAAGCTGTTTGTTCCTCTTGTTTTAACATTTTTGCCAGATATTTCGAGGTCAACTAGTTTTATTTGTGTAGTTCTATAAAGAAATTTGCCCACCAACTCTAAATTACCCTTCCAAATTGTGTTACTTGTAGCTTTAAAGCCGTAATTGAAAATCTTATAAAATCCTTTTTTTAAAGAAAAAAAGTATCTATGTTAATTTTATGAAAAATCTAGAGAGAATCACTTCCCGTAAAATTTTCAATGGCATATATCGATCCCTGAAACAAGCACATAGACCCTTACGTAAAGATTGTTATTTTAAAACAGAGAAGAGACCATCCTTAAATAATATTGATAAGGAAAATGAAGTAATATATACATTCGAGGCTACTGTGTGCTCCACGAAACCTCTTTTTAAATAATTAACATCTATTTAATCTGCAAATAAAGGCGGGCTTCAAAGTCATTGTGAAACTGCATATTCAAGAGGGGTCATTAATCATATGTGGATATTAAAAAATTCCAAAGATATTTTAAAGTATATATAATCTAAGACTCTCCCATCTTGCAATAGTTTAAAAAAAAATGACTTTTCTACACTTTACACATTTATTCTCCATTCCAAGTTTAATTACTATTTTGAACGCATCTATCCCATCGAACTAGAGATAAAGGATACAACAGATACAGTTAAGTCAGCCTCATATCTTGACTTACACATAGAATTTGACAATGAGGGTCGGTTGAAAAATACAGCATCGCCATTTTTTTTCCTTTTCTTTGTAGAACATCATAGCATCGCCTGCATACGCAGTGTATATCTTCCAATTTATAAGATATTCCCGGGCTTGTATGCTTCCTATCATGATTTTCCTAATAAAGGGTTGTTGCCCACGGGAAGCCATTAAACCAAGAGTTCCAAATGGTGAAGTTGAAATTAAACCTACGTAAAATTTTACGGACGCCATCAAGAGTTGGTTGACCGTTTTGGAATATCCGTTTCACAGATGATATCGGATATGTTAATTTTGTCATAACTACAATCCACTTCCCTTTTTATCACGAATGTGATCTACCGAATTTGACTGTTTGCCGGGTTTGTAATAACAGTAGCATCACGACCGGTGCCACATGTGGAGCAGGTTCTGCTTACCCTTCCGGGTCACCTGAGATCATCCCAGTTTTTCGGTATGGTTCGTGTTACTTATTACTTAGTTGTTATGTTGTCTTGTGGTCTTGTGTACTATTATTATTTGTCTTTTTGTCTTTTTAATTTTCAGCCATGAGTTTGTCTGTTTATTTTTTATCAATGATCTCGACTTTCCCGTTTGTATCTTTCGCCCCTCATTTAAGTACTTTACCAATGTAAAAGGGTGGTAAACATAACGGTCAAAAACGAAACTTTAGGGACTGACTAAACTCCGAAGAGAGCCGTTATCCCATCAGTAATTGTATCGGTCAAAATTATAATCTTGTATTTAAATTAAGATCGCAGAGCGCGGAAACATGTCGGTTGTGATAGGAAACACAAGTACATTGTATAGATCAATTAATTCGTGATGGTTCCGTTATTGACCTTCGTTATAATTCAGTTACTTCAGAGCGAAGTGTAAGGGGGCATAACTCAGTCTAGTTTGTTGTTTGCTTTTTAAATATAAATATGTAGAGATAACTTCTATGAAATATTTGTGGAATATGTATTTTCAGCGAGGGATACTACTACAGTACTATCAGATATAACTTCAAAAGAGGACATAACTGCAGGTATGTTCTGCGGCATTCCTCACTTTAGGTATTGGAACTGTAAGACAAAACATTTCTTAAATATTAAGACAACAATATTGTTCATCTCATCTCCACTTTTAATTATCTAAATCAAAGACAGTTCCACCAAGCGCTACACGAAATATACTTTAGATGGCTAGTTGTGCGGTTTATTTCTCTTCATACTACAAAATAATTTTCATGTCAGTACATGTAATACATATATGTGAATATAGCAATGCGTTTCAAAATTCTTCTAAACAGTAAAGATAAGGTTTACTAAAATATAAACCAAATGGTGGCTACCTTGGAGCGTAGTGAAATAACAACATGAACAAGAAAAGAGAACAAACTGCACAAAAGGGACAGACATGAATAAAGAATAAATATCTTAAAATTCCACATTATAAATCGAAAAGTCAAATGACTTATTCGATTGATTTAAAATGATTTAGTGGAATAAATTCATTCACAACAGGCGGTTATCTTAAATCGTGTTATCTCTATAGGTGTTTGTATAATTGTAGGTTATTCACTAGCTTTGAAAACAGTCAGAGAGTTACAAAAGAAACCAAATGATATTTAAAGTCATAAGTTGAAACTTAATGATGATGCCATGGCAAAAAAAAAAGGAAAAAAGGCGAAACAAATCTTCAACAATCAGCAAGTAATGCCCGTACTGGACGTTTTGGGCACATATCTGTGCTTACACGGTATATTGAAACAAACAATCATGAATATCGTATAATGACGTCTGGTTTATGTTTTAATTTTAAAAATAGACATCGTTTGTAAACATTATCATTTAGTTTTTAAATCCCATATGAACCATTCGTATATGTAAACACCAACACATAACTTAACTTCCTCTGTGAAAAGCACCAAATGATTTGACTCGGTCAGAGTTTATTCGTGTTACCAGTAATCGTGTTAATTAACTTTTTTTCTTTCAATTCATTATTTCAAAAGTTATTTTTTTTAATGAAAAATTTGTTTTCTCTTTTTTTTTTCAGCATATGAATCTACTACAGTTGTAACCTCCGTCAGAGATTCAGGTACAGATAGGAGTCACAAAATGTCACAAAATAACCACACAATATCGTCTTTACATTTAAGTTGCACTTTCCATTTACTAGCCTTTGACAAGTTCCTGATGTGCGTTTGTATTATGTCTTCATTGAGCTAAATTTAAAATGTAGAGTGACGTTTTCATTCAAGTCTGTAATAGGTACTAAGTATTGTATCTGCCTGACAACTTTTCCATGTTTACTTTAAGTCGCAAAGATTTGTAATTAATCCATGTTTTACAATTTCATAATTAAATTGACATATTGCTGTGAACATTTTGACCATAATTCATTTCTAGAATAACATATGTCCTTCAAAATGCGTTGTAAAATGACTTCCATTAATTGTCATGTAGAACATTAAATGGAAATATTATCCAATATTTCATTTAAACCAATGTTTTAACTAATGCTAAACAAATAATATTGTTTGCTTTTCTTAGGTTACTACTTGTTACCATTAATTATTCTATAATTTTACTATTAAATTTATTTTCTTTAAATGAAGTTTTCATTATTATTTTTTTCAGCGGCGGGATCTACTACAGTTTCACTAGATATATCATCCATCGGGGATTCAGGTGCAGATAAGTGAAACACAAATAGCAGCAAAAAACCAAACAATATCGTCTTAACATTTAATTTTCTCGTGCACTTTTTATAAGCCATTGACAAGGTTCCTAATGTGCGTTTTAACCCTGTTCTCAATAAACTAAATCAAAATGTAGTATAAAATTTCCGTCAGTGTCTGTAATATAGATACAAAGTATTTTATCTGGCTGACAAAATGCACGCTCACGATGTTTACTTGCAGTAGCAAGAATTTGCCAAAATCCATCTTTCAAAATTTGATAATTAAATTGAAATGCATATTCTGTATTTGCAGTGAACATTTTGAATTATATCATTGTGAAAGACATATTAGTACAAAAACATTATTTGAAGAGGACAAGGCCGATAGTTTTTGTTCAAATATAGTTGCATATATTTTAGTTAAAGTAATTTTAGGAACCACGAAAAAGTAAACAAAGAGTCATGCTCTCTCTATACAAAATTATAGATGCAGGTACAAATGCAGGAGTATCAAAATAGCACGAAAACACCAAACAATATCGTCTTCACATTTAGGATTCACATGCACTTTCTACTTTACTTTGACAAATCTCCTGATGTGTGTTTATATCTTATCTTTATTGAACTAAAATTGAAGAGTATCGTGACATTGCCATTAGTGTCTGTAATTTGTACTAAGTGTTTTATCTTCCTAACAAAATGCCGCTTTACTTTTAGGTGTACATGTTCCCCGAGCCACTTGATCGGAATTTCTTAGGGCTCAAAAGCATCACATACGTGCTTGAGAGAGCTTATTCATCCTTTAAAACGAGTTGGTTGTCTGTGTGCTCTTGCAATAATTGTGGGAACAAACAATTCTGACTTGTAAACATATATTGAATAATAAAACTTAATCAGTATCTCCACTAGTATGAAGTACAAAATACTTTACTTCACAGATTGTATAAATGGGAAACACATTATGTTGCATGGGTGATTTATTAGCTCAATTTTTCAAACGTCTGAACAGCCATGAAGTGAGACTCACAAATATTTCGAATAAGACAATAAAAAACGGTGGCCCAAAATGTAGTTTAAACAGCTTGGTGTGTTAATTTAAATTTTGAGATATAGATATGCAGTTCCGTTGAAAATATTAAAAGTATATGTAAACTTTGAAATAGTTGAATTGCACACGCATGGTTCGGTTTTGAATTTTGATAACAGTCCAGATTACCTTTATTAGTAATTCCAGAATAGATTGATAATATTCAATTACATCAAACTGAAAATGCTAGGGTTAGTACTGTTTTCTTTATTAAATATTGGTATACATATATTTTCAGTAACTGTCAAAGGTGTTCCATTACCAACAAATGTGAATGACTCTAGTGATTCAGAAATAGGTACATGTAAATGTTTATATTTGACTTGTATACATAGTGTCAATACGCTTTTTGGATAGAGTAAGACGACGGATGTTACCACTGTGACATCCGGCATACGCCGGTATTAGAGAGTCAATATTCCAATATATTTCATATTCTGGTTGATGATCATGATGATGTCAGGCCTTTTTTGTCGTTTTCTTTATGCAAAATTATTCAATAGAAATGACACGATACTAAGTAGAGAATCAAAAATTGGTAGCAGAAAACACATGACAAAAATACAAGTATTCTTTATATTTCGTGTAGTTACAATATTTACTCATCATACATGAAGCATTTCAACTAATTACCAGGAATATTTGATAATTCACAATAGTATGTATACAGTTTTTTTCCGTTTTACATCGGTCATTAGGTAACTTTTTAATTCATTTAAGGTTCATCATAACAAATGGACAAATATGGCCGTATTTGCACCTCAAAAACTACTATGTGTACAGACTTACCTGTTCAGTTTAAAAAGTTTTAAGGCCTGGCATCCACTAGATATATTAAAGTCAAATGCATTTTGTGTTTCAGAAAAAAAAATGTTTTTGGATTTTGATGGGCATATTTTTTCCTTCCTGCAGAAGGTGTAAAAATAAATAAACACCTGCACTGCATTTGATACGGTCCACTCGGTTACTTCCTTTAACTCACCTATAGATGTGTAGATATCTATTGTCCATGCCAATCAATGACAATCAATACAATACAAAGCAGGTGTTACCTGAGAGAGAGCTTTTCAAAGTTGCATTGGGATTTTTATGAACATTTTTTTTTGTTCCTGCAGAAGGTGTAAAAATTAACTAAATTAGTTAATTTTTACATCTTCTGCAGGAACAAAAAAAAATGTTCATTAAAATCCCAAAAAAGATTTTATCTTTCTGATATGCAAAAAATATTTAACTTTTATATATCTAATGGATGCCAGACCTTAAACTTTTCCAACTGCACAGGTAAGTCTATACACAGAGTAGTTTTTGAGATGAAAATACGGCCATATTTGTCCGTTGGTTATGATGAACCTTAAATAGATAGAAAAATGTATCAAGTTATCAAAGGAATTGCAAACTCTAAAACAACCACAAAGCATTTAAAATGAATATTTCCTTATTTGTAGGTTTGGTGGCAGGTTTGGTTATTGCTGGTGTGTTACTAATATGTCTTTTTATTTTGATTGTTGCTCTGGTTAGAAGGTACGTTGGTATTTATTAATACTTTCAGAAAGTTCAATATTAGTTTCAATAAGATGAAACACTGACAATGCCGTGGTATCATTGTGTCTTTTTATTATTCTAGATGAAATTGTTTTATCATTTCAAAAATGTCCCATTACCTTTTCATTTTTTTTTTATTCTCTACAGTTAAGGATTTTTAAGTGTATATGCGAATGGTATTTTATTGCTCGTTCTCAGATTATACATATTGTCTAGTATTTTAAATATAAGCTTGATAGCGTTCATTAGTTTTTTAGAACGTTAGTTTGGTGAAACTAGTTAAATATGCGTAGGTTTTTTTTCTCGAAAACAGCAGCGAATTTCAAAAATTTGCAGCGCAAATGCAATAATGTTATTGATAATTTTTCAGAAAATTAATTTAAATGTCTCCTTATTCTAATTAGAATTACAGAATAGAAATTTAATCCATATTTTGCTTATCGTTGTTTTTATTATAATTATTTGATTTAAAATACATTACAGACATATACATAGAATAGGATTAAATGAAAAAGTAAGAAACGAACTCCGAGAAAATGACTATATTGGGAGTCAAGATATAGCTTTGCCACAAACTGCTGGTCGTTCTAATCAGCAAAATGTTGGTTTATACGGACAAAGAAGCAGTTGTAACACAACTACTAATACCGAGATCAACAATGTTCAGCATACATGTTCTAATTTTGGCACACACAACGAACTTCAATCTCCTCCATATGCAGCCCGTCGGGATGAAACCTTTGCAGACAACCAAACATCAAATGGCGATGAATATGCCATGGTTGGCCCTATTGGTGAAACAAGTTTTAGTAAGACTGGAACATCCGACAGTGTTTTGTTATTAGAGCCAACCGTCACAGGTTTAAATAGAACACAATTGTCGAAAACTTTTACAGGTTATGAGTTTGCAAAGCCTGTTTTGGAAACTGAGAATAAAATTGACGATGAGGATCAATATGCTTTATCTGAGGAAGGAGTATACGACCATTCGAGAAATAATCGTCACAAGAGCTTAGATGATAACATTTATAACCATGCCGTTGATAATATTTATGACTCTGGAAGTCACAAAAGAAATGATGAAGGGAAAGAAGATACATATGATCATTTCTTTGGACAGAAAACAGAAGATGATTATGATATCACAACAACCACATGAACGCATGCACGATAGCAAATTATCTTAACAATGTTCAGAGTAGCCACATGTTTTTACTTATCACAATACTAGTACACGTTGTGTTTTTAAGTTTACAGAATGTTCTATTTAGAGAGAGAAAGAGGGAAAAATAAAATGTGATATTATTATCGTTACATATTGTAACTGGACATACATTTCTGAGTAAATGAGAAATGCATATTTAAGAAAAACAGGACACAATGGTAAATATATGTACATGAATATGATTAAGTTATGTATGTTTGAATTGCTTTTTGTAATATGCAGGACAAATAGGCAAATATTAGGTGTTCTGTTGATTGAATAATTTTGTTCTTCTATCATCACATGAATGATATGAATTTTTTTATGCTTTTCAAAAGGTACTTCAGGGTCTCATATTTCATAAGATACATTTTTATCGAATGTCTACAAATTACTCTGCATTCATTTTGATAATGTATAGATGAATGAGTTATGTCTTAATACACATCTTTCGTAGTAATGAAAACGGTAATTAAAAGAAAGCTGCTATTTTGTCACCTTGATGGCATAATTCTTATAAAATAGTTCTTTTATTTATTGGAACTGAATTCAATACAAAGAAACATTTATATACCAATTCAAAGTAAAGAAACGTAACAAACAAATAAAAGTTATATAAGATACGTGAAATTTTTTAACAAACATAATGTTTCATAAAAGTTTGAAAAGGATTTTTGCTTCGTCGAGTAAAAGTTATAGGTGATCGTTTTGTCGTATAATGTGGATGAATTTCAGTCGTACATAAAATATATAATGTAATGTACATATAAAATTGCCTTTTGGTTAGATATTATTGATTTTGTTAAGAATTTTCTTTTTGTAATATGCAAAGGGAAAAAATTGTAAATATAAGGTGTTTTGTTGATTTAATTTTTTTTTCTTCAGTCATTACATGTATGATAAGAGATTTTTTATGCTTAAAAAAGAGTTTTTTTATTCAAGGTGTCTTTCTGGAATCTCATATTTAATAAGATCTTTTACATTTAAAGTCTACAAACTAATCTGAAATAAATTTCATAATTTTTTTTAAATGGGTTTTGTATTACAACTTTATAGAAAACAGTTGTTTTTTCGCACATTGAACATATTGAATGTATAAGTTTTGTAAAAAAAAATATTTTTGGAATTGAATATAATAATCAGGGAAAATTGTCTAAAAATTCAAAGTAAAGAATAAAACAAATAAATGAAATGTGTTTTATTAAACTGCATGTTTAAAAAATAATAATTACCGTTTAGAAGTTATGACTGCTGTTTAAAATAGAATGAAATTCAAAACAGTGTGGCTGTGGCCATTGATTGACACATTAAATTCATCCATTGACTGGGACAATTTAGGTGAACGTTTGTATGTAACGACCACTGCTCACTATGTACTTTTTAAAGACACTTAAACTATGGGGTCACCAAAGGTTCTCAACACCTTAATAAAGTATTTCGAAAATTAATCAGAAATAACACGATGTTTTGATTTATATCAATTACATAAATCAAAACATAAAGGTTATTCCTGATTAATTTTTCGAATTATTTTATAATTAAAGGCGTTAAGAAACCTTTGGAGACCCCACAGTTTAAATGTCTATCGTGGGTACGTCGTGAACAGTGGTCGTTACAGACAAACGTTCACGTAAATTGTCCCAGTCAATGGATGAATTTAATGTGTCAATCAATGGCCACAGCCACACTGTTTTGAATTCCATTCTAACTTGTTTTCAAAACCATACAATTCCAAAATTCAGTTTATATGTTTTGATGTGCTAATTTTTCTTTTTTTGTACTTGTATCTCTGTATATATCTATTTGCTGGTTTATTTGATTGAATAAAGATTTTTGGTTTCCTAAATAGTTAAATGTTTTTGAGAAAATATGTATTCCTGTGTTCATTTTTATCATAAATGCATACAGTGAGCAGACAAACATTCTTTCACGTTTATTGTTTCTAAATTCTAATAACAAAAGAAGATAACGTCGTTTCAAACAAACAGGACACATTTACAAAATATTTTGTATTGTACATGAACGAAACTTTATAAAATTACCTTGAATTTGATTCATTCTCATACATTATTTCCTTCAAGAAATTGACAAAAACGAGGGACGAAAGATACCAGAGGGACAGTCAAACTTATAATTCGAAAATAAACAGAAATCGCCATGGCTAAAAATGAAATGACAACAGACAAACATTAATATACATGACACAACAAAGAAAACTAACAAAAATAAGCAAAAAGACATAAGACAACATGCATATAACATGTATACTATAGATTAAGAATCACAAGATGAAAAGCTCACTTTATATTTAACACAAAAAACTCAAAGTTTCCAGTATCTAAAAAGAGAAAGTCGTTTATAAAGTCTTCCAAACAATGTTCTGGTACCGGTGTTGAACTGTCCAAGAGTGCGCACTGTCTGCTAACATAAAACAGTTTTATGTTTGATAAGGAAAACAATCTGTGTGTGATATCGACAATATAATTCAGTAAATCGATCATTGAGCAAGAGGATGTGTGTTTAGTCCTTTATAGCAATGAGGATATTTTGTACGTGTCACGAACTTGTGAGGGAAATCCGATGAATATAAAATAAAACAGATAAGTTTGATTGCCAGTGACACAACTGTGCGAATGAAATAATAGGCAATATTCGGTCCTTTAACAGCCAGAAAACCCCATACCGTATAGTCGGCTATAAAAGGCCCCATCATGAAAAAAAAACAATTATTGAGAACTCTTACCGCCTAATTCTTCCAAAAAATTAACGAAAAACTAGTATGACAGACATGAACCAACGACTCCTACTAAATGACAATTTCCTGACATACAGAAAGGGGCAGGTTAAAGCATGCGTGAATTAGTCTACCCTTCCCCTTAGGGACAGTGACGTAACGGCATACCATATGAACAAACTTTACAAAACATGAGCCATAATAAGTAATAAACTGATAAACAACTATAAGTAATCTACAGGCTTGTGAATTGGGACAGGCACAAATAGAATGTGGCGATGCTAAACATTCTTGAAGGTGCAAAACCTTCTTTAATTTCAGAAAGTAATGTAACAGTACAACATAAAAACAGACCATAAATAAATCAATTGAAAAGAACTCAACTCTGTAAATCGATACCAAAAACGTAAAAGAAGAACACAGCCAGGATTGTGAAGAATATTTAAACATCACGCGCAACAAAAAAAAGAACAAGTACATATCTGATAGTACAAGCAGTTACTGACTGCTATTTAAAAGAGATTAACATTAAATAAAAAGTAGTAATCCAAATTAAGAAGAGTCGACAGAACACCGACTTTTTAATGACTAGCTGTACCTTAGGGGGTAATAATATATGTGCATTGGTGTAAATTTTAATGCACTGACTGTAACGCTATCATAATCAGCATCGCTTTATAGATAAAACAACTGTGACACGCTGTATCATCTACACACTTTTACTTCTTTAGTACATTTTCAAAAAACTTATAATAGATACGAAACAGCGATAATAGACAATAGTTTTCGAGCGCTTATTCATGGGTTTTGTGCACGAGAATCAATATGTATATATACATAAATTAAAAATTGTTATGTACAATAAACGGCAAAAATATGTATTATACAAACCATCAATCAATGTTAAACTTTTACACAAATTTTGTGTAGCTCAAGCTATAAAGATACTTTTTGTCATGCATCCGATTTCACCTAGATAGATGCACACGCCCGATGAAGCTGATTTGTTTAGCGAAATATTGCGTGAATAATAAATAAAATATTTCAACCAATTTTAAAACACTCGTTAGTGTGTTAAAGTTATATTGTTAGACACTTATATAATTTAATTTAGTAACTGCATCAGTTTATTTACAAGCCCATCCACACCTAGATAGATTGAATTTTGATTGTTGCTATTTTTAGACACTATATACTATTTTCACAGGCAACACGCATTAAACATCTTATTTTGTGTAATCTGTTCATATCTATTTCCTTGCAAGATCATGGAAAACAAAACATATTTCAATTAAAAACCAATTGTTCAGAGAACAATTGAAGGTCTTTCCATCAAAACAATGTATTTTGATATGAAAAGTTGTGAAACTAAGTTTAAAATGTCATTTCAATTGTCAAATGATAGCTCCTAGTAAGCTGATTCCAAAAATATATTGGTTCCATACATTTTTTTTAAATAAGGGAGATAATTTGTTACTTCCGGTTTGAAAAAATGTTACTTCCGATTATATTTAAACATTTACTTGACACTGATTCCAAAAATATCTGGTTCTATATACTTTTATATTAATAAAGTACAAAAAAATAGCTATTTCCGGTTTACAAAAGGTCACTTCCGGTTGTTTTTTACAAGGTTAAATGGTTTGATACCTTTTTCTAAAAGTTGTATATCTTTATCATGTATACATATAGAATAAAAGCAAAGGTCAAAATCTAGAACGTCAAATTAAGCTATGACCTTGAGATCAATTTCAAGGTCATAAACCAAGGACCTCAAATCAAAAGACCATAGGTCTTAATTATATTTAGTTAATGAGTTATATCACCAAACGCGTATTTTTAAATACAAGAGGGGAGAAAACTCCCTTTTGCATTCAACGTACGCTTGCAATCAAAATTTACATCTTACGACATGTCGCAACTAACAATTTAGTAAAAATAATTTGTTGATATCTTATACAGTCTTTGGATATAAGTGAAAATAAGCCAAATTCAAATATTAGAATATGACCTTGACCTTTGACCTTGACCTAATTTTCATTTTTTGGGACCAAGGACCTCAAATCAAAAGATCCTAGGTCTCTATCACTTATGATTTATAAGATAGAAATTCATATCACTTATATCAGATGCATAAGGGGAAATAACTCTCATATGGAGCGGTCATATCGCTTCGGTCAAAATAGGACAAATCATGCGAAGGATATAACGAGCAATTTTGTAGAATAAATTTGTCATAATCTTTTACGGTTGCGAAGGAGATGCGCTAACAAGGAAAACAGTGTTTGGGGAGATAACTCCTACAAAGAAAAGTATTCGTTTACGCAGGGTAAATTTCAAAAGCGCATAAACTGTTCGATATCATATACCAAATATCTAAGCGACATATTGCGAAACAAATGTTTATCGCAAGAACAAAATTAGGCGGAAGAAAAAAAAAAAAATAATCAGAAGAAAAACAATAGGTCTTTCCACAGAAAAGTGGAAAGACCTAATAAATTAAGAAGTTTAACGAAAAAGAAAATACAGCTTGAACATCATGCTTCTAATCTTAAATCGTACATAGATAACAAGACAATACCAAAAGGTTTAAGTATCAAATTAACGCCTCAGACACCGGGTGTAAAGTCCAGCAGATTTATTAAACGTTGGGACGATATTTTATTCAATTGTTCATTCCGACTTCTTCAACTCGTACTCTCCTTTTCTATCTACGGCTACAAACAAATTAATTCGGAAATAAATGAAACGTATATAAAAACATCTCTGTCTGTTACTCCAGAAGACATGGACGTAATTCAAAGAAGACTATCCGACATCCAAGGAATAGAGAAACAAAATTTCAAAGCTAAACAGAATAAAAAAATTCAAACGAGACCGTTTAAACCAACAAAGTTCCATTTTTGAAGAAGATCCAATTCTAAACTTGTTAAAAGAGATTAAATCAAAATAACCGAGGAAAAGACGATTTAAAAAACAGAAACGCGCAGTTCAAGATAAGTTAGTTTTAAATCTGTCATCAATAGAACTAACTACCTCTGAAGAAAAACTATTGAGTTAAGGCCTTAATTTCTGTCCAGCTCCAGCAACCGTCAACAATTTACAACTTGAGACAGATGAAGAAGCATTTGCCAGGCGTCTTCGGTTGAAAGAACATTTCAATAGACAACAGAAGAAAAAATTTAAAGAAGCCGGAATGAATGAATCTGATTATGAGAGTGATGAAGGAGACATATGCATCCAAAAATTTAAAAAGAAAAGTAACTGGAATCCCCCTAAAAACAAAAACGACAACTTGGAATCATTCATTACATCAGTCAAATCTGAAGTCAGATCTTCAATCAGTGGTAAACAAGTCAGACATATTTCAAAGTTAGAAAGTCAAGCCATGATAAACTTAAAAGACCGTGACGAAATTGTCATCAAACAAAGGTAGTGCCGTTGTAGTGATGAACAGACTACTTCAAAGAAGGAAATCGTCAACTCACAAACGCTAAATTTTATAAAGAACTAACATGTAATCTAACCAAAGAAATCAGCAAAAAAAATAATGACGTCCTCTCAGAAATGAATAAAGATAAACAAATTGATGACGATACGTACGATTATCTACGCCCAGACGAAACGATCAAAGACGGTCGATTTTACTTACTTCCAAAACTCCACAAAGAAGGGATTACAAGGAGACGTATAGTATCAGCTAATGGCCATCCCACCGAAAAAATTTCAGAATTTGTTGATTACCGCCTCAGACCACATATGTTAAACAACTACCATCTCATATTCAAGATACGACTGACTATTTGAAGAAAATGAATTCCTTAAGTCTTTTACCTAACAACACAATTTTGGTTTCAATGGATGTGTGTTCTTTATACACAAATATTCCAAAAGATGAAGGAAAAGCCACGTGTGAAAAAGTATGGAATACTCGAAAGGATAAACATCCCCAAACTGACTGTCTAGTTCAATTGCTCAAGCTATTGCTTGAAAATAACAACTTTATTTTCAACGACAAGCACTTTTTACAGATTGACGGAACTAGTATGGGAACAAAAATGGCACCTTATTTTGCCAACATTGTTATGGGGGATCTCGAAGAACGCATCCTTTTGAGTGTGCCATACAAACCCTTGTCATGGCTCCGTTTTATTGATGATATTGACATGAAATGGAACGATACTGCAGAACATTTGCAAGATTTCTTAGATCATTGTAATCAGTTCCATTACTCAATTAAATTTACATCTGAATTTTCAAGCGAGAAAATTGCTTTTCTCGACACCACCACATTTGTAAACAACAGGGTCATGACAACTGATCTCCACACAAAGAAAACTGATAAACACCAGTTCCTTTCTCCAAAACGTTGTCACCCGAAACACTGGTACAGGAGTATACCTTACAGTCAAGCCTTCAGACTAAAGCGAATTTGCTCCTCGGAATCCAAACTTAACTATCGTTTGGGACAACTAAAAACACAGCTGAAATCAAGAGGATATAAAACCAAAAACATCACAGACGCTTTTCATCAAGCCAAAGAAAAAGATCGAGCTATCCTCATGGAATACAAAGATAAGACGACCCGTAAAGATAAAATTCCGTTTGTTGTAACCTTCCATCCCGATTTGACAAATATTTCATCTTCTATCCGAAAATGACTCTTCCTTGAAAGAAATGTTTTCCACACCTCCTGTTATTGCCTATCGCACACCCAAAAATCTCAAAGACATACTTGTGACATCAAAAGTAAAGAAACAAGAAACTTCTAAATTTGGGTGTTACAAACAATGCGGTAGAAGCAATTGTAAGTGCTGTAAAGCCGCCAACACTGACCACTCTTTCAGTAGCACAGTAACAAAGCAGCGATACAACATCTATGTTACATCTAATTGCAAAACGGAAAATAGTATTTATATTCTTACTTGCGGAACTTGCAAGCTGCAGTATGTTGTTGAAACAGAAACTAAATTCAACATCAGACTTAACAATCACCGGTCATTCTATACAAAAGGAAGAAACTGTCCAATTACGAGACACCTCATAAGAACAGGACATACTTTTGATAATATCACCTTTCAAATAATTGAGGTAAACCAAAATTGGGACTCTGAAAGGAGAAAACAGAGAGAAAGGTTCTGGATGCATCAGCTACATACTCTTGAACCTGATGGACTTCAGGAGATGGATGAAAAACAGTTCTACTCAAAACCAAAGGCATAAATCATGAATTTCATACTATTTAACTAAAACAACTATTTGTTTAAATTCAAAAATTGTTATGTACAATAAACGGCAAAAATATGTTTTATACAAACCATCAATCAATATGTTACACTTTTACACTTATTTTGTGTAGCTCAAGCTACAAAGATATTGTTTGTCATGTATCCGATTTCACCTAGATAGATGCACACGCCCGATGAAGCTAATTTGTTCAGCGAAATATTGCGTAAATGATATATAAAATATAACAACCAATTTTATAACACTCATTAGTGTGTCAAAGTTACATTCTTAGACACTTATATATATTTATACCTATTCAAAACGTATAATTACATTTAAACGGCTGTTTGTTCGCGATGTTTAAATATTCAGAGTCTGTTGCAGCTACTTTACTCTGTCAATTTAAAATATTTATAAATTTAGATCGTTCAGTGCTGTATATTTGGTAATTCTATTGACGTAATCATTCTTGTACCATCATAATTGTCGTTCCCGTTAAAGTTTTAGAATTGTGCTAGTTTATACCATACATTATTATTTGTATTTAAAGCATATATTTGAACTCTCTGTTGTAATAAGCCATATAACCTATGTCATGTTTAATAAATTTCTAGAATGGTGCAAGCGTCTTCACTGATGTTCGGTTTGACTTTTTTATTGTATACATTTCGAGATTGTAACAGTTTTATCTAAGAAGACTAAAAGATGATTAATTTAACATCAGAATCTCACTGAGGAAGGATATATGTTATCCGAAATATTTATAAATAATTACATTTATAGTTACCTTTTTTTGTATTTGGAGTTGTTGTGTACATTTTTTTAGGCGTTTATATAATTTATTCATTGTGTACATGTATCGTTACTCGTAACGATCCAGCGCCCTCATGGGGAAAATCGTTGACTACTATTCAGACGTTTTATATATGTAACTATAACATCTTCATGCCTTATATATCATGTACTGTAGTACGCCGCTAGATTAAAACTGACGAGGAAAGGTAACACACGGCCAGCGAAAGCTCTTTTTTTGAGAGCCCAGGTGGTCGTGTGGTCTAGCGGGACGGCTGCAGTGCAGGCGATTTGGTGTCACGATATCACAGTAGCATGGGTTCGAATCCCGGCGAGGGAAGAACCAAAAATTTGCGAAAGCAAATTTACAGATCTAACATTGTTGGGTTGATGTTTAGACGAGTTGTATATACATTATGTACACAGCCATGTATCACCATCATTGATGGCGATCCGATTGATACATCTGTTGTAGAGTTGTCACTGACTCAGACGTACTTATATATATATATATATATATAAGTACGTCTGAGTCAGTGACAACTCTACAACAGATGTATCCATCGGACCACCAGCAATTATGGTGCTACATGGCTGTGTACATTGTGTATATACAACTAGTCTAAACATCAACTTAATAATGTCACGGCTACCGAAAGCTTTATTTTTGTGAAGCCCAGGTGGTCGTGTGGTCTAGCGGGACGGCTACAGTGCAGGCGATTTGGTGTCACGATATCTCAGTAGTTCGAATCCCGGCGAGGGAAGAACAAAAATTTGTGAAAGCAAATTTACAGATCTAACATTGTTGCGTTGATTTTTAGACGAGTTGTATATACATAATGTACACAGCCATGTATCACCATCATTGCTGGTGATCCGATGGATAAATCTGTTGTAGAGCTGTCACTGACTCCGACGTACTTATTAGTGATTTTGGCTTAGCAAATAATTGAATTCATCTCAATTGCATTCCACTGAATTTGCTACGTGATATTCATTGAATGTGTACATCTACAAATGATAAATCGTGCATTTATGTTGCATTTATTCAACAATTTAATTTCCTCGTTTAAATACACCTTGCTTGTTATTACATAAAATAATTCATGGAAATTATACAGCAGACGTATGTCGTGTTAAATGTCATCCTGTTTTAAGAAAAGAGTCATTACTTTATACCGAGAAATCTGCCCTTCTTCGTACAAATGCTAACATTCGTCTGAAATTTCCCACAATGCAACTCGTTGACATAAGACAATATCGCTCGTTGATATAAGAAAAGTTTTTTTATCGAATCGCTTCTTCCATAGACTGGTCCGGAAAAATTTACTGACACTATACGCATTAGCGTTTTTTTTTTTTTATGTCAGTTCAAAGGGTGGACGATTTCAAGAAATAAACATCTTTTACCAGTTAATAATTATTATTTGTTTGGATTTTTTTGGGATGAAACAAATTTAATATATATTTCTTACATGTTGGCATATAATGATTCATTTCATAAATTAATCTTATTTAAAAAAAAAACATTACGTTGAACCATGTAAGGTGCTACTGTCGTCATATATTTGATAGAAAAACTAAAAAAATAAGAGTTATCATGATACTAAAAATTAACGGGATCATAGATATGTATGTCCTATTTGATGGAACAATTCTTGTTAATAAAACAATGAGACCAAAATATGTACAACTAGACCAAAATTGATGTATATCATGTATATGTTTATCTTCGTTCTTCGTTAATCATACAATCTTCTCAGGTGGTATATTAAAAAAAGATGAAATTCTGTATCATCTGATCATATTGAGCGATATCTCACTTGCAAATAGAACGTCTATTAGCCTCTTCAACTAACACAGTTTATAAATAATACAATTGAAAAGGACTGAGTTCACTCGACTGTGAATTTAACTTGAAAGTAAAAGTATATATTTCAAAATAGATACGATAATATGTACGCTGACCTAAATAACTGTACACTTCCTGTTAACAAAAATAAATGTAAAAAGCTGGTCTGGATTATTGTATGGATAAATTTGCCATCGGAATTATTCATCCTTCTTTCAGTGATGCATATACACAAAGCTTAGTGTAAGTGTTATTTTGCTTTGTGTTTTTTATGTAATTATTCACTCGGCAGAACAGTTGAAATTGATAAAATTCACTTATATATTTTAAAATCCTCAACACATGAAGAGACTACTAAAGCAAGTGTTTTACTTTGTCGAAAGTTTATTATTTATTTGTCACAAGGTATATTTGACGTGTCATTTTTTTATTTAGCAAAAATCATAACAATTTCAAAAATAAAGTGTAAAAGATAAAGTCATGTCTTTTGAAATATAAAGCTTTAAAACAAAAAGTTCAAGCCCCTCCAAACTTGAATACCTTTGTCTCGGATTGTTGTGAGACAATAATAACAATGTGAATTATGGGAGTGAAAATGATAATCCAATTCGCATACATTCAAATTGGCCGTTGTCTGTGTTTGCTGTTTTGTTTTTGACAAATTCTAAAATTGCATGCTATATTGTTATGTAACATTTAAACAAAGTCATTAAAATAAAAACAAATTGGCGATGCAGAATAATGATTACGAAATGAAAAAATAGTTGGACAACTTTTATTTCCTAATTTCACAGAGGGTTCGTCATTTTAATTTCTGGAGGGACTAGGACTATTATATTAGCTTATATACACATGTAGTAAAGTATTCTGAGGAGATGTAAGCGGATATTTTAAGGGCATCCGATACAGTTTCTCGATATAATGTCATTTTTATAATATTGTAATATATGTTGTTGGCCTTTGCGAGTTATAAAATAAAACACAAAATAAAACATAGGTCACCGTGCTTGTTTTCGAGAAAATTGAGGCTGAAAATTTGGAATTTGTGCAATTTTGTAAAAAGTTAGGCAATATTATAAATTCTTTGTCGTAAATTATTAAGATTGGGTTCAATCTGAAGCTATGATAAGTGACAATAAGGAACACACCAAATCCCTACACGAATGACTATATTATTATTCAAGCCTCGCTTGGCATGGAGTACTAAGTGCTCAAATGGATTTTTTATTTGTAAACCTAAGAATCTGGAAATACACTGTTTCTGAAAATGTTTTTTTATCATTTTTCTGCATAAACTGCATTTTGTCATACTAACTCCAAATATCAAATAAAAAATATATGTCACCGTGCTGGATTCAATGATAAATGCGATTTCTCCTAAAGATTGCGCCCCCCCCCCCCTTTGTTACCTAAACGTTAGCGCTAAAGAGCACGACGTCTATGGCAGACAATTTTTAATGTATCTCTGCAAATAACCGGCGACATTTTTCAGATGTATAAATATTGCTTATAAAGAGATACCTATAAATTAGTAATATTGATTTCGGAAATAAAATCATGTGAATCATAAATATCTCTCTCTGTTTGTGAGAAACATTTCCAGAAAAGTTATTACGGACTGTTGATAATTTGTACGGCTTTTAAAACTAAAGTCTCGGCAATTTAGAACTTCACATACAGGAACATGTACTGTACACACTCGTGTATTATTTTATATCATATATTGACCTCTAGATGTTGTTTGTAGTTTTGTTTTGTTTAATGGGCTACTGTTTCATTACAATAGTCCTTAAAATCCCTTTATTTACGTTTTAATCACTTTTTAGAATTTGAACTGTTTTACATTGTCATTTCGGAGCCTTTTATAGCTGACTATGCGGTGTAGGCTTTGCTCATCGTAAAAGAACGTACGGTGACCTATAGTTGTTAATTTCTGTGTCATGTTTGTCTCCAGTGAAGAGTTGTCTCATTGGCAATTATATCACATCTTCATTTTATTTTGTCAGAAAACAAAAACAAAATCTTATAAAGCAGAATCTTCAATTTGCTAAAGGATATTTTTGTTCAGACAGAGAAACTATACCATAATTTTAAAATACAGATTTGACAAAAACGATTGAAATAATAGCGAGAGGACTGGACATATTATCTTTACCCCCTCCCCTCCTGTGTCGATTGTATACAATATTGTAAAATATGTTGAATACCAATATAAATGATATTTGAAACAAGGCTAAAACGATTCTTTGTAATTAGGGAAATTTAGACACCAAAGGGACACAAGGTTATTACAATGTACAAGTAAACAATAAGGACACGCACAACAATGAAAATAGTAATAAATACTTGAATGCAACATTTTCAGGTAAAAGATAGAATAAGGACATGTGGTATTTTTTACTTATTTTTTAAGACATCATGTTAATGTGCATTTTAGTGAATATGATAATGATGTGCAATCAAATGAATTTTAAGTAGCATTGTTATGGAACGCCACAGCTGTCTTACGTGGAACTCTGATATTACTTTATGTTGTTTTATTGTTACTTAATGGTATTTTGTCTTTACTTAATATGGTTTTGACATTACGTAATGATGTTTTAATATGACTCAATATGAAATAGTCATTACTTAATGATATTTCGATATTACACGATATGGTTTCGTATTGACTTGATATAGTTTTGTCATTACTCAATATGGTTTTGTCATTACTCAATAACGTTTTGTCATTACTCGATGTGGTTTCACCATTATTTGATATGGTTGTGTCATTAGTCAATGTGGTTTTAACATTACTTGATGTGTATTTGACTTAACGTAATGTAGTTGTTTCATTACATGATGTGGTTTTATTATTTCGTAATGATGATTTGTCTATTCTTTATATTGTTTTAACATTACTTAATGATGTTTCAAAATTTGACGATTTTACACTACTTCATGTGTTTGTTTCATTATTTGATGTGGTCTTGTCAATCCTTGATATGGTCCTGTCATTCTTTGATGTGGTTATCCCATTACTTGATGAGGTAAAACCACGTGACCAATTTGGAAAAACCTGTTCTATTTTTAGATAGATTTCCATGTTGTATGTGCCTTGAATGCGTGTGGCCATCCATCTAATTAGTGTTCAAATTAAAGTTTGGGTTACTGTTTGAGTTAAACTTTAAGTTAGTTTTCGAATTCAAGTCATGCTTAGAATTAAAGTTCTAGCATTGAGTTTTGAGTTGGACTTCGAGTTTGAGTCACATTTAAATGAGGAGTTCTAGTTACAACTTTGAATTTGAGTCACTTCTTGAGTTAGAGTTTGAGTAAGATTCGAATTAAAGTCTCATTTAGATTAATTAAAATTTCGAGTTGAAAGTCGAGCTATAATTTTATATGTCTTTTTGAGTTCGTAATTAAATTTTCTGTCGCGGAACAAGAGCTTTTGCTCGGGCTTCCGAAAAGAGGGTTCCGGAATATGCGTACTAAATAAACGCAACCGTACAGCCTTCAACACTCCGTATAGTCAGCTACAAAAGGCCACCATGCACAATGTGAAAAAAAATCAAACGAAAAAACTAACGGTCTATTTAACAAAAAAAAACAAATATGACACATTTGTATACAACGACAACATTTGAACTTCATGCTCCTTGACTTGGGGCAGGTGCATAAAGAAAGTGCACGTGGCGGAGATTAACATGTATGTGAGCGAACATCGGACTGTAAAAGTAGTGTAACAGCATAACACGAGAAAAAAAACGTAAACTAGACAAAGTGATGCCCCCGCACTCCACTCATTTTACCGCTTATACCCAAAATGAACAAAGTTCAATGTTTCTGCCAAAAGGGGAAAAATAATAAAAAGAAAAAACCCTGCCCTTACCGAAAAAAAGCCCTGCGGTAAACATTTGCCGCAAGTTTGCAGCTTGCCGCAACCATTTTACCATGCAAATGAAGTTTGAAGCAAACTTGCTGCAAACATAATTAGGCAAATTAGATTTGCCGCAAGCTTTCGGCAATTGTTTGTTTGCAGGAACTACACATATACTAATGCCATGTGTGAAGACACATTAAATTTATTTCTTTCAAATATTACACAGCAGCATTTTTGAAAGTCAATTCCTGTCTTTATACAAACTGTCATTGGAAGAATTCTTGTAGCAAACTCACGAGATTTAAGGAAATACATACATGCATTTGAGTTTTGAAAAAGGGCAGGAGTCATTCTCAAATGACATACTAGTAGTATACCTGTATTAAAAAATAAACAAGGTAAAATCACAAATGTGTATTGAGACTATAAAGCTAGGTAATAATTGTATTACAGAATTTAACTTAATCTTAATAAACATGATCATGATGATCTAATATGTGAAATGCATTTCCAAACACAACCAACATGACCTAGCCACAATTTTAAATTGTTAGTATCCAGGAAGAAGTGCCAACTAGGCATGCCCAGTCAATATGGTGTAATTCCTGCAATGTTCTGGCAAACATGTGGTCTGCCGAGACCACAATTATTTCGTAGTGCATTTCTTTTAGAACAAAAATGAAAATTAAAAAAAAATCCATCTGCGCTTTCTCAAAGAAACTTTTACAGTGTGTTGTACTACTTTTGGGACAAATTATATCAACATTACAGAAAACTTCATCAGCTCTAACTCAAAATATGGACAATTTTATGTTTAGGGCGTCTTGAAATATTTTGACAGCTTCCAAATTGCTAATTTTCAACCTTTTTCAGCTGGACCAAATCACTACTTTCCCTTTAAATTCTGGACCCAATTTTTGTACAGTGTAATTTCATCCCCCCCCCCCCCCTACTTGCAATTTGAGGCATTACACATGGAGAAATTAATTTGGAAGGAGTATAAAAATTAATGGCAAGTAACCCACTGTCAACACTAGGGACTATATTCGTCGAAAATCAAGGGACGACAATTGTGGTCTCGGACCATTTAGAAGGGTCAAAGTTTTCTGCAATCTTGCGGCAAACATATAGAATGGTCAAAGTTTTCTGCAATCTTGCAGTCGGCAAACATTCTTTATTAATTTAAACTTTCTGGCAATATTATGGCAAACATTGATGTTTCTGCAAACTTGCCGCAAGCTTGCAGCAATGTTTGCCGGAAGTTTGCAGCTAGCGGCAAACATCTGCAAACACTATTTCCTGTGTTCCTGCAAACGTTTTGTTTGCCGCAAGCGTACAACAAGTCTGCTACAGGTTTGCGGCAAACCATTCAGTTTCATAAGGGTGACTACACGCACACCTTCAATACCTGTACAAACAGCTAGCAGAATGATAAATTCATAGCATTCAAACTGCAGTAGGAGGAGTTATCTGGAAACGCCCTACTTATGCAAGTAAGTTTCCCCATAAAAGAGGGACGAAAGATACCAAAGGGACAGTCAAACTCATAAATCTAAAACAAACTGACAACGCCATGGCTAAAAATAAAAAAGACAAACAGAAAAACAATAGTACACACGACACAACATAGAAAACTAAAGAATAAACAACCCGAACCCCAAAAACTAGGGGTGATCTCAGGTGCTCCGGAAGGGTAAGCAGATCCTGCTCCACATGTGGCACCCGTCGTGTTGCTTAAGTGATTACAAATCCGGTAAATAGTCTAATTCGGTAGGTCATATTCATGAAAGGGAAGGGGATTGTAGTTACGACGTAAGGAACATATCCGATATCATTTGTGAAACGGTTATTCCATAACGGTCAACCAACTCGTGATGGCGTCCGTAAAATTTACGAAGGGATGATTTCAACTTCACCATTTGGAACTCTTGGTTTAATAGCTTCCTTGTGAGCAGCAAACCTCTATCAAGAAAATCATGATAGGAAATGCAAGCACGGGAATATCGTATCAATTGGGAGATATATACCCCGTATGCAGGTGCTGCTGGAATGTTGCTACTTAGAAATGGAAAGTTCACAATTGGAAAGCTGAAATCATCTCTTTTGTCGTAAAGTTTTGTTTTCAACCGACCCTCATTGTCAATTTCTAGATGTAAGTCAAGATATGAAGCCGACTTAACTGTATCTGTAGTATCCTTTATCTCTAGTTCGATTGGATAGATGCGTTCCACATAGTCACCAAATTTTGAATTGTTTAGTGAAAGAACATCATCTATATAGCGGAAAGTAGAGTTAAAGGATATTGCTAACTTCTTATCTTTCTTCCTAAGAAGTTCCTGCATGAAGTCAGCCTCATAATAATAAAGAAACAAGTCGGCGAGTAGAGGGGCACAGTTTGTTCCCATTGGAATGCCGACAGTCTGTTGAAAAACACGTCCTCCGAACGTAACAAATATGTTGTCAATCAAGAAATCAAGCATCTTGATAATATCAGTTTCAGAGAATTTTTTGTTTGAATCAGAGTGATTCTTTACAAAGTAGGATTTATCCCTCCCTAAGACAAGATACTTGTATCTACGTTGGCCATTCTTTTTTATGAAGCAAAGTAATATCAACTCTTTCAATTTGTCTTTTAGTTTGGAATGTGGAATACTTGTGTACAGGGTAGAAAAGTCAAATGTTTTAATACTGTTACAAGATGAAAGAGAGTTAGATTGTATGTACTCTAAAAGATCTTTTGAATTTTTAAGTATCCACATCTGATTCACGCCACCTCTAGAATAGGCAGTTTCACAATAACTTTGAAGCCCGTCTTTGATTGCTGATAAAATAGATGTTAATAATTTAGAAAGAGGTTTCGTGGAGCACTTGGAAGACCCAGCAATATACCGTTGTTTGTAAGGACACTTATGTAGTTTAGGTATCCAATACAGTGATGGAAGATCCAGTTCTTCATCTTTGGTTGAAATTCCAAAGGAACATAGAACAGACCTATGATTATCCAGGATTTCCTCTTTGGTAAGTGTCGTGAGGGTATATGTTGAGTTACCAAGTGAATTGTCAATACCTAATTCGTTTATCAAGCAGTTGATGTAGTGACTTTTACACACAAAAACGATGTTATTTGGGGCTTTATCTGCAGGGACAACAACATATTTGTCATGGAGGTCGGATAGGTGTTTTGCAACATTTGGGTCTTTAAAGATTGACGTAGCATGGGCATTGATGGACCCATTCAGTTTCTTAATTCTGATTTGTATCAACGACCTCACTGCCTTAATCCATTCGGAAAGAGTGTCTACGTCTTCCTTCTCGCGCTTAGCCCATTGCCTGGCATAATCCTCGACTGAATCCATCAAAATTTTAAAGTTGTATTTCCAATTGATGGATTTAGGCTCACGATATTTGGGACCTTTCGATAACACATTTCGTAGAGAAGTGTTATTAACAATGTTAAGGTCACCGGTAATAACGTGGCCAGCAGGATTATATGTGAATTTGGAACTAGCACAAGTGCAGTCAGGAGGTTTAGACTTGAAGTCGTCAATATCGAGATCCTGCAAAACGCGTTTGTAATTGAAAATTTTAGTTGCAATAGGTTTGGTATAGGTATAAGAAATATTGGTACAGACTGGTCTTTGAAATAAGGAGGTATCATAAATGACAAAGTTCAACTTTCTCCCAAAAGAGGAAATATTAATAACAATTAAAACCTGACCACATGCAGCACACCTTCAGTATACGCTCAAACAGACAGTAAAGAGAAAACTATCTAGGATTCAAACTGTTGATGTAGTTAAGCGGAATAACTATATACCGATAATGGGACGGAAAGACGGGCGGACGGACAGAAATTAAACACTATGCCCCCAACTTTCAGTTGCGGTAAAATTGCGATGGCTTAAAAAAACAGTTTCGGTATGACTGGGTTATTTAAATCCATCGGGGTGATCTCGGGTTCCCCAGAAAGGTAAAGAGATTCTGCTCAATGTGTGGCACCCGTCGTGTTATTAGCGAAATTACAAACCGAGTAATTTGGTTTTATTTGGAAGTTCACATTCAGGTAAAAGATGAAGGTATTATGGTTACGACAACTGAAACATGTTCGTCGTCACATGTGAAACAGATATTCCAAAAAGTTTATTTTTCAATTTTATAGTATTGATGCCTTGTCGCTTAGTCCGGGCCCCCTCCCCCGATTTAAGTGTGAATTGATTTGAAGTGTCTCATTTGTTAACAAAAATGTATTAGTCTTTTGATTTGTGTCGAGCCTGCGACATCGATGTAGCAGCAGTGAGACACAACAACGTCGTCGAAAGTGGCGTCATTTCGGGCCCTTTTTTAGCTCACTATGGGGTATTGGTTTTGCTCATTGTTGGAAACCTTACAGTTTTGTTTTAGTTAAATAAAAGCGAATTAAACTGTTTTGACATGATTAATTTATTATCTCCATGAAGTGTTTTAAAACTTGTATAAGAGTTTTTCCTCAATATCAAGAAAAAGCATTTACAGAAAAAAAAAATCTTTTTTTTGACCGATGAATGTACAGCCGATCAACATTGGGCCATTCCAGTTAATATCTGCTAAAGGGGGATGGATGGTCCTTTCTGAGGGTTGTAAAATTTATACATCTTAGGTGTGAAATTTTGGGTTTTTTCATCTGACACGTACACTTATACGCAAAAGTTTCTGAGGGTCTTGCAGCAGTAAATAATTAAAAATAATTACATCTTAGGAGTTACAAAAAATACCTATATCAGATATCAGGGGTGCTTTGGAATGGAGACAGTTTCTTATCATGCATTATCTGGTACTGTATCATGTGTATTTAAAATTCTGATGGGTACAATCCTTGTAGTAAAAAATTCTGATAGGTCAATTTTTCCCATGAAAGCCCATCCACCCAATATGAACAGAAACTCTACATCTGATAGGTCTTAATTTATATATAGTAGTTTTTTATAATGTTTTTTTCTGATAGGTATGAAAAAAAAATATCCCCATCCATCCCCACCTGTCAGAAATTAACTGGAATGGCCCATTACACTTAAGGTGGTACCAAACACTTTAACTAAAATTAATTTGGCTCGTTTAATTTACTTAAAATTTTGACAAAGTATTTACTTTGACCCTTTTACAAAAATATAAAAATTTCAAAAAATTTGAACCAACCGTTTTATCAGAAAAATTACACTGGTTATATAGCAGTTTGACAAACACTTATTTTGATCATTGAGAAGCTTGATATTCCCTTAACAACACAAAGTAATTAAAACGTCGAGCTGATTTTACAGAGTTATCTCCCTGTAGTGTTATGTACCACCTTAAAGCAGCAATATCAGGCGAGACACAGCGTTCCGTGGACTATTTTGAAAATTTATTATAATACTGCTTCTATTTGACAATTTCGGATCAAATACAACAGGGCCAAGTGGTTTGGGGATATCCCAATTATGTCCGAAATACTGTAAAATTTTTGGATTTTATTTTTTTTATTATTGTCTGCAGTTCCCCTTTTTCATACAAAATAACTCTGAACAACCACTCTTTCTTTAATTTGAACTTTAACTTTGGCGATACCCATCCAAAGCACATTAAACAAACGACATATTGAAATCTGTTAAAAATTAGATTTTTTTTAACATAGTGCATGGTGGCCTTTTGTAGCTGACTATACGGAATGTTGAAGGCTGTACGCGTACGGTTGCCTATATATGATTTCTTACATCCACTGCGTTTAAAATCTGCTGGATAGTTGCCTCATTGGCAACCACACCACATTAACTTTATTTCAACTCCTATGTTGCGTTTTGTATACTGCAACATTGTTTATTTAGTACGCATATTTCGGAACCCTCTTTTCGGAAACCCGAGCAAAAGCCCTTGTTCCGCGATAGAAAATTTAATTACGAAGTCAAAAAGACATATAAAATAGCTCGACTTTCAACTCGAAATTTTAATTAATCTAAATGAGACTTAAATTCGAATCTTACTCAAACTCTACCTCAAGAAGTGACTCAATTTCAAAGTTGTAACTAGAATTCTTCATTTAAATGTAACTCAAACTCGAAGTCCAACTCGAAACTCAATGCTAACTAGAACTTTTATTCTACGCATGACTTGAATTCGAAAACTAACTCAAAGTTTAACTCAAACAGTAACCCGAACTTTAATTTGAACAATAATTAGATGGATGGCCACACGCATTCAAGGCACATACAACATGGAAATTTATCTAAAAATAGAACAGGTTTTTCCGAATTGGTCACGTGGTTTTACCTCATCAAGTAATGGGATAACCAAATCAAAGAATGACAGGATCATATCAAGAATGACAAGAATACCATTACGTAATGCTGTTTCAAAATTTAACGATTTTAAACTACTTGATGTATTTGTTTCATTATTTGATGTGGTCTAAAACCATATATAGAATTGACAAATCATCATAACGAAATGACAAAACCACATCATGTAATGAAACAACTACATTACGTTAAGTCACATACACATCAAGTAATGTTAAAACCACATTGACTAATGACACAACCATATCAAATAATGGTGAAACCACATCGAGTAGTGACAAAACCATATTGAGTAATTACAAAACTATATCAAGTCAATACGAAACCATATCGTGTAATATCGAAATGTAATTAAGTAATGACTATTCCATATTGAGTTATATTAAAACATCATTACGTAATGTCAAAACCATATTAAGTAAAGACAAAATATCATTAAGTAATAATAAAACAACTTACATAAATATCAGAGTTCCACATAAGGCAGCTGTGGCTTTCCATACATTGTCCATATCAGTATCTGATTTCGGTGATGTTTAAACAATATGAATGCATAGTTATTCGACTGTGAATTTAAATACAAAATAAATTTTACCTTTTTCAATCGTTAAGTAGATATGTATTATTATTTACAACGACTCACTATAACTTCCTTGTAGGAAAAATGAATTACATAGGGAATGTAAGAATTTTGTGGACACTTTTGCAGTTTCTTGAATTTGCACAACCATGTAAGTGATCTTTAAAAACAAAATCGAAATATAATGTTATATGTAAATTCTCACTTATGTTTACAAATGTCAAAGAACACAAAATGAACTATGTAGTGAACTTGAATTATATTCATTACAAAATATCACGCATAAGATACTTATATTACATGTATGTGTATCGTATCTTAGATGTCGTTTTCAGATTTTTTGCGATTGATTATTTTAAAAATTGAGAATAGAAACGGGAAACAAATGTATACAATCTCACGTTCAGAGGTGAGCTTCATCTGGCTCTTAAACGATAATGCATACTAGTTCAGCGCAAATGGACGCCAAACTAAACTCCAAAAAATATAAATGAACTACAATTAAAAACAAAAACATACAGGACTAACACAGGAGAGAGGTTCCTGACTATGGTAGAGATGTATAAATGCGTCGGGGTTATACATGTCATGTGAGATCTCAACCGTCCCCTATACCTCTACCCAACGTGGAATGAACAAAAACCCAGGACTACGCATAGTAATTCCTATGTTTGAACAGTAAACATAGGAGAAACTGATCATGAGCAAAATTACAAAAATACTACATTTACATAAGACTACTAGCATTTACTGACATACCAGGTCAAAATATCAAGCAGACTGAATGAATGATTATTTTGTAATAAAAATAAAATCAAGCATGATCTCTACTGTTATGGGTCTTAACAACCCCCGTATATTTTCCAAATCTGGTTTACGAATAAATATGTGTTTTTACAATGCAAAGACACTATTAGTTATCAATATTAACTCTAAAAATATCTTTCATGATCTGGCAACATTTCTGTAATGGTTTGTCTTGTTATTTAAACTAAAAGCAACCCATAACACAAAAAATAGGCAGTGTTACTCAATTGTTTTTAGTACCAGTGCCCTGTAACTGTAATAATGAAGCAGCTGAAAACACAATTTAAATCAAGCGAAAAATGGTACTTTACAATACAATATTTATCAATCTCGAGATTTAGCTAATTTTCTAATCACTTACAGGTAGTATTTGTCGTTCGTCCATGTGTTGCCTATACCTTATTGTCCTTCGTCTTATTCATATACCAAAGTTATCTGCGAAGTTGAATAACCCGATTATATTGAAATAATAATTGTAATTTCTTGTTTCATGTTAGCCCTAACAGGAATAAATGAATAAATGAAATACATATCAGGTAACACATATAAGATGCAATTATGGATATAACTCAATACATGTATCTATTACACCGTTGAAAATAACAATAGGTTAATTTGTTTGAATCGGTTCATAATTACTTTCCAATAATTCCGATAACCCGACGATATACAGATTCCCCACACCAAACAAAAATGTTTTTCAGCACTAATCAAGTGCAATTCTTCAAAGATTTAGAATGATACTCAGGATATCTTATTCATTTGTTGTAAATAGGCATGTACGATTCATTTCTTGACCTGTTGTCTAAAGCAGAGCGTTCGGAGCCTGACCTATTGCACGTGTATTCAAATGTTCCTGAATACCTAGTCTTAATCCTAATGTAGGTAAACAAAACAAGTCATTTTATTCACTTAGGATCATAACACACAGTTTACTAAACAACCTCACCTTTTAAAACTCATCTTCATTACTGAATTTTACATGAATACACTATAAATAGTGTTTAACGAAAGGGCACGAGAGAGCGTGTGGTTGGCTCTCAGTATTCAATACATTGACAAAAGTTAAATAAGCAAATTTTAGCAGCATGTCTCATCCCTATACATTGCTTTAAATTCGATACGGAATTGTGCCTTCTATGAGCGTTAATTAATATTAATGTTTAATTGCGTACCTAATTAGTTGAGACCTCAACTAGCAACAACACACATAGTCCATTCTACAGGAACTTTTGTTAAAAGTGGATATGCATGTTTTGTTTTTCGTTTATTGTGGTTAGTTTTCTACCGCATATCATTATTGTTAAATATATTTCAGATCATAAGGAAGTTACTATTCCTGTAAGCTCTACTATTCAGCTTGAATGTGATGATGGTTTAAAAGTCATTAACAATATTGATGTTACAATCCGACGAAGCAACACTACATGTTTGACAACTTCTGACGAATGTACCTTACCAGACAATGCAATTAAAAGTGTTAAAGAAAACTGCAACAAACAGCCGTTTTGTGAAGTTGATATAAGTGATTACATAATTAACGATTGGTGTTTACAAGACTATGGATATTTTAACGTCTGGTATGCTTGCAAAAGTAAGTGTTCAACTAAATATCTAGAAAAACGTTTATGATCATTAGTAGTTTCTGAGTCATTGTGACAGAGTTTGAAAAGTTATTGATTAATTAACTTTATACATTGATATATGATCATAATACACATACATCACATTGTAACAATCATATTTTTAGCCATTCTACAGTAAAATGTACCTCTAATTTCGTATACTCAGTAAACTGAGCGGGTTTAGAGACTCCTTTTTTAAGTTCCTCAAAAACACGGTTACAAGGAATATGTTATGAGCGAGAAGATTCAATCTTTAACATAATAAAGGTCTTTAACTTTTTATTCTTCATCTACAATAGTAGAGGGGTTATGTTTTCTGGTATGTGCTTTTATTTGTCTGTTCTTTCATACGTTCGTTCATTTGTCTGTCTTACTGTATGTCCAGCTTCAGCTAACATTTTGGTCAAGGAACATAAGTTTTTTAAACCAATTTCACGGTCCACTCAACGTAGAAAATAAAATGGCGAGTTTCAGGTTAAAATGTTTGGTAAAGGTACTTATTGATGAAGTGGAAATCCAACCAACTTTAAACTTGTAAACATGTTCTCTATGACACGATCTTTTTAATTTGATTGCCAAATAAGATTTGCATGGTCCACTGAACACAAAAAAAGATAGGTGGAGTATGATATCCGTGTTTTATTGATACATTCTTATTTTATTCATAAATGAAAACGAATTACGTGGATAATACAATAATCATATTAGTATAGTATCTGCCATTTTTTTATTGGATGGTACTAAATGCTTTTCGAAATCATTCCTTCAGGTAAACAAATTTTACACCAGGATATTCGATTTGTTTAGAATAACATTGGAAAATGCATAAGGAAGTACACCACTAATTTATGGTCCAATTGCTTTCTATGTTAAATTCTTCCATTTCAAGCAGGCACGCCTCTTTCATTTTAAGTTCAAATAAAGCAATCATTGCATGTTAAAGCAACACTTTATGGTGTCTTGTACTGAAAAATTCAACATACCTTTAATGGCATATAATAAAGAACTGGTCCCCGGAACTTCGGATGTACAACAGGTACTTCGGATCTGACAAACAGACAAAATGTACCCTAAGTCCAAAAGTGTTGTACAATAATCACCAGTCCTTCAGCTTTCATTTGATGCCAGAAATACCTAAATGTTCTACAAATTTGGAAAGTTACACTCAAGCGTAGAAACTGTTTTTGGTTAAATATGTACTACTTTGCTTTCTGGCGGGGCCTGCATTAGTGGTTTTACACCATAAAGAACGTTTCCATCGAAACACAAAACATATTTTTTACTATTACAACTGTAACAAATTAAAAATATGGTAGATACTAATTACGTATTGCAAATGAATATGTAAGAAACACTCAGTATGCTAAAGGCATGAGCAATTCATATACAGCATGATATTAAACAAGTTTTGATTGCAAGTCCTGACTGTTGAATAACCAGTTAAGCGTGTTATATCAGCGGGGGTAACATTTCGCGATTTTAATTGAAGAAGATATACGAAATATTTTAGCGGTTATTATTTTGGCGGATTCAAAACGTGTATCAATACCTTTGCATGTGCACTTTTAAATTGACGAAATTTATTTTGGCGATTTTGTTCTATTTGCTAAAATTAGCGAAACTTTACGCCACGCGATAATAACTCGCTATACGGTAATAAAGGAAAAAGAAAATGCATGTACTAAGTCAGGGGTATGACAGTTGTCATCCATTCGTATGATGTGTTTGCATTTATGGTTTTGTCGTTCGATTAGGGACATTCCGATTTGAATTTTCCTTGGAGAGTTTATAACTGAATAACTGCACTTTTTGTGGAAGTTTCGTATAGTTCGCGTTATATTAATAATGCGAATAAATCATATCATCAATATAAGCAGGTTTGCATTAAAATTGGACATAACAAGCTATATATATTGTGTACAATTTTTTCAACTGCAAACGTTACTTAACACGATATCTCATTTACGTTGAGGCGGACATAACGTTTTACTCTTTGACTGTTGTCTGCCAAAGCGTTTGTAAATCACTTTTTATCGGGATTCAATGTCAACTTTTGACCTGTTTAACTATGTATTACTTAATCAAGTATAAAATATGAGGTATTGCATTTATTGTTAAGACCAACATAATACGAAAACAAATCACTAAAAGGGACAACAGGAAAACAATTGTTCTATAAAATGACTATTCTCCACAGCTAGGTGTATGCTATTTCATTTTTGGCCGATTGGGTTCTAGACAACGACGTAATGGTGCAATAACTTCAAATCCTAAAAGGTGAAGATAAGTATGGTCTAAATAAAGGTTTTTATGAGCATCAATATTATGTTATGTATGTTTTGTGATCCGTTTTGTGTTTTATGGTTTTTTTTCCCTTCATAATCTTGTAACGCATAGGTCCATAAATCATTGTTATGTTTATTGTCGACTATTCTGCACGCGATGTTTTGTATGCATTTTGCGAAAAATCCGATAAAAGTACTAAATGCGTATTTAAACAGTTGGTGGATACATATCAATGGTTTTAGAAAATGTATCATATGAAGGTATAGAAGTTTGTTTTTGTAGGAAATTTGATATGATTTCCAATAAAATACTATCCAATAGAATCTAGTTGAAGCGGATTTAAGTGTACTCTTACCTTTATTATCAATATGTACAGTGTGTGTTACGCTTTCCTTACATAAACGAACTCCAGCACCAGCTCGTGTAGGATTCTGTAGATTCCACGAAGTGTTGCAAGGCGTACATACATTTGTACCTTTACTTTTTAAGATGTGAAATAACAAAAATAATGTACTCCAAGGAAAATTCAAAACGGAAAGTCTCTAAATTAATCGCAAAATTTAAAGCTCAAACACCAAGAAAAAACTGTTATGTTCCTACATGTAACTGTGTACAAGCATTTTCTTATCTAAAAGATGAATACATTTTTATTATATTGACACCAATTAACATATTCTATTGACAGTTTGAATTTCTTGCCTTTATCCCGGTCGACCAAAATTGCAGAATTTATGCATAATTTTATGCAACTGTTCTCGTCCTGAAATGATAAGCATCAATTTTCGAACCAACTGATTCATTTCCTATGTTAAACAGTTTCATAATATAGTGCGTATCCTCAGCATCATGAAATTAAGAGTGGAATTGGGGATATGTCAAAAGAACAACTACCCCACAAAAGAGAAAAGAGCAGAAAACAGTATACAAGTTGTTTTTCATATACAAAATGATATTTATGGAGAAACTACAAAACAATTGACAATGGTTTGTCATCTTTATTAAGTTATCATTAATTGCAAGGTTCAAGTTACACATATTAAAATTCCTTATTTCCATATAGACGCATGAATGTCTTGTTTTACCAGCATCACTGCTTTTATTATTTTTATATCTTCAATGTAAATATTGTTGTAAAATATTTTTAAATATAAAAAGGTTTGCGTATGTGTTTTGATTCTGTATTTTTTTTTCGAATAACGTCAACTATTCCGTTTGGATAACAGTTACGGATAAGAAAAACCATAATGGTAATCTCAATTACGAGCACTAGTTTTCACAGCTACATGAACATCACTCTTTATGTATTATAAGATTAGTTTGGGTACCAAAAATCAACCTCATGATATGCACCAATTTAATTCTTGTTTACGATAAACGTTCATTGATATAATCGAATCAGAAATTTCAAATAAAATTGAGAATGGGAATGTTGTATGTGTCAAGGCGACAACAAACCGACAATAGAGCAGACAACAGCCGACGGCCACCAATGGGTCTCCAATGTAGCGAAAAAACTTCCGCACCCGGAGGCGTCCTTCAGCTGGCCCATAAACAAATATGCGTACTAGTTCATTGATAATGGACGTCATACTAAACTCCGAAATATACACAAGAAACTAAAATTAAAAATCATACCAGACTAACAAAGGCAAGAATCTCCTGGCTTGGGATAGGCGCAAAATTGCGGCAGGGTAAAATATGTTTCTTGAGATATCAACCCTCCCTCTTTACCTCTAGCCAATGTAGAAAAACAAACGCACAACAATACGCACAGTAAAACTCAATTAAAGAGAAGTCCGATGTCAGAATATAAAACAAAAGAAAATACACAAAATGACAATAATACATAAATAACAACAGACTACTAGCAGTTACTGACATGCCAGCTCCAGACCTCAATTAAACTGATTGAAAGATTATGTCTTCATCATATGAATATCAGGCACAATCCCTCCTGTTAGGGGTTTAGTATTATACCATCATAGAATATATGAGAATAACATAACCCGTGTCATGCCAACAACTGGTTTTATAATAAATGTGTTTAGTTCCAATGCTATGACCCCTTTAAGTAAATCAATATTAAAGCCAAAACATGCAATCTTTAATGACATGACAACAGTATCGTAACTACATCCCTTCGCAATAAGTCTGTTTTTAAGGTTTTGTTAGCTTTTGAGGTTAATACTGACATGTTTGTGCTTTGTAAAGAATATTACCATAAAAGATTGGTAATATTTGATTGGTAATATTTGATTGGTAATAATAAAAAAAAAATTACGATCTGAATTGAAGTATTTTTACATTATCTTATGTTAGCTATCCACTATCTATGACATCGTTAAATAACAAAAAACAAAACTAGCAAAAACACCTTACATTGTCAAAAATAACCAAATGTATGAGATCAATAGCATTTAAAATAACAATAAAAAATGCTGATAATCGTATGGCTTGAGTATTTGTTTTTGTTTTTGGGTGTACAGAAAATTTGATAAATTCGTCTTAATAGTAATAATACTATATGTACTAAAATGATCAAAAAACATTTGGACACATAAACACCATGAACACAGGGAGTAGTGTCGTCGTGTCGGGGATTTAGTCATTATCAAATGTTGTTTGTCATTATTTAGTTTTTTTTTGGTTCATTCCCAAGCTAGATTGCCTTTCTTTTCTAAATAATAGCATCCATAAAGTGACGTGTAAATATGTTTGCTTCAAATAATTGTTTTAAAAAATCAAAGCACGTCAAACATTAATTGAAAAATGACATGGATGTAAGTTCTCCAGTTTTTTGTCAAAGTTACGATAAATAAAAAATATACAAAGTATTTGCATGTCAACATTGATATGTTGTTTGAACTATACAATTTATCAAATGACTGGTTCAATGAACAGTAATTATTCTTTCTTATTGCGGTGGCAAAAAGTATAGTTGTAAATTGTAAATTACATATCATGCCTCCTCAATGCAGCGATTCTATGAAACATTTTGTCTCCTACAATCACGGATACAAGGGATCTACAGACAACATCGGGAATTAAACGATGAAGCCTGATATGATTTGTGTTGTATTCAATCCTGCATTCCAACGAGAAAATATTGCCATCATTTCTTCGGAATGGTTCGTTTACAAGAACGATTTCAAACCATCAAGCTGTTTGCAAGTAGAAAGATTCACCATACTAGTACAGCTCCTTTATAGCATTAACAATGTACGTGTACCAAGAAATGTCCATCTGCACGAAGTATACGGTTACCAGCCGTCGTCGACATAGATAATTCATGCAGAAGTTAGGCCGTGTACATTTGTATTATTTTTTTGCGGCGGGAGGGGGTATTAAAGATACAAAATCAAGTAAATGTTCATATCAAACAAGCAAGATCGAAAAAAAAAACACAAAAATATAAATACAACATTTTTTTTCCTTCATTTTGGTGTTCTGTGTTTTCGGAAACTTAAGGTGATCTTGATACTTAACCGTGTAAACAAAAATCAAAATCGCCTAAGGTCTCCTTAAAACAAACACATGTTAATATACATTAAAACAAAGAACCATGACGAACATGAACTAAACCATGACATAACTTTACCAAACTGTAAACATTGAATAATATTTAAAACAGTCGACTTTTAATTTTTAGAATATATAAAAGCAAAATAATAATGCTTGTTATTACAATTGTTGAGTGGTACACACGGACTATTAATATAACATATTCATGAAAAATCATTAACATCTTTATTGATAGACGTACCCACGACTTTGATATAATATCTATGAAAATGATATAGCTATAAGTTTCATCACCTCTGTGTGGAAATTAAAACATGATTTTTTTTATAGTTTGTCATTAAAAAAAACGGACAAAATAATGTCCCTCTGCACAGAGTGATGGGTTTTATGCTTATGCTTAACTTGACGGATGGTATATTAACTGATGCCTTGTTGCCTTACATTTATATTGTTATTTTGTTATTTTGACGTTTATTTACAGCAATAATAGATCAAAGTTGTGATTTTGAAACATCCTTGTGTGGCTGGTTATCTGTGCAGAACAATATAAAATTTTTGTGGGAACAAGGACGTTTACCGTACACAATCGATCATACAACAGCATGTGAGTTTATTTATTTATTTCGTCTTTTTATGTTTTAGCTTCCATAAAATATCAAATGATACGATAATTAGAGATTATAATAGGCGATACTACACGAGGGAGACGCATAAATGCCCCGAGACATGTATTTATTCAAGCAAGGATATAAGCAATTCCCAATGAAAAGTTTTTTTTCAAATGCTTATTTCATTATTAGTTCAATTGGTGGCAGTTTGTTATGAAACGAGCAGTTATGATTAAGAATCTTGAAATCAGGCTTTTAAACAGTCGGTAAAAAACGAACATTAGAGTTGGGATATCCTCACCTTTACCACTTGATAACCCTTCAACCAATAGCTTAATTATTAGCAGCATCAATGACATTTCGATAGGTACATTTAACACACGTATTGAATTCCAACCTACAAACGTACAGGTACAATGTAATTAATACGGATTTGCACTAACGTATTCGAGACTATTTGGTATCTTCTTAAATTCATTTCTAAAAGATTGTTCTTACATATTGAATCCCGTATGGTTGGACAATGGTCTTAAAAGGAAAAACACAAGCAGTGCAGTTAAATATATTTTTGGCAAGAAACATATTTTATTGTATCACAGAACTTACATATAAAATCTACCTTTTAAGATTGGGCTTAATACAGGTCGATGTGATTTGTTTTCCTTATATTTGATATATGCATACCATTAGAAGTGGGACATTTAAAGACGTATCTTATCTGTATCTGATACGTTGACGTACCTGAACGTATCTGTTGATTATTTTTAAAATACATCTAACAATCGAGAAAAGGGAAAAAGAATTGAAAAAATAGCGCAAGAGTGGTGACAATTTTTGGTCTCTTTCATTTTTAATACCTGAATTGTTTTTGAATAATTAGGTTTTATATGTGACAGTGATTACACACTTACTTCTTTAACAATCACGTGTTTTTCGTGTTAATGAATCTTTATACTTGTATATGTTTTAACAAAATCAAAATCAAAATCAAATATTTTATTGTCATATAAACTTTACAGTTTGTGACCAACATATATTAACACAATAAACACAATAAACATACATATTAAGGTAGATATGGTGTCTTCCTCCATTTTGGATTTTGAAATACCAGAAAACAAGGTCTAGATTTTTGATAAAATGTGCAAAGTTTGAAATTAGTAGGTAATTTAGGAGTAAGATTTTTCATTATAATATAGAATATGCCATGTTTTATCATATTTATATTTGTATTTTACCAAAATACAAAATTTTTTAACTGATTCATTTTTTTCCAATTTTGCTGAATAAGGGGAGACAACTCAAATGCAAGGGCAGATAATTCAGATAGTGTTACTTTTACAATAGAATGTGTTAGGACTTTACCCATTTTATTATGAAGCAAGAAAACGAGTCCGGTGACCCCATTTTTTCTTCATCTTATCTGAAAGAATAATATTGGAGCTATCTTCTCATATTTTATCTCAAAATTCTATGGTGTAGTTTTTGTTTTATGACCGAAAATTGGGTTTTCCATGTATAATCTATACAAAATTTGACAAATTTGCACAACCTGTAGTGTGAAAATAAGTCCGGTGACCCATTCTTTTCATTAATGTTCTTAAACAAACAGGATATAAACTACATTTTGGCAAATTATTATGAAATTCTATGGATTAAAATTTAGACACCCCATCTACCTTAAACATACACAATAACAACAGCATCAAAAAAGTTTTTTTTTAACAACAAACAAGTTGTTAAGAGTCCCCTGCCCTCAGTTCGAATGACTTTTTCAAGAAGGATCCTAACTTATTTGTTTGTAAAGGTGATGATGGATTTAGTAAATATTGAATTCTTTCTTCTTCATTTAAATTATTAAAGTTATTATTTTCAGCACATATTATGAAAAAAATCATTTCTTAGAGTTTTATTATACTCACAATAGAGGAAAAAATGTTTCTCATCCACTAGTATTTTACATTTATGGCAAAGTCGTTCCTCTCTTGGGATTTTAAAATATCTCCCCTTTTCAATCAAAAGGGAGTGATCACTTATTCTAAATTTAGTGATTAATCTCCTTATCTGAAAATTAGATGTATTAAGATAAGATTCTAGTTTGTAATCTTTTTTAATTTTTTTATAAAGAGAAAATTCACTTTTATCATCAATGTTTTGAAATTTAATTTGAATTAAATCTTCATATCTATTTTTCATTTTTAACTTTATATCGTTTTTTATTTTATTTACATCTTTTATGTCCTTACAAGTAGAAAGAATGTTAAGGTCAACATTAGTCTCTTTAACAATATTTTTTGCATATGTATACCATGAGTAAGTTCCTGTCAAATCTAGAGACTGTGTTAGAGAAAAAGCTTCCTTTATCAATGGATTAATATTATTATTATATAGTCTAGCTAAATATAAAAGGGTTTGTGTTTTAATAAAACATTCGATAGGCAATCTCCCTAATTCGGCTCTTGCTCCTAAATTGGATGCATTTTTTCTTATTCCTAGAGTAGATTTACAAAATTTAAGATGCTTATTTTCAATGGGGGTTTTGTCTATAAAATCAAGTTGATTAATTCTTTTCCTGAATATAAGGCTCTGTTATTGGCTCGATGAAAAGAAATATATGTATCCAAATATGTTACTTCTGAATTATAGGTTATAATTGGTTTTACTAAAGAATCAAAAAGATTATTTGCTACTTTTATAGGTAGATTATTCAATGATTTAGTATAGGATTTTATTGCAAAAAATACTTTTTTTGCCTTTTTTGTCAACTCTAAAGTACTTTGTGATAAATTTCCATTACATTTTATCAACATTCCCAAAAATGAATATTCTGTTACACTCTCTATGACTTTATTCTCATAGTAAATATGTGATGTTTCACTATTATGTTTTGACTGACTAAAAATCATGGATTTAGTTTTGTTTGTATTCAAAGAGAGTTGCCATTTGTTACAATATAATTTAACATTATTTAAACTGTTTTGAAGACCCTCTTTTGATTCTGACAGGATTAAAAGATCATCTGCAAAAAGGAGGCATCCCACCTTACTATTTATAAGCTTAAGGGGACTTGAATCATTTCCCTCAAAAAATTTTACAATATCATTTATAAAGACATTAAATAAAGTGGGGCTAAGTGTGTCTCCTTGTTTAACCCCTCTAGCAATATTAAAATATTCTGATACATAATCTTTATATTTTAAAGATGATTTAGTATTTAAGTATTGTTGTTTTAAAACTCTATAAAAAGACCTGCCAACTCCCATTTTACATAATTTATAAAGTAAAGCAGTTCTCCATACTGAATCAAAAGCCTTTTTCAGATCTATGAAGCAGGCATAAATCTTTTTTTTTTCTCTTTATGTAAATATTTATTTATCAAGGACTTTAATAAAAAGATGCTATCAGCTGTTCTGTGATTTTCTCTAAAACCAAACTGACAATCACTTAATTGTTTGTCAACAATCTTGATTAGTCTATTATTCAATATGGCATTAAAAATTTTTGGTAGATTACTTATAAGAGAAATTCCTCTATAATTATTAGGGTCTAACTTGTCACCTTTTTTATGTAAAGGGATCATGAAAGATAATTTCCAAGAATCTGGATAATTACCTGTCTTTAAAATCAAATTAAAAACTTTTACAATCGAATTAATTATCACAGGTTGTGAGTGTTTGAGTATTTCATTCACAATTCTATCTGGGCCTGCTGATTTGTTTACTTTAAGGTTTGAAATGACCAATTTCACCTCAGCAAATGTAATTGGTGCATCAGTTTCCATATTTAATTCAATATTATCTTCTAGAATGTTTAGTTCACGTTCCAGTTTATTTATAAAGGATTTATCATATGAGGCTGGTGTGCCCTGATCCTGAAAATGTTTTATGATTTTATTTTCATTCATTAAAATTTCAGGAATATCTTCTTCAATATTTGGTTTCTTTTTTATTGCCTTTAGTATATTCCAGTATTCTTTTGGATTATTTTTAAAATTATCGGAAAGTGATTTATAAAGTTTTTGGTGATATTCGAATTTTTTCTGTTTAATCATTTTTTTTTTAGTTTTTTACATAATTCAAAATATTTAGGTTTTAAACTTTTGTCATTTAAGTTATTCTTGATTTTATTTCCTAAAAAGTTTATTTGTCTTTTTGTTTCATATACTACATTATCTGACCATACTTGTTTAATTTTTTTTCTTTTTCTTTTTTGTTCGTTTAGATATGACTTTACATGTATTTTCTGCAATATTTTGTATAATTTTGGTAAGTTTTTCAGTCGCACCATCAACGCCTAGTTTATTGCTATCAAAATGTTGCATCTCTAAATCTAAAATTTCCTTTTTAACATTTTCTGTTGATAGAACATCAATTAATTTTGAAGATGACAATTCTGTCCATTTGTATGATTTTATCAAATGCCATCTCTTTTCATCTAAACATTTCTTTATACATGTATCTGATATAATAGAACAATTCATATATAAGTTTATTTGAACATGATCTGATAAATATGTAAAGTCATTTGTTTTAAAGTATTTTACCTCAGGCAGGAGACTCTCACTTGCAATAGCATAATCAACTGTACTGAACCCAGTATTACACATATAAGTAAAATATCCCAGGGAATCTCCCAAAAAACGACCATTGAGTATACGTAGCCTTGAGGACGAACATAATTCAAGTAATTTATTCCCCAATGTATTCAAAGTGCTATCTTGGTTTACTCTTCTGATTTCAATATCAGTTATATAGCTCTCTGGAAGAAGGTCAATACCATCAAAATTATTTATTTCATCTGAGTCATTTTCTATGTAGTCTGCTTTCATTGCAGTTCTAGAATTAAAATCCCCTATTAAAATAATTTGTCCTTCAATAGAAAATGAACTAATTTCATTTTCAAGATTTTCCAAGTCACTATCATAGTGTGCTGATGAAAAAGGGGGAATATAAACAGCACAAAGATATATATCTTGTTTAAGTCCAAAGAAATACTTATCAAGCTTTAACCATAATCTATTCTGGGATGACGTAGCATCTTTAAGATAAGAAATCCCCTTGTAAAATTGTTTTTTAATCGTGACTATAATGCCACCACTATGTCTTTTGGTTTTTTTGTTTTCTTGCGTATTTTAGAGATAATGTTATAGCCTTCAATTTGAAAATCTTCTGATCCCCCCTTCTAGGTTTCTAACAGTATATTTATATCTTTATTTAAAAAATCCAGAAACATTGGGTCTTTCATCTTATCCCCAAGGCCATGTACATTCCATGAGGAAATTGACAATTTTTTATGAATTCTGTTCATTTTTTAATATTTACTATTGTCAGTTATATATTAACCTTCTTGTTAGCCTGAAAACCTTCAATTATAATTAAACAGTTTGGTTAATGTTTCTATAAACATGATAGATTAAACAATAATAATACATAGTTCCAAATAATATTTTTTTTTTTTTATCATTATTCATGACTGCTAACAATACAATAGTCTAAGGGAAATAACTCTTTTCATTGTTAAAATGAATATTACAAGTGTTCTGTATAACTAAAAATTAACTGAATATTACAAGTATTCTGTAAAACTAACATTCGATATTTAAATCGTAGAACTACCCGGGCGTGAAGTTGAATACATAGAGAATTTTCTGCATGCAGTACTAGCAATGGTTTCCATAAAACAAGTTTTTTATTGAAGTTTTTTATTTTTAATTAAGATGTTGGTTAAATCAAACATACATATGGACCAATTAAAGTACACCTTTTAGAGTGCGCTCGACTTAAGTGACTCAGCACGATTTTTTTGTAATTTAAAGGTTGTGTAGGACATTTTGTAAACAATAAACACTAGCACATCAAAGAAACATGTTTGTAATCTATGTTTATATTTTATCATATGAAAACTCTCTGTCATAAAAACTGTTGATGTTCTAAAAAATGTTTCATTTGCAAAACACATCCCTATTTCTAAATTTAATGAACAAAAATAATTATGTTTTGCGCGAAGTTTTCCCTTGTTATATGTGCAAAATGGCTTATCTTTATTATTCATTATCTTTGCTGGTTCGTAAATTTGAAAATTCACGTGCTTAAGAAGGGATCATACACCTTAGAATTATGTACCCTTGCGTGGATTCAATGCAAAAAAATATTGATATTTTATAGAAAATCCACATCCTTTTCCGTTGTACTCTCATATTTGGCAATTCGGTGCCTGATATACTATAATTGGATGCAGTGCTAGCATTGCTCTCCTTATAACATGTTTATAAATATAGTTATTGGTTAAAACAAATATAAATATGGACCAAATCAAGTACACTTTCTAGCCTAGCGTGCACTCGACTTTAGTGACACACCACGAGAATTTCTTTAAATTTAAAGGTTGTTTAGAACTCTTTTTTTAGCAATAAACGCTAACACATAATAAAAAAGCAAAAACTATGTCTAAAAAAACACATAAACATGTACTATTTAAACACGTTAACTAATTTTAAGCAATAACCTATATATATATACGTTCAGATACGCCGACGTATCAGATACGGATACAATACGTCTTTAAATGTCCCACTTCTATTGGTAAGTTACTTTATATTTCAGCAACTACAGGTAGATACGTTTATGCTGAATCATCTCGTTGGACAACGTCTAAAGGTGACATTGCCAGACTAGAAAGTGAATACATAGTGGGAACACAGTATCAGTGTCTTTCATTTTGGTATCTAACTTCAAGCTCTTCAGACATTTTATATATACTCCAAAACGAAGATACTTTGTTAAAAATGCCACAGAAAGAATACAGACAGTGGCATTTTATTCAAATTACGTTGCGGATGACAACAAATAATGTTTACAAGCTTGTTTTTAAAGTGATACATGACAATGACGATTCATATGGAGTGATAGGTATTGATGACATTTTGATTAAAAACCAGAAATGCAATGATTGTGAGTATGAACATACAGTATTGTTTTAAAAAAATTCATAGTGATTGTTGTATAAATTATAAATATACTGACGAACTGTAAAAACGAAAATAAAAATAGAAGATGTGGTATGATTGCCAATGAGATAAAAATGGCACAGAAATTAACAAATATAGGTCAACATACGGCCTTCGACAATGAGCAAAGCCTATACCGCATAGACAGCCATAACAGGCCCCGATATGACTATAATAAAACAATTTTAACACGAAAACTAACGGCCTATATAATGTAAAATAAAAATTAACGAAACACAGATATGTTACACATAAACAAACAACAACCACTGAATTACAGGCTCCTGACTTGGGACAGGAACAAACAAAGAGAATGTGGCGGGGTTACACATGTTAGCGGGATTCAAACCCTCCTGCTAACCTTGGACAGTGATGTAACAGTACAACATAAGAACGAACTATAAAATTCAGCTGAAAAAGGCTTAACTCATGATCAGATGGAATAAAATACAAATACTACAAACACAAGTGGAAGTGGACGGGTATTTGTAAATCCCATGGGCCAACAACAAAAAGACAATAAGTACAGAACTCTGAGAGAACTCGCAGTTACTGACAGCTAGAACACTAGACTATTTAGTTTTTCATTTTGAAATTGACATTACGCATGAAATACTAAACTGAATATAAAGTTAATTAATTTCTACATCGTCTGGAGGTAAATTTGAATTTGGAAATTTGAATCGATTACGTCACTCATAACGTTTAAATCATACGGAATGCACTAAAATCCTCTCTTTGTTATTGGTCATATCAGTCGTCAAAGGCAAAGACAGCTGTTAAAATTTTCTTTAAGTTAATGATTGGCAGAAAGGTTAAAAAAACAGTTGAGAATATTTTAGTCAAGTTTTCTCCAATCTCATTTTGCCCATTTCCACCCATTTAGGTCTTTTTTGTTGTAATATTATGCACACTGAAACTTTTAAGTGGATTATGTGGCATTTCTGTATACGATAGACATTGCTAATTTAAATATGCCTGCCATGACGGCATGATGTTGTAATCGTTATATCGTGTTGCAAATGACGTTGAATAATTTGATTAAAATGTCGTAACGTTAAACAACAGGTTGACCGGGTGGTCTCTTCAGAGTAATGACAACTTGCTCATATTATTCAGGGACTTAAAAATAATTTTATAGCGCAAAATCGTTCCCAAAAAAAACGCGCCTTACATTTCTAATGACATAATTGCAATGTTCATTTCTCAGTGGTCACACAAAGGAAAATCAACAACATTTTCCTGATTGAAACCTGACAATTAATGCACGGAATTTTAAACGAATAACAAATTCTCAAAAAATACTGTAGATGCTTCTAATTCCGCGTCAAGAAACTCGTACGACGTCAACATTCTGCGATGATTAATTGTTTGTGGAAATTCAGTTGATTTTTAAATAAAAAATTAGTGAAGGAAGAACGATAGGCAATAAAATGAATATGAGTGATGATTTGTAGGAAGAAAAACACTAGGTGTACCGTTTTTTAATAGTCACCCCACAAGGACGGTGGTGCGTCACCTTTATATATATGATATTCTTTCACTAGATAATTAAAAAAATGGTGACTATGTTGAACGCATCTATCCCATCGAACTAGAGATAAAGGATACTACAGATACAGTTAAGTCGGCCTCATATCTTGACTTACATCTAGAAATTGACAATGAGGGTCGGTTGAAAACAAAACTTTACGACAAAAAAGATGATTTCAGCTTTCGAATTGTCAACTTTCCATTGCTAAGTAGTTACATTCCAGCAGCATACAGGGTATATATCTCCCAATTGATAAGATATTCCCGTGCTTGCATTTCCTATCATGATTTTCTTAAAAGAGGGTTGCTGTTCACAAGGAAGCTATTAAACAAAGAGTTTCAAATGGTGAAGTTGAAATCATCCCTTAGTACAATTTACGGACGCCATCACGAGTTGGTTGACCGTTATTGAATAACCGTTTCACAAATGATATCGGATATGTTCTTTACGTCGTAACTCCAATCCGCTTATCTTTCATGAATAAGACCTACCGAATTAGACTATTTACCGGATTTGTTATCACATAAGCAACACGACGGGTGCCACATGTGGAACAGGATCTACTATCCCTTCCGGAGCACCTGAGATTACCCCTAGTTTTTGGTGGGGTTCGTGTTGTTTATTCTTTAGTTTTCTATGTTGTGTCATGTGTACTATTATTTGTCTGTTTGTCATTTTCATTGTTAGCCATGGCGTTGTCAATTTATTTTCGATTTATGAGTTTGACTCTGGTATCTTTCGTCCCTCTTTTAATCGATTGGAATTAGTCTGTTTAACTACAAAACGTGTCTTCCTAGATTTTGTACTTAGAATGCAAAGGAATATATATGCTTGCATGATTTTTAGAAAGCTAATAGACATTTACAACATTGTTGTTTGAAATAGGTCAACAGACACGAAAGTTACCTTGAATTCGACCATTTAGGAGTTGTTGCGAGAGTTTATCCAAGTGTAGATAGCATTGTAATTCGACCATATAAAATAGAACGTATCACCACAAATTTTAACGCGAGAGTCGTTGTGTTTATACACGAAACAGCTTCATTAGCAGAAACCGTTGGAATATCGACAGTCACTCTATTTCATGTATCTATACTATATACCCAACTACTCAAGTGACGCCTTTAGTTACGTGAATTCCATTTGTCATTTGATAGATGATCTTAATTTTTATTCTAAACAGTCGAAAGAGTACACGTCTTAGAAAAAACTAAAATTCCATGTTTTCAAAATTTAGTGATCTGTGCTCTATGTACAATTTGTGGACCAATAATGTGTATGCGTGCACAAAATCAACAAACTAAATTATAAAGTATCATTTTACCTTAACATGGAACATTCCAAAAATAAAAGTTTAAAAAGAATGGCAAATTAAGTGACAAATAAATTGCAACTTATAACGCCTTCACTATTTTAACTTTTAGCGTTCATATTTAGATAATTATGAAGAAATAATCCTACATTACATTCATACAATGATAACATAACTTATTTATAAAAAAAGATGATGTGGTATGATTGCCAATGAGACAACTCTCCACAAGAGACCAAAATGACACAGAAATAAACAACTATAGGTCACCGTATGGCCTTCAACAATGAGCAAAGCCAATACCGCATAGTCAGCTATAAAAGGCCCCGAAATGAAAATGTAAAACAATTCAAACGAGAAAACTAACGGCCTTATTTATGTACAAAAAAATGAACGGAAAACAAGTATGTAACACATAAACAAACGACAACCACTGAATTAACTCCTGACTTGGGACAGGCACATATATACATAATGAAGATCATAAAAAACATTTTATAAAAAAAAGTATGTCAATAAAGGTTTTGATTTTGTAAATATTGCCGGTATCTTTATAACGACCATTCTGTTAAAGAACAAATTCCTAGATATTTTGATTATACTGAGCTCCCTCTTGTTTGTTATATTTACAAGAAATAAACCCGGAAATATGTGTTTAATTATAGCCAATTGTGTAAAGATGTTAATATCAGTGAAAATACACCTACTTCATGTAATTGCAGTCAAAAATTGAAAACAACAGGTTTAATAATTTCATGCGTCCGACGCGCTTTTCTGGATTTATCTTCATCAGGAACGCTCAAAGCCAAACATTTGAAATCCGAAGATGTATAAGTACCGAAACCTTTGAAGAGCTATATAACAAAAATGCCTAAAATAAATGGCAAAATTCATCTAAAGTTAACTTTGCCGGAGGGAGTTGAAACCTTAGTTTTTTAATAATTGCAAAATTAATAGACGGCCACTTTTAGAAAAAGTTTGTTAAATCATATCAGTACCGAAGTGCAGTAATTCCGAATACATTTATGGACCCATTTTCCATGTTATAACGGGAAATCTTGACATCGGTCAAGACCGAGAGTTAAAACAATTCCTCAGTAAAGGACCAAAATATCGTCCCCATCAATCATTAATTGGAAGGAGTGTCGTAATATCATCCACGACTCACTCCGTACTTACTGTTTGAAAAGGATAAAACGGAAAAAAGCTGACATAAAATCTTTGGACTCTTTTTTAGCTCACCTGGCCGAAAGGCCAAGTGAGCTTTTCTCATCACTTGGCGTCCGTCGTCCGTCGTCGTCCGTCGTCGTCGTCGTCGTCGTCGTCCGTCGTCGTCCTGCGTTAACTTTTACAAAAATCTTCTCCTCTGAAACTACTGGGCCAAATTTAATCAAACTTGGCCACAATCATCATTGAGGTATCTAGTTTAAAAAATGTGTCCGGTGCCCCGCCCAACCAACCAAGATGGCCGCCATGGCTAAAAATAGAACATAGGGGTAAAATGCAGTTTTTGGCTTATAACTCAAAAACCAAAGCATTTAGAGCAAATCTGACATGGGATATTACTGTTAATCAGGTCAAGATTTATCTGCCCTGAAATTTTCAGATGAATCGGACATTTCATTGTTGGGTTGCTGCCCTTGAAATGGTAATTTAAAGGAAATTTTGCTGTTTTTGGTTATTATCTTGAATATTATTATAGATAGAGATAAACTGTAAACAGCAATAATGTTTAGCAAAGTAAGATCTACAAATAAGTCAACATGACCAAAATGGTCAGTTGACCACTTTAGGAGTTATTGCCCTTTATAGTCAATTTTTAACCATTTTTTGTAAATCTTAGTAATCTTTTAGAAAAATCTTCTCCTCTGAAACTGCTGGGCCAAATTTAACCAAACTTGGCCATAATCATCATTGGGGTATCTTGTTAAAAAATGTGTCCGGTAACTCGGCCAACAAACCCAGATGGCCGCCATGGATAAAAATAGAACATGGGGGTAAAATGCAGTTTTTGGCTTATAACTCAAAAACCAAAGCATTAAGAGCAAATCTGACAGGAAGTAAAATTGTTGATTAGGTCACGATCTATCTGCCCTGGAATTTTCAGATGAATCGGATAATCGGTTGTTAGGTTGCTGCCCCTCATTTGGTAATTTTGAGGAAATTTTGCTGTTTTTTTGCTATTATCTTGAATATTATTATAGATAGAGATAAACTGTAAACAGCAATAATGTACAGCATAGTAAGAACTAAAAATAAGTCAGTTTGACCAAAATAGTCAATTGACCCCCTAAGGAGTTATTGCCCTTCATAGTCAATTATTAACAATTTTCTTAAAATTTGGAGAAGGTCCGGTAAGGACTCATTTTGGCCTCAAATTTCAGTTTCATCTGAAGAAAGATTTTGACCACTTTTTAAACACTTAAGTGTCTATTTCACTTGATTCAATTAGTTTATGTGAAAGATTTTAACTGATTAAGTCATTAAAAACGATCCGATTGAAGCTCAAATATGAAAAATCTCTCAAATATGCCAAAAAACGTCACTTTTCAGATTGTTTTTGTCAAAAATGAAAGTGGCCGCATCCGTGTTCATCCACAACCTTTATATATGTTATGTATTATCATAAAATACAACTTACATTGCAATATTAAGGATGAACACGAATGCGGCCACTTTCGTTTTACGCAGAAACCGTCTAAAATTTAACTAAAATGATAGAATTTTGAAGATTTCAGTAATTTAGCATGACTTAATGGTGCTACAACCCGATATATGTGCATTGTATTGTCAAAAACAGCCCATATTTATGTAGCAGAAGCATTTAACTGTCCAATAAATAACTAAAAGTTTACATTTTAACAATTTTGTAAAACTGTTATATTTTTGGGCCAAAAAGGGGCCTTACCGGACCTACTCCTTTGAAGATTTTCAATAACATTTTCCACAGAAAATACTGTTATAGATAGAGATAATTGTAAGCAGCAAGAATGTTTAGTAAAGTAAGATCTACAAACACATCACCATCACCAAAACACAATTTTGTCATGAATCCATCTGTGTCCATTGTTTAATATTCACATAGACCAAGGTGAGCGACACAGGCTCTTTAGAGCCTCTAGTTTAATAATGTAATGAACATAGTTGGTATACGTATTCAACATTTTAAAGACTATTTTACTCTTAACAACAACCACACTTAACTTATTTCTTGTTTCAAACATAAACTAAAAGAACTTGCCAAGGATTTGTTTTTGCCCGGCCGATAAAGCTGCTAATGATATTAGTATTGTTTGACGTAAATTTTACATTGAGGTTCTGAAAAAAGAAATCACCAATTCACCAACATTTCAACTGACTCCATTTTCAGAAAACGACAGCTGTACGTAACAAACATAAACTTTTAGCTACATCTTTACAAGCAGAACAACATACTATGAAAGTCCCAACTATGTATTGGCTTCCGAAGCTACACAAAACACCTTACAAATATAGATTTATTTCGTCCTCAAGCCATTGTTCCACTACTAAATTGTATATTCTTCTTACCAGTACACTTGGTACAATCAAAAACCTAATAATAAATTGTTCAAATAAGGCCTTTACAAATAGTGGAATTAATTACTTTTGGAGTGTCAAAAACTCGTTTGAAGTACTTGATAAATTATATGCTTACATTGGAGATTTGAATCTGTTCAAAGTTTTGATTTTTCTACCCTATATACCCATATATTGCCTCATATTCTCATTAAGAAAAAATCACATACCTAAGTAAATGGGCATTTAAAAGTCAGAGAGTAAATTTATATGTTCAAACTCTTTAATGTCATTTTTAAGAAGCAATAAACAAAATAACTATGTCAATTGGACATGCTTTGATACGATATCTGCCCTCGTATTTTTACTAGATAACATTTTTGTTCTCTTTGGAGATTCCGTATATCGTCAGGTCATCGGAGTTTCAATGGGGACTAACTGTGCACCACTTATTGCGGACCTGTTTTCGTATTGCTACAATTTATGACAAAAATCAAAAGACCCATCGAAACAACATCTGGTACAAAAATTTAATACTACTTTTAGATACTTGGATGATATATTGGCTCTCAATAATTACGACTTCAGTATGTATACTAAAGAAATTTATCCTGTTGAACTTACTTTAAATAAAGCTAACACTTACAATGACCACTGTCCTTTCCTCGATCTTGATATATATATATATCATTAACGGAAAGCTTAATACAGGCCATTTATGATAAAAGAGATGTTTTTTTTCCTTTCCTATCGTTAATTATCCATTTTTTATGGTGACGTTCCCTTGTCACCATCCTACGGTGTTTATGTATCTCAACTTGTACGATTCAGTCGTGTATGTTACAACGTTTTAGATTTTAACGAGAGAAATGTATGATTGTATTACTGAAACATTATTACACCAGGGTTTTCGATATCACAAACTAGTCAAAACATTTAATAAATTTTATCATCGGTACAAGGACATCATTCGTAAATATAGCTCAACATGCAGACTTTTTATACGTTCAGGTATTTCACATCCAATCTTTTATGGTAATATTCTTTATAAGGCACAAAAATATCAGTATTCACCTCAGAATCTAACAAAACCTTTAAATAGACTTATTAAGATGGGATATAGTTAAGATACTCTTGTCAGGTCATTAAAGATTGCATATTTTGGCTTTAATATTGATTCACTTATAGGGTCTTTGCATCGTTACAAACCTGATTATGGCAATTTCTTTGTTATTCAAAGAAGAATTATATTTTAAGATACCTGGACGATCCTATTTAACAAAGGATGACTATTATTGTTTACTTATTGTCTTTTTAACTTAAAGACCCGGTGCAGGTCTTTAAGTTGTGATTGAATTTTAAAAACTCAATCACGTTCTCACTAATGAGACACGCCCAATAAATGACTAATTGGGGTCACGAAAGGAGAGAAAAATCCACCAGCCAACGTTGATTTCCTCATAGGAAATTGCTTTTCTCTAGATCTTACAACATGATACACTACAAAAGGTACAATAGACCTACAAACACTGTACAATTCATGAACATTTACACAACGTTCATAATTTTATTTTTGAAATAGCGTTATTTAACATGAAATGTTTAAGGCTTTATATTAAATGTGAAGCTAAGTGGTGTTGGCTCAGGGACGGATTCTCTTCGAACAGCCTCTATTTTAACAACTTGGTGTGATGTGTCATGACTAGTTTTTTCCTCTTGCGATTGTAGTTTCGTCTCTGTGCACGTGGTAGTTTTCTGCTTTTTGTCATACAAGATCTCTGATGACTCATTTTGTTGGAAGTTTGCTGTCCTTTTGTAACTACGAACAGCATTACTACGATGACCTATAAAAAAAATGTGTTATGTTTTAGTTAGAACTTGATAAGAAGAAAAAAAACTGTTCACTATACATGTATATATGTAACGATTGCATATTTAGAAAAGAAACGTAAAAAGAGCATTAATACCTATTCGATTCTTTTCAAATTCTACAAAATGGTTTTTTTAATGTCTTCCACGCGAAAATTGACCTATTGACTCATTTCAAGAAGTCTTTTTGGTTATCGTCATCAATTCGGAATTTATTTTAATGTCTTACAGTTGAATAGTTTTAACAGTTTTGTATGATGTTCGAATTGTAAGTATAAACTTTTCATTATAATTTATAGTTGCAGGACAATTGCAAGGACCACAATTCCTTAATAAAAACCTTATCTAGTTTATGAGGTAAAATGGTTCGACCGTTCAGGGTATTTTTTTTCTTTTTCAAAGCAGCATCTAGTTATTCCGGGCGGAATGGTTATTTACAACTTGTGCTAGTACGACTTATTTTTTTCGTATTTTGTCTTTATTATTGCTTTCGTTGTTCGGTTATACTGTGGTCAGAATATTCATTTCAAAATTCTCTCCCCCCCCCCCCCCCCCCCCTTGATCTTAGCATTATGTTGAGCGGTTCTCGAAGAATATCTTTTTCTTTCTATTTTTGAATCGATAATATCTCTTTTATGTAAAATATGAATATGTCAATTCCGTAAGAGTATGTATCTTAGTACGCACCAGTTGTCTCACAAATAAGTTGTTCCTCTACTCCTGCTTGGCATAGTCTTGTTGCTGTCGAAGCCCTTAAGTTGTGGTTTGTTCGCTTGCCTTCCAGTCCAACTACTGTACACAGTCTTTTCACAGTTTTTTGCAAGGTATTGTGACCTACTGGGACTTTACAAAACCACTGGTCTGTTGTAAAGTTGACTAGCGGTTTAAAATAGAATGCATCGACTTCATCTTTAGGACTGTAAATAAAAAAAACATATTACTATAGTAAAGAGGAACAGATCAATGAGTAATGAAATAAATAAAGGATTCTTTTTGTTAAATTATTTCATATATGAATCGACTAGTCTTACTGAAATTAATTTTAGATTTAAAGAAAACAGAACAATTTGAGTGATGGTTTAATTTTGATTAAATTTGTATTCTACTGTAGCACATCAGTATTCAAACACACCTTTTCTTCTACGAATAAAAAAAAATCATGGTAAACTATTCGTTTTAGTCGCAGAAATATTCAGAAGTATATATAAAACAAGATGGGGTATAAAATGCTTTAATTTTTACATTACGCGCAATATTTTTAAAGATAGAGTACAATTTGCCTTACACTTGTTTAAACGTTATCAGTTGAAAATTAAAAAAAAAAATCAAAACAATTAACATACATCTCTAAAGTGGGACTTTTCGGAAACTATGAGAGATAACTTGAATGTAATACAGGAAACTATTCACATAGAGATATATATGTCTGGGATGTGAAATATGGATATTATAAGAAATGAGATTTGAAATAGTAATACAGATGTCAGCAAATTATCGTTACCATACCATTAGCTATATATAGAGCTCAGTGACGGATCTATGTGCTACGGAGAGAGTGCAAATCCCTCTTTTGATAGAAAACAAAATTTTAAAACTCAAGTTCATCTCGATATTTACAAATTTTAGTATTAAATTATTCTACATATTGTCGTCTCGCTTCGCCTGGCCTTACATTTCAATAATCAGAAATAACACCCCTTTCATACACTGTAAATCCGCTTTATTTATGTAACATGACAAATCATAAACTTAAATGACGGTAAGCGCCTCGAAAGCTGACGTCAAAAACAGGGCGCCTCATTCGATGCAATAACAAATCCGAATTGAAAAGATTAAGAAATTGAAATATACAAATGACACCTTCTTCATTCTGCACATATTTTCCCTATAAAAACATAGATTGTCTGTTGCTTCGTGTCCAGTGGCAAATATTTCATGCATTTTAAGGACAACATTAACACAGATTTGTTGACTCTAGATAAATTAAAGTGTTGATTCTTGTTTTAATATCGAAAAACAAACTTAATTGTGTTATTGTATTAACATACCATAAGCGTTTGTACTTTTCAAAAAGAGTAACAATACATCTGTCTGGGTATTCTATATTTTCATAAGCTTTGACAGTCTTTGGTGTACATTTCTTTGTCGTTCATGCCGCCAGAATTTGTTTTGGATATGTCTTTCTTGTATAGAATATATCTTTTGTGTAATTCTGAAACAATGTATGGCCCTGTTATCTGTAGATTTTTGTTCAACCTCAAATTGCGATGTTCTTTACCGCTACGTAATGAAAAATGTATACCATTTAAATAAACCATTGTATCCAACAGCTTTGGGGGATTATCCGACCCTATGACTGCTCTCTCCCACAAAAATTTTTCCTGAAGACTTGAAATTGGTTCTGCCCTTCTTCGACTCGCGGCACCTAACCCCTCTGCGTATCTTTTTTTCATCATAGAGCCCAGTACTTTGTGGCACTTGACATAAGTAGGTTGGATTAGTAGATTTACGGCTGGATCACTCAATCTGATTTGTCCTTGTATAGCCACAAACAACTGGTACAAGGACGCTGACGGGTAATCATTTCCATCGGTCTTTTTAGCTTCAGCTAGGAAATACTGCAATGCTGTGTCCCTTATACATGGTTTCATTTTAGTAATACTCTGTGTAATTGCTTCGACTGGGATGGGTAAATTGTCGCTAACCGGGAGAGCCCTCCTCTCCTTTTGCCAATTACTGAAAACGTTATATCCCCATTTATAATGACATCGCGTCGATTGAGGAATTGCTGACTCTATTAAATTCGAAATTTCTTCAGGGTCATTGGTAGTTTATGTGTATACTCTGGACCATTTGCATCACTACAATTTGAGGTTGAATCAGTTTCTAAAATTGAAAAAGAAAATACAATTTTATAGGTTCGAAAAAGGTTGTTGTATATCATATGTCATGAAAAATCGCATTTTAACTATTTTTTAGTTGAAAGTTGTTTATAACAGTTTACTGAGGTTTACAGAGAATCATCTAATATTAATTTTGAAATGTATTTAATCCTTGAAATACCGATTCTAACCGTGTTTTTAAGATTTTTAATATCGGGGTCTTCATATTGGTGCACATTAAGATTACAAGGGTCTAAAATTTGACTAATTAGAAAAAAAATTAATAAGGAGTTCTTTGAAAGCTGAATGCAACCGTATATTTAGGTGTTATTAGGTCTTTCCACTTTTCTGTGGAAAGACCTATTGTTTTTCTTCTGATTATTAGGTCTTTCCACTTTTCTGTGGAAAGACCTATTGTTTTTCTTCTGATTATTTTTTTTTTCTTCCGCCTAATTTTGTTCTGGCGATATGTCGCTTAGATATTTGGTATATGATATCGAACAGTTTATGCGCTTTTGAAATTTACCCTGCATAACCGAATACTTTTCTTTGTAGGAGTTATCTCCCCAAACACTGTTTTCCTTGTGATCACGACTCCTTCGCAACCGTTAAAGATTACGACAAATTTATTTTATAAAATTGCTCGTTACATCCTTCGCATGATTTGTCCCATTTCGACCGAAGCAATATGAACGCTCCATATGAGAGTTATTTCCCCTTTTGTATTTGAAATTTTAAAATGTATTTTAAACTGGAACACCATAAGTGATAGAGACCTAGGATCTTTTGATTTGAGGTCCTTGGTCCAAAAAAATGAAACTTAGGTCAAGGTCAAAGGTCAAGGTCATATTCTAATTTTTGAATTTGTCTTATTTTCACTCATTTTCATTAACCTTATAAGATATCGACAAGTTATTTTGTATAAATTGTTAGTTACGACATGTTGTAACTAAATAATTTTAGTTGAAAGGATGCGTAAACAATGAATGGGAGTTTTAGCCCCTATCATATCTTAACTTATGTTTAAAGTGATATAACTTATTAACCATACATATTAGAGACTAGGGTCTTTTGATTTGAAATCCTCAGTTTGTGACCTTGAAATTGGGGTCAGGGTCATCGGTTAATTTGACGTTCTAGATTTTGACCTTTGCTTTAAATTCATATCTATACATCATAAAGCCATATGAACTGACATTTTAGACTGATTTTTTATATTTTAATACCAAAATAGATATTAACTGGTGGAAAGACCTTCAATTGTTCTCTGAACAATTGTTTTTTTAATTTTACTTTAGGACTGTTTTTTACGCTAACGTCCAAAGAGTCTAAAGCTAAACTTCTAGGGGTTCTTTGGTATGCCAAATCCAGCGGTGTATTGAGAGTATTGTTTTTGGGTCAAGCTTTCAAGTTTGTCCAAATCGGGGTCTAAAATACAGCTTTGTTTAATTTCAACACAACTTCAGTATATATGAGGTTCTTTAAAAAGCTTAATCTCATTGTGTATTGATATTTTAGATAATGGGCTCTGTTATCAAATTGGACCACAAAGAGGTACAAAGGATCCAAGATTAAATATATTCGTTATTGTAAAAAATTACTAAAAATATCTATCATGTTTTCCCTACCCAGTTAACCCCTTTTACTTTTCATGATGTGGACTAGTCATTGTTATTGAATCTTACGCAGCTTCATTGGATTATGTTATTATTAGTTTACCTTTAAATTGTTTATTATTTTTCATGCATGTGTGATTAAATAAAATCAAAGTACTGAAGTACTGAACATCGGATGACCGCAAGTTCTTATGGATGATCAAAAGCACTTGTAACAGAAAAAAAAAATCACATCTTTATACCTGAAACTAAGGTTAAGGTACAGATATTTATTTTTTCTGAGACAAGTTCGTGCGTGGATGATAAATAAATGACAGGCTGGTTTGTTTTATAGTAATATACCAGTTACATGCATATATAATTTTCATCCATTTGTATATCATTCTATTCTACTATTCTAATAAAAGTGCAGTGCAAGTGCATGGTGGACACTCTTCTGTAAAAAATCGTTTTTTCTAAAAAGATTGGATATGAGTTGGCATTTTATTTTCCCGCAAAAACAATTACAGAGTTACCGGTCCTTTCGGGATTGTCGCAAAACGTTATTGAGATATTCTTCTGCATGCTTTACCACATTTTGGTACGTGTGCATAGATATTATCAATGATTTTTTAAATTATATATGTATATATCGAACGACAAAACATTTTCAAATTATCAATTTATGCTCTAAACAAAAATATTGTTATCAGTATTCATTGAAGAGATGTATTTATAACAAACGATAAGGAATGTTAGTTTGAACTAGTTAATATCAGCGTATTTATCATGTTTGTAAATCTGTTACAATCCCAAAACCAAAGTTACGTGAGCAAATTTAAGGTCATCTTGATGTAAAAATGCATGAATGTGTATACAGTTACTTTAATAACATTGAAACTGGCCACTGGACTAGTCCGTGTCATTATTTTTTTTATCAATTAAACTAAAGGTATGAATGTTATAAACTTCCTCTTAATTTATTGTCACAAAATGTTCCATATGTAGAGTAGATAAATAAAAATATATTGCCTATTCCGGAGAACAAAGAGAAAGTTTACAAATAAGACGTTTTATTCCATTACACAAGTTAATTTTCGAATCGAAATGTCGAAATACACTTTACGCACGACAAAACCAGGTAGAATTGTTGTTTATCTCAGCTCAGAAAAAAAAGTATTCGGTAAAGTCATGGTTCATCTGCCTATTTTTCAAGATCCATAGTTGAGGGGGCATGAAGTTTTACCTTATTCTTGTTCGTCCGTCCGTCCGTATTAATATGTTATGAAATTTATACAAAATGCATAATACCACAAAGCACTGATCAATTTGAATTTTGGTTGCTTCACTAACATACTGTTTCCGAGTTTTGTCCCTTTTCAAATGGACAGTAAGCAGATTGACTGGGTTTTTTTATTTGTTCTGGAATTTTGAAAATCCCATGATGTGTTCTCGATCCCGTATTTTGAACGTAAAGAAAAATATACTAGTAGTAATACAGTTGGGTGCAGACCAAGCATTACATGTAGACGGACCGAAAAAGTTAACGCGGCGTTTACTCGCGTGCACTTCACGTAAACGCCGCGTTAACTGTGCGTTAACTCCGAAATTGCAGTAGACATTAAAAGTAAACGGGCGTTTACTTTCGCGTTTACCTCCGCGTTAACGCAAAAACGGCGCGTCTTCTAATTTTGTAAAGAGTAAACGGGCGTTTACTTTCCCGTTTACCTCCGCGTTAACGTGGAAAAATGCGCGTCTTCTATTTTCGTAATAAGTAAACGCGCGTTTACTGTTTGTAGTAAACGCCCGTTAACGCAGATTATCATCGTAACCTGGATACATTGACATAAAATATGAAATGATAAGGAACTTCAAAATTAATTGACCAACTGGTCATTTCCGCTTGACATATTGACGATTACAGTTATTTAAAAATGTTATCACACATTTGTATTTAATTGAACAATAATTAGAGTAAATTTCTTGTTCTTCGCAAATAATAGTTTAAGTATGTTTATTCAAATAAATGTAATTTAATCCTCACCAAAATCAAACAGTTTTCTCATCTTAGACAGATTGACTCGTAAAATTAACCAAAACTGACAATATTTACCCTTTAACTGTTTAACAACTATCTATATAGTAGTAATTCAGTTATATTTTTATGCCATAATTGACCATATAATACAATTGACAGAAATTTTTTTACCAGCCTGACGGCCATGACCTCTTTTTCTTTAAAATATTGAATAGTAAACAAAATTTAGTAGTTTTCATACATCAGACTAACTCGTAATATATAATTATTTGTTCCCAACAACCAAAACTGACCATATAAGCAATTTATTATGTAAATCTATATAGCCCGCATAGTAAATGAGCTATATTTTGATATAAAGATTGATTGTTTAATAAAAAAGGAAGCAATATTTGAATATTATGACATAAAAATTTTGTTTGCATCAATTAAGAGTGCCAGCATGTTCTTTTTTATTCAAAATATTGAATCGCAAACATAATTCAATAGTTTTCTTACCTCAGACTGACTGATATAATAAATTTATTTGTCAGCAACAACCAAAACTGACCATATATTTGAATATTATGACTAAAAAAATTTGTTCGCATCAATTTAGAGTGCCAGGAAGTCCTTTTTTTATTCAAAATATTGAATCGTAAACAAAATTCATTAGTTTTCATATCTCTGACTGACTCATATAATAGAATTATTTGTCCGCAACAACCAAAACTGACCATATAAGCATTTTATTATGTAAATCTATATAGCCGCATAGTAAATGAGTTATATTTTCATGTAAGGATTGATTGTACAATAAAATAGGTAGCAATATTTGAATATTATGACTAAAAAATTTTGTTCGCATCAATTAAGAGTGCCAGCATGTCCTTTTTTTATTCAAAATATTGAATCGTAAACAAAATTCAATAGTTTTCATATATTAGACTGACTCATATAATAAAATTATTTGTCCGCAACAACCAAAACTGACCATATAAGCATTTTATCATGTAAATCTATACAGCCTCATAGTAAATGAGTTATATTTTCGTGTAAGGATTGATTGTATAATAAAATAGGTAGCAATATTTGAATATTATGACTAAAAAATTTGTTCGCATCAATTTAGAGTGCCAGCATGTCTTTTTTTTCTTCAAAATATTGAATTGTAAACAAAATTCAGTAGTTTTCATACCTCAGACTGACTGATATAATAAAATTATTTGTCCGCAACAACCAAAACTGACCATATAAGCATTTTATTATGTAAATATATATAGCCTCATAGTAAATGAGTTATATTTTCATGTAAGGATTGATTGTATAATAAAATAGGTAGCAATATTTGAATATTATGACTAAAAAATGTTGTTCGCATCAATTTAGAGTGCCAGCATGTACTTTTTTTATTCAAAATATTGAATTGTAAACAAAATTCAGTAGTTTTCATACCTCAGACTGACTGATATAATAAAATTATTTGTCCAGAACAACCAAAACTGACCATATAAGCATTTTATTATGTAAATCTATATAGCCGCATAGTAAATGAGTTATATTTTCATGTAAGGATTGATTGTATAATAAAATAGGTAGCAATATTTGAATATTATGACTAAAAAATTTTGTTCGCATCAATTAAGAGTGCCAGCATGTCCTTTTTTTATTTAAAATATTGAATCGTAAACAAAATTCAATAGTTTTCATATCTTAGACTGACTCATATAATAAAATTATTTGTCCGCAACAACCAAAACTGACCATATAAGCATTTTATCATGTAAATCTATACAGCCTCATAGTAAATGAGTTATATTTTCATGTAAGGATTGATTGTATAATAAAATAGGTAGCAATATTTGATTATTATGACTGAAAAATTTTGTTCGCATCAATTTAGAGTGCCAGCATGTCCTTTTTTTATTCAAAATATTAAATCATCAACAAAATTCAGTAGTTTTCATACCTCAGACTGACTGATTTAATAAAATTATTTGTCCGCAACAACCAAAACTGACCATATAAGCATTTTATTATGTAAATCTATATAGCCGCATAGTAAATGAGTTATATTTTCATGTAAGGATTGATTGTACAATAAAATAGGTAGCAATATTTGAATATTATGACTAAAAAATTTTGTTCGCATCAATTAAGAGTGCCAGCATGTCCTTTTTTTATTCAAAATATTGAATCGTAAACAAAATTCAATAGTTTTCATATATTAGACTGACTCATATAATAAAATTATTTGTCCGCAACAACCAAAACTGACCATATAAGCATTTTATCATGTAAATCTATACAGCCTCATAGTAAATGAGTTATATTTTCGTGTAAGGATTGATTGTATAATAAAATAGGTAGCAATATTTGAATATTATGACTAAAAAATTTGTTCGCATCAATTTAGAGTGCCAGCATGTCTTTTTCTTTCTTCAAAATATTGAATTGTAAAGAAAATTCAGTAGTTTTCATACCTCAGACTGACTGATATAATAAAATTATTTGTCCGCAACAACCAAAACTGACCATATAAGCATTTTATTATGTAAATATATATAGCCTCATAGTAAATGAGTTATATTTTCATGTAAGGATTGATTGTATAATAAAATAGGTAGCAATATTTGAATATTATGACTAAAAAATGTTGTTCGCATCAATTTAGAGTGCCAGCATGTACTTTTTTTATTCAAAATATTGAATTGTAAACAAAATTCAGTAGTTTTCATACATCAGACTGACTGATATAATAAAATTATTTGTCCGCAACAACCAAAACTGACCATATAAGCATTTTATTATGTAAATATATATAGCCTCATAGTAAATGAGTTATATTTTCATGTAAGGATTGATTGTATAATAAAATAGGTAGCAATATTTGAATATTATGACTAAAAAATGTTGTTCGCATCAATTTAGAGTGCCAGCATGTACTTTTTTTATTCAAAATATTGAATCGTAAACAAAATTCAGTAGTTTTCATACCTCAGACTGACTCATATAATAAAATTATTTGTCCGCAACAACAAAAACTGATCATATCAGCATTTTATCATGTAAATCTATACAGTCGCATAGTAAATGGGTTATATTTTCATGTAAGGATTGATTGTATAATGAAAAAGGTAGCAATATTTGAATAGTATGACTAAAAAATTTTGTTCGCATCAATTAAGAGTGCCAGCACGTCCTTTTTGTATTCAAAATATTGAATATTGAAACAAATTTCAGTAGTTTTCTAACCTCAGACTAATCGAATTATAACCAAAACAGACCATATTTAATTTAGCACTATATATACAATGTAGCTGCATAGTAAATTAGTTATATATCCATGTAAAGATAGCAATATTTGAACATTTAAATTGACGAGATGGTACAAATGTACATACTTATATTACACTTTATTGATATCCCTTTCAATACATTGTACAATTTACGTTTTTTTATCATTTGTCATAACAGAATCTTATCATGTTAATCCAAGGCAAACAAGGTGAATTTCGATTAAAAATAATGTATTAAATGCACCGAGTTATAGTTAGAAATTCGAAGAGACAAATTATACATGGCGAACGAAACAACGTAAACCATGATGTTTACATCCCATCATGTAAAAATATTCTCCCTATGTCTCAGATAACCTTTCTTTCCGTATCGATATTTGCACCTGTAACTTTTGAAAAGAAAATATAGAAAATCTGCAAATCAGTAAAGTTAATGGACTTAATGAAAGTGATTTTGTGTAATTTAATATTTTGAATTAAAAGAGTTTTTGAATTGTTCTGGTTTGAAACACATACTTTATTATATACGTAAAATATTAAGACTAAGGGTCGTTTTTATAAAAAAAAAATGTGCAAATGAACTTAAAGTTTATTTCTAAATTTACCCAATCAGTTAACGCGAAAAGTAAACGTGCGTTTACTTTCAAGTGCACGTAAAAATACACTTGTAAAATCTGTAGTAAACGCCCGTTTACTTTTAAGTGCACGTAAAAATAAATTTGAAGAATTCTGAAGTAAACGCCCGTTTACTACTGACTAAACGGACACATAGTAAACGCCCGTTTACTAGGGTAGACATTAGAAATTTCCATTTCGACCACGTTAACGTAATTATAGTAAACGTGCGTTTACTAGTAAACGGAAGATTTGAAGTTAACTAACGAAATATGTGCACGCGGCGTTAACTTGCGTTTACTTTATGTAATGCTTGGTCTGCACCCAACTGTAGATTAAATGGAAGTCTATATATTGAATAACGGAGCATATCAATGTGCATCAAATTAATATGTGATTATCTTAATAAATGAACTTAAAATAGAAGTTTATTGAAGATTTACGAGGATATGAGAATTCGAGGCCACTGTTCCGAATATATATATAAATACTAAAATGCAAGACTTCATATTCAAATAAAAGTACCTGGTATTGATGAATTGTTGGAAGCATCTGTATCTGTCTTTTCTACGGTAGTCTCCTCCTCAAACAAATTAAGAAAGTCAAGACCTGCATGGTGCGAAAAAAAATCCATAATCGACCAATTCCTCGTTTTCAAAGGCCTGAGTGAATTTATTTTGTATAAGAAAACATCGTCATCGCCAAGATCCATTATTATAAATGCCGAAAGTGCATTTTCTAGCACAGTATAAATTCACACGCTAAATCACGTGAATTTTCAAAGACTTATTATGAATTGAGGTCTGATATAGGTTTTTATATTAGGTGAAAATAAAAAAAAGTACCTTTCAATAACATATTCACATCTTAAGGACGTAGCTTTTTTCAAAATAAAAAGTTAAATCATGTATTTCCATTATTTCTTTAATAAACATAAAACAAAATTATTTTCCTAAGGAAGAAGTTTAAAATATTATAATTTCTGTACGTTGGTGTCCGTTTTTATCCATTCTTTATTTCATAATCACACATGTATTGTATTGTGAACACATTGCCATATATAGAAAGCACTGACAAATGTATTATAATTCAATTATAGAATCGCCAGCAAAAGACGAAACACGCGTCTTGCGTACTAAATTATAATCCTGGTACCTTTGATCATGCTGATAACTATTTAAACATTTTAAGAAAATATTCAAAACGTTATTATAAAAAATCTGCCGGTGGAAAAAGGAGGTTACGATTGTATGGATAGACATTTCCAAGAAATCTTAATTTTGAGTAACTGTCCTAAATATCGAACCCATCTCTAACAGTAGAACATCGAGGTATACGTTGTATGACATGTTTGATTTGACGAAGAGAAACATAGCTTGTATGCAAATTGAGCATAAAAATACCCTTTGCAACAAAACTGAATCGTAGGCCACGAACAACGTATTTGATACGAGACTGTTAATGTATAATGTATAATAGGCAAGAAACTACTAGGTTTTGAATTTTTTGACATTTGACATTATAAGACCGACTTTTTAACTGTCTTTTTCGGGAGAGGAGAATTTTGTTTAAGATTCAAAAGTTATATTGAAACCAGTTTGTAATACCACAATTTATTTTTATTTTACCTGTTTGTGATATCATAGTTGTTACTTATAGCACCTTTTGCAATATTCTTCGACTTTAATCCGTTTCAGTATATTAAAGTTCTTTTCAATGCATTGAATGTCCAAACACTTTCAAATCCTAAACAAATTAGATACACCAAAATGAATAATAATATATATGTTAATGTTCCTTTAAGGCGGTATGGGTGTTTTTCGATCAAGTTGTTGCAAGAATGCAGATAACTGATGTGAATTTTCATTCAAAAGAACCAATTTATCAGAATATTACTAATAAATATTAATATTTTTACAAGTGTATACTATTTTGTGTTGATTTTTTATTTGTTTGAAATTGGCATGATTAGGGGAGGTAACTCTGAAACAGTGCATTTCCAAAGGAATCTTCATGGAATTTCCTATTTTGTATTTTAGCCGGGGGAAAAAACGCACGGTAGCCCTTTTTTGTTTCTTTTGGTATTCTCAAATCCTTGTCTTTAAGCTTTTCGTAATTTATTTTACAATTCTATCATTTAGTTTAGTTTTCAATAACAACACGGTGTATTTTTCTGTATAATCCATACACAAAAAAGTGAAATAACAAAAATACTGAACTCCGAGGGACATTCAAAACGGAAAGTCCCTGAACAAATAGCAAAATCAAAGGATAAAACACATCAAACGAATGGACAACAACTGTATATTCCTGACTTGGTACAAGTATTTTCAAATGTAGAAAATGATGGATTGAACCTGGTTATATAGCGCTAAACCTCACTTTTATGACAGTTGCTTCAAATTTCTTTATTTTTACAACGATCCGGGAACAAAACAAACATCATCAGTAAAATAGTCAAAATATGGTTACAGCTGTCATCACTGTGTTACAATCTCAAGACAAACAAACATATACAAAATATACAAAAAGCATTTATCAGATTAAAAAACACACATTCCTTGTTTCACGTGTTGGGCGTCATTTTGTCACAACCTGTAGCTTGAGAAAATGCACGGTGACCTACCATTTTTATTATATTTTTCAACATATATCAATATATACTACGTTTTGGAAAAGCATGAACAAATTCTATCATTTTCATATTAGACTCATACTACGTACATAAACATAGTTCGCCTTCTTTTACATATCTATTCGTTTTTTTTGTTGTTGTTGTTGTTTGATTACGACTCAAATTGTTTGAACAGCCACACGATACCAATGTAAAACAATATTCTTTTAGCTTTTGTTTTTGAGTGCAATTTTGAAACTAATGCATGTGGCTGGAAAGATGGAGAGAATGATGAATCAAACGAACAAATATGGCAAAAACAAAAAGGAGAGTCTTCATATTACAGGAACACAGGTCCAAGCACTGATCATTCAACAGCATCTGGTAAGAGAATATTAATTTCCATTATGTTTCAAACTGTTTGGTCAATTCATTTAACATTTATATATATTTTAAGTTTTAATTAGCATTCCAAGTGTACGATCAATAAACGGATCGCTTCGGAAATATATAGAAAACACATATCATGTTGGTTCAGTTTTTAATCTTATTTATTTATTTTTAACACTTTTTTTTCAACACTTAATCTTTTAAATATCGAATTAAATGTACTACAAAAAAATGCCCTTTTGACAACAATTTTCAAGATATGATCAGTATTTGTAAAAAACAAAAATTGAAATTGCATCGTTATTTTTAAAATGGACTTGCAAAACGCACAGTGCTCATCAACATTTCGATGACATAAACATATAACCCTTTATTTACAGAATGTATGCGGTCCTAAACGTCACAGTAATTTAATACAATTCATACTTTTGTCAAATCCAATTGTCCCGCACACTTTATGTCATGAAAAAGGTAATTTATCGTTTCATTGACACTCCAATAGTTATTTTGGTTATGCGATATATTTACGATTTGGGGTTTAGCGTGCATTTATCGTTCTTTGTAACCCCTAAACAACGAGACAAAAATGTTTCGACATAATAATGTCATAATGTGAATAACGTTATCGTAGTATGTTGTGCATTCTTTCATGCCATGGAAGTTAGTAATATTTGGTGATAGATTGCTAATTTGAATTATGATAATTTACAATCTCAGACTATTTCATCTCGCAATATTATAAAAAAAAACATTTGGCTTTTCAACTTTACACACGTATTCGTAATTTCAAACTCAATGACAATAAAAGAGTTGGTATTGCTTTGTTTCATTAAAAAAAAATGGTTAAAGAAGAAACAAGTATCTTGTTTTACGGAGGGATACATCATCCTTTGTAAAAAAATCACTCTGCTTAAAAAGACACAATGTTGACTGCTGTACCCTTATTTTTGACAATTCTGCCTATTGTGCCTGTTTGTTTTTTTTCACACATCGTTGTCAATATAACGAAACATGATGCGACTGTCACACACATCAGCCAGCTTTAAAACCAGGTTGAATCCACCATTTTCTACATAAGAAAATGTCTGTACCAAGTCAGAAATGTGACAGTTGTTATCAATTCGATTGATTTGTTTGAGCTTTCTATTTTGCCATTTCATTAGGAAAGAGGTGAGAAAGATACCAGAGGTACAGTCAAATTCATAGATAGAAAATAAACTGACAACGCCATGGCTAAAAAAAAAAAAAAGACAAACAGACAAATAATACAATGTAATAATGCACAAAACACAACATAGAAAAGTAAAGACTTAGCAACACGAACCCTACCCAAACTTGGGGTTATCTCAGGTGTTCTGGACGGTTGAGCATATCCTGCTTCACATGTGGCACCCGTCGTGTTGCTCATGTTATTACAGACCCGGTAAATAGTCTAATTCGGTCGGTCACATTCGTGGTGACAAGGGAAGTGGATGGTAGTTACGACATAACAAATCCATAAGGAACATGTCCGATACCATCCGTGAAATGGTTAGTCCATAACGGCCAACCAACTCGTGATTGCGTCCGTAAAACTTTCCTTTTTGAATTTTCTTAGGAGTTCATTATTTTTTGTGACTTAACTTTTTCAACATCAGTCAACGATGGTCATATTTGTACTTTATTATGTAAATGTAAATGCTGGTATCATAAATAAATTTGATAACTCAAGCTTGATTGTCCAAATGAAAGCATTATTGGTATGACCCGCTAAACACAAGTCTGTTGACTGGAAAAAAGAGTGCCAACAATTCCTTTTTTTATACAAAAAACATGCGGAAGTCTCATTAAACATCAGTAGTAATGGTATTTCAGTATGATTTGTATAAAAGCATGTTTGTACTCATTCGGAACACTGACCACTTCGCAAGTTCTAGCTCGATATCAAAATAGATTAATACAATCATACTGTATTATCTTTATCGTTTTAGTCTTGTTTCACAACAATTTTGTTTTTATAATCGAAATCATTTTAATAATCAATATTTTAACCCAAAAAAAATCAATAAACCAAAATCACTCATACACACAAAAACAAAATCACTCATACACACAACCTTTCAACCAACTTCAGTAGTATTACTTATATATTAATGAAATGATGTGGCAGTTTTGCTAATAGGAAAACCTCATCAGAAGAGACCAAATGATACAGAAATTAACACTAATATGTCAGGATGGAATGTATAATACAAATAAAATCAATATTGGAACACAATGACCACAAACTTTTGTCTTCATAAATGAGAATGGCACCATGTCCTCTTGCTTTCAACATGTTATGTTTAAAATATCGACTCGCCCCAAATAAACCAGTCTTGCTCCTTTAACAAAATTATTTGACTGCATTAACATAAACTTACTATATTTTCACTTTATTATGAAATTTGTATAGCCACATAATAAACCAAACATTTGGATATGTCTGGAGGGATTGTGTAATATACATGAAAGCATTTTGGAGATCAAGGACTTCAAAATGTAGTCGCATCAATTAGAGTGCAAGCTCTTTTGTATAACACGATGACGCGTCACAAAAAGCAGTACTTTTGAAATCGCAAGCTGGCTCGTATAACAAAATTTTTTGACCCCATCATCAAAACAATGACATGACTTATTATATTGATTTTATACTTAATAATGAAAAGTAAAAGAAGGTATCATCTGGGAATAGTATACTAGTATTTGATCTCGTTTGGTTGGTTCTGTTGCAAGCTTAACATCCATGGGCAAACATTGCATTTATGTTCAGAGCGATTATATTGTTTAAACGCTCTAGATATCATGTAGAACCTTTACAAAGGTAAAAATTAATCTGCCAAATTTAATGACATGGTTCATAACTACACGACACCTTAAATTTACGAGCACTACTATATTATCGTGTGTACACAGCCTTAGAAACAGAATCGGACATCCTACGCAAACAAGATTTAGTACGATGAATAATCCATGTAATAAAATTGAGAAAGGAAATGGTGAATATGTCAAAGCGACAACCACCCGACCATAGAGCAAACAACAGCCGAAGGCAACCAATGGGTCTTCAATGTAGCGAGAATTCCCGCACCCGTAGGTGTCCTTCAGCTGGCCCCTAAAATATGCATAATAGTACAGTGATAATGGACGTCATACTAAACTCCGAATTATACACAAGAAACTAAAATTTAAAATCATACAAGACTAACAAAGGCCAGAGGCTCCTGACTTGGGACAGGCGCAAAATTGCGGCGGGGTTAAACATGTTTATGAGATCTCAACCCTCCCCCTATACCTCTAGCCAATGTAGAAAAGTAAAACAATAACAATACGCACATTAAAATTCAGTTCAAGAGAAGTCCGAGTCTGATGTCAAAAGATGTAACAAAAGAAAATAAATAAAATGACAATAATACATAAATAACAACAGACTACTAGCAGTTAACTGACATGCCAGCTCCAGACCTCAATTAAACGGATTGAAAGATTATGTCTTCATCATATGAATATCAGGTACAATCCCTCCCGTTAGGGGTTTAGTATCATACTATCATAAAATATATGAGAAGAACATAACCCGTGTCATGCCAACAACTGTTTTTTTAGAAATAAATGTGTTTAGTTCCGATGCAAAGACCCTATCAGTGAATCAATGTTAAAGCCAAAATATGCAATCTTTAATGACCTGACAACAGTATCGTAACTATATCCCCTTTTAATAAGTCTATTTAAAGGTTTTGTTAGTTTCTGAGGAGAATACTGACATTTTTGTGCTTTATAAAGAATATTTCCATAAAATTTTGGATGTGAAATACCTGAACGTATAAGATGTCTGCATGTTGAGTTATATTTACGAATTATTTCCTTATACCGGTGATAAAATTTAGTAAATGTTTTGACCAGTTTGTGATATCGAAAACCCTGGTGTAATAATTTTTCAGTAATACATAAATTTCTCTCGCTAAAATCTAATACATTGTTACATACACGAGCGAATCGTACAAGTTGAGATATATAAAAAAGTACTGTAAGACATTGATAACGAAGCAACGTGAACAATGATGTTTATATCCCATCGTTTAAAAATACTAGGAGTTTTCCAATACGTTTTATCAACATTTCTATCTGCCGTCCAATTGAAAAATAAAAAAACCAACATTCTTTTCCTTTGATAGCTGCATGTATATTATTGATCAATAAGTTTGAAATTGTATAGCCATCATTTGATGTTTATAAGAATATGAAATAAAAAAAGAAAATCTAAATGTGTATAATATGTTTACAGATTAACTTACAAGTATAGTAATTTGCTATACAGTTATTATTGACATAATAAGATATAAGGATTTATATGAAAAGTCTAAAACACGACAATCTGTCATAAGCCGACCTGGTATACGATGTAGTATCTGTATAGGAATGTTTATCTACATGTACGCGAACGACAACTATATCTATGATTTCTGGAGCCTGATATTCGGCATATTTATTGTATCTACAATTACATATTATATGATTTGGTTGTCTTACTCTATTGATTTTGGCATAAGTATTACAATTGACCATTTTTGAAAACCAAAAAAAGAGACGCCAAATTGAATTTTTTATAACTTTATTAGGAAAAAACATTTTTTTCAATAGGACACGAAATACTGATTTAATTGAAAACCACAGTTCTCATCAGATATGGACATTATTAACTAACGTTCTGTGTTTTTTTTTTTCATTTAAAAAGTTAAATATATTTCGGAAGTTAATGTGCTACTGCTTTTTCTGGCAAATGCAACGACAGATGGAGAAATAACGTGTCTTAAAATAATGCGGCGTCAGATGACATCTATACATTTTGTTGAGATGGATAGACAGAACAATCGATGTAATCAAACAATTAACATGCTTTCACATGTTTCAGTGGGAATTGAACAACAATAACGGTTTCGAGAAAAAAAATGTTGACCACTAAACCGGTTTTCTGGCAAATACCCCACAACACAGGGACAAAAAATTAAAATTAAAAGATTAAATCTTCTCTATTAATATATTTGATACAATCATATCACGCTAACCGTGATATGATTGTATCAAATATATTAATAGAGAAGATTTAATCTTTTAATTTTAATTTTTTTTTTTCCCTGTGTTGTGTTCAAACAGTTGACCTGAGTGATATACTGTCATGAAAAAGGGACAAAGAAATGTTTACATTAAAACTTTTGTTTGACTTAATTTTATCTAATGTACTAACATTACCTTACAAATTATGTATACAATTAAACACACTGTTAAGATGCAGAAGAGAAAATAAGTAATCAAAGAATGTTACTTGCTGATCATAATGACAGATGCACATATATATACAAAAATATAATTAATCCGACAAAGAAATACACTTGCCCTAATGAACAAATTAGTCATTATATATGAAGTATTGGAACTTCCAAATATTACTCTAAACAACTAAACACACTATTTGGTCATACAAAGGTTCCAATTACAACATGGGAGAAATAATGATGAGTTAAATTATGATTCTTTTATTTATATTTTTAACACGATTTATCGTGAAAACTGATATTTAGCTAGTTTAAGACATATTAAAATGAGTATTCCTAACACACAGCGAACATACACAATATATTCTACAACTCTATTCGTTAAAATGATAATTTTACCTTAAGTGTGAAAGGATTTGTTTATATTTTTTGGTTCGAAATTTGTATTAATACAATGTATTTTTAAACATTTTTTTTTGATGGAACTTTAAACTTTCTTTCCAGAAAGTGGATATTATATGTATTTGAGCGGTATATCTGGATTTGAAACAACTGAATATCTTGAATTTCAAAACTTTGATGTACTACTATCGGGACGTTCATGTTTGACATTTTGGTATCATATGTTTACAAAATATGGTTACAGTAAGGAAGGATTAAATGTCACGATTAATGATCAACTTGTATGGACAAAATTTGGAAATCAAGGTAACAAATGGATAAAAGCAACAATAGACCTGCATATTAAAAGGTTATCCTATATCAAATTTATAGGCTTTCTTGGTGGTTACTGGAGTGACGACATAGCAGTAGATGATATTTCTCTAACAAAAAGTACATGCAAAGGTATGTAATTGAATTTATCTTACATTTTAAATAGTTTAGCATCGAAAATAACGACAAGATTAACATGATAAAAAAGATATGAATAAAATGCAATAGAATATTAGTTTTAAAATACATTTAGGCAATGAATTTTGAAATAATAACAAAAACATTACCCACAGACAGTTTTGATTCTTATTTTCAATTTGTACTTCGTAGACTAAATAGTAAACATTAAACCTTATAGTTCAAAAAACTATATGCATTCTTAGGTATATAAACATGTTGTTGAGAAGAAGAAAAAACATACTGCACCTTTAGCATGTTTAGAAGGTATTCGGATTGTGTAAAATTGAAAATAAATACAAATAATAAACATTTAAAGATCTAATCTTTACAGACGAATACAATGTAACATTTTCGTATTTTAAAACGTGTTTACACATCAAATTGAATGAGCCTTCTTCAATATCAAATATGCTGGAATCATTCGTTTGTTGTACATGATGTAGTGCTCATAAATTACTTTACTATTAGGAACACAGTACGCACATGACTTTCGTTGTCGGATATCTTACATCTCCTTTAATTAACTATAATCATATTGTGTTTTATAAGTTACAATAAGTGACGTTTGAGATAAAACGTACTGCAAATTGACACCCGAAGAGAAATATAAAGATACCTATAAACCCATTATCACTGCACTGTACTAGTATACATATTTTTAAGGGGCCAGCTGAAAGATGCCTCCAGGTGCGGGAGTTTCTCGCTACATTGAAGACTCATTGGTGGCCTTCGGCTGATGTCTACTCTATGGTCGGGTTGTTGTCGCTTTGACACATTCCCCATTTCCTTTTCAATTTTATTTACATTGTCAAAAATTAATAGAATAACAAACGTAAGGTGCATGTGTTGCTTGCCATGGTGATACCAGTTTCCTTACGAAAAGTGATTGTTTATTATGAGAATATACGATGTGCTTATTTTGAAAATAGGACTACTATTTATCTTTTTCCAAAATGATGATGTTAGCACCTATGCGCCAGCATACAACCTTTAACAAAGAACAAACCTATACCCAAGACACTTATATAGTCCTGTTTGGTTAAATACGTGTTCAACGGTTAGATCCGTCGACAGCATTGGCTTTCAAATGTTTGGTAGTGAGTTTTTATAATGAAGGTAAATTAACAAAAGTGTTTCTGACGCATGCAATTTATAACGTGTTGTTCTCTTTTTTGTAAAAGTACCGACATTGTGAAAAATGAAACATTTCAATTGAGCAATCAACAAATGCATACAATTATGATAAACAGCACAAACGTCAACCACTGAATTACAGACTCCTTTCTTTGGTCAGACACTGATAAATACCCGATGTGGTGGGGGTTGAATACATTTGTTGAAACGATGTACAGAACAGGACATTCAGTACAATGAAGAAAGAAAAACAGCTGAAAAAGGCTTGACACCTTGAATCGATGCAAGTGAATAAAACTGCTGACAAATAACTAAAAAATACAAAGTTCCGTTCTGGGTGTACTCGCAGTTACCGAATGTTTTTTTAATGCCAAAAATGAGCGAAAAACAAATATGTAACACATATTTTAAAATAAAAGAGGGGAGAACACTCTTATTTGATGTAAGCGTAACCTTTAAACCAATATGTAATATAACAATTAAGTAAAAATATGTTGTCGATATCATTGAACTATGTTTGAAAAGTGGTAAAATAATCCAGAATCCAAATTAAGAAATGGCCTTGACCTTTGACCTTGACCATATTTCCTTTGTTTTGGACCAAGGACATCAAATCAAAAGACCCTAGGTCTGTATCACTTATGGTTTACCAATTATAATTACATTATATTTATTTTTTTTTAAACTGAAGAGGCAATAACTCTCATATGGTGTTTCTGGACCGCTTTGGTCAAAATTATTCTTTGAGGACATAACGAGCAAATTAGTTACATAAATTTGTCATAATCATTTACGGTTATGAAGGAGATGCGTACACAAGAAAAATAGTGTTTGGGAAGATAACTTTTACAATAAGTTGTCTATCATGAAGAAGATGCAAAACTGGCTATATCCGGTTTTCTCTAGGGCACTTTCGGTTGTCTTTTTCCAAGGTCATTTGTCACCCAACCTTTTTAGTAAAAGGTCATACGGCTTTATAATGAACCAAGTTGAAGTTAATTTACATTATCATAAGACATTTCAGGGGCACTAACTCCTAAAAGATGCCATTAGATTGTTTCAGACCAAATGTAACATATCTTCATTACAATAAAGCAGAGATTTTGTACTTCTTATATTAGAAACATCTTTAAAAGTGTTTCAGAAAATGCAAAAACAAGTCAAAATTTAAAGTTAAGAACTTGACCTTGATCTTTTACCACGACCTAATTTTCTAAGTTAGGAACTAGGGGCCTCAAATAAAAATATTCCAGGGTTATACGGTTAACGGTTTATGAGTTAAAAAAATATATCGACAAATGTATTTGGTAAAGGTAGATAACTCCTATAAAATTTCATTGAATCGCTTCGATTCGAATTAGCCACATCTTTGCGAGAATGTAACGAATAATTTAGATATTTTTTCTTACGAAGGAGATGCAAAAACTTAAGACACAGTAAATAGGGTATTAATAACTCTTACTAAGAAAAGTGTTCAGCTTAGAACGGGTGAAATAAAAAGCGCAAAAACTGTATGATGCAACAAATTTTACGCAAGAAAAAGATTTAACGAAAGAAAAAATAACAGTAACAGAACAAACACAAAATGTCTTTCCACAGAAAAGTGGAAAACCGAATAATAATAATCAGAAGAAGAAGAAGAAAACCAATAGGTCTTTCAACAGAAAGTGAAAAGACCTGATAATAATCAGAAGAAAACCAACAGTTCTTTCCACAGAAAAGTGGAAAGACCTAATAATCAAACGAAAACCAATAGGTCTTTCCTCAAAAAAGTGGACAGACCTAATACATTGTAATAATAATCTGAAGAGAAAAAAGAAAAAAAAGTTCTTTCCATACAAAATTGGAAAGACCTAGTAATCAAAAAAAAATCAATAAGTCTTTCCACAGAAAAGTGAAAAGACCTAATAAGTCATTCAAAGTAATAGTAAACGCTGACTTTTTTATTTGTTTGACTATACGTGTTTTTAAATAACCAAATATACCCACATCAATATTCAAAAACTAAGATCATATCAGTTTATGATTTTCATGAATATTCAACAGTTTTGATATTACATGCAGTTAATGCTATTGTGTAACTATGATTTCAGTTGTGTTATAAATATTTTTTTCTTCTTCCAAAGCGCGAAACATAATAAAAATTAAGGTGACCGTTTATAAAGTGTTAAGTTTTGACAAGTTTAATGTAATTTAGATCGTTTGCAATGTATCAATATGTTTTTATAAACGATTTATTATAAATGTATTTACAGGACTAGTTGATCATAAGGAAATATGTGTTGATTTGGATAAAAATGTTTCTACAAAAACTTATTGCCCAAAAGGCTATCTTGATTTAACGAATGCTCGGTTATCATTTGACCCAGTAAAAGACGAATGTTCTGAACAATATGAAAAGACTAGAACACGTATACTTCAAGAATGTACAGATGAAGATGACGAGTCGAAAAAATGTATTGTTGATCTATCGACTGACATACGTTACAAACCAGAATGCTTCCAGCTACATGAATTTAGAATACAACATACATGTGAAGGTACTACATTTTATAAGACGAAATTACCAAAGGCGTTCTGATTTTGATAGGCAAATAGTGCAACACTTAGAGTTATGTGCTATTAAAACTTTCCTTTGATAAATACAAACGAAATCATATTTGTTGGTGAAATTAAAACAGCGTTTCCTAAAATACTTTCGAGACATCTTTTGTTTATCGATGTTCAAATTCAGTTAATCTTTTAGAAAGATAAAAGATACGGAGAAAGTTCACGGAAAACGAGAGAATCGAATGAACTATAAAAAGAGAGATTTGCTGCGTCGAACTAGTAAGCATATTTTGCTATGCATTTGTTCGGTGTGAGCCAAGGCTCCGTGTTGTAGGCTGTACATTTACCTATAATGGTTTATTTTAATAAATTGTTATTTGGATGGAGAGTTGTCTCATTTGCACTCACACCACATCTTCCTATATCTATATAGCATTTGTCATTCGAAACTGAAAAATTGCCAAAACTGTATATAGAACATTATCTTTAAATTTATAAATCAAATGAATAGTAGATTCGAGAATGTGTAAGCATGTCGCTCATGATGTGTGACATATGAATCAACAACCTATACACACGGAAAAAAGTATTGCAACACCAAATAAAATTGAAATTAAAAAAACACTTTTTTTTTTTTGTGATATGATTTGGTAAAATAGAACAACTTTAACATTATTTAAGTATCACCTGATTTTAATCAATAAATATAGACTAGATAAGTTTTTATCTGCACATGCAGCTACTATACCCGTAAACAGCAAAACAGATGTTTTTATCCTCACTGTTTTCAACACTTTAAATAACCAAGTTTTTAAAGTTATGTAATTGACACCTTGTAATGGGTCCTTGACAACTCTAAACTGCAGCAAGATGGCAGATTATCAGCATGAGAGAAGCAGGGATGTCGCTGTAACAAATGCACGTATCGTTGGTCATCACCATTCCACTATAAGTCGTTTTGAGAATAAAAATCAGGCACTAAACGATGTTAAAGACCTTCCGAGATACAGAAGACCCCCTAAACCCTTTTAGGGAAAATCAAGTATAATGAAGGTTGGTCAGAAGGAAACCCATTGCATACAATACAATCCTACAAAGAGAGTGGTGGGCATACAGGAGCCTTTTAACAAGAAATGTTCGAGATCGACTCATCGCTACTGGTTATCGTGCGATAAGACACTTTCGTAGACCTTTGCTTACGAACAGACACACAGTTTCCCGTATCCAATGTAGTGAAGAGCTCGCTAAAGTTGGAAATTAGCATCGTGGAGGAAGATCCATTGTTCCATTGGAATTCGGTTCATCTTCCTTGGCCCGATCGTAGCCCGGATTTGAACCATATCGAGCATATATGGGACACTATTGGGCGGAAAGTGCGCAAAAGGAAACCCCAGTTCAAACACATCATGAAATAAACAATGCCCTTTATCAGAAATGGTTGCTGCTACCTTAGCAACAAATTAGTCGATTTTTGGCAGGAATCAGAAGACGTTTAGATGCGGTTATCCCGTTTGAATGGAGGCTGCGCACAAAGTACTAATTCTTTGGCGTATAACGATCAACCATGATGTCAACAGTCATCTGAAGATTAATTTTGAAATGTCTGACATTGTAAAGTTCGACTACAGTAAAAGTTGTAAAATGCATTTTTTGTACAAAAAAAAAACACTTCATTTTGTTCTTAATATTGTGGTAATAAAAATTTATTTTTTTTAATCATTCTTTGTTCGTTTCAATGCCAATGTTATCATTAACTATGTTTCAATAATATTATACAAATATTTTATTATATTTCATCCAAAAAAAGAGGCTGATTTTTCAAGTTTTAAAAAATCAAGGTGTTGCAATACTTTTTTCCATGTGTATATATAGCGCACACATAAATACATTAATGCGATAATAATTCTATTAGATAAATGTTACATTGATTGGCTAAAATGTAACAGCAATATCACGTCATTATTCATTTCAAAATAAATTGCATAAATTGTAACATACATGATGACATACTTTTCAACAATCAATTGCACAGGTAAATAAAATAAAACACTTGATTGTAATCGTGTTTTCGTGATCATAGCGAAAAATGTAATTATAAGTATTGAATAATTATTTTAGTAATTTCATAGTGGTATAAATGGGTTGATCGTGCGTACATGTAGGTCAAACAACGCCTTCACACCCCAATAAAATTACAAAAAGACGCATCCAATTTAATGAATCTACTTGTAAAATATTTTGTTATCTCAATAAAACTTTAAATTCACGAGAAAACACAAATTTCAACAAAAAACATATTATCGGAAATAAATACAAGAAATTATTGTAAATACAATTGAGTTAACCGCGGTATAACATATAAACAATACTTTTTATTACTTACAACATGATTTTGTAGAACGTAGAACGTCTTATTACAATAAATGAGACGTCTTATAATGTTTCAAGCACTTTCATGAGCTGAACTAGTATATGAGGTCACGAAAATTTGGTCATAATTATTATATTAAAGCTATACTTTTTATGTTATATATAATTATTCGATACAGCTAATCATTTCATATTATTTTCCATTTAACTCGAGATCACAACATAATATAAATAATGTTTATGCCATCCTATCGAGCTTTTCTAACTTGATAAACAAATACACATGTTATTATTTTCTTCTAAATTTAGTTAACCGGTATTACAATTTCAACTGAAATATTATGTATCGCAACTGCTTAAGAATTCCTTGTTGATCATCCCGGTTTTTTTTTAATACGTTTTGTACTTACCATGGCGATTTTAAAACAGGTATCCCAATAAAATGGACACTGGGTTTTATTATAATGTCCAATATCAACTAATAAGTAATTCCTGAATGCCTACAGAGACAGCAACTAAGAATTAAATATTTGAAATGTTCATTCTGCCGCATATTGACAAATACGTTAACATAAAAACGCCTACGTAACCACCGATAGTACAATGCTTTCACCTAACGTACACATTTCGTAAACAGTAACCGCGATGACACTTTTTCGACGATAGCTCCTCAGTCATACCGGAATGTTTTGATACAGTATAGGAGAGAAAGGATAAAAAGGCTGGATTGCAGAATGATTTTTGCACACGTTAGAAGATTACAAAACCATATAATTAGAGGTTGCGGAAAACAAAATCAATCGACCTCTTGATGAGAGGAGAAGAGGAAGAAGTAACCTTGAGCGGATAATCTGTGACCGATTGCTGCGATTAATTTTTTTTAAATGTACTGATCGTTAATTGGTTACAGTACTTTTTTTCGCGATAGCAAAATCAATCCTATGATTCAGCTACCTGTGGACGGTATCCTACGCTTTCAATAGGGCTATCGGGAAAATGATAATTAAAAAAAAAGAAATCGTTCGAGCAGCGTCCAAATTCGGTCTTTTCTAGCCAAATGTGTCATGAGTATGGTACGAAACAACCGAATATGTCCATACAGCCTCCGGATTCTGTCGAATGAGACCCGAAAATATGAGACAAGGACCAAAAAGTAAACCGACGCTTACAAAAGTTATTCATTAGAAACCGTGCCATTTGACAGTGCAGTCCTATAAAACAAAATACCATAGTCGGGAAGATCAGGTACAAACGGAACCAAATCATATAAACAGTCTGCTGTTCCGCATTGCAAACGGCTTTGTCTTGATTCCGTCTTTTTATATTTTTAAATAGTCAAATTTCGTATAAGTAACGGAATACGCATGGCAAAATATCAGCCGTTGAAGCCATCACATTCAGTTTCACTCATTGATAAGGCACTAAAGTCACATAATAAGAAATAAAAACGTCAAACGGTAACCCCCCCCCCCTATTTCTGCGAAAATTCGTTACAAGCTTTATTGTTGAAAAAACAACACTCATTGTATTACTCGTGTATAAAATAAAATTGAGAATGAAAATGGGGAATGTGCCAAAGAGACAACAACCCGAACATAGAAAAAAACAACATGTACAAAATTGAATCTTTTTTTCAGGATGATTTTGAAATTTAGACCTTAAAATCACTTAATGACGACTGATTATGAAACTCTTTTCGTCGTTATTTTGTCACAACACTTTGTCCGTTGTCAACAAAAATGTGTATCTCCCGATTTTTGCCCCTCTATAAACTCTAATTTATTACAATTCCTTATTTGTTGACGCCAAGCGATCAATGTAAAACACGATCGTATAAACAAGATCGGAAACCATCATAATGCGTATTACTCTATTTTTATAACGTTTAGAATCTTTGAAAACAAATATTTACAAAGAAACCATTTAAATGTAGCTAAATTAAACGCAGGTCATAATCTCGACAAATCGTTACATTTCAATCTAAGTTTATTCAATTTGTTCATAAATGATAATAAACATTTCTTAGTAATTATGCAAAATAACGGAAATTGAATATCCATACTGTATGATTTTTTTTCAGCAGAGCAAGCCACTACAGTTTCATCATCGATTACCTCAAATGATAGTTCAAGTACTAGTAAGTTTCTATTCTTATTTCCTAATTATTGAACTGCAGAGGTATTCAACACATAGTATTGACGAAATCCATTATAAATAAAGTGCTGTTTCGTATCACTTTCCTTAAATTACTCTAAGAGAGAAACGAAGATATACATAAGAAATAATGATATGAATTAAATGCGCCCGAAAAACTTTTCTGAAATGACATTTATCAGGAACATTCAAAACATATCTAAGAGCAATGTTAACCCTTAATTTTAAAGCAGTCAAATTGAATCAACCAAAAAGTGATGCTTGCACCAAATATAAAAAAAAACCTAAAGGATAATATATAACGACGTGAGTAATGTGTTTCAATTTCAAATACCGATGCCGTTGTGTTTAACTGATATCACTTACTTTAACATAATGTTTACCTTCTGTTGGACAGCAGCACAACATTATACATTAATGTTATAGTCCAAATGGTTATTTATGATTGCAATGAACATTAACCGGTATCGAGCCTCACTAACCTCAAAATGTAAATAGAACGAAATTCATAAAATTGTGGTCGACAGTAAAACGTTTATTAGTAATTGTACTGAAAAGTTTACCTTTAACTTGTTTGTCGTGGGCGATGATTTTATGCTCACTCAGTCTATCGGAGGCCTTCAAGTGGGGATTTAAATAATCATTTGTTACACATTTTGATACATAAAATGAAACTTTCTTTTCACATATCATTTAAGGAATTTATTTTAAATAATTGTTATACCATCACTTACAACAGTTTCACTTTTAAGAATATTAATGTCCAGAGCTGATATCAATAAATAATAATAAAAAAAAAAGTTTATTCATGGTAAAAAAAAAACAAAAAAACTTTTGAGTTAATAGGGACCCGCGTTATTTCAGAAAATATCTTATTGATTAAGAGAACAAAAACTTCTACGTTGTGATCATTTAAGAGTGGCCTTCTATTTATTCAATGCTAACCATGTTGGCTTTGTTTTTTTTTATATACCATAAATCGATTCGTTCATTCAGATATTTGTCAGTTTACCTTGGCTCTTAATTCAAGTCCAACACACAACTTCTCACGAAATTGGTATTTTTCTTACAAAAATTACATCCATGTGATGTATTCTTTTCATGGAGAATGAATGTTGCACCTTATTTTATTTGTTATCGTTTTTTTTGTGTGTGTATCATTGACGTATAAGACAACCTGAATCTTCTTTATTCAACTTTAAAACATACGAGATGGCAATTATGACACAAAATAACTAAATTAAACTTACAGCAGAAGAAAGATAATGAACATCGCTTTTATAGTCTTCTAAATATCGAAGTCGCGTGGTCTTTTTAAAAATGATGTAAATTTATAAAGGAAACAACAAACAAAATAGTTCGAATATTTATATTGGAAAAAGTAACGGTGTGTAAATCATAACAATTATTTTATTTCAATGAAATTCAAACTGTTGAATTTTTTCCGCTGCGAGCAAATTTTTAATTTTGGTCGCATTTTGAAAATCAATAAATCTTGTATTCTTGTTGGAAGCTGCACTGTGTAGTTTATATCCGTTTTTTTCAATGCCACACAAATCCAACACAGACAAAAAAAATGGTAGGTTCAAGAAATAATTGATGCAAACTATACTTTATTGTAGTTTTAACATGGGTAGGCATTATATTCGTGATTATTTTTGCCCGAGCGATATCGAAAAACTATTATAAAAAGTGTCCTAGTTCAGTGAAAATGGACGTCATACTTATTTCCTAAACAAATAAATAAACAAACATTAAATAATTAACATACGACACTACCAAAGGCCAGAGACTCCTTACTTGTATGATTTTGTAAAAAAATGCATCTTTTTAAAACAGTCGAAAACAAAATTGTCTGTCCAATGGAAAAGTCGAAGCCCAAAATAGATGAACAGTGCATTATAGAAACATAGAAGCTGGTTGCAAAAGTTGACGACAAGATCTATTTTATAACTTGAGTATGGCCTAATACTATTAACCTGAAATAAATATATTTATAGCAATTCCCTTGATACGAAAGATCTACATGTTGCCTTGGGCTTTTTTTTTCTTTTTTTTTTTTTGCTCTTTGGTTGGGTTTTTGTCTCAATGACAATTCAATTTTCATTCTTATCATAGATATAACTGCATGTTAAAATAAGAATATGAAGTGTGATAGGCAATCAGACACATTCTTTCTAGGGACCAACAGGCGTTTTCAAGCTATAGGTCCCCGTATGGCCTTCGACCATTAGCAAAATACACACTTTATAGATTGAAAGCTCCAAGAGGTCTTGGGATGAAAAAAACAAACATAAAAGATGAGCGAGAAAAAAAAAATAGGGATACCGCATGGAAATTGGAAAATGGTCCTCAACATTAATTTAGTCAACTCACTTAGTTGAAATTAAAGACCTTTCGAATTTTAGCCTTTTGCAATGGATGTGATGTATGTTTTAAAAAAAAATCATGGTTTGTTTGGACATTTTTATAAATCAAGTCTTGTTTTTAAATTATTTGCAAGTAAGTTTTAAGTCATGAACAAATAATCACTCACAGAAAGACGTCAAATCCATCAACAAAAGAAAAAAATTATTAGACGACCGACAACGCACAGAATATCATGTATGTGTTCCGGACCATATGAGTATTTGGACCATACGCATATATCATGACCATAAGGGTATACTAATATGGTCCAACCATACACGTATGGTCCAAATACTCATAAGGTCCGGAACATATTTTATTTGCGATCACAAATGCACGAAGACGTCCATTTCTATGTAAATTGGGTCGATTTTTTTATATAGATAAGATGAATGCGTTTCTGTTGCAAAGTGTTTTTCACAAGTATAGTAGCAGTATAGCAGAACGGTTTAAGTTTCCTATATACACCAAATGATACATTTTGCCAATACAATAACGTAAATGCATGCAAATTTCACAAGGTTTAATCCAAATAGCTTTCTTACTATCCAATAACTTTCAAGTACGAAAAAGACAGGGCAGAAGTATATTTTGTCTTTATGTTTCGTATTTGCACAACTTTTGAAAGTGGATTATGCATTCGTTCTAAAATAAAATTAGACCAGATAAAAGTTAAAAGATTACAAACTCGACAATCGCAATTGTTAAATCCGAAAAAGATAATCAATCAATACATGCATTCAGTAAGTCATTCTTTTTTCTGAAAGAACATGGCTTTGCGATATCTTATTATGAAAATTGATTGTCGAAACATAACAAAAACACAAGTAAAGGACGTTTAATTAATCAATATAAATCAAAACACAAATTCCTGATTAGTATTTCGAATTATTTTATATAGGCGTTGAGAACCTTTGGTGACCCCACGGTTTAAATGTTTATATTAAGGACGTCGTGAGCAATGGGCGTTATAGACGAACGTTCACCTAATCTGTCCCAGTCAATGGGATATTAAAGTGCGCCAATCAATGTCCATAGCCACACTGTTATGAATTCGATACTAAATGTATTCTAAATGTGGTCTTCATTTTCACTCGTGATATATATAATTACATTATGCAACAGCTGATAAAACTCACTAATATTGATGTATCATTAACATAATGCTTTTAATTCGCCGTAAATTAGAATTTCGTTCCCTAATTATAAGACATTGCATAGTTTCGTTCTATTTATTCTTTGTCTTCCTTTTTTTAATGTATTTGGTTGGAGGAAAGTCAGAGCTAGTGTCTAATTTATAAAGCCACCGACCTTCCGCCGGAAATCTTACATTAATTTTTATCAAAGTGTTATTTATTGAAGTTAATTGCAGTTTTTTTTAGAAGGGGCAGTTTCTTGACAACTAATAACACATTAAACTATCTCATGAATTAACTAGAGGCGTCATAGTGGACGAGGGTTGATTGATTTTTTTTATATAAAAAATGTACGAATTTATCATAAGTATTAAAAAAAAGATTACAAGCTTAAGGTTAACAATAAATTTCTTCCACATCCTTTCATCTTTGTAGAAGTCTGTGAACATATCATTCCGATCGAGTCCTCCCATAGTTTTGCTATAGCGGTTGGTTTGCCGTGCTGAAACTCCTGGTTTGCAAAATTTGGACACTAAGCGAACTTGTTTCTGTTTGTGTTGTCTGTATGTACATTGAAAGCAATGTTTCTTGTCTTCCCATTAATACAGATTCATCCGGTATTCATGTTTTTTTTTATTTCCTTGTGGCATGTTACTTCTTCCAGTCATAAATGTCCTACTTACAAGCAGTTTTAATGCTAGTGCTAGACTAGAAAATAAACTATCGCAAAACACCTGGTATCCTTTATTAGATAAGCAACTAGCAATTAGAAGACTTTAAACTTCTCTGATGTTCCACATCAGACACAGGATCAAAACTACGGCCTCTGTAAACAGTACTATGAATGAGATAACTGGAAATATATTCAACCAGCATCCAAAATTTAATGCCAAATTTGAGGCTCTTTGATGGTATATATTGTGTCATTACTGAGCGTGCACGTGTTCCAAGCAAAGGCTGGTCAACCAATCGTTAGGTTTCTTTCAGGTGTATGCAGATATGTTGATCGTATGTTCAACGAATCAAGAATCTGCTAACTTTACAGATGGGTCATAAGTGGTTTCGTTTCTGCCTGAGACTTTACGTTTTATAATACCGTATTGTAGATAATTCAATATGAGAAATCAATCAAAAGTCGAGTTAATCGATAAGTTCGAGAAAAAATATCCGAAGTTAGAGATTCAGAGGAAATAATTTTGCTAACTAACCGCATCATAATTTTTAATTGTCTGCCAACATTCCGGTCCGTTAATGTTATGTTATGTTCATGAAATTTAAAGCATTTTGCCAAGATTTTGATGATCATTTTGTAAATATATTTTTGGTGTTATTGTGTCTTTTTTATTCTACATGAAGCGGGATTCGTTGGTATCTATAAATAGTTCATACTTAATGTTTTAAAATATAAAGGGGTTTCTCACTAAATCCAATTAGAGAAATAAAAAAAAACGGGAAAATGTTTTTACATTCGAATAAATGATTTTTGTTAATTAAAAAAAAAAACATTAAATTTCTGAGATTTTTATAGTATTAGTAATACATTATTTTCGGCAGCAATATAAGAATTGGACTTCAACGATCATTACACTGCATGAAATGATTAGCTTAAGGAATCAATAAACTACTTGAAAATCAGTTGTAAGTTCCGAGGTTATTATTTTCCTGGTAGTTTATTGGTCAAGTAAACGCAATATTTAATTAAGAAATAATTCATGGAAGCCATAGATTTGTTGGAAATTTACACATGGCCTGGGCCGTGATATTCGAATTTTATCCTGAGCGTTAGCCAGGGATAAAATTAACGAATATCACGGCCCAGGCCATGTGTAAATTTACAACAAATCTATGGCTTCCATAAATTATTTCGATTCTAATAGGACAAATACGATCATTAAAAAACTGAAGCGATGATTGGGTATACCGTGTGTGTGGCTGTTCTATTTTACCCACTGTTCGATAAATGTAAAACAAATTTAATAAACCTGCATGAATGATTTCTTAACTAACCGCTAGAAAAAAAATGTGATTCCTTTTGTTACTTCTCAGTAAACCCAACATTTGCAATTTCAAATTTACATTTTTTATCGTAAGGTACCGTCAAATTCACTGTTGACATGTTGTAACCAAGAAGCCGCCATGTCGACTTGCTGAAATCAGTTAATGTGCGAATAATGCAATAGAACAGAAAACAAGCAACACCTACCTCAATAATTTATTTTAATGCAATTGTATCCGAGTTTAGAAGGTAAACGCAATAGAAAAACCTTCAGCTTTGACGTTTTCATACGTATGACGTCATGTTTTGAAATGACGTTAATGCGCCAAAATCTTTACTGGAATTTCGCGGAATTTTAATTTATTTTGTTTTTGTCCATTTTTCCGTTCTCTAATGTGTAAATTCTTTTTGTTAAACGTCAGAATCAGAATAAATGTTCTGTAGGGTTTTATTCAATTGTAATTGTTAACACAGCGAAATCCACAACCGTTTACACATAGGTTACGATGCATGTGGATTTACGTGGGAGGCATATTTAAACAGCCATTTGTGTACATCTTGGAGTCTGCGCTAAGTATAGATATATCGAGAATTTTATCACGGTGTTGTTTACAAAGCGAAAGAAGCACGTCATATTAGAATCAATTGTAATTGTTAACACAGCGAAATCCACAACCGTTTACACATAGGTTACGATACATGTGGATTTACGTGGGAGGCATATTTAAACAGCCATTTGTGTACATCTTGGAGTCTGCGCTAAGTATAGATATATCGAGAATTTTATCACGGTGTTGTTTACAAAGTGAAAGAAGCACGTCATATTAGAATCAATTGTAATTGTTAACACAGCGAAATCCACAACCGTTTACACATAGGTTACGATACATGTGGATTTACGTGGGAGGCATATTTAAACAGCCATTTGTGTACATCTTGGAGTCTGCGCTAAGTATAGATATATCGAGAATTTTATCACGGTGTTGTTTACAAAGCGAAAGAAGCACGTCATATTAGAATAGTAGTTTACAAATGGTTTACTGGATGCAGTAAGTTCACGAATCGACACCTGATTTACTGTCCAGTATTTTTCAAATTTATTGAAGTTTAATAGACATACAACTTCAAAACTAGTGTGGATCTAGCCGGCGTTAATATTCATGAGGCTAGCCGTCAATAATATTCATGAGATCAAAACCGCGTTCGATGAAATGTTTTGGGTAGTTATTAGATTGTGACAATAGAATAACTTTTGCTGTTAATATCCATTATGGTTATGCTATTTATAGCAATATAAAGTAATTAGGAAATAGTAAGCCAATAGGTGTCTTCTGCAAGGTCCTCGTCATTTAAAATGAAAGTAAATGAAAAGTTTAATTGCATTGCCTCACACAACACAAAACAATTATGAACATTAAAATGTTGTTATAATGGAATCAATGTAAACTATAGTAATTAAAACAAGATGATTAAATATAGGGTAATTAAATGGAATTAATTAAATGGAATTAATTGTCATATGGGCATTCCATAATCTGTTCGTTGTCTACAAATATAGTCCAATTCTAAAACTAAAATATACAATACATACGATAGTATCACACAATTAAAAAGATCAGAAAAACAAGAAACATAGTTTATTGAAGGAATATAATAAACAGAAAAATAGAAACTGTCAATTACTATTTCAATGACATAATTCTTCAAAATTACGGAAATCAATCAGTGTCTTTAATCTCAACATTACCAGTCCATTTAATTGCCTCTAAAATGGCCCATAGCACTTATGCCCTAGACCCGTACGAGTTAGTCAGAAAAGGATAAGGGGGGGTACCCTGGTATATCACAAATTCGAAAATGAACTATTGCCGGCTGGCCAAACGAAGAGATTCTCCACGTGGGCAATGATACCAGAGGAAGAGGTACTTATTGCCTTTAAAATGGCCCATAGCACTTATACCCTAGACCCGTACGAGTTTGTCAGTAGAGGGTTCAAAGGGGGGATATGGTATCCCGGATACAACGAATTCGAATTGAACTATTGCCGGCTGGCCAAACTAAGAGATTCTCCACATCGACCATTATACCAGAGGTAGAGGTTGGTATTGCTTCTAAAATGGCCCATAGCACTTATACCCTAGACCCGTACGAGTTAGTCAGAAAAGGATAAGGGGGGGGTACCCTGGTATATCACAAATTCGAAAATGAACTATTGCCGTCTGGCCAAACGAAGAGATTCTCCACGTGGGCAATGATACCAGAGGAAGAGGTACTTATTGCCTTTAAAATGGCCCATAGCACTTATACCCTAGACCCATACGAGTTTGTCAGTAGAGGGTTCAAAGGGGGGATATGGTATCCCGGATACAACGAATTCGAATTGAACTATTGCCGGCTGGCCAAACTAAGAGATTCTCCACATCGACCATTATACCAGAGGTAGAGGTTGGTATTGCCTCTAAAATGGCCCATAGCACTTATGCCCTAGACCCGTACGAGTTAGTCAGAAAAGGATAAGGGGGGTACCCTGGTATATCACAAATTCGAAAATGAACTATTGCCGCCTGGCCAAACGAAGAGATTCTCCACGTGGGCAATGATACCAGAGGAAGAGGTACTTATTGCCTTTAAAATGGCCCATAGCACTTATACCCTAGACCCGTACGAGTTTGTCAGTAGAGGGTTCAAAGGTGGGATATGGTATCCCGGATACAACGAATTCGAATTGAACTATTGCCGGCTGGCCAAACTAAGAGATTCTCCACATCGACCATTATACCAGAGGTAGAGGTTGGTATTGCCTCTAAAATGGCCTATAGCACTTATACCCTAGACCCGTACGAGTTAGTCAGAAAAGGATAAGGGGGGGTACCCTGGTATATCACAAATTCGAAAATGAACTATTGCCGTCTGGCCAAACGAAGAGATTCTCCACGTGGGCAATGATACCAGAGGAAGAGGTACTTATTGCCTTTAAAATGGCCCATACCACTTATACCCTAGACCCGTACGAGTTTGTCAGTAGAGGGTTCAAAGGGGGGATATGGTATCCCGGATACAACGAATTCGAATTGAACTATTGCCGGCTGGCCAAACTAAGAGATTCTCCACATCGACCATTATACCAGAGGTAGAGGTTGGTATTGCCTCTAAAATGGCCCATAGCACTTATGCCCTAGACCCGTACGAGTTAGTCAGAAAAGGATAAGGGGGGGTACCCTGGTATATCACAAATTCGAAAATGAACTATTGCCGGCTGGCCAAACGAAGAGATTCTCCACGTGGGCAATGATACCAGAGGAAGAGGTACTTATTGCCTCTAAAATGGCCCATAGGACTTATGCCCTAGACCCGTACGAGTTAGTCAGAAAAGGATAAGGGGGGGTACCCTGGTATATCACAAATTCGAAAATGAACTATTGCCGGCTGGCCAAACCAAGAGATTCTCCACGTGGGCAATGATACCAGAGGAAGAGGTACTTATTGCCTTTAAAATGGCCCATAGCACTTATACCCTAGACCCGTACGAGTTTGTCAGTAGAGGGTTCAAAGGGGGGATATGGTATCCCGGATACAACGAATTCGAATTGAACTATTGCCGGCTGGCCAAACTAAGAGATTCTCCACATCGACCATTATACCAGAGGTAGAGGTTGGTATTGCCTCTAAAATGGCCCATAGCACTTATACCCTAGACCCGTACGAGTTAGTCAGAAAAGGATAAGGGGGGGTACCCTGGTATATCACAAATTCGAAAATGAACTATTGCCGTCTGGCCAAACGAAGAGATTCTCCACGTGGGCAATGATACCAGAGGAAGAGGTACTTATTGCCTTTAAAATGGCCCATAGCACTTATACCCTAGACCCGTACGAGTTTGTCAGTAGAGGGTTCAAAGGGGGGATATGGTATCCCGGATACAACGAATTCGAATTGAACTATTGCCGGCTGGCCAAACTAAGAGATTCTCCACATCGACCATTATACCAGAGGTAGAGGTTGGTATTGCCTCTAAAATGGCCCATAGCACTTATGCCCTAGACCCGTACGAGTTAGTCAGAAAAGGATAAGGGGGGGTACCCTGGTATATCACAAATTCGAAAATGAACTATTGCCGGCTGGCCAAACGAAGAGATTCTCCACGTGGGCAATGATACCAGAGGAAGAGGTACTTATTGCCTTTAAAATGGCCCATAGCACTTATACCCTAGACCCGTACGAGTTTGTCAGTAGAGGGTTCAAAGGTGGGATATGGTATCCCGGATAAAACGAATTCGAATTGAACTATTGCCGGCTGGCCAAACTAAGAGATTCTCCACATCGACCATTATACCAGAGGTAGAGGTTGGTATTGCCTCTAAAATGGCCCATAGCACTTATACCCTAGACCCGTACGAGTTAGTCAGAAAAGGATAAGGGGGGGTACCCTGGTATATCACAAATTCGAAAATGAACTATTGCCGTCTGGCCAAACGAAGAGATTCTCCACGTGGGCAATGATACCAGAGGAAGAGGTACTTATTGCCTTTAAAATGGCCCATAGCACTTATACCCTAGACCCGTACGAGTTTGTCAGTAGAGGGTTCAAAGGGGGGATATGGTATCCCGGATACAACGAATTCGAATTGAACTATTGCCGGCTGGCCAAACTAAGAGATTCTCCACATCGACCATTATACCAGAGGTAGAGGTTGGTATTGCCTCTAAAATGGCCCATAGCACTTATGCCCTAGACCCGTACGAGTTAGTCAGAAAAGGATAAGGGGGGGTACCCTGGTATATCACAAATTCGAAAATGAACTATTGCCGGCTGGCCAAACGAAGAGATTCTCCACGTGGGCAATGATACCAGAGGAAGAGGTACTTATTGCCTCTAAAATGGCCCATAGCACTTATGCCCTAGACCCGTACGAGTTAGTCAGAAAAGGATAAGGGGGGGTACCCTGGTATATCACAAATTCGAAAATGAACTATTGCCGGCTGGCCAAACGAAGAGATTCTCCACGTGGGCAATGGTACCAGAGGAAGAGGTACTTATTGCCTTTAAAATGGCCCATAGCACTTATACCCTAGACCCGTACGAGTTTGTCAGTAGAGGGTTCAAAGGGGGGATATGGTATCCCGGATACAACGAATTCGAATTGAACTATTGCCGGCTGGCCAAACTAAGAGATTCTCCACATCGACCATTATACCAGAGGTAGAGGTTGGTATTGCCTCTAAAATGGCCCATAGCACTTATACCCTAGACCCGTACGAGTTAGTCAGAAAAGGATAAGGGGGGGTACCCTGGTATATCACAAATTCGAAAATGAACTATTGCCGTCTGGCCAAACGAAGAGATTCTCCACGTGGGCAATGATACCAGAGGAAGAGGTACTTATTGCCTTTAAAATGGCCCATAGCACTTATACCCTAGACCCGTACGAGTTTGTCAGTAGAGGGTTCAAAGGGGGGATATGGTATCCCGGATACAACGAATTCGAATTGAACTATTGCCGGCTGGCCAAACTAAGAGATTCTCCACATCGACCATTATACCAGAGGTAGAGGTTGGTATTGCCTCTAAAATGGCCCATAGCACTTATGCCCTAGACCCGTACGAGTTAGTCAGAAAAGGATAAGGGGGGGTACCCTGGTATATCACAAATTCGAAAATGAACTATTGCCGGCTGGCCAAACGAAGAGATTCTCCACGTGGGCAATGATACCAGAGGAAGAGGTACTTATTGCCTTTAAAATGGCCCATAGCACTTATACCCTAGACCCGTACGAGTTTGTCAGTAGAGAGTTCAAAGGGGGGATATGGTATCCCGGATACAACGAATTCGAACTGAACTATTGCCGGCTGGCCAAACTAAGAGATTCTCCACATCGACCATTATACCAGAGGTAGAGGTTGGTATTGCCTCTAAAATGGCCCATAGCACTTATGCCCTAGACCCGTACGAGTTAGTCAGAAAAGGATAAGGGGGGTACCCTGGTATATCACAAATTCGAAAATGAACTATTGCCGGCTGGCCAAACGAAGAGATTCTCCACGTGGGCAATGATACCAGAGGAAGAGGTACTTATTGCCTTTAAAATGGCCCATAGCACTTATACCCTAGACCCGTACGAGTTTGTCAGTAGAGGGTTCAAAGGGGGGATATGGTATCCCGGATACAACGAATTCGAATTGAACTATTGCCGGCTGGCCAAACTAAGAGATTCTCCACATCGACCATTATACCAGAGGTAGAGGTTGGTATTGCCTCTAAAATGGCCCATAGCACTTATACCCTAGACCCGTACGAGTTAGTCAGAAAAGGATAAGGGGGGGTACCCTGGTATATCACAAATTCGAAAATGAACTATTGCCGTCTGGCCAAACGAAGAGATTCTCCACGTGGGCAATGATACCAGAGGAAGAGGTACTTATTGCCTTTAAAATGGCCCATAGCACTTATACCCTAGACCCGTACGAGTTTGTCAGTAGAGGGTTCAAAGGGGGGATATGGTATTCCGGATTCAACGAATTCTAATTGAACTATTGCCGGCTGGCCAAACTAAGAGATTCTCCACATCGACCATTATACCAGAGGTAGAGGTTGTTATTGCCTCTAAAATGGCCCATAGCACTTATACCCTAGACCCGTACGAGTTAGTCAGAAAAGGATAAGGGGGGGGTACCCTGGTATATCACAAATTCGAAAATGAACTATTGCCGTCTGGCCAAACGAAGAAATTCTCCACGTGGGCAATGATACCAGAGGAAGAGGTACTTATTGCCTTTAAAATGGCCCATAGCACTTATACCCTAGACCCGTACGAGTTTGTCAGTAGAGGGTTCAAAGGGGGGATATGGTATCCCGGATACAACGAATTCGAATTGAACTATTGCCGGCTGGCCAAACTAAGAGATTCTCCACATCGACCATTATACCAGAGGTAGAGGTTGGTATTGCCTCTAAAATGGCCCATAGCACTTATGCCCTAGACCCGTACGAGTTAGTCAGAAAAGGATAAGGGGGGGTACCCTGGTATATCACAAATTCGAAAATGAACTATTGCCGGCTGGCCAAACAAAGAGATTCTCCACGTGGGCAATGATACCAGAGGAAGAGGTACTTATTGCCTTTAAAATGGCCCATAGCACTTATACCCTAGACCCGTACGAGTTTGTCAGTAGAGGGTTCAAAGGGGGGATATGGTATCCCGGATACAACGAATTCGAACTGAACTATTGCCGGCTGGCCAAACTAAGAGATTCTCCACATCGACCATTATACCAGAGGTAGAGGTTGGTATTGCCTCTAAAATGGCCCATAGCACTTATGCCCTAGACCCGTACGAGTTTGTCAGAAAAGGATAAGGGGGGGTACCCTGGTATATCACAAATTCGAAAATGAACTATTGCCGGCTGGCCAAACGAAGAGATTCTCCACGTGGGCAATGATACCAGAGGAAGAGGTACTTATTGCCTTTAAAATGGCCCATAGCACTTATACCCTAGACCCGTACGAGTTTGTCAGTAGAGGGTTCAAAGGGGGGATATGGTATCCCGGATACAACGAATTCGAATTGAACTATTGCCGGCTGGCCAAACTAAGAGATTCTCCACATCGACCATTATACCAGAGGTAGAGGTTGGTATTGCCTCTAAAATGGCCCATAGCACTTATGCCCTAGACCCGTACGAGTTAGTCAGAAAAGGATAAGGGGGGGTACCCTGGTATATCACAAATTCGAAAATGAACTATTGCCGGCTGGCCAAACGAAGAGATTCTCCACGTGGGCAATGATACCAGAGGAAGAGGTACTTATTGCCTTTAAAATGGCCTATAGCACTTATACCCTAGACCCGTACGAGTTTGTCAGTAGAGGGTTCAAAGGGGGGATATGGTATTCCGGATACAACGAATTCGAATTGAACTATTGCCGGCTGGCCAAACTAAGAGATTCTCCACATCGACCATTATACCAGAGGTAGAGGTTGCTATTGCCTCTAAAATGGCCCAGAGCACTTATGCCCTAGACCCGTACGAGTTATTCAGAAAAGGATAAGGGGGGGTACCCTGGTATATCACAAATTCAAAAATGAACTATTGCCGGCTGGCCAAACGAAGAGATTCTCCACGTGGGCAATGATACCAGAGAAAGAGGTACTTATTGCCTTTAAAATGGCCCATAGCACTTATACCCTAGACCCGTACGAGTTTGTCAGTAGAGGGTTCAAAGGGGGGATATGGTATCCCGGATACAACGAATTCGAATTGAACTATTGCCGGCTGGCCAAACTAAGAGATTCTCCACATCGACCATTATACCAGAGGTAGAGGTTGGTATTGCCTCTAAAATGGCCCATAGCACTTATGCCCTAGACCCGTACGAGTTAGTCAGAAAAGGATAAAGGGGGGTACCCTGGTATATCACAAATTCGAAAATGAACTATTGCCGGCTGGCCAAACGAAGAGATTCTCCACGTGGGCAATGATACCAGAGGAAGAGGTACTTATTGCCTTTAAAATGGCCTATAGCACTTATGCCCTAGACCCGTACGAGTTTGTAAGTAGAGGGTTCAAAGGGGGGATATGGTATCCCGGATACAACGAATTCGAATTGAACTATTGCCGGCTGGCCAAACTAAGAGATTCTCCACATCGACCATTATACCAGAGGTAGAGGTTGGTATTGCCTCTAAAATGGCCCATAGCACTTATGCTCTAGACCCGTACGAGTTAGTCAGAAAAGGATAAGGGGGGGTACCCTGGTATATCACAAATTCGAAAATGAACTATTGCCGGCTGGCCAAACGAAGAGATTCTCCACGTGGGCAATGATACCAGAGGAAGAGGTACTTATTGCCTTTAAAATGGCCCATAGCACTTGTACCCTAGACCCGTACCAGTTTGTCAGTAGAGGGTTCAAAGGGGGGATATGGTATCCCGGATACAACGAATTCGAATTGAACTATTGCTGGCTGGCCAAACTAAGAGATTCTCCACATCGACCATTATACCAGAGGTAGAGGTTGGTATTGCCTCTAAAATGGCCCAGAGCACTTATGCCCTAGACCCGTACGAGTTATTCAGAAAAGGATAAGGGGGGGTACCCTGGTATATCACAAATTCAAAAATGAACTATTGCCGGCTGGCCAAACGAAGAGATTCTCCACGTGGGCAATGATACCAGAGAAAGAGGTACTTATTGCCTTTAAAATGGCCCATAGCACTTATACCCTAGACCCGTACGAGTTTGTCAGTAGAGGGTTCAAAGGGGGGATATGGTATCCCGGATACAACGAATTCGAATTGAACTATTGCCGGCTGGCCAAACTAAGAGATTCTCCACATCGACCATTATACCAGAGGTAGAGGTTGGTATTGCCTCTAAAATGGCCCATAGCACTTATGCCCTAGACCCGTACGAGTTAGTCAGAAAAGGATAAAGGGGGGTACCCTGGTATATCACAAATTCGAAAATGAACTATTGCCGGCTGGCCAAACGAAGAGATTCTCCACGTGGGCAATGATACCAGAGGAAGAGGTACTTATTGCCTTTAAAATGGCCTATAGCACTTATGCCCTAGACCCGTACGAGTTTGTAAGTAGAGGGTTCAAAGGGGGGATATGGTATCCCGGATACAACGAATTCGAATTGAACTATTGCCGGCTGGCCAAACTAAGAGATTCTCCACATCGACCATTATACCAGAGGTAGAGGTTGGTATTGCCTCTAAAATGGCCCATAGCACTTATGCTCTAGACCCGTACGAGTTAGTCAGAAAAGGATAAGGGGGGGTACCCTGGTATATCACAAATTCGAAAATGAACTATTGCCGGCTGGCCAAACGAAGAGATTCTCCACGTGGGCAATGATACCAGAGGAAGAGGTACTTATTGCCTTTAAAATGGCCCATAGCACTTGTACCCTAGACCCGTACCAGTTTGTCAGTAGAGGGTTCAAAGGGGGGATATGGTATCCCGGATACAACGAATTCGAATTGAACTATTGCTGGCTGGCCAAACTAAGAGATTCTCCACATCGACCATTATACCAGAGGCAGAGGTTGGTATTGCCTCTAAAATGGCCCATAGCACTTATGCCCTAGACCCGTACGAGTTAGTCAGAAAAGGATAAGGGGGGGTACCCTGGTATATCACAAATTCGAAAATGAACTATTGCCGGCTGGCCAAACGAAGAGATTCTCCACGTGGGCAATGATACCAGAGGAAGAGGTACTTATTGCCTTTAAAATGGCCCATAGCACTTATACCCTAGACCCGTACGAGTTTGTCAGTAGAGGGTTCAAAGGGGGGATATGGTATCCCGGATACAACGAATTCGAACTGAACTATTGCCGGCTGGCCAAACTAAGAGATTCTCCACATCGACCATTATACCAGAGGTAGAGGTTGGTATTGCCTCTAAAATGGCCCATAGCACTTATGCCCTAGACCCGTACGAGTTAGTCAGAAAAGGATAAGGGGGGGGGGTACCCTGGTATATCACAAATTCGAAAATGAACTATTGCCGGCTGGCCAAACGAAGAGATTCTCCACGTGGGCAATGATACCAGAGGAAGAGGTACTTATTGCCTTTAAAATGGCCTAGAGCACTTATACCCTAGACCCGTACGAGTTTGTCAGTAGAGGGTTCAAAGGGGGGATATGGTATCCCGGATACAACGAATTCGAACTGAACTATTGCCGGCTGGCCAAACTAAGAGATTCTTCACATCGACCATTATACCAGAGGTAGAGGTTGGTATTGCCTCTAAAATGGCCCATAGCACTTATGCCCTAGACCCGTACGAGTTAGTCAGAAAAGGATAAGGGGGGGGGGGTACCCTGGTATATCACAAATTCGAAAATGAACTATTGCCGGCTGGCCAAACGAAGAGATTCTCCACGTGGGCAATGATACCAGAGGAAGAGGAACTTATTGCCTTTAAAATGGCTCAGAGCACTTATACCCTAGACCCGTACGAGTTTGTCAGTAGAGGGTTCAAAGGGGGGATATGGTATCCCGGATACAACGAATTCGAACTGAACTATTGCCGGCTGGCCAAACTAAGAGATTCTCCACATCGACCATTATACCAGAGGTAGAGGTTGGTATTGCCTCTAAAATGGCCCATAGCGCTTATGCCCTAGACCCGTACGAGTTAGTCAGAAAAGGATAAGGGGGGGGGGGGGTACCCTGGTATATCACAAATTCGAAAATGAACTATTGCCGGCTGGCCAAACGGAGAGATTCTCCACGTGGGCAATGATACCAGAGGAAGAGGTACTTATTGCCTTTAAAATGGCCCAAAGCACTTATACCCTAGACCCGTACGAGTTTGTCAGTAGAGGGTTCAAAGGGTGGATATGGTATCCCGGATACAACGAATTCGAACTGAACTATTGCCGGCTGGCCAAACTAAGAGATTCTCCACATCGACCATTATACCAGAGGTAGAGGTTGGTATTGCCTCTAAAATGGCTCATAGCACTTATGCCCTAGACCCGTACGAGTTAGTCAGGAAAGGATAAGGGGGGGGTACCCTGGTATATCACAAATTCGAAAATGAACTATTGCCGGCTGGCCAAACGAAGAGATTCTCCACGTGGGCAATGATACCAGAGGAAGAGGTACTTATTGCCTTTAAAATGGCCCATAGCACTTATACCCTAGACCCGTACGAGTTTGTCAGTAGAGGGTTCAAAGGGGGGATATGGTATCCCGGATACAACGAATTCGAACTGAACTATTGCCGGCTGCCCAAACTAAGAGATTCTCCACATCGACCATTATACCAGAGGTAGAGGTTGGTATTGCCTCTAAAATGGCCCAGAGCACTTATGCCCTAGACCCGTACGAGTTAGTCAGAAAAGGATAAGGGGGGTACCCTGGTATATCACAAATTCGAAAATGAACTATTGCCGGCTGGCCAAACGAAGAGATTCTCCACGTGGGCAATGATACCAGAGGAAGAGGTACTTATTGCCTTTAAAATGGCCTATAGCACTTATACCCTAGACCCGTACGAGTTTGTCAGTAGAGGGTTAAAAGTGGGGATATGGTATTCCGGTTTACAACGAATTCGAACTGAACTATTGCCGACTGGCCAAACTAAGAGATTCTCCACATCGACCATCATACCAGAGGTAGAGGTTGGTATTGCCTATAAAATGGTCCATAGCACTTATGCCCTAGACCCGTACGAGTTAGTCTTGAAAGGATAAGGGGGGTACCCTGGTATATCACAAATTCGAAAATGAACTATTGCCGGCTGGCCAAACGAAGAGATTCTCCACGTGGGCAATGATACCAGAGGAAGATGTACTTATTGCCTTTAAAATGGCTCTTAGCACTTGTACCCTAGACCCGTGCGAGTCTGTCAGTAGAGGGTTAAAAGGGGGGATATGGTATTCCGGTTTACAACGAATTCGAACTGAACTATTGCCGGCTGGCCAAACTAAGAGATTCTCCACATCGATCATCATACCAGAGGTAGAGGTTGGTATGGCCTATAAAATGGCCCAGAGCACTTATGCCCCAGACCCGTACGAGTTAGTCAGAAAAGGATAAGGGGGGGGGGGGTACCCTGGTATATCACAAATTCTAAAATGAACTATTGCCGGCTGGCCAAATGAAGAGATTCTCCACGTGGGCAATGATACCAGAGAAAGAGGTACTTATTGCCTTTAAAATGGCCATAGCACTTGTACCCTAGACCCGTACGAGTTTGTCAGTAGAGGGTTAAAAGGGGGGATATGGTATTCCGGTTTACAACGAATTCGAACTGAATTATTGCCGGCTGGCCAAACTAAGAGATTCTCCAAATCAACCATCATACCAGAGGTAGAAGTTGGTATTGCCTATAAAATGGCTCATAGCACTTATGCCCTAGACCCGTACGAGTTAGTCAGGAAAGGATAAGGGGGGTACCCTGGTATATCACAAATTCTAAAATGAACTATTGCCGGCTGGCCAAACGAAGAGATTCTCCACGTGGGCAATGATACCAGAGGAAGAGGTACTTATTGCCTTTAAAATGGCCCATAGCACTTGTACCCTAGACCCGTACGAGTTTGTCAGTAGAGGGTTAAAAGGGGGGATATGGTATTCCGGTTTACAACGAATTCGAACTGAACTATTGCCGACTGGCCAAACTAAGAGATTCTCCACATCGACCATCATACCAGAGGTAGAGGTTGGTATTGCCTATAAAATGGCCCAGAGCACTTATGCCCCAGACCCGTACGAGTTTGTCTGGAAAGGATAAGGGGGGTACCCTGGTATATCACAAATTCTAAAATGAACTATTGCCGGCTGGCCAAACGAAGAGATTCTCCACGTGGGCAATGATACCAGAGGAAGAGGTACGTATTGCCTTTAAAATGGCCCACAGCACTTGTACCTCAGACCCGTACGAGTTTGTTAGTAGAAGGTTAAAAGGGGGGATATGGTATTCCGGTTAACAACGAATTCGAACTGAACTATTGCCGGCTGGCCAAACTAAAAGATTCTCCACATCGACCATTATACCAGAGGTAGAGATTGGTACTGGCTCTAAAATGGCCGATAACACTTATGCCCTAGACCCGTACGAGTTAGTCAGGAAAGGATAAGGAGGGGGTACCCAAGTATATCACAAATTCGAAATGAATTATTGCCGGCTGGCCAAACGAAGAGATTGTACCCGTAGGCAATGATACCAGAGGAAGAGGTACTTATTGACTTTAAAATGACCCATAGCACTTATACCCTAGACCCGTATGAGTAAGTAAGTAGAGGGTTAAAAGTGGGGATATGGGATACCGGTTTACAACAAATTAGAACTGAACTATTGCCGGCTGGCCAAGCTAAGAGATTCTCCACATCGACAATTATTCCAGAGGTAGAAGTTGATATTGACTCTAAAATGACCCATAACACTTATGCCCTAGACCCGTACGAGTCAGTCAGCAAAGGGAAAGGGGTTTATTGAACTGTTGCCGACTAGCAAAACTAAAAGATGCTCCACTAGGGTCACGATAACAGGTACAAAGGTAGTTATTACCTTTAAAATGGATAAAAGCACTGATGCCTTAGACCCGTAAGATTTTTCAGAAGAGGGTTAAAAATGGAAATTAACTATTGTTGACTGGCCATACTAAGAGATTCTCCACGTTAGCCATTATTGGTTAACCTATCGCGGGAGCATAACGTCCGATTTATTGTACTTGTCCATTGTCGACGTCGTACTGTCAGTGACTTCGCCTTGGAATACGAATATGTATATTTAATGTACTGGCTGAACAGTTGTTGTAGTACATATTGCCTTAACTATCATCTTTATTTATGATACCGTGACCCGGATCTCGAAAAAATGAAATCAGTCAGATCGGAGAACAGAAGACAAAAGCGCTGTTACCAGACTATTCCGAAATAGAATTACCGGAGAAATAATATCTCGGAAATACGTTGTGTGTCGCTTTCTCAAAGTCGCTTGCTACAGTAATCCTTAGAGTTTTCCGAAACGTGTTTATCCCAATTCAATCCACTTTTCCATAGATCCTGTATGAGCTTCTTTGTTCGTATTGTGACCGGGCTAAGTATTCTAAGTGGATCGTATTTTTTCGAAGAATTTTCAAAATCTCACTTTTTGTTACAATGTCTAGTATTGGAATATCACATTTAGTCCGGCGGCCACAAGTATATTTCAGACGAGTTGTGCACATCCTGATATAAACATGAACATTGGCATAGACCTTCCTGAAATATTGCTCTTTTATTTCAGATAAGAAGGCATTTGAAAAAAATGTCTCACTGCCGGTTAAATAAAAAAGGGCGGACATCATACTTTAATCGGCCCAATATAGAAGGCTAGTACTGTGGATTCATTTATTTTCGTGGATACCAATTTTCGTGGATTCAGGGAAACTTACATATTCGTGGATATCCACGAAAAATTGGTATCCCACGAATAATAATGAATCCACAGTATGTGAAAAGGATCTATCAGCATGCTGCTATAATAATATTTGGTACAAACCTTTGTTATGTAATACTTTTGGATATATTATATAGATAAAATGTCTCTAAAAACCCTACTTTCGGTAGAATCCAATATGGCGGACATTGACTAAAATAAGCTTATTTTTTAGGGAGGGGGATTGAAATGTGTTTTAACGTATTGTTACTATCATTAAATTGTACAGGAACATTTCTTTGATGCTTCCAAGGGATACAATGTATAAGATATATGTCTTAAAAATCCTTTCTTCCGGTAATATTCAAAATGGAGGACATAAATATGTCATTTTTTTATTTTGATATTTATCTTTTTTTCAAAATGTGAAGAAAGTGGGGTTTTTTTTGTGGTGGTCATCAACTTTAGGCTTTAATTTATCCTCTAAACCACTTATCATATTCTGTAGTTAATATTTAAATACAAAGTTAAAACTTCCGGTAAAAAAAAACCAATATGGCGTAAATGTCAAAGATGAGTCCTCACTCCATATGTTCGATGTAGAGCTTTGGATAGATTGATTTAATCAAAATAAAATCACTTAAGTACTAAACCTTTTAAAAATTACCCCTATTTGGCAAAAAAAACTTGTAAATTCCCAGTTACCACCACATGCACACGACGCAGGGCACGGGAGACTTGATTTTCCTCATAAAAACAACCGCGACAACCTTTCTTACATCCACAATGTGCAAGCTTCTGACAACATGATGAGCCCTCAGAAAGAGTTTTTTAAAAGTGATCCTCTTTGTCCCGTCGTCATCCATTAGCACCTGGACTTGGTAGCATACGAGCCAATTTCAGGCTCGTCCCCTAAACACGTGTCTTAGTATATTGTACATTTTGCATGCTGGAAAAGACTAGACTAAGTTGATAACCTCAATTAACCTACTCTTTTGCGTAAATAGATATTTCTTGCTTTGTTAACCATGCTAACCCCATATGATTATTTTTTGCTATCTTACAGTAAACACCGGTGATTTAGGCGGATCAATTATCATTCTTTAAGTTAAAGTCACATCTTCAAATGCTATCAATGTCTCCAAAACAGTCTTTTTCACCCTTTTCAAGAAAACAGAGAACCGTATCACAACCGGAAAATGGATCATAATATTTGGGTGTGATCCCTAATCGCGAATGCAGTTGGAAGGTCATTTATATATATTTATCCAAAGCTTTTCCTCTTAAACACAATCCATAGTTCGTCTACCCCTATGTCACGGAATAGCGAAACAGTAATGACAGCATCATCAGTAACGACTGTTCGAATAATGACTTGTTTAATTTCGTGTTTCACTGCATCAGACACATGCACCATGATTCTAGTGTCAGCCTTTTAATACATATGTATTAATATGGTGTTTAACTTGAACCGCGTCACGGCGGTAAAGATAGAATATCCTGAACATGTGTTGCTACAACTGTCATATGCATCCAAGACTTTATCATAATAGTTTCATGCTTTTTAAGATAAGGGCATAATACCCTATCAGCATACTCGTTATGAAACAACTTGAAACTGTAACAGTGGATGAATGCATATATAGACAATACCGGTAGTTTGAATGCTGCCACAAGAAAAAAGAAATACACTTAGGGGTAAGAGAATACAAAGACGAATCCAGAGTCGAAACAAATCTCAAAATTGGTAAAGTTTTCTGAGAGATGGCGACATTAAGAAAGAACTTTTTAGTTTTTATTCACAGGCGCTTGCTCAATAGATTTTGAGGAAGAGTTAGTTGTAGCAACAAATGCTCAGGATGTTTTGTGTTATTCACTACATGATGGTGTTTCAAGTTTAGCCCCATGTTAAAATGAATAGGCTTATACTATAGAATCAATATACAAAAAAAACATGTGTCTGATGCATTGATTCACAGACTTAACTGACTCATGACTTGAACAGTCGATACTGATGCTGCTGTCATTGCTGTGTCATTATTCAGTGACATGGGGGCAGATGAACTTTGGCTTGTATTTGGAAGTGGAAAAAGCCTTAGATATAATCTATCCGTGACCTTTCAAGTGCACGTTTACTTGAAAGGGAACTTCGTTGTTGACATGGATGGCGTTTGAAGATGTGACTTAATGATTTAGAATGATGATTGATCAGCCCACATCACCAGATATGGATTTGATAATGCCATTGATAAAACGATACGTGGTTTTGTAGTAAGATCGAACAAACTTATCAGATGGGGTTTACGAAGCAAGAAAACATATTTTTGAAAGTGGAAAGACTTATTGATGATATTTGAACGACTCGGTCTAATGTTTTTCATCATGTAAAACGTGCAATATACCATGGCGGGTGTGGATGAGTAACAAGCTTGAGATTTGGTTTCTATGCTTACTATTCCAGACGCTTATAATGGCGGGGAAAATATAAAACATTGGAACCCCTTTGGACAACTCTTTGTGAGGCCTCTTCACCTTTTCAGGAGCTTGTACATTATTGATGTAAAAACCAATACCGCCGCTGTCTTAGTAAATGAGGAAAATCAGCTTTCCGATTGTGAATATTTGCGGCCATAAATGATCTGTACTTTTAAAGATGTTTTAGCACTACAGTGATTTTATCTTATTTTCATCAATCTATCCAAATAAAAGCTCTATTTCGAAGATATGGACTGAGGACTCATCTTTGAAATTTAATCCAAATTGGTTTTATATACCGGAAGTGTTAGCTTTGTATTTAATCATTATCTATAGAATACAATAGGTGGTTTAGAAGATAACTTAAAGCCAAAACCAAATGGTAACTGACCAGCACAAAAAAAAAAAACAGTTTCTTTACATTTTGAAATAAAGTTGAATATTGAAGTAAAATAATGATGTTTCATGTCCGCCAGTTTGACTATAACCAGAAGTAATGCTTTTAAAGACATATGTCTTATGTATTGTATCCATTAGCAGCATCAAAGAAAGGTTCCTGAACAATTTAATGATAGTAGCAATACCCTCCTTTAAAAATAAGCTTATTTTAGTACAATGTCCGCCATGTCGGATTTTACCGAAAGTAGGGTTTTAAAAGACATCTAATCTATATAAAATATCCAAAAGTAGTACATAACAAAGGTTTGTTCCAAATATTATTATATCAGCTTGATAAAAACCGCTTTTCACACACTTACACTAGCCTCTGATATTTGGATGATTTAAGTATGATGTCGGCCATTTAAGATTTTTACCGGATGTGAGACATTTTTTTCAAATGCCTCCTTATCTTGAATAAAAGAGTAACAGCTGAGCTGAGTCTATGCCAAATTTTATTCCTGTAGCATGATTTGCACAATTTTTCACAAAGCGGCCGTATTAATTTCTGGTACATCAGATCATCGAATCAGCTATTCCATAACATACCAAGTACTTTTGTGTTTTGTCCGCATATAGTAGTACTTTTTCCGTTTTAGCTAGCTTACGTATATCCACACGGTTTGAAGTCCAGGATCGTAGATAGAATCCAGTTTCCTCCATCATTGATCTCCCTTCCTTATAGTCAGCCCACCCTCGTTCTGTAAACTTAACAGAATGTTGTCCACATGCAAATCAGTCATTCAAACTTTGCGAATTATGCGATGTCGACAAATGCAGTCGTAAACAATTTTGATAGGCATAGTGCTTGATTCCTTCTGTACAGGATGATAAGGAATGTAGTGATACTTTTCTTAAGTTCATCTGTTTCATCTACCTTCTCTATGAATCCTCTTCGTTCCTGTTCTTGTATAATGCTCCCGTACTTCTTTAACATATCTGAGTTTTGAGTAAGTCTTTGAAGGACGTTTTCTGTCCTTCTGTTCGTGACTGCTTAATTTATAGGCAATTCATCACGTTTTCAAGGTAACATGGCGGAATATTTGTTTTCTCAGAACTCAATTGATCTGTCCTGATAGACTTAAATATATGCATTGTTGTCTTCGGCTACCTCCCTACTATTTATTCCTATTGAATCTAAATTCAAAAATCTCTCCAGATTGAATTCTTTAACTTTGTGTGATACTAGAACATTACACATACTAGTCTTCGACGCGTTTGTTTTCTTACCGTATGTAAGTACCGAAAGCATTTATCCGATATTGGATTTCACGGCGGTCGGATCGTTTACACGGACTATATAATCTTTAACAATGTCTCCGTAGTGATATGAGCCTACCAGCAACGATATCTCGAATGAATCGTGCTTTGTCACCGTGTTCGCTATCTTTAAACCACGCAAATAACCGTTCTGTGTATCAATATTACGTATGTGATTCTGTATAGGCATGCCGATCATCTGTACTATCAGTACTTTGATTGACAATACGTGTCCTACATCGGTTTTCAGATAGATTGTTGACTTTTCTATGTGTCTCACGTTTTTTTCTGCACCTTCAAATGCCGATTAATATATTATTTATGTTCCCGCTATCTGTAAATTTCGTTAAGTTTTGCGTTTCAAAAGATGTTTGCCCTCCTTCGTCAAAAAGAATATCCGTATCGATAAAGAACTGATTTGAGCCTATTTGTGCCACGGCAGTTTTCAAAAGTACATTCGATTGCAATTCTGTCCGTTGAGAATACAAAATAGTAGTATTATGTTCCGTATCATCAATGTCATTTACGAGTTGAACGTTGGGCGAATTCGAAGATAGTGGGTTTAACGTGCATTACATTAGTTTGTGTGGTGTTTCTCATTACAATGTGCGTTTAGATTTACATTCGTTTAGTCTGTGTATACCAAGGTAGTTAAAGATAACAAATTTGTTCATACGGCATTATGTGTCGGCTGTTTTACTGCAATGAGTTGGTGGATGTATTTTGTGACATTAAACGCTAGGTCTAGTCTCAATATTCTTGTAAGATTTAGATTTCACCAATTTCGGATGTCGACTCTTTTGTCCTGTGTCCGGTATAACGATATCATCTAATATGCTTTCAGGGAGGTCCGTTATACCAACGTTTTTGTTCTATGTCCTCGCGCGAGATATTTTCTGACTTCAACGGGTAATTTGTAGACAATAATGGGAAGAAGTAGTGTGCCGTATGTTTCATGTGTCTTACCCAAAGTTTCTAGACCTTGACGCTACCTCCAATTTGATCGTAAAAAACTTCGTAAGCTTGTTTACTGATTTATAGGCGAAGGAATTTCTAAATCTAGTGCTTCGTGTTCTACTTCATGAGCTTTCAAGCAGTTACACTTTTGTATATTTGTAAGTAACTAGTTAAGATGTACGGACGACTCACATGAGTCCCAGAAGGTTTGCCATTCTGAAATCGTGCCTTCGAAAGTTGGAAGCGTAAGTTTTGGTCCGTTACTCTGATTAAAAGTTGCAGGAAATGTACTTTATTGCGTGTTGATTATAAGAATGGCTTGGGCAAACTGGTTTTCAAACGACAGTGCGTTGTGTATAGTATAGTATAGTTTTTGGATTTAAAGTGTGCGTTCTAGTACTTTAGTATTTGATTCAATGTGACGGGACTGCAGGATTTTGGACATTTGTATGAACTTACGTACGTGTCAAATCAAGGTTATCATATTAACCGAAAATTCATCTGAATGAAATAATCTAATTTACCACATCTTCCGGTTCCGTTAACTTTAGAATTTGTTCATTCAAGTCCTAAAACAATGTTTGTGTTTGCACAAGTTTTCCTAGTGTTGTAATGACTTCTACTTGATCGAATTTTGTATTCTCCTTTGTTTCATCTAATCTTCGGTATACCTTGAACTACACGTATTTTGCGACTGACTATCGGAACAACGGAACCGAAATTACGTTAGTGATTGCGAAAAGCAGATTAGCGCAAGTGAAAACACTTACATAACCGCAACTAGAACTTATGGCCGCAGTTATTGGAACTAGACTAGCTTTTCATGTAAAATCGACCTTCTAATGTAAAAACGTGGCTTTCTGGTCGGATAGCTGTATAGTATTGCACTGGTTAAATCATCGAAACTGTTTAAACGATTTATTGTGAATCGAGCGCGAGGAATAACAAAATCTACAAAATCAACATTAATGGAGATATTGCCCAAAAGAATGCAACCCAACCAATCTCTTAACACGAGGAATTGACGTCGATCAATACATCGATAGTGTCCTTTAAAAAAAGACAGAATTAGTTAACGGTATTGACAATTACAGAAAAAAAACGAAGACGAGGAATTTCTAAACAATGAAGTTCATACTGATCACTATGATATCAGTAACGTTATAGACAATTGGAAATATTGAAATTTTCAGGAAAGTGATTTGAGTAACTGCTTACGTTCAGCGGTTCATATTTAACTACCAATATACCGATATACCAAACATCTGAGATAAAAACACAAGGCAATATCCTAGCACTAGACAATTGTGACTCTTCATAGATGACGGTAGCTTTTTGAGATGCAATGGAAGGATTCACAGCGGAATCATTTTAGAGAATACCAAATTTCCGTATTTATTACCTGCGAATCATTTACTTACCAAACTGATAGTGACAGACGCACACGAGCGTTCACTTAATTCGGACTCAATGCTACGCTTACTTACGTATTACAATCGTACTGGGTACCGATACTTAGACACTATGTTAAGGAGTAATTGATCAAGTTTTCGCTGTTGTTAATCATTGTAATGTTACGTAAGTGTCACGTGTTGACATTATAGTCAAAATAGATATACATACATTCTATTCGCTTTTGCTATTGTTAGCTATATAGTTGTCCGATGTAACCTCTTAACGATATTGGTGTCAAGTTAACCTCTTAACGATATTGGTGTCAAGTGACCAGGATGAATTTACGGCTGAAATCGATACTAGCAGGACATAGTAGTGCCGTCTCCGGAATATTCCAGAAATTCGACGAAAAATGGGGAGAGCGGCACAAAACTTGTTGATTCCAATAACCTTCGAAACAGAAATCGTTAACTCTGATGATTATTTATTTAATTTAGAAAAAAAATACAGCCAATAGCAAAATTTATCTAAGTACAAACATCAACGCTAAACACACATGCCACAAGTTCGCAACATCACGCAAACGTACATGAATGCATAATTTTACATACCTTCATACAAGAGCTTGCGTTATTTTTTACGACAAAATTGAAACATATGTACGTGGTTTAGAATCCCTTGGTCAGACAGAGAATACATATGACCCATTATTGGTCCCTATCATATTGAAAAAGTTACCGGGGACGTACGCATAAATCTTACAAGACACCATGAATCAAATAGTTGGCAATTAAATGAACTACTACATATACTATCTCAAGAACTCAACATTATGGAGAGAGGCAATTCCTCTGATCATACGGAAACTTAAACCACTACAGCAGCATTTCACACCAATGCAAAGGTACGTACAAAATAAATCAACACAAATAAACGTAAAATCATGTGTACTTTTGTAACGAATCACATGTTCCCGTTAATTGCACTAAGATAATTGATCAAACAGCAAATATTTCTGTTGTTAAACAGCATCGTTTATGTTTTAACTGTCTTTGACCCCCAATATAGCTGATTGCAAATCACACAAAAGTTGCAGGAAATGTAAAATAAAGCAGCATACTAGTTTATGCAAAGACGAGGTTAAAAAGATGAAAAACAGAGTAACACTAATGAATATATTACTAGTAACACAATTCAGTAAACACAACACAACGCGAAGAAAACGGGTACAGTTCTTCACTCACAGACACAGACTAAAAACTGTCGTAGCACAAGTAAGTTCGGGCATTCAATGTACTTACACAAACACATTACTTGACAAGGGCGCACAGATGCCCTCATCACAGAAAAATAAGCTACAGAGCTTGATTTGACAATTACCAGACAGAAGACCATAAACTTGTCAGGATTTTGTGACACAAGTGATGGCACAGACAACGGCAAATTACCTATCAACGTTTTGATTGTACCAGAAATAGCTGTACCAATGAAGACTTATGTACGTAATATAACAAATTTAAAGTATTTGTTTGGCTTGAAATTAGACCATCCGGTCTCACATGACCCAATGGTTGAAGATTCTCTATTGAATTATATCTAATTCGATTATTACTGGTCAATTGTCGATGATAGAATAGTATGAGGAACAGGACCTACTACCGTCAAGTCGGAAATCCGTAACCTTCTGTCCGGCACAATCAATTGAATACCTGCAAATCCAGATCACACACTTACGTCAATGATGAACATATTAGTAGGTCACAAAGTTGAAGAGTAGAACTTTTATAATGGAGAAATTTATGGAAGTTGTAGCTGCTAGTATAAATAATAGTGACAACAAATCTGAAAACAGACAATTCCAAGATTTATATAAATCAAGTGGTAGAGGTTACCATATGGAAACATAAAGATATGTTGATAAGTTACCTTGTAAGGAGGAACACCACACCTTACTAGAAAACAGAAGTATTGAATAACAGAGAACAGAAAATGTCATTAAGCGTCTTAATCGTGAACTTACACTTTTACAGAAAAACGGAAAAATTATTAATGAACAAGAAAAACGTAGATTTATCGAGAGAGTTGATGAACGATCAGCCAAAACAATTGTTCATTCCATACCGCACCATCATTTCCGTAAAAAGTCGTCAACCACGCCAATCAGAATTGTATTTGACTGTAGCTGCAAACCTTCACCTATTAATCTAAGCTTAAATGATTGTTTGATGGATCTTTGGCCAAACTTTAATGATTTAACCGGAATTTTTCTCCGATTTAGAATGCACAAATACGCCGTCTCGACAGGTATAGAAAAAAGCCTTGCTTATTATGGGCCGGAGGAAGAGGATCGTGATGTTACCAGATTCTCTTATGCGTAGTAACCCGGATGACCCAAATAATCAACTAACCGCAAACAGATTCAAGTCAGTATAATTTGGAGCAACTTTCTCTCCGTTTATCCTAAATGCTGTTATACGTAAACATTTGACTGCAATTCAACAGACTGGACAGCAATGTTAAAGAAATACTTTTATGTTGACAATATTATATCGAGCTTTAATTAACAAAGAGCTTTGTTAGACTTCTTCCATGCATCACGTTTATTATTTGTATGATGCGAGAGCATAAGAAATTGAACATTTATCAAAATCATCATGTAACCGAGAAGCTTAATCCTTATGGAACAATTTTGTTCGGTGGATGGTGGGAGAGATTGAGAGGAATAACGAAAAACTGCATTAAACGAGCACATATGGACAATAAAACATTCAACACGATAATGACTGAAGTAGAACGTTTACTCAGTGATCGCCCACTAACATACGTTTCATCGGATCAAACGCGGACGACGAACCCCTTACTCCGTCACATTTATTATATTGAAAACGGACCAAGACGCTACCGTCTAACGGCCTTAAAGACTGTAGTTTACAACCAGGAACCAAAGACACTACGCATGAACCAGTAACTGGCTAGACAATCGAAGTTTCTTTCATTAATTCTTAAAAACTACATAAAAAGATGGAAGCAGGAATACATAAATTCGCTTAGGAAATATTACCGATACACAGATCGAAACACATAGAACATTAACGTCGGAAATATGTAGTATAGATTCAGGACTATGTATCTAGAGTAAATTGGACTTTGGCGATCATTGACAAATTATTTTACGGCAAAGATGGACTTACACGATCAGCCATAATTCGAACAAAAACTGGTTTGGTATCTAGACCAATCATCAAACTTGAATTCTTTGGAACTTTAAAATATAGCAGCTCAGAGTGAGGAAAAGACGAAAATAAAAACATAGACTAACATGTGTTAAATATAAATCGTGAAAAGTAAAATGATAACGTGTGATTAGCATATGGACATTAAAATTAATTTAAACCGTGGGCTGTTAAATATTTTACATATAAACTTTAAAATTTTACTAGTAATTTATTTTATTAGAACTTTAATAATTAATGTTGTGATCACTTTCATTTATTTTAAAGTAATTCATGTGCGGCCCAAGTATGTTAAGAGCAAAATCACAAACGCAACGTTCTCGCTGCCCATATTCATTGTAACATGTGTGACATGTTGACATTAGAGCTTGAATAGAAAGAATTATTCACACGAGTCATTATATCAGAGGGAGAGGTATCCATTGCCTCAAAAATGACAAAAATCTTTAATGCCCTAGACTCGTACGACTTAGCCAGGAAAGGATAAGGTTGGTACCTTTATATATCACAAAGTCGAAATGAACTATTGCCAGCTGGCCAAACCAAGACATTTTCCACATGGGTCATGACACAAGAGGTATATGTAGTAGTTGTATAATGGCCCATAGTACGTATGTCCTAGACCCGTACGAGTTTGTCAGGAGGGGATAACAAGGGTTGTGGTACTCCGATTCATCACGAAGTCGAAAAAAACTATTGCCGGATGGCCAAATTAAGAAATTCTCCACGTGGGTCATTATATCAGAGGAAGAAATAGGAATTGCCTCTAAAATGACCCATACTACTATACCCTAGACCGTACGACCTAGTCATCAAAGAGAAAGATGGGCACCTTTATATATCTCAAAGTCGAATTGAACTATTGACGACTTGTCAAACCAAAAGATTCTCCTCGTGGACCATGATACAGAGGTTAAGGTACTAATTACCTTTAAAATGACCAGCAAGTAAAAGTATGTTTGAATATTTTGATATACAAGAGTACTTCCCTTACCCTTTTCCTACCAATACGTACGGATCTATGGTATACGATACATGGGCCTTTTTAGAGAAAACACCTACGCTAATCTTTTTGTTAGCCCACAAGGAGAAACTCTTAGTTTGGTCTTTGTGATATACAAGAGTACTTCCCTTTGCTGTTCAACAGGTACGGGTCTAGGACATAAGAACCATGGGTAATTTTCGAGGCAACATTATTCCATACATCTGATATGTTTGACAACGCAATCAGGGTTAGTGCTATGGCCCATCTTAAAGGCAATGGCTACCTCTACCTCTGCTAATATGGTCCACGTTTAGATTATCTTAGTCGGTCAGCTGGCAATATTTCATTTTGACTTCGTTTTACACCGGGATACTATATCCCCCTTTAAACCGTCTGCTGACAAATTTGCACAGGTCTAGGGCATGATTGTTATGGGCCATTTTAGAGGAAATTTCTACCTCTACCACTGGTATAATGGTGTTAAGAATTGCGCTAATATTAACGTACCTTTTTGCGGTACGGCCGCTATCTTTGTGACGTCGCGTAATTGTTATACTTTATGTTGTATTGAATAGAAACGTATAATGGCAGACGTAGTTATATCTTTATCGCCTTAGACTTAGTTAACTTACGATCAAATACACAACGCAACGCAATAATCTACATTGGTGCCGTGACTTCAAACGGAGAGAATGGACATCAGCCGACTAAAATCCTTGAGAGCGGGGAACAAAGCAGCAGTAACAAAAGTTTTTAAAAAACTGGAGGAAGCCATAGGAGATTCACAAATAGACACGGAGGAAGTATCAACATTGCTCGAAGCAATTGAGAAGAAAAAGAAGACGTTAGCCTCAATAGATGAACAGATATTAAATGCAGTCGAATCAGAAGATATTACAAATGAAATTCTTGAAAAAGATGAGTATTATTTAGATTTAGAGGGTAAAATTCGAAAATTTAAGAAGTTCTTAAAGCCCGTAACAAACGCAACATCTTCTATACTAGATTCAAACGCACCAGAGTTTGTTCCGTACACAAACCCCTTTACTCACACAAGTCAGCCATTATCTCAGTCAAGTTCTACCTCAAGTAATAACCATCGCCTACCAAAGCTATCTCTTCCCAATTTTAATGGAGACATTCTACAATGGCAATATTTCTGGGATTCATACGAGACCACGATTCATCACAATCACACATTAACTGACATTCAGAAATTTTCGTACTTGAACTCATTGCTTCAATTTGAAGCTGCAAACGTAATTTCAGGATTGACCATGACAAATCCAAACTACCACAAAGCAATTGAATTATTGAGAAACCGCTATGGGCAACCACATAAAATCATTAATGCATATATGAGAGCACTACTTGATATACCCGCACCACATGATACATTAGAAAGTTTGAGAACATTTCATGACAAATCGGAAGCCTACATACGGGGTCTAGAGTCTCTCGGACAATGTCAGGAAATGTACGGATCGTTATTGATACCAGTAATTCTCGGGAAGATACCGCATGAAGTACGAAAAAATATAACACGAGAAAACGGGAGCGACAGTTGGAATATTCAATCGCTTCGAAACGCGATAGGTAAAGAGATTTCTATTCAAGAGTCCGGATACGGAGATTATACACAGACGTATTCAACCGCAACCCCTAGCGCAAATTTCATAACAGGCATTAAACGAGTAACTACAGATAAAACCCGTTCGATAAACACAACAGACAAATCATTAACCTCGAATCGGAAGAAACAATGCACATATTGTGACGGAAACCACTGGCCAAACGAATGTAAAGATATCATAGATCACGATAAAAGAGTAGCCATTATAAAAGAAAAGAGGTTATGCTTTAATTGTTTAGGTAAGCATAAAATAGCCGATTGCAAATCCAAGAATACGTGTAAGTGTTGCCACCGGAAGCATCACTCTTCATTATGTAAACAGAACTCGTACTCAAATAAACATCATATTGAAACTGAACAATCGCAAAATAAAGTAGACACAGAAACTTCTATGTTGTATACCGCTAGCGAAGAAAGGTCCACTGTTTTACTGAAAACCGCATTCAGTCCAGTCGTTCACAAAAATACATGTATAGATGCAAGAATACTCTTTGACGAGGGAGCTCAGCGCTCGTTTATAACCGAAGAACTAGCAGCTAAATTGGACATTAAAAAAGAAGGGTCTGAAACATTAAGTATAGCTACATTTGGAAGTACTACAAAAAAGGTGAGAAATCTTGACAAAACAACAATTAATCTTAAGTCTACAGAAGGAGAATTAATCCCTATTAAAGTTTTAATTGTACCAACCATTGCTTCACCACTTCAAACCCACAACATAGGAATCACGCAGAAGTTTTCATATTTACGTGGTCTACAATTAGCACACCCAGTCATGGATGGAGAGCAATTTGAAATATCCTTATTAATTGGAGGTGATTTCTACTGGGACATAGTTCAAGACAAAATAGTGCGTGGAAACGGTCCAACCGCAGTTAACTCGAAAATTGGATATTTACTTTCCGGTCCTGTCCCTACGCGAAACAGTAATGCATCTTTCTCAATGATGAATATACTAGTATGTCACAAACAAGAAGAGTGCGATCTTGAAAAATTTTGGCAGCTTGAATCGTTGGGAATTGACGCTAAAGAACAAAATGATCCAGACCTAGCTGAATCAATTGAAAATTACTTACAAACCTCTATTACGAAGAAAAATGATCAGTATATTACGAAATTACCATGGAGAGAGAATGCGCCAGAACTACCGACAAATGAAGACATCGCAAAACGCAGAACGGAAAGCGTTATTCGTCGCCTTAAGAAGGATCCCGAGATGTTCCGAAAGTATGGTGAGATAATTACAGACCAAGAACAAAGAGGATTCATTGAAAAGGTATGTGATGAAAGTACATGCACAAACAAGGTTCATTACATTCCGCATCATCCCGTAAAAAAGGATTCAGTCACCACCCCGATACGCATAGTATATAACTGTAGCTGTAGAGCGAACGACAGTAGTCCTTGTCTTAACGATTGCCTAGCAACATATCCACCAATTATGACTGATTTGACGGAGATATTAGTACGCTTTAGAATGTATAAATATGCAGTTACAGCGGATATTGAAAAAGCATTTTTGCATATTGAATTAGATGTTGATGACAGAGATGTCACAAGATTTTATTGGTTAGAGAATCCCATGGACACAGAAAGCCGTTTGATTACTTACCGGTTTAAGGTTGTACTTTTCGGCGCCACCTGTTCGCCATTCATGTTAAGCGCCACGCTAATGAAACATTTTAGAGACAATCCGTCAACTACATCAACAGAATTACAGAGAAATTTATACGTGGATAACGTTCTAACCAGTTTTACAGATAAACAATCCCTTTTAAAATTCTACACGGAGTCAAGAAAATTATTGTCAGAGGCAGGATTCAACTTACGGTCTTGGAATTCTAATAGTACGGAATTACAGAACGTCGCAGGACAAGACAAGATCGGCGACAATGACGACATAGTCAAAATTTTAGGCATGAGATGGGATAGGGAATCCGACGATTTGAAATTTCAACAGATTGAATTTATGGAAAAGAACAAAATGATAACAAAACGTGAGGTTTTGCGCACATCTTCTAGAATTTTCGACCCCCTTGGATTAATTACGCCAATTACGGTGAAAGCTCAGCTGTTATCAAGACCGACACAGGAATCACCAACCGTCCGATTGTGAAGCTCTATCCGTTGGAAATACGCAGTACACATGATGACAGTGAATGAACTTTTCTGCCCTGGAGAACTTTTCTGCCCTGGAGAAATTAGTGGATGTATAGACTGTTCAATTAACTCCAGTTATTATATAGACTTGTAAAAGTGTTAAATTATTCAGACGTGAACAGTTAAAATACTATTGAGAGACTTTAAATATGATTTTATTTCTTTTTATGTCACAATTTACGAATTTTTCATATTGTATTTCAAATTTAAGTTAAATATCATTTTCTGCGGCCCCAGAATGTTAAGAATTGCGCTAATATTAACGTACCTTTTTGCGGTACGGCCGCTATCTTTGTGACGTCGCGTAATTGTTATACTTTATGTTGTATTGAATAGAAACGTATAATGGCAGACGTAGTTATATCTTTATCGCCTTAGACTTAGTTAACTTACGATCAAATACACAACGCAACGCAATAATCTACAAATGGCCTACGTGGAGAATCTCATAGTTTGGCCAGCCGGCAATAATTCAGATCGAATTCGTTGTATACCGTGACACCTTATTCCCCCTATTAACCCTTTACTGACAAAATCGTACGGGTCTAGGGTATAAATGCTCTGAGCCATTTTAAAGGCAATAAGTACCTCTTCCTCTGGTATCATTGCCCACGTGGAGAATCTTTTCGTTTGGCCAGCCGGCAATAGTTCATTTTCGAATTTGTGATATACCAGGGTACCCCCCCCCCCCACTTTATCCTTTCCTGACTAACTCGTACGGGTCTAGGGCATTAGTGCTCTGGGCCATTTTAGAGGCAATACCAACCTCTACCTCTGGTATAATGGTCGATGTGGAGAATCTCTTAGTTTGGCCAGCCGGCAATAGTTCAGTTCGAATTCGTTGTATCCGGGATACCATATGCTCCCTTTGAACCCTCTACTGACAAACTCGTACGGGTCTAGGGTATAAGTGTTATGGGCCATTTTAAAGGCAATAAGTACCTCTTCCTCTGGTATCATTACCCACGTGGAGAATCTCTTCGTTTGGCCAGCCAGCAATAGTTCATTTTCGAATTTGTGATATACCAGGGTACCACCCCCCTTATCCTTTTCTGACTAACTCGTACGGGTCTAGGGCATAAGTGCTCTGGGCCATTTTAGAGGCAATACCAACATCTACCTCTGGTATAATGGTCGGTGTGGAGAATATCTTAGTTTGGCCAGCCGGCAATAGTTGAATTCGAATTCGTTGTATCTTGGATTCCATATCCCCCCTTTGAACCCTTTACTGACAAACTCGTACGGGTCTAGGGTATAAGTGCTATGGGCCATTTTAAAGGCAATAAGTACCTCTTCCGCTGGTATCATTGCCCACGTGGAGAATTTCTTCGTTTGGCCAGCCGGCAATAGTTCATTTTCGAATTTGTGATATACCAGGGTACCCCCCTTATCCTTTTCTGACTAACTCGTACGGGTCTAAGGCATAAGTGCTATGGGCTATTTTAGAGGCAATACCAACCTCTACCTCTGGTATAATTGTCGATGTGGAGAATCTCTTAGTTTGGCCAGCCGGCAATAGTTCAGTTCGAATTCGTTGTATCCGGGATACCATATCCCCCCTTTGAACCCTCTACTGAAAAGCTCGTACGGGACTAGGGTATAAGTGCTGTGGGCCATTTTAAAGGCAATAAGTACCTCTTCCTCTGGTATCATTGCCCACGTGGAGAATCTCTTCGTTTGGCCAGCCGGCAATAGTTCATTTTCGAATTTGTGATATACCAGGGTACCCCCCTTATCCTTTTCTGACTAACTCGTACGGGTCTAGGGCATAAGTGCTATGGGCCATTTTAGGGTCAATACCAACCTCTACCTCTGGTATAATGGTCGATGTGGAGAATCTCTTAGTTTGGCCAGCCGGCAATAGTTCAGTTCGAATTCGTTGTATCCGGGATACCTTATCCCCCCTTTGAACCCTCTACTGACAAACTCGTACGGGACTAGGGTATAAGTGCTATGGGCCATTTCAAAGGCAATAAGTTCCTCTTCCTCTGGTATCATTGCCAACTTGGAGAATCTCTTCGTTTGGCCAGCCGGCAATAGTTCATTTTCGAATTTGTGATATACCAGGGTACCCCCCTTATCCTTTTCTGACTAAATCGTACGGGTCTAGGGCATAAGTGCTATGGGCCATTTTAGGGCCAATACCAAGCTCTACCTCTGCTATAATGGTCGATGTGGAGAATCTCTTAGTTTGGCCAGCCGGCAATAGTTCAGTTCGAATTCGTTGTATCCGGGATACCATATCCCCCCTTTGAACCCTCTACTGACAAACTCGTACGGGTCTAGGGTATAATTTGTATGGGCCATTTTAAAGGCAATAAGTACCTCTTCCTCTGGTATCATTGCCCACGTGTAGAATCTCTTCGTTTGGCCAGTCGGCAATAGTTTATTTTCGAATTTGTGATATACCAGGGTACACCCTTTATCCTTTTCTGACTAACTCGTACGGGTCTAGGGCATAAGTGCTATGGGCCATTTTAGGGCCAATACCAACCTCTACCTCTGGTATAATGGTCGATGTGGAGAATCTCTTAGTTTGGCCAGCCGGCAATAGTTCAGTTCGAATTCGTTGTATCCGGGATACCATTTCCCCCCTTTGAACCCTCTACTGACAAACTCGTACGGGACTAGGGTATAAGTGCTTTGGGCCATTTTAAAGGCAATAAGTACCTCTTCCTCTGGTATCATTGCCCACGTGGAGAATCTCTTCGTTTGGCCAGCCGGCAATAGTTCATTTTCGAATTTGTGATATACCAGGGTACGCCCCCCCCTTATTCTTTTCTGACTAACTCGTACGGGTCTAGGGCATAAGTGCTATGGGCCATTTTAGAGGCAAAACCAACCTCTACCTCTGGTATAATGGTCGGTGTGGAGAATCTCTTATTTTGGCCAGCCGGCAATAGTTCAGTTCGAACTCTTTGTATCTTGGATTCCATATCCCCCCTTTGAACACGCTACGGACAAACTAGTACGGGTCTAGGGTATAAGTGCTATGGGCCATTTTAAAGGCAATAAGTACCTCTTCCTCTGGTATCATTGCCCACGTGGAGAATCTTTTCGTTTGGCCAGCCGGCAATAGTTCAGTTCGAATTCGTTGTATCCGGGATACCATATCCCCCCTTTGAACCCTCTACTGACAAACTCGTACGGGTCTAGGGTATAATTTGTATGGGCCATTTTAAAGGCAATAAGTACCTCTTCCTCTGGTATCATTGCCCACGTGGAGAATCTCTTCGTTTGGCCAGCCGGCAATAGTTTATTTTTGAATTTGTGATATACCAGGGTACCCCCCCTTATCCTTTTCTGACTAACTCGTACGGGTCTAGGGCATAAGTGCTATGGGCCATTTTAGAGGCAATACCAACCTCTACCTCTTGTGTAATGGTCGATATGGAGAATCTCTTAGTTTGGCCAGCCGGCAATAGTTCAGTTCGAATTCGTTGTATCCGGGATACCATATCCCCCCTTTGAACCCTCTACTGACAAACTCGTACGGGTCTAGGGTATAATTTGTATGGGCCATTTTAAAGGCAATAAGTACCTCTTCCTCTGGTATCATTGCCCACGTGGAGAATCTCTTCGTTTGGCCAGCCGGCAATAGTTTATTTTTGAATTTGTGATATACCAGGGTACCCCCTTTATCATTTTCTGACTAACTCGTACGGGTCTAGGGCATAAGTGCTATGGGCCATTTTAGAGGCAATACCAACCTCTACCTCTTGTATAATGGTCGATATGGAGAATCTCTTAGTTTGGCCAGCCGGCAATAGTTCAGTTCGAATTCGTTGTATCCGGGATACCATATCCCCCCTTTGAACCCTCTACAGACAAACTCGTACGGGTCTAGGGTATAATTTGTATGGGCCATTTTAAAGGCAATAAGTACCTCTTCCTCTGGTATCATTGCCCACGTGGAGAATCTCTTCGTTTGGCCAGCCGGCAATAGTTCATTTTCGAATTTGTGATATACCAGGGTACCCCCCCCCCCTTATCCTTTTCTGACTAACTCGTACGGGTCTAGGGCATAAGTGCTCTGGGCCATTTTAGAGGCAATACCAACCTCTACCTCTGGTATAATTGTCGATGTGGAGAATCTCTTAGTTTGGCCAGCCGGCAATAGTTCAGTTCGAATTCGTTGTATCCGGGATACCATATCCCCCCTTTGAACCCTCTACTGACAAACTCGTACGGGACTAGGGTATAAGTGCTATGGGCCATTTTAAAGGCAATAAGTTCCTCTTCCTCTGGTATCATTGCCCACTTGGAGAATCTCTTCGTTTGGCCAGCCGGCAATAGTTCATTTTCGAATTTGTGATATACCAGGGTACCCCCCTTATCCTTTTCTGACTAACTCGTACGGGTCTAGGGCATAAGTGCTATGGGCCATTTTAGGGCCAATACCAACCTCTACCTCTGGTATAATTGTCGATGTGGAGAATCTCTTAGTTTGGCCAGCCGGCAATAGTTCAGTTCGAATTCGTTGTATCCGGGATACCATATCCCCCCTTTGAACCCTCTACTGACAAACTCGTACGGGTCTAGGGTATAATTTGTATGGGCCATTTTAAAGGCAATAAGTACCTCTTCCTCTGGTATCATTGCCCACGTGTAGAATCTCTTCGTTTGGCCAGTCGGCAATAGTTTATTTTCGAATTTGTGATATACCAGGGTACACCCTTTATCCTTTTCTGACTAACTCGTACGGGTCTAGGGCATAAGTGCTATGGGCCATTTTAGGGCCAATACCAACCTCTACCTCTGGTATAATGGTCGATGTGGAGAATCTCTTAGTTTGGCCAGCCGGCAATAGTTCAGTTCGAATTCGTTGTATCCGGGATACCATTTCCCCCCTTTGAACCCTCTACTGACAAACTCGTACGGGACTAGGGTATAAGTGCTTTGGGCCATTTTAAAGGCAATAAGTACCTCTTCCTCTGGTATCATTGCCCACGTGGAGAATCTCTTCGTTTGGCCAGCCGGCAATAGTTCATTTTCGAATTTGTGATATACCAGGGTACGCCCCCCCTTATTCTTTTCTGACTAACTCGTACGGGTCTAGGGCATAAGTGCTATGGGCCATTTTAGAGGCAAAACCAACCTCTACCTCTGGTATAATGGTCGGTGTGGAGAATCTCTTATTTTGGCCAGCCGGCAATAGTTCAGTTCGAACTCTTTGTATCTTGGATTCCATATCCCCCCTTTGAACACGCTACGGACAAACTAGTACGGGTCTAGGGTATAAGTGCTATGGGCCATTTTAAAGGCAATAAGTACCTCTTCCTCTGGTATCATTGCCCACGTGGAGAATCTTTTCGTTTGGCCAGCCGGCAATAGTTCAGTTCGAATTCGTTGTATCCGGGATACCATATCCCCCCTTTGAACCCTCTACTGACAAACTCGTACGGGTCTAGGGTATAATTTGTATGGGCCATTTTAAAGGCAATAAGTACCTCTTCCTCTGGTATCATTGCCCACGTGGAGAATCTCTTCGTTTGGCCAGCCGGCAATAGTTTATTTTTGAATTTGTGATATACCAGGGTACCCCCCCTTATCCTTTTCTGACTAACTCGTACGGGTCTAGGGCATAAGTGCTATGGGCCATTTTAGAGGCAATACCAACCTCTACCTCTTGTGTAATGGTCGATATGGAGAATCTCTTAGTTTGGCCAGCCGGCAATAGTTCAGTTCGAATTCGTTGTATCCGGGATACCATATCCCCCCTTTGAACCCTCTACTGACAAACTCGTACGGGTCTAGGGTATAATTTGTATGGGCCATTTTAAAGGCAATAAGTACTTCTTCCTCTGGTATCATTGCCCACGTGGAGAATCTCTTCGTTTGGCCAGCCGGCAATAGTTTATTTTTGAATTTGTGATATACCAGGGTACCCCCTTTATCATTTTCTGACTAACTCGTACGGGTCTAGGGCATAAGTGCTATGGGCCATTTTAGAGGCAATACCAACCTCTACCTCTTGTATAATGGTCGATATGGAAAATCTCTTAGTTTGGCCAGCCGGCAATAGTTCAGTTCGAATTCGTTGTATCCGGGATACCATATCCCCCCTTTGAACCCTCTACAGACAAACTCGTACGGGTCTAGGGTATAATTTGTATGGGCCATTTTAAAGGCAATAAGTACCTCTTCCTCTGGTATCATTGCCCACGTGGAGAATCTCTTCGTTTGGCCAGCCGGCAATAGTTCATTTTCGAATTTGTGATATACCAGGGTACCCCCCCCCCTTATCCTTTTCTGACTAACTCGTACGGGTCTAGGGCATAAGTGCTCTGGGCCATTTTAGAGGCAATACCAACCTCTACCTCTGGTATAATTGTCGATGTGGAGAATCTCTTAGTTTGGCCAGCCGGCAATAGTTCAGTTCGAATTCGTTGTATCCGGGATACCATATCCCCCCTTTGAACCCTCTACTGACAAACTCGTACGGGACTAGGGTATAAGTGCTATGGGCCATTTTAAAGGCAATAAGTTCCTCTTCCTCTGGTATCATTGCCCACTTGGAGAATCTCTTCGTTTGGCCAGCCGGCAATAGTTCATTTTCGAATTTGTGATATACCAGGGTACCCCCCTTATCCTTTTCTGACTAACTCGTACGGGTCTAGGGCATAAGTGCTATGGGCCATTTTAGGGCCAATACCAACCTCTACCTCTGGTATAATTGTCGATGTGGAGAATCTCTTAGTTTGGCCAGCCGGCAATAGTTCAGTTCGAATTCGTTGTATCCGGGATACCATATCCCCTCTTTGAACCCTCTACTGACAAACTCGTACGGGTCTACGGTATAATTTGTATGGGCCATTTTAAAGGCAATAAGTACCTCTTCCTCTGGTATCATTTCCCACGTGTAGAATCTCTTCGTTTTGCCAGCCGGCAATAGTTTATTTTCGAATTTGTGATATACCAGGGTACACCCTTTATCCTTTTCTGACTAACTCGTAAGGGTCTAGGGCATAAGTGCTATGGGCCATTTTAGGGCCAATACCAACCTCTACCTCTGGTATAATGGTCGATGTGGAGAATCTCTTATTTTGGCCAGCCGGCAATAGTTCAGTTCGAATTCGTTGTATCCGGGATACCATTTCCCCCCTTTGAACCCTCTACTGACAAACTCGTACGGGACTAGGGTATAAGTGCTATGGGCCATTTTATAGGCAATAAGTACCTCTTCCTCTGGTATCATTGCCCACGTGGAGAATCTCTTCGTTTGGCCAGCCGGCAATAGTTCATTTTCGAATTTGTGATATACCAGGGTACCCCCCCCCCCACCTTATCCTTTTCTGACTAACTCGTACGGGTCTAGGGCATAAGTGCTCTGGGCCATTTTAGAGGCAATACCAACCTCTACCTCTGGTATAATGGTCGGTGTGGAGAATCTCTTATTTTGGCCAGCCGGCAATAGTTCAGTTCGAACTCTTTGTATCTTGGATTCCATATCCCCCCTTTGAACACGCTACGGACAAACTAGTACGGGTCTAGGGTATAAGTGCTATGGGCCATTTTAAAGGCAATAAGTACCTCTTCCTCTGGTATCATTGCCCACGTGGAGAATCTTTTCGTTTGGCCAGCCGGCAATAGTTCATTTTCGAATTTGTGATATACCAGGGCACCCCCCTTATCCTTTTCTGACTAACTCGTACGGGTCTAGGGCATAAATGCTATAGGCCATTTTAGAGGCAATACCAACCTCTACCTCTGGTATAATGGTCGGTGTGGAGAATCTCTTAGTTTGGCCAGCCGGCAATAGTTCAGTTCGAAATCGTTGTATCTTGGATTCCATATCCCCCTTTGAACCCTCTACTGACAAACTCGTACGGGTCTAGGGTATAAGTGCTTTGGGCCATTTTAAAGGCAATAAGTACCTCTTCGTCTGGTATGATTGCCCACGTGGAGAATCTCTTCGTTTGGCCAGCCGGCAATAGTTCATTTTCGAATTTGTGATATACCAGGGTACCCCCTTATCCTTTTCTGACTAACTCGTACGGGTCTAGGGCATAAGTGCTATGGGCCATTTTAGAGGCAATACCAACCTCTACCTCTGGTATAATGGTCGGTGTGGAGAATCTCTTAGTTTGGCCAGCCGGCAATAGTTCAGTTCGAATTCGTTGTATCTTGGATTCCATATCCCCCTTTGAACCCTCTACTGACAAACTCGTACGGGTCTAGGGTATAAGTGCTATGAGCCATTTTAAAGGCAATAAGTACCTCTTCCTCTGGTATCATTACCCACGTGGAGAATCTCTTCGTTTAGCCAGCCGGCAATAGTTCAATTCGAACTCTTTGTATCTTGGATTCCATATCCCCCTTTGAACACTCTACTGACAAACTTGTACGGGTCTAGGGTATAAGTGCTCTGGGTCATTTTAAAGGCAATAAGTACCTCTTCCTCTGGTATCATTGCCCACGTGGAGAATCTCTTCGTTTGGCCAGCCGGCAATAGTTTATTTTCGAATTTGTGATATACCAGGGTACCCCATTTTATCCTTTTCTGACTAACTCGTACGGGTCTAGGGCATAAGTGCTCTGGGCCATTTTAGAGGCAATACCAACCTCTACCTCTGGTATAATGGTCGGTGTGAAGAATCTCTTAGTTTGGCCAGCCGGCAATAGTTCAGTTTGAATTTGTTGTATCTTGGATTCCATATCCCCCTTTTGAACCCTCTACTGACAAACTCGTACGGGTCTAGGGTATAAGTGCTATGGGCCATTTTAAAGGCAAAGAGTACTTCTTCCTCTGGTATCATTGCCCACGTGGAGAATCTCTTCGTTTGGCCAGCCGGCAATAGTTCATTTTCGAATTTGTGATATACCAGGGTACCCCCCCCTTATCCTTTTCTGACTAACTCGTACGGGTCTAGGGCATAAGTGCTATAGGCCATTTTAGAGGCAATACCAACCTCTACCTCTGGTATAATGGTCGGTGTGGAGAATCTCTTAGTTTGTCCAGCCGGCAATAGTTCAGTTCGAATTCGTTGTATCTTGGATTCCATATCCCCCCCTTTGAACCCTCTACTGACAAACTCGTACGGGTCTAGGGTATAAGTGCTATAGGCCATTTTAAAGGCAATAAGTACCTCTTCCGCTGGTATCATTGCCCACGTGGAGAATCTCTTCGTTTGGCCAGCCGGCAATAGTTCATTTTCGAATTTGTGATATACTAGTGTAACCCCCTTATCCTTTTCATACTATCTCTTACGGGTCTAGGGCATAAGTGTTATGTGCCATTTTAGAGGCAATACCAACCTCTACCTCTGGTATAATGGTCGGTGTGGAGAATCTCTTCGTTTGGCCAGCCGGCAATAGTTCATTTTCGAATTTGTGATATACCAGGGTACCCCCCCCCCCTTATCCTTTTCCGACTAACTCGTACGGGTCTAGGGCATAAGTGCTATGGGCCATTTTAGAGGCAATACCAACCTCTACCTCTGGTATAATGTTCGGTGTAAAGAATCTCTTAGTTTGGCCAGCCGGCAATAGTTAAGTTCGAATTCGTTGTATCTTGGATTCCATATCCCCCCTTTGAACCCTCTACTGACAAACTCGTACGGGTCTAGGGTATAAGTGCTATAGGCCATTTTAAAGGCAATAAGTACCTCTTCCGCTGGTATCATTGCTCACGTGGAGAATCTCTTCGTTTGGCCAGCCGGCAATAGTTCATTTTCGAATTTGTGATATACCAGGGTACCCCCCCCCCCTTATCCTTTTCTGACTAACTCGTACGGGTCTAGGGCATAAGTGCTATAGGCCATTTTAGAGGCAATACCAACCTCTACCTCTGGTATAATGGTCGGTGTGGAGAATCTCTTAGTTTGGCCAGCCGGATATAGTTCAGTTCGAATTCGTTGTATCTTGGATTCCATATCGCCCCTTTGAACCCTCTACTGACAAACTCGTACGGGTCTAGGGTATAAGTGCTATAGGCCATTTTAAAGGCAATAAGTACCTTTTCCGCTGGTATCATTGCCCACGTGGAGAATCTCTTCGTTTGGCCAGCCGGCAATAGTTCATTTTCGAATTTGTGATATACCAGGGTAACCCCCTTGTCCTTTTCATACTATCTCTTACGGGTCTAGGGCATAAGTGTTATGGGCCATTTTAGAGGCAATACCAACCTCTACCTCTGGTATAATGGTCGGTGTGGAGAATCTCTAAGTTTGGCCAGCCGGCAATAGTTCAGTTCGAATTTGTTGTATCTTGGATTCCATATCCCCCCTTTGAACCCTCTACTGACAAACTCGTACGGGTCTAGGGTATAAGTGCTATGGGCCATTTTAAAGGCAATAAGTACCTCTTCCTCTGGTATCATTACCCACATGGAGAATCTCTTCGTTTGGCCAGCCGGCAATAGTTCATTTTCGAATTTGTGATATACCAGGGTACCCCCCTTATCCTTTTCTGACTAACTCGTACGGGTCTAGGGCATAAGTGCTTTGGGCCATTTTAGAGGCAATACCAACCTCTACCTCTGGTATAATGGTCGGTGTGGAGAATCTCTTAGTTTGGCCAGCCGGCAATAGTTGAATTCGAATTCGTTGTATCTTGGATTCCATATCCCCCCTTTGAACCCTCTACTGACAAACTCGTACGGGTCTAGGGTATAAGTGCTATGGGCCATTTTAAAGGCAATAAGTACCTCTTCCTCTGGTATCATTGCCCACGTGGAGAATCTCTTCGTTTGGCCAGCCGGCAATAGTTCATTTTCGAATTTGTGATATACCAGGGTACCCCCCCTTATCCTTTTCTGACTAACTCGTACGGGTCTAGGGCATAAGTGCTTTGGGCCATTTTAGAGGCAATACCAACCTCTACCTCTGGTATAATGGTCGGTGTGGAGAATCTCTTAGTTTGGCCAGCCGGCAATAGTTCAGTTCGAATTCGTTGTATCCGGGATACCATATCCCCCCTTTGAACCCTCTACTGACAAACTCGTACGGGTCTAGGGTATAATTTGTATGGGCTATTTTAGAGGCAATAAGTACCTCTTCCTCTGGTATCATTGCCCACGTGGAGAATCTCTTCGTTTGGCCAGCCGGCAATAGTTCATTTTCGAATTTGTGATATACCAGGGTACCCCCCCTTATCCTTTTCTGACTAACTCGTACAGGTCTAGGGCATAAGTGCTATAGGCCATTTTAGAGGCAATACCAACCTCTACCTCTGGTATAATGGTCGGTGTGGAGAATCTCTTAGTTTGTCCAGCCGGCAATAGTTCAGTTCGAATTCGTTGTATCTTGGATTCCATATCCCCCCTTTGAACCCTCTACTGACAAACTCGTACGGGTCTAGGGTATAAGTGCTATAGGCCATTTTAAAGGCAATAAGTACCTCTTCCGCTGGTATCATTGCCCACGTGGAGAATCTCTTCGTTTGGCCAGCCGGCAATAGTTCATTTTCGAATTTGTGATATACTAGTGTAACCCCCTTATCCTTTTCATACTATCTCTTACGGGTCTAGCGCATAAGTGTTATGGGCCATTTTAGAGGCAATACCAACCTCTACCTCTGGTATAATGGTCGGTGTGGAGAATCTCTTCGTTTGGCCAGCCGGCAATAGTTCATTTTCGAATTTGTGATATACCAGGGTACCCCCCCCCCCCCCCTTATCCTTTTCCGACTAACTCGTACGGGTCTAGGGCATAAGTGCTATGGGCCATTTTAGAGGCAATACCAACCTCTACCTCTGGTATAATGTTCGGTGTGAAGAATCTCTTAGTTTGGCCAGCCGGCAATAGTTAAGTTCGAATTCGTTGTATCTTGGATTCCATATCCCCCCTTTGAACCCTCTACTGACAAACTCGTACGGGTCTAGGGTATAAGTGCTATGGGCCATTTTAAAAGGCAAAACATACCTCTTCCTCTGGTGTCATTGCCCACGTGGAGAATCTCTTCGTTTGGCCAGCCGGCAATAGTTCATTTTCGAATTTGTGATATACCAGGGTACCACCTTATCCTTTTCTGACTATCTCTTACGGGTCTAGGGCATAAGTGTTATGGGCCATTTTAAAGGCAATACCAACCTCTACCTCTGGTATAATGGTCGTTGTGGAGAATCTCTAAGTTTGGCCAGCCGGCAATAGTTCAGTTCGAATTTGTTGTATCTTGGATTCCATATCCCCCTTTGAACCCTCTACTGACAAACTCGTACGGGTCTAGGGTATAAGTGCTATGGGCCATTTTAAAGGCAATAAGTACCTCTTCCGCTGGTATCATTGCTCACGTGGAGAATCTCTTCGTTTGGCCAGCCGGCAATAGTTCATTTTCGAATTTGTGATATACCAGGGTACCCCCCCCCCCCCCTTATCCTTTTCTGACTAACTCGTACGGGTCTAGGGCATAAGTGCTATAGGCCATTTTAGAGGCAATACCAACCTCTACCTCTGGTATAATGGTCGGTGTGGAGAATCTCTTAGTTTGGCCAGCCGGATATAGTTCAGTTCGAATTCGTTGTATCTTGGATTCCATATCCCCCCTTTGAACCCTCTACTGACAAACTCGTACGGGTCTAGGGTATAAGTGCTATAGGCCATTTTAAAGGCAATAAGTACCTCTTCCGCTGGTATCATTGCCCACGTGGAGAATCTCTTCGTTTGGCCAGCCGGCAATAGTTCATTTTCGAATTTGTGATATACTAGTGTAACCCCCTTATCCTTTTCATACTATCTCTTACGGGTCTAGCGCATAAGTGTTATGGGCCATTTTAGAGGCAATACCAACCTCTACCTCTGGTATAATGGTCGGTGTGGAGAATCTCTTCGTTTGGCCAGCCGGCAATAGTTCATTTTCGAATTTGTGATATACCAGGGTACCCCCCCCCTTATCCTTTTCCGACTAACTCGTACGGGTCTAGGGCATAAGTGCTATGGGCCATTTTAGAGGCAATACCAACCTCTACCTCTGGTATAATGTTCGGTGTGAAGAATCTCTTAGTTTGGCCAGCCGGCAATAGTTAAGTTCGAATTCGTTGTATCTTGGATTCCATATCCCCCCTTTGAACCCTCTACTGACAAACTCGTACGGGTCTAGGGTATAAGTGCTATGGGCCATTTTAAAAGGCAAAACATACCTCTTCCTCTGGTGTCATTGCCCACGTGGAGAATCTCTTCGTTTGGCCAGCCGGCAATAGTTCATTTTCGAATTTGTGATATACCAGGGTACCACCTTATCCTTTTCTGACTATCTCTTACGGGTCTAGGGCATAAGTGTTATGGGCCATTTTAAAGGCAATACCAACCTCTACCTCTGGTATAATGGTCGTTGTGGAGAATCTCTAAGTTTGGCCAGCCGGCAATAGTTCAGTTCGAATTTGTTGTATCTTGGATTCCATATCCCCCCTTTGAACCCTCTACTGACAAACTCGTACGGGTCTAGGGTATAAGTGCTATGGGCCATTTTAAAGGCAATAAGTACCTCTTCCGCTGGTATCATTGCTCATGTGGAGAATCTCTTCGTTTGGCCAGCCGGCAATAGTTCATTTTCGAATTTGTGATATACCAGGGTTACCCCCCCCCCTTATCCTTTTCTGACTAACTCGTACGGGTCTAGGGCATAAGTGCTATAGGCCATTTTAGAGGCAATACCAACCTCTACCTCTGGTATAATGGTCGGTGTGGAGAATCTCTTAGTTTGGCCAGCCGGATATAGTTCAGTTCGAATTCGTTGTATCTTGGATTCCATATCGCCCCTTTGAACCCTCTACTGACAAACTCGTACGGGTCTAGGGTATAAGTGCTATAGGCCATTTTAAAGGCAATAAGTACCTCTTCGTCTGGTATGATTGCCCACGTGGAGAATCTCTTCGTTTGGCCAGCCGGCAATAGTTCATTTTCGAATTTGTGATATACCAGGGTAACCCCCTTATCCTTTTCATACTATCTCTTACGGGTCTAGGGCATAAGTGTTATGGGCCATTTTAGAGGCAATACCAACCTCTACCTCTGGTATAATGGTCGGTGTGGAGAATCTCTAAGTTTGGCCAGCCGGCAATAGTTCAGTTCGAATTTGTTGTATCTTGGATTCCATATCCCCCCTTTGAACCCTCTACTGACAAACTCGTACGGGTCTAGGGTATAAGTGTTATGGGCCATTTTAAAGGCAATAAGTACCTCTTCCTCTGGTATCATTACCCACGTGGAGAATCTCTTCGTTTGGCCAGCCGGCAATAGTTCATTTTCGAATTTGTGATATACCAGGGTACCCCCCCTTATCCTTTTCTGACTAACTCGTACGGGTCTAGGGCATAAGTGCTTTGGGCCATTTTAGAGGCAATACCAACCTCTACCTCTGGTATAATGGTCGGTGTGGAGAATCTCTTAGTTTGGCCAGCCGGCAATAGTTCAGTTCGAATTCGTGGTATCTCGGATTCCATATCCCCCCTTTGAACTCTCTACTGACAAACTCGTACGGGTCTGGAGTATAAGTGCTATGAGCCATTTTAAAGGCAATAAGTACCTCTTCCTCTGGTATCATTGCCCACGTGGAGAATCTCTTCGTTTGGCCAGCCGGCAATAGTTCATTTTCGAATTTGTGATATACCAGGGTACCCCCCCCCCCTTATCCTTTTCTGACTAACTCGTACGGGTCTAGGGCATAAGTGCTATGGGCCATTTTAGAGGCAATACCAACCTCTACCTCTGGTATAATGGTCGGTGTGGAGAATCTCTTAGTTTGGCCAGCCGGCAATATTTCAGATCGAATTCGTTGTATCTTGGATTCCATATCCCCCCTTTGAACCCTCTACTGACAAACTCGTACGGGTCTAGGGCATAAGTGCTATAGGCCATGTTAGAGGCAATACCAACCTCTACCTCTGGTATGATGGTCAATGTGGAGAATCTCTTAGTTTGGCCAAGCGGCAATAGTTCAGTAAGAATTCGTTGTAAACCGGATACCATGTCCCCCCTTTGAACCCTCTACTAACAAACCCGTACGGGTCTAGAGTATAAGTGCTATGGGCCATTTTAAAGGCAATAAGTACCTCTTCGTCTGATACCATTGCCCACGTGGAGAATCTCTTCGTTTGGCCAGCCGGCAATAGTTCATTTTCGAATTTGTGATATACCAGGGTACCCCCTTATTCTCTCCTGACTAACTCGTACGGGTCTAGGGCATAAGTGCTATGGGCCATTTTAGAGGCAATAATATGAATTGTTAATAATGACTCAGATTGGTCTCCATAATTTTGAAGAATCATATGTCATTGAAATAGTAATTGACAGTTGTTATTTTTCTGTTATTTTTATTTCTGCAATTAACTATGTTTCTATTTTTCTGATATGTTTAAATAGAAAATACTGTCGTAATATTGTATGTTTTAGTTTCATGATTGGACTATATTTGTAGATAACGAACAAATTACCATCAATTCTCTGTCATTCCTAAATTTCTATATTTAATCAATTTTTTAAATTTATTGTAGCTTACATTGATTTAATTATCACAAAATTTTAATAAGAACTGTTCTTTACTTTATTTGTTTGTTGTAATTAATTTCTATATTTAATTATATTTTTTTAAAACTTGTTATTGCTTTAGTTTACATTACTTCTCTAATCACAGAATGTTAAAAGACCATTTCTTTGTTTTATATTTATGGAGGCATTTACATTGTTTTTATTACATTTACAATGTTGTTTAAAGACGCAGACCTTGCAGAAGACCCAAAGTTGATTCAATAAACGCGGACCTCGAAGAAGACACCCATTGACATGCCTATTTGAAGTAATATCAAATATAAATAGGAACGTTATTTAATTATAATTATCGTTCATAGTTTCTAACAACACTTCTTCGAACGCAAGTCATCTCATGAATATTATTGACGGCTCATGAATATTATTGAAGGCTGGCCTCATGAATATTAACGCCGGCTGCTATCGACGGCTAGATCCACACTAGTAACTTCAAATTTAATGTAGAGGATACCTGTATAACATGATTTACTACACATTAAAGTCAAAGATATTCCAAACAGAAAGCTGTTTACTGTGGTTTTAAGTCTGATTAAACATCGAGTTGCAAATTTAATACAACAATAAACTTTCATTTAATGCAAATTGAAATCAGATTCAACTCCAAGTTTAAAGATTTAATGAGTGATATAACTAGATTTACTTCAAATTGAAACTCATTTTGACTCCATATGCTATAAACAAATATGTGTATTATTCGTGTTTGTTGCACTATTAAAATATATGCCAATTGATCTGCAAATGCACTACAGAAAACAGTTTTCATCAATATATCACCAATAATTTTTACCAGTTCTTACAAACTCTATCATAATGCATGACATATTTGTTTATGGAAAAATTCGCCAGTATTACAAATGAAGCCATAATTGTGCACTCTAAGTTGCCTCAACCAATAATTCGAATCAAAGACTCATGATTGCCTCAAAATATGAGATAATTACAGTGAAAGAAACAAGCTGTCTGTAATGGAGAATTCACTTTGCCTGACTAAAGCGAAAACCTGATTAAAAAAAAAACAATTGTATAACGTATTAACTAAATTTATTCTTTATTTTCAATTTACAAATACATGACATATGAAAGAACTAACATTCCTTTTTATAATAATTTGAAAACAAGAACAATATCTGCATACATAATGAATTATACAACTCTAATTTTGTGCCTTTTTGATTGATTTTTTTTGTTATACTGAGCGGTTTTAAGGAAAATAAAACATACATAAAACATAACATTCAAATATAATAAATATTACGACATTTGAAGAATCCTATTGTTGTGTTCTGGGAACAGTATATCTAACATATATGTTCCGGTTGTGGTGGATTCTATTTTATGACCTAATTGATCCTAATTTTAAACTAACAATTGTTTTAATAGAAAGAGTTAGTTCCCTTTGAATACAAAAGTTTGAGCTGAATAATGAAATCCAACGTAATTTAAAATTTAAAAGCACCCAATTATATGCAACCGGTTACCCCGTTCTTATTAAGATAATAGTTAAACGAAAATTATCATACTATTTTTTTATAAGAATCTAAATAATTATGAACGTATTTATAAAACTTTAAGTTAAAACAAAACCTTCTAAATATCCCGCTGCTGTACCGTAATTATATTGTATTTCATTACAACACCCGATATCCCAAAGTGAATGTTGTTTATTCTCTTCTTTTGATTTATCTTGATTTTTTTGTAATTGCTAATTATTTCACTCTTAATCTTCACATATATAATTATATTCAAAATATCCATCTTATCACTTTTCAACTGACATAACTTGTAAACTAATAAGTGTAAATCATTCGTTTATATGAGTTTGTAACGTTTAAATAAGGTTACAATGAAAGCAAAATTCTGTTTATCTATGTCTGCACTTTAAACATACCTTCATTTTCCTTCGTATTTAACTTAAAAAATTTCTTCATTTTTTTAAAGATACGAAAATTGTTCTTATTCTAACAAGAGTTGTTTCCCTTTTATTGTTCAATTGGTATAACGAATCACATAATATTATAAGTCCCTAGTTACGTACGTGCATGAAATTGTGTATATGTTTAAAATATTATACTTGATTAATATGCTTACTTGGACACCAATGTACTAGGACGAACCCAGCACTGCTTTCGTGTTTAGATAATATTTAGGGGCCAGCGGAAGGACGGCTCCGGGTGCGGGAATATTTCGCTTCATTGAAGACCTGTTGGTGACCTTCTGTTGTTGTCTTTTCTTCTATGGTCGGGTTGTTGTCTCTTGGACACATTCCCCATTTCCATTCTCAATTTTATTAGAGTATAATAGGCAATGCCCAGGAAATGTGTAAATAGTCCTAAATACTCAATCACGCATGGTGAAGTCAGAAGTCAGATCAGTGAAATTATTCTGATTCTACTTCTAAATAGATTGAACATTTTCACGCGTTAGAACCGTTTTATCAAAAGTATGTGACTTTTCAGATTGAGGCTTTTTAAAGCAGAAACTTTTATCCAACATATCTTCTTTTTATTATAACGTAAACACATTTTATGTTACAAGTATGATTACAACATTAATCACGAACATTGATTCAGATAATATTTATAGTAAGAACAATTAGAAACAAGCACTTGACGTATGTTTTATGTCAGATAAGTATTGAGCAGTCATTGTCCTAAATCCGACATCGGCGATTGTTCCAACACTGTCCAAGTTATATAAGCGGATTGTTGATATTTTTAAACCGGTTCTTGGACGTTCCTGTCCAACTTCAATATTAAGTCCTTGGGTTTTCTTATTTTCGTTTAGTTAATTATTTACGTATATTCTGACCGTGCTTTTTCAATTTCACTTAATTGTTATTTTTATATATTTAATTACATAAATGTACTTGTAGTTGATGGCTTAATTTCAATAGTGTATGAGATTAGCTCATTGGTGACGGTCATGCGATGAACCCATATCTGTTGGTCTCTGATGGATTTATGTATAATCCTAATACTTATACAAATTGTTTTTTTTTAGTTGTGAGAAAATAAAAATTTATAGAAGACAATATATTAATGTAAATTATTTATCTAAACGTTTAATAGTTTGGATAAATGTTTTACATTGTTATAAATAAAATGTGAGATTTTGAATTAAATCGGTGAACATGAATTTGACAGCTAGTGCCCCTTTAACATAGTCATCATGTCAACATAACCATTGCACTATGATTTCCCTATAATCATTATCATACTTGTTTTAATATCATGGACAGATTGTCACACACACTGGTATAAGGGAATCTGTATTTCAACTACAGTAAATGAATTAACAGATACGAAATAAATAGTATAAGATATCGAAAATAAAAAAATGGGAAAAAAGACCGATTTTCTACATTTCGTAGTGGTTGAATTGTGTAGAATTTTTATAGTGTCCCTCATGAAATAGTGTCCACTGGACATTATTTCATAGTAAATACTGTCCATGGACACGATTTCCTATGCAAAATATGTCCTCAGGTATAAAAAAGCGTCCATGGACGTTGACATTATTTAATTCTATAATTCTGTCCACACGGACAATTTTTTATATGATAAAGTATTAAATGATATTCATCACCTTGTAAACTATACGCATTGTAACCTACATGTATAATTGCGAACTTGAATACATTGTTACATTGAAAAAAGATTTGTTTCATCAGTACACATGTATACCATCCTTATCTTCTTATTTATATTTTTTTGATAAGTACATGCACATGTATAATGATTTAAGTTCAAAATGCTTTTCAGTATTATTTTCCAAGAACATAGACATATTTAATAACACTAACTACTAATAAATATTGTCCTGTAGTTGGACCATATTTCATACCTGTAACTATTATTGTTAACTGCTGTCTACTTACAGGACAACATTTTATTACAAATTAATGAACATTATTTATATCAAAATTCTATATTTTATTTTGTCTTCTTCTCATAATAAGTATAGTAAAGTTGCTCAAATTTGATTTTTATACTTTACAAACTTCTTTCTCTCATTGTCATTAGTATTAACTGGGTATTTCCAAGGAATTAATGTCTCTATATTCATTTCCAACCATGAAATGGTTGTTAATTTTTGTATATTAATCAGTCATGCGAGTTTCTTTTCAATTGTTCAGATTTTATTAAATTTCAAGTATATTAAAACTTTTTAATGACCTTTGTATTACTTCCCTTTGAGGACACAATTTAATTGCAGATTCTATGAAAGTTGTCCTGTGGTCAACACTATTTCATGGTTTTTGCAGTAAAAATATGTCCACTTAAGGGACAATATTTCATGGCAATAAACATTATTAAATACCAAAATTCAATGAAAAACTGTCCAGGTGGACACATTTTCACAGGACACTATTATATCTTACAGTTGCTTCATATTTTTATTTTTCTTCGGCTTCTTAATTCAAAGATTGGCCAGACTCTTTCAATTGCTTTGTTTACATAAACAGATACTAGATATATGACCTGTTTAGGAAATAGCCATGTCCTTAATATTTTACAGTATTTTACCTTTTCTATTTTTTGAACCTAGATTGTATATTACAAATTCGTTTATGTGCTGACGTTGTTTTGGTAGTAAATAGAAAGATAGAAACGGTAAATTAACCAATTAGCATGTATCTAATATTTAAGAATAACCAAATAAAACGTTGTTGTAAATGCAGCGCAGTTAGTTCCCCTGGATGCATCTGTTGCAATCAAAGGGAGGTAAACTCTACGAACATAGGGATACAATTTTGGATCATAATAAGCAAAACTAGATGTATGCTAAACAGTTACAACATATGCTAATTTATTGCAAAAATTAAAACCCTGACTATACTGATAATGCAAAGGAATATAAATAATGCCGAATAACATACGAATGATTAAACAGTTTAATAGCATAATACACTATATTTGATGTTTATAAAAATAAGGAGATGTGGCATATTTGCCAATGAGACAACTAAGATTAAACTATATGTATATATATATATATCTGTTCACAGTAGCATGGGTTCGAATTCCGGCGAGGGAAGAACCAAAAATTTGCGAAAGCAAATTTACAGATCTAACATTGTTGGGTTGATGTTTAGACGAGTTGTATATATATATATATATATTACGGATTACAAATGTGTCGAGGTTTGTGATTGGATAACAACACAGAGATGTCAGTATATATTCAGGAAACTGCCGGGGTATATCACTGGTTCTCCGTTAAAGCGCCCATTTTATGACGTTATTTTGTCCCACCGTAAGAAAGCAAACCTAACGACTTCCAGTTATATACCCGTAGCTTGTTATACTTATATCTGAGAGTTTTAAATGTCTTCATTATCTATATTTTTAATTTTTATAAAGGTTAGTACATATTGCACCACGATCGTGATCGTACCGGCCGTCCATAATGTTTTCTTTGAAAAGCTGAAATTTCCGTTGATGGATAAAAGACCAACCAGGACAAAATATTAAGTACATTATAGAGTGTAATATGAGTTTAATTTGATCATAAGGTTACCATAAATAATTTTGTTTATAACAATGGTCATTTATTCCAAGTTACATCAGTTTGAAAAAAAGAAGCAAAGTTGAAAACTGTAGAGATTTGTTAAGCGTGTAATCTCCGTGGAATAGCCAATTCTTAAAAAACATCAATTTTGAAAATAAATTCCACATCTAACAGATCGATATCGTTGTCAACATTAAATTTTGGTACAACTTCAATCTTTAGATATATATATTATGGTTCATAAATGACGAAATCGTCGAAATGTAACCTCCGTGGAATGTAATCTCCTATGATATTTTGGTAAAGAGTGCTTTCTATCACGTCCGCACTTTTATCGAGTATGGCATGAGGGTCTGGATGGGGGGGTCTGTTATTCTGTAAACATTTAATTTTCACCCCTTTTTTCTCTAATCTTCAAAAAATAAGTCTATTCTTTAAAAGTGATTTTTTTCCCCAGTTTTCTTTAATCTCTAAAAAAAAAAAGGAGTAAAAAACATTCTTTTAAATGAATGAGAACGGTGATTTCCAAACAAAAGCAAGGTTTTCATTTGTTTCTCAACAATGACGTGTTGATGTGTATTGTTCTGCATGATTTAAGTGCTAGTTCCTTGAAGTAACAAGTCCAAGTTCTCATCAGTTCTTTCCAGTGATTTTGACTTCATATAAAAAAGAAGATGTGGTGTAATTGCCAATGAGACAACTCTTTAAAAGAGACCAAATGACACAGAAATCAATAACTTTGGGTCACTGTACGGCATTCAACAATGAGCGAAGCCAATACCGCATAGTCAGCTATAAAAGGCTCCCAAATGACAAATGTAAATCAATTCAAACGAGAAAGCTAACAATACAGTTTCATTGTGCCTTTTTTGAGTTAACATATATGAACAATTATACAACAATAAAATGTCCTTACACGTCTCTTACAAGTCTAATCTAACAGTGGCCCTTTTAACACGACCTGACCTAGCATTGTTTGATCTTAGCCTACTTGACAGGCCCGTAGAAATACATGCAATAATCCTTGAATTTATTTATATTTCAATTTACATTGTGTCCCCTCTCAGTAATAAATCTTTCCTTCGGTACTGCTTATTAGTGATCACGAACAATAATTATTTTGTCTGTCATGTTTATAATTTATAATATGCTTTTCAATGCCAAATGAAATGTAAATCCTCAATAGATGATCATATATGTTTTTATAATATCTATTTAAATAATCCATGTTATTAATAGCTTTTATTAAACTCATCATACATACCAGGACTAAATTTAGTATATACGCCAGACGCGCGTTTCGTCTACAAAAGACTCATCAGTCTGTTATCACGAAACCAAAAAAGGTTTACCAAGTTTGTTTTCACTTTTATGTTTTTACCATCATGATAATTTTCTTTAAATTTTAAGAAGGAAAATTCTGTAAACACTTAATTTTTAGCGTTTTCTTTTATTAATTATTCAATATTCATTATATTTTTAGACCAGGCATTTCTCTAATCTTTATTTTTTTGGCCCGTTATTCTCTAATCTTCATTTTTTAAGGGCATTATTCTCTAATCATTTAACCCCATCCAAACCCTCTGGCATGCCAAATACACATATTAGATAGTTATAGTGGATGGCGGATATATCACTTACAGATCAATAATATATTGTAATTCAGACGACATAAGAATAGACACCATGTAACAATTTTTATAAATCAATTGTTTGAGTGTAACAGAGTTGCTACTTTCTCAAATCTAGAAGAAGAAAAAAAAAACGAACCGGATGTTTTTTATATCAATTGTAATGCATGTAAATAATTTAGACCTGTTTTCAATATTTAAGATATGAAGCTTCTATGATTAATATAAATTTGATACATAATTCAATACGATTTAACAATTATGCAATTGCAAGAAGCTATAAAAATTGTTCTTTCTTTTTTCGTGTTGCACAAGGAGAGAAGCTTTTAATTTCTTTCATCGGAATTAGGACGTCGGTTGAAAGGGCATGATACTTTGTCCGCTACATATATTAACAGCACCTTGTACAACATTCTTTTCGAAATTAAAAGCAGTTAAATAGATTAAACAAACTATCCGTCAAAATGCTATATATTACGGTCTGTATTAGGGGAGGAGATCTACATTTCTGTATTCTATAATTCTTTTAGCCATGTTTCTTTATTCAGTTAGAAACATATGCCTTTCTATGTAAAATTCTTGGGTTCAGTTCCTGCATTTGAAAACTTCCATATATAACATTGTGACAATATATATTGTCTTGTCTGTATCAAAAATATACGGATGACGACACTATTCCGTATAGCCCCTCTTTTTTTATTCTGTCACTGTACTGCATAAATGATACCATGTTTAAAATAAGTATACAACTTGGAGGAAAAAAAGTATTTCAATTTCTTCGAAATCAGTTGGATATCTGGGATAATAAATAAAAGTGAAGATGATATGAGGTATACTTTATCATATTTTCCTTGTGATTCGAGGTTCAAGTAATGATCAGCTGAACGTTCAGTTTTATAACAGTGACAGTACCGGTAGCTAACCGACATTAAGAGAAATCGAAAATCGGATAAAATCAAAATTTGATCACCAAAAAGATTTTATCATTGATTACTTATCTGTCCAACAAAATACAGAAAGAAACATTGCTTATCAATCAATTGTTTTGGTGAATAGTGAAATATATTTAATATATGTTGGTACTAAAAAAATGTTATACCCAAAAAATTGAAGACAATGTCTGCCGTCCTCGAGCATCAGTATGAAAATGAAGACGTACGAATTATGACAATGTTCTGCAAATCCTTATAATTCCAATCAATGGTCAATTTATATATTTTGGAATTACAAAGATACCTAAGGTTTTAAACTCCATCAATCAATGTTACATTCGACTGATTTGACTTTTTTTTGTGTGTCATTTTCGTCATATAGCTCATCAACACTTTCTATTCTTTCATATCTTTGGATTTCAAATACTTGTCGCTGAGGCGTAAATGATGAAGATAAATCAAAAATAGTGCCCGCTTCGGACGCATGAAATTTATAACTTTTTTTTTCGACCACTATTGCAGATCTTTTTGTTGCTTATCAGATTATCGTGGTCTGATATCTGTCACGAACTATTTTTTTTAAGGTGAATAAAATTAAATAATTGCTGACTCAATGCACGAGAAGGATGTAAGGTTAAATTTGCTTACATTAGGAAACGAAATGACAAGCTAACTCATGCAAGATCGTGATTTTTGGCGAAAAACACTGAACGGATGCTTATGAATGTATAAAATTTGCGTCGCTTATTTCATTTGACAAGTTGCGTTTACAACCAATTTGAAAGTTCAACGTTTCTTTCGAAATAATCTACTAGAATATGTCGTTACTGGTTGTCTAAAAATCGAAGTTGCGAGATTAATAGGCTACAACTAACCAACAAACAGGATGAATAAAATATCTATGAAAAATGATTTTATATTTATATTTTGTTGGATCATTTTTTGTCGTGTCTCTCTCATCATCGATTTTTTTTATATATTTATATTGATCCTTTTTAAATTCTTTATCAGCGAAAATGCATGTAACATCTTATTAATTTGTTGAATATTCTTCTCCCGCTCATAAATCTGCATGAAGTGCATGCCACTGTACATTCAGAAAACATCAATCAATAAATCATATCTCCTCTAAAGTTGAAGTAATATACTAACTGTAAACATTATCAAATAAGTGATTCGTTTAAATTTTAGTCAGATATTATCAGTTACACAGTGTGTTAGTGAATACGATAAATTCGTGGTCAGTAAATTCCATGAGGGGTTTGAGCGAAAATAGAACCACATATGGAAGTTACTGACCCTGTATATCGTATCAGTTCACTAACACACTGTGTAACGAATTTATCGTGCCGACTATCTTTATTAGTCGAATTTTAGACTCGAGTCTCATTTGCAATCATACCACATCTTCTTCATTGTTATATTCAAGTGTTCAATTGTTCAATTTTAAGAAACATACTCCCATTGGTCTGCTATATTTATATATAAAATACTAATAGATACTTCTAGTCTCTCTCCTAATTGTTTTTCCAAATTTTCAATACAATGAACAAACAGGTTTTAAGGAATATCAAAGGAAGTAACCTATCAAAGATACAAGATCATACAAGGGTTGTGCTTCGGCTTCGAAAGATTTTTTTCAAAACAGTTCAAAGCAAGAAATTCGATGCGTTATACGCTATACTTGTTCATTTTGAAATTAAAACAGTTGATTTATATATCTGTTTCCGATATTAATATGACCACATCAATGATAATTTATGGTAACACAGATTGGTAGATAGGATGATGACGAAAAAGAGGAGGATTCAGTGGCGAAATATATGCATATTTGGGTTAAGCATGTTAATACGATTTTATTATTTCTTCTGCTTTGTACTAGACTGAAATGCTGAGTCGATTGTTTATCGTACTTGTTCATACAGAAAAGGCCAAATTGAAGATTTATCACCTTAATATGTGAGATAACAAAAAGACTTATATATATATATATATATTATATTAATAATAATGCAGACATGGCTGAATATCATGCTTAAAATTCAACTAACAAGAAAAAGAAATAAAAGTTTACGTGAATCAATAAAAAAAAGTTATTAGCATTTTGGCATTGAAAATCACGACGTCAAAGGAAATAAAATGACGTTAAATGTTTTTTTTTATTGTTTTATCATCTAAACTGTCTCGATCATTACAAATTAAGAAATAATTCATGGAAGCCATAGATTATTGGAAATTTACACATGGCCTGGGCCGTGATATTCGAATTTTATCCTGAGCGTTATTGGCGAGGGGTAAAATTCGAATATCACGGCCCAGGCCATGTGTAAATTTCCAATAATCTATGGCTTCCATGAATTATTTCGATTCTAAAAGGACAAATACGATCATTAAAAAACTGAAGCGAGGGTGGAGAAAGCTGTGTGTGTGGCTGTTCTGTTTTACTCCCTGTTAGATAAAGCTCAAACATTCTAATAAATCCGTAGCTTGCATGGATTATTTCATGAACAACCGCTAAAATAAAAATCTGTTTCATTCTCAAAACCAACAATTGTCATTTTGATATACATGTTTTTCTCGTAAGCTACCATCAAATCCAAAGTCGACATTTCGTAACTAAGGAGCCGCCATGTTGATTTGCTGAAATCAGTAAATATGCGAATAATGCAATAGAATAGAAAATCAAACACAATCTACCTTGATAATCAATTTTAATACCATAGTAAACAACATTTCAATGGTTCACGTAACAGAAAACTTTCAACTCTAGAGTTTTCATTTGTATGACGTCATGTTTTGAAATGACTTAAATGCACCAAAAACATTAATAGACTTTCGCGGATTTTTTTTTTTATTTTTATTTTGTTGGTTTCTTGGAGGTCTTGTGCATTACTTCTTTTTATTATGCATCCGAATAAGAATAAAAGTGATTTTTTTTTCTTTTTTAATTGCAATTTTTAAAACAATGAAATCGGCAAAGGGTTTGCAAATAGGTTTCATGTTCTTCTCATATATTTTATGATAGTATGATACTAAACCCCTAACGGGAGGGATTGTACCTGATATTCATATGATGAAGACATAATCTTTCAATCAGTTTAATTGAGGTCTGGAGCTGGCATGTCAGTTAACTGCTAGTAGTCTGTTGTTATTTATGTATTATTGTCATTTTATTTATTTTCTTTTGTTACATCTTTTGACATCAGACTCGGACTTCTCTTGAACTGAATTTTAATGTGCGTATTGTTATTCTTTTACTTTTCTACATTGGCTAGAGGTATAGGGGGAGGGTTGAGATCTCATAAACATGTTTAACCCCGCCGCAATTTTGCGCCTGTCCCAAGTCAGGAGCCTCTGGCCTTTGTTAGTCTTGTATGATTTTAAATTTTAGTTTCTTGTGTATAATTCGGAGTTTAGTATGACGTCCATTATCACTGTACTATTATGCATATTTTAGGGGCCAGCTGAAGGACACCTACGGGTGCGGGAATTCTCGCTACATTGAAGACCCATTGGTTGCCTTCGGCTGTTGTTTGCTCTATGGTCGGGTGGTTGTCGCTTTGACATATTCACCATTTCCTTTCTCAATTTTATTCAATACATGTGGATTTACGTGGGAAGTATATTGTAACAGCCATTATTAAGTACACCACGGAGTCTGCGCTAAGTATAGATATATCGAGAATTTTATCACAGTGTTGTTTACAAAGCGAAAGAAGCACGTCATATTAGAATTAACGGTACTACCTAACACATTACATGCTGAAATTTATAGGGTGGATAGAATACACTATGAAGATGTTGGATGTTCTTTATAAACAAGTTTCGCTGTAATTTATATTTTATCAATTTTTACTTTGACGTTGGGCGCTTTAACGGAGAACTAGTGAAATACGACGTTTTTATCCCCAAACACGTCATCATAACACCGGTTACTATGTGACGTAGTCAAAAGCTATCAGACTGTCAGAGGCTCACAGAGGGAAAATAATGACGTGCTTCAGTCAATAATACATTTTTGATACAAAATCACGCATTTTACACTTTTAATACTTAAATTTAATGTTAAAAGTGTTATTATAAATTATTACATACACGATAAAATTATGTTCACAGCAAATTAGAAAATCCTTCACTTATGCCGAACATATCAGGTTGGGTTTTTTCTATATATATGTGTTGTCAACAAATACCTGCACTGGAAAATAACATTAAGTCAGGGGTAATCCGTAATATATGTGTAATTCAGGTCTCAGAAAGGGTATATACTGTGACATTCCCGGCTTAGGGCTTATATCCCCTTCGCCTTCGGCTCAGGGGATATAAACTCTAAGCCGGGAATGTCACAGTATATACCCTTTCTGAGACCTGAATAACATATAATATATATATATATATATATCCACCAAAATTCAGATGAAGTGGATTTAAGTTATAGGCAACCATACAGAACGTCCTTCAACCATGAGAAAAACCCTATACCGTATAGTCGGATACAATAAGCCCCGACATAAAAACTATGAAACAATCAAATTGATTACAAACCTGCTCGTGCATTTTTCATTGTTATTCAACGCAAAATAATAATCTAAGAAACCTGGGACGATCTCATTTCACAAAGGATTTCTATTGTCTACTTATTGTACCTCGAACTTATTTACCCGATGTAGGTCTTTTAGTTGAAGTTCAATTTACTTAAAGTTAATCGGGCGTGTCTAATTAGATACGCCCTCTTAAAGCCAAGGGGTCCGAAATAGGATCGTGAAAAAAAAACACCCAGCAATCTACCTTAATTTACAATTTAATGATTTGTTTGATTCAAAGTGCTTTTGGTTGCTTAAATATCGCCGATCAATAATCGGGCGGTATTTTGTGGATATAATAACCTGTCCCGAACCGGGAGCGAGATGTTGGCTGCAATATGAATTTATTTATAAAAAAGTCCATATCTCATTTACTTATAGTGGCCGTTATTGATTGTAAACTCATGACGTTTGGTTTATGGCATTCGTCTATCGTGGAGAAAAAAGGAGGGCTAATAGCAACGCTCTGCCTTATTGTAAAAAGTGCCACTCTAAAATTTGTAAGCATTTGCTTCATATTGATCAACTTCGCATCTTCATATGCACGACATAGTTGCCACTGGACACAAAGGAGCAATAAATTAATCAGCGTCATTTAGTGATGTATAATCATTTGTCCTCAATTGATTATAGTCTCAAACAGTTTTCTAATTTTTATATATTTCATTATTATTTACATTTGAATTTTATGCGTAAATCTTAACATCTCTTCCATCATTTTTCTCTTTGCATTTTTTTTTTTAACATTAAAAAACGTTGTCTTAGTACACATCAGGGATGACATTGTATAATTTCCATCAAAACTAATAGCGGAGGGGACTAGAACAGAAAAACAATCTTCATTGAGTGGCAATAACTCATATATTGAAGCGTATAATGATGGCTGTCTCGTCTAGGTGACAAAATTTGCTGTTTCAAGTTTATTTGTATCTCAGACTGGTATAATAGTTGTCACAAAAGCAAAAAAAATAATAAAAAAAGATTGACAACAATTTATAAAAAGATTCAACTTATTTTGGGCGTTTCATTTTTTTCATATGGTCTTGATTTACGTTTTTTTTTTATATATTTTTCTTTTTCATCTACTATAATTGTTCTAGCAAAAGTCACAAAAAATGTTCTTAAAATCAGACATGCGACTTATTTGAAAAGATTTAGCTGACCTTTCTTGTTGTTTATACATTTGAATCAATCAACTCGTGCGTAGATCGTCTTTCCCTCTAATATTTATTTAAGGTATAGATAGCATGAAATTCTCACTGCACCAGGAATCGGATATGCATTCATATTATATTTTGATCGGACAAAGCTGCGTATTTATATATCCAATAAACCAAACGAACTCATCCATTTAGCAAGGGTATTGCTCTAGAGATGTCAATATTTCTATACCGAAGCGAATCATTTGGTTTTAAATAAAAGGAGATAAAGGTATACATTAATGCGACAGCAACCCAAAGACACAGATAAATAAAAATATTTAAAGTCAACATTCGGTCTTTTTTTATAGAAAGATGCGTATATACAGAATAATAAGGTCAAAACCGACCTATGACTAAATAATAGTGATACGGAGTTAATTCAAAAATGTTTTCCGTCAAATATTATATATCCAAAAAGGCACAATTGGTTTAATATTTATTTATTTACCGTCAAAGATATCCCAACAATCATAAGTGTTTGGTTGAAAAATTTCACCTGCCATATTTTGATTTTGATCGGTGAAAATTTAAGAAGTTGTAATATAAACCAGTAAAAGAAAAACACTTCACTGTACTATAACGATAAAATAAATAATGATAATGGATGACGACCAGCGGCAAATACAATTAATATTCAGGACGATAACATGTAAATATAATAAGAGTATTAACCCCGTTTTTTTTACTAGACTGACAAGCTGAGTCGCTTTTTTATCGTGCAAGTTCATAAGATATTAGTTCGCAGGAAGACAAGTCACCCGATCCGGACACATTTCCGAATCTGAGACGGCCAGTCTGTGCTCTTACTCAATGATGCCACGTGTTAAGCGTTGAAATAGAATACCAATTTAATTAACCGTGTTAACGTCTTTGTTTGACCCGTTCGGGATTCGAAAAAATAACCACCCGCTCTCGAGGCGAACACCCCCACACGAGACCAACCAGGAGAGCGGTAGTGATCAGTAGTACAGAATATCATACCAAAAACTAAAGTTCAATACACAATACACCTTCACAGAATTCTCACGGTTACAAAAGCGAGCTAAAAGTATCTAACCTAATTTGGATGCGTGAAATTATATTGAAAACTACACGTAAACATGGATGATCGACTTCAGGGTAGATTTTATGGATCAACGCTCTCGGCAAATTAAAAACTCTTACACCTATTATTTGAGTGGTCCGAATATTGCCAGCTGTTTCAAGTCTAAATGTCTGTCCTTATTCAATTTGCCCTCATTTTCCAGTGGTATTTTAAAGTTTCACGTCCAACCTCACTGTCGACCTCCTATTGTACGACCTACCTATTTTATTTTAAATTTATGCGTTATAGTCATGAACATGCATGGAATATTTAATTTGCTACTGGACGTAAAGCAAACAACAATCAATCAACTTAATTGATTTCTCTGTACTAGTGCTAAAGCACACAAAGACAAGATCTTGTACAATGCTATAATTTACTATTTCCATTTATATTTTTATGGGTTTTTGTTGAGGAGGGGGGGTCTCTTTCGTTTGTCACATAACTGACTGCTTATTAAAAAAAAAACATTTTTTACTATGGTTTAATACGATTTATAACATATGATTGTTTTTGTCAGGCAAGGATAAAACTAGGAAAGATAAAAGTTTTTTTCTACGTGTTTTTGCTTCAATTAGAAATGAAAAGGGAATAACGGACGACTAAATTAAAGAGTTTGTTTTCATATAATGCATTGAACTTGCGAATATATCTCACCTCACACGTTTTGATCGGGCCAGTGAAATCTAGTTTAATACGGTTTTATTCATTGAAGTTTGCATACATAGTTTTTATTTTTTTTTAAAACACAAATAAAGCAAGATCTATTAATTAATTGGACTGAATAGACAAAAACTAATTATTTTGCATTTTAACATAATGTAGGGAAATTACCAAATTACCAAATCAGAAACAAAAGGAACATTTACCGGATGAATATTGTGAAGGACCTAATTCATCTAGGTCTGTCCGATTAGCAGTTCTAAAACAAGCTGTAGCTAATTGTTGGAAGAGTTTACTTACTTTTTTCTAAGGTCTGGGGCCGTATGCATAAAACATCTTAACTTAAGTATTCCTGAAACTTAGATTTCACTAAGAATTTCCTTAGTTAAGTAAAATTCTTAAGCGGTATGCATAAACTTACTTTAGAGTGCATTTGTTTCTAACCCGAAATTTTGTCATCGATGACTATCGTTTAGTAAACGTTAAGCTGCTAGAAACAAATACATCGTTTAATAAACTTTATCGACCCCGCGGAGTCAGACAGAAATAGATTACACTCACGCACTGTAAACAAACAGGTAAAAGTGCGGGAAATAAATAACCAGGACTTTATGAAAACAGTTGTTTTAAACTCCAACAAAACATGATCAAGGTTTCAGTGGCGTAGCACAAGACTAAGGGTATTATTGTAAGCAAATCATTTTACAAAACATTTTTTTCAATAAAATGTTCACTAATTATAGTTCAGCTTATTATGCGGTGACATCTCCCTTTCCAGACCCCTTGTTTACATTTGCTTATGGTTTGAAAAAATCTATGTGAAATTCACATTTTTATCACTTCCCTTTTACAACAAAAAAAAGGGGGGGAGGGTAGAAATTTTTTCCAGGAATCCATATACAAACAAGGACATTTTTCAAACGTCCTACAATCTTTACTGACATAAATTATGACAGTAAGTATATTCTCCACATCTTAACGTACTTTAGCAATATTTCGAAACCGCAATATATCTCATTGAATATAGTATCGAATTCATAACAGTGTGGCTATGGACATTGATTGGCGCACTTTAATATCCCATTGACTGGGACAGATTAGGTGAACGTTCGTCTATAACGCCCATTGCTCACGACGTCCTTAATATAAACATTTAAACCGTGGGGTCACCAAAGGTTCTCAACGCCTATATAAAATAATTCGAAATACTAATCAGGAATTTGTGTTTTGATTTATATTGATTAATTAAACGTCCTTTACTTGTGTTTTTGTTATGTTTCGACAATCAATTTTCATAATAAGATATCGCAAAGCCATGTTCTTTCAGAAAAAAGAATGACTTACTGAATGCATGTATTGATTGATTATCTTTTTCGGATTTAACAATTGCGATTGTCGAGTTTGTAATCTTTTAACTTTTATCTGGTCTAATTTTATTTTAGAACGAATGCATAATCCACTTTCAAAAGTTGTGCAAATACGAAACATAAAGACAAAATATACTTCTGCCCTGTCTTTTTCGTACTTGAAAGTTATTGGATAGTAAGAAAGCTATTTGGATTAAACCTTGTGAAATTTGCATGCATTTACGTTATTGTATTGGCAAAATGTATCATTTGGTGTATATAGGAAACTTAAACCGTTCTGCTATACTGCTACTATACTAAGTCTTGTGAAAAACACTTGGCAACAGAAACGCATTCATCTTATCTATATAAAAAAATCGACCCAATTTACATAGAAATGGACGTCTTCGTGCATTTGTGATCGCAAATAAGATATGTTCCGGACCTTATGAGTATTTGGACCATACTTGTATGGTTGGACCATATTAGTATACCCTTATGGTCATGATATATGCGTATGGTCCAAATACTCATATGGTCCGGAACACATACATGATATTCTGTGCGTTGTCGGTCATCTATTAATTTTTTTCTTTTGTTGATGGATTTGACGTCTTTCTGTGAGTGATTATTTGTTCATGACTTAAAACTTACTTGCAAATAATTTAAAAACAAGACTTGATTTATAAAAATGTCCAAACAAACCATGATTTTTTTTTAAACATACATCACATCCATTGCAAAAGGCTAAAATTCGCCAGGTCTTTAATTTCAACTAAGTGAGTTGACTAAATTAATGTTGAGGACCATTTTCCAATTTCCATGCGGTATCCCTATTTTTTTTTTTTCTCGCTCATCTTTTATGTTTGTTTTTTTCATCCCAAGACCTCTTGGAGCTTTCAATCTATAAAGTGTGTATTTTGCTAATGGTCGAAGGCCATACGGGGACCTATAGCTTGATAACGCCTGTTGGTCCCTAGAAAGAATGTGTCTGATTGCCTATCACACTTCATATTCTTATTTTAACATGCAGTTATATCTATGATAAGAATGAAAATTGAATTGTCATTGAGACAAAAACCCAACCAAAGAGCAAAAAAAAAAAAAAAAAAAGCCCAAGGCAACATGTAGATCTTTCGTATCAAGGGAATTGCTATAAATATATTTATTTCAGGTTAATAGTATTAGGCCATACTCAAGTTATAAGATAGATCTTGTCGTCAACTTTTGCAACCAGCTTCTATGTTTCTATAATGCACTGTTCATCTTTTTTGGGCTTCGACTTTTCCATTGGACAGACAATTTTGTTTTCGACTGTTTTAAAAAGATGCATTTTTTTACAAAATCATACAAGTAAGGAGTCTCTGGCCTTTGGTAGTGTTGTATGTTAATTATTTAATGTTTGTTTATTTATTTGTTTAGGAAATAAGTATGACGTCCATTTTCACTGAACTAGGACACTTTTTATGATAGTTTTTCGATATCGCTCGGGCAAAAATAATCACGAATATAATGCCTACCCATGTTAAAACTACAATAAAGTATAGTTTGCATCAATTATTTCTTGAACCTACCATTTTTTTTTGTCTGTGTTGGATTTGTGTGGCATTGAAAAAAACGGATATAAACTACACAGTGCAGCTTCCAACAAGAATACATTGATTTTCAAAATGCGACCAAAATTAAAAATTTGCTCGCAGCGGAAAAAATTCAACAGTTTGAATTTCATTGAAATAAAATAATTGTTATGATTTACACACCGTTACTTTTTCCAATATAAATATTCGAACTATTTTGTTTGTTGTTTCCTTTATAAATTTACATCATTTTTAAAAAGACCACGCGTCTTCGATATTTAGAAGACTATAAAAGCGATGTTCATTATCTTTCTTCTGCTGTAAGTTTAATTTAGTTATTTTGTGTCATAATTGCCATCTCGTATGTTTTAAATTTGAATAAAGAAGATTCAGGTTGTCTTATACGTCAATGATACACACAAAAAAAAACGATAACAAATAAAATAAGGTGCAACATTCATTCTCCATGAAAAGAATACATCACATGGATGTAATTTTTGTAAGAAAAATACCAATTTCGTGAGAAGTTGTGTGTTGGACTTGAATTAAGAGCCAAGGCAAACTGACAAATATCTGAATGAACGAATCGATTTATGGTATATATAAAAAAAAACAAAGCCAACATGGTTAGCATTGAATAAATAGAATAAAATTGAGAATGGAAATGGGGAATGTGTCAAAGAGACAACAACCCGACCAAATAAAAAACAACAGCAAAGGGTCACCAACAGGTCTCCAATGTAGCGAGAAATTCCCGCACCCGGAGGCGTCCTTCAGCTGGCCCCTAAACAAATATATACTAGTCCAGTGATAATGAACGCCATACTAATTTCCAAATTGTACACAAGAAACTAAAATTAAAATAATACAAGACTAACAAAGGCCAGAGGCTCCTGACTTGGGACAGGCGCAAAAATGCGGCGGGGTTAAATATGTTTGTGAGATCTCAACCCTCACCCTTTACCTCTAACCAATGTAGTAAAGTAAACGCATAACAATACGCACATTAAAATTCAGTTCAAGAGAAATCCGAGTCTGATGTCAGAAGATGTAACCAAAGAAAATAAACAAAATGACAATAATACATAAATAACAACAGACTACTAGCAGTTAACTGACATGCCAGCTCCAGACTTCAATTAAACTGACTGAAAGATTATGATTTCATCATATGAACATCAGGCACAATCCTTCCCGTTAGGGGTTTAGTATCATACCATCATAACATATATGAGAAGAACATAACCCGTGTCATGCCAACAACTGTTTTTAAAAAATAATGTGTTTAGTTCCGATGCAAAGACCTTATCAGTGACTCAATATTAACGCCAAAATATGCAATCTTTAATGACTTGACAACAGTATCGTAATTATATCCCTTCTTAATAAGTCTATTCAAAGGTTTTGTAAGTTTCTGAGGTGAATACTGACACCTTTGTGCTTTATAAAGAATATTACCATAAAAAATTGGATGTGAAATACCTGAACGTATTAGAAGTCTGCATGTTGAGCTATATTTACGAATGATGTCTTTATACCGATGATAAAATTTAGTAAATGTTTTGACTAGTTTGTGATATCGAAAACCCTGGTGTAATAATTTTTCAGTAATACATAAATTTCTCTCGTTAAAATCTAAAACATTGTTACATACACGAGCGAATCGTACAAGTTGAGATATATAAACACCGTAAGATGGTGACAAGGGAACGTCACCATCTAAAAACGGATAATTAACGATAGGAAATGAAAAATCATCCCTTTTATCATAAATTTTAGTATTCAGCTTTCCATAAGTGATATAGATATCAAGATCGAGAAAAGGGCAGTGGTCATTGTTAGTATTAGCTTTATTTAAAGTAAGTTCAACAGGATAAATTTCATTAATATACATACTGAAGTCGTCATTATTGAGAGCCAAAATATCATCCAAATATCTGAAAGTATTATTAAATTTGTTTATCAGATGTTATATGTTTATTATGTATCATACCAGTCCAACACTTCCAACACTATAAATGTACACAGAAAAAAAATGATTTGATAAATAGACCATAAAAGTGTAACCATCTGTATAAGTGTATTTTGTCAAATTTTGGCTTTTAACTGACAGATATTAACCAAACTGAAGATGTCATATTTAATAAATTCACATTTGTTTCAAAAAGGCAAAGCAAGACAGTTTTTTTCTTTAAATATTTTTTTGGAAATTAATTCTCTTCAACATGTTCATTATCATTATGTTAACTCCTGATTTCAGATTAAAAAAAAAGATAGACAAAAATAGTTTTTTCCTATTAAAACCGTATAATGATATTTGAAGTTTTCCTGAATAATAATAGATGTTATAAAAATTCATTATATCAACAGTCAAGGTCATTATAAAGTTTGTCCATCTTTCACTCAGCAGTAATTTTGCAAGCAAACCTAGTAAATGAAACCAACATATTTTTTTTTAAATGTTAGGTAATTGTTCTAAAATATTATTCTAGGTATGCTATACCTTAAAAGTTAAAAAGGTTGTTTGTTTTGCTACTTTAAAAATTACTGCTTTATTTCCTTTACATTTTTTAAAATGTGCATATTACATATTTCAAACTAGCTAAACAAATGATTATCTATATGTTATAAAATCATGGAAAGAAAAGTAGGGATTATCGGGCAAAAATTGAAAAAATGAAGAGTAACGAATTACTACTTGTTAGAACTGCACACCTTGCAACATGTGCAAGTGCAAGGGAGAATCCGTGACGAACGAATGTTAACAAACGTACACTGCAATGTAATTAATAAAAAGATTTTGAAGGAACAAATTAAATACACCAAATCATTTAACAATATGTTAAAAGTAAAAGAGTTTGATAGAAAATATTTAAAAAAAAAATATGGCTCTATCAATTCATTTATTTTTCATATGCTCCACGTGCTATGTATTGATTGTTTATCAATGCCAGAAACCAGTAAACTTCGGCAACACACCCGAAATTAATTAACTTGCAATCAACAAGCACTGGATGAAATATTATTTGTTGACAATACGTTATAGATTTGTAATAAATGTAAAAAACGTTCATACATGAATTATTTCCTTATATAGCATTCATTAGTTCAATAATTTTAATAACCTGTAAGTGCAATACACTCGTTTCATGTAAAATTCAATATCAAGACTAAAAAATACACTGATACGATTTATAGCATTATTTTTTTTTCAATTGGAATGTTTATTGCATAGTTAAAAAATTTCTGACCGGCAATTACAATTGCAAGTACTTCTATTAGCATCTTCTGTGCATTTGCGAAATTGACATTTTCCCAAAATACCATTAACTTTGTGAAATAGAAATTTTCTATCACAATGTTAATGGTATTTCCTGGAAAATACGGAAACAGCTACTTTGAGATTTTTCTTAGATACATACTATTACATATACTTAACAACTATGATACATATTCGGTCTATAACTTTACTAATGACATGATGTTTTTTAAACGATATTGACTGGATAACATTTGAGTAAAACCAAAAGTAGACGGTGCTAAGTTTGATGACAAATGGAAAATATATGGCTTACCGTAAACCAACAAGTTATTGAGAGAAACAGTAAAGAGGTCGTGAATATTTAAAAAAATCTTCAGTTGTATACAAACAAATTTAAATTGGCTGAAATTAATTGTGAATAATTTAGCTTACAGTATAAATAGTATCACGATATTATTCTTAAGTGTCTGTAATCCGAATGAAAATTAATAGCTAACAAAGACATGTCTCCAAAATGTGATATTTCGACGTTGAAATTAGTTTTTTATAAACTGAAATGGCAGTACTTATAAATTCCTATAAATAAATAAATATCTAACAATTAAATGTAAGCTTTAGAACAGATTAAAAGTCAGTATACCAAGACTGGTAAAATAATGTCACATAAACTGGGTTAATCGGAAGTTTTGATGAAAATAATATCAGTTATCTGCAACAAGGTGTATGATTTCTCAAACTGCAATTGCTTTGTTTTTTTTTGTCCGATGACATCATTTGAAACCCTCTTAGTGCGTAGCTAAATTTCAAAACATTGTCCAGAAACGGGTCAATTTCAGTAAAAAATACCAAAAACAGTAAATTGTTATTTAGTCTTGTACAACAGCATGTTAACTCAAATAATTGAAGAATTACCAAACATAAAGTATAGATGTTTATTTTTTTTCAAAAAATAACGTTATTTATATGACATGACGTAACGTCATAATGATGATCACGTCACGTCCTAAGGAAGTTTCGCGCTATTCAATTAGTCAAGCACTTTGCAGTGTTTTGAAGAAAACGTTCAGTTTTTGCAAAACAGCACTATACTTTACAAAATTTCAAGTCAGATTTACAGCTGTACTTATTTTCGGTTGGTCATCTTAGATCAAATAAAATATTTCATTGGATAAAGCACCTATTAAAAAAGATGGCATTGCGTATTCCAAGTGTACTTCAACAAACATGACATATATACAACATGACAAATAATGTAAATAAAACATAATGCAAAATAAGAGAAAATTCATTATATGCTGTATCTACAACTACAAGTCTATTGTTTGTATAGTTCTTCCATTATTTATGGTAGACTAACTGACACTAAGCATTGTTTTGAACTTTAAATTGTGGTTTTCTCATTGTTAATGACCGCACGGTTGCCTGTAATTACAATGTACTTACATCCACTTCATTTGAACTTTGGTGGATAGTTGTCTTATTGCCAATCATACCACATCTGACATCTTCTTTTTTTATATTCAAATGCTTATCTCATATATTTACAAATTTGGTTGGCATCAGCAATTTTATTTTGATTAATTAAATATGATACTGATTTGATAACATTAACTTTAACTTTAACCAATTTTTGAAAACTTAAACGTAAATTCTCCCGAAGGTTTTTATATTGGGGACATTATAAAAGGAAATGCGCACAATACTCTACAGAAACTTTCAGTTGTTAGTGCTTTATGTAAACTGTGTATCACCCCGTTTCAATAGCAAGTGATTGTGCACTTATTTTTGATTCGTAAGAAGTAAGCTCTCATACTTTGGTATAACAAAGCATAGGTAAGCTTTTTAAAATCAAACGATTAGCAAGTTATACAAAAACAATCTGAGTTAAATAGTGATGTGTTATTATGTTAATTATGCTCAAGTTGATATAATGTTATAAAGGATGTATGTGCCCCAACATAAATATCGCCACACCTAAAAACAAAACCATTTTATTGGCTTAATATTTTGATATGAGCGTCACTGATGAGTCTTATGTAGACGAAACGCACGTCTGGCGTACTAGCTAAATTATAATCCTGGTACTACACTATGACGCAATTAATTTTCAGCCTTAATTTTTTAAGAAAGACACATGATTAATGGTGTTTACACATGCACACTTTATATCCTTTTTTTAATAGAAATGTTTAAAAATGCCAAAAATATGTCAATGCTGTGAAATGTTTTGCTATGTATACTGTAAAATGTATCTGTCTCCGTAAATATTCTCCATCAGTGATACACTTTAATCGTCTTGTTCCCTTTTCTGTGTAGATGATGGTTGCACCGACGCTAATGTCATCACTTGAAATATTTCTTGTGTTTACTACTGTTATTCTTTTCTATGATATGCTGATGTTCAGTAGTTGTCGTGTGTTGGTGTGGTTCATAAGTGTTTCTCGTTTCTCGTTTTTTATATAGATTATACCGTTGTTTTTTTCCGGTTTTTTTTACACTAGAATTGTTTGGGGGCCTTTGTAGCTTGCTATTCGTTGTCAGCCAAGGCTCCGTGTTGAAGCATGTACTTTGACCTATCGTGGTTTACTTTTATATAAATTGTGACTCGGATGGAGAGTTGTCTCATTGGCACTCATACCACATCTTCTCATATCTATTCATATCATATTTTATTTGTCATATTCATTATCATAACACATTGATGCTTGACGATTGACAAATCCAAATCAAACACACATTTTTACCTGGTGCATGCTTACTAATTACCACCATAAAATTCCTTCTTAACTGTAATATATCTTTGCATACCTGTATTTTTCATTCAGGTGTTGTAATCTGTGGATGGTGTGCGCTATTAGCTATATTTTTACATGTTTGTTTTTTCTGTTTCTTATTTTTTTAGGTTCGGTTCTAATATTTTCGTTAATAACTGCCTAATTTCTGTGATTACTATTGTTCAATGGTATATTTATACTATTTGTAAACATCAATATGTATATATTTATAGAATAAATAATTAGAGGGCCCTTCCGAATTTATATGCGTACTTCAATCTAATATTTACACATATTTAGAAAAGATATTTTATTACATCTTTCGACCCCCCCCCCCCCTTCCCCCAACTTATATAGCACGTGAAGCATACTAAGGAAGACATAGATTTTTGTTTAAAGCCATGATATATCATTATATGAGTTTTAAAAATGTTTACTGGTCTCAAATTTAAACATCGTATGGTGTTACTTCATTGAATAAATGTAAAGGAATTAAAAATTTGTCGTTAAAAATGTGAAACTCTGATCTTTTATTGGTATAAATACAGTTCCAATGTGGTGTAACTTCGAGTCATCACAAGCCACGCGTGATAAAATTATATATATATATATATAATAAGAACACTTGTTCTGAAAGGTTGAAAAGCAGGATACAAAAAACTATAACACAAAATAGATTAAGTTACACATAAGTTTTCAGCAGCAAATATTTCAAAAGGTAACAACACTCGTCAAACAAAAAATGACCGGAAAAATAAAGATAACACACTCTTTTGTTTACGTCCCAAGTCATGAGTCTGTAATTCAGTGGTTGTCGTTGGATCATGTCTGTCACATATGTTTTTAATAAATTAAATTGTTATAAATCATGCCGTTAGTTTTCATGTTAGTTTTACATTTTTTCATGTCGGGGCCTTCTTTAGCTGACTTTACGCTAAAGGCTTTTCTCATTATTTTGCTGATTCCTGCTCCTAACGGGTTTTCAATAACTCCATAGTATGTATACATTTTTGCACATAAACTAAAACTAAAGTTTATAATAGCTAATAGTGCATAAAAAAATACATTAAAATGCAAAATGCTATTTTATGCCAATTTTACAATTCGTTTCAGTAAATCAATTGTAGACTTATTTATTTATTAAATACCAACGTAGACTTTTTCATTGTTTAATTAATTTGTTTTTAAAGAAGTAAGAAAACCAAGGCAAGCATCAAATACAAGACTAAGTATATATGTGTTCCTCCAAATCTAAAAGAATTAAGGACATTTGTTTAAAATATTTATTTATTGTTGGGTTTTGTTTGTATTGCTTAATGATCATTTGTTGAGGTTGGGTTCTATCTTCCTTCTGTTTCATACTATGATTCTTTTTTATTTTATCAATAACAGAATAAAAATTGATCATACTAAAATTTGATAGCGCTATCATGCCGTCACATCAATTACGACGTCGAATGACGTAATGATGACGTTTTATGAAACAGATAGAAAAAAAGAAAACAACAACAAAAATAATAATCACATGATGAATAAAATATATAAAATGTATTCAATAACTAAAGGAAAGGTGTTTTTTTCAGAAATATTACGAAAGGGAAAAAAATAATCATTTTTTTACACAAATAACATATATGTCCTTCCCGCAGTAAGCCAGGGGAGGACACATATGTCCTTCCCGCAGTAAGAGGGTTAATACGGAAAAAAAGAACACATTATAACATGACGTCCTGCAAACGATTTTTAAAAAAAAAGTACAACCCGTGGTAAAATATGAATATATATTGTTTGGGCTGTTCCGATCGTACTCCCACGTCATATGCTTTGTTTTGAATGAGTTACCCGACGTCATAGAACTTTTACGTCAGAATATAAGCATTTTACGGGAAAATATACGCTTGTGAAACCTAAAATCATCACAACAAGTAAACGCAAACAAACGATGGTAAAATGTGGTATAAGCCAGGTATTGACATTGTTAACATATAAGACATATAAGTAAATTAGCATTTACATTCATCTAAAACTATCTAAATACGTTATTAGAAATAGTAGCATGTCACTAATTCAGTTTGCTCCGTTCTTTTACGCCAATTTAATAGTTTATTTATGGGAACGGCAAATATTTTCCTCCACTTAGAGCGCTTCAATCCAACATAATTGCCGTATTTGTCCTATTAGAATCGAAATGATTTATGGGGGCTTGAATATATCGTGGATTTACAATGGGTTGTCCCTTTATGCCGATAGTTTACCCCGCACTATTTCTCAGGGTAAAGTATTTGTTATGAAGCGCCAACCCGTGGTAAAATCACGATATATTCAACCCCCATGAATTATATCTTAATTCTATAATGACTGTTACATACACAAAACCTCGTATCTTGCAAAACATGGCGACCTCGACATTAGAACTTTATGTTCATATAACGCATATTACTGTTTAACAACGTTGTATATTAAAATGTGTCTGTTCAGCTCAGGAAACTACTACAGATTCAAGCATTGTTGAGTCGACAAATAGTAGATGTGCAGGTATGAGTGAATTCCATAGTTTCACATACAAAGAAAAAAATATGATAGCCTTATAAAAAATGTATAATTAGATTACAGACGCACAAAATATTGAAAAAAGTTACCTGTTGCCATTTTTGTCCTGCCTACTTCGAGTTAAAATTGACACAAATCATTACAGACATATAGTATACCGGTTACTCATGTCACTTATAAAGACCAATATAATTAATACAAAATGAATAAAAAAAAAGTGCAATTATTAAATTGGGCAAACGAGTTCAGCTGTTTGTTACTATATTTAGAAAACGGAACTTTTCATATAAAAATAATACATTTATCCACAACATATGTGTTTCAGTACGCTAATTATATCTTTGTGATGTATTCGGTATGGGTGTCTTTTCAGATGAGGTCACTAATACAGTTCCAAACGTTGTTGTCTCAACAGGTAGTTCACGTGCAGGTATGAATAAATATATACAAAAGAATGCTATAATTTATGTATTGTTTCCAATCTGTCAAGGTAGGAAATTTATTTTTTTATAATCCGGTAAAAAATCACTTTACGAAAGCTATGTTACCTTTTTTCAGTTCTTACCACTCGTAAACATATTTGTTTGTACATCAAGATTTGTATATTGACTATTGATTAACATTTGTGATTCTAAATTATCCTAAATTAATATATTTTAATCAGAATCAACTTGTCGTAATATTGCATGTCTTGTCTATATGTGATTGCTATAGTAAAGTACAAATGTTGAAATTAAAATGGACATATTTTTTAACTTGTATACTCAATTTATTTATGAAATTAGTATACCAGCAATCAAACAACAGGACGAAACCCTCTCTGTGAAAATGAGAGCTGAAATGATAGTTCAACTGCACACAACATTTCAGTGATTCATTATATATATTGTTTTATATTTATCTACACGAACAACTAAAGTTTGATATCTTTTGGAGTTTACATACGCAGTCAGTTCTTGATCATTTTGAGTTTTGATTAACATGGTTAATGAAGATCAGGATTTCGGATTATGCAGTTCTTAGTGAATTGTTCCATTTGATTGTCACTGATAAAGGCATTATTTTGAGCCGAAATTTGTATCAATACGATTTTAATTTAATCTTTATCGTACATGAATGTCTTATAACAGAACTTTTTTCAGAAATCTTTGGAATTAAATGTATAAATGTACATTTGTCTTACAGTTGTGGTCTGTAATCTATTTGCCGCATAAACAGATGATTCCCTGATACAAAATGTTTTTCTAGCATCACTGAACAATAACGCGGCATTTTAATTGCTTAATAGTTAGACCAGTGCTGACTTTCAAAAATTACGAAGATGTACATTTCGTTCATGGCAAAGGAGAAAAGGTTATATGTTTATAATGTAAAACACAGGTTACCTGAAAATTTTAAAACGGAACGTAACATATAAAAATTTTACATTTATCCACAACATATGTGTTTCAGTACGCTAATTATATCTTTGTGATGTATTCGTTATGTGTGTCTTTTCAGATGAGGACGCTACAACAGTTCCAAACGTTGTTGTCTCAACAGGGAGTTCAAGTGCAGGTATGAATGGAAACCTACGTTCAACATGAACAAAAACCCTAATCGACTTAAAATACATAAACATGAACAGACTCACAAGAAATTGACTTTGACTAATTACCTATTATGCGTTTATATCCTGTTTTATCCCAAAATAATGTATCCGGTTTAGGTTCAGGTTACTAAATGCATTACATTTTGTAAAGCCAATTTAAAAAAAAAAAGGCTTGAATAGTTCTTTGCCAAAACGGCAAAATCGGCTTATTTTAGGAAACGTCGTGAAGCGCTCACGTGTATCAACATCATACGCAACGACGACTGATTCATTATATATATATATATATTGTTTTATATTTATCTACACGAGTTACTAAATTCTAATATATCATGGAGTTTACGTACGCAATCAGTTGTTGATCATATTGTTCAACATTTGCATGTATTACAAAGATATTCAAACATTAGTACTTAGTGTAATGTTCCATTTGATTAAAACATTGACACTGATAAAAGCATTATGTCGAGTCGAAATATGTATTAATACGATTTAATTTAATCTTTATCATACGAGAATATCTTCTATCAGAATCGTTTCTCAAATCTTTAGACTTAAATATATACATGTACACTTGTCTAAAAGTTGTGGTCTGTTATCTATTTTCCACATAAACAGATGTTTCCTTGATACAACAATGCTTTTCTAGCATCATTGGGCATTGCGGCATTTCAATTCCTTAATCGTAAGACCAGTGATGACTTTCATGTCAACTTCTCACTTGTTATTAAATGTATTATAATACGAAATGTAAATATACAACACTATATATCTATATATGTTTTAATGTATCTTTATAGTGAGTGACAAAGGTGTTTCATTACCAACAGTTTTGAAAACATCAAGTGAATCAGCAACAGGTGAATATCTTTTTAAATGAAATGTGTAATAAATGATCAACTTATTTTTATATTAGTTGGTCGAGAGATGTGCCATGAGCCGAGTCCCAGTTATAGTGGGTAGATATTTTTGTATAATCTTCAATTTTCTGCAAAATAATTTGAGAAATGGATTATTATCTCCCTCTACGCATTACTTTTTAATAGAAAACATTACCAACAAACTAAACAAAAACAAAACAGGAAACAACACATGATTAAAGGTATAAACTTATTTTGTTTAACGTATTTACATTAGTTATACCTCATACATATAGCAATTTGTTTAGTAAAACAACAAGGTTTGAATATTGAGTCAGGGCTGTTTTAAGCAATGTTGTGAACTCCGTTTAGGACTTAATCGGTATTTTTATACGCGCCTAAGATCAGATGCGAGTATACCTAGTGGAGCAGGTACTTTGCATTACACAGAAAACTAAGAAGTGAATATTAAATGTTTTGAAAACTCATCACGGATATAAGGTAATCTAGAATTCGTATTGTATTTTTGTTCTGTTTGACATTTGTCATTTTTAGTAAAATTGTAATAACATTAAGGCATGTATTAATGTAACACAGTGTGTAAATAAATAGTAATTTTTTTTTATATTCATAATGAAAACAATATTACTTCTAATTTAATGCTATAATTGTTATTTTCTTCACATTTTGTAGGTTTAGTTGTAGGCTTGGTTATTGGTGGTTTATTACTAGCATGTGTGGTAATTTTCATTGTTATTTTCGTTAGAAGGTACGTTTACATCAATTAAAATATCTGCAGAATATTAAACATACTTTTCTATAACATATATAAGTATAAAACGAATAACGTTATGACAACAACGTGTAAAACGTCACCAGTGTCTGACAAAAAAAATGTTTGAGTAGAGAGTTGATGAACCAAGGTATGTCAAAGAACGTCTCGTCCTTTTCTAAAAAGCAAAATCATCGGAAGGTACCAAGACCTTGTTGATAAATATTCCGTATCAACTTCACAAATAATAAACGATGGTCTTCAAATATAGAATCTACGTACTGACGTTATTTATCATCTAAGTAGCGTGTTATAGTGTTTTTTTATTTGTCTTTATTGATATTACTGTTATTGTTTTGTCTGTTGTTTTTTTTGTGATATCTATTTGACGTGGATCTGTACTTTTAAAAATATATAAATCCTGTCATTGTGTTGTTTATATTATCTTTCATGTGATATGTGCTTTGTCCGTGTGACTTTTGTGTTTCTTTGATACATATGACGTGGTTATGTGCTTAAATATCCCCCCATTGTGTTGTTGTTGTTCTAATGTAAATTTTGTATTTTTGTTTTTCATTGATGCCACTGCTTTGTTTATATGCCCTTTTGTGTTTCTTTTATTCATAATGGCGTGGCTCTGGTATCTCTGAAGAAATATACAATCGTCATATAGACAAGCGGCAGTAGGGACATGACCAACTTCTAATTTAAATCTGCTTACCCTTCCGGAGCACTTGAGACCACCTGTAGTTTTTGGTGGGGTTCCTGTTGTTTATTCTTTATTTTTTATGTTGTGTCATGTGTACTATTGTTTGTCTGTTTGTCTTTGTCATTTTTAGCCATGGCGTTGTTAGTTTATTTTCGATTTATGAGTTTGACTGTCCTTTCGGTATCTTTCGTCACTCTTTTACATTCTGCAGAAGATATACCTAAAATAACTATATACTATATTTTTTCAAACTTTCAACGACAAAACTATTTCATATCTCTACCTGTGTGACGTTACATTCTGACATCAAACGCTCGATTCTAGGTCAGAGTTAATATTAAACTTACCATTCGGTCCCGGTCTAAACATTTTTAATCCTTTATTGGTGGATTAAACATACACAAATCAATACCAAAATAAGAAAGCAACGAATAAGCTTGTTAAATTGAATATATATTTATTTGTGTTTTTTTGTTTAATATTTTTTTTGTTTTTAATTGTGATTAAGATTATAACTAATTGTTGACTTTTTACCCCTAACTTTTTGTTCATGCACCGTTGTTTATATAATGGAATCTGATGCAACCGTCGTACACGTGAGAGGTATAGCGCTATAAAACCAGGTTCAATCCACCATTTTCTACATAAGAAAATGCTTTTTCAAAAAAAGTAAAGAAGATGACAGTTGTTATCTACTCATTATCTACTGTGTCTGTTGTTTGTTAACACATCGTTGTATATATAATGGAATTTGATACTACTCTCATACAAGTGAGAGGTTAGGCGTTATAAAACCAGGTTCAATCCACAATGATCTTCATATTAGGAAAATACCTGTACTAAGTCATGATCATGACAGTTGTTGTCCATACGTTTGATGTGTTTCAGCTTATTACTTCGACCTTTGATAAGGGATATTCCGGTTTGAATATTCCTCAGATTTCAGTAATTTTGTGATTTTATTTTTTGTATTCGATAATTTCGATATGAGTTTCGTATTCAAAATATCACGTGCACTCATTGTTGTTTTGTTATTCAAATAATATTTAATACAGTGCAATCGGATTTATATGTTGAACTACTTGCTTATAAAACCACTGTATTTTGAATGTTTGAGGGCGGGAGGGAGCGAACTAGAGACGATTTTTTTTTAATATTACACAAAAATATAGTTTCGTTTATCTTTCAGTATTTTGTGTTTACAAAAATTATTTAAATTTATATGAAAGTATGTAATATGAAAGATTGTGAATTATAAATTGTTGCACTTCGTTGTTAAAATTTGAAAGCGTAAAATTGCATGTAATTTATTTTCAAAAGCCGAGCAAGCATTGAAAATTGCCATTACAAGGCTTGAACGCATATGTTCAATATTTGACTAATTTTTCGAAATAATGACAAGAAATTACTTATATTTTGTTTTCTTTCAATTGAAAATTTAAAAGACACCAAACTTAAACTTTTTTTTCTTTTTCAATGTTTTGTTAAGAACATTACGAAAATTGTACTGATTATTCCTATTGTAATGCGCATATTTATAATACATTTTAAGTGTTTGGTAGACAATTAAATTATACGTTTTAATTCTTTCTTAAATGTTGCGAATTTAAAGACTTATCAACAACAATGCGATGTTGTTCTTAACTATTTTTTTCAATATCTTATCTTAAATTAAGGGAATGAAAACAAATCATAGTCACTCATATTCCTGTCTCAGTATTGATGTATAAATATTTTTTAAATACATAACAGGCAGACATTTGTCAGTGGATCAAAAGAAAAAGTGAGAAGCAATCTTCATGAGAATGACTATATTGGTTGTCAAGATATAGCTTTACCACAGGCAGCTGACCATTCAGGTTTAATGCAATGTACTGGTATGTATGGACAATGTAACAGTATTCACTTTAATATTTTAATAAAATAGGACCCACTTTTTTAAATACCATAAAAATGACTTTCAATTATTCCATCTTTTCATGTCCAACATTACATTTTGTGTGCATCTTGTAACACCGGTAAAAACTTCATTTTTTTTTACAATTACGATTTTGACCCTTCGGTATAAAAAATCAGGATAGTTAGACATTAGAAAATAAAATGTTTTTAATGATGTTTTTTTTTTAATATATTGTTTATAAAGATTTTTGTAACGCAACATAATTTTAACATCGTCCGCAAAACGTATGTTATGTCATGCTTTAACACGGGCATGATGTCAAATGAAACGCGCGTCTTGCGTATTAAATTTTAAACCTAGCACCTTTTGTTACAATGTAGCTTTGTGTTTCTCTTTCCTATATGTTTTCCCATTTATTTTTATTGTAATCCTGTCATGTACAAATGTAATGTTGTCATTTTAATGATACATTTAACATTGCCATAAAAGCGGGAGGTTTGACATGCCACAGAAATAGGTTCAACCCATCATTTTTTATTGAAATATCCTGTACCCAGTCATGAAAATGGGCATTGTTATATTATAGTTCGTTTCTGTGTGTGTTACATTTAAATGTTGTGTTTTCGTTGTGTCGTAATTTTCCTCTTATATTTGATGTGTTTTCCTCAGTTTTAGTTTGTATCTTTTTCAATCGAGTTAAAAATTTCGAACAGCGGTGTACTACTGTTGTCTTTATTTAACATCAGTATATCAACTCTTTGTTTTTAGTTTAATTCGAATACAAATACAAAATATAAGTTAAAAGATAACGCAGATATAACATGTATAAGAAAAGTTACTTTAAGGTTAAAAGACAACTTTCGCTCAATTGAGATTATTGTAAAAACAAATGATCAGGGTGATCGTTTTAGCTCACCTGGCCCAGAGGGCCAAGTGAGCTTTTCTCATCACTTGGCGTCCGTCGTCCGTCGTCGTTAACTTTTTACAAAAATCTTCTCCTCTGAAACTACTTGGCCAAATTTAATCAAACTTAGCCACAATCATCATTGGGGTATCTAGTTTGAAAAATGGGTTCGGTGACCCGGCCAACTATCCAAAATGGCCGACATAGCTAAAAATAGAACATAGGGGTGAAATGAAGATTTTGGCTTATAACTCTGAAACCAAAGCATTTAGCCCTGAAATATTCAGATGAATAGGACAACTGGTTGTTGGGTTGCTGCCCCTGAATTTGTAATTTTAAGGAAAATTTTTAATTTTTTGTAAATGTCCTGTTTACAAAACTTTATATTTTTCGAAAAACTAAGGATTTTCTTATCCCAGGCATAGATTACCTTAGCCGTATTTGGCACAACTTTTTGGAATTTTGGATCCTAAATGCTCTTCAACTTTTTACTTGTTTGGCTTTATAAATATTTTGATTTGAGCGTCACTGATGAGTCTTATGTAGACGAAACGCGCGTCTGGCGTACTAAATTATAATCCTGGTACCTTTGATAACTATTTGCCGTTATTGGTTATTATCTTGAATACTATTATAAATAGATATAAACTGTAATCAGCAATAATATTCAGCAAAGTAAGATCTACAAATAAGTGAACATGACCAACATGGTCAGTTGACCCCTTAAGGAGTTATTGCCTTATATAGTCATTTTTTAACTATTTTTCGTAAATTTTTGTAATCTTTTACAAAAATCTTCTCTGAAACTACTGGGCCAAATTTAATCAAACTTAGCCAAAATCATTATTAGGGTATCTTGTTTAAAAAATGTGTGCAGTGACTCAGCCAACTTTCCAAGATGGCCACCATGGCTAAAAATAGAACATAGGGGTGAAATGTAGATTTAGGCTTATAACTCAAAAACCAAAGCATTTAGAGCAAATTTGACAAGTTGTTAAATTGTTTATCAAGTCAATATCTATCTGCCCTGACATTTTCAGATGAATTGTACAACTGGTTGTTGGGTTGCTGTCCTCCAATTGTTAATTTTTAAAGAAATTCTGCCATTTTTGGTTATTACCTTGGATACTTTTATAGATAGAGATAAACTGTAAACAGCAATAATGTTAAGAAAAGTAAGATCTACAAATAATTCAACATGACCAAAATGGTCAGTTATTGCCCTTTAAAGTAATTTTTTTACAATTTTCATCAATTTTGTAAATTATTTTCCTTTGTAACAGAAGGACCAACTTTATTATAGAAAGAGAAAAACGTAAGAAGCAAGAATGTTCAGTAAAGTAAGATCTACAAACACATCATCACCAAAACACAATTTTGTTATGAATCCATTTGTGTAATATGCTTAATATGCACATACATATACCAAGGTGAGCGATACAGACTCTTAAGAGCCTCTATTTAAGTATATTTGGTTCACTTTAGAATGTTGTCTATCATCAGGTTCAAATCGTCAAAAAGGAAATTATATAATATTATCATTAAAAGAAGAAAAAAGGGGAAAAAGCCGACAAATTTATAACAACAAAAGAAAAGATATAATAATGATAATTTCATACAAAGTTGAATTGAGAAAAACATTAAACAAGCATAGAGCTTTGTGACAAAAAGCCATGGAAAATGATAAAACATAGAAATGAAGGAAACTGAATGATTCGGCAATAATAGTAGTTTTATACAAAAAGCCGGGAAAATAAATTCAATACTAGTGTCAATTTTTTTTTGTGGAAACGTGGAAGTTAAAATATTTACTAATGGAAAAAGGGAAATTTGAAGTAACGGATCTAAAAGTCTACCTACTCCTACACATGCTATTTCATTAAGAAAAATACATACAATTTTGAGTTTTATTTGTAAAACACTATGCATTTCAGGTCAAATCGAATTCAGGTTACCAAAGTCATTACATTTTACTAAGCCAATTTTGAAAATATAAGCTTGAACGTTTAAAAAGTTCTTTGCCACAATGGCAAAATCGGCTCATTTTAGGAAACGTCGTGAAACGCTCACGTGCATCATCATCGTGCACAACGACGTCTCAGTTGTGAAGGTAAACCCACTTTGAACGCATGCAATGTTAAAATTTAAAAATTATCAAGAACCAAAGGTTTCAACTCCATCGGGCAAAGTTTGCCTTAAGATATATTTTGCTAAACGATAAGATCTATTTTTTGCAATACATTTTTCAAAAAGGGGGACTAAAGAAACCAGATGGACAGTCAAACTCATAGATTGAAAAAAAAACTAAAGACTAAGCCATATGAACCTCGCAAAAAACTGGGGGTGATCTCAGATGCTCCGGAAGGGTAAGCTGATTCTGCTCCACATGTGGCACTCGTCGTGTTGCTTATGTTATTACAAATCCCGTATAAGTCTAATTCAGAAGGTCAAAATCATAAAAAAGGGAAGTGTTCTGTAGTTACGACAATAGAAGCATATCCAACTGTTTTGAATGTCATGTATTCATCCTTGGCTTTCAATTATTCGATGTGACCGTTCTTCATGAGGGTGGATAGAAAAAATCGCTTTGCGTTATTTTCATTTTTTTTTTTTTTTTGGCAGATAAACAAACATCAAATGACGATGAATATGCTATCATTAATCCTTCAGCTGAGACAAGTTTTAATGAGGTTATAAGCGACGGAAATCGAACAGCAGACAGTTATATGATATTAGATCCAAATGACACCGGTTTCAATAGAACACCATTTTCAAACACTCCTGGAGGTTATGAGTTTGCAAAGCCTGTTAAGGAGAAGAAAAATGGCGATGATGACCAATATGCTGTATCTGAAGGAGTTTACGATCATTCGGGAAATAATCGTCACAAGGAATCAGAGGATAACATTTATAATCATGCCGTTGATACTATTTACGACTCCGGAAGTCACAAAAGAAATGACGAAGGGAGAGAAGACACATATGATCATTTCTTTGGTCAAACAACAGAAGATGATTATGATATATCAACAACTACATGAACTTATGTATTATACAAGTTGTATTTTGTAATATTTTTGTAATGATTTGTAATAATTTCACAATTATATTCATTGCCTTTCGTGATAATTTGTTTGCTTTGTTAAATTGTCAAAAATAAAACATATCTGTTAGTTGACTGAGCATAAATTATAACTTAAATGAAATATATTTACGGAATTGCGTACAGACTTGTTTAGCTTTAACGGCAAAATGTGTTTATTGACAAAACGTAAAGTTAGCTATACCCGATTTCCATTAAATTCCAGGTTCTACCATTTGTAACATTTTAAAAATGTATACTTTATTGATTAAATAGGCTTTGACAATAAGACCATGTTGTTGTAAATACAGATTCTATCTGAAACAATGTTATGTAGTTTTATGAGCTTACGAAATATTTCTTTTCTGAAAAATGTCCTGTACCAAGTGAGGAAAATGACAATTATTATCGTAAAGTTTGTTTCTGTGTGCGTTGCATTGTCGTTTGTTTTTGTTCACTTCAGTGTTTCTGTTGTTTCGTTGTTTTATTTTTTTGTGTACTTCTCTGTCCTGAATGTTGTTGCATATATCTTTACTGTATTCCTGTCATGTGAAGGTGTCATTTAAGTGTTATATTTAACATTGTTATAAAAGTGCGAGTTTCAGCCAGCAACAAAATCAGGTTCAACCCAACATTTTTTTCTTAAAATATCCTGTACCAAGTCAGGAAAATCGCCATTGTTATATCATAGTGCGTTTCTGTGTGTGTTGCATTTTAGTGTTGTGTTTTTGTTGTGTCGGGGTTCTCCTCGTATATTTGATGCGTTTCCCTAAGTTAAGTTGGTTACCCAGACAATAAAAATGTTCACCCTCAAAAAGAACTTTTATAAGATAGCTTTTATTTTTTTTTAAATAACTTGTATCATTTGGGTATTGGTCGGCATCGATCTATATTTATTTTCTCGTAGTTTTTTTTTCTTGACAACCGACAACATGTCTAACCTACCAAACTCAGGACAAAGCTCAACCCCAGACGTCAAATCAATGTTAATCGGTATAGTCGAACTTCTACATATTCCTCAACCCTCTAAAGGCTACTGGTCCGAACGAATTCCAACACGCTTAATAAAAGAGACTGCAAACGAAATGGCGCCTGTCATAACTCTCATAATCCAAGCCTAGATTTTCCAGGGTGAAATTCAACCTGACTAAAAAACAGATCTACAGTCGCACCTGTATCATAAAGGGAAACAAAAGCAAACCTTTCAACAGTAGGCCTAATTCCGAAGCTTCCAATAGTTGCACAATTAACGAGCACACTATATGTAGTAGCATTCTTATTCATCTATTAAAACATCTTTGCTGAAGTACAAAATGGTTTCCGTAAACGAAGAAACTGGATGACACAGCTGACATTTACCATCCACGACCTTGCTAAAGACCTCGATGCAGGCGAATAAAAAAGATAGGATACCTCTTGACTTTTGTAAAGCATATGACAAGGTTCCTCACCAGCGTCTTCACCTTAAACACAACCACTATGATGTCCGAGGAAATACCCTCAAATGGATTGAGATTTCCTATCGGATAGAACCCAGAAAGTGGTTTTAGAAGGTAAATCGTCCATACTTGACCCCGTCAAATCTGGTGTTCCGTAAGGTACAGTCATTTGGCCTCTCTGGGTTTTTTTCTTGGGGTGACCGTATAACCCTAAAAACCATCTTACAATACAAAACTCTCTGAACTAACTGACGAACCCATGGTATATCAAATTCCTTCATCGTGAGTGCCATCAGCATTTCAAACCATCTGTCACAGACACCGGTCCGTTCACCTCAACCATCTCCTAATTTGTAAATACTTATTTTCAACTGTAAATACGCATCTTTTAACTGTACAATATATATGGAGGATAACTGTACTGATATGGCAATTTTGCGTTAGTAGGAATACAATCAAAATAAATCCTACACACTTATCGAAAAGAAGAAGTGTAAACTGTTTATTCCAGGAGTATACTTTATTTAAATATAATACTGCTAATTACCACTACATTCAGTTATTTAATCACCCCAACAAACATGAATGTACATTTGTAAGAATATATTTGATATAAATGAAAAGACAGCATCCACAAGAAAACAAATTCAGAAGTCATCACGAGACCAAATAAGTCAAAACAGTAGAAATATTTAACCATATACATGATATAGGGTTTAACAGTTGATAATTATTTAATAGGAAACAATGAAAGATCTACATTCTAAGCCAGTTTCATGTTTTTGAACATTTGTTCTGAACATGCATGTACTAATTGCCCCATGACGTTAATTTTATCTAACTCAACTTAAACATTTTCGCTTAGTCTGTGAATAACATGAATTTATTAAGGAAACCAGTGTTTACAAAAAAAATGGTGCTTTATAATGTATATATCAAATTGAGAAAGGAAATGGGAAATGTGTCTAAGCGACAACAACCCGACCATAGAGCAGACAACATATGTTTTTAAGACACAATATGTTGTATTGCAATGATCAATACACATTTGTATTTAAGGTTGCTAGATGTCGTTATTCGACTTCATTAATCTTGAGATTCATACAATTGAGAATGAAGATGGAGAATCTGTCAAAAAGACAACAACCCTACCGAAGAGGAGTAAAACAACAGAAGTCAACCAATGGGTGTTGAATACAGCGAAAAAATCCCGCACCTGGAGGCATGCTTCAGATTCGTGTACATTTATTTATGATATCTTTATCAAATATAATCATTTAAATATGAAAAGGGTCCCATGAGCTCTTGTAACTCCTCGTGTATTTCGTTCATAGGAACCAACCATTAAAGGGGTTATACTCTTTTTTCTGAAAAGAGAAAATGAACAAAAACTAGTCATAGTGACCGTATTTTTCATTTATTCTAAATTCATAAACAAAATAAATCAGTTGATGTTAGCTTGGTACGAAACAATTCAGAAATAATCATCTATCTTATATAGATAAAAAGATTATAAATTTTAATGTCGATTTTAAGACACACCAAATGTTTTAAGAATGGTCGTTTGTCATGTTTATGAATTTTTGTCAGATTTTCGGAATCCTCTAGTTTTCTCCAATTGAGCGCTTTAAAAAATTTGGCCACTAGCATCCATTTTTCTTTTTATAAACCTTTTACATGTACAATTTTAAGTCATCAGACGTCTTATAATAGTTATCAAAGGTACCAGGATTATAATTTAGTACGCCAGACGCGCGTTTCGTCTACAGAACACTCATCAGTGACGCTCATATCAAAATATTTATAAAGCCAAACAAGTACAAAGTTGAAGAGCTTTGAGGATCTAAAATTCCAAAAAGTTGTGCCAAATACGGCTAAGGTAATCTATGCCTGGGATAAGAAAAGCCTTAGTTTTTCGGAAAACTCAAAGTTTTGAAAACAGGAAATTTATAAAAATGACCATATCTTTGTTATTTTTTAATATTTTTTTAGAACTTTAACTGGTCAATGATTAAAAATTTCAATGGCTTATATCTCGAAAAGAAGTTCACGGACCTATATCTTTTTTCTCGCTCTTTTGGTTCCTTTTGTAGACCCCAATCATGTTTATTCTAGTGTACTGAAAAGCTTGCAATTTTGAGACGAGTAGCGAACTTCCTTAACAATTTTGAGTTCAGTTAGTAATAGTTAATGCTTCCTGAACAATTTGTGGTTCAGTTAGTAATTGTTAATATTTTGTATTCTTTGTAAATATATATCTTTTTGTTTACTATTTGTTTTAATCGATATAATTAAATATTTACCATCTGCATATTCATATCATAAATTCACTGGAACGAAGACAATCTTTTTGTTTTTGTTACAGTGCAGTGACAATCATTCCAGTGACCAAAAGCAAAACAAATGAAGTTTTGTAAAGTGAGGCGTCGTGAAAGCGAACATTTAAACCGTCATTCGTCAACATGTCGTTTTTCCGTAACATAGTCGAAATTGAAGACAAATTTTCGAGTGAAAGTAAATGCATTTATCATATACATGTATGGACTGAATAAGTAGAACGACCTATTGTCCCCTTAAATCAACATATGTTTGAATACTTTATACAACCTTGATGCGAAACAATCTGGATGATGTCTGACAGAAAGTCACATTCTTTTATGGAAAACAAACTGAAAGTTAGCAGACAAACATTAGATATTCTGCGTTGGGATGAGTAGGAGGACAATCTAAATTAATTTTGTAACTTCACATACAATGACTGTTTTGGAAAAATAAGCGTTCGATATTTTATTTTTTATGAAGGATTCTTAACTTGTATTTAGATGTTTCTACGAAACATAATTATCCATAATCATGTAATAAATCATTAATATCATATGTATAAAAATCACAAATCTTATGACAGTGTACACTGTTAATTTACTAGTCATGCATTTGAAGGTTTTTTTTTCAAATATTTTCTAATCTTAAGTTTAACCCGTCACCGCACTTCACTTGTATGTGTATAAACAATTGTATATTTAAAAAGGAAGGATGTACGTTATTTGAGTCATGCAATTAAAACTTGTCGTTTAAATAAAGTCTATTGACTTGACAGTGAATTAAAAAAAATACGGAAATACTTCTAAATACATGCAATGGTCTTGTACGAGAGAAAGACTTCTCTGTTTAAATGGATACTTATTGGATTGTTTTAGTATATAGGTTATTTTGTCATGCATCCTTACTTTCATTAGTACCCGCAAAATTTGGTAAGTGCTATAAAATACAATTTAAATTCAATAGCAATTTAATGCATATTTTCTAAGTCCTCGCACGTATACAGACTCATCGTATGTTGTTGTTCCAACTTGTAAGACAAGTATCAAGGAACTAACTATGGGACAGTCCGATTGTGTAAATAAAATGTTTTGTATATTTTAGGAAGAGAACAGTTTCAGGTGCCTCCTCTAATTGAAATTTAGCTCTTCGTTTCGATATTCGTTTAATATTGTTGATACGGAAATTCAAATTCAACAGTCTATGCAAAGTTTGGATGGTTGTTTTATGCATCTTCCTACCTGAATATATTGTTATGAACAGTTGATACATTTCAAAATGTCTACATCCAAGATAACGTTTGTGGTACATTATATATTCGTCCCATGAAGAGTAATGTGCACTTACTAGTCAAACTTGTTTAGCTTTAACCACGAACTAAGTGAAAAGTACGAATCAGTTATAGAATGCCTAGTTATTGCCTGAATAAATTTCCCTACATAGCGATGCGTTCGTTCGAATATACGTATTTCTAATTTAAACAGTTCTAAAAAGTGTGCGCACATTTTTAGAATAAAGTGCGTCCGCGCTTCATATAAAATGTACTTCGGTCAACGCTTTAACACCCCAATAAAGTTACAAAAAGAAGCATTCAATTCTAAATTGATAGCTTGATAACCTCATCATAGACATCATTATGTTTCTTAACCAATGTTTCTACAACAATTGAAAAAAATACATATTTTGCCTTACTTTGCAATTAACGAAAATTATTTATATAAAGATGTCTTTTTATGAAGACACATATCGTACTTAACAATGGTATGTTTATGAACTCTATATTTGCGGATTTTATTCTATAAAAAAAGTGAAATGACAAAAATATCAAACTCCAATTAAAGTTGTAAAAGGCAAGTCCTTAATCAAATGGCGAAATCAAATCGGTAAACACATCAAACTAAGTAAAAGAATGCAATTGGCATATTCCTGACTTAGTTTAGGAATTTCCTTATTATTTAAGAAAACAAAAAAACAAAAGATATCTGCACCTTCTCTGTACCAAAAGAAGAAAGGTTCCAATACTGTTTGTACCACATACTTAACATGTAATTTTAAAATGAATAGTTTACATTTAGTTTGCGGCATCTTGAACATTTCTTCATATTTAAATTCAAAATGAGGTAAATCTATAAAATATATGGGGAAGATTTTCTAGTGTATCAAGACGTTTTTAACAATTTGTATAAATTTAACATTTTGTTCATTAATAAATTCAGTGGTTTGCATCAACTCAATAGAAAGGAAGTCCCAAAATAAAAAATGATAAATACCAATTGCAAATTTTCGACGTACATTCTGTAAAACATATCTTTTTCCTTCCTGCTACTTACAATAATTGTAATTATTTCAAAAACTTAAACGTCATGATGTACAGATTTCTTAACTATACAACTTCGAATTCCAAAAGGTATTACACCGACCTTATTTTCTTCGCATACCAAAATATTATAACGTATAATATGACGTCTGTATGGCCAGGTTAGTAGAACAATTTGACGATTTTGTTCTTGGCTTTGCTACACACATACATGGACATCAGATTAAAAGGATGGAGAAAAATAACGATTTTGATAACCTCAAGTTTTTCGGAGGCTTGAAAGTTTAACTCGGACATTGCAGTAAGACATTGTAAACATATTACCTTTTGTTTTTAATTGAATATGTAGCTTAATTTATTTGATTATTTGACTTTTGAAGCTTACATTTAGAACAAAACGATCGTGCATACAATTTAATAATATTATCTGTAAAAATTTTATCTTTTTAACTGAAATATTTCATGTTTCAAACTAATCTTTCCCGTTGGACATTTCATTACATAATATTCTATACAAAATATATATTCCAATGTGTAATGGAGACAGCCATGTAAACCATTACTGTAAAATATCACGTCATAGAACGTTCATGCCAATTTTCGAAGAATTGCGTGTAAAATTCGCGAATCGTTCGAGTTCATGTTTTGAGTTTGTTGCATTCCGATGCCTCTGAATATTATATTCTTATTCTTATTCTATCGTAATGTGAAAATTCAAGCAGCAATCCTTATTTCATAAATTATTTGACATATTTATTTCAGCATTTCTAAGATCATTTTCCTGTCAAATATTTACTTAGCGATAATTGTCGTGGTAGTAGCAATATCTAACGTTGCGTCAGTACGATGAAGTAAAAATTCATAGTGATCTAAACACTGCTCAAAGCTGGTAGACAGATCAAATATAATCATGCATAATTTGTTCGTTTTCTATTGTTATCCAAAGTTCAAAATTTATGATCAAACGTTTTAAATGTCAGTTTCGATTTAATATTCTCGATATAGGCAAATCATGCAGATGAAAGCGATAAACTGGAAAAAAACTAAAATGTTCTATATTAGATTCATAGTGACGTTTGTTTTAGACATCTTGCATCAAAGCATGCAAATAGTATAACAAATACACAGTGGACATATTTTACAAGCACAGAAATTACTGAAATGAAACCGACATGTCGATGATTCCTAAAAATCTAAATATAACTTTCAGTTTGGGCAAAATAATGATAACAGTTTCCTCACTTTCGGTATAAAATATATTTCATGGTTAGTATGTTGTGAAATCTTCAATGGACTGCTTAAAACATTTTTCTGTTTCCAGCCAATGTTACTACTACTGTAACAGTGCCTTCAGTTATCAACTCAAGAGAAAGTGATAGTCCAGGTATGTAAAAATAAACAAACGAAAAAATAATATCACAAACGGTACAAATTGTTCTGCACTAGATGGACATATCGACAAGCAATGTCTCTTCAGTAATGCTCGAGGCCAAAATATTTGATAATCCAAAGCTTATTTAAAAGCTAAAGAGTATTAACAAAAAAGAACATACTGCAGTATAGTCAAAGCATTGCAATTAATCAGAGCTTTGCATATTGGATATACTTTCTTTACTTTTAAATCATTTCCAAAATTTTGTAACAGCAAATTTTAATGAAATGAAATCCGTATTCCATGCCTGTACCTTAATGATCAAAAAAAGGGTAAGTAAAACCCGTAAACGAGACGGAAGAAGTTTGAATCCTAGGCCTTTTTATAAACCTCTACCAGCCACAGGTTATAAAACCACTCGTTTCGTTTAAACATATTTAATTTGCAAAAGTAGCAAAAGGGATTGGACACATGTTAAAACAACATTAGTGAAGTCCTCTCCCAGAAACCCATAAAACCACTAATTCATAGCCCCATTGAATTCTATGCTAAATTTTGCAATTTCAAGCATTAATGGCTACTTTGTTTACAATTTGATTAAAGTGGTAGTTATTTCATGTCCAAACTTTACCTTATAGTGACTAGTTCTGAAAAAATCCAAATACCTGCTCTACTCTCAAAATTTCATGTACTTCTTTGTTTTTCAAACACATCTTTTATTAAGGGAACATATATTTATTCTAGTGAGCTTCCCCCAAGCATGCTCGGGGGATGCCTGGAGCCTTTTAGAGAAGCTTCTGCCATTAAGAAGCAATCAAAATCCAATAAATGTCAATCAAAAAGCAAATCAACTGTGAGTTTACTATTAAGAGCTTTTATAAGCTCATAAAAAAGCTTGTTATTTATAGTATTAAGTAAACATAAGCTGCATATGAATTGTTTTGAAATTGCAAATGTTCATTTTTACAAAGAATATTTTATGATTCGTACACTCCAAAATGTAATGCTAGTGCACAATCAAGTTATATTTATTACAAAAACAAAGATTTGATAACTAATTCAATAAGTTTAAAATGCGCTTTTATTGTTACATGCAAGTAGAATTTTTTTATAATAGTTTTTATATTCTTTAATCATTTCATGTATATATATACCATTTAATAATGTTTTGATTAGTTATGAAGTAGCAGCTGATTTTACATTTAACACATCTAAACCACATAAGCAATAAAAGTAATTCATCAACTAGCTGCGATGCATACAGGATTGAACTTTGCTTGACCGCAGTAAATGATAGAGATACAATTTAAGTAAACTGTTTACCTAGACATGTATTAATTCATGTCAAAAATTAGCAGACGATGATTTGATCAAAGATCACAACAGGATAAATTTGTAAAAGTTACTTGCAATTAAAAATAGTGTGCAAACGATCTCTACTCTATTTAATACTAATTAAAAGATTGTTATAGTTCTAACAATTTAACTTAACATATGGCCTTCTCGACAATCATACATATAAATAAATAATCATATTAGAATGGAATTAAATTAGGGAAAATGCTAGAAAAAAAATTGTTTGATAACGAAATATTTTAAACATTTCTTATAAGTAGATAATGAAGAAGAAGCAAATACAAATGTAAACTGCAGTATGTGAATTTGATAGAGAGTAGACGTCACCCATAAAAAACAAAATAAACAGCTGCGCCAAGAGCGCATGATACGCCCGTAGTCTTGTGAAAAACCGTAATAAATGTTTTTGGCATAACACGGGGTTGTACAAGATGTCATGCTTAATATATCCAGACTCATTCCTTATTCCAGCTCAATAGGAAGTTTTAAAATATAAGATGTATATGGAAACCAGTCGCAACATAAACGTGTTAAGTTTTAAGCAATAGAGATACGGCACGAAATTTGAAAAAAAACACCCCCTTTTTTACCAAAAAAAATTATGACATACATTAATCCTTTAAATTTGTAGCCAGGACTCATTAAACAGGTATACCCCGGGGTCAATGTGATTATGATATTGTGTATATAACAAGAGTCTTATGATAACATGCCACTTTGTTAATTAGCTTAATTTATACAAAGTTTGAAGGAAATCGATATTGAACAAAGATTGTACAGTAAGTTCACAAATTTTTGGTCAAAACATTTTTACGATTTCCAAGCAGGGGGGTTTTCCCGAACCCCCCCCCCCCCCCTAAACCCCCCTAAATCCGCTAGTGATACATGTGCCTGTCCCAAGTCAGGAGCCTGTAATTCAGTGGTTGTCGTTTGATGCTGTGTTACATATTATTTGTTTTTCGTTCATATTTTTGTACATTAATTAAGCCGTTAGTTTTCTCATTTGAATTGTTTTACATTTGTCATTTCAGGCCTTTTATAGCTGACTATATATGCGGTATGGGCTTGGCTCATTGTTGAAGGCCGTTCGGTGACCTATAGTTGTTAATTTCTGTGTCATTTGGTCTCTAGTGAAGAGTTGTCTCATTGGCAATTACACCAAATCTTCTTTTTTATACAAACTGCTTTTTTTTTTTTTTTTTTTCAATGGTTAATAAAAAACTGATATTCATGTTCATATTCATTGTTTATTTCCAAGATACAATCATAGCATATACATGTTCATTTTTTAACTTCAGCTTTTTCATATCACATGCAGTTCTATAATAATACATGTTGTACAGCTTACCTATATTCTTCACAATTAACTTTTAAACTCCATGTACAAACCATTAGATTAATCAATATATTTCTTGTAAATTTGTATTTGGGTAGCAGGTTGCAAAAACCATTTTTACAACATTTCACCATCAAAATTACTTTTTAATATTCTGTACTCTATAGAGAAGATACAATCTAACCAGTTGTCATTTTAATACATACTGATTATAATTAGTAACACCAAGATATTATGGTTGATGCAAAGTTATATATTTCTAATAATTAAGGGGGTCTTTCAGGAATCTGACCTTATCATATGGTGAAGCATGATAAATGAAGGATATCTGATTACATTTAATGGCTTCTTGGTGTTAAAGATAAAAACATGTGGACAGTGCTTTACATTTTATTAATGGGATAATTTGCCAGTTTTATGACTACTGACCTCAACTGACCTCCACTGATGTTAATGATATTAGTGATAAGAAATGGTTTTTAAATAGGGACATTGAAAAGTTTTACATTATAAACATTTGACAATTTATAAAAAACAATACTGCAAAATCAGAAATTAATGCAATGTTTTTATCATTGTGAAAATTGCAACATCACAAAAAAATAGCAGCATTATTGAAAATTAACATTTTCTGAAATCACTATTTGCTTCAATGTTTGTTGTCAGTAAGAAATTTTCACAAAATTTTATAAATTTATGTTAGTATTTATTTGATATTTATACCCTTGAATCATTTCAAGAGCAGTTCCATCAAATACAATGTATAATGGCATAATAATGCAGACATATAGCAGAGATTTTCACATTCAAACATCAAAAACTACTCTTTTGTGAATTCAAAAAAAAATGACAATTTCACTTTCCTATTTAAAAATGCATTTCATAAAAATGAACATATTTAGTTTATAACATATATTATTGAATAATTACATTACATGTATATTTCAATATAATCCGCTAATTTGATTGGCTAACAGCAATCTAGCGTCATTCTTCATAGCACAATGATGTAACATTCATGATAGCACGTGCGTACACAAAAAAGTGCACAGGCAAATATTAGAAATATTAAATAAAATCGTTTTTTCTCATGATTCTAGCAAAAAATGTAATTATAAGAATTGAATGCTTCTTTTAGTAATTTTATAGGGGTGTAAAAGCCTTGATCGAAGTACATTTTTAGAATGAAGCGCTTCCGCGCTTCATACAAAAGGTACTTCGGTCAACGCTTTTACACCCCAATAAATTTACAAAAAGAAGCATTCAATTCTTAAATAAACAACAAAATCAATTACATATATCTAATAACCTTGACTAATTCTTCTAATAATACCCAACACCTGTAACAATGTACATCTACCACTAAAATCTATCTCCTTCAAATGTACTTGCAAAACTATGAATATTTTAATTTTAAAAAATCTCAAGAATGAATTCAGAATATATATATATATTCAAAGTACTCCAAATGAGTAAAGTGAAACATGCAAATGAAAATAGCACACTACATATATCTTTCTATCTATTAAATGTGGATTTTACTTTTTCAACCAGTTGATGGCTGGTACTGTCACACTGGAAAAGTTCCCTTTTTGAGTATAATTTGTTACTTCATAAAACAATGAAGTAATTCACTTCATAAAATAATGAAGTAATTCAATAACTATTTGATTTGAATTAATTTAGGAAATAGGAAAAAAAGAACTCTTTTGAAATGTCTGCAAAAATATTCCTAAACACAAGTTGTTGCACAATGATAAACACCTGAGCAAAAATGTAAACAAAAAATAAAGAATTTTGTTGATATAAACTTCAAAACTACTGAACAATTATGCTACTTTATATTTCTCTAAAAATATCCACATATTCTGAACATGCCTTTATTTTGAACAATATCAAAGGATATTCCATAAATCTTCAGAAAAGACATGCATAAAATAATGAAAGCTAAACAAACAAAAAGTCTACTCAACATTTTATGTACAAAAGAAAAAGCAAAGAAATAATTCACCATCTTCAAAGATGTATGATGAGCTATATTTGATAACTGGCATTTCTTTTACTGTTAACACAGAAATATGTCTCGCCTTTCTGTAATTCTAATAATGCAAATTTTGAAATCAAAATAGCAATACTTTAACATGTAAGTTATTCAAATATTCAAAGTCAATGTACCATTACTGAAGGTACATGGCTTAACAATCCCCATGGAAATGAGATGTATAAAAGATGTGCCAATTCTAATTCAATTGCATACCAAATACCATTGACTTATCATATCAAACCTAAACACTTAATAAACTTGTAAACTATGTAAAAGTGTCTAAGTCGATAAACCATGATTATAATCACCATGGAAAAGAGACTTGCAAATGCCAATAAATTTGCTTACCTAATATCATTGACTAAACATTAGCGATTCATCTTAAACTGATCTAATCACAAACAAATACATGTGAACTAAGCAAAAGTTTCAAAGTTAATAGACCATGACTGAGCGGGTGAAGCCAAATATTCTCCATGGAAGTGATATGTTCTAATGCTTATACAACTGAATACCAATAAACATTGGCCTACCACTAATGGTTCATCATAAACTGACATAATCACAAACTAATACATGTATCTTAAGCAAACGTTTCAGAGTCAATAGACCATAACTGAGAGGGCAGGGCCAAATAATCTCCATGTAAATGAGATGTGCCAAAGCTAAGACAACTGCGTACCAAATATCATTGACCTATCACTAGTGAATCACCATAAACTAGACCTAATCCCAAACTAATACATTGTTGACACCGCTGCCATAAACAGCATGTGACCTATAGTTGTTAATTTCTATGTCATTTAGTCTCTGGTGAAGAGTTGTCTCATTGGCAATTGCACCAAATCTTCTATTTTATATATTTATGTCTTGCTTTTTGACTCCTTCAAGGTGATACAAAAATAAAATATTTTACCTTATGTTCCAACATTTTTACCTTTAAAATCACTATTACATGTACAAGTATCATTAAAAATATCAAAATATTAATGAATCATCCCATCATTACATGCTTCTTAAATTAAAGAAAGAAGTATATTGGTATATTGGGTTCTTATGCATCAGGTCAAATAAAATACAATGTACCTTTTAACTCATAGGATCAAGAATCTGCCATTACAGATTATTGTGTCTACTAATATTTTGAATAAAATAAAAATCTATAGCTCACTGTTTAAAGTCCTATGGTTACCCAAGTTGATCAAATCCATGCAATGTGTCTCTACTCTAGTTGATAGTTAAGTTGTCTCATTGGAAATCATACCATATATATATATATATCTCATCTCTTTATTTGTTATATATATATGTGAAAAAAGGAATTTAGAACTGTGAGTCAACTAACTAAAGGATACCCCCCCCCCCCCATAGTTAATAAAATAAGTAAGTTCAATTGTCTCTGTTGAAATATTTCAGACCAGAATTATTTTCCTTCATGCACATTCTCAGGTTGTGTCCTTCAACTGTGTAAAGTTTCATTAATATCTATCAAGCTGTTAAGGACGAGTTGTGCTTAAATACAAGGGAACCAATCAGGGAATTTAATAATAATTTTAGTTCAAATTGCTCCAAGTGTTTCAGATCAGATATCAAAAGAGGGACAGCCAATAAGAGGTTTCAGGAACCTATAAAAATAAGCCAGAATTTTTTCAATATTAATTCTTAAGATTCTTTAAAATACAGACATTGACAATTTTGTTTAAACTTGACCTTGCAAATTCAGAGTTGACAATTATGTTTAAACTTGACCATAAGAATTCAGAGATAAAGCTCATGTTGGAAATTGAAACAAAATGATTACAATAGATCATAGGAAACTCTGCCAAGAGGTTAAACAAGCATGAACTAATTAAGAAAAATATTGAACTTTAGATTGGATCTGAAAACACAGTCTTGTTAAGTTTAGCAGTTGTTTTTCTGCATTTCCCATTTATTGCAATCCATATTTTGTCATTGTTCTCCTTAGAATCCATAAATTGTGGAAACTGTAAACGAAGTTGGTTTTCAATAGCATCTAACTTTATGGGGTTAAGTTTTGACCTCTGGACATTATCGTGTATGACCCTTCCTGTGACATTTCTCTCAAATAGTTCGTTATCAGTGAACAAAACAGAAAGTAATTTTACTGCAAATGTAGTTGGAAGGTTACTGTTTCTTTGTAAAATTTTGCAGTACTTATCATAGCTCATCTCAAAATTTGAGTTGCCTATCCTGATATTCTCTGGGTTTATTGTTGATCTTACGACGACTGGTATCTGACAGTTGATATCTAATGTCTTCTCTAGGTGAACTCTATCTCCTCTTGGTGTCACAGGTGTTTGTTTATTACTGCTTTTAACCGTGCTCCTACATTTGATCAGGTTTATTAAATATTGTAAATTTGATTGTACAGTGTCCATAGATATTGAAATATTTGATATTTGTTCAAACGCAATGTTCTGTGCCTCTAGTATGGTTCCATTTTGCTTTTCAATGAAATCAAGCTGTTCAGATAATGTCTGATGTTTTGAAAATTCCTGATCAGGTGGTTGCAATGTTTGACAGGTCAGGTTGGGCATAGGATCTTGAATTATTTCTTGCTCTTTGCTGGTATATGTACATGAATCCATGGATGATTGAAAGAAATTCATATTCTCATATGGTTCTGCTACCACTTGAACATGGTAATCATGGTCAAGTGCAGATTGTGCATGATCTTGTAATCCATAGAAAGATGGATCTTCATCAAAATTTGGAAACAGAGAAATCAAAGGTTTTAGTGGTGTCTTCAAAGTTGTATCACTGCTGTTGCTGACTGATTTGGAGACATTTGTAAAATCCTTCAGTGTGGTGTAAACTTTATCTGTGTCAGTTGTTAGACACGAATTTAGAACAAGTTCTTCTCCTTTATTATTTACATTTTGTTCCTGTGCTGAAATTATCTGTTCAGCAACAACAGTTGTTATGTATTTTCATCAGTTGTATTACTGCTGTTAATGGCTGATATGGAGACATTTGTAGAATCCTTCAGTGTGGTTTTATTATCCGTGTAAGATGATAGACATGAATTTAGAACAAGTTTTCCACCTTCATTATTCACATTTTGTTCCTGTGCTGAAATTATCTGTTCAGCAAACACAGATGTATTTGTATTTTCTTGAGTTGGACTTAATTGACCGATTTGTCTTTGCTGTTGAGGTATAAAATTTTCACATCCACCGGTTTCACCATTGTTACTTATTTTTAATTTTGACAAAGGTTCATCATCACTATCCGAAGCATTCCCTTCAAGTTCTGCATAATGTTTGTCATGTTTTGACTTTTTTGCAATTGGTTCATTATCAACTTCACCTTCATCATTTGATATCTTTTTCTTAGTTCCTGAAATACAATAAAAAAATAAGTCATTCAATTATTCTTGCAGGAAAAATTAATATCTCCCCCTTGTACTGAGTAGAGTCCCTTGTATATATATACTGAGTTTTTGCAAATAATTTCAAATGTGAAGTAAGTTTTTCCTTCACTATATAAAACATTTAAAATTCAATAGAGCAAGAGACTACTAACAGTATGAAATGCTCTTCTAACAAAATGTTATGTTGATATTCATGTTCACCTTTTTTGCAGTCATGATCAGTTATATTTGCTCATTTGTAGCATATATCTAGGTGAAATGTGTTGCTGTTTTCTCTATTGTAGTGTTTAAGATAATACAATAATGTCAGGATTGACCCCATTTACACATTCAAGACACACAAATAAAAAAGTATTTCAAGATATCAGGGGTATAATTTTACACACCCAACAAGCGTTTTGTCTACAAACATCAATGACATAACATACTTGTTATGGTCCAATATACATGGTATGTATCAGCATATAATTTATAAAAAAAACACAAAGAATTCAATTGTTGATGAAATCAAACAAAGTTTAATTTTGGACCCTTTGGACCTCAATGTGGACCAATTTGAAAATGGGGCCCAAAATTAAAAATCCAAATACACGTTAAGATTCAGCATATCAAAGAACCACAAAAATACAATTTTTTTGTTGAAATCAACAAAATTTAATTTGGACCCAGATTTGGACCAACTTGAAAACTGGGCAAAAATATCAATAAACAGCTGGGCTTAGAGCGCATGATACACCCTTATTGGGCATAGAGAAATTGGAAAAGAAGGCATTAATAATTTCCTTAAATACAAATTGTGAAAAATTGCCTTAATTCAAATGGTTAAAGTACTACTACCCTGAAACAACATGGCCATTTTTTTTTCTAAATTGAAAGGGAGCTTTCTTCTGTCAATCCTAATGATGTGTTATTAAAATGTGGGGAAAGGTTAAAAGGAATTTGAGCTATCCGAAAACTGAAAAATCCCCCCCCCCCCCCCCTTTTTTAATAAAGTCCCATAAATCCTAAACGCATAAAATGAAATAATAAAAAAAACGAAAGAGAGTTTACATCAATAGACATAAACAATTCACCAAAGTTTCATGGACATTGGTAAAGCGTTTTTGAGTTATTGTCCAAAGTGTTGAAAATCCCCCCCTTTTTCTTATAAAGTCCCATAAATCCCAAACGCATAAAATGAAATTAAAAAAAATACATAATTGTAACAGGATGCTGTTACAAAGTCTCCCAAACAAAGCCCCTGTGATAATAAACCCTGTGGTACTACCCCTATAATTTTCCCCATTATAACTGTCCGATCTCACTTGCTTATAAAGAATTTGATGACAATGAAAATTTGAAATGATTGTGTTTTCTAATGAGTTTTGTTGGGATCTTGACTTCAAAAAAAAAAGGGGGGAGGGTGTGACCCCAGAGACTCCTTATATTTCATTTGATTTGTTTTATTGTCCTATACAAGAATATATATATATGGTTTAGGGGTGGGGATCTCTACCGTTTAAAAGTTCTCAAACAGGAGGGGGTAAGGGTGACCCCCGGGGACTCCCCATATATTTCATTTGATTTGTTTTATTGACCCATACGATAATATATATGGTTTAGGGGTGGGGATCTCAACCGTTTACAAGTTATCAAACAGGAAGGGGTGGGGGTGACCCCGGGGACTCCCCCTATATTTCATTTGATTTGTTTTATTGTCCCCTACAAGAATATATATGGTTTAGGGGTGGGGATCTCAACCGTTTACAAGTTATCAAACAGGAAGGGGTGGGGGTAACCCCCCCCCTATATTTCATTTGATTTGTTTTATTGTCCCCTACAATAATATATATGGTTTAGGGGTGGGGATCTCAACCGTTTACAATTTATCAAACAGGAAGGGGGTGGGGGGGAATTTATCTCAACCTTCCTTTTGTGGTATGGAACCTTGTGATACAATTTCATGTTATCTTGCTGGTCTACATGTATGTGTTAGATATTCATTGATCTGATGAGTTAAGCGGGTTCTTATATCATGCTGTACTGTTACATCACTGTCCCAGGTTAGGATTTGACTTGCAATCTGCCACATAATATATGTGCCAGTTTCTAGTTATTTATCAGTTTGTTTTTTTTTTTGTTTTAATTATCTTAAATTGGTTATCATGATTATTTTATGGCCCTTTATAGCTCACTTTGTGGAGTTGGCTTTTGCTTTGGGATGAAGGCTATATGGTTACCTTTAATTGCTTTACATTTGTACATCCTGAGTGGAGAGTTGTTATTTTATCTTTATATAACAAAATTAGCAGGGAATGTAACTTAGCACAGCTGTGTAATCACTGGAAAAGATTTATAGGTCAATATAACATTTGTTTAGGTATTTACCAAAAATGAGTCTATTAATCAGCATAAAATTTGAGCTAAATGAATCTTTTGGGGATTTAAGCTCTGAAATAATGTTAACCTCAGATTCGTTTGATTTTTTAGTAGCTACATAGACAGATCTTTATTCCAAATGGTCAACTTTAATTTCAAGTCATTAATAATCTGATAACATCTTCAAGCCATAATTTTTAAGTGGTGATATTCTAACGGGAAGGATTGTGCCTGATGTTCATATGATGAAATCATAATCTTTCAGTCAGTTTAATAGAAGTCTGGAGCTGGCATGTCAGTTAACTGCTAGTAGTCTGTTGTTATTTATGTATTATTGTCATTTTGTTTATTTTCTTTGGTTACATCTTCTGACAGCAGACTCAGACTTCTCTTGAACTGAATTTTAATTTGCGACAAGGTCTAAAAAATTTTAATATAAGATTTCATATATATTTGGAGCACCAAGATGTCATTAATAATTATTCATTAATTCAAATAAAAGGGTTAGTACAAAATGAAATTCATATATATATATATATAAATATATGTTCCCTTTAAATAATATCTCTACAAAACATTAGCTCATACCTCCCCTGCAAATACTTAGAAATTAAACTCTTGAAAAAATATGTAAAGATTCACACTCTTTTAATTTTCAATGTTATACTGGGACAGGACATAATGATAACTTCGTTTAAATAAAAAAAGTATTAAATTATAGAACAAATCAAAATCACCATTATGATAATGGTATCATTAATGTTGGACACAATTAGGAACAGGCCAGGTTATAGTTTTGGATAAAATTGATTTAAATGTTGCTATGTGGACATTTTTATCATCTATAAACCTATGTTTGTATTAAATAGAACATTTAATACTAGAACAGAGAGATTCAGGAAAAAATATCCTAAAGAGAAATTAATTATGCAGCAAAGATTCACAATTTTTAATTTGAAAGTTGACAGACACGCATACATATATATATTGGAATTTGTATAAACGCATGTTTATTTGTTTTTAAGAAAAAAGTCGATATGTATTCTTTCTTTTGTTTAAAGGCATTCCCCATAATGCCCATGAAATAATTTGATCTTATAAATCAAGTATTAAAACTAAATATATCTCATTTTTGTATCTCTTAATTTTCATACTTTTTTTTTTAATATTTATTATTTTATATTGTATACTAAATCATAATGCTCTTGTTGTACACATTGTGTGCCTGAGTGTATTTAATAGTAATAAACTACTATTTGTATAATTAAATTGCTGTACAGTTAATCAACAACATATTCTAGGTTACATAATTAGCTAAATAGCCAGAACATTATCCAATTTACAACTTACTGATATATTATTTATTCAAACACTTGTTGATTTTATGCAAATAATGTAATTTATATGATAAGGATAAGTGCTTCTCTCACTGTGTGTTACAGTCTCACACACCACTGATAAAATCAGCAACATACACATTAAGATTACCCAACAAGATAATTTATATTCTAGATTAATTATCAAGATTTAACATAGTAAACTATGTTTTGATCTACAATACTGTTCTGATATTTGAAATTCTGCACAAATGACACTAATTTCTTTCATATTTAATATACAACTATTTATAAATGAATAAACTCATATTGAAAAAGTAATTTTTAAATTTTATCTTCAGCAATTTTAACATAAATTTACTATTTTTAAAGTGTATAATTTTCAAACTTTTTTTGTAAAATAAAATCATATGCATATACTGTGTGAGGATTGCTTTTTGTTTAACAAATTGACAACAGTATTATTATTCATGTCACAAGGTGACAAACCACTAATTAAATCTCTCTTACTCTCTATGTTAAATTAGTCAACTTTAGGCTTTTGTGGCTCTTTCACCTTAAGTTCAAATAAAGTGACAGTCTGTTTTTGTCAAAGCAGTATCTTTTTGTGACTGGTGCTTAAAAAACCAGTATACCTTTAATGATATATAAGAGCGAACTGGTTCCCGGAACATCGGAAGTACCAAAACAGGTACTTCAGAACTGAGAAAAGGGCAAAATGACCCCTCTTTATTAAAATTTACATATCTTTTTTAATATTCATAATAATCAGTCTGAAATGGTTCAGTAGAGATCCCAGGTCTTTAAGCTTCATTTGATACAAAGAAATTACCAAATATTCTTCAGATTAACAAAGTTACAGCTATGCGTAGGAACTTTTTTTTCTCAATTTATATGAACTACTTTTGGGTAGGTTCTTTTTTACGGGGCCCTAATTAGTGGTTCAACACCTATAACAGAACAAAACTCACCATATTGACTTTTGCTTTAGTGCATTTTATTCTATGATATTTTCCTAGCATAAAAAACCATGTGAACCCTTAGTCCAAACATATTTTTACTAAATTGAAGCTGAAATTGAACTTGTAGTAATATATGATTGGTACAATAAAATCTGTGCAGGGTATTTCTAGTGAAGAAAATGAGACTTTTTCTTGTGTGACCACTCCCCATTTGTTAATTTATACTTAAAAAGTGTTGTTCCCACCTGCTTTATATATTTATACCAAGGAATAATTATTCTATAAATATAAGGAAGTTCATATATCAAATAAATCAAAAATTTGCCATCCCCCTTTTTTTCCTTATGTTAGAAAAGAGAATTTTGGTAAAAAAACTACTTTTATTGTATCACACAGGAACACACGAGCGGTTTGTACAGATTGCACCTAGGCAAGTTGCTTTTTTTGGTTAGAATTTGCATTAAAAGTAAGATATTCAAATTCTTATACAAGTACATACCAAAGTCCAAATTGGTTAACAAAGAAAACAAGTAAAAGTAAACAAATCACAAAATAATTTGATCAAAGGCCATTTTTTTAACTATAGACAAGTCATAATATAATTGTTAAACTGATTTCAGTAACAAAAACTGCAAAAACTGAAACTTCAGAATGAGTCTTAAATGAATGCATGCTGTATGACCAAAAAAGCACTATTAAAATTCATATTTTAGCAATTTGAGGTTGTTATTTGACACCAATAGAATTTTCAGCCTAAAAAGTTGATTCAACATGATAATGTACATATTTAATAAGACCAATTTTCTTTGGTAAGACTGTTACTTTTGATTTTTTAATTTTCCATGTTTCTTTGGTAAAGGTGACAAACCACTAATTAAATCCCCCTTGCTCTCTATGTTAAATGAGTCAACTTTAGGCTTTTGTGGCTCATTCATCTTAAGTTCAAATAAAGTGACAGTCTGTTTTTGTCAAAGCAGTATATTTTTGTGACTGGTGCTTAAAAAACCAGTATATAAGAGCGAACTGGTTCCCAGAACATTGGAAGTACCAAAACAGGTACTTCAGATCTGAGAAAAGGGCAAAATGACCCCTCTTAATTAAAATTTACATATCTTTTTTTTTAATATTCATAATAATCAGTCTAACATGGTTCAGTAGTGATCCCAGGTTTTTAAGCTTCATTTGATACAAAGAAATTACCAAATATTCTACAGATTAACAAAGTTACAGCTATGCATAGGAACTTTTTTTTCTCAAATATGTACTACTTTTGGGTAGGTTCTTTTTTACCGGGCCCTAATTGGTGGTTCTACACCACAAGACAACTAGATTTTTGTATGAACTATTTTTATGAACCACCTCCAATAGTACAGGGGCATTATGTTTACTGGGCAGCCCTTCTGTCCAGGATCAGGTTTAAGTTTTTAGTCAAGGAAGATGCCACAAATTCTCCAAGCTTTGTAATTTTCCAAGTTTTAAAGGGGAACAGTAAAGGACTCACTGTCTAAATTCAAACTATATGTGTTATGTATATTTATTTAAAGTCCCCAACTAGTGAGTTTAACAAAGTATACATGAAATACTGTTTAAATAGGTTACTGATAATAATTTAACATTTTTAAAAACAAATTTAAACTTTTTTACCCTAATAGTTACATGTATGATGCTTCAATAATTAGTACAGGTATATGGAATTACTTCTTTTCTGCGTTATGGCATTTTCACCTCATACCATGCATACCCCCTACCACTTTTTAAGATGTCTGAATATCAATCAATAGTAAGCTTTTAAATAATATATAATTTTCCAGTAAGAATATAGAATGAAAAAATACAGTGTCAGTTTATCACAAGGTTTATTTTTCCATTGGGCAGGGGGTTTAATTTACCATAGGGGTATTTTGAGCCTGAGGGTCAATTTTCTATGGAGTTCAAAATATAAAAGGACGCATGGCAATTCCTATGGGAGACAAGTCAGATGCAGATAGTAACTTTACATGTAGTATTTTACTAGACATCTTCTTTTCTTTTTTTTTTTTATTTTTTCAAGAGAACATACAGTTAGCCTTAGTTATATAATTACAACAAATATTGCTATTTTTAGTTTTATTATTATATATATACATGTAGGTAATTGCCTTTTTATGTTTTTTTGTATCTCTCCATTTACTTGCAAAATATTGCTTTTCAAGATTGCTTTATGCTGTCTAATATGCACACATTTTATAATTTGTACATGGTGAATAATTTGTTTTTCTTTGATTTTTTTTCATGTTTTTGCATTATTGTCATTTTCTGCTTTTTAAGTTTTTTTTTATCTTAAATTATAGCAAGTTATTTAAATTTTCAATGTTTACATTTTTCTTTTTTTCTCTCTTAGAAATATAATTAATATGAAGACTATCAGCAGGTATAAATGATGCCATGTCATCTATTATCATTTTATCAATGACTCACATCTGGGGGTCAGTCAGACTAATGATCTACTTTATTCAAACTGTGGAACTAATCAATGTAGTAATATGAGATCCCCCTGTCATCTGCTTTCTTAGACTGTACTGTACAACAGTATATGATATAAAAATGTTAAAGGGGAAAAAACTAGTATAATGGTCACTGCACTAATATGCAATTTGTAAATATTAAATAATTATAATATAATTATTTAATTGTTTAGATGATTTGGGAACACACCTGTGTTTGTTGGTAGTTTTGTCAGCAGTCTTACACTATAAGAAGGGCACATTTTATCATCATTTAATTATTTGTTTTTCACTATGATCCCATTAAATGTAATTCATAGACTACATGTACATGTATCATGCATTAAGGTTATATTGCATAGCTAAAGACATCCTACTAAATTATCAAGATTGAACCATTAATTTTTGTATAATGGAGTAAAATTAGTTACACCTAATCAGGCTTTAATAGCCCAACTGAGTGTAACTAATGCAAAACAATCAATGACATGGTTCAAAGGCTGTAGCTGTTTGTAAGGCAAAATCAGTGCTTAATTAAAGTTCTCCAAAGAAATAAGTCAACATTGAACATGTTGAAATTGCATTCTTTAAAATTCTACTGACTTGCCTACAAGTAATGTAAACAAATCATTCAAATTTAAAATACATGGAACTGTTAAAAAATAATCAGTATGGGTAAGGAAGTAAAGTTGGTATTATAAAGGGGGATGGTTATTCCCTAAAAAGTTTTTAGTGGGTTCACATTTCATGTTCTTCTCCCAAGTCAGGAACCTCATCAAAGTCTTCATTTGTTTTTAAATTGTGTTTAAGATGCAAACATTTGACTCCTTCTGTTTAATTTACTTGTTGGATCTGCATGCTAATTATATAAAAAAATATATAGACTACATGTAGTTTTAATATTTTGAAACACAAAATCAGGGACCTATGTATAACTCAAAGTTATAACTTATATAGGTCCCTGAAAAAATGCAGGAAATTTATAAATGTATACATGCGAAATGTTTGTGTGAAAAACAATTGTGTAGTCTACTTGTTCCAAAATAAAAATCAACAATGATGTTGCAACTCTTTCTCTGCAATGGTCGAAAACCACCCTCCGAACTGGGCGATTTGGGTACCCTGATGTTACATGTACCTATGGCTATGATGGTTATCAGTCATCAGGTTGCCAGTACTTATTCTGAATTTCACTGTACATACCGTTTTAACTGTAGATACTATGTATTCCTGCTTTTATTTGTATCCCACAAAAATGTAATAAACACGTTTAGTTAATCTTCTCTTACAAAGTTACAAAAGTCTTGTTCGCAGGAATGTACTAAAATTGGGGTTGCACTAATGACAGGATGATTGCCCGGATAGTGACAGGACGGTTGACCGGACGACATATAAATATTTACATTTTTTGTCGCTCAGTTCAATATAATCAACGCGTACATCGGCGAGGGTGAATACCGTCCGGTCAACTTTTTTTGCAGATTTGTTTTCTTTTTTACTTTAAAGTTTATATTTTCGTGTAATATACTATTCAATCTCACAGGTTCCTGATTTTCATGGACAAATATTGTAAAACAAAAGAGATATTAACACTTGTCGTCGACCATTTCAATATATGTATATCGGCGAGGGTGAATACCGTCCGGTCAACTTTTTTTTGAGAAAAACACGTTTTTTTGCAATCAAGTTTATATTTTCGTGTAATATATTTATAAATCTCACAGATTCCTGATTTTCATGGACAAATATTGTAAAACAAAAGAGATATTAACACTTGTCGTCAACCAGTTGAATATATATTTAGCGTATATTGGCGAGTGTGAATACCGTCCGGTCAACTTTTTTTGCTCAAAAATAATTATTTTTCCTCTTTTTTTTATATATTCATAAAATATAGTTTAATATCTTTCAGGTTTACAAATATTAAACAAATCTATCGGATAACAAAAAAGTTATGACTATTTATATGTCGTCCGGTCAACCGTCCTGTCACTATCCGGGCAATCATCCTGTCATTAGTGCAACCCCTAAAATTGTAATCACAGACCCGACACCGACCAAACAATAATTTTTTTATGGGTAATATTTTTTTCACCCGTCAGTTTAAAGCCAAACAATGATATTTGAGTTGTTGTGCATAAAAAGTTGTATTTAGCATGTTTAGGGAACGACCATTAAACTTCAAAAAGGGGGGGGGGGGGAATATTCTGATTCCCAATTTGTTGAAAAAAATATTCTGTTCAAGCAGATGACAAATAAAAATATTTTGATACCAGATTTTTTCTATATCTTATAGTGTTAAATTTTGAAAAAAATAATTTGATTGATAGCGTTGAAAAAATAAATAAAATTTGTACTCTGACTAAGAAAAAAATAACCATAGCCTCCCTTAAATGTAAAATTTAACTCAAACCTGTGTAAATAATATATCTAAATTAAATTATTATTTAAGTTATTTTTTATTCGAGAAAACTCACAAAGAGCATAAAGTTTAGGAAAATGTTTCAAAGCTGAAAATGATACTCAACAGTAATATGGGTCTAATATGTTATATCAAAATCACTTACCATCTGTTGAAACAATCCTTGCATTATAATACTTGGTCCTGAATAGAACTTTAACAATAGCATCCTTTTCTATTGTACTACCGGATAGAACTCTTTCTCTAGCAACAGTGTCAATGATTTTTTTCTTAACATAAAGATCACTTTTTGGTTCTAACCAAATAATTTGTAACTTTTTACCCATTTCTAAGTGAAGCACATAATGCAGTACATCAACTCTTAATAACAACAAGTCTTATTCTAAAGCATGGGTTTAAGGGTCACGATATAAATTTATACATAATAATACAATTTCAAGCGTCCAGTTTCATTCCTGATGGTACTAAAGTTTTGGGATAAACAAAACAAACATTAAGAGATTTAAGATAAGTTAGAATGGCTGACATATTTATAGTTTTGTTTCTGTGAAGAAAGTCGTCAATACGAGGTGCACGATGACAGACATTATGTATAGTGGGAACTATTATGATTCTTCAAAGTTGTAATCTCATTGATGCTTATACTAGAAAAGATTTATCTTATTTGATACAAGTTTTAGTCATCATTTAATTACCTTAACCAAAATACACAAAAATACCTTTGACAGTCTTAGCGGTGATCTTTTAATGTTGTTTTAACAGATTTTTTGAATATTTAAATGAAGTTCAAATTAATACACTACATGACACGCTTCATACCAAGGTTTAAAATAAAATATTGTGTAAGGCACCAAAATTTTATCTTGGGTGGTGGAGTGTTGGCATTTTTTTCTTTCTAGGAACAAACAATACATTTCAATATTTTTTTCGATAAATGATTTTTTTACTAAAAGGAGTAATAATTTGTTATTTACACTTAACTTGATATTAAATATGATATCTCCCTATTAAATTAACAGGAGAACAAAAAATCTCTTTCTCACTTATCTTAGGAAGCAAAATATTTTTTCAAGAAATTAAGAATCAAACAATTTGTTTACCCCCCCCCAAAAAAAAATAAAACACACACAACATATGAATAAATTGTACCATACATTAATGTTTGATATTTGTACTTACCTATTGATGGAATAACTTTCTGTGCTTCTGTTTTTCTGTCTGACTTGTAAAACAATACAGAGGACAGTCAGGACATTTTCCAAGCTCTGCTTGTTGGTACTTCGGCATGTGTATATCCTCATATTCGGTAACATCTGAGTCACATATATCAATAAAAGTTAAAAAATGTCCCTCATGCTTAGTATCTGGTCTTGGAGAAGGTAATCCCTTAAATCTTCTTAATAAGCTACAAGCTTCCTGTTTAATCACTGGGTTCTCTGTACAATGTATACAATTTAATTTTGTGCACTTAATAATTGTGATGCTATGGATGCGTCTATAGATATGTCCAATACATTGCTGTAATTCTTCAAATAATTCCGGATTTTTCTTAATAGCTGTAGGAGATTTTGACAGTAGTTCATGTATATGAGAGTGATCTCGAGTTGGACCCCCTTCTTCCAAACAAGGCTGATATAAAGATTTTACATCAAAACCGTCAAATTTAAGATTATTCCAATATTCATTTAGGCGTCTCATTGCAGTGTCAAAAACAACTGCTTCTTTTTGAGTCTTCTCCTCTTTAGAAAGCTTTTGTTGACATGGAGCCTTTTCTTCACCATGTATGTTTGGTGGGAGAATCACACCAGCAAGAGCATCAGAAAGTGGTGACCATGCATGTTCTATTGGATTGTAAGCAGATTGACCAGGACAGTAACTGTTCAATACTAGTGCATCTAATTTACTAAGTTTCCAAAGTCTATACATAAAATAAATATTAGTGAAAGAGTGCATTGTCCAGTCTGGGCCATTATCACTTATGATAATGCATATAGATTTACCCAAAGAAAACTGTTCTTTTAAAATCGGAATAAGATCATTTGTATGACTTTCAACAGTTGACTTGTGAAACTGAGAAACCCTATTCACTACAGTTAGTGGTCCGGTGCGGTAAATGGGATAGTGCTCCCTGTTCAGTTCATCTTGGCATTTATTTTGTATGTTTTGTTCAGAAGATTTTGAACATAATAACATATATCCACATGGTGTTATTAAATATCCTGGAAAAGGAAAATCATGGTCAGGAAAATCTGGCCTGTCACCAGAAGGATAAAACCGACGTAGCTGATGATATCTACTTACTGCAAGTGTTCCTATATGAATTTTATTTTTATTGTCACAAGATAATAAAACACAGTCATTTGAGTACTTTGAAGCAAATTCCATCGAGTATTTCACACGGGTTGAATAAAAGTGAGAATTCGCATCTTCCTTTCTAATATTGTTTTGTTTACTACACAGCTTAGCATCTATCTCTTGTTTATAAACTGTCGATGATGATTTTAATCTTTTATCTGGGGGAGCTAACATATGATGAACTGTGGTTTTGTGGATTCCTCTTTCCTTTAAACCTGGAATCTTATCCACAAGTTTATTTTTTATCTGATCTAATGTAACACCGGAAGATCGGGCTGTATCACAACGTCTACGCGAATCTGCCTGGTAACCATGTTCTTCAATGAAATCTTTTGCAGTTGGTACGATATTTGGAAACATTGAAGTTAGCGATTTTCTCCCACGTTTTCCAGGTTCAGTTCGCTGATCTTTGAGCGATGATACAGTGTTTGATTTAAGATTATATGGTGTGTCTGGTGTATTACCAGACCTAGATAAAATCCAAGCAGATGGGGTTGATTTTTCTGTAGAAGTAGCTTCCTCCAACTGCTTGACTGGCGTTTGGTTAGATTTATCGAACATCCAGTCAATTTCATCGTCACTTGATACACTATCCATTATTTACCCAAGTGTATTCGGATCTATAAGAACTTTGACATTCTGTATTTTATTTTCTATATAGTTTTTTCCATTGGAAGTAACAAGTGTGTAACACAAAATAATAATTCTAATGTTTGTCAATTTTGCCAGTGTCTTGTAAGAATTAATAAGGACATCATCAGAAATAACAGAGTATGATGCATCAAAGTATTCAAGATTCAACAGGTATGAAAGAATTGCTATGAAGTCCTCACCAGAAATAATAATTCCATTTGATATGTCTAACATACTTAAAAATCTACACCCATTTGCTATTTGCAAAATTCCTACATTTGTTATCAAGTTGTTTATGGATCCAATAACCAGTTTGCGCAAATATTTCAAGGATGATATTTGTAAACAAGACCTATTAGTGATATTCAAGCAATCATTTATGTACAATGATTGTAAATTTATTGCAGAATCCAGAAGTTTTATTAGAATAGTGTCAGTAACTGAAGTATGGCCTATATTAAGACTTACTAGTTTCTTGAATTTTTCACAAAATCCTGTTTCATTAGCAAAGGATCCATTTATAGATGTACAATGAAATATATCAAAGTCCAAAAATCTGTAAACAGATTCTGTAATATTAATCAAATCAATGTCCGTAATGTGAATGTTACTCAAATGAAAAGATCCCAGTGTATGTTGATTTAATGTTACACTTTTAAAAAAAATACAAACTTGACGAAGTCGCACTAAATCTTCTACTTCCAAATACCGAAATACAATTAACCACAATTCCGGTGGTAAGAGTTCACTCATAGTACACTTTAATACATTCAAGAAAAAGTGCTAAATGCTATATCATAGAACATGCATGGCGATATATTCTAATAAAGATTTACAAATGCTCTCTAAAAAGCTCATAAGACCAGTTTATTTGCCCTATATATATTAAAGCTCAATATAAATGCACATCATTCCATGGGACATTAAATGTTGTAGAATTGAAAACAGAATAATTATGTTAACTGTTATTCGGTTTAAATAAAGTTAATATATAGATTTAATTTTCTTAATTTCATATACATATCGAAAGTTTTCTTTTATATCCCCCCCAAATGTATTGCACAGTTTGATAGCTTGCAGTGTAAATTAATCCAGAAAGTTGAAAAAGGCATTTTACCAAGACATTGAAATGTCTGCAAAATATTAATAACTACACAGAATAAAGACGTATTGCCAATATATTTTTAAACGTCACATTTATAAACAAGCATCTTTTACAGGCTCATATGAGCTTTTTACTGATTGAACTCAGCGTGGATTCTCAATCTGATTGACATTTATGGGGTTTTAATGGTGTTTTAATGAAATAAGCTTTTCTAAAAGGCTCCAAGCATCCCCCAAGCATGCCTGGGGGAAGCTCGAAAGAATAAATATATGTTCCCTAAGGGTTCTACGAAAAAACTACCCATATATACCCGCTATTGACACAGATACAGTTATGCGTAGGAACGATTTTGTTGAAAATGTGTACTCCTTTCAAACTGTTCTTTCCGACCGGGCCTGAATTAATAGTTCTATACCATAAGAGATAAGTAAAGACCGTATGACGAAGTTACTACACATAGGACTTTCCTCAACAAGTTTTGTATTGAATATATACAAAGAAGTCATGATACAAATATACAATTGTTTAGCCCCTTAGGATCCACAAGTACCACATGTACCTACATGGCGGCGTTAAACATATTACTTGACACTAAGCTAACATATGTGGGATATTGTTCCACATTATTTATCCGTATATTTGGAATAGTTTGTACTTACTCTAAACATTCGGGCCTTTAAGCTGTATGAATATGGATATATATGTACGTTTTCTCATAAAGGCAAAAGAATCATTTTCATTAACGTCAAACTACGTATTCAGATAAAACTAATTTAAACACAAAACACATACGATTGGAAACCATAATAAAAGGTCAAATTTTGGTTTAAATGCATCAATTATGCTTATTAAGTTTCTTATCGTACCCTTTATCAAATATCATTTGGAACTGTTCACAAAACTTTACACAATATTATAGTATCACGTAAGTATTTGCATTGTTTAGTGTTGTATTGTATACTAAGTTGTTGCTTTGAAAAATTACACTTCCTGCTTTGAATTTATAAAACAAACCTTGCTTCCAATATCTTTATGAACATTAATAAGAGTATGAAACCGCAAGCATGTTTATGTTAAAGTAATAAACATGACAAAGGAGCATAATTCTTTAACAAATAATGCTAATTGCCCAAATTTTACCTTTGTCTGCAAGGTTGGATTCGAAGCATCGTGTATGAGTTCCATAACGTGTGTGTATGGCAAATTAAAGTAACGATAAGGTTATGAAAACGGGACGGATGAACAGAACGAAAGACGGACGGACGATCAATGGTATTAATTAAATGTCCCCCATAAAAAAATTAATTTGATACATATATAAAATAAAACATATTGGGTAGCCAAATATTTGTATTGTCAAGTAGACTCCTTTACATGGCGGGAATATTATAACAATAACCTTATTGAAATGTAGAAGCTTGCACATCCTATTACCGGCTATTGTAACAGCAGGATCAACAGGTCAAACAAATTAAGCTATGTGTTAAACAGTTTTAATGCATTGGCAAATATTAACACAGATATCATTTGTTGAACCACGAAATCCAATTGCTTACAGCGCAACAGAGAATACATACTGATGATATTGCATAAGGTGTAATGCTATCACGTGAGAAATTTCCGCAACATAAAACTGCTTCTATTTACTGTAACAATTAAAGATTTTATTTTTTGTTGTAAATTTTATCTAGATATCAACATATAATAAGGCATCAGGGTACCGCTTTCTATTAAAACGAACAAAATTTACATTCGCTTATTGTGATAAAAAAAAAACATACGTGGGAGAGAGAAACATATGCAAAGTATAATTTTAAACATTTCACAACTGAAGTAAGGAAAATATAAAATATTAAAGAATTCCTACCTACAACTAAATACTATGATCACTAAATTATATATTGTCTTACTTCTAAACAAATTGCTACTTAATTTTTATTGTTGAGTTTTTTTTTCATTTATTTTGCTATAACATGTATAATCTAATTCTTTTTTTTTTTCCAGCTGGTATACCAGTTTACGCCGTGATTGCCCTATATACAATTGTGTTTGCAATAGTTGCTGGTATAGTGATCATCATAAATTGCTGTAGAAAACATAGAGCCAACAATTCGAAACCCAGTGGGACTCCGTTAAATATTATTGTTACAAAGACTATTGAATCTTCGGACTGCAGCAATATAAACAACGATAAAAGAACAGGTGTTGAAACATCAATTGAACAGGAAGATAGTATTTGCAACAAATACGAATCGTTATCAACCAACCGAAACTCAGTTCAACATATCTATGAATTAGACTCAACCCATACCAATCAATATGAATCATTAACTAAACAACGAGAATCAGATAGACATACATATGAATCTACAGAACATACATCACCACTAGACATTAATACTTCTACTCCATATCAGTCGCTTACTAAACCTCCGGAATCAGATAAACATGTGTATGCGTCCACCCATACCAATCAATATGAATCATTATCGAAACAACGAGAATCGGATAAACATACATATGAATCTACAGAACAAGCGTTGCCGGTATCGATAGAACAGGAGCTATCTCAATATCAGTCGCTTACTAACCCTCCAGAATCAGATAACCATGTGTATGCGTCCACCCATACCAATCAATATGAATCATTATCGAAACAACGAGAATCGGATAAACATACATATGAATCTACAGAACAAGCGTTGCCGGTATCGATGGAACAGGAGCTATCTCAATATCAGTCGCTTACTAACCCTCCAGAATCAGATAAACATGTGTATGCGTCCACCCATACCAATCCATATGAATCATTATCGAAACAACGAGACTCGGATAAACATACATATGAATCTACAGAACAAGCGTTGCCGGTATCGATGGAACAGGAGCTATCTCAATATCAGTCGCTTACTAACCCTCCAGAATCAGATAAACATGTTTATGCGTCAACCCATACCAATCAATATGAATCATTATCGATACAACGAGATTCGGATAAACATACATATGAATCTACAGAACATGCGTTGCCGGTATCTAAGGAACGGGAGCTATCTCCATATCAGTCGCTTACTAACCCTCTAGAATCAGATAAACAGGTGTATGCGTCAACAGCGTCCTAACAATGATGTGTTCAAGCAAAACATGTAGTCGGTTATTGGATATGCATTACTTTAAGCAGTATGTCATCATATTTTACGGCTTTGCATGCTGAATATCTCAATTTGAAACCAGACGATAACATACACAATGTATCAATTTTATATGAAAATATAAAGATATATAAAAGAGAATATACATGTAAAAAGCAACACAACATCAAATTTGATAAATGTAGATTGTCTAACATATAACTGGTAGAACTAGTGTAACACACTAAACACTCACTGTTTTATCAGATTCGTAGAAAGGGATTGATACTGGTGTAGGTTAGTTGTTGGACTGATTTTTCATATTTTATTTTAAATAAAAGTGCCTTTTTTCTAAACAAAAAAGTATTTAAGAGTTTATAGTTTAATCCTTTATATGTAACAGTTCAGCTAAATATAATATTTAACTCTTTAGAATAATGTTTCTTTTGACATGTTTGTTATTATAAATAAGATGGTTTACTTTCCGAGCATGCATGTTAAACATATACAACGTAATATATCTAGTTTTAAAAACCCTTTAACTTTCATATTCAAATATTATGTTTGTATTGACTGTTTCACCGTAAATGATTAAACGTATTTTTTCGTAAAAGGAAATATGATATTTATTCAGAACATATATATTTTCAATCGTGTTTATAATCTTAAATATGCAGGCTTTATAGCTTTCTATGCGATATGAGCTAATGCTCTGTGTTGATATAATGGTTTACTTTTCTTGACTTACATCTCGAAATTGACAATGAGGGTCGGTTGAAAACAAAAGTTTACGACAAAAAAGATGATTTCAGCTTTCCAATTGTGAACTTTCCATTTCTTAGTAGCAACATTCCAGCAGCACCTGCATACGGTGTATATATCTACCAATTGATACAATATTCCCGTGCTTGCATTTCCTATCATGATTTACTTGATAGAAGCCTAACCAAAGTTCCAAATGGTGAAGTTGAAATCATCACTTCGTAAATTTTACGGACGCCATCACGAGTTGGTTGACCGTTATGAAATAACCGTTTCACAAATGATATCGGATACGTTCCTTACGTCGTAAGTACAACTCCTTCCCTTTCATGAATTTGACCTACCGAATTCGACTATATACCGGATTTGTAATCACATAAGCAATACCACGGGTGCCACATGTGGAGCAGGATCTGCTTACCCTTCCGGAGCACCTGAGATCACCCCTAGTTTTTGGTGGGGTTCGTGTTGTTTATTCTTTAGTTTTCTATGTTGTGTCATGTTTACTATTGTTTTTCTGTTTGTCTTTTTCATTTTTAGCTATGGCGTTGTCAGTTTGTTTTAGATTTATGAGTTTGACTGTCCCTTTGGTATTTTTCGTCCCCCTGTTACAAGTTGTAAATTTGATGGAAAGTTGTCTCATTGGCACTCGTACAAACTCTTCTTAAATCTATTAAATATTTGTTATTTCACGTTAAGCAAGCAAGTACATGTACAACAAATCATTTTTTTATACTTTATTCCTTTAACATGTTTAATTTGTAAAACTTATATAGGAGATATATATTGTATTAAGGAATGCTTTGGTGTAAGTTATGATTTTTGGGAAGTCTGAAAATGTTTTATTGTTTAATATTTGGTAGATAGTTGTAATACAGATTTTTGAAGCTCGAAATTTTCACAACTGGTTTTGTAAATGAAATTACAATATAAGACATTTATTATTTGTAATTTGTATATTATCTGTATTATATCGTACTCTGCACTCATACGATTGTGGATGACATTGATGCAATAAATTTCTTTTAACATTTACTGCCGCTATCTAAAAATAAATATATATTATTAAACTTCTATCCTGTTTTACTCAATTAATTAGCTGGTACCATTTACCGACAACGGTTGTTGTAGCCAAACAAAGCGTTTAAAAGAGTGCTGTTAAAAACTCAATAAAACGTAAAAGAACAAAAATACCGAACTCAAAGGAAAATTCAAAACGAAAAGTATCTTATCAAATCGTAAGCTCTAACACATCAAACGAATGGGAAACAAACTGACATATTCCTAACTTGGATGCTCAATGCTCTTCAACTTCGTACTTTATTTGGCCTTTTTAACTTTTTTGGATTCGAGCGTCACTGATGAGTCTTGTAGACGAAACGCGCGTCTGGCGTATATATTAAATTTAGTCCTGGTATCTATGATGAGTTTATTGATACATTTCAATATGTAAACATTTAGGAATGCACTGCATTAATGTTGATGGACAAAAATTGAGACCAAAATATACAGTATTTCGTTATAAAGGTTATATTTGATCTTGTATTATTCAATGGAAAATTTGATCACGCCTGTACAACATAAAGCATCGCTTAGATCAAATCATAGTGTTTTTAGTTAGAGTAGGTATATATTACATAGATTGCATATATTGGATATGCTATGTTTTGATTATTGCCCTAATATTGCATATTGGGTATGCTATGTTTTGGGTATAGCCCTAAGGACAGCAACCAAATCAACTTTTAATTGATATTAAAGAAAGTCCTTTTCTGTTGTTGTGATCGAACTATATGTTGAGCTAAACATTTCACCAACCACAAAGTGACGAGAGCAAATTTGCGGCAATCTCTGACAACTTTAATGAGAAAAACGATCAAATCAGAACGCAAGATAGACGGCGTTTTGTCCTGCCATGAATTCCTAAAAATTCAAACACGAATCTGTCATGCATTAAGACTACACATTCTTGCAATGAAGACCAACATGTGAAATTTTTTTCATTAGGAATTCTTGTATTTTATAATCAGATATTGGCAACCGCCTTATCCAAGGATATATTGAAAAACAAGATGTATGATACAAACATTTGTCTGTGTATGTTTTTGCCAAATCAGATAACTTATCTGTTACCTTATCCTGCTATTTGGAACAATTGCTGTTCTGATGTAGTAAAATGGTCATCGTTGTTTACGTCTACAGTGTTTTTGTTTATATTGTTTGTTTTCAAGTGTTTTACTGTTTGGTCTTATATGGTCTTGCCCTATTTTCAAGTTTTTTTCTTTTTTAATTTTTCACATGTATGTAAATTTTTAGATAATTAATCAGTTATTTCATTTATATAACTTTAAGTCTTAACTTTAAAGAAAGTTATGCACAGGATATTTGTGTTTCATCCACAGTTTTAATTTAACTCCAAAGATATATTGAGGAACAAGAAGTCTGGTACAAAAAAAAAATGTTCTATATATATATATAGCGGGACGGCTGCAGTGCAGGCGATTTGGTGTCACGATATCACAGAAGCATGGGTTCGAATCCCGGCGAGGGAAGAACCAAAATTTTGCGAAAGCAAATTTACAGATCTAACATTGTTGGGTTGATGTTTAGACGAGTTGTATATACATTATGTACACAGCCATGTATCACCATCATTGATGGCGATCCGATGGATACATCTGTTGTAGGGTTGTCACTGACTCAGACGTACTTATTAATATAATTATTTTCTGTGACTGTATCTTACATTAATTTGTAGGATCCTTTACTATAGATAATTTAGCTGATCTGTAACAATAACATCTTCATGCCTTATATATCATGTACTGCAGTACGCCGCTAGATTAAAACTGACGTGGAAAGGTAACACACGGCCAGCGAAAGCTCTTTTTTTTAAGAGCCCAGGTGGTCGTGTGGTCTAGCGGGACGGCTGCAGTGCAGGCGATTTGGTGTCACGATATCACAGAAGCATGGGTTCGAATCCGGGCGAGGGAAGAACCAAAAATTTGCGAAAGCAAATTTACAGATCTAACATTGTTGGGTTGATGTTTAGACGAGTTGTATATACATTATGTACACAGCCATGTATCACCATCATTGATGGCGATCCGATGGATACATCTGTTGTAGGGTTGTCACTGACTCCGACGTACTTATATATATATATATATATATATATATATATATAAACGAGTCTAAATTGAAAACTACGTTCAAACCTATGATTGCGTTGGATAAAAACCTCAATTTTTATACGTGCTCATGTAAAACAAATTTCGTTGTAGAAGGGTCTAAAAACAGCACAAACAACATTTTCCAAAAGACCAAAAAAAGTGAAACAGTATATTTAAACAAAACGCATTTGACTAACAGGTCGAACAACTGATGTTCTTTAACCCTGCTGACTTCCATTATATATATATATACATAACCAATTTTATTACCTTATCCTGCTATTTGGAACAATTGCTGTTCTGTTGTTGTAAAGTAATCATCGTTTTTTGACGTCTGAAGCGTGTTTGTTTATGTTGTGTGTTTTCAAGTGTGTTTACTGTTTGGTCTTGCAAAGTTTTGCCTTATTTTAAAGTGCTTTTCCATTTTTATTTTTTTATAGAATTAGAATTAAAAGAAAAACCTACATTGTGAGAATTTACAGCATTACAAAAACAATTTAATTTTAATATTCTTGTTATAGTTGAATAATACATAAATAACACCATCTCAAACTTAAACCTGTGATGAAATGAATGCACAAAAAAATACTTATTTTTTGTGGAGTTGGTACATTATTGTGACGCACAATTTCTAATTCGTTTGTGGTGTCCTTGTGTACTATCGTTAATTCATGGAAAGTGTCCGTTGTTTTTCTGTGGTTTACATATTGTATTGTGCTATTATATTATCTAGTTAAGTATAAATTCTCTGTTCTGAGTTATTTTGCGTTCATTAATACTATATTCCTGTAATGCAATGTTGTAATTTTAGCCATATTTTTTTACGTTGCCGTTCAATCGTTAGGTTCAGCAAGCCATACAACCAGATTAAACCCACCATTTTTTTTCTAAATGTCCTGCAAAAAGTCAGTAATTTGAGAGTTGTTATTAAATATTTCTTTTATATGTATGTTGGCGTTTATTTTGTTACAGTTAAGTGTTTCTGTTGTTCTGTTGTTTTCCTCTAAAAGTTGATGTGTTCCCCCGGTTTTGTTTTTTGAATCGTATTTGTGTTCGCTGAATCGATTGACGATTGCAGTTATTATGATACTTTGTTTGTAGAAATACACATTTAGACTAGATAGTTCGCCATATTTTGCACATCGAAAAATCTTCAAAATTGGAAATTTCTCATTTTGCTAAAGGTGTGAACGACACAAACAAAAACGAGATTTGAACAGTTAATCATATTTTTTACATCAACAAAGAACAAAAAGTATCATGGTCATTTAAATATAGAACAATAAGTTACAATAGTTTTACAATACAATACGATAAATAGTCAGTACTGGTAAAACAGCTCTACTTAAAATACTAGTACTCATCATAGATACCAGGATTATAGTTTTATATTTGCGCCAGATGTGCGTTTCGTCTTCACAAGACTCATCACTTACGCTCGAATAAAAAAAAAATGTTAAAAAGGCCTAATAAAGTACGAAGTTGAAGAGCATTGAGAACCAAAAAATCTGTTTTACCAAATACAGCTAAAGCCGTGCTTCACAAAGGCCAAACAGCCTTAGATCCACTAGTTAAACTCGATTGCACAACCCTTATTCCCAAAAATAGTAATGATAATTGAACGGTTAATTTTTAAAGGTGACGCAAACTGGAGTGCCCGAAGAGAACCACCGGTTGTTGGCAGGAAATTGGCAATAATGATCTATAAAAAAATGTTTCACTATCTAAATGTAACTAATAAATTCACAACCTCGATTTACTCAACATGTTCAATGTGATAAACATGATAAATGATGATACAACCTATAAATAACGTATTGTAAAATAAACTGCAAACGTTAAAACTTTTCATCACAGTCTGAGAGACGATGACGTCAACAACTAATAAAAGACGGTTCCTCCCGATTTCTGAAAGGCTATTATCGAAATAAATGGTTATCTAAAAAAACACTATGATGTGGTGACCATGTGACCAAATGACTTAGATTTAAAATACTATACATTACTGTGTAGTCTTCAACAATGAGCAAACCTAAAACCGTAAGATTTCAAAAGCACCGAGATGACATAACAAAGAAATCATTAAAACAATGAACTAAACAGCCTGATTTTTGTTCAAATCAATATATGATAGACACCGACTATTTGCGTACAATATTCACAAATAATCATTGCTCTTGCATAACAAGAATGGTAATATCCTTAATGATGGTGATCCATTCGATTTCTTTAAATGGTTGGTACGTTTAAAGCTTAGCTCAAGATCTAGAGCAGTATAATAACACTGATGCTTTTGATTCCAATGAACTAACATTTAAAAAAAAAAAAAAAAAAAAACGCCATAAAAACATATCAATTTTTAAACTCGCACAAATATTCAGAAATGTTGAAATCTACGACGGGATCATCATATTCTACTACGTATTATCACGAAAACAAATTGGATACAAAATGTCATTTTAAGTCAAAACAAACTAATTGATATCGTTTTATCTTGTAGTTCAATTTTGTAATCCACAGCATTTAAAAGGTATTCACATCAGCTTTTAAACTGATGAAAACCACCCAGGCGTTTGGCGATTTAAGTGTAAAAAAATCTTTTTCCGTGTTGAATATATTTGCTAAAAATAATACCCAACTTTATCACAGTAGCCTTTGACAGACTAACACAGGTGCAAAATGTGATAATTTAGATGCAAATTTGAACCATACATGTATATCCAGCCTCTGAAAAACGTACTGTGATACTAGATAGACTGACATAGTGTTAATTTCCGGGAAAATAAGATTTGTTCTAACCTTTGTTGGATCATACACCGTTGAAGAAAAACACCACGATTAGTTTGAATGTCAGTGGACAAAAGGTCCTAAATAAGGCAAAACCAAACTGCCTTTAATTTTATGCAATGGGTTTGTTTTTGGATGAAATAATTAAATGCTGTTAGCAAGTATCGCCCATCAGATTGTTTTTCAATTGGGAAACTTGGGTTTATACATGTAGATGCATTAAGAGTCAGGGTGATTTAGAACGTTATCGAAACATATTTATTAGTAAAGACTGTTTATTGAGCAAGGCATGTCTTCAAGTTTTCCATCATCTAGCTGTTATGTGATTAATGCTATTTTTATTTAATCAGATTAGGACACAATCAGTAAAATTACAGATCATGTGTATGACTCATCTAGTATCTAAAGTTTTATGATCGTAAGTTCTAAGCAAAATCTTTTTTCAAGTGACATTAGCAAGGTTGCTCATGGAAATTTATTTTCGTTGTTTTGTCGTCGCAATTATAAAAAGAGGACCTGAGAAAGACTACGATAATTACACTTACATTCACAGTATCAAACATACATGTGCATAAAAGCAATGTATTGCCTATGAGTCTTCTTACCACATTTATCGTATGCATGTATAGTACACAATAATGAAGTTACTAGACTGTAAATTTAAATTTAAAGAACGAGGACATATTTATTGAATGTATTTTACAACAATAATTATGATGTTTATAACAACCTACGTGACGGTAAACTTCCTTGTTTAAAAACTATATCAGCTTTCCTGTATTTGTTGATGATGTGTTTGCCATTTTATTTATTCATACTTTCAGTTCCGCATATATATAGTACATCAGGTAAGTACACCTTCGATTATTCTTGATTGCTTGTAATATTAACAAAAGAAAATTTGAAATTCATATCCTTTTACAAAATGTATTACAAAGTATATTTAAATCCAACTACATATTTTGGCTTTAATATTGATTCACTTACAGAGTCTTTGCATCGGAAATAAACACATTTATTGTAAAACCAGTAGTTGGTACAATGTATAATACAGGTTATGTTCTTCACATATATTTCATGATGCAATGATATTCAACCCTTATAATGACCCTATAAGTAAATCAATGTTTAAGACAGAAAATGCAATATCTTATAACTTGACCATTGTATCGTAACTACATCCCTTCTTAATAAGTCTGTTTAAAATCTGTTACCTTTTCAGTTGAATGCCGATATTTTTGTAGATGTCTATTTTATATTTAAATGATCATAGTATACACAGTGTTATAACGGACACGCATGGTGTACCTGAGAAATACATAATAGACATTCGTATAGTGTAAGTTGGTTGACGTGAGGTTAAAATCTATGCGTTATAGAGTTAAGTGAGAAGAAGGGACTTTTCGGTGTATGAAACTCTCTATTCTTTTGTTATCTCTTTTTCTTATTTTGTGTTATTGTGGCTATGTTTATTAAAAAAAAACGGGTATTCATGTTTATGTTTTGGAATTTTTAGCCAATTCATATATTTAAAAAAAAGATGATTACATTCAATTTTGTCATTTTAGTTTATTAATATAAAATGATATCATCTGTTTCACTACATATGCATATCTTAACAAATTTGTTTTATTCACAAATACCTATGAAAGTAAATTGTGATGTTTCTAGAATTAGGTTTCTTGTTAAAACCTAAGGTAGCAACATTCCAGCAGCGGCAGTATACGGAGTATATATCTCCAAATTGGTATGATATTCCCGGTTTTGATTTTCCTATCATGATTTCGTTGATAGAGGGTTGCTGCTCAAAAAGAAGCTATTTAACCAATAGTTTCAATTACTGAAGTTGAAACCATCTCTCAGTAAATTTTACGGACGACATCACGAGTTGGTTGGCCGTAATAGAATATCCACAGATGATATCGTATATGTTCCTGATTTTACTACAAACACGTATCCATTTCACGCATGTGACCTACCGAATTAGACTATTTGCCGGGTTTGAAATAACATGAGTAACGCAACGGGAGCCACACATGGAGCAAGATTTGTTTACCCTTCAATAACACCTGATACCAACCTCAGTTTTTTGTAGGGTTCGTGTTGCTTCGTATTTGATTTTCTATATTGTGTCTTGTCTACTATTATTAGTTTGTATGTCTTTTTCTTTTTTGTCCATGGCGTTGTCAGTATTATATATATATATCTATTGAGTCTGACTGACCTTCTTGTGTCATTCGCTTCGCCCCTCTTTCAAAGTTATTAACTCCATGCCAAAACAAAAGGATTAAATGATGACCACATTTACACAACAGTACCCAGCAAACAAACAAAAAAGAAGGAAAACTCACCCAACCAAAAACATACATGTAGCAGTTTCTGATCTTCATCGGACTAATGTCATGCTTCTCTTGCAAGTAAAAATCTGGTGATTAATTATCATGCGGTAATAACATAATTGAGAACAAGAGAACTGAAGTGATGTTTCGACAGAAACACAAATATATATTATAAACAGTCAACATGGTCAAGCAGCTTCCTTTTTTAATATGCAGTAACTAAACTACTCTTTCAATGATTGGGGATGTTATTTTTAAGATACTGTTCTCTCTTATATAATTCTTTTAAAGGATGCAAGATATGAATAGTGATATCTTTTAGACTATTTTGAATGTGTTTACTCTGATCTATGATATAAAAATAGCATGTGTTCGCAAAATGCCATCCACACACTGTAAATTGTTAATACGAACAAAACCTGTATGGAGAGTGGGTAGCATAATGAAAAGTTCATGTTTTTACCTTATCAGATATCCAATAATTAATCCCAAAATAATTCGTTCTGACTGGGATATTGATGTACACTTATACACTTATATTGAGGAATTTTAGTTCATCATGACATACTGTAAAGAACTATATTATGTTACTAAATATTAGCTCATTACCTTATTATAGTAGCCATTGATTTCATCAACATTGATGACAATCTTCTGAATGTTTGATTGTGCAGAATCGACGCAATGTCTATCCTTATCTGTGGCGTGTCTGTGTACAAATACAGTGATCTCTCTAGAATATACAAATCTATCAGGAGAAAGTATCAATGCAATATAGGTCAGCATCCAATACTATTACATGAACTATTCATCGGAAATGCTCTCCTTTTAATGTATAGTTAAAAAGGGAGACCAATATCTTTATTGGCGTTTGTTGCATTTGTTTTGTTCCAAATTGCTACATTAACTTTCTTTTTTAATAATCATTTTTTGGGTTTTTTTTCAGTTCAAAAAGAAGAAATTATTCCTGTTAGTTCTTCTATACAGCTTAAATGTGAAAACGATTTAAGAGTTGGCAATATTGATGTTACCATCAGACAAACAAACCTTACCTGCTTGACAACCACCGTAGGATGTACTTTACCAACACATGCTATTGCAATTATTAATGAAACATGCAACAATGAAGTAGTCTGTTACGTTGATATACGTAATATTACAAACAGCATAACATGTTTACAACACAATGGATATTATAACGTCTGGTATACTTGCAAAAGTAAGTTTTCAATATTTTGCGTAAAAATATTGTTATATATATATGTTACAGTAAATAGGTGAAATTAGAAATTACACGTAATTACTAAACAATTCAATAAATACCTATAATTACTAATCAATTTAGTAATTACATGTATTTACTGATTGTTGCAGTGATTACAGGTAATCACTGAATTGTATTGTCAATTTTACAGCTATTTACTAACATGATATTTTGTTTCAAAATTTCAGACTTAGTTCAAGACACCAAATACGAAAATAAAAGAGTAGGGATTGTACAGATTACTTTTGGGGTAAGAAATCAAAGATCCTTCAAGATATTTACAGTTTCTGTATTGAAACATGAAAATGGCTGTTTTATAATTTTTGAAACTCGCTGAAAATCATGTGCAACATGCATGACCATGATATAAATCCATGCAACAACTATGTTTAATTCACAAATTATCTCAACCGTGCATGCATACTGTCATCAATTAACATATAATGGAAGCCTATTTACACAATGAATGCAAATTACGTATTACTTTAAATTCAGAAATTAATGCATTCATTTATTATTGCGATGTTTGAAGAATGGACAAAAATGCGAGATCAACTATTGTGATTTCCGGAAAATCTGCTTACGGATATATGTGTCAGATACCAAAATGCGAGTTCTTATTATTGCGATACTCATCTAGTTGCAATATTCACATTAATAAAAACCTCCTACTAATTTCTGAATTTACAGTATGACATGACAAACTTTTGTGCTTTCATGAGTTACACAAAACGTTAGACTTGAGACATTTGCATGTCTTTCTTTCACAACCCTTTTTGCACGCACACTTCACTGATCCCTGCCAATCTTCGACTGACTGTAGGGACGCTGCTTCTCTATCCCTTAACTTGACCTGGGTATTTGAATCTTGCAAGGCAAACGATTTCTGACCACGTGAATAAATTCCTAGAGAAAGATCCATTTTAAATTCTATCTTTGAGCAGAGCTTCAATTGTCCATTTGTCTAATCCCTATCAAAAACTTGACAGAAAAGATTTTTGAATCTTCACGTCCTCTATTGACACTGGGAATGGGAACAGTTACATTATCCCCGACTTTAACAGGTTGCAAAATATGGTAACTTGTGGCAACCATCTTTTTGGCTTGCTTTGAAAGGTTTGAGTCACTTGCATGACGTTTCAGTTGAATGCATTCTGAACGGATAAAAACGTCGCAACAGACCTGTAATTTCGATTCTCTCTGAAACTATTCAGAATATTTGTTGCATTCACGTTCATATTGCAAGCTATACACCTCATACGGTGTGTCATCTTTCACGAAGTCACTTTGAGCCTGTGGTATCAAGATATCAAGTAATGAGGCTTCTACTTAAGGATGTACTTAGGTGAGATTTTGTCAGATGTTCGGACTCCTTGGTTTTTTTCCTGCGATACAGGGTAAAAAATTTTGCTTCATAACACCCTTTTTCTTTTCATATTAGACTTCAATAGCTCATAAAAAGTCATTTACCAAAATTTAAGCAGATTCTTGATTTCTTTTCTTTCGATTTGAGACCCAAATAATAAAAATGCAAGTATAAGGTAAAAGTCAAAGTCAGCCTTTTCCCGCCATTTTTAAAAAATCACAAAACTTGAAAAGAAGCTCCATAACCTATCAATATTTTTTAGCTTATTTTGATCCTTAAGCATTGTGCTCTTCCGACTAATAGTATCAATTTTGAATTCTAGATTTCTTTTATTTCACCTAAGTACATCCTTAAGACGTTTGATTGTAACCATCACTTTTTTTTTTCCAAACAAAATGTTCAATCTGCTGATTATATTGATCAGCTTCTCCTTTGGCATGAAGACTCATTTCTATTGTACAATTTGATAAAAAAAAAACTTCTCTGTAAATATCATTTTAATTGCCATTTTCAAAATAAATGTTTAATACAGTTTAATATCAAGGTATTTTTATTTTTCATAATACAAGATTGTTTCAACAGTAAGTAAATAGGTGTAAAAATTCATAAAAAAATTAGTAATTACTGGTAATTACTGGGCAGTTTCAGGAATTACTTTTATTAACTAAGTTCATCGGGAATTACATGTAATTCCTAAATTTAGGTAATTACGAGAAATTCCTAATTTCATCTATTTACTGTAACGCAACAATAATATATGTATATACACTCACACCTGCTAGCGAGACAACCTGCATTTATCAAAAACATTTCTTTAAAGACCATCAATTTTAGATCCCTCTGTAGTACATTTGTATCAGTTGAACATGTATTAAAAGACCACCTGTCTAAAGAGACCACTTGTTTTGTCCCCAAAGAGGTCTCTTGAAACAAGTTTGACTGGATACATATAGACATATAGTTAAAAACAAAAATATATGACGCACAGTATGAAGGTATATATTTAGAGTTTAAATAAAATTGAGAAAGGAAATGGTGAATATGTCAAAGCGACAACCACCCGACCATAGAGCAAACAACAGCCGAAGGCAACCAATGGGTCTTCAATGTAGCGAGAATTCCCGCACCCGTAGGTGTCCTTCAGCTGGCCCCTAAAATATGCATAATAGTACAGTGATAATGGACGTCATACTAAACTCCGAATTATACACAAGAAACTAAAATTTAAAATCATACAAGACTAACAAAGGCCAGAGGCTCCTGACTTGGGACAGGCGCAAAATTGCGGCGGGGTTAAACATGTTTATGAGATCTCAACCCTCCCCCTATACCTCTAGCCAATGTAGAAAAGTAAAACAATAACAATACGCACATTAAAATTCAGTTCAAGAGAAGTCCGAGTCTGATGTCAAAAGATGTAACAAAAGAAAATAAATAAAATGACAATAATACATAAATAACAACAGACTACTAGCAGTTAACTGACATGCCAGCTCCAGACCTCAATTAAACTGATTGAAAGATTATGTCTTCATCATATGAATATCAGGTACAATCCCTCCCGTTAGGGGTTTAGTATCATACTATCATAAAATATATGAGAAGAACATAACCCGTGTCATGCCAACAACTGTTTTTTTAGAAATAAATGTGTTTAGTTCCGATGCAAAGACCCTATCAGTGAATCAATGTTAAAGCCAAAATATGCAATCTTTAGTGACCTGACAACAGTATCGTAACTATATCCCCTTTTAATAAGTCTATTTAAAGGTTTTGTTAGTTTCTGAGGAGAATACTGACATTTTTGTGCTTTATAAAGAATATTTCCATAAAATTTTGGATGTGAAATACCTGAACGTATAAGATGTCTGCATGTTGAGTTATATTTACGAATTATTTCCTTATACCGGTGATAAAATTTAGTAAATGTTTTGACCAGTTTGTGATATCGAAAACCCTGGTGTAATAATTTTTCAGTAATACATAAATTTCTCTCGCTAAAATCTAATACATTGTTACATACACGAGCGAATCGTACAAGTTGAGATATATAAACACCATAAGATGGTGACAAGGGAACGTCACCATCTAAAAATGGATAATTAACAATAGGAAATGAAAAATCATCTCTTTTATCATAAATTTTTGTATTAAGCTTCCCGTTTATGATATAGATATCAAGATCGAGGAAAGGGCAGTGGTCATTGTTATCATTAGCTTTATTTAAAGTAAGTTCTACAGGATAAATTTCTTTAGTATACATACTGAAGTCGTCATTATTTAGAGCCAATATATCATCCAAATATCTAAAAGTATTGTTAAATTTTTGTATCAAATGTTGTTTTGATGGGTCTTTGCTAATTTTAGTCATAAATTGTAACTCATAACAATACAAAAACAGGTCCGCAATAAGTGGTGCACAGTTAGTCCCCATTGGAATTCCAATAACTTGACGATATACGGAATCTCCAAAGCGAACAAAAATGTTATCAAGTAAAAATTCAAGTGCATAAATAGTATCAAAGCATGTCCAATTGACATAGTTCTTTTGTTTATTGCTACTAAAAAATGATCTAAAAGAGTTTGAACATATGTACTCGCATTCCGACTTTTTAAATGCCCAGTTAATTAGGGATGTGAATTTTTTCTTAATAAGAATATGAGGCAAAGTGGTATATAGGGTAGAAAAATCAAAACTTTGAACAGATTCAAAATCACCAATATATGCATGCAATTTATCAAGTACTTCCAACGAGTTTTTGACACTCCAAAAGTAATTAATTCCACTATTTTCAAAGGCCTTATTTGAACAATTTATTATCAGGTTTTTTATTGTACCAAGTGTACTAGTAAGTAAAACAGACAATTTAGTAGTTGAACAATGGCTGGAAGATGAAATAAATCTATATTTGTAAGGTTTTTTGTGCAGCTTCGGAAGCCAGTACATAGTTGGGACTTTCATTGTGTTTGGTTCTGCTTGTAAAGAAGTAGCTAAAAGTTTATGTTTGTTACAGATGTCGTTTTCTGAAAATGAAGTCAGTTGGAATGTTGGTGAATTCGTGATTTCCTTTTGCAGAACCTCTATATAAAATTTACGTCAAACAATAATGATATTATTAGCAGCTTTATCAGCCGGGACAAAAACAAATTCCTTGGCTAGTTCTGTTAGTTTATTTTTGATACGCGAAATAGGGTTTTTATAGTTTTTGTTGAGGGTAAAATGTTCTTTAAAATGTTGTATTCGAATATCAACTATCTTCATTACTGAATTAAAAAAAGAGTCCAAAGATTTTTTGTCAGCTTTTTCCCGTTTTACCCATTTCAAACAGTAGGCGCGGAGTGAGTCGTTGATGATATTACGACACTCATTCCAGTTAACAGTTGACGGGGGACGATATTTAGGTCCTTTACTGAGGAATGATTTTAACTCTCGGTCGCGAACGATGTTAAGGTCTCCTGTTATAACATGGGAAATTGGTCCATAGGTGTATTCTGAATTACTGCAATTACACGACATAGGTGTATTTTCAGTGATATTTACATCTTTACACAATTGGCTATAATTAAACACATATTTTCGGGTAGATTTCTTGTAAATATAACAAATGAGAGGGAGTTCAGTATTATCAAAATATCCAGGAATTTGGTCTTTAACAGAATGGTCGTTAAAAATACCGGCAATATTTACAAAATCAAAACCTTTATTGACATACTTTATTTTAATAAAATGTTTTTTATGATCTTCAGGGCGATCAATTTTTGGAAACAGTTTAGAATAACAATATGCCATTATAATTTGGACAATTTCATACTTAGGACTGTAATATGAAATTGTGTTGCAATCCTCTAAAATTTTATTTAATTTATTTATAGGTAAAGAACAAAGCTTGGTTAACAGATAATGTCTGCCGTTGTTTTTTGAAATGGAAATTAGGTCCGAAATATTTGTATGGTTGGTCCGAAATTTTCTTTGATTGCGATTTTTTCTGCGTCCATGAGAACGATTTTTACGAACAGTTTTAGAAACTATATCCAAAATGTTAACAGAATCGGTTCTTGATATATTGCCAATTCCCATGATATTATCATTAAGACCGAGAGGGTAGACTGTCTGTAATTTTTTAATCCAATTTAATTCATTTATTTTTCGTGATCGTACAAACTTGGAATGAGATTCACCAGGCTGCTTATTTACTACTTCTAAAGGTTGAACTGTTAAATATTTAATAGGATGACTGTGCTTCTTAAGATGTTGATAAATGATACTTTTGAATTTATTGGGTCTTTTAAAACGATACAGGTGTTCTTGCGTGCGTTTAGATAAATATCGCCCAGTTTCACCTACGTACTGAATACCGCATCCCGGTTTGTTTCATGTGAGTAAATAAATAATACTGTTTGTTTTTCAAGTAATATCAGTTTCAAAATTTAGAAAAAATGTGCGACCATTAAATGTGGACCTTACTGTATTGTTGGTGGAAAGACAGGGACACGTAAGTCATTTTTTGGCATGACACTTATCGATAGAAGGGTAACCACGATTTTTATTGTTAAAAACGTTAGCTATTGTAGTATTTTTAGATAAGCGATTCTGAAGATTGAGACGTGTAGATACCCTTTGAACGAGTTTAGTATTTAATATTTTTCCATTTCTAAGCTTCATATTTGTTTTTTGGTATGTAGATTTATTACAAAGGAGCAAAGACTGGCGTCCAGAATATGAACCATCACACAGTAGATTAAATTGTGTAAAAATGATAAAACTGTTCGGCTCAAGACGTCAAATGCTTATTGTCATAAGTTACCCGACAAATTTAACAAAAGATAGGGTATATCAAGGTAGCGACTGACGTCTGACTAAATAGATGAATGGGGCTGAATATTAAAATACTACTTTTTGATAGATATTCCTAAAGTAATGAACATAGAGAAGTTCTCGCTCGGACACACACTCCATAATCTAGTATAATATAAGAGCATAAACCTTAAGCACGGGGAGGCACTCTACTGTCTCCACACGGCACTAAAGACAAACTCTGTAAAAAATAAAATTGAGAAAGGAAATGGTGAATATGTCAAAGCGACAACCACCCGACCATAGAGCAAACAACAGCCGAAGGCAACCAATGGGTCTTCAATGTAGCGAGAATTCCCGCACCCGTAGGTGTCCTTCAGCTGGCCCCTAAAATATGCATAATAGTACAGTGATAATGGACGTCATACTAAACTCCGAATTATACACAAGAAACTAAAATTTAAAATCATACAAGACTAACAAAGGCCAGAGGCTCCTGACTTGGGACAGGCGCAAAATTGCGGCGGGGTTAAACATGTTTATGAGATCTCAACCCTCCCCCTATACCTCTAGCCAATGTAGAAAAGTAAAACAATAACAATACGCACATTAAAATTCAGTTCAAGAGAAGTCCGAGTCTAATGTCAAAAGATGTAACAAAAGAAAATAAATAAAATGACAATAATACATAAATAACAACAGACTACTAGCAGTTAACTGACATGCCAGCTCCAGACCTCAATTAAACTGATTGAAAGATTATGTCTTCATCATATGAATATCAGGTACAATCCCTCCCGTTAGGGGTTTAGTATCATACTATCATAAAATATATGAGAAGAACATAACCCGTGTCATGCCAACAACTGTTTTTTTAGAAATAAATGTGTTTAGTTCCGATGCAAAGACCCTATCAGTGAATCAATGTTAAAGCCAAAATATGCAATCTTTAATGACCTGACAACCGTATCGTAACTATATCCCCTTTTAATAAGTCTATTTAAAGGTTTTGTTAGTTTCTGAGGAGAATACTGACATTTTTGTGCTTTATAAAGAATATTTCCATAAAATTTTGGATGTGAAATACCTGAACGTATAAGATGTCTGCATGTTGAGTTATATTTACGAATTATTTCCTTATACCGGTGATAAAATTTAGTAAATGTTTTGACCAGTTTGTGATATCGAAAACCCTGGTGTAATAATTTTTCAGTAATACATAAATTTCTCTCGCTAAAATCTAATACATTGTTACATACACGAGCGAATCGTACAAGTTGAGATATATAAACACCATAAGATGGTGACAAGGGAACGTCACCATCTAAAAATGGATAATTAACAATAGGAAATGAAAAATCATCTCTTTTATCATAAATTTTTGTATTAAGCTTCCCGTTTATGATATAGATATCAAGATCGAGGAAAGGGCAGTGGTCATTGTTATCATTAGCTTTATTTAAAGTAAGTTCTACAGGATAAATTTCTTTAGTATACATACTGAAGTCGTCATTATTTAGAGCCAATATATCATCCAAATATCTAAAAGTATTGTTAAATTTTTGTATCAAATGTTGTTTTGATGGGTCTTTGCTAATTTTAGTCATAAATTGTATTTAGCATTCAGGTATCCTTAATTCCAGTTTTAGGACAAGGAGAGTACCACTAAATGTTAGGTTGAAGTACATAAATTTAAATGTCATCTTTTGATTTTCGAAAAGCTAATAAATTCTTACTATTTGTCATATTTTTTTGTTACTGTACACCGCAGTCAAGTCTGATCGACGGAAATGACATCATCAGACACAAAAACGTTGTAAGATCCATATGTAGAGGAAAGGTCGGTGTCTTTGGCTAATTTGACTATTGAATGTTTCAGTTTTAATACTGATTGAGAATGGGCCACAAAATATATCAAGAAATCTTCAGGAACTTTAAATATATTTAAACTGCTTGAGTGGAATCTAGTGATATGATCGCCAAAAAAAATATGAAACATGTTTCTCTAATTCTTACACGATTTATCCTTTTCCTGATATCAATAATTTTGATTTAATCAACATGTGGTTCGTTTAATTTCAACTCTTCATTGGTCAAATTTTAATTATGACGTCGAATTTGCTTGCTTTTCGCTGAATTTTCTATTGTGACAGCTAGAAAAAGGCGACTTTGACGTCACAATGAAAGAACACTTCTTTTTGCAGATCGTTTGAAAAAAAGGAATTATTGTGCCTGCATATTGATTAAAAATCATTAGAGAAAAAGTTTCCACCACTTAATCTCGTGTTATACGATATTTATCCACTCTCGACAGTTACATTTTGAATATTTAACTGTCTCGAGTGGATAAATATCGTATCACACTCGAGGCAGTGGTATAATCTATATGTATCCTGTCAAATAATTATTGCAGGTATTCACATATATTATTTTAATCCATAAGCTGTCGACTGTTTGATCTAACTCGAAAGAATTTCAGATAGAGGAGGTATTAATTTGAACGTTAATGTTACGTCACATTTAAATAATTGTTTTTAATTCCGAATGACTTAATTATACTTATATCGTCGTCAATTCTTACATAAGTTAAGGAATAGTCTTCCTGATACGTCTTTGACCGGAGCAGAGCTATAAAAAAAGTATATATACGGGTGTTACACGGAAATCTTTTTAGATGGTACACGGACACTTTTGAGTTGTTACACGGACACTTTTAAACAACCTGCCGTGTTGTTTTTCTGCACTGCTATCGCTTCAGACTTTGACCTGACTACTCGTGTAGAAAAAAATATCCGGTAACAGTTGTTATCGGCCTGTTTCATTGTTACATTTGTATTGTATCTAATACTTGTTTATCAAATTATTTATGTTCTGATGCTCATCATTGTTGTGTGGAGCCGAAAGGTCTAGAATAAATCGTTTCTTTTGTTAAATATTTTCCTTTAAAAATACCTATCGAACTAATTCTATAAATATCAAACGAAGGTTTTGTAAAAGATGAGAGGGACGAAAGATACCAAAGGGACAGTCAAACTCATAAATCTAAAACAAACTGACAACGCCATGGCTAAAAATGAAAAAGACAAACAGAAAAACAGTAGTAAACATGACACAACACAGAAAACTAAAGAATAAACAACACGAACTGGTCCAAAAAGTTATCATTTACGAAGTTCGTCATCTACCAGTTTTGTAATGTCATCGAAAAATTTCTTAGTACACAAAAAAATCCTATCCTCTAAAGATTTACTTGGAAGTACGCTGAAGGCTTTTCAAAACCATTGCGAAGTCCATCAATTAAATCATTAACACAAGTTCTATGTTTTATCTGGATAATGTTCAATTCTTAAGTTGGTCGATATCAATAGGCATAGACATACGTCAATTCTTAGCATGCGCTTATTTTTTGTGACGGCCTACTGTTCGGAGAAACACCACTAGAGGATCTTGTATTGGTATGAGCGAATAAACATTTTGTCCCCTTCAAACATTATCCTGATAAGAAATTGTTACCCACCTACTGACAAAGAAAGAAAAGACCGCGCGACCTATCATATCTGAATTGGAATCATCAAATCCGTTACTTCCAACTTATGATTTCTGAACATGGGTTTGATTATACGTTTGTTTAAATCGAATATTCGATTAACCAAAGCTTGTTTACGTTTGACAAACAGCTGTGAAATGCCCAAGATTCCCGCCTGTTTCACATTCCTTAATAATTTGTCCCTTTGTGATGGATGAATAGAGTTTTTTTTTTGTCTCTGATGGACTAATCTACGACTTTACCGTGGGTCATTTTGATAGCAGCTACCTTATTTACGAAGTCTTTGGAATACTCATAGAGCCTTTGTATATTGCAGAGATATTAATGACATCTTAAATGTACATATCGAATTCGTACGTCGGTCTTGCTTTTCACAAATAATATAGTTGTGTAGCTATTGAAAGCTTCTAGAAATTCTTGAATACTAGTAGACAAGTTTCTTTAATGTGACAATCGCGAAGTTTGATTAACAGAACGGACCCGTCAGTTTCGTCAACTGTTTTATAATCTTGTACGTTTTCTTGATTGTTAAGAAGAGTAGCCAGATTAATTTGCTTGCCTTCTAACATTTGCTTCCGAACATTCGGCACCACTGCTTGAACATGCGGACCTATGCCTGAGGAAACATATACGGTTTAACAAGATCGTGTATCATGATGCACTTCATTAATAACATGACTAACGACTGCACGTTGCCTATGATATTTGATTCACGAACTAAAAGGGACTAAATTAAAGTTCTTTGATTTGAACAGTTTGCTCCATATTGTTTAAACTGGGGGTTAGTTGACTTAATGCAGGAATTTCTGGCATAATTGCATTATCCTGTCCTGTATTCCCATTTCATAGTTCCAATGACTGCTCTTTGATGAAAGTTGATAAAGCCCTGATGCTTCAAAACTCTGTACATCTGTAAAAAAAACCCTGAAAATTTGTGAACTAACCAAATGATATTGATTTGAATTTCTGCACTGCTACTGCTACAAAATAATTAAGTCAACTGACTAAATAAACCTGATCGATCTGCATCATGATGAAATATAGTATGGACCAATAAATTATCAAATATGTATCTCATCCGCCTTCAATCATTTGAATATGATACCAAATATGACTTTATGATGATGAATTGATTAATGCACCTTTTTTTCTTCCTTATAAGATTTCGTTTGTTCTATTTATACCTCTCATTTACTCACAAGTCAAAATTTTTAGACCAATAAATAAAAGTTTTAGTGTAACGTTCACTCATTTACATTTGCATGACAAAAATGTTATAATGAATGAGCAATTGAAGTATTTAAGCTGTCGAACTATCCATATATAAGTTTACTGTCTCCATGGAGGTTTCAACAAGACCTTATGTAAAACTTCAAAATACGCCGCTTTCCAGCTGAGAGGGGCATAAAAAGCTTCTCTTTTGTTAAAAAAATTGTTGTTTCTGCTTTGAAAATATTTCATGTACTTATAACACTATAAATTATATATATATATATATTAAAGTATAACTTAGGGAAACATATATATTATACATGTAGCAGAATATAAGAATTCAATCCACTCAGAATATTTCATTTTTTTGTAATCACTTAAATATCAAGATCTTTTAACAAATGAGATTACTCAAAACGTCAAAAGTGCTTGTGTAGCTACCCGTATTAGGTGTTATACCACCATATATGTCTGTTGAATTTGCACTTTTCAAAATATTGTTCTTTATCTTTTTTTCAAGTAAAGGAAATACTTAGTATGAGTAAAGTTTTTTCTTGTCTAGTACTTAATATATAGAATATTGTTCATAATTCATTGCAAAAAATAAAATAAACGTCATTTAACGAATCCAATTTTCAACTCTTTTGTAACTGTGTACAAGCTTTAGTAACCAAGAAACCTCATGTTTCCCAAAAAAGAAATAAAAAAAAATTGTGCTTTGAAATGTCCAAGCTATATGATTATGAAACAGAAATCTTTTACTGCAATGCCATATAGGTTTAATTACCTACAACTGTCAAATTCAAGGGAACATTTTTTATGACCCATTTCGTGTGCAATCGGATGTGACTTACTATGATTTGGTGGTATAATTACGCCTTTTACAAAAGTATTAAAACAACAGTTTTTTTTCAATTTAACTGACTTGTCGAAAACATTTACTTAATGGTATCATCGGTATAAGGACATCATTCGTTAATATATATAAAGGCAGACATATTATCCGTTCGGGTATTTCTCAGCAAAGTTGTGCTATGATAATAATTATTACAAACAGAAGACAATATGTCGGCACTCACCTCAAAAGCTAACAAAACCTTTTATCTTACTTGTTAAGATATAATATAGTTACAAAAACGTTATCAGGTCATTACAGATGGCATATTTTAACTTTAGTATTGATCCATTTACAGGGCCTGGGGATCGAAATAAATAGACAATAATAGTGCATTGACTTGACATATCAACTATATAAGGATGAGGCTTAGAAACGGGGAAATGCGAGGCTCTACCGAGCTTTATCACCGTTTCGGGCCGAATCCTTATATTGTTGATATGTCAAGTCAATGCACTATTTTTGTCTTTATACTGCAATCTAAAAGAATACATTTTCAATGGCTTTTTAGTGTGCATGTTATTATTTGATTTAAATATTGGGAAACTTCTCCCTTTTATAAAAAGGCCTCATATCATGTAGGCGGAGAATGTACAGGACAAGGAAATGTACATCTACATGTACCTGTTGAAACCTGCAATCGATGATAAACAAGTTTGTTTGAGAATGAACTAAAATATCAACAATAAATAGATATAGGAAGATGTGGTGTGAGTGCCAATGATACAACTCTCCATCCAAATAACAATTTATAAAAGTAAATCATTATAGGTCAATGTACGGCCTTCAATACGGAGCCTTGGCTCACACCGAACAACAAGCTATAAAGGGCCCCAAAATTATTAGTATAAAACCATTCAAACAGGAAACCAATGGTCTAATCTATAAGCATAAAAAATAATGAAATATAGTTTGCAAACCAAAAATATTAACATGAAATATTTTTTTTCTTCTAAAAAAGAAATAAGTTTAAGTCGTTTAGAAACAAGAAAATGTTGAATTGGTCGTTTGAATAATTCATTATAATCTTGGCAATTTCTATTTAAATATTCATGAGAAAAAGTGAAATCAGGTCAGTGACTGTACTGTATATGTCATAGAAATATAAGGTCAACGCATTTTGACTGCTCAAATAGAACGAGTGCAGTATAAACAAATATATTCTAAAACCAGTTTTTGACATGCAATGGATTATTTTCTTATCATAAATTGTATGATGGTACGATTCTAAACCACTAACGGGAGGTTTTAACTTAAAAAGAAACGTTCAATCCGAACATATAAAAGCCATCGATGAATAAGAACTGAAAATATGAAAAAGCTATATGACAAAAAAAAAAACACGACAAAATAAGGTAAACTTTGCCTGAGGTAATTGATACATACGTTCCTAAATAATTTCTTTATTTAAAATCCGATAACCCTAGAACGTTTTTTTTTTAAACATGACAGTATGGCAGAGCGTTATATATGGGAGGTATATCAAAGAGACAACAACTCAACCATCGAGCAGAGAACAGCCGAAGGCTACTGATGGGTCCTTAATGCAGCGAGAAAATTTCACACCCAGAGGTGGGCTCCAGCTGATCCCTCAATAAAATTGTGTACTAGTTCAGTTAATTAACTCCAAAACATATATGGATATCTTTATCCTCAGTTTTCTTTTCCTAAAAGCTCGTTCATGTCGGAGAAAGTTGGATGATAAATATTCATCCTTAATACATCTATATCATTTAGAATGTTTATTTTGTCCTCAAATAGGTAGTAATTCTGTATCCTTTTTTGATTTAAATCATATTTTTTTTTAAATGGCACAGGTTTGACTTGTAGTTTTTAAGGTATTTCTACAGTTACCGAAACAAACATTCTTCTCGCCGTTCTCAGACATCAATGCTTAATTATATTACAAATTGAAGCACATAAGTAATAATACTAAATATATTCAAGAAAGCTAAAGTTGTAATAACCCACCAATGGTACGATGTTTTTTTTTTTGTTCGTTTCGCTGGAAGCAAGATAAATACTGATTATACTGATCTAATCAATACAGTTAGGAGGCCAAATAGAATGTCTTAACTTCGTCTGGTGTTTTTATGTGAACAAATGTATCATTGTTATCATACCCTATCTCACGTGGTATTAACTGTCAGTTTGCATAGTTATATTTTTTTTAGGACAAATCAATTTTTAAATATGTACTCCTAATTTAACATAAGTAAAACAATAAATGTATGTTCTGTATTACAGCAATTACAGAGTTTAGTTGTAATTTCGACTCAGGCTTGTGTAGCTGGACTCCTGTGCAAGTGCGTAATAGATATCGGTGGACATATGGATTTCGAATAGATGATCGGTTTCCTGTAGTTGATCATACAAGTGCATGTAAGTTCAATAAAAAGTATATAGTGTACACAATATTTTATTATGAATTGTACAAATTACAATTTAACTTAACATTCAACAAAGGATTCAGAAACAACAAATAAGTGCTTATATTTATCTGTCTCCTTGTTAAATTGGATACAATATACAAAAAACAAAACTAAATGCTCTATTGCAATAACATTTAATCAAAGTTTTCTCTCTTAGAATGTTATAGATAAGATGTGTTGGGTTAGAATTTTTTTTTTTTGTATCAGTTTTAAGTAGGTTATAGATATTTATCGCTTTATTTTCGAAGAGAAAATATGTATGAAAAATCATATAATTATGTCTTGCTTCAGGGTAAATTGCTCTATTATATAACATCAGAATTGACAAATTAATCCTTGTTGTGGAGGTTTTGAATTTCCTGTTACATAATGTACAGTTTGATGCGGTAAAACCTTTAATTATTCTGTTAGGTTGGTTTTTAATTCTTTCTTTTTCGCCTACATTTTTCTTACGATGTTATGTTGTTTTGCAAGATGTCGCTAGAATATTTGTAAAATGATATCGAACTAGCCATTTGCATGAATCTGTTTCAACTTAATGGAAGGTTTTCTCTGTAAAATTTAAAAAAAAACGTCTCCTTGAAACTTTTTTGCTCGTGGCAACTACATCTAACATGTATTGAAAAATGTATTACTCTTTATTGCTTGTTACATGATGTTGTGAATAATTTCGATCGGAGCGAGTCAGAGACTCCATATCAAAGTTATTTTACTTGATGTATTTGACTACAGTGAAATATAGTTGCTATTTTTTAGCAAAGGTCAAGGTCGTGTTTTAAATTTGTTTAGCTTGTTATCACATAATATGAGGAACCGTATAGATATTTATCTTACGTATACATTTCTTGGAAAGTGATTGGTTCAAAACAACCACGCGGACACCGTGTATATTTCATGTAAGGTAGTAGGTGGGACTTATTTCAATACACTGTTAGAAGTGGTGTGACGTCCCTTCATAAAAACAACACGATGTTAAGGGAAAGTCTGAAAGGCTTCAACCTACGAAGAAATTGATCAAGAATGATAGCTTTAAATTCATATTCATAAAACACATTTCAAGCTAAGAAGTTGTTATTTTGATCTTGTATACTCTAATGGACATAGGTTCTTTAAACTAAGTTTTGAAGACTTATTCATTGTGGTACAATGTTGTAGGCCAGTAGTCTATATGCCTAATGTTAAGATAGTCGGTAAGATAATTTCGTTACACAGAGTTCTAATGACCTAATACAATATATATGAGGTCAGTAAATTCAATATGGTCGCATATTTGTGTAAATACCGAAATCATCACTAAACGGATAGTGCGTGTTGATGCGTCACAAATATGTTTTCTATGTGAAGTCATTCTTCTGCGCTATTGTTGACCTGTTTTTCTTATGTTATCAGCGCCTCATGTTATTTCATAGACTAAATTTTCAGAAGCACCAGTTACGTTTCTTTTATATTTTATAATTTAGTCTAATTCTAAATTACAACAATAGGTCTCGCAGTGACCATCTTTATGTCTATATGCCTTAAATAAAAATATATTAGCTCTTTCTTGTTCTTCCCTCGCCTGGATTTGACCTCATATTAAAAAAGATGTGGTATGATTTCCAATGATACAACTCTCCACAAGAGACCAAATGACACAGAAATTAACAAATTTATGTCACCGTACGGCCTTCAACAATAAGCAAAGCTCATACCACATAGTTAGCTTTAAATGGCCTCGGAATGACACATGTATACAATACAAACGAGAAAACTAACGGCCTAACTAATGCACAAAATAATGAACGGAAAACAAATATGTAACATTTCAACAAACAACAACCACTGAATTACAGGTTTCTGACTTGAGGCAGACATATACATGTACATACAGAATATGGTGGGGTTATACATCTTTACTGGATATCAAACCTTCCTCTTAGCCAGGTACACTGGTGTAACAGTATCTATATATATTCTAACAGCATCAAATATTCTACATTTCAGCAACTATAGGTAAATACGCATATATCTATGCTCGGTCGTCGAAACCTGGTGACATTGCAAAACTAGAAATTGAACACATTATTCCAACCAACCAACAATGTCTTTTCTTTTGGTTCTTTAAGACAAATTCAAGGGACAGTGTATACGTTCTTCAAGATGATTCACAATTGTTTGATTTATCCAACTATGATGGAAAACAATGGCACCATCTTCGGGTTCCTTTGAAGGAGACGTCAGATAACTTATACAAGCTTGCGTTTAAAGTGATACGTGGAAATGGTCGGGGTTCATTTGGTGCGATAGCTATTGATGACATATTAATTGAAAACCAAAATTGTGACAGTAGGTATAGATGAACTGTTTAGTTTTGAATTATTTCATTATTCTTATCCAATGTTTTCATGTCGATGATTATTTATCGACAAATATATTCGTATATATAATCACTAGAAAAATGAAAAGATCTACATTTTGTCTTCATATTGTTAATTCTATAAACACTACCATATCTTGATTGGTCGTTATCAAACAAAATAGAATAGCTATTTGGTATCAAGTTATAAATAAGTAATATATTTCTCATGCACAAGTAATCTTACATGATATTGGTGTTAATCTGTTTGTTGCCTTCTTTTGCTTTTCAATGTTGTTTATTTTCGAATATTGTGCGTCTAACTCATGTCGTATTCTTAAAATTGAGAATGGAAATGGGGAATGTGTCAAAGAGACAACAACCCAACCAAATAAAAAACAACAGCAGAGGGTCACCAACAGGTCTTCAATGTAGCGAGAAATTCCCGTACCCGGAGGCGTCCTTCAGCTGGCCCCTAAACAAATATATACTAGTCCAGTGATAATGAACGCCATACTAATTTCCAAATTGTACACAAGAAACTAAAATTAAAATAATACAAGACTAACAAAGGCCAGAGGCTCCTGACTTGGGACAAGCGCAAAAATGCGGCGGGGTTAAACATGTTTGTGAGATCTCAACCCTCCCCCTATACATCTAACCAATGTAGAAAAGTAAACGCATAACAATACGCACATTAAAATTCAGTTCAAGAGAAGTCCGAGTCTGATGTCAGAAGATGTAACCAAAGAAAATAAACAAAATGACAATAATACATAAATAACAACAGACTACTAGCAGTTAACTGACATGCCAGCTCCAGACTTCAATTAAACTGACTGAAAGATTATGATTTCATCATATGAACATCGTTCACAATCCTTCCCGTTAGGGGTTTAGTATCATACCATCATAACATATATGAGAAGAACATAACCCGTGTCATGCCAACAACTGTTTTTAGAATAAATGTGTTTAGTTCCGATGCAAAGACCTTATCAGTGACTCAATATTAACGCCAAAATATGCAATTTTTAATGACTTGACAACAGTATCGTAATTATATCCCTTCTTAATAAGTCTATCAAAGGTTTTGTAAGTTTCTGAGGTGAATACTGACACCTTTGTGTAAGTTTTATTGGTAAACATCCAGCTGTTTTTTTCACCAATGCGGAGATTGGCGTTTCGATGACTCCATTTAAAATCTACATTTGCCTCAATCATTTTTGTCAATACAGGATCGTGTTTAAATGTATATCATATTACATTAACTGCTTGAAAACAGAATTAAGCATTAACAGTTAACATGAAACCTCAACAAATATATCCACAGCACTTAACAATAGATCCTGAATAATCATAGATCTTTTTTATGTTCTTATATTTTTTCAGAAACCAAAGCCGTGCTTCATATTTATTGTTTATCTACTTTAGAGGTGGTAGAATAAGTATACTCAAAATATTCAGAGATTAGTAAGAGTACATCCAATTAAAGCGTAGATTTTTACATGTATGCCTTTTTGTTAAGGTATACCAAACATCAGTGCCTTTTCGGCTCTTTACACTAGTAGTCATCATATAAACTCAAAAACACATTGAAACAATTTGTTCTACATGTATCTGGTTTCATTAAATGGGAGGGGTAACATAGATATAAATAGTTTGCTAACGGGAGACATATTTCATTCTTTCACGCTCTGATATTAAGGTGATTCTTAGAAACATCCATCATTAGCGTGCTTGATTTTTTGATTGACAACTTTTTTTATGTTCAGTTGGGATCAATAGAGGATTTTATTTTCAAAATTGTGAAATTTCGTTTTATATGTTACATCCAATTTCCAATAGAACCAGCATTAGAATATATATGTAACACGCCCAAACGTGTTCTCCCCAAAAACGTGTCCATTTCCTCAGACTTTTCATCCCCTAACGTGTCCGATAATTGTTATTCGCCAATACTTGTTCAGTTTTAGATAGATTAGAAGTATTCAAGTTACCAGATAAATTATGTGTCATATATTATAAGGAATAATTCATCATTTTTTTTTTCACTTCGCGTCTTGTAATAAATGTAACCCTTTTTATAATTGCATGCGACAGAAGTGGTTTCAGAATTTGCCTTAGACAGGAATGCTCATGACCAAAACATGTAAGAAACCAAAGATGAATAGCTTTCATCAACAATAAAAGAGGTCGGGACAGCACAATATAGCAACACATACATTTGTAGGGCCCTTTATAGCATGCTGTTTGGTGTGAGCCAAGGCTCTGTGTTGAAGTCTGGAGCTGGCATGTCAGTTAACTGCTAGTAGTCTTTTGTTATTTATTTATTACTGTAATTTTGCTTATTTTCTTTGGTTACATTTTCTGACATCAGACTCGGACTTCTCATAAACTGAATTTTAATGTGCATATTGTAATGCGTTTACTTTTCTACATTGGCTAGAGGTATGGGGGAGGGTTGAGATCACATGAAGATGTTTAACCCCGCCGCATTTTTGCGCCTGTCCCAAGTCAGTGCCTCTAGCCTTTGATAGTCTTGTAATATTTTTAATTTTAGTTTCTTGTGTACAATTTGGAGTTTAGTATGGCGTTCATTATCACTGTACTAGTATATATATTTGTTTAGGGGCCAGCTAAAGGACGCCTCCTGGTGCGGGAATTTCTTGGTGACCCTCTGCTGTTGTATGTTCTACGGTTGGGTTGTTGTCTCTTTGAAACATTCCTCATTTCTATTCTCAATTTTAAATCTTCAATGAAAACACATATAAATATACGGTCGGAGCAACTGTCAAACTCAGAAATACGTAGTACCTCCGATTGAATAGAAACACCTTTATGGCCAACATAAAACTTGTTTCTTTTCTTTTGTTTCTTCTCATTCAATAAATGTCAAATGAAATCCATCCTTATTTCATTTAAACATAAGGATCACAACTACAATCATTGGAATTAATAAGACGGTCCCTGGATGTTTGACAAAAAATAAGCAATATATCGTTAATCTCCCGCCATGTTAAATTTATTTTCTATACAGGTGAAGTGCATGTACAAAGTCAATACTATAACATCAATAAAATAAGAAAACATGCCTTACGCAAATGAGAAAGACAAAATATATGCATAAAAAAACAGACTTTCAAATTTGCTGTGTCAAAAGCGCTTCAACATGTTCAATAAATTAAAAAACAAGTTTAAACCTTGAAAATGAAATGCATGGCTGTATGTTTTGAAAGTTCCCTTTTTATGGATAACCCCTTACTTGAGGGAGATTCAACCTTGATTTTTAAATATTTCGTAAACTAACAAAAAAATGTATAATGATTGAATTATGTCAAGTTATTCCAGATCTTGAATACTACAAAAAAATAAAATAAAAAAATAAAAAAGGAGAAAAAGTATGATTACCGATGCGACAAGTCCCCACCAGAGACCAAACAAATGTTAAAGTTAACATGTTTTGGTTACCGACAAGCCGCCAACAATGAAAAGACCTTAATTGCATAGTAGGCTATACAAGACCCAAAATGACAATTGTAAAAATTACAGACGAGAATGTTACGAAACCACTATCAACGGATAACAAATATGAAATACAGTAACAAATAACAACCACCGAATAACAAGGTCCAGACTATGGAAGTCATCAACGAAATGTGTTTTCAGGCAAACCCTACACACATTGTATGCACGTGAAAGTGATTTAAGAGTATAACATAAGAACAAACTCTTACAATCAGTTAAAAAGGTAAAACTCGTCACAGTGACACAAAGCAAAAAATGGGAGTAATATCTTCTGATGAAAAGTTGCTTTTATTTTAGCTTATTTACTAGAGTGTGACTTTGACACCACTGAATGCTATTGGAAATATAATAACTCAAATCAATATGAATGGAAAAAACAAAATGGTGAACAAAATTTATACTGGCCAGAAACTGACCATTCCACAGCATCTGGTAAGCATCTAAATTTAATTTGTTTTTATTTGATCTCATGTTTACAGTTATCATACTAATTTTGAAATTATGTTTGTTTATGTTATCGTTTTGATTTCATTTATTGAATCAAAGTTAAATTGAAGTAAATGAGCTTTCTATTTTTGATAATATAACATTCCAAACCCTCGTCTTGGGAGAAAATCTATAAACAGTTTCCGAAAGTGCATTGTTTATGGTATATAAATATATATACAACGTCTACAAATAACATGCTTACAACAAACTTGTAGGAAAAACTATGTCTGTTACCTATACACACACATAAACAAGATATGTCCCATCATGTATAGCTTTCAAGGGTCCTTTTAGTAACAGATCACAAATGTAATGATATTTCCAGTTGCAATTTAGAAGTATAGTTCCGTAAAAACTTTTATGTATTACAATGTACATATCTTTTTAACATAATAGTCATTTTATTTTATTTGTGCATATCAATTGATTTTTTTTCAAAACCAATTCCTCCATTAAACTTTTTATCCTGTTTAACCAAAGAATGGAATTCAAGTAAAATCTTTCTTCTGTCATAACAACTGCGCGCCATTACAACGTGCGAGAAATTCGGCTTAAAAGTGGTTTAAATACTATTTAACTCGTACTTTTGAAAAAAGAAAAGTCTCCGATTTCAAACCGTGTTTTCATCAAAATACTTATCTATAATACTAAAATTACGAGGTCCAATTTGTCAGCCGTCATCACGTAAAAACGAGGAATCAAAGAATTCAACTTTATATACAACTAATATAGTACAAAGGTGTAGATTAAAAATTAAACCACTCCAGGCCCTTTTGTTTTCCACGTAATTAATATTGCCAATAATTATGAAGTTCCGGGTCGAGTCCGATACCGATACCAATAGTATAATCACCTGTTACCTATTACCTTATCTGTACGTTCCGCATCTGACAGGCGCACCACCAAACGGTGTATTCAGGATTAATATGCTATATACACGGGTCATAATCACAGGGTTGACACTACTAAATTCTCAAATTGTTACCTATTGTAGTATTTAAATCCGTAAGACTTTCTAAGATAACAATACGAATACTAAAAATCTGGACTAAAAATAAGTTTCAATTTGTTAGCGGGCATGACGTAAAACAGCGAATCAAAGAATTCAACTTTATTTATAACTAATATAGGACAAAGCTGTTGATTAAAAAATACCCCATTCCAGGACCAAATAATTAATATTACCAATAATTGATAAGTTCCAGTTCGACGGGTTCAAACAGAAAGATTTGAAAGCAGACAAAATTGTGTATCTTATAATCGGCATGACTTTATCAGATGACAGTACTAATACTAAAATAAGGCTTGCGCATAGTTATATACTTTAATTCAGTCACGGACCCGCGATATCACGGGTGTGTTCTAGTCTAGCTTATAGAGCTTACATAGCATGTAGAAAATGTTAAACTAAGAAGCATTTTAGGTACGTTAAACTGTTTTAAGGGATTGTTTCCCCTGGAATCATTAAATTCGACGTTTTTTTTCTAGTTGTTTTTTACGGTTAAAAGTCTTTGTTTTTTTAAGGCAAACATTTATGATTTGTATAATTGAAATGTAATAAAGTAAATGCATATTATAAATGTAAAGAATTTCAAATTTCAAATGTTGAATTTTTTCTTTATAAAAAAAAGATGTGTATGACATCATATGATAAATACGGACATATCATACATTCAAACTAATATATTCATATTACAAAATAGAGAGCGGATACTATATGCATCTGGAAAGCTATACTTATGACTACATAACCAAAGAAACCACTGCATCTTTCGAATTGGAAAATGTTGACGTTAAGATAAACGTAAATTCCTGTTTGATGTTTTGGTATTATTTTAATATCTATGGGGAATTTGGATTGAATGTTACACTTGACAACGAACTCGTTTGGACAACATTTACAGACCAAAACGACAAATGGAAAAAAGCGAAGATAGACCTGCACAACAGAATCATAGACACTATCAAATTTATTGGGATAATTAGAAGTGGTTGGATAGGTGACATAGCTATAGATGATATTTCTATAAAAGAAGGAGCATGCAAAGGTATTATGATGTGTTCATTGTTTTACAATTTGTTTTAACACATTGTCATCGTTCTCACGTTATTCTTTCATGGTTTATCTCTCATAACCTCCGATGTAGTGCCGGTGGGAACACAATTACCACCTTGACTTCTTCTAGATACTGACTGACAGAACTTTGACAAACATCAGAAGATCGTTGCATTGACATGAGAGTAAAGCCTAAAGCTTAACGTTCGTCGTCTGTCGTCCGTCGCTGAAATCATTTTTCTTTATCTTTGACATTTGTAGGTCAAATACAATACCAAACTTAGTCACAACCGTCTTTTTTTAACATAATATGTTCCGTGATCCAGCCTGCCACCTAGCGTGACTAAAAGGGATACACATAAAACACAGGGTAAAATAATATAGAGAGCCAACAGGGTCAGAATTCTAAATTCGTAGATTGTCAATTCGTAACTAATGATTTTTACATTTTTTGATAGTATATTTGTAATTAGTGATTTCAGGATTGATCAATTTAACAATTGTTTTTGAATATTGATTATAAGGTGCTACATTTGTGATATGTATTTTTGTAATTTGTACATTTAAAATTGCTAAATTGCTAATTGCACATTTGTATTTTGTTAATTTGTAGATGTCAGTTATCATTCGACATTTGTTCATTCATTTTATGCTATCGGACTTTCTGTATTTGTCAGTAAGTAACCATTTTCGATGTAACGATACACTTGTTAATTCAAAAATTACTGCAATAGAAAACATACGGATATGATAAGTCAAAATGTCGAGAATCTAAGTGCAACTAAAAAAATGACCTCAATCATATCCAAAAAGAAAACATAATAATAATAAAACATGTTTCTTGATGAACCGAACGACGTGTGCTTTATGACAAATCATCAGTTAGTGCATATATTTGTTTGTATGACTATGCTGTTCTGTAGACGACTTAGGCCGCGTTCACATTGACCTACATTTGGTGTTGAGTTAGTGTAACTCACATGTAAACTAAACACGATTGCGTTCCCATTGGTAAAATTCAATGTTTACATGTAGTTTAAATCATGTTTTGTGTACACACAGTCGATAGTCAATATAGACCTTGTGTAGGTTAAGTGTACACAAAACTAGGCATTTAGGACAGTAGTTTTACCGTGTATATATTTAAGGAGAAAACTATTTTTAACAATTATTAATAAAGTTCTTTACAGAAATTGATGTCTAAAATTTACATGTTTATTTGTTTTAGAAAATATTAACGTACTTCATTAACCCCTGATCAAGACTCAAAGCAGCATCATTGCTGAACCAATAAGGCAGCAACCATTTGATTTTTTTGGGGGCCTCCTGCGTATAACATAGATAATATACCAAACGTGAATAAAGTACTTATTTTGTTGAAAGTATACTGATTTATGATTAAATATGGGTACAAATTTTTGATTCATCACTTGTTATTGAACTAGATTTCAGTTACTGGTTGTAAACAGAGATCTGTAATTTACTTGTATGTCCTATATGTTTTAAAAAAAGAGGCTTAAACGAGATTTTAGCAGCGTTTGTTTACGTTTTTTTATTGTGATAATTTTCGGTTTCCCAATCGTGTATTTTCTCATAAAATGCTTATATTATTACGTCATCGTTCTTTGAAGTCAGGTACCTCATTCATCATAAAGCATAAGACGTGCGAGTACGATTGGAACAGCCTAGGCATTTTATTCATATTTTACCACGGGTGTGTACTCAAAGCATTTGAAAGACGTCATGTTAGAATTATGCTTTTCCCACGTCAGGAGCCTGCTATTGGCCGGTTGTTGTTAGTTGCTATCGACTGTTTTTGTTGTCGTGAAATGTTTCGTCATTACCATGATTAATGAGGTCGTTGTTTTACTATTGCTTTTATATCAAAATATAAGGTATAGGTAGCTAAACACCGAAGAATGCTCAGTGGCATATAGTTGCTTATAATCATGTTATTCCGTACTGGCATGCAATAAGAATTTGCTGTTACAAAATGTTTTGAAATTATTTAAAAACTAAGGAATGTATCTTGAGCAAGACTGAAGAGACTTTGATTGTCAAAATGCGTACACTGTACCTGGTGAAAGACATATACAGTTAGTACCGTTTATGATATTCCTGACGAAATCCCAAATCAGACTGGAGAAACAATCAGGTTTTGTTTTAAATTATGACTGTAAATGCCGTCTTTTAACTTTTTCTAGTTTTAAGACTTGAAATACATGCATTGAAAATCACCGTCTTGTAATTTAATTCATTGGATGTTGGGTGTGTACTGATTGATATTTTAGTCCTTGTTTAAATTGTTTAAATTTTTTTTTTTGAACTAGCATCCAATAAATGCAAGTACTAACAGATGTGTACTTCGTGTTTTTTAGTGATTTCTTTCCGTTTATACATGTTTTTCATAAGGACAAATTAAGCACTTTACAATATTACAAATCAAATTTTATGCCCGAGATATGCATTTCTTAATCAACATATTCTAAATTCAAAATATAACAGAGATGTTGAAAAGCGGATCACTCCAAAGAGGAGATCATATTTTCACTTCTTCGTACTATGAACAACAAAATCATTTATTTTATAGAAAATATTTCCTTTCTCCTTTTTGATGGTATTCCAGTCATGCCTTACTATCCAATCATTTACCTGTGCATATTTTTGTATTTGGAGGCTTTTTGTTCAAAATTATTGTTATGTTGGGGTTTTTTTTTTTATCTCACAGCGTTATATTTACTATTGTTAGTTTTATATTTTCACCACTTATTTTATCGATTTTGTATTTGCATTGTCTCATAAATCAAATTTATTCGTTCAGTGTGTGTTCACTTGTGTGTTTATATGTCTTTTCATTGAATTACGCCATTTCAATTGATATTGTATAGTGTGTCTTTCTATGTTGTGATTTGACATAATTGCTTCAGATAACCCGCTGTAACCTGTAACTTGCACCTGCCCTAAATCAGGAATCTGATATTCAGTAGTTGTCGTTTGTTGATGCGGTTCATACGTGTATCTCGTTTGTCGTTTATTTATATAGGTTAGACCGATGGTTTTCCCATTTAATTGGATTTAAACTACTCAATTTGTGGGCACTTTATAGCTTTGTGTTCGGTGTGAGCCAAATAAGCTCCTTGTTGAAGACCGTAATTGGACATTTAATGGTTAACTTTAACAAACTATGTCTTGGATGTAGAGTTGTCTCATTGGCACTCATTCCACATCTGCTTATATCTATTAACGAGATATATTATGTATCTTAGTCGGTTGTAGTTTTTAGTTGTCATTTGTTGCTGTTTAAAATACTTTATATAAAAGAGGTTGTTAATTCTAGGTAGTAACAAGTATCAGATTTCAATATTAACAATTTTACACAGACTTTGCCTTAAACATCATGAACAGAAAATAACAAGCACTAAGAAAGTGTAAGAAAACATCACCATTCAAAAACAAAGAACACTGAAGATCGAGTCATTGTCGTTGCGGTAGATGTGTAGGTGAACCTGAAATGTTAAAATCCACATGATCAGGAAAACTTAAATACTAGCCGTTACCATCACTAGTTTTTTTCTTTAAAAAAAGTTGAGAACCCATTTTAAGAAAATTATCAAAGTTGTTAATAAGATAAAAGTTAGTTCAAATTATAACAAGATAGCATCATCCTTTTTTAATAATATTAGTTGATTAAATAAAACGACATAAGTTTTTATGCATTTTCCACATATTCCGTACAAAAAAGAGGTGCCCTATTCTTTCTAATACAATACAAAACGTTATATTAAATAAACGAAGCAAATGTATTACTAAACATGAAACTGACATTATACCAGACCATGTAGATGTAATACAAACATTGCTTGTCCCCTTGTTAGTCTTTGTTACATTTGCAATTTTCAAACAAAAAGCTGCAGAATTTATCTTTGTATCAAATAAAGAAATACTTGGCATAAGTAAAGATTTACTCTTTCCAGTAATATGGAAATACGTTGACATACCATGTCATTGCATATAAGACAATTACCCTCACTAGAAGTTAACCAATCAAATGTTCCCCCTTTTTAACCAGTGTACAACCTTTAGTAACCATGTAACCTAAAGTTTCCAAAAAAATCTATAGAAACTGTGAATAAAAAAGCAATGATGCTTTGAAATACCCAAGATATATGTTTATGACCCATACATCTTTTACAGCCATGAAATGTAAGATCAATAACCTACAACTGTCATATTCAAAGGATTTTTTTACCTATTTTCGTATGTAACCGGATGTGACGTACAATAATTTGGTGGTATGACATCTTTGAATTTTACCTTACTCCTCCAATAAAATAAGTTTATGTGCAAACAATCCGAAGTATGCACATATTGTTTGATAAATGATGATAAAAGATTGCATTTTTAGTCAGGTTTGTTCGTAATCAAAAGAGCATGTATGGGATCTCTTATATATGAAAATGAATTTCCAATAAATCAAGTTGAATGTTATCAAAGTTCAGTTGTACATTTATAGGCCATGGGTGCGACAGTCGAAAAATCGCCGTTCAAAATGTTGAAGTTTGTGGCAACAACGCTGATCCCGACACATACATCGTGCATTTCATCTTCTACTTTTCAATTAATACTTTTCAGTAAAGCCATATATAAGCATTATTGACTGTTATTTTATCTTTTATAATGTTAAATCGATTCAGACATTTTGCATGATTAATAAACTTGGGTTACCAAACAATAAGTAAATCACCACTGTATCTGCTATTAATATCAACAAAAATTTATTTAAACTACATTTTGTACTGGTAACATTCCCAAGTTATGTCTAGATGAGATTAAAAAAAAGGATCATATCTAGGATACAGTACGTAAACAAAATAATGTATCAATGAATGTCATATATCTCCCCAAATTAGGTGTTTTTACAAAGTGCAACCTATAAAATGTAAGTCAGATCTACTCCGTGACCATTTGTGTGGTCACGTAGCATGTGAAGGTCAGCATGTACGGTTATCCTTTCATTTGTCTATCCACAAGTCTTCTTTAACCATACTGTATGTCAATGAATCTTTCAGAATGTTTCCGTTTATAGTTCTTAACTTAATTTGTCCTACTATCGCTAATGTCATTAAGCCACTTTTACTTATTTTACTTTTTGTTTCAAATGATTTACGACCTATCCCGAAGATCTACACAAACACGTACCCCTCCTCCTTCCAGTTCGAGTGTTTCCAAATTTATACCAATTAGGGAAACCGGTATCAATTTTTCCTTTTTTGACAGTTATGTAAAATTAACAGTATTCGTCGATTTGTTTTCATTTTTTTCTTAATATATTTTCAGGTTCATTTGATCGCGAAGAAATTTGTGAGGAAATATCTAAAGAAACTGTTTGTCCCAGAGGCTACTTTGATTTTACGAATCCACATTTATCATTTGACCCCGAGAAAGAAGAATGTTCTAACACGTATGATCAAACTAAATTGCGCATTCTACAAGAATGTAGACACCGTAATGCTTCACAAAAATGTTTGATTGATCTGTCAACTGACATCAGATCTCACCCAGAATGTTTTCAGGTGTACGAATATAGGATACTGCATACATGTGAAGGTGAGCAAAGAATAAGGATGAAAAACATTTCCAGAATTGATATTCCAAAAATCTACAGATGAAAAATATCATATTCTAAAGGGTGATGTGCTATGATTTATTAGAAGTTAAGATGAAGAAAAGGAAGTAAATGTTCTCGTCTTTTGGTCGCTGGTGTATAGCGGCAAAATTTCCATATTGTTATATTCCACAAGTAAAAACTTTCAATACTTGAAATCCTGTATCAAGATATTTTTATAGAATTTTAACAAATTTAAAACAAGTTATCAAAAGCAGATAATTAATCATAGTAGTACATGCATGCATTCAAATGATCCATATATCGATGATAATTCGATGTTATGTTTAACCTCCAAACAAATAATGTTGCCATACATGTACATGCTACAATTGTAGGTCGATTACTAGGTTGGGACTTATTATTGTAAATAATGCGAGCTGGAACAACCTGTTACCTAATGAAATTTTGACTTTGAATATTTATGAGCAGCCAATCTTTTGATTATAAATATGAAAAAAATATCCAGAGTCAAATCCACAAATAAATATCACATTATTACGATAAACTCTGTGCACACAACTATAAGTCAAAATGCTAGTCCTTGTTATTTTGTGTCATTCTATTCTTTATCCATTAAATTTTCATTCCAGAGGTTTCATATATGTCAATATGGTGATCTGGTCTTATCCAATTTGGCAATAACACCCATTTCAATAGAGGAAGTCTGCGTATGCATGCTTTATCATGTTAGGTAGACAGAATGTATGAATACATAACATAAACCTTTTTCATATAAAAAGGGTCTACACGATGAATTCCTTCTTCTAGCCAATGTCTTTTTTGGGAAACAAGCCACTATCTCAACAACATGTTTACATTCAAACCATGTAGAATATTTATGCTTACCCAATATATGATATAGTCATTTAGTCAAATAATTATATGCGTGTTAATCCTTATATTTTTTCTACTTATCTGTGCGATAACTTTTAAATATCAAAGATATAATTCTATGTTTGCAGACGTATCATCTACTACAGTGTCGTCAGATATTACATCAAGAGAAGACTCAAGTTCGGGTAGGTTCAACTTATATAAAAAAAATCATTTTGACTACCTGTTTGGCTGTATATGTATTCTTCTTTCCTCATTGGTAAAAATGAATTATAGTGATATAACTTTTAAGGTCTGTATATTTTATATGTTTTACCTACACATCATTTTCTCCACGAAACAGAAATAAATCTTTATTTACATTTCCGACTTAGCTGTACTCTTCACTAGTAAACAAATTTTAGTCTTAAACGGTCATTTTGATTTATAAAGACTGAACCACAGTACTCCTTTAATTCATGTTTAGTCTAACAGTCAATTTAATGACTACGATAAATTCAGAATTTATTCAGACAATTCGCTTAGGGTCAATGCAGCACTGTTCAGTAGCTTTTTCAGACATTTAGTGCGTTGGTAAATAACAACTAATCTACCGTCATAATGTAGACTTGGTAGACCTTAGTTGACTGCAAGAAAATGTTCTGAACATTACTTCATTAACCTAAAGGGACATGTCTGGAACTTAAATGGATAAATCTGTGAATGACGTGTAAAATTCATTACCTAATAATATTCTATAAATTCGTTTTGATTTGTGTATTTCTATTGCAAGTAACAACCCGATCAGAAAACACTAAAGTGTTTATATTAGTCCAGATTCAAAATATTTTTAAATTTTGAAACCTGAGTTTGATTCCATCCTTTTCAAGTATTTCATTTACTTTTCTTCCAATTTGATTATAAGTTTTTGTAAGTTTTGTCATCTGCAAATATACATGTAGAATTTTTATTTTTCTATATGGCCGTTTTCCGTAAGTTATTTCAGTGCCAGTATTTTTATATTTGAGCGATTGACACAAAGCATTGGTTCCGCCGGTATTTTCAAATAAAAAAGAACAAAATATCTCTGTTTCTTATACCTTATTGTTATTTTTCCGTCATTATGGGACATCACAAAGGTTCTCGTAAATGTATGGCGTCACAATAGAAAATAACTGACGCTACAATAAAAAAGTAATTGTTGCATGACGTCCATAGTTCAACCGGTGCAGATTCTTGGTCAATCAGCGAATATTTTTATTAGCGATAAAGTGTATTGGTGTGCATATTTACAAGCGTAAGTCTTTTTGAATCACCAATTGAAAGACATCGATCAATTGAATCTTGCACAATTTGGGATGCGTACAATATAATACTTTCATATTCTCCCTTTTCAGCTTCTCTGGAATAACTTGTCCGTTTATCACCCTTTGAGTAGATACGTAATACTGACCTCTCACGAATAATCTATTATTGTATTATTCGTTTTTCACATAGTATCATTTTGTTTAGAATTTGTAATCTGTAACAATAACTTTTTTTATTTAATTAAAGAGATTTTTTTTTGTTTTTAGAAGAAATATCTACAACAGTTGGGTCAGATATTACCTCAAATAGAGATTTAAGTGCAGGTAGGTTGAACTGATAAAAAAAACTTACAATGTTCCTCTCCCAAAGTATTATGCATAGCGTGTTAGTATTTAATTGTTTAAACATTTGGTTTAGACTACCTGTCTGGCTATGCATGTACCCTGTCCTCTTTGGTTACAAATTGAGTGGTATCGTAGAAGCGTTACGTACTTATCCTTATCAGGTTAGGTTTGAATACGTTATATGTTTAACCTGCATGACACGATAATGTCTATGAAGCAGAATTGATCCAAGGGCTTGTACAGAAAGCAGAAAAGAAATTAGCCGAGTCTTTAAATTTCCTCTATCGGTATATTGATGATGTACTGTCTCTTAATAATAATAGATTCAGTGATCACTTACCTTTAACATATCCAAGTGAACTTGAAATTAAAATATAACTACTATGATATGCTTCATATTAAGACCTTTTTCTCGAAATGACTACTGATGGTAGGTTGAATACCAAAATTTATGAAAAACGCGGTGATTTTAATTTTCCTATAGTCAACTTTCCATTTCTGTGTAGCAACATCCCAGCGGCACCGGCATATGGAGTATATGTGTCTCTATTTGTCCATTAATCTAGAGCTAGCTCAAAGTACGTTGAATTTGTTGAACGAGGAATACTGCTTTCTCAAAAGTTGCTAAGGCAGTGCTATGAATCAATCAAATTAAGGTCATCACTCAAGAAATTTTACAGTCGCCATCATGAGCTAATTGGCCATCATGACATCATATCTGAATTTCTTCCTCAGTCATAATAACCTTCCATCATTACCGAACTGAACAAAGAAATAACATGATGGGTGCCGTATACGGTGCAGGAAATGCTTACCCTTCCAGAGCACCTAATTTCACTCCCGGTTTTTAGTGGAGTTCGTGTTGTTTCTTAATTATTAGTTATATCTGTTGATGTAAATGTCCTTTGGTTTTGATTGTTATTGTCTTAGACCGATTTATTTGTCAATGCATGATACCCGGATAAAATTATGAATAGATTTTAATACAACATATCGTGTGATTGTCTCTATTCGTTTAAGCGAGTCATCAATAAATTTCACATTGGTACACAGCAAATGTAAAAAAAAATCGGATACCTCAAATGTAATATTCATAAAATTATTATTTTCAGCTGTGGACACTACGACATTTACTTCAATTGAAGTTTCAAGTGCAGGTATAGTTAAATTCGTAACATCAATGGAAACAACAGGGGTCTTATTTTTATTCTTATTAATTATTTTGTATGCAATATACTACATGTGTATGCCTTTAACAAACGATATATGTGTCCTTGTTTTCTCCCTGAAGAACATAGATAAAGGCAGATGTGGTGTGAGTGCCAATGAAACAACTCTCCATCCAAATAACAATTTAAAAAAGTAAACCATTATAGGTTAAAGTACGGCCTTCAACACGGAGCCTTGGCTCACACCGAACAACAATCTATAAAGGGCCCCAAAATTACTAGTATAAAACCATTCAAACGGGAAAACCAACGGTCTAATCTATATAAACAAAACGAGAAACGAGAAACACGTATATATTACATAAACAGACGACAACTACTGTACATCAGATTCCTGACTTAGGACAGGTGCAAACATTTGCAGCGGGATTAAACGTTTTAATGGATCCAAACCTTCTCCCTTTTTCCGAAACAATAGCATAACATCACAACATAGAAAAACATACGATAAAATATCAATTGGCAGACTTAACTCAATCAAAAAACGTATTTGATTATCTTTGTGATTAAAGCAGTATAGCATCACTAAAACTTGTCAATATTAGATATAAATTTCTGCAATGGACGTACATTATTCTTTCATTGCGTTACATCATTCGAATTTGAGGTTTCAAGTTTTACAATTTCACTAGTTAAATAATTGAATAATAATTGAATAATAAAGACATACACCTGATATACTATTGATTATTTTGTAAAATAAAACCTAGTAATCTTTAAAAACAAAACGGCACATTGTAACCACTTTGAATAGTATTGAAAAGAGCTGGATTTTCGCCTCGTGTCTATTTAAAAATGAGTCACAATAAAAAGATAAATACAATGTATGCACATTTTGGTATACAGTTGTGCTTACATTAAAAAAAATATGAGTTTAAATTTATATTAATGGCATATACATGTATCAAGGTTCATTTGTTCGTGGCAATTCTCTCTAGTTGCGATTTATAAATCTTAACAACTAATAGGATCAGAATGAGTCTTTTGAAGTCACGAAACATATGATTCATTGGTTAAGAGGGTACCCAACACTTCACGAACATTCGTTTGGCTCGTTTAATTAAAATGTTAAAAAATATTTAGTTTGACCCTTTGAAAAAAAATGTAAAAAGAACTAAAAACTAAATTAATATGACAAGTTTTCAAATGGCAAAACAAGTATGTGTCGTCTTTCGTGACGTGTCGTCCGACTTTTGTTCTCAAAGAAACTTCAAATATACAGCACGCACTATTTGCCTATTCATTCCTCATTTGAAACGTGGATGTCTTGTGATACTAGAAGTCAAATGTTATGACCGACAGATAAAGGACAGTAGTATACCGCTGTTCAAAACTCGTAAATCGATGGAAAAAACAAAGTCGGGGTAACAAACTAAAACTAAGGAAACGCATTAAATATAAGAGGAGAACAACGACACAATATTACAATGTAACACTCACAGAAACGACCTAAGCTTTAGACAAAATCCGACGAAAAAAAAAATAGCATCAAAACCAAATACATGAATTTGGGATAGAAAAGTACCTTGACACGTCTTATAGAAATGTGAATTCACACTTAAATATAAGAAAAAAAAACAACCGACACAACAGACACTCAACATTAAAATGTAACACACACATAAATGATAGCTTTAACTTAAACTCATTCTTTGTTACAGTCAGTAATAAAAGTGTTACTTTAGCCAGAGTGGTGGATAATTCAAGCGATTCAACAACAGGTAAATATATGTGTTTTTTATTCAAGAAAAAAAATCGTCAACTTGTGAAATCAAGCCGATCAACTAAGCAGTGTTATATAACAAGTATAAGGAATTCACGCAAGATAAAAGGATTTGGATTACTGATCGAAGAATTAAGAAAACAAAAATGCTTGTATGTTATATCATCAATTCAGCACACAAACTGCATAATTGCAATAAAGCTTACTTATGATAAAGCGTCAGCATTAAGGGTAAAAAATCAAAGGTACGGTATGACAAGCACCTCGACAGAGAGTGAACTCAAGATATATAATTGTGCATTCAACCCCAAGTATAGTGCGATTTTTGTTTGGCTATGTTTACATCTACAAAAAAAAAGTATAATAAACAAAATATTGAATCGAGAACGAAAATGGGGAATGTGTCAAAAAACAACAACCCGACCTAAGAAAATAAAACTGCCAAAAGCCAACAACGAGCGAACAAAATCCGCACCCGGATGCCATCTTCATCTGGCCCTTTCTTAAGGGGGTATCCAACACTATACCCCAAAAAAATCCTGTCGTTTAATTTTTCTTAATTTTTTGTCATTGATAAACTAGGCCAACCTAAACATCTTGTAAAACTTTTAAAAGATTTGAACTCAAACATGGCATCTTTTACATACTAGTATCGGCCAAAATTGGAAGTTTCTGAAATATGGGTAAAGGGTTAAATATTTTATTTTTTTTTAAATTAAATCCTAAATTGATAATAGCATAGCTAATCATGATAGCTGAGGTGAATTTTAGGTCATTTATACCCTTTTCTTGTAAGTTTTTTATTCCGGATTTAAAATTTTGCCTAAATTTTGAAAGAGGGTACATGTATTAGAATTAGCCCCGAAAAGTGAATGCTTTGCTTCTAGTACGTGTATTTAAAGAAGAAATTGTTTTTTGGAAAAAAAATGTGTGGTTTAGATTTTTCACGAAACTAATCATTTGGAGTGCTATACTAGTCGGTCGTTCTTGCAAAATCTTTTTAAAATTTAACCGTTAGATTTTTTGGTATTTAAGTTTAAAATACGCCCAACCCTCAAATTGATTCATTAATATATATTTTGCATGTGGATATATCATCACGGGGTTGAGTGTCTTGCATCATGATGATTTTTTTTTGTGACCTTCAAATGTGACCTCAAGGTCAACTTTATGCTGGTTTTTTCGTGAAAAACACAACCATGTAGGCCATAACTTCTTCGCCTTTTGACCTAGGCCTTACATCTTTGGCATGTGGATGTATCATCATTAGGTGGTGTGCCTTCTAAAACTTTTGACCTTCATTGACCTTCACCTTTGACCTCGAGGATGATAATTGTGTTTTTTGGTAAGAAACACTTGTACGGGCAATGACTTTTATGTAGTTATGAATTCATGTTTATTTAAAACAAATCATATTACATAAGCTTCAATCGACCATACAACAATATAGACACAGTATCTGACATGTCAACCCATTCCATGCACAAGGAATACATAATGGACATGTAGTCACATAAAATTGTTTGAAAAAGGAATAGTTTATATTGAAGCGCTACATACTTAACTACTCAACAGACAGTCAAGTGAAATCAAACAGAAGGAGCAGTTATACCGAATAACTATATACCAATGACGGGACGGACGGAAGGACAGACGGGCAGGGGTAAAACAATACCCCCTCCCCTAAAAAAAGGATGTAACTGATTTTTGATTTGAGAAAGAGCTGTTGAAATGAAAAGCATGCATATGACACGCCAAAAATACATATGATACATAGGGAGAAGCTTTAAAGTTGGCAGTTGCTTTACATGATCAAGATTTTCACTTTATTGGTTCACAGAATTCAAAAATATACAATTCAAAATTTAAGAACAAAACTATTCGTGAAAAGCACCACGGTTCATGAAAGATGAAATAGAGCTGACTGTGTAAAATCCTTATACTGTGAAATCTAGTTCTTTAAACATAGAAGATCATAGAACTTTTTTAGTATTTCTGCAGAGGTTATGAAAATTAAATACAATTGTTTGTAGTAAAAAAAAAGCACGGCAGTAACAAGTTTCACATTATTTTTGGGCCCCTTATTATTATAGAGAATGATTACTATATTCAGTAATAATCTTGAATTGAAACTTGGGAAGAAAGATTTTCACTTGTCACTTGCAAAAACACGGAAAGATACACAAACATGACAAAAGAACAACAAAAGAAAAATAACAAATTTTGCCATTCCTTTCGAAATTTGAATTTGATAAAGCAAAAATAATATGTTCTATTTATACCATACATGTGTAGTTTCAGTTTTAACCATGATTCTAAATATAGACTTTACTTTCCCTAAAATTTAGGACGAAATAGAAGACACCCGTTTATTTTCTACGCCTGTCAGGATAAAGGTTGAAAAAAGATACTTGAAAGATGTAGTATTTTTTTTTATTCAGATGAAAGTGAGAGTACATAAAAATGTGTAGTGTTTTAATTGTGGACTGAATCTGATATGTTTTTTCTCTTCTTTTTGTCTTTGTTCCGTGACATATAATTAATGTACTGGTGATTGATTATCCCCCTCGGTATCTTTTAACTTTTTACATGAATATAAATCATGTAATAAAATATTCAATTGCACTTTTTAAAAATATGCCAGAAATTTTAAAATTAAAGATTATTCATAACCTATTTTACATTACTACGTGTATTACTAAGCGTATTTCATTAAAAAAGTACAGGTATGGTCTTTAAAAAATAAGTATTGTGGAGTCAATTCAGTTTTGATTTTAATCAATTTGGTACAAAGATCTACGAACAGAAGCATTGTATAATTGTCCATGGTTTATTTATTTATTTTGATAAAATTGCATTGTCAGAGGGAACTACCATTTGAGGAGGGGGCTTGGATGAAATTTGAAAAAAAGTCAAGACAGTTAGGCTTTTGAGCAAACAAAGGCAGGAACAGTAATTTGGCATTACAAACAGATTACAATTTATGTAAACAATACCAGGATAAACTAATGAAAATTGAAGGTCCCTAAAGAATGAAAAAAAAATGCAGAAAAATGATGTCAGATAAGGGAGGATAGGAGGGGTCCTGATCCCGAAATCAAGGGCTTAAAAACACGAAATCCCGAGTTAAAATAAATTTATATCCCGACATCCCAAAATTCGAAAAAAAAATTCCAGGATGCCAAAATCCTGAGCTTAAAAAAATATCCTGGTCCGATCCTCCCTCCCCAATGATTACAACTAGAAAAATGCAGGACAACATTTTTAATTATAGCCCCCCCTTTCCTCCCCATAAAATCAAATGGTAGCAACCTTAGAGTTTTGACTTTTTGTATTTTTTTTTTCATTTTATGTAAGACCTAGGCATTGGCAAGTAAAAAACGAAAACAGTTATCATGGTCCTTTGACCTTTCTGTTTTCCTTTTTTTCTAACGTCCTGGTTTTCTGTTTTATAAATTTATTTCACTCTGAAATCTCCCTATTATGTCTCTTTAAAGATTCATTCATGGAAAATGAATAACGTTAAATGGATTAAAAGATTAAATAAATAACAATAGGTGTACAGCTGCTCTTAGCAATAATGTAAACATTATAGTCATGATCTTTTAAAAGCTTGTATATTGCACCTAACTTTAAAACGTAGCAATGAATCATACCATGAGTAAGAGTTATCTTTTCTTAGGTGTTCTGTACCCCCTTAAGAATGTATAATAATTCAGAAAAATGATATAAACTCCAAAATATATGAATGGGGTAAAATTTAAAATTGCTAGTAAGGAGTATGGCAGTTGTCATCAAATAGTCTGTTTATATGTATATTGGCGTTTGTTTCTGTTGTTCCGTTATTTTCTTGTACTAGTTGATGTGTTTCTCTCTTTTGTTTTTTTCACTCAGGTTTTGTTAAATTGCGCTTAATGGATTTATGACTATTGAACAGCGGTATAATACTGTTGCTTTTATTTATTACATTTTTTTTTTACATTACAAGTAACACAACGGTTACCTTGCGAAGAGGAAATTGCTCAGCCTTCTTGAACAAAAATGTTTTAGAGGGTACTGTATATTCACAATCTGTTGTTTTTTTTTATTTTGTTCTAAATCTTGTCTTTATCAATTTTTTCTTATTCTTCATTTCGACCATGGCATTGCAATAACTAACTTATCATAAAAACATGATGTGGTAGGATTGACAATGAGAAAACTCTTTACAAGCGCTAAAATGACACAGAACATGAAAAAATCCCATATCTCATAGTAAGTCAGCTATAAAAGGCCATAAAATGACAAATGTAAAACAATCCAAACGATAAAACTCACGACCTAGTATATGAACAAAAAATAAACGAAAAACAAATATGAAAAATAGCAACAACTGAAAACCACTGAATTACAGATATCGGACATGAACAAGGCACACACATTCATTATGTGTCGAGGTCAACATGTTCCATTCTCAATTTTATGTTAGCTCCCTCCTTTACCTTGTACAGTGGTGTAACAGTACAACATAAGAATGGACAATACAAATCATATCAAAAAGGCTTCACTTATCAGATTGATACTTGTACATAGGAAGACAGCCAACAAATGCACAGAGTTTACTTGGAGGGTTACTTCTACAACCCAACACCAAAAAGACAATAAAGTACAGATCTCAGAATTCTCGCAGCTACTACAAGCTAGTTTTTTCTTCTGTTCTGTTTTAATGTCATAACATGATTAAATAAATCATCCCTTATTGAAAATCATTCAAAATATTATATCAATAAAAGTTAATAACTTCGCCGTAGGTAGTCACAATTTTCAGAGGGAATAAAAAAATGTTTTCTTTATATCACATGGGATACTTTTATGCGAAAAACCAATATGAAACATAGCAACAACTAAAAACCACTAAATTACAGATTCACAGTTACGGTTAAATCGGCTTCATTCACTACAAACTCCTCTGAGTCTGAATTGACCAGTTTTTGTGCTCGACCAGTAAAATCGAGCACACATTTTACTCGACTAGTCTCGACATTGTCTCAACTGTACTTAACTGTACTTAAGTGTACTCGACTAGGTCTCAACTTTACTTAATTAGTCTGATTCAGTACTTGATGATCTTTGTATAGTCTGAAATGGTCTTGACCAAGGCTCGACCTGTCTCGACCTGTCTTGACTAGTCTCGACCTGTCTCGACCTTTCTCGACTAGTCTTGACCTGCAAATTTAGTTTTGACTGGTGTAAATCAGCCCATCTAACTAAATTAAATATTGATCTTTCAAAATTCAAGCTTATTAGGTAGTTTGATTTATTGCTGTGAAATGAAAGAATTTAATTTTACAATATGTAAAAAAAAATTATTATTAAAAAATTCAGATAGGCATCTTTAATTTTTTTTATAACTTTTTCAAATCAACTTGGATTTTCATCAATCTATGCAGATATCTTAGATATATATCAAGCTTACTGAATCCCATTTCATTTAGTTTTTTGTTGTATTGCTGTAAAATTTAAGAATTAAAGTAATCTTGGTATAAAAAGCTAGGATTTGCAATTCGGATAAAATAGAGATAGTACACTTTAATTTTTTTAATAACTTTTTCAAATCAACTTGGATTTGCATCAAACTATGCAGCTATCTTACATATATATCAAGCTTACTGAATCCCATTTCATTTAGTTTTTTGTTGTATTACTGTAAAATTTAAGATTTAAAGTAATCTCGGTATAAAAAGCTAGGATTTGCAATTCGGACAAAATAGAGAGATAGTACACTTTAATTTTTTTAATAACTTTTTCAAATCAACTTGGATTTTCATCAAACTAGGTAGCTATCTTACATATATATCAAGCTTACTGAATCCCATTTCATTTAGTTTTTTGTTGTATTGCTGTAAAATTTAAAAATTTAAGTAATCTTGGTAAAAAAAGCTAGAATTTGCAATTCGGACAAAATAGAGATACATGTAGTACACTTTAATTTTTTTTATAACTTTTTCAAATCAACTTGGATTTGCATCAAACTATGCAGATATCTTACATATATATCAAGCTTACTGAATCCAATTTCATTTAGTTTTTTGTTGTATTGCTGTAAAATTTAAGAATTTAAGTAATCTTGGTAAAAAAAGCTAGGATTTGCAATTCGGACAAAATAGAGATAGTACACTTTAATTTTTTTAATAACTTTTCCAAATCAACTTGGATTTTCATCAAACTATGCAGCTATCTTAAATATATACTAAGCTTACTAAATCCCAGGTCATTTTGTTTTTTGTTGTATTGCTGTCAAATTCAAGAACTAAATTAATCTAGGTCAAAAAAGCTAGAATTTGCAGTTCGAACAAAATAGAGATAGTACACTTTAATTTTTTTCATAACTTTTTCAAATCAACTTATTTGATTTCAGTAAGCTTGATATATATCTAAGATATCTGCATAGTTTGATGAAAATTCAAGTTGATTTGAAAAAGTTATAAAAAAAAATTAAAGATGCCTATCTGAATTTTTATATAATAATTTTTTTTTACACATTGTATAATTAAATTCTTTCATTTCACAGCAATAAATCAAACTACCTAATAAGCTTGAATTTTGAAAGATCAATATTTAATTTAGTTCGATGGGCTGATTTACACCAATCAAAACTAAATTTGAAGGTCAAGACTAGTCGAGACAGGTCGAGACTGGTTGAGACTGAGTCGAGACTAGTCGAGACAGGTCGAGACTAGTCAAGACAGGTTGAGACAGGTCGAGCCTTGGTCAAGACCATTTCAGACTACACAAAGATCATCAAGTACTGAATCAGACTAAATAAGTAAAGTCGAGACCTAGTCGAGTACACTTAAGTACAGTTAAGTACAGTCGAGACAATGTCGAGACTAGTCGAGTAAAATATGTGCTTGATTTTACTGGTCGAGCACAAAAACTGGTCAATTCAGACTCTGAGGAGTTTGTAGTGATTTCTTCTCATACATTTGGAAATTGACATGAATGTTAGGTTGAAAACAAAACTAGACGATGCAAGAGATAATTTGAGGGATCTTCAATTTTCTTTCGTCGTGTCCTTTATATATACGTTTCGCTTGCTCACAATAATACCACTGACCAATTAAAGCATTAATGAAGTAACTTATACCTTATCACACGCGACAATTAAATGTACCGGACTAAACATTTTTGAGTTTTATATTGCGTTACAAAAACATGTTTATGCATACTCAATGTAAAATATATCTAAATTGAGTAATGAAACATTTCACAAACCCGACAGTTCTGATGAATTGTTACTAACATTGTTCGTTCTGGCATTTATCTTATTTCTAAAGCAAAATGTCAAGCAACCATAACAAAACACATCATCTGATATAAAAAGAAAATCTTCTATTTTTCAGGTTTAGTATTAGGCTTGATTTTTGGTGGCTTTTCACTATTGTGTTTGGCAATTTTTATTGTTGTTCTCATCAGAAGGTAAGTGTGTTTAAAGTTTGTACTTTTTTGTTGTATAAGTTCCTTCTACAAAGGTATTTGGCAAAACTTTTTCTAATAATCATTAATGTATGTGTTATGGCAACTCTTTATTATATGCTAGAAGTTTTAAAATATACAAAATATTTGCTAACTTTATCACAAACTGAATTGTAATGTTCGTATTGTTATGCGGTTACGTTTCAACCTTAGCTAGAGGTATAGGGGGAGGGTTGAGATCTCATAAAAATATGTGACCCCGCCGCATTTTTTCGCCTGTCCCAAGTCAGGAGCCTCTGGCCTTTGCTAGTCTTGTATTATTACTAATTTCAGTGTCTTGTGTAAAATTTGGAGTTTAGTATGACGTCTGCTATCACTGAACCAGTATATATATATATTAGGGATGTCAAAAGATCTGAAATTTAATACTCGGATACTCGGTCATAATACTCGAGTACTCGCGAGTACTCGGATGAATCTTAAACGTCTATTGAAAAGTTTAAGTTAGATTTTAGGTGGGATGCAGTGCTTTTGTTATTACCTTTCATAAACACATTGACGAAATATAAACGTACTACAAACATAGCTTGCTCCTCTGTTTTTTGTGTCAATGAAACAATAAATAAACGACTGCCGTTTTTACAAATAACCTATCATAATAGCAATTATTGTTTGTTTACGTGTTTATGAACCAAATTTCAATAAAATCAAAATATTTTATAAGCAAAGATCAAAAATATTTGCATTTTAAGTCCGACAAAGTAGACAATATATTTAGCATCTGTTCCTGAGGAGTTGGTATTTTTTATAACACGACTTGTCTATTTAAAATTTGTCAACAACAATTATGATATTGGACTTCAAATTACTTGTGCTTTTTCGTGTTGCTCAGTATTACTTTTTCTGTGTTTTTTTTTCACTATCGTTTATCTGATTTTCTTTTTTTTCTTTAGCCATGACGTTGTTAGTTTATTTTCAACTTTTGTGGTTGAATGTCGCTTTCATACTTTCGCATATCTCTAAATTGTAAATTAAACTATTATAGTTAAGCTTTAAAAAAATTAAATTAATTTAAATATACATCTCATACCAATCAGAAGTCTTGATTAACAAACAAAGGTAAGTTTTTACGGCTTGTGATGAGTTAATTATTAATCCACGAAAGTGTTGATCCGTGTACAAACACCGTTAAAAATGTCGCAATCAGTTGTGTAGGGTTCCCCGCAGGTTACTTTGATTTTGTGTTCGTTTAAAAATATGATCTGGTCAACAATTTCAGAAGAAAGACTGTTAAACTCTCTATTTTTTTTTGTTACAAGGAGTACACATGAAAATATTCCCTCGAAAGGAAAGGACGTTGCTGGTACTACTATAACAGATAGTATCCTCAGGATAAATATAGTTATGTTATTAATTTATTTTATTGAGTATTACGAAGGAGAAATTTCAACAGAACTAAAATTGAGTGGAAATGTGAAGAGAACTATCTCAAGATATATAAAAAGCAAACGAGTATCCGAGTACTAAAACTGTACTCGAATACTCGGTCTTCCATCTTCTTGCCATCCCTAATATATATATATTTGTTTAGGGGCCAGCTGAAGGACGACTCCGAGTGCGGAATTTCTCGGTGCAGTGAAGACCTATTGGTGACCTTCTGCTGTTGTCTGTTCTATGGTCGGGTTGTTGTCTCTTTGACACATTCCCCATTAACATTCTCATTTTTTTTTTACCTTTAACAGGACGGTTATTTGAAGTTAAACAAAGTTTTTATCATACATTAAACACATGACGTATTCGTATATAGTTTATTCAAGGCAAAATGCAAAAATACTTCTATAATAATGTTTATTTAAGGCGTAAAATAGAGAGCAAAGCAGGAAAAACAATAAAAAACAATCTTGGAGAAAAGGACTATTTTGGGAATCAAGATATAGCTTTGCCACAAACATCTAAACATTCCAGCCATATACAGTATTTTGGTACGTATTAAATCAATAAGATTAGAGTTCATGATGATTAAGACATTACATATGGTATAGTTATATACAAACGTATATGCACGGCCAAACGAATCTAAATAATGACTATATTCAAAAACCTGTATATGCAGTTCGTGGGGATAAAGTATTTGCTGCCATGGCTTTCGATTGTTCAGCTTTGAGCATTATTTGTTGATACAAACAGTGCATGTATTTGAATTCCCTCAGGCAAAGTCAACCTTAGGTCCTGTTTCGTCATACAATTATTCAACTATTTCGGTTTTTATACATGCTTAGTGTTCAAGTATTTGATTTGAAGCGTTCTGTATGAAAGTAAATCAGAAAATGAGCTTTAGATGCATGAATATTATCAAGTTTTGTTTTCATGTTTTGCAGACAAGCAAACGTCAATTGACGATGGATATGCGATCGTTGATCCTACTGCTGAGACAAGTTTTAATGAGATTAAAGATAACGGAAATCAAGCAGCAGGAAGTTATATGATATTAGATCCTAACGCCACGGGTTTCGATCGAACAACATTCTCAAACACTCATACCGGTTACGAATTTGCAAAGCCTCTTAAGGATAAGGGAAATAAAATTACCGATGATGATCAATATGCTTTATCTGCTGAAGGAGTCTACGACCATTCGGGAAATAATCGTCACAAGGAACCACCGGATAACATTTATAACCATGCCGTTGATACTATTTACGACTCCGGGAGTCATAACCAAAATAAGGAGAGAAAAGAGGACACATATGATCATTTCGTTGGACAAAAAACAGATGATGATTATGATATCTCAACAACGACTTGAACTTATGTAATATACATGATGCATTTACATTTCAAAAAATCATATTTATTTGGATTTATTTTTATTAAAACTTTTACAAAATGCGTTCGTTCTTTAAAAGCAAAACATAGTTTTGATAATATATATATATTCAATTAAACTATAAGAAAAAGGAATTATGGTACAGCCAGATTTGCACAAAGTTGGAATTTAGTGTACACATGAACATGATGAACATCCTTGCCATATTGTAGCAATGCCACAAGTTATCGACAATCATTTTTAAATTTCTTTTGGTAATTTTCTATGGAAAAGGACACAATATTAAATATGCATGCATATGATAAAGTGGTATGTCATTGACCTATTTGTCAATTTCGTAAACACGTTTATCACCCACCCTTATTTATTTCTACTGCATCGTATGTTTGCTTAATTCCATACAGAAAATTAAATAATGTTCTAATTAAACTTTGAAAAATGAACGTTTTTGCCTCATATAGAGTATATGACGCACACACACACGTAAGTGAAGCTAGCTTCTTAATTTCTGATACAAATTCTAGCATTTTGGTTTGGAATAAAGAAACAAAAAAGTTTAATACAAAGAAAGGAATATAAACAGAAGTAAATAAACGTTTTTAACAACATGAATAGCGAATAGACAAAATCAGTTTATTATCTTGTGCATGCTTCACACAGCTAAATATTACTGATAATCGCTTCAGATCAATTTTTCATTCCTAGCTTTATTAAACTTTGACATAAAATAATTTTTTTTCTGAAATAGGATTAACAATCCGTTACCTTTACAACAAAAGTAACTTGACAATTGAACTTGCAAAGATACAAGGTAGACAATTCGAATCTTTCTTACATTTGTTAAATTTGTAATGTTGTTTCCTAATTTGACTTTGATTTGGATATATACAAAACTGATTTTTTACAATGTGGTATATTTTCGTATAACCTCTCTAACTAGAATTCTTCCCTAAGAACCACCGTGAGTTAACACTTGGCGTCCGTTATCCATAACCTTTCATTATCTATAAGGATGAACATAGAATAAATGTAAATAAACATGCAAATATTGTTTTATATTTTAAAAAGCGTGGTTGACAAGACACATTTAGAATGTGGAAATGTTTCAAATATCAACTGTTCATTTTATCCTAATTTACAAACAAATCCTTATATAAATCATTGTTTTAAGTGAAACATTTTACCTGTCTTTCTTGGCTATTGTCTAGAAAAGAAATAAGATCAAGAGAAACTTTCAATGGTCATTAAAATATATTGTACCAAATATTCATAGTAGGATATAGAAAACAAATTCGCTATAAGTAATCAGTTTGGTGCGTTCAACTCATTAAATTCGGCTAAACATGTATTTGAAATATTATTGACTGACGTCAACAATTCAACCCAATTCAAATTATAAGTTTTACAACTTTTATTTTACCTTTAGTGGAGATGGTTTGCACATGCTTTCGGTATGTGTTGGAAAAATTTAGCTAAGGGAGACACGGGTAATTTTCACCATTCCAGTGACTGATCAATCCCAAAAAATCATTGTTGGACAGTTAAAACGCTGATTTAAGAATTATTTTTTAGCAATACAACATGACATTAAACATATCTAGCTAGAACTAGTTACATCGTCATTTAACGATAGCACGTACTTGTTTATCTATTTATGTTAATTTGTATTTTTCTAGTTATATGACCGTCTGAATTCTTCGTTGATGATGTTGATGGACAATTATATGACTTTTAGTGTATAATACGCACCAAAATGCTGATATTTAAAAAATAGTCCATGCATAACAAGTAAATTTCTTTTTGACTTTTTGTATTTTGAATAAAATATATTAAATTGAACACAACGGACATTTTCCAAATTTTTCGTTGTGACCACAATCCCGTCCTCCTTTTCTCAGTTTTTGACCATCTAGATGTCTTGATCACCGTATGCGTAGTTACACGAGCAACATGATGGTGTGAAGAGGGGTAGGTTTTGCCGTAATGCGCACAATAATTTAACCCTTGTTTTTGATTTGGACCGTTTTCTTAATGCTATTGTTTTATTGAGTCTTATCTTTTCTTGCGATGGCGTTGACAGTTTATATTCGATGTATTAGTTTGAGTGACGCTTAGGTATTTCCAGCCTCTATTGTTCTTTTTCTGTGTTGTCGGTTATACCTCCTCGGTTGAATCTGTAAATACATTAACAGCTTTTGAACTGTAAGGGGATACATACCATTAATTTTTGCATTTTGTAAGAACTTATTGAGTACAGTTAAAAAGCACTTAAATAAACAACATAAATTTGAGCAGGTGACCCTTTGAAAGAGTTATTGTCATTCGAATAACTTTCATTTCTTTAAAAAAAAATGTTTATTAATTTCCTGCAGCAACAATTAGAGTTATACAGTTTAGCACTACAGAGAAAGATTACTTCACACAATAGTAATACACGCATTGGATAAGGTTGCCGTACAATTTGCCTCGATGACCGAGTGGTATGAGTAGTTTAACTTCTGTATAACAATACTGACAACGTAGTTCAGAGATCGAACTGTGTTACTTTCCGCATCAACACTAGACTCCAAATCTTCTGCATCAGGATTGTCAGTTTTCCTATTAAATGTCGTATGTTTCCTCCAGGCACTTCGATTTCCTACGTCAATATTAAAAACGACCCTAATGAAATATCCGAAAGTGCTGAAACAGCTTTTAACAATCACAATCAACCAATCAAATTCGCTACAACAATTCGTTTTATAAAACCCATCGACTGTTTTAAAATCAACCAAGGGCACAATGTATACAATATCTTAATATATGCATTATAGAAACAAAGCATGATGGCAGCTTGAATATAATTAAAACTCATAAATTGAAAATTAACTGACAACGCCATGGCTAAAAATGAAAAAAAGACCAAGAGACAATCAATAGTACTCATGAACCAACATAGAAAACTAACGAATAAGACACACGAACCCCACCAAAAATAGAACGGTTACAAATAAACTGATTTTTTTTTTAATTCTAGTTGTCATTTAATTCAGAATTTTGTTTGATTAACTATTCTGATACGATGTAAAAATAGTGAGGGGCAAATGATATCGTCATGAAAATAACAGTTTCGGTTTTGTCGTAATTAAAACTGATTTTGTCATTATTGTTCAATATTTTTTTTCAAAATACAAAATATTCTGTTAATAGTTGTCCAACATGTGTAATAACAATCTGCCAATAAAAAGCATAAGTGGTGCTGATATTTGTTGCTTATTAATTCCAACATTGCATTATTGGTAGCTTTGTTAAATTTGACATATAAACCGTTTATTTCAGGTGATGTGATTAAAAAAAAAATGAAATTAAAATTGTAGTGATCAAAAGAACATTAAACGTAGCAACCTGATTGTGTTAACGTTGTAAAGGCCAATGTTTTCATTCATCTTCCAACATTCGTAATTACAATCTGTCAATATAAAGCAGTAATTTCAGGTGTTGATACTGGTAACTTATAAATCATAACGTTACATTATTGGTAACTTTGTTAAAATTGAAAAACAGACAGGTTATTTCGGGTTATTTTAAAACAACTGCACGTTAAATTTGATGATTTTTTTTTTTTTAAATAAAAATTGATAATTTAAGAAACAGTTTTAGGTTGCTTATTCAGCACAACGTTGTGTCATTTATTATTGAAAATCGTACCTTGAAGTCTTATCCTATCGGGGTTTCGTACACTTTAAAAACTGTTGAGCATAAAACACAGTCTTTGTATATTTTGTATATGACCAGTGAGTTACAATATTTGTAAATTTGAGCGAGGTGATTTCATACATGTAGTACTCTCGGATTAGATTTGCAAATTAAAACGAAACTTTATATAATACAAATATTGGATTATATAAAAAGAAAATACAAAATTAATGAACTGCTCCTCCACTCAAGTGACGTGAGACATTATAATTTTGATCGGTTAAAGAGACTGTAGTTAAATATATACCTATAATAATTGTTCATTGAATTGTAATACTGCTTGGAGCTCTGAAACATCGTCAGTAATATTTTAGAAAGTGCAAATTGCATGAAACAGGTGTTATACGTGAAGAAGAAAAATGCAGGACATATTAATAAACAGGAGGAGGAGAAGGAGAGATGAAGGGTAAGGGGGGATGTGGCGAACGTTTTTCTTGTTTCAATTTACTTAGTGTTATACCATAATATAAATGTTCCAATCAATGAAGCTGATTGTACTGAATTTGGATTTGAATTGTTATCATTATACATTAACACCTCACATATTCTATCTCAAGAGCACACGGTTCAAAGCGCATCATACAATGTGTGTAAAATGTCATCTACTTGCAATTACTATTTGATGATTTTCCTTTTCTCTTTTTTAATTATCTTATCATCTCCTTTGTTTTCGTTCATAACAATGTGTATGTAAAATACGTACGTATTCTTTTATTTTAATTGTTTGCTTAATCTTTGACTTGTTGCATGACTGAATATTGATTTGAAACACGGAAGTATGTCTAAAATATTGTCCCTTATGACAGTAAAACGTCCTTTTAAAAATGAATTATAATTTTGATATTTTATTATCGTTGCTACATTTACTTCTTTATGTTCTTTCATTGGTTCAAGAACAATCGGGTAAGTCCACTTTTATACATAACCATTTCAATCAGCATGTTGTGTATACCACAAAGACCACTAAAGTCGTTTTGTTATCACTTGCATCATTTAATCGCCTAAGCTTTGTCAAATTTAACCTCGAGGAGTTTATCACAAATTATCACATTCCGATTGATATGGCTTCGTATTATGTTGTATAAAATTATCGTAAGATATGATATAAATCGTTGACATGTACGAAAAATGACAAGCTAACATACTGATCATCATCTTAATAGTCGTTAAAGGTTTACATTGCACCTTTATTCATTGGTATGTAAATAACATAATTATAAATCATATATCTATCAACCTTTCACAGATAATGTACATCCTTTATTGGTGTTTGATACCCTGATTAGCTTATTATTGGTGTTTGATACCTTGATTAGCTTATTATTGGTGTTTGATATCTTGATTAAAATTGAAAATGGAAATGGAGAATGTGTCAAAGAGACAACAACCCGACCATAGAAAAAACAACAGCAGAAGGTCACCATCAGATCTTCAATGAAGCGATTAGCTTATTATTGGTGTTTGATACCCTGAGTAACCTATTATCTTCAATCTTAATGAATTTGTTTAGTACAAAGGTCTTAACGTCTTAACCTTTTCATTTATACCATTATACTGCAGTGTGTGGTACATGTATACCATGGGCAAACAACTCATTCAATGTGTCATAAAACAAACCAAAACCGACAAAAAAATATTTAAGATAAAAACAACCAATCATAACAAACACAATTGGTTTTTTTTTATGGAGACATGGAGATGATTTTAATCAGAACAAAGGCAGATGTCTTTCTACAAACAATGTGTAAAAACTTATAACACACAAATTTTGTGTGTATGAAATGTTTTTGATATTTTACCCGTTGTCTCATTGGGTAAGTAAGTTAAACATCAACCACGCAGATAGGTGCGCTAAAAATGACTAGATTATTATAACTGAAACAAATTAATCAAATTTATTTAGATGAATCAACTTCGTCCTTTATTTGGCCTTTTAAACATTTTTTTTTTATTCGGGCGTCACTGATGAGTCTTTTGTAGACGAAACGCGCGTCTGGCGTAAATATAAAATTTTAATCCTGGTATCTACATGTATATTGAGTTTTTTTTACATTACTTTAACAGGTTCTTCCGAATATACCTTTATTAGCAACTCAAGTATAATCAGCTGTGCAGGCAACACCACGATCACAATAGTCGATCTGAATGTGGAACAATATGCGAAAACTTGCTCAGAGTACCAGCAGTGTCACCTGACAGAAAATCAGAAGACTCGCATTAAGATGAGTTGTAATAAAGAAACATCTTGCGCTATCTCAACAATTATTCCAAATTCATGCTTATTCAATATTAATTGACATGTATCTATCTCATATTGATGCACGAGTAAATATTGCATTTTATTGTTTTAACGTAAAGGCTGATAGATTTAATGAAGTAAACAGAAAAAAAAATAAAGATTTTACATATAAAAGATATATAAAGAAATCAAACAAAGTAAGATGCAAATAGAATTTCAATGTTCCATTTTGTTAAAATAACCTTTAGAATTCATTGATACTTTATTATTGTAGTCGCAAGTCCGGTAGATTTTACATAGTATACTTAAATCAAAAATTGACGCACAGGTGTTCACCACGCTTAGAGAAATAATACAATATATTTATATTTATATGTCTGTCTTTTTAATTTCATTTCGAATTCAAGCGCGCATTTCATGGATAAGTTACAAAGTAAAGAAACAAGAAATGGAAAACATGAACGTTATATGTATGTAAATGTATATATTTGTTTACATGTTTCACAACATGTTATTGAATTATATTATATAATCTATTACAGGAACTGTTAGCGATAGTTGTACTTTCGAAACAAATTTGTGTGGTTGGTCGGTCAGTAATAATGGAACTTACCAGTGGACACGTGGACGCGGAAAATCTCCTGAAACCTCTTCAGGACCTGACAGAGACACAACTGCGTCTGGTAAAGTTAAAATGCATACATGGATTTAATAAAGATTCCACTTCCCCAAAAACAAGTATAACAGAAATATATAATTGATCTCCCTTTTTGTAGACGAGTACGCTGTCGATTTTTTTCTGGAAAGGTTTATACTTGCTGTAGACTCAAACATAAGTCAAAATATCCTTAAGGGTGGATGAAGCATGCATAATGTATCTAATATGAAAAGACAACAATTATATATTATAGCATTGTATTCTACTATCAAGAAATAATAACAAAAATACATTCGGGAACACTTTCTAATGTCTTTAATTTGTTCCTTTTTATAGCTTATCAAATGACGTTTGTTTATATGAATATTCAATGTTAAATGTTTACGATTATTCTCAAATCGGAAAATGAGTTTATAAATATTTTTTAAACATATCTATGTTTGTATACATAAATATTCGAGTGGGATCAGGTATATGCAATTAATCCATAAGGGAATCTCCGAACATGAATTTAAATTATTGTTTTTTTTTTTTATTTCATTCACTTCCTTTGTTGTTCTTTTTTTTTTTTTTTCTTTTTTTACTGTGTATTCTAGATTTTCATTTTCCGTATTGTTTTACGGAAATTTAACCATCTATGTCTTGGTCTATGTTAACGATAAAATTACAAAGCTATTAATAATAAAACAAAAATAAGATTAACGTTGATTCGTGCATAGATATAATTACAATTTAGGTATGACTATAATTTGTTAACAATATGATTCGTTTCATTTAAACAAATTCATGACCTTTGACAAATATCATAACACCTTTGCATCGTCATTAAGAAGTTCTTGAATAATAAAAAAATAATTGCACTACCGTGGATAAAGAGGCATACTATTTTGAAACTCATAAGTCGATATGATAATGCGATAAATGCTTTCAACTTAGTGTTAAAACTGAATAATGAAGTTGGAAGACATCATACATGTGATATATACAGCGGAACGTGAAATTAAAGGATAGTCATAAAACGCTCCAGAATGAAGTCAACACAAACCAAACCATAACTAAGGATTGTCTTTTAGATGGACCCGTCGTGTTACTAATGTTAAAAACAATTCGATTATAGGTTTTATCGAGTCACAATCTAAGAAAAAAGTAGCTTTATTGTAAGGACTAACATCTATCGCTCATATCTACACGAGATATTTCATAACAGCAAAAAAAAACCATGATAACGTCCGTAAAAGAAATCTCTCAAGATTCAGGAAAGAATAATGAACAAGTTCATACAAGATTTTGGATGTGTATTATAACACAGTGCAATCCGAAACATTTAAAGAATACGGGTGAAACTTGCAAAAGATTATATTGTAAACGCAATTTTTAGCTTTCTTATATTATGAATAATTTTTCAGTGATAAATACCTGATAGAATATTCAACCTCCAAATTCCGCAAATTTATTTTCATTAAGAAGTTCCAGCAAAGCTCGGATAAGCCAATTATTACTAGTAATTTACAGCGTGTTTTGAAGAAAATATGCAGAAAAAAATACCAAATCAAATAATTTCTACCGGATGATAATAATTAATGGAGTATTGTGGATTATTTCTTCAAGACGGAATTTCAATTTTGCATGTTTTAGTGCGGAATAAAGGGTGAAAAGACGAAGGTTTTGCTGAAAATAAATTAAGATAATGATCATCATGGAAGTATTATATTGACATGAACTCCAACGAAAATTAGCACATTCACATCCCACTGATTTCTTTAGGACAATTTAAGGTTCCGACTCAGTTTGTCAGGTACGTGACAACTCATTTGTGGGGTATCTGCGAACGCCGTTGAGGCCTGTAAAGTTTAAAGAAACTGATCTTATCACGTGTTCTGTTATCGAAGGTCTTATCTATCCACCAATGTAAATAAACACGGAGACTGCTGTGGCTTTTTGAGAATCGCAACATGAATAACGACACCTGTTTCGAGTCAATAAATAAGAACTACAGTTGAAACAATCTGAAAATCGGTCCATATTTAACAGAATGACAAAAGCAAATTAACTGTTTTCGGAAAGAAGTAAAGATTATTTTTAGTTTTGTTTAACATGTTTTTATAACTGGAATTAAGAAATCGGGAAGTATCCTATTTTAAAAATTACATGACTCTGAAGTAGAGTAACTGCAGATTACAGATACATTTATTTTTACGGATGGCTTTAAATATTTCTTGATGCATTTTTATTAAAGAACGATCGCCATGATGGGCTTTGAGCATTTATTTTTTTCATCTTGGAAATCAAATTAGAATCTATTTATGTGTTAAAAAGGTTAACAGCTCTGAAATATTTTACACCATATGATAAGCAATTTATGTTTTTATCTCTTGCTTAATTGCATGACATATTTGCCATCGGACTTTCAATAATTAATTAATCAAAGTATTTGATATATTTTCGGATAAAAGCTCTGTAACCACTTCCCTCCCACCCTTAAAATTGATTGAAACTTAAACTAAAATGTTAATGGTTTGTGAGTATATTTACTCTTCATTTATTTATTTTTTATTTGATGAAAATACTCGTGGGGATTTCGTTTAGTTTTTTTTTTTAATTTGTTTTTAGCAGCAAAACCCGTAAAAACTGACATGTTTGTCATTCACATGGTCAGTAGATGTCATTTTCTTGACAATTAAGTAAATTTCTGGTTATTTCGGTATGTTACGTAATCACGATCAGTCACGAGGTTCAAAAAATTTGATCGGAACTCATGCATCCATAAGACATGTCGTCTTAATTAAAAAAATACTTATTGATTTTGTGACATCGCACTTTAAACGTTTAAAGTCCGCTTGTTGGAGTTACTGCCAGTATAATACTTCCATGTTTTGATTAATGACACTACGCGAGTTAACAGTATGACAGTATTTCTGTATTCCATCTCTGCATTCGAAATGGTGGCTTATACAATGGACAATGTCTTGGTAGAACCAGTAGCTTTACCATCAATCTACGTTTTTTTGTATGCAGCTTTAATAATTTTAGGGACATTAAGTTGCGTCTCAATGAAGAGACATATGCATTGTTTAGATTAATTGTTGAAACCATTTTAGATATAGAAATATATTTTTGTCATGTATAGCTTTGTATTATTTTCTGGTATTTTTCACAACACGTACATGTATGTTTTAGACTAAAAGAGGGACGAAAGATACCAAAGGGACAGTCAAACTCATAAATCTAAAACAAACTGACAACGCCATGGCTAAAAATGAAAAAAGACAAACAGAAAAACAATAGTACACATGACACAATATAGAAAACTAACACAAACCCCACCACAAACTAGGGGTGATCTCAGGTGCTCTGGAAGGGTAAGCAGATCCTGCTCCACATGTGGCACCTGTTTTATAATAACTTTCATCAGACCTCATGCATCACTATGGGACATTAATTATCGACATTTCCATCTAGGGCAGTAAAAAAAGTACCGCTAATGTTATAACTACCAAATGATCATATTGCTTATAGTTTCTAGCCTTGATTGCAATTTTGAAAAAAATACCTGCAATTGGAATGTAGAGCAGGAATCTGAATATATGTGGACTGTAATTTCTGGTGGAACTCATCATAATGATACCAGACCGATGGTTGACCATACCTATGGATTTTGTAAGTTGTTTATTAAATTCTATCCACTTATATTATATAATAATTATGATAAAGATATTATGCTTCCGGAAAAACCTAGTATATGTACATGAACAGGAACGCTGAAATACAAAACTTTAGAATTTTAAAAAACTAAAATAAATCTGTTAGTTGTCGACATGCAATTTTATCTTAAAGTACAGTAATGAAAAGGTAGGTCCACTTTACGTAAACTTTTTCATTTTATATCAGTTGTGTTGTAAGTTTTTAATTCTTGTTTCATAAATCAATTGTGTCTGTTTAGGTTGCCAGACCAATTTTGGTAAATGAGAGGCGAAAGATATTATAGGAACTTCGAACTCATAAATCGAAAATAAAATAAAGGGGATAAAAACACCTAGCATACACTTCGGAGGTTGAGCTAGCAAAAAAAATCATTAATTTTTACCCTTTTACATTGAGATCAATTCCTCATCCATATAAAGTCCTAAATATAATTACGTTTGCTACAATAACCATAACATAAGAATACAAATTTGAAATGAATGTCATTGTGTCTTACAAATTAGGGTAAACCCTTTGTGCACTTATTTAACATAGAGGATAAAAAAATAATCTTAAGGTGGTACCAAACACTTTCACTAAAATTAATTTGGCTCGTTTAATTTAAATAAAATTTTGACAAAGTATTTACTTTGACCCTTTAACAGAAATAGAAAAATTTCAAAAATTTTGAACCAACCGTTTTGTCAGAAAAAATACACTGGTTATATAGCATTTTTACAAGCACCAATTTTGATCATTAAGAAGCTTAATATTCCCTTTACAACACAACGTAATTAAAACCTTTAGCTGACTTTACAGAGCTATCTCACGACCTTAAGATAACGTCTTTTTCAACTGATAATATTATCAATACGAAATGTACAATCTAAATGTATGGTCTTTTTATAAACATTGACGAATTATTTGATAATATATCATAATCATACTTTCAAGGACTAAAACATGATAACACGTCTATTAAATGAATAAGACAAACACTATTGTTGTCAGTATAGAAAAAATACACTATAAAGTTTTGGGATCAAGTTTGGTGATGTTGACACCATGAAATAAAAACGTCTCCTTAGCACAACACATTTGATGTTTAAGAACAAGGTAGCCGTCTATGCGGTATGTGTTTTTCTCACTAGTGAAGACCGTGCGTTTGCCAATAACTACTTTGGTGGGTAGTTGTCTCATTGGCAAACATACCACATCTCCTTACTTGTACTTGTATATGTATATCAGCTTTGTAATTGTTTTTAATGTTTATCATATTGGTTCAAGTTGTTATATCCAACAGATGATGGAAATTACATATACATAAACGCTTCCACCATAGAGCCAGGGCAGAAATCAAATTTTACAAGTGTTACTGTATCTTTGCAAAGGGGTGCCTGTTTCATTTTCTGGTTCCATATGTATGGAAACGTGAATGGAACGTTGAATGTTTACCTTGTATCAGAGAAATTGACAGAAAATCTGTGGTCAAGATCAGGAAATGAACCAGATTTTTGGAAGTTAGCATTTGTTGATATTTCAATACTAGATCCCTACAAAATAACGATAGAAGGGGTTCGAGGTTCATCAGAAAAGGGTGATATAGCAGTAGATGACATTTCACTACGGCCCGGATCGTGTAATAAAAGAGGTATTTCGAATTTATATATTTTAAAGTTAGCTCGGTGTATTAGCGTTGAATTTGTGTCCACTTTTAGTTTTTTTTTTTTTTTTTTTTATAACCTGAAATACAGAATATTATCGTCACTCGGATAACATGTGTGACTAAAATTGAGAATAGAGATGAGGAATGTGTTGAAGAGACCACAACCCCACCAAAGAGCAGAACACAGCCGAAGGCCATTAATGGATCTTCAACATAGTGAGAAAATCCCACACCCAGAGACATACTTCAGCTAAAAAAAATGTGGACTAGTTCAGTGATAATGAACGTCATACATACCTTCAAAATATATTAATAAACTGAAATAAATACTCAATCAAGAGTAGCAAAGGTCAGAGCCTCCTGACTTTAAACTGACGCAAAAGTTAGGCGGGTTTAAACTAATATATGTATCATTTGTTTAGGTTATGATTGTTAGGTTTGACGTTTTCACATAATGTCGGTAATCTAGTTTTGAAACACATTTCAAGAAAAAAAAAAAGAAAAAAAAATTATTTAAAAACATAGATTTTCTGGATGGTGATATGTTGACATTTAAACGGTTTCATCGTTGTCAAACCATTTCACAACCCAGACAAATTTTGCTACTTTATGCGCACAACAATGATGTTTTTTTCAAAAGATGTTTGTATATTATCTTTCTGGGAACGTTTAGTTTCAAGTTGGTCAGGAGATGCGCATAAAAGGGTAAATTAAGGTAAATTGCTGGATTATTATCTTCAAACCATTTTAGTTCTCAGATACATATTTAAGGGAAATCGATTGTTTTGTGTTTTGTTTTTGTATTGTATAATGAAATAAAAATTGAATGAGAGGGTAGTTTCTTTTATTATTTTATTTACGAAATATCCCGCAAATAGTAACTGAATATATATTTCTGACGCAGTCATGATGTTGAAGGGTTTTCTGGGTTCAATTCTTCCCTTTATCATGAATGCTCTATTAAGCTATCGAGCAAATTTTACAATTATATTTCAGCTTTCTTCTTGAACTGTAACTTTGAACTAGACACATGTAACTGGTTGGCAAGTTCTAACAACAGGACATACATTTGGACAATAAATAAAGCAGGGGACAGGACAAGAACACCGGATACTGATCACACCATTGGAACTGGTATGGGGTTACATCATAATTACCTTATAATTAACTGAATATTACAAATGTTCATATTTTTGTTGTTTGATAATTTAATTCTGGTGAATTTTGAGTCAAGCGAATGCTATCCGAGTGAAGACTTCCAACAAACATTTTCACTTTAATCAACTGTATTTGTATAATGAATAATAATTATGACGGTTACTGATATTGATCAAAGAGACAATTTCTTGTTTGGTACTTAAAATGAGACCTATGAGTATTTTAACAATCCTTGAAAGTCTGTTTTTTCGAAGATTTTCAATTTGTTTTGGAAATGTATTTACATAAAAGTTTTTCTTCTAACGCCTACAACACTGATGGTGATCGTTTACTGTATAGTTGTTGCCATTATAAATTCTCAAATTACTCTTCATATCAAAAGGAATTGGATCAATTCCCATTATATATATTATTCGACAGAGTTATAATCGAAAAGATGGGAAATTAGACAGAAGTGCTATATGTATCAAAAAATAGAAAATACCACAAGCCCAGTATTCAGCACTGTTATGTTGACTTGAGTTATCATTGATATGTTTATAATAATAAATTAACTGTTAACAAAACTTGGAATTTTTTGACAATATCGTTGACGCGCCATCATACAGGGTTGCGTTAAACTCGTAGCGGCTTTCTAGTGCTACGTAGATTTATGATTATTGAACGTGTAGCTAGCCTAGCTGCTACATAGACATTGACAGCTGCTTGACTAGCTACTCGTCCAGTCAACCAAAAATATACGTAGCACTAAGTAGCCGCTACGTTATTTAACGCAACCCAGTTAAGGAGAGTGCTAAAAACAGCTGTTTTTGTAACTCGTACATGTATGGATATTATCACGTCTTGCTGATGCATCCTAATTGATCGTAATACACCAAAATTAACCTGTATTTCTGTTTATTAAGTACATAATAAAGAATATTTTCACATTATTCCTTGTATGCAATTCGGTGCTCATCAAATTGTCAAGAGTATTTGCACCAAGTCAGGAATATTACAGTTGTTATCTATTTCTGTTTATAAAGCAATGTTATCAGTTGATAGATAGTCTATCAAGCATGAATTAGGGTTTTTAATAAACTTTGATAAACGTTTTAATAGTAGTTTTCGTTTCATTGTTTTGTCCATTGTTTTGAGTGCACTTTGTCTATAGTTAGTACACGTGTTCAAACAACAATATCCTCTGATATTAAAGTGATAAAACTCCAGGATGCCGGCTTTTAAAATTGATACAAAGTCTGCTTATCAATTGAACATGTATCTTGCAGGCTCCAAACAACATCAAAATATATAATTCCATTACACAGGGCCAAATCAATACCGTATAGGCGGGTATAAAAGGACCCAATATTACAGAATGTGAAACATGTTTCAAACAGAAAAAAAAGCAACAGCTCAATTCATGAATTAGAAATACAAGAAGATAACACACATCTACCATTGATTACAAATGTGACATTTAAAATGCAATGGTGATATATATATAGTAGTAATCTGCGCCTTATATTAACAAGGGATACTGGATAAAGCACAACTTCAGAACACATCACTTTGAAATTGGTCGACTCCTCAGATTTCCATGAGGCACGAAAAAAAACTTACATAAAAAAACCAAAACCCCTGTAAGGGAATGACTCAAAATTAATGAAAGCTAGAAGACTATGAATTAACCATATTCCCAATCAAATGAGAGATGATACATCAAGCTTACAAAATTGCAGATGTGTTTGATTCCCGTCTTATTTTCTAGGATTGTCATTTTACTTACCGAAGTCGGTGGCTCTCCCTTGTGCATTCCCTCTTTTACAGAAATACTGCACAACAGTATTGCGAGTGGTGTTAAACCACAATCAATTAATCCATATAAAATACATACGCCTTTCCAGTGTCGAAAATAGTTCGTTGCCGTTTTAATGTCTGCTTATGTTTCCGGTCGTTTTGTTTATATGTCATTGAAATCAGTTCCATATTTATACTATTAAACGAGAAGACCTCATTTTGTGTGTCGCTTCTCTTCCTTCCACGATTAATAAATCACCATGCTTCTGTGTTCTATAGGTAACGTGCATAGTCGCATTCTTATGATTATTCAGATTGATTTATTTTTGGAGAAAAACGACAAAAAAGAAGTCCGGATATTGATTCCGTCATCAGACTGACTTTTAGTCATAGATAATACTTCCGGTTTAAAACAACCAATCGTATGATAGATAACAAAAATCGAAAAATAAATAAGACAATCAGAGCGTTTTCCATATCATGGTGTTTAGATCGCAACTATAATACCTCTTCAGAGAGGACAATTATTTCACGCGTTTTATCTACATGTAAACTACGATTATGCTACTTTAATATACAGTTCCTCTCTGTATTCTGTCTACTGCTTTCTTTGAAATGTTTACTATTTCAGGGGTCATACCAGTTGTGTCCATAGTACACAGATGCCACCTCGGCACTATATTTACTAAATTTCGAGTCGATTGGACTTCAACCTCATCAAAAACTACTTCGACCAAAAACTTTAACCTGAAGCGGGACAGACGGACGACTAGAAAACATAATGCACATAAATAGGGCATAAAAAATTATTGTTGAAAGTGAAAGTAGTGATTTGGCAAAAATGAAAGTAGGGTAGAGACTAGAGGGAAGCAGGACCTTTTTCGGTACTTCGGGATCGGGTGTTTTTAAGCTCGGAATCTGGGGATTGGTCAATACGGGATCCAGAAATATAATTTTAAAGTAGGGTAGAGACTAGAGGGAGGCAGGACCTTTTTCGGGACTTCGGGATCGAGTGTTTTTAAGATCGGGATCTGGGGATTGATCAAAACGGGATCCGGGAATATATTTTTCGATTTCGGTATTTCGGGATATGAATTTCTTTAAATTCTGCATCTCGGGATTTCGTGTTTTTAAGACCGGAATTTCGGATCTGGACCCCTCCGACCACTCCTCAAATTAGCCTTAGTCGGTCTTTATTTATACAAGTTTCATATCCTACCAGAAAAAGCACTGATTGATCCGATTGTCCAAGAAGCATATTTTATTAGACTAATAATGGTCTATATATAAGGAGTTACATTTATTTCATGTTTGAAGCGGTGCACAATTTTAATTTAATTTGACTTTAACCAAAAGATCCATTGTAGCAAAGTAGAAGAATAATTGTGGTCCGAGGCCAGACACACGAAAATAGTTGAATTTAAAAAAAAAGAAAACAAATATCGAACTTTGGAAAAAGGGAGAGAGCTTTTGATACCTTTTCTGAAATTCTCCGTGATACATAATTGTCTTTTACAAACATCATCCTACAACAGTTCACAAGCTGTATATTTCGCGGGTGTGTTCTAGTATCCCTTTACTTATACAGCTTGTTACCATTTACTATTCCAAATAAATGTCGCTTTGTTTTTGATTACATAGGCAGGCAGTGAGTATACATAGTCAACTGATGTTGTCAATGCATTATGATTTTAAACTCTTATGTTCATTCCATTTATTTCTTTTTTTTTTCTTTTTCGTTTAAAAAGCTGATGGACATTACATCAACATAAAAGCTACTGGCTATGATATACCTGTTGGTATTAATTCTACACTAACCAGCCCTCTGATCAAACCTAATGGTGATAATTGTTTTACTTTCTGGTATTACGTGATTTCTGACGGAGGTACATTAAGTGTTTACACGGAATCAGGAAACACCACTCAGATGCATTGGTCACAGTCTGGATATGATAACATATACATGGACATTTGCTAATTTTACAATTACTAAATCAGAACCGTACAGGATTATATTTGAAGGGGTTCGAGGAAGCGGTTATTGGAGTTTCATAGCATTAGATGATATTTCACTACTCGAACGCTCGTGTTCAGGTAAGATGGCAATCAGAAAGATATTTTAGGTTCGGCATGTTTTTTAATTGTCGATCAAAAATTAAAACCATAGAAATATAGTATTTAGAAGAAATAAATTATCATTGTGTATGCTCATTTCTTTTTTAATTATACGTGTACTCCTTTTGAGGGGTTATTATGATCTGCCAATCCGTTTATATGTCTGTCCGTGTCGTAAACAGTCAAAGTCGTGATAATCTTTCATCAATTGCATCTGTCGGCTGAATTCCGCACCTCTTTTATAGTGTAAATAGAAGCATCAACACGTTTTACTGCTATCGTTCGTTTAATACGACTAATAAATTGATTAAGATCTAGGAAACCTTTTTTTTTAAAGTCTTAATAATATTTTAAAGTGGTACAAAGCAAACAGAAATGACATTTTGCATGGAGTTATAACAAAATTTAACCGCCTTTGAGATAATAGTATTTAGTACATTCAACAGTGTCGAAATTTCGGTTCCATATTACTTCGGTTTTTTTTTACCAAAAGACACGCAAAAAGCGAGAAGAAGTCAGTCTCACTTCATTTATAACAAATATTCAATACCTGAAAACAAAAACAAAAACAACTTTTTAATGCTGTATATCATGTCTGTGTCATGTGCAATTGTGAATAAGCTCAATTTGTCCCAACAAAACATAATCTCCTTGTTGTTGTTTTTTTTTTTTTTTTTTGTTCATCAAATACTGTATTTGTAATGATTTGACTAGTCCTCTAGGGGAAATAAATCTTATTAGATAACAGAGTGAGTTTTTTTCAATTTTTATTGGACTGTAGCTATTCAATCGGTTTTAAGATCCCCGAATACAAATTTGGAAGCATACAATTAATTTGTTGTACATTAAACATGTGTTAGAGCTTAAAACATAAGTGATAAAAGTTCTTAGATCTTTTAATTTGAGGTCCTTGGTCCCCCCCCCCCCCCAAAAAAAAAAGTCGACAATGTTCATGATGTTCTTAATTTTGACTCTTGCTATTGCTATTTATCATTATCAAAAGAGACTATGATACTTTCGTTTTAAGTTCGTTCTATATGAGCTTGAAATTGACATCGAGGTCAAATATTTATTTATGATGAGATGTTCATCTATCCCTTTTATTTCATCTAGCCAATTGTAAAGTCAAAGTTGTTCTTTGAATATAGTCGATATGTACTAAGACTATTGTTATCGGAAAACAACAATATGTAAGAGTTCCTTGCATATGTTTTGCGTTAATTTACAAGTGTAGCAATAGTAGAGTAGCGAAACATATTATGTCCTGTAAGTTGAACTATTTAATTGTAAGGTTTGGTATTGGTAGGTTTGATTACAACTTCACAGAAATGTCAAAGAATTGATGAATCTATATCGCTCCATGACTGTTCAAAATATTATCTACAACCTAATGAAATTTCTTTAGCATTCGATCGAGAATTGAACAACTGTTCAACCGTTTACCAAGATGTTCAACTTTGTGTAGCAACAATTCAGACATGTGCACCTTCTATTCTTCGGGGATTATCATGGAAGAAGATCAAACATGTTTTCAATCAAACTGGCTGTCGGTCGCGTACAAATGTGAAGGTATTTTACAAGACAATAATATTATTATAGTTTAAAAACGAATGAAGAGAATAAAGTCAAAATTAAGGATATGCAATATGTCTTTACACACTGTTCCATAGAAATACTTCTTTCAAAAGCTTTTCTTGATCTACTAACATCATGTATATTTAAAAGTCGAAAATATATTAAAAAAAAACTGTCAAAGAGCTATATGACAAAAAAGATATCTAGTACAAATCGATTAGAGTCAACTGTGTCGGAGAGAGTCGTAGATTTTTTTTCAATTTCGAAATACATAAATGGACAAGTTGAGAAAGGTTATAGCTGTTAGCATACGGTATACGTAATGCCTCATAAACTAAATATATATACATCTGAATTTGCAATATGCGTAATGTCAGTTTATTACAAGGTTATCATCACAGGGAAAATATTTCATAAAATATATCAATATCGAAACAAGACAACACCTTTTGGGTTTTTAAGGGCCACACATTTTAAAGTTAAAAATCTATAGATCATTTCTTTGTTTACCTTCTTTTTTTTTTGTCGTACGGCTCATGTGCACATTCAGTATTCATATCTTTGTTTGTAGTTGTGTAGAGATCTACTTGACTGTTTGTGTTGCTCGGTCTATGGTTTTCTGTATTATTATTTTGTAATTTTTTTTTTAGTACCATAGCGTCATCGTTATTTTTGTATTTTTGAAATAGTTTGACTCTCTTTTACAAAAATCATCATACACTTTAAGCGTTTTTGTTTTCCAGCTGAGGAACCTTCTACAGTTTCGACTGTTCAAGGTTCAAGTGAATGTATGACTAAACGATCAGAAAGAAACAAAATAAAATTAAAGCTTAACTTTCAAAAGAAAATTGAAAGGAAGCTTGTATTTTCCTTTATTTTATGTTTGTACTTGTTACAGGCATTTATTAAATGCTGTTGTGTTTTTGGCAAAATATGTTGAATGCTCTTACATAGAAATACGGATACTACAAATAAAGTTGCTTAGTCTCATTCATATCTTGACTCTAATAATAATATTGATGGTCTATAATCAAATCTAAAAAAGCATTATAAAAAGAATAAACGGTCATAAATACTGCGAAATAAAAATGAACGCCATACGCGCGTTTCGTCTACAAAATATTTACAAGTGACGGTCAAATATGAAAAGGGAAAAGTCCAGATTCTTAACGAAGTGAAAGAGCATTCAGGACCAACATTCCAAAATATTTTTCTTAAAAAAAACTTCTGGTGATCTATAACCCGGGTATACAATCTTTCGGTTTTTAAGGGAGGGGATCCTTCATTTACATTTCGGTTAACAGCTGACTTATAATAATGACCATATCAATGATATTACAATTGCTGACTACTGAGCTTATAAAGTACGTACCGCTAATATATGTCTTTGACAGACTGTACAATGTAAATTCAAATAATATTCTTTTCTTTCAAGCATTATGACATGTACTACGACAACCATTATATTCAGTCTTATAAAGAAAAGATAGTAAAACCTAATACGACTGGAGCATATAATTAGTATCAATCATCAGCACCTATTATCAAAGTAGATAAAAGAAAATAGTTCCATAGTGTGTACATGTAGTACTCTGCATTGTCTTACAAACAACAATCAAACTGAATCAGGAAAGGCTATTACTTTTAAATTTAATCATGAAGGAAATTTGGTTTTAACATTTCTTTCTTTGTAATACTGTAGCGATACAATCCAGGAGGTTATAATTTAACAATGTTTAATATTGTTTTTTTAGCTGCCGAAACTAATATGGTTACAGCAGAAACGTTCTCAAGTGTCGCTTCAAGTGCAGATGAGTCGTAAGATGATCCCCCTTTCATTAAAAGGCTCATATAATTTGAGGTTTAACAGTATTATGGACACTAACATGGTTTGAGTCCTGATAAACCACAAAATATTTGAGCGTTTGCTCTAAGTTTTTCGTTAGACTAATTATAGAAGTTATCAATTTTTACCCTGAAAACCAAAATATAAAAAAACAATTACTGAACTCCAAGGAGTTTTGTTAGTACAATTATGTATGTAGTTAAGTTATAGTACCAAGATAACCAACTACGACACTTTTATGTGAAAAGTAAATGTTAGATAACAGCGAGTATCAACTGACTATACTTACAGTTTTCATCAGTGTCTGTGTGTATAATCGATTGTCCAAACATCGAAATTTTTCAAAAACAATTATAGATTAGTAAGTAACGTATGTAATGAAATAACTGTAAATGAGGTCACAGTGAAATTAAGGTATTTGGATTATCTCTTTGTTAAAATATTTTTTTAGAAACTAAAACGAGATTTTATTAACAATAAAATAAATGGCACCACATACTCCCAAACAATAAACGTTGCACAATCTACTACTTCATCGGTTTGAGTCTAAACATTAGTTATATCATGTATATGTTAATGAATTATGTAATTGTTTTCAAATCGATCCTTTATGTTAGTATTCGTACGTTTATTCTAATGCACAAGTTACATATTGTAGTTTTAACATGGTAAAATAGGAGCGAAAGATACAAGATGAAAATGCAAACTCATAAATTGAAAATAACATGTTTCATGCGAAGGTCACTGATGCGTCTTTTATAGACAAAACTCTCACAAGTGTAATTCTTGACAGATTTTATTATAAAACTGTAGGTTAACATCTGCAGTTATTCTGGCAAGTTTAAAAATGATGGACTATCGACTTTTTTCAAAAGAATTATGTCCTTAGAAACATCAATTTTTATGAAAAATGGCCTCGTAAGCCCCCTCAAGGGTACCATTCTTGCCAGATGTTGAAACTCTTATAATTAAAGTTAATATGAGCAATATCTCATTCAAGTTCTATAATGGTTAGCTCTTTTTATAGAATTATGGTCCTTGGAAATCTAAATTAACTGCAGTGGATGTTGAACTAACTCATTTCTTTTACAATTTTTGCTTTTAATATACTTGATATTCGATGTGGTACGAGTGCCAACGAGAGAACTATCCAACCAAGTCACAATTTGTATAAAGTCAATTTATTACGGACCCTTGTCTCAAACTGAACAACAATCTAGAAGGACTCGAAATGTAAAGAAAAGAAACAGTGTTAAACAATTCCAAAGGAAAACCACTGGCTTCGGACAGGTGCAAGCAAATGCTGCCGAATGAAAATTAAGATTATTACACAGTATATTGTCTGCTGCCCCCTTATTTTGACACTTTAACCTTTTATATGTGTGTTTTCTTTACAAATCGTTGTCACTATACTGGAATTGGATGCGACTGTCATGTAGCTAGCTATAAAACTCGGCTTTATCCACCATATTCTACATACGAAAATGTATGTCCCAAGTCAGGAATACGGCAGTTGTTATCCATTCATTTGATGTGTTTGAGCTTTTGATTTATTATTTAGCTACATCTCAAATGAACTGCTAAACATATGTTATATTTATTATAGGCGACGGTACTACAGTAACCACAATTTCTTCAGTTATTTACGCAAGAGAAGATAATAGTTCAGGTAGGGCAGAATAAAATCAAAACAAAAGATATTGAACACTGTTTCAAACGAGCTACATGATTTCTTGTCTGGCTCTTCGGGGTCAAAGATTATTTTCTATACCAAAAGAAAAAGAAAAATTACCAAATGAGGTGATTTTATGCTTAAAATAACTTTACCAGCCAAGATTAAATTTAGCAATCATTACAATTATAGACACGACGTTATGATTTTACTATGAAATCTATTGACCCCCTACGAATCCATAGGTATTATCTCGTAACAGAGTTAACAAATTGTATTACACTAGTTTACCCGGAGTACGATTGTGTGGTATATTATTTGAATTATACATTTTGTACTTGCAGAGTGTTTTATACTTTCAAATCTTTTTACTAGAGGTATGATGATTAGATATTTGTTTGTTTTTAAAAACACGCTCCAATTATTATTATATGACGGTATAGTTAAAGTGTGCCATATACCATTTAGTTTGACTGTCCCTCTGGTATCTTTCGTCCCTCTTTTTACGAGCAAATGTTTCATTTATTTAAATTTCAAAGTCCAAATAAATGAAAAAAGAGCTATATTTGATATAGATTTAGGCATTCAAATATTTAAGAGCAGAGAAATGTTTGGTTTCGGGGGAATTTTGGGGTTTTTCTTATTTATAAGAATGCATAATCATGAAAAAGGTGAACAATAATTATCACTGTAAACGAATTCATTCTAGATTTCCTATCGATTGTATGACCATCAATTGTTTTGTCTGCTTTATGCGTTATTTTGCAGATGACACAACAGTGTACGCTGTGGTTGTATGTACATTGGTGACCATTATAGTTGTTGCTTTAGTATTTACCGTAATTGTTTGCCATTTGAAAAAGAGAACCAAATATCCAAAACTATGTGATGTTCGTCCGATTACAACGGTTACAGAGACGATCGATTCTTCTGGCTATAACTTTATAAACTACAATAACGTGACAGGTATTATTATTCATGAGAGAGATAAGAATAGACATGAAATTAATGCCACCAATTGTCAACCAGAAGATATTAGAACTGCAATTAAACAGGAAGATACCATTGGCAACAAATACGAATCATTATCAACAAATCGAAACCCTTCTGAACACGCTTATGAATCAGACCCAATCCACACCAATCAATATCAGACATTAACAAAACAACGTGAATCGGATAAACATTTCTATGAATCTACCGAACCTGCACAAGCGCAAGCACAAGACAATAAAACTTTAACTGGTCAGGAAGATGATATCTGTCACAAATACGAATTTTTATCAGCCAATCGAAACTCCGTTGAACACGCTTCTGAGTTAGACGTACTCCACACCAATCATTATGAATCATTAACAAAATAATGGGAATATGATAAACATACATATGAATCTACAGAACCTGCATAAAAACAAGACATTAAAACTTCAACTAAACAGGAAGACGATATATGCAACAAATACGAATCATTCTCAACCAATCGAAACTCTGCAGAACATACTTATGAATCAGACTCAATCCACAAAAATCAATTTGAATCATTAACTAATCAACAAGAATCGAATGAACATACCAATCAATCTAACGGATATCAGTTACCGGTATCGATGAAACAGGAGCTATCTCAATATCAATCGCTTACTGCCCCTCAAAGAGGTGATAGACATGCGTATGCATCAACTGGTTCCCTAAAGTAACGTATCAAAGCAAAATACAGCATCGGTTATTGAAAAATTATATATCTACACTCTTTATATATGTGTTTATAACTTTATGCAGTCATTTAATATTCGTTTTTGCTTTGCATGCTGAAAAATCGATATAAATTATGTATCGACCATCAAGTTGAAAACATTTCAGTGTGATATAGATAGATATAGATAGATGCTTATTTATCAAAGTCTATAAGTAACAACTTATTACATACATATAAAACATATCGATAGTCAAGCGTCTACTGTATGACTAAGTTTCACACATAAAATAAATCAAAAGAGACTAACACGGATGAACACTATGGTGTGTTTTGTCGCACTGATTTATCTCATTTTGTTTTACAATAACAAAAGGATTTGTTGGAGTATATTCTAGTTAAATTCACATAATATATTATATATGTTTGCTAATATTTTTTAAGTTTTACATAAAGATTCATTTTTATAATCTAAGAAAATTCAGTATTTTAAAACATGTTAAAATAAAAAAAGATCTAGAACCTGGTAAACTTGTATTTTATAATATTCTCCTTGATTTCACTGCTTATTAACCAATACGACATAACATATTTTTGTTGTAACCCTCTTGTTATGTTCCGTTACATATTTTAATCCATATTTGTTTTAATGGTTGTTATCCTAAATACGAATGAAAACATTGACGCCAAAACAAGTAAAACCAATCAATTATTTGATAATTCATTCCCTTTTGCAATGCTGATGCAGGAAAGTATATTTTGTCAACCAAAATGTTGGTGTTAGCTTTGATTTTTGGGTTGTCTAAAAACATTTAACTTTAACTATTTGGTAGAAAGTTGAAATTAAGATTTTGAAACATTTATCTTACTGTTTCCATAAATAGAATGTATATATTATATGCATATACATATTCATGGATCTACAAACTGTCGATACCTGGAACTTGGCATTGCACAAGGTCATGTTTTTCTCTGGCTGTTTATGACGTCTTTACACTAAATCCATTGGATGTTGGATGTGTACGGATTGATAGTTTAGTCTTAGATGCATGTTTTTTTTATTAGTTGTTAGTGGCTTTGAACTAGCTCTCAGATAACTGCGAGTACTCTCAGATCTGTTCATTGTGTCTTTTTGTGTCGGGATGTATAAGTACCGGGCAACGTCCACTTGTATTTTTGTCCATCTGATGAGTTAAGCCTTTTTAAACTGATTTTTATAGTTCGTTCTTATTTTGTACTGTTATACCACTGTCCCAGGTTAGGGGGAGGGTTGGGATCCCGCTAACATGTTTAACCCCGCCACATTATTTATGTTTGTGCCTGTCCCAAGTCAGGAGCCTGTAATTCAGTGGTTGTCGTTTGTTTATGAGTTACATATTAATTTTTTCATTGTTGAAGGCCGTACGGTGCCCTACAGATGTTAATGTCTGTGTCATTTTGGTCTTTTGTTGATAGTTGTCTCATTGGCAATCATACCACATCTTCTTTTTTATATTATCATATTTAATGTTGATGAATTTTATAAATTGTATTTAACATTTATTTGCATTCCTAATATGGTGTTCGATATTGTTAGTGTGAATTGCATTTGACATTTACATTTAAAATACAAATCTTTAAACTTATCAATTGTGTCATGAGGAGAAAATTGATGCTATGACCTCGGGGTTTAAAATAATGTTTTGCTTTTTTTTGGCACATAAAAACACTCGTTCGTTTATCATGAATACACAATGTATGACATAATACAGAACATTTATTCTATAAGTAATTTTAATGTCACATTTTTCAAATTTCATTACAGATTTGTGTATAAAAGGGTAAAAATTTGTTGTATACTAGATAAAACATTATGAAAATTACTAGTACATGTTGTAAACTTGTAATAAAAAATTCACGTCACTACGAACTTCAATAAGCATATCCTCTGTTTCCCGTGTCAAATGACTCAATAATCCAGCAGTGTAATTATGGAAAACAACTTTTCTATAGATCTTGTGAATGTTAAGTCTTTATTTTTCTTCAAGTATATTTAGTCTAAAGTGCATTTCTTATTTAAGCTACACTAATGGGTTTTATGTAGACGTAACGCGCGTCTGGTGCAAATAAAACAAATCAACACTGGAATCTATAATGAGTTTCTTTACAGTACATTTTTCAACCATAAAACACATTAAATTACATTGCTTTAGCATTACAGTTTAATGACCAAAGATTGAAACATACACATGATCGTCATAAGGGGAAAACATTGCCAGCAGATTTCTTTTTTCAAGTATTTTGTTTATCTTAATTGGAATGTGTCGTAATAACAAAAACCCGACCAAAGAGTAGAAAATAACGCACTAATTGAGCTTCAACGTAAAGAGAAAATCTCGAATATGGAGGTCGTGGCCTAAACTACAAAATGAATGAGAAAAATTGGTAAAGCAAATTGGTAAATACGGGTAATTTCTTTCGTCTGTCAAACAAATAGGGAGTCTTTCACGATATGTGTTTATCGGATAAGGACCAATATTTTTCCTGCATTAATTATCTAACTAGCCTGATGTGAAAATACGTAAAATTATACTAAATATTACTTACTAACAATTATTTTGTAAATCAACAACTATTTAACAAAGTATTGGTGTGGGTAAATAAATCTTTTAAGATAAAGCTTAATGATACATTTTATTACAGCGAAGATTATCTTTAAATGACTGTCTTTCGTCAGATCGGTTAATTTATAAATCTAAGTTGCATCATAGAATAACATTAGGCGTAACCATGAAATCGTCATGTTTTTCCCCCACTTGTGTAGTTAATATGAGGTTCCTTTACCATTCATACTACATAAGAAAAATTGCTATCCATTTTAAAAATTGGAAAATAGGACAATTTTTTTAGGCGATTGTGAACCAAAAAATTAAAAAAGCTCAATGCATGATTTCTATTTGATTGTGTAGTACTCTTTGTATCAATGGCGGTTCCTTTTATCTCCAAAATGCATAGTTTTGCTTATTTTCTGGTAGTGAACAGAAATCATGATACATAATTAATAATTAATATTAAACTAGGGCTAGTTTCTTCCATGTGTCGTAATTGAACACTAAACATTTCCATTTTTTGTTGAAAAGGCATTTGTTTATATTTTGCCTGATTGTGCACGACCAAAAGAAAAACGGATCTCAGATGGCAATCAAACGTAGACAATATATTAAAAAAGGAACCTTGAGTAAACCGTCCTTAATAAGGATCATCAACCATTGCTTTGAAAAATGACACTTATCTTTCAAAACGTGAAGCAGAATTTCATTCAAACCCTTCTCAAAGACAAACAGAAAAAGCACCTTGCGGAATTCTTTAATTTCACTTTCCGATATATTGATGATGTCCTATCACTAAATATCCCATATTTCAGGCAATACTTGCATCTCATATATCCCAGCGAACTTGAAATTAAGGATACTACTGATACTAGAAGTGCTGCTTCATATCTTGATCTTTTCCTTAATATTGATACAGATGAACGACTTCACACGAAAATCTATGATAAACGGGACGATTTTAACTTCCCAATTATCAATTTCTCATTTCTCAGCAGTAGCATACCCTCTGCCCCTTCGTATGGTGTTTACATATCTCAATTAATACGTTCTTCTCGTGCATGTTCAAACTAAACGGACTTCATATACAGGAGTGTGCTCCTAACGCAGAAACTGCTCAAATAAAGTTATGAGGACAGATTAAAAATGACACTCCGTAAATTTTACGGACACCATCACAAATTGGTTGATCCATACGATGTATCTTTGTCCAAACTTACTATGGACATTTTTACCACGTGTTAGATTGTGGTTTGTCATTACGTCGTCTGATCTTTTAATTATCGAACGTGACTTAATCCCGAATGTGACTGTTCTGCTGTGTGTGAATTCGTATTGCATTAAGAAGTTGCATGGTCCTTTTCCATCCCATATATGTTGGGTTTTAATGTTGTGTTTGTTGTTGTCATCGGATTTTGTCAAATGTCTATACGTTTGTAGTTGTAAATCGTATTTGTTTCTGTTGTATTATTGTTTTATGTTGGGGATAACTACTCATTCAGTTCATTTGGAAGATTTAATTTTGGATCAACGAAATTTACACTATATATTTGGTTTGCAGTTTGATCAGAAGAAATTTACACACACACACAGCTAGATAATACAATTGATTATATATAATTACTACTACAATATACTATTTATTAAGTTAGATAAGTCTTACAAATCTAATCTTGAATTTCATCCAAATTCTTTCTTAATTTTCAGAACACGTTTTAGAAATTTAAATGTGACGTCACTTTTGGCGTTGCATTGACTATGGCTTACAGGGCTGTGATTTTGTAATGTATTCGTTTTTATTCTATAGCTAGTCACCACTTCATTTTGATCATATATTTCTAGTATAAAGTCATTTTATAAAATTTGCGGTTTGCAAAACTATGTTTTATTCTTGATAATAATGATGTTTTTTTCCCAGGTGGATATCCCTGGCCTCGGCGATCTTCAACTTTGTGGTTGTTATGGCTTTCAAACTTTTAACATCTGAGCATAGTTTTATGTGGACGTAACGCGCGTCTGGCGTATAGAAAATATTTTTAACCTGTCACCTTTTGATAGCTATTATTCGTTTGGTTCTCTGTCCTATATTTTCTTCCATTTATCTGTTTATTAATTGTAACCTTGGCCAGTCGTATAATGTTGTAATTTTAATGTTATAATTAACACTGTCATTAACCGGGAGGTTTGGCATGCCACAAAACTAGGTTCAACCCACCATTTTTTCATAAAATGCCCTGTACCAAGTCAGAAAAATTGTTAATTTATAGTTCGTTTCTGTGTGTGTTACGTTTCTGTGTTGTATCTCTGTTGTGTCGTAGTTCTTTTATATTTGATACGTTTCCTTCAGTTTTAGTTTGTAACCTGGATTTGTTTTTTCTCTATCGATTTATGAATTTTGAACAGCGGTATACTACTGTTGCCTTTATTTTTCCTAAAATAATTGATGATAAGCTGGTTGGTTTTGTTGTTAACCAATACGTTAAGCAATCTTGTCGGTCAGTTTGTATTGGCGTAGGTTACCAGTGTTACTCGAGAGATCCACCAAAATTTAGACAGGGAAACTTCTAACCTTGTTTTAAAAAGTTACAAGAAGAACGTAACTTCCCAGCGCCTCAGTATGAACAGGTCAAACTTGATGTAATGTGATGCGGAATAAGGATACAGTATAAATCAAATGATTTGTGGTATAAATTACAACGAGACAACTATCCATAATAGACAAAATGACAAGAATGTGGTTTATTCCATAAATTACGCATGGTTTCACTTTTCTGTAAAAAGTAAAATCACAAAAATACGGAACTTAGAGCTGAACTCTAAAGTGTATACTTTTTACGCAATGTTTATTAAAGTAATTGTAAAATTACCTTTTTTGTTATAGTCTTTGTTAGATTTAATCATAGGTTTGATTGAATTCTTTAAAAAATCAGTTGTGTTATACGTAATACTATGTGACATATGTTTACACAGTCAGATCTGCTGGATCCCAATTATGTGTGGTTTTTTTGTTTTGTTTTTTTTTACCTATTTAACCTCTTAAACCAACTATGTTAATTTGGGCAATATTATAAAAAAAAACTGTCAATTAAGAAGGTGGTTACGCCTGCTATATGACCAGGTTTAAATAACCTTTTGCTTCCGAAAATGCTTGTACCATTTGTTTTTCAAAACTTTTTTTTCAGGCAGATTTTAAATCATCTTTATAGAAACTAATGGTGATTATTATGATGGTGTTTTCACAATAGTTGTGCAGTGTAACTTTAACGTATATTTTGGTTGTGAATTACTTAAATGGAATTCATTCCACATCATCTTTATAATATATAGACGAAAACGTCATAATGATATAAATAGTACAACAGGCTAAATCTTAATTTGCAATCAAGATTTTTTTTATCGATTTTAATAAAAACGTTATACTACTTTTGCATTTATTCATTGAATATTAATTTTCAGAAACCTTGCCTTCAGTTGTTTGTATTTTTAATTTTGCTTTACTATAAGCTAGTGTCCATCAAAATTTCTGACGAAAAGCTATAGTTGTTTATTTATATACGTCTTTTAGTGTCTTCTTGATTGTTGCATAATTATCAGGTCTCTCATAAACGAAATCAATGTGAATCAGTTCGTTATAATGCAAAACATATGGTCGCAATACATCGGAACTAAACACATTTATTCAAAAACCAGTTGTTGGCATGACACGGGTTATGTTTTTTCATATATGTTATGATGGTATGATACTAAACCACTAACGGGAAGGATTGTGCCTGATGTTCATATGATGAAATCATAATCTTTCAGTCAGTTTAATTGAAGTCTGGAGCTGGCATGTCAGTTAACTGCTAGTAGTCTGTTGTTATTTATGTATTATTGTCATTTTGTTTATTTTCTTTGGTTACATCTTTTGACATCAGACTCGGACTTCTCTTGAACTGAATTTTAATGTGCGTATTGTTATGCGTTTACTTTTCTACATTGGCTAGAGGTATAGGAGGAGGGTTGAGATCTCACAAACATGTTTAACCCCGCCGCATTCTTGCGCCTGTCCCAAGTCAGGAGCCTCTGGCCTTTGTTAGTCTTGTATTATTTTAATTTTAGTTTCTTGTGTACAATTTGGAAATTAGTATGGAGTTCATTATCACTGAACTAGTATATATTTGTTTAGGGGCCAGTTGAAGGACGCCTCCGGGTGTGGGAATTTCTCGCTACATTGAAGACCTGTTGGTGACCTTCTGCTGTTGTTTTTTTTCTATGGTCGGGTTGTTGTCTCTTTTGCACATTCCCCATTTTCATTCTCAATTTTATTTTATACTAGCAAATATATTTCACATATCAGGATAGAGAGGATATCACTTCATTAACACTAAAGTAACCACTACTTAATTAACTCTTAAAAAGTAAAATCACAAAAATACTGAACTTAAGTTACCACTACTCTATTAATAAATACACCAAATAAAATCAACTATCAAATTTTTTTTTTATATACAAATGCACTGTAAATCTAGAAACAAAGACATATATGTAATGGACCCATTTCCAGGTAACATGTTGATAAAACATAAAAAAAAAGGTCGAAATAATTTCTTCTAGAAAATATGTTAACGATGATCCACGTAATAATTATCAATCTTTAAAAGTCAAAACTTTCTCCATCGGGAATCACAACCTCTCCTTATTTACATTATTATTATAGGTTTTTTTTGCGCACTATATGTAAGTTATATATATATGTTCGAAATGTACTGTAAAAAAGAGAGCAAATGTTTTACAGCATTTATAGATGCGGTCAGCGTATTTGAGACATTATAATCGTTTGTTGTGTTCTTCAGTTTAGTTCCTTTCATGACGTTTCCGTCTTTTGATTGTTTCGTTCGAGAGCCCGATGTATTTAATAACAACTTTGATTCTTATAGTATTTATATTTCTTTCAAATTATCACAACAATATGGATAGTAATTTAAAAAGTCTATTAAAATCGTAAATCGTTTTTAAATTATACACATAAAGAGGTAATTTTATAAAATCAAAAATGTAAATTAAATTTATTTTTGTTAAGCGGAACACGACCGGGTTCAATGAATAGGTAATTATTTCGTTCTTATAATAAACAATCTAAAAAGTTTTGTCGCGATAAGAATAAGACATAAAGGGTAAATATTGAGAGTAGAAGGCTATTATGATCATATCGTATAAACTTATAAAAAATAAAATAATGAAAAGCCGAACTCCTATAAAAAAATATTAGTCCCTAAGCAAATGGAAAATAAAAAGGTCAAACACATCAAAGGAATCGATTACATCTGTCATATCTTGACTTGGTACAGGTATTTTTTTTTTATTGAGAAACTGGTGGATTAAAACTGGTTTTATAGCTAGCTAAACCTTTCACTTGTTTTACAGACATATAAAATTCAATTATTGTTATCAACGTTATGCAAACAAAACAAACAGACACAAAAGCTAAAAATGTGATAAAAATCGGTACAGCAGTCAGCATTGTATAAAAATCTTCATCACTATAAAAACAAACAATAATACATGTTTTTGTGTTTCACTAACATCCTTTTTGTGCATGTATATTGTTCGGCAAGTCTTGCATCGTTGCACTAAAATGGCCTGAGATTGATGGAATGATAGGAAGTATGATATCCCTCTGCTTTTGTATGATCATACTTTGTCACAGAGTCTATAATCTCTTCAAATTCTTTGTTATTTCTGATGCAACGATTTCAGTGCCCCAGAGTTAACACCTTTTCTGGTGTGTGCTTTCTTAATTTAAATCGATTTAAGTGAAATCTCAATTCAGTTTTTTCGTTTTGTTTTATTTTTGATGTTAAAACAAGCTACATCTACAAACCCTTTTTTTAATATGCTTTCTAAGATTAAAAAAGAAAATAAACAACAGTTATGTACCATTCCATCTGTCAAAAATGGGTTTCAGAATAAAAAGCAATTTACAAGTGCAAGGTTATTTCAATGATTGTTTTCTAACAATGGAAAGTTTTCTAAAACGTGTGATTACTTGAAATGATATTTTCAATCATTCCGTGAATTTATATTTTTACAAATAAAAGGATCATAAAATATGGAATAGTTATTTAGGAAAGTTTCGAAATACAACAATAATAATTACTTTTTTTTCGAATTTGCTGTTGTGAACTTGCATTTCCCAAATTGCATGTACGGAGTTATCTCCCCTTGATCACCACTTCGATGTCTTGACATAGGAGAAGCCGTTAAAACGTGGCGCTTCCAAGTGGAACTCAATAATTCGACTCCAGTGTTATTCGACGTAATGCATCTCTAGTGTGACCTTCAGTGAAGATTGGTTATTATAAAACAAATGACACATACATTAACAACTATGGATTACTGTACTGCCATCTAGAATGAGCAAGGCCCATACCGCATTGTCAGTTATAAACCCCGAAATCACAAATGTAAAACAATTCAAACGAAAAAAAATCTTAAGAAAAAAGGCCTAAATAATGTTCTAAACAAAAACACAAAAACAAATATGTAAAACAAAGCAATAAACAACAACCACTTATTTACAGGCTACTTACTTGGGACAGGCACACATATACAGAATAGGACGAAGTTAAACATGTTAGCCTCGATTCAAATCATTCACTTAACCTGGGACAATTGTGTAACAGTACAACAAAAGAACGAACTATAACAATCAGTTAAAAAAAGGCTCAAATCTTCAGATGGATACAAATAGAAGTACATGTATAACAAACAAATGTGGATGTAACCAGGTACTTGTACACCCCAACATAAAAAAAAACAATGAACAGATCTGAGAGTACTCAAAGTTACTGACAGCTAGTTTAAAGCCAATAACAACAAACACCAAAAAAATCATATATTTAATACTAATGCATATGTCCATCATGTTGTTAGCACATTCATTATTTGAAATGAAAACAAAATGTCAAAATCGAAAATTCACCAAAGATATAGACCGGGAGAAAGAAGAAAAACGTTGATTTACAAATTATTTTATCATTACAACATGACAACTAAACGATCTCGAAAAAATGGTCATTTATAGATTGCATTTGCTTGTCTGTCTTTTCATTTTTATGTTTATATCAGTATATATGACCATCTTCAGTTTAAGTTTGTCACCTCGAGAAAAAATCATATGGCGTCTAGTCTTATATACGAACGAAATGTTGATGGTCTTCTCTCAATAAATAATTCAAAGTCAAGTGATTCTGTTGACACATCTTTCTCGAACTTAACACACATGAAACATCAGACACAGCTAAGTTTATCTCATATAATGACTTACATTAAAAATTGTCAATGATTGTCAGTTGAAAACAAAATTTTACGACAAAAGAAATGATTTCCATGAAACCACATTAAAGCAACGCCTTAATATAAAGTATGCATCTCTCGATTGAAACGCTTAGGCTTAATATCCAATTGAAAAAAAATACGGCTGCCTTAACGACAAATTTTACGTTATGGAATGTAAATTTCACACAACGGATATTTTCAGTTCCATCCTCCTTTCCACCGAATGTGACCCACTCAAAAAGATTTCTCTCTGTGCATTTGAACTAACATCAGCAACACGACAGATGCGACATATTGAACACATGAGATTACAAACGGTTTTTGATGTGTGGGGTTTATATTGATCACTGTCTAATTATTTTCTATGTTGCGGTTTGTGTACTATTGTTTGTCAGGTGATCTTGTTTGCAATGGCGTTGTCAGCTTTGTTTTTTACTTATAAGTTTGAATGTCCCTTAAGTATCTTTTACGTTTATTGTATATTTCTCTGCGCTTATTTGGTATACTACACAATGATGAAGAGATGTACATACTAAATTGATCACACGGACAATATTTATAAATAATTCATAACTTTCTAAACAGCGGAGACAATACCATATCTTGACTGTGTTCGATAAGTTAATGTCCATCTGTAACGCCCACTTGTCATATAGTACGTGATAAAGACATTTAAACTGTATTTAAATGTTTCAGACTTCTAAATCAAATAATCAAATAATACTATTAACTAGCAGAGGACTAAACCTTATTGAATACTTAAACTTTCTTATTTTTCTTGTGCACCTGCATATACGTTACTCGTGTACATGTATTCTTTTTAAAGCCCCAATTGACGGCCTCTTATAGACTGGGTGAACGTAAAATTACTGTTAACGATAGCCGATGATAAACAAGTGAAATGTAATTGATTCAGTACTATTACCAACATATGTATCGCGGTTGTCCACGCTGTTATGAAAATGATTATATAAGCTATTGCCCTTTCAGAACGATCAGTACCCTTATTATAGCCAGCAAAGCTAAATTGTACACCAAATTCGACAATTGACACTTAATAACAGTTATTGTCATTAACATTTCCTATATGAAAATTGTTAAATGGAATTAGACTGCTGATACACAAAAGGGAACAATTCTCGTAGAAAATGTAGCATGTATCTATGTTTCAATGGAAGAACTACTTAGCATAAGTAGAGGTTTTTTTTTTTGGTCCAATACTGCAGTGAAAATTTTACATAACATTTCATTTTATATAAGATAAAATAAAAATCTCATTACACTTTTCTTAAAACATAAACAAACGAATAAAGCAATCGAGAAATAATACGCTTCTTAAATTGAGATTTCGTTCTTTTATTTCAGTTTTTATTTTAAACTCTATTATTGTATATTTAAAGTAAAAATAGAAAAATAATTCAGTTGAATGGGTTGAGAAATATTTTACTAATATTTCCTTCTTATAAGGAAGATAGACACCATTACACTAAAATTGAATAAAGATAATTATAAATAATAAATGAAATAAAAACGGCACAAGATAATCCGATCTATAGACTCGTGTGTAAACAACATAATATATGATTTATAAAAAATGTAATAATGTACCATAGCCACAAGTAAAATGTTTTATCATGATAAGATTGTAGCTGTTATTATTTGTTAAGATTCTTTGTTTCTCAACTAAACAGATTATAGATAGATGTATTTTTAAAATGTTTTAAATATATTGCCTTTTTTATCGAATGATATTTGCCATTGCTGTTTATTGTTTTAAAAAATAAATTGATTACTTTTGTTAATTCATTTTCCTTACTTGTAAACCATACAACTCTTCTTTATTATTATCTTGTTATTTAATTAAAATTATCAATTAATTAGGTGTATATTAACATCAACAATGCATTTTCTTTTCCCAAACAAAAATTTATACTAGTTGATTGCTAACCAATATCGACTTACACCAGTGATGTTAAAATATAGCAAATCAATTATAAAAAAAATCAGAAACAACCTGAGTGTGTAAATCGGAAAAAAACATCAATTAAAACAAGCCAGCTGGGTGCATTGTCACAGGACGAGTTCTGTCTTATTAATTCATTATCTATATAACGTAACCACAGGTGTATTTCCCTTGTTCCGTTGATTGATACCGTATGATTATGTTAGTTTTTCTGAACTTCGCCTTCTTGAATTACCTTTGATTCAAAATTTTGCATCGCAAACTTTTACATGAATATCTATATGAATTTGTAAGCCGATTTAATAAAATCTTAATATAATGCCAGCATTAGATGATATTTTTAAACATGGTTGTAAACTGGTTCTACACTCATGTGATGTGTTACTTGATGGTATTCTTTTTTGAACCTTTTAATGGTCTATATTTTAATATGAACGGACGCTAGTATTGTTCATTAATTTGTACTTTAGTTTGGCGCTCTGACGTCATCGTTAGTTATGAGTCAGGAAATGACAATGACATGAAATTATTTCACGCATCAAACTGGTAGAGTAGATGAAAATAATGATGATGATTGAGGAGGAATACGAGGAGGAGGAGGAAGACGAAGAGGGGGAAGATAATAAATTTCTTTTCTGAGTTCATGACATAAAGGTCAATGTAACTGATTCTATTGAATTTCATTTGGAATAAGGGTCATTATTCAATAAAACATTACATAAAAAGCAATTGTTTCAAAAAGCGTCTTCTTATGACAAAATTAAATGTTTATCTACTACTATGCGAAGGTTTCCTATTTCTCTCCATTGTTAAACCTATCATCTTCCTTGTTTTTGTCTTTACAAATGTATATTTTAAACATACACGTATTTTTTAATTGAATTTTCGGTACACCTTTGATATTTAGATAAAGCGTATTTGTGTGACTGTGAACATTGCTTTGAAACACGGAAATATACATTAAACATTGTCCCTTGTTACAGTAAGACTTCCTTTAAAAACATGGATTATAGTTTGAATATTTTGTTATCGTTTCTACATTTATTGATGTATGTTTTTTCATTGGATCAAAACCATACGAGTAAGTGTATTTTCATACAAAACTAGGTCAACCAGCATGTTGGGTGTACCACCAAGACAACAGAAGTCACCTTGAAATAACTTGCATCATTTCAACACGTAAACTTCAACCAGATTTGACAACTTTTGCTAACAAAGAATGTGATACCAATTCAAACACATTCAGCATCAGGATTCGTATACCATGTATAAAGTCGTGTAAAAATGAATATTGTTTCTAGTGTGATCTAACGCAAATTATTAACATATACAGATGCTATCAATAATCTTGGTTCCCCAAGGGTGACTGGGGTATAGAAATATGGTCACTTGGTCTTCTCCCGACCGGCGGTAAAACGCGTGCCGAAGTGGGGCGTCCGGTTGGCTGTGCGGGATGTATCAAGTTCGCAGTCACGTCCGGTCAGAAGGGGGACGTTAAATCCGATGTTTCGTGTAAAGAAAGTGCCACACTCTTTGCACGTTAAGAACCCTTGCATCAACTCTGTGAGGGGTACGTAGGTGGCCTGTTGCAAGGCAAAATTTCTGTCTCTATCCAATATACCCTCATTTTCCAGTGGCAGTCCAAATTTCCCCGACCATCATCCCAGATGGCCTCTGTTGTATCCACCTACCTATTGTATTTATTGGATACTTGTTCTCGTCCTGAATATGCATGAAATATTTGCCACTGGACGTTAAGCAACCAAAAATCAATCAATCAATAATCTTGGTAGTCATTTGAGTTTGAATTATAAGTTTTATTTCCTGTAATGTTGATAGCAGGATTTTACTACTGCAAATACAACAGGACAAACTACAATCAATAATATAAAAAATAAAACATCAGAGACAGACCAAAACTGTAAAGCTATGAACACATATCCTAGCAACATATACCATTGATCGCGTCAATTAAATTGGAAAGCTGTAGCTGTCTTTAACACCTACAAATACATATTTTCTTAAGGATATAACATTTTAAATAGACGGCTTTTTGTTCATTTTAAGTGTAGAATAATCCGGTTAATTTTGTATAAATTAAGGAAAAACGGAATAATTATTTACACCAATCAACAGCCTTACTGAATTGTACGGAAGCTACACATTTGTAAATACCAACTCAGGTTAGGGTTATAGTTGATGTGTTTCCCTCGATTTTAGTTTATATCCGCTGATTTGTTTTCTCTCGATCGATTTCTAACTTTTGAAAAGCGGTATACTTTATTCACCTAAAAAAAACGTACTACGGAAGAACAAAAAATAAAAAATGTGGAATAACCACAATTTGGTAAAACTTCTAATGAGAACAAAAAAAGGAGTAAAAAGACATTATAAGCAAAAAGTGAGTTCGTAATATTGTTGATATTTTACCTGCATTCGATAAACTTTTATTCAGAACAAAGGCAAGCGTTAAAAGACCGTATACACAAAAGTGTGAATGAAGTGTTGTTGCTATTTTATCTGCATTTGCCTCATTACTTAAATGAATTAAACATCAAACGCAGATAGACGGAGACAAACTCATTAGTCGTTACAACTGAAACAAATTAATCACTAATCTGAAGCCTGTAATCACAGCTTGTCGTTTGTTAATGTGCAACTTATTTATTTTTCGTTAATGTTTTGTACATAAACAAGTCTGTAATTTTTAGTTTAATCGTTTAAAGTCCGTTAGTTTTCTCGTTTAAATTGTTTTGAATTGTCATTTCGGGGCCAAGTATAGCTGACTATGCGGTATGGGCTTTTGCTCATTGTTGAAGGCCATACGGTGACTGTCGTTGTTAATTTCTGTGTCATTTTGGACTCTTGTGGAGAGTTGTCTCATTGGCAATCATACCACATCTTCTTTTTTATAATAACAATCATTGTAATTCGCTATTTTACTTTTATAGGTTTTCAAGAAAATACCTTTATAAGCACCTCAAATATAACCAGCTGTGCTGCCAACACAACAATTACAATACTTGATTTAAATATGGAGCAATATCCAACAACTTGCTCAGACTACAGGCATTGTAATCTGACAGAAGAACAGGAGACTCGCATTAAGATGAGTTGTAATAAAGAAACATCCTGCACTATCTCAAATATTATTCCAAATGCATGCTTGTTAAAAAATTATGGACACGTATCTATTTCGTATTCATGCACAAGTAAATATTACATTAGATCATTGAGTTTTTGTGAATAATGGATTTTACTAAATAATGAAGTAAACAGAAAACAAATAAAATATTTTACAAAACAATGATAATTTTTGACAACGAATAAACAATTTGTTTAAAACTTTTTCAACAATGCCGATATGTTGTAAGTTACCAGTACTTCATTGAAATAAACCTACAATAGCTCCCATGGCAAACAAACTTGAAGAAGTTTCCGTTTATAAATTCAGTTCAAATTTGAATAACTGCTTGAAGAATTTAGGGAATCATTGAATTATTCTACGCATGAACAATGTAGTAGTTAGAGAGGTTCAACCTTGCTTAAATTAGCTAAAAAAATTGGTGTTACTTTACGAATGTACATTGTACACGTTTTTGCAACCTTGATGCAAAAGTTTCACCTAAGTTAGCATGATAAATATAATACGTTTCGTGTAAAACTAAAAGTAGAGTACACGACTATTAACAGCTTAACTTCAATCAAGGTTTTCGAAGGTTTTAATTTGACTATTGGTTTTCGGTATATTTACATGATTGCTTTCAGTTAATTAAATTTAGATTAAGAATGGAAATAAGGAATTTGTTAAAGATACAACAAACCGAACAAAGAACAGCAAACCGGCAATGGCTACCAGTTGGTCGAGAAAGTCAAGCACCAAAAGGCGGTCTAGCCCCTAAACAAAATCGTGTAATTATTCTGTAAAAATGAACTTCACACTCAACTCCAAAACATACAAATGAACTAAGATTAATAAATGTACAAACCTAACAAAAGCCAAAGGCTCCTGATTTTTAACGTTTGTAAAAATGCAGCGGTGTTAAACATATTTTGTGAGATATCAGCCCTCCCTATATACATCTATCTAATGTTGAAAAAACAAACATACAGCAATACGCAAAAGCACTTTTACATTCTGGGTTAATTAAATTGATTATGATTTACATAGTCAGAAACAGGTTTAAAGAAACGTAATATTCAAGAAAAGAATGTTACATATATATGTTTATACATTTATTCTACATATACTTGAATTCTACATATACTTGAATTATATTTAAAAAAAATCTATTACAGGAATTGTTCACGGTAGTTGTAATTTCGAAAATGATCTGTGTGGTTGGTCGGTCAGTAGTAATGATACTTACCAGTGGATACGTGAACGCAGAAAATCTCCTGAAACCTATACTGGACCAGACAGAGACACAACTTCGTCTGGTAAAATAGCAATACAGACATGAATTTCAAAAACATTACACTTAAAAAAAAATACATTCACAATAAAAGAAATTGTGTGGATGATATTTTTGTGTGGATTAATATCAAATCGAAAATGAGTAAATGAAAGATTTCGATTAAAAAAACTACATATAAAAAGAAGTTGCGGTATGATTGCTAATGACACAACTGTCCACAAAACACCAAAAGACACAAAAATCAACAACTTTAGATCACCCTACGGCTTTCAACAATTAGCAAAGCCCATGCCGGATAGTCAGCTATAAAAGGCCCCTAAATGACAAATGTTAAACGATTTATACGAGAAAACTAACGGCCTAATTGATGTACAATAAATGAACGAAAAACAAATATGTAACACATCAACATACGACAACCAATGAAATACTGGCTCTTAACAGGCATATACATACAGAATGTTGCTGGGCTAAACATGTTATCGGGATCCCAACCCTCCCTCTTATCTTGAATAGTGTTGTAAGAGTGCAACGTAAGAACAAATCATTAAAATCAGTTGAAACTCATCAGATAATTGCAAATGATATGTGTTTTGCGTATTCATATTAAAGATGGATTAGGTGGATGCATTTATTTTATAAGAGAATCTCCAAACATGAATTTTTAATAATCATTTTGTTTTAATGTTTTATGCGTTTCCTTTAGCTTTTTTTCTAGATTTTTTTTCCTTATAGTTTTACAAAATTTAACACTCTATAGTTAATATTGTCTTTGTTTGAATGTTTTAACGTGAAAATTCAAAAGTTTTCAATAAAAATAGACATAAACGGTTAATTCCCTGCATAGATACATGTACAGCTACAATTTATGTACGACTTGTATTTGTTCACAATATGATTTGTTTCATTTATCCTAATGTATTAATGACTTTGCATCGTGATTAAGAATGCTCTTGAACAATATAAACTTAATTGCACCATCATGGATAACATGGCGGAACAATTTGAAATCCTTAACACGAAAACAATTGACAACGCCTTCGAAGAAAAAGCACTAAAAAGGTACCAAAAAAAAAACCACAAGTTCACAAAACACTAATATATATAAAACCAACGACAGGCGATACTTGAGTATTACTATAAACATGATATAGAAATGGTAATTTGCCAGTTGGAAGTTGGTAAAAATCATCTCTTCTTTCCAAGTGTTGTATTTTCAACCGATCTGCATTGTCAAATTCAAAATAAAGGCAGATTTAACTGTTGTATTTTATTGTATTTAAATGGGGATAATGCTTTCAATATAGTCTCCAAACTTTGAATAATGTAGTGTTAAGACTTCATCTATAAAGCTGGAGGTTAAGTTTAAAGATAATGTTACACAATATCATCAGAAGCTCATGTATGACGTGAATTCAAAACGAACCAGGCCAAAAACTAGGGACAGTCTGGTGGAAGGTTTATAGATTTTGCCCATATATTTGCACCCATCGTGTTACTCATGGTAAAAAGTCTGATTTAGTCACAATGTAGAAAAATAACGATAGTGTAGTTCCGTATGGAACATTTGTGTGCCATCTATATTTTATAGCGGCCATATAACTCGTGATAACGTCTATAAAACAAATCCCTGTACATTCAGGAAGGCATTACGAAAAAGGAGATTACGAATTAGGAAGTTCATTATAGCAGAGTTCAATTCGAAATATTCAGACGATACGGAAGATCCCTGTAAAATTATATGGTGATCACAATTTTGATCTTTCTGATATCATGTTCAATTTTGTAGTGATGGTATTATTCTTATCTTTTATGCTAACAAATATCTTTAGGTGATGGATACTACATCTACACTATATCCACAAATAGATCGCAACCAAATGAGGAAACTGATTTACTTTCTGGTTTGATAGGACCAAATCCAAAGCAGTGTTTGACGTTTTGGTATCACATGTATGGGGAACAAATCAACACATTGCAAGTATTCAAACTAAACGATAAACGTATTATTGAACTGTGGAATGAATCAGCAAACCAAGGAAACAAATGGTATTTCCAGTCTCTGTCATTGACTGATATAGACCCGTATCGAATTAAGTTCAAAGCTATTCGTGGTAACGGAAATAAAAGTGAAATCGCTATTGACGATATCTCCATTACCAACACTGATTGTAAGAAAGGTATAACCGTACCTCTCTTTAAATAAAAAATAATTTCTAATAATCTTGGTTTATAATTTGGATTATTATAATTCCAATACAAATGATGAAAACATGTTTGAATATTCAACCTCCTTATGTATTTTCAGTAAAAATGTTCAGCAAACTAATCACTTGTTCCTCGAATAAGCAATTATTACTGGTAATTTCCAGCTTTTTCTTTACAATTATATGCAGAATGAAATACCCAATCACTTAATTAGACCATTTTATGGAGTATAGTTGATTATTTCTTCGAGACAGAATTTAAATTTTGCATGTGTTAGTTCGGGATAAAAGGTGAAAAAACGAAGGCTTTGTTATTTATTTATTTTTTTATGATAATGAACGAGATTTTTGGTTCTTTTGATTAATGGCTCTACATGAGTTGACATCATTACAGTATTTCTGTATTCCTTTCTGCGTTCAATATGGTGGCTAATATAATGAACATTTATTGGTAGAACCAGAAGCTTACCCGTCAATGTACCGTGTATGCAGCTATGAGTATATGGGGAGATTAAGTTACGCATCAATGAAGAGACAATGGATTGTTTGAATAAATTATCGAACCATTTTAGATATACAAATATATTTCTGTCATGCATAGCTGCTCTGTCTTCTTTACTGGGAACTGGTCGTTTTTAAACAACACATATGTTATATTCTAACTTTCATCAGCCCTCACGCATCACTATGGGACATTATTTCTCGAAATGTGACTCTAGGGCAGTATAATTATTACCGCTAATGTTATAACTACCAACTAATCATATTTTTTATAGGTTTTAGCCTTGATTGCAACTTTGAAAAAGATAACTGCAAATGGAATGTTCAGCATGAATCTGAATATATGTGGACTGTAATGTCTGGTGGAACTCATCATAATGATACCGGACTAATGGTTGATCATACATACGGATTGTGTAAGTTGTTTATAGAAATTCTATATTAGCTGATATTGTATAATAATCATGATAAACACATTTTGATTCTGGAACAGTATATGTGAACCTGAAAAGGAACGCTACAATACAGAAGCTTTAAAAAGTTAAAAACCTAAAATAAATTGTTAAATAGTCGACATGCAGTTTTACACGAAGCACGTTAAGAGACATTATTGGAAAGGTCCGTCCACTTAACGTAAACGTTTACATTTTATGTCAGTTGTGTTGTAAGTTTTTACTGCCTTGATTAAATTCCTGTCTGTTTGAATTGGTCACCTACTTGTGATAAAATATGAGCAAAAGCCAACAGAGAATTGTTCAACGAATAAATAGAAAATAAAATTACAGGGATAAAAGCAGCCAGCAAACACGTTGAGATAGAGTTATAACCAAAATAAAACACAAGAAAAGTCCTTCATTTTCTTCACGAATGTCGTTACCATTGTTAATAGTGTTGTCAAATCGTACACTATAGCCTAACCGGCTACTTGGATAATCGTTCGACCGATTAACCGATTAACCGGTAGTTTAAGTTGGCGTTTGAAAGCCTTATATCTTTAGTACCCTACACATAACTATAAGATGTGGTATGAGTGTCAATGTGACAACTTTCCATCCAAGTCATTTTACACTTTTTGAATTAAAGTTTGTCCTTAAGCATTATTAGGCTTGTCTGTGAGCATTCCTTGTGAAGTTTGCTTTTTAATGTTCAGATAATGTAAACAATTGATCTGTCAAATTAATTAACGCGACGACAATTTTGAAAGAAAACATAACTATTTAATGATTTCAATCCAAATTTATATCCAATCTATTAAAATTGAAAAAAATGTCTGGTTAACCGGTTAGCGTTTTTGGTATTCGGTATTCGGTCGTTCGACCGGTTAACCGTTGACAACACTAATTATTAAGTATTAATATTACCCTTTTACAGTGAGATCAATTCTTCATCCATATAAAGCCTGAACATTATTACGTTTGCTATAATAACCATAACATACGAATTCAAAATTTGAGATGAATGTTATTGGGTGTTACAAATAAGGGTAACCCTCTGTGCAGTTCTTTACCTTAGAAAATAAAAAAATGATTTAAAAAAAAAAACATCTTTTTCAACTGATTTTCAATACTAAATGTACAATCTATATGTATGGTATTTTCCCCAACATTGACGATTTATTTGAAATATTATCATAATCATACTTTCAAGAACTAACACATTACATGTTAACACTATTAGATATATAAGACAAACAATATTGTTGTCAGTATATAAAAAATAGACAGTTCAGTTTTGGGATCAAGTGTGGTGTTGGGGATACTAATAGATTTAAACGCCATTGCTGTTAATGAACACGGTCGCCGTTAATGTTTTATGTGTCTTTCACACTAGTGAAGACCGTACAGTTGCTTGGGGGGGTGGGGGGGTGGGGGTGGGGGTAGTTGTCTCATTGGCAATCATACCACACCTGCTTACATGTATTTTGTTATGAATATGCGCTACGCCTTTGTAATGTTTTTTTTTTGTTTACCATACTAATTCAAGTTGTTATACCCAACAGATGATGGCAATTACATATACCTCAATGCTTCAAACATAGAGTCCGGGAAGAAATCAAATTTCACAAGTGTGAATGTGTCTCTAGAAGGTGAAGCGTGTTTCACTTTCTGGTTCCATATGTATGGAAACGAAAATGGAATGTTAAATGTTTACCTTGTATCAGAGAATATGACACAAAAATTGTGGTCAAGATCAGGAAATGAACCAGATTTATGGCAGTTATCATTCGTTGATATTTCAATGTTAGATCCATACCAAATGACGTTAGAAGGGGTTGGAGGTGCAAAAAATAGAAGTAATATAGCAGTAGATGATATTTCACTGCTGCCCGGGTCGTGTAATACAAGAGGTATTTTTATATAATCTAAAGTAAGCTCGATATATTAGCGTTGGTGCTGTGTCGACCTTTAGTTGTTTTTGTTTATCTGAAGTACAAAATATTATCATCACTCGGCTAACAATTGTGACTTAAATTGAGAATAGAGAGATGAGAAATATGGCGAAGCGACAACAATCCGACCAAAGAGCAGAAAACAACCGAAGGCCTTCAATGGATCTTCAACACAGCAAAAAATTCCCACACCCGGAGGCATACTTAAGCTTGCCTCTACACACAACTATGGACTAGTTCGGTGATAACGAACGTCATACATACCTTCGAAATATATAAATGAATTGAAATAAAAACTCAATCATGAGTAGCAAAAGCCTCCTGACTTTGAACAGACGCAAAAATAATGCTGTTTTAAACTAATATATGTACTATTTGTTTATGTTGTAATTGTCAATTTAGACGTTTTCAGAAAAGAAGAAAACAAATTATTTATAATAACCAAAGATTTTCTTGATGTTGATATGTTGACATTTGACCGGTTTTACCGTTTGTCGAAACATTTCACAACCCAGACAAAATTTTGCTACCTTATGCGTACAACAAGGATGTTTTTTCGAAAGATGTTTGTATATTATCTTTTTGGGGTACGTTTATTTTCAAGTTGGTCAGGAGATGTGTATAAAATAGTAAATTCAGGTAAATTGCTGGATTATTATCTTCAAACTATTTTGGCACTCAGATACATATTTAAGGGAAATCGATTGTTTTGGGTTTGGTTTTTGTATTGTATACTGAAATAAAATTTGAACGACATCGTATGCTTTTATTATTATACTAACAAAATATCCCGCAAATACCAACTGAATAAATAGATTTGACACAACCATGATGTTGAAAGGTTTTCAATGTCTATTTCTTTCCTTTATCATGAGTGCTCTATTAAGGTAGCACAATACAAAGATTTTATAACTCCAGCTCCCAAGTTTTAAAATGCTGTAACTTTCTTAATAATGCTTGAAAATTTATAAAAGTGGTAGTTTTGGATAGTTAACAGAATACTCTTAATACATTAATGCAATGTTAATATTATGCAACACTTATGTAACCAATTATAATGTTAACTGTATCTAAAATAGTTTTCACCAAATTTCCACTTTCAAATGAAATTAGCTTCGGTATAGGTATCCCTAAAGGGTTGATTTTATTATATGTTGTTTCTATTACCATTATCTACAAAAGGGTGTCTCCGATTTCAGATAGAATGTATCGATCAAATTTTACAACTGATTAAACATTATCTTCTTTTATGGGGTTAGGATGTTCACACTAATTAGAGATTTATGAGAGAATGGAATTCCATAGGGACAATTTGAGACACCCTTTTGAAGCCCATGATGTGTTGATTAAGATTCCGTTAAATTTTTCTGTATATGATGATAGAGCTAAATTCATTCAAGTGAACTGACCAAGATTTTGCCACTAATTACATAATAATTGATTACATAATGATTGCATAATAAAAATATTGCATTCGTTTAAAAGATTATTCTTTTATCTATCTATATATTACTCTTTATTATTTTTTATGCATTCATAAAAAAGTTACAGCCTTTTAAAGGTTAGTGATTGGAAGTAAAGAAATCTTTGTATTGTGTTACCTTAAACTATCGAGCAAATACGACAATTATTATTTCAGCTTTCATCTTGAACTGTAACTTTGAATCAGGAAAATGTAATTGGTTGGCAAATTCTAACAACATGACCTACATATGGACAACGAATAAAACAGGGGACAGTACGAGGAGACCAGATAATGACCACACCATTGGAACTGGTATGGGTATACATTATAATTTACTAACTACATATTATAAGTTTTCATGTTTTTGTTGTTTGATGATTACATTATTGTGAAATTTAAGTCAAGCGATTGTTATTTTAATGACGACTACCAACAAACTTTATTGGCAACTTTAATTAACTGTATTTAAATAATAGTGATGACGTAAACTGATTTCGAGACAACCGACCATATCATGATTGGTATTGTAAATAGTACCTATGAATATAAACAACCTTAAAAGAAATGATTTTAAGAATCTTTTCATGTATTCAATTTATAAATGATATGTTTTCACATCAATTTATTCTTTCTAACGCCAACATCAATGATGGGTTCACAATGTGTGTAACATTGAAAAACTCATATCATTTCACTTCCTCATATTTTCTTAATTCGAGATGCAGTGAAGATTTTGAGGGATTTGATAAAGCATTTGCAACCGTGAGTGATATAGATGACGTGACGTCTAAATTTTTTTTTTCGTTTAACTGTTGTGACTTTTTTCATGCACTTTGTCTATAGTTAGTGCACATCTTTTAACAAAAATCTGATGTAAAAGTAAAAAAGCTCAACGATGCCAGTTTCTTAAAAATGATATGACGTCTGCTTGCCAATTGGACACATGTCTTGCAGATTCCAAACGACGTCGAAATATAGATCCCTTTACAAAAGGCAAAACCAAGACCGTATAGCCGGGTAAAATGGACCCAAAACTATAAAATATGAAACAGCTTAATTCATGAATTAAAAACTGACAACCAAGAAATAGTGTTGAACGCGTCGTAAACCAGCAAGAAAATAAATCAATATAATATCAACACTTTTGTTCGGTGTCGAAAACACTTTTTTGCCTATCTAATGTCTGCGTCATTGTCCTGTCATATTGTTATGTCATGGAAATCTGTTCCATATATCCATATATACCTGTGCTTGTACATATAATTATTACTCAACTTAGCAAATTTACTTGACCATTTCGGGAAATAGGTATTTAGTCGGATCTTAACACGTACTTGTGATTTGTTTAAAACCGGTTTTGATAAAAATAAACGACGAAATGTCGAAATGTTCAGGACTTAATTAAATCCGTATTTCGGTAAGATGGTGCAAGCATACGATTTTTATTGCGTTTTACACTTTGAGAAGCGAATAATCTTTAACTACTTAATTCAAATATTGTGTTAAAACGTTAATTATGAGTTATGAAAGTCAAGTGGCTCGAGCAGTTTTCTGAGGAAGTTTTAAAATGATTACATACCAATATAAAGAACCGTTCATCATTTTTGAAAAGGACTATGAACGAACATCGAGTAATTCTTCTTCCCTTGATGATAGATTGATTTGGAAATGAACCAGAGTTATCTAATGGTAATCACAGAGAGGGACTAGCAAGCAATTTTTAATTGTAGCTTATTCAACGTTAAAACAATTTTCCACTATAAACGAATGTTACTTTATACAAATATAAAGACGTTGTTAGCTAAATCTACAAATTTTATAAGTTATTATGATTTTTTATTAAAATAGATTAATATGCTACTCAACTTCTCTAATTTTTATTCATTACAAAGACAGGACGTGAGTATACAATATCAGATGCTGTTGTCAATAAATTGTTATTTTAAACTTTTTGTTCTATTTTTATCTTTTTTAATTTTTCGTTCCAAAAGTTGATGGGCATTTCCTCTACATTCAAGTAAAAGATTCAGGAATGTTTGGTATGAATTCTAAATTTACAAGTACCATTATCCATCCTGATGGTGATATTTGTTTAACTTTCTGGTATTATATGTTTAAACTAAATCCAGATACCTTAAGAGTTTACACAGAATCAGGAAACACCACTCAGCTGCGTTGGTCACAGAATGGAAGTAACTTAAACCAGTGGAACTTTGCTAGTTTTACAATTTCTAAATCAGAACCGTACAGGATTATATTTGAAGGGGTTCGAGGAACTGGTTATTGGAGTGTAATAGCATTAGATGATATTTCACTACTTGAGCGTTCGTGTTCAGGTAAGACTGTTCAAAGGTGGAAAGCATAGTTTTATATTAAATTTCACATTACCTCTATCTTTACATGTGCATATTATAAAAAAAATGGCATTTGGTTGGCCTGTATGAAGTGAACCAGAAATGTTACGTTAACCACAAATTTTAAGTTCCCAGAATTGAATATTTTTTTAATAAGATACAATGTAACCCAAATAATTAAGTATGTCCCCATAATTATCTATATTACAATAGGGTCTACGGTTCTAACACACTGAACACTCTTCAAAAATACTAGATTATTTTTTTTACCCTATGGGAGATTTTTCCAATCAGCAATCAGCAAACAGCTTAATTCTACCGATATAGCACTAGTAACCCGAATTTAACTTGATCGGACAAAAACGTGTTAACGCTATTTAAATGAGATTGATCGTTATTTGATAAAGATTGACAAAAATTAAAAATTATATTTAATTCATTTCAATTCATATCAATTCATTTTAACGCCAGTCAAATAGATTTCTCTGCAGTCGATCAATTGAAATCAAGTTAGTGGTTAGTTGCGTCAAACTAATAGGCCACGCCCCTGTTAAGCTATTTCAAACATGCATTAATTCGTTTTAAACATGGATGAGACCCGGGCTTTTTACAGGTAAATCACTCAAGCAAAACGACCTCGATGTATCTATCGTTTGGGCAGAATCAATTTGCGCCAATTGCAGTTTTTTGTTTCAAACTTTAAATGCGTACAGTCTTAGTAAAGTCACATGTTTCACAATTTAAACAAGCGATATAATAGGGCGCCCGAATAATACACCTGACATGTTCATATATAAGGAATTAAAATAAAAACATTAAAATATATATGCACACGCGGTTTAAAAATGCAAAACTTGTGAATCTGTTGAAAATAAAATAGTTAGATATATAACATGATTTTAATTTGCTCAAATGCACTAGATCTTTATCGCATATATACATGCGTTTCAAAAATTGCCAAGTTCTATAAAACTCGTGACATGTAAGTTACGTGTGGTCCTTTGCAACTATTTACAAAACTTTATGTATTCCTGTATATTTACCGTTTCTCTTTTTTCTGTTTTACTATAATAATTCTTTATTCCGTAAGAAAATATACAGCTCATAGGATCAAATACATACACAAATTATACAGTTTACTGTATTGTACTCGTATGTAAATGTAGACACGGAAAACTACACAGAAATTACTTATTGTGTACATAATTTAAATCGATGTATTTCATATTTTCGGTATTGACTGTAAAAAGTGCTTAAGTGCAGTATGAGTAAAATACAGAATTAACTCTACCTTTTTTATATTTCTTTATTTTAGAGGTAAGCTGCTGGCCAAGTTCACTTATTCTGTCGCAAATCGTTTACTTCAATAACCAATCAATTGTATTCTGAAAGAAGTTGATTTGTTCTCTGTACGAATACATGAAATATTTCTCACTGAACGTTATGTTTGCAATCGATGATCAAATACAAATCTACAGTATTTATATGAAAGAGACTCAATAATATTTTTTTTTTTATTATTATTCTACATATATTTGAAGGATCGAAATAATCTAGTTCTACAAATGGATGTTATTTAAAGACTTGAAATTTTACAATTATCAAGTGCATCCCTGAAATTTTGATCGACGCACCAAACTTTTCCCTTTCATCGTGCATAGCTCATTTTCCGATTCACTTAAGGTTTCTAACGATCTTCTTACTTGTTCATTGCATTCTAAAATTAAAATCCTACACAAATTGCAAAAACTTTTATTCTCCGGCTAGACTGCGTAAAAGATAAATATTGCTTTCTTTGTGTATACACAATGTTTTGAAGGCCGATATCCAATTTGGCTAAAAAAGAATTAATTCGCGCCACAAGTTAATTACGCGAAGTCTTTTTTTTTGTATCACTTTATCATAAAAACTGCAACATTTATTTGCGCCAATAAAACAATCATTTAATTGTGCAAATATTATAGACTTGTTTTCAAATGTTTCTTCTTAGAGCACTGAGGAGGTCCTTTTCGGTATTTACATGTAGGTTTAGAATTCGCAAACTGAAAGGGCATCCTTAGTGCACTTAGACTGACAAAAAAAGTGCACAATGGACCTGATGGAATGATAGAATTGACACAAAAAACATGGCATACGGAAGGAGAAGTACACAATTTCGAATTTTAGTAATTATAAAGTTATTTAACAGTTGAAGTAAGTATTCTAATGTTACATGTACGTGTAAATATGTTAATAGTTTACAAATTACACCTAACCGTTTTCACAAATCAGTATTTTTTTCGCCCGGGGATCTACACCTGCCAGTAATCTACCTTCAGTAACTTTACAATACCCAGCCGTGTCATTTCCGTATATTGTACATGTAGATATCACGTGTTATACATGTATATACACCAGAAATACCCATTCACGTGATTTTTAATTTCAGAAGAACTCCATATCGGGTACATAAACATTAAATTACAATAATATGAAAAAAATAAATGTTGTTTTAGTAAATGCACCTAGGTATGTATTTGTAAACTTATGTTAATTCGTTATTTCATGTATCTTTTTTTTTGCTTCAATTACTTTTTTGTATCTTATTGACTTATTCGTAAATCGAAAAAACGCACAAATCTGAAATGAATCGTATGCATGGCATTGAACATGTTGAATGATTTCTCTAACTCAAAACTAGTTATACATGTACATGTAGATGCCTCTGAAATTATATTTTTCTCGTTGGGTTGCTTGTCCATTAATTGACGTTTACGCTATATTCTTATGTTCGGTATTTGTGAAAACCGCTCATCTATCAATTTTACAAGAAATATAATACTTGTAAGCCATGAACATTGAAGTTTAACTTGCTATCATTTTTTCGTATACGCACAAACATAAAATAAAATCAAACACCTTAAAGCGGTTTAAATTATGCAGTGCATTTTGAAAATATAGTTTTGAAAAAACGGTTATTTTTGTTCCATACTTTTTCTATAACTTTTCTTAAAAATTAGGACACGTGTCACTGGTTAATATAGAATAAAATTAACGGTACCAATTTTCTTGCACCAGATGCGCATTTCGAAAATACACGTCTCTTCAGTGATTAGAATTTGAGCTGTTTTATAAGTATATATGATGGTGCCTCGTTTTTAAGGGATTGGAATTCTTTAAAATAAATTTATCTTTTCATCCATAATTTTTTTTGGGTTAAAATACACTATAATTTCACTTTTTTTAAATGACAACTTGTAATTACCGGAAGATTTGCAGATATTGACACCTGTGCGTTTGGATTAGCATTAAAATGTTCCTGTATTTTTATAAGAAATACTTTATAACACAATCTTGGACTTGTACAAGTATATATATGCATCTATAAGTCCAAGCATGTGCATACAATAATGCATGTATGTATACGCACGAGTTTCTCGCTACATTGAAGACCCGTAATATAGGCCTTCCTCTTTTGTCTGTTCTATAGTCAGGTTTTTGTCTCTTTTACACATTCCCCATTTCCATTCTCAATTTTTGTAATATACGACGGGGAGCGTCTAAACACCACCTAGGCCGCCTTGGTGCACTAAGCTCAAGAAACTGCACTAAGCCCATGATGGGATGGTGCTATGAATGTAAAAAAGATACCATCGGACGCTGTTTTTCATGAAGATAATGTATCTGATTTTTTTAGTCATTAGAAATTGTATTTCAGTCGTAATTTGATTTTTTCTGTCATTAAAGGTTTTGTCCGACGACACGTGCCAGTAATTAACCCGGTAATAAAATCACTGATCCATGCAGAAATAAACAAACATAACAATTACACGGCTTCCACCTTTTTGTTTGCCGTGTTATATAATTGTTTGTTTTTTGTAAGATTTAAAACAAAACTTTGTATTTCTTTCTTTTTTGTGTGTATTTTTTATAGGTTAATTATTTTGACTTTATGATACTTTTTTGGTTTTTTTTAGTCAAACTTCATTATAATTCGAAGTTGATGTTTTTTGTAAAACATTGTTTTAGGTGGTGTTTGTTTCGTTGTATTTGTAAAATTGTATGAAAGATGGGTTTGTCCTATAATAGAATATGGAGCAGGTTTATGGGGTCAAAAAAACATATTCCTGTATTAACTCTATACATAATAGGGCTTGTAGATTTTTTTCTCGGAGTACGAAAATATGCACCATATGCTGCAGTTACTAGAGACTTAGGAATACCACCTATTTTTGATAAACAGTGGAAAAGTATTATTCGTTTATGGTGTAGATTAAATGACATGTGCTCAAATCGGTTAAATGCAAAAGTTCACAAGTGGGCTGATAGTGTGAGTATTAAGCATAAGTGTGTTAAAACTGGATTTTCTTAGAAAAAAAAAACCTTCTAGCTAAATTCAAGTCATTTATCGTGTCCTGAAAATATGGACACTAACTTTGTTGTAATTTTTTTTTATGTCAAAATTGTTCCTGTAACAAATACCATGCACATAGATATAGGAAGATTTGGTGTGAGTGCCAATGAGACAACTCTCCATCCAAATAACAATTTAAAAAGTAAACCATTATAGGTTAAAGTACGGCCTTCAACACGGAGCCTTGGCTCACACCGAACAACAAGCTATAAAGGGCCCCAAAATTACTAGTGTAAAACCATTCAAACGGGAAAACCAACGGTCTAATCTATATAAACAAAACGAGAAACGAGAAACACGTATATATAACATAAACAAACGACAACTACTGTACATCAGATTCCTGACTTAGGACAGGTGCAAACATTTGCAGCGGGATTAAACGTTTTAATGAATCCAAACCTTCTCCCTTTTTCTGAAACAATAGCATAACATCACAACATAGAAAAACATACAAAATGTACATATATGAGGCTATGAAAGTAAATAAATGGAGTTTACAGAAATAAAGATGATAATGGGATAAGCACTTTAAATTACAGAATAAAGAGATGAAAATATAAAGAATAGATTAAATGATTAATGGTTTCTTAACGACCAGTTACAAATATTACACTCTACCCCTCCATGTTTTTGTCCATCTGATGAGTTAAGCCTATTTAAACTGATTCTTATAGTTCGTTTTTATGTTGTAAATGTACTTTTATACCACTGACCGAGACTAGGGGGAGGATAGGGAGCCCGCTAACAATTTTAACCCCGCCACATTATTTATGTATGTGCCTGTCCCAAGTCATGAGCCTGCAATTCAGTAGTTGTCGTTTGTTTATGTGTTACATATTTATTTTTCGTTCATTTTTTTTTTGTTATATAAATAAGGCGGTTAGTTTTCTTGTTTGAATTGTTTTACATTGTCATATCGGGGCCTTTTATAGCTGACCATGCGGATTTGGCATTGCTCATTGTTGAAGGCCCGGTACGGTGACCTATATTTGTTAATGTCTCTGTCATTTTGGTGGACTATTGTCTAATTGGAAATCATACCACATCTTCTTTTTTTATATTCCTGTGCTTTTAAAATGCCCATTATAGACATATCATGATACATTAAGCTTAACATTTTAATTCATAAATATCAAATAGCGAACAATTTATATATTTATTCAATAACGACAATGTTGCTGCAATAGGTTCCAAAACATCAACAATATTTTATTGAAAAGAAACGGCATTTTATTTCACTTGTTCTTAAAAGCAAAAGATGTTTCATTTCATTTAGTATACGGACACTGTAAATTTTGAATGTAAATGAGTAAAAATTTGTTTATATTTATATATTGTGTCTTATACGGCTCTCATTTATCTTTTAAAATAATTGTTTAGTTCTGGGATTCTCGTTTTATGTTTGTATGTGGTGAGACTTTGAAATAATAATAATGATAAAATATTGAATCTAAAAATATTCAGAAACTATAAACTTTTCTTAAATTTATACTTGAGTCAGAAAATTAAAACCAGCAGTGTCAAATATATTTATTTAAGCTGACAAATATTTTACACTCAGCGGCATTCAATATCATTGACATACTATATAGCACTAATCGCAATATACATGTACGGTTTAGTCACGTTTCTCCAACATTTGATAATTAGACTAAAACAACATAAGGGATTAGGGGGTCCTCATAAGGACTTGCAGCGTGATAATTACATGTAATTCACCTTTATCAGGTCTTAACTGAAATATTGTAAAAAGGGATATTTTTTAAAAATATTTATATCAAAACATTAACAAACCATATATTTTTGGTCGAATATAACCCGAAACGGTTACCTATTTGATTAACAAAATTAAAAAGGTTATTCAACAAAAAAATCCTTAAATAAACAAGGGAAATTCTAATCAAACTGTAAATTTCATAAAAAATTATGAAGAAATAATCTCGAAATTATTTAAAAAAAAATTTTTTTTTTTATTAGAAGTAAAATGAAAAATCGAAATGTTCACTGACTGTACCTCATTTTAGTAATTTATTCTATTACTTGATATATTTTTGTATTTGTGTTACATGTAGATGTTAAAATTTAAAACAAAAATAAAAACCGATGCAAAACAGCCAAGTTTTATTTATGTAAAAAGTCACGAAAAGCGATTGTCTTCAAGTGCGAAGAACCATATATCTACCTAGTCGTTCTGTCTGTATACCACTAAAGCCGAAGCCAGTTTTCGTGGTATGCTGTCTTATCAGATGAAATAGTCAGTCGTATATCTGTCCACTTTTTCAACGAAAACGGAGCTGATACAATTTGGGTACATTACGTTGCGTCGTGATCTATATATATATATAGTGTTTTTAAAACTGTGGGAACTGGCTTGGTGAATATTGTGCACTAGTCTACTAGTATTTTCGATTTGTTACTTAAGCTTTGGACAATTAATGCAAGTTGACTAAGAATTTTGAATAAACTGTATCGGTGATAATCAGCTGCGTTTTGTACTTTTATATAAGATTAATGACTCACGATATATAAACTCTTAATAGCTTTCAAAATATAAAATGATAATTTTTATTCAAGATCGCAACATTGTAATCTATAATACATAATTATGAAAAATAGAGAACAAAATTATGAAAAAAAGCAACAAAAAAAATGCTTCCGGCCGTATGGTAACGGATACTGGATGTGTATTGATTGATAATTTAGTCGTAGATTATTTGTTGCTTGTTTATGTATGTTTTTGTACAGTTTTTTTATTGTTTTGTTGCACCAATGTCTCAAGATAAGGGGGAGTGTTGGAGCATGCAATTCGGTGGTTGTCGTTGCTGTGTAATATGTTCGTTTTTTGTTCATAAATTAGGCCATTTGTTTTCTCGTTTGAAGTGTTAAACATTTGTTTTCTCGGGTCCTTTTAAAGCTGACTATGCGGTATGACTTTGCTCATTGTTGAAGGCCGTACGGTGATCTATATTTGTTAATGTATGTGTCATTTGGTCTCTTGTGAATAGTTGTTTCATTGGCAATCATACCACATCTTCTTTTTTATGTATAATTGTTTACTTCTGTTTCATTTGGTCTCTTGTCGAGAGTTGTCTCATTGTCTATCATACCATGCATGTCTTTTTTTATATAAAATAAAAAATTACATCACTGAGTGACTGTGTTAGACTATATGGACTTTTACAATTTTGGAAGACTATTAAAAAATATATATATCATTAAAAAATGTATACCTTTTTTAACAATATTTTGGTCAAGAACAGGTGAATTACAGGTAGATATCAAGATCCAATCCTTAAGAGGACCCCATAATCCCTAATGTTGTTTTAGTCTAATTACCAAATGTTGGAGAAACGTGACCACACCACATGTACATATGTTTTGGACATCTTATTAGGTATCTATCTATTGAAGATGTTGAAATCTATGTATTATAATTATTCGCTTATTAGGCAAATTCATATTCTACAAAGATATTTTCAATCATTTTAGTTTTGATAAATACCATTACAAATAACATATTTTTCTCAGTCTCCGGTGTGAGGATATTCGATTGATAAAAACAATAAACAATTTAAGGTCGTCAGGTAAATATGGACTACGGATTAAGATGTTAGATGTCAAACTTGAATTAACAAACTGAGGTGAATTTAACCCGAATATGTAGTTTCTCTTCAACAATGTTTTAATTCCAAGTTCCTTCTTTTCATTTAAACTAAATTAATTATATAGAATGATATTATTCGGAACTAAAGATAGTCACAATTAAAAATATGTATTTTGAAAAAAAGACAAAAACCGCCAGATCATATCTGATTTAAATCCAGGGTCCGTATATGCATCTTCTGACATCAGACTCAGACTTCTCTTGAACTGAATCTTAATGTGCGTATTGTTATGCGTTTACTTTTCTACATTGGCTAGAGGTATAGGGGGGGGGGGGGGGTTGAGATCTCATAAACATGTTTAACCCCGCCGCATTTTTGCGCCAACCATAAGTCAGGAGCCTCTGGCCTTTTTTTAGTCTTGTATTATTTTAATTTTGGTTTCTTGTGTACAATTTGGAAATTAGTATGGCGTTTATTATCACTGGACTATATATATATAGTATATATTTGTTATGGGGCCAGCTGAAGGACGCCTCCGGGTGCGGGAATTTCACGCTACATTGAAGACCTTTTGGTGACCTTCTGCTCAGTGTTGTTGTTTTTTCTTTGGTCGGGTTGTTGTCTCTTTGACACATTCCCCATTTCCATTCTCAATTTTACAATGTTACGTAAATTAAGATTTTATCCGAAAAGACGGATTTTTCTACATGTTCTACAAAAAATTTGTACAACTATTGAATATTGTAAATGTTTAATGCATAAATGTCCAGATCTAGATCGAACTTGCTTTGCTTCGTCGAACGTACGAATATAGAAAAATCACAGGTTTATATTACAACTAAAAAGTCCTAGAACAGTTGCAGAAATCATCAGAATTTGTTTATTATTAGTTATTTGTACATGTATAACTATAATGCGAACCCGAAGTTGTGAAATAGCAACTAAGCGTGACTTCTTTGGAAAAGCGACGGTTCTATGAAAACCTATTGTCAATTTCAAGTTCTGTTTCGACATCATTGTAATATATGTCACTGGACGTTAAAATGTAATCCTTTATTTCGTCTTCGTCTTCGTCAAATAGTGCTGTTGGTTTCTGCCGAAAAAAACCTTTCAAAAAGTTGTAACTTTTGGAACTTTTTCAGATAAATTGACCACATGACAAGAAATTGTACAATAAACATTGGTCACGCACGATAGATTCTGATGTAAGACACGTACCGTTACAATACCCAGTTTACACGCATCAGCGCACACAGGTTTGTCGAATAGGCCAGTTGATTGGAGGAAAGTTACCAAAAACCACGCCTACCTTTAACTATTATCCAATCAAACGTTCAACAGTTAAACTCATCAAATATTGTAATATTAGAAAAACTATGTAAAAGTTATAAATGTGAAAGTCAGTCCTCCAAGTTAATTTAATTGTATCGTTTACACATGCATGTAATAATTATACCTTATACTTATGTTTATGTATGTTCTTGAAAACTAGCAATTGAAGTTTTATGAGAAATAAAGTATTCGTATTCCTTTAAAAAAATTTAACAAAAAATGTAAGTGCACATCTTTCTTGTGGCGAAAAACACGCATTTCGACGTACGTAGACGAAAAAGAATAAGTACATTCATAATGATTATGATGTAAATTCATGAAATTATAAGGTTATAATTAGAAAACAATCTAAAACACGATTCGTCATTCCCCATGTATATAGATTAAAACAGAATTATAATTTTAATTCTTAAATTAAATTCTGAAATTCAAAAGACATGTTTCTGATACTTGACAGTTCAGCGAACACTATTACATGAAATGCACGATGATATTGACCGAAAACAAAGGTGAATGATTCAAATTGTAAAATTAGCCGCTGAACGGTAGAATTTTTATCAATCATTCAACGATAAAAAAAAAAATGACTATTGAGTGTAAAAGTATGATAGAAATACTTTTGATTTATTGAAATGCGTGTTAAATTGTTCCAGTTATTGGTTACTAGTGATTGTCAGTCCATTTCGATATTTCATAGCACTTTTACAAATTCTGAAAAAATAAAAGAAAAAAATAATATTCCCATGGGAAAAATATATCTTCCCATGAGAAAAAATTTGTCCCGCACAGTGTTCAACTCCAAAAAAGGGAGTCTAACCAACAAAGAAATGCTTTATCATCTGTAGATTGATTTTTATATATGAAACGATGTGTATTGATTTTACTTGGTTCAATGTTCAGTGGCAAGTATTTTATATATGCACAGGTCCTGAGACAGAAAATCAAATTATTCATTCACTTATGGTCTTTAAAAATTACGATTGCGGGATGACGGTCAGGAAGACTTCAAACGTAACAGTGTGAACTAGCTGTCAGAAACTTAAGTACTCTCAGATCCTTTCTTGCTATTGTCGTTTTGTTCTTCTGGTAAACAAGTGATTCTTTCATTGTTGAAGACCCTCTAGCGACTATAAAGATGAACAGGAATAAAACGCTGACCATTGATAATTTGTGTTTTTGTTACGCTCTGACTTTGTGTTCGATAAGGTCCCGTGTACTTTTACTCCATATTCCTTTATTTTCTATAAAGGCGTCTGTCTTGACAGTAAGTTGACACGACTTAATACAAGTTAAACCCTTAAATGTAAGACACCAGATGGAAATACTAAAAAAGGAGAGCCAGTTTGGTATTCTGTAATGTTAGCGTTCAATTCTTCATGAAGAAACGACTATATGTTTTCTGTATTCAGCATAGAATTATATCTTCTAAACTATATTTTTTCGCACAATGTCTGGATATTGGTGGACATGCATCATTGCGAAACCAGACATTTACAAATGAAAATTAACACTTATACTATAGCCATTTAGTAGGAAAGTAAATGCACAAAAGACAAGTAATTCAGAGACATGCATGGATCACGCAAAATTATGCAGGGGCGACACCGGAGTAATGGGAGTTTGCTTCTTGCAAGACATTTGCCGTGAAAACAATTTGATATGAAGACAAGCCTTTGTTTCAACTTTGTTTTAAAATTTCAAACATGAGGCTGTTACGGCCCAGGTCAATGTTTTTAAGCAACACATATTTTCCTTTCATTTTGCTGTTAGCTTTCTGATATAAATTTTTACATATTATAGACTATTATGATCCTTTTTTTTCAATTTCAGTTAAACACAATTTCTAATTTTGCTTTTAAATAAATTTTAACATGTTTAGATGTCTTTTTCTTTTTCTTCATCTTTTTGAAACCCTGGTTTTATATTACCACTGACCAGTTCAGTAAAGAAACAGCTGCTTCATGTTTGCATAAATGTGTTTGTAACCAATCTAACATGCTATTATTTCCTTATTTTTTTATTACGTGTCTATAGATAGTCTTCATCGGGGAGGCAAGATTTATTTTGTCTGTTGGTTGCTTGGCTAGCGTAAGCTAATCGATTTACCTCACATTTTGAAGTTGGATGGAGATTGTTTTTAAATAAATGCCGTACCTTTGTACTTTGGTTTCCTGTCGGATTTTTCTTAATTTTAAATTGGGAAGTTTTATCATTTGTTTTGCATAATTATTATTTCTGACTTGCAAATGAACGATTAATAAATCTAGTCCCATGTGTGCTAGCGAAATGTCTTTAGTGTAATCTCGGAGTGTAATTTTTATTTCAACTTTTACGTTTGCATAAGGACGACCTAAAACACGAAAACTTTTTTTTTTTAAGAATGACATTCGTTACTTAACACAAAAATCGCTTTTATCTCTTTTTTTTTGCAGTAAAAGACCGGTTTCTTTAAAAAAAAAAAAAAAAACTTTCATACAATCGACTGAACGAAGTATAAGCTTCGGGAAGGTAAATTAAGGATTATAACATATTTTTCGTAATTCTGAAAAATTCAATGGTCGAATTGAAGCTTTTAATACCTACAAAAAAATCTCAATGAGCGAAAAGACTTTCATTTTAGTAATCTCTGGTGTATTTATGATGGCTTGGTTTGAAGCGAGAACAGACGAACTATGCTTACTAGTGCTGCATAAAAAAACATGAGGATATGGTTTGTCCTTTATTACAAATTTGACTCCAATAAGGATAATTTTTGTCTCATAGAAAAATCTGTATTTTTTACCGATAATTTATTTTTCGATTTTTATCGAATATAATAGTTATTTTGAAAGATACAAACCGAATAATTATTTATTAAAGTTTCGTATGCATCATAAATCCAGCTCCGACAACTTTTGACTTGTTCTCATATAAATAGTAATGATTTTTATCGGAGAAAAATATAGATATTTTTGTCGTGATTGGAAGAATCGTAAAAGTGTTATTTTTCTAAATTCTGTTTGTTTAATCGGACATCGTAGAGTCTTAATTTGATTTCTTTTTGCCGAACTGGACTTCATATTGTGTATTGATTTGAAACATGAACGCGGACCTCGATGAGAACACCTGAGTTGAAAGTTTGCAAACGTTTCCGACCAATAAAATTCATTTTAATATGTTTACGATAGAACTTCAACGAGAGCACCTACATGAAATATTTAATCTATACTGCAATCAGTTTTAACTTAGAAATTTCCGCTCAAATATATGGGAAATAAAATTATATGAAAGCAACAATGCAGAATGTTTCTTTTCCAGTTTTTGTTTTTTTAACAATGTTTATGTTCATTTCAATTTAGTAAGTAGACTTATATTAAATGCCCAAAACGTAAATGTATGTTTTCTTTTAAAACATTAATAAACGTAAGAGTATGCCGACAAATAGCCTGTCAAGGTCGTTAAACTTAAATCAACTTACCCATCTTTATCGCAGACTAAAATTTATCTCATATATACAGAATACATGTTCATTTATTACAAGTACGTCAGGGTGCATGACAGCACAATAATCTTTTTACAGATTCGTAAGAACAATTTTTTTGTTTGATATTTGTTTCTCTTCCACAATTAACGCCCGATTTGGCCAGTGACCGATATTACAATTTAACACAGTTTTAACAGTTCAGTGGACTACTACATTTAGAATTTTGAGCATGCCTTTCTGTTTATCATATTCAACGTCAACATTATCTTCGTCAATTTTATTATTCAACAATATCTTGTTTTTCATTACAAGCTTTTCCAAATATCAATATACAGCAAGAGAATGAATATATGTTGCTTCCCGGAAATATATGTACACAATAAATAATTTCTGTGTAGTTTTCCGTGTCTACATTTGATTTACGAGTACAATATAGTAAACAGAAAAAAAGAGAAACGGTAAATATACAGGAATACATAAAGTTTCGTAAATAGTTGCAAAGGACCACACGTTACTTACGATAGATACATCGAGGTCGTTTTGCTTCAGTGATTTACCTGTAAAAAGCCCGGGTCTCATCCATGTTTAAAACGAATTAATGCATGTTTGAAATAGCTTAACAGGGGCGTGGCCTATTAGTTTGACGCAACTAACCACTAACTTGATTTTAATTGATCGACTGCAGAGAAATCTATTTGACTGGCGTTAAAATGAATTGATATGAATTGAAATGAATTAAATATAATTTTTAATTTTTGTCAATCTTTATCAAATAACGATCAATCTCATTTAAATAGCGTTAACACGTTTTTGTCCGATCAAGTTAAATTCGGGTTACTAGTGTAGGTAAATCCCTTGCGAACTCCGATTGAAAGAATCACGTTTATAGCATTCATGCATTAGTCTACCAATGTAGCATTGGTAGACTAGCAAAATTTACCAACTAAATTGTTCAGCAAGGAATTTAGAGTAAAGTTACGAATCGTTTGACCCAAGCAGTTTTGTAAATCGAATGCAGCAACGTGTACAACTTGTTTAAAGCAAAAGTATACAGAAGACAGATATATATGGAATTAAGAAATAATCTATATTTTACGTCGTGAATGACTCTGGCTATACACTTTGTGACTGATGAAATATTTTATTTTATCAAAAAGGTAAATAAAATATACATCTTAGGAAACAGCAAAAACTAAGTTACATTCTGACGCCTAACATGACATTTGAACCATAAGTTGTTATCATATTGTATTATTTATATATTAATACTAAAATGTTTTTAATTGTTAAGTTTGCCTCTTAGGTTTGATCAAAACCTCACAGAAATGTCATAACATTGATGAATCTATATCGCTTAATGGATGTTCAAATCATTATCTACAACTTAATGACACGTCTCTAGTATTTGCTCCAAAATTTGACAACTGTTCAGCTGTATACCAAGATGTCCAAACATCAATTACAACTACTTCATGTAACGATATGAACCATTCAGGCATTTGCACCTTCGATCTTCCGGAACTAATTAGGGAACACAAACGATGTTTTCAATCAAACTGGCTTTCGGTCGAGTACAGATGTGAAGGTAGGTTGTCAGAGACAATAGCATTATAATTGTTTTGATATGTATGAGGAGTATAAAATCAAAGTAACAAAAGTAAAACATATCTTGTTGTACACTCTATTATTGAAATCAATGAACACTTATGATAAATGTCTGATGTCTTGTACCAAGTCAGGAACATAGCAATTGTTATCTTATACTTCGTTTCTGTTTTTTCGTTGTTTTCTTCTTTTAGTTGATATTATTCATACGTTCAAAAGGTGTGTCTGTGTATACTTTCATCAGAAATGTTTAAAAATCAAGTATGTATACGAAAAAGTCAAATAGTTATATATTGAAGGTCAACTGTGTTTCAACAGTTGTTGTCCATTCGTTCGATGTGGTTTATCCTTTGATTTTGTCTTTGATTAGGGACTTTCTGTTAAATAGGATAACAACAGATTACATGTGTATTTGTATCAACAATTAAAAGATGTCCGTGTAGATTTCATCTGACCTTATCTTAATTAGCCTAGTTTATTGGTCAATGCCAGTGTTTTGTGACAATAATGTGTCTACTGTAAATCAAAAGAAAAAACATGATGCTAAGGAGACATTTGACATCTATTAGTTAGTTATTCCTTAGTAAAGAGAAGTGTTTTTATATGTCTACTGTCTCGCAGTATTACCTGGCATTGTCCTCATTTTAATAATTTATTGAACAACGTCATGTTTCGTGATTAAACATAACTCTCATTTTTGTTATAATTTTTCACAGAATTTGTACACCTTGAAATCTTTCAAGGGATCGGTGATCATCTTTCTGTTTGCTGAGTATGTCAATTCTCAGATAATCATTGTAAAAAGTAACTTATATTTGTGTAAACATGGCAGACTTACGTTGACTTTTTTCGATGATACATTAATAATGTAAAGCTTACGTAGTATGTGTAATAAAACCCTGATATTAACTATTTTCAATGTCTAATTCAATCTTAATCAGTAGAGAAGCGAGGCATGTGATTGTGTGCTCATAAATTGTTCTTACAATTGTTGGTAATTACATGTATTGCAGAGATTTACTGTTCTGAAATAATCTTAAATTTTCAATGTTTTTGTTTTACAGCTGATATAATTACTGATAGAATTTCGTCAGTTGATACCTCAAGCAAAGGTTCAAGTGAAGGTAAGACTTAACGGATAGCATAGAATAAAGAAAAATAACATAACTGTGTGAAATATTGAATAGTTCTATGAAAAAAGGACAGTTACAAATTGACCTTTAAAGGAATATCAAAAGAAGTAACTGTTATAATATCGTTAATTATTTCCGAAGTACATAGAATATGTTGAACACGTTATACCAACGAATAGAAAAAAGGATAATACTGGTACTGTTGTTAAATCTAGTTCATATCTTGACTCAGATAACTCATGTCAGCAGTTTACCAGTAAATATCCTTTGGTCATAAAGTTCAGGTATTATATTTTCGGGGTGAACATCTTTTTTTTTTAATAAATTTACATTTTGTAAACAGTTTGCATGTTGCATTGTGTTTCAAACAACAAACAAACCGAATCCAGACAGGTTTTTTATTTCAACCTAAAGCATGATGACAATTTCGTTTTAACATTTCTTTCTTTGTAATACTATAGCGATACAATTAGTAAGATATTCATTTAGTATTTGTTTCCTGTGGCGGAAACTACTACAGGTACATCAGAAACTTTCCCAAGTGTCGGATCAAGCGCAAGTTAGTCGTTAGAATGATCTTTCTTTCATTAAAAGGCTCATATAATTTGAGGTTTAACAGTATCATGGACACTAACATGGTTTGAGTCCAGATAAACCACAAAATATTTGAGCATTTGCTCTAAGTTTTTCGTTCGACTAATTATAGAAGATATCAAATTTTACCCCGAAAAGCAATTTTTTTTACTGAACTTCAAGGGGTCTTGTTAGTACAATTATGTACGTAGTTAAGTTATAGTACCAAGATAACTAAACACGACACTGTTATGTGAAAAGTAAGTGTTAGATAACAGCGAGTATCAACTGACTATACTTACAGTTTTCATCAGTGTCTGTAAGTACTGTTTTTATACATTTCAATAAAAAAAATCTGCAGTTCTATAATCGATTGACCAAACATCGACAAGATAAGAAGAATTATTAATTAGTAAATAACGTATGTAATGAAATAACTGTTAATGAAGCCACAGTGAAATCAAGGTATTTGGATTATCTCTTTGTTAAAATGAGTTTTTACAAAATAGAACGAGATTTTATTAACAATTTAATACATGGCACAAACTGGTTTTTTTTTTATTAATTAACTCCCAAACAATAAACGTTGCACAATCTACTACTTCATCGGTTTGAGTCTAAAAATAAATTATATGATAACGAATTATTTTAATTGTTTTCAAATCGACCCTTTATGTTAGTATTTGCACATTTTGTACTAATGCACAAGTAACATATAGTTTTAACATGGTAAAAGAGGAGCGAAAGATACCAGAAGGAAATGCAAACTTATAAATCGAAAAATACATGTTTTATGCGAAGGTCACTGATGCGTCTTTTATAGACAAAACTCTCACAAGTGTAATTCTTGACAGATTTTTTTTTAAACTAATACTGTAGGTTAACATCAGCAGTTACTTTGGCAAGTTTTAAAATGATGTACTATCGACTTTTATCAAAATAATCATGTCCCTTAGGAACGTCAATTTTTATGGAAAATGGCCTCGTAAGCCACCTCAAGGGTACCATTCTTGCCAGATTTAATATAATTAAAGTTAATATGAGTAATATCTCATTCAAGTTCTATAATGGTGAGTGGTCGGCTCTTTTTATAGAATAATGGCCCTTGGAAATTTAAATTAACTGCAGTGGATTTTGAACTAACTCATTTCTTTTACAATATTTGCTTTTAATATAATTGATATTCGATGTGGTACGAGTTCCAACGAGAGAACTATCCAACCAAGTCACATTTTTTGCAAAGTAAATTTATTACGGACCCTTGCCTCCAACTGAACAACAATCTAGAAGGACTCCGAAATGTAAAGGAAATAAATAGTGTTAAACAATTCCAAAAGAAAACCACTGGCTTCGGACAGGTGCATACAAACGCTGCCAAATGAAAATTAAGATTATTACACAGTATTGACTGCTGCTCCCTTATTTTGACACTTTTACCTTTTATATGTTTTTTTTCATTGCAAATAGTTGTCACTATACTGGAATTGGATGCGACTGTTATGTAGCTAGCTATAAAACCCGGGTTTATCCACTATATTCTACATACGAAAGTGTATGTCCCAAGTCAGGAATACGGCAGTTGTTATCCATTCGTTTGATGTGTTTAAGCTTTTGATTTATTATTTAGCGACACCTCAAATGAACTGCTAAACGTATGTTATATCTATTATAGGCGACGGTACTACAGTTACCACAATTTCTTCAGTTATTAACGCAAGAGAAGATAATAGTTCAGGTAGGGATAAATCAAAACAAAAGATATTGAACACTGTTGTAGACGAGCTACATGATTTCTTGTCTGGCTTTTCGGGGTCAAAGGTCTGGCTTTTCGGGGTCAAAGGTCTGGCTTTTCGGGGTCAAAGACCTTTTTCTATACCAAAATAAAAAGAAAAATAACCAAATGAGGTTATTTTATGCTTAAAATAACTTTACCAGCCAAGATTGAATTTAGTAATCATTACAATTATAGACACGACGTTATGATTTTACTATGAAATCTATTGACCCCCTACAAATCCATAGGTATTATCTCGTAACAGAGTTAACAAATTGTATTACACTAGTTTACCAGGAGTACGATTGTGTGGTATATTATTTGAATTATACATTTTGTACTTGCAGAGTGTTTTATACTTTCAAATCTTTTTACTGTAGGTATGATGATTAAATATTTGTTTGTTTTCACGAACATGCTACAATTATTGTTATATGACGGTATACTTAAAGTGTGCCATATACCATTTAGTTTGACTGTCCCTCTGGTATTTTTCGTCCCTCTTTTAATGAGCAAATGTTTTATTTGTTTAAATTTCCAAGTCCAAATAAATGAAAAAGAGCGATATTTGATATAGATTTAGGCATTCAAATATTTAAGAGCAGAGAATTGTTTGGTTTCGGGGGAATTTTGGGTTTTTTCTTATTTATAAGAATGCATAATCATAAAAAAGGTGAACAATAAATATCATCCGATTGTATGACCATCAATTATTTTGTCTGCTTTATGCTTGTGTGTTATTTTGCAGATGACACAATAGTGTACGCTGTGGTTGTATCTACATTGGTGATCATTATAGTTGTTGCTTTAGTATTTACCGTATTTGTTTGCCATTTGAAAAAGAGAACCAAATCTTCAAAACTATGTGATGTTCGTCCGATTACAACGGTTACAGAGACGATCGATTCTTCTGGCTATAACATTATAAACTACAATAACATGACAGGTATAAGTATTCATGAGAAAGATAAGAATAGACATGAAATTAATGCAACCAATTGTCAACCAGAAGATATTAGAACTGCAATTAAACAGGAAGATACCATTGGCAACAAATACGAATCATTATCAACAAATCGAAACCCTTCTGAACACGCTTATGAATCAGACCCAATCCACACCAATCGATATCAGACATTAACAAAACAACGGGAATCGGATAAACATTTCTATGAATCTACCGAACCTGCACAAGCGCAAGCACAAGACAATAAAACTTTAACTGGTCAGGAAGATGATAACTGCCACAAATACGAATTTTTATCAGCCAATCGAAACTCCGTTGAACACGCTTATGAGTTAGACGTACTCCACACCAATCAGTATGAATCATTAACAAAACAACGGGAATATGATAAACATACATATGAATCAACAGAACCTGCACAAAAACAAGACATTAAAACTTTAACTAAACAGGAAGACGATATATGCAACAAATACGAATCATTATCAACCAATCGAAACTCTGCAGAACATACTTATGATTCAGACTCAATCCACAACAATCAATATGAATTATTAACTAATCAACGAGAATCGAATGAACATACCAATCAATCTAACGGATATGAGTTACCGGTATCGTTGAAACAGGAGCTATCTCAATATCAATCGCTTACTGCCCCTCAAAGAGATGATAGACATTTGTATGCATCAACTGGTTCACTACAGTAACGTATCAAAGCAAAATACAGCATCGGTTATTGAAAAAATTTTACACTCTTTATATATGTATTTATAACTTTATGCAGTCATTTAATATTCGTTTTTGCTTTGCATGCTGAAAAATCGATATAAATTATGTATTGACCATCAAGTTGAAAACATTTCAGTGTGATATTAACAGATAATTATAGATGCTTATTTATCAAAGTCTATAAGTAACAACTTATTACATACATCTAAAACATATCGATAGTCAAATTCATTTAAATAATCTAAGAAAATTAAGTATTTTAAAACATGTAAAAAGAAAAAAGATTAAAAACCTGGTAAACTTGTATTTTAAAATGTCAGGAACTTGTTGTTTATTAACCAATACGACATAAAAAATTTTTGTTGTAACCCTATTGTTATGTTCCGTTACATATATTAATCTATATTTGTTTTAATGGTTGTTATCCTAAATACGAATGAAAAAATTGACGTCAAAACAAGTAAAACCAATCAATTATTTGATAATTCATTCCCTTTGCAATGCTGATACAGGAAAGTATATTTTGTAGACCAAAATGTTGGTGTTAGCTTTGATTTTTGGGTTATCTAAAAACTTGTAACTTAAACTATTTGGTAGAAAGTTGAAATTAAGATTTTGTAACATTTATCTTACTGTTTCCATAAATAAAATGTATGTATTATCATATATAATGTTGATGAATTTTATAAATTGTATTTAACCTATATTTGCATTCCTAATATGGTGTTTGATATTGTTGGTGTGAATTGATGCTATGACATCGGGGTTCATAAAAAACCTTCGTTCATTTATCATGATTACATAAGGTATGACATAACACAGAACATTTATTCTATAAGTAATTTGAATGTCATATTTTTCAATGTTTATTACAGATTTGTGTATAAATGGGTAGATGTTTTGTTGTATACTAGATAAAACAGTATGATAATTACTAGTACATGTTATAAACTTGTAATACGAAATTCACGTCACTACGAACTTCAATAAGCATATCCTCTGTTTCCCGTGTCAAAAAGACTAAATAATCCAGCAGTCTAATTATGGAAAACAACTTTTCAAAAGATCTTGTGAATGTAAAAAAGTTGTTTTTTCGTCAAGTATATATATTTAGTCTAAAGTACATTTCTTATTTGAGCGACGCTAATGGGTCTTATGTATACGCAACGCGCGTCTGGCGCAAATATAACAATTCAACCCTGGAATCTATAATGTGTTTATTTACAGTACATTTTTCAAATCATAAAACACATTAAATTACATTGCTTTAACATGACAGTTTAATGACAAAGATTGAAACATACACACGACCGCCATAAGAGGAAAACATTGCCAGTAGATTTATTTCTTTCAATTTAAGTGTTTTATACAAAAGAAGATGTGGTATGATTGCCAATGAGACAACTGTCCGAAAGAGACCAACATGACACAGACATTAACAACTATAGGTCACCATACGGCCTTCAACAATGAGCAGCCCATACTGCATATTTAGCGATTAAAGGCCCCGATATGACAATGTAAAACAATTCAAACGAGAAAACTAACGGCCTTATTTATATAAAAAATTTATCGAAAAAGAAATATGTAACACATAAACAAACGACAACCACTGAATTACAGGCTCCTGACTTGGGACAGGCACATGCATAAATAATGTGGCGTGGTTAAACATACAAAAGTACATTTTTTTCTTTTCATGTGCAATTGTATTTATGAGGTAAGTTTTATTTTAAACTTTCAAAAATATCTTCTATTCAATCATTAACTTTTAAAAATTTCGGATAGTTGTGCCCCGTCCATAGTTTTCCTGAAATATTTTGGACTTGATATTACTTGATTATGTTGATGTATTATTGTTTCGTAGAATTTTTGGGTGTCCGTACTTCTTTTTTGAAGGTTGTTTTAATATGATTTTATTAATATAAGAGGTAAAATAAATTTTTCAGTTGTTTATTTAAAAATAGGAATCCGACAAAATCCCAAAAAGATAACAAAACTAGAAAGTCTGTTGAAACATGGCTTTAACAATTCAAAGAAGCAAACATTCGGCTGTTGTCTGCTCCATGGTCGGATTGTTGTCGCTTTGACACATTCCCCATTCCCTTTCCCAATTTTAGTTTAATTTCTTAAATTGTATTATTTTCTTAAAGGTGGAAGTGAAATAATTGATTTTTTCCACTAACACATACAATTGAGGTATTTTGACACAGTTGGTTGGTGTGATGATGAAATTTACCCAAAATTGAGTGGTTGATCTGTGTGACTTTGATGTACATCTTAGGTTCATTCTATTTGCTTAAAAAATGTTTATAATTAAAGTAGATACGAATGATGCATAGGTCTACATAACAAAGTGGTATTTACTGTTCGCCCTCACTGCAATTTGAACTGCAGAACCTTTTCAAAGACCTAAAAAAACATTTTGCTAGGTCTTTGATTTCAAATGCAGATATATACATAAAGTTTCCTGTCTCTCTTTTACCCACACATCAGTCAGTCAATACTTATGTTTCCCAGTTGGCGTGTGATAAAGGATACTACCGAAACTAGTATGTTTGCTTCATACAATGTATCTTGATATTTTTTTTGATATTGAGACAGATTGACGACTCAACACAATAATCTTTGACAACTTTGGTGGACGATTTTAATTTTCCAATGGTCAATCTCCATGTTTCAATGTACACTCTGCGCCGTCGTATAATGTGCATGCATCTCAAATGATAACTTACGCTCGAATATGTTGAGTCAATACATACTGTATGAACAGGGGTGTACCACTTACTACTTAAAACCGGCAGCAGGTTTCAAATGGATATTCAAACATGTTAGTCGACGAATATATCAAAACGTCATGGTAAAAGTCGAAGAACGACTTAAATGACAAACAATATTCTGTAAAACTCTACATAGATCACATAAGATCAACACGACACATACTGAAAACTAGGGGTTATTTCGTGTGTCCTAGGAAGGTTAAGAAGATTCTGTTTCAACTGTTATACATTGAATGTCGATATTTAGATACAAAGTAAGAGATCAGATCTGAAAATCTGCAATTAATTTGGTTACCATTCCTTTTTATAACATATTGATACTTTTGATTCTAATGACAAGGGTTACATGTTGTTAACACAACCGATCTGAACTCTTTTTGATTTTTTTTTTTAAATCCCTCAGTTTTTGTTTAAAAAAACATAAACATCGATAAGCATGGTAAGCTACTGTTGCCTCTAATGTTCCTTTGAGACATACAGATACAATAGCAGCCGGCTCAAGTCAAGAAGTCGAAGTCACGGCTATCTAAGGTTCTGCTATGTGTACTATTGTCTGTCTGAGGGTGTTTTCCTTTTTTAGGCCATGACGTTGTCAGTTTATTTTCGACTTACGACTTTTAATGTTCCCCTGGTATCGTTTGTCTCTCTTTCATTTTCTATGGTGTTCTTTTGACATTTGTGTTACAGGTGCACTGATTTTTCAATTGTTTTATGTCCTTAATTTAAAGATTGATAAGGCCAAAGTGTATTTTGAAATGACGAAATGTTTTGAAATTGATGTCCAATGATGCTGGATAAAAGCTCGTTATATATCCATGTGCTTTGGTACACAGACATTTGATCACCACGCTATTGCAAAACATAACACAATAAATGTCCGAAGTTTAACATTCATATTAGCAATGTTAGTATAGGATTCGTGGCTTAAGAATTTTGTCCTGTTCTTTAAACACTACATGTATGGACCAATGCTGACGTTCGAGATTTGCTAAACCTCCCACTTACGAACATATGTATTCCAACCAAGGGTCAGAACATCGTAAACACGTTCCCACATTAAAAAAAATCATTTGAGGTCTGAATAATTGATTAAATTTACGTATATTTAGTGCTATATTAAACTATCTTGCATAGAAAAAAAAAATAATATCCTTGCGTCACTCAGTTTGGGATTGAATAACAGAAACTCTCTCTATTTTCATGCGAAAAAAAGACTGTTCTATCATAAAACATATCTTTTTTAAGATGTTAGTTTATCCTATTCATATTAATACACATTTATTTCATAGAAATGGTCACGACATTATGAAAACTCAATTCTAAGTATGTTTTGAAATAATTGTTGATGTCTGTTTTGAATGTATTGAATTCAACGTATATGTCCCAAACTTATGTTTTCAATTTCATTGAAGTATATATATACTAAATGGTTATATTAATAAATACATATTTGTTCATCATTTTCTATAAATTTTGTTAAGTTTTGACGGATGTTGTTCTAATAACTTGAAAAAAATACATCATTTAAAACTGATAACTACCCCCCTTTTTGTAAAGTCGTATTCGTGTTTGGAAACCTCAGTTAATGATTGGGTTCCACTTTTTGATGAAAAATTGATTTAGTAGAAAATGGATTTAAGTTTTTAATCATTCTACAGTAAAAAGGGTATTTTAATTGGAGTTAGATATTCAATTTTGTTTTCATTGAAAACGACATGTGACCTTTGTTCAAGATTTCTGAAAAACTGCACCATATTTTCTTTTGACGACCAGAAGAATCTCAAAGTTCACATATCTCCGATTCCAATGATATGTGATGTAGCCGTATACCATTTTTGACGATTACAATTTCATAATTTTGACTTTGGTCACCGGTCTATTGTGTAGTTAATATGAGGTTCCTTTACCATTCATACTAATTAAGAAAAAAAGCTCTCCATTTAAAATTTTGGAAAAGAGGACAATTTTTTTAAGTGATTGTGAACCAAAAAATCAACAAAGCTCATAACATGATCTTTATTTCATTGAAAACGTATAGCATGTTTATACTCTTTGTAACAAGGGCGGTTTCTTTTAGCTGCAATATGCATAACTTTGCTTATTGTCTGGTAGTGAACAGAAATCAATATACATAATTTATAATTAATATTAAACTAAGGCTAGTATCTTCGATGTGTTGTAATTGAACACTGAAAATATCCATTTTTGTCGAAAAGGCAATTGTTTATATTTTGCCTGATTGTGCGCGACCAAAAGAAAAACTGATCGTAGAGGGCAATCAAACGTAGATAAGATGTTTTAAAAAAGACCTCTGATCAAACCGTGCTCCAAAAGCATCATGAACCCTTGATTCCGTAAATGACACTTTTCTTTCAAATCATTCGATCAACTATTTTTGCTTAAAATAATTGATGATGAGCTGATTGATTTTGTTTTTAAAGCACTACTTTCAGCAATTTTGGCGAAAAGTTTGTATAGGCGTAGGTTACCAATGTAATTCAAGAGAACCACCAAATTTTGACTGGAAAACTTGCAACGATGTTTAAAAAAAGTTATAAGAAGAACATACTTGTTCAGAGCCTCAGTATATATGAACAAGTCAAACTTTATAAAAGTAAGGTGATGCAGAATAAGTATACAGTATTTATAAAATGATTTGTGGTATGAATTACGACGAGAAAACTATCCATAATAGACAAAAGGACGAGGATGTGAATTACTTCATACGTTAGGTATGGTTTCATTTTTCCATAATCAATAAAGGATATACTGTTCTCGGAATGTACTATCAATTTTTATATAAATACGGCCGTTAGTTTTCACGTTTGAATTGTTTTACATTGTCATTTCGGGGCTTTTTATAGCTGACTATGCGTTATAGGTTTTGCTCATTGTTGAAGTCAGTATGGTGACCTACAATTGTTGATTTCTGTGTCATGTTGGTCTTTTGTAAAAAGCTGTCCCAATGGAAATCATACCACATCTTTTTTTTATATTTGTTAGATTAAATTATAGTATAAAAAACAAGATGTGGTATGATTGCCAATGAGACAACTGTCCACAAGAGACCAAAATGACACAGACATTTACAACTATAGGTCATCGTACGGCCTTCAACAATGACAAAACCCATACCGCATAGTCAGCTATAAAAGGTCCCGATAAGACAATCTAAAACAATTCAAACGAGAAAACTAACGGCCTTATTTATATAAAAAAACAAATATGTAACACATAAACAAACGACAACCACTGAATTACAGGCTCCTGACTTGGGACAGGCACATACATAAATAATTTGGCGGGTTTAAACATGTTAGCGGGATCCCAACCCTCTCCCTAACCTGGTACAGTGGTATAACAGTACAACATAAGAACGAACTATCTCAATCAGTTGAAAAAGGCTTAACTCTGATCATCAGATGGACAAAAATATAGGTTTGTTTGAATTTTTAAGACATTTATGTTGTATGTAATACATGTACTATGTGATATATGTTTATACAGTTAGGGCTGCTGGATCTAAATTATATGTGATGAACTTTTTGTTAACTTTTTAACCTCTTTCACCTACTATGTCTATTTGGGTTGCTTACCTACTTTTGTCAATATCACGGATCTATAAAAAAAAATCTGTAATACAAGAAGATGGTAACGCTTGCTATATGACCAGGTTTAACTCACCATTTGCTTTCAAAATACCTGTACCAAGGTCGGATTGTGGCATTTGTTTTTCATATTTATTTCCTTCTTTTTTCTTATTTTTTTTTGCTATTATAAGCTAGTTTGAAACCACATTGTTTACATATACGTCTTGTGGTGTCGTCTTCACTGTTGAATATTTATCATCAACGAAATCAAATTGACTCGGTTTTTCAAAATGCACATCATATGGTAACAATACATATAATTTATGTATTACTGAAAAATTATTACACCAGGGTTTTCGATATCACAAACTAGTCAAAACATTTACTAAATTTTATCATCGGTATAAGGACATCATTCGTAAATATAGCTTAACATGCAGACTTCTTATACGTTCAGGTATTTCACATCCTATTTCTTATGGAAATATTCTTTATAAAGCACAAAGGTGTTAGTATTCACCTCAAAAACTAACAAAATCTTTGAATAAATTATTAAGAAGGGATATAGTTACGATACTGTTGTCAGGTCATTAAAGATTGCATATTTTGGCGTTAATATTGATTCACTTATAGGGTCTTTGCATCGGAACTAAACACATTTATTCAAAAACCAGTCGTTGGCATGACACGGGTTATGTTCTTCTCATATATCATGTATATGTTATGATGGTATGATACTAAACCCCTAACGGTAAGGATTTTTCCTGATGTTCATATGATGAAATCATAATCTTTCAGTCAGTTTAATTGAAGTCTGGAGCTATCATGTCAGTTAACTGCTATTAGTCTGTTGTTATTTATGTATTATTGTCATTTTGTTTATTTTCTTTGGTTACATCTTCTGACATCAGACTCGGACTTCTCTTGAACTGCATTTTAATGTGCGTATTGTTATGCGTTTACTTTTCTACATTGGCTAGAGGTATAGGGGGAGGGTTGAGATCTCACAAACATGTTTAACCCCGCCGCATTTTTGCGCCTGTCCCAAGTCAGGAGCCTCTGGCCTTTGTTAGTCTTGTATTATTTTAATTTTAGTTTCTTGTGTACAATTTGGAAATTAGTATGGCGTTCATTATCACTGAACTAGTATATATTTGTTTAGGGGCCAGCTGAAGGACGCCTCCGGGTGCGGGAATTTTTCGCTACATTGAAGACCTGTTGGTGACCTTCTGCTGTTGTTTTTTTCTATGGTCGGGTTGTTGTCTCTTTGGCACATTCCCCATTTCCATTCTCAATTTTATATAAGCAAATATATTTCATATATCAGGATAAAGATAACACTAAAGTACCCACGTCTGAACAAGTAAATACACTAAATAAAAATCAACTAACACAACTATCAAATATTGTTATATACAAATGCGCGGCGAATCTAGAAGCAAAGACAAATATATAATGAATCTATGTCCAGTTAACATGCTGAATAAACATAAAAATAAAAGAATAATCGAATTAATTTCTTCTGAACAATATGTTAACGGTGATCAATTGGGTAATTATCAATTTTTAAAAGTCAAAACTTTTACCATTGGGAATCACATCTCCTTATTTAAATTATCATAACAGTTGTTTTTGCGCACTATATGTAAGTTTTATGCATATGTTCGAAATGTAATGTTAAAGAGAGAAACATGAATTATAAAATGTTTTGTTGTATTTATAGAATATATTTTTAGCGTATTTGAGACGTTATTATTTTTCATCCATTGTATTATAAATTACTCTCAATATTCCGCAAACAAAGGTTATGAAAATTAAGAATTAGTTTTCTATGATCTTGACTTAAGAGTTTTAATATGCCTTTTGTATCTTCTGTTTTTCTTTTCTAATAACAAATGAGCTGTCTTTGGTTGTGTTCTTCAGTTTAGTTCCTTTTGTGACGTTTCCATGTTTTTCTTGTTTCGTTCGAGAGCCCGATTTATTCAATAACACCTTTGATTCAAATAATATTTATATTTCTTTTAAAGTATCTTAATAATATGGATATAAAGACTGAACACAACAGTAGTTTAAAAATCTTTAAAAGTCGTAAATAAATAGGTTCTTTAATAAACTCAAAAATTTAATTTAATTATTCTTTTTGTTTAAGCGGAATACGTCCTGGTTCAATGACTAAGTTATTATTTCCTTCTAATTATCACCAATCTAAAAAGTCTTGTCGCGATAAGAATGAGACTATTATGATATCGTATGAACTTATAAAAAATAAAATAAACAAAAACCTGAATTCCTAGGAAAATTATAAACGGAGAGTACCTAAGCAATCAACATGATGCTGATAAGATAAAAAAAAAACATTAACGGATGTATACAAATCACAATTGTCACCCTTTTTTCCTCTTTGCAAGCTTTTATAATTATGTCACTTCAAAAATTTTGCTTTGAAACACCCGAGATATATATTTATGAAACTGAAATAGGCGTCCCAACATTCGGTAGAATAGCTATATCTCATTACCCTTTTCTTAAAACATAAACAAACGAATGAAGCATTCCAGAAATAGTACGCTTTTTAAATTATAAGTTTGTTCTTTTATTAACGTTTTTATTTAAAATTCTATTATTGTATATTTAAAGTAAAAATAGAAAAACAATTTGGTTGAATGGGTTGAGAAATATTTTACTATTATTTCCCTATTATAAGGAAGATCGAAACCACTACACTAAAATTGAATAAACATAAACAGAAATATAATAAATGATATTAAAAACGGCACAGGACAATCTATAGACACGTGTTTAAACATATTATATATGATTTACAAAAAATGTTAAAAAGTACCATAGCCACAAGTAAAACATTTAATCATCATAACGTTGTAGCTGTTATTAATTTGTTAAGGTTCCTTTTTTCTCAACTAAACATATTAAAGATAGATGTACTTTGAAAATTATTTAAAAATATTGCCTTTTTTATCAAATGATATTAGCCATTGCTGTTTAATATTTTTTTAAATAAAATAATAACTTCTGTTAATTGATTTTTCTTTCTAATTATAAACCATACAGCTTTTCTTTCCATATCTTGCTATTTGATTAATTAGATAAAATTGAGAATGGAAATGGGGAATGTGTCAAAGAGACAACAACCCGACCAAATAAAAAACAACAGCAGAGGGTCACCAACAGGTCTTCAATTTAGTGAGAAATTCCCGCACCCGGAGGCGTCCCTCAGCTGGCCCCGATGTATATTAACATCTGCAATGCATTTTTTTATTTTTTTTTATTTTTTAACGTTATACTAGTTGAGTGCTAACCAACGTCGACTTACACCAGTGATGTTAAAATATAGCAAATCAATTAGGGAAAAAAAACATAATCGAAAAAACACGAGTGTATAAATCGAAAAAAAACATCAAGTAAAACAAGCTAGCTGGGTGAGTTGACAATGTAAGAGTTTTGTGTTATAAATTCATCATTAACATAACGTAACCACAGGTGTATTTCCTTGTTCCGTTGATTGATATCGTATGATCATATCAGTTTTTCTGAACTTCACCTTCTTAAATTATATTTGATTCAAAATTTTGCATCGCTAAATTTTACATGAATATCTATAAAAATTGCACGCCGATTTAATAAAATCTTAAGATAATGCCAGCGCTAGATGATATTTTAAAAATTCAGGTAAACTGGTTCTACACTAATGTGATGTGTTACTTGACGATATTCCTTTTTGAACAGTTTAAACTTGTAAGTTAGTTTGGCGCTCTGACGTCATCGTTAGTTTAAAATCAGCAAATGACAATAACATGAAATTGTTGCTCGCATCAAACTTGCAATAGTGTAGATGAGTATAATGATGTTGCATGAAAATAAGGAGGAGGAGATCGATGATAATGTTCTTCTGTTTATCTAAAAGTTGAAGTAAGTTCGTAACTTTAAAGTCAATGTAACTGATTCTATTGAATTTCCATTTGAATAATGATCATAACTTAATATAACGTCACATAAACAGCAAATGATTCAAAGAGCATCATCTTATGACAATGTTAAATGCTTATTTACTACTATGCAAAGGTTTCCTATTTCTCTCCATTATTCAACATATCATCTTCCTTCTTTTTGTCTTTATAAATGTATATTTAAAACATACACGTATTCTTTAATTGAATTTTTGGTACACCTTTGATATTTAGATAAAGCGTATTTGTGTGACTGTGAATATTGATTTGAAACACGGAAATATACCTTAAACATTTTCTCTTGTGTCAGTTAAACTTCCTTTAAAAACATGGATTACAATTTGAAAGTTTTATTATCGTTGCTACATTTATTTGTGTATGTTTTTTCATCTGAACAAAACCATACGGGTAAGTACTTCAAAAACTATTTAAATGTTTTGAATATGTAATACTGTTTAACTATTCACGTTTCGTTATTTGAAGCTATATGGCTATAGTTTCGTACTAAATTGATCAAATTGAACATCAAACGCAGAGAGGCAGGGTAAAAATTACTAAGTCGTTATAACTAAAACAAACTTCCCAAATGTATTGATATTTATAACATTATTTTTGCAGGTTTTCTAGAAGATACCTTTATGAGCAACTCAAGTATAATCAGCTGTACCGCCAACACAACAATTACAGTAGTCGATTTAAATGTGGAACAATATCCGACACCATGCTCAGAATATAAGCATTGTAATCTGACAGGAGAAGAGGCGAATGACATCAAAAGGAGTTGTAATAAAGAAAAATCCTGCACTATCTCAAAGATTATTCCAAATTCATGCCTCTTCAATAATTATGGACACGTTTCTATTTCATATTCTTGCACAAGTAAATATTGCTTTTAATTATTTAGCTATATTGACTATGAAGACTGATAGATTAAATATAGTAAACAGACAAAAATAAAAACTTTACAAAAAATTATATATAAAAAAAATACATAGAAAGAGACCCTCAAGATGCCATTTTAACGAAATAAGCTTTAAAATTTAGTAATTCTGTATAACAAAAGTTTGATGTCTGGTCGATTTTACATAGTACATTTAAGTTAAAAATTAACCAAAGGTGTCCACCCCGTTTAGAGAGTAAATGTATTACGTGTATATTCATGTTACTGCCCTTTAACTCTTATTTCATATGCATATGTAATGCAACATTGTGCATGTGCACATTAAATAGATCATAATTTACAAGAAATGGAAAAAATAAGTATAACATATATGTATATATTTTTATTATTTTACATGATTAATTTCATGTAATTTAATCGTATTAAAAAACCTATTACAGGAACTGTTAACGGTAGTTGTGATTTCGAAAATGATCTGTGCGGTTGGTCGGTCATTAGTAATGGAACTTACCAGTGGACACATGGACGCAAAACATCTCCTGAAAATTTTACAGGACCAGACAGAGACACAACTGCGACTGGTAGAGTAGCAATACAGACATGAATTTAATAATAATGTACCACTACCCCAACATAAATTTAATAAAAGAAATATAATCAAGCACTTTAATTTATGCCGAAGAGGTTGGTATAATCAAAAAAGGTAAAAATATCCTTAATCGTTGATAATATTGAAAACAAACTACAGCCATGATTTATACGTTTGCATTTTAAAAAGATCAGATGAATGCATTTTTCCATTAGGGAATCTCCAAACATGAATTTTAATTATATTTGGTTTTTTTTCATGCGTTTAATCATTTTTTCTTATCTATGTTAACGTGAAAAATCCGATGCTTTCAATACAAATAATAGAAATGCAGGGTTGATTCGTGCATAGATATAATGACAGTGTATGTACAACTTATATTTGTTATCAAAAGGATTCGTTTCATTTAATTCAATACATTTCGACTTTGCATCGTATTACGAATTTACTTGAACAATAAACACAGAATTGCACCACCGTCGATAAAGAGGCGTAAGCATTCAAAACTCATAAGTTGATATTAATTGACAGATCGTACGCCATCGAAGAAACAAACACTACATAATATTAAAAACAACATAAGTTCACAATACACTAAGATAGAAGATTAACGAGAGGCCCTACTTAAGTATTACTGTGTAGAAATTAAAGGATTCCAATTTGGAAGTTTAAATCAACTCTTCTGTCCAAGTGTTTTATTATCAACCGACCGTAATTGTCAATTTCTAGATGAACGTAAAGATATGATTCAGACTTAACTGTTGTTGTTTTTATTGCAATACGTTAAATGCTTTTTTGTTTTGCCATTTGATTAGGGACTCTCCGTTTTGAATTTTTCTCGGAGTTCAGTATTTTTGTGATTTTACTTTTTTTCTTCAACATAGTCACTTTGAATAATATAGTGCGAAGCCATCATATATAACGCGGAACTTAAAGTTAAAGATGATCCTACATAATTGTCTTCATTAGCTCCTGTATAATTTACAGCGCACCGAACCACAATCTGTTGATGGTATCAGGTGGAAGGGTTGGTAGATTGAATGATTGGTGTTTGCATTACGCCGCGTGAGCACAAAAGGGTTATATCGCTGCGATAAGGGTTCGCAGATTCTGCCCCTATAGTTGCATCGCTCGTACTACTCATGGTGGGAACAGTAATAAGTCTGATATTGTCACAATGTAAGAAAAAAAATACGATATTGCATTTCCGTAAGGAAAATCTTTGTGCCAACTGAAGCAGACATATTAGCCAAATATCTTGTGATAACGTCCGAAAAACAAATCCCTCTACATTCAGGAAAGTATCATGAAAATGATCATATACGAATTGAGACTTTTACTTGCAATTGTAAACAGTTCAACCGATACCGGAGAACCTTAAAAACCTTCTTGTAGGTTGCATTTCTGAAAATATCAACAATGCATTTTCCTATAGGAACTCCTTTTCCGGGTAAAACTGTACCACTTTTATTATGAAGTTTTGAAAAATATTTTTTCCTAGGATGGAACGTTCATATGCACTCCTTTTTTTCAAAGGTCAACATATAGGGCTGTGCGGCATACTTTCAACGTGTATATGACCCAAATTTCTAAGAGTTTTAACTAACACTTAATGTATTAACTACCCCTACTTTGACTGTAGGATTACCACAGATTTCAAAATAAACAATATGTACATGTATATTCACTGGTAACATTTCCAAGTTAAGTCTCCATGAGATAAAACCTATAGTTCTTCACTGAGAACAAGTACGTAAACAAAATTAATTATCTATGAATATTCTATATCTCCCAAAAACAGGCGTGGTTTGGGAAACAGCTGTATTTACAAAGTGCAATCTGTAGTGTGTTTACTTTTGCATCCCTATCATTGTATACTAATATTCATAGATCTACAATCTGTCGATACCTGTAACTTGGCATTGCACCAGGTCATGTTTTTCTCTGACTGTTTATGACGTCTTTACACTAAATCTATTGGATGTTCGATGTGTACGGATTAATAGTTTAGTCTAAGATGCATTTTTTTATTAGTTGTTCGTGGCTTTGAACTAGCTTACATATAACTGCGAGTACTCCAAGATATGTTCCTTGTGTCTTTTTGTTGTCGGGATGAACAAGTACCCGGCCACACCCACTTGTATTTTTGTCCATCTGATGAGTTAAGCCTTTTTCAACTGATTTTCATAGTTCGTTCTTATGTTGTATTGTTATACCACTGTCCCAGGTTAGGGGAGGGTTGTGATCCCGCTAAAATGTTTAACCCCGACACATTATTTATGTATGTGCCTGTCCCAAGTCAGGAGCCTGTAATTCAGTGGTTGTCGTTTGTTTAAGTGTTACATATTTGTTTTTCGTTATTTTTTTCATATAAATAAGGCCATTAGTTTTCTCGTTTGAATTGTTTTACATTGTCATATCGGGGCCTTTTATAGCTGACTATGACGTTTGGGCTTAGAGCATTGTTGAAGGCCGTACGGTGACCTACACTACAAACCATTAAAGTCTGAAATGGCCTATATCTGTACTCGACTGTACTGATTTTTACTCGACCAGTCTGAATTGGTCTGACTTTTACTTGACATTACTCGACCCCAGTCTGAACCATACTTGACTGTACTGAATCGTACTTGACCCTTATCTTTGCCGTTGAAAATAGTCTGAACAATTACTCGACCAGTCTGAAACAGTCTTAACCCATTCTCGACATGAACTCGACCTTTTTTCCAGTCTAAACCATACTTAACCAAAGGTCTGAACAATACTCGACCCGTCTGAACCATACTAGACCAAAAAACCTCTACTTTTGTAACTGTTAAAATAATTTTCTTTTTAACTGACATATATAACAACAGCCAACAAATTTATAAAAACATTTAATCATATAAAAGAAATATATCTGATTATATTCAAGATAAAAAAAAATATATTATATATAACTTATATCAAAAAGAGATAAAATTAAATGAATAAATAAATAAAATTGTTTTTCTGATTAGTGGTGAAATATAAAGTATAACCTCTGCTTGGGAGCAAACTAATAAAGAAGATCACACCTAGTCAGAGATATTAAATTATAAATAACATTGATTCAAAATTGCAACATCCTGTTTAAAGTAAATAACAAGGCTTTTCGAATATACATGTATGTACTAGATAATAATACACGAATTTAAGAAAATAGGGCTTTCTTTTTACCTGTAAAACACACATGTACTGAGGTAATTAGAACATATTAAAGTGCTTTATGTATGCCATGTTAATTTGACAAAAAAATACTTAAATTAATTGAAAATTTTTTTTACTGTTACTTTGGAATACATTTCCTTTTTTAAAAGGTTATCAAGGATTGCTATGAAAATTCTATTATCATGATTATATTAAATTCTTGGTTTAATAAAACAAAACAATTAAGCTCTCATTTCTTAAAAATTTATTAAGTTGTTTTATATACTATTTTATATATATCTTAATAAAAAAACATTCACTGCATTATTACCTGAACTCAACTGACACCATAAATCTATACTATAGTCCAGTTACCATAAAATACTTCCGAAATATTCATTACATTTTGAATAATATTGAAGATATTAGTCTCAATTTCATTTTTTTAGATTATTTGATCAGCTTGTTTTATTTATATTTTAATAGTTGATATATATTATTATGTAAGTGTTGATTAATATTGAGTTGAAGTTATATTATGATTGATTATTGTGAAATTTTAATTTCAATACTGTATTGAACACATTTTTAATTTCAAGTTGTTGTTCAAATTTCATTTTTATTAAAAAAAAATTCCTAAATTGATAAAATTCAGTTGATAAATACAAAGAATATGTCTAGGTTGGTTAAGACTTGGACGAGTATGGTTCAGACTGGGTCGAGTATGGTTCAAACTAGGTCGAGTACGGTTCAGACTATGTCGAGTACGGTTCAGACTCGTATAAAATGGTTAAGTACTGGTCAAGTACATATTCAGACTGTTAAGTATGGTTCAGACTACAGTCGAGTATTATCAAGTAAATCTCAGACGAATTCAGACTGGTCGAGTAAAAATCAGTACAGTCGAGTACAGATATAGGCCATTTCAGACTTTTAATGGTTTGTAGTGCTATAGTTAACGTTGTTAATGTCTGTATCATTTTGGTCTCTTGTGGACAGTTGTCTCATTGTCAATCATACCACATCTTCTTTTTTATAACAAATATTTTTTAGGTGATGGATACTATATATACACAATGTCCGAAACAGAGTCGCAGCCAAATGAGGAAACTGATTTGCTTTCTGGTTTGATAGGACCAAATCCAAAGCAGTGTTTGACATTTTGGTATCACATGTATGGGGAACACATCAACACATTGCAAGTATTTCAACTGAACGATAATCGTACTGTTGAACTGTGGAATGAATCAGCTTATCAAGGAAACAAATGGTATTTCCAGTCACTGTCGTTGAATTATACAGGGCCATATCATATTATGTTTAAAGCCATTCGTGGAAACGGAAGTAAAAGTGAAATCGCTATTGACGATATCTCTATTACCAACACCGATTGTAAAAAAGGTATGACAGGTTTTTCTCTTCAAATAACATATATTTTCTAATAATCTTGGTTTATCAGTTAAGACTGTTATGATTCTTGTTCAACAATGTTCAAATGCTGAATATGCAACCTCAAAATTTCACAAATATTTTTCCAATTAGAAAGTTTAGCCAACTGAACACTTGTTCCCCGGATTAGCATGTTTTAATTTCGGGCTTATTTTTAGCAAAACATGCGGGGCACAATACCTCAAACAAATTAATTGATACAGTATACATTATTGGCGGTTAGTATTGTGGATTTTTTCTAGACATAACTTAATTTTTTTACATGTTGTAATGGTGACTAAATGGTGAAAAAGGTCGAAGTTTTGATATATTTTTAAGATAATATGCGAGATGTTAAATTTCCAGAGTTCTTTTCAGTTCTTTGCAATCCACATATAGTTAATGTCACTACGCGAGTAAATAGTGTCACAGTATTTTTGTGATCAGTCTTTTAGGACAAAATGGTTGCTTATATACCAGACACTAACCTTTGTGTACGGAGCTTCGTGAGGATTTTTGACTTGAAGATGATCACTGTCATCACTGCAGAGACATTTTAAGTGTTCTTATAAATTTTCCAAACAAGTTTAGATTACGAATTGTATCCCTGTCATTCATACATGTCATAGCTCTGTATCCTTTTCTTGAAATGACTTTACTGTTTTCCGTTACAAAAAAGTACTTATATCATGCATAAAAACATCCATATGTATTGACCTCTATAATCACTGAAGAAAAAAAAAACTCTTTATAGTTTCTAGCATTGATTGCAATTTTGAAAAAGATAATTGCAAATGGAATGTAGAGAGGGAATCTGAATATATGTGGGCTGTAATTTCTGGCGGAACTAATCATAATGATACCGGGCCGATGGTTGATCATACATACGGATTTTGTAAGTTGTTTATTGAATTCTATTAGTTAAATTATATTATAATTATGATAAATATATTTTGCTTCTGGAACAGTCTATATGTTCCTGAACAGGAACGCTAATATATCAGAGTTTTAGAATGTTAAAATACCTAAATGAAATTCTTATATAGTCGACATGCAGTTTTACATTAAGCATGTTAAGAGACATTATTGGAAAGGTACGTCCACTTCACGTAAACTGTTCCATTTTAATTCAGTTTCAATTGTGTTGAAAGTTTTCACTGCTTGAACCAAATTCGTGTCTTATCAATTAATTGTGTCTGTTTGGATTGCTCACATAAGTGTGGTAAAATAGGGACAAAAGATACCAGAGGAACGTTCAAACTCATAGATCGAAAATAAAATAACGGGGATAAAATTAGCATACATGTACACGTTAAAGGTTGACCTAGCAAAAAAAAAACAAGACAAATCCTTTATTTACTTCACGAATACATTTACCATTATAACAATAAATATTATTTTTTACGCTTTTACAGTGAGATTAATTACTCATCCAAATAAAGTCCTAAACATCAGTACGTGTGCTTTAATAACCATACCCTACGAATACAAATTTGAGATGAATGTCATTGTGTCTTATAAATAAAGATAAACCCTCTGTGTAGTTATTTACCTTAGAGGATAACAAATAATTTCAAAATAACGTCTTTTTCAACCGATTATCAATACTAAATTTACAATTTATATGTATGGTCTTTTTCCCAACATTGACGAATTATTTGAAATTATAGCATAGTCATACTTTCAAGGACTAACACATGCTAACACTATTAAATGAATAACACAAACACTAGTGTTGTCAGTATAGAAGAAATACACTGTTCAGTTTTGGGATCAAGTTTGGTGTTGTAGACGCCAAGAAATAAAAACGTCTGCTTACCTCAACACCATTGCTGTGAAAGAACAAGGTAACCTTCTATGCGGTATGTGTATTTCTCACTAGTTAAGACCGTATGGTTGCCTATAACTGCTTTGATTGGTAGTTGTCTCATAGGCAATCATTCCACATCTCCTTACACCTATTTTTTTTTTATGTATATCAGCTTTGTAATTGTTTTTATGTTAACCATACTACAGTTCAAGTTGTTATATCCAACAGATGATGGAAATTACATCTACCTCAATTCATCAAACATAGAACCAGGGCAAAAGTCAAATTTTACAAGTGCAACTGTATCTTTAAAAGGTGATGTGTGTTTTACTTTCTGGTTCCATATGTATGGAAATGAAAATGGAACGTTAATTGTTTACCTTGTATCAGAGAATATTACACAGAAACTGTGGTCAAGATCAGGAAATGGACCAGAGTTATGGCAGTTAGCATTCGTTAATATTTCAATGTTAGATCAATACCAAATGACTTTAGAAGGGGTTCGAGGTGCAACGGAAAGGGATAATATAGCAGTAGATGATATTTCACTACTGTCTGGATCGTGTAATAAAAGAGGTATTTTTACTTTATATATTTTAAGTAAACTTGAAGACACGGTCACACTATAACTGTTAATTTCGACGTTTTCACATAATGTTGTAAATCTATATATAGCTAGTTTTGAAACTAATTTCAGGAAAAAAGAAAAACAAAGTATTTAAACAGAAAGATTTTCTCCATGTCTATATTTTGACATTAAAACAGTTTTTACCGAGTGTCAAAATATTTTACAATCCAGACAAAATGATGCCACCGTATGCGCACAACAATGACATTTTTTCGAAAGATGTTTGTATATTATCTTTTTGGGGTATGTTTGTTTAAAGTTGGCCAGGAAATAAAAAAATGTCAATACAGGTTTTTAATTGCCCAATTGTTCACTTTACTATAAATGCTCTATTAAACTATCGAGAACATTTTACATTAAGCTTTCTTCTTGGACTGTAACTTTGAAGCAGAATGTAGTTGGTTGGCAAGTTCTAACAATAGGACATACATTTGGACAACTAATACAAAAGGAGACAGAACAATTAGACCGGATACTGATCACACCTTCGGAACTGGTATGGGCTTACATGATAATTTGATAATTTACAAACTACATATGATAAGTTTTCATGTTTTTGTTGTTTGCTAATTTAATTCTCTCAAATTTCAAGTAAAGTGACTGTTATTTTAATGAAGACTTCCAATAAACTTTATAGTTGACTCTAATCAACTGTACTTGAATAATAATAATGACGTATATTAATATGGATCCAAATAAATACGTCCTGATTGGTAATTTTGAATAATACATGTTACTATAAATATTTTAACAACCCTGATAACAGTCTGATTGCAAGAATATTTTCTATTCATAACTGATATGTATTCACAATCTATTCTCTCTAACGTCAACGCCAATGATGATGATAGTTTACTGTATAGTTGTTGATATATCAAATTCTCAAATTACTTTTCATACAGAAAGGAAAGGGATCAATTCCCCTTATATTTATTATCCAAAGAGTATAAATATAAAAGTTGGGAAATTCGACAGGACTGCTATCAATACATAGAGAACATCATATTGCTTTTGCATCATCAACTCGAGACATCTTCTTCAGAGATTATATTTGGGGGTTGATATGGTCTTTATCATTGACAAACCAATATACATTCACTTTCTGATATGTCTGAAGTAGATGTTTTCATTTAACATGTTTAACATGATACAGTGAACATGTTAAGGGATATAATAAAGCTTTTGCAGCCGTGATTTTCTCCCTAGTTTTTTGGTGGGGTTCGTGTTGTTTATTCTTTAGTGTTCTATGTTGTGTCGTGTGTGCTGCTGTTTGTTTGTCTTTTTCATTTTTAGCCATGGCGTTGTCAGTTTGTTTTAGATTTATGAGTTTGACTGTCCCTTTTGTATCTTTTGTCCCTCTTTCATCAACGACTGGTTGTCAAACAGGTAAGGGCCATGTTGTTCAATTGGTCGTTAAAAGTATATCAGTCGTTTTTTATTTATCACTCCGTTAAATTTATATATTCAGTCCCTTATCATGCTGTTCAACTTGTCGTAAGATTTAACAAGTCGTTTAAAATTAAAAGTCATAGAATCTTTTTATTTAATCGACCTCGTTGAGGTTGGTTAAATTTTAATCAAGTATTCACCTCAATATAAGGTGACTGTCTATGATGTGTTTCAACCACTTGTGGTAAGAAGAGAGAAATATTTTCGCTGTGTTGACCTCATTCAACAACCATTGGTTACGAACGTTTATTCAAACACAAAATTTAATCCTGGTATCTATGATGTTTTTATTTACAGTTAAATTGTGATTGTTTTTACATATAACAATAGTTGTATCCGCCCCTTATATCAACTAAGGACACTAGTTCAAGCACTGCTAGTACTTTATAACACATCCCTTTAAAATTGCTCGACTCCTCAAATTGGCATTACGCACGAAAGAACTTACATAACATGCATAACAACAATCAATATCCCTGTTAGAGAAATACTCACAATCACAGAAAGCTATTCACCAGTAAGAATTAATAAATAAATCATGTTCACATAGACTATTAATATAATATGATCGACCAAGCTTATAAAGTTGCAGATGCCCTCGATTCCAAAATTAATTTTATCTAGAATTGTCATTTCAACTACCGAGGGTCAGTGTTCTTTCTTGTGCATCCCGGATTATTCACCAAAAAAAAGCTTACGACTAAGAACAAGCAGTTTTGAAAGTGGTGTTACACATCAATCAATCAATGAATATACTATTCATGTTTTTGTCAAGTGTCGAAGACATCATTTGGCCTATTCAATGTCTGCTTATGATTCCTGTCATATTAATTGTTGATGTGTCATGAAAATCAGTTCCATATTTCCCTATAAAACTTACCTTTTCTAATAAATGTCGCTTTGTTCTTCATTACATAGGCAGAAAGTGAGTATACAAAGTCAGATGCTGTTGTCAATAAATTATTATTTTAACCTCTATTTTATGATCTTTTTCCATTTGTTTGATTATTTTTTTTTCGTTCCAACAGTTGATGGACATTACATTTACCTTCAAGTTGAAGGCGAAAAACCGTCTGATAAGAAATCAAAATTGACAAGTTCCTTTATTAACCCTGAGGGTGAAATTTGTTTAACTTTCTGGTATCATATGCATAGACAAAACCCAGATACATTAAGAGTTTACACAGAATCAGGGAACACCACTGAGCTGCGTTGGTCACAGAACGGAAGTAACTTAGGCCAGTGGAACTTTGCTAGTTTTACAATAATTTCTAAATCAGAAGCGTACAGGATTATATTTGAAGGGGATCGAGGAACTGGTTATTGGAGTGTTATAGCGTTAGATGATATTTTACTACTTGAGCGTTCGTGTTCAGGTAAGAATGATAATCAGAAGGATATTTTAAGATCAGCATCTTTTTGATTATATCAATCATTAAAATCAAACATATTTTTTTAAAGAATACTCATTGTATACTTTCGCATTGTGTTGAGTATACTTCTCAGTAAGGGGCATTGTGATATTTTCATCCATGTGTATGTCTTTCCGTGCTATACATATCTTGTCACAGGGAAGCCTGAAGGGCTTGCTGATCTTTCACGAATTAGAGAACGATAAGTAGGCCCATACTGCGCTCTTGTTAAATATAATTCACTGCACTAGGTTTGTTTGTATGACCGGTTTAGCATAAACACAATGAAAATGACATTTTACTTGCCATTATAACAGTGCTTTAACCGGTTAAGACACTGTATCGTAAATTAAAGAGTGTTTGTAAAATTGTGCATCCACGGAATAATAAGTTTCTGAAAAAATGCATGAAAAATGAAGTAATCATTTAAAAGAAGTGGGTCCTCTGCATGTAAAACAATATTTTCAATTTGTAATGGCACAATTTCCTCTTTCTTGATTTTTTAAGGTCTGTAGCTGTTCAATTAATTTCAAGATTCCCGAAAAACAAAAACAATATTGTGTACATGTAAGCTGAATGATGACATTATTCAAACTATGAAAGAGAGCTTGAAACAAAACAAAAAACACATTACGAAGGTCAAGGTCATGTTCCTAATTTAGATTTTTCCTATCGTTACTTCTTAGAAGCCGTATATTTCATCCACATACTATTTTTTATGAGTGAAACTAGTTATGGTTTTTTAAGTAAAAAGGAAAGGTTGACATTGAATGGGAGGTCTTAAAAATGTCAAAGATCAACTGAATGTAGTTATAATGTCTTGTTGTCTTAAGTTGTCTTATTTTTGATATTCAAATACGGCGATTAGTTATACTTTTCATTACATTGGCTCATAGCTTTTTTTATGAAATTAATGTAGAAAATGTAAGTAACTATATGTTTTTCCTACGCATTCGCAATTTGTTTTGATCCGACGTTATCGACGTCTTGACAACGCCTATTATTGTATGACGTCAGAGAGTGAAATAACCACGTTTATTTGACATGTGAAATTATCTGTTTTTATCCAACTTGGAAATCAATGTAATTTATTGCAACCAATGCAACAAAATGTCTTATCAATGTATAGCAGTGATGTTGTTACCTTTTATTTTCGTTCCCTGATTTATTAACATAAAATTCAGAGTTAATAACTTTTTTAGTTATTATTTATTTTGTATTGTTCTTATTTATTATTCTTAGTATTATCATTATTGTAATTGCTATTATTCTTATTATCATTAATTATTCTTGTCTCATTCTTATTATTAAATTGTTAAATTATCCGGTTTGTTATTTGTAGGTTTGATTACAACTTCACAGAAATGTCACAACATTGATGAATCTATATCGCTTCATGAATGTTCAAAACATTATCTACAACTTAATGACACGTCTTTAGTATTTGATCCACAATTTGACAACTGTTCGACCGTATACCAAGCTGTCCAAACATCAGTTACAACTGGATGTAATGATATGAACAATTCAGAAATTTGCACCTTCGATCTTCCGGAACCGAAAATGGAAGACCAAAGATGTTTTCATTCAAACTGGCTTTCGGTCGAATACAAATGTGAAGGTAATATTTAGAAATAAAAGAGTTTAAATTCTTTAATGTGTCTGAGGAAAATACAATCACAGTTAAAGAAGTATACAATATCTCGTTGTTCGACTCCAATCTCAATTGACTAGGATTATTTCTGTTTCGTCCGAAACGTGTATGGTTCTTTCCCGACACTCTGGCTCCGATCACTAACATAAACTAGCCGCTACTGAAAAGCCAATTTTGTTGAAAGGTCGTCAAACACCAATCGTTCAATCGTTCAATCGTTCAGTAATTGCCTACAAAATATTTAGTTATCATGTGATTTTGTTCCTCTATTATAAGTAATAAGACAACTGATTTTGGTATATAAAATGATACGCGTTCGTCAGACAAATTTCATTAAACCTTGACCTTGTTCAAGAATAAGGAGACAACGTTATATTTCATGTTTTTTAACCCTGGTACAGATAATATGAGCAATAAATCATAAATAATTTGTTTATGAAAGAGTATTTGTTGAGTTGTTCGTTTGGTAAGATTTATGTGACCGTGATTTATTTTTTTTTGTTTTTCGGGTCTACGTTTATCCTTTCGAGGTAAAGAACGTTTCTTAAAACCATATGTAAAAATTCACTTACATTTGTTGTATCGAATGATTGAATAGTCCAGTTTGACGGGTTAATTCGACATTGACCATTTTTAATCGTTCATTGGACCGGATTCATAAGACTCAAATATATTTTGTGTTTTATAAAAGGAGTAGGTTCAGTAAGATCGGCCCCAAAATATAGTAGTTTTACAAAATTGTTAAAATGTAAACCTTTAGTTATTTATTGGACAGTAGAATGCTTCTGCTACATAAATAAGGGCTGTTTTTGACAATACAATGCACATATATCCGGTACTAGCACCATTAAGTCATACTAAATTACTGAAATCCTCACAATTCTAGCATTTTAGTTAAATTTTAGACGGTTTTCGTGTAAAACGAAAGTGGCCGCATTCGTGTTCATCCTTGATATTGAAATGTAAGTTGTATTTTATGATAATACATAACATATATAAAGGTTGAGGATGAACATGGATGCGGCCACTTTCATTTTTACCAAAAACTCTCTGAAAAGTGACATTTTTCGGAATATAAGGTAGATTTGTCATATTTGAGCTTGAATCGGATCATTTTTAATGACTAAATCTGTTAAAATCTTTCACATAAACTAATTAATTTAAATAATATAGACACTTAAGTGTTTAAAAAGTGTTTTAAAAATCTTTCGTCAGATGAACCTGAAATTTGAGGCCAAGAAAAGAACCCAAGGTAAAAAGGAATAGGCTCACGTCACGACAATTGTTTTAATATCCATTCGTCACTTATTTTTTACTGAAAAGAAAACTGTTTCATGTTTACAATTTTTTCGGCTGTCTCGCAATATTACCTTTACCTTGTCCTGGTATTGATGATGAATGGATTAACGTCAAGGATTTGTGACTAGAATTACTTCTCATACACAAGTACTTCCGGTAGACTGTCATAATCTTGAACACTTCAAATGAATCAACGATCAGATTTCTGTTTCCTTATTAAATATATATAAAAAAAGGTGATATTAGCGCCAATAAGACAACTCTATTTTCAAGTCACAATTTGTAAAAGTAAAGTATGGTCTTCAACAAGGAGCTTTTGCTCACTGCAAGCTATAAAGGTCCCAAAACATTACTTTAGTTAAACCATTCAAACAAACAAAATACCAACGGTAAATATATTATAAAAAAAATAGTTTTCAGACACTCATGATATATCAATAATGTACATTTAGATTATGAAATGGTTGGAAGGTTTACATGACCGTCTAACGTTGTACTAATTTCCATCGTTTATTGATAACGTAAATATTATGTAGTACGTGTACTAAAACGCAGAGATCAACGATTTTTAACGTATATTTCATAACTATACAGTAGGGAAGCGAGGCATGTGTGCGTGTGCACATCTAGTTTTCATATATTTGTTAGTAATTTTGAAGAGATTTTCTTTACTGTTTGTTTTGCTCAGTCTTTGATTTACTATATGGTTTGTTGTCTATTGTTTTGTTTTCCTTTACAACCATGGCGTTGTCGGTTTTTTTTTTTTTGGCTTTGAATATTTTTTTCTGGTATCTTTTGCCTTTTCTCTTACTGAAATAATCATTTCTTTAAGTGTTTTTGATTTCCAGCTGAGGTAACTTCTACCAGTAAAGATTCAAGTGAAGGTAAACAAAAGTAAAAGAAATGGTCAATGTTCGTTTTTTTAATACATAGAATATGTTGATAATTTTCATATCATCGAGTAGAACGAAGGATATTACAGATGCAGTTGACTAGTCTTATTCATGATGTGTCATAAATAACAGAATAAAGAGTCAGCTCAAACAAAACTTTAAGACAAAACAGATGTCAGCAGATTTCCAGGATTTTAACCTCCCATCATATATAGCTAAATTCTAGCAGCCCTTGCACTTAATATACATTTGTAGAGGTCGAAGATTACAATTGTGTAGGCAAGACACGGATTTCATTTAAAAAAATAACGTCAGTGACGTTCAATTAAAAGAGAAAAAAAAAGGACAAATAAAGTACAAAGATTGAAGAGAGACAATTACGAAGGTTTTTCGAAATAAAGTTCATATGATTTTATCCTGCGGTAGAAAAGCTTTATTTTTTTAAATTCACATTTTTGTAAAAAATCAATTTATAATTAAAACCATAACAAGGATATTTTATGCTAAATAAACTCATTATAGATACAAGGACTAACTTCTTTTGTAAACGCCAGATGCTTGTTTCGTCTACAAACGACTTATCAGTGACACTCGAATAAAAAATGATTTACAACAATTAAAGTACGAAGTTGAAGAGCTAACACAGACGTGTTCAATTTTAGGTTGATCAAATGCGTAACGATAAAATATTTTGATAAAAAAAATATATTATTTGATTCAAAATGTTACTCACTTCTTGTTTCTTCATTTATATGGCATGAACTAAAACAATTATGACGTTCAGTCTTCTAAAGACATTACAACATGATGACACTCGAAAATTTCGTTACATCCATCAATATGATTTACAAAATTAAGATATTTTCATTGATTGTAGCGGTTTGTTTTGTCTTACACACAACAACCAAAACCAAACCAGGAAAGACTCCACAATTAAATATGAATCTAGAAATAGTTGAACTCAAAGTATGATGGAAATTTCGTTTGAACATTACATTCTATTTACTCTGTAGCGATACAATTAGGAAAATATGCATCAAGTTTGTAATTTCAGTTGAAGAAACTACCACAGTTGCATTAGATGCTACCTCAAGAGACGATTCAAGTGCAGGTAGATTTTATACTTAATACACGATGACTTAGATTATCCTTCTTTCATTAAAAGTCTCATATTATTTCAGATAATTGATACCATTCGGTACGGAAGTTCAGTTGTGGACATTGCTCTGTTTGTGTTGCTTAAACTAACATGAAATATACAATTGAAATTAGTTCACCAAAAGCCATTATGTCTAAAACAAACAAAAAAGAAAAAAAACAACGTCATCTCATAGGGAAATATCTTCTGGTAAAACATGTCACACTTAACCTTAACATCGAATGACTTTCTTACTAGAAGATTTCACGTCGTAATCAATGCAAGATGACACACTATTTAGTAATGTCTAGTACAAGTTCTGATGAAATCCAACGAAGAACTTAAACGTAAATCACGTTTGCTTAAAACTTTAACAAATATGTTTAAATAATCATGATAATAAAAATGATGTTAATCTTTCAGGATTCCAAACAGCTGTATTATTTAAATCATATTCTTATTGTTTAACTTCTTACTAAAATTCATCAACACCATATACATAAAAATTCAAACCAATTATTCGAGATAACTTATCAGTTGCATATTAATCTGGTTAAAACGATAAATGGAACGATATTCTGAAAAGGTCAACATATTTTGAGTGTTCAGCAATCTTAGTGTATAAATGTAATGATAAATAGTTTTTCAACAATACTATATTTAACGTAAACATTTCAATTAAAATTACAGAAGCAACAGTCCCTGTCCTGTTAACAACAGAAACTCTATCACAAGGTATGAATATCAAAATAAAAATCTCTTACAAATTGTAAAAAGCCAAAATGTACATAATTCGTTAATATTGAGTCACTGATAAGGTCTTTGCAGCGGAACTAAACACATTTATTCTAAAAACAGATGTTGGTATGACACGGGTTATGTTTTTCTCATATATGTTATGATGGTATTATACTAAACCCCTAACGGGAAGGATTGTGCCTGATGTTCATATGATGAAATCATAATCTTTAAGTCAGTTTAATTGAAGTCTGGAGCTGGCATGTCAGTTAACTGCTAGTAGTCTGTTGTTATTGATGTATTATTGTCATTTTGTTTATTTTCTTTGGTTACATCTTCTGACATCAGACTCGGACTTCTTTTGAACTGAATCTTAATGTGCGTATTGTTATGCGTTTACTTTTCTACATTGGTTAGAGGTATAGGGGGAGGATTGAGATCTCACAAACATTTTTAACCCCGCCGCATTTTTGCGCCTGTCCCAAGTCAGGAGCCTCTGGCCTTTTTTAGTCTTGTATTATTTTAATTTTAGTTTCTTGTGTACAATTTGGAAATTAGTATGGCGTTCATTATCACTGGACTAGTATATATTTGTTTAGGGGCCAGCTGAAGGACGCCTCGGGTGCGGGAATTTCTCGCTACATTGAAGACCTGTTGGTGACCCTCTGCTGTTGTTTTTTATTTGGTCGGGTTGTTGTCTCTTTGACACATTCCCCATTTCCATTTTCATTTTTATATTCGTTTATTCGATTAATCACTTAAATTTAAGCTCATTGGACCTTTACTTCATGTCATGATTGGTATCACTTAGTGTCCGTCGTTCGCCTGTTGATTTGTTTAATCAAATTCTACCCAACTCTTGGTTAATTTTTTTATAGAGTCTCCGGTATTTAAAACGTGGAGTGTCCATTTCCAATTGTAATGTCCCCCTTACACCTACCTTGATAAGAAATAGTTAGAACGCCATTGATCTTCAGTTTCTGCAATGCCCGGTCGTTACGATGTGTACGGTGAAATTACTGTCAAACTTAGAACAAACTTCAGGAAAACACAATTTCCTAGTATTAAAAATGTCAGAATTATTGCATTTTTATTTTAGATTTAATAGACAATAATGTATATTTTGGGGAGCTGTTTTAGCTTGCTGTTCGGTGTGAGCCAGGACTCCGGGTTGAAGACCGTACCTTGACCTATAATATTTAATTTTTATAAATTGTGACTTGGATGGAGAATTGTCTCATTGGCACTCATACCACATCTTCCTTTATCCATGAATATAAAGCAAATCTTTCATTGAGGTCTGATTCGATTTATATTCCCAGAAAAATCTAGGTGTAGAAATTTACTAACAACAGTATTATTGTAATCTTTTTTTGTCATTCAAGTAAGACAAAGAGAGAGCACCTTTTTGTGCTGACAGTTTTAAAACTTTTCACATGTTACATCTCAAACGTAACTTGTGATAGGGGCTTTTCCTTAGTCTTGTGACAAGTTTTTTCAACCTGGTCTCTTACACTTCCCACTAGCAAACCATAAACATCGATAAGTATATAAGAGAGAAGAAAATATTTCAGAAAATAAAATCACTTGCAACTAAATCTTCGAAAGCAATCACCTACAGAGGAGTGTCTCCGAAATCTGAATTTGTATTACCAAAGACGTTAGAAATAATACTCAACTGATCTGCTTTAAACTTGTTATTTTTTTCAAGATGTAGAAACAACAGTTCCTGTACTATCGACATCAGAAGCCGTCTCGCAAGGTATGATGTACATAATATACACAGTTTACGAAATGTATACAGCAAAAAATGCCTTCTCCAAAACATCTTATTTTTTACTCTTTTTTTTTTGAAAATTTCTAAATTAATATAAAATATATCATGGTAATGTTATTCAAGTTTGCATCTGAAAGTAAAATTATTAACACAACACTTAGCATCAACATTAAAGTGAAATGAAGGCAGTATTAGTCTACATGGTATCAATTATAATACGTAATAAAGATGAATTTGGACGAATAAAAATGTTAATTTAGAAATAAGAAAGTTGTTAAATGTGAAACAATTTCACATAAATATATTCGTACATTGTACATTGTATATATCACAAACAAAATAATGTATGTCTGTATATCAATTACTAATTATTCATATTCCAAGATATTTTAATATAATATTTTTTTTTCAAATGTATTTGATTTGCAAAACTTAAAAGCAGAATTTTTCTGACAACCTACACGAACAGAGCAAATGTTAATGTTAATTAATAAGGTTATCGGTGGTAAAAATGATATAATCTCTTTTTTTATCATTAATATATCACTAACCAAGCATTCTAATGAAGGGTCTCTTTAGTTTTTTTTTCCAGAAATCATTCTTATATTACATTACATCAACATATCAGCTTGGATTCATATGCATTGTGTTGCATTCATACACTATTAGCTGCTTTATTACAGTATGTGTTTCCTATATACGGCATGGGTTATTTACTTTCCACATAAAAGTATACAGACAAAATCCTTTGATTATTCCTTAAAGACAAATCCCTCTATTGTTTTTTTTTCCAGAAATCATTCTTATATTACATTACATCAACATATCAGCTTGGATTCATATGCCTTGTGTTGCATTCATACACTATTAGCTGCTTTATTACAGTATGTGTTTCCTATATACGGCATGGGTTATTTACTTTCCACATAAAAGTATACAGACAAAATCCTTTGATTATTCCTTAAAGACAAATCCCTCTATTGTTTTTTGCGCATAAACAAGCGCAAAAGTACTATGCCGTCAGCAGTTTATGACGTCGCGGTTTCCGCGAACTCGAAACGTTAATGAGAGTTATGCATCTTTGACCCGATGGAGAGAGTGACCGTGAATTGTTTTGATACGTAAATTGGCCGAGAAGAAAATGAAAATTGTTTTTTATAATACACATGTTCCAGAATTGGATATACACATTAATTATGTGAATTTAGTGTAGCTGAAACAAACAACAAAACAGCAAATTATGAAATATATGAATAAAAAGAGAGTCAACTATACACTAATCTTACAACAAAAACACATAAAACGACTGTCAAGAAATGAAACAAAATCTGGATACTCGACAAAAAGTTGAGCCAATTAAGTTATTATATAATACTAATTTCCATAATTTGCTACGTGTATGGACTTATCTGTTCTTTAGGGTCAATCTCTTTGGTAGGTTTTTAATTGTATTTGTACAAAATCATTAAGAAAGTACGAAAAACATCAATCATGTCTTCAAAATTCAATGTATCTATAGCAATAGGTACATTTCGTACATATATACCTATCTATAGATATGGCAAATTGCACATAGTACGTAATTTTGAATGTGTACGGCGATTACATTTTTACACGAATATGATATTTAGATTTCTGATAAACATAAACAAAACAGTAACACTACCTATCAACAAGTACTAGTATCAATCAAACGGTTTAAGCTATATAATTCACAAATCAATAGATTATTTACAGGTCTAATTGTGGGGTTGGCTATTGGCTCATTCGTGCTGATGTTCATTGTAGCTGTGATTTGTTTAATCAGAAGGTAAGTTCAATTAGAAAATAAGTTTGCCGTTTTACTTGAATGAATTTACAGCAAGACGGGTTTGGAAATCCTCACTTTTGATATACCATGCGCACATTTACTACGCTCAATACACCGTTTTGGCAATCTAGTCAACCGGCATCACTGCCAAAACATCCACAAAAACCAGAAAGCTATTTAGTATGCAAACACTACTCTGAAAACTTTCAACTAAAACATATGAAGCCAACCAAACAAATTTTAGGGAAACTCAATGGCTACAACGTGTACAAAAAGTTTAGACCTGTTACACTGGGAAACTTGCCAACAATATTCAGAAATTACATGTTCTATGCTCATTTACTAATTTCAAGCTTAATTAAATTTATGTAAAAAGCACATTTAATACAAATAAGTATGTGACGGGCAAAAATTGCCTTTATTTCTGTGAGATTTAATGAGATTTGAGATGACATGTACGCATAGTGGTTGTTGACTGTCAAATAAAACCACAATAATATTAGTTTGAGTTCAGCTGCTGCTACAAAGACAATGCAAGGCTCGTTTATATCGTCACTGTAGATAATCTTATAATTCATACCTTTAAGGTCTCTCAAGTGTAAATATTAAACATGTCAAAAGATTTACACTCAAACAAGTTTTATAAACAAATGTATTATACAATTGATTGTATTTTGGTGTACGTTTTATTAGACTGCACTCTATTTGGAAAGTATGGCACCCAACTTCTCATGTGTCTCAATATCTACGGTAATAGTACGAATATTCTTTTAATAAATCATTTATCAACAAACCAAGTTTTCTAGTAATATCAATACATAAAAGATATTTTGTTTCAATTCAGGTTTTTAATGGAGAAATACAATTTAGAAAAGATTGAAAATCTTCAAGGAAATGACTATACCGGACAGCAAACAATAGCTCTACAACAGTCTTCAAGTGCACCACAATATGAAGTTCTTCAAAGTACAAATAACCAATATGCTTGTACGAATATAGCTATGACTAACTCTAATGAAATTATAAACAATGTAAAATTCGAGGACGAACGCAAACAAATTGCACCTCTTGAAAATGAAACCCGAAGTAAAAATGAAACCAAAGTGAATCAATATGATGTTATCGATTCTACAGTCATAACAAGCTCTTGTCGTTCAACAGAAGATAAATCCGTGGAAACAGAAAATCATACAGTTTTAGATCAGAAGGAAACCGAATTAGACCGGTCAAAAATACCCGACGAAACCCTATCTTATGATGTTACTAGAACTATCAATGCAGTAGGACCACACGCCTGTGCTGGATTTCATTCAAGAGTTGATGAAAACGTGGTAACAAAATCCGAAGATGGAAGCACACATATTGTTCCTCTTAAAGATGAATCCAAGGAAAAATTTGAATACAAAGGCAATCAATATGAGGAGATTGATCCAACAGCTATCACAAGCGTTTGTCATTCAATAGGAGATAAACACAGGGAAACAGAAAATAATACAGTTTTAGATCAGAAAGGAACCGAGTCTGACCGATCAAAATTGTCCGACAAAACCCAGTCGTATGATTTAACTAGAACTATCAAGGCAGAACATAATAATTCTGTTATGTCTAAAGTAGGACCACACGCATGTGCTGGTGGTCATTTAAGAGATGATAAAACCGTGGTAACAGAAACCGCCGTTGAAAGCAAACATATTGCACCTCTTGAAGATGAAACCAAGGGAAAATTTTCAACCAAAGGCAATCAATATGAGGAAATTGATAATATAGCCAACATAAGCGTTTGGCATTCAACAGAAGATAAACCCCATGTGATCAACAATTATACCGTTTTAGATCCCAAGGAAACCGGATTTGACAGGTCAAAAATTATTAACAATAAACAATCTTATGAGCTTGCCAAACCAGACCGTGCCGAAAATGATGAGTATGGTATGTCAAAAGAAGGAACATACGACTGTGCTGGTAGAAGCAATCACAACGAATTGGAAAACATTTATAACCATGCAATTGATAATGTTTATGATTCTGGAAGTCATGAACGAAAAGATTTTGGGAATGAAAACGCATACGACCATTTTGTAAGACAGAAGGACGGAAGATGAATACTATTTATCAATACAAACCTAACATTTATTGAAAATAGCAGTCTTTCGTAGAAACAACATAGTATACTAAAACCTGTTGTTTCATTCAAATTTGATTTGATAAATTTGTTTTGTTATGGGTTTCAAAATGTGAACCCTTTCTTATTATATGTGTTTGTGTTTCTTTTCTTGTTTTCTTTGTCACGTTAAAATAATAATTATTCAATAACATTACTTAATTAATAACGTTTTAAATTACCAAATGTATGCCTGAATTTGACTTTGCATACGCTTTATCATGCCGATTACTTTTTGTTTTTGTTTTCTAGAGCGACAGTAATTACCAAGCAACTGTGGTAACCTCATCTCGCTACATGCAGTATTAAACCCATTTTATTCTGCTTTGATTTTTTTTGTTTTTCAGATCCACGTTATTTGTCACCTTTTTATTAGCTGGAATGTGCAGCTTCTTCGTATTGTTCATTTTCTTTAACCATCACAGAAGTAGGTGGGCTTACGAAAAACCAATTTAAGTAGAACACGATTTTTGTCTATACCAAGTCATGATATCTTACTGAAATTGCAATTTGTTCGTTGTTGTTGGTATTTGTGTATACGTCATTTTTTATATAAAGGATGAGATCTATGTTGGTGGTTAAAAAATATACTTTAAATGCATCTACAATCAAGTCCGTGTGCTCCATAGAGAATTATTGTGTAAACAAACACCACAGCTAAAGGCCTCTTCTGAACATATGAAGGTCCCTATTATGTATAGATTATCTAGACTACATAGAAAGCATTGAGATATCGTTTTATCTCGGACTCTAGTCAGTGGTCTACAACTAATTGTCAGTGCTTTTAGTTCCAAAACTACTATATAAAAACTAATCATTAGCATTAAGTTTGTAAAAAAGTATAAAAAAAAATAGTGGAATTAACACTTTATGAATTGAATAAAATATCTGTGGATGTTATATAAATTACGTGCTTTGATTAATCCTTTTTATTCTGTTTTTACTTCTTAACTTTTTACACTACACTTCCAAATTTCTTATTAAACAAACATTATGATCTTATTTGATTAAACGGCCGTTTGGTAAATCTGCTACAAATGTATTTCCTGCAACTCATTCAGATAGATATAAGAAGATATGAGATCCAATGAAACAAATTTTTTTTTGTAGGAATGTTTTTTCAATTATCATTAGAAGCCTTTTAAAGCTGACTTTGCGGTATGGGCTTTATCCATTGTTTAACGCTTTACAGAGACCCATTTGTTTCTTTGTGTCATTTGTTCTTTTGTTGAAAGTTGTCTTATTGTTAATCATACCACACACTCTTTTGTATATCATAGCTTAATGTGAAAATGCTCGGGATCCTGCCGTCAAAGCTCGAGCTCATTATTAATAAAACAGTAAGCCGTCCAGAAAGGACACAGTTGGTTCTCATCGGAATATCGATATTTTATTGAAAAACACGTACTCCAAACGTTAAAAATATTTTGTCAATAAAAAAAATCAACCATTGTCATGTTGTCAGGTTCAGACATTTTCTGTTTAATTTAGAATAATGTATAGATTATAGATACATGTACCAGGTGTCATATTTTTTCTTTGCAGCAGAAGAACATTTCGTCTTCAAAGTACGAATCAGATAAATTACGCTTTATCATTATGTTATTTGAATTTATCCTAACAATACCTTACTTTTGTTTAACCAGGAACAAGTGTAAAGTGAATAAAATTTGAATGAAAATACAGTTTAAATCTTAAAAATGATAAAACATAATGATTTCTTTAGGAGGATAAGAACAATACATAATGTTGTGCTATATATTTGCATAGTCAATAAGACGGACATGTTTAACTGTTTACAAATGTTTATTTATTCACGTGTGAAGATACAATAATTGTTTTCATGTAGAAATTTGATGACATTCAAAAATGTGAATGATAGTCGTTCGCATTTTATTATTAAACTTCCTTATTTTATTAGTAGGGTTAACGTCAATAAACAAGAAAAAATGGTTGGACATTGTACTAATTGTGGAAATTTTATTGTGGAAGTCTGCTAAAAAATGTCATGATTAAATTTAGCAAACATATCAGTACATATTCGATTTAGATTCGAACATCGGTCAAATGAGAAAAATAAATATAACCATAACATTCAAGAAGTCATAATTCTTATATGATTTACATATCTATAAATACATGAAATAGATTGGTCGATTAGAAATTTTTTCTTGGTTTACACTTCGATAAACGATGTTTCCGAACCTTCTTTCAACACCTTTACATTAGTCTATTCATCCACAGTAAACATGCATGCGGGGATCCCTGAATTTTCAGCACACTTAGGTTGAAAAACAAAATCAACGTCTTAACAGTTGTTTCTATTATAATACATATATAACAAAATGAAGTCATACATTGTAGGATCAAATATGAGTGAATTAAAGCTAGAATAATATTCCGCAAAACTTTTATGAATGATTTAGCGAATTAACGTCATGACAAAGCACGACGTCATAAAAATAAAAACTTTAAATTCAAAGATTATTTGGTTAATTGCATGAAGTTTTTAATGTAGGTGCTATTTTCATTTTTGATTCTGTTTCATTTATCGAACAGTTATGAATTTTACAAAATCAATATGGCGGGTAACTCCTTAGTTACGACCTGTCAATTATGCATTTGATAGTATTTATAGTAACCATTACACAAAACAAGTTCATTAAATTTTGAAATTATTTTGTTTAAGAATTATAAGGGTTTATAGAGGCCATTGATGTGTAAACAGTTGCTTTTACTAGAAAAAAACTCCATCGGACTTATATTCAGTTAGGGAGTTAATCTCCCCGGTTAACGCAGCAATAACCTCTAGAACAAATGTGTTTAATCCGATAATAAATATCAATAAATGCTACCATCTGAGACACTCATATATTCCATTGTTCCGTCTAAATGTGATAACGTACAAGCAAGAGACACCTCTCAGTTCAATTTACACGTCAAAGGTGTCACTGCAACATAATATGTACACTCAAATGCATCAGTTGTATACCAATAAACCCAAAAAGATTGTTCCTCATACAAACAGGTCTCTAGGTACTTATAAGAACACGTGGAATGTGTGTCAATTAGAACACTCTCTCATCCAGGACACAATTTGTAAAAGTAAACCAGTATAGGTCACAGGACGGTCGTCAACACATGCTAAGCATTGGCTCACACCACACAGCAGGCTATAGAGGGCCCTAAAAATAACATGTGTAAAACCATTAAAACGGAAAATCCAACGGTGTAATATATATACCATATGAGAAATGAGAAACCACATCAATAAACAATAACTACTGAAACATCTGATTTCTGACTTAAGACTGGTACAAACAAATGCATCGGATTAAAATGTTTGATAGGTACCAATCTTTGCCTAGTCTAGTGTCTAAAACACTAGTGTAACATCGCAACATAATGAAGACACTCTGCAAGTTAATGCTCGCCATTTTGCGCAAATTTATAATCATGAACACAAACGACCAAAGTTGAAAAAGAGATACATGTAGATTAGAAATCTTTTTTTGGAAACCAAATTGGAAAGTTCTTCACACAAATTTCACTTTTACTGAAGTTACAAAAATTGAAACTACTTGAAGTCACTCCTATAAGGCATTGTAGAACTTAACTGATTACTGTAGGACAAATATTTACTACGGCGTAGCTATTTAATGGTAACAAGATATTTATGGTCCACGACACGACCCATAGGCTTATATTTTTGAGAACTAAGACGTTTCTACCTCGTGAATAAATTACTATCGTTGTTTTTTGGCAACGCTTTTAGGAATGTTTGGTCCTTAATGCTTTACAACTTTGTATTGTTAACTCTATTTATTCGAGCGTCGCTGGTGTAGCCGAAATGTGTGTCTGACGTAAATACAAAATTTTGCTATTGGTATTTGTAATTAGTTTATTATTATACCTATTTACATTAATATTGATGACTTGTATCAGTTATTCTAAACATGTTGTCCGAATACGCAAACATATAGGTCATCAAACTGCACCAGAAAAAATCGCAATTACTAAAGTTGGTTCGGTAAAACAAGGTGTAGAAGACAAAAATCGAATTGATAAAAGTATATTGAGGTGATTTAGACATTTGCAGGTTAGCTGAATTTCACGACAAGTCAAGACACAATAGAGTGCATATACCTTTCCAGGTTCGGTGATTTAAATAAACAAGTCAGGCACATGAAATCAGGAACAATTTATATGCAAACAGATGAAGACGAAATAAACCACTAAACGTATTTATCATTCCTGAAATTACAAACGTTCGTGACTAAAAGTGCATTGAACGAGATGAAATATTAGATGATCATGAAGTCGATGATTCATTAAACATGTAAAAAGGGAAATAACAAAATCAAAATAAGAGTGTTGATAAAGATTAAATAAAACCAAATTTAAAACTTTATTACATACCACATCATCTAAAGATTGTGAAGACGTCAATCAAGATCGTATATACACGTAAATGTAAACAGATACAGATGCTAAGCTTCATTGACTACTTCCTTTATATATCCCCGAAACTAAATAAAAACAAAGAAATCCTACTTTTATTCCGCAAAATAAGTACACAGTATCGTCATACGCCAACGAGGCGTTTCTAAACATAGGATTGTATATTGAGCACCGGGACGACAGATTATCGAAACAATTGCATACAAATATAGTATATGTCAAAGAAAAACTGACTGAAGATTTGAATATTAAAGTACCAATTGGAAAACTTAGTGTGTCAGCATATTGACATTGTTAAACGTCAGCTAAGATAAAATCGTCCTTTGATTTTCGTTGTTTACAAAAAATAGTTGCTAGTGTTGACAGAGTAGAACTTGCAATTGTTTTCTTACATTTTTCTAATCTAGTTCTGATATTGTATACATCAAATAGTACATATAGTAAGTAAGGAAATAAAATTACATTCCAAATATATAAAAGAAATGAATGTTTTGAATTTTTGTAAAACTAAGGGTTTTCTACCTCAGGAATAGATTTCCTTAGCTGTATTTGGCACAACTTTTAGGAATTTTTGGTCCTCAATGCTCTTCTCACTGATGAGTTTTTGTAGACGAAACGTGCGTCTGGCGTAAATGTTAAATTTTAATCCAGGTATCTATGATGAGTTTATTGGTACATTAGTGATTTGATCCAGTTTGAAAAGATCAAAATGTGAATGTCTGAAGCAAGAAAACATTTACATCAACTACTTTAGTGTTTTGATTTGAGTTTTGGAAATAATTTTAGGTTTCAATTCCATTGGCGATACCTTGCATGCAAATATTTAAAACGGAACAATGACGAAATTCGTTTATTTTAAATAAAGATGAATGACAGTTGATGTCCTTACTTTTTCTACATTCTTTAAAAAATCATTAACATCTTGGTTAACAAAAGTCAACAATCATTGTAAAACAGGACAGTCACTGTACTTACCTAATGAATAAAATATACGTTATTTTTATTTTTAATTTGTATAATTCATACATTTAAACTTATAAAACTTCATGTACTATGTGTAAATTACCACATACATCCGCAATATTGTATATATATGTGTATATTCCAAATGGATACGTTATGGATAAGTGCATTCTTATTTGTATTTATTCAATATGTTGAGATATCAATGATGCAGGTAGAAGGTAGGATTTGTTTCGTTTAAATTAATGTACAACCATTTACATGGTTGTAATCATCAATGAAATACTTTTATTCGTAAATACACCAACCAGTATCTGTGTTTAGATTAAGGAATAATAATATTTTAATATTTTTTTATGATCGACTTATATTTATGTTTGTATCCAATCCAGGTGATTTTTTTATGAATGTTTATCATAGCGTAAAAGTGTCTCCATGATTAACTTTTCTGAATTGAAATTCTAAATATAAAAATAAGAATGTGTGGTAGGATTGCCAATAAGACAATTATCCATTAAAATGAACATTACAATTGCGAAAAACTATAGGTTATAATTTATGTTTTCTGTAGTCTTACATATTTGTACCTTTTATTGGTAAAAATTATGATTATCAAGTAACACAGAAACTGTATAAATCCTTTTAACCAAATGTGGTAGCTTGTCATTTGATGGATCAATCAATGAAAAACAAACATTCAGGGACAAATATAACATTGAAAATAGTGCCGTTATAAAAATATAAATATTCCTATTCAATTGTTATGACATAAAATATGAATCTTGCTTTATACAATGTAACAGTCCTCCGCAAGTGATAGAAGATAACATTTGCATGTTGTAGACATACGATATCTCCCTGTCACCCTTGTTCATACAATAAGCCGACCTTTTACGTGCATAGACGCAAATTGCATTAAAAATGCATTAAAAATGCAATTATATTTGCAGGTAATACAACTAATCATAGATTTCATAACGAGTGAAAATTTGCTTTAGCTTGATATCAACTCGGATTATTTAATTTCAATATACTTTATACTATTCAAATTAAATAACGACAGTTGATGTCAAGCGATATACAATTCCCAAAGTTCATGTTAAACCTAATTTTCTTATGGTCAACACTATCAACTAAAATTCTCGCTAACCGTTGATCTGGGTTTTTTATTTTTGCACATACCATAATAATGTCATATGTCCTGTTCCGATGTAAAATTTTTTTAAATATTTGTACGCTTTAGTTTAAAAGCGTGAGTGTTTTGTACATTATTGAAGATATCACATATGTCATTTTCCGCTATCTAAATGTTCATTGTCTTAACCTTCGAAAGTTATGTACGACCTAACTATTGCCCCTCTACAGAAAAGGATACTACAGATACAGTTAAGTCGGCCTCTGGCGTACTAAATTATAATCCTGGTACCTTTGATAACTATTTACACCACTGGGTCGATGCCACTGCTGGTGGACGTTTCGTCCCCGAGGGTATCACCAGCCCAGTAGTCAGCACTCCGGTGTTGACATGAATATCAATAATGTGGTCATTTTTATAAATTTCCTGTTTACCTACTTTTGAATTTTTCGAAAAACTAAGGTTTTTCTTATTCCAGGCATAGATTACTTTAGCTGTATTTGGCACAACTTTTTGGAATTTTGGATCCTCAATGCTCTTCAACTTTGTACTTGTTTGGCTTTATAAATATTTTGATATGAGCGTCACTGATGAGTCTTATGTAGACGAAACGCGCGTCTGGCGTACTAAATTATAATCCTGGTACCTTTGATAACTATTTACACCACTGGGTCGATGCCACTGCTGGTGGACGTTTCGTCCTCGAGGGTATCACCAGTCCAGTAGTCAGCACTCCGGTGTTGACATGAATATCAATAATGTGGTCATTTTTATAAATTTCCTGTTTACCAACTTTTGAATTTTTCGAAAAACTAAGGTTTTTCTTTTCCCAGGTATAGATTATTTAAGCCGTATTTGGCACAACTTTTTGAAATTTTGGATCCTCAATGCTCTTCAACTTTGTACTTTTTTGGATTTATAAATATTTTGAAATGAGCGTCACTGATGAGTCTTATGTAGACGAAACGCGCGTCTGGAGTACTAAATTATAATCCTGGTACCTTTGATAACTATTTACACCACTGGGTCTATGCCACTGCTGGTGGACGTTTCGTCCCCGAGGGTATCACCAGCCCAGTAGTCAGCACTCCGGTGTTGACATGAATATCAATAATGTGGTCATTTTTATAAATTTCCTGTTTACCAACGTTTGAATTTTTCGAAAACTCAGGTTTTTCTTATCCCAGGCATAGATTACTTTAGCCGTATTTGGCACAACTTTTTGGAATTTTGGATCCTCAATGCTCTTCAACTTTGTACATGTTTGGCTTTATAAATATTTTGATATGAGCGCCACTGATGAGTTTTATGTAGACGAAACGCTCGTCTGGCGTACTAAATTATAATCCTGGTACCTTTGATAACTATCATATCTTGACTTACATCTAGAAATTGACAATGAGGGTTGGTTGAAAACAAAACTTTATGACAAAAGAGATGATTTCAGCTTTCCAATTGTGAACTTTCCATTTCTAAGTAGCAACATTCCAGCAGCACCTGCATACGGGGTATATACAGTCCCTGTGACGTAAAAGTTAACACTCTTTTGGGAATCGTACGTACAGCGTTCGGTAATCGTTCGTATAGACAAAACCAGCAATACTATTGTGTATGAGAACGTTACTGATTATACCACAACTACTCGTGAACCGCAAGATATAACCAGTTCAATTCAACAGATAGGAAACACTTACGAATCATCATCATCCAATAGAAACTCAATGGACCATATGTACGAATCTACAAAACGTGTTTCAAAGGTTACGGACTTATCTCAATATGTATCGATCACTAATCCTGCTGAATATGACATCCACAATTATGAATCAACGGAACCGGAACTAACTCAATATCAATCGCTAACCAGTCCATCTGAATCTGATATCCACACTTATGATTCAACGAATCTGGACTTATCCCAGTATCAATCGCTTGCCAATCCCTCTGATTCGGATATCCACAATTATGCTTCAACAATTTCTTTACAGTGACGTTTATAAATTAAAATGAGCAAAACGAATACATAATGTATAAAAAAAAATAATGCGTGACTCATTCTAGTGTGACCTCTCTAATAATTTTGACATGTATGCATTATGCATTTTCTACAAAAGGAAATGACGGTACCAAGTCAGGAATATGACAGTTGTGTTCAATTCGTTTGATAAGTCTGAGCTTTTTGATTTTTCTATTTGATAAGAGACGTTCCTGCGAGTTCGGTACTTTTGTTTATTTACTTTAAACATCGTAATTGATTGTAGAATTGTCTTTTTGGTGCATAATGTGTTACCTTTGCAAAGCTTGCCTGCTTCAATTTGCTTTATTTAAATGTGCTTTGTTTTGTTGTCACTTTTTGAGCTCTAAGTTTATATTCTTTGAGAGCTCTATTTTGTCTTTTTAGTTTGATGAAATCTCAAGGATAGTAGTCACTACTCTTCATAGTCCTTCTACACTATTTGAGTAACGAATGTCAGATTATTAAACCTTATAACGTGGCTTTTACTTCTGCAATTTTCTGGAATATGGCAAATCAAACTATTACTATCATAGCTCTGTCTATGCAAATGTTCCTCTAATATTTGTTGTTAATCATCTATTCTTTCGAGAACTATAAAAATTTTGTGAAAACATGAGATAATCCTTTATTTTTGTTCTTTACAACATGTACAACGTTCCATGTTTCCACTGTTACAGATTTATTCTTTAATAATGATGAAGTATATATGACTATTACGAGTTGCAATCCATACAACATTAATTTGACTTTTCAGGAATAACAATTAATTGGGAATAATTTGTTTGTAGTCTTCCATCAACATGATTAACAACAGTTTATGTGTGTTTACAAATGTTTTTTAGCTTTTTATTTTTCATCGGATGATCCACAAACCAAGTCAATAACACTCATGTTACGGAATTATAAAACTAGTTATATCAAGTTATTGACACAAAAATAAATAAAAAAAGTGATAAGGCTAAGCAAAAAAAAACCTTTTCCAATGAAACAAATTTACCTTTTTTATCAAATACATGTAATACAAACAACACTTCTTTGGTTATTTGTACAAGGAAGATTGTGCATGCAAGCATCAAGTTACACTAGCTAATATCCTGTAAGAGTTAAATGTTATCTTAAAATTATACAAGAATTCCCATAAATTACTTTCACCTATTAATGAAGGTATCAATTTCAATTTGACTTCCTTCTTATACTTTCTTTTTTGTCAAAACAAACAAAGTAACATGGTTACTTTTTGGAATAGTTTAACATTGTATTTATTATTGGAAATCTATCAACTTTTGATGGTAAGGTTAGGTGAGTGTTTAAAAACATTTAATATTTCTTCAAATTTTTCAATGGAAATAGTTATCAAAGGTACCAGACGCGCGATTCGTCTACATAAGACTCATCAGTGACGCTCATATCGAAATATTTATAAAGTTCATGTGATTGTTTAAACATTTTCTGTTGTCATTTTTCCAACTAACTAACAATAGAAAGTTCAGATGAGTGCTTTATCATTTACTTTTTCCACTCAGAATTATATAAAATATTCGATAAGAATGATTAAATCTACTACGCAATGTACAACCACAAATTAAATATTTACGATATACTCATCCGTAAAGAAAGGTTAAACCCAATTATAAATCATGTATCGGAATAAATCATTCTTTCCGGTGCACGTGGAATAAGTCCAGGTTGTGCTGGAGTCGGGATTCTCAGCTTTTTGTTTTCTACATGTATGTTATATTGCTGTTTTTCTATTCCATTCTTTGTTTGTATTGTAGCTATGGCGTTGCCTATTCAGATAGAACTGATTTTTTAATGCCCATTCCAGTATACGTATCTATAAGAGTGCGAAAAGATACGAAAAGGACATTCAAACTCATACGTCGACACTAAAATAAAAGAATAAGACAAAAAGGCAAACAACATTATGCAAAACACAGCCTAGAAAATAAAAGAATGAGCAACACAAACCCCACCATAAACTGTGGGCGATCTCATATTGTGTTTTTGGAATACAATGAAGTGCACTCATTCTTTATTTACATATAAAAGTCTGTACAATAAAATGAACATAACACGACATATGGCTCCTACTGATTTAAGTGATCAAGTCTTAAGGTACCGATCTGATTTTTTTGTACTCATATATTGATCTTAATCATTGTGATTAGTCCGTATCCTTGATATAATTAGTATTATAGGTCGTGTCAAAACTTTAAACACGTCACCGGCTAGTTTTGCTCACGTGAAAAGTAAATGACAACATTTCTTCAGATCAAAACAAGCATTTTTAAAATAGCCCATGTTTTACTAAGATTTTTGTTGAGTTGTTTCATTAACAAATTTAACACTATCAACTATATGCAATACTAATTATAAATTTGTGTTTCAGTATCCACTTCTACAATTCACATTGTTCCGGGGGATGAAGTATTGTTTAACTGCTCTGAATACTCATCTATAACAATTAGAAATGTCAGCGTTCAAAATACAGGCAAATGTGAAAGTAGACAGGATGATTGTAATCTCAACAGGAATGATCACGAATTAATAAAAAAAATGTGAAGGGTATTCCAGCTGCTTTGTGAACGGATCTCTTTTGCCGTCATCGTGCCTATGGGATGACCTACATTTCGATTTGTCATATATATGCAAGGGTAAATATCGATTACAATGTCTTAAAGATAATGTGAGATCTAAATCCTGTATTAGAAATACGAAACAATAATTTGTTGTTTAAACGCCCAGATCCAATTTTCATTATAATTTAAAAGGCTTTTCATTATTTTTAACCTTTTTTTTTATTTAATGAAATTTTTATAACGTGAATAGCGAACAACAAACATGTACTTTAATGATGGACGTGTATATGTTAGATCTAATTTAAGGATTTTCTTACCCCAGGAGTAGATTACCTTAGTCGTATTTTGGAATGTTGGGTCTTCAATGCTCTTCAACTTTGTATTTGTTTGGCTTTTTAACTATTTTGATCTGAGCGTCACTGATGAGTCTTATGTAGACAAAACGCGCGTCTGGCATATAAAGTTATAATCCTGGTACTATTGATAACTATTGATACGATTTGCATCAATCTATAAAACTTAAATATATGTTATGTACCTTACAGGATGATATCAAATGAAAGTCAACAAAAGAAATAGAACTCTTTACTAGACAAGTTAAGAAAAACCAAATAGTTATATTTAAATTTTGTTTTACATATGTTTCGATTGGTTTTAAGAGTTTAATGTATGTGTTAAAATAATCATGTTTGGTTTTTTATACGTGTGCAATACTTGATTTATTGTATGGGGTTTCTTTTTACATATTCCGACTAATAGTAAAAACTACTTTTCGGTAGGTGTAAACATTTTTGCCGAATTAAATCCAAAGAAAGATAACAAATCAAAGCATTGCTTTGCAACTCTGGCAAAGGCCATTATTCTTATAAATGGCAATAATGTCTTCTAAAAGAAAAATTGGGGTACATGTTTATATGTTAATTCGTCAAAGTATCAAGACCAAAACCCATAAAAAAGTGTAAGATTCTAGTTGTCTAGATAATCTGAATACTGTCCTTCAATTTTAACGACCACAAAAAATTGACAAAAATGATAACTGAGTTGTAAAGTTCTGACACAAACTTTAAAATAAACGTAAGGGCTACTTTCATTTGTACTGAAGACATATATCCAAAGTAGAATGTTGTTTTGTACATGTAAAAGTATAAAACACACAAATTGGTGAAAAGGCATTTGATGGAACTAATTATTAACAAACCCGTAACAATTCACTATCAGTCAAACGCTTTAAAAGCGAATGGTAAATGAACACATTGGATAAAAAAAATATGGATTGTCATACACTAATTAGATAAGTTTTAACCTCTGAACTGTCAGAATCTGCATTACAATAGAACATTTTGAAGTACACGAAGTGTTGTCTTTGGTGCTAAATAATCAAACTTTCTTATTACCTATTTTGTATTGGTAGACGTCAATTGAACTTAGCTACCAATTTTGAGTAGGTCGGGCCATGTATGAATGCCTCCTGTTTAGTTTTTTCCTTTTCTATTTTGAATAGTTCATTATTCAATAATTAGACAAAGATGACACAGATACAACAAAGCAGTATCTCTTATAATCCCCTAAAATCTTATTCAGTGATACTAAATCTAAAACAGGTAATCAGGCAGGAAACTATATTTCTTTGTTGGTTCGAATCTCAATAGTTTTGGTTTGAAAAATGTTACGTTCTCCGAAATGATTGCAAACTTATTGCAATCAAATAAATTCTGTAGCTGTATACGAACTGAATTGCCCTTAGTGAAGGTACTAAACTATCAAAGCAATTTGTTTCCAAATTTGAAAAAAAATTGATAAGGGCACTTTAAAATAAATTTGTTTAAAAGTTGCAAAATTAATGTTTTCATTTTTTCAGTTAAATGCGATATATTGTTTTGATTGAAAACAATGCAGCAGCAATTTATTTAAATTACTGTAATGTAAATTGGTTAAGTTCAATTATTTCTATGTTCTATATACAATGTATATAAAGTGCGAATCCAGTTTGTTCATTTTCACTGTCGTATGCGAGTATGTCTATTTTAGAATAAAGGATGACGGGAAATCTGCGTTTGTTTACATTTTGAAAATACGAAACAATTGATTTCAATGTATGTTTTAACACAATTTCATTCGAATATAACTTTCAAATGTATAATAACAGTATTATAGTCACACAAAAAAGTAAACAGAGCAGCTGAATCCATAATATTGTTGACTGAATTCGATTCATTTTTTAAACTATATAAATGCGATGAATAATCACTGTAAGTGCAATCATTTCTGATGTAGAATTTTTGAAGGTGCGATGAATTTTCATTATTGTTTTATATGATAATTCGACATGCAACAACTGAAAACAGTCTTACAATGACTTTGATATTGATGGTATTTACAATGTAATCTGGTCGTTGATGCTAACTTGAATATACACGGGTATAACTAACTTCTGTACGTGTTTTTTTCGTCAAAGTTCTCTACCATTCGTAAGTAAAACATCGAAAAAATAATTAACTGTTTCAATTGAAATGCTTATCCTTTTTAGCAAACATTTGCAACTGCTAAACTTTTTTGATATTTCTAACATTTCATATTGAAATTTAAATTAAAAAAAATAAAAAAAAACATTTATATTGGTCACAGTGAAACAGAATTTACTGGAGCTAGAGAACCCTACTCACCGGGAGCGTTTGATTGCAATCCATTTTCTTAGTTATCAAGCTTTTTGATCTTGAGATCAATGGTCAAGCTCATACGAAGGTCAGAGTGATATTATCAAGTGGGTGAAATAAAAGGAAGTCAATAGGAAAAATTTGTATTGCCTGTTATAAATATTTTTTTCAATATATTACAAAACACAATATGTCATAAATAATTAAATACAAAAATGAAAATACATAAACATAAATATATAACCAAATTTTGTGGCAAACATCCGCCGCTATAAATTTATAAAAGGAAAGAAAAAAATCGAAAGAGTGTGGTGGGTTGGGTAATTTCAACGTAATATCAAATTCAAAAATATACGGAAAACACTTTGCAATAGTATACATAAACAATTAACAACAAAGGAAATGTTTATATCCAATAAAAAGAGCGAAATAACATAGTGAGTAAATTTAATGCAAGAGTGTATACCAACAAAAATCTAGTTTAAACCAGTGTGATAACTGAGGTATAAAAATATAAATTTCACTGTTTGCTGATTAAATAATTTAAATCTTAAATAAAACCAATTATCAATTGGGTGAAATAAAAGGAAGTATAATTTGTATTGCCTGGTCTAAATATTGTTTCAATATATTGCAAAACACAATATATCATCAATAATCCAATACACAAATGAAAATACATTAACATAAATATATAACCAAATATTTTGGCAAACATCCGCCAAGCCTGCAAGGCCGCCAAAAAAAAAGATAAAATAATAATTATCAAAACAGTTAATCATGATAAAAACCAGACAAACTTTAATCACTCTTTTTTCTCTCTTCAAATAAGATCCATCCTTTCAAAATGTGTATAGATAATAAAAGGACAAAACAGAAAACCAACTCAAAATATATGAGTAGTTACAGGAAAACCAACATCATATTTAGGATGCAAGTTTTCTGAAAAGAGAAAAAAGAATAATTATAATAAACAATATACATGTATGAAGTAAATAAAAACACAATTGTAACACATTACAATTCATATACTCTAATGCTTAATGCACCCCCTCGCCTAAAACTATGTGTAGAATACAGCCCTTGGATGGTGTAAACTTCCCAAAAAAACGTGTATAGTGTAATGGTGTATGACATATGGTGCAATGGTGTAAAGTGTATGGTGCTATGGTGTATGATGTAAGAGGAACGGTGTAATGGTGTTGAAGGAATGGTGTGATTGTGTAACGTGCGATCGGGAAGGGTGTGAATGATGGTGTACGACATTTCATTGGTTGAAAACGAAATTCTTTTTATTTTATGTTTTAGAATTGTAAACATAAACAATGATAATAATCTTAATATTTGAAATTTAATTGCATTATGTGTAATTTCGGATCATGTAGATAGAATGGGGAATGGTGTATGGTGTAATGTGTAAGATGTATGGTGCAAAGGTGTAACGTGTATTGTGTAATGGTACAAGGTGTATGGTGTAATGGTGTATTGTGTAATGGTGTATGGTGTATGGTGTAATGGTGTATGGTGCTATCGGGAAGTTAACACCATCCAAGGACTGTATGAAGACGCATCTAAACCAATCTCAGTTATTAACTATTAAATATTGTCTGAAATTGTCTATACGTGACAGGAACACATAATTTATTTTTCATAAAACAATAAGCTGGACTCTTATCAGAAGTACAAACTAAAGACTTCATGTTCAAAAAAGCTTGAACGGGACACAATGGAGAATCTGGTATTAAGACTAGAGGTATCAATAATTCTCTCTCACCAAATTGAATGGTTTTCGGCCATTAAACACTTATCAATAATAGCTTATGCTTAAAATCGAAAATTATACTATCCCTACAAAGCTGCTTAGAATGATCAAAAGTAGAAACAGAATCTGGAACCAAATTAGATTTTCTAAATATAAGAATAAAAGCATGTAAAAATAAACACCATATAGTAGCATCATGCGCATTATTCATATCTAGCTTATTATAAATTCCAAGTAAAATGTGAGGAGAAATTGGCAAGGCCTGTTTTAGGCATTGTGCCTCAATTCTACATAAACCTCTTAATACTAATTTAAAAATGAAAATCTTCAAACTGTGGATATTCTAAATCTAACAGTAAATGCAGATATTTTACTGAACAAATATTATTCTTGATAGAGGCAACATATTTAAAACTTCTACTAAGAAGCTGTGCATATAGTGTCAAAAGATGAACTGTAGCAGGAACAGGATTAAGTTCAAAATATATACAAAACATAAAATAAGATTCTAACTGAGTTTTTTTATTTTAATAAGTACTCGCCGCAAAAGCATGTTTAGCAGAATCTTTACATTGAAACCGCAGAACCTCTAACTCTGTAAAATAAATTACCAAATGAAAAATCTGACATGAGAAGTGGTACCTCTTCATATCTATCTACTGGAATAGCTGACCTTAATAACTCTCTGTATTTATGACTACAATGCCATCGAGACAAATAGTCAGCAAGTGTAATTTCTACACCTAAAATGTGTCTGGCTCGTACTTCAAACTGAAAACCCGCTTGAATAAAACAAAGTTCTCTCAAACAAGTTTGCATAAAAGCATCCTTAGATGAACCTTGATGACATGAGCAGACGCCTCATTATCACAAAAGATCAGAATTTTTTTCCCGCAAAATTTGTTTCCCCAAATTTAAATAGCTACTACAATAGCAAGTAACTCCAAACAATTGATATGTAATTGATCTTTTAATTTGTGATATCAGAAGGAAAAACACTATGAAAATATTTATTTGAAGTTATAGCTCCAAACCCTTCTAAACAAGCATTGCTTGATAAAATCTCATCTGGAGACGACCAATCTCTAAAAGAAATCATAGAAATTCTATTACAGCTCGACAGAAACCCATGCCACCACAATAAGTCCTTCTATACCTCTACTGGAATCTTTCTTTATATCTAATGTCTAATTTCAACGTAATATCAAATTCAAAAATGTAAAGAAAACACTTTGCAATAGTATAAATAAACAAAGGAAATGTTTATATCCAATAAAAAGAGCGAAATAGCATAGTGAGTAAATCTAATGCAAGAGTTTATACTAACAAAAATCTGGTTTGAACCAGTGTGATTACTGAGGTGTAAAAATATAAATGTCACTGTTTGCTAATTAGATTATTTAAATCTTAAATTAAACCCACCGCTTTAAGGTGATGCACGTTCATATCATGCATAAATATTCAAATATTTTGGTTGAGTTTACTTCTTGACTATAATGTGTGTCATGGATCCGAAATTAACCAGAGCAGAATATCTATGCATTTGACGTATTTTTAAGGCAAACATTCTTTGAAAAGATTAAGCAAGTACTCGCTTTAAAAAACTTTGAAAATTTGTCACGTCGTTTAAAATTCATACATATTTCTACCATATTAATAGGCTTTCGCACACCGAACAGTATAAGCATGTACAACGAACGGTCCTAAAGAATGAAATCAAAGTATAAAAAGAATGAATAGTACGTATACATTGCCAAAATTCTAAAGTCAGTTTTTTCCAAGTAATTGTCTGCAAATAAAATTAAAACAACGGGGTCGCATGATGTACTTTTAAAAAACAACAAATCACGAAATACACGATCGCATTCAGTGTAAGAGCCAGTTAAACATGTAACAATAAACTTTATTAAATATATACTTGTATTCTTACACTTGCAAATTTGCTTATTAGTAACAACGAATAATGAGAAATAAATTCAAACATAAATTAGAGCAACTCGATTGTTGCTCGAACTTTCTTTTTACTGTATAACATGTCTATAAAATCATGGCGCATGTTAAACATCAATAATCCAGTCATCCAAATATCAAATGTAAGGCAATTGATTGTTTGAGATGAAAACGTTGCACTCACTCAATTGTGAAATGAAGATCGTTTTGCAACAGCTCTTTTCTATCTAAGATGCATTCATTAGAGCTAGCCATTTCCATAATTCTTGTAGTTAAACGGTTTGGTTGGCTTGCTTACAATAATTAAGCAAACATTTATACAAACAAAAAAAGAAAGCCAACTACTCATTTAACCTACGAGCATTAGGAAAATAGCTCGAATGACGTTTTATAAGTCTGTGCTGTATTTTTAGACCGAAATCGAAAATAACCTTTTCTGTGACGTGTATTGTCTTAGTTTTCCAAGATATATTTATACAACAATGGCGTGTCATAGGAAAGGACACATTTAAACCTACATGAAGATCTGGGTCTGAACAAATTATTAAAGAAAATAGAATTGACAATATTAGCAATAAATGCCATTTTTATGGAATTTATTTATATATATCCTCAGACTTCCACTTCCTGAGTTTGCATTTATAATCAAGTCTTCTGTTTTCATAAATGTTGTTTAAGAGTCGGCGAAATTACGACTTTATATAATGGAAATTAAATAATATCCTTGTGTGAAAATGCATCGCATATACACTAGTAATGAATCGCCCTACAGTGAAAATTAAAGTCTACTAGTATCATTATTTGACAGTAAATATAATTCGCATCACAAAAACAACATAGTGGAGTTTGATTCAATATCAACACGCTGAACAACAAAACCTGTATAAGACAATAACAATCAAAACCAATGAGTAAACAAAGACTCACAAAACAAAAGGACATTTACATCAACAGTTATAAATTTTCCTGCACCGTATACGGCACCCGTCGTGTTATTTCCTTGTACATTTCGGTAATGATGGAAGGTTACAATGACTGAGGAAAAATATCAGATATGATTTCTGACACGTTTTTGTCATAATGGCCTATCAGCTCATGATGGCGACCGTAAAATTTCTTGAGTGATTACCTTAATTTGATTGATTCATAGCACTGTCTTAGCATATAAATCATGTTAAAAGGTACATTTTTTGGCAAATGAAACTTTACTGCTACTTTTAAATCTTTTGCACGCAGTGTTCTTGAACTATTTTTAATATTTATCTATTTTGGTATCACATTTACACCTGGATGGCTGTAGGCGCGATGAGAAACCGTCCGCATCAAATACCTTTATCATGAATTTATAAAAATAGTACATATTGTATATTATTTCTTATTTTATTAAAATATCATTAATTTGTCGTCTGTTTATTTATCGTTCTACATAAGAAATTTATCACGGATACAGTGATAATGGAATTTCAGAATACACACATTACATACAATGAATATATATTTAAACATCCACACTCATTTTGATACGGAACATTACTTTAGTAGAAGAATTTTATTTTAAAAAGAAATAATTTAGCTTCTTTTGTTAAATACAAATTAAACTATAAACAATTTAAACTTTGTTTCGAATATTTTTCGTCTTGTCTTTCCTAGTAACATCTTATGAATATCAGACATTTAAAAACTGTATGAACCATTCAGAACTTAATATAATTTGAGAATAAGAAGATTTTCAGGTGAAAAATGTGAGTGTTTTCTATTGTATTGATGAAATCATATATGCCGTTGCAACTGACAAAATGTTCATCGTCTTAAACATGTTGACCTTTTAAAGTGGTGAAGTGCGATACGAGAGATAAAAATGTCAGAAGCATTTACTAGAGAAGTGTATTGTTTACCGTTGTAAATAAAAAAAAAAAACTTAAAAAGGTGAAATTGCATTTCAATGTTTTCACATTTTTATTTATTTATCTTTTTTTATTAGGTTCGTACGAATATGACGGCTGCTATGTAGATAACTCGGATAGAGTTTTGAAAGAAGAACACAAAATCAACAAAGCAATGTCGGCTGACATATGTTTTAACCTTTGCACTGAGAATCAAACATCGTATAAACATTTATACTTTGGAACACAGGTATATCAACATGAAATCTTCAATAAAACGCTTTCGTAAATCTAAATGATTCATAGTAAATTTAACAATACTCTGTCCTTTAGCGTTATATAGCTTTTCATGTAGTGTTATCGTTTGCATCATTTACTTTCAAATGTTTTGAGTAGAATGCTCCTTTTTTAGAATTATCCAAAGTATGTCCAGTGCACGATGTTTTGTCGATATTGTCAACATCGCAATGTCAACTTTATAGTGTCGTTATTGTGTTTACATTGTATCCTATCTACATGATCTCTATGTTCTGTACCTTTTTGTTTAAATTGTTCACATCGTATGTTCGTGATGCTAAAAAGTGTGTGTCAACATCGTGTTTATGTTATATCGACTCTATAACTTTCTGTTTACATCGTTGACATCGTATACATCGTGATGTTGACAATATTGTTTTTACATCGTCAACATTGTATAGATGTTATGAACCAAGTCTTTACCTTTGTGTTTACATCGTTCACATCGTATACATCGTGATGTTGACAATATCGTGTCAAAATCGTGTTTATATTGTATACAGAGTACATGACTTTCTGTTTACATCGTTAACATCGTATACATTGCAATGTTTACAATATCGTGTCGACATCGTGTTAATGTTGTATATCGACTCTTCAACTTTCTGTTTACATCATCAACATTGTATGCATCACGAAGTTAACAATATCGTGTCAACGTCGTGTTTATGTTGCATATCGACTCTATGCGGTATGGGCTTTGCTCATTGTTCAAGACCGTACTGTGACCTTTAGTTGTTAATGTCTGTGTCATTTTGGAGTCTTGTGGACAGTTGACTCATTGGCAATCATACCACATCTTCTTTTTACATCTATAATTTTATATTTACATCGTTAACATCGTTTACTTAAGGAATGACTGTAATATTTTTTCTGTCTATGAAGAAATAACATAAAAAATGTGGTGCACACTGAATAATGCGCGTAGCGGGTTATTTAACAGTGTACACCACATTTTTTATGTTATTTCGAATAGACAGAAAAAATATTACAGTCATTTCTTTTAATTTAGTTCTAAATTCCATTTGAAACCGTAAAAAACCATGAAAAAACGTTGATGACGTCACGGTCACATGACTAAATTATATCTATATGCTGAAACAAAATAACGTCAGCCAATCAGAAAACGTGTTACATCCAAAATTAAATTATATAGTGATGTTAACAATATCGTTTTTTTTTATCTTGTTAATATCGTCAACATAGTATACATTATGTGTACCAAGTATATACCTTTGTATTTGCATCTTCCACATCGTATACAATGTGATGTTGACAATATTCACAAAAAAAGCTTTATATACATTAACATTATTCAATAATGTCAGTAGATTACATGTATTCAGTTTGCATTTTTATAGGTTTTTTTAAAAACAACAAATCGTTTAACAAATGTGATGTTATAGCTCTAACTTAACATATTTTTTTATATAAATAAGGCCGTTAGTTTTCTCGTTTGAATTGTTTTACATTGTCTTATCGGGGCCTTTTATAGCTGACTATGCGGTATGGGCTTTTCTCATTGGTGCAGGCCGTACGGTGACCTATAGTTGTTAATGTCTGTGTCATTTTGGTCTCTTGTGGACAGTTGGCTTATTGGCAATCATACCACTTCTTCTTTTTTTATATTAACTTTGTTTAAATGGCAATGTAATATTGTATACATCACTATGTTAACGATTTGAACGATGTAAACACTATTTAAGAGTTCTAAGAATGTTTACAATATTGACACATCATCGTGTTAACATTGTATATATCGCAATGTTAACGATGTCAACGATGTAAACAATATATTAGGGTTCAAACAATGAAAACTATGTTAACACAAAATTGTGTTAACATTGTAAACAATGTAAACACAATATATTTTCAAGATTGTATACATCGCGATGTTGTAGATGTCAACAATGTAAACACTATATAAGGGTTCAAACAATGTAAACAATGTTGACACAATATCGTGTTAACATTGTAGATATTGCGAAGTCTACAATTTGATTAATCATCGTGCACTTAACATGAATGAATAATCCAGAAAAGTGCGTCTTACGTACGAAATTTTTTAAGTGTTTGTTTTCTATTTCCTTTCATAGAATAAGTTCCAGTCATTCAAATACTATTCTTTAATGGAAAGTAGAATCACAACATATATTCTTATATTGTTAATTCTATATGAAAGCATTTCGATAATCATAATCTTTTGTACATTTGTATTTCGTGCAAACAGTATTTTTCTATATAAAAAATAAGAAAGTATTTGGGGAATCCCAACAATCATTCTTTTTTATTAAAAACTGAAAAGTACTTTAACTAGTTTAGGAGAAATTACACTAACTTTTGTTTTCTTATCAACATCACAAGGTTTAAAGTCTGCTTTCAGTAAAGCGAGCATATTTTGATGTGGCCTTTTAAAAAACAAATTGTATCATATAATTATGTCTATCGTTTACATTTTTTAGATTGCTGTCATGTAATAGACAATATATGGTATGAGTGCGGATGAGTCAACTTTCCATCCATGTCACAATTTATAAAATTAAACCATTATAGGTCAAAATCGGTCTTAGACACAGAGCCTTGACTCAAACCGAACAACAAGCTATTGAGGGCCCCAAAATCTTACTTGTATAAAACCATTCAAACTGGAAAACCAACGGTATAATCTATAAACAAAAAACAAAAAACGAGAAACACCTATGAACCACATCAACACACGACAAATAGTGAACATCAGATTCCTGTCTAATGACTCAGTTTGTTTTTAAGTTATTAATTGAAATATCGCTGTGGTATCTTTTGCTACTGTTTATACTATTAATTTGAGACACTTCAATCCTAGTATATCTTGCTGTTTGGCAGCCTGATATCAGTAACAGAGTAAAATTCTAGAATAGATTTTCAAAGGTACTAAATGACGCTAAATATATGATTTCTCAAATATAGGTGGTACGTTAGATCACATGACATATTGTTTTAAAATTGTATTTTCACAAAATGCTCCTTTAAAAAACGATTAGTATTTGCCAATTTACATAACTTTCTATAGGATATAGTTGCATTCATTTTTTTAATTATAATTCTGAACATTAAATGTCTGTAAACATTGTATATTTGGAATGGTTTTTCGATATAATTATAGAATAGCCAAGAATGTTTTTGTGGAGATGGCCAAAGATTTAATTCTAAACCATATCTAAAAAAAGAGGATTCCAATTGTGACCTGTCCTGTCGACGGCATGAAGATGAGAAATGCGGTGGTAGTTATAGGATGTCTGTCTATAAAATTCAGCCACGTGAGTTACAATATTTAAAAAATCAAATATAATGTATGTTCGTTATATATAAGAAGATGTCCCAATATAACAATGTAAATAGAAATGTACCGAGGAAATATGTTGCAATTATTGACATATGTTTAGTCCGTTATACCCTCACGGTTTGAACTTTGGTAAAGAGTTGTAGATTTGGACTTCTGTCCAGCAAAGACATCCATGCTGACGGGGACGACCAATTTTACAGTTATGCTGGATGCTTGTCTATTAAGCCACATCGAGTAGGATTTGGGTTGTGAAATCCTAATCCGTGCCGTGAGAGACTTATGATAAGTGAAGTCCGTAGTTAATCGTATTAAAACGTAATCTATTTTTTTCTTTTAGTTAAAGTCTAAATGTGTAGTATTCCTTTCGTTGCACACATTTTGTAGTATCTACTTAACATGTTTAACACCGCCACATTATTTATGTATGTGCATGTCCCAAGTCAGGAGCCTGTAATTCAGTGGTTGTCGTTTGTTTATGTGTTACATATTTGTTTTTCGTTCATTTTTTTACATAAATAAGGCCGTTAGTTTTCTCGTTTGAATTGTTTTACATTGTCTTATCGGGGCCTATTATAGCTGACTATGCGGTATAGGCTTTGTTCATTGTTGAAGGTCGTACGGTAACCTATAGTTGTTAATGTCTGTGTCATTTTGGTCTTTTGTGGATAGTTGTCTCATTGGCAATCATACCACATCTTATTTTTTTATATTATTTCATCTGATACGTTCTCAATATATGATGGCTTAAGGTAACAGGTACGTAAATGGCTTGTCCTGCGATTTTTTTTTAAAGAAATTGTATGCACGTAGAACTTATTAAAAGATAATGAAAAATCGAAAAAATTAAGTTGGTCACCGATCTTATTTTCGAGTTCCAGGCATTTGAAAATGGAAATGAAACAACATAAAGTACATAGACATAACGTCAAATTTGAACCAAAAATAAGAAATTTCAAGCTTTATTTATTCTGCAGTTTAAACCAATCCTACGATTTTTCTATAAAAATCAAATGTTTTTAAGGTATTATTTTCCTTTCTTTTGATATACAATTTTCATGGGGTTACCGAACTCCTCTTTCATATATCAGCCGTTGAAAGGGTGTTGTTGACGGGAAAAGAGAGAAAAATCATAACGTCGTCGAAAGGATAACGCAACGTCAAGGCTATTTCAGCAGAATTGTAAAGACAACGACTGCCTCATTATAATTTGTTTAGTTATTCAAATGCGCTATATAGCATATTACCCTACCTGGAAAAAGGATTGAGTACATATTATTGTTTTTTCAGTGAATATATGAGGTCTTAAGTGCTTCACAATATTGGAGGCGAAATATACCGCGCAACGGGAAATTGAAACTTATAAACCGAAAACATACTGACAATGTCATGTGATTAAACGAAAAACGGCCAAAAGACAAACAATGGTAAATAAATGGGGAAATGAGTCCATGGACACAGATGATGCGCCCGCTTGCATATGATGTTATAAAGTGATATTACTAAGAAACTTTAAAAGTGACGCCACCAAAATTTCAACTAGATCTGTGATTTGTTTTTAAGACTTCTAACATTTGTTGGAGGCAAACTAAAGTTAGAGAACGGAAACCAATTTTGGACGATACGATGGACGGACAGACGGACAAGTGTTAAAAGCAAAGCCCCCTCCGCTACGGCGTGTGCATAAAAAAGTCACAACATTTAACTTTTAATCCTCCGATAGTTGCAGGAGGTCATGCATATAAAATATATAAAATTATGGTTCAATGACACGAGAACGTAACATAAACATGAACACATACTTCGATCCAAATAGTACTGGTCATTTGCAAACTTAAGTAGTGTGTTTTATATGACACGAAAGGAAATGTGGGATAAATTGTAGATTATAGGCAAAAGACCAACAAAAAGAATATTTCAAAGTTTGTTGCATATTATCCCTTCTTTTTCTCCATCGTTGGTTTTGTTCCGTTATTATAGTGCGGACAGTGCATAGATGTGAATATCTAAAAACAAATGTATATAAATTCCAACTTATTTATCTTTTGGGGTTTTTTTTATTCGGCTTCGCCGCGGTTGACAATGTTTTCTCGGGATATCAATCTGCTCTATCCCCCACTCAGCTATGTGTTGTTATAAATTGTTCAACATAGACTTTGAACACACTTTATATGGCGTTCAGATAAATGTATCCAGTCTAGATTTTGTGAGCTGTAATGATCAAGCTAACAATTTACTGAATAGAAAAGCTGCATGTGATTTTGAAGAACCGTCTTCGAGGGATTTTAACTTATGTATTAAATGTTGCAGAGATTGGAAATCGCCAACAGCATTATGGACCTCGTAATTTATGCCAACAATATTCCTGTTCGTACTTTAGAAAGTTTTGAGACAATTGAGAAGAAATACGTGAAGCAAAAATAAAAACTCTAATTCTAAATTTTTATAGCAGCATGTGCACATGTAAATAAACAGTATCAACTGAAATCGAAATAACTGTAATTCCGAAATTTTGCGCAATTAAAAATGATATTGATTGGTGAAAGCAAAGATTTCTATATCTTCAGTATGATATATATAGAATGAAATTCAAAACAGTGTGGCTGTGGCCATTGATTGACACATTAAATTCATCCGTTGACTGAGACAATTTACGTGAACGTTTGTCTGTAACGACCACTGTTCACGACGTACCTACGATAGACATTTAAAGTATGGGGCACCAAAGTTTTCGTAACGCCTTTAAATATAAAATAATTCGAAAAATTAATCAGGAATAACCTTTATGTTTTGATTTATATAATTGATATAAATCAAATCATCGTATTATTTCTGATTAATTTTTCGAATTACTTTATTAAGGTGTTGAGAACCTTTGGTGACCCCATATAGTTTAAGTGTCTTTAAAAAGTACATAATGATCAGTGGTCGTTACATACAAAGGTTCACCAAAATTGTCCCAGTCAATGGATGAATTTAATATGTCAATCAATGGCCACAGCCACACTGTTTTGAATTTCATTCTTTACTTTGCTAACTATTTTATTTTTGAAGTGGCGGTAAAGCCGTAATTTTCAATCAGCGGATCTATATTTTTCCCTTGCCACTTTTTCATGCTGGAAGCTTGTAATTAAGAATTGAATGCTTCTTTTTGTAACTTGATTTGGGTGTAAAGGCGTTGACCGAAGTACATTTTGTATGAAGCGCGGAATCAAAAAAATGTGCGCACGGTCAACGCTTTTACACCCCTATGAAGTAAAAAAAGAAGCATTCAATACTTATAATTAAATTTTTTAGCTAGGATCATGAAATAACGATTTACATCAAGTTTTTATTTAATTTACCTGTGAACTTTATTATGGGACCTCTTGTCATCATGAATGAAAAGTTTTATTGTGTGATGCAACTGCTTAACGAATAACACGTGATGTGCAGTTAGCCAATCAGAAAACGTTTTATAATGTAACATACATCTAATGTAATTATTTCACAATGTTCCATTCAATTCAAATTGACTGAAAAGCAACGTGTATTCATTTCTTTTAAATTTTCGTTCATTTTGAAAGGCAGTTTTACTTCGGGTTTCCCGTTTGTTCACGCGGAAAGTCCCATCACCATTAGTCATTACGATTCTCGTTCAAGTTTATTGTCACTTTCTCTTGCTTACCCGTCTGAAGTAATTTCCGACATTATCTTTTACAAATTTCATGTCACACAGAAAACAATTAAACTCTTTTGCTTTTCACTATTTATTTTAACTAAATATGAATTATTTGTTTTTAATAGCACTAGTACTTTCATTTTCAAATTCTATTTAAAGACCATATCGCGGACGTGAAAGAAAGCACTGTAAAGAAAGATTTATGTTTATATTTATATGAGAAAATGGTTACATAACAGTTATAACAGGAATGTCAAATTAAAAATATTATTATTAACCTCTTTTTTTGTGTCGAAGATTGAATACGTCCTACCCGTTTTCTCAAACTTAGACAGTTGTTTTGGGAAAATGTATTTCTTTGAATGCAAATGACTGAATGTAAGTCCGTGACAAAGTTAAATTGCTTTGGAATTTCAATAAATAAAATGACAATATATAGTGTAAGCTTTAATTTGTTATTGTGGGAGTTCACGTGTGTAATGCATGTATACGTGTATACGTGTTTATGATATTCTTATCAATATACTACATTTCGTTTTTACGTCACATATCAACATTCCCGATTTTTTAAGTCTCTGATCTTTGCCGATTACCGGCGTATAATAAGTTCATGTATGGACAGTTACCCCAAGGTATAAACAAAATACTTCCAAGACCCATTTTTTGTACTTTAAACAGTTTTGTAGAAACATAAGTTATATCCAAGCTTAAGTTGGTCAGCTAGTATGAGTAAACCCAACTCAGTCGCTCTTCGGCCATCACATGCCAAGTTTCTTTCATTTTCATGGGAGGAAAGCACTGTTTAACTGTTACAAGATATTTCATTTTACATTATTCAATCTTAGCTTTATTTTTGATGAGATGCGTTCAATACTCTTCCACCAAATTGACCATTATTCCGACGAAGCGGAATATATTCCAACATCTTGAAAATATTTTTTATGGTGTACGGGAGATAACTCACATAGCAACAAACGCCTCTCTTCCCGTTTTCCGCTAGAGGCATTCATTTACGTACCTCTCACCTTAAACTGGGTATATACTATTTTATATATATTTAACACGAGTTGAGTCGAAAAGACAGAATACATTTCAAAGACGAGTAGATCACACATAAGCACATAAACCAATGAAAAACCGATTTCAATATCATATGTGTATCATTCGGATTCGGAAGCAACACTTGGCAATACCATAATTTGTCATAGGTCTAAATTGCATATAATTTCATTAGCATTAAGCATGTTAAGGTTTTAGAAACATGTCTTTTACAATGACAAATTCATTATATCATTTCCAGAAATATCAAGATATCATCCGTGTTTAAAAGTTGACCAGCAAAATTGGATTGAGGATTGTAAAACTAGTCAGTTACAGGAAAAAGGGTTCTGTGTAAAATTTTACGCTCCTACTACTAACTTGGCTACTATAAAAGGATGTACAAATAAGGACTATGAACTCGGTAACCAGCTGCATCAGTTTTGTAGAAACACCAAAAGTAACGGAAACTGTGTTTATAATCTGGCAAGCATTTTACAGAACATTGATTTGCAACAGACTACCAGGTATATCTCAATTGGGTATGCATGCATAGGTAAGAATCATTTTGATCATAATAGTAGAAAACATATTTAACAATTGATTTGTACTCAAGTTTGTTAATCCCATTTTTGTAAAACTTACCGAATTTTATTATCTTAAAGAACGTTAGCTATGTAAAGCATGTACACAAATGTAATAACAGTCAATGTAGTCAATTTTAAGACATACCTCATGTCTGAATTTGTACAACATAGCAAATTTGAAACCAAAATATTGGACAATGAGACGAATTAAATCATTTTTAATGAGTCTTGTTTATGTTGCATTCATTGTGTAGAATGTATTTTAAAAACAATTCATCAGGTTTACTAATGTTCTTGACTCAAATGAGCTGAGCTATGCATTAAGTAGTGAGAGTTACTTCACAGTAAAAGATATGGATAAAGATTTCATGACATGTCTTCCTTCAGATTGCGACTAATTAGTGAGGTATTTATTCTTTGTATAAGTATAGTATAAAACATCGTTTATTCGTATTTTATTAGCATGTTAATAACATAAATATTCATGTTATGTTTGACGCTAAACGTAAAATAGATATCAATCAATGCACTCGTATTGCATTACTACATGTGTATGTACATCTTTAATGGAAAGAACAAACTTTTCATTGACACATGTTTGCTATGTCCTAAAGTTCGACCTGATTAAACATTTACTTCGATTTTCCAAAATAGTTTGTTAGAATCAGTTATACAAGAATTATAATGCCAAAAAATATTGCAATCATTGTTACAATCAAATAAATTGACTTCTCAGAGAGAAAAAATCCTAAAAATTACTATGTTGTATAAATAAAAGCTTGCTGTGAGCCAAGGCTCTGTATTTAAGGCCATACTTTGACCTATAATAGTTATTTATACATTGTGACTATGATAGAGGGTTGTCTGAAATGACTAATCATCACATAACTTTAGCTTTATAGAAAATAATTATGAGAGTCAAGTAGTCAATTTTTAAACAACTTGTATGTGATCGTAAAATCTGAAAACTAAAATATATGACAATGGAGACATTATGAACTTTGTCGTCGCTAGATTCCTTTTTTAATATGTTGAGTTTTGATTAGTCGCAAGTTTTCCAGATCTGATAGTAGAACTTGTTGAAAGGCCTACGATACAGTTTTGATCCCATATTGAAATTTTGATGAACATTTCCTTAAAGGCTATTTTGTGTTGACATGAATATCAATAATGTGGTCAATTTTATAAATTTCCTGTTTACAAAACTATGAATTTTTTGAAAAACTAAGGATTTTCTTATCCCAGGCATAGATTACTTTAGCCGTATTTGGCCCGACTTTTTAGAATTTCGGATCCTCAATGCTCTCCAACTTTGGACTTGTTTGGCTTTATTATAATTTGATATGAGAGTCACTGATGAGTCTTATGTAGACGAAACGTGCTTCTGGCGCACTAAATTATAATCCTGGTACCTTTGATAACTGTTTTACCTTATAAAATCAAATAGGTAATGAAAAAAAATATACCTTCAAAAGCTCCTTTTTAGTAAAATGAGGCAGAAATTTCAAAAATTTGCTCCAAATTAGGATTTATGGACGTATTTTTCTTTTCGACAGAATTACAAAACGTCTTTGTTTCAACCCAAGATGTTTTTTTGTTACATTATATGTAAATTCTTTTTTATATAAATATCCTTTAAATTTATGCATTTTATTTTTACAAATAACTCATATCTATCAAATGTTCATTAATGTAGAAAAAACTGCATTGTTTGCTGTATATCTATCAAATGGAAAAAAATGCATTATTGAAATTTTCATTACAATTGGTACAAATAATTTTCATACATAATCAAACTTAATGTCATTTAAAAAAAAGAAGAGGGGTCCATGAATTCGTTTTCAAGTTTAATACGTATGAATGATCAAAATCTGTCGAAATATCTTATCCCGATATGTCATAGTTTGACGTCTCGAAAATAACATTTTACGCTAGCAACGTCAACTTCCTCAAGTGTTCCTGACTGTATCAGCTTTGCTTTACATTGACATACAAGCACACTTTTATCTTTTTTTATTCAAATGTCACTGACGAGTCTTTTGTAGACGAAACGCGCGTCTTGTGCAAATACAAATTACAATCTACGAATAGTTTATTAACAAGAAACTTGCACTGGGTAGATGCCACTGCTTTTGGGGTTTTACAAAACTTTGAATTTTTGAAGTACTAAGGCTTTTCTACCTCAGGAATAGATTATCTTAGCTGTATTTTGCAAACATTTTTTGGAATGTTTGGTCCTCAATGCTCTTCAACTTCGTACTTTTTTTGCCATTTCCTCCTTTTTTTATTCGAGCGTCACTGACGAGTCTTGTGTATGGCGCACATACAAAATTTCAATCCTGGTATATATCTATGATGAGTTTAATTTCTATGTTTGTTTTTTTTTGCACTGTTTTTTGTCCTTTGTCATATGGTGTTATCAGTCTGTTATCGACTTATGAGTTTGAATGTCCCTTTTGATATATTTTGCCTCCTTAAAGATTAAGGTATATCTTTGACCTTTCAGAAACGTTTATTATCATTATCAACATGTTATCTGTATACATTATGTGTCTCCTCAAAAAGGATATAAACGGCATATCTCACATTGCATTTGTACCTAAAAAAACATCGTTAATATAACAAACAAAAGTTAATAAAACACGAAATTTCGTTTAGATAACAAGACCATAGACTTCTTTTGGTGATTCTTCGTTCATAAATTAAGGAAAAACTGAATGGAAGAAATAAGGGTTATATCTCCCTCAGGTGAAAAGTTACTTAACATGGCTATCATTTAATGATAAAAAAAAATTATTATGTTACTTTCAACTTTTCTATAATTTATATATATATCCCTGGTTTTAAAATCTTAGGGTTTGAGCGCTCCTAGTTAGAATCTGTTCTGAAAAAACACTTCGGAAACGTTTTAAGATTTTTTCATATAACATTTTAAAACCAGAATGACAACGTTAAACATGAAGATAATTTTCATTTTACGTAACACTGAAAACATTTGTGGTCATAATCTATATTGTTAAAAACATTTTTTAACATCTACAAGTAACCAAAAGCATTCGTTAATAATGAAAAATGGTCATTGTTACCAATATGAACTAAATTATCAACATTATTAGTATGCAAAGTATTTGACGAAAGAATATAGACGTACACTGTGAAACCTAGAAATTGCAAAAAATGTTAATTTGTTCTCGTTCTGATAACGCAACAGATATTTGCCACCTCACTTTGAATAAGCAACAATCAATCAATCACTTTATTCCTTTACATAAGTTTCATGTTAAAATGAAGAAAAGACACAAAAAGAGGACAGCAATACTTTCTTGAAGTAAAGTATATGCATAACTTGAATTTGTTTATATGAAGACTATTCTATGAATCCAGAATTTACCTTATGTCTTTTCTCATTTCTTATTTTAGTGCCGTTACAAACAACTGATCATACTCTTTTTGTAGAAAGTAAATCACAGGGTAAGTCGTAGCATTCCTTGTTATGTCTAGTAACTTTCCTTTCTGACATTATGATGACGCTACGTTTCTCTTGGTTGAAGTCATCATTCGTCTAAATCCAATCTACGTAGTATGAGAACACGCCAACGCAACAAATCTCTAGTATTACACGGCATAACAGTTATTTTTTATTTTAATCAAGCTCATGTTAGCTATTAACATGCATGAAATTCGGGGTTATTTGAGATAAAACTGCTACTGATCTTCTGACGCACTAAATTATAATCCTGGTACCTTTGATAACTGTTTTACCTTATAAAATCAAATAGGTAATGAAAAAAAATATACCTTCAAAAGCTCCTTTTTAGTAAAATGAGGCAGAAATTTCAAAAATTTGCTCCAAATTAGGATTTATGGACGTATTTTTCTTTTCGACAGAATTACAAAACGTCTTTGTTTCAACCCAAGATGTTTTTTTGTTACATTATATGTAAATTCTTTTTTATATAAATATCCTTTAAATTTATGCATTTTATTTTTACAAATAACTCATATCTATCAAATGTTCATTAATGTAGAAAAAACTGCATTGTTTGCTGTATATCTATCAAATGGAAAAAAATGCATTATTGAAATTTTCATTACAATTGGTACAAATAATTTTCATACATAATCAAACTTAATGTCATTTAAAAAAAAGAAGAGGGGTCCATGAATTCGTTTTCAAGTTTAATACGTATGAATGATCAAAATCTGTCGAAATATCTTATCCCGATATGTCATAGTTTGACGTCTCGAAAATAACATTTTACGCTAGCAACGTCAACTTCCTCAAGTGTTCCTGACTGTATCAGCTTTGCTTTACATTGACATACAAGCACACTTTTATCTTTTTTTATTCAAATGTCACTGACGAGTCTTTTGTAGACGAAACGCGCGTCTTGTGCAAATACAAATTACAATCTACGAATAGTTTATTAACAAAAAACTTGCACTGGGTATATGCCACTGCTTTTGGGGTTTTACAAAACTTTGAATTTTTGAAGTACTAAGGCTTTTCTACCTCAGGAATAGATTATCTTAGCTGTATTTTGCAAACATTTTTTGGAATGTTTGGTCCTCAATGCTCTTCAACTTCGTACTTTTTTTGCCATTTCCTCCTTTTTTTATTCGAGCGTCACTGACGAGTCTTGCGTATGGCGCACATACAAAATTTCAATCCTGGTATATATCTATGATGAGTTTAATTTCTATGTTTGTTTTTTTTTGCACTGTTTTTTGTCCTTTGTCATATGGTGTTATCAGTCTGTTATCGACTTATGAGTTTGAATGTCCCTTTTGATATATTTTGCCTCCTTAAAGATTAAGGTATATCTTTGACCTTTCAGAAACGTTTATTATCATTATCAACATGTTATCTGTATACATTATGTGTCTCCTCAAAAAGGATATAAACGGCATATCTCACATTGCATTTGTACCTAAAAAACATCGTTAATATAACAAACAAAAGTTAATAAAACACGAAATTTCGTTTAGATAACAAGACCATAGACTTCTTTTGGTGATTCTTCGTTCATAAATTAAGGAAAAACTGAATGGAAGAAATAAGGGTTATATCTCCCTCAGGTGAAAAGTTACTTAACATGGCTATCATTTGATGATAAAAAAAAATATTATGTTGCTCTCAACTTTTCTATAATTTATATATATATCCCTGGTTTTAAAATCTTAGGGTTTGAGCGCTCCTAGTTAGAATCTGTTCTGAAAAAACACTTCGGAAACGTTTTAAGATTTTTTCATATAACATTTTTAAACCAGAATGACAACGTTAAACATGAAGATAATTTTCATTTTACGTAACACTGAAAACATTTGTGGTCATAATCTATATTGTTAAAAACATTTTTTAACATCTACAAGTAACCAAAAGCATTCGTTAATAATGAAAAATGGTCATTGTTACCAATATGAACTAAATTATCAACATTATTAGTATGCAAAGAATTTGACGAAAGAATATAGACGTACACTGTGAAACCTACCAATTGAAAAAAATGTTAATTTGTTCTCGTTCTGATAACGCAACAGATATTTGCCACCTCACTTTGAATAAGCAACAATCAATCAATCACTTTATTCCTTTACATAAGTTTCATGTTAAAATGAAGAAAAGACACAAAAAGAGGACAGCAATACTTTCTTGAAGTAAAGTATATGCATAACTTGAATTTGTTTATATGAAGACTATTCTATGAATCCAGAATTTACCTTATGTCTTTTCTCATTTCTTATTTTAGTGCCGTTACAAACAACTGATCATACTCTTTTTGTAGAAAGTAAATCACAGGGTAAGTCGTAGCATTCCTTGTTATGTCTAGTAACTTTCCTTTCTGACATTATGATGACGCTACGTTTCTCTTGGTTGAAGTCATCATTCGTCTAAATCCAATCTACGTAGTATGAGAACACGCCAACGCAACAAGTCTCTAGTATTACACGGCATAACAGTTATTTTTTTTTTAAATCAAGCTCATGTTAGCTATTAACATGCATGAAATTCGGGGTTATTTGAGATAAAACTGCTACTGATCTTCTGATGGGAACTGTCGTGTGTTTTACATTTATAAATCTAATTAAAATTCCTCATTTGGCCTGAAATATTGTTTCAATTAAAAGATATATACACCACATGCAAATTCTTCGAAACTGCTAGTAAAAGAGAAAGTGTTATAAGGTTTCTTTGCGTAAAACGTAAAGAATCAGAAAATAAAGGTAATCTATCAAATGATATTAGATGTTCACATTATCCTTGTATATTAATCTTCTTTTAATATCTTCTTATAAAGCCTATTCGTTAAAGGGTTTTACACTTCTGATATGTATTGCAAAACTAAACAAAATACAATAGAAGACGTCTTTTAACGAGTTTATATATATATTTATGTATAATCAGATTAGTTATATGCATATATGTCTACCCAAAAGATAGTTTAGTACAAAATTTATATGTAAATTACAAATCGTAGATGTTCTTATGTGATGAAATACCTATGTAGGTAATGTTGTGTCTTCTTTATAATTGTGCCAAGAGTGATAACAATGATAAATTCGGTCACAAATTAGTTTGATTTATATCACCATCATACTAATGCAGTCTTGATAATATGTCAGTATGTAATATTCATACTCAGTCTCGAATGCATAATTTCAACTTGAAGCATTTGGACAACGAATCGAAGCTCAATCACATCAAACGAATGGATAAGAACAATTATATTCCTGACTTGGAACAGGTATTTACTTATGTAGAAAATTGTGTTCTGAAGCTGGTGTTATAGCTAGCTAAACCTCTCATTTGTATGACATTCGTATTAAATATCATTATATTGACAACGATGCGTGATCGAAACAAACAGGCACAATATGTACATTTAAAGAATAAGAATACAGTGGTCACCATTGTGTCACAATCTTAATTATCATTAAAAAAAAACATGTAACAAAGAAGCACAATAAAGCATAATATATCAAAGTTATGGTCTGTTTTACCAAAACGTGATGTGAAAGCAAAATATAATACATAACACTCAATTCAAGTGACATTTTTTTATATTTGAATAAATAACATTCATATTTATAGTTTACAATGACTTTTTTGTAGCTAGTATCCCGGTAATTGTAGTATCAGTTTTGGTTGCTGTAATAGTTGCTGCTTTAGTTTTCATAATATTAGTTTTCTACAGAAGACGACAGAAAGCCAAGAAATTGAGTTCCTCTGAAAAACTGCAAAAAGAATTTCAGACAGATAGCATCAATCCATCTGCTCCTTACACTGGAATGACATACATCAATATCCCTGCGATATATGAGAACGTAAATGATAATGAAATAATTAATGGTGGAGAACACAAACAGGAAGGAAACTATGAAACATTATCAACAAATAGGAAAGCAGCTGAACATATGTACGCATCTACAGAACATGAATCTACAGAACCGAACTTATCTCGATATCAATCGCTTACCAATCCACCAGAATCTGGTATTCACACTTATGCGTCAACAGAACCGGACTCATCTCAATATCAATCACTTACCAATCCGACTGAGTCCGATATCCACACTTATGCGTTAACAGCTTCAAAACAGTAACGTTTTATAAACGTCGAAATGCTTTATATTAAAAATGCTAGCAGACACATGATGTTTATAGAAAATGCGTAAATCAAACCATTTATCCTATTTATGTGACTAGATTTGTCTACTGTAAAAAATGAGTGTTGCTGAGAATTGTGAGTGGAGGTTCAATAGTTAACTGGTTTCGATTTATGTACACTGAAGACAATACCAATATTAACAGTGATTTACGATCTATAAAGCCTAAATATGCTTAATTAGAGATGAGTGTGCAAAACATTATGCTTCTAATTGTTTAAGCTCTGACCACTTATGTTCCCATATTTATAGCTGACAGGCGTGTTAAGAAAATGTCATTGTTTTTTTCTGTCCTGGCCTGGTTGGCGATTGATAAACAAATCACCCAATTCTACTGAAAGTGAGAACGCTTTTACTCCGTTGACTGAAGTGGTATTGTGTTTAATTAAGGGACGAACAGATAATCATAAACATCATATCTTTCAATATGACTGTTTAAAAAAACATTCAGTTATTTAGAAAAAATCATTTATTAAAATCAAAACTATTTTTACTCAAAGAGTTGAAATAATTTTGACAGATAATTGTCATATTTGTTTTAAAGGAAAAACATGCAAAAGAGACAGCGGTGAATGTCCAATTTTTCTGGAAATTAATAATCATATCTTTCAGTATTTACTTTTTTAATATACGTTGCTTGTTGGTGAAGAAAGATATTAACAAATGTTCATTTATCATATTTGCATTTTTGTTGGAATTTTGCGTGAACGATAATATTGATTGAATGCATCATTAGTCCTACAACGTACATAATTCCTAACTGGTCAAATTATGTGTACAATTGTAAGCACATATGACGCAATTTTCAAACATACCGTATCACATTATGTTGATACGAGAACTTGTTTTTTTGCTGTATGCTTGAAGTATCTTTATTCTAACTGCGTACATCTACATTAATTGATATTAATGACTTTATCTGTTTATAAAGTTTATTAAATAAGAACTCATAATGACAAACTGGAGCTTTTTTCTTCTTTAAACAAAAAACATAAAAAAATGCATTTTTTGCATTAGATCCTGTACTTGTTTTTCCTTGTTGACAAAAGAACGCAATTTTGTCAATGATTTTATGCCCCTCTGACAAACGTGATGTTTTGAATTTTATTTTTTTCAAATCGTCAATTTCTCACTAGTAATCTACGGGTTTTTCCAATCATATGGCGTGGACATATCTCAGTTAATACGTAACATTGATGCATACCAGTACAATATTGACTGCTTAAACTGGAATGTGCTAATTACATAAAAAGCTCTAAAAAAAAAGTTTTAGAAAGAACGAGTGAGTTCGACCCTACACAAGTTTAACATACATTACCAAAGTCAACGATATTGTGCATTGGTTTCTAAACTCAGTATGGATATCTTTCCGACTAATCCTGTCTAGTCTTTTAATCTGTAATTTTATCTTCTGTGTTCTTTTCTCGATTGCCACATTTTCACTGAGTGTCGATTCTGATGTCTGGTGATGCTTGCACAGCTGGAGACGCTTACCCTGTCGCGTATGATATGTTTCTTTCAATAAACACATGCTACTAGAATAACAAAAGTCAACTATTGTATCTTTTGTTTTAGATAATAAAACAAGGACTATGGTGACTGACAGTTACTGACAATCATTTGAATGGAAATTTAAACACAAGCTTTGATTCAGAAATTGAAATGCTAACACATATCGAAAAAATGCATGTCGTTGGCTTTGACTATTGTATCGTGTTGGTATGAATTCACACTTAGTTATACTTATTTAGTGCCAACTCTGTTCAAGTTACTTTGCCTGAGCAACACGATCGTCGCTGCATGTGGAACAGGAACTGGTTACCCTTCCGGTTCACCTAAGTTATATGGACAAACAAAAAAAGAATGTACAGTATACCTATTTCTGAAATTTAGGATAATCTCCCTTTGAAAGGATCAGCGAACAAGCAATAGATGCAGTTATGTACATGTAGAATGAAAATCATAACACATTTGTACTGAAGGGATATTTGGCCAACACGATCATGTTGTTCTTCATTATGATTTCAATTCTTCATCTTCTTAAATCCCCTAAAAAGGGTACTTTCGGTCAAAATGAAACAGGCTGTATTTTCCGTCTATACTTGCATCTTTCCATGTTCGGACTTCCTCCTACTGTGGATTCATTAGTATTCGTTGGATATCAATTGTCCTTGTCGTGGGTTTTTGCGATACAGGGAAATCACGAATTGAAGTGTTCATCGAATAACAAATGTTCCATATAAAAATACACCTCGTCAAAAGTTAAGCAGCACCTGATAATTTTCCAGAATCGTTTTTTACTGAATTCATAACTTATCGAAACATCGATACAATGAACTAAATTTGTGTTTTTATAAGATAACATATATAATATTAATTAAAAAGTAAAAGTTTGGTCTGTTTTCATTATTGAATTTTTTACAATTTCATTTTTAGCAAATGGTTGTAAAATGGCAAAATAAAATACAAGATAAAGTTTCAACTTATCCTGGCGTTTTTAAATATTTCCCTTGCACTAAACACACAATTTTTTTTAAAACTCGAGAGTGACAATTTGTGGATACATTAGAGTAAAATTTAGCTCACTAGCGAGTGTATCCTTCACGCTTCATTTAAGCGTCGTACTGTTCTAACAGGAATTCTTTGCTATTCTTCAATCAAGGCTGCTCGTTATTCCTGTTAATTCTTACTAGCAGGAATCCTGTTGTTGATTTTTCGACCAATTATATTCCAGACTATTCCAGACATGCTCAACGGGATTCATATCCGGTGACATGGGTAGCCAAGGAATAGTGTCAGTTACCTCCTTGCGTAAAAAAGCTGAAACAATGCGTGCTATATGTGGCTTAGCATTATCGTCAATGAATATTGGTCTAGTTGCAAGATTGTGATAGTTAAAAAGTGGCACGTCATAGTCCCATCCAGAACATTAAGGTCCATTTTGCAGTCGAATGAAAAGTATCTACAAAATGTAAAACCCTTACCACCAAACACTGTAGTTCTTAGAATGTACTGTTTCCTGTATGCTGTATTCCTAGGACGCATACGCGCATGCACTCATCAATATTATGAATCTTCTCTCGTCAGACCAACGGACGTGAGGCCACTGTCTCAAAGTCCTATTGCGGTGACCAATTGACAACTGATGTCGAGCTTAACGATGCCTATGGGTCACCAATGGTCTTTTGACTGGTCTACGGGCACGTAAATTGACACAATATAGTCTGCGATTCACAGTTACATTTCATTGCACGAAACTTGCACGGATAAAACTTGTAGGTAGCTTTATAAAACCTGTTTTTAAAGGTACCTAGGAATAGAATTTGTACCTGAATTATAACCTGTCGATTAACAATAGATTAACGAAATATATGAAATCAAAGCAGAGTCAAATTTGATTTTAAAACATTTAGGTGTTGCTTAAGTTTTGGCGAGGTGTATATATGCTGACTACAGGTAAACCACGAAAACTAGTATCCAGGAAAATGGAAGTTTTCTAAATCGACGAAAACTGATACCCACGACAATAAACGAACCCAAAATATATGGTTACTAAACTTATTACATTGTTTGATACATAAATGCAGGTAATTATATAGGTGCACATAAAATGTTTTCATTCAAATAAGTTTTTTTATCCATTTCCCACTTGGAAAGGTTGACTCTGTTTTATCATTCATTTTAGTAACTTGATGTATTCTTAAGATCTCAATTTGAGTTGTGGATATGATCAATGTAGTCCAATCACAGTTATGCTATGTGTGCTTAAGTTGTGTTGGTCTTGAACAGCACGATCTTTGTCATAGCAACTCCTAAATATTTTAGGTATCGGCACGAGACCTGCTAAATTTTTATAGTAGTAGTAATTGGTTATTTGAGTAAATCCAGAATTATGCCTATTTCACATAAAATGTGTTCAGTGTTTAAGAGACAACCTTCTCATAGCGACCAAATGTTGGTCTTGTCTTGGCACCTCTATTACTGAAGGTAGAATACTATATTACTAAACAAATTTTAGGGGAAATATGTTGCTCTATTTCTGTATGAGACACACTATGGATTTTTGAATTCAGTAATAGCCCCCAGTATTGTAACGTTTATCTTGCAGTTGATAAAATCTTAAGGATTGCATTTCAATAATTCCACTCGTTTTAACGTGTACATTATTCGAGCGTCACTGATGAGTCTTTTGTAGACGAAACGCGCGTCTGGCGTATATACAAAATTTAGCCCTAGTATCTATGATATGTTTATTTACATTTTATAACATGCATTAAAACAACAAATTATTATAATAGTGGAGATACAACATTATAAAAATATTTTTCGTTCTCCAGCTAGATGTTGAACATATTTTATTGGATGTGTTGGATCCCAAATATATACCTATTTGCCTCTCCGTCAAAACTGGTCATATAACACTCAATGACTTACGCGACAATTGGAATTTACAATCCCTGTATTAGAACTAACTTATAGAAAGTAGTGTTGATTTATTTTAGTTAAAATTTCATAAAATCAATGTCAACAATGTGTGTTGTTTTAATATTTCCTGTTTTGAAAAAAAATCCTATTTTCACCTTCCTTACTATGAAAAAAATTATAAACATAAACAAAAACAAATAGACTCACCCTAATTTGTTTTTCGATTTTTCAATAATTCTGTCTTTCAATCATAGGTTTCAATCAATAAGACAGAGGTCTTGAAAAAATATTATTTTATGCTTTAAAAAACTAAGATTAAGAAATTGTTTTTAAGTAATAAAATCAACAAAAAAGGGGAACACTTGCCAAAATGAATATGATATTAATTTAAAGAAACTCGTATGCAGTGTTACCCCGGAAAAAGATAAATAAAATGCGTTATAAAGAAATATGTACTTGTAGATAAGTGGTCAAATGTATTCATATTGACAAAAAGAAAAAGAAAAACTCTTAAGAATAATCAAATATAAAAACTTCTTAAGGAATGCCCTTAACAATATAAACATTTTCCAATAGCCATTAAGAAGACAATTATAATTGCAAATAAACAGGCGATTGTGCAGTCAAGCGTCGAGTTGAAATATTAGCTACAATCTTATATTTAAATGGCATTTAAATATTAAACTAACATTGTCCACAGATTATCTACGTGTATATTTAAAAGTATCAATTTCGATAACTTTTTCAATTAACTTCCTTATTCTATTATCCGGATTTTTTCTCAATGAACAAGCAATATGGTTCATTTTAAGAATGGTTTTATATCTTATTTACTATTTCATTTATTCAAACACTCGATAACAAGATCAGGTGAGTATTTTCACATTTCTTATTATTTATTTAATATCTATGATTAAATGATTTTAACTTTTAATAAAAATTTCAGGTGAGAACTAATATATTTTTACACATTCTTTAAACTTACGATAGGAATGTCAGATTACTGATTATATATATTATTGTATTCAATCTTTTTCGCAATTTCCATCAAGAAAAGGAGGAATGTCCTTATTGTGTACGTGTTGTCCTCTCTATTCACCCTCTGTGTTATAGTATATGGAAAGAAATGTTACACAAATGTGTCCATAGATTCATCCAAGGATGTTTGACTATTTTGTTTGTAACGAAAAAATAATATTCAATATTCAATTTTATTTTTATAAGCTTCTATCAGTTATTTTTAAAAATTGGCATGACGTCATTCTATTGTTTTATCTTTTCCTTATTTCAGTGATGGGACTATCATTTACCTGTAAGAAACCATTATGTTACCTTTAGCTGTCCTCTTCTTTCTTTTAATCACTGAAATAAAAAAAAAATTTAATTAATTACCCTTATTGTTTTCATCATGTAAAAAAATACAACCCAAGAACTATTGACAATTAAAAAAAACCACTCATCATGAATATAATGCAACACTTCACTTATGACCAACGATGAAAATTGGAAGCATATTAATAAATGAAGACATTACCGCATTTTATCTGTGAAATAAACCAACCGTGTATCCGATTTGCACTTTGTTCGCCGAATGATCGTTTTATAAAAGTTTTCTTTCAAAAGAAAATCGAGACAACATTACGTTTCGGTAACATTTAAAAAACACAAGAGACTCAATACACAAATAAACAATTGATGGACTCTGCTGTTGTCTGTTCTATGGTCGGGTTGTTGTCTCTTTGACACATTCCCCATTTCCATTCTCAATTTTATTTATCGAGTGATGAAACTATACAAAATATGTTAAGCTATTTACCATCCGAGCTTTTATAACACTTATTTTTAGCATACTGAATATTATGATGTTCAGATCCTGATAAAAAGTTTACACATCCAGGACATATAGAAGTGTTTCTGTGTCAATTTTCGTGTTTTTTCGAGGCAGAAATGTTTTTGGAATGAATCATATATGTTTAAAAGAGGTTACAAAATGTTCATACTAGACAGTGATCACTTCATCCTACATTTCACGGTTTCACGCCGTGAAATTATTGCACAGGTACAATGCATAACAATGGAAAAAACCTGTTTAACTACTTTTACAAGGCGAGAAAAAAAAAGTCGAACAGTGAAGCTCGTAAGCAATACTTTTTCAATATGAGCATGCAAATTGAAGATTATGTTATATATTTTACAATGATCATGTTCGCAGAACAAAAACATTTATTTTGAGAGTCATGAGCACTATATTAGTTGACAGTTTTTACACTAATTCCACGTGTTTTCGAATTATAGTAAACCAAAATTGTATATTATCTGAAAAAATCCTAATGGTTGCTCTGAAGCTGTAAGTTTGCAGATGCGGCTTATACCATTCAATTTTGTTCGGGCATATAAAATTTATTTTTCTTCAAGTGTTGAACTTGTAATTAAACGTAATGAACAAATATACATCTAATCCCATAGTTTTCCAATTGGGAATCATACCACATTTTCTTTTTTTATAGCCAGCTTAAACATATGAAGTTTGAACAGTAATTATGCGCATGTCTGGTCAAGATAAACAACTTAACATGTTAATGCCATCCTCCCCACTTTTCCTAGTGCAAACAAGTAGGTATATTGATACCTTTGATCTTAAAACTTGAACAGTTCAGACGAGGAAGTGTACTCGTATCTTCTTTATCAAATCTGTTCTCATCACAAACAGGTGAATGTACTCATGTCTACGTCTTTCCAATGGTTAATGCATATGATTTGGAATGTACTTATACCAATTTCTTTAATATGGTTAACCCTTAGAATACCATTATAAGTCTTAGTTGTCAACAGACTAAATACTTAATTCCTTCTGAAAATATCAAGTTCACACAAAAATCAGCCTATGAAGACAATGGATCTTAATGATTTCAAGAAATCATGTCTTCGGCTCACGGTATGAAAATTCTAAAAATATTTTTCAGGAAATTTGTTTTCCATATTAGAGAGTTTAGTAAAAGTTATGACCTAACTTTTGAACATAATTTAGTAAAAATGAGCTCAGGATCAAAACAATATGTTTATGAATTTTAATAGCTGAAACAAAATATAAATATATATTTTTCTGGTACCAAGGTCGATGTAAGAAGATTTAATGGAGAAGTTCCATTTGATGACGAGAATCAATTATTAAATATGAATGCAAATAACATTCAAATAACAACTCTTCGACTATTTGCAAAACTTGTTATTACAATTAGTCTATTTACCGGATTTGTTATAACATGAGCAACACGACGGGTGCCACATGTGGAGCAGGATCTGCTTTCCTTTCTGGAGCACCTGAGATCACCCCTAGTTTTTGGTGGGGTTCGTGTTGCTTATCCTTTAGTTTTATATGTTTTGTCATGTGTACTATTGTTTGTCTATTTGTCTTTTTCATTTTTAGCCATGACGTTGTCAGTTTTTTTTTCGATTTATGAATTTGAATGTCCCTCTGTATCTTTCATCCCTCTTTCTAACGATTTTATTTCAGAATCCACTACTACTGTTCACATAGTTCCGGGTGAAGAAGTGTTTCTTAACTGTTCCAAAGACTCATTCATAACATTAAAAAATACCAGTGTTCTGAGTATGGGCAACTGTAGTAGACAGACAGACTGTACTCTCAACAGTAATGATCAGAAGTTGATAAACAAATGTGATGGTTCGCCAAAGTGCAGAGTGGACGGATCTCTTTTGAAGTCTGCATGTCTATGGGAAGATTTACATTTTGATATATCATATATATGCAAAGGTAAATATTTAAAGGATATTTTTTTCATCTTACACACGTAAAAGAAATTTCTGAATTTTTATTTTTATTTTTGACAACATACCAAAGACAATTGTACATCAATTATTTTAACAAAACTAAGCATGTAAAACACGTGACGGTCAGTGCAGTGTAAATATACATGATGATGGAGCTCGGTAAGCATTTGTTCAAATTCATTTTATGTTGATGGCTTGTTTATGGTTAGCTTACGGGTAAGAATCATGTTTTGGGTAAGGGTTAGTTTTTAGGGTAAGTTTCGTTTTGCTCCATCTTTCGCGTGGAACCACTAAAGATAAAAGAAGGTCCATTGTCGTAGGATTTCCTGTTCATATTAGTGTGGTCAATGTCAACTTTTGATAATTTTCCTCGCGGGAAAAAATATTCAAATGCAGTTGATAAAAAATAATCAGATTAAAATGAATTGAAATAAATTCAATTAGTGACCATTAACTTAAAAGGAGGGAATAGAAAACATAGTTCAGTGTATTGGGTTATATTTTCTACTTGTCTTCCTGTTCGTGGGTGGAAACGCTTTAATCCTTCTTCACTTAAAATCGAAATTTCTAATTACTGATCTTTTATCATAAAAAGGTGTAAATCTAAAAAAACAAATTAAGTTTGTCATTAATCTTTTATTATCCTACAAATCGTATTTTCCAAATTTATTATTTGTATTATTTGTATATTACTAGCTAAAGGTTTACTATCATTTTTGAAAGCAACACAACATCACAGAATTGACATAATTGCAACGTTATTTGGTTAAACAATAATTGTTCTTGTTACATTGGTTTCACTGAATTACATTGATTTCCCAGTTAAATAAAAACCGGTAATTTCACATGTGAAATAAACGTGGTTATTTCACTCTCTGACGTCATACAACAATAGGCGTTGTCAAGACGTCGATAACGGCGGATCAAAACAAATTGTGAATGCGTAGAAAATAGATATAATAGTTCCTTAAACATGTTTTACATTAATTTCTTTAAAAAAGCCAGATGCCAATGTAATAAAAAGAATAACTAATTAAAGAATTCAAATATCGAAAAATATTCAACTCGTGACCGAACAACACTGATAATTAACTCATGCGCTACGCGCATTGGTGAATTAATGTGTGGTTCGGACACTCGTTGAATATTTTTCTCTATTTGAATTCTTAAATTAGTTATTCTAAAATTATTTCTAAATAAATATGAATACATAAGAAGGTGTGGTATAAGTGGAAATGACAAGCTCTCTATCCAAGTCACAATGTGCAATAAGAATTCAGTTACAGATCAAAGTACGGTCTTCAAAACAAACCTGGGCTCAAACCAAACAGCAAGCTATAAAGGGTCCAAAATGACCAGTGTAACACAATTTTTAAGGAAAACCAACGGTTTAATCTATATTAATAACGCAAGAACTTCATAAAATAACGACAACCACCGACCAACAGGTTCAAGACTCATGAAAGGAGCAAATAAATGCAGCGGGTTTAACCTTTTCTCTACCATAGGGCCTATCCGGCCTATTCAAAAACACTACCGTTGAGTGCCACGCTGAGGCCCAAAGGCCAACGGAATGTTTACGTTACGTAATAATAAGCATTACGTCATAGTGCCAGAGTGCTTGATTTGGAAAATGGCAGGCGTCAACGCCGTGGATTCGGGTTTGGCCGGTCATCAGAAGATGAACCAGAGTTTAACGTCACCCAACGGGGACCAATTAGAAAGCCGGATAAAACTGGATTTTTACAAATGTTAATTAGAATGAAATTCATAACAGTGTAGCTATGGCCATTCATTGTTTATGTCACAAGTATAATGTTACTTATATGACAAATAAAGATTATTATTAATTGACTGGGGAAAATTATTTGAACGTTCGTCTGTAATGCCCACTGCTCACGACGTACTTATCATAGAAATTTAAACTGTGAGGTCACCAAAGGTTCTAAACGCCTAAATAAAATAATTAAAAATACTAATCAGGAATAACCTTTGTAATTTGAAAATAAATAAAAATGGCCTTCAACACGGAGTCTTGGCTCACACCGAACAGCAAGCTATAAAGGTTGAATACTTAAAATTCTTTACTTGATTTTTTGTTATGGTTTGACCATCAATTTTCCTAATATGATATCGCACGTTCTTTCAGATTATTTTTTTTACCTAATTGGCTTTAAAAGTTACAATGCATGATGTCGTCTGTTTATGTAGTTCATATGTGTTTTTCGTTTCTCGTTGGTTTTCCCGTTTGAATGGTTTTACACTAGTAGTTTTGGGGGCCTCTATAACTTGCTGTTCGGTGTGAGCCAAGGCTCCGTGTTGCAGGTCGTACCTTGACCTATAATGGTTTACTTTTATGAATTATTACTTGGGAGGAGAGTTGTCTCATTGGCACTCATACCACATCTTCCTATATGTATCTATATCAATACATTTTTTTCCAACAAAAGAATACATCACAAGAATATAAGTTTTGTAAGAAACGTGAGAAATTGTGTTGGACTTGAAGATAAGGCAAAGTGACAAATATCTGAAAGAATGAATCGTTTTATGGTATTAAACAAAGAAATCAAATGATTTTTTAATTATCCAGAACTCTTCACAAACAAAACCCACATGTATACGCATTGAATAAATAGTAGGCCATTCTTAAATGATCACACCGTAGAAGTAGTTGTGCTCTTAATCAATGAGATATTTTGTGAATTAACCCCATCAACTTAATAGTTTTTTTTACAATGGATAAACCTATTTTTTTATTATTATTAAATAATATCATCTCTGAACATTATTATTCTTATAAATGACACGGTTGTATGTGATGATTATAATAAATATTTAAAACAAATTCCTTTCAAGCTTTGTAAAAAGAAAGTTTCATTTTATGTATCGGAATGTGTAACAAGTGAATATTTCAATCCCCACTGGAAGGCCTCTGACAGACTGGGTGAGCATAAAATCATAGCCGTTGACAAACAAGTTACAACCTACAAACGTTTTACTGTCGACCACACTAATATGCAATTAATTCTATGTTCATCATCAAAACTACTTTATCCGTACTATAAAAAAATCTAGAATTTTCTTCTTTGAAGTCATAAAAAATTTTCTAAAAAGAATTTCTCAGTTTATTTAACGTGCGCTTTAAGCAAGCGAGAGCACCTGATAGCTTGGTACATGTTTGAAATTCTTTATATTCGGAAAATAAAAGAAAATGATGTCGCATTGTTGTTTTGTTTATACTAACTATAAAAAAAACATCAGTCAGAAACTTTAAATTGCCTTGTATCAACTATTCAAAATATCTTCTCTTTTGTTTGTCGGTGATTTTGTTTCCATGCACTATACGTTTACTGAATGAATTCTAGTTTATAAAAAAGTGTCATTAGCTCAACAAAACAAACGTATAAAATGTCAAACTAGCACACAAAATTTCGAAGCAGTGCCATGCGCGTAGCTACGTTTACGTCAAAACGCCCGGGTGTACACTTGAATTGGATAAAAAAAATATTTTCATCTAAATAAAAATGAAAGAATTGGTTAACAGTACATAAATCTTCTAAGTCTTTCTTCAATGGCTTGCAATTGCAAATAAAAATGACGAAAATTAGTATCATATTATATATTTGTTCATTTTCTGTCAAAGTCTAAATCTACAGTGAATTCTATAAACTCACTTTCCTTATTTTTTTTTTAGCAATTCATTATGTGCTAAGATTCGATATGTGGTTTGCATTTTTTGTCGAGCTATTGACATTTATGTCGCGAAAGCGAGACATTTCGGTCCTAAATTTCGTCGTCGGTGTCAATAATATAACTATATGTACATGTAGGTTCATTACGTGGTTAAAGTTTGAAGATACCAATAACTTTGTCAAACCTTCGTAAAATTTTACGGTAGCTGGACAAAAACTGTTTATGGTCAAACGAGTATTGAGAGCAAAATGACGAAATTATATATGATGAGTTCTGTATTTATGAATAAAAGGAATTTCTTTTTGCATTAGTTTACAATCTTGGGTTAAAATTTGATACATATCAATTATTTTTATAAACCTACACTTTCTTGAAGTTTTTTTTTCATGGTTAATTTCTGTATCAAATTTGTTTTCGTTCATTTTTCATTTTTATACTGACAAGTAATTTAAATCAGACTGGCCTGGTCACCGTTCAATAACATATTGCACAGGGAGGCAAGCTTTCAAATACTTTCTTTCATTGAAATGAGATTACGACTTCGGCTGAGAGGGCATGGTATATATTGTCCATTACATATATTAACAACATTTTGTATACAAATAAAATATTCTTTTTGAAGACAAAACCAGTTAAATATATTTAACAAAACTATCTGTCACAGTGATATATGAGGGTCTGGATTGAGGGCAACAGGGAGTTGGGGTGGGGGGGGGGCATCATTTCTATATTTCTTTGTTCTGTCATTCTTTTGGTCATTCTTATCTATTCAGTAAGAAATATCCTTATTATTTAAGTTATGTGTCCCTTTTGAATTTGCCAGTGTACTACACAAATGAATGGTCGGGTGACATATGGTTATCGTACGATTCTTTTTTCATTCAGGCCCCTCATCGAGGTTTGGGCGTACACGTAAAAATTACCTAGCTACGCCACTGCCAGTGTACTACACAAATGAAACCATTTATCAATTTTGATCAATATCTGATTTAAACCAAACACGGAAAAATATATATATTTCGATTTATTTGTGATAAATTGGATATAATGAATAACAATCAAATAGATCAGCTGAAATTAGTTATGTCGTCCTGACGGATGTCGGGTGACATATGGTTATTGTACGATTCTTTTTTCATTCAGGCCCCTCATCGACGTTTGGGCGTACACGTAAAAATTACCTAGCTACTTCACTGAGCACAAACATGATCTGATAACGTTTACAGGGTACATGTTTCTGGAGAAACCTAAAAGCATTAGATGACTAAATTATCTGAAAATATTCTTCAAACAATTCTTTATCTTTCTAATTAACATGATTAAAATTTGTAAAACTTTCAAAATATATATTTTAAATGTGTTAAATATTTGAAACCAATAGCAAAAGGCTGTACATCCATAAGACAGAAAACAAACAATACAAAAATGGAAAAAATAAAAAGAAGGGGTCAACAAACACTGCCGCCCATAAATTGTATGGCTTGATACCTACTACACAAATATTACACCCAATTTGATAGTCAAACTTTTTTTTTCTAAGCAGAAATTGCGTAGCGTGAGATATATAAGTAATATTTTTTGTTGTCCCATTTGTAATCATATGTCAAATCAGCACCTGCTTGTGGATGACATGAGAACAAAAAGTGCGGAAGATATTAAAGGATCACACAAAACTCGTAAGTTCAAGAGAAACTGACAATGCCAAGGTGAAATCCTGTCTCACGAATTTTCTTTAAAAATGGTGCATTCTTGAGTATTGATATAGAAATGTCCACGTTATTGATATATACTCTATTAGGGTCACCAAACTATTTTTTTTATAATATATATATATATATATATATAACGTCTGAATATTAGAAAAAAAGAAGATGTGGTATGATTGCCAACGAGACAGCTGTCCACCAGAGACCAAAATGACACATACATTTAATGATTAACAACTATAGGTCACCGTACGGCCTTCAACAATGAGCAAAGCCCATACCGCCCATTAGTCCACATATCTTTCCAACGAGAGCGCTGGATCGTTACGAGTAAAGATACAGTAACATGTACTACACAATAAATAAATAAGTACGTCTGAACCAGTGACAACACTACGACAAATTATATCCATCGGTTTATTGGTCCGAGTACACAGTTATTTCGTAGTGCATTTCTTTTAGACAATAAATGAAAATTAAAAAAATCCCACCTGCGCTTTCTCAATAATATTTTTACAGTGTGTTGTACTACTTTTGGGACAAATTATATCAAAATTATAGAAAACTTCATCAGCTCTAACTCAAAATATGGACAATTTTATGTTAAGGGGGTCTTGAAATCTTTTGACAGCTTCCGAAGTGCTAATTTTTTACCTTTTTCAGCTGGACCTAATCACTACTTTGCATTAATATTTATGACCCAATTATTTTTACAGTGTCATTTCACCCCCCCCCCCCCCCCCAACTTGCTATATGAGGCATAAAACATGGAGAAATAAATTTGGAAGGGGTATAACAAAATTTGGCAAGTAACACACTGTCCACACTAAGGACTAAAATCAAAGGACAATGACTGTGTACTCGGACCTATTGGCTGAAAACACATTCTGTATAAATAATAAATAAATAATTCGTCTGAATATCAGCCAAACAGTGTAAGATCTGTAAATTTGCGGAGTTCTATATTCTGTTCAATAGGAGAATGGCATAGTAACGTCGTGATTGCATTGTGCATCAAATTCTTAATTTCAAAGTCTCTATATATAACATGTACATTTGAAAGGGATCAAACAGTTAACACAAATTCGTTTACTCCTGTAAATTTTATATAAAACGGAAAATGTATTGACATAAAATATAGTTTCAAATAAAACAATTTCTAAGACAGTTTTAGAGAAAACACAATTAAACATTAAGAGATGCATCGGATAAAAATCGACCGAATGAAAGTGCGTGTATATATGTGCATGTATGTAAGACTCAATTTAAGACTTTGTTTGATTTTGGAACATTCAAATACGAAAAAGAAGATGAATTTTGGACTGTTAGTAGGGTTCTTATAACAACTCAGTTTTCAAACACTTACAGACTTTCTGTAGATTAACAGATGTATTGATATACATTTGCATAAGATCGATTTCTATCCGACGTACATGTAGCTCAATATTTTGATTTATTTATGTACTTCTTTCTGAAGAATATTAAATTCGCTCTTTCCCCAGAATTATAAAATTTCTTGCATCCTTTTTTTATATATATTTTCTGCTCTAATAGGTATATCAACTTTGCATATTTCTTAAACATCCGTTAGATTGACCATTTTCGTTTATTATCAAACAAAAATCTAACTAACAAACGTCGACCGTCGAAACAGAATTGCGTCCATACAGAAACAATTGCATGACGTTATGCATTGTTACGTTTCCTTTGTGACGTTTTCCGTTGGAATTTGAAATCAAGGGCCTATCCCTTGGCACTCAACGGTAGTTTACCAAAAAAAACCGTGGCACGCTAATTTAACCCTAACCTGAAACATCAAAGTTACAATTCAAACACAATTTGTAAATCAAGAACATGCAAGTGGACGACGAACATCTATAATACTAAAATAACGTTGTCCAATTTGTCAGCCGTCATCGGGTAAAAATGACAAATCAAAGAATTCAATTTTATTTATAGCCAATATAGAACAAAGGTACATCACTCCAGACCCTTTTGTTTCCCACATAATTAATATTGTCAATAATTAACAAGTTCCGGGTCGAATCCGATACCGATCCCAATAGTATGCTCACCTGTTACCTATTACCTTATCTGTACGTTCCGCAACTGACAGGCGCACCACCAAACGGTGTATTTAGGATTTTGCTATATACACGGGTCATAATCACGGGGTTGACACTACTATATTAAATCATTGTCGCATTGTTCCCTATTGTAGTATTCTAAGATGACAATACGAATACTAAACATCTGGACTTAAAATAACGCGTATAGGTAGAGTTTTCAATTGTATAGCCGGCATGACGTAAAACAGCGAATTAAATGATACATCTTTATTTTTAACTAATATAGGACAATGCTGATTATTTAAAAAAAACTTCGTTCCAGGCCCTTTTGTTTTCCAAATAATTAATATTACCAATAATTGGTAACTTCCAGTGCATCTTAATCAGATGACAATGCCAATACAAAATGAGGCTTACGCATAGTTATATACTTTAATTCAGTCACGGACCCACGATATCACGGGTATGTTCTAGTTAATTTTAATATGACATTTTTCTTTCGTTTGGGAAACAAAGCCTTGTTGTAATATCAACGAATCTTGGGCTGCACGTTATTGAAGTCACAATTGAAAGTGCAAAGTCAACTGTGTTTTCAAAATAACAGGAAATAAAAATATACATTCGTTTTTTGCGTAGCTGGTTAGGAAATAAAATAAAAACATTTTAAAAGTGATTTTACTTGTGTTTTTTCTTTTGTTCATTACAAACTGGTTGATTTTCAAAAACGTTTCGGCTGCATCAAATCTAAATGGATTCCATTTGAACGCGTAATATAGGTCCTCTTCGAAGTACGAAAGTTCTTAATTTTCCTATTATAATAATTCTATCATGCAATGCTCTATGCTAGGTTTTACATGGTAAGGCATCATCCATGTTATATTTACACCATGTAACACCTCACTTTCGCTCAGTATTCAGAAATTGACAAATATAATCCTTATCATGAGCATAGATCATGCCATAAGCGAATTATTTCTTCAATAATGTCGTCACATATGATAATATATTATTATAGCTATCACTCGATATCCAATCACAAGAGTTGTTTAACATTTTGTTCTTATGGTCAGCACTTCATTGTGTTAAATCTAAAATCCGCGACTCGTTGGTCTAGTCTTTTAGACATATATGAAGTACTTCATATGTCGTGACACAGAGTCAAGTTTTAACATCAGACATTTTAAAACTTTTTGTTTGATTCAGAATTTAATATAAGTTGACTAGAAGAAGATTGTCAGGTGAAAAATGTGAGTGTTTTCTATATTATTTATGAAATCATATATGCTGTTGCCATTGACAACATTTTCATCGTCTTAAACATGTTAACCTTTGAAAGTAATGGAGTATGATACAAGAGATATCTCTTCACACGGGAAATAGATAAAATACCAGAACCATATATAGGATAAGTGTATTTTTTTATCGTTTTAGATAGAAGTTAAAAAAAAAGTCGAAATTGAATTTCCATGTTTTCATATTTTTATGTATTTACCTTTTTTATTAGCTTCGTACGAATATGAAGGCTGCTATGAAGATAACAACAATAGAGTTTTGAAGGAAGAACACAAAAACAACAAAGCAATGTCGGCTGATATTTGTTTTGGTATTTGTACTGAGAAGCAAACATCATATAAACATATATACTTTGGAACACAGGTATATCAACATAAAATCTTTAAAAAAAATTAACTTTAACCGCTTTCGTAAATCTAAATGATTCATAGTAGATTTGACAATACTTTGTCCTTTTTCGTTATATCGCTAGCTGTCATGTAGTGTGATCGTTTGCATCATTGGCTTTCAAATGTTTTCGTTAGAACGTTCCTGTTATAAAATAATCCAGAAAAGCGCTCCTTACGAAATTTGTAAATATTTGTTTTCTATTTCCTTTCGTAGTAGACATTCAGTTCATACAGATACTAATTTTTTAATTGAAAATAGAATCACAATATATTCTTATATTGGTAAGTCTAAATGAAAGCATTTCGATAGTCATAAGCTTTTGCACATTTGTATTTCGTGCAAACAGTATTTTTTATATAAAAAGTAAGAAATTACGTGGGGAATCTCAACAATCATTATTTTTAATTCAGGGCTGAAAAGTACCTTTAACTAGTTTCGGAGACATTGCACTAACTTTTGTTTTCTTATTAACAACATAAGATTTAAATATAAAAAAGCGGGTTGAATGCCAATGAGACAACTCTCCACAAGAGACCAAAATGAAACAGAAATTAACAGCTATAGGTCACCGTAAAGCCTTCAACAATGACCAAAGCCCATACCGCATAGTTAGCTATAAAAGGCACCGAAATGACAATGTAAAACAGTTCATACGAGAAAACTAACGGCCTTATTGATGTAAAGTCTGCTTTCAGTAAAGCCAGCATATTTTATGTGACCTTTTTAAAAAAATTTGTATCTTATAATTATGTACTTGATGTTTTCCCCCCTTGAATGTCTGCTTAATCTTAAACGTTCAATTTTACTTAATTTATTACTATCTTAAGGTTTTTTATGTTCCTTCTGTATTTATAATTTCTTTTTGTAAGGAGGACTAAGATCCAACAACAAACACTGCTTTAAAACCGCTCAATATTCATGTACATCTCCCCATAAATTGTCCTTTGTTGAAATAGATAACGATGGGGGATACTACTAAGTCTGTTAAATTAAATGACATCTTTTCTATACGTATATTTAAATTGTATATAGGTTTATATACATTCAAAACTGATCTTCTAAGCAAGCATCGAACAAATAATATCAATTAATATCCTATTTTATATATATAATTTGGAGATTTATAAAGTTTGTCAAACAAACAGATGCCTGTAATTCAAACTTGGAAAAAAGGATACAAAAGACACATTAAATATGTCCCATATCTAGACAAACATCTAGAAAATTGAAAATGAGTGTCGGTTGGAGCAATATTTACAACAAAAGAGCTGATATCGTCTTTCCTAGTAAGAAATTTCCATTTGTATATACAAATGTAGCAACATTCCAGCAGCGCTTGCATGAAAATATATCTTCCTTAGGAACAGATTACCGTAGCTGTATTTGGCTACACTTTTAGGATTTTTTGGTCCTCAATGCTCTTCAACTTGGAACTTTATTTGACCTATTAAACTTTTACGGACACCTTCATGTTTTGGAATATCGGTTTCGCAAATAACGACGGATATTTTTTTTAACACAATCTCATTTATATCATTGCCTCGAATGTTACCATACGAATTAGACTTATCATATATTTTTACTTACACGAGAAACACTACGGATGCCACCAGTGGAGCAAAGTCCTGTTACATTTCAAGAGCACCTGGTATCAGCCCGTTTTTTTTTTGGGGGGGGGGGGTTCTTGTTGCTAAGTCTTTTAGTTTTACTATGCTGTTCTTCGTTTACATTTATTAAAGTAAACCATTTTAGGTCAAATTTCGGTCTTAGACACGAGGCCTCGACTTACTCACACCAAATAACAAGGGCCCTAAAAATGGCTAGTGTAAAACCATTCGAACGGGAAAACTAAAGGTTTAATCTATATGAGAAAAGAGAAACGAGAAACACTTACAAACCACATCAACACATGACAAATACTAAACATCAGATGCCTGACTAAGGACTCAGTTTGTGTTCAAGTTATGATCTTTCCCCTCTGTTTGTTTTATGTCATAAATTTGAAACACTTCAATCCTAGTATATTTTGCAGACTATTTTTCAGCCTGATAATAGTTACAGAGGATTTTTTCTTGAACAGATTTTCAATGTTACAAAGCGACACTAAAGTTATCATTTCTCATACATAAATGGTACGTTAGAACAAATGGTAAAAAATTAAAATTGTATCGTCACTAAACGCTTCATTTTGAAAAAAGATTAGTATGTTCCAATTAAAATAACTTTCTACAGATATAGTACATAGTTACATTCATCTTTTGATTATAGTTCTGCATATAATCAAATGTGTGTAAACATTGTATATTAAGAATGGCTTCTTTAAATAATTTTAGTTTGGACACGAATGTTTTTGTGGAGATGGTCAAGAACTTAATTCTGAATCGTATCCTAGAAAAAAAGATTCTGAATGTAACGACCCTTGTTTACAGAATGAAAATGAGAAATGCGGTGATAGTTATAGGATGTCAGTCTATAAAATTGAGACAGGTAAGCGGCAATATTTAAGTTATCAAATGTAAATGTACTTTCGTTCAATATACATGTAATTTTGCTATTTCTGAGATGTAACTTTCATTCTTATTAACGCTGTCAGCGTTGATATAAATGTACCAATCAAATTTGTTGAAACTAGCTAGTAAAGTGACAATCTTAAACAAAATATCTGTAAAGAACGATATAATTGTCATGTTATATTTTGTCTATCGTTACAACCGTACGGTTTGAATTGGGTAAATGATTATTGAAATTTGGACTTCTGTCAAGTATAAACATTCATGCCGGTGATTTAAACTATTTTGTTATTGATGTATGACTATTAAGCCAAACAGATACATATTTGGTTTGTTAAATCCTATTCCGTGACGTGAGAGTTTCATTATTAGTTGATGAAATCTGCATAAATACTTGGAAGGTCCGTAATTGACCTTTTCAAAACCGAAATGGTTTTTTGGTAGTGCAGTTGTATTCATTTTGTAAAATCTACTTATTTATCTGATACATTTTCAGTAAAGGAATTTGTACGTAGCCTGGTTAAACATATTTCTAATAATGCATTATTATTGTTATGTATATATCAGTATGTAATACATATTTAACAGACGTTGCGTCGATAAAACATAATACTTTTCGTAGAGGAGTAAATATCACATAAACATGATAAACACGTAAGAAAATTACAAATTTTCGTTTCTAAATTTTCCCCCAATTTGAGTACCATTTCTGTTTCATTTGGATTCGGAAGAATCACCTTGTTTTATCTGAATTTTTAGTTACATAATGTCATAACCATTAAACACATCTTTGACAATTACATTATATCAATTCCAGAAATATCCAGATATAATTCGTGTTTAGAAGTAGACCAGCAAAACAGCATTCAAGATTGTAAAACATATCTGTTACAGAAAAAAGGGTTTTGTGTAAAATACGACGTTTCTATTTATAACAAGGCTACTGACCAAAGCTGTAGGTATCAAGATTTAGAAATTGGACGCAAACTGTATGAGACTTGTGCAAATACAAAACGTGACGGAGACTGTGTATATAATCTGAAAAACATTTTAACGACTGGCAATATATCGATACCACCTACCAAGCAAATTTCAATAGTATATTCATGCAAAGGTAAAGTACGTTTACTCATAATACTGGAGTGATTACTTAGAACAATTCCTTATTTTAGTTCGATAGTTTAATGATGTTCTAATTTTTAATATTCTCTTTGATACGATGTTTGGTTTTATCTAATCTCAAAGAACTTTAACCGTATAAAATTAATAATAAGAGTTAATTTCGTTAATGTTTATGATGTTCAAACCATTTTAATTAAGACAGTGGATATAAACATGATAAAGTAAAACTGTGTCTGCTTTCTATAATAAATGGAAAAGAGGTGTTTATAATTGAACTGCATATATGAAACTAGTATTTGTGCAATATATTATTCTTTTCTACTTGCAGAAGACTTTTCGACAATAAGCTCAACGCTGATTAAATCCAAAACCTCCGATTTAACATTTAGTGACTCTGTAACATCCAGTTCAACTTTTAGTAACTATGATAATTTTTCAACAAGTAGGTATAATATAATAACTACACCATATCATTGTAACTCTCAATATGTTTGTTTAAGCCAAACGCTTCGCCCCTTACATCATAAGCTAAAGAAATGAATGCAAATCATTTACAAAAACATTCCTAGAAATTCAAAAATCTAATACGTATGTTCCACTGATGTATGAAATATAGACATATTTTTAGATCAACAAAAAGCATTTGATAGGGCGGAATGGGAATGGATCGAATTTTGCTTATTAAAATTTGGGTTTGGAGAAAAATTCAGGAGTGGTAAAAATGCTTTTCATTAACGCCAAGACGTGTATTCATACGAATGGGTTTACTTCTAGATTCGTAAGTATAACCCGTTCAATTCGTCAATGATGCCCAATAGCCCCGATGTTATATATTCTGCAGGCAGAACAACTTGCAGCATCAATTAGAAACAACCCTTATATAGAGGGGATAAAACTCCCAACTAGAACTGGGGACCAAATTGAAACAAAGCTAAACATGTTTGCTGACGATACTCAACTCTTTAATAAAAGCGAGGAGTCTATCGAAGAAACATTTAAAACTTTAAAACTGTACGAAAACGCTTCGGGTGCTAAAATGAATATGGATAAGACTGTTTGCATGTATTGAGGCAAGTGGCGAAATAAAAAACCAAAATTTAACAAAATTAAATAGTCTAAGCGTCCTGTGAAAGCATTAGGGTACAACATGGATATGGGATGGACTAAGATCAAATTTGGTTAGAAAAAAAATAAGATAAAAAGCTGTATAGAAGTTTGGAAATCAAGAGATCTCACATTTACGGGAAAAGTTTTAATTATTAAATCCTTTGTACTGTCTGTCATTGGATACGAAATTGAAATGAGAGGTATCCCGGATAAATACGAAAAACAAATAAATAATGTTATATGGTCCGTTATATGGGATGGGAAAACAAACCAAATCGCTAGAACAATGGGCTGTTTACCGAAACAAAAAGGGGGATAGGAATGATAAACTTATTAAATCAAAACAGGTGAAAAGTATGTACAGTATTGTCAACTCAAAAACACAAAAATGGACTGCAATAGGGAAATACTGGCTAACGTCATTAGACGAAAAATATGATACAGACTTTTTAATATGTTCTTGTTTGGACACTAAATGTTTTAGGCAAATACAAATGTCACATATTATAAAGAACTTTTAATTTCCTGGACTGACTTACAGAAAATCTAAAAATCTGTCACGAAAGAGGACCTTTTAAAAGAAAATATATTCGGCAATTGTAAATTTAAGTTCAAGGGACATGCATTATATTATGCAAATTTTGCCTCCAGTGGAATAAAAAGAATAAAAGATATATGGGACTTAAACAATAAATCCTTTAAAACTTCTTTTGATATATTTAACAGTCTAAAAGATAAAAGGAATTGGATTGCACAATATAGCCGCATTAAATCTTTAAAAACAGACTCTTTATAAAAAGTCATTCTGATAGACCTATACAAATAATAAATTTTTGTCAATTTATAAAAAATGGAGTTGTCGTTGATGCCAAAAAATTATGCCTTAAAGATATTAGATACTTTTATGAGAATAAAATAGCTCCAAATAGTCAGTTTAAGTGGAATTTACATGTTGGTAATGAACTACCATGGGAATACATTTGGGACACTTTGAATAAGAATGTAGCTGACAGGAAAACTAAACAACTTCAATGGAAGTTACTTCATAATATAATTTACACTGAAGAAAAATTACAAAAAATGAATCGCTCAAACGGCAAGTGTCACTTTTGCAAAGAAAACGAATCACTATTTCATCTTTTTATTTATTGTAAACTGGTGGAAGACGTTTGGCGGGAAATTTTTGAGAAAATATGGGAATTTTGGAAAATTAAATATCGAAAAATGACAAAAATCGGAAACAAGTATAATTTTTGGGGTCATTAATGCAGATGCATCTTATTCCCAAATTTTAGATACGGTGCTTCTAATCACGAAATGGGTTATCTGGAAAACTAGAAATATCGTAAAATATCAAAAGAAAGGGATAAGTAATTCGGTGATTTTAAATATGATAAAACATGAAATCAATTTTTGCTCAAATATCTTAAACCAAATACGAAAAACGATGCATTTTCTACTATGTGTGACATTTTTTGTATATAATATATATTTTGCGTGGTCAGATCAGTGCAATGACCTCTTTGATACTGACTGAATAATATTAGTTACATAGTGTGCTAGTGACCTAATACGGTATATATGGGGTCAGTAACATCCATATGGGGTGAGAGCGAAGCTCGAATCCCCATATTGAATTTACTGACCCCAAATATACTGTATAAAGTCACTAGCACATTATGTAATGAATTTATCTTACCGACTGTCTTAACGTGTGAAATTTAGACCTATTAAAATGAGCAAGTCTCCAATACTGTTAGCATTAAGAAACTACTTCTATTGATCTTACAAAAACAGATACCAACAAACAATAACAAATTGTTAGGTTTAAATGTGTTTTATGAATTTATCTAAACCTTAATCATCAACTTCTTCGTCTGTTGAAACCTTTACGGTTTTTTTTCAGCACCGATTTGTTTTTATAAAAGGGACATTACACCACTACTAACCGTGTATGAAATAAGCCCCGCCTCCGTACTACCTTATATAGAATATAAAGGGACGTAACACCACTACTAATCGTGTATGAGATAATCCCCGCCTCCCTACTAACCTAATATCAAATATACACGGTCTCCACGAGGGCGCTTTTTATTTTTTTAAATTTATAGGAAGTCAGATAATAATATGTACAATGCTCTCAACTCCCTACATGTAATTTTTATTGTGAATGTAATTCATGTATATCATCTAATTGTAACAAGACATGTTGTATCAACAGGTTCATATTATAAACAAATATTTACTCACCATATCTTTAAAATTAATCCTTTTTGGGAATCAAAATCATTAATCCATTTTTCTTTTTTATGAATGAACTACACATCCCTTTAACAAATCGCACGTGGTAAATGATCACTCGACCAGAAATTAAATGTAATTGAAATTAACATAACAAAATAAAATTGAGAATGGAAATCGGGAATGTGTCGAAGAGACAACAACCCGACCAAATAAAAAACAACAGCAGAGGGTCACCAACAGGTCTTCAATGTAGCGAGAAATTCCCGCACCCGGAGGCGTCCTTCAGCTGGCCCCTAAACAAATATATACTAGTCCAGTGATAATGAACGCCATACTAATTTCCAAATTGTACACAAGAAACTAAAATTAAAATAATACAAGACTAACAAAGGCCAGAGGCTCCTGACTGCGGACAGGCGCAAAAATGCGGCGGGGTTAAACATGTTTGTGAGATCTCAACCCTCCCCCTATACCTCTAACCAATGTAGTAAAGTAAACGCATAACAATACGCACATTAAAATTCAGTTCAAGAGAAATCCGAGTCTGATGTCAGAAGATGTAACCAAAGAAAATAAACAAAATGACAATAATACATAAATAACAACAGACTACTAGCAGTTAACTGACATGCCAGCTCCAGACTTCAATTAAACTGACTGAAAGATTATGATTTCATCATATGAACATCAGGCACAATCCTTCCCGTTAGGGGTTTATATATCATACCATCATAACATATATGAGAAGAACATAACCCGTGTCATGCCAACAACTGTTTTTAGAATAAATGTGTTTAGTTCCGATGCAAAGACCTTATCAGTGACTCAATATTAACGCCAAAATATGCAATCTTTAATGACTTGACAACAGTATCGTAATTATATCCCTTCTTAATAAGTCTATTCAAAGGTTTTGTAAGTTTCTGAGGTGAATACTGACACCTTTGTGCTTTATAAAGAATATTACCATAAAAAATTGGATGTGAAATACCTGAACGTATTAGAAGTCTGCATGTTGAGCTATATTTACGAATGATGTCTTTATACCGATGATAAAATTTAGTAAATGTTTTGACTAGTTTGTGATATCGAAAACCCTGGTGTAATAATTTTTCAGTAATACATAAATTTCTCTCGTTAAAATCGAAAACATTGTTACATACACGAGCGAATCGTACAAGTTGAGATATATAAACACCGTAAGATGGTGACAAGGGAACGTCACCATCTAAAAACGGATAATTAACGATAGGAAATGAAAAATCATCCCTTTTATCATAAATTTTAGTATTCAGCTTTCCATTAGTGATATAGATATTAAGATCGAGAAAAGGGCAGTGGTCATTGTTAGTATTAGCTTTATTTAAAGTAAGTTCAACAGGATAAATTTCATTAATATACATACTGAAGTCGTCATTATTGAGAGCCAAAATATCATCCAAATATCTAAAAGTATTATTAAATTTGTTTATCAGATGTTGTTTCGATGGGTCTTTGCTTATTTTTGTCGTAAATTGTAACTCATAACAATACAAAAACAGGTCCGCAATAAGTGGTGCACAGTTAGTCCCCATTGGAATTCCGATAATCTGACGATATATGGAATCTTGAAAAGACTTGATGTATGATAAAATTGAAACTGCTTAATAAATACAGGTAGGTATTGTGAGAAATAAATAAAGATAAAAAAAACATACTTTATTCAAATAATTATATATGGTGAGAGGTATAGATATATAGATCGATAAAGATTACAGGTACATGTACATTTGTACAAGGATATATAATATTTATAAAGGTTGATGTTAATAATTTATAGTGGGAGTTTTTTTTTTTCTCATTTGCTTTTTCTGCGACAAATGAGACTGTAAAAATTGGCGCCCCCTTAGTTGCTTCCCTGGGCAACTGAGGGTCGATGTAACAGGTGATTGTTAATAAAATATGTTTAATATTAAAAAAAAAAAAAAAAAATATAGGCATATAAATCTGAAAATGGTTCAATGATATTAGTAATATTTGTAACAAAACAAAAATGCCGTTGATTTGGTGTCATTGAGAGGAATTCCGCTGCGGTGTGTATATTCGTGAAATAGCTAGATACACTTCTCACTTGTATGATATTTACATAAAATTCCATTAAATTGACAACGATATGTGATCAAACAGGATCCTTGTGGGCTACAACCTGGAGTATGAGTCAGATTCGAGACCTGGATTTGAAGTTCTACAGCTCACTCTTCGGATAGTAGACGTACACTTGTTAAATGAGCAAATAGTTTATAGCATCGTTGATTGATACTATGACTAGCGCATTATAAGTGCTATATATAAAAGGGTTCATGCATATCAATGAGAAAGTGTTCACTGGCGGTTTTTATGTTGTTGTTGATTTGTTTATTCTTTTTTTATTCATATTATTACTAAATTTACAAGAATGTTAACTCAGCTTTACCATATCATGTATTATTTGTGTATTGGTTTTGAATATTATGCTCTGTTTCTTTGGTGGTATTAGTTTTTAAATAATAAAGAATTGTTGGTATTGTTGAACTCATTAGATTTCAATAAAACATGTATACATTACATGATTAAAATGTTGTGTGTTCCTTAAATAGTTGATAGTTTAATTAAAAGCATTCAATAGATTTTTAATTAGTCAATAAATATAGATTGCAATGCGTTCTTTTAATCCAGCACTTACCATTGCTGCTGATGCCAATTATAAATGCTATTACATATGTTTAGTAAAATAACTTTTGGAAATAAAAAAATAAAATTGTTATTGTTTTTTTTTTTTGTTTTTTTTTTTTGAGAAATCCTTATCATCCTCTAAGTTCTCATACAGTATTTCTTTGTTGTTGTATTTTTTACGTTTTGTATAAAGAAATGGTGATGTATCAAATGCTTTAATTTTCATCAATAGTTTCATTCAAATCGAAATTATTTCATTTATATACAGGTTTTCATTCTAAAGGATAATGTTTAATCTGATTAAGTGTTTCAGGTACGAAATATGCAAATGTAAAGGAATCAAGAGAGACATCAGAGAACAACACTGGTTAGTTTAAAGTGAAAATATTTTTAATTTAACTCTAAGACAACATGAACAAGTGTGTAGCAGATTTTATTTTCAGTGAATTTCAAGATAAAGCAAGTATAAAACAAATAGGAAGATATCAAAGAAACGGCGAAATCAATTGGCCAAAGAAAACAAAACCTTTCTCATAAAAACAAGTCGAGAGGTTAAGTCAGTAATATGACGGTTGTTATCGCTTTGTTTGATGTGTTCGAGCTTTTGGTTTTGCCATGTGATTAGGAACTTTCCGTTTTGAATTTTCTGCGGACTTTTTAAGGTTGTTCCCCTACGAGGAAAGACCTTATTGTTTTTCTTCTGTTATTTTTTTTTCTTTTTTGGGCATTTTTTTCACATGGCCTCCCCCCGTTTCTATTGGAGTTATCAAGACCAAATATGGACCATCGGTAGACCTCATCATGAAGTATTACCAGATGAGGCTGTGTAGGATTTCATCATCCCCTTTAGAAGTTATTTCCCTTTTATTGTTTTTTTTTTGACATAGCCCCCCCCCCCCCCCCCCTCGTTGTTTTTGAAGTTATCATGACCTTATTTGGACAATAGTTAGATCTCATCATGATGAGTTACCATATGAGGCAGCTAAGGATTTCATCATTCCCTATGAGAGTCATTTCCCCTTGAAGCAATGTCTTTCTTTTGCCTTTTTTTCAAAAAGTATTAAAGATAGAATAGATTTGAAAATAGCAACATGTACAAGACCAGATGGCAATGCTAATAAACATATACAATCATTTTGTTATTAACCCTTATAAGGAGTTATTTCCCTTGAAAAAATATACACAATTTTTTAAAAATTGTATCTCGAGAAAAGACTTTGGACCTACACCAATAATGTTAAGTTCATGTGACCTTCAATTTGCACCAAGGTCAAAGGTCACCGAGTGCAAAAAAGATACGTTTCAATTTCAAGCTTGCATATAAAGAAAACGATAAGAGTTTGCTGCATACTTACAGCGTATAAAATGTTCCTCTCGACGAGCGCCACATTTTATACACGAGCTTAAAATTGTCCGACTGTCTGTTCAAAAGTTGCGACTGGATGATTCTTAAAAGTATAAAATTGTGTCCATATCTTTTTAATGGTAACAGATATCAACCTACTATAAACTGCAAAAATGATCAGTAGTTCAAGACCTTCAATTTGAGGTCATGATGAAATTTAACCTTGACCTTCAAAGTATATTATGACCTTGATCTTGTGACATTTGAAAGGTCAAGTAGTCCTTTATTGAATGGTGGTAGTCTCATGTCTCTACGACTTCCGGTTCTCAAGTTTTGTATTGCATCATATATGTGATGATTCATTTTGACCTTGATGAACCTTGGAATTGTCCAAAAAAAAATTCTACAATGTTGTCATTCAACTGCAGATCATTTATCATTTAACAGATTTGAGATATCTATTGTCGTTTAAGAGATAATGCAGTTTCAAATTTTGCGAGAGGAGACATGTATTTATAAATCAACAACAGGCTACCACTTAAAATGTTTTAGAAATTGAAGAGGTTAATAGTTATATGTTTGACCAAAAAACATTCCATGGAAAAAAAAAATAAAAAAATCAATTTGTAATTTTCATGTTTTGCATTGACTTTGTAAGTTCTATTTATATAATTGATATTGCATCATTTTTGGCACTTTGTCAAATGGGGTCATCTGATATATCAAATTGAAGGTGTTAATGAACTCTACTTAAAAATGAAAATTTTAAACCCCTTTTTCATCCCAGGGGAAAGGGTGGGGTCATTTAGTGCAAAAAATTCAAGATGGCTAGGTTGTTGTATATCAAATGAAAGTCTGTAAAGCGTACCTTTCAAATATCAAGTTGACATCCCCCAAAAAATGGGTTGGGTGAGGTCATTGAGTGCAAAACATAAATTTTCTTTTAAGATAAGGTTGTTGTACATCAAATGAAAGGTCTTCACTTGTACATTTCAAATATCCAATTCCTGTAATGCAAAAAATTCGTTGGATGGGTTAAAAGTGCAAAAATCAAACTTTTTTTCAAACTTTCTATAACATGGCGTTGTCGCATATCAAATGAAAGATCATCAAGTCTACATTACATATATCATACTTCCGATCTCGAAAATTTAGGCGGATAAGGCCATTAAGTGTAAAAAGCGAAAAGGTTCCATAGGTATGCTTGTCGTATATCAAATGAAAGGTCGTAACAAGTACATTACGAAAACATCACTTTCACAGGAAAGACCTTTCAATTGTTTTACAAACAATTGAGATAGTACTGTTTTTTTTATTTAATGATTGCTTTGTACATTTTATTGGTTTTACAAATTAACAAATTGAATGCATTGATATACATGTACGTACGGAAAACCTCAAATATTCATTGGGCCTTTTACAATTATTACGAATCTAATACCTGGTATATAAATATATAAACTTTATAAATGAAAACAAAACACGATCGTGGTGATTAAAATTCACTGTTGAAATTTAAGTATCAGAAGATAAACAGTCTAGTAAAGAAGAAAATGATAATTAAAGATACACGTGATATAACTTGGTTTGTTTCAGGCACTGTTGTTGGTAGTGTAGTAGGCAGCGTCCTATTTTTATGTATAGTCTTCATTGCTATCTATATTGGAAGAAGGTAAATTTAAAATTTGTATTTTTTCTATATAAAAAAAACACGTATATTATATATACATATAAATACAGTAATACAAAATTACAAAGGGATTCGGAAACAATTTTTCCCTTTTAGTCTTCCTTTGATTGTAAAAGTTATTCACTAATTTTTTTCAACACGAGTAATTATTATTGTATTTTTTAAATGTTAGATAAATCGATTAATTGTTATATAGTATGTTCTGGATCACTCCAAATTTTTCATTCCCGGTGATGATATAAACAGATAAAAAAAATCTCAAATGGACAAATTTATTTTGTAAAAGATTATTTGGTTATAGTTATTCTAATAGGGTGTTTCAATTTTTTTTATTTTTTAATTATAGGTTTATGTTTTGCACTAAACTTAGAGAAAAGGTGAGAAACAATCCCGAAACGAATGACTATATTGGTAACCAAGACATAGCATTGCCACATGCAGTAAATCCTGAACGTCATAAGCAATATGAAGATTTGCAAACCACATCTGGAAATAGAAGCGCTCACAATTATTCAGCAACAAATATTCATTTACAAAACATCGATGATAAATATGATTACGTCAATAACATAGATTCAAAGAACTCTAAATCATTAATCGACAAGACGAGTACACCTACATATGTTGTGCTTCATGATGATAGTTTAAACCCAAATCCGATAACAAATGAGGATGAATATGCCGTTGTTGATCCTTCAGCTGAATCAAGTTTTACAAAAACACCCAAACCAACAACACCGGGGACAGAAAATTATATGATTTTAGATCCAAGTCAGACTGGGACTAATAGGTCCAAATTTCCAAATACTGACCAAACTTACGAGCTTGCAAAACCTATCTATGATACAAGGGGCCATAAGGATGATACGTATGCTCTGTCTCCAGAGGGGACCTACGACCATTCTGGAATTACTCGTCATCGCAAAGATCAAGATACCATTTATACCCATGCCGTCGACACTGTTTATGATTCTGCAAGTCAAGGAGAAAATATTGCCAGGAAAGAAGATACGTATGATCATTTCTTTGGAAAAGAAACAGAGAATGAATATAATATTGCAATGCATTAATGACATTGGGTTAGAGAGCTACCACCTGAGTTTAAAAAAGTCAGAACACTGATTGAAACTAAAACAAATGTAGGACAAAATAGTTTAACCTAGAACCCCTATCAAGAATAAATCACATTCAAAAACTTAATGGTTAAATTTTTATCGTGAAGCTTACATGCATTAGAATAAATAATAAAATGATTTTTTACACAATATTCATAAGACTTAGTATGACTGTTGTTATTTTTCTTGGATGTATCAAATATTTACTCTCATTTTTCGTGGCGTTTGTACTTGCCCGAGAGAGTTTAAATTGAGTTAGATAAAAAAAAAAATATAACTTAAGAGTCTTATATATTAAAACTTATAATAGATAGAAAGAAACATGAATATACAAAAATGATCAGCAAGCCTAAGATAAGATCTATAATTTAAAGGAATGGCAAAAAAGTCAGACGACTTCTTATTGGAGATATTGCCCTTTAATTACGATTGTTACCATATTTTGTTTTTTTGTATTTTATCTTATATGATCATTATAGATATTATTTAGAGCAAAAACTAAACAACACCATAAAGATAGAGAGAACCTTAACAGACTTCAATAATCAGCGAAATAAGATACATAACAGAGATTTTTGTCCTTAATTATTTTCTCGTCAACAATTTCTGAAAGTGCCCTTTACCTTCCAAGGTAGGAGATCCTTTGGTTTTTTTTATACTAAGGGACTTCCACTCTTTTAGTTTACCTTGGAGTTCGGTATTTTTGTCTATAGTTTTGTACTGTACACTGTAGGTATAGTGACCGGTTAGGATCATGGTTTTTCGAGTGATTCGGTCCATTTTGTTCGAGTGTAGTTGGAGCTTTTTCGAGTGATAAAACATGCGATAAGTTCAATTAACTGCTATTTCGTAATTAGTTTTTTACACTACTACTCATCTTATATTGAATACTATACATGTTTTGATCAACAAGAATTGTATTCAACCAAAAAATTCAGTGTTTGTTGTTGTCCGGGTTTTTTCGAAAGCAAGTGTGAAATCGTCCGGGTTTTTAAACAAATGGTCCGGGTTTTTTACACAAAATTTGAACAATTGAAAATGTATTCTATACTGTAAAAATGTCTTTTTTCTTGCTTATCACTGTAATTAAGTGAAGGACAATATCCTATATTCCCAATAAACCATCAAAAACATATTACTACGTTGATCAAAATAAAGCTTTTTTCAATTTAATGCACATTTTCTGTTCGGAGAGCGTTCTCCAACTACTTTCCAGTATCATTTAGAAATTACTTGATCCTTACAAAACGGTGTTTAGAACATAGTGCAGGGAACTCATATTCATTTTAGCTTCATTTCTTGCTTCTTTTGATTTTACAGTTAATAATATTTCTTGTAGTAAACCCCAGAGATTAGAAAAAAAGGAGTAAGAAACCTTATAGACAGCAGTGAAGAATCAGAAAAATGTTATAAAATAAATATATTCTACTAAAACTGGCCTCACCCCGTCCCCATAAAATGATCCATTTATGAAATATTTTAAAAGACACATACACACTTCATCCACCCTTTTTTTTATTTCCATTGAAAATAAAATTTGAATAAAATTTCATATATAATCAAAAATGAAATGAAAAGTTCATTAGCCTAAATATGATCCTTTAAAAATTATCGAAAATACAAAATGTTTATATAATATCATATCACCCGCTTGACTGTCTAGTGCTTCGGACGACATCAGGAACAACATAGTAATGTCTTGATAGATATCCATATTTTCCATTTTTAGGCACTTTTTCTTATTAAAGGGAATGTATGACCAATTATTACATATTATGCATTATCAGACTCCTCCTCACCGTAGTAGCATTTAAACATTTTTGGTTTCCATTTCTTAAACAATAAAATAAATTATACAAGATAGAAGACAAATAGTTAATGAAATATTTCAGATGTATACTCTTTCAAAAACAAACATATATTTCACCTTACACACTATGTATGTAATTCTCAATCCGAATTGTCTATGCTTACATTAGATTGTTGACATCACGAATATATACTGTACATATGGCAAGCCGTTTTACTATTTATTCGAATTTCAAGATATCTCCTATAATGTTTAAGATATCTTCTACAATTTCATTTTATAAGATATCTAATATATAATATGAGATATCTTATATATTATATGAGATTTCTAATATATTATCTTTAATGTTATAAAATATATCTTCTAAAGTTTATAAGATATCTTCTAAAGTTTATACGATATCTTCTCAAGTATATAAGATATTTTATAAATAATTTTCATGTGAGATATATAAGATATCTTGTAAAGTTGATCAGATATCTTATATAGTTTATAAGATATCTTATATAGCTTATGAGTTATCTTATAAAGAAAATTATATAAAATATCTTATAAACTGTATATCTTCTAAACTATATGAGATATTTTATAAATAATTTTATTATAAGATATATAAGATATCTTATAAAGTTTATCAGATATCTTATATAGTTTATAAAATATCTCATACATTATATGAGTTATATAAGATATCTTATAATAGTTATCAAAGGTATCAGGATTATAATTTAGTACGCCAGACGCGCGTTTCGTCTACACAAGACTCACCAGTAACGCTAATATCAAAATATTAATTAGCCAAACAAGTACAAAGTTGAAGAGCATTGAGGATATAAGATAGCTTATATTTTATATCTTATATTTTATATAAGATATCTTATATGTTATATAAGATATAAAATATTAATATAATTTCGCAGAATATCTTATAAAGAAAATTATATGAAATATCTCATAAACTATATTAGATACATGTACCTTATAAACTATATAAAATATATTATAAATTTTATGAGATATCATGAAGTAAGAATAAATAGCAAAACGGCTCGCCATATGTACATTCAATTTATAAGATGTGAGCAAAAGAATATATGTAAATACGAATAAACTATACTTGTTTATAAAATGCAAGTGTTAATAAACCATATGCCTTGAAAGTACTTAATTTGAATCTTTATTTTATAGTTTTTAAACGTAAATTCACCAACACAGAACATTTCTAGCTATAAGAAATGTGTATAATCACTCGATAATACAAGGGCGCACTCGAAAAAGCCCGGACTGCTCTCGAAAAAGCCCGGACATGAATTAATGAGTTTGGTCTCAAACTGTCGTTTTCAATGCAATAACAATATTTTTTGTAAAGTGTCTGTATATCTAAGACTATATAGATTCCATCTATGCATTTCCGTCGACACTTACATTGGTATGTGTATGAAAATGGCTTTATTCTGCATTTTTGGTATAAAAGCATTGTAAGGCTAAATTCAACTTTTTTAACGATAAATAATGTCAGAATGATAATATCTTTTTATCTCAAATACTACAATACCTTGTATAACCTTGTATATTAAACTTCTTTATCACGTTTTTTCAGAAAGGAAGTCTGTTTGTTTACATTTTTGATCATATTCACACTAAAAAAACTCCCGTTCAAAACTCTCGAAAAACCACGATCCTAGCCGGACATTATACCTACCCTGCTGTGCGTGAAACATTTTTTAATTGATAATAAGATTGCATGTATATGTAATTATAAGAGTTGCATACTTCTTTTTGTTATTTTATAGGATTATTGAGGAGTTGATCATGAGCACATGTTATCCACTTGTTTGATGAGTCGAGCTTTTGATTTTGCCATTTAATTAGGGACCTTCCGTTTTGAATTTTCCTCAGAGTTCAGTATTTTGATGATTTTACTTTTTACCTTTATTAAATTTCGAAAAGAAGCATCCAATTCTTTATAGCTATAATCCTAAATTAAAATATATAATATTTATGATATGTTTATGTTTTGCTTTATTAAATGAATGAAGGTAACAACTCTTATCGTGATCTTGGTTTTAAAGTAGATTCTACAAATTGTATTCTGTATTTTTTTTTTTTTAACTGTATTACATTTTGTTACTTTTTTAATAAACGGAAAATATATCATTACGGATTGATAATAAAGTGCCTTTAAAAGTGACAGTTAATCTCCTCTTCTTTTTGCATATCAATAAGTCAAAACATTGTTGATAGTTGGTGTACTCTGCAGTCCACATTTCTAATTTATTGCAGAAAATCAAGTGTCAGATTTGGTACATATGCGGTTACCTGGTAATCAAAAGTGTTTAAAAAAATGCATGTGCATTGTGTATCTCGTTCATGTGCAAGGTATCTGACATTTTCTCCCAAAAGACTATATGATGCCTTTAAAATATAATTTTTTCGCCTACTAATTGTCATCTATTCCTTGGTACGGATGCATCATCCCATAGGAAAATAACTCATTTAGGTTTAAAAGCTTACCTAAATGTTTTCTGTATAATTGCTGGTGTGCGCTGATGTTTTGGGAATGCATTTTGTGGTTTCTGCTGTAGCATACATTGGGTGAATGATTTTCAAATGATTCAGTAGTTTTCCTGTGAGTCACTCAAAATACCTCGTAACCTGTGCTACCCTACTAAGCTACATTGCCCTCTCAAAGTATCACCTAAGGATGACTATGTTCTGAGCCATATATTGGTCCAAAAAATTTTAGAAGGTAAAATTACTTAATTCCTGAGTTGAGTTTTAATGATAATTGAATATTTAATGTCATAAACATGTTGAAATTGACGTATTTGACCAACATTGCCATTTTATAGCTTTTGGACAACATATATAAAGCTACTTCATTACAGGTCTTTTCACACAATAACATCTTTGTAAAATGCTGGTGCATTCCGTAAAATAAATACCTTCGTCGGCGTATCTAAAACTGTTTGACAAGATTTCAATATCAGCTTTCTTTTTACAGTTTTGCTTTAAAAAAAATTATGTAAGACAAAATTCAAAAAAGAATCTGATGTCTGACATCTAATAGACATCTGAAGAATGTCATTTGGTAATTTCAGAATACTTTCTGATCTTAGAGGGACTCGAAAATTGGCCTTTACATCTTCTCCTTTTAAGTGCTATCATATTCTCAATGCATCACTCAGTGCAACTCTGATCTAGGACAGAGGAAAAATGTCACTACTATGAAAAACAAAAACAAAAAACAAAAAAAAACAAACAAAAAACAAACAAAAAACAAAAAAAATAGAACACTGAAACATTATTTCAAGTTATTATTTGCTACAAAATCTGTATGCATGATTTTAATAAAATGTTAGGGACTTTTTTTTACCCTATTTCATATACGTCAAGTAGATGAAACATAATTATTTCCCTATTAAGATTAAAAATCAGTTTTAAATTAAAGTTAGATTTAATCGATATTTGTACTTTTATAAATAATAAAATGAATACAACGTTCTTAAAATGCATTACAAGGATTTAAAAACAGAGCATGTCAGTTTATAAAAGATGTATAATCTTATGAACTTTAATTTCATCAGGTGCATATGAACCTTAAGATTTTCAATCGCACCTTAAAATAACGTACTTCATTCTGATATATAGAAATCTATACAAATTTTACAATTTACAGGTATTTTATGATAAAAACTTCCGTGAGAACAATTTTGCAGGACATGAAACCTTTTTTTTAATAAGAATTTATAGTGCATAAACCGAAATAGATATTGATATAAACATAATAGTCAAAACCGAATGGAATAGATATAAATAAAATTAAATGCCGTGATAACATGTATAATTCTTCACATCTTCAGTTGTAGTGTTGGAAAAATTATTAAAGGATAAGCTATGATTCCTGGTTATATTTTTAAAAGAATTCTTAAATAAGATTTTGCTGTAAGCAGTTATTTTGTTTTTATTTTGTCAAAGTATCGTTATAAAACATTTTTAATGTAACGTTGGGTTGCAAGTCAATAATTGACTATTGTTATGTTTTGTACTTTTGACTACTCTACGGTTAAGACCGACATTCTTGTACACGGTCAAATAAGAGCAACATAAAGAAGTTAAATCAAACTAAAATTCAGTTCAATATGGGGATAACAGTTTTCCGAAGATTGTACAGTACGCTCCTGCATGTTAACCCGATACGGAATTTATTAACAGCTCTTCACTTCTTACACATAAACTGTTTCAACAGAGTTATTTGGAAGATTGACTAGAATCGGCACTATATAAGTTTTATAGACTATTAGAATCCCAATGGGTACCAATTGCGCTCCTCTACTTGCAGATTTGTTGTTGTATTCATATGAAGCAGAATTTTTCCAAGGACTTGTACAGAAAAGATAAAAGAAATTAGTCCAGTCTTTTTTTTTTCACCTTTCGGTATATTGACGATGTACTGTATCTTAATAATAATAGATTCATTGATCACTTACATTAATATATCCAAGTGAACTTGAAATTAAAGATACTACCGACACATATAAATCTGCTTCATAATTAGACCTTTTTCTCGAAATGACTACTGATGGTAGGTTGAATACAAAATTTATGACAAACGCGATGATTTTAAGTTTCCTAATATCAACTTTCCATTTCTGTGTATCAACATCCCAGCGGCGCCAGAATATTGAGTATATGCGTCTCAATTGATACGTTACTTTAGAGCTAGCTCAAAATACGTTGCTTTTTTTTGAACGAGGAGTACTGCTGTCTCAAAAGTTGCAAAGACAGGGCTATGAATTAATTAAATTAAGGTCATCACTCCAGACATTTTACGGTCACCATCATGAGCTGTTTGGCCATTATGACAAAAGTGTGTTGGAAATCATATCTAATATTCTTCCTCAGTCATAATAACCTTTCATCATTACCGAACTGAACAAAGACATAACATGACAGGTGTCGTATACGGTGCAGGAAATGCTTACCCTTCCGGAGCACCGGATTTCATTCCCGGTTTTTAGTGGAGTTCGTGTTGTTTCTTATTTATTATTTATAACTGTTGGTGTAAATGTCTTTTGATTTTATGAGTCTTTGTTTACTTCTTGGTTTTGATTGTTATTGTCCTTCAGGCCTACATCAGTTTGACTTGTACGATATGGCAATGTCTTAAGTCCATAGCGAAACGTTTTCGTGGTGTTACATTCTTTTAAAGACACAAGCAAGGTCATGTGATCCGTAATTTTACCGATTGAGTCCTATTCATAATTATGAGATTTCGACTGAGTGTGAATTCACATGGCTGGTGATGCATATAACTAGGAAACGCTTACTGTGTCGTCTGCAAAACACACAGTCAAATTACATACATTTACATCCTGCCATTTTTTTTTTGTCAAAGTTACTCATTTTGCCTTTTATATAAACCTAAGAACTTCAATGCATTTTACACTATCTAAACAGTTAAACATGATCTGTTTTAGAAGCCGTGGCACCAGAAGAGCTTAAGACTTCAAAGCACTATCAATGACAATACACACACACACAGAGAGAGATAGACAGACGTAGGTGAAAAATACTGAAATGGTATGAGTTTTTTTCGCAAAGACAGAAATTATTGACATAATTGGTAATGTATGAAATGTTGGTTTGGGCCACCAGGAAGATTTTATTTCTATTTCAGATCAAAAAGGAGTTAATCTATTGCAAGTTATCTCCCCATGATTATTTACCAGAAATTGAATTCCTCTAATTATTTTCTACCAAGTTAATTATGCATCAGCATCTGGTATTTCTGTCATGTCTATTGCACATCTTGTCTCCCGTTCTTTGTCTTCGAAGCAAACTCTTTCCACAACATCATTTTTGTCTAAAGTATTCACAACAATGTCACCTTCGTTGGAAGTTTTCACAGCAACATCATTCTTGTATTGGTAGTTCACCACAACATATCCCTCGGTCAATGTTTCTACCGGTGCTGCCGTTGATATTGGTGAACTACGTCTACTTCATTTACTGAAATATGAATAACGGCCATCTTTTTGCTGAAAATGACCGTACTTGTTGTGTTATGTGTAAATAGGAGCTACTTTAGCTTTTTTGCAGGGGTTTCGTTTTCAATAGTGTTGTCTGTGAGTTCTACTTCAGAAAATTCATTAGATATGGGATCACCCATATACGGTACCTCTTTTGTAGCTCTGATAATCCTCTGACAGTAATAGTCATCATAGTTTATTGGATACTGGTCATGTTCTCTGAATTTAAGAAAGTAAGAATCTGATGAGACTATCTTTAAATTTGCAAGGTGTAACAAGCAGAATAGATAAATTATGAGACTAAATTCTGTTATAACCAATATTTGATTTAAGTTATAAATTGAGTTTTTCCAAATAAATAAGTAAGCTAAGGTTGCTCACTTGAAATTAAAACTAAATTGTGTTGTTTTTAGTGAACACGCAAAATTGTATAGTTACAACTTATAATTTAATCAAAGATATAAAAACAATGTTCATCAATATCATATGCGACCTCTTCTCAAACCTGTTTATCTACAATGTATATATTTTTAAATATCCTATCTCATAGATTTAATCAATAACCCTTCTTCTTTGAACGGGTAAAAATAGCGAGAAGATGCATAATACAATTTCACTGAACAATGTGTAGATTTAGAAGCGTGTCACATATTTACATACTTGTTGTATATAGCAATAGCTATGCTGGGTGGATGTTGAATCGGAAATGGAATCTCTAGCTGGTCAAATGTGGCTGCTTTCCTTTATTGCTTATTTTTATTGAAAAGTCAGACATTACATTTATAACACTGTTTCAATTATGATATTGGTTAATGCATTTTTTTTTTCCAATTATAAAAAGAGAACTCTTCATCTTAAGAGTTTAAAAGTAAAATTTACAGTAATCTGCATGGGCTCAAATATACTTTACAGAGTAACAAGTAATAGTTCAATCTGATTCCTGTCAATTCAGAAATAAATGCGAATAATGTGACTGGGTGATTATCGCAGTACTAAGATCTTGCATTCTTATAACTAAAAATAGGCTTTTAGTTTTATGCATATTTTTACTAAATAGTAAATGTAACAATAGTTAAACTCGCATTATGTTCATTCTTGAATGATTGCAATAATAAATGCACGCAATAATGTCTGTATTGTCAGTAGTCAACGGCTTTGGTGTAATCCCTTCATTAACTACCTGAAACTTACCATACTTACTCACTAAACCACAGACCTACTGTAATCCAAAAGTTTAGACCTGTTTGTTGGAAAGTAGAAACCAGTTCATGGTCACTCTAAGTCCACTTGTAATTGGACATATACCTTTTACTCAACTAATATCATAAAGTTTGTCGTCCCATTGTTATATGAAAACTGATTTATTACTTTTAACTTTCTATAAAATGTGAATGACTGAAGTGAAATTCTGATTAGTAGAAATGCATACTGTTAACAACATAGGTGTCAACTATTTAAACCTGACAAAAAAAAATGACATTTCACATTGGATCTCAAAAATCAGTTGAATGATCATTTTTACTGTAGGCAAACTTATTTTTGATGGACACTTTATTTTACCTTCAGTCTTTTTATAGCCTACTTCATGACTACAGGATTTTCTTTTATTTTCTTGATGTAATTGTACATAGTACATATACAATTTATTTTCATGTCTTATTTTTTCTTCCTTCTTACAGCATTACTACACAATCCATATTTAATACACTGTATTGTTATTTGTTCACCATTTCTGGAATAACAAAGGTTCCCATACATTTTGACATCACAATAGAAAATATTTGACACCACAATGGAATGCAATGCTTCGATGGGCACAGCCTGTTTCGACCGTAAAAGTCGAACCCTGAACAGTTGGGGCAAATTTGGACATAATATTCAACCGTGAAACTGTCTTAATTGGATTGTGATCAAATTTGTAACATAGTATAGGTTTCTGACACAAAATAAATGAGATCAAAGATCTTACAAATCTATTGCGCAGCACTGTGCAATGAAAAATTTCTTCTTGAAACTTTCAAAAAATTTGAAATTTGAAAGAATAAAAATAAGAAGGAAATATGAATCCCTTGAAATAATTGTAGACAAAAAATCACCCCAACTTCTTGAAACCCCTCTTGGAGCAATAACCCCAAAACTCAGTCCTTGCCTTTCCTTTGTAGTATGGAACTTTGTAATATAATTACAGAGGGATCCATTAACTTAAACACAAGTTATTGTCTCGAAATTAGAAAATCCTTCTGTTTGACCCCTTTTCTGCCCCTAACTACTACATGTTTTGGAGCAATTATTCACAAACTCAATCTCAGCCTTCCCTTCGTGATATGGATTCTTGTAGTACAGTGTCAAGTTATTGTCGGAAACTATAAAAATGCTTGTTTTTTTGCTACTTTTTTGCCCTCTATTCCTCAACTGTTTGCCCCATAACCCTGTAAATAAATCACAACCTTCTACTAATTAAACATTGTGGTGCAATTTTAGAGCAATTGAAATACTTATAGACAAGTTATGGTCCTGAAACTAGATAATTGATATTTGGGGCACCTTTTGGGCCCCTTATTCTTAACCGTTGGGACCATCATCCCCAAAATGAATCCCAACCTTCCTTTTATTGTATTGAACCTTCCTTCATAGAGATCCTTTCACTTAAACTAAAGTTATTGTCCGGAAACAAATGTGTCTTCGGACGACGCAGATACCGCAGACGACAACTTCATACCATTATAAGATCCAAAAAACATTTTTGCGCTGGTATAAAAATGGTTACTGTATGACATCAAAAGTTCAATAGGCATTCTTTGGTCAAGCAGTGCATGTTTTCAATGCGCGATAAAATGTATACAATTCACTCATTAACTTTCAGTAACAAAATAACCTGAAGAAGTTCTATCATTGAAAATGATTATCATCATAAATAAGATTTTCTGTTTTCTGATATAATAACATATGTTATGAGTGCCAATGAAACAAATCACAATTTGTAAAAGTAAACTATTATAGGTCAAATTATAGTCTTCATCTAGGATCCTTTGCTCACACCAAACCAAGCATTTATATCAATAAAGATGTTTTACCTCCTGGTAGCAAATGCTGCTGTAGCATGGATTACACGACTTGGGTTGAATTCATCGAAATCAACAGACGGTCTTTTGAGAGCTACATCTCCTTAAATCATAAGAGGAGTCTTTAAATAATTTTATATTGTATGCAAGACTGTTGACCAGATAGAAACAAAAAGTATGCATTTTGCACATATTTTTAGTATTGTTTTTTTTTTCTTGTCGACTGAGGTTTTGTGCATTTGTCTTATACGGAATAAATAGATCTACCTTGTTGACTTTTTAGGTATTGTAGATGATTTTATACTGAAAAAAATATAACTGATAACATATATCTGCAGCAAATATTTTGGCTGGGTAGTTCCTTTTAATCTCTTTTTTTATATATAAATCCTAGTAATTAATAAATTATCTTGAGTTCATTTTTTTCCTCAAACAAACATTTCAGTGCTGGAAATGTTAATTTTCAAATATAGAACACATGGTTACTGCCTCACTTTCTAGTTTCTTGTTATTCATGGTAAAAAGTTGTCTAATTAACAATCAAACCCATATCTTATATTATATGGGTGTTTATCATTGGTGACTATCAAATTGTGTGACTTCAAAGTCTAAGTAATCATGGAAGTCCCCAGTCTTCACCATTTTAACTTATCTTCCCAGATGTAAATGATATACCTAAAATAATATGATGATTGATACACAGAACACTCATGTGTTCTTTGAAGTTGCATATGCAATTACTAACTACACAGCATAAAAATAACCTTTTATAACAGAAATAAGTCTTACGTTTATATAAACAATATATAGAAAATGTATTTTTTTAAACCGCTTTATTTTAAGTAGTCAGGTAGACAGGGTTTGGGTGGAGTTATTCATATTGGTTGCCAATTTATAGCTTCTTTGAAGTCTTGGACTATGAACCAATGGAAATGAGAAGAAATTTCCAGTAGCCAACCTGGCTTATACAACATATACAATTCATAATCCTAGACTTATTTAAAAGGTTTTGGCAACTAGGCCCATGCTACATGTTGTCTGGATCTCTGTTAATCATTATTTTATCTATATGGAAAAGATAATATATTATGCTATGCAATTAAGGACAACATTTACACTGTAGATTGTATAGAATAATCAATTTTCTTTTCTTCACAGTAGAATATTCGAACTGTTAAAAGGTAAGTATGTTGCTTAAGTAACTTCAATGACTTAACATGATTAAGGAAAAGGACAGGCCTTTTAGTCAAACTTTCTTTTTTTCGTGTACTCGGACTATGAAGTATTCCAATTAAAATACTGAATTTTTAGTCCAAGTACTGATTAAAATTTAATGATAGTCAATAAATACATCATAGTGCAGGAACCTGAATCCTCTCTCTTCTATGTCATCAATATATAAACTTACCTCCAACTGGAAGTGTGTATCAGTACCATCCAATGGTGTCAATTATAAACGTACCTCCAGCTGGAAGTGTGTATCAGTTCCCTCCAATGGTGTCAATTATAAACTTACCTTCAACTGGAAGTGTGTATCAGTACCCTCCAATGGTATCAACTATAAACTTACCTCCAACTGGAAGTGTATATCAGTTCCCTCCAATGATATTAATTATAAACTTACCTCCAACAGGAAGTGTGTGTCAGTCCCCCCTCCCCCCCCCCATGGTATCAATTATAAACTTACCTCCAACTGGAAGTGTGTATCAGTACTCTCCAATGATATCAATTATAAACTTACCTCCAATGGGAAGCGTGAATCAGTTCCCTCCAATGGTATCAAATATAAACTTACTTCCTACTGGAAGTTTGTATCAGTACACTCCAATGGTATCAATTATAAACTTACCTCCAACAGGAAGTGTGTATCAGTTCACTCCAATGGTATCAATTATAAACTTACCTTCAACTGGAAGTGTGTATCAGTTCCTCCAATGGTATCAATTATTAACTTACCTCCAACTCAAAGCGGTATCAGTTCCCTCTAATGGTACCAGAAATCATTTAGAAAATACGTCTTTTTACTTTTTACAATCTAGTCCTAAAAATACTCAATATTCAGTTAACAAAACAAGATATACAAATTAGTTTTAAATATTAAATTGCTGAATAATGAAACTAAGTAGAATCCCATCAAAAGATAAGTGAAAACCTTAAGAGCGACAATACACTCACTTTTATATGTGTTTTCCATTTGTCATATTAGGGCAAAACAAAACAAGAAAATACATTGATTTTTAATATTAAATTTCAGAATACTGAAACTAAGTCAAATTCAATCCCTATTGCAATTATAGATGTTGATGCAAATCTATTCTTATTTTCGACATGTGGAAAAGGGTTACCCCCTTAAAGATTACTACTACAAGTACTATTATAGTTGAGACTGTAGTTAAATGCTTCAACCATGCACAATTATTATAAAAGAAATAAAGTGATTTGTAAGATTTGTCATTGGAAATTAACCCTGGAGATCATTTTTACTGATTAAAATGGGATTAACTTTACGCAAAAGCGAAATATGGCTTTAAAATGTCAAAAGAAATGAGAGATCAATTCATTCAAAAAGAAAATTACATTTCTTAATGGTTTTTCAGTTATCGCACTTGTCTTATACCTTTTTGATGTATTTATAAATTCCTTATCATGAAGTATCAAGTTTTTGTATAGTAAGATCTTACTTTTTGTGGGTTTGTATAGTCAGATCTTACTATTTGTGGATTTGTTTAGTAAGATCTTACTATACAAATTCTTAGTAGTATATAATTGTTTTAGTGAATAAAAAGGAATGTTATACGAGTACCTTGTGGCAGAAAAAATTATGTTGCCCTATTTATTGGTTTCTGTATGTTATGTGAAACAAACTAAAATGATTGTAAATACCAACAAAAGTTATCAAAAAAACTCGTCTTTATTAATTAGAGTTACCTCCCATTAAACACATGAGTTATTTTTGAAAGTACGAAAATCTAGTTAATATGACAAACAGAAGAAAAGAAGTGACATATGATAAATATGGGCACTAAGTCATCTTATACTGTAATGGTTTTTTTTGTCTTAAGCAACTTCTGCAGAATATATTTGTCATGCTTATATTGGGAAATGTTATCAGCAAATTTTATCGAAAGTTAGATTAATTGTAAGCTTTTTAAGTCATATGTCTTTTTATTTAAATAGCGCTCGGTAAAATTAGTACTCTTATGAATACTTTCAAAAATTCTTCACAAGCTTAATTCATGACTAAAATCTCTTTTTGTTGATCTAGTATTCATGAAGCTTCTGTATATGTATTGTAGGGGTAAATTCAGTAAATAAGGATATGTTATTAAAGACTTTCCACATTTTTTGTAGATCTTGTCTTTCTTATCTTTTATTGTTATTTGAAGTTGTTTTTTTTTTTTAGTTTTCAAAACAATAGATAGCACACCAAAAATGAGAAAAAATGGTTTACTTGTACAATGATCTTTAAATCAATCTTTAAATGTCCATAGATTATCAGTATATCATATTCGCGCAGCTGTAATCAGTCATTTAATTGTTTATCGTTACTGATTACGACGATGAGGTACAAACATGTCTCAATTAACTTACTGGTAGGAGGACATTTACTAAAAAGAGACACAAAAAGAAAGTTAAAATAAAATGTTAACAGATGAAGTGGTATGGACTCAAATCAACAGGTAAAGATTATCAATTAAATGTATTTTTTTATGGATTTATCTGCGCTTGCATGTTTTCATCAAATATATATATATATATATGCCACCATACATCATTTTGAATTACCAAATACATTTACATATAAAAATCTCTGATATGGGGGTCTTTTCTGATATCTTAGTCTTTCAAGAGTCTGATCATCCGATGTATTAGGCTATGGACGTGCAGTTCATATGTGTTTCTCGTTTTTTCATTTTTTATATAGATTATACCGTTTGTTTTCCTGTTTGTTTTACTCTAGTCATTTTAGGACATTTTAGCTTGATGTTTCGGTGTGAGCAAAAGCTCTGAGTTGAAAGCCATACTTTGACCTATAATTGTTAACTTTTTGTACATTTTGACTTGGATGGAGATTGTCTCATTGGCGCTCATACACCATCTTTTGATTTATATCGAGGCTTGCTATAAATGTTTAAGGTGTCAAGTGACACAGTCTTGACTGCTTTCATTCTAGCCATTTTGTTTCTGATGAATCATTGCCTCATTTTGCAATCCTACATGTATTATTAAAGTTGTATTCTGTACAAAATGTGTATAAGTGGAACATTTGTGGAGTTTCACAAAGGGTTAGAATTGACCTTAATAAATTTTATTTATAAGACAAAAATACTATATATATTTCACATAGAAATACAATTAAAAATACTTTCTTTTCTATTTTGGACCAATTTTTCCAACATTTTAGCATAATATCTCCCAATTGATACGATATTCCTGCGTTTGTATTGTCTATCATGATTTCTTTGAAAGAGGATTGCTGCTCACAAGGAAGCTTACAAACCTAGTGTTCCAAATGGCGAAGTCGAAATCATTCCTTCGTAAATATTACGGACGCCATCATGAGTTGGTTACCATTATGGAATAACCGTTCCACAGATTATATCGGATATTTAAAATCTCTCTCGCCATGCTTGTCCGAATTTAAAACGTTTCTTTACTAAATCCTTGGTATAATAAATAAGACATAGCTCAAGGTATATGTTTAGTTGCTCGCAGTATGAGAAATAATAACTGAACTAACTTGCCTATTAAAATCGGTTTTACTCTTTTCTAAAAAAAATAGACATATAACTATCAAAAATAATAATATGTTTTTGCTTTGATAGCAGCATATTCACTGTATCTTAAGAAACCTGAAAACCCTAATAAACATAACACAAATATTCTCAAACTCATTATCTATACCATATTTAGAAATAATCATTTTTAAAATTTCTGGTATGACCAACTCTTTTTTATCTATAGGCTCACTTAAAATTCTTTTACCACCCTCGAAAATCAAGGAAAGAAAATCATCCCACAAGGATTGTCTTTCAACATTTTATCATGATGCCATTAAATTGAATAATTATTACACTATAAAACTGACACAATAATTCATTGTTGAATAAATCCACCAATATAAAGCGAAATAGTAGTTGATGTAGCTCGTGAATACTATACGAACGAAACAAACCATTACTGATTTTTTTTTAAATAAATACGATATGTTTTATTGATAGAATTGGCTTATAAAAAATTCTATAATAGACGGCAAAACATCAATCACACTGGTTAATCTTGGATTATTGACATAACCTTCAAACTGTTTCCATTGAGACTATAAATAGATAAAAAATCAAAATCAAAATTTTCTTATGATATCTGTATACATAAAGTTAATTATACAACATCTCATAGACACTGTGCAACAACATACATCGCTCCCAGCAATCATAAATAATCTCCATATATTACTCAACTGTTACTCAAGTCGCTCTGCGCAAATAAATTGCTCCCAACGATCTAATATAATAATGTTAATATATAACAGCAGTGGTCAATTTCATCTGTTACTCATATCCACCTGCGTGACAATTCCTCGCACTGCGAAAAGATTAATACATTTTATATGAAAACAAACATTAATTATAATCAACTGACAGTACCAACGCATGATTGTTTAAAGGCTGTTATGCATAAATACTGTTATCATGTGATTTAGTCACAAAGACGTTTTTCGGATTTTTAGATTTTCAAGTGTCAATAAAATGATTTACAATTCTAGGCCAAAAAATGGCAGAATTCAATTTTGGGTACTACTAAAACACCTTCGGCCTTACACCACTGCGAATGATTAATTGTCCGAGTAATTAAATTAACAGGAGGAACTACCCAATTATTAAGTTTTGACCAATCATATGCAAATGCACCTACGCCTGATGTACCTTGAGTAAACAATTAATATAACATGGGAAATCTATTATTTCTGTCATCGTTCGCAGGTAAATGGACCCAATAAAGAGTTTTAAGAAATGAAAATATTTTGTGAAACACCTCAGTCGTTGAAATCAAATATTTTACTAAGTTTATCTGTACCAGTATTTTCATTCCTAGGTATCCATACTACCTCCAATACTATATCATTGTTCAAACATATGTGAAAAATATACGATTATATAACTTGCAAATCTAATTCCATGCTATCTTTTTGTACAATTTCAACAACATTCTGAATGTCTGTATCAAGCTTAACAAGTTTTCCACATAACATTAATTGTAATGGTTTTAATATGTTTTTGACAGCTTTTTATTCTCTCCATGTAGAACTCCTGTGTTCTTTATTTCACACAATATGTACAATATGATTGTCATCTACAGTAAAACCTGCACAGGTACTCTAATCATTAGATTTCTACATTTAAAATGTAAGTTCTCGAACTGAAAATACCAAAATTAAAGCTTTTGTAAATTTTCGTCATTAAAAGGTACAAAAGGATTTTAATATATCCTAGCGTTAATCATCATATGCAAATGACTAGTCGTAATTTGACAAATAGAACCCAATGCTGGTTTCATTGATATAATTTTACCACATACTTTAGCTCAATTTCTACAAGTCGGGTTAATCGTTATTTCTAATAATACAGAAATGCACAATTTCAAACCCTGAAATTTTTTATTCTGTATATCTAAAGTACTATTTTATAAATTCCAAATAAATCCCAACCATTCAATACTATATTGTGGTGTCCACACGCTTTTCGTTTCATTAGCAATAAAACAAGATGTTTTCAAATCATCGCAAACCTGATTGGACATTTTAGTACATTTGTACATGTATATAAATCAACAGTTAAACCAAAACCATCGTCTGAATAAACTTCGATAGGATAACCCATAGATTTCCAATGTTTTACAAAAACTATAACTGTCCTACTGACAATGTGACTAGATGATGATTTGCCGAACGGTTAAACAGAAATTATAAAATCTGATTTTGTTGCCAAATTTCAGTGAACAGTCTAAATATTTTTGATGATCTTCAAGTACATGTATACCAATATGATGATAACCCGACCTAAAATCAAATTTATACCCATATTCAGCGTTAACTGTATAATTCAAAGCTACATAAACACCCTCAATTTTCACCTTTAATTTGTCAACATATTGATAAACATGACGTAAATCGAGTACTAATCTCATTTTACCTGAACTTTGCCATGTTTGCATAGATATCGTTAAATGATTCACAACAAACGGCGGACATGTGACTTCTTTTGTACAATGTGTGTCAAATAACTCTAATATGGATTTTTGGACACAATTTAAATATTTAATTGCAGACTTGATTTCAATCCTTCCTATGTTCCTGTACATCAGGATTGGTTGTTTTTCAAAATAAAATGCTGAATTTTAGGGAAAAGATATCTAACTTTTGTTTGTGTCACTTAAAAATGTAAATATTTACTCTATTATATTACCGGTAGATATAATTCAACGCCAATTGTAGTTAGTCATTATGAATGCCTTTGGAAAGATTATTTTGTATAAAATGCGAATAATTAAAAGATACATAAGCATAACATTTTGGTTTTGTTATATAAGAATGCAATCAATACTGTATTTTAGTTAAAACTATTGACCACCATTTTTGAGGGGTACTATGTATAGTTTAGGATTGGATGTTTTACAAAAAAGGTTAAAGAATATCAGAGAAAATATACTAAAATGTTGTTCGTATTGTTTAAAAATCACCAATTTTCTCCTTTTGATAAAAAAAAACGTAATTCGAACTAGTTACAATGTATATCAAAATCCTCCAATAAGATTTTTTATATGATTTTTATGCCCCATATTCGATAGTAGAGGGCATTATGTTTTCTTGTCTGTGCCTCCGTCCGTCCGTTCATGATGTTGGGTTACTGTCTAAATAAGGTTCACATCACATATCCTTACACTCTAAAGCAGTGACATTTGTTGTGAAGTAAGAATGAGTAATAGGTAATGTAGACATGTGTGAAGATGCTTGTTGATGTTGTGTTGTTTGGTTACAGTCTCATTAATGTCAACATCAATTATCCTTATATTCCAATGTGGGGTTTTTTGTGTGAAGTTTGAATGTGAGAGGAAATATAGGCAAGTGTGAAGATGTTTTCATTTTACTTTAAGTTACTGTCTAATTAATGTAAACATCACATTTCCTTATATTCCTTATTAGTGGTATATGGTGTGAAAGTTAAATAATGTGAGAGGAAATATAGGCAAGTGTACAGATTTTTATTTTTATTTTACTGTTGAGTTTCTGTCTAATAAATGTAAACATCACATATCCTCATATTCCTTTGTTATGGTATTCAGTGTTAGGTTTAAATGTGAGAGGAAATATAGGCGAGTGTGAAGATGTATGTTTTTGTTGTGTTATTGAGTTATGGTCTAACTAACATAATATATCTTTATATTTCTTAGAGCTTATATTTGGTGTGAAGTTTGAATGTGAAAGATGTTTGTTTTTATTTTGTGGTTAGGTTACTGTCTATTCAGTAATTTCAACATCAAATATCCGTATAATCCTCAGAGCTGATATTTGGTGTAAAGTTTGAATATGAGAGATAATTTAAAAGTAGATGTTTTTATTGTGTGGTTAGGTTACTGTATATTCATTAATTTCAACATCACATTACTAAGTGGTTATATTTGGTATCACGTTTGAATGTGAAAGGAAATCTTAATTAACATGAATGTAGATGTTTTGGTTGCTGATCATTTTGCTGTTTACCGTTTTTCAAAGTTTTGGCCAAAAAAAACAACATGATTTATTTTTTTTATTCATTAAAACAGAAATAATTTTGAACATTTCTTTGAGATTGGTTTTCTTATTCGCCATTTTGCACTTGTCCCTGTTATTAAACTGCATTTCCAGCATAATTTGATAATTGTTAGGGCCCTCTCAATAACTATATTAGTGACAAACGGAATATTGGCTTATGTTTGCTAATCACAATGGTCTTTGATGTGTAGTTTAAATGTTAGAAAAATATAGGCAAGTGTGAAGATGTATGTTTTTGTTGTGTTGTTGGGTTAACGTTATGGTCTAATAATGGTCAACAACGACTATCCTTTTATTCATTAGCAGTGATAATTGATGTGAAGTTTGAATGTGCGAGGAAATATATACAAGTGTGAAAATGTATGTTATTAATTCATTGTTTGGTTATTGTCTAAATAATGTTAACAAGCACATATCCTTATATTCCTTTTTAATGGTATTCAGTGTGAAGTTGAAATGTGAGAGGAAATATAAGCAAGTGTAAAGATGTACGTTTTTATTGTGCTGTTGGGTTACTGTCGATTAATGTCAACAACATATATCCTTATATTCTGTGGAGGTTAAAAGTATGATATTTTCGCTAATATTAACAAACACGTCTGTTCAGCCATGACTTTTAATAACAACTCAAAGAGTTCACGACGACGTCACTGAAGTCTCCAACGTCGCCAATGGTAATGTACATACTGAGGAACGTCGTTATCCCGCGATAATCTCGACATACTGGGGGCCGCAAAAAGTGCAAATTATCTTAAATTTCACATTAACTGTCCATATTTGTAAATAAATTAAATTAAAAAAAAGTCTCTATCTTGATGAATGAACTAAATTGAATTACGTTAAATTAAGTTCTTGTTCACATAAATGAAAAAAAATGAATTAACTTCGAATGTCCTTTTGAAATTGTTAAAGTTCTAGTCTTCTTCATCTTTTTCGTCTACATTGGTTATCCACTTTCGTATCTTCTCCCGGGCCTTGATGCTCGCATTTCGTTTCGGTCTAGTACTTCTTTGCATTGTGTCTTCATGTCGCTCGTCAATGTGATCGCTTGTAGCATCCGAATGTGTCCCCGATACCTCCAACGGAAATAGTTTAACGATTAGTCGGGATGTCTCACTATTGCTTGTCTGTATTCGTGCTGCCCGTACATGTCCATCATTGCCTCTGATAAGTTCATTTACCATACCTAGTTTCCAATTGACTCTAGGAGATTCATTATGTATTTGAACAAGGTCTCCAATTTGAATAGATTGTTCGTTTTTTCCTAAAGTTTCGTGAAATTCGTGCAATGAAGTTAAGTATTCGGCCTTCCATCTGGTCCAGAAGTGTTGTATTATTAAAGTTTGTCTGTGCTCACATTTGTTGAGTCCTTTATGATTCATATAGGTTGGATCGTTGAATTCCTCGATGTCTATTTGAGGATGTGGCAGCGCTGATATTCTTCTACCGTACAAAAGATGAGCGAGGGGGGATGAACTTCTCGCAATCTCTGATATCTGATGAAAAATATGTAAGTGGCCTGTCATTTAAAATTCTTTCTATTTCTGTCACGACAGTCTGTAGAGTTTCCATACTAACTTGAGATCGTCCAAGTGTCTTTTTCAAGCTTGTCTTTGTAAGCTCAATAAGTCTAGATCTCTCCCAGAATCCACCATACCAAGGTGCGCGTTTTGGTATAAACTTCCATTCTATTCCTCGTATAGACAACGTTTCTTTTAGTGTTGCCGATTCACATAACCTTTTTAGTTCCTCTGTTCCTGCAATGAAAGTAGTTGCATTATCTGATATAAGTGTCTTAGGTATTGATTTGCAGCTTACGAAACGCCGGAAAGCTTGAACAAACGCATGTTCGGTTAGTTTCGGTACCACTTCTAGATGAACGGCTCTGGTAGAAGCACAGGTAAACATGCATATATATGCTTTTGTTAAAATTCTATTTTCGTCTCTTACAAGTAATGCTCCTGTAAAGTCCACTCCAGTGACTGTAAAGGGAGGGGCTTCCTGTAATCTGATTTTTGGTAAAGGTGGTGGGTCTGGTGCAACGTACGATTTTCCATTCACTTTATGACAAATAACATCAATTACATCTGATCAGACCGGATTCGTCTAAGAAAAGTCCCAATTGTCGGACTCTGGGTACTTTATTTGTGTTTCTGTGTTCTGCTCCTCTCAGATATGACATTTTCTATGTATACGTAGACTCTTGACAATCTAGAATCCAAGTATTTACTGCTGTTTGAATTTCATTGACCTCCAGTGGTCCACTTTTTCTGGAAATCCTATCCCGTCTACAGTTGCTGATAAAACGGATGACATAGGCGGTAATACGTAATAACTTCATGTAAGATCCATAGTTCGAAATATTCAATATGTCTGTTATACTGCCTAGACTATTTTGGTGCGTCATATCCAAGTTGTCCAATTTCTCTTCATTTTCTATGTCATCTACCAGTGACGTCACAACGGTGTTTTTTTGTGCTGTTTAGTTCTGACCATTTTGTACTATCTACTAACCAATTTGGTCCTTTCCGCCAAAGTATACTCTGGTCAAATTGTTCAATTATATGTCCTCGTGTAAGAAGATCTGCCGGGTTGTTATCAGTAGGGCAGTACCGCCATTTGTATGGATGCGTCAATTCTGTTATTTCCTTCACTCGATTGGCTATAAAACGTTTCAAAGTCTTCGTAGATGTTAGCCAATTAAGTACAATGCTGCTATCTGACCAAAATACATTTTTTGGATAATTAAGTGTTGAATGAAGATGTGCAGCTAGTGGTGCGCCTATGATTGCAGCCATAAGTTCAAGTTGTGGGAGGGTTAAACATTTGATTGGTGCAACTCTGGTTTTCGCCATTACTAAAGTTGTTTCGTTTTCGTTACTCAAATAAGCTGCTGCGCCGTACGCTTTTGGACTTGCATCTGTAAATACGTGAAGTGCTAATTCTGTTGATGTTGATGGCTTGCTAAAATAATATCGGGGAATAGTGAATTGTATTGCCTTTTCCAAATCTTTGATCAAATCTGTCCACATTGTCTTTATATTATCTGGTATAAGTTCGTCCCAATTTAATCCACATTTCCATAACTCTTGTATCAGGATCTTCGGTCTAATTGTAACCGGACTTAGTAAGCCGAGTGGATCATAAATCTTTGAAGAATATTTCAAAACTTCTCGTTTAGTAACATGTAGAAGTAGTTCCGGTGTAGGAATTTCACGCTTAGGGTAAAAGATCTCGTCGCTTCGACTGTTCCACAACATTCCAAGTATTTTGGTATACTTATCCGTATCTAGGACGTTTTCTTCTTTAGCTAATTCTAGTAATTTAGTACTGTTTGAACTCCATGATCTCAAGTTGAATCAAGCTCCAGCCATCAGGCTCCTTTCCTCTTTGAAATACGTAAATAAATCTTACTCTTTGTTCATACTCGACAATATGTTATCAACGTACATGTCTCTTTTTAGAATTCTAGCTGTTTCACTGTTTCCGAATTGTTTCAAATGTTTCTGTATTGTGGCGTTGAGTATAAAGGGCGAAGACGTCGCTCCAAATAACACTGTGAACCTATAAGTTTTCAGCTGACTTCCTGGATTTTTAGGGTCACTAAGCCATAATAATAGGGTAACGTCTCTATCTTCTTCGCTCAGTCCAACATGTAAGAAAGCTTTCTCAATATCAGTTCATGTAGCAAACTGGTTGACTCTAAACTGTACTAGGAGTTTTGTCAAGTCATTTAATTTTGGTGGTGTGTCTTAGACTTGGATGACTTAGTGATTGACGACAACTGCAGTCGTATACTATTCGTATAGTAGTTGTGCTAGATTCCTTGTGTATAGGGTGGTGTGAAATGTAATGAATTTTCCCGCCTTTTTGTTCTTTTTCATTTACTGTCTCTATAAATCCTCTGTGTTCCTGTTCGGCGATTGTATCTCCATACTTCTTTATTAGTTTAGGATCTTGACTAAGTTTCTAATAACGTTCTGTGTTCTTTTTCTTGTAACTGTATAGTTTGATGGTAGTTCGTCATGTTTCTGTTTCCATGGCAATTTTGCAAAGTACTTATTACCTCTGAGTTCAATCGAAGTGTATTGATATGTTTCCAAAAAATCCGTATCGTCTTCGTCTGTTTCCTTCGAGTTAATACCAATTGATTCCAATCTCCAAAATGTTTCTATACCATGCTCCTCCGTTTTATGAGAAACAAGAATATTACAAATGCTAGTACCCATCAACGAGTTATCCTTTTTGTCGCTTACTGGACCGGAAAGTAAGAAACCTAACTTTGACCTCACGGCGGTTGAACCATTTCCCCGTATGACTTCATCCTCGATTAAGTCCAAGTAGTAGTCAGCTCCAATCAATAACGATATTTCGAAAGACTCTTCCTGTGTTACCGGATGTGCTAACTTTAGTCCCCGTAAATAATTCATTCCTCTGTTGAGGTGCGAATATTTTTCTGCAAAGGTACGGCAATCATTGGTACAATTAGAACGTGTATCGGTATTTTCTATCCTGCATCTGTTTCTACGAACAATGTCGATTTATAATCTAAATGTCTTACGTTTTTTGTTTCTATCTCCAAATGATGATAACTGTAGAATTTCAGTTCCCTCTGAATGTACATTAAGTTTTCTTGCTAAATCTTCAGTCACAAATGATCTCTGTGCTCCCTCGTCAAAAAACACATGGGTATCTTTGCATATGTTGTCTGACCATACAGGTGCTACTGCAGTTTAAAAAAAAACATTTGTACGTACCTCGACTGATGATGAGTATAAAATTGAAGTGTCCTCTTCCTTCTGATTCTTGTCATTTACCAAATGTACCGATGTCTGGTTAGCTTGTCCATTGTTACCATGAAAATTAAAATGCTGTTGGCTGTAATTTGTATTTTGCACGCTTTGTCTACTCCTGTCATTATCGTGGTTCTTGTTGTTAAATTGGCGTACAGTACACAGACTTGTGTGGTGTCTTTTGTTGCAATTTCGGCATAAGTATTTTGACTTACATTCATTTGTACAATGTGTTCCAAGACAGTTGAAACACAATTTCTCGCGTTTTACAATGTTCATGCGTGATGCTGGATCAGAAACATTTGCGTGATGCTGGATCAGAAACATTTGCGTGATGCTGGATCAGAAACATTCGCGCAATGCGCTGGTGCGTGTACATCGTAGCAAAATACACAAGGTTGGGTGTCTAAATTCTGGCGTATATTTCTTGTATTTAGAGCTTGATTTTGACGGGATTTTGTTGATTTAGTCCCAGTAAAGAAGGATGACGTACTTGGTATATTTTTGGAAGTTTCAGTGTCTTGTCCCACGTCAATTATGTTTATTTCATTGAAAATACTTTTCCGGAGCTCTCGTAATAACCAGTTCTCGGTTACGTGTTCACGGGCAAGGTTTTTTATATTTCTCCCGGTAATTTATTCAAAATAATTGGTACAAGTAATAGTGTTCCATACGAATCTTGTGACTGGCCTAAAGAGTCCAGCCCTCTAAAGTAAGTTTCCATTTGATCATAGAATTGTCTCAAACTGACAAGATGGTTTCGTGGTGATGGAATTTCTAATAATGCTTGTATGTATGCTTGCGTGATTTTGTGTGTTTGTCCGAATCTTTCCTTTAAAAAAATAATGGTGTCTGCGTAGTTTGCATTAGTAAGTGCAAAACCAGCTATGGTGCGTAATGCTCCATTCTGTAACTGCGCTTGGAGGTAATTAAATTTCTGGACATCGGTCAATGAAGGGTTTAAATGTATGGCGCATTCATACGAATCCCAGAAAGTTTGCCACTCTAATATGTTCCCTGTGAATATCGGAAGTGTAAGTTTGGGTAAGTAGTGATTCTGATTCTTTGTGGATGTATACGAATTTATATTAGTACTCACTGTGTTACTAGTAGCTTGAGAGAACGGATTTTTGGACGACTGCGTGCATGAGTTTTCTGTGAGGTTTGCTGAGACGAACGGTTGAGGGTTAACATTTATTATTTGCGATGAAGTTTCACTCTGACGTGTCTGTGATGTGGTATGAGCATCCTGTATAAAATTTCTTATGTGTCTGATTTTTGTTTCTTACGTAATACAATGCTCATCTGAGTCTAGAATTTCACTTCCAATATCTTCTGCTTCCGCCAGGTTGAGTATCTGCTCGTTCAGTTGTTCAGTATCTTTTGCTTCAGAAGAAGGTTTTCAAATGTTGCGGTCAATTCTTCTGGATCGAAATCTGTATCTTGGTTCGCTGCATCTATCTAGTTTTGTGACAGCATTTCTGTTCCCGGATCGTATCGATTTGAGCTTGCTTAAATCTATTGGTCACGGCACCATAAATGTGGAGGTTAAAAAGATTATATTTTCGCTAATATAAACAAACACGTCTGTTCAGCCATAACTTTTAATAATAACTCTAAGAAACCACGACGACGTCACTGAAGTCGCCAACGTCGCCAATGGTAATGTACATACTAAGAACCGTCGTTATCCCGCGATAATATCGACATATTCCTTTGTAATGGTATTTGGTGTGTAGTTTAAATGTGAGAGGAAATATAAGCAAGTGCGAAGATGTATATTTTAGTTTTCTATGTTGTGTTATGAGTACTATTGTTTGTCTGTTTGTCCTTTTCATTTTTAGCCATGGCGTTATCAGTTTATTGTCGATTTATGAGTTTGACTGTCCCTCTGGTATCTTTCGTCCCTCTTTTATTTTATTGTTGGGTTACTGTGTCTAAATAATGTCAACATCAAATATCCTTATATTCCTTTGTAATGGTATTTGGTGTGAAGTTTAAATGTTAATAATTTCTTTGGGATTATTGATAATTTATAGCTAACAAATTATCCCTTCTTTGAAATAATTGATGTGTGAGAATTTCTTGAGAGACTCAAGAGATTTTTAAGACAAATAGAGTGTTTATATCATATCATATATCAATCTTTAAAGGCAAAGCATCTTTGTGGTTGGCCTTTCTTCATAAAAATGTAAACCTTAATCCTGCATTATGGTTATGTTACGGACCATATGAGTATAATACTCTTCTGGTTATTAACGGGCCGGACCATATGAGTATTTAGACCATTTAGGTATTTTTTTTCAAATTACATTATAAACGTTTCAATAATACAAAAGCTTTATCTAAAAAAAAAAGATGGTTACATGACAGTTTGTTAATTTTATAATTCAAAAATTACGTAAAAATTAAATATTGATGCCATAATTAGTTTTCATCGCTAGCTACATTCTTGCATGTATGCTTGGGTTGACATTTACTACCACGTGGTATCATGGCTTTTTTTTTTTTGCATTTGCGCGTTTTGGTAGTGCACGATCCTTTTCAGTAACACCTTTTGTTTGCCAGTGAAAAGCTAGACTTTTTGCAGCTGCGTACAGTGATACCGAGGTCTTTTGCCATTCTGATCTCTACGGTGTTTTTAAGAAGCTCTTACTAGATCTCAAATCTCGCAAAATGACTGCAATACACCATATTCACAAGACATTTAAAATAAACTATCATGTTACTTTCCAGTAACTTCTTGTTACAGTAACAGTTCATTAAGAGATTTTTAGAATTTAATTATTTAAGTCGAAATATTGCCATTCACCCGTAACAAATCGGCAATGGACATCGGTAATGACCATCGGTATAAAATGTGTTGTTTTATAGTTTTGACAAGTAAGTAAAATAAACTTTGTGAAACTTCTATTTTTAATTTAGCAAATCTTTTTATCATCATATATTAATTAAATTACCTATGATAGCGTCTTTTTAATTAACGGTCATACCATATGAAGAGTTTAGAACTATTAGAAGTAAGCTGTAACAGAATGTTAATTACCCCGACCATACGCGTATGGTCGGACCATATGAGTATATACCCAAATGGTCGGACCATATGAGTATATATCCATATGGTCATGACCATACGCATATGGTCCAAATACTCATATGGTCCGGAACAGTTATATTATTAAAGTCATTTACTATACAAAAAAGTGTTTGAGCACAAAACCTGTTAAAAAAAGGTTAGAATTAACCTTTAAATGTTATTGGTTTTTTTTTAAATAGCCTAAAAAACTATATATTTGACATAGAAATAGTTGTGATATTAGTATCAATACATAATACTACTTTATTTTGGCCATTCACATTAGAAAATACTAAGTTACCCCTCAACTGTGTTGGATCTGAGTTTTTGTGTCTATTTTGGACCAATTTTTCCCTATACTTATATCAGCTGTTAGCATAATTTATTTCGGCTAATATCTTAGAATATTTTGTGAACCAGTGAACCAAGTCCAAACTTCGCACATTGTGATCATAGGTTGCGGCCAAGGGTTTTCCAATGGCTTTATGGTTTAAAGTAGAGGCTCTAAAGAGCTTTTGTCCCTTAGCTATATATTTAACAATGACCACTTTTTAGTAAAAATATACATAAAACACTATAATTGACTATAGGTTGCATTTCTGTAAATATTGACAATGAAATTTCCCATAGGAACTCCTTTTACATGAAGTTTTGAAAAAAATCCTATCCTAGAATTGAAAGTTCATATGCACCACAATTTTTTTCAAAGGTCAAAATATAGGGCTGTGCGGCATATTTTCAACGTTTATATGCCCTGAACTTCTCAGAGTTTAAACTAACACTAAGTTTCTTAACTACCTCTACCTCGAATGAAAGGTTACCACAGTTTTCAATGTAAACAATATGCACATGTATATTTACTGGTAACATTCCCAAGTTATGTCTCTGTGAGATGGAACACAGAGAGCATAACTGGGAACCAGTATGTAAACAAAATTAATTTTCTATGAATATTCAAGATCTCCCCAAAAGAGGCGTGTTTTGAGAAACAGCTGTATTTACAAAGTGCAACCTAAAGAGTTAACTGACTATTACAGTCATGCAAACATCTTTGTCATGTATGTAGATTTTATTCTGCAGATATCTTTTCCTTATGAAAAATATTTCTTTCTACATATTTAAGTTTTCAAGATAATAAAAGACATCAAATGCATGAAAATGTTAAAAACTATCATTTATGGGCAATAACTCAAATAAAGAGTCTACTGGTGATTTCGGCTATTATGACATTGTCTTACTAATCATTTGTTATTGGAAGTTTATATATATACAGTTTTCAAGGTAATGGGGAAAAATGGGGAAAACCATCATTAAAAGGCAAAACCTTCATAAAGAAATTGACAACTGATGTAAGGTATACTGACTTATTTACAGATTTTGTCTTGCTAATGAAGTTTCTCTCTTCTATTACAGTTTTTAAGATATCAGAACAAAACAGAATCATCATGTGATATCAATATCAGAAGTGATTATTAACTTTCCAACCGAGGGATCAAAATGGAGTGTGACAAACATAATCAACCGCTCCACTTGTACTGTCCCAGTCATTTAATGCCTTGCTGTGATGTATGTATTTTCACTAGTCATTCAAAATGTACTGGAATAACAAGTTTAACCAGCGTAGTGGAGAAAACCAAAATTGAAAAATCTAAAGTGACTGTAGAGATGGACATAAATCATTTCTTATCTATTTTTGACCAATTAGTGACCAGTAAATCAAAAAACATTAAAACAGGAGAAAATCATTACATAGGCGTAAAGAATTCAATTAATGAGATTAGAAAGGAAATGAACAAACATTTGGACCACCTAGAGGAGAAGTTATGTCAAGAAACTGATATCATTTGGAATCAAGAAAGATCAAAAGCAACTGATTTCATCTCAGAAATTGAAGGGAAAAGGGAAAACTTGAAGGAGATGAAAGAACATTTACAAACAGTAACAACAAATACTTCAAAACTGAAATCCTTTCTACGTGTACATAAGATCGAACAACAAGTACATCAATGTCAACGTTATATTGAAGATCTAGAAGATGATGAGAGGACCAAAGAAGTTGACATCAAAATGAAGCGAAATGGTGAGATGGAAAACATACTAAGCAAATTAGTTTCATTGGAATCTTTAGGCGAAGTAATAGTTGATAAGACAGAAATAAACTTGAATAGAGAAACAAGTTTGAGGAGGAAAGCACAAGTAAAATCACAAGAACAATCCAACATAAACAACATGACAATGAATATTGAGACAAAGATAAAGATCAACATAGGGAAGTATAAAAGGGACATGATTTGTCTGATTGATGGAAGAGTTATAGTAGTGGAATGGGATGGTAAAATTAACCTACTTAGTTCTGATGGCAAACTTCAGAAACAGTTACCTATACCTGGTGATGCCTACAGTGTTACACAGATCAATGAGGACACTATTGCCATAACTTATCTTAGTGAGAAAGCCATTAAGATCTTCAATATGGATAATGAAACAGTTACCAAAGTTATCAAATTAGGAAAAGCATGCTTTGGTTTATCATTTTCAAACAATTCTCTGGCTGTAGGTTTGATTAATTATGAAATCCGTATTATAGACTTGGAAGGAAATACACTGAGGTCAATACAAGTTCAGAGTGAATCATACCTGAATCATCTTGTTTACTGTGATAAAAGAGTATTCTATAGTGACTATCGTGGTAAAGCAGTATACTGTGTTGATGAATCAGGTAAACAGATCTGGGAGTATAAACAGGATTTAACACAACCACATGGACTTTGTATAGATACTTATGGTAACATTATTGTAATAGACTATAAGTCTCATAGAATAATAGTAATATCAAAAGATGGCCAAGATAGTAAAGTACTGATAAGTAAGGAGGATGGACTGGAGTATCCAAAGTTTATCTGTTTTAAACATAATGAGTCTACAGGTTTTATTTGTGATGACATCTGCACATACTTGACAAAATTTAATTTGTCATCTGAATAACATATTTACTGAGATATCACATGAATATTGTTTTCTATGTAAGTAACACATCTAAAAACAGTGGTCATATTTAATATTGTGAAGTAGAAATTTGATAGTTATCATGTAGACATGTGGAAAGATATTTGTTTTTGTTGTGTTGTTGGGTTACTGTCTAATTGATATCAGCATCACATATCCTTATACTCCTTAGCAGTGTTACTGTCTAATATTAAAATGTCAACATCAAATATCCTTATACTCCTAAGCAGTGATACTTGGTGTGAAGTTTACTTGGTGTGAAGTTTGAATGAGTATTTGGTAATGTCTGTAGATACTTGTTTTTATTGTGTTGTTGGGTTACTGTCTAATTTTAAAATGTCAACCTCAAATATCCTTATACTCCTAAGCAGTGATACTTGGTTTGAAGTTTGAAAGAGTATTAGGTAATGTGTGTAGATACTTGTTTTTATTGTGTTGTTTGGTTACTGTCTAATTGATATCAGCATCACATATCCTTATACTCCTTAGCAGTGATACTTGGTGTGAAGTTTGAATGAGTATTAGGTAATGTGTGTAGATACTTGTTTATATTGTGTTGTTGGGTTACTGTCTAATTGATATCAGCATCACATATCCTTATACTCCTTAGCAGTGATACTTGGTGTGAAGTTTGAATGAGTATTAGGTAATATGTGTAGATACTTGTTTTTATTGTGTTGTTGGGTTACTGTCTAATTGATATCAGCATCACATATCCTTATACTCCTAAGCAGTGATACTTGGTTTGAAGTTTGAATGAGTATTAGGTAATGTGTGTAGATACTTGTTTTTATTGTGTTGCTGGGTTACTGTCTAATATTAAAATGTCAACATCAAATATCCTTATATTCCTAAGTGGTGATATTTGGTGTGGAAATTGCATGTGAGAGGAAATATAGGCAAGTGTGAAGACGTATGTTTTTGTTTTGGAGTTGGGTTTCTGTCAAATTAATGTTGACATTAAATATCCTTATGTTCCTTATAAATATTATTTGGTGTGAAGTTAAAATTAGAGAAGTAATGCAGACATGTGTGTAGATGTGTGTTTTTTTAGTTGCTGGATTAATCTCTAATCACTGTCTGCATAACATCTCCTTATATTCCATAGTTGTGGTATTTGATGTAAAGTTTTAATGTCAGTGTAAACGAAGACATGTCTGTAGAAAGCTGTAGATGTATGTTTTTTGTTGTGTTGATGGGCTTCTGTCTAACTAATGTAAACATCAAATATCTTGGTATTCGTTAGTTGAATTATTTAGTGTTTGAATATCAGATAAAATGTAGACAAGTGTGTAAATGTATTTTTGGTGTGTTGCTGGGCTACTGTCCTAAGTTGTGATATTTGGTGTGAAGTATAAATGTGAAAGGAAATAAGTGTGAAGATTTATGCTTTTATTTTACAGTTGGGTTACTATTTTATTAATGTCAACACCAATATCCTTCTATTCCTTTGATATGGTATATGGTGTTAAGTTTAAATGCGATAGGAAAAATATGCAAGTGTGAAGATGTATGTTTTTATTCAACAGTTGGATTACTGTCTTATTAATGTTAACAACTAATATCCCTGTATTCTTTTGTTATGGTATTTGGTGTGAAGTTTAAATGTGAGAGAAAATATAGGCAAGTGTGAAGATCTTTGTTTTTAATTAACAGTTGGGTTACTGTCTTATGAATGTCAACAATACATATCCTTGTATTCCTTTGTTATGGTATTTGGTGTGAAGTTTGAATGTGAGAGGAAATATAAGCAAGTGTGAAGCTGTATGTTTTTGTTCTGTTCATGGGTTAATGATGTGTTTAATGTCAACAACACATATTCTTATATTCCTTTGTAATGGTATAAAATGTGTGAAATTTAAATGTGATAGGAAATATACACAAGTATGAAGATGTATGTTTTTGTTGTGTTGTGGATTATGGTCTAATTTAAAATGTCAACATCAAATATCCTTATATTCCTAAGAGCTGATATTTGGTGTGAAGTTTGAATATGAGAGGTAAAGAAGACAAATGTGTTGATGGTTGTTGTTTTTTTTTTTTGTGTGGTTAAGTTACTGTCTATTCAGTTATTTCAATATTTAATGTCCTTATATTACTTAGTGGTTATATTTGGTATGAAGTTTGAATGTGAGAGATACTGTTGATATGTGTGTAAAGGCTTGTTTTGGTTGCTGATCATTTTGCTGTTTGCAGTTTTTCCAAGTTTTGGCAAAAACAAAACATAATTGGTTATTTTTTTTTATTTATTTACAAAAATAATTTTGATCATTTCATTGAAATTGGGTTTCTTTATTGCCATTTTGCACTTGTTTTTTATTCATAGTCCCTTTCATGTAATTAAACTGCCTTTCCAGTATAGTTTGATAATCTTGAGGGCCATCACAATAACTAAATTAATGCTTTGGGGAAATATTGGCTTATGATCGCTAATCACCTTTCACACCTGCCATTGATCACAGGTTCAGAACAAATATCACAAAGATACTGTCTGATTAATGTCAACAATACATATCCTTATATGCCTTTGTTATGGTGGCTAGTGTGAAATTTGAATGTGAGAGGAAATATTGGGAAGTGTGAAGATGCATGTTTGTATTTAGCTGTTGGGTTATGGTCTAATTAAAGTCAACATCAAATATCCTTATATTCCTAGAGCTGATATTTGATGTGAGGTTACTGTCTTTTTAGTATTTTCAACATCACAAAGTTATATTACTTAATGGTTATATTGTGTATGAAGTTTGAATGTGAGAGGAAATGTTGAAATGTGGGTATATGCTTGTTTTGGTTGCTGATCATTTTGGTGTTTGCAGTTTTTGAAAGTTTGGAGAAAAAAAAATCCCATAATTGGTTAATTTTTTTAATTTATTTACAGATATAACTTTGATCATTTCATTGAGATTTGGGTTTCTGTATCGCCATTTTGCATTTGATTTGATATTCCCTTTCATGTAATTAAACTGCCTTTCCAGTATAGTTTGATAATCCTGAGGACCCTCTCAATAACTATATATATTAATGCCTGGGGGAATATTGGCTAATTTTCATCAATCACTTATCACCAGTGTTTAATTCACACCTGCCATTGATCACAAGTTCAGAACCTGTGTACAAGCTTTAGTAACCATGTAACCTCAAGTTTCCAAAATATTCTATAGAAAACCCAAATAAAAAAAATAATGGCGCTTTAAAATACCCAAGATATATGTTTATGACCCAGAAATGTTTTACTGCAATAAAATGTAGGTTTAAATACCTACAAATGTCAAATTCAAGGGAAATTTATTTTTCGACCTATATTCATATGCAACCATATGTGACATACCATGATTTGGTGGTATTACAACTAAAAAGTCATAAAATTAAAAGCCTGTGATTTTTTTTATCAATAAATCCTGGAAATGAATCTTGAATAACTCGTAATTATGAATTTTCCCAATACTTCAAGTTTTATTTTTTTCTTCAAAATTGAAAGAAACATTAGCAATGACAATGTCGAAGAAATTGAAACTAGAGGCTCCAAGGAGCCTGTGTCCCTCATTCGGCCAGAAGAGCTTAAAAGGGCACAAACCTTTAAGACATTGTGTACATAAAATTCTGTATCCAACTGACCCAATATTTTTGAAAATTTTGTCCATCTCGTTCTGTTGAAATATTTTTTGCCATCAAGTTAAGGAATGGCAAATGACAGACGACATTGAGTGATGAGAATAGCTTGAAATTAAAATTACTTATACCTCTCCAGTCTCTGAACTTAAGTTGTTCATCTTCCCAGAAGTCTTCTTCAGAAAACAAGGCCTTTCTTGGGAAAATCTTTTTTGGATAAAAATCTTGTAGCATCTTGGCTGCATAGAGAATAGTCAACTGAAAATATAATAACTTAAAATAACACCATGTATGACTTTATCAATATAAATAAGTTGCCCTGTATAAAAAATATATTCATTGATAAAAATTTGATATTTAAATGATTTTAAAAGATTCTTACAAATCTATGCAAAACAATGCTACAGTAATCAAAGGGAGACAATTTATGTTTCCTTCCTTTTTTAACTATTTGGTGAATCACATTTGTCTCCCCTTAAATAAGCAAATATGGAAATTTGACTTCACAAAGAACCAAATAATGGTTTGTGTCATTTCTTAGTCAAGTTTTTTTTTAGACAATATGTGTTGTCTATGGTTGTACATCTATTATTTGGAGAGTTGAGAGTTGGTGTTATTTGTATATTCAATATTTTTGGTGATTTATTTTTTATTGTATTAAATAAATTTAATCATTGATAATTGTATTTTTTTTAAACATTACTGGTTTGTAATCTCAGCATACAAACTAGATTACAAACATTTGTATGGGATTTAAAAACCAACCCCATTCATATATTGTTGTTTGGGAAAATCAATACAATATAAAACAGAAGATGTGGTATCATTGCCAATGAGACAACTCTCCACAAGAGACCAAATGACACAGATATAAACAACTATAGGTCACTGTGTGGCCTTTAACAATGAGCAAAGTCCATACCACATAGTCAGCTATAAAAGTTCATATACTTTATAGGAAAATTTAACACCATTGATATATTTGACATTACAAAAATTTGATCCAAACCAGCAGCATATATATATATATCCCTTTATATATGTAGAGTCTCACTCTCATGTTAAATTCCAACATACAGTAAATTATGACAGGCAAACCTAGTTATTTCTATTATTTTCACTAAGCTCAGGGGAGTCTTAGCATGCAGCATCACAGTTGCTAACTATGCAACCTAATGAATAATCTTGTACATTTTCTAGTATTAACTCTTTGAAAAGTGTCACCTAACACAACAAAGGCTCAGGAGATACTTAGCATACAGCATTACAGTTGCTAAGTATGCAACCTAATGAATACTCTTGTACATTTTCTAGTATTAACTCTTTGAAAAGTGTCACCTAACACAACAAAGGCTCAGGAGATACTTAGCATACAGCATCACAGTTGCTAAGTATGCAACCTAATGAATAATCTTGTACATTTTCTAGTATTAATTCTTTGAAAAGTGTCACCTAACACAACAAAGGCTCAGGAGATACTTAGCATACAGCATCACAGTTGCTAAGTATGCAACCTAATGAATCAGCTTGTATATGTACTAGCATATATTCTTTGAAAAGCATCACCTAACACAACTCATGTAAAGTGGAAAAGATTGGAGATTTCAGAGGCAGATTTAGAGGGAGGCAAGGGGACCCGTGCATACATATATATCTCATAAAACTTCAAAACATTAGGCTTTACAGTTCAGGAAAGAGGAAACTTGAAAATTCACCAATCAGAACAAAGAAATGTGTCATGTGGTCAGGTTTTTCGTGGAACCAACTGAGGGATTTTATAAAAACCTTAATGTGTTTACAAAAATTATCCAAACAATTTCTCAGTAATTTGGAAGAGAAAATTAAAATGTGACAGCTAACAGAAGGAAAACAGACAACAGACAGACTGCAAGTAATGACATAAGCTCTAAATGGACGGCCAGATATATACAAGCAGAAAAGACATTTAACAAAGATTTCTTTTTGTCTCCTTTTGGTCTTAAACTCTTCAATCATTTTGATTCATACACATCTTCGGCTTCCAAATATTGTCTCTGAACTTTCATGATGTAGGTAAATCCAGAAAAGCTCTCACTCTGGAGAAATTTATAAACTGTTGGGGTTATTTTTTATTCTTTTAACATTCATTTTACCTTAAGCTGTCTTTCCTGAAGTTTAATCTTCCTCTGAGTCATAGGATTAATTTCTGTGTTCAATTTCTTCTCTCGGCTATAAAAAGAAAATGAAATGACAAATATAGCAATAAATACTTAAATGTTGGATTTTTATTGAGGAAGTAAAATTTAAAGAAATAGCAAAACTTGTTAACTGTCAATTTAAAATGTTTTTGTTTCATTAATTTTTTTTTATTTTAGAAAAATCAATTCTGAAATTGAATTTGTCATTGAAACCGTTTGACACTTGTCTGTAAATAGAATGAATGCTATAAAACACACATACCGTATCCAATGTGTACATTTACGTTCTTTTTTTTTTTTTTTTTTTGTGTACAGTACTTTGCATTACAGCATCTTCATATAAGTATTTCAATTTTATACATAAATGACATCAATAAGTTTAACATAAACAAGAATGTGTCCATAGTACATGGATGCCCCATTCGCACTATAATTTTCTATGTTCAGTGAACCCTGAAAGTGGGTTAAACATTTGGCATTGAAATTAGAAAGATCATATCATAGGGCACATGTGTACTAAGTTTCAAAATGGTTGGACTTCAACTTCATCAAAAACTACCTTGCACTATCATTTTCTATGTTCAGTGAACTGTGAAATTGGGGTCAAAACTATAATTTGGCATTATAACTTTAACCTGAAGCGGGACAGACAGACGAACGGACGGATGAAGGAACGGACAGATGAACGAACGAACGGACGGACGAATGAACGGACGCGCAAACCAGAAAACATAATGCCCCTCTACTATTGTAGGTGGTGTATAAAAATGTTCAACGCATACCAATTTTGAATGGGATTTAGTCAAACTTACTTTATAAAGTTTTGAAATATTTACATTTACAGTTGTTCTTTCAAATATATAAGATAAAGATAAAATCCAGACTAGGAACTTAATAATGACCTAATTACTTTTTATAGTTCGCTCTTATGCTACACTGTTACACCACTGTCCCATGTTAAGGGAATGGTTCGGATCCCACTAACATGTTGAACCTGACGCATTCTGTATGTATGTGTCTGTCCCAAGTCAGGAGCCTGTTTTTCAGTGGTTGTGGTATGTAGCTGTGTTACATATTTGTTGATAATTAATTTTTTTGTAGATTAATAATAATTGGGCTGTTAGTTTTCTAGTTTCAATTATTTTTTATTTGTCATTTTTTGGGGGGGGGGGGCCTTTAATAGATAACTATGTAGCATGGGCTTTGCTCATTGTTGAAGGCCATACTGTGACCTACAGTTGTTAATTTCTGTGTCATTTGTTATCTTGAGAAGAGTTGTTTCATTGTCAATCACACCACATCTTAATAATTTAAGGTAAAGTTACAGTAAATGGGCTATGTCACAGATTTCAATAAAATTTTGCATACAACTCTGTCTCGATGAACTTCAACTGAAAATCGAAAAAAATAATGCATTTATCTGATTTATCATTAAAAATATTACTGATTGAATTCTTACAAATTTGATGAACATATGTATTGAAAGCACATAAAATCGGCATAAAAAGTAAAAACACAAAAATACTGAACTCCGAGGAAAATTCAAAAAGGAAAATCAAAAATCAAAAGGCAAAATCAAAAGTCCAAACACATCAAACGAATGGATAACAACTGTCATATTCCTGACTTGGTACAGGCATTTTCTAATGTAGAAAATGGTGGATTGAACCTAAATTTGTCTTTAAATCGCCAAATCTTTAATATCAAAAGAAATCAATCTGCAATATTTCAGATAATAAAAGAAATAAATGCATTATTTTTGATTTTCAGTTGTATTTCACTAAGCCAAGGTTGTATGCAAAATTTTAGCAAAATCTGAGACATAGCCCATTTACTGTTCCTTGACCTTCAACTGATCATGTGTACATACTTTTGAACCTGGACAGCTAAATCTTTATGATAGTTGCTGGTTTCCACGTACAACTTGCTATAAACTCCAACTGTATCTATCTGGGCTGAGAAAGGCTTGAAGCACTTTATAATGAAGGAACTGAAATAAATAAAAAATTGTTGTTAATAATCAAAATATTGTAACTGAATTGTCTCCCTTTCTACAATTAAAAAATTAACCTTATATACCTCGATCATGGCATGGGTTATTTTGAATTTGTGGTATTTTAGGAGAGGTAGAAGAAAAAGGTAGAGTTACAAGAGATATACCTTATAATGGAGTCATGATTTATAAATTCCAAAGGAATGAATTGTGCAACTTAATTCACTGTGTCGGTTTAAAAAGAAAGAAGCGCAAACATATGAAAAAGGAATTTTTATATAAATAGTTTACATGGGGGAAGACATCTCTTCTTTTGTCATTTATTTCCTCATAAACCATAAAATTCAGATTATTTTTTCTGATTCATAATTAGTGATTAAATATTTACAATTTGGAGAACATGGAGAGAGAATTTTTTTTTACTAAGCTGAAATTTCTATAGAAAACCCGATTGTTTTAGGGATCATGGGAAATACAGTTCTCTATGGGACTTTTTACATAAACTGTAGAATAATATTAAAGTATCAGAACATAACATAACATAATTCAGAATCCACATTGCATGGTATTTCTGATTTAATTAATGTTTTGTGTACAATAAAAATGGTTTAAATTCATTTCATGACATCCTCAGTTTATCAAGTGCAATATTTACTCCCAACACAGATCATAAACATATTGGTAATGTAAAAAATAGTTATGAGTACATCATATATCAAAATAAATAGAAGAAGATGTGGGTAAACCTCAACGAGACAGCAATCTAACAATAAAGAAAACAATGAGATTATGATTGGCTGTTAAGTGTCCAGTATGAAGTTAAATGAAGTTGGTTGACTGTTATGGAATAACCGTTTCACAAATGATATCGGATATGTTCCTTACGTCATAACTACAATTCCCTTCCCTTTCATGATTGTGACCTACCGAATTAGACCGCACACAAAATGAAAGTAACCAAAATGGCCATAAAGTTGACAAGTTCGATTTGGGATAATTCTAACATTATAAAAGGATAAATATGGATTAAATAGGATGCATTAATAACTTCTGAATAAAGTAATTATGTTGTAACTATAGAAAATCATTCCGCATAACAAGCAAGTGTACAAAAAGTGAAAACATGTATGACCTAGTTTCGCGGAAAATATACGCCGGGAAATACGAATGTATGAAGGTTACTATTAAACATGTTAAAAGAATAATGCAAATAATCCTGGCACAACACTGCTCCTCTTAAAGAAAAAAGAATTCTGTCCCCAGAATTGATATAAAATGAATGAATATTCAAATTTCAACATAAGAAGCATACATACAATGTATATAAACAGTAAAACAATAAATATTATATATATAAATCTCATAAAATTAAAGTTCAATATAAATACAAAGTTCTTTCCTATTTTCTTGAATTCACAACACAAACGGAACGTCTGATCTTCTTAATACCAAAATGACCAGAATATGCAGTATCGCGACAGCTGATTAATATTGTTATCAGGTCCGTTCGCGCCCAAAACACTTTCTTTATAACAGCTGATACCAGAAGTTGTAAATGATCTAGTTCACTTTTGACTTCTCTCCATTTTTGGTATATTACTCCACCAATACGGACAAGATTACTCCAATTCAGCCAATAATGTCTTACTGTTGGACTGAAACTGGTACATTTATCTCTATCTGGTGTTTCTCCTGCATTCATCCATTTATGTAAAAAGCTGTAATCTGGGTCTTCTTTCTGGAATGTACTCATCTCTTTTTCTGTGTATTTAGTTAACGAACTGGAACAATTACGATCACTTGACTGTGTTACATTCCTTATCATAGGTTTATCAGTTAAATTCTTTACATTATCAACCTTTTTCTAAATTCTGACCATTCAATCCATCGTGCTAACTGTCCCTGAGGGTCTTTAAATGCAAATATCCATCGTAATGATCCATGGTCTGTTCTCAGCAAAAATTTTCTTCTAATCAAATAGTGTCGAAATTGCTGCATAAATGCAAGTATTTCTAGTTTTGTGACACTATACCTCTGTTGTACCCTGTCTAGTTTTAATAAATCCTTTAAATGATCTGGTAATGCAGGAATTTTGGCCTCATTTCTGCATTTATCATTCATCTCCCAGGAATTTTCTGCTTTACAGTTCCGAATGGTACTATTCCATTCATCAGGAATACGTACTGGTTCATCTGTAAGGTTTATATTCATCTTCAAATTTAACTGTACAAGGTGGTCCTCCATATTCACCAGTCTAAAGGGAATGACTTTCTCAAAAGGGTCAACAAGGATTTGTGTAACCATAATTTTCCGATTATCTTTATCCACTGATTTTAGCATGGTATATCTGGTATCTATAGCATCAGTATTATAACTCCCACCAAATAATATCTTCTCAGAATTGGCTGGAACGGTTACATTTTCAGTTAAAACCACTCTTGCTATCTTGTCATCCACCTTCCTCTCAGTGTAACACTCTATCCACTTGCCGTCCACATGTATTCCCTTCTTAGAGTTTATTGTAATGTCAAGTTCATCTACAATATCACATCCAAGAAGAATACTATCACCAATAGGGGCAATATACATATCCCAAGAAAATTCATGGTTCCCAAGTTTAACATTCATCATAGCTATTCCATGGGTCTCCATACTTTTCCCTGCCTCAGCTACTACTAAATTTCTGGTTGCTTTCTTTAATATTGGTCTCTTTTCCTCCGGAATCCCAAAATACAGACTGCTATTAAGAACCGTCACTTCCGCTCCTGTATCCAAAACAGCTTTGGTCACCTGCCCATTAATACTTATGGGAACTTTAATTGTTGCTGACCTCACTCTGTCTATCCGGATAACACAACTAGATTGCCGTCTACTGTCCATCTTCTCCGTTTTCATCATAGGAGTCATTACAGCTGTCGAGGTACTTTGTTCTGACGTCAACTCAGACATTACCTCTACAATCTTTGTTTCTCTCACAGGTGACAAAGGACTTAAATCCTTTTCTTGTTCTATATTTTCCTTCTGCATCTTGGATTCTTTGAAAAGAATATCAATATCAAAATCTGCTGACTCAGCATCTTCATTTCTCATCTCTAAGAAAGCTGCTGACTCAGCATCTTCATTTCTCATCTCTAAGGCTGACACTTGGCCAACAGTCCCAGCCTCTACTTGTTTAAAGAATTCTCTTCAGTGCTATTCTTATACTGTTGTTTATCATTTTTCTTATTTGGGCAGTCCCTGCTGTAATGCCCTGCTTGATTGCATGAATAGCATTTGGAGTTGGGTTTCTGTTGTTTTTCACTAACTGCTCTCTTCTCTGTGGTTAGATTCATCAGCTTTTCCTCCACTATTTCTCCAACTGCCTTTATTATATCTCTGGTCATAGACTCTTTCATGTCCCTACCAAACTGATTCAATCTCTCCTCAGTTACGAATCTCTGGGGACTTGCTTTTCTGCAGTTGAGGTCTTCATAGTCATATTCTTCTTCTTCTTCTATTGTCTCCACTTGACGGATCTGAGTTTTGCCTTTCATGCCATTCTTACATGTTAGATGCCAAGTCACCAGGTTTATCGTTTCTTCCATGGTTTTTGGTCGCTTGGTCAGCACATCATATGCCAGACTCTGATCAGGTAATCCAGACAACATATATTCAATACTGATATTATTGAACAGCTGTTTGTCCATTCCAGGGTAAGCCTTTCTAACCATGCCTTCTATCCTAGCAGCATATTCATGGATGCTTTCTTTATATTGTTTCTTGGTGGTCTGTAATTCACGTCTGTAGGTCTCCGGAAAATTGTTGTTTCCAAAACGTCTTTCCATTTCTGAATTAAACAGCATAAAGGAAGTGCGAACTTCTGGAGCTAACTCTGTGGCAAAAGTAAGGGCCTCATCTTTAAGGACTAGAAGGATTTCTTCTGTTTGCTGTCGTGGACTCCAGTTATTACGTTCTGCTATTATCTGGAACTGTACCATAAAAGTTTTCCAGTCTCCTTTACCATTAAAAAATGGAAGTCTTGACTTATAGGAATCTTGACTTGCAAATGATTCTGTTCGATTTCGCATTGGATAGGCCGTCTCACTAAATCTTGTGTCAGGGTAGTATGTGGAATTTTGTTGATTCCATCTATATGGTTGTTGTTCACCGTTACCATGGTTACCATAATTTCTATATTGTGACTGCATACTATGTGCTGAAGGTTGGAACTCAGTAGTCATTGTTTGCCTTGTATTAAATTCTTTCTCTCTTTCAAGTTCTTGTATCCTTCGTCTAAGTTCCATCACCTCATCTGGTTGATGATTCACATATGTTGATCTGTTCAGATTGCTGTCACTCAAAGAACATGAAGAAGATGTTCTGGGCCGTGCTAGGTTTGTCATGGTATTTGTCTGATTTGCTGTCATTGATTGGGTACTATTCATTGGATTTGAATAAGAACTTACATTTATACTATTAGTACTAATATTTGTATGTAACCCCCAAGCAGGATATGACTGACTGTTTAACCTAGTACTAGGTGAACTTATAGTATTAAAGTTTGAAATGCTGGGACCAGCCATTGAACTATTTAAATTATTAACACTTGTAATTGAACGGTAAGTATCAGAAATAATACCACTAGCCCCTGGTGCACTATTCGAAACAATTTGTGTCTCATTTTCTCTTGTTAAACCCGAAAAATTGGAATTAACACTACATAAGGGAGCTCTTGGGGACCCTCCATTATTTAAAAACATAGGAGGTGGTAGTTGTCTGTGTCTTAAATTCATATTTAATATACCAGACTGAATTATTACTTAATTTCAGTTACCCTTATATTATTAAAATATTTTAAGGAAAAATACACCTTGAGTTTCAATAACTCTTAGTGCTCAATTATTTAAAATGGAAAAATACACTTTGAGTTTCAATAACTCTTGGTGTTCAACAATTTATTTATGGAAAAATACACCTTGAATTTCAATAATTCTTGGTGTTCAATAATTTATTTATGGAAAATACACCTTGAATTTCAATAACTCTTGGTGTTCTATAATATCATATGGAAAAATACACCTTGAATTTCAATAACTCTTGGTGCTCAATAATTTATATGGAAAAAGTACACCTTGAATTTCAATAACTCTTGGTGTTCAATAATTTATTCATGGAAAAATACACCTTGAATTTCAATAACTCTTGGTGCTCAATAATTTATTTATGGAACATACACCTTGAATTTCAATAACTCTTGGTGTTCAATAGTTTATTTATGGAACATACACCTTGAATTTCAATAACTCTTGGTGTTCAATAATATCATATGTAAACCACAGTTTGAGTTTCAATATATGCTGATTTGTATGTTGTTGGTTTTTTTTTTTTATATTACTTTTTTCCTCTCTTTTTCTTTTTTTTTTTTTTAAATGTTCTTTTTACCGCTGCCACCAATTGAAGCGCCAACCGTTATTGTAAATGGTTGGCAGATATTATATAAATATCAATTTTAAAGTCGAAGAAATAAAACTGTTTTGAAGTCCAAACTTTGAATAATCAAGAATAAGATTTGTTGGAATTAAATAAAAGCAGCTTTATTAAAAGCTAATATCATAAATAATAATTATGAATCAATTACAATATATCTAAATAGAATTGCAGTGTGTGCTATAATAGTGAAAATACATGAATAGTAAAATCTAGGTCACTTACTAAAAACAGCTGATCTGTCTGCGAGGTAATTTGAAACTGACTATACTTTTCTCTAAACGTTTAAAAGATCAAGTTAATCAATACACCTAAAAATAGTACGTGTGTACACAAAATGAAAGTAACCAAAATGGCCATAAAGTTGACAAGTTCGATTTGGGATAATTCTAACATTATAAAAGGATAAATATGGATTAAATAGGATGCATTAATAACTTCTGAATAAAGTAATTATGTTGTAACTATAGAAAATCATTCCGCATAACAAGCAAGTGTACAAAAAGTGAAAACATGTATGACCTAGTTTCGCGGAAAATATACGCCGGGAAATACGAATGTATGAAGGTTACTATTAAACATGTTAAAAGAATAATGCAAATAATCCTGGCACAACAGATAATATGTACTTTTTTAAGAGGATCAGTGGAAACTACAGATAAAATCACTAACACACTTGTATCACTTCTGTTCTACAAAATTACTTAAAAATAATCAGGAAAAATATTCTCTGATGTTTTTTCTGATACTAGAAAAACACTAAATCTTATTTTCATTTGAGAAAGAGATTTGTGTGTAAATCTCCAATAAAATGCACAAAGAATATGGAGAAATAATTAGCATTTTCATTAGGCCATAAAAAAAAACAGAAATATGTACATCAGTTTTATGAGGATAAGTCATATTTCTGTTATCATTTGTATCCCCTTTTGTTGAGGCTCTTAATGGAGTACACATTTCTATTTTGTTTATTAAACAAGTTTTGTGTGGTGAACCTACACCTGAAGTGGAGATCCTGTGGTACGATGAAATGCAAGTGGAAACCTAAAGGTTCACTATTGTTGTATTACATTGTATTAAATATTATGAGAGTTTCAAACAAATCATACATTGTCATTTGGAGGGGAAAAAAATCAATAAAACTAAGGGGAATAACTCTATAACAATTATAATATGTTTAAACCATCAATGCTTGGAACTGACAGACAATCCAAGGGACATAATTTGCATTAATACATCCCTCATCTCAGAGGCCCTGTTATTAATACCAACAGAAGAGACTTGCATATTTCTGTACGATATGCATTGTTATTCTATACATTGCACGTTTTTTTTTTTTGTTCTCTATAACTATGTAATTGTAGTTTTATGAGAAATAAAGTATATATATTTGTTTTCAATAAAAATCCTAGTAAAAAATACATGAAGTTAATATATTTAGTAATTATCATTGTAAATTCTTGTTTAGAAGTAGGGTGAAAGATACCAGAGGAACAGACAAACTCATAAATCAAAAATAAACTGACAACGCCATGGCTAAAAATGAAAAAGACAAACAGCCAAATAATAGTAATTAACAACAAACATCATAGAAAACTAAAGACTGAGCAACACAAACCCCACCAAAACTTGGGGTGATCTGAGGTGCTCTGGAAGGGTAAGCAGATCCTGCTCTATATGTGGAACCTGTGCATTCAATCAAAATTCAAAATAGTCAAACTAAGTATAAAAGGTGTTTTGTATATATCCAAAAGGACAAGGTTCACTATGGCACAATATGGCATTAAGTATCAACTTCGCTAGCCAAGGGTTACGATCCACTCCCGCTCTCTCCACCCTTGGGGGATTGAGATAAAATTTCGGAGACACAGGATAAGGATTTTCACTGGTTGCAGTCAATATTGCTGCATCCAATAAAAAAGTGTCTATAACATGATCATGTGTAAATGTAGAAGGTGTTTGTAAACAATTGCCACATGTTTATTGTGCAACAAGTCTTTACATCCCCAAACATACGACTATATTTAGTGACAACTTGAATGTTTTTAATCAACTAATAAAAGTTCCTGTGTATGTTTCATTCACAAATGCATGAATGTTGATGATATTTTCGTTTCCAGCTTTACCAAGTGTGTAGAATCTAGACACTACCTTGTTTTTACCTCGAAATTGAAGATTTCAAGTGCTGCTATTGAAGATTTCAAGTGCTGCTATTGGTCAAAAATAAAGTATTCGGAATTGGCGTTACATTAATCTTCCGATAGATGGCGATTGTTTTCACAAATGTTGTCTTAATCTGCCAAGGGTGAAGAGAGCAAGAGTGGATCGCAAACCTTGGCTAGCGAAGATGAAAACTCCAAAAAGGTCACAACTTTGTTGGTAAATTGGTCTCAAAACCTATCTAGTGCTTAAACCTTGGCTAGCGAAGATGAAAACTCCAAAAAGGTCACAACTTTGTTGGTAAATTGGTCTCAAAACCTATATAATGCCATTTAAATCAGTTCTTTTTATAAAATTACATTATATTCTCCAAAGATTTAGCCCATTTTGTAAATTTTAACAACATATGATGATTTTGCTCAATTGTCAGACCTAAAAGCCTTGGCTGCCACCTACAATCCAAAATCTTTTGTAATCAAAAGATACCAATGCAGTGGCAGATCTAAAAATAAATGATTGCCAATAATACAATTCAAATTCAGTGACGGATCCAGATTTATTCACAAGGCCGGGCCACATGACTGAACTAAGGGGGCCCAGCGCGGCGGCGCAAGTCATGCTTGAAATGCTTCAACCCGCAATCCACCTCATGCAATTTTGATACAGTATTCATTAATATAAACACTATTTGGATCGTGGATGGCAGCCAAGGTTAATTATGCCAAAATCAATTAAAATTATGGTAAAAATTTAAACTAGAGGCTCTTTGTGTCCCTAAAATATAAATGGAGCTAAATGTTTATTTTCAAGGAAATGTAGAAAAAGAAAAGATGAATAAAATGGACAATGGCACAACACAACTTTTCTTTAGTTGACCAGATCATGCAGCCTTCTGGTCTTTTTATATAATGTCTAAATTTCTAATAATATACATCAATGATAAATACATTGCGCAATCCACAAAGCACTAAGTCTCTCCATATAAAATGCATTAAATTGACCATAAAAACATGTCGAATGGTACGAAAACCTATTTCAATTAAACAAATGTCTATAGAGGACCAGGAAAAAACTTTTAATTTACCATTTAGAGCAACTTCACGGAAAACTAAGTCCCTTTATTGGGGATATCTCTCATATACAAGCTAAAGAATAATTGAGTTTGATGCTGTTTACCCACGGGGAAACCACGCAGAAAAATCATTTCCAGCATTCCTACAGTTCAGACAGAATTTAATTAAGTTTAAAGCAGAAAGGAGTATTATTGAACAAATATGTATACATCATTCCATTTAAAAGGATTTGACTGAGCTTAGTTGTAAATTATGGAATAAGTTTTAATATTGTCATACGATCATGGTTCTTCCATGTCCAGTCTATATCATCTAAATGCATGCGTACTAGAATATTAGATTGGTTTGATGCCTTATAGCCTACTCAGACATTCTGAAAACCAGCATAAGCAATTCTACCACAAAGCCTTATGAAATTGCAGGACATAATTTGGTGTCTAGAATGGCAAATTACAAAATATAACTATTTTGATCTTCAACCTCTCATTCAACTTGTGATGCCATCAACCTCTCTTGGAAGGAAATAATGTATGTCTAGTTGTAAGAAGATTCCACAAGCTATATAGTCATATTGAGTTGACTTTAACCTTTTGACTCTGAAAATCAATACAATGTATTACAATTGTACCAATGTGTTAAGATTTAACCTTCACCCTAGACAACAGAGATATCTTTAACCTTGAAAAATAATTGTGTCTAATACTCTTTTCATACAAGTTTAATGTAAGTCTGTATCAAGTTATCAAGATTTGACCTTAACCCTTGTCATCAGAGATATATTTATTGACCTTGATAAACAATAGGTGAAACCCTCTGTTCATACAAAGGAGTAAGTTCAGTAAGACCCCTTTTTGACCCCAAAATATAGCAGTTTTATAAAAAATTGTGAAAATGTAATCTTTAAGCTATATTTTGGAAAGTAAAATGCTCTGCTACATAAATATCAGCTGTTTTTGCCACATACAATGCAAAAATATCGCGTTCTAGCATCATTAAGTCATGCTAAATTACTTAAATCTTCAAAATTTTAGCATTTTGGTTAATTTTTAGACGGTTTCCGTCTAAAATGAAAGTGGCCGCATTCGTGTTCATTCATAATATTGAAATGTAAGTTGTATTTGATGATGATACAAAACATATATAAAGGTTGAGGATGAACACGGATGCGGCCACTTTCATTTTTGACAAAAACCATCTGAAAAGTGACGTTTTTTGGCATATTTGATAGATTTTTCATATTTAAGCTTGAATCAGAGCGTTTTTAATGACTAAATCAGTTAAAATCTTTCACATAAACTAATCGAATCAATTGAAATAGACACTTAAGTGTTTAAAAAGTGTCCAAAAACTTTCGTTAGATGAACCTGAAATTTGAGACCAAAATCGGCCCTTACCGGACCTACTCCTTTGCCAAAGCAGTGTAGTCTGCAATTTTTCAACGATGCTTTGATTCAGAGTCCTGTGACCTTGACCTTTTACATCTGACATGGATAATAAAAGTACCACAGAACTCTCTTTAATTTGATTTATATAAATCAAGTCTCATTAACTTGCTCAACCAGTTAAGTCTGTAATACCCTGGACCTCAGCTGCACCCTGCTCACTAAATCTTGAAATGTATTATGTATACTAAGTTTGATTGGGTTCCATAAATTTTCTTAAATACAATGCATTAACAAGGTATTGTCCTTGATTTCTTAAATTACACATGAACAATCCACTGACTAACCCCCTTCCTTTTCACACACACACACACAGACACACACAAACACACACACACACACATACTCCAAGGACAAACAGTGACAAAAGTATCACCTTTCGGCAATTTGTTCAATAAGGTCAACAAAAATAAATTAACATTGTACTTGGGTGTGCTTCGGGAATTTGTGTCAGATGTTCAGAATCCTTGGCCTTTTCCCATACGATTCACAGTAAAATGTTTGCCCCATAACACCCATTTATCTTTTCATATTAGACTTAATTAGTTCATAAAAGGTATTTTACCAAAATTTAAGCAGGTTCTTGATTTCTTTTCTTTTGATTTGAGACCAAAATGTCAATATAAGGTAAAAGTCAGAGTCAGCCTATTCCCGCCATATTTTATAAAATCAAATATCTCAAAAAGGAGCTCCATGAACTCTCAATATTTTTACCTTATTTTGTTTCTTTATTAATGCACTTTCGACTTATTGTATCAATTTCAAATTCTTGATTTTTTTTAATTTCATCTAAGTACATCCTTAACTGCTTAAGTCTATCTGAACTTCAAGTACGAAGCTGACGCATCCTATAACTAGTTAGTCATATTTAGATTGATTATATGTAGATATTATTCAAAGAGGTAAACAATATATGTCATCATTTTTCAGACCTCACAAATGAGACAAAATTTATATGATAAGTCGGGAAGGAAAATCTTTTTTCTCTGAAATATATAGGTAATCATATCAATAAATGTCTAGATGTTAGACGAAATGTTAATTAGTATACAGCTACAATAGTAATGATAACTCGTTTTATGATTATGATTATCCTGACTTGAATACAGCTAACGTGATATATAAGATATATACAAATATATAAACTGTTTTCATTTTTTCATTTTTTCATTGTGAAAATGTGTTTATGAATCATATTGTAATGCCTAATAATAAGCCCATCAAACACCCTTATTGGAACACAAGAATATGTCTATATATATATATATATATATGTTTTTGGAGTTTAGTGTGCTGTCCATGTTCACTAAACTAGTACACAATTTTATCTAGGAGCCAGCTGAGTACCCCCTTTCGGTGTGGGATTTTCCTGCTGCGCTGAAGACACATTGGTAGTCTTCTCTGTTCTCTGCTTTTTCGTCAGATTGTTTTCTCTTTGACACATTCCCCATTTCCATTCTCATATTTATCTGATGTAACAAACATTGTATGACATCTAGATGCAGGTCAGTGAATTAGAAGTCCATGTGACCTATTTATGGTGAATTATGGTGAAGCTGTAAGATTCTCATTTATATTAAATTCTAAAACTTTGTTATATGATAATGTCAACGTGAACCCTTTTTATAGGTCAATGTGGCCTACTTAAAGATGGAAACTGTCAGACTCTCCAATAGTATATTTTAATACGATGCTACATGAAATATGAACCTTTTTTATAGGTTAACGTGGCATATTTAAAGAGGAAAGCTGTCAGACTCTGAGTCTTCAACTGTTCTTTAACACTATGCTACATGAAATTTGAAACTTTTTTTATAGGTCAATCTGGCCTACTTCAAGAGGGATGCTGTCAGGCCTCTCAAATAGTGTATTTTAACTCTATGCTCCATTAAACCAGATGCTCCACAGGGCGCAGCTTTATACGACCGCAGAGGTTGAACCCTGAACAGTTGGGGCAAGTATGGACATAACATTCAAGCTGATGTAACAAACATTGTATGACATCTAGATGCAGGTCAGTGAATTAGAAGTCCATGTGACCTAATTATGGTGAATTATGGTGAAGCTGTAAGATTCTCATTTATATTAAATTCTAAAACTTTGTTATATGATAATGTCAACGTGAACCCTTTTTATAGGTCAATGTGGCCTACTTAAAGAGGGAAACTGTCAGACTCTCCAATAGTATATTTGAATACGATGCTACATGAAATATGAACCTTTTTTATAGGTTAACGTGGCATATTTAAAGAGGGAAAAATTGATCCCCCCCAACTTTTTTTCTTCACATCCCTCTTTCCCTTATTCCAAAACTGATCTCAATTCAAATTACTAATGGAGTTTGCAACAATAACTACTCATTTAAATACATCATAAAATATTAAAATGTAAAAAAGTGCTTGTTATCACTGAATGTTAAAGATTGTTTTAATTTATCAGTTGGTAGTAAAAGTGAATATACATTGTATATTGTATAAAACAATGATTTAAGTTGATTCAACTACTATTGTGGACAAAGAAAGATAACTCCAATTGAAAATTTCTTGCTATTGCGCAATATTGTGCAATTAGATATTTTCTTGCTATTGCGCAATACTGTGAAATTGAAAATACTTGCTATAGCACAATACTGTGCAATTGAAGATTTCTTGCTATTGCGCAATACTGTGCAATTGAAGATTTCTTGCTATTGCTGAATACTGTGCAATTGAAAATTTCTTGCTATTGCACAATACTTAATATAATAATTTTGGATCCTGATTTGGACCAACTTGAAAACTGGGCCCATAATCAAAAATCTAAGTACATTTGTACATGTTTAGATTCAGCATATCAAAGAAGCCCAAGAATTCAATTTTTGTTAAAATCAAACTTAGTTTAATTTTGGACCCTTTGGACTTTAATGTAGACTAATTTGAAAACGGGACCAAAAATTAAGAATCTACATACACAGTCAGATTTGGCATATCAAAGAACCCCAATTATTCAATTTTTAATGAAATCAAACAAAGTTTAATTTTGGACCCCGATTTGGACCAATTTGAAAACTGGGCCCATAATAAAAAATATAAGTACATTTTTAGATTCAGCATATCAAAGAACCCCAATTATTCAATTTTTAACCCTTTGGGCCCCTTATTCCTAAACTGTTGGGATCTTAACTCCAAAAATCGATCCCAACCTTCCTTTTATGGTCATAAACCTTGTGTTTAAATTTCATAGATTTATATTTACTTATACTAAAGTTATGGTGCAAAACCCAAGAAAAATGCTAATTTGGGCCCCTTTTTGGCCCCTAATTCCTAAACTGTTGGGACCAAAATTCCCACAATCGATCCCAACCTTCCTTTTGTGTTCATAAACCTTGTGTTTAAATTTCATTGATTTCTATTTACTTATACTAAAGTTATTGTACGAAAACCAAGAATAATGCTTATTTTTGCCCTTTTTTGGCCCCTAATTCCTAAACAGTTAGAACCAAAACTCCAAAAATCAATCCCAACCTTCATTTTGTGGTCATAAACCTTGTGTCAAAATTTCATAGATTTCTATTTACTTGAACTAAAGTTATAGTGTGAAAACCAAGAAAATGCTAATTTGGGCTATCCTATATTGAACATATGTATGCTAACACCATGTTACATGAGAATGTCGACCTTTTATCATAAGTCAATGTGACCTACTTTAAGAAGCTGTCAATCTCCTGTATTATATGCTAACACCATGTTACATGAGAATGTTGATTTATCATAAGTCAATGAGACCTACTTTAGGTGAAGCTGTCAGATTCTCCTGTATTGTGTGCTAACACCATGTAACATGGGAATGGCGACCTTTTATCATAAGTCAATGTGACCTACTTTAAGGTGAAGCTGTTAGATTCTCCTGTATTGTATGCTAACACCATGTGACATGAGAATGTTAACCTTTTATCATAAATCAATATGACCTACTTTAAGATGCAGCTGTCAGATTCTCCAGTATTGTATGCTAACACCATATTATGTGAGAATGTTGACCTTTTATAATAAGTCAATGTGACCAACTTTAAGGAGAAGCAAGCTGTCATTCTCCTGTATTGTATGCTAACACCATGTTACATGAGAATGTTGACCTTTTTTAATCTAACATAAGTCAATGTGACCTACTTCAAGGAGAAGCTGTTATTCTCCTGTATTGTATGCTAACACTATGTTACATGAGAATTTCAATGAACCTTCTATTATAAGTCAACATGCCCTACTTTATTATACTACTTTACATGAGAACATCAGTGAACCCTTTATTCTAAGTCAACGTGACCTACTTCAAGGAGAGACGGTTGAACTCCTCTGTATTTTAACACTACTGTATGTTGTGTGAGATTGTCAATAAAATTATATTTTTTAATAAGTCAATGTGATCTTCTTTGAGTAGAAGCTGTCATACTATGTGTCAGTCTGTGATATTGTATTCTATCACTGGGTTAGGGACGACATCAAAAGATCAATGTAAGATAAAAAAAAAAAACTTAATTCAAATAGTTTGGGGGTGGGGGGTTAGTGTTGAGCTGCTGCAATATGTGGTTATCCGACATTGATTTTTGCATATATCTATATTGGTCAATCAATTTTTTCCAAATTAAGTTAAGAGGGGGGTGGGGGGGGGGTCACTGAAAAAAATATGTGAATTAAGTTTTTTATCCTTCATTGAACTTTTGATGTCGTCCATTACCTAAAAATATCAATAAACATGTTATTATAGTCAATAAAGCTATTCAACTGTTTCAAGTCTTCATTTTTTGTACATAAATAAGACTGTTATTTTTCTTGTTTTAATTGTTTTGCATTGTCTTTTTGGGGTCTTTTATAGCTGACTATGTGGGATAGGCTTTGCTAATTGTTGAAGGCCGTATGGTGACCTATAGTTGTTAATTTCTGTGTCATTAAGTCTCTTGTAGGCAATTATACCACAACTTTCTTTTTTATAATTATACATCCTTGGATTTCAAGTATTTGGTTGTGAGAGTTCCTGATGATGGTAAATCCAGAAAAAGCACTACCGACTCATAAAATTTATGAAGTGTTTTCAGAGGCAAATTAACAGGAATGCCTAGGGTGCCCTCTCCTTTTGTTGGAAAAAATTGGTTTCTTATATAGGGAATAACTGAAGCATGACTTGAGCAGGTCCCTCTTAGGTAGTCAGTGTGCCCCCCTTAAGAAAATTTATGGATCTGCCACTGGTTTTGTACCAACTTTAAGATGAAGCTAGCTGTCGGACTCTTCTATGAGGGGCGTAAAGGGGTATCTGCACGGAAGAATGCGAATTAAAATTGCCATTTCACGATGAACAAAAATTTAAAAATGTCTTGCATGCTGATCTTTTTACGTATTTCACGAAACACAGTGAATAACGAACCTTTTTCACGGCTGTACGTGAAATAAAAATGGCAAAACATATTGCATGAAAATAACCCTTTACCATTCTCTTCTACATTGCTTTGCTACACTATGTTAAATGTTGTAAGATTCTTAAGTACAACTGAAACTAAGAAAGCTTAACAAAGGTTTAACTAACTGTATATGTAATACATGGTGCCTTCTCCAACTTCATTCTGTTTATCATGATGTCGAGGGACCTCCTGTCTTTCTTAACAAAATTTCATATTATTCAAAATCTTGTTACACCCATGTAATAAGATAATTTGATGAACTAAAAACCTTTGTAAATGATAACAAACTTGTTAAAATTCACCAAGAAAACATTGATTCTCTTGTTAGAAAGATAAATCTATAAGCCGAAAATAAAAAAAATATTTAATCAAGAAAACTAGAGCCTCTAAAGAGCCTGTGTCGCTCACCTTGGTCTATGTGAATATTAAACAAAGGAAGCAGATGGATTCATGACAAAATTGTGTTTTGGTGATGGTGATGTGTTTGTACGTCTTACTTTTCTTGCTGCTTACAGTTATCTATATCTATAGTGAACTTGGCCCAGTAGTTTCAGTGGAAAATGTTAGTAAAAATTTACAAATTTTATAAAAATTGTTAAAAATTGACTATGAAGGACAATAACTCCTTAGGGGGTCAATTGACCATTTCAGTCATGTTGACTTATTTGTAAATCTTACTTTGCTGTACATTATTGCTGTTTAAAATTTATCTCTATCTATAATAATATTCAAGATAATAACCAAAAACAGTAAAATTTCCTTAAAATTACCATTTTAGGGGCAGCAACCCAACAACGGGTTGTCCGATTCATCTGAAATTTACAGGGCAGATAGATTTTGACCTGATAAACAATTTTACTCCAGACAGATTTGCTCTAAATGCTTTTGTTTTTGAGTTATAAGCCAAAAACTGCATTTTACCCCTATTTTCTATTTTTAGCCATGGCGGCCATCTTGGTTTGATGGGCGGGTCACCGGACACATTTTTTAAATTAAATACCCCAAGTATGATTGTGGCAAAGTTTGGATTAATTTGGCCTAGTAGTTTCAGAGGAGAAGATTTTTGAAAAGATTACTAAGATTTACTAAAAATGATTAAAAATTGTCTATAAAGGGCAATAACTCGTAAAGGGGTCATCTGACGATTTCGGGTTGAGATCTCACAAACATGTTTCACCCCGCCGCATTTTTGCGCCTGTCCCAAGTCAGGAGCCTCTGGCCTTTGTTAGTCTTGTATTATTTTAATTTTAGTTTCTTGTGTACAATTTGGAAATTAGTATGGCGTTTATTATCACTGAACTAGTATATATTTGTTTAGGGGCCAGTTGAAGGACGCCTCCGGGTGCGGGAATTTCTCGCTCTATTGAAGACCTGTTGGTGACCTTCTGCTGTTGTTTTTTTTCTATGGTCGGGTTGTTGTCTCTTTGGCACATTCCCCATTTCCATTCTCAATTTGATGTTGACTTATTTGTAAATCTTACTTTGCTAAACATTATAATATTCAAGATAATAACAAATAACAGCAAAATTTCCTTAAAATTACCAATTCAGGGGCAGCAACCCAACAACGGAATGTCCGATACATCTGAAAATTTGAGGGCAGATAGATCTTGACCTGATTAACAGTTTTACCTCATGTCAGATTTGCTCTAAACGCTTTTGTTTTTTAGTTATAATCCAAAACCTGCATTTTACCCCTATGTTCTATTTTAAGCCATGGCGTCCATATTGGTTGGATGGCCGGGTCACCGGACACATTTTTAAAGTAGATATACCAATGATGATTGTGGCCAAGTTTGGTTTAATTTGGCCCAGTAGTTTCAGAGGAGAAGATTTTTGTAAAAGTTAACATCGACGACCGACGACGACGGACGACGGACGACGGACGGAAAGTGGTGGGAAGAACGCACCTGGCTCTTCGGGCCAAATGAGCTAACTACTTTAATTTTCTCAGTTTCTGATCATGAAAAATCACAGTTGATAAAATTTCAGAAATGTTCCCTTAGTAATAAATGTTACTTAGTAAATCTAAACATGCATTATTATTGTATAGGGACCAGCTGAAGCCCGCCTCCAGATGGAGACTCTCTTGCTGTGTTCAATTAGTAACAGGTTTTAGCTCTATGTTCCGCTTATTATCTCTTTGATACACTCATGACTCTCCTCGTTTCTTTTCTCACTTTTATAATTACAAAACTCTTTCTAACTACTGAATTATGAAAACGATGTCAACATGATTTGACGTTTGTATGACAGGCAAACATTTTAATAACATATACCAAAAAAAATGATTTTAGCCTATTGCATTGGTAAAGTAATTCCAACGTATTGTTAAAAGCACTTGCAACATATAAGATTGTACAACATAGTGTATAGAGCTTATAAGTCACAAATATTAGATTTCCGTTGCTAACAATGAACTCCTCTAGTATATATTCTTAATACTTCATTTGTATGGTCTATCTATATATAGATAGGTCCTTTGTTGTCCTTCATCTCAGTGAACATTGTAATGACAAAACTATTGTATGAAGGTATTTATTATCAAAATTCAAATAAATCTGTATATTTGTTCAAACAATATGTTATTTTAGGGAAACCTAAGTCATTATACAAATGTCATGATTCAAATGGGAAAGTTGAAAAATTAAGTTTGTAGTAAAACCTCACGACTTCATAGTTATTGCCATGATAAAAGTTCTATAACTAAAAAGTAAAATCACAAAAATACTGAACTTAGAGGAAGATCAATTGGGAAAGTCCATAATCACATGGCAAAATCAAATAACAAAACGCATCAAAAACGAATGGACAAAAACTGTCATATTCCTGACTTGGTACAGGCATTTTCAAATGTAGAAAATGGTGGATTAAACCTGGTTCTATAGCGCTAACCCTCTCACTTTAATGACAGTCTCATCAATTTCCGATATTGACATCATTACTATTCACATCAACTGGTCTTTGGTGTACTGTTGTTTCGTTGGCTATCAAACAAATTCTCTTTATTTTCTGAATGAGATATTTTCATTTGTATAAAAGATGTACCTCAAAGAGTGTAGATAAAACTTTTTTCAGTAATGTGCAAAATGCAACTGAATCTCATAATAGGGTTGTCTACTTCTTGTAGTATTATTGTAATGTACCTGGCACTCTGCTTTTCTGCTGTAATTAATGGGAATATAACTTTGATAAACAAAGAAACAAAACAAAATTGTTTTAACATCTTTTACAATTGTGTGTGTTCTCTTTCATTTCTGTAACTCTAAGCTAGATTCTATGATTTTCTTTATTCCATAGTTGTACTTCACAGCATATACACCAACAAAATACACATGAAAAATAATTTATTGCAGATTATATGCATTAGAATAGTTAGTACAAATAATGTATTGCACAAAATGTAAGAAAAAAGTAACAAATAAATCAATAACCTAGTAAGTATTGGCATAATGATATTAAACAATATATAAATCATAATCAAGAAGAAAAGTGAAATCTTTAGATTAAAAGAAGTAAATGCATGTCGAATAATCAATATGGGTGAATATTGTCAACAGAATTTTTTGACATTGCAGGAGTTTGTGAGTACAATTATTTTTTTCAACAAGAGATAATTTTCACCAATATGTATGAAATAACCCATTTTTTCCCAGCAAAACTTTAAAAGCTGTGTAAAACAGATTTTTGTTATTATTAAGTTATTATGTAGAGCGTAATACGACCTCCAAACTGACTAACATATTGTCAATAAGTCTCTTAGCATCCATTGAATTAATTAGACTTAAAGTGAAGGTTTATTAACAAACAAAATAGATTCAAACAAACTAGAAATGCCTCCTTGTCTAAAACAGGGTTTGAATAATAGATAAATTCTAATTATTCTTTTCTGTTTGGCTATCATGACTTTTGACATTTACATTTTTAAATAGCAAACAATTGCTCTCTCAATTTCAAATTTAAACAGTCTAACTTATTTCAGTAGATAAATATCAATAATATATGCTACTAAAATTATTGACAATATGTTGAGATATTTTGGGGTTGTATAACGCTCTACATCACCAAAAGAAAATATTTTTTCGCAGCTTTTTTTTAAAGAAAGCTTTTTGATATTCATAATCAACAAGATAGTGTAACAAAAAATGTATTTTACATGTATTAATTTATACTGGACACTAAACCAGCCCCAATCAATCAATCAATCAAATTTGCTACATCTTGTAAACCTTAAAAATCGTAAATTATTTTTGAAAAAAGTAAATATTACATTTTTTAAATAAAAAAAAAATCGGCATTTAAGTATAGCTGAAATCTTCAAATCTAAGATATGAACAACAGTTCCTCCTTCGTATTAATTGAAATGTTCCACCAAGCATAACCACAGATCTTTGTTGAAAATGTGTACCAAAACAGACTGTCTTACAAATATATTTTTAAAAATGCTGACCACTAATGTAGGAGCTGACTGCAGTTTTGAATTGAAATTTTAACAATACTCGAAGAAAAGTTGGAAAGTATAGACTACTCCACAGATTGAAATTGTCAAACAGAAAATAAGTATCTTTAAATTTATCTTTTAATAAGACTGAGTATGATATGATTTATGTAAATGAATAAAATCTTGCATCTGTAGTTACAAAATAAACAACTTTGAGCATACAAACTGTGTGAAGCACAATTATAAATATATAGTGCACAAAACCTCAATAATTGATCTCCTTAATAAAAAATTAATCACCTAACAAGCATTTTGCAATATTTAAAAAAGTTCCCAATGACTATAAAAATGGAATTATATTTTGTAACTCATATTCTTTATGTTCTTACAATAATTTGTTAACCAATGGCCACATTGTCTGAAAATTAAAAAGGACAGAAATACACCAAAATAAAAAGATCCAATTATAACCATGATTTTCATATATTTTTCGTTTAATAACAACCCATATACAGTAACATAGTGAATAACAGTGACTTATTATTATTCTGAAGTGAAAGTACAAAAAGGTGTCCAATACAATTATATATAATTCTAAAGTGAAAGTAAAAATACAAGTCTATACAATCTTAAGCTAAATTCATAAGATGGTGTTACCATATTATCTGCAATAAGAAAACAAGTAAATTAAAATTTCACAACCTGGCTTGAACAATAAAGGCACAAAAAGCTAGCAACTACTTATCACTAAATACCACTCTCCTCCAACTATTTTATCTTAATTCAAAGGAACCAGTTTCTACTAAAATCAGCAGATAATTCTTTTTTATAGAAATTGAAAGATATTTTTTTTACATTCCACTAATAAGTAATTCAGAGGTTAATAATGATTAAAATTGATCCCACATCAAAATAGTATGTGTTTGTGTTTGTGTTTGTTTTTCTTGTTCTAATGTGATCCAGTTAATCGTTTGTTTTCCTCTTATAGTTGATATGTTCCCAAGCATTTGCTTTGTAACCCCAGATTTCTTTTTCTTCAATTGATTTATGACTTTTGAACAGTAGTATACTACTGTTGCCTTAACACCAAGAGAATGGATCACATTAAATACTTTTTTGTATGTGCTAAGACTCATTATGATAATAAAACATCATAGTACTGTAGGAAAACTTATTTTTGTAGATATATCATGTACATTTTTAAAGTCCACTCCTTTGTAGCCAACCTCAAAGTGATATATTTAACAAGTTTTTCTTTGTTGGTGTGTTTTTATTCTCATACACTGTTAATTAACACAAAAATTAACATTTAAATATCTGATAACAGGAAATAACACACACGATATGCATTGCACAATAAAGTAGTTGATTTCGGTCAGAGTTCAATGTCAACTTACTTTTAAATTGACCTAGTTATACAAGACTTACAAAATCCATATATATCTTTGAGTGACTTTACATGACAACAATTATCAAAGAATTCATTATGCTGATACATAAACCTGACCATTGAAGAATTATATTAAGTTGAAAAACATGGTTTGCATTTTCATGACCACAAAAGTAAATAAACATTAAATAGGTAATAATTATACTCTAAGAATCAACCTATACAAAAATATTTAGCTTTCATATAAACTTACTGAGAAACAATGAACACTTAACCTTGGCACAGTTTTTTTTTATCTGGGAAAATGAATAAACAATTCCATAATAACAGATGCTTAACATGCTAAAAAACTATTCCCCATTGACAGTTACATCAATTTGTTCACAATCTTTTTGTAAAGTTTCAAAAATGTGGACTGGTATGACTTATGTAGACAAATAGGTACAACCCCTTCCACTATAAGTCAATTGAAACCAGACCAAAATAAATTCTGGCAATTAGGTTTTATTTAATATGTAAAGATTATTCTGTTGCATTTTTAAACAACCCAAAACTCTTGCAAATTCTGCTATTGTGTCATGCATGCTGTACATATATTAAATCCATCTATATTGTAATAAGATGTTAGCAAAGAAAGGAAAAGATTATTTAAAGCAGTAAGGTCTAAGGATGTGCTTCAATTTATATATCTCCAGACTGGTGAAGCTGTTAGCAGCAGCAAAAAGTTACAGAAAACCCTATTAAGATCAAGACTGTCAAAACTCTAGGATAAGTAGAATTTTCATACTGACCTCATTTCTTCTTTTTCTGAAATTTATAAAGTAATTTGTCAACGGAACATCTAAATTTTGAATTAGATAACATATTCAAGTTATGCTTGTTTTTAAGTGGGTTTTTTTTGTATCTTTAATGAAGTTTTTTGTTTTTGAATTTTTACTCAGATACTCCCAAATGGAAATATTCAATTTGAAGTTTGTGTTGATTTGAAATATGCAAAATACTTTTATTTTTTTCTTATCCTGGTTTGACTCTTTAGTAATCTAAAACATCAAACAAATGTTATACTTTTTAAACCTTTCATTTTACAGTTTAAAAATTCTACTTTCCCATTTTAGTTTAATGGCATTCTTTCACAATATTAATGAAAAAAACTTTGCATGGAAATTAAATTTCTACAGAAGCATATACTATTTCTAAAAGCTGTCAAAATATTTACATTCTTATAACATGAGATCATGGAATGATAAGTACAAATCAACAAAAACCCTCAATCCCTACAAAATAGGTACAAGTCCTCCCTAGTCCGGCAATGTCTCTGCCACACTAGACAATGCACTCCTTCACTAAATATGCTTCTTATTAATAAGCATAAAAGGTAGCTATAGGGATATTGGAGTTTTCGAAATCCATTTCCCATGGCGGTGCTTGAAGAAAATCTGTTTAACCTCACATTTATTTCTAGTGCAAAATACAAATATTGTGTCTGTCTTTTGCAAAATTTTGTTGTAAATCCTTCAGACCACCATTTTGGAGCACTCTGGGGATGAATAGCCTTAATAAAAAAAAAACATTTATGACTTCAACGCCAGTTTGGCAGAGCAATCAGTCGATAAAGAAGCAATTCAGTCCTCAATTTCAGATTGTAAATCTATCACTACTGACTTGTATTTACAATAATAATCAAAACATGCAAGATGTATATACATATATATATTTTCCAAAAAAAAATTCAAAAATGGCTTAACCCTGTTTTAAATCAAATGCATTATTAATATTGATATAAGCAGCTATTCCTACATCCACTGTACTAAATTTTAAAAAACAAAATAAGAAAACTGATATTATAAGCAACATACTTGCTTAAAATGCTTGTATTTTTCCACAAACCATTATCAACCAATAAATACCAAACATTTAAATAATGAAAAGAAACAAATTACAAATGTGAGAATAACTACCTAACATTTAATCAGTTTATAAAATGCAAATATTTCAATGAGGATAGCATGGTCATACAAATAATGTTGAATATTTAATGAATAGCACCAAAACAAGTCCAACAGTACTAAAGTTACATATTTGCAAGGAAAATAGATAAAATACACATTTAGATTTAGCATTAGGCAAAATAACACATGTTCATAATATGAAACAACAAAATACACAACTTCCATGAAAAACAAGAATACAAAATGCACGACTACCATGAAAAACAAATCATCAACCTTCTAACAATCTATAAATAATCAAATAGGAAAATAATCTTGGGTCCCATTAAAAATAAAAGTAGAACACTGGTAAAATTTGGTGGTGAACTCAAACATGTAAAAATGAATGAAACATACTATATTAAGGAAGACAAAATATGTGTGATGATAAAAAGTGGCAAGGTTATAAAATATATATTTTAAGTTTGGCACAATGATATGGTCCAGGAAACTAAACAATTTTTGCATGAAAAATATCATTCAGTTTTAAAATTCATGCTTTTAGTAAAAACGAAATGACATTCCCTACAGCTGAATTATGCTATGATACTTTCAATGAAACAGTAAATGTATTCTTACAACATGTGACCTCTTTCCATGGACAAGATTTTATACTAAGAAAATAAAACATAATTTCATACTATGAAAATGAAATGCTCTTTTAGAATTTCATTAAAAACATTCTTTTATGTAAGTATATATGTAATAAACTTATTTTGGTATAAGACAAATGTCATTTTTATTGGTAGGTGAATTTATTAAGAGAGTTTTTTTATTCATTGTTCTCCAATTATGTTAGAGGGTCTCAGTGGTTGTTTTTTTTTTTATTTATTCATTATTCATTTTGCCTATTATTCTTTTTTCTTTATTCATTTTGCCAATTATTCTCTTTTCTTTATATATTAACACCCCCTTATTTTCTATGCTTTATATAGCAGCTCCCAATTATTCTATATTCTTTATTTTGTGTCTATTTTCTAATTTTGTTTGCCTTTCATTCTGATTTATTTGCTTGTTATTCTCTTTTTTGTAAACACTAACCAGACCCACATGTAAGCCTATGCAATTATTATGTCCACATGAAGATAATGATCCATCCATTATCGAATCTTCACAAGAATTTTCAAAATCAAATATGAAATCTACAGTAGTTTCCTTCTTATAGAATTTCATTTAATTGAAAATGTTCTCAGGGCTTATCAAAATCATATATACAATCTATGGTATTTTAATTCTTACTGTAACAAATGGATAAAAGTGTGGACACATAAACATACTGAATATAAAAAAACGTTCAAGGTCAATTTAAAAGAACTGAGTGTATATGAAATTTATTTAGTTTCAGAAGTGACCAATCACACATGTGCATAATTTTGATGATTCTATTTCATTGCAGTTACTGGCCATGCTGAATTCATAGCGGTTTTGTTGTTTTGAAAGCAGACACATACATATCATAACTTTTCATTCAAACATGCAATCTTGAACAGTATACATGGGTAATAAAAAGTCAATACAAGTCATTGTACCTTGGAACTAGTCAGTTATAATCTCTTCAAGGGAGACAATTGATGAAACTGGTTGCTGTTTTAAAAATAAATTAATCTTATAACAGTATGATGTTCTTAAAATAAATTATATTCAAAATAATTAAAATGAATATGTCAATAAAAAATCTAAAATAAAATTAAGCACTTAAAAAATAGTAATTGGCAGGACTAGACTTTGAATAAATTACTAGTGACACCTTAATAAGATACACAAATATAAAAATCATGATTTGCACAGACACCACTATGATCCATGTGAGATTCATTGCATTGTTTGTTCAGTCAAAGTTCATTGTTATGTACATTCAAAGTACAAAGTTCATTGTTATGTACATTCAAAGTACAACGTTCATTGTTATGTACATTCAAAGTACAAAGTTCAATGTTCATACAGGGTATAACATGGCTACAACACTAACTTCTATATGAACCAAAAAACTTGAATGCATTTTCACTATTCAAATAATTTTACATGATCTGTTTTCAGAAGCTGTGGCACCATGAAAGCTTAAGACTTCAAAGCACTATGATAGACAATAAACACATACACACAGACAGACTTAGGTGAAAATACTGAAATGGTATGAGTCTTTTTCGTAAAGACAGAAAAAATTGACGTAATTGGTTATGTACGAAATGTTGGTTTGGGCCACCACGAATAAGGACATATTACCAAGATTTTATTTCCAATTCAGATAAAAAAGGAGTAAATCTATTGCAAGTTATCTCCCCATGATTAATAACCAAGAAGATGAATTCCTCTGATCATTTTCTACCAAGTGAATTATGCATCAGCATCTGGTATGTCTGGTATATCTATTGCACAACTCGTGTCCCGTTCTTTGTCTTCGAAGCAAACTCTTTCCACAACATCACTTTTCTCTGGAGTATTCACAACAATGTCACCTTCATTGGAAGTTTTCACTGCAACATCACTCTTGTATTGAGTGTTCACCACAACATCTCCTTCCGTCAATGTTTCATTTGGTGCCGCTGACATTGGTGAACTATGAACAACTACGTCTACTTCATTTATTGAAATGGGACTTGCAGCCATATTTTCATCTGAAAATGACCGCTCTTGTTGTGCTATATGTAAATAAGGACTACTTAAGTTGTCTATATTTTTTTCAGGTGTTTCATTTTCAATTGTGTTGTCTGTGAGTTCTACTTCATAAAAATCATTAGATATGGGATCACCCATATACGGTACCTCTTTTGTAGCTCTGATAATCCTCTGACAGTAATAGTCATCATAGTTTATTGGATTCTGGTCATGTTCTCTGGAATAAGAGAAAGGAAAGATTTTCTATCATATTCCTAACATTAGTTATATTTGTAAATAGACAGTGAACAAACATTACTTATGCACATTATTAAACTACCTTTAAATTTGCACTGTGTAAGAGGTAGAATTGGTAAACTGTGAGACTTCATTATTTTTATCAATACAAATAATTGGTTTGGGTTATATTTTGTGTTGTTTTAGGTCAACAAAAAACAACATTTCTTATATTGAAATAGCTATGCTGGCATGATGTTGAATAGGAAGTAGAATTAGTAGCTTGTTAAATAGTCACATACCTGTTGTATATAGAAATAGCTATGCTGGCAGGATGTTGAATAGGAAGTGGAATCTGTAGCTTGTCAAATGTAGCAGCTTTTCTATCTTGTTTCCAAGGCCATGACCTTGGCCTATAAAAAAACAAACAAAGCATAATAAAAACAATCTTTTAAGATTTTTATTGATAATTCAGACATAACATTTATAACATTGTTTAAAGTATAATATTGGACAATGCATTTTTATCTTAAATTTTAAAAAGAGAAATCTTAATCTTGAACTTGTAAATAAAGGCAACAATAGTATAATGCTGTAAATAGTTGGAAGGTTAAATTTACATGACCTCAAATCCTACTTTGCAGAGGTCAAAGTAAATGGTTCAATTTGATTATTTATTAGCTGTGATGTAATGTAGGAAAGACGAATATGAAATACCTTCTTTAACTACCAGTAACTTACCATACTCACTTACTAAACCACAGACCTACTGTAATCCAAAAAATTAAACATGCCTGTTGGAAAGTAGAAACCAGTTCATGGTCACTCTAAGTCCACTTGTAATTGGACATCCACGTTTTACTTAACTAATATCCTAATTTTTGTCGTCCCATTGTTATGTGAAAACTTATTTATAGCTTTTAGCTTACTATAAAATGTGGATGACTAAAGTGAAATTATGATTATTAGAAATGTATACTTTTAATTACATAGGTGTCAACTAATTAAACCTGATAAAACAAGAATGTGTCCAAAGTACACGGATGCCCCACTCGCACTATCATTTTCCATGTTTAATGGACCGTAAAATTGGATAAAAAATATAATTAGGAATTATAATTAGAAAGATAATATCATAGGGAACATGTGTACTAAGTCTCAAGTTGATTGGACTTCAACTTCATCAACCAGATGCTCCGCAGGGCGCAGCTTTATACGACCGCAGAGGTTGAACCCTGAACGGTTGGGGCAAGTATGGACACAACATTCAAGCTGGATTCAGCTCTAAATTTGGATGGTGATTAAATAGTTGACACAGCATAGGTTTCTGACACAGAATGAATGTGGTCTAATGAACTTAAAAAAAAATTGCCTTTGAGCAATTCACTATGCTGTTGAATATTAATCCTCTCAAAAAAATGTTTGAAGAAATTTTCTTTTTATTTATGAAATCTGAAATGAAAAAAATTGACCCCCCCAATTTTTTTTTCACATCCCCCTTTCCCTTATTTCAAAACTGATCTCAATTCAAATTTCTAATGAAGTTTGCAACAATAACTACTCATTTAAATACATCATAAAATATTAAAATGTAAATAAAGTGCTTTTTTTTGTAATTATTTTATTTTTGAAAATGAAACATGTGAAATTACATAATACAGTATTAGATACAAGTATAAAAAGTTAAATAACACTTGTAAGGTCAATTAAATCATAATGGTATAATAAGATATAAATATTACAATTGATTTTGTTAATTTAATGCTGCTTCTAACAATTGCCACTTCTGATCCAATTTTATTTTTTGTGTAGGGGTTAAGAAACGTACAGAGTATTTTTCTATTTTGATCCAATACTTTAAATATTCTATCCCACCATATTTTGTGGGCAATACGCTCTTACATCTACATTTGTATATATAGTATTTAAGTAACAACAAAATATTATTAACTGTTTTACTGTTGACAAAATCCTCAGACACACCTAAAATGACCTCTTTTGTACTAAAAGGCAAGAAGATGTCATAATTTCTAATCCAATCTATAATGGAAAACCAAAAAATGTGAAAAATATTTTCTCTAACTTCTGAACAAAATGTACAAAGTTCAGTTTCTTTTAATTTACATTTATATAAAAAGGAATTACATGGTAAAATTCTATGAACAATCTTAAATTGAAAATTTTGTAAAAACGAATTTCTTGTTATAATGAAGGGCATGGAATAAATAGCATTCCAATCTTCAATCTGTATATTTAAGTCTATTTCCCATTTGTTACGGGACGATAGTGATAATACTTTATTATCCTCCAGAAATAAATTATAGAAAAATTTACAAGATTTTGGTTCTTTTTTAACTTTATCTACTAATTTATTTTCAATATTATCAAGTTTAGAACTACCTTCTATCCTACTTTTCCATCTATTTGGAATAGCACTTAAAATACCATAAAACTCTTCAAAATTAGTCTTGATATTATACTTTTTCTCAAATTCTTCATATGAGAATAATGTATTATTATCCGACACCAGATCATTGATAAAAAATATACAATTTTCAATATATTTACCCTTCAAAATCATCTTGCCATCCATTTTGATGTTTGGATTTAGCCATATGGACTGGGCCAGAATATCGGTATTGTTTTCAACTTTCAACTTATTTTTCAATTTTGAAAAATTTACCAGGATATCATGCCAAAAGGGATTGACTTTTTTTGCTAAGTAAAGCAATCCTTCCTTACTTAAATGTAAAATTTTGTCCCCTCCAAATTTTTGTATATAACTAAGCAGCAAAACTTTCCAAGGAGAATAATTTTGGGGGTCTAGTAATTTATACAGCCAAGACATTTTTACACTATAACAAAAATAGTTAATATTAGGCATCTTAAGACCGCCATCACAGTGTTCGGACATAACCACTGTTCTTTTCACTTTATCTGGTTTTCCTTTCCATAAAAAATTGAAAAATATATTTTGAATCTCCTTCAAAACCCCATCTGGGGGGTTAGGAAGGACAGTCAGAACTTGAACCAAAATGGGAAGTGCTAAAGTTTTAATAACAACCACCCTCCCAATATATGTTAGTTCTCTATAAGCCCAAGTATTAAGAAGTGACTTGATATTGTTTATCTTGGCTGTAAAATTACATAGAGTCTTATCCCTTTTAGCAAGCTCAAACCATATACCTAATAGTTTGAACCTCCCAGAAAGGTTCCAAACAAGATTTTTTTCTGGCAAAAGTTTTTCCATACTAGCCTTTTTTGACCCAATCCATATGGCCTCAGTTTTGTCAACATTACACCTAAGTCCAGCACATTCTGAAAATTTATCAAACAAATTGAGACATTCATTTAGAGACTTTTGGTCACCATCCAGGACTAGGGAAGAATCATCAGCATATTGACTCAATAAAAATTCAGAGTCATTAATTGATACCCCAGCAACATCAGGGTCATTTTTAATAGCTGCACTAAGTAGTTCCAAAACTAATATAAATAAATAAGGAGACAGAGGATCCCCTTGACGAACCCCTCTTTTCAATGAAAAGAATTCTGAAATATATCCGTTGTTTAACACTGCACTAGAGGCATCACAGTAGCATGCCTTAATCCAACTTATAAATGTATTGTCAAAGCCATAAAACTGCAAAGCCTCTAGTATAAAAGACCATTCGACCGTGTCGAAAGCTTTTTCAAAATCGACTAAAAGTAAAAGTCCAGGAATGTCGTCTTCCTCCATCTTTTCCATCAGATCATAAATAAATCTAGTACATTCGCCTATATACCTACCTTTAAGAAATCCTTTTTGTGTTTGACTAATTATATTTACCAGCACCTTTTTTAGTCTATTTGCTAAACTTGCTGTAGCAATCTTATAGTCTACACACAAAAGTGTGATAGGTCGCCAGTTCTTTAAATAAAATTTTGACTTACCCTCCTTTGGTATACAAGTAATGAGTCCCTGCCTTTGTGTGATTGAGAACTTTCCATATTCTAAAGCCTCATTTAAACATCTTACCAGTGGTATTTTAATATCATTCCAAAAGAATTTATAAAACTCAACAGTAAATCCATCTATACCAGGTGATTTGGAGTTCTTCATAAGTTTAAGAGAAGACAAACATTCCTGCATTGTTAAAGGTCCCCCACAGGAACCCACCTCTTCCTCATTCGGTTTTGTAATAAAAGGATTATCATGTTGAAGAAATGTGTCCCTCTGAGTTTTCAGTAACAATGGTTTACAACTAGTATATAATTTTTTATAAAACTGTTTTTGTTCATTTCTAATAGCACTGGGATCTGTTATCTCAGTCTCGTCCTCCAAAATAAGTTTAGGAATAATTTTTTCTGTGTAATGTTTTTTTTCCAAATTACAAAAATAGTTACTTCCCTTCTCCCCCTCTACTTGCCATCTTGCCTTAGCTCTTGTTATTATCCCTTTTACATTTTTTTCCCTCAATATTTTTAATTCTAGTTCGATCCCTTCCCTTTCTTGGTATACTGATGGCAAGTTATTCTCCAAAAGTTTTTCATCTAATAATGATATCTTATATAGTAATTCTTTTTCTTTTTTATTTCCTTCTTTTTTCTGGAAAGACGAAAATGAGATTGCAGATCCACGGACTTTCATCTTAATCATATCCCATAAAAGCTGATAGCTTATATTAAACTGTTTATCCTCTGTCTCAATATCCATAGATGGATCAGACTCATATTCTTCAATGACAGTTTTGATGTCCCCTTTTACTTTATCAATAAATTCAGTTTCCCTCAAAAGACTGTAATTAAATTTCCATGTACCCTTCCCTCTTATCTGACTAGAAAACCTTAAATTAATCAATACAGGAGAATGATCTGATCTATAACTTATCCCTATATCTGATGAAACTACAAATGCTTCTATATCCGAGGTAATCATGAAATAGTCCAAACGACTTTGTTTGTGATTTGGACCCCGCCATGAGTACCTATTATCAAAAGGGTGCTGCTGGCGCCATATATCTAATAAATCTAGTTCATGCATAACCTCATGAATCTTGGCTTTTGACTGGGGGTTATTTTCATTTCTATAATGTAATGTGTCCATGTCATAATCTTGAACAACATTCCAATCTCCCGCTACTACAATTGACGAATTGCCATAGTGGGATATTTTGTGTTTTATGTTCTCAAAAAAGACTGGGTCATCATTATTCGGTCCATATATAGCTGCCAAAGTTATACGGTAGTCCTGAATGGTGATATCTAGTATAATAAAATTACCCATCAGGTCTATAGTTTCCTCATGGATCTTGAATTCAAAAGTATTTTTGAAAAGAATAGCTACCCCTCTATTTTTACTAGAATAAGAACTAAATATCCCCACATATCCCCATTCATGAAGCCATTGTTTTTCTTTTTCAGATGTGCTATGGGTGTCTACTAATATAGTTATATCATATAAGTCCTTATATTTTGTAAATATATCAATACTTTTGACTGTTTCTGATAAACCCCTGCAGTTTACGCTACCAATAGTTATAGTCGACATAATATAATAAAGTGTTTAAAAATGAGTAGCATAAATAATATAAATATCTACAAGCACAATATATCAAAGCAGCATCAACAAAATATACACATATGCATCTATAATACGTAAAAGTTGTTTCACAATGTTTCAATTTTTTACTTAAAGTTACCCCCACCCCCCAAAGATTTTTTGTCGAAAGCACCATGCTATAAATAGAATGAGCAATTACTTTTGTGCTTAAATAGAAATAAAAAATATATCATAAAAGTTCTGTAAATCTCCAATTTTTTTTTTCTTCAATTTGATCGTTTTAAATTTTAAATTTGTGTATCGTTTGTATAAAGGAGCAGATAGACAAACTAAGATGAATTAATAATAATAAACATCATAATGGAAAAACTGAAGAAAAAAGTAAGTAAAGAAAAAGAAACAACACAGAATATTTAACAACACATAAACATGATAAACTTGTTTTCACACAATGTAAACAAAACACATATAAACATATACACACATGCGCCCCCACATACATTTGCTGAAACCAGAACATACATCTATACATGTACATGTATATATATATATATAAAAATATTGCTGACTCCATCTTACATTGTAACTGTACATTTTGTATATGCAAGTCTCCAATTTTAGAGTTATCGAGAATCAAAAACAGGTACATGTACTATAACATTAATTGTCTTATAAAAGAATACTTTCAAGTTTTAAATGGATAGCGGGAATCCTAGGTTTCCTGCCTGAATTTTTAAGCGGCACAGATTTACGACATTTCCATGAACATGTACATGTACATGTATATTCTCTTTATTTTGCATAAATATTGTAAGAAGAGTGTCAATTTTTAAGTATGAGCATACCCAGATTTCACGAATCTATATATCGAAGTTATTTTTGTATACACATCAGAGATGATCCGTAATTTTAATAATGAACTATCTAAAAGTACGCGTGAACCCATGACCTGTCACCTTTCACCATGTTGAAGTTGTAGCTACATGTACTAGTTCAAATGGGAATTATAAGGTTAAAAAACCTTTGAACTGCATTTACACATATACTTATAGTCAGAACTGATTTACCTCTATTTGTTATTAATTACAATGTAATCCTGCTTGTGTACTGTTTATTTTGCTCACTATTTGGAAAGGGAAAAAGAATTCTGTTTGGAGAAAGTCTGTTTCAAATAAAATGCATGCTAGTATGTTTATGCATACATATAAGGTTTATCTCTAACTGGTTCATAATTCCATGTTATCAGACTAGTTTTATCAAAGTATCTAAACGGACCAAGAAAACACAAGTAATAAATAGTGTTCGTTTTTACGTTTAGATCTTGCCGTGTAGAGTAATTAAGATTTTACTTATATTTCATAGAATACGCAATATTGGGTGCACTTTTGCATATCAGTGTAGTGCCATTTAAGTTTTTGAGTTAATAATCACAGTAAAAAACGATTAATTTCTACCAATAATCTTTATAAAGTGTATTTTCAATGTGTGTTTTGATAAAAATTGTACACCGGAAGTTTTGAAACGGATAGTAAAAGTATAGACAAACACGGAAATGACTTTTTATATTCCGTAAAAAATTAATTAAATTCAGATAATTCTGGCTACAATACAAATATTCATACTTTCAACTCTTATGTTAAATCAATATTCAATAGGAAAAAACAAAAATACTATAGGAATAACAACAAAAAACTAGTAACAACTTTAAATAGCTTGAAGTGAATGAACATCAAATATTAAATGGACATTACGAATCTAAAGTATTTTATGATTTGAGTTTCTGCCTTATGTTGTCATAAATGTCAAAACAATGTCGTTCTCCATTATTGTCAGTGCCATATATGTGTCCGTTGAAATACCACGCACTGGTAACATCCTCATGTAGGTATAACCGATTAAGAAGTCCTTGGTTTAATCTTGTGACATCATCAGAAATCCGAACTTCCAGCATCTCGTTGATTAGTTTTCTATTTCGGAGTAAAGCAATTTTAGATTCCATGCGGAGAAATTTTACTAGAATTGGCCTAGGTTTGCCCTGTTTTCCAGGAATCCTGTGTGCTGCTACAATTTCTGATGGGTCAATTTTAACGTCCAGTTTACTTATCTCATTAAGAAAATTATGAGGCAATTTTTCCCCCCTTTTTTCTGGAAAGTCAAATATTTTAACATTTTTCTTCCTTGAATATTGTTCATTCCAATTAGATAATTGCATTGCATCAGTTGCTCGCCTACCCGTATTTTTAATTTCTTCTTTCAGTAATCTGTTTTCTTTATGAAGGCTTGCGTTTTTTTCTAAAATGTTTGCATTGTCAAATTCTACGCTATCAATTCTTGCACTTAGCCTAGATACCTCTGATTTAAAGTGTTGTTCTACTTTCTCTTGGTTAGTTTGAATTTCGACCATCATTTCTTTTTTTAATTCTTTTTTCATCTCTTTTTTCATTTGGGTAAGTAAGCTAGTTACAGTTTCTGTGATTATCAATTTAACATCTTCTTTTTTCAATATGTTTTTCATGGAATTTCTTATTTCATTTAATTCTGTTTCAATGCATAGACTGTGATCGCCGTCGCTAGATAGACATGTATGCGGGCGTTTTGCAGATTTTGGTTTTGCGGGTGTTGAGTCACTAAATATAGAATCGTCATTTTCCTGTGTGGCAGATAGTTTGCCAACATTAGCTGTCGATACAAAGCTTGTAATTTGCTGTTGTAGTGCCATTATCAGAGGACGGAAAATGTTAATGTATAAATACTATAATATACAATATAGATATATGGCTTTGTTTTGTTTTTGTTTACAAAGTTTACGATCTATTTTTGAACTGCTATTACTATAGTGAGTTTTGTTTACTCAATTAAGTCACTACCAATGTCTATATTTAGAATGTGTTTTCTATTGTTCCAACTTCAGAAGGCCTTTAAAGTATCTTTCTTTGAAAAATTCACCAAATACGAAATATGGCGTCTATGGTCAGTCGAGGGTAGTGACGCTCCAATGTTTTTGTGCTAGTTTGAAGTCTTACAGTTCTGTAAATGATTTTTCTTGGATTTTGGAAACTTTAGCAATAATATGTGAGTCTTTCTAAGTAAATAAAGTGCTTGTTATCACTGACAATGACTGAATGGTAAAGATTGTTTTAATCTATCAGTTGGTAGTAAAAGTGAATATACATTGTATATTGTATAAAACAATGATTTAAGTTGATTCAACTACTATTCTGGACAAAGAAAGATAACTCCAATTGAAATCCAATTGGAATTTCTTGCTATTGCACAATATTGTGCAATTAGATATTTCTTGCTATTGTGCAATACTGTGCAATTGAAAATATTTACTATTGCACAATACTGTGCAATTGAAGATTTCTTGCTATTGCACAATACTGTGCAATTGAAGATTTCTTGCTATTGCTGAATTTATAACTGTGCAATTGAAAATTTCTTGCTATTGCACAATACTTAATATAATAATTTTGGATCCTGATTTGGACCAACTTGAAAACTGGGCCCATAATCAAAAATCTAAGTACATGTTTAGATTCAGCATATCAAAGAGGCCCAAGAATTCAATTTTTGTTAAAATCAAACTTAGTTTAATTTTGGACCCTTTGGACTTTAATGTAGACCAATTTTAAAACGGGACAAAAAATTAAGAATCTACATACACAGTTAGATTTGACATATCAAAGAACCTCAATTATTCAATTTTTGATGAAATCAAACAAAGTTTAATTTTGGACCCCGATTTGGGCCAACTTGAAAACTGGGCCAATAATAAAAAATCTAAGTACATTTTTAGATTCAGCATATCAAAGAACCCCAAGGATTCAATTTTTGTTAAAATCAAACTAAGTTTAATTTTGGACCCTTTGGACCTTAATGTAGACCAATTTGAAAGGGGGACCAAAAATTAAGAATCTACATACACAGTTAGATTCGGCATATCAAAGAACCCCAATTATTCAATTTTTGATGAATCAAACAAAGTTTAATTTTGGACCCTTTGGGCCCTTTATTCCTAAACTGTTGGGACCAAAACTCCCAAAATCAATACCAACCTTCCTTTTATGGTCATAAACCTTATGTTTAAATTTCATAGATTTCTATTAATAAATACTAAAGTTATGGTGCAAAAACCAAGAAAAATGCTTATTTGGGTCCCTTTTTGGCCCCTAATTCCTAAACTGTTGGGACCTAAACTCCCAAAATCAATACCAACCTTCCTTTTGTGGTCATAAACATTGTCTTTAAATTTCATTGATTTCTATTTACTTAAACTAAAGTTATTGTGCGAAAAACAAGAATAATGCTTATTTGGGCCCTTTTTTTGGCCCCTAATTCCTAAACTGTTGGAACCAAAACTCCCAAAATCAATCCCAACCTTTCTTTTGTGGTCATAAACCTTGTGTCAACATTTCATAGATTTCTATTAACTTAAACTAAAGTTATAGTGCGAAAACCAAGAAAATGCTTATTTGGGCCCTTTTTGGCCCCTAATTCCTAAAATGTTGGGACCAAAACTCCCAAAATCAATCCCAACCTTCCTTTTGTAATCATTAACCTTGTGTTAAAATTTCATAGATTTCTATTCACTTTTACTAAAGTTAGAGTGCGAAAACTAAAAGTATTCGGACGACGACGAAGACGATGACGCCAACGTGATAGCAATATACGACGAAATTTTTTTCAAATTTTGCGGTCGTATAAAAACTACCTTGACCAAAAACTTTAACCTGAAACATGCACTTTCATTTTCTATGTTCAGTGGACCGTGAATTTGGGGTCAAAAGTTTAATTTGGCTTTAAAATTAGAAAGATCATATCATAAGGAACATGTGTACTAAGTTTCAAGTTGATTGGACTTCATCAAAAAATTACCTTGACCAAAAACTTTAACCTGAAGCGGGACAGACGGACGAACGAACAGACAGACGGACGAACGAACGAATGGGCGAACGAACGGACGCTCAGACCAGAAAACATAATGCCCCTCTACTATCGTAGGTGGGGCATAAAAATATGCTGTAGAGCCTATTTTACATTATTTTTGATGGACACTTTATTTTACTTCAGCCCTTTTATAGCCAATTTCATGACTTCAGGATTTCTTTTTTTCTTGATGTATTTGTACATAGTACATAGACAATTTATTTTCATGATTTATTTTTCCTTCCTGAAAATGTTGAGAAAATTAGTTGCTTCACAGCATTTCTACACAATCCATATTCAATACACCGTATTGCTATTTGTCCACAATTACTGGAACCGCATAAATTTTGACATCACAATAGAAAATTTCTGATACCACAATGGAAAAATGATAATTGATTGACATCAAAGGTTCAATAGGGTCAAACAGCGCATATTTTCATATAAGGTGTATAAAATTCACTCATTTACTTTCAGTAACAAGATAACCTGATGAAGTTCTATCATTAACAAGAATGCACACACTCAAATGTCTCGCCTTCTTTACTAATCATTGAAATTATGTTGATAGTCTTAAATATATAAATTACAACTGAACCATAAAAATGAGGTCAAGGACATTGGACAAGTGACTGATGGGTACTTCGTATCATGAGGCATCCATATACAAAGTATGAAGCATCCAGGTCTTCCACCTTCCTAAATATAAAGATTTTCCGAAGTTAGCTAACGCCACCACCGTATCTGCCACCGCCAGAACACTATCCCTATGTCATGCTTTCTGCGACAAAAGTCGTATGAGTAACAATGAGACAACTCTTCATCCAAATCACAATTTGTAAAAGTAAACCATTATAGGTCAAATTATATTCTTCATCATGGATCCTTCAATCCCACCAAACAAATCATTTATATCAATAAAGATGATATTTTACCTCCTTGTAGCAAATGCTGCTGTAGCATGGATTACTCGACTTGGATTAAAGATATCTAAATCAGCAGACGGTCTTTTGACTGCTACATCACCTTAAATCATAACAGGAGTTTTAAAATAATTGTATGTTGTATATATGTAAGACTATATAAAAAGAGATAGAAACAAAAAATTATGTTTTTCAAATATTTTAATATAAATGATTTGTCAATGTCTATTGTGAATTATTATATTTCAAATGACTATAGTTTGGTCCTACTTGTCGATATGCAGGATATATCTTAGATAATTGTATACTGAACATAACTTAAAACACATACCATAGTCTACAGATATTTGTTTTCATATTCTGCTAGATATATAAATCTTAGGAATTTATGAATAATCTTGAGTTTATAACTTTTCTCAAAAAAATGTTTCAGTACTGAGAATTTAGTTTTTTATATATGTTAAAAATAATGATTACTGCTTTACTTTTAAGTTATACGTGGTAAAAAGAAGTCTTATTGACAATCAAAACCACATCTTCTTTATATGGGTGTTTTTCATTGATGACTTTCAAAACATGTGTGACTTACCTGAAGTTGAATGGACTTCAGTAACAATGTCTAAGTCATCATGGAAGTCCCCAGTCTTCACCATTTCCACATATCTTCCTAGGTGTAAATGCTGTACCTGAACAAAAATTATTACAGATTGGTACACAGAATAATTAAGTGTTCTTTGAAGTTGCCTCTGCAATTAAAATCTATGCAGTTGCAATATGAAGTTTTATAAGAGAAAATAATGTTTGGCTTTATAAAGAGGAAGTTTTTAAAAGTATTAATTAAAACCACTACATGTAGAGAAAAAGTCAGGTGGAACCTATGCCACATGGTTGGGGTAGAGTTAACTTATTGGTTGCAGATTTATACCTTCTTTGAAGCCTGTGACTATGAACCAATGGAAATAAGAAGACATTTCTAGAAACAACCTTGGCTTTATACAACAGATACAAATTAAATATCCTAGACTTATTTAAAGGGTTTTGGCAAATAGGCCCATGCTAGTCTGCCTCCCTGATAAATCATAATTCAACCTATATTTAAACATATTATGCTATGCAATTAAGGATAAAATGTAGATTGTTTAGGATAATCACATTTCTTTTAATAAACAGTTTTAACAGTAACTAGAGGCTCTAAAGAGCCTGTATCGCTCACCTTGGTCTATATGAATATTAAACAAAGGACACAGATGGATTCATGACAAAATTGTGTTTTGGTGATTGTGATGTGTTTGTAGATCTTACTTTACTAAACATTCTTGCTGCTTACAATTATCTCTACCTATAATGAACTTGGCCCAGTAGTTTCAGTGGAAAATGTTAGTAAAAATTTATATATATTGTATGAAAATTGTTAAAAATTGACTGTAAAGGGCAATAATTCCTTAGGTTGGTCAATTGACCATTTTGGTCATGTTGACTTATTTTTAGGTCTTACTTTGCTGTACATTATTGCTGTTTACAGTTTATCTCTATCTATAATAATATTCAAGATAATAACAAAAAACAGCAAAATTTCATTGAAATTACCAATTCAGGGGCAGCAACCAGTTGTCCGATTCATCTGAAAATTTCAGGGCAGATAGATCTTGACCTGATTAACAATGTCATCCCTGTCAGATTTCCTCTAAATGCTTTGGTTTTTCAATTATAAGCCAAAAACTGCATTTTGTCCCTATGTTCTATTTTTAGCAATGGTGGCCATCTTGGTTGATTGGCCAGGTCACTGGACACATTTTTTAAACTAGATACCTCAATGATGATTGTGGCCAAGTTTGGTTTAATTTGGCACAGTAGTTTCAGAGGACAAGATTTTTGTAAAAGTTAACGACTAAGGACAACAGATGCCAAGTGATGAGAAAAGCTTTGAGCCAGGTGAGCTAATAAACAGCTGCGCCATGAGCACATGATACGCCCGACGTCTTGTGTGGAAGTTTTATGCAATAATCATAAATAGTTTCTGAGAAAGTTTTAAGCAATTACCATTTATTGCTTTTGAGACACGGCGGGACATGTGAAACCCCCCACCCTGTTTTTTTTTACAAATATCACTAAAATAAAATTTTGAGTCATCACCAAAAAGTATACAGATCTTTAGATTAATATAAAAAAGAAGTGTGTAAAGTTTTAAGCAATAATCATAAATCGTTTTTGAGATACGGCGCGACATGTAAAAACCCCCTCCCCCTTTTTTTACAAAATACTCAATAACTCAAAAATGAAATTTTGAATCATCACCAAAAAGTATACAGATCTTTAAATTAATATAAAAAAGAAGTGTGTAAAGTTTTAAGCCATACTCATAAATCGTTTTTGAGATACGGCGTGACATGTAAAAAACCCTCCCCCTTTTTTACAAAATACTCAATAACTCAAAAATGAAATTTTGAATCATCACCAAAAAGTATACCGATATTAAGATTAATATAACTAAGAAGTGTGTAAAGTTTTAAGCAATAATCAAGAATCGTTTTGAGATACGGTGCGACATGTGAAAACAAAAACACACCCCTGTTTTAGTTACAAAGTGCTGTAACTCAAAAAGTTTAAATCTTATTTTCACCAAAAAGTATACAGATCATTTGACCATCATAAAGAACAACTACAGTTAACTCTCGTTGTCTCGAACTCGGTTGACTCGAAATTTCGGATGAGTCAAAGTTTTCACGTGGTCCCGAACTTTATTCTATACAAAAGTATGTAATTTGACTCCTGATGAGTCGAAATTGGATGAGTCGAAATTTCGGTTGAGTCGAAATTTCGGTTGAGTCGAACTAAATCTACGGTCCCAAGGTTAACAAAAGCATTCAAAATTCATTTTTTATCTCGAACTAATACACATATGTCAAAACATGACCTCCGGGATTTAAATTGATTGAAGAGTTAATCTGACAACACACGTGTAATTAAATTTCCGGTCATTGACCACTGTATTGATTTATGACATGCTATTTCCATGAGTGTTTACCTAAGATTATCTTTTATAGAATTTTGATAAATAATTAGTGATACATTGTTAATGTTCATGAAAAAGTATTTAAAATGTTTACAAAACACTTAATTTGTGACTTACACTAATGAGCTTGGGTGTGTATAAAGTGAGGATTATGGCTTCCGTTGAGGTACGTACTGAAACCCGGACCGGACCGGACTCCGGTCCCGGACTTTGGTATGAAACCCGGACCCGGACCGGACGCCGGACCCGGGCTAAATGCCGGACACGGACTGGGTAATAATCATGAATTTTCTTAGAATCACCTTTTCTTTTTTTAATCAGGAGAAGGAAGATAATTTTTTGAGAACTGTAACACAGTACATTATAATAATAAGATAATCTTACTCTTGTATAGTCTAGCCTTGCAATGATTCTGTATCTTCAATTTACAGTTGTGCAATTACTTTTAAAAAAAAATCATACATACAGTATGAATGTTTACAAATGACTTTAAAAAACATGGAAATATTTTTTTATAAATTTTAGGGAGAAAGTGGATTTTCTTAGAATTATTTTTTCCGTTTTTTATTAAAATTATTCAGAAGGAAGTTAATTTTGGCAGAAATAAACAAGATGCATTACATATATAATAATTATGAAAATTAATCAGACCTGTATAACCGGCCCCATATACTGATATATATCGTGACAGTAGTTTATATGGGCAGCAGTGACGCGATGCATGAACACGCATTACGTAATTGTGTACTATATATGTGTTTTAAAGTCCGACAGAAAATCACTAGAATACCTGGTCATGTCACCTCACAATAACTCTGGCAATAATTCCGTTAGTCATACTGATAATCAAATTAGGGAAGGACCGAATCATAAACAAATGTATTACATAAAAGTGTTATGAACAAAATGATATTTTGAAAACTGTTGAACTATGAAAGGATTTAAAAAAATAATCTTATTTATAATCCCATACATGTATTTGAATCATAAACTTAGAAAAAAAAACAGTTTAAAAACGACTGACTATAGTTGGCAGTAGTCCTTTTGTGACAGACTCAGTTAATGTTTTTCAAGGGTATCATTTGCGCCATTTTTTCTTTCAAATATATCAATTGCGCCAATATTCGGAAATTATTTGCATCAGTTTACTTGTGACACATTTGTATCATACATAATAACGATAGACAAATATTTGATGATAGTGCGTTGGTTTCGCCATCCGTAAGTGCTAAAATCCCATCTACCGAAAGACGTACAACTAATGGAGCAGAGGCATTCTACAATAATTACAATGAACTGTTTATGGATCCCATCCGTCAATATTTGTGTTTTTTGACAAAATAGGCAAGCGACAAGCTATTACATATATTAAATTGCGAAATACTTATGCAGCAGCAGTAACAGTCAGGATTCTACTTCGTCAAAATTATCTCCCCATTACGCCAGTTCATTTTCACAATCGTAGAAATTGAAGTCATTGTAGGGATGACGCGCTACCAATTTTGCTCTTGGAAACCGATAAATTTATCCACATTGCACCATTACGATCCTTATATGTCAGTTGTATTTTAAAAGACAAATGTATCAACTAGCTAATGAGCATCAGTTAATGATCTAGTCTGCATTGATTCAACTTAAAACTATTGTCTGATCGGTTGTCAGGTGGAATTTTCGAAAATTCATAAACATTTAAAAAAATTCTAATTTAATATTTCGTGGAAGGGCAGACTAGATTTTTTTAGTGGTTGAAGACTATAACCCCTTGTTATCACACACAAAAAAATATAATTTTTCGAAGATATGCATTTTCATCATCCAACTTGAAAGACTGTCGTCAACTCAAGTACTTTCAGTAAAAAAATAGCTATTTGAACACACCTACTCTGTTTTTGTGATTCATTAGTGAGTATATCACTTGACCCATATATTTCATCTTTTAGTACTGTGATTTTTTTTATGTTATAAAGTCAACCTGTAGCTTTGATATATAAAAATGATAGAATCTGAAGCGAGACGATGTATGAGATATTCTTGTTTTCCGTCCGTGGTAATTTTATTTTAAAAATCAGAGATTATGCATTTTCTACATCCAACTTGAAAGATACCCATGTCGTCGACTTGATATCTAATTGTTCTGCTCAACTATGTACTAAATAAATTGAAAACTTATGCAAATGGTGTTTTTAAAATAAAACACTTCTTAATTGAGAAGAAAATTGTAATTTTGTTTGTTTCTATTAACTTTTAAAAAATTTGTCATTATAGTAAACATTACAGTAAACATTTCTCGCCTTCTCTAACAAAGAGCTTCGCTTCTTTTGTTCTATTTCAACCGGGTTTCCGACTGAGTAAGAAGTAAACATGTTTCAGAGTAAATGGGGAATGTGTCCATGGGACACAGACGATGCACCCGCTTGCATATCATATATCATTTTCATTATTCATTTGTAACGGAGTATAACAACTCCGGGATCCAGAACGGTTTCAGTGACGCTACCAAAATTCGAACTTATCTCTATGTGTTGTGGTATAAGTTTCCTAACATTTGGTAAAGTCAAACCTTCATGTACGTAAGAGAACGGAAACGAAAATTTCAGCATGTTTCCCATTTGTAAAAGAACATAACTCTAGAATGGTTTAAATGACACCTACAAAATTTAAACTTGATCTTTGTTTTGTGGTAACAAGCATTGTGTATACACAGTGTGGGAACGAAACTGTACGGTTTTCTCATTAGTTTAAACATATTTTATTGTCTAGATATACAATAGTGTTGGATTCCAGTTATAACAACTTAAGATAATCCTCTCCAAATATAAAGTACAATCTACAAAGTTTCAAGATGACAACAATTATATATTTCAGTATAGTTTGAAAAATATATACAATAAATATATTATGTTTACACAATAACAGCTGGATACGAGTACACTTTAAAATACAGTAATATTAATCAAAGAATCTTTTTGTATGGCGAATATAACTATGTACATTTCTGAAAAGGATTGTGTTTTGTTCAACAGTAATTTCGTCTGTTCAAAATAAAATATGTTCTATGGATATAACATCTAAGTGCTGACAGTTTTCTAATTTTTTTGTCATTTGGGAGACTGTCAAGCATAGCTCCGACATTTGAAAAATAAGTTGCTTGATGGAAACTTTGATGAACTCTAATATTACTTAATGACGTTTCTGCTTCAAATTTTGGTATCTAAATCATTTTCTATGTAAATATGAACCAATTAGATAATAAAAAATAAAGATATTTCCACCCAAACGTTTTTCTTAGAATGGTGGAGCTCCGAGTAAAACGATTGAAACTGTCTCACAACAGCGATCAAAAATGTCAAATAAACATCGAAAAAACAATCGTTTCTACCAGACTTTTCACGTGTACCTTTTCTGATATATAGTCTCATCTGTCTGAAAGTTTCAAAGCCATTGTCCCCGAAGAATTCGAAATATATTCCTTTTCTCTATGTCAGATATGTTTATTGACTGTACAATCGCTTGCACATCTACTGTACAATCACTTGGAGCTTTCATACACAATCGATTGACACAAGTTTTATTAAAAACATAGAATATGCATTTCATTGGTTGTTCCTTTTCTGTCCTATAATATTCATCTATGGTGTTTGAAATGAAAATTAATTTATTACACACAGGTATAGAAAACTTCAAGCTAGTGTGGGGTCATGTCAGGTCACAGGCCGGACTATCCTGTTCAAGATTGTGTATTGCATGGTAGATTGCTGCTTTAGTGTCTTTTATTGATCATTCCGATCATAGTCAAATAACTACAGAAATAGAGAAATAAATGAAGAAAAAAGAAAAAGGAAAAAAATGGAAATACAATCTTTCAATTAAACACTTAATACAGTATATGTATATATAACTCGTATACTCCCAGTCCGGGGTTATTCCAGGTCACGGTCCGGACTCACCTAGTATTATTTCGTTGATTCTCAGATAAAAGTCTTTTGTTAATTTTTTCGATGACAATCCAATAAGGAAAAAGTTGAATGAATAAAAATGAATAAGTTCGTCTCATCAAATAATTTGTGATGTTTTTATATCTCTATCGATGTCTATAGTTTGCGAATACACCTAGTCCGGGGTTACTTCAAGTCACCATCCGGACTCGCCTATTATAATTATATTTATTGTTAAATGTCGGATAAATATCTTATAAATTTCTTATGTATTACATGCTTGATCAAATGTCCCGTCAATATACTTTACGACAATAAACAGTTTACATACAGTTAGTCGTCGTAATGCAATACACGCAGGTATAGTAAACTTCAAGCTAGTCCGGGGTCATGTCAGGTCACAGTCCGGACTCACCTGTTCAAGAATGTGTATTACATTGTTGAACGCCGCTTAAGTGTCGTTTATTGATTTTTCCGATGACAATCGAATAACAATAGAAATAGAGAAATGAATAAAGGAAAAGAAAAAAGCAAAAAGGGAAAAAAATCTTTCCATTAAACAAATATTTTAGTATATTTATATACAATCCGTATACTCCTGGTCCGGGGTTATATCAGGTCACAGTCCGGACTCGCCTAATTTTAATTTGTTGATTCTCGGGTACACGTCTTTCATTAATGTTTCCGACGACAATCCAATAAGGAAAAAGTTGAATTATTAAAAATGAATAAGTTCGTCTCATCAAATAATTTGTGAAGTTTTTATATCTCTATCGATGTCTATAGTTTGCGAATACACCTAGTCCGGGGTTACTTCAGGTCACCATCCGGACTCGCCTATTATAATTATATTTTTCGTTAAATGTCGGATAAATATCTTATAAATTTCTTGTGTATTACATGCTTGATCAAATGTCCCGTCAATATACTTTACGACAATAAACAGTTTACATACAGTTAGTCGTCGTAATGCAATACACGCAGGTATAGTAAACTTCAAGCTAGTCCGGGGTCATGTCAGGTCACAGTCCGGACTCACCTGTTCAAGAATGTGTATTACATTGTTGAACGCCGCTTAAGTGTCGTTTATTGATTTTTCCGATGACAATCGAATAACAATAGAAATAGAGAAATGAATAAAGGAAAAGAAAAAAGCAAAAAGGGAAAAAAAATCTTTCAATTAAACAAATAATTTAGTATATTTATATACAATCCGTATACTCCTGGTCCGGGGTTATATCAGGTCACAGTCCGGACTCGCCTAATTTTAATTTGTTGATTCTCGGGTACACGTCTTTCATAAATGTTTCCGACGACAATCCAATAAGGAAAAAGTTGAATGAATAAAAATGAATAAGTTCGTCTCATCAAATAATTTGTGAAGTTTTTATATCTCTATCGATGTCTATAGTTTGCGAATACACCTAGTCCGGGGTTACTTCAGGTCACCATCCGGACTCGCCTATTATAATTATATTTTTCGTTAAATGTCGGATAAATATCTTATAAATTTCTTATGTATTACATGCTTGATCAAATGTCCCGTCAATATACTTTACGACAATAAACAGTTTACATACAGTTAGTCGTCGTAATGCAATACACGCAGGTATAGTAAACTTCAAGCTAGTCCGGGGTCATGTCAGGTCACAGTCCGGACTCACCTGTTCAAGAATGTGTATTACATTGTTGAACGCCGCTTAAGTGTCGTTTATTGATTTTTCCGATGACAATCGAATAACAATAGAAATAGAGAAATGAATAAAGGAAAAGAAAAAAGCAAAAAGGGAAAAAAAATCTTTCAATTAAACAAATAATTTAGTATATTTATATACATTAATCCGTATACTCCTGGTCCGGGGTTATATCAGGTCACAGTCCGGACTCGCCTAATTCTAATTTGTTGATTCTCGGGTACACGTCTTTCATTAATGTTTCCGACGACAATCCAATAAGGAAAAAGTTGAATGAATAAAAATGAATAAGTTCGTCTCATCAAATAATTTGTGAAGTTTTTATATCTCTATCGATGTCTATAGTTTGCGAATACACCTAGTCCGGGGTTACTTCAGGTCACCATCCGGACTCGCCTATTATAATTATATTTTTCGTTAAATGTCGGATAAATATCTTATAAATTTCTTATGTATTACATGCTTGATCAAATGTCCCGTCAATATACTTTACGACAATAAACAGTTTACATACAGTTAGTCGTCGTAATGCAATACACGCAGGTATAGTAAACTTCAAGCTAGTCCGGGGTCATGTCAGGTCACAGTCCGGACTCACCTGTTCAAGAATGTGTATTACATTGTTGAACGCCGCTTAAGTGTCGTTTATTGATTTTTCCGATGACAATCGAATAACAATAGAAATAGAGAAATGAATAAAGGAAAAGATAAAAGCAAAAAGGGAAAAAAAATCTTTCAATTAAACAAATAATTTAGTATATTTATATACAATCCGTATACTCCTGGTCCGGGGTTATATCAGGTCACATTCCGGACTCGCCTAATTTTAATTTGTTGATTCTCGGGTACACGTCTTTCATAAATGTTTCCGACGACAATCCAATAAGGAAAAAGTTGAATGAATAAAAATGAATAAGTTCGTCTCATCAAATAATTTGTGAAGTTTTTATATCTCTATCGATGTCTATAGTTTGCGAATACACCTAGTCCGGGGTTACTTCAGGTCACCATCCGGACTCGCCTATTATAATTATATTTTTCGTTAAATGTCGGATAAATATCTTATAAATTTCTTATGTATTACATGCTTGATCAAATGTCCCGTCAATATACTTTACGACAATAAACAGTTTACATACAGTTAGTCGTCGTAATGCAATACACGCAGGTATAGTAAACTTCAAGCTAGTCCGGGGTCATGTCAGGTCACAGTCCGGACTCACCTGTTCAAGAATGTGTATTACATTGTTGAACGCCGCTTAAGTGTCGTTTATTGATTTTTCCGATGACAATCGAATAACAATAGAAATAGAGAAATGAATAAAGGAAAAGAAAAAAGCAAAAAGGGAAAAAAAATCTTTCAATTAAACAAATAATTTAGTATATTTATATACAATCTGTATACTCCTGGTCCGGGGTTATATCAGGTCACAGTCCGGACTCGCCTAATTTTAATTTGTTGATTCTCGGGTACACGTCTTTCATTAATGTTTCCGACGACAATCCAATAAGGAAAAAGTTGAATGAATAAAAATGAATAAGTTCGTCTCATCAAATAATTTGTGAAGTTTTTATATCTCTATCGATGTCTATAGTTTGCGAATACACCTAGTCCGGGGTTACTTCAGGTCACCATCCGGACTCGCCTATTATAATTATATTTTTCGTTAAATGTCGGATAAATATCTTATAAATTTCTTATGTATTACATGCTTGATCAAATGTCCCGTCAATATACTTTACGACAATAAACAGTTTACATACAGTTAGTCGTCGTAATGCAATACACGCAGGTATAGTAAACTTCAAGCTAGTCCGGGGTCATGTCAGGTCACAGTCCGGACTCACCTGTTCAAGAATGTGTATTACATTGTTGAACGCCGCTTAAGTGTCGTTTATTGATTTTTCCGATGACAATCGAATAACAATAGAAATAGAGAAATGAATAAAGGAAAAGAAAAAAGCAAAAAGGGAAAAAAAATCTTTCAATTAAACAAATAATTTAGTATATTTATATACAATCCGTATACTCCTGGTCCGGGGTTATATCAGGTCACAGTCCGGACTCGCCTAATTTTAATTTGTTGATTCTCGGGTACACATCTTTCATTAATGTTTCCGACGACAATCCAATAAGGAAAAAGTTGAATGAATAAAAATGAATAAGTTCGTCTCATCAAATAATTTGTGAAGTTTTTATATCTCTATCGATGTCTATAGTTTGCGAATACACCTAGTCCGGGGTTACTTCAGGTCACCATCCGGACTCGCCTATTATAATTATATTTTTCGTTAAATGTCGGATAAATATCTTATAAATTTCTTATGTATTACATGCTTGATCAAATGTCCCGTCAATATACTTTACGACAATAAACAGTTTACATACAGTTAGTCGTCGTAATGCAATACACGCAGGTATAGTAAACTTCAAGCTAGTCCGGGGTCATGTCAGGTCACAGTCCGGACTCACCTGTTCAAGATTGTGTATAACATGGATGATCGATCGCTGCTTAAATTTTATTGGAGCAATTCCAACTTTGTTTCATCCAATCAGGAGCCACAGAAGATTTTATTCAGAGTACCATCTTGGGGTAAAAAATATCCCGGTTAACGTGTAACACAAGATTATTTCTGTATTTCTTACCAAAGAAATACTACTGATACGGAGATTACGAGTGAATAATTCATTTATAAGTGATGTATCTTAGTTTATTTTGACAATGGCTGCTAAAATAAAATTATTTCACTTTATTGAACATTTTTATTTATTATTTCATTATATCTCGGAGCTAATGCCCCTTGAAATCTGACTTCTATACATGCTTGATCATGATTGATAGTGTAGTCTTTGACACCTTTTGCGTGAAACATTGGATTGCTGAATTATTTTAATAGACTTTGTGATGACAATCAAATAAGAAAGTAAATCTTTTTTTTATTATTTTATTTATAAATACCATGTTATCGACAAGTGACGTGTTATTTGCGATGTTGATATAAGAATAAGAATGATGTGATGTGATGTGATTGCCAATGAGACAGCTGACAAAGAAGACCAAATGACACAGACATTTACAACTATAGGTCACCGTACGACACCAACTACAGATATGAGAATACTCGCAGTTACTGATCACAGCTAGTACAAAAAAGCAATCCATCATAGTTTTTACTTTGGTTATTTAAACACTGAATTACCAATAGCCTTAATGTATTTTGTAAGTAATTCCTGGTTGTGTCTTCTTTTTTCTTTTTCTTTCAATTAAACCAATATCCTAAAGCGAGTGTAAACCTTTGTCAATAATTCATTCTGAGGAACAGTATTAGAGAAGAATTTAGAGAAACAATTAAAACTCATAAGAAATCGAAGAAAACATATAAGTCTTAGAGATTATAATAACTCGGAGGAACAATAAAAAGTCATAAGGCTTCTGAGGAACAGCAAGAGATCATAAGAATTCGGAGGAACAATCAAAAGGCATAAGAATTCGGAGGAACAATAAAAAGTCATAAGAATTCTGAGGAACAATAAGATATAAATTTGGAGGAACAATAAGATATCATAAGAGTTCGGAGGAACAATAAGATATCATAAGAATTCGGAATTACAATAAGAGATCATAGGAATTCTTATGATACTAGTTGACAATTCATAACATATGTACAATTGGCTAACGAAAGTGGTTTATATTGATGAATAGAATGTGACATTCACCTGCAATTAACCTGTGCACAATCGGCGCAAATGAAAGATCGAAACTTTTAAAAATCGGCGCAAATGTCAAACACCCAATAAAACACGAGACTTTCATTAAACAGTGACATAACAACGCGTAATTGATGTTCTCATAACAGGAAACCAATATTAAAAGTGATTAATTAATACTGCCAAAACAATGTTTTAGAAAAGCAGGAATTCTATTTTTCCTTTAATGTCTAGAAGAAGAAAACAATACAAAAAAATATAACACTCGAATTTAATTTGCTTTCATTGATAATAAAAAGATTTTATTAATTTCAATAAAACAATAACGACAAAGGAATTATTATATATCTCTTCCTTACTTTACTTTACTCTTTTTAGTTCAATTTTGCGCTCGGAATGTGGATTTTTTTAAAAAAATTATATATACTGTAACTAATTATATGACAGTAATCTTAAAAAAAATCAAAGTGGTAAAAAACCCACAGTCCGGGTCCGGCATTCAGTCCGGGTCCGGCGGCCAGTCCGGGTCCGGGTCCGGGTTTCATACCAAAGTCTGTGTCCGGAGTCCGGTCCGGGTTTCAGTGCGTACCTTCCGTTGATGATCACCTAAAAACTACTCAAACGGCATCTTTGATCTTGTTATATTTTCTTTTGAAAAGAAAGAGTGAGATAAAACAAAATGAATAGAAATCAAAATTTTCTTAAATCTTTTGTATCCGAGAATAAACAATTTTGTCAGCTATAACCGACCTGAATAACGAAACTATTGATTGGAATTTACACTCTTGGAAAAGCCATAGGATTTTTTTTTAATTGAAACAATTGAATAAGTAAAAATAATATCATTATAATAATAAAAGACTGTGACATACAAACACATCGATCTGATACTAGAATATCGATCCCCTTGCCATATTCACCCGGATTTATTTTAGCTTTACCAAGCTTAGCAAGAGTTGTGTCCCTTAGATTGTCGAACTTCCGGTGTTTGTTTGAGTCGAACTACGTGTATCTCGAAATATTTCTCTGGTCCGGCTGACTTCGACATAACGAGAGTCGACTGTATATTAAGTTTCATGAAATTTAGATAAGTCATTCTCAAGTTACGGTGCGACATGTTTACGCCGGACAGACAGACAGACGGACGGACGGACGGACGGACGGACGGACGGACAGACAGACAGACAGACAGACAGACAGACAGACAGACAGACAGACAGACAGACAGACAGACAGACAGACAGACAGACAGACAGACAGACAGACAGACAGACAGACAGACAGACAGACAGACAGACAGACAGACAGACAGACAGACAGACAGACAGACAGACAGACAGACAGACAGACAGACAGACAGACAGACAGACAGACAGACAGACAGACAGACAGACAGACAGGCAGACAGACAGACAGACAGACGGAGGGACACCGGACATTTGTATACCATTATACCTCCCGTCAAAATTTTGACGGGCGTATAAAAAGTAAGATCTGTTAATTTGCAAGTTTATGAGTTAATCTACTACAACGACTCAAAAAAGGGACGTCCTTTGGGTCCAGACTTTTTGAGTACTCGGACTAAGAAGACATACAATCAAAATACTGGATTTGTTGTTTAGAGTACACATTTTGTTGTCTAAGTACTGAGTAAAGTTTTATGATAGGAAACGTTGGATTAAGGGCAATCCTAAATATTCATCACATTGCAGAAACCTTAAATCCTCTCCCCTCCATGTCATCTATATTAAAACTTACTTCCAACTGGAAGTGTGTGTCAGTTCCCTCCAATGGTATCAGAAATCCTTCAGAAAATACGTCTTTCAACTTTTTACAAGCTAGCCCTGAAAAATATTTAATGTTCAATAAAAAAAACAAGAAAGACACAAAAGAAACAAAAGAAACATATTTATTTTTGAAATGAAATTTGTTAAAAACTAAATATTGAACTAACTAAGAAGCATCCCATCAATAGCTAGGTGTCCTCCTCAAGAAATTAATGCCATGTTCTATTACATTACAGCTTCAAATTATATGCTCAAGTATTGCAGTATGTACAAAATTACATTTTTTTACAAATCTTAAAACAAACAATAGTGTGGAAGTTAATATAGAAAGCTAAAGATAAGACCTTTATATTTGTCCACAGTAATAATCAAAGAGCTGATAGCTTTGAGGTGGAAGACGGTGAATAAAAGGTAACTTGAAATATCATATAAGCAGCCCCACTAACCCAGCCTGCTTTGTTCAATTATCGTCATGACATATTTTTTTTCTTCAAGCAAGAATAAGTCATAAGTACATGGATTTCCCATCCGTACAATCATTTTCTATGTTCAGTGGACTATGAAAATTAGGTAAAATCTTTAATTTGGCAGTAAAATCAGAAAGATCATATCATAAGGAATACATGTGTACTAAGTTTCAAGTTGATTGGATTTCAACTTCATCAAAAACTACCTTGACCATAAACTTTAACCTGATTCAGGACAGACGGACAGACCAGAAAACATAATGCCCATAAATGGGGCATAAAAATAGTAAGATTTGTTACATACCTGCCAACGTTTGAATGTTCCCATGGGGGTTTTTAGTGCGCGACAACAATTTTAATGGTTACAATTTTTAGCGAAGTATTTTGCACGATCTGGATTGTCTAGAAAAAGTGTCATATTTGTATGATGAACTTACATGCTTTTTTCTTAAGTCTGTTTGCATGATTCTAGTTATTAAATCAGTAGAAAAGATGAACATGTAGCTAGCAGACCCGGGTTTATTTTCTTGTGTAAGAATATTAGATGCTTGTTGAAATTTCCAATTTTGAATTATGCACCTTTAACAGGTTGGGAACAACACTCCAAATGAGGGATAACCCTCATTGGAAGAACATTACAATCTGTAAAAAATGAGCACCTTTATATTCATATTATTTGATGAAACTTTCCCCCAAGAACATAATGCATCTATAAAGTATTAAATGGTCAAAACATGTCAAAAGAATTTTGTGATGTTTCTAAACTTATATCTTCTTTATAAATTTGACCCCTCATTTAGAAAAGTTGTTCCAAATATAATGAATTTTCCCACTTTTGAGTTAAAAATCTTAAAAATGTTCTTTCTTTTTTTTTCAACAGTAAAATGACCCCTTGTTTTAGGGACAGTCACTCATTTAAGGGACACCACTCATACTGAGGGGGGGGGGGGGGGGTCCCAACTTATTTGTTGGTCTTTGTGAAAAAAGAATAGGTAACCTTGCCCTTTAAATGATTTAATGGAATATAAAAATAAAATATGTTACAACAAGTATTATGTCAATAAATTAGTGAAAAAAAATACTATTTATTATCTTAATGGTAGTACTGCATCATTGAATTTTGTCAATCAGCCATGCTTTTATCCTTCAGTTGTGTAAGAACCTGCTTGCAGATGAAAATTCACATGCCATGTTCACGATTTTACAACTAGATGAAAACAACACAATTTCAAAATCTAGCATGTTAGAATAATCTTCAGAGAAAACGTTTTTTATTGGCTTATTAATTGATCATTTGATTGGCTGAACACAATTGTCTTACCTTGGGAACAAAATAAGGAACAGATGATTTTCACTAAATCATGTTTTAACGATACCTTTAATATTAATATTTTTTAGTAAATGCAAGGACGTATAATATTATAAAATGTCTTTTGGTAAGAGTAAAGAGAATAAACACAGGGCGAACAAGTTGTCCCGATACCAAATTCATGCATGCGTACTAAAAATATCTACGGTAAAAACATCCGGTTACAAGTAAACAAATAACTATCCTGGTTCCCGGTACTACGTTCCAGGTATTAGCAATTAGCCATACTCTTTCAGGATATTGGTATATGTGTAACATACTTAATATTGCGATCTAACAAATAATGTCCATGTACATGAGACGAAATCTAATAATTTACATAAATAAAAGGGTACGGTACATATTTATGATAGTGATTGTTTTTCAATCCTAATTTACAAATTAAATGATTCAGATGCTTAATTGTGTGTAAAAATCAGTGTCAGGAATCATAAGTTGTTATGAAATTGTAATACACAGAAACAAATGCGGCATACGGAGGTTCAATGATTTTAAAGTCGGCACCATAGGCCTTCAGAAGACTTAAAGTCTTCTTCCACCAAAAAAGAAACAATTGTTCTGCCAGATTTTTCAATAGAAAATCAACCATGCAGATTGTTCATCTTATTACACATGCTAACACTTCAAGTGGTGTTTTTTTTTTCTTGTATCAAATGTGATTAACATTACTCAAAAGTGGAATATGGCTTTTAAATGTCAGAAGACAGCAGATATGTTTCATGTAAAACAAATTATAATTGTTAGTGTGCATTTTCAAATTGCTCATCACATAGTAGAATTGATCAAGTAAAATAAAAGAAATGTAATCTGAGAACATTGTGACAGAAAAGGTTGTGTTACCCTATCTATCCTTTATGTGAAACCATGGAAGTATTTTTTTGACAGGAACTCCAACAAGCGGACTTCAAACGTTTATAGTGCGATGCTGCAAAATCGTTAAGTATCTGTTAATTAACTCGACATGTCTTATGGATGCATGGGTTCCGATCAAATTTTTGGAACCTCGTGAATGATCGTAATTACGGAACATACCGAAATAACCGGATGTGTACTTAATTGTCATTTTTACGGGTTTTGCTGCTTAAAAACAAATAAAAAGAAAAGAAACAAAATCCCCGCGACTGTTTTCACCAAATGAAAAAAAAATGAAGAGTAAAAATTCTCACAAGCCATAAACATTTCAGTTTAAATTGCAATCAATTTTAAAATAGACAGTAATTATTATCGCGTTTTACTGCTAACTTTGACAAATATTTTAATGAAGACATTAGTGTTTAATGAAAGAATTTAAAACAAAAATTTAATCCAAAAGTTGGCCGGGGTTAAAGAGCTTTGATCCGAAAAAAATATCATATATTTTGATTTATTGTTTACTGAAAGTCCAATGGCAAATATTTCATGCAATTAAACAAGAAACAGAAACATAAATTGCTTAGCATACGGTGTAAGATGTTTCAGAACTGTTAAGCTTTAAAACACATAAATAAATTATAATTTGGTTTCCATGATAAAAAAAATAATTAAACTGCTTAGGGCCCATCATGGTGATCGTTCTTTAAATGCATCCAGAAATATTAAAAGCCATCCGTAAAAAAATAATCTGTTAGACGTCAGATTGAGTAATCTCGGACTAGGTTGAATGTTTAAGGTTGTTTACAACTTTGGAATTATCATAAAAGGTGTAACAATTCATCTGCATGTCTCGTAACCTGATATTGCTATGTAGAGGTCATCACATGCGTGTAATTATTAACCTCTTTTAGTCTTTAAAACATATTTGATGAATAAGTTAACAACATTTTACGATAGAGAAAACCATAAATATTTTTGCAACACTCGATAAAAGTTTACATTCTTTAACTTAAAATTTGAGTTATCTGGCACCATCTGGCACACTACAAGCGCATCACATTATTTTCTGCAAACACTCTAAATGATTAAAACATACTCAACAAAACTTAAAATAAGCTTGCCCTCTTTCCGAATGCAGTTAATTTTCTTATGTCATTCTGTTAAATATGGACCGATTTTTTCGATCTTTTCAGCATTGTTCTTCATTTATTGATAGGAAACAGGTGTTGTTATTCATGTGGCGATTCACAAATAACCATGGAAGTTTCCGTGTTTATTTACATTGGTAGGTAGATAAGACAATCGATATCAAATCACGTGATAAGACCAGCTTCAGTAAAAAGAACAGGCGAAGGCGGCATCACAGATACCCCACAAAGGAGTTATCGCGTACTTGACAAACTGAGTCAGAACCTTTTATTTTCATTAAGAAATCAGTGGGATGGGAATGTGCTAATTTTTCGTTGGAGTTCCTGTCAATATAATACTTCCATGGTGGAACAAAGTAATAAAATTGTAGTTATCCCAAAAATTCTGATAAATGAATTAGAGTTACCTCCCATTAAACACATGTATAATGTAAGAAATCATTTTTGGAAGTTTAAAATTTATTCAATATGACTAACAAATGAAAAGAAGTGACATATGATAAACATGGGCATTAAGATTTCCTTTTTTTATACTTTAAAATTCGGAATATAAATATATATCTAATGGCTAAACTTGGGAAATGATATCAGCAAATTTTATCAAAGGTTAAATTATTGGCAAGCTTTGTAAATAAATGTGAAATTTTTAAATACCACTAAGTGAAATAAATACTCTTCTGAACAGTTCCAAAAATCATGCCCCGTTTAATTTATAATTATGTATCATATTCTCAGGTATCATCGGTCATTTAAATGTTTACTGGTTACCTAGATCAGGTATAAACATGTCTCAATTAACTTCCTGGTAGGATGACATTGACAAAAAAGAGACACAAAAAGAAAGTAAAAATAAAATGTTACAGATGAAGTGGTATTGACTCAAAACAATAGGTAGGAATTAGAAAATTATTGATAATTGAAAGTCAAATTTATTATCAAGGTTACATTTAGTGTTTTAAATTGATCAATTAATCGTATGTTTTATGGATAAATCTTCACTTATATGTTTTCATTAAATATATGTATGCCCCGTGCATCATTCTGTATTACTATTGAATAAAAAAAGACCTATAAAAAGCTTTAATATGGAGGCAGTTTATATAAATGTGCAAGGTGTGAAGTGACACATAGCTGCTGTCAACTAAGTAATTTTGTCTCCGATAAATAGTAGCCTCATTTTTTGTCCTGTACAGTCCAGAAAATGGCCATTGTTATCTTATAGTTCATTTCTGTGCATGTTGCATTTTTGTGTTTCTGTTGTGTCGTTGTTCTCCTTTTATATTTGATGTGTTTCCCTCAGTTTTAGTTTGTAACCTGGAATTGTTTTTTCTCAATTGATTTATGAATTTCGAAACAGCGGTATACTACTGTTGTGTTTCTTTTGCACTTATAAAAAAAATCATCTCCTAATTCTGCAGTTAATAAATTCTATGGGAATATTAGTTACTAATAGTTGACAAATTGTTTCTATTTTAAATTTATTGATGTTTGGGAACTTCTTTAGAGACTTTAAATACAGGTAGGTCAAAAAGAGCTGTTATATCCTATTTTTAAGCATTTTTGTTGTTGACCTTTCTTTAAAAAAAGTTCAATGACCAATTTTTTGTTTTAGTAAAAAAAAAACAAGGGGACTAATTCTATTTATTACTAACTGACAATTACTGACAATTACAGTAGTGTACCCTTTTTATATATCTTATCCTGATAATTTTTTTTTTTTTTAAGCAAACATATATTTCTTTTTACTAAGGTTTTCAGGATTATAGGCAAAAAATGACTAAAAATGTCCACTGGAGATTTCGGCCATTATGGCATTGTCTTGCTAATCATTTGTGCTATTTAAATTTCTATCTATACCATGTATACAGTTTTCAAGATGATATTAAAAAATTGGGAAAACCATCATTAAACGGCAACAACTTCATAAAGAAATTGACAACTGATGTAAGTTATACAGGCTTATTTGCAGATCTTGTCTTGCTGATGAAGTTTCCATCTTCTATTACAGTTTTTAAGATATCAGAACAAAACAGAATCATCATGTGATATCAATATCAGAAGTGATTATTAACTTTCCAACCGAGGGATCAAAATGGAGTGTGACAAACATAAGCAACCGCTCCACTTGTACTGTCCCAATCATTTAATGCCATCCTGTGATGTATGTATTTCCACTAGTCATTCCAAATGTCCTGGAATAACAAGTTTAGCCAGCGTAGTGGAGAAAACCAAAATTGAAAAATCTAAAGTGATTGTAGAGAAAGACATAAATCATTTCTTATCTATTCTTGACCAATTAGTGACCAGCAAATCAAAAACCATAAAAACAGGAGAAAATCATTGCATAGGCATAAAGAAATCCATTAATGAGATTAGAAAGGAAATGAACAAACATTTAGACCACCTGGAGGAGAAGTTATGTCAAGAAGCTGATATCATGTGGAATAAAGAAAGATCAAAAGCAACTGATTTCATCTCAGAAATTGAAGGGAAAAGGCAAAACTTGAAGGAAGTGAAAGAACATTTACAAACACTCACAACAAATACTTCCAAACTGCAATCATTTCTTGGTGTACATAAGATTGAACAGCAGGTACATCAATGTCAACGTTATATTGAAGATCTAGAAGATGATGAGAGAACCAAAGAATTTGACATCAAAATGAAGCAAAATAGTGAGATAGAAAACATACTAAGCAAATTAGTTTCCTTGGAATCTTTAGGCGAAGTAATAGTTGATAAGACAGATATAAACTTGTATGAAGAAACAAGTTTGAGGAGGAAAGCACAAGTAAAATCACAAGAACAATCCAACATAAACAACATGACAATGAATAATGAGACAAAGATAAAGATCAACATAGGGAAGACTATTAGTGACATGATTTGTCTGATTGATGGAAGAGTTATAGTAGTTGAATCCTTTGGTAAAGTTAACCTACTTAGTTCTGATGGCAAACTTCAGAAACAGTTACCTATACCTGGTGAAGCCTTCAGTGTGACACAGATCAATGAGGACACTATTGCCATAACTTATCCTAGTGAGAAAGCCATTAAGATCTTCAATATGGAGAATGAAACAGTTATTAAAGTTTTCAAATTAGAAAAAGGATGCTATGGTTTATCATTTTCAAATAATTCCCTGGCTGTAGGTTTGAATAAAGATGAAATCCGTATTATAGACTTGGAAGGAAATACACTGAAGTCAATACAAGTTCAGAGTGAATCATTCCTGTTTAATCTTGTTTACTGTAACAAAAGAGTAATCTATAGTGACTATCAAGGTAAAGCAGTATACTGTGTTGATGAATCAAGTAAACAGATCTGGCAGTATAAACAGGATTTAACAGAACCACGTGGACTTTGTATAGATACTTATGGTAACATTATTGCAGCAGACTGTGACTCTCATAGAATAATAGTAATATCAAAAGATGGCCAAGATAGTAAAGTACTGATGAGTAAGGAGGATGGACTAGAGTATCCAAAGTGTTTCTGTTTTAAACATAATGAGTCTTCAGGTTTTATTTGTGATTACAATGGCAGATACTTCACCAAATTTAATTTGTCATTTGAATAACATATTTACTGAGATATCACATGAATATTGTTTTCTATGTAAGTAAGAAATCTAAAAACAGTGGTAATATTTAATATTGTGAAGTAGGAATTTGATAGTTATCATGTAGACATGTGGTAAGATATTTGTTCTTGTTGAGTTGTTGGGTTACTGTCTAATTAATATCAACATCACATATCCTTATACTCCTAAGCAGTGATACTTGGTGTGAAGTTTGAATGAGTATTATGTAATGTGTGTAGATACTTGTTTTTATTGTGTTGTTGGATTACTGTCTAATTTTAAAATGTCAACATCAAATATCCTTATATTCCTAAGTGGTGATATTTGGTGTAAAAATTGCATGTGAGAGAAAATATAGGCAAGTCTGAAGATGTATGTTTTTGTTTTGGATTTGGGTTTCTGTCAAATTAATGTTGACATTAAATATCCTTATATTCCTTATAAATATTATTTGGCGTGAAGTTACAATTAGAGAAGTAATGCAGACATGTGTGTAGATGTGTGTTTTTTTAGTTGTTGGATTAATCTCTAATCACCGTCTGCATAACATCTCCTTATATTCCATAGTTGTGGTATTTGATGTAAAGTTTTAATGTCAGTGTAAACGAAGACATTATGTGTAGAAAGCTGTAGATGCATGTTTTTTGTTGTGTTGATGGGCTTCTGTCTAACTAATGTTAACATCAAATATCCTGGTATTCGTTAGTTGAATTATTTAGTGTTTGAATATCAGACAAGAGCTGTCAAAATGACAGTAAATCGGATTCTTTAACATTTATTTGTGTTCTGGCATTTATCAATATTACAAGGACCAAAACTCCTAATAGGTAAAATTTATGATTATCAATATCAAACTTGACTTCCATGTTGTCAACAATAACAACATATAAACTAGATAGAAAATGACCCTCTAGCAGGACAAACTGTGTGCCCTTAATGCATAAAGTAAGAAAAAATTACTAAGTCCACCTACCTAGGATTTTGAAAATATCTAAAACTTTCAAGAACCGTAACTCCTGAACGGTAAAAGTCAAAATCGTCATTATTGAACTTGACCTCCATTTTGTTGTCAGTAACACCATATTAAAATTTTAAAAGGTTTGGTTGAACGGTTCATGAGTAAATGCACGGACACAACATTTTTTAAACTTTCAAGAACCGTAACTCCTGAACGGTAAAAGTCAAAATCGTCATGATTGAATTGACCTCCATTTTGTTGTCAGTAACAACATATTAAAATTCTAAAAGGTTTGGTTGACTGGTTCATGAGTAAATGCACGGACATGACATTTTTTAAACTTTCAAGAACCGTAACTCCTGAACGGTAAAAGTCAAAATCGTCATTATTGAACTTGACCTCCATTATGTTGTCAGTAACAACATATTAAAATTTTAAAAAGTTTGGTTGAACGGTTCATGAGTAAATGCACGGACACAACATTTTTTAAACTTTCAAGAACCGTAACTCCTGAACGGTAAAAGTCAAAATCGTCATTATTGAACTTGACCTCCATTTTGTTGTCAGTAACAACATATTAAAATTTTAAAAGGTTTGGTTGAACGCTTCATGAGTAAATGTACGGACAAAATTCACCTAATCACCGTCTGCATAACATCTCCTTATATTCCATAGTTGTGGTATTTGATGTAAAGTTTAATTGTAAGTGTAAACAAAGACATGTGTGTAGAAAGCTGTAGATGTATGTTTTTTGTTATGTTGATGGGCTTCTGTCTAACTAAGGTAAACATAAAAAATCCTGGTATTCGTTAAGTGAATTATTTAGTGTTCGAATATCAGATAAAATGTAGACAAGTGTGTAAATGTATTTTTGGTGTGTTACTGGGCTACTATTGTGATATTTGGTGTGAAGTATAAATGTGAGAGGAAATAAGTGTGAAGATTTATGTTTTTATTTTACAGTTGGATTACTGTCTTATTAATGTTAACAGCAATACCCATATATTGTACTGTATGTTTTATGTCAACAACACATATCCTTGTATTCCTTTGTTATGGTATTTGGTGTGAAGTTTGAATGTGAGAGGAAATATAGGCAAGTGTGAAGCTGTATGTTTTTGTTCTGTTAACGATATGTTTAATGTCAACATCATTTTTTCTTATATTCCTTAGCAGAGAATTTTGGTGTGAAATTTGAATGTTAGAGATAATGTTGACATGTGTGTAAATGTTTGTTTTTGTTGTGCTGTTGGGTTACTGTCTTTTTAATGTCAGCAACACATATTCTTATATTCCTTTGTAATGGTATAAAATGTGTGAAATTTAAATGTGATAGGAAATATACACAAGTGTGAAGATGTATGTTTTTGTTGTGGTGTGGGTTATGGTCTAATTTAAAATCTCAACATCAAATATCCTTATATTCCTAAGAGCTAATATTTGGTGTGAAGTTTAAATGTGAGAGGTAAAGAAGACAAATGTGTTGATGTTTGTTTAATTTTATTGTGTGGTTAGGTTACTGTCTATTCAGTTATAACTTATTTCAATACTAAATGTCCTTATATTATTTAGTGATTATATTTGGTATAAAGTTTGAATGTGAGAGATACTGTTGATATGTGTGTAAATGCTTGTTTTGGTTGCTGATCATTTTGCTGTTTGCAGTTTTTCAAAGTTTTGGCAAAAAAAATCCCATAATTGATTATTTATTTTAATCTATTTACAGAAATAATTTTGATCATTTCATTGAGATTGGGTTTCTTTTTTGATTGCCATTTTGCACTTGTTTTTGATTCATAATCCTTTTCCTGTAATTAAAGTGCCTTCCCATTATAGTTTGATCATCCTGAGCACCATCCCAATAACTTCAGGAGGCTCGCGGGTATAAATCTTATTTTTTTGTAATATAGGATTTTGCTATATTTTTCCATATATGAACTTGATCATATACTTAATACAAAATTCTAATATGACGTGCTTCTTTAGCTTTGTAAACAACACTGTGATAAAATTCTCGATAAAATATACTTAGCACAGACTCAGAGATATGCACATAATGGCTGTTACAATATACTACATTTTGTACCCAGGTAAATATACATGTATTGGAACCTATTTGCAGACCCTTTGCCGATTTTATTGTTTTAAAAAGTGCAATTAAAGAAAGACAAAATAACTTTTATTCTAATTCGTATGCATAATAAAAAGAAGTAATGCACAAGAGCTCGGAGAAATCAACAAAATAAAAATTAAATGAAATTCCGCGAAAGTCTTTTAATCTTTTTGGCGCATTTAAGTCATTTCAAAACATGACGTCATACAAATGAAACCGCTAAAGTTGAAAGTTTTCTGTTACGTGAACCATCGGAATTCGTATGATATTGTATTAAAACTGATTTTTCAGGTAAATAGGTTTTGTTTTATTTTCTATTCTATTGCATTATTCGCATATTTACTCATTTCAGTAAGTCAGCATGGCGGCTCCTTAGTTACAAAATGTCAACTTTGGATTTGACGGAAGCTTATGAGAAAATATGTAAATTAAAAATGGCAAATGTTGGGTTTGAGAATTTAAAGAATTAAAAAAAAATACATTTCTAGCAGTTATTCACGAAATAACCTACACAAGCTACATATTTATAAAAATATTTGAGCTTTATCTAACAGGGATTAAAAAGAACAGCCACACACACAGCATACCCACCCTAGCTTCAGTTTTTTAATGACCGTATTTGCCTGGGCCGTGTGTAAATTTCCAACAATCTATGGCTTCCATGAATTATTTTTTAAATGAAATATAACTAGAGGCTCTCAAGAGCCTGTGTCGCTCACCTGTTACTGTATTTACTGATGTCGGCCATTTTGGTTGGTAGGCGGGGTCATTAGACACTTTTTTAAACAGATACCCTAGTAATGATTGTGGCCAAGTTTAAATTTGGCCCAGTAGTTTCAGAGAAGAAGATTTTTGTACAAGTTACAAAAAATGACGAAAAAATTGTTAAAATTGACTATAAAAGGCAATAACTCCTTAAGGGGTTGACTGACAATTTTGGTCATGTTGACTTATTTGTAGGTCTTATTTTGCTGAACATTATTGCTGTTTACAGTTTATCTCTATCTATAATAGTATTTAAGATAATAACCAAAAACTGCAAAATTTCCTTAAAATTACCAATTAAGGAGCAGCTACCCAACAACAGGTTGTTCGATTCGTCTGAAAATTTCTGGGCAGATAGATCTTGACCTGATCAACAATTTAGATTTGCTCTAAATGCTTTGGTTTTAAAGATATAAGCCAAAATATACATTTTACCCCTGTGTTCTATTTTAAGCCATGGCGGCCATCTTGGTTTGATGACCAGGTCATCGGACACATTTTTAAAACTAGATACCCCAAGGATGATTGTGGCCAAGTTTAGTTAAATTTGGCCCAGTAGTTTCAGAGGAGAAGATTTTTGTAAAAGTTTATGGACGATGAACGCCGGACGACAAATGATGAGAAAAGCTCACTTGACCTTTCAGGTCAGGTGAGCTAAATATGGTGTCACCTTGACCGAAAACTTTAACCTGGAGTGGGATGAACGGACGGACAGGCGAACGTAGGTGGGGCATAAAAATTCCAGATCCAGCTGACCCTTGATTTTTTTTGCTATCAAGTTTATAAGGAATGGAAAATGACAGAATACATTGAGTGATGAAAAAAGCTTGACATTAAAATTACTTATACCTCTCCAGTCTCTGAACTTAAGTTGTTCATCTTCCCAGAAGTCTTCTTCAGAAAACAATGCCTTTCTTGGGAAAATCTTCTTTGGATAAAAATCTTGTAGCATCTTGGCTGCATGGAGAATAGTCAACTGAAATCATAATAACTTAAAATAACTCCATGTATGACTGTGTAAATCTAAATAAACTGCCCTGTATAAGATTAAATATTCATTGATAGAATTTTCATAATTCAATGATTTCAGAATATTCTTACAAATCTATGCAAAACAATGTTAAAGTATTCAAAGGGAGACAATTTATGTTTCCTTCCTTTTGAACTTTACTATTTGGTGAATTACATTTGTCTCCCCTTAAATAAGCAAATATGGAAATTTGACTTCACAAAGAACCTACTAATGGTTTGTGTCATTTCTTAGTCAAGTTTTTTAGACAAGGTGTGTAGTCTATGGTTGTACATCTATTATTTGGAGAGTTGAGAGTTGGTGTTATGTGTGATCTGTTATATTCAATATTTTTGGTGATTTATTATTTTATTACAAGTATTAAATATATTTAATCATTGATAATTGCATTTTTTTTTTAAACATTACTGGTTTATAATCTCAACATGCAAACTAGATAACAAAATTTGGATGGGATTTAAAAACCAACCCCATTCATATATTGTTGTTTGGGAAAATCAATACAATATAAAAAAAGGAAGATGTGGTATGATTGCCAATGAGACAACTCTCCATAAGAAACCAAATGACACAGACATGAACAACTATAGGTCACTTTACAGCCTTCAACAATGAGCAAAGCCCATACCACATAGTCAGTTATAAAAGTCCATATACTTTAAAGGAAAATTTTACACCATTGATATATTTGACATTACAAAAATTTGATCCAAAACAGCATATATATATTAAAGAACATCAGTTGTTCGACCTGTTAGTCAAATGCGTTTTGTTTAAATATACTTTTTCACTTTTTTTGGTCTTTTGGAAAATGTTGTTTGTGCTGTTTTTAGACCCTTCTACAACGAAATTTGTTTTACATGCACACATATAAAAATTGCGGCTTTTATCCAACGCAATCATAGGTTTGAACGTAGTTTTTAATTCAGACTCGTTTATATATATATATATATATTATACTTATTCATATAATTATTTTCTGTGACTGTATCTTGCATTAATTTGTAGGATCCTTTACTATAGATAATTGACCTGATCTGTAACAATTACATCTCCATGCCTTATATATCATGTACTGTAGTATGCCGCTATTTTAAAACTGACGAGGAAAGGTAACACACGGCCACTGAAAGCTTTATTTTTTGTGAAGCCCAGGTGGTTGTGTGGTCTAGCGGGACGGCTGCAGTGCAGGCGATTTAGTGTCACGATATCTCAGTAGCATGGGTTCGAATCCTGGCGAGGGAAGAACAAAAATTTGCGAAAGCAAATTTTACAGGTCTAACATTGTTGGGTTGATATTTAGACGAGTTGTATATATATATTGGGTTGATGTTTAGACGAGTTGTATATATATATATATATATATACAACTCGTCTAAACATCAACCCAACAATGTTAGATTGATGTTTAGACGAGTTGTATATATATATATATATATATATATATATATATATATATATATATATATATATATACAACTCAACCCAACAATGTTAGATCTGTAAATTTGCTTTCGCAAATTTTAGGTTCTTCCCTCGCCGGGATTCGAACCCATGCTACTGTGATATCGTGACACCAAATCGCCTGCACTGCAGCCGTCCCGCTAGACCACACGACCACCTGGGCTCTCAAAAAAAGAGCTTTCGCTGGCCGTGTGTTACCTTTCCTCGTCAGTTTTAATCTAGCGGCGTACTACAGTACATGATATATAAGGCATGAAGATGTTGTTGTTACAGATATATATATATATATACAACTCGTCTAAACATCAACCCAACAATGTTAGATCTGTAAATTTGCTTTCGCAAATTTTTGGTTCTTCCCTTGCCGGGATTCGAACCCATGCTACTGTGATAATCGTGACACCAAATCGCCTGCACTGCAGCCGTCCCGCTAGACCACACGACCACCTGGGCTCTACAATAATAGAGCTTTCGATGGCCGTGTGTTACCTTTCCTCGTCAGTTTTAATCTAGCGGCGTACTACAGTACATGATATATAAGGCATGAAGATGTTATTGTTACAGATCAGCTATATATACCTTTATATACGTAGAGTCTCACTCTCATGTTAAATTCCAACATACAGTAAATTATGACAGGCAAATCTAGTAAACACTAGCAAAATTTCTATTATTTTCACTAAGGCTCAGGTGAGACTTAGCATGCAGCATCACTGTTGCTAACTATGCAACCTTATGAATAATATAGTGCATTTTCTAGTAAAAAAATCTTTGAAAAGTGTCAGCTAACACAATGAAGGCTCAGGGGTGGCTTAGCATGCATCATCACTTAGAGGGGGCCAGGGGACTCGTGCCCACCCCCTTTCAGGAAAAATTTGGTTGATTATAGGTATTTCAGAATTGTCATATGATTTCAGAGAAAGATTGCTGAGAGTAAAAAATTCTGAGATAGGTTTTGCAGAAATACCTCATATATCTCATAAAACTTCAAAAGATTAGGCTTTACAGTTCAGGAAATAAGAAACTTGAAAATTCACCAATCAGAACAACGAAATGTGTCATGTGGTCAGGTTTTTCAGGCTTTTCATGGAACCAACTGAGGGATTTTATAAAAACCTTAATATGCTTACAAAAATTATCCAAACAATTTCTCAGTAATTTGGAAGGGAAAATTAAAATGTGACAGCTAACAGAAGGAAAACAGACAACAGGCAGACTCTGAGTAATGACATCAGCTCTAAATGGACGACCAGATATATACAAGCAGAAAAGACATTCGACACAGATTTCTTTTTTTGTCCTTTTGGTCTTAAACTCTTCAATCATTTCGATTCATACACATCTTTGGCTTCCAAATATTGTTTCTGAGCTTTCGTGATGAAGGTAAATTCAAAAAAGCTCTGTCTCAAGAAATTTATAAACGGTTGTTTTTTTGCATTCTTTTAACATTCATTTTACCTTAAGCTGTCTTTCCTGAAGTTTAATCTTTCTCTGAGTCATAGGATTAATTCCTGTGTTCAATTTCTTCTCTCGGCTATAAAAATAAAATGAAATGACAAATATAGCAATAAATAAATACTTAAATGTTGGATTTTTATTGAGGAAGTAAAATTCGAAGAAACAGCAAAACTAGTTAACTGTCAATTGTCAATTTAAAAATGTTTTTGTTTCATTAAGTTTTGTTTTATTTTAGAAAAATCAATTCTTCTGAAATTGGATTTGTTATTGAAACCTTTTGAAACTTCCTTGTAAAAGGAATAAATGCCAAAAACAAACATTACTTATCCAATGTCTATACATTTACGTTCTGTTTTGGTGTATAGTACTTTGCATTAAGACATCTTCATATAAATATTTCAATTTCAATACTTTAAATGACATCCCTAAGTTTAACATAAGGAAAAGTGAGATTCTAAATTTTTACATTAAAACAAGAATGTGTCCCAAGTACACGGATGCCCCATCCACACTATCATTTTCTATGTTCAGTGGACTGTGAAAATGGGATAAATTTCTAATCTGGCATTAAAATTAGAAAGATCATATCATAGGGAACATGTTTATTAAGTTTCAAGATGATTGGACTTCAACTTCATCAAAAACTACACTGACCAATAACTTTCACCTAAAGCAGGACAGACAAACGAACGAAAGGGTGGACGGATGCACAGACCAGAAAACATAATACCCATAAATGGGGCATAAAATTAAATTAAAGAATGTTTAACAAATATAATTTTCCAGCATATCCCCTATACACTTACGGAAATATTCAAATTCTGATTAAATTGCACACGACCTTGAACAAAGTAGCAAGATCAGTTTTTCTATTTTGTAACAATAGTGACCAAAAATTTTTTTGACAATAACTTCACAATGACCTATAGAATATAAATGGGGAATGTGTCCATGGGTCACAGATGATCCCCCCACTTGCATATCATATAAAGTTATAAAGGGACATAACTGAAGATTGGTAAAAACTATGGTACCCAAATTTGTACTTGTGGAAATAAGTATTGCCTATAAGTTTCATAACATTTGGTTTAGGCAAATTTAATTTACAGAACCAAAACAATGAATTCAGCATTTTTCCATTTGTAAAGTGGGAACAATAAAAGGGACACCACCAAAGTTCAAAGTGGATCTGTGTTTTTGTGGTAATAAGCATTGTACATAATTTTTATAACATTTGGTTGAGGCAAACTAAAGTAAGAGAACCGAGACAAACAGACAACAGACAGATAAGGGTAAAACTTAATGCCCCCTCTGCTACCAGGGGACATAAAAATGTTCAAAGAATATCAATTTTTAATGTGATCTAGTAAAACTTACTGAATGAAGTTTTTGAAAGATTATCTTTTACATTTGCGTCTATATGATAAAGATAAAATCGAGAACTAGGAACATAATATTGACCTCACCATACTGACTTCTGAATGTTTACGTACTTTTGAACCTGGACAGCTAAATCTTTATGATAGTTGCTGGTTTCTACATATAACTTGCTGTAAACTCCAACTGTATCTATCTGGGCTGAGAAAGGCTTGAAGCACTTTATAATAAAGGAACTGAAATAAATAAACAATTGTTGTGAATTATCAAAATATTATAACTGATTTGTCTCCCTTTCTACAATTTAAAACATAACCTGTTATACCTCATGGGTTATTTCTAATTTGTGGTATTTTAGGAGAGTGAGGAGAAAAAGGTAGGGTTACAAGAGATTAACTTAATAATAGAGTCATGATTTACAGATTCCAAAGGATTGATAACTGGAAAAGTACTAACTTATAAGCTGACTATGCTGTATGAGTTTTGATCATTGACATTGTTGAAGGCTGTACGGCGACCTAAAGTTGTATTTTTTGTGTCATTTTGGACTCTTGTGGAGAGTTGTCTCATTGGCAATCATACCACATCTTCTATCTTATATTCTATATGATGCAAATTCTAAATGGAAATTAAACACAAATTGTGCAGCTTTAATATTTACTTGGAAGGTTTAAATGTTTGTTTTTATGCAGAAATTTCTATTGAAAAACTCCCAATTATTTTAGAGATCATGGGACATACAGTTATCTATGGAATGCTACATTTCATGCTATTTCTGATTTAATTAATGTTTTGTGTACAATAAATGTTTTTGAATACATTTCATATCCTAGTTTATCAGGTGCAATATTTACTCCCAACACAGATCATAAACGTATTGGTTATGTAAAAAAATAGTTAAAAGTACATCATATATCAATATGAATAGAAAGAGATATGGGGTGTACCTCAATCAGACAGCAACCCAACGGTAAAGAAAACAATGAGATTTTGATTGGGTGTAAAATGTCCAGTATGAATATAATGCATATTCAAAGCAGGAACATGTTTATGTGATATGAACTTGAACTCTGATTTGTACTAGACCAACTTCACACAGTATATCTTTTTACAAAAATAAGGCCGTTAGTTTTCTCGTTTGAATTGTTTTACATTGTCTTATCGGGGCCTTTTATAGCTGACTATGCGGTATGGGCTTTGCTCATTGTTAAAGGCCGTACAGTGACCTATAGTTGTTAATGTCTGTGTCATTTTGGTCTTTTGTGGATTAAGTTGTCTCATTGGCAATCATACCACATCTTCTTTTTTATATAGGAAGATATTTCGTCCCCCTACCCAGGCACATTTTTTTTCACACCAAGCTGACTGGTTATTGTTCTTACTCCTGACGTAGGGTATATAAAATTATCTGTTTTATACATGCTCTGAAATACTGCACTTAATATGAATTAATTTATATTGAGTGTAAGTGTTATGAAGTATTGAAAGGAACGGATATGATCTCTGCGTTGGAGATTGCCTGAATACTGAGCATGCTTAGTAGAGATGCATCAAATGCTAATTTTTAAATCTCATGCTTGACTGAGCAGATGATCAACCTCCACAATCTCTAAAACTAAACTGCAAGCAGGGTACCACAAGACCATGAAAACCATTCCAGACATCAAGAAATCTTCAACAATGGCCTGAAACTGAATCCTATCAAGTCTAGAAATATTGTGAACACTGAGACAATCAAAGATCTACCATCAACACAAAATTCCCTAAATGACAAAAACATTAAGATAAAACTACTGACAATGTTCCTGGCTTGGGACAGGCACATAAAACTATTTGTTTCAATTCATATGCTTTTAATTTTTAATTACTGTAAATTCAGAAATTACTGCATCAATTCTATTATTGCAATTTTTTTATTTCAGTATATTTGAACAAAAATGTGAGATTAATTCTAGCAATTTCAGGTAAATCTTCATACAGATATATGTACTAGATATCAGAATGTAAGTTCTTATTATTTTGATACTCAAAAGTATAAGTAAAACCCTGCCATGAATTTCTGAATTTACAGTATTAAATTGTAAAAATCTAATTTTCTTTAACTTAACAAGATCCAGCAAAGAGTATGTAACTGTGGATTCATTTATTTTCGTGGGTATCAATTTTCGTGGATTGAGGAACACTTACATGTTCGTGGATAATTAATTTCGTGGTTTTGCTTAAGTATGCATACAAGCCTATGGAAAATTTGGTATTCGTTGAACACTTAATTTCGTTGTTCACCTGTTGCCACGAAATCCACGAAAATTGGTATCCAACGAATAATAATGAATCCACAGTAAATCAAATGTACTTTTACATACATATTCTTGTAAAGTCATGTTGAAAGATGAAAGTAAAAATCCCTCACAATGCCTTCATGTTTTATGTCATTCAACATCAAAAGGAAATGCTATATTCTGTCATTTGACATAACAATATAGATAAAACATAAGATATACATTTATATGTATACATATTTTCTTATGATTACAACACTGACATATTCAAAAGAGAGGATAAAGAGGAGATGGTCTCATAAAATTTAGGGGTTGTTGCAAGGGGCTATTGAGAAAAGTCTCATGAAGAAATTGTCCTCATCAATAAAAAAAATTCTGAGTCAACCATCTGAACAATTTGTGAAATGTGGTGATTAACAAAAGTATACGAAAATTGAAGATAGTTTAAGGAAGCTCCAGTTTCCTTTGTATATGTTGATTCAAATTTCCTTTTTTATTTGTCAACAGTTTGATAAAATTGAGAATGGAAATGGGGAATGTGTCAAAGAGACAACAACCCAACCATAGAACAAACAACAGCAGGAGGTAACAATTTTAGAAAATTTGAATAATTATGTACATTGGTTGGTTTTCCCGTTTGAATGGTTTTACACTAGTAATTTTGGGGCCCTTTATAGCTTGTTGTTCGGTGTGAGCCAAGGCTCCTTTTTGAAGGCCGTACTTTAACCTATAATGGTTTACTTTTTAAATTGTTATTTGTATGGATAGTTGTCTCATTGGCACTCACACCACATCTTCCTATATCTATTTTAATATAAAAAAAAATATCTTTTTAAATTTAAATAGTACATTTTAATCCAGAAATATTGATGGTAAATATATACATTTCTCATATTGAAAAACATTCTACAATGTAAAATCTTCAATTTATATCCCCTAATATCTGGGTAAAATTGTATAATCCCCTGATAACTAAACATTAACTTCATTCAAGAACCTAATTCCTACTCATATGTGTTAATGTCCCCAATTAAACCCCTCCCTAGTGGCCAAATAGCCCTGAGAATAAAAATCTTTTAGATAATATGTACTTTTTTAAAAGGATCAGTGGAAACTACAGATAAAATCACTAGCACACTTGTATCACTTCTGTTCTACAAAATTACTTAATCTTATCAGGAAAAATATTCTCTCTGATGTTTTTTCTGATACTGGAAAAATACTAAATCTTATTTTCATTTGAGAAAGATTTTTGTGTAAAAATCTCCAATAAAATGCACAAAGAATATGGAGAAATAATTAGCATTTTCATTAGGCCATAAAAAAAAACAGAAATATGTACACCAGTTTTATGAGGATAAGTCATATTTCTGTTATCATTTGTATCCCCCTTTGTTGAGGCTCTTAATGGAGTACACATTTCTATTTTGTTTATTAAACAAGTTCTAAATGGTGAACCTACACCTGAAGTGGAGATCCTGTGGTAGGATAAAATGCAAGTGGATACCAGGTACATGTTTTGTACTTCAATGCTTCATTTCAAAATAGTACCAGACCTGCCAACTTTTTAAAATCTCCAAAGGGGATTTAATGTATGACCAGATTTTTAGAGGTTCCAATTTTTGCACTATTTTTTACTCTTGAATAATGAAATAGTTTCATCTCTCTTCTCTGTTCTTTTGGTATACTGATGATGAGCTTGCATGCCTTGATTTCTTTAATTTGCATGATTCTTATACTTATCAATTGGCAAAATAACTTAAGAATAGAGAAAAATGGCATTAAAAAATTAAGGATACAAGTGAAGACACCCCTTTTCCCCCTCCACAGACCTTCTTACTTTGCATCTGTTTTTTGTTGTATTACATTGTATTAAATATTATGAGAGTTTCAAACAAATCATACATTGTCATCTGAAGAAAAAACCAGATGCTCCGCAGGGCGTAGCTTTATACGACCGCAGAGGTTGAACCCTGAACGGTTGGGGCAAGTATGGACACAACATTCAAGCTGGATTCAGCTCTAAATTTGGATTGTAATTAAATAGTTGACACAGCATAGGTTTCTGACACAGAATGAATGTGTTCTAATGAACTTAAAATTTTTGTTTTCTCTTAGAGCAATTCACTATGCTGTTGAATATTAATCTCTCAAAAAAATGTTTGAAGAAATTTTCTTTTTTATTTATGAAATTTCAAATGAGAAAAATTGAACCCAATTTTTTTAATCACATCCCCCTTTCCCTTATTCCAAAACTAATCTCAATTAAAATTTCTAATGGAGTTTGCAACAATAACTACTCATTTAAATACATCATAAAATATTAAGATGTAAAAAAACTGCTTGTTATCACTGAATGGTAAAGATTATTTTAATTTATCAGTTGGTAGTAAAAAGTGAATATACATTGTATATTGTATATAACAAAGATTTAAGTTGATTCTGGACAAAGAAAGATAACTCCAATTAAAAAAAAATCTTGCTATTGCACAATATTTTGCAATTAGATATTTCTTGCTTACTATTCTGGACAAAGAAAGATAACTCTAATTAAAAAAAAAATTGCTATTTCACAATATTGTGCAATTAGATATTTCTTGCCATTGCACAATACTGTGCAATTGAAAAGACTTGCTATTGCACAATACTTAATATAATAATTTAATATCCTGATTTGGACCAACTTGAAAACTGAGCCCATAATTAAAAATCTAAGTACATTTTTGGATTCAGCATATCAAAGAACCCCAAGATTTCAATTTTTGTTAAAATCAGACTAAGTTTAATTTTGGACCCTTTGGACTTTAGTGTAGACCAATTTGAAAACACGACCAAAAATGAAGAATCTACATACACAGTTAGATTTGGTATATCAAAGAACCCCATTTATTCAATTTTTGATGAAATCAAACAAAGTTTAATTTTGGACCCCGATTTGGACCAACTTGAAAACTGGGCCAATAATCAAGAATCTAAGTACATTTTTAGATTCAGCATATCAAAGAACCTAACTGATTCATTTTTTGTCAAAATCAAACTAAGTTTAATTTTGGACCCTTTGGACCTTAATGTAGACCAATTTGAAAACGGGACCAAAAGTTAAGAATCTACATACACAGTCATGACAGTTAGATTCGGCATATCAAAGAACCCCAATTATTCAATTTTGATGAAATCAAACAAAGTTTAATTTTGGACCCTTTGGGCCCCTTATTCTGTTGGGACCAAAACTCCCAAAATCAATACCAACCTTCCTTTTATGGTCATAAACCTTGTGTTTAAATTTCATAGATTTCTATTTACTTATACTAACGTTATGGTGCGAAAACCAAGAAAAATGCTTATTTGGGTCCCTTTTTGGCCCCTAATTCCTAAACTGTTGGGACCTAAACTCCCAAAATCAATACCAACCTTCCTTTTGTAGTCATTAACATTGTGTTTAAATTTCATTGATTTCTATTTACTTAAACTAAAGTTATTGTGCGAAAACCAAGAATAATGCTTATTTGGGCCCTTTTTTGGCCCCTAATTCCTAAACTGTTGAAACCAAAACTCCCAAAATCAATCCCAACCGTTCTTTTGTGGTCATAAACCTTGTGTCAAAATTTCATAGATTTCTATTAACTTAAACTAAAGTTATAGTGCGAAAACCAAGAAAATGCTTATTTGGGCCCTTTTTGGCCCCTAATTCCTAAAATGTTGGGACCAAAACTCCCAAAATCAATACCAACCTTCCTTTTGTGGTCATAAACCTTGTGTTAAAATTTCATAGATTTCCATTCACTTTTACTAAAGTTAGAGTGCGAAAACTAAAAGTATTCGGACGACGACGACGACGCAGACGACGACGCCAACGTGATAGCAATATACGACGAAAATTTTTTCAAATTTTGCGGTCGTATAAAAATCAATGAAACTAAGGGGAATAACTCTATAACAATTATAATATGTCAAAACCCTCTATATTAGGGACTGACAGACAATCCTTGGGAAATTTGCATTACTACTGACTACATCTCTCATCGTCAGTATTGTCCCCAGTTTTAATTCAATGAGGAAGAAAACAAATTTGATTTTACATTTTCCTGCGAAGAATGTGATATTTTACTTATCATCAATAACTATACAAGTGAAATGTATAATGAGAGAAACAATTATAATGTCAATATATGAACTGTGTAGTTGATGGCTCAAGTTATAATGTTATATATAAGCATAATATTTGAATTGATAATTTTAAAGAGGAGGCATGCTGTCAAAAGTAGTACTATAATTTATTAATATTAATAATCTATATATTTTTTTCTTTCAATGCTACATGTTTGTAGTGTTTAATGTCTATATATCGTTTTGTAATTAATATGCCTGTCTGTCTGTTTGTTTGTTTTTGTTTTTGTTTTGTATTTTAGTAACAATCTTATCGTTTGGATTCTAGACTAATAAAATTCTTATTCTTATTCTTATTATTCATCTCAGAGGCCCTGTTATCTAAATACCAACAGAAGCAGAACACCCTCTTTTTTGGACGATCAATGCAATTGAATGGGTACATATAGTTGGAACCCCACCTTTGTCCTGGGTTGGGAACCCCCCCTTTTTAAAATGGCAAGATCCGCCCCTGAAAAGAGACTTGCATAATTCTGTATCATATGCATTATTTTTCTTTACAATTGCACTTTTTGTTTTCAATAAAAATCCTAGTAAACTACATGTAGTTAAGATATTTATCAATTATCATAGTTATTCTTTTATAGAAGAGGGGCTAAAGATACCAGAGGAACAGTCAAACTCATAAATCAAAAATAAACTGACAACGCTATGGCTAAAATGAAAAAGACAAACAGACAAATAATATAATTAAAGAAGATGTGATATGATTGCCAATGAGACAAATCTCCATCTGAGACCAAAATGACACGGAAATTAACAATTACAGGTCACCGTACGTCCTTCATTAATGAGCAAAGCCCATACTGCATAGTCAGCTATAAAAGGCCCGAAATGACAATGTAAAACAATTCAAAGGTGCCCTGTAAGGTTAAGCAGATCCTGCTCCACATGTGGCACCCTTCCATCCAATCAAAATTTCAAATAATCAAACTAAGTATAAAAGGTGTTTTGTATCCAAAAGGACAAGGTTCATTTATGGCACAATATGGTCTAAAATATCAACTTTATCATAAAACTCCAAAAAGGTCACAATTTTGTTGGTAAATGGGTTTATTTCAAAAGCCTTAATGTCAAATAAATCAGTTCTTTTCATAAAATTACATTATATTCTCCAAAGAAGTAGCCCATTTAGGAAATTTTACCAAAATATGATGATTTTGCTCAATTGTCAGACCTAAAAGCATTGGCTGCCACCTACGATCCAAAATATTTTGTAACCAAAAGATACCAATGCTGTGGCAGATCCAGAAATAAATGATTGCCTGCAATGAGACAATTCAAATTCAGTGGAGGATCCAGATTTATTCACAAGGCCGGGCCCACTGACTGAATTAAGGGGGCCTGAGCCAGTCATGATTCATGCTTCAACCTGCAATTCCCCACCCCCCCCCCCCCCCCCCTGCAATTTTGATACAGTATTTATTAATATAAACACTATTTGGATCTTGGATGGCAGCCAAGGTTAATTATGCCAAAATCAATTGAAATTATGGTAAAAATTCAAACTAGAGGCTCTTTATGTCGCTAAAATATTAATGGAGCTAATTGTTGAACTTTAAATTATTGTTCTATGTTTATTTTCTAGGAAATGTAGAAAAAGAAAAGATGAATAAAATGGACAATGGCAAAACACAACTTTTCTTTTGTTGACCAGGCCTTGCGGTCATAAAACTTTCTAGTCAGTTTTTTGTACTCGTACTCGAAATTCAACCAATCAAAATGCTGGATTTCATGTTTCAAGCATGATTTTTAAGCTCCGAGCACTGAGCAAAGTTTTATGACTTCAAACCCTGGTCTTTTTATATAATGTCTAAATTTCTAATAATATACATCAATGACAAATACATTGCACAAACCACAAAGCACGAAGTCTCTCCATATAAAATGCATTAAATTGACCATAAAAACATGTCGAATGGTACGAAAACATATTTCAATTAAATAAATGTCTATAGAGGACCAGGAAAAAACTTTTAATTCACCATTTAGAGCAACTTCACGGAAAACTAAGTCCTTTTATTGGGAATATCTCTCATATACAAGCTAAAGAATAATTGAGTTTGATGCTGTTTACCCACGGGGAAACCACGCAGAAAATTCATTTCCAGCATTCCTACAGTTCAGACAGAATTTAATTAAGTTTATAGCAGAAAGGAGTATTATTGAACAAATATGTATACATCATTCCATTTAAAAGGATTGGACTGAGCTTAGTTTTAAATTATGGAATAAGTTTTAATATTGTCATACGATCATGGTTCTTCCATGTCCAGTCTATATCATCTAAATGCATGTGTATTAGTATATATCAGACTGACTCCAGTCTATTATCATCTAAATGCATGTGCATTAGAATATCAGATTGGTTTGATGCCTCATAGCCTACTCAGACATTCTGAAAACCAGCATAAGCAATTCTACCACAAAGCCTTTTGAAATTGCAGGACATAATTTGGTGTCTAGAATGGCAAATTACAAAATATAACTATTTTTATCTTCAATCTCTCATTCAACTTGTGATGTCATCAACCTCTCTTGGAAGGAAATAATGTATGTCTAGTTGTAAGAAGATTCCACAAGCTTAATAATATAGTCATATTGAGTTGACTTTAACCTTTTGACCTTGATAATCAATACAAGTTTAATTTAAGTATGTACAAAGTTATCAAGATTTAACCTTCACCCTAGACAACAGAGATATCTTTAACCTTGAAAAATAATTGTGTCTAAAACTCTTTTCATACAAGTTTAATGTAAGTCTGTATCAAGTTATCAAGGTTTGACCTTAACCCTTGTCATCAGAGATATATTTGACCTTGATAAACAATAGGTGAAACTCCCTCTGTTCATACAAATTTGCCAAAGCAGTGTAGTCTGCAATTTTTTAACAATGCTTTGATTCAGAGTCCTTGACCTTGACCTTCTGACATGGATAATAAAAGTACCACAGAACTCTCTTTAATTAGATTTATATAAATCAAGTCTCATTAACTTGCTCAACCAGTTAAGTCTGTAATACCCTGGACCTCAGCTGTACCCTGCTCACTAAATCTTGAAATGTATTATGTATACCAAGTTTGATTGGGTTCCATAAATTTTCTTAAATGCAATGCATTAACAAGGTATTGTCCTAGATTTCTTAAATTACACATGAACAATCCACTGACTACCCCCCCCCCCCCCCCCTTCCTTTTTTCACACACACACACCCCAAGGACAAACAGTGCCAAAAGTATCACCTTTCTGCAATTTGTTCAATAAGGTCAACAAAAATAAATTATCATTGTACTTGAGTGTGGTTTTGGAATTTGTGTCAGATGTTAAGAATCCTTGGCCTTTTCCCATACGATACACAGTAAAATTGTTACCCCATAACACCCATTTATCCTTGCATATTAGACTAAATTAAAAGGTATTTTACCAAAATTTAAGCAGGTTCTTAATTTCTTTTCTTTTGATTTGAGACCAAAATGCAAATATAAGGTAAAAGTCAGAGTCAGCCTTTTCAAAAATCAAATATCTCGAAAAGAATAATTTTAGCTTATTTTGTTCCTTAACTAATGCTCTTTCAACTTATAGTATCAATTTTAAATTATTGATTTTTTTTAATTTCATCTAAGTACATCCTTAACTGCTTAAGTCTATCTGAACTTCAATTACGAAGCTGGCGCATCCTATACCTAGTTAGTCATATTTAGATTGATTATATGTAGATATTATTCAAAGAGGTAAACAATATATGTCATCATTTTTCAGACCTCACAAATGAGACAAAATTTATATGATAAGTCGCTAATGAAAATCTTTTTTCTCTGAAATATATAGGTAATTATATCAATAAATGTCTAGATGTTAGACGAAACGTTAATTAGTAAACAGCTACAATAGTAATGGTAACTCGTTTTATGATTATGGTCCTGACTTGAATACAGCTTACCTGATATATACAAATATATGAACAGTTTTTATTCTTTCATTGTGAAAATGTGTTTATAAATCATATTGTAATGCCTGATAATAAGCCCATCAAACACCCTTATTGGAACAAAAGAATATTAATAATTTTTAATATTAGTTAATTTATATATATGTTTTGGAGTTAAGTGTGGTGTCCATGTCCGCTAAACTAGTACACAATTTTATCTAGGGGCCAGCTGAGGACCCCTTTTGGGTGTGGGATTTTCCTGCTGAGCTGACGACCCATTGGTAGCCTTCTCTGTTGTCTGCTTTTTGGTCAGATTGTTTTCTCTTTGACATATTCCCCATTTCCATTCTCAATTTTATCTAATGTATCAAACATTGTATGACATCTAGATGCAGGTCAGTGAACCGTTAATTATAAGTCAATGTGATCTTCTGTGTGGTGAAGCTGTAAGATTCTCATTTATATTGAATTATAACACTTTGTTATATGAAAATGTCAATGTGAACCTTTTTATAAATCAATGTGGTCTACTTCAAGAGTGAAGCTGTCAGAACCTCCAATAGTATATATTAAAACTATGCTACATGAAGATATGAACATCTTTTATGGGTCTATGTGGCCTACTTCAACAGCTGTCAAACACTCCAAAAGTGTAGATGAAATATGAACCTTTTTTATAGGTCAATGCGACCGATTTTAAGGAGAAGATGTCAAACTCTCCTATATTGAACTTAGGTAATAATGCTAACACCATGTTAAATGAGAATGTCGACCTTTATCATAAGTCAATGTGACCTATTTTAAGAAGCTGTCATTCTCCTATATTATATGCTAACACTATGTTACATGAGAATGTCCAACTTTATCATAAGTCAATGAGACCTACTTTAGGTGAAGCTGTCAGATTCTTCTGTATTGTATGCTAACACATTATAACATGGGAATGTGGAACTTTTATCATAAGTCAATGTGACCTATTTTAAAAAGCTGTCATTCTCCTGTATTATATGCTAACACTATGTTACATGAGAATGTCGACCTTTTATCATAAGTCAATGTGACCTACTTTAAGGAGAAGCTGTTAGATTCTCCTGTATTGTATGCTAACACCATGTGACATGAGAATGTTAACCTTTTATCATAAGTCAATGTGTCCTAATTTAAGGTGAAGCTGTCAGAATCTCCTGTATTGTATGCTAACACCATGTTACATGAGAATGTTGACCTTTTATCATAAGTCAATGTGACCTACTTCAAGGAGAAGCTGTCATTCTCCTGTATTGTATGCTAACACTATGTTACATGAGAATTTCAATGAACCTTCTATTATAAGTCAACATAACCTACTTTATTATACTACCTACATGAGAACATCAGTGACCCCTTTATTCTAAGTCAACGTGACCTACTTTAAGGAGAGGCAGTTAAACTCCTCTGTATTTTAACACTACTGTATGTTACGTGAGATTGTCAATAAAATTAACTTTTTTAATAAGTCAATGTGATCTTCTTTGAGTAGAAGCTGTCAGACTCTGTGTCAGTCTGTGCAGTGGCGGATCCAGGGGGGTTCCGGGGGTTGGAACCCCCCTTTTTTTGGACGATCAATGCATTTGAATGGGAGCATATAGTTGGACCCCCCCGCTTACTCTGGGTTGGGAACCCCCCCTTTTTAAAATGACTGGATCCGCCACTGCTGTGATATTATATTCTATCACTGTGTTACCTGAAGATATCAATAAACATGTTATAATAGTCAATAAAGCTATTCAACTGTTTCAGGTCTTCATTTTTTGTACATAAATAAGGCTTTTAGTTTTCTTGTTTGAATTGTTTTACATTGTCTTTTAGGGGCCTTTTATAGCTGACTACATGGTAAAGTCTTTGCTCATTGTTGAAGGCTGTATGGTGACCTATAGTTGTTAAAATCTGTGTCATTTGGTCTCTTGTAGATACTTGTCTCATTGGCAATTATACCACATCTTCTTTTTTGTAATTATACATCCTTGGATTTCAAGTATTTGGTTGTGAGAGTTCCTGATGATGGTAAATCCAGAAAAACACTATCAACTCATAAAAGTTATGAAGTGTTTTCAGAGGCAAATTAGCAGGATTGCCTAGGGTGCCCTCTCCTTTTTTTTTTGAAAAAATTGGTTGCTTATATAGGGAATCACTGAAGCATGACTTGAGCAGGTCCCTCTTGGGCAGTCAGTGTGCCCCCCTTATGAAAATTTATGGATCTGCCACTGGTTTTTTACCAACTTTAAGATGAAGCTAACTGTCTGACTCTTCTATTAGGGGCGTAAAGGGGGGTATCTGCACGGAAGAACGTGAATTAAAATTGCCATTTTTTCACGATGAACAAAAAATTGAAAAGGTCTTGCATGCTGATCTTTTTACCGATTTCATGAAACACGGTGAATAAAGAACCTTTTTCACAGCTGCACGTGAATAAAAATGGCAAAACATGTTGCATGAAAATAACCCTTTACCACCCTCTTCTACATTGCTTTGCTACACTATGTTAAATGTTGTAAGATTCTTAAGTACAAGTGAAACTAAGAAAGCTTAACAAAGGTTCAACTGTATATGTAATACATGGTGCCTTCTCCAACTTCATTCTGTTTATCATGATGTGGAGGGACCTCCTGTCTTTCTTAACAAAGTTTCATATTATTCAAAATCTTGTTACACCCATGTAATAAGATTATTTGATGAACTAAAAACCCTTTAAATGATAACAAACTTGTTAAAATTCACCAAGGAAACATTTATTCTCTCGTTAGAAAGATAAATCTATAAGCCGAATATAAAAAATATATTTAATCAAGAAAAAAACTTTAATTTTCTCAGTTTCTGATCATGAAAAATCACAGTTGATAAAATTTCAGAAATGTTCCCTTTGTGATAAATGTTACTTAGTAAATCTAAACATGCATCAAAATATTTCAAACATAAATTTCAAACCGCAAATAAATTCATCAAAATAAAATCAATCACTGTCAATAAAAATCCTCTTATATTTCAAATTGTTTTTTTTTTTTTAAATTGAGGAAAATGATTGAGGAAAATGATGTAAATAACTGCCAATCATTGGTTTATAAAGATCAAGGAAAGAGAATTTAAACTCCACCCACCTGTCACCACATTTCACGTCAATTTCACCGACAGGTACATGTTTTTCATGCTTATTATATCATACTTTACATTGTACCGGATGTGTATTTACAAACATAAGTTTTTGTACGATCTGATAGTAACCTACTGTTCCAACACATAAGGCAGAGTGATATTGACTTAACCCTACCCACTCAAGAAATCATAAGATCTTTGAATGCATGAGTATTCTAATGTCTTCACCTGGAATATAAACTAAAGTGGCACATTTAAGCCACAAGGTAAGTTTATCATCTAGTAGATCATTGTTTTGTTTTATGGACTTAAGACACATGTGGTATTTAAGCCACAGCAAGGTAAGTTCATTGACAGAGGATATATATAAGTAACCAAATTGTAGAATTAAACTACATCTTCTGTCAAATGGTGATATAGTAAGGCTTGTGTTGGTTATTGGGATACCAGCAAATACAATGTAAACATATTCATGCTGTCAAAATGTTAGCTTTTCACATACTGAGAAACTAAATGGTGAAGGTCAAATATTATACCAAATGATTATTCAAAGAAAAGTAATACAATTTGGAGGGGGCAGGAGAGGGGAATAAGAAAGAGGGGGTAGCTGTTATTTCAACATATTTCTGGTATTTAAACTTAATTAGCTTTGTATTTTTAAAATCTATTGTTATAACAACTCCATATATAGGTTATCATCATTTAACTGTGTACAAAACACATAAACAACCAACAATTACACTTAAATAGAGTTCAACCTACTATCATAATTTAACTTTCACTTTTAAATATGGTTAAATTTTGTTCTTAATAATTTCAATCAATATCTTCTGACAAAATGTACATAATGTTATTTCTTATTTTTTATTATTTCAATCTTCATTCATTCTTTTCTTAAAATTCTATATTATTGTTTTGAGTTTAACAATAACATTAATTTACATTTCATTCTGAATTTTGCCTCATCTTCTACGATCATATCCATGCAGACATTAATAACATTTATATCCATAACATAATTAATCATCAATGATATTGTCCAGTCTAGCACCGAGCCACAGTGGAGCCACTGAAGGTGGCATGCTGGCTACAAATTTAAGATATCCCAGATTAAACACAATAAGTAGCAAACAGTAAACACTCTGGTCGACAGTAACTACACTATTAGTAGATAAAAACTTTGATACTTGACAAACAGTGTTTGTTTATACAGTAAATCTCTCTAACCAAGGAAAGTCTATTAGGGCTCACATGCTAAATGGTTCTAGGTTGATATTTATGGCTGAATTAAAACATTTGATTTATAAACACTTGACTATAAGGTAAGACAAAGATTTTCTACACATTGAAATTTTTCAAATGTTAAAATTAGGTTTGGCAAAGTAGTGCTCCTATGCTAAATGGTTCTAGGTTGATATTTACGGCTAAATTAGAACATTTGATTTATATACATTGACTATAATGTAAGATAAAGAGATTTTCTATATATTGGAATAAAATTTGAAAAAGGTTGGCTTAAAAATATTAAAATTTGACTGGAAAAAGTAGTGCTCCAATGCTAAATGGTTCTAGGGTTGATATTTAAGGCTGAATTAGAACAATTGATTTACATACATTGACTATAAGTATGTACGATAAAACAAAGAGATTTTCTTTATATTGGAATAAGAAATTGGTTTATAAAAGTTAAAATGAGGCAAAGTACTGACAAAGAGATTAATAATAGTAGGCAAAAATAAGATGTAAGAAGTTATTCATAACTATTTTTGTTTTTCAAAAGTAAGTTTGATTTATTATAAAACGTAAAACATAAAATTTCTTTAAGCTGTTGCAAAAATTTAAATAGGTCATTTTTTTTTAAAGCTTATAGAAATGTGAGAAACTACACTGTTTATCAGCATGTAACTTTTTAACAAGTGTAAACATCTTCTAAGGGATTAAACATTTACATATGTGCATTTCAACTATGCAATACATTTAGAGAATTTTTCTCCCAACTTATTTATCAAAATTATGAAGCTTAAAGGCATAATTATTACTACGATGGAGAGTTGTCTCTTTGGCACTCATACCACATCTTCTTATATCTATAATATTTGATTTCATATAGTAAATGACAATTACTAGGGCAATTAAAATGCATAATTAACATAATAATCTGCATGTCAAATGTTATCAGTTTTTTTATCATCCGAATTATCAAGTTAGCATTAACAATTACTTTTACAAATTTTCTTTGTTGTTTTCAAACACAAAAAATATCACAATTCAATTTTTTAGTAAAATTATTATGGGAAAAATTCACATTCTTTTTTATAACTTTTGACAGCTGATTGAGCTAACAAGTATTTTAGTTTTAATTATTTCAATAGCTAGATTTTCTGACGCCAACATTTTAAGTGTTCAATAGTTTTCCACATCTACTAAAATGAAAAATATATTCATTAACGAAATATCATTTTACGTTGAATTGTGTCAGCGCGTCAATCGTACAAAGAAATTAAGGTGATTATCAGTACGGTTTTGTTAAAACGAAATTTGAGGATTGGCCAGCCATTAAGCCAATCTTCGTTAATGACAATTAAAAAATTCTTTCAGGTAAAAACATCAATATGACTCACGAGACATGTACATCTTTGATTTTTAAATGACAAATGAATATTCATTTAAAATATTATGAAATAAGTATATGAAATTTATTTTGCATGATAGGAAACAATGACAGAAATAACTATTAATGTCATAATCGTCTAAAATCTGCTTCCCCCTGAAGGATTTTACCTGTAAGAACCTAGAAGTGATTAGCCGTAAGGCAATAAATTTGGAGACACAGTTCTGGATAAACTATGCTTGGCTAGGCCTATAAACGACATACAAATCGGGTTAACTCAGGACAAAAGGAAGAATATTGGACGAAGTTGTGGATATTTACTCCCAAAATATTATATAAAGTGTGTTTAATTTTCTTTTTTTTAAATGGAAACATGATTAGTTTGTAATCAAGGTTGAATGCAGGTAAGGACGAATTAGTCATCTTACCTTAATAATCAAATAGTTATTTATCTTTTTACTTTCGAGACTTCACCACATTATCAGTATTATCATTTAAGTTATGTTTGTTCAAACTCGTAGAAGATTAAACTGTTTTTCTTTTCAATAATTCGGGAATCCAACTTAAATCAATGAGGCTGGCAGAGTTTATAGTTTTTCGAGTAGCTTGCTTACAGTTTTAAAGTACCTAGATAAAAACTGCAACTGTGGAATTAAATGAATGGAGTGCAAAGGTGAAAAACACTTAACTAAATGTATGTATTTATTTTTACGTTTATCTGTCTTGAGAAAGCCAGCAGTTGTTGGAAGATTTTTTTCTCAGTAATTTTCTCCTTATTTTTTTCTTTACAAAAAGTATGTATTTATTTTTATATTTATCTGTCTTGTGAAAACCAGCAGTTGTTGGAAGATTTTTTTCTCAGTGATTTTTCCCTTATTTTTTTCTTTACAAAAATTCAACGAAATCTGATTTTCAAAAGATTTTTTACCTCATAGAAACATTTGGATAATGTTTATGTCTTTTTTGTTGTTACATCACAACAACAGAGATCTACCATGATAAAGCAAAAAAATGTTTCTTTCAGATGTAAACTGATGTAAACTAAGCCAACAAAATGTCTAAAATCCTCTTAAATTTACAATCATAACATTTGTATAAACTATTTAATCTATTGTTTTCTATTTCAAAATGTTGACTTATTATCTTAACAGACTTGAATGTCTATAAAAATATTGACATATGGGAAAATATAAAATCTGAGACGATCAAGTTTTTTGAAAAGATCTTTTTTACTTGTTATATTCTTATTGTCTCTTTGACACATAGACCCCATTTCCTTTCTCAATTTTATTTAATGTATAATACTAGACAACTTTATAACCAAAATGTGACCTCAAATTTTCATTTACATAAACTGATTTTAACCCTAAGTCTTTAAAATTTAAAAAAAAAATTTTAAAAATATTTCTCATTTTATTGTGATATTGTGTTGATATATCTGCTTTAATTATTGAAGAAACATAGAACGAAAGAAAAGTCAGGCCCTTCCCTCCTTTCATAAAATGACATCTCCTCCAGTAGTTAAAAACACCACTTTATAATTTAACCTCAAACCCTTTATCATAATCAACCTTGTCTAAAAACAAATCTCTCAACAAAAACCACAATTTCCTAAAACAAACTCTTTAAAACAACCACAATTTTTCTAAATATTGATATTAAGCTCCTAAGTAAATAAATTTATTTTTAATCATGTGACTCTAAATTTTAAACTTTATCTCAACAGCAAATTATAGATATGGAAAGACAGACATACTGGCTGGAGTCAGTTGTCACCCATTTTGATTTATCTTTGTCAATATTTATACAAAGACCCTTTGGCTATAACATATTATTGTCTTTAAATTTTACCTATCATAACAAAATTCTGTCTGGTGTATATACTTAATAAAGTAGGGTGAGTTTCTACGGATATGCTGTGAATAGAATTAGAAAATAGGTCAATTAAAAAGAGCTAGGACATGCAAAAATTGGGTGAGGGGTGGGGTATAAGAAATGGACCACAGTCCCACAAAAAATAATTTTTTAGTTATAATGCTTGTGGTACCATGAGGTCTAATTCCTCAATTTTTGGGGGCTCAGGTGAAATATATTCACAGTCAGAAGACTTTATTATTAATAATAATTAACTGAAAAATGTACATGTACTGATAATAAAAAAAAATGGGTGGGCGTCAAGGGGGTTGTTCATAAGACTTTTTGTTTTGTATGTTATAAACTCTTCCAATTTTACTGCACCAGATGCAAAATTCAACAATTAAAGTCTCTTCAATGATTCTTATGACCAAAATATTTATAAATAAAGAAAAATCTTTAAAAGAGTATCATTGTCTCACTTATAATGATATAAAGCACATTTTCTAGTATTTACATCTTAATTAATCTAAATTTCTAGATATGTCACGAGAGACATAAATTTCATAACAAAGTATCGATTCAACAAAAACTTGGAATGCCAACCCCATTAGCTAGCTCACCAGCCTAATGATAAGCTTCCTGAAGGTATTGCTGAGAATGAAATATTCTTGCATTAAACAGACCATTATCACAAATTAAAGAAATCAACTGATTAATATCTTTCCTGATAGGGGGCCACAGTGTGTTATGAAGTATCTGGTGCCATACAGATCTGGAGCACTGATTCTCTAATAATGATAAAGTGGCCAAATTTTACAACAACATGACTTCAATTTCTTAATCTATTTTTAGAATTGCTGATCTCTAAAAATATATTACTATAGGTGCTTTTATTATTATGCTTTATATTGTGTGTTGAAAAGGGTGGAGGGGGTTTGATATTTGCAAAAACCTTTCTACAATATGAATAGCATGAAAATACCATTTGAAACAATAATGAAAAAAAACATAATGAAAATATCCGTTATGGACCCGTCTTGAACTTGCAGTGAGAATTAAGTGTTTGCTCCATGTTGAAGGCCTCATTGTGTCATTGAGATGAAGAGCAGCAATACAAGCTCTTCTTCTTCTTTTCTTTTCTTTTACATAAATCAGATAATGAAAGAATGAGTTATTCATGAGACAGTTACAAAAATAAAACCTTGCATTAGATTTAGCAGTAAAAATTTAACAAATTGTAAAATTCTTCAAAAAAAAAATCAAATTATTTCAACATTATAAAAGAAAAGAAAACTAATATGTCTCTCAATCTTTGTTTTATCATGCATGTTTTAATCAAAAAAGCAATTACAGAATTTTTCATAGTCACATATTGCTCTTGGATATAATTTCAAATGGTGTCAACTCAATTTTCACTTCATATAAATAACCCTCTTTGACACTTAATCAAATTGACAAAACTTCATTATTCACAAAAATTGAACTTTTATCAAAATAAATTATCTTACGAAACCTTACATCACCAATTTTCCAAATTGTTATTAGATGTAAATAACAAAATATGAAAGAAAATGGCCATGGGACAAATCCATTAATGTACATTAGCCGTGTGCCAGCAATCCTAGACTGACAGACTGGCCGACACCCCCTCGAGCCAGATCAGGCTTTTTCACACCTCTTCTATCTATCAAATATACCATCAATGCAGTATTTATTATTTACAACTTCCTACCAATCGTAAATCACTATATCTTTATTGAGACGTAAGTTTCTCTGACAAATATAAGTACAAGGTAAATTATAAGTGTATTATTACAAATTATTGCATATTTCAAGAAAATTTGACATAATTTTATTATTCAAACCTGAAGTAGGGTGTTAGTTTTATGTAATATTAAGAATTATTTCTCATCTTATCTCGTGAATTTAATGTTATCAGACTAAAATCTACATCTTTTTTCCTAGGGTAAATTTCTTATGTTCTACAGTTGAAAAATAACTCAGTCAATTTATTCATATGTCTAAACAAGAAACATTTATTAACTTGAAAATTGAAATCAGCAAGAAAGATAAAAGATATTCATTTTCATATAATTGTGAATATTTAAAGTCTTATATTTTTCACAATATTACACGGATTAAGACGCTTTAAACATGTAGTTGTATGCATGTTATTGACAGAGACAGCTGCTGTTTGGGGATAAAGAGAAACATTCTTTTACATACAATTTTGATACACTATATATGTAATCTGGTATTTCAAAGTATTCTAGAATTCACAAATCCTAATGTGTCTCGTTTTATTCTCTTCAGATTACCAAAGGACCATCTAAAGACCATCATGAAGTTATGTTAAAGTAATACAATGAAGAATGAAAAGATTCAGTCCAAGCGGTCAACATTATCCTGATCCGTCCAAACCTCCGGAAAATTACGCTCCGGACGAACCAATTTATGGAAATGCCGAAGATGGATGCAAAAAAGTCAAGACGACGCAGTCATTTGAATCGCTGTTTGATAATGAAACACTCAGTGACATCGTTATCGACATCAACGATGGTCAGTTTGTTTTCAATGGACATAAGATGATTATAAGCATGAAAAGCGCTGTCCTCGCTTCAATGCTAAATGAGACAACTTTGAGTGAGGATCGTGAAATATTGCATTTACAAGAGTTGCCGGAATGTAGTCAGGTGTTCAGTCGATTTTTGTTTTTTATTTACAGTGGTGCAGTTTGGTTACATCGGGAATATGTGCTAGAACTTCATAAGCTTGCGGAAAAATACATGGTAAAAGCCTTATCGCAGCACTGTGAGAGTTACATTTTGCAAATAATGCATAAAACATTAGTGGAATATGATAGTACAAGAGGGTTTCCGATAGATGTGATCTGTGATATATACGAGTCTGATTCATTCTGTGGAGATATACATACGCTATCATTTCAAATTCTTTGTGCCAAGTATAAGGAACTTGTGACAAGTGAACGGTGGCAGAAATGTAGCTCTAATCTAGTGTGTGATCTTATGAAAAGTGATAACTGTCGTGCAGAAGAAAACATTATTCTGACTTCTGCTACAGACTGGATGAAAAAGAACAGCATCAGTGAAAAAAATCTCATAGAGGATATTCTAGTCAATATTCGATATCCTTTTCTTCATCGGAGGGTTCTATATCATTTACAAAAGAATGAAGCTTTCAAAAACTTCCCACAAGTCCAGAAGGATTTAGACACTGCCATAAAATACCATTGCTTCAAAGAATTACCGGAAGCAAAGAACGATTTTGTTGGAATACAATATAAACCGAGACATTATCAAAGTGTGTCTTATAGTGCTACAAATAATTGCTCAAATACTTCAAAGAGAAACTCGTTAAATATGCCAAACTGTGTTCAAAATAATCATGTGACTTTCATTCAAAATGATTTGGTTCGTTCAACTGTTCATTCTGTTAGTCCATCAAATTTTACCCAGACTATTACATCTGATAACAGTGCAAATGAAACTGGAGAAAACACGATACTTTATAGAACAAATGACACTGGAATCAATTTAACTGACACTATACCCTGGCGACCACCGCGGTTTAATGGAACATTTAATGGCAATAGTAGTCCGGGTGTTTGGAACACCCCGCAGTGACTATATATGATGGTAAAATGTCTTTTTTGTTGTTGTTTTCAAATTAAAAAGGAAAATTTTATATAAAAAATGTTTTGAAAATTATTTTTGTAATCTGAGCCAGAGAAATGGATTGATATAAAATATCCTCATTTATTAAATTGGTAATAACCTGGTATGTGAGAACTGCAATTCATTTCACAATTATAATTGTCAAATTTTATAGGCAATTATTATACAAAAACATTTCTGTTTGGTTGGAAATACAATATGCAACATTAGAAATGACATGCATTTCACAAAAGGGGCTATAAATTGGTGTGATATATATGGTGAAAATATCAGATAATAATATTTAAATACATCGTATCAAAACACTTTGAATACAACAGGGGATCTTGGTGGTCGAGTAGTCAAGGCAGTTCAGGTCCAGTTGATATTTCAGCCACTTATTTCAATTTTGAAATGCCTTATATAAATGGTTGCCAAAGAGACAACAATAAACTAGAGTCTGAATGATTATAGTCCATTGTACAGCCTTCCACTATGAGTAAATCCATATGGTTCATATAGTCAGCCATGAATGGCCCTTAAATGTGGATCCATGATTCTGAACAACAGGGGTTCACCAACAAGGCAACCTTAGGAGTGGGAGGGAATATGGGACAGGTGAAAGGTATATTCATTAACCATGATATAAAGAAACATAAAAAGGACCTCCTTCCCCTCCCAAATCCACCTCTACTACTGGCACAGACATAAAAATTGTGAAACAATTCGAACAAAAAAACCAACAGACTGTTTTAGTACATCGAGTATCCAAAGCCTAATAAATACTTTAGCTAATGTCACCAAAGGATAATATTTTTTCAAACAAGACAATGTTTTCAATGTTTAAAATAAAAAAATCACTAATATGTTAAATTTCAATTCAAAATCTATAAACCAAAATTTCGTTATTTGTTTTTTTCCAAAAGGCGAAATCTGACATTGTTTGACCTTGTTCTAGTATCTGACTAATATACATGATTGCCAAACATAGCAATGACTGTGATTATCACTCAGTATCTCATCGTAAATGTATTTTGCAACGGTTTGTTATATTTCATTCCATGCATTACACCTTCATTACAAAAGAATTAATATCATGTAATTACAAGTTACACCATTTTGTGACAGTTCCTCGCCATTTATCTGTCAGGCAAACAAATATACAGAGGAGGAGCTAGTTACCAGATGTTCGTTTTTCTTCACAATGCACCGTTATATCATACATTTTGCAGAATTCTATATTCATTACAACATATTTCTATTAGGTAGTAAATAATTAAATATATCAATAATTTAATGGATTAAAAAGTATAATTGCTAATGAGACAACTATCAACCAAAGATCAAATGAATTAGATATATATAGAAAAGATGTGGTATGATTAGATGATTGCCAATGGGACAACTTTCAACAAGAGACCAAAAGGACACAGAATTTAACAACTATAGGTCACCATACGGCCTTCAACATTGAGCAAAAAAAAGTCCATACCAAATAGTTAGCTATAAAAGGCCCCAAAATGACAATGTAAAACAATTCAATCAAGAAAACTTACAGCCTAGTTTATGTTAAAAAAGATAAGCAATTAAAGGTATAATTATTAAATTCATTTTGCATTTCAAATTGTTTGCAATCTTAAATGATTAAAAAGTTTTCATTGTGCAATTTTAAATACACATAAGTCGTCTTTCTTGTTTGTTTTGATGAGGAAACCAAAGCACACAGTAAAAAAAACTATCCGTTCAGAATCATAAAAAAACACTACGCTAATTATTTTATAATAAGATTGATTCATTGATTGATTGTTGGTTTTAATGGCAGTTTCAGCACTCAAGGTTTCACTGTGTCAACCAGTTTCAGTTGGTTTTGGAAGCTGGTGAGTCCAAAGAATCATAGGCAAAAAATCCTGCTTTACGATTGGAGTCTTTTAGTAGCCAGTACTTCGGTACTGGCATGAATATACAGATTTTTTGTGTTATTAAAATTTGCTGTTACAAAATGATAGAAATTATTATAAATTAAGGAATTTATCTCCCTCATTGTAAGCTCTGATTCCTTTCACGGATTTGGCTATACTTTTTGGACCTTTTGGATTATAGCTCTTCATCTTTTATATAAGCTTTGGATTTCAAATAATTGGCCACGAGCATCACTGAAGAGACATGTATTGTTGAAATGCGCATCTGGTGCAAGAAAATAGGTACCGTTTATTTTATTACACCTGCCTCATGAGGGGTTTCAAACTCACAACCTCAATTGCTGACAGTTATAATGAAGATGTACTTCTAATACCAGGAAACAAAAAAGTATAGGACAAGGCTTTAAGGACAGAGGGTGCATAGAAAGGGAAGAGGGACACAGATAGGGAAAAGGCAGCTGTGTCCCTTTTCTTTGTTCTAGTGAAGAAATGTTAAGAAGCATAGATCTATATACCCTTAATTCATGTGAACTTTTGTTGCTCACTATCCATTATGCAATATTTCACTTCAACACAAATTAGTCACAAGGACACTTGTATACTGAAACCAAAAGAACCAAGGAAAACTTACATGACTTTTGGGCCAGACAAACAGAACAATCTTCAAGTACAGTCAATCTTAAAGGCAAATGTTTTGACTCCGTGTTGACAACCTTATTTCCTTATAATGTAAATTGCAATCCATTTCAACCCCAAGTTGTATATTTCATTAATTTCTGTCAATCTAACATTGCATAACAAACGATTAGAAAATGTCAATATTTCTTTAGTATGCATTAGATAAGGAGCTGGGCTGACAAGAGGGTTGCAATAACATGCAACATTACTGATAAAGACATTTTATTTGCATGTCAAAAATTAAAATCAAAATTGGGAATTTGTTTCTTGATAGATTAAGTCCTTACTGATATGAACTGCCTTGTATAATAAAGTATAATCTGTAGTTAACTGATAAAATGCTATTATAATGTCGCTAAGGAAATTGGCCAATAATTTTCTTAAGAATGGAAATTAAACAAACTGCTGAGTTGGTAATCAAAGATCAATTCATCGTAGAATAACCATCTTTCTGATAAATCAATAAAAAGAAACTGCTATATGTAATTTTCCCTTGGTAGTGAAAGTTAAAATTTTACGGTTGGCATGATTTTTCAAATAAACAAAATCTGCCAGAAAAAATGGGATATATAAGGACCTAATTGCTTTAAATCATTTTGAAATTAACTGGTTTTGTAGAACCCATCTTACCAATAAATCAAGATATTGCAGAAAAAAACATACAGTATATTTTGAATAGTGAAATTTCAAATTATATGGTTGACATAATCTTTTTAAATAAACAAAATAGCTGTACATATGAAATTAATTGATTTGTAGAAAACCATCTTTCCAATATACATGTATCCATAAAATAAAATTGTGGAAAAAATATACTTTTTTTTTTAAGGTTAATGGCATAATTCTTGAAATAAATGTCAGCTGACTGATAATGGAACAATAAGGAATTTATTTCCTCAAGTTAGTGGAATTAAATGACATACAATATAAGTGTATATATAAAGTACTGGTCGTTTCCTTGTTAACAAAATATAAACATTTAAGTTTGGTATGATTTTTGAAATGAAATATATTTAGGAATTCATTTCCTTTAATTTTGTGGAAATTGACATACAGAATACATTTCCTTGGTTACTGCAGTAAAATTTCAAATTTTAAGGTTGGCCTGATTCTAATGAAATAAACATCATCAGCTGGCTGAAAAATGGAATATAAGGAATGTATTGCCTTAGTTCTGCATGGAATTAACTGATGTGTAATTTAAAGAAAAATAACAGGGGGTTATTAACCTGACAGATATGAAATAATTGTCTTATGAAGTTTGATCTATAGTGTAGTACAGACTTGTTTAACAAAATTTATTGAGCCTAGACAATCTGGCTCTAGTATCCAAAAGCTATCAGATCACTAAGCATTTACAAAATCAGCCTTCTAGACATTGTGGTTTATTTGATATTTGTTCCTTTAATACAAGACACTGATAGAGATCAAAGGAATAAAATCACTTCATCTGGAGATAGCAGATTACTAACTACCGTCTTCAATACACAAAACTGACATGCATTCTGTTTTTATAAAAACATGTAAATACCATTCATAACAAACATATCTCTTATAAATATAAACTGATATTTCTTTTTTTATTTATTAAAATTGGATTTAATATCACTGGCACCACAGATGATTAGTCGAGGGGCATATGGACAAACTAATTAAGAAGTACTTTTGACTGGGTAATCAGACAGATCTAGAAATTTTCGTAGGAACAAGATTACGATAAGCTTGATCACTACTCTCTTAATCTTTAGTCTACAATTCAATTATTTAAATACTTATAATAAAATGTTCTTTTCAATGACGGTATGCATGTGAAATGTCATAGTAAGTATGATAAATTACTGATAATTAAGTGCCTGATAACCTGTAAAAGAGACCACTTTTCATCAAGTGGCGCTTCAGATGCCATGTAGGTATAACCACCGAAACAATACTTTTATAAACAAGTTATTCTTACGTAATACAACTGACAATAAAAACTTTAGACATAGGACCATACTTTATAAACAATTTATACTTATGTATTACAACAGACTATAAAATCCTTAGACAACAGGACAATACCTTTATAAACATTAAGTAATCCTTATATAATTTAACTGACTATAAAAGCCTAAGACATTTTGAGGACCATACTTTATGAACAAGTTATACTTATGCATGTTTATATGTAGTACAATAGACTATAAAAGCATTAGACATCCCCATAAATAATACAAAAGACTTGTGTTTGCTTTAAATAGGGGGGGGGGGGGGTCTGAATAATAGTACAAGACTAATATTGATGGCCAAGAATATACCTAAATAAGAAAAAGATTTTTAACAGCAAGAGTGTAATATAAAGGGGATTCAAAAAGAAACTTAGGGTATGAGAACCCCGTGGATACCTAAAACCCTAAAAGTTATACCCTTGGGTAAGAACAGCCTAAATAATACTATATCTTTGTTAACTTATGGTTTTTGTGGATTAAGGAAAATTTATCTTTTCCTGGATATTTGATTTCTTGGTATCACAAAAGTGTACGTACATACAAGCTTAATATATACAACTTGTGTATTTAAAATTTAAAATTTGTGATATACCTCTACCCACAAAAACCACAAAAATTGATAAACAACATATAATAAAGAATCGATAGTATATGTAAAAGACTTGGATAAGGATTATCCTTATACAACAGACTTACAAACGCCATGGTTCAATGGAATTCAAGACCCTTAAAAGTACATAAGACTTATAATTAGCCTTGTATGTGAGGACCTTCAAAAGAGCAACATTTTGTAATGGATATGAAGATCTTAGATAATACAACAGGGGCAAAAGTCATGTTTAATAGGACTCTCAATTGAAAAGTCCTTATTATGAGGTGCACACAATTAAAAGCAAGAGGCTTTGATGAAAAATGTCTTATATTTCACTAAAGTTTGAAGTTTTTTTTTTTTTTTTTTTTTTTTTTTTGTTTATTTGTTCTTTGAAGAATTATTATACACTTTTTTTCCCCACATTCCTCCTGCCTTTCTTTTCTCTATTAGGCAATATGAACTAAAGCTAAAGCTAAAAAAAATCTTTGACATCAAGAAACTATAATCAAAACTTGCAAATAACTGCAAAATTTGTAAAATTATACTATTTTTGTATGAACATCTCTTATTAATGGTAAAAATATCCCATACAAAAAACGAAGGTGAAGTATTACAAAGCTTCGTAATCAGGTCAACAAAAATAAGATGTCAACCATGACTGCCTAAATCTTATCTCTAAAATTAAAACTTCATCGATTGTCAAAAATATTCTCAATGAATCTTATGACCAAAGTCGTTAGAGAGATCAGTCGTAAGGTGGATTTAAATACTTTAAGCCAAAGAAAATCTATTTCATTCAATAATTTCACGATTTTAATATTCACTAATATTGTATAACCATACAATATTACCAACAATACAAATAAAGAATAGGATCTTTTTTCGATACAAGGCGGGCGTCATTCATTTTGTCATTTAATAACCCTATAGTCATTTTTTGACAATCGAAAAAGGCTAAATTAGTTTTTGAGAGACAATTTGTACCAGGGTATACACATATTTCAATGGCAAACTATTTGATCAGAGCATCAAAAGTGCAAAGAATGACGAAAATCACTTTCAGGAAAATACGAAATACGACAATTATTATTTCAAGTCAAATGCGATTTCTTACAATTCAGAGATTTCAATCTTAAGGAAATCATATTTCATAAAAATCATATGTCAAAGTAAATAATTAAAAAGGTGTGGTAATAAATGATAAAACTACAAAAATAAAACCATTTACATTTTTTATTAATCTATATGATTGGTTAGTATAAGAACTTCTATTTTTATTGTTTGGTATAATCATTACCAATGGTACAAAATAATACTTTTGAAACTATACTTAAGTCAGTGATCTTACAGATCCCGACAGATGTGTTCACTGTCTTTTAATCTGATAAATAATGACAAATCTGTAACAAACAAGAGGCTCCCAGGAGTATACTTCATTACTTGCTCACCTAACTGTTGCCAAATGAAATTATATAAACATAAATAGCCAGACAAGCCCTGTACAACCAAAGCAAAATTCAAACTCAGGTCCTACAGTGTGTACCTAATAAAAAGGTTTCAGAATTAAGTGATCTTCTTCTAGAATGAGAGATATATTACATACTTTAGTAGCAAGCTTCTCTATCAGTGGCGGATCCAGAACTTTTCCTAAGGGGGGGCCCGCTGACTGACCTAAGGGGGGGCCCGCTCCAGTCATGCTCCAATGATTCCCTATATAATCAACCAATTTTTTCCCACAAAAGGGGGGCCCGGGCCCCCCAGGGCCCCCCTGGATCCGCCTATGTCTATACTCTACTATCTACTGTTGACCTATGATTGTTAATTTTTTTATATATTGTTACTTGGATGAAGAGTTGTCTCATTGGCACTCATACTACATCTACTTATTTATATTAACTCAAATTGATCATAATGGAGCACAACAAAACAATTAACATAAAAACAAACAATTTGCATATTAAGAGTTATTGACTAGCAGTTACCAGAGGCTAGTTCAAAGCCAACTAAAAAGTTATTCATGAATTTTGTTCTCCCTGACTAAAGTGTCAATCAGCACACATCCAATGGATTGTATGTAAAGATCTCTGAAACAGTCAGAGAAACATATGAACCCTTTGCAATGCGAAAATATAAGTTATTTTAATGGATCCAAAATAGGATTTATTAATATTGGTAAAAATCCATTAACTTCTATCTTCCTAGATAACTGAGTAACATGAATAAATATTCCTAAGAGGAAAACTGATATCCCTTAATGCAATGTCCCCCATGGTCAATATCTAGGCCAAGTTTGGAATAATATGAATCTGATATATCTCTTACCAATTTATTGGTACTAAAATGACGGCTTCAATTTCTGATTTCATATAATAAACGAAAAAATAATAAAATATTCAAGCTTCTTATATAACCTAAGATTCTACGATTTGATAAAATAACTCTCATTGTACTTTGTCGATATAATATTCATTATTTATGCATACTAAACTTGCATGTAACACCATAATAGCCAAGAATGTCAAATTATTGTCGTCAAAATCACCATTTTAATGAGCTCACCGAGACAGTTCTCTATAAAATTAGTCTAATTACAAATCAAACTGTCTTTTCAATGTCATTGTTGTTCCTCTTATGAATATTAAATTTTAATCTAACATGAAAGCCTTGTAATGTTTTTATGCAATAAATGCCAGTGACATGAATACATGTATAATCATTATAACACATATAGGACACCTATATATATATATATATATATACATGTATACAAAACTTCCTCAAGATATAATAGACTACTTATAATTCTTGAATTAACAGAGAGGACTTTTAAAAGAGTTTCTCGCTGCATTGAAGACCAATTGGTGGACTTCGGCTGTTGTCTGCTCCATTGTTGGGTTGTTGTCTCTTTTACACATTCCCGGTTTCCATTCTCAATTCTATTATTGGGGACTTCCCCCACCCCTCCTACAATCTTAATCTGAAATTGATGACACCCTTAGTTTCTGGAGTTAATCAATAATTTAGACCAATAAATTTTGAAGATGACATTTGGTTACCAAAATTTTATAAAATGCAAAATCATTAAATTTTGAAGCGTAGGCCTTCTAAAAATTGTCCTTAATCAGACAGTTGAAATTAAAATGAAAAACAATAGGTTCCAACCCCCAAACCCCACCCCTCTTGATCTGCCACTGCTATGAGTATCTATACCCCCTGTAAGATCAATCCAGTTACCCTCTTTATGTGGCTCTATTTATAGAAGAGATATGTTAAGCCCCAATTACTCAAACCTTACTCATCTCTTTTCATTTTAGAGTAAACATCATACATGTACGAGTGAGTACATTGCTTTTTTACAGAACACATTTTCAAGCCAACTTTCCAACAAAGCAGAAATTGCCTCAAAGTTCAATGATATCAAAATAGGGTAAATTCATACCATTACATTGCTTTTTACAAAACACATATTCAAGCCAACTTTCCAACAAAGCACAAATTACCTCAAAGTTCAATAATATTAAAATGTAAATAAGACAGACAGACTGACTTCTCTTTCAATTTTATAATTTCTTGGTCTGACGGAAATCAGGTACAACCTGTAAAAATGCTTGTTAAAATGGTGGTAATTAAGTTATCGGGAGCCACTGACTAGTATCTTACTGCATCAAATGTAATTACATTTAATTCCATAAATTACTACTGTGCTATGAACATGCAAAAAGATTAGAGTACTGATAAAAGAGGGGCAACATGAGGAAAGTTTATTTTTGCATTTTTCTTGTTAAGTTTTGCAGAAACTTTTATTAAGATGAAGTTATGAAAATGCAAAAGAATCAGGGTACTGATAAGAAGGGGTCTATTTTTTTTCTCGGAGATCAGCTCTTACGAGGAAAGTGTTTAATTTTGTATTTTTTCATGTTAAAAAAATTTTAAAAAAATTAATTTATGGAAAATTTGTCAAAGCTGACTGCTTTCAAAGTAAATTGCTGGAATGTTAGATTATAAAAGATGATCATTTGCTTTATGTCCAGTGGCAAATATTTATGCATTCAAATTCAGACTTCTGACATTTTCTTTATTATAAAATATTCTCCTGTTACCTTCATACAAATATAACAAATTACTAAAACTGTCTTAATCAAAACATTTGTTTTTAATCTATCTACCGGTAAATTTTGGAACGAAGGAGGGACACTTTTAACTTTTAGCAAGCTGAACCATATTGTTTCAACATAAAGCAGGGATTTTCAAACCCTCATTTTGGGTCCGAATTTTAGCCCTAGTGAATCCCATTGAGAATTATTATCTTTTTTAATCCAATATTCAGCTCTAAAATTTCCAATCGTATAATCGAATGAAGAATTTTGTACCTAATTTGTCAAAGTTTTCTTCAGTCACTAGGAAAATCATTTTAGAGCATCACAGAAGAAAAGTCATTTATTGAAATGTATATATGCTGTCGGTAAACGTTTTCACACCACCCCTGTTGTTAGGTGGCTGCTTCATATACCAGTCATTGCATTTTATTCATAATAAATTACTAGATAAAGTTAAGAAAGCATTAGAAGTCAACACTATTACTACATATATAAATCGGTACTTTCCTGTTTGGATTTTTAATGTTTGTTTTTTCATGATCCTTTTTTTGATCATATCATTACAAAAGGGGAAGGGTTTATAGATCTGAAAATACTTTTTTAATTCTCCCAAATGAAGAATATCATTAGTGGATGTCTTATGGCATATTTACGTGGTTTTGTTTTGTCATTTGGGGAATAAAATGTTAAATGTAGATCTTTGAATGTTTCTGTTAAATTGTAAAATTCTTCTCTGCAAGTCTAATTCATTTTTTTATATAAATAAGGCCGTTAGTTTTCTCGTTTGAATTGTTTTACATTGTCTTAACGGGGCCTTTTATAGCTGACTATGCGGTATGGGCTTTGCTCATTGTTGAAGGCTGTACGGTGACCTATAGTTGTTAATGTCTGTGTCATTTTGGTTTGTGGACAGTTGTCTCTTTGGCAATCTTACCACATCTTCTTTTTTATAAAGAATCCAACTAAAATTTTCAAAAAATTTAGCTTTGGCTTGTGAACTCAAAAGTTTATAGTGAAGGCTGCAGTGGATTCATTCATTATCATGGATACTCATTTTTTTTTTTTGATTGAGAGAAAATCGTATTTCCATGGACATTTGAATTCCTGGTTTTGCCAAAGTCTGCATACAAGCCTGGATTACCTTCACTGAAAAAATTCACAATAATTGGTATTGCATGAATAATGCTGAATAATCACAGAAGGTGAAAATACTAAACTTATGATGTGCAAATTATTATACAGATAATACCACAAACGTGTTACATCAATGATAATATTTATCTCAACTTGTTTACGATAGTTCAATTATTTTATCTTATAGATATAAGAAGATTTTGTTTGATTTACATGAAATTCTTGCTGCCAAAATTTCTTAAAGCAATGTCAAAAGGGAGAAATCTAAACTCTCTATTATCACTGAACTAGTATACATATTTGTTTAGGGGCCAGCTTAAGGACGTCTCTGGGTGCGGGAGTTTCTTGCTGCATTGAAGACCCATTGGTGACCTTCAGCTGTTGTCTGCTCTATGGTCGGGTCGTTGTCTCTTTGACACATTCCCCATTTCCATTTCTCCATTATCACTGAACTAGTATACATATTTGTTTAGGGGCCAGCTTAAGGACATCTCTGGGTGCGGGAGTTTCTTGCTGCATTGAAGACCCACTGAAGACCTTCGGCTGTTGTCTGCTCTATGGTCAGGTAGTTGTCTCTTTGACACATTCCCCATTTCTATTCTCAATTTTATAACTACTTTTTCTCTTATTTTCTTTTTCATAAAAAACATAGTTTTCAACATAATAGTATACAGTAGTTTAAGTTTAGCCTAACATGGAATACTGTCCTGCAGCAGTATTTCTGAATAGTAATGAACAATTTTCCACTTTATCAAAGGTTATGGCACTAATATAATGGATAACTGCCCTCTGAACGATAAATCATATTGCATCAGCTTGCCAAAATATCTAATTTCAAATTCAAACATAAAAGTAAAAAAAAAGTCATACTTTTTAATATTTTGAACTATACCATAAAAAGGTTACTAATATAATGGAATAGTGCCCTAGCTCTGAACAATAAATATTATTGCATCATCTTACCAATAAATCTAATTTCATACATAAAAGTATAAATTTATCATATTTTAGTCCATGTAAAAACTTACATAATGCAAAATTCAATCCATTCCATAAACTAACTTCTAGATCTCAAATATAAGAACAACCTTCAATGGACCAAATTACAAGCTTATACAAAACCTCAAACTTTCACCAGATAACAGACAAACGAATGAACAGACTTCTAGATGGATTGTGACAGAGACAGATTTTTTTTAATAAATGAATGAAAACAATAGATTAAAAGAGGGTTTTAGTTTTTTGGAAGGTGATGGGGAAGGAGACATTTTCAACATAATGATACTATTTTATAAAACTGTATTTTTAAAAACAAGAGTGCACACGCTGAAATGTCTCGCCTTCTATACTAATCATTGATATTATGTTGATAGTCCTAAGTATAAAGCTAAGCTTTATTACAACTGTCACATAAACTAAACATTAACCAAGATAACTAAACAAAGACCAATGAACCTTGAAAAAGAGGTCCAGGTCAGATGAACCATACCAGGCAGACAGGTACAGCTAACAATGCTTCTATACAACATATATAGTTGACACATTACTTATAGTTTAAGAAAAATAGACCAAAACACAAAAACTTAACACTGTGCAATGAACCGTGAAAATGAGGTCACGGTTAAATAAAACCTGCTCGACTGACATAAAGATCATAAAATATTTCCATACACCAAATATAGTTGACCTATGGCATATAGCATTAGATAAAAAGACCAAAACTCAAAAACTTAACTTTGACCACTGAACCATGAAAATGAGGTCAAGGTCACATGACATCTGCCCGCTAGACATGTACACTTAACAATCATTCCATACAACAAATATAGTAGACGTATTGCATATGGTATGAGAAAAACAGACCAAAACACAAAAATTTAACTATAACCATTGAACCATGAAAATGAGGTCAAGGTCAGATGACACCTGCCAGTTGGACATGTACACCTTACAGTCCTTCCATACACCGAATATACTAGCCCTATTGCTTATAGTATCTGAGATATGGACTTGACCACCAAAACTTAACCTTGTTCACTGATCCATGAAATGAGGTCGAGGTCAAGTGAAAACTGTCTGACAGACACGAGGACCTTGCAAGGTACGCACATATCAAATATAGTTATCCTATTACTTATAATAAGAGAGAATTCAACATTACAAAAAATTTGAACTTTTTTTTCAAGAGGTCACTGAACCATGAAAATGAGGTCAAGGACATTGGACATGTGACTGACGGAAACTTCGTAACATGAAGCATCTAAATACAAAGTATGAAGCATCCAGGTCTTCCAACTTCTAAAATATAAAGCTTTTAAGAAGTGAGCTAACGCCGCCGCCGTAGCCGCCGCCGTAGCCGCTGCCGCCGCCGGATCACTATCCCTATGTCGAGCTTTCTGCAACAAAAGTTGCAGGCTCGACAAAAACCACTAAAAACCTCTGATTTTTAAAAAAAGTCCCTCAATTTTTTTCTTAAAATTTCTTTTTATGTCCCTAATTTTTAATATGAAAGTGTACTTTTATTTCAATTACTACCTCCAGCTGTCTATTTGAATAAATCTGTTATTGAGTGGGTTTTTCATTAACATTTACCTCATTTTATGGTGAATTATTAGAAAAATCATTTCAGATAAAATCTGGACGAATAACTTTAGACTCGTAATACTAAAGGGTCTCTGGGATAACTGGAGCTAAGGTTCCAAATTTTCCTCAAAATCTGCCCCTAAAAAAATTAATTAACATAATTGATCTGCAAAATTTAACAAATTCAATATTTCATATCTCCATACACCAGTCAAAATGAAAAAAAGTGGATGTTTTCATTCTGAGCTAAAGTCTGATCACATTATATAGTTCTCCAGCCTCATTTAATGCCCACCGTATCTTTTAAACACACACATCATTAAAGGTAATAATTTACAGAAATATGGGTTTAAAGTTAATTTTGACAAATTTAAATTTCTCATCTATGGGAAGCAATTCATGTGTATACTTTAATAATTCAATAAAGCCTACATAAAATTTTACAATTATGAATTTTTTTAAGATTATGAAATACCGAAAATGTGCAATAATAAATCACACTTGATTGATCTAAAGAAAATTATCTGACATCTACAGTCGTTTAGTCATCAAATGCCCCAAGGTATGAATACCTGTACACCTTCAAACAATTTGGTAAAAATCAAACCTTTTGAAATTCAAATTCAGTCTTCAGTAAAAGCCAAGGTTTTTGCACTTTGAATTCTAGATAATTGCAGCCATAGAAAAGGAAATGGAAACGGAAAGCGGGAAAAAAATTAAACAGAAAGTCCCAAATCAAAGTTCAAACAGACCAAACTATGGATAACAACTTTCGTATAATTTATTGTTGTAAAACATGTTAGTTTCACGATATTTATCCAATTAACAAAACAAATTGATTGTTCTTTTGTAATTTTTATATGAAATACAAGGAAAAAATTTGTCAAATACTACAATTGTTTTATTTTTTAATTCTCTTGTCTAGACCAAGAATGATTTAGGGCTTGACATAAGGTATGGACTTTTGTTTATCATTTAAGATAATACGTTGAACTCTATGTACTTAATGATGTTGTTGTCTTATGGGTAAACATCCTGCATCTTCTTTATCCATATTCAAACAATACTTAATCATAAGATGTTTTCCATAATTTTGTTGATGCATTTGTATCTGTAAAATATTCATTTGAAGGTAATTGTTTTTAAAACATTAAGTCATGGAATTGATGCCTTGAAATTCTAAATATTCCCTAATAAAAACAAGAATGCGTCCCCAGTACACAGATGCCCCATCCACATTATCATTTTCTATGTTCAGTTGACTGTGAAAATGGGGGGAAATCTCTAATTTGGCATTAAAATTTAAAATATCATATCATAGGGAACATGTGTACTAAGTTTCAAGTTGATTGGACTTCAGCTTCATCAAAAACAACCTCGACCAAAAACTTTAACCTGAAGCGAGATAGAGGAACGGACAAACAGACAGAAGAACTAACAAACGAACGGACGGACAGACAAACAGACGCACAGACCAGAAAACATAATGCCCATAAATGGGTCGTAATAAGCTATTGTGGACTCATTAATATTAGTTGGATATACATAAACATGAATTTAAATGTTCAACAAATTACTATTTTACTAAAGTAATGAATGCAGACTTTGCCAAAACCAAAAATTAAGTTTCCATGAAATTGCGATTTTTCCTCAAATCATCAAATTTGGTATCCACGTAAGTAAATGAATCCAGTCAGTATAAGAAACTTGCTTGAGAATTTGGCATAAAATGACTCCGATAAAAATCAACTTATTAATACAAGAAAGGAATTCTTATATGACCTTATTTTGTTATTTTTAATTTTCCTACAAGAAATGTATCCCAGTGGCGGATCCAGAACTTTTCATAAGGGAGGTCCGCTGACTGACCTAAGGGGGGCTGGGGGGGGCGCTCCAGTCATGCTTCAGTGATTCCCTATATAATCAACCAAATTTTTCCCACGAAAGGAGTGGCCTGGGCCCCCAGGGACCCCCTGAATCCACCTATGTATGCAAAATGCTTTTTTACCAGAGATCTGATATACAACCTGACCACAAAGTTCAAATCAAAATGTTTGAAAGAGGCAAAAGGTAAATAAAACATTGTCAGAGCTTTTTCTCTGAAAATATATTTAAATTGCGGCATGAATGAACTATATATATATAAACTATCCTAAATCATGCAAATTCAAGAAGTAAATTTAACCCAACCACTCCAATCACATAAGCTTACTGGAAAACATAAAAAAATGAAAAAAATGACAAGTCAAAATAGGCCTTTCTTAGTTTCATTTAGACTTACAAAAATAAATTTAACATTTTTTCCTTGTATAAGGATGTCATATTTTGTTTCTTATTCTATCTAGACTAATTTAAAGATCTTATCAAAAGAAATATTTCATATTATGTTTAAATTGACCTTTGTCTAATGCCATGATTATTTTTAATTATTTCCTGAAATGCAAAGGTTATTGAAAAAGCATTATCATTTTTGGTTATTAAAACCTGTCAATTTGTCTTAAATGCAAAGACAAGGTTATCCCAGGAATAGATTACCGTAGCTGTATTTGGCACAACTATTTGGAATTTTGGGTCCTCAATGCTCTTCAAATTTGTACTTGTTTGCCTCTATAACTATTTTGATCTGAGCGTCACTGATGAGTCTTGTGTAGACGAAAAGTGCCTCTGGCGTACTTAATTATTATAGTGGTACCTTTGATAACTATTATAACATTAAATCTCAAATTTAAACAGTTACTTTCTGGTAATGACTCTAATAAAAATTCATTTTAGATAACTCACAAAATCACTTGAAGGCATCTTCTAATCATGTAAATTCATAATCTCAAAAAAAATTTTTTTTAAAAAATGTTTAAACTAATCTCAAATTTAACAGATTCAAGGGAGATAAGTCAGTTCCATATATATATATTACAAAGAGTGATTTCTGTTATTTGGGGTTTTTCTCTCAGAAAAAACAGCTGTTTAATACAATACCTATAATTTGATTTCAGAAAAAATTCTCAAATCTATTTACTAATTTGAACTTAGCCTTTTATCATTTGGATTAATTCTATCCCAATAAATGCAGATATTTTATTTTTACAAAAAAGAATGGCTTTCTTACTTAAAATGTCATGAATTACAACGTTGAATTAAGTCATAGAGTAAAGACATAATATATCTTTCAACTACACTTTTCATAGAAGTCAACAAAAGTACTTGGTGATTAAATCAGAATGTAGCCTCAACAATGCTATATATTAAAGCTTTCTATCATACTATTTATAAGATTACTGGCAGAGCAAAGCAATGCTCTACTTAATGAGCTATAGGAGTGATATATTTGATGGAGTTTAGAAATAAACTCAAATCAGACAAGAGAAACACGACTACAGATTATTGCAATGTGGCTGAATGATTATATATGCTACATATGTACTTGGTGATTAAAGTCAGAATATCTCTTTTCTACTTTACAATTCAGAACTCAACATCAGAAATTGGTCATAAAACACAACTACAAATTAATGCAATGTGTATAAATGACAATACCAAAAATTCAGAAATTATTGAATGTATCTATTATTGCGACTTTTCAAGAATGGACAAAAATACGAGTTTTATTATTATTGCAATTTCAAAAAAAAATAAGTTTAAACAGATTAATATTTCAGTTATTAGAATGCACATTCTTTTTATTGTGATACTCACCAAGTCACATTATTGGTTTCAATAAAAACCTCACAATAATTTCTGAATTTACAGTGTATGTATTGGAAAAAGTGCTTGGTGAGTAAAGACATAATATATCTTTCAACTACACTTTTCATAGAAGTCAACAAAAGTACTTGGTGATTAAATCAGAATATAGCTTTCAACAATACTATATATAGCTATGAAGTACTTGATGAATGTTGACAAAATAAAGCTTTCTATCATACTATTTATGGAACTCTATTAAAGTACCAAGGCAATTAAATCAGAATCAGGCTTTCAAAAATACTATATATAGCTACAAAAGTACTTTTTGTTTAAAGATAGCATATAGCTATCTACCTTTCAGTCTGATATCATCTCATCTCAATACAAAGGCATCTAAAAATCATGGTCAACCAAAGAAAAATCTAAGAACTTACTTGAAATGTTCCTTTGGTAGATCTATCTGCCTGGATATATGATGTTTCCATGTCTCTAATTCTTCTCGTTCAAGCATACTCTCAAATGCTGCTAGTGCTTGCTCAGGTTCAATCTACAAAGATGACCAGGTATGATTATTGTTTAAGACATATCATCAAAGACACTTTCAATTTATCATTCTTAGATGAAAGTAAACATCATAATTTGTTTAGAAGAATTTTAAAAATATTTAACTGCAGAATATGAGAGGTAACTCTAAAGTTTCTGTTTAAAAAATCCAGAAAATTGAATTCATATTTTTTAAAGTGAAGAAAATAGATGCAATATATGTATGCAGGAGCCAATAAAAAAATAAATTCCATTTAGCAAAAAAACAAATAGATATCATTTTTGAACTGCATTTTAAGTCAATTATTGCTGATAATTTTTTTGACAGTCATACACATCTGACATGTCTAGGAACTGCCTCCCATTTTTCTAGTTTGTGTATTGAGGGAATAAAACATGGATCAACACTGGTACTCTATGGAAAATGCATTACTAATGAAATGAATTCCAGACTGTAATAAGGGAGATAACTCTCATTATATTTGATTGAACAGCAGGTGCAAGTACACAGTTACTGTTCTTTGATTTTTTCGTTGTCCACGAACATAGTCCCTAGTGTGTACAGTGTGTTACTTGTCAAATTTGTTTATACCTCTTTCAAATTTCTTCATGTTTTATGCCTCAAATAGCAAGTAGGGGGATGGAAATACAATGAATAAATTTGGGTCATGAATTTTTAAGTAAAGTAGTGATTTGGTCCAGCTGAAAAAGGTTAAAAATTAGCACTTCAGAACCTGTCAAATAATTTCAAGACCCCCTTAACATAAAATTGTCCATATTTTTAGTTAAGAGCCAATGAAGTTTTCTATAATCTTGATATGTCCCTAAAAAGTTGTACTACACACTGTAAAAATATTATTGAGAAAGCGCAGGTGATATTTTTTTTTATTTTCATTTATTGTCTAAAAGAAACACACTACCAAATAACTGTGTACTCAGACCAGCAGACTGTAATATGGGAGATAACTCTTGTCCCTTAATTGAGACACAAGTCAATTAATGAAGATAACATGGTTTTTAATATCAAGAGTATTGATATTCCTTGTTGGTTATTATGTGCATTATTTTATTACTAGACGCTTTGAGCACTAGGCATTATACCAAAGGTAAAATAATACATTTTGCATTGCCCTAGAGGCATTGAGAATTCTTTTCAAGGCATATTTGATAGGCAAATGAGATAAGTTTAAATTGAATTACAAAAAGCTTCAGGAACCTATATGATTTTGATTTTTGTTGTTTTAACGCCACTTTTAAGCACTGCATTTAGGCTATTGAGTGGCAGACAGTTTTTATTGGTGGAGGAAGCCGGAGCCACTGTAGAAAACCATGACCTTCAATAGGAAAACTGATAATCCTAGTCAATTAAGATTGGAGTCCAGTGCACCTGCACGAGCGGGGTTCAAACTCACAACCTCAGTGTTGACTGGCTAGTGATTACAGTAGTAAATACACCGAGGCCCCCTAGGAACCTATATGTATTTTACTCCAATCAATATCCCAATAAAGGCTTCTTTAGTTGCCTATGGGGAAATTTATTGTATTTTGTCATTTGAATGCATACTGTGATATGGGAAATAATTCTAGTCACATTCAAGGACAGTATTTCATCTATAAACTCTCATTTTCCTTCTTATATCTGCTAGCTTACTGGTAAGACACATTATAAAAGTTTATCCAATGCCTATTTTTTTTCGACAATATTTGAATACTGTAAATTCAGAAATTATTGAGATGTTTTTATTATTGCAAAAATTTGAAATTCTTTATACGAGTTAAACAGGATTTATCCTCAATATCGCAAAAATTTGATTTCGAGTTTTAGTCTAAAATGACAAAATTGCAATAATAAATGCACACAATAATTTCTGAATTTACAGTAATGCTTGCTGACTTATACAAATTTTCGTTTTTATAAGACTTGCAAAACCAGACCTGCAATCCTTCTAGCTACATAGCTCATAGAAATAACCAGCTGCTAAACCAGGACCTGCTATTCTTCTAGCTACATACCTGATAGAAATTATCAGCTGCTAAACCAGGACCTGCTATTCTCCTAGCTACATACCTGATAGAAATAATCAGCTGCTAAACCAGGACCTGCTATTCTTCTAGTTACATACCTGATAGAAATAATCAGCAGCTAAACCAGGACCTGCAATCCTTCTAGCTACATACCTGATAGAAATAATCAGCTGCTAAACCAGGACCTGCTATTCTTCTAGCTACATACCTGATAGAAATAATCAGCTGCTAAACCAGGACCTCTATTCTTCTAGCTACATACCTGATAGAAATAATCAGCTGCTAAACCAGGACCTACTATTCTCCTAGCTACATACCTGATAGAAATAATCATCTGCTAAACCAGACCTGCTATCCTTCTAGCTACATACCTGATAGAAATAATCAGCTGCTAAACCAGGACCTGCAATCCTTCTAGCTACATACCTGATAGAAATAATCAGCTGCTAAACCAGGACCTGCTATCCTTCTAGCTACATACCTGATAGAAATAATCAGCTGCTAAACCAGGACCTGCTATCCTTCTAGCTACATACCTGATAGAAATAATCAGCTGCTAAACCAGACCTGCTATCCTTCTAGCTACATACCTGATAGAAATAATCAGCTGCTAAACCAGGACCTGCAATCCTTCTAGTTACATACCTGATAGAAATAATCAGCTGCTAAACCAGGACCTGCTATTCTCCTAGATATATACCTGATAGAAATAATCAGCTGCTAAATCAGGACCTGCTATTCTCCTAGCTACATACCTGATAGAAATAATCAGTTGCTAAACCAGGACCTGCAATCCTTCTAGCTACATACCTGATAGAAATTATCAGCTGCTAAACCAGGACCTGCTATTCTCCTAGCTACATACCTGATAGAAATAATCAGCTGCTAAACCAGGACCTGCTATTCTTCTAGTTACATACCTGATAGAAATAATCAGCAGCTAAACCAGGACCTGCAATCCTCCTAGCTACATACCTGATAGAAATAATCAGCTGCTAAACCAGGACCTGCAATTCTCCTAGCCACAAAACTGTCATTTGATGGTACTCTTGCTCTGGGCTTGATTACAATATAATAAATAATAGTATCCCAAAATCCACGAAATGTCCTTCTTAATAACCCAACTGAAAACAAAAATAGAGATCCAATTAAACATTATCATCAATAAATTAAACTCCATGTGGTGAACCAACGCCTGTGTGAATCATTTCGTTAGAGTCCCTGAAGTGGATACCTTGGTATACAAGTGTTGTTGTCAATTTTGAGTATTATTTTAATGTTGCATTTATTTGCATAATTTGACAACCCTGCATACCAAGGTATCCACTTCAGGGACTCTAACGAAATGATTCACACAGGCGTTGGTTCACCACATGGAGTTTAATTTGTTATTATTTATGCGTGAACCCCTGCATCCGAAAGGAACCGCCTTGCTACACGCGCCGATCTACAGGCCACCAGCATATACATGGACCAAGGAATATTACATACTTGCGACGAAATAACAACTGAACCAAGATGACCAAGATGTCCGATACCACCTTAACATCTATAAATGATAGCAGATATAAATGATAGTAGAAGAAATGTACCACGGGCGTCGATCTTAAAGGAACTAGGAATTAACAACCATGCCATTAAACAGACCAACTACTGCAGACGATCACCAAAGAATTTAAACAAGGGAGCATTTTTTGACAATTTTATTTTCCATAGCGGCGACCATAATCTTCCTATTGTTGCCGACCCGCCAGGAAGTAGTAACCTCCAACAATGCCCAGGTTGGAAGAGAAGCCTTGCGAAGTGGTAGGAACCATGGGAAGTTCGTCCAATTAGATACCAAGCCTTTAGAACAATTTCATGTATCATATAATAGTAAAACGAACTCAAGTTACATTGTAAACAAACTTTAATTTTCTTAATTTTCTATATTTATCTTATCTATTTATAACTCTGTATTGCTACTTTCACTTTTGATTGTTCTCTCACCATGATGACGTCAAATTGCACCACTTTGAGTACTTCAGGGATTAATATCTGTATAAAAATTGTCCTGATGAAGCCTGCCTTGCAGGCGAAACATGTAGACCATAGCAAATAAAAATGCAGACCATTCGAAGTGTTGTTGTCAATTTTGAGTATTATCATCAATAGTACAATTTTTTTATGGATTGAGGAAGAATTGTATTTTTGTGGATAGCCGACATCTGTGTTTTTCCAAATTTAAATACAAGCCTATAAAAAATTAGAATCTGAATCAATGCTAGCTTCTGTTAACTCAATGAAATTTGTTCCAATATTCATCTTTATAACAATGACATCATCAATAAGATGAAAGTGGGATTAAAAATCCTGAAAATCTGAGACAAAAAAACAGGCTATTAGATCCTAATCCTTTACAGAATGTTTATAAATCACACATTAGTGCCAAAGAAGAGACTATATTACATCGTTGATACTTACAGAGAGTAATGCCTAAAGAACTTAATGGACAACCAATACTGCCAACCAGTACTGCAGTCACTGGCTGAATACAACCCTGTATTAACAATCTCCATATGATTGCTTCAAACAATATTCCAATCTTATTGCTGTCATCTGAAAAAAAGGTATTAGACACTGTAAATTTTGCAATGAATCTTCGAAGAAAACACTAGAGTATATTTTATTTGAACTTATATTTGAATGAGTGGTAAGATTTATCAGAAAGACGGAGTAAATAAAGGAACAGAGTTCCAATTTCCCCTGCTTTGCACTTATTTAATATTTTCAAGGGGCATAACTCTTTTACTAAAAAAGTTGATCAACCACCATTTTAGAACTTGTACGAGAAATTGCCTATAGTATAAGTTATATATAAATCTGGCAAGAATTGTGCCTGTGAGAGCACTCATGTGACCATTTTCCATAAATTTAAATTTCCAAGGGACATAATTTTTTTTAAAGTAGATCATCCACCATTTTAGAACCTGTCTTTAGATATTGTTGATATTAACCTGAAGTATATTTTTTTTAAATCTGGCAAGAATTGTAACTGAAAGTGCTTAAGAGGCCATTTTCAATAATTTCAAAGGGACATAACTCTTTATTTTAAAGTCGATTGTCCACCATTTTAAAAGTCGTCTGAGACATTAATATATAGTATAAAATTTTATTAAATCTGGCAAGATTTGTACTCTTGAGAGTGCTAATGAGGCTTTTTTCCAAAAAATTTATATTTCAATGGGACATAACTCTTTTAAAAATAGTCCATCCTCCATCATTTTTTAATTTGTCTGAGATATTGCTGATATTAACCTATGGTATAAGTTTATTAAAATCTTGCAAGAATTGTACTCCTGAGATGGCTAACAAGTCTAGACACACAGGCTGACAGACACAAGCACAGTATTTCCATTTCTCCTGCAACGCCTTACACAGGGACAAACAAGAATGTGTCCCAAGTACACAGATGCCCCCACCGCATTATCATTTTCTATATTCAGTGGACCATGAAAATGGGGTACAAACTCTAATTTGGCATTAAAAATAGAAAAATCATATCATAAGGAATGTGTATACTAAGTTTCAAGTAGATTGGACTTCAACTTCATCAAAAACTACCTCGACCAAAAACTTTAACCAAAACTTTAACCTGAATCGGGACGAACGAACTAACAGACAAACTAACGGACGGAAAAAAGGACGCACAGACCAGAACACATAATGCCCATAAATAGGGCATAACAAGAATGTGTCCCCAGTACACGGATGCCCCATCCGCACTATCATTTTCTATGTTCAGTGGACCATGAAAATGGGGTTAAATCTCTAATTTGGAATTAAAATTAGAAAGATCATATTATACAGAACATATATACTAAGTTTCAAGTTGATTAGACTTCAACTTCATCAAAAACTACCTCGACCAAAAACTTTAACCTGAAGCGGGACAGACGGACGGACGGACGGACGGACGGACGGACGAACGAACAGACGGACGGACGGACGCACAGACCAGAAAACATAATGCCCCTAAATGGGGCATAAAAATCAGATGATTATATGCTATTGCTGGATGTGCGACTAAGATATGTTGTCCTCTCAATGTCTAGGTTATTTTTGTCTTAGGGTTGCTGTCACATTGATGCTTTCCCCTACATTTCATTTTATTCATACAAATGTGTCTTTTGTGTAAGAATATATCTCCTTGGTAAGTTTTCCTGTCTTACACCATATCAAATTTCAGAATTCTATCTAGGAAGCCAAATGATCTTACCTGGACTGTCAAAGTCATATATCAAGAATCCACCAATATGCACTATCAATGTCACAACTGGGATCCTGTAAATATTAAGGTAAAACTTTACTACAGTAATAAGTAATAAAATAATTGTAAAAATAACTCCTTTTTCCAGTAGCAGACAGAGCGAAAGGAGACTAAATGTTTTGGGAATATGTGTGTATGAAAACAAGCTGAGTGAAAAAATTATCCAAATAAAATTTGATACAATTTTAATCGTCATTAAGACGTTACCCTATAAGCAATTATTTCCCGTCTGGAGTACTGCAGTCAACGTAGACACACCTATTAGACTTCTTAATAAAGTCTAGAATATATTCAATTCTTCTCTGTCAGCATAATAACTTGAGACAAAAGAACAAGACATTTTTAATAAGATAGGAATATGAAAACCAAAATCAAGATGAAATGGATAAAAAATCATCAACTAGACGGCATGGATACAATGGCGTCCTAAGTAAGAAATATTAATATTTTGAACAGAATTTGAAATTTGTAGGAAAAGTCTAGGGATATTACCCTTACTAGTATTTAAATCAAATTAATTCTTTTATTTCATGCTCTCTGCTCGTTTTGTAAATTAGACATCTTTCCGAAAAGCAAAAGAATGGAAGATATTCTTAAATTCTTTCTCTGCAACTGGTCCCGAAATTTCCATTTAATATAAATCCAGTGTCCAACCTAGGGTATTGAATGACTATGGTACCCTGGTGCTATACTTTCTACCATGGTGCTATCTTGGATGATTTTCTATTAGCATGTAAAGGTGCCTTGGTGCTATATTTTTTTGAAAACCAGTGCTTAGTTTATTTCCATGGTGCTATTCGAAAATACATTTCTGGGGAGGACACTGAACTCAAATAACATATCACACAAAAGTTATCTCAGTAAAACAAGGTCCTACCATATTGGGGCTGATATTGATAATATCATTGACAATGTAGATGTCAATGTACACAGAACTGGCATAGTTACTGCTACAAAAAATGTTCCTACTCCACCTTTCAGAATGTAGTTCCAAAATCTGTTAAAATGTCTGGCAAAACTTTTGCCTAGAAAACCTGAAATATACAAAAGACATGCGCAATCATGACTTTAAAATTGTGTCCATTAAAACAAACTTTGTATTACTTTTGTGTGGACATATCTATTATGATATAATTTATTTTGGATGTAACACATCTTCTGATTGGTTGACGTTGTTTTGTTTATTAGCTCATAGGCATAATTTAGTCATGTGACTGTGACTTAATCAACATTTTTTCATGGTTTTCTCCAGTTTAAAGTGGAATTTAGAATTAAATTATAAGAAATAACTGTAATATTTTTTCTGTCTATTCGAAATAACATAAACTAGAGGCTCTAAAGAGCCTGTGTTGCTCACCTTGGTCAACAAAGGACACAGATGGATTCATGACAAAATTGTGTTTTGGTTATGGTGAGGGTGATGTGTTTTTAGATTTTACTTTAATTAACATTCTTGCTGCTTACAATTATCTCTATCTATAATGAACTTGGCCCAGTAGTTTCAGTGGAAAATGTTAGTGAAAATCTACAAATTTTATGAAAATTGTTAAAAATTGACTATGAAGGGCAATAACTCCTTAGGGGGTGTTGACTTATTTCTAGGTTTTACTTTGCTGAACATTATTGCTGTTTACAGTTTATCTCAATCTATTATAGTATTCAAGGTAATAACCAAAAACAGCAAAATTTCCTTAAAATTACCAATTCAGGGGCAGCAACTTAAAAACAGGTTGTCCGATTCATCTGAAAATTTCAGGGCTGATAGATCTTGACCTGATAAACATTTTTACCCCATATCAGATTTGCTCTAAATGCTTTGGTTTTTGAGTTATAAGCCAAAAACTGCATTTTACTCCTATGTTCTATTTTTAGCCATGGTGGCCATCTTTGTTGGTTGGCCGAGTAACTGGACATATTTTTTAAACTAGATACTCCAATGATGATTATGGCCAAGTTTGGTTTAATTCGGCCCAGTTGTTTCAGAGGAGAAGATTTTTCTAAAAGATTATTAAGAATTACGAAAAATGGTTAAAAATTGACTATAAAGGGCAATAACTCATAAAGGGGTCAACTAACCATTTTTGGTCGTGTTGACTTATTTGTAAATCTTACTTTGCTGAACATTATTGCTGTTTAGAGTTTATCTCTATCTATAATAATATTCAAGATAATAACCAAAAACAGCAAAATTTCCTTAAAATTACCAATTCAGGGGCAGCAACCTAACAATGGGTTGTCCGATTCATCTGAAAATTTCAGGGCTGATAGATCTTGACCTGATAAACAATTTTACCCCTTCAGATTTGCTCTAAATGCTTTTGTTTTTGAGTTATAAGTCAAAAACTGCATTTTACCCCTATGTTCTATTTTTAGCCATGGCGGCCATCTTGTTTGGTTGGCCTGGTCACTGGACACATTTTTTAAACTAGATACCCCAATGATGATTGTGGCCAAGTTTGCTTAAATTTGGCCTAGTAGTTTTAGAAGAGAAGATTTTTGTAAAAGTTAATGACGACGGACGACGACGACAACAACGACGGACGCCAAGTGATGAGAAAAGCTCACTTGGCCCTTTGGGCCAGGTGAGCTAAAAATGTGGTGCACACTTTAAAATAACCCGTTATGCAGGTTATTTAGTGTGCATTACATTTTTGATGTTATTTCTTCATAGACAGAAAATATATTACAGTCATTCCTTAAATAGTTATGTATTAAACTGTGTTTTACTATAAACAACTGAGGGCTAATGTGATGACTATACAATATGTTAACAAACATATCTTTTTTTTACCGCTGACACTTAAATGTGTCCAAATTTTCTGTCTTGACTGAAAGAAGACTAAATCAAAATTTGAAAAGTTTGAATAATTTGTTTTTATTCAAATTAGGTATTTAATTCAGCCTAGCATTTGCAACTTTGTAAATATCTAAAATACTTTCAAATTTACATAATGAGATCTTAATCATAATAGCCTACCTCTATCAGGGGTTTCTTCAAATTTCTTTCTGGATATTCGAACATGTTCCCATAAAGCTCTTATCCTAGAAACCATTGTATGAGTTTTGGAAGACTCTCTTTTGTATAAAGCACCCTATAATTGTAAATTTGTATACAGCACCCTATAATTGTAAATTTGTATCAAGCACCCTCTATAATTGTAAATTCGTATAAAGCACCCTATAATTGTAAATTTGTATCAAGCACCCTCTATAATTGTAAATTTGTATAAAGCACCCTATAATTTAAAATTTGTATAAAGCACCCTATAATTGTAAATTTGTATAAAGCACCCTACAATTGTAAATTTGTATAAAGCACCCTATAATTGTAAATTTGTATAAAGCACCCTATGCTTGTCAATTTGTATAAAGCACCCTATACTTGTCAATTGTATAAAGCACCCTATACTTGTCAATTTGTATAAAGCACCTTATAACTGTAAATTTGTATAAAGCACCCTATAATTGAAGCACCCTATAATTGTAAATTTGTATAAAGTACCCTATAATTGAAGCACCCTATAATTGTAAATTTGTATAAAGCACCCTATAATTGTAAATTCGTATAAAGCACCCTATAATTGTAAATTTGTATAAAGTACCCTATAATTGAAGCACCCTATAATTGTAAATTTGTATAAAGCACCCTATAATTGTAAATTTGTATAAAGTATCCTATAATTGTAAATTTGTATAAAGTACCCTATAATTGAAGCATCCTATAATTGTAAATTTGTATAAAGTACCCTATAATTGAAGCACCCTATAATTGTAAATTTGTATAAAGCACCCTATAATTGTAAATTTGTATAAAGCACCCTATAATTGTAAATTTGTATAAAGTACCCTATAATTGAAGCATCCTATAATTGTAAATTTGTATAAAGCACCCTATAATTGTAAATTTGTATAAAGTACCCTATAATTGAAGCATCCTATAATTGTAAATTTGTATAAAGTAACCTATAATTGAAGCACTCTATAATTGTAAATTTGTATAAAGCACCCTATAATTGAAGCACAGTATAATTGTAAATTTGTATAAAGCACCCTATAATTGTAAATTTGTATAAAGCACCCTATAATTGTAAATTTGTATAAAGCACCCTATAATTGTAAATTCGTATAAAGCACCCTATATTTGAAAATTCGTATAAATCACCCTATAATTGTAAATTCGTATAAAGCACCCTATAATTGTAAATTTGTATAAAGCACCCTATAATTGTAAATTTGTATAAAGTACCCTATAATTGAAGCACCCTATAATTGTAAATTCATATAAAGCACCCTATAATTGTAAATTTGTATAAAGCACCCTATAATTGTAAATTCGTATAAGCACCCTATATTTGAAAATTCCTATAAAGCACCCTATAATTGTAAATTTGTAATCCATCAACAAGAATCATTCGTATCCTAATGAAATTATTAAGTACAATTAATGAAAAGTCAATTACCTATAAAACATAGTTTCAAACACAAATGTAAAGAACACAATAATTTTAGCTTAGATCTGATTTGTTTCTCTCTCCCAAATATTTACCCCTCACTTCTACAGAAGGTGATACTTTTTTTATAATGATTTTATAGGTGTAATACCACCAAATCATGGTACGTCACATCCAGTATTATACGAAAATAGGTCGAAATAAAATTATTCCTTGGATTTGACAGTCGTAGGTAATTAATCCTACATTTTATTGCAATAAAACATTTCTGTTTCATAAACATATGTCTTGGGTATTTCAAAGCACCATTATTTTTTTATTTGGGGTTTCTATAGATTATTTTGTAAACTTGAGGTTACAATGTTACTATAGCTTGTACACAGGTAAAATGAGAGAGATTTGATTGGTTAACTTACAGTGATGGTTATTTTCTTATATGCAAAGAAATGTTATGTGAAATTTTTTCTATAGTACTGGACAGGATAAACTTTACTCATGCCAAGAATTTCTTTATTTGAAACAAAAATAAATTCCGCACAATTTTTTGAAAAGTGCAAATTTAACAAAGGCTAATAGGGGAAAATCAATGGTGGTATGTTACACCTATATAATGATTGTAAATACATATAATCATATAAAAAATCAAAACTTACATCAGCTTGACAAAGCTTGATTGGTTAACTTACAGTGATGGTTATTTTCTTATATGCAATGAAATGTTATGTGAAATATTTTCTAAAGTACTGGACAGGATAAAACTTTACTCATGCCAAGTATTTCTTTATTTGAAACAAAAATAAATTCGGCACAATTTTTTGAAAAGTGCAAATTTAACAAAGACTAATAGGGGAAAATCAATGGTCGTATGTTACACCTATATAATGATTGTAAATACATATAATCATAACACTTACATCAGCTTGACAGAGTTGAGTATCTGGATAGAACTGTTGTATACCAAACAATGCTCTCCAGCTTAAAGAACTACACAATGGAATCACAATCTATAAATAACCATACAGGTATTTTCTTATAATGTAGTTATTTCTTTCTATATAAAACATAAATGTATAAGAAAATGTTTGGCCATAACATCATCAAAGTTCAAAATCATAAAACTGAGTTTTACTGTGCGTATTGTTGTGTATTAGTTTTTTCTACATTGGCTAGAGGTATAGGGGAGGGTTGAGATCTAAAAAAACATGTTTAACCCCACCGCATTTTTGCGCCTGTCCCAAATCAGGAGCCTCTGGCCTTTGTAAGTCTTGTATGATTTTTAATTTTAGTTTCTTGTGTATAATTTAGAGTTAAGTATGACATTCAATATTACTGAACTAGTACACATATTTGTTTATGGGCCAGCTAATGGACGCCTCCGGTTGCGGGAGTTTCTCGCTGCATTGGAGACCCATTGGTGGCCTTCGTTGGTTGTCTGCTCTATGATCAGGTTCTCGTCTCTGACACATTCTCAATTTCATTTCTCAATTTTAAAGTCATATGAAATGATTGACTGGTGAAAAATAATGTGTATCCAATTCTTAAACCAATGCATGTATATATCATAAACTTAGTCTTCTGTGCATGATTTTGTCATTTTTTTACTCATCCTTATCATAAAATCTTCAAAGAATTTCTCTCTGTTATGATGTGAAAGTATGGCAGCTTATTAATTGTCATGTTTTGAAGCCGTAGTTTATCTATTGTCACCTCATAGTAAACAATCAACAAAGAAGCATGTGTATAACATGTACAATAAGATAATAGTTTATTTCAATGACAGATCCATGCGTTTTGCGATCATGGGATTTTTTCTAGCAAGGTCACGCTGAGTTCAAAAGTCAGATCGTGACTGCAAAACAGATATAAAAGTCCCTGATAATGAAGAAAGTGTAACGAAAATAAGAAAGTCAATTCAACATATAGAAAAATAAGTAATCAGGAAGTAACTGTCTGACAAATCTGAAATTCTGCATACAAGCCGATAGAAAATTTGTAATTTCTTTAAAAATTTTAATTTGTGGTTCCTCTTTACACACAAAATCAACAAAAATAGGCTTCACACAAGTAATAAATAATCCACAGTTTTTATTGATGCTTTGACATTACCCCAAAGAAGAATATAGAGTTCTTCATCCAAGTGACAATTCTAACGAGGAAGTTCCACCATCTCCAGAAAGGGTAATGACTTGTTGTCAACTTTTGTGTATTCTTCTCTACACTATAATGTATGTCATCTGATTTCTGCAACAATCAAAACAAAAATGTTAAATGGTACTAATGACATGTTTACAACACCCGTGCATGAAAGTAAGGGTATAAAAGAAAAGAAAATTAAATTAAAATATTTGAAAAACACCGATTTCCAAATTCTACATGAAAAAAGTAAAAACATTGAGCAGAATAGGAAAGAACATTCATTGATTGGTGTTTGCGTAATGTCCAGTGACAAATATTTCATATCCAGGATGAAGGCAAATACTGATATAGAAATTTTCAAAATGAAAATTTTATGTGATTTGTTTTGTATTTTGGTATCTTAAATAATTTCATTGGGTTCCAACACAATTCTTTTAAACAATCTACTGTTCTTTTATAAATATATCATCTGTTAAATTTGTTTTGATGCAATATCAACAGCAATTTCTTTACAACACTGATTTTTGTAGGACATCTGAGTAGTGAAATTATCGTATTTAATTCACATAGGAAATTACGGTATTTTATTACAATCAATGTTATTATACTCATTACACTTTGGATTTGTTTCAATGCCGAGGTGAATTTTCCCTTTAGAAGCTCAAATATATCTTAGGTCTTTTTCCACAACAAAAAATAACACTGATAAATTCGTTAATTTCATCAAAACTATAAATATAATACAAACTGGTACCAGTATTCTTCATAACATTACCTGACTCCTCCAATTTTCAGGCATCAGTTGATTCTTAACAACAGTTTGTATGACCTCTGAGTGACCTTTGGTTGTCTTGGTGATAATGTAGTTTGAGGGCAGCCATATTCTTGGTAAGAAAGTAAATACTTTATTCGGGGTAGTTTCTCTGCTCAATTCCGTGATTAAAATTGATTCTCTCTGAAAATAAAAATTAAAACTGAAATCCATATCAGTTATATGTTAATCTATTTATTAATTGTATATCTTTTTATGGTTTTGTTGATCTGAACATTTCTTTCAAAGTGTTTTAAAATTACATATGTTGTGACTCATTCTGTACCGTAACTATGTATTTTCATAAGATAACCTGATCACTATTTGTCTGCCATTACTGGACATCATTAATGTTCCCATAAATTTTCGAAGTCATAATACAAAATATTTGATGCCAAAATGGAAAAGTGATTGTTGTATGACGTCAATATTTCAAGCGGTGCAGATTCTCCAGATCAAACAGGTATTTTGACATGTCTTATCACATAAGCTTCATGTGATTAATCAAATCATTATCTTTTCTCTCTCAGATTTTACAATTAATTTAAGCAATTAGCAGTCGATTTACAGTAAAGATATTTACAAGAATCAAATTTTTTAACACTTTTTAAAAGGGATATGATCATCTTGATAACGAAAGTACTTAGCATATGTAACAAGGACAAGTCTATGAATGTTAACAGTTCCTGATACGGCACGTCCAGGGCACATGTACACGCTGTAATAAGAACCCTCAACACATTTTAAAATAGTCTCTTTCAACATTTACATTGGTCAAAACTGATTTACAATTTTGAATAGATATTTCAATGAACAGATAAAAGTATATAATGTCACTTTCAAAATAATATAATAAATACAAATACTGTAGGTTCAGAAATTATTGCAAGCATTTATTATTGCGATTATGTCATATTAGACTAAAATGTGAGTTTAAATTATTGCAATTATAATCCAGTCACATTTTTCGCAATAATAAAAATATCACAATAATTTCTGAATTTACAGTATTGATACGTATTTTAAAAGATGTTAACCTCTTTGATGAAAGTAAGATCCCTTTTCAAGAAGTAGACAGCTTGCTTTAATCCCTGTTCTTCACATATATTTATTGCTTCTTCATGTGCTGAATACAAGTTCTGCATGATAAAATCTTGCTGAAAAAATATTAAAATAAAAACAGTTCAAAGTGTATCAATATGTTGCAAAATAACATGATTCAGAATTTTGAAAAAGTGCTTGTTCCCTAATGCCGCACTGCCATGTTGTTTTTTTACAAAATAACTAGCATCTTAATGTGCAGAAACAATAGCAGATTAAATAATTATCTTTTTCGTTTATCTCATTTTCTTATTGACTTTTTATGTTTTATCAAAGTTGTAAAAATCAAACATGTAAATATGTTTTTTGTTTATAAAATTGAGAATGGAAATGGGAAATGTGTCAAAGAGACAACAATCCAACCATAGAGCAGACAGCAGCTGAAGGTCACCAATGGGTCTTCAATGCTGGAGAATAGTTGACACGAGTATGGTTAAGTCTATAGTAAGGTCAGTACGATTGGGATATTGAGTTCATGCACGAGTGAACTCAGGTGGTTTAAAGTTATTCAAGCCATTGCAGCCAAAGTGTACATTAGCATATTCCAAGGTAAATAATACTATTAATTATATTATTTATTTTCAGATTTGTAGACCACTAATATGATGAAACCAGTACCAGCCACTTAATATCGGTGTATTTATACAAACTTTCCACACTATTGTACTCATATTTTTAATAAAATATTTGCATGTCTCTTGAAAGGGTGTCTCCCATGTGAGAGTTTGTGATTATTTGATAAAAAATTACCTTCATTTGAGTTTATGAAAAAAGAATTTTAACTACCTCAAAGGCTCTGATTTGTTCATTGATCCAAGGTTGTATTCTTGATTTTATTGGATACTTTGTCTTCAAATGTGTCTTTAGCTGAAAAATAAAATAAAAGTCTGTACACAATATCACAATTTTAAACATTTTAAAACAAGAATGTGTCCATAGTTCACGGATGCCCCAATCGCACTATCATTTTCTATGTTTAGTGGACCGTGAAATTTGGGTCAAACTATAATTTGGTATTGAAATTAGAACGATGATTTCATAAGCAACATGTGTACTTAGCTTCAAGTTGAAAGGACTTCAACTTCATCAAAAACTACCTTAATCAAAAAGTTTAACCTGATGTGGGACAGACAGACGGACGAACGAACGACCAGACATACAAGCGGATTAATGAACGGATGAACGATCAAACAAACAGACGCACAGACAAGACAACATAAATGGCCATAAATGGGGCATAAAAAATATTTGAATTCTATATAAACTATTTTCAATTAATATATAAACTTTTAACTATAACACTTTATAGGACAATGTAGAATGCAAGGTATACTTTTTATTGGTCTACTAGTTTGAGCCTAATTGGTTTTTTTTTTACAATGAGCTTAAAAAAGAGGTAGGGAATACCGAATTGTGCTTATATGCTGCTTTTTGATATAACACGATTAATAATCAGTTTACCCCTTGTATTTGATATTGGAATTTTTTATCATTCAAATTGTAAAATATTAAAATCAAAGCCAAAGGAGCTGAGGCAATATAACATAAAATTTACAGAGTTGAATTTAATCAAAATTTGGATTTGTGAACTAATTCTTTTTAAATATCTCTTGATAAAGTCAGAAAGAACTAACATGATTTGTACATAAATCTGGTGTTATTTTTCCTGGTTTGAATTGGTTTTTTTTATTTTTCATGTTAGGGCTTTATATAGTATGCTATGTGGTATGTTTAATGTGTTCTGCTCATTACTGCATCAATATACATATACAGTGACCTATAATTGCTAGCTTCTGCTTCATATGGTCTCTGCTGGAGAGGTGACTCATTGGAGATAATACCATATCTTCTTATTTTTATATAAACAACTTGTAATGAGGGGGCAGGACCTTTTTTGGGATGTCTGGATCAAGTGTTTTTAAGCTCAGGATTTCGGGATTGACCTTTTCGGGATCTGTGATTTTTTTTTTTTATTTCAGGTTGTCAGGATTTAATTTTTTTAAATTCAGGACCTCAGGATTTCATGTTTTTAAGCCCAGAATTTGGGGATCAGGACCCCTCCAACCCCCCTCCCCTGTTATGGCTTACACATATGATTGGTCATGTGATAGAATAATGCATTATGGGTCTAACCTCTGTTTTATGTTTGGTCATTTTATCTTGTACATTCTTCACAGCTTTCTTCATGGTCAGAACTGTCTTAGCTTGATCTACCAGCAGTGTACCTGTAATATTGTAATTCTATTTTTAGGATTTAGATGAATATTTGTCATTTTACGATGAAATAATATAGAGCGCAACCTCTGTTCAATAGAAACATAGGAAATGTCATTTTCATTTTTTTCTAATTTTGGGCTATTTTCACATTTCTTAGCAGTGTGAGAAAAATCATTCTTCTTTGAATTTCCTACTGTGACATCATGTAAAATGGTGACCATGATATTAACACAAAAACTGAGCAATAACAAATCTCAGGGAAAAATTTCTTGTCAGATTCATTCTAAAATTAGATGACCTTGACCTCAATTTTACACAAGGCTTTGGTTAAGATTTAGGTTTAAAGTCCAATTCTCAACAACTACAAATGCTCTGTTTTCAGTCAAAATGAATGGTCGATTGTTTGTTGGTTCACATATCTTTATATATATGCATGTTTAAGGTGGTACCCAACACTTTCACTAAAATTAATTTGGCTCGTTTAATTTTCATAAAATTTTGTCAAAGTATTTACTTTGACACTTTAACAAAAATATAAAAATATAAAAAAATTTGAACCAACCGTTTTGTCAGAAAAGTTACACTGGTTATATAGCAATTTGACAACCACCAATTTTGATCATTGAGAAGCTTATATTCCTTTTACGACACAACGTAATTAAAACTGACTTTACATAGTTATATCCCTGTAGTGTTAGGTACCACCTTAAAACAAGAAAGCTTACAGTATCTTTTTCTTTAATAAATGTATTTTCTCTACAGTATCAAAAAAAAAATATACCTATTCCTTCTTGTAGATTGTCCAACTCTGTGTTACTTTTTATTGCTTCAAACACCCTGTCTAAATACTCTTCTGTTATTGCCTCATTGATTTTCTGTAAATAATAAATACAATTCTTGTTATACATAAACAAAAGAATATTATTAAAAAAAGAAATAAATTTACAGCAATCTAACTAAATTTTGTACACTGTATTTTTAAGGATCTATACTGTAATGACTTTGTGTTTATTATTAAAGGAGACAACTACATTTGTAATTTTTAACATAAGTCGAGGGCTATTTAAAGTTGAAGACAACATTCTCTGAATTGATATATTTCATGGATTAAAGAAAAGTTTAAATTGAGAATGGAAATGGGGAATGTGTCAAAGCGACAACAAACCGACCATAGAGCAGACAACAGCCGAAGGACACCAATGGGTCTTCAATGTAGCAAGAAACTCTCGCACCTGTAGGCATCCTTCAGCTGGCCCCCTAACAAATATTTAGTGATAATGGATCAGTGTTCTCCCCAGGCCGTTTTAGCGTCGTGGTACCGCGACGCTATAATAATTACCGCGACGCTATAATTATTACCGCGACGCTATAATTATTTTCAGGATGTTATTTTTCTCGTTCCTAAATTTTGAACTTTCATCTAATTACCACTTATGATCATAAAAAAATATATCACTTTTAATTGTAATCCCTTCAAGTCGGACAATAGAGGCAATTTAGAGTGGTTAAATAGGTGTTAATTGCCCTTTGGGTGATAACGTATTTTTTTACGCCAAATGTGATGCTATCCAAAATTTCTGGGGAGAACACTGTGGATGTCATACTAAACTCAGAATTATACACAAGAAACTAAAATTGTATCTTTATGTTTACCTTATTATGTGGTTTAAGGAAAATTTGTACTAGATTGAATATTAAAATTTGTGGTTCACCTGTACAAAGGAAATCCATGAAGATTGGAATCCAAAGAATTATATAACAAGAATGTGTCCCGCACTATCATTTTCTATTTTCAGTGGACCATGAAAATGGGGTAAAATCTTTAATTTGGCATTAAAATTAGAAGATCATATCATAGGGAACATGTTTACAAAGTTTCAAGTTGATTAGACTTCAACTTCCATCAAAAACTACCTCAACCAGAAACTTTAACTTGAAGCCGGACAGACGGATGCACAGACCAGAAAACATAATGCCCATAAATGGGAAATAAAAATCCAAAGTCTATCAATATTAGTAGATAATATTTCAGCTTTAAACTAGTATCTTTGAAAATTTTGTTATTCTATTTATTGCATATTCTCAAAAGGATTAGACCACAGTTAATCTGACTTCATTCTTCCACTTTGAAATATTTACCGAATTTAGGCATGTATAGTATGCAGTTATGTATTATATGCACTACCTTTTCAACTGTAAAATCTTGGCTAATATTAACTTGAGATTTCCAGAAACATATTATATTTATTTCAAAAAAGTAGTCTCAGGAATCTGATGTTCAGTGGTTGTCGTCTGTTTATGTGGTTCATAAGAGTTTCTTGTTTCTTATTTATATAGATTAGACTGTTGGTTTTCCTGTTTGAATGGTTTTACACTAGTAATTTTTGGGGCCTTTATAGCCTCTGTGTTGAAGGCTGTACCTTGACCTATAATCAGTCAGGAGCATTACTTAAACAAGTAACAATTAAAATTACCTATTCAAGTAATGTTGAAAACGAGGCTATTTTAAATGTTACTTATATAAGTAACTTTTCTGAATATTATTTTTATAGGTGTCCAATAATACAGATTTTACTAGGTTTAACACTTTTTCACAGTCATCTGGTTATTTTTCCCCTGACATATTAAATCTAATCCTTCTGAAACACTAATTAACTTTTTGATGCACTTATCTTTCATACCGACGCTTCTTGGTCAAAGATTGTATCTTGGGACAATTAAATTCTCATTTTTCTCCAAAATCTTGAAGGTAGACTGATCTAAATAGATAGATACTTGTGAATTGATTAAGACTTGAAGTTATTTATAATTTGTAACCCAAACCAAGTTCATATGTTCCTTAAATAAGTTTTAATACTAATTTTATTAAAAATGTATCAAATAACTTATTCGAGTAATATTTTTGTCATAATTTTTAAAGTAACCCTTAATCTCTATAATCCTCTCAAATATAATGAATTCTTAACTTTATGATATGAAATTATGTAAAAACTCATCAAAACTACATTTAGTCTATGTTTTATTGAAATTTAAAATAACTCTATTAAGTAATTTTTTTATTTTCAAAAACAAAAATTACTTATATAAGTAACTTTAAAAAATTACTTGTTTAAGTAATGCCCCTAACTGATAATGGTTTACTTTATAAATTGTTACATGGAAGCTTTTATAGCTGACTATGGGGTATGGGCTTTGCTCATTGTTGAAGGCCGTACGGTGACCTATAGTTGTTAATGTCTGTGTCATTTTGGTCTTTTGTGGATAGTTGTCTCATTGGCAATAATACCACATCTTCTTTTTTATATTGTCTCATTGGCACTCATACCACATCTTTCTACATCATTTTCAGAAACTTCAATTCTAAGGCAAAAAGGTTCCTTTGCTCATCTCCTCCCCTTGTTTTAAGTGTGAAGTAAGAACAAACCTTTGACATTTCTTTATTTGAAAGACCTTGCCCTGAAAAAGAAAAACAGAGTAATAATCAAGGACAATATCATTGGTGGCATTCATTCTCTAGTTTTATGTTCTACTATGTTAAGGTGGTACCTAACACTACAGGGAGATAACTCTGTAAAATCAGCAGAATGTTTTAATGATGTTGTGTTGTTAAGGGAATATTAAGCATCTCAATGATCAAAATAAGTGTTTGTCAAACTGCTATATAACCAGTCAAATTTTTCTGATCAAACTTTTTATTTTTTTTTATTTTTTTGTTAAAGGGTCAAAGTAAATACTGTGTCAAAATTTTATGAAAATTAAACGAGCCAAATTAATTTTAGTGAAAGTGTTGGGTACCACCTTAATGTTGATATTCTGAACTTGCACTCCAACTTTTAACCCTGAAATTTTATATTAGATATGTAGTACATCATTTGAAGTATTTGTGGTTCCAAAAATGGATATTGTCATTAATGGGTCTTTAGTTTTAGTTCAAAAAATGATCATTATTGCATAAAAATAGAAATAATTTATGAATATTGATAAAATACAATGTGAGAACCCAAAACATTGTAGATTAATCTGGTATTTTCAACACAATTAAAAATTTATAACATTTTATTGGTAGAAAAATACAATAATTGAGAGCAAAAAATACTTAATACAGTCAAACTGCAACATATATCGACTAAGATGGGTTTTTTTGGCTTTTGTTTTAAATTCATGCTCAAAATACAATATGCATACTACGAGGCAAAGTGTAAAATATTTCAGATTGGAAAAGTTTAATTGCAAAAATAGTAGAAAACATGGAGGTAAGGTCAAAATATGAATAAATATCAAATATGCATTTTTAAATCTAGGTTTAAACAAATTTTAGGACAAGTCAAATTTGGAATAGAGGTCACGTATGCATTTGTTTTTTTAATCTGAAATCAAACAATTTTTGGAACCTAAGACATATGTTTATAAGGTATGAAGTATCCAAGTCTTTTAACTTTCAAAAAAATCTAGAAACAAAAGTTTCATGATGACACCTTCACCAGATTAGCATCTCAGTGTCTGCAATGCATACTGTAACTTTGGTCACAGACAATCAAAAATATACCCAAATTGTGTGTTACGAAAATTTTAGTAAATATAATATAAGAAATGTCCCTGTTGTCTTTCTCTGAATATATATTATGCTTTATATAGTCCAAATACAATAGCTTATCTAGTTATACTATAAAGGTTTCTTAATTATGAATCAAATATGCTGCATCTGATAGTGTTCACATTTTCAAATGATTTTTTTTATTATTCCTCAGAAATTCATACAAGTATTAAAAAAAAATCTTTTAACTTGTAAATTTGATTTGATATTACCAACATCTATCTTAACATTTGTTAGGAATTTAAATATCTATTGTTTTGGGGAAACAAATTACTGCAGATGACTACTTTGCCTTAAATCTGATTGGAGGTATATCAGATTTAAATCTAAATTTTGGTTTCAACATCATATATGTTTTATAAAACATTTCTATTAACATAAACAGAATTGATAAATAGAAAATTTCTTAAACTTAACATGATTTTGTCTGTAAAAGTTTTAAAGCAGTATACAGAAAAAAAGCTTCCAAGTACATACTAAATTACACATTTTTTAAAAGAATTTATTAAAATTCTGTGTACATCTTGAGAAATAAGACTTTTCTTAAACTCAACAATTCATAAATGGGTGAATCTTTAAAATCAAGGAGAAAAATTTCAAGAATACATTATTATCTTATGCTAATCATTTAGTAGAATACATGAATGCTACAAAAAATATATAGTCTACCTCTTCTAGATAACACAGAAGGTATCTATTACTCAAGGGAAGTAATCCTGCACCCAAATTATTACCAATACAGTGAAACCTGTCCAAACCGAACACCCACATGACTTTGCGTTTTGTTCGGTTTTCACAGGTGTTCGGATTGTAGAGGTAAACGGAAGCCGACACCAAAATAATTTGGGCATTTACTGACAAGGGATAATAGGTGACACAACAGACGACAGTTTATTTTTGTGTTGATTTAGATGTAAATGTAAAAATAAAAGAAGATGAAGATAGACGTTTTGCTACATTTTTGTTTATAAATCAAACGCCACTCCGTCAATCACGCTCGTAGTTGGGAGATGTCCGACGTCGAGCGATTTTGTTTTTATAATTATTTTCTCATCCGTTAATTCACTGACCAATTCAGATTCACAGTCACTGTCAAATGACGATTCCGTAGTTGAATCGGAAACGTCATTGTACACACGAGTTCTCAGACTAAACTGGTCACCCGCTGATTGATACTTCGGCACACGATAACAGTGAAACAACAGCAGGGGTGTAGTTTATTTTGGACTTTATCATTGCTAAATAGCTAACAGAAGTCTTCGGGAGCATTCGAATCAAATGTATAGGGCCTCTAAAGGGAATCCAGCAATCAAAATCCATTGACCTTGTTGTGTTGCACGACTTCTTAATTCGGTGAAAGGCTTTAAAACCATTATTTGATTAAACAGTTTAGCTACAGAATGGCAGTTTCGATTTTGTGGCCGTAATTATTTGAGTAAGGTGCATTTAATTGATCTGCGGGAAAGTTCTTTTCTTGTCATTATCGGCGATGGGGGTAGCTGACCAGTTTAACGTTTCTTTACAAAAAATCACTTTATACATGGGCATCGACATGCTAATTAGTTTGTAATAACAACTCACAAGTTCATTAAACCTCAAATACCTTTGGGTATACTCTGCCATCCCGTGTTTGTTTAATTAAATCATGCAAATAATTAATAATATTTTATTGTTTTGATTGGTATTGATCGATTTTGACAGGTAATTTTAGATACAAATTTACTAACGAGCCTTCAAAAAGTGTTCGGAATTCGGTGTTGACAGGGTTCGGTTTTTTCAGGTTAGATTAACGTTAATTGATAGGGAAATTTTGTGGGACTTTGAAATTTGTTCGGTTTAAACTGAAATTCGGTTTTATCAGGGTTCGGTTTACCCAGGTTTCACTGTATCTATTGGGTAACTATGTTGTACTTAAAACTAGAACTATCATATAATTCAAAACTATTTCATTCAATAAAGTTCAAATGGTAAAACAGTAAAAGCCTATATCACTTCTTTAAATAATTTAATATCAAACATAGAGAAAAGTAACTCATGCACATTTTTAAGGCTTGGCAAGCATGCTACAATACCTGAAAATGACACTGTAAAATAAAAATCAAAAATCAACTTATCATATTCAAAGGATCATTTTTTATTTAGGTGACTAGTTAACATTAAATACTTTTAAATCAATATATTTCCAGTTTCATACACTGAAAATCATTGAGAGTAAATAACTAAGTGTTTTCAACCGGGTTCAATTGTCCGTAGAGCCAAAGCAGCCAATTGAAAGCTGATAAATCGCTTGCTAATTTTTTCTTTCTCAATTTTCAAATAGAATTCTGTATGTTTGTGCCTGTCCCAAGTCAGGAGCCTGTAATTCAGTGGTTGACGTTTGTTTATGTGATACATATTTGTTTTTTTTTTTCATTTTTTGTACATAAATTAGGCTGTTAGTTTTAATGTTTGAATTGTTTTACATTGTCATTTAGGGGCCTTTCATCGCTGACTATGCGGTATGGGCTTTGCTCATAGTTGAAGGTCGTACAGTGACCTATAGTTGTTAATTTCTGTGTCATTTGGTCTCTTGTGGAGAGTTGTCTCATTGGCAATCATACCACATCTTCTTTTTTATATAGCAGTATTGTGCAGAATTGTTTAAACATTTATGCTCAAAGAAAAGCTGTATTATCAAACTTTTAAGAAAAAAAGAATAAAGAAACTTTTCATGTTTCAATACTCCTCCATACTTTATTTAAAGTAGATTAAGACTTATGTATTTTTTTCTAAAACTAATCACTTTCTTATCATATGTTGCTTACAGGTAAAAAATAAAAATCTTACAATACAAAACTCTAACCATTTTCATTGTTACAACAAAAATGACACTAGACAAAATAAAAACATATTAAAATAGTAACTACTATTTTCGATACCTTGTAAATCTTGCATCATTTTTAGTCTGTACTGGACATACCATCCTCGAGACCCTCTGTCTAAGATACTGCTCAATATTGGTAAACAATTGTTTATCAGATCTGAAAATAGAAAATTAATTGTTACATTACAAAACTTTAAAATTTGACTTTCAGACATTGACATTTTTGATTTATAACAATAATACAGTTTTAATAATTCAATTTCATAATAATACATGTACTAAGTAAGGGATCAAAAATAGGTTGCAAAAATAGAGTATGGTCATAGTGACAAAAACATAACTTAGCTGTGTTATACATTATAAGTTTTGTATAATTTTTTGGTTTTAAATTAGGCCTTTAATTTTCAAGCTTGGATTGATTCACATTATTCATGTCACTAACTTTTGGCTGTATATAACAGTATGGGTTTTTCCCTTTGTTTAAGGTCCTCCACCATGTTGGGAGCAAAAAAAGGTCAGACATCAGCTTGATTTCAGAATTTCATGACAGAATAAAACCATGGTAACACTACAGCATTCTTACAAACCTTTGTTGAATAATCTCAGATCTATATCTAGTTTATTTGGTGTTTGGTAAGAGTATGGTATTGGAGGAGGTCTTAAAGCTGTAGTCTGAAATGTATAATTTTTTAAGAAAAGATCTAATTATAAAACTTATAAAAAATATATAATTCAAATTCAACTGAAATGCCTCCCAACTATACTGTACAGATATGAAGCAATCTATGTGTTTTTTATTAAAATCTTTCTCAACATTTTGGTCTACACATATAAATTTGATAGGGGTCAATGTGTGAACAAAGTTAGATATATCTTACATTGTAATTAATCACAAACTTTAATAATTAATTAAGGAATGACTGTAATACCTTTTCTGACTATGGAGAAATAACATATAAAATATGGTGCATACTGAATAACGCGTGAAGCAGGTTATTTAAAGTGTGCACCACAATTTTTGTGTTATTTCGAATAGGCAGAAAAAAATATTACAGTTATTTCTTATAATTAAATTCTAAATTCCATTTTAAACCGGAGTAAATCATGAAAAAAAAGTTGATGACGTCACAGTCACATGACTAAATTATGTCTATGAGCTGATAAACAAAACGACGTCAGCGAATCAGAAGACATGTTACATCCAAAATTAAATTATTTGATGATAACACCAGACACAGCTCGCCTAAGTCCTGCACGACACCTATTATCCCAGGTGAGACAAAAAAGATGCCACATAACCAAATATACTGAATAATTATGAAATAACATTATTTTTTATATTTCAACTAATTTGATTCTGACAAGTAGGGTTTCATGTTCAACTGTATTTTCACAACAAAACTGAAAATGGAAGATAGAAAGGTGATATTGCACACTTATTTTTGAAATATCTACAAATACAAATCTAAAAAACCTCAATACTTTGTGATGCAGTCGTAACAACTAAATAATCAAATAAATTTCTGCTCTACTTTATGCAGTATATTTTATGCAAATATTTTTGAGGATGAAGGAAATCTGCATGTTTCGTGGATATTTGTGTTTTTTGACAAAATGTAGCATTCAAGGTTTGTATTTTGCTTGGAACATTTAAATTCATGTTAAACCTCTAACAAGAAAAACTATATAATTAGTACTCCATGAAAAATAATAAATCAACAGTTCTTACTACTAAAATAGAGAAAATTTTCACAACAAAATCTTACCTGAGTTTTCTCTGACTGTAACTCTTCACACTTTTGTTTTACATAGCTGCAGAAAGCTTCAAAGTCTTTCATAGAATTTTGCTGCAAAGTAAATATTTTGTCGTTGGTTAAAAAAGATAATTCAAATGTGTTGGAAAAAAATCAGACCTTTAATACTTCTATAATTATTTGTTCCATCATATCTTTTCTATTACATGTAAATATATTACTGAAGAAAAAATAACTATGAAAGTTAACTTAAAAAAATTGTTGTCAGATGGAAGGCTTCCGTTTGCGCCTAAGCGACACATGGCGCTAACAGGAGATGCTTGCTTGCTATTGTTGTTAACTATTAATAAGGACAAACAAAAGTTAATCATTCTATCACAAACACAACTGTAAGCTTTCCCTATGATAATACAACTAAAATGGGAATACAAAGTTATCCAACCATATGTTTCAAGACTTTATTTAGGAGTGAGGGACAAGTTGATAAATCATTCAATTATAAATCTATATTAACTCATGTTTTGCTCTGCTTTGATTTCTATGGCTTTTTTCCCTGCTTTGATTTCAGTGGCTTTTTGCCCTGCTCTGATTTCTGTGGCCTTTTGGCCTGCTCTGATTTTGGTGGCTTTTTGCCCTGCAATGATTTCTGTGGCTTTTTGCCCTGCTTTGATTTCTGTGGCTTTTTGCTCTGCTTTGATTTCTGTGGCTTTTAGCCCTGCTTTGATTTCTGTGGCTTTCTGCCTTGCTTTGATTTCTGTGGCTTTTGGCCCTTTAAAATCATGATTATGGGGGACACACTAAAGGGGTTTACCTTTATTGTTAGTTCTGCCACCAAGTATTTCATATGTTCATCTAAAATCTTCTGTTCAATGCTTTCTAAACATGTTGATGGCATACCTATCAGAATATCTACAATAAATAAAATTGAGAATGGAAATAGGGAATGTGTCAAAGAGACAACCCAACCATAGAACAGACAACAGCAGAAGGTCACCAATAGGTCTTCAAATAACTATTTCTTATTTGTTTGGACTATCAAATTAGTTTTAATACAATGAAACCAGAATATCAATCTGATGATTGTGTCCACTAGAAATAATCAGCAATACAAATATTCAGTTGATCAGGCTTTTAGTAAATATAAATTGTTTCAATGGGTGGCAGGTTTCATTCAAATTTTTGTATTTTTGTTCATACTCTATTACAAGTTTGTCATAACAAATTCCCAAGTATACTATGATAATGTTTAGTTATTAGTTATATATATATAAAAAAAGAAGATGTGGTATGATTGCCAATGAGACAACTCTCCACAAGAGACCAAAATGACACAGAAATTAACAAATATAGGTCAACGTACAGCCTTCAACAATGAGCAAAGCCTATATCGCATAGTCAGCTATAAAAAGGCCTGAAATGACAATGTATAACAATTCAAACGAGAAAACTAATGGCCTTATTCATGTAAAAATTGAACAACAAAAAAATATGCAACACATAAACAACAACCACTGAATTACAGGCTCCTGACTTGGGACAGGCACATGTTAAGTTTTGGAGTGTACAATACCCATAAAGCTTTATTTCCAGAAAGGCTTTAAAGCCTTAAAACAGACAGGAAGTTATAACTTCATTTATACGAATATGCAACCACAAAGTCTAGTATCTACCAAAAATACAATGTTTACCTTAATCCATAAAAATTCCTACCCACAACAATACATTATCAATATTTCATCTTTTTTTATTTATAAGTGTCTGTGTTTTTTTTTTTTGTTTTTTTTTTGGTAAATGAAAAATTGTGAAATACTTTCTGCTAACTTCCATTATTATAACTGTTGGCCTCTTTCGATAATAAATGCACAAATCACATTCTGAACCTATAACTAATAATACTGCACAAAATTATGTCTGCATATCCCTTGCTGTATTATTTTTTTTATGCTGTGTTTTGTCTACTGTTGTTTGTCTTTTGGTAGTCTTAATAGGGGTCTCATGTGGGGGTTCCGATCCCGGATCCCGCTTACTGTTTTGTCAGATTCCCGTATCCCGCTTACACTATGTACGTAAGCAATTCTCATTTTTTTGTCATTTCCCGGGTCCCGCTAGACCTCATTTCTTGTTTTCCCGACACAATAATTTCACTTTCACGTGTCGCTCTTACAAAAAATTCGTAAGGGTTCCACGGAACCCGGTGTCTCGCCTACTTTTTCTGTTAATCCCAGACTCAACAAAAATGAGGAAAAACATCAATAAAAATTTCCCTCACGATACTGTCTTTTGATTGAAAGAAGCTTCCAAGTTTGGTAAAAAAATCCAGGATAGTTTATGAATCTAATAAATGTTTTATAAACTTTAACTGCAGACTGTATGTAATGTTAACTGGAAGAAAAACTAAGTCCATTTATAAGTAAAATACGGAAAAAGTGAATTTTTTTTTTACAAAACTTACTTCTGAATAATATCTTATGATCAGAAATAAGCTTTTGTCTAAGTTTGGTAGAAATCCAGGATAGTTTAAGAACATTATAAAAATTTTAAAAACTTAAACCACAGAGTGAATGTTTTGTTTCTGGCAAAAAAACTAAGTCCATTTATAAGTAAAATACGGAAAAGTGGAAATTTATTTTTACAAAATTTTCTTCTTGATACTATCTTATGATCATAAACAAGCTTCTGTCCAAGTTTGGTACAAATCAAGGATAGTTTATGAAAGTTATTAAAATTTTAAAAACTTTAACCACAGAGTGAATGTAATGTTTCCTCGCAGAAAAACTAAGTCCATTTATAAGTAAAATACGGAAAAGTGGAAATTTATTTTCACAACATTTTCTTCTTGATACTATCTTATGATCATAAACAAGCTTCTGTCCTAGTTTGGTACATATCAAGGATAGTTTATGAAAGTTATTAAAATTTTAAAAACTTTAACCACAGAGTGAATGTAATGTTTCCTCGCAGAAAAACTAAGTCCATTTATAAGTAAAATACGGAAAAAATGGAATTTTATTTTTACAAAATTTACTTCTGGATACTTTCTTATGATCATAAACAAGCTTCTGTCCAAGTTTGGTAGAAATTCAGTATAGTTTAAGAAAGTTATTAAAATTTCAAAAACTTTAACCACAGAGTGAATATTTGTGGACGCCGCCGACGACGACGACGACGACGCCGACGACGACGGAATGTAGGATCGCTTAGTCTCGCTTTTTCGACTAAAGTCGAAGGCTCGACAAAAATCAGCAACCCGTGTCACGCTTAGATCCCTATGAGACCCACTTAATAGTATGTTGCCATGACATTGTTAGTTTATAATAAACTTATGAGCTTTAATATATCCCTTTGGTACCTCCTATCTTTCTTATAATAAAGATAAAATAGACATGATACCAGTCAGAGACTTACCTAAAAGTTTGACCAGGCCTTTTCCAATGCTTTTTATAGATTCTGACACGCTGAAGAAATCGGATGCAAATCGGTTTCTAGCTGTGATAATTAATATTCTTAATGACAAAGCTAAATCCTGAAACACAAGAAACAATAATACAATTATGAAATTGTTTCATCAATTGTTGGCCTTAACTAAAAAACTGGGAAAAAAAATATGCCAGTAATTTTGTTTTACATATTTTATTCTTATGAACGATTTTAAGTGTTTGGAACAAATTTAATAGAAAACCAGAAAAAAAGTGCAGATGCTTTTATTTGCAATGTTAAAGAATTATCATCCAATTTTTTTTTTTAATGAAATAGATTTCTTGAAATTTGGAAATGCACATTCATGTACACATCATTTTGTAAATTGAATATATCTGAGTATATATCATAATTAAATTGCATAGCACAGACATGGATATAAAAGGGGGGGAATGTTTATCTCACTTAACAACTCTGTGCCTATAAATCAGACCTGCCAACTATCCCGAATTATGGAGACTATCCCCCATGGTAGGTGTTGACCTGAATTCTGGAAATCTTTATCATATAAAACTTTTAAACAGGCATTCAAATCATGAGCTTGGAAGGATATTTAAGCCCATATAAACTAATTTCAACAATACAGTAGTAGATTAAGAGCACTTATGACAATATTAGAGGAGATTGGGTCCTCTTGCACTTAAAACCACCCATGAAAATTTTGAAAAGTTGGCATGTATGATAGATATATGTAATTACACTTTGTGCAATCGTGTTCCAAAACTATTCTTTTTATAATTCATATTTAAAGAAATACTTACATCATAAAATGTATTCTGAGCATTCGTTGACCCTTTCTGTAGAAGGTTTGACAGTCTCCATCTGTGAACTTGACCTTGAAAATTTATGCTGTCAACTTCAAATTCCCTGTAATTTTCAGAATTTCATTAATTTTCATTCATATCAATTATATAATGATACATCTATTTACACTACCAAAAACTTTCCATATTTTTTTAACAAGACTATGAATCATCCTGGCTCATACATTTATTATTTAAAGTCAATATTATGAATCTAACCTAGCTGACAATTTATATACTATCTCCGAGTTTTCTGAGATTTTAGTTTAATACATTTTGTAAACTAGATGTGTTGTGATCTCTTTTAACATGTACACCAATCAGCCTCAGTGGTCATGTAAGAGAATGCAGGATTAACTAGAGGCTCTAAAGAGCCTGTGTCGCTCACCTTGGTCTATGTGAATATTAAACAAAGGAAGCAGATGGATTCATGACAAAATTGTGTTTTGGTGATGGTGATGTGTTTGTACATCTTACTTTGCTGAACATTCTTGCTGCTTACAATTATCTTTATCTATAATCAACTTGGCCCAGTAGTTTCAGTGGAAAATGTTAGTTAAAATTTACAAATTTTATGAAAATTGTTAAAAATTGACTATAAAGGACAATAACTCCTTAGGGGTCAATTGACCATTTCCGTCATGTTGACTTATTTGTAAATCTTACTTTGCTTAACATTATTGATGTTTACAGTTTACCTCTATCTATAATAATATTCAAGATAATAACCAAAAACAGCAAAATTTCCTTAAAATTACCAATTCAGGGGCAGCAACCCAACAACGGGTTGTCAGATTCATCTGAAAATTTCAGGGCAGATAGATCTTGACCTGATAAACAATTTTACCCGCATGTCAGATTTGCTCTAAAGGCTGCGGTTTCAGAGTTATAAGCCAAAATCTACATTTCACCCCTATGTTCTATTTTTAGCCATGGCGGCCATCTTGGTTGGTTGGCCGGGTCACCGGACACAATTTTTAAACTAGATACCCCAATGATGATTGTGGCCAAGTTTGGTTTAATTTGGCCTAGTAGTTTCAGAGGAGAAGATTTTTGTAAAAGATTACTAAGATTTACGAAAAATGGTTAAAAATTGACTATAAAGGGCAATAACTCCTAAAGGGATCAACAGACCATTTTGGTCTTGTAAAAAACTTATTTGTAGAACTTACTTTGCTGAACATTTTTGCTGTTTACAGTTTATCTCTATCTATAATAATATTCAAGATAATAACAAAAAACAGCAAAATTTCCTAAAAATTACCAATTCAGGGGCAGCAACCTATCAACGGGTTGTCCAATTCATCTCAAAATTTCAGGGCAGATAGATCTTGACCTGATAAACAATTTTACCCGATGTCAGATTTGCTCTAAATGCTTTGGTTTTTGAGTTATAAGCCAAAAACTGCATTTAACCCTTATGTTCTATTTTTAGCCATGGCGGCCATCTTGGTTGGTTGGCCGGGTCACGCCACACATTTTTTAAACTAGATATCCCAAAGATGATTGTGGCCAAGTTTGGATTAATTTGGCCCAGTAGTTTCAGAAGAGAAGATTTTTGTAAAAGATTACTAAGATTTACGAAAAATGGTTAAAAATTGACTATAAAGAGCAATAACTCCTAAAGGGGTCAACTGACCATTTTGGTGGCGTTGACTTATTTGTAAATCTTACTTTGCTGAACATTATTGCTGTTTATAGTTTATCTCTATCTATAATAATATTCAAGATAATAGCCAAAAACAGCAAAAATTCCCTAAAATTACCAGTTCAGGGGCAGCAACCCAATAACGGGTTGTCAGATTCATCTGAAAATTTGAGGGCAGATAGATCTTGACCTGATAAACAATTTTACCTCGTCAGATTTGCTCTAAATGCTTTGGTTTTTGAGTTATAAGCCAAAAACTGCATTTTACCCCTATGTTCTATTTTTAGCCATGGCGGCCATCTTGGTTGGTTGGCCGGGTCACGCCACACATTTTTAAACTAGATACCCCAATGATGATTGTGGCCAAGTTTGGTTTAATTTGGCCCAGTAGTTTCAGAGGAGAAGATTTTTGTAAAAGTTAACGACGACGGACGATGACGGACGACGACGACGGACGACGGACGCCAAGTGATGGGAAAAGCTCACTTGGCCCTTCGGGCCAGGTGAGCTAAAAACAGCAAAATTTCCTTAAAATTACCAATTCAGGGGCAGCAACCTATCAACGGGTTGTCCGATTCATCTCAAAATTTTAGGGCAGATAGATCGTGACCTGATTAACAATTTTACTCCTGTCAGATTTGCTCTAAATGTTTTGGTTTTTGAGTTATAAGCCAAAAACTGCATTTTACCCCTATGTTCTATTTTTAGCCATGGCAGCCATGTTTTTTGATGAAATGGGAATTAAAACACAAACTTTATTCTAGATACCCTAGGAATCAATCAGATGAAGTTTGGTTTGAATTGGTTCAGTAGTTTCAGAGGAGAAGATCTTTGAAATAGTTTACGACGAGAGAGACGACGGACGGAGACGACGGACCTTTTAGGAAAGGTGAGCTAATAAAAGAACAGAGTTCCGATGTCCCCAGCCTGCGTTACACATATCTTACATTTCCAGGGCCTGGAGGCATAAATCTTTTTAAAGAGTTGACATTCCAGAAATTATAGAACTTGTCCCAGACATTACTGATATAAATCTAAAACGAGTTATGCAGATGACAAAAATGGGAGGTTGTATGTTCAATTTCTTGCCAGGTCAAACTAATTCATTCAAAACTGGTATTTGTTACTTCATCAACAAATTTGTGAAATTGAGGTGGAAACTATAGACTAGTCAGTTTGAAATTACAATAATGTGTCTTGAAATCTCACAATTTGTATGACATTCACTACCACACTTAAACATATGGCTCAGCATGTCAGTTAAGAACTAAGGCAAGATATTTTTGACTGCACTCATGTTTTGATATTTTATTAATATTTAGTAATACCCTCACCCTGTCTTCCAAACTTGCTGAAGCTGCTTATCTGTTAAAGACTTCAATGCACCTGCAGAATTAAGTGCAACCTGTTCTAATTCATCAAATGTTGGAGCTTTAAAAAGGTCCCTGAAAACTTGTTCAGTCTAAAAAAAAAAACAGTGAAACACATCTTAAAAATTCGCATCATATTCGTTTACATATAAAAAAAAAATTACATTATTTAAGCAATAATTGTATCAGAATTATTTTTTCAGGTTGAACTTTGCTTTTTTAACCATACAAATATTCAGTTGAACAAAAACTTCAAGTTATAACATTGAGTAAAATTTTCAGACTTGCAATTGTGAAATTCATATGTTTAACCATACAAATGTTCAACTGAACAAAAAGTCCAAGTTATAACAATGAGTAAAAATTTTCAGACTTGCAATTGTGAAATTCATATGTTTATTATAAAAGGATATTATATTTTATCTATTGTTGAAAAGATCATTGTTCACAATATACTGAAGGTGATAACATCCGACTACTAAGACAACACATACCTGAGTTTTACCATCAGTAACAGACTGGGGTAGCACTATTGGGAAAGTTTTCCAATGATACAACATACTCTCTGCCAACTGTATAAATAAAAATATTCGATTTGATTTTGTGGGTTAAAACGCCACTTTTAAGCACCATTTTTTTTATATTTTGAGGCGGTGGAGGAAGCCAGAGTGTCGGAGAAACCACCAACCTTCAACAGGAAAACCGACAATCCTAGTCAATTAAGATTGGAGTCGAGTGAATTTGCACGAGCAGGGTTCCAATTCACAACATCAGAGTTGACTGGCTAGTGATTACAGAGTAACTACTTTGACCCCTTGGCCACCAAGGCCACCAAAAATAAAAAAATATCAAAGAATATTTACTAATGATAGAGAAAGTGTGATAAGAGTTGTATTTTGTAAGTAATCATTATCTCTTATTTAACCAGATGCTCCGCAGGACGCAGCTTTATACGACCGCAAAGGTCAAACCCTGAACAGTTGGGGCAAGTATGGACACAACATTTAAGCTTGATACAGCTCTGAAATTGGATTGTGATTAAATAGTTGACACAACATAGGTTTCTGACACAGAATGAATGTGGTCTAAGAACTTAAACATAAAAATTTTAAACTGTACATTTACCTATTATGGTCCAATATCCAAAATCTAAATACATGGTTAGATTCAGCATATCATAGAACCCCAAGAATTCAATTTTTGAGGAAATCAAATAATGTTCAATTTTAGACCCTTTAGTCCTCAATGTGGACCAATTTGATAACCGGGCCAAAATATTAAAAATCTAAATACATGGTTAGATTCAGCATATTGAAGAACCCCATATATTCAGTTTTTGTTGAAATCAAACAAAGTTTAATTTTGGACCCCAATTTGGACCAACTTGAAAACTGGGCCCATAATCAAAAATCTAAGTACATGTTTAGATTCATCACATCAAAGAACCCCAAGAATTCAACTTTTGTTAAAATCAAACTAAGTTTAATTTTGGACCCTTTGGACCTTAATATAGACTTATTTGAAAACAGGACCAAAAATCAAGAATCTAAATACACGGTTAGATTTGGCATATCAAAGAACCCAAATAATTCATTTTTGATGAAATCAAACAAAGTTTAATTTTGGACCTTTTTGGCCCCTAATTCCTAAACTGTTGGGACCAAAACTCCCAAAATCAATCCCAACCTTCCTTTTGTGGTCATAAACCTTGTGTTAAAATTTCATAGATTTTTATTTACTTAAACTAAAGTTATTGTGCAAAAACCAAGAAAAATGCTTATTTGGGACTTTTTTTGGCCCCTAATTCCTAAACTGTTGGGACCAAAACTCCCAAAATCCATCCCCACCTTCCTTTTGTGGTCATAAACCTTATGTTAAAATTTCATAGATTTCTGTTTACTTGTACTTAAGTTATTGTGCGAAAACCAAGAAAACTGCTTATTTGGGCCCTTTTTGGCCCTTAATTCCTAAACTGTTGGTACCGAAACTCTCAAAATCAATCCAAACCTTCCTTTAATGGTCATAATTTCATAGATTTCTATTCACTTATACTAAAGTTAGAGTACGAAAACCAAATGTCTTCGGACGACGATGACAACGTCATACCAATATTTGACCAAAAAATTTTCAATTTTTGCGGTCATATAAAAACCAGGGAATAGATCAGAGATCCTATTCTGTTATATCAATTCATGCATCATTTATCTTGCAATATTGCGTACTTCGAACACGCATTCAAGACCTACAAGACCAAAACTTAGAGGTAGGTCAGGACAGGCATGATCATCAGTAATTTTGGTTAAATTCATATGACTGAGGTCTACTTAAAGATCATACTGTTGTTCTTCAGTCATGTTTAGTTTAAAATTTGAATAAAGATGTAATTAGACCATTAGATTTTGCCACTATTTATCTTATTCATCCTATTTTGACCCTTAAATCAGGAAAACTAAATAGAGTATTTAGTATTACACACATGAATGTATTTGGTTCAGAATAAAAATATATAAACCAGTAACTTAATCTTACTGTAAGATATATCTTTAATAATTTAATTTTTCAATGGGAAGCTTAATATTTCTTGAACAATAGAATGTAATTAAAACGTTCAACTGATTTTACAGAGTTATTTCCCTGTTGTGGTATGTACATCCATAAGTAAAACAAACCTGTTTGATCTGTTCCATCACCTCCCTCATGTCCACAGGAACATTTGACAAATCCAGCGGGAAAGTCAGGGGTTCCTTCTATAACACATAAAGTTTTTCAAAAATTATATTTAATTGTTGCATATTATCAATGTATTATATAAACATGTACATGTCCTTGCTTTTTACATATAACTGTGAAAGAAATCAAACCTTTCCACAGAATCAATTGCTCTTTGTCAGATTATTCATTTTTTTGCAAATGGAACATTCCTATTGAATATCAATGACTTACTTTTACATTTTCAGCTTTATAATCGGGTTTAATTACAAGCATCTTCAAAAGACAATAGACCATCAATAATTTTTATATATATTAACAATAACATCTTCATGCCTTATATATCATGTACTGTAGTAAGCCGCTAGATTAAAACTGACGAGGAAAGGTAACATACGGCCAGCGAAAGCTCTTTATTGAGAGCCCAGGTGGTCGTGTGGTCTAGCGGGACGGCTGCAGTGCAGGCGATTTGGTGTCACGATATCAAAGTAGCATGGGTTCGAATCCTGGCGAGGGAAGAACCAAAAATTTGCGAAAGCAAATTTACAGATCTAACATTGTTGGGTTGATGTTTAGACGAGTTGTATATATATATATATATATATATATAAGTACGTCTGAGTCAGTGACAACCCTACAACAGATGTATCCATCGGATCGCCATCAATGATGGTGATACATGGCTGTGTACATAATGTATATACAACTCGTCTAAACATCAAACACCTCGCCGGGATTCGAACCCATGCTACTGTGATATCGTGACACCAAATCGCCTGCACTGCAGCCGTCCCGCTAGACCACACGACCACCTGGGCTCTCAAAAAAAGAGCTTTCGCTGGCCGTGCGAAAGCAAATTTACAGATCTAACATTGTTGGGTTGATGTTTAGACGAGTTGTATATACATTATGTACACAGCCATGTATCACCATCATTGATGGCGATCCGATGGATACATCTGTTGTAGGGTTGTCACTGACTCAGACGTACTTATAAATATAATTATTTTCTGTGACTGTATCTTACATTCATTTGTAGGATCCTTTAGTAAAGGCGAGGGAAGAACCAAAAATTTGCGAGAGCAAATTTACAGATCTAACATTGTTGGGTTGATGTTTAGACGAGTTGTATATATATATATATATATATATATATATATAAACAAAATATAATCTTTAAATCAACATGGATTATGGTAATCAAAGCATCGTAGATGTTGTGATCCAGCCAATAGCTTGTCTGACATTTTTTCTGACATTACTTTAATATTTCTATTGTTATTTTCATTTCCATAATCTTTTATACAGTTTCTATGATATTGCCCAAAGATGTAGATGAGGGCAAATTTTAATATATTCCCAATTTAATCAACCAAATTTTTCCCCCAAAAAGGGCGGGCTTGGCACCCCAGGGCCCCCTCTAGATCCGCCTTTGTCAATTTATAAGCTTAAAACTTTTAACAGGAAATATTTTTGAACTACCAAAAAGAGATATACTTATACTACTGGGAACTACAAGGACTTACTTCAGGGTCCATACTCCTCGTTCTTCTGTCAGTTTCCGTACTCTTCGGTCTTCTATTAGGTTCAACTTCAGTCATACCTCCTGCTGTCCTTTACATGTATTTCATCTTAGTTAAATAAAAAAATACCTAAAAAAAAATTCAAAAATCATATTTAAAAGCATAAATACCATAACCATCAACTCGACAGCTTATAACACTAATTTCAGTGAAAAGAAAAACAAAAATTGGTATCCAACCAATATAATGAATCCACAGTATTATATCTGCTAGAAGAGTGGAATCATTGCAGAATTTGTATTCCTACTAAATAATTGCGTGCATTTATTACTGCAATTTTGCAATTTTAGACTAAAAATGCAATTTGAATTTTTGCGGTATTGAGGAAAAATCCTATTTAATTCATATAAAAAATTTCATAATGAATTATTGCAATTATTACCCTGTTGCATTTTTGCAACAATAAAAATGCTGCGATAATTTTTGAATTTACAGTATTAGAATTATAATTTCCTCTGACAATACCACTATATGTATAGTTAACATAAATTAAGAAAATGTGGTATGATTGCATACGAAACAATTATCCAACCAACAGCCTGATTTATATAGAAAACAACACAGCAAACATTGCTTAACATGCTCCCAAAGGCAGTAATAATGGTAAAGTGGTCGATATTATGCTACACTACAGTGTTAAAATATTAAAAAAACTCAGACAGCATGGGGAAAGAGTTCTTCGTTTCTTTATGCCTAGGTCACACATTATGAATCACCTTGCCGGATTCACTACGGATTAAATCTCAAGGATGATCCCAGAAAGTTGTTTCCGTAGTCTGATAGGAACTGGTATAGATGCACAACGGTATAACTACAGGTTTTGTACCACGAATAATGAAGGACGGGTTCATTTTGGCAACATGAGTGATACAGGCTCTTACGGTAAGACACGGTTTATTACAGATATGACACAGTTTAGTATGCAACAACATGTGAAAAAGACTTATGTACTGCAATAGACAGCGGTTTGTTACGGTACAAGAAAGGCTTAGTACAAATGAGAAGGGTCTAATACGGGATAGTACAAACCAATAAAAAGGTTTGTGATACTTTATTTTTTAATTATGTATAGCAGTTTAACGTAGATTATTTTTTGTTGTTGTCAGATAAATTATTTTAGATCTGTCTGAACCATGTGATGTTCTTTGTACTGGCCATGGATAGGGAAATCAGTCCCTAGTCCACAATCATGATCTACTCTGCCTCCAATCACCTCTACATCTGTCACCAAGTTCCTCGACCACTGCCCTGTCATTTTGTGCCATATCAATGCCCAAATGCCAGTAATTATCTACAAGCAGCAGTTGTTGTATATTCATGTTGGTTAATGCTATGTATACCTCAAGGACAAGAGACAGAATAAGTTGGGGACTAAAACAGATCAGTATAGTCTTAGACGGTTTAGTAAGGATATTATAACTACTGTCGTTTGATCCTTGGTAAAATTTTGAACATGTTCAAAATTTGTCAAGGATATACAAGTACTTCAACATATAACTACGGATACAATACAGAAATCGACGCACTAATAAAGATTGCCTCGAATGATGCCGGTTCATATCCATAGCTAATATGGCGTAAAATCCTTAATGTGTGACCTAGGCATTAAAATAAAAAAAAATCGAAAATCTTCAAGAGGCAATTGAGTTTATGCAAATTTGTATCTGAGAAGCATACATTATTTCCCTTAAATAAGTCATTTCTGGAATCATGTCTCTCACCTAAAAAGGTCGTTAATTTTGCAGGCTTTTATGACGTCATTTATCAGTATCCCTACTCTATTAAAAGTTTCCAGCACTTTTATATTTTGTCCTTCTGTAGGGTAGTATAGAATTAATTAATGTGTCTGTAAGTACATGTATGTAGTCGTGATTGCCGTACTACTGGGGTAGGGTGACCATCTTAGTAGATTTTAATTTCCCAAATATTTTGTGCAGTATAAAATAAAACTTTTTCACCCCATTGCTCAACATGTGTTGGAAATGACTATTCATACATTTTTGTCTTGTGGTGATGGAAGTCACATGGCAGATTCATCTAAAAACCGTATCCAAGAACTGGCCTATTCTATTGCCCATATACACCTTATCACTATTTGTCTGCCATTACTGGATATCACACAGGTTTCCGTAAAATTTTGACGTCACAAAACAAAACATCTGACGCCACAATGGAAAAGTGATTGTTTATGCGTCAAATGTTCAAGTGGCTGGTTCAGCCGGGATTAGCAATAAGGTAAAATTGAGAATGGAAATGGGGAATGTGCCAAAGAGACAACAACCCGACCATTGAAAAAAACAACAGCAGAAGGTTACCAACAGGTCTTCAATGTAGCGAGAAATTCCCGCACCCGGAGGCGTCCTTCAGCTGGCCCCTAAACAAATATATACTAGTTCAGTGATAATGAACGCCATACTAATTTCCAAATTGTACACAAGAAACTAAAATTAAAATAATACAAGACTAACAAAGGCCAGAGGCTCCTGACTTGGGACAGGCGCAAAAATGCGGCGGGGTTAAACATGTTTGTGAGATCTCAACCCTCCCCCTATACCTCTAGCCAATGTAGAAAAGTAAACGCATAACAATACATTTGTAGGTGAATTGGTTCATGATATTGATAACCTAAAAGTTGAATAATAAAACAAAAACATACATCCTTAAGCTTTTGTTAAGGAGCTCATCGCGTACCACATGTTAGTTGCATTTTCTAAGTTTTTGACTTTGGTATGTTTTACTACAGTTGGAAAGGGAGTTAACCTCTACAGTTGGAAAAAAATTGTGAAAATGATCATGATTTCATAATTTTCCTAGGTGTTTTGAACATTGACGTATAACTACAAGTGAAAATCTGTGCGACTTTTATATGCAATAGAACCTTAACATTTATTCAAGTGGTATATTTTCTTGACTTGACTCAATAAACTATATAAAATTCAAGACCTAGTGGTATTAGCTGAAAAGTCTTCTCGGTTCACTCAATTCTGATAGTCTCGGGTTTTTTCTATAAAATCGAGATTTTCTATCTCAACTTCCTTTTCCGGTTTATATATCACGTCGGTACCAATGCTTAAAATTTGTCTCTTTTAAATCCCAAATAATCATTGAGAAATATAAGTTTTTAATTGAAATCGGTGTTGGAAACATTATTTTAAAGCATGTTGATATGAAATATATTTACTTAAAAATTGAAAATGTTTTCTGATTAGTTGAATATAAGTGTGTTTTTCGTACCATGGTCCATTCCAGAAACATTAAGATGGCTTTATTCCATATTTTAACTGTATGTTTGCTGGTTAGTTAGATGTTAAACGAAAATTATAATCAATGTGTAAATAGGCTGAGCACAACATGGCAAATGAAAATAATTCCTCGACATTATCCATGAATGCGACACATAATAAAATTGGTTTATGCACGATTGGGAAATATTCCATCAGATTTTATTACTAGTTTATGGGTTGTGTAACAAAAACCTTTCCTAAGTAGTGTCAGACGAAAATATATTCTAGTTGCAAGAATATGTGCTTTCCGGAGAGACGCATTTTTAAAAATTAAGGTCCCAAGCCCACGAATCTGGTAATACAATAGGTATTACACTAAGACCAGATACCCCCCCCCCCCCCCCCCCCCAAACCCTGGCTTCAAAAAATGTTTGAAATTTACTGCATAATATGGTTCCTACACATAATCTTGTCTCATCTAACCTGTGGTATACCAATGAGATAGTAGGTTATTCTTGGGTACCACGATTTCCTGAGGAAATACAAGACAAACTGATATATCCCGATAAGACTTTTTATGGTGTTATACTGTGTTAAATTAGTGTAACCGCATACAATTACAAAATGTATAAGGTTTTAGGCGTTCATAATTAAAAGTATACGCAATCTTCAGAAAATCGATTTGTATATCTTGTATGCAAACTACTTGTTGAAAACTATATGGCGGACGTTATATTTTGTAAACAAGACCTACAAATCGAATTCTTGAAGTGAAATTGCACTTTTATTGAGCTTAAACAAGTAATATCTTTAATTAATATTCTTTTATATTTTTAGTATATTGATAAGAAGTATAACACCATAAAAAAGTAGTATAACACCAAAAAAAATATTTTTATTGGGTTATATCAGTTTGTCTTTGGGATATTTTAAAATAGGAAGTCATTCTACTTGTTCTTAAAATGTTTGACAAATGGGTTTGAATTTTTTTACTCCTCAAAACTTATGGAAATTTCCCTAACACTAACAGTCAAACTTGCACCCATTCAGCTGTAGAAGGTTGATAAGTAATGACCCCCCCCCCCCCCCCCCCTTTTACAGGACTCTAAAACACAAAATGTATATATCTAAATGTGCTGCATGGCCATAAAACTTTTTTAAGTCATACATGTTTGTCTACTCAGAGTTGCCTTTCTTTGTACAGTTTAAATCTAGTTGGGGTTCTGATTTTATTTTGTTCTGCAAACTTTAAAGCTTTTAGAGAAATAACCACATTATCTCAATTAGAAAGAGAAATTTACTGTAGTTCTGTTGTCATTTGCAATGAAAGAAAAAGTGATATTTTTTTTTTAATTCTAAAAATGATTCTTATATTTTAACAGCAATGGCGGACGCACCTGCAGCAGCACCAGCCGGTGGTAGAGGAGGCGGCGATAGAGGAGGATTCAGAGGTGGTTTTGGGTCAGGAGAACGTGGTAGGGGTAGAGGAAGAGGGCGTGGACGTGGTCGTGGAAGAGGTAGAGGTCGTGGAAATAAAGATGGGGATAAGGAATGGATGCCAGTAACCAAACTGGGACGTCTTGTCAAAGACATGAAGATCAAGTCTCTAGAAGAAATTTACCTGTTTTCTTTGCCTATTAAGGTTTGTATCTAATAATAATGTACAAAAGGGGGCTGCACATTATTTAATATACGTTGGTCAATATGTGTGTGTGATAAATAGGAAACCTTCAATGAAGAAACAGTTATTGTCAGCAACTTGTTCATTTAATTGTGAGATTTCGGAGGTTTTTGAAATATAAAAATTCTTCAATTGTACATGTACATCAAATCTACTTGCACTGAAATATTTTTACTTTCAGAGAACTGTTGCCTAGGATTCTTTGTACCAGCTGCTACATTAACATCCCTGAATTGTCATACATGTATTTATTTTTTAATCCAGGAAAATGGGGAATATCTTACTTTCATTTGATTTTTTTTATCCAGGAATGTGAAATCATTGATTTCTTCTTCCCAAGTACACTCAAGGATGAAGTATTGAAGATTATGCCTGTACAGAAACAGACCAGAGCCGGACAAAGAACAAGGTTCAAGGTAAGGTCATTTATTTAACACAACTGAACAAAAAGTTGCCCAGATATATGGTTTGCATATCATATAAAGATTAGAAGTTGCAAGAGTCTGGAATTAAAATGACCAAAGAAATTATTGATCCATTATATTCAACACTTGTCCTAATGGCCCGAGAACACAGTTGTTTCGTAGTGCATTTCTTTTACACTATAAATTCAAATTAAAAAAATCGCACCTGCTCTTTCTCAAAAAGATTTTTACAGTGTAGTGTACTACCAGTGAGACAAATAATATCAAAGTTATAGAAACTTCTACCAGCTCTAACTCAAAATATTGACAATTCTGTGTTGAGGGGGTGTAAAATTCAGTTTGACAGCTTCAGACGTGATAAAATTTGACCTTTTTGAACTGGACCAAATGACTACTTAACATAAAGATTCAGCACCCAAATTTTTTTAACATGTAATTACATCCCCCTTCTTAATATTTCATGCATTTAATATCAAGAAATAAATTGGGAAAGTGTATCAAATAAAACATGCAAGTTATACACTGTTTACACTAGGGACTATATTCGTAGACAACGAAAACCAAAGGACGATAACTGTGTGCTTGGACCTAATCCTAAATTATCTAAATCTTTAAATTCAAAAATATCTCTTCATTAATCCAGTTGAACCTTGAGATATTTAATGTCATAATTTTTTTCTTCTTTTAGATTATGCTCTCCATGAAACTGTTCATAAGACATCAAGGAATTCAAATGTATATTATCTGTTGTCTAAAAGTAATTAACAACCTGAAGGGAATGGGAGACATTTAAATATTTGATATTTATTACAGGCTTTTGTTGCTATTGGAGATCACAATGGTCATGTTGGTTTGGGAGTAAAATGCTCCAAGGAAGTGGCAACAGCTATAAGAGGAGCCATCATCTTGGCTAAATTGTCTGTCATTCCTGTCAGGAGAGGATATTGGGGTAACAAGATCGGTAAACCCCATACCGTACCATGTAAGGTAGGTTGTGTAGTTAGCACCCAGCAGTGAGTTACCATAAAATGAGCAACGTTTTCTTGCATGAGTGATTATACATGTACCCTTTGTAGAAAATTGTTCAAAAACCTGATTATTTTAATCTTTTAAATGGATTTGAAGTATAAAGATTTTAGCAGTTTTTGACCTTTCACTATCAGTTTGTTAGTTTAAACATATTTATTTATAGTGGATTGGGAAACAAAGTTTTTCAACTTATATTAATCCCTTTCCACTTTGCGGGTGCGAGTGCTGCCTTGTAGTGGCATTATCCTGCTCTTTTTCGAAATCTACAAGGGTGTCTTTAACGTGCAAGAGATATGGCTCTCTCCTAACACGGGTCAGCCATTTATCGTCCCCTTCCGACGGACTATCAGTTTGTTCAACAATTTGAACGAGTTTATGGCATGTTCATGATGTTGATTGTACAAATTTCATTCTATGAAATAAGCTTCAAGATGGAAATAATATGTAGAATTTCAGATTTGTAAGTTAATAATCAACATTTTATTTGAGTACAATTATGTTTACCTTGAGTAAATCTAGGTAATGCTAGAGACCTAAGTTTTATATAATATTTAAAATTGTCCTTTTACAGGTAACTGGTAAATGTGGCAGTGTAACTGTCCGACTTATCCCAGCCCCCAGAGGTACAGGTATTGTCAGTGCTCCAGTTCCAAAGAAACTGTTGAACATGGCTGGTATCGAAGATTGTTACACTTCAGCCAGAGGATGTACAGCTACACTTGGCAACTTCGGTAAGATTTCTGTTACTAGATCAGGGATAAAATTGCTCTAATACTGACATGTTATGTACTATAAAAATAAGAGTGTGCAGGTATGATTGCCTATGAGGCAACTATCCACTTAAGTTCAAACGAATTGGATGTGAGCAATTATAGGCAACCATTATGGCTTTCGACAAGAGAAAAAAACCCTGACATGAAAAATATGAAACAATTCAATTGAGAAAAATAACAGCCTAATTTATATAACAAAATGGTTTACTCAAAAACCAATGACAACCACAGGACTCCAGGCTCCTACCTGACTAGGGACAGACACATCAAGAATTGTTGTTAAGGTGGTACCCAACACTTTCACTAAAATTAATTTGGCTCATTTAATTTTCATAAAATTTTGACAAAGTATTTACTTTGACCCTTTAACCAAAATATATAAATTTAGAAAATTTTGAACCAACCATTTTATCAGAAAAATTACACTGGTTATATAGCAGATTGACAAACACCAATTTTGATCATTGACAAGCTTAATATTCCCTTTACAACACAACGTTATTAAAACGTTTGACTGATTTTACAGAGTTATCTCCCTGTACTGTTAGGTACCACCTTAAGCTATCTATACATTGTTGCTATAAAATGTATAAATGAAATGCACTACATTAATTATGGGTACAGTAGATTATAATAAAATAGATAAAAGAGCTACTTAAAGTAAGATATTTAATTTTTGATAATTTTACAAATTATCACTTGTATTGAGCAGGATATTGCAACATGTCTCCTGTTATGTGATAAGGAGATGCATTAAATTATAATGTTTTTACCAGTACATACTTTTTGTCAATCAGTCTTAATGAAATGATTTATTTCTGATTTTCTGATTTATTTTTCAGCCAAGGCCACATATGCAGCTATAGCCAATACCTATTCTTACCTGACTCCTGATTTGTGGAAGGAAACCACCTTCACCAAGTCTCCATATCAGGAATTCACTGATTATCTGGCCAAGAATCATACAAGAGAAGCAGGCCAGAAACAAGAAGTCAAAGTTTACTAGGACTTTTTTTAACACAATAGATACATTGTATCAGAAATAAATTGAATACATATATATTTAGTTGCTTAATTTATCTAGCTCACTGGCTGTAGAGAACAAATCATTCTCTAGTAGTGATGTAAAAATTCCAGGCATTACAATAACTACTGAAATAGAAACTGAGATGAAATAAACAGTTTTTGCTATAAAATCTGTGAATGGTTAATAGCTGTAAGACCTTTTGGATGATATAATTATGGTTATAGAAATAGTTCATAATCTGAGCTTCCACCATCCTTGGCTGATGGTTCATAAAATGAATGTCAGAAGACAGAATTTGTGATATCCGATATATTATTTGCACAAAAAAGTTTTGTGGCCATTTTAAAACAATGTTTGAGATATTAATGTATTTCTTAATGAAAACGAGTTTGATCCACAAGAAATTTGATTATCAAGTGGATGAAATATTCATCAGGTTTCCAATTAAAATGCAGTGATTACCTTATCCACTTTCAAACACTGCCACCTTGTATTGAAAAAAAATTAATGAAAAGATGCAGAAATAAATACATCGAGGACAAATTATAATAATTTTTATTCGATGACCACCCCTATTATTGAAAATAAAACGATCTGTCTTGTGAAGAAGATTCTGCTTTATTAAAAAATATTTATATATTTCAAAGGGCAAAAAAGGGTCCTAATCCCAAAGGCACTTTTAGTCGCATGTAAGGAAATGGCGAACATGTCAAAAAGAAAACTACCCAGCCAAAGGCCACCAATAAGATTTATCACTTGAGAAAATCCTGGATACAGGCTTGAGGGGGGCAAGGGGTTTAACTGTTATGCTGTTATGGGGCGTTTTAATTCTTTGTTATCCGTTATTCTGAAAATATATTTACTGTTAGCTGTTATATGACTATTATCTATTTTGTTATCTGTTATTGTGAGAATCTATTTGCTGTTAACTGTTATTGAAAATTGGAATGTTAGGATTTTGACAGCCAATCTTCCGTAGAAATTGAAGATAATTGAAAATTGTGATTTGAATGGATAATAGTCTCATTGACACGCTTACCACATCTTCTTACAATGTATATCTATTGGGGTCTTTCTACTGGTATTATCGGGTGGCCCTGTATTTGCAGAAGAATTTCAGTAACATACATCACATAAACATAAATTCAATTGGACCCAGGACCATTCCAGTATATATTATTAGCTCACCTGGCCCAAAGGGCCAAGTGAGCTTTTCTCATCACTTGGCGTCCGCCGTCCGTCGTCGTCGTCGTCGTCGTCCTGCGTTAACTTTTACAAAAATCTTCTCCTCTGAAACTACTGGGCCAAATTTAACCAAACTTGGCCACAATCATCATTGGGGTATCTAGTTTAAAAAATGTGTCCGGTAACCCGGCCAACCAACCAAGATGGCCGCCATGGCTAAAAATAGAACATAGGGGTAAAATGCAGTTTTTGGCTTATAACTCAAAAACCAAAGCATTTAGAGCAAATCTGACATGGGGTAATATTGTTCAACAGGTCAAGATCTATCTGCCCTGAAATTTTCAGTTGAATCTGACAACCCGTTGTTGGGTTGCTGCCCCTGAAATGGTAATTTTAAGGAAATTTTGCTGTTTTTGGTTATCTTGAATATTATTATAGATAGAGATAAACTGTAAACAGCAATAATGTTCAGCAAAGTAAGATCTACAAATAAGTCAACATGATCAAAATGGTCAGTTGACCACTTTAGGAGTTATTGCCCTTTATAGTCAATTTTTAACCATTTTTCGTAAATCTTAGTAATCTTTTAGAAAAATCTTCTCCTCTGAAACTACTGGGTCAAATTTAACCAAACTTGGCCATAATCATCATTGGGGTATATAGTTTAAAAAATGTGTCCGGTGCCCCGCCCAACCCACCAAGATGGCCGCCATGGCTAAAAAGAGAACATAGGGGTAAAATGCAGTTTTTGGCTTATAACTCAAAAACCAAAGCATTTAGAGCAAATCTGACACACAGTAAAATTGTTCATCAGGTCAAGATCTATCTGCCCTGAAATTTTCAGATGAATCAGACATTCCGTTGTTGGGTTGCTGCCCCTGAAATGGTAATTTTAAGGAAATTTTGCTGTTTTTGGTTATCTTGAATATTATTATAGATAGAGATAAACTGTAAACAGCAATAATACTCAGCAAAGTAAGATCTACAAATAAGTCAACATGACCAAAATGGTCAGATGACCACTTTAGGAGTTATTGCCCTTTATAGTCAATTTTTAACCATTTTTCGTAAATCTTAGTAATCTTTTAGAAAAATCTTCTCCTCTGAAACTACTGGGCCAAATTTAACCAAACTTGGCCATAATCATCATTGGGGTATATAGTTTAAAAAATGTGTCCGGTGACCCGGCCAACGAACCAAGATGGCCGCCATGGCTAAAAATAGAACATAGGGGTAAAATGCAGTATTTGGCTTATAACTCAAAAACCAAAGCATTTAGAGCAAATCTGACATGGGGGGGGGGTGTAAAATTGTTCATTAGATCAAGATCTATCTACCCTGAAATTTTCAGATGAATCAGACATTCCGTTGTTGGGTTGCTGCCCCTGAAATGGTAATTTTAAGGAAATTTTGCTGTTTTTGGTTATTATCTTGAATATTATTATAGATAGAGATAAACTGTAAACAGCAATAATGTTCAGCAAAGTAAGATCTACAAATAAGTCAACATTACCAAAATGGTCAGATGACCACTTTAGGAGTTATTGCCCTTTATAGTCAATTTTTAACCATTTTTCGTAAATCTTAGTAATCTTTTAGAAAAATCTTCTCCTCTGAAACTACTGGGCCAAATTTAACCAAACTTGGCCATAATCATCATTGGGGTATATAGTTTAAAAAATGTGTCCGGTGACCCGGCCAACGAACCAAGATGGCCGCCATGGCTAAAAATAGAACATAGGGGTAAAATGCAGTTTTTGGCTTATAACTCAAAAACCAAAGCATTTAGAGCAATCTGCCATGTGGTAAAATTGTTTATTAGGTAAAGATCTATCTGCCCTGAAATTTTCAGATGAATCGGACCAACGGTTATGGGGTAGCTGCCCCTGAATTGGTAATTTTAAGGAAATTTTGCAGTTTTTGGTTGTTATCTTGAATATTATTATAGATAGAGATAAACTGTAAACAGCAATAATGTACAGCAAAGTAAGAACTAAAAATAAGTCAGTATGACCAAAATAGTCAATTGACCCCCTAAGGAGTTATTGCCCTTCATAGTCAATTTTTAACAATTTTCTTAAAATTTGAAGATTTTCAATAACATTTTCCACAGAAAGTACTGTTATAGATAGAGATAATTGTAAGCAGCAAGAATGTTTAGTAAAGTAAGATCTACAAACACATCACCATCACCAAAACACAATATTGTCATGAATCCATCTGTGTCTATTGTTTGATATTCACATAGACCAAGGTGAGCGACACAGGCTCTTTAGAGCCTCTAGTTATTATCCTTTGTAATAAATTCCATTGTCTCTGAACATGTAGCATTTTGTACAAATTATAATTCACTTATTACTTGTACAATAACTCGTAGTATGGATTTTGTTATAAAAAAAGCATTGGTACACCCTATAGATTTTTTTATTCAATGACGACATAATAATCTTTATGTTGTACTATTGCACCACTGTCCCTGATTAGGGGAGGATTAGACACCAACTAGCATGCTAAAGTTGACGCAGTCACATTCTGTATGTGCCTACTTCCAAGTCAGGAGCCTGGCTTCAGTGGTTGTAGTTTGTTACTGTGTTACTAAGTTTCTCGTTCACTATTTTGTAGATAAATTAGGCAGTTAGTTTTCTCCTTTGAATTGTTTTACATTACTAAGTGGTGTGGGTTTGAATTATGGCTTTGGGAATTATACAACATCTTTTTCTTTTAGTATTTATATTACAAGTGCTACTCCCTCTCTTTTCATTTACATGAAAGAGAACCCTGACCACCATATTTTTAAAAGCTTTTTAACTGCTTCACATGGCGAAAATTGAAGCTCAGAAACCATTGATGCAAACACAGATGTGTCTTCAGTTTAATTTTTCGGTAAATACCCTTTTTAAAATCCTACAGCTTCTCCAATGCTGTACCCAAATGTTCCATATTCTATAATTTCACATAAGATACATGATTGGTGTTTCACTTGGTGTCATCCAAATTTTCACTAGGTCCAATTTCTATTATACTATCAGAATTGTCACTTGAGTCCATTTCTATTATCAGAATAACCATAACTGGCATGCATGTTTCAGTTACATGTCCTGCCTCCACTGATCTGGGTATTTGTGTATTTTATAAGTAAGTTTTATCATGAGGTCATTAAATAAAAAAATATATTGTGCATCAATGTTTTTTTTATTACTTGTAAAGTATATATATTGATTTTCAGAAATTTTTTTTGTCAAAAAATCAAATTGATAATAAAGTGTCACTGGCTGCACTATTTTTAAAAATTAAATAAAAAAACCTAAATCATTAAAAATTGATCCCTCAAATGCCCTAGATTGAAAATATCCCTATATCAAAAACAGAAACTAGTAATTTCGTTCAGAAAAATTCAACATCCATACTATAACTTATTGTACAAGTTACGGAAAAAAATCAACCAAGGCAGAACTGCCTTAACGGCCTTGTTTACATAAATTACAATTTTCTAGGTCCATACCACAAATTATATACTAAGATCTACGAGTCATCTACTGGATTGGTCCTGGACAGATTTATTTTCATATTTCATTTACTGTTATCTGTTATTATCCCTTTTCAATTCCTTGTTATATGTTTTTCACCAAATCAATTCACTGTTTTGCTGTTATGGGGACCCCCCTTGCCCCCCCCCCCTCATAATAGGACACCAGTATTTAGTATGTGCATATCTTGCAATGTCTCGTTTTCACTTAACCTCAACCTCATTTCATGGAACGGTGTCTACTACAGTAAACCAACTTTATTTCGCGTTTTAACCTTTCTAGTCCACTTCGCGGCTATTTAATATCGCGATTTCCTAATTTACTGGATGTTGTCTTATAAGGAATGTAACCGGAGGGGTTTTTACGTTGTGTATTTTCTGTGTCAACTTTAACATATTTTACCCCAGACCGTGTAAAGAGTAGGTATAGGAATCCTGAGTCTCTGATCCTTCATATTTGGCTTTGCAAAACTTAACACTAGCAAGTTTTCATAGTTTATTAGCAAATTACATAATTCAACAAATATCAACAATTTGTAAAGATAAAAACATGAAACATGAATATAAAAAGCAAGTTAAAATTCACATAAAAGTGACATAGCTTAATCTGTCATTTTAACCTTTGTCTAGATGCATTATAATTCTAGACACAATAGCGACATTGTGTCTAGATGCATTGTAATTCTAGACACAATAGCGACATTGTGTCTAGATGCTGTGAAATGCATTGCACCTTTCGTGTAGACAACACCTTTCGTGTACACAGTGAGCAAGGTCTGTGCAAGACCAGTTAGTCAGAGTCAGCAAAGTCTGTGCTGGACTTTACGTGTAGACAGTGACTGAGGTCTGTGCAAGACCAGTTAGACAGCGAGGTGTGAAACACCAGTAAGCTCTTACTAAAGAGCTAAAATAAGCGGTCGTTTAATCAACCAAATGGCTTATGAATACAAGCCCAGTTATTTATCAAATACTATTCAAATATAAACACTCTATAACTAAATTATAAGTTGCAAATTCAACAAAATATGAGAATAAATTCAATGAATTATAGCACCATAATGTAACTAAATATATAAACATAAACATATAAAATATATGCACAGTATTGTGCAATAGCAAGAAATTTTCAATTGCACAGTATTGCGCAATAGCAAGAAATCCTCAATTGCACAGTATTGTGCAATAGCAAATATTTTCAATTGCACAGTATTGCGCAATAGCAAGAAATATCTAATTGTGCAATAGCAAGAAATTTTCAATTTATTTTACATTTTAATATTTTATGATGTATTTAAATGAGTAGTTATTGTTGCAAACTCCATTAGGAATTTGAATTGAGATCAGTTTTGGAAAAAGGGAAAGGGGGATGTAAAAAAAAATGGGGGGGTTAAATTTTTCTCATTTCAGATTTCATAAATAAAAAGAAAATTTCTTCAAACATTTTTTTGAGAGGATTAATATTCAACAGCATAGTAAATTGCTCAAAGGCAAAAAAAATATTTTAAGTTCATTAGACCACATTCATTCTGTGTCAGAAACCAATGCTGTGTCAACTATTTAATCACAATCCAAATTTAGAGCTGAATCCAGCTTAAATGTTGTGTCCATACTTTCCCCAACTGTTCAGGGTTCAACCTCTGCGGTCGTATATAGCTGCGCCCTGCGGAGCATCTGGTTTAGGGATGGAGTAATGGTATGATGTCGTTCGAAGACCAATTTGGTTTCCGGACAATAATTTTAATTTAAGCGAATGGATCTCTATGAAATTTTATAAGAAGGTTCAATACCACAAAAGGAAGGTTGGGATTGATTTTGGGGATGATGGTCCCAACCGTTTCGGAATTAAGGGCCCAAAACAAGCATTTTTTTACTTTCAGGATAATAACTTGTGTATAAGTATTTCAATTGCACTGAAACTGTACCACAATGTTTAATATACCGCAAGTGAAAGGTTTGGATTCATTTTGGGGGTAATGGTGCCAACAGTTTAGGAATTAAGGGCCAAACACACGCATTTTGTAGTTTCTGGACGATAACTTGTGTGTAAGTGTATGGATCTCTTTGACATTGTACCACAAGGTTCCATATCACAAAAGGAAGGCTGGGATTGAGTTTGGGGGTAATTGCTCAATTCATGCAAAAATTAGGGGCCAAAAACAAGCATTTTTGGGATACGATTGCTTTCAAGCAATCTGTAGACTTTTACCGTTGACTCAGGGCTGCATTCCCTCACGTCAACCGTTTTATTCTAAACATTTAGCAACATCTCAGATTCTTATGATTGTCTTGCTTTAAAAGGTAAAAACAAGCAAAAGGATTGAACATAAACAACTTTCCTGTAATGTTCTTCTCATAATCTTCATGTTTGACATTTCCCTTGACTTATATACGTGTTTATAACAACACGGAAAATCAGAATTAAGCAGTATTTATATTTAGTGTTTTTATAAATTTAGAAACACGTCAGAGGGAATTCCCCAGTTTTTATAAATGCGAGAGTTCTCTGAATTCCGATAATTCTATTTCTGTCATATAAGAACTGAAGTGGAGTTTTTCTATATTTTACTGTTATGAAACTGATATTTGATACTGTACTCTCATAAAGAAATGGAGAACCATTCATCATATCATTTAACAAACGTTTTCGTTCCAAATCGCAAGTCGCGGGTTTGTTTATGTATTAATGCGCATGCGTATAGTTTTATTCATTTCAAGGGGTATCAGATTGAGTGGTTGCTCTGCATTCCCCGCTTCATTGATTAATTTGAAACTCATGGGATTATTTCTATGTCTGTCTGCTATTGGGGGTTATTGTTGTTGCATAATTTTAAATCGTATGCATCATTTAAATGATAAAAATAAATGTCCACATCGTAACGGGTTTACCTATAACACCCTTTCAACCGAAATGGAGTCTTCCATATTATCGTTTCGGGTTGTCTCCCTTCCGGAAGTATTTTCCGTCAAAATTGAAATACAGTACGACTCGTCAAGAAAATTAACTCGTTAGATGTCGATAAACGTCGTATTATATTAAGAACGATCTCAATTTAAACAGAGGAGTCATGCCCACTGACCTAAAGGAAATTAATGTTTAAAGAGTTAGAAATGGGGTTCCTCCGGATCCTAGAATTAACGGTGATAAGATACGAAGTGAAATACCTTCTCCCATTCTCAGTGGCTGCTGTTGAAAGTAAACTTGGAATTGATAGTACAAAAATAAAACACATTAAGTACGTTGCTCATACACTTGTATGGTATTGTATCCGGGATTGGCCATTTTTAAAGTTGTGTGACTATTCAGATTATTACATTTTGCATGCCGTGCAGTTGAATTAGTTTTGAAAATAAATAAAACTATCCAGCTGTACCAGGGCTGCCAAAAATTGCGTGAGACTCGCGCATGTTCATGCTTTTTTGCGGCAGTATCTTTGGATCTATTTTTTTCCTCTTTGATCTTTTAAAATTTGGCCAAATCTCACGCATTAATTTTGCTTAATGAAAAGTTGGCAGAACTGCTATACATGTGTCAATGAAAACTATGGCAATCGTATCCCTCAGAGCATTCTGCTCTTTGATTCTAGTTTCCAGACAATAACTTGTGTTTAAGTGTATGGATCTCTCTGAAATTTTTCTACAAGGTTGTGAGTCAAACTTGTTGCTTTTAATATCAAAATACAATCGTTCTGAACATGCATAACTTATTTGCCAGTGTACGTTAATCGACCATGCAGCAATTAATCAATCAAAATGCAAAAACTATCAAAACAGACTCTGTACTAGAGTTACACGCCTTGTTATCAAACAAAATATTTAGATCTGAACCAATAAGGTCCAACTTAAAAACGTATTTTTGCTTCAAGATGTCTTGTGGGTAAAAAAAATGTTTGGATGAGGCCTTAGCTCCAATTGATGTGTAAAATGACAGGTTTAGATTAAATATGTCAATTTCAACATGTTTAAAACCTCTCAGTAATATCTCAACTACCCTTTGTGTTTATATCACTATAAAACTATTGCCCAATTTTAAGAGATCGATCGAAGAATTCCACTTTTCATGAGATATTTCAGTGGTCATATATCATGTCTCTTGTAACCTCTCCACATGTTAATACGTTGGCGGATCGGGTAATATGAAGTAAAACCCTTCATAAATCCAAGTTTTAGAATCATTGAATCAATAAACAAACAAAATAATCAACCATTCGGAGAAAGTTTAAATTGGCTGAGCATTCGATACATCATATTACTTTCCTCGCTTGAATGAAAAGTCTGTTAGAAAAATGCATTTCTGCATTACAAGTTCGGAATGAAACTTTATATTTACCAATGAAAATGAGGTCAAGATCTGATGAACCCTGCCACACAGACATGTACACCTTACAATCATTCCAATTTTTCACGATCAATGATTTTGAATGGGGACATATGGTTGGACCCCATCCTTTTTTTTCAAATGGCTTGATCAGTCCATGACAAGTCAGCAGTTGTCGATGTTTTCCATTTGAAAAAAACGATGAACACGATAGCACAATTTAATTCGATGACTTCTATACATTATTTGAAAATTTGATACTAATGATGAACAAGTTTGAGCTTTCTGAAATGCTGAGGACTGCTCCGCATCGTGATGCTAAGCAAAATTTAAAACATGTCAAATGTAAAACAATATGATAAAATATACTGAATGCGTATAGAAACATAAATCATTATATTACAAATCCGGTTGGTGCCTTTTTGTATAACAATACTAAAATGTTCTCTATAAACAATTTCTCAAACATTTGGCTAAATTTTACTTTGGAGAGTATGGTCTCGCATTAACGATTTCAGTTCACTAACTTGCTATCAATCTCATTGTTATCAATCAATAATCGTAAAACTCGCAAATATTCACCCAAATATTATAACACTGGGTCAAATTCAAAGGAGAACTAATTCTAATTTGCAATACATTTTGATAAAGTTTGCAATTGAGTTCGTTATATTTTCTATACGTGCCCCTCTATTGACTCTAATTTATTCATATTTTGTTTTTGTTTAAAATGTGGAATTTGGAAAAGTGAAAATCGAAAACTCTAAAAATGTTCTATTCTCATATAAAAAGTCTTCAAAGCCAAGAACTATATTAGTTGATCGACTTCAAAAGAAGATCCAACCTTCTGATTTTTTATTAGCCAGCTCATGCTCTTCGCGACGTTTCATTTGATTGTTTTTAAGACGTGAACTGAAATTAGGAACGCCGCGCAAATAAAGGGAAATGCCATAAGAAGAATCGGCTTGTAAAAAAATATATCATATTAATTTTGTTATAAACGTTTTGGGAAATATTTTTTTAGACTAACTTTTTTATTCGATTCTTTCGAACGTTTTAATGAGTTATTAGACCTGCCTTTTCGCCGTTGGGGACGCTGGTAAACACGAAGAATTAAGAAAAAGAAATGGATACTGCTTTAACTGAAATTAAGTTTTTATCAAATTTCGGGTACAAACAACAGTAAACTATATACATGTGCCAAACCCTTCCAGAGCACCTGAAATCACTCCAGATTTTGGTGGGTTTCGTGTTGCTCAGTCTTTAGGTTTCTATGTTGTGTTTTGGGTACTATTGTTTGTCTGCTTGTCTTTTTCCTTTTTTTTAGCCATAGCGTTGTCAGTATGAATTTGAATGTCCCTTTGATATCATTCTCTTCTGTTTTAGTCCCAAAAAAATCCAAAATTTAAAAAGACGGAGACGAGAGTCCAGTCAGCTTTTCACTTTTGTGCTGCGTTTGACGTGCGGTGATGTTTTAAAATACTGTAAATGACATTGTTTTAAACATCAAAAGGCCATGTAGTTTATTGTAGTCTCCAACACAGGGATTCGTTTAGAAAAAACTATAAAACCATATTCGTTTAGAAAAAAAACTATAAAACCAGATTCGTTTAAAAAAAATACTATAAAACCAGATTCGTTTAGAAAAAACTATGAAACCTGGTTCAATCCATCATTTTCTACATTTGAAAATGCCAGTACCAAGTCAGGAATATGACAGTTGTTGTCCATTCGTTTGATGTGTTTTATCATTAGATTTTGCTATTTGATTAGGGACTTTCCGTTTTGAATTTTCCTCGGAGTTCAGTATTTTTGTGATTGTACTTTTTTTTAGCAGATTAGAAGAGATAATCGATGTATTTTATTTCATAGTTCCTGTCTATTTGTATTACATTAGTAACGTATTCAACGTTGGCACCAATATTTCTTTTAAATTTACTTTCCATATCCTGAAAATTAGAAAAAAAGCAATATTGATACAAACGTTTATTTCGTTAATTGTGTAAAATATACCTAAACAGGAAATACCGAAATATATATATATAAAAAAACATTGATTTTTTAATGTACTTATCTAGTCTCTTTTGGCTCCTGGTCGATTTCGGCATAGTGTGTTTATTCGCTTAGAAAAGTTCAAGTGTAAGAGAAATAACATTAAAATAAATATATAAAATAAATTGTATCTTCCCATTATTAAATTTCTGAACTTCTATCGGTTTAAAAATTATTCTGTTGGAAGATCAAGCGAATTGGAACATAACTGCATTACTGGAAATTACAAGGACAACGAAATGCTATTCAGTGTTGGATTGTTATTTTTTTCTGGTAATATTGCATTCGGTGAGTCTTGTTAACATTTAAAACACACGATATACCAAATATATGTTTGAATCATAGCTGTTAAAAAGGCCATAGCGTCCAATGAAAAAGAGAGAAAACGATAGATGTCAATTTCGGTTTGGGTTACACCCTCGGTTAGAGTATTTAGGGGTTACATCCTCAGTTTGAGTTTTTCCAGAAAACTAAAAATCAAAAGGTGTCGTTGAATTATTCCACCCGAACTTCTAACTATCGTTAAAATGTACTAGCTATTACCTATTTCAAATTTTTATCAGAGCACTAAATGTTAATCAGAGCTCTGAATGTTAATAAAACAAGTTGCTTTCTTTAAATCTTTAAAAAAAGAAAAAGAAAAACAACACGTGGACCCAGGATCGCTGACTGTGAAAAGAATTAGATAATGATGATTTACCTTTATTGAAAATATGTAATTGTGTAGATTCTTGCACAAGTCAATCGTAAGCAATGCTGGACAGTTGTGAATTCAAAAGTGTATAATACAGCTAATATTTGATTTTACATTTTAAGGCTTGACTATTATATTTATCACTTGGCATCATTTTTCCTAATCTAATTGCAAATCCCGGTTTTGCTGTTTTATGCAAATTGCAAACAACAAGCAAATGTAAACAATGTAAACAATGCATGGTATCGCATATGCGACTGTTTTTATATATGTACATGATTTCTGTTTTTCTTTAAGGGTCAGAGATCAAAGTTTGTACTGGGTCGGCCTGGTTCGGTGACATACTTAACTACGAGCCCATAACAGATTTCATTCAATCACAACTTATATTTTCTGTGAGGGCATGTAAAAATGCAAGACTACTATTTTATGAAAAAAAATTTCGACCATCGTACGAGTTGATTATTGGACGTAGTCAAAATACCCAATCTCGAATTAGAATTTGCATCTTTGATGAGTGTTCTAAGATTTGCCCAGACAACACTGATGACAATTGTCACACTTATGATAATACTGATGCAGATACTACAAGTATACTTGACTGCAATGAATTTCGTTGGTTTTGGGTTTCATGGAATTCTAGCTTTTGTTTTGGGAGGGGTAAGGAAATAGGAAAAGAGGAGATAAATTCGGCAAACTTGGTGGATATAGTAATTAACTACATTGCATTAACAGTTCGTCATAATGTATCTTGGGACACAAATGAATGGATATTTGACTCAGGTAATTTATTGATAATGTATTTTGAAACAACATTAAATATATTATTTTGATTAAAAGAATAAAAAAGAAAGATCAAAGCACGTAGTTTTAATGACATTTGGTATGTTTACGATTATGTATATGCCTTTCGGTAATAGGTACGTAAATGGATAATCTCATTTATAGTAAGTTATGTCATTTTGAATGATGCTCGATGAACTACATACATGTAAAAATAAGATCTGTAACTGCATTCGGTGTCGAAATTTCATTGTTCGATTATTTAAATATGACCATTAAAAAACGGTTCATTCCCTCTATTCCCACTTTTTATAAATCTGGTAAGAAAAGGTAAAATTTCATGTGGGAATAGAAGGAAAACTAGTGCAAACAAAGGATTATACTGTACAAACATTTTTTAATCAACTGTTAATTGACCAGTGTTTTTTTTTTATTAGAACAGGTAATAAGTTATTTTTGCATCTGTATGAATTCTGTTTTTTTTTAAAACAAAATAAATAATGAAGTAAAGTTAACAGTTTTCACCCAATATTTTATATCTTTGATTATTGGTCCAAGTAATTATATTTTAAAGTATACTTTTATTCCACATCTTAAGCCAACAGGAATCACCAAAAGCATTAAATTATCGTTAATTTAAAGTTACTTTGGAGTTTGAGAAATATTTATTTTGGATGACCGACAGATATCCTTATTTCTTAAATTTGGAACTTTGAACATGAAATCTCCAATAGAAACTGGAAGATGGCAAAACATAGAAAGAGAAAACAGAAAATGTGTATTGTGTTATTCAGATGCCATTGGTGATGAATACCATTACATTTTTAATTGTTCAGCTTTCGATAATTGTAGGAAACAATGTATTGCATTTTACAATAGAAATAGAACAAACACATTGAAGTTTTATGACTTAATGAATTCTCCAAAATGTACAGAACTGAACGAACTTTGTAAACTTATTAAGGAGATCAATAACAAATTGAACTTTTCTGGGTGAACAAATGTGAATGCCTCTATCTACTTTCGTACATTATATATTTATGTAATTGTATTGAAATATGTAAAATTATCTCTATACCTTTCTGTTATTTGGTTTGTGAGAATAAAGATTTATCTATATATAAGATTATACTTGGTTATAATATTATTTATATGATGATTTATTAGTAAAGCAGACAATTTTTTAAAGTTACAAATTCAAAAATTATTAAAAATAAATCTGACTCCAATCTATTTATCATAATTTTTCTTTATTTTGAAGTACACATTCAAAAGTTTAAATATAAATCTAACTCCAATCTATTTATCATAATTTTTCTCTATTTTTAAGTATTTATTTGATGAAAAAAGAAACATATTACAAATAAACAAGGTATTATACCTAAACAGTGTACCAAATATGTTATGCTTTAAAAATAATACAGGTAAATCTTAGGTGAAATTCTAATTAACCCTGATTGTTATAAAAACAAATTATTTATCAAAACATCTATTGTTATTTGCAAGTGGGAATAGAAGGAATAGTATTTTTAAAAAGTGGGAATAGGAGGAAGACACCTAAAAAACGAATGATGACATCATTATAAAAAGACAAATAATGGTTTACTTTTATAAATTGTGACTTAGATGGAGGGTTGTCTCATTGGCACTCATACCACATCTTCCTATATCTAAATACACATTCGTCATAACTCGGCCGATTCCGTACCATCATCTAATAGAAGGAGAGAAGGGGATTCACCCGAGGATTGCCGATTGGACAAATACAGTGCTATATATTTTAATGAAACGGAAAATACAGTAGCGAAACTATCTGATTTTTGTCGAGCCTGCAACTTTTGTTGCAGAAAGCTCGACATAGGGATAGTGATCCGGCGGCGGCGTTAGCTCACTTCTTAAAAGCTTTATATTTTAGAAGGTGGAAGACCTGGATGCTTCATACTTTGTATATAGATGCTTCATGTTACGAAATTTCCGTCAGTCACATGTCCAATGTCCTTGACCTCATTTTCATGGTTCAGTGACCACTTGAAAAAAAAGTTCAAATTTTTTGTAATGTTGAATTCTCTCTTATTATAAGTAATAGGATAACTATATTTGATATGTGCGTACCTTGCAATGTCCTCGTGTATGTCAGACAGTTTTCACTTGACCTCGACCTCATTTCATGGATCAGTGAACAAGGTTAAGTTTTGGTGGTCAAGTCCATATCTCAGATACTATAAGCAATAGGGCTAGTATATTCGGTGTATGGATGGACTGTAAGGTGTACATGTCCAACTGGCAGGTGTCATCTGACCTTGACCTCATTTTCATGGTTCAGTGGTTATAGTTAAATTTTTGTGTTTTGGTCTGTTTTTCTCATACCATATGCAATAGGTCTACTATATTTGTTGTATGGAATGATTGTTAAGTGTACATGTCTAGCGGGCAGATGTCATGTGACCTTTACCTCATTTTCATGGTTCAGTGGTCAAAGTTAAGTTTTTGAGTTTTGGTCTTTTTATCTAATGCTATATGCCATAGGTCAACTATATTTGGTGTATGGAAATATTTTATGATCTTTATGTCAGTCGAGCAGGTTTTATTTAACCGTGACCTCATTTTCACGGTTCATTGCACAGTGTTAAGTTTTTGTGTTTTGGTCTATTTTTCTTAAACTTTAAGTAATGTGTCAACTATATATGTTGTATAGAAGCATTGTTAGCTGTACCTGTCTGCGTGGCATGGTTCATCTGACCTGGACCTCTTTTTCAAGGTTCATTGGTCTTTGTTTAGTTATCTTGGTTAATGTTAAGTTTATGTGACAGTTGTAATAAAGCTTAGCTTTATACTTAGGACTATCAACATAATATCAATGATTAGTATAGAAGGCGAGACATTTCAGCGTGTGCACTCTTGTTGAAAGAGAATGCATAGAATAGGTTGGTTTTTTTCTGGTCAACTTAAACTAAAAAATAAAACGACTTTTGGCGATATTTGAGAGAGATTCAACACATTAAGACTATTCTCTGGGAACAGTATATATCAATATACATGTATATGTTCCTGGTTACCTCCAGGAAATGTGTATGCTTTATCTCGGGAAGAATAAGTTCCATAATTATAAAAAAAAACGTCCGAAATCCATATTCATCAATAACATGTTTGCCCAACTGTTTGAACATTCAAAACATGAAAAAGAAAAAACATTCGAGCATAAAACAAACTCGAGATGACCTTAATAATAAAGATATTGATCTTTAAGGTGTATTTTTGCATTTGCCTGATGAAGCTGCACGAAGGCATTATACGACGCAAATGATTGATTGATTGATAAATCGATGTTTAGCGCCAGTTTCTATTAAGAAAGTTCGGCATGAAAGCTGAACATCCTAGTCAATTAAGATTAATTTGGAGTCAGGTGCTGCCATGGGATTTGAACTTACAACCTTCGGCTTAGTGCTGACAGGCTAGTGATACACTAGTTGGACTATAGCTTAGACTACTCAGACCAGTCGTCCACCGAAACTATAAAATAACACTTTAATAATTTCGTACGTTCGAATCCTTTTTCTGGATTTCTTTTCACCAGGAACGCCCAAAGCCGAATATTTGAAAGTCAATGATGGATGTATGTATAAAGCCAAAACAGGTGAAGAGCTATTTGAAAGGACCTAAAAATAATCGTCAAATGTTTAACTTTACCTAGGGAGTTTGAATTTTAGCTTCTTAAAATTTCATAAACTTTTTTTTACCATTGGAGAAATCTACAATTAAAATAAGTCGTTTGATTAATACCAGTACCGTTTTTACCATTGGAGAAATCTACAATTAAAATAAGTCGTTTGATTAATACCAGTACCGAAGCACTAACAAAGTGGCGTACTAATGAGCCTCCTCGTGGGTTTTTTGATTATGTGATTATTTTGCCGTTTTTACAGACAAGACAAGACAAGACACTTGTTAAATATAAAATATACAGGTTTTTTTTATAAACACAAGTTAACAATAAGAGCCACTCTATGAAGAGTTATGAGAGACTACAAAACATTTTTTCTTAAATTATAATACAAATACAAGTCAGCTATCATTAGTGTAAAATACATTTTCGCTTTATTAAAATTTCATAGCAGATTTTGGCAGTATAAAATACCATATTATCATTTGTAAAAAGAAATATAAATTTTTCATTATCAGACATATGTATAAAAATTCTCATCGACAATACTAGCAAAAATAACATTATGAATATATATGAATATACAGGACAGTTTACCAAAAGATGTTTTTCATCTTCAACGTCATCAGTACAGTTAAAACATAGTCTATTTTCAATATCAATATTTTCATACGACCAGTTTCAATTCTGATGGGTGCTACACCACATCTAAATTTGGCTAAAGCAAGTTGCTGTATCTACCTGGTATATAAAAAATTAATAATTTTCTACACCATATACATTTTTGGATATTCTATATGTACGTAATTTATTTTTATCATCTGACATATTACCATTTTTCCTTAAATTTTTCAAAACATACGTTTTCATCATTCTTAATTAAATCCTGTTCAAAATAGCATTGCACAACTATTCCATATCAAGTTCTTTAAACTTGTTTTTTACTCTAAAATGCCAATATTTTACTTTTTTAAATGTGTTACCCCATATATACACTTTTTTATTTACTCTCATCATTCATTTGATTAAATCGTGTCCAGCTTCTAAAAACACTAGTCCACTGTTTGATTTTGCATGGCATCCAGCCCATGCCACCATACAAAGACATGTTAGGTTAGTATTTTCCTACACCCATGAAAAAACGCATGGCTCTATTTTTAATACTATTTATACATGAAAAATCACGTGTTCCCCATATAGAGGCACCATAACCTATTACAGACCATACAAGTGTATCAAATAATTTTGTAAATGTACAGTATTGAAAACCACTGTTAGCTTTACATTTAGATATCAACAGATCCAACGATCTACTAGCGGTTTTAGCAACTGATTTTGCCATAATATCATAGCTTAAAGGCTCAGTAAACAATCAATCTAAATATGTGTATTGGGAAACAATATCAATATTGTGACCATTAAACAAAAATGAAAAATTTGATCTAGATACAGACTGTGTTCTAAAATGTACTATTTTAGATTCATTAGTACAACACCATATATTCAAAACATATAATATTTTTTGTAAATCACCCTCATTCTCAGTGATAAAAACCAGATCATCTGCATATGACAAAATGCTATAGTGATTATTTGATTACCAACCCAATTATTCAATGATTATATGATTATTTGATAATCTAGGACTGTATTTTTGATTATTTGATTATCTTGTTTAAAAAAAATAATTAATGATTATGTGATTATATTAGCCAATAATTTGTGATTATGTGATTACTTGGACACCCATACGAGTGGCCTCACTAATAACCAACCACAAGCGGTATCGACTTAATTGAGGCAAAACAAATTTGATATTCGAGAGCAATTATAATAAAGATTAAAGCAAATATTATTGGTAGACAAAGGATATTGGAATATGAGCTATTTTTTTTAAAGCGCTCGCCCTTCCTCAATCATAGGAAAGCAGTTTAAATTATTGATTTAAGAATTGAATGCTTCTTTTTGTAACTTCATTGGGGTGTAAAAGCGTTGACCGAAGTACATTTTGTATGAAGCGCGGAAGCAAATTCTTCTACAGTAAGAGACTTTTGCATTGAATTGTATAAGCTGAATAATTTTCTCTAAAAAGTCCATCTCATAAATAATCAAGTATTTAGAATATTTGTTAAGGAAAAGTCATGACTTTGTTTGTAATCAATTGCACTTTGTTATACACATGATACATGTGCATGAACATTGTACATGTATGTCCCATAAAGCCAAAGTTAATGTTTTTTTAGCACTTGCAGAGTTGATATAAATATACATGTATCCCTTTTTAAGTGATTACATCCAACACTAACCATACCTTCTTGTACATGTTGTTTTATTTGCTTTGACACTATCCCGTACTTCTAAATTCGCCATTATAAACTAGAGTTTATTCTGAAAAATAAAAGAAATATTTGAAGAAACATATTTATTTATTGATGATAAAGACCCAGAAACGGATCCATGATTTCCAAAAAGCAGTTGGATCCTGTCAAGCCACGTATGAAGTGATACTAAAGTTAAGGGTACCCGGGTCCCTTGACCATCCCCCTAAATCCGCTTTTGCAAGTTTCCATACTGGTCTGTTTACAAGTACATGTACTACTCAAACTAAATAGGTAAACTTTAATCTTACAGAGAACCTATTATTCACCATCAACGAAGATCTTCTTTGCAACAAAAGCAGTAATTCAACACCAAATTTCACTGGAACAACAAAAACAAGTGGAAGTAACTCTGAATATACAACAACCGATTTGTCATCGGAGAATTTTACCGCGGGTTTAACATATAGTACAACAACATATGGGAAAACAACAACAGGAAGTAACACAGAAGACGACATACTCCAAACAACAACTTTACAGACAACGAATAACCAATCTAGTAGTTCAATAATTCACTACAACTGCGTGTGTCCATGTTCAAAAGTAAACAATCAAAATCTCACTGATAATGAACTATTGCAATTTTTAACTGAGAATCTTGATGAACTTAAACAAGCTTTGCAAATCGATCCAAAAACTACAAAAGCTGCTCAAGCTAAGAAAACGTGTGCACCGGATGATAGAAATTCTTCACAAATAATGGGATGGTTGGGGAGTATTGTTATCGGAATTGGGGTTGGGTTTTTAGTGTTTTCGGATATCACTCGGTTTGTTCATTACCTTGCGAAATAAAAGTGGCAGTCAGTATTTTTAGTACATAAGTGATATAAAGTTTTCAAATGTATGTTTCTCTAAGAATTTAATGATTGGATAATCAAAATAAGCTGATCGTACGGTCTTCAAAACAATTCAAGTGTCGATACTGTACACCAAGCTCATTATCGTCCAAAGTCTAAACTAGCTGTAAATCAATTTTTGAAAAAGTAAACCAAATTCTTAACAGACAAAAAAAAGCTTAAAGATATTAAGGATGTACTTAGGTGAGGTTAGGTTAAAATTCAGTAATTAAGAAATTAAAATTGATACTTTAAGCTGGTAGAGCATCACTTAAGGATACAAAATAAGCTAAAAATATTGATAGGTCATGTCCTTTTCGAGATATTTGAGATTTAAAATATGGCGGGAAAAGACTGACTCGGACTTTTACCTTATATTTGCATTGGTATTATTTGGTCTCAAAACAAAAGACAGAAAATTAAGAATCTTCATAAATTTTGGTAAATGACCTTTCACAAGGTATTAAATAAAAGGGTGTTATGGGGCAAAATAATTTACATTGTGTTGTATGGAAAAACACCAAGGAGTCCGAACATTTGACAGAAATTCCAAAACCTCACACATCCTTAATTAAACTAACAATGTAAGACAACAACTGAAAGGCTGAATCATGACTATTGTTTTCAATACTTCACACTCTTTTTTACGCTTACACCTGTAAACATTTTGGTGAGGTAATTGCTGTCAACCATGTATGGGCCATTTACATTCTAAATGAATTATGAATCCCAGAAAGCCTCGCCAATTCTCTTTCAGTTATTATCTCTAACAGTGGAGTGAATGTGGCACGATCTGAGCCATATAGATCATAACACCTTTTTTTGAATTTTCACCTGTTTCTAAAACTGACCCAGAACACAGGGGCTTTAACTGTCAATGGCGGGCGCCATCCTACTTTACAAAACCTCATCTGACCCATTAAATAAACCCCTGTGCCCAAAACCTACATACAGAGTCAACTGAAGCACTTTCATTAAAATATTCAGAAATAAATAAGAATATGTATGATGATCGTTTATGTTTTCTGCTATCTTCAGTTTGTAAACCAATCTGAAAGACCATTAGTGCTTTTTTGTCTTTTACCATGCAGTGAAAAAATCCGAAACAATTAGTTTTTGCATGTATGTAAATTATTCATTTTTTCTCTAAACCTGCTTCATCTCTCAGCTTGGGAAAATATGTTCAGTAGATGCCGTATTTTTTGTCCAATCACAGTGTTTAAATACACTGACCTAAGTACGGTATAAAAAAGAGCAACCTAATTCCCAAAAATTATATGCTACTGTGCCAACTGAAGGAACGTACGTTAAAATAAGTTGGAAATAACTTGAAGCACGCTTTATAAATATCAGCTAGCAGACGACAAAAAAAAACACGGTGCAAGTAGAACAATACTTAATAATACCGTATACAAAATTAGAAGCAGATATGAAGGAGGCAATCTAAATAACAAGTCTAAGACATTACCACATGACAAAGAGGGAAATATAAAAGACAAACAACAGTCCACACAGACTACACAGAAAAATTGAGATTTGACAACAAAGATGAAATCTGTATATAGCGCCGGAATGGTTGACCGGTCCTGCCTCACAAGTTTGAAACTGAAACTGCGAATCCTTTTTCATCGTGTATGACTTACTATAGACGAAGCTATGACCAATAAACACTTAGAATTAAAGTGACGTGAAAACAAAACATTTCAGCAGCAATAGACGTGATATACTTGCAAATTCATTGAAAAAATCAAAAGGTTGCAAGATTAACTCAGTCTTTTTTTTCTGTCATTACATCTATGGTAAAATATGTACACAGGCTTAACAAATTGGATGATGGGTTACTTTATGATGCTTATGTTTGTAATAAAATTTTAGATGCAGGAAACATTAATTGTTGGTATTCATCTATGAGATATGTACTTCAATCACTTGATATACAAAATTTGAATACAAAGCTCAATAGATTAATTTTTGTAAAATGTAAACTTTGTAACAGTTTTAAAACATTTTGGTTGGTCAACAGATCTGATACCTTATCACAAGGTAATAGTAAATTAGAAAATTATTTCAACATCAAGACTGACTTCGTAAAGGAGGCTTATTTATCAATTAAAGATTTTAATATAAGAAGAGCTATATGTAAAATGAGAACAAGTTATCATGATCTTAAAACTTGGAAAGATAGATATAGTAAAAAATACATGAAGAGAGCTCAGCGTCTATGTCATCACTGCTTATCACATGGATCAAATTCTATTGAAGATGAGACCCATTTTACAGTAAGTTGTTCTTTATATAATGAACAGAGAAAATTAGTATTGGATAACGTAAACAGTTTTTGTACTAATTTTAAAGAATTACCCAAGGATAAAAAAATATTTCTGGCTGTTCACAAATAAACATTTACCAACTCTCATGTGCCTAGAAAATTATATTATTCAGTGTTTAGAAATAAGATCCAGGTGGAAACAAAATATATAAAATAATATTTGATTATTATGAGATATGTTGTAATAGTTATATAAGACACATGCTGTGTTAGGCTCTGATCCTGTCCATAACATGATAAAATTATGTTAGGTTCTTGTTTTTCTTTTTTCCAATCATCTTGTGCATATCATTGTTGTAAAATGATGCCCTTTATAGGTTCTTAGTAGATTGATAAAAATCTTCTTATTCTTTCGCCCAATGGTCTGACTATTCAAATATTTGGTTACATCCCAAAAATATTATGATCTATTTTCGACTTTAATTAAATTTTAGAATGAGACTTCATGAAACCTGGTATAGGAGTGGTGTGTCTGGTTTGTGTTTTGTTTCTTGTACGACTGTATCTATCCAATACCAGTTACTACATTAGCTAGCTATATAGTTTTCTGTAGTATCGAGCCCAATCATTTTGGTCCTGATCCCCGATCTTTGTGATATTTCCTAATCTTGTATCCTTGTTTAAGTTAGTGGTCATCCTGTCCAACAGTAGCTTCAAATTGCAGGCCTGCGTTTCACTAAAAATCTTACTGAACTAGTACACATTTTTGTTTTGGGACCAGATGAAGCACGTGCACGCCTTCGGGTGCGGGATTTTCTCGGTGTGTTGAAGACCCTTTGGTGGCCTTCGGTTGTGTTTTGCTCTTTGATCGGGTTGTTGTCTCTTCGACACATTCCCCATTTCCATTCTCAATTTTCAACTACAATTGATCGAAAGTATACTGAATTGTCATGACATACGATCAATTTTCTTAGTGCATTTTCTTTGTGAAACGCAGGTCATCCTTTGTTTTGTCTTGTGTATTTTAGTCTTACGACACATGGTCGAAGAAGATGTTTGTTCGCACGCAAACTGTTGAAATCCACCATATGTATTGCGTGTACCAAGCATGTGACGTCTATCTGGACCATGTGTTATTCGTCGTTGTTTGTCACTGTTTTGTTTGTCAGTCTGATTTTTGTTTTGGAAGAGTCGGGTATTAGTGGTTAATGTAGTCTGTATTACTGCGCGGTACCTTATTTTAGGCAATATCGGCCAGTATACTTTTGTGTCATAGTAGATTTAATATTTTGTATCATCTTATATTGTAAAACAGCAGAAACAATCGTTCTAGATCCTCATCTTATTAAATATGCAAATTTTGAGGGATGTATGGAATTCGTTTATTAATAAAGGAAATTGTGTGTTGATCTTCTTGTCATGACTGCTTTACAAATGCAGAATATGTTTTGTTAGAATACACATTTTTTTCCAACTTACCCATTTAAGGGAAGATAATTTTCGCAAATAATTTACTTTTATAACGGAACGTACATCGATCTATTTTGTTTTGTAATCAGTAAACGAGTTTCGTCATCCCCATTTCAATTGTTATTTGATACGAGCTATCTTTTGACACCTTATTTTAAAATTTTATCGTTTCAAGTTTTTTTTCTATACACACAATGTTTTTCCCTATGCATAATCTCTGCAAAATCTGACAATCTTGCAAACCTGTAGCTTGAAAAGAAATCTCCATGATCCATAATGTTAAAGGTTCTACGATTACTTATAATAGCTTAAACGTTTTTTTAGAATCTTTTGGAAAAATGTCTCATTGGCGAGGCCTTTCATGGTGGTGCCCAAGTAATCACATAATCACAATTTGTTGGCCAATATAATCACATAATCATTCATTATATTTGTAGACAAGATAATTAAATAATCAAGAAACCAAATGACGTAGATGTTAACAACTATAGGTCACCGTACGGCCATGAACAAATTCCATACCGCATAGTAAGTAAGCTAAGACAAGGCTCGAAATGACAAAAATATTAAATTGAATAAAAAAAAACGAAAAAGATGTCGGCCTGATAATGAACAAAACAATAAACGAAAAACAAATTTGATATACAGCGATAAACGACAACCACAGAGTTATAGATTTGATATCTGCCAGATCTGCTTGTCTATACATGTCTCACATCGGATTTATGTTATTCCTTTTGTCTAAGTAAGTTTTGAAGACTTATAGTTTTATTCGAAGTGCCTTATACACTTGTTGTTTTTTTCTCTTTGGTCATGTCAGATGTCCTCCGATTTTCTTTTGACTTCTGGGGGGCCTCGGTAGCCGAGTAGTCTAAGTAGTTACTACTGTAATCACTAGCCAGTCAACACTGAGGTTGTGAGTTCGAACCCCGTTCATGCGAGTGCACTCGACTCCAATCTTAATTGACTAGGATTGTCAGTTTTCCTACCGAATGTCGGTGGTTTTCTCCGCGCACTCCAGCTTCCTTCATCAATAAAAACTGACCGCCATGAAATAACCTAAATGCAGTGCTTAAAAGTGGCGTTAAAACATCAAAAATCAAATCTTTTGACTTACGGCTTTTCATTGTACCCATGGTAACTTCCGCCTCTTTCAAAATAAATTTGTGTTTGACTAACTAGAAAATGTTCAACTCGCTCACAACAATAGTAAATGGTTTAGAGGAAGTCTATACCATACTGTAGTAGGCGATGTAAAAAAAATGCCTTATATCTGATGGTTCAAGTCCCGTGACTCTGAAACGCCACGACACAACAAAAAATATCTAAAATAATATGGAAGCTTTTGTTGTCAACCTGTTTTCATGAGAATTTGATTAAGGAAATTTGACCCATTCTACAAATTAGGGTCATACGAATGAATGGCCCACAGGGCAAGTTACAGTATAACGTAATAGGCAACATTTTCGCCTGGTCGAATAAGAATTGTAAGAATTTAGATGATCATTAAATTCAAGATTTAAATAAATACTTCAATGGTATTTTGACGGCGAATACTGTTGTTTTTTTTTCTCTCATCTACTTCTACTTGTCTCTCAATATTTTAAACATGATAAAAGATAGGGGCAATTTTACCCAAATGTTTATCTGGACAGTTGGATGAAGTTGCATTGTGCGGACATATCAGCGGATTGCAGGTTGTCTTTGTCTATTGACCAAGTTATCCACCCTCGTTCTGATTATTTATCAAAAGTTTTGCTTTGAGATGTTTAGCTCACAACAATAAAAGAACTGATATAAGTACCATAAGCGGATTAATATATGCAAATGTCATAAGTATCAAATGGTGGATAAAACCTGGTTTTATAGCTAGCCAAACCTCTCGCTTGTATGACAGTCGCATCAAAATGGAATCTTTATCGTTTGATTAAAATAGAGAATGGAAATGTGTCAAACAACCCGACCAAACAGAAAATAATAGTCGAAGGCCACCAATGGGTATTCAAACAATACTTGTTGATTAATACGATTTTAAATTTTTAGTAAGCCTCAAATCTACAATTTTCCCTCTAATAACTGTAAACCACCGTCTAGTGAATTTCTAATAATTCAAACAAACTTTTGGAACACATAAAATTAAAAAAACAATGTCACGCATCAAACATTTTGTTATATCATTCATTCGAATTTTTACAGTTTCATAATATATATTTCATTCCATTATTAATTGTGATTTAATATCGGTCATATATATGCATGCACTTTCATATAACTTTCCTTATATCAGCCTAGAAACATTTTCTATGTACGATACTTGGGCCTGCTTCGTCGTACTCTTGTTTGCTGATCCACATCTGCTGGAAGGTCGAGAGTGAAGCTAGGATCGATCCTCCTATCCATACGGAATACTTTCTCTCCGGAGGTGCAATGATTTTAATTTTCATGGTGCTCGGTGCCAAAGTGGTGATTTCTTTCTGCATTCTGTCGTCAATGCCGGGATACATTGTGGACCCTCCAGACAGGACGATGTTGGCATATAGATCTTTTCGAATATCGACGTCACATTTCATTATAGAGTTGTACGTAGTTTCATGAATTCCGACAGACTCCATACCCAAAAAGGATGGCTGAAGCACAGCCTCTGGACATCTGAATCTTTCATTTCCAATTGTAATAACTTGTCCATCTGGTAGTTCATAGCTTTTTTCTAACGACAATGATGATGCTGCGATGGACATTTCTTGTTCGAAATCTAAAGCCACATAACAAAGCTTTTCCTTTATATCTCTTACAATTTCTCTTTCGGCCGTAGTTGTGAACGAATATCCCCTCTCTGTTAATATCTTCATCAGATAATCGGTTAAGTCTCGCCCAGCTAAATCTAAACGGAGGATAGCGTGGGGAAGTGCATAACCTTCATAGATTGGAACTGTATGTGTGACACCATCACCAGAGTCTAGCACTATCCCTGTCGTTCTTCCAGACGCGTATAACGACAATACAGCTTGGATGGCTACATATGTGGCTGGCGTGTTAAAAGTTTCAAACATAATTTGTGTCATCTTTTCTCTGTTGGCTTTTGGATTGAGCGGAGCCTCTGTGAGCAATGTTGGGTGTTCCTCCGGGGCTACTCTAAGTTCGTTGTAGTATGTGTGATGCCAGATCTTCTGCATATCATCCCAGTTTGTGACGATACCATGTTCAATGGGATATTTTAAAGTGAGGATGCCCCTTTTACTTTGTGCTTCATCTCCTATATGACAATCTTTATTGCACATTCCTATCATAACTCCCTGAAAAATATATGAAGAAACGGTTTACAAAAATGACTCCTCCCTTTCATTATAAATGAAATATCGATAAAAGAACAACGTTCCAATGTCCGACGCCGCACCACATATCTTATCTGTCTAAAGGCAATTACTCTATTAATTTTCCATTTTATGCAAAAATCGTTCAGTTTTCAAAGTCATCGATATTTCTCTTATAACCTTTGATATATAACTTTTATGAAAAAAAAGTTACAATAAATTAAGGTGATCGGGCACTTGAAATGCGATTAGAAATAAATTTACATTTCAGGGGGCATATTTTCAATAGAAGTGGTTAATTTTCGATCTTATCCGAGACATTTCTGAAATAAACATTTGGTATACATTTTAAGGGGGGAAATTAAGTAGGCATGAACATGATTACAATGCAATTTTCCAAATGTACATTTCTATGAGAAAAGTTATTTAACATAATTTTGTCTTGTTGAATACTAAAACTGAAACTATTTAGAATAAAATTTAATATTTACAGAGATTTTGAGGTCTAATAAGCCATTTTTCGAAAAACATATGACAAAAATTACATATCTTAAATATTTGTGATTGATAAAAATAGTAGACTACTTATTGCAAATGCCACAAAAAAATAACAGTTTCTTAAGGTAAAAGGTCGTGGTGTTGTTTATAACGCAGTGGTAAATTGTTTTGTTGCTACTTGCAAAACGCGCAGACCGCACTTTCATACGCGTAGCTACGTTTACGTCAAAACGCCCGGGCGTACACTTGAATTTTGAATTTTTTTTTTATCTAAATATAATAAGAAAAACTGGTCAAAAGCACATCAGCCTTGTGCTTCTCTCTTCGGTGGATTGTAATTTTCAATAAAAAGAGACTAAATTTACTTTCATCAAATAGTTCATTTCATATATTTGTTCCAATTTTCTGTAAAAGTCTGAATCTACTGCGAATTCTGCGTACTTTTCTTACATTTAAAGCAATTCATTATCTACTGAGATTCGATATGCGGTTTGCAATTGTTGTCGAGCATGTGACTTATGTCGCAAAAGCGAGACATAGCGTCGTCAGCGCCGTCAACATTTGGGTTCCGAATGTGGACAATGTTTTTTGAATGACTCTCTGTTAAAAAAAACTGTTTATGATCAAAAGAGTATCCAGTGCAATATAATAATGCAATTATTTCTTTAATTTCCCCACATTTTACGGATAAAAGGTATTTCTTTCTGCAATTAATAAGTGGTCACAGTTTGGGCTTATTTTTTTTTTATTTCTTAATTACATCAACTACTTGTCAAACCTTCATCGAATTTTATGGAAATTTGGAAGAAGTTTTTTTCTATGATTAAGTACCAGTCCACCTAAGAATCATAAAGGGTGATATACTGAGGTTTTCAGAATCTGTTGAAAACTTACTTGGTGAAAGGTATTAATGATATAAGTCATCAGGAAAAAAAATTGACATAAATAAATGGTTGCTATGGAAACTGAAATCTAACATTTCCTACCAAATGAGTCTAAAAAATCAATAATCCAAGGCTAAAATTGACATATTTTATTAATAAATTTAGTATATATGTAAGTATTAGAACTCAGATTGTATTTATCTACTAAAACAATAATACAAAATGAATAAAAAAAATCGTTTACATCCATTTTAATTTTTTTTCATCACCAAGCTATAAGAGGTCTAAAATAAGCCATTTTTCATATTTAGCTATTTTCCATTTTTTCAAGTTTTGACCAATTTTTAAATCTTCATAGCAATAATTACCAGCAAGTTATTTAATATTGACCTTATTTTTAAGAAAAATATAAGGTTGATATATAACTAAACTCATCTTAAAACACTCGGACTCCAATTTATTTCTGGTTGCTAAGCAACCAAAGTTTCATATTTTTTAGGTAGAAAAGGTGCAATTTATTACATGTACTGTTGAAAAATGAATAAAATTTTGCAGGTATATGCATCAAAATTGAAGCAATCATTTTGTTAAAACATTTTATTGTTAAAAAATATACATAATCTAATTTAAATTGAAAACAAATGAAAAAATAACAATGAATCCACCTATGAATTTCCTTGAATTTGCATCTTTTCCAATATATTTAATCATAGAGTTTCAAAAATGATTGAAAAACAATACACTAATACACAAAATGTACCATTTATGAATAAAGTTGTAAAAAAATTATAACCAAAACAATAGCATGCTGAAATTAATTGGAGTTTAACAAATTTTCTCAAATGATGTGTGTTAGCACCTAAAATCATAATTTTGCAAAATTTCGAAAATGCTTTTTACAATGTTAATAATATGTAGAATGTATCAATCAACAATTTAGAAAAATATATAAAATCCTGTTTATCTGTACAAATTACTAACCAAATTAATATTTTACTTAAAAAATTCTGTAATTTTGTGAAAAATATAAAAAATACATGGTTACCATGGAGACAAAAAATGGAGTTCGACCAACAGCATTAAACATACAAATTCTCAATGTATTGTTTAAATAATCAAATAAAATATGTAAAATTAATTGCAGCTATGTCATAGTTTTTAAGGGAATCATTGAAAATGGTTGTCATGGAAACAAACAAAAAACCCTAATTCTGCAGAATTTATAAAAAAAAAATAGTAGATTAAAATGTCTAAAGCAAAATTTTGAAAGCATCTGTTTTCGTTCATTTTTCTGTTCTTTACTGATAGCTGGACTTTTCTTTACGCAATTAATTGTTTTACATGCTCATTTTTTAAACCTTCATAAAATGTGATATTTTGGCACACGTTAAATTCCAGATAAAGAAAATAAAATAAAGAAAATTTTTGATTTTTTTTAAATTCCTGGAAAAGACTGGTAAATTGATTCACTTCTTGTGGAAAGAAATCGTGTTCCAGAATTTTTTTATATTGCATCTCTAAGAAAATATTTTTTTCGTGTTCATTAAAAGGTGCTTTTGTCGATTGTATGCTCACTCACGACTTTAAACAATTTGAAAGTAATATTGGTCTAAACGTTTTCTCTAAAACCAATGTCCGTTAGCTTCCAATTAACTTAATGGATAAGTTCTCAAAATTAAACATAAAAATATACCATTTAGATTCAAAAGTATGTTACCATCAATGATTTTTTACTGACAGGAATGGTATGTCATTCTCGATAACTCGATCGCTTTCGGGGGCTCCGTCCCCTCGAACCCACTTCCAGCAGGGGTGTTGGCATTGAGCGGTTTGTCACCCCCCCCCCCCCCCCCTCAGACCCCTCGCCAAGGTTCGGGCGTACACATAAATATGACCCAGCTACGCCACTGAATGCCTACATCGATCTGACAATGGACTCTTATGAAGATATCCTCAGCTAATCTATTTTATTTTGCACGAAACCAAGATGGCTAATTCGTGAATACGGACAATCTGCAATCCTGGTATAAAGGATATACAGACAACTGTTAGATGTTCTCAAACAGTTGAGCCACTCGTGGTAAAGTTCAGCTTAGAAGTCACGAAGTGAAGAAAGAACCACTCGAGATAAAGTTTATCTTAGAAGTCACGAAGTGAAGAAAAAACAGTCTTCATCAGAAAGATAACCACTTTGAGCTTGCTTTCAATAACTCATTCGGCAATCCTCGGTAGAATCCGCTACTCTCCTTCTAGATAAGGGTACGGAATCGGCCGATTTGTGACGAATGTCAATAACTGTGAGCATAATTTTTGATGGATCGGGTATTTTCCATAATTGCATACCGGTATTGTAAACAAAATAAAGCAATCGTTCTAGATCCACATTACATCAAATATGCAAATTTTGAAAGAGAAATACAATGCATTTGTAAATCTTATTAAAACTGCTTTGCAAATACAGAATATGTTTTGTTCAATATTTTTTTCAACTTAGCCATACCAGAGGAGATGATAACTCAAATAATTTACTTTTATTACGGGACAGACAGTTTATTCATCTATTTTAAAATTTGAGCGTTTCAAGTTTTTTTTCTATGCAAACATTGTTTTTTCATTATGATCGCAAAATCTGACATATTAGCAAAACCTGTAGCTTGAAAAAAATCTGAGTGATTCAAATTGTTCAGTGGAGGTCGTACGAAGACCTATATATAAACTTAAACTTCATTTTTAATTTGTTGGAAAGATGTCTTATACCACACACCCTTATTTCATGTTGTATTTTATTTTGAAAATAGCATGCATGCATAAAATTATGAAGATTGGATCACCACAAGAGATCAAATGACATAGAAGTTAACAACTATAGGTCACCGTACGGCAATGAGCAGATCTTATACATTTTAGCAAGATATAAAAGTCCCGAAATGACAAATGTTAAACAATTCAAACGAGAAAACGAACGATTATGTACAAAACAATTAGAGAAAAAATTTGATATACAACAAACGAAAACCACAGCGAAAACAATATGATATACAACAAGCGAAAACAATTTGATACACAACAAACGAAAACCACAGCGAAAACAATTTGATATACAACAAGCAAAAACAATTTGATATACAACAAAGGAAAACGATTTGATATACAACAAACGAACACCACAGCGGAAACAATTTGATATATAACAAACGAAAACCATAGTGAAACCACTTTGATATACAACAAACGTCGGAAAACCACAGCGAAAACAATTTGATATACAACAAACGAAAACCACAGCGAACACAATTTGATATACAACAAACGAAAACCACAGCGAAAACAATTTGATATACAAAAAACGAAAACCACAGCGAAAACAATTTGATATTCAACAAACGAAAACCACAGCGAATACAATTGATGTACAACAAACGAAAACCACAGCGAAAACAATTTGATATACAACAAACGAAACTCACAGCGAAAACAATTTGATATACAACAAACAAAAACCCCAGCGAAAAAAATTTGATATACAACAAATCAAAACCACAGCGAAAACAATTTGATATACAACAATCCAAAACCACAGAATTACAGATTTGTTATACAACAAACCAAAACCACAGAATTACAGATTTGTAATCTGCAAGACATGATTGCCCTTACTGCATGGAGCACATGGATCCACAGTCGAGTTTTGTTGTGTTTGTTTTTCTCAGTTTCAAGGACTTATTCGCAGACAGTGCGTTGTAGACTTCTGGGTTTGTTTTTTTTTGTCGTATCAGATATTCTTGATTTTCTTTGACTTACGACTATTCATTGGTAGCTTCTGCCTCTTAAAGCAAAAAAAAATATTTTGTTAGACAAACCGGAATTTTTTTTAAATCGGAAGAGAGCTCATTGTTATCTCTCCCAACAACAGACCGGTCAACCACAGTACTAGTATAAAGCTTTGAGGAAATGGGAAAAGTTGCCGTAAATCGGACGGTATAAGTCACGTTACTTTGGAACGACATAACAGAAAGTATCCAAAATGTAATTGAAGCTTTTTCCAGTCATTGTAATGTACTGACTTAATGAGAATTGGGTTTAGGAAATGTGACTTATTGTATGAAGTGAAGACATACGGACGAATAAACTACACTATAAACATATACCATCATAATAGGCAACCCTTCGCCTGGGTGTACACAAATTGTAAGAATTCAAATGATCATTTAGTTCAAAATTAATATAATTACTAAAATGGTATTTCGACGACAAACAATGTTTTATTTTACTTCACTACTTCGATTTATCTTTCAATATTTTAAACATGCTAAGGGATAGGGGCAATTTTATCCCAATGTTTGTTTGGACAGTTGGATGAAGTTGCATTTGTGCGGACATGTCAGTGGTTTGCAGATTGTAATATTGTCTTTGGCTACTAATAATTTTATCAACCCTCGTCGTTCTTAATATTCATTAAAAATTTGCCTAAGGAAGTTCAGCTCATGATACTTTACATATCGTGTTCTCACAGATAATTATCTCTCGACTCCCCTCCCCAAAATGTAGTCTTTATCGTTTGATTGTTTGTTAATACGATTAAAAAACACGTTCCTTCAAAAAACTATAAACCACCGTCTAGTGAATTTCTAATAATACAAACGAAATTCTGGAACATATAATATAAAACTAACAAAACAATGTCATACATCAAACATTTTGTTTTATCATTCATTCGATTTTTCACAATTTCATAATATATATGTCATTCCATTATTAGTTCTGTTGTAATTAAATATCGGTCTTATATATGCACTTCCATTTAGCTTCTGTCCCTTTAACAGATTAGAAACATTTTCTGTGAACGATACTTGGACCTGCTTCGTCGTACTCTTGTTTGCTGATCCACATCTGCTGGAAAGTCGAGAGCGAGGCTAAGATTGACCCTCCTATCCATACGGAATACTTCCTTTCCGGAGGTGCAATTATTTTAATTTTCATGGTACTCGGTGCCAAAGATGTGATTTCTTTCTGCATTCTGTCGGCAATGCCTGGATACATCGTGGATCCTCCTGACAGGACGGTGTTGGCGTATAGATCTTTTCGAATATCCACGTCACATTTCATTATAGAGTTGTACGTAGTTTCATGAATTCCGACAGACTCCATACCCAGAAAGGATGGCTGAAGCACAGCCTCCGGACATCTGAATCTTTCATTTCCAATTGTAATAACTTGTCCATCTGGTAGTTCATAGCTCTTTTCTAGCGACGATGATGATGCCGCGGTGGACATTTCTTGTTCGAAATCTAAAGCCACATAGCAAAGCTTTTCCTTTATATCTCTTACAATTTCTCTTTCAGCGGTAGTTGTGAATGAATATCCCCTCTCTGTTAAGATCTTCATCAGATAATCTGTTAAGTCTCGTCCAGCTAAATCTAGACGGAGGATAGCATGAGGAAGCGCATAACCTTCATAGATGGGAACCGTATGTGTGACACCATCACCAGAGTCTAGCACTATCCCTGTCGTTCTTCCAGACGCGTATAACGACAGAACAGCTTGGATGGCTACATATGTGGCAGGCGAGTTGAAAGTCTCAAACATAATTTGTGTCATCTTTTCTCTGTTGGCTTTTGGATTGAGCGGAGCCTCTGTGAGCAATGTTGGGTGTTCCTCTGGTGCTACTCTCAGTTCATTGTAGTATGTGTGGTGCCAGATCTTCTCCATATCATCCCAGTTTGTGACGATACCATGTTCAATTGGATATTTCAAAGTGAGGATGCCCCTTTTACTTTGTGCTTCATCTCCAATGTGACAATCTTTGTGACCCATTCCAACCATTACTCCCTGCAACAAAATATAAGGAAACGGTTTACAAAAGTGGTTTAAATTAGCTACTAGGCCAAGTACATGTTTTGCCTTACATGGTTAAAAGAGACAAAAAACTTGGTCCGGATTTCCGTCGCTGCATGCAATTAATAAAGTCGGAAAACAGAAGTGACTAAATGGCACAACCCAATTATCAAGCACCAGACGAAATATTAATGCATTCCGTTCAATAGAAGCCTAAAATCTTTGACGAATATTTCCCCTGTACAATGCGTGTTTTAAAATTTCAAACTATGGACAAACAGGAAGTTTGCACATAGCAAATGTAAATAGACAGCTTCGCTATGAGCGCATAATACGCCCGTCACTATTTCAAAGACTAAAGTTCAATAAGTTCTCAAAGTCATACCAGAAACTCATGTAAAACTGTTCAAAGAGAGGTTATCTTAATAAATATTAACAAATCGCCGAAGTTTCACGGTAACTGTCCAAAAACTGGAAAATCACTCTTTTTATGAATAAAATCACATTACTAAGAAACGTAAAATCTAAAATTATAAAGATACAAAGGGAGTTTACGTAAATAGATATAAACAATTCCCCAAACTTTCTAATGAAATCTGCTGAAATAAAATTGAAAAAGGAAATGGGGAATGTGTCAAAGCGACAACAACCCGACTATAGAGCAGACAACAGTCGAAGGCCACCAATGGGTCTTCAATGTAACGAGAATTCCCGCACCCGTAGGTGTCCTTCAGCTGGCCCCTAAAAATATGTATACTATAATAATTCTTTATTTGCAAAACAGACAAAAACCAATTTAGGTTATGGCAAATACAAAACAAACATGATCAAACATAATGAAAACTCGACAATATTATAAGAGATATATGATAAAAACAGTTATTGTTCTCTTTTCCTCAGTTCTAATACTAGTACAGTGATAATGGACGTCATACTAAACTCCGAATTATACACAAGAAACTAAAATTAAAAATCATACAAGACTAACAAAGGCCAGAGGCTCCTGACTTGGGACAGGCGCAAAATTGCGGCGGGGTTAAACATGTTTATGAGATCTCAACCCTCCCCCTATACCTCTAGCCAATGTAGAAAAGTAAACCCATAACAATACGCACATTAAAATTCAGTTCAAGAGGAGTCCGAGTCCGATGTCAAAAGATGTAACAAAAGAAAATAAATAAAATGACAATAATACATAAATAACAACAGACTACTAGCAGTTAACTGACATGCCAGCTCCAGACCTCAATTAAACTGATTGAAAGATTATGTCTTCATCGATTCATATGAATATCAGGCACAATCCCTCCCGTTAGGGGTTTAGTATCATACTATCATAAAATATATGAGAAGAACATAACCCGTGTCATGCCAATAACTGGTTTTTTTTTTTTTTTGTTTTTTTTTTTTAAATAAATGTGTTTAGTTCTGATGCAAAGACCCTATAAGTGAATAAATATTAAAGCCAAAATATGCAATCTATAATGACCTGACAACAGTATCGTAACTATATCCCTTCTTAATAAGTCTGTTTAAAGGTTTTGTTAGCTTTTGAGGTGAATACTGACATTTTTGTGCTTTGTAAAGAATATTACCATAAAAGATTGAAAGCATTTTTGAGTTATTGTCCAAAACTTTCCCCATTTTTTATAATGAATAAAACCCCATAACTCAGAAACGTAATTTCTAAAAAATTTAAAAATCAAAAGGGAGCTCAAGTCAATAGATATATATATAAACAATTCGCCAAAGTTTCATGCAAATTGGTTCAAGCGTTTTGAGTTATTGTCTGACATGTTGACGACAGACGAACAGACGGACAACGGTATACCATAATACATCGAAAATAATAAATCATTCCGGTTAAAAGACACAAGAAAATTTTATGCAACATTTTTTACTTGACGGAATCGAGCAGTTACTTTAGATTAATAAAGGCAACAGTAGTATACCGCTGTTCAAACTCATAAATCCATGGACAAAAAACAAAATCGGGGTAACAAACTAAAACTGAGGGAAACGCATTAAATATAAGAGGAGAACAACGAAACAACACTACAATGTAACACACACAGAAACGGACCAAGCAACAGACAAAATCCCACGAGAATAACAAATATAACATCAAAACTAAATACATGAATTTGGGATAGACAAGTACCGTGACACGTCTTATCGCAATGTGAATTTACACTCAAAATAAGAGAAAACAAACGACGCAACGTTAAAATGTAACACACACCGCAACGGCTATAATATAACAATGGCCATATTTCTGACTTGGTACAGGACATTTTTAAAGAAAAAAATGGCGCGGTTGAACCTGGTTTTGTGGCATGCCAAACCTCCCCTTTTATAGCCATGTGAAATATAACATTAAGATGACAACTCAACACCACAGGACTACAATATAAATAAATTGGAGAATACAATTGACAAAGAAACACACGAACAACAGCCAACAAAAGGCAACAAGTTGAAAATTTTAATACGCCAGAAGTGCATTTTATCCACACAAGATCTACTAGTGATGCCCAGATACAAAAGTTTGAAAGCCGAAACAAGCACAAAGATTAAACGTTATTAAAAATCCGATGTCTCCGTACATGTATAACTTATCTGTTCAAGGACCCTTACTCCATTAAATTTTCCTTTCCTGTTCAATAATTGTTTTTAAAGTTTGACTAATGAAGATATTGCTAGCATGACCTTTGATATAGACGTTACGCACGGTATTGGTGCCACTTAGCGTTACACGACGTTGCTAATAAAACGACGATTTTGACGTTGTTCCACGGAAAGTTTCAAACGTTGACCTTATATTCTACTCATGTGAAATGCAGCTTAAAGTACAGAGATTTTCGAAGTTGCTTCTTTATATGGTTTTATTTTTTTAAGGCGGTGCAAATACAAAATTCCATTAAATTTGAACAAAAATACATGAACAAATTTTTAATTTTTGCGAAGAATTATAGATGCAACAATAACACAAAATAACAATTTAATGTCTTGTTAAATGATGAAATATATAAAAAGAAGATGTGTTATGATTGCAAATGAGACAACTCTCTACAAGAGACCAAAATGACACAGAAATTAACAACTATAGGTCACTGTACGGCATTCAAAAGCAAAGCCCATACCACATAGTCTGCCATAAAAGGCCCCGAAATGACAACGTAAAACAATTAAGACGAGAAAACTAACTCCCTAATTTTTGTAAAAGAAATGAACGAAAGAGTCTGTTTTGTACATATTTTTTGGCGCTTTTTTGTCTTCAATGTTTTAAAACATTCAAACTTAGTTTGATACTATGAGTGAAACAAATGCAGGACAAATCTGAGGCGAATCTCTTTACTCTTAGGACGAGCGTGCCTACAACATATCACATTGGCTGTCTTTGCTTATAACCTTAAGCAGTGACTTATACTTACATTATAATGCATATTATTTATTTTAACGTTTAAGTAAGACCAAAATCTTAACATCAACCACGATTTCATGGAAAACGTTGAAAATAGAATATTTTTGACAAAAATCTCTATTAAACGAAAAGCTTTATAAAAAAAATGTTCATCAAGTTTGAAAAAGAAATACGTGCTCTTATGCTGCCGTTGCCAACTTTCAATAATTTAAAGATGGTCGGGGTCTAAACTATTTTTTTAAAAAGAAAATATTTAATGTTTTCATTGATTACAATTTTTAAATCAGGGTTGTTTTACCAAATGATTAAGAAAATTATGTTATGTAGGAATTTACACATTTTGTACATTAGGCCGTTAGTTTTCTCGTTTGAATTGTTTTACATTTGTCATTTAAGGGTCTTTTATAGCTGACTATACGGTACGGGTTTTGCTCATATTTGATTGCAATAGAGAAACCTATAGAAATTGTTAATTGGTCTTTAATGGAAGTTTGTCTCGTCATACGGCCGCATCTTCTTTTTAATACTTTATTATGAGAACGGTGATTCTGTATTGTTGTATCCTTTCAACTGATATTTTTTCACAAATTCAAGCTTCAAAAAAGGGTCGGCGATCAATATTTTTTTTAATAATATTTGAAATTATAGAATTTGGCAAAGTATAAAAAATTCTTACATAGACCAATACCTACCTCACAGATTACCAGCAGGTTAAAATCCGATTTTAAATGATACAATTATTTTCATTTTATTAGATGTGTATTTTTAAGTATTTGCTATATGTGCATGCATGTTCACATGGATAAATGTTGTTTTTCTCAAGCGAACAACTATGGACCAGGAATGCATTCCATGCACTTTTTATATACTATTGGTTATTTTTGGTTCAGCGCTTCCATTTTCAACATATACCAGAGTATATCGGTTTACACTAAATCTTCTTTGACTTTTGAAAAAAAACGTTTCCAAACGATTATTTTTATGTTTTCGGTTTTAATCTTTTTTGGTTTGAGTTTACATTGTTTTACAAGTATAATCAAAGTACTGAAGTACTGAACATCGGATGACCGCAAGTTCTTGTGCGTGGTCACAAGCACTTGTCTCAGAAAAAAATCACATTTCTATACCTGAAACTGAGATTTATGTATTTTTTTCTGAGAAAAGTTCCTGCGTGGATGGCGAATAAATGACAGGGAATTCAACTTCACTGCTTTCATATCTATTATATTGTGGTGATACAAATCAGTATACTCTGATGTGTTGTTATATGGGTCGTTTTCAAAAAATGTCGAATTTTCAGTACACCCATGCTAACTTTTTTTATTTCTAATGGAAATTTCAGTTGTAATGGTTTAAATGAAAGCTTGTCGGATTTGTGATTCAGAACATTAATAATAAACACACCTTACATCTATTTTGACAAGATTAAACTGCATTTAAGACCCATTTTGGGGGTATTTGTCTGCGTACAGTGTCAGAAAAACACATTTCAAATGATTTTTTTGCGATTTTCTGATCGCCTTGATATCTACAAAAGGGACTTTTTAAGAACGTTAAATATTATTCTAACGAAAATTCGTAGCTTCTATATCACTGTATGTAACATATTATCTACAAACTAAATTGAATCTGCGTACAGGAGGTTCATGTCTTTCCTGTTACCGCTACTTATATCAGCCGTGAAATTAATCTCCCTATGAATATTGAATCAGTCAGTGTTGATTTCAAAAGTGCAAATTAATCTTTACATTTAAAACGCCTCGTTTCTTGAACGACAGTGTAGAGAAAAGAAATTTCAAGACATTTAGTGAAAAAAATATAGCGTACTTTTTTTTATGTCTATGCTGTTACCACCAATTTTGATTAAATACACCAACAGTATATTTGTAAAAAGTGCAATAACGTGTTGGAAACCAAATTCACAATAGAAAAACATAATCACTTCTCCAAAAGGAGTAGTTATTTCACAACAGCAATCAAAAACGAAGAAATTTGTCTATCCTGTTATGTCTATCCTGTTACTATGGTTGCTATGGTTACAGTAACAGCATAGACAATTGTAGACAAAAACGTCGTTAATTTTTTTATCTTAACATATAGGTGCAAAACGAATGAAATATTTCGTTGTTTGAAGTCATCTTCAGGTTATAACGTCTTAATCTTCCCAATTAAGCATTCGCAGGTGCAATACTGATATCGGTAACAGGATAGACAAAAAGGTAACAGGATAGACTTTTATATAGTAATATATCAGAAACGTACGTTCCTGTTACCAATGAAATATAGAGAAAAGTAAACTAACTTATGAGGGATTTACTTGATGTTGGATTTATTTGAAAGGGTGAAAAAATGCCGAACAATATAAATTGCTATCTTAGACTTGCATTACTGGTGCTAATTTTTACAACCTTTGAAAACCAATTTTTAGAGGCATTTTTCAGTACAACCTGGAAAATTGGCAAATTATCTATTATATTACAGAATGAATATATATAGAAGTTTATTCTCTTGAAAACCATCTAATTGTCTACGTAAAACAAGCTTAACATTTTATCTTAACCTTTTCTTAATAACCCAAAATTTCTTTTGAAAATGGTAACAGGATAGACAAAATAATGTACCACCGATCAAAAAATGTTATAACATATTCTTGTAAGACATCATTAAGATTGCATCTTTTAATATGTTGTTCTTAAAGTACTGTTTGTTATGATTTGCTTATGTAGAGGGTTGTTTGAATAAGTAACTTTTAATAATTTTTTCAATTTCAAAATTCGACATTTTTTGAAAATGACCCATATATTATATTAATATTTGTATATAGCAGTTACATGTAGGTATAATTTTCATCCAATTGTATATCATTCTATTCTACGATTCTAATAAAAGTGCAGTACACGTGCATGGTGGACACTCTTCAATCACAATTCGATTTTTTCAATAGATTGGATTTGAGTAGACATTCATAATTTCCTACAAAACTTTCTTGTGATATTCTTCCGCATGCGTTAACACATTTCTTTTGTACGTGTGCATAGATTTTAATGCATATAAATATTTCAAACGACACAATATCTTTGTATTATTAATTTCCGTTTTTATGAGTATTCATTGCAGAAATGAATTTATAACAAGCGATAAGATATGTTATTTTGCACTCGATGATATCCGCGTATTTATACGATCGGTTACCAGTCAAAAACGAAAGTTAAATCTCTATGGCAACAATACATCGGAATTAATCCCCTCACGGTCATCGCGATGTAAGAATCAATATTCAAGCTATGTTTTGTGGCGTTTTGTGAAGATAAAAAAGATCTACTTTACACTATAGTCTTCATCTAAAACAAAATCTGAAAATTAATGTTGGTTTGAGGGGAAATTTACATTCCCAAGGTCCATACTTTCCGAGATAATAGTTGATTGGCGGTGATATTCGAATTGTATCTAAGACATTGATGAAATACACTCTTTGGTATTCAACAAAAATTCCAACAAGAAATGAACAAGAAATGAATGCGTGAATACAAAAACAATGCATACCCCACCCCACCCCTACCCACTTTTTTCCCTTTCCCACCACCACCACCACAAAATAAACCTTTCAATTCCAAGAGCATAACATCAATTATTGATTTTATTTTGTGATTTACGAACTTATTCGAATCATTGATGAGGGAGGGATTGGGGGGGGGGGGGGGGGGGGGGGGTCTGGATCCCGAAATTCCGGACTTGAAAAAACGAAATCCCGAGGTCCCGAGGTCCCGAATTTAAATAAAGCAAATCCCGACATCCAGAAATCCGAAAAAAAGGATTCCCGGATCCCGAAAGAGTCAATCCCGAAATCCCGAGCTTAAAAACACCCGATCCCGGAGTCCCGATAAAGGTCCTATCCCCCCTCATTGATGGTATAAACTCATTTAAATTTCAGAACAAATCCGACAAGAAATAAAACCGAGAGCACTTACTAATGAACAAATAACTTTAACATTGTCAAGAGGCATTCAACATCACCATGTAAAAAATGTTGACCGGTGATAGTTTTTGAACTCACTGGCGGCATAAAATTTGATGATATAAATCTTTGGTATAAATTTCATAAAATCAAGAAAAAAAATAGACGTTTAAATATTTATTTTACACTGATCCCTCTTTACGTTGTTTATTCTTCCCCAAACTATTTAACTATGCTCGTATCTCTACTAAATTATTTCATCGATACAGATTCGATTTTGACATTTGGCTGTACCCGTAGAATTCTTATAAAAATGGGATATCATTTCGCAATTTTTACCGTAATATTGTTTACAAAGCCTGTAAATTTAGATAAGATTCATTTAAACTCATTTGCTCTTTCAATGAACTTATTGTTATTTGATCAGTTTGACATCTTAGTAAGATTTTAAATATAGTTTTTATCGGTACTGACATTGATGTAGATTTTTAATATGGTGTTGTCTTTATGTTAGCTGTTATTTTTGTGCTTCGTGAAGCAATTTCCATCTGTTCACCACGATCTAAAGCTAAGGAATGGTTTAGCTCTCGCAAACATGTTAATGGCGATGGTTGTTGTCCGTCATACTTTGTTGTAGTTGTTTTTTTTTTATAAATCAGGCCGTTCGTTTTGTTATGGGTTTTTTTCATTGGTTTTTACTAACATGAGCAACACGACGGGTGCAAGGAGCAGGATATGTTTATCATTTAGAGCACCTTAGATCACCAAGTTTTAGGTTGGGTTCGTTTTGCTCAGTCTTAAGTTTTCTATGTTGTGTGCTGTGTACTATTGATTGTCTTATGGTCTTTTTTATTAGTCACACTGGTGGCGTTTATTTTCGACTAGAGTTAGAATCTCTTTGTTATTTGTCGCCTCTCTTTTAATACCATTTAAACACACATTGAAAGATTTTACAACTGTGTTAAAATGATAACCTTAATGAATAAGTCATTTCAAAAGGATCAATAAGTTACCATGAATCGTATCCAAGTTTACGGGCTTTACAAAAATCACTACAAAACAAATAGGATGTTACATCCCCGTTTTCACTAGAACTCGATAGACACAACCAACTTTCCTAACTTAATCTATGCCTGTCCCAAGTCAGGAGCCTGTAATTCAGTGGTTGTCGTTTTTTTATGTTTTACATATTTGTTTTGCCGTTAGTTTTCTCGTTTGAATTGTTTTACATTTTCATTTCGGAGCCTTTTATAGCTCACTAATGCGGTATGGACTTTGCTCATTGTTGAAGACCGTACGGTGACCTATACTTGTTAATTTCTGCCATTTTGGTCTCTTGTGGAGAGTTGTGTCATTGGCAGTCATACCACATCTTCATTTATAATAAGATTAATATAAGTAATGTTCTAAATTTTCATAGTTTAAAGTGGCATATCTCCCATCAGAATTGTTGTTTGACACTAATTGTCCTCCTCTTTCGTTTAAAAATACCAAAGAGACATTCAAACAAAAAAATCGACAAATAACTAAAAATGCCATGGCAAAAAGCAAAAAAACGACAAAAAGACAAAACAGGACCATGACAAAATACAACATAGAAAATCAAAGTTGGAGAATCACGAACCACACCAAAATCTTACATTTGGGTGATTTCATGTGGGAAGCACCCTTCGTGTTGCTCATGTTAAAATTTCACGCAGTCACATTTGGCAAAGCATTATCATATTGTTTCGGTTTTAATTGTGACACCCCCCCCCCCCCCAAACCCCCTTTAAAAAAAGTACCTTCGTACGATTTGATTTGCGTTCTGCATAACCTGAATCTGGAAGGCACATGCATTCGATGTTCGTGTGTTGTTTAGTTCTAAAGACTTTGTGTGCAGCTTTTAGGACTTGTTCTTTTTCACTTATCGTAAAGAGCCTGTGTCGCTCACCTATGTATAAGTGCATTTCAAACAAAGGAACTCTCCAAAATTGTAGACGAGAATAAACTTCATGACATTATTTTTTTAATAAATTCCATGTTTATTTGGTATTATAATGTTTTGAGCGGATCATAACACTTTCCATACAATGTATTTTGTATAGAAAGTGTTGTGCGCAGCACAGAACATTTGAGTACAGAATAAACATGGAATTTATTAAAAAATTTCCAGCACAATAATTATGCAAATTCCAAAATTAAAAATAATTCCAAGTTCAAATAATAGCCTGCTAATAACTCTTTAAGGGGTCGATTGACCAATTTGGTAATGTTGACCTTAGCTTAAGTTATTTGTAGATCTTACTTTGCTGTACACAATTGCTGTTCACAGTTTTCCTTATATATAATAATATTTACTAGAACACACCCGCGAAATCGCGGGCATTCAGAGCGTAGTTTAAAGTATCAGTATGTAAAGTGTTGTTGGAACACCAGAATGACGGGAGAATTTCAGCAAAAGTATCATAAGTCATAGTTATTGTGGACACGAAAATGTTTTTTTTTACCCTCCACCTTTATTTCCAAAGTTCCCAATTTTTGGTTTTCTATCAATTTCAATTTGAACATACATTTAGTATGTTATGAACATTTATTTAAGTAAGTATTTCCAAAGTTCCCAATTTTTTGGTTTTCTATCAATTTCAATTTGAACATACATTTAGTATGTTATGAACATTTATTTAAGTAAGGAGCCTGTAATTCAGTGGTTGTCGTTTGTTTATGTGTTACACATTTGTTTTTCGTTCATTTTTTGTACATAAATAAGGCCGCTAGTTTCTCGTTTGCATTGTTTTACATTGTCATTTCGGGGCCTTTTGAAGCTGAGTATGCGGTATGGGCTTTGCTCTTTGTTGAAGGCCGTACGGTAACCCATAATTGTTAATTTCTGTGTCATTTTGGTCTCTTGTGGAGAGTTGTCTCCACATAGCAATCATACCACATCTTCTTTTTTTTTTTGTAATCAATGAATTTTGTAAAAGATTTAATGACTGGAGAATTTCAGAAAAAGTATCAAAAGTTCACATTAATAATTTTAGCGCTTATCTGTATATTATGAACATTCATTACTATATAAATAAAGCGTATTTACTTTCAATTCTAAGTTTACTAATCGATCCATGGTGAATCATTGATATAGTATACAGACCCTCTCTATTTAATAAACTCTGTGACTGCCGTGGATAGTAAACTTATCAATGATAGCAGATAAAATTCTGAAAATACACTTTATTCGTAGTATATGTATGTTCAAAGTATACAGAAAAACGCAAACCGGAAGTCTAATCTGACTTAAAATTTCGTACAATGACGGGACAATACCCGGATGCCTTTTTTCTCGTTTTTCTCCTAAAATAACTCAATCTGAATAATCATGTGAATGGATGACAAATGCGACTATGCACTGTACCTATAGGACACAGAGTCGTGTTGATTAATTTATTGTGGAAAGAAGAGAAGCGACACCAAAAATGAGGTCTTCTCGTTTAATAGTATAGATAATAACAAAATACTGCAAAATGTTCTTAAAATTACTAATTCAGGGGCAGCAAACCAAAAAACAGGGTTGTCTGATTATTCTGAAATGAATAATTTTCTCACGTCATGTTTGCTCTAAAAGCTTTGGTTTCGGAGATAGAAACCAAAACAACATTTTACTCCCTATGTTCTATTTGTAGCCATGGCGGCCATCTTGGTTGGTGGGCCGAGTCATCGAAAAATACAGAAACCCCAATATTGATTGCGAATAAGTTTGATCAACTTTGGTCACTTTTAAGTAGAGAAGGTTTTTGTAAAAGCCACGGTTAACAACGGACGCCCACTTGGCATGTTGGGCCAGGTGAACTAAAAAGGTGCTTTAAATGTAAAAGAGTAATATGCAAGTGTATCGTTTATAAAATTGTATAACCCCTTCTTCTTTTCTTTCTTAATTGAGCCTTAACTTGTCAATATTTCTGTATAACAACTGTAAACCAGGTCAAGTGAATTTCTAATATTTTAAAAGAACTTTTGAAACACACAAAATTAAAACAATAACACAATGTCACACATCAATACAATTTGTTATATAATTCATTCTCATGTTTTACAGTTTGATGATATATATTACATTTCTTTATCTATTTTAAAATTCTTCTGTTACATAATATCGGTTATGCGCAAAGCTATTTCTGTCCCTTAAAATATCGGTCTAGAAACATTTTCTATGCACGACACTTGGTCCTGCCTCGTCGTACTCTTGTTTGCTAATCCACATCTGCTGGAAAGTCGAGAGCGAGGCTAAGATTGATCCTCCTATCCATACGGAATACTTTCTCTCAGGAGGTGCAATGATTTTAATTTTCATGGTGCTTGGTGCCAAAGAGGTGATTTCTTTCTGCATTCTGTCGGCAATACCGGGATACATTGTGGACCCTCCTGACAGGACAGTGTTGGCATAAAGATCTTTTCGAATATCCACATCACATTTCATTATAGAGTTGTACGTAGTTTCATGAATTCCGACAGACTCCATACCCAAAAAGGATGGCTGAAGCACAGCCTCCGGACATCTGAATCTTTCATTTCCAATAGTAATAACCTGTCCATCTGGCAGTTCGTAGCTCTTTTCTAGCGCCGATGATGACGCCGCGGTGGACATTTCTTGCTCGAAATCTAAAGCCACATAACAAAGCTTTTCCTTTATATCTCTTACAATTTCTCTTTCAGCGGTAGTTGTGAATGAATATCCCCTCTCTGTTAAGATCTTCATCAGATAATCGGTTAAGTCTCGTCCGGCTAAGTCTAGACGGAGGATAGCATGAGGAAGTGCATAACCTTCATAGATTGGAACCGTATGCGTGACACCATCACCAGAGTCTAAAACTATCCCTGTCGTTCTTCCAGACGCGTATAAAGACAGAACGGCTTGTATGGCTACATATGTGGCTGGCGAGTTGAAAGTCTCAAACATAATTTGTGTCATCTTTTCTCTATTGGCTTTTGGATTGAGAGGAGCTTCTGTGAGCAATGTTGGGTGTTCCTCTGGTGCTACTCTCAGCTCATTGTAGTATGTGTGGTGCCAGATTTTCTCCATATCATCCCAGTTTGTGACGATACCATGTTCAATTGGATATTTCAAAGTGAGGATGCCCCTTTTACTTTGTGCTTCATCTCCTACATAGCAATCTTTCTGGCCCATTCCAACCATTACTCCCTGAAAAAAATATGGAGAAACTTATAAAAATGTAAGATATCACCTAAATGTGCATTTCATTAATAAATATATAACAACAAGATGTGAATATATTGCCAACGAGTCAGCTCTTCACATGATGACGTAAAAAAAAGCAACTGTAAAGTATATCACTGTACTGACTTCAAAGAGCAAAACCCAATACCCACTAGGCACTATAAGTATAACCTGGGACAGTTGACTTGTGTAACAACACAAAAAAAAAAACAAGTGAAACTACAGAAATCATTTGAAAAGGACATTACTCATCCGATTGATACCAGCTTTCACGCTAAGATTTGAGTCTAGACGCTCATTTTTTTAAAAATAATTTGGCAAAACATTCCAATTTTTATACCACTAAAACAGAAAGAAGATTCTAGTCCTTTGACATTTGGTTGTAAAAAATTGTTTGTTTTCCTATTCGAGGACATCTTGAAAAAAATAACTATTACACGATGATTTACACATATTTTTTAAATATAACATGATACATTGACATCACACATACCTAGAAAATCCGATTGCACGTGCTCGCTATCTATTTTCATTGATATTTATATCGGGTTATAATACCGTCGGAAGTCTTCGGAGGTAAAAACGATGGATAATAAGGTGGCGTCTGAGAGCGTCTGGTCTAAAAATACGCACGAAATGCTGGTACATTTTAGCGAGCACATGTATTTTTAATTGTTTCTCTTGGACATTTTTTTGTAATTTTGGATATTCGTTATAGTATGTTATAAAGAAAATATGAAAATTTAGGTCTTGTCGGTGGTCATGAATTTGAAAGGTTATAAATGCCCTATCATGGGGATAATCACATTTTTTGCCATTATCACAGAATCATTATTTATTTTTTTAACCAAGAGATAAATCAAACAATCACTATAAAAATGGCCAAGTAATTTCATAATCAAAAACTCCATGAGGAGACTCATTAATTTAGAATTTAAATGTATTTCTAAACCATTATCGTACGTTTTTCTTATTAAATGTCAGATATGTGAAATATACACACAAATACGCAATGTCTTATTTTTGTTATTAAACTAACAGCTAGAGATAATTGTTACAATGAACTTTAAAAATAGTTGTTGCATATTATTTTTCACCCTTCGACCTACCTGAATACATATATGACCATATATGGATAATTGGCCTGTTGATGTTCAAGTGATATTTACAGCCAGTAAAAATTGAATTAAACTTATAGTCTGCACCATAGGTATTAAGCATTATTACAAAGAAAACTTGTGAGCCCCCCCCCCCCCCCCCCCCCCCCCTTTCCCCATTAGTTTGCTCAATAATATTATAGTTTCACGTAAATGGTAAACATGCATATTTGGAGAAAATATGGAACATTGCCACTGGTACATACATGTATATAGTACAAATAATAGTCCTATAATATATGACTTCGCATTCTTATTCAATTTTTAACGTTCAATGTTAAACTGATATTTTCATTTTTTTTAGTTTTTTTGAATGCGATTGATAGTAAAAAAAATTATATCAGAACAGTAAATTAGAAAAAGTAAATAATGCCCCCGAGGTCATATATCAGTGGTGGATCCAGAGGGGGGCGTAGAGGGCGTACGCACCCCCAACCCCCCCTTTTTTGCTTGAACTTTTTTTTTTTGTTTGTAAAATGATTAATTAGACTAGACTACGTAAACTTTGCCATTTCTAGTGTATTTAATTTTTAAGCGACAATTCTTAACTTATAAAGGTATTTATTGATTGTCAAAATCATGTGATTCGCTATATGGTAGTGGAGTTGACCAGTGCGTCAAAAAAACGTCACTCGGTCATTTTGAAATTCAAATTTTACAGTAACATCTAGCTTAGGCTGAGGATGACAATCATAATACTTTCAATACAACACAGGGTTGAGCAGGAACGTATCAAAATCTATTTCACTATTCCACCAGAAATCAATACTGTAAAAACCATTACACTCTCATGAAAAAAAATTCCGAATATTATTTACCTACGAAAATGTGTTTAACCCCAAACGCCCAGCCTATTTTAAGATAATACAGATGAAAAATTATCCCCAGTCAGTATAAGACCCCGTTCACACTAGCATTTTTTTTAATCGATCTAATTTGAATCGATCTAAATAAAACCAGTTAGCGTTCACATTATCTTTAATCATAACGATCTCTACCGGTCTAAACCGATCCACTGCGTTCACACTACAATTATAAACGCAATCGATCTAACCTTTTTACCCGTAATCTGTAAACATTGTGTATAAATAGAACTGATTTATTAACTTTCATCTATTGATACTCTGACACACACACTTGAAAAAAAATGGATAAAGTTATTGTTTCTCCTGAATCAGAAGTTAACATTTTGGTACAGGTGTTATTGCCGCGTTTTCTATAATTTTGAAAAAAATATCTGTAGTAACGAAGTTACAACACGACGAAATATTGCGGTTCCTGAAAAGAAAAAAAAAAATCATCATAAGAAAAGAAGACACAGATTTTGCAAATCAAAGCGATGGCGAAGACAAAATGTTTTCAGTTTGTTTTAAATGTCTGTAAACAGTGAAATATGGGTTAAACAACGAACCTCTGAGATAGTTTTGGCGCTGTACATGCGCATACGTTATTTTCGATTCAATCGTACTAGTTTAAGCCGATCTCTGCGTTCACATTTAAAGTAAGATCGGTTTACTTTAGATCGATTCAAACTAAACTACCTCTTTTGGTGTTTTAGTTTAAACCGATTGAAGATCGATTCAAAGCGTTCACATTGGCCCTTAAATCGATCTAAAGTGAACCGGTCTAGTTTAAATCGATAAAAATGTCCTAGTGTGAACGGGGTCTTAGCTCCAGATAGATTTGAAGTCTAAGGACCCATTTGATTTGAGTCCCAGTCTGATACATTTGAGAGAAACAAAATTACTCCGATTTTTGCCTTTAACCAAAAATTCTGGCCGTATTTGGATTGAAAGGAATAATCTTGTCCACTTTTTTGTTATTAGAAACGAAAATTTCCAACAAAATTATTTAGCATTAAATGAACATATTAGAATAATAAACAGCTGCGCCATGAGCGCATGATACGCCCGACGTCTTGTGTGGAAGTTTTATGCAATAATCATAAATAGTTTCTGAGAAAGTTTTAAGCAATTACCATTTATTGCTTTTGAGACACGGCGGGATATGTGAACCACCCCCCCCCCCCCCCTTCCCACCCTGTTTTTTTTTTTACAAATATCACTAAAATAAAATTTTGAGTCATCACCAAAAAGTATACAGATCTTAAGATTAATATAACAAAGAAGTGTGTAAAGTTTCAAGCAATAATCATAAATCGTTTTGAGATACGGCACGACATGTAAAAACCCCCTCCCCCTTTTTTTACAAAATACTCAATAACTCAAAAATGAAATTTTGAATCATCACCAAAAAGTATACAGATCTTTAGATTAATATAACAAAGAAGTGTGTAAAGTTTTAAGCAATAATCATAAATCGTTTTTGAGATAGGCGCGACATGTAAAAAACCCTCCCCCTTTTTTACAAAATACTCAATAACTCTAAAATGAAATTTTGAATCATCACCAAAAAGTATACAGATATTAAGATTAAAATAACTAAGAAGTGTGTAAAGTTTTAAGCAATAATCAAGAATCGTTTTTGAGATACGGTGCGACATGTGAAAAAAAAACACACCTCTGTTTTAGTTACAAAGTGCCGTAACTCAAAAAGTTTAAATCTGATTTTCACCAAAAAGTATACAGATCATTTGACCATCATAAAAACAACTATATTAAGTTTCATGAAATTTAGATAAGTCGTTCTCAAGTTACGGTGCGACATGTTTACGCCGGACAGACAGACGGACGGACGGACACCAGACATTTGTATACCATAATACGTCCCGGCGTATAAAAACGGGCGATTTTTTTTGGTTGCCGGGGTTTGTATGTCTGACCGGAATGTCTGTTTCGCCGAACTGATATATTGAATTCTTTTTTCAAGACCAGACTGCAATCTGCCTGCTGGGTGTGACCTTTATGTCTCCATTTATCGATCGTCATTCATAAATTCGTTGTCATTTCAGACTCATTCGTAGCCTTTGGTTGATTTGGAACCCATTACTTCCCTTAATTATGTTGGGTGAAACATATCAACCAAGCATTTGGATAAAAATTGCTTGTTGTCTTTCTTTAACTTGTGTCGGTAAATTTCATCGAATAGCCCGGCGTATATATCTTGTTTACAACAACAAATCTGTGAGGTTATGATAACTTTAATAACCTACAACAAACCGGGGATAATTTTCCATGTCTATTTTTTACTGACAATTCCCACATCAAATATGTATCAGTACATAGCTTTGGATCCATACTATCATTTTATGATAGACAATTAATAGGGCATCAAAAATGTCCAACCCTTACACTTTACAGCAACTATACTGTAGAATATACATGCCCCACGCCAGGAACTGTCAATTAAAAAGTGCATGTTACACTAATTTCATGTTTTTTTGCCCAAAAAAAATTATCGCCTCGCTCTACTCCGCTCGGCGAAATTAATATTACCCCCCCCCCTTTTTTTTCTCCCAAAATCCTGGAATATCAGGACAGTAAATAAATAGTAAATAATGCCCCCGAGGTCATATGTTATAGGACTAGTACAAATAAGTGATATATGGAAAAATCATGAATTTAGGATAATAAAGCTAAAAGGGGAGGGACTGTGGGGCTCACAAGAGGATCCTGTCATCAAGCCTTTTGTTCGAGACTCAAAAATATTCAACAAATCAGAAATGTATTCTAAATTATAGAATAAGATCGTTTATATTTCATGGATGCATCGAAAATTGTTTTAAAATCGATTACTAGTATACCATATCTCTCTAGCAGGGGTTTAAATGAATGAAATGAATTTTCTTAATTAACATGCATGAAATACTTGCCACTGCCACTGGATGTTAAGCAATCAACAATCAATCACTCAATCTATCAATTTATCAATCAAGACAACAAATTCAGGGGAGATTGGCCAGTCTTCTATTGAATAATTGATTTGACGAGGCAGTGCGTGAATAAATCAATATCCTATTACACTATGATTATCAAAGTTCATTAGTATTACGATGTATATTATTCTGATGATCGGCATTTAATTTAAATTGGATCAAGATTGGCAAGAAGCACACAATAAGAACAAAACTATCCACCATGGTTTTTCTCCGTAAGGTCTTTTTGGATTGTTGCTGCATGTTTTAATATTCTCTGATAATATATAATATGTAAGTACTGTTGATCATATGTAGGGCATTTATATACTAATTATAGCTCATAGCCTTTATATATTTCAGACGAAGCATTACATTTATGTTACCTCAGCCCCAAAAGAATATCAAAAATGTACCTGTTCCCCCCCCCCCCCCCCTTTTTCTCCAACATAAAAACATGCACTGCAGGCTGCAAGAAGCTTGGCAAGTCTCAAACAAATCTCCTAATCTAATTACAAGGGCTTAGGCTATACCAAATGAAAATGTTTCTCTAAAGTCTAGCGTTATAAATCTGTTACAGTGTACTATAAAAACCAGTTGAATTTGACTGATTTGTGTCATGAAAGAAAGCGAGCACGTTGTCCTTTAAAAGATGGCGACAAAGGGGAATAACTCGCATTACGGCAATGAAAAACAATGCTCCATAGTTTGACAGTTGAAAATCAAAATATGTTCTTTATCAGATAAACTGGTGGGTGTTTAGTTACTTTTGGTGACATCAAGTCAACTTAATGACTCGTGGCAAGCAAGTTACTTATAAATGTGAATTTGAGAATGGAAGTATTCAGATTTGAAAATAAAAAAGTCTCAAATGCCAACCTGATGACGAGGCCGTCCAACAATTGATGGAAACACTGCTCTTGGTGCATCATCTCCGGCAAATCCAGCTTTGCACATCCCAGATCCATTGTCAATAACGATTGCTGCAACGTCTTCGTCCATATTGTATGATTTGTTCCTTCCCGCGTGGCAACTTTTTGATGAATTTAATACAGATGGCGCTGTTTAATATTACCAAATATGGTCGCAACTAAGATTCTGCACTTTCATTGGACAAAGTAAAAATCTTTTCCAGGAAATGTACATGGGGCTCTAAATGGAAAAGTTTCACGTTGCAAATATAAATTTTAAATCGTCTTTTTGTCACAGTTATGTATTCAGTGGCGGATCCAGAGGGGGCGTAGAGGGCGTATGCCCCCCCCCCCCCACCCTGCTTGGACTTTCTTTTTTTTTCAATGTGTAAAAATGATTAATTAGACTAAGACTTCGTGAAATTTGCCATTTCCCGTTTTTTTTTGTTTTTTTTTTTATGCGACAATTCTTACTTATAACGATATTTTGTCTCCGAGCTACTGTAATATACTATTGGTTATGTCAAATTCATGTGATTCAAAACGGCGGAGTTAACCAGTGCGTCGAAAAAAAACGTCATTTAGTCATTTTGAAATTCAGATTACAGTAACACTTGCTTATGCTGAGGGTGACAAGTATGACACCTTCAAAGCGACAAAGGATTGAGCAAGAACGTACTGACTTCTATTTCATATTTCCACCAAACAGAAAGTAATATTCTATTACACTCTCGTGAAAGTTCCACAGCAATATTATCTACCTACGAAAACATGTTTAAGCCCAAACGCCCAGCCTATTGATAATATAACTGAATAATGATCCCCAGTCAGTAAGCTCTAGATATATTTTAAGTCTAAGGTACGGACTATTTGATTTAAGCGGGGAGTCTGAGAAATTTGAGAGAAAAAAATCTTACCCAGATTTTTGTCTTAATCAAAAATTCTGGTCGTATATATCTGGATTGTAATCAATAAGTTTGTCCACTCATTTGCTATTAGAAACAAAAATTTCAAACATAATTATTTAGCATAAAATGAACATGATGAATAATAAACGGGTGTTATTTTTTGGTGCCGGGGTTTGCATGTAAATCCCATATCTGACCGGAATATTTGTTTCGCCGAACTGACGTATTGAATACTTTTTCAAGGCCCGGCTGCAACCTGCCTGCTGGCTGTGACCATTATGTCTCCATTTGTCGACCGTCATTCATAAATTCGAGGTCCTTTCAGACTCATTCGTAGACTTTGGTTAATTTGGAACCCTCACTTCCCTTGTTGGCTGAAACATTTCAACCAAACATTTGGACAAAAATGGTTTGTTTGTTTTTAACTCGTGTTTGTCGTATTGTAAATTTCATCGATAGCCCGGCGTATATCTCGTTTACAACACACAAAAAATATGAGGTTATACAAATTAAACAAACGAGACTTGTCCATGTCCATTTTTACTGACAACTCCCACATCAAATATATTAGTACATAGCTTTCGATCTATCCAATCCGTCATTTTATGATAGACATTTAATGGGGAGAATACGAGGACCTTGACCCGACTACTCGTGCAGAAAAACTATACGGCAGGTTGTTTCCGACCTGTTTTTTGTTACTTTTGTTTTGTATCTGGCCTTTGTATCTAATACATAATACTGTGTATTGCTATCGCCTAGATTTCCATTTAGTAATATTCGTTTTGGGTTTTTAACCGATCTATGAACATGATGAACACGTAGAGATCATCAAGTGCAAACTAACATTCCTTATCGCTTTTTATAAATTCATTTCTTCAATGAATACTCATCAAAGATACATTGAAGATATTAAAATGTTTTGTTTGATGTAAATACATATATTATATGTAAAAAAAATCATTGGTATCTATGCACACGCATGCGGAAGAATATCTCAAGAACGTTTTCAATCTCAAGGAACGATAACTCTGCATGGAAGATAAAACATTTTTGCCGGAAACTACGAGTGCCTACTCAAATCCATTTTATTAGAAAAGTCGAATTATTACAGAATAGTGTCCACCATCACTACACTATTATTAATAATAAAGTAGAATAGAATGATATACAAATGCATGACAAATATATATACATGTAACTGTAATATAGAGTATAAATATATAGTATAACAATAAACCAGAGTTTACTGATTTGTATCACTACAATATAATTGTCATTACGGAGAGGTTAAATTCCCTGTCTAATGACAGGGCATTTTATTAATGTATCATCCACGCACGAACTTGTCCCAGAAAATTTTTATATCTGTACATTAACCTCACTTTTAAGTATAGAGATGTGATTTTTTTTCAGAGACAAGTGCTTGTCGGACCTTCCACAAGAACTTGCGGTCATCCGATGTTCAGTACTTCAGTACTTTGATTTGAATTTCGTATGTCGTATGAACATTTTATGTATATTGTTTATTGTTTTCTTTTTTTAGCCAACAGCAATCAAGCTGTAAAGATAAAAAAAAAAAAAAAAAAACAGCATGCAAACTCACGATTACAAAACCTTTACAATACCAATGTTAGGCACTGGCGGATCTAGAAATTTTCATAAGTGGGGGCCCACTGACTGCGCTAAGAGGGGGCCCACTCCAGTCACGCTTCAGTGATTCCCTATATAAGCAACCAATTTTTTTCCCAAAAAGGGGGGGCCCGGGCCCCCTGGGCCCCCCCTCTAAATCCGCCTCTGTTAGGAAAGACTGCACTTTTTTTTTTATTATGGACTGATTAATAATCATGATTAATTCGTATAGCCCAAAAGTTGTTAACAAAGTCGTCATTTTGTCTCCGAACGATTTTTGATACATAGGCAATCATACCACATTTATTTATTTTTAATCGGTTTGGCAAGGATTACCTTTCTAGTTGTATTTGAAAAAAGTAAGAAGTTTTGGTCCCCCAATGTTCTTCAACTTCATACTTTATTTGACCTTTTTAACTTTTTTTTATTCGAGTGTCACTGACGAGTCAGTCTTTTCTAGACGAAACGCGCGGCAGGCGTATTAAAATACAAAATGTCAATCCTTGTATATATCTGATGAGTTTATTTTGCTCTATATTTATTGTTTATTGCATTGGATCTATTCAAGACAACTTAACTATCTGATCAGTTTTCATCAAAACGTTTTCATGTGAATTGAGGTTAAATAGCATGCATGCACCCTTGCGAAGACCGTTCCAATATGTAAAATAATGTATTATCACAAACCAGTTTATACACTGCAGTATACTGAAAAGGAAATTTAAATATTTACAGTCCGGAATGCGGTTCGATTAAATTGCTCCCCTTGTTTATTTCGCTCTCCTGTCAAATCATGTAATTTCGCTACCTCCAATGGTAGACGCTACAACGATGGGTGTCGTCAAGAAAGGTACGATTAAAGGAATCAGCTAAGAATTAGACGATCGCCATTGGTATAGGTGAGTTGTTTAATAGTTGTTGCTTTGGGATAAATGCATGTTTTGAATTTATTCATAATCAGGAATAGCTGGAAAGGAAAGAAACGTGTTGCTACGTGAACCCGGAAAGGCCGGGATGAATTAAAAAAAAAAATCTAGAGACGATAGTTCTGAGTGTGCCACCTACACATTCAAACGTGTACACAAGCACAGTATTCCCTATCTATGTAATGTGTTTTCATAATTATGTGATATAGGGCAAAAAAAGGTAGCAGCTTTTTGTATCTTGTTGTTAAGCATTTCCAGGGGAGATAATGTTATTTTTCACGGTGTGTTCGATAGGTTTGTTACATTGTAACATTACATAATACACACTCATAAAGTGGATTAAAATAGCCTCCCACACTCAATTAACTGAATTTCAATTATTCTATTTACCGTAGTGCTATTATATAAGACTTCGCAGGTTCATATCACTTATATTCAACGTTTTTATATTGGATTTTTTTTTTACTATTGATGTTGAACGGTTCATAGTAAAACAAAAATCCGATAAAACCGTTGAATGCAAATGATATGAATCTCAGAACTTCTTATATATTGTCCTTTAATATAAGACCGGAGGTTCATATCATCAACATTCAACATTTTTTATCGAATTTTTGTTTACTATCAATGCTCGACATTGGTAGTTAAAAAAAAAACCGATAAAAAATAACGGTTCAACATTGATATTAAAAAAAAATCCGATTAACATGTTGAATGTAAATGAAATGAAACTCTGAAGCCTTACATTATAGGACTATCGTTTATTAGTTCTTTATCCTAACTAAATGTTTTTTTTGTGGTGTATATTACAAAAAAAGGGGGGGGGGGGTTAAAAACACCAAAATACCTTAACAATCCTACAATATCTGTTTACAGAATGAGGGAGATATTTCCAGTGGCGGATCCAGAACTTTTCCTAAGGGGGGCCCGCTCCAGTCATGCTTCAATGATTCCCTATATAATCAACCAAATTTTTCCCACGAAAGGGGGGCCCCGGGCCCCCAGCCCCCCCCCCCCCCCCCCTGGATCCGCTTCTGATTTCGTATTCTAAAACTAATTTTTCTCACATGTTTGTTAGATATGTTGAAAATACAAACAAATGTTTAGTACGTATATCCATCCCCTCTTTTTCAATTCATTAGTTCAAGATACAGCTCTGAAGAATATGCAATAACCTACATTTTTCTAACATGTGAAGACCAATGAAAACATTTGATATGATTTGAAAACATGGCCAATTAAGTAGGAACTTTGGGTTTCGTAGACATAAATTATAATTCAACATTTTCGATTTATATTTTTCTTTATTTCATATTCTAGAATATTTAATAACATGTTTATATTTTGTGATGCATCTGATGTATAAATCCAGTGGCAGATCCGGGAAAGAGCTCTTAGTTCCGATCCGTTTGTACGGTGAACATGTGGTTGCAACCCCCTCTTTAATTGCCTGTTCGATTTTTATGTTTGCAGTGTCGAAAAGGGAGATAGACAGCAGTTTTATAAAGAAGTTATGTGAAAGTTCTGCTATACATCTGACAGTCAGGAATTATTCTGAAGTACACATGTCGACCAGAGGCATAGAACTGAAAGGAGAGGTTTTAAAGTACCAGATGCTTATCTGAGATTCCAATTTGAACTAAAGAAAGCAATATATAAAGATATTTAGGAGAAATAATCTATATGAATAAAGTTATGCCACAAAAGGAACTTGTTTTTTTTATATACATAATTTGTCAAACGTATCCATAACAGAAGAGATGTGAATGCATCCTTCATAGCCTTGTAATACTGATGGTAATAATTTATATAATTTCTGAGATGATATAGCAGTGCCATTGGTTTCATCTTTCTCCTTCTTCAAAGAACTTGATCATTTGAACCCTTCTTTTTTTTAAATTGGAGCCCTGTTCAAGAACAGTATAAAGAGCATATGCCTTCGTCGAAAAAAATATGTTATAGTTATTGACCAAGCAAGTCGGTATATGGGATTTAATTTGCACAGCTCGAGTGACCCTGTTTAACCCGAACGACGAAGGAGTTCGCGTTAATGGGTCATCTCGTGCGATGGAAGTCTTCAAATGAATGTATAAAAAAAAAATGAAAGTCTTTGTGCTGGTTATTTACATACGGGAACGAATATTTAACTTCAAATTGTGAAAAAGAGTGAGGGGTAAGATTCATTCAAAAAAAATATCGTCTGATCCAAAATTCGTTCGAAAAAATATTGTTGTCAGGCAAAATTTAAAACCAGAAAAAACATGAATTCTGATCTTCTAAAACCTTATAGTGTTAATTAGTTTTGAAAGAAAAAAATATTTGATTGGTGGAGGCGGACAATAAATAGTCGCGCTCAGACAAGAAAACCATACCCCCTTTAAAGTTAAATGATTAACTTACTTCCTTGTTGATGGATTGTTTTCTGGCTTGCTTTGGTAGAGTATTGTTGCATGTTTCACATTCGAGTAATATATATACGCATGTGTAGTACATGAAATATGAAGACACCGGTGTACTACTATAGTACTTGACTTGTAATAGTGAGCATGTATGAGAAAAATAGAGTGAGCCAATTGTAAGGTGCTATCAGATAGACTAACAAGAGTGTGTCCATAGTACACGGATGCTCCACTCGCACTATCATTTTACATGTTCAATGGACCACGAAATTGGGGTCAATACTTTAATTTGGCGTTGAAATTAGAAAAATCATATCATAGGGAACATGTGTACTAAGTTTCAAGTTGATTGGACTTCAACTTCATCAAAAACTACCTTAACCAAAAACTTTAACCTGAAGCAGGACGAATGGACGCACAGACGAACGAACGAACCGTAACGAACGGACGCACAGACCAGAAAACATAATGCCTCTCTACTATCGTAGGTGGGGCAATACAATTGTATCGAAAATATAGCACAACAGAAATCATGATGTAATTCAGTGCAATCCCAATCTATTAGATGCAAACACATCAAAAGGAAAACAAAATCACACCATATCTCCACATGACACCAAAAAAAACCCAACTGCAATCAACAAGAAAGACGCAAAGAGTCACAAATAATTAAAAAAAAATCCATTCGAGGGCAACTCCCGACTTATTATACTGTATGATCGAACACAAACATAGCCAAAATATGACACCAAAGAAATGAGACGCAAACTAAATTACAAGAAATTGCAAGATCAATAAATGATGTATAAAAAATAATTCCGAACGACAATTGGTTAACACAAACAAAAGAAATACAACGATATAAATAAATGCAACTTCACAATGATCAACCAATCCGGTTTACTGTATAACTAAGATGTAACAAAATGTGTAACAAAACTTTTTTAAATCATACAGAAATTATGACTGTCGGTGTAAATGTAATTGTTTAAGAAAAAACATGTCAAACATGCAAATATTATTTGAAAAAAATTAGTTTTAATCACTTAAAAGTCATGCGATGTTACATATATATAGGACGGGTGTGTTCGATGCGTAAATTAATTAACAAACCCCGTCATATAACATCCAACTTTGAAATTGCGTCCAAATGTCAATTTTAGGTGTGCCACTTTGGGAATGGTCTTAAACGATTGACAATTCATTTCTCAATTTTTGTAATTTTCCCCAGATTTTTTCTATGTCGGGCAAAAAAAAGTAGCAGTTTTTAAGGAGACCCCCTAAATGACGTAACAGCTTGACTTATGGTCGTTTTAAAAACGATTGTTTGCAAGTTGCATTGTTAACAATTGTACAGTATGAAAATTAAACAACGTGAATGCAAATATTTATAATGACTTCACGGAAAGTAACTTTTGTGACATCTTGACAACCGTATACAAAGTTTATTTCACTTTTCTACCTTCTAAACACAAGAGGTCGAATTCTTTTGTTCTATTTAAACCGCATATCGGACTGTTTAAGTTAACACCAGAACTTAATTTTGTACAGATTTATTTGAACAGTCTTATGACTTCTTATTTACAACAGATAAAAGGCACTGCAATCAGAAGCATTTTCTATGAACAATACTTTTACCGCATTCCACATATTCCCTTTTACCAATCCACATGTCCTCAAATGTGGACAAAGATGCTAAAATAGAGCCCCCAATCCACACCGAATATTTTCTCTCCGATGGAGCAATTACATTAACAGCCATATTTTGAGGGGCTAAATGTCCAATATCTGATTTAAGTCTCCCTGACATCCCGTCATAGAGTGTCGTTCCCCCAGATAATACTATATTGGAGAACAGGTCTTTCCGAACATCAACGTCACACTTTACAATTGAATTATAAACAGATTCGTGAATTCCGAATGCTTCCATTCCTATAAAAGATGGTTGGAAAAGGCACTCGGTTGCGCGGAACCTTTCGTTACCAACAGATATGATTTCTCCGTCTGGTAGTTCGTAATGCGTCTCTAAATCCGTGGTTGTAACGGACCGGAGCATGTCCGCGTCATAATCTTCTGTAACAAAGCATATTTTTTCCTTGATGTCCCTAACAATTTCTCTTTCGGCCGAAGTTGTAAAGGAATAACCTCTTTCTGTTAAAATTTTGAGGAGGTAGTCGGTAATATCTCTTCCTGCTAAATCAAGTCTAAGCGTCGCGTGAGGTAGTGCGTATCCTTCATATATCGGTACAGCGTGCGTTACTCCATCACCAGAATCCAGTACTATCCCCGTTGTTCGCCCTGAGGAATACAATGAAAGCACGGCCTGGATAGCAACATAGCTTGCAGGAACACTAAAGGTTTCAAATAAAATTTCCATCATTTTTTCTCGGTTTACTTTCGGATTGAGAGGTGCTTCCGTCATCAAAACGGGGTGTTCATCCGGATATACACGGAGCTCGTGATAAAATGTATGGTTCCATATTTTTTCCATGTCGTCCCAGTTCGTCACTATTCCATGCTCTATTGGATATGTTAAAGAAAGAACACCACGGTAGGTTTGAGCCTCGTCTCCGACATAATAGTCTCGAATGTTTGCTCCTATCATTATTCCCTGAAAAATAACGCAAATTGAAGTTTGTTATACAAGGAATGGGGCGATTGTTGTAATATAGCATCTTTTAAAGTATATATATAGTTAAGGAAAACCTATCTCCATATAACCTTAATAAATTCGATTTGATTAATATTACAAATAAGTTTCTGCGGACTTTAGTTGTCAATAATTACAGTACTTGTATTTTTGTTTATACAATGTACATGTAATACGTTATTTTGATTGGCTTACATCATTGTGAAAGAAACCTTCATTTCATAATAATTACATTAGATGTATGTTTCATTATAATATTTTATTCTGATTGGCTAACTGCACATCACGTGTTATTCCGTAAGCAGTTGCATTGCTCAATACAACTTTTCACTCATGATAACACGTGCTCCAACAATAAAGTGCACAGGTGAATTAAATAATAAAATATATAAAATTCGTGTTTTCATGATCATAGCTAAAAAATGTAATTATAAATATTGAATGCTTCTTTTTGTAACTTTATAGGGTTGTAAAAGCGTTGACCGTGCGTACATTTTTAGAATGAAGCGCTTCATACAAAATGTACTTCGGTCAACGCTTTTACACCCCAATAAATTTACAAAAAGAAGCATTCAATTCTTAAATGAAATGTTTCTATTCATGCTATCGAGCTTCCACAATATGGTACATAGGTATATAAATAAATGAAAAACTTGAAAGAAATCGCGGGTTTTTCGTGGTTTTTACAACAAAAAAATCACGGTGCGCTCATTTCTAGAATGAAGTGCGCTCGCGCTATATACAAAATGTAATTCAGTCAACGCTTTTACAAGCCAATAAATTAACAAAAAAAAAAAGAATTCAATTCTTAAATGGATAAAATTATGAAACTAGCAGTCATGATTTTAGGAACTTGAATAAAAACGTTTTCTTATAAATATTATTTAGTTTTTTAAGCTAGAGGGACAAATTGTGCATGTATATTAAAAAACTAAGGTTTCAACTCCCTCAGCAAAGTTGACTTTAGGTGAATTTGGCTATTTATTTTACGTATTTTTTGTCATATAGCTCTTCAACAGTTTCGATACTTATACATCCTTGTATTTCAAATGTTTGGCTTTGAGCGTTCCTGATGAAGGTACATTCAGAAAAGCGCTTCGTTCGCATGAAATTATTAAACGTGTTGTTTTCAATTTTTTATAACGGTAGATTTTTACATATCTCAAAACTAATTAGATTTAGAGAGTTTAATATTTAATGAATGACAAACCTGATGTTTCGGCCTTCCAACAATTGATGGAAAAACGGTGGTGGGGGCATCATCACCTCCATAGCCAGCTTTACACATACCCGACCCATTGTCTATAACCAGTGATGCTATATCATCCATTTTAACTGATGTAGAACCACACCCAGTAATTGCAGGAAATCCTAAGACTCCTAATATCGATTTTTGTGGATGTCATCTATGGTTTATATGATGTTGTCTTTTTCTTAATCACGCATTGATGAGCTGAATAAATGTTGATATCATGATCTGTCACACCTGAGAATCAATTCTATATCTATAGATCGAAATCGGAGATATAAATCGATTTTATAGCAGACTTTGTAGATTTTCTTCTAATATTTGTCCAGAATTTATATGTTTGTCTATTTTGAATTCAGAGACAAAACAGATGTATATAAAAGCAAGCAACATTTATAAAATATCACTTACATGCATAAGGATCATATTGATATCGGTGTTTTTCCGTGTTTCAGATTTAACACGTTAAAATTACTAACACTTGAAAAGATAATTTAAACAAACAAAGAAATAAGGGATTTTATCCCCTTTTCCCAAACATATATATAAGCAGAATATTGAAAAATATTTCATTATAAGTGGTCATTTTGTTTTAATTTTGTCTTTCCTCGTTATATCTGACTTAATGTTCTACAAATCTTTACATAATAATTTTGTTATAAGCATCAACAAAATCACGGAATGAACTCAGGTGATCCGGAGGGGTAAGCAGTTCCTCCACAACTGGTATCATACACTTTGATGCGTCATACAAAATCAGTAGGTTACATTTGGGGGTAGGACGCGACAGGACTGTAGTAACCACAATTTGGAATATATCCGTCGTCATCTGTGAAATAGATATTCCAAAAGTCATGATTTCATCAGGTATTCTGGAATGTTGGTACATAGAAATCACAGATGGGAAGCTCAAATCATCTCTTTTGTCGAAAAGTTTTGTTTTCAACCAATCCTCATTGCCAATTTCTAGATGCAAGTCAAGATATGAGGCAGACTTAAATGTATGTTATCTCAAGTTGCGTTCAACAAGTCGCCTACTTTTGAATTATTTAGTCAAAGAGCACCATCTATAAAGCGGAGAGAGCAGAAAAAGGAAAGTGGTTACTTTTTTTCTTTCTTCCCAAGTTCCTATTAAGATAAGGCCATCCGCATATGAATAAAAGAACAAGTCGAGAAGTAAATGAAAACAGTTTGTTCTCGTGCAAAAACACATCTTCCAAACGTAACAAATTCAAACGTAACAAATATTGTGTCAATCAATAAATCAAGCATCTTATGTTTGGTTCAATTTTGTCAAAATAAGCTAAGAAACATAGGTGATGTATTATTCACATGCAATTCGACCTCCTTGAGTCCGTATTCATGCATCCTTCAATTTCATCCCCGAGTTAGAGACAGATTACGCACTAATATTCACTGGGGTAAAGCTGATGACCGTAACTGCATTCACGGTCATCCCAAGATGTCGGATGAAAAATTAGGTCAGTATCTGTATTGTCTGTTACAGTGTTTCTATATCATTTTCTTTACAAAGTATACATTGATACGATGTAAATTAATAAAAGATTCACACAGAAATTCATGACAAATTATTACCGAAAATGTTCAGGAAACGCGAAATTCAATTTGAAAAAATCGCTAAGATGTCCGTAAATCATTATCAAAATATTTTCAAGATGACCGTAACATAAAACAAGGATGACCGTGATTGGTAAACAGATGACCGTAACTTGTAAAAGATGACCGTAATTTGTAAAGATTGACTGTAATTTATAAAGGATGATTGTAACTTTTAAATGATGTCCCTCAATTCTAAGAATATCCGTATTTGTATTCATAGCTTTTTGTTGTGTTTGTCTCAATAGGGGCTTAGTTAGCGGATATAAACATGTTTCAACAATTCATTTTTAACTATTTGCCGTATTTTGAGTTCATGACAAATTTCTCGTAAACAATGAAATATTTATTGATAACGACTTTAAAATTTTAATACAAATTGACAGAGATACGACGAAAAGTTGAAGAAACAAGAATGCGTCCCTCTGATGTGTCTATAGTACATGCCTCATCTACACTATAATTTTCTATGTTCAGTGGACCGTTAAAATCGGAAAAAACTGTTATTTGGCATTATGATTAGAAAGATCATATCATAGAAAACATGTGTACTAAGTTTCAAGTTGACTGTCATCAAAAACCTCCTCGACCAAAAACTTTAACCTGAGGTGGGACAGACGGACGAACGAGCAGACGAACGGACGAACAAACGAACGGACGCACAGACCAGAAAACATAATGCCCATGAATGGAGCATACAAAACACTAATCACACATATGAATATCCAGTAATCGAGCCTGTGTGTATGGTTCCAGAGGAAGCAGATTAAAATCTTAGTTTGTCTTTATATATATGAATAACATTGCTGTATATACAAATTGACAAGGTTCCCCTCAGTGGTGGATCCAAAAGGGGGAGGGGTGGTCCGGGGGTTGGAACCCCCTTTTTATTTACCGATCAGTGCATTTGCATGGGGACACATAGTTTGAACCCCCTTTACCCTGGGTTGGGACCCCCCTTTTTTTGACAATGGCTTAATCCGCCCCTGCCCCATTTAGCGCACAAGACTATTTTAAGGATCTATTTTGCTTGAGCTCGCCTTCACCAGTTTGGTCGTAGTATTTTAAAAACAGGCTCTGTTATTTTACTTGACAAAATAGAAGACAAATCACATGTCAAAGACGATATAATATCAATGGGTGTACATCCATTGGCATTTTTAAAAAAGTGCATTTATTATATGTCATTACAAGGAATTCCAGAAATAAAAAAAAATCTTTTGGCTTTTAGATGGAGGCTGTGCATGCAAGCACACTTTTTTTTTATTATACTTGTAAGGTGTCATTTAATTGCGCTTTTGTTGCATGTTTTCCCCACTTTTTTCATGTGCATGTCTTGTTGTATGTTTATTTTAAAAATTATACCCTCTACCGTAAAAAAAGATATATATGGTGAACTTTGTATTTAAAGCACGTCTTATTTTCTCCTTCCTATAGGATAATACTCTCATATAAATACGTTTTATATCAACACCATTAATCATTTGATACAAAAAAAGTAGTTATACAAATACGGATATTTCTTAGAATTGACGACCATTCTTTAAAAGTTACGGTCATCATTTAGAAATTACGGTGATCCTTTACAAATTACGGTCATCTTTAAACCAATTACGGTCACCCATGTTATGAATTGCTGATTCTGTTACGGTCATCCCGATTGTGATTTACGGTCATCTTAGCGATTTTTTTTAATCGAATTTCCTGTTTCATGCACATTTATCGGAAGTAATTTGTGATTTCCGTGTGAATCTTTTATAAATTTACATCGTATCAATGTCTCCTTTGTAAAGAAAATGATATAGAAACACTGTAACAGACAATACAGATACTGACCTATTTTTTCATCCGACATCTTGGGATGACCGTGAATGCAGTTACGGTCATCAGCTTTACCCCAGTGAATATTATTGTTATTAAAAGGGATGTGTCAACATTGAAAGTGAAACAAGGCTAAACCATTTCGTTGACCGATTCAATCCACAGTACCTCATTCTTTTACAGGTAAGAACGATGATTAGATATATGAAGCTGTGGTATGAATACCAATGAGACAACTCTCCGTCAAAGCCACAATTTATAAAAGTAAAACATTATAGGTCAAGGTACCGTTCAGCAAGCTATAAAAGGCCCCAAAAAATTACTAGTGTATACCGTTCAAACGGGATCAACATATTTGTTTTAACCTGTCATGTGAAAATCTAGAAAATCCCACTGCACGAGTTTGCTATCTAATTATCTTTATATCGCGTTATATGACCAACAGCAGTATTTGGGATGTACCTAGTTGATTAGATGGCTATTTGAATAAAATACACACGAAAATGTCATCATTTACCGAGGCAATGCATTGCAAATTGTGTAATTTAGATGTTTTTAAGTTTTATGTACATTATAGCATGTTATTTAAATCAAATAGTGAGCTTTTCTCATCACTTGGTGTCCGTCGTCCGTCGTCGTCGTTAACTTTTTACATTTTCAACTTTTCTAGAGAACCACTGAATGGAATGAAACCAAACATGGTATGAATGTTCCTTATGAGGTGCTGACCAAGTGTTGTTACTTTGTAGCCGATCCATCATCCAAGATGGCCGCCAGCGGGGGACTTAGTTTAACATAGGACCCTATGGGAAATATATACAAATGTCTTCTTTTACAGAACCACTGAATGGAATGAAACCAAACATGGCATGAATGTTCCTTATGAGGTGCTGACCAAGTGTTGTTACTTTGTAGCCGATCCATCATCCAAGATGGCCGCCAGAGGGGGACTTAGTTTAACATAGGACCCTATGGGAAATATAAACAAATGTCTTCTTTTAGAGAACCACTGAATGGAATGAAACCAAACATGGCATGAATGTTCCTTATGAGGTGCTGACCAAGTGTTGTTACCTTGTAGCCGATCCATCATCCAAGATGGCCGCCAGCGGGGGGCTTAGTTTAACATAGGACCCTATGGGAAATATATACAAATGTCTTCTTTTAGAGAACCATTGAATGGAATGAAACCAAACATGGCATGAATGTTACTTATGAGGTGCTGACCAAGTGTTGTTACTTTGTAGCCGATCCAACATCCAAGATGGCCGCCAGCAGGGGGACAGATTAACATAGGACCCTACGGGAAATACATACAAATGTCTTCTTTTAGTGAACCACTGAATGGAATGAAACCAAACATAGCATGAATGTTCCTAATGAGATACTGACCAAGTGCTGTTACTTTGTCGCCATTCCAATGTCCAAGATGGCCGCCAGTGGGGGACTTAGTTTAACATAGGACCCTATGGGAAATACATACAAGTTTCTTCTTATAGAGAACCACTGAATGGAATGAAACCAAACATAGCATAAATGTTCCTTATGAGATACTGACCAAGTGTTGTTACTTTGTAGCTGATCCATCATCCAAGATGGCCGCCAGGGTGACTTAGTTTAACATAGGACCCTATGGGAAATACATACAATTGTCTTCTTTTAGTGAACCACTGAATGGAATGAAACCAAACATAGCATGAATGTTCCTAATGAGATGCTGACCAAGTGTTGTTACTTTGTTGTCATTGCAACATCCAAGATGGCCACCAGTGGGGGGACTTAGTTTAACATAGGACCCTATGGGAAATGCATACAAAAGTCTTCTTCTAAAGAACCACTGAATTGAATGAAATCAAACATAGCATGAATGTTCCTTTCCTTATGAGGTGCTGGCCAAGTGTTGTTACTTTTAGCCAAATTTTATATTTTTTTGATTTCAAAAACCCAAGTAGAATCAGGTGAGCGATACAGGCTCTTGAGAGCCTCTAGTTGTATATCTTCTCGAATTGATACTTTTTACAGTGCAGTATCTATCTATCTGTACTAGTTCCGAAGATATGATTGACCACAATAGAAAAACATTTTTGCTGTTAACTTTTTCTACCATAACCATCATAGTATTGATTATTGTCTGGAACACAAAGTCTTCAAATCATCATGAGAGGCAATGTCTCTTTACATCCAATGGTTGAATCTTGTATTTTTGATAATTTTTATTGTTATCAGTTTGTCTTTTAAATTATATCTGAAGTTAAAAAAAAACACCTCATCTTTAACTGCTTCCAGGGGTTAATTGACAATTAGTCATGCATTATCATGTGTATACCTTATTTTGATTCTTGGTTTCTCTTTATTTATTATAGTTACTGCATTAATTCCCAATATCACTTATATGTTGTTTTTTTTTACATCTGTGCCCAAAATCCATTTGATGTGTACTGTTTGAATCGGGGAGAATATTTATTTCTCATTAACTGAGTACTCTCATATAATTCTTTGTGTTGTATGACAAGCACTTACAAACATGTTTAACCACCCAACATTTTCTATGTGCCTGTAACTGAGTGGTTGTCATTGGTTGCTGTGTGTTATATCTGTTTTTCGTTGATTGTTTGCTCATAAATTATGTTTTTTTGTTTTGTTTCTATTTTAATATCTGGTACTTTTAAGGCTGACTATACAGAATGGGTTTTTCTTATTGTTGAAGGCTGTACAATTTACACCTATAATTGCCTAAGTCATCATTTTTGAGACTCACTGGCTATTATACAAAATCTCCTTGATTTACATTGGCCACCATTAAATATCTTTCTGAATGCATAGTTCCCATGTTTCAGAACATGTAAAATGTGACAAAATGTAGCAGTCAAAAAATTCAGAAACAAACAAATGGATCCAAAATTTTTACTGTAAGTTTTGATTAAAAAGTTTATAATTCTCTTCCTACATTTTAAAAATTGGCTGCATGTAAATTTTATAGCATTACTAAAATGGACTACACATAATCGATAAGGTACGGGAAACTGTCCTGAAAAGTGAGAAAATAGGATACTGAGCGGGATAGACGGATAAATAAATAAAAGCAAATTCATAAGCACTTTCAGAAACCATGACAACATATTTGAGAGCAAAATCTTCATTATTATATATTCTAATGTCAGCACTAATTATTCCAATTAAAAATCTTCAATAAGTAGTCTCCCCTTGCTGTTTTCAAGATGGCTGCCGCTGATAATGGCTGGTGTTAAAAATAATAATTAAACAGCAAGAGTTGACCTAAACGTGGTGAAATGCTGAGGTCTACTCGTCAAGGACTTTCTCTTCAACTTTCAAAAGGAATTCAACAACTTCTTCATCAATCTCTTCTTCATACAAGATGTCAGTATCCACGCCTAAAAACAACAAACAAAATGGAATTATTTTTTCGATAAAATATGTCATTTTAATATAATCAATTGATTGATGTAAGTTGTTTACCTAAGCATAACTGATCTTTAAAAGACTAAATATAAAATCGCTCCCTTTGATACCAAGAAAACTTTGACAAAAACTTCCCTTGCACAATGAATGTTGGTATATTTCAAACTGTTGGCAAACAGAAACTAGGTAAATGACATGCCAGATGCGCGTTTAGTATACATAAGACTCATCAGTGATGCTCAGATCAAAATAGTTTTAATGTAACAATTGCTTATTCCTTACAATCCAACCCTATGAAGCTACAAACCAAATATTAAAATATTCCCTTTCAATGAAGCCAAGACAATGTTGACAAAATGTTTGTTTTGGACAGACGAAAGGAGTCAAGTTCCACTTAACCTACTACCCCATTTTGCAACCCATACCATAACTATACCAGACAAAGACTAAAATATAAATCATTCCAAAACCTTCTTTAAATCAATTTATCACAAAGATGACTCTTCGAAAAAGAAGAGACCCACCAAGGCAATGTGATGAGTGAAACTTGTAAAATGTCTATCCATTAACTGTATATGTGCCTCTACGATGTCTATTGGCCTCAATCATCTATACATACCTCCTCGTAATGCTATCCTCCTGCTTTTGTAGTGCTCCAACTCCTCTTCTTTCTCCTCTCTGTATTTCTTGAACTCAGCCATGAGGGTTTTCCTCTTCTCTATTTGCTCCTGTAAAATAGATTATAAAACCTCAAATGAATGGTATTCAAGGTCAAGGACACAAGAAACTATGATATTATCTTCATAAACCATAAGGTCAAGGACACAAGAAACTATTATATAATCTTCATAAACCATATCTAGAAGACAAATAATTAAACAAGTCGGAAATACTAAAATAAATACATGTCTTTAAATTAAGATGAGTGTTGCCTCCTAAATATTAAAACATTAATGCTTAAAGTCCATGTTTCGGGAAAACAAAAATTAATACCCCAATTAAATATCAAGAAAGGATTTAACAACTTCATATCCTGTTGGAAGATTTTGTATTGATTTATTGATGTTAAAATTTTGTCAGGTTCCCATCATTTTATCATAGGTTTATCATAGTGATCCAAAAAGAGAAAATAAACTTTTGGTTCGAGAAAAACATGTAAATTAACACCAAGGGTATTGCCTTATATACCCCTATATTCAGTACGGTCAGCAATATTCTAACTAAGGTTTACAAACTTACTGAAGAGACATTAGACTGTCTCAACCTGTCAACTGATTCAAACTGTTCAGTGTATTTCTTCATGTTCTTCTTAAGACCCTGAATAAAACAATATAAGCTTTGAGAAACCATACGTTCATTTTATTTCATTAAAACAGAAATTAATATATGTACAATATCTAGGTTTTTTTTTTAAACATTTATGTATTTGAAATAGATTTGATGACAAATGTAAGACAATTATTTTGTGTGCTAATTTTATGTGCTTTCTATACAAATAATCACATATTTTGAAAGAATTCTCACTCATATTTCACAAATAAAATAGAGAACTGCATTATTTAAGCTGTATGCTGGGAATGAAGATTTTTTTTTTTTTTTTGACAGATTAACTAAAATAAAAGAAAAAAAAAATAAGTAAAAAAAAAAAAAAAAACTGAAGCATAACTCTAGATCAGTTGAGATACTTACAGCCAAAATTTAAACTGTCTGCCTGTTGTAGTTTTTAGCTATATACGAGTTTCATAAAATTTGGAAGAGGCAAACTGAAATTCGTGTGGAAGTGAACAAAAATTGCATTTTTTTTTTAAGTTTTAAAGGGGCATAACTCTAAAATGGTAAGCAACTCAATGTTCAAATTTGAACTCTGTATGGTTCTTAGCATTGTTCAGGAGTTTCGTAAAACTTTGATTATGAACTTTTTAAGTTAAAAATGAAAAAATAAAAATGGGATTGAAAGAAGGAGTCAAGGGTAACACATCTACTCGGATGCCTTTGACGATGGCATAAATTATTCATTGATAGAGTTCATTCTAAGCAGATTTCTCCGTATAAGAAATTAATGCAGTTGAAATACACAATTCCACCTAAGATCAATCGGAAGAAAATCTTAAATCCTAATTTGTCTCAAACAATTCGTTCAACTAGTTCAGTTCCATCTCCTTAATTGTGACTAGCATATAAAATTAAATATAATGGATTGTTCCATTTCAAATTCTAGTCATGCTGTATATAAATTTTACCTTCAGCTCTTCAGCAGATAATAAACATTGAGGTCTAGGTCTCCACTGTAGTTGACAGAACCTCTCTTGAGGCTGTTTCAGTAATAATCGGCCTTGGAATGACCAGATCCAGTAAGCATTGTCAACCTAAAACAAAATATTCATTTAATATAGTAATAAATAATTAATTAGCAGACCAAAAAAGAAAATGTTTTCTACCCAGTACCCACCCACCAAAAAGCAGTCAACATTAAAGACACAAATGTTTTAAAATATTATTTTAAATTTTTTTTTGGTGCTATACCATTATTTTTGTGTCTAAAACATGTAAATAAAGTTGTCAGCCAAAAAACTTGATGCTATAAAAAAGATGTTCTTTGATTGCCAATGAGACAATACATATAATTGAAAACAGGATTCATACGTCTTCCTTATGCAGCAGGATCAAAATCAAACACATACTTGTATAAAAGCATCTAACTAAGATAATTACTGACCTTATGACCCCACCAGCTGACAGCTGAGACAACATATCTGCCTGTAGGATCCCATTCTACGTCTGTTGCCATGAAATGTTCAGTATTAGCCATCACTGTAACATCTGAGGCATCTACAAACTCTAACACACCATTCATACTGAAAAAGATCAAATAGTGATAAACATTGTACAAAATATGGTATTTTTAAAGAGTTTTATTGCTTATGAACTGAAAATTGCAGTCACTCATTCAACCATTTCAGATCATAATTTAAGGATTTTTGTTCTAACAAATTCCATACATCAAAGAGTAAAAAATGTCACACTTACTTTAAATTTTTTGATATATAGGCATATAATGTGAAATTTAATATGCGCTAGTTATCTAGTACATTTACATAAGAAATCTTAATACATCTTTTTAGGTGAGGAATTTATCAAAATTCACCCTTGACAAGCAATATTGAATCTATCTATGATCTTATTACTGTTGCAATTAGTATAACTTACTTTCTAAGTCCAGCTAAAACTATAAACTGTCCAGCAGGACTCCAAAACAAATGGTTAGCTTGTCTTCTTTCCAAAGTTTCTACAAATATCAAATTCTTTAAATGTGTGACTAATTTCATTACGAAATACAATAATTACAATGCTTCTGATTTCTGAACATAAGTAGCTGTTGACTGGCCTTTCATTGGAACATTTTAAAAATACTCTCACTCTGTCAGGCCTAAAATAAAATATAGTTTGTTTCCCAAGTCCCGACCAACCCTGGACGATCTTGTTCCAGCTTTTGGAAAAAATAAAATTATTTCCCTATCTACCTACCCACACCTGGCTTGGCAGGGTCAGGATTTGGAAAACAAACAATATATTAATTTAGGCCCCAAAACCATTGTTAGTTTGGTTGGTAGTTAGGGGATTTACCTGTATATTCTTTTTTACTCTATAAGTACTTGAAACAGAAAAAAAAACCTATATCAAGCAAGAACTTTAAATTCCTTTATTATTTACCATTGTTGCATTGTAAGCGGGTCACGTCTTAAGATTTAACCAAAAATTAACTGTTCAGGTAGCAGTTTTTAAAAAGCTAGTATAAAATCTTCCAGTAACTATCAAGATGAAGAAAGTAATAAAACTGCAAGTCTTTTTAGATGCATTTATGCGGTAGGAAGATTGTTAATGTATCCTGTCATTCAAACCAAATCAATGCATCAAAATTGAAAATCTTGTAGCTTTTTACATCCATTTTACCAGAACTGCTGATCTGAAAAATGCTTTTTTTAAAATTCTTAATGGAACTAAGAGGTCTTGCTTTCTAATATATTCTTGTCAAAATAAAGCTTCTGAGTATTTAACATTCCTCAACTATGTAATGCAAATTTGAATGGTGTTGAACAAAATGGTGTTTTCACAATATCTACATAGCGGACTTAGCAACTTTTAAATTAATATATCACTTACTCATTAATTCTACCTTGCCAGCTCGTATACTATAAAATGATACAGATATCCTAGGACTCTCTCCATGGATAAAGGCAAATTTATTTCCTGTTGGTTCCCACGCAAAAGCCATGACACTTTCTGAAAGAAAAACAAATATAAACATTATTAATTATAAGAATTACCAATTTACATTGTCAATTTTATTAATGTCATCCTGTTAAATTTCCTTGGTCCTTTTGGCCAGTTGAGCTAAAAATGTTGTGGAAAAAAACTCTGAATAATGCCATAATAGCAGAGGACAATGCAATTATTAATATAATTTAAAACAATTACAAGATATTTATTAATTCTTACTCCAAACTACAATACCCTTTAACTTGTGCCTTACTGTACAAATTCATCAAATGGATGTTTATTGTATGAGTTTGTAAATTGTATGATAGATAATTTTGGTCTGTCTTTTTTCTCCATCATTTTGCAAACATAATATATAAATTCAATTTTAAGTCCCAATTAAGATATGTTTACGTTGATATCTACGGAATATGAGATGATGTGGTGAAAACACAAACAAGACAGCACAAGCTATCAACCTTAATATATATTTGTTTGATAAAAACATCACGTTTCAGTTTTGCAGGCAAAAATCAATTCTTTCCAAAAACATTTTCCAGCAAAATATTCAATCATTACCTTTAACTTCCAGTTTATCTACAGGAATCTGTTTCTCTCTGATTCTAAACAATTCAAAGTTGTAATACATTCCCTGCAAAATGGAATAATACAGTACATAAAAGACTATGTTCAAACTACTACTGGACATTGGACTAGCTGAATTACTGGTTTAAATGCTTTTATTATAAGCACAACATTACACAAAATGAAGAAATAGATATGATGAATTTTTTATTTAAAGTCATGACAATGTCAATCAGTAAGTAAAGCATTAAATGGCACAGCCCTTATTGTTTTAATTCAGAATATTTTATGTGCATTTATAACAAGTGAAACTGCGAGCTACTGCTCACTGATGATACCCCCGCCGCAAGTGGATAATATTATGGTGACTTGAATAACACCGGTATCACTCAGATTACAATTCTACCTTGACAGGTAAGTTTGTATTTAGCCTATAAAATACTTATTTAGCCTTGAGAATTGAAAGGTCAGTTTATCCCATTCATATGATAAAAGTTGATAAATTTGGCTTCATGCCATTTACCTTGTCCAAAATTAAGGTCACTTTATTGTTATTGTGATATTGTTAAAGTACAAAAGAACCCTATATTCTGACCAATACTTAAATCTTTGTGCATCTTGATTTAATTGTTAAAAATCTGTTAATATTGAATTTTAGGAGTTATTTTAGGCCTTTTAATTGCATATTTCTTTACATGGTAGGTTTTTTTTCAGATATAAAAAAAACTATCTGCTTGACTGTTATAGAAATAGACTATGCTTGCAGGGTCTTGTTTTTTGTTTACACCAAATCTGACAGATTATTATTAAGTTGCAAAATATTTTAAATGAGAGCTGAAATTGTTTCTATCTTTAAATGTGCATTGAACAATGTTGAAGGTTAAAATAATCATAATGTGAACAAGAATGTAGAAAACATCTTGGTCCCAAAAAAACCCATCATCAACCAGGATATAATATTCCAAATTTTAATTTATTATACTAATATCAGTTGAAATCTCAAGCCACTATTTTGCATGTTTACAATGCAGGTCATGTCCCAACAGAAAATCAATGAATTTGACAGTACAATGTACTCTTAGCACAAACACATCAGGTCACTGTGAAATAGACATCTAGGGCAAGAAACAGTCAGTTATACCAAACCAGTTTGACTAGATGTCTAGTTTAAAACCAGTTTGACTAGATGTGTCCTATATTTTGACAATGTAAATGACATGAGGACCTGCATGGGTTTTTTAATATCTGTATTCTTTAAATTTTTAGGGCATTTTTCTTTTAATAGCCTTAAAAATAACTCTCATTCTGTAAAGCAAATTCTCATGAAAATGATTTTACTATATAGTCTTTCTGTTACAAGATTATTTATCAATTATGCACATTGATCATTATATTATCGGTATTGCATTACAGGTTACCTAAGTTTCCTTTTTATTTTGCACATTTATTCTTTATACTTTTGCACCGCATTATTCTCTATTCTTAATTTTGTTGTTCATTTTCTCTATTCTCTATTTTTTGTTGCTATTACATTTATTCTCTATTCTGTAAACCCCATTCTGACCCTTATAGGTAAACTTCTATTGTATGAATGGGATAAACTGACCTTTCAATTCTCAAGGCTAAATAAGTATTTTATAGGCTAAATACAAACTTACCTGTCAAGGTAGAATTGTAATCTGAGTGATATCGGTGTTATTCAAGTCACCATAATAGTGTAAAAATATGCAAGTGTTCGGTAAACAGGAAGTTGTCGAGTGATGAATCTGAAAACGCATCACAAGGTATAGCTGACTTATATAAATCCTGAAACCAAATTTCAGAAATCCTTGTATTGTAGTTCCTGAGAAAAATGTGACGAAAATTTTCAAGTTGGCTATCATGTGTAAAATCATACAAGTGTTCGGTAAACAGGAAGTTGTCGAGTGATGAATCTGAAAACGCATCACACGGTATAGCTGACTTATATAAATCCTGAAACCAAATTTCAGAAATCCTTGTATTGTAGTTCCTGAGAAAAATGTGACGAAAATTTTCAACTTGGATATCATGTGTAAAATCATACAAGTTTTTTCGGTAAACAGGAAGTTGTCAAGTGATGAATCTGAAAACGTATCACACGGTATGGCTGACATATATAAATGTTGATACCAAATTACAGAAAGGGTGGATGTGTAGTTCCTGAGAAAAATGTGACGAAAGTTTCATGGGACGGACTGACTGACGGACTGACGGACGGACTGACGGACGGACTGACAGACAGAGGTAAAACAGTATACTCCCCCTTTTTTAAAGCGGAGCGGGGGTATAATTATTGCGAATCCTATCATAGTTTTCCACAGATTCACCTGCAAGTTACCTGTCCATTTAAACTTTTGTAAGTCCTATTGTCCCTTCTAACAAATACAACAGCTATTGTTCTCTGTTTAGTTTATTCAATGGGACCTTTAAATTTCTTGCAAGAGAAATCTATCACTCACTGATTAATTTACCTGAACAAAAAATTGAGCTGTCAATGATGGAAATACATGTACGAATAAGTAATTTTGAAACTGCATGTGATGTTGTATAAATTTATTCAATCAATAACACATTTTCAATTTGTTTGATATAAACACTGATTTAACCAGGTGTTCCGCAGGGCGCAGCTTTATACGACCGCAGAGGTCGAACCCTGAACAGTTGGGGCAAGTATGGACAAAACATTCAAGCGTGATACAGCTCTGAATTTGGATTTTGATCAAATTTTTGACATTACATGGGTTTTTTTTACACAAAAAAAATGTCAAGATTTTACAAATCAATTAAAGATTTCTTCTTCAAACTTTTTAAATCTAAAATTAAATAGTTGACACAGCATAGGTTTCTGACACAGAATGAATGTGGTCTAATGAACTTAAAAGTTTTTTTTTGCCTTTGAGCAATTCACTATGCTGTTGAATATTAATCCTCTCAAAAAAATGTTTGAAGAAATTTTCTTTTTATTTATGAAATCTGAAATGAGGAAAATTTAAACCCCCCCCTTTTTTTTCACATCCCTGTTTCCCTTTTTCCAAAACTGATATCAATTCAAATTTCTAATGGAGTTTGCAACAATAACTACTCTTTTAAATACATCATAAAATATTAAAATGTAAAATAAAGTGCTTGTTATCACTGAATGGTAAAGATTGGTTGGTAGTAAAAGTGAATATACATTGTTTATTGTATAAAACAATAAAAAAAACTTCATCAGCAACATTTTATATTGGCAAATTTCCAATGAAGTTATTTACATAAAGTTATTGGCAAATAAAAATAGAAAATGACATCATAGTCATGTCTGGCAAATGTCCAACATACATTATCTAAAAACATTTTAGATAAGATAAGGAAAAAAAGATTCATCAGCAACGTTTTATATTGGCAAATTTCCAATGAAGTTATTTACATAAAGTTATTGGCAAATAAAAATAGAAAATGACATCATAGTCATGTCTGGCAAATTTCCAACATATATTATCAACTACTATTCTATACAAAGAAAGATAACTCCAATTGAAAATTAATTGCTATTGCACAATATTGTGCAATTACATATTTCTTGCTATTGTGCAATACTGTGCAATTGAAAATTTCTTGCTATTGCACAATACTTGATATGGAATCCTGATTTGGACCAACTTGAAAACTGGGCCCATAATCAAAAATCAAAGTACATATTTAGATAAAGCATATCAAATAAGCCCAAGAATTTAATTTTTGTTAAAATCAAACTTAGTTTAATTTTGGACCCTTTGGACCTTAATGTAGACCAATTTGAAAACTGGACCAAAAATTAAGAATCTGCATACACAGTTAGATTTGGCATATCAAAGAACCCATTTATTCAATTTTTGATGAAATCAAACAAAGTTTAATTTTGGACCCCCATTTGGACCAACTTGAAAACTAGGCCAATAATTAAAAATCCAAGTACATTTTTAAATTCAGCATATCAAAGAACCCCAAGGATTCAATTTTTGTTAAAATCAAACTAAGTTTAATTTTGGACCCTTTGGACCTTAATGTAGACCAATTTGAAAACGGGACCAAAAATTAAGAATCTACATACATAGTTAGATTCGGCATATCAAAGAACCCCAATTATTCAATTTTTGATGAAATCACACAAAGTTCAATTTTAGACCCTTTGGGCCCCTTATTCCTAAACTGTTAGGACCAAAACTCCCAAAATCAAACCCAACCTTCCTTTTATGGTCATAAACCTTGTGTTTAAATTTCATAGATTTCTATTTACTTATACTAAAGTTATGGTGCAAAAACCAAAAATAATGCTTATTTGGGCCCCTTTTTGGCCCCTAATTCATAAACTGTTGTGACCTCAACTCCAAAAATCAATCCCAACCTTCCTTTTGTGGTCATAAACCTTGTGTTAAAATTTCATTGATTTCTATTTACTTATACTAAAGTTACTGTGCGAAAACCAAGAATAATGCTTATTTGGGCCCTTTTTTGGCCCTTAATTCCTAAACTGTTGAAACCAAAACTCCCAAAATCAATCCCAACCTTCCTTTTATGGTCATAAACCTTGTGTCAAAATTTCATAGATTTCTATTCACTTAAACTAAAGTTATAGTGCGAAAACCAAGAAAATGCTTATTTGGGCCCTTTTTGGCCCCTAATTCCTAAAATGTTGGGACCAAAACTCCCAAAATCAATCCCAACCTTCCTTTTGTGGTCATAAACCTTGTGTTAAAATTTCATTGATTTCTATTCACTTTTACTAAAGTTAGAGTGCGAAAACTAAAAGTATTCGGACGACGACGACGACGACGACGACGACGCCAACGTGATAGCATTATACGATCAAAAAATTAAAATTTTTGCGGTCGTATAAAAATTAAAAGTTGATTTCTGATCAAATTTCAACATTTTACCTATTAAAATTTGCTTTGTTTTAGTCTGTTCATAAGTAAAAACTTGAAATGATAATGTTTAAATAAAGGTCTTCGTAAATGTATTCTTTATAACTGAATAATTACATTAGATGTATGTTTCATTATAATACTTTATTCTGATTGGCTAACTGCACATCACGTGTTATTCCGTAAGCAGTTGCATTGCTCAATACAACTTTTCATTCATGATAACACGTGGTCCAACAATAAAGTGCACAGGTGAATTAAATAGAAAAATATATAAAATTCGTGTTTTCATTATCATAGCTAAAAAATGTAATTATAAGTATTGAATGCTTCTTTTTGTAACTTTATAGGGTTGTAAAAGCGTTGACCGGGCGCACATTTTTAGAATAAAGCGCTTGCGCGCTTCATACAAAATGTACTTCGGTCAACGCTTTTACACCCCAATAAATTTACAAAAAGAAGCATTCATTTCTTAAATTACCACAAAAAACATGCAAATTCTTTAAAACATAAATGCATGCAGTAATTAAAAAAAATCAGAAATAAACTTTTTATAATTAAATCAGTGCTTATATTGAACAGATTGAAAATATATTATTGATATTGAATAAATACTGTATCACATGCAGTTTATGCGAGTTTAAACATGTATTTCAGTGAACAAAGAAGATATTTTTTTGGTCAGGCAAATTAATCAATGAGTGATAGATTTCTCTTGGAAGAAATTTAAAGGTCCCATCAAATAAACTATACAGAGAACAATATCTGTTGTATTTGTTCAATGGAACAATAGAACTTACAAAAGTTTAAATGGACAGGTAACTAGCAGGTGAATCTATGGAAAACTATGATAGGGTTCGCAATAATATTGTCAATAAATAGACAGTAATAGATAGCATACAAATAACGCTATTAAAATTCAAAATGCAAGTTTTTATTTTTTACTTAATGTTTCCTGTAAAAATTTTTGCAAAATTATAGAATCTTCATAATTAGACAACCACACACTAGCGAATAAGCTTAACAAAGACCTGTATCCAATGCTACTGAAAAATTTGGCTGGCTCTGAACTTTTTACAGAATATTCCCATATTATCAATGCTTAATTTTAAGTTTGTTAGTTGGGCTCCTGCAGTGAAATTTTAAAGCTTATTCCCTGTACACAGTCACTGGGGAATACTGTGCATATTGTTGTGAGTATTTTCTACATTGGCTAGAGGTATAGGAGGAGGGTTGAAACCTTAAAAAAACATGTTTAACCCCTCCGCATGTTTGCCCCTGTACCAAGTCAGGAGCCTCTGGCCTTTATTAGTCTTGTATGATATCTAGTTTTAGTTTCTTGTATATATTTTGAAGTTTAGTATGGCATCCATTATCCCTGTACTAGTATACATTTAGGGGCAAGCTGTAAAACGCATCCGGGTGCGGGAGTTTCTTCTGCATTGAAGACCCGTTGGTGGCCTTCAGCTGTTGTCTGCTCTTTGGTTGGGTTGTTGTCTCTTAGACACATTCCCCATTTTCATTCTCAATTTTACTTACACTGTATTTATACTGTTCTTTCTCTTCCATTTTTTTGGCTTTAGAATATCGATCTACTTTGACACAAAGGTAGTCTCCATTCTTCTGCCAATGCATTTTACAGTCTGCTACATTAAAGAGATTCTTGACACACACTTCCTGTCTGCTTGGCATCTGTATCAATGTCACCCTAGCTGGTACATTCTGATCTTCTGGTACCCAATAGGCTATAAGGTTGTCTGTGGGGGACCAGCTGAAGTCTCTGTTGAAAAATTAAATGATATAAGTTTAATATTTGTGTTGCCAGTTCTTATACCATATTTCTTTCAAAAATTTCTTAGAAATCACAATGTGTCCATTTTTATGATAGTAATGAAAAATTTCATCAACTATAAGTTATCGGGGTTGTAATTTCTGAAACAGACATAATATAAAATATATGCACAAACTTAAAACAAAGTTATGTCTCTTCTCTTTTAAGTGACTAAAGAAAACACAGATTTTAATACTCCTGCTGATATGAAGAACAGGGAATCTATCCTACCAATTGTTAATCCTCATAAAAACAATTTTTTTGCAAAATGATTGACTGCTTTCTCATTCTTAGATTGGTTAATTTTTTTTATTTCTATACTAAATAATCTTTGAAGCAGTCAACACTAAAACATTTATTTCCATTTCACAGTGATCCAAAAGTGACAAACTAATGCAGAGATTTATGATCTATCTTTTATAACAATTTGAAATGCTAATACTTACCTAACGCCTGTAATTTTCAAACTTTTCTTGTCTAACAAACCAAAAGACTAAAATACAGAAACAAAAACAAATTTTAAGATTTAATTCAAGAAAACAAATTAGTGCTGTCATGACTGTTTAAGAAAATCATCTTATTAGTTTTCTGTGAAGTGTAGTCAGACAGTCTTTTCAACGTTTTAATAATTGTAAATCGCTTCCCTCCATAACCATACAGTCGTTGTCGTTAGTTTATGTGGTTCATAAAGGTTTCTTGTTTTTAATATAGATTAGACCGTTGGTTTTCCTGTTCAAATGGTTTTACACTCGTAATTTTTTGGGGCTTGCTGTTCGGTGTGAGCCAAGGCTCTGTGTTGAAGATCATACCTTGACCTATAATGGTTTACTTTTATAATTTGTGACTTGGATGGAGAGTTGTCTCATTGACACTCATATCACATCTTCCTATATCCAATAATTGTTTACAAGTACTTACTGGTGTCTCATATACACTGAGTGTATCTGGACTTATTCTGGCAAAGTATGCACCATCAGGATTCCATCTAAAATTGACATATGAAAAATTATTTCAATTTTAATTTTAGCATTTACTCAAAAGCAATTATTATTCCATTTTAAAAACTATTGTAGGTTATATTTTTAGAAGTACAGTCAAACCTGATTAAACCGGACCATGAATAAACCAGTTTCCTGTCCATTCCGGCCGAAAATGACAGTCCCATATTTTTCCATTCAAAGTCTTTGTTAAAATACCCTTTGTAAACCGGACCCTGTGTATTCCGAATTCCGGTCTAATTATGAAGTCCCAATACTCTTAATTACATTAATTATTACATGTCAAAACCGGTTTGTCTAATTAATTTCAATGATCGATATGCAATCAAAACATATTTGTTCATATATGGCTTTTCGTGATAATCAATTAGTCAGGTGTCAAACTGTGAACCTACAATCGTACAGTAGTGAGCTGTTTTATTTATTAAAACATTATACATGTTATAAACGTGTCAATTAAACGAAAAGACACACCGAATATATCTCGGATTGAACTTACGTTTTAACTTGGATAAACAAATTTAAATCGCAGAGTAAGAAATTCACATCGTGATTTCGAAATCCTAGGTTCCCTGTCGTGAACCCCTAAACAAATGACCTTGATAATGAAAAACACCCGACTGACAACATTCAATGGATATTGTGCACTGTACGACAACGTTTCGAAAGTGATGAAATTACGTTTGATAATATTCTGGCTTTTTAATCTTGCCATCCCAACATTTTAAATTATTGATCATGGGAGTAAATCGAAACTCTCGTCTTACAATCCAACAACGCGAGCATTATCATGATTATGATGCAAATGCAAACAATGAAAAACGAAGTGAAAGTGTTTTAATTTATCAGATATAATTTACAATCAGAGAGAACTTTTACATGCAAAATGTCGGACGTCACAAGTCATTAACTTCCGGTCAAAACGGAAACCTGAATAAACCGGCTTACTGTCCAAACCGGCCCTTTTTCATAGTCCCGTAGCCAGCCGGTTTATACAGGTTTTACTGTATACATAACTGAAAGATAAAAAGAATGAAATTACATCGGCTTAACTCAGAAAATCTATTAATATAACAATGACCTCTTTATTAACAAATCTTTGAAACACTTACTCAGATAAATAGACTTTAGTTGCAAGATGGAAGTTATCATCTATATTTATTAGAAGAACAAATGCCTGCCTGCATTTATCTGTTTTATAAAAACTTTTGTAAAGGGCACACCATATATGCCATGGTACTAATACTGACTTCTTGTAACAAAATGAGAACTGCAATTCTTAGGTTAAAGGAAACTACTCTCCTTTAAGAGTAAACTAGTCCGAGAGATAACCAATCTATCTGTCTGTAGGACTAGACTACTTCGAAAGGAGGAAAGTATACCTTACCTTATAATGACTTCACATTTCAGCTAGGAAGCAAGCTAACCAAAGATATTACCTTTACCTACACACTCAATGCAATTGGCTGTAACAAAATAATACTAACTTAAAAATTGGCCAAGTGGATTGGGTTTCACAATGAAAGCCTCTCTTCTTTTGACCAGTTCGAATGTCCCATATGATGATTGCACTTGGTTCCTCTGAATTGGTCTGTAACGGACTAAAGGTTACCAGATAGCGCTCACATGGTGAAAAGTCTATCAGCTGTACACCTGGATGACTGAATCTCATAATCTGTTCAAATTTAGGTCCTCCCCACAATGCAATACCTTTACCATGGAAGGTGGCAAGATAGCTTCCTTGTTGTGACCATCTGACATATGTTTCAGTCCATCTCTGAAAAAAAGACAACAATAAATACATAATGAATTGAAACAGTCAGACAGCCTCCTGCAAATCAATAACCAATTTTTTATTTGAAAATCCAATTAACAAGAGTTAACATTTTTAAACTGATTTTTATATTTTGTTATTATGTTGTGCTGTTACAGTACTACCCTGATTAGAAAGGCTAGAATAAAGGATAGTTGAGATTTGAGAGCTAATAAAAATGTTTATCCAAATCGCATTGGGAATAAGCTTGTCCTAGGCCAGGAGCCTGTAATTCAGTGATAGTTTTCTTACTGAATTGTTTTACATTTTTAATTTTGCAGTCTTTTATATCATGTTATGCGGTATGGGTTTTGCTCATTGTTAAAGTCTGATCCAGTGACCAATAGCTAACTTCTCATCATTAGGTCTAGTTGAAATGTCTTATTGATTATCATTGTCTTTTTTTATATATCAACAGATGTCTACTACGAATAACATCAGCCTGTCACTGTACTATCATAGTACCTCCCTGGGTTCATTTTTATTGTTCAGCCAATAATTTGAGAAATAAAGTGTCAGCAAAATGATTCAACAACTGGATGATTTTTTTGTTTATTAAGTACATGTTCACTATCATCTACTGTCACTCCCCTTACCGTTCTCTCTTCTATCACAGTTGGTTCTCTTGGTGAATTCTTGAGGATAGCAGTTCTTTCTCCACCGTCGTATATTACACTGTATTCATCAAAGCAGTCAGTTTCTTGCAAGAAATACCTCAAATTTCCCTGAAAATATATTCTAAATCTTAATTTCTTTTCGAGGGGTACATATTTGTCTGCAATAGATATGTTTAATAATACAGACACAAAAACAATCAGTACTTCACCCTAGGCTTATAAAATAGTACCACAAGACCCTCAATAAGCATTTTTACAGACACTTTCTCAAAAAACACATGGTTATTTATGAACTTGCTCTGATAAGAAAACATTTTAGCCTTTGCAAATTGTGATAAATATCCCTCTAGCAATTTAAGTTTTTATGATTTTATGTTTAATTTTGGATAAAGCTAATGAACAGTTTGTAACAATAAATTGTATTTTTACAGATGTTGAAAGGGTTTTACAGTAGTCCTTTACGATACACTACTGATAGTGGGCAACAATTTAATTAAATCATCAAGATCTCTCTGTAGACATTCAAATGTTCTCAATATGACACCAATTTGCATAAATATGTGTGTAAACTTCTGTCATTTGGTCTCTGGTGGAGAGTGGTCTCCTTGACAATCATACCAGGTCTGCCTTTTTTTAGAAGATTCACAAATGAATGTAAAGTTGATTTAAAATAATAAGATTGACTCTAGAGCATTATTTCATATAGCGTTGAAGACCTGTCGGTTTAATCATCAATAATAACAAATGTACAAATGTACAAGGCTGAAAAAGACAGCAATATTTACCACATCTTTAAATGGTTTTGCATTTGGAGGTTCCCAATCATCAGGAATATTTCCATACCTAAAATAAAAGAGAATTTCTGTATTCATGTGTTCTAACAATGTCATCAAAAGTAAAATTCTTAACATTATTTTGCAATGTTCTCTATAAAATTTAATGACTTTAATAGTTGATCAATTCAAATTGTTTTAAACATTGTAAAAACATTGACTGAAAATCTCTGAAACACTGGTTTGAATAACACACTATATAATTCAATTCAATAGTATGATGACACAAATTTTCAATAAATCGCCACACTAACATTTAATCATTCAAAAGTGTCTATCTATAAGGCCCCCAGTATAACTTTAAGTATTAAGTATAAAAAATGTTAACAAAATGAAACTTGGGAAAAATCTAATACTTGATGTAAACATTAGGCAAAACCATATCGATCAACTGCTAATTTATTCATCTAAATACAAGACACATTTTATCAAGAGCATGTTTAACATATTTACTCAATTCATAAACAAATTGCAAGTTTCATTAAAGGTGTAAACGATATTCATAACCATGCAACGGACTCAACATTTTATGGATTATGAATCACATACAGTTCTTAACTACTGTAAATTCAGAAATTATTGAGAGCATTTAATTTATTACCGTCTTTTGGTATGTATAGTGCGCATTTAATTTATTACTAGGATTTTGCCATATTGAGGAAAGTCCTGTTCAATTCATATACAAATTTTAACCAGGTGCTCCGCAGGGCACAGCTTTATACAGGGCAGGTATGGACAAAACATTAAAGCGTGATACAGCTCTGAATTTGGATTGTGATCAAATTTTTGACATTATATGGGTTTTTTACACAAAAAAAATGTCAAGAATTTAGAAATCAATTAAAGATTTCTTCTTCAAACTTATTTAAATCTAAAATTAAATAGTTGACACAGCATAGGTTTCTGACACAGAATGAATGTGGTCTAATGAACTTAAAAAATTTTTTGCCTTTGAGCAATTCACTATGCTGTTGAATATTAATCCTGTCAAAAAAATGTTTGAAGAAATTTTCTTTTTATTTATGAAATCTGAAATGAGAACAAGTATGGACACAACTTTTAAGCTAAAAACATTTTAGATAAGATAAGGAAAAAAAAACTTCATCAGCAACATTTTATATTGGCAAATTTCCAATGAAGTTATTTACATAAAGTTATTGGCAAATAAAAATAGAAAATGACATCATAGTCATGTCTGGCAAATGTCCAACATACATTATCTAAAAACATTTTAGATAAGATAAGGAAAAAAAGCTTCATCAGCAACATTTTATATTGGCAAATTTCCAATGAAGTTATTTACATAAAGTTATTGGCAAATAAAAATAGAAAATGACATCATAGTCATGTCTGGCAAATTTCCAACATATATTATCAACTACTATTCTATACAAAGAAAGATAACTCCAATTGAAAATTAATTGCTATTGCACAATATTGTGCAATTAGATATTTCTTGCTATTGTGCAATACTGTGCAATTGAAAATTTCTTGCTATTGCACAATACTTGATATGGAATCCTGATTTGGACCAACTTGAAAACTGGGCCCATAATCAAAAATCAAAGTACATGTTTAGATAAAGCATATCAAATAAGCCCAATAATTTAATTTTTGTTAAAATCAAACTTAGTTTTGGACCCTTTGGACCTTAATGTAGACCAATTTGAAAACTGGATCAAAAATTAAGAATCTACATACACAGTTAGATTTGGCATATCAAAGAACCCATTTATTCAATTTTTGATGAAATCAAACAAAGTTTAATTTTGGACCCCCATTTGGACCAACTTGAAAACTAGGCCAATAATTAAAAATCTAATTACATTTTTAAATTCAGCATATCAAAGAACCCCAAGGATTCAATTTTTGTTAAAATCAAACTAAGTTTAATTTTGGACCCTTTGGACCTTAATGTAGACCAATTTGAAAACGGGACCAAAAATTAAGAATCTACATACATAGTTAGATTCTGCATATCAAAGAACCCCAATTATTCAATTTTTGATGAAATCACACAAAGTTCAATTTCGGACCCTTTAGGCCCCTTATTCCTAAACTGTTGGGACCAAAACTCCCAAAATCAAACCCAACCTTCCTTTTATGGTCATAAACCTTGTGTTTAAATTTCATAGATTTCTATTTACTTATACTAAAGTTATGGTGCAACCAGATGCTCCGCAGGGCATAGCTTTATACGACCGCAGAGGTTGAACCCTGAACGGTTGGGGCAAGTATGGACACAACATTCAAGCTGGATTCAGCTCTAAATTTGGATTGTGGTTAAATAGTTGACACAGCATAGGTTTCTGACACAGAATGAATGTGTTCTAATGAACTTAAATTTTTTGTTTTCTCTTAGAGCAATTCACTATGCTGTTGAATATTAATCCTCTCAAAAAAATGTTTGAAGAAATTTTCTTTTTTATTTATGAAATTTCAAATGAGAAAAATTGAACCCAATTTTTTTAATCACATCCCCCTTTCCCTTATTCCAAAACTAATCTCAATTAAAATTTCTAATGGAGTTTGCAACAATAACTACTCATTTAAATACATCATAAAATATTAAGATGTAAAAAAACTGCTTGTTATCACTGAATGGTAAAGATTATTTTAATTTATCAGTTGGTAGTAAAAAGTGAATATACATTGTATATTGTATATAACAAAGATTTAAGTTGATTCTGGACAAAGAAAGATAACTCCAATTAAAAAAAAATCTTGCTATTGCACAATATTTTGCAATTAGATATTTCTTGCTTACTATTCTGGACAAAGAAAGATAACTCTAATTAAAAAAAAAATTTGCTATTTCACAATATTGTGCAATTAGATATTTCTTGCCATTGCGCAATACTGTGCAATTGAAAAGACTTGCTATTGCACAATACTTAATATAATAATTTTAGATCCTGATTTGGACCAACTTGAAAACTGGGCCCATAATAAAAAATCTAAGTACATTTTTGGATTCAGCATATCAAAGAACCCCAAGATTTCAATTTTTGTTAAAATCAGACTAAGTTTAATTTTGGACCCTTTGGACTTTAGTGTAGACCAATTTGAAAACAGGACCAAAAATGAAGAATCTACATACACAGTTAGATTTGGTATATCAAAGAACCCCATTTATTCAATTTTTGATGAAGTCAAACAAAGTTTAATTTTGGACCCCGATTTGGACCAACTTGAAAACTGGGCCAATAATCAAGAATCTAAGTACATTTTTAGATTCAGCATATCAAAGAACCTAACTGATTCATTTTTTGTCAAAATCAAACTAAGTTTAATTTTGGACCCTTTGGACCTTAATGTAGACCAATTTGAAAACGGGACCAAAAGTTAAGAATCTACATACACAGTCATGACAGTTAGATTCGGCATATCAAAGAACCCCAATTATTCAATTTTGATGAAATCAAACATTCAATTTTGATGAAATCAAACAAAGTTTAATTTTGGACCCTTTGGGCCCCTTACTCTGTTGGGACCAAAACTCCCAAAATCAATACCAACCTTCCTTTTATGGTCATAAACCTTGTGTTTAAATTTCATAGATTTCTATTTACTTATACTAACGTTATGGTGCGAAAACCAAGAAAAATGCTTATTTGGGTCCCTTTTTGGCCCCTAATTCCTAAACTGTTGGGACCTAAACTTCCAAAATCAATACCAACCTTCCTTTTGTAGTCATTAACATTGTGTTTAAATTTCATTGATTTCTATTTACTTAAACTAAAGTTATTGTGCGAAAACCAAGAATAATGCTTATTTGGGCCCTTTTTTGGCCCCTAATTCCTAAACTGTTGAAACCAAAACTCCCAAAATCAATCCCAACCGTTCTTTTGTGGTCATAAACCTTGTGTCAAAATGTCATAGATTTCTATTCACTTAAACTAAAGTTATAGTGCGAAAACCAAGAAAATGCTTATTTGGGCCCTTTTTGGCCCCTAATTCCTAAAATGTTGGGACCAAAACTCCCAAAATCAATCCCAACCTTACTTTTGTGGTCATAAACCTTGTGTTAAAATTTCACTGATTTTTATTTACTTTTACTAAAGTTAGAGTGCGAAAACTAAAAGTATTCGGACGACGACGCCAACGTGATAGCAATATACGACCAAAAAATTAAAATTTTTGCGGTCGTATAAAAATGTGAGTTCATGTTAGCCATGTGATATCGCTGTTGCATTTTTAGCAATAATATAAACATCCCGATAGTTTCTGAATTTATAGTGAAGTGAAACTGTAAACACAAAATTGATTTGGGGGTTGACATGTGGGTTGGATCAGGGGGTAGGCTTAATAAACAAACACTTACTTGTCAAAATCTGAGAACAAATTAACAGAAAAAGTATGCATTTTGTCCAGTTTGTATCCATTAGCCATTTTGACAGCTTCCAAGGCATGTACTGGAGAGGAATACTCGATGAAAATGTATCTGCAAAGAAAAAAACTCACTTAAAATTGTAAGGGAAATAACTCAATTCATATTTCTTTTCTACCCTTTCACACAAACTACAAAACAAATATTCAAACTGAACATCACATATACATGGTGTAACATGTATAATACTTTAGGAAAAACATTTGAAAAAGTGGAATTAAAACAGACAACCCAGGGATGATTCCAGGTGTTTTCAAATGGGTCCCTTGAATATCAAATTGGGAATTTTTATTCTAATTGGGAATTTTTTAAGCATAAAATTTTAAGACAAAATAACATTATTTTCCGGTAAAAACGGAAAATGTATATTAAGTTTAAACTGTACACTGATTGTTCATGTTAGTTGTAACATTTTGAATAATTTTGGATGGGCTACTGTTATTACAGAACTGGTCAATTGTCGAATTCAGAATAGCAATTACAAAAGTTCATATACCTAATTGATAAGATATTTAAAGCATTGAACCAGTGTTCTTTAAAATTATTTGGATCCTCTTCAAAACTTTTGAAATAGTTCCATAATGATGACATCGTATTTCATGAATGGTCTATCATCAACATTATTTTCGAAAAACGCTCAAACTTTTGTCTTTAGAGGAAATAATTTCTTTTACAAAACAAGTTTTCATCTTACTGTGGATTCATTTATTTTCGTGGGTATCAATTTTCGTGGATAGAGAAAAAAAGACGTTTCGTGGTATACGTAAATTCGTGGATCGCTGATTACAGCAACAACAATTAGATACGTAATTCGTGGATTTCTTTTTGATTTAGATCATATAACATCCTTGGTTCGATCAATAATAAAACAAAACAAAAAAGAAGGAATTCATTGAAAAAGTTTTGAATTGTCAAAATCCTCGCTTAATTGGTCATTCTAGGTTAAAGTGTTCATTGATCACTTCGATTACAATAATGGACAGAGACAACTAATTAATTGTTTGTTTTACAATTTATAAATTCTTGTCTGAATTCTATAAGGCATTCAAAACTTTATGATTGAAAGCTAATTTCCCTAATCACGATATAGTAAACAGTGATATAAGTATAAGGTGTGAAAATAAATGTTCCTGTCATAAACAATATTACCTACGGGCAATATCCCCGTACTTAATCCTATTGATTTTTAATCACTGGTAAACCAAACTATGACACGGTAATTAACAACTTGCAGTTATTTTCCATGAACAGTTTTAATCAATTTTAAAAAGTGAATTATCACTGATATTCGATATATTTATTATAGATTTAATCAAAATACTTGTATCTTCTTTCAATAAAAATCACGTGTTATGTTACAATGTTTATCGCTAGTCAACACTATACTAGAACTGCATAACATAACCGAAAAATAAACATCCAACTCCATACACATTTCTCGGGATTATTCTTCGTTGAATTCTTAAATTCGTGGTTCGCTGTGACCAACGAAACCCACGAAAATTGGTATACCACGAATAAAAATGAATCCACAGTATTATATAATCGGCTCTGCTGGGCGATCTGCTTTTACGAGATCGGCGCCCATTAAACTTTATCCATCAATGTTATATCAAATTTGAATTTGCTCTCTGCCGAAGTCTGCTTTGACACCCATTTTTATCAACCTGCTGGGCGATCTGCTTTTACAAGATCGAATACTTCAATAACATATTAATCAATTGAATTCGGCCGCTAAAATTGTTTGCCACATGTTGACATAATTAAATCGTTGTAAATAAAATGCGATCGTAAACAGCATTCTTATCCGGATTTTAAAACGTTTTGACAACAAACTATGAAAAATTATAGTTGCCTTGATCGCTGACAGAAACTTTTCCGGAAATATCGATTTTTATTTCATTTTCCTGAATTGGGAATTCATTTTCATGTACATTTTTTGGGGGGCCGCTGGCCGATTTAAGGGCCGCTCGCGGCCCCAAACAATATAGTGGAATCATCCTTGCAACCATACCTTCATGTTTCAAAATTAAACATGCTTGAGTCGAATCAGAAATTTCAACTGTGGTTTCATTTATGAAGTGGAAGTTTTCGTAGGTATCAGAATTCGTGGATTAGGAAAACTTGCATTTTTGATGATGAATGATTCCAAATGTTTTGCCAATCTCTGCATACAAGGTTTGTAGAAAATTTCTTCATTTGTTGGACATTTGAATTGGTAGTTAACATACACCCATGAAAATTGGTATCGAAAGAATAATGAATAATTCACTGCATTTTATATTTCAAAACTCAAGATGTCTTAAGGAGACTTACCCCTTCGTTTTGTCCCCATCTGTAGGATAATATTCGTTAACAATTTTCCCAAATTTTTCAAACAGTTTTCTAATAACTTTTGACAACTTTTCTTGACGATCAGGACCAACTTCTGGGACATTGTCTACAACAATAATGTTATCAATCCCATCAGACTCCTTTGGCTTAGATTTCAATAAATCTCCAAGTAATTCTGAAAAAAAAACAAGAGAAGTTTCTGTGATGTACATTTTACAGTAGAAAATGCAAAGCTATTTGAAATCTCAAATTAGTGATTTTTCCTATTCATGTACAAACTCACAAATGATATACATGTAAGCCCAAAGAAGCATGCTTTTAAGCATATCTTAATTTAAGGAAGTACATATGTACGCTTGTCATGTTTTGGGATTTTTGTAAGATTTTCAGAATCCTCTGGTTTAATCCATTTGAATGCCTTAAAAAATTTGCCCGTTAACTCCTATTTTTCTTTTTATAAATCTTTTACATGTATGATGTTTAGCCATCTGTAAAATGTGTTAAAAAATTTTAATTATTTTTTAATAGTTTTTGAGAACTTAAACTTGTCAAATGATACAGCTATGAAAAGTCAAGAGAAAATATTTTCCCGCCAAAATTTCAATGGCTAATATCTTGAAAACAAGCACATTGACCTATATATTGTTTGCTCTTTTAATTTCTTTATTAATCCCCTATCAGTATATACTAGTGTTTTGAAATGCTAATTATTTTGAAACTGAGAAGCAAACTCCCTTAAATATCTTGATTACTTTCCCCAGCAAATCTCAGACTGTCTCTAGAGTAATAAACAATTTGACAAGGTTTGACTGAAACTTTATATCCAAGGGCGGATCCAGCCATTTTCAAAAGGAGTGGTCCTAACTCAGGATAAAAAGGAGGTTCTGTTTTTATGTCCCCATTCAAATGCATTGACCGTCCAAAATAAGAGGGTTTTCAACCCGGCAACCCTACCCCTGGATCTGCCACTGATGTTGTAAAAAGTAGTTTTTTAACAAAATTGTTATCAACAGAATGAAAGAACATTTTGGAACTTGTTGATGAAATAGTGTTTAATGTCAAGTGACAAATATTATATATCAAGGATATGAGGGACAATCCCTTGTTAGGATGGTTGTGAACGGTATCAGGTTCGTTCGTGCACAATACACTTTCGCACCCTACATGTTCGTGCCCAATTTTAATTCAAATTCCAGTTGAATAATTGGAAAATCATGATTGTTGTTATAAATTGCTTTGGTATAAGTAAAACATTAAAGATTTTAAATGAAAAACACAAAAGATAATTGTTTTTAACAGCTTGGTTGGTCCCTTTGATCTGAAACAATAAAATATAGCAATACACTATTATAACCAAAACATAAAATTTATTCAACACACAAAAAAAAAAACATAGTCACAATCTCACTTTATATTGAAACAAGTCAATGAAACAAAGTTCTAGCAATACACAAACCAAAACATGATTAATTGTTATTCAACACAGGGGCGTAGCTAGGTATTCAGTCAACTGTAGGCACCAATCGGCAGGGGGTCTGGGCCCCCAGCAGGTACAGGGCAGAGCCCTGGCAGGGGGTTCAGGGGGCAAAGCCCCCCCCCCCCCCCCCCCCCCCAACCCCACAGAAAACAGTTTTCAGCGTTTTAGCTGCCAAATTTTATGTACAAAAATACTAAATTTACTGGTTATGTAACCATGATAATTATAATATACATGATGAAAAGTTCGAAGAATTATAAATAATGTACCATAACATCTGACTGGTGAATTGAATAACACAGTACAATCCGTAATATATTTTTTTTTATTTACAATATGCATTGCCCAGCATAGATCAGCGTATCCCTTTAATTAAGCAGTACACCGGTCCTGTTTGGTATTATCATATCTATTCCGTTCTGATTGATATATATGGACCATAATTTGGTATTCGGCCTTTGGTTTCTTTTTGTATCCTTTTTTATAAGTTCTAAAACTTTAACTTTTATTCTGTGGGTTGTGTTGGTGTTAGAATAGTATTAATGGAACAATCGAGTTTTTCAAGAAAAAATTAATACATTTTGATTCACCGTTTACGTGACAGGAAACCAAACAGGAAACCAATCTTTATTTTCTTTATTTTGCACAATATATTTCAAAAGACATAAATGAACACCATTACTAGTGTTACTTGCTTCATGTTAATATTTAAAATCTATTCTCAATGTTAAATTAAAGATTTTTTTAAACGCGACAGGAAACCATAAGAAACCATTTTTTTTGTTTTATTTTATTGCAAAATCTGCTTAAAATAATCTGAACAGTATACTTTTTCTTAAAATCCATCTTAAATGTAACAGTATTATAAAACTCCTAAATATGTGCTTGTTTTGAAAACAATTAGTACAATTTATTCAGAAATTTCCATCTTTTCTTCATTGATACAGGATACCATAAACGTTGTATCTTGATGTTTTAGCCAAAAAAATGTATTTATATTTGGTTTTGAAATTCCAGTTATATACAATTTATTCCAAATCATTGGCAATGTAAAATTCTTTAAATCCAGTAAAGAAAAAAACTTTTAACTTGTAATTAAAATCTTTAAAATAGGCACCATGTGATATTTGTGACCTGTACACCATCTACATGGTTTCCACATTTTAACCTACTTTAGTGGGCTAAAATCAATAAAGTACTTCCTTTCAAGTCATGCATGGTAAAAGTTTACTTCTCCTGTGACAAGTTTATTGTGTTTCTGAAAAGTGTTTGCAGAACATGAGTAAAAAAAAAATAATTAAAAATTGTGACAAAGATACCAACTTTGTACATTCCAAGTGTAACAGTATATTAAGATGTATTTTTTATTAAATTATCTTTATTCACCTAAAATATCCAGTAATATTTACTGCTGAAGCAAAATCAATCCAACGAGCATCGGCACAATGATAAGAGACGTAATGTCGATTGAATTTTCCAAGGACCCTTTACATCATTATCCGGAAACGAAGTGTGTTATAACGTCTGTCAAATCTGAAATCGATTTTGTCAAGTCATTGGGCATTTATTTTCACTTACGATCATATGTAACATTATGCACATAGGAAAAATAATAGACCCCTGGCGCAATCTCTTTGAAAATTGTATTTTCCTTTTTTAAACAAGACAAAACAAGTCTACAGATTATGTTTGCTAACATGCCATTGGAAACAAAAACAATGTTTAGACCTAGTTTTTCATATATCCGGCCGTAAGGGCGTGATCACATGTTAGTCACATGTTTCACGTATGACCGGAAATTATTAGAACTTAATGACAAAAACAATTTTAATAAAAAAAAAGAAAATAACTGGACTTCTGTTTCGTGTGAAATGTAACACATAACGATAACATCATTTTCAAACTTAATTATTACGAAGAACAAAACTAGAATGTAAATCATCTCTGATTTACCTGTTTGAACATCTCTCGAGAGTTCATATTTGCATATTGTTATAAAGAATTCTATTACAACAAAGCAGATTACATCATCTAAAATTTGCGTTACGAAATCGGAAACCAAAGTAACGCTAGTGTTCTTACACCTGCTACAGAAATACTTATAGTTCTCGGCATTTTCTTCTGACTATTCTTATTGGTCGATGTTCTTTATTATTTGAAAGCAAAAGTTACGAATTTGCCGGTGACGTTTATCTATAAATCAGTCAGCGTTATGCACTTCGGAAGCGAAAAGTAACGCGAGAAACGACACAAAAAATACGGTCATATAATCTTTGAAATTTGTTAATTACAATTTTTTTTCTAGGGCAGAGTAGCATACACTTGTATGTTGATAAAAATAAAGGCATCTTTAGATGTAGTTACAACTTTTCTTACAGTAATACACATTTTTATCACTTTTCTATCGTTATAGGAAACGAGCCCAATAGCAAATTATGGTCCATATGTTTTACTTAATTAATAGTACATATTGACGATCCTTCATTAAAAAAACAAAATAGGCATGTAAACACTGATACTACTATTTAAGCAATATAATAGAACTATCCTTTTGGCTAGACATCAACCATCAATCTTTTGAATCTTAAACCTTCACCCTAGCCACACAAACACAGTCATAGTCATAAAAAAGACATAATCGATGCCTAAAAATATTCAAGAAATTCGTATTTCTTTATATTCTCTACTGTAAAATCCCTACCTGCTTAGGAATTTTGAATAATTGTGGCCATTACACGCAGATTTGAGAGTATTCAAAATTACTGGAAGCCAGTTGATTCATTGATTTTTTTACATCCAGTGTCAAATATGATGCAAGTTCAGGACCGTTGAAATTTTTTTTTACAATAAATACAACCTGTAATAGGTGTCGTCCAGGACGGAGGTCTGAAAATCTAAAAATGCCATGCATTGGAAAATGAGGGATTATTGGATAGGAGCAGAAATTTGCCTTTCAGTAGACCAACTACGAACTCCTCAAAGAGTTGCCTTCTCTTTACAACTACATGTAGGCATCGGATGTAATGTCCCCATTCTGACCAGACGTGACTGCGTATTTGTACATCCTGCATAACCAAACGGACGATCAACATTGGCAAGTCGGGTGAAGACAAAGTGGAAAGCTAGTTGAAAACTAACAACAACTAATTAAAAAACTCATGTGTCTAAGTTGAGGTTGTTAATAGAAGTGAAATGATCTGAACCAAAGTTTTAGTTTAAAGTTTCTATATAAGGTTAAAAACATTCAATTCTATCCAATATTCCATTCACTAAGGATGAGAGACTAATGTACACATGACATTCGATAATTAAAGAGTTTTGACAACTTCACCGACTTTCATCTACGGAAAACGTTATTATTTTTTTTAATAAAAAAAACAGATATTTGTGAAAAAATATGTGTAGGCACGTGCCTAAAGTGCCTAACAGCAGCTACATGTATGCCCCTGCAACACAAAATAAAACATTGACAGAATCCCACGCAGCTATGCCCCTGCAACACAAAATAAAACGTTGACAGAATCCCACTTTATTTAGAAAGGATTAATTATTTTTTTTAACAATACATCAGGGATCTCCATGGATGAAAATTGAACCATGGAGGAACTTTCACCATTACAAACCGTGTATACGCTGTACAGTGTAGCACGATCGGAAGTATTTTATCCCTCCATACAAGGAATGGTGAACATGCTAATTCATTGCTTATTGAAATTATATTTATTTGAATTTTCATTATAGAATTAGAAGTGTCAATATGTTCATTTATTGCCGTTTTAACCATTCAAATACAAAGTCTTCATGGTCCCCCCTTAGTCGAGAATGACTAAAAGCTGTCATGAAGGTCCCCATGTAGATCTCTTGTATTTTTGGTAATTGTTATGGGGGTTAAAAATCATATGATGTGGAGCTTATTTTTCATGGACACTGTCAAATTCAGAACCCATTACCGGTATGGCTGATTTGCAGCAACAACAAGACGATTGGTACGGGTTATGTAAAAGGTTAAAGAGATTTGTAAAGCAAATGAAAAGGTTTTTAATGACTTTATCTGACAAATTGATGCTGTGCAACATGCATCTTTCGAGTCTGAATAGAAACCGGAAACGCGGATGTATCAATTTGATTATAATATACGAAATGAATTCGGAATTACGATACGATATTTCTTGACAGGAAATATTTATAAGTTTTTACTTTTAAACTTTTAAAGTCATTTTAAATTATCGTTACAGCAGTACTCGAGTTATTTGTGATGAAATAATATTTACTGTTTTGCGTCTTATTTTGTACTTCTTAAAAAAGGGGGATGCTGATTGCGTAAGTCAAAATAAAGCACGTGTTCGACTTGTTAAACTGTTTTCTTTGTAACTGGATTATTAATTTATTTATTTAATCTAAATTATCATAATCATTTGCTGAAACTTAGTTGATTAATTCGACAAATGGATCGTCTATCCTCAGATAGTATTCTCCTGTCTGGTTTGTTGATCTACCTGTACAAGCTCAGGTACAAGTGATTAGCGATCTTAATCCGGATATCCCTCAGGCGTTAGAACTGTGTTGGATTATAACATAAAAAGCCTGAGGGTTATGCAATTACATGCATTTGATTATAATTGATAAAAAAAAATGGCGTCGGGCTACAAAAAATGATGAAGTTTTGAACATGTTGAACGATGGCGGAAGACAATTTAACGATGGCGCAAGATAATTTAACGATGGAGCGAGTCATTTGACGATGGCGCAAGACCTTTGAACGATGGCGGGGCGCCATCGTTAAACAGGTCATGGAGATCCCTGTACATTATACACTATCCAAAACATGATTAAGATTTATTCAACACAAAAAAAATGCTGTCTCACTTTATTTTGAGACAATGTCAATGACAACAAATATACATGTAAGAATACACTTGACAAAACTTGATAACAAAGCTATAGTCATTAAACACAAAACCAATTAAAATTGGGTGCGAACATGTAGGGTGCAAAAGTGAAAGGGGGCGCTAACGGACCCGGATTCGGTTTGACAGAAGAGTTGACATATGGTATAGATACTGGTTGAAGACGAAATGTTGATCTCTTATCTCATTTATTTAGATTTTTGTGTTAGTAATGTAGAACAAATATAAGTTGCTTTCAGTCTCTCATGGGATATATCAATCATACAAGACTAAGTTACAACGCAAATTCTTTCTTCCCATACTTCATCTTTTTTTTATAGAATTGCGGATAATTTCAAGCAAATCGTTGGATTCTCTATGAAATATATGGACTGGTATAGATCGATCAGGATTAAAACAAGACTTATGGGGTGCAATCAGACTAAACATCTCCTTATAAAAGTGGTTTTGAACCACTCCAGAAGTACGAAAACCATCGGAAGCACACATATGGGGTAGAAAAAAACATGTTATGAAGGTTAACCTTCGTCAGTTACATCTTCCTCATATTCATCAGGGTCACTAAAGTCTGGTTCTTCCCCGAAATCCTCAAATTCTCCGTCCTGATTCTGTGAATCAGATTTTTGTCTTCGCGATTCTGAATCGCTTCTATCAGCCGCCATCTTGAAAACCCTCGTGGATTCGCCGGTAGTTTATTGCGCAGGCGTAGAAATATAAATGTTAAACCGATGACCAAACACTAATAATAATTTCCGCAAAAAATGAACAAAAGAAAAGGAAAAAAACAGACGAACACAGAAAAATAAAGATCGAGGAGCACAATAATAACTGGCGAAGAAAAATTCGTATGGTAGTGCATAATTTTGTATCTTTTCCCATTTTTCATCAATTTTTACCTATGTTGGGACTTTTAGTCGAATAAAAAAATCAGTTAACTATGAAATGACCAATCTGAATCAATTTAACTTTTATGATCTCCGGCGACGTTTAAAGACACTGAAAAGTTACATTTAAGGAGTCTCGCTGGTATAAGATTTTCAGAAAAAAAATTAAACATTAATTTTTCATTACAAATTTTATTTATTACCTTAAGTAGTTGTAACTTTATCATATGGTACAAAAAAATCATTCCAAAGAATCAATTTGTGTTGGCCCCAGGTGACTTTTAAATCATTGAAAAAGCTCCAAATTATCTCCCTTTGGTGCAAAAATGCCATTTTTTTGGCATTCAAATTGAAATATTTTCTTAACTCATCGGTGACCTATATATATTTTTTTATTTTTGTTTTCGAATAAGCTGTACATAAACTAAATAATTGTAAAATTTAAGCGATTTCTGTAATTTAGTTCTTTTTTTATTCCGATATGGCGCTATTTTTCCTATTAGTTCAACCAGAGACATATATATACATATATACACATGTGTATATATGTCTCTGGTTCAACAGAAAAAAGGACATTAACAAAAATGTATCCTTCTTCCGAAGGCAGATTGTGAGCGTAAATGAACGGTGACCCCATTTTTTTTATTTCATTCTTCTATTTAAGTATAAGATAAAGTTAATTTATAGAAAATTATAGAGAAATCCTATATTAAATTAAAAAAATGATTTAGACCCGCGAGCCCCCTTAAATAACTTCTTTAAAGATGGTTTGATTTATTTAACTCGAAGGATGCATGTCGTTCCGTGATTGCCAGGCAAATATTTCAGCATACTAGTATTAACAATTAATTTCCATAATGTTTACAAAATGACTGAAAGTTTAGCTTATGTTGATGCTTTATGAAATAGATTAGATCGATCGTCGTTTTGTAAACTAAGAGTCGGTGCTCATAACCTTGCCATTAATAAAAAAAAAAGTTACTATAGGAAAGCGATTGTCGAACATGAAGTTGTGTGCTCGTTTTAAGGGACCAGCTGTACCAGGACAGGTTTTAGACATGAACTGCAAGATACCAACAGCAGCACGATACGTCAAGCTGATGATTATGGACAGGAGTTTGTATAATTGGCTTCATGTTGCGGAAGTTGAAGTTTTTGCTTAATTAAATAAAAAAAAAAATAATGACGCCGAATTTTGGTTATCTTAATAGCATATACTCTATGTCAGTTTTATATGTCATGAAATATTTGTGAAGCCGCATGGGATCCAGTAGCTATATTAATCATACTTTTCTCCTTTTTTCGGCCATCGCGACAAATTTTCGGAGGTGGGCATGTTGTTTTAACAATGTCTGTCGGTCTGTCCGTCCACCCCAGGGTTCCGAGTCGTGGTTGTCTGGGCTGCTCCTACATTTTCAAAGCTAGTAGTACTTTTTTTCAAAGCTAGTAGTACTTTTAAAATATGCAAGTTCTTTGGGTATATACTTAGGATGTGCAAATGATAGTTTTTAATTTAATTTTATTTTTGTGTGAAATAACGAATGATTCGTACAAGAATTACCAGTCTTACTCCTCATACGGTTTTTTTTTATATCTGTAACTTTTGTTGTTACCGGGTGTTTAACATCAGGATTTCGAATTTTTTCAATTCCCCACAATTGACAGGATGTTGAACTGAGGTATTGTTATATACCCTTTACAGCAAGTCCAACAGTTAATCTCTGATATTACACCATGAAGTACATATATATGCATTTATGAATGATGACCTTTTTTAGTGCTTAGGTCATAGATACTCTTCTTGTTTTCCGGTTGTTTTTTACGCACCGCCTAGGAGCATTAAGTTTTTAGTTTTGTGCGTCCATTCGTTCGTTTGTCCGTCCCTCTGTCCTGTTTCAGAGTTTTCATGACGTTAAAGTCCAATCAACTTGAAACTGAGTGCACATGTTCCCGATCTAATTCTAAAACCTTTCTAATTATAATGCCAAATTAAAGTTTTCACTCCAATTTCACTGTCCACTGAACATATAAAATGATAGTGGCGAGCTGGGCATCCGTGTACTATGGACACCTTCTTGTTTTAGATTTCTTTAATGTTTTAACTTGTGTTCACTTATGTAATGTGTTCTTCCTCTCATCCATTCAATCTTTCAACAGCAATAACAGTAAACTATTGACAATACTGCTTAGTATGACAATTAGAATAGAGGAACATTCAGCATTATTTCCTTTTTCTATGTGCACTGAAGTATACTATTAGTTTAGGACCCGGCTATAAAAGCACGCCTTCGGGTGCGGGATTTTCTCCCGGTGTTGAAGACCCATTCGTGGCCTTCGGCTGTTTTTACTCTTGCAAGGTCGGTTGTTGTGTCTTGACACGTTTCCCATTCCTTTCTCAATCATAATGAGTATAAATCTACCGGTTGATACTATATTCCAGGAATTGTGTTTCCTATCTTGTTTTCCACGACCAAGGGTTGTTGTTTATGTGGAAACTATTGAATGGGCAAATTTGATGTCATCCTTTCGAAAGTTTTGTATGCAGACACCATCATAATTTGGTTGACATTTGAAGAACCGCAGATACTAGCATGAGGGTCTGAATGGTGGTCTGTCATTTCTGAATTTTGAAATTTTGAGGTTTTTTCTTCATTCTTTATAGTTTTTTCCCCCATTTTTCTATATTCTTTATATGTTTTCCCATTTTTCTATATTCTTTATATGTTTGCCCCTTGTTATTCTTTATCCTATATTTTTGTTTTCTCATTTACTGACCGGTGAAGTTTTAAAATGAGGTCAAGGCCAGGCGAAAGCTGCAAGACAGACATGCACACCTTTCACAAATTCCATACACTAACGATTTGTAAAGTCTTACACTAAGTATTTCATAGGTCAATAAAATAATTTCAATCAGCACGTGATGTTGGGGTTAAAAAGGGAAGACCGCAACCTCCCAACATCACATATCACACGTCAATGTAGATAACTGTTTGGAATAAATAATTAAACATCGATTCATTGTATTTTATTCACCAGCAATTGAATTTTAAAAGTAAGAATTTATCTTCTGATTTAATAACTTAGTTTGGTATTTAAAACTTAACTTAAATTTATAAAAGATAAATAGAAATAAGTTGAAACAAATTTTACTATTTAGATCACAGATCACATATCACACTTCAATGTAGATTGCTGTTTGGAATATATAATTAAAACATAATTGTGTTTTATTCACCAGCGCCAGGCCTCGAAAGAATAAGTGTCCGAGATGATGGACAAGCCAGCAGAAGGTATTACATAGACCTGAATATGAGCGAGCTAGTATTCCCCAGATCAAGTGCCAGGTCTCATCTCAAGATTCTCCGAAAGAAGCTAGAATCCCCCGTATACATTATTGCGTGTCAAAGTTCCCCAAGTGAGAGATAGCAGTCCCCCGATATTTAAGAGTGATTAACGTTTTGAAGGGAAAGGGGAGACAACCTGACAGAGCAGCGATTCTTCCCCCTTTTCCTGCATTACACATACACCAAATTTATTGACCTTTTTAGGTATTCAAGATTGTGACCTGGTCCAAAACTGAACTTTCTTCATTGGTCCACGAAACAATGTCAATCTTAGTTCCGACTTACGAGTAGACAATATACCAAATGTAGCAAATAAAGTACAACCGATTTCAATAAGTGTGTAGCTAAAGGTTATCTCTTTGATTAGCTTGTTTGCTAGCTGAATCGTGAAGTCATTGATATGTAAGGTATACTACTCTCCTCCCAAATTAGCCTAGTCCTACATACAGATGGATTGGTTATCTGTCGGACTAGTCTACTTATAACTAGAGGGTAGTTTACCAAACCTAACAATGACTTCACGATTCAGCTAGCAAGCAAGCTAACCAAAGATATTACCTTTGCCTACACACTCATTTAAATCGGCTGTAGACGTTTCAAAATGGCTATCTCCAATGAAAGAAGGCAAAACAAATATAACCAGATGCTCCGTAGGGCGCAGCTTTATACGACCGCAGAGGTTGAACCCTGAACGGTTGGGGCAAGTATGGACACAACATTCAAGCTGGATTCAGCTCTAAATTTGGATTGTGATTAAAAAGTTGATACAGCATAGGTTTCTGACACAGAATGAATGTGGTCTAATGAACTTAAAATACTTTTTTTTCCTTTGAGCAATTCACTATGCTGTTGAATATTAATCCTCTCAAATATTTGCTATTGCACAATACTGTGCAATTGAAGATTTCTTGCTATTGCGCAATACTGTGCAATTGAAAATTTCTTCCTATTGCACAATACTGTGCAATTGAAGATTTCTTGCTATTGCTGAATACTGTGCAATTGAAAATTTCTTGCTATTGCACAATACTTAATATAATAATTTTGGATCCTGATTTGAACCAACTTGAAAACTGGGCCCATAATCAACCAGATGCTCTGCAGGGCACAGCTTTATACGACCGCAGAGGTTGAACCCTGAACGGTTGGGGCAAGTATGGACACAACTTTCAAGCTGGATTCAGCTCTAAATTTGGACTGTGATTAAATAGTTGACACAGCATAGGTTTCTGACACAGAATGAATGTGGTCTAATGAACTTAAAATGTTTGTTTTGCCTTTGAGCAATTCACTATGCTGTTGAATATTAATCCTCTCAATAAAATTGAAGAAATAGCAATAACTACTCATTTAAATACATCATAAAATATTAAAATGTAAAAAAAGTGCTTGTTATCACTGAATGGTAAAGATTATTTTAATTTATCAGTTGTTAGTAAAAGTAAAAATATACATTGTATATTGTATAAAACAATGATTTAAGTTGATTCAACTACTATTTTGGACAAAGAAAGATAACTCCAATCAATTGAAAATTTCTTGCTATTGCACAATATTGTGCAATTAGATATTTCTTGCTATTGCGCAATACTGTGCAATTGAAAATATTTGCTATTGCACAATACTGTGCAATTGAAGATTTCTTGCTATTGCTCAATACTGTGTAATTGAAAATTTCTTGCTATTGCACAATACTGTGCAATTGAAGATTTCTTGCTATTGCTGAATACTCTGCAATTGAAAATTTCTTGCTATTGCACAATACTTAATATAATAATTTTGGATCCTGATTTGGACCAACTTGAAAACTGGGCCCATAATAAAAAAGTACATGTTTCAGCATATCAAAGAAGCCCAAGAATTCAATTTTTGTTAAAATCAAACTTAGTTTAATTTTGGACCCTTTGGACTTTAATGTAGACCAATTTGAAAACGGGACTAAAAATTAAGAATCTACATACACAGTAAGATTTGGCATATCAAAGAACCCCAATTATTCAATTTTTGATGAAATCAAACAAAGTTTAATTTGAACCCGATTTGGACCAACTTGAAAACTGGGCCAATAATCAAAAATCTAAGTACATTTTTAGATTCAGCATATCAAAGAACCCCAAGGATTCAATTTTTGTCAAAATCAAACTAAGTTTAATTTTGGACCCTTTGGACCTTAATGTAGACCAATTTGAAAACGGAACCAAAAATTAAGAATCTACATACACAGTTAGATTCGGCATATCAAAGAACCCCAATTATTCAATTTTTGATGAAATCAAACTAAGTTCAATTTTGGACCCTTTGGGCCCCTTATTCCTAAACTGTTGGGACCAAAACTCCCAAAATCAAACCCAACCTTCCTTTAGTGGTCATAAACCTTGTGTTTAAATTTCATAGATTTCTATTTACTTAAACTAAAGTTATGGTGCGAAAACCAAGAATAATGCTTACTTGGGCCTCTTTTTGGCCCCTAATTCCTAAACTGTTCAGACCTCAACTCCCAAAATCAATACCAACCTTCCTTTTGTGGTCATAAACCTTGTGTTTAAATTTCATTGATTTCTATTTACTTAAACTAATGTTATTGTGCGAAAACCAAGAATAATGCTTATTTGGGCCCTTTTTTGGCCCCTAATTCCTAAACTGTTAAAACCAAAACTCCCAAAATCAATCCCAACCTTCCTTTTGTGGTCATAAACCTTGTGTCAAAATTTCATAGATTTCTATTTACTTAAACTTAAGTTATTGTGCGAAAACCAAGAAAATGCTTATTTGGGCCCTTTTTGGCCCCTAATTCCTAAAATTTTGGGATCAAAACTCCCAAAATCAATCCCAACCTTCCTTTTGTGGTCATAAACCTTGTGTTAAAATTTCATAGATTTCTATTCACTTTTACTAAAGTTAGAGTGCGAAAACTAAAAGTATTGGGACAACGACGACGACGACACAGACGACGACGCCAACGTGATAGCAATATACGACGAAAAATTACAATTTTTGCGGTCGTATAAAAACTGCAGACCAAGTATTATGGACTTTCCATAGCGGTTCCCTTTTAAAATGACCTTATAACCAAGACAAGAGTACACACACTGAAATGTCTATCCTTCTTTATTAACTACTTATTTTATGTTGGGGTCGTTTATAGCTTGCTGTTGACTTTGATAAATGACTATGTTGAAGAACATACTTTGACCTATAATGGTTTTCTTTTACAAATTGTGACTTGGATGGAGAGTCTTCTCGTACCACATCTTCTATTAATAGTCCTAAAATAAAGCTTTATACACGTACCACATAAACTTAATATGATCCAAGAAAATGAGGTCAAGGTAAGATAAACCGAACAAGAAATACATGTACTCCTTACAACCATTTCATGCACCAAATATAGTTGTGAACTTAAACCTATTGCTAATAGTTTCTAAGAAACCTGAGACTACTATAACACATGTGTTATAGTAGTCTCTGAAGAAACAGACTAAACGAAGAAAACTCAACATTGACCAATGAACCATAAAAATGAGACCAAGGTCAGATAAGCCATACCAGACAGACATGTACACTTTACATTAAAGAACCTTAGTGAGCACGCTCACATACCCCACGTCCCCACATTGTCATTGGAGAAATTAAATAAGTATAAGAAAAAAAAATTGTATAAGAAAAAATATTGAATAATAATTTCCTGTCAATATACATAGTATGTCCTTATTATCTACAAAATTTCATGAAATTCTGTTGTGTGTTTTCAGAGGAGTTGAGATGACAAACTGTTGCAGAAGTACATTGAGGCAAATAAGTTCAAAGGGGCATAACTCCTAGAAAAAAAATTGAACCGTAATTTCCTGTTGATATGCACATCTACATAGTATGTCCTTATTATCTACAAAGTTTCATGAAATTCTGTTGTGTGGTTTGAGAGGAGTTGCGATGACAAACTGTTGCAGTAGTACATTAAAGGAAATAAGTTCAAAGGGGCGTAACTCCTAGAAAAAAAATTGAATCGCAATTTCCCGTCGATATGCACAACTACATAGTATGTCCTTATTATCTGTAAAGGTTTCGTGAAATTCTGTTGTGTGGTTTGAGAGGAGTTGCGATGACAAACTGTTGCAGTAATACATTAAAGTAAATAAGTTCAAAGGGGCGTAACTCCTAGAAAAAAAATTGAATCGCAATTTCCCGTCGTTATGCACAACTACATAGTATGTCCTTATTATCTGAAAAGGTTTTGTGAAATTCTGTTGTGTGGTTTGAGAGGAGTTGCGATGACAAACTGTTGCAGTAGTACATTAAAGGAAATAAGTTCAAAGGGGCGTAACTCCTAGAAAAAAAATTGAACCGTAATTTCCTGTCAATATACATAGTATGTCCTTATTATCTACAAAATTTCATGAAATTCTGTTGTGTGTTTTCAGAGGAGTTGAGATGACAAACTGTTGCAGAAGTACATTGAGGCAAATAAGTTCAAAGGGGCATAACTCCTAGAAAAAAAATTGAACCGTAATTTCCTGTTGATATGCACATCTACATAGTATGTCCTTATTATCTACAAAGTTTCATGAAATTCTGTTGTGTGGTTTGAGAGGAGTTGCGATGACAAACTGTTGCAGTAGTACATTAAAGGAAATAAGTTCAAAGGGGCGTAACTCCTAGAAAAAAAATTGAATCGCAATTTCCCGTCGATATGCACAACTACATAGTATGTCCTTATTATCTGTAAAGGTTTCGTGAAATTCTGTTGTGTGGTTTGAGAGGAGTTGCGATGACAAACTGTTGCAGTAATACATTAAAGTAAATAAGTTCAAAGGGGCGTAACTCCTAGAAAAAAAATTGAATCGCAATTTCCCGTCGTTATGCACAACTACATAGTATGTCCTTATTATCTGAAAAGGTTTTGTGAAATTCTGTTGTGTGGTTTGAGAGGAGTTGCGATGACAAACTGTTGCAGTAGTACATTAAAGGAAATAAGTTCAAAGGGCTGTAACTCCTAGAAAAAAAATTGAATCGCAATTTCCCGTCGATATGCACAACTACATAGTATGTCCTTATTATCTGAAAAGGTTTTGTGAAATTCTGTTGTGTGGTTTGAGAGGAGTTGCGATGACAAACTGTTGCAGTAGTACATTAAAGGAAATAAGTTCAAAGGGGCGTAACTCCTAGAAAAAAAATTGAATCGCAATTTCCCGTCGATATGCACAACTACATAGTATGTCCTTATTATCTGAAAAGGTTTCGTGAAATTCTGTTGTGTGGTTTGAGAGGAGTTGCGATGACAAGAAACAGGACTGACGGACGGACGGACGGACGGACGGACGGACGGACGGACGGACGGACGGACTGACTGACGGACGGACGGGTCAAAAACATTATACCCTGCGCAACTTCGTTGCGTGGGGTATAAATATATCTATGCATTAACTTTAGTTGACCTATTGCTTAGTATCTAGGAAACAACCTCAACCATGAAAACTTTACATTGCCCAATGAACCATGAAAATGAGGTCAAGGTCAGATGATACCTGCCAGACAGACATACACCTTACAATCCTTCTATACAACAAGTATACTTGAACAATTGCTTATTGTTTTAAGAAAAACAGACCAAAAACACAAAAACTTAACACTGAGCAATAAACAGTGAAACTGAGGTAAAGGTGTCAGACCACCAATTAAAAATCCCTATCTGTTCAACCAAATTTTTGCAATTTTCACAGCTTTCTAAATATTTTACCTTAAGTTTAACTTCATAGAAACCAGGTATATCCTTAATTGTACATGTATCAGCTTTCTACATGCCAATTTTCACCATACCTTTAAAGCCTTCTAACAAAATAACCGACCTTCAAACGGAGGTACTAAAAAAAAAAAACCTGGTTTTCTGGAAATCTAAAATTAGTATACTATGGTGCGCATTAATCCTCAATTTTAAATGCAAACTCATAGATAGGTAAATTTTGGCTCAAAATGATCTAGATATATTTCTCTTTCACCAAAAGTTTTATTTCTGCAAATTTGTTGGTTAGTTTAAGTAAACAAGGACATCAAAAGCACTATATTGTGTCAGAGTAGGGCTACTTTCACATACGTTCTAAATTGAAGGGAGTAATTGGTGGTCTGACACCTAAAGGTCAAATAAAACCTGTGAGACTGACATGTAAATAATAATAGATCAAATCTCAAAAAATTAACTTTAACCACTGAACCATGAAAATGAGACCAAGATCAAGTTGGACATCTACACCTTACAATCATTCCATACACCACATTTAGACCTATTGCTTATAGTATCTGATATATGGACTTGACCACAAAAACTTAACCTTATTCACTGAACCATGAAATGAGGTATGAAGACCTTGCATGGTATGCACATACCATATATTAGTTATCCTATATCCTTATCATAATAAGAATTAACATAAACTGTAATCACAGATAAATGTCTTGACTTTTTGTAATTTTGATAATGCAAATGTTGAAATTAAAATAGCAATACTATAACATGCTAGTTATGCAAATTTTCAGTAGATAAACAACGACTGAAGGTACATGGCTATGGAAATGAGATGTGCCAATGTGAATACAACTGCATACCAAATACCATGACTTATCATAAGTCGGTCCTTTTAAACAAACCTAAACACACACATTAACTTATAAACTAGGTAAAAGTTTCAAAGTCAATGAACCATATTGAGGGGGTGGGGCTTTATAATCTCCATGGAAATAAGACTTCAAAATCCTAATTAATTTGCATAAAAAATGTCATTGACTTAATATTTGCATGACATCTTGAACTGGTCTAATTTACAAACTTATACATATAAAAAAGAAGATGTGGTATTATTGCCAATGAGACAACTATCCACAAAAGACCAAAATGACACAGACATTAACAACTATAGGTCATCGTACGGCCTTCAACAAAGAGCAAAGCTCATACCGCATAGTCAGCTATAAAAGGCCCCGATAAGGCAATGTAAAACAATTCAAAGGAGAAAACTTACCGCCTTATTTATGTAAAAAAAGAACGAAAAACAAATATGTAACACATAAACAAACGACAACCACTGAATTACAGGCTCCTGACTTGGGACAGGCACATACATAAATAATGTGGCGGTGTAAACTAAGCAAAAGTTTAGACCATGACTTGAGGGGTGGGGCCAAATATTCTACATAAAAATAAAATTTCCTAATGCTAAACATCTGCAAAACAAGTATCATTGACCTACCACTAGTGGTTCCCCATAAACTGACCTAATCACAAACTAATACATGTAAACTAAGCAAAATTATAAAGTCGATAGACCATGAATTAGGAGGCAGAGCCAAATAATCTCCATGGAAATGAGATGTGCCAATGCTTATACAATACCAATCATCATCGACCTTCCACTAGTTGTTCCCCATAAAATGACCTAATCTGAATATGTACATCATGTAAACTAAGCAAAATTTTCAAAGTCAATATACCATGACTTAGGGGGCAGGGCCAAATAATCTCTATGGAAAGAGATGTGTCAATGCTTATACAACTGCATACAAAATATCATAACCTACCACTTGTTCACCATAAACTAGACCTAATCACAGACTTATACATTGTTGACAAAGCCAACACCGCAGAAACAGCTTTCTTATGTCTCTCTTTTCGACTCTGTCAAGGCAAGACAATTATAAATAAATGGGGAATGTGTCCATGGGACACAGATGACGCTGGCATATCATATAAAGTTATGAACAGGCATAACTGAAGAACGGTATAAGTGACACTATCCAAATTTTTACTTGATCTGAGTTTTGTAGTAATAAGCATTGTGTAAAAAATTCATAAAATTTGGTAAAGACAAACTTAAGTTAGAAATCAGAATCGAAAAATTCAGCAATTTTTCCATTTGAAAGGGGGGATAACTCTAGAACGAATAAAGTGACACCATCAATTTGGACTTAACATGTGTTGTGTGGCAATAGCCATTGCGTATAAGTTTCATAAATTCGGTCAAGACAAACAACAGTTAAAGAACTGAAACAAAAAAATCAGCAACTTTTCCATTTGTAAAGGGGAATAACTCTTAAATAGATGTAAAGGCGACACCACCAAAATTCGAACTTCGATTTGTATTTTGTGGTAATTAGCAGTGCATAAATTTCATCACAATAGATAAAGGCAAACTAAAGTAAAGAGAATGGAAACGAAAAAATCCAGCAATTTATCAATTTGAAAAGGGGCACAACTCAAATCGTCAAAAACGATGCCACCAAAATGCAAACTTGATATGTGTATAGTGGTAATAAGCGTTGTGCGGTTTCATGAGGCAAACTAAAGTAAGAGAACGGAAAACAACTTCGTGACCTACAGAGGCACAAAGGTAAAACTTAATGTCCCTCCACTACGGTGGGGGCATAAAAATAAAACTTTTGTTTAAAGTAGTAGACTGAACCATGAAAATGAGGTCAAGGACAATAGACATATGACAGACGGAATCCTTGTAACATAAGGCATATATGAAGTATGAAGCATCCAGGCATCCACCTTCTAAATTATAAAGCTTTTAAGAACTTAGCTGTGGCCAGCCGGATCACTATCCCTATGTTATGACAAATGTCGCAGGCTTGACAAAAACAATGAGTCACCAGACTAATACTATGGGGCAAGGACAAGTCTATGTACAAATTCTCATACATTTGCATACCAAATATCATCGACTTACCATTAATGGTTCATCTTAACTCGACTTAATCACATTTAACATTTAAACTAAGCAAAAGTTTCAAACGACAGAGCATGACTGATGGGATAGGGCCAAATAATATCCATGGAACCAATCACATAAACTTAACAAATTGTTGATGCTGCTTCAAAAATTTACCAATGAAGTCAAAATAAAGGTTATAGGCACATTGCAATCACAAGGTGGGAATCTGTTGACAAAGTTCCATTAGAGATCACATGTACTATAGTAGAATTATTTTTGGTGATTTCATCTACATCACAAAACAAACCTATCACGAAAATTTCTGACTTACCGTAATCTGACCACTAGAACATGACTAGTATATGTGATTGTTCATGGTATCTTTGCTGTTAAAGAACAACATTTACCATTTTCTTGCTTTCTGAAACAATAACAGCAGTATCTGTGGTTCTTTTTTTATGACTAAATATCTAGGTTGTTTGTTTGTCTTGTTTGGGGTATAGATTGTTTTTAAATGTTGCTAAGAATGCATCTCCTTTCATTTTAGTGTTTAAAATTGTAAATGCCTGTCTTCTCAATGCTTTATGTTTTTCGATTCTAGATGTATATTTTGTTTGTTTTTTTAGTCTGTGGAATTTTTAGAGGCCGCCAAAGAATATTGACAACATGATGCAGTTAAAAAAGCCATCACCACTGGAGCATGAAACCATGCAAACAGACCATGCTCACACTGCTATGGAACATGCCATTCTAGATAAAGCTCCACAAACTTATGCTGAAAAGTGCATTTATATATTACTGTACCTCTTTATGTCTAATAATTAGTTTATTTATAATAGTAGGTCAGCGAAATATAAGAGGAGAATTTTTATTCCTTCTGGAACATGTTTTAAGTGTGAATTTTAAATAATTAATTTGAGAAGACGTGCTTTGACCATGTCAAAACTTCCCATGAAACAAACTACTATTTTTTAATCATTCATGCTTAAATATTTGAACTTTTAATCAGTAACTTTAAATCTTTTGAATTTATATGAAAATTTGTCTTTACTACTTGATGAAAATATCACAACTAAAAAGAAATTCTAAGCAAGGGAAGATAAGAATTATTTTCCAAATTCAAATAGCACGTTTTCCTTCAACTTTACACAGTATCATTTTTGGGGTTTTTTTCCACAAAAAGCCAACTTAAAAGTATCCTGTAGTATTTATAGATAACTTCTAAATAAAATTTTAAATAAAACTTCCATTCATTTAAGTCTTAAAGAATAAAAATAACATAAAATATCTTACAATCATGAGATTGTTTAATTTTATCAATTACACAGGACTTAAGATTGTTTATTTTATTATTTTAGAACAGGACTTCCCCTGAAATTTAAGTACATTTTAATCAAGATCATTTAATCTTGTAGATCTTTTAAGACTACATATAAAATTTATCTAAGTCAAGTTGCTTTGTTTTATTCTTGTACCAATCACTTAAAATGTTATATAACTACAAGAAAAACTTTGTTTAAAATTAACCGCTTTTTTTTTAATAAGTTTATAAAAGTGCGAAGGTAGGTTCTTTCCTATAAAATGAGAATTGTCCAGAAATATTGCAATATTGATTATTTCTCTATGTGAAATGAAACCCTGTTTCACTTTAATTTTGCTAAATTCCTAAATCATGACTTAATAATCTGTTTTAACTTTTAACTACAGTTCAAAAGGACTTTCATAATCTGATATATTTATATTAATTTTCAATTTTGTTGGAGATTTGTAATATTAAATTTGAGTGTATTGTACCCCTTTCTAAAGGTTATCAATACATTATTTATCTTTTTGTTTTAATTGTTTTGTTATTTTCTCTATTCAATCCTACAACACTGACACTAAGAGGTACTAATATATACATAAACACACATGCAACAGCAAAAAGAAAGAATTCCAATATAAGCAGAGTTACTTTATCTAGAACAGCATTGTTCGTTATAGCAGATTATAAATGGGAATACTGCAAGGGGAGTTATTAAATGCATGCATCATTAATTCAATCTGATATATACAGATTTCTCTTGTCAGTTACTACAATAAAGATAAAATGCAAGATTGGTCTACTATTTTATGGTTCTTTGACTTTAATGTCTTATCAAGCTTATTTTGTTAATTGTAATTAGAATTTGAAACGATGATAATTTTTTCTAAATATTAAGGGGCTTTTTTATCTTTCAAATAAAACCAGGTCTAAATTTGAAAAGACAAAAGGTTAGAAGTCTAGACAATGAAATGACTGCTTAACTTTCAGCACATAATGACAGAAACTTTAATTTACATCTGTATTTGTCACAAATTCCAAAATGTTTATATTTCAGGACAGATTTGAAACGCATAAATACAGATTTTGTCTAAAGAACCATAACTCTATAATGACCGTAAGTCCATGCTTTAGCAATGAGAATGCAGTGAGATAAATACACATAATGACAGTTTATTTGCATCTGGAAAAAAATCAAGGTCACACACAATGTTGTTAGACACAAAAACTGTTCAAAAGGTGGCAAAGAGGTTAAATATATATGTATATACATATACAGAATATCCATAGTGCATGAAAGAAGCTCTAAATCATATCTGTATTACAATATATAAGTGTGTGGATCAATTAACTTGAAGCTTGTGTGAACTATAATATCAATATTAACAAAATGCAAGAAAAAATGCCCTCAATATTATTCCTGTATGTATTCCATTCATGCAGGGCTCTGAGGCAACTCCTCTCATTATATCAAGATTTGTCAATATATTTCATCAAGAAACGCTAACAGTAAAAATTTTGAAAAAAAAAAAAGTTCAGAAAATTATTTTTTCTACAAAATTCAACTAATTGGTAAAATGCATGAAAAACCCAAATCCTATTTTCACTTCAAGCAAATTTATTGTCATTTTCTTTAAATTCCTTCAGCCATTTAATTTTTTTTTTTTTGAAAACTAACTAATTAACTAATACATTAAATATCATATACATGTAAACTAAAAGCTATAACTTATTGCATTTAGAAACTTTAAAGAGTGTTTTTTTAAATTTCAAAATCACCTGGAAATTTATCAACTATAAAGATAATGCTGACTTGGTTGTGACTTCCATTTCTTGATAAAAAGAATTTAACACTCTTGATATAAGTTACACTGTGTATAAAAATACTATTGATAGTTCAAATATTTAATCACAGTTCTTCATGCGTAGTTGTACTTTTACTAGTTATCTCCCCTTCAGCCTATAAATTTCTATTAATCACAATTCATTGGCAGATGTGCTAGAGTTTTATCAATCTCGAAAGAACTGATGAAACCAATTATAGATGGGCCATTGTTGGTCTTTAATGCCACTTTCTACTTTCAATACCCTTGGCTATATCATATATTGTGGAGGAAGCCAGAGTACAAGCAGAAAACCCGACCCTTTAAAGGGAAAATGTGTACAATCATACTGTTGAAACACTAAATAAGATTTGAACTTTCAATGGCATTTTTAAACACAGTGTAAAAAGTTAGTCAATTTCTTATAATACATAAACATCAATCATCAATAAATACTACATATATAAACTAAACAATAAACTGATAAATTTACATAAAAAAAAACACAAAATGAATTTCAAATACAAGAGAGAAAAAACACACGTCCTATAAAGAAAGTAATATAAAGAAGTAAACATACAATGGAAAAAAAGTGTTGGAATGTTACATCTAAATTCTGGTTATTTCATAGCTACAGAGAATAACTATCTCACGTCTAAATATGCGAAGGTTAAGTTAAAAAGATTTCATGCCAGAGAAAGATCAGTTCTCAGGTATAGGGATAGAAGCACAATCATACATTCATAATAACATGCTTATTAAATCTCACTGAAATCATTCCTTTATTCATGCTCAATTCCCATCATGCCCCTGGACATGCCTGTAAGTACAACAGGGGGCAGCAGCATCAGTTATCTGCTGCTGACACAACAAGACATCAATAAAGTTAATATAAAGAGACAAAACGGATATTAGACTATTATGAAAGGACATGACAAAAATTAGGAAAAAAAGCAACATATATTCACACAAAGTATATATATATATAAAGTGGAGTTAATGAATTGGGGGGCTTGCTAACTAGCACTTATCTGTTTGCGAGGTGGCTACATATGTGTTTGTTTATTTACATATTTTTTTGCGTCTTTGGGATAAATTGCGTGTAAGGGAAGGGAAATGAACAACTCAAAAACAGTTTTAATTATGTTAAAAATTTTGCTGTATTTTGACATTTGCAGATAATATTTTGATTATCAATAAAAATTTGAACAATACTTCCAAGAGTCAATTGACCTTGTTAAGTGTAGCTCTATAAACAACATATGTAAAAATAAATCCAACAACATTATGAAACTGGAAGTACATACAAGTAAAACATAAATCATCCCAAAAAACAAGAGATTGCATTTAAAAACAAATAATATCAGATCGAGGGAAGGCTGTAAAAAGACAAGAAATGCTTTTAAAGGAAGTACCTACAATTGCTTTCGTTTTAAAACAAAATCTGTTTTCTACTCTGTAAATTCTTGAATGCTACTAAATAATTGGGATATTTGAAAAGAGGATAAAATAAATAAGGATCTGGTAATATAATTGCGTATTTAGACTGTATTGCACATTTCTTTTGTATTATGCCAAAAATAACAAAAAAATTGCTAAATATCATTTTATGACAATGCAATGCTTTTCTTTAAATAAAGAGTCCGTCATCCCTGAGTCATATTTTTCCCTATAAAAAAAGTTTTAGATTTTTAACTGAAGTCTGAGCAACTAATTTTTTCAACTTTAAACTGACTGTGTATATATTGAATTTTTTTACAAATGCCTCATTTTAGTTGTTCACTGTTACATTTTATGAATTTTATATTAAGTTACCACATGTTCTCCATATATTTATTACATACCAAATAATCCACAAATGTGGTAAAACTCTTAAATGCTGTTTAAACTTATGCAAAAACTGTATAGTAAGAATATTGTAGCTGTCTGTCTGTCTGGACCCTTAGTAGCACTTCCTGAACCCTGGGGAGATTCATGAACTATGACACAAAAAATTCAATAACCAATAATATAAGGGCAAGAGCATTTTGGCAAGTTCATTAACATGTTAAATATTAACTTTAAAGTGAACAATTTTTAAATTATGATTTTCATCACTTGAACAATAAAGAGACTAGCTTTCACTTTATAATACTCAGACATCACAGATTAAACAAACCATTTATACATTATACATCTCAAAACATTCATACATCATACCGTCTCACAAAGAAAAAATCTCATTCTCGCATTGGAAGAATTAATGAATTTAATTTTAACAAAATGAAGTATGACTCCTAACTACCTCCTAAGTATTTTGTGAATTCTTCCAAACCCACATTTCAATCACTATAACATACCTTTTCATAAAGGTACAGTATATTTAAACAAACAAAAGTTATAATGAAAAATAGAACAACATAAAAAAATAAATTGCACAATAAATATGGTAAAATAAAGCACCTATATGACCTAGATCAGATCAACTCTACCAGTGACTTTTGAAAACAAACAGTCAACAAAGTGAGAAATGTGATGTTCTAGTTAACCAAATAAAAGTATTTCATTTTCAAAAATATCTTATTTCTTTTTTTTTTAAATTATGATGAAACATTTTAACAAGTTTCACTATATTCACTTGAAAATTAACACAAATTACATCATTTCTAAATGTTCCATTGTTTAAATTTAATTAATTCCATATCAAATTATTTCTGTATCAAAAATTTCAAATTGATTTTTTGGGTTAAAAAAAAATCTAGCTTGTAAATCAAATATAAGATGCATCACATATTTCACAGTATGCTGACAAAGACTAGGTGACTAATTATCAATGTATTATTGTAACCATCATTCGACCTGAACAACACCATGATGGAAGACATCTTTTTCATTTGATAACCTTGTGACAAAAGTCTTAAAATATGGCTAGCTCTTCCGTCAGCTGCCAATCATTTCAATTCTCAGTAAATTCGTTAAGCGTAAGGATATGACAGCAAAGCTATGCAATATGCTGTACACTTAATTGATTTAATCAATTAATAATAAAAATGAAAAGTAAGCAATTCAAAATGGAGAAAAATGTGTTCTAACAATATGGATAATGTCCAAATGTGTCAATAGTGATAAAACATGTGACTTTATGAATCATCACTGCCCTATATGTTTTATCGATGGGTGTAGACTAGAATCAAAGGATACAGGCAGTTTTAGTGAAGTTACTGAGAATTGAAACATATCAATATAATTCATGGATGAGGTAACAAGTGTGACAATTGACTAGACATTTGATCAAAATAAAGCTCACCACATGAGTATTTTTATACAGTGTCATTATGACTCAAATATTAATTCTGTGGCATGGGTATATTTTGTGATTCTATGTAAATATCGGGAAAATAATTTATAAATCCACAACTCCCGGTTTGGAGGCAAATTTTGAATTTGAAACTTTAACCTTAAAGGTACAAAACATAACAAGTATAAACTTCTGCTTTTAAAAAACAAACAGTTCAAAAGCTGCGTACTTTTAGTGAAACATCAAATTGCGTAGTGTCTCCATTTTGCACATCCTTATCAATTCATCTGATTTTACTTGAATGTAGCTGTGGCTCTTATTTTATCTACATTTCACGAAATCTACATTTCACGAAATCTACACAGAATCACAAATACAAAATGGAAGGTGAAATATAACATTGGCAGCATATGAGAATCTCAACAGTGCTTTAAGTTTCTTCAATAAATAAGTTAAACAATTGCAGAAAGCACCAATTCAGCACTGAAATATTAGCATTGCACTTCTCTGTATAATGGCTGTCCATTAACAATACTGTAAAAATCACCACAGAATATCCTCTTCATATGACGAGCCTTGTCAGTAAGGAGCAAATCGCTGGTATGCTCCTCGGTACACTGTTGCCTAATGAAAGAAAAATATATAACATGTATTATTTTTCTAGTTTATAGAAGAAACAAATATTTTTTTCAATTTTTTGGGTATGTTGTTTTTCTCTGGAATTACTTCCCTTCCACCAGTTAAAACGTTCACTATTAAAATTATTTGCCTTGATCTGTACAACTCTAAAATGTTTCCATATATTTTTTTTCTCTAGATTTACTTCCCTTCCACTATTCAAAATTTTCACCATGATATTTGTCTTGATCTGTAAGTAATTCTAAAATGACTCCATATCATTTTTTTAATTCGTAACTTCAAAACTACGATCTTTTGTTATTTTGTGCTTACCCCATAACCTGCCACTGGTCCAATACTGTGTCCCAAATATGGATCTGCATATTCTCTGCCTGTCAATCTAAAAAGGCAAACATTTGATATTCACATAGCATATAAACGTGTATCTACTAGAAACTTTCTTGTCAAACATATTTATTTTGAAAGAAAAGGGTAACCAGCTTGTTCTAAGGTGTCATCCATCTATCAATCAATACATTTTTTTTTACAAATATAAAGATATTTTTATCCTTTTGTATTGTTTCCCTTTTTGAAATTGTCAGTCTGACATGTTCATATGAATAACTAACCAACTTTGTTATGGTTCGTAAAAGGTCTGATTTAAACTTTGATGGATACCTCTCATTGGCAATCACACCACTATTCCTTATTTTTATACTAGTAGGCAGTAAATTCTGTACCAAAATGTAATTTTTCATTATAAGTGAATTAATGTATGACTGAAAGTATACAATTAACTATTTTTTAAGTTACTAACTGTATTTTTGCTTACAAGATATCCACAAAATTCTGCATAATATCTCTTTGTGCAATTAAAGTTATTTTGACATACTTCTGAAGTCTTTTAGTCAGCACAGTTTTTTTTTTATGTATGTAGTTAATATACAATAGTCAGTGATTCACTTTAAACACAGTAACTATTCTCTATAAATGTAAGATTTGTATGACTAAATAAATTACCCAGGTATTGAGGCTGCAGTATATGTGTTTCCTCCTAACATTTGAGCTGTTGCCATTTGTGGGATAGCTATTCTTGCTCCCATTGGGTAGGGCTGTGTAGAGATTATCTGAAATGCAATAACATACTGTTTTAGAATTTGTTGTTATAGGTTATTTTTTGTTTAAGAATTTGCTGTTAGATTTAATTCAAAAGTTATTAGAACAATTCAAAATATATATTACATTTTACTAATATCAAATCAATGTTCTTTAAATATTTCTAATCAAGTGTGTAATAATAAATATTTGTCTGTAATGCCAGAAAGACATTTGAAATCTTTCATTTTTTGGACTTTGTGTGACTAATTGTATATATTTGTTAACATTTTTCTAAATAAATATTTATTCATATCCATTATGACAACAAGACTTAAATTATTTTTCTCACTAAATATTTATATGGTTGTTAAAGTCTAGGAAGATAGAGAGGAGATAAGCACTGGAAATTTTGGCAGAGAAACCAAACTGAATCAGAAAGATTATAAACATCTGTCAAAATTGATAAGATTTGGAAATTTGGTAATTATGGACAAAGAAGAGATAGCTCCATGATGTATGAGTGGACTCACCTGGTACCCTCGTTCAGCTGCTTGTGCATATGTGGCTGCCAAATATGGATCTTGAATCAGTCCACTGGAATTTAAGACAAATATACTGATTATTAGATTTGAAAAAGGCTTATACCAATTTTAAATACATGATTGTCTCATTTCAAAATAATTAACTGTAAATTAAGTTATTGACTCATACATCTATTATTGAAATTTCTGTTAAATAGACAAAAATGTGAGATTTTGTAGTAATTCTGATTTCAGAAAATTCTGCATTCAAGTAATGCAATCCTTATGTAAAATGTCAGTTCTTAAAAATGCCATACTCATCAGTCATATTTTTTGTAACAACTGAAAAATCGTACAATATTCTGAATTTACAGTGTGAGTAATAAATTTTGCAGAAAAGATAGTTTTTTCTAACAAAGAATATATTTAAGATACTGTGATTACGAAGCAATTCTAAAATTCAAGACTAAAATTTCACAGATGCAGAATTTAAAGAATTTATCTAAAAGAAGAAACGGTAAATCTTTTCCAGAACTTATGAGATAAGAAGTGCAACAATTTTTCATATTTTTACAAAACGTAATGAGTGTTTGGTGCCAAGTTAGATGTAATACTTACCCAGGAAAAGGTAATGCTGTGGCAGCTTGTGCTAACTGTTGTGGCCGCACGGCAGCAGCAGCAGCTAGTGCCGCAGCACTATAAACCCCTCGATTGGCTATTGCTGCTGCTGCAGCCCTCCCTCTCGTTAATGCTACTCCTCGGAGTGCAGCAGCTGAAATATTGTTAATGCACATAAAACAGTGTGATGGAGAAACAAAATAAAGAGCATGCTAGTATTGGTATGTGCATTTCATGTGTAAAAGAAATACAATATGCAGTCTTGATGACATCTATGCAAGAAACTCTCTATTTAGATTCAGGCATTACACATTATCAATCACAATGCTGCAATTTGCAACATGTTGAAACATACCGATGCAACAATCAAAAGTTGATAAAATTAAAATAGTTTATATACTACAGACATCAAAACACGTAGTTAAATGGAAATGGTAGCAAGATCTACAGGGATATTTTATTTGTAAGAAAATGAGGCACATATGGGATAAGTTCAAAAAGTCGCCTATATCAGTGCACAAAGACTACAAGAAACATACTGGAAGTTCGTCTCTGCCAAAAACAAAGTTTGAACTTAAAGGGGTCATTCTCGATGCATTGTTTTAAACGTTAGTGTATTTCTGCACGATGCAGACTGGGGGTATAAAATGCAAAATTTCACAAATTATTTGTGGATGCAGTTTTTAGAAATTGTTGATACCCTTCTTATTCCAGACATGCCTTGTTATTGGTTTCCATACATAATCGTACCCACATTAATATGAACATACCCATCCCATGCCGGCCTCCTCGACTTAACACAATGTACCAGCATTATAAATTCCAAGCTAAAATTACTCTCATAATGCAGCATGCAATTACAGCAACACTTTACAAGATAATAAATAAAAGAAATAAAATAATACTGCCCAACATTCATACACATTATATTTTCATGAAAAAAATGTCCCAATTTTTGTAATATCTGTAACTGCCTGAAATTTTAATAAAATAAACCATTTGCTGAACTGCATACTGCTTGAGGATTTAAACCTTTGGGCCTTGACGACTGTACATTTGTTTTGAAATCATTTTTAACATTTCCAATAATTTTACCCATTCTTTAATAGGTCTAAAAAACAATTTTTTCTTTGAAACTCAAATAGATGTATATTTTTGAAGTCAAGGCCCATAGTATAACATACTGTAATAGGGTATCTTACCATTTGGGATAGTGGGTGCAGCAACTGATTTTTTGGTCAAGACTCGGGCAGTGGCATTGTTAACCTAATTTATAAAATGGCAACACTTTAGAAAGCAGGTTGGATTATATTGACAAGCATAAACATTTTCATACAATATGTGAACATCTTCCAAATTGAATAAAAATCAACAAATAATGTTTTTAATCAAATTTCGATAAAATTTTACAATATATATTAAACAGCTATTGAATAGAATCCACTTTGATAGATGAAAAAGTCAATTTGAATATCTTTCCTTTTAAATTCTTCACTCAATATGTCAATTTGGAAGATTATCTTGGCCTTTTTGTAATTCTAAATCAAATTCTATTTATCCAAGTAATCCCTTTAAAACAGACTTTTAAAGTCTTTATGTGTTATCAATCGATCAATAAAAATAGAAATAGTCTATCTTAAGACAAACAATAGCTCATTTAGCTTTCAGAAATACAATCTAAGACCTATTACATGGGATGAACAATTTTGATGAAACATTGACAAAACTTGATTGTTTTGATAAGTATTAAGTAAACAAAACGTGTCCTTAACTTCATAACACTTTCCTTATATTGGTGATTTAGAGGCTTAAAATTGTCTACCTCAAGCGTAAAATATATGTGGGTGGCAAGGCACAAAATGTTACATGAAATTCATAATTACTATAAAAGGCACAAGATTCAGTTCACATTCAAAGAATAAAAAAAAAAATAATACATAAAACACTTTGACAAATAAAACTGCTGTTTTTACCACATTTTAGTATCTTAGAAAATCGTGATCTACCAAAATTTGAAAAAAAACCAACTCAACAATAATCTTTTCATAATTTTCTTATTTATCTATCCAAATTTATGTTTTGCAAAAACAGCAATTTTGAGACTCATGATTAGATTTTAGGCAAATCATATGTCTATGAACAAAACATCTGGTTAATGATATATAAAATTATTACCCTTTTATTCTAGCAGTATATCAGACATATTTTCAATCATGCATTCTTTTTGTTTAATTTAATGAATAATTAATGGTTCTGAATTACAATTATTTCCCCAAAGAATTAAAAACCAGATATTTTGTTATGCCAAAGTAATATTACATTTTTTTAATACAAGTATAAATTTACAATGCCTAATTGGATTTTTACAGGGTTTTTTTCAAGGTAGATTTTATTTCATATTTTTTGGGGGTATAGAAACTCAACATCTGTTAACGTTTTCAAAACAGAACATCTGAAGATTAACATTACTTATAAATTAGCTAAAACTTGAACAGTATAGGACAAAGGTCATTTTTTTTTTATAATTTGGTCCAAGCTTTCTATTTAACGCAGATGTTGAATCTTAATATAATTACATTCATGTGGTGTAAGTGTGTGTGTGTTTCTGTATTTGCACATAAATTTGCATATATGCTAATATGAAATATTGAACTCAATTATCTGGTTCTGTACCAAGTCAGGTTGCTTGTTGAACATCATATCTATACATGAAGTGATTCTGAAGAGAATTTTATACTGTATGTTTGCAGGGGCGGATCCAGCCATTTTCAGAAGGGGATCCCAACCCAGGATAAAGGGGGTGGGGATTTTCAACCATATTTCCCATTTAAAATGCATTGATCATTCAAAAATAGGGGGGTTCACCCCTAGAAACCCCTCCCCCTCCTCTGGATCCACCACCTATTTGCACTTTTTAATATTATTTCTATAATTTTGTAATAACAAAAAAAAAAATCCTATTAATTGAAAATTCCATCTATCTTTAAAATATTTGAATCCACCACTGGCTTTAATATGGAAATTGCTTTGAGATTTGCAGAAATATATTTTGGTTTAAAAAATGATAAAATTGTTTACAAAATGAATGTTTTATCTGGCTTTAATATAGAGTAAATGGTGTAGCTTTAAGTTGAAACTGAAAAAAAAAAACTAAATGTTACATTAAGGTATTTCCAAATTTCTACACAATTCTTTTATATCACGTTTGCAATTTCCTTGAGTGAGGTGCTAAATGATTAAGAGATAATAAGAGACATTAACAGTACAAACAGTACAAAATTTCCTTCAGCATCAGTTTTGTTTATATATAATTTGCTTTATAGACTATAGCAATGAGGTGTTCACCTACCTACCACCTACCAGGGAACAATCTTTATCAAAGACCCCTATGGTTTGTAAAGCTATCAAGAATGAATAGTTCATAGTTTAGATTTGATGTTTTTTGTAAGGGTATTAATATAGTTTTTAAGTAATAAAATAATATACAAATAAAACAGCATGAAGAAATGCCATATAGTGATTTCAGACCACGTTCTAAATAGCTAACAAACAAACGTTACATAGAACAGAGAGGCAAAACCGAACTTAAAAAGATAATAATAATAGAATAAACACTCTGTGATCTGAATAGTACGGAGAGTATATTTGTAGCTACACGTTCCTTGCCAAAATGCAACGATTTAAAACACTGCCCGGGTGACACGATATCAAGAGAGCAACATTTCAACAATTTTAAGATATAAGAAACAGAAATAAAAAGTCCTTTACATTTTACAGCCAAATTCTTATCTTTGTATGTAGCATCATTTTTTTTTTCATTCTAATGGATGATTTTTACTTTTAACATCAAATATTTACATTTGTTTTTCACTTTATTTTCTTTCAGAAACTTAGTACGACTCTTTTTAGTTGTACCAGAGCAATTAAAAGCATTTCTTTCCAAAAAACATGGAAGAAAAAATATTGAAATGATTCCTGTAAAAGAGAGTTCTAAATATGCAATCATGCAGTTTGGTGCACATTCTGTTGCTAATGAAGAAATTGACATAAAAAGCATAAAAATTGTGGCTGTTGAAATGAAAGGGTTTGTAAAGTATCACAAGATTAAACATTAATATAGACGGGCATTTCTTTATACTGAACAATAATTGTATCATTAAGACTTAGCAGTTTGTGTGTTGTGCTACCACATAATTGGACTATGGACATGCACCTCAATCTTTCGTCCCTCAACCACAGTGCCGTTCATTTTCTCTCGTGCTCTGTCTGCTTCTGCGCTACTTTCGAAAGTTACAAAACCAAATCCCTGCATGCATGAGGAAAATAAGGAGCATGCATTAAATTCGTGCAAAACAACATAATTTATGGCATCAATTAATTATCATAATTTTTTCATAATAATAAAATAAAACATGCATGACTTGAATAATAATCAATAATAGTATCATCTTAAATGTATGAAGAACGATCTGTCCTGGGAGGGACATGCTAAATTTCTACAAAGCACTGACATGCTGTCATGCCGCGAAAGCGGACGACACCATTTGATAAAATTTACAATGGACATGTACATGTATGACAAACAAACAAATAATATCATGAAATATCCTTATTAATTATAACTAACCAGTTGTGACATTTATAGCAAGTTCCAATCTATCTAGAGGTAAAGCTCATTCTTGGGTGTCCATAAAATGCAAATAGTTATGGACATCTTATCAACTTAATTTCTGGATTAATTTTTAGACCCTCCTTCCCACTTGTCTTTAGATTTAACAAATTCAAAGGTGTAAAAATCCAAATTATGCCCTCCTTTCTAAATACAAGTATAACCTAAAACAGAAACTATAAGCTTTATCCCTTCCTTTTTCTAAAAGCTGGAGTCCGTCAATTTTTACAATATATAAGTAATTCGCCACGTAAATAATTATTTTGTGGATTATAAATCAATGAGTAATATAAAATAATTAACTAAATCTTATAATTCTGTTGTATCCATACCAGATTTTTGGAGTTCTGATGAAGATCTTGCTAGACAAGTTGATCATAAAGATCTTTTGTCTGCTGGTGTACATTGATTAAACCTAAGCCAAAATGATTTACTGATAAAATGTAACATCCAAGGATCAAAGGCTAACACTTTTCTCAATCCCTCTAGTTATTTCCATCTTATACAGATAACCAGCAGAAATATATTACAAATATTTTGTTTACGGGAAAAATAATCATAGATTGGAACACTGCCATAGCCATATCACAACAGGTTGATTAACGTTGTATCAAAGCTGAGGAAACCTTGCCAAATTCACTAACATCTTCTCTTGTTTCTGATAAAATAATCTTGATTCAAGTTCACTACCCAAAACATAAGATATAAACAAATGTGCCTTGGATATATTTCAAATGAATTCCTAAATATTTTTCAAATGAATTTACCAAAACAATACAATACTAAGTGATAAAAGCTGTATGAATGCAAAATTGAATGATCTTGACACACGTACCAAGTCAATTAAGTTGTTTTTTTCTGAATATGGCAAGTTTTCGCTCAACTCTTTTTGTTTTGCTTCAAGGACTTGTTGTTATATATATAAGTATACAAATATCCAAATGAAAGCATTACCTATTACATAAATGTAGCTATATATCATTAATTTATATATTTTTGTGAGAAAAACAATTTACAATATATAAACAAGTCCTTCAGGCAGTTTTAATTGTGCATCCTAACAAATCTTAATAATGATCTTAAAAGACATGAAATGAAATGACAGCAATGCTTGTTAAAGTACGATAGAACTTAAAGTTAATTCAGTTTTTAAACTCTGAGCAAAAAAAGACCGAGATTTCATGATGATTTTTTGTTTGAAGTTGATTGTCTGTCATTTCATTTACCAAATAACTTAATTGTGTTGAAGATGCATATCAAAAATCAACATTTTGTGGTCATGAATTTAATGTGTAATCGTTTTTGTAGTTTGTTTATAACATAATTTGTTTTGTATGTGTCTGTTTTTTTACAAGTCTGATGAAGACAGCAATTTAAAAGATATATTTGTTTATAGTTTGTACAGCTGTCAAAAGATGTTTTATAAACATTTTCAGATCAGTAGATTTTTTTTCTTTTGGTGAAAGTATTAACATTCCAACAATGTTGGACTTTGGACCACGAAAGTGAAAATACCAATCTATTTTTTCAAAGTTCAAACTATTTTTATCCCTTCACTTTACTAAAACATTTTTTTTTTGTTAGTAAACTTTTTACCCTTCATAACATCATTCAAATATAGTACCTAAAAACCTCACTTAGTAAGCTAAATCTAGACAATTCTACAATGACGCAGACATACACAGGAAAGCCTGACCATAGGATACGTTTCTGGAGTACGGAGTAAAGAGGCATGCAGTGTTCATGTTTACCTGTCTTCATACGAACTGGTAGTCGGAGATTAATGGTCAAATTAAAAGTATCAATATTTCTACTTTTAGGTATACAAAAATAAGAAAATGATGACTATATAAACATATATATTTTCACTGAATATTGTGTACGTGTCTTCTGTATTTCCGTTTTGTTATATTGAGGTATTCTTAACTTTTTCTCTTTTTTTCATATATGATTGCATTTTTCCTTTGTTTCTAGACTGCTTCTTATGTTTTGATGCGCATACATAATTATCTATATTTCATATTGGTGTAAATATTTGTGTTTTCGACCAGCCATATCCTGTACACTAAAACTGTCTACTTACATTTTTAGCACCCTCCCCCTTTTCAATATTTTTTTTAACTTTAAAAGTTTTTCTGTTAGTGAGTCATCAGATATAAAATAGCAGTGAGTATTATAGATATAGCTAGTCTAATATAGTAAACAAATTTCTTTGGAATGATAAACCCTCTCAAAAGAATTTGAGTGGAACCCGCTACTTTCAGAAATACTATCAATTTTGATTGCTTCTGCAAATATCTGCCAAAGTTTCGTAATGAACATTGAAATATCAAATGGATGCTTGATTCCGAATCTTTTCCTGATAATTACATGATTTGTGGGTCTATTACAACAATTCTTCTGAAAGGGCAGGAAACATAGATATGCATCTTCAACTAAATCCAATAATAAAATAAAGCAATAACTATATTTGAGATGAATCATCATATTAAAACGTTTTTCATGACAATGTGTTATCTTTTCATCATCTTTTTCAGGTTAAAGATCAATTTACAAATAATAAATATCAATTATTGATTTCCATAATGGCAATTTACAAGAAAAACATTTCTATTTGATTCTTTCTTCTCTTTTTTTTAATCAACAAAAAAGATATTACATTTTCTCTATTTTTCATCGTTGAAAGATTTTAAACAAATTAAAACAAGAGTTTTTTTTCAGAAATTTTAGAAATTTCTATATGATGATTCTTCAATAAAGTAATAAATCTTACCTTCGAGCCCCTCTCGTTAAAAATGATTTCCACGTCTATTATTTTTCCAAACTGCTGCAAGAAAATTCAAAGTGTTAAAATTCAACCAGTTACATGTATATTCCATTTTTCATTTAACTTATTTTTTTCTAGAACAATGTTAATATGATTTTACAGTGAAATATTTCATACCCAGCTTAATAGATAACATAAAATAAGAGGTGTAAGGCTACCTACTGCCCTTATGGTCCTATCCTATTGATTGTTTTTTTCTATGGAAAAGTATATACATGTACTTTCAAACTGTTCCCTTTCAAACAAAAACACATTTGAATGTGCCCTTTCACTTAAACCCTACTTAAGTACAGTACCAGTCATTGACAAAATGTTGGTTAGAAAAAAAATTATACTGCATTCAAAAAGCTTGATCCTACTTTAAACATATAGATCTTCAGGAAATTGATTACAAATGAAAAACGAAAAAGATTTCCAATTTATTCTACGAAATAGAAAATCTTTATTTATAAAGCGCCAATGAAGGGACACTGATTGTTAATCAGAAAAGATTCCTAATCATCAAGTCTATAGTATCTCATCAATAAATAATCTGTTATTTGGCCAATACTGAACAGTAAATGGCATGTGAAGGTACCAGGTCAACTCTACTGTCAATCTGATCAACACAATAAAGGAAAATAGACCTATGACATGATGTGTATAATGAACTAAGTTACAGATATTGCAAGTATTTTGTACAAAAGTCAAATTTCATGGACTTCCTTTCAAAGTAATTATCTCGACAAAGACAAAACTAATAACTTTATGGTACTGATAAGGTTTTGACATGCAACCATACTATCACGGCACTTAAATCCATTTTCTATCGATTTTACCAACAGAAGATGCGATATAATTTAGATAGATCTCCTCCGCATTTTTTTAACCAAATAGTAATTGTTAGCTTTAGTGACTGAAAATGTGTGTCCTAAGGGATACAATTTAAATGTGAAAAGTGTGTGTTTTATTATTTACGAGACCAGGGAAAATAATTTACACTGAATTTTATCTGCCTCTGGCTTATGATGAAATTGTGTTGTAAAAATCAATATCTCTAGTAACATCTGCTATAGAGGGTTTACAATTATTTTCCCAAGTTACACATTAGGTCTTTCACATCAACACTGTTGGAGAGAAATAAACACTTTTCAAGTCATAAATGGGCATACTAATAAGGAGAAAATTGGTCATTTAAGAAATTGCCTCATTTCCTTTTTTTAAATGCCATCTGAATATATGAAACTGAAGCGTTAAGGGGATTATTTTCAAACATATTTAATTATTATTGAACCAGAAGAAAATGTCTTCCATTATTTATATCATGCCTTTGAACCTCCGTTTAACATTTTCATTCAAGATTATATGAGATACACATGTATTTTCCCCATCTGTTCATATTCATTATGTGTATTTACCAAAGATTTTTCCTAAACACCAGTGACAGTTGAGATTGATTCTAGGGTTGAAGTATTTTCAATGAAAGAACTTTAATGAGTAAGCTCACATACCATATGCACCTCCTAAATAAAAAGAAAAGAACCTTCACCCCCACCCCCCAAATTCTACAATCAAACTGTCTTTCAAATATAAAGGTAATATGTACCACTAGATATGACAGACTAACATACTGGAAATAGGACATTTTACTCTCTAAACCTTTGCTTTGAGGTTTATACAAGCAGGATAAAATAACTTGAAAAATTTAAATATTTCACTTGAAGCAGACTCGTATGATCTATATTTATCCTGCGGCAGAAAAACCAACACATTGAATTCAGGTCAAATGTTATGATACACTTCACCTTTACCTTATAAGTCATACTGAGTCAGTCATGGTACACATAAGTATATACTTAACAACCAAGTGTTCAAGGTTGATGACAGCTGTTATCATATGTTTGTTAACAAGTGTTTTAGCCTCAGGGTATATAAAATTATCATAAAAACATCATCAAATATATGACTGCTACAATGCTCTACTATTATCCGTTATTACATCTTTTTTGTACCTACCCCTAATAAACTTTTTAAATCTGCTTCTCTAAATCTAAATGGGATATTTGACACATGGAGACGCTTCGGTCCCGAGCCGTTCCCCTGTGATGCTGAAGATGTTGATTGGTTGGCAGAATCTGGCGACAAAGCTTCTCCACTCTCTAAATCTGTTTGCTATAAAAACAAAAAAAAACATTCTTATAAAACCGACAAGCAATGTAGCAGTATGTTGCTACTCAAGCAAATAAACTGACAGCTAGAAACTTTCAAGTGCTTCTCTTAGACGTGTTGCCTTTTTTGAAATTGTGTACTTAATGTTTTTGGTGAAGTTTACAAAGTCAAGCTTTTTTATTTGGGGATCCAAAAAACCAAGACCCTTACTGATGCAAATTTGATGTAAATTCTTTAAATAAGGGGGGGCAAGGTCAGTTTAATGTTTTTGAGGATGGATTAACTTCTTTCTCACTTGTTTATATTCAGGATAATGAATTTTTTCGTCTCTCAGACTCTTTTTTCCAAAATACAACTATTTGTCCTTTAAAATCAAATCAAACTGTAAGCAATTACTAATCATCATACATTCTTCTCTGCTTGACTTTTTTTTCTTGCTCCAAAACCCACTGATTTCAGCAAATAACAGAATCAAAGACATCATAAATCATGAATGTTATTTAGTATTAGATTGTCTTCAGGGATAGTTTCTGGTATCAAAAATCAATAGGAGAGTCAAAAGAATTATTCTGCAGCCTTGAATAGGTTTGTGAAGAGTCATTCAAATATATACTTTTTGGGGAATAATATTGTTCGAAAATTTTAAATTCCAATAAACTGACAGTAAAAATATAGAAATCTATACAAAACTATTTGCTAACAACAAGGCAAAGAAATCGTCCATTTTCTTTTGTGCAAAGTCAGATTCAGATGATAAATTTGAAATAAATTGGACTGCTTGCCATCTCTTGTGCAGAAAAAAAACATCAAACCAGATGAAGTGTAAAAGATCAATGTGAAATATAAATGTAATTGCAGGAGAAAAAAAATATGTTGAGGACTTTAATGGGAAAAACAGAATCGGCTTTCATTCCTGGATATCATTAGCCATCTTATAAACAGGACATTTAATCAATCGGCTTTTTATAGAATAATTTCTGTTATTGTACAATAAAGACACTCACTTCCGCAATCAATAGAAAAACACAGACAAAAATGACCGAGACTTAACACTTATCCCATATTACAATATTCATGGTTCATTGTACGATTTCTAACTCTTTCTCTCTTTAATTATCCGGTTATCAATATAAGATAGGACTATACTGTACACATGGGGATTTTCGCTATTTTCTAGATATGAAACAAAATATTGTTCTGACATGCAAGTATTATTAAGTTGATGTACAGTTATGACACACATGGGGAAAAGACAAATATTAATCGATACCAATATTACTGGAAAATAATATAAGTGCAAAATATTTCCTAGGGAGCACAGCAATTAACTTAGCGAGAGGAAAAGAATTAGAATGTAAGCAATACTAGCCAGCCAGCAAAAGCTAATCTGACTATAATGTATATTAGAAAGTATCCTCCCACCTACTGGGTCACTTTTATATTGTGTGGAAGTTTTGTGTGTGTGTGTGTGCTTACAAATGAAGTAATATATGTTCAACCTAATTTGCATATCTATATTAGTATAATCTATAGTTAGATCTATATGTAATACAATATTCTAATTACATCTATATATAAATACACTTGGCAAAATATGTAGCATAATCCGCCACCAACATAAAACTGGAGCTAGCGCTAAAATAAAAGTTAAATGCCAAACTCCAACCTTTTAACAAAGATGGAACCTTAAGTGCATAGAATTCAGATCTAAATTAAATTCTATAAGAAAATTTAAGAACATAATCTCCCTCCCTTTCAAACAATTTGCTAAGGTATTTTATCAGATTCTAGTGCTTGTAAAAGATTGGAGTGAAATATTATAATTCTGAAAGGCAAGTTTGTGCTGCAAATACTGGTATAATGCAGGATGAAATATAACTTGAATGCCAAAATAGTATATTGAGTTTAGTCAAAATGCAAATTCCTATGTCTGTTCAATCATGGCATTGAACTTATTATAAAAATCAAAACGCAATCTCTGTATTTCTGTATTTTTATTTTGTTTGTTTAATTTTTTTAATCAGTTTTACACACTTGTATTTGACTCAATTGAAACCCTTTTTTTTCAAAATATGTGGTAAAATGCATATAATATGTTTGGCATACAAAATATATTTCAGTGTAAGAAAGACTGGATAAAACTCATCTTCTTTTTTTTAAATATCATCTAGCTATGACTAATAATTTAGGAAATAAGTGCAGTTTTAGATGTTTAAATTGGGAAAAATTGTTATTCTGAACTTTTCTGAAAGCAATTTCAAATAATTTTATGCTATAATCAGCCATTTTATCCAATCTCCCTGCATAATTTGGAAGTTAATATGGAATTAAACAATAAAAAATTTCCCTCGATCTCTGACTTTACCACCACAGCTTCGAATGACAGATAATCTATACGGAATACAAATGTTTCCAATTAGGGATAAAATCAGTTAGATCTCTCAACTTTAGAAAAAGGCGGACTTCTATATAATTGTCTGTGTATATTTCATTTGATGAAATGGTAAACTCAGAGATAGTAGTTCAATTAATAATAAAATTAGAGCATGCAATTATGATTTGATGGAGTGATGATAAAACCTGCTGTCCAATTCCAAGCTGCATTTCTTCATAGTGAGATGTTGGCATCAATATATTCAACGGCTGACCCTAAAATATGATAGACAAACAAGCATGGTTAGGGTACATCTTGTGAACCAATGGTGTTGATACAAAAATAAATGTACAAAAAATGCAATTTACATATTTCTATTTAAATGAAGAAAAAGATTGGCTAAGTGTTCTATAAGACACTGACAACTAAGAAAGGTTTTCTTTCATGACTGAGGGTTGTCACTTATGTATAAGACCAGCCATTGACTTAAAGGAGAAGACAATTTTTATGATGAATTCATTGGCATATGCTATGGAACTGGGATATAAAAATGATGTAACAAAATTGTCCTGATAATAAAGTTCAACATCAAAAAAATAGTTTAATAGTAAACACAATGTTTTTCATTTAAAAGTTGAAAAGTCAATGAATGTGGAAATCTCGTGAAATTTTATTTTTCCATATTCGAAAATTGAATAAAAAGTTTGTGACTTTGGAGACCAAATAGCTATCCCCAGAATAACCCCCTAAATATCTTCCAAATTCTTGCCTTATATGCAAGATAAATGTAAGTTGTAATATCAATTTTACACAAAAAGATTAACCTATCATGGTTCTGTATAAATTAATATTAATTTCATATCCTTATTTAACTGTTTATCATATTTCACTACACATATTCATTGCACACAAAACTATATCAAAATATCCAAACCTCAGCAAATTCTTAATTTCTAAGATATTGAGAGAACCAATTAAAAGAAATCATAAAATATTTGACCTTTAAACCCATCTTAATGGACGAATGCATAAAAGTTTTCATCAAACTCTAAATTAATAGATGAAAATGATAAGAAAATTTTTCTAACAAAGAAACTTTTTTTTCTAATTTCGTGCACTGTACACGATTGCATTACCACTTAATGCTTGCTAATGAATCCTACACTAAAAGCAACATCATGAGACTTCCTCTGGCCTCTTGAGATTTTCCTAGTACACATGATACAATTGACCAAGCTTCTTAACACAAACAGATGGGCTAAACGACAAAAAAAGATCAAGTGTTACATGACTCACAGGAGGTTTTATAAAACGTTTCTTTTTTGTGTTAGATGATAGATTGTAATGAGACTATGGGAAAGGGGTGAAGGTTATTATCCATAAATGGATTCAGCTGTCAGTCTGATTAGAAAGTCCACACACAACAAACAAAACATTCTATATTTTTTTTCACACACATAATTTACAAACTGTATCAATTTAACATTCATTTTTAAATAGATTGGACTGTTTTTGTTACATTCTTCAAAAGTTAAAATTGTTCTTTACCAAAATTTGGTATATTGTAAATAGATTTTTATAATTTCCTCTTTTCACTCATTAAGCAGGAGTTATCTCCCTCTATCCTTGAGTTGATCAAATTAAATATCATTTACATACTCTCAATCCAAAACAAATTCTATCATGAGAGAAGCTTTTGTTCAGTTTCCAGTAAAAATTACTCAGCAATATTTCGTAATAGAAAATACATGCTCAGAAGGGAATAGCTACACGAATTCGTAAATTATTTAAATAAGGTGAAAAGAGGGAGAAGGCAATCAAAAGACTGATACAGTTTGCAATTACTTATTAAAATAAATGTGCTTATCTTGGAAGCATAAAGCCATTTATAGACTTTGTATTTCCAAATCAATGAAAATCAAACTTTAAATTGTTGCATGTTACTAGTAATTTTTTTCAAAAAATCAATTTCTAAAAAGATCCAATGCAAACACAAACTAAAATTAAAGCCAAAATGCATAGCCTGGTATGAAATTAAAAACAAAGTTTTATAATACCAATTAATGCCAGCATGTTGACATTAATTCTTAGGTCAATCAACACCATTGTCAATTTATGTATTTCAGTTTGTTATATTTTGGCACTGATGACACATGATCAAATTTTCCAGGTGAACCAGTCCACATGACAGTGATGTTACAAATTTTCAATACATTAAAAGTCAAATTTAATTTTCACATTTTTTTTTTTTTTAACAAATTTAGTATTTGAATGACGATTCATACACCTTTGGAAAACTTGACCATGTAAGCCTTTTCTGTGTTAACTGCAAAACTTCTCCTAGTTAATAATATAATAAACATGCAAAAACCTATGTGCTTGGGTTAAGTTGCTGCTACCATCACCGCAAATCTTCAGCACTCTTCATGCTAAGAAAATTAAGTATTTAACGTACATTTATCGACCTGGCTCTTACCGTCTGCTGTTCAATCCCACCATTGGGAGTGACGGCAGTCGTGGTAAATGTTGATTGTTCTGTTTTTAAAGGTGATGTGCCTTCCGATGAAGCCACTGGCATGGTACCCTGACTAACCACTACTTGTTGATAATCCTGTAAACCTGCTTCTGTCAGGCCAGGTTGGGTTAAACCTGCCTGGGCAAGACCGGCTTGGGCAAGTCCAGCTTGGGTAAGTCCGGCTTGAGCTACATGTAGGCCAGCTTGGGTTAGGCCTGCTTGTGTTAGGCCTGCTTGTGTTAGTCCGGCTTGTGTTAGACCAGCTTGGGCAAGGCTTACTTGTGTAAGCCCTGGTTGAGCAGCAAACTGGTATGTTGGTGGCATTTGACCCTGCACCATGTGCTGCAAAGAGAAAATTACAGAATATAACAAAACGGTAATTTAAAACCATCAGTTTTAAAAAATATAACCTTTTAGTCTAAAAATTATGAACAAAAAGTAGAGATCTATTTGTAACAACAAAAACGTCCTCACTTTTGAATTTAAGTCAATGTACTTACATGAATAATTAAATATATTTTTCACATCAAAACTTGAAATATAAAATGTTAAACTATCTTTCACACTTTAATATAGATAAGACTTGAACTGTAGTGTGTATTTAATGACAGTTTCCTGTTTTCCCTGGTTCATATAAAACACACTTCCTGAATAAAAGGATAAGCTAAAACAAAATCCAACTACATATATAAACACACACTTCCTATGTATACACAGAAATAACATTCAAACAAAATTACCCACAGGCAATCTAGATACAAATTTATATATATATTTACCATCATGGTTAGCGGAGAATATGCACAATTCATATGTAAATCAAAGTCGCAGTTGTCAAAAATTATTTTTCACTACACAATCATCTATTGTTAAAATGTACTGTTTTTGTTTTGTTAGAACAATTTGCCAATTGCACTAGTGATATTAGATTTCTGCTGGTAGCCCTCATTCACAGAATATATTCATTACAAAATTAACATTTAACAAAGCTATATAATAGCTACCATTTGATAGCTGCCCAGCTCAATATTATCCAGATATTGTAACTTTGCTAATATGAACACTCCCTGAAGATTAACAGAATTAGACACAATTTCCATCAGAATTCCCTAAACCTAGTAGTATAGGTCAGTTTATGAGTCTGATCAAGGCTTTTCCAATTTCAATAATTGCATACTCATAACTCTTGGGTTTTGGATAATATAAATTGCCAACTTGGCCATTTTTGACCTTTTCATTATGTTGTGACAAAGAGAAATGGACTTTTAATGAATATTGACAACTCTATTTCTCTTTTTGCATTTCACATAGACATATGGTTGCATCATTTAAATTCTTAATTGGTTTAATTACATAATTCTGTTTTAACATCTACAATTTTTACAACAAGATGATACACAATGAATTATAATCACTATTATCTAATCACTAATCAGGTTTCATTCTAATATGGCTTTCCCAGATACTTCAATAATAATTCAAGTATCATAAATTCCCAGTGCAGTTTGTACATTAGAGCTAGAAACAGAATCAAATCAGGGTTCAATATTTATGAACAATGCTTCTAGTTCAATGTGACAGAACATCTGTTAAGCCAATTTGTAATACAATGTACATACAACAGATGCCAGGGAGGCACATCAAATTAAATTTATAAATATTAAGCCATGTTTTGTATCACAAACTTCAAATGTATTTTTTAAATTCTATTTTTTTTTTATTTTTGTTGTTTGAAGCCACTTTTAAGCACTGCATTAAGGCTATTTTGTGGCGGCCAGTTTTTATTAATGGAGGAAGACGGAGTGCCTGGAGAAAACCACTGACCTTTGATAGGAAAACTGACAATCCTAGTCAATAATAGCATTGGAGTCGGTGCACCTGCACGAGCGTGGTTCGAACGTACAACCTCAGTGTTGACTGGCTTAAGTAACTACTTTGACCACTTGGCCACCAAGGCCCCTATTTTTTAAAGTTATGCTCTTGTTTCTCAAATAGGATACTCATCAAATTAATTTTTTAAATATTAACTAAGCAATGTTTTGTATCAAAAATTTCAAATGTATTTTTTTTAAGTTATAAGTCTAATGACCTAATATTTCTCAAATAGGAGGCATATCAAATTAAATTTATAAATATCAAGGATTTGTATAGTCTTGTATTGTCTTACTATACAAATCCTTGTACATGTTGTAAATATTGAGCAATGGTTTTTATCACAAACTTCAAATGTATTTTTTTTTAAGCTATGCCCTACTTATTGAAATTAAGTATCTTCTATTTTTACCTTTTGAAAAGTATCTGATAATGTATATGATATAATACTCTCATGTAGTACACCTTATCAGTTATGTAAATTAATACAAAGATAATTATATATATATAGGAAACATCTGTTGTCCATTATTAGTGTATTAAATGGGCTATCAATTTATTAGGGTTTTTTTAATTAAAAATATATGTATATAAATTTCTGTTTCATTTTTCAATAGCAAAATGAGTAACAGAATGTAAATTTAAATGATTATTTTGTCACTTTGAAAAGAAAATGATGATGTATAAATACCATTAGTGAAGAAAGAAGCAAATTATAGTTATTTTGTATTTTAGGCCAAAAATAATCAATGGCATCTTATTTTGTATTACACAACAGAGAAAGAAGAGAAAACAAGACACATAATTACCCTGTTACAGAGAGATAGAACAAAATAATCTTGTAAATAGACAAACAATTGAGAATCTGAATAGGTCTTCTTTCCAAAATTCCACTACATAAATCTATAATTTACATATTCATCAATAAGAGAAAATCAAGTTTATATGAAATGGGGCCAGTAAATAAACATGCAAACCCCTTTGAGACCCTCCTATCATGCTGGTCTGACTAGACAATTACACAAAGGGAAATGATTTTATGACTTTTAGTCATTGATTTACATATATACACTATTGGATGGTTTAAGATCATAAATCTTTGATTTGTATGTGATATAAGTGTGTAATTAACTAATTGTTTATTGATTTGTATAGAATGGTTTGTTTTTATCACTTTTGTTCAGGAAATATTAACTTAATAACAGGATCAATTAGGTTATATTTTATTTGCCACAGTTTGTATACAAAATCTGTGATAAATAAATAATGAACTTGAAGATTAAGAAAACTGACTGATTACCAAACAATATGAATAGTCTATGGAAATAATTTCTTAAAATGACAAGTAAAAATAAATATTAAGATGCACTTCTTCCTGCATCTGATGTCTCACAATTAACATCATTAAAATAATTCCATAAATAAAACACTTTTCAAAACCTTACTTATTATCTTGAGTTGTGTGGAATTTCGAATAGAATTTCTACCATTATATGTGGAAAGTCACAGACTATCAGAAACTATTAAATAATGATAAACATCAAGCATCTTCATGTAAATACTCAGGCCATATGAGAAGAACAATGGAAACCAAATAAATTTGAGTGACTCAAGTCCAGTCACTTCTTCCACAAGAGGCATCAGTTTGTAATAATTTTCCCCTGAAAATTGTGATGATTTATTTAAGGTTCAATAACTATATCCAGAGACATATAATACAATTATTATTTGTCTCTGCTATATCTAATAGAATTTTGATCTTAGATGTTGTCCCAGGTTGATACTAATACATTATAATTAATCAACGTTTAAAAACAAAACAAATTCTAACATTTTCCATTTATTTAAAATTTTAAAAGTGAACTATTCCCAGATTTCGTAAGAAAAGTCAAATAACTTCTAAATTTAAATAAAAATCCCCTTTAGATAATTTAAATTATTTAAAAAATCAACAAAACATAAAATTATCTAGTCTGAATGGAGGAATGTTCCTATTTGAATTTCCTAGTTCAAAAAATACTGCAAATAATGAAGTACATCAATTACGCATTTAATTTACAACAAGGTTTGATAGATTAGTAATTTCTTTGACAATTAACCAATCAATCATCAATCAAAAGACACAAACCTGTTTAATGTGAATTGGATTGGTAATCAATGCTGTACTTCCTAGAACCATTTTAATGTGTGTCTTCAAAACTATCTGTTAAAATTTCTGTTTTTCTCCTACTTTTAAGAAATCACTGAAAAGATGCTGAGTATTGACCAATCAAAATCTTTGCAAACTGATTGCTGCTGACCAGAAAAGAGTTGATGAAAGTCAATAAATAAAGATGACATGGACTTCCTCTCTTAATTTCATAATCCACAGATATAAACAAAAAAACATTCACACCCCAGGGGGTTCTAATAAACAATGTCAATAAATACACTCCCAACAGTTCAACTCATCAGCAATTGCCTGACACAGTTACACATCAAAACCAAACAGATTTGACAGGAAGGCTTTGCCCCTTAATAAATAATGTATATACATCAACTACATGTGACAGCACTCAATATACACAAACATACACAGATTTTTCACACCCTATATTACACTTTACTACTTAATACAAATACTGTTTTGTTCATTTTACTTAAAATCTATTTTGGTACTTGTCATCAGCACTTAATCTAATGGGAGTTTGTTTCCATGGAAATCATATCTCTGTTGAATAAAATTTTGAGCCAGTTAAATAATGGAAATTTATTGATAAAATGATGATATAAAAATTAAATTGCCACATAAATATGTATCTGATTATAATATTTTAGTTTTATTACTTAATTATGCATGTAGAATGTGGCTAAATTTTTTATTTGTTTGAAGAAAATGCAAACATTCTGCCTTAAGCTGACAGCAGCTTATCGGTATTTGAACAAAAATAAGGAAGTCAGACCCACTTATTTGCTTTGTATATAGATGTGTAATATCAATGCATGACAAAAAAGAAATAGTTATCTATGCTTGAAGGTTAGTCCTACTAATCATATTTATCAGAAAAAAAAAATGAAACTTTACATAGTTGGTCTATGAGTAAACAGAGTATATATCATGTATAACATAACACATGATGCTTATTTCTCTTTTTTTTTCTCTCAATAATAAAACCATATTTTTTTTAATGGTGAATACATGAATGTGGCTTTAAATTTTACTTCCATGGTAGACTATACGTTGACATATATGTTAGGTCCTAGACTGCATGTTGTCATTGTTTTATTTATGGACTTCATATGAATTATCAAAATGTTAAGAGTCTATTTAAAATTCTAGGATGGGGGAGTGCTTTGAATCAACTTCATCACAATAGTTACCACCCTTTTATTTAAAATTCATCTAGAAAAACAAATTCAGGAAATCAACAACCCCCAGGATCTGAAATCACAGAAATTTTTAGCAATATTTTTTTTAAGTAGTAAGAAAAACTCCAAACAAAAATGTGACAGATATCGAAGAACATTACTATAAAGGCACATTATGCAACTCTCCAAATGTCTGCAATTGGTTAATCTATTTATACCAGCACACATCATGTAATATGGTATGTAGATGATACATGTACTATTAACTGTGACATGGACTACACAGAAATTTTATAAACCTAATCTTCTTTACCTGTCGCTTTTACTTATTTACCACTCTGTAACTTTCAGTTGCACATATCTTTATGGGATATACTCTAATTTAAAGTCAAAATCATATTCAAGTTGTTGACAGTCAATGATTTATTGTGATTGCTTTAGCTGCACCAGGGCAAACAAAGGGTATATATATCAGGACCTGACTGTAACAGCCAATGAAGAAGTATCTCCCTGAGAAATTGATTGCTTTAGCTGCATCAGAGCAAAAGAGGCCATTGACATTCAAAAAAGAAAGCTCTCTCTGAGACATAAATCCAACAGAAGCCTTCAACTGAGATTCTAGCTCAGTTGGACAGTCTTTACGATGAACTGTTAAATCTACAGGCCCGGAGCTCAATTTTTGCAAATTTTTAGTTACAATGTAGATGCTGTTGGCCTGTAAGTATGATTTTTACAGGCCCGAGAGCAATTTTACAAGCCTGGGCTGTCTGGGCTGCCATTCAGCGTGAAGACTGGTTGGATATTAAAAGCTCTTTCTTGGACATGAATTCTTAGAAAGTCATAAACTAGTAAGTGCGAAAAACTATTTACAACTTAAACTTTACAAGACTAAAGGGCATCAAAACAAGCAAGCTGGAGACAGCCTCAATCAAAACTACACACAAGTTGTCAACTTAACTTCACAAGAGCATTTTTTTGTGCATTTCTATTTAATAATATAATGTTTAGACTGAAACTCTTGTTTTTCTATCTTCAGAACAACTTTCTTCACATTTATGACGACAGTAAACATGGTAAAGGAAAAGAGAAATTTGGGTCTAAGAATAGCCCCTAAATAAAATGTATTTCAAACCTACATGCCTAATTCACTTATTTGAAAGTGTGAAGAGTGATTTCAGTAAAATGACTCAAAAGTAAATCATCCCCATAAGTCTACCACTTGATGAAGAGATTAATAAATGTTATGTCATAAGTACATGTACAATCCTATAGATGAAAATGATATTTTAATACGCAGAATGTTATAATCCTTGTCCAAAATAATTTTTGACACTTACAAAAATGTTCTCTATTAATCATTGTTAATGAAGTCATGCCAAAATACCTTTTTTTTTTCTTAAAATGCATTAATGTCTAATGATTTCATTACAAATTGCAAGTCAAAGCCTCTGCTTTATATGATTGCCTAAGAACTGTTTACATAACTTAAAGAATTTTTATGAAGAATTAAAACATGGTCACAGATATAACTTACAGTGCTGACACATTAGCCCAAACATACCCTCTCCCATAATATTGCAGGTAAAAATAAATGACATTCCAAGGTTGTATATCGGCCAATATTAGACAATAAATAAATAAATATCTGGGTTTGAAATAGTGTAATTATTTTTCCAGTTATTTCAGCTCTTCAAAGTGCATACAAGTCTTCTTTATTTTTACGAAATGGATATGAAATATTTGGTCTTAAGCATCACTAACTTGTGGTTCCAATTAGCATCTTGGGCATCAAATTGGCACTGATTATGATATTGTGAGTCTCAGACAGGTACATCTGTTAAGTACTAAACTAGTTTATTTAAACCTCCAAATACATCATGGAGTTAATAAAAAAAAAGTTAAAAATATTCATGACCTCATTTGACTATGAACCCATGTAATCATTTATCATACTTGATATTGTTTTTTTTTCATAATGTAAATTTATATCCATGATGCAATGAAATTCTAGAAAAAGAAAAAAGTAGTGTACTGTTATGTCTAGAAAACTCTTTATTTAAATACTAAGGATTATTGTAACTTTTATTATTTGCAAATTCAACCTTTTTGTCATGGGGGTCCATGATTTCCATCCATGTTGCAAAGATAATTGACATTTTCCCAGTGTCATACTAAGCAGAGCTTTCAAATGTCAAAAACTTATTATTATTCACAATTCTTCAATTCCGTGACCCTCATTTTTTGTAAACAAACAAAAAACGTTAATTTTTCTATTTATAAATTTGTGACGTAGAATCAGATTACAAACCTGAATTCTGGAAGTGGCAGTGCAGAATGTATTTGGCAGAGGAATCTTCTTCTGCGATGATTGAGATAATATAGCCATGTACATGTTTATCAAGCCTGCCATCATTCCTATCTATTCCATTGATCTTAAACACTCCTGATTTTCTGGTTGCCATGACAACCTTCATCAGAAATCTGGTGAGATTTCAGATTATAAACATCACACATGATGTATGTCACCTGTTTTTTAAGTTAAATGTTTTTGAAGTGACTGATAAGAGGTTCAGTTTCGGTACAAAATATTGTATAAAATTTTTTCCTTTTTTTTTCAAAAATTTTTTTTATTTGAGATTATGTGTACTGAACGTTTTTGGATTCTTTATAAGACCTTTTTAACAGTTTTGAAAATTTAATATATAGATGTAAGCGCAACTGTGAAAATTTCATTAGCCGAAACAATGGAAATTACAGAAGTACATTTATGTAACATGTGACCAACTTTATCTTTATTTGTTTTTGTCAAACTGCAAAAATACTATCCACAAAACAAAACACAGCATTCCCATTATTCTATGAAGCGTCAATATGTCTGGTTCCAATACAGAATGAAGTCTTACAAATTGATTTTCAATGTACATGAAAGTTATCATTACTTATCCCAAAACCTCTGAAGTATTATTCTAACTCAATATTACTTCCATGTTCTAACTAACAGATACTTGAAAGGGCAGTGAAACATTTATAATGTTTACAACATTTGATTTCAAAGAATATGATACAAGTGCAAAAAAAACCCACAAAAGTTGAAATATTTGATGCGCAAAAAAGAGGCACTCAAAAACAGAACTCTCAACTTCAAAAAAAATCTTAACTCTACAGAACAAAAATATGAACCTTAAAATTGAATTACAAATAAGTAAAATCATCTATTAAAAAAATCTTTACAAATCTTTTGTTAGTTCAACTTCTGACATCTGCTTCCATCTTGCTGGAATGTTTTTGTGTATTTGTAACACGTGTCATAAACAACAGCTTTAAAACTACACATTCAATAACTTACATACATCTAAATATAATGTAAACAATAATGAAAAATATTACCAAAGGTTTAGCGCCTATGGGAGCTCCAGTCCACATCATTTGATTCATATTCATTTCGTCTAAAACTTCACATACGTCAAAATTTTGAAACTTCCACATATACCAAGGTTCAGAATAGCATCTGGTTTAAATTAACCATTTTGCTCTTCCTTGGGTCATATGATAGTACCACATCCAATGAAAGGGGGTGTAGATAAGTAAAATCTGACTAATAGGGTATACCATAAGTTCTCAGATACAATTTAGATACATTAAAGCCAAATTTTATGATTAGTATGCTAATTAAATGGTTTTTTTTTGATGTAGCTAAATGTCAAAATAATTTTATCAAGTCAAAATTGCAGCAATTTGCATATAAATGATGAAGTCACTTCATCATAACCAACCTCTGAAATAATGGCATCTTCTGCATTTATCAGAAAATTGTTTCTGTCATGACCCCATGTTGATTTTCTTCAGAAACCTGATACCCAGTCAGGTTTTATCTTGGCATGATATCACTATCTGTATTTATTCAACATCTTTTATACACACATACCCACAAATCTCTGTTAATTGCTTCCCAATCATTGTTTTTTGATGGAAAAATCTTTTGATTTACTTCAAACACTGGATACATTCCACATTCCTTATTTTGGACAGGAGAACCATTTCCAAAACACAAGCAGACGACAGTCTGCACATGACCAAAAAGTGAAATATACATCTTGTCAATCAAAATTTTCAGGTCAATTCTTTTTTAAAGTGCATGTTATCATGTCTATTTCTTATGACCTTTGTTGACACTCAGGTTACAATAAAGATTAAAAGGTTGGGGTTTAATTAGAAAGAAAATGAAATTTTGTTGCAGAAGAAAAGCTATTTATGGCTGAGTAAGAAAATTAGATCAATTCTAATTGAATTATCAAACTGAAGTAATTGAAACTTTTAGCTGGGCTAAAAATCAATGTCACCTTGTTTGTTTTGAAAATTTCAACCTTACATTTGTTTATTAAATGTCAAAATAAGATACATTGAGATCATGAAAACAAACACCATTGTTCAAATAAAAGATGGTTGAAAGAATATATAGTTAAAACACACCCAAGTATCCATTTATATGAGAAATGAAAATAATTTATTTGTAAAAAATTCAGAACATTTTAATTTAAAAGATCTATTGAATATCTTAAGGTTACTAACACAAACAGTGTATTCTAATGAAATTTTCATAGGAATAAAATCTTTCTTGTCTTTTCATCATTATGCATTTACTTGAATATATATATTAAATAAAAGTTCATTTGAACCTAAAGTACAACTTTTTACACATTGTAATTGTATGTCATAAAACAATGACATTGTATAAATTTATTTACTATCACTTCCTCAGGATCAAATGCACTTTACAAAAATAAACAAATTTAATAAAAATTCACAAGGAAGAGGGAACAAACATTAAACTTCACAAAGCGGGGGGGGGGGGGGGGGGGGGGGGGGGGGGGGGGTTTTCAACTCTATTAAACAAAGATTTTTTTTTCAAAATTTAACTCTATGAGGTATGAATAAAAAATCTGGATTCAGAAATTTTTTAGTCAACTGCATGAACAGAATATTTTTTCAGAAAAAAAAAACTAAAATCCAGTGACAGATCCAGGTGTAGGGTTCCAGGGTTTGGACCCCCCCCCCCCTCTTTTTTGGACGACCAATGCATTTGAATGAGGACATGTTGTTGGAACCCCCTTTATCCTGGGTTAGGGACCCCCTTTTTAAAATGGCTGGATATGCGCCTGTAATCCCATCCCCCTTTTTTATAGTTAAAAGGTCTCTCCCTTATTGTTATGGTAAGATTCGAGACTTGTTCTTCAAGATTGGGACTTACAAATCAACTCAACTTGAGGTGAAAGTCACCAGAGATCTTGCAAATAACAAAAAAACCCAACTTTATCTCTGATCTTTTCACAGCACTAATATCAACAATGACTGTTGAAAATTCAAATTTGAAAACAAGAAAGAAAACGTTCACATTCAATCATTTCTAATAACAACAGGTCTTTGTCAAAATGCACATTTTATACAAAATTCTCATATTCATATAGGTGCAAAGTTATATATAATCAATTATTGATCTACGTAAAGTTTTTTCAGTACACCTATTGTTATATATTGTAACTTTATCGCCTGAATCAATCTAATTTCCCAAGAACTAACAAAACTATCAATTTCATAACTCGTAATGAGTTTAAATTTAACAATCAAATTTTTATCCCAAGTTCTAATTTGGTATAAAAGAGTCTAGTTGGGTTTATATAATTTTATGGTAATAAACACGAGCCCCCTATTCAAACACCTGTCGATCCAAAGAAAGATACCTATGAAGAACCATGAATCACTATACAAGCTTTTTGTGTATTTAAATCTGTAAAGTTAGTCAAGGGTCAGTAATCCATTTTAAGGATGTTTTTCCAGATCAATGGAGGTCTAGGTATCTATATCTCAAAACAAGAAAAAGTCAGTTATCTTTTATCAATACAAGACAAGATTAAAACTAATGAAGATCTTTAATTTATTTAAATAATTTTAAGATTAGGGAACAGACACATTCATCAATCATGAATGCTTAGTGGCAAAGAGGTTAAGATTAGACAAGAATTAAACATGTTCAGTAAGTAAATATCCATGTATCTTTAATTAACCTAGACCCACATGGAAGCACTCTTGCAAATGGATACATGAAGTTATGCAAACTCACATATGTACATGTGTACAAACGGACATTTGAAGAGGCCAGAGAGTAAACAAAATCATCAGCTAAAGAGATAACCATGGCAACTAAGAAGCCTGGTGTATTTTTCTTAAACAAAGTGGCTTAAAACAAAGTTTTGCAAGTGGAAGGGTCTAAACATTAATTAAATTTTTTACTACACTTCTATGGCTTTTAGACAGATCAGACTTTTGCTAGGGGAACACTTTTAACATTAATTAAATATTTTAGCATACTTCTTACATAAACATAACTTCTGTTTGAACTTTAAGGTTGTTAATTATTTATTTTTGCTTGACAAGGGGGTCTAATACTGACATTAGTGAATTATTAATCAACATAGATCCAAAGAAACACTGCCAAGAATTTGAAGGAGTAAGACTGGTAAAACTACACACCTCTTTAGTCCATTTACAAAAATAAGATTTTTTAAAAAAAATTTTGCATAACTCTTTTTCCTTGAAGGGCTGCCGTCATACCATTTGAGTTGTGATATCTAATGTCAGGATGAAATTTAAAGACTGTTAAATCGTAACTTTATTAGACGATAAAATGACTAACATGAACAATAAACTGATGAGGAAAGTAAGGGAGGCAACTGCATACCAAATTTCACAGCTTAATTTCTACATAATTTAGCTTAAATAAAAATTCAATTGGTTTTTAATGGCATAATTCTCACAATTTGAAAGCCAGCGTGACAAATTCAAAACAGTTTAATGGCTTTTTTTTGTAACATTAAACATGTCAAATAGTACATGTATAATTATATTAATGTAGCAAATTGACAGATGATTATAGTCAAATGTCTCTATAGTATATAAATGTATCTTGATTTTTTTTCTTCTTCTAAAATGTGTCAAATTTAGTATTAAGTGGATTTTCTAAGTCTACCTGCATTTTTCTGACCCATTAAGTCCAAGTCAATGAGATAAACCGAAAATCCTATCTTTACTGATAGGGTTATTGAAGAAAGTTTTACAGGTAAAATGTACTACAGATTGACCTACGGAAAATTGTCACCTGTACGACATCGTCACACAGTCATCTACATGGTATAACTTTCACTTGTATAACCTGGGGCTGTTTATCTACATTTCCACCATATAATTACTGCGCCATGTCTACTTTCTTGCTCATAAAATGCCTATCTGTTGTGTAAATACAGTCAAGACTTCCACTGAAAAGCCACGATCCACCCTTTCCCCTACTTGAGCTTGAGTAAATAACGGCACACACTCTTCAACTAAACATCAATAGACCCAAATCTCTCAAGTTTTCACCTTAGCGAATTAATGATTGAATAAAAAACTGGGGTTTCTTATCTAAATCGAAGTTAAATCTTTGAAAAACAAACATGAAATTAGTTTACAGATATATTAAACAAACAAACTGTGATCGTTTCTTATGACAATGAATTCAACGCTAATTAAATCGGGGAAAAATAAAATTGATGGATGTCTCTTTCTCACAATAGCCTCCATTGTTAAATCAATGTTTCAGCTTCATCAAAATCCTAATCACAGGTAAAAATCTTACCTGAGAATACATTGGTGAAGCGAGTATCATCCTTCTAAGACTATGATGTTACAATTATGAAAAAATAATCCATATCCACACTTTTAATTTTAACACGTCCCTGAATTTTCACCAAAATACAAAAAAATATTGTCCTTCAAAGTCAAACAGTACTGTATCCGTCCATGATTTATCAACGTCAACAAATGATGTCGTTTCAACAATGCAGATCGTTTCACCTGGATGGGGGACACAGGTAGGAATGAAAATCTCCCAACAACAATACTTAATTGTCGACCGCTATCAATAAAAGTGGCTTGACCATAAATATATAACAATTTATCGGTATATAGTTTTATAAATTGTAGGTAATAAGTGAAAGTCTCCAAACCTCTCTCTCCAGGATACAGGTAAAAACGACAAAAATGACAAACAGGTAACACAGCTGACTAAGTTGACAGGTGTAAAATTACCAGAAACCGATCAGCCGCGGCACAATAGATCTTTAATTGATTATCATCCTTTATCAATATTGGATTTTATGATCAAATACTAGAGATTTTTGTAGAAGATAATTGCAAAAGTCAAAACTAATGAGGACTTTATGTGTCACAAGGGGAAACATAACTGTAGAACAAAAATTACACAAGATAAAGGGGGAAAAAGAGTTCATGACCTTAAAGTTAATTTTAAGCAGATTTGAAAAGAAATTTTTATTATTAAACATGTACATGTACAAAAAAACAAAAAAAGCCCATTTTTCATTTATACACTGTTTTTTGTTCATATAACTTGAAAATTTCAAAACTATTTAAAATCAATGTGAAAAAGAAATCATCAAAAAATCTTAAAATTTAATTTAGAATTTTTTCACACTTAAAAGAAAATTAACATGTTAAACACAAATAGACCTTACCATCATATTTCTTTAGAATGTCTTGAACAGTCCTTCACACAAAACTTTCTGTATTTAATTATCCACATACACTCGTACAAAATAACCTACTCCCCTGTTTGAGATGGAAGGGGCCATTTATCACTACTATTCCTCTGAGGTATATATCTATCTGATATAATTAATTTATTAAACACTATTCCTTTCAAGTTGAACAACTTTGCCTGACTGGCAGTACATATATCTTATGGGTGGTGACATACTAGCCCCTGGTCATATGTTTATCTGTCAACAAAAATGGCCTATAAATACTGCTTTGACACTGCTGAAACATGCATGCATTCGTAAGAAACTATATACATGTATGACTGAAGATCCTAGATCCAAATTTTTCACAACATTGAAAACTGAAAACTCTTATATACTAGTAGAATATCATTTGTGATGTAACAATGACGTCATAATTGAAATATTTGACCAGAGGGATTTTATTTTTTAATTAGGTTAATGATTAAATTAAATAAAAACAATAGCCTTACCCCCCTAAAGGGTAATTCATTCTGAAAAGGCTGTTGTTCATGAATAAATATTTATGGAAAAATGAAAACAAGCACTGAAGTTTACTGGAGGCCAGGGTGAACATTGCAACTGTTTAACATTATTTTTTATATCTTTATCTGTAATTTTCTTTTGCAACAGGTGCTAATCTTAGCACTGATAAAAAGGTGGAAAATAAAAGAAGACCACTTCATATCAGTAAAGAACATGCATTACTACAAGTATTAATTTCATTCACTTTCACCTGAACACGATAACATTCACTCACCCAGGGTTCAATATTTCATATGACTGACGAAAATCTCTTTTCCATTTAAAATAAATTAATGTCTTTAATAGATGTAAAACTTTTAAGTATTTGCCCATTTAAATGTACGGTCCTTTAAGAAAATTGTTTCATAGTTAAGAATGTTGTATACTTAGCTACTTCTAATTAAATTTGTAACCTTTTTATTTTCTTATATATACACGAATACACAATTTGTGTGGAGAATTTTCGAACTACATTATTTTATAATGTCTTTCTCAATTTCAATAATGCTCTGCGAAAGATCCTAAACTGAAAAAGTGTTTACTCATATAACTTTGTCTTGTACTAAGTCAACACTCAAAAAGTGTAATTTATTGCTTTAAACCATAAACAGTCTTTATTTTTTCATTATAAATTCATAATGCTATAGCATTGTGTAGCAAGTCTGTACAAGTGCTTTCTAAATTTAATAAATCATAGCTGTAAATAATAGTCCAATTATGATATATTTATTTCATGGTAAATGAAAACAAACACAATACGGGGTGTAAAACACAAGGGTCTCTTTGATCAACGTTTATACCACCACAGTAACTTATGAACAAGAGGCTTTTATTCTATATGTTAAAGGACCACCACAAATATAAAAGCACCATTAATGCATTTTTGTAATTAAAATTTTGATTAAGATTAATTAACATCCAATTTAAATGCTTACTCAAAATCTTCAGATAAAACCAAAGTTGATGATACTGTAGTGTACAAAGGGAGTTAACTCTTGTATCACAATTACTGATGATGCTTCAGCATCCAAGGGAGGTAATAATTGAAGACTAGAATAAATATTTAAATAATTTCTAACTGTATTAATTTTCATAACTTCAAAGCAATCTCAGTTTATCAAAATTGATTTATTTGATAATTTTTTTAAAGAACATTTAAATGACTGTATAAATTACAATATTGGTTTACTCACAGAACGCTAATTGATCCAAATATCTATGTAAACAAATACATAAAACCTCTAATAGAGATAGTTTGAAAGTTTAAAACTGTTCTTCACATCTCGTTTTGTATAATCCAGTTTATTTTACATACCAAACAAGCAAATCTATTTCAAGTTACAAAATCAACAATGTAAAAATATACCTGCTGAAAGGGTTGGGTTTAATTATAAGAACTCAAAAGGACAAAAGTAAGAGTTTCAATATAAATAAGATCATGACCCTGATTGGAAACAAGTTTCAAATCTCCTGCAAAAAAAAAACACGTTAAATAAACTAAACGATTAGAAATAGTGTTTTAAAGTTAAATATTCAATATTGGAAAAATCCAATCTGTGTAGAGAAGAGATTAATCACCTATTTATTTAGGGAAAATCGTTTATCACACTATATTTACACAGCTTACACTTAAAGGCTATTAAATACAGACCAATTTTTGTAACTGGGAGAGAAAGTTTTATCGGGCTAATCTGAACATGCTTCAATGAAGTATACAAACACTGTCAAAAGTTGTGACTTTTTAATCTGTCCCAGTATTGTATATTTGTACAAGTCGTACATTGTTATGAATAAAATAATGACACTATTATATGCCATTTATAGTAAAATCGTAGACAAAACAAAAGTTTTGATTTTAAATATTGATACAAATTTTTACAACCATGGTTGTTACAAAGGTCATGACTATACATTATATGGAATATAACGAGGAATGTACAACAAAAAATAAGATTTGATTTTGTGTGTTTTAACACAACTTTTAAGCGCCACTTTGGAGTTATTTCATGGCGGCCAGTTTTTATTGTTGGTGGAAGCCGGAGTGCCAATAGAAAAGCACTAACAGACATTCCATAAGAAAAACTGAAATTCCCAGTATATTAAAAAGGAAGTCTAGTGCACCCGCAAAAGTGGATTGGAACTCACAACAGTAGACAATAACTAAGAAATCAAATGATAGCCAAATTGCACCTAATGGTACAAAAGTGTAAGACTTTGGTGTTTTTTTAATTTTCATTTCATAGGGTGGAGTCCATATAATGAAAATTAGTCAATCTTACTGCTACTTATGGTAAAATGGGAGGAAAAGGGGGGGTCCAAAAGTTGGATAAAATGAATTAATTTCTATCCTCCAGGATTTTGCAAACTATTCATAAAATACTTAAAATACTTGCAGGAAAAAAACAGTTCTAGCTTAATTAAATTGTGAACAGGTCTCCATCTTTGAAAACATACAACTGCCTTTAAATATCTATTTCTGTTATTTAATGTCTTTTAATTGCCATCTCGATGATTAACCCATCTCTATTTAAACACATACCACTATTATACAAAGTAAGGCTTACTGTTTTACTGAAGACAACGCTGCAGGTCACATCTAAAAATGTTGGTTTATAACCCTCTTATTCAACAAAAATCCATAATCGTATCAACTGCTAAACTTCAAGCGTCAACGCTATAAAATATGCAAAAAACCAAAGATAGAACGTATGCCTACACCTTTTTATTAGGTACTGAAAAGGACAGTAAAACACTACTTAACTAAAGACCATATTTACGAGCGAAAAGATCGAATGATTGGGCAGTGATCATAAAAATCTATGGTGATTCCACATTCTTGAATCAATACAACGGAATTATAATTATCGAAATGGAACACATTAATCAACGGAGAGCATTCTAGATCCTGTTTATCATTAATAAATAATGCTGAAGGGATCCCCCGAGCCCTGACATTACAATATGGTTGCTTAGATTTTAAAGTTGGTGTATTACCCGAAGTTAATAAGCAAATATCTTTAACATAGGGATGAACCCAATCAATACACCTCGCACAATTACCCACGATAGAGTTGTAGATCATCCATTTCATTTATAATTCTACTGAACTGAATTTTTCTATAAAATATAATCAAATATAGGACTTAATTATTAACAGCGTAGATGATTTCTCTGAAACTTAATTAAACAAACCTGTGCTTTATACATTGTACATGTATATTACATGATTACAAGTGAAAATTATTTTGTTGCACCTTAATTAATGAAAACATTACACAAATTTCATGTTTGTCTAGACTAAGCAGTCGAAACCCGGTTGAAATTGAACAAAAGAATTGAAGCTCTTTGTTAGAGAAGGCGATAAATGTGTACTGTATTGTTTACTATAGTGACAAAAATTTTAAAAGTTAATAGAAACAAACAAAATTACAATTTTCTTCTCAATTACGAGGTGTTTTATTTTAAAAACACCATTTGCATAAGTTTTCAATTTATCTAGTACATAGTTAAGCAGGACAAGTAGATTTCAAGTCGACGACATGGGTATCTTTCAAGTTGGATGAAAGAAATGCATAACCTCCGATTTTTTGGAAAAAATTACCACAGACGGAAAACATATCAATCTATTAGTTCAAAAATTTTCGTGTCTGCCCTTCCATTATGTGACTCAAGAAAAAATTCCAAAAAATAAGTAACAATTGTATCGAAAAGAGAAAATCGAGTGCACCTTTTTATGTTTGGGCATGTTTGAGTTGAATATTTTGTCTTGATATCGTACAAAGTAAGATTATTTCATGCATCGTCTAGCTTCAGATTCTATTATTTTTATATATCAAAGCTACAGATTGACTTTTTAACACAAAAAAATAACAGTACTAAAAGATGAAATATATGGGTCAAGTGAAATACCTATCTAATGAGTTACAAAAACAGAGACGGTGTGTTCGAATAGCTATTTTTTTACTGAAAGTACTCGACGACAGTCTTTCAAGTTGGATGATGAAAAATGCATCTTTGAAAAAATATAATTTTTGGTGTGTGAAAACTAGGGTTTATAGTCTTTATACACTAAAAAAATCTAGTCTGCCCTTCCACAAAATTTTTAATTAAGAATTTTTTTAAATGTTTATGAATTTTCGAATATTCCACCTGACAACCGATCAGACAATGGTTTTAAGTTGAAACAATGCAGACAAGACAGATCATTAACTGATGCTCATTAGCTAGTTGATACATTTGTCTTTTAAAATACAACTGACATATAAGGATCGTAATGGTGCAATGTCGATAAATTTATCGGTTTCCATGAGCAAAATTGATAGCGTGTCATCCCTACAATGGCTTCCATTTCTACGATTGTGAAAATGAACTGGCGTAATGGGGAGATAATTCTGAACAAGTAGAATCCTGACTGTAAGCTACCATCATGACCATTGAAAGTAAATAAAAAAATTCTTTGACGTCATTGACCAGACGGAGATTGTCATGCATTAGGTCAGTCTGGTAAAAGCCTCAGAAATCTGATTGATTGGTGTTTGCTAAATGTCCAGTGGCAAATATCAGAAATCTAAATCAACATATATCTTCATAAAATTATTTTTTACCAAGAATACTAACAGTTATGTAATCAAAAATTATATAAACATAAGAAAAACTTCCTTGTGAGTTTTACTGGTACAGGAAACCCCTCTTCAGTAGACGGTGATGTCATCAGCAATCTTGAAAAAGATTTTTGTTTCACTCATACACAAAATTCATATAACATACAAACAAGAGTTAAATGTACAATATATATATCTTTTATCTGTCACTCGTTAATTGTGTAAACTTGTACCAGTCAAAAACAATCTAAATTGAACATCATGCATGTGAACTGCAGTCATCAAAAGATCGAGGATTATTAAATATGATAAAAAAAAAAAACAAGGCTAAAAAAATGCTAAAAAAATGCAAAAACCATTTGAAAACCAAGAATTGATATTTCAGATTTCTGAAAAGCTAGTTTTAAGTTTGAAAAAAAAGTAGTAAATACTAAAAGGCGAAGAGATTGAAAAAAAAATAAAAATCGAAAAAAATCATCCAAATAACTTATCACAACAATACAACAGAAAATAATTTGACATGTAAATATATGTATATTAATGACACCAAATTCATTTAAATACATGTACTAAAATCACAAAAAATACAAGCATGCTCAAACAGTCTGTTCTGCATGCAATAACAGTGTACTTGTACCTAAACTGTTAGCAACACAAAAGTTTTCTCATTCATAACACCTAGTTCCACATCACCATTTGCAAAATTTGGTCATTGTACATACACATTTGGGAAAAAATGCTGTAAATTTTGAATTTGATCTTTCAAAGATAGGAAACTGACTATTCTTGACTGATATACATCTATATACATACAATACATGTCTATATATGAAAGAGAGACCTCAATGATTGATTGCTTAATTTATTGGTGTTGGAGTCCCCTTAAAGAGGGGGATAGGACCTTTATCGGGACTCCGGGATTGGGTGTTTTTAAGCTCTGGATTTCTGGATTGAACCTTTCAGGATCAGTGAATTCTATTTTTTGAATTTCGGGACCTCAGGATTTGTGTTTTTAAGCCCAGGTTTTCGGAATTTCTTGTTTTTAAGCCAAGGATTTTGGGATCAGGACCCCTCCTATCCCCCCTCCTTTAACTTTCAGCACTATTGAACTATTTTGTGGTGGTCTGTTTCTATAGGTAGAAAAAGCTATATAAAGTGCCCTGAGTGAACCACTGACCTTTGGAAGGAGAAATGACAATCCAACTCAATTTAGATTAGGGTTAAGTGTGCCATGTGCCGGATTCCAACTCACAATCTCAATGTTGACAGGCTAGTGATACAGTAGAGTTTGACTACTTAGACCATTTGGCCACCAGGGCCCCTTGAAGACCTCAATGAAAGGATAAAAGGGGTATATGCACAAATAACTACTAAATTTCTGTTTGGGGGCCAGATGATGCACACCTCCATATGCAGGTTTTTCCTGCTTTTTTAAGACCCATTGGTGACCTTCAGCTGTTGGCTCTTTGGTTGGGTTGTTATTTCTTTGACACATTCCCCATTTCCATTCTCAATTTTTACATAAATAATCATCATTTTGATAAAGGAACAGTGGTTTATTGCTGTTCTTCATCTCAATAGACACAGACAAGACATTGAGATTTCGGCATGGATTAAAACCACATGATTGGTCAACATAAAATTGATTCACACCAAGAATGTGTCAATACTACATGGATGGTACACTCACACTATCATTTTCTATGTTGATTTGACTTCAGCTTCATCAAAAACTTAACCTAAAGCAGGACAGACGGACAATATCAGAGATGCCAGGACCCTTCAAATGAAGTGTGTTGGTCTACCATGTGTGTAAATACATGTACCCTAGCACTCATCGACATTGCTCCAGGTCTTCCAAGTCTTGGGAGGTTCACCTAATCCACCTACTAGAACTTAGCAATCTTGGGAGGTACACCTATTAGAACTTGAGCAAAAATTTTGGTTTGGGATTTTAGCAACAGACCAGAAACCTGAACTCATAAAATCAAAATGGAACAGAAACATGATTGGGTTTAGCAATTCCAAAATTTAATCAACTTACAAATGGAGAACAGGTTGTAAAATTCAGAAACATTGCAAAAAAGTGAAACATAAGAAAAAGGGAATAAAATATTGAACTATTTAAATCCTCACTTTTCATGATCCCTCTTTGAAAAATTACATGCATAGGCAAACTACACCTGTACAAGTAATATATAAATATGACACATTGTCAACACAGATCATCTAAACTAGACATAACAATTAATACAGTGCAGTTACATATACTCAAATGTGTATGTACAATTGTTTTAGCTTTCTGATGTGGAAATCAAACTTGCAAGCTAAATAGATGACATGCTATTTCGTGAACCAATGTTTGTTTTCTACCTTTTGCTTACCATAAAACTGAATCATACAACAGAAGCCTGAAAATCATATGTTGAAAATAAATATATCAACTTCAACTACAAATAAATATATTTTTTATGTGGGTGTAGTACGTGTTTTATGATGTTCATTTTGTAAATACATTTTTATCCTGACCAAAAATCTACAATTTTAACCATTTTAAAAAAAAGACTTTTTTAAAGTGATAGACAGAGGCCATAAAACAGTATATGTTTGTTTGCCCTAGCCACCTACACAGAAAATAGCTCCCTACTCTGTAATTGTCCTGATGTGAAAAAGTGTTTTTTTTTATCAGATACATGTATGAAGACTAAAAAAATTTCAATGTCTCTTTGCTTAAAAAAAAATGCCTACCTACCAAAAAGGCTACCCAAGTTCTCTACCTTTGGGTAGGTTTTGGGCAAACCAAAATATTTTTAAGTGTGGCCTCACTCTGACAAATTTATCCTGTACATACATATCAATGTTGAATCTTAGGATCAGGAAGCACTTGTTCTGTGCGCTATATCTTAATTGATTTGTCGGAAGCATTGTATTTCAAAGAATTGTAGAAAATTAACATTTGCACTGTTGATTCTGTGAAAAACTTATTGCCTGAGCCAATTATTTTCAGAACAGAAAGCACATTTATTTGGTGAAAATGTCTGAGATCATCTTTTTTTCAAAACAGTATGAAAAAGGGAGTATTGTTATTTGACAATGGTTAAATCAGACCCTGTACTTCAATTTAATTGAATTTGATATGTATGTACATGATATACATGTACATGTAGTTAAATATCTTTAATTAAAACATAACTTGACAAAAATTTTGTGCCAGAATTCCTTTAAAACTTATGCCCATTCCACGTTTAATCAACCCATTGCTAACAGTTGTTGACCTTTGAGGAAAAACTTTAAAATACATTAGTTTGTACATTGTAGGAAATTGTTTTCTGAAACAGACGATGAAAACTACTGCTACATATTATTGTGTCTATTAGGAATATTCATCATGTTGATAAAGACTGCACACCCACTAATATATGTTTAAAACTATAACCTTTAAACTTTAAATAATTATATTTTCACTTCAAAAAATATTAATAAATCAACTCACTCATGCATTAGGTAGTACACAATGAAAAGTTAGATTAAAAAGTTAATAACTTTCTACTTGAAATTTTATAATTAAACTCTGCATTTTACATTATTGCCTACATGTCTTATTTAAATTCAGGTATTTGGTACAGGCAACAAAAGTCATTGTGTGCACATATTTTAGGCATAACACATTTTGTCATTATTCGCTTTTGATCATAACTGTTGGATAAATTAGAGAAAAAAGGTGTTTGTTTTAATTGGAGAAGAAACACAAAGTTATTATAATTTTGAAGGTTAAAAAATAACAAACAAAAATAAAAACCCTACCCACTTATTTTTCTACGTGAGGACACCCTAAAGTCATATATGTTATGTTTGGCCGAAGGTCCAAAATGCTCTTCACCCATTTAAAATACAATGAAATCAAAAACTTTTTCACTGGTATATTTGCCAATTAACAAACTACCCAATTGAAGACTAGCCTACAAAGAAGTAAACAAACAAGTCATCCAACAACCTTCAATAATGAGAAAAAACTGTATTATAGTTAAGTATATGAATCTTGAAATTGGGAAAACTAACCCAGTTAAAACAGAGAAACATTGTTTTGAAAGAGCATCCAAATCAAGGGTCAAGAAATAATCATATTCCCAGAAATTACCTTTACTGAAAGGTTAATGACTTAATACCGCAGATTGGGATTAATCCCAAAATTATTTTTTCAGGATAAAAAATATTGTCATTGAAGAAATTTAAATATTTAATATTTTTTGAGAATTCTGACACCAACCTCTAATATGGTTATACATGACATGATTTGAACTCTTGCGACTATATATGATTCATAGACAAAATCTCCCTCATCAAACGATAGCAACTAATTTTGGGGTGGGGTTGTCATTAAGTCGCTACATACATGTATATCAATCTTTCCACATCCCCTTAGTTTATAAATGTACTCTTATTTGGATATACATGTATGTTTTTAATTATTTGTTTTTTGAAAACACTGTGAAAAAATAGTTCTTAATGCTTTAAAGGACATGTGTTGCATACTTCCAACATCATTACAAAAGCTGTGGAGTCAGGCATAAAAATATATACAGATAAGTAATTATCAAACGCACCTAACGAGTTAACCTTATAATTAATAAGAAAAATCTGCATTAACAGTATCAACTCAATTCAAGTCTAGTATTTTCAAAATCTGCTCCCAAAATAATAAGGAGTGACTTTTTCATTTTTTCTCTGGATTAAAAATATTTTCATCAAATTAAAACTTCCAATGTTCTCAATCTATCCACACAGGAGTAGAGTTCTACAAAATATATCCCTTTTCCCTAAATTATATACTAAATTTACATAATGAATCAATTTTGTCGATATACAGTACACTTACCTGAATCATACCTGTGTGAATGACAGGTGTTTCACTTGATTATCAATATTTTATCAAAACATAAACAATGGCACATGGCGCACACTCACCTCACGATTTCCTTCGTTTTCTTTGTTGTCTTCTCTTTTCAATTGACATCCATTAATAAATGATGGTTGTGCGATGTTGTTTAATTTACAATTATAATCTGTGATGTACATTTTAACGGGTTTATCATTTGCAATCAAATGTCCAGTTTCAGAAATTTGTGTGGCTACTTCCGCCATTTTCAATACAAATGAAAATGTTTGCTTATCAAATTTAATCACGCTCCAAAGCTCACGATAATGTACTGTATCTCTCCTCGGGTCACCTACCAATAAAATAATTTATGTTACATTTAAATGTTCAACAATGTTTCATAGTATTTTCTGAAGCGCAAATTTAACGTTGACAATGGTCGAGTAGTCTGTTCTTTTCGGCGATCAGCTGCTGCATTTGAATAAAAACCCGGATGTCATCAAGTGGTTTTGTTTTACAATAGTGACATCTGGCGGGAAATATAGAGGTGATGAAAACGAACATTGATTTTGCAATAAACAATTTTATAGTTTTGTTTAAATTATATAATGTGTTTCTTTATTGACATTTATGATACATACATTTTTTTTCTGTCTATAACGTAGATTTATAACACAATTTGACTGGACTGCAATGTGCATTGATGGCGGAGTGTGACTAAGATCGACTAAGCCTGAATGATCCTGAATAGATTGAAATTGAAGTTTTTTCGCCGAAAGTTTAAAGTAATTGCACTGTGGAATTATAAGAGATGTGAATTCAACATATAGATATCTATATTGAATATTGAAATGTGGTTGATACTAAATTCGGGAAAAGCCTATTAAAAAAATATATTAGCGTATGCACACACCGTAGTCTGACCAACAGTGACGATAGAAACATATGCAGAAGCCCCAAAGCAAGGATTTGTATAGTCACTATACAAATCCTTGCCCAAAGCATTCATTGTCCTTAGAGCTCGAACATCAGAGGCGGAGCTAGGGGGTAGGGGGTACTAGCCTCTTAGGCAGTCAGTGGGCACCCACTTACTCAGTATGAAAATTTCTGGATCCTCCACTGTTAAATTATATTTGATTCATTGTCCCTACTGTTCTCGGACTATTATAAAAGTTCGAGGTGCACTCGAATTGCACAACTCATTGTACTATACACTGCTAGAATAATACATACATATTTATTCACATACAAATTAACCAAACTAAATTTTGCTTTATTTTAGAGGTATAGTGAGTCAGATACAAAGCTACGGAAATCTTAATGTGAAGGGTCTGTTTCCTACACATTTTAATTACACGTATACCAAAGGCATTTTAAACATTTTATGATTTAAGTGCGCTTTCCGTTGTAGATCATGAAATTCTAGACATATTTCCTGTTTTTGAACAAAGGCCGTATGTTTAAAACGTAGAAAATCTGAAAATAATCCCGAACACTTCCATTTTCACGCATTCTAGTTCTTCCGGTAGCCAATGATAAGGGGTTAACAGAGAGGGCAAAAACTATGGAAATGACTTTTTTCTTACTTGTCTAATTTAGTCGACATCGGGCGCCCACAATTTTGAGCTAGATTTTCACATATCATTTGTAACAAAGATTTGCCTCTATTGCTAAAGATATCTCTGTAAAAAAGGACTTCTAAAATAAAAGCTTACAAGTCATGTACGCACTTCATTTGCATTGGTCCATGGTCTTCTTGTTATATAATGAGTAAATGTTAGAGTAAGACGAGAATTAACCAACAGTACAGTAAGCTAACAAGAAAGATACCACAGCATACTGTAAAATAAAACAAAAAGCAGATGCGGACTAGAGGGTTTTCCAGCCCCCCCCCCTTTTTGCAGGAAAAATTAGGTTGATTATTTAGGGGATCACTGAAGCATGACTGGAGCCCCCTTTTATGAAAGTTTATGGATCCGCCACATATAAGAAGATATGGTAGGTTTGCCAATCAGACAAATCCCCACGGTACCATATGAAGAAGTTAACAACTATAGGTCACCAAACGACCTTCAAAAACGAGCAAAGCAAGCTATAAAAGGTCAAAAAATGACAAATGTAGAATAATTCAAACGAAAAAAGTTCCCTCTATACATTTCATGTCCGAACATTATATATTTAAAAGACCCTGTTTATTATTAAGTCACAATAATTAATTGTGGGTTCAATTAAAAATAATTAACGTTTTAAATTTCACGAAGCATTTATCTTGCGTGTAAAACACAAAGATACATCTGTCTGATAATCTAAAAGGTGATCAAAGATTGCATTGATTAGGTACATAAGGATAATATCTTGACTTTAAAAGCCCGTAATAGATATACTTTGTGATTTTAAAGAATTTTAAACGTGTATCAATGAGACTCTCTTTATACTTATCTGCATATACATGTACATACAATTAATTATAAATTCCTGATGAATATTCAATGGATTTTTTTATATAAGGCATTTTATGATTTAATGAATCATTTTCTAAATCTGAAACTGGGTGTAACAGTTTCCACTTATGTAGAAAAATAAACCTTTTCCGGGCAATTTCGAACGAACTTTTAATTTAAAAATGCGGAGCTTATATTCAAGTTAAAAAGGCGATAAAGGCGTTCGAAAAGGAAGACCGTATATTCTTGTAACTTTCATTTCTCATTATTTTTTAGGGTTCCGTAAGTGACCTGTTGTACTTGCAAACATATGGTCTATCAAATATACATATAGTATCTGGTCCTGAATATGGATGACAGTGGCGGATCCAGGGGGGGGGGGGGGGGGGCTTCCGGGGGTTGGAACCCCCCTTTTTTTGGACGATCAATGCATTTGAATGGGAGCATATAGTTGGAACCCCCCCCTTTACTCTGGGTTGGGAACCTCCCCTTTTTAAAATGGCTGGATCCGCCACTGCATGAAATAATTGCCACTTGACGTTTATAAGTAAGAAACCAGCAATCACATCTATTTTTTGAAATCCGCTGGACTTTTGTTATCGTAAATTAAATCAAAAGCTTTAAAATGACAAACATTTTGATAGCTTTGGGACCTCTCTTTTTTGGACGTTCAATACTTTTGAATGGGGACATATGGTTCCCCCCTCATACATAAAACGCCATAAAAGGGGGCCGACTCAATTCCCAAATCTAAATCCGCCTTATATTATGATTACATATACCACAAGCGTTTTCTATTTTTTTTAGGCTTTTTATACATGCTTTTAAATTAAAAGAGTAATCCCGGGAATGAGTATTCGAACAATTGACTTTTTATGTACGACAGGAGTGGCGGATCCACGAAAGGAGGGGGGTGTCCAGGGGTTTGAACCCCCTATTTTTTTGGACAATAAATGCATTTGAATTGGGACATATGTTTGGAAACCCCCTTTTCAGGTTATCCTGGGTTGGACCCCCTTTTAAAAATGGCTTGATCCGCCCCAGGACATCAGATGTCTCAAAGTATACAAAGTACGAAATACTACTTGTAATATACAACTACACACAGATCATAATTATGCATACGTACATAAACATACTGAAAATAAGTCAATGGATTATGAAGCAAATCCTATAGCGTCCTTAAAAGTCTGGTGACGGTACCTATTAAATTAGCTATATCACATCAAATGTTATTTGTATTACAACACTGACAAATATTTTCTCACTTAAGCAAGTAACTATGAAATCAGTTTCATAATAGGAACGAATTAATGGAAATTCTTCCGGTTTAAATGCAAAACTATGGATACGAAAACCCAAGGGATGAATGAACCTAAAATATTTATATACTCGTAATGGCTTATGGAAAAGAAATTCTATTATCAATTTACTTTGACATTTTGTTACTGTAATTGTATTAAAATAGGTTTTAGCTACCGATGCAAGTTTCAGCCTGAGTGTACTATATACTCGTTTATGTTTATGTTGAAAACAATAAGCTACAAGATGTAGCTTTTACATTTCATTTACTTTTTGTTACATTTTTTTTACACTTTGGCCCCGCCATGCAATACGATGTGTGTCACTTGAGGAACAAGATATGCTTATTTTTCTGGATCACCCGATACACTATCGGCATTAACAGGAGCTCTTCGATTTGTTTGAAGTCATTTTATAAAAAAGAAGATGTGGTATGATTGCCAATGAGGCAACTCTCCACAAGAGACCAAAGGGACACAGAAATTAACAACTATAAATCACCGTACAGCCCTTCACCAATGAGCAAAGTCCATACCTCATAGTCTGCAATAACAGGACACGTACTATAAAACAATTCAAACTAGAAAACTATAACGGCTTTATTTATGTACAAATAAAAAATGAAAGAAAAACAAATATGTAACACACAAACAAACGGCAACCAGTGAATTACAGGCTAAGTTATTTTTCATGTCTATACAAATTCCAAGCTTTTGTTTTACGGAAAATTACCACAAGAGTGGACTGAACAGTAAAGACGCCGTTTAGTGTCTGTGTGTTGTTTTTCAATTTCAAGCCGTAGCCCCACGTTATAACAACTTAGCTTATTCGTTATAACGACTTAGCGAACTCGTTATAACGGTTCAGAAACTAGTTATAACGACTTAATTACTCGTTATGACGACTTAGTTACCTCGTTAAACCAACTTCTATAGCTCTTTAAAAAGACTAAACTAACTCGTTATAATGACTTAAATACCCCGTTAACTAACTTAACTATAATCCCTTGTTATCTTACTTATCTTGGCCTTGAATATTTTCGCTTGTATTCTTACTTATAGGTTTCTAGATTTTGTCTAGGTGCATGCACACAAGTTAGAAATAAAAGTTGGATACCGGTATACAATTGAAAAAAATGACATTGAAGATGAAATACATGTTTTACTTAAATGTTGTAAATACCTTGAGAGCGCAAGAAATTTCTAGAAAAAGTAAAAACTTTAAGGATGCAGTGCACTTACTGGTATATTTAAAAATTGCCCGGCTCGTGAGTACGGCAGCGTTTATGGACCTCGTCTTAGTTGCTTGATTACTCCAATGGCAACTAACATAAGGTCTCTTATGGTCCATTTGGCTATGAGGGATGTAATATTGCAGATCCTGGTACAATGGGAAGGAAGCTGATGCCTCGTGGAAGGATAGTACCACGCCCTATATCATTAAAGAGAACATTTACAACATTTACAATAAAATTGAGAATGGAAATGGGGAATGTGTCAAAGAGACAATCCGACCAAATAAAAAACAACAGCAGAGGGTCACCAACAGGTCTTCAATGTAGCGAGAAATTCCCGCACCCGGAGGCGTCCTTCAGCTGGCCCCTAAACAAATATATACTAGTCCAGTGATAATGAACGCCATACTAATTTCCAAATTGTACACAAGAAACTAAAATTAAAATAATACAAGACTAACAAAGGCCCCAGACATGTTTGCCTTTCAACCACTCTGCAGAACTTATGTATCTATCTTTAGGATAACTGTTTCTGAATTCTTTTCCTGAATATGCATATGATTGAAATATTTGTCACTGAACATTAAGCAAATCAAAAGTGAATAAGATTCTACTTTCTTCATCTGCAAATGTTGTAAATGGTTTCGACCTTGAGTAATTCACTCCAAATCGCAGTCTCTGAACCGCACAGAGGCCTTAACTCACTAAGCTTAACTATATATAAAGGCACAAGCTACGCAACTGCAGACAGGCACTTACACTGTATCTGTAACCGTTGAGAATATATTTAAAAGAATGTTTGTTAATTAACCTATAGTTTTTGTCGAGCCTGCGACTTTTGTCGCAGAAAGCTCGACATAGGGATAGTGATCCGGCGGCGGCGGCGGCGGTGTTAGCTAACTTCTTAAAAGGTTTATATTTTAGAAGGTAAAAGACCTGGATGCTTCATACTTTGTATATAGATGCCTCATGTTACGAAGTTTCCGTCAGTCACATGTCCAATGTCCTTGACCTCATTTTCATGGTTCAGTGACCACTTGAAAAAAAAGTTCAGAATTTTTGTAATGTTGAATTCTCTCTTATTATAAGTAATAGGATAGCTATATTTGGTATGTGCGTACCTTGCAAGGTCCTCATGCCCGTCAGACAGTTTTCACTTGACCTCGACCTCATTTCATGGATCAGTGAACAAGGTTAAGTTTTGGTGGTCAAGTCCATATCTTAGATACTATAAGCAATAGGGCTAGTATATTTGGTGTATGGAAGGATTGTAAGGTGTACATGTCCAACTGGCAGGTGTCATCTGACCTTGACCTCATTTTCATGGTTCAGTGGTTATAGTTAAGTTTTTGTGTTTTGGTCTGTTTTTCTCATACTTTATGCAATGGGTCTACTATATTTGTTGTATGGAATGATTGTAAGGTGTACATGTCTAGCGGGCAGGTGATATCTGACCTTGACCTCATTTTCATGGTTCAGTGGTTATATTTAAGTTTTTGTGTTTTGGTCTGTTTTTCTTATTTTGTATGCAATAAGTCAACTATATATGGTGTATGGAATGATGGTAAGGTGTACATGTCTAGCTGGCAGGTGTCATCTGACCTTGACCTCATTTTCATGGTTCAGTGGTTATATTTAAGTTTTTGTGTTTTGGTCTGTTTTTCTTATTTTGTATGCAATAGGTCAACTATATTTGGTGTATGGAATGATGGTAAGGTGTACATGTCTAGCTGGCAGGTGTCATCTGACCTTGACCTCATTTTGATGGTTCAGTGGTTATATTTAAGTTTTTGTGTTTTGGTCTGTTTTGCTTATACTGTATGCAATAGGTCAAGCATATTTGGTGTATGGAAGGATTGTAAGGTGTACATGTCCAACTGGCAGGTGTCATCTGACCTTGACCTCATTTTCATGGTTCAGTGGTTATAGTTAAGTTTTTGTGTTTTGGTCTGTTTTTCTCATACTTTATGCAATGGGTCTACTATATTTGTTGTATGGACTGATTGTAAGGTGTACATGTCTAGCGGGCAGGTGATATCTGACCTTGACCTCATTTTCATGGTTCAGTGGTTATATTTAAGTTTTTGTGTTTTGGTCTGTTTTTCTTATTTTGTAAGCAATAAGTCAACTATATTTGGTGTATGGAATGATGGTAAGGTGTACATGTCTAGCTGGCAGGTGTCATCTGACCTTGACCTCATTTTGATGGTTCAGTGGTTATATTTAAGTTTTTGTGTTTTGGTCTGTTTTGCTTATACTGTATGCAATAGGTCAAGTATATTTGGTGTATGGAATGATTGTAAGGTGTACATGACTAGCCAGCAGGTGTCATTTGACATTGACCTCATTTTCATGGTTCAGTGGTCACAGTTAAGTTTTTGTGTTTTGGTCTGTTTTGCTTATACTGTATGCAATAGGTCAAGTATATTTGGTGTATGGAATGATTGTAAGGTGTACATGACTAGCCAGCAGGTGTCATTTGACATTGACCTCATTTTCATGGTTCAGTGGTCACAGTCAAGTTTTAGTTTTGGTCTTATTTTCTAATAATACTAGAACACACCCGCGAAATCGCGGGGAAATAGAGCGTATGTAAACTGTAAAAAAAATATACTGACTGGAGAATTTCAGGAGAGGTATCAAAATTCAAAGGTACTTAGGGACTGGGCACATTTTTTTGCCCTCCTCCTATTTTCCAAATACCGATTTTTATACCTTCTGTTTTTCTGTACTCTATGAACATGCATATATACTTTAATTACTCAATACAGAGAATTTCAGGAGAGGTATCAAAAGTCAAAGGTACTTATATATATATATATATATATATATATATATACATCAGTGAACGCCATGAATAGTAGAGTCCCCCCCCCCCCCCAAGATAACCATTGGAATTTATAGTAAATTATAACAAATACAGTAATTCATAGTAAATGTATGTATGTAAGTATAAAGAAATATCCGCAGTGACCGTCGTTGATAGTAAACCATAGGCGGATCCCAGGGGGGTTGGGGGGCCCTGCCCCCCTTTCGTTGGAAAAAAATTGTTGATTATATGGGGAAGCATGAGATTAACGCCCCCCCCCCCCCTTTTAGGTCAGTCAGCGCCCCCCTCCCTTACGAAAAGTTCTCGATCCGCCACTGTAAACTAATTGATAGCAAATAGCAAATATTATTCATTTTCGTTTTCCTCCCAAAATAACCCAAACTGAAACACGTTAAGCAAGGATGATACATGCTAGTACTCAAAATGATAGCAGAAAGCAAATTCATATACTTTATTTCATAGTCTTTGTATGTTCGAAGTACAGAAAAACACAAACCGGAAGTCTAATCTGACTTAAAGTTTTGTCCAATGACGGGAACATATCCGGACGCATTCTTTTTCGTTTTTTATCCCAAATAACCCAAACTTAATGATCATAAGAATGGATGACAAATGCAACTATACATGTTACCTATAGGACACAGAGGCATGATGATTAATTTATTGTGAAGGGAGGAGAAGCGACACCAAAAATGAGGTCTTCTCGTTTAATAGTATAGATATGCTATGCAATAGGTCAACTATATTTGGTGTATGGAAATATTTTATGATCTATATGTCAGTTGCTCAGGTTTTATTTGACTGTGACCTCATTTTCATGGTGTCATCTAACTTTGACCTTATTTTTATAGTTCATTGGTCAATGTTAATAATTTAAAGTTGATCCAGTGTATCAGTTACAAGAAGGGACTAGTCAATTATATCATGTATTGAATAATTATAAAGTGTAATTCATTTTTATATTCATTTATTTATTTTTAATCAGAAATGAATTTGAATATTGAATACAAGAATCTTTTTAATGGAAATATGATTAAATCATACATTTGTGTCATAAGTGATAATTACTGAACACTAATTAAATGAAACATTGGAAGGTGTGGAAATGTCAAAGCATTAGCTCACTCATGCATGAACATTTGTCCTGTACTACAGTTCACCACAACCACTTTAATTTATTGTTTGAATGTGTACAGATTGAACAATATTTTCTTTCTACAAAGTTAAAGAATAACATTTACAGAATTGTTTTATACATATGATCTAAGATAAGTATACTTTGGTTTTAAATATAATCTTGATTTGATGGTAGCAAATATAAATTAAATGAAGTAAGTTAACATATTGTTAAAATCATTTTTGCAGATATATCAATTATAAATTTTAAATGTATTCTTATTGATTAAATTAGTTATTTTTTTTTTTTATTAAAAGCATAAAATAATAATATTACTATTAAAGTATATAGAATAATAGATGTGAGAAATATCAATAAATAATATATTTAGGCTTAATTATATTATGTAACAATGTCCTTTTACAATAAACAATTATACCCCACTTTAAAAAAGTGCAGGTATACTGTTTTATCTCTGTCTGTTCATTGGTCAGTCCATCCATCCATCTATCACTCTGTCCATCAATTCATTTGTCCTTCAGTCTGTTTGTCCGTCACATGAATATTTTTATCACATCTTTATGAGGTACTACATTACAAGGATTTCTGAAATTTGGTTTCAGGGTTTATATAAGTTAGCTATACCTTGTGATGCGTTTTCAGATTCATCAATCAACAACTTCCTGTTTACCTTATACTTGTATTATTTTACACATATAAGCCCAGTTGAAAAGTTTCGTCAGATTTTTCTCAGGAACTGCAATACAAGGATTTCTGAAATTTGAGTTCACCATGTGATGTGTTTTTAGATTCACCACTCAAGATTTTCCTGTTTAAGAAAATATTTTAAAGGGTGTATCATAGTTAGTAAGCAGTTGCTCACAGTTTCACTTGTTTGCTTAGGGCTCAGCAAAACAAAAGAATGTTATCCAATAACTTCTTCAAATATTTATTGCCCTATATTGCTAGACAGTTACTTTCTATTTGGTGATAATAAATATTCATATTAAAGGGGCACTAGCTACGAGATATATGAAAAATCTAATATATTATTTTTTTTTATCAATCCATAATGAAATGCAAAAAGTGAAATAATAATTCATTTTTAGCAGCCAGTATGGTTCAATTTTGTCAAAATAAGCTAAAAAAAAAAATGATTATGAATTAATTACTTGCAAGTGAATAATTCAATTTCATTGAATTTGTATTCAAGTGACCTTCAATTTAACCCCTTAGCTTGAGATAGATAACACATGAAATGTATGTGTAAAGTTATTTAAAGGAAAAGAACTTTTTAATAGTTTGGATAAATATTTTACATTGTTTTAAATCAGATATGAGAATTTGATTAAAATTGGTGAACATGAATTTGACAGCTAGTACACCTTTAAATACACATGGCCATTAACTATACATTACCTTTTTATATCAAATGTCTGATACACAAAGGTAAGTATCATGAGGGTAGTAATGCCCTTTACCGTCAGGCGTCAAACGGCAATTTCAACTACCGTTAGCATCAAATTGATTAAAACTTTACCGTGATTGGTAAAAATATCCTTATCATGAATCGTCATAGGTCTCAAATACTTATCGTTGCCGTTATTTAAAAAAAATAATTAACGTGATACATCAAAATCATTTGATTTTTGTATTGTCTAAAAGAAAGTGCATATTTTATCATCATGCACCAAAAACTACTGTTCATGGCTTTGGCAAGAATTTTTACCGTTATTCGTCACAAAGGTGCCCCCATTACCACCCTCTATCATATGCATGATATAGTGAGCAACTCTATGTTGCGATTTGCACATGTGTCATTTAGTGACGACATCAAGTGGTCAATAAAGGATAAAAAAATTAATTCATATAGTTTTTTAGCTCACGTGGCCCGAAGGGCAAAAGTGAGCTTATGCCATCACTTGGCGTCCGTCGTCGTCCGTCGTCTGTCGTCGTAAACTATTTCAAGAATCTTCTCCTCTGAAACTATTAAACCAAATACTTCCAAACTTTAACTGAATGTTCCTTAGGGTATCTAGTTTATAAATTGTATCCGAAGTTTTGATCTATCAACAAACATGGTTGCCATTGCTAAAAATAGAACATAGGGGTCAAATGCAATTTTTGGCTTATAACTCAACACCCAAAGCATTTAGAGCAAATCTGACATGGGTAAAATTGATTATCAGGTCAAGATCTATCTGCCCTGAAATTTTCAGATGAATTGGACAACCTGTTGTTGGGTTGCTGCCCCTGAATTGGAAATTTTAAGGAAATTTTGCTGTTTTTGGTTATTATCATGAATATTATTATAGGTAGAGATAAACTGTAAACAGCAAAAATGTTCAGCAAAGTAAGACCTAAAAATAAGTCAACATGACTGAAATGGTCAGTTGACCCCTTTAGGAGTTATTGCCCTTTATAGTCAATTTTTAACCATTTTTCATAAATCTTAGTTATCTTTTACAAAAATCTTCTCCTCTGAAACTAATGGACCAAATTGAACTAAACTTGGCCACAACCATCATTGGGGTATCTAGTTTGAAAATTATGTCTGGTGACCTTGCCAACCAACCAAAATGGCCGCCATGGCTAAAAATAGAACATAGGGGTAAAATGCAGTTTTTGGCTTATAACTCAAAAACCAAAGCATTTAGAGCAAATCTGACATGGGGGTTAAATTGTTTATCAGGTCAAGATCTATCTGCCCTAAAATTTTCAGATAAATTGGACAACCCATTGTTGGGTTGCTGCCCCTGAATTGGTAATTTAAAGGAAATTTTGCTGTTTTGGTTATTATCTTGAATATTATTATAGATAGAGATAAACTGTAAACAGCAATAATGTTCAGCCAATTTAGATTTACAAATAAGTCAACATGACCGAAATGGTCAGTTGACCCCTTTAGGAGTTATTGCCCTTTATAGTCAATTTTTAACCATTTTTCGTAAATCTTAGTTATCTTTTACAAAAATCTTCTCCTCTGAAACTACTGGGCCAAATTAATCCAAACTTGGCCACAATCATCTTTTGGGTATCTAGTTCAAAAAATGTGTCGGGTGACCCGGCCATCCAAACAAGATGGCTGCCACGGCTAAAAGTAGAACATAGGGGTAAAATGTCAAAAACCAAAGCATTAAGATCAAATCTGACTGTGGTTGAATTGTTTATCAGGTCAAAATCTATCTGCCCTGAAATATTCAGATGGATCGGACGACATGTTGCTAGGTTGCTGCCCCTGAATTGGTTATTTTAAGGAAATTTTGCAGTTTTTAGCTCACCTTTCCTAAAAGGAAACGTGAGCTTTTCTCATCACTTGGCGTCCGTCGTCGTCGTCTGTCGTCGTTAACAATTTTTCAAACATCTTCTCCTCTGAAACTACTGAATGGATTTGGATGAAACTTAGCATGATTGTTCCTTAGATTATCCTGCACAAAGTTTGTGCTTTGATTTTTGTTCCGTCAAAAAACATGGCCGCCGTTACTTAAAATAGAACATAGGGGTAAAATGCAGTTTTTGGCTTATATCTCAAAAACTAAAGCATTTAAAGCAAATCTGACATGGGGGTAAAAATGTTCATTAGGTCAAGATCTATCAGCCCTGAAATTTTCAGATGAATCAAACAACCCATTGTTGGGTTGCTGCCACTTAATTGGTAATTTTAAGGAAATTTTGCAGTTTTTGGTCTTATCTTGAATATTATTATAGATAAAGATAAACTGTAAACAGCAAAAATGATCAGCAAAGTAAGATCTACAAATAAGTTTTATATGACCAAAATTGTCAATTGACCCCTTAAGGGGTTATTGTCCTTTAATGACAATTTTTCACAATTTGTTCATCATATTTGCTAACTTTAAAAAATCTTCTCCTCTAAAACTACTCAACCAAATTCAACCAAACTTCATTTGAATGATCAGTAGGGTTTATAAAATAAAGTTTGTGTTTTATTTTCTATTTCGTCAAAAAACATGGCCGAAGGCATTGTTTACCAGGTGAGCGATTCAGGCTCTTGAGAGCCTCTTGTTTCACTGACACCCTTACCCCTCTAAATTTAATTTTGGAACAATTGATTGACCAATATGGATATATATATATAAAATCGATGGCAAATAAACAAAACTTGGTGCAATTTCCCTCCCCCCCCCTGCAATTTATTTGAATTAAGTTTTTTATTTTTTATCCTTCATTGATTTTTTGATGTCGTCCCTTATACATTGTGTTTTACAGATATGTATATATGCAATGAATGCAGTAAATCTTACAAGACTAGAAAAGGTCTTCAAAACCATGCATGTAATATATGCCAACTATGTAGAAAAACCTTCCCATCAGCACAAAAATTGAAAAGACATAATTGCAAACAACAGATATTAAACAAGGAGATACTGAAATGCCAACTTTGTAAAAAGGAATATTCTACAGAGAATAGACTAAGATCTCATAAATGCTCATATTGCCAGATGTGTTCAATTCTTTTCTCAACATACCAAAAATGTTCCAATCATATCTGTCAACATGCAGGAAAAACCTTGAATACAGAAAATGAAACAGAAGATGAAGTAAAGAATAACACTCAGAAGACAGATGAAGTCAAGAATAACACTCAGAAGACAGATGAAGTCAAGATTATCACTCAGAAGACAGATAAAGTCAAGATTATCACTCAGAAGACAGATAAAGTCAAGAATAACACTCAGAAGACAGATAAAGTCAAGAATATCACTCAGAAGACAGATAAAGTCAAGAATAACACTCAGAAGACAGATAAAGTAACATTAGAAAAAAAGATAACAGAGAATGCTACAACTGCATCAAACAGCATACAAACAAATAAAAAAAAGTGTGTTTCTCAAATTATAAACAACACCAAGCAGTTAGAATCAAAACCTTTTCACAGGAAAAACACACATGATAATTTGGAAACAAACCATTATGAAATAGAAAAGAAAACCAAACATGTATATCATAATTCAGCTTTAACACACACAGATAACGTAAGTAGCATGGGTTCAAATCAAGATCTTGTTGCAGTTGATGTTATTCATGAAATCTTCCAATTTAAACCGATAAACTTGACATGGCAAATGAAACAATGCACAAATTTAGGGTTAAGGTTTGAGAAATCATCATATCCATTGTATGATTTAACTGCGCCAAACATAATTGGAAATCCTAAAGACTTACAGAAAATTATAGGTGATGGAAACTGCTTTTACAGAGCCATTTCTTATGCTATTACAGGAACTGAGACAAATCATATTAAAATAAGATCTGCAATAGTTGATCGTATCCATCAGTTAGGGACAAATCTTCATTCCCTTCTACAACATGGTCAAACATGTTTTTCTTATGTACTGCAAAATCAAATAAATATTCCAGGAAGTTGGGCAACAGAAGTTGAGATTTTTGTAGCATCTAATTTATTAAGAACTCATATTTTCACCTATGTCAACACTGGCAATAACTCATATAAGTGGACCAAATTTGATGCAAACTACCTAAATCCAAATATTATAACAGATGAAACTGGTATTTATCTAAACCATACAAATGGTAATCATTATGATATTGTTTTGTCAACTTCAACAGTACATAAAACATTACCCTGTGGACATTTTGATGAAAAAAGGGAACAAAGACAACCAAAAAAACAAGAATCTGAAATATTTGGAGAAAACAAAATTAGGAAAAAGGAGTATATGAGAAAATTCATGCAAATGAGACGATCCAATACAGATTATGCAGAAAAAGAAAGAATAAGTCATCAAAATCGAAGACTAGAAAGTAAATTTAAACATTTTGAAGTAGACTACAACAAAAAGAGAAGGACAGATCCAGAGTTTGTTGCATTTGAGAAGGAGCACAATAAAAAGAGAAGGACTGATCCACAGTTTGTTGCATTTGAGAAGGAGCACAATAAAAAGAGAAGGACTGATCCAGAGTTTATTACATTTGAGAAGGAACACAATAAAAAGAGAAGGTCAGATCCACAGTTTGTTGCATTTGAGAAGCAGCACAATAAAAAGAGAAGGTCAGATCCACAGTTTGTTGCATTTAAGAAGGAGCACAACAAAAAGAGATGGACAAATCCAGAATTTGTTGCAAATCAGAAAGAGCACAACAAGAAGAGAAGGTCAAATCCAGAGTTTGTTGCATTTGAGAAGGAGCACAATAAAAAGAGAAGGACTGATCCAGAGTTTGTTACATTTGAGAAGGAGCACAATAAAAAGAGAAGGTCAGATCCACAGTTTGTTGCATTTGAGAAGGAGCACAACAAAAAGAGATGGACAAATCCAGAATTTGTTGCAAATCAGAAAGAGCACAACAAGAAGAGAAGGTCAAATCCACAGTTTGTTGCATTTGAGAAGGAGCACAATAAAAAGAGAAGGTCAAATCCAGAGTTTGTTACATTTGAGAAAAACCATAATAAAAGTAGAAGAACTGATCCAATTTTTTTGAAATTTGAAAAAGATTACAATTATAAAAGAAGAAATGACCCAACCTTTAAAGCCTTTGAACATGACATTGACAGGAAACGCAATAGTAGTATTAACAAAGCTTTAGATTCACATCAATTAATTGATGCATTTCAAAATGAGGTTTCAACAGCTTGCATTTACAGATGTACATCTTGCGACCAGCTGTGGTTTAAGGAATCTGTTGAACCAGTTGGAAAACTACAAAATTTGAAAGAACCCTTATTTTCACAGTGTGTTCGAAATAAAAATAGTATTGATGGATTTGAGTATGTCTGTCGCACATGTTTAAAATCTTTGAAGAAGGATAAACTGCCAAATTTAGCAATTTATAATAAACTAAATTTCCCATTAAAACCACAAGTTTTGATGCTAAATTCTCTGGAAGAAAAGCTTGTGGCACCAGTATCAACATTTTTTCAAATGCGTGAACTTCCAAGTGGAGGTCAGTTTGGTATTCAAGGAAATGTAGTCAATGTTCCAGCCGATAATATGTCAACTGTTAAAATGCTTCCAAGAAGACTGCCAGAGTCACAGACAATACCAGTAAAATTGAAAAGAAGATTAAGATACAAATCACATGTAATGTTTCAGAATATAAGACCACAAAAATGTATAGATGCAACAAAATATCTTCTAACTAAGCCTTTGTTTAAACAGTACGTCACAGATGGACTTGATGAGAAATGGCTAACTGAACATATGAAAAGTTTAGAAAACACAGATTGGGATACATTTATTGAAAAAAATCCAGAAACAAATCATCCTCATCCCGTTAAATCACCTGAAATAAAAAACAAACAGAATAAAGAAAAAACTGAAATGAAACAAGAGACAGACATGACAGAAGAAGATGACCTATGGAGTGAATATGATGATGATTTTGTTAATAAAGATGATATGGAAAAACAGCAGGAATGTGATGGGGTCTATGACACAATGTTATACCCAGAAAACTTAGATAGTCAGAGAAATATACTGTCATTTGCACCAAGTGAAGGTAACTTACCAGTTAGCCCTTTTGGAGATGTTATTGAAGAATTGTCATTTCCCGGTTTATTTTGTGGTGAAAAACGTCCATCAAACAAAGAACGTTCAGTGTCGGTGAAATATAGCGAAATAGGCAAGTCTGAACTACGCCAAAATGATCGAAGAGCAGCACAAAATATTACTAATATCTTTTTCAAAGCCAAAAAAATTCAAATGAAACAAATTCAAGATAAGGTTTGGTTGTCACTACGTCGAGTAAAAACCAAAGGAAAGAAAATTACAGCAAAAGATTTAAAAGACGAAAGCAATGTTGATACTTTGGTAAAGTTAGATGATGGTTACAGAATATTTAGAACACTACGAGGATCACCACCACACTGGGAATCTGCCAAAAAAGATTTATTTGCAATGGTTAGGCAATTAGGTTTACCAACTTGGTTTATTTCCCTGTCATCAGCAGAAACAAGATGGAAACCACTATTAAGGTCACTTGGAAAAATAATTGATGGAGTGCAGTATTCAGATGAAGATATAAATACCATGACCTGGCAAACTAAATGCAGATTGGTGCGATCTGATCCAGTCACCACTGCTCGCTACTTTGATTACAAAGTACAAAAATTTTTCCATTCTTTTTTGAACTCATCTGTAATGCCTCTTGGGAAAGTTAAAGATTTTTTTTATCGAATAGAATTCCAACAAAGAGGTTCTCCACATGTTCATTCAGTTTTATGGATTGAGAATGCACCCTTCTTGGAAATAAACGAAAACAAAGATATTGAAGACTTTATATCTAAATATATCACCACAAATAGAAATTTGCCTGTTCAGGATGGACAACTAGACTTAGTAAAATTGCAAATGCATAGGCATACACATACATGTAGAAAGAAAAAGAAAAAAACCTGCCGTTTCAATTTTCCACTACCACCTATGAAAAAGACTATCATTCTAGATAAACTGCCATCAAATATGACTCCTAAGGAAGTGAAGAGACACGCAAAGGGCTATGAACTTATTCAGAAACGTTTAGCACAACAAATGTCCTTAGATTGTACTTTTGAAGAATTTTTGCAAGACATCAAAATGACCGAAGATGACTATATTCTTGCCATTAGATCATCTTTAAAAGAAGCAAAGGTTTTTTAAAGAGAGATCCAGAATGCATTCGCATCAATGGGTACAATGATACCGTATTGCAAGCATGGATGGCTAACATGGACATACAATTTGTTACCAATGCATTTGCATGCTTAATGTATATTGTAAACTATGTTAGTAAAGGACAGAGAGGGATGAGTAACCTTTTAAGAAGAGCATGCGAGGAAGCTCACAAGCAAAATAGCTCTATGAACAATCAAGTAAAAACTATGGGTAACAAATTTTTAAAACATGTCGAAATATCTGCACAGGAGGCTGTTTACATAGTTTTACAAATGAAGCTGAAAAATTCAAGCTGTGGACATATTTTCATAAATACATCTCCCCCAGAAGAACGTCCATTTATTATAAAACCAAATGAGGAGTTACAGAAGTTGCCAGATAACAGCACGAACGTTCAATGTGACAACATTATAAAACGATATTCTCAAAGACCCAAGAAGGTAGAAACTATATGTTTGGCAGATTTTGCAGCATGGTATGACCTTAGATCAGAAAAGAAAGCAAAATCAGATAAATTGAAAAATGAAGAAGAAATTGAGGAAACTGACATTGAAGATAATTTGGAAGATGAAACCTTAAGTCAAGAGGAATATGACCCTGAAAATGATCCTAAAACTTTGAAATATAGGAATGGAGTAATTTTAAAACACAGAAAGAAGAAAAAAGTCATCAGATATGTAAGATATTCAAAGACAAAAGACCCTGAAAATTTCCATCGAGAAAAACTTCTTCTTTTTCAACCTTGGAGAAAGGAAGAAAGGATTATATATCCCTTTGACACATATGAAGATAAATACAATAGTGTAAAAGAAGGTACTGACTGCAATGCAACTCAATATGAACATCATGCTGAAGAAATTGAAGAAGCTGAACATCTTATTGAAAATGAGTTAGAAGAAGAAGCATTTGACGAAGTTGCCCCTGTAACACAGCATATAGAACTGAAGGATGAAGATGAAAAAGAATCTGAAGACCTTCATCAGATGGGTGAAGACATCTTCACACAATATGATATTGCCAATGATTTACAGTGTACAGGAACAGATATAGAAGAAGAAAAATTAAGAAATAGATTAACTGATACAGAATTTAGAAATATGTGTAGGTCATTAAACCGGAAACAAATTGAGTTTTTTTATCATGTGCTTAACATATCAAAATCTGATGACAAACAATTTATGCTTTTTTTAAGTGGTGGAGCAGGAGTAGGAAAAACAAGACTTACAAAATGCATATACCAAGCACTAATAAAATATTACAATACAACACAGGGAGAAAATCCAAATCAGAAGTCCATTATTCTGGCTGCACCAACAGGTAAAGCAGCGTATTTGATAGGAGGTGTTACATTGCATGCAGCATTTGGAGTTCCAGCAAACCAGGGATTTCAGTATCGTCCATTAAAACATGAACTTTTAAATACATTTAGACATCAACTTGAACATCTTCAACTTATTATCATAGATGAAATTTCAATGTGTGGGTCAAAATTATTTTGTTTTAGCAATCAGAGAATGCAAGAAATTATGGGTGTATCAAAACCATTTGGAGGGATTAATATCATCACTATTGGAGATCTTTTCCAACTTAGGCCAGTAATGGATTCCTGGATTTTTAAACAACCTTCTGGCAATTCTACTGAAATTTTATCACAAAATGTGTGGAAAGAAAAATTCATGTTTTATGAACTGACAGATATAATGAGACAGAAAAATGATAAAACATTTGCAGAGATACTTAACAGAATAAGAGAAGGAAACCAAACTGTTGAAGATGTGAATTTTTTAAAGACAAGAGTAATACAATCTGATAATCCACAGTATCCTACATTTGCCACTCATCTGCTTTACCACAACAAAAGTGTAGATATGTATAACAACAAACTGTACAATGAGTGCAAAAACCATAAAGTGATAGTGAAATGCAAAGACATAGTAATAGGAGATATATCTGCAGAGACAAAAGAAGAAATTAAAGGAAAAGCAAAGGATTTTGAAATGGGACTGTCCAAAACATGTGGTATAGCTGTTGGAATGCGTACAGAGTTAACAGTTAACATTGATCTATTTGATGGATTAGTTAATGGAGCTGCTGGAGTTATCAAAGATATTGAATGTGTGTGTTCCCAACCAGATGTTATATGGGTAATATTTGATAATGATGAAATTGGAAAAAATTTGAGAAAAGATTTCATGAAAAAAAAGAAAAATTGGACTCCTATCAGAAAAATATCCAGAGAATTTCCTGTAGGAAAGTACAAAAGTATCAAAATTTCAAGAAAACAGTTTCCATTGAGATTAGCAGCTGCAAAAACTTTACATAGATCTCAAGGTGACACTCTGACTGAAGTTGTAATACAGTTGCCAACACGAAAAGAATGTCATATGCATTATGTTGCATTTAGTCGTGCTGAAAAGGCTGAAAACATGTTTATACTGGAAAATGTATATCAAAACAACATTACAGTGTCTCAAGAGGTAAAAGAAGAAATGGAAAGACTCAGAACAGAAAGAAATATGTTGCTTTCCTTTACTCCCTTGTATTGTTTAGATAAATCAAAATTTGTCATATGCTTTCATAACAGCCAATCACTACACTTACATATAGAGGATGTTAGAGCTGATTTTAACTTTAGAGAAACAGATGTAAATATGTTTGTAGAATCTAGATTGTGTTCAGAAGATAGTGACATTGACTATAATCTACCAGGATTTAAATTGTATCGCAATGACTTTTCTAAAAAGAGAACATGTTATGGCACTGTTGCATATCTCAAAGAATCATTAAAAGCAGACATAGTCAAAATGAACATTAAAAGTATTGAGATTATGAAAATTATCAATCCATTTCTTCAAATTGTTTGTATATATTCCCGTCCTAAAGAATCAGTTGGCAATCTGTTTGTGCAAAGCAGAATCTATGTTCTTCGTTAGATCATAAAAAAGTTATTGTCATAGGCGGGGACTTCAACTGTGACATTCAGAATCCATCACAAAGTACGAAAAGGTTATTAGAATATATGAAGCTTCAGGGGCTTTTTCAAATTATTAATCACATTACTACAGACGGGAAAACAATTCTGGACTTAATATTCACAAACTGTTGTGCAGGAATTCAATTTGGAACATTAGAAGCATATTATAGTTATCACAAGCCAGTTTGGATAGCTTTAGATAGTTTTGATACCAGTTTCTAAGCAAAAGATTATAATAAAAAAATATCAATTTATAACTAGGTGGTGAAACACTATCAGTTATAACTTGAACAAGCAGTACCAGCATCTCTAGCAGTTCACTATCTCATCACACATATTGTACTTATACAAATATCATCTAAATGGCCTCTCCATCTATACACATATAACATCTCTAGCAGTTGTTGATCTCTACAAACATATCATTTCTAGCAATACTTTCTTCCTAAACAAAAATCAGACTGGAAGTTCTACATCTCTACACAGATATCAACATAGATACCATCTCTGGCAGTTCATCATTTCAACATAGATAACTTCTCTGGCAGTTCTTCATGTCTACATAGATAACATCTCTGGCAGTTCTTCATGTCTACATAGATAATATCTCTGACAGTCCTTCATGTCAACATAGATAACATCTCTGACAATTCTTCATGATTACAAAAATATCATCTCTGGCAGTTCTTCATATCAACATAGATAACCTCTCTGTTTGTTCTTCATGATTACAAACATTACATCTCTGGCAGTTCTTCATGTCTACATACATAACATCTCTGGCAGTTCTTCGAGTCTACATACATAACCGTACTTGGCAATACGACTTTTTTAAAGATTATAACTCGGTGGTGAAACACTATCAGTTATAATTTGCCGAATATAATTCATGTCTCTGGCAGTTCCAGTTATAATTTGCTGAATATAATTCATGTCTCTGGCAGTTCATCATGTCAATATAGATAACATATCTGACGTTTCTTCATGTTTACAAACCTATATCTCTGGCAGTTCTTCATGTCAACATAGATAACATCTCAGGCAGTTCTTCATATCAACATAAATAACATCTCAGGCAGTTCTTCATGTCTACATAGATAACATCTCTGGCAGTTCTACATGTCTACATAGATAACATCTCAGGCAGTTTTTCATGTCTACATAGATAACATCTCTGGCAGTTTTTCATTTCTACATAGATAACATCTCTGGCAGTTCTACATGTCTACATAGATAACATCTCTAGTAGTTATTCATGATAACAAAAATACCAGCTCTGGCAGTTCTTCATGTCTACATACAAAGCCGTACTTCGCAATAAGACTATTTTTTGAATTATAACTAGGTAGTGAAACACTATCAGTTATAACTTGCAAATAGTTTTTTGACAGTTCTTCATGTCAATATAGATAACATCTCTGGCAGTTCTTCATATCAACATAGATAACATATCTGACGTTTTTCATGTTTACAAACCTACATCTCTGGCAGTTCTTCATGACAACATAGATAACATCTCTAGCAGTTCTTCATTTCGACATAGATAACATCTCTGGCAGTTCTTCGTGTCAACATAGATAACATCTCTGTTCATTCTTCATGATTACAAACATTACATCTATGACAGTTCTTCATGTCTACATATATATCTTCTTTATAAGTTCTTCGTGATTGCAAAGATAAAATCTCTGGCAGTTGTTAATGTCAACATAGATAACATCTCTGGCTGTTCTTCATGATTACAAACAACATCTCTTGCAGTTCTTCATGTCTACAAACAAAGCCGTACTTCGCAATAAGACTGGTTTCTTTTTTAATTATAACTAGGTGGTGAAACACTATCAGTTATAACTTGGCAAATAGTATTCTTGCAGTTCTTAATGTCAACATATATAACATCTCAGGCAGTTCTTCATATCAACATAAATAACATCTCAGGCAGTTTTTCATGTCTACATATATAACATCTCTAGCAGTTCTTCATGTCTACATATATAACATTTCTGGCAGTTCTTCATGTCTACATATATAACATCCTGGCAGTTCTTCATATCAACATAAATATTATCTCTGGCAGTTCTTCATGTCAACATAGATAACATCTCAGGCAGTTCTTTATGTCTACATATATAACATCTCTGTCCATTCTTCATCTCAACATAGATAACATCACCAGCAATTCTTCATGTCAACATAGATAACATCTCTAGCAGTTCTTCATGTCTACATATATAACATCTCTGGCAGTTCTACATGTCTACATATATAACATTTCCGGTCATTCTTCATGTCAACATAGATAACATCTCTAGCAGTTCTTCATGTCTACATATATAACATCTCTGGGACGTTCTTCATGTCTACATAGATAACATTTCTGGCAGTTCGTCATGACAACCTAGATAACATGTCTGGCAGTTATTCATGATAACAAAAATACCATCTCAGGCAGTTCTTCATGTCTACATATATAACATCTCTGGCAGTTCTTCATGTCTACATATATAACATCCTGGCAGTTCTTCATATCAACATAAATATTATCTCAGGCAGTTCTTCATGTCTACATATATAACATCTCTGGCAGTTCTACATGTCTACATATATAACATTTCAGGTCATTCTTCTTTCAACATAGATAACATCTCTAGCAGTTCTTCATGTCAACATAGATAACATCTCAGGCAGTTCTTTATGTCTACATATATAACATCTCTGGGACGTTCTTCATGTCTACATAGATAACATTTCTGGCAGTTCGTCATGTCAACCTAGATAACATGTCTGGCAGTTATTCATGATAACAAAAATACCATCTCTGCCAGTTCTTCATGTCTACATACCAAGCCGTACTTCGCAATAAGACTATTTTTTGAATTATAACTAGGTGGTGAAACACTATCAGTTATAACTTGGCAAATAGTTTTCTGGCAGTTCTTCATATCAACATATATAAAATCTTGCAGCTCTTAATGTCTACATAGATAACATCTCTAGCAGTTCTTCATTTCAACATAGATAACATCTCTGGCAGTCCTTCATGTCAACATAGATAACATCTCTGTTCGTTCTTCATGATTACAAACATTACATCTCTGGCAGTTCTTCATGTTTACATTGATACCATCTCTGAATGTTCTTCGTGATTGCAAAGATAAAATCTCTGGCAGTTCTAAATGTCAACATAGATAACATCTCTGGCTGTTCTTCGTGATTGCAAAGATAATATCTCTGGCAGTTCTAAATGTCAATATAGATCAAATCTCTTGCAGTTCTTAATGTCTACATATATAACATATCTGGCCGTTCTTCATCTCAACATAGATAACATCACTAGCAATTCTTCATGTCAACATAGATAACATCTCAGGCAGTTCTTTATGTCAACATATATAACATCTCTGGTCGTTCTTCATCTCAACATAGATAACATCACCAGTAATTCTTCATGTCAACATGGATAACATCTCTGGCAGTTCTTCATATCAACATAAATAACATCTCAGGCAGTTCTACATGTCTACATAGATAATATCTCTGCCAGTCCTTCGTGTCAACATAGATAACATCTCTGACAATCCTTCATGATTACAAAAATAGCATCTCTGGCAGTTCTTCATATCAACATAGATAACATCTCTGTTCGTTCTTCATGATTACAAACATTACATCTCTAGCACTTCTTCATGTTTACATAGATACAATATCTGGACGTTCTTCGTGATTGCAAGGATAACATCTCTGGCAGTTCTAAATGTGAACATAGATAACATCTCTGGCTGTTCTTCATGATTACAAACATAACATCTCTGGCAGTTCTTCATATCAACATAGATAACATCTCTGTTCGTTCTTCATGATTACAAACATTACATCTCTGGCACTTCTTCATGTTTACATAGATACAATATCTGGACGTTCTTCGTGATTGCAAAGATAACATCTCTGGCAGTTCTTCATGATTACAAACATAACATCTCTGGCAGTTCTTCATTTCTACATACAAAGCCGTACTTCGCAATAAGACTGATTTTTTTAATTATAACTAGGTGGTGAAACACTATCAGTTATAACTTGGCAAATAGTATTGTGACAGTTCTTCATGTCAATATAGATAACATCTCTGGCAGTTCTTCATATCAACATAGATAACATATCTAGCGGTTCTTCATGTTTACAAACCTACATCTCTGGCAGTTCTTCATGTCAACATAGATAACATCACTAGTAATTCTTCATGTCAACATAGATAACATCTCAGGCAGTTCTTTATGTCTACATATATAACATCTCTGGCCGTCCTGCATCTCAACATAGATAACATCACCAGTAATTCTTCATGTCAACATAGATAACATCTCTGGCAGTTCTTCATATCAACATAAATACCATCTCAGGCAGTTCTTCATGTCTACATAGATAACATCTCTGGCCGTTCTGCAGTTCTTTATGTCTACATATATAACATCTCTGGCCGTTCTGCATCTCAACATAGATAACATCACCAGTAATTCTTCATGTCAACATAGATAACATCTCTGGCAGTCCTTCGTGTCAACATAGATAACATAGATAACATCTCTGACAATTCTTCATGATTACAAAAACAGCATCTCTGGCAGTTCTTCATATCAACATAGAGAACATCTCTGTTCGTTCTTCATGATTACAAACATTACATCTCTGGCAGTTCTTCATGTTTACATAGATACAATCTCTGGACGTTCTTCGTGATTGCAAAGATAACATCTCTGGCAGTTCTAAATGTGAACATCGATAACATCTCTGGCTGTTCTTCATGATTACAAACATAACATTTCTGGCAGTTCTTCATTTCTACATACAAAGCCGTACTTCGCAATAAGACTGATTTTTTTAATTATAACTAGGTGGTGAAACACTATTAGTTATAACTTGGCAAATAGTATTGTGACCGTTCTTCATGTCAATATAGATAACATCTCTGGCAGTTCTTCATATCAACATAGATAACATATCTGGCGGTTCTTCATGTTTACAAACCTACATCTCTGGCAGTTCTTCATGTCAACATAGATAACATCTCAGGCAGTTCTTCAAGTCTACATAGATAACATCTCTGGCAGTTCTACATGTCTACATAGATAACATCTGTAGCAGTTCTTCATGTCAACATAGATAACATCTCAGGTAGTTCTTCGTGTCTACATAGATAACATCTCAGGCAGTTCTACATGTCTACATAGATAACATCTCAGGCAGTTCTACATGTTTACAAACCTACATCTCTGGCAGTTCTTCGTGTCAACCTAGATAACATCTCTGGCAGTTATTTATATTAACAAAAATACCATCTCTGGCAGTTCTTCATGTCTACATAGATAACATCTCTGGCAGTTATTTATATTAACAAAAATACCATCTCTGGCAGTTCTTCATGTCTACATACAAAGCTGTACTTCACAATAAGACTATATTTTGAATTATAACTAGGTGGTGAAACACTATCAGTTATAACTTGGCAAATAGTATTCTGACAGTTCTTCATGATATTTTAATACTTCCCGGGCAATATGAGCATTTTTATGAAATGTTGAACATCATCTGCATTTTCGGGCATTGTAACTGATATAAAACATCGCAACAAACTTCAGGTACTTGAGGGATCAACTTGAACCTTATATGTATATGTAAGTCAGTTTAATTAATTTTATTTATCTAATAATTTAGTATATCCTTATATATATATATTTTCTACAATACTATCACTACTTTTTGCCTCATTCAAGAGAAAAACTCACTGTTGGGGCTATTGTCATGGCTATGTCTGTCCACATAATGTTGGTTATGTCAACATTTTTGCATCCCATAAACAATCTGTTTCTGGGTCTTCCTTTTGCTATTGATATTTTGTAATACTTGTTGGAAAAAGTATTAAACAGAACATTATGACCTTTTAAAAATAGCCAATTTGTGCTGATCAATGTCCATTCTAAGGGACCAAAACATAACTTAAAAACATACCTTCCAATCAAGATTCAGAAGAAAAAGAAGTGACATTGGGGTCAATTAAACTTTTTTTTAAATAGGTGCTCACGAAAGTTAATTTAAGATTAAAACCCTATGGATAGTTGCATTTTGTATCATACTTGATGTAATATGTATACAATATGTATTCAATAAGCATGTTGAAATTTAAAAAAATTACTAACACTTATTTATGTAAAGTTAAAGAATATTATATGATCAACAATAAAAATGTCTTTTTATTTTATATTTTATTGATTGATTACACATCTACTTTTAATTTATTTACCTAATCCTGACCTAATGATGATTTTTAGTTCACTTCTTAAATCTACTCATTAAAAGTAAAAAAAAAATTAATGTGAGTATAATCTTATAATTCTAAATTCATAAGGAATAGGATGAGTGTTTCTAAACTAAAGAAATATATTAATGAACAACCTGAAAAACCTGAGGGACTGCAACTTAAAACTCCAATATTAGTATCTGACAGTAAAGGATTTACATTGAGGAATAATTGTTTAGATTATGAATTTCCGTTAGAATTGTGGTGTTTATCATCTGCAAGGACTAAAGAATTAGTGGATATCGTAGATCAACGTATTGAAAAGGCAATTAAACGCCATGGTCATATAATTTTGTATATATGGTCAGGAACATGCGACATTAGTTCGAAAATTGGAAAATACATTGAAATTCGATCCAAAAACTTTTCAGTAGTAGATAGAGTCATTGAACAATATCATAGAGCAATAGGGATTGTAAATAAATATCCAAATAAAGCAGAAATCAAATTTGTGGAATGCCCTACAATTTCATTTAAAAAATGGAATAAAAATCATGGAAAATTTGATTCAAATTTGTATATATGGGATGATAAAATTGCTACAAAACAAATCAATTATTTAAATCAAGAAATAAAAACTTTAAATCAAAGATTGTCAAAAAACAATTTAGCATTTAATCAGTATTTTCTCAGAAGCAGGAAAAAAAAAGGAAAAAAAACAAGGTATTCAGTAAATGAAAATTTGAATATAGATGGAATCCACCCTGGAAAATATTTAAGTTTATCTTGGACTAAATATCTACTGAAAGATACATACAAAGAATGTTTTGTAAATCTTCACTCCTCTGATGAAGTATCATTCTCAGTTGAGGATCCTGATATCACATGCTAATTAGACAGGTAATATTATAAGCAATAACGTAACTTATTATGTTAATTTTTTAAATCTTGTAATTCCTCAAAATAAAACACGAATTGTCATTCGAAATCAAGCTTTAATTAACAAACCGCGTGGAGTGCCCGCGGTATATAAATAGGCCTCCAATTCAGAATATATTAAAAAAAAAATATGTACATCCTGTTTCATTTATATGTACCATAGCTAATTCGTAATGCATTTCAAGGGTTGTGTATTAAACAGAATCATATTTTGTCATCTGGGTTACATGCAAGGTCGGAGATTATTCAAACAAAGATTGTCTGTCTGTCAGTGTCGGATCTTGTAAATGCTCTTAAATGTACAATTCTTGCCAGATTTCTATAAAATATGTATCAAACGTTTAAAGTTTCAAATATTGTTTAGGACAATATGAAATCTTAGATCACTGTACGTCCCTCAACCATGAGGAAAATGCCCTATTATTATATGAATAAAACAATCAAAATGGTCTATTTTATAGCAATACAATTTATGAAATACAAATATAACATACTATCCAGATATATGTTTATTTAAACAGATATATATCAAGCTTTGTATGATTAGCTATTGATTTTTAGCTATTGATTTGACTTTTTTGTTGCCTAGTATCATATCATGATTTTATAGTCCAATTTGGAATTTGCATGAAATGTGATAGTACTAGCAATGCAATCCACAGGCACTACATGATGACTTGTATACAAGTTCTATTTAAGTATTATATATCTCTGAAATATATTGTTTATTTTTTCAAGTTAATCATTTACAGCTATCAATGTTTATTTATTATTATGATTAATTTTTACCGTCTCTTTTTAATTTACATGCATTACTTCCCTTTAAGGAAAACTATACATATATATTACTTTCAATTTCCAATTAATCTTTTCAAATTATTGTAAAAAGATAAAGTTTATCCATATGTAATATCATCATCTTCAACTTCTTTCATGTAAATTAAAAAGAGATGATTATTTTTCCTTTATTAACATCATCTTTTTTTTCAGTAAACAATGGGGAAAATAAACAAAGCCTTAGAAAAGGTCAAATCAAATGCAATAAATCTCAGCAGGAATATTAATGAACTGAAAGTCAGTCGCAAACAATACCCAAACAAAACAGCAGATTGTGTAAAAACTATTACAAAATCTGCCAGGATAATGAAGGCTTCCATTAGGTCTTTTTCCTCCTTATTCGCTAACTTCATTATTGGAGATATTGATAGTTCCCTGCAACTGGTTCAAAAATCATCAAAAGAGTTGCAGGATGCTCATAGAAATATGAACTTACCCTTAATGGAAGAATCTCTGAATGAAATTGAAAACAATTCAGAACTCTTGCCAAAGGAAATTGACCAACTTCAAGATTTCATAACAGCATTTGAAAATTTTCCACAATTTAAGGCAAGTCTTCACAAATTAAAATTAATAACTTAATAATTTTATTTGATGAAACAAGTATTTAATATGTAACTAGATTTATCAATAACAACATAGTATATACATGATATAAACCAATTTGAATGCATAAAAATATTACAAAGCCAAAACAATTAATATTTAAATACAAATAACATTTTTAATCTGTGAAGTAATGTTTCAATTAGCAATTTATTACCTTGTTCTTTTGAAAAGACACTAACAAGATTTAAGATTTATTTTATACTCCAAATAGATAAGACATTCAAAATCTAACAAATGCGTTTACCCCTACAGATATCTTTTTAAGATTTATGGTATAAGAAAGTTAATATCAATTTTTCATTGCTTTAATGAATATTTTTTTCACAACAGGATTCGCAAGATACAACACCATTAGAAGCTGGCAATTTGATTACCCCTCAAAAGGCATGTTCACATTTTAAAATTTTGATAGCTATAATAAATTCAAAAATAGTTATTCTTCTGATGCATATTACAATAATGTAATAATAAACCCAAACTAACTTTCTGATAAAAGATGCACAAATTATTAATGTTTGGACTTAAACTGTTTTTTACAATCATTTCATTAAGAATAAAAAACTTCAATTAATTAATTTGATATACATAAGATCCACCAATAATCTCACATTTATAATTTTAAACAGAAAGAAATATTGCCTGAAGATACCCCATCTACTAGTTACAGCACTGGCACAAGTAATGTGGAACCAAGTGAAAATGATGAAAAGGCATGATATTCTCTATCTTAATTACTCATATCAATGTTCAATTGAATTCAATCATTCATATAAAAAAAAAATATTTAAAAAATTCATATAAAAAAGAAATATTTAAAAAAGTAAAATAACTAAAGTATCTCAATTAAATTGACTGAAATTGTTACAACAAAATATTTCCAAGAGATTTATTGCATTACAGATTTTACATATGACCAGTTTGTTTCTAATTATATTATCCCTAATAGGTTAATAGTGAAGTTGATGGTGATGACGATACCACTGATACTGAGGAAGAAGATGCTCTACTGAGTCAGCTGCCAGAAATGCCACTATGAACTGATTATATTTATATTACTATGTATAATGTACAGTTTTAAATAATGTTGTAATTTGTCTTCAGTATAATGATATGTATTGTAAACTATAACGTTTGTCATATCCATGTAAGAAAAATACATCTTTGTTTATAAACATTTTTAATAAATGATTTTTCCTTTAGATATCCATCACAGACCACAAAAAGGTAACAGCATTTCTTTTGGATCTGGTATCAAGAAAATTCCTTCAATCCAGTAACAGTTGATAATAATAACTTTCCTTTTCAGTATTCATAATGTTTTCATAACATAACTTTATCACATGCCATACTATGTTACTTTTCAGCACTTAACTTCCAATGCGTATGTGTTCAGATATTTTTCCTATATTGAAATCTAACAATTACACTATCATTGTTCACCTCCATCTTTGTTACCATTATCAATATAATTGTATATCACTTGTTTCACTCTTAACCACAGTTATCTATCATACCTCTAGATAGAACAAATACAAATGGTAATATTAATACACTCTGATAGTTGTCTTCATCAGCACTATCAGCAGCGCTAGTGTTCATACAGGTATCAGCAGCAGCGACATTATATCATTATTTACAGATTAAAATATTATATGTTTGTCTGATTGCATTTACTTTCAATGCAAATACAAGACAGGCGAGACATTTTTGTGTGTCCACTCTTGTTTAAAGTTGTAATAAAGTTTGACATACAGACATATTTACTTTTCTTGTCCCATCTTCTTGAAAACCCTCCATGTGCAGAATAAGGGAGTTTAGGGGGCAGTGGGCCCGGGTCCGCCATATTGAGGGAACAATTTGGTTGATTATTTATGGAATCACTGAAGCATGACTGGAGCGGACCCCCTTTTAGGCAGTCAGTCCTCCCCGTTTTATGGAAATTTCTGGAAACGCCACTGCCATCTGTAAAATATCTATATATGGGGTCATACATTTATGTTTGTTTTAAACTCTGGTCAAATTCTTTCACTGTTAATACTTTCAGAAAAAAATCCGAATTTCTATTTGTACGTTAAAATGCAATTTCAAAGCTCGATAACATATCATATCTACAATGGTACCACATTTAAATGTATAATCATAATGCGATGGAAAATACATATATTTAAAGTATTTACTTCTAGTTTAAAAAGATTGAAAAAGAGTCAATATTTGTTGTTATATTTCAGGGATGACAGGAATTAGATATGATATTGACCTTTTAAAACTCATTGTTTTCGTTTAGATTACAAATACTTAAATATTGACCAAAAGTCTTCCATTGAGAAATCACCGTGTACTTTAAAGATTAGAACAATATTATTAAATATTTTCGGTTAGTTATACATGTATGACTAAGATTAGCATGGATCATGTAATGGTATATCGCGTAATTTGTATTCACCATAAGAAATACATGTACGAGTTATGGTTTCATTAAGTATTTATAAAGCAATTATCTTAGGCCATGGGATCTTATTTGCGAATTGACTATTCATTTTCATGTGCTGCAACCTATATCCAATATAGCACATATATATACCTTATCCTGATTTTTTGGGTTTCAGAATATTCATTGACTTCCTGCCATATTGGCAAAATAACTTATTTTCAGGTTTCACCATGCCAGAATATTTGTTTTTAAACTGAATACCCCCCCCCCCCCTTTTCCCCCCAAAAAAAATCAAATGGTCGCACCCTTGCATAAATTAATTAAAAAATGTTAAAGTAGAGAAAATCTAATGAGTTCTTTTTTCTAAAAGGATAGGCGTTTAATATATAGTTGCCGCTCTTCATCCTGAAAACTGCGGAAGGTCATTGTTGATGTAAGGAACTAAACATTTTCAGCCATATAAAATTGCTCTCAAGTGGTTATTTTGTTGCTGATTCGAAATTATCTCTTGGGCGAGTAATTTTTCATACCATATAATCTTTTTAAAGGAAACAATTTAATCTTTATAAAGGATATAAACACAAGTGTGTTTCTCTATAGTAAATTCAAGTAAAACACTCTTTTATATTAGCACAGAGGAAATAGGGTTGATGGAAGAACAGAACTATAGTCATCAATAAATAATGGCGGTTAAATAAACGACTTTTGAACTATCCTTTTTATGTTTTTGGCCCGTCCGTCCGTTCGATTGCTCGTCCATTCGTCCGTCTTTCCCGCTCCAGGTTAAAGGTTTCGGTTTAAGTGTTTGGTCAAGGGAGTTTTTGGTGAAGTTGAAGTCCAACCAATTTGAAAGGTAGTACACTTGTTCCCTATGATATGATCTTTCTGATTTTAATGTCAAATTAAAATTGACCCCTATTTTACGGTCCACTGACCATAGACAATTAGTTGGCATCCATGTACTATGGAGACATTCTTGTAAATCTTATAATTTTAGTAAGAAAACCCTATGGCCACAAAAAACATGTTTTCATGATTATATTAAAAAGATTGTAATACTTCAGCATTATATATTTACAGAATAAAAACAAACCAATTAAGGATTATAATACTTCAAGAAATCTATATTTTTCTGTAATTCAGTTATGTTCATGCAGAGAAGCAAGTAACAATACATTGCTTTAAGATCTCGTTTTAATTATTAATTGGCGTGATTTAAAATCATTTAATATTAAAAATGAATGAAATATTGTATGAACTTCAGTGAAGTGTGAAATTAATTTCATGTGTCTTGGACTGTTTTAATATTATACTTGACTGAATTTTATAATTTTCAATTAGGAATGAATTATATATGACCCAACAGCGGGAACAACCATATAAATAGGGATGTTTTATGCTTAACTTTCTCAATTGAGTTTTTTTTTTAATCTAATATAAACTCTTAAGTGAAATTATGTGAAAAGTAATGGACCCTTTATACATATAGGTGTCGTCTGAACATTTTTTGCGTTATATGCATTTTTTTCGGGTTAAATTTCGTTATGTATCTTTCATTTCAATCTATCTATTTTTCTTCCGGTGATTTTACTGATGCATTCTGGATCGATAAGAATTTCTAACAGTTATTCCACACACCAAATATAGTTGACCAATTTCTTTTATATAGTTTCAGATAAAAAGACAACCAAACTAAATATTAGTTAGACGAAATTTTGCCAGACGGACATGCGCACCTTCTAATCATTTCATACTCCAAGTATAGTTGTCCTTAAGTATTAAATATGATGATTTTTTAACCGCGTATACTTAAAATCTTATCACTGATCTAAGAAATGAGGCCCAGGTCAGGTCAACTCCGTCTGACGGATAACAAAATCCTTGTAAGAACCCAATCTAAAAAAAAAAACGTTTTCCCATTGTTCATATAGTATAGGTGAAAAATTTACATGATCATTTTTTTTTTAGTTTTATTAATCATACTCTATACTGTGTGAAGGAGGCGAATGACACTGTACATCTGACCACTGCATTCTTCGAACACGATGCATCTATTTACAAGGTATGAAGTATCTAGGTCTTCTATCTTCAGATATATAAAGCTTTGTCAAAAATAGTTTACGTCGTTTTCGCCAGATCTGCATATTTGTTTTGCATTCATGAGTTTCAGCGCCCTCATTGTTTAAGTCTTTTCAGTGCTTTATTGAGAACGACTTCATTTATAATGTTGTTATTTTGAATTCCTGCAACGAACAATTTTTAATCAAGAAACCTAGATATGTTTATCTTTGTCTTGCTATTTATCCAATGACAACTAACTGGTCTCAGTTACTTTTGGTAGTTGTTCACATGGATACAGAAACCATTTACCATTTACATTTGGTGTAAGGGAGGTAACTCCGATGTTATCTATAGACTCTTTTTACAACATTTCAAGTTTATTAAATTTTTAAGAGTAAAAACATTTACAATGTTATCGTTTCTATAAACATTTCAATTAAAGTATACTCTTTATTATAACTATTTCAATTTAAAAAAAAAAAACAATTAAAGAGTACAGAATCTTCTATCAACATCATTTTCAGAACAAACACCACCAATTTTGCAAGTACATAAAACAATTCTGCGGAACCCATATCTCGCCTGCGTTGCTGCTTGCAGTTTTTATTAAAAATGTGATGTTGATAGTCAAAATCAAAGAATATATATAGTAGGCTTTCTATCAAAATTCTGTACAAAAACTAAGTACATTCAACTATCAAAGAAAAGAAAAATCTAACTTATAAACTCTTTCTTGATCCGGAAGCAGTGTTTGTCAAGTTTGATAATATTCAACGGATTTTATATAAAGTTATTGATTTCTTAAAATAAAAAAAAATAGGTAACAAAATGATATGTAATTATTTACTTCAAAAGAAAACCCATCAACCCATTAACTAGTGAAATGCAGAAAACGAAAATATAATTCAAAATTTGGATTCAGATAACAATTTTTAATCGTAAAACGGTTCTGCTACAAATCTCACAAAACATGTTTAACTCCGCCGCATTTATGCGCCTGTTCCAAGTCAGGAGCCTGCATGTGGCCTTTGTTAGTCGTGTATGTTTTTTTAAAAATTTAGTTCATATATATGTTTTGGAGTTTTGTGTGACGTTCATTTTCATTTTTAAACTAGTACACATTTTGAATGACACACCATTAGTCCGACAGCCATTATTCCGACAACCCATTATTCCGACAGCCCATTATTCCGACAACCCATTACTCCGACAGCCCATTATTCCGATAATGCGTTTTTCTTATGTGTATGGGTAAATTTTCTCTAAAAAGACCAACTCCGTTCTCTATGATATGTGTGGTTGTCCATCTTGATTACAATTATTCTTTTCATGCGGGATATTTGTCTCAGTATATTGGAGTTGATACGCATGTTTATAGCAACTGCTCAGTCCTTACTCTCGCCCCACTTTCGTTTTACATAATTCAGAATCGGTGCTCTTCCATTACATTAAGAATTGAAAATGCTAGATACTAAAAAAAATTGTATTGTACAACTGATAAAGTTGAGGATGAGCGTCATTTTTCAATCCAATGCTCACTTAACAATAATTTGAGGGAGGAACTCTTTCACCATATTTCTAGCACATGTAAGAACTTTAAAAAGTTAGATATAAATATAATAAATTTTCGATGTTAACACAAGAAATCTTTACTATTATGGGGGGAAATGATGATTACATTGTTAGTTCTTTTGAATTATGTAGTACATGTCTTGATACTGACTGTTATTTAATATCAATGTGTTAGTTGTTTTTTTTTATCTATTTTGTCTTGGCTCCGATTGTGACTGAGGCTTATAGTGCTATAAAGATAATTATATCATATTAGCATTGTAATGCCTTAATGTTGACCCAATCATTTGACTGCCGCTTCGAAAAGGTGGAGGTATACTGTTTTACCTCTGTCTGTCCGTCCGCCCAACCGTCAGTTCGTCCGTCCGTCCCATAAATACTTTCGTTGCATGTTTTTCATGAACTACATTACAAGGATTTCTGAAAGGTTTATTGAAGTCGGCTATATCGTGTGATGCGTTTTCAAATTCATTACTCATGACATGACAGCCAAGTTGAAAATTGTCGTCACATTTTTCTCAGGAACGACAATACAATGATTTCTGAAATTTGGTTTCAAGGTTTATAAAAGTCAGTTATACTGTGTGATGCTTTTTCAGATTCACAACTCAAAAACCTCCTGTCTACCGAAATGTGTTTGGGCGGGGGGTATCATCAGTAGCTCGTACCATCAATGGTTGTTCTTGATTTATATGCTCTTTGAAGATTCTTGAATTTGGAAAATGAAATATTCTTTTCTGTTATATTCTATATACAGATTTCGAACTGAGTATATAGAAAGTATTTGAACTACCTAAGCCTTATTTTATATATACGAAGTTATTTCTTAAAATATGTTATTACATATCTAAACGTAATAATACAGACAAACAAATTTTTATTTTACCCTAATACCCTGGTACTTAACTTGATAAGTGCCGGACTTATGGGTTATCGGAGTATTAAGCTGTCGGAGCAATGCGTTGTCGGACTATTGGGTTGTCGGACTAATGGGTTGTCGGACCAATGGGCTGTCGGACTAATGGGCCGTCGGAATAATGGCGTGTAACCAACATTTTGTACAGGGCAAGCTGAAGTCCGCTTCCAGGTATGGAATTTTCTCGCTGTATTGACTACTCATTGGTGGCATTCGGCTGTTTTCTGCTCTTTAGTGGGGTTGCTGTCTCTTTGGCACATTCCGTATTTCCATTCTCAATTTTAAATATATGTCGTTGGTATAAGTGACTACTTTTCATTGTAGAAAACTTTTAGGAACGATAGTAGGTTTGTTTCGTTGCTGAAAAGAGATTCATGTTAGAAAAAGGACGAAGCCGGATTAGTTTAATCTGTAATTGCAATCAATTTCAAGGTTTTCTAGAATTTGTGGTTCAATAAAGTTACTAAAATAAGACCGATGTAGGGGAAATAACTCTACTCGGAATAACAACATAAGAGTACTAGTTATCGTTCTTTACTTATATTTTGCAAATATATAATTGCATTAGTTTGCGCGTTTCTTAAACTTGTTTGGCGTCTTGATACTAAAATCGTTGGATGTACTATGATATTAAATTGCTCGTTGTGACAAAAGAGGAATTTAGTAAGAAACTAATGTTCCAACTCGTCAGGTCAGACGAATATTTTTGTGTGTTATTTTGTCAATACGCTCTTCAACTGTTTCGATTCTTTCATCTATTTGGATTTTAAGCGTTCCTGATGAAGTGAGGCAAAAGATACCAAAGGGACTTTCAAACTCATAAGTCGAAAAAACCTGACATCACATGGCTAAAAAAGAAAAGGACAGACAAATAAACAAGCAACAATACACAAAACATAAACTAGAAAACAAAAGACCGAACAACACGAACTACTGTAGATTCATTTATTTTCGTGGGTGTCAATTTTCGTGGATTGCTGAAAACTTACATATTCGTGGATATTTTTAAATTCGTGGTTATGCCAATCTCTGCATACATAACCTATTGAAAATATGTTATTCGTTGAACATTTGAATTCGTTGTTCATCTGTGCCCACGAGACCCACGAAAATTGGTATCCAACGAATAATAATGAATCCACAGTACACCAAAAACTTGGAGTGATCTCAGGTGCTGCGAAAGAGTAAGACGATCCTGTCCCAAATGTCGCACATGTATATAGTGTTGTTCATGTCAGTACAAATTAAACAACCCGTTGATCAGTCTTATTCGATAGGTAACCTTTGGGGCCACGACTGGGTTTTAGTTATGACAATCGGAACATGTCCGTCTATATCTATGAAATATTTTTTTTATATGACAGTGAAAACGGCCAAACAACTTATTCACCCTGGCCACCGTAAAATACACTAAGTGATGATTTCTAATTCACCACTAGAAACTCCTGGTTAAATAGCTTCCTCGTGAGCAACAACACTTTTTCAAGGAATTCATAATAGGAAATACAAGGTATGGAATATCGTATCAGCTGGGAGATAAATAAGTAAATACAAGCCCTTGAATGTTGTATCAACTTGAATATATATATATTTCAATGCAGGCGCTATTGGAATGTTGCTACATAGAAATGAAAAGTTCACAATTGGGAAGACGAAATCATATTTTTGTCGTAAAAAAAAGTCATTTTTTCGACCGTCCCACGTTGTGAATCTCAGTATATAGTCAAGATATTATACAAACTGAACTGTATCTGTTTTATCCCTCATTATAAGTTCCATGGGATTCGTGCGTTCAACAAAATCGCCAAATTTTGAATTATTTAGTGCGAGACTATCATATATGTTGCGAAGTTAAATGATACTTCTAACTTTTTTCCCTTCCAAATGACCTTCACCCCAACCATTCCAGGTTGAATTGATGTGAAAGAGGGGCGAAAGATACCAAAGTTTCATTCAAACTCATAAGTCGAAAATAAACTGACAACGCCATGTTTAAAAAAGATCAACGGAAAAACAATAGTACCAAAAACATAAAATAGAAAACTAAAGACTGAGCAACTTGAACCCCACAAGAAAATTGAGGTTACAACAGTAGATCCGGAAGAGCGAGCAGATCATGCTCCATATGTGGCACCCGTCGTGTTGTTCATGTTAGTACACACCTGGTGATAAATCTAATTCGGTAGGCCACATTCGAGAAAAGTGGACAGGGTTGTAGTGAAAACAGACCCTATAACATATAACTTTGTTGTGTGATTTCTCCCGCTTCTGTGTGTTTTCTGATATTTTTTATAATCAATTTGCTAATAGCTTTTTTTCTATATTGAAAAAAAGACAAATAAAATAATCAGAAAACGAAAACGTTGCAATGGAAAGCTTATGTGTACTTTTTTGTTATTGGAATAGACGGTCAGTAGTTGCTGTCAACAATTATACAGTTTACATGTATGTCTCTGTCTGGTGCTGGTATTCAATATTGCCCATTTGAATGTCAAATAAAATCCTCATTTACTTCTTAATGTAGATAGGGATCTCAATTTAAAAACGATAGAATTATTTCACAATTTGTCAAAATGTAGTTAATATCATGTTATTAAAAAAAAAATATATAGTTAATTGTGTTTAAACTTAATAATTTAATTTCAAAAACAAAATACTTGAAGATATTTCTTATAACGGAATTTCATACGATAGAAACATATTGGGGTTACGGAACTTGTTTTCATGCTACGACACAAAATACTTGTAGGTAATTAAATTTTCGGTGTATTTTTTATAAAATTGGATAACTAGAGTTATATCACTTACTTGTAAGAAAACAATACTTGTTAAATCAAAAGTAATTCTAAGTTAAAACACATAGACTATATTATTTTGGTGCGTTCATTATAAAATTAAATATTATATATGTAAACAATAATTGTGATACTTAGCTATTTGATTACGACATTGTTTATTAAACCCCATCGGAACTGACATTTTCAAATTTTGAAAATGGTGGATTGAACCTGGTTTTATAGCGCTAAACCTCTCACGTGTATGACAGTCTCATCAAAGTCTGTCATATTTACAACGATGTGTGATTAAAACCGACACAATAGGTAAATTTGTCAAAACATGGGTACAGCAGTCAAATATTAATACTAATAGGTATGTAATATTGATACAAGAAAAACACCGCTATGATATTTTAAAAATATCGCATTGATATTAGAAATAATAGCATTTGTATATTTTTTTGTATATAAGAAAAACACAGCATTTCAAATTTTACACGGGCATAAACGTTTGCTTCTTTCTAACTTCTGAATGTATATTAAGACTCAATTGTTGTTTATATTTTTCGTTGCAGAAAACAACATTTTCCGCATAGAATGTCTGCATATTTAAAATTGATATTAGACAACATTGCTATGTGATATAAGAAAAGTTTTTATCGATTCGTTTCTTCTATATATAGACTGAAGTCGGTTAAACAAAAAAAATCTACATTCATTTCCTTGCAAACTATATCTATCGTATACCATTTGACAAATATCTTTTCCTTAGCAGGCACAAATGATTAAAAACATTTTTAGCCATGGCGCTGTCAGTTTATTTTCGACTTGTTATTTTAAATCCTCTAGTATCTTCGGTCGCCTCTCTTTCACAACATCTCAATCACCAGGAGCACCACCAGAAATGCATTTAAACATATGTTATAATATTTTTTTCAACATTCTTTTCCCCCCACAAACCATTTCTAACGCATACCATTTGACAAATATCTTTTCCTTAGCATGCACAAATGATTATAACATTTTTAGCCATGGCGTTGTCAGTTTATTTTCGACTTGCTATTTCGAATCCTCTAGTATCTTCGGTCGCCTCTCTTTCACAACATCTCAATCACCAGGCGCACCTCTAGTAATGCATTTAAAAATCGGTTAAATAAAATACTTTTCCAATCACCAGGAGCACCACCAGCAATGCATTTAAAAATATGTTATAATATTTTTTTCAACAGTCATTTCCCCACTAACCATTTCTAACGCATACCATTTGACAAATATCCGTTCCCTAGCAGACACCAATGATTACAACTGAGTTCCATCTCACTTATGTCGATACTGTAAGCATGCGACACATCTATCTTATTCAGAAAAATGAAAAACGACCGAACAACTTTGAAGTTTCGGATTTCCAGCTGAGCTGTATGCAGATAAATGTGTTTTGAAGTGCACATTAAAAGAATTAAATAAGATTTTAATATATGATATTTCATTTGAAAAACGATCGATAAATTTTCTGTTTGAATTTTGGATAGGACTTCCTTACAACTTTCAAGTTAACGTTTTTGCGAAACTTGATCTAATAATTTTCATACATTCACGAAATTTCTAAAAGTTCACCAAGCTTTTGTTTTAGTTGTCTAGATTAAATGTACACGCATACACATTTCCTTTTTCCTCAAAGTTTCCGGTTTGTTTTATACTTAAAAAAAAATCAACCTTCGCAATTTATTTGGAATGATTTTCAAAAGTAAAAACAGGAAATTTGACAAAAAAATATTGATTTCGCATGTATATGACGCGGAATGAGGATCATATAAATTTATCGAATTAAGCATACCCAAGCGATAATTAAGACCCTGATTCCGCGCCATACCAATGCAAGTAATTCCAATTGCAAGCAGGCAGGAATCTTACTCTACTGACCTTTTATTACAATCCTACCGGAGTTAAAATATTGTTATTTAGACTATTCCCGTTCGGAAGTAAGACCCATGCAATTAATCTCAATTGTTCTGTGCCCAGTTTAGTTCCTAACCGTTGTATGACTCTGAACAATCAGAAAATCAACAATCGATCAAGTTTTGACATTAATTTCAAGAAACAAACACCACTTTGCCACGATTTCATAGGGAAAGATCGAAGCGAGAAAAAACAACTTTTCTTACATCGACTTGCGACACTTTCTGATACAAAATTGTTGACACTTATTGAGAAAACAGTATGTTTTTGGCAATAAAATTTATGAATATCAATAAATTACTTTGTAATCTACACACTTTGTAATCTAACACGACAAAAAGAAGATTTTTATGTATAACTATAAATTACTAGTAAACGAGTCTTAAATCCGTTCAATGTCATACAAACTAAAACAAGATTTAGATAAAAAACAGATTTTTTTCAAAAGAAAATCCATGTTTTTAGGAACCTGTTTTACGAGTTTGTCCCTACATTTTGGGGTATCCTTGTAAGGTGGGGTTGACCGTGCATTATCTAAAGCTACAGGTTGTGACAAATTAACACATTTTGTATGGCTTATACTGGGGGAAAATCATGACTAAATGATAGAACTGCAAAATATAAATAGTTTTTAGAAAATGCTTTGAGAATATCAAAAGAAAAGATAGGGTGATTGTAAGTTTTCCCCGGCTTAAATACAAAATTATTATTATAGCATTTCATGTAGATTCCTTCGGGAAATGCGCTTTTTCAGAGTTACCTACCCGAAAATGCCAATTTAAAAACATAAAAAACAAGAATGTGTCCAAAGTACACGGATGCCCCACTGGCACTATCATTTTCCATGTTCCATGAACCGTGAAATTGGGTCAAAAGTCAAATTTGGCTTTAAAATCAAAAAGGTCATATCATAAGCATCAAGTGTACTAAGTTTCAAGTTGATTGGACTTCAGCTTCATCAAAAACTACCTTGACCAAAAACTTTAACCTGAAACTCCCACTTTCATTTTCTATGTTCAGTTGACCGTGAAATTAGGGTCAAAAGTCTAATTTGGCTTTAAAATTAGAAAGATCATCTCATAAGCAACAATTGTACTAAGTTTCAAGTTGATTGGACTTCAGCTACTTCAAAAACTACCTTGACCAAAACCTTTAACCTGCGAACGAAAGAACGAACGGACGAACGGAGCCACAAACCAGAAAACATAATGCGATTCTACAATCGTAGGTGAGGCATAAAAAGCAATACGAAATCTACGCTTGTAAAAATATTGTTATTCATTTCGGTTAAAATCTGATAAATTTGTTCTTTTAAATGAAAATTCACATTAGTTATCTGCATTCCTGCATCATATTTTGCTAATTTGATTGAAAATCTGGACCTCAGGTTCTCTGCCATTTACAATACAAGATTGAGAAAGACACCCATTATTTATTTGATAAATATCCCGACCGTGCAAAGGATGTATAGCCAGTCAAGGTCGTTAAAACCTCCATTTGTTGTATTCTTGTTGCAAAGATTCAGTTTTAAAGTGTAGCTGTGTCCACTGTCTGTATTATTAGTATCAAATACGGAATAGCAATTCCTAATCGGTTTTCGTTATGCTGTTTATAGAACACGCAAATTTCAATATGATCCGTATAATCTTATTGACCTTCAGAACTTTGTAAGCTTATTCTTAAAGGATACAAGTTGACACCATAGTAGAAACTTGTTTGAATATAGATTTTATCAATACTATCACTTATTTTGTATTTGAAAAATTAAACATAACTAACTATAATAATTAATAGTTTGTTTTACATTTACGAAAACTTAAAGATCTTCATTCTGTCGATATCATAAACTTATGTTTTGGCATTGCTCAAGGTCATGCTTTTCTTAGATTGTTGATGACATATTTTAACTATAAATCAATTTGATGAGAACTTATTGATACGTTTAGTCTTGGGTAACATGGTTTAATTGGTAGTTTTTTGGGCTTTAATCAACGTTAACAAAGTTTTGGAGAGAGAAGAGCATGTTCCGAGTCGAGAGCCTGCAATGAAGTTATTTTAAACATATTTATTTAGAGTGGATTGGGACAAAAGTTATTGCAACTTATATTAATCTCTTTCCACTTGTGCTAGTGCTGACTGTGTACCAGCATTAGCCTGTTCTTTTTCGAAATTTACAAGCGTGTCTTTTACGTGCAAGAGATATGACTCGCTCTTACACAGGTCAGCCATTTGTTGTCTCCTTCCGACGGACCGTCATTGTTTCCTCAAGACCATACTCGCGCAAATAGTAATAAGGGAGAGCCCAAAATTAAGTCCCTGAAATTTTCTCCCCGAAGTGATTGTTGATGGTTGCTGTATGTTATATCTGCTTTCGTTTATTGTTTCTCTTGCCAATGAATTTTTTGTTTGAATTGTTTGCAATTTTGTCCTAGCTGACTTGATACGGTATGTGTTTTTATTGATGGCCGCACGTAGACCTTTAGCTGCTTTAATCCAGGTCATCTAGACTCTTTTAGTGGGGACTCATGTTGCTCAGTTTTTTGTTTTCTATTATGTCTTTTGTCAGTGTTCTGGTTAAGTTTTTCAATTTTTCCCATGGCGTTTCCAGTTTGTTTTCGACTTATGAATTTGAATAACCCTGGAAACAGTTATCTATATATATGTTCCAGAATGACACTTTGATATCTTTTGACTCTATTTTGTCACCATAAGCAGTGTCAAAATGATTAAATACCTAATTCAATATTATAAATCGTCGCAAACAGGTTTCATCTTATAAGCCCTATGCTTATTGCAACTTACGTAGAATTAGATGTACAGACGTTTGTCCTGTCAAACTGGTACCTTTTAAAGTAATGAAATACAATAACTATTCAACGAAAATTCTAGTTTTGTTCTTACACAGCCATCCTGTAACCATTCGTCTGCGATTTTCCCACAATGCATCTCGTAAACAAAAAGAAATTATCGCTACTCCACACCAGAAACTGTTTTCTCGATTCACACGTTTCATAGCATTGGTTATGTCAAACCATTCGACTATTTACATACAATTAAAACCAGTTCAGTTGCTGATTAAAAATGAAGACTAATACAATAATTCATTACGGGTGGTCAAAAGTTGTAAATAAAAACCCTCATTAACACGTAACCCCTTACTTGGGCTTGAAATTGATTAAACGTATTTTTTGTAATATCTCTCGTTCAATCTCTCCCGACAAAGTACTCCTATGTACGATTTTGTAACGCACTTTTCGTACATTGTGACAATTCAATTTTCTTTTCATATCGGATAACAAATTTATAAGTTTGTCTGGTAACTGATGTCAGATTTATCGATAGAGTCAACTGGTACCAGTCTATAGAGGGTCCGGTAATTACCTGTCAGTGTTTGATAATTGATTTCGAAGTATAATGTTCCGAAAGTTTAAAAGTCAATAAAGAAGTCATTGTAGATTGATATCGAATACAAATGCACGTTAAAGTACAAGCTATTGTTTACGTTTGACAAATTACTCCATAAGAGAGAAAAACACCATTTCAATCAACAATTAAAGACCAATTGTTCAGAGAACAATTGCAGGTCTTTCCACCAGTAAACTTCTATTTTGATATGAAAAAATTTTAAAATTTGCTTTTAAATGTCAATTCCAGCGTCTAATGACAGCTTGTTGTACGCTGATTCCAAAAACATATGATATAAATAAGGGGGATAATGTATTACTTCCGGTTTGAAAATGTCACTTGCGGTATTGTTTCCAAAAATATATGGTTCTATATGCTTGTACATTAATTTTGTTTAAAAAATTGCTACTTCCGGTTTACGAAAGGTCTCTTCCGGTTGGCTTTTTTAAGGTAAAATGGCTTGCAACCTAATGCCAAATGTCCCTAAACTGGAATCCGCTTGTATTCGCTTCTCTATGAACAAAGTGTAGTAGTCATCCATGAACCAGTTTAAAAAGTCCAATGGCTTTATCGTGTATTCCTATGAGGTAAAAGCAAAGGTCAAAATCTAGAACGTTAAATTTACCTATGACTGAGCTCAATTTCAAGGTCAAGAAACAAGGGTCTCAAATCAAAAGACTCTAGGCCTCTACTATATATTGTTTATGATTTCTATTACCATACGACTATATTAGATATAAAAGGGGAAAACTCCCATTTAATGTCTCTGTACCCTTATAACTAAAATTTACGTGTTATGACATGTCGCAATTAACAATTCTGTAAAAATATTTTGTCGATATTTTATAAGATTTCAGAAAATAAGTGATAACAAGCCAAAATCAAAATTTTGAACATGACCTTGACCTTTGACCTTTGACCTTGATCTCATTTTCATTTTTATGGACCAAGGACCTTAAGTTCAAAAACCCTAGGCCTCGACCACTTATGGTTTTCCAGTTAAAAATACATTTCACTTATATCAAATACAAATGGGGAAATAACTCTCATATGGAATCTCTATACTGCTTCGGTCAAAATAAAACAGAACATCCCGAGGATATAACGAGCAATTCTGAATGTCGTTAACTCTCTCTCTTTCCGTACATAAGCTACGGTAACCACTATGTATATATCAAAAGTGTATATCTATTCAACTTCCCTTTATCCCCATACCACACGTATTATTTTTATTCGTATTGAAATTTTACCCGCAGCTTAATCTTAACATTTCTCTTCTATAATGACGGAAATTTTTAACGACTTTGACTGACTATACAGCCCTTGCGTGGTCGCCCCTGGCTTGTACCCATTTTTATATGTTAAAAAAATTTAGGCCTAAAAAGATATTTTTTACACATAAAGTTATTAACTGTTTGTGTCCATTATTAATAAGCAATGAAAATGACACAACATGTGTGATGTTGACTCAAAGGTTATCGAACTAACAATGTTATGAAACGAAAAAAATAACCAAAGTACTGAAGTACTGACATCGGACTACCGCAAATTCTGGTGGATGGTCACAAGCACTCGTCTCAGAAAAAAAAAGAAATATGCCAAATAATTAATTGATATATATGTTCTTGCCAACAACAAGTATTTATGGAATAATTTTATCATCTATGTTGTAACACCTTGGAATAAATAAATAATTTTCTTAACAATACAGTAAAATGAGTTTTTGTCTAAGGAATTTGTAATATCAGTCATAAACATGTGATGTATCATTATAAAACACGTATTTATATAAGTAGTATGACTTTTTTGTGTTACCTTTTTCCAGATACTGATTTCAATCAACATTTTTATTACATTTAAGACAGGCTAAAAACGAACCCCTCATAGGGATGTTTTAATGATTCTTTTTAACATGTAGAGTGCGAGATACTCTCCTACAAGAGAGGGACGAAATATTCTAGAATGACATTCAAACTCATAGAACAAAAATAAACTGAAAATAATACAAGCTTAGGGAGGTTTGAAAGATAAATATTTATTGTCACCAAGCATGCAACATAGTTGCAATATCATTAGTTGTATTGTATATCTGTATTTGTTCTGATGAATATACCCGGGTTTTTTTGGGGTCCTGTGATTGGGTTAATAAATGCTTTTGCGATTGGAATTATATATGTAATATTTTCACATGCCCGTCTTTAAGGCCTGTGATTATGTTTTCTCACCGGTGAGGCCCCTCATGGGGGGTCCTAGTAATCACATAATCACCATTTTTTTGCCAATATAATCACATAATCATTAAATATTTGCTTATCTTTAGTAATCAAATAATCATAAACTAAAAATACAGTCCTAGGTAATCAAATAATCATGAAATATTTGGCTTAATAATCAAATAATCATTAAAAAAACGGCCAAGTAATCACATAATCAAAAACCCCATGAGGGCCCTCACCGGTGTATGTTAGTTTTGCAATGTAAATGTCAATTGCATTTTATAGACATCACTTTTACATTAACAATAAACAATAAACAGCACATATACAACCTGATACCGTAAATGTAATGCAAGTTAAAATGATCATCAAATCAAAATGGCGGTTTATTGTTATGTAATATTGTTGACATTCTAATACTTCTAAATAATAGATAATATCTAGAGTAATATTTGATTATTTTGCCATATGCCATTAAATTTGACATGCTATTGCATATATTCTGACATATCTTGCTATCAAATCAAATTAGTCAAATCATTCGAAAACATCAATATACCCTTGATTTTAAAGTAAATAAGTCACTTATTCCTGCACGAGATACGAGATATGCCTACCATTCCAGAAAGGGGGGGGGGGTCATTTCAGGGATCTTTACATAAGTTTTGGAAGGATGAAGGATATATTGTTGTATAGGTCTTATACATGCCAACTTAGCAAATATTCAATGTATATTCAAGGAGCAAACAGCGATATATGAAACTTCTAAAAACAAATTGGAGGAGAAATGGGACTAAAAATTGATTTATTCCTTATTCCTTTAAAATAGTAGGTGGTGTAGAGCACCATGTTATACTTTGACAAAAAGAAACCGTAGCGAAAAGAACTCGTGAAATGAACAATTGTACTAATTAGTGCGTACACCATATACCAAATGTACTAATTAGTGCGTACACCATATACCAAATGTTCTAAGAAATCATTTTTCTGTTAATGTAAAAAGGCATTCATTCTTAAGATGAAAAAAGAAATCAAATTGAAATTTACACTGTCGTTACCTTTTTTAAATCACTTCTCTGAAAAAACAAAGCCAAATATTTTGAATTTGTCGGTATTCAAAAAATAAAGCATTTTTAACAAAATTAATAGGAACAACACAATCAACAATTCTACAAATTTCCCGAGAAATCCCATTTTGGAGAAATAAACCCCAAAATGTCATTTCTTTCAAATTTCGAAGTTTTTGGTTGTTATCTTCGACCCGATCATCTTGAGATCGCTAAGTAAAAAGAACAACTTTAATTTGCATAAATGACCAGGAAGACCAGATAAAAAATAAGCAACATTGTTGAAATCGTCAGTCGACTCCTGGGAGCTTATTCACAAAGCATCCGTTAGCTAACGGATCCGTTAACATCTCCGTTAAGTTTCCGCTAATTTTATTTCGTATTCACAAATCTTCCGTTAATTAGCGCACCCGTTAACGTCTCCGTTAAATGTTGCGTTAAACCCGATAATTAAAGTGTATGTTAACGTACCCGTTAATCGGGCACTTTGCTCTGCTTATTATGTAAATTGGACATCGGAAATAAACCAATTTATCATATGTTTAGTAGTAAATACAGTAGTTTTGCATATTTGATAACTAGCCTGCTGTTTAATCCATACCGCGCAACTTTGATGCACACCCTTTGTCGCATACCCTTTATCACACCCTTACCTTTTTTTTTTTTACATAAAATCAGTTTTTATTTTTGAAAGCTTAAGAAAAAAATTCCTCAAAAAAGGTCCAATAGAACGGTAATTCGGGAGTGACGTCATTTATTGAATGACGTCATTGTTTGGTATGTGACGTCACGAACGTCAAGTTTTCATATTTTTTTTGCACACTACAGTACAGGTGCTTCGGATAAGTAATTGAGCAGTTCTTTTAAGGCTTTTGAAGCAAGACAAAAGTAGAACTGAAGGTAACCCAGTGCTATGGATCAGAAAACAGTTCATATAATATAATACTCTCTGTTGAAATATATGATAAAGCGTATAAAACATACGCCTTAAGGCCCTTGGGCTGATATTGGTGTCTCGGGATGATACGACATATGATACGGATTTTGCCATGTGTATTATTCTCTATGTATATATATTGTATATGTATCTTATTTGGCTTTATTTTTTGAATTCTTCTGTTCATGTTATCATTTGTTCGTACCTTGGGATAACGACTATGTTAAAAATGAACATACGTTAGATAAAAGAAGATGTGGTATGAGTGCTTATGAAACAACACTCCATCAGTCATTATTTACAAAATTTAACCATAATATGTCAAAGTGCGGCCTTAAATTTATACAATAAATACATGTACATCGAAAACTATATTTGCCAAAACTGTTCGCTATTTCTAACCAAAACGGCAAATATATCACAGAAGACAACAGCAATGCGAAAAAGATGAAAGAAACTGATACTTTTGACATTAAACATAATCATCAAATATCAAATTCCCTTTCTATATAATCACCCAAGTCCGCGCTGAAGTACGTCCATTTTTGATTTTTCATTATTCAAAATTCACTAATAAAATAATGAAATAGTTTAATATTCACTATTCAATATTAAGGTAGTTCGGGGGTTTAAATTTTCGCGCCGTCTGCGCATAAAGTTGCGCATTGATATCGTAAGTGATGTACATTGTCGTAATTTTCTATAACAGTAAAATATGATCATTTAAATAATCTTTTTTATTCAAATACATTGAGCAAGACTTGAATAACTTTTAAATGCAATTTTAAAACTTAATAAAAATTTATTGTTACAATTGTCTTTGTTGAAAAGTACATCCGTTCTAAAAATAAATATGGAGCATGTTTTTGACGAAGGTGAAGAATGAAGAGAGAATAACTCATATTTATCGAACACATGAACTGCTTTTCATGAATACTGTAATGCAGATCGAAATTATAGATAACGATCTTCATTTTGGTAGCTTATGAAGCAGTTTCACCCTTGTCTTACACTAGAAAAGGTCCGACAAACATGCGAAAGATGATGTAAACAAATCATGAAAAGGGGGAAATTTAAACTGACAAGTAAGTACTAATGAATTGAATATACATGTTCAAAGAGCGATTCACGACCACTGAAAAATAACATGTAAGCGTAAATAATTTCAAAACAATAGCCTATCCGTGTCGAAAAACAAAACAATGATCTCCCCCCCCCCCCCTTTTCAGGCTGAAAATTAATTATAAATGTAACCATAGGCACAGCTATAGGTCACTGTACGTCCTTCAACAATGAGCAAAGCCCATACCGCATATATAGTCAGCAATGAAAGGCCCAGATATGACAATGTACATGACATGCATGATGTACAACAATTCAAACAAGAAAACAAACGGCCTTATTTGTATAAAAAAAAATAATGAAAAACAAATATGTAACACATAAAAAATGACAACCACTGAATTACAGGCTCCTGACTTGGGACAGACACATACATAAATAATGTGGCGGGTTAAACAAGTAAGCCGGATCTAGACTATGAATTATTTTTAAAAATGAATCATTTCACAAAACTACCTTTCTTACCGATGGTCTGGATTGAGGGTCCTTCATTTAATTCCTATCTAATTCTGTATACCATTTATCTCTATTTATTTTTTTTAATTTTTTTCAATTTTTCTGTACTTCTTATAATTTAACAACCCGTTTTTCTTCATTGTTACATGTATGTCTATTTTCTTTATTTACAAATGTATTGTGAACATTACATGTATTATTCTGAATATTCTCTATTCTTTAAAACTTTTCCTTACCCTCCTATATTATATTTGATCAGGGGTTGAAATTGGCGCTGGTCCGGTGGTCCAAGACCAGTAGAATTTGTGTGGGACCAGTAGATTTTGTCAGCTGGTGGTCCGGCGGACCAGTAGAAATTTTTCGTTATTCACTGATTGCATCTCTGTCTTGGTTTGTTTACAAAAACATAAACATTAGAAATTATTTTTAGGGTACTGGCGGTACTATTTTAAAAGTATTTAATTAATATCTCAAATGAGCGCACTACACAACAACACAAAATGTGGAAATTTTTTAATGGCGTTAAAACGCAGGGCAAAACAAATTAATTAATTAAGCTACATTCAAAAGGAAGATTTTTCAAACTGACAAAAAAAAGCATAAATATAAAATATCCTGGGAAAAAGATCTTGAATGGTTAAATTGTAAAGTCGATTGTAATGTAATGCATTGTAAAACATGTAACAATGCAGTGACAAACCTACATGAGAAATGTATTTTTGTAAGGGGATCTTAAAATTTTAAAAAGATTTTGTACTTGCTCATGAACAAACAGAACAGCACAAAAATCTACTGAAATAAAGAAGAGGAAAGCAGCTGAGAAAAAAAAATAAAACTAAACATCCATCATATCTTTTAGTGGTTATCAAATGAATGTCATTTTTGCAGAACCAGTAAATTTTAAGCCGGACCAGTAGATTTTAAGTCCACTGGTCTGGCTGGCCAGTATACAAAAAAGCTTAAATTCGACCCCTGTATTTGATCCTACAGAACCTTCATGAGATCAGGAAAAGCGGTCTTCTCATAAAATGATTTTTTTTCTAAATTTAAAAGGTCTCTACACAGTTATTTCTAAGTGCATTTCTTTAATATTTTAAAGACATTAAAGGAAACTTTTAAAAATTACACCTGCGCTAAGTGGGTGTCATATTCTCTTGATGGCTTCAGACATTTTTTAACCTTTTTCAGCTGGTCCATTCATGACCAAAAGTTACAGTATAATTTCAACTCTTTACATACTTCCTCTTTTTAAGGCATATTTTTCAAAGGTGTAGGAAAAAAAATTTCAAGATATGTAATCAAATTTATAAAAATGATTATATAATTGATTTTCATGTGGAACGCAAATAAAGATAAAATCAATGGATAATAAATTAACTATGTTCCTATATATGGATAGTAGGAACTAACCGATCTTAACCAACTTTGTTTGACCAGAGCTTACTAAATTTTGAGCCTACGGACCAAGTTTCATGGCAATTATAAGATATACATTATAGACAAAATGTTTTTAAAGACTAATTTGATGTACAGGTATCAGACATGTAGAATGTATAATAATTATTCAAACGTCAAAATTATAAAAATGTATGAGTATGTGGCTTTTAGCATGTTTAGTAGGTTTTTGAATGAAAAAGGGTGGGGGGCTTGTATGAAGAGGTAATATTTTCCGGCAATTTAAAACCTCGTGAATGTTTTTGTTGTATAAATAATCCCAGTGGCGGATCCAGAATTTTTCCTAAGTGGGGTCACACTAACTGCCTAAAAGGGGAGCCGATCCGCTCAGGTGATTCCCTATATTATTAACCAAATTTTTCCCAGGGCTGCCTCTGAATCCTCCCATATGTTTAAAATGTACTTTAAATAGAAAGGAATTTACAAATGGCATAGTGCATTACATGTAATAATTTAATAGTACGTTATGTATTAAAAAGTCTTAGGCCATGTAGGCCAAAAACACTTGAAATAATTCAGGGTCAATTTAGGCCCCTAGCACATACATTGTATTTACATTTAAAAATGCATAACTACAGCTGAAGTTATTAAAACTTGCTTTTTTGGGGGCTGATTTCTATTGCATGTAACCTTAGTCTCAAGGGGCATACATGTATATTTGAACCACTTACTATCCTACAGTAGAAAAGAAAAATAACATTTGAAATACAGTAGTTACAAAAAATATTGTAAAATGTGAATATACTGAAATCTTTAATTTCATGGCAGACGTTATGTACAAAAAAACCTCATGATCCTCATCACATTTTTCTTGCTCCATAAAGTTTGTAAGACAAGGGTCCCGACTATTCATACAACTCATTCTGCAAATTTATCTGTGATAATCTACTTTTCGCTAGATTTAGAGTTCACAAATGAATAATACAAATTGATAAAACCCATATGTTGTACCAATTTACACCACTGTCCCAGGTTAAGGGAAAGGGTTGTCACCTTCAAACATTAACCCCACAACATTATGTATATGCCTGTCCCAAGTCATGAACCTGTTATTCAGACAGTGGTTGTCTTTTGTTGTGTCACACTTTTTTTTTTTTTTTTCATCATTTTGTACATTAATATGCCTTCAGTTTTCTCATTTGAATTGTTTTTCATTAGTCATTGAAGGGCCTTTTACAGCTAACTATGCGATAACGGCTTTTGACCTGTAGCTATTAACTTCTGTGTCATTTGGTCTATTGCGGAGAGTTGCCTCATTAACAATCAATTATCATACCACATTTTCCTTTTATATTGAAACACAAATATTGACACATAAAAACCTTTCAGATAGAAAGTCAGAATGAGACTTATGGATAAAAACTTAGCAGACTGTCAGCTCACACTTTTCATTCATTTTGTTGTAACAAATATGGTTTAAGCACAATAATAACCAGATGCTCCGCGCAGGGCGCAGCATTATACAACTGCAGAGGTCAACCCTCTTTGAACAATAAACAACAACTGTTATTTTGCTCAAAAAAATCTCTTGGATGGCCGGTGACCCCCAAATTTTATTTCAATTTAATAAAAATAGAGACATCAAGCTTTACAGTATGAAAAAATTAGCAACGTCTGTCATTTATTTTGCTCTGAAATTTCAATCAAAGATATTTTATGCCTGTTTTCCCTATATTTAGCCTATTTGCACTCATTTTCAGAGGTCAAAAAATCTTTTGGATGGCCGGTGACCCCCAAATTTTATTTCAATCTTATAAAATAAAAACATCAAACTTTACAGTATGAAATAATGAGCAACTTCTGTCATTTATTTTGCTCTGAAAATTCAATCAAAGATATTTTATGCCTGTTTTCCCTATATTTAGCCTATTTGCACTCATTTTCAGAGGTCAAAAAATCTCTTGGATGGCCGGTGACCCCCAAATTTTATTTCAATTTTATAAAATAGAGACATCAAGCTTTACAGTATGAAAAAATGAGCAACTTTTGTCATTTATTTTGCTCTGAAAATTCAATCAAAGATATTTTATGCCTGTTTTCCTTATATTTAGCCTATTTGCACTCATTTTCAGAGGTCAAAAAATCTCTTGGATAGCCGGTGACCCCCAAATTTTATTTCAATCTTATAAAATAAAGACATCAAACTTTACAGTATGAAATAATGAGCAACTTCTGTCATTTATTTTGCTCTGAAAATTCAATCAAAGATATTTTATGCCTGTTTTCCCTATATTTAGCATATTTGCACTCATTTTCAGAGGTAAAAAATCTCTTGGATGGCCGGTGACCCCCAAATTTTATTTCAATTTTATAAAATAAAGACATCAAACTTTACAGTATGAAATAATGAGCAACTTCTGTCATTTATTTTGCTCTGAAAATTCAATCAAAGATATTTTATGCCTGTTTTCCCTATATTTAGCATATTTGCACTCATTTTCAGAGGTAAAAAATCTCTTGGATGGCCGGTGACCCCCAAATTTTATTTCAATTTTATAAAATAAAGACATCAAACTTTACAGTATGAAATAATGAGCAACTTCTGTCATTTATTTTGCTCTGAAAATTCAATCAAAGATATTTTATGCCTGTTTTCCCTATATTTAGCCTGTTTGCACTCATTTTCAGAGGTCAAAAAATCTCTTGGATGGCCGGTGACCCCCAAATTTTATTTCAATTTTATAAAATAGAGACATCAAGCTTTACAGTATGAAAAAATGAGCAACTTCTGTCATTTATTTTGCTCTGAAAATTCAATCAAAGATATTTTATGTCTGTTTTCCCTATATTTAGCCTATTTGCACTCATTTTCAGAGGTCAAAAAATCTCTTGGATAGCCGGTGACCCCCAAATTTTATTTCAATCTTATAAAATAAAGACATCAAACTTTACAGTATGAAATAATGAGCAACTTCTGTCATTTATTTTGCTCTGAAAATTCAATCAAAGATATTTTATGCCTGTTTTCCCTATATTTAGCATATTTGCACTCATTTTCAGAGGTAAAAAATCTCTTGGATGGCCGGTGACCCCCAAATTTTATTTCAATTTTATAAAATAAAGACATCAAACTTTACAGTATGAAATAATGAGCAACTTCTGTCATTTATTTTGCTCTGAAAATTCAATCAAAGATATTTTATGCCTGTTTTCCCTATATTTAGCCTATTTGCACTCATTTTCAGAGGTAAAAAATCTCTTGGATGGCCGGTGACCCCCAAATTTTATTTCAATTTTATAAAATAAAGACATCAAACTTTACAGTATGAAATAATGAGCAACTTCTGTCATTTATTTTGCTCTGAAAATTCAATCAAAGATATTTTATGCCTGTTTTCCCTATATTTAGCCTGTTTGCACTCATTTTCAGAGGTCAAAAAATCTCTTGGATGGCCGGTGACCCCCAAATTTTATTTCAATTTTATAAAATAGAGACATCAAGCTTTACAGTATGAAAAAATGAGCAACTTCTGTCATTTATTTTGCTCTGAAAATTCAATCAAAGATATTTTATGTCTGTTTTCCCTATATTTAGCCTATTTGCACTCATTTTCAGAGGTAAAAAAATCTCTTGGATGGCCGGTGACCCCCAAATTTTATTTCAATTTTATAAAATAGACATCAAACTTTACAATATGAAAAAATGAGCAACTTCTGTCATTTATTTTGCTTTGAAAATTCAATCAAATTGTTTTTTTGTCCATTTTCCCTATATTTCCATATAACCTATTTGCACTCATTTTCAGAGGTCAAAATATGTCTTAGATGGCCGGTGACCCCCAATTTTTTTTGCATTTTTTCATTTACAATACTTCAAAGTTAAATTTCACAAAGTATAAGAAAATTCTGTCATTATTTTTCTATACCCCTGAACTACCTTAAGTGATGAATAATGAAATAGTTAATATTTCAGTATTCAAGTTAAAAAGTGAATATTGATATAAAAAAAATATTTTGGATTGTGACACTATGTCCCGTATTTCGGGTCATTTTGATGTTATCTAACACATATTTAAATTAATATCATAACAAAAAATTATAGTAGTCTTGAATATTTTTTCCCTACCTATTTAGAACAGAAATTCCTTGGTTCAATGTATGGACGACCTGAATACCAAAACATATAAATAAACATTAAAATACTCTAAGTTGTCTTTTCTTATTTTCAATTTATCTTTGCTGTTCTTCATCCACTAGTTACAGATAGAACATGCCGATTGCACAGGAACGATCATTCAAGGGATTATAAAAAATTACAAAATACGCGTGAAAATCAATAAATAGCTTATTTTGAATATTAGAATAGATTGCTGCAAACCTTCATCCCCAAATTTCAGATATACCTTATATCTCATTCTTAAGCTTTTGGAAGATTATTGATAGAGGAACAAAATGGTTAAAACCAATATGTCCCGTAATGACCATTAGAGGGGTAACAGGGGATCTAAATGCCAAAATACGCATTTAAGACCGATAGTATTTTACTGCTTTATCATCCAAGATGTACAAAGGTGCAAAATCTGTATTAACAATGAAAAATGGCTCCAAACTGTAGTAATATTTAGGATTGACGTAACGGTTTATTATCTGACGTCATTTGTCTGTTTGTAATGGCGTTGATTGAAGCATTTTTTCAAGGACAAAATTCAGTTAAAAAAAAAAATAGGATATTTAGAGATAGACTAAATCCCCTTGATGCATATGACGATGCAGAAATTCTTTGTAGATTTAGGATGAATAGACAGTGTATTATGGAAGTCATAGACCTTATCAGAGACGATATTTCACACGAAACAATGAGGTCGTTTGCTATATCTCCAGAGCCTTAAATGTACAAGGCATTTGTGATAGTAAAAAGGCCTTTTTGAACTTAGTAGTAAAATGGCCTGGTTCCACCCATGATGCATTTATTTGGAATGAGTGTGGAATAAACAGTTACTTGAATGAAAATACCAACGCTGGATACTTGCTTGGGGATCAAGCTTACCCGCTTAAACAATTCTTATTGACTCCTAAAAGAAATCCAATAAATAATGCTGACCACGCATTCAACAGACTTCACCAGAAAACAAGGCAGTTGATTGAGGACACGTTTGGGAGATGGAAATGCAGGTGGCTCATGCTTCACAAATTTGGTAAGGGTAAATTCAATTTCATTATTTCATTGATCAAATTAAAATTTGTGTAAATCAGTATGATTTTTTCTTCAACCTTTTAAAATTAAAAAAAAGACGATTGCCAATAAAACAACAGTTACAAAAAGACAACATTTCGGAAAAGTTTGTACCAATGATTAATCCGCACAGATGGCTATATGCATCATTAACTAAAAAATAAATTTGAAATTGACCTTTCTTGCACTTTGAAAAGGTTAACAAAAAGCATTTTCACGTTAAGTATGTTGAACAGCCCAATATGTGTTTCTGTGTATATAGCAATGCCTAAATTGTCTTGAAATGTCTTTTCCATTTGGTGCTAGTTTTCGATTATCTTTGTTATCTGTGACAGGCAGGCATTAATCGCAACTGAACTGTACAATATTTTCTGTACTTCCTTATTCGTAAAGTATTTTCAATCCTGTGTTCCAGTCAGTTCAATATAATATCTATACCTATATATCAAACCTCGGTATTATATTGGTATCTCGGGTTGATACAAATATAGCCATATCATATTATCTATAAACACAATAATGAAAACATGCAGATAAGAGTTGGTTCATCTGTATTTATACAATTCAAAATATACAATTATTGTAACTATAAACCTGAATTATCAAAATATGACAAAATATCTCATCCGAAAACTCCACCGGGAAAATAATCAATTCAAGGAAAAGTGGGTCAAGTCAATACAAGATTGGACAAGACAAGCAAATAGTATCGATATATCATGACGGGAGGTTGATACAGAATGATAGTTTGAATAACACCTTGCATTTTTTTTATATTTACCTTTGAGTATATATCAAACTGATTTCAAACTCTGTTAACAGGTGGAGCAATTACCATTGAACTTAGAAATACCATCAAAGCAATTGTTGCAACTGGTGTTCTACATAACATTTGTGAGAAAAAAGGCATACCACTTCCGAATGAAGATCTGATAAACACTGATTATGAGGGCAATGATGAAATGTATGATAATGGTGGCATTGTTGAAGATGGGGAAGTCTTTCGATCTCGACTTATAAGAGAAAGATTTTAAAAAATAAATTCAAACAAGAGTATAGTTATGAATCTAATCAGTATCATATAAAATAAAAAATGTGTACAATACTGCCAATGTGTATTTTAACAATAAAACTTAAGAGACTGTTTAGTCTAGCAGAAGCGATGCATACATGTAACTATAATCTATTTCTCCAGAGTGATACTGGGAGCTGCCTCTGTCTGTTGGTGGTGGTGTACTAGGGACATCCAAGTGTGAATCAATTTGAGGTCTTGTGTTTCTTCGTAGAAGAATTCCAGATATTTTCTTTATTTCTTCAAATCTTTCCCTTTCCAACCTCAGTCTATCTTCTTCAATCCTTAATCTTTTCTTTTCTGTTGAAAGTCTTTCTTTTTTCTACAGTTAACAGTTCAGACTGGATACTACAATGATAAAAGGAAAAATATGTAGAATCAGCTTGTTTGTATGAGCACATATAAATAGAGAATGGAAATGAGGAATGTGTCAAGGAGACAACAACCCGACCATATTGCAGAAATAAGCCAAAGGCCACCAAGGGGTTTTCAACACAGCGAGAATATCACGCAACGTTTAGGGATTCAGTTGACCCCTTATCCAAAATATAAACTAGTTTAGTGAAAATGGACGTCACACTAAACTCTAAAACATATAAATGAACAAGAATTTAAAAAAGAAACACAAGACTAACAAAGTCCAGCCCTGACTTTGGACAGGCTCAACATTGCGAGTAGGTTAAACATATTTGTAATCAAAATACATGTAGAACAACTGGCTACTTTTTTTCTTTCTTCTTTTTTGTATTTAGTGAAATGTTACAACTAAGATATGATATATGGTGTTGGTTTCTTAACTTGCAGTTAGTAACTTGTGAATTTATTTCATTTTTTACATCGGGTATATTTCAATCTTTGTAATTTTTGAATGCGCACACGTTGTTAATCATTTACTTTAATCTATCTTATGTATGAATATACCTGTCAATTTTGATTGGTGTGGAACCCCTTTTTTTTACCAGAACCAGGCGTAGTAGCTGTAGTAATTGTAACTTCTTCTGACGGTACATGTACGCTATTAGGTATAGTAGTCATGGAGGTTCCCACTGGTAAGCTACATCCATTACTGCTGGTAGGGAATTCAACTGCTTCTGTTGCCTGAGAAAAGACATGTATCATTTCAATAAATATGATTTTATTACCATTTAGACATAAAAGATTCATTAAATATACAATCCGCCTATTTAAAAAAAAAAAGTGGTACTGCGAGCAAATTTAAACGAATTATAACTAGACCCTTGTAAAGTCAGTAATTGACTGAGTAAACCTAAAAAAAAAATAATTGAAATAACAAAAAAGCGATATATTGTATAATGTGCAGATATGACTAGATCATTGCAAAGTTAGGCTGCGTTCACACGGAATTTTAATTCGATTCGATTTATCAATATTTAACTCGAGAAGGTTAACTCACATTCGAAACTATATCTCAAAAGGCTATACAAGTTTTATTTTGCGATTCTTTGAGTTTTTTTTTCGGCATCAAAGAATTAAAAGAAACAATTTTGAAATATATATGTAAGATATATGACGTCAATATATCTATGACGTCATTACGGCTTTGCCCTTTTGATATTTTTGCGGACACGAATTAAGGTTACGTTTTTAATTTTAAAGAATCGAGAAATGATTACAGTGTTTTAATTTCTCCGTCAAAACACTGGTTCAGGATATCAGAATTACAATTTAAAAATTGTCCACACCACAGTTTAATTGAAATTAGCAAATTCAAATGCGATTATATTTAACGAAGAGTCTTTGAACGCAATATGCGAATTCGATACGTATTCGATTCTAATTTAGTTTGAATTAATTATACATGTGAACGAGGTATACATAATCATTCAGATGCAGATATGAAATAAGTGGTGCAAAAATACATCATGTAAGCAAGATTTTTAATATTAAAGTTTCAAAAACTATCTCCACTGACTGTATAGCGCCCAAGTTAGAAAGCGGTGAGATTAGAGAGTCGTAAGAAAGGTGAGATTAGAGAGCCGTTAGAAAGGTTAGATTAGATAGCCGTAGGAAACGTAAGATTAATGAGCCTTAATAAACGTGAGATTAGAGAGCCGTAATAAACGTGAGATTAGAGAGTTGCAAGAAATGTGAGATTAGAGAGCCGTAGGAAACGTAAGATTAAAGAGCCGTAATAAACGTGAGATTAGAGAGTCGTACGAAACGTGAGATTAGAGAGTCGCAAGAAACGTGACAATAGAGAGCCGTAATAAACGTGAGATTAGAGAGTCGCAAGAAACGTGAGAGAGCCGTAAGAAACGTTAGATTAGAGAGTCGTAAGACAAGTGAGATTAGAGAGTCGTACGAAACGTGAGATTAGAGAGTCAAAATTTTATATGTAATAGTATTGAGGTTTCAGGGTATTTAATTGTAAAAGCAAAAAAAAAAACGCCATAACATTACAACTGAGATATTTTTTATGGATTGATTACTGTAACAGTTATAGAATATATGAACCAACCTTGAGCTGCTGTTGAAAAGCACATATTCCCTCTGGAATGCCGTATATTCTCTCTTCCCCAATCAGTGAAACTACAATTTCTTCTGTATTTGTCAGCGGCAAAATACTCCTCTGTCCACCCCCAGTTAGAGTTTGGTCCTTCCTAACACCAGCTGCTCTTTTCTTTGTGAGTCTCTTGACATCATCCCATTTCTTCCTTACTTCATCCACAGATCTTGGTACAACTGAAGTTGCGTTAACAGAGGTTTGTACCTCACCCCATGCCATTTTTTTCTTTTTGTTGGTGATTGTGTCACTAAATCTCGAAAATAAAACTTCTGAATTCTGATGTACTTTAGCAATGAGAGCATCCACCTCTTTCTCTGTAAATCTTGGCTTCCGCTTTAAACTTTTATCTTCCTGCTCCATTGTTTTCTCCGTTATGAAAACGTCATACATGACGTCATGTACAAGAACGTGAATATTCGTGCATGTCTCTTTCGTGAAATCATTATTTGTACAAGTTCGTTGTATTTATTATGTTCCAAACGAACAATGATACAGTGAAAGATGTACATGGAACAACTATTATTTTGAGGTTTTAGAAAAAGCAACAGCAAGAAGAACCAGTTTCAAAAGCTTATAAAAGTTTAAACTGAAAGTTGGAGACCGATCTACAGTTTCGGATAAGCAATTCAGAAACAAACAGCAGTACTTTTTGAACAACATATAAGAGATGCAACTTTGATAATGTCATACAAGAATATACTGAAACATTTTTGTATATGAAGTCAATATTTGTCTCTTCTATTACCATTTTTATAATTGAAATGTCGTTTTTTTTTAAAAGGTTTCAATAATTTTTATAAGACGTCCTCTTTCTTGTGAACCCAACATCAAGTATATTCTCTCGCATGTTGGATTATTTTTTTCCCCTTATTTCATTTGTAACAGGAACGTACTTTAATGATATATCACCATGAATCAAATATATAAAGGTGTATCATGTTACCCTTTTTGTTTATACTGTTCCCAATAGCAGTAAATAATAAATTGAGAAGATTTGAGACCTTATAACCATCAGGAGCACACTATTTACACTAGCTAACCAAGACTAAATTAAATTGTTGATTATGTTTTCTTTGAGACGTATTGCAGCAAATTTTATAAGCATACTTTTTAATCTTATTTGTACACAAATCTTTAAACAACGCTTGATTTAAACCGTTTATATGATAAAAATGTAAATATTCATTTTTTACTGTATTTACCCGGTGATTCACAAACCAATAAAAACACCCGACTCATTAATTTGGTCTAATTTGCATAGTAACGCACTCGTTAATAGCGCACCCGTTATCACAATGTTAACGCAAACGTTTGTGAATACCACGTTAAATTTTAACGGACGTACCCGTTAACGTCTCCGTTAAGTTAACGGGTCCGTTAGTTAACGGATGCTTCGTAAAAATTACTAAGTCCACCTACCTAGGATTTTGAAAATATCTAAAACTTTCAAGAACCGTAACTCCTGAAAGGTAAAAGTCAAAATCGTCATTATTGAACTTGACCTCCATTTTGTTGTCAGTAACAACATATTAAAATTTTAAAAGATTTGGTTGAACGGTTCATGAGTAAATGCACGGACACAACATTTTTTAAACTTTCAAGAACCGTAACTCCTGAACGGTAAAAGTCAAAATCGTCATTATTGAACTTGACCTCCATTTTGTTGTCAGTAACAAGATATTAAAATTTTAAAAGGTTTGGTTGACTGGTTCATGAGTAAATACACGACCACGACATTTTTTAAACTTTCAAGAACCGTAACTCCTGAACGGTAAAAGTCAAAATCGTCATTATTGAACTTGACCTCCATTTTGTTGTCAGTAACAACATATTAAAATTTTAAAAGATTTGGTTGAACGGTTCATGAGTAAATGCACGGACACAACATTTTTTAAACTTTCAAGAACCGTTACTCCTGAACGGTAAAAGTCAAAATCGTCATTATTTAACTTGACCTCCATTTTGTTGTCAGTAACAACATATTAAAATTTTAAAAGGTTTGGTTGACTGGTTCATGAGTAAATACACGACCACGACATTTTTTAAACTTTCAAGAACCGTAACTCCTGAACGGCAAAAGTCAAAATCGTCATTATTGAACTTGACTTCCGTTATGTTGTCAGTAACAACATATTAAAATTAAAAAAGGTTTGGTTGAACGGTTCATGAGTAAATGCTCGGACACAACATTTTTTAAACTTTCAAGAACCGTAACTCCTGAACGGTAAAAGTCAAAATCGTCATTATGGAACTTGACCTCCATTTTGTTGTCAGTAACAACATATTAAAATTTTAAAAGGTTTGGTTGAACGCTTCATGAGTAAATGCACGGACAACATTTGGTTGCCGCCCGGCCGCCCGGCCGCCCGCCGTACATCCCCAAATCAATAACCGACATTTTTGACACAAAAATCCGGTTAAAAATGGGAAATTATACACAATAAAAATGACCAGTAAGACAAAATCTACAAGAAAATGATGAGATAAATCGTCAATTGATGAGATAAATCGTCGAGATAAATCGTCAATTGACTAAATTCTTTTTTTAATTGTAACCAGATGCTCCGCAGGGTGCAGCTTCATACGATCGCAGAGGTCGAACCCTGAACGGTTGGGGCAAGTATGGACACAACATTCAAGCTGGATACAGCTCTGAATTTTGATTGTGATAACATAGTTGACACAGCATAGGTTTCTGACACAGAATGAATGTGGTCTAATGAACTTAAAATTATTTGTTTTGCTTCTGCTGTTGAATATTAATCCTCTCATAAAAAAAATATTTGAAGAAATTTTCTTTTTAATTTCTGAAATCTGAAATGAGAAAAATTGACCCCCTTCCCCCAATTTTTTTAACCTCCCCTTTCCCTTATTCCAAAAATGATCTCAATTCAAATTTCTAATGGAGTTTGCAACAATAACTACTCATTTAAATACAAGTCATCATAAAATATTAAAATATAAAATGTCATACAGTCATGGTTAAAATAAATATTGATTAATAGTAACTTTTAAAAAAATAAATGGGGAATGTGTCCAAAGGGACAAAGATGATGCCCCCGCTAGCATATAATGTTATAAAGGGACATAACTCAAGAACTGTCAAAGTGAAGCTGCCAAAAATTGAACTTAAACTGAGTTTTGAGGTTATAAGCATTATATACACATTTTAGTAAATTTAGTAAAGATAAACTAAAGTTAAGAGAACAGAAACTAAAAAATTCTTCATTTTTTCCACTTGCAAAGGGGCATAACTCTAGAATGGTTATCAAAGTATTTGTAATCACTGAATGGTAAAGATTGCTTTAATTTATCAGTTGGTAGTAAAGTGAATATTGCATTGTATATTGTAAAAAGCATTGATTTAAGTTGATTCAACTACTATTCTGGACAAAGAAAGATAACTACAATTTTCAATAAAGCATTGGTTTTGGGTGATTCAAAAACCATTCTGGACAAAGAAAGATAACTCCAATTTATTGTCTTGAAACTACAAAAATGCTTGTTTTTGGCCCCTTTTTGCCCTTTATTCCTAGACTGTTTTCCCCATAACCCTTAAAATATATTCCAACCTTCTACTTATGGTATTAAACATTGTGGTACAATTTCAGAACAATTGAAATACTTATACACAACTTTTTGTCCTGAAACTAGATAAATGCTGTTTTTGGCCCCTTTGGGCCCCTAATTCCTAAACCTTTGGGATCATAACCCCCAAAATCAATCCCAAGCTGCCTTTTGTGGTTATAAACATTGTGTTAAAATTTTATTGATTTCTTTTTACTTATTCAAAATTTATTATCCGGAAACAATCTGTCTTCGGACGACGCTGACGACGACGACGACGTGATACCTATATACGAACGCACTAATTTTTGCGGTCGTATAAAAACTGTTCTCAGAATTGGACCAAATCTGATCAATTTTTGCGGTCGTATAAAAACTGTTCTCAGAATTGGACCAAATCTGATCACATCTTCTACAGTTTTTGAAAAATAGGTACCACTATATAATGATTTTTTTGGTAGGGGAGCGACTCAATATCATAGGAGCCTGTGGTTGATTACACCTGACCTTTTAATAGGAGTTTCATGTTATAAATCATAAAACTACCAATCCTGTCACGTAAGCCAGTACAAGTAAGTCCCTTGTTTCATTCATGTCTTTTGTTTTTGGGATGTACAAGTACAAGTTCACATCCACTTTGTGTTTTTGTTAGATGTATTTCTATTCGTGTCCATCTGACGAGTTAAACCTTTTAAACTTATTTTTATAGTTTGTTCGTATGTTGTACTGTTATTCCACGTTTTAAATTTGAACATTTAACTGTCTCGAGTGGATAAATATCGCATCACACTTGATGCAGTGGTAGAATCTATATATATTGACAACTCTAAATTGAAAACAACTTTCAAACCTATGATTGCGTTGGATAAAAAACCGCAATTCAGTTTATACGTGGTAACAAATTTCATTGCGGAGCACGGGTGGCAGAGGGGTCTAAATACAACACCAACAACATTTTTCAAAAGACCAAATTGAAAAAATATATTTTTTAACATATATTGATATATAATACCTGAGACAGCAACAATGATTTTTTTGGCTAAGATACAACAAAACGTAAAAATACATAAAAAAAATGAAACTTATAGACTAGACACATTTCATATTAATAAGCAATCGGAATAAAATTATGAATTTATTCTAACCATAAAGATATATTTGATAGACAATGCAGATATGATTACTATTACTTCCATGTTACTACCTATTAACGTCAAATAAATCAAATAAAATGGTCTTCAGAGTCCGAATTATGTGTGCGGGTAGTGTGACATGTATTTCATCTTGTACTAGCACCATAAAAATCTAACTCGCGTGTCGATTTACTTCAATGTAGGGTTTATATTTACCTCACACTATCCGGTTATTGTCTTAATATGTATTTTATTTGCCATTGGAAGTAGATCAGGCACCACCCCATCCATCCATCCATCTTCGGTTTCATGTATGCTGTTTTTGAAAAATTATACAAAATCATATTTGAAAACTATACATACGGAACTTTTTTTACAAATTGAACTTTATACTATGACTGATTTTAATATACTGTTCTTTAGACAGAAAGGATTTAAACCCAAATAAAAGACACTGTTTTTACTGTATATGTCTTAGATCTGCAAGTTTGAAAACTGGAAAACAATTAATATTTTAAAATTTAATATACAGTAGTAGCAAGAAACTTTAGTAATTCTAATTTACATAGTTTAATCGCGGACCGCGAAGAGGACACCAAAATGATCTGGTACGGAAAAAAGAAATATCCATATTACCGCTTGCTCACTATGGAAGCGGGTAAACAGGAGACTTTATTTGAAAAGTACAAATAAAGGAAAAAATATTAATTTGATAATTAATTGTGCAATAGTTGGCTAATTGCACGATAAATGAATTTATTGGTCCCACACAACAACACAAAATACTTTATTCGAACAGGATTACAATTTTCCAATATGAATACACACAGGCACTTGTCTTTTTTTCTGAGACAAGTGCCTGTGTGAATACAACTTAAAAAATGTGCATGAATGTTTACATTCGTACAGAAAAAAAACAAAGCTTTCGACGAAAGAAATGAAGTAGAAAATGGACAAAGATATTAAATGGACATTTTTAAGTGACATCATACGAGTTGATTAGTACTACATGTAGGTGTTAGTTTACAATATTAGATAATACACAGACAATAATATTTGTGAGGTATCACATGTCGCGTACCTTCGTAAATCGATCAAAAACGTACGAAAATTGACACAACGCTGAATATAGAAATTGATACACTAATCATTAACACGATATATGAAGGGTGACTGAGCCTTTTTGAAATAAACACACTGCACAGGTGTGAAAGTCTATGAATTACTACTTCAGATCATATCTGCACAGACCACTTTGAAGTTAACAATACAGTTTTACAAATTACCCGTCATAATAATTTATTAACGTGTAATAATTTTTAATTTATATAAAAAATAAATCCGTTGGTCTGAGTTTGTAAATTTCACGGTATTTAAGAGAATTAATTGATATCAACGGATTGCACTTTATGTGTTTAGTTTTGTTAAAACATAATCAATTGTTTTACCTGTCTTTTGAAATGGAAGCAATGTCTGTACCTAATTTGTATGAAAAAGAAAACATTCTGCAAGTCATGTTGTTATAGAAAAGAGACATGTCCATCGTTCAAAACCGAAAAGTTATGAAATTTCATTAAAAAACTAAGAGACTTGAAACAGAGACATATAATACAATTGTATGTCGCTGCTTGAAACAAAGATCTAAAGAGAGAGAGAGAGAGAGAGCTAATAATATGAATCTGGATTCCTATCCAAGCAAATGTGTTTGAGCCAGCTGACATAGCAGTCAACAATAAAGTCGTTATTTAAGAACTTTTCTTAAACTCAATCAGACTAGACTAGCACACTTGATTTACGTGCAATATGTAGAATAATGTAAACTATTGAAAAAAAAAAGCTGAAGTTTAAAACAAATAAATAATAAGGCGACTATTTTCTCATTTAATTTGATACAGAACAAAAACATCGGAAAAATAGGGTAAGGATCTGTTTAAAAAAAAAAATTCTGTATAAAAAATATCACAGTATTTATAGGATAATATGAATGTAAAATTTCTTGCTGTTCTTATCAGTTAGGTTCTCGATCTTGCTAAAACTCGGAGTTCCCGATAACCACACCGGCGATTCAGTCCCCAGTGTGTTTTAATGACGTCATACAGTTATTTAGAGACAGAGAGGGTCACTGGCCTGACATCTGTTGATCGGGGACAAATAAATCAGTCTGGGTTCTAAAGGTTTCTGAATAAAGTTTCAGACATACAGATACAGTATTCGACATAGTTATATAAGTATTAAATACACTACCATTAATCATAACAGTGGTCACATGTTAAAATTACATGTTACAGTTGATCATACTAATTGTTCATGTACATGATGAATTACGTATTAACAACTGACTGTCCCAATTGTTCATAGACTGTTTATAAAGTCCTGAAAATTACAGGTCGAACCATTTCTTCTTAAATTGCATTACCACATATAGCAGAAACATGAAGATCGCCATCGCCTTGCTCCTAGGAATGTGTGTCGCTGTCACGCTTGCGCAGTTCGAAATGAATTTGGGTCAGATAATGATGATGCAACATGGGATGACGATGATGCAACAATGTGACAAATGCAAAACATGCAACTTGGCTTTTGAAAGTACTCAATTTTGTGCAACTTGTAAAAACAGTACAGTAGGTGTTTGCAGGTTTTGTAATAATAAAGACATGCACCATTGTGAAACAACATGCGTGACACAATGTGGATACTATATTGTGCAGTGATATTCTGTAGGATTGAACTTTTTGGACTAAATGTGTTCTACTGTACGAAGAAAATTTGAACTACTTCCGCCTCACATGAAATGCGAATGTTGTGCTTTAGACTGGTACCAGACCGTTATTGACAAGCTTATTCCGAAAGCTTACTGGAAAATGTACAAAGGGAACCAACCTAATTGTGCTTGGACTCTGTCAAAAGTTGTAAAACAACATGGATACTCTGTTTAAACTTCGTTTCTTACACCTTTGATAAAATTGAAAAACTTCTGCGATATCTGATGAGTTCATTGTATTATTAAAGACCGTATTTTATCTTATTTTTGTTACAACAGAAGGACTGGAAGACTTTCTGATAATTTCGATATTACATTTTTATTACAAGCAGTTTTGGATTACGTTTCGGTCGACCATATCAAACTAGACACTTCACAACAGACAAGATACGACATGTCTAAAAGGGACGAAACGTTTTTGGATTATTATATAAACAATGCTAATTCGACGAGTTCTGAATAGAATTAAGCTCGAAGAAAAAAAAAAGATATTCAAATACTAAAAGGACTTCCTTTCCGTGTGCAAAATCATTTTGAAAAAAAATCCTTGTTTGTAGATTTTTTTTCAAGGGTTGACAATGTGAAAGACATTTGTCTCAAAGTTGAACTTCGAACATTTCGGAAAAATATATAATGACAATTCATTTATTAATTGACAAAAGATAGCAGTAAATTTTCCTTTAAACAAAAGTAATCTAGTCTAGGTTACTTTTTAAAACGGTCAATGAAATTGAGGACTATGAACTTTTGATTAACTTAATGTTATACAATTTATTGCTTATATGTTGTTATTCGTACTTTGTTTGTCACAAGCTGTACTTTATTTATTTTACGACAATAAATATCATGTTTTTACTAAATCTATTGAATGTGTACTGATTGATAGTTTAGTCTGGGAAATATCATTTATTTATATTTCCGTTATGTACTATTTTCATAAAACCGACTTTGACTCCGCGATAAATTATTTTTCAACAGATCAGCTATTCCGTTATAATACATTTTGGTACTCGTACAAGTCAAGTAGGCGCAACTAACAAAAGAAACATTAAACTTACAATCGTTACATTATTGGGAAAATATTAACTGTTTTCTGAAGATTTTGTCTTGTAAAGAAAGCATCAAAAACAGTATATTTCCCCGAAAGTTCACAGTTTGTAAGATTGGTTTTGCGTCTCTTACTTTATGGTTGCTCCTACATGGTAACCTGTACGAAAAATATCAAATACTCCGGAGTCAAATTCAGTAATATGAAAATATTCTACTGTCAGTGCTTTCTGGTTTTCTTGTCAATCGGGTGTGTAAATTTAAAAATAAGAAAATGAGGTAGGATTGCCAATGAGACAATACTCCATCGGAAGCCGAATGATGTAAGTTAGCAAATATAGGCTCCCTTACGGCCTTTAACAATAGACAAACATGAGCGTAGCTACGTTTACGTCAAAACGCCCGGGCGTACACTTGAATTTTGAAAATAAAACAAATAAATGATCGACATAGAATAAGAAAAACTGGTCAAAAGCACACCAGCCTAGTGCTTCTTTTTTCAATGGATTGTAATTTTGAATAAAAAGGGACTAAATTTACTCAAATAGATCATTTAGTATATTTGTTCGAATCTTTTGTAAAAGTCTTAATCTACTATGAATTCTACGTACTTTTCTTATATTTAAAGCAATTCACTATCTGCTCAGATTCGATATGCTGTTTGTATTTTTGTCGAGCATGTGATTTATGTCCCAAAAACGAGACAAAGCGGCGTCAATATTTAGGTTCCAAATGTGGATAAGGCCGTCTTTTGAATGACTCTCCGTGAAATTTTACGAAAGTTGGACAGAAACTGTTTATGATCAAAAGAGTATTCAGAGCAATATAATAATGCAATAATATCTTTAATTTTCCCGCATTTTAAGGACAATATGTATTTCTTTCTGCAATTAATAAGTGGTCGCAGTTTGGGCTTACATTTTGTTATTTCTCAATAACATTAACTACTTGTCGAACTTTCATCGAATTTTATGAAAATGCCGAAGAAGCTTTTTCTATGACTAATGTCTAAAGCTAAAATTTTGAAAGCATTTGTTTTCGTTCATTTTTCTGTTCTTTTCTGATAGACAGATAGCTATAGCCGGACTCTTCTTTACGCAATTAATTGTTTTACATGCCCAATTTATAAACCTTCATAAATATTCCAGATCAAGAAAAAATTATCAAAAGAAAATTTTAGATTTTTTTTTTAAATCCCTTTAAAGGAATGATAATTGATTCACTCTTTGTGGGAAGAAATCCTAGGTGTTCCAGAATTTTTTTATATTGCACCTCTTAGAAATATTTTTTTTTCGTGTTCATTAAAAGGTGCTTTTGTCGATTGTATGCTCACTCACGGCACCCTTTAAACTTATTTAAAAGCATTATTTGTTTGGACGTTTTCTCTAAAACCAATGACCATTAGGCTAGCTTCCAGTTTAACACGATGAATAAGTTAACATATAACAAAATTCAAGCAAAACAAATAAACCATTTAGATTCAAAAGTATGTTGCTATCAATGATTTTTTACTGACAGGAATCATTACGGTATCTCATTCTCGATAGCTTTCTGGGGCTTCGTCCCTTTCGAAACCCACTACCAGCAGGTGCTTTAACATTGAGCGGATGGCTACCCTCATATTCCTCGCCAAGGTTCGGGCGTACAAGTAAAAATGACCCAGCTACGCCACTGACAAATCCATAATAGAGGCTACCAAAGGCCCAATCTCCGGCGCAGAGCTCACATCCGTTCCGTACTTACTTCGTATCACTACACTAAATTGTATTGTAGTATACTAAGTATACGGAAAGGAAACGAGCGCTGTACGGAGATTGCCAAAGGCCCTAAATGACAAATGTAAAATAAATCAAACTAGAAATAACGGCTGGATTAATGTACAACACAATATTAAAACGAAAAATTATTATCGGTATACAGCAACAAACTAAAACCAATTACAGGCTCCAGACTTGGAACATACATATACAAAATGTTGCGGGGTTGCACATGTTTGCGGTTACGCCAACCCAACTTCCAAACCGGAAACAGTTGTGTAACAGCACAACATAAGAACAAGCTATAAAATCAGTTGAAAAGGCTTATGAATAATGATAAGCCCTCTGTTTTTACAGGGACTTTTTATATTGTGTTTTATTGATTGTTTTCATCGTTTCAGCCTTTGGCTCTGAATATCCATAATAAAGGACGACTAAACAATCCACGCCATTGATCTGATATCCATTCCTCTGGAAAGAATGATGAATTGCAAGACTTCTCTAAATATTAATTTGGAGCTATTTTTCTAATGCATGTAGATTGAAGATTTGGTTGGCTTATTTGCTTTGCTTGTATAACTGTTGCATTGTAATAAAGTTTTACAATGTTGCAATCAATAGATAGGTGGGGCATCAGCTTGTATAATGCTATTATTGGATGCTTGAGCAAACATTGCAGGCAAGTAAACGAAACCTTTGAACTACACGCATTATGAAAATAGCTCTAACGGAGTCGACATGTGATCAAGTGTTGTCGTCATAGGAATATTGAACACAAAAGGTCACAGCTGGCGAATGTAGCAATGTCATGTTTCCCTGTAAAAATGAAGTTGAAAAATTTAAATACAATTAAGGCAATTTTATGAGATCATGATACGGGTTATGTTCTCGTATTATTTATGATGGCATTATGCTTAACCCTCAAGTTAACAGGACATTGATTTTCATATGATGATGACATAATCTTTCAGTCAGACTAATGGAGGTCTGAAGTTGGCATGTCATTTTCTGGTTTCCTTTCAAACATCAGACTCGAATTTCAACGGAAGCCGGTTAGTGTCAGGGTGGATTTTTATTTTTAAGACTTTATAAGGACTTAACTAACTTGTTATAACGACTTTGCTAAGTTGTTTTAACGCCTTAGCTTACTTGTTTTAACGACTTATCTAACTCGTTTAAACAACTAAGCTAACTGGTTTAAACAACTTAGCTAACTTGTTATAACGACTTAGCTAGTCTACCTCATTATAACAACTTAGTTAATTCGTTTTAAGTTAACTCATTTAAACAACTTAGCTAACTTGTTGAAACAACTTAGCTAACTCGATTAAACAGCTTAGCTAACTTGTTATAGATAGATTCGCTAAGTCGTTATAACAAGTTAGATAAGTCGTTGCACATACATACAGAATGTGGAGGGGTTAAACATGTTAAAGGGATTCCAGCCCTCCCCTAACCTGGGACAGTGTTGTAACAGTACAACATAAGAACGAATTATAAAAATCAGCTGAAAAAGGCTTAAATCATCAGATGAATACAAATAGAGATACACCTAACAAAAACACAGAGTGGACGTGGCCGGGTACTTATATATCCCAATAACAAAAAGACAATAAGGACTGATCTGAGAGTACTCGCAGTTACTGACAGCTAGTTCAAAGCCACTAACAACTAACAATTAATAAAAATCATGCATATAAGACTAGAAAATCTGTTTAAATTCTGATAAATAACCTTTTAAGAGCTATTGAAGTCTTATATACATGTATAAGGAAAATGGCCAATATATTTTACCCTGTATAGTTGGGGAAAAACAAGGAACCCGAACATCTTACAAAAGTTTCTAAACCTGACCTAAGTAAATCCTTAAATTGTCCCTACCACCATAAAAAGGTGATGTAATCATCTTAAAACAAAAGAAAGCTCGTCACCAAAACATTATTCAAACACGCCTAGTTAACTGATTTGATTCACACGGAAATCACAAATTACTACCGAGAAATGTATATAAAACAAGAAATTGGATTTGAAAAAATCGCTAAGATGACCGTAAATCACAATCAATATGACCGTAACAGGATCAGCGATTCATAACAAGGGTGACCGTAATTGGTTAAAAGATTACCGTAATTTGTAAAGGATGACCGTAATTTGTAAAGGATGACCGTAACTTTTAAAGGATGACCGTCTATTCTAAGAAATATCCATATATTCATAGCTTTTTGATGAGTTTGTCTCAATATGGGCTCGGTTAGCGGATATAAATATATTTATTCAATTTCTTTTAACTATTTGCCGTATTTTGAGTTTATGACAATGATAGTAGATTGCATATTTCTCGTAAATAATAAGTTATTTATTGATAACGACATTAAAATTTGAATACAAATTGACAGCGATACGACGAAAAGTTGAAAAAAACCCATTAATTAAACATAATTTATGAATATCCAGTAATCGAGCCCATGTGTATGGTTCCAGAGGAAGCACATTAAAATCTTAACATCTGCCCCAAAAAATAAACATTCCCTTGACAACACCAGATCCAATGGAACTGCAAAATTTAATCTGCATTCAGTGGGTTTTACTTTGTATGTTTTCAGCTGATAGTCCTTTAGCTTTATAACCCCTAAAAAGTTAACTCCCTTACCCTTGCACAGTTTCTTGATAGTAATCTAGAATGCCAGCGTTTCTGGAACATATCTTGTAGATATATATTGTCTTATATTGTTATGTATATATATATATATAGTCTTATATTGTTGACTGGGAATAAAAACATCCAGTAACAATGAAAAGCAACATGTCCAGTAAATATTCCATACGATATGGATTTAAATACGGAAATGAAGTCTTCATATCGCCATATCTCTTCATAAATATAAAAAAAAAGAAGATGTGGTATGATTGTCAATGAGACAACTCTCCTCAAGAGACCAAAATGACACAGAAATTAACAACTATATGTTACCGTGCGGCCTTCAATAATGAGCAAAGTTCATATCGCATAGTCAGTTATAAAAGGCCCCTAAATAACAATGTAAAACAATTCAAACGAGAAAACTAACGACCTAATAAAGTTCATTTTTTTAATTCTGTTTGACACCCTTCTTCTACATAATCGCCACTGACTTTCAAATTTGAGGAACATCTTTTGAATGATATAGTTAGTTCTTCTAAATTTATATTTAGCGTATAACCGAAATGTACAGACCGATATGCAGAATGACCAGTGTTTTCATTCAAAACTTTCTTTCTAAAACTAAATGTTTGTGGACAAACATGATTGTCTATAGTGTATTAAAATGCTGTCTACATTAAATGACGTGAATTTGCAGGTGGTATAATGATAAGACATGTACTTATCTGAAATAAAGAACCCTTGCAATGGCAGTTGACGCGATATAATGTCAATGGGTGTATATGCTTTGGCATTTTTAAAAAGGTGTATTTATTATATGATATTAATAGGAATCCCAGAAATAAAAAATAAAATCTTTTGGCGTGTACTTGGAGGCTACATATGGTGAACTATGTATTTTTCTTCTACCTATAGGATAATGCAGTCTTATACATACGTTTTATTCAAACACGATTTACTATTTGATACAAAAAAGGTAATACAAATACGGATATTTCTTAAAATTGATGGTCATCCTTTAAATGTTACGGTAATCTTTAATAAATTACGGTCATCCTTTACAAATTACGGTCATCCTTTATTTACAAATTACGGTCATCTTTTTACCAATCACGGTCATCCTTGTTATATGTTACGGTCATCTTGAAAATATTTTAATCACGATTTACGGTCATCTTAGCGATTTTTTCAAATCCAATTTCCTGTTTCATGCACATTTCTCGGTAGTAATTTGCGATTTCCGTGTGAATCTTTTATAACTTTACATCGTACCAATGTATGCCTCGTAAAGAAAATGATATAGAAACACTTAGTTAAACAGACAATACAAATACTGACCTAATTTTTCATCCGACATCTTGGATGACCGTGAATGCAGTTACGGTCATCAGCTTTACCCCTGTGAGAATGAAAGAGGGCGATATCTAAAAATACCAAAGCAGAATAGGGTATGTCTTTGCTGTAACAATGGAGACATTGAAGATGAACTTCACTTTCTTTTAAAATGTTCCTCCTATAAATATGTGAGAGATAACCTTATTAAAAAATTAAATAATGTTCTATTGAACAACAAATTTTCTTCCTTATCATATAACTTGCTTATATCAATTCTAAATAGTAATTCCCAAACAATATTAAAAATTGTTGTCAACTATTTGAATGAATGCTTGTTGGTGAGAAACTCATTATTAAAAGGTACTTGATTTTTGTAATAATGTATATGCTTCTCATTTATTTTTTATATATTTCTCTCATAATTATCCACTGTCACTCCTTCATTGTATATATGTTATTGTAGTAAGTCTTTAATTTGTTGCCATAACCATTTATTGTCAATGTGTTAGTGCTAATAAAGTTATCTTATCTTATAAAAAAGAAATAAAACACAAAACGCGTTTACCTTTTCAAACATTAGAATTAATTAGTACATACAAAATAATACAATTATTGTCATTTTTATGAGGCCTATACATATTTTATGGACAAGATGAGAAATATATAGATGATTGATATATGTTTTTATAATCGCGATAAAAGACCTCGGATGAAAGTAGGACTACTATTGAAGAAGATTGACGATATAAAAAAGCTACAAATGTTTTATGATATTAACATTTTATTCCAGGATAACTTACTTTTTAAAATGAGCATTCATATTTTTTTTTATTTTAGTCCATTTCTATGATGAGTTTTATGAACTGCTGTTTATATAAAAAAAAGAAGATGTGGTATTATTGCAAATGAGACAACTCTCCATCCAAGTCACAATTTGTAAAAGTACTGAGTATTGAATTTCCGATCTTTTGACATTCCTAGTTTTAATGGTATCAAACCTTCACCCTTATATTAAACAATAGTATAACATCACAACATAGAATATTTATTTTTAACTTGTGCATTTGGATATTATGACGAAATCGGGAAATCGAGAAATTGAGAAATCGGGAAATCGAGAAATCGGGAAATCGGGAAATCGGGAAATCGAGAAAGCGAAAACTCGAAATCGAGAAATTCATTTCGCGTTTTCACGTTTTCGCTTTCGTGTTTTCGCTTTTTGCTTTCTTGCTTTCTCGATTTGTCGATTTGTCGATTTCCCGATTTCTCGATTTCCCAATTTCTCGATTTCCCGATTTCTCGATTTCTCAATTTCGCTTTCTCGATTTCTCAATTTCCCGATTTCGTGTTGGAAAAGTGAAAGGAGATAACGCGAAAACACGAAGAGGGGAAATGGCCGCATCCGGCCACCATAGAAATCACAAATTACTACCGAGAATGTATATTAAACAGGAAATTGGATTTGAAAAAATCGCTAAGATGACCGTAAATCATAATGACCGTAACAGGATCAGCGATTCATACATAACAAGGGTGACCGTAATGGGTTAAAAGATGACCGTTATTTGTAAAGGATGACCGTAACTTTTAAAGGATGACCGTCTATTCTAAGAAATATCCATATATTCATAGCTTTTTGATGAGTTTGTCTCAATAGGGGCTCGGTTAGCGGATATAAATATATTTACTCAATTTCTTTGTCGTATTTTGCGTTTATGACAATGATAGTAGATTGCATATTTCTCGTAAATAATTAGATATTTATTGATAACGACATTCAAATTTGAATACAAATTGACAGCGATACGACGAAAAATTGAAAAAAAAATCCATTAATTAAACATAATTTATGAATATCCAGTAATCGAGCCCATGTGTATGGTTCCAGAGGAAGCACATTAAAATCTTAACATCTGCCAAAAAAAATAAACATTCCCTTGACAACACCGGATCCCATGGAACTGCAAAATTTAATCTGCCTTCAATTGGTTTTACTTGTATGTTTTCAGCTGATAGTCCTTTAGCTTTATAATCCCTAAAAAAGTTAACCCCTTACCCTTGAACAGTTTCTTGATAGTAATCCAGAATGCTAGCGTTTCTGGAACATATCTGATAGAGTATATTGTTGACTGGGAATAAAAACATCCAGTAACAAATGAATAGCAACATGTTCAGTAAATATTCCATAAATCATGGATTTTAATACGGAAATGAAGTCTTCGTATCGCCATATCTCTTTTAGTTTTGTTTCAATATTTGGCAATAGTTCATAAATATAAAAAAAAAGATGTGGTATGATTGCCAATGAGACAACTCTCCACAAGAGACCAAAATGACACAGACATTAACAACTATAGGTCACCGTACGGCCTTCAACAATGAGCAAAGTCCATACCGAATTGTCAGTTATAAAAGGCCCCTAAATAACAATGTAAAACAATTCAAACGAGAAAACTAACGACCTAATAAAGTTCATTTTTAAATTCCGTTTGACACCCTCCTTCTACATAATCGCCTCTGACTTTCAAATTTGAGGAACATCTTTTGAATGATATAGTTTGTTCTTCTAAATTTATATTTGGCGTTTAACCAAAATGTACAGACCGATATGCAGAATGACCAGTGTTTTCATTCAAAACTTTCTTTCTAAAACTAAATGTTTGTGGACAAACATGATTGTCTATAGTGTATTAAAATGCTGTCTACATTAAATGACGTGAATTTGCAGGTGGTATAATGATAAGACATGTACTTATCTGAAATAAAGAACCCTTGCAATGGCAGTTGACGCGATATAATGTCAATGGGTGTACATGCTTTGGCATTTTTAAAAAGGTGTATTTATTATATGATATTAATAGGAATCCCAGAAATAAAAAATAAAATCTTTTGGCGTGTACTTGGAGGCTACATATGGTGAACTATGTATTTTTCTTCTACCTATAGGATAATGCAGTCTTAAACATACGTTTTATTCAAACACGATTTACTATTTGATACAAAAAAGGTAATACAAATACGGATATTTCTTAAAATTGATGGTCATCCTTTAAATGTTACGGTAATCTTTAATAAATTACGGTCATCCTTTACAAATTACGGTCATCCTTTATTTACAAATTACGGTCATCTTTTTACCAATCACGGTCATCCTTGTTATATGTTACGGTCATCTTGAAAATATTTTAATCACGATTTACGGTCATCTTAGCGATTTTTTCAAATCCAATTTCCTGTTTCATGCACATTTCTCGGTAGTAATTTGCGATTTCCGTGTGAATCTTTTATAACTTTACATCGTACCAATGTATGCCTCGTAAAGAAAATGATATAGAAACACTTAGTTAAACAGACAATACAAATACTGACCTAATTTTTCATCCGACATCTTGGATGACCGTGAATGCAGTTACGGTCATCAGCTTTACCCCTGTGAGAATGAAAGAGGGCGATATCTAAAAATACCAAAGCAGAATAGGGTATGTCTTTGCTGTAACAATGGAGACATTGAAGATGAACTTCACTTTCTTTTAAAATGTTCCTCCTATAAATATGTGAGAGATAACCTTATTAAAAAATTAAATAATGTTCTATTGAACAACAAATTTTCTTCCTTATCATATAACTTGCTTATATCAATTCTAAATAGTAATTCCCAAACAATATTAAAAATTGTTGTCAACTATTTGAATGAATGCTTGTTGGTGAGAAACTCATTATTAAAAGGTACTTGATTTTTGTAATAATGTATATGCTTCTCATTTATTTTTTATATATTTCTCTCATAATTATCCACTGTCACTCCTTCATTGTATATATGTTATTGTAGTTAGTCTTTAATTTGTAACAGACAATACAAATACTGACCTAATTTTTCATCCGACATCTTGGATGACCGTGAATGCAGTTACGGTCATCAGCTTTACCCCTGTGAGAATGATATAAAAAAGAAATAAAACACAAAACGCGTTTACCTTTTCAAACATTAGAATTAATTAGTACATACAAAATAATACAATTATTGTCATTTTTATGAGGCCTATACATATTTTATGGACAAGATGAGAAATATATAGATGATTGATATATGTTTTTATAAACGCGATAAGGGAGCTACCATTTGATTTTTATGGGGGGGGGGCTAGGATGAAAAATGTTGTCCTGCATTTTTTTTTAGTTGTAATCTCTGTCCTGCCTTTTTATTTTTCACTCTATTCGGTCCTGCCTTTTTTTTTTATTAGTTTATCCTGACTTTTTTTACCTAAATTGTCATCCTGCCTTTTTTTTTTTGCAAAGTGTCTCATCCTGCCTTTTTTTTTACTCAAAACTCCTGTCCTGCCTATTTTTTTCAAATTTCATCCTAGCCCCCCCATGAAAATCAAATGGTAGCTCCCTAAAAGACCTCGGATGAAAGTAGGACTACTATTGAAGAAGATTGACGATATAAAAAAGCTACAAATGTTTTATGATATTAACATTTTATTCCAGGATAACTTACTTTTTAAAATGAGCATTCATATTTTTTTTTATTTTAGTCCATTTCTATGATGAGTTTTATGAACTGCAGTTTATTTTTGACTTGTGAGTTTGAATATTAGTTTTTTGCCATGTCATTGTCAGTTTATTTTTGACTTGTGAGTTTGAATATTAGTTTTTTTGCCATGTCATTGTCAGTTTATTATTGACTTGTGAGTTTGAATATTAGTTTTTTGCCATGTTATTGTCAGTTTATTATTGACTTGTGAGTCTAATTATTATTTTTTTCCCCATTTCATTGTCTGTTTATTTTTGCCTTGCGAGTTTGAATATCCCTTTGGTATCGTATGCCTCTCCTTTGTAGGACTTTATGAATTATGTGTTGTTTGAGGGTTTCATTTTTCATTGATGAAAGCACCACATATCTTTTTACACATAAAATATTCGTCTGGTTAGTACAAGAGACAATACAAACATATGAACTTTTAATATTGTGCTCATATCCATTTGTGCTTGTTAAGAATCTTATGACAGGCCGTGAAAAAATAGGCCAAACATAAATGTGCACTGTTTACCATCCAATCAACATGAAATTAGAAATAGATTCGAGTGTCTCCAAATCATAAATTCGAAAATTTCGAACATATCGCCTTCAATTTACTGTTTGAAATTAGCAAATCAGATCATAAGATGGTCATGTTTTTCGTTCAGTCAGAATCAAACGAGGACAAATAGCAGACGATCATTCGAGCATTATTCCCGCCAAACGTGGTTAATGTTGATCAATTTGTTTCAGATTGCAAAAAATTTACAGACAATTGATTTTACAGACAATTGATTATCGACAGACGCCAATAAATGACAATCACAAAAAGACCGAGGTCATGGAGTAGACATAAAACTAGCTTAAACCCTTGGTGTCTTTAAATGTGAATGGTCAAAGTCAAGTCGCCAGCTATTTGTTGTCATTACTTACATATTTGTGATACTGTACTTAGAAAAAAATATGTGATTTATTAATATTTTCTTTCTGGCGAAGTATATTGGGCGGTACAACATGGTTTTTTTTTCGGATATAAATAAAATTTTGTATGTATTTTTAAATTGTTGACATGCATATGGAAGAATTGATATATGAAGCATTCACACGTCTAGAGAAAAAGATCTAATAAAGGTAAAACCACCATTGTTATTCCCTAGTCATATCCAAGTAAGTAAGACATCACGTGACTTTTGAGTCTTTGTTAGACTAGCTTGCAATTGTGCAAAATCTATCTTAGTTTGAAATAAAGAAATACTTGACATTAATAAAGTTTCATCTTGTCCAGTACTACAGACAAAATTTCACATAACATTTCATTGCATATAAGAAAACAACCATCACTGGAAGTTATCCGATCAAATGTTCACCCTTTTTTTCTTTGTACAAGCTTTAGTAAACATGTAACCTCAAGTTTCCAAAACATTCTACAGAAACTCCAAATAAAAATAATTAAAAAAAGAATGGGTCTTTAGATAACACAATATATATGTTAAAGTCTCAGAATGAAATGAAATGTAGCATTAATTTCCTACAACTGTCAAATTCAAGGGAATATTTTTGTCTACCCTTTTTCGTAAACAACCGGAATTGAATATATACTTCTTTTGGTGATATTACACATATAGGGTTAGGAAATAGTTGTATAATGTAAATGTAAATCCAATTTCTCGAAATTCAGTCGAAAATGTTTGATTAAAAATGATATGATATTGCTGTGTAGTAAATTTTGGTACTAGATGTATGATGCTAAAAAATCGTGTCTTTTTTTAATAATATGCAACTTAAAAACAAACCAACAAAAAACCCTCAGATGAATACTATATGTCTAAAGGGTCATTTGTATTTTTGGCGCCCTTTATAGCTTGTTGTTCGGTGTGATCCGAAAAACAACTTTATAAGTGTTGGGCATCCGCAAAGATTTTTTGGACTTGCTTTCTTATAAAGGCTCAAACCGAATGTTTTAAAGCAAGGATACGTAAATATGCTAATATGCAAAAAGCTACATAAAACAAAAGGACCCGAACCCACCCATGGTCAACTAATATGTTTTATGTATTTAGATATTAATCATATTTTGTCTAGGTTACAGGATTGAATAACTTTAAACTCTTTGTACTAGTATATAGATATAGGAAGATGTGGTGCGAGTGCCAATGAGACAACTCTCCATACAAATAACAATTTAAAAAGTAAACCATTATAGGTTAAAGTACGGCCTTCAACACGGAGCCTTGGCTCACACCGAACAACAAGCTATAAAGGGCCCCAAAATTACTAGTGTAAAACCATTCAAACGGGAAAACCAACGGTCTAATCTATATAAACATATAGTTCAGTTGTACCAGTATTGTATTGTTTTCTCTTTCATTCATAGTTTGGCATTAAACGACGGTTTGGATTTTTCTCACTGTTGAAGGCCGTACAGTTGCCTATAATTGCTTACATCAACTTCTTTTGAACTTTGATAGATAGTTGTCTCATTGGCAATCATATAGTGGTCACATTTTCTTATTTTGATATAAAACAGAGAAGTGAAATTCATCTGAGGTCAACTAATATATATACATGTACAAATATAAATCACTTTTTTTTTTCGAGGTGACAAGCCTAAATAACATTGAACTCTTTGTACTAGTGTATATTTAATTTGTATGTTCTGTTTATTGATTTATAGTTCGGCATGTTTACTATAAATTAATGTATATTTATTTGTTAGTGTCCTTACGTAGCACCTTTCGTGTGCCTAATAATAAAAAAAATGTCTTGTCTCGTCTTTGCAAATGAACCTTGTATATTTAACAAATTTATGAAAAAATAACGATAAACATATATTTCTAATCTATAATATGAAAGTAAACAGACCTAGAAAAATCCAATTGCACGAGTTGGCTTTCTATTTCTATTTCTATCTATATTTATGTTTATATCGCATATATGACCATTGGCGGTCGTCGGAAGTCAACTCGATAGTTAATTAGATAAGTCAAAAATCATCATTTTCGTCTTTGTTTACATATTTTCAATGATAACCAGCACCAGTAATGGCCAAATCAGCAGCACAGAACTATCTCTCGCAGGAACTTTCTCACAGTGACCACGTCAAATATTTAACTTCAGGTCTGCTGAGAACATATAGTGTCGGACTATACGAATGTTTTTCAATGGGTATAAGAAAAATACAAAAAAACAAACAAATAAAAATCCGAAATTGATGTTTTGTAAAATATGCCTACCTTGGAAGCAGAAAAAAATTGAAATATAAATGGAGAAAGAAATAATATACTATATAGCATTTCCATATATCATATCCCTCTAGACTTTATCTTATGATTTCGGGGCGTGTTTTGAAACTGCTACACCGAAACGTAACAGCGTATTCATACTTCCCACGTGGACCAACATTATTCAATCCACATTAATGTTTATAACACTTCAGTAACACAAAAACATGGTAATTAATAGCAAGCGCGCATGTCACTAATTTAGTATATATATATTATGAACATCACCTTTTAATTGACATATTAGTTTACCCTTTGAATTCTCTAGTCAGCTATCCAGTTGTATTATTTCAACAGGAACATGAAGTTCGCTATCGTCTGCTGTGTGATATTATGTGCTTATACCGTTCTTGCGCAGTTGGAATTCAACATGGGAGTTGTTCGAATGATGATGATGCAACAAAAAATGACAATGATGCAGCAGAGATGCAACCAATGTGGTATGTGTGACATGGCCTTTAAATATTGTGGAATTTGTGACGATGGCAATACCAGAGGTTTTTGTAAACACTGTCAGAATATATACTATTGTTATACAACATGTATAACAATGTGTGGTTATCAACTTACATATGCATAGGGCTATTCCGTTATAAATCTACTGTCTAGTTTTGGATACCAGACATTTTCATTCTTAAATATATAAACAAATGTTAACATTATTTCGACCATTGAACCAATGAACTTGTATGACTAGGGAAAAGTGGGTTTTAAATATAACAATTCCGGTATTAAACCGTTTTGTGACAGGAAAAGTGTGAAAATCATCACCCTTATATACACTGTGACAACAGTTGTTGCATGTCGGAACCATTGCAGTCAACTACCTTTCAACAACAACAATTTACAAAACAATGCATCTCCTGTATAATTAAAATGCTGAATATGAACACGACGAAAATGATAGCGTAACATGTCTCAAGAAAAAATAATTCCAACATTTGTGACAATTGGTGTATGCAAAAAATATCTCTCTACAACTGAAGTACTTCCTGATCCTGAAGGAAGGGAGAAAGTTCTTCTAACACGTGACTTTCAAACAAAAACTGCCAAACATCGAATGGTCACGATCAATATCGAATGAAACGTTTTTTTATAGTTGAAATTTAGCTCATGTATACGTATTTTATATAAGGTAAGAGATTTATATAGACACTTAACTTCATGAATTGTAGATTAATTATAAATAAAAAATAATTTATGTTAAAAATAGAAGATTGTTTTATTTTGGTTACAATAACTATTGATATTATTTACTGCCGTATAGGCACCTTCTATTCATCTTCTGTGAAGAGTTTTTTTTCGAACACCTAATTTAAAACAATCATAAAACAAGCATTTTCCTCATATTTTGTTAGCTGGTATAGGGAATAAACTAAAGCTTGACTGGAGCGGACCCCCTCTTATGAAAATTTCTGGGTCCGCCACTGCCCTCATGACTTGTGTCATAATAAAGTCGGAAATTATATATCATCATTAGTATTGCCATATATAACTTGCACAATCCCTGAGGCATCTATTTTAGAGCAATTTCTTTGTCTGGGGACCACAACTTTGCATTTACTGTAAAAACATGCTGAAAATTGAGATTTTCAATAAGGAGAGGCTCAATTATAACTCGTTGTGTTTGTTATGAGAATGCAATTTCAACTATTTTATTTCAATTTTTGTTTTTTTTTTCGCTCCTAGATCCACAGTAGGTTTACAAAAGTCAAACTGTGACTTTGTGGTGAATATCAGATTTCCTTTTTTTATGTTGTGAAAAATGATTTTGTGTTATAGATATAAGAGGGTCTGGGGGGGGGGGGGGTCTGTTATTCTGTACACATTTAATTTTCACCCCTTTTTTCTCTAATCTTCCAAAAATTAACCCCTTTTTTTCTCTAATCTTCCAAAAATTAGACCACGCATTTCTCTAATCCTCATTTTTTTGCCCGTTATTCTCTAATCTTCATTTTTTAAGGGCATTATTCTTTAATCATTTAGCCCCATCCAAACCCTCATATAAGAAGATGTTGCATGAGTGCCAATGAGACAACTCTCCATCCATGTCACAATTTGTTAAAGTTAACCATTATAGGTCAAAGTACGGTCTTCAACACGGAGTCTTGACTCAAACCGAACAGCAAACTATAAAGGGCCCATTTGACATTTGAACACTAAAATATGTTTAACTAGTGATACCGTTCCAATGGACAAAATCTGATCTTTTAATCTTTGAAAAAACGAAAAAATAAATTCCAAATGTCGGAGCGGGTGAACGATATTTTTTTTTGTAAATCTGGGCGTGAAAAATAAAACGCTGTCTAAATTGCACGTAGAGAACAACAAATTAAACATGACGTTCCGAGATGCTATAGTACAACCTTAAATATAAAAAAAAAAAGAAGATGTGGTATGACAGCCAATGAGACAACTCTCCACAAGAGACCAAATGACACAGAAACTAACAACTATAGGTAACCGTACGGCCTTCAACAATGAGCAAAGCCCATACTACAAAGCCAGCTATAAAAAGTCCCGAAATGACAAATTTAAAACAATTCAAACGATACAAATAACGGCCTAATTTATGTACAAAAAAATGAACGAAAACAAATATGTAACCCAGCAACAAACGACAACCACTGGATTACAGGCTCCTGACTTGGGACGGGCTCATACATACAGAATGTGGAGGGGTTAAACATGTTAGCGGGATTCCCCCCGAACGAACTATAAAAATCAGTTGAAAAAAGGTCATTTTCAACCATCAAGTTAGCAAAATGGGATGCAGGAATGCAGATATTTAATCTGATTTTCATTTAAAAGAACCAATTTATAAGAATATAACTTACAAAAATTAATATTTTTGCAAATGTTGATTAGTTTTGGTTGTTTTCAATTTTTTTAAAATTGGCATTTCAAGGGGAGGTAACTCTAAAACAATGCATTTTCTGAAGGATTCTACATGAAATTTTCCTATTTTGTATTTTAGCCGGAAAAAACGTACGGTGACCCTATCTTTTCTTTTGATATTCTCAAAGCATTGTCTGAAAGCTATCTTTTCCTTAAGTATTTAACAATTCTATCATTTTGTTTAGTTTCTAATCACAAAATGGTGTTTTTTCCTGTATAATCCATACAAAATGTGTTATTTTGTCACGTCCTGTAGCTTGAGAAAATGCACGGTGACCTATCATTTTTATTATATTTTTCAACATATATCAATAGATACTACGTTTTGGCAAAGTATGAACAAATTCTATCATTTTTATTTTAGACTCCCATACCACCTTAAGGGCATACGATACAGTTACAGGGAAGGTAATGACGTTGCAAACGTAAAATGTTATTTTCGCGACGTCAAACTGTGACATATCGGGAAAAGATGCATTTTTCGACTGATTTTTATCATTCAAACTGATTTAATTTGAAAACTAGTTCATGGACCCCTATTTTTTAAAACAGCAATTTGTTTCATTTTGCAAGGAGATTATGTGACCCAAATTTTATAAAACTGTAAATAGCGCAATTTTTTCAATTTTGATAAACATGCAGCAAAAAATGACGTTTTTTCCTCTATCCATGAACATTTGATAAATATAGAGTTATTTCGGAATAAAAATTGCATAATTTTTAATGATACTTATAAAATACAGAAATTACCGATTATTTAACAAAAACCATTTTGTGTTTATCTTTTAAAACAAAAAAGTTATGTCTTTCTTTCGAAAAAGAAAATACGGACACAAATCTGAATTTTGAGCAAATATACAAAATTTCAAACTCATTTTACTCAAAAAGTAGCTCATGAAGGTATATTTTTTATTACATATTTGATTTAAGGAGGTAAAAAATAGCCTATATGCAAATTTTCATCAACTTGTAAATACAGGTTCAAAACTGTATCGTATGCCCTTAAGGCCCCAAAATGACAATGTAAAACAATTTAAACAAGAAAACTAACAGCCTAATTTATGTACAAAAAATGAACGAAAATGGCCAAATATGTAACACATAAACAAACGACAACCACTAAATTACCGGCTCCTGACTTGGGACAGGCACATACATAAACCGTTTACAAATAACTTAACATTTTTATTAATTACATTCCTAGATAGAAAGATTTGGTGTGAAAGTTTGCCTGTACATGTAGAATTCTTCATAACATGGGATATCTCATCTTTTATCTTTTCAACGACATATAATTTGTTGTTAATAAAGCCCATAAATGTAGATAACTAATTTATTCTATGCCATAGGCGGATCCAGGCCCCCCCCCCCCTTTCGTGGGAAAAATTTGGTTTCTTATATAGGGAATCACTGAAGCATGACTGGAGTGCCCCCCCCCCCTTTATGAAAAGTTCTGGATCCGCCACTGTTAAATGCATAAACATCTTCTTTATACAGGACATTGTTTTAATACTGTCGACGGATCTTTGAAAATTTTCTTGGGGACTACTACACTGACGTTATTGATAAATCACTGTTGACGGATCTTTGAAAGTTTTTTTGGGGAAACTATTACACTGATGTTATGTATACTTTTGTTCTTACATCATGTTGATATATAAATTTACCTTTTTTTATACTTTCACAAGGTCATGCATTTCTTAGATTGTCAATGAAGTCTTTACACTTAATTCGCCGGATGTTTATGGGTTGATATCCTATTTTGGGAGATTAGGATTTGTTTAATAGTTGCTGTTTGCTTTGCCTTGAACTGGCTTTTAGTAACTGCAAGTGCTTTAAAATTGGATGCGGAATGTTTTGTCTTTATGATACAAGTAGTCGATTTTATTGTGCTCTGTGCAGATCTTTGATCAAATCATTGCCAGCTAGATTTGTAGGGGGTCTCGTTGGGGGGTTCCGATCCCGGATCCCGCTTACTGTTTTGTCAGATTCCCGTATCCCGCTTACTGTTTTGTCAGATTCCCGTATCCCGCTTACTGTTTTGTCAGATTCCCGTATCCCGCTTACACGACTATATACGTAAGCAATTCTCATTTTTTTTGGTCATTCCCCGGGTCCCGCAAGACCTCATTTCCCGTTTTCACGACACAATAATTTGACTTTCACGTGTCACGTTTTCACGACACAATAACGTGACTTTCACGTGTCACGCTTACAAAAAATCGGCAATCCCGCGTCACGCTTAGACCCCAATGAGACCCACTTTGTAAGGGTGTTCTTTTGTGAACTTGACTGTGCTGTTAAACAACTCTCATGCAGAGGTAATGTGGAGGTATTGGCTCTCATCAACAGGTTTTCATCAGGTTTAACCGCACCACATTAAGTACGTTCTAGGCTACTGCTGAATAGTTTCATTAGCAAGGATATCGCATTCTATAATATTTACGTAAACTAGATTAATTATTCATAGGGGCAGAGGTTAAATGTGAGCAGTAGTAATAAATTCACACGAGATGGACTCTGGTCTATATATATATATAACGTACACTATAGTAGAATATTTAATTTGCATTTTCGGGTCATAGCATATTATGAACCATGTTTTTGTAAGCGATTTATAACTCTTAATAAAATGTGCCTAAAAGTTGCTAGGTGTGAAGAGTTTATGGTCACTTACTTTAATACTTTTTTTTTTTATGAAATTCATAGATTTATCTTCCTAGGAAAACCATGTCTACAATTTAACGATTTAAATCGAAATGCTTACTCCAAAAAAGGTTTTAAAATACTGGAAAGTAATTGTTTTAACGTTGTTTTTTCTAATTTCGGTTTCATTCAAAAACGTTCAATACTAATTTACTCACTGACCCTTTTACAAAAATATAAAAATTTCAAAAAAATTGAACCAACCGTTTAATCAGAAAAATTAGACTGGTTATATAGCAGTTTGACAAACACTTATTTTGATCATTGAGAAGCTTGATATTCCCTTATGAACACAACGTCATTAAAACGTTCTGCTGATTTTACAGAGTTATCTCCCTGTAGTGTTAGGTACCACCTTAATACGATTCCGCATTTTGCAGGGTTGATATGCAAAACTCATTCGTATTACTAAATCGTTTTTCTAACAGATTGTATTTGAGTAGGCATTTGCTCATTGTTGAAGGCCGTACGGTGACCTATAGTTGTTAATGTCTGTGTCATTTTGGTCTTTTGTGGATAGTTGTCTCATTGGCAATCATACCACATCTTCTTTTTTATATATTCATATTTCCCCGCGTATGTTTTAAAACGTATTTGTTCCACATGCGTTAACACAAATTTTCGGTATTCTTGATTTGTTTTTAATATATATATATATTTCTCGTAAAAAAAACATTTTCATATCATTTATCTATGTTCTAAAAAATATTTTCCTGAATATTTATTGATAAAACTACAAGCGATAAGGAATGCTTGGCTCTCAATAATGACGACTTCAGTATATATATTAAAGAAATTTATCCTGTTGAACTTACTTTAAATAAAGCTAATACTAACAATGACCACTGCCCTTTCCTCGATCTTGATATCTACATTTATATCACTAACGGAAAGCTGAATACTAAAATTTATGATAAAAGAGATGATTTTTCATTTCCTATCGTTAATTATCCATTTTTAGATGGTGACGTTCCCTTGTCACCATCTTACGGTGTTTATATATCTCAACTTGTACGATTCGCTCGTGTATGTAACAATGTTTTAGATTTTAACGAGAGAAATTTATGTATTACTGAAAAATTATTACACAAGGGTTTTCGATATCACAAACTAGTCAAAACATTTACTAAATTTTATCATCGGTATAAGGACATCATTCGTAAATATAGCTCAACATGCAGACTTCTTATACGTTCAGGTATTTCACATCCAATTTTTTATGGAAATATTATTTATAAAGCACAAAGGTGTCAGTATTCACCTCAAAAACTAACAAAACCTTTGAATAGACTTATTAAGAAGGGATATAGTTACGATACTGTTGTCAGTCTTGTTAGGTCATTAAAGATTGCATATTTTGGCGTTAATATTGATTCACTTATAGGGTCTTTGCATCGGAACTAAACACATTTATTCAAAAACCAGTTGTTGACATGACACGGGTTATGTTCTTCTCATATATGTTATGATGGTATGATACTAAACCCCTAACGGGAAGGGTGCCTGATGTTCATATGATGAAATCATAATCTTTCAGTCAGTTTAATTGAAGTCTGGAGCTGGCATGTCAGTTAACTGCTAGTAGTCTGTTGTTATTTATGTATTATTGTCGTTTTGTTTATTTTCTTTGGTTACATCTTCTGACATCAGACTCGGACTTCTCTTGAACTGAATTTTAATGTGCGTATTGTTATGCGTTTACTTTTCTACATTGGCTAGAGGTATAGGGGGAGGGTTGAGATCTCACAAACATGTTTAACCCCGCCGCATTTTTGCGCCTGTCCCAAGTCAGGAGCCTCTGGCCTTTGTTAGTCTTGTATTATTTTAATTTTAGTTTCTTGTGTACAATTTGGAAATTAGTATGGCGTTCATTATCACTGAACTAGTATATATTTGTTTAGGGGCCAGCTGAAGGACGCCTCCGGGTGCGGGAATTTTTCGCTACATTGAAGACCTGTTGGTGACCTTCTGTTGTTGTTTTTTTCTATGGTCGGGTTGTTGTCTTTTTGGCACATTCCCCATTTCCATTCTCAATTTTATTATTTTGCACTCGATAATGTCCGCGTATTTATACGCTCGGTTATCAGTCAAAAACGAAAGTCACGTGAATAGAAATATCTGTGGCAACAATACACCGGAATGCCCTCACGGTCATCGGATGTAAAAAGGCCAAAAAAAGTACGAAGTTGAAAAGCACCGAGGACTCAAAATTTAAAAATTAGCCAAATACAGCTAGGGTGATCTTTAATTTCCTTGAACTCAAAAATGGTTCAATTCTAAACGAAACATCTATACTAATATCACATTTTCTGAACTAGTGCACCTGTACCTATTACTACGAAACAAAACATACTAGTACATACAAATTGGTCATTTGTACTTCTAAAGCTATATACAGCTGTATATATATTTATATATATATATCGGAACATGTCTTCATAAATATGCACATAAAAGTGTAATAAAAGTTATAACAATACACATAACATATTAATAAATCAATAATAAGTATTTATTTTAGACCTTTTTATTGCAATTATAACGGAAATACAGTTCATGTATAAATTTCCGTCTTATATTTTGTTCATGTAAAACTCAAACATCGCCATTATAAAATGGGAACTCTTGTCGTCTGCTTCGTAAGTGTTGTTCTATGTTGTGTTGTGTTTTGTCAGAATGATGGACAAAATGACGTTGAAATGAGCGAAGGGGAAATGATTTTACTACAGAGACGAATTAATCGGATATATCAAAATTGCGAAAAATGCAAATTTTGTAGCATAGGATTCAGATACTGTGGAATATGTAACAATGGTAATAGTCTTAGCTTTTGTGAATTTTGTTCCGCTAAATACCACCACCATTGTACGACAACGTGTGCTACCACGTGCAGGAACAGAAAAAGAAATATTTTTATTGAAAACCATGGATAAAATTAATAATCAATGGATTTGTTGTAATTTGGTGTACACCTTTGACCACTTCTTGATCACTACGAATGCCTGCAACTAAGATCCTTAACGAGAAGACTTTTTTTAATGACAGTAACATTGAATCTACCAATAGGCCTTCACTATATTTAACATGTAATTGGTTTATGATAATAGTTCTTTTATATTAAAACTGATCTTTAATTACGATGGAAATTTCATTTGTTTGTAGATGCTACCTAGTAGAAAAGTAGCTAGTTTTTTTTCGGTCATGAAAGACTTTTTCAATAAAATATACTGTACTCTTCATTATACTGGAATTGCAACAGCCACAATGGATCCATTGTCAGTTGTGTATGCCACTTTCAGGTATCGGAGTGTGGACTTAATGCTTATCATATTTATGGCAAACATAATGCTTTATTGTGTAAAATTGGCGTAGGCTATGCATAAGGTAAGCGAACTTAAACTCGAAACTGTTTTCGGCTTATACTTTATGAGAAGATTTTCAGAACAATCACTTTATAGTGATTAAGATTATAACATAATTTTGACTGTTGTACCCTAATTTTTGACATTTTACCTTTTATATGTGCTTGTTTCGTTCACACATCGGTGTCAATATGATGGAATTGAACGCGACTGTCATACAAGTGAGAGGTTAAGCTAGCTATAAAACTAGATTTAATCCACCATTTTCGGCATTAAAAAAATGTCTGTACCAATGAAAATGGGAAAATGTGTCGAAGAGACAACAGCCCGACCAAAGAGCAGAAAACAGCCGAAGGCCACCAGTGGGTATCCAATGCCACTGGAAGCGTGCTTCATCTGGCCCCTCAACAAAATTGTGTACAAGTTCAGTGACAATGGACGTCATACCAAGTCATGAATATGACAGATGTTATCCATTCGTTTGATGTGTTGAAGCTTTTGATTTTTCCATTTGATTAGGGATTGTCCGTTTTGAATTATCCACGGCGTTCGGTAATTTTTGTGATTTAACAAATCATGTTACTGCACCACATGCGGATTTCGACAATAATTGTTTTCAGTGATTCTCGAAGCCAAAGTATTTGAATACTTATCGGTTTGTAATTTGTTTCAAAAATAATTGCTGTATGTTAAACGTTGTTTTATATGAAGACCAAACTTAACATGTTAAAATTGGACTTCATACCGCAAATTTAGATTTTTTTGCGCTTTTATCATAAAGATTATAAAAAAGAGGGACATTCATTTGAAATTTTCATTTAACAATATCACAGGCATTGAAATATAAAATATTACAGATACAACTTGAGAAAAAAATCCACAAGCTCCTTTGAATAGTAGGAAAGAACTCGTCGTGTTGCTTATTGCAAATACATGTACATATCAGAAGACAAGTAATATCCAGTTCAATCCGTCGCAGAGTTGATAAAATATGAAGTACATTGTATAGCTGAATAATTCCGTCTTACCTGGCATTGTTTGACCCAATTACTTCATTTCAATACACTAAATATGTCATTGTAGTTTAGTGTACTGAGTATACGGATAGGAAACGAGCGCTGTACGAAGATTGCATCAAGTTCTGTCACAAAGAGAAAAGGAGGAATGGGACATATTCATGGTAATCTGCAACCCAGATATTTCACAACGGTAAAATAATTCATGACGGCGTCTGGAAAATTTATTTTTAAAATAAAATGCTGGCTTTTTAGTGAAGTCTTTCTCATATATAAGAATAAAGGAACAAGTTTACGAGAAGTGGACATAGTTTGTTTTCATAGGGAAACCGATTATCGTTTGAAAAATACGTCAACCAGACGAAACTTATATTTTACCAATGAAAAAAATCAAGAAAGAGTCTGATGTCAGCGTTACAAAACTTTTTGTTTGAATTAGTGTGGATTATATTTTGCTTAGTATATGATCTGATAAAAATTAACGGTTGGTTTAATGGGAACAGGATTTTTTTTAAATGTGAAAGGGTTTCCTTGCATCTTGGATATCATCCTATAGACAGAAACTTTTAACACAATGTTGACTCGGCTGTAGCCATACATTTTTGACATTTTTACTATCATGTCTGTTTGTATTGTTCTCACATTGTTGTCCATATACATGTATAATGGAATTTTGTATACGTCACTGTCACACGTCAGAGGTTTGGCTAAGTATAAAACCAAGTTTGATCCACCATTTTTAATAAGACAATGCATGTACAAAGTAAAAAAGTTAGTTATTTTCCATTTGTTTGGTGTGTTTCAGCTTTAAGTTATGACATTTGACAAGGGACATGCCGTTGTGAGTTTTCCTTTGACTTATTATACTAGCTATCAGATAACTGCGAGTACTCTCAGATCTGTTCATTGTGTCTTTTTGTGTCGGGATGTATAAGTACCGGGCCACGTCCACTTGTATTTTTGTCCATCTGATGAGTTAAGCCTTTTTCAACTGATTTTTATAGTTCGTTCTTTACCACTGTCCCAGGTTAGGGGGAGGGTTGGGATCCCGCTAACATGTTTAACCCCGCCACATTATTTATGTATGTGCCTGTCCCAAGTCAGGAGCCTGTAATTCAGTGGTTGTCGTTTGTTTATGTGTTACATATATATATATATATATATATATATATAAGGCCGTTAGTTTTCTCGTTTGAATTGTTTTACATTGTCTTATTGGGGCCTTTTATAGCTGACTATGCGGTATGGGCTTTGCTAATTGTTGAAGGCCGTACGGTGACCTATAGTTGTTAATGTCTGTGTCATTTTGGTCTTTTAAGGATAGTTGTCTCATTGGCATTCATACCACATCTTCTTTTTTATATTATTATTGTTATTTACTTTTTCTTTTTCTGTTTGCAATTGGATTGTTTCATAGTTTTCCAAGTGATATTTTCAGTTTTGTTTTATTTTGCGTCTGGAATTCTGACTATGATACATCTGATACGTATCTGTTTCTAAACTCCAAACAAATAGTACAGTAGTTTTTAGCAATTGGTACACCAATTTTTAAAGTCCCCTCCAAGATTTTGGACATTAAAATCTGACAGTCATTAGTTTACACCTCCAGCAAAAATAAAGTCATCCAGGTGGTCCGAGACCACAATTGTCGTCCCTTGATTTTCGTTGTTCACGAATATAGTCCCTAGTGTTGACAGTGGGTTACTTGCCATTAATTTTTATACCCCTTTCAAATTTATTTCTCCATGTTTAATGCCTCAAATTGGAAGTAGGGGGGTGAAATTACACTGTAAAAAAATTTGGGTGCAGAATTTTAAAGGAAAGTAGTGATTTGGTCCAGCTAAAAAAGGTTGAAAATTAGCACTACGGAAGCTGTCAAAAGATTTCAAGACGCCCTAAACATAAAATTGTCCATATTTTGATTTAGAGCCGATGAAGTTTTCTATAATTTTGATATAATTTGTCCCAAAAGTAGTACAACACACTGTAAAAGTTTCTTTGAGAAAGCGCAGGTGGGATTTTTTTAATTTTTATTTATGTTCTAAAAGAAATGCACTACGAAATAATTGTGTTCTCGGACCAGGTACGATCAAGTGTGTCTTAATTGGACTCCGTTTTCACATACCAATGTAAAAATGCCCCCAAAAAATTCAAACAAAGAACAAGAAATTGCACACCCCATTGGCAAGCATTTATCTATGTTATGTTTATCGTCAAACATAATGCCCAGGAGACCAAACTATGCAGGGTTGTTTATAATTAACAAACGAAAAGCCTGATTTATAATTAAGAAACGAAAAGCCTGGCTTATATCCAACTTTGCAATAAGAGCCGATCTACCTAAATTTGAAATTATTTCTAACCAAGAGTCAAAAGATGTATATTTAACTTTACATAAGTCTTCATCTAGAAAGTTATTGACACTTCACATATTTGGGTAAGAAAGTTGGGTAATTAAAGGCCATTTGTTATATGACTTTGGGACCAAACCAACTGTGGGGTCCTGAAAGAATAGTTATTCTGAGGTCTCAACTGGCCTTACAAAAAAAAAAGTGGGAGAGTTTCACCCAACATTCGGCCTTGGTATTTATTTACCATACCTTAATGCACCATACAGATCGGTTTGGTGGTGGTGGAATTATGGTATGGGTTGGATTAACCTACCAGGAACGCACCGATCTCAAAATTATTGATGGAACCCAAATGAAACAAGGTATACGGACGAAATTCTGGTTCCAGTCGTTTCCCCGTTTCTAATTTCTAACCACGTTTTCCAGTAGGACATCGCCCGATGTCACGTGGCACACATGTCGATGTCGATGAACTTTTTAGAGAATAATCACATTCGTGCGTTGTCATGGCCAGCAATGTCAGATTTCTCACCAATCGAACATATTTGGAACACCTTGGACGATGTATTAGAAATAGCCCAGACCCACCGGAAATGCTCGCCCAGATCCGAATAACACTTTTCATGGAATGGAACAACATACCTCAAGACTTCATTCGACGTCTAATTGATTCAATGTGACGGAGGTGTCCTGTTAAAATTTTCCGAAAATGTGCAATATTGTTTTAAATAGAAGAAAACTTGTTATTGTTCTCTTCAAAATGATATAAGCTAAATATTCCATTTACTTATTGTTATTATTTTTTTTATTATAAAAAATATAAATGATCTTACAAACAAGTAACCTTTCTTTTTTGCTGAGTATAGAACGTCTTTAAAGCAGTTGTGATCATTCTTACGAAAGTGTCGGACCGTTAAAAAGATAAATATACACACACAAAAACCAACATATATTCGACTTAAGTGTGAACAATAATATCAAATAAGTAAAAAAAAAAAAAAAAAAGAATATGACTATAGATATGTAGGACTATGTATGTTTAATATTGTTATTTCCTACTCATCACTACATAAAAAAAGCTACACATTTTTGTTTGACAAGTTTATGAATGTTATAGATATAAGAGTTGATAGAAAATTACCAATCAACATACTTAATAGGTCTTGGTCATCTCTACCCAATTGACGATACTGCACAATAGGAAAATATCATAAAAGATTTTTACTACAAACCTGATAAAAAAGGAAAATATGTAAAGAAGAAGAAATGTTATATTTCGACACAACAAATGGCCTTCGTCAGTCATTTTTTCCCCCAAATACAATAAATTTCATTTGTCCGAAAATAACAGTCATGTAAATTTTATTTCTCCGAAAATAACACCTGTATCATTTTTCCGAAATTACACCTGTAAATTTCATTTGTCGGAAACTCATTTCTTGATTTATTTTCATGAGTAAAACTTATACAATTTATAGCCAGAGATGTCCAAATATGTAGAAACGTTCATCTTTCAAAGCTTTAAGATTGAAAATCAATTCTAGTAAATTTGGTCTGAAAATACGATCTCGAATCAATTGTGAAAGTACAGAAATAGACACCTCAACACAGACCAATAAATATTCTATATCTGTCAACGGGTTCTACAGTAATTATTATCAGATAACACATGAACGATTGATATACATGGAATATTAACAGTCATTGATGACAATTCAATCTACGAATGCAATGACATAATGTCAATATTTCAGAATGAATAACAACGAAAAACATGTTTTGGTTATTTTTTCCAATGGAATCTATTCCAATTCTCAATACTTTTCCCTATTTACCAGAGATATCTCCTAGATTTCCATTATGTAAATTAGTTTTGGGTTTGTAACCGATCTATAAACATGATAAATATGCGCACATAAACGAGTGCAAAATAACATTATCGTTTGATATAATCACATCTCTTCAATGAATACTGATGAAAATATTTTTGTTTACAACATAAATTAATAATATGAACATGTTTTTTAGTTAGATAATAGATAAGTAAAAAATCATTGAATATCAATACACACGTACAGAAAAATTGTGTTTAAGCATTTCAAAGAATGTTTTGCGACAATACCGACAAGGACCGATAACTCTGTGATTGTTTTTGCGGAAAATTTGAATGCCTACTCGTATCAAATCTTGAAGAAAAATCGAATTTTTACAGAAAAGTGTCCACCATGCACTTGCATTGCACTATTATAATAATAGTAGAATAGAATGATATACAAATGGGTGGAAATCATATATATACATGTAACTGTTATTTTAATATAACATATAACAACAAATCAGTGTAATAGTTATTACGGCGAAGTTGAATTTCCTGTCATTTATTCATCATCCACGCATGAACTTGTCTCAGAAAAAAATATATTTCTGTACATTAACCTCAGTTTCAAGTAAAGAGATATGTGATTTTTTTCTCTGCTTTTGACCATCCACAAGAACTTGTGGTCATCCGATGTTCAGTACCTCAGTACTTTGATTTAATTCTGTAATTGTTGTCATCGAATGTATGTTAATAAAATGACCTGGTCACCATATCGGACAAAACTAGTTTTTGTTTTATTACTCTATGTCAAGAATGATAGAGCATACAGTTTGGGGTTGATAAAATTAAGAAATTAAGTAGCGTTTTGTATATATATGTGCCTTTGAGGAAGTGAATTAAGAACATGGTCATCTTTGTATACATTTATTAACATCCACAGAGGAAGCGTGTGAAATTAAAGTTAAAAAAAAAGGTGGAAAGCCATCTGTCACACAGACGAAGTAAGAAATAGAAAGTTGTTATACTTTCACTTTCACAGACCAATATTTTTAAAAAGCCGTGTCCTCCATTCCGTTAACATTTTGACAGTTATTTACTCCCCATAACAATGTTTACCGAAATGTAACTGTAAAAAATCGTTTTGCTCAACCATCTCCAAAAAATGGTAGCTCTACAGAACACAAGTTTCTTTGTTATTATGTACAAATAAGGCCGACTTTAAATGAAATTTACTTACTCTAAAAATAAATATGTTTAGTAGTTAAAACGGCTGAAAACCTAATGATAGTAAGAGATGATCTAAAAAAAATCACTTCTAGAAACTCCTAGACAATTTTGAATACAGTTAACAATTTTTCATATCTACTAATATAGATTTTTCCCCCACATTAGTACTTGTTCTTATAGCTCTAGCAGCTAAAGATTACTCCCCCTCTAGTCTTTTACTTAGAATCATGTTCATATATCAGCGTGGACAACCGCAATTCTTATGTTGGTAATGATACTGAATCATGTACCTTTAAATTGTTTGTCATCAGCTATCATAACAGTGATTTTACCCTCACTCAGTCTATCAGAGGTGGCGATGGAAGTTTTTAACTACCTTAACTGGCTATACAGCCCTTGCACGGTCGGGTCTATCAGAGGCCATGGAATGAGGATTTAAATAGTATAAAAGAGAAAAGTGCATGCAGATGCATGGGAAGAAAAAAATGAAATATTGAACATTTAAATCAACACACAAGGTTTAGTCCTCTGCTAGTTGTTCGTATTATTTGGCGTTCGGAACCTTTGGCGACCCCACAAATTTAATGTCTTTAACACGTACGATATGCCAAGTGGGCGTTACAGACGAATGTTCACCTAATCTGACCCAGTTAATTGATAACCTGAGCGCGCCAAGAAATGGTCTTGTCCACGCTGTTATAAAAATTATTATGTGTTACGTTAGCCCCAATTATGACGGTCTGGATACGGTTTACAAAATAGAAAATAATGCGTAAAAGGTTGAGCATATAGGGCAACACAAATATAGAATAGAGAAAATAAGGCTTAAAATAAAGCATAGAAAATAATGGGGCATTCTAAAATATGAAGAATAGAGAATCGTTGAATACTAAAATATAAAGTATAGAGAATAATGTGCAAAAAAAAAATAAATAAAAAAGAGATTACGAATTTGACCTACCGAATCAGACTATTTACCGGGTTAATAATAACATGAGCACCACCACAGTTGCCACATGTGGAGCAGGATCTGCTTACTCTTCCGGATGACCTGAGATCGACCCAGTTTTTTTTCGGGTTAGTGTTGCTTAGTCTTTATTTTCTATGTTGTGTTTTTTGTACTATTGTTTGACTATTTGTTTTTTTTCCCTTTTGAGTCATGGCATTGTCAGTTTATTTTCGATCTATGAATTTGAATGTTTCACACCTCTTTTACACAATAATGGTCTAAAAAATGAAGAATAAAGAAATGAATCTTCCTAAGATTATCAATCTTAAACTTTGTAAATGTACATTTGAAAAAAAAAAAAAAAAAATGTCTTGTTTCATTTTGTCCGTATTATATAAGATGTTACGAGTGTTTTGCGTACTTATATCACGTGACTTATATAAACCAATTACGACATTGACCAGACGAATTTTACACCCTTCTGTCGTAGACCAATATGTAAGCGATGAATATGTCTTTAGTACAAAAAGTAACTTACCTATATATATAATACAATATTTGTAAAGGGCCTCAGGCCTTATAACACAAAAAGAATGTCATTTTACACATTTGCAGAACAATAAAATATGCAATATAGACAACAGACATGTTAAACACCCAAAGAAACGCCCAACAATACACTAAAAAATAATATAATAATTATTCATTTAGTCTGATGTCAGTTATAAAAAACACTGATTCATTACGCTCTTATTCTAATATTGTGCGACATATATTTGCGCGAATTTACATGTAATTTACCAGATTTTCTGTGGTTTTTGTCCTGATAATAACCCACACTTAATGATGCTTTGTTTAAAACTAATTATATTGATACATTTTAGATAATTTACACAATCAAAGACCATTAAAGTACAATTCGTCTAAATTGAAAATAACGTCCAAACCTGTGATTGCGTTGGTTAGGCCACACCAAATTAATTAATAGTTCTTTGAGATTTTACCCAAAAAAAATGGGGCGAGCGAGCGAAATTTAAATTTATATTTTTAAATTCTTCGCCTCAAATTTTGAAGAAATATGGAGCGAGCGATATTTTTTTTCTCTCAATTTTTATATCTTTTACCTAAAAGAAGCAACTGAATTTTCAACTCACTTAATTGAAAGGGGACATAATTTGATATAATTAAATTATCTCCCTTTTTATATGTATTTCAACTTTCTGCATTCTTTTTCATTTTGTTTTGTTGTTTGTATAATTAACACTGCACAAATATACACTTTTGAACATATTTTTTTATGCATGAACTTTATATGGCTATCTGCTTTTAATATGCACTGCTTTCATCTGTAGTATATGCACCTTCTGGTCCTTAGACACCCTCTGTAGTATGCTAGCTAGCTTCTTGTAACATAACTGCATGGTGTGTGTTTTGTGTTTATGCATATGGATCACTAACCAGTCAATCCAAGCACAGTGGAAACTGGGGGTTCTAGCTAGTGCTACTTTACAATTAAATATCAGATCAATGTTTGAGGCCCAATCAATGATATCAGAGTAAAGTCTTTGTGGCCCAGTGAGCTGTTTCCCAGACAAGGGGACAGGTTTATCAGGCATGTGTAACTCGTTTTGTGAGCTCATGAGTACCGAAAATGCATTAATTCCACTTGGTTTTGAATTTGATGCATCTTTAGTAGCAGTAGATCCATCATCAATTGTGAACTGCACATATTTAAAGTTTAGGTCATTACATATTGACCATACCATATTTTCGTCAGATATTTCGATACTAGAATCATCGAAACTGTTCGACTTACTTATTTGTATGGTTTTAATATTAATAATCTCACTTTGTGCATCGCTACATCGTTCAATGGCTTCTTGATATAGTTCCCTGAATGTCCGACATTTTGTTTGTGTTGCCGTATTTTTTAATATGTATGCCTTGTTGTTATTTTTGTCTGAATGTTTCACCACAGAAACACCTTGATCAGCACGTTTTCCATCTTTGCAACTTTTTTGATCAGAATAAAAAATATGCTTGACAAATGACAAACACTGCATATTTTAAAACGCATAATTGATAAAGATTTTTTTTAATACCGGAATCGAGTTCGTCGAAAATGCGGATTTATTTTCGACGTGCGGGAATTTTATTTTTATTTTTATTTTTTTGGTTTTGGCAGGTGAGGTGCGGGAAATTTATTTTTATTTTTTTATTTTAATTTCGGCAATTTAGGAGCGGGTTTTCCAAAGAACTACTAATTAATTTGGTGTGGCCTTAAATACTGATTTTTTTAATACGTGTGCATGCAAAACTAATGTCTTGCCAGTTGGTAGTGGGGTTTAAATACAACACAAACAACATTTCCCAAAAGACCAAAAAAAGTGAAAAACTATATTTTAACAAAACTCATTTGACTAGCAGGTCGATCAACGGATGTTCTTAAACCCTGCCTGTCATTGGCGATAGTCAAATAAACGGATCACCAGGTCAGGGACTTACTATACTAGAAATATATATTTAGTATAGAAATTCCCTTGCCAGATGTAACAAAATGGATCTTAATTATTAATTTAATACCAAACAGAAACAAAAAAACTTAAAAGATGGTATACCACAAACAAAAGGTGCAATACTTTGTACACCGTATCTGGATTTCGATATGTCTCTTCAGCTATGTACTCAATAAGTAATCGCCTTTCGGCATTAAAAAGTATTATGTCTTATAAAATTTAATGCAATACCCCTTCTTCAGGCTTAGACTAGATTTTCCCCGGTTTTGTTCATATCACCAATGGCATCCTTTAGAAAATGAACATTTGTCCGTACCTCTTTTTGTCGTTTCTGTAGATCTATACAAAAGTGTCCTGTTTTTTTCCACAAATAGCATATACCGCTATTAATAGATGTGTGGTTTTCGTTCTGGTTTACATATATGTTTAACAGAATTATGAACATATACATGATAATTAGTGCCAATTTAGGTATATATTCATCTAGTTTTATTATCTCTACGTTTAAACATCAAACTAGTTCTTTTCCGACGTATACGTAGTTACATATTATAGTCAGCTAATCTTCTGGATCTACTATACATCATATTTTGGGGGGGGGGACTAGGATGAAATTTGAAAAAAATAGGCAGGACAGGAATTTTGAGTTAAAAAAAAAAGACAGGATGAGACACTTGCATAAAAAAAAAGTCAGGATGACAATTTAGGTAAAAAAAAAGTCAGGATAAACTAAAAAAAAAAAAAAAAAGAAAGGCAGGAAAATAAAAAGGCAGGACAGAGATTACAACTAAAAAAAATGCAGGACAACATTTTTCATCCTAGCCTCCACATAAAAATCAAATGGTAGCTCCCTTATTTCAGAGACGGAGAGGGAGTGAGCTCGGGTAACATACATTTTCTATCAATAAAACTGCACATTTTTGAAAAAAAGGAATACATCAAGGTATCCCTTGTGGTCTTGATTTTGATGCAGTCTGGTATTTTTTATCTTCCGTTTTCAAAAACTGTCGTCTAAATCATTTGTTTTTTTCTTTTCTTCAGTGTTGCATTCATTTCTAAATTTATATTTGATAGCCCTATATATTATTATATTTCCAATCATTGCATTAGCGTTAGAGTACAACAAAGCTTAAAAGAAACCCCGAGGGAACATACATCTTCTTTACAGAAACGTACATTTGTTATACGATCTTATTAATGCCTTTCGTCTCCGACAGTTCGCTTTACTTTCTTTTGTATAAAATCATTTAAAAAAAATTAATCGAGTATAAAATATGATGCCCTTACAGGTTTTATGTGTAAAAGATGAATACATATATTCTGTATGATAAATCGTTTTTGTATTTGTTGACTGCAGGCTATACCACGCTTCGTTTAACAAAGCTGCCGTTAAATTGGAAACTGAACAAATCGTCCCATCATGCAATTCAAACGGAGCGGAAACCATCACCAAATGACTTTGCCAGATTGAAGTGCATATTTACAAGCCTTAATGACAGTCTGTGACTCGCTAAAAGTGCAAAATGGTGATAAACTGATGCACATACGAATCAATTAGTTACACAAATTGGAAAGAAAATACCCAAGCAAGTACCTTGTCTACTCTTGACATGTAGCATGAAAGGTGGTAAGGAAAACAGAAACAGTATGAAGTTAAAACTGATCTAGATGAGGGATTGAAACGGGAGGTGCTCATTTCCAAAATGCCGTTTTTTTGTAATTTTTTCTGACTTCTTACTTTTTCATTTTGTTTTCCGTCATCCCACTCTTTAGATCTCTTATATCCACTTCCCCTTAAATTTTACCCCATTGATCCAAGAAGCATGTCCTCTCAAATTAAGATACTACAGGTGTCAAGGGTGCATGTCTTTGTTGTTCTTGTTGTTGAATATTGGTCTTACATGAAAAGGTCGTGGAGCTTAAAATTTAATAAAGAATATCACAAAGGATAGGAAGCAAACCATCAAAAAGCAACTTATAGGAACATCAACGGATGATATTTGTGTATTTACCCTTCTCTTATATTTCCAAATGACCGGAGATTGATCACTTTAAAAGATTTACTCAATGCTTTATTATAGTATGTAACTATGCAAACCCTTGATATACGTGAAAGTAAGTTTTGAAGCGACTACTTTATGCATTAAAAAATTTCATGTTTAGAACAGTCTTGAATGCACGATATTTTTTAGTAGTTTTATTGGCTTTGAACTAGCTGTCAGTAATTGAGAGTACTCTCAGATCAGTACTTAGTGTCTTTTTGTTGTATACAAGTACCAAGGCACGTGTTTTATGTTAGATGAATTTCTATTTGTATCCATCTAATGAGTTAAGCCGTTTTCAACTGATTTTCATAGTTTGTTCTTATGTTGTACTGCTACAACACCGTCCTAGGTTAGGATGAAACTTGGTGCCTACTAACATGTTTTATCTGCACAATTTGTATGTGCCTGTCCCAAGTCAGAACCCTGTAATTCAATGGTTGTCGTTTGTTGCTGTTGCAAATTTATTTTCGTTCATTATTTTGTATTTGAAATTAGGCCGTAAGATTTTTCGTTTGGATTGTTTTACATTAGTAATTTCGGGGCCTTTTATAGCTGACAATGCGGTATGGGCTTTGCTCATAGCTGAAGAACATATACGGTGACCTATGGTTGTTAAATTCTCTGTCATTTGGTCTCTCGTGAAGGGTTGTCTCATTGATAATCATACCTCATCTTCTTTTTTATATATAAAAATGTTAATCTAACAAGAAACATACTAAAAATATTGAAATTTGTGTTGTAATCCTCTGCAATAGAAACATCTGCACATATATATGCCGTTGCATTGAACTTGAACAAATGTTGAAATGAATTTACTCAGTACAAATTTATTTCGACAAGGTTGGCATGAATGATGTCATGAAGAATATATTTACTGTTTTTAATGTTGTGTGGAAAATTGGCACTTAATAGGACGGCGGCTATCTCAATTGAAAGCGCGTCGGCAATGAATTGGCAAAAAAGTTATACAGATATTCTATGTACTCTTTTGAAACTTATCTAAGGTTGAAATCATTATTAATTGCAAATCAATACATGAATTCACAACTTAAAAATGAAGCGGAAGAAAGTCTTTTCATGCCAATAATTATTAACAAAACAATCCGCCAAGCTATTTCATGTCAAGTTATAAATAAGATATGTTATACACTAATTAATACAAAGTTTTTTTGATAGGTCTGATAAATCTTGGCTTTTATCAACAAAAATCAACCTTGGCAATATTTTCACTTGTCAACATGGTTGTTTGCTTACCTTTTCATATCATAAATCACCTGTCTGTCAAAACTGAAATTGAACAATTTAGCCAATTGTTGTGAAATTGTGAAATAGATTACTGATTTGAGCGGACGTAAATTGGATTGCGTTTAATGTAAAATTTGAGACTGTATTGTAATTGAATTAAAGACCAGTAATTAATCATAATCGTCCATTTCCTAAGGTCAATGAAATAATTCTGATGCATATTAGAAATTAAATTTAAATTGATGTTATCTGTCGAAATCAACTATTATATATCAAATCGTAATATCATTAGTCATTACGGCTAACATGACAGAGCCAACGGACACTTAAATACCATTTTAATACAATTAATTACCATTCCATGCTGATCTCCTTTTACTGTAATTATTGTCACTACATGTATAATGTTTTTTTGCTTACTCATTCTGGTTGCTTCTGCAATAATGTTTTTGTCTATTAATGCACCTGCAAATTAAAAAGAATACCATTACAAGTAATCAGTACGTTTCGTGTTCCATCCACATAAATTATGCTCCAGATTTAACATGAATTACGCAATTATAAGAATGTACATTTTAGTAGACAGTACATATGTTTGTCTTCTCGACTGGAATCTGCTTGTTTTTAACGCTGTGAACAAGCCAGCTAATTTTGTCTACTGAACGTGTTATGCCATTGAAAACTTGTATTTGACCCATTTGCACATATGATTTGAAAATAAATAAGATATGTTTTATATATTTTTTTATTTTTTTTTAACTAATGTAGATTCTCTAACTCGCTCACGTATTGCTGATTTTTTTTAAAGATAGCACCTACCTTTTTCTTAAAGAGGCGGTGGTACACATGTGAATGGTGTGAAAGCGTTGTCTTTGTATGTGAAAGATGTTTTTAATAAATAAGGTTCGTAAGAAAAGTACATAAACGTCAATTTATATTGAAGTGGTTTAGTAAATGCCAAAAAATAATTGTAATTTACCAATTATGTATGATTAACTGCACATAACTGCAATCTTTAAGGGTCAATACTGATTTAAAAACAGTTAAAGCGCATTTCCAGTACAGTAAATAGGTTCCTTAATACATCTATTAAATAAATGTTTTCTTCTTTGTAAAATTGATGGTTGTTTTTAAATTATTACTCAACTTAAAAAAGCCGAAGTGAGTTTACGCGACTTTTATATGAAATTAACAAACAAAAAAAGATGAACTGTACATATCTCTAATGCCGTCATCTTTTTTTTTTTTTTAAGTATTGAAGAGTTATTTTTTCGAACGCAATGTCAAAAACGTGATGTAGGTACATTTTCTTATCCCTAATATAAATTCCATATACTTTTCATACCATACATTTAGATGGTCTGTTTCTCTCTGTTTAAAAATCTGTTTTTCAAACCATTGTGACAAGAGGCAAAGAGTATTCCTCTCACAATCGACTCAGTACACAGTGGATTACAACCCACAAATGGAATTGGAAGATACCATAAACTTTTTTTTATTTACTGTAACAAAAATCTTACTCCTAGAAGAACGACATTTACTCCATCAAGAAGTAGTCCGTCAAAAAGTAGTCCGAAGACAAAATCGTTTAAATGCAGGACATTTTTATAGGCAACTAGGTAGTGGAGTTTCTTCGTCTTCCGTTGCTAAGGACTGAATTCCTTTTGGATTTTTATTAGTCCATTAGACGGAGAATGAGATAGCAATGCTCCTGTAACTATTTACAAACAAAACGTTCCGAGATACATACAATTAAATCTATGTACTCTTGGCTGCTTGGCTGCTGTCTATGGTATTGATTACTAGGGTGCCCTATATTTCGATAGGTGCACTGGAACCCATCTACTGTCAGAGCTTCTGAACATGAAGTAGCTGTTAGAATGTGGTGTCACTCTGTATAGTCCAAGGAAATCGAAAGATGAATACTGATTAACTCTTTGATTTGTTGGTGGCTGTTATAAACTTTGTGTGCCTCTATAGCTAGTACAACGATCTGTTGTGCGTAACATGGAACTGGTATCATGCAATTTCCACTAGCCCATGCTTGATCTGGTAAATCATGGCAAATCAATATATAGTTGTTATCATCTTGAGGCTTGTGGATTCCATCCTTATGTCTTGATCATATTTGTCACAAATCCCAGTGTTTTGTCAATATAAATGATTGTTACAAACCTATTGGTCCTCTTTTATATCTGTTCTAGTCGATTTATGTCATTGGGGTCTGAGGGTCCCATGCCGCACTTGCATATTCCAAAGTTGGTCTTACGATATATATACATTGTACTGGTATAACCTGCGCTTGCATTTCTTACGTTTTTACTGCATACTCTTAGGTTTTATCTAAACGGACACCCCTCTATAGTTGGTTTTGTTGCTCAATATCCAACATATTACAGTCGGCTTGGGGGACTTAATGTGACCATATGTCTAAACCAAGGTTAAACTTAGTTTCAATGGTATTATTGATTACGATATCATCGTGATATGGTCCGTCCTTGAATTGCAAAGGATTTTTATTATGTTCAACATGATTCATAATATTCAAAATGCTGACATAATGTAAATCAAGCGCACGAGAATTTTAAGCAAGTGCACGAAAATGTAATGTCAGTGTACAAGAATACAAAGCAATTGCATAAGGAATGCAAAGAAAGCACACGAGATTGAAAAGCAAGTGCACTAAAATCTAAAGCAAAATCAAAGTAATTTAACAGTAGTAACATGCCACATGCTCACTGTTGGCTGTAATGATTCCACAAGCTCACTGTTGGCTGTGATGATTCCACATGCTCACTGTTGACTTTGATGATTCCACATGCTCACTGTTGTCTTTAGGGATTGCACATGCTCACAGATGGCTTTGAGGATTCCACATGCTCACTGTTGGTTTTGAGGATTTCACATGCTCACAGATTGCTCTGAGGATTCGACATGCTCACTGTTGACTTTGAGGATTCAACATGCTCACTGTTTGCTGTGAGGATTTCACATGCTCACTGTTGGCTGTGAGGATTTCACATGCTCACTGTTGGCTTTGTGGATTCCACATGCTCACTGTTGGGTTTGAGGATTTCACATGCTCACTGTTTGCTGTGAGGATTTCACATGCTCACTGTTTGCTGTGAGGATTTCACATGCTCACTGTTGGCTGTGAAGATTCCACTTGCTCACTGTTGGCTTTGAGGATTCCATATGCTCACTGTTGGCTTGGAAGATTCCACATGCTCACTGTTGGCTGTGAGGATTTCAAATGCTCACTGTTGGTTGTGAGGATGCAACATGCTCACTGTTGGCTTTGAGGATTCCACATGCTCAATGTCGGCTGTGAGATCCAACATGCTCACTGTTGGCTTTGAGAATTCCACATGCTCACTGTCGGCTGTGAGGATCCAACATGCTCACTGTTGGCTGTGATGATTCAACATGCTCACTGTTGGCTGTGATGAGTCAACATGTTCACTGTTGGCTTTGATGATTCCACATGCTCACTGTTGGCTTTATTGATGTCATTTGCTCACTGTTGGCTTTGAGTATTTAACATGCTCACTGTTGACTTTAGGGATATCACATGCTCACTGTTGGCTTTGAGTATTTAACATGCTGACTGTTGGCGTTGAGGATTCCACATGCTCACTGTTGGCTGTGATGATTCAACATGCTCACTGTTTGCTTTGACGATTCCACATGCTCACTGTTGGCTTTGAGAATTTCACATGCTCACTATTGTCTTTAGGGATTGCACATGCCTACTGTTGTCTTTGAAGATTCCACATGCTCACTGTTGGCTGTGAGGATTTCACATGTTCACTGTTGGCTTTGGGGATTCCACATGCTCACTGTTGGCTTTGAGGATTCAACATGCTCACTGTTGGCTTTGGGGATTTCACATGCTCACTGTTGGCTTTGGGGATTCCACATGCTCACTGTTAGTTTTGAAGATTTCACATGCTCACTGTTGGCTGTGGTGATTCCACAAATTCACTGTTGGCTTTGAGGATTCCACATGCTCACTGTTAACTTTGAGGATTCCACATGCTCACTGTTGTCTTTAGGGATTACACATGCTCACTGTTGTCTTTGAGGATTCCATTGGCTGTGAGGATTTTACATGCTCACTGTTGGCGTTGAGGATTCCACATGCTCGCTGTTTGCTTTGAGGATTCCACATGCTCACTGTTGGCGTTGAGGATTCCACATGCTCACTGTAGGCTGTGGAGATTCCACATGCTCACTGTCGGCTGTGGAGATTCCACATGCTCACTGTTGGCTTTGAGGATTCCACAAGCGCACTGTCGGCTGTGAGGATTTCACATGCTCACTGTTGGCTGTGAAGATTCTACATGCTCACTGTTGGTTTGGAGGATTTCATATGCTCACTGTTGTCTGTTAGGATACCACATGCTCATTGTTGTCTGTGAGGATACCACATGCTGACTGTTGTCTGAGAGGATTCCACATACTCACTGTTGTCTGTGAGGATACCACATGCTCATTGTTGTCTGTGAGGATACCACATGCTCATTGTTTTCTTAGAGGATTTTACATGCTCATTGTTGTCTGAGAGGATACCACATGCTGACTATTGGCTGTGAGGATACCACATGCTGACTGTTGTCTGAGAGGATACCACATGCTGACTGTTGGCTGTAAGGAATCCACAAACTCACTGTTGGCTGTGAGGATTTAACATGCTAACTTGTTTCAACCATTTTTGTTCCTTTTTCCCATAGATTTGGGGATTTTTAGAGTCAAAATTTCGAGATTTGAAAAGATAGAATTTCGAGTTAAAGTCGAAATTTTAAGATCGATTGTGTGCTTATATGTCCCTATTTATACGCTTCCATTAAAACGACTAAAACATTAGTCTACATAGTTTAAACAGTATTTTATTCAAATATAATACATACAATTCAAACTAAATTGTTTACGACTGTGACATTTTAATCACAAAAGGTCTGCAGTGTCTAAACGCCATTCTTTAAAAACAAATAGATTAAAAATGTCAAACATGGCATAACATTATAAATGTCACGAGGATTAAGATAAAATAATAAATTTAACGTTTTCATCAATGATATTTTGTTATATGGTTTTATAGTTTTTATTCGTGACGTTTTTATGGATATAAACACTATTTTAACAAAATAAAGTAAAAATATAAATGTGAAAATTATTCACAGTAAGAAATATATCTGTTTACTGGCGTGAAATATAATTTTTATACAATGTGTTTATTAGAACATGTCCCTGCCCTCTATATTTTTTTCTGTCTATTTGACATGGCTTGTTTAGAAATTAGCATTTCGGAAGCTTTTAAAAGATTTCAAGACCCCCTTAATATACAAAACTGTCCATATTTTGAGTTAGAGCTGATGAAGTTTTCTATAATTTTGATAGAATTTGTCTTAAAAGTAAAACGACAAACTGTAAACCCGGGGTGGGACTTTTAATAATTTTCACTTAATTTTCATTTCTTGTTTCTAAGAAATGCACTACGAAATAACTGTATTCTGGAAGTTAGATTTGACATTATTTCAAAATAACACAGATTTTGAAATTCTAAATGTTCCTGTTTATCAATAAAAAAAAGAAGGTCTTCTTGTTCTGTGATGCGAGAAAGTTGGGAGTTGTATACTTCTATTAATAGAACGTTTGTTCCCATTATTAGTCATATGATTTAACCTTTTGCGACCGACAAAGCCTATTAAAATTATTTATGAAAATTAAAACATTTGTTGTTCTGCTTGAATCTCCTTATCATGGTCAAGTAGATCTTTTTAAAAGAAAAACAAGTTGAAAGATTACCCTTTTGTTTGAATTTAAAACCTTTCTTTTTGAAATATTTGAAAATTTACGTTTGAGCTTAAAATAATTCGCTTTATAATCCATCTCGAGGGTTTTATCTCTGAACAAGAGATCCCACAACTAAAGTGTTTAAGATATATGAGATTAAATTTTTGAACATTGTATTTATAAAACAGATTTATCTTTGTTAAAATAGTAAGTGTCAATTTTATCTTTAAGTAAATAACTTAAAATCAGTTTAATACTTTGAACGATGTATACATGTCACATTCGAATGATACAAGAGTAGTTTGATAAGCATGTGCAATAAATTGATCGTCTTTTTTTTTACAGAAATAAAATATAAAGGATTATCTAATACCAGTGTCGATATTTCATACCGCTATCATCTCAGTAGCTTTATATTATACCTAACAGTAGTTTTGCAGTTCAGCTAGATATATTTAGCCTACTCACAGTATTCTTTTTTGTTACTTTCCAGAGGTGTGCCTGAGACAAAGGTTTTATATATATATACTAATATGTGAAAACTGTTGTTTCTTATTTGTGTTTGTAACTATGTGTTGTTTATTATATTTGTAAAAGAATATTATATTACAATGATATTATATTATGCTCTTTGTGAGCCCATTTTATGGAAATAAAGCATCTTCTTCCTAACATCACCGTTTAAAAAAAGCATAGTAAGAAAAGGGAGAATCAAACTCTTGAGTCAAGAGATGCCGACAAAATCATTGCAAAAAAACGAAAAACGGCGAAACAAACCATCAAAACCCTACCCAAAAACTAAGAATGAATAACAACATCCGCACTCAACCCCGGGAGTGATAGCAGTGAGGTGATCCGGAAGGGTAAGTATATCCGACTGCAGATATGCCATCGCGGTAATACAAAATCGATTTCTGATTCGATGATGTCACTAACAAAGTAAGGTGACGTGAGACAGCTATGAGAAATGACACTAAGCACTTGTGGATGATACAAACACCATATATGGCTTTAGAACTTTCGTCAGATATATCTTTAACTTGCAATCAACCTTTCCACCATACAGATACAAGCTTGGCCTACTTCGATCCCCCCCCCCCCAATTTTGACCATTTAAACCTACCCGAGTTAACTCGACATCAACCCTGGGTCGAGACAGGTTTAGTCGAGTTACAAGCTAAGGTGGCAGATGACATTTATAGTCTCCTGGTGTCCTGCTTTTGTTACGAGTGAACTGTTATGTCCGAAACAAAACAGCTTAATTTGGCGTCTTTTTTGTAGTCCGCGTTACAGGCATGTCGATTTCATTCAACAACAATTCGGAAGGGAGAAACTATACGTTTTTAAGCTCATTATTAAATTGGAAGGTTAAAACAATATACGAACAGTAGAAAAGTATAAAACGCATTTGTTCTCGCTACGAAACTAAACAGAAGAAAAACTCGGCTAGCTTTTGTAACAAAAGGTTCGTTTGATTGATTGATTTTCGACTGTTTAACATCCAGCGGTAAACATTACATAAACACATATACTGGACGCTAATACGGAAATATAAAATTATCTTTTTGAATACAGACATACTTCGAATTCGTTATATTTTTAACTCACAAGGTAACAAGTCCAGTGGAAGATATATCAATTGTGTGTCAATCTTTGTTCTTACTTTAAATTACCACATACATGCTTGGAAGAAAAGTATCAAATGCTAATTTCTTGCTTTGATTCCGTCTTCGATTGAATGATTACACTTATTTATCATAAAATTATACGTAATGTCTAATCAGTGCTTTTTGAATATGTGTACAACGAACGGAAGAAAACAAGTCGTATTTGCACACCCGGTCTGATAATCCCGTGTTACTATCAGTAGCCAGGACAATATGGAAAGGCCATGTATTATCTATATATATACTTAAGGTTTCAACGAGCAGATCAGGAACTTGACGTTTTTATGTCACTCCTAATACATCAAATTGAAAATAGAAATGGCGAATGTGTCAAAGAGACAACAAGACGACCAAAGAGCAGAAAACAATCGAAGACCACCAACAAGTGAGATTCAGGGCTCTCGTTTTCTATTATAATGTCCTTGGTAAATGATGCCTGTTTACGAGGTATCAAACATGTTCTCTTATATCACAGCAATAATCCCATTCTCTTGTTTGTCATTTTTGAAATCCCTGAAAGAACTGGATAAGGATGAGGTCTTCTTTTCTCATTTTTTTCGTTTTTCTCTTTTCTTTCCACCCTTCAACGGAGTTTTACTACTTGCCATGAATAAAAAAAGATACGATACCACTAAGATTTGATAGCCTCGATCCTAAATATTTTCCAGCGTGTCATTTGTATAGAATTTCTAAATAGGTCTGAGTTCGTTTCGCCTAAATATTTGCGACTAAGATTTGACTTAAGACATCAACATGTGAAAATGCATTATATTGAGGAGCAACTGACTCGTCTATCAACATGATAATTACGACCTTGGTACTAGTTTGAAAGTTGAAATGGACATCGGAGATTCAATATAAGAAATTAATACAATATACATAACCCCAACAAAGGAATTTTAAACTTTCTAAAAATAAGTTAATACTAAAATTCCAAAATCCTGTCAGATATATGATCTTCTATATGTTTTAAGAAAGTAAACGTGTGAAATAGTTAATGTAAATTATATAATATCGTTCTGCCCATTTGTACTTCACATCAAAAGGAACAAATTCGTTTCGTATAGAAATTTGTTTACCGATCTTGTAAATGATTTCGTTTGATGAACTCTCCTAAGAGGAAACACGTTTCTTTTTCTGGACTTCATTATAAACAGTTCAGATCATAATATTATTCTTTTATTCTGCTTTGAAAATAAACCTCGATCATATCTAAGCCGTAAGACATATAAAAGAATGTAAGATTTAAATAGGTTATTCAAATCTCGACTTTAAAATTATAACGTAGTGTCTGAATAGTCAAACAAGAGGGTGTAATTAACAAAACGCTTGTTATCAATACCTTCTTATTAAAGTGTTTTTAAAGCATTCAAATTTCACACAAATATTGACAAAACCATTTTTATCTGACTAAAGTGATTTATATGTTTATAAAGGGATAAAAGAATAGAGAAATGTATCTCGTATAGTAAAAAATAAAGATGAATAAAACATTTCAAAATAGTTTTATTGAGTATCGTGCGGCTAAACGCGGAATTCAACACTTTAACGTGACTAAAAAGATATTTTTTTTACAAGAAAATGATAATAAAAAGTGAGAAAACGTGCACAGTTAAATTTTATACACATGCGACTATTTTATAAACATGCAGCTTTTAATTGTGTAATGACATTTGTTTTATGAAAATGTCAATTTGAAGGGAAAATGTTATTTGTGTCGTGAGGTTGCTGACTAGTTGACGCCACCCTCTGACACATTTATTTATCATATATATTTCGGATTGAACTTGTCTCGTCCGTATACTCTCCAGTGCAGCATTAGGATGGTTCTCGGCTGACTACTACACTTTACAATCGAATATTCCAGTTTAGTTCAGCAGCCGATTTTTGGCATACAACCACACATGCACTGAGACAAGGCAAACCGCAATCTAAATTTTGTTACAATTTATGTGGAACATCTATTGATAGTTTTCTAGTACTTCGGCAAGCTTCGTTTTTGTATAAAATAATATTAAAAGTACTGAGATTATGTATTTTCTAACTGTATAACCACTTTCCTGTACAACAAAAGAAAACAGCAGAAAAACGAATTTGGCAAGTTGATTGAACATGATTTCAAAGAAGATCATCAATGACTAGGGAAAAAACCCAGATGTTAAACACTAAAAAATATGAGACCCGGCTCCCTAACAAGGAATATGGTCCGTGTTGCAATTAGAGGTTATTACTGACTCTTTCAAGTAACCCGAGTCTAATTCCGTCGAGATTTCATGCATTTCCTGTAATTTCCCCTATCGCTCTCCACCTTCATATTTATATGTTTCAAATTAATAGAGAATTAAATCAAATTTCAACAGAAAAAATATCGTTTTGCAATTTCTGTAATTAAATGTAAACTATACCCCATGCATCATATTAAAAATGAAATTTACCAGTACTTCTAATTAGAAAATTGCATGCAAAGTGTAAGAGAAATTATATTTTCCGACATGCTATATATCATTTTCATTTTATGACATGCACGAAAAAAACATAAAAAAAACCAGATCGAGTAGCCTGAAAGGGTTCAGTCATAATATAAACACCTAGTAGCCATTGATTATTTGTAAATTGGTCAATTATACTTATAATACCGAAGTGTCAGAAATATTATTTTTAAGTTGAAAATTTTTAATCACAGAAAAATCGAAGGATAAATTTAATATTGCGTACCGAAGTTTTTTTTGTGTGTGAGTAATGCCTTGGTTGTTACACTTATGTGCGCGGAAAACAAGTAGGTGTGAAACCATATTTTCATATCCCAGTATATTTAAATACAGGGGTATTAAAATACATTGATAGACCGGTTACAAAAATATGATATTTTATTTTTCTACACGTATTATTATTGAAATCGTTTTCTCATTCACTGATTCCTAAGATCTGCCTTCTGTCTGAATCAGCCAATCAGAATTGAGAAAACAAACACATGCTGTTTAATCAATAACAACTTACGCTAAACATTGCTAAACCTATATTTACTCTATGATCCAAGCAAAGTGCAGTGGTTTACTAAGTAAGCTAATTTTGAATCTATTTCAATAGGAACCGTTTTATGTAAAATCGATAAAAAGCAATTGACAATCATAAAAACGGTCAACGAAGTAATGTTATTTTCAATGACAATTTTGGAATAAGCGAAAATGAAAGGCGATGAGAAATTTGTATTCAGGATTAATATTTAGAAATTTTCGAAAAATTAAACTTTATTTTGGATTATGTTTTTTATTCTGTGTGATATTTGTGTTGAGCGGATATTTCGGCGAGACTCGATATTCTGAAGGTTCTCTACTTTCTAATTCCAATGCATTGGACCCCGGGACATTAAAAGACTTTCAGAATAGACGCCACAATAGGAATTTACAGTTCTTGTACTCTCAAGAGCTCTTAACAGGGAATAAGAAAATAGATTTGAAAGTCAAGACGAACAAAGGTATTCCTATTTCACCGAGGATATTTACCTACAAAAATGACTTCTTAAACGAAGATGAAAGCTTTAATGAAAATAAGCTTAACATCGGAGGAAACAAGGCGACGGATTATACAAATTTAAATTCTGATGAAAAGAAAATTAAAAACTTAACAAAAAAACTACCTCATGCGATTATCATCGGTGTAAAGAAAGGCGGGACAAGAGCCCTGCTGGAGTTTTTAAGGGCTCATCCGAATGTCCGAGCCACCGGCCCTGAGCCGCACTTCTTTGATAAAAACTATGAAAAAGGCCTCGAGTGGTATAGGTTGGTATTATTATTTAAAGAGATATAAATTATGTATCTAAACAAACTATTAACTTTACAAACATTGAACAAAAGAGATATTATATTTCATATTTTACTAACAAAATATTAAGAATATAAATAACTTGAAGGGTGGAATGTTTCTAAATCTATGGATAGTTTCGGTCCTTGCACATTTACATAATAAATTAAATACTGAAAAGTCAATTAAAATATTTTACATACCACTTATAAAGCGAACTTTAAAATTGCAATTATTTCGATTAAGACGCTTCAATAATTGGCAAAGTCGAGATTTATTTAGCATGTGCATTTGTGAAGATTCTTCACTTTGAAACAAATTAACAACAGCTGAATTTGCGAAACAGGAAATTTCTTATTTGTGTCAAATTACCTAGCTTGTAGTTCGTTAACGATTTATTGCTTAATAATGAAGTTTATTTTTCATTAAGTTAAAAGATAAAAAAAAATTAAAACGGCATGACAATATAAGTGATACTTCAAAATAGATTTTTAGAATTTCAATTAAATATCGTCAATTAACTTACCAATATAAAGATTTTTACAGAAAATCAACCCCAAAGCTTCAATTAAAGTTCATTACATTGCGATATTGGTAATCGATTTCATTTGATTTTGTCTAATTTTAGTAATGAAAGGGATTTCTTAACGTTCAATTATTTATGCCTGATTTATTTTCTCATGAAGATTTAATAAGGTTTTGTCTTCGGCCTTGTCCTTCAATTTTAAATAGTCCGTGAGGACTTAAGCCATCTGTCAACTGTCCATTAGCTTGTCTACCCCCTGCCCAGTTTGAACTAAGGTCATCTATTTCATTTTGAAATAAATATGAAAATGATTAGCGAATATAATCACAAATGATAAAGGGTCTTTACATTTCTAAATTAGAAGTTATCTTTTCACATAAGTGAACCGTGTCACAATAATGATAGATTATTTCTGAAAAATATTATAACTTAATTGATATTTGATGGACAAAATCCATTCAGAAAGAAAAGAGCTTTAAATTGAGCTGTAATACACAATGCATGCTCATCGTTTTAATGAATACCATGGTATTTTTTAGCAATAGGGTTTTAAGATTAAGAAACACAATTGTAAAAATGATCAATTTTATTTTGTTTATTGTTTGTGGTGGTCTAAATATATACCAACGGTGAGATTTTGTCGATTCAACAAAGTTTTCCTTCTAATGAGAAATGGAATGCATAATTGTTATCATAAAAAGAAAGATTTGAAATAGTAATCAAATATTTATTTACAGTATACTTGTATATATAATCCTTCATAAAATAGCTAGTTTGTTGAATAAATAAAGAATGAAAAAGGTTCTCTCAAAACTTTTGAAGAGTTGGTACAGCCAACTAGCAATTATGATAGGTCTTTACTCGGCTTTAAAATGTTAACATTTTATATCATGTTAATGATACAGCGACCCAACACAAACACAAGAATGAAAGCCGTCTAATTCTTAAGTCAAGTAATTTATGGGGCCCTTTTTAGCTAGGTACTGTTCGGTGTGAGTCAAGACTCCGTGTTGAAGACCGTAGTTGGGCCTATAATGATTTACTTTTACAAATTGTGACTTGAATGGAGAGTTGTCGCATTGGCACTCATATCACATCTTCTTATATCTAATATTATAACAGTTTTGAACAAAAGTAAAGTGTCTTCATAATATTGTAATCTTTCAATCGCCACGAATTTAAAAAAAAGTGTTTCCCGCTTTTAGAAATACTATGATAAGTCTAACATTTCTCGAGCATACAAAAAAAAATAAGAACCTAACTTATACAGGGAATGATTTCATTTGTGTTTTCATTGAGAAACTTATCTTTAACAAATACGTTCAAGATATACTACATGTATTCAATGTTATATTCAGATCAATATAGATGGCGCTAATGGTTTCTTTAATGAATAATTTATTCCACCGCCTGTTGCAATTTGGAATCTAAATAAAACTCCCATTATTTTCACCTGTAAAAGGTCAATATATTTCTATGTAAAGTAAATATTTATGTCCACGTAAATAATAAATAACCAGATGTCACTATTTCGTAGAAATTCCAATGAAAGTATACTATTTGCTCTGTTCAATATCTTTCAAGTATTTTTATTGATTTACTTGGCCCTCATGGAGGTGTCCAAGTCATCACATAATGACAATTTTTTTGCCAATATAATCAGATAATCATTGATTATTTTTTTTTAATAAGATACTCAAATAATCAAAAAGACAGTCCTAGACAATCATATAATCAAATGATCATGAAATCTATTGTGTGGTAATTAAATAATCACTATAAAACAGCAAAGTAAACACATAATCAAAAACGCCACGAGGAGACTCATTTACGGAATTTCTTTTCAATTTTTTGTTTGTCATATATTGTATAAATTTTCGTTTGCCATAGCATGTATATGCTTCTTTCAAATAAAGTATATGTATGTGCCTGTTCCAAGTCAGGAGCCTGTAATTCGGTGGTTGTCGTTTGTTTATGTGTTACATATTTGTTTTTTGTTCATTTTTTTTCTATTTAAATAAGACCGTTAGTTTTTCTCGTTTTAATTGTTTTACATTACCATTTCGAGGTCTTTTATAGATGACTATAATGCGGTATGGGCTGTGCTCATTGTTGAAGGCCGTACGGTGACCTATATTTGTTAATTTCGGTGTCATTTTGGTCTTTTGTGGAGAGTTGTCTCATTGCCGGCAATCATACCACATCTTCTTTTTTTTATATAAATTATCATAAAATCAAATAATCATGAAATCCTTGGTGTGGTAATAAAAAAATTCACTATAAAGGCTGCCAAATAATCACAAAATCAAAAACTCCACGAGGTGGATCATTTACGAAAATGTATATTTTTATATCTAAATAGATTCAAAATTCAATAAACACATAAGTCATCTTCCTTTTATAGCTGGTGCCTATCTTATGATTAAAACGCCAAAGTTAATATATAGTGTTGAAAAGTGATATTTATTTCGTGTCAGAAGTTCGTTTCACATCAAAATGATTTGTAGTGCAAAATCATGTTAGCGATAACCTTATCATGTATCATCGATTGGAACTAAAGTGCAAGACAGACATGTATGGAAATATTGAGAACAACGACTTTTGTCCTGAAATATAAGATAAGATAAAGATAAATATTTTATTTTCCAAATTAGGTCCCCAGGGGGGCATATACACATAACATATATAATTGATACAACATACAGTATTTTACATAACATTGTATAATAGATATATACATTTTTACATATATGATAGGAATGATTTAATTTGGATACATTTATTGTATTTATTTTTGCAGCTAACTATCTGTTTTTCATGAAATGGTATTAACTGGCAAACGATAAGCTTTATTTTTTCTGTAAATTCAAATAATATTAAGTTTTTCTCGTATAAAAAGTTACAAAAAATAGGTGACCTGTAGCTGTAAATAATAATTTCAATATAATTTCTGTGTCATTTGGTCTCTTGTGGAGAGTTGTCTCATTGGAAATCATATACCACATCTTCTTTTTATATAGAAAGCAGAGAGGAATTCAGGGGTGATAGGGCCTCCGTGTAGAGCTACAAATATATTTTTTTTGTAATGAAGGTTGGTATTTAGAAATGAGAGTGAAACTTTGACATGGTTACTATGTACTGCATATTAATCATTATTTTAAAACTAGTAATTCTGAAAACTCCGATATGCAATTAAAAGGCTTAACCGGAAATGAACAAACTAAACTATGGTCTATAAAAAATTACACTGAAAAAAAAACAAAATTAAAAAAATAACACGAACCCTGAAACCAGACACGAACATGTCCAGGTGCTCCGGAAGGAAGATCCTACATATTTTTTCACTTGTTAAATCTGTATTTACACGCGATCACAGACATGATACATTATCTGCAAATTTTCGAGATACCAATGAAATGAGTTGATATTGTCTCTATAGCTTTTGATTTCGGCAGTTTTTATGGACTTCTCTCTTTTTGGGTATATCAAAATCTCAATGTTTAAAAAAGTTTTAACTAGATCTAACCATGGAAGTATTATATTGACAGGAACTCCAACGAAAAATTAGCACATTCGCACCCCACTGATTTCTTTAGGAAAATAAAAGGTTCCGACTCAGTATGTCAAGTATGTGATAACTCCTTTGTGGGGTATCTGCGATGCCGCCCTCGCGTGTGTAGTTTACAGAAACTGATCTTATCACGTGATCTGTTATCGAGGGTCTAATCTACCTACCAATGTAAATAAACACGGAAACTCCCGTGGCTAGTTGCGAATCGCTACATGAATAACGACACCTGTTTCAAATAAGCGAATATAAAGAATAAATAGATATTTGCGATTGAAAATGATGTCCATGCAAACGATTATGTTTTTTTTTTTCTGTTTTTCTTTTTTGGGGGGGGTGGGGTCATATGGCATCTGTTTGAAATTAATCAGTTAGTTGTCAGTAATGATTTTGTTTCACATTGGTAGCGCAAAAGGGGGATGGTTAATTTTTTACTACAACTGAATCAAATGAAGAATAGCATTACTTTTTTTTCAGTAAACTGATATGGCGGAACTGTGGTGGAAAAATTTTGTTTTGCAGTCGGGTCCTTCACACGGAATCATCTTTTCTATTGAACATGTTTCAGATTTACAAAAGCAATAAAACTCTTCAATTTCTTCTCCGATAATTTTTTCAAATTCTTCATCATCAAAATCGTGCATGTCCATATTGATTAGTGAAATATTTGTAAATGTTGATAGTTTATTAACATAGAAAACCTAAAAACTATAAATTGTCAACTGTCAAATATTGGCATGGTCGTTAAATGTCATATCCTTGACATTTATGTATACATCCGGTTACTTCGGTAAATTCCGTAATTACGAGTATCCCGAAAACGTCGTTGAACCCATGCATCGATACAACTAATTGAAAGATGTCAAATTAATTAACAGATACTTAACGATTTTGCGGCATCGCACTATAAACGTTTGAAGTCGGTTTGTTGGAGTTCCTGTCAATATAATACTTCCATGATCTAACAGAGACTATGGTCTACAATTAACACCATATATTCCCTTGTCATTTTTTTTTCAAAAACTTTAAATGATGACACATTTCGAAGATCACATAATAGTTGACCAAACTTATCATTGACCATCAGTGTCTGCAGAAAAAAAAAAACACAGATTGTTCAATTTTTTACAATTTTCTATGGTAACAAATGGTCTTACCTCAAATTTAAATGAAATATCAAGGTTAATAAGTGTTATGATTTTATTTGCATATTGCTGTAAACGATTAAGACTTTTGGCACCAGGAGAAAAATCCAGAAACAAAAACCAATATCCGTTAGGACATGATTAATATCCGTGCATTGCAGCATACCGAGAAAAAATAATTTCCCTGTTTAATAAAACTTTTGGCCTTTAACACATTATTACAAAAACTGTAAGAAAATTGTCTGCGGAATTCGTCGGTCGATTGCAAAAGGTTATTAAAAATAATTTATGAAACATGCACTTTTAATTCACTGGAGTCTTGTTTCATATAAAAGTCTATAAATCTCTATAAAATTTCTTTTTAATTAGAATTGTAATTTAATATTTTCATTGAGGAAAGTTTAAAGGCATACATACTTTTATTGCATGTGTTATGCCATAAACAAATAAGAAAAAACATTATACATCTAAGGGTAAAAAGAAAATTAATCTTCCGATATATACATTAAAGCTTTAAGTACAGGCTATTTCACACGTTTGTGTTCGTTAGTGTGTTTATATATTTATTTTCTGAAGAATCATTATTTCTTTCGTTGTATTTGGAAAACCTTTCAAACTTTAAGCACTCAATGCTCTTCAACTTCGTCTTATAGTTTTCATTATGTTTGTTTTGTCTATGTATTTGCCATGACCAAAATTGTTTTTTGTTTGTTTCGCAAATAAAGTATTTTATTTGGCCTGTACATTTCTTTTTATTCGAGCGTCACTGATGCGTCTTTTGTAGACAAGACGCGCATCTGGCGTCCAAAATTTTAATCCTAGAATGTTTTACATCTACTAGAACACACCCGTGATATCGCGGGTCCGTGACTGAATTAAAGTATATAACTATGCGCAAGCCTTTTTTTAGTATTAGTATTGTCATCTGATAAAGTCATGTCGATTATAAGATACACAGTTTTCTCTGCTTTCAAATATTTCTGTTTGAACCCGTCGGACTGGAACTTATCAATTATTATTAAGGTCTTTCCTCTTCCCGAGGAAAGACCTTATTGTTTTTCTAATGTTTTTTTTTTTCTTTTTTTTTTTTCTTCCAGCATTTGTTTGGCACGCCCTCCTACCGCTTCTATTGGAGTTATCAAAACCAAATTTAAACCATCGATAGACCTCATCATGAACTGTTACCTGATGAACTTTTGTAGGATTTCATCATCCCCTTAAGAAGTTATCTCCCTTTTATTGATTTTTTTCCACATGGCCCCCCCTCGTTGTTTTTAAAGATATCATTACCTTATTTGGACAAAAGGTACATCTCATCATTATGTATTACCATATGAGGCTGAATAGGATTTCATCGTCCCCTATGAGAGTTATATCCCCTTGAAACAATTTCTTTCCTTTGCATTTTTCTCAAAAAGTACTAGAGATAGAATCGATTTGAAAACGGCAACATGTACAGGAACAGATGGTAATGTTAATGAACATATACAATCATTTTGTTATTAACACCTTATAAGGAGTTATTCCCATTGAAAAATTGTAAACAATTTTAGAAATTTTTTATTTCCAGAACCGGAAGTCGTAGAGACTTGGGACCTTCACCAATAATCTTTAATTCATGTGACCTTTAATATGCATTCAAGGTCAAAGGTCACTGAGTGCAAAAAAAATTACGCTGCAATTTCAAGCTTACATATTAGGAAAACGGTAAGACTTTGCTGCATACATACAGCGTATAAAATGTTCCTCTCGACGAGCTCTACATTTTATATGATAAGTCCAAAAAAGTCCGACTGTCTGTTCAAAAGTTACAACGGGATGATTCTTAAAAGTATAGTATTTTGTGTATATCTTTTAAAAGGTAGCAGATATCAACCTACTATAAACTGCAAAGATGATCAGTAATTCAAGACCTTCAATTTGAGGTCAATGTCAGGTCATGAATTTCACCTTGAACTTCACATTATACTATGACCTTGACCTTGTGATATTTGAAAGGTCAACTGGTCCTGAGTTGAATAGTGGTAGTCCCATGTCTCTACGACTTCCGGTTCTTAAGTTTGGTATTGCATCATATATTTGATGATTAATTGTGACCTTGGTGAACTTTGAAAATGTCCCAATTCTTTTCCTATAATGTTGTCCTTCAACTGTAGATCATTTATCATTTAACAGATTTGAGATATCTATTGTCGTTTTAGAGATAATGCAATTTGAAGTTTTGCGAGCGGTAGCATGTATTTCTGAATCTTACCTCTTAAAATGTTTTAGAAATTGAAGAAGTTAACATAGTTATATCTTTGACCAAATACCAAAAACATTCCATTGAAAAAAAACACCAAAAAAATCATTTCGAAATTTTCATGTTTTGCATTGACTTTGTAAGTTTCATAACTTCTATTTATATAATTGATATTGCATCATTTTTTGCACTTTGTCAAATGGGGTCATCTGATATATCAAATTGAAGGTCTCAATAAACTCTACTTAAAAACGAAAATTTTAAACCTCTTTTTCATCCCAGGTGGAAGGGTGGGGTCATTTAGTGCAAAAATTCAAACTTCTTAGATGGTAAGGTTGTCGCATATCAAATGAAAGAACATAAAGCGTACATTTCACATTTCAAATTGACGTCTCTCGAAAATTGGTTAGATGGGGTCATTGAGTGCAAAAAATAAATTTTCTTTACGATAGGTTTGTTGTATATCAAATGAAAGGTCATGATGTGAACATTTGAAATATCGAATTCCCAACCTCCAAAAATTGGTTGGATGGGGTTATTAAGTGCAATAATCAAACTTTTTAGAACACGGCGTTGTCGCATTTCAAATGAAAACTCATCTACCCTGTGTTAAATATATCATACTTCCGATCTCAAAAATGTAGGCGAATGAGGTCATTAAGAGTAGAAAGCGAAAAGTTTCAGAAGGTATGCTTGTCGTATATCAAACGAAAGGTCGTACAAAGTACATTACGAAAACATCACTTTTACAGGAAAGACCTTTCAATTGTTTTACAAACAATTGAGATACTAGTTGGTAATATTAATTATTTGGAAAACAAAAGGTCCAGGAATGGAGTATTTTTTAATCAACAGCATTGTCCTATATTAGTTATAAAATAAAGTTGAATTCTTTGATTCGCTGTTTTACGTCATGCCCGCTAACAAATTGAAAACTGTACCTATACGCCTTATTTTTAGTCCAGATTTTTAGTATTCGTATTGTTATTTTAGAAAGTCTTACTGAATAAAATACTACAGTAGGTAACAATTTGACAATTTAGTAGTGTCAATCCTGTGATTATGACCCGTGTATATAGCATATTAATCCTGAATACACCGTTTGGTGGTGTGCCTGTCAGATGCGGAACGTACAGATAAGGTAATATGTAACAGGTGAATATACTATTGGTATCGGTATCGGACTCGACTCGGAACTTCTTAATTATTGGCAATATTAACAAGCGATAGCCTTTCAAAAAGTGCTATATTCGACTCTTAGCTGATGAAAATGGAAAGAGCTCTCGCTTTGTAGATTAATTCATTTACTAGAATAGCCACGTGCATCAATCAACAAATTTTACCACACACGTGAGGTCACACGTTATGAAATAGTATCGTTTAACGTTGTTGTTTACTCCAGAAGATTCGTCTATTTATAGATAAAAGTTACCTGTATAAAATCTAATTGCTAAAATAGAGACGACAAATCCGATACTCTACGGGATTGAAGGACATTTACTAGGTTTGGATTGTCCAAACCAATCAATAAATTTTGATTATTCACGTCTCGTAATATCTTCCAATCAGGTAGCAAGAAAAATTCACGTCCTAAGTGTCCTTCGTTCAATTCTTAATATCGACTCCTAGGAGTCGATAATTACGTGGAAAACAAAAGGGCCTTGAGTGGTATAATTTTTAATCTACACCTTTGTACTATATTAGTTATATATAAAGTTGAATTCTTTGATTCGTCGTTATTACGTGATGACGGCTGACAAATTGGACCTCGTAATTTTAGTATTATAGATATATATGATTAGATTAATCTTTTTGATTATTTCACAATATTTGGAAACGTTGTCAACTTGAGAACGTTTCTTGCATCTTATTTTACTGCGGTATATCGTGGAAAACCAATGGGTATTAAAACAAATACTCGGACCAAAGTTTAAATGTAAGGTATATGAGAAGGTTAATGCAGTGGAAAGTAGTTGAAAATCATGTATATTACATTCGTTTTATTTAATTACTTTTTGACAGACTTACTACTTAAGCAATTATGATTCTCCAATTTTTATTATAACTAAACACTAATGAAATGCTTAAAAATGAAGGAGTAAACATTTAGGTTCACACGTATATCACTTCACCTTCCATTCATATTTTCCAATGGAGATCAAGTTGTCACAATGAACAAGGTAATGCATGGTCATTTTCCTAATACATCACGACGAAATATACCGTTGAATTTTTTGTTTACTAGATTGAAAATTTCATTTTGAGCAAACACCAGATTTGCTTCAATTGTTTTCTTTTCCCAATTTACGCAAAACGATTTATTTATATATATGTGTAGGACTCTAAAGTGCGATGGGGACGCTAAAGTACGATGGTCACGCTAAAGTGCGATGGTCTACGCTAAAGTGCGATTCCTCCATACACTAAAGTCCGATGGTCCGCGAAAGTATCGACGTAAAAAACGTCAACAGTCATTTATACAAACCAAAAATGGACATGCCGGGAGACAAATTACAAATAGTTGATTAAGAACTTTTGAACCATATGTCAATAACTTAATTAATTTAAACCTAACCGTGCTTTGTCGGCTAGAGAAAACATGTTATTTCGGTAGTTGGAAAAAGAACTTGTATCCTGCTGTAGTAGACCGTTTTACTATAAGCCTAATAGATACAACTATAGTATTCGCATAGATCTCCTGTATCCTGATTTTATTGGAAGCGAACGGATACATTTGAATCATTGCAGTTTATTTTGCGGTCCCCGTTAAAATGTTGTCGCTTTGATTGAAAAGTAACGTCGGCAAAGTAAAGGTACATGTTTTCATGCGTAAATTATGACATTGCAGGAAATATAACATGGATGTGTAGTAACTACAAAATGGAGAAAATTAAGCTCGGCGAACATCTTAATATTCTCTCTCATTTAAATCAAAGCGTAAACAAATTCTACATATTCCGACAAAAATCGAAATTCGTATTTGTAATTTACAACGACGATTGTAAAATAAAGGGGAAGGGGGGGGGGGGGTCTAAAAAGTTATAGACTACAACGTGTGAACGGCAAGCTACACCTATTATCACAATATTTAATACGCCCGAATTATTAAAAGTTCATTTACAAAAATATAGTATTTTGTGACACCTAAAATACCTTTTTATCAATTATTACGTGTTTGGTCTTTTACAATCATTCACTTGAGACAACTGTTAAATTATAATGACTATTATATATGGTATACCTTAAAATACTAGATTTTGCCAAAGTACTATTTTTCATTGAATGCTCTTAAACGTTTTTTTAAAGCCCCGAACCTTATTCTAATAGCCCTATTGGTCCATCGTACTTTAGCGTGATATTATAACATCGTACTTTAGCGAACAAACAACCATCACACTTTAGCGTGAGACACCATCGCACTTTAGCGTGACCATCGCACTTTGGAGTCCTATATATATATATGTTAATTTGACAATGTTTGGTAATGCTGTCAACTTGATGGGAACGTTTCTTGTATCTTATTTTACTGCGTAGAAAACAAATGGATATATATCTTATATGTGCATGTAAAAATAATCTATAATTGAATTATGTTTTTTAAACGTAGGGCAATGGTAGGTGAAAATATTTATTTTCATTTAGCATGCGTAAGCTTCAGCTATTTTGAGCCAAAACTGGTTGAGCTCTACTTCATGCATTTCGCATATAATTATATGTTTCTTATATTTGCAGGAATCTTATGCCAGAGTCCGATTCATCACAACTTACAATCGAGAAGACACCCGGGTATTTCATAACCAAAGATGTTCCTAATAGAATATATAATATGTCGTCTGCTGTCAAACTTATAATCGTTGTACGAGACCCAGTTACAAGGGCTATTTCAGATTTTGCTCAAATAGCTTCAAAGTCACCCAAAGTGCATTCTTCTTTTGAAGCTATGATGTTCAAAGATAATATAACAACCGTGGATACCTCACGTACCCTTATTAAAATTGGAATGTATTCAAAACATTTGGAAAGATGGCTGGATTATTTTCCTCTGGAACAATTTCATATTGTAAATGGTGAAAATCTAGTGACAGATCCTGGCACGGAGCTAATAAAAATACAAGAATTTTTAGGTCTCCCGATAAAAATCACTGACAAAAATTTCCATTTCAATCAGACACGTGGATTTCCGTGTATACGTAAAAAACTTAACAAAAGGCCACATTGCTTAGACGAAACTAAAGGTCGGAAACATCCATACATCAACTCGGAATCAATTCAGTCTCTGCAGGCATTTTTCAAACCATACAATCGAAAATTCAGTAAAATGGTTGGACAAGACTTTGGTTGGTCGTAAAACTGAATATTAATTTCAGCTGATTAAATTTATTTTAATGTAACATGTCACATCAAAAGATTAACCTAAATTATGGCATTAGGTACGGGTCAAGACCCAACTTCACAATACAAGTAGTTTGAATGGGGGATATGCGTTTAATGCTGTTATAATTGAGTGCATGTGTGTAAATTTCATTTTTATTAAATTTTATAAATTTAAAATGAAGCTACAGTTGTCAGTAGCTTTAATTATGTTTAAATGTTTTGTTGTTATAATTTATTGAAATTTTGTTACAAGATGCTATAAATATTTAAATATTATTTTGTGTTAAAAGAGTTTTTTGTCAGTCAATAAATCACTAACAAGTTTTAATATTCAATATATGTAAATTTCAACAGTGAGGTTCGCTGATGTTGTCAATATACATTAATGATAACATTTTCGTGCTTTATTTCACACGAAAACAGTTCTTAGCTGTTCTAAGTATTGCATTGCACCACACGACACCGTACGTATATGCCGTGAAACACTTTTTTCGTTATGAGAGTATACCAAATATTTGAAAGCCAAGGATGTTTAAGAATCGAAACAGGAGAAGAGCTATTTGACAAAAAAAGGACATACAAACGATAGCTAAAAGGTCTATTTTGCCTACTTTGTCTGAGTGTTGAAATCTTTAAGTTCCTTTTTATATATCATGTATTTATAAAGGGACAATGTATGAAAAGCATATTTTAAAGCATCATGGCCAGTCCATATGTACGGACTACAGAACTAGTGATACCCTCGGGGACTAAAAGAACACACGAAGCGGTATTGATCAAATGCTATGACAATATGTCCGAAGCGCTTTTCCAGATTTACCAGAATAAGTGGCAAGTTGCAAGTACATGAGACATAAAAACTAACGACGCAGAAAATAAGTTTTAAAGATCTGCCATTTATTCGAAAATTATCAAATGACAAATGACACTCGCTGACTATATTTCTGACTTTGAAAAAGAGGAGCGAAAGATACCAGAGGGACATAAAAACTAAAAAAATAAACTAAACAATTCCATGACTAATAAAGAAACAGACAAGCAAACAAATAATACTACACAAGATATATTATAGAAAACTAAAGACTAAGCATTACGAACCACTCAAAAAAAAATTGGGGTGACATCAGTTGTTTCGGAAGGGTAAGCAGATCCCGTCCGCATGTGGTACATGGATATGTGACATGGTTAAACTATTGTTTTTTTAGATCTCTGTCATCTATACATTATCTACTTATAGCAGTTTGCTAAATCTTAAACTTGTCAACCATGTACTAAAGTCAATGAATTGTTGCTAAGATTGATGATTGTTGGTTGCTTAACGTCCAGTGGCAAATATTCCATTCATGTTCAGGACGAATTATTACTAAGAGAAAAGCAAGCGGAATAGCTTACTAAAACGTACATTTATTCTTTGACTAAATGCACTTAGTAATAAAACAAATTTGATTTTAGTGCTTTTTTAGCTCACCTGGCCCGAAGGGCCCAGTGAGCCTTTCTCATCACTTGGCGTCCGTCCGTCGTTGTCGTTGTCGTCGTCGTCGTCGTCGTCAGGCGTCGTCTGTTAACTTTTACAAAAATCTTCTCCTCTGAAACTAGTGGGCTAAATTTAACAAAACTTGGCCACAATCATCATAGGGTTATCTAGTTTTAAAATGTGTCCGGTGACCCGGCCAGCCAACTAAGCTGGCCGCCATGGCTAATAATAGAACATGGGGGGTGTAGATTTTGGCTTATAACTCTGAAACCAAAGCATTTAGAGAAAATCTTACAGAAGTAAAATTGTTAATCTCGAGATCTATCTGCCCTGAAATTTTCAGATGAATCGGACAACCCGTTGTTGGGTTGTTGCCCCTGAATTGGTAATTTTAAGGAAATTGGTTATTATCTTGAATATTGTTATAGATAGAGATAAACTGTTAACAGCAATAATGTTCAGCAAAGTAAGATCTACAAATAAGTCAGCATGACCAAAATGGTCAGTTGACTCCTTAAGGAGTTATTGCCCTTTAGTCAATTTTACCATTTTTCTTAAATTTTTATTATCTTTTGTCATCTTGAAGGGGCCTCTACATGACAAAAAGTGAAACAGTTCAAAGAAAAAAGAAAAAAAATTAACTACATTGTCTATTACATTTAACAAGAAACGAAAAATAGTGTGAAAGACGGCAACCAACGACAAGTTCACCACTGATTTACATGACCAACAACAAATGGAAGTGTTTAACGACATTGACTGGCTATACAGCCCTCGCACGGTCGGTACATGACCCTGACTTAAAACATGCACAAATATAATGTAAATTAAAAACCAATTGTTCAGAGAACCATTGATGGTCTTTCCACCAGTTAAGACCATATTTTATACGAAAATATTAAAATTTGGTTTTAAATGTCAATTGTACCGTCAAATGACAGCTTATTGAACGCCAATTCCAAAAATGTATGGTTTCTATGGAAAAAGATATAGATAAGGGAGATAATTGATTACTTCCGGTTCAAACAATGTTATTTCCGGTATAGTTTGATAGTTTAAGTGACACTGATTCCAAAAATATATGGTTCTATATACTTTTTCATTAATGAAGTACAAAATATAGCTACTTCCGGTTTACAAAAGGTCACTTCCGGTTGTCTTTTTCTAGATCACATTGCTTGCAACCTAATTTAAAAAGTCCCAAGTCTTGATCATGTATACATATGAGGTAAAAGCAAAGGTCAAAATCTAGAACGTTACATTTACCTATGACCTTGAGCTCAATTTCGAGGTCATCAACCAAGGACCTCAAATCAAAAGACTCTAGGCCTCTACTATATATAGTTAATGAGTTGTATTACCTTACAACTAATATTAGATATAAAAGGGGGCAAAACTGGCATCAAATGTTTACGTACTATTTCGACTAAAATCTACGTGTTACCACATGTCGCAACTAACAATTTAGTAAAAATAATTTGTCGAAAAGTTATACGGCTTTTGAAAATGAGTGAAAATAAGCCAAAATCAAAATTTATAATATGACCTTGACCTTTGACCTTGACCTTATTTTCATTTTTTTTTACCAAGGACCTCAAATCAAAAGACCCTAGGTCTCTATCACTTATGGTTTACCAGTTAGAAATGCAAATTCTTATATCAAACATAAAAGGGGGGATAACTATCATATGGAATCTATATACGGCTTCGGTCAAAATAAAACAGAACATCCTGAGGATATAACGAGCAATTTTGAAAAATAAATTTGTCGGTTTCTTATACGGTTGCGAAGCCTTAGAGATAACAAGAAAAACAGTGTTCGGGGAGATAACTCTTATTTGGGAAAGTATTCGGTTAAAACGAGTTGGTTTCAAAAGCGTATAAACTGTTCGATATCATATTCCAAAATTCTAAGCGACATCTTGCGAAACAAAAAAACAGCAAAGGAAAAAAATTAGGCGGAAGAAAAAAAAAAAAATAATAATAATCAGAAGAAATCCAATAGGTCTTTCCACGGAAAAGTGGAAAGACCTAATAATTATAATAAAAGATGTGGTATGATATTGCCATTGAGACAACTCTCCACAAGAGACCAATTGACACAGAAATTAACAACAACGAGTAAAGAAAAACAAGTAACCAAAAAACATAAGCTTTTTCTGGATGAATTTCAAGTTATTTGAAGTAAAGTAAAGGTATTGAAGAAATAATCCAAAGAACTATGAAAGAAGAAAATCACTTTTATGTAAGAGTGGGAAGAAATCCTTACAAAACAATTAGAAAACAAAGAGAAATATGCTCTTTGAATACACTTAAATTAAAACGTTAGTAGTCGGTAGTTAAAATTTTCAAAAGATTTTTGCTTTTACATGTGTAATTTATTACATACTATTAAGTATGATCTTGAACAACTTTCCTTTGGTTATTATTAAGCGGACAAAAGATAAAAGCCTATACCACAATAATTGCAAAAACATTTCAAATGACTTTTTGATAATTACATTCAAAATGATGAAATTTTGAGGGCTTTTTTCTGAATTAAACATGTTTTATTTTGAATCACCGGGAATAGAAAACGCAAGCAATCTAGGGCAGCTGATTTAGGAGTCCCTGTATCCCTTTTAACAGAACATACCGGTATATCATTTTAACAGAACATATTGCCAATGGTAGAACAAGGGGTTATCTATATAAATAAGTGTAGCTATACCCAGACTATATTCTTCAGAACTTGATTATACCGCTCCCCCTAACAATCAAATGGTAGATCCCTTAGAGTTGGATTTTACGATATAACATAAATTTAGATAAAATCACTTATCTTGTATTGTCAAAATGATGTCATCTTTGAAAAATGATAAATGATGTTTTTAATGTCACTTTTGAGGAATTGAATTGTTAAGCAGTCCTTTTTAAGAAAAGAGTTTTTTTTTTTTTTACGGTTTCACTGTTACTAATATAGAAAGCAAATTAATTCCGTTATCTTGCATTTCTTGGTTAATTCGTTCGTTCAATATTGAACGTAAACAGATACTAATGTGCTATAATTTGTTTTGTCTATAATTGTTTGTGCATGATCAGCAAGAATATGAATTACAGATATTAGTATTATCATTAATGTCAATATTTGAAATATACAGAATGACAAAGAGATAAAAACATGTCACTAGAGTTGCATGTAAAACAAACAGCAAACAAGTGTCTATGGGAAAGTTCCAAGTATAACTCGCTAGTGGGGCGGCTTAGTACCAAAATTTGACATAATCATTAGAATTAGCCGTAAGTTGGGAGACTAGTATATAGATCATCAAAGTTAGAGAAAATCATTGTTCGTTTTAAATCCTTAAATTCATTGACGAGTCGTAAAATTGTCTTAAATTCTTTTTTTTAATTGTGTTTTTACAATGTATGACATGAAATGCCATCTTAATTTTATGCATGATATTCATGCCAAGTTAAGTGTCAGAGTTAAGTAGACCTACGTGAGTCATATACGGGCTTATGGAAAATGTCTTTTCAAAAGTCCGACAAAACACAATTAACCTGACGTGTCGTGTTTTATGAAAGGATTATTCAGCAAAAATATAGGAAAACTACGTTTTTTTATTCAATTAAAAAATATGCAAATAATTTATACTGCGTGAAAAATGGATCATAAAAAATATGATAAAAGTGAAACTGCAGTCGGATTAAACGATGCAAATCAGATTATATATCTAAATATTATTATAATAGAGCCATCATCATGACATGCAGATTTTGTTATAAAAATGATGGCCGCAGTCAGAATCATACAAATGCTTTATTTAGCGAAAATCGGTAAGAGACATCAAAGAGTTTATGTTCAATGGCGTGCCTAAACCACATGCAAATATTATATATAAGGGCAAAATAAAAGAACAAATCGAGCAGACGAAACGTGCCCCGACAAGCTTATTATCCTTTAATTCCCTGCGATTCCATTAACTCTATTATGATAGCTCTCATAAAATCAGCAAATTAAAACCCATCAAACAATGGCCGATCATTCAAAAGTCCAACTGTTTAAGGATGTCAACTTTGTAAGGCAGCAACCATTTGATTTTCTGGGAGGGGGGGGGGGGGGGGGGCTATGGTTTTTTTTTCTGGACAAATTTTTTTCTTTCAATTTTAGCATTACATATAGTGGCAGCTGAGGGTGAAACAAACAATTTTTTTTTCTCAGAATCAAAAACAAATTATTTTTTTCTCCAAAAACTGGAAACAAACTTTTTTTTCCAAAAAAAAACCATAGCCCCCCCCCCCCCCCCCCCCAGAAAATCAAATGGTTGCTGCCTAAGTCAGTTGCTTTGGGCATAATCACCATCACCCTAACCCGACCTGGAGTATTAACATATAAATGATATCAGGAGAGACGAATCTATGCTATAAAGTCATCGTACATATATTTCTCTGCCATATAACCGGTAGTATCTACCTTTTCCATGACAGTAGTAATTAGCTGAACTGTCATTTACGGTACATTTTGATAATTATTTTTCTGCATATTAGATTCACCCATAACATTTTTACCATTCTTTCCTAAATACTCTCATTTTGTTAATTACCATAATGATTTCTGACCCAGCAGGTTAGCACTTTTGAACATACAAGATGTGAAGGAATTTGTATGCTTCAGGATGATAGTGACTTAATACAAAAATTAATGATCAACATTTTCATATAAATGAGAGAAACAGCATAGATTTTCATACATACATTTATCGATGTACAATGTAATCATACGAGAACGAACAGTTATTCGTTAATATTTAATTTGTGGGCTTTTAATGTATTTGTTCTGATTGCTTATTGATTGCTTAACGTCCAGTGGCAAATATTTAAAGCATATTCAGAATGATATCAGGAAATTTTGTGGAGAAATTATTATATAGAGGAGAGTGTGTATATAGGAATATTTTTATCGATAAATGGGGAAAGGGAGTTCACTAGAAGATATTTTGTCGCGAATTCAAACTGGTCAGTATTCCTAAGATATTGCGTAAGAAAGACAAATGTTAAAATTTTGAATAACTGTAAGGAAGAATTAAGGATTTTATTTCAAAGACGTCTACTGAAGTATTATTTTTTTCACTTGGTAAAATAACAAATCCCTCCAAACAAAATTGATCCAAGTTGGTCAAGGAGGTGATGATGATTCCCTTTCAGTTTTAAAGTTCTCAATTTGCTTCTGTATTTGAGCTCAGAAAATACAATGAAGGTTATTTTTGAAATTTATTTTATACACAAGGAAATCATATCATAATTTTTATACATACATGAAAATCTTTGCTGTAAATATTGCTTCTCTGAATATGGGTATTCTTTCATACAAAGAAGATACTCTAAATTGTTTGCAATATATAAAATGGTAATTGCTTTACACCTAATACATATCATTTCCGGAAATGATACTGCACTTCTTCCTGATATGTTGACATTTTTCGTTTATTTCCTAACATGATACAGACCATTGTTTTCCATCTTGCATTATCTTAACAGATTATCGGATCACGTGTCTACTTTATTTCCATGCTGTTGTTTATGGGAACAAAATGACTTCCTGTTCGGTGTAAATTTCAAGGAAACAGGAAGTACAAATACGAACTTAAAAGGTCAATGTTGATTATTTAAAGATCAACCTTGAATGGTATTACAGCTGATATTCAGTTTATTACAAATAGTTATGTTCTTTATATCTGGTAAACATTCAGACTTTTTCAGATTCGCCTAATCACAAACAAGTTTAATAGAAAATTAAAACATTAACAAAACGAACCATCGTTATGAGTTTGTATACTCCGGCATTGTTTACGCAGCTAGAACAAGTTAACGACACTTTTTTGGTCTCTTTTATTTTTTTTTGACTGACAATTGAAAAGTTTAGGTAAGATATGACTTCAATTTTCCCATCGTTCATTTCCATTTTTATGCAGCAAAGTTCAAGAAGCCACTGTACAATTATGAAATATATACCTTTCCAGAGTTGGTGGTTCATTCAAGGCTTTATATATAATGCGTACCTGGAAGATATTGAATGAAGGGTTTTAATTGTTAAGTTAATGTCATTTCTTTTTGATGACGCTTTCAGGCGCGTAGCTCCCTATACGCCAACACGCAGTTGCGTGCACATCAATTCGGCATGCAAAAAAAAAAATTGCAAAATGAAAATTTAAAGGATACAGGATGTAATGTCATTAAATAGCGGCATTTGGTTTCAAAATTAAAGTTTTATTGCAGATGACAAAAACGGACAGTAACTTGAATCTATTACAAAATTATAATTTGTTATACTCTTGTAGTTTCGGAGAACATTTTACAGAGTACGGTTTATCTGTTTGGAATGCGATGTACCAATCGGCCATTAGATTTATCAGAACCCTTCGATATCGTTAAATATGCCGATGCGATGTGACTACCAAAGCCAACCACCCTGCAAACACGCAAAACTAGTCTTGGAAAGTCTCATTATATTTTGCGTCCATAGACCACATAATAATTTACGAGTAATATCTTTAATTAATATTCTTTAATATTGTTAAAAGTAGTATAACACTATAAAACGTAGCATAACACCATAAAAAGTCTTTTTCTCGGGATATATCAGTTTGTTTTGGGGACATAATGTTTTTCTTGTATTTCTCGGGAAATCGTGGTACCGGAAAATGGTTTGGTTTTTCGGGTTTTGGCCATAGGACGGTTAATATTGAGAAGCTACATGTACATAGGTACATGATAATTTATGGAACTGGAGTCGCGACTGCATGATATCAGTCAGAAAAATCACTGCTTTGCGCATATGTGCTTCCTCGTGTTGTAGGAAATACAAAAAACGAACAAATCGCAGCATTGTTTGAAACATACGAAACTGACTTGTCATGTAATTTTGACAAATTCAATCGGGAGGTCGCTCGATGGCGAACACGCTTGATTACATCTCGCGGGTGCTACCGCAGAGAGATCGTTCAGTGTACTACGTCTGTTGAAAACATAATTATGTACGATTAACAACGAACAACGACGGTTTAGCAACGCTAGCATTGCTGCATAATCATCGGGATTTTTGTGTGAATATTGACAAAGTACAATGTAATAAAGAAGTTCGTTTCTGCTAAGACCCGAATGGCAGTTTTTTGACAATTTTTAGGAAATTTCATAACACAAAAATGTGTTGTTTATGTATTCAATTAACCATGCTTTATTCTATGTAGATGTTCTATTCAGAAGATTTTTCAATAGTTTTGCATTCATGAATTATGTATAAGTCCTATGTACATGTAGCATCTCAATTAACCGTCCTACGGCCAAAACCCGAAAAACAAACCATTTTCTGCATAAAAGGGTCCCAAAATTTTTCGCCTCGCTTCGCTCGGCGGTAAATGCTTGCACATCGTTTCATTCTAGCTACGCCCCTGGCTTTAATGACTTGATTGACCGTAACTGAATATCTTTATCGCAGATGACCACTGATATGTTTCGTCCGTCGTAGAAAAAGTTCCGTCATCTATCCTGGTTATAAATGATCGGAACAATGAGCTTATCACTCGGGACATATTTCAATTGAACGAAAAATTCCAGCAATCGATTATGTAATAGAACCTAGGAAATGTTTTGCTAAAAATGTTCATTTTTGACATCTTGGCCTACAATTTGTTTTAAATCTGGTATCGTTGATGAACAGCTTCAGCTGATCTTCAAGAAACTATTTAAATTAGCATGATTTCAAAAAATACAAAAAATGTTTACCGATGTACAAATCTCGCAAATCGAGTTAGAAAACAAATCAAGTAATAAAAAAAGCTGAGGGAACCACAAACGGAGCGAGACCATGATGCGTCAACACGATAACCGCATACTCATGCTAATGAAGTTCTAATATCGTGAAAATGCACGAGCGTTACGTATCAATTGAACACACTAAACGATGGAGCAGAGGGAACTGGTATGTTGCTGTTGAGAAATGAGAAGTTGACAAGTGAAATGTTGCAATCATTACGTTTTTTTATATAGATTCTAATTTAAAGCCGTCCATCCGAGTCATATGGAGGAAAAGGAACATATCTAAATATAAAGCAGAAACTTTAGTTTCGGTAATAACCATGATCTAAAGCTAACTTGAATCTATCAAATGCAAACACTCACTGAAATATGTTATTGAGTGAAAAGACATAATCAATATACATGCAAGTGAAGGTAAAGAACTTCGAAAGCTGTTTTTCCTATATGTCTTTTAGCAGATTTTATATAAATTAGGCATCAAATTAGTACAAAACAACAAGATGACCATTAGGGGCACACTAAGTACCCATTTGAATACCGAATGTCTGTTGAAAAAATTACAAATATACTGTCGATCAATGTCCACATATTGATCATCTTCAATGTTTTTGTTTTTGGAATGAGTGCGGTTCTTCACAAAGTAAGATTTTATTTGACACCAAACAAGAAATGTATCATGTATATCATTGTTCCTATTTTGGGTGAAAGATGCTTTCGAGCTTATTTTTAAAATTTAGTCACGTAGGCATCACAAGACCTCCTGACGCCATAAAACCTTCCCGGGCCTCCATTCGGTCGATCGTGTGAAAAAGATCCTAATTTTTTGGTCCTGTATCCAGACTTTACAATTATTCTAATCAATATATTTAAGTAATTTCCAAAAACAAAATTAATTACGCCATACACTTTTTGCTTTAAGTTACAATGCTATTTGTGAATACATAATGTGTTCATCAGCACACTGTTAGTGCTTATCTTTTGACTTTATAGTCAATCTATTGAATTTAATGTCACTGTTTTGTGTGCATCCAGTCTAACCATGGCACCGAAAATGGTATTGATGTAAAGTAAAGACCGAGGTATATTCTGATATGCCTCCTGTGTTTTAGTGTTCCTTGCACTCTCACGATAAACATCCATGGTAAATTTGTGTCTGCATGTCTCTGGCATGGTGGTCAAAACTTGAATATTATTAAAAGTAAGATGAGCTATAATAATACTGATTATTGCTGACATTAACAGATAAAAAAGTAACAAAAAGCCAAATCAAATGCAAATTCAAAAAGTCCACAAAACTGACATAATCGAACGCTGTCAATCAAATGATAGAAGAGATGTACTTTAGGTTAAGTTTATGCTTTTTGTTTTCCATTAAATATGACGATGATGATGATGGAAGAGGACTTTTAATGTCCAGCGGTTACCATATATTACATGCATATATGTTAAAGCGTTATAAATATTAAATTTGTTTTGTTCTACGTATATTGACCGACACGATTTTTTTATACATGCTAGGTCACATCAAGGATTTGTAAAGTCCCCAATCAAATGGCAATATCAAAAGTTCAAACGAATGGATAACAACTGTCATATTCCTGACTTGGTACAGGCAATTTCTTATGTAGAAAATGGTGGATTGAACCTGGTTTTATAACAAGCTAATCAACACACTTGTATGACAGTCGCATTAAATTCCATTATATTGTCAACGATGCGTAAACAAAACAAATAGACAGAATAGGTAAAATTGTCAAAAATAGGGGTACAGCAGTCAACATTGTGTTATCATCTTAATCACTATAAAAACAACAAATGTAACGAAGAAGCACAAAAAGGCATACATCAAATTTAACATCCTCATTTTGCTTATATTATACGATTTTATTTATCTATGTAAAATCCACCCATAAAGGATGGAAGGTTTTAAGTACTGGTGTAAAATTGCGCGTTTTTTTTTTAATAAATAAAAATAATTTTGTCATTCAAAGTATGACAAGATACATAAGTACAGAGTCATGTCAAATCTATATCACAAAAAAACAGACTTAACAGTAAAAGTAATAATAAAAAATAAAATAATTGTTTGGTTCGAAATATGACGGGATACATAAGCACAGAGTCACGTCAAATGGATAGCTCAAAAACTGACTTAACAGTAAAAGTAATATCAATAAAGACAAATAAAAGAATACTATAACACGTTAAGATGATAGACAACGTCAGTACGCAAAATCTATACTTCAAGACCATCGTGTATTATTTGTGAAGTTGATACGGAATATTTATCAACAAGTTCTTGATACCTTCCGATGAACTTTTTTAGAAAAAGGACGAGACGTTCTTTGACATACCCCTGGTTCATCAACTTTCTGCTCAGACACTGGTGACGTTTTACAAAGTCTGAGTAGGAGCTGCAAGCTCTTGGATACCGAATAAGTTGGGAAATGTATATTCCATATGCAGGTGAAGTTGGTATATTGCTACTAAGGTGAGGGAAATTGACAATTTCAAAATTAAAAACGTCTCGTTTGTCATAGATTCTGGTACTGAGATGACTGTGTATGTCAAATTCGATGTATAAGTCTAAAAATGAGGCGGAGGAAGCCGTGTCTATTGTCTGTTTAATTTCTAGTTCTGGTGGATATATTAATGGAACCCAATCAGAAAAGTTCGGATTGTTAATGGAAAGAACATCATCAATATATCTGAAAGTGAAATTAAATAACCTGGCTTCTCTGATCTTCTTGTTTTTGACAAGTGTCTGAAGGAACTCCGATTCATATGAAAATAAGAAGAGGTCGGCAAGGAGAGGCGCACAGTTCGTTCCCATAGGAATGCCGACAATTTGTTGAAAAAGTCTAACTCCAAATTCAACAAATATGTTGTCAAAAAGAAACTCCAGCATACTGATCACTTGTTCCTCTGTGTAGCATGTTTTACCCTTTTGTTCACTATTAACAAAATATGCCTTATGGTATCACAAAAAAATAAATTTATAGCGTATGCTACCATTTTTATGATGAAAAGCATTGTGGATTATTTCTTTTAGACGGTTTTTCAATTTCACATGGGGAATGGTGGTATAAAAGGATGAAAAATCAAAAGTTTTGATAGAACTAATTTCAGAAAAAGACCGAAATTTAAAATTATCCAGTAGTTCTTTTTTAAGAATCCACATATTGTTAATACCACTACGCGAGTAAACAGTTTCACAGTATTTCTGAAGACCTTCTTTCACTGCGGACAAAATTTTAGTCAATCTAATGGACAATTCTTTAGTGGAACATGCAGATAAACGATTTAAAAAAGATTTTAGGTATAAATCAATTAATGAAAAACAATTGAGAAAAAAAACACCAAAATATCAAGACCAATATCGCCCTTATTCCCGTCAAACTGCAGTTGTATAGTTATACAAATGTTTATCTTTATTGCATATTTTACACCATAAAGGGTTAAACAATAACAAGCAAATACATACGTATACAAGAATATTTCAAATAAACATGTAAAAGACACCCATTACTCAGGGTCTTAAATTTGGAATAGCACATCAATATGTTGCGGAATCAGTTTTATTTGTTCAGTACTCGATTCCTGTTCTTTTTGATGTGACACATTACAGAAGTTTGCCAAGTTAACAATATATTCCGTTGAGTTTTAATGGATTTAGGATCATGCTGTTGGTAGTTCATAAGTTTTATAAAAATACGAAGCAAGGAGCTTTTGGTCGTACATCATGAATTACTAAGACACAATTCTATCGACAAAAGAATTCAGAAGACATCGAGAGTTCAACATACAGTCCCCAATAATAGACAGAGGAATATATACAAATCGTCGTCAATAGGTAATCCTCGAGTGGAGCTGCTACTCTCGGATCTATCCTTAGATAGAAGAACGGAATCGGCAGTGTTTAATCGAGCGAATAGCCTCGAAGGTTTGAATCAATTAAACATACAATACCAAAGGTTAGCCATCAACGTAACTATATTCATGCTTCTAATAAAACAATACCATTAAAATATGACCGAAGACAACCAAACACCATTTAAGCTTCAAAGTTTCAAAGAGAAATTTCCAAACAAATAATCGATGGTTTCAAATACTAGTACACCAATGTTAGTGTAATTGAACACTAATAGAGTCCGCATCAATGTCACTCTTAATCAAGTTAAACATTTAAGCCTTAATAAATAACCGTGGAAACATTTTCAGTGTCTTAACCTTCAATTTCATTATCTTCAAGCGCAATTAGAAATCTAATCCTTTTAACGAAGAAACACATAAAGAACTATGTCAACAGAACAGGAGAAACAAATAAAGACTTATGTTAACAGAGCAAGAGAAACAAATAAAGACTTATGTTAACAGAACAGGAGAAACAAATAAAGACTTGTGTTAACAGAACAGGAGAAACAAATAAAGACTTATGTTAACAGAACAGGAGAAACACTTACAGAACTTTGTCAACAGAACAGGAGAAACAAATAAAGACTTATGTTAACAGAACAGGAGAAACAAATAAAGACTTATGTTAACAGAACAGGAGAAACAAATAAAGACTTATGTTAACAGAGCAGGAGAAACAAATAAAGACTTATGTTAACAGAACAGGAGAAACACTTACAGAACTTTGTCAACAGAATAGGAGAAACATATAAAAAACTATTGCACAAAATCATCTTTTTCTCTGACTGTTTATGACGTCTTTATAATAAATCCATTGGAAGTTGGATGTGTACCGATTGATAATTTAGTCTTAGATGCATGATTTTGTTTAGATGTTAGTAGCTTGGAACAAGCTATCAGTAACTGCAAGTACTCTCAGGTCTATCTTATATAGCTATATAGTTATCATACAAACTTTTTAGTCTTCCTTGGAAGACACATTTGACGACCAAATCGACAGTTTAAGTAGCTTTTCATTTGAAGTTAAAGTTACTTCGGAATAGCATTCATTGAAAACATCAAAAATTTTAATAGGATCGGTGTATGAGTGAAAGAATGAGCATCAACAAGTTTTGTATTTGAAAGGGGTAATTTTCGGGACATGCACCTGCTGCCGCATGTATCGTTGAAGTCGTTGCTTTTATAAATGGCTATTGGCTGAATTCTGCAGTTTGTTCATTGTTTCATTGACACACATACTCTTTATCTCCTTTTATTTTATATAAAAGCATTTTTCATTTACCAGGCGCGTAGCTCCCTATACGCTAACACGCAGTTGCGTGCACATCGATTCGGCATGCAAAAAAAAAAAATGTCAAAATAAAATTTTATAAACTGAATGTTAAAGGAAACACCTATGTTGTCACTTTTTTAATTGATGAAATATCATTAAATAACGGCATTTGGTTTCGAAATAAAAGCTTTATTGGAGATTATGACAAAATCGGACAGTAACATGTATCTTTTACAAGATTTGAATTTGTAATACTCAGTCTATGACATGTAGTTTTGGAGCACATAATACAGTGTACGGTTCATCAGTTTGGAATGATATGTACCAATCGGCATTAGAATTATCAGAATCCTTCGATATCGTTGAAAATATGCCGAGGCGATGTGGTCGACAGACTACCGGAGCCAATGACCCTGTAAACACGCCAAAACAGTATTTGAAAGTCTCATTATTTTTTGCGTTCATAGACCATATGATAAGGGAACTGGAGACTGGAGTCGCGTCTAGTATTATCAGAAAATCGCTTCTTTGCACTGTATGTGCTTCATCGTGTTGTAGGAAATATAACAAACGAAAAAATCTCAACATTGTCTGAGACATACGAAACTGACCTGGCATGTAATTTTGACGAATTCAATTGGGAAGTCGCTCGATGCCGAACACGTACGCTGCCAGTATCACATCTCGCGAGTGCCGGCTACCATGGAGATCTATCAGTGTACTACGTATATTGAAAACAAATGTACGATCAACAATGAACAACGACAGTAGCATTTACGGCAGTAGCATTTGCCGCATTTGCTGCATATTAATCGGGATTTCAGTGTGAATATTGACAAAGTAATAGAGAAGTTTGTTTCTGCCTAGACTCGAAAAGCAGATTTTGGACAATTTTGAGTAAATTCTGTATCACAAATGATGTGTTGTTTATATATTACTCTATTCAGAAGATTTATTAATAGTTTTACATTCATAATTTTTTTAAAAGTCCTATCTACATAAAGCTCCTCTTTTAACCGCCCTACGACCGAAAACCGAAAAAAAACCATTTTTCTGCATAAAAGGGTCCCAAAATTTTTTCGCCTCGCTCCGCTCGGCAGTACTTGCTTGCACATCGTTTCATTCTAGCTACGCCCCTGTTTACCTTTAGAAAGCCAAAAGCAGTAAAAGCAAAAAATAACTTTTTCGTGTTAACAAAGAGAGACATTTTTCATTGGATCGTTTGAAATATGTTTCATTGACGTAAGGCAGACATCTTTTTTTAAGAACAAGATAACTGTTCGTGCGTTTGTTGTTTGTTTATCTTGTGATAAGTTTGAAACCGTCCCTATACCTGATTGCCCTTGTTCTTCACGATTATAATTATTGTTTTTTTTGTATGAACTCTTGTTTATCTTTCGTGTTTTCTCTTTCTTTTCTTCTGATATTGTTTGATTCCTTCGACTTGAGGTTTTTATCTTCATATTTGTTTGATATTTTATCTTCTTCCTGGTATTGTGTCTTCTCATCTTTCGTCTATCTTTTATTTTTTCCTTGGTACAGTCTTTCTTTTATCTGCTTCCAGGGTTGCGTTCAATATCGTAGCGGCTACGTAGTGCTACGTAGATTTTGACTATTGAACAGTGTAGCTATAGACTAGTTGTTACATAGATATTGATAGCAGCTACGTAGCCGCTACGTAGCTGCTACGATATTGAACTCAACCCAGGTATCGTCTTTTTGTTGTCACGATGTCGTCTGCTTTGTTCGACATCCGGTGTTTTATAAGATGACCCCTTGATATCCCCCTTTTGGTTGATCTTCGCTGAAAAATTATACTTACAAAGCCAATTTTAATATGATTTGTAAGCCATATTAAAAAAAATGGAAAAATAAAGCTTGAGATCGTCAAAACAAATGAATGTTGATATGCTTTCCCTTCTAGCTGTAGTCTTTGCTATAAAATAATTATGCTTTTATGGCATCGGCCTTACTATACATGTTATATTTACTAATTGTATCAGTTGAAAAGTAGCTTTTAAACATCTGTATTGACAAAAGGATCAACAGATTCTAACATTAAAACATTTATATTTATAGCTAAGAAGTTTTACAGGAAAGAATATTCCTTGGAGTACTTTCTTCAGACTGGCGCAATTCTTCAGGAGATAATTAATTTAGGCTCTCAGCAATGTGTTGCCTAATAACTTTCAAGACAGTCAAGGTTGTTATATTTGTATTGCCTTTCTAACATCTGAAGTATAATCAGTGGTTAGCGGATAGGTTTTTCATATCGAAAGCAAGAAGGTAATGTTTTATAAGAGAAATGTGAATTCTAATGTAACTTTCTGGTTCTTATCGACACCTGTTGCAGACCAGCGTGTTAAGTTTTTAGAACGTGTATTGGTTCTGATATAGGAACTTTATGAAAATTCAAATAACTCAATTCAAATAACTGTCCTGGTCTATATTGTAATTGCATTGCACAATGTCGTGCGTTTTCTCAAACTGTTTGTGATGTCATTAACCTAAATCCATTGGATGTGTACCGATTTGTTCTTCAGTTTGCAAAGGAGAACATGATTTCCTACTTAATTGCTGTTGGTTTTGAACTTGCCTTCAGTTATTGCGGTTAGTCTGAGTGTCAATTCGTCTTTATGTATTTTTTTAATTGCAAAGTGACCTAAACGGAAAAAAATAGACCAGAACAGTAACTATGCCATAGAAGTATAAAGTTAAACCCATATAACATCTATGGTATTTACAAAATCAGGAAATGTGGTATTATTGCCAATGTCACAACTATATAAAGACTATAAAAAATAAGCATTGTCATAACAAATGCGAATTTTATATCGTTTTCTAACCGGATATTGAAACGAAACCATTTAAATCGTTAGATGTAGCAAATCCATTCTACAAACATAACAAAATGTGTTCAGTGGCAGCAGTTGATTGTCAAGATAGATTAACATCAAACCAATGCTTTTAACAACAATGTATTGGGATTATTATCTGATCCTCACCTACAAATGACATTTCCAAACACAAAATGGTATATAAATGGCAGTTAATTAGCTTTAGAAATTTATACGATGCATTTATACACAGCAGATAGATATTGTTCTCTCTCGGAATTGAACTGGTGAAAATCGGATAAATAACGCCTAACCGACAACTTGATGAAAAGTTTACACCCGATCAAACGTATAATGTTAACTTCTTTTCAAAAGACTTGTTTGAAATATGTAGCAATCTGCTACAACGAATCGATACATCGTTATACATCAAACCTTATGGTGCATTTGATCGTGGCTAATTAATAAGTTTGTACATATACATCGATATTCGTTCTATGATTACAAACCTCATTAGATCTATTAATGTTCTGGGTATCACGACCTTCAGAACTATGTCCCAACTGAATAGAGGCTACGAAGGATTGGAAGTATGACGTGCACTTACTGCATAAAATTTGTCCTAGAATTAACCATGACTTTTTATTGCATCATATCATTTACACTATCTATTTTCAATTTTCACATGTAGTTTCAAGATTATCAATAGAGAATTTCTAGAATATTACATATTCTGTCTTGCCGACCAGCACAGCTATTCGAGAACTGAATGTACCATGACAGATATATTCGACCTTTTATTGTATTGTATCATTACTATCTATTTTTAATTTCAAATGAAGTTTCAAGATTATCAATCGAGAATTTATAGAATTTTGAGATCATCCCCAGTTTTTGGTCGGGTTCGTGTTGATTATTCTTTAGCTTTATATGTTGTGTCATGTGTACTATTGTTTGTCCGTTTGTCTTTTTCATTTTTAGCCATGACGTTGTCAGTTTATTTCCGATTTATGAGTTTGACTGTCCCTCTGGTATCTTAATTTCGTCCGTCTTTTACATATTTTGAGTGTAACAGCAAAGTAATTAGAAAAATATTGAAATATGATTCAGATGTTTCCATCTTGCGCCCCGTTAATTTATCATTGTCATAGAGTTCAGGTATAATTCTTACATATTCAAATGCATATGAAATTGTAAAAAAATCATTGAAATATAATTGACTGTCTTATGGATAAAATCCATTTGATCGCTTCATTTGAATAAAAATGAAAGAGCAATTGAGTGATCAAAAGGTTTGGAAATTCTTGTATTATTCATACAGGTTCATTTAAGGTTAAGATTCACAGAATGATGATAATAAAAGCAAGATTTTGTGAAAAGAAAAGAGAAAAAAAAAGATATGGATCCATTAAAATTAAACAGAACATGGTAAAGAACGAAATTGTTGGCTATTTGTTATACTCAATATATTTCAACATAAATCAGACAGAGAGAGCTGAAAATTTTAGAAGTTGTCTGATCCGAAACAGATATAAGAAGATATAAGAAGATGTGGTATGATAGCCAATGAGACAACTCTCCATCCAAGTCACAATTTATAAAAGTTAACCATTATAGGTCAAAGTACGGTTTTCAAAAATTACTAGTGTAAAACCATCCAAACGGGAAAACCAACGGTCTAATCTATATAAAAAACGAAAACAGAGAAACACTTATGAACCTCATCAACAAAAGACAACTACTTAACATCTGATTTCTGACTTAGGACAGGTGCAAACAATTTCAGCGGGTTTAATGGTACCAAACCTTCACCCGTATCTGAAACAATAGTGTAATATCACAACATAGATCGACACACTATAAAATATCAATTGAAATGGATTAACTCAATTCAAAGACATATTAGCACAAGTGAACATACACTGCACGAATAAATTTGAGCTATGATACAATGTATATATGAACTCAATAAAATAAGGGATGCATAATTTAAGTAATAGTATTATACTGCGGTGAAATGTTAAACAACTGAAACACAACATAGAAAGACACACTATAAAATATCAATTGAAATGGCTTAACTCAATCAAATGACATGTACGCACAAGTAAACATACACTGCACGAATAAATTTGATTTATGATGAAATGTATATGCAAACAGAAAAACAACAATAAACTTAACAAGAGCATAGTGAAAATAGTTTAGCGAGCCTCTGTTACATCCTGTTTCTAACGTTCGTGCAAATCAATGTGTTTTTTCTAAGAAAAAAAATTCTCAAATCTGATAGTGTCAAGCTAACTTGAATCTGAGACATTTATCTGTTACATTGTAATATCAAGATAATACAACAACACAGAACTGTTATTTTGGCATTTTTTTTTCTAGAATATTCATCAATCCTCTTTACATCGCTCGATCTAGTTTTTTTTCTAGAATATTCTTCAATCTTCTTTACACCGGCCGCGTTAAAAAAATCACCGGAAAGTAAATAATCTAAATACAGATACTTTTATGTTTCAAAACTCAATCCAGTTGTAAAGGGCTTTCTTTTGTTTATAATTGACCGACCAATGCTCTACTTGGTTTGATTTCACATGACTATGCACAGCCTTTCCTCTTTTTTGTCATAAGATAATCTTGCTTTGTGGTTCATTTGTCATGTCGCCGTTGACAAGTCTTTGTAACTTGTCTAGATTCGAGCGAATTTAGAGCTTGTCTTCCTGTTTGGACGCTTTTGAAAATGATTTTCAAAATTTTGAACAGCATTGAAATGAAATTCATTCAATTAACAAGTTTTCATTGTCCTGTTTTCAGATTCATTAATATAATTCGGTCAGTTTCCAACACATAAGGCAAAAAGTTCTACATTTGGCATATACTATAGTTTTAAAGATATAAACATTTGTGGCTTTCTTGACTAGCTTCCAGATGCAATGAGCAAATTTCGATCTTGTATTCAATATGTGGCCGTCTGTAATTTCTTTTTCAGATAGTGGTCATTATATGCTGGTAACTGTGTTTTGCTTTTACGGCATAAGGATATGATAAGCCAAAAAGAAGAGGCGAAGGGGATGTGCACACGTACAATAAAACATAAAGTTATTTATACTGCACTCATTCTATTTGAGCAGTCAAATTGCGTTGACCGTATATTTCTATGCCATATACAGTCACTGACTTGATATCACTTTTCCTCATTAATATTTAAATAGAAATTGCCGAGATTATAATTAATTATTCATACGACCTATTCAACCTGTTCTTGTTTTCAATGTATACAACGACTCAAACTTACTTCTTTTGCAATTTTTATAAAAAAAAAAAACATATTTCACTTGTTAATATGTATGGTCTGCATACCATACATCATATATTTATGCTTATTGTTGATTCTTAAACAAATTCGTTCACCATCGATTGCGAATTTCAACAGGTAAATGTACATTTCATCGTGTTGTATATTTCTCCGCCTGCATGATATGAGGCCTTTTTATAAAAAAAGAGGGAAGTTTCCCAATATTTAAATCAGTGATGACATTATTACATTAAACAACAATCGAACATGTTTTTTTTAGATTGCAGTATAAAGACAATAATAGTGCATTGACTTGACATATCAACGATATAAGGATTCGGCCCGAAACGGGGAACTAGCTCGGCACAGCCTCGCATTTCCCCGTTTCTAAGCCTCATCCTTATATCGTTGATATGTCAAGTCAATGCACTATTATTGTCTATATATTCTCTATACATAGATCGCCATAACCATGCAGATTCGAACCAACTTTTTAAAACTTTGGTTTTTAATGCTCTTCGACTTTGTAGTTGATTTGGCCTTACAAATTCGACAACCACATGTTATAGTTCCGTGTAGACAAAACGCGCACGTGGCTTACCTGATTATAGGCATAATTATAGCATTTTTATGAGTTATTTTTAAACATAACACATAATCTCCAACACATTTTATTCATGTACTATATCCACGCATGTATAAAGTAACGCATGTTGTTTGTTGTTCTTAGTCTTCTTGCTTTGTGCGTCTGTTTTCTCAGAGGGGTAGGTTATTGTATGTTTGTGTACATTATCTACTTGCGGATTTACTTCATTTATATTTTCCCAATTAACCAATGATCAGGAAAACGCAATTAGATTGTTAACTTAAAGTTTTATTTGAAATGAAATAAATCTAAAATTTTCATTGTAATTGATCGATCAACTTTATGTTGTGGACGTTTATTTTTATTTTCTATTCAGAAATAACAATTGTATCCAGTTTTATGGTATTGAGATATTATACTGTGACAGATAAACTCCTAGCTCCGAATGGAGGACTGACAGATAAACTCCTCGCTCGCTCAATGGAGGAATGACATTATCGGTTTAACATTGAACACTTTATTGAAAATATGTAATTGACAGAAAATCAAATCAAAGCTTCATTAAAGTCGAAAATGACATCTAAAATTCTTAATGCCGACAATTTGAACGGAATATTGTTTGCCCTTGTTACAGTTTTATGATAACTGTTCTTTTACTAATTTGCATTTTATTCAACCAATGTATTGTACAGTGCATGTTATGTAATGGACTGAATGAAAATTGAAGCTGTGTTGAATTTTCTTTCTACCACAATGTACTTGAAGACTTCGTGTAAATAAGTACTCTCCTAACTTTTACTTTTACTAGTTATAGTAAATCAATATAGATTGACATTCTGTATATGTATGTAAATATATACATATTGTATCTAAGCTACATTCCTAAAATTATATTTACGAAAATAAAATCGAACTGTCAACATTTCTTGGAAGTTTGACCTACATTGATTATTTACATATTATGTGAAATGTACAACAAAACTACTACTAACAATTGAAAAAGTTGTTATTTTTGTTTCAACAAAATACTTTATTGTACAGTTATAAAAAGGCTGTCATGACAATTTTTCGGTATAAATAATGTAATTTTCAATCACTGAAACATATAATACAGATATTTTATTACAACAATTCCATCGTTATTTTGAGTTATTATAATAACAATCAACTCACATCTGTGCCAATCCGAACATTTAAAAAGAAAAAAAGAAAAAAACGTCCAAGATTGGTTCTTTCGTTGTCTGTTTTCAGAATTGGTGTTTCGCGATCAAAAAGGCACAACTGGTATAGAATGTTTTTTTTCTGTACAGTATTCCTATAAACTTGTAAGGTGATTCCAAGAAGACAATCAAATTCGTCGGTTCAAGATGGACAACATTAATGCCAAAAAAGAGACAAACAATATCTTTTCTACCTCAGGAAAAGATTACCTTAGCTGTATTTGGCAAAACTTTTAGCTATTTTTGGTCTTCAATGCTCTTCAACTTCGTACTTTATTTGGCCTATTAAACATTTTTTGATCGAGCGTCACTGATGAGTCTTTTGTAGGCGAAACGCGCGTCTGGCGTAAATATAAAATTTGTATCCTGGTATCTATGATGAGTTTATTTAATTGAGCTATACATGCATAGAAAGTTTAATTTTGAGAAACACAAATCCTATACAAAAGTGGCTGTAAATCCTTCAGTTATTATAAAGGTGAGCAGTACCTGCTCCAATGGTTATACCCTTCGTGCAAAACATGATAATTTCTGCAAAAGACATGATCGGCGATTAAGTGCCTGTGGTTTCATTTATTTTCGTGGCTTCCAATTTTCGTTGAATATGGACTATCTACAATAATTTCGTGGATTCTTGAATTCGTGGTTTTGCCAATGTCTGTATAAGAGCCTATATATATTTGCAATTCGTTCGACATTTAATTTCGTGGGTCACCAGTATCCACGACACCCCACGAAAATTGATATCACACAAATATTCATAAATCCATAGAAATGCCTATTATATCATTATCTCGACTTTGCATTATTATTAGAATTTTAATTTGACACGTTCACAACATTACTTTTTATTAATATCTCAACTTGACTCTCAATTTTAAAGTAATTTATCAGAATATAAAAAAAATGGTAAGCCTTAGAAAAACGCCAGAATTTTGATGAAATGATAATTACTAATTAATCTTATAAACAGAGAGTTTCCTGTTAAAAGCTACCTTCTAAATAACAGATTGATAACATGTAGACTACGTAAACATTTTTTTTTGGTAATTTTCCACATAATCTATTTAATAAACTTGCGAAAAACAGATTTATATATTTCAAAATCATGAGAATTAATCTTCCACCTGACTGTGCTTTTCGTAAACTTCACGTCTGACGTAATTAAGAAAACAAATCTAGAGATTTCTTAATGATACCGTCACATGTATCAGATATTCTAATTTCAATAAAAATTTCTGTTTTCGTACCAGTTACACCCCGGAAGTTAAAAGTTGTCAATCGCTTTCTTTCTCGTGACAAAGCCACCTGGCTTTCGGGTAAAAGTGTAAATACAAGTTGAAAAAAACAAAGTATTCGAGATAAAGATTTTCCAAAGAATATCCAACTTTCTATATCGATACGATTGCTCTGGAATGGCAATGTAATACTCCATATTAAGTGTTTCTGGAATAATGACACCTTAGTAAAAGAGCATTTCAGAAAAAGCGGCTCGGGAATTTTCAAGGCTGGTATTTTTCGCAAATAACTCTCCAAAGCATTATACTAGTATATTAATATGTTAATACTCTTTTCCAGGTTCGTTCAGGATTTAAAAAGTTGAAATAGATTAATCTTTTTGTGTGAAATGCAATATACATTGAAATAGTTTAATTAGTGTAAAATGGTGAGCTATTTACCCCGCTTTAAACATTCGGTCAATTTAAAGAAGCTGGTTAGCGGTTGGTATGATAAAACGCATCACGAGGTATAGAATGAACATAAATGGATATTTTTACAATAAAATAATTATTTAAAGACATCTGGATTAATGCTTAAGGCATAATCATATTTTCCAATAAGCCACAGCGTGTTCGCCATTTATTTCTATAGCTTCAATTCACAATAGAGAAATACGGATATGCTTGTCATTGCTTGACATAAAAAAGGTTTCTGTCGATAATATTATGATATCGTAATCGAAAATGGTTAGATTGTTCCAAAAACCTCATCAGAATTAGTAGGGAATCGTGTAGTAATTTTGTGAACATATTTAAATTCTGTCTTTCGGTATTCTTTTAATTGGTGATAATGTCATCTTAAGAGAGTGCCATGACCAAAGGAAAAAAAACCCCAGCAAACAAAATAATATACACCGAACAGCAAAAATGTCCCAAACATCGAGTTAGAGAACCTGTGACACTTGAGGGTAGGCAACTCTAGTTAACATAACATCTGCCGTTTTGGCCAGACAACAGGAATAAATCGTATTCATTGATAGGCATGAACAATTAAGAAAAGGGAGAACGAGATTGAAGTACAACAAATGCATTTGAACGAATTCATGCCCTTATCTGTAACTTAGTTATTCACCATTGCGTTTGTAAAACTTCTGAAGACATGACTACTTTGCCACTTGGACGAACAGATCTCAGACTCTTACAGGGTAAATCTATTTATTGAAATGAGACATGAACATTGCTTTTACAGTCTTTACTTAGTACAGATACTTAGCAAATGAAAACAATAGTTTGATTAAGATTCTACGGCGAACACAAATCTCCCACTTGCATATAACATGACTATAATTTCAATTCAAATGCCTTTTTATATCTATCAACTTTTAGTACATACGAAATAATGTATGATGGGACGTGAGTATGTGTGTTTACATTCAAACAGCCAAATAAACATCGACATAACAATTTTGTATTAGATGGCCTATTTGGCACCGACAAACCAGATTGATACACAGCAATATAGATCTCACTTAGGGAGCTACCATTTGATTTTTATGGGGGACTAGGATGAAAAATTTTGTCCTGCCTTTTTATTTTTCACTCTGTTTGGTCCTGCTTTTTTTTTTTTAGTTTATCCTGACTTTTTTTTACCTAAATTGTCGTCCTGACTTTTTTTTTGGCAATTGTCTCATCCTGCCTTTTTTTTTTTTACTCAAAACTCCTGTCCTGCCTATTTTTTTCAAATTTCATCCTAGCCCCCCCCCCCCCCCCATAAAAATCAAATGGTAGCTCCCTGAGAAGTGTAGGCATAAGAATATAAACCATCCCAGTTAAATATATTTAACGTAAGTTTGCATATGATAGAATATAAAAAAAACTATGAATCGCGAATTAAGTCACAAGATGATATTTATAAGAAAAGAAATAAATTTAATCTAAAGAAATAAAATATGGGAATAAAAGAACATTACACTCAATATCATTAAACAGATGTTGGTTGATATCATTTCTTTGTGGAAACATTTTTTTTCTTTTATTGCTCCTGATATTAACTTATTTATTATAACTGTATGTCAATTGAGTTCGACATTCTTTTTTGCACAAAATCGTGACCTGTTTAACTCCTTGCAAAATGTTTCCAATATTGATGAACCGAAACGTCTATCCTTCATCTATAGTCACAAGCAACACTGAGTATTTACTTTTTCCAATGGAGACATCTTAAAATTGCACAAAGCTGTTATCATTTAACAAAACGTCAAATCGTTTGATTGCATGACGTGATATGGTGGTATTTCACCGAAACAGAGTAACTGAGTATACTTTATTTCAATGGACATATCTTGAAATTGGATGACGCTGTAATCAGTAAGCGAAACCTTGTGTCTTTTGATTACATGACGTGATAGGGCGGGATTTGTAAGAAAGCTTTGATATTAAATGGTGCCAGAAAGTAGAAAAACTGGCTTCGAGCTCTGATGGTAATTTTCTTTAATCGAAATTTAAGACACAATACGTCTACCATGGTATTAAGCATATACTAATCTAGAAAGATACTATTGGTGGCAGACGTTTGTCAGCTATATTATGGCTCATATTGGGAGGTTTCACAATTGTATGTATTTTTGATCTTTCAATTTAAATATGACTATATACTAAACTATATCTATTTTCTTGTTAAATTATATACTTTTCTGATGCACAAATCAGTCTTAATTTATGTATAATTGCACTTCAAGTATTCCATTATTCCTATGCATATTTTTATTATAATGATTTGGCCTTGTACGTATGTTTCTTTTTTTTTTATCTACTAGTTAATCACATCCGAAATGAATGACAGACGTACATATATACAAAACTTAATGAATAATTGAAATCAAGATATTTGCGTTATAACGCAAAGGTTTGCGTTATATCGCAAAGGTTTGCGTTGTAACGCAAAGGTTTGCGTTATATCGCAAAGGTCTGCGTTATAACGCAAACATAGGAAGAAAAATAATAAAAAAAAAATGCGTGGCGCTAATACGCTTCCGTAGTAGTCCATATCTTTTTCAGTTTTTTTTTTTTAGAAATGTTTATACAAAATAACTCGAAAATGTATGTCGGAAAACATTTTTTGTTTGTTTATTAGAAATTAGTTAAATAATGTACAGTATATATTTTATACATGCAATAGTATGAGCAATGCTTGTACCAATTAGCTATGCAACAAGATGTTGTCCACAACCAGCGACGTCTTTCTGCATTAATAAACATTAGTAACATGTTTTGTTTTAATTGATTTTTTCGATAAAATATAACAAAAACGTATTGAAGACTAACTTACTACAATCATGTATATAGAAATAAACTGACTGGCATCAAAGATACCAGGACTAAATTTTGTATATACGCCAGACGCGCGTTTCGTCTACAAAAGACTCATCAGTGACGCTCGAATCCAAAAAAGTTAAAAGGCCAAATAAAGTACAAAGTTGAAGAGCATTGAGGACCAAAATTCCCAAAAGTTTTGCCAAATACAGCTAAGGTAATCTATGCCTGGAAATTTATTGCAAATTAATTTATAATATTTATAATTGAATATAGAATTTTAAACTCAATTAACATTGAATACAAAAATTATAAAGACAATAGTATGGCAAGGTTATAGAACGGCAAAAACATAAGAAAAAACTGTCTACCTAATAAAACTCAGGAAATATAAAAAAAAAAAAATGCACAAAATGACTCGGCAACAAAAAAAAAAAAAAAAAAAACAACAACACAAAAAACTTAAATTTTAATAGTTGTGCATATCAACTTTCCAATCTAGGATATACTTTTTCACGAAGTTTAGCAGTAAAAGTAGCACAATTTAAGCCGTAAAGTGAGTTTCTATGGGAAATTGCATTGTCTATATTTACAGAAATGCAACCTACGGTAACCTATTGTGTCAGTTGGTCTCTTGTTATGAGTCGTCTCATTGGCAATCATACCACATCTTTTTTATACAAAATAAAAAAAAAAACATACGAGAATAACAAAGGCCAGATGCTTTTTACTTGGAACAGGCACAAACATACCTTTTATTATTTAAAGATATTAAATTTGATATACAAACGCAAACTTTATTAATTTCATATCATTTATGATACATACATTTTTAAAGAGAAATAGTTTTTGTAACATGATGTATTGACCATGTGTTAAAACATATATTATTTATGAATAAACACCTGGCCCGATAATTAGATGAAAATTACCAAACAGCATGTATGGATTGCAATCTCATAGATAAACGTTATATAACCTATCCATGTGCAATTACTCTACACCAGACACAAGTTATTCTTTTACCATAAAACCACAGAAAGAACACTATTCATGGACTTTCTGAAGTCAATTCATCATGTCATTGCGAATTCTGAAGGTTAATTCTGAAATGAAGAGATTTTTCACGTTCAAGTTTAATTATTTTGATGCATTTTTTACTGTTATACCTTTTCAGTTTATAAATTATGTTTTTGTACTCAAACTTGGGTTCCGTATGCACAAGAAAAGTTAAACTAAAGTATAATTTGACTGTTCTATCTTGGTCCATTTGGTTTTTATTCCCATACCAAATGTCTTGAACTTACAAATATAATCAAATCAAAATATAAAATTGACACCAAAATGTCCGAACATTTAAACTGAATTCGGACAAACATCAAACAGAGAATTCGTTAACGTGGACAGTTATCTGGTCTTGAGCGGGATGTCTGTAACCGTTATCTGGTCTTGGACGCGATGTCTGTAACAGTTATCTGGTCTTGAGCGCGAGGACGGGTGTCTGGTCTTGAGCGTTAATGCAGGTATCTGGTACGTCTTGCTTGCGTCCCTTTCATTTGAACTTATGTGGATAGTTGTCTCATTGAGAATAAATTTACATCTCCTAATTTTCATATTGGACATAAAGGCTGTTGTGTGGTGTTGAGCGTGAATGTTGGTCTATGGTCTTGCTTACATACAAATTCATGTGACATTTGGCGGATGGATGTCTCATTGTGCATCATACCACATCTCCTTATTTTTATATTGAGCGTAAGGACTAGTATCTGGTCTTGAGTGTGATGAATGGTATATTGTCTTCGGTGTGAGGGCGGATATCTAGTCTTAAGCGTGAGGACTGTTATCTGGTCTATTTTTTCGTGTGTTTTTCTATGTTTTGATGTTATGCTTAGCTATTGTTTCAGAAAAAGGGAGAAAGTTTGGTACCATTAAAACGTTTAATCCCGCTGCAAATATTTGCACCTGTCCTAAGTCAGGAATCTGAAGTACAGTAGTTGTCGTTTGTTTATGTAATTGATACGTGTTTCTCGTTTCTCGTTTTTTATATAGATTAGACTGTTGGTTTTCCTGTTTGAATGGTTTTACACTAGTAATTTTGGGACACTTTATAGCTTGTTATTCGGTGTGAGCCGAGGCTCCGTGTTAAAGGCCGTACATTGACCTATAATGGTTTACTTTTATAAATTGTTATTTGGATGGAGAGTTGTCTCATTGGCACTCACACCACATCTTACTAAATCTATTGAGCATAAGAGCTGGTAAACATCTTGTTTGCTTATACAAACTACATTTGAACTCTTATTCAAAACCATGCATATCACATCTTCTAATTTTAAATATGTTGCACGTGAGGGCTGGTATCTGGTCTCTAGCGTATTGATTGGTATCTGTTCCTGAGTATGAGAGCTGGTATCTGGTCTTAATTGAACGTGACGACTGGTATTTCAGTGGTCTAAAATGTGAGGTCTAGATTTGTTGTAGCATTGAACGTGAGAAAAATAACGCACAGAGCGTACATATCATACACACTGACTGGTATTACAGTCATTGAAGACGACGCATGCTCTTTTGGGTTGATGACAGGTCTGTGATTACATATTGTATAGACGCCTGACTATTGACGATGACTGCACGTTGCACTTTATTAATAAGATAACAATGATCAAAGTAGTCGTTATTTATAAATCTAATTTCATTGACAACTAAACTAAGTCTAAGAAAGCAAATATAAGAGATCTTGAAAATATATTAGAATCATAATGAATTTTGATTACTGCGTTAATCGACAAAGATTCGGCTTTCTTTTTATTTTGAAATTCCCTTTGACTTTTCTTTAAAACATATTGTTCTTTTCGTAATCTCATCACGTTTAAGTCACGTCTCTACGAGACAATCCCAGCATACTTTGATCTCTGTCATTTTTATACCATACCTAATAATGACGTGACAAAAACGCGTTTTATAAAACATTAATCTGATCAGCATTGATTTGAATTCCATGTAGACATGACATCATTGAGTATCTATGTAAGAAATCTACATATTCATTTATATTTTATGAGATTCCCTCTCGGATAATATTCACTACTCTTAATCAATTGACGAGAGTGTAATCATTTGACGAGAGTTCTTAATCATTTGACGAGAGTTCAGGGAATTTATCATTTATAATATTGAACAGAAATTTCATTTCAAAGAAAATTATCTATTCACTCATAGAAAGATCAAATAAGGCATGTATATATAGCATCTTTAATCTTAAAGAAAAATTCTTTTCAATGTTCAAAGTGTGAAATTGTGTATTCTGTCCGTCAGTTTTCCGATTATATTGGTTGATGGACAAACCAGTACTTCAAATCATTGACGCTAGAATTATTTTCTGTCGCCAAAAACCCAAATAAACGATAATGATATTTATTTCCAAATACACAATCCCTAATTATGGAACAATCATCATCCGATATACTTAGGCAGACAAAATGTTCCTAATACTTGTTACTGGAGGAATCATACAATCGGAAACCGATAGTCCGCGTGCAGCAGTGACCGTTAAAAAAATAATGATGATGATATCCGTATGCACGACCAGTCTTTATTCCTTCCTTACATCTATATTTTGTCCGAATTCGATTTTATCTTGTTCAATTATAGAATACAATTTCATCCCAGCCTGAATATCCAGTTTTGTGAGAAAATACTCTTTCGAATATTTATACATACTACTAACACGGATAATATAAACAATGACTGAATTTGTTTTCATCCTAATGGAATCGAATACAGACCGTTTATTTTGGGTGTGTTCGATTTGCGTCATCAAACTAGACAGAACAGATAAATTAAATACAAAAGAAACAAAGACAAAACCGTAATGTGAAACCACATGAAAACAATTTCCTTCTTTATATCATTACATTCGTATAGTTGGTTCCAGGCCCTGAAACTATTTGTGTTCTTTCACAAACAATTGATCCTTATGTTTTCAAAGCATGCGAGCGTGCTATTATTCTTATATAAGATTTATTTACATAATATCTAGCAAATGACTTTGAGCCAACAATAAGCAATAATCATTAATATTCCTTTATCAATAATTAATGAAAATCACTTCAGAGATAGAGCCATAATTTAAATATCATCATAAGTTCGTTTTATTTCATTATCTTGGTTCACTTGATCTCGTAAATAATTTATTTGATCACGCGAGAAAAACCGCACAAAATTATCTCTTACCTCGTTCAGGATTTGTCTATAAAAATCTATAGGGAAAATGAGATTTTTAACAGAATATGTTGCATAAAATAGTCTAAGAGCTAGACAACTTATGTCGTCGTCTGCTCCTTTCTCTTTGTTGCTTTTTTTGTTTAACATATTTTATGGACCAATGAGAATTATAAGGACAGGTTTGGCAGAAATGTTTATCGCAGTCAACGTTATGATTCACTTATAAGAAACCCTTTTTATATTCACTGAATCAGTATCGTACACAAATGCTTTGAGAAAAGATAGCAATAAAATCACCATGGCAAAATGATACTGTTAAACAGAGACATGTATACTGTATTTATATGTCTCTGTGTTAAATAACAGACTAAAATTTTAATATATACTTTTTAATTTATGTAATTCAATTTTGGATGTAACGCGTCTTCTGATTGGATGACAGTTTTATCAGTTTTATTCTATCAGCTCATAGACATAATTTTGATTTGTAACCGTGACGTCATTAATGTGTTTTCATGATTTATTCCAGCTTAACATTGAAATAACACTCGAGTTATTTAGAGTGAATCATATTTTTTTTTATGTTAGAGGTACATTGTATCCCCATAATAGTGTGGACACCCGTAATACTTCTGATGGTAATAATACTGAATCATTTACCTTTAACTTCATTGTCATTGGCTATCAGAGACCTTCCAGTTCATATTTAAATAAATACTTATTACACATTTCGATGTATAAAATAAAACATAAAAAACGCGAGTAAAGAACGTTTTAATATTCACCATTAATCAAAACACATTTAGGATATACCTGTACTAGTTTTTCGAATTATTTTATTTAGGCATTGAGAACCTTTGGTGACCCCACAGTTTAAATGTCTAACATAAGAACGCCGTGATAAGAGGGCATTACAGACGAACCATCACCTAAGCTAACCCAGTCAATGGGAGAATTTAGCTCGCCAAAATATGGTCTCGTCCACACTGTTATGAAAACGATTCTATTTCTTCATAGACAGTAGGGAACGGAAGAAGTCTAAGTAAATATAATTCTATAATCTTGTTAGGTCAACGAGTTGGGGTTTTTGTAACTGTATATCATGTATATATTCAGAAAAAACACACGATTAAGTTTTTCACATCTATAGCGTAATTTCCCTTTTTTAAGTGCTTTATACCTAAACAAATATTGATAAAACTGACAAATGCAAAAATGTGATTATGTCGTATTGCTATAAGCTTCAGATGACTTACAGATTCTGACAACAAACAAACGAACGAATAAAAAGATCGAAGTTCTTGTAATCATATGGTATTATTATGTACTACAAGCTCTTGTAATTTTTCATGAATAATTTATACAAGAAAGGCAAATGGTATACTAACCCTTAATTTATGTATTATATTATTTATCATAGATCAAACTACCCAGACGTGTAAGGTGTTAGGTGTTAGCTTGCATTTTGGTTAAAAGGTTGATTAACAGACACATTTCCCCAATCTTTAATGACCTTACATATGTTTTGACGGTTGATGATAGTAATAATTTGATGCCGGAATATGAATTATGTATGAAAAAAGAAAGATTTATTAAGAAGTTATCTTTCATCTTTAGAAGTATTCACTTTGTATAACACTTTGTTTTTGCCAAAGCAAAGTAATCAAATTTTCAAAGCTGTAATTATAGAAAATTGTTTTGAAACCTATAAGAACGTTACTTCTGTACTTTTCGTATTTTTGTTATTTATATCTTTTCTTTTCTCAAAGAAACAGACATTTGCTTACTATTGATCAAAATCAAATTGCAGAGAATGTACTTGCCAATTGCAAATTGGATCATAAGTGGTTTTAAACAATATTACTAATTTCCCTTGGTGGACATAAGATAGTCTACATTTACCAAATGAAGTTTCACAACGTATGTATTAATATCTGTTCTCAATTATACATGTTTTGTCAATGTATGCGATTTTAAAAACCCTTGTCCCGATTTGATTTTGTCGATAACATCTTCCAGTGTAGCAGATTTACTAGGTTTTGGAATCCATGAACTCTTCTTTTTAAAATGCGGAATTATGATTTCTTCCTCCGAGTCAGATGTGTCTGAGTCTTCCTCATTATCCACCTCTTTATCCTTGTTACCAAAATATTCTTTGATTCTGAGGGTTCTGGCAAAGTTATCAAGGTCATCTACCAGTTTCATATTATCTATGTTATTGGGAGTAGAGCAAAAATTCAAACCCTTAGACAAGACTTTAGTTTCGTCCTCAGTTAAAGAGACTGAGGATAAATTGACAACCGTGTTGTTGGGATTGGTCGGAACTCGAATTTTTCTTTGAAATCTACGATTTCGAGGCTATTTATTTGAGTTTTTAGAGGGTCTGATTAAAGTCATGTGGTAACAGACGTTGTCTGACTTGTCAACAAATACTAAATACTCAAACATTTACTTGCCACTCGACTGGGTCTGTGTACACTATATTTTGCAATGTAACTGGCAAAAACCAGAATGTTGTATACCTACTTCAGTGTCGATGTGGCATGCAGTATTTTGGCGAGACAGAGCAGCCATTCAACAAACGCATGAATGGTCATCGAAGTGACTACACTTGCAAGCCCGACCTACCCGTAAGTCGTCATTTGAGATCACCTGGGCACACACAAGCTGATCTCAAAAACCTTACCATCACAATCATAGACCACGAGGATTGGTCGAAGGTCGAAATAGTCGCTCGGGAAAGATTTTGGATAAGAAAGTTACGGACAGTTTCCCCAGAGGGCATAAATGAAAAAAACCATAGAATGAGTCCCTCATTTTCCTGTCATCACTTGTTTCCAGTAACTCCGGCTTTAGTACTGGCTTTACAGTTCGAAATTCTTTTTAAAATACCAGTTTAAATTACAGGGCTTCATTCATTCGGGATGGATGTATAAGTACGTAGCCACGTTCAATTATTTTACCTCATTAGATCAAACTTATTTTTCTAATCATTATTAGACTGCTATTCGTTTGGGAGGCTTAAATATGTAGTCTCTGTTGCAATTGCCCTACTGTTGTCAAATTTGAAATATTATACAAACTTGGATCGGTTAGGACATTTTTGATTTTTTTGTTTGAGCACTGCCCTCAATGCAGTTATAACATCTAAACTGTCACAACCTTTGGAAATTTAGATTTGTGCCAGTTCACATCGGAAATAACTATTTTCATTTGGCATATCTTTGTAATCTTTGCGCCGTGTTTGGAAATTTTAAAATTGTATCAACGTCTGTGGTGTTCACTTAAATTGTATAAATTTCAAGATTTAGAAAAAGTTTCTCAGTTTGAATATTTTGACATGATTCATTTGACATCGTACTATTGAAGAAGGGTATCTGTTATCCGAAATATCTAATATTTGTTCATTTTATAGGTTTTTAATGGTGATGTTGTACCCTTTTTGACTTGTAATATATATATATATATATATTTATGTATTGTTTAGTTCATGACATTCAAACTGTATGTATACTAAACAATTGTTTTTTCTTTTTGTTAGTGGCGGATCAAGGGGGTTCCGGGGGTCGGACCCCCCTCTCTCTTTTTTGGAAAATCAATACATTTGAATTGGGACATGTGGTTGGAACCCCCCTTTTTTAAATTGCTGGACCCGCCCCTGTTTTTGTTTATGTCTTAATTATGTCCTATATTTTACTATGCTCCTTGTGAGCCCATTAAGTGGAATTCAACATCTTCTTCTATAGCTTCATTGGTGTTAGTTGCCAAAATAAGAAATATATTAACTTTATTTGTTGTACCTGATAGCAACTTAGAAGAATTGATTTGGAAAAGTTTAACCCTCAATATATTTGCAGGAGATGTATTTGTAGTTTATGAGTTGTATCGCCTTCTTTACTAATCATTGATATTATGTTGATAGTCCTAAATCTAAAGCTTTATTACAACTGTCACATAAACTCAACATTAACCAAGAAAACTAAACATTGACCAGTGAACCATAAAAATTAGGTCAAAGTCAGATGAACCATGCAAGGCAGACACGTACAGATAACAATTCTTCCATACAACAAATATAGTTGACATATTGCTTATAAATTAAGAAAAACAGACCAAAACACAAATACTTAACACTGAGCAATGAACCGTGAAAATGAGGTCAAGGTCAAATAAAACCTGCGCGACTGACATATAGATCATAAAATATTTCCATACACCAAATATAGTTGACGTATTGCATATAGTATTAGAAAAATAGACTAAAACTCAAAAACTTAACTTTGACCACTGAACCATGAAAATGAGGTCAAGGTCATAGAAAGCTGCCAGCTAGACATGTACAACTTACAGTCCTTCCACACACCGAATATACAAGACCTATTGCTTATAGTATCTGAGATATGGACTTGACCACCAAAACTTAACCTTGTTCACTGATCCATGAAACTATCTGACGGGCATGAGGACCTTGCAAGGTACGCGCAGACTAAATATAGTTATCCTATTACTTATAATAAGAGAGAATTTATTATTACAAAAAATCTTAACTTTTTTTCAAGTAGTCACTGAACCATGAAAATGAGGTCAAGGACATTGGACATGTGACTGACGGAAAGTTCGTAACATGAGGCATCTATATACACAGTATGAAGCATCCAGGTCTTCCACCTTCTTAAATATAAAGCTTTTAAGAAGTTATAGCTAACGCCGCCGCCGCCGCCGGATCACTATCCCTATGTCGAGCTTTCTGTAACAAAAGTTACAGGCTCGACAAAAACCGTAAAATTGTATTAGCAATGAAACACTATATATTATTTCATTATACGTATATTTTAAAGTATAGGCGTTTCATTTGGAAAATAAATATCTACAGCTGCATGCAATACAAATGACTGATATCAACGAACTAGACATATGTTTCAAAAGTGGTGATCAAATGTTCCTTGATAAATAATTATCAAATACAAATTTACTTGCATTGACAAGACTTTTGATTAAACAGAAGTTTTGATTTTACACAAATTCTGTCTTTTTACACATAAAGGCTAAATGCAATGCTACAAGTGGTTCATACGTAGGAGGTTTGGTTAGCCATAAAACCAGGTTCAAACCACCAATTTTCTTTAAATGTCCAAGTCAGAAATATGACAGTTGTTATCATTTAGTTCGTCTTTTTGTATATTACATTGCAATCTAATTAAAAACCGATCTCTCATCGCTCCCGTTTTCTGATATGTCGCGTAGGAGATTGGTTACATTGGCGTTTGTTTTTGTTGCACTTCAGTTTCTTTTCTGTTGTTCCTTTGTTTTTCTCTAATAGTTGATGTGTTCCGCTCGGTTTTAGATTGTAACCTAAATGTGTTTGCTCTCAACCGATTTTTTGACCAGCGGTGTACTACTGTTGCTTTTATTTATTCATGATGGTTTATGAACAGAAGACTTCCTGTAGATGAACACCGTCATTAAGTTTAATATTGTCCACAGTTTCCATGAAATATCTTTTAAACTTATATTTCACCTACAGTCCCGTTGAAGAATATACTCACACTACAAATTAATTCTAATATCCTTTAGATATTTTATTATATTTCTGACTGTACACATAGCATACGAGATTCTCGTGGTAAGTCAAGGTAATTAAACACCCCTTATGTAATCTTTGAGTGTACAGAAAAAAAATACCGTTCCTATTACGACCTGTAAGAAACATCAGTGGAATTTATAGCAAAACTGGAAACCGATATTGGAAACCATTATCATTCTTGCAAAACAATTATTGGCGCTCATCTGTTCACACATTAAACAAGCAAAAACTAACTGAAATTTTGATCTCTAAAAATGATTACTTTTCCAGGTTGTCAACTCATGGTTTTTGGAATAAAACACAAAGAAAAGACGAAAGAGTGCACTTTAATATGCATTATATAGATTCTTTTATTTTTGGCATGTTTAAATCTTTTGCATTGCATTGTGACTTGATAGAATGAATGTGAATAACATTTCTGACAATAAAACTAAGTACAGAAAGATGGAAGCATAGGCAGAACAGTTAATATTTGTGATTTAAGAAGATTTTTGATTCATCTAGACCATATTTGATATGATGCATTTTGGCATAAAAGCTAGAAAAAAAAAGGTTTTTTTTGCAACAGAAAACGTGCATTTTCCAGTTTTTGTTTTCATGTGTGAAAACTCTTTACGTTAATTTGACTAGATTGTCATACTGTTTCAATTGTTTTCTGTGTTATACGAAGCGTGTTTTAAAAGATGCATTTAATGAAATTTGTGAACATCTTTCCACCGCGTTTCAGAACGGTCTGTTTAACGGGTTGTTAGTTTTTTTTTTTTGCAGATTGAAAATTAAGTTAACCATGTTTTCAGTTTTGTCAATTCATACTATGTCTACGATAGTAAATGTGTGTGGTGCTCGCTATATATTGTCAGGTCTATATCCTTTGTCCTTCTGTATTAGATCAACGCAATTGATGTAGTTTTTGATGAAGATGTGGTGACAACAACATTCAAGAAGTAGTACATACTGTTTACATATGGCTTCATCCCACATTTTGCCACTTTTACAAATTTCTTTTTTTAGCCGTCTGCTCATCTGTTGTAGAATGGCGGAAATATCATATTTAATATCAGTGGCTGACCAAGTTCATTATATACAAGCTTTCTTTTATTAGGATAATGAGTAAAGAATCTAATAAGCTACAAATCTTTTCCGTTTTGATGGGATTGATAATTGCTTTCATTGTACGAAACAACGAGTTACAATAATAGCCTAGCTGTAGCACCTGCCAATAAGAAATGTAAACGATAAAAATATCATCATATTTCTGTTATTTCTGGCAAATTCCAATAATTCTTTAATTCAGTAAACAATAGTTAAATTTGTAAAACATGTTGTATTCTTGTATTCGGAAGATATCTCGGAACATATTTTAGCTTGAGTTTTTTGATAAGTTTGTGAAATACCTAGCTGGCTTCTAGACATCTCTGCAATTTGTGTTTGATAGTTATGATAGCGACTTTAATTTCAATTCTGTTTAAATTTTCTCTCAGTCTTTTAAGAATGTTCTAATTATACGCAAATCTTTTAAATTATTAGATATTTCGAAGCAGACAGTGCGAGGAATTACCATTGAAGCGTAATAATTATCCATGTTCATATTTTAACACGTCTAAGACAAACATGACATTCTAATAAATGCTGATGAGCGAAATATTCATATATAATCTATTAGAATTAAAACTGAAAGACGATACGGTGCTAACAGAGAGTGCTAACCCAAAGAAAAAAGACAACATGGCGTGAAAGAAACAAACAAAATACAATACGAAAATAACTGTACGCTGCATTTTCTCAAAAAAGGATGCATATATGTCGTTTTTTAAATAACAACTCCATTATGGAAGAATTAAATGCTGCTTTTTTCAATTTTATTGGGATGTAAATGTGTTGCTAGAAGCACATTTAAAGTTTTTAAATAAGCTTGATGGCACTGTTACATAAAACTATATTGAAAAAGTTCTCAATTAAAAAAAAAAATAAATCAAATGAAACCATACCGTTGTTTTACGTGTTTTACATTTTTCATGTTGGGGCCTTTTATTAAAGTAACTATACGGTATTTGGTTTGCTCATAAATGAAGATCTTATGTTGATGATCAATGGTAAGTTGCTTACATCTACGTCATGTTGTCTCTCGACTTTTTAGAATCTAAACTAGAACACACCCGCGAAATCGCGGTCATTCAGAGCCTAGTTTAAAGTATGTAAAGTGTTGTTGGAAGAATTTTGTAAAATATTGAATGACTGGAGAATTTCAGCAAAAGTGTCATAGGTTATTGGGGACAGGGAAATGTTTTCTTTTATCCCTCCTCCTTTATTTCCAAAATTCCCAATTTTTGGTTTTCTATCAATTTCAATGTGAACATACCTTTAGTATGTTATGAACATTTAAGTAAGGAGCCTGTAATTCAGTGGTTGTCGTTTGTTTATGTGTTACATATTTGTTTTTCGTTCATTTTTTGTACATAAATAAGGCCGCTAGTTTTCTCGTTTCAATTGTTTTACATCGTCATTTCGGGGCCCTTTAAAGCTTAGTATGCGGTATGGGCTTTGCTTGTTGTTGAAGGCCGTACGGTGACCTATAGTTGTTAATTTCTGTGTCATTTTGGTCTCTTGTGAAGAGTTGTCTCAACATGGCAATCATACCACATCTTCTTTTTTAAAAGATTTAATGACTGGATAATTTCAGAAAAGGTATCAAGTTCACATGAATAATTTTAGCGCTTATCTGTATATTATGAACATTCATTACTATATAAATAAAGTGTATTTACTTTCAATTCTAAGTTTACTAATCGATCCAGGGTGGTCATTGATATAGTATACAGACCCTCTATTTAATAAACTCTGTGACCGCCGTGGATAGTAAACTTGAAAATGATAGCAGATAGAATTAAACTACACTTTATTCGTAGTATATGTATGTTCAAAGTATACAGAACAACGCAAACCGGAAGTATAATCTGACTTAAAATTTCTTCCAATGACGGGACAATATCCGGATGCCTTTTTTCTCGTTTTCTCCCCAAATAACTCAATCTGAATAATCATATGAATGGATGACAAATGCGACTATGCACTGTACCTATAAGACACAGAGGCGTGTTGATTAATTTATTGTGGAAAGAAGAGAAGCGACACACAAAATGAGGTCTTCTCGTTTAATACTAGTAGTATAGATAACGTTAATTACGTCATTAACTAATCCTAACGTTTTGGTGTACGCTTTTTGAAATATTACCCCTTATGCATTAGATTCTCAAACGGTGAATTGTTCCATGAGATATCATACCTCAACTTCTTATTTTACAGTGAAATAATAGAACGAGGATTCTATATAAATATATGTTCAATCTTTCATATATGACAGTAGGATAGAGCGTCGTTTCAATTAGCATTATTGGTCTCAATGCACCACTATTATTTGCATAAAAAGCGTCATAAAGGGACAAAAATTCATTATCATGATTCGTGATTACCATGTTTTATTATCTGATACAAAGTTACAATCTACCGAAATTAACCAATTTTCTCATCGACAAGTTGCCTGTTTATTAACGAATTCTTTAACATTCTACTTATTGCGTTTTATATTTCCAATTCAAGAGCCTTGTAGGTATGCAGTTCTGGAATGGATCAGAATGTCGTTCTTCTTCATGTAGATATTTTTTTCGTTTAATAATTTTCAGTTAAAGCGCTACCAAGCTCTAGCTAGCAGCCACTCGCAAGCAGCCAGTTTTCAGATATGTCTATTATATAATCCCAAAAGTTGCATTTCAATATGCCATGGAATTTGTTGTATCTATGCACGTATATATTCGTATTTACAGCGATAGTTTTGTAAGGAGAAAAAAATATTTTCTGGAATTCATTAGCGTTTATAAAAAAAAATAAAACAGATAGACAGAAAGTTACGGAAGCCGTAAGGGCCATTCAAAATAAAAAAAAATATGTCGTAATTACGACATAGCATGTCGTAATTTCGACATAACATGTCGTTATTACGACTTCGCTATGTCGTAATTTCGACATAACATGTCGTTACAACGACATCGCTATGTCGTTATTTCTATATAACATGTCGTAATAACGACATAGCTATGTCGTAATAACGACATCGCTATGTATATAAAAGAATATGTATTATGATTGCCAAGAGATTAGATGACACAGAAATTAACAACTATAGGTCATCATAACGCCCCCAATAATTAGAAAAAAACCTGCATAATCAGCTATAAAAGAGGGACGAAAGATACCAGCGGGAGAGCCCCCGAAATGCTGTGTGACAGACAGTGTTATTAATTATTAGCTCCCTTGGTAAAACTCCAAATTTCATATTTAATGTATTTCATTGTGAAATAATTTACATGAAGCTTAATAAATATATATTTGTTAATTGCATAGCTTTTGCTATTTGAATTCATTGGTTAAAGATATTTATTCATATTGTAAAGTTTACTATTTGTATCGTCGCAAAATCTTTGGTCACCTTCTTTGGTTACCTTCTGTGAGAAACTTATATGTTTTAAAAATCCCACTGACGATTATATTAATACTGTCCGTGGAAGGGTTTGTTGAGTCAATCAACGTGTCATTAAATATCTACTTGTGGGAAGTATGATGTGTGGGCTTGTATGAGGACTGATATTCAGTCCTCCCAAGACAAGCTGAGCTTTCAACCTCCCAAAAAATAAGCGCAAACTACATGCCTTCTTGCAAATAAGAATAATTTAAGTATTGATTGCTCTTTTTCTACTTTCAAACGTTAGACACGATGTTCCTACAACCTCTAGGATTTAAAACAGAATCTTTATGAAAAACTGTTTTAACTCTTATTTATAGTGATCCTATTTCTTATTCTCTGATCTTCTTGATTCTTGGCAGGAACCACGACATGTGTGGGTTCTTTGTGGCGTTAAAGCTGTTATTTTGCCAAATATCATTTGACTCGGTGGCTTCATATTAAGCTGGAATAAGAAAAATGTCCAACGACGTTTTTCGTTAACTCAACGACTGAAAGTGAATGTTGTAAGTACATATAGCAGAAAATGAATAAAAAGAGTTAGACAATAATAATATCTAACAAAAGTACAATATTTGCCTCATTGTTCGTGAGTTAAAATATTGCTGATTCAATAAAATCTTCTCTACACAGTCGTTTTTCAAACAGTAGTCATTTTGTCCAAGTTGATATTTCATTTTTCAAAGCAGTTAACGCGTATTTTTCATAATTGATCAAAACAAATGTTAGATACACGAAGAGTAAAAAATGCCAAGATTCTTTTCTTATTAACTACATATTTGGGTCGTAAAGGAATAAAATACTTCCACACATTACAATACGGTAGCTAATTTGTCCAATCGTCTAAAATCTTAATTTCCGTCGTTACATGTGCTAAAGTTTCATTAAATGTTCATGATAATTAAAACAAATCGTGTTATGAAATTTGGAAAAAGAGGTTGATGATTGCTGCCGAAAATAAAGAATAGCGCATGTAGCTATAGATTCACCCGGGGACATAAGTTTGTTTATAGAGTTTTTAAAGTCTAAATGGACCTTCACTGGCACTGTGGTCCTTCCACGGTTAGTATCTTAGTTCTGTGAATTGAGATCTATAAAATATATAAGTTTCTCACAGAAGGTAGCCAAAGAAGGTGACCAAAGATTTTGTGACGATACAAATATTAAACTTTACAATATGAATAAATATCTTTAACCAATGAATTCAAATAGCAAAAGCTATGCAATTAACAAATATATACTTATTAAGCTTCATGTAAATTATTTAACAATGAAATACATTAAATATCAAATTTGGAGTTTTACCAAGGGAGCTAATAATTAATAACACTGTCTGCCACACAGCATTTCGGGGGCTCTCCCGCTGGTATCTTTCGTCCCTCTTTTATAGCTGATTATGCGGGTTTTTTTCTAATTATTAGGGGCATTATGATATGACCTTTAGTTGTTAATTTCTGTGTCATTTAGTCTCTTGGCAATCATAATACATATTCTTTTATATACATAGCGATGTCGTTATTACGACATAGCTATGTCGTTATTACGACATGTTATGTCGAAATTATTTAACGACATATTATGTCGAAATTACGACAAAGCGATGTCGTAATAACGACATGTTATGTCGAAATTACGACATGCTATGTCGTAATTACGACATAATTTTTTTTTTTGAATGGCCCTTATCGGCTTCCGTAGAAAGTAAATGTTCCAAAATGTAAAGTTACAATATTTAGTTACGTTTTAATTTCAACGATTTTAAAGTCTGCAAGTAAATTTGTAAATAACTTGTTACTTTCTTTAAAAAAAAAATGTTTTCTTTTGTTGATATTTCTTAGGAAGTAATAACAAATAAGTTTAATCTTCAACATGATGTGTTTTGATTTATAATGGTTGAAAGCAGAAGCATTCATTATAATATTAAAAAAAAGCTGCTGAAATTTGATAACACAAAAAAAAAAAAAACCATTTAATAAAGGAATTTCATTATAATCTTAAGATTGCTTAGATAAAATATACTTATACTAGAATCAATGGAAACAGTATTATTTATTTTCGTCTTGTAAATGTCATTTTTGAAATAGATTTTTTGTTTATCACACAATCATATTTCCATTTTTGTTTATCAATTGAAACCATACGTATAAACATGAAAACACTCAGCATCATATTGAATGAATTCTTATTTTACAATGGTTTAATTGAAACTTTACGTGTGACCTTAGCGCTTAGTGTGAAGAAATAAGAAAAGAAGTTATGCGGTGCAGAACCAGTTCATTTGTATTTATAACAATTAAATCTCGGGGTTTATTTCTTATTTTTTCGTTCAATCAATAGATATAGGAAGATGTGGTGTGAGTGCCAATGAGACAACTCTCCATCCAAATAACAATTTATAAAAGTCACGGAGCCTGTGCTCACACCGAACAGCAAGCTATAAAGGGCCTAAAAAATTACTAGTGTAAAACCATTCAAACGGGAAAACCAACGGTCTAATCTTTATAAAAACGAAAACCGAGAAACACGTATGAACTACATAAACAGGCGACAACTACTGTACATCAGATTCCTGACTTAGTACAGGTGCAAACATTTGCAGCGGGATTACACGTTTTAATGGTACCAACCTTCTCCCTTTTCTGAAACAATAGTATAACATCACAACATAGAAAAACACACTATAAAATATCAATTAGAAGGCTTAAGTTAATCAAAAAACGAAAATTAACATTCTAAATTTGGTCTGCTTATACTGCTTCAAAAAAAAAATACCCACTTCAAAACCCCAACCTCGGAGACACGACATCCAAACTTTAAACGGGATTCATTGTTATCTGAGGCGGATCCAGAACTTTTTAGGAGGGGCTATACTGCCTGACCTAAGGAAGGGGGCGCTCCATTCATGCTGCAGTGATTCCATATAATTTTTATAATCAACCAATTTTGTTATCGCAAAAAAAGGGGGGGGGGGGGGGCACCCAGGCCTCCTGGATCCGCCTATGGTTATTATTCCGAGTTGTTGGTTTAATGCTGTTTTTAGCTAGGGAATTCAACATTTCAGTCTATTGTTTAATTTTCACAAATGCGCATATGCAAATGAAGTATTGATGTCTTCTTATGTGACTGTATCCTATTTTGTATCTTATTTTCAATTATCTTTGTAAATTAATCTTTAATTTGACACATATCAGACACGAATATAGCATGGTTTAAGTGGGAAAGTTTATAATGTATTCCTGCTCGAAGAGGTTCAACCTATGAACATGAAAGTGACAGTGGCAGATCCAGAAATGTTCACAAGTGATGGCCCACTGACTGCCTTAGAGGGGCCTGCTTCGGTCATGCTCCAGTGATTCCCTATATATAATCAACCAAATTTTTACAAGAAAAAGAGGGGGTGCGGGACCCCTTTAAATCCGCCTCTGAGTAATATTCAAGTATAAATGAGTGCGAGTAATATTCTTATACAAATTTTTAACATTTTAGTTATTTCAACATAACATGAATTAACATTCAGCGTACGCATTGGCTACTACTCAAGACCACATTGCATCTTTCCATTTTGTTTGGTATTGCACCGAAAGACGTCTGTAACCAAACTGAATTAATTTGTATGGAAACATAAACCATTTCGTCCCAGGAATATAATCTGTTTTTTTAAGTGTCCATCTCTTACATAAGTGTTTAATTATTATCAAAAGTTTACTGACTTTAAAACCATCAAGTACACATTTAAAATGAATCAATGATGCAATGTATTTCATAATTAAAAAGGCACCTTAACAAAACAAAAAATAATAAGGAATAAAAAAAAGGAATAATTTAGGAGGACATAGACCTTATCTACCTCTTTCGTCGATTGTTGCACGAGATCCGACAATGTAAATCATGCAACATGGTTAAAGGGAAGTAACCAGAAAACAACACACGCAATGTCGTTATTTTTCTTTTAGCAAAAATGCAACCGAAAGGCTCTCATTCATTGGCATATTAATTGATGCTCTATACTCTTTATCGAATGAAAAAGAATCAGTTAAGAAACTCAGACTTATCAGTACAATATGTAGAAATGTTTCGATAGTAAAAGATTTTCGTAAAAGTCTCTTCTGTGATGTCCGAGGCCAAAATAATTGAAAATCCTAAATTTATAAAAAAAATAAAAAAAAAAAAAAAATGAAGAGCTCATAAACCAAAAAAGGGACAAAGTATAGCTAAAGCCGTTTCAACCCTTCGCAAAGCTCTTGCACAGAAAACACATTTGATTTGTATTCGCGGATTGGAGAGCAAAACGGCTATTGGTACTTTACGGAACGGAACGGAACGGAACGGAATTTCATTTAAGGTATCCAAAGGGGGCATTTATCAAAATTTCGAAAAATCTTTAAAATTTCTGTGTTTTACGGTTTTCCCATATACAAATAACACAAATGTATACTTAATCTCATCTTCACAGGTGATAATGTAATAATGTATAACATCGGGAAATATTCTGTAGATGAATATGTCGGATTGTCCTGATAAATTATCATGAAATTAACGCATTTGCAAGTCATGCATTATGATATCTAGACTGACCTCACGTCGTCCTTGATTAGAGACAGTGATCAAAATGAATCTGATTTAAACTTTTTAATTTATTTTTCCGTTCCGTTCCGTTCCGCAAAGTACCAATTGCTCTGAGGAATTGGTATTTAACGGAAAAAACGGAAACAGACATCTTTAATGTAAGGGACGACATCAAAAGTTCAATGTAGGATAAAAAACTTAATTCACATAGTTTTTTCACTGACCCCCCCCCACCCCCCTCTTAACTTAATTTGGGAAAAATTGATTTACCAATAGGGATATATGTAAAAATCGATTTTAAATATACAAAACTTGCAGAATTTTAACCCCCCCACCCCCAAACTATTTGATTTAAGTTTTTTATCCTACATCGATCTTTTGATGTCGTCCCTAATTAAAGCAGTATGATAAAAAAAAAATTGTCTGACACCTCTTTTTGCATGAATGGTATGTGTTTTAGATAGCATTTTCGACTTGATCAATAATAAAAAATTTAACACAAAGGCAGGTTACACAAAAAGTCTTTCTCCTTCCATCGGTAATTATATTTTAAAAAAGAGGCCTTCAACAGCCCGTTCCGACGATGATTAGAGACAGTGATCAAGTTGAATCTGATGTAAACTTTTTAATTTATTTTTCCGTTCCGTTCCGTTCCGCAAAGTACCAATTGCTCTGAGGAATTGGTATTTAACGGAAAAAACAGAAACAGACATCTTTAATGTAATTAAAGCAGTATGATAAAAAAAAATGTCTGACACCTCTTTTTGCATGAGTGGTATGTGTTTTAGATAGCATTTCCGACTTGATCAATAATAAATAAAGGGCTGCGCTTTAGCGCATGATACGCCCGTTGCTCTTTTAACTTGTCTTTTATGCTTTAAATGAATTTATATGATCAACTAGAAATAGTGTGAGCCCTGTCAAATACCCCCCCCCCCAAATAATAAATAAAAATGCACAAAAAAATTGGCACTATTAAGGCTACCTCAAATTTAACTAAGTTTGTTGTCTTTAATTTTTCATCCATACATAAAATTTTGTGAAAGTGTTAGTTATTGTCCCAAAATTGGAAAAATCCCCCCTTTTTTAAGCATAAAAATTCATAACACGGAAATGTAAAATCTGAAATTTATAAAAATTGAAAGGGAGCTTACATCAATAGATATAAACAATTCACCAAAGTTTCATGGACATTGGTGAAAGCCTTTTTGAGTTATTGTCCGAAGTGTTAAAAATCACCCTTTTTTTATGAATAAAGCCCCATAAATCCAAAACTTAAAATCTGAAATTTATAAAAATTGAAAGGGAGCTTACATCAATAGATATAAACAATTCACCAAAGTTTCATGGACATTGGTGAAAGCCTTTTTGAATTATTGTCCGAAGTGTTAAAAATCACCCCTTTTTTTATGAATAAAGCCCCATAAATCCAAAACTTAAAATCTGAAATTTATAAAAATTGAAAGGGAGCTTACATCAATAGATATAAACAATTCACCAAAGTTTCATGGACATTGGTATAAGCCTTTTTGAGTTATTGTCCGAAGTGTTAAAAATCACCCTTTTTTTTATGAATAAAGCCCCATAAATCCAAAACTTAAAATCTGAAATTAAAAAAAAAACGAAAGGGAGCTTACAGTGGCGGATCCAGAACTTTTCATAAGGTGGGGCCCGCTCCAGTCATGCTTCAGTGATTCCCTATATAAGGCCAACTAAAATTAATAAGTAGATTTTCATCCAGATTTTTGAAAAAAATGGGGTGGGTGGGAGGATTTTATTTTTTAAATTTTATTTCTTGTGACGAGTTCTTTATACCGCGGAGGGTATAAGCAAGTGTAAACTAAGCTTATATCATGTATATACATGCTTAAGAAATGGTACATAACTTTTCAAACTCTTGAATGAATATCTCTGATTTGCAACTACTGTTATACATGTAATTGAAACTTTAGAATTCTATCAGGCCCGTAGCCAGGAATTTCCAAAGGGGGGTTCGTTGGCCCCAAAAACTCGACTTTAACAGTCACAATTCGAACAGAACGTTGACTTTAACAGTCATTATTTGTTTTCAAGGGGGGGGGGGGGGTTTCCCCCCCCTGGCTACGGGTATGTCTATTTATAGTTAACTTAAAAAACGTAGAGAAATGCTCTCTTCAGTTGGACTATACCTTCACCAAAATTAGTTTGCTTTCTAAGCGATGTTGTGTAGTCCCCATAAAATTAATCAAATGCATTGGTACAAATGTATGCAACACAAGTGTTATGAGTACAGAATAAAATAAAAACTCAAACAGTATTGAAAGTAATAGTGTTGGTGCTAAACCAAGATGCAACATGATATAATTATGAACTTTACCAAAAAGAAGTTGTTGTTTAAATAATGAATTGAGGATATTGGGACAGAGGGTGTTTGCTGTTTGTCAACAAAAAACGACAGCCATCTAAGGTAAAACTAAGGGCTTGCTATAAAATGCATATGTTTGTAGACTTTCTGTTTAGCTCAATATACGGTCATAAATCTAACAAGTTTGTGCTTTTGTCAATTTCTTTAAGCCAGTCATGCTTTTGTACCAGTGTGTTCCACAATTCTTACGCTTTGGATATCATTCACACCCCAATTTCCTGACACAAAGTCATTGTAATAAATAAAAATAAGAACGGTTTCTAATCTTTTGTGACACTAGAGCACACCCGTATATCGCGGGTCCGTGACTGAATTAAAGTATATAACTATGCGCAAGCCTTATTTTAGTATTAGTATTGTCATCTGATAAAGTCATGCTGATTATAAGATACACAGTTTTCTCTGCTTTCAAATCTTTCTGTTTGAACCCGTCGAGCTGGAACTTATCAATTATTGATAATATTATTTGGAAAACAAAAGGTCCTGGAATGGAGTATTTTTTAATCAACAGCATTGTCCTATATTAGTTATATATATTGAATTCTTTGATTCGCTGTTTTACGTCATGCCCGCTAACAAATTGAAAACTGTACCTTTACGCCTTATTTTAGTCCAGATTTTTAGTATTCGTATTGTTATCTTAGAAAGTCTAACTGATTAAAATACTACAATAGGTAACAATTTGACAATTTAGTAGTGTCAACCCTGTGATTATGACCCGTGTAATACTATATAGCATATTAATCCTGAATACACCGTTTGGTGGTGCGCCTGTCAGATGCGGAACGTACAGATAAGGTAATCGGTAACAGGTGAATATACTATTGGTGTCGGTATCGGACTCGACCCGGAACTTCTTAATTATTGGCAATATTAATTACGTGGAAAACAAAAGGGCCTGGAGTGGTGTAATTTTTAATCTACACCTTTGTACTATATTAGTTATATATAAAGTTGAATTCTTTGGTTCGTCGTTTTTACGTGATGACGGCTGACAAATTGGACCTCGTAATTTTAGTATTATAGATACCGCGATTTGCGTTTTTAGACACATCGTTTTACTCATAACCCGAATATTTCATGCCCTTCTCGTAATCAATCTCTATTTTCGGTAGATGTTGATGTTATCATTGAGCAGCAGAATATATGTCGACTTAATCATTTTCGTTAGATTACTCGAAGAAATACAAAACCAAAGTTTGAAACAGGAAGTTTTGAATGAAATGAAACTATTGTGACAAAAATGCAGTTTAGGCATAAGACAATATTTGTAATTTATCGGTGAATTGTTATCCATAATAAATTACCCGTTTGAACAATGCGTTAACGAATAATACATATAAAATCAGTCTTTTATCCTTGGTTGTTATGAGACGCGTTAATTGTTGCTAGGGTGCTCTCTTCGAGGTCCGCGCTCTTGGTATATAAAGACACCGATTCATTGCAAGTCGCTCATTTATTAATTGGCCGTCGACGGATGAACATCGGAAAGTGAATACCAGCCAATAAAGTAGTTTAAAAGGAAAGTTTGTAAACCTAGTTTGAGTTGAAAGCTTGTGGGTTTGAAGCAAGCGGTTTTTGAAGTCTTTACGATTGTTGCAAGCTACCGGGTTGTTCCGATACTGTAATTTCCCTCGGGAATGGTCGCAGTCACTCGAACAGGTGGTTTGTAAAAGTCTGGTGACTTTGGTGCTTCGGAGACTAGGTATTACAATTATTGCAAGCTACCGCGTTGTTCCGAAACTGTAATTTCTCTCGGGAATGGTCGCAGTCCCTCGAACAGATAGCTTGTAATAATCTGGTGACTTAGGTGCTCCGTGGACTAGGTGCTTCAAAACTAGTTGTCTCAGGAACTAGGTGCTTCAGAGACTAGTTGTCTCAGAGACTGGGTGTCTCAGAACTAGGTGTTTCAGGAACCTAGGATTTTTGAAGCTTATTCTTAAGTTTAATATAATTGTTTGTCAAATCAGTTGGGACCTCGGAGTCAGTGAAAGGATCAAGGATAAATTGAGGTTCTAGTTTTCAGACTACTTTTTGATACAAAGTTATTTGTGTAAATAGTGTTATTTCTTTATTAAGTGTCAAAGTTGGTCTTGTAGTTTTAAGTAAAGCCTCCAAGTTGTAGTTGGGTTTTTGAGTTAATTAAAAGATTGATATTGGAGTGTCTCAGATTCTGTGAAAACGGATACGAACATATAGTTCATAAGCCAAACACGTTACACTATCGATGGTTACCGGTAACGGACATGAACAAAATCCGGAAATCATAATTTTTAAAAAATAAAAAATTCGGGGCGGGCGGGGATGAAAATCTATCAATTAATTTTAATTGGCCTAATCAACAAAATTTTTCCAACGAAAAGGGGGGAGGGGTCTGCCCCCTAGATCCTCCTATTGGTGGGAAAAATTTAGTTGATTATATAGGAAATCATTAAAGCTTGACAGGAGTGGGCAGCCCTTTGGAAAGTCGGAGGCCACCCCTTTATGAAAAGTGCTGAATTGCCACTGAGATTTACAGGTTTTCTTTGTAAAGATACCTTAAAATATCAACAACTCTAACTGAGTACACAATTTGATTCATTTTAGCTCATTAGCTGGGCTCACTCGCTAAAAATATTCATTGCGGCTCACTGGCAAATATCTTACGATACTCATGTGTAGAAAAACTGATAATCTATACATGTGTGTGAGGAGTGGTTAGCTTAAATATAGCTAAATTTGGAAAATTTGAAAATGACTTGGGGAATGAAGATGTAGTAAAGACCGAATATCAGTTTTGGTCTTATATATGTAGTACTTTAAAATTTTAGTCTTACATGTATATATGTCAGCACTGGCGGATCTAGAAATTTTTATAGGTGGGGGCCCACTGACTGATCTAAGAGGGGGCCCGCTCAAGTCACGCTTCAGTGATTCCCTATATAAGCAACCAAATTTTTTTCCCAAAAAACTCATTTTTGAGTTATTGAGTATTTTGTAAAAAAAAGGGGGGGGGGGGTTTACATGTCGCACCATATCTCAAAAACGATTTATGATTATTGCTTAAAACTTTACACACTTCTTTGTTATATTAATCTAAAGATCTGTATACTTTTTGGTGATGATTCATTTTTATATTTTCGAGTTATTGAGTTTTTTGTAAAAAAAGAGGTTTTTTTCACATGTTGCGCTGTATCTCTATTGCTTAAAACTTAACAGGCTAATGTTGCGTCGGGTTTCCAAATACATCTTGTACAATCTTTCTATTGAGCGGGAATAAGGAATGAGTCAGGATATACTAAGCATGACATCCTGTACAACCCTGTGTTATTCAAAAAAGATTTATGTTTTTTCACAAGACGACGGGCGTATCATGCGCTCATGGCGCAGCTGTTTATTTAAATATTGATCAAGTCGAAAATGCTATCTAAAACACATACCACTCATGCAAAAAGAGGTGTCAGACAATTTTTTTTTATCATACTGCTTTAATTACATTAAAGATGTCTGTTTCCGTTTTTTCCGTTAAATACCAATTCCTCAGAGCAATTGGTACTTTGCGGAACGGAACGGAACGGAAAAATAAATTAAAAAGTTTACATCAGATTCAACTGGATCACTGTCTCTAATCATCGTCGGAACGGGCTGTTGAAGGCCCCTTTTTTAAAATATAATTACCGATGGAAGGAGAAAGACTTTTTGTGTAACCTGCCTTTGTGTTAAATTTTTTATTATTGATCAAGTCGAAAATGCTATCTAAAACACATACCACTCATGCAAAAAGAGGTGTCAGACAATTTTTTTTATCATACTGCTTTAATTACATTAAAGATGTCTGTTTCCGTTTTTTCCGTTAAATACCAATTCCTCAGAGCAATTGGTACTTTGCGGAACGGAACGGAACGGAAAAATAAATTAAAAAGTTTACATCAGATTCAACTTGATCACTGTCTCTAATCATCGTCGGAACGGGCTGTTGAAGGCCTCTTTTTTAAAATATAATTACCGATGGAAGGAGAAATACTTTTTGTGTAACCTGCCTTTGTGTTAAATTTTTTATTATTGATCAAGTCGAAAATGCTATCTAAAACACATACCACTCATGCAAAAAGAGGTGTCAGACAATTTTTTTTTATCATACTGCTTTAATTACATTAAAGATGTCTGTTTCCGTTTTTTCCGTTAAATACCAATTCCTCAGAGCAATTGGTACTTTGCGGAACGGAACGGAACGGAACGGAAAAATAAATTAAAAAGTTTACATCAGATTCAACTGGATCACTGTCTCTAATCATCGTCGGAACGGGCTGTTGAAGGCCCCTTTTTTAAAATATAATTACCGATGGAAGGAGAAAGACTTTTTGTGTAACCTGCCTTTGTGTTAAATTTTTTTATTATTGATCAAGTTGAAAATGCTATCTAAAACACATACCACTCATGCAAAAAGAGGTGTCAGACAATTTTTTTTTATCATACTGCTTTAATTACATTAAAGATGTCTGTTTCCGTTTTTTCCGTTAAATACCAATTCCTCAGAGCAATTGGTACTTTGCGGAACGGAACGCGTACGGAAAAATAAATTAAAAAGTTTACATCAGATTCAACTTGATCACTGTCTCTAATCATCGTCGGAACGGGCTGTTGAAGGCCTCTTTTTTAAAATATAATTACCGATGGAAGGAGAAAGACTTTTTGTGTAACCTGCCTTTGTGTTAATTTTTTTATTATTGATCAAGTCGAAAATGCTATCTAAAACACATACCACTCATGCAAAAAGAGGCGTCAGACAATTTTTTTTTATCATACTGCTTTAATTACATTAAAGATGTCTGTTTCCGTTTTTTCCGTTAAATACCAATTCCTCAGAGCAATTGGTACTTTGCGGAACGGAACGGAACGGAAAAATAAATTAAAAAGTTTAAATCAGATTCATTTTGATCACTGTCTCTAATCAAGGACGACGTGAGGTCAGTCTAGATATCATAATGCATGACTTGCAAATGCGTTAATTTCATGATAATTTATCAGGACAATCCGACATATTCATCTACAGAATATTTCCCGATGTTATACATTATTACATTATCACCTGTGAAGATGAGATTAAGTATACATTTGTGTTATTTGTATATGGAAAACCGTAAAACACAGAAATTTTAAAGTTTGTTTTGTTTTAAAGATTTTTCGAAATTTTGATAAATGCCCCCTTTGGATACCTTAAATGAAATTCCGTTCCGTTCCGTTCCGTTCCGTAAAGTACCAATAGCCAGCAAAACCATAAGACATTGCAAACACTCAAAAGAAAGGTTAACGATGATGAAAGACCCTACGACTGAATCAGGTATTTTATTGCGAATGCGGATGACCATTTTCTGTGCTAAAAAAATTCAAAGACAGAAATTATCTATTACATTTTTTATATCATACAAGACTTTATAAGTGTATTTGTTCATAATCTGTTTTTCGTTTTGTCATTAAGGATTTTGATCGGGATGTATATTTTTCGTGAATTTAAGTTCAAAGTTGAAAATTACACTTCTCCATTTTACAGAAGAGAGGCTTCCGGTCAAATTTTTGGTATTTTTACCTACTGTATTTATATTTGTTTTTAATATGTAATTTTTTTTATCAAATTGTCTTTAAGAATAATTTTCACGATTTTGAACGGCTTATATGCTTTTTCGTGAAATTATATGTTTTTAAAAGGTTCAAAAATGGATTGTCAGAGTCACGTGTAGCAAGATTTCCGGTCATCTTTTTGGTTAGAACGCATATCAAAATAAACGTCTTTTTATTTCATCTTAGAGGCTATTTTATAAGCTTTCAAAATCCGTTTTTAATTATTTTTTCTTTATAGGGGTTAGAGATAATTTGGAAAATAAAAATATTGTATTATATATAATATACCAATTATAATTTAGATGCCATTTGTGCTGAATAACATTACATTCTTGATTGTTCAGCTTTTTGATAATTGTTAAAAAAAACAACCCCAAATTATTACATTTCATTAAACGAATAGACCTAATACGTTGAAGTTTCAGGACTTCAAGAATTCCAAAACATGTTCAAAACTGAATGAGTTATGTAAACTTATTAAGGAGATCAATAACATATTAAACTGTTCTTGATTAACAATAGAAAATGCCTCTATCTACTTTCGTACATTGTTTATTTATGTAATTGTTTTAAAATATGTATAATTTATATCTATTGTTATACATTTGTAATTTGGTTTGTGGGAATAAAGATATAGATAAATATTAAAAATAGACAGTGATCTTATAATCCGTAAAACTGTTATAAACCATACATAATTAATAGTACTACTGTCATTAAGTTGCTAATAATTATGTCATGTATGTTACGACTTGAATTGTGAACCTAGGGAATTACATGTATGTTACGACTTGAATTGTGTTTTGTAACCAAGGGGACTACATGGGTGTATATATTAAAGTTTTTTTAAAACTGTCTCACAAACACATAAAGACTCACAACGACACATTAACGTCTTAGTGGATTCCCTGAGAGATTTCATAGAAAATTTACTGTGACCTTTATCTTCGCTAATCAAATATGGTAAGTCTTTTAGTCTTATGTTTTTTGTGTATATATTTATCATTTTTTAATTACAATCTCATAATTTATTTTTTATAATTGGTATGCTTATATTTGTTTGAATCGAATGATTTAGAATTTATTCAGTTTTTAACAAGATTAATGAATACTAAGATGTTCTACATGGACATTTGGATTTTTTTGAATTATTCTTTCAGAATTCAAAAGTTAAACTTAGATCAGGTTTTCTTTATTAATCTGCTTGTGATAAATAGCCCTTTGCGTTACTATTTCATATTTGTAAAAATCATTAATTGTCAAATAAAGTTCTTTATTATTCGAAAAATGATAGTTTAAATATATGTATGTTTTTCTTTTTGATCATTATTTAACATATTGTATGTTACTTCTTTTTAGAGGGAATGTATTTCTGTCCACGTCGGGCAAGCCGGAGTTCAGGTCGGAAATGCCTGCTGGGAACTGTACTGTTTGGAGCACGGTATCCAGCCTGATGGTCAGATGCCCTCAGACAAGACCATTGGAGGCGGTGACGACTCCTTCAACACCTTCTTCAGTGAGACTGGAGCTGGCAAACACGTACCCAGGGCTGTCTTTGTTGATCTGGAACCTACTGTAGTCGGTAAGCTGATATCAAATATTTGCGTATAAGGGATTCCGTTAATTTTTTATACGATAATTTTATTACTCGTAGATAGTAAACAACAGAATATATATAAATCAAAACAAAAAAAATGTATGTTGTGAAAGAAATACTGATCGTTTGCTTATAAAGTTGCAGCAATGTAGCGAGAATGTTCTCCCTTTTAGGGAGCAACCATTTAACTTCAAGGGGAGTCAGAATATTTTTTTTCGCGATTTCACAATTATATTTAGTTTTTCAACGCTATCAATCAAATTTGTTTTTTTCTTCAAAATTTAACAAAGGTATAGGGGAAATCTGCATTCAGAATTATTTTTTGTCATCTGCTTGACCAGAACATTTTTTTCTTCATCAAATTGGGGATCAGAATATTTTTTTTAGAAAAGAAACCATACCCCCCCTTTTTTTGAAGTTATATGGTCGTTCCCTTACTTGAATATGCGTTATTCCATGGAAGCACTAAGATACTGTTTTATCTAGTCCTATAATATAAGACTCTGGAGGTTCATATCATTTACATTCAACGTTTTTTATCGGATATTTTTTTTTTACTATCAATGTTGAACCCCAGAGTCTTATAAAATTTGTAATTTTTTCTCGTAGCAAAAATTTAAATTAATAATCCACTGCCAAAACAAATAAAATTATTAGGAACAACCTAAATATGAATGAAAGTAACTTCTTACCGTATTAATTGTTAAAAATAATGTTCCTAATCCATCACTTTTATCCTGAGTTGACAAACAATTTTTTTCACGCCATTTTATTTCAAATATATGTGCCGATTTTTCATTTTAAGGATTTCGTGAACGAAACGAATTTGACGATAATATTTAGAACCAGTATAGAACAATGTACGAAAACACGACCAATTGTAATAGTGTCATGCAATTATTGAGATAACCATAAAAAGTGCTGAGAGATTACAAATGGGGTTAACAGAATAGAGAACAATCGGCAAAAAACATAAAGAATAAAAAAATATGGGTTCTATATTTATCCCCCCCCCAAAAAAAAAACCCCACACACGGTATAAGTGATTACAGTTGAAAAGAACAATGTCCAAAAAACTGTTATAATGTATCAACAGATTAGTAAAAAAATATGTTTAAACATTAATTATAGGTATAATTTATTCATTAAGCGAGTCAGTTCGTACCCAATAACTGTCCAATTTTTACTTTCAAATGCAAATTCGCGAGTTCAACCACATAACGGGGGAGGGGGGAACAAACCAATCGTCTTTCACAAAAAGTTCTCTACTCCAAGTTGTTAATGGAGCACCAACAGAAATCATGGGCGAGTTGTGAGAGCGGGCGAGGTTATAAATGTCTTTGAAAATATGAGTTCATGTAACGGAGGCGTGCGAGCCAAATTCACAAAATAAATGTTCTCTAGTCAATAGAACGGGTGATGCGATGAATTTCTTTCGAAATACGAGTTCAAATGTTCATGAAATCTGCTAGCTGCTAACGGTATGAAGTTGCAATGTTCCATGAGAGTGTTCAATATATGAGTTTATACAACGGATTGAGCAAGCCAGTTATCTTGTCCAAGCTGTTTAGAATGAACATAAATTAATTGCAAGTTGTGAGAGCGGGCGAGGCGATGATCCATTAAAATACGAGTTCATACAACAGTGAGCGAGCCAATTCTCATTCACCAAAAGTTCTCTTGACCAATTTGTTAAGCATCAGTTGAAATTAATTTCTAGTTGTGAGGGCGGATGAGTAGATAAATATACGAGTTCCTACAATGGGGGTGAGCGAGCCAATTCTCTTTCACCAAACGTTTTCTTGTATGTATCAATAGAAATAAATAATAGCTGGCGAGGCAATAGTTGTATTGCAAAAATCGAGATGTTACAAAGAATAAAAGCAAGTTGTTAGAGAAGAAAGTTCAAGAAAGAATGTAACTTTAATCTCTAGGTGTTTTTAGAAACTCGTCCACACTAAATTTGCTCCTTTCTCGACAAGTACAGTTTTTTAAACACTCTGCACAACATTTACAATAAGGACACCGACAGTGCTGAAAATCGCATCCTTCGTCTTTCTTTGTATCTGATTTATCTTCTATGAAGTTGTCTACGGTCAATGCATTTAAATTTAACATCTGATACAAGTGCTGGTGCAGTTTATGATATCGCTTATATATTGCCGGTGGCTTTAAGCGACAAAGTACAGTTATCATGATAAAATAAAACTGAATCCATCCCTAGCGCATTTGTCAGCTTATTGCCAATATAATAGGACAACACTGATTTTGGACATTTGATATTTAAACTTTTCATCCATGTAATATGTTGATCTCGCAATTTTACCTTTGTTTTTTTGTGTGATGTCTCATTGAAGGGCTTAAAGGATTATTATTGTTTGAATATGACAAGAAGAAAATAAGTTTTTGGAAATAGTACATGAAGTCGTTTAAAATTATAAATAAGAAAAAGAAAGAGAAAAGTGGCCGCCAGATTAACAGCACAAGAAACATGAAAGATATTGTAATGCATAAATTCAAATTTATAAAATTATTGGTTTGCGTAATTTGTGTAATATTCATATCATTTGAATCACTTTTTAACATGTTACACAATACTTATAGAATCACATTTTACAGTTAATTTATTTACATTTGCCCCCAGACTGCTTATTATCGGTGAGCTATGTATAAAATGTATAACTAGATATACATATATATTGTATTAATATGTGAATCTTTTTTACAAAGCTTAGGTTGAAGTTTATACAAACAAAGCAAGCAAGCCGACCAAAGCTTTACTCTACAAGCATTATGCAATTAGCCCTAATCAAAATTGCAAGGAGATGTGGTATTGAAGCCGATGAGACAAAATAAAGTTTTAAATGAAGTTGATGTAAGCAGTTTATACCACATGGCCTTCCGCGAGAGGAAAAAAAACACGCTGTAATGGCAAATCTCCAACATGAAAAAAAATCTGTAAAGAAAGTAAATCGAGAAAGCCAACTACCTTATTCGTGTATGTAATAATAGTCACCATTCCCAGCTTTGACCATTATTTTCATTACACATTTTTTTTTTCTTTCAATAACTCTTTGTAGAAATTATCACCGTGTAATTCCTGTTATTATCGGGACATAGCATTCATTTATACAACCATCCTTTACCTTTTTATGAATACTAAATGGTCGCCTCTTAAGGGTTAAGAAAGATTTGATGGTAAGCTTCCTTTTCTATTGATGAGGAAATTTAAATGAATTAAGTCATTTCATCATTTATAATCATCTTAAAGTCAAAACAAAATTCGTTTTCTAATGAATATTCTGAAATATGTACAACTGATTAACATTCGGAAAGACCTGCGGAACTTCTCGTACTTGATCCGCTTGACAATTTGAAATAAGAGGGGGACAGTTTGAAAAGTTGTTAAAAAAAGGATATAAATCCAACATACGATAAGGTAAGGCATTTTATTTATTATTTGAGATGTTCACTTGTAAGGATAGTGACATAAGTAAACTTAAAACTTCCGTAAACATTGTCAAATTGTCGTTCAAAGTTCCCACAAGAATTCGTTGGGAATCCACTACGAGAAAATGGATACTTGTTATAAGACTCTGGGGTTCAACATTGATAGTAAAAAAAAAATATCCGATAAAAAACGTTGAATGTAAATGATATGAACCTCCAGAGTCTTATATTATAGGACTACTGTTTTATCTAAAAAATCATTGGTTTACATACCCTATATTTCCTGCTGCCAAACGTTATTGACATTAGCAGCAGCAAACATTTAATTTTCACGTCGTAGGATGCTTGGATTGAAATCGGTCACTTGATTAAGTTGAAAACGCTAAGGGAGCAACCATTTAACTTCAAGAGGGGGTATGTCTTTTGTCTGAGTCAGATTTTTTTCCCGCGATTTCACAATTATATTTAGTTTTTCAACGCTATCAATCAGATTTTTTTTTTAAATAACATTATAAGATATGGGGAAAATCCGGATTAAGAATATTTTTCCCCCATCAATTTAGGAATCAGAATAAGAATATTTTTGTAGGAAAACAAACAAGAATCCCCAACCCACCCCCTTGAAGTTAAATGGTCGTTCCATAATGTGACGAAAAGAATGTACTTCTTAGAACTTCCCCACAATAATACCATTTAAAGAGCTAGAAAACTACGAAAGCATCCTAAATTAAACAAATAGAATAACATTGTTTTTGAAGATGAAAAAAACACCACCTCAATTTAAACAGTTTGTAGCTTATAAGATATTGTAATATGCACTGTTCGGATAAGAAAAAAAATGCCAGGAACTGATATATATATAAGTATAGGTTTCAGACAAATATTGAAATTTTGATTATTTGGCCATGCAAGACTTCTCTTATTATTTTCCAGAATTTTCATATGGCTTATATGACATGCTTTTCTCGTAGTACGGAAGCCGGTTAGTGTCAGGGTAGAGTTTTATTTTTAAGTCGTTATAACGACTTAGCTAACTTGTTTAAACGACTTAGCTAAGTTGTTATAACGACTTAGCATATTTATCTTGTTATAACAACTTAGCTAACTTGTTTTAACGACTTAGCTTACTTGTTTGAACAACTTAGCTAAGTTGTTATAACGACTTAGCATATTTATCTTGTTATAACAACTTAGCTAACTTGTTTTAACGACTTAGCTTACTTGTTTAAACAACTTAGCTAAGTTGTTATAACGACTTAGCATATTTATCTTGTTATAACAACTTAGCTAACTTGTTTTAACGACTTAGCTTACTTGTTTAAACAACTAAGCTAACTCGTTAAAACGACTCAGCTAACTTGTTTAAATAACTTAGCTAACTTGTTATAACGACTTAGCTAATTTAACTCGTTATAACAACTTAGCTTACTCGTTATAACGACTTAGCTAAGTCGTTTAAACAACTTACCTATCTCGTTTCAACAACTTAGCTAAGTCGTTATAACAAGTAAGCTCAGTTGTTATAACGAGTTAAATTAGCTAAGTCGTTATAACAAGTTAGCTAAGTTGTTTAAACAAGTAAGCTAAGTCGTTAAAACAAGTTAGCTAAATTGTTATAACAAGATAAATATGCTAAGTCGTTATAATAACTTAACTAAGTTGTTTAAACAAGTAATTTAAGTCGTTAAAACAAGTTAGCTAAGTTGTTATAACAAGATAAATATGCTAAATCGTTATAACAACTTAGCTAAGTTGTTTAAACAATTTAGCTAAGTCGTTAAAACAAGTTAGCTAAGTTGTTATAACAAGATAAATATGCTAAGTTGTTATAACAACTTAGCTAAGTCGTTTAAACAAGTTAGCTAAGTTGTTATAACAAGATAAATATGCTAAGTCGTTATAACAACTTAGCTAAGTCGTTTAAACAAGTAAGCTAAGTCGTTATAACGACTTAAAAATAAAAGTCTACCCTGACACTAACCGGCTTCCGTTTTTCATTTACATGTATAGTTTAATACAAATTTACATTATATTACTTTCTCTTTTAGATGAGGTCAGAACTGGTACCTATCGTCAACTGTTCCACCCAGAACAACTGATAACCGGGAAGGAAGACGCTGCAAACAATTACGCCAGGGGCCATTACACAATCGGAAAGGAAATTGTCGATCTTGTTTTGGACAGAATCCGTAAATTAGCTGATCAATGTACCGGTCTCCAGGGGTTCCTCATCTTCCACAGCTTTGGTGGTGGCACCGGATCAGGATTTACATCACTTCTCATGGAACGTCTCAGTGTTGATTACGGAAAGAAATCAAAACTTGAATTCGCCATCTACCCAGCACCTCAAATCTCCACAGCCGTCGTAGAACCATACAACTCCATCTTGACCACTCACACAACTCTTGAACACTCCGACTGCGCATTCATGGTAGACAACGAAGCCATCTACGATATCTGCAGACGTAACTTGGACATTGAGAGACCAACCTATACAAACCTTAACCGTCTTATCGGCCAGATCGTCAGTTCAATTACTGCTTCCCTCAGATTCGACGGTGCTTTGAACGTGGACTTGACCGAGTTCCAAACCAACTTGGTACCATACCCACGTATCCATTTCCCTCTTGCTACATATGCACCAGTTATCTCTGCTGAAAAAGCTTACCACGAACAATTATCTGTAGCTGAAATAACAAACTCAGTGTTCGAACCAGCAAATCAGATGGTCAAATGCGATCCAAGACACGGCAAATACATGGCTTGCTGTATGTTGTACAGAGGAGATGTTGTTCCTAAAGATGTCAATGCCGCCATTGCTACCATCAAGACAAAGAGAACCATCCAGTTCGTCGACTGGTGTCCAACTGGTTTCAAAGTCGGCATCAACTACCAACCACCAACTGTTGTACCAGGAGGTGACTTAGCTAAGGTACAGAGAGCATTATGTATGTTGAGTAACACCACTGCCATTGCTGAGGCATGGGCTCGTCTTGACCACAAATTCGACTTGATGTACGCCAAGCGTGCTTTCGTTCATTGGTACGTCGGAGAGGGTATGGAAGAGGGAGAATTCTCAGAGGCCCGTGAAGATTTGGCTGCTCTAGAGAAGGACTACGAAGAAGTCGGTGTAGATTCAGTAGATGAAGAGGGAGAAGAAGAAGGAGATGAATATTAAGTGCTTTAACCAGAAATAAGCATTAATCAATATAACAATCTTTCAATGTATACTAAGTATACAGAATATAGCAATTAAATATGTCATATCAATTGAATAGTAGTTTTGTTTGTCATTTTAAAAGATTATCAACTTGATTTAATTTAAAAAAAAAAATGCAATCCACAAAGTATACTCCCCTGGTTTTTTTTGGCACTTCTATCACACATCTAATATGCAAATACGTCCAAGGGAGATACATGTTCGATCTTTTTGCTAAACACTAGTCATAGCGGAGGTCTTCTATGTAAGTGGTATTTGGTCAGGATATATATCTGGTATATGTTTCGTTATGCTTCGTGTTTTCACTGTTTTGTGTAAATGAAAGTTTTGTTTAGTATATTCAGTTTTTGTTGTTGATCTGATATATAGATATAAGAAAATGTGGTATGAGTGTCAATGAGAAACCTTTCCATCCGAGTCACAATTTGTAAGAGTAAACCATTATAGGTTAAAGTACGGTCTTCAACACGAAACCTTAGCTCACACCTAACAGCAAGCTAAAAGGGTCCCAAAAATTACAAGTGTAAAGCCATTCAAACGGGAAAACCAACGGTCTAATCTATTATATAAAAAAACGAGAAACAAGAAACATTTATGAACCACATCAATAAACGACAACTACTAAACATCAGATTCCTAGCTTAGGACAGGTGCAAACAAATGTAGCGGGTTTAAACGTTTTAAGTAGGTACAACCCTTCACCCTTATCTGAAACAATAGTGTAACACCACAACATAGAAATACACACTATAAAATATCAATGTGGTATCATTTGTTAGAAAACAAATGAATTTTCCCGCCTGTCGACTAGTAATACCGGGAAAATGTATTAACGGTATGTAAAAATGGGTATTGTTTAATCAGGATTTGCTTGTAATCAAAAACTTAACCAGTCGACGTACATGTACCTAGTCTAACTCCGTGTGAAACCAGGTGGTTTCGCTTAATACCATTACACTGTATGTCGAAGTTCCTAGTCCCATTGAATGTGAAAACCAGAAAGCGGAAATTTCAAGTCACATTCACCGACGAAGATCAAAAACTTCTGCTTTGGACATATCGAACCCCAATTAAACCCGAAAGTGGTGCAAGCTTTCCAGAGTTGTCACTGAAATCTAACCGTTTCGACTCCTGTCTAGCTAACTATATATTAGCATGGGTCAAAGCCGGTAATGTATTACACTGATTAGGATAATTGTACTACAAAAAAATGGTACTCAAACTCCTAATTCTCGGATGTGCTCCCCTTACATCAAATTCTGGATTCACGCCTGTATATATGAAATTTTCAGGCACATCTATCATTTGATTGAGCGAATACAGATTTGCTATCTTTTGCATTTTCACAAAGACCAGGCTTAAAATATTGTACGCCAGACGACTTCATTAGACTCATCAGTGATGCTCGAATCAAAAAAGTTGAAAAGGACAAAAAATATACGAATGCTGAAAAGTTTCGCCGAAAACAGGAGTATTGATTGTAAGAGATAGTAAACCGACTCAGTGGCAGTGAAACAGAAACTGTGCCAATGATTCCGAAGTTATATTTCCTCCTTTACGTAACAAACTTGCATTATTCTTTATGAAACAATTGCCTTCTTTTGTTGATTTTTGTCGAGCCTGCGACTTTTAGCGCAAAAAGCTCGACATAGGAATAGTGATCCGGCGGCGTCAACTTACCTCTTTAAAGCGTAAAATTTCAGAAGGTAGAAGACCTAGATCATTCATACATTTGGGGAATTGCATATAGATGCCTTATGCCGTCTTTCATATGTCCATTGTCCTTGAACTCCTTTTCTTGGTTCAGTGACTACTTGAAAAAAAAGTTAAGATTTTTAGCATTCTTATCTCTCTCTTATTATGAGTAATAAAAATAACTATATTCGGTATGTGCGTACCTTGCAAGGTACTCATGCCCTTCAGACAGTTTTCACTTGACCTCGCCCTCATTTCATGGATCAATGAACAAGGTTAAATTTTCGTGATTAAGTCCATATCTCAGATACTATAAGCAATAGGTCTCCTATATTTGGTGTATGGAATGATTGTAAGGTCTACATGTCCAACTGGCAGATATCATCTGACCTTGACCTCATTTTCATGGTTCTGTGGTTATAGTTAAGTATTTGTGTTTTGGTATGTTTTTCTTATACTATATGCAATAGGTGAATTTTATTTGGTGTATGGAATGTTTTTCTTATACTGTATGCAATAGGTCAATTTTATTTGGTGTATGGAATGATTGTAAGGTGTACATTGCCATCTGGCTTGTGTCATCTGAACTTGACCTCATTTTCATGGTTGAGTGTTTAAATTTAAGTTTTTGTGTTTTGGTCTGTTTTTTAAATACTGCATGCAATAGCTAGTCAACTTTATTTGGTGTCTGAAAATATTTTACGATGTGCATGTCAGTTTGGTATGTTTTATTTGACCTTGACCTCATTTTTATGGTTCATTGCTCAATGTTTTGTTTTTGTCTGTTTTTCTCATACTATTAACAACAGGTCAACTATATTTGGTGTATGTAATGATTGTAAGGTGTATATGTCTGTCTGGCAATTATCATCTGACCATGACCCGCTATTTTCGTGGTTCATTGGTCAATCTTAATTTTCCTGGATTAGTTTGTTTCATATATACTATATGCGAAAGGTCAACTTTATTTTAAGCATGTACCCATAAATCCCGAAGGGAGTGTACACGGATTCCACTGTACCCTCGCAGCCCTCGAGGGGTGCTCCGAATAACGGAGGAATCTACCAGTACATATATACATACCGACGTCTGATTGCAAGTTTCTTTCCCCGTATCAGATTAACCCCTAACACAACAAAATTTAACTTGAAAATTAAATCGATACAACCTTTCTTTGTCCCAGTGTTTAAAAGAAGGTAAGAAATTAAAAAGAACATATTTGAATACTATTTTTAAATCAATGCAAATAATTTGGGATCAACTGAACTTGGCGACCACAATACTGGTATTATCAATTCAATTCAATTCAATATTTTATTGGAAAGAGCACAATAGAGGGTAGATGCGGTATCGTAGCTCCTATACAAATGGAAATAAATAGATAATAGTGTTAAGGAAATGAATGTTTGAATATTCATTTTCTTAACACTATTATCTAATTTTTATGATAAATAGGTACGTCCTGATCCTGATCCTAAGGTCAATAATTGACACTACTGTTCTCTGTGTGCTATCTTCCTCCTCTTATGGTACACCGTTGCTCGAGGTAATATCTCGCGGTACTTTGGTATACTTGTTTAGGCGCAGGATCGGGAATCAGGGATTGCAAGTTCTTGGAATCTCCCTGATTTTGTAATATATTCCCCTACAATTTGCGATGTTGCTTCGTAGGTTTCTCTTTTTGGTGGTGCTAGTATTGACTGTATATTTGTTGGATCGATGTTAAGTAGTTCCATTTGTCTTCGCATGTCCTCTCTTTCTTGTTGGTATCTTGGGCAGTATAGCAGGAAGTGTTCTGATGTTTCTTCTTCTCCGCATTCACAATATGGCGTGAGGGATTGACCGATTTGGTTTCTGTATTTGTTAAGTCTGCTGTAGCCCGTTCTTATTTCTGACAATATTCTTCCTATTTGGTTGTTAGGCTTGTCTAGTTGTGCGTCCTTACCAACGATAGGAATTAGGTTGAAAAGCTGTCTTCCAGTTTCACTAATTGTCCATCTGCTTTGCCATTTGAGTTTTGTAGACATCTTGACTGCACATCTTACATCTGACATGGTTATGACATTATACTGATCATTTAGTGATGAGGCCTCTTTTGCAGCGTCTTTTGCCAACTGGTCCGCTATCTCGTTCCCGGCTATATTAGCATGGCCTGGGATCCAAGATAGGGTTGTTAGTATGCCGTGTCTTAAGAGCGTTCCCATGCATTCTTTGATATCAGTAATTGTGTCGATGTAGTTAGAAGATTTCCAGTTCAGAGTCAAGATGCCTACAGCAGTCTGGCTATCTGACAGTATTTTAAGCTCAGAAAACTGGTCCTTTATAGTCGTTATACAGTGCTCCAGGACCATTAGTATGGCTACTAGTTCAGCAAGAAGTATCGATCCTCTATTAGCCACTGGCCTCTTTAGACTTATGCCTTGGCTATTTCCAGAATATACTACTGCTCCTGCCCCACATGGTCCCGGGTTACCTTGACATGAACCATCAGTGAATGCCACTACTGTTGAGTCTGTGCTGTCTCCTAATAGGTCCTTTACAACCTGTTTACTTTCAACAGTTTGTTCGGCTGTTCTGTTCTTTGAGCTACCTAGACGACTCCAATAACTTGGTGATCTCCTTAGCATGACATCTACACCAGCTTTGTATGTGAATTCTGGTTCTATAAGTTTGATGTCAACTTTCGTGGCTTTGAACATGTCTATGGATTGGTTTATAGCTTTACCAAATGGAGAATCCTGTTGTTCATAGGTTGCGTTGTTTGTTAAATACTGTTCTAGTTGTTGTTTAATTGGTTCTGCTATGTTCTTTGATTGTATTTTTGCCAGTTCACGTACTGATATTTCCTCTATTCTGAGGTCTATGGGTTGTATATTGGCTTCAACTTCCATTGCCTCTCTACCTGATGTTCCTGGTAGTCCTAGGCATATTGACAAGCCTTTTCTTTGTACAGCTTCTAATTTCTTCATATTCTCTGCAGATGTTATTTGCCAGACTGGGCATGCATACTCCATGATAGATCTAACCATGCTGTTGTATATTTGGAGTAGTTTTGATCTTGATATTCCTCCCATGCCCTTAATATCTCTAATTACATATATTGCATTATTTGCCCTCTTCTGCATCAGATTGATGTGGGTGTCAAATTTAAGCTTCTCGTCTAGAGTTACTCCAAGTAGCTTCGGTGTTGGACTATATCTATAGGAGAAGGAGTTGACTTTTAATGTTTTCTGCTCTGCATCTGTGTTGCCTTTTGAGAATAGGCATACTTCACACTTTTCCAGGTTTACATTAATTCTCCATTTTTCTGTCCATTTTAAAATAGTTTTGACATCCTCTGAAGTTCTTTCTTTCATTTCCTTTATGTCTTTCCCCTTATGCCATAGAGTGCCATCATCTGCAAACTTGCAATTTTCTCCTTTTGTGTTATCCATTATATCAGCTATGAATATGTTAAACAAGGTGGGTGATAGTACTGACCCTTGTGGCAAGCCGATTTTGGTATCAAATTGTTCTCCAAAGAAGTTATTCAGCATACATCTGGCTGTTCGATTTGTGAGAAAGCTGTTTATCCATAACCAGGTTTTTCCCTTTATCCCAAGTTTATGCAGCTTGATCATTAACCCCTCACGCCATATTGAGTCATATGCCTTTTCAAGGTCCACTAGCCATGCAAGAGTTGATTCATCATCATTAAAACCATCAGCTATTGTTTGGACTAACCGAAGTAGAGCATTGGTGGTTGAGTGATTCTTTCTGAACCCTTCTTGAGTTAAATCAATCAATCTGTGACCCTCAATATATGCCACAATGCGTTCTAGGATGACTCTCTCCATTAGTTTGCATATAATGCAAGTTAGGCTGATTGGTCTGTAAGAAGAGGATGAGTAATAGCTGGTTTTTCCTGGTTTTCTTAGAAATTTTACATCTGCCATTTTCCATTCTGTTGGTAATTCCCCTTTTTGCCATATGATGTTCATCATTGTTACTAAGGCTTCTGTAAATTTGTCACCTGCATGCTTATAGAATTCAGCAAACTGCTGATCTGGTCCTGATATGATAACGTCATATTATCCTAGAAAAATATCTAACGAAACGAACTAGCAAAAAATGTAGATATATTGACAAGCTTTGCATGGATTATAAAGAATAAATTTTTGGGAAATAAGTGCGACCTGAACCTGGGTCGCAATTCCGAACGTTTTGAAATAGGAAAAATCCGTAGCTCTATGGTCCGCAAATAGTCAAAAAATAACATAAGGACCTAAGAGCGACGATACCGCAGCTAAATAGAGGCGTGATCCAAATACAGACAATTATAATATATATATATAAAAACAACATATAAATGAAATAAAGATGCATGTAACAACAAGTCATAAGCCAATTCTATGTATACCATTACATTATAAACTGATATTGATACCATAAACTTATACATCAGTATTATTCTAAATTTTCATAAATTTACTTAAAACATACAATCACCTATATAAGATATATGTGTATATGTACGAACTACTGTAAAAGATTATTATCTGTTGAAACGAGCTTCTTCGATATACATACAAATAGATTTTAATTCTTTTTCAGACATAGGATTTAACATTTTAACTTCTAAATGCAGTCTTTGATTTCTTTACATGTAATAGGAACATTAAGGGATGTATTAGTAAAGTTGTGGTTTTTGTTTTCTATATTTTGATTTGTATCAGCTTTATCATTATCACTTGAAGCAAGCAAATTTTTAGAATGAATCTCCCATTCTTTGGCAGAAATAGCAGGCTCACAGTTATTATTCTTTTTTTTGTAATTATTAAAGCTTCCCCAAAATTCTTTGGTGTTTTTTGGGTTTATATCATTTATTTGTTTTATCAAGGAATGAAAAAAATCCTTTTTCAGTTTATTTTTAAGTTTACTGTATTCTCTTTTACAGTTGCAATAAGGGAGCTACCATTTGATTTTTATGGGGGGGGGCTAGGATGAAATTTGAAAAAAATAGGCAGGACAGGAGTTTTGAGTAAAAAAAAAAGGCAGGATGAGACACTTGCAAAAAAAAAAAAGTCAGGACGACAATTTAGGTAAAAAAAAGTCAGAATAAACTAAAAAAAAAAGGCAGGACCGAACAGAGTGAAAATTAAAAAGGCAGGACAGAGATTACAGCTAAAAAAAAAATGCAGGACACAATTTTTCATCCTAGCCCCCCCATAAAAATCAAATGGTAGCTCCCTAAGTCAATCTTAATGCATTATTATTAGGGGCTTTAGCTAATCTATTTCCAAGGGAACGAACTTCTTTTCTAAGGAGTAAGCAATCATTTGATATCCATACTTTTTTAGGTTTTGCCTTTTTTGTATGTCTTTGCATTATGGATTTTTTTAAATTTGCTTAAAATAAAAGAAACTGATTTTTTTGCAGCTTCTAAAAAGATTTCAATAGTTTTGGTCACTAAGAAGTCAATATCAAAAAAATTATTATCATCAAATAGTTTGTTTAAATATAGAATGTCTTCTACACTGCTTTCTTCTAATAAAGCATCACTATAAATGTCCTTGCTCTGATCCGTCCATTTAAAAGTACCAGTAAGGGACCATAGTTCTTCCTTATCTATTTCTTTAGAATTTTTATAATTAAAAATATTCAATGCTATTTAATTAAACAATGATCTGATAGATCAGAAGGTAGTTTTACCATAAAATTATTGATGGTATAAAATAAATTCTGTGATGTCAACATGTAATCTACTGTGCTCTTACCATTACTATTATAAAATGTAAAGTAGCCAAGTGAGTCACCAAGGAATCTTCCATTCACAATTCCCATTTGAGAGGACTTACAGATATTTACTAGTAAATTCCCATGTAAATTGTTTTTTTGATCTAATTGATTTCTTTCTAAGGGTAGATCAGGTGTGTAATCTTCCGGTACTGGACAGTCTGTAAAATTGTCATTAACACCATCATTTTGAATAAAGTCATTTAACCCTCCTGTGCGTGCATTAAAATCGCCACTTAAAATCACCTCACCTTTGGATAAGAAAAAAGAAATATCATTTTCCATTTTTGTGAATGTCAGTTCAGAAATATCCTTATTGCTATATGGTTTGATGTAGGTAAAACAAAGAAAATGTTTTTCTCCAAATTGAGAAAAGTTCCATCTATTTTCAACCATATTGAGAAGTTGTTCTGTTTTATTTCAGAAATTACATTTTTAAATTTGGCTTTTATAGATATAAGCATGCCACCTGATGGTCTCCCCCTTTTTTTTGCCTTAATAGGCTGAACTATATAGGGAGATGTAAAACCTGGAAGATTTCCTGGAGACTCTCTCAACATTGTTTCTGCAAAACAAACTATATCATATTTACAAACATTTTCAATAAACAAATCATCCTGAAATTTATCTTCATTTAAACCATGAATATTCCAATAGGCAATATTCATATAGCAAGTCAAAAATCTATCTATTTACAAAGGACATGGGGAAGGGGAAATAACTCAATTATTATTACTTTAAAGATCTTTTTGGTTAATAAATAATATATGCAGGGACATAATTATATATTTGTAAAATCATTGATATGTGTAATGTGTATTTCTCTTTTCTTTCAGTTAGGGACGACATCAAAAGATCGATGTAGGATAAGAAACTTAAATCAAATAGTTTGGGGGTGGGGGGGGGTTAAAATTCTGTAAGTTTTGTATATCTCAAATCGATTTTTACATATATCCCTATTGGTAAATCAATTTTTCCCAAATTAAGTTAAGAGGGGGATAGGGGGGTCAGTGAAAAAACTATGTGAATTAAGTTTGTTATCCTACATTGAACTTTTGATGTCCTCTCTTATCAAAATTATATATAAATTTATAAGTTTCTTTTACTTTAACTTGAAACACCAAAATGAGATTCAAACATGGAACAAGGGAAGCAATTCTAAATTTTTTGTTTCTTGGAATGTATGCTAATTTCATGTATGGTATTATCAATAGGGTTTGTTATTTTCAATTATATATGTGTTTTATTAACAACTTGTTGGTGTTTTTTTTCTTTTAATGCATTTTGTCAGATATAAAAATTAAGACTTTTGCTTGTACTTTTATTCATTAACATGATAACTAAAACCTACTTAAATTAACACTCAGTTAATTACACAAGAAAATATACAAAGAAACATACTTAGATTAATACATAATATAATATTATGAATACCAGAAACAGGCGTACGCACACAAAAGGGCCAAAACAAAACAGAAATTTAAAATAATGAAAGAGGTTTCATGTGAAGCACTCGATTCCTATCTAGATGAGAGAATGTGGCGAGACTGATTGGGGAAAAATACATAAGATGCATTCAACAACTTGTGTATCCACATCACTGAACAGTATCCAGTCTATTTTCAAATTAATACTTTTGAATTTATGCAGTAATAATAACATTCTACTTATATGTATTTATATTTTATATGAACAATACTAGGACAATACTTGTATACAATACTTGTACATTAATTATATACGAGTATTGTTGACAATACTGATATACAAGTATTGTGGTCGCCAAGTTCAGGTGATCCATAATTTGTTCAGTAATGTCGGTATCAAATGCTCTAAAGAGCTTATGACAGTTAAATTAACTTTTGTTTGTTTAATACAGAATGCAGTCAAATCGAACTGGTGTAAATCGGCATCTGGTCAAATCGGCACCCTGCGCAGGATAGTCAAATCAAAAATAGTCAAATATTGACACCTGATGTAGCCATTTCGGCACCTATGTTGAACATGTTAAATATATATGTTTTTTCATAATTGACTTTATAATTTTTTTTGGTGGTTTGTGTATGTATTTATTTCGTATACTTTTTTTTGGTGGTTTCTGTATGTATTTATTTCGTATATTTTTTTTTTGGTGGTTTCTGTATGTATTTATTTCGTATACTTTTTTTTGGTGGTTTCTGTATGTATTTATTTCGTATAATTTTTTTTGGTGGTTTCTGTATATATTTATTTCGTATAATTTTTTTTTGTGGTTTCTGTATGTATTTATTTCGTATACTTTTTTTTGGTGGTTTCTGTATGTATTTATTTCGTATATTTTTTTTTGGTGGTTTCTGTATGTATTTATTTCGTATACTTTTTTTTGGTGGTTTCTGTATGTATTTATTTCGTATACTTTTTTTTGGTGGTTTCTGTATATATTTATTTCGTATAATTTTTTTTTGGTGGTTTCTGTATGTATTTATTTCGTATACTTTTTTTTGGTGGTTTCTGTATGTATTTATTTCGTATACTTTTTTTTGGTGGTTTCTGTATGTATTTATTTCGTATATTATTTTTGGTGGTTTCTGTATGTATTTATTTCGTATACTTTTTTTTGGTGGTTTCTGTATGTATTTATTTCGTATAATTTTTTTTGGTGGTTTCTGTATATATTTATTTCGTATAATTTTTTTTTGTGGTTTCTGTATGTATTTATTTCGTTTAACCAAGTATTTGTATAGTTAGATTACTATTAAACAAATACTTGGTTCAACTTTTAAAATGTGTATTGGATATTTGTTATATATGCATGTTTTAACCAGTTGAGCATTTTGCATGATAGTTGGTTTAACACTGTTTAAACTTTTTTTTGGTGGTTTCTGTATATATTTATTTCGTATAATTTTTTTTTGGTGGTTTCTGTATGTATTTATTTCGTATACTTTTTTTTGGTGGTTTCTGTATGTATTTATTTCGTATACTTTTTTTTGGTGGTTTCTGTATGTATTTATTTCGTATATTATTTTTGGTGGTTTCTGTATGTATTTATTTCGTATACTTTTTTTTGGTGGTTTCTGTATGTATTTATTTCGTATAATTTTTTTTGGTGGTTTCTGTATATATTTATTTCGTATAATTTTTTTTTGTGGTTTCTGTATGTATTTATTTCGTTTAACCAAGTATTTGTATAGTTAGATTACTATTAAACAAATACTTGGTTCAACTTTTAAAATGTGTATTGGATATTTGTTATATATGCATGTTTTAACCAGTTGAGCATTTTGCATGATAGTTGGTTTAACACTGTTTAAACTTTCCTGAAATACCACCTTAATTGATTATTTTGCATGTTTAATAAAATTAAGAAACAAACTGTGTGCTTATTTTACCAGTATCCTTTCAGGTATCAAATACTGTATTGGGAAACATTTAAAGCAAGTAAGAAACAAAATTGTACATGACATTGTCACATCTCACATGACCTTGGACAGAAAGCATGGGTTGGTACAGCAAACAAACTGAGACATCTCAAGTCATTAAGAGGACTCTATGGGGCCTTCACCTCAAAACAATCTCTGACTAACAAAATGTGTAAATCAGGGGCGGATGCAGGAATTTTCGAAAGGGGGGTGCTAACCCAGGGCACCCAGGGCAAAGGGGGGGTGCAAAACATATGTCCCGATACAAATGCATTGATCGGCAAAAATAAAAGGGGGGGGGGGTGCGCACCCCCGGAACCCCCCCCCCTGGATCCGCCACTGTAAATGTCAATGCTTTTACAGTAAAATGTAATGTATATCATGTATACATTATGTACATTTGTAAATGAGATTTCAAATTTAATACAATTTCGGGTTGAGTATTAAAAAAATGTACCTATTTTGCAGATGCTACTTGTGTGACCCTCCATATTAATAGGGTTCCTATTGATAAACTGTGTCTATTAAATGGTAGGCTATAGACCAGAAGAGTATAAACTATCTTCACAGGAGTATGCAGCTGTTGGAGCTTTCTCTGGATTTGTAGCCAGGGTTGTCTGTCAACCATTTGATGTTCTCAAAATAAGATTTCAGGTATGAAAAGATATCAAATCCATTAATTGTATGTAAATTTTGATAGCTAAATAGATTTTCGATTGGTTGAGACTATCCCACTTGACATTGAATAAAACATTGACTTGAAGTTCTCATGACATCTGAACATCGTATCTACCTTGTGCAACTGTTAATATAATTTTTCATAGCAAAAACACATTGTATACAAATGTAGTGTTAAATTATATTTTATGCATTAGCCTGAATACAAAAATGTATACAACAAAAACAGAAAATTGTGTTTTTTAATCATTTTTTTTTTTTTGAAACAATTAAATCATCTTTATTGCACTAAATGCTGTTTAACAATTTACCTAGCTTACAGCATTAGGCTAAGTATCCCTGTATATCAGTTATTATACATCCAGGGAGAATATATGATAAAATATTATATAAATGTTAGTATTATACAATTAAACATAATACATAAATTAAATTAAGTAAACATCAATATAAATTGATTCATTCATTAATAAAAAAAACCTTGTCTGCTTACAAATCGGGAAAAATAACGGATCTACACCGTATCGTTTTGTGATTATTATGTATGTTTACTTATGTTTTTTAATCATGATATATGAATCAAAGTTCCCCTACAGTGAACATTTATGTTTATATCAATGCATTTGTAATTTATTAAAAGGAACAGCTATTTTTCAAGTATTATGGATTTATATATGTGTACAATGTGATGGTTGTCAAATAAAAAAATGTTTGCAGGTCTCGGAAGACACTTTCTATTGAGCCAAGTGAATGTACTTATAAAATAGAGTTATCTTTCTTGTGGCATGATTTTACTTTAGTTTCTGATTTCTTGTAGCTTCAAGTTGAACCTGTATGTAAACCAACAAGTACATCATTTTCTAAGTATTGGGGAATCCGACAAGCGTTCCAGTCTATCATAAAAGAAGAAGGAGTAACTGCATTGTGGAAAGGGCATGTTCCAGCACAGATATTATCTGTTGCATATGGTTTCACTCAGGTATAAAAATATTACAAATATATTTACACATTCATTCAATTTTTAAATATCTGTAGTATTTTTAACAAAGAGGTTTAAAACGATATGCTGTAGTCTGTATGTCCCTTGTTCTGTCCAAATTTCATGAGTAATGATAATTCAAGTAGACTTTGATCATACATATATGATGTAGTTTCATGCATCATTATAAAATATTTATAAAATATTTACACAAAATAGAATTTATAGACCCTTTTGTTTTTTTTTTATAATTTTTAGATAGTTTGTCACAGATTAGGCAAAAATTAAACATATATCAGTTAATCTGAAGTTTGCTATCTCTGAGTCCAGAGATGCGATTCAGACACACAAGGTTTTAATCTTGTTTTTTTCGTTTTGTTAAACCTAGTATTTATATGTATACTTTACTTAATTTGTACACTATTGGGAAAGTGTATATTAGTTAATAGTTTGCAATATGATTTACTTTACTGTATATAGATATAGGAAGTTATGGTTGTTGTGCCAATGAGACAACTGCATGTATTATTTACTACAATAATTTTGTTTGCGATTTTGTCCGAAAATGAAAACAAATGTTCATGCAGCATTGTATCATAAAAGAATTAACCAGTCTTCACAATGATTTGAAATAAACGATAATGTAGAAAAATTTCATATTTTTTTTCTCAATAATATGTAGAATTTATTCTTTGATTTTAGTTTGCATCATTTGAGTTGCTGACCTCTGTTGCATGGAGATTTTGTCCACATGAGTTTACGACAAAGCACCGTCCAATAGTCCACACAGTTTGTGGAGGACTAGCAGGATGTATTGCTATTACTGTGGCACAACCAATGGATGTACTGAGGACTAGATTTGTTGCCCAGGGAAATGAGAAGGTAAGAGCTGTATCCTTGCATTTCACAAACTTCTGTAGATATATAATATACGGTAAAAAACCACCATGTGTCTTACTGTCTTATTTACCTCTGTAACATGTCCATTAGATATTTTTGAGTTATCTCTCTTTGTATAGAGTTCATTAAATGAAATGAAATGGAGAAATTAAATAAAATTGAAAAAAAGAAAAGACAACTTTTATAATAGCAGCTTGTACTTTTATGTTTCTGTCATCTAGATTTAAATTACTTTGTTTTCACATTTTCTTCAATTCATACTATAATATAGTGATCAAATGAGTGGATATATGCTGATCCAGGGGGCAGGGGACCCTTTTATGGGGAAAATTGGTTGATTTTGTAGGGAATCACAAAAGCATGACTGGAGCAGGCCCCCTCTTAGGCAGTCAGTGGGCCCCCCTTATAAAAGTTTCTGTGTTTTTTGTTGTTTTTTTTTGTACTTATTTTATTTTGCAAGAAGGCAAAAGCCATTTGATGCTTGGAAATAATTTTCAATATTCCATCTTGTTTGTAGAGTTTTATCAATACTTATATGTAGTCTACATAGAAGTTTTGAAAAAAAATTGACTTATCTTAGAAATGAAATTTGGATGAACTTATTTTACTTCTTTTCAGACATATTCCTCATTATATTCAGGAATTCAAACCATGATCAAAGAAGAAGGTTTCCTGTCTTTTTACAAAGGTCTTGGTGCGGCTGTTGCACAAATTGGACCACAAATGGGCCTCCAATTTGGATTCTTTGCTTTGTTTACAAGACTGTGGAGAGGATGGTTTGACAATCCAGATCATAAGAGGTCACATGCAGGTAGAGGAAATGGATTTAGAAAAAATGTATTTGTTGCACCTGTCAAACAATAAACAGGATTGAACTGTTATTTAATCAAGTTTGATATCTGATTGTTTACATTATGCAGTTGGGATTCTACTTCGTCAAATTTATCTCCCCATTACGCCAGTTCATTATCACTATTATAGAAATGGAAGCCATTGTAGGGATGACGCACTGCCAATTTTGCTCTTGAAAACCGATAAATTTATCCGCATAGCACCATTACGATCCTTATATGTCAGTTGTATTTTTAAAGACAAATATATCTACTTGCTAATGAGCATCAGTTAATAACCTTGTCTACATAGATTCATCTTAAAACTATTGTCTTATCTGTTGTCAGGTGGAATTTTTGGAAATTTATAAACATTTAAAAAATATCTAATTAAATATTTTGTGAAAAGACTAGATTTTTTTTAGTGGTTGAAGACTATAAACCTTAGTTATCACATACAAAAAATTATTTGTTTTCGAAGATATGCATTTTCATTATCCAACTTGAAAGACTGTCATCAAGTACTTTTAGTAAAAAAATAGCTATTCGAACACACTGTTTTTATGATTCATTAGATAGGTATTTCACTTGACCCATATATTTCATCTTTTAGTACTGTGATTTGTGTTATAAAGTCAACCTGTAGCTTTAACATATAAAAATGATAGAATCTGAAGTGAGATGATGTATCAAATATTCTTGCTTTGTACGATTTCAAGGCAAAATATTCAACTCAAACACGCCCTAACATAAAAAGGCGCACTCGATTTTCTCTTTTCAATACAATTGTTACCCATTTATAGAACTTTTTCTTGAGTTAAATAATGGAAGGGCAGACACGAAAACTACTGAACTAATAGATAAATATGTTCTCCGTACGTGGTATTTTTTCAAAAAAATCGGAGGTTATGCATTTTCTACATCCAACTTGATAGATACATATGTCGTCGACTTGATATGTAATTGTTCTGCTTAACTATGTAATAGATAAATTTAAACCTATGCAAATGGTGTTTTTAAAATAGGACAATTGTCATTTTATTTGTTTCTATTAACTTTTAATTTTTATGTTACTATAGTAAACATTACAGTAAGCATTTATCACCTTCTCTAACAAAGAGCTCCAATTCTTTAGTTCTGTTTCAACTGAGTTTCCGCCTGATTATGATCAAATGTATATTCTTTATCCATGAAATAGTAAATCCCTGTCTAAATTTTTTTTGGGGACACATTCAGATTGACAAATGAAGATATAAGCATATCTTCAGTTGCCTCACATTTTATTCAGATGATGATTCAAGTATTGCAGATCAAATATTTTGTAATTTGCATAGCTGTCAATCATGAGATAGAACTTGATTATATTGTAGTGGATTTGTCATCTAAACTTGAAAAAAGCCATGAATATAGAGCCAAATATATCTATGATAAAAAAAAATCAAGCATCTCTAAGAGTTTATTTCAGTAACTAATGTTTAGATCAGATGAAATTTAATATGTGTTTTATCATACTTACTGCTGTATTTTACAAAAAAAAACATTTTTTGTTTTGTTTGATTAATTTTTAGCTCATCTGGCGCGAAGGGCCAAGTGAGCTTTTCTCATCACTTTGGGTCCTTTGTCTGTCGTCGTCCGGTGTCATCTATCGTCGTCTGTCGCCGTCCAGCGTCGTCTGTTAACTTTTACAAAAATCTTCTCCTCTGAAACTACTAGGCCAAATTTTACCAAACTTAGCCACAATCATCATTGGAGCACTAGTTTAAAAAATGTGTCCGGTGACCGGCCAACCAACCAAGATGGCTGCCATGGCTAAAAATAGAACATAGGGGTAAAATGTAGATTTTGACTTATAACTCTGAAACCAAAGCATTTAGAGCAAATCTTAGAGGGGTATAATTGTTCATCAGGTCAATATTTATCTGCCCTGAAATTTTTAGATGAATTGGACAACCCGTTGTTGGGTTACTGCCCATGAATTGGTAATTTTAAGGAAATTTTGCTGTTTTTGGTTATTATCTTAAATACTATTATAGATAGAGATAAACTGTAAACAGTAATAATGTTCAGCAAAATAAGTACTACAAATAAGTCAGCATGATCAAAATGGTCAGTTGACCCCTTAAGGAGTTATTGCTCTTTATAGTCATTTTTTACCAATTTTTCGTAAATTTTGTAGTCTTTTACAAAAATCTTCTCCTTTGAAACCTCTGGGCCAAATTTTACCAAACTTAGCCACAATCATCATTGGAGTATCTAGTTTAAAATATGTGTCCGATGACCCAGCCAACCAACCAAGATGGCCACTATGGCTAAAAATAGAACATAGGGGTAAAATGTAGATTTCGGCTTATAACTCTGAAACCAAAGCATTTAGAGCAAATCTGAAACGAGTTGAATTGTGTATCTAGTCAATATTTATCTGCTCTGAAATTTTCAGATGAATTGGACAATGGGTTGTTGGGTTGCTGCCCCACAATTAGTAATTTTTAAAGAAATTTTTCTGTTTTTGGTTATTATCTTGAATATTAGTATAGATAGAGATAAACTGTCAACAGCCATAATGTTCAGCAAAGTAAGATCTACAAATAAGTCAACATGACCTAAATGGTCATTTGACCCCTCAAAGAGTTATTGCCCTTTATTGTCAATTTTTAACAATTTTCATTCATTTTTTGAATTTTTGTAAATTTTTACAAAATATTTTCCTCTGTGTAACTAAAGGGCCAAGTTTATTATAGATAGAGAAAATTGTAAGTAGCAAGAATGTTCAGTAAAGTAAGATCTACAAACACATCACCATCATTAAAACACAATTTTGTCATGAATTCATCTGTGTCCTTTGTTTAATACATGTATGCACATAGACCAAGGTGAGCGACACAGGATCTTGAGAGCCTCTAGTTTAATTGTTGCTACAGTTGCTACGGCCTACCTAAGGGAAGATAACTGAGATATGAGGGGAAATAATTCAGATAAAGTAACTTTACAATAGAATGTGTTGTGAATTAATATATTTTATGACGAAGCAAGAAAATTAGTCCAGTCACCCATTTATTTCTTTTCTAATTTGAAAGCATATTATAAGAGCTATCTTCTCATATTGTATCTCAAAATTCTATAGTGAAGTTTTCTTTTTGAAAAAAGCATGATCTAACTTCATTATGACATCTTAGTTTAAAAAGACTTTTATGGATTTTAATTTAAACCATCATCTAACTTAAGTAAATGAGAAAGAAATTTATTTTGTATTTGTAGGTGTAACAGAAGTCTTAGTATGTGGATCTAGTGCAGGAGCTATTGCAAAAACAATAATTTACCCTCTGGATGTTATTAAAAAGAGACTAGAAATACAGGGTTTTGAGAAAGCCAGGAAAGGTTTTGGTGCCGTAAGACATTATAATGGACTGTGGGACTGTATGATCACAATAATGAAAGAAGAGGGAAGCGTCAGAGGTCTTTATAAAGGACTTTCACCAGGGCTGATAAAAGGGGGGTTGGCAGCTGGTGCTAACTATTTAGTTTATGATCAAGTGTGTTACTTGTTAAGAAAGTATCATTCTTCTTGACAAATAGTTAGAATAATTTGATTTTAGACCTTGATTTTTTTTCAGTATTTTAGTAATCTTTTATTTTTTTTTTTATTGTAAATCTCATTTTCATAGAAAAAAGAACATATTTTGTTTCATATTGCATTGTTGTTGTTGTTGTTGTTGTTGTTTGTTGATGTTATAAACTTATGAAATGATTAGACATTTTATTGAATATATGTTCAACGAATTTGAAGTAACAAGAAACGATCTTAAAAGATACAAGATTATTTATTGTAATATTAGAAAAATCTGCATACAGGTATATATATGTATCAGAAATTAACAACTATAGGTTACTGTACAGCCTTCAACAATGAGCAAAGACCATACTGCATAGTCAGCAATAAAGGGCCCCGAAATGAAAATGTAAAACAATTCAAATGAGAAAAACTAAGAGTCTTATTTATATACAAAAAATAAACGAAAAACAAATATGTGACACCTAAACAAATGACAACCACTGAATTATAGGCTCCTGACTTGGGACAGGCACATACATATAGAATGTGACGGGGTTAAACATGTTAGAGGGATCAAAAGCCTCCCCTAACCTTTGACAGTAGTGTAACAGTACAACATAAGATCAAACTATAAAAATCAGTTGAAAAAGGCTTAACTCATCAGATGGATACAAATACATATACTGTGGATTCATTTTAATTCGTGTTAAACAAATTTTCGTGGGATTTGAAGGGCACAGAGAACCATGAATTTAAGAACACAGAGTGGAAGTGGCTGGTTACTTGTATATCCAAACAACAAAAAGACACTAATTACAGATCTGAGAGTTCTCGCACTTACTGACAGCTAGTTCAAAGCCACAAAAAAATCATGCATTTTATTCTTAGACTAAATTATCAATTAGTACACATCCAACATCCAATGGATTTAGTGTAAAGACGTCATAAACAGTCAGAGAAAAACATGACTTTGTGCAATGCCATGATTAAATTAGTTTGTTTATAATTGTAATCACTACCATGTGATCATTTAGCTTGTCAGTGCGAATACAGTTCATAAATGGTGTGCTGGACTCGTTTCTTAAATATTAGCTCACCTTGCCCAAAGGGTCAAGTGAGCTTTTCTTATCACTTGGTGTCTTGTCCGTGGTCCATAGTTGTCGTATGTCGTTAACTTTTACAAAAATCTTCTCCTCTGAAACTAATAGGCCAAATTTAACCAAACTTTGCCACAATCATCATTAGGGTATCTAGTCTAAAACTGTGTCTGGTGACCTGACCAACCAACCAAAATGGGCCGCCATGGCTGAAACTAAAGCATTTAGAGCAGATTCGGCATGGGGGTAAAATTGTTTATTAGGTGAAGATCTATCTGCCCTGAAATTGTCAGATGAATCGGACAACCCATTGTTGGGGTGCTGTCCCTGAATTGGTAATTCTAAGGAAATTTTGCCGTTTTTGGTTATTATCTTGAATACTATTATAGATAGAGATCAACTGTACACAGCAATAATTTTCAGCCAAGTGAGATCTACAAATAAGTCAACATGACCAAATTGGTCAGTTGACCCCTTAATGAGTTATTGCCCTTTATAGTAAATTTTTAACAATTTTTCGTAAAGTTTTGTAATCTTTTGCAAAAATCTTCTTTAAAACTACTGAGACAAATTTAACTAAACTTGTCCACAATCATCATTAAGGTATCTAGTTTAAAAAAAATGTGTCATATGACCATGCCCGCGAACCAAGATGGCCGACATGACTAAAAATAGTACATAGGGTAAAATGCAGTTTTTGGGTAATATCTCTACAAGCAAACTTTGTAAGCATTTAAAGCAAATCTGACAGGATACAATTGTCATTAGGTCAAGATCTATCTGCCCTGAAATTTTCAGAACAATCGTGTAATCCGTTGATGGGTTGCATAAAGGAGTAGGGTGGTAAGGGCCAATTTTGGCCTCAAATTTCAGGTTCATCTGATGAAAGATTTTGGACACTTTTTAAACACTTTTAAAAGTGTCTATTTCAGTTGATTCAATTAGTCTCTGTGAAAGATTTTAACTAATCAAGTCATTTAAAACGTTCCGATTCAAGCTTAAATATGGAAAAATCTATCAAATATGCCAAAAAATGTCATTTTTCAGATGGTTTTTGTCGACATAGGGATAGTGATCCGGTGGCGGCTGCGTTAGCTAACTTCTTAAAAGCTTTATATTTTAGAAAGTGGAAGACCTGGATGCTTCATACTTTGTATATAGATGCCTCATGTTACGAAGTTTATGTCAGTCACATGTTCAATGTCCTTGATCTCATTTTCATGGTTCAGTGACAACTTGAAAAAAAAGTTAATATTTTTTGTAATGTTAAATTCTCTCTTATTATAAGTAATAGGATAACTATATTTGGTGTGTGTTTACCTTGCAAGGTCCTCATGACCGTCAGACAGTTTTCACTTGACCTCGACCTCATTTCATGGATCAGTGAACAAGGTTAAGTTTTGGTGGTCAAGTCCATATCTTGGATACTATAAGCAATAGGTCTAGTATATTCGGTGTATGGAAGGACTGTAAGGTGTACATGTCCAACTGGCAGGTGTCATCTGACTTTGACCCCATTTTCATGGTTCAGTGGTTATAGTTAAGTATTTGAGTTTTGGTCTTTTTTCTACTACTATATGCAATAGGTCAACTATATTTGGTGTATGGAAATATTTTATGATCTATTTATCAGTCGCGCAGGTTTTATTTGACCTTGACCTCATTTTCACGGTTCATTGATCAGTATTAAGTTTTTGCGTTTTGGTCTGTTTTTCTTATCCTGTATGCAATGCGTCTACTATATTTGGTATATGGATTGATTTTAAGGTGTACATATATAGTTGACAGGTGTCATCTGACCTTAACCTCATTTTCATGGTTCAGTGGTCAAAAGTTAAGTTTTTGAGTTTTTGTCTTTTTTTCTAATACTTTATGCCATAGGTCAACTATATTTAGTGTATGGAAATATTTTATGATCTTTATGTCAGTCGGGCAGGTTTTATTTGACCTTGACCTCATTTTCTTGGTTCATTGAACAGTGTTAAGTTTTTGTGTTTTGGTCTGTTTTTCTTAAACTATAAGCAACAGGTCAACTGTATTTGTTGTATGGAAGAATTGTTAGCTGTACATATCTGCCTGGCATTGTTCATCTGTCCTTACCTCATTTTTATGGTTCATTGGTCAATGTTTAGTTTTCTTGGTTAATGTTAAGTTTATGGGACAGTGTAATAAAGCTTTACATTTAGGACTATCAACATAATATCAATGATTAGTTAAGAAGTCGAGACATTTCAGCATGTTCACTCTTGTTGTCAAAAATAAAAGTGGCCGCATCCGTGCCCATCTCAACTTTTATATATGTTTTGTATTATCATCAAATACAACTTACATTTCAATATTAAGAATGAACACAAATGCGGCCACTTTCATTTAAGACGACAACCGTCTAAAGATCTATAAAATTTAACTGAAATGCTAAAATTGTGAAGATTTCAGTAATTTAGCATGACTTAATGGTGCTAGTGCCCGATATATGTGCATTTTATTGTCAAAACAGCCCATATTTATGCAGCAGAAGCATTCTACATTCCAACAAATAACTAAAAGCTTATATTTTAACAATTTTGTAAAACTGCTATACTTTGGGGGAAAAAAGGGGTATTACTGGACCTACTCCATTTGTAAATTTTTATAAAATACTTTCCACTGTAACTACTAGGCCAAGTTGATTATAGATAAAGATAATGAATGTTCAGTGAAGTAAGATCACCATCATCAAAACAGTTTTGTCATGAATCCATCCGTGTCCTTTGTTTAACATGCAATTTTAACAATTTAGAGCCTCTAGTTTGGATTGCAAGTTTTGGTCGTTGGTTCTCTACCATCTATAAAGCTTCATCAAGCGATAATCTGGCCGACATGATATATGCAAAAGGTTGAAAGTGGCACCAACAACTAATTTACAATTTCAGCTGTACTTTTTGCTGCTAGATTTCTAGCACGAAACACGTATATAGATATTTACATTAATGTTTGTAAAAAAATCACATGGATTATAATAAATGAGAGAACATCTATGTAGCGCAAAGATATTATCAAGATGCTTAATTACAGCCGATCTTATTGAGTGTGTAGCCAAACGTAATATCTTTGGTTAGCTTGCTTGTTAGTCGAACCGTTAAGTCATTGTAAGTTAGGTAAACTATCCTACTTTAAGAGTAGACTTGTCCGAAAGATAACCAATCTGTCGGTTGGACTAAGCTACTTCGAAAGGAGGGTAGTATACCCGACATAATATTGACTTAACAGTTCAGATAACAAGCAAGCTTACCAAAGATATTACCTTTGGATGCATACTCAATGAAATAGTCTGTTCTTGATTGACAACATATATGTTACTAATCACTAAAAGAGGGACGAAAGATACCAAAGGGACAGTCAAACTCATAAATCTAAAACAAACTGACAACGCCATGGCTAAAAATGAAAAAGACAAACAGAAAAACAATAGTACACATGACACAACATAGAAAACTAAAGAATAAACAACACGAACCCCACCAAAAACTAGGGGTGATCTCAGAAATGATTCAAAATGTGGCGAGTATGTAACTGTTGAACACATATATACCATCGAAGTTGAGATAAGGTATACACCAGATACAGACAAGTCCGTCTCATATTGTGAATTGCATGTCAAAATTGATAATGTGAGTCGGTCGAAAACAAAACTTTATGAAAAAAAGAAGATTTCAGCTTCCCTATTGTGAACTTTCTATTTTTAAGTATCAATATTCCGGCAGCGCCTGATTACGGAGTATACATTTCTTAATTGATATGATAATCCAGGACTTTTATTTCCTATTATGATTTTCGGATAGAAGGTTGCGGCTCACAAGGAAGATATTACACAAAGAGGTAAAAGTGGTGAAGTTGAAATCATTCCTTAAAAGTTACGATAAAAAAATCGTTACGAAACATCCGTTTCACAGATGATAGCGGATATGTTCCTTGTGTTCCTTATGTCGTAACTGCAATCCCGTCCACTTTTCTAAAAAATGACTTACAGAATTGAGACTTATTAACGGATTTGTACGAACATGAGCAACACGATGGGTGCCACATGTGGAACAGGATCTGCTTACATGTCCGGAGCACATGAAATCACCTAGTTTTTGGTGCGGTTCGTTTAGCTCAGTCTATTTCATATGTTATGTTTTTTGTATTAGTGTTTGTTTGTTCGTCTTTTTTCATTTTTTATCCTGGGCGTTATCCATTTATTTGTGACTTATGAGTTGAATGTCTATTTAGTACCATTCGTCTCTCTTCAGGCAATATTTTTTTAGATACATTCTCTTTCGTGTGCGCTCTTCTATTTGAATTGTTTTCCGGTCCAATTGAAGTATTTGGTCCATTTATATGTACGTTCCTGCCAAGTTATGAATTTAAATAATGATGTGTTCCCCAATTGAGTAATTGTTGGATTGTTGCTATATGTACATTACAGTGATTGTCGAATAGTCAACATGAAAATTTTTCTAGATTCTTTGACAATATTTTCTTTTTATTTTTGGAAACTTGACAATTAGATTTTATTTTTGACACCAACCAAAAAATTTTGCCACAAACTCTGCTAGGAGTCAACTGAAAATCGCAGTGAGGTGAAGGAAATGTTAGCGATATCCTTACTTTGAGATGAGTAACACAGAACAAAAAAAACTCTTTCCCTTTGGTTTCATAAATGTTACACATGTACCATGTCCAATTAAAAAGAATAAAGTTAAAATACATGTTTTTTTCAATTTATTTCTATTCATAGATTTTGATAAACAAAAGGTCAAAAATTCAGTTCCATATTTTTAATTTTTGTCTATGAAAAAACGCCCTTCTGGACACCCGTACATGGTACCCTTATAGTCATTTTTCATACACATGTGCCAGTTAGGCCATTTCTTTGGGAACAATGTATATACTCCTTCGGATACTTTCTGGATCTTCCATTCGCCTTCCGCACCTGGCTTTGATTTGGTCGACTGAATCAAACCGTCTCGTGTATCTGTCATGTAAACATACCATTCATTCCATTTCTTTGATGTTATGTAGAAATATGGTTCGTTTGCACGGATGCGTTCAAAATTGAATTTGTGACTATTACCGAAAGATATGGTTCTGTGAATACCATGCAGTTGACCCTTTGCGTCCGACCCCATAGCTACATACCACCGAGGCCATTCTTCAGGACGTAGAGAGAAAGAGCTAGCTGTACAATCTACTTCATCACAGAAGTTAAGTTCGTGTGATTCTACTGCAAGTACGAACAATGTCACAACTGCGAGAATGGATAATACTCTAGCCATTATGTGTGCTGGAAAAGCTGAAATGAAAATGTGAAATTAGTTTCGTCAGAATAAAATAAGAATGTCTCCCAAGTACACGTATGCTCCATCCGCACCAACATTTTCTATGTTCAATGAACCGTCAAAATGGGGTAACATCTCTAATTTGGCGATCATATCATAAGGAACATGTGTACCAAGTTTCAAGATTGAACTTCAACTTCACCAAAAACTACCTCAACCAAAAACTTTAACCTGAAGCGGGACAGACGGACACATGCACAGAACAGAAAACGTAATGCCCATAAATGGGGCATACAAATAGGATATACCGCTGTGGCACTTGAAAATAATAAGACCAATCACAGAAAGGTTAAAACAATAATAAACATTATACAGAAAACTCAAGACTGAGCAACACAAACCCCACCAAAAACAGGTGCCCCGGAAGGGTAAACATGTCATGCTCCACATACTATATCCGTTGTGTTGCTCAAGTAAATAATTACAACTGTTAACTTTGCTGATGTGTTATGTATAATGATAACATGATAACAGTTGGAATCAATTCTTTTATCTGTTCAGATCAGTCAGAATGATCCGACAAAGCACCGTCAAAAACCGTTCCAGAACAAAATTTCTGCCCATCAACTACTAGTATTTTAATGTTAGAACTTCAGAATTTCTGCTATAGAAGAAATTTGAAAAAAACTGTCTTGATCTTTTCAAGGGTAAATGTGTGCGATTGTACCGATGATTATGATTATTTTTGATAATAGTATAGGTTTCCTCATTACAAATAATTCTAAAGCAATAACGGTAAAACAACTCTTATATATATTTCTATTATTTTTATCGAAAAATAATAGAAATAATTTAAGTTATGTACATGAAGCGATACGTTATACGCTGTTCTATAAAAAAAAATATTTTGTTACGGTCAATTGGAGAAAGTAATTGTTGGCATACTTTAATCAATTTTTAAGGTTCATCATAACCTTTTGGCTAATGTGGCCGTATTTACACCACAAATTTACTCTGAGTACAGACAAATCTATTCACCTGCACTTGAAAGTTTTAAGGGATGACAGGAACTAGATATATAAATTGTAACTGCATTTTATGTTTTGGAAAATTATAAACTTTACTAGATTTTGCTATCAAGTTTTTTTGGTTCCTGCAGAAGGTGCCAAAATAAACCAAGTCGGGAAAGAGGTTTGAGAATCTCCCCTCATATAATACATGTTGTGAGTAGTATTGATTTAAATGGACAATATAGATGGACAATTGACATCTGCTACGGGGCGCCGAATGGGACTCTTGTGGTTTTGTACTCAAAATTCAATTTTGTACGGACAAAAGTGACTTTTGTTCAACAAAAATAAGTTCAGTTTAACAAAATTTGTATCATACTACAAATTTAAAATTTTGTCATACAAAATTATCTATCAGCGGACAAAAGTCACTTTTGTCATGACAAAATTCATTTTTGTTACACAGACTTGAATTTTGTTACCTAATTTGAAAATTGGGCGACAAAAGTCAATTTTGTATTCAAATTAGTTTAGTTTGGTTTCTGTGAACTAATTTGCATACAAAATCGACTTTTGTTACACAAAATTGACAAAAATGAATTTTGTCTCAACAAAATTGACAAAATTGACTTTTGTCTCAACAAAATTGACAAAATTGACTTTTGTCTCAACAAAATTAACAAAATTGAATTTTGTCTCAAAATTGATTTTTGTCTCACGAAGGTCAATTTTGTCTCACGAAAGTCAATTTTGTCTCATAAAAGTTAATTTTGTTGTTACAAAATTGAATTTTGTCGTCACAAAATTGACTTTTGTCTCAACAAAATTGACAAAATTGACTTTTGTCTCAACAAAATTAACAAAATTGACTTTTGTCTCAACAAAATTAACAAAATTGACTTTTGTCTCAACAAAATTAACAAAATTGACTTTTGTCTCAACAAAATTGATTTTTGTCTCAACAAAATTGACAGAATTGACTTTTGTCTCAACAAAATTAACAAAATTGACTTTTGTCTCAACAAAATTGAATTTTGTCTCACAAAAATCAATTTTGTCTCACAAAAGTCAATTTTGTCTCACAAAAGTCAATTTTGTCTCACAAAAGTCAATTTTGTCTCACAAAATTGAATCTTACCTCACACAATTGACTTTTGTGATTTAATTTCCATATCAGGTAACAAAAGTCAATTTTGTATGCAAATATGTTTATATTTGCATACCTTTTAGACAAAATTGACTTTTGTCATGACAAATATGAATTTTGTCTACAAAAATGAATTTTGTCATGACAAAAATTAATTTTGTCTACACAAATGAATTTTGTCATCACAAAATTGAAGTTCTCACAAAACAAGTCTGTAGCACATAGTTTTGTAAGACAAAAATGATTTTGTTATGACAGAATTGAATTTTGTACAAAACCACAAGAGTCCCATTCGGCGCCCCGTATGTATGATTAAAAACATTAAAATAAAGCGAATCCCATTCTAATTAGATATAGGAAGATGTGGTATGAGTGCCAATGAGACAACTCTCCATCCAAATAAAAATTTACAAGATTAAACCATTATAGGTCAATGTACGGCCTTCAACACGGAGCCTTGGCTTACACCGAACACCGACACGCTATAAAGGGCCCCAAAATTATTAGTTTAAAACCATTCAAACGAGAAAACCAACGGTCTAATTATATAAAAAAAACGAGAAACGAGAAGCGCTTATAAATTACATAAACAAACGATAACTACTGTACATCAGATTCCCGACTTAGGACAGGTGCAAACATTTGCAGCGGGATTAAACGTTTTAATGGTACCAAACTTTCTCCCTTTTTCTGAAACAATAGTATAACATCACAATATAGAAAAACACATTTGTAATCGTAAAATTTTACAACGATATATACCAGTTTGTTTAAAAAATAAATACATAAAACAAAATTACCATATGAACAGAAAGTGCTTTAAAAACTTGACGATATATTGAAGTGCAATATCAAATAATCAACTGCGCCATGAGCGCATGATACGCCAATCGCGTTTTCGAAGAATAAAGTTCAATCACTTCTCAATGTCAAATCAGAAATTCACGAAACTTGAAAGGGAGCTTACGTCGACAGATATAAACAATTCACCAAAGTTTAAATAGAACTACTGTAAGCAGTTTTAGTTATTGTCCGAAAACGGGAAAATCTCCCCATTTTAATAAATAAAAACCCCAGAACTCGGAAACGTAAAATCTAAAATTATAAAAAACATAAACGAGCTCAGGTCAATAGATATAAACAATCCACCAAATTTTATTCAAATTTGTTAAAGCGTTTTTGAGTTAAATGTCCGACATGGTGATGATGGACAGACGGACGGACGGACAACGGTATACCGTAAACGGGCGTACAAAAAAGGAAACAAGACATTACACTGTAAGTAAACAAAACAGTTTCGTACAATCCACACCTGTAACTTATAAATGAGGTCTGTATAGGGTTTTGATTGCCTTAATGGCTCATTTAACAAATAAGAAAATAAATTTACCCCTTAATTTTGTAAAACTATCATTTGCCGTTATTTTAATGCAAATGAAATAAAATAAATAAATAATTGATGTACGGTCTTTTTATCAGTCCGTTTCCATTGCAATTTGGTTACTAACCCCAACATCCCCTTCAATATCGTTATCAAAATGTTCCAATCTCTTTAAAAACCCTCAATCCTAAATTATGATCTTCCTATTTAATATATAGGATTTTTTTTCCTCTGACACAAGTGCCTGTAATTAAGAAATGTTTGACTTTAGAATCGAGATTTTTTTTTAATATCAAATGTAAAGAAATAAATGAAAACGAAAAAATGAAATTTAAAGTACAACTTACCAGTGCGAAAGTTTTCCCCAATCTAAAGAAGTAGTGGCCAGACGAGGTTTAAATACCCAAGTCTGGACATTCAATTTGAGTCTCAAGCACGAGAAAAACGTTCCCCGCGAAAAGTGAACAAACAACCTAGCTATATATAATACATGTATCTAAAAATAAACCAAGGAGCATTTACAATGACCCGTTAACGTCACAATATCAGTCTGAATATTTAACTATCATTTAAGTTGAACATTTAATTTAAACAAAATATTGGCTATGAGAATTATCTCTCTTTGGTTAAAAACTTTGATTGATAAGAGCTATTTGTAAATTACGTATATCTGCTCATAAGCTTCAAATTGAATTTGGTCGTTTTTCTAATATTCCACAAAATGATGAATTTTCAAAAAGTACTCCTCTGGCTGTTGTGAAGATAAAATCCTTTTTTTTCTGTAACTTCATGTGAAAAATTTAACTCGGATAGAGACACCTGTCCTAAGTCAGGAATCTGATGTACAGTAGTTGTCGTTTGTTTATGTAGTTTATACATGTTTCTCGTTAACGTTTTTTATATAGATAACACAGTGGGGTTTCCTGTTTGAATGGTTTTACACTTGTAATTTTAGGGCCCTTTATAGCTTGTTGCTCGGTGTGAGCCAAGCTTACGTGTTGAAGGCCGTACCATGACCTATAATGGTTTACGTTCATAAGTTGCTTTTTGTGTGGAGAGTTGTCTCATTGGCACTCATACCACATCTTCCTATACCTATGAGATGCTCTCTTTGACTTTGTTTGCCCTAAAATACATAACTTTACTTTACTAAACATATTTATAAATTTATATATTTACAATCAGGTTCTTAAAGCTATTGGAACATTTATTCAAATCAATTTGAGTTAAATGTATTAATTTCTCATATACTGTAAAGCAAGGCCAGTTTTATTTTTTACACTCAAATTGTATCGAAATTGTGTATGTATATTCTATGTATCTATGCTAATCCATGTTCTTTTTACTTATACTTGTATTCTCTATATGCCCCCTTTCCCTTTGTGGGCCTTGTATTCTCTGTATGCCCCCTTTCCCTTTGTGGGCCTTGTATTCTCTATATGCCCCCTTCCCTTTGTGGGCCTTGTATTCTCTGTATGCCCCCCTTTCCCTTTGTGGGCTTTGTATTCTCTGTATGCCCCCTTCCCTTTGTGGGCCCTGTATTCTCTGTATGCCCCCTTCCCTTTGTGGGCCTTGTATTCTCTGTATGCCCCCTTCCCTGTGTCGGCCTTGTATTCTCTGTATGCCCCCTTCCCTTTGTTGGCCTTGTATTCTCTGTATGCCCCCCTTCCCTTTGTGGGCCTTGTATTCTCTGTATGCCCCCTTCCCTGTGTGGGCCTTGTATTCTCTGTATGCCCCCCCTTCCCTTTGTGGGCCTTGTATTCTCTGTATGCCCCCCTTCCCTGTGTGGGCCTTGTATTCTCTGTATGCCCCCTTTCCCTTTGTGGGCCTTGTATTCTCTGTATGCCCCCTTTCCCTTTGTGGGCCTTGTATTCTCTGTATGCCCCCTTCCCTTTGTGGGCCTTGTATTCTCTATATGCCCCCTTCCCTTTGTGGGCCTTGTATTCTCTGTATGCCCCCTTTCCCTTTGTGGGCCTTGTATTCTCTGTATGCCCCTTTCCCTTTGTGGGCCTTGTATTCTCTGTATGCCCCCTTCCCTTTGTGGGCCTTGTATTCTCTGTATGCCCCCTTCCCTTTGTGGGCCTTGTATTCTCTGTATGCCCCCTTTCCCTTTGTGGGCCTTGTATTCTCTGTATGCCCCCTTCCCTTTGTGGGCCTTGTATTCTCTGTATGCCCCCTTCCCTTTGTGGGCCTTGTATTCTCTGTATGCCCCCTTCCCTTTGTGGGCCTTGTATTCTCTATATGCCCCCCTTTCCCTTTGTGGGCCTTTTATTCTCTGTATGCCCCCTTCCCTTTGTGGGCCTTTAATTGGTAATAAAATATATTTTATCTTATATCAACTTGTCCAAATCGGGGGTGCTTTTGTGTACTTTTCTTATGTTTTTGACGGTTTGTAAGACAGTTAAAGTTCAATGATTTAGTTAATATCGACATTAAAAGACATCTCCACCTTCGGGCTTGGGGATCTAAACATCCCTTTTTGTTTAAAGGTCTTTTAATATCAATATTAACTTTATAATATCTAGTCAAAATTGAGCTTGTATCTTTTTCAAATTCAAATACTTTATTTCCATATAAATAAAAAAAAAAACATGATATGTGACCAACATAACATATGTACAAAAAAAAAACCAAAACAATTACAATATCAAAATAGCAGTTCAAATTATTGGTTTGGGTCTCCCGTCCTCAGTTCTAATGACTGTCTTATAAAGGAAACTGTATTTTGAATTTGACTGTGAGATGTGGGGTTTAGTAAAGTTTAGCATGTCATCTTTAGCAGTATCATGGGCTTTCCACTCAGAATTGATTTTCTTGGAGTCGATTTTTTCTTCTTCTTTAACGGTCATTTTAGGGCATCTGAGCAAGAAGTGTTTTTTGTCCTCTATCTCATTACAGAATTTGCAGTACCTCTGATCTCTAGGGATCTTGAGATGTCTACCCTTTTCTATTAAAAGAGTGTGTTCGCTAATTCTGAGTTTAGTTAATAGTTTTCTGGAGTCAGAATGGTTATGTTTTAGGTAGATTTCTTGTTTTAAGTTTTTTAACTTTACTACACAATCAGCAAAAAATTATATATTTATAATCAGGTTCTTTAAGTTATTGGAACATTTATTCAAATCAATTTGAGTTAAATGTATTAATTTCTCATATACTGTAAACCAAGGCCAGTTTTATTTTTTACAGTCTAATTGTATCGTAATTGTGTATGTATATTCTATGTATCTATGCTAATCCATGTTCTTTTTGCTTATACTTGTATTCTCTATATGCCCCCTCCCTTTCCCTTTGTGGGCCTTTAATTGGTAATAAAATATATTTATCTTATATCAACTTGTCCAAATCGGGGGTGCTTTTGTGTACTTTTGTTATGTTTTTGACGGTTTGGAAGACAGTTAAAGTTCAATGATTTAGTTAATATTGACATTAAAAGACATCTCGACCTTCAGGCTTGGGGATCTAAACATCCCTTTTTGTTCGAAGGTCTTTTAATATCAATATTAATTTTATAATATCTAGTCAACATTGAGCTTGTATCTTTATCAAATTCAAATACTTTATTTCCATATAAATAAAAAAAAAAACATGATATGTGACAAACATAACATATATACAAAAATAAACAATTACAATATCAAAATAGCTGTTCAAATTATTGGCTTGGGTCTCCCGTCCTCAGTTCTAATGACTGTCTTATAAAGGAAACTGTATTTTGAATTTGACTGTGAGATGTGTGGTTTAGTAAAGTTTAGCATGTCATCTTTAGCAGTATCTTTCCACTCAGAATTGATTTTCATGGAGTCAATTTTTTCTTCTTCTTTAAAGGTCATTTTTAGGGCATTTGAGAAAGAAGTGTTTTTTGTCCTCTATCTCATTACAGAATTTGCAGTACCTCTGATCTCTAGGGATTTTGAGATGTCTACCCTTTTCTATTAAAAGAGTGTGTTCGCTAATTCTGAGTTTAGTTAATAGTTTTCTGGAGTCAGAATGGTTATGTTTTAGGTAGATTTCTTGTTTTAAGTTAATCTAAATATTTTTGTATAGGAAAATTTTATTACTTTCATTTACTAGTAAGTCATTAATCTTATTTTCCAATAGATTATTAAAAACGACATTGCAATTAGATTAAAATGTAGTTGGCTTTTTTTTATGTTATTTGTGGCTATACTTGTATCTTGTACATTTTTAATCATTTCTGGATTAATCAGATATCAGTAAGGTATAAGTATACCATGTATATATTCCTTCTGAGTGCATTTTTTTTTTTACACATTTTAGAAATCTCTTTTAATAAAGGGTTTACATTTTGAATTTCCAAACGGGAAAAGTATAGCAATGTTTGTGAGAGTTTATACTCTTCAATAGGGAGGCGACCAAGCTCTGTTTGTGTAGCTATATTTGACGACGATTTTCTAACCCAGAGTATATGTTACAGAATGAAAGGTGGACTTTTTAGTTAGACTTTTTTATAAAGCTAGGTTCACACTGCCGATCAGATCAACTCGACCAAGCCCGATCAAGCCAAATAACGTGATCGGGAGACAGGTCTGACTCAATCGACAAGAATGTTCGGGATAGTCTACCTTGCTCGTCATCGATCTGACTTTCTACTCGAGAGTTTTTGACATGTCAAAAACCTTCGAGTAAGGAAAGAGAAGCAAGTCACTCGAAAAGAGATCGAGATTTCGTTGAGTAGCGGTCGAATTGATTGGGAAAAGACCGTGTAGAGATCGAGTTCGGTCAGAATACAAAAATGTTACCGATAAGTACTCGATCATTTCGACCTTTGCTCGACTGTTGTCCGATCATTTCCAGATTAACTCGACCAATGCCCGATCGCTTCCAGATCACTGCGATTTGTATATTTATTTTACCAACTCGACCAATATCCGATCCCTTCGCGACAACATTCGACCACTCTTCGATCTCTACTCGACCATACACGAGAACACATGACTGCTACACGATTTTCTAAATGTTTGTGCAGATCTGATTAACTTTCATAACTCTACTTCTGCAAAAATATATTGGCAACATTATTTTTAACTGTACAAAAATTCCTCCATGTACAGTACGTGTCTTTACTTTTGCAAGGAGAGGTAACATTTTTAAAGAGAGGCAAAAGACACCAAAGGAACAATCAAACTCAAAGGTCGAAAACAAACCGACACAGCCATTGCGAAAAACGATGAGAAGACAAACAACAGTCCACATAACATAGAAAACTAAGAACTTAGCAACACGTGACCCAACAAAACCTGGGAAAATCTCAAATGTTCCGGAAGGGAAGAAAATCCTGCAATTTTGGCACCGGCGGATTTTTCAAATATTAAAGTAATTGTGCAACAATATTCATTGTTAGACTACTGATGACTAAGTTATCTTTCGAAGTTGGTTTATAAGATTATCAGGATTATATTTTACCTGTTTTCTGTTTTGTCTGTCCGTATTTTCCGTTTGTCAAGAAATGTTTGTAGTATAAAAAATGAAGATGTGTTACAATTGCCAATGAGACAGCGCTTCAAAGAACACCAAAATGACACCGAAAATATCAATAACAACTTTAGGTCACCTTACAGTATTTTTTTTTTCATTCGAACTTTTTGACGTAATTTCACACAAAAATGAGACGAAATATAAATATTATTTATTTGGTGCGTATTTCTTTCTAACAGTAACAAAACAAACTTCAGCGAACACATGTTTTGATCATTTGTTTCTAACATACTTTTGCAAGTTTGCATAAACTATACACTCGCTGCAAATGCGTCTACAGTTTGTCGTTCGTCGTTTGTTAGTTCAAACGATGCATTTCCTTTTAACTTTAACATTAAATCAATAATCTTAACGTGTTCTTGCTTTCATAACTCAACATATTTTCTAAAATTACTCAAAATTTCAATCTATAACCAAACGATGCATTTGTTTCTACTTCTGTAACGTTGAACAAACTATAACAAACGGCACACCGTCGTCGCATTTCCTTCTAACCAAAATTTTGTAAACGTTGTGTCGCATTTGTTGCTATTTTCTAGACGCTACAAAAGTATAGAAACAAATATATCGTTTAAAAAGTCTTTACTGACCCTATTTGAACCTGTAATGCATGCTCATGTTATTGGTTAACAGACTTTTTACAAACGTAGAAACAAATACTTCGTTTAATCAGGTTGAAGTAAGAAACGACAAACTGCAAACGCATTTTTAGCGTATGCATAGTGTGTCAAAGTTTATGTAAACTTTGCAAACGTATATTTGAAAGAAATTATTAAAACATGTGCGCGCTTAGCCGTTTGCATCGTTTGTGCGTACGGACGGACGGACAAGGGTAACACTTAATGCCCACGTCAAAGCGGCGGGTAATAAAAAATTCGAACGTTTTTACACAAAAAATGTGCATACCCGACCAATTCCCGACTATCCCTACGACCCATAAACGATCAGATCGATCTGGTCTGGTCGGGATCAGGCTGAGATCGTGAATATTTGATTTGGTCTAGCTAGTCGAGTTAATATCGTTTAAAGATCGTGAATTGATCGGAATTATCGAATAAGTATTCATTTTGTTGTCGTAATGTAGTCGTGATGGAGTCATTAAGGAGTCGTGAATGGTCGAGTAAAGGTCGTGTACAGTCGGATGGCGGTCGGGTAGAAGTCAACAGGCCCGATCAAGAATTACGTTGAGCTTGGTCGTGGAAATTTGAGCAATCGGGATCATCGAGTTGATCTGATCGGCAGTGTGAACCTAGCTTAAAGGATAACTTATCAACTGTCTGATTAGTTTTCTTAGCTCTCTCTTTACACGGGTGTCATTCGGTTTAACGAGAGAAATGATCGTGAAAGAATATCTAACGGTGGTCAAGTATTGCGAGACGATCGTGAAAGCTCTGGTACCGGATCGTGACAGAATTTTAATGTAAATTCTAGGCCAGAATCTGTGAAAAAATCGCTTAATTTTCAAAACGCGGAACAAATCCGCACAAAAAAAATATTTGTCAAAATGGTTCAACTTCCTCAACATTACTGTGCAATAAGATAAAGAAAATATGCAGTACTTTACGAAAAAACACAAAAGGCGCAATGCATGTCTGTGGAAATAATTAGAAAAAAACACGCTGTTCGTACCTATAATGGTCATATTTCAATATATCATGATATATTTGAAATTTAAACTTTGGTGTATCTGATAGTACAGTAAAATAAAAGTATGTTCTTCCATTAAAAGCGTTAATTTGTTTACGAAAATCTTGAATTTCTTTGAATTTTCATCAAACTTGATCGTGAAAGATCAGGCAACGTATTATTTTGATCGTGAAAGATAATGCGTGACCAGACTTAATAGTAGTAATCAGAAATCAATATTTCTTTTACCATTTTATATATCTGCAACTGGTTGAAACCTGTAACTATTTTGATAAGAATGAACATTAAAGCTATTATTTTTTTTTAATTCAACACTTTACATCGAAAGTTAAAAAACAACTAAAAACGTGTCTAAATCAGTGTGACAAATTCAGCTCTGAGAATTGGTTTTTCGAAAAACTAAGGAACTATTTTCTTGTCCCAGGAATAGATTACCGTAGCCGTATTTGGCACAACTTTTTGGAATTTTGGATCCTCTATGCTCTTCAACTTTGTATTGTTTGGCTTTATAACTATTTTGATATGAGCGTCACTGATGAGTCTTATGTAGACGAAACGCGCGTCTGGCGGCGTACTAAATTATAATCCTGGTACTTTTGATAACTAGTACAATTCAGGCAGACCGCCACTTTTTAGCCAATAATATGGGTATGCAACGTTACTCAAAAATATTAACCATCAACCAAAAACTTACAGCAAAAACAGCATCTTTCATGAACAATTTGAGATTGAACGATAACCAACATTTTGTGCAACAGTACTTTCTTAAGTTCTATTTGTCTTTATATACAACGTAGCAGATGTCAACTGATTTCCAATGAAATAACTATGTACTACAGACTAAAGAATACCAGAGCGCAAATGCTGAAATGTCTCGTCTGCTTTACTTATGATAGTATATTTGTTCAACGTCTGTAATATTAAGGGTTTTACTAGAAGAGTCCAATACGCTTAAGATTGTCAATGATTCATAAAAAGAGGTCAATGTCAGATGAACCATACCATAAAGATCTCTACAAACATTCCGTACACCAAATATAGCTGTTCCGATCCTCACAGTACCTTAGGAACTGACAAATGTAAAAGTTAGGTTTGGTCAATTAATTTGGAACATAAGGTCGAAGTATATGAACCCTGACCGACAGCCAGACATAGACATCTTACTATCATTCAAAATATCAAATACAATTGACGTCATATATGAAACATGCAGACAGACATGTACACCATACACCAAATACCGTGGCGCCATAGCATACAGGTATAAAAGGCCAAACAACATATAACGAAAATTGCCAAATGATGCATGATAATGAGGTCAATGTTATTTGAAACCTTGCAGAAGTAAAAAATGTACACCTTACAAATTCTATGAGTTTGACTCTCCCTCTGGTATATTTCGTCCCTCTTTTATGAAACACATCAACAACTGTGACGACAACCACTTAACAAAAGGTTCCTGACTTGGGGAAGATGTAAACAAATGCAGCGAGTTTCAAAGTTTCATCAGGCGCGAAATTTCGCTCTAACCTGAAAAAATAGTGTAACATTAAATAATACAAAGGTACATTTGTGCAAATGATATTAACTGAATGTATAATAACCAAAGCAACAGAAATGACAGATGACAAAGGGCCAGGGTGAACTAGAGCTATCACATGTTGTGACTGTCCACCATCTGTCATCCATCATCTATAACTGACCTTTTCTTTGAAACTAAGACGTCAAATTCAACTAAACGTTGCCAAAATCATTTTGGGGTATTTGATATAAAAATATATGTACTTTGATCCCCATGTCAACAAAGGCAAACCACAAATGAAACATAAGGGGTAAAATACAAATATTTTCTTTCTTAATTTTTTTTTCTTCGATTTTGATAAACATTAATCTGGCCTATTCTGTTGGTAAAACATTTTCTTGCTTCATCTTCACATGATTCAGCAGGTACGACATGTATTATGTAAACTTTATGTCAGTCTTCGCTTGCTTGCCACCTAAAATAAAATAATATGCATACAAAAAGAAGATGAGACAACTCTGCACAATAGACAAGAATTAATTAGACTCGAACTCGAATTGTCTCTTTGTTTTGATTTTACGAAGTGCAGGACCCAATTATGGATACATACTTGACCGTTGAAAGTCAAGATAAGGTCATATACATTTTACTGAAATATTAAGTTTTCGAAAACCTTGTAGAATAAGAATATTTGAATATTCAAAGATGACAGACCATTAATACTAGGTTAAACCAGACGCTATTTTCGTCTATTTAACACTCACCGGTGGCATGTAAATAAAAAAGTGGAATGACTTATAAAACATGAAGCTGAATAGCATTGAAAATTCAATAAGACATTTCTATTAGTACCAGAAAATTGTGTTATTTTAATAAGTATAAAACCAAGTTACATTTTTAACCCATACCTTAAACATCAATCTAATTAAAAACCGATCTCGCATCGCTCCAGTTTTCTATCGCGACATATCTGAAAACGGGAGCGATGAGAGATCGGTTTTATATTAGATTGCTGAAACATCATTTCATTTAAAATATTACCTAAGCTGTCGAGACATATCCTCATTTCCCCATTTTGCACAACCATTATTTAGGTATCGATTTTTCATGTGCACCACGATAGCTGTTACTAGTGGATAAGAACTGACTGTGCTCCCTTCCGGAACACACGAAATCATCCCGGATTTTTGAAGGGATAAGTGTTACCCAGTCTTAAATTTTTTGTGTTATGGCTTTTGGACAATAACTGTTTATTTTTATTTGTTCTTATTCTCTTGTCTGTTTTTAAGACGTATTGAGTTTAAAGCCCCGTTGCTTTGATGTGTTCTACCCATTTTTCGTTTTTCCTTTTTCGAATTGTTTTTGAAATACCAATCGACTTTAAACTACAAATATCATTTAATAACGATTTAACTAATATAACCTTAAACATTTATCTTGTACAAGGCATTGTCTAGAACCACCCTTAATTTACTGCCTCATTAATCGCTTTACCAGTAAACACGAAAATTGTCAATTCATTCCAGAAAGTCAATAAAAAAACATCGTAACAGGCAGTATATGGGTATTATTGTATCAAGTATCGTATTTACAATCTTAGGCTATTTTTCTCTGAAATTTTCAATCTTATCGGTTAAATCGAAATCCTTTAGACATAACTAATTTACACAGTAAATGGTTGTTTTCCTGGAGTTTTCACTGCAATGTCGGGGTTTTCTTTCATTAATGACTGCATTCTTTTGCAATTTATGGAAACCGAACAATTGTGTAATAGTTGTAATCATTTGTTTATGACGTGTTTGGGATTTAGAACCTCGAATCAATTCCGTTATAAAGAAAGGCGTCTATGGTTTAAACAGCAATGCATGTCCTTGTAATTATTACTTGGCGTGCTCGATTCACAATACATATATTTCTAATAGATTTGACCGAAGAAACGAAACAGCTGTTTTTCAATTTAATTCTCTTTTCCAACTCAATACTACAAGTAAGAGAGATTAAGGAACGTCTTATGCTATATAAAATATTAGTGCTATTTAATCATACTTTCTATGATTGGGTTTGTACTTGCAAAATAAAACGAATGGGGCCACATGTGGAACAGGATCTGCTTACTCTTCCGAATGATCTGACATTCATGTATTGTATTTGATTGGTTCGTGTTGCTCAATATAGTTTTAGTTTTCGATGTTTTGTTTTTTTACCATGTTATTGTCAGTATGTTTTCGATTTAGGAGTTTGAACTTTCAATATCACTTTGGTATCTTTCTAGCCTCTCTTATACATAATTTAACTTGAAACATTTCACACTTAAGAATACGAAGCTAATAAATTGCTAGCTTTACACTCGTATGACAGACTTGTAAAGTTCAAGGCTATCCAATAACCCCCACAATGCCCACTTTACCACGTAATGAACCTTAATATTTGTCTACTACGATATGGTTTCATCAATGACGTAGTCATTGTGAATATCCAGACACGGAGCTAATATCATATCTTGTATATGAAAAATTAATGAATTGAAAACGATGTAGCATTAATGGACAATGGAACTATTTTATGTCGACAAGGATATATATTGTCACATTTCTGAACGAATCTAGCGTGGTTATGCATAATAAATGTTTCCAATTGGTATCGTTATTTGAGATTTCTGCTTACGCATATTCCTTTTATAGAAAATTGATATAGAAATTCACTAAAAACGATGCTTGTGGTTTGAACGTAATTCTCATCGTATACGCGAAACCTCATGTAAGGATCGACTGCAGGAAACTTATAATTATTGTCTCCAATACGATAGGAAATAAATTTTGTTAAAATGGAATATGTATGCTCCTATCCAACACACGTGACCCTCATTTTCCATTGAGAATATAAAAAAGAAGATGTGGTGTGATTGCCAAGGAGACAACTGTCCACAAGTGACCAAAACATGACACAGAAATTAACAACTATAGGTCACCGTACGGCCTTCAACAATGAGCAAAGCCCATACCGCATAGTCAGCTATAAAAGGCCCCGAAATGACAATGTAAAACAATTCAAACGAGAAAACTAACGGCCTTATTTATACAAAAAAAAAAAAAAAAAAAAATGAACGAAAAACAAATATGTAACAAATAAACAAACGACAACCACTGAATTACAGGCTCCTGACTTGGGACAGGGACATACATAATATATCGACTCCCTTCACCTAGATCCATCCACTTTACTGAGTGTACCGTAGATTAATCGGGAATCTCTTCTCGCAAAGAATATACATGAAATACATGCTACTGGGCATCAACAAATTTAAACATTAATCATTTATTGATGAAGGGAGGGTGTTTTGTGAAGTTAATGAATAAATCATGAAAAGAAGACATTCAAAATTATTTTATTTATTTGAAGATATTACATGATTTCATACTGCATCTCTTATTTATGATGTTCTGTGCACAAGAATGCATGACTTCGCCAAAATGTAGTAGAACATCACTGATAAATATGTCAGTTTAGTTTTACCAGTAAGTTAAAACATGTACTCTTATGGAATTAATCGACATCATTCATAAAAGACATGTCATTAGAAATCAAATGATTTATAAAAAATATTGAATGGAGAAATATAATGTTGTAATGGTAAACTGATCATATTGTGTTTGAGATACAGGTTTTAAATTCTTAATTATCGCTGTAAAATGTTTATATTCGTGCTTGTCACTTCTACTGTGTGTGTGTGAGTTTATAAAGCTGAATGTTTCTAGTCATTTTAACATGTTAGTTTTGATTGCAGATCTTTTATAGTCTACTAAACTGATTAAATTCACATCATCTAAGCGTTGGTTTATTTAGAGCTTGACATATTGTTAAGACACAGACTGTGTCCCTGTTGAAAACTTTGGGTTTGCCTCTTAAACTGGATGACATGCACTTGTGGCTTTCGGGTGATTGCTCATTGACATTAGGGACATTCTATAATACTAACTAGTAAAGAGACAGTGTATGTTTGAGTCCCTGTTGACATATACTAGTACGTATATCCCGTTTATTAAATTATATGCTTCTTGCTGAGTGGATGGTATTTTGCAATAATTTAATATTGGATGTAACGCGTCTTCTGATTGGCTGACGTTATTTTGTTATGAGCCCATAGACATTATTTAGTCATGTGACCGTGACGTCATCAACGTTTTTTCATGGTTTTCTACGGTTTAAAATGGAATTTAGAATTAAATTATAAGAAATGACTGTAATATTTTTTCTGTCTATTCGAAATAACATAAAAAATGTGGTGCACACTGTTAAATAACCCGCTACGCGCGTTATTCAGTGTGCACCAAATTTTTTATGTTATTTCTTCATAGACAGAAAAAATATTACAGTCATTCCTTAATTATCATCGGTATCACCTGCCTGGAAGTTTGAAGATACTTTTAATTCTTAAAATACTCACTGAATATGTAATGTTTCCGTCACACATGTCTGAGCTTCGCTACTAAAGATCAACTTTTATATTTGGTCTGAAACTTTATTATGATGGGTTGTACCATGTTTGCGTTTTCATCTTTACTGTGGCACTTCCTGTTTAGCGATTTTTTTTTTATTGTATGTCAGTCGCTTTATTCCACCCATCTGTGACTGATCCCCGATTATAATACATTTACCCTAAGTAGGCGCAGATTGAGGATTATTAGAGTTACACTGGATATAAAGTATTTCGTCACTGATTTAAATAACGAGTTGCTCTTTATTTTTGAACGAGATCGGGAACAACTCCGTTGTTTAAACTTTCTATATTTTAAAATTTCTGACAAATCATAATTTAACTTGTCGTTTTTCATATTAGTCCGTGTAATCCCATATCAACTCAAGTGGACTGGTACGGAAACTGATTTATCCTTCATTTTAGATACTGTTCACCATAAACAATGTGTTCGTTCATCAATTTGATTAAAAGATTGCAATTATCAGAAAAACAAATTAGACAATACACGAAAAAGTATAGGTACGGCAAAATGGGTCGGCAGATTGATTTGGGACTTTGATTAAAAATTTCATCTTGGACGAGGCCAGACAATTGCCCTCTCAACAAGCCACCTTCAAAAAACACCAAAAGTTGTTGCAAGGGTAATTTAGCGCGCAGAGAGTTTGGTGCTCACTAAATCAGGGTCTTTTATTTGATTGAAGCCCACATGTTGCGTATTTGGTTCACAATCAGGGGCGTAGCTAGAAAGAAACGATGTGGAAGCAAATACCGCCGAGCGGAGCGAGGCGAAAAAAATTTGGGACCCTATTATGCAGCAATTTTTTTTTTTCGGTTTTCGGTCATAGGACGGTTAAAAGAGGAGCTATATGTAATTTATGAATGTAAAACTATTAATAAATCTTCTGAATATAGTAATACATAAAAAACACATATTTGTGATACAGAATTTACTCAAAATTGTCCAAAATCTGCTCTTCGGGTCTGGGCAGAAACAAACTTCTCTATTACTTTGTCAACATTCACACTGAAATCCCGATGAATATGCAGTAATGCTATGTAACTTTCGTTGTTCATTGTTGATCGTACATTTGTTTTCAATTACATACGTAGTACCGTGACTGATAGATCTCAGGGCCATCATGGCATGGTAGCACTCGCGAGATGTTATAAACCAGCGTACGTGTTCGGCATCGAGCGACCTCCCAATTGAATTCGTCAAAATTACATGCTAGGTCAGTTTCGTATGTTTCAGACAATATTGAGATTTGTTCGTTTGTGATATTTCCTACAACACGATGAAGCAGATACAGCACAAAGAAGCGATTTTCTGATAACTTGACGCGACCCCACTCTCCAGTTGCCTTATCATATGGTCTATGAACGCAAAAAATAATGAGACTTTCCAATACTGTTTTGGCGTGGTTGCAGGGTGATTGGCTCCGGTAGTCTGTCAACCACATCGCCTCGGCATATTTTCAACGATATCGAAGGGATCTGATAATTCTAATGCCGATTGGTACATCTCATTCCAAACTGATGAACTGTACACTGTAAAATGTGCTCCAAAACTACATATCTTAGACTGAGTATTACAAATTCAAAAGTAAAAATCTTGTAAAAGATACAAGTAACCTTCCGATTTTGTCATAATCTCCAAAAAAAACAATTATTTTGAAACCAAATGTCGTTATTTCATGATATTTCATCAATTAAAAAAAGTGACAACATAGTTGTTTCCTTTAACATTCAATTTATAAATTTTTATTTTGCCATTTCTTTTTTTGCATGCCGAATCAATGTGCACGCAACTTAGGAGCTACGATTTTTTTCTGAATGAACAGCTTCATCAACACTTGTAACTAGGTTGTCAAACTAATATCCGGGATAGACGGAAAAGACACCAACAGTCTCCGATTCCGATTGACCAACTCATCTCTCTCTCTTCTGCTTTTTTTTTTTTTTTTTTTTTTTTTTTTTTTTGTGAAAACGACGTGGATGCACGTGCTGTCGTGCCTCCGGGTAGCTACGCCCCTGACAATTAATATTTATTTGTACCGCCCACATTTCAAGTGGATATGTTGGTACATGTACATCCCATACAATACTTATTTGAACCAGATTTAGAAACAGAAACAAAACAGGCATGTAGAGTTGTTATCCTGTAGCGAGTGGAAATGAATTGTATCTCTTTGGTACCCCACTTTTATCCATTTGATAGACAGGAATGGGACTAAACACACGCAATAATATTCTCAATACGTACAGATAGTATTTTTCCCTATGATATTTAGAGATAATCAAGATTTCTCTATATTTCAAATAAAAGACGACAAAACGAATCTATATTTTATTACATGATGAACTATTTATGCACTCGTAACTATAAACCAAAAGGACAGAATTAATATATAAAAGATAAACCTGGAATAAATCATGAAACATTGTAATTTTAAATGCATATAATCAATGAAAAGAAGAATTCTAGGATGGGAGTACGTGGAACGTTATCCAATTTTTCATTCATAAAACTCGGATGGATTCAAATAAAAATCTCATTAAGGGAATGTTTGTCTCTCATAGCACTTGCCTCTTAATCAGTTACACAACTAATATATCTTTGATTGTCTTTTCGCAAAGTAATGAATTGCAAATATTAGATTTATTGACAAAGTTGATTTTAGCTATTCTATCATTTTGGCACTGACATATGACTTGCCTGGAAATGATTTTGTAGGAGAATGAGTTTTCACTAGCAAAGCAAATACATTCTTAATTATAAGTTCATTAATTGACAACCAGGCGTGAATGTATTGCATAAAAACAGTTCGGTGAACTCGCTTCAGCGCTTACAGCGTTATATAACTATAATATTTCAGTTTCACAGACGTAGAAGTAAATACCAACATATCATAATTGAAGTAATTGTTAAGGGCAAATGTAACGCAGATATTCTAAATCGTTTTACAAAATTCCGCATTATATTTTGAAATAAAAGTCAAGTATGCTGGGTGTCCACAAGATAGAAAAGTAAATGTGACGTATAAAATTTCGATCTAATCTATCGGTTAATTTAGCACATGCAGTATATGTTTATAACATGAAACATATATGTAGTTTCCATTCTCAATTTTACTGGTATGCAAATTTTCGTGCAGAAATCATCGTGGAATCAAAACTGTATCGTGTATACCGTTAAATACCACAATGCACGTGAATAAAAAAAGACAACACCAAAATCCCAAAGATATCTAGTTCAGCATGCACAATACACATACAGGTGCATATAGCATATGCCCCTTGGATGTTTGGGTAAAACTGTTTTATTGTATATAGATTTCAAGATTGCTTAAGTTTCATAATCAGAATAGATTGAAATAATTCATTTTATATCGTGATCATATGATGAAGGATATCTGCTGTCCGAAATGTCTAACATTTGTTCATTTTATTGTTATTTTTGGTGATGTTATACTCTTTCAGACTGTTACATATATATTTATATATACACAGTATTCAAATTTAGAACTCCCTCACTTACATGTGAGCAACAATGTTTACTATGCTGTATGAGGTTTATTCATTATTAAAGCCCATACGGTGACTTATTGTTTTTAATTTCTACGTCATTTTGTCTCTGGCCGAGATTCACTGAGTTTATAAGCGGTTTTCGGAGTGTTCTTCATATGACTAAATCCTTCAGCTCCTCAGATAATTAACGACGCGTAAAAGCACATCACGTCTCTACTGGAGAACCATTCGACGAATTTAGTCCTTGATAGGGCAATGTTCTATCATTGATCTATGATCTGTGATCTCTCTATTTTCCATCGATTTAGTTTCACAGTGTAACTTATTAGCAGTACACCGTTGTTTATTTTTTTTTAGATGCGCTGATATATATGGACTGTTGACCATGTGTTAGGCATTATATGTTACACAATTACATAATTACACAGTGATCCTTCGTTTCCATTCATTTTTGTATAAAAAACTATTTTATAAGTGAGAAATATTTGCTCGGGGAATCGCGTTCATTCATTGCCGTCTAAAAAGTAATTTAATATACCAAAAACAACAATTATCGGAGAAAACAGTTTACTAGACTGAGAGGAATCGTTAATGATTGTTGTTTCCATTTGAATTGCAAAATTAATAGTGCATTTCTTTCTAACACATACGATACAAACGACCAAGCGCGCACATGTTTTGATATTAATTTTGTTTCTAACATTACGCTGCAAAATTTACATAAACTTTGACAAACTATGCACTCGCTAAAAATGCGTCTTCAGTTTGTCGTTCACCGTTTGTTAGTACAAACGCTACATTTGTTTCTAACTTCAACCTGATTAAACGATGTATTTGTTTCTACGTTAACTTGTAAAAAATATGTTTACCAACAACATGTAAAATTTAGAATGAAAATGAAAATTGAAAATTGAGAATGTGCATGCATTATTGAAAGTTTAAACAGGGTCAGTAAACACTGATTAAACGATGTATTTGTTTCTACTTTTGTAGCGTTGAACATTGAATAGCAAACAACAGATTCCACTTGGTTACATCAACTGAAGGAGGTTATATATAATATTCATGGTTACATGTTTCATTTTACTCCTAATTATGACATAATTTTTGGAAAATTGCAACGAGAAAAAATATGCGTTAACTCTTTAAAAACAACCATTAAAATCTCAATGTGAAAGCAAGGATTAATTAATCTGGCTCAGTTCATATCGAGTGTCAGAGTAATAAAGATAATTTAAAAAAAAAACAGGGAATCAGTCTAGTTAATATGTACTTTATTTCATATGTATCCTTCATCGACCAATCTATTTTTTTTCTGTAAACGAAGCCAATAGAATTTAGTCTTCAGGACATTTGACGCTATCGTCGTGCCTTTATTTCTGGTCAGTGACATATAACCTCCTGTAAAGGTTTAACCACTAATTACTCTCAACCATCGACAAATCGTATCCCATCCTACTTTTTTGTATTTTACATTATATATTTCATACGTTAATGATGGATATTAAAACTAAAAAAAAAAAAAAAAAAAAATCACCGGAAAGGTTAACATAAGGAAGTGAATAAATAATCGACACCTATACAACTGTATTAGGACAATCCTTTCTGAGGGTCCAGATGGGGTGCTTTATTTTTTTATTCATTTTGTTTTGTAAACCAAATTTCTCTGGTCTTTATGTAAAGTGTTCATTATTCTCTTATTCTTTATATTTCAGTAACGCATTATTCTCTTTTCCTTATAATTTTGGCTTGTTTTTTTTTCTCTCTATTTTTGATATTTTCCCCAATTATTTTTCGCCCCTTGTCGATAATTTCCTAATCTGTAAACCCCTTCCCCACATACCCTTCTCTGTCGTGTTTATTTTAGAACTTTTCAATTCTCTTCCTAGTCATTAATTAAGAAAGACAAATATTTCCCAGATTCTGTCTTTGGTCTTTGGAGACCAATTTGTCAAGCTAATAGTGATCTAATTAAATCGCTAAACCCCTTTAGTAATTAATATATTGAAATGTTTTAGAAGATATATTGCTTTGATGGACAATAAATAAAATAAAAATCTGAAATTAACGAAGTTCTGAATTTATAACGTTTTTTGCATTTAATTTGCTGAAGAGTGTTCCTGATGAAGGTTATTCCGAAAATGCGTGTCATGCACAGTAGAATCGGTATCCCACAATTATATGTTGTAGTATATATTATACTAGTTAACTAAACAAATGCTACATTTTCCATTTACACAGTATAAAAAGATTTAAAAATGCCCAATTGGTACAATGTATGAGTGTCGTTTTCGCATCAAAAACGCTCAGTGCCAATCGGACAAGCGTTCGATATTTTGTAAATTCTCATCCTTTATTTTTTTATTTTTTTTTACAGCAAAGTTTCATGCATATATATAGGTTCTCCAACTTCCGGTTTCGAGAGTATCGGAAAAAACTCGTTACAAAAGTGAAATTGGTACTATACGTTAATAATACAAAATAATATTTAAGATTAATCGCCTTAATTAAAAGTTTCTAAACCGTGAAACTCTTAACATTTTGTTAAAAACGGAACTCCATTGCGAAAAAACGGAAACAAACAATTACAAATGAAATATGGCTTTTGTTAAATAGCTAATAAACCATATTGCAAAAAAATAGTTACGAGTAAAGGTCGTTGTTAGACCTAAGTCTGACGTACACAAAGGCTACAAATTTACAATATTAAATTACAATCAGTCCTCAATCTATCTCTTTGACGTCATTGTTTTATGGCTTATATTACCAAGTTGAATGCCTGTTTAAACAATTAAAAAACATTTATTCATATTTTAGTCGTTTTCATAATAACAAAACTGCAAATTCAGCAGCCATATGTTATTTTATCACGCGGCCACGAGACTAGTTCGAAGCAGACGACACCAGATAGTATTATACGATAATGTAAAGACCGGTAATGTAAAGGTCAACAGCCGATTCCATTGAGTGTATACAAAAAAGTAATATCTTTGGTTAGCTTCCTTACTAGCTTAACTGTGAAGTCATTATTAGGTTAGGTAACCTAACCTCCTTTATGAGTAGACTAGTCTGCTGACAGATAACCAATCTATCTGTCTGTAGGACTAGGCTACTTCGAAAGAAGGGTAGTATACCTTACCAATAACGACTTCACGGTTCAGCTAGCAAGCTAGCTAACCAAAGAAATTACCTTTTCCTACACACTCAATAGAATCGGCTATAGTTTTTGTCTACACACCTAATGCAATCGACTGTAACAGCTTTCATTATTTTACTTTCCTAACCATTCAATTTCCTCTGTCCTAACTACTTTAAAGTAAAACAATTTCGTATTCAAAACGTTGTGGTATTAAACGAACTGTAAAATCTTTTTAAACTAAAAATCAATTTTCTTGAGAAAAAATCGTCCTGAACATGCATAAAATATTTGCCACTGGACGTTTCTAACCAATAATCAATCAATCAATATAAAGATAAACTTAAAATAATTTATCATTAAGAATATAATGATGGGTGGCTGTTTCATGCCCATGGGCAAAGAAATACATATTCAAGACGAGAACATACAGTGGACATCACTTCTAACCTCTCTTTAGAACTGTCAGAATAATCTGTCATAGAACTGTCCTAAACTGTTCTACAACAGTTCTACCATAGAACTGTTTTAAGTAGAACTGTCAGAATCAGTTCTAGGTAGAACTGACAGGATCAGGTCTATGGTAGATCTGTCCAAATCTGTTCTAGGTTTAACTGTCTTAATCATTTCTAACCATATAACTTTCAGCTTAACTGACTAAGACCCCGTTTACACTGACAAAAAAGATCTTTTTAGATCGATCTTCAATCGGACTTAAAAAGTCTACCTCTAGAGGTGGTTTTAAAAAGATCGATTTTAATTGAATCGATCCATTTTTGGTGTAAACGTTTATGTTTTTCATGTGTTTGTTATATTTAGATAAAAAAATAAAGGTCAGACCGATTCTTTTTATGTTTTAGTGTAAACGCATTGGATTAAATAAGAACGATCTCGATCGATCTTGCTTGCGCAATGTAAACGCGAACTGGTCTTTTTAAGATCGATTCGAATAAAGATCAATTCTATTTCGTTGCCAGTGTAAACGGGGTCTAAATTAGTTACGACCGTATAACTGTCAGCAGAACTGTCTAAAACTGTTCCTAACCGTAGAACAGACCGAACTTGTCAGGATTTTAGAACAGCTATGAATGACGTCACGGCAGTTAGGGCATCTCAATGGTCACCATTTAGTGTTATTACTATTGTTGATAAATCCACACGCAAAATGCCTCCTGTCGTTCATAATTAAGTTTGGTATTTTCGTAAAACTGCCTAAAACTTTCTAGGGTAGAACTGTCACAATCAACTCTAGGTAACACTGTCTAAATCAGTTCTAGGTAGAACTGACTAAATCAGTTCTAAGTTAGAACTGTCTAAAAGGTGTCAGGGTGCTAGTTATATATATTGCCATAAAACAGTTCTCCTGACAGATTCTGGCAGATTTGATGAGAGATTAGAAGTGATCTCCACTTATACCGGGTATACTAAATCCTGTTTCGTACTAGACAAACAATCTACAGACAATCTAAGTCTGATTTTTTATCTGCTATTTCAAGATTTAACAGACCACAGGAAGACATACATGTCAATCTATCCAAACACACTATTCTGTCTCAAAGCCGACCATGCAGTCTTTGATATTACCGTTAAATACCACAAAAAGTCATGCTTAGTAGAGAAGCAGCTAATAATAATTTTAAAGTATTTGGTTCCACACAGCCGATAATCGATCCGTCTGCTTCTTCGAATTTTTCATTCTTTAATTTGTTAAGCCATTTTCTCTATTCATTTAAAATTGGCCTGTTATTCTCTATTCTTTACATTTAATTTTTTACTTATTTTACTCCAATTTTTCATGTTTTTTTTTAAAGTTTTATTTTCCACATTCAGTCCATTATTATCTATTCTGTAAACTCCATCCACACCCTCATACATAAGGATTTCCCCAGTAGGGTCAACACCATGGTCACAGTTTATTGCCTGATTATATTCAATTATGCTTTATCATTGTGTACAACGTAAACACGTCAACAAGTTGTGACGTAAACAGACAAGAAAAATCACAATAAAAATTGACAGACGACCTCAGTTTGCCTTATTATCGAACGTTTAAAAACAATTATACTTTGTTTATTGGAAACATTATTGTATTATTAAGTACGACATTCACCCTAAAGTGCAATCTTATTTCAAATAAGTGATTTAAACAACATCATTTTGACGTTTTATTAATGAATATTGAAAGTGTTATTTGGACAAGACCGCTGTGATTCTGCTTACGTTTTATTTATGAATAAAGCTTGATAATTTTTCCAAATGGCCGTTTGCATCACTATGCCGTATAATCTTTTCAGAACCATATGGACTATGCGGCAAAGTTTATCCGCGAATCATATGCCCCATACCTACGTTATTTCCTGCCAAGTTATATTCCATATATCTTGATATCAGAGGGTAGGAATTACCTTTACCGTCAGGCGTCAAACGGCCATTTTCGGCTACCGTTAGCATCGAATTGGTTAAAATATTACCGCGAATCGTCAAAATATCCTAATCGTGATTCGTTACACGTCTTGAATAATTACCGTTATTTTTTATTTGTACATTTTATCGTCATGCACCAAAAATTTTCGTTATCCGATATTTTAGATTATACTATTGCATATATTACCATGTCATTCCATTTATTTCATTGTTGTATTTATATATATGTTACATTGAAGTCCTGTTGGTTACCTCCTGCTGTTGTTTTTCCTATGGTCGGGTTGTAGTCTCTTTGACACATTTCCCATTTCCATTCTCAATTTTACTGTTATCATTTTTGATATTCACATACCCTTGATGTGTCTTGAGATGTTAAAGTTTCAAAGTTTTTATGTTTTTTTATAGTCATGGTTTCCTATCCATAGTCTGGGATCCTGGCCAAACTATCTATTGACATCTTCTTCCGAATGAGTAGTCAGTATTCATTGCTATTTATTCCAATGAGGTATCTTTCGTGGTTTCTCTTGTTTTTTTTTACTTCCTGTTGTCGCGAGAATTGAAGATTTTCACAAGAAATATTTTACCATAATAGAAAACTCTTATTAGTGATTGTGATATCTAAGCGTCTAGGTAGACTGAAAACTAATAAATAGATGCAAGTCTGAAATTGTTTAATAAGGAAGAAGGAAATAAAACTCGTAAATAAACATTCATTGTCAGGAAATGAAAGTCATAACCGAAATAACGACTTAAATGTGCGCAATATTTCTAAAAAAATAATTTAAAGTTTGATCATCACGATTTTCTTAGAAGTTAATTTTAATTTTTGCTGCAAAAATATTCTAAAAGTCTTAACATCAAGAAGTTTTTTGGGGTTCATTTGAATTATAAATAGTGTAAGACTAAATGAAACACGAAGTTAATCAATTTTACATATATCCATAATATAATAACATCTGATTTAGAACAATTGTCATCGTTTTAAAAACTCGTCAAAGGTACCAGGCTTATTATCCGATACACCAGACGCACGTTTCGTCTTCAAAAGACTCATTGGTGGACATGGGATGAAAAAAATTGCAAAGTCAAATATAATTACGAAATTGAAAGAGTATTTTAAAATGAACGAAAATTACGAAAAAATTGTGCCGAATACGGCTCTGACAATCTTTTCATACGGGTAATGATGAAAACCCTAGCTTTTTTAGCAACTCAGAGTAATATTTTCATCAAGTTTTAAATGTTTTCTGTATTCAGTTTTGGTCCTCGAATAAAAAAAAAATCAACAGCAAAACACTATTCCGATAATGATTAATTTTACTCGGTTGTTATACGTGTTTGTTGTTATTCTGTTGTTAACATGTAGAAATGTACTAATGTACTGTTTATTTGTGTATTTATCTGTCCTCAATGTTTATGGTTTATTTGTACTGAAATTTTATCATGTAATGAAATGTTGTCATTTTAGTGGTATATTTAACATTGTTATAAAAGAGCGAGGTTTGGCTAGCCACAAAACCAGGTCCAACCCAACATTTTTATTAAAACGTCCTGTAACAAGTCGGGAAAATGACAGTTGCTACAATGTATCTTATATAAAAAAAAAGATGTGGTATGATTGCCAATGAGACAACTCTCCACAAGAGACCAAAATAATACAGAAATTAACAACTATAGATCACCGTACGGCCTTCATCAATGAGCAAAGCCCATACCGCATAGTCAGCTATAAAAGACCCCGAAATGACAAAGAAACTAACGGTCTAATTAATGTACAAAAATGGAACGAAAAACAAATATGCAACACATAAACAAACGACAACCACTGAATTACAGGCTCCTGATTTAAATGCAAAACGATGAAGTATACTTCACTGTGATTTAAATAAGTTATGAATACATTTAGCATATACTATCAAAGATATCTAATTAAAAATTGTTTTTACCGTAAGAGATCGTTGAAAGACTCGAGATATATTTGAACGTGTAAGTAAAATTCGTTCAGAAGTTATCAAGTATCTATATAGCTTGTACTAGTATTGATCATGCCTGGATGTAGGCTGACAAAAGATCATTACGCAAATATAAAATTAATCATCTAGAGAAACAGAACAACGCTTTTGTCGATTAACTTCATCTCAAAGGCAAAGCGAAGTCTTCAATTTGGAGCAACAACTCTTACGTTTCTTCTTTTTCCAGACGGCCACCAGCATCGGTTTCATATGAGAAACTCTTCTATATCCAGACGGCCACCATCAACGGTTTCATTTGAGACAGAAAGATTCGAATTGTCCCAAGTTTTGTTTGTATTACGAAGGTTTTGCGAAAAAACTCGATAGCAAGACCCAGGACCGCAAAAAAAGTTCATAGGTAATCAATTTTATCGCTATTTTGTGCATTTTCCTTTTGATCTTTTTTTGTGATAATTTTCATAGCATGCTACTCGCTTGAGATGGAAAATGATCGCTAGAAACTAAGCATGCACGCGGCGTTGCTAACGAAATTGACATGAAATTGACAACGTCGTCATAGGTTAAATAGCGATAAAAAGATTATCATTGTTCATCTCAACTCGATTGCCTTTCTCGCTTTGGCCGTCCCGGCTCTAGCGAGAAGATCAATCTCGTTGAGATGATCACCGATAATCTATAAATATACAGACAATATATGTCATTCTTTATAGCATTCTTTATCTCCAAAACGAACGAATGATTTCTTACATTCCATATAATAATGCACTTTTATAAATTCAATTACTAAAATGAATCAATAACTTTGTCTTATATAGTCTGAGTTATCTTAACACTCGGATTATCCGAAGGCCACTTCACAATTGGTATCCATGATAATGATACAAGGATGTAATCATAAGAGTTGAATGCTCCTTTTTATGAAGCAACACTCAATTCTTAGATAGAGAAAATACAGAAAATAAAAACTACGGAAAAGCCAAATTTTTTTTATAAGTTTTTTTAAAAAACAAATTTACAAGTTTTTTTTTAAAAACACTACACAAGCAAAATATATCCCACGTTTTTGACGTGATTTATGAGATCGATGTCGCGAGAACTTTATATTTCCATGGATTAAAAAAAAAACTTATGTAAGAACACTGTCTCCAAGTAAACATAAATTACAAAAAAGTCAGATAAGTAGTCAAATCCTATCTTTTAAAAATGCTCAGTGGAAAACAAAACTTGTAAATGTGACCAATAAAAACGTTGATAAATAAATAATAAAAAAAACCCCCCAAAAACAAGTCTTTATTTTTTTTAAAAAACTATCTGTATATTACTTCTACGACTCTTGCATGTACGTTTATCAGTATTATCATTTTGAATTTAATCTTGAAAATTTGATTTATGTATATTACACTTTTCTGCAATATGTTTAAAAACTCGTTGGAGATGCCCCTCCACATTCGGTAAAGAGCCTGTGATTCAATGGTTGTCGTTCGTTGATGTATATGGCCCAAGACCACAATTAATGACCCCGCTTTTCGTTGTGCAAAATGTGCTGTTTTAATAGTCTAGGTCTAACGGTCCGTACGAAGCAAGTGAAATATGAAGTTCTATGCACTTAAAAATTGTATTTCTTTAAACAGATTGCACTGAATCTATATCAAAAGCACTTATTACTGGTTGTTTAAACTTGTCTGTTTCACAGAATACCTTTATTTTCTTCTGTTGGATGGCTGGTGGTTAAAATATTGGCATTTTAAGATTGAAATTTCATGCAGGTTTTAAACAGTAAATTGAAAAAAACTTTGCATCAGACCATACTGTCTACATATATAGTTAAAAGCAACAGTCTTGTAACATCCAGGCTTCATATTTGATCATATCTCAGCAAGGATTTGAGCAAAAAGAAGCATATTTCCATCTCCAATATCATTTATATGCAATTTAATATGGAAATATAGGGAACGGCCCAAATTGACAACTTGTTATTTTAAGCTTGACATTGCTTAAGACCATGTAAAACTCATGTGTTATGCTATTTGAAACTTATATTTACATCAAAAGAACATTTATGATATGTAAAATGTTTTGTTTTAATTTAACAACTTCAGAAAATTGTTGTAAGTGGAAAATATTACATTTCATATAAGGCCTCACTTCATTTGAAAACCTCTATTTTTTGGCATAGGCACATATAAAATTAACTTTTGTCAAATTTTTATAAGTCTCATACATTAAGTATGCTATCATGTACTTTGAATAGATAATATCTTATCCATTGAGACATTAAAAAGTGCAATTTGGTGTTTTTTGGGGATTTTTGAAGCCAAAATTTGAAAGTTGAAATTGTTCTATTTCAACGTCACAATTCAGCAACCAAAGTTGAGATATAAAAAATGCCACATTTTCTATAATATATATCATATGGCTTTGAAACTTTGTAAACTGACTCATAATACACTAAGCTTAAATCATGCCAAGTTTTATTGGAATTGGTCAAGTTTTTGGCCCCTAATAGGCCCAAGACCACAATTAATGACCCCGCTTTTCGTTGTTCACGAATATAGTTCCCTTTAATTATAGTGTATTTTTTCTTTATTTTTTTTTCTTTCCCTTTCTCATTCATTTCTTAGCTTTTCTGGGGTGGAAATGAAAGAAGAGAGCTGAAATAAACTTTTGGATGTTTTATTTTAACTGATTTTAATAAGGAAAGAGTGATTATGCCAGGTGCAAAAAGGTTATATTTACACTTTTCGGAACATCTCTTGACTTGCCTATAGGGGTATGGATGTGTATTGACCAAATTTGTATGATGTACAGATGCAATTTTTCTGAAAATTGCATATATTTTTGGACTTGTACTGTACATTACACACACAAAAAATTAGACAAAAAGAATAGGCAATTTTTTTTAATGTGACAAAACGTTATAAAGAAATGATAGAGGAATTAATTGTGGTCTCGGGCCATATGATGCTTGCATTTTGTAAGTTATTTTGTACATTAAACTGGCCGCATGTTTTCTTGTTTTAATTGTTTTACCTTTTTATCGGGGTCTTTAGATAGATTCAAGAAGATGTGATATAAGTGCCAATGAGACAACTCTCCATCCAAGTCACCATTTGTAAAAGTAAATAATTATAGGTCAGAATGATACTACGGTTTTCAACACGGAGCCTGAGTTTACTATGAGGTATAACTTTTGTTCATTATTGGAGGTCGTACGGCTACCTATAGTTGTTACCTTCTATATATGTCATTTGGTCTCCGTTGGAGAATTGGTCTTTTTGGTAACCATACATATCTTCCAAATTTTATATCTAGTACTGTGGAAGGGACAAAGTGTTGGATGTATTGATAACTAGGTTGTTGGAAATTTGAAATAAAATCTAACACATAAAAGATGTCAACTAGATATTAAATCTAAGAAAAAGATTAAAAATTGAAATTAAGGACGAATGCAATAGAGTATTACAATACATTATAAAGTACAAGCAAGTCCAAAAAAAATAGTAAAATCTGACATTCAAATATTATTTGTCCCTTTGGTCACATGTGCCAATTTTTAAAACATATTGAATTTGTTTTGGAGCATATTACGCTAAATACAATAAAACCAGTTTTAGATTAAAGTAAGATGATTCCAAGGAGACAATAAAAACATCAATCAAAGAAAGCACACACTAACATGGTCAAAAGAAAAAAAAAATAGTTTGAATTGATTCATATTTTGTCATGAGTGTGACTTTACGTCATGATTCTGTTGAAACAGCGATTTGTATTCTACACTTAATATATATGTCATCCAATCATATTAAAGATTGTTATTTCAGATTGAAGTTCTTTCGTCAATTAAAAAAAGTCTAATACATACGTAAAACTTCTTAATTTTCTATTAATATAATTGAACTTAATATTCTTTCATGTCATGTTCTATGCTAATGTTAATACGGATCGGCATTATGTTTTGATATTTTACACATTGCAAATGCTTGGTATATATATATATATATATATCGTGTACAAGTTATTCTTTGTACACAAAAAAATTGTACAGTAACTATTATAATTTGTAATTTGAGTTTGTACAAATTGTAATTTGTACGAAAGGTGCTTGTACTTGTACAATAATTTATAATATGTGTTTTTTGAAGAAAAAAACATTGATACACACTACAGAATTGTAATTAAATGACTACACAAATTAATCTTATTTATCAAATACTTAAATAGTTCTTTGTCATTCGTTTGAGCAGACGAGTGAATCATATCGCATCGGAAATTGCATCTTTTGACTTTTCACACTGTCTCTTCTTCAACTCTTTGCAACGGCTAATTACTTAAGGCTCAATTGCTTTATATTTCCAAGGTATTATTAATTACACTCTTCTATATATAGTCATTTACTCTGTTGATGTAATTGTGTAAACATGTTTGGCATTGTGGTCAGAAGGAGACAGTCCAAAACGTTCTCAACATATATAGCAGGGAAAGTTACATGAAATATCAATCATGTGTACACCAAGGAGAAGTATAAAGGGCTTCCACTTGTATTTTTGCCCATCTGATGAGTTAGGCCTTTTTCAACTGAATTTTATAGTTCGTTCTTATGTTGTAATGTTATACCACTGTCCCAGGTTAGGGGAGGGTTGGGATCCCGCTAACATGTTTAAATCCGCCACATTATTTATGCATGTGCCTGTCCCAAGTCAGGAGCCTGTAATTCAGTGGTTATCGTTTGTTTATGTGTTACATATTTGTTTTTCGTTCATTTTTTTTATATAAATAAGACCGTTAGTTTTCTCGTTTGAATTGTTTTACATTGTCATATCCGGGCCTTTTATAGCTGGCTATGCGGTATGGGCTTTGCTCATTGTTGAAGGCCGTACGGTGACCTATAGTAAAATGTCTGTGTCAGTTTGGTCTCTTGTGGATAGTTGTCTCATTGGCAATCATACCACATCTTTTTTTTATTTTATAGTAACTGAGTATGACACTCACATTGAAACACCGCTCATTCTTTCTTAGAAGAGTTCGCTGTGTTGACAATTAACCTAAGACTAATATCTTACCAAGAAAACGAGACAGTAACTATCAGAACTTGTTATTTGAAGTTAATGTCTTCATACATAATTCCTCAGTATGATCGTGTCAAAAGCAGTCCTCAAAATATCTAAGGCGTAATAAATTATTGTTAAATCTGGAGAAATGGGGTACGAAATATAGGAAAAGCTGTATGCATTTTAACAGGTTATGTATGTCTTAAAGTTAAATTGCAGCCCTAAAAGACACATGTTTATTTACATCAACGGTTCTTGACCTTCAAATTTCGCTACGTAAAGCAGTTGAACAATCATGAGGATATTAAATTTTATTTAAGAATTGAATGCTTCTTTTTGTAAATTCATTGGGGGTATAAAAGCGTTGACCGAAGTTCATTCTTAAAAGTACACACGGTCAACGCTTTTACAACCCTATGAAATTACTAAAGGAAGCATTGATTACTTATAATAAATTTTTTTCGCTATGATCACGGAAACACGATTACTACCAAACTTTTCTATTATTTATCTGTGCAATTTATTGTGGAAACTTGTGTCATCATGTATGTTTCAATTCATGCTATTCATTTAAGAATTGAATGCTTCTTTTTGTAACTTTATTGGCGTGTAAAAGCGTTGACCGAAGAACATTTTGTTTCCGCGCTTCATTCTAAAAATGAGCGCACGGTCAACGCTTTTACAACCCTATGAAGTAAAAATAAGAAGCATTCAATACTTATAATTACATTTTTTAGCCAGGATCATGAAAACACGATTTTTATCAAGTTTTTTATTTACTTTACTTGTGCATTTTATTGTGGGACCTAGTGTCATCATAAATGACGAATTTCATTGTGTAATGAAGATGATCAAGGAATAACGCGAGATTGCAGTTAGACAATCAGAATAACGTATAATAATGAAACATACACTGTCATATGACTGCACGTGCTATCCATGATAATGATACAAGAATGTAATGATAAGAGTTGAATGCTCCTTTTTATGAAGCAACACTCAATTCTTAGATAGAGAAAAAAAAAAAACAAAAAAAAAAAAAACAGAAATAAGAACTACGGAAAAGCCAACAAAACATTACACAAACAAAATAAATCCCACGTTTTCGACGTGATTTACGAGATCGATGTCGCGGGAACTTCATATTTCCATGGCTTTAAAAAAAACTTATTGTAAGAACACTGTCTCCAAGTAAAACATAAATTACAAAAAAAGTCAGATAAGTAGACAAATCCTATCTTTTAAAAATGCTCAATGGAAAACAAAACTTGTAAATGTGACCAATAAAAACGTTGATAAAAAATAATAACCCCCCCCCCAAAAAAAAAACCAAACAAAACAAGTGTTTATCTAAAAAAAAAACCAACTATTTGTATATTACTTCTACGACTATTACATGTACGTTTTTCAGTATTATCATTTCTAATTAAATGGTAAATCTTGAAAATTTGATTAATATATATTACACTTTTCTGCAACATGTTTAAAAACTCGTTGGAGATACCCCGCCACATTCGGGAAAGAGCCTGTGATTCAATGGTTGTCGTTCGTTGATGTATATGATGTTTTCATTTTGTAAGTTATTTTGTACATTAAACTGGCCACATGTTTTCTTGTTTTCATTGTTTTACCTTTTTATCGGGGTCTTTAGATAGATTCAAGAAAATGTGATATAAGTGCCAATGAGACAACTCTCCATCCAAGTCACCATTTGTAAAAGTAAACAATTATAGGTCAGAATGGTACTACGGTTTTCAACACGGAGCCTGAGTTTACTTTGCGGTATAACTTTTGTTCATTATTGGAGGTCGTACGGCTACCTATAGTTGTTACCTTCAATATATGTCATTTGGTCTCCGTTGGAGAATTGGTCTTTTTGGTAACCATACCATATCTTCCAATTTTTATATCTAGTACTGTTGAAGGGACAAAGTGTTGGATGTATTGATAACTAAGTTGTTGGAAATTTAAAATAAAATCTAACACATTAAATACGTCAACTAGATATTAAATCTAAGAAAAAGATTAAAAATTGAAATTAAGGACGAATGCAATACAGTATTATAATACATTATAAAGTCCAAGCAAGTCCATAGAAAATAGTAAAATCCGACATGCAAATATTATTTGTCCCTTTGGTCACATGTGCAAATTTTTAAAACATATTGAATTTGAACCCACGAAAATTGGTATCCAACGAATAATAATGAGTCGACAATATACACATTTTATAATGACTAACGTATACAAATGTCCTTACGATACAAAAGTCATCATCTTCATTCCAATAGAAATTATATCATGTTCTTGCAGTACAAATTTAATATATTAGTCAAAAATGATTTTATCACATATTTTTATGAACTTGAAAGTGCAGAACTATAAAAACAGATGAGTACTATACTCTATTAAAGATGCGTCTCTTATTATTTTATCTATTCTCGGAAATTAAGACAAATTATAAACAATAGAAACTTGACTTTTCACGATTCTGTCAGATTTCAACGTAAAAAAAATACAAGTTCTGGTGACGTTTGAAATCCATATGTAGAAATTATTATCTCATTGTCACGCTTAGACGTCAGTTACCACACGAATTTCAGAATGATGGATCTTTGAATATAAATATACCTATTATATTACTATAGAGTAAATGACTTATATTTACATTATGTTAACAGCATTAGATTTACGTAAATTGCATATTTCCCAAAAAGATACTTAGCGAGTTGCTATAAAAAAAATGTATTAACTGCTTCTGATTATAAACACAAACCTTTTCATAACGTTATTGATCACAACAACAACAACAACACATAAGTTATTAAAGTCTCACCTTTCACATGACAATCCGTCGTCGCTCGTGAAATATATGGAATCATGAAAATATATATAAAAAAAATGCAAAACGAATTTACTAGTAAACGCATATTTAAAAAGTTTTCAACTTTGATAGATGCTGTGTCCTTTGGGGACCACTTCAATACTCATTTGATAAGGGTGCAATTGGAGTTCTGTTACCCCACCCTTTTTGTATAATTTAGATTTTAAAATGTTTAGCTTTTCATATATTGCGTAGGTAAGAAAAGGTGCAACTCAATTAACTTGGGACTGTATCAACAATGAATGATTGTCTTAATTGGTTGAATACATGTGTGTAGTTCAAAGACAGTGCGAAATCTTAATCATACTACACCGTTTTAATTCAATATTATATTTTTAGGGGAACGTTTGTAAAATGTTTCAAAAAAAGGGGATACCAGTGACAAGTACTAAAATTCTTGCTATTTGCACTACCAAATTTAGAAACACGTGACATTTATAAGTCCACATTGCACTAAAATTAGTATCTTATGTTCAATTACAGGTCAATGACCTAACATAGAGAATAAAACAGAACACAATCCGATTAATTTTTAATCGTCCGATGAACGCCATTGACAGGAAACCATGCTGTCAAGTTCGTAAAGGAACTTTTGAAAAAACACTTTAAGGTACACATAGGTCACAAAAGGCTGTATACTGACTGAGATTTCGTATATATGATTCGTATATATACTGTATTCTTCTTTATCCTTCCAATAATGCTGTTCCGTTATATTAACATTGGTAATCATTTGTCGAATACAGATGTCCTTTTAGAGATTATTAACATCTGTACTTGCAATCGGCTTTAAGCGGACATTAGAAATAAAGACAAAACCTAACTGATCATCGGTCATTTTTTATAGGTTTTCTTTGTCATTAAATAAGGTGCAAACAAGGTAAAAAGCCTCTGCTGTGCAAATAATAAGGATGAATATGATGTCTATGTTATAACAAAAAATAAAATCATGAATTATGACCGACTTGTAATAGTCAAAGCGTTTTTTCTGTAGCGCTGTTTAAATGTTTCTTTTGTTTTAATTTTGTTATGTTAAAAAGAATTAACGTAAAAGAGTTTGGACCGCGAAAAAGGGTTAACGATAACAACTTTCAGAAACAAACAATGAATAAAGGACTTGGTACAGGCACCACACAATGTGGCATTATATTGTTACACATACTAGCAGGAGTCAAACCATCCTTCTAACCTGGAAAAAGGTGCAAGAAAACAACAGAAGAACAACTGTACAATACATTAAATGAAAAACAACTGTGATAAAAGGTAACAAAGGACAACTAAACAAACAGACATAGTTTCTCCGTCTGAAAAAAAAAAAAACCCACCCTGACTCCTAAACACACAAGGGACGTACGGCCCTTTTCATTTGAAAATGCCTGTACCAAGTCAGGAATATGACAGTTCTTGTCCATTCGTTTTTGATGTGTTTTGTCATTTGATTTTGCCATGTGATTTGGGACTTTCCAATTTGATTTTTCTCTGAGTTCAGTATTTTTGTGATTATACTTTTTTCTTGATAAATATATCTTATTATAGACCGATACAATTAAGAACAACATGATGGAGGCAGTTAAACAGGAAAAAAACAGGAAACACTGAGTATTTAAATTGCATATTTTTCTGTACATGTGCTAATCCAATTTTTAATTTAATTAGCATTTTTTTTTTTGGCTTTCCTCCTTTTCTCTTTTACTCTTGTATTGTTCTTCTTAAACTGTCATTCACTTTGCAAACTCTTGATATAAATATACTTTTCAACAAGAATATGTCCGTAGTACACGGATGCCCACTCCGCACAATCATTTTCTATGTTCAGTGAACAGTGAAAAAAGGGTATTATCTCTATTTTTGCATTAAAATGAGAAAGATCATATCATTTGGAACATGTTTACTAAGTTTTAAGTTGATTGAACTTCAACTTCATCAAAAAACCACTTCGATCAAGAACTTTAACCTGAAGCCGAACAGACGGACGAACGGATGCACAGACCAGAAACATAATGCCCATAAATGGGGCATAAAAATAATGCATGCCCATATCAATACAACATGTATGAACTTAAGGCAGGACCTGAAATACATATTTCTTAATGAGAACCATACTTTACAGCGAACGCACCTGAAACAAGAAACCTTTCCTGGTTTTAAATCATTATGCATTGTTTAAGATTGTTGATAATAACAAAAAATTGCTAAAAGAAAATTGAAGAAATATGATTTTCTGTGGTATAAAACAATGTATTACGGCATACATCTATTTGAAGACTTGTAACACGAACATAATATTTCATTATATCATATTTGATGGTAGTTAAATTCTCAAGAATCAACAGATAAATATAGATATATAATAAGTTTTTTTTATTTTAAAATTTCGATTTAATTTTTTTGCACCATGATATTGTGGATGTCATTCATCTTGTACGTGACATTCAAGACTAGAAATTAATACTAGTAGTTTTAATTGTTCTGTAAGCGTTAAATAAATTAAGAATCACATATATTAAACTAGAAAAAAAGAATGATAACAACTAGAAAATCCAAAGGTCATCTTGTCATGATTGATTTTAATCATGTTGTTTTTAACTCCTGCAATGTATTTGTTTCTGACTATCGATATGTCAAATATTAACAAAGCACTCTAAAAGTGAAGTAATTATAACAGAAAAACTTATAAAATACCATGTAATTTGCAATATCTTAAAAGCAAAATAAATACCCATGCATTTTAGTATTATCAACATTTTTGACATAATAAACTTACGTGAACGATAAAAATCAAACTGACTCTTAACCTTCAGGTGAACTTGATTAAGAGTAACCATACTGCACTACGGTCATGTTTGTTTGACCTTAAATGAGGATAAGCTAAGAATATAATCCATGTTATGGTTTCCCAATTAAAATATCTCTTTTACACATTCAAGACGTCAATTCATAATATGTCATATTAACGATTTTTTGGTATAAATTTTAAGGATACCGACGAGATAATCTTATATAGAACAACAAACAGTACTTCAGCCAAATCCAAAAGATAAGTCCACAAAATATACCAGTGCATACAAAGAGAGAGAGAGAAAAAAAAAAACAATAGCTGCGCAAAAAGGAGTTGGTTTAATAAATTCCAACTATGGCCACTATTTAATGCTAGAATTTAAAATTAGGATTTTTGGCCATTTTCAAAGTTTGTTTATGATGCTATCATAATACTCCATATAACATGAGATTAGGTCAAATAAGTAAAGTGGACTTCTACAATGAACTTTATTTTATTTTATTGTCATGATTGTCCCCCTTTGTAGTGTATCCTATCCTAACGGCGGCGATCTTGTTTGAAGAGTGTACTGTCTGCTCCTTTTGGTTTAAGTCTAATTGAGTGACAGTTATAGAACAGATGTTAAATTATCGGTTAAAAAAGAAACACTTCAGCCAAATTAAATAGAGGCTCTTAGGAGCCTGTGTCGCTCACCTTGGTCTATGTGCATACATGTATTAAATAGTGGATACAGATGGATTCATGACAAAATTGTGTTTTTATGATGGTGATGCGTTTGTAGATCTTACTTTACTGAACATTCTTGGTGCTAACAATTTTCTCTATCTATAATAAACTTGACCCTATTAAGTTACAGAAGAAAATATTTTGTAAAAATTTACAAACATTTACCAAATTAATGAAAATTGTTAAAAACTGACTATAAAGGGCAAAAACTCCTTAAGGGGTCAACTGACCATTTTGGTCATGTTGACTTATTTGTAGATCTGACTTTGCTTAACATTATTGCTGTTTACAGTTTATCTCTATCTATAATAGTATTCAAGATAATAACCAAAAACGGCAAAATTTTCTTAAGATTACCAATTCAGGGGCAGCAACCCAACTCAGACTTGCTCTAAATGCTTTGATTTCAGAGTTATAAGCTAAAATCTACATTTTACCCATATGTTCTATTTCTAGACATGACGGCCATCTTGGTTGGTTCGCTAGGTCACCGCACACATTTTTAAAACCAGATACCCTAATAATGACTGTGGCCAAGTTAGGTCAAAACCAGTTGTCCGATTCATCTGAAAATTTCAGAGCAGATAGATCATCACTTGATAAACAATTTTACCCCTTGTCAGATTTGCTATAAATGCTTTGGTTTCAGAGTTATAAGCCAAAATCTACATTTTACCCCTATGTTCTTTTTTTAGCCATGGCGGTCATCTTGGTTGGTTGGCAGGGTCACCGGCCACATCTTCAAAACTAGATACCTTAATGATGATTGTGGCCAAGTTTGGTTAAATTTGGCCCAGTAGTTTCAGAGAAGATTTTTGTAAAAGTTAACGACGACGACGGACGACGACGGACGACGGACGCCAAGTGATGAGAAAAGCTTACGTGGCCCTTTGGGCCAGGTGAGCTAAAAAGGAATAACTTATTCTTTAGCGAAAGCAGAAACGAAAACATATAAGAACTATACGAGAAATAAACTTATTGTTAGAACCTGAAAGTACGGAGCAAAAGTCAATAAAAAGAAGACACTTTCTGTTTTTACCAAGAGTACTACATGTGGAGCTGCTTACCCTTCCAGAACACCTGAGATCAACCCAAGCTTCTGGTGGGGTTCGTGTTGCTCACACTTTATTTTTTCTATGTTGTGTTTTGTTTACTTTTGTTTGTCTGATTGTCTTTTTCGTTTTTACCCATGACGTTGTCAGATTATTTTGGATTTATGAGTTTGAATGTCCCTCTAGTATCTTTCTTCTCTCATAACGAGATAGTTTATTAACCATGTAGATCCTTGGTGTAAACATTCTTTTTCGATAAATCGTAAAATGATCGATTATCATCAATCTTAACTTAAAGTGAGATGTTTAAAAAAATGTTTGATGATGTCTGCATGGGCGAATTGATAAAATATTTATAGTTGGGAATGAATAATGAGATATTTAATTCCCAAAAGTGTCATGCATTGAGTCTAAATATTAATCTCTTCCTGGAATATTTTTTAAAAGAAATTGAGTGGATGACTATTTCACTAATTAATTTCTATAAAACAGGTAAGATAATTGATCAGACATTCACATGCCAAATATCAGATACAATGGATAAAGATTATACATATAGCATATCAATTTCAATATCAGTATCTATAGCAATGCAAGTCTGAAGTTTGTCTCGGGCATACGGCCATACAAAAAATTGAATAGCCATACGCATCAAGCCGGACACCGTGCCGCAAATGATGTGTGCCTATTATTGCAATCATTATCGACAAACGTAAATTTATAATGTCATAAGATGGCAATACTTTTGTATGATTAAAGTTCGTTTTTGTGCAAGCTCCCCTTACGATACATCAATCGGAATGGCATTTTGCTACCGGTCCTTTAACACTATGAGTGAGATCTTTTATTAGTTTAGAAGAATCTTAACAAATTCGAACCGCTAATTGCTTTTATTTTATGCCATTCAGGTATTTGTATTTTCTGAAAGTGACTAGCTGTACTACCCTAAACCATTTAACACCAATACAAAATGGTTTGATCTTGACGTAATTGTCCTTTAGTCTGACACGCATCGGTCAAGTGTATGCTATTAGAGAATCAATGTCAATGCGTCTTTTATGCACTAACAATGTGTTTTGCAAAGTCCTGTAAATTAAGGACAATACATAAATGACCACGATCTAATTAAATGTGAAGAATAACTGAATTGTCGTCTGACCGTAATCTTGGATTGACAGACCGACTTAAAGTGACAATTTTACAATCAGGAACCATTGACATAACCGATAAATGGAGTCTGCGCAACAGTTAAGTCTTTAATAATGTTTTTAACCACCCAACGTACATCTAAGTGTGTTTATTTTCCATTTTAAATGTGATTTAAGGTAGAATGGGTTTCTAAATGGAATTTTTTAATAATTTGCCAAAGGGTAGTTTAAATCATGCTTTAAAAAAAAATAAGAAAAAGAATGGTCCACGGGGGCCTATTTTCACGTTACAGGTTGAGCAAATTTGACAGATTTTGTATAGATTATGCATTGAAAACCCAAAATTCTTACACATGAATAACCTTCTTCTCTCAATATTTTTACATTTTAATATAGATCTAGCACGATGGTTTTCTGGTATTTCAAAATCCAAGATGGAGGAAGACACCCTATCAACCTTAAGCGTGATCATTCATCTTTAATAACTTTTAAGTTCAAACTGCTCATGTCTACACTATCAACTATTGTATACTTTAAACAATTATGTAACCAGACTAGATTTCTGTCCTTAGCCAATTCACCCTCATTTTCCAGCGGCAGTCCAAATTTCTCTGACCCTTGCAGTCCCTAGCCAATTCACCCTCATTTTCCAGCGGCAGTTCAAATTTCTCTGACTCTAGCAGTCTCTATTACGGGCCCCTTTTATTGTATTATTGTATTGTTAATTTATTCACGTCCTGAAAATTATGAGATATCTAATTTGCCATTATACATCAAGTTAGCAGCAGCAATCAATCAAAACTTTAAGTTTTATGCAGGAAACAATCTAACAATAAAACAAAAAACAAATAACAAAATTTGGAAAACGTCGAAAACAAGACTAGGTCTGCTCTACCATTTATCCCATTACCCTCTGATTGTACTTCACAAATCACAATGCAAAAAAATGCCAGTAGAGTGAACAAAATCAAATACTATTTTTCCTTTACATTTTCTACATTTGAAAATGCCTGTAACATTTTCTACATTTGAAAATGCCTGTACCAAGTCAGGAATATGACAGTTCTTATCCATTCGTTTTTGATGCGTTTTGTTATTTGATTTTGCCATGTGATAATGGACTTTTCGAATTGATTTTTCTCTAAGTTCAGTATTTTTGTGATTTTACTTTTTACCTAACTTAGTTGTAGTATTAAAGATACTAAGCAGTGATAAAATTGATTTATGTACCGTTTTTGTTAAACACTTTTACTAAATATAACGATTGCGACAACATTAATGGGTAATATAAATTTATAAAAAAAACCATATAACTATTTTGAACATAATTTAAATCAACAATGATTAGTCGTTTTTACAAGACTGGTTTAAATTAGATACCATGCATGTTGAAATTGTAAAAACTAGCATGCAATAAAAGAATGTCGTTGGTTTATACATCATATATATGCGATGGCGCGGAACAGTATTTTGAGGGAGATGATTCCTTAAGATCGTAGCCTCCTCCTAAAAAATAAATTAAAAAAAAAAAACCAACAAAAACGCAAAAAAAAAAAAAAAAAAAAATCAAATCAATCCAAGCTCACAAAATAACCATGGAAACAAATGGCAAGCGTATTCCAGCAGCAACTTAAACTTGGACATATTTGGAATATCAAGGGCAATTATGCAATATTTTTAAAGTGCTGATTTTTAAAATATTTTCGTTGAACAGTTTGCAGGTAAGGTCATCCCCTTCATATTCTGTTGACTTTGCATAGCTGTTCCATGCATGATCCTTCTTTTGATCATCTGTTTTTCTCCACATTCAATAAAAATGCAACTCTTAAGGGAATGCATTACATTGAATTGCAAAATATATTCTGCTTGAACCATCAGATGGTGCGATTCAAACAATATTTGACTGTTTTGTTCAACATAGGTAATTTTGCCAACACAGGTTAATTCATAGTCTCTTAATAAAATTTTATAATTTGGATGCTTCAAGTCTAGATATATTTCTGCCTATATGCAGTTGTAACAATTAAATATATCCTCAAGTATTTTTAGCTCCGATTACTTAGGGCTGGGTCGATTTAAACTCTTATGGTCCTGTCTACTCCGTACACATACACTAAGACGAGGCTATTGTTTTATCTTTCCACTAGATAATGAATGAAAGGAGAAGTGCAAATCTGTCTGATTCTTTGTTTTTATGTACTTTTCTTTGGATGTAATTGCATTCGTTTCATTTACTTTTATGTACATTTGATTTGTTTTTCATTCACAAGTGTTGAAATTGTCTCGTTAAATCATATACAGCGTCATAACAGATCGATCTATGCTTGTTTACATGTCTGTATGATTGAGTGATAGACTTCATTTAAGTGATTTTGAGAGCTGTTTGATGCTCAAGTGTGTAAATGTAATTATAAAAGATTAAAATTCCAAAAATTTTTTAAAAAGTTAGTGCACAAATATTTATTGTTTAAGCATGTCGATGTTTCGTAGCATATATATTATTTTCACAGATAACATAAGAAAAAATTAAAACCTGTTTGTCATGTTTGTCTTGTGCATTTTCAGTAAAAATAGCGACCAATTGTATCCCAAGATCATGTTTGAAGGTACTGCTGTTGTTTGAACACTAAGCAATCTGAAAACAAAATGAGAATACTCCTTTTGGACTGCAAAATCAAAACTGGTACCAACAGATTTTCTGTAGCACCTCTAATCACGTCTCGTCTGAATAATCTTAAATAACTTTTGTGTCCATAAATGAGGAATAGTTTGTAGAACTAATCGACATTTTTATGGAAAAATACTAGATTATTGGTTCTCTACAGATTCTAATTAAGTTACCCAACCCAACAACACAAATATGAAGTGGTAGTCTCAGACAAAGGGATATTTGTTCAAGCTATTTTTGTCCACAGACGTTCAGACGAGTAAATTAATTGTCCTATTTAAACAATTTCAAATTTTACGAAAAACTAAGGATTTTCTTATCCCAGGCATAGATTACCTTAGCCGTATTTGGCACAACTTTTGGGAATTTTGGATCCTCAATGCTCTTCAACTTTGTACTTGTTTGGCTTTATAAATATTTTGATATGAGCGTCACTGATGAGTCTTATGTAGACGAAACGAGCGTCTGGCGTACTAAATTATAATCCTGGTACCTTTGATAACTATAATCAAACAATTCTTAGTTGATTTCTATTAGGATAGATGCTTTAATTTTTACCACCTAGATTATATTTGAATTATAATGAGCATTAAAAATGAGTATGAAAATATAGTTTCATGACAATGAGAATAAAACCCTTGTATCTTTTTTCCCCTCACAAATCTACATTCAGGTTTTTGAGCAGGACATTCATTGCAGACACTTGCCTATTGATGAAGACGATATTATTATAATATACTTTTCGTAAATTTTTTGTTGTTAATTTAACAATTATTAACAAACTACGGTTTCAACTATTTGAGTCAAAGTTGACTTTAAGGTTTTGGTTGTCTTAACACAAATCAAAAGCCTATCTTTTCTCTTCTTAAGTATTTCATTTGCTTAAATATATCTTAATATAGATAAAATCAGATACTTAAAGACGTAGATTATGGAACCCACATAAAATTATTCAGCTGGCTCCTTAACACATATTAAAAATGTATACTAGTTCAGTGAAAAACTGAAAACTATATCTTTTCTTATGGAGTCTGAAATTCTAGCTCTTTATACAGGTAAACACACTTTCACATGTGTAGCAGGATCTGCTTACCCTTCCGGAACACCTGAGATCAACCCAAGTTTTTGGTTGGGTTCGTGTTGTTTATTCTTTAGTTTTCTATGTTGTACCATGTGTACATTGTTTGTCTGTTTGTCCTTTTTATTTTTAGCCATAGCGTTGTCAGTTTATTTTCGATTTATGAGTTTGACTATCCCTCTGGCATATTTCGTCCCTCTTTCAAATGCCTATCAAAAGAGTGGGTAAAATTACAATTAACAAGTTACATTGGCTCACATAGATATTAAAAAAGAGTATGTCTCAGCAAATTACACCTATCGACAATGGACCAATGGAGTACGAAATTCTAGCTCTTTATACTGGTAAACACACTTTCAAGTGCCTATCAAAAGAGTGGGTAAAATTACAATCAACACGTTATATTGGCTCACATAGATATTACAATATAGTATGTCTCAGCAAATTTCAACAATCAATATCTCTTTCACTTCCGTGTAATTGATACTTTTGTACATGTCACAAAGTTACTGTTTAAAGCTTTAGGGCATTAAACATTTGAAAGTAAATTCGAATTTGATATCTAACAAGATTCTGCTTTGTCTGTTGTTTGGCCAGACACGATTTGCGGTGCTGGAGAAAATCTGTTGGTACTAGTCTGAAAATGGTATGAAGTCAGACAACTAATGACAAGGTTCCTATCTGGGCATGCGTCCTAAGCTTAAACCTTTCCAAACATGTTTAAATAATCTCGTTTTATCTCGATCAGTTGAAAACATTTTTTTTATTTTGTTAAAAGTACGTACTTAAATGTCATTTCTAGTCGGACTTGTTTATTCCGCTGTATGAACGAGTTTAATGAAATATCAGCAAACTCTATATCATCAAAATTTTAGTCTTTCCTCAATGTGCACGACATGCTCTTTTTATTTTCTTAGTGTTAGCATAGTTGATTAGGGGTTAATATTTGTTATATTGCAGACGACATAGTGAATGAATCGCTCAGTTCTTGGATGCGTGAACTCTCCGTGAATTGAATTAATCTCTAATGACGTCTATATCTTTAGAATGTTGTCTTCTTTTAACAGACACAAAAACAAACTGGTGCTGAATAATCAGTTTCAATTAAAATCTCTTAGCAAAACTTGAGAAGTTATCTTTAGTATTTTTATAACAGATAATTAAGGGCGACAACTGTTATATATCAACAGACATTTTTAACATTTTTTATAACAGATAATTAAGGGCGACAACTGTTATATATCAACAAACATTTTTAACATTGAATTGCACCATTATAATAAAATTTGCGGAACCTGTAACACTTTTATTATTTAACTCATTGGATTTAAAGTTTTTAATTTTCAATTTGATCTGAATTGCAAAAAAATAATAATAAAAAATGGTCTAGATTTGTAATGATACATTATTAGAAACGTCGACTAAATAAAAAATGCAAACTAACGTAAAATAGATAACTGGAATTTATTTTAAAACTAATTACAATCATCAATGTTTTTTTAGGTAAAAACTTGGCTAACTTCTCAAATCATCTGCCATTTTTTGTATGATGTGTTTTGTTTAAATTTATAACAAGATTTGTCAAATTTTGTATTAGTGTCTGACATCATTTTCATCATGTTAAACGTAAAGGATGAAAAGTAACATAAATAGGTTTTTAAAAACATAATGGCGACTGTAGTTTACCGATGTTCATATCGGTTTAATCGATTCGAAATAGGCGAATAAAGATAACAAACAGAAAGTAAAAGAATCGTTTACGCGTAGATGTTAATGCTCTAGGATGCCGTGTTTCTGTCAGAATTATGGGAATCTCACTGGTCTTGCGTCATCAGTGGTTGACTGGAAAGTGAAATTGGCACGTTTTTCTTTTCTTTTCTTTATTTACAACAATGTTATATGCACAAACATTCAAGAGGTCCTATATTTTTATTCTAATGGGCCATTATCTGTCAAATTCATGTTCATCAATTAATCTCATAAGTCATAAATTTTCATCAATTTTAACATACTTGATCGTTTATCTAAAAATAAAATAAAAAATATATGGACTCGTAATGATGAACTAGTTCAGCATTTCGTGTATATTTTAAAACTAACCGAGATCTAATTGCTAAACGATAAAACTTTAAAAAAATGCTTATTATCTATGACCCGATATCAACATATACATCATATTCCTACAACAAGTACACATTCAAACACTTACAATCGTATTATGGCTTTAAGACTAATGAGATTCTTTCATTTTATAGGAATTATCTAGTCACGTTTAAATGAAATTTTAATTCTAATTCAATTAACAAACAAAAGATAATCTAAAATCCGACAGATAAAAGGTAAAACTGTTTCCTGTACTTAATGAAATAAGGCGGAATCCGGTAGTAAAAGTATGTGATAAGTCAACCGAGAACCAGCTTATTGATGATCGTCCAATATTTAGTTTACGTTTACGTTATCGCATGAAGTATTCTGACCATGAAAACAAACCTAATGCTCCCAGAAGGACGATAATTCTAATATTTTATGTCTTCGATGCGTGATTTGAATCGTCTTGAAAACTGCACACGGAACCTTTGATTAAAAAATCCCCTTTATGACCACAAAAAAGAAGGAATAAATGTTGGATTAAGAAAATATAAGGATATTTTCAACTGACTTGAAACCAAACCAAACAATAATAAAGTTTATTGTCTGAAATACATAAAACAAATGCGATTTTAACTTTATTTCAAAACATAAATACTGATAAAATAACACATTTTTTCAAATACACTTAAATGTTTATTGATAGATTATTGTCCTATTTTGGGGTAAATCGACACATATGACGATCACATCTCCCACTTGTACTGTTTTCTGAAAATGCCTGTACCATATGACAGTTGTACATTCGTTTGATGTGTTCGAACTTTTGGTTTTGCCATTTGATTAGGGACTTTTCGTTTTGAATTTTCCTCGGACTTCAGTATTTTTGTGATTTTACTTTTTATTATCACAACTGTACGTGGAGTAAAAAAAACTTAGAGCAATGGTACAGAGGTGTTTTCAACGCAATGATCCGTATCTCGAAATAATCATTCAGTGCTGCTAGGGCGTAAAATGCCAACAAGCCATTACATTAAAAATAGAACCCTGATTATCATTGTAGTTCTTCTAATCTAATTCACTTATATTGTTATAACTATAACTGTTAGTATTTGTTTAAATAGTAAAGATAGCATTGTTTTATCGCTCTCTTATTTAACAAGCACACATAACATTAAGATTGTAAAAGGGTATATGCTTTAAGCAAAATTCCCCTAAAAATGCTATAACTGCAAAAATCAAATAGACAAAATCGGGGCTTATTTTAATTCCTGTTAGTAGTGGTGTCACTTCCCTATAAAAACAAAGCGGTACTGAGAAAAAATCTTGAGAGTTTCAACAGACGAAGAAATTGTTGATGAAAGATTGAAATAAATTCATAAAACATATTTACAGCTAACAAGTTGTTATTGTTGGCATTTGTTTTTGTATGACCAATTGAAGTAGTTTCTCAATGTTATCGGTATTGAAGACTCGCTCACTTTGATAGGTCACTAGTCTAAATACCACATGTTAAGAAAGTCGGTAAGATGGATTCGTTACATACTGTGCTAGTGAAGTAATACGGTACATATATGGTCACTCTCACCCCATATGGAATTGACTGACACCATATATACCGTATGAGGTCACTAACACACTATGTGAATAATAATATTTGATTTATTTTCTCATGGTTGTTTGGTGTTCCTGTCATTACACAAAACTGTGAAAGACACATTAAATCATATTTTTAAGTATAGACATTTTTAACATAAAGGGTAATGTCCTGTATTTGCATCGGTAACTTAAACATTATGTGCAAGTTGAATCTTTTATGAAGTAACCGGAAGACTGTTTAAATTAATCAGCTACAATGGAAATATTTAGAAATAAGATTATTTTGTCATTCTACTCCCAATTATAAAGGAAATCTTAATAATTTATAAATTATTTCCTTAAGAAGTATTTTGTATTGTTTATGCAGTCATCAGTAAAGCACAGAAAAATATTTAACTTTCGTAATTGATAAACTAATTCGAGTGACAGTGGTGAGGATTATGTTAGATTTTGTCGTCAATTTCTCTAAAAGATAACAAATATCCGGGATATGTTGGTCGCACTTATGCATAATGCATGATTTCACATTCCTTATTTAGGAATACCTATTTTCAATGTTAACACAAACCCTTGTTTAAATATTTTGATAAACCTTTGGAACGTTTTTTGTTTTCTGAACTTAGACAGTCAAATGTGTCTTTAAGCAAAATTAACATTTGAATAAATTTCCATCTGAAATTAACACATTATGCACTTTTGAGTAGTTATTTTTAGAATAGAACGACGATGCTTCATTGAGACCGGAAAGTCTTCAAGTCTCGGCTTGTTTATCCGTAATAACTTTTGTGTCTATAAATAGGGGTCAATATAAACTTAGTCGTATACATTGGAATATTTACAGACGGCATATTCAATAAAGCTCTAAAATTTTGAATATTTCATGACTAAAATTTAACTCAAATTATTTAATGTACGACTGACATTATGATAGGTTATTAAAATTACCGTCACACTCCAAAAAAGACAATAATAATTATATTTATTGTCTTCTGTGTGTGTTCTGGCGTTTTAAATACTTCTCAAAGACCGTATAGACCACATAGTTGTTTTAAACATCGCCGTTATAACCACGCAATAAGAAAAGAACGTTGATTTAACTTCTATGTTTAACTGAATTGAACGCTCGGACATTGCCTCAAAGGTGTTGGTCGAAATATTTAATACAAGAAATTTGCTTTCAACGTTACTTTAATATCACTTCTACTAAAATAATAATGATATGAGGTCAGATAAAAATTCGATGTAATACATATATATCAGTTTTTATGAATGACTGTCCTATTTCGAGGGAAATCTCTACAATTGATGATCACACGTCCAACTTGTAAGACAGTTATTATCACAACTGAACGTGGAGTAAATACATCGTTCAGCAATTGTACAGAAATATCATCAACGTCATCATGCTTGTATCGATAGATATAACCTTTTTGTGCTGCTAGGGCGTAAAATACCAACTATCCATTACATTTAAAATAGAAGACTGATTTTCATTGTAATTGTTCTAACTCTAACTTGATTAATGATAACATTGAACTAATGTTTTAACTATATATAAGAGAAGATGTGGTATAATTGACGATGAGAAAACTCCCCACAAGAGACCACATGACTATTTGGTATTTGCATAAAACAAAGATAATTTTGTTGGATCATCTGCCATTAAAAGAAGGAAACATAACTTTTATTCATTTTGAAGGAATATTTGCTTTGAACAAAAACAAATAGTTGTGTTCAATATCTGCAAAATTATTCAAGATACCACACGACCAGTGTGACAATTTGTGATTAATATCATAGGCAAAAGAGCATTTGATTTATATATGTCCTCATTTGATCTGCTTACCCTTCCGGAGCACCTGATATCACCCCAAGTTTTTGGTGGGATTCGTGTTGCTCAGTCTAGATTTCTATGTTCTTTCTTATGTTCTATTATTTGTCTGTCTTTTTCATTTGTGGCCATGGCGTTGTCCGTTTTTTTTTCGATTTAAGATTTTGACTGTTTTTCTGGTGTCTTTCGCCCCTCTTCAATGGCCATAAAAGCACTGTTATATACCAACAAGAGGCGCTTTAAAACGTGATTTAGAAATTAGAGCATGTTTCACCAAGATATATAAAACACTCTATGTAGATCTTTTTTTCCCATATGTGGTGTCCAGATCGTAATTGTTATTCCCTTCCTTACACAAAACTGAAAAAGAAACATTGAACCAGATTTTCAAGATTACACTTTTTTTGGGGGTAAATAGTAAAGTCTTTATTTGATTCTGTTATCGAGGAAGATTATTTTCATGGTTAAAATTTTATTTCTCTACCGGAAGACCGTTAAAGATAATTAGCCACAATAATCTAATGGAAATAAATATGATTTTTTTTAAATTATTTTACTTCTGATCAAACAAAAATCTCAATAAGTTGTTATAAAATGTCATTTACTTCGTCATTAATTTTGTATTGTAATCTGGTAAGTCTAAATATATAGATTCGAATCACATGGCTGGCATGGTTGCTTTGATAACGGTTTAAACCAACAACTATTTAATTGACGCCTACAATTAGAGAATAGAGAAATTTTCAATTTTAGATTTTAAATATATACAAAGATATTTTCAGGGTGTTGATGAACGACTTATTACAAAGTTTATATCCCACAATTTTTTGTCCTTATACTTCATTTTCTTTATACCTATGGTGCCTTAATATCTATGGTATCTGACTTTGAACAATCACATGAGCCTATCATTCAAGGAAAACTTTGGGCAAATTTGGTCTCAAGATTAATTTTGAAAGTTGCAACAGATATTATGCACTCTGCATATCCATTTTGAAAATAAAATAATTTATATCTTTGAATGCAAAATTTATACTAATGTTATCATGACCTGGAATATATTCCTATTTGTTAAAATTTAATACTCGATATTTTTATGATATTATACTACATTTTAGTAGTTAGTGATTCAATAGAGATTCTAATCAAGGCCTTACCAATGTTACACAACAAGACAACACAAATATAAAGTAGGACAATATAATATTTGTTAATGCTATTTTCGGCCATATTATATCAATATTTCGGTTATTGTGATTTGGATTGAGAGTTGTCTCATAGGCACATATACCACATCATCTTATTTGTATGTCATCTGCAGTAGTTTGCACGTAGTGTTAACGTAGTTTTATGACATTTTAAGTCGGATAAGTGTAATAGCTTTGTATGGTATAGTTTAATTGGAATAGCAGCCAACTAGATTTCAAACATTAGCCTTTCGCTAATTATTTTAAATGTCCCCAAAGAATCATGGTAATGAACACGCAAACATGTTTAGTAGATCTATAGGCTAAAGTAATACAGAAATAGTCCATTGCGTCCGAAATCGAATGTTTATAGACACAGTGTTAACAAGGTTGAATAGGGGTCAATATTCACTCAGTTTTATACTTTGGTGCTTTTCCAGACAACATAGAGAATGAACCGCCAGTCGTTGTATTCGTTGTGGAACGTCCGTCAATAAAATTAGATTCAAATGACTTAACGATTAAAAGGTTGTCTTCATTAAGGATTTAGGGTGAAATAAAAACTAGAATAAAAAAATGATACTTTAAGTCACAAGACCATTAGATAAGAAACAAAATAAAATAAACATGTTAATCGGCTATGAAGCTTTTTGATATATTTAATTGTTTATTAATGACGAGAAAATACTGAAGTCAATTTTTAACTTGTGACAAATGACATTTTTCCAACTATGGGCTTATGAAGTCTTATATGAAAAAAAATACTGAACTCCGAGGAAAGTTCAAATGGAAAGGACCTAATCAAATGGCAAAATCAAATGATAAAACAAATCAAACGAACGGACATCTGTCATATACACCTAATCGCTAATTATTCCATTCCGGATAAGTTTTAAAATTACACACCTTTTCATCAAGTTGAAGCTATCTGGGACCCTGTTTAAACAATTCACCATGCATGATAATTTTTAATGAGACCTGTTTGAACTACCGTAAATACTTCAAACTAAATATTTTTTTACTTCAATTTTTATTTCGAAAAAGTGGATCATAATCTAATAAAGTTTCTTGATGATCGCTTTCTAAAGTTTTTCCTCCCTCAGCTTACTACTGATGACCTCTATTTTCGGCGGCCTGACCCGAACAGGAAGTTTTATAAATGATTGTTTTCCCCGGATTGGACTAAATAGCGATAAGGTGTATTCCTGACTTGATTTGGGTATTTTCAAATGTAGTAAATGTTGAATTGAACTTAGTTTTATAGCGATAAGCCTCTCACTCGTAAAAGATAAATGGTGCTTTGGGGTAAAATATTTTACCCTGTATCTTTGGCAAAAAACCAAGGATTTCGGAGATTTGACAAACACCCAAACTTGACATTTTTGGTTTATTTGTAACTTGCCTTTTGAACTCGAAGTATTTTATTTGCAACAATGCGGAACTAAAATTATATTGTGGTCCCATCATCTCCTTTAGGGTTGTATGCAAATGGTTCATTTTAAAGAAATAAGATGAACAAGATTCGTAGTTGCCATTTAAAGTCTCTAAAACGTCAATAACCAGTTTTATGATTTAATAAACGAACAAAAGATAATCTTATAGCTGCACAGCAGAACAAATCTTTGCTGTCATCAACTGTAACCCACTTGATTTTCAACGCTGCTTTACGCTCAATAAAGTGAAGTAGTCTGCCGAGAACAAACTACTTGTAGTTAATGCCAACGCTCAAAATAATGTTTCTCATGAAATATGTTGACTATTAAAATAAACGTCAAACTCCCGTAATAAGTATACTAATTCAAATATTTAATGTCTGCAATATGCATTTTGCAGTCTTCACAATTATCGTACGTATATTCAACATTATAACCACGAAATAAGAAAAAACATGTTGAATTATACTGATATGTGTTATTTGTAATACAGTATTAGATAGTAACACAATTGAAGTAATAAACTTGAATATTTATTGATAAATGAATGTCCTAATTCGGGGGAAATCTCTTCAAATTGTGATCACATCTCCCACTTGTGAGACTTTTATTATCATAACTGTACGTGGTTCAAATATATCGCACAACAATTGTACAGAAATGCCTTCAACGTCATGCACCTCATTTCCATATAACTATTCTGTGCTGCTATGACGGGAAATGTCAACAATCCATGCATTTAAAGTAGAATTCTAATTGTCATTGTATTTTTTCTAACCTAACTAGCATAATATGTTGTGACTGTTAGCATTTGATTAACAAGTAAAACATAGTTAGTATTGTTTCACTTTACTCTAAAACTCGAGCTCTATATCTGCAAAAATCAGATATACAAAATCAGTGTGTTAAACTGTGTTTAATCTTAAATATATGTAAAAAAAATATATATATAAATTCCAGATATTTTTACATACTAAAAACTAAAACACTATCATATGTCACCAAATAGGGTCGCTTTGTTTAAGAAACACAATTTAGTTTTTACAGCTTTTTCCACCAAGATATACATGATATACGAAAACTTGATATAGGTTTTCATTTGATATGTTTCGCTGTGATGGTTATTCCTTTCCTTACACAAAATTGAAAGACTGAAAAAGACAAATTGAATCATATTCTCAAGTTTAGACATTTTTAACGTTAAGGGTAATATCCTGTATATGCATCTGTAACCTAAAACATTGTGTAAAAGGTGAATCTTTTATTTAGTAGCCGGAAGTCTGTTTTAAATTAATCGGCTTCAAGGTTGTAATGGAAATATTTAGACATAAGCTTTTTTGTCAGTCTACTCCCCATTTTAAACGAAAATCTCAATAATTTATAAATTTTTGTTTTATTTATGCATTTATCAATAGAACACCGAAAAAAATTTAATTTTCGAAATTGACTAATTAACTCGAGTGCCAGTGGTGAGTATTAGGTAATAACTTAATCATGCGATATAAATTATCAGATTTGTCACTTTTTTAACATTTATATTTAATCGAAGCATATTTAAGGCAGTACATAGCCTCTGGTATTTAAACTTTATACACTCTGTGAAGCCTTTCGTTTGTAATGACGCTGTATAATTATGCTTTAACGTTTCATATGATATTTGCATTTTTCTTCTAATTTAACTTTGAAAACTATAATTAGAATAAAAAAACGATTTTTTCCTTATCCTCTGTGGTGCTTTTAGATACTGTTAAAATATGTTTAGACATCACTGTCATTTTCTTTCCACCTAATTAAACCATTTGTTTACTATGTTGACATAACGAATATAGTTTTGTATTTGATTCTGTAGTCTGAGAACATTAGGTTCAATGTTAAGCTATTATTTTTTTTGACGGAATACCGTTTCTGATAATTATCTTGAATGATTTTTTATGTAAACCATTAAAATAAAAATTGTTTGAGTGTATTGTTCATATCATAAAAGAAAATCTCAATAATTTTATAAATAACTGCAGTTAAAAATATTAGCCCGATCTTTGACCTTCTTGATGTTTAATTTTGAATCGAGTGCCACTTTGAGTCTGATATAGATCTACGCCGTTGGCGTTCTTGATTATAAGCATTATATAACCTGTAAATGAATATGGAATGTTGAGTAGAGGACTTTTTACTGCGATACATGTTATCGTGTTCATATCTGTTATTTTTTCTCATCAATTTCTCTAAAAAATGACAAATATCTGCATATGTAGGTCCCCATTATATATAATGCACAATTTCCCATTCCTGATTTAGGAATACCTTTTGTTGAATATTTAAACAAACTCTTGTTGTAATGTTTTGGTAAGACTATGGCGCGTTGTTTTTTTGTTTTCTGACTATAGACAGTAGAATAAGTCTTTAAGTTAAACTTACAGTCAATGTTATTTAAAAAAAATTGATAATTGTCTCTGTAAATTACACATTATGCACTTTTGAGTAGCCATTCTTAGAATAGAACGGCGATGCTTCATTTGGACTGCAATGTCTATATGAATGTAAGTCTCGTCTGGATTATCTTTAATAATTTGTATGTCCTTAAATATGGAATAGTTTGTAGAATTAATTGACATTTTGATGGTAAATACTTGTTGTTAGTGATTCACAAGAGATTCTAATTAAGGTCTTACTTAATCCCAAAAACACAAATATAAAGTCGGACAACAGAATATTTGTTCAAGCTATTTTTGTCCATAGACGTTCATCAAATATGATCGTCATACGAGTATAGTAATTGTTTTGTTAAAAACGATTAACATTATTCCTAGATAATTTTCATTTAGATGAATTACTTGAATGCTTAAACATAAGCTTGTATTTAAATCATAACGAATATAGAAAAAAGAGTATTTAAGGAATTTGGAACAGATATTAGTTGGTGAGAGAAACTTGTCAAGATGACAGTCGCCTAACAATGAGAATCAAATTCTGAAGTTTTGATTAAATAATCAATTAGGTAAGCTGTGGAAACATAAAATCATGTCATTGTGCAATTGATTAGGGGTCGATATACACTCAGTAGTATACATTAGAATATTTACAGACGCCATAGTCAAAGTATTGCTAAATTTTTGAATATTTCATGTATAAAATTAAACTCAAATGATTTATTTTACCACTGACATTTTTCATCGAATAACATATGGTTATTAGAATTAACGTCACCATAAACACAATAATTATTTGATTAAATGTCTTCGAGGCCTGTTTTGGCGTCTTAATTTCTTCACAATGGCCGTAAAGACTTAAGTTTTTTTACAACATCGCCACTTGGACCTCTAAATAAGAAAGAATGTTGAGTTATACTGTTATGTTTAACTAAATTGAACGCTCGCTCATTGCCTTAAAGATGTTTGTATAAAATATGTTATACAAAACAATTGCTTTCGACGTTATTTTTACTATAAATACTGATGATAAGATCAGAAACAAAATTGATGTAATAAACATGAAGGTGTTTTGATAAATGAATGTCTTATTTCGAGGGAAATCTCTACACATGATGATCACACATCCCACTTGTAAGAAATTTATTATCACATTTGAACGTGGAGTAAATACATCGGACAGCAATTGTACAAAAGTATCATCAACGTCATGATACTGTATCGATATAACTTTTTTGTGCTGCTAGGGCGTAAAATGCCAACAATTCATCACATTAAAAATAGCAGACTGATTTTACTTGTAATTGTTCTAACTCTTACTTGATTTATGATAACATTTACCTAATGCTTTCACTATATAAAAAAAAAGATGTGGTATAATTGTCAATGAGAAAAAACCCAGAAGAGACCTCATGACCGTTGTTGTGCCTAAAGCAAAGGTAAAAGTGTGGGATCAGCTTTTTAAAGAAGGAAACATAAATTTTATTCATTTGAAATGAATACATGTATGTGCCTCAAACGATTTTGACCAACAACTGTTCAATTGACGCACATTTAATGCAGTCCTTTCTAACTATACACTAACTAAGCTTTGTCTTGTCTTCTATACCGACATTTTATAAAAGAAATAATTATAGCGAACTGAACATCTGATACAGGAAATGAAAAGAAAATTAATACCATGAATTCCATATCAAAACATAAACGCATTAAAAGTATTTGGTAAAACCCAAATTATGCACATTCTACTATCATGTCATTTTACATTGTTTTCAATAAAAGTGTTGCAATACTTTTTTTCCAGGTGTATACTACAATAAGAAACCTGAGCAATTTCTCATTTTTGATTTCAAATACATACATAGTCACTTTCAGGGCGTTGAGTAACGAAATTGTATTTTTATACCGGAGTTTTTTCTTTTTTTATAAAACCTCACCCGGTAATATGATCTAACCAATAAGGAGAAAGGACCAAATGTTTACAATGAACACGGAACTAATGTATCAAATACTACTTAATATTTCCATTCGTTCGGAAATCAGCACGTACCATAACAAAACTTAGGTTTTAAATTCACATTTTACACATTTAGATAAAATAATTAAAAAATAAATAAAATAAAGTGTACACAACTCTTGAGGATCAGCCGTTTCATACATTGGCCTTTAAATATGATATAATATATGACTTTATATCAATATTTCTGTTACACGAATGTCATATAAAAAAATGTATGTTGTACAGGATAAGCTTTGTTTAATGTATATGTCCTCCAGTGGACATAATTTTGACATTAAGATATCTATATAGGAGAACTGCGGAAGTCTGACTCAGCGATTTGTACAAATCGAGATCATTGAAATTGATATTTATGTACTTATTAACCACAAACTTACTGTTTATAAAATTTATACTACAATAATAAAATTGGGGTTGGATTTTCTATCTAATGAGTTCCTGCTGTATATGTTTTTCGTCGGCCCCTGTTTCAGGTACTTCAGAAAAACTTAGAATACAAGTCTTGTCATTTAGTTAACAGATATAGACAACCAATAACGAGGTTCCTAACTAGGGCAAGCATACAAGGTCAAATACTTATTTGGGCACATGGTATAACGCCATCTTGGATTGTACTATCGCAGTACACAATCAGTCTAGTTATTGCCCAAACCTGCAAATTTGTTGACAAATGTGCAATTTAATTGGTTAGACAGTTCATTTATATGAAGAAAACTTGCTAGTTTATTGCATTATCCAGAATATTTAAACAAATACCAAAAATTTGTGTTTCAAAATCATTGTTTTTCAATTAAGCCATTTAAGGGGAGATAACTCTTTTAGTAAACAAATATACTGAAATGATAGGGAAATTTTTTTATTTTTACTTGTATCAAGAAAACAAGTTGGGAGACACCATCTTTTATTTTTATTTTCTTAAAACATATTAAAAAAAAATCATGATCATTCGAAGCAAATTTGGGCAATTTTCAACGACTCATAGCTTGAAAAATAGCACGGTAACCCATCCTTTTTATTATATTTTTGAAAAGAGCATATTAAATATTCGTTTTGGCAAAGTAAAAGAAATCTCGGGAAACATATATCGATGATCTACCTTAAATATATGTCGAAAAACAAATTCAACGAAAAGTACGTTCAAGGGTCAACATACTTTAATGACATTGTAAGACGGACAAGTTTAATTGCCTTTTATAGGGTAGTTTAAATGGAAAAGCAGTTAATCAGATTTCATACATTGGTCTTTCTCTAACTATTTTACATGTTCCCAAAGAGGAATCATTAAAATGAACACGCATACATGTTTAGTCGATATATAGTCTCAAGTTACAGAAACAGTCCATTGTGCCCGAAATCCAATGTTTATTTACACAGTGTTAACAAAGCTAGGGATCAATATACTCATTCTTGTACTAGTGCTTTTGTTGTTTTCCAGACGACATGGATAATGAACCGCCAATCGTTGGATGCGTGGAATGGCCGTCAATAGAATTAGACGCAAATGACTTACCTTTAAAATGTTGCCTTCTTTAAGGATGTACTTGGGTGAAATAAAAATAAAAACATCTAAAATCTGAAATTGATACTTCAAGTCAGAAGAGCATTATTTAAGGAACAAAAACAAGCTTTTTAAGAAAATACTGACTCCAATTTTACCATATACTTGTATTGGTATTATTTGGGTCTAAAATCTATAGAAAAGAAATTAAAATGGTGGTACATGTAAATGGAAACCTAGCAGATAAAATTTTTTCAGTCATGAATGATGACAAATACTTATTATCAAACATTCACATAGATAGGTCTTTATATACTAGTATGCATATTTGAATGAAGATAGCTTATCAAATTTGTCAATATAATTGTTTTGTTTTGTTTTGTGTTCGTGTCTATTTATTTCGTTTGTGTGTTTCATTATAGAAATATGAAGATGTGGTATTATTGCAATCAGGCAACTCTCCACCAGAGACAAAATGACGCAGAAACTTTGTGAAATAGAAGTTGTTTTCCAAACGAGCAGATATAAATGACATTGTTTTATATCAAAGTTTCCCGAGGGACTTTTATTTAGAGAAAAAAAAAATTTGTAGAAAGACTTTAGCAACTGAATGTCACGGTACAGCCTCCAACAATAAGCAAAACCCATACCAAAACCTATTAGAGGCGCAGAAAGGACTTATGAAAATCATATCAAAGTTCATTTTTTAAGCTGGGTGTAGGTAGGGTGTTTTCGATCTCTGAGATTGGAGCAAAAAATCCTGCAAGTATGTTTCTACATGTACAGTTTCCCAAGTAAAAAATTCAGGAATTAGTCATGTTGCAATTTCAAAATAAGATTATGCAAGTCATCTAGCTAAGCCATGAGTATTACATGTAATGCTTAGTTCTGTGTTTCTGTAATGTTTAAGTGAAAATCTTTTAGTCATGCGTCATTCGTGGCCGACTTGAAAAAGTTCAAAATTAGATATTTATTATGTTTTGATGGAAGGATTTGTTATGTTAATTGTCTTTTGTGTTTGGAGGCATTTATTTACAAAAATGCTGAATATCAAATAGTTTCCCATTATTTTCTTTAAGGTTTTACGAATATATTCATTTAATAGATTGGGATTAATAAAGTCTTGATTCGACATTATCATTTGAATCATCTCTAAACCTGATAACTTGTTTTCTGATTTTTAATAAACGAACAAAAGATAATCTAATATCGGAATGACAAAACAAAGTTTTTGACTTGCTGACATAAACTGCAATCCGCTTGTATTTAACGCGGCTATACGCTCAATAAAGTTAAGCTTTCAGCTTAGAATAAAATACATGTAATTGATGACAATGTCCAATATTTTTAGATTATCGTTAACCATCTCAACGAGATATATTTTCTCGCTTTAGCCGATATGACCAATGATAATCTGTTTATCGCTATTTTAGCTATGATGGCATTATTTTTCATGTCAATCGTCTTTGGTGAGAAAGGAAATTATCAGTCAGTAAGATCAAAGGAAAATTTTGTAAAATACCGATAATAAGTTATTTTAGGAAACATGCTGACCATAATGTTAAACCTAACTCTACCGTAGGGACAGAAATTATAATGTTTAATGCTTCAATGCGTGATTTGACGTCAGCATATAGACCACATTCACATGTAGTTAAAATCACATAATAAGAAAGGAATGTTGAATTATTTACTTTTTTTGGTTAAACCGATTTGAATGCTTGCTTATTGCCAAAATATTTCTAAAGTGAATTGTCTGAAAGATTTTAACCAAGAGGTTTGCTGTCGACGTTATCATTGAAACATTTTTGCTATAAATTCTTTTGACAAAACCAGAACAAAATTAGTATAATTAGTTATCAGTTACCAGGCTTATAATTTAATACGACAGACGCGCATTTCGTCTGCACAAGATCAAAACAGTTACAAAAAAGTACAAAGTTGAAGAGCATTGATGACCCTAAATGCCTAAAAGTTGTGCAAAATATGGCTAAGGTTATATATGCCTGGGATAAGAAAATCCTTAGTATTTCGAATAATTCATACTTTTGCAAACAGTAAATTTATAAAAATGACGATATAATTTATATGCATGTCAACATCGAAGTGCTGGCTATAGGTCTGGTAATACATTTTAAGGTTGATGGAACAATAAATGTCTTATTTTCGGGGACATATCAACAATTGATTATTGCGCACCTCCCACTTGTAAGACATTAATTATCACAACTGCACGTAAAATAAATGTGTTGTAGAACAATTTACAGAAGTGTCTTCAAAGTCATACTCCTCGTATAGATGTAACATTCCGTGCTGCTATTGCGTATAATGCCAACAATCCATTACATTAAAAACAACAGACTGAAGTAAATTGTAATTGTTCTAACTCTAACGTGATTAATGATAACATTGAACTAATTTTTAAAGTTTATAAAAAAGAAGATGTGGTATAATTGACGATGTGAAAACTCCCCATAGGAGACCACATGACTGTTTGGTATTTGAGTAAAACAAAGATAATTTTGTTGGATCATCTGCACTTAAAGAAGGAAACATAACTTTTATTTATTTTGAAGGAATATTTGCTTTGACAGAAACAAATAGTTGTGTTCAATATCTGCCAATTTTTTCAAGATACCTCACGACCATTGTGACAATTTGTGTTTAATATCTTAGGTTAAAGAGCATTTGTTTTTATATTTGTTCTCATTTGATCTGCTTATCCTTCCAGAGCACCTAGTCTTGAAATCATAAAACGTCCAAGTCAGTTATGTGTACTCATACGCCAAAAAACCCCAATCAAAACGTTGAATTTCATGCTTCGAGCATGATTTTTGTGCTCAGAGCACTGAGCAAAGTTTTATGACTTCAACCCCTGATGTCACCTCCAGTTTTTGGTGGGATTCGTGTTGCTTAGTCTAGTTTTCTATGTTGTTTGTTATTTACTTTTAATTGTCTGTTTGTCTTTTTCCTTTTTGGCTATGGCGTTGTCATTTTTTTTTCTATTTATGAGTTTGACTGTTCCTCTGGTATCTTTTCCCCCTCTTCCATGGTTCATGCTATATGCCATAAAAAGTGGAGATTTAAAAAGTGATTTAGAAATTAGAGCATATTTCACAAAGATAAATAAAACACTCGATATTGATCTTTATTTAATTTGTTTTCCCATATTTGGTGTGCAGATCGCATTAGTTATTCCCTTCCTTACACAAAACTTAAAAAGAAACATTGAACCAGATTTTCAAGTTTTCACTTTTTTTAGGGGGGGGGGGGGTGGTAGTAGTTATTTTCATCATGGTTAAGAGTTTATTTTTCTGTCGGAAGACCGTTAAAGATAAATAGTTACACAGATTTAGTGAAAATATCGGTATATCGAAAAATGATTTTTTTTTATTATTTTACTGATCATATCATAAACAAAAATCTTAATAAGTTGTAAAAAAACTTCACTCAAAAATATTTAGTTTAAGGATATATTCTTCTGACTTTTCAGTCTCGTTGAAATCTCGTTCTTGAATTATTTCCATCACGTGTTATACAAGTGGGAAATATCAATGAATTATAAAAATATTATATTCAAGCATAACTCTGTGAAAAAAATAGTGTATTTACAATGAACGGTTTTTGAGTAATCCAGTTTTCAAATTTAAAGACCAATCAAGTCTGTATTTTTAGCCAAAATTTTGAGAAAATGGGTGAGGGATACGAAAAATGATTTTACAGGAATCATGTACATCCCATATCATTTTGGTCTTTTGAACTTTTTTAGATATGTATTTTTTCAATCATTTTTAACAAAAAAGTTGAAATAATATGCATTTTGTTCTTAAAACTGAGAAAAATCACAAAAATACAAAATTGACAGCATGGTAAATTTTACACAAAAAAGCGTCAAAATATGATAAAACTTTCTTATATTAACACCTACCTATAGTTTTTTTTAAATAAAATTTATTAAGATTGGTCCACTTCATCTTTGTTGAAAGTATGAAAAAAAGTTTAATTGTGGAACTGTGATTTTTTTCTGGATAATAGCACAAAAATAGGTAAAAATGAAAAATGGGAAAATCATCAAAATTGGGCATTTTCAAAGGGCCTTAACAAAAAAAGAAGTGCACCACCATATGATTTTTTCTTCACCAATTATTTTGTTACAGTCTTATAAACCAAAAAATCAGGTTAAGAAAAAAAGTTTAATTCTAGAAATTTTGGGCTCCTCAGAGGTGTACATCCTTAAGTAAACATTCACCAACAAAGCAGAAAAAATAATTTACTTCATTTACTATGTTATTAATCAATTTAATTGACTCATATTAAAGACAGTTTGTTTTAACTAAATTGTATCAATATTTCGGTTATTGTTATTTGGATGGACAGTTGTCTCTTCGGCACTCATACCACATTTTCTTATTTCTATGTCATCTGCGGTAGTCTGAATCAACTGAGATCCATCCGTGTAATTGATATTTATGTTCTTGTCAACCAAAAATTTACTGTTAAAATTTTATATTGCAATAAACATAAGGGTTTCAAATTTGATTAGAACTTGATATCAACCGAAATCCGGCTTCGTATCGTCGGCACGGTTTCCGGTACTTAAAAAAAAGATATTGAAACCAGTCTTGTCATTCAGTAAACAGAGTAAGACGAAAAATAACGACTGAGGTGTACCAGGTGTAATACCTATTTGAGCACTAAGTCTTTTGTTTTATCTCGATCAGTTAACAAAAAATTCAGGGAAAAGTACGTAAAAGTGTCAACGTACTTTTAGGAAATTTTAAGTCTGATAAAACTTAAACGCCTTGTACATGTTGTATGGTATAGTTTGAATGGAATAGCAGCTAATTAGATTTCAAACATTGGCCTTTCGCTAATTATTTTACATGTTCTGAAAGAATCATTTTAATGAACACGCAAACATGTTTAGTAGATAGTCTAAAGAAATACAGAAATAGTCCATTGGTCCCGAAATCCAATGTTTATTTATACAGTTCTAACAAAGTCAAATGGGGGTCAATATGCACTCAGTAATATAATTTGATGCTTTTCCAGACGTCATAGAGAATGAACCGCCAATCGTTGGATTCGTGGAATGTACGTCAATAGAATTAGATTCTAATGACTTAACCTTTAGAATGTTGTCTTCTGCTTTAAGGGTGTACTTAGGTGAATTAAATAAAAAGGCTACAATCTTACATTGATACTTTAAATCAGAAGATGGCTAGATAATGAATAAAATAAGCTAAACATTTTTCGAAATATTTGACTGTTTATTACAAAAGACTGACTCCAATTTTCAACCTTTATTTATACCATTCCTCTAAATCTAAAGAAATTAAATCTAGAAACTGCTTAAAATTTAGCAAATGATTTTTTTAATATGAGCTATTGAAGTCTTATATGAAAATCGGATGGGTGTTATAGGGCAAAACATTTTAACCTTTATGGTAGGAGAGTCTGAACATCGGACAAACATTCTTAAACCTTACATTTTTGGTTAATTATTTAAATTGAATTTTGAACTCGGGTGCCTTTTTTTGCAACAAAGCTGAATTAAAATGATAATATGGTCCCATCTTCTCCTTTAAGGTTGTATGCAAATAATTCATTGGAACAAAATTAGATAGTCACGATTCGTCATTGCCATTTAAAATCTTCTAAACGTCAATAACCTATTTTCAGATTTAATAAACGAACAAACGATAATCTTATATCTAAATAGCAAAACAAGCTTTTGTACTTGCTGACACCAACTGTAATCCACTTGCATTTAACGCTCAGTAAAGTGAAGTAGTCTGCCGAGAGTAAACTATATATTATTAATGACAACGTCCAATACAAGATTATCACATAAAATACGCTGACCATTACAATAAACGTAACACTCCTGTAAAAAGAAAAATGCAATCTGCGATGCGTATTTGTGCCTTGAATACTTCACAATGACCGCAAATACCACATTGTTGTTTTAAGCATTGGTATAATACTTACTAAATAAGACATAATTGTTAATTATTAACCAACTAAGTACATTATTGCCAAAAATGACTGGTTATTAAAAATAACATATTTTCTGTAATGGCCCTGTTTTTCTGTAATGGCCCTGTTTTTTTTCTGTAATGGCCCTGTTTTTCTGTAATGGCCCTGTTTTTTTTCTGTAATGGCCCTGTTTTTCTGTAATGGCCCTGTATTAATGCCCGGTTTGTCTGTATAAAGCACAGCTAGGGTTTTTAATAAAGTTAATAAAATTAAGTTGTAAAGAGTATAATACTTTTTTGTATTTTATTTAATTTAGTAACCAGCAACCAACATTAAAGAACCATATATAGGGATCACTGTTCCTCCTGTTTTTCAACACATAACTTCTGTCAACTTAATATCTTGGATATTTGATATATTAACACACACACTTTTATTCAGTTGGTTAATAAATGTATTAAGAAATGGGTGTTTTTATAATGGCTCTGTTATATGTCGTCGGGTCAGTAATAATGGCCTCGGATGTCTGTAATGGCCCTCGGCATTGCCTCGGGCCATTACAGACTTCCTCGACCATTATAACCGACCTTGGGCATATAACAGGGCCATTATAAAAACACCCATTCATTAATACTATAATAATACTATTACTTATCATGTTTATGGTTTGAATTCAAATCTTTGCAGAAAACGCTCAATGTGTATTGTCTGAATTTATTCAAATCTCGACAATTACACCTTCTACTTATAAGAAAGTTTACTATCACAACTGCACGTGGAGTAAATACATCACAGAGCAATATCAAATACAGAAGTGTCAGGATCCTCGCCTCGCTATAAAACTTCTGTGCTGCTAAAGTATACAGTGCACACAATTCATTACAATAAAAATAGTACGCTAGATATACATTGCCATTGTAGTTTTTGTAACCGAACTTACTAAACATTTCATAAATGTAAGTATCCGAATATATAGTAAAATAATGATAGCATTGTTATTTTCTACCATTCACATATTAAAAAAAAAAATATTGCACGCAATATCACCGAAATTCAAACCAACAAAATCGGTGATCATACTCATTGTGTTAAATCTTAAAAAATGTTTTTTCCCACTTTCTGTCACAGTTGTAACACTGTTATAGATAAGACAATATGGTTCTTTAAAACTCGGCGATTTATAAGCAGAGCATGTTTCTCCAATACATAAAACATTTGATTTAGATTTGTATATGATTGGTATTTACCAACGTTAGTCTCCAGAACGTATTCATTATTCCATCTCTTATACACAGCTGAAAAAGAAAGCATTGAACTAAATTTTCTAGTTTAAACTTTTTTGGTGTAAGGGGTAATGTGGTGTATTTCATACTGTAAACGACAAAAATTATTTTCAAGGTCAAAGTTTTATTTCTCTGCCGGAAGATAATCAGCTACAAAGATTGTAGGAAAATACATAGAATTAAGAGTTTGTTTGGTCATTTTATTTCATTACATAAAAAAGAAAACTTCCTTCATCCCATAAATAGCTTCAGTCGAAAGTATCAGGCCTTATTGATGCATTCATAAGTAAAGCAACGAAAGATATTTTATTTTCGAAATAGTGTTGGTCTTCTAAAAGAGGGACGAAAGATACCAAAGGGACAGTCAAACTCATAAATCTAAAACAAACTGACAACGCCATGGCTAAAAATGAAAAAAAGACAAACAAAAAACAGCACACATGACACAACATAGAAAACTAAACAATAAACAACACGAACCCCCCCCAAAAACTAGTGGTTCTAAATTAACTCGGGATAGTTTTCCCCTTGCATATGACATTTAAGTCACTTTCTTGGTGATGACTTGCAGATTGTTTTTACAATGGTAACAATAACTTAATTTATATCTAATCGATCCATTTTGACGTTATTTTTGTCGTTTTATATCTGTTTAAACGGATACATAGCTAGGATATATAGATTGCAAGTGTAGTAATTTCACATTTCTCACTTAGGAATTCTTAATTATTAAATAAACGTTAACATACATCCATGGTCAAATCATTTGGTAAGACTATGGGGCGTTTTTATCTGTAGTTTCTGACTTTGGACGTTGACATGTTCATTTAAAAAAAATACGGCCGTATATCAATCCTACTTTTATATTTGACAAACGCCTCTGATATTTAAGTTTTATGCATTCTGTGTCGTCGTTCTAATTCAGAAACAAATGCATCTTTCTTTATTCTCTGGGGGTTCTTTTGTCCTTTTGACACCGTTGTAATATGAAAGATGCCTTTGTCCTTATCTCTCTACCAGACAAGGAATGAGGAGCGTATGTTGTTTTAAAACTGATATGTCAGTGAATTTGTATTTTTCGCTAGATGCTATTACATTCGTTTAATTTGCCTTTATTTGAATTTGATTTGCTTTTTTTAATTTACAAGTGTTAAATTGTCTTTGTGTATAAAACACATACATTCTACCAAGCGGACCAGCTTTTTTGTCAGTCACAATGGTTGCACTTACAATGCAGTCACAGGAATATTTTTTATGTTGACCATCAAAACATGGAACAACTCAACGAAGGACATTTTCTATTGGATAGGCACTGGTTTCAGGAATAATCCCTTAGTCGTGCGTCATTCGTGGCTGTCTTGAAAAAGATCACAATAAGGTTTTTGCTTTGTTTTGCTGTACAGATTTAGTTTGTAAATTGTTTTTTGAATTCGGGGGCGTTTATTTGCAACAAGGCTGAATATAAAATAGTTCATAAGGTCCCATTATTTCCTTCAAGGTTTTACGAAAATATTTATTTGATAGATTGGAATTAATAAAGTCACGATTCGAAGTCTTCACTTAACGCCAATTATAAGTTTTCTGATTTAATAAACGACAAAAGATAATCTAATATCGGAATGACAAAACAAAGTTTTGCACTTACTGACATTAGCTGTATTCCGCTTGTAGTTAACGCAGCTATACACTCAAGAAAGTTAAGCATTCAGCTTAGAATCAACTACATGTAACAATGTCCAATATTTATCGATTATCGTTAATCATCTCAACGAGATTAATTTTCTCGCTTGAGTCGATATGACCAATGAGGATCTGCATATCGCTATTTTACTTATGATGGCGTTGTTTTTCATATCAATCGTCTGTGCTGAGAAAGGAAGTTATCAATCTGTAAGATAAAGGACTTTCGACTAAACATTATTTTTTTTTTGCTTTAAATACTGATTATAAAACCAGTAACAAATTAATTAATAAAAATTATGTTAATAGACGAATGCATGTCTTATTTTGGGGGAAATATCAGCAATTGATGATCAATTAATGATCGCACCTCCCACTACTAAGACGTTTATTAACACAAATGTACGTGGAGTAAATACATTACAGAACAGTTGTACAGAAATGTCTTCAACGCCATAATCCTCGTATAGAAGTGATCTTTCTGTGCTGCTAGGGCGTAAAATGCAAACAATGCATTACATTAAAAATAGAAGACTGATTTTCATTGTAATTGTTCTAACTCTAACTTGATTAATGATAACATTTAACTAATGTTTTAACTATATAAAAAGAAGATGTGGTATGATTTCCAATGAGAAAACTCCCCACAAGAGACCACATAACTGTTTGTAATTTGATGATAGACAAATCAAAAATAATCGTGTTTGAACCTCCGCTTTATAAAGAACTAAACATAAATGTTTTCGTTGTGTTTGTTTTTAACCTAACTTACATACTGTTTGATACATGTTAGTACTATGATATATAGTAAAATAAAGATTTCATTGTTTTATCGCCCTCTTATTTAACAAGCGCACATAAAATTTAAAGAAAATCAGCTTGAAGCAATTTATGATTTTGCCAGAAGACCGTTTAAAAAAAAATATTTTTATTTTATTTTTAGCAAATATCTAGGATTTTGATTTTTTTTTTAACATTTTTCTTCACATAATTGAAAGAAAGCAAACGGCTGTCAAAAGTATCTAATCTATTTATATATTCATCAATAAATCAGAAAAAAAAAATAGTATACCTCGTAAATGATTTGACCGCTCTTCGTAATTGATTTAACCTTAAAAATGGTTTGGTTCGAGTTCCACTAATGAGTCTTATACATAAAGAACCACAAGATTGGCGAATATATCTATAATTAAATAAATAAAATAAGCATTTGTGGTATGATTGCCAACAAGACAACTATCCACCAAAGTTCAAATGAAGTGAATGGAAGCAATTAAAGGCAACATAACGGCCTTCAACAATGAGAAAAAACATTACTATATAGTCGACTATAAAAGACCAGACATGAAAAAATATGACATAACTCAATTGACATCCCCGTCACATAAGGCCAAGATCGCACAATGATCTCTTAAAAAATGCAAGGTTTGACGATCGTATCATGCGAATTGCGTTCAAGTAAATCGCAGAAAGGTGGTGGTATGGTCATTGTGAGGTCTTCATAATCATGATGAGTTTGGACCAAATTTGAACATGTTCAAAACAATTGTGGTGCGGTCGTGGCTAAATCAGGTCGTAGTAAAAGCGTAGTTAGAGCACAAGTACAGCAAGGTCGTGGTTAGATCGCATTCGCTGTACCATGGTAGCGAGAGCGCGATTCTTGTCCTAAAATCTCACATCGACATTTTTATGACCTCATTTCGACCATCACTTCATCGCCGCGACCCAATCACGCTTCTACCTCAATTATACCACGTTTACACCACGTTGTTCAAGACCGTAGTACGATTCTTGCATACTCCTATCGTTCTCATGATTCTAATCTTACGACCTGACTACGTCCATAATATGACCATTTTGAGTTCTAGTTGTCATTGTGACATAAATTATACAAAATGCCTCCAGGCTTTGTTTGAAACATCAATTTCAATCGGACCATGGAAACACAAGATCATGTACATATAATAATGCCTCAACAATCATTCGAATCGAGCATAAATCTTCCTTCTTTAATTTTTGAGAATACCACTAGAGATGTTCGTATCGAAGAGGCCCCTCTATCCTATCATCACACCCACGAGTGCTGATAGATTTTGTTCGAATGACTCTATTGTTCCGACTAATCTACGTATTAATGAGAAATAAAAGGAGGTTGTAGTAGGACTTGGTATAATCGTAGAAGGGTCGTGGTAAGAATTTGTCTTAATCGCAGTGGAAGCATGGCAATAAAACCTTCAATGTGCTTAACGCCTTAAACCATTTCATACTGTCCTAAAAAAGGGCTACTGTAAGATGACTTTACTTGTTGGTTTTATCTTGAACGTTTTCTCATGAACACAACTTACATGAGGTGTGACGTTTGCAGATGGAATACATAGTAGATCAGATCTTTTTGTTAACCGTAATGGATGTCTTATACTTACTAGATAGTAAATCCATATGTTTTCATATACTAGTATAAACATATTCTTGAATGAAATTTTATTTTCGAATTTATTAGAAAAATATGTTTTGTTCGTCTTTCTTAATTTTGTCAGTTATGTTTGTTTATATTCAAATTAGAAGATGTGATATAATTACAAATGATACAGCTCTCAGCAAGAAACCACAAAAACGTAGAAGTTGTCATGAAATAGACGTTCCTTCATGATTGAAGTTCCAATGGATAAAAAAAACCCAACAATTTACGCAACGTTCGTCAAAAACAAGAGGATCAAAGAAGCCAGATTATTTAATTTCACTTTAAGATATATTGATGATGTTCTTTCCATAAACAATCCTAACTTTTCTGATTGGGTTCCATTAATATATCCCCCAGCACTAGAGATTAAAGAAACAACAGACACGGCTTCCTCCGCCTCATTTTTAGACTTATATCTCGAATTTGACTTACACAGTTATCTCAGTACCAGAAGCTATGACAAACGAGACGATTTTAATTTTGAAATTATAAATTTCCCCCACCTTAGTAGCAATATACCAACTTCACCTGCATCTGGGATATATATTTCCCAACGTATTCGATATTCAAGAACTTGCAGCTCCTACTCAGACTTTGTAAAACGTCATCAGTGTTTGAGTAGAAAGTTGATGAACCAGGGGTATTTCAAAGAACGTTTCGTCCTTTTTCTTAAAAGGTTCATCGGAAGGTACCAAGACCTTGTTGATAAATATTTCGTATCAACAAATAATACACGATGGTCTTGATGTATAGATTTTGCGTACTGATGTTGTTTATCATCTTAACAACGTGTTTTATAGTCCTTTCATTTGTTTTTGTTCTATTATTAATATTACTTTTACTGTTGAATGGTTTTATGTGATATCCGTTTGACGCGGTTCGGTACTTATACATCTCGTCAATGTGTTTGTATTGTCTTTCATTTTTTGGTGGCGTGTTTTGTATATACGTTTTTTTTGTATTTCTTTGGTTCTTATAACGTGACTCTGTACTTTAAAAGATCCCGTCAGTCTGATATTGTTCTATTTTATGTGATTATGATATATATTTCTGTTATGAATTACAAAATACGTTGAACAATAAACGTCAAAATCATTCAATCGCGTAGTAGAATTAACTATTTGTGGATTCTTATAAATTATATATATAACTTTTGGACTATTTTCAATCTCGGTCTATTTCTGAAATTTATTCTTACATACTTTTGATTTTTTAACCCTTTATGCTAACATTGCCTATGTAAATTTTAAAATTGTTTGTATGCACATTGAACGACAAATCTATGTGACGTATAGAATTTTCTGACGTCACACACACAAATCAATGACTGTGTTTGTATATAGATGTTTTCATGTTCTGTTAAATTGTTCCTTTTAAAATTGTTATACGATGATGACTGATGTATCTATATTTTGACTAATTTATTTATTGTGTCTGTTTAGTCAACGCATCAATGTAAATATAACGGAATTTAACGAGACTGTCATCTAAGTGAAAGGGTTAGCGCTATAAAACCAGGTTTAATCCACCATTTTCTACAATTGAAAATGCATGTACCAAGTCAGGAATATGACAGTTCTTGTCCATTCGTTTTTGATGCGTTTTGTTATTTGATTTTGCCATGTGATTTTGGACTTTCCGAATTGATTTTCCTCTAAGTTCAGTATTTTTGCGATTTTACTTTTTGTTATGACGAGAACAAACATTTGTTACAACGTGTTTTTCTAAAATAGTATAGAATATTTGTTCTATCAGAAACATTTATCACAACTTTCTTAAACTAACAATCCAGGAAAAAGTCATCTTGAAATATCAAAATGACGTCGACCTTTGCAAGTATGTGCATTCGAGCGAAACTACGAATCTCTGCGTCAAAAACATATTTTCTGATTCAATAAAAGAACAAAGGATGATCTAATGTTTGAACGGCAACACAACTTTTCCACTTGCTGACGTCAACTGTAATCCACTTGCATTTAACGCTGATATATATGCTAAATAAAGTGACGTAGTCAGTCGAGAACCAACTACATGTAATTAATGTCCAATATAACGTTATCCCATGAAATACAGTGACAATGAAAGTATATGTCACACTCCTATATTCAAATATGTTATCTCTTCGATACGTATTTTGACGTATGTATATACCAAAATGTCCATATAGACCACATAGTAGCCATTTTATAAAATAAAAAAATATATATATATTGTTATGCTTAACTGAACTGAACTGTTTGCCCAAACTTTTAAAGATTTCGTTTTCGACGTTATTTTCAAGTTGTCTTATCTATAAATACTAATGAGAAGATCAGAAACAAAATAAGTGTTTTAAGTTGAAGGTTTCTTTACAAATGATTATCCTATTTTGGGGGAAATTTCTATAATTGATGATCAAACCTTCCACTTATAAGACATTTATTTATCCATGACGATGGACTAAGCATATTTCACAGCAATTGCACAGAAGTGCCATAACCGACATGATCCTCGAAATGAACTTTCTGTACTGGACGTGAGATTTAACTAACTTATTATTTTATATATGTTTAGGCCACACCAATTTAATTTCTTTTTCTACGGATTTTTTTATTCCAAAAATTGGGTCGAGCGAGCGTTTTGAAAATTAAAAAAAAAATATTTAATTTGCAAATTTTTCAGGCGAAGCTTGAAAAGCAAAGGTGAGAGATTATTGTAAACATAAAATAGTAGGTTTTGACAATATTAAAACTTGATTTATCACTTGTACTTTGACATTTCTTTAATTTATGAAGTATTTTTTCTCTGTTCACCAAGAAATAATTGAATAATTAAATCTGGTCTATGTATGTGTGACTGACAATGAGACAATTCTCTATCCAAGTCATAATCAGTTGTGGAACAACCACTTAGGGGTCAACAGAGGCGGATTTAGGGGTGCCAAAATTGGTTGATTATATAGAGAATCACTGCAGCATGACCTGAGCGGGTCCCCTCTTAGGCAGTCAATGGATCCTCACTGATGAAAATTTCTAGATCTGCCACTGCTCAGTATAAGTTATTATATATTTTTTGGTAAAAACACTTTTTAGTACAAAAGGGCTGATATTTTCCCAAAGAACTATATATCTATCTGGTATTAAATGGTCAAAACATGTCCAAGAATTTTGTAATATTCCTGGACTTTAACCAGGTTAATACATTTACTTTAACAGTTTAATATTATTCAAAATAAGTCTTTTAGAAAAGTTGTTTAAAATATGATGTATTTTAACTCTTTTTGAGTAAAAAAGTTTAAAGATTTTGTATAGTAGCACTATACACATCTTGGTATTTCTATTTTTTCTACAACAGTAAAATGACCCCTTGTCTGGGGGAGGGTTGTTCCCAACCTGCTCATAACAAACATAGGTCAAGGTACGGCCTTTTACACCTTTGATCCGGACCAAACATCAAGCTATAAGGGACTCAATTCGAACAGAAAAATCCAACAGTCTCATTGACATATCCAAACGGGAAAATACCAATGACAATGAACCACATCAACAAACGATAACTGCTGAACGACAGGTCCCTGAATCAATCAGGACAGGTACATAAACATACAGCGGCTAAGGATAGTTTTGTTTCGCCAGTATAGAATTTAATTGCAGTTGAAGGCAAATCCTTCAGAAGTTCTTTGTACTTTCTTCTAACAACGAACATTTTTTGATAGGGAATATAAGTAAGGGGGAAACAAACCAATGTTTTGTTCTGTACATGCATTTCCGCTGTGTATATGTATATCGGAGCACTCCCACTTCCTGATATTTACACAGTGTGGTGGGGTTATAGGTTTTAAATCGCTATATACAGGTTAGACCGTGATTTTAAAAACAATTGTTGATATCTTTTTATAATATTTACCAAAAAAAAAACGGCGCGGGAAATGGACATGATTATATTTCCGGATGCGAGAAGCGTGAATATAAAAAAGATCTGTTTTGAAAACAATAGGTGCGGGTAGGTCTGTCGAACAAGAGTTAAATTGGTGTGGCCTTAGTATTCGAAAATATAATAAAAAAAACCGATATCATTGTTTCTATTATCACTCGCCTATTCAAACAAAACGTTATTGCAATCAATATCTGCAAAATTCTGATATAAAAAATCAGTGTTATATTTTTTAATGTAAATGAAATTACCGTTTTTTTTTCACACTTGTTTTTAGAATTCTGATACTGTTATAGTTCCGAAATCTTGACGAATTAGTAATAAGAGCATGTTTCTTCTATACATACAAAGACTTGATATAAATCTTTATATGATTTGATATTACCAAAGTTGGTCTTCAGAACGTTTTCGTTATTTCTTCCCTTACACTCAACTGAAAACAAACATTCAACCAAATTTTCTAGTTGAGACTTTTTCTAGCGTAAGGGGCAATATTCTGTCCTTGATTCTGTTAACGACGAACACTATTTTCAAGGTTATAATTTTATTTCTCTGCCGGAAGACCGTTTAAGATAATTAGGTACACAGATTTTATGGAAATATCTAGAAATATGATTTTTAAGGTCTTTCCTTTTTCTATAAGGAAAGACCTTACTGTATTTCTTCTGATTATTATTATTATTCTTTCCGCCAAACTTTAACGACATTTCCCAAAAAAAGTACGCGACATGTTAAAATGATATTAGGTATTTAGTATCGGTTGACCAAAAGCTATCTTGTGGTGAGAGCACGACCCCGTTACATTTCCTTTATAGGGGTTATCTCCCCTTACACTGAAAACCTTGTTATCATTCTAACTCCGTAACCATAATAGGTAGAAAAAAACCAAAGGGTGAAATTTGTTCAGGAACAGACCCCGGTTCTTCGTTACATATAAATCGAATCGATTCAACGACTCATTGGTAGGGTTATACCCCTTCGAAAATTAACCGATGTCGGTTGGCAACTAAAACTCAGAAACCGTAAGTTGTAGCCACCTAGGATCTTCACCAATGATCATCAATTTACGTGACTAAGAAAACTGACCTAAGGTCAAAGGTCAAGGTCATGACCTAGATTTTGACCTTAGCTTGTTATCGGATTAACTCAATAACCGTAAAAGATGGCTGATAAAATATAACGTATAAGATGTGTGTCTTTTCCAGATATACATTTGTTATGTGGGTTTAAAATTATTGGACCAACTATTATGGACCTAGGGCACGAAAACTGTTTTTCGGGTCCGAAATGATGATTTTTCGCTTATAACTCAAAAAAGGTTAGAGATAGAAAAAAACTTTGAATGCAAAAATGTTCAGCATAATAAGATCTATAAAATTAGGTCAAGGTGAGAGGTCAAGATCCCTAGCAACGACGTAAAACACCTTAGCAAACATATATTTTTGAACGTAGAAGGCTATCAATAATATAAATATGAAATTTTTAATACTGGACATGACATTTTTGTCCCTAACAACGACATTTAAGTCCTTAGCAATCACTTATTTTTTTAACTTTAAATACTATGAATAGTACATATGACATTTTTAATACTGGTAGTAATATTTTTATCCTTAGGAATGATTTTTGTCCTTAGCAACCACTTGTTATGAACTTAAAAGTCCTTAGAAACCATATATTTTTTTTAACTAAGAAGGAAAGACCTTTCCATTGTTCATGAACAATTGACTTTTTAAGTTTGTCATTTTATTTCTTATCATACAAGAAAATATCATTAATCTTATAAATTTCTTCTGTCAAAAGTATCTGGTCTTATTTATACGTTTATCAGTAAACAGATAAAAAGTAAAATAACAAAAATACACCCTCGAAACCTTTTGTCACACGTTAATTGTATATTTGTGACATTGAATTGTACCTGGCGTATGCATATATTTGTAGGAAAACGCAAAAATATGTTCTCCTTGATGTTTCCTGTTTACAAAACTTTGAATTTTTCGAAAAACTAAGGATTTTCTTATTCCAGGCATATATTACCTTAGCCGTATTTGGCACAACTTTTTGGAATTTCGGATCCTCAATGCTCTTCAACTTTCTCTTTGTTTGGATTTATAAATATTTTGATATGAACGTCACTGATGAGTCTTATGTAGACGAATCGCGCGTCTGGCGTACTAAATTATAATCCTGTAACCTTTGATAACTATTTACACCACTGGGTCGATGCCACTGCTGGTGGACGTTTCGAACCTGAGAGTATCCCCAGCCCAATATGAAGTGTTGACATGAATATCAATAATGTGGTAATTTTTATAAAGTTCCTGTTTACAAAATCATGGTACCTTTGATACCTATTGCAATTCTGAGGGAAAAAAAACATTATCATTCAAAAAATTATGTTTATTTTTTAATTCAACGATTAACGCGGTGTTAAAAAAACAAATGTTCAATATCGTGCCAAGATTGTGTTATTATCGACCCCCAACTTGTTTTATTGGTTACAAAAAGAAGTTCGGTCAATGTCGTCTATTGAAAAATAAATAACGTCAAGAGCAACTACTGGAAGTCCTCTCGACCAATCATATCAATGTATTCTCGTATATGCAAATCATAGAAGAATTATATATAATTAGACGCCGTTGTCCCTATCTTTCCAACATATAATATAGGAGGAGAGTATATGTTTTTGAAAATTTATATGTCATTATCTTTTGTTTTGTACTTTTCGTTCGATGTAATTTCATTAGTTTCGTTTGCCGTTATTTAAATTTGATTTGCTGTTTTTTTATTCATAAGTGTTTAATTGTCTCATTTAATCTTATACAGTTTTATAACAGATCGATCTGTTCTTGTGTTCATGCCTGTATGAATGAAAGATTTTCTTAGTTTAAATGATCTTAAAAATCGTTTGATTCTTAAGTGTGTAAATATGATTTTTAAAATTCGAAAATTTATTAAAAATTGGTGCATTGATATTGATTGTTAGCAGCAACAAAAGTTTTCACAAGTAATCTTGGGAAATAGTAAACACCCGTAAGTCTTGCGAATATTTAACAAAACCAACGACCAATTTAATCTCGACATAATTTCTGAACACCGATGTTAAAACATTACGCATTCTGAGTTGTCATTCTGAAAATAGAATGAAAATGCTTCTTTTGGACTGCAAAGTCTATATCAATGTTTTAGTCTCGTCTGGAGTTTCTTTGATAACATGTGTGTCCTTAGATATGGAACAGTTTGTAGATTTAATCGACATTTTTATGGTAAAATACTAGTAGTTAGTGATTTCCAAGAGATCCTAATTAAGGCCTTACTCAACCCAACAACGCAAATATAGGTCAATAGGATATTTTTAAAGCTATTTGTGTTCATAGACGTTTGTCAAACATGGAAAATATAAGCACAGGATGTAAGATAATACTGCATTATAAAAACTACCAAATGTACGTGACTTAGTCAACTGGAATTTCGTTAAAATTAACTACAATAAAAACTGTTTTATTCGAAAAGCTTACTTTTCAAGTCTTTTCCATCCTTTTCATCACATGATTTGCATATTTTTATAAAAAAACCCTTTTTTTTCATATTTCATGTATTTTATGGATTGGTTGTCATCACTGTCGATATCGCTATGATCATAATTGTTAACAATGTCAAACTCCTAAAAACAGTTACACAATTATAAATCTAAAAAAGTTTAACGGCTGACATTCTCAATCATACTAATGGGGAAACAAGACTAACATGTACCATAAATTACACATACATGCACATCATCTGAAATGCAATCCAAGAATTTGACAATGTAATTTTGTATATTTCCGACTGTACTGAGTCAAACAACTTAGACCGCTTGACCAGAAAGACTAAGAAATATAGCTGTCGTCAGTAATGTTATTCCTTCACTCGTTGGCTTTCTCAACGAGTGTGCCACAATTCGTGATGTATGGTGGAATATACATTGATCACATTGAACCTTGGAGATCAGGTCGTTTTGTCGAATACGGATATACGAATACTATATTTCTCATAAAACTACAAATACGTAGATATAGAGAACATACATAAATATAACTGTAAGGTACAATTATTACAAGCATGTGTGAACAATGCAATGAAATTAACTTGGAGGATTGACTTTCACATTTATAACTTTGATACATTTACTTAGTTTTTCTAATATTACAATATTTGACGAATTAAACAGTTGGTAAAATTTATAGATATTAGTGTTTGACCAATAGTTTTACTAGATTTATTTCACTTGACTGGGCGGGGTTTTAATAGTTCGCTTACTTAAAACCAGTCCATCTACAGACAGGAGTTTTGGGATAAACTCATCAGAGGGTCAAGTTATTCGTTCCATATCATACGCTCAGTTCTTTGATACATGCGTTTGGTGACACTGATAAGTGATTAGAATTCAAAAATACTTATAACGGCAATCATCCTTATCACACACATCTTCAAATAGACTGTTTTTATGCAAATTAAAATACAAGCTCCGCCCGATCAGTTGAAATAACATTGGTAATATCTAGGTTCAAACTTAAAAGATTCACAAATCATAATATAATGGTTTGTCATTAGTAAGGTGGATGAATCATACCTGAACTGCAATAATTCCAATATTATTTTATGTTAAATATCTTATATGTGACAACTGAACGACCTACATTTCTATAGGACAGCCGATGGTCATACAGGACCTACACTGAAAATACCGGGCATTTCGTCCCATCTTCGTGAATTTAACCTATCATTCTGTTACAAATTTGTCACGTCGCCCGAACTGTGGTCAACGGAACAGACCATTTGGTATACTATGTTATGAAAAATTTAAATAACGCTAGTTGAGTGACCAATTTGCTTGTATGCCTCATATAGTGTTGTAAAACATCATACACGAGGTCTAGTGGTTTATGCAGATCATCTTTATTTGTCAGTTGCAAATGATGACAAATACTTACCAAACATCTATTGCCTTGATAAACTTGTATAAGGACACTCCGCAAGTATGTTATTGTTATGCGTTTACTTTTCTACATTGGTTAGAAGTATAGGGGGAGGGTTGAGATCTCACAAACATGTTTAACCCCGCCGCATTTTTGCGCCTGTCCCAAGTCAGGAGCCTCTGGCCTTTGTTAGTCTTGTATTATTTTAATTTTAGTTTCTTGTGTACAATTTGGAAATTAGTATGGCGTTCATTATCACTGAACTAGTATATATTTGTTTAGGGGCCAGTTGAAGGACGCCTCCGGGTGCGGGAATTTCTCGCTACATTGAAGACCTGTTGGTGACCTTCTGCTGTTGTTTTTTATTTGGTCGGGTTGTTGTCTCTTTGACACATTCCCCATTTCCATTCTCAATTTTATGCTACATGAAAAGCTTTTTCAAGGTATCAATCCGAGAATACGTCAAGTTGAAATGTGAAAATAATATGAACAATTTTGCATACAAAGACATACCAGATAAACCCTGAACGCTATTGGTAGATTCTGAGTTTCTGTTATGTCTCACAAAAATCTCTCAGTCAGGCTTTATCGGTCGTCGACTTCAAAAGGTTTTTAGTAAGCGTATTATTGTGTTGTATTGTTTTATTTAGTAAATTCAATTTTTAGCTTGGAGGACTTTATTTGCAACAATTCTGAATACAAACATTTTCTTGTGGTCCCATCTTTTCCTTCAAGGTTTTATGAAAATAGTTAATTTCAAAGAGATTTAATGTGAATATTCGACAATGACACTTAAAACCTCGAAACGTCAATAAAATGTTTCTGATTCGATAAACTAACAAAAGATAATCCAATAACTGAACGACAAAACAAACATTTGCACTTGCTGACATGGACAGTAGTCCGCTTGTATTTAACGCTGCTTTACGCTCAATAAAATGAAACAGCCGAGTACCAACTACAAAGTAATTGAGGACAATGTACAATTTAATGTAAATATGCAAAAACAACGTTATGACAATAATTATAATATTTGAAGCCTTCAATGCGCGACCTTCAATGCGCGATTTGCTGTCTAATAATTTACAGTGACCGTATGGACCGCATGGGTGTTTAGAATAATTGCCATTATAACTACAAGACAAGAAAGTAATGATGAATATTCTGCTATGTTTAACTGAATTGACACAATGCTCATTTCCATAGTTAATTATCTTAATTGTTTTTAAATAAGAAGACTTTATTGTCAAAACAATTTTACTATAAATACTGATGATTAATAAAAAATAAAATTTAATAAAAATGAAGGTTTATTGAAACAGGAATGCCTTATTCCGATTGAAATATCTTCATATGATAATCCCACCCCACTGGTAAGAAATTTATGATAACAACTGTACATGGAGGAAATACATCGCAGAAAAATTGCAAGTAAAGAAGTGTTTTTAAGGTCATGATCCTCCTCTCGACATACTTTTTTGTGCTGTTTTCGCGTAAAATGTCGACAATTCAGTTTATTAAAAATAGGACACTGATTTGTAGGTTTCCTACCTAATTCCTACTTGTTAGATAAAAAACAGGTAACCAAGTTAATAAATGTTAATTTGTTTTACTACCATGAAAGAATATTTTCATCGTTACCTTATGTAACAAGAAAACATGTAAACTTTAAAGCATGAAAAAGAATGTGTGTTTTCATAAAAAGATATTCGAGTTCATTATCTGCTTATTCAGATCGATATAGAAAATCAATGGGACTGAATGTGTTAAATCTTATATTAATGTGCATTCTGTGATTTTTTTTTACACTTTGGATACACTTCTATAAGGCATTGTAACATGTCACAAAATTTGTTTTTTACGCAAAACGCAAAACGTAGTCGTTATTCCCTTTCTTACATAAAACTGAGGCTGAAACATATAACAAGATTTTCATGTTCATACTATTTCTGTTGCGTAAAGCATGTAAAGCATATTATTATTAATTTGCTTTTGTAGTCATAGAAATTTGTGTTCAAGGTTATGTTTGATTCTTTTGGCTAAAAAAACTGTTTAACATAAATAGCTGTTATGAAGGAAAAATCTCAATAATAAAATGAATAGTTGCAATTAAAAATATCAGATCTTATTTATGCGTTTAGCAGTAAAATAGTTAACTTCGTAATTGATCCGAACTTCAAATTGTTTTGGTTCGAGTGTCACTGATGAGGCTTACGTAGACGAACGACTGGTGTACTTAATTATAAGTATGGTCTCTTTGATGATTTTTGTTGACAGCTACAGTCATGAGTTTAAGCATATGGCAGTACATACGAACTAACCAAAAAGATTTTATTTGTCGTTTAATTTCTCTTAAAAAATAAATGAGATCTGGCCTTCAGGATATAAAACATTTGAGTACAATTATTGTTCTTAAACAAAGAAATCAACCGATTAAAACACTAGTGCACTGCAAACAGGTAACCACACGGCCTTCAACAACGAAGCAACACCCATACCCCATAGTAAGCTATAACAAAACCGAATTGACAATTATAAAACAATTAAAACGAGACAGTGACATTTCACATTTCGTACTATTTCTATATAACTGTTTCTTTAGATGCCCCAAACGTGGGTATCTCAACATGATTTCTGAAGATATTTAAAAAAAGGTTGTACTTTTACAAACAAATATTAACGACATTAACAGATTTGTTTAACTTAAATATTGACTTAATTATTTCTACAGTAGCCATCAATAAAAGACACTTCGTTACAAGTGTTTTTGTCTCATTTTCATGACAAATATTATTATTAACATTGTATTTTTTAAAATTGAACATAGTTTCATTACATATTCCGATATGCTACTGCACGTGATTTTAAAATTACGTGTCTGTAGCTTAACAGGAGTAGTCGGTGTACCTGTTCTCTTTCTTTAAATATGTGGTTCAATCGGAATTAACTTCTATGTTTGCCTTTCCAGCCTTGAAACTAGGAATTATCAGTAATTTGTTTAAAGCGTTATTTCGTCAATCAGCATATAATACCATACTTAAGCTTTAAAGTGACTTAATGGCTTAAGATGAGTGGGTGATGCATTAAGCTGTACTTGTGAAATTGAGAAAATTGACAAAAAAGGAATTTGAGATTTTATTGATTTTTATTTAGTTAATGCAGCCATCAACCTTGATTATTTTCTTTGGAACGGGCTGTAGGCATTTTAATATGTTCGTTCATCGTGTTGTCAATAACAACAAAAACAAAAGCAATACCACCCATTTCGTGAATTGTCGAATATAATTATATTTCCAGTATTTGCAAATGTAATGCTATTTGAGTTGCCATTTTCAAACAATTATAGGAAATTACAGTGTTATGTACTTTGTTCTGATGTGCTTTTACAGTGATACAACTTGCAGATCAATAACTATGTTTAATATATACATCAACCCCGTTTTCAATATAATCTAAATTACTATTGAATGGTACCTGTTTTCTTATGAATTTTCCTTTCCTATAGTTAATTCTATGTTCCCTTATTCTGATGTCCCGTTGACACCTTGTTATGAAGTGTATATTTATTAGTTGGTTCCATGTGCGCGTGTCTTCAGTGACACCTCGGATTCCAATGAACGCCATATTTTATCAATCAAAACTTTAAAAAGTAAAAATGATTAATTCTTAAGTTTTGTTATTATATTTCATAGTAATCATACAGTTTTATTCTTGGTGTGCTAATATTCTTGCAAGAATTTAACGGAAGTTTTATTTGCCATTGCACGGTTATATCAGGTATGTATCCAAACAATTTATCAATTATCCTTTATATCTTCCTTTTTGAGACCTATGGGGATAAAGGTATAATTATTCAGTGGTATTTTAAGGGACAAAATAATAAACTAAATAAAGTTTGACGCAAGGTTTAATGTTTCATTTTTTTTTTTGCATTTCAATTATAAACAGTTTGATGAACATCTTAATAGACCATTTCTTCCTATTTCGTTTGTGATACTAAATAAACTTATCATAGATACCACAAAAGTTTGAATCCAGATTGAGAGTGTATTTTGTCATTTTGCATTGAAATTACATACAGTTTGATCTACGCACTGTATAAGATAGTGTTTTGCTTTAAAGTTTATTACATTGGTGTAAATAATCTTATAAAAAACTTTCTTGTTCGATTTGCATGATCAAGGTTAACGTCTTTTCAAACATTGTATGCAATGGTTTTATTCATAGTTATGTCATAACTGTTCTCGAAAGGCTTTGAAATTCAACCCCAAGAACTTTTTTGGGTCCTCTTTGTTCTTAAACTTCGTAATTAATTTGGCCGTTTCAATATTTTTTCCAGCGACGTTGGGTAGTCTTTTGTAGACTAAACGTGCGTCTAGCGTTCACAAATTAAAGCCTTGTATCTTTGATTTTTATTACATGACATTATCACTTTAAATAAAACGATTGCAGAATGTTGTAAACAGTGCAGATGAAGTATTCTTGACCTAGCACCTCTGTGATAGATGTGTACTAAACTAAAAGGCAATCATTGGAAGGGATCAATTAAGTTTGTAGTTATAACACAAATACATCATATCTTGCGTCACGCCTTTCTTTTTTTAGATCGTAAATCAAAAAACACTGGAAGTAATTATGAACTATGATATTAAATCATTCAAAAACAAACAAAATGTCAGATCGTGTAAACAAAGTGCCAGCAAATATGGATTACAATCCCACGTCAATAGTGTCTTGCAATATGGCGTTTTCTACTATCATTTACAGGTATCTTCCAAAAAATAATCAAAACGAGGTCAATAATAAAAATTCTTCTATTGTCATGCTTGTTTAACATAATTAACTTATTTGCATTTTCGTTATAGTCATTTATAGTTAATATGTGTTTTTGGTTGGGACAATGTGGTATGTTCCTCCTAGAAACAAAAGGTACATGACTTGACTGATTAAAATCTCAAAGATTTGTATTTGAATAATAAAATATAGATTTCTATTTATTTAGGTAAGGAAAGTTATCCCGATAATTTTGCAAAAGACGTGTATGCTTTGTGTTGACTTAAAATTTTTAAATTGATAATAAAATGTTGTCTCTGTTTGGCTTTAAACGCAATGCATAGGCTATATAAAAGGCTTGTCTTCGATGATTCATTGTATAAAAGAGGAGCGAAAAAAAACATAAGTTCCTAATCAAATGGAAATTCAAACTTATAGATCAAAAATAAACTGACAACGCCATTATTAAAAAAAGAAAAAGACAAACAGACAAATAATAGTACACAAGACACAAATATTAAAGGTACGGCCTACAACACAAAACCATTCAAACGGGAAAACCAACGGTCTAATCTATATAAAAATGCATTGAATGTATTTTCCCATGTTACTCTAAGTTTATTACGTGAAGTAAGGGTAATCTATTTCATAACGTAAAGTGTAGTGTAATTTATATCATTATGGGAAATATATTGTAATCTATGTGAAAAATCATTATTGTAATCACAAAAATACTGAACTCCGAGGAAAAATCAAAACGGAAAGTCCCTAATCAAATGGAAATCAAAAGTCCATCAAACGAATGGAGAACAACTGTCACATTCCTGACTTTGTACAGGCATTTTCTTATGTACGAAATGGTGGTCTAAACTTGTGTATTGTTATCTATGTCATAACGTTACATGTACTGTAACCTATGTTATTATGACATGTACTATAATCTATGTCATTACGCTACATGTACTGTGATCTATGTTATTACGCTACATGTACTGTCATCTATGTCATTCCGTTACATGTACTGTCATCTGTGTCATTGCGTTACATGTACTGCAATCTATGTCATTAGGTTACATGTACTGTAATCTATGTCATTGCGTTACATGTACTGTAATCTATGTCATTACGTTACATGTACTTTAATCTATGTCATTACGTTACATGTACTGTAATCTATGTCATTACGTTACATGTACTTTAATCTTTGTCATTACGTTACATGTACTGTTATCTATGTCATTGCGTTACATGTACTGTAATATATGTCATTGCGTTACATGTACTGTAATCTATGTCATTACGTTACATGTACTGTCATCTATGTTATAACGTTACATGTACTGTAATATATGTCATTATGTTACATGTTCTGTTATGTTATCTATGTCATTATGACATGTACTATAATCTATGTCATTACGGTACATGTACTGTCATATATGTCATTACGTTACATGTACTGTCATCTATGTCATTCCGTTACATGTGCTGTCATCTGTGTCATTGCGTTACATGTACTGAAATCTATGTCATTACGTTACATGTACTGTCATCTATGTCATTGCGTTACATGTACTGTAATCTATGTCATTATGTTACATGTTCTGTTATGTTATCTATGTCATTATGACATGTACTATAATCTATGTCATTACGGTACATGTACTGTCATATATGTCATTACGTTACATGTACTGTCATCTATGTCATTCCGTTACATGTGCTGTCATCTGTGTCATTGCGTTACATGTACTGAAATCTATGTCATTGCGTTACATGTACTGTAATCTTTGTCATTGCGTTACATGTACTGTAGTCTATGTCATTACGTTACATGTACTTTAATCTATGTCATTAAGTTACATGTACTGTTATCTTTGTCATTACGTTACATGTACTGTAATCTATGTCATTGCGTTACATGTACTGTAACATATGTCATTGCGTTACATGTACTGTAATCTATGTCATTGCGTTACATGTACTGTAACATATGTCATTGCGTTACATGTACTGTAATCTATGTCATTACGTTACATGTACTGTAATCTATGTCATTACGTTACATGTACTGTAATCTATGTCATTGCGTTACATTTACTGTAACATATGTCATTGCGTTACATGTACTGTAATCTATGTCATTGCGTTACATGTACTGTAACATATGTCATTGCGCTACATGTACTGTAATCTATGTCATTACGTTACATGTACTGTAATCTATGTCATTACGTTACATGTACTGTAATCTATGTCATTACGTTACGTGTACTGTAATCAATGTCATTACGTTACATGTACTGTAATCTATGTCATTGCGTTACATGTACTGTAATCTATGTCATTATGTTACGTGTACTGTAATCTATGTCATTATGTTAAATGTACTGTAATATATGTCATTGCGTTACATGTACTGTAATCTATGTCATTATGTTACATGTACTGTAGTCTGTCATTATGTTACATGTACTGTTATGTTTTCTATGCCATTAGGTTACATGTATTGTAATCTATGTCATTATGTTACATGTACTGTTAGGTTATCTATGTCATTACGTTACATCTACTGTAATCTATGTCATTACGTTACATGTACTGTAATCTATGTCATTATGTTACATGTACTGTAATCTATGTCATTACGTTACATGTACTGTGATCTATGTCATTACGTTACATGTACTGTAATCTATGTCTTTACATTACATGTACTGTAATCTATGTCATTACGCTACATGTACTGTAATCTATGTCATTACGTTACATGTACTGTCATCTATGTCATTGCGTTACATGTACTGTAGTTTATGTCATTACTTTACATGTACTGTAATCTATGTCATTACGTTACATGTACTGTAATCTATGTCACTACGTACATGTACTGTCATCTATCTCATTACGTTACATGTACTGTAATCTATGTCATTACGTTACATGTACTGTAATCTATGTCATTATGTTACATGTACTGTCATCTATGTTATTACGTTACATGTACTGTAATCTATGTCATTGCGTTACATGTACTGTAATCTATGTCATTATGTTACATGTACTGTTATGTTATCTATGTCATTACGTTACATGTACTGTAATCTGTCATTGTTGTTACATTCTGACAGTTTATAGCACTATTGCATAAACGTTATCATTCATCAAACGTGAAGATAAAGTCATCTAATACTGCTATTGAATATACAAAACTATTCCTCCTTGAAAACATAATTCATTGTTGGAAATTGATACTAGCGACAGCTTTCTTAGAATTAACAAAAGCTTGTAAAGGAAGATTTTTCAAGATCGTTCAACTGATGACAAAATCAAATGCAAATGCATAATGTAAATGGAAAATAAATGCACTTTTCCCTTTATTGTTAATCAATTTTGTTAACAGCAATGTATTTGCTTCGTAAATTGTCAACACATTTTCTAAAATATCTTAACAGGAATACAATGAGAAAGTAAAGAAAATGTTCTGGTTAAATTATTCAAAAATAAATTCAATCTCCTTAAAATGTTTCGCTTCAAATTAATTCAGTCTGTTAAATTATTTATCAGTTCAGGAGCTAATCAAGTATGCTTGTAAACATCCCTATAAACATATTATCTGATTTAGGTTTAGTGTCCTCATTAGTAAGGCATTAAAATAGTAAACGGAGAATTATAATAGTGCAGTTTAAAAAATATTTCTATGTCTAAGCCCAATTGACTAAGTTAACGTTCTAAACGGAATATAAAAGTACATATGTACCTTAAGACTAGATATATCTGTTTCTTGATATGACAAGATGATTAACACCAATTGTTTCTTATAGATTTACAAATACCATAACAAATGCCCATAAATAGGACCATAAATTAAGGCAACAGTTGTATACCGCTGATCGAAATTAATAAATCGATTGCGAAAATAACAAATCCGGGTTACAAACTAAAACTGAGGTTTTTATCGATGAAATTAGTGCACTTTGTTTTATTACCCTGAAATGCACCATCAGGGTTTATACAGGTGACTAAAACATACCCTGTTTTGATGTTTTAGACATTTGAATTTATTATCAATAAAGCCAATTAATCAAATTTAGTTTTGAAGTATGATAATCTGTGTTAATAATAGATTATACTTATCAAATTTACCAGGGTTATAAGTTAGTACGCCAGACGCGCGTTTCGTCTACATAAGACTTATCAGTGACGCTCAGATCAAAAAAGTTAGAAAGCCAAACAAGTATAAAGTTGAAGAGCATTGAGGACCCAAAATTCCAAAAAGTTGCGCCAAATACGGCTAAGGTAATCTATTCCTTAGTTTTTTAAAAAAGTTTTGTAATAACTTTCGTTACACGCAATTGAATTTGCATATGTTATTCACTATAAAAAAAGCTAAGTTGGTACCAATAAACATTACAAAAATGAAGTAATCATATTGGAAATATTCAAACCAAATTGTATTACTCTTTTCTCACAAGCATAAAAATAAATCAAGGCGAAATAAGTTTGCCAAGGTTCAAATCTCATTAATCGATTGAAGTGCGTCGACAGGTTAAGTGTCTTATCCTATAAATGCATCTCCCGCCGTTATAATTGGCACTTTTTTGTGTTTAAAGAGAGACTGTAAATACAAGAAGGATATTTAAACTTCTTTAACGAAAACAAATGCAAGGACGAAAACGACAGAAGAGCAAACAATTCACAAAAATAGCACGCTCTTGTAAATTAAGTTCGTAAAGTAGTTTTTGTGATACCTATTTTCAAAATAAAGTTAAATTAATCTGAATTGTCGGTAACCATTCATTCCTTTTTTATTCAAGCTGTAATCTTTTCAAAAGAGTAGCAACTCAAAATATCGAAGAATCAGAATTCGAACACTAGTAATACATTGTCTTGGAGCAGAACATTGCGATAGTCTGTCTCATCGGAAGTAAAGGCCGAAGCTATAGCAAACTTTCCAAAAATCACTCGAAAAAATGCATCTTTTCCCAATATGTCACAGTTTGACGTCGCGAAAACATCATTTTATGTTAGCAGCGACATTACCTCCACTGTAACTGTATTGTGCGCCCTTAACTTGGACCTTGGTTCAGTCACAATTTCCCACATGAGTCTATGCAATTTGTCGCTTGTTGCTGTTTCAAAGAAAGATTGAATGAATGAAATCATTGAACAAGTTGAGTCCTTTGAATTATCATGAAATAATATAATTAAATTACGGCTGCCACATGTGGAACAGGATCAGCATTCCCTTCTGGGGTGCCTAAGATCACCCCTAATTGTTTTTATGGGTTTGGATTGCTTAATGTTTATTTTTCTCAATTGTGTTTTGTAAACTATTGCATGTTTGTCTTTTTGTAGCCTTGGCATCCTCAGTTTATTTTTGATTATGAGTTTAAATGTCCCTCTGGTATCTTTCTTCCCTCTTTTGTACCACATATGTTGGTTGCTATGCAATAAGTAGTGTTATTTAAGATATTATAGATAAAATATCATAATGCACATGATGTATAATTGATATTTCTATGTTATTTTTGTTTTAATCAGGTATTTATATTTTTAAATTGTGCTTGTTATCTATGAATTGAGCCTTGGTATTTTTAAGTATCAGTTGGTTTCTAGGCATTTATGTGATGAATTAGTGTTGCTAAGGATAGTTTTGCATATCTTAACGCACTATTTGACTATTATTGTGTGGGTTTTTTTTTATCACCAGCAGTCTTCAAATGACAAATGTTGTGCATTTTGTTTAAAATCAACATTGTATATTTTAAGCCTCAATTAGTTGCTATGCAAAACAGATGGTTGCCACGGAGATTGTATGCATATTTTCTCACTCAATTGAGTACACTTTTTATTTTGTTAGTAAAAATTAAATCATATATGTATTTTTTTATGATATTGATCCCTATAAGGGTGACACTATTGTAGTTTTTGTACAAAATTGCCTCCGAAACAGCATAATGTTGGGTAGCTGCCACCAATATATATACAAAAGTCTACCCAGTTTTATGTTTTCTTTGAATCACATGATAGTCACTCATTTTTTCAGTACCATATTGTATACTATTTACATCTGGATTGTTTACAATTTTGACCCAAAAATTGGTTATTTTTGTGTAAAATTTATAAACTTGAACCCTTTGATTTTCCTGTTATCATTGAGCAACCATAAACAAACCTCATGTTTTAGAAAAGATTTTTTTAACTTATCATTTTAAGGTTATATAATTAAAATATTTACTTGCAATGACCACTTTTTTTTATTCTGATATTATATTTCATGTCGGAATATCCTGTTTTTACCTCAAATAGTGTCTCAGATTCACTGGTTTCTATGGTAACCATTATTTAACTGCCAAAAAAGTATTTTTTTCCTCTCAAATAATCGTTATTGTTTGTCGTACGATCTTTTAAGACTAAAATGTTTATATTAAGTAAGGTTTGATGATTTTTAATTTTTTTCACTTTCCACGTGAAGCTCAATGCTTATTGGCACAACCTCTTAATAATTTAGACAAGTGAACGCCATAGAACAGAACATAAGGTGTATTACTGCGTAAAATGTAGAAACAACTCTGTTTGCGATGAAGTTGATCTTTCAACTGCAACACGATCTATCAATACTATACTAGAAACAATTTTGACACTTCTTCCTTTATAATTGAAGTAAAAACAGTGTGTGTGTACAGTGCTATCTTAAAACTGATTCTGACAGCTTTACTATAGAACGTACTATGGTAAAAGTTTTTCATAAACTTTTCGAACTATTCTATGATATTTTAATCTCAACGTTCTGAAGCAAAATAAGAGCGGATTCTTACCGTACGCTGACAATATTGAGATATACAGTAAATGTATAGAGATTTAAAAGTCAATGTCAAGCGAATTAATTTGTTATCGTCAAAGCGAAATTGAAATGTCAACGCAATTTAAAAGATAGAATTACAATAACAAATTTGAAAACTATTGTTTGGTCGTTTGTAATGATAGTATTTGTTGTATTACAATCCACTGATCTAGCGCTTAACAAAAAGTCACTCTACTTTAATGTACGTTATATCTTTTAACTATCATTTAAGGTCAAGGAACAGTAAACGGTCTATGTCGCAGATTTTGCTTTAAATTTTGCATACAACCATGGCTCGTTGAACAACAACTGAAAATCGAAAAAAGAATGCATTTATCTCATTTATCAACTGAAATATTACAGATTGATGTCTTTCAATCTGTTTAAATATGTGTATAGAAAAAAATCATAAAATCATAAAATCTCTAATTTCTAATCAATAATGTGACGAAGTCCATTTACTGTAACTTGACTTTAAGATATATTACCTGTAAACGATCAGGGATCTCCATGGATGAAAATTGAACGATGGAGGAACTTTCACCATCATAAACCGTATCTACGCCGTACATTGTAGCGCGATGGAAAGTATCTCATCCCTCTAGATAAGGATAGGTGAACATCCAAATTCATTGCTTCTTTAAATTATATTTATTTGAATTTTCATTATAAATACTAGAAATATATATATTTTAAATAATTGCCGTTTGTAACCTTTCAAAGGCCGAATCTTCATGCCCCCTCCCTTTCACTTAGACGAGAATGACCAATAGCTATCACGAAGGTCCCCATGTAGTTTTCTTGCTATTTTTGGTAATTGTTATGGGGGTTAAAAATCATGTGGAGCTTATTTTACACGGACACTGTCAAATTCAGAAGTCATTAACCCATTACCGGAATGGATGGTTTGCAGCAACGACAAAACGAGTTGTACGGTTTATGTAAAAGGTTAAAAAGATTTGTAAAGCAATCGTTGTCAAATGAAAAGTTTTTAATGACTTTATCTAGCAAATCGATGCTATGCAACATGCATCTTTCGAGTCTGAATAGAAACCGGAAACGCGGATGTATCAATTTGATTGTAAACTACGAAATGAATTCGGAATCACGATACGATATTTCTTAACAGGAAATATCAAAAGTTTTTACTTTTTAACTTTTTAAGTAATTCTATATTATCGTTACAATACAGCAGTACTCGAGTTATTTGCGATGAAGTAATAACTACGGTTGTGATATTATTATCCAGCTGGAGTGCTTCCATGTTCTAACTGTTAAGCTTAAAATCTTTTATTTTTTTTCATTATGGGATGGCTTCAAACATCGTGTTTTAAAGAGAATAAACACTCTTGTCTGATCAAGTTGTCGATCAACGTTTCTTTGTTACATATTTGTATGATTTCCTACTGATTAAAATTATACCACAATGTTATATACTGCTGTATCGGAATGGTTGATATTTTTACATATTGTAAAATTGAGAATGGAAATGGGAAATGTGTCAAAGAGACCACAACCCGACCATAGAACTGACAACAGGAGAAGGCCACCAACAGGTCTTCAATGCAACGAGAAATTCCCTCACTCGGAGGCGTCCTTCAGCTGGCCCCTAAACAAATATAAATACTAGTTCAGTGTTGATGAACGCCATACCAAACTCCAAATTGTACACAAGAAACTAAAATTAAAAATAATACAAGACTAACAAAGATCAGAGGCTCCTGACTTTGGACAAGCGCAAAAATGAGGCGGGGTCAAACATGTTTATGTTTTTGTTTGTTATGTTCACACATCGTTGGCAAAATGCGACTGCCATACAAGTGAATTTTGTAGTAACCTGTAAAACCAGGGTTAATCATTTTCTATATAAGTAAAGGTATGTACCAAATCAGGAATATGACAGTTGTTATTCATTCGTTTTATGTGTTTGAGTTTGTGATTTTGCCATTTGATTTTTTACTTTCCTTTTTGAATTTTCCTCGGAGTTCGGTAATTTTGTTAATATACTTTTTTCTTAGAGTTTTTCAAATGACTGTAGTCAGCCAACACACAAGAACACAAAAACCCAACCAATTTAGAGATAAATATTTCATGTGTTCGACATAAAATGAAAAAGTTCACAATGGGAAATATTAAGTCACATTCTTCTTGAAGAGTAAACAAGTAAACAAAATCTTACTACCTATATCACTGTGTACACCAAGGTTTCATATGAGAGTCAAAAACAGTCCTACATGTGTTTGTTATTTCTATGTGATGTTCTTTAAGAAAAAAAGAAAATACATGTTGATGTTGGCAAATAAATATCAGGGCAGTAATTATCCACTCTAGGATCATATGACCTATATTCGAAACAGAAGCAATAGTCGTTGTGTAAATATAGACACCCATCTGTTTATTTGTAAATAAATGAAATACGTTAACAAATAAAATACAACAGATTTTATTAAAGAGATTGCCTCACTTACAATTAAGTATAATTGTATAAAGGAAACATCACAAACGACACTATACTAACGCGATTTTTGTATCTGTTTGTCAAGAGAAAAATGTAACTGCTAATTTTAATGACCTCATTTATCTCCATTATGTCATCTGAGAAATTCTCAAAGTTCTTCTTTGATGGGATGTAACATTGTCTGTCTATTAACGGTGTCAAGGATATTTCTGAGTTAAATATGTTTATTTAAACATATTTATTTATAGTGGATTGGGAAACAAGTTTTGCAACATATAGTAATCCCTTTCCACTTTGCGTCTGAGTTAAATGATGGATAAACTTTGAAAAATGTGTCGAAAAACGTCTGAATCTTAATAGATGTTATAAAATAAACAGAGAACATTCTTTGTTTATAAACATCGTTATAAAGATCGTATATAATCGATTTTCTCTTATTCTTAAATAATTTATCCTTTTTATGACCTGTTGATTATTGCTATTTAATCAACGTGTAGTTTGTTTGAATTATGTCATTCATTGGTTAAAACTCGATAATAAAATCAAATTTTCATGCTTTTTTCTAAAATTCCTTTTGTGACGTCATGAAAAAAGGGGACCATGACTGACTACGTCACATAAAAAGAATACATCTGTTTGCAGATCAATCGAATAAATTATTTCATTTGTCCACGTATCGTTTAAAAATCTTTAGAGAAACAAATTCCATCACCAAATCTGGTGCAATAACCCGAATTTGTTTTTTTCTCAATCGATTACTGAATTTCAAACAGCGGAATACTACTGTTGTTTTTTTTTAAAGCAACAAAGCAACGTTAAGCATTCTAGATACGGTTAGATATGTAGCGACAGAAGAAACTATTTAATTCAAATGAAATGATAAAAAAATCACCTGCAGCAGAATCGTAATTATATGTTTAATGTCATAATTTACCTGTAAATTTTTCCTTTTCAGTCTTAACGTGTAGGTATAAGACTGTATTGTGGCGACAAAATAATAACAGGAAAACAGACACCTGTAATTGAAACGTATGTTAGTAAGTGCACATAACAAGTACTTCTAGAATGAACTTGGTCACATGCATTTGAAACAAAAAGTCCTCGAATCTCAAATAATTAGTTTTTGGTTGTCACATAATTATACAAATGATAATTCGTGTGAATATATAAACACACAATACATTTAAAAGTTAAATAGAAATACTTGTAGTCAAATTATAAGATGTTTTGGTCATAAACCTCAAAATATTATTTGGTTTTAAATAAAGGCAATAGTAGTATACCGTGGCTGTTCAAATCTCATAAATCGATAGAAAAAAAAACAAAACAAATCCGGGCTACCAACTAAAACTGAGGGAAACGCATTAAATATAAGAGGAGAACAACGACTCAACATTAAAATGTAACACACACAGAAACAAACTCAACATTAGACTACAAATATAACATCAAAACTAAATACATGAATTTGGGATAGAAAAGTACCGTGACACGTCTTATAATAATGTGAATTCACATCGAAATATAAGAGGAAACAAACGACACAAAAGAAACACATTGTTAAAATGTAACACACACAGAAATAATCTATAATATAACAATGACCATATTCCTGACTTAGTACAGGACAATTTTTAAAGTAAAAAAGGAGGGTTGAACCTGGTTTTGTGGCATGCAAAACCTGCCGCTTTAATGGCAATGTCAAATATAACATCAAAATGACAACACTACAGTACAGGACTACAATACAAACCTTTAGTAGAACATATCGGACAAAGAAACACACGAATAATAGTTAACAAAAGGCACCAGGTTTAAAATTTAATACGCCAGAAGTGCGTTTCGTCCACACAAGACTTACTAGTGACGCCCAGATACAAAAGTTCGGAAGCCAAAACAAGAAAAAAGTTAAACAGCTCTGCGGAAAATTAAAAAAAGTTGTGCCAAATAAGGCTAGGGTTCTCTGCTTGGGATAAGAACAGTCTTAGTATTTAGAATAATTTATACTTTTACAAACAGTAACTTTGACTATAAAAAAGATACACATTATAAAACTGAAGTATTAACTAATTACAGAAAAAACCCGGATACATTACATAAACCAACATAATCCTACACAAAAAAATAGACACATCAAACACCAGACGTCAAATTTGAAATTGTAAAAAAGGACAAATAATGACGTCACATTTGAATTTTCAAAAACATTCCTAGCTTCCAAATGTTTTGATTGGTACGTTTGTGACAAATATAAATCTCACAAGGTGAGATGGACGCAGGCAACTAAAAGTGTTATTTTGCTTTCGAAAATGTTGATGTACATGGTAATGCTATACAATGTAAAATTGTGTGTGTTGAATTCTGAATGTTGACTTGTTGTCTTAACTTCTCACTTTATTAAATTCTAATTGGAGATACAATTGCACATGTATTTAAAAAGTTCACAATAGTAATATATGTGCGGTATGAATATATTTTCCTCACCTAACATTTTACATAATTGTAAGAAAATCCCGTCGTAAACTACATTACACTTACGTGATGCACACATGTTTATCTAGAGAAAAAAAGAACTGGTAATTTATAAAGACTTTATGTATCTCTATTATGTCTTCTGTGAAATTCGTAAGGCACATTTTTGGATGGTATGAAACACTATTCTAAGAATAAAAAATCGATTATGTAGCTGTTTGTCTATTGACGGTGTCAGAAATATTTCAGAGCTTAATCAGGTTCGATGTATAAAATCTTACGTCTGAATTTGAATAGATATTATTACTAATTGTGACCTGGATCGAGATAATGTATTTTCATATAAAACAATGACTCTTAAAAAACAAAGTACAACAATAGAGAAACATTCATCCATTTTTTTAAATTGATATATCTATATTGTGTCGTAGATAAAATTTATTCGTTCAATGTATGTTAACCTTTTTGTTAATAAGTGTTTTTAATATAGTTAAGTCATCTCAATTGATAATTTATCGTGTGCTTTTCTATATTGTAATGATACACCACCTCTTCATGTTATGTTGAAGTTTGTTTCCTGATAAATAGTTTCAACCTGCTGCATTTTATTCCACCTATCCTTAGTCCGAAATATGTTGTTCAGTGGTTGTCGATTGTTGATGTGGTTTATAAATATTTATAGGCTTTCGCGTTTTATTTTTATATAGATTAGACCGTTAGTTTTCCTGTTTGAATGGTTCTACACTAGTAATTTTTGGGGCCCTTTATAGCTTGTTGTTCGGTGTGAGCCAACGTTTCTTATTGGAGGCCGCATTTTTTTTATGGTTTTCGTTTTACAAATTGTCACGTGAATGGAGAGTTGTTTCAGTGGCACGCATACCATGAGTTTAAGTCATAAAACTTTGATCAGTGCATGGAGCCAAAAAATAATGCTCGAATCATGAAATCAAACATTTTGATTGGTTGATTTTAGAGTATGAGTACAAAAAAACTGACTCGAAAGTTTTATGACCCCAAGGCCAGATCTTCTTATATCTACCCATGACTAAACTGACTAATTCAATGTAAATTATACCTGATAATTTGTCCCCAATCAATGTCTATTACAAATAATACAACATTAAAAAGGTTGAGGTTTTATTGAAATGCACCTCTATACAACAAACCGCCGTATGTAAAAATAAGACATACCAAGCTTTATTAATGTCAATTTTTCTGCAGTGAATCTTTGGTAAAACCATCATTCGACAATCCAGACACAGTTCTTAATTGGAAACATTAAGATATAGTTCTGTCTTAACGTCGATATTCAACGAAATATTCATAACTTAATGAACGTGTAAACCAGGATAAAAGGTGTGAACCAGCAACCGTATTATGCTTTTTCTGTATCAGGTTGTTCAAGAACAAGGAGGCAATAAATTCTGATGTTGGCACTAGACTACAAGAACTTTTCTAAAACGAATTTAAAGTTGTCATGTAAATGAGAGCATCGATGAGTCTATTTTTTAAATGAATAAGATATGTTTAACCAAAATACCACACCAGATTTGATTAAGGATATTGTCTCACTTAAAATGTAGCATAATTGTTACAAAGAAACGTCTCAAACTACATTACACTAACGTGATTTGTTATATGTTTGTCTAGAGAAAAATGTAACTGCTAATTTTAATGACTTCATTTATCTCTATTATGTATTCTGAGAAATTCTTCAAGTACAGTTTTGATGGTATGTAACACTATCCACAGAATCTAACTGTTTGTCTATTAACGGTGTCATGAATATTTCAGAGAAAAAACAATTTAGGCCTTGTTCACATTGATCTAAACTCGGTGTTGTGTTAGTGTAACTCACACATAAACTAAACATAATTACGTTCCCATTGATAAAACTCAATGTTTGCACGTAGTTTAAATCATATTTTGTCTACATGCAGTCGATAGTCGATGTAGGCCTTATGTAGGTTAAGTGTACACAAAACTAGGCATTCAGAACCTTAATTTTCCCATGTATATTTTAAAAAGCAACGATTTTTATATAAAGTTGATACTTATAACACTGATTAATAAAGTTCTTTACAGAAATATTTGTCTAAACTTGATATATCTATTTGCTATAAATACACTTTACATAGCCTTATTAACCCCTTATCAAGACTCATTCATCATCATTGCTGAACACATAATTCATTTGAAAAGGTCTTTCCGAATCAAATGGACGTATACACTGACAGAAATATTTGCCACTGATTTTTACTCAAACAACGATTCACTAATAAATGCATTTCTGAAAAAGGGTGAGGTTAATTTTTTGTTTGTGTAGTATCTCAGCGCCGTTAAAGTACAATAAGAAATAATTAAAAATAACATTACCCTTCCTCCCCCTTTGCCAAATACTCTTTGGAGAAAAAATATCATTTGAAACAAACAGAAAAGATAGAAATGTAGTGATCCTTAACAACGCAATTCTTTTTCATCGTCTGTTAGCACGCTGATGCAGCCTATGTTTTTTATGCGTAATCGAGACATCTTTGAACTACTGGAAATCATCCAAAATGACTATCTTAAAGGAGCAACCACTTTACTTAAAAAAAGGGGGGGTTCTGAGTCAGAATTTTTTCTCGCGCGAAAGTTTATATTTAGTTTTTTTTTCGATCGTACCAATTCAATATTTAACACTATTATGTATGGGGAAACTTTGGATTCAGAATATTTGTTTATTCTAATCCTCTGTATGACCCGATTTATTTTTTAATCAAACTGTGGAAAAATCCATCCCCCCTTTTTTAAGTCAAATGGTCGTTCCCTAAATTCTAGACAAGTTGTTAGAAAATTTGAATTCGGTTCTTCGTAATGAACATTTAAATGACATATAGTTTACAAGTGTGAACAAACTGTATGTACAGGTATCTAAACAAGGTGTATAGATGTGAACACATTTAATGTGAAACTAGTGTACATTACATTAAACCAAATGTAAACATGTTTACTGTACACGGCGTTTGGTGTGAACACGGCCTTAGATGAATATCATTTAAAAAATGTGTATAAAACGTCTGAAATTTTGTTGTAAAACACACAGAGAACAGAGTTACAGTTTTAACTAGCTTTAAAACCAGAGGTTTAATCCACCATTTTTTAACATAAAAATTGCTTGTACCAAGTAAGGAACATGACAGTTGTTATCCATTCGTTTGATGTGAATGAGATTTTTATTTTGCCATTTGATTATTGACTTTTCTTTTTGAATTTGAGTATTTTTGTGATTTTATTCTTTACTTTATGTATAAAACACGGACTCGAAAGAAAAAAACCACAACAGAGAATAAAGTACCCCAAGGCTAAATTTTATTCTACATCTGAAATAATACTTGATCATTTGTCCTCACTCAATTTCTATCCAAAATAATGCATCATTACAAGGGATGAGGTTTCACTGGAACGCTCTCTATAGAAGAATACAGTCGTATATGATCGGATATAAACAGTTAGACATATAAACATGATCATTGCTGATTTTCTTTTTCATAGTGAATCATTGGAAAAACCATTGTATATCATTTAAAACGCAGTCAGATATGTGGTGACAGAAGATTCTATTTAATATCAATGAAATTATTAAAAATCACCGGTAGCAGAATCGTTTTTATATGTTTATTCAACAATGCTTCTTCTTTTCGGTCTTAATGAGTAGGCATCAGATTATTCTGTGGCGACAGAATAATAAAAGGAAAACAAAACATTTAGTTTTAACATATGTTAGTAAGTGCACATGAGAAGTGTATCTTGGTCAGATGCACTTGAACAAAAAAACTTATAAATTCAACTGATCTGCATAGTGTTGTTGTATAATTTCTTCTGACTCACTTATTAAAAAAGCATTTGATGTATTTGAGATTTTGATTTTGGCATTTGATTATGGCTTTCATTTTTTAATTTTCCTTCGTATTCGGTATTTCTGTGATTTTACTTCAATTCATTATTAAAGACCAAAAAAAATATTAAAAAGTAAGGGAATAATAAGATACAATATATAGTTAGTTGATTGAGATAAAAAATAACCGAATAAGGTCAGTAGCCAAAACATATATCTCCATCTTCTGTGAATTTCTAGGCTAACGTATCTCCTAAACGGCTTTCAGTATTTTATTGTTGCATTGTCAGATTGGGGACGTATGCTCTCAATTAGGTATGACCAATACATACTTGGCTTTTAAATGTATTTGTTCTGAGAAATCTGATGAAGATAAATCAAGAAATGTGCTTCGGACGAATACAATTTATATTTGTTTTATTTTTTTGATTACATAGATTAAATTGTGTTGACATCAGAATGAGAAAATGTTTGTAGTTATACAAATAAAAAACTAAAATTTCACTTTCATTGTCGAAAATACACAGAATGCTTCATTAACGTTCTCATATACCTTTCTAAAAAGTCAACAATTTTGAACTAGGAAAAATAGATAAAAACAAACTTTTCTATCAACTTATGCCATTTGAAATCTCAATAAAGATAATAGTACTATAATAGCATTAACTTTTCTAAATTGGTTCGCTTTTTATTTTCTTAAGTTTGACATTTAAAGAAATATATACTATTTTCTTCCACAGTGAATTTAATTTATTGTGAAAGTCAAGATAAAAATACTTTAAATTTAATATGTGCTTTGACACATTTCAAGTAAAATACCATATTTCGAAATTACTCTACTACATCCAAATAGTAACACTTTACAAACACATATAATGTTCTAAAATATATCATTATGTTACAGAGAAATACCAATATCGTAGTTCTTGGTAGTATCACAAACTAAGTAAGCACGACATAAATAAAGTTTCTTTTACATACTCACTACCACCGAGTCTTTCCAATGCTGGTGGACTACTAGTTCCTGTAAGTTTACCGACTCAGCAGTCAGAGGATCTGTACTGTTATATGTGTATAGCAAAATTCTTCGGAACTTCGATGTTGATGAATTTAAAATTGTGAAGAAACTAAGGTTCGAACACACTAAGGCAAAATTGACCGTAAATAGAATTACTATCTTTAAGTCTATTTAGGGGGTAAAACTCTTCATGTGCTTTGGTCGTATACATTCTTGGTTTTCAAATTTTTAGGTTTAAGAGTTTCTGAACAATCTAAATCCACCAAATAGCTATATACCCATGAAATTAATAGTTATATTTGCATACTTATTTCACAATGTTTCAAATGTCCTAAATGGTACGATATATAATTGAAAAATATATTTTCTAAAAAATGTTTAATTTACAAAGTTTGTCTATTTTTCTATTACTAAACTATTAAATACTCCGATTACTAGATCTTCTTATAAAACAGAATTTCAATAATAACAGCTCTATTTGATAATCATTGCTTTCACTAATTTACTAAGGTCATTCAATATTAAAAAAGGTCAAATATTTAGCTATGATCGTTCATTCCTGGTGAAAGTAAATCAAGAAAAGAGTACTACTACACCATCAATGATTCCGAATTTGTTTGCCTTTTATTTTTGATTATTAAATAGTTTATACTATAATTTAACAAATTGAAATATGATTGAATGTAAAGTTCAAAATGAAAAAAGTGATGAAAAGAAATTACGTTACATGTGCTTGTTACACCCTTGAACATAAATAACACTATAAGTTACTCTATTACATATAAATAGTAACAATTTCAAAACACTCAAAATGATCTCATATTAATATCATAGGGTAATACTTATATTTAAGTCCCCGAATTGAATCACGATATCAGTATGTAGTTTTTTTTATATCGGTTAATCACGCAGAATGCCACAAGACTGACCGATGGTATTTCAGTTTGATCAATCGTAAAGATTGCAAAAAAGAGAGACGAAAAACGACATAACACAAACGAAAATACACAGTAAAGGAAACCAAAGGCTCAACAACACGAACAAATATGAGTTAAAAAAAGAACACAAAGTAATGATTTCCTATCTTTCTGAAAGGGCAACATTTTCGTATAAAGTAAATTAATAGAATAACTTGATGAATTTACAACAGTTATCTACAATTTTCTACATAGGAAAATGCCTGCACCAAGTCAGAATAAGGCAGTAGTTATCCTTTCGTTTGATGTCTTTGAGCTTTTGATTTTGCCATTTGATTAGGGACTTGCTGTTTTGAATTTCCTGCGAAATTTGATATTATTGTGATTTAACTTTTTTATAAAGATAAGTGATACCATTGACAATCCTTAGATAATAAGATAGATTAAACTATTCTGAAAAGAGAAGTTTCACAATTATAAATGAGTCGTTATATTGCTTATGTAAGTAATGTAATAAATAAAAAGATATAATAAGCGGAAATATAAAGCTGACACAATCAGGAATGGTACACAATGATATCAGACTTCAACGATATTAACAGAAGACTGCAATATGTAATTTTGAATAAAATTCCCATGAAATCCTCAGAAAAAAAAATAAATAAAAAATGACAGTTTTATATTTCTGTTTATTGTAACTGTTATAGTGATACTAGATCTTCAAGATAAACCTTAAAAGCAGAAGCCAATTTCCACGAGTCAAGGAAAAACCTTGCATTCGATATGAACATTTCATTTGTTTACAGATTCAATATTTTAATCAAATGCATTTTATAACTTAAGTTAATTAAATTCATACTAATTTGTTCATATCGATGGTAAAATTTAGTTAAAATTCTAAGCACCTTATGATAACGAAAAGTTTAATACATTTTTTTCAAATACGTCGCTATGTGAAATGAAGGTGCATTGAAGGCTGTGCTAGTAATAAACAAAATGTCATGTTGGTTAAGTATTGACTTTCGATCTCATGACTTCTCTAATAGGGAAGTTCTTTGAACGCATACAATTTATAAATTGGTTTTTTTATTATTTTTGTTATCAAATAGATAGATAAATTTGATTGATATCAAAGGTATGCGCCCAACATAGTTTGTGTAATACAGATAAAATAATAAATTGTAATGTTTGTTGCTTAAATACATAGAAAGTTTCAAACCTAAGCTCTGTTACTTTTTAAAAAGCCAAAAGTTTTGAACTTGTAGAAATTAATGCACTTGCACTTGAAATCAAAATAAAGATAATAGTTATATAACAGCATCAACGTTTTTAGATTATTTTGTCTTTTAGAACTTTTATTTAGATATAATTAAAAAACATTCTACCAAATTGAAATAAGAAGAATTGTAAAGATCAAGATAAAAGAGGGGATGGAAAACAATTACGTTACATTTTTACTGTGCTTGAATATTTTAAAATTTAAATAACACTATGAAATTACCATACTATATAATAAAATTGAGTATGGAAATAAGGAATATGTTAAATAAATAACATCCCCACCAAAGAGCAGAAAACATATACATGAACAGTAATACTGTAATGTTATTTTGTGTTAAAGACTGTCATATCATTGACATCCTTAGAAAAAAGAAAGTGTAAAACAGAAAGAAATCGAGAAGTTTAATAATGATATTTGGGTCGTTATATGGATTATATGACAATAATTTAATATAGAGGAATTAAAGATATTTGTAGACGGAGAATATCGAATTGAAACAATAGAGAATGGCTCAAGTTTCCTTCAGACTCAAAATGTTATAACAAAAGACTGCAAATAATTTTTTTGAAGGAAGTTCCCTAGAAAGTTCAAACAGAAATATTCTGCAGGGTCTTCACGATAAGCTCGTTGAAAATAAAAACTAATATCCACAAATTCATAGAGACATTTGACATTCGATACGAGCATTTTATTTGTTTACAATTTAACATTCTCATCCGATTCATTTATAAGTTGATTGAGACTATAATAATTTGTTTATATCGATGGTAAAATTAAGTTACAGTTCTAAGCAATTTATAATAACGAAATGATTAATAACATTTTATTTAATGAGTCGCTACGTAAAATGAAGGAGCATTGAAGCCTGTGGTAAAATCTCATAATTTCTCTTATAGAGAAGTGCTTCGAACGCTTTTACAACCCTATGAAGTTACAAAAAGAATCATTAAATACTTATAATTATATTTTTTTAGCTAGGATCATGAAAACACGATTCTTATCAAGTTTCTATTTAATTACCTTTGCACTTTATTGAAGGACCTCGTGTCATCGTGAATGATAAGTTCTATTGTGTAATGAAGTTGGTTAAGGAATAACGCGAGACTGCAGTGTAGCCAATCAGAATAATGTATAATAATGAAACATACATCTGATGTAATTATTAAGTGTTATTTTAATTATTGTTGATCAAATATATAGATAAATTGGATTGATATAAGAAGTATGAGACCGAACATAGGTTGTGTAAAACAAATAAATATGAATTATAATTATTTGTGTTGCTTAAATACACAGAAAACTTCAAGCTTTAGCTCCTGTATACTTTATAAAAGTCAAAAGTTTTGAATTTGTATAAATACATGAAACAAATTGCTGTTGGATGAGTTCTTTGGACTCGAACACACAATAAAGATAATAGTACTATAACAGCATCAACGTTTTAAGATTGTTTTGCCTTTCTTATTTTGAACTTTAATTTAGACATAATTTATACTATTTTCTACCAAATTGAAATTTGATTAATTGTAAAGGTAAAATTAAAAAGGGGTGGATAACAATTACGTTACATATTCTTTGTGCTTATCATTCTTAAACTTTAATAACGCTATGAATAAATTACCATACTGTATCCGAATAGGAACATTGAACATGTGTTTTGTTATAAAGACTGTCATAACATTGCAAAAGACCGCAAATATTGTTTTTTGAAGGTATTTCCCTAGAACATTTAAATAGAAACGATACTTTTATATTTCTGTTGATGTCATGTTCAGCAGAGTCTTCACAATAAGCTTGAAAACATAAACCAATTTCCACAAGTTCATGGAGACATTTGAAATTTGATATGAGCATTTTATTTTTATTAGTTTACAAATCAACATTCTTATCCGATTTCATTTGTAAGTTAATTAAATAATTATATAATACTTTGTTAATATCGATGATAATATTAAATTACAGTTCTTGGCAACTTATAATAACGAAATGTTTTACAAAATTTCATTAAGGGAGTTGGCTTCTCAGTGTCAAAGTAATTAACTTTTAAAAACACTAGTTTATATAGATAGGGGGTTATTAAAGGAATCCAAAGAACAAAAAAAAAATATATAGAGGTCGCCGTGTTTGTTTTCGAGATATATGCCATTGACATTTTGGCGGAAAAATATTCTCTCTTGACTTTTCATAGCTTTATCATTGACAAGTTTAAGTTCTCAAAAACTGTTAAAAAGTAATTAAAATTTTATAAGAGTTTTACAGATTGCTTATCATTATACATGTAAAAGATTTATAAAAGGAAAAATGGGGGTCACCGGGCAAATTTTTCCAGGCATTCAAATGGATAAAACCAGAGGATTCCGAAAATCTGTCAAAAAATACAAAACATGACAAGCCAGCTTCCTTAAATAAGTCGTTATGTGAAATAGAGGAGCATTGAAGCCTGTGCTAATGGTGAACAAAATGTCATGTTTGTTTTGGTATTGACTTTCGATCTTATAACTTATCTTATTGATGTATCAGTATCATAGTGCGTCATGATATGTACTGCGTCCTAATACATACATACAATAACGTCAAATAATAATAAAATAAAGTAGAAACAAAATTTAAGAATATTTTCGATAACACAATTCCATAAGTGCTAGTGATACAACAACTGCTTCTGTAGGTAATTTGTGTTATTCTATATTTGAATGATAACTCTTTTAAGCCTTCTTATTTTTTGGATATTGAAGTCACATTAAATATTACGATTTTCCTTCAGCTTTATCCGACGTGATTTAAACAAAAAAACCATATGATCGATATGTGAGGCTTCAAACACACTTAGTGAATAATTCCCTTGCATATAATAAAACTATTGCCACATTTTATTAAAATTTATTGCATTGAACTTACAGCTAAAACGAATCTATTTACTGAATTCAATCTTACTAAGTAAAATTGAATGATAACTGCACTTACTAGACCTTATTGTTAGAATGTTTCATTGAAATACATTTACTCGGAAAAATAATCATAAACGGTTTAGACTTTTCTTTTCTTTTGTTGATTTACCTGTACTGGTTGATGCTGTTACGTTTGCAAGGGAAGAAGAACAGAATTGCGAAAGCAAATTTACAGATCTAACATTGTTGGGCTGACGTGAAATTGGTGCAAACTTGATAACAAAATTGTATCATAAATTTAGAGATTTATATGAAAGTAAGAATCAACCTGTAGGAATTGAATCAAAGTTGTGTTTTGCGTTTATCTTTCGATATTAATAGTGTTTATAAAGCTAAAAATCGTTGATCTCTAAATCTCTCTGATGGAGTTAACATAAAATAACAAACATGCCGAACTTCACGGAAAATCTAAAACGCAAAGTTCCTTATCAAATGGCAAAATCAAAGCCCCAAACATCAAAATGGTAAATAATTGTCATATCAAAGGGTAAAGCCTCGGTCACACCTAACCGGATAGCACGCCTAACGGATGAAAATAAAAGTTGTCCGTTAACAAATTTGTTATCCGGTGGAGGTCCGTTGATGTACTAACCGAATAAAACGGACGTGTAACGGATGCATAACGGACACACACCGGATATGCAACGTACGAGAAACGGACACGTATCGGACAGAACGGATGTCGAACGTACATCTAACGGATGAGTACCGCATAAAACGGACACCTAACGGAAGCGTACCGGATAAAACGGATGAACAAGATATACGGAAAAAATCAAAGGCGACAATAATGTAAATCGCATAAATATTCAAAATGTTTCTGTGTAACTAGTTTTGGTTTGTTCTTCAAAATTCCGCCGAAGGGCAGTGTCTGACCTGAATAAGAACTGCTTGACTGTGAAGACGTGCATATACTCTAAGATCGATTATGAATAATAAGAATTCATGAACCTTAAGAAATCTGACATACCAATAATTGGCATTTCTGACGCGAAATTTTCTATTGGCATTTATCCGTTTCAGATCCGTTCATCATCCGTTTTATCCGTTATACGTCCGGTAGAAGTCCGTTTCTCGTCCGTTTAACATCCGTTTTATCCGTTAACTGTCCGGTAGAAGTCCTTTGGTGAATTTATCTTCCAGACCTCCAACGGATGTATAACGGACACGTAACGGATAAAAAACGGAAACGAAACGGACGAGTACCGTACAAAACGCACGCCTAACGGACATTCAACGGACATTTTATCCGTTGGACGTCCGTTCAAAGTTTTGAACATGCTCAAAATTTTCCACCGGACAGAACGAACGTCGACGGATAAAACGTACGCTTAACGGACTTGCAACGGATATGGACGGACGTCTAACGGATAAGAACGGACCTCTAATAGACATGAACGGATTGAAAAAAAGTTATCCGTTAGGCGTCTGTTCGAGCTATCCGGTAAGGTGTATCCGAGGCTTAAGATAACATATCATCAGGTAAAGTAGATTGAGCCTGCATTCAAAAGCTGTGGATTATTTTGTGTTTTGTTATCTTTTAGTTTGTTTGCTGTCTTATATATTTAGACACAATAATTATCTTATAACTGTACTTTTTGCCAATTGTGTATTATTCCTAATTTAAACACTTTGAATGAATGCATAACAATAGGCACTTGGTCCTTTTAGAGTACATGCTATTCCATAAGTTTTTTGTAACCTCAATTTTTTTTTCTCAGCCGATTTATTAGATTTGAATTTCGGTGACCTACCGTTACATAAAGTTATAGCGTTATGGTCATTCCTTATTATTTTTATTTTCATATACTATATGTATTTAGACAACCAATGTCTAAAAAAATACCAAAAATATTAATATACTTTAATATCGTTTTGGTAGCTTTGTTGATAGATCAGTTTGAGAATGGAAATTCATACATAAGAAAAGCAAACATAAAGAATGAACACAATGTTTACCACTGTTCCCAAATCGTTTTACATTTAAACCTATTGTGTCTGTTTGTTTTGCTCATACATTGATATCAATAGAATTAAATGCAACTGTCATACAAGTTAGAGGTTTAGCTAGCTATAAAATAATAACAGATTCAAGCCACCATTTCTTAACATAAGGAAATAGAAGTACAACGTCAGGAATATGACAGTTGTTTCCCGTTAGTGTGATGTGTTTGTACTTTTTATTTTGCCATTTGTTAAGGTAATTACCGTTTCAGTATCATGTGTCATATCCTGAAACTTATTTAGACAAATCTTTTAAATAAACTTATGCCTAGACTGTTTGCTGACTGATAGGAAACCAATGATGAAATAGGTCTTCAATGTTTTCTTATTGTAACTCGTTTTCTGATATTTTAACGTCAATTACAAAAACATATCACATCATCAACAAATAAATATTGAAGAATATATAAGTGGCATCAGTTTCCTAAACAACAAGACCAAATATGAAAGAATCTAACTTTGTCTAAGAAAATTATGTCCTCAATATTCAATTCATTAAAAGTCGTTTAAAATCTTTCAAGCTTACTATTTTCGCTTTGGTATAACTAATAGAAAGGTTTACATCTTGCAGAAACAGTTATTTCTTTTTTTCTTACTCATTGATTCTTCGCGCTAAAACGATAGATATAAAAAAGAAGATGTGGTATGATCGCCAATGAGACAACTATCCACAAGAGACCAAAATGACACAGAAATTAATAACTATAGGTCACCGTACGGCCTTCAACAACGAGCAAAGCCCATACCGTATAGTCAGCTATAAATGGCCCTGATATGACAATGGAAAACAATTCAAACGAGAAAACTAACGGCCTTATTTGTAAAAAAAATGAAAGAAAAACAGATATGTAACACATAAACAAACGACAACCACTGAATTACAGGCTCCTGACTTGGGACGGGCACATGTTATTACTGGGGAAATTGTTTTACCTATTTAGTTAGATGACTAAAATGAGAATATGAAAAATATTTGAATACTTTGATACTTGTTAAAATAAAGTCTATATTGTTTTTCTTCATTATCATAATAGCAGGATACGTCACTAACCACATCTGGAAGCATACACGTTATGGAAAATATTATGAGATTGAAAGATAGAAATTACTCTTAGAAAATACAAGGAATTTGGATTAATTGATCAGGTTTTCTCTCAACGTTAAGAAGTTCTCACAAAAAAGATCTACGGTTCAATATACGATATTATAACCTCCAAATCTTATCCAATTCTTAAAATGTCTTAAAATATTAATACCTAAGGGAGAAAGTATAACTAAGACGCAACATGATTTGTTTAAGTATTGGTTTTACAAAACAATTTAATAATTTTACTATTCCAGAGGTTACCATAAATGTCATGGCGTTTTAACTTTTGATGAATAGTAAACGGCTTTATAGCTTATGATATTCCTGAAGGATAAAAAGTCGAAAATACAAAAATATCAGTGATGAGATCTTAATAAAAACAACAATATTATCACAACATGCACAATTACAAAGTTTGGTCCAATAAATGTTTCTCTTGGTCTGTTTTAAAACAAAATGAAAATATAGCAGCTATCTAACTGTCGTATTTTGAAGCCGAAGTTTACCAATTGTTACCTAAGTAAACAATCAGTAAAGAAGTATGGTAATTGAGATAAGAAAGCGTTTAACATGTAAATTAAATATATAGTATACAATGACGGACCGATGCGTATAGCGACCAGCGGATTTTTACGTTGAGAAAGATCACGCTGAGATCACACAAAATCATTGATACTTCCTCAAGCAAAAAGCTAATTAGTTAAGAAATTCAAAATTGGTTGCACTATGTAAATACAGCTGTTTCTCAAAACACGCTTTTTTGGGGGAGATCTTGAATATTCATAGAAAATTAATTTTGTTTACATACTGGTTCCCAGTTATGCTCTCTGTGTTCCATCTCACAGAGACATAACTTGGGAATGTTACCAGTAAATTCACATGTGCATATTTTTTACATTGAAATCTGGGGTAACCTTTCATTTGAGGTAGGGGTAGTTAAGAAAATTAGTGTTAGTTTAAAATCTGAGAATTTCAGGGCATAGAAAACGTTGAAAATATGCCGCACAGCACTATATTTTGACCTTTGAAAAACATTGTGGTGCATATGAACTTTTAATTCTAGGATAAGATTTTTTTTTCGAAACTTCATATAGTAAAAGTGGTACAGTTTTAGCCGTAAAAGGAGTTCCTATGGGAAATTGCATTGTAAATATTTTTACAGAATTGCAAGCTATATAGGGTGAAAAAGGGGAACAGTCAGAGTTTAACCAAATTGCTTTATTTCACAGATTTTACAGAAATTAACTCAAATAGGAAGTTTTATAAATATTTAATGAAGATTGATAGAATCCTGGGCCTTAAATATGATGACTCAGCATAAGTTCACAGTTAACAGTGTGCATAGTTTACTTAAAGTCCTGGATACAAAAATAATTTATAATATTTGTAAGTTAAGCCGCAACACCCAAATCTGTTTTTTTTTTATCACCACGGCATAATAAATACAAGCTAGAAAAACAAAAATATCTCAACAAAACTTACAATAGTGTGTTCTATCCTGAATGTATACTAAATATTCCAAATTGCTAGTAACAGCAGAATGATTTAGGAAATTTGAGGCGCCAGGGAAAAAAAACAGAAAATTGCCTACCCCCTGGGTCATAAAACAAATAATTTAAGTAGTAAATGCTATAATTTTATGATTTTAAAGTTCTTGAAATAGAAAACAATAACTATGCTTGGAAGTTATGCAAAAATCAGATGTTAGCAGTCATCTCTATAACATTTTAAAGTGAATTTATATCTCAGACTGGTATCTGCATACATACAACTATTGCAAATATGGCTTTGTTGGAACACTTCTAGTATATATATTAGCTAAATTGTGTGAGATATATGGTTACAGATGATACTGTTGTGACAAGCATTCTAAATTGACCATTTGAGGCAGAAAATGTGTATTTTTTTCTGTGTGTTACATTTTAATGTTGTGTCGTTTTTCTCTAATATTTAATGCGTTTCCCTCAGTTTTAGTTTGTTATCCCCGATTTTGTGTTTTGTCCATAGATTTATGAGTTTTGAACAGCGGTATACTACTGTTGCCTTTATTTAATTGACAAATATGCATACAGTAAGATGTGAACTGGAGACAGAGGCTGGATTGGACACTTTACATAATCTTGAATGTTGTAATGATTGACTGCTAAACATTATATTTATAGTATTCTGATATGCTTTCAATGTGTTATCAAAACAGTTTTAAACAGGTTCAAGGCATTTTTTATCAGAAATTATGCAAATAGGGTAAGCTGGCAATAATTAAAGTCTTCTTTTCAAATTCTTTAAAGAAAATTAAAACAGGGGAGGGGGTATAAAATGTACAGTAAAGAAAAAGTTAGAGTATACACAGTGCTTTCTTTAAGGCTATAATTCTGATAAATGAGTATTAATGTGAGAAAAACTGAATTTAGAGAGTTTTATATTTGAATAAATGTTTGTATAGGTTGCACTATGTAAATACAGCTGTTTCTCAAAACACGCCTCTTTTGGGGAGATCTTGAATATTCATAGAAAATTAATTTTGTTTACATACTGGTTTCCAGTTATGCTCTCTGTGTTCCATCTCACAGAGACATAACTTGGGAACGTTACCAGTAAATTTACATGTGTACACGAAAAAAAAAAGAATATAACTTAAAATTCTAAACTTGATTTTTTTCTGCCAGTATCGCTGCCTTTACATGTTGGTAAGCGAATAGATGTAAATACATGTATGTTGAGTACTACACTCTAGCTATAAAACATCTCCACATGATCAATATCAAATAATCAAACGTATCACTGTTTGCTAGTCATTCCATTTTATATACCCTTGATTTAAATATGAATCAAAAATTGGTTTCAATATAATCGTTTGGGCATATTTGCTAATAAGACACCACGGTGACATTGTACAGGTTGAAACAATGGTAACTTTCGAAAAAGTAGCGAATAAGGTTCAATATATAAAGACATGTTTTACTTATTCCAAATAACCTAGATAATGACGAGTACGCGACCGAGAAACGATCCTTATTTACAGCCTATATGCAATGGAATGAATATATCAACTATCAGAAATTCGAACAGTAAGTATACAAACAAACCATATTATAAAACAGTTACCACGTTCTCGATCAGTAGACCTAGGCGATTGTCTACGTATTAAATATCAGACAAAACTAAAATTGTGTTGATTAATTTATAGAACTATTTTGTCTAGAAAGTAACTTTTAAATCAATCTTTGTTTTTCATCATCTTTATCAATCGTCAATCGTTTAGGACAAAATATATAAACAAAGACGAAAATTACACAGAATTTATGTTGGAATTGGATCTTGAAATATCCTTTAAATAAGTTAAGGTCTGACCGTCTAGGAAAATATACTGTCTAATTAGAAGACAATTTATAGGCTGTGAAAAATAAAACCTGATAACAAAAACATCAATTTATTCATTGATTTGATTAATTGTTTGTTTATTTTCTTATATATATTGTTACGGCAAGAAATCGCCTTTAAATTGTAGCCAACAAAAGACACAAATCAATAATAAAATTTAACAATATTTATTATACAAAAGTTTACAAGAAGTATTACACAAATATTACTGTCAACTTAACTGTCAAAATATGAGTCCAATCTTTTATCTTTATCTGTATCCGGATATCTTTTGGAATCCAATCTGAATATTACGGTCACAATCCAGTATGATGTTGTTAGCAGAATAAAAATGTCAATCCAAATGCTATGAATATTAATGTCTATCGATGTCTAAGTCCAAATCCAAGAGTGATCGTTTAACTTTAGTGTCTGTATATATATATATATATTTGTCATGGAAGATTCTAGAACAGTCTATAATGGAACATCCTAGAAAGTTACAACAGAAGTTTCTAGTAAAATGTAGAAGTTTATATAACCCATCTTTTATTAGGATTATTCTGGAAAGTTCCAATCATTCTGTAATTGTTCCAGAGATTTCTAAACTGCACAGTTCTAAGATTATTCTGCAAATAACTATCAGGCCACACAACACAAATCAGGCCAACATAAATAAATACAATAATGACAATATCATAACAATATCTTTTGTTTGTTTTGTAACTTCATTGTTGTTTTTACTCAAAGGAATTTGTCTAATCCTTAGTCCGTTTCTGTGTGTGTGTGTGTGTGTGTGTGTGTGTGTGTGTGTGTGTGTTACATTTTAATGATGTGTCGTTGTTCTCTTATATTTAATGCTTTCCCTCAGTTTTAGTTTGTTACCCCTATTTTGTTATTTGTCCATGGATTTATGAGTTTTGGACAGCGGTATACTACTGTTGCCTTTATTTATTGTATTTTTAAGGTGTTTTAAAAAACATGGAGTATGATTTTTTTAAATGTTTTCTCCATAAAATTTTACTATACGTTTTTGATTAAAATATAGGTAATTGAAAAATACACTGGTCCCTTACATTGAGTTTGATCATATTTCTCTTAGTAATTTCACATTTAAAATTGATTCTCTTATTCAACATTGAAGTTTACGAATTATGATGATTAAGCCTAATTTGGGACAGATTTTGTTGAATTTAGTTACTGCTTCAATAATTATTGCACATTTATGTGCTATGGGAAATTCTTTATGGTGCCGTACGGATGTGTACTTTTGGTTAAAATGTGTTGATGTGCTGCTGGCTTATTAATAACAAATCTTAAACCTTTAGGTAATATGAAACAAATAATATTATAAAAATCTAAAATTCTTTATCTGAAAGTAATCTGGTAATTTTGGTTATCAATTTTACTAGCCTTGAAACACGAACAACAACATGTTTTCTATGAACATAAACGGTCAATTTGCACAGGAAAATAAGATTTAACAAGACTTTCTAAAGTGTAACAACATCAATGAATTATTTATGATACTAATTAACCAGATATGCTTGCTAGTCAGTTTTTCGGTTCTAATAGATGTAGAATAAGCCTCCATCAATTCTCTAAAAAAAAAAATGAAAAACAACACGATATAAATTGTATGCGTCCGAAGCACTTTTCTGGATTTACCTTTATTAAGAACGCTCAAGGCCGAATATTTGAAATCCTAGGATGTATAAGGACTTACAACGTTGAAGAGCTATAAACCAGAAAGACCTAAAATATACATAACCAAATCCATATAAAGCCAACTTTGCCTGAGAGGGTTGAAACCGTTGTTTCGGTATAATTTTAAAATGTATAATTGTTTCGTTGATAAACTTTGAAACTAATTCATATGGATAAGTCAATCCTGGGTATATATGTTTTGGGGTATATATAAAGGCAACAGTAGTATACCGCTGTTCAAAACTCATAAATCTATGGACAAAAAACAAAAACGGGGTAACAAACTAAAACTGAGGGAAACGCATTAAATATTAGAGGAGAACAACGACACAACATTAAAATGTAACACACACAGCAACGGACTAAGCATTAGACAAAATCCGATGAGAATAACCAATATAACATCAAAACCAAATACATGAATTTGGGATAGAAAAGTACCGTAACACGTCTTATAGTAATGTGAATTCACCATCAAATATAGGAGAAAACAAACGACACAACGGAGACACAACGTAAAAATGTTACAAACACAGAAACGAACTATGATATAACAATGGCCTGACTTGGTACAGGACATTTGTAAAGAAAAAAATGGTGGGTTGAACCTAGTTTTGTGGCATGCCAAACCTCGCACTTTGGTGGCATTGTTAATATAACATTCAAATGACAACATAATAATACAGGACTACAATACAAATAAATAAGAGAACGTATTACGCAAAGAAACACATGAATAATAGATAACAAAAGGCATCAGGTTTCAAATTCAATACGTCAAAAACGCGCCTCGACCACATAAGACTTACCAGTGACGCCCAGATATAAAAGTTCGAAAGTCAAAAAAAGGGGGTACAAAGTTGTACAGCTCTGAGGATCAAAATGTGAAAAAGGTTGTGCCAAATACGGCTAGGGTTTTCTGCTTGTGATGAGAACATCCTAATCATATAGAACAATTTATGCTATCAATGTTCATATTTATTCTCATTATAAAAATAAGAAGATAAGGTATGGATCACTAAATGCCAATCAGACAACTTTCTATCAATTGACATAAAACAATTATGTAAACTAATTATCATTTGTGCATTTCGATTTTGTAGAATGTTTGTTGTGTTGTGTTATCTTGGTAAAAGAAATAAAAATATCATTGCGAATGCACCAAATTTTTAAATTGGAAATGATAAAAGATAAAATTTATATATGAATCGCTATTAACTTTATCTTTACAGAAATTAAAAAAAAAAACAGGTTAACGTCATGAGATGAAACAATCAAGTCAATACTAAGGAAGAGGCAACAGATATCATGATAGAAAACACACCACTGGAATATTGTATCGTCTGTGATATATATAGCGCTGCTGGAATGTTGCTACATAGAAATGGAAAGTGTGCAATTGGGAAGCTTAAGTTATCTTTTTTTCCACGACGAACCTGCATTTTAAATTTCTAGACGTAAGTCAAAATATGAGACAGACTTGACTGTATCTTGTATACTTTATCTAAAGTTCTATATATATGCTCTTGTAACTAACAACTAAACTAACCCTTGAAAGTGTGCCCTCTTATTACAAATTGGAATTTTTTAATGTTATCAATTAGATTAAGGGTACAAAAAGGTACCATGGCTTGAAGTGTTATTTACAATTTCTAGTCCATAATTAACGTAAATGTTAAAGCAGCTAAACATGTAGCTCAGATTTTTTTCTTTGTTATATACTGACGTTATATTATGACGTTATTCAGACTTCTTTCTTCACTAACGGACGTCACACATTTGCCTATTTTTAGCTCACCTGGCCCGAAGGGCCAAGTAAGCTTTTCCCATCACTTTGCGTCCGGCGTCCGTCGTCCGTCGTCCGTCGTCGTCGTCCGTCGTCGTTAACTTTTACAAAAATCTTCTCCTCTGAAACTACTAGGCCAAATTAAACCAAACTTGGCCACAATCATCATTGGGGTGTCTAGTTTAAAAAATGTGTGGCATGACCCGGCCAACCAACCAAGATGGCCGCCATGGCTAAAAATAGAACATAGGGGTAAAATGCAGTTTTTGGCTTATAACTCAAAAACCAAAGCATTTAGAGCAAATTTGACGGGATAAAATTGTTTATCAGGTCAAGATCAATCTGCCCTGCAATTTTCAGATAAATCGGACAACCCGTTGTTGGGTTGCTGCCCCTGAATTGGTAATTTTAAGGAAATTTTGCTGTTTTTGGTTATTATCTTGAATATTATTATAGATAGAGATAAACTGTAAACAGCAATAATGTTCAGCAAAGTAAGATTTACAAATAAGTCAACATGACCGAAATGGTCAGTTGACCCCTTTAGGAGTTATTGCCCTTTATAGTCAATTTTTAACCATTTTTCGTAAATCTTAGTAATCTTTTACAAAATTCTTCTTCTCTGAAACTACTGGCCCAAATTAAACCAAACTTGGCCACAATCACAATTGGGGTATCTAGTTTAAAAAATGTGTGGCGTGACCCGGCCAACCAACCAAGATGGCCGCCACAGCTAAAAATAGAACATAGGGGTAAAATTCAGTTTTTGGCTTATAACTCAAAAACCAAAGCATTTAGAGCAAATCTGACATAAGTAAAATTGATAATCAGGTCAAGATCTATCTGCCCTGAAATTTACAGATGAATCGGACAACCTGTTGTTGGGTTGCTGCCCCTGAATTGGTAATTTTAAGGAAATTTTGCTGTTTTTGGTTATTTATCTTGAATATTATTATAGATAGAGATAAACTGTAAACAGCAATAATGTTCAGCAAAGTAAGATTTACAAATAAGTCAACATGACTGAAATGATCAGTTGACCCCTTTAGGAGTTATTGCCCTTTATAGTCAATTTTTAACCATTTTTCGTAAATCTTAGTAATCTATTACAAAAATCTTCTCCTCTGAAAACACTAGGCCAAATTAAACCAAACTTGGCCACAATCATCATTGGGGTATCTAGTTTAAAAAATGTGTGGCGTGACCTGGTCAACCAACCAAGATGGCCACCACGGCTAAAAATAGAACATAGGGGTAAAATTCAGTTTTTGGCTTATAACTCAAAAACCAAAGCATTTAGAGCAAATCTGACATTAGTAAAATTAATTATCAGGTCAAGATCTATCTGCCCTGAAATTTTCAGATGAATCCGACGACCTGTTGTTGGGTTGCTGCCCCTGAATTGGTAATTTTAAGGAAATTTTGCTGTTTTTGGTTATTATCTTGAATATTATTATAGATAGAGATAAACTGTAAACAGCAATAATGTTCAGCAAAGTAAGATTTACAAATAAGTCAGCATGACTGAAATGGTCAGTTGACCCCTTTAGGAGTTATTGCCCTTTATAGTCAATTTTGAACCATTTTTCGTAAATCTTAGTTATCTATTACAAAAATCTTCTCCTCTGAAACTACTGGGCCAAGTTCATTATAGATAGAGATAATTGTAAGCAGCAAGAATGTTCAGTAAAGTAAGATTTACAAACACATCACCATCACCAAAACATAATTTTGTCATGAATCCATCTGCGTCCTTTGTTTAATATTCACATAGACCAAGGTGAGCGACACAGGCTCTTTAGAGCCTCTAGTTACAGGATACCATATGTGAAAATATTTTTTCATGAATTTTAAATTTTAGGTTTATTCTATGATTTGTTAAAAAAAATAAAGGCAACAGTAGTTTACCGCTGTTCAAAAGTCATTCATCGATTGAGCAAAAACAAATCCGGGTAATAAAACTAAAACCGAGGGAAACATATCAGTATTCTCGTTGATGACATCAAACAATGCAACTTCTCATCGGAAATATAATCAGCCACACGAACCTTTAGGAGCAGGGAACTTTAAGGAGCACAAGCGTTCAGAAAAATGTATAAGGGTTAATATTTTTTTTTTCTGTTTCTGTCCATTTTTAGTCTTTTTGACTCTGGGTTACATGTATTTGTAATTCATTATAATTCTTCTTTCCAATTTCAGTACTAATTTGTAAAATTGAAAAATTATAAAATTTAAAATATACGTATAAATTATAATACCTATTTCAGTGCGTAGAATATCAGTGTATGTAAAGTGCGGATCCTAAAATATCATTTTTACTGTATATGCCATAAATGTCTAATGTAGAATGATAAATAAACAGACGAACTTTTTTTTACTTTCGAAGAAAATGAAGAAAATTAGTTAAAATGTATATGTTCAGAAATACATAATACTAATAAAACAAAGTAAGAGATGCGAGCGGGGTTTTATCGCGCCTAAAGCCATCCAGCTTTGAAATATATACCAAAATAGGTGAATATTTATGACATTTCACGAACAGATCGTGCAGGTGCTTTATAACTAACAGGTAAGATGTTGTTGCAGTACAAAATATTCATTTTAATACAATTAATAAAGTTGTATAACGTAGAATATGTTTTGTCATTCAGTTTCTTCATATTTAACTAAATTCCACTATGATGATTTCGTAATGCTAGTCATGTTTACTGTCGAATAATGATACTATTCTTTCATTTTTACTGTGGAGCGAATCATTAGTACTGTATATGCGGTGCATTTTCACTGTATAATTTTTTATTTATTATTTTATCTATTACAGCTCATTTCTTTAAGCATGTAGAGCAAGACTTTAGTTGACTTGCTTGTTTTTCTTTTATTGGATAATCGTTATGATAACACCCAATTTAATTCAAATATTAAAAATACAGGTTAAACTATCATATGCCTAATCATATTGTTTAAAAATGTCAATCTTATTTACAAAGTTTGTATAAACAATTAAACAAACAAAGCAAGCAAGCCAACCAAAGTTTTGCTTTGCGTGCATTATGAAATTAGCTGTAAGGCCTTAATTTAGCCGACTTGCTCAAACAATAGATAAAGTAAGAGAAAGATTTGATAAAATTTAACTTACGGAGGAAAGTTTGGTTTTAAAACACTCTAATAAATTCAATAGAAATAACATTTATTTCAAATGTATTCCATTTAGTTTCTTATAAAGCGTATAGGGATCTTTATCCTTATTTTTTTTTATCCATTTCCATGACACTTCACCACTAATTACGTACATCTTGACATAGATTGAATCTTTGTTTTCCCGTTTAAAAGGTTTTACACTGGAGCCATTTATAACTTGCTGTTCGGTGTGAGCCAAGACTCCATGTTGAAGACCGTATGTTTACGTATAATGGTCTACTTTTATAAATTGTGACTCGGATGGAGAGTTGTCTCATTGTCACATACGACATCTATATATGGCTCAAAAACGAAACGAGACGGGATAAAAAGGTATAAAAAAATCCACACTACTTTTTTAATATATGTATAATGGGCTTAATATGATTCAGAATAGAGTAAAATAGTGGGTCGCATTTGGGTATAAGCGTGACGCCGGATTGCCGATTTTTTGCAAGCGTGACAGGTGAAAGTCAAATGATTGTGTCGTTAAAAACGAGAAATGAAGTCTAGCGGGACACAGGAATCTGCCAAAACAATAAGCGGAATACGGGAATCTGCCAAAACAGTAAGCGGGATCCGGGATCAGAACCCCCCCCAATGAGACCCCCAGAATAAGATATTTGTGTATATCAATCCTATTGTTACAGTCATGCCTTCAATAACAAATGTATCCGATGCATACATTTTTTTATATTTTTGGTCCCTTTTTCAAATTGAGGGGTCCAAATTTAAAGACAAAAGTCCTTTAATATAGATATTTGGGATTCGTTGACATGCTGAATCTAACCGTGTATCTAGTTTGGGGATTTTTTGTCTAGTTGCTGAAACAGCCCACATAGAGTTCCAAAGGGTCTAAAATCAACAAAAATGAATTGTAGCAATCATTTCGTGTACAATAACCCAAATGTGTATGGTTTTACCTCTGCGGTAGTATCCATTCGCGGATCTAGAATTTTTCATTTTGAGAATCGCTTTTGTTACAAGTTTGAAAAGCTATATATTTGATGAAGAATGAATGAGGAGTTTGTATTTCAATTTGAAAATACATGTATCATAAATCCTAAAGTCATCAACTAAGTTTTTTCGTTTGTTGCAAGTGCATTTATCACATAATTCTACAATAAAAATTCCTCGCATCTTTGAAAATTCTACATTAATAATGACTGCACTAACAGTGATAATTCATCGCATCTATAGCTAAAATGGATCGCTTTCAATAATCGATATGCTATATTATGATGCTTTTATAACACTTATTTGAACTTTAATGCTATGTTTGTATATTATAAAGACATATCACAATGAAAATATGTTAAAACTTATCTTCAAATCACTTAACTTGATATTTTCAAAACATAAACAAATACAGTTTTCCCATGATCCTTTATTCTACAATAGACATACCCGCATATAACAATAAAAATGAACTAGCTGGATTCGCACTTTATATACACTGGAATATGAGTTTCTGGAATAACTTTCATTGGGATTAGAACACAAATTTAGGACTTCGATAGCCATTTTGATCTTATAACATCATAGCAAATGTTTTAAAATAATGGTCTAGTTTATAGTTAAAGCAATTTTGTGTTTTTACATATCGAAACATTATTAAGCTGACCATCGTAGCAAAACCAAAATTGATTATCTGAATTTTTGCCAATGTTAGATGCAACTCATCAAATAACTATAAAACATGTAATATATACTGATATAAATCATTCAAATATATATGTACAATATGTTGGATAAATGCTACATATACACTAGAGAATTGACTGTTGTAGTTAAATATACACTTGAAAAAGATTTTATTCGAAAATAAAGCATTAATATCAAGTGTACTATATACTGCTGACGTATTTATTTACTGTTCATCAGTTTTATTGCATTTATAAAAGTTAATCTAATGTATTAAACGACGATTGACGGTTTGACGATCCAAAACTATTGTTTTTTTTACAGAAACATTGTATTAGACTTCAAGGAATTCAATTTTTTAGGGGAAATTTGTTAGCTAGTTTTTTTCTGTCAACCATAATCTACCTATCTGTTTTTCGAGATTTTTAACATATCGAAAATTACCTTTCGCATTAGTCTGCATCACTACACCAATAAAAAAACAATTTATAATAATATATTAAGTAGATTAACGGTATAAAATAATCTGTGATATCAGACAAGAACATGAAAATGTGGGGCTTTTTAAATGTTGGGCCTTCTATACTCCTTAAAAGAGGGGCGAAAGATAACAGGGACATTCAAACTCATAGATCGAAAATAAACTGACAACGCCATAGATAAAAAAAGAAAAAGACAAACAGACAAACATAAGTTCACACGACACAACATAGAAAACTGAAGACTAAGCAACAGGAATCTCACCCAAAACTGCTGGTAGACTTTAAAACCTCGTACTTTATTTGGCATTTTGAACATTTTAATAAGGGCGTCAGGTCTGTCGTGCACAATTTCAACCCGAGTATCTAAGATGGGTTTATTAGTATGTACTTATTGTTTTGAGGAATCAGCCCAAAATCTAAAACAGTTAAAAGGTTACATTGAAAATTGACCAGAAAAAAATACATTTGTCGGTGTGAAAGGCCAAAATTAGGTATAAGTAACACATAACTTAATAATGCCATTTCTAAGAATGCATCCAGTATTGAAAGTAAACTCAGCAGGATATACATGTAGGTATGCATATCGTTCCATACTTCAATGAAGACTTGAAGATTGTACTTCAGAGTAGATTTCTACGGCAATCTATAGATTGTATGTAACAGAATAACTGCACCTCGGCACCTGGGTTATCTTGACTGTTTTCTTTCAGTTACTACGTGTTGAGGTATTATTGTTTTGTTTGTACTTGTATGTGTGTTTTCTATTGTACCGTTTGGTTGTAATGCTATGTAGTTTTCCTGTACTGCTTTTTATTCTTTGCTCTTTTATGTACCTTTTGTTGCTATTGGTAGATATTCAGGTTAGACAGTTAGGTTTAAATAAATTAATTTTTCCTCACCACAAGTTCACGTTCCTGTCCAAAGTTGGATTTTTCGTCAGTTACTGTGTTTTGTGATATCTTTCTAGAAAGTAAAATCAACAAAATACTGAACTCAGAGGAAATTGAACTGAAATGACAAACATAACGGTAAGGCAGTTGGAATAAGACGGAATCTTCTGTCCGTAATCTGTTTGATCATTGCATTCGCTTTATTTAGGTCAAAAATACTGTTCTAACCGTACATATAATTTATGCTATGTCTTGTAAGTTTGATTGCTACAATTTGTAACTTGGTGTGTAATCTTTTTCACGTAGAATAAATTATTCTAGCTTGAATGCATTTCTTTTATTATCCCATATTCCGTGAACTTGGGAAAATCTAACCCCGTTACATTGAGGGCTCGTCTGGTGTATTCAAAACAGAAAGTCCCTTAACAAATGGAAAAATCAAAAGCTCAAACACATCAAAATTGATATTAACTGTCATATTCCTGACTTAGTATTTCTTATGTAGAAAATGGCGGATAAAACCTGAACATACTCTAACCTCTGGTTATCTCCTTTAATTTAAGTCAAACCACTTTTAAGTTCGAGAGATTTAGAATTTGTTATTTTATTAACCCGTGCTATCGTTAAAGATAGTATGTTGGATTTTCGATTTCTTTTGATTTTATTAATGACTATTTATTTATACCTTTAATGACTTAAGTAAAACAGTCAAAATTGATTATTTTCAACTTTTTATTCAAATCATTCTAGTACTTAAGAACGAGTTTGGTATATGCTACATGTACCCTCGGAAACTGATATCAGTAGTCATATAAGCACACGAAAACGGTATCAGTTTAGAATAAAACAAAAATAAAAACAGTGTACTATATCCCTTAGGAATTGTTGTTTACTATTCAATAAGTTAATCTATTGAGCAGATGTAATTTAATATACTAAAGGACGATTGACCTTTTGATGACTGCAAAAATGTTTTCGTTATATATAAACATTTCGTAAGACTAGTAGGCATTCAATTTATTTGTAAGTGGTATGGCTGATTTTTCTTTTCCTGACAAAAGTAATTACTTACTTGTACTGACTAAAAGCAGAAAAACAAAAAGATTTTTTTTTTTGAGTTAAATAGGAAGTGTGTAAACGGCACAAGAAATTATGACACGAGCAGGAGTATGAAAATAAATTGGGATACATTTCCTAACTACATTTGAATTAATTGCGACCAGTGAAATTACTATAGGAACAAGATAACGTCAGTAAGAAAAATAAACTTAGCTTTATATGCATGATATCTATGACACAGGTATAAGTGAAACTAAATAATCGACGCAAATATAAACAATATTGCGCAAAACTTAACATAGAATCGTACCAAGACTCAAATGGTGAATTCAAGTGCTTTAGAAGGGTAAGCAGGTCCTGTTCTACATTGAAAACCCATCGTATCTCTCCTATTACATATGTTGGTAAAATATATCAAGTGATTATGTGTCACAGAATACCGGTTCTTAAATATCTCTTTCACGCAACATACCGCAAAAAAAACCGTAATAGCATTTAAAACTAAACCAAGAGCATTACGAATTCATTTTTTACAAAACAAGAGTTGATCTCAGATGCTCCAGAAGAATAAACATATCCTGCTTCACATCTGGTATCCTTCGTGTAGCTCATGTAAGTACAAACCCGGTGATAAGTCTTATTTGGTAGGTAAGATTCAAGGGCAAAAGGACGGGATTGTGATTACAACAATTGGAATAGATGTGTCGTTATCCGTGAAACAGATATTCATAACGGAAAGCCAACTCTTGGTGGCGTCCGTAAAGTTTCAATTCACCACTTAAAACTTTTGGTTCAATACCTTTCGTGTTAGCAGGAACCCTCTACTCGAGAAATTGTGATAGAACTTAAAGTTCTGGAATTTTGTATCATTTGGTAGATATATATCAAACATAAAGGTGCTGCTAAAATGTTTTTACATTGTACATATTTACTTTGGTTCATATAATATTCCCATTGGCGACAGTTAATTTACTAACAATGAATTGATATCACTGTTGGTGAATTGTTTATCCACATGGTACTGACATGATTCTTAATAATAAGTAAAATAACAAAAAATACCGAATTCCGAGGAAACGGCTGTTAGCTAAAGGCAAAATCAACAGCTCAAACACATCAAATGAAGTGATAACAACTATCTGAAAATAATTTAATTTTGGATGTAACGCGTCTTCTGATTGGCTGACGTTATTTTGTTATCAGACCATAGACATAATTTAGTCATGTGACCGTGACGTCATCAACGTTTTTTCAAGGTTTTTTACGGTTTAAAATGGAATTTAGAATTAAATTATAAGAAATGACTGTAATATTTTTTCTGTCTATTCGAAATAACATAAAAAATGTGGTGCACACTGTTAAATAACCCGCTACGCGCGTTATTCAGTGTGCACCGATTTTTTTATGTTATTTCTTCATAGACAGAAAAAATATTACAGTCATTCCTTAAATAATTTTTTGTTTAAATCATCCGATGATGAATTAAGAAAATATTAAGACATAAGGTTCCAACTTCCTCATGAGAAGGTGACCTTAGATGACGTTCTCTGTTTTATAAGGTCTCTTCCGGTCATATAATTCTAAACGTGTTCCGGTCTTATATATCATTACACTACAAACATTTGAGTTTGATCATGCCGGATAAGTGTTTAGCTTCAGTAATTAAATCAACAAAACAAAGTGTTTTACAAATGTTATTATTACACGTAATCTGTGGGTTTTTTTTACAAAGGAACATATTATACATGTACATGAAATATTTTACAATTTGCTCTTTCACATTTAAGGAATGACTGTAATATTTTTTTTGTCTCTGAAGAAATAACATAAAAAATTTGGTACACACTGAATAACGCGCGTAGCGGGTTATTTAACAGTGTGCACCACATGTTTTATGTTATTTCGAATTAAAAAAATACAAAAACAGGTCCACAATAAGTGGTGCACAGTTAGTCCCCATTGGAATTCCGATAATCTGACGATATACGGAAGCCTTTTTCAACTGATTTTTATAGTTGTTTTTCTAATGTTGTACTGTTATACCACTGTCCCAGGTTAGAGGAGGGTTCGGATCCCGCTAACATGTTTGACCCCGCCACATTATTTATGTAATTTGTGTTTGGAAAACGAGTATCAAACTCTACGCTGATGTGTAATTTGCAAGCTAAAATTAGAGTATTAAAATGTTATTTGTTCGAATTCTCCCTCGAGTTCTACATTTAAGTGCAAAGACACTAAGGTTATTGGATATATGTGTATTTATAAAGACAAACACAATTACAAATTGGTTTAAAGACATAAAAAAAAAGATACTGCAAGGAAAATCAAATTTATGTATGCAACAGACAACAATTTAGTCCAAAGAGATAGGCAGTCCACAAAAAATAAGAAAATAGAGATGAAGCAACACGAATCCTCCTCTCGTAGCATAGTGTTCTGAAAAGGTAACTAAATCCTGCTACACAGGTTCAACACATAGTATTGTTCTTACCAAGTAAATACCCAGAGGCAAGTAGCAATTGGTGATCCTCAATATCGAGAAGAAAAGGTCATAAACCTTTATACGTGTTCCGAACTTAAATATTATTATCCTTCAAATGATTTGGCTTGAGCGTTCCAGATGAGGCAAATCAAGAAAAATGCTTCAGTTTCAGTAAATAATCAACAAAATAAAGTGTTTTCTTTCAGGAATCTTTGGTACTCAATGCTCTTTAATTTCGTACTTTATTTTTTCATTTTAACATTTGTTTTATTCGAGCGGCACTGATGAGTCTTTTGTAGACGAAACGCGCAACTGGCGTTAATATAAGATTTCAATCCTGGTATCTATGATGAGTTTCTCTGCTATAACATTATTTACAAATGTTATCATTACATGTGATGTGTGTAATACCATGGCACATATTATAGTTGAAATATTTTACAATTTGTTCTTTCATAATGCAGACATATATGTAAAATAAATAATACTTTTTTATTCTTTTTTTTTCAAACCTTAAAGTTAACTTGAAAATGGGCATTATCACAATTTACATGTTGCTTTACTATAAGAAAAGTTAATAAACTTCAAGAAGGAAGCAAACTATTCATAAAAAGAATCCAATAGCAGTTAAGGGTTTGTTAACTCTTCGTAAATTTTTCTTTAAACTAAATAAAAAATTGTTGCGACACATCTTATTGACCATTTTATAGTGAATGTACTTTTTTTTTACATATTGCTTAACTATCACGAAGGATCCAAACTATTCAGCAAAAGAATCCAATTGCAATAAAGGGTTTGTTAACTCTTAGTAAATTGTCACATATACTACTGCATAGACAGATTTTATTGACTCATATAATAATGAATGTAAATACGTAACTCCAATAATGCAATTTGTTTTAAGAAACCAGTTTTAAACTTTATGATGGTATATAATTTGCAACCTAAAATTAGAGTTTTATTATAAGATGTTATTTATTCGGATTTTCCCTCGAGTTCTATATTTAAGTGCAAAGACACCAGGGTTATTGAATATATAATGAAACAATTCATAAAGAGAATCTAATAGCAATAAAGGGTTTGTTAACTGTAAATTGTCAAAAAACTAGATAAAAAAATTTGCTTAGACATATTTTATTGACCCACTTCATTATTACTGTAAAAACTAAGTCAAATAATACAATTTGTTATAGGAATCCCAGTATTAAACTATATTATAGCATGTAATTTGCAAGCTAAAATTAGAGAATTAAAATGTTATTTGTTCGGATTCTCCCTATTGCACATGTTAGTGCAAAGATACCAGGGTTAGTGCATCAATCTATTTTAATAGAGACGAACACAATATCAAAGAAATAAAACAAATAGATAGCACAGGGAAACTCGAATCCTCCTCTATTAAATTATGATATCCCGTAATATTTGAAAAAGATAATCAATGTTTTATACATAGGTTCTTCGTGCCCAGTAAATTCCCGGAGATACATGTAAGTGCAATTGGTGATAGGCATAATCGAGTAAAGAGTAACGTTGACAAAGAAATGTCTCATACATGCAAATACCGGTCTACCAAGTCATGTTGTCAACCGAAAACTTTTTGTAGAGGTAGTTTCAATTTTACTGTTGAGAACCATTGGTCAATTATGGACTTATAATAAGCGATTAAGAATATTCTGATAGGAAGCGCACGCTATGAACGATATCAACTTAAAATATATCGGTGAGGCTTCAGGAAATCTTTGTGGAGCCCGCGTGCTGTTTCTGGGTAATTTTTCTTCGTTGCGCTGAAGTATTCAACATACATAACGTGGACATATAAGGATTCTTATAGTTTTAAAATCGAATTCATAGTTTGAGTTAAGCCTGCCAGTTGGTATTTTAATGTGTGTTTTTCAATGTTGTGATGTTATGCTATTGTTTCAGAAAAAAAGGGAGAAGGTTTGGATCCATTAAAACGTTAAATCCGCTGCAAATGTTTGCACCTGTCCTTAGTCAGGAATCTGATGTACAGTAGTTGTCGTTTGTTTATGTAACTTATACGTGTTTCTCGTTTCTCATTTTTTATTTTATATAGATTAGAACGTTGGTTTTCCCGTTTGAATGGTTTGACAGTAGTAATGTTTGGGCCCTTTATATCTTATTGTTGGGTGTGACCCAAGGCTCCGTGTTGAAGGTCGTACATTGACCTATAATGGTTTACTTTTTTTTAAATTATTTGGATGGAGAGTTGTCTCATTGGCACTCACACCACATCTTCCTATATCTATTAAGTTTTTTCTTTGAAGTTTTCTTTAGATTACATGTGCATAAAGACTAGTACTTGACCAGAGTTATCCATAAACTATTAAAAAGTATTTTGAAATTATATGTATGTTTGAATTTATAGTTGAACTACAGTAGCATTGTAGATTAAATTACTACAAATACAACATTAAATGATTAAGCTTACACGAATTGATCGATTGTGCCACATAGGACACATCTATATTATATCGCTTGGATTAACTGACACTACGAGGTTGGGTTGATTCAAGGGAGCAGTTAAAAGTGTATCGAGTATATATTAATATACATGATTAATATTTTAACTCTAGATACATTATTTGTTTTTGGTATTCGCTTTGAACTAACTTTCAGTATCTGCGAGTTCTCTTGCATCTGTACTTTGTTTTATATTATGGATGAGAGATCATGGATAAATACCTGGCCACGTCCAGTCTGTGTTTTTGTTAGATGTTTTTTTGCTTTGTATCGATCTGATGAGTTCAGCCTTTTTTCAACTGATTTTTATAGTTTGTTCTAATGTTGAATTTTTACGCCTCTATATTGTTCGATTACAGCATTTCTCCAGGTTAGAAAGATGATTGAACGCTCAAAAACATGTTTAACTCTGCACACCCCAAGTCGGGAGACTAATTCAGTGGTTGTCGGTGGTTAATTTCTGTCATATTAGTTTTTGTATAAACCCGTTAGTTTTCTCAATTGAATTGAATGACACATATTTTTCATGTCTGGGCCTTTTATAGCAGATTATACGGTATGTTTTTTTTCTCTCATTGTTGAAGGCCGTACAGGTACCTATAATTACTTCCACCCACGCCATTTGAACTTTTATAGATAGTTGTATCCTATTCAATCATACCGTATCTCCTTACTTTAACAGAGAATATTCAGTATATACTAAATTTCCTTTGCGGAAAAAACGTCATATACGAAGCGGTTCCGGATGAAAGCAGATATAAGAATAATTCAGAATTATGGACTTCCCGTTTTGAATTTTGAATTTTCCTAGGAGGTCGGTATTTTGTGTTATTTTACTTTTTTATTGACATATTTCACAGACTTTTAAAGTTTACATCCATTCTAAGTGAAAAATATTCCTTATTTTAAACAAAGTCTTAATATCATCAATCATATTAAACAAATAAAACCGATTTCTCAATTTAGATTTTATCTATTCAAAGTGATCACCTTCGAAATGATAATGCGAAAATATTGTGATTCTCAGGAAATTAAAGAAGAGCTTTACAAAATACGGATTTTTTTTTTGTGTTATTAAAATTTGCTGTTACAAAATGTTAGAAATTATTATAAATTAAGGAATGTATCTCCCTCATGCAAAGCTCTGATTCCTTTCACGGATTTGGCTATACTTTTTGAACCTTTTGGATTATAGCTCTTCATCTTTTATATAAGCTGTGGATTTCAAATATTTTGGCCACGAGCATCACTGAAGAGACATGTATTGTCGAAATGTACATCTGGTGCAGGAAAATTGGTACCGTTAATTTTATTACAACACTACTATTTTAAGAATATTATTCTCACCGATTTCACTTATTCATAGCCAGTAAATACGACGAAGAAAATCACATTAATATGTGTCACGAATTTGTGGAATTGGCTCAACCGCAACAGAAGTTTTGCAAGCTGTTGAATATATTAATACTAATGATATTTCCATAAAAAGTCGTCGCAATCCTCTTTCTTTAAATCGTGTCATTCAAAACAGAAAATAGCAACGATCGATACATTTATCAAATTTTATTGACAAATGCATCGAAGTTGTCAATTTCACTCAGGTAATTAATTTACCTTTACCATTGATTTGAAATGTAGTTTCCCCTGAATAAAAAGAAAATAATGCCCTTAAACGTGTGAATTACGGGACGATTTATTTTGTATTCTGATATTAATATCGATAAGGAAATTGAAAACAAATATTGCATGTACCTAGAAATGTGATTTCATTCTATTCATTATATATAATTATTGTGACACCCACCACTGTTCTATGGTTCATTTATTTATTGAGAACTGATTAACTTATCGCTCTTTCATCTTTGCTCTGCAAGGAATCTATCCAGCTGTAGTCCTGTAAAACATATTCAATAATATTCCGAGTACATTCTTACGGCTGTAACTACAGCTTAATCTCAATTCAAAGTCATAAAATGGAGTTTTGTTGTAAACACTACACGATACCCGCTCCACGCACTCCTGAAAGATACACATAACGCATCAGACCGTAGCCATGATTGGATTTCAATCAGTTAAAATATTGACTGAATGTTAATTTCAAATATGAACAATATAGTACCTGTCATTATTGCTGAAACTGATAGGCCGATAATCCAATAATTAAGTCGGTTCGTAGGTGTGGAGAAAAATATATTCAAGTGCATGTAAATGATAAAGAAACGTTTAAATACGCTTTTGACTAACCAACAACGAGATCTTTATTGAATTATTGGTAATTTACACTTAACGATATTTGGGGTCCGGTTAGCGTTATATTATATGAACATATTGAAATATTTGCTTTCATTTGCTACAGGCTTTATATACTGCTCCGACCACACGAGGATTTTTAACAAATATCAATAATGAAGTAAAACTCTAGGAATTGGTTTTCAATTGGAAAAATATTTTATTGTTGACTTTTGTCGTATTGACAGGTGTTGCGCTATGAAACACGGAAAAATGTACTAATACTTTATACACTGAAAAATGAATTGTAAAATTGTTACTTTTAACTCTTAGAAATGATTTGTGAACTTGGATAAGGATATACATTATGAGATACTATATTTTGTGTTTACTAGTCCTATTTCAAGGTAAGTCTTTGCTCATTTTTCTTAATTTAAAAAATTGTCGACAAAATGACAAAATCGATGGATTGTTTTATGTTTTTACTTCTTTAATGTATGGCATTGCACTGAAACGTCCTATGATTCACTGAGTTTCATTAATTGCCTTCAAATCATCACAACTGAAAGACTTTGCATGTGGAATTCTGAATAAATAAATTGTTTTGGAGGATATTGGAAATATTATCTATAAAATTGAACACGCAATGCAAACTTGATATTAGCTACTCGTCTTAAATTCATGTAACAACACATATAGTTTTTAAATAGTAGCTTTGTCATACGCCACACACACACAATTCCGGGAATTTATTGACGTTTGAAGTCCATTGGAATACCAATGTTTTTAATTCACGTTTTGATTTTTAAGGCCTTGATGACCGACAGGTCTTATGAATTGTAGTTCATAATGTATACAGTTATCTCTTTAGGTTTGTCAACTCTGGGTTTTAGAGTTGGAACCCCGTTCGTTTCGAGTTGTGTTCGACTACGATTTAATTAACAAAGATAGCCAGTCTTCTTGTTCAAGATCGTGGATCTTTCAAGGTACTATGGCTTCCTTTTTTACGACAAAAAATGTCCACCATGGTATTGCCGTGTGAGCTAAAAGTGCTGTCAATCACCGGCACACACAGATATGTGTTGTAAATAATTACTTTCTAGTTCAAAGTCCACATGAGTTTCATGGTAACATCTTCTAAATACACTCATAGATACTAGGATTAAAGTTTTATATTTACGTCAGACGCGCGTTCCGTCTACAAAAGACTCATCAGTGATGCTCGAATCAAAAAATGTTTAAAAGGCTAAATAGAGTACGAAATTGAAAAGCATTGAGGTCCGAAAATTCCTAAAAGTTTTGCCAAATACAGCTAAGGTAATCTTTTCCTGAGGTAGAAAAGCCTTAGTTTTTTTTTCAAAAAACTGAGTTTTAAAATGACATAACGTTCAAATTATATAGTCTTTCACGACAAGAACACTTTTTTTAGTTTACTCGAGTGTCACTGATGGGTGGTTTCTAGGGAGATATGAAATGTATTTGTACTGAAAAACAGAAGAAAAGCTCGAAGCCGTTTATACAATGTAGTTGTCTACTCTGTTTGAATATAATTTTAATCCTGCAGTGTTTCATTGAGTTAAAATATGTATTTTCCCCCGAATCAGCACGACTGTATAGCCAACCGCAATTCCAAATTGAACTGTGATGTAAACAGTAATTTGAGTATATTACGTTCGATCATAACAGAAGCGGGATACCAGCAGACTGTAAACGTATATTTTACTTTTATCGCTCCATGCCATCTGCCACTCTGTTTTTGTTTTAGAGAAAGGTCGATTGCAAGATAAACAAAGATAACCAACCAATAAATTCAAAATATTCCATTTGAATGATATTGACCTACTAAAAAAAGTAATTGAAAAGAAGATAATCAGCACAAAAGTAAAACATGTTTCTGTTTTCAATACCAACAAACCATCTCTGTTGTTTGAAGTTGATACTAAAATGCTAGCAAAATCTTGCTTATGGACAACTTTCAATTTTTGATTGATTGGATGTTTAGTGTTTGGCGCAGCTTTCAGTATTATCGGCTATATCGTCGCGGTCAGTTTTTATCGACTGAGGAAATCCACCGAGAATCACCGACGGTCCGCCGAATAACTGGTATTCTCAGTCAATTAAATCCAACGCACTTTCCACATGCGGGGTTTCGAACTCACAACATCGGTGTTGACAGGCTAGTGATACAGTATATAAAGATTAACTACTTAGACCACTTGGCTATCGAGGCCTCTAACTTTCATTTATGTAGGTTGTAAACTTGTGTTGTTTATTAACGTTTGATTTGTTTTAATTGCTTGACAGCCTTCTTTTATTTAATAAGAGTACATGTATTTCACATATTTTGCTACAATTTCATGAAATACATTTCCGCGTCGTAGCAATTAGTGGTACATATAAAATTTATCACAACATTTGTACCTTAAAATGTGGAATTGACTTGAAACTTTGACCTAATGGATTCAATTTGGTATCACAATGTGTGTATTAAGTAAAGCATACTGCCACGCCACTTTGTTCAAACTTTTTACTCATTAATAAGGTTTCTTCTTACTCTTCTGACATCCTGAACATACATGGAATATTTTCCACTGTACGTTAACCAACAATCGATTAATCATCTGACTAATATTAGAAAGAACAAATAAATAAATTGAATGACTCCAGTCGGTAATAAGTAAATAAACCTGTCGACAAATAAAAAAATCATACAAAGTATTATAAGATAGAAAAAAGAAGGACCTAGGATGTTCATAGCCATGTATTCGGTCTTAAATTTGAAATTCATAATATATTTTCACAAATCTTTTTATCACTAGTTTTAATATACAACTTTCTTGACGTAATTAATATAGTTTTAATGTTATCAGCAATTCCAGCTAATTGGCTTCGGTATAGAAGTCAAAAGGTTTTGGACTGATAACTCTCCATTTTTAAAAAGGCAATTACGAATAGAATCTCTGACTTCATTTAGAACTACGTTTGAAAAATAACACTTGACCTTAAGAGTGTCTCAAACTAATAAAAAAAACGAACATAAAAGTCAACTACTTTTTGGAATAACTCTCCATTTTTAACAAGGCAATAACGGATAGAATCTCAAACTTCATTAAGAACTACGTTTGAAAAATAACACTTCACCCTAAGAGTGTTTCAAACTAATAAAAAACAGGAATATAAGAGTCAGCTACTTTTGCATGATCACTGGTGTCAACGTGATGATCGTAACTGCAATTACGATCATTCCAATATGGCGGACCATGTTTATATAGATGTTTCTTGACATGATATAAATCTGGGGTTAAATTAAAGCACAAAAATCATGCGCAAAACATGTAATCAAGCATTTTGATTGGTTGATTTTGGAGTATGAGTACAAAAAACTGACTCGAAAGTTTTATGACTTCAAGGCCTGAAAGTAAGCTGTTAAAGTGGAGAAATTAGCCATATAAAATTTACCTGAATTTGCGTCCGCCATATTGGGATAATCGTAATTGCAGTTACGATCATCACGTTGACACCAGTGATGATTTTGTTCAACAATAAGACAGTCGATGAAAGTTCTTCTGTATACCATTCTTCAATCAACTGTAACACATAGTTTTAAGTCCCAAGGTGATACTTATACGCACTCAGAAAAAAATGAAGCTATTATATATTTTATGTATTTGTTTGTTTGTTGGAGCTTAACGTCATTTCGTAAAATATGGCAGTAATGCTAATGAACACTGAGGAAAAATATGCGTTCGGCTGTTGTCTGCTCTATGGTCGGGTTGTTGTCGCTTTGACCCATTCCCCATTTCCTTTCTCAATTTTATTGTATTGTTTTTTTTTTTTGTTCATCTGCATTCGTGAAATATGAGGGTATAATTTTCTGTACGGATAAATCAGAGTGCCCAAGATATTGCTCGACCTTAAGCGTGTAAATTAAAGACAGTCCTTTTAATTTTATCGGTAAAACGAGATTAGCTTGCCAATTTTTGCAATGATCGTAGAAATAAAAGACTAAGTTAGTTGTACACGCGTAAGTAAATTCAGTTTATCTCCAATTACTGCTTAAACCGTTGTGTATCTCTAGTTTATCTCTAAGAGTACTCAGGAACGACAACATACATTTCAAATTATACAAAAATCGAAAATCTGAAACTGCACCAAAGAAACAAAATAAATTTAGAAGTTAAAAGGATTGAAAGGGGGATTTCTAACAAACTCAGTTTACTGAAATTTTTTTATTAAATATGTCCTAAACGATTATAATGGCATAAAGCCCTCGTACATTTACAATCCAAAGTAATGATTAGAATAGAGAGAACTGTTTTTCATTTTGTCATATTGAGACCTTTTGTAGCTTACTATACTGCATTGGTTTGCTCATTGTTGGAGGCCGTACGGAAACCTATAGCTTGTATACTTGCTTACACCCGCTTCAGTTGGAAATAGATAGATAGTTGTCACATTGGCAATCATACTTGTACCCCATAAATTATCCTTATTTCATAACACAGAATTGACATACCAATAAAAGGATTGACAAACACTCACCGATATAAAATAGATCTAATACTAATCATTTAGAGGTCACCATACGGTATCCAACCGTCTATTATAATATACAGATGTCTTTACAGTATTCCAATATATAAACCGCATCAATAAAGCATATGTACTTAGAGCTAATTTACTATTGCATGTAGAGTAAGACTTTGGTTAGATTGTTTGTTTTCTTTGTATACTGTACAATTGTAATTTTGACAATATTCAATCAAATTCAAATATGATATATACAGGTTAAACTGCCTATCTATATTTTTTGAAGATGTCAATTCTTATTACGACGATTGAGCTAACGTTTATACAAACAAAGTATGCAAGCCAGCCAAAGTTTTACTCTACAAACATTAGGAAATTAGCTGTAAACACAGACAGAACAGAATTGATTTTAAGTTTTGTACGTTGTATTGTTCTTATGGTTTAGCCCTTTTGACTTGTTTTTATAGTTAGCTCTTAACTTGTACTATAATACGACTGTCCCAGCCCTCAGACACGTTTGCACCTGTTAACATTGTGTAATAGGGGCATGTCCCTAGTCAAGAGCCTTTAATTCATTGGTTGTCGTTTGTTGCTGTGTGCATATTTGTTTTTCGTCGATTGCTGTGATAAACAATCAGACTGATAGTTTTTTATAGTTTGAATTATTTTAAACTTGTCCTTTTAATGACTTTCTAGGCTTTTTGGTATTTGTCAAACAAAACATTGCTGAAGACCTTGTCTTGACCTATAGTTGATTTAATTCTACGTCATTTGGTCTCTGGTTGAGAGTTGTCTCATTGGCAATCATACCACATCTTATTCTTTTTTAATTACTTTTTTGTTTTTGTTTTTGTGACATTTTCGCAGATGAGACAAACTTAACAGACAATTCTGTAGATTGAACGTGTGTCTCAGCATGAATGAATAAATCAAGATAAACCATTCAGACTTTTATTCGTAGAGATTCGATTCTAATATTGTATTTATTTGTAGTGGGAATAGGTCAATTAAATCTGGAGAGAATGGAATATTTTACCATGCTAAACAAACAGAAAAACGAAATTAGTTTAACATGTCAAAAGATAGAATGTAAAAATCGTAATAACAAAACAAATGCGTTGTATATAGGAATCTAAGAACGGATGAAGATAATTGCAGATATGCCTTTACGTAGCGTGATTTATCCAATATACCCTAAATATAGTACATGTAACTTAGCGAACGCTATTGTTCTTTTATATCTCTTTTGAAATCTATATTAAGGTTTATTCTTAGTAACAAGATGATGAAAGTTGACAAAACTTTTAGAAAGACATATATTCGTTTATAATCTGAAGACCGATTTGTCATTAACAATACAAGTAAATGGAAAAAATTCCCTTGACATTTCATAAAAGTCGATGACGGAAACGAACACGTAAATATTTCTGTAGAGTAGTTGACAGCCTTCCAATAAATATATGCCGAGTCAGACTTCAAACAAATGAGGAAACGATAAATTCGTTGCAGATCAAGCAGAAATATAATTGACTTCTATAAATAACAAAAGTATGAAATAATCTAACAAGCTCTGAAGGTGTTTGCTTTCACTGCAACGCACATAAAAAACGTCCAAAAATCTACATATAATTATAATTGCCGCCTTTTTCAATTGTACTAGCTCTCCATCATTGTTAGAGGTTTTTACTTTTCGAAATAAAACTTACCACTGTCTATAAAACGACGTAACAGTTCCCTGGAGTATCATTTTAAAGTCATATTTTTAAGTGCATTTTGGACATCCAAATTGGCAATCGCATGTATATATGAAATAACCGTAATCAGTAACATTAAAGACAAACAACTGTAGTAGCTCAGATTGTGACAGTAAATACATAAAGATGTACGATGTCGATTTCAGTACATGCGCACAACAAAGATTGAGTTCAATACAAACTATTTTATAATTGGTTTCTTAATTACTATGATGTAATTAATTTTCTTTTCTGTATAACAGACAAAGAATATATATATATATTTTTTTAATTTAATAGATCTTGTTGAGATCTATTTGGTAAACATACAATTACAAATTGTATGCATGCTATAAAACACTCATTACGAAGGTGAAAACAGCAAATACCATACAAAGAAAAAATCGAAATGTGCGAATATTACAAAATGTATAATATGTTTACTTATAAAAAACAATATACTTTTTTAATCGACTTCGTTTATGGTTAATATTATATGTAATATTCTCTTTTTTGTCCTATAACTACAGAGAATTCTTGTTTTTGCAAGTTTAATATACAATCATGACCTCCCTTAAAAGTTAATAGCCAAAATTATTACTGTTTGGTTGTAAAATATTTTTTGTCTAAATTAGAACTGGAACCTAATATCATGTAGTGATTGTTGAAACTTTCAGCAGACGACAACTTGTTATTGTTTTGAAGTGCAAAGGTGTGCCAATTTAAAAAGTGTTAGAGTGTAAAACTCCGAAACAGTGGATACTTTTCCTCGCTTTTTTTAAAAGTATAAACCAATCGTCACAACTCCGCCAATTCCGTATCTCCATCTAGATGAAGAGAAGCGGAATCACCGGAGGTTTGCCGATTGAAGTATCAACGAATCGTAGCAAGGAGGACTTCATCCCTGTTTCGGATTTTAATAACGTGTACATTTCCAAACATATATTTTGCCTACGCATAGTTTCCCACAGGAAAATGGGGTTATATTTACTACGTAAACATTCCTAAACAGTTTTTTTGCATAGTTTCCCGCGGGAAATATAGGATGCATGTTAGTGATCATTTTATTAGTGCTTACTGCTATAGTAAAATGCAATGACCTAAAACCTTAAAAAAATGTGTTCATAAAAAAAAAACATATATAGATATACATCTTTTATTTAGCTTAATATTTTCATGTTTTGACAGAAAAATTGAACTAAAAACGTCAGATTAACTTAAGGATAGGTGTAAAACAAAAATGCTTAACGTTAGGGAAAATTACTTACGAAGTAGGAAGTTAAGTTTCTGAGGAATTCAAAAATCAAATATTTTCTGGTACTTTGTGTTATAAACACTTTTGTTCTGTGCATGCGATAGAGGACTTTATTTGTCATTTCGAAAATCAAATCTTACGATGATAGTCCTTACTTGAGTACCAACGATTTACTTTAATAACTTACGATCAACTTTTCTTGCAAGTTTTGAGTTGTTATTTTTGACGAAAAGAGCGGACTGTTGCTTTTGCACATCCAAAGAGCAATTTATTAATTCTATGTAGCATGCATTGGGTTGGGTGAAGTTTGGCGCCTATTAAAACGTTAAAACTCGCTGCATTTGTTTGCATCTGTCCTAATTCAGGTTCCTGATATTCAGTGGTTGTCGTTTGTTGATGTGGTTCATAAGTGTTTGGGTTTTTTTTTTTTATTTATTTAGACTGTTGGTTTTCTGTTTGAATGATTTTACACTAGTCATTTTTGGGGCCCTTTATGCATGTAGCTTGCTGTTAGGCGTGAGCCAAGGCTCCGTGTTGAAGACTGCTGACCTTTTATGGTTTACTTTTTACAAATTGTGACTTCGATGAAGAGTTGTCTCATAGGCACTCCTACAACTACTCTTCTTACAACTATCTTTTTGACATTTCGAAAATCATTCGTTCGTCCGTCCGTTCGTCCGTCCATCCGTTCGTCCTGCTTCAGGTTAAAGTTTTTAGTCAAGGTAGTTTTTGATGAAGTTGAAGTCCAATCAACTTGAAACTTAGTACACATGTCAAATCCTCACTTGATCACTCACAAAGTATGCTTAATTTTACTTGCAAGTGTGTGTTGCTGTTGTTTTTGACGAAAAAAACGAATGTTGCGTTTGCACATTAGAATAGTATTAATTCTTCGATACACGCATTGAATAGATAATTGAACTTCACCGATATATATATCTAACTATTTTACATAAGCAGGAATCATCAGTTAACAAAACAATAAACGTTCTTCGTGACCTTTATGTAGCTTGCATTTTATCGTACAGTGTTTTTATCACTCTGATATTAAAACAATAGATATGTTCTGCCTCACGCAATATCTGCCATTACTCAAATAACAATGGCCCCCTGCGACTGTTGTGCCATGCCATATATAATGAATACCAATAAAGTGTGGGTTGACTCGTTAGGATAAATAAGTTTTTATTGTTGGTAAACCGAAGTGGGAAGATACTATATAATTCGAAATATAACGAAACAGTAGGAAAATTGCTTAAATGAGATTGTTTTAAACATGCATTATAAAAGTATATAAAGATGTGGTATGATTGCATGTCAATGTGGCTACAAATAAAGACCAAAGATCAAGGTTATAACAACTACCAATAACCGTACGACATTCAACAACTTACTAGCAAAGTACATATTACAAAACCAACTCGAAGTGAAAACTACGGAAGCCGATAAGGGCCATTCAAAAAAAAAATAATTATGTCGTAATTACGACTTGGCATGTCGTAATTTCGACATAACATGTCGTTATTACGACATCGCTATGTCGTAATTTCGACATAACATGTCGATATAACGACATCGTTATGTCGTAATTTCGACATAACTTGTCGTAATAACGACATAGTGATGTCGTTATAACGACATAACTATGTCGTAATAACGACATCGCTATAGATAAGATAAGATAAGATATTTTTATTTCCAATTATGGGCCCCAAAGGGCATAATCATTACAACATCAATAATTTTTTCATAATACAATACAAACAATGAGATAAAAAAAAAAAAAAAAAAAAGTTAAACGAGAACTATTTAAGTTCTTAAAGAATACGTAGATAAAGAATCTATAGTATGTTGGTTTTTTTTTAATACTAATGCATTTTATTACAAGTGTGGTTGATATAGATAACAAACAAGCAGCCCAAAAAGAAAAAAAAAAGAAAAATAGATATCCACATATGTATAGTACACAAAAAGTTGGATCAATTAAATATATAATAATTAGCCAAAAAGAAAGTAGAAATTAAACATGTCCATGACTCATCCTGTGTCAGCAGCAAATATATATAAAAGAATATGTATTATGATTGCCAAGAGACTAAATGACACAGAAATTAAAAACTATAGGTCATCATAATGCCCCCAATAATTAGAAAAGCCCCCGCATAGTCAGCTATAAAAGAGGGAAGGAAGATACCAGAGGGAGAGTCCCCGAAATGCTGTGTGGCAGACAGTGTTATTAATTATTTATTAGCTCCCTTGGTAAAACTCCAAATTTCATATTTAATGTATTACATTGTTAAATAATTTACATGAAGCTTAATAGTACATATTTTTTAATTGCATAGCTTTTGCTATTTGAATTAATTGGTTTAAGATATTTATTTATATTGTAAAGTTTAATATTTGCATCGTCGCAAAATCTTTGGTTACCTTCTGTGAGAAACTTATATATTTTATAGATTGTATTTGAAGTTTGACATGTTGGCAATTGCGGAATGGTTGTACTGCCAGTCGAGGTCGAAATAATTGATGGAAGAATAATATAGTTTATGAGGACTGACATTCAGTCCTACCAAGGAAAGCCAAGCATTCCGCCTCCCTTTCAATAAGCGCAAACTGCATGCCTTCTTGTTATAAGGGTGAATTGAAGTATTAATTGCTTATTTCTACTTTCAAACGTTATAGGGCACGATGTTCCTACAACACGACGTTACACTTATTACACGAAGATGGTTTTTGACTTCGATTAAGTTTTATTCGGTTTGTTATATGTTGGTTGATTCTGGTTCTGATCATTTTGTGATGTCATTTTATCATAAATTACCTCAAGTTGTGGAAATTGATTTAATAATGTTTACCCTTTAAGTTGTTTCAATTAAAAATGCAGTACTGTCGCAAGTAATGTAGGAAGGAAAGATGGGACGGAAGTACATGTATACGGTTTTCCATTATTTTTTTTTTCTTTAGATGTACAAAACTTTTATCATAGGATGTTTAACTTTCAAGGTGCATATCATCTGTCATTGTAAAATTTCTACATCTTAAGTCAACCCCAATACAAATATATCTGACACTCTGCAAGTAAATCGAACATTTTTACCCTTGGTTAAATTTGAATAGAATTGTATTTTCCCTGGCACATATTAAGTTGTCGAAATACACCCCTTCAATTACTTGAACTTTGGCTTAAGAATTATTTCCCAAGTCATCTATATATATATAGTGTTTAACTTCTGATATACATTTTAAAATATAGTAATCTACTCCTGGAACGTCCGCGAAAACGGCTAATATAATCCCGGGTTTTTATTAATTCGATGAAACGGTTTTCGTCGCTGTTTGGAATTCGTCTTTCAATTACCTCTATTTCATGCACAAGTTTATATTGACGAAAAGTTCCGGCTTCGCTAGTACAGGAATTACTTTCATCACGACAGTTATAACATGAATAGCAGGACAAATCGCGAAGTAAAACATTCCGTGAACTGGTATTAAGTCTTTTAATATTGGTGATTGCACCTTACTGAAGTGACGACTATAGATGATCTATTTCGGAGTACTTCCGCAACATAAATTTCAATTCGCATTTCACATTTAGAGGACTGTCTTGGTGTCGCCAATTTGTCTTTGCAAAAGTTGGACGAAGTTCATGTAATGAGATCCCCCCCCCCCCCCCCCCCCCATTTCACCATTCTTTTAAATAAATCGTTAAAAGCTATAAACGATTAATAAAAATTGCAAAATTTAACCTGTGCAGAACCTATGTCCCCGGGCGGAGTCTATAGCAACATGCACTATTCTTTTTTTTCGGCAGCAATCATCAACGTCTTTTTTCCAAATTTCATAACACGATTTGTTTTAATTATCATGAACATTTAATTGAAACTTTAGCACATGTAACGTCGGAAATTAGCGTCTTTCGGATTTTAGACGTTTTCAGACGTTTGGACAAATTGGCTTCCGTTTTGTAATGTGTGGAAGCATTTTATTCCTTTAAGACCCAAATATGTAGTTAATAAGAAAATAATCTTGGCATTTTTTACTCTTCGTATATCTAACTTTTGTTTTGATCAATTATAAAAAAAAATACGCGTTAACTGCTTTGAAAAATGAAATAGCCACTTGGACAAAATGGCTACCGTTTGAAAAACGACTGTGTAGAGAAGATTTTATTGAATCAGCAATATTTGAACTCACGAACAATGAGGCAAATATTTGTACTTTTGGTAGATAATATTATTGTCTTACTCGTTTTATTAATTTTCTGCTATATCTACTTATAAAATTCACTTTCAGTCGTTGAGTTAACGAAAAACGTCGTTGGACATTTTTCTTATTCCAGCCGTTAATATGCAGCCACCGAGTCAAATGAAATTTTGCAAAATAACGGCTTTAACGCCACAAAGAACCGACACATGTCCTTGTTCCTGCCAAGAATCAAGAAGATCAGAGAATACGAAATAGGATCACTATACATAAGAGTTAAAACAGTTTTTCATAAATGTAACGTTGGACATCCGTTTTTTTCACATAGCTTTGTTATTTTAATCCTCAAATATACTAGATATTACTTAGTATATGACCAAGAGCTGTAAAAACATAATCTAAAACATATATTGAATTTGTTTTAATATTGGTTCGTGTTTTCTAATATTTTTATTTTGTTTTGCGCATGAAATTTCGAAGATTCTGTTTTAAATCCTAGGGGTTGTAGGAACATCGTGTTCAACGTTTGAAAGTAGAAATAAAGCAATCACAAATCCATTCACCCTTATTACAAGAAGGCATGTAGTTTGCGCTTTTTTAGAGGGAGGCGGAAAACTTGGCTTGCCTAGGTTGGACTGATAGGACTGAACGTGAGTCCTCATAATACTCCACATATTTTTTTTAACAAGTAGAAGGTTGTATGTATTTAAAATAGTCATACATTATTTCCACGGTCGATAACATGTTAAACCTCAAATGGCATCTATAAAATATATAAGTTTCTCACAGAAGGTAACCAAAGATTTTGCGACGATGCAAATATTAAACTTTACAATATAGATAAATATCTTTAACCAATGAATTCAAATAGCAAAAGCTATGCAATTAACAAATATATATATATATATATATACTTATTAAGCTTCATGTAAATTATTTAACAATGAAATACATTAAATATGAAATTTGGAGTTATACCAAGGGAGCTAATAATTAATTAATAACACTGTCTGCCACACAGCATTTCGAGGACTCTCCCTCTGGTATCTTTCGTACCTCTTTTATAGCTGACTATGCGGGGGCTTTTCTAATTATTGGGGGCATTATGATGACCTATAGTTGTTAATTTCTGTGTCATTTAGTTTCTTGGCAATCATAATACATATTCTTTTATATGTATAGCGATGTCGTTATTACGACATAGCTATGTCGTTATAACGACATAGTGATGTCGTTATTACGACATGTAATGTCGAAATTACAACATAGCAATGTCGTTAGAACGACATGTTTTGTCGAAATTACGACATAGCGATGTCGTATTAACGACATGTTATGTCGAAATTACGACATGTTATGTCGAAATTACGACATGCTATGTCGTAATAACGACATAAAATATTTTTTTTGAATGGCCCTTATCGGCTTCCGTAGAAAACAAACGGCCTGATTGTTTCCACTTAAATTAAAGATCAACGACAACCCGTTGTGCTATGGTTTGGTCAATGTTTTGAGCGCCCAAACTTCCTTTTTCTGTTACTGTGTAGTCTCAATATAACAGTATATAATACCTGCAACCAAAAGTGATGGTTACATGTATACATGTATGACGTCTCTATGTCGAGTGTCGTAAAATCCCTAGTTCTATAAAAAATGTTGGTTACCATCGTTACTACGAAAATTGGGGGCATATAGATGACTTTTATCTATCATTTGCTTGAAAGAAACACACACACGATGTTCATTCAGGAAAAGAAATATTACTTTAAAAAACAAAATTACATTATTTAACAAAGGGACACAACTCTCACAAAATCACTACAAATTACAAACAACCATGAGCCAAGGCTCCGTGTTGAAGGCTGTACATTTACCTATAATGGTTTACTTTTATATATTGTTATTTGTATGGAGAGTTGTCTCATTGGCACTTACACCACCTATAAATATATACATGTATTAATCTCCTATACAAAAGAACATTTCCAACAAAAAAAGTGCATGTGTTTTGTTCATTTACAATCTCAAAGATTATAAATAATTATAATGCTTTTATACTTATAGCATACAATACAAAGTTGATATTGAAAATACTCAAATCACTGCAATATCAGACAAAAATGTGTTTTAAACAATTGTTTGAAGTAATGTGATTAAAGCATGGGAAACTGAACATTTCAAACGTACATGCTAACATCCATTGGTTTACGAATCCGTATCTACTAAGCATGACTTGTACGCCACAATACAAAAAAATAAAATCCGAAAGTCTGCACTGGCATCTCGATTTCCCCCTCAGGTCCGTATGGTTTCATTAATTCTACCATTAACATGTTCTTCACTACTCATATGCATTTGATACTTTTATTCGTTGTCCCAAATGGATAATACACAATGTACAAGAAAATAGCCATTAATGCAGTTATATCAATAAATTGATTGATAATCATTAGAGACCTGTAAATTTTAACAATAGTAAATATTACTTCATTTCATATTTTTAGCTTGTCAGTTAAAAAAAAATAAACCAAATACTTCTGCCTCTCCATCATTTTTCATATCTCAAACTTCACAGTCACTCACGCTAAAAAAAAATGATGAAACATGCGATAATTATGAAAAATTCCAGATATGACAGTAACGACATATTAGTTTTATTTACAACTTTCATAACATCGCTACTGCCATTCTGTTATCCATTCACAGCTCTGAATGTGACTATTTACTTCAACTAAGTCATGTATGTACATGTACTACAAAAAGTAAAAAAAATGGAATTAATTGACTTCGTAGTACCAATGTAATAATAGTAATGAAAAAAAAACGTCCTGTTTTTCTTTGTAGCTGGGTCCTGTACATCTAGATTAATCCCCTACATTGATTAATTGTTTCCCATTCTGTGTTCGAATTTCTAACTTTTCAGAACACGAAATCTGCCCAAATTACTAAGTAACAATTTAAGAAGAGATAGACTATGAACCTCAAAAATAATACGTGTACTCTTCCTTCTTCCATCCTTTTAGCTGCGGTGTTCCCACCTCTTTTTTTCTTTTCATTTTCGAACTTTATCAAATACTAATTTAGTTATACGTGCCTCTCATTATACTTTTGTAACAATCTTTAAGATAATAATTATCAAAATACCTTTTCCTTTGGCGCACTGTCTTAACGGTTTGTATTGTGCTTTTGTATGGCTTTGCAAACCCGACGGACACTACACAGCCATACTTTACAGACGGACAAGACGCATAGTATTAATTGTTTTGCTCAAGGATAAAAATGAACAAATTACGCAAAATGGATAGCTATTTATTTCTTCAAGACGAGACGACAGTTCTTCAGACAGTTGTAATTTCAGAACTAATCTCTCTTTCTTAAACATTATACTTAAAAGTGTCATGTCAGCATCTTTCACATCATTGATATTATGTTTCTATTATCTGCAAACGTATTGATTTTACTGAAATTTACACCTGCATGTTTCATGATAAAAACAATCATTTGAAAAAGAAAAGTGCATCGGACCAAGATATTTAAAAACATGATTTCCATGTGGATATGAGATAATAGCAGGTTGTGGCATGTTTTATAGATTGATTTCTAGACACAAGCCGACATATAACACCAAACACTCAATAATATCTTTAAAACAGTTGGATACTCTTTTTTTTTTAACTTAATTCTTAAGTTGTCCTATCAAATTTGCTTCTTACATTTTCAATCAATTTTTCAATGAATAATTATCATGCAATAAACCTCCCACGCTATTTTTTTTCTTAGAATTCAGTTTCATCTATAATACTAGACTTTGATTTCATGATTGTTAAAATACCAGATATATTATTAAAAAGGACAGTATCATTTTTAATAATCTTGGCTGTTTCAAGTGATACAGTGTGACTTACCACACGAAAAGCTTTGTAATTTGGTTAGGTTTGAAATAAAGCCAACAGTAGTATGCCGCTGTTCAAAACTCGTAAATCTATGGACAAAAAAACAAAATCGGGGTAACAAACTAAAACTGAGGGAAACGCATTAAATATAAGAGGAGAACAACGACACAACATCGTTTCTAATAAAGGTAATTTACTTCGGACGCACGAAATTTATAAAGTGTTACTTTTTTTTCATTTGTAGTAAGGAAGGCTTAGTGCTCTTCTGCGGTATAACTTTTCCAGATCGTACCTGAATGCAAATTAAGGGAGCTACATACATGTATATAGTTAAGAGCAACTTACTGTAACCACCAACCATTTTATATAGTGGGGGAGGGGTTAGGGGTTGATACGCATAATCACCGATTTTCCTGAAGCTTAGCCAAAACATGTACATGTAATCAGGTAAAGAGTAAGTAAATTTAACTTTGCCATAGTTTTTTTACCCCCCTCCCCTCTTGCACCTCCAATCTAAAAATTCTAGCTCCTTTACATACATGTAGTAAAAATACTGCTATAAGTAGTTTGTATGTACTTTACAAGCTTGAAAAGAAAAGTTTTGAAAATTTTACTTTGCTATGGTATTTTGCCCCCCTTTTTAGCCATGGTATATTGACCCCCCCCCTTTTACAATTCCAATTTAAAAATTCTAGCTATTGTAACTCATTTAAATAGTAATAATACTCCCAATACGTAGACTTTTTATAATTCCCACTTATAAGTTTGCCTTTTTGACGTCGTCCCCCCCTTTTTTACTTTCACGATTTGCAATTACGTCTGTCTTTGAGGGTTGTTTTAGAATAAAACACATCAATTTTTATTGTTAAAGTCTTACTAAAAATGTCTTGCCATGGCAATGAGATTTTTGGTAATTCATATATTAATATAAAAAGATCGGGATACTTTCAGAATTGTTGTAAATTTCGTTAAATCGGTCAAATTTTCCCAAAACTTTCCATAGATGACAACAAAAAAATAATAAATGCGTTCATGTCGTATTTGTAGCAACAGTTGGAAAACCCAAATAACATAAATATTTTCGTAAGTTCTAAGAAGTTGGATATGAGCGATCAATAGTTATTATTTTGTTTGTTATATTCTAACACAGTAAAATAAAAGGTGTTTTTATCCTCTTTAAGAACAACAGGTGGGCTAATCCTTATGAAGTTAAATCAATCTATATTTATAGCTGTTTTCAAATTATTATTCATAAGATTGTTTTATGATAACCGTAAATCGGAGTTGTAGGTGGTACTTCAAACAAAAAGGCTTGGGGTTTGATTAAATACTTCCAAAACTATTTTGAAAGAAAGAAAAAGACATTATGTTATCTGATAACCTTAAAAATACTTTGTTTCTGCATATGAAATCAACTTTATAGGAAATGACAACTATTTATGTACTCTTGTATATATATAGCTGTACTTCCGAGTATTTTAAGCATGTACATGTATATGTATATCAACGTCATGAACAGTGCAGGAAAACTAATTTCATATATAAATACATATAATTGGTAACAGGCGTAACACCAATTACAATATAAAAACATGTACATGTATATATTAACCGATATATTTATCTTAGTATGTGCAAGCCTTCTGAACATAATATTGTGTAAATGACAATGCGCATGAGGCTGCTTTACATAGTTAAACTCAGCATAAGTTAAAACTGAGTACATTTGTCTACATGGTTTAAAAATAACTGGGTTAAAGAAACGTTTAAGAAAATATCAAAAGGCTACGCAAAATAGATTATAAAGGGAACGATAGACAACACCATGACACAAAGGAAAGACAAAAGGAAAAAGAAAATAAACAAATCACATACTGTTAAGGTGGTACCTAATACTTCAGGGAGATAACTCTGTAAAATCAGCTGAACGTTTTAATTACGTTGTGTTGTTAACGGAATGTTAAGCTTCTCAATGATCAAAATTAGTGTTTGTCAAACTGCATGACCCCGCTTTTCGTTGTCCACGAATATAGTTCCCTTTAATTATAGTGTATTTTTTCTTTATTTTTTTTTCTTTCCGTTTCTCATACATTTCTTAGCTTTTCTGGGTCGGAAATGAAAGAAGAGAGCTAAAATAAACTTTTGGATGTTTTATTTTAACTGAATTTGATATGGAAAGAGTGATTAGGCCAGGTGCAAAAAAGGTGATATCTACAGTTTTCGGAACATTCTTTTGACTTGTCCATAGGGGTATGGATGTGTATTGGCTGAATTTGTAAACTACAGAGGTGCAATCTTTCTGAATTTTGGATATAGTTTTGGACTAGAACTGTACTTTAAAGAACTAATAGAGAATTTAATTGTGGTCTGTGGCCATAACCAGTGTAATTTTTCTGATTAATTGGTTGGTTTAAATTTTTTAAAATTTTTATATTTTTGTCAAAGGGTTAAAGTTACTTTGTCAAATTTTTATGAAAATTAAACGAGCCAAATCAATTTTAGTGCAGGTGTTGGGTACCACCTTTTAGATATACTATAATTATTGTACTTCACAAATTTATTGAATGAAACTATAGACGTCTTATTTTCTCTTTTAGTACTAGACTTCATCAGACAAGCTCAATTATTGAAATAGACAATCAGAGTGCGTCTTTTATCACAGGAAGAGTTAAAATAAAGTTAAATTAAAACAATGACAGTGTTTGCTGAATCTGAACTATAATCACAACTATATTTGATTCAATTGTCATAGGAATTTAATTGTTAAATTCTTTCTTGATTTATGGATTTGAAACATAATTGGGTCTGGTACCCGAATATTTCAATCGATATATTTCGCTGATCTACGTCTTCATTAATCTCGGAAGTCGGAGAATCTATCATGGTGAGGGACTAAATTATTCGGGTTGGATTTGTTCTCCTGGAATATCCCACTCTATCCAGTTTAATTACAGCATTACATATAGCATATAAACTAAAGTCCTTTTACTAGTACACATTATTGTACTTTTAATTACACCAAATATTCTTTTATACTTCATAACCCCTTTTCAGTTTTGTTGAGCATTAATGTTTTGATAATTTTTAGTGTAATTCAAATAATATTGCTTACAGTTGAGTAAAATTTACGACCACATGCATGAATAGATTAAAAGTAAATCATATTTGTCTTTATAAAATTTCCCCCTCTTATGGATACAGTTGAGCAATAAGTACAATCGTTATTTTTGATACTTAAAACGAATAATGAATATCAAATTTTCAAAAGGGTTCATTTTGTTAGGTTGAAATAACCTATTCAAATTTATAACAAATGGGGCTTATTCTTATTCTTTGTGGTTTCTTCACGATCAATTTTATCGAAAAAGGTAATATTATATTTTTTCGCAACAGGTATTTAATAAAATCTTTAATATGTTTCATGACACTTATACACCAATTTTCTACGGTTTTAATGAAAGAAATCATTAAGTGGAAAAAGAAAAGATGAAAAGCTCAATACAGTCAATATACAATGGTATATTATTTATTTTTATAACCTTACGGGAAGATATTTCATCGATTAAGCATTAAGCAGTGTTAGTTTAACAAAGTATTGTCATTTTATTTAATTGAATACTGTATGCTTTATTAAATTATTGATATTTACTCGTAAACACAAGAATTAAGTAAATACCTTACATATTTCATATTTAACGGTAGTGAGAATTTAACATTATAATACCATATGCTCTCGAAGATCACACACATCAAGAAAAGGAAAGAAACGGTGCGTAAGAGGTCACAATAGGGGGTTTGTAGGTTTGAGAAAATAGAGATCAATATAGGGATATTGAGTATACGATTAAAAGAAATCAAACCAAACGTAACAAACCCAAAACCCCAAAAGATCATCATGCTTCGTAAAAAAGTATGGATGGCCAAATAATTTATCGAAAGATAAAAATGGACACAGAAATAACTAAATGCGTTTTGAATATGTAACTGCGATTCTTTTAAAATTCTATTTTTTTTTTTTCATTAAATGATATTGCGAGATTCATTTTCAGAATTAAAATTGTCAGAATAAAGTGCTAGCTCATCATTTTCTTAATTGCGATATTAAATAACTCGTTAAAAGCTGTGACATTCACAAGACTAGACTTTATTCTCGTTTATTACGTCCTACATTCTTTTTTTTTATATATATGTAAGATACTTGTCCTTTTTCCGTTTCTATTTTTTTCCAAACTGTTTCATATACTTTAATCCAATTTTATTCCTCAAAACATGAAAATTGTCAATGAGTGAAAATTGGCTTAAAACTAACGAGGTCTACTCGAAGACAATAATTGGTACATAAGGCAACTACTAAATTTGTATGCCAATGTACTCTTTAGAATTGGAGGAAATTCAGACATAAATATGCCTGCTGTTTGACGTATATTACAGCAGAACAGACATAGAAGATGCTTATAAGGAAACTGTATCTATATATTAGCATGTTTGTCTATTTCAAGTAGATTATTTACATTCAAATGAGCGTCAATGCAAATTCAATTATCCTGATTTAGAGTAATTTCTCGCAATTTGATTGGCTGATATTGTCCCAATAGCCATGTTCAAACATTTGAATAGAAAGGGATAGAGCAACAGTACCATTGAGACTCTACTATTGGTGGGGGGGGGGGGGGGGGTCTGGATGGGTTTAGCAGAGCAGAGTTTAATGATTGGCAAAATAATAAAGGAAAAAAAAAAGAGAGAAAATGGAGAAAATAGGCTAAAAAAGAGAAAATAAAAAAAGAATGAGGTGGTAAAATATTGATATGTTTCGGAAAATCTACATCGGAAAATATCAGTAATTTGGACATTAGGACCTCTTATGAGTAAACTATGCATAAATCTAGACATCGCTGGTACATGGGACTTTTTTTTTACTAGTTTTCATATATTATAGATAAAATACCTGTATATTTTATAATTTTTTAATATAATATTGAGATACATGGTTTCTATGAACTTCATGGAGTGGCTTAAACAGTGTACTTTAAAGGATATACAGATGTAATGCAGTATTGTATGTTTGTAACTCTTCCAGTGATGTCTGGCATAGTTTTGATATTTCTGTTCGTGTTTTCGTGGTTTAGATCCATCCTAAAGTTTTTTAACACGTGGATTCACAATTTTTCCGTATCAAGATTGCCTGGTGAAGGTTGTAATCTAGGATACTTATCATACGAATTAATTTCAATCAGAATCATACTCTTATTTTCAATGCCCGCATGACTGAATCGCAATCTTTTGAAATGTATAAATTACAGCCAGTCGTAACATTAGAAATGGTTGATTTAGTTCTTATAAGGTTACTAGAACTTCTAAAGCGTGTTATGAATTTTTTTTTTAATATTTCTTCTAGACTATTACAAGACCCTTGTTTTAATTTTATTAAAAAAATAGTCATTGAATGTGATGACCTTGAATACGTCCCGATACTTATGACCTTGAATAAGTTCTGATACTTATGAACTTGAATAAGTTCTGATACTAACGACCTTCAAATGTTGTTGAAATTATCCGAGTCTGCCTGTCTGATACGTAACGTATTTATTTGCTCTGTTTTGATGGACAATAATTAACTGCCTTCGTTAAAACTGACAAGATAATGAATTAAAAGGTTCTGAGGGCAGAATGTATTGGCCATCAGTAAAAACTTAATCTAATGTTTCCTAATTTTCATGACCAGACTAACTTTTTCTCAGAAAAAGATATACATGAAGGAGAATGGTGTTTTTTAAAATTGAGTTGATTCAATGACAAAAAAAAAAAATATATCGTCCCTGTTAATGTTTTGCTATTTTGATGCTGCTTTTTATTCTCAAAATTGCATGTACATGTAGCCATGCAAATAAATCCTATCTAGATCTGATTTAATTGCAAATGTAATGCTCAACATAAAACAATGTGTTTGCGAAAGACAAACTAGCATGACGAGAACGCTTTATGATGCTGATGATATTAAGATTTATCTTACCTCCTATATATTTCTAGGAATGTGATTGGTTAAAACCGTCCTCGTGGAAACCGTGTATATTTAATATTAGGTTTGTAGGGAGGCGGGGCTTATTCAATACACGGTTAGTAGTGGAGTTACGTCCCTTTATATTCCATATAAGGTAGTAGGGAGGCGGGGCTTATTTCATACACGGTTAGTAGTGGTGTTACGTCCCTTTAAAAAAACAAAACAGTACTGAGAAAAAATCTAAGGTTTCAACAGACAAAGAAATTGATGATTAAGATTGAAATAAATTCTTAAACACATTTAAATCTAACAAGTTGTCATTGTTGGCATCTGTTTTTGTAGGATCAATGGAAGTAGTTTCTTAATCATGTTATTGCTTATTTTGATAGGTCACTAGTCTAAATTTTACACGTTAAGATAGTCGGTAAGATAAATTCGTTCGCTCTCACCCCATATGGAATTTACTGACCCCATATATACCGTATTAGGTCACAAGCACACTATGTAACTAATAATGTTCTCTAAAAGTTTGTTGATCAATTGCTTTAACCCTATGCTTGGATGATTTTTTGTCATTGATAAACAATACAAATAGGCTGTCCCAAGCCAGGAGCCTCTGACCTTTTTCAGTCTTGTATAATTTTCAATTTTGTTCATTTATATATTACGGAGTTGAGTATTACGTCCATTATCACTGAACTACTACACATCTTTGTTTAGAGGCCAACTGAATCTCGCTCTTGGCCGGGAATTTCTCGCTGTATTGAAGACCTATTTGTAGCCTTCTGTTGTTTTCTGCTCGTTGATCGTGTTGCTGTCTTTTTGACACATTCCACATTCCCATTCTCAATTTTATTTTCTGTTTTCACAACTAAAACTCAAGTGTTATGTTTATTCTTTATAGAATTCTTAATTTCTTGGTTTGCAATTAACCAAAAAAATGAAGAAAAATTGGTTCTCCACAAATAATGAACCCATATTTTTCCAGCATGTTTCGTGAATTAGATTGCTGTTTCCGTCTGCTAATTGTTTTTATCTCCACCTGTCCATTTTCTTTTATTTGTACAGATAAGAGATCTTGACGCAAAATGCAGTACCATATGTGAATGCTAAGAAATTTATAGTCGATTCTGGTGTTAGGCTGATTATGTCGATATCTACAAAACTGTGGTCTGATTCAAAAATTATTTAAATTGTTGACATTTTTATATTTCTATAGTCTTTAACTTTGTACTTCTGACACACTCTTATAAAGAGACCAAGGTTTAAATGATTGAAACCTTTTCCTTCAAAAAAAGGTTAAAACTTGAAATAATTGAAACTATATATAACAAGGTTAAAACATGGAATAATTGAAACTATATAACAAGGATAAAACATGGAATAATTGAAACCATACCGAAACAAGATTAAATCTTGGAATATCTGAAACCATTTCTAATCAAGGTTAAAACTTGGAATAATTAAAACCATTTCTAAACAAGATTTAAACATGGAATAATTGAAACCATTTCTAAACAAGGTTAAAACTTGGAATAATTGAAACCATTTCTAAACAAGATTTAAACATGGAATAATTGTTAACATTACTAAACAAGGTTAAAACTTGGAATAATTGAAACCATTTCTAAACAAGATTTAAACATGGAATAATTGTTAACATTACTAAACAAGATTTAAACATGGAATAATTGAAACCATTTCTAAACAAGGTTAAAACTTGGAATAATTGAAACCATTTCTACACAAGATTTAAACATGGAATAATTGAAACCATTTCTAAACAAGGTTAAAACTTGGAATAATTGAAACCATTTCTAAACAAGATTTAAACATGGAATAATTGAAACCATTTCTAAACCAGATTTAAACATGGAATAATTGAAACCATTTCTAAACAAGGATAAAACCTGGAATAATCAAAACCATTTTAAACAAGGATAAAACCTGGAATAATCAAAACCATTTCTAAACAAGATTTAAACATGGAATAATTGAAACCATTTCTAAACAGGTTAAAACTTGGAATAATTGAAACCATTTCTAAAAATAATTTAAACTTGGAATAATTGAAACCATTTCTAAACAAGATTTAAACATGGAATAATTGAAACCATTTCTAAACCAGATTTAAACATGGAATAATGGAAACCATTTCTAAACCAGATTTAAACATGGAATAATTGAAACCATTTCTAAACAAGGATAAAACCTGGAATAATCAAAACCATTTCTAAACAAGATTTAAACATGGAATAATTGAAACCATTTCTAAACAAGGTTAAAACTTGGAATAATTGAAACCATTTCTAAACAAGATTTAAACATGGAATAATTGAAACCATTTCTAAACAAGGTTAAAACTTGGAATAATTGAAACCATTTCTAAACAAGATTTAAACTTGGAATAATTGAAACCATTTCTAAACAAGATTTAAACATGGAATAATTGAAACCATTTCTAAACCAGATTTAAACATGGAATAATTGAAACCATTTCTAAACCAGATTTAAACATGGAATAATTGAAACCATTTCTAAACAAGATTTAAACATGGAATAAATGAAACCATACCTAAACAAGATTTAAACATGGAATAATTGAAACCATTTCTAAACAAGATTTAAACATGGAATAATTGAAACCATTTCTAAACAAGATTCAAACCTGGAATAATTGAAACCATTTCTAAACAAGATTTAAACATGGAATAATTGAAGCCATTTCTAAACAAGGTTAAAACCTGGAATGATTGAAACCTTTTCTAATAAAGGTTAAAACAGGGAATTATTGAAACCATATCAATACAACATTAAAATATAAAATAATTGAAGCCATGTCTAAACAAGGTTAAAACTTGGAATAATGAAATCATTTCTAAACAAGGGTAAAACTTGGAATAATTGAAACCATTTCTATACAAGGTTACATCTCGGAATAATTGAAACCATTTCCAAAAAAGTTAAACATTGGAATAATTGAAACCATTTCAAAACAGTATGATTATAGTATCAACGATTGATACCAACAATTTCTAAACGCATTCCTTTTATTATTTCATCCAATTTAAATGATTTGCATCAGTTTGTTTTTCTACTAATTTTAATGTTTGGCTTAATCAAGCGCCCGTATTGTTTAGCCACGTGGTTTAGTCGCCATTTTACTGTATTACAATCTGCTGTTTCCAGTCTGTGGATGATGTCGACGGCTTTTCTGCTTTAGATAGCAATGTTTATATTATTGAGTTGCTAGACATTTATGTTTCTGAATTGTTTTAGTGATAACGAATTATTTTATATTTATCTAGAAAATGTTGATATACGGGAATATTATTTTCCAATTAAAACATCGAATGCCATAAATGGTACAATATTAATAGTATTTCTACATCATTATATCTCAAAATATAATGCTGCCCTCAGCGAAATTTATATCTGTCTAACATGAAACCGTGAGTTTTGACATTACTTTAATGCATGTACCAGAAGAACCCTGATGTTTACCCTTAACATACTTATGATTCGTCTGACATTTAACAGAAATCGGTAATTATTACAAAACTATCAAATAAGTCCTGATAACGTTTCTTTTGAAATGTCACCACAAACATAAAACACCTGAAATATGATTCCAAATCGATATGGCTTCTTAATTATTTTATCATGTTTGCTAAGAATAACTACCCACCCCACGCGTGCGCAATATTTGAAATATTCATAAACCAACTAGACTTCAGATACGATATTTATCTGTGGGGTAGATATATTTTAACTAAAATTCACACTTGGAAACGGCTTTTAACGAAAACTGAATATGAGTAGCAGCCTTATCTAAAATGATATTTGAAACCCGCCGATATACCCGCATATAAAATGTAGCAACAGTGAACATGACAGTTAGGGTTTGGCTCAATGATATTGTGTTATGATTATTAACGATACATGTCAATAAAACTTGAGAATCACGAAAATAAAGGACCAAAAGCGCCATTTTTTTCTATAATAATTGATTTCTCCATTTTACGTATTTTTCCGATTTTAAATAATCCGAAAGTGACCTATTAGATATTGGCTTTTCGATCGTATAATATTAACATATATAATTAAATAGATTTTCAAATTAGAATATAATTGATATTTGTTTTACTAATTGTATATACATATAAGTGAGAATTTACACATTAAGTTTTACAAGCTAGAATAAACAGCTAATATTTACAATTAGAAAATTTTGAGGAGTAGTAACTGTTCGAGTACATTTTGTATGTACACAACTCAATGAATAATGTATAACGATTAATATTCAGGAAACGAAGCATGCGAACAGGAAGTATATGTTTTAAGTGGTAAATCGTATATCGTATCCCATGAAAGTAGCATACGGAGAGATCTATGTTATCAATACTTCGAAAATAGATAACAATTAGTCATCAGTAGGTGTAATACCACCAAATTACAGTACGTCACATCCGGTAGTATATGAAAAGGGGTCGAAAATAATATTCGCTTAAATTTGACAGTTGTAGGAAATTAATCCTACAATTCATTGCAGTAAAAATGTCTGGGTCATAAACATATATCTTGGGTGTTTCAAAGCACTATTAATACTTTATTTCGTGTTTCTATAGAATATTTTAAAATCCTTATGTTACATAGTTACTAAAGCTTGTACACAGATAAAAAAAAAAGGTGAACAATTTGATTGGTTAACTTCCAGTGATGGTTATTTTCTTATATATAATGACATGTTATGTGTATTGTCTATAGTACTGGATAGGATAACACTTTCCATGCAACTACCAAATTTTCTATGAGATATGATATGTTTGAATATGTTTTGCGACACTTAACCTCTTGGGAAGAGCATGAAATTCCATTACAGTTCTGTCACTTCGATAATTTGTAAGATTATAAGAAAAGATCCGGCAATACTCATACAGCATTTGACTAAAATGACAAGGATATAAATAGGAAAAACAACAACAACAAATGAGAAAGAAATATAGTTTAACAAAAAAAGAGAATAGATTTAAGCTGTATGAAAAAATATTCACGTACACATATAGCCTTGTTTTCAAAAATAGCCGTTGTAAATATTATCCACGACCATCCTGTATAACTGAATATTTCTAGAAACGTTTTTGTGTATTTCCATAAGAAAAGACTTGAGACATTTCAGTCATAATACCTTAGCTGATTTTGTGTTTTGATCAAACGTTATTGATAACTATTGAAGTCTCAGTAGCAGCTTTAGGCAGCGCATGCGTTGATTGTTGTTTACTCCATGGTCCATTTAACAATTTCTTTGGTGCATTTGATGTCTCAATTGGAAATCAGGGACACTCGACATCAATGCAAATGACATTTTCCAGTATGTTTATATGTATAAAATTGAAGTATTTCTGACTGAAAGTGTTTACAACCTGTGTTACAAGCTAACACTTGCATCATGTAATTATTAGAATTTGAAATCACAGCTTTATTTATCTGCAAAATAGGGATGTTATTGCTTACATTCACTTCATTTGAACTCTGGTGGAAAGATATCTCATTGGCATTCATACCACATTATTTTAGTTTTATTTGTATATGAGAACAGATTCATTAACGAATCGTTATTTAAACCATTAATTAGTACAATGAACCTCTGCATGTAAAATAAAATTATAAATAGCAATAAAAGAAGATGTTGGTTTGCACCAATAATACAGCAACGCAACATTAAAACAATCAAAAGACATCTAGAGGACAACGAACAGTTTTCATTAATGGACAGGTGTCTTTATTATGTCAAGCTCGGAATCGTGTTTAGTATATAAAGCCTGTAACAAAATAAATTGAACAAAAACTATCAAGGATTTACCATGTTAACATAAACATGAGTCGTAGAGTTCTGAAAAGAACAGAAACACAGGTAACGCGCTCAACCAACTGGTTCTTCCAGCATACTTTAATTCAAATTTGTACCTCAACTCAACCCAGGGCCGTAACTACATTGAGGCAAATGAGGCAAATGCCTCATGTTTTAAATTTAAAAAAAAATAAAATATAAAACAAAAAGTTGTCTTCATATGGTTGTCTTCATATCAAATTGTTTTCACTGAAAGTGTCTTGCAAGAAGCAAGTTCTCTTCACTCTCTGATGTCGCCCCTACATATTTTTCGTAATCCATGTTTCTATTTTACTTTTGATTTCCAGAGTTGATGGTCTTTTGTTTGTACTTTTGTGTCCCGGGTTTGTCTTTTGTTCATTTATTGTCCTACTTAATGACTAGTCTGAGTGTTGATTTTCATTTGTAAACGTGTCACACTGTGTAATGTTGCATGTCCAACGAAAATATGCGATGCTACTGAACACAGAAAAAAGTGGTCGTTTCTGCATGGAGAATTGAACTTGATATCAAAGAATACGAAACTGCCTTTCTTGTATATAAAACCATACCCAATTTTTCTTAATATGGATTGCAAAATTAGGTATTTTCTGTAGGTGAGATATGCTCAGAAGTGATAGATATGTATTATAAATATAGAAAATTGAATATCTTAATCAACAAAAAAATAAAAAAAAAAATATAACTGTATCATATACCCAAGCGCCTGTGGATAAAACTAGATAGCTGACATGGTTTAAATTAAAGTAAGACCACCAATTTCCCGGTATCAAATCATTTGTTGAAAAAAACATCAATGTCTTTGCCATATGACCTTTTACATTCAAGGGTTAAATTTGCATTAAGTCGTGTTCAGACCCTTTAACAGAACATATCGCTATCAGCTAATCGCACACAATGTCAATGTATAGAAAAAATACAAATGATCAATGGTCAAAGTTTTTATTCCTGTTCTTCATCTTGATAGTTGCTGGAGGGTCTTCAATAATGAAAGAATCATAAATACCGTAAAACAAGGTCATGATATGGTCCCTAGTGTCGACTTGAGCAGTACTGGTATTTAACGTATATTACTGCACTAATGACTGTCACTATATTTTTATTAAATCTAGTCATAAAAAATCTCTCAAGTCAGCACAATACAAGACAAGAACAGACAGACAGACAGATCCAGTATTAATGATTATGAGAATTACGATTTTTGCTTTATCCTACATATCGGTCTTTTAATGTTTTGAATTTCCCTAAAACTTTAAGCGGCCCCCAGACCCCTCGCCAAAAATTTTTCGCCTCGCTACGCTCGGCGGATATATTTTGCCTCAGTATTAAAAGGGGCTAGTTACGGCCCTGACTCAACCCCCTGCATTACTGATTCGTCACATGGGGCAGGCACATAAAGAATGTGAGGGATATCGATATGTTTGTCAGCTCTTACAATGTAGCTCCCTGCCCTATACTGAAACTGTGAGAAAATCTGTAAAATCAGCTGCAAATAGTTTAACTCAGTATATCGATACGAAGCACAAAAACAATTACCATAACACTGCGCTGCTTCTGATTTTATAGAACATGTCATTCTAGTAAGTCAAAATTAGATTAGTTTTGTGAATGGGAAGGTGCATATAGACATCAAGTCTTCGTGACATGTTATTATCTCAGGCACTTGTGGTCTCAAACGAAGACATGAACATCTGACAAGAGTATTACTTATTAGAGTCAAATATTTTCTAATGTGTTTTTAAAAAGCAATGAAATCAAATTAAATTTCGTAATATGTAGAAAACATCATTCAGACGTCTTATTTCCAATAAAAAATTCTTTCATTGACATGAAATAAACTTTAACATTTAACGTAACTACTACTTAAAGCCAAAGTTCAACGAACTGCAGCTGTTTCTCTAATTGTAAAAAAGTTAGATTACTAAAATGTAATACAATTGGATTTGCTATAGTATAAAAGTTCAAGGTAAAATCCCTTGCCATTTATAATAGATTAACTAAATATTATAGGACAATATGTATTAAATAACGCATAAACAAATATGTAGAATCTCTAAGTTCAATGGCAGATTCTTTGTAATACTTGCAGCTGGACTTTAAACATTAATTATGTTTAAATATAGCCAGAAATATGGATTTTTTAAAATCGATATGTTTACAATTACAAGTAGGAGGACGGCGAAACAGTGCATTGTAATTTACTAGGGCGGACATTGAATTTCTGAAACCGATCCGTTCACATATCTATCTAGATATGAAAGTAATATATTGTGGTCAACCACATATCATAAAACCGGACGGAAATTTTAATAATTGACAAAATATAGTAAATTCTGTGTGGGACCATTTGTGTCGAAGGCGTAGCAATTCAAGGCCTTAAATGGATCTCATATGTCACGCGTGTCGTAGCTAAATGTAGTAGGAAATGTCACGATCAGCAACAGTATTTATCGATTGGTTGATTTTTGGATAGGTGGTTGCCCTTAGTCGCTCCTCCAACAGTAAACATCCATATTATCTGAAGAGCGCTCTCGGATATTTGAAATATAATATTGATTTAGCAGCGTTTACAGACTTTTATCTCCGATACAGATACTCGATCGGTACCTGGTTCTATAAGAATTGAATTCGTTTAAGATGCATTCGTTATATATGACACTTGTTATCCATTCGTTTGATATGTTTGAGCTTTTGATTTTGCCATTTGATTAGGGACTTTGCGTTTTGAATTTCCTCGGAGTTCAGTATTTTTGTGATTTTACTTTTTGAGTTTGTTTTATTTTTCTTTTTTGTTGGTCTCTTGTGGAGAGTTGTCTCATTATCTTATTTTTATATGAACGGTCGCCACCTCTTTACTATTGTCTTTTAATCTTTTTGAAAAATAATGTGTACTTTTTGTTTGCTTTATACTTTTTTAAAAACAGTAAAATACAACTGTAATACTTATCATTCGATTGATATATTCGTTATACAGTTAACCGCTCGAAAAAAGAGATATTATAAGCAGGAATAAGACTACAGTCTACATGTAATTGACAAATCTTAAATTTCAAAATTACCACTCTCTTCTTGATAACATCTGATCTAAATACAAGAAGATATCATGTCACGATTACATGTACCAATGCGAAAACTAAACAAATTAAACTCCAAATAACGTAGATTTATCATTTAACAACTGAAAACCATATATACGGTCCTCTTTGTAATTATTTTTTTAAATCTTTTTAAATACTAGTACAACAAGATGCCTGCAATAAACTGCTTTGTCTTTGGCCAATGATCAATAAAAAAAGTTAAATCTAGGATAATTAGAAAGGAAAAAACCTGTATCCGTTCCATTTCTATGTAAGTTGTTGATTCAGCAGACAGAAATAGTGTTGATAAAAAAAGTAAAGAATAATTCATATTGATGTGATGATATTGATTGGCATTCCACTAGTTCATTTCATACTAAATGAAAAGTATTTAACAGCACTGAAAGGGATTTATATTCTACAATATGACAGGTTGTACTTATACTTCATACTTACGATAATTTCACATTCCTGTACATTTATTACATGCATTCTTGGAATATTTTGCTGTATAATTTCATTTGCTTCGGCAGTCAATTGACTTTAGTAGTGTAATAACAAGGCATTGTTTATTTTCTTCCATCTGAGCGTACTGAATGTTGACAGAAGTGTTCATACATACAAGTCTTCATTTAAATCAAACTTGAAAATGGGGTGAAAGAGGGAAGGGGTGAAGTAAAAAGTAATATCGACTCCGAACAAATGTGTATATATGACAGGTTGTACTTCTACTTCATACATAAGATAATTTCACATTCCTGTACAGTTATTACATGCATTTTTGGAATATTTGCTGTATAATTCCATTTGCTCCATTAGTCATTTGACCTAAGAAGTAAACACACTTTGAATTAATAACGTGGCATTGTTTTTCTTCCGTCTGAGCGTACTAAATGTTGACAGAATTGTTCATACATACAGTCTTAATTCAAATCTATCTGAGACAGGAAAATGAAAGAACGGGGGTAGAAAGTAAGAAGTAAAAAGTTATATCGACTCCGAAAAGAAATGTGTAGAATTATATGATAGGTCGTACTTCTACTTCATACTTACGATAATTTCACATTCCTGTACATTTACAAATGTATTACATGCATTTTTGGAATATTTTCTGTATAATTCCATTGGCTTCAGTAGACATTTGACATAAGAAGTAAACATACCTTGCATTGATAACGTGGCCTTGTTTATTTTCTTTTTTTCTGAATATATTACGCTTATACAGAGTTGTTGGTACATTCAGTGTTATTTCTAGTCTAGCTAAGACAGTGACAGGGTTGAAGTAAACAGAAATATCGACTCTGTATGTGTCTCTCACCTCGGAAAGGTTTTACGTTGAACCTGTCGACTGAAGTCATTTGAAAACGCACAGATTTTTGATTATAAAGTTTCTAAAAATGTTTCAAAATATACCAAAAAAGGAGGTAATATATACCAAAAGGAATATTCCAACTCATAAGTTGAAAACCAACCGACAATGCACTTACCATTGCGAAATGGAAAAAAAACCGACAACAATTAGACATTATAACACATGATAATACAATAAGAAAAATAAAGACCGAGCAACACAAACCTCACCAAAATAACCAGGAGGGTCCCAGATGCTCCGGAAGGGAACACAGTCTTTCATAGGTACCAGGATCTGAATTATAATCCTGGTACCTATGATAACTATTTGCTTCACGTGCGACAACCTAGAAAATTGTGCTTTTTTATATCAGATCATCGAAAATTGTCTTTTCCTGGGCAACGCCCTTATTGCATGCTATAAAAATTCCAAATAAAGTTATCTTCATATCTGTGAACAAAGTATTTTGCATTCTATCTACTGAAATGAACGTTCTAAATTTAATTTTGAAATGCAATTTTTAGCAACAACCGTCGAACTTGTCGTTTCAAATATCTTGTTACTTATTTACACCAAACCGCAATTTCCAACAACTCTCTGAAAGCACGAAGACAATGTTGCTTCCTATAGTGCATTTAGTTAATAACCACATGATTATATAATTTTATATAGTTAAACTTCTATGGCTTTCAAGAAATTAAGAAATTGCTAATGGCCTAAAACTTTTCTTCCGTTTTTGTTTTTGTTTTTGTTTCTGCTTTTGTTTTTGTTTTTGTTTTTTTTTGTTTTTGTTTTGCTTTTATGTTGTATAGTGCATGTGCACTTATATCTAATATAAAATAATCAACTTAAAAAGTAATAATGGATTTTTACTTAAAGCGTTATCTTTGTATTACTTTTGATCACTGAACATGTCTAATATATGTATATGCGTATTAACACAACACAACACGAAAGAGCGAGGGAGAGATTGAAAGAATAACAAAGTTTTTTTTCTTTTCTACCCATGTACCACTAGAATTCTTTTCTACCCATGAACCACTAGAATCAGATAAAGTCAGTCTAAATCAGTTACGCAAAATTGACATGTACATTTTACAAAAGCGAAGGGGAAATAATAAGGAGAAAAATGAAAATTGAAAAGTGATATTATAGCTAAATAGACCTAAAATTTGATCGTTATATGCAAATTTCAATAACAATTCACCAGAACCAGTGTGATGAGTACACCAATAAAAGCCATATTGCGTCTTGCTACTCTCTTTTTTTAACGGTCCATTCTTTCAGCATCGGAATACATTGAATATAGGGCACTAGCTTCAATTACAGAACGGGAAATTATCCACATTTAGTATTTTTATTGGAAACGTACAATTTTTCCATTTTATGAGCTAATAAGAAAACTATTTCAATATCATATATGGGTTGCTTACATGTATAAGCAGAGAAACAGATACATTATGATTAACGTTCCTTTTTCGCTATCATAGTGCATTTGTCCCCACTATCCCTTGTATTTGTGTTTACGCATCATATCCATTACCAGCAATATATCACAAAAAAAAGAACGCTCAAGAAAGACCCGTACTTAACATGTACAGGAGTATCGAACTGTAAATCAGATCAGAAAATCGTTTCGCTACTCATTAGATTTTTGTTTAAATGTACTTTACATCAGAGTTTCGCACAAGTTTGCATGCAGACATATCTATATTAGCTTATTTTTGTATTTAACCGAGTCATTCTATTTCAAAAAGCTTCAATTCAAACTTCAAATTAAATTTCAGACATGTCATAGTCTAACATTCAGCGAAACATCGAACTAATTAAACAATGTCATGCAAATTTAAAGTTAATATCACTAAAACATTTAATTTTCAAGCATCAATCACTTATTAATCTATTGTAAACGAAACGCGCGACTTGGGAACAGAAACTACATATAACGCATTCCTTAATTTCAAACGAATATATATTTTTAAGTCCACCTAATTGAACTGATTGAGGCGTAATTAGACTCAATTTAAAGGGATGAAATGGTTTAATTGAATAATTGCGTCTGTTGCATTATCAAGTGTAAGAATCCCTATGGATGTTGTGTTATAGTGAATGCTTTTTGAATTTCTAGTTTAATGGGTGTTTTAAATATGCTAGTTAAAAAACAAATATCGATTTGGGACTAGGTTAAACAATTATTTATTTGTAAATGAACAGTGTTTCATTGTAATTGAAAAAAAGACATTCGACCTAGTTTACAGACTTGTCTATATTACCTTTTTATTGTATATTAACAAGGTCAAACTTTCCATTTAAACCTTCAACCTATTTAGACATACCCAGTACACATGTATATAGGTGGAATGGAAAAAAATACGCCAACATATAATTGATAAATTCAATTAAACTATTTTTATGCAAGAACATCGCTATCGTTTTGTTATGTGGCTGGCTAAAATTCAAATGAGAAATTGTGATTCTTGTTCTTGAACTCCTCAGACATTACAAAAGAGTCCAAATTAAGAGACCTTCAAAGGATGTACGTATTTCTAAGGTACTCTTTTTACATTTCGCAAACCCTGAAATATCTAAATAAATAAAAACTTGATGTTAATACACAGACCAGGGACATAGGATTGACAAAGGGACAAGAGTTGCAAAATCATCTAAGAGTTGGAAGTGGAGCAAGACTATACTCCGCCCCTTTCATTCTATCCTTACGTCATCGCTTAATATCAATAGTTGTTCTCTGAACAGGTCATGTTTAGTTGTCTCAAAAATACATACCACAACGATTTTGTAATTGGTTTTTTGACATATAACTTGTCTGACATACATATAACTGTGATTTTTCACACATTCTGTCTTATATCTTTTGCGGAATTCCTTTTGTAGGTGGCTGAACTAGACACAATTCAATCAATGGTTATGTTCATGTATTCCCTTAAGATCAATAAACCTGTTTTATGAATTGGTCTAAATCGGCATTAAATTATCTGTTAATTTACCCTTGTCACTTTCTATATGCCGTTGTACAGCAACTTACAACATATTATTTCCGATAAATTTCAATTACATTATTGCATGGTTGTCAGGAACATCTGGGAAAAATAGAGACATCGCATGGAACATGTCAATCTAATTCCGTATAGAAAAAAGCATCCAATAAAACATCTGATCCCTTAAGGGGACAAACGCAAATATTATCACATGGAAATTCAAAAATGAACTAGTGTTTAGGTTATCAGAATGTATTTCATTGTTATAATTTAAATGGTGCGACAGTCAAGTTATCATGATAATTATAATTGAGATTTTTGAAAACAAACCGAGAAAGATTGAGCATTTGAGATTTATTTACAATAGATTTCGATTCATTGAAATACATGTACTATATATTGGACGATCGATGAATCATTTGCTTCCGTCATTTATGTTTCAAATTTGAAGGAAAACAACAATTTGGTTTGAAACCATCACAGAACCTATCAAAGAGTTAACTTATTAGCTCCAACCACATAATGAATATTCAATATTTTAACACATTGTTCTATTTTATTAAATTACTTTATGTTAAGTCCATATAACAAAACATAAAGAATTAAATACTAAGCAACACGAACCCCACCAAAAACAGCGGCTGAACAAATGCGGTGTAAAAGCTATATTTGAGGACGCTTTTGTCGGTCTTTTATCCTTTTTTTTTTTTTTTTTATGTTTTTACGTTTTGCTGACGTTATCTTTGATGTTTTGTGATGTTATCAATGCTGACAGTAATTATAGAGGAAAATAATTATGGTTATTACACTATTACATTTAAAATAATACATATATCATGCAATTTTTGTGACAAGTGCTACATTTCAAAAGTATACATATAATTATAAACTTCTGATGCTGTTCATATTCCTTTAAAATTTATTAATTGTAAGGAAAGATATTGGATAGTTTGTCTCAATTTCTCTCAAATTAGTTCTTCAGTCCTCTCCAGAAATGAAAGTACATGATTTATCTTATCAGTTACAAAGGAATAATATATAACATTGAATTCATCACATACATGATCATTTCGTTCTAAGAAATATGATTGCTTGAATCACAGTTTTCCTTTCCTACTTATACAATTACAGATATCATAACATTTATTACACAATATTTGGTTCGCATATACTCCTTGTGAAATTTTACCTCCATGGAAACTATAGCTTTTGATATATATTGAATGATCCGAATGTCGATGTTGTCTCTTTCATCATTGAACCTTTTTCTTTAGATGATATCAGTCAGATATTTCGTCAAAATTATCTCCCCATTAGGCAGCAACCATTTGATTTTCTGGGGGGGCTATGGTTTTTTTTCTGTACAAACTTTGTTTTTCGCCTGCGGCGAAAAACAATCTATTTTTTTCGCGACAAGTCGAAAACATTTTTTTTCTTTCAATTTTAGCATTACATATAGTGGCAGCTGAGGGGGTAACAAACAATTTTTTTTTTTTCAGAATTCAAAACAAATTATTTTTTTCTCCAAAAACTGGAAACAAACTTTTTTTTCCAAAAAAAACCATAGCCCCCCCCCCCCAGAAAATCAAATAAACGGATGCCATTGTAGGGAAGACGCGATGCCAATTTTGCTCTTTGAAAATCGAAAAATTATTCCACATAGCACCATTACAATCCTTATATTTATTTATATTTATTTATATTTTAAAAGACAAATGTATCCACTAGTTAATGATCTTGCCTGCGTTGATTCAACTTAAAACTATTGTCTGATCGGTTGTCAGGTTGAATTTTCGAAAATTCATAAACATTAGAAAATTCTAATTAAATATTTTGTGGAAGTGCAGACTAGATTTGTTTTAGTGGTTGAAGACTATCAACCCTAGTTATCACACACAATTTTTTTTTTCGAAGATATGCATTTTCATCATCCAACTTGATAGACTGTCGTCAAGTACTTTTAGTAAAAAAAAAATAGCTATTCGAACACACCTACTCTGTTTTTATGATTCATTAGATAGGTATTTCACTTGACCCATATATTTCATCTTTTAATACTGTGATTTTTTTATGTTATAAAGTCGACCTGTAGCTTTGATATATAAAAAATCTGAAGCGAGATCATGTATCAAATATTCTTGCTTTGTACGTTTTCATGACAATATATTCAACTCAAACACGCCCTAACATAAAAAGGTGCACTCGCTTTTTCTCTTTTCGATACAATTGTTACCCATTTTTTGGATTTTTTTCTTGAGTCGTATAATGAAAGGGCAGAAACGAAAACTACTGAACTTATAGATTGATGTGTTCTCCGTCCGTGGTATTTTTTTGCGGGGGTTATGCATTTTCTACATCCAACTTGATAGATACCCATGTTGCGACTTGATATCTAATTGTTCTGCTTAACTATGTAATAGATAAAGTGAAAACTTATGGAAATGGTGTGTTTAATATAAAACATTTCGTAAATGAGAAGAAAAATTGTCATTTTATTTCATTCTATTAACTTTTTTATTTTTTTGTTACTATAGTAAACATTACAATAAGTATTTATCGCTTTCTCTCACAAACAGCTTCGATTCTTTTGTTTTATTTCAACTGGGTTTCGCCCTGATATAGGAACACTTTTCAGTTGTTGAAATTATACCATGTACATCAGGGGAAAAAGAGCTGAACATATCCCTATTGCTAAGGGTGAATTCATATGACTGTGGAATCATTAAAATTGGTGGGGTTACACTTTTCCAATAATTAAAAAATAATGCGCCACCGTTGTAACTTAGTTTAAAATGGTCCAAATATTTCTTTGATCAAGTAAACTTAGTCCAAGTCATCTCTTGCAACTATCAAAGTTTTCCATCTAAAACTTGATCAAAGAAAAAACTACGGCGTGATTAGATCATTATTTTCCAACTCTATCCAAGTTTCAAAAAATATAGGATGAGATTCTATTCCGACGAAGTCAGTCAATGTGTTTGATCAAAGTTTTCTTTGAAGGTTATTTCTACAAAAATCCATCGAATACTTTGAATATGAAAACGTGTACAAGAAAAACTTTGATAGTGTTATTATTGCTAAAACTATAATATAGAAGTTACCATCTTAACAAAACATTAATAAACTAGTTGTTGGCATGACACGGGTTATGTTCTTCTCATATATGTTATGATGGTATATACCAAACCCCTCACGGGGAGGGTTGTGCCTGATATTCATATGATGAAGACATAATTTTTCAATCAGTTTAATTGAGGTCCGGATCTGGCATGTCAGTTAACTACTAGTAGTCTGATGTTATTTATGTATTATTGTCATTTTGTTTATTTTCTTTGGTTACTTCTTCTGACATCAGACTCGAACTTCTCTTGAACTGAATTTTAATGTGAGTATTGTTATTCGTTTACTTTTCTGCATTGGCTAGCGGTATAGGGGGAGGGTTGAGATCTCACAAACATGTTTAACCCATCGCATTTTTGCGCCTGTCCCAAGTCAGGAGCCTCTGGCCTTTGTTAGTCTTGTATCATTTTAACTTTTAGTTTCTTGTGTACAATTTGGAGTTTAGTATGGTGTTCATTATCACTGAACCAGTATATATTTGTTTAGGGGCCAGCTGAAGGACGCCTCCGGGTGCGAGAATTTCTCGTTGCATTGAAGACCTGTTGGTAACCTTCTGCTGTTGTCTGCTCTATGGTTGGGTTGTTGTCTCATTGGCACATGGCCCATTTCCATTCTCAATTTTAAGAACTAGTTGCATTATCGTTGTTTTTTTCACTTTAGTGTTTAGCTGTTTCGTTGTTTTCCTCTTATAGTTGATGTGTTCCTCTCAGTTTTAGTTAATAACCCGGATTTGTTTTCTCTCAATCGATTTATGACTTTTGAACAGCGGTATACAACTGTTGCCTTTATTTATGAAATTAAAGTGACATTTATAGGAAGGTGAACTGTAGAAATAGCAGAAATAAGTAAAATTATACATTCTTGACTTTCCAAATTTGATCGTTTTTTATGAACGTAAATATTTGACAGCGCTTCTGACGCATAAAGTTTAGTGAAAGTTATTTATGTTTACTTGACCTTTTTTACCTATTAATTAATGTCAGCTAAAAAAATACTAAATGCAACAAACGATACCTTTGGCCTTGCAAAGGTTTGTTGATCAATTAGAATGATCACGTGGTTTGGAAATATACAATCATGAATCAAACATTGATTTCAGTTCGTACGGTAACGTTCCAATAATGCATTAAAAGTGTAAGAAACCTACTATTTTCTTCGTGACGAACCTGCAACAGGTTGTAAAGACGCAATAATGCTGTCTATGCACGCATTTATGTTTTAATCATTGTTATGGTAGATCTATATAGATACTTCATGATTGAATCTAATGTTTTATGCTTCCATTAAATATTTTATTAACCTAGTTACCTGCTTTTAAAAATGCTCACTCTGCAAGTTAGTTATCGCGATTCAATTGATTTTCATTCATGTTTCATATAAGTATTAATGTATGGACTGTTTTACTTTATTTTTGTATTTTTTTTACCGGAAACATGAATTATTTAACAAATATATGCTTTGTATTATAACACAATACATTTAAGTGGTTTTTTTTAAATAAATTTTATATCAATTAAGTAGAATCAAACTAATGTTACTGTAATTTACCGATGTGTAAATATCATAGAAGGATCAAGAAGACAAACTATGTTCTAATTCATAAATTATTTACAAAATAAACTCTACGGCCGTACATTGACCTATAACGGTTTACTTTTATAAATTGTTATTTAGATGGAGAGTTGTCTCATTGGCACTCACACAACATCTTCCTATATATATCTACACCTTTGTATATGATCAGCTCGTCTGACAGTGCGCAGCTAACTTAAGTTTTAATTTTATTAAAGAAAAATGTAAAATAAAGTTCATCTGTTACTATCTAACTAGGCCGTTGCAGGTAACAAACTCAAATAAATCAATCTACAAAAAATACTATTTTCATTATGTAAGCATATATACAGATTATGAATCAAATTAGAGGTTCTCTTCTTGCACACATCACATTCACATTAATCAAAAAAAAGCTTAAGAAAAATTCGTTTTGTCGGGTGGGAGGGTTAGAAACTTTTCTGCACCAAAAGCGAACCTCGAATGACAATATCTTATTTTCACACAACCGCCAAAAGTATAGGACGAAATATTTGAATTGACTTTATTCAAATATTATGGTCAGTTCTAACTCTACCAATGAAACACATTCAAGCATTATAATACACAATTGAGAATAACGCATGACCCCCTTCCCGCCCTCTAAACAAAATCCACAAAAAACCAAAGGCAAGACAAGGAGCGTCGAATGAGTGTCTCATGTTACATGTTTACATGTCTGTTGTTATATGTATGCATATCATTTACACTCAGCAACGGCCAAAATGTCTCAATCGGAAAAAAAAACCCATCATGGACAATGTTTCTGTATTATGAAATCCATGTTGATAGTGCCACCTTATTTGTACCTTTAGATAAATTTAATGTTGTTTATTTTACTCGCCTACTATTTATCCTTTTTAACTATTTTTGTATGACCAACAGTTTTGTTTTTGTATTGTACATTTCACTGATACTAAAGAAACTTTATCAATTTTTTTAAAATCCTTTGAAATGAAACTTAATACAGTAAAAAAATGCTAATTACTGTTATTCAAGGATACTTTTCCCTCCATCTCGGAAAGAAGACGTTCTATGTACATCATTAGTGATGACGTTCTATGTACATCATTAGTGATTAACATTCATTGATCTTTTAATGTGTTTAGGACAATAAATATTTCATTAGATGATGATTTGGATGCCTTTGATGGTTTTATATGTGCTATCAACAGTCATTACAAAAGCTATGATTACATTCATGTTGGCACTCAAACCACATCATCTTTTATCTATTAAAGACTTTTGACCTAAAGATCAAATTATTTGTTCTTTAATTGTCTGGATTATTAAGATCTAGCGAAATTAAGTGCTTTATAAATTGAACTTAATATCTAAATACAAGTATCGAGTTAACTTTTTGTAATTATGTTCTTACTTCTTACTAGGTTTAGATGAAGCTTAATCGTAGCCTAGACTGAGGAAAAAATTGTCAAGACACTTACTACTTTTTTAAAAGTAGAATCGTGACAAATTTATTTTTATATACATGCTAAAAAGCAAATACGCACAATTTATTTTAAAAATAAAGCTCATAGAGAGTTAATTTAACACAAGTAAGAAAAAAAATATTTACAAGTTATGATGGGGAAATATTTTTCTTGACATATTTACAATCTTGAATTTTTGCGATTTTATAAAATTACAGTACACATCCATTAAATTTATTTCATATTATTTAATCACAAATTTCGAATCATTAATGTACACAACTACAAAATCTCTCTTCCTCTTCACGAACTTGATTTCTTTTTGACATAGAAATATCTGCGCTCTGGTTTTACAATGCGGGAAGTAAATTAGAATTCAATACTTGTCATACATGTAATTCAGACAGATGCTTGTTACACATTTGTATCTATTTTTGTTTATTTGCAGGTGCTCAGTGTTTGTACTTTAAGCAATACAGATACAAGTTTTGTAATTCCGTGTCCAATCAAGTTCTAGTAGACAGTTCCCTGTGTGTTCCAGGATCTCTGAAATATACTGTTTCCCGAAATGCTTTCACCATAAATTCTAATGGTTTGGTGACTACATTTAATGCCAAACAAGGTAATTATGTTTATGCATTCCTATAAAAAAAGAAAAAAAGTTATCAATGACATACCGGAAGCAAAAGATGAAAACACACATATAGCAATAAAAACTTTATGCCACATATACGTCCACCATATAATTCGAAGCACTTTAGATAAGTATTTATAAATTTACTGTTTACATATGTTTGAATTTTTGAAAAACTAAGGCTTTTCTGCCTCAGGCATAGATTACCTTAGCTTTAGGAATTTTGGTCCTCAATGCTCTTAACTTCGTACTTCATTTGGCCTTTTAAACTTTTTTGGATTCGAGCGTCACTGATGAGTCTTTTGTGGACGAAACTAAGTTTAGTCCTGGTATCTATGATGAGTTTATTTAATTCTATTTTTTTTTGTATTATTAATTGCTTGATTTACCTTTTATATCCATTTTTTTTTTGCTATTTTTATATAGCTTTGATATTGTTGTTCATGGTTAAATACATATACAAAATGTAGCCGTATCACTTCATTATTTTGATATAAACAGTGGACATGGTAGATGATAAAGTTTCTGGCGACAAGAAACAAAAAATCTCTTTTAAATCACGGCCGACACTCGGATTACCGAGAGATTGGTCGGTTAATCTATATTGAGTATGCGGCTATATCGGCGGTTGGTCTGTTAATCGGGTTGGCTAAAGTCTGTTAATCAGGTGTTATCGAGAAAATCATTGAAAGTTCAGCATGTTTCATTGTATAACTTTCTAAATATATTTTCATCACAAAAAGTATTCATGTCTAACAAAACAATTCAATGTACTGAATTCAGTGGTGTAATTATTATTTTTCTAGCTTCGATGTACGATCTATAAAATGAAAAGGCGGGTTACTCATCAATAAATTTGTACACATTTTACACACATAAAATGTACACAAAATGACACATTGGTTAAATTTACTTGCATTCAATATTTTGAACATCGAAAAAAGAAAGGCATTATGTTTGTTAACCATATTGATATCATTGTGTGAAAAATCTACACGAAAATCTGTATTTTGGTGACATAAATCAATCTTTATTTAAAACCTGGTCTGTTAATGGGTCGGATGTATAAAACCCGGTCTGTTAATTGGTCTGTTAAGAGTTATGAATGGCAATAAAAGTATAATTTTATTGCTATATGGGGTGTTATCGGATCAAATGAGTAGGCTCAAGACGAGCGGCTAAAATAAACGAAAACAACACATGAGCAATGAAACATAACATAAATTATACGGAAACAACACTTGAAATTGAAAATTGATAAAATGGTTTCAAAAAGTGTAATATTAAAGTAATATTAATTTCATCCAAGAATGATCGCATATATCATGTTGATTCTGTTTAATTGTCATGAATGACACAAATTTGTCATCTACATTGGTAACCAGTATATAAAACAGAGATAAACGTCGTAATGTAACTAAACATCAGTAAGTAAAATATATTGGGATGACAAAATATGAAAAATAAAGAAAGAATAATGAGTAAGATAAATAAAACGTAGAAAAAAATGACATAACAATTTAAAGAATACGGAAATAAACAATTCCCCCAATCCGGACCCTCATGGTATACACGAGAATCTGGATGGAAACGCAGAATATAGAATAATATATAAGGACAGTAGAGAGTGATGCATTGCTAAAAACGAGAGAAAAATAATACTTGTTTAAGAATACACACATGAAACACCGATGGCTGTTGAAACAGTAACGGATTGCGATGTACTTATATTGGTAACAAATTCTAGAAGTTTACATGCGGACAACTATGGTGGCAAGTTAATGCCATTTTGCGTTTTAGCCCTTTAGCGTTTTCGCCTTACATATTATATATGGCGAAAACGCGAAATTTCGAAGTCGAAAACGCGAAAACGCGAAACCGATTTCTCGTTTTCGACTTCGCGTTTTCGCGTTTTCGACTTCGCGATTTCTCGTTTTCGACTTCGCGATTTCGCGTTTTCGCGATTTCGCGTTTTCGCCCTATAGAATATGAAAGGCGAAATCGCGAAAAACGCGAACTGGACTTCACCGGCCACCATAGACAACCGTAGTTCTCCTCTGCACTTATGTAGAAAGGAACTAAACGGCATAAAATGAATTGAAACTTAAAATAACCAAATGTAGCTGCATTCGCTCCTTCCGTTTACTTCTTTAGAGTGATTTGTAAACAACATATGATTAAGTAATAGAAGAAAAGAACCAATTGGATGATGCTGACGAATCAGGGTTTAACGTCCAGTGACAAATACCATGTTCATATGTGAACGAGAACACCTTATGTGTACCCTGTGTTGTATTAGAAAGACACTTTCAGTCGGAATTGAGAACGTGCTACTTCGAACAGACACAAAAATTGAGGCTGATTGAAAACGTCAATAAAAAATTCATGCATATTCCAGAGGCAAATCCATATCACGCTATATTGAAGTGACACACCCTTCAATAAAATGCAAAGAAAGTCAAAATAAAAATACTCTTTCTAGTATACTGTGGCACCGTATTGTCATTTTTGTTTACTCAGGAACATCTCATTCTTAAATTTTTCAAGGGGAAAATATAAAGGTAGCAAAATTATTGTCGTGGCTAAATAACTCTTAACTGACACAATTTCAATTGTCCAACCCATTAACAGACTTTATTCCCATAATTTTCACTAAAACGTGGTATTATTCACGTTATTTTACAATTATGAAATATTTACTAATGTCAATTTATTTTTTAGAACCACAGTACTATTTTTTGTCCTTTAAATGATATCTAAATTTGTTTGTTTCGCCTTTTATTAAAAAAATTGCTACGCGTATTTAAGCATAAATAATACATACTTGCGCGACGCCTTTTAGTTTTACTGAAAACTGCGCAGACTAAGAAATGTTTGTACAAGTGCAAAATGTTCTATGATAGATATCGTTTTGTCAGACACTTTTCTTTTTTTTATTTGGTTCTTATAACATGCCAAAATTCTGTATATTTAATAGAGTTTAACATTAAATTAAGCGTTTTACTCTTAACAGACGTATAACCAACCCGATTAACAGACCAATCGCCCATATAGCCGCATACTCAATATAGATTAACCGACCAATCTCTCGATTAGCCGAGTGTCGGCCGTGTAAATGCTTGTAGTGAGGTTGACAAGGATACTATTTACAACTAATGTGCAGTAACGAGACAATAAGTCACCATTTTGAAGGCTTGGAACGTTATTCGCAGATCTTTATGTCATACAGCATATGATATAATATGTCGTACTTATTATAACAAAAACCTAAAAATTGTACTTAGTACATCCATGTATTCCACGCACAATTCAAACGTTTCATTATTTTGTTTCACTTTATAACAACATGCTCAGTTGCTGGGAAAATTGAGCTTATCAAAAATTACTCAGCTTAGAAAAGAATATGCTACAGCTTCAATGCATTTTATGAGAAAATATCAATTTGTCAAATACTGTCAGATTACAAAAATAATAAAGAATTAAGACTGTTTACCTATTTGATTTAGACTGTTGAATGATTAATTTTGAACATTTGTTCTTCAATTGTAAAAAATGACCTTATCTTTGTTTTAGGGATTAATGATTTAATAGTCAAAGCAACATGCACAGAAGATGGACTTAAAAAGGAAACAACTGCTCTTGCTGATGTGATTACTAACTGTGACCCTTCTTCAGTGTCTTCAGATCAAAAGAACCTTTTGTGCTTTGATGGAACTCTTATGAATTTTACGATTACAGAAAACGTTTTGAAGTCCGTATTAGGAAAGTTATCTGTATATTCAGGAATAAATAACGGATTCACAAGAGAGTACATTTTAGTAAACAGTAAGTATGCAGCTTATGAAAATGTTAAATTTGTTATTTAGCATTTATTGCTTAAACATAATGGACGATGTAATTTGGATTGGAGGCCTTGATACAGGAAACGAAACAGCAATAAAATATTACTTAATGCTAGTAGATGATTAAATGCAAGTCAATACATGCAGTTGCAATTGATATCTCGGGACGATATGATTTTAATTTCTTATGAATTTCCAAAAGTTGTAGATAACAGTTTAGCTGTCACAAATACATTCTCTGAATCTCGCGGCTATCTATGAAACATTAATGTGTCCTAAGGGAACATGTGACATATCAATGATTTGAAGCATACAAAAGACTCATCAGTGACGCTCAGATCAAAACTTAACCGTTACAAAATAACGTTTCACAAATAATCATTTATTGGATCCTTTTTTTACAATTTCCTTCGTCTTTAATTATGACACATCACTCGATATTATAGAACTACTGACTTTGTCGGAGATTATGCTATAAACCTGGTTTTGCATGTGAGATTTATTTCCCAAAGGGTATCACCAGCCCAGTAGTCAGCACTTCTGTGTTGACTTGAGTTATCATGGATATGTTCATAATTATTAACTAACTGTTAACAAAACTTTGAATTTTTGAAAAAAAAAACTAAGGCTTTTCTACCTCAGGAATAGATAACCTTAGCTGTATTTGGCAAAACGTTTAGGAATTTTTGGTCCTAAATGCTCTTCAACTTCGTACTTTATTTGGCCTTTTATAACATTTTTGATTCGAGCGTCACTGATGAGTCTTTTGTAGACGAAACGCGCGTCTGGCGTAAATATTAAATTGTATTCCTGGTATCGATGATGAATTTATCGCACAGTTGATATGTTTCTCTTCTTTTATTTGATTGGTGGGTCGTTCCTTCTTTTACTAGATATATGATACTGAAAAATTTTACATTTCTCACATTGTATTGTCTTGTTCTTAAATGATAAGGATTATCACGAAGAATCAGATGTCACACTCATAATATTGCAATTTTACTTAGAAAATGTATAAGTTCCAATGTATTATTTCATCATTTATCTTTTGAGAAATGGATGTTGTGAAATGAGCATCAGATATTTGGTCGTTTAGTGAACCAATCAACAACATGTCGAGATTAAAAAAAATTAGGAGCTTATGCTAAAGCGACTTCTGATTTTGATTGTAGTTTTTGTATGGCAATAAAACTAATAACACCGACACTAAGAACTTATATGAATGCCTATTCGTTTTTAAGGCAATTGTTACTTCATCTTCTTTAACTAACAATACTCACACCTTTGATAGACGAAATATGATAAATGGATTGGTTGGTCTTTTCGCACAGGTTATCTTTCCCCCTCTCTTACACTAGCAAGAGTCTGATTAAAATAGACATGAGATATGTGATTTGATACTTAATTATGTAAATTTGAGGTACACATTTGCGGGTAAGATGGATAGGGAATCGTCGCGTTCAAGGTAATTTGACTATCGCGGTGCATTATCGATCCGCTTCAAGTAACGTGAAGCGAGGATCGCATTATTTATACTGGAATTGGCCAAACTTAATATTTGTGATGAAATGAAACAAACAAAAAATAAACAGATTTAACATTAGCTCTACACAATTGCAAACATATTACAAGCTTTAAAGAAAGTTTAAAAAAAAAATGACGACATTTCCCCACAAACCCTTTTTGAAAATATGGTAATATATCCTCTTTCCAAGTAGGAATAAATAAAGGTTATTTATTTCAGTATCAAATTTTATCTTTTATTGTTTATCCCTTATTTTGCTTTAAATAAAAAAAAAGTCATTTGATTATTTTATATATTAATGGAATTTTAAAGTTATTATTTATTAATTAAATGAGTTTTTAATTCTTTATCATTAACATGATTAATTTGATTTTACAAATGACAAGCTATAATGGAACCATATATTCGGCTTTTTGGGTAATTCAGCCTAATTGCGTGGTAAATATATATGATAACATCATAACATTGTCACGCATACTGGAGTTAATTTAATTAGTATTAAGTTAGTAAATCCTTTTAATGTCATCAGTAAACGTTATGATGGTGTATTTGTTTATATACAACTCTGTGGTAATGATATAAAGAATGAAGATGCGTTTTCTGTTGTTTTTTTTGTTGTTGTTGTTGCACGTCAGTGTTTCTGTTGTTGCAATGTTTTTCTCTTATAGTTGACGTGTTCCCTCGGTTTTAGTTTGTAATCCGGATTTGTTTTTTCTCAATCGATTTATGTCTTTTGAACAGCAGTATACTACTGTTGTGTTCAATTCTGATTTTTGACTATTGAACAGCGGTATACTACTATTTATAAAAAAGAAGATGTGGTATGATTGCCAATGAGACAACTATCCACAAAAGACCAAAATGACATAGACATTAACAACTATAGGTCACTGTACGACCTTCAACAATGAGCAAAGCCCATACCACATAGTCAGCTATAAAAGGCCCCGATAAGACAATGTAAAACAATTCAAACGAGAAAACTAACGGCCTTATTGCCTTTATTTATATTTGTTGTGCGTTAATAATTGTATTACTTGTTAGCACATTTTAAGTTCGAAAATTGGGAACATTTTTAAAAGAACTTTAAAAAACTCATCAGAGGTAGAAACTGGCTTTTAAGATGATATGCCAGTTTCACTTCTGACAAAACAAGTAACCGAATCGTTTTTAAAACTTAAATCTTTATTTATAAACACGCTCAAAATAACGAAATCTTGAAATAAACGATATGATCCTGTTGCCCTCGTAAATGTATATGTATTTTTGTGAAGTAGAAATTTAATAACTAATTAGAGCCGGTCTATGATTTTTCAAAAGATATTAAGACAATTTAATGTAATTGCCAGTCTTAAATATTCAATAGGTTATCAAAGGTACCAGGATTATAATTCAATACGCAAGACGCGCGTTTCGTCTCATAAGATTCATCAGTGACGCTCAGATCAAAAAAGTTATAAAGCCAAACAAGTACAAAGTTGGAGAGCATTGAGGACCCAAAATTCCAAAAAGTTGTGCCAAATACGACTAAGGTAATCTATTCCTGGGGTTATCCTTAGTTTTTCGAAAATTTCAAAATTAAAAGGCCAGGATACGTGAATGTTCTGATTGCTCAAGGTAACGTCACAGAGGCTTATAATATGAGGTAATTGTTTTCATTCTTCAAAAGGAGCCTTGGTGGCGGGATTGTATACACGTGCTTTTTATATTGTCATCCCCGAGGTTTGCCAATTTCCCCTTGCGATCGCGGGCGCTGGTCAGTGGTTCACTCCGACTTCCTATACAAATTAAAGCGTGCCACCACAATGTAGCAAACAGTGACGAAATCGGCGTTAAATACACAAGCCAATTAACTTTCGTTTAAATTACCATCATTCGGTCGGTATCGATATTATTTGATTGTTGTCACCAGTGGTATCATTCGACTCGTAAAAAGTGGTTTGGTTCGGACAGTATCGAAATTTGTACGTTCAAAATATCTATCTAATTTACGTTTTTGTGATAGGTTATTACCTATGAATACCTTTCAAAATATGCGTATAAGACTTTCTATGGAAAATTGTACCCTATGACATATTAAATTATAGAGTATGTGCATTTGAATTGATTTACGGATTTCCGACACTTGAGTTCCGGCATGCAAATAAATCTTTTATTAATTAGAATATTTAAAAAGTCTGTAAATTACGTAATATTTGAAACACGATAGAAATTCGATTGATAAGCGTACTTAGCTCTATCTTTGTATTTAAACATGCTTTGATTTTAGAATATTAATGGCTACTGAAACCATATCTATTTCTTATGATTATGTCAAATCATAATTTTACATTCCCTTTACCCTTTTCTTAGAAAATATCAAATCTCAGATTTTATATTAATGACAGAGCAACCGGATCATAGTCACGAAAGGGAAACAATCGACAAAGAAGTGGATGAATGCGCATCTAACTAGAACTTGAAAAAAATCTGTAATCAAACATATCTTATGAAAACTATTATTATCGTTTATGGCAGCATACGTGAAAGTTCTTAAAATAAAATGTAAAACACTAGCATTTCTAATATAGAACTGATTTGTGGTTTTGCATATCCATCATTGATTGATCATTATGGTTTGCTTCATGTTTTTTTTTAAGCAAGATACATTTATTACGGAATTTGTTTATCAAAGCAATATAAGTGTTTCTTTTAAATGTTCATGTCTAAACTCTACAAATGAAGATGAATCGAAAAGGTGTGGCGGCTGCACGAATTCACAAAACATATACAATGTAACCTGTATTATCTTGGGGACCAGAAATATGTTTGATGAAGCAGGTTGTCAGAATACTCAGGTTTTTATGCAAGGATAGTCATGTTTTGGGACTGGAAAAATGTGTCGGTTAAAGCAGGATGTTGGAATACTCAGGTGTCGGATTAGGCAGTTCACACTGTATAGTGTTTTTTTTCGTTTGCAATAACTACCTTATATTTTAGAATATATACAATTATATGATACTGACCATATCAACAGTTTTTGTCCTTGCACTTTATGATACATATATTTGAATTATCGATAGGAATTAATTTCCGTTACTTATATCGAACCACGTTTTCTATACTTTTAACGTAATGAACGACCTTTTAAATATGATCCAATGAATTCAGTATTTTAAGATCAGTCATTGCATGTTAGTTTACAAAAAACTATATAATTAGTTTTACTGGTTACTTATCATGCAAACTGGAAGAATTTTCATTACATGTTAAAAGAGATTTAGATAAATCGAAGTTTAGAATATTGATACACGATAAACTTTACATTTGATCAAGAAAAAGCAACGGAGTTCAAAAGATTTAGGCCGTATCTTAGTATGTGTATATATGTTACTTATCCAACCAAATCAAATGTGTCTCCTGGGAGTCCAGAACGACATTTCCAATCCGAAAAATTAGATGCGAAACTTATTATTGTTAAATAAGAACTACATTTCAATTTTTAATGATGTTTATTTTTGTTGTCTATTTACGATATAAATATATGGCCACAGTTTTGTCGGCTGTTTTTAAATATAAATTTCTTATTTTTTCTTGTACCCGAGGGCATTTTCCTTGAATCAGTTATATCAAACAATAGTAGATCATTGTATGTATCGTTCACAAGATATATTGTGTATTTGATCACTGTTTTTTGTATTTGTAATTAATGTGCGTACTTTTACTTTCAAACTTGTATTATGTTGTTTCGTTAATAGTTCTTTTTCGATGTTATTCAGAAAACCATATTCGATACAATAAAGTGTTGAGAGAAATACTGTAAACCTGTCAATGTTTTTTTGAGCGCATTATAAAAAAATATAGGCGTCTTTCCTGAAAACTGTAATTATATTTCATTGCATAACAGTAAACAATATTTTGAAAAACCATTTATCCGTTTTTTTGCAGGAAATCTCTTTCAAACTGTTCGAAGCTGACAAAATACTAATCAGATCATGGTCATTTTATTATTATGTTCAGTCAATATAAATGTGTTGGTATGAATTGAGCAAAATATGAAATAAAGGGTCTCAAGATAAAGAATAAAAGAAAATACCACCAACCCGTAAAAAAGAGAGAATGATTGTTACTTAATATTATGAAAAGAGACAATAAGAAAACAATTAAAAAAGGGAAAAATTGTCAACCAAATTAAAGAATGCAAAAATGCTGAATCCCCATTCAGACCCCCGTAAGTGCATAGCATCTCAAAACCTATTATGTCACATAGATTGCTTATTCTAATACCTTTATGCACTGGAAATGCATGTGAAGGTATTATAGGGATTTAAAAAAATGAAAGATTGAAAAGCAATTTGATAAACAGATGGATACAAATAATCCTCTTCAAATTGATAACATTCGATTTAATAATATATATGTCTGAGGGCAGCCATATCACAACTGAAGAACAAATTATACTTAAACTTAAGGCGACACTGAGTAGCAGTTAACCTGCACTTGTTGCATATTAACTTTTTTAAACTTTCAGTACGTTTATCTGTTGAAAGAATATACATACAAATATATGTACTACATTTTGTATATGTAATATATTTAATCAAGTTTTCAAATCATTTCACCTAAACCAGATTAACAATTTCACGTACAAATGTATACAATGATTAGCATTAAAACTCCATCATGATTACAAAGAAAATCTCGGTTTCTTGTCCAATTAGATACATTTTAATTTTGCATCGATCCTACATATTCACTCAATCGGTCTCACATAATGACATTGTTTACGGTTGTGGGATATTACTCACATGAGAGGAGGTGCTTGCTTAGCAGAAGACGTTTTCCTCGTCTACTCACTAGGTATTACTCTAATTTGACCAATAAGTTATGACGAACTATAATAAGATACTGGAATAGTGGTCAGGTCTGTGATTTTACAAATTGTGTTCTATTCCTTATTTGTAACAATTTGATAGTATGTTGATTCGATGATTGATTATGTGTTAGTTTTTAACGCTACTTTTAGCAGTCTTCGTGATATCCCTTGTTATTGATTGAAGCAACCGGAATTAAGGAAGAGACCTAACGCAGGAAACCTGGCACTACACGTCAATAAAAATCAGATTGAACGCACTTGCCACATGCGTTATTTCGAACTCACAACTTAAGTGTTAACAGGCTAGTGATTGCTGTAAATATTTTAGATTAACTGCTTTGACCAATCGGCTATCATATTTCGTGTGGATCTCTTTAGCAGGTGATGCATAGATAGTAGGTGACGCTTTATCTATAAACCGACAGAGTTTCGCCCCTATTGGAGTTTATGCAGCTTTCTCGTTTTTTTTTTTTTACCTTCATTTTTTCTTTTTATTTGAGATATGCAATTAGTTAAACACTGTTGCCTCTAATTTACTGAAATTGAAAAGACTTTAATGTAAATATTTTGCACTTAACGGTGCCAAAGAAAATGCTTAACTTATGGTGTCATTTGGAAAACAACAACGTTTGAACAATCCAGTTCTTCGCTTTGTTCGTCAAATTATTACGTGGAGAAACTAATAATAAATAAACTCGACCTTGTTGATGTGATTATTGTAGTCTGTTTATCACTATAATTTAGAATTGCGGTCTGTTTTATTTGAATAATTCATAACTGCAACTTAATTATCTAATTCACATTCATTTCAGATGTCGTTGTCAATAAAGTCTTTACAATCAAAACTACTAGTTGGTTTGATTAACAGGACTAGACTAAAAGGAATTTTATACACAAAGGCTATTACGATATTTAACAAGATAACACATTTTGATAGCTGGGTATAGTGAGAAAGTTACAAATATGCAATTCTATTAGTGGATAGCTAAGGTCCTTTACCATGTCAGGAATATGGCAGTTGTTTTAAAATAGTTCGTTTATATGTATGTTTGCGTTTGTTTGATTTTTTAGCTGTTAAGTGTTTCTGTTGTTCCGTTCTTTTTCTCTGATAAATGATGTGTTGCCCTCGGTTTTGGTTTGTGACCAGGATCCGGATTTTTTTCAGTTAAGTCAATTAATGACGTTTGAACAGCAGTCAACACTATTGCCTTTATTCATACCGGTGTAGGCAAACCTGAGTTAACCGGGTTTTATCAAGTCCAATACTTGTACTTTCCAGCCAGTACGGTTACCTATAACAGCATATGTTTTTTGGATATATTTGGCGTTTCACTTCTGCCAAAGATAAGGTGATACCAAGCAGATCTTATTTTTTGTTTATTTTGTCTATAATTAACCTGTTACATGCTCTTCAACTTCGTACTTTTTTTTGGGCCTTTTTAACATTTTTTTATGCGAGCGTCACTGATGAGTCTTTTGTAGACGAAACGCGCGTCTGGCGTATATATGAAAATTCAATCCTGGTATCTATAATGAGTTTATTATTAGCTATCACGAACAAAGTCTAGAGACTAGAAGTATGATATATATTCCGAAGAACATGTATATGAAAAGTTTAGATCAGTAAGTGGCATGCCTGCACCTTGCTTAACTATAGCATTAAAATTAATGTTTTAATCACATCATAAGAGAGAGTTGACAAGGTCCTCGAATGAAATAAAATCCACTACCGACTGTACATATACTGACTTAGTAGTTTTACCTTTCTGTACCTTTTCTACACATTTTATCAATATAGCGTGAAATTAACTCCTGTTTTACATTTTACAATATGTTTTTATAATTTCATTGAAATCATTTTACTTTATATACCATTTTGAAAGTACAAAAGTGCATTTTGTTAATTGATTTACTGCTGTAACGAGCCGTATCAATTTAATATATTCACAGGAGTGTTTATAGTAGAAGTAAAACAGTAGGATGAAATTGTCATTACGCCTATTTTCCATTCTTCATTTTTGTATCACTATTTGTTATTTGCATTTTAAATGGATAAGCAGTGTAAGCGTTGTGCGAGACACATTGTAACAAAACACATTTCAGATACATTTTTTTAATAATTCTGAATGTAAACAGATAGATTACTGTTCGACAACATTTTAACATTCAATATAAACCACGCGTTTGAAATTTTATAATCATTTTCATTGGATGAGCACGTTTGGTCATACTTTCACAATGGGCCGCGGTGGCCGAGTGGTCTAAGTAGTACTACTACTGTTATCACTAGCCAGTCAACACTGAGGTTGTCAGTTCCAACCCCGCTCGTGTGGCTGCACTCAACTCCAAACATAATTGACTAGGATTGTCAGTTTTCCTATCGAAGGTCGGTGGTTTTCTTCCAGCACTCCGGTTTCCTCCACCAATAAAATCTGACCTTCACGAAATAGTCCAACAGCACTGCTTAAAAGTGGCGTTAAATCACCAAAAATCAAAATCATATTTTCACATTAGGCAGTATAACTTAGATGAATTAGGTACGTCAGTTCGGTCGTTCAAAATTTATAAAGTTTAACATACTGCAACGTCAATTGTAAATGACGACAATACATGTAAATCCTGTGTATCGTGAAATGATAGTGTCGACCTCTCTGTGTGTTAAAAAAAACTGTAACAGATTAACGAGGAGTACTTTTTATCTTAATATAAAAAGTAAAAATAACAAAAATACAAAACTCCAAGGAAATTGAAAACGGAAAGTTCCTTGTAAATAAACTCATCATAGATACCAGGATTAAATTTTGTATTTACGCCAGACGCTCGTTTCGTCTACAAAAGACTCAACAGTGGCGCTCGAATTCAAAGTAGTTGAGAACATGATGAAAGGCAAAATGTCTGTCCATATCAAATTAATCATTTTTTTCTATGGTGTTGTATCCGCCAACTATACAGATTGACCTACAGAATAGATTAATAAAATTTTCTTCGTTCTGGATATTCAGGAGATGTTTGTCATTAAGCGTTGAACAAGAACAAAAAAATCTAAATTTTCACCGGTATTATGTCTGTTTGTTTTGTTCACACACAGTTGTCAATAAAATGGAATTTTATGCAACTGTTATACAAGTGAAAGGTTTAGATAACAATTAAACCATGTTAAATCTATAATTTAAACATGAGAAAATGCATGTACCATGTCAGGAATATGTCAGTTGTTATCCATTCGTTTGATGTGTTTGAGCTTTTGATTTGTTAAGACACTTTCCGTTTAGAATTTTACTCAAAATTGGGTAGTTTTGTTATTTTACGTTTTTTTATGTGAGTATTTTGAGGTTATTTAATGTTGTATTATGCACTTAAGTTTTTTTTTTTAATTCTTTTGAGGCAGGTTGATGTTCGATGTAAGTATCATTCATAGAAACCATTTTGAAATTCTTTTTTGATTTGTTGACTACTTTTGTGGATTGCCTTTATAAGATAGTTGTTTTGTTCTTTCATGAAACAATAAACTTTCACTCTTGAGGTCAATCGTTTGTATTATTCACTATAAGTTAAATACTGCAATGCGACATGAGCTTTAATCAGGGAACTTCTATAATTTAAGAAAAAGAGATGAAGTGCCGGAGCATTTATGAATAGAGTTTGTTAAACCTTTGTTGATGGTAAATGATTTTGAAGAGATTGTCTGTCAATTAAAATAGAATCAGTTATGTATAGGAACTGACATCTTCAAGTGACAAAACAAGTTATCAGTTGGCTGCATGCCCTTTAGGAAATATTGAATGTTATTTGATACGGATTAAGATTGATAAATAATCAACGAAAGAACTGTTGATTTTTCAGAGCATCTATGTTCATCAACGAATTTGAATGGGTTTGTTTTGCTCAGACTTTAGAATTCTGTGTAGTGTTTTTAAAAATGGTCCAATAGTGGTTTCGTGGTTTTTTATATGGTCAGGATGATATCGGTTGTTCTAGATAACATATATGTACTACAATTCAGACACAAGTGGCATTAGACGATTTCGGTTATTCTGTGCATTCTCCTTTCGTCTCCGATCAATATCTTTGGGTATTATACTAATTTGGCTTCTCTTACTTTCAGATTTGATCAAAAACCATGCTAATGATCATTTCACATAAATATGTCCTTAACACTGAATTTGCTTTAATTTTGTTTTTACATAATATGAAATAAAAAGGTTAACCAACAAATCACCCATTCTCAGTCAACGAAATCTTATATGTTCAAAGTAATGAGAAACTAAAATTAGATTATTAACTGAATATTATTAGAAACGGATAAGGCTTTGTTTATATAACGTCTGTTCACGTTAAACAAGATTAGTGTTGGGTTCTTTGTTAAATTAAGGATGGTTATGAAGTTCTAAAAGTGATAACATAGCTAGTTAGTAACCTAATTTAAGATGTCCTTTCTGATAGATTACTTAATTACATTCGTTTTGTTGATTGAAAAATTCATTCATATACAATATGTAGATTGACTATTGACCTTCATGCTTGTAAGATGATTTTTTCCCCGTCAAAGCAACTAAAGAAATGTATGAGCTAAACAAGATTTTGTTTTGTTGATTGACACGTTCATTCATATAAAGTATTCTAATAGACTATTGTCATTTCTGCTTATAAGCTTACTCTATTTTCCGTCAAGGCTTATTTTTTTTAACAATATTAGAAATGTTATTCTGAGTAAAAAAAAATGCATACTAGATTCTGTTTTGATAATTGAAAAAGAGGGACGAAAGATACCAGAGGGACAGTCAAACTCATAAATCGAAAATAAACTGACAACGCCATGGCTAAAAATGAAAAGAACAAACAGACAATATATTTGATATACTATTGACCTTAATTTTTATCAGTTGAATCTTTTTAGCTAACGCTTACTTTTTACATTATAAGAAATGTTTCGGCTTAACTACATTTTTGTGTTTGTTGATTGAAAAATTCGTGCGTATACAGTTTATTGATAGACTATTATATTGCCCTTAATGCTTAACAGATGACTCTTTTTGCCGTAAAAGCTTTTTTTTACAATATCAGAAATGTTTTAGCTGTCCAAGAATTTGTGTTCTGGATTGCAAAATTCATTCATATACAATAGGCTGATAGACAATTGACCTAAATATAAAAAAGAAGATGTGGTATGATTTCCAATGAGACAACTATCCACAAAAGACCAAAATGACACAGACATTAACAACTATAGGTCACCGTACGGCCTTCAACAATGAGCAAAGCCCATACCGCATAGTCAGCTATAAAATGCTCCGATAAGACAATGTAAAACAATTCAAACGAGAAAACTAACGGCCTTATTTATGTAAAAAAATTGAATGTCTATAAGATGACTTTTTTTCGTCAAAGCAACATATGGAAATTAACTCATCAAAGATACCAGGATTAAAATTTTGTATATACGACATACGTGCGTTTCGTCTACAAAGGACTCATCAGTGACACTGGATTCTACAAAAGTGAGAAAGGCCAAAAAGATGTTAGTGAAAGAACATTGATTGTATGAGCTAAACTAGATTCTGTTTTGTTGATTGTAAAAAGCTTTCAAATGGTTTACTTTTTTTTTAAATTGTTATTTGGATGGAGAGTTGTCTCATTGGCACTCACACCACATCTTCCTATATCTCAATAGAGTATGTTTAGAGACTGTTGATCCGAGGGGACGTTTTGCTGGTGATATTGCAAGTTCTGTGTAAGATGTAATAAGCAGATCATGTTTTTATTGTGTTACAGTCTACATACATATTTACGCATTTAACATTATGTGATTATGTGAAAGAAACGATTTCTGTTTGATATTTAGGTCTGATAAATGCTTACTCTGAATTTAATTTCAAAATATAATATAGTTTTTATTCTTATAAGAACCAGAAAGACAAAGGTTTGAAACATCGATAGGAATACTAAACTGTCAAGAACTACTTGATTAAACACAATTGTTATTCGAGCACCTAACCATACTTAAACATTTTAAAAAGTTTAGTATATTATTCTGTTTGTACTTTACACAAAATAATGACACGGAAGTATTGTCAAAGTAGCCAGTTAAAATGTTTTTTTTATAGATATCCATTAAAATTGCCTCAATATGACATTCTTAAAAGAGGCAATTGAAAGCATATTCGAAGATACTTAATATGTTATCAATGAATATGTACACATATAAATAAACTCATCATAGATACCAGGATTGAATTTTTTATATTTACGCCGGACGCATATATTCGAAAGATATATTTGGTACCTATGACAAGGTATGTAATTGTGGTTTATAGATAAATATCAAAGCAAGCATGGGAATTCATGACCGTTCATAAACCCCCTCGTCGTTATTGTTCAGTAGTAGCGTTTGGTATTTATGTGATGAAAAGTCGTTCTTTTGACAAAAAGTCGTAAGACATAAATAAATCGATTCAAAGCTATACTGAAATGTAAATAAGGCTTTTTTGCGAAATCAGTTGCTGACTATTATTGACAAACGTAGAGTGATCGTTGAACTCTAGATGTCTACATGTGGATCATAGGTGTCTGCATGTTGATCATAGATGTCTACATGTGGATCATAGATGTCTGCATGTTGACCGAGATACATCTATATGTTGAGCTGTTGATTATGTGGTTGTATTTCTAACCTCTTCCTTAATTTATGCAAGGAAGCACCAGCTATTTTGATGTTACAGCTATCTTCAATCAAATTTAATTCTAAAACTTTGCTGTTATTACGTTGGTAAACCTGGAGAGTTGTCAATCGTACAACATTTTCTTTTTTATAAATAACATTATTCACCAGAGACTGCAGACATCCTTATATAATAAAACAACTAAGTTTCCACGTTATGTAATTTTTATGCTCTGGAAACCAAAAAAGTATTCGCCATATTTATTTACTTAAGGGAAACAGATTACTTCTTTCAACATCATTTTAATAATGTATTCATATATTTACATGCATATTGTATATCGAATGTCTCGCGGTAGCTCATAAAATATGTTTCCAATAGCGCGAGTTGTTATGCCATAGCTTCATTAGTTCATTATTGTCAGGTTATTAAGGACTCATCTTTATGACAGATGACAGCATTAACTTCACTATAAGTAATATCGTGCAAGAGTGTCCCTTGTGTTTACTGTTAACATATTACAGTTGACTCACTCCCAGAGAAAGATTGCTTTGACGGTAAAATTATTGTTTCAGAAACTAATCAGTCAAGATTATGTTCAGTTATAAGCTGCAATGTGCGTGTTCAATAAATGTCGTACTGTATACACACCTACATATAGTGATAATAAAGCGACTCTGACATATTTACATGTAGCAGTAGACTCTCACCCTGCATACACATGTTCGTAACTATGTATTGCGTGTTTTGTATATATGTAAAAAAAAGTTACAAAGTTACAGTAACATTTTGTGTCACAAGTAGCAACTCAAGTTTATACAATATACAAACAGCTTATAACAGTGATGACACATAGAGTGTCAAACATTGCTTTTTTAATTTACTTTGTAACTGTCGTTCAAATTCTCTTACGTGTACAGGATAGAATATAAAATCATATATCGTGTCATATAACTTCGTTAGATTATGTTTTGTTTTGGTTTTGTTGTTTTGTTTTGTTCTAGAAAAGATGTATAAATACTTTCATCTTTATGATAATCATGTAATCTTGATCTACAGCGTGTGTTATTTATGTAACGTTTTATTTTTCTGTCATTTCAGAAGATCAAAAGATTTTAAAGTTTTTTGGGATTAATTCAACAACCTCCGAATTTTCTGTTTTGTCACCATTAGACTTTGAATTAAAAATTAACTGGAACTTAAAAGTAATATGTCAGCTGACACAAGGAAAGACAAGTAGAAACTATACTGCCAACTTAAATGTTATAGTTCAAGATCAGAATGACAGTCCGCCACTTTTTCAAGACGGATCAAATCAAATCAAATCAGTTCTTGTGACAAACGACAAAAAGGTATATTTCTTAATATCGACATATCATTAAATTATATTGAGTTTAAGAATACCATTGAAAGTACAATTACAGATTAGTGCAGGTATTTGTACTTTTCACCACACGATAAGATTCAAGGATTATTGTCTAAGGGTTTGACATGTCTTCCACAGAGCTGCCTTTAATGTCGACTACAAATCCTCTCAATTTCCCCAGGATGGTATTTTAAAACAAATGTTTAAAATTGAAAAAAATGCCTTTCAGCGTGCATTCAAACTCTATGATCTTGAAATTAAAAACATCTTTTGAAACACATTATAAAGACAAAGCTTATAAAGCACACTAATCGCATGTTGCGAGATCATCGGACGACAAAAATACAAATGTTTTGTTGGACATTAATTGTGTGATAAAAATAAAATTGATATTTTCAAATGAGTATAATCTTATAATATTAACAATAATGGTTACTTTCATTAAATATGAACAATTATTTTTATGTTTCCTGCAGTTAAGATATCACTTGATTATTTAGATTTCATTGAAATCTTGATTTAAATACAATGTTAAAAACTTTCCCATACCCTTTCCAGAAATCCCTTAAAATTTCATGCGGGATCTATGTCCCAACTATCTGAGCAAAATATTAATAGAAGGTAGTGATGATTTGTCTGATGATACTAATTTAGAGTTGTTTGAGTGTGTGTTTCGATTTATTAAATCTTCGAACAGATTTTCTCGATAGCTTAAAAACTTTTTTTGACCTGATTGTGCTCAAAATTGTCTTTCCATAATCACTATTTTATATTACTGAATCATACATGTTTGTTAATTCGTGTGCATGTGAGTAAGAATGAGCGAGTGATTGGATGGGTGTGTAGTATTTGTATGTTTTGTCCTGTACATATTGTCTTGTCTTGTGTTTAACATGTTTGTATTCAAAACTTTGATAATTGTGAATCTGTATATATCTATGTTGAGGAGATCCACGCGTAGCCTCTGGCTGTTGGCAATCCTCTTTAAATAAATAAAGAATTAAATTAAAAAATTTCATGGCATCATTATTGTACTTTCAAAATGAAAACATAAGTATAAAAAGTCAAACATCATTCCAGTCTTTGTGATTTTGTTGATTTCTTGAATATTTTGATGTTAGTTTTCAATTCCTTGTTCATCAGCAATTTATTTTATCAGGTAATTTTACGAAACGTTTTGAATTAGTTTCAGAAATATTCTCAACCCATTTCTCTAATATCAGTCTATTGTGACTTAACCAAATTCTAAAATGCCAGTCTATTGTTACTTAACCAAATTCTCAAATGCCAGTCTATTGTTCTAATTGTAAAGGGTAACACAATTAAAACAAAATGAATATGTCAGAACGTGAATAAGTACTAGTTTGAAAATGTTTGAGTGAACCGTGTGATATTTGATTTGATAATGCAGACAATTTAACTGAGTTGCCAATCTGCATTTTATGTCTATACTCCAAGCAATTAATTGCACAATGCTTAAATATTTCTATTCTAATCAGAATAACCTATTTAGTGAAATAAAGAGATGTTGTATGATTGACAATGAGACAACTACATGAACCCACCAAAGACCTAATGACCTAAAGCATCCATCCATCCATTTTAATGACGTGGATGTAACCAACTATATGTAACTGTATGTTCTTCAGCAATGAGCAAAACCCATTCCGTATAGTCAGCTATGAAGGGCACCGACATATGATATAGAGTTAAACAATCCAAAGTTACTTTCTTAAGAAAAATAATGCTCACATTCACATATTCTGAAGCAAAGTGGAAATTATTAAAAGAAATTAAACGCTAGTATGTTCATCAAGTTAGGAAAGATGCCAGTTGTTTGCGTATTCAAGTAAAGATTCCCAAAATTTCAATAAAAAGGCGCTCAGGTTTTTTTCCTATAATCTAGAAATGTTAACTGGTATATTAAACCTAGTAAATGTCTGTTTAATAAAATAGCTATCAAATAGTCAAGTTATTATCCACCAATTGAACGTAAAATCATTTCAGTTGAAAAAGTACATTTAATCTCACATTATCGAATATCCTATAATTTACGATTTTTATTATGTGTCAACACATGATATGACAACAAACCGGATGTAACGATTAAAAATAATGCGGGAAAACATTTGCTCATGGTGTGAAAGCAGTAAAATAGTCTTCCATTTCATAATGACATTGATTTTTTCACAAAAATAATATATGAAGATAGTTATAATTTCATAATTGATTAAGTTTACATCTGAGCAAAGTATGAACATTGAGAGGCGTGCTGTGATATATGATGCAACTTCCGGTGGTATGACGTAGGTGAATGTTATATACAATCAAAATAAACCCCATCAAGTTTTATAGGTCGTTACAATAAACTTGCATCTTCATTATCATTTTTAGAGGACTATATGTACTTTTAGATCTACATTGAATTTTTTTAGACTTTAAATTTTTCATTTTCATATATGTACAATGCACTCAATAACCTAATTAATCTTTAAATCCTGTCCTGCCTCCATGCCGATTGTGATGTTGTCGTCGCAGGTAGATCAACAAACAATAGTTCTTGTGTGTAAATGCTTGATGAAGGAATTAGGTATTGGCCTAAAATAGTAAAATGCCCTAATATCTTGTTTTAGGAAGGAATACATTATTCTATCGAAATAGACACTCTGATTAAAACAAAAGATAAACTGAAACTGACTTTATCGTGATGCTAGATTTCTTGATTGAGAACATATTTGTTGTACTTTGGGAGCTAAGTTTTTTTTAAATATTCGGCACTCCCATGAGAACCAGCTGTGGTCTTCTACTTTCATATTAGATTAACTCCAAACAAAAGCTTAATTCCTATGAGAAATAAAAAGAAGCATTTATATGACTATCATTAAATATCTGCAAGCTCCGCTACATGTATATATATGATTTTTCTCAACTTTGTTTTTACAGAGAATTGAAGTTATCGTGACAGATAAAGATGATTTTGACTGTGCAAAGTTTTCTGTACAAGTTTTTGGAGACTCTCTGGGCATATGTCACGCTATATCACCACTTGGTTTCCGGGTACCAAACGTTACAATTTGTAGATTAAGTAAGTGTATCTGTGATTTGAATAACAGTTTGCATAATGATAAAGAGGTCAACGAGTACTGTAAATTCAGAAATTATTGCGATGTTTTTTATTATTGCAAAAAATGCGACAGGGTTATAATCACAATAATCTAAATTCGCATTTTAAATTTTTCTACATGAATTAAACAAGGTTTTTTTGCGATATCGCAAAAATTAAAATAGCATTTGTAATAATAAATGCACGCAATAAGTTCCGAATTTACAGTATTCAATAATTAATGCATTTTTCTTTAACTAGATGTCAGAATAAACAAAAACGTTACCTGAATAAATAAAAGGTGAAGCTTAAATTGAAATAGTATAGGAATGCAATATTAACCATAATGTAAGACAATGTCGTACTTGGAAATAGGATGCCCATGTAATGCTTAACAATTTAATGTTGAAATCGTAGGTCAATACGATCTGACAGACAGCCGAAGTAAAGTTTTAAGCACTTCGGTGTTTATATGAATATCAATTATATGATCACTTTTATAATTTCCTTTTACAAAACTTTGATTTTTTTCGAAAAACTGAGGATTTTCTCATCCCATTAATAGAATACCTTAGCCGTATTTGGCATCATTGTTTTGAATTTTGGGTCCTCAATGCTCTTCATCTTTGTACTTGTTTGGCTTTATAACTATTTTATTTGAGCGTCACTGATGATATAAAAAGAAGATGTGGTACGATTGCCAATGAGACACCTGTCCACAACAGACCAAAATGACACAGACATTAACAACTATAGGTCACCGTACGCCCTTCAACAATGAGCAAAGCCCATACCGCATAGTCAGCTTTAAAATGCCTCATTATAACAATGTAAAACAATTCAAACGAGAAAACTAACGGCCTTATTTATATATAAAAAAAATGAACTAAAAACAAATATGTAACACATAAACAAACGACAACCATTGAATTACAGGCTCCTGATTTGGGACAGGCACATATTTGAATAATTTGGCGGGGTTAAACATGTTAGCGGGATCCCAACCCTCCCCTAGCCTTGGACAGTGGTGTAACAGTACAACATAAGAACGAACTATAAAAATCAGTTGAAAAGGGCTTAACTCATTAGATGGACAAAAATAGGAACAAATCTTTGAGTACTTGTACTTATCTGACAGCTACATGTAGTTCAAAGCCTCTAGCAACTAATAAAAAAATCATGATCTAAAACTTTTAATATGATTTCATTTGACATGGGTATACGATGCCTTCTCGTTGGGCGTCACTGATGAGTCTTGTTTATTAAATTATAATCCTGGTACCTTTGATAAATAATTAAACTTCACATGCTATCGTAGCTGTTTAGTTCAAATACACTCATCGCAGATACCAGAATTATTTTTTTTTAATAGCGTCTGACGCGGGTTTCGTTTTCAAAAGACTTTTCGGTGACGCCCAAAGAGAGGGCATCGTGTACTCATGTCAAATGAAATCATATTAAAAGGTTTAGTCTTAGATGCATGATTTTTTTTTTTGGAATTAGTTTGTTTATTCCAAGGTTTTCATTGCTTTATTGTCACCTGTGAACACAATAACCACTTTAATATCTGAAAAATAAGACTAATAAAAACTGGATTTACTATATCCGAATCATCTTAACTATAAGGAAAATGTGAGATATCTGACAAATTAATTTGTCTTGGGTGTGATATACGTAGCAAAATGCATCGTAAACATCTATCAACCAAAGTGTTAACTAGTATACTAAAGATGTAATTCTGTAGTTAACATCGACTTATTGATAATGTCCACTTTTAATTCCAGTCGTTAACATTAATAATACCAGGCCTAAAGTACCACTTCCGGAGGATTACACGTGTAATGTTGCTTTTATCGATGAAGGATATATGCTGTCATCAAATGAGACAAGATCTGATAGAGTAAGTTCTATATGCGATTATCTTCCGGAAAGAAAGTTGAGCTACCCGGAAAAGCTAATAGTTCGCTAAAAGAAAGTAAATAAAACAAGTAGTAAAAACGTTGTGCTGAGTTAAATTGATGTTGATGTTGACGTCATTCCCGGTATATGATTTTTGTCATTGATTCAACGTTATATGATTTACAATTCATTGACGAATCGAACAAATTTTTAAAGTAAACAACAACGGACATTTTGTATTTGTGTAGATTTAAAAATAAAATAAAACAAACCTGAATCCGATCATCTGAAACATGTATCGTTATTTAGAACAAAAACAAGGAAACAAACACAAAACATAACAAATCAAAAAGGAAGATAACAACAAAGACAACAAAACATTCAAATTGATTAACTTAAAATGACAATAAAATGAAAGTAAAATGAACACACTATATTATGTACTTGAAAAACTGCAACAAGAACACAGATATAATCCACGATTATATAATTTGGACTTCATGGGTGAGTACATGAAGCAAAACTCATACATCAGGGTAATGACGGAGAACGACTAAATTCTATAACACTAGAAATTTTGTTGACCGACATAGTGTATCTGTTTCAATTCACGAGAGTAATTTTTTTTTCCAGAGCTCACGCATTTGTTATTTATGAAGGTAGCTAATACCTCTTCCTAGTTTGTATATTTAAAATAAGTTTATAGCATACGTTTATCGAACATCGGTTTAATACTGCTGCGTGTTATTTATTGAAGAATACAAGAGACACACAGGCATAGTAACCTTGCAGTTATATTTTATTAAGATATACGACATAAGTTGAATACAGGATGTATCATTTATTTTATAGGTAATTTTAGAATTACGTTGGCAGAAAGGTACAAAGGCAGTCAACGATAATAGCAAAATGATTCAGCTGCGAATAAATAGAAGTGCAAGTCAGTTTACTCAGGTACGATTTTTTTTAAAAGTTATTATATTAGCTTTGTTTATAAAAGAGGGACGAAAGATACCAAAGGGACAGTCAAACTCATAAATCTAAAACAAACTGAAAACGCAATTTTCTTGTTTATTACTTTGAATTAAAAGAATCTTATTTAGTAATTTGAACATTCCTTTTTTCATTTTGTAAATTTAAAAGGATATTGTCGGTCAAAACTATAGAAACTTTCTGACACCAATACAACCAGGAGTTAACATAAAGGATGTGATATGCTTGTCAATGAATCAGCTACTCATCTAAGACTAACGGAATGAACGGAAAATATGCTGGTGGAAATTTGCAGGTCTATGTGGTACTTTCCTTTACAATTATCAATTTTATATGCTTGAACAGATCCGATTGATTGAATTTATTTTTACAAATACTTTGTTCTTCAAACCGGATTTGTTATGTCTGTTGTTCAGTGATATTAAACATTGGAAAATGTCCCGGAAGCTCATTTTACCATCTGAACTGTGTATATATAAATATTTTATCAGGTCAATTACTCTGAATTTTTCTTAAATTTAATTAGTTATCATTTAAACTTCAAATGAAACATACACAGGATACAGGAAAATGTTTTTCCTTTGAGTAATGGACAACACTACTCGATGATCGATAAAATAGAATATTTAAAAATAAAAACAGTTATAAAAAGGATTTAATGGTCTCGCCAGGGGTTAAATTCACAAGACACGCTGTGGTCGTGACACTGTTAAATACAAAACCATCTGACATTTTCTGTCGTGGAAAACATGTCTTCAGTTTAACTCTAAAACACACTACTGTGGTATGTTATTCGTTGTACTTATGCGAAACAATTTTATTTTCAATTAATAAAATGTATGCTCATTGCAGGTGTACAAGTTTCCTGAACATATTAATAAGACTGTATATGTAATGAATCCACCAAAACATGCCTTTGATATAACAAGTGGTATAGTCTATGTTTCTAATGCGGATACGTTACGACAGAGTGATATTGGTGTTAAAGTCACTGTTATCTCACATCCGGATAACTTCCAAACAGATTTGTTTATCTCTGTTATAGGACAATATCATGTCTTGAAGACTGATAAGCCTTGTAGTGAGTATAAACGTTTTCTGTAAATGCTGTCAAGGTACATGTTCATTAATTTGATCATGTATTTGACAAATTCTAATTAAATATTTATCAAAATATGTAAACTAGCACACACAAATACAAACCAAGGTGAATGTCTGAAGTTAATACCAAGGTTTATGAGTTTAAATCCTTTGAAATTTAGTGCAATACCAAACATAATATGACAAACAACCTTGCTTATAAATATGAAATATTCAACACCTCATTTCATAAAAAAAAATAATCGAATCGAAAGGAAAGGGAAACAACATTAAATGAAACCGTTTTTTCTTGGCTTCTTGGCTTTGTACATGAAACATTTAACATGAATTTTAGTTTTTGAATATATCAATTTCAAATATAATAATAAGTGATTTTTTATAGATGAGTCTTGTTCCCGCTTTATGTATAAGCAATATTGTGAAACTGGTTGTGGCCTTGGTGCACCAAACGGGAAATGTGTCTGGCGTCAAGGAAATGATGGAGGTGGTCTTGAATCTAAATATTCAACATGTACTCCAGATTTACATACGTGTCCTGATCAAGTCTGTGACCCCTTAGAAAGGGCTTTTCATTTATTGTGTCCACAAGATTGTACAAGTAAGACAACTATTCGTTATTGTCTACATTTTCAATATATGAATTACAAACGTGACCAACAAACATATTAGAAAAGTGCTATGAAGTATCCATGTTTGTTTTCGACCTGAATTATATCAAATACTGTTGTTAGTGAAGGAAATATTGGAAAACAATTAAATAATGAAAGCTTTAGTTAGTAGAAAACTGTCATAATATCGTTGATGTATATTCTAAAGATTTCTTTAGTATGGAATATAATTAAACATAATAAAGATTGTCAACATTTGAACTAAATGATTTGCAGTCTCGAAACATGTGATTTATGTACAACCAATTATTTGACTATAGATATTATGCAAATAAGGAGATTAAGATCGTTCTAATTCGTGACTAGCATATTTGGAAACATTTACACGAGCTACATTGAAATGGAAACAAAACACAATAGTTCTAATGTTTGTGACGTCAATTATAAAATGAAAACAACACGTTATAAAATGTCATGCGTCCGAAGCGCTTTTCTAGATTAAACTTCATCAAGGACGCTCAAAGCCGAATTTTGAATAGCCAATGATGTATATGGACCGAACACTTGGCGATTTATAAACAACATGAACAAAAAAAAAGCAAAATTGCAGTGTTTTAATCTATTTGAATTCATATATAGTTTTATTTTATAGCTGAAGCTGTTGGAATTGTGAAGCAGGACCCCCTGACAGGGCGAGGTATTTTACAAGCTACTGGACCTTGTTGGTGTGATTATAACGGGAAATGTTCTTGCTTTGAACCCCCTCCTTTCAAGTCAACTACGCCACTTTCGGTCATATACAAACCTGGCGTACATAATAGTAGTACAAAAGATAGGAACCAAACCATAGAAAATGTTAGGGTTGATCCAGTTTTGGATGGTAGGTATTTTCATGGTGGCATCGACAGTCTGATATATATTATTTTTCTATCTAGTTTGCCGTACCTAACTTAAAATATTTTATATATGATAATATAAAAGAATATACAGTTAAAACTTTTAATCTAATGAGTAAAAGTTTGAAAATTCAAAATGAATACATACAGGAACGAATGATAAAGAGATTGGCTGTGTTGGATTTCAATTTCGTTAAACGAGTTTATCAATTAGTTGATCACCTGTTTTGAAAATCTTGTTCCATCATATTTCTTAAACATTATGAGAAATTAAAAAAACAACAAATAAAATTGTGAATGGAAATGGGGAATATGTCAAAGATACAACAATCCGACCAAAGAGCAGATAACAGCTGAAGGACACCAATAGGTCTTCAACGCAGTAAGAAAATCCCACAGTCAGCTAGCTTTTAAATAGGAGTAAAACAAACTACAACGGATAGAGGCTCCTTGCTTTGGACAGGCGCAAAAATGCGGTAATTGTCGAAAGGACTCGTCTTTATTTACCTTTCATTTACCATTCTTATGTTTAATAACTGATATTTCCTTCTTATTAGATAAATGTATTATCATAAAATTCATATAATGTCATAAATCTGTCAATCTTTTGCAGACAAACTTAATAACAGTGATCATACTATCTGTGATATAGACTGTAAAATTACAATAGCAACGATATGTGGATGCATCAGCGCGCTTGCATGCTTGTTTGTTCTTGTATGGAAAACAAGAAGATTTAAGTGCCAGAGGAATAAAACACTCAAACATGTCGGAAGTGTCGCATCAATGTCTGTTATACCATCGGACTATTTTGACGATAGGGATTACAGGACACAACACTCTTCCCCACAGTATGGTCCATATTACAAAGAGTCGTACAATAGCAGCGTGGTAATATTTTTAACATATCACGCTTTTTGTTTCTTGATCAAAATGTCAATGTCAGCTCCTAAAAGTTGGTTGAAAGCATGCACAAATGAACATGACAAATTGACCGTTTCTAAAATTATAAACGCCAGAAACGGGTTACGTCTATCAAAAGACTCATCAGGGACGCTCGAAAAAGTAAAAAGCAAAATAAAGAACAATTTTGAAACGCATTGAAAACCAAAAGATCCAAATAGTTTCGCTAAATACAGTTAATCAAAGATCTTGGGTTTATATTGGTATCTCGAGTTGATATGGATGTGTTATTTAAAAAAGATATATAATATTCTCTATATATTGGATATGTCATATATTCATAATATATTATCTAAGAATTTTATTCGCCTTTTTTTGCTCTTTTTGTTCTAAGTTTTTTTATAAATTTTAATGAACACCTGATTCTATGACATAAACTACATTTGATATTGTTTAATGATATTTTCCGTGGTTTTAATGAAATCAGATGTCTTAAATTATGATGTGATTCTGTGTAAAATTAAAAAAAATAACATGATCATAGATCACGACGTTGAAATTTATTGACTTTTTCTTTACACCTTTTAACCCTTAAAGGATAGGAAACATTCTCTGTTTTGTTTTACTTTATTTGTGGCAAGTTTATAAAAAAGGTTAAAGTGAAGATAACAATACGAATTAACTCACTGAAAAGCTTTTTTTTCATATATAAACTGGAATATGAAGGGCGCAAACATTACCTTTCGTCGAGATAATGCTTGACAAATAAAATATATTTGCATTTTCTAAGAATCCAAATTATACGAAATGTTACTTTTAGTTATTGTTTTTTCAATACTAATTTGTGACCAGATTGAGTCACACATTTGGCTTGATAAATACAATGTTGAAAAAACAGGAAAGGTTTAATTTGTGCAACATTGGTTAATCCAAATGCCTTTTTTTTTTAAATTGCTGCAAAATTGTATATTCCATATCAATACTTAGATTTTTTCTTCTTTCTATTGTAGTCCCCAGAAGATGCAAAGTGGGAATTTGAGAGGGAACATCTACAATTAGACACAACTCTTGGTGAAGGAGAATTCGGGAAAGTTGTAAAAGCTAAAGCCTACAACTTAGACGGAAAACAAAATTATACTGAAGTAGCGGTAAAAATGCTCAAAAGTAAACATTTACTTATTTAAACAAATTATTTTAAATAAAAATAAAAATTTATGGATTTGTATAATAAATCATAATCTATTTGCCTGTTTATATCTTCAGTTTGTGTTCTTTCTTTGCAAATTTCTTTCTTTAATATATTCTTAATAGATCAACACTAAATTTAACACTCTGCTATAATTGGATTCTCACATTTTCAATATTATGTCATAATAAATATTTCCTATTGATATTTATTTTTCCATGAGGGTGAATTATTGCATTTAAAAATAGAAGCTAAACAATATTTTCTTTTTAAATTTTTAGATTGTGCCTCTGGGGTTGAACAACAAGCATTATGGTCGGAGTTTAATTTACTGAAAGATGTTCAACATCCTAATGTAATACGATTACTGGGTGCATGCACTCAAAATGGTGAGTAATTCACAAATAACAGGATACAAACACAGCAAATCGGAAGCATGATTACATAACAACGTTGCACCATCAATATACAAACACAGCAAATCGGAAGTATGATTACATAACAATATACAATTATCGGATACTCAACTATAATCAAGATTTCAAAATTGTAAACATCTTTGATGAGCTTTTTAAACTCAGTAAATTTGTATAAACATTTCAAGATTGAATGTTTTTCCTTTAGTAACATTGGATTTTGCGCAGACTCTAAAAATATAATAGGGCAAACCGGCGCAGGGTAAAATAAAAAGTGATGGAAGTGCAATATAAGTAGGCGGAGTTAAACCTGTATATAGGTAAATATGATTATTTAATAATTTTAAATAAACTTAAAATACTATGTATAAAAGTTCAGCTCTGCCTTTTCATATTGATTTCGGATGTCGGTCTTGCTTTAGCAACCATTAAAACACACACAGCAAGCAACCAAACCAAACATTTAACTTGCCAGCATTAGTTAACAGCTGTAATCGTTATTTTTTCCTTTAAACAGGTCCAACATATCTGATAGTGGAGTACTGTGAACACGGATCTCTACTTAGTTACTTACGAAATTCTAGACTTGAAGAAAACGGTTATGTTAATCAGCGGTATAAACCATCAAAACATATTTCAAATCCAAAAGAACCACCCGAACTTCTCACAATTCGGGACTTGCTTTCCTTTGGTTGGCAGATTGCAAAAGGGATGAAATATCTGAGCGAAATCAAAGTAAGTCAATAATAGAGGGCAAATACGTTATGGTCATTTTAATATTGGTTTGTTTGTTTTGAGCAATTTGAGAAAAATATCTAAAAGTATTTTGTTATTGATTCTCGTCTGTTTTCTCCCTCTTTTTCAATCACGTTTGTAATTCATATATTGAAAATGTAGACAATAACGAATAGTTGGCTTACTTGTACAATCTTATTCATATTTTATCATATTTTGGAATATGTATAGTATTGGTGTCGGAATTTAGTATAACAGTCATTATTACTGAACGAGTACATTTGTTTAGGGGTCAGCTGAAGCACGCCTCCGGGTGCTCGGGTGCGGGATTTTCTCGCTGTATTGAAGACCCATCCGTGGCCTTCGGCTGCTTTCTGCTCTTTCTTTGGTCGGGTTGTTATCACTTTGACACATTCCGCATTTTTATTCTAAATTTTATCGGTGGTATTAAATGGAAAAAGTGCAAACTTCTGTTAATTAGAGAAGTAAAAATTGTATACTAAGTATGGAATCAATAATTTTGTAGTATGTTACTTATTTCAGACTATTAGACATTAAATGTATATTCTTTTATTGAAGCTTGTTCACAGAGATTTAGCAGCTAGAAATGTTCTAGTTGGTTCAGGCAAAGTGTTAAAGATATCAGACTTTGGTTTAACTAGAGATGTTTATGAAGCTGATACATATCTTAAACAAAGCAAGGTAGATACAATTCACTTTTTATCGTTTTACTAGAGCGTACATGCATATGGCTGTATATATGTTTTAAGTTTATCTTTTCTTTTTAGAACATTTTTAAATAGTGTGATATTTAGATCAAACATTAGTTATACTGAATAAATAAAAATCATAATAGTTTTACACGTTCAAATCTTTTGCACACTGAAGTGGCAAACTTTCATAAATATCTGCAGACATTTGATAAAACAAAATACGTTGTAAAAATAAACATTGTATAATACTTGAAAGTGAGAGTAAACATAACGTTTATTGAATACTGTTTTCAACACTTAAATTGCCGCTATATAGCCTCTTATGCTGAAAAGGTGTTAAGCAAACATAAATCAATCAACACTTAAAGTTAAAATATTGTTATACCCCTATGCTCATATATAACTGATTAAAAAATATACTTAAATCATGATTTTTCCAATTTAAGTTTTTTTATTGAATCAAGGAAGTTTATCATATTCGCTTTGTTTAATGTGTGTACTCAGATGTGATATATTTTGAGAAAAAAAAATATTTTATTTCTTAAATCTATTTTAGGGAAGGATTCCAGTAAAATGGTTAGCACCTGAGTCACTATATGCACAAATATATACCACACAAAGTGATGTGTAAGTATATACAAGTCACTATAAAAAGGTAACAGTAGTATACCGATGTTAAATAGTCATAATTTGATTACTAGTAAAAAAAAAATGGGTAACAAACTTAAGCTAAAGGAAATGCATAAAAAAAAGTGTAAATATCAAATTTAAATCAAATCCGTAAATGGAAAAGGATCGACAGGTTTATTAAAGAGGAATAAAATAGAAATATCGAAGTGAAATGCAATATGATTTACAGAAACAACAGTCATTTTAATGGATGAAAATGAGTTTGCACCGCAAAAGGTAGGCTATAATAACAATCAACAGAATAGAAAACAACAACCTACAAATACAAAATGCTGCATTATTATAACTGATGCCATATACAGGCTTACAGCCTATACCCATAGTGATAATCATATTTGCATTTATTTTTAAGATGGTCATTTGGTATTGTTTTATGGGAAGTTGTTACTCTCGGTAAGTGTAAAACGTAGAATATTTGTATCAAGATAAGATGTAATTTACAATGAAATATGAACAGTACAACAAGTAGAATGCTTCAAGCAACAAATCGATGATAATACTTCATAAAATCAAATAAGAGATTTTCTTGGCAGACTAGATGCATTGAAAATTTAAACAACAAAAAACTGAAATTCCAGGAAAATTTTGAACGGATCTCTTTTCAGATTGCAAAATTAAGAGCATTAAACGAATGAAAAACAACCGTATAGGCTTCAAATCAAGTTATTGGTCCACAAAATTGACATATAAGCACGTTTACATCCACGGTACATTGTATAACATTTACATTTTGATGTTGAGACTAACTGTCTAGGCATTTCTGACGATATTAAATCTATAATTGCTTATCAAACAAAGCACACTTTCACATCACTTTTCGATTAAATTTAATCGGATTTCAAGTTTTAAAATAAATAAATCTACTTCGTAAATTATTATATTTTGTAGAACATTTCACCAAATTTAACAATAAACCGTATATGAATTATTATACATTTAACATATGATTTATCAGCTTGGTCTTTGTTTTTTATATCAGGTGCACCGCCATATCCAGGTGTTCCACCAGAGCGTCTTTATAACCTATTATTGGCAGGCTATCGTATGGACAGACCTGAAAACTGTTCTGATGAGCTGTAAGTCAAATTAAACAGTAGTAGTTCACCCATGTTCAAATCTTATAAATCGATTAGAAAATAACAATCAGGTTACAAACATAAACTGATAGAATCGCTAGTATTCTGAATATCAAGCAAATGTAAATTTCAATTGTTTTTTTTTAATTTTCATGACATTCTCAAATAAAACTAGAATATGAAATTACATTTAGAAGAAAACCAATCCTTTTACTTCATTTGTGTAACAAAAGATTTTATTTTAGTTTTCTAATTACTTTGTAATCAGCAGAGACACGTTTTTGTCGTCTAAAATGTGATCGTCTCCACAAATAGACCCATTCTAAGATAATGTAATGTATTTTAAATAACTCCCAAATATAAACTAGAAACAATCCTATATCAAATTGCTAATTTTTCAATTTTATGGCACCATCAATTCAATTTAGGTGAAAAAGTATGTCTCATTAGATTTGTTCAGTTTGCTCATTTGTATTCTTAAAAGACAATTGTAAAGTTATAAAGCTGCAAACATGTCAAAACAACATGTTTTGCGACGGAATAGTTTTGAGTTTCTAACATAAATACAAGGTGAAATGGCATCAAGGTAATTTGTATGTTTTAAATCGAAAAACCAACTTGAGTAAAATATTTTGAACATTTTTTTCACACTGATGTGTTAAATAAAGACTTAATATTTTTATGAAAAAAAAAGAAAAAAAAATGTACTCCTATTTGTATGAATAACAAAAATATCGAACTATGAATATGAACGTAATAGTATAAAATAATGACAAGTTGTCCGAGTTTGTCATTCTTTTGGTCGGCGTTACATTTGCGCGAATTTTCCTATGTTTGCACAACAAAACACATTTCATTTCCGAAAAGATAAAATTGAAAAAAATAATAATGATAAAAAATGAAATAACATTGTCAGAATGACATTCAAGAGGGAGTTTACAATTAGAGACATTTTAAAGGAAACATCCTTGAATTTCAATACTCTTTCCGTGTAGATATATAAATTAATATGCAATGTAAGAACTGATCGCGATTGCAAAGTTTTGCTTAAGAGAAAACAATGAGCACAATCGTGAAATTAACGATCGTAAATGACAACAAATCATCCTGCTTGTTATTCTTCAGGTTAAGTTTACTACGTTTATTAAAATACGCTGTAGCAATACTCTATTTAGTGAGAGGTAAACATTAAGGTGAGTTCGGGCAAACGTCAAACCATATGTTCGCGCCAATGTAACATCTGTTCAAATTCAAATTGTGCAGTCCAAGAATATAAATGTAATAAAAATTAAATGTATTGATTATAGATATGCTGTGATGCAGAAATGTTGGAAAACAGACCCACAGGATAGACCAACATTTTCAAAACTTGCAGATATATTTGATAGAATGTTGCAGCAAAGAACGGTACTATTTAATAAATACTAGAACACACCCGTGATATCGCGGGTCCGTGACTGAATTAAAGTATATAACTATGCGCAAGCCTTATTTTAGTATTAGTACTGTCATCTGATAAAGTCATGCCGATTATAAGATACACAATTTTCTTTGCTTTCAAATCTTTCTGTTTGAACCCGTCGAACTGGAACTTATCAATTATTGGTAAAATTAATTATTTGGAAAACAAAAGGTCCTGGAATGGAGTATTTTTTAATCAACAGCATTGTCCTATATAAGTTATCAATTAAGTTGAATTCTTCATTGATTCGCTGTTTTACGTCATGCCCGCTAACAAATTGAAACTTATTTTTAGTCCAGATTTTTAGTATTCGTATTGTTATCTTAGAAAGTCTTACGGATTAAAATACTACAATAGGTAACAATTTGACAATTTAGTAGTGTCAACCCTGTGATTATGACCCGTGTATATAGCATATTAATCCTGAATACACCGTTTGGTGGTGCGCCTGTCAGATGCGGAACGTACTGTAACAGATAAGGTAATAGGTAACAGGTGATTATACTATTGATATCGGGTATCGGACTCGACCCGGAACTTCCTAATTATTGGCAATATTAATTACGTGGAAAACAAAAGGGCCTGGAGTGGTGTAATTTTTAATCTACACCTTTGTACTATATTAGTTGTATATAAAGTTGAATTCTTTGATTCGTCGTTTTTACGTGATGACGGCTGACAAATTGGACCTCGTAATTTTAGTATTATAGATATGTATATAAAGTATATACAATATCAATACCAAATAAATTATAGCACGCATACATGTGTCCATTGAACTATAATATAATAATAGAATTTCAAGATGAACTGTCTTACTTTTTTATTCAATCAAAACTGCATTTCTGTCAATTTTGCTAAGTAAACGGATTGTTTATATAAAAACTTATCGACTGGAGCTGTAAATAAATGTTATGATAGTTACATTAAATCGCCGGATGTGACGATTCCAGAGCAATGCGGATCAATTGGAGGAGCACATCTGATCATTCCTCATATTTGTTTGGACCATGCTGCTATTTTTTATATTTCAACAATAGATATTTGTCCTTTCATCTTATTGTTTTCTTCACGGTTGTCTCTCTTTAGTTATCTTTTTTTTTTTATAATTTTTTGACATTCAAAATTAAGAATAGTGAAATATCACTTGTGCTGTCACAAACATGAAAATACGGATTTTTCGTGTTATTAAAATTTGATAGAAATTATTATAATTTAAGGAATGTATCTCCCTCTGCAAAGCTCTGATTCCTTTCACGGATTTGACTATACTTTTTGGACCTTTTGGATTATAGCTCTTCATCTTTTATATAAGCTTTGGATTTCAAATTTTTTGGCCACGAGCATCACTGAAGAGACATGTATGGAAATATTCTTTATAAAGCACAAAAATGTCAGTATTCACCTCAGAAGCTAACAAAACCTTTTAATAGACTTATTAAGAAGGGATATAGTTACGATACTGTTGTCAGGTCATTAAAGATTGCATATTTTGGCGTTAATATTGATTCACTTATAGGGTCTTTGCATCGGAACTAAACACATTTATTCTTAATAAACCAGTTGTTGGTATGACACGGCTTATGTTCTTCTCATATATGTTATGATGGTATGATACTAAACCCCTCACGGGGAGGATTGTGCCTGATATTCATATGATGAAGACATAATTTTTCAATCAGTTTAATTGAGGTCCGGAGCTGGCATGTCAGCTAACTGCTAGTAGTCTGATGTTATTTATGTATTATTGTCATTTTGTTTATTTTCTTTGGTTACATCTTCTGACATCAGACTCGGACTTCTCTTGAACTGAATTTTAATGTGTGTATTGTTATACGTTTACTTTTCTACATTGGCTAGAGGTAACGGGAAAGGGTTGAGATCTCACAAACATGTTTAACCCCGCCGCATTTTTGCGCCTGTCCCAAGTCAGGAGCCTCTGGCCTTTGTTAGTTTTGTATCATTTTAACTTTTAGTTTCTTGTGTACAATTTGGAGTTTAGTATGGTGTTCATTATCACTGAACCAGTATATATTTGTTTAGGGGCCAGCTGAAGGACGCCTCCGGGTGCGAGAATTTCTCGTTGCATTGAAGACCTGTTGGTGACCTTCTGCTGTTGTCTGCTCTATGGTCGGGTTGTTGTCTCTTTGGCACATTCTCCATTTCCATTCTCAATTTTATTGTCGAAATGCGCATCTGGTGCAAGAAAATTGGTACCGTTAATTTTATTATAGACATTGTCTCTAATTACATATACGATATGCAATAATATAATACCAAACTTTTCTTGCATAGCTTTAGCCTGGTACACCCTTGAAATCAGTTACCCTCAGGGAGTTCTCATATTATACCAATCTCAGTTTTGAAAAGACTGCTTTAACTATGTAAATGAACTATAAAAAAAAACATTTGATAGAGCTTCTAAAACTTTTACAGGAGTATCTAGAACTGACGGGTGGTTTTGAAGATGATACATCAGACCTCTTTGGCAGTCGATATGCTCCATCAGTATCGGGTGAGTAAAGTGTTTAATTTGTTGAATTTAGCAGTTGTATTTTACATTTGTATCAGCGTTAATTTGATTGATTAAGGTCAGATTTTACCAAGATTTTCGCTCTATTCTCTTTTCAGAAAGTAGAACCCTATCATTACACCAAAGACATATCATTTATAACTTATATGACTAATACATCACAAAAAAACTGTTTGCTCTTGTCAGCAACAGTTGTTTGTCACAGTGAATGACTTTGAGATAACTATGACTTATTAGTATATTCTATTTTTATTTCCAAATTCTCCGTCCGTGCAGTTTAAACAGTACCAGTACTTAAGAAATGATTAAGATCTATTTTTTTTATCGCTGTCGTATTCATCGGGTCTAGATATGTTTGTATTCTATGTAATATGTTCTGTTGGTTTTTATATTATAAACCGTCAAGTACAGAAATTAAAAAATTCAAAAGTTTTCAGAAAGCCATTTTGACTTGGTTGTGCGTTATGCAATATCGGTATTACAGGATATGTTCCATTTGTTTAAAGCATAATCCCGTCCAATTTTGTTCGATTTAAACATCATCTAATTTTATCATCGAATATGTACTTACCTTGAGCAATACGTCGGGTGCCACTTGAGCACGGTATAATAAACCTTCCGGAGAAGCTGGATCAACGCAGGTTCATGGCGGCGTTCATATTGTTCTGTCTTTAGTTTTCTATGTATTTTATGTTGGTCTATATGCATTTTTCTCTATAGTTATGCTTTTATATTTAATAGCATTTTATTTGTTTTATTTTCAGGGATTTCTATACTTGGTAGTCGGCCTTTACCTGTACATTCCGAACCTACACCTATGGACAATAGGAACAGTGGAAGTTCATATCTTACGCCAGCATTAACTAACCCTATTGATACAAACACTAGATTTTCAGACTCTACGTTGTCAAAACGTGAACAAAGTGAAACTTCGGAGATGGCGTCTTTATTGATTGACAATAGAAGTAAAAACCCTTTTATTAATGAAGGTCTAGTCAGTCCCAAAGCGGAACAAACGGTTGTGTGATCTAATTTATATTGTGATGTGTACATATTGAAATTGTTTAATTGATCTAGTCATGCTTTTCTGTGATGGAGTCCATATATACATTATAACCTATATATAAATATGCAATGAACTTCAAACAAATATTTGTCTATGTAGATATTCTTATATATTATCTGAATATTTGATATGTAAAATGTATAAAATATGCTTGATGTGGTTTCTGTTATTAAGTAATTACATTGAATAGGTCATATAGGTCAAACTAAATCTCAAGGAAAAAAAAGAACATGTATTTTCATGGGTATCTGTACATACGTATTATTTGTATCATAATCAGAATTTCCTTTTGGTATGATACTAACCTTTGCCAATGGTATAACGTGTATCAAAATATATTTGATAAATTGAAGCCTTAAATTGTACATTCTGAGCGCAACTACAGTACATTGTTGGTGCAAAAGGAAGTCAATTACGGCCCAAAGTTAAAATGGTTTTATTGATAGTTTTCTGTCATTAATATTTGGTGTTATACGGTCAAATTTCCGCTTCCTGTGACACAATGCCAAACAGCATATACAATAAAACTTGTATATATATATATATAAATAATGATAATTAAATGTAATGTAAATAAATGTATTTGTCTAATGATTAAGACGATAAATATATATTATTTAATTTGATGTATACTACTTGGCTTGGGTAGCTGCTTTGTGAATTAAAAACTACAATTATTTATCAAATCAAATGTCTGTCAAGCCTTAACAGCAGCCAAAGTAAAGAAGAGTGCCATTATTTATCAAATGTGCGTTCATCATTTTCGAAATAAGGTCACAAATTGGGTACAAAAATTGCAGACAGTATATTCTGCATACATGTAACCATATTTATAACTGTCAAAACTTTTTTATTATGTCTGATAAAAGATTGTGATATTAGTTCCATGAATAGTGTGACTTAATAGAAACGGGTATGTAGATGATTAGTTCTAAAAATCATTATATTTTAGAGATTTTGGTTCTTTTTCTGGTAGTGAATATATGATGGATGATATTGGCAGTCGTTATCATATTGTGTAATAAAGATAATTGTTATTACTATATGTATTTCCAATAACTGGTCATGGCTTTAATTGCAACGCGAGAATTGACTCACGTGTAGACTTTTCCTAAATTACATTTTACATGTAAAAAATACGAAATAAAGTTGTTAGGAATTTTAAGAACAGTTTTTTTTTAAAATGAAAACCTTATTATATAAAAAATTTTGAAGCATTTCTGCTTTTCGTTTACTTAATTTCCTTCAGCCTCTTTGATTATCCCTTCACTCCATTTAAAATTCAAAGACATAAGTGGGAAAAAGAATATTAAAAACAAATGGCACTACCCTTTTAACCTCTTTGACTTTCCGATAGCATAGTTTTGATAATTTTGCATTTTAGTTTTTATTTAAACAATACTGTCTTAAGAAATCAAAATGTCTAACTCTATTTTTATACATGGTACATTTCCTTACAATTTTACGGGTATCGGTACATTCCAGTTATTTTGTTGACTATCTGTTTGAAAAAAAAAGATACCTGCTAGCAACTCGTCCAATTGTATTTATTTAATTAGGATGTAGAGAAAAAGAACTCAAGAAAAATTATTTGACATTTTGGATGAAACTAGATTAAAAATAACAATAATATCGGTACTTTTAATCCTGCATTTCCGTTTCTACAGCAGCGATAAGGCGTACATATTAATGGCTTTCATTTGTATGGAAAGATATTTTTTTCATTTTTACATCATTGTTTTCATAAATCAAGCCCACATTTGCAACATTCTCAGACAAAACAAGTTTGTTTGAATTTAGCTAAAGTTTATGCATAAATATTATCATGTATGCAAATTATTAACACAAACAAAAATCACAAACCAATCATACAGTTTATAGTGTTGTTATTTTGAGTTGTAAATTGGAATGGGTTTGCTTTACCGTGTAATGGAAATGTATATTAATATCTTACATTTGTTGTCAATGATTTGAATAAATGCAGTATTTCTGACAATTCTATCTTTTGCTTTTATTTCGCTATATTGGTGTATTAACTATTGTTCGTAGATATAAGAAGATGTGATAATGAGACGACTCTCAACGTACGGCGTTAAACTATTGTTACCCATTTCTGTATTCACTTTAATATTGTGTGTTCCAAAAAAGTGTCATTAGAGACTACGGAAGCAATCAAAAACCGCCATTCAAAGGAAAGAAGGAAAAAATACCATGGCTAAAAAGAAAAGCGACAAAAAGACAGTTTAATAGAAAACTACTAAGACAACGCAAGATTTTAAAGCAGAAACAAGAACCAGTGTGAACTATTGTATTCAAAAGAGTTTGCAATTACCGCCCTATTGCTCTATAAGCATGTTAATCATGTCGGCTAAAAGCTATACAGAGCTTATGTTTGAAATGTTCATGTAACTGACATAAAAACAAAATTGTCTATTCTATTCTCATAGCAAGTAAACATTCAGTATTAAGTTGTTCTGATTGATATTACATTTGAGGAATAGAGTGTCGGGTTTTGACAATGAAAAGTGGAATATGACGACGGTCATATGTGACATTGATATTTATCAATGGTCAATTACATCATAATGGCGATCGCAAAACGTTCGATGGAATTATTTCAACTTTAACATTGGATCCCCAAGTTTAATGGCTTTCTTGAAAAGTAGCAACTCGCTATCGTGACTGGAACCGTATAGCCTTAAACCAGCATAAAGACATATGCTCCATCCTTAAGCTTGTACCAATTCTGATTTTTCGCAAATCATGGATGCGTTTGTAAAAATTTCGCAGCGATTGCTTCCCCTTTACAGTGAACACGTTTTAACTATGTACGTGCCTTTCAGAAATCATGATAGATATTCATTTGGAAATGTATACTCCCCTTATACAAGGTTCCCCGACTTTGTGTGAATTGTTATGCCATTATGGAAATTTAACCACCGGAAATTATTTATGTTTTTGACACATCTTATTAAAATACTCATAGACCGATCGGCAAATATATGTGACAGACACATTGCAATAATGATGCAGAGTTTTTTTTCATTTTGAAAGCCTTATAAATGGTAATTACAACGATATTTGATCTGCATTAAGGGGAATACATTAAATGCTTTTAAAGAAAGGTGATATCTTTACTAATTTTAACAGACTAACAACATGTTCATAACTGCCATCTTCCTAGAGATATTAGTTAAATTGAATAAAAATGTCAAAAAGTACCTTTTACCCGACTGTGTCGGTATGGTGTGATTTATGTGGACACATATACATGTATGCATCTTGACTGTATAACAAACAAATCCTGTTTTTCTTCAAACTGCAATAGAGCATGTTGCGCATTGGTAACTTCAAGAAAAAATGTTATTTATCCTAAAATAAATTTAAAATAATTTGAAATCTGGAGAATAACAACTGAAAGAGGGTATAATTCTTTAAAATTACACGAAGCACAAACCATTGAAAATCATTGAGAAGGACTTGAACATCAAAAGAAGATAAAACCAAAACTGACATAAATACTGCGGATCTTAGAGGGACAAAAAACGTGTTTGAAGCCAAGAACAACTAATAAAAAATTATTTTATCCTAGACAAAACTATACTCATAACGTGCAAACTGGCAAACAATAAAGGAGGTTAAATTAAGGATAGATAGCAATTTTTATACATGTTATTGTGAAGCAAGTGTCGCAAAGTAAGAAACGCAAGTATTACTAGCAATATCAAACTTGTGGTCATCAATGCTCTTTAACATTGTACTTTATAAGCCTTGTATCTTTGATGTTTTTTTATATCCATTGAGTGGATGTAACTGTTGGTGGATATTCCATCTTCCTCTATAGTACCATTGCCCAAAAGTCGGTATTTCAGCATTGAGGGGATTTATCATTCAGTTTGATATGGTAATAATAATAGATCAACCCTTTACAAAACTTTCAATTGTTCGAAATATTTCAATGAGTATTTGGGATTCGAGTGTCACTGAATAGTCATTGCAGATGAAACGCATGTCTGGCATGTCTTACTACATTTCAGGAACTCACTTTTCGGCTCTCCCTTGACATCATCTGCGAGTATGGTCTTGAGGAAACGATGATAGTCCGTCGGAAGGGGACGATAAATGGCTGACCCGTGTTAAGAGAGAGCCATATCTCTTGCACGTTAAAGACACCCTTGTAGATTTCGAAAAAGAGTAGGCTAATGCCGCTACAAGGCAGCACTCGCACCCGCAAAGTGGAAAGGGATTAATATAAGTTGCAAAACTTGTTTCCCAATCCACTATAAATGAATATGTTTAAACTAAACTTACAATTAGAGTAAGGTATGTTTGGTGGGTTTTTTTTTTAACAACCACTGGGTCGGTGGTTCACTCCCGATGGCATCGTTACAAGCCTAGTAATCAGCATTATGGTGTAGACATGATTTATTATAGATATGGAGATATTTATAAATTAGCCAATTTTAAAACAATAAATTGTTCGCTACAATACGATCGTTCTCCCTCAGGAAAATTTTTACCTTAGATACATTTGGTAATTCTTTTTGGAACTTTTGGTCCTCGTACTTTGTGCCATTTGACTTTTTGAAGGAATGTAACTTCTGAGTCCTTTGTAGACAAAACGCGATTTTTGCGTACAAAATTATAATCCTGGTATCTTCGGTAAGATTTGTTTAGATTGTTTTCAGACAGACATCACAGTCATACTATTGCCTTTCCATATTTTGCGCTAAGATAATGGAATAATATAGCACTTTTCAGCAAAAATTCAACCAATTGCTGATTGTTAAGCTGTTTCAAGATTTAAATCCATTAAGGTCCAGTGATTGGTATATTCTTTATATATATTTATAAAGTTCTCAAGAAACGACGGAGTAAAACTGTTATACATATCAAAAATGTGCTATGGGTGAATAGCTTGTTTGAAGACGTCTTCCTTTCAACCTGTGAATAATTGAATTTAATATAGCGGAAAAGGGGAGGTAATCGAAATCTGAAAATGGACTTATAAAACCTTCAATCTAAGTTGTACATCAACAGAATTGGTTCAATGATAAAACATGAACCTTTTTTGAATTAGTTGACAATTGAAATTTGATGTTGATATATTTTTTAAAAATGACCAAAATATGGTCAACCGTCTAAAATACTGTTGATACCGATGAATAATAATTTTAAAAAAGGGCGAATTTGTGCTTGTTTACGTCAATGATACAGCAACTTGACAAAGCATGAAAAGAAATATGTCCTTTAATCTATGTATCTTTTTTGACGTGAAGGACTGAATTGATAAATGTGCAATGAATGTATATATTCCTTCATAGTATTAGTATTTGTACATTAGATAATGTTTTTTAGTATATATATGTCTTTTCGAAGTGTTTTTTTTGGAAATTTAAAGGGGCAAGGCTTTAACAAATGCATTTGTTAATTGACGACTCTGTCGTCTAAGAGAACACAATTCAGTGTTAGTATTTAAATACGATAAACATATAAGCAGACCGAACTCATCAATAGATCTTGTATAAGCATATAAAAGCAAAGTTTTGGTGAGAGTAAACAATTAGATAGATATTGTCAATGATACTTATCAAACTGGGGCCTGGTTTTCGAAAGTATCTTATGACTAAGACATGTCTTATGATGGTCTTAGGACATGTCATAGTCGTAAGATATGTTTTCGAAAGTGTCCTAAGTTACGATTTGTCATAACTTTTGTCGTAAACTTAAGATCTCTCGCGACATGACTTACATGTGTGATGGTCTTATGATTGTCAGCTAAAATTTTAATTACTTTTCATGACTTTTTTGGCATAATTTCATATTAATTGTAATAAAAATATCTGTTGCGTTTCTCGGTTAGCTAAATAGTAAAGAGTTTATTACTACGTGAATTAAAATTTGAATCTCCTGCGACATACAATTTGGAATTCTTTTCTAACTTATGGTTTTGTACAATAGATAATCATATTATTTCGTTCATTGTATATTTAATAGTAGTTATATTTACGTATGTGCACGGGCATTTCGTTAGGCAGCAACCATTTGATTTTCTAGGGGGGGGGGGGGGGGGGGGCTATAGTTTTTTTTGGAAAAAAAAGTTTGTTTCCAGTTTTTGGAGAAAAAAATAATTTGTTTTTGATTCTGAGAAAAAAAAATTGTTTGTTTCACCCTCAGCTGCCGCTATATGTAATGCTAAAATTGAAAGAAAAAAATTGTTTTTGACTTGTCGCGAAAAAAATAGATTGTTTTTCGCCGCAGGCGAAAAAAAAAATTTGTCCAGAAAAAAAAACCATAGCCCCCCCCAGAAAATCAAATGGTTGCTGCCTTAAGCGGGTACTCGATGTACCGAATCTAAAAAGTATTCACAGTTAAATAACAATGCATGTATGATGATACACGAAAGCGAAGTTCAAGATTAAACATATATAACAAACTAAATTTAAACAAATCATGAACTCATATTTCAATTCCTTTTAGTATAAAATTTCAGGTTCATTATAATGAAAAAATAAAATATTCGTAAATATTAAGAATAGTAATAACTAATATGTTCATACATACATTTTCATTCTTATATTTTATACTTTTTAAACATTATTTAAAATAATAGAAAATAATGTTCACTTATGACAGTCATAAGAGCATCATAGCTATGACTCTCTTAAAACAGCTTTGATTTACATCCTATGACATATCATATGATAGTCATAACATGATCATAAAATGTGTGCTAAGATAATATCTTATGACATATCTTATGATATTTTCGAAAACCAGGCCCCTGCATGTTAAAAGGTTGTTATGTGTGAAAAACTGTAAGAAAAAAATTATAAATCTTAAATACCCTCGTTAACAATTTATTTTTAAAACAAATGAGCATTCGTCACCCACAGATGAATATCACAATCATATCCAAATATCAGACAATCCGTCCGTAAAATAGCATGCTAAGAACGTCTTTTGGCACTGACATAAAAGCTTCATGTAAATAATCCTTTCGATAGTGTCTACATGCAATTACCTTTCGACAATATGCGATAAGACGATGTAAAAATATGGCACTTGTATGCAATAATTCATACAGAATAGCAAGTAATCAATTGCTGATTGTTAATCCATTTTAGGACTTAACATACATAAAGGTCTAAAGATGCGTTCACTGCCCATTAGACTTTTTTGGCAAAACTCTAAGAAAAAAAAAACACTCTAAATTTAAAATACCCTCTTTAACAATTTATCTAAAAGAAATGATTCATGAACTACTGATAAAGAATCAATGGAAAGCATTCTTTACCCACAGATGACTATCACAATCATATCCGAATATCAGACAATCCGTCCGTAAAATAGCATGTAACCGCCTTAGAACGTCTTTTGGCACTGACATAAATGCATCCTGTAAATAATCATTTCGATATTGTCTAGATTTTACCTTGTCATTCGATTCTTTAACAGCTTGTTGTAAAGCTTTTATATATTTTTCCTTCGTTAAACTTACACTTTCACTTTCTTGAAATGGAAACTCTGCATATTTACTTATTAAGCCTCTTGATTTAAACTTTGTCCACATTCGCTTTTGGTTTTCATAAATACTTAAACAGTTTTTAGTTCTGGCAAAAGAGCCAAATAATATTTTTGTTTGGTCGATGAAAGAATCATCACGAGTATCTTCGGTAAATTGTTGTGCAAGAGTATCATGCAGTTCTGTCATATTTAATATCTTCAGCACGCTCAATGTGTCTTTTGACATGGATTCCATTTTGGCAATGATATCGTATTTAATTTCACACGGACGACAATGGTCATACATTGGCAGAAAATGTCCGTCTCGTCTTTTATTATAAGTTTCCGAATGAATGAAATATTTAATGAATTCTGTAAACGTCAAATCATGTCCACATTTTTTACTAATATTTGAAGGTTTATCTCGAAATTTTTCCACTCCAAATTTTCCTATGCTCTCCCAGAACATAAGATTCGCTGAGAAAAGTTTATCCATGTATCCCGAATACAGACGTGCGTATGGATCCCTAACAATTATAAACTTTTTCGATGAACCTAGAGCTGAATGAATGTCATCAAATGATAATGATTTGAAAGTTTCTTGATGCCCTCCCAGGGCTGCACCTGGAGGAATATCGAATGGACTCTTTTTCTTCGAAGAACCAGAAATAATCTGTAAATACACGAAATTATTAATAAATGATCAGGTCGAATACATGTGCATGTGCATGTACAGTTGGGTGCAGACCAAGCATTACATAAAGTAAACGCAAGTTAACGCCGCGTGCACATATTTCGTTAGTTAACTTCAAATCTCCCGTTTACTAGTAAACGCACGTTTACTATAATTACGTTAACGTGGCTGAAATGGAAATTTCTAATGTCTACCTTAGTAAACGGGCGTTTACTATGTGTCCGTTTAGTCAGTAGTAAACGGGCGTTTACTTCAGAATTCTTCAAATTTATTTTTACGTGCACTTAAAAGTAAACGGGCGTTTAATACAGATTTTACAAGTATATTTTTACGTGCACTTGAAAGTAAACGCACGTTTACTTTTCGCGTTAACTAATTGGGTAAATTTAGAAATAAACTTCAAGTTCATTTGCACATTTATTTTATAAAAACGACCTTTAGTCTTAATATTTTACGTATATGTGTTTCAAACCAGAACAATTCAAAAACTCTTTTAATTCGAAATATTAAATTACACAAAATCACTTTCATTAAGTCCATTAACTTTACTGATAGGCAGATTTTCTATATTTTTCTTCCAAAAGTTACATGTGCAAATATCGATACGAAAAGAAAGGTTATCCGAGACATCGGGAGAATATTTCAATATGATGGGATATAAACATCATGGTTTTTATTGTTTCGTTCCCCATTCATAATTGTCTCTTCGAATTCCTACTATAACTCGGGGTATTTAAAACCATTATTTTTAATCGAAATTCACCTTGTTTGCCTTGGATTTACATGATAAGATTCTGTTTTGACAAATGATAAAAAAAGACGTAAATTGTACAGTGTATTGAAAGGGATATCGATAAAGGGTAATATAAGTATATACATTTGTACCGGTCATCTCGTCAATTTAAATGTTCAAATTTTGCTATCTTTACATGGATATAATAAACTAATTTACTATGCAGCTATATATAGTGCTAATATGGTCTGTTTTGGTTAAAATTCGAGTCAGTCTGAGGTTACAAAAACTACTAAAATTTGTTTCAATATTCAATATTTTGAATAAAAAAAGTACATGCTGGCACTCTAAATTGATGCAAACAAAATTTTTTAGTCATAATATTCAAATATTGCTACCTTTTTCATTACACAATCAATCCTTACATGAAAATATAACTCATGTACTATGCAGCTATATAGATTTACATAATAGAATGCTTATATGGTCAGTTTTGGTTGTTGCGAACAAATAATCTTATTATATGAGTCAGTCTGAGGTATGAAAACTACTGATTTTTTTTATGATTCAATATTTTGAATAAAAAAGTACATGCTGGCACTCTCAATTGATGCGAACAAAATTTTTTAGTCATAATATTCAAATATTGCTACCTATTTTCTTATACAATCAATCCTTACATAAAAATATAACTCATTTTCTATGCGGCTATATAGATTTACATAATTAAATGCTTATATGGTCAGTTTTTGTTGTTGCGGACAAATAATTTTATTATATGAGTCAGTCTGAGGTATGAAAACTACTGAATTTTGTTTATGATTCAATATTTTGAATAAAAAAAGGACATGCTGGCCCTCTAAATTGATGCGAACAAAAATTTTTTAGTCATAATATTCAAATATTGCTACCTATTTTATTATACAATCAATCCATACATGAAAATATAACTCATTTACTATGCAGCTATATAGATTTACATAATAGAATGCTAATATGGTCAGTTTGGTTGTTGCGGACAAAAAATTTTATTATATGAGTCAGTCTGAGGTATGAAAACTACTGAAGTTTGTTTATGATTCAATATTTTGAATAAAAAAAGGACATGCTGGCCCTTTAAATTGATGCGAACAAAATTTTTTCATTCATAATATTCAAATATTGCTACCTGTTTTATTATACAATCAATCATTACATGAAAATATAACTCATTTACTATGCGGCTATATAGATTTACATAATTAAATGCTTATATAGTCAGTTTTGGTTGTTGCGGACAAATAATTTTATTATATGAGTCAGTCTGAGGTATGAAAACTACTGAATTTTGTTTACGATTCAATATTTTGAATAAAAAAAGGACATGCTGGCCCTCTAAATTGATGCGAACAAAATTTTTTAGTCATAATATTCAAATATTGCTACCTATTTTATTATACAATCAATCATTACATGAAAATATAACTCATTTACTATGCGGCTTTATAGATTTAAGTACTAGAATGCTTATATGGTCAGTTTTGGTTGTTGCAGACAAATAATTTTATTATATGAGTCAGTCTGAGGTATGAAAACTACTGAATTTGGTTTACGATTCAATATTTTGAATAAAAAAGGGACATGCTGGCAACCTAGATTGATGCGAACAAAATTTTTTAGTCATAATATTCAAATATTGCTACCTATTTTATTATACAATCAATCATTACATGAAAATATAACTCATTTACTATGCGGCTATATAGATTTAAATACTAGAATGCTTATATGGTCAGTTTTGGTTGTTGCAGACAAATAATTTTATTATATGAGTCAGTCTGAGGTATGAAAACTACTGAATTTTGTTTATGATTCAATATTTTGAATAAAAAAGTACATGCTGGCACTCTAAATTGATGCAAACAAAATTTTTTAGTCATAATATTCAAATATTGCTACCTATTTTATTATACAATCAATCATTACCTGAAAATATAACTCATTTACTATGCGGCTATATAGATTTAAATACAAGAATGCTTATATGGTCAGTTTTGGTTGTTGCGAACAAATAATTTTATCATATGAGTCAGTCTGAGGTATGAAAACTACTGAATTTTTTTATGATTCAATATTTTGAATAAAAAAGTACATGCTGGCACTCTAAATTGATGCGAACAAAATTTTTTAGTCATAATATTCAAATATTGCTACCTATTTTCTTATACAATCAATCATTACATAAAAATATAACTCATTTACTATGCGGCTATATAGATTTACATAATTAAATGCTTATATGGTCAGTTTGTGTTGTTGCCGACAAATAATTTTATTATATGAGTCAGTCTGAGGTATGAAAACTACTGATTTTTTTTATGATTCAATATTTTGAATAAAAAAAGGACATGCTGGCCCTTTAAATTGATGCGAACAAAATTTTTTAGTCATAATATTCAAATATTGCTACCTATTTTCTTATACAATCAATCCTTACATAAAAATATAACTCATTTACTATGCGGCTATATAGATTTACATAATTAAATGCTTATATGGTCAGTTTTTGTTGTTGCGGACAAATAATTTTATCATATGAGTCAGTCTGAGGTATGAAAACTACTGAATTTTGCTTATGATTCAATATTTTGAATAAAAAAAGGACATGCTGGCCCTCTAAATTGATGCGAACAAAAATTTTTTAGTCATAATATTCAAATATTGCTACCTATTTTATTATACAATCAATCCATACATGAAAATATAACTCATTTACTATGCAGCTATATAGATTTACATAATAGAATGCTAATATGGTCAGTTTGGTTGTTGCGGACAAAAATTTTTATTATATGAGTCAGTCTGAGGTATGAAAACTACTGAAGTTTGTTTATGATTCAATATTTTGAATAAAAAAAGGACATGCTGGCCCTTTAAATTGATGCGAACAAAATTTTTTCATTCATAATATTCAAATATTTCTACCTATTTTATTATACAATCAATCATTACATGAAAATATAACTCATTTACTATGCGGCTATATAGATTTACATAATTAAATGCTTATATAGTCAGTTTTGGTTGTTGCGGACAAATAATTTTATTATATGAGTCAGTCTGAGGTATGAAAACTACTGAATTTTGTTTACGATTCAATATTTTGAATAAAAAAAGGACATGCTGGCCCTCTAAATTGATGCGAACAAAATTTTTTAGTCATAATATTCAAATATTGCTACCTATTTTATTATACAATCAATCATTACATGAAAATATAACTCATTTACTATGCGGCTTTATAGATTTAAGTACTAGAATGCTTATATGGTCAGTTTTGGTTGTTGCAGACAAATAATTTTATTATATGAGTCAGTCTGAGGTATGAAAACTACTGAATTTGGTTTACGATTCAATATTTTGAATAAAAAAGGGACATGCTGGCAACCTAGATTGATGCGAACAAAATTTTTTAGTCATAATATTCAAATATTGCTACCTATTTTATTATACAATCAATCATTACATGAAAATATAACTCATTTACTATGCGGCTATATAGATTTAAATACTAGAATGCTTATATGGTCAGTTTTGGTTGTTGCAGACAAATAATTTTATTATATGAGTCAGTCTGAGGTATGAAAACTACTGAATTTTGTTTATGATTCAATATTTTGAATAAAAAAGTACATGCTGGCACTCTAAATTGATGCGAACAAAATTTTTTAGTCATAATATTCAAATATTGCTACCTATTTTATTATACAATCAATCATTACATGAAAATATAACTCATTTACTATGCGGCTATATAGATTTAAATACAAGAATGCTTATATGGTCAGTTTTGGTTGTTGCGAACAAATAATTTTATCATATGAGTCAGTCTGAGGTATGAAAACTACTGAATTTTTTTATGATTCAATATTTTGAATAAAAAAGTACATGCTGGCACTCTAAATTGATGCGAACAAAATTTTTTAGTCATAATATTCAAATATTGCTACCTATTTTCTTATACAATCAATCATTACATAAAAATATAACTCATTTACTATGCGGCTATATAGATTTACATAATTAAATGCTTATATGGTCAGTTTGTGTTGTTGCCGACAAATAATTTTATTATATGAGTCAGTCTGAGGTATGAAAACTACTGAATTTTGTTTATGATTCAATATTTTGAATAAAAAAAGGACATGCTGGCCCTCTAAATTGATGCGAACAAAATTTTTTAGTCATAATATTCAAATATTGCTACCTATTTTCTTATACAATCAATCCTTACATAAAAATATAACTCATTTACTATGCGGCTATATAGATTTAAATACTAGAATGCTTATATGGTCAGTTTTGCTTGTTGCAGACAAATAATTTTATTATATGAGTCAGTCTGAGGTATGAAAACTACTGAATTTGGTTTACGATTCAATATTTTGAAAAAAAAAGACATGCTAACACTCTAAATGGATGCGAGTAAATTTTTTTAGTCATAATACTCAAATACTGCTATCTCTTTCATTATACAATCAATTCTTACATGAAAATTTAACTCATTTACTATGCGGCTATATAGATTTAAATACTAGAATGCTTATATGGTCAGTTTTGGTTGTTGCGGACAAATAATTTTATTATATGAGTCAGTCTGAGGTATGAAAACTACTGAATTTTGTTTATGATTCAATATTTTGAATAAAAAAGTACATGCTGGCACTCTAAATTGATGCGAACAAAATTTTTTAGTCATAATATTCAAATATTGCTACCTATTTTCTTATACAATCAATTCTTACATGAAAATATGTCTCATTTACTGTGCGGCTATATAGATTTACATAATGAAATGCTTATATGGTCAGTTTTGAGTGTTGCGGATAAAGAATTTTATTATACGAGTCAGTCTAAGGTAAGAAAACTATTGAATTTTGTTTGTGATTCAATATTTTGAATGAAAAAGGACATGCTGTCATTCTAAATTGATGCAAAAAAAAAATTATGTCATAATATTTAAATATTGCTTCCTTTTTTATTATACAATCAATCTTTATATCAAAATATAACTCATTTACTATGCCGGCTATATAGATTTACATAATAAATTGCTTATATGGTCAGTTTTGGTGTTGCAAACAAATAATTATATATTACGAGTTAGTCTGATGTATGAAAACTACTGAATTTTGTTTACTATTCAATATTTTAAATAAAAAGAGGTCATGTCCGTCAGGCTGGTACAAAAATTGCTGTCAATTGTTACGTATTATATGGTCAATTATGGCATGAACATATAACTGAATTACTTCTATATAGAATAAGATAACTTGTTAAGAGGTAAATATTGTCAGTTTTGGTTAATGATATCAAATAATTTTGTTTTACGAGTCAGTCTGTCTAAGATGAACAAGAAATTTACTATAATTATTGTTCAATTAAATACAAATGTGTGACATTTTTAAATAACTTTTATCGTCAATATGTCAAGCAGAAATGACCGGTTGGTCAATTAATTTTGATGTTCCTTATCATTTCATATTTTAGGTCAGTGTATCCAGGTTACGATGACAATCTGCGTTAACGGCCGTTTACTACAAACAGTAAACGCGCGTTTATACTTTTTAGGAAAATAGAAGACGCGCATTTTCCCACGTTAACGCGGAGGTAAACGGGAAAGTAAACGCCCGTTTACTCTTTACAAAATTAGAAGACGCGCCGTTTTTGCGTTAACGCGGAGGTAAACGCGAAAGTAAACGCCCGTTTACTTTTAATGTCTACTTCAATTTCGGAGTTAACGCACAGTTAACGCGGCGTTTACATGAAGTGCACGCGAGTAAACGCCGCGTTAACTTTTTCGGCCCGTCTACATGTAATGCTTGGTCTGCACCCAACTGTACTCTATGTGAATCGTATTGTTTTCATATAGTTATCCCGCTACCTTTCCTTTTACCATAACTGTTGGAATAAATTGTCGCCTAGGGACCCTCGGTTTTTGGTGGGGTTCGTGTTGCTTAGTCTTTCGTTTTCTATTTTGTGTCTTGTGTACTGTTTGTCAGTTTGTCTTTTATTTTTAAACCATGGCGTTGTCATTTTATTTTCGATCTATGAGATTGTCCTTTTGGTATCTTTCGCCCCTCTTTTGTACATATATAAACACAAACAAGTTAATCTGTATTATAAAGTACGTTGTAGTCAGCATTCTAGCACAAATGTGTTCGTCCATATAAGGCTTAATGTATACAAGATGGACTTTTTATAACCAGTCAATGGTCCTAAATTTGAAAAGCAGGGAAAGCACTCCAAGTAGCTTTCAGCGATCATTTTAATATACAGCGTTACACTATGGTTGATAAGTTTTGTAGTATTTTGCTATATCGATATCATAATAGTGTGAACGTGGAAAAAGTCAAACTAATTTATGTATTTCTTATTTCGGACATTTAGACTTGTTTCTCATATTATTCATAGTTACTGTTTAATCTTTCAGACGATTTCATTCTGTGTCAACAGACAATGTGCTTTGATTTGCATTCTTAAAGATATTTCATGTGTGTCACTTTTTTAATATAAAACTGTGAGAAAAACTATGCAAGGGATTGTGTTCATTTATGTTACACAACTATTTCATTTCATAATTATTTTAATCCGTTAATTTCGTACATAGATAATTCTTTTCAATATCTGTTTTATCAGTTCTTGTCCAGGACATGTTACTTTGTATGATAACAATGACATTCATCCGTTTTTCAATTACGATCTATTGTTACTTTAAAGTGTTAATCTTATGTTTGTAAAATTTGTCAACTTTATTATTATGTAATCTTAATTCTTTGGCAACCTGTTAACATTGTCTATCTTTATAATGTGTCGGCTGAAGTTAAGTCTTCAGTCGGAGTCGGCCTTTTGAACTGACATCATCCATTTATTAAAGTAAAAATAAAATCCATACTGAAAGTCTTCGTTTGTATTCGCTCTACCAGTCTGTGAGTTAGTTCCGCCAGTGGATTTATGTTCAATAGGCAGGGGACCAGTCTTCGGTCACTGTCATTCGTTTCGGTATCTTCGCCAGTTTTAGCAACAGAACCTGTTGCACGGTATCAAACATTCTAGTAACAACATCGTTGTCACAATAGTTTCAAGTGTTTTTCCTGTACACCTTTTTTCCCTCTTCTTTTTTATGAGTTAATCCACTGATAATGGATTATAAAAGGATATGGTTGAAATGTTAAAAAACTAATTTATCTTCACCTTATGCTTATATGTATTTACTTGTCATACGTCGAGAACCTTACCAAGGGTTGCATGGTCTTTTGTTAAATCTAAATGTTGGGTTTTTTGTTTGTTTTTGTTTTTTTTTTTACTTTCAATATATTGGGCCTTTCCAGAGTTAATATCTGCTAAAGGGGATGGATGGTCCTTTCTGAGGGGTGTAAAATTTATACATCTTAGGGTTGAAATTTTGGGTTTTTTCATCTGACACATACACTTATACACAAAAATTTCTGAGGGTCTTGCAGCAGTAAATAATTCAAAATAATTACATCTTAGGGGTTACAAAAAATACCTATTTCAGATCTTAGGGGTGCTTTGGAATGTAGGCAGTTACGTATCATGCATTATCTGGTATTGTACTTAAAATTCTAATGGGTACAATCCTTGCAGTAAAAAATTCTGATAGGTCAATTTTTCCCATGAAAGCACATCCACCCAATATGAACAATATACATCATGTTTTTTTCTGATAAGTATGAAAAAAAATCTCCCCATCCATCCCCACCTGTCAGAAATTAACTGGAATGGCCCATTGGGAGTACTCGGATAGTCATGACTTTTTAAACTGGCTGCGATTTATAGTCTCCATTTTGATATTGTTGAAAACTTTTAAATGACGTGTCGTGCTACTTGTCGCTGGTTTGTTGTGTTTTTCCTTATATTGTTGGCAATATACGTCTTTCCTTATCATACATATCATTTGTATCTTAAATTTCTACTTCATGTTTTATTACCTGAAAAAGTCGTCTCCAGAACGTCGAACCTATTTTTTCCATTGCACAATATATAAATTTATGGTTTCTGTCTATAACAAAATGACTCCTAAGAGTGCCTTCGGTATTCTTAACTGTATAGCTTTCATTACTACTGCAGGCATTTATCATTGTATTTCGTCTATCGTTGAATACTTTCAAGTTAGGATCTTCTATAATCTGAAAAATAGAATAAAAAAAGTTAGGTAACATGATATTCAATCTTTTGAAAGATTTCTTTTCAATTATGATTCAACGTTCTATATCAAGGACATGCTAAATTATTATGAAACTTTTTTGCGGATGGTCGGAATCAGATAAAGAACTTAAAAGGTTTTCAATATCATCGGGCATAAATATTTCTGTATTGAATAGACAGATAATGTAATTTACAAACTAGTTCAAATGTGGTACATCATGATTGTAAATTTTGCTTTATATTAAATTATATGTTATTATACCATAAGTAAGGTCGCAATTCTGTCTGGGTATATTAGATTTTATAAACAGTTGTAGACAATCGGCACTCCTCGGTAGACTTCGTTACCTTACATCTATAATTTTAGATTGTTGAATCTCCCGATGTGTGTCGAATGCGATGGTTAAGACTGAATTTTTTTTATGTATTTGAGACCAAATGTAAAGCACCTAATAAATTGCAAATTTCGATGGTAGTTTATAAAGATACATTCAAAAGTATGTATGATAACCACTTAACCAATTGGCTGATGAGAATTAACTTCCATGTACACCGAGGTCATTGTCAAACCTGTTCCTAAAAGTATCAACTGCTCAGTACAATCGGCAATCCTCGGGGGACTCCGCTACTCTCCCTCTAGGTGAAGGTACGGAATCGGCCGAGTTGTGACGAATGCTGCTCAGTACAATCGGCAATCCTCGGGGGACTCCGTTACTCTCCCTCTAGGTGAAGGTACGGAATCGGCCGAGTTGTGACGAATGCTGCTCAGTACAATCGGCAATCCTCGGGGGACTCCGCTACTCTCCCTCTAGGTGAAGGTACGGAATCGGCCGAGTTGTGACGAATGCTGCTCAGTACAATCGGCAATCCTCGGGGGACTCCGTTACTCTCCCTCTAGGTGAAGGTACTGAATCGGCCGAGTTGTGACGAATGCTGCTTAGTACATTTGGTCCTCTCATGATTTTAATGACACACATCTTAATTACGAATTTTCAGTTTGTTTATTGTGTAATTGTTATGAAACTAAGTAAACATAGATTTTCATTCTGATTACTAGCGCAAGAGTCGATTCGATAGATTAATAAACTCTGCTTTACGTTCAATATAAGCCGAATGATTTTGATTGTCCATAAAACATGTTTGTCCATTGAGTAATGGGTCGATGTGAAGCTTTAGGTCTTTGTGTTAACTAATGAGTTTTCAATAATAGCGAAAAGTAAGATCATGTTATACAATTTGAGTGCTGATCCTTCATTCAAAACCATAAACACAGCATTTCTGATTGATTGATTGTCTGTTTAAATTATCACAAGTTTTGTTTTTACATGTAAACATATATGTCTATAGACATTCGGATTTATATACTGTGTAGTGGTTCTTGATTCTAAAAAAAAGACCTTGTGACATGTCAGTTAATGATCATGCATCTGTTACTGAACTAGCATAAGGCAGCAACCATTTGATTTTCGGGGGGGGGGGGGGGGGGGGGGGGGGGGGGGCTATGGTTTTTTTTGGAAAAAAAAGTTTGTTTCCAGTTTTTGGAGAAAAAAATAATTTGTTTTTGATTCTGAGAAAAAAAATTGTTTGTTTCACCCTCAGCTGCCACTATATGTAATGCTAAAATTGAAAGAAAAAAATTGTTTTCGACTTGTCGCGAAAAAAATAGATTTGTCCAGAAAAAAAAACCATAGCCCCCCCCCCCCCCCAGAAAATCAAATGGTTGCTGCCTAATAAGCCGCAAATGTGTTTTCGTTGAAGGGCGTTCATCTCGAGTGCGTAAGGTCTTTGGTTCAATCACTGGTCGGATCAGACCGAAGACTTGTGAAAATTGATATGTGTTGCGTCTCTGTTAAGCATACGAAATGACTGAACGACTCAAAGTCAAAATAAAGTGTCCTGGAACTATGAGGACATGTCTTACTGTGAATTTTTTTCTCGTGCAATAAGCACATTAGAAATCCAGTACAGCATATTGGACAAGTTCATACATTTGTAGCATGGTTTAAAGTCTTTCACATGTTGATGTTCTGAATCGCAGGTACTCTTTGCCGCTGGACAATGCACCCAGTCTCGCTCATTTTGAAATTCTATCAGCTTTTGTGCTTTACTTTTACATCGGTATAAATCAAAGGTTACATGTAGTATTTTATCGATGTTAAAATCCATTTTTACGATTTCAGAATCTTCTTAATGGGTTTGAATATCGGTAAATTCCTGTTACCTATAACTCATACTATATTGTACAATACATATTATTGTTATGTGTTGACACTGATTTTGAAATTAATTATAATATCAATTTACGGAAGTTTCTTATAACAAATTAATGCAGTGTCAAAAGTTCAAAATCCTGTTATTATGTTCTAGTGCCGATTAATCCCGTTAATAATCAAATTAAGTGGGGAATAATCACGCAATATTGTTAAGAAATAATTGTGAAAATTGTTAAAACTAATCCAATACCGCCACATGTTTACGAACTACGTCATTGATTTTTGCTGTCTCTACATGTTTTGTATTCTAACTCAGGAGAACTTTGGTTTACATGTCATATATTGGTCGCTTTTTATTTATTCGAACTCAGTTTACTTTTAAAATGAATAGAGTTACTTTACGGTGTGCCTGCTTGTCCAACGATTGCCATGATACCGTATGGTGGATGTTTCGTTTGTTTCTTTTCTGTTATTCAATTGCTGTCTCAAAGGAATTAACTCAACAACTCATTTGTCATTAAAATATATTAATCTCCTTTATTTGTATAATCAAAATTTGTATGGCGGGAAATGTTCTGATTCCATCGACTAATATTATTAGATTTAATTGAAAACTGATCACTTGAAATTGTGCTTTCAATTCCTGTCTTTTTTTTTTATTATTGGAAAAAGCTTAAAGACATCTGCAAAAGCAAAGACGATCCCTAAGAGACAAAGAAAACAAACATACACACACACACACACACACACACACACACACACACACACACACACACATAAACATTCAAAACATTTTAAAATTAAAGAACCTTTGTGAGCGCACTCACATACCCTCGTCCCCACATTGTCACTGGACGAATAAAATAACTCCTAGAAAAAAATGAATCATGATTTCCTGTCGATATGCACATCTACATAGAATGTTCTAATTATCTACAAAGTTTCATGAAATTATCTTGTGTGGTTTCAGAGGAGTTGAGATAACAAGAATAGGACTGACGGACTGACGGACAGACGGACGGACGGGTCAAAAACATAATAAACCCGTGGGGTATAAAAAGTGTTTGTCTTTAGACTTTACCACAAACTTCTGCCCTAATATACTGACTGACTTAAGAAAAGCAACACTAGATTATTCTTTTTAATTCCCATTTTCAAATTTGCAAACACGTCTCGTAAATGACGTTGCGTAATCATATTCTATTGGCGTTGCATTATCACAACATGTTGATCTGGTCATTGATGGTCATCCCAAAATAGTGTCGGTCAGTGTCGTTGTCGGAAGGACAATAAGACGAGTTTCTGACGTCAATTTGTCTGGTTGCAGCACGTTCACATTTTCTTGTTTGCAATATTATTATGGGCTGATTCAATTTTGTAATCCTCAGTCACCGCAATATGGAGAGGCAACATGTTTCAACTGCTTTAAGTGTTGACATGGATTGACACAACTGATTCATGGAGACAAAAACTTAATTTTAATGGGTTCCAAATTTCGCTTTAAGAAATCCGTGCGACTTCAATAATCCGGTATGTTCAAATACCACAGGAAGGTCAGATGGTGTTTTTTGTATAGAGGGAGAAGTATGGTAAGAATTCATGAATAATATGAAGATCAAACATGATTTGGTAAAAAATGTCAACAAAATGAGCGTTGCGTTTTTAAAGTCAGTCAAGTACACATGCATAATTTAAGTTTTCAAAGCGTGTATTTCCTATAGCTATAGTTGTATAGCTTAAACTTTTCATACCGTACTGTGTATGTTCTGTGTCCATATCGAGTTTTTTCTTTACTTGTTGTGTACGCTCGAGACAAGTTTGAAAGATCAAAAATAAATCATTTTAGAACTAAGGACCAAAACTCGCATGGGTTTTTTTTTTATCTTTTTCTGAAGATAATTTATTGCAAATAATAGAAAAGTTTACAAATAAAGATTGACTACCAATAAGTGTCATCAAGTTTTAAGACCACAAATCCCCCCCCCCCCCCGAAAAAGCTTATGCATCAAAGAGGGTCTGGAAAGGGCTTAGGGAATAGAGATTAATTGACAAAAAAAAGAGAAAAAATAACACAAAAAAAAAGAATAATTGGGTGCAAAAAGAATAATTGTTAGTAGGTTTTAAAACACTCCGCTGCCGCTACTTTAATATGATTGCAATGCATGTGCCAGATAATAAGACAGCTTGGCCTCCGTTACATCACATGCCAAACTTCGACGTTAAATTATTCAATATACGACGTCAATACAGAATGATATAAACGATCTTTAAAATTAAAAAAAAAACACATTGAAAAATCATTTTATAAGATTATCACAGAACATAATTATAATGTCAATTTCATCATGGAACACTTTCTCCACAATCAGGGTTTCATTTAATAAGGGATGGAAAAAGCTATCAATGTATTAATTTAAGTTGCAGTATAAAAACAATATTAGATCAATGTCATAAAAATATAAACTTGTTTGTACTCGGCGCAAAACTGGGGAAGGCCTAGGTAGAACCTCCAGAGGCGGATTTAGGGGGGGCAGGGGGCCCGGGCCCCCCCTTTTTGGGAAAAAAATGGTTGCTTATATAGGGAATCACTGAAGCGTGACTGGAGCGGGCCCCCTTTTAGGTCAGTCAGTGGGCCCCCACTTATGAAAATTTCTGGATCCGCCACTGACCTCGCCTTTCCCCAGTTTCTCAGCCTCAAACAAAAAAGTTTATATTTTCCTTAAATTGACCTAATATTGTATATTTATAAGACTTTCACAGAACACGTGTTACTGTTAAAGTTTAAGAACAAGAGGCTGTCACAACGACAGCAAACCGGATTTATTAACATTTATTTGTGTCCTGGCAATATCACAAGAACCATTACTGATGAATGGTGAAAGTGAAAATCGTCAATATCAAATTTGACCTCCATTTTGTCATCAGTATCAACATATTAAAATTTGAAAAGCTTAGATTGAATGGTTCATGAGTAAATGCAACAACGTGAACGGAAATGCCATTTTACAATCTTTCAAGAACCATAACTCCTGAACGGTAAAAGTCAAAATCGTCATTATTGAACTTGACCTATATTTTGTCATCAGTAACAACATATAAAAAATCCATAAGCTTTGGTTGAATGGTTCATGAGAAAATGCACGGACACGACTGGAAACACCATTTTTCAATCTTTCAAGAACCATAACTCCTGAACGGTAAAAGTCAAAATCGTCATTATTGAACTTGACCTCTATTTTGTCATCAGTAACAACATATTAAAATTTGGGAAGCTTTGGTAGAACAGTTCATGCGTAAATGCACGGACACCACTGGAAACTCCATTTTTCAATCTTTCAAGAACCATAACTACTGAACGGTAAAAATCAAAATCGTCATTATTGAACTTGACCTCTATTTTGTCATCAGTAACAACATATTAAAATTTTAAAAGCTTTGGTTGAACGGTTCATGAGTTAATGCACGGACATTTGATTGCCGCCCACCCGCCCGCCGTACATCCCCAAATCAATAACCGACATTTTTGTCACAAAAATCCGGTTAAAATGCTCAAATTTTTCAAGAATACTGATGTTACTGACCCCCATCCATACCCTCAAGTCTCTGTGAGAGAAAGACTTTCGCATAATTCATAATTCAAATGATTTATCAATACTCTGCAACTGTGGAGGATAATACATTATTTTTTACTTTTAATGATAAATCAATATAAAGATAAATTTTACCTTTTCATCTGTGTGTTGGATCAACATGTCACCTAAAATGAAAACAAAAGCAAGATATAATTCTTTAAATGTCGAAGATATATGAGTTTTGAATTCTATACATAAACTTTTTTGACTGGTTGACAATTTCTAACAACACACAAGATGCATGTTACTTTTCAACAAAGACATTTTGCTTTATCCTATAGAATTCTGATTTTGACTCTGCTTATTTTTGAAGGTAATTTGAGTGAATAATAGTTGTTAACATGCTCATCCTTTGTAGTCTCATTCGGAAAATATTCTTATTGTCAACCATAAATAATTGATTGGTTGCTTATCGCTTTACGACCTTAAATGTTTATGAACATTAAAGGAAGGGCATTCTGAATGAGATCTTAGTATATTCTATGAATTTAACATAACATTATAACTATAAGTCTATAATTTTCGTGCTTCCGCAGCTTTTTTATGAGGTGCAAATTTAATCATTTGGGTATTTTTTTTGTTGTTGTCATGTCGACAGATTATCTTCGACTTATGAATGTCGATGTGACTTGTGAATGTCGATGTTCCTTTGATATATTTCGCCGACAACATGCATCGAATACAAATAAAGTCTATACTACATGTGTGATGTATCCAAACTGTTTGTGAAAAATCATCATTAACTACCCGTGAATTTCTGAAAATGGCTACAAATCTGCACATTTAACATTTTTTATTATGTGCGAATAAGAGGGTGTGGTTTGAGTAAATCAAAAATCGTTACAGCAATTTAACTGTGCCTTTATTCAATTTGTCAATGGAGTTTCACAACAAACCCTATCATTATCCGGGTCATTAAATGCCGATTGTATTCGGTTGAATACTTACGGTCTCTCGATTTAAATTTAGCCAAATCACTACATAGACACACATTGTAAAACTATATTAATATTAAAGTTTTAAAAGTCTATTAAGAATATTCATATCGATTCAGGTATTTAAGTATAATTTGTGAATTGTCATGAGTGTTTTACACACTCAAATTGTTTACATTCGTCCAACGAAGGTCGAAGTGTTTCTCCTATCTTTAATTTATTATTTGTTTGATTATCATAAAGTGAAAATTAATAAATGAATGAATGAAGAGAAGACGTATGCCAGTTTGTAATAAGACTGAAACCACAAAAATGTTAACACACCTTTACCCTCAGTCTGATTCATGATACAGGCAGATTTCAGTGGAGAAATGTTGGCTATTGGTGCCATTTGATAAATGCAAAAAAAGATAGTTATGCTTCAAATGCCTATAAATGTAGTTTAAATTTAGATAATGGTTTTGCAGTCAAATTAAAAAATGCTCTTTCAAAAATAGGGTTTAATCATGTATGGGAAAATCAAAGTACGTTCTCTAAAAAGTGCCTTATAAATGCTGTAGGTAAAAAATTAGCTGAAAGGTATACAGATTTTTGGAAAGACAGTCTTTTTAACGACCAAAATAACCCTAATGGAAACAAATTAAGAACATACAGAAAATTAAAAAAAGAATACAAATTAGAAATTTTTTTATTAATAGATTTAGATAGATACATGATATCAAATTTTATAAAAATAAGAATAAGTAATAGTTATCTAAATATTGAATAGGGTAGACACCGTAAATTACCGTTGGAAAAAAGATTATGTCCTCTCTGTAAAAAGGATGTAGAAGATGAATATCATTTTACTTTAAAATGTCAAATTTTAGAAAAATGTAGGCAAAATCTTTTTCAAGAAGTAGAGAATATAGTTCCAGATTTCACCAAAATGTCTGATGAGGAAAAATTTGTATTTTTGTTTACTTTTAATGAGTATGACGTAACTAAAATTATTGTCAAGGGAGTTAATGACTTATATGTATTAGTGAACAGCCTAGCTGATAAGAAAAACTAGTGGTTGTAAAAAAATTATGTGACTATTTTATATTTTCTTATAGTACTTGTAATGATATATTTTATAACAATTGCATTAATATGATTGTTTGTACTTGTACTTTCAAATTTGCAAAGGTATCACCTCCTCCAAAACATTTGAATATATAGTCTTATAAGAATATGAATGTTGTTTAAATTTAGATATTATATGTTTGTAATGATTGTCATGTTTGTCTTGGTAACAATCCAATATTTGGATTTTACACCAATAAAATGATTTGATTTGATTTGATTTGATTTGATATGTCTAAACCACCACAAACAGCCACGATCACTATAAACAGCAGTGAGACCATAAAGTGTAAATACATGTACACATGAACTTGTTCGGGGTGAGCTAAGGCTCCGTGTTGAATGCCCTTCTTTGATCTATAATAGTTTACAAATAGTGACTTGGATGAAGAGTTGTCTCATTGACACTTATACCACATCTTTTTATATCTACATGAAACGTATGGGAGTACAATGTAACAAAAAGAAAAATGATTTCAACAACTACTTTTTTACTCATCACAACATTATACATGTAGCTCAATTACACATTTCACCTATTTTCAAAATTAAAAAAATATTATTTATAAATTTCTTTTTTACAAACCTGTTTCTGTCCCAGAGTTATTCTGTGTTACCATGTTTCCATGTAGAGATACTGATATTAAAATTATGGTCGTCATCAGACACGCGAAGAAAACATATCGCTTTATCATATACAGTCGCATCTTTATAAGTATTTTTACACTTCCAAAGTTCCATCAGGAAAGGGTGTTATCGATTTAAATCATTGGATTCGTCAGATCTATCCTGAAAGAAAAAAATCCATGAAACCATTGATCAGTCGGGAAACTACGCCCTAGTTTAAATCACAGCTTCGTTTAAAACATGTATCGGTTCGTTGCTTTAGTAAACAAAGTACACGTATAGAAACTATTTTTGATGTATTTACTTACGGGTAGCGAAGCAAATCGACCAAGAAAGAAGTATTTCTATGTAATAGTATGTTTACTTTTTAATCCAGTCAAATAAATACACGTATTTTAATTCTGTAATCTATTTCAAACAGTTTATTTGCTATACTATTAAACTGTCTTATCAATTTTTGAATAGATTCCATCTTAAATCGTTAAATATTAGTACTTATTAACTGGCATTTAAGTTTGAAATATCAATATTTGCTTTGAATTTGATTGTATTAAAACTATTTAAGAAATAAGAACTTTAATAGTAATAAGACAGCAGTATATTTTTACATAATTAACTCTAAAAATATCAAATTCAAACTGAATACCATAAAACAAAATCGATCTAACCATTTATTTATTTCCTATTGTTTGTCATGTTTGTATGGTAAATGTTTTATGATCTACGCATGTCCATGTGCATGTGAAACGTTAAAGAAACGGGTCAGTCGTGTCTTTTAGAATTAGAATTCACACACTCGAAAAGTAGCTGAAAATAAAAAGATAATTATGTATTTATAGTTTCAGTGGCGGATCCAGACACGTTCATAAAGAGGGTCCCAAATGACTCCAATAAGAGGAGCAAAAACCTCAATAACTCGAAAATAATTAAATTTTGAATAATCACCAAAAAGTATAAAGTCGAATAAGATTAATATAACTAAGAATTGTGTAAAGTTTTAAGCAATAATTTGGGATACGGCGCGACATGTAAAAAAACACACCCCTGTTTTAGTTATAATATCCCGCAACTCAAAAATTTTAAATCTTATTTTCACCAAAAAATATACAGATCGTTTGAACATCATAAGAAACAACTATGTAAAGTTTCATGAAATTTGGATAAGCGGTTATCAAGTTACGGTGCGACATTTGGACGCCAGACAGACGGACGGACGGACGCCGGACATTTGTATACCATAATACTTCCCTTGAAATTTTTGACAGGCGTATACAAATCATGTTGTTGAACTTTTTATGTGTCTTTTACGTGTCGTAGGTTTACTGCCTGGTTGGTCGCTAGCCTCACACTTTATTTTATCCATAAAAGTAGAAATGTCAATTGTTTTTCATATCAGCGTAAAATCTTATAGAAGTGTGTAACACAGAGAAATTTAAGTTTTATATTTATCAATCTTCCTTGTACTGTATACATCATCTTATAACTCAAAATATGAAAATACGGAATAAGATAGCTTCCCGTAAGGATGTTAATGTATTTTACTATTATACAGTGTCAAGGTAAAATGTATGTAGTTTCTACGACACTTAATAAAAAAGACGACCCATTTATACATGGGTTTAACATACATGTAGAGAAATAAAACAATGAATTGTTCAAATATTAATTATTTTATGTCAAATCTTATTTGTATACATTTATAATGTAGTAGAACAACTTAAAATATTAAAAAAGTTATGAAATATTCATAAAAACATAAATTGGGGGGATATGAATTTTCAGTCAAATACAAACATTTTACTCAGTGACAAAATACTTATTTTACATATTAAATTTAAATACAATTCAGGTTTATAAGATTTTTTATTCAACATTAAAATATTTAAAATGTACCTTTTACATTTAAATCACAAGACCGACAATTTATATGGAGCGAATAACAAACACTGTGTTGACCATTAAACCCCATCCAATGTAGAGGGAATGGTCAAACTCAACTAACTTCATCCTTATCAATAATATTAAATTATTAAACTTGTTTGATATAATATTATATACTTTTACTTACAATAACAGATTCTGTTTCACAACCAATAGCTTACAATGTATATTCCATTGTTCGGCATGTCATACCTTTTTTTTAAATAATGAAAGAAAATCTATATCACTTACTTCAAAGCGATATTTCATTTCTATCTTAATAATTATGCTTCCACACGCTACCCTAACATGGTCAATATATAGTTTGTTAAAAATTAGTGTATCTACCTTGATATTGATTTATAAACAAACAACGGTGTCAAATAAACATTTCTATAACTCATGGTGTTTAATTGTATCTGTTTAAAATGTTTTTGTCTCCATTGAACTATCTTCTAAGTTTTGACACGCAGTCAGTGTGACATTCGGATGATTCCCCTCGATCAATACTTTCGTATATGTATACATTTAAATAAAACAACATACATGTATTTATTTCCCTTCATTTCTTGGAAAGACATTAATTATAGTTTTGACAATAAGACAGAATTAAATGAAGCTGTTAAAATGTATTTTTCTAAGTTAAACACTTGTATTTATCAAATTATAAACAGTGCAATTTAATAATTTGAGCCGCTGTATGTGTCAGTTTCAATATTTGGAAAAGAGAAGAATTAATTTATTAGTACAATCGCTAATTGGGTTTATGATGAATTGTTGTTTACGTTGTTATGGTGACATATTCACCTGGTTTGTAACCGGTTTGTGTTTCAATTCGATCAATATTGGAATCGTTTCTGCAATCTTGATTTCTGAAGATATAAAAAAAAACTTACTGAATGTTGTTTAATTACAAATGAACAATTCAGTTATCAAATATAATAACATTAAGTCAAGTGCAGTTTATGTCAAGTCTGTTCTATGTAATAAATATGCATAGCATAACATTATAAAAAAAATTCATGTAAACTAGTTTACAGAAAATAATAAAAAAATAACGTGAAGTAAGGATTAATTTTATATAGGATCTTACTATACAAATATAGGCTTTCAAGTTACTTTTCAATGCAAAATGTTCATGATGAATGATAAGAAAATGTCTTTTCGGAATATCTGTAAAGATAAATTTTGAAGGGTCTTTTACGTGCCAAATGTATTACCACCGAATTGAGGCAGACTCAGTAATCTGATTTTAACATTACTAAAATATTGACTAAAACTCGCTAATTAATGACTGAATATGCTGAGCACAAAAAGAAACAATCTCAAACCAAGAGTCGAATTATCTAAAAAAAAAAATTGAACACAATCTACATGTATATATCGACCCTGGTGAGGATGAAATATTGTTTTGCAATACAATAATTTATTAGATAATGCGATTAACCCTAATACTACCAAAACGGCATGTGTCATACTAGTGACGTCGTTCTGGTCATAAAAATCATTTGATCTACATTGCTTTTCAAACCCGGTCCAATACTGTTAAAGGATTCATTGTCAGTCAGGATTGGAAATATTGGCCCTATATTCACATCATTGCCAGTCCATATTAGAAATATTGGCCCTATATTCACATCATTGCCAGTCCGTATTGGAAATATTGGCCCTAAATTCACATGTGATGTATGTAATACAGCATTCAGAACAAGTCTGTATTGAAAGGGTTTGATTGTTTAATAAAGGTGTTATGAACTGGCTGTTTCTGTATTAGCACAGGGTATAGATTCTCGGTCAGCTGTTTAAGCCCTCGACCCTACGGGTCTCGAGGCCAATTCATTAAACCTTGAATCTATACCAGTTCCAATACAGAAACAGCCAGTTAATAACACTATAATATCAGCGATATCTATTTGCTTATACATGTATTCACAAAACTAAATCAAACTGGCTGCTTATAGCGAATACTTAATATTTGAATCCAGCTTTTTTTATTATTGTTTAAAAAAAAAATTGTCATCATCGTACAAAATGCCCCTATAACATTCAATGTTTTACAAAATGGGATTGTAATTATAAGAGTTGTGCTTTCACAAGAACATATGTTTTAAATATGAAGACTTGTTATTACATTTCGTATTTCTAGAATAATCCATATTCATTTTTTTTTTTAAATCACTATGAAAGACAAACAAACATGCATGTGAATTATACTTTAGCCTGGTTATTGCATGACTATTGATCACTGTTGGTAAATATTGTCCAAAGTTTATTTTTAGATAAAGCTTGCGAGTTCAATATATAGTATTCTATATATGGGCTTTACCACTTAGAGATAAGACTAATTAATTTCATATTTCATACTTTATGATAAACAGTTGGACATATTTTGAGTGGTTTGTGACATCATTATTATCAGGAAATTGTGTTGACATTTGGATCAATATAACTATGAAAGTAGTTAATATTCAAACAATATATCTAGAATATCTTGAAAAGAATGTTTACTTTATTTATAATAGTTTCTGTACTTCAATAATAGCTAAAACGCGCTCTAAGTAAACCTTATAGTCAAAATGTATACTACTCAAAGAAAATTTGCAACATTTCAAAAACTTTGAGCGCATATATTTTTGTAGACAATGCACAACATGATCTGAAATTAACGACATTCAAATTATAAAGAATGCTGCATTGAGTAAATAAAAACACTACAAGTTAATATGGTAACAATTTTGGGGGCGTAAAAAATCCCTCCAAATTATTCTTCTAGGGAAACATTAGTTTCTTACAAATTGATAATGCAATCATATACTCACCACTTTGTCAGTTGTTTGCATTGTATGCATTTTTTCAATTTAAACAATGTGCCAACACATGCTAATTTCGTGACTTTCAGCTATGACCCGGTACCTGGAAGTTTGTAACAATGCAACTGTCTGAATTTTAACATAACTGAAGTACTTATAATTTCACAATTGAATGAAGCTTTGTTCTCATTATGACGGATTATTTATATCCTTCATAAAAAATGAAGTTAATACATTACATATTGTCTTAATATATGAGGATTTCCATAAAACTTAAATGTTATGTCATGACTAACATAATAACATAAGAAATCATGTCACATTTCGATTATTATACATTCAACAACCTTTTTGTGTGAATTTTGAATTGGCTCAATATTCTAAGTTTGAGCAGTAGTAGATACACAGTATTTTTATTTCGATCATTTAAAAATCTACATAAGACTGCATAAAGAAAGGTAACTCCAACTCAAACTACGTCTGGAACTTTCTGACGGCTTACACATATCCTTTATAAAAATGAAGGTTATAAATTAAATAGGCTCTCAATCTATGCGGATGTTTTGAAAACTTCAACATAGTGTAATGTTTGACTTTATATCATATGCAATCATGTCCCATTGAGACAATGAAACATTCAACAACCTTTTTGTGCAAAAATGGCACATTCTTTATTTATCATTCTAAGATGCACAAAGAAAGGTAACTCAAATCCAAACTGCGACTGGAACTTCAAGAAGTTCATGCTAATAAAGTATTTACAATAAATAAACAGTGCTGCATTTGCATACATTCAATATGAAACAACACATCCATCTATGAACGAGTACAAGTTATAAGAGAACTAAGGTCAAATTTTGTACAAAGTCAAAATACAAATTATTAGTTGTACAAAAAGATAACTTGCACACAACATATATATATATATATATATATATATATATATATATATATATATATATATATATATATATATATATATATATATATGATAAAAAGTCAAATAACAAAAATACTGAACTCTGGGGAAAATTTAAAACGGAAAGTTCGTAATCAATTGGCAAAATCAACAGATCAAACACGTCAAACGTATGGATAACATATTATCTTCCCGACTTTGTACAGGAATTTTCAAATGTAGAAGATGGTTGATATGTAACTGGTTTTAAAGATTACTACCTTTCACTTGTGTAACAGTCGCAAAAAAATCCATTATTTTGACAACAATGTGTGAACAAGGCAAACACATAATAGGTAAAATGTTAAAAATAGGGGTACAGCAGTCAACATTATGTTATAATCTTAATCACCATAAAACAAAAAAATATGTCAACCAGGAAAAACAAAAATGCATATCGAAAAAGCACATAAGCAAAAACGAATCACAATTTTACAAAAATTTACCATAACACAATAACACAACGCCGAGATGTACAAGTACCAAACCACGTCAAATGGATATTACCAAAAATAGACTAAACCGTTAAAGTAATAATTTAACAAAGACACATAGACCACTATAACACTTTATTACGATGATAATCAACGCCAATACGTATAATCTGTATTTCAAGATCATCGTGTATTATTTGTGAAGTTGATACGCAATATATTCAGCAAGTTCTTAGTATCTTCCGATGAACGTTTATAGAAAAAGACGAGCCGTTCTTTGACATAACTCTGGATCATGATTTTTTAGGTCAGATTTGCGTAGTATAAAGTCTGAATAGTAGTTGCAAGCTCTTGAATACCGAAGAAGTTGCAATTGGGAAATGTATATCCCATATGCAGGTGGTTTGTGTATATTTCTACTAAGGTAAAGGGAAATTGAAAATTAAATCATCTCATTTGTCATAGATTCCGGTACTTAGATGACCGTTTATGTCAAATTGAGGCAGGGGAAGCTGTGTCTGTTGTTTCTTTAATTTCAAGTTCAGGAGGATATGTTTATGGAATTCAATCAGAAAAGTTTAGATTGTTAATGGAAAGAACATTATCAATATGTCGGATTGTGAAATTGAATGATCCAGCTTCTTTGATCTTCTTGTTTTTGACAAGTGTCTGAAGGAACTCTAACTCATAATATAACAAAAGGTCATCAAAGAGAGGCGCACGTACCCATATGAATGCTGATAATTTTTTGAAAAGTTTACCTCTAGAATTCAACAAATATGCTGTCAATAAGAAACTCCAGCATACTGATAACTTTTTTCCTCTGTATAGCACGTTTTACCTTTTTGTTCCGTTTTTAAAAATTAAAAAAAAAAATAATGCTATGCCGAAGTAATAAATTTATAGCGTATTCTTCCATTTTAAATGAAAATTATAAATGTATTCGTGGGACATATTTACGACATACGTCATCTATTGGATAATAGTATTACATATTACAATTGATATATACTTGGTCCGAAATTTAGCAAAACAACGTAAAAACTGGTTTGTGTAATCAAATATTTGTTATCCCCTTTGCGGAATTCGGTACTCTACTTCTATGACATCATGGGAACACTGCATACACTTTCTCCAATACCCTAGACCTGGGTTGCGTTCAATATCGTAGCGGCTACATAGCGCTACGTGGATTTTGACTATTGGACGTGTAGCTATAGACTAGTTGTTACATAGATATTGATAGCAGCTACGTAGCCGCTACGTAGCTGCTACGATATTGAACTCAACCCTGGGTTGCGTTCAATAACGTATCGGCTACGTAGTGCTACGTAGAATTATGACTATTGAACAAGTAGCTAGCCTAGCTGCTATCAATGAAATGAAAGACAAGAATACAGAAAGGACCATATCACAATAACTAAATGATGAGATGAAAAGTAACGAGACACACTTATCAACAAGGTCTTGGTATCTTCCGATATTTTTTTTTAAGAATTAGGACAAGGCGTTCCTTAAAAATGATTAAACCTGGTTCACCAACTACTGCTCAGACAATGGTGACATTTTATAAAGTGTGAGTCTAGGATACCATAGGAGTAGGAAAGTGTGCATCCCATATGCAGGTGAAGGCAGTATATTGCTGATAAGGTGTAGGAAATTTATAATTTCAAAAATAAAATCGTCTGGTTTGTCACATAGATTCTAGAACAAAGATGACCGATTATGTCAAATTTGAGGTATTCTATATATATAAGTCTAAAAATGAGGTAGAGGAAGCTGTGTCTGTTGTTCCTTAAAGTTTTAGTTCTAGAGGATACATTCATCGGTAAGGAGAAGTGCACAGTATTTTTCAATAGGAATGTCGACAATTTGTTAAAAGATTCTACCTCCAAATATGTTTTCCATTAGAAAGTCAAGCATAATGATCATTTGCTCCTATGTGTAGCATGTTTTACCTTTTTATCCACTATTAACAAAATACGACGTATAGTATCCGTAAGAAAAAAACTAATAGCGTATGCTACTAATTTCATTGCTGATATTAAGGTGAGTAAACATTAAAATATCACAATCGAAACCGTCTCAATTGTCATTGATTCTCCGGTACTGATATGATCTCTGTTGAAAAATTTGAGTTAACTGTCTAGAAATTATACAGAGAAGGCTATATTTGTGGTTTCTATATTAATGGGCCACAATCATGTTTGTTATGAGAAGAACATGTGAACTTAAATGATCTGCCTTCTTTGGTCGTCTTGGTTTTTACAGGTGTTTGAAAGAAATCCGACTCACAAACAATAAGAAAGGGTGGGCCAGAACAGGTTCACCACAATTGGTTCTGACCACCTGCTTGAAAATTTTACCTCCAAAGTCAACAAAGATGTTGTCAAAGAAAAATTCCAGCTTACTAATCACTCGTTCATTTGTGTAGCATGGTATAGTTGAGGGTTCATTTACAAAATATGCACAACAATTCCCAAAATAATAAATTTGTAGCATATGGTTCCATTTTGATTGAGGAAAGCACTGTGGATTATTTTTTTAAGACGGGTTTTTAGTTTTTCAAATGGTATCATGTTGGTGAAAATAGTGTAAAAACGAAGGTTTTGGTTGTATTTTTTACAGAGAATGACCGAGGTTTTAAAATTTCCAGAAGTTCTTACAGTTAATACAACTACTCGGATAAACATCATACAATTTCTGCAACACCTCTTTAACTGCAACTTTAATACTGTTGTTTTACAGAGTTTTGTGGTGTTAATATATCTATTACAAACAAGGCAGGTCCTCATATTTGTTGTTCATGGTAATATTTAATGAGGTAATGCAGGACTTGTCCCCCATTTCCATTCTCAATTTTATCTATGTAAAATAAGTAAATTACTTTAACAGTTGGTTACATTGAAAAAACATAATGCTGTCAAAATTTAACATTTCTTCCCTGTCTTGGCACTTTTATGTTGTTGCCAACACAAAAAATTCAAGAATTCAAGAGAGGTCATTAGACAGTTTGTATCTAACATAAACAGGCTCTGTTGGAATTTGGTCATGTAACTATTTGACTTCAATTTCTAAAACATAATAATAAAGTATTACTTCCACACATAACCAGTTTTGTCCAGGTTTTTAATTATTATAAAAGGTAGAAAAATATTGAAAATTTTAGCCTTGTCGCTTATGAATAATAAAACCGTTTTTTTCTGTCGAATCATTATGATTTATTTTAAAATGACGTTGTTACCGGTGACGGACAATTCTGGGTCGTCGTGCCTTTTGTACTAATTGGGTTATCAATGTACGGATATTCATTTGTCACAACTGACAATTATGTGTAGGTCAATGATAATGTATAACAAATATTACCTAGTAAATCTGTACCATTAAAATTCATCTTGTAAGTTGGTATATATTTACCAGAGATGTCAAAAAATATAATCAGAAGTTTTTTACACACGGTAAATTGTGAAAATATGGCTTAATACTTATTGGAAAATGTTGTGAAAAGATGGAAATTGTCTGAAATTTTCCCTTCCTTTTGTTTAATCCTATGCGACAGTTGTATTCTTTGAAAACGAAAGATAAATACTAAGAGTTACTTCCAGTACATCACGGATTTTCAGACTAATTAGTTATCAAAGGTACCAGGATTATGATTTAGTACGCCAGACGCGCGTTTCGTCTACACAAGACTCATCAGTGACGCTCATATCAAAATATATATAAAGCCAAACAAGTACAAAGTTGAAGAGCATTGAGGATCCGAAATTCCAAAAAATTGTGCCAAATACGGCTAAGGTAATCTATGCCTGGGATAAGAAAATCCTTAGTTTTTCGAAAAATTCAAAGTTTTGTAAACAGGAAATTCAAAAAAATGACCACATCATTGATATTCATGTCCACACTGAAGTGTTGACTACTGGGCTTGTGATACCCTCGGGGACGAAACGTCCACCAGCAGTGGCATCGACCCAGTGGTGTAAATAGTTATCAAAGGTACCATGATTATAATTTAGGACGCCAGACACGCGTTTCGTCTACATAAGACTCATCAGTGACGCTCATATCAAAATATAAATAAAGCCAAACAAGTACAAAGTTGAAGAGCATTGAGGATCCAAAATTCCAAAAACTTGTGCCAATTACGGCTAAGGTAATCTATGCCTGGGATAAGAAAATCCTTTTTCGAAAAATTCAAAGTTTTGTAAACAGGAAATTCATAAAAATGACCACATTATTGATATACATGCCGCGCGTTTCGTCTACATATAATAATAGTTTATGTAGTGGTACATATTTTTGTAAGCTTTTGTTTCATCAGATAAACAGTAAACCAACGGAAAATCAGTGAAAATCCAAGCCTTTCCCCTAAACATTGGCTAAAATGAGGAATGCACACGCTTTTATCTTCGTTTTTTACATGATTAAAATCCTTATCTGCATGTTTCCAATTATTGATCACAAATTATACATTAGACTCGTCCGGAATTTAACCTAAAAATGTTAGATCTGCAAATATGTACAATTTCAATAGATCATTTATGTTCAAATAAATTTGAACGACAACAACGATTTTTTTATATCTATATTAATGAAGAGATGCGATCATTGACAAATGAATTATATGAATTTATTTAGCTGTACTTATGTTGTTAGGTACGAGGTGTTATGCAGATACTCCCATTTTTATCATTTTGCTAAAGAGGCTATTAAAACGAAAGTGGGTATTTCTAAACGGCGGAAACGGAATGCCGAACGAAAACGGAAAGATATTTTTTATACGGACAAAATATTGAGTAAAAATGGTAAGAACTTCGAAAAAAAAATGATTTTGCATCTACAACAACAATAGGCCAACTTTTTCAGATAGATTCATGACACAATTATCTTTGTTGTTTATCGTACATGCTGACCATTTTCTGTTTACTGTTTCTCAATATCTTCTTTCAGCTTTACCCAAGATACAAAAGAAGGTAAACAAATGTCGTCAAGTATGGGCAATCACTCCTACGGACTTTCCGTTTTGAATTTTCTCCGAAGTTCGATATTTTTGTTATTTACTTTTTTTCGTATCAAGAGTTAACTTACTATTTTGGCAAAAATACCTTAAGACTATTAACAAAGTTCTTAAAAACCTACATCAATTTTGTATCGCTTTATTCTATGATAGACGAGATATACTTTGTTGAGCGTTATGATGAAACCCAGGGTGCATACTATACTACGGCAAAGTTCTATGAGAAAACCATTCATCATCTCAAACCAAACAAGCAATAACTCATGTTTGTATCCATGATTTTGCTCTGTGTCATTATAGTTATCACAGTGTATGGTTAGTGCACCCTGTTGACCAACTTTGAAGTTGACAGGTCCAACATGCCAAAAAAAAGCAATAGTAGTATACCACTGTTCGAAATTCATAAATCGATTGAGAGACAAACAATTCCGGGTAACAAACTTAAACTGAGGAAAACACATCAAATATAAGAGGATAACTACGACACAACAGAAACACAATATTAAAATGTAACACATATAGAAACGAACTATAATATAACAATGGCCATTTTCCTGCCAACAGAGGTGCAGTTTACCAGTGTGCATGTGCTCGGAGTATATGCCTTCTCATATTAACAAAACTCTCGGTACATGGTCTCAACCTTTTAATATTACTGATGATACATTTTATTCTTTGATCTTTTACCAGTGTTTTTTTTTCTCTTCCTCCGGCCAATAATCCAGTTCTTCATCGTTTATTCTTTAAAAAGAAAAAAAAACATTAAACATATAACCTTCATACATTTATACATAACTTTCGTCACCTTATATCATGGCATTGCAATGTCAGTAAATGCCTTTAAAGTAGATAGGGATCTTACTGTCCCTCCCCTGTTCTTATTTACACAATCGGGCAGGTTTATTAGTTTGTCTACATTAGGAATTACATCATTAATAATTGTCTGATCCCAAACATCCTCATCTAAGTTCATTAGGCTTTCCCAATCCTGCAGTGTAAACCGTCCTTTTTTTTTTGGAGATGTTTCTACTTGTCAGAAGTTTAACTGCCAAATTACAATATTGCTTTCATCAGCCAGAGAGTCGGGCTGAGAAACGATACAAGAAGTCATGTTTCCAGAAATTTGCTCATTGTGAGTGTACCGGTTTCATCTCTTGTTTAGTTTCTGCATTTGCATTGCTTTTGCCTCCCCAATGCCCTTAAAAACTTCATTTGTGTAGGTGTAGCTTTGTTAATAATCAAGCGTTCTGTCAATATTGTTTTAATTTATCTCTTATAAAAAGAAAGAAATGTGCTATACAATGTATTTATATTTAATTTATCATTAACACTGACACTTGTCCGTATATTTTGCCATAACAATGACAAGGAAAAACAACCAATCAAACTTCAGTTCCTAAAATGAATAAATACATTTTGTAACTGTCAAATAAATTATTAGTGAAACTGACAAAGGATTGTTGATAATTGTATTAAACACCTAAAAAGTTATCCGTCTATTTCGTCTATTCGAAATCGTCTTCTTGTTACAAAACAAAATTGCCTACCCAAAACCATTTCCGGTAATTTCCAGGTGAGTTGATAATAACTTCAGACACCATATAGTATTTGATGCAATTAAGAATTGAATGCTTCTTTTTGTAACTTCATTGGGTTGCAAAAGAGTTGACCGAAGTACTTTTTGTTTGTGCTTCATTCTAAAAACTGCGCACGGTCAACGCTTTTACAACCCTATGAAGTTACAAAAAGAAGCATTCAATACTTATAACTACATTTTTAAGCTATGATCATGACAACACGAATTTTATCTTCTTTTTTTTTATTCACCTGTGCACTTTATTCACCTGTGCACTTTATTGCTGGACCTCGTGTTATCATGAACGAAAAGTTGTATTGTATACCGCAATTGCTTAAGGAATAATACGTGATGTGCAGTTAGCCAATCAGAATAACGTATTATAATGAAACATACATCTAATGTAATTATTAACGTATACAATTATACATAAAGTTAACTTGTGTTATCCAGGTAAGGTAAAATGAATATGTCAAATGTCTGGCAGATACAACTTTGAGGTCCAGTTCAAGTTTAGACGTCGGTCTCCACCACCTAAAGGCAACAGAAGTATACTGGTGTTCAAAAGTCATGCATCAATTGAGAGAAAACAAATCCGGGTTACAAACTAAAACCGAGAGAAACACATCAACTTTAAGAGGAAAACAAAGGAAAAACAGGAACAGAAGTGCAATATAAACAAACACCAACAAATACCGTTACTGGAATTATCGTCAATAGATTTTTATGTACTGCAAAAGAGATGATTACATTTTATTTCATATGATATTTGTTAAAAATAAGTAATCTATTTTAAAAATGAGATAAATTTCAAGATTGTATTTCATATTTCTTTCAGCTATGAGCAACGATATGCGGAATTATTTGCATTACATCCGTACCCGATTCTTCATTAGGTTAACATTGTCGTTTTTCCCGTTTGAGAATTGTCAATTAACGGGTAAATAAAGGCAAATATAAATGAGTTTGCTCCAAATTAAACATATCAATCGGACCAAGCACCAAAATTACACACATGCCTTTCGAGAAAAGCCAAAATATCCCTAAATATAACTAGGTCTTTTACCTCAAGTTTACAACAACAGCAAACAACTGTAGTGAAAGCAGCTTGCAACGTTACCAAACTACTAAAAATTATAGGCGGGGTGGAACCTGATTTGGATGATGAGTTTCAGCAAGATATGCAATCTTGTATAGATTTCGAAAAACACTCTCTTGCTTTTGCTTTACTATCAAAATACAATGAAATGACTAATCTGAAAAGGAATGAGTATCAGGGATATATATGGTTTATGAGGACAATGTTCCCCAATAGTCTGAAGAGATCGTATTTATTCTTTATTTCGCGTTAAGCTCTCCTTATCCTTTTTCACGGCGATTTAATTTAACAAGTAGTAGAATAAGGAACGATCTAAGTTTTACATATTGGCGATGATTTATATTCGCGTTATTTTTCTTCTCGCGAAAATAAATCGCTTGCGTGAAAGAGTTGGTTTACAGTATACGAAGAGACTTTGTCGTAATTTGACTACTGCTAGAGGTAGAAGAAGTAGTTTCCCCTGAGGGGTAGCTATGACAGGAGACGATGTACTGGTAGAGGCTGCAGAGGCCCTCGTCGTGGTGGTTATAGAGGTGGCCGTGGCCGTCTTTACTGTTGTAGAGGCCAGTACCATAATGATTACAGTATGGCAGAAGGTAATTAACATAACTTTAGAGGTGTCCCAAGTTTCCGGAGGAAGTAAATCATGCTCAACAGGTAAGTTTAGCAGGTACGACTTATAACAAAAAATTATAAATGAGGAGATTTTAAAATAACTAAGATATAATAGTGGAAGTCAATTTTTATTCAAATTAAAATCAATGTTTTTCTCCAATTTTTACAGTCCTAAAGAAAAATACAAATGATTACAGAATGATTCTTAATTTAAAGAGTTGAATAATTTTATATTTCTTAATCATAATTGTTTTTGCAATTCACTTCATTTCAAATATTTGCACCATCAAGATTATTTTGTGCCTAAAACAAAGGTTGCCAAATACTTTTACGTTTTATATAGAATCACTATTTTTTACATATGTACCAAATGGATTGCTATCAGCACCAATAATGTTTACCAAATTAATGAATCCTGTTTTAGAAATTTTAGGGCAATATGGATACATGAATGTAGCTTATATTGAGAACTCTCTTTTGCTTAAAGACACTGACGATGAATGAGTGCATAGAGAATGTACAAAATACAAATGATTTAATGTTTAATTCATGAAAGAAAATCTGTTTTCAAGCTGTTATACAAATTGCCTTTTTCGGCAATATTGTTGAATCTGTATCCATGACGGTTGTGTTACCCAAAGAAAAAGACTGTATTAGAATTTCAGAATCTTAGGGGGGATAAGTTGCCCATATTTTAGGAATGGTAATATACACTCTTTTAACTGTGGAATTTGGTAATTTATATTACAGAAATTCAGAAAATCCAGGCCTTAAAAAATTTTCATTTTGGGAATTTTGATCAAAATATAAGTTTAACATCTGACATGAAAGCCGATTTGAAATGGTGGGTTGATAACTTGCATTGACAGAAAAGGGTCATTTTAAAAGGATTTACTTACTAAATGTAAATTTTTGATAACGTTTAAATATAAAGCAGATGAGTGACAATGTTAGTGAGATGGAATTCGCTCTGTCTATTCAAATATTTGACAAGTCTCATACAAAATATTATAATTTGCAGTTAAATGTGAATATTTGCATTGTTTTTTTTTTACATAGGTTGAGTATTTGTTTTGGTCGAACGTCTTTTTTTGTTCATCATGGATATATTGCTTTTTAAACATATGGATCTTTTACTTTTAAGCCTATCGATCTTTTACTTTACAAACATCCGATTGTCAGCATGGCTGGTGGAGATTGACACAGAAAATTGTTAACATTGAAAGCGATCTTTAAGACCAATGCTATTGCGAATTAAAGTTATTAGAAATTAAATAGCCTAATCCCAAATTTTCCATAGTCTTTTAATTCTTGTCTCACGACATTGATAGCCGCGTGAACTTAAAAGGTAGAGTATAATTGTTTGCATTACATATTTTGTGTCAATGATTAGCAGTTCAATAAATGGGTAGTCAATGCCAATATTTAGGACTTTTAAATAGGTTAGTTATAAAACCAAATTATATAAATATTTTTTTTATTTCTAGATCGTAATTGACTCATCAAATATCCAATACTCACAGTACCATTAATTAAACTATTTACTTTTCCACTACTATACATGGATCTATTTCATTACAATAACTTTTTTTACACATTACATTTCAATTTCAATGAAAAGAAATAAAATTAGCTACTGGTTATTGGTTGAAATATTGGTTCCTATCAGTCACCGACCATGTATTCATCCTACTTCGGTGCATTTTATGTTTTTCTCAAAAACATTTTTTTGCTTTTAGATTTCTTGATAAACTTATCTGTTTAAGAAGTGATGGGGGAAACAGTTTGTCTACTTAGGGATAAAATGATACACCTGGGAACAGTCAAAATATATGTTCCTGGTACAATAGGAGTAAAAAAAATGCCATCATCTGCCTGGCATTCATCACGAAATCCATTTTCTACACTTCTTTTTTTTCTTTAAATATCTAGGATAATTGGAAGGGGGTAGTAGTTTGATAAAAATAAATCATGTCCTAAATTTTATTGCTTGGCTTTCTAAACATTGTTTAAAGCGACCGACCTGCACTTTGAGTACATAATTACTTCATTAAAAAATTAAGAAATAAAATAGGCCAATGAGCTTTGAATTAGTTTTCCATTCATATATAAGGATCGGCTAATAACAAATTGACGGAATGTACGGACACAAAAAATAAATTTCAAGCCCTTTTTGGATAGGGATTTTTTACCCTTGGACCAAGCTACCTAGGAAACCCTCAAAGAGTTGTTGTAAGGAAGTTTATCGTGTAAAAAGGATTAGTGTTTCTTTTTAACGGGTTAAACTTGTCAAGCGTCCCTATTCTGACCGGACGTGGCTTCGTACTTGTACATCACACACAGCCAATGAATGACCAACATTGGCAAGTGTTTACTATGACATGCAGGTTTCAAGACAGTGGAGGTCAGAACTTACAAACATATAAATGATCAATACAACGTATGCCTGTAAAATAAAAGATAAAACAATATTGAATTATTACAGTTTTTAAATATTCATATCAATGTATCTGCTAAATCACGCATTACGTAATTTTTTAATTAAATTTGTCTTGTAATGTCAAATATTATTATTCTGTAAAGATCAGCAATATAATGATAAAATGTTTTATGTATGAACTATGCAATTTGAAAATATCAATATAAGACAAGACAAAGACAAAGACAAAGACAAAATATTTTATTTCCTCAGACACAAACGTGTACAAGAGGTCAAAACATGATAAAGTATACATACAAGTAATAGCTTTTCTAAAAAGCTTGCCGTATTTTAGCTGATTATATTGAGATCAGTGGTTTGTGAGTAGTTTATTTTTATTGGAATATTGCACTTCAAGCAATATGAAAACATAGCGCTTTTTTCTACTAATTTGTCATTTTTGTTGTATTATTGGTGGACCCGTGTTAAAATGGAAGGAGACTTAATAAAATTGAGAATGGAAATGTGGAATGATATTATAATAAAATGTATTCTGTGTCTATAATCAACTTGATAAAAATAGCATATATCCTACACATACTTTTGAGGATTACTACTTGACAAAATGGACAACAACAGAAGGCAGTGGCGGATCCAGAGGGGGATGTAAAGTGTGTACGCCCCATCCCCCCCCCCTTTTTGCTCGTTTTTTTTTTAAATGATTAATCATACGCGACTATGTGAACTTTGCCATTTCCTGTGTACTCTATTATTTAATTTTTATCCGACAATTCTTTACTTATAGAGATATTTTTCGCTGGAATTTACTGATTGTCAAAGTCATGTGATTCGCTATGGTGGAGTTGACCAGTGCTTCGAAAAACGTCGCTCAGTCATTTTGAAATTCAAATTACAGTAACACATTGCTTTAGCTGAGGATTACAATCATGACACCTTCAAAGCGACATAGGATTGAGCAAGAACGTATTGACTTCTATTTCACTATTCCACCAAACAGGAAGTAATACTCTATAGACTATAACACTCTCATGAAAAAAGTTCCATGGCAATATTATTTACCTACGAAAACATGTTTAACCCCAAACGCCATTGTCATGATTGATATGGACTATAAAATTGCTGTTTGGTGTGAACCAAGCTTTGAGTTGAAGACCAAACTACAACCTTTAATAGTTTACTTTTATAAATTGTGACTTGGATAGACAGTTGTATTTGGTACTTACAGCCCGTAACAGAGTAGTGATCGAATTCGCGTTTCTTTACCGTCAGAATAAGTTACGTTATCGACAAACTTATTTCAGAAGTGACATAATTTAATTCTTCATCGACAAAATATTTCTTGTCCAACGTGTAAGTTTTCATTGTTTAAGTCGAAGTTTTTTTAACACAGTAAAACATTTTTTATAATCAACCTCTGTCATTGGCATTTTCATTAGCTTCACACTAGTATTTTAACGGTAAAGGATCAAATACGGGATCTCCGAAATTTCTATCATTTGTTACGGGGAAATCATTATTCAATCGAACATATGTCTTTGTTCATGACACATATTATGAACTACAAAGGAGTTGAAATGATCAAATACTTTCGAACTGACGGAAACAAAAATACATAATCTAGAATGTGTGTTCTGTCATAAACAATGGCTTCGTCGTGCGAATCGACGAGATCATGTTACATGTAACTGATCTTAAGCTAGGTTCACACTGCCGATCAGATCAACTCGATCAAGCCGGATCAAGACAAATTACGTGATCGGGAGACTGGTCTGACTCAATCGACAAAGATGTTCGGGATAGTCTACCCAACTCTTCATCGATCTGACCATCTACCCGAGAGTTTTTGACATGTTAATAACAATCGAGTAAGGACCGAGAAGCAAGTCACTACAGAAGAGATCGAGAATTCGTCGAGTAGCGGTCGAATTGATCTGGAAAGGATCGTGTATCGAAATACAACAAAATTTACGTTGTATTCCGACCAATCTCGATCTCTACACGATCCTTTCCCGATCAATCTCGATCTCTACGTACTCGACGAATTATCGATTTCTTCTCGAGTGACTTGAGCTTCTCGGTCCTTACCCGAGAGTTTTTGACATGTAGTCAGATCGATGATGAGTAGGGTAGACTTACCCGAACATCCTTGTCGATTGAGTCAGACCAGTCTCCCGATCACGTAATTTGTCTTGATCGGGCTTGATCGAGTTGATCTGATCGGCAGTGTGAACCTAGCTTTAGCTGTAGAAACAGTTGGTGCGACCTCGATATAATCTTTATCAATTTAATATAAGCGATAAATATTCATGACTACAATGATAATGAATTTATTGGAGTCACATCCACTGTTTCTACTGTAAACATGAACTCGTCGGTTAGTGCAATGAAGACACTTTTAAAGATTGAGATTGTTGGTTTATTCTTTACACCTTCGAGGTATTAAAATTATTTCAGTGTTTATTTAAAGTTAAATTTATTTTCCAATCTCTTCTGTTTAAAATTGTCGAAACTTCCGTTTAAGATTTCTGTGGTAAACTATCTATTCTATAGTTAGGACCATTTTATAATAAATACCCTATTGTACAATAATACTTTCTTTATAGAAGCATAGATCTGCTGGTTATAGATTTTTTTCAGATGAATTTATAAATGAAGTTGTATATAAAGTTTTGGTCATAAACACAAATCTTTTAAACAGTTCGACGAGTGCGTCAATGTTACAGTAGTCTGTTTACTGTAAGTTACTAAGCTTGGCCCGATTCATCTGTCATTTATGGAAACTAATTCACCACTTTCTGAGATATTCATTTTTATTTCACCATCAGACATGGAGCTACATTTGTAACTAAAGGAAAACTCTCAAATTAAAGAAATTTGAAATGATATACTGAAACTTTCTTATAATCAATTAAACGACTGCTTTTCTCAGATATGTGATTTTTCATGGTCAAACTTTTTCATTGTTAACGGACATTTTGAGATTTTTTATTGTAAAAAAATGGTGTTTTTTTTTAAGAAATCAACATTCAAAATTTAGAACTTCATGAACATGTACAGGAATCTGAATTATTGCACACCTATGAACTACTTAAAATTGTACTTCGATCTGTTGCGTCCTTAAAATGTTCTGACCGTCCTAAGATTTAATGTACGGAAATGTTTCGGTAAATTAAATTCAAATCCAAATTGAATGTTTATGACACACAAAAAGAGAAACCAGAATCTCTAGATGACCAAACGTATGTACACGTTGGGGCGATTTAGAGCTTTTCAGAAGGAGTGAGATTCCACCCTTGTTGAAAGCCTTGTGGAGACCTCTAGATTTTTAAATTCCCTCCGTTTTTCTCATGGATGGAGTGTGGTCTCAGCTCTGTAAATTACCCCTTATCTTTTCATTTTCCTATTTACCGAAGGTTCCATGTGAAAACTTCCATTGGATCATATCTGTTAAACTAAATGTACAAAACAGGCTCAAGAAAAGGCGAAATTTCTTTTTCAAACCCGAACTAGAAATCTATTTTTTTTCTAATAGAGCACCTTACATTATCGTCAATGAGTTCAGGCATGTGAAAAATTATATAATCATACACAAGAAAGAAACCCTGAACAGGCTCTCAGCAATAATTTTTACCTATTGAATATTAAGTAAATATTAACATGTACATGTATTTGATAAAATACAGATATAACAAAGAAACTGCCCGGTATCCGACGTAAGAGTACACTTTTTACTGCACGCGTAGTCGGGTGCGTTCACTACGAGGACACTTGTACTCAACTACGCGTGAAGTATGAGTACAGAATCGTCCCATACAGTACTAGAAAAAAGTTTGGCATGTGAAACGGACGAAGACATATTCTAACAGAAGTACAAATACCAGTCCTCCCTTTTGTGTATACATATGAGAAAACATTTCAAAGTTATTGATTGAATTCAAATCCATCACACATACGGTACACATTGTAGTCCGAAAAAATAAAGGACTTCATTCCTATCAAACACCTTTTTAATTGTTTACCAGTATATTTCTTTTAGTTTTGGGTAAAATTGTAAAGGAAATGATACTATCAAGACGTCCTTCCATAAATCTTTTTTTTCTGTTCTGACTTTGAAGAAATGACTACTTTTCGCCCAATCGAAATGGTGCATGGACAGATTTTGTTTCATATTATCAGAATTATTTTCAATATTATCGGTATTAAACTTGATTATCGACACATGAAAGTTTGTCAGCATTGTCAATCTTTTTAACGTTAAAGTACCAATAATTCGGTCACTACTCAGTTAAGTTTGTCGATAACGTAGCTAATTTTGACGGTAAAGAAACATCAATTCGATCACTTCTCTGTTACGGGCTGTACATGTATATGAGATCCAGTAATATCTATCTACAAGATTGAGAACACATTTTTTTGTAATAAATTTAAAACATATTTAATTCTGTAATATCTGATAATATGTATCAGTTATTTGTGATTTTTCATTTGATGTGTACTCTCTGGTAATGTCAGTATCAGCATGATCAGTTGATTGGTTGTGATAAGAAAAATGGGGCAGTTTGCAATTGTCATGTGCAGGTACACCACATGTGGATCTTCTTTCCCCTCTCATTTATAAAATTGTGCATGATATTTATCACAGAAACGCACCAGTATTTTGGTGAATGAATATCAATGAAACACTGGTCATATTAAATTAAAGTCAGAGGTGGAGTTAGAGGGTTTTTCGGGGGGCCTGGGCCACCCCTTTTTTAGGAAAAATTTTGTTGCTTTTATAGGGAATCACTGAAGCATGACTAGAGTTGGCCCCTTCTTAGGCAGTCAGTGGGCTCCCGCTTATGAAAATTTCTGGATCCACCACTGAAAGTTTGAGTAAAGTTAGATAAGGATTTATGACAAATTATGTTGAAATTTGCACAGATAATGAATGAAAAATCTAGTAAATTAAAAAATAGGCACTATTATTAAAAGCTTTCCTTGCTTATTCACAAGGACATATCATATCATCCATGCTATTCCGATCTGAGTTTTTATTCATACATGAAGATTGAAAATGGAAATGGGGAATGTGTCAACGGGACAACAACCCGACCAAATTAAAAACAACAGCAGAGGGTCACCAACAGGTCTTCAATGTAGCGAGAAATTCTCGCACCCAGAGGTGTCCTTCAGCTGGCCCCTAAACAAATATATACTAGTCCAGTGATAATGAACGCCATACTAATTTCCAAATTGTACACAAGAAACTAAAATTTAAATAATACAAGACTAACAAAGGCCAGAGGCTCCTGACTTGGGACAGGCGCAAAAATGCGGCGGGGTTTAACATGTTTGTGAGATCTCAACCCTCTGTACATACATGTAGTCTGGTGCTGTTCCAAGTAGTCTTCTTTTTTCTGTTTCTTGAGAAGTATTTGTTTTACCTGTTTAGTCACTGTAAAGTGTTACAATTCATATTTAAACGCAACACATAAATAGTGACCAAAAAGGTATGGCTATCACATGAGAGAACCTAGAAAAAAGTCAAATGTATACATTTTAAACATTTTTGTGGGACCATGAAAATGTGGTATATAGATAGATATGCATAGATAGACCATAGAACAAATAAGCAAACAAATTCAAAGGAGATGTACATGTAAGATGAATTATGAAAAAAAAGAGCCATGGCCAGGGGACCCAAACTTGACAGCATTTGGTGTTGAACAGGTAAAATGTTTGCAGTGACAATAAATATAGCCTTTGTTAGAGGTGACCCAGGTCGCCTTTCTCTAAATAAGCTATATTAAACATATTTCGGCCCCAAACTTGACAGCATTTGGTGTTGAACAGGTAAAATGTTTGCAGTGACAATAAATATAGCCTTTGTTAGAGGTGACCCAGGTCGCCTTTCTCTAAATCAGCTATATTAAACATATTTCTGAGCCGGGTTGAAAAATTAATGAAAATGACTTTAAAAAAAGCTAATAGAAATACACCAAATTTGGGAGACATCTATTTAAATATTTGAAATAATAAGAAAGTTGACAAGAACTAAGCTTTTTCAGATAATATACAGACTATTGCAGTCAGCCTATAATAGACTCTTCGACTCCTGAAATGTTTGCTTATACACTGTGCTTTCCTATAATGATTTAAAATCAGTGTGATAGTTTTCATGAAGAACACTGAGCGTACAGGTATTATGACAAGATAAATGTTGTGTTACATGTACATGTACATGTATCTACCCAAATAGAATTAATTGCATAACAGTGTGGTCGACAGTAAAACGTTTGTAGGTTGTAACTTGTTTGTCAACGGCTATGATTTTATGCTCACCCAGTCTGTCAGAGGCCTTCCAGTGGGGATTGAAATATTCACTTGTTACACATTCCGATACATAAAATGAAACTTTCTTTTTACAAAGCTTTAAAGGAATTTGTTTTAAATATTTATTATAATCATCACGTACAACCGTGTCATTTATAAGAATAATAATGTTCAGAGATGATATCATTTAATAATAATAAAAAAATAGGTTTATCCATTGTAAAAAAAACTATTAAGTTGTTGGGTTTATATCACAAAATATCTCATTGATTAAGAGCACAACTACTTCTACGGTGTGATCATTTAAGAATGGCCTACTATTTATTCACTGTATAGATGTGGGTTTTGTTTGTGAAGAGTTCTGGATAATTAAAAAATCATTTGATTTCTTTGTTTAATACCATAAAACGGCCTACTATTTATTCACTGTATAGATGTGGGTTTTGTTTGTGAAGAGTTCTGGATAATTAAAAAATCATTTGATTTCTTTGTTTAATACCATAAAACGATTCATTCTTTCAGATATTTGTCACTTTGCCTTATCTTCAAGTCCAACACAATTTCTCACGTTTCTTACAAAACTTATATTCTTGTGATGTATTCTTTTGTTGAAAAAAAATGTATAGATATAGATAGATATAGGAAGATGTGGTATGAGTGCCAATGAGACAACTCTCCTTCCAAGTAATAATTCATAAAAGTAAACCATTATAGGTCAAGGTACGACCTGCAACACGGAGCCTTGGCTCACATCGAACAGCAAGCTATAGAGGGCCCCAAAACTACAAGTGTAAAACCATTCAAACGGGAAAACCAACGAGAAACGAAAAACACATATGAACTACATAAACAGACGACAACATGCATTGTAACTTTTAAAGCCAATTAAGTAAAAAAAAATAATCTGGAAGAACGTGCGATATCATATTAGGAAAATTGATGGACAAACCATAACAAAAAATCAAGTAAAGAATTTTAAGTATTCAACCTTTATAGCTTGCTGTTCGGTGTGAGCCAAATCGCTGTGTTGAAGGCCATTTTTATTTATTTTCAAATCACAATGGTTATTCCTGATTAGTATTTTTTATTATTTTATTTAGGCGTTTAGAACCTTTGGTGACCTCACAGTTTAAATTTCTATGATAAGTACGTCGTGAGCAGTGGGCATTACAGACGAACGTTCACCTAATTTTCCCCAGTCAATGAATGGCCATAGCTACACTGTTATGAATTTCATTCTAAGTAAAATATAAAAATTCTTGACTTCAAAAACCAGTGATTGATCTCCTGATTTATATCTCATCACTCTATGCAGATGCTGTGTGAAAAAAAAATTGACTTACCAGTATGCTTCTATCCATTGAGTTGATTTATTATTAATTATTTTGCTTTCGATACACCTTATTGCTACAATATGTATATGTCTGCCATTACAAACTGTACATGCATGTACATCACATATATTCCATGTAAAATTTTGATGTTTTAATACAAAATATATGATGCCACAATGGAAAAGTAATTGTTGTATGACGTTAATGGTTAAAATGGGACAGATTCTCAGGTCAGCTGGGACAATAAGGGGGGGGGGTCTGAGGGAGGGGGCGACTTCTCCAGTCATGCTTCAGTGATTTCCTACATAATCAACCAAATAGTAATGTTCATCACGAAAAAATATACTAAGTGTAAGACCTGATGATGTGAATAAATTGAAATCAGACATATCAAATGAAGTTTTCAGTGCTTTTGATATATCAATGGGCAATCTGATGAGTTAAGCCTTTTTTGACTGATTTTTATAGTTTGTTCTTATGTTGTACTGTTATACATGTACTGCTGTCCAAGGTTAGGGGGAGGATCGGAATCCCGCTAACATGTTTTACCCCGCCACATTATTTATGTATGTTTCTGTCCCAAGTCAGGAGCCTGTAATTCAGTGGTTGTCGTTTGTTTATGTGTTACATATTTGTTTTTCCTTCATTTTTGTATATAAATAAGGCCTTGGTTTTCTGGTTTGAATTGTTATACATGTCATATCAGGGCCTTTTATAGCTAACTGTGTTGTGTAGACTTTGATCATTGTTGAAGGCTGTACGGTGACCTATAGTTGTTAATGTCTGAGTCATTTTGGTCTCTTGTAGACAGTTGTCTCATTGGCAATCATACCACATCTTCTTTTTTTATAATGACTGCTGATCACCACTGTGTCCATACTGGGACTATTATGGTCCAACAACCAGTGGCGGATCCAGAAATTGTCATAAGTACAGGCCCACAAAATTTCCCAGAAAAGGATGGCAAGCCCCCTGGCCCCCTTCTAAATCAGCCTCCTGACAACTCCAAAGAATAAATCATCATGTACGAGTACATCAAAGATCATCAAACTGTCTAGCCCACATGCAAACATCTTTTTGGGAGTTCACTGTGTTGCAAGTTTTTTGGGTTCGAAGGATCGTATAAAATGATTGCCTTGGGGGTCATTGTCAAATATAGAGCTGTGCATTGTAAAAAGCTAAATTATATAATTTGCAACAGCTGACACTATAGTATCCTATAGTGCACTGAAACCCTTGCCAATAACAATACCGTGATGCTTGGTGTAGGTTTCTTTGCACATAAGAAACCATATTGCTCACCTTGTAATTTTTGTATTCTTCTAATCAGTATCGTCGGGTTTGTTTATTTACACCAGAAATCAATGAAGCGATGAAAGTGCTGGAAACGAAATTACATCTTCGGTAAATTCCGTGATTTTAATATTTTCTAATCAATATGTCCAAGCAATGAAAAATAAATGGTTATTATTTTTATACATAGACCATACGCTTTGTGTATTAACTATTTAAAATCTAAGCTTTATACGAAGATATCTAACACAAAAGTATCTCAATCATTTAACCGTTTTAATACGCAGTTTAAAGTGTAAATTATACACATTACTGTTCTATTTTTAGAGACTAGCAATAATACATAAATGTACAGTTTCTTACCAAAATAGCAACATAATTTCAAGATTAAATCATCACATTGTCACAGGATTATATAATCTGTACTAAATTGACAGTTTGTGGTGAGTTATCATCATAACTAATCACTATAGCAAATGAACACTTTATCATAATATGTACCTATAACCTAGTAACATGATTTTAATCCGACCCCACTTACGGACGCGTTGAACATATAATGCATGCCACTCATTAATAGCCAATCAGACGTTAAAATTACCTTCATTTCCCCCATAATCATTCCGGAAACATCCACGAAGCAGCCATTAGATAGTATTTATAACCAATGAAATAACAGAAATACCGTTAACAGATTTACCCGAACCTGACGTTTAGCCTCTGCCTAATCAGACCGTATCACCATGGTGATACATGGTGATACGGTAATTAATCGACAGCAGAGTAGTGTACGATAATAGCACGTGATTTTCATGACATTGAGACATATACATTATATATAATACCTAAAGAGAAGTCATTAATACATGTATATGTAACAAACGACTGGCGCAATCATGGTTGGGGGTTGGAGAAAGGACTCGAGCACAACAACAATCCCCCATCCCTGTTCACTTGTGTTGTCAATAAAAGAAAAGGGCGGCAAATTTTTCTTTCTTATTCATAAAAAGTCTATATCGTCAAAAACAATGATATAGATATTGATAGGAATGACTGTCATGTATATAAAACTGCTGAAAGTAAACGAATATAAAAGAGAGGCGAAAGATACCAGAGGGACATTCATATATCAAAAATAAACTGACAACGCCTTGGCTAAAAAAGAAAAAGACAAACAGACAAATAATAGTACACAAGACACAACATAGAAAACTAAAGACTAAAGAACGCTCATATAATACAGCTTTCTTTTCAGTATTTAAACACATTTGCAAGCGAGGACAATTTACAATATTCAAATAACTGAGAATAAAATATTGTGAAAAGTTCAATTACATTTTATTCAACTTGAATCTGGTCCCGAAGGAAATGTTTGCTTTTGAATAATAAGAGAAATCGATTATAGTTTTTGTTCTCAATAATTTTTGTATATGGTGCTAATAAAAAGCAAATATTTGCATATTGTAATAGGTAAATAACAATGGAAAAATAATTTTGATTCAATAATTTCATCTGACATTGCATGCTACAGGGGACTTATGATATGTCCTTGTAAACGATTGTTAGACAGGCGAATTTGCAGACCGTGAAAAGAAAATATATTTCACAGGACAGGGGATTTATAATATTTTATCAAAAGAAAAATTACAAATGTTTTAGGAACCGTGAAACACACTACAAAATGATAACGGTTGACTGTTGGGGATCAACAAGTAACGTCATTCGTGTTTATCTTAGCAGATACCAAAATCTGCTTTTGGTGTTATGACTTCAATTTGAAATTTGAAATCTTGGTTCACATTGTCAGTATCTTCTTATAAAAAAACCAAATCATCAATTAAAACCTGTATAACCATCATAACAATGCAAGCTTTTTAATATGGTATTTTAAACTGGGAAATGCGTATGGTATGCGTATATGCTTAATAGTGTTAAATACGAGAAATTCACAATGGAGAAATTAACTTAATCTCATTGGACGAAAAAATGGTGTTCATCAAATCTACACTGTCGTCTCTATCATGAATTTATGTTTTAGACATTTTATTATTGTAAATGGAATTGGTATGCGATCTACAAATTAAATTTTGTAACGTGTAACCAGTCGTTCATATCCCAAACGTCCGTTCCAGTCAATACTTGGATCCAAGTTGTCCACAAACTACATATACGGCAATACTAATAAACTACATCTATCTAAGTTATGCTCAATGAACTAAAATATGCACACGGGCTCTTTGCCGATATAAAGTAACAACAGACAAATATATATACAACTATAATACAATCTAACAGCCTGTCCTCCAGATAGGACGGTCTGTCACTTCAAGACAGTGTGGCTGGTACAGCTTGTCCTCCGAGTGGGACAGTCTGTCACTATAAGAGAGTGCGTACTGGTACATCTGTACAGCCTGTCCTCCGAACGGGACAGTCTGTTCTGCCAACTTCCTATGTAAGACCAACGTGTACCCAGTACAAGTTGTCCTCGACAGTATCACTTACAGCTATGTAACGTGCCTTCTCTTGTACACTGGTCTTCTTGAAAAGAATATCGACAGAACCCGAAGTCTGTTCCTCACCCTCTTATATACTCCAGGGCGAATACACTATTTACTGGATATGGGTGTTCTCTAAATGTTCCCAATACCGAACACAAGAATCTTTTCAAACACCCCCATACCCTGGTACCCAACCACTAACTTAACCGCCAAACGTCTAGAACTACGCAACGCTTCCTTCTGCATGAAATATGCATATATACAACAAGATTCTCCTGGTTTATAACCATAACGACCAATAAACATTACAGTTTTAATCTTAATACTGGATATTAGTTAAGTGATATTTTATATTCATAGAAGAAAGAAATGACAGAAGAGAGGCAAAATATACAATAAAGGCATTCAAACTCAATAGTCGAGGACAAACCCACAACCCCACTGTTAAAACAAAAGACGAAAAGTTATAGAATAGTCCAATACCCAACTTGGAAAACCGGACTAAGCAACACGAACCCCATCTTAAACCGGGTTTGATAGTAAATGGACATGTTTGTAAAAAATATCACATATCCTGGACATAAGCCAATATTGTTTCTTGTGCTTTTCCATAGACTGGGACAGACAAATGGGATAATGATAAATATTCAATACGTAAAGTTACTGACATTGCACATATTGCTATTTTTTTTTTTTTTTTTAATCATTTCTTATTTCTTTTTAATGTTTCATTGGTCGCTTCATAGCTTGAAAATAACATCAAAGTTATTTGTCTAAGAAAGTGAAACATTCATATAATATTTATATAGTATTACGTCAGGAGTATAAAAAATTTCATTAGATAAAACTGCAATATTGCATATTCTCTTTTCAGTTCAAAGAAGATGGATGAAATATTTATAACTAGGTATTCTGCTTCGAGTAGAAAACATTTAATTTGTTGCATTATTGGTCTTTTGAAAATAATTGGCATAACCTTTCTGTTTTTGAACTCCCTTGGGTAATAATATCGATAATACCAGTGCAAATAGTAATTCAATATTTACTAGTCGTTCCACGTGTCCATCTATTAAAAAGATAACTGTTAAAATATTTAATTGTTTTATATTTACTAAAATGAATAAAAATTACTAAAATCGAAGATGATCAAATAGTTATAAATATCTGTTGAAAAATAGCTAAGCAACAAGGTAAAGCGTGTTGCTTTAAAGAATTTAGAGCAACGATGGAAATGTTTTAGGTCAATCCATATTTATAATTAAACTATATCATCGGATATATATTAAAATTTGTGGTTTAAAACGAACATTACTCCACTGCAGGTCGGTGGGTCAAGAATGGATTCTTGCATGTTTTTGTTTTTTCTTGGAGCAGGTATGATGATTTAAAACTGTTTTATAAAAAATATGTGTGCTGCCTTTTATTATGTCAGGATAGATTTGTTTGATAGTTGACTTTATTCTTCACCGAGGTGTTCTGTTCAAGTAAAAATTGCATTTATTTTAGTTAACATTAGATTGTCAAATTAAAAAGGGTATTTTTAATTAGAACATCTTCAGAAATTTGAAAACTTTAAATTCATCATTTCCACTTTTAATTTGTTTTACATTTTTTTATCAAAAATATCCACAAAATGAGTTTAATTTTACTGAAATCAAAAACGGTTATTTTTTTCAAGTTTTCAACTGGATAGCTGGTGTACTTCATCATGTTAGAAACTTAGTATAGAAATAAATAAATCGAACATTGATTTTAATATCAGTGTCAGGACGTTATACTGGGATGAAATCATGTAATTTAAGAGGTGTTTAAATTTGTAATGATAATATTCAAAGAAAAGGCATTAAACCGTCAATTTCGGTTAAACTTTGTGTGATTCTGTGATATATAGGGTGTATGACTGCTGTCTGAATAAAAAAAGTCTAAATAATATTTTTTTATTTTCAACAAGAAGTGAATAAATCATTAAAACAATTTGATCCTTTTTAAACATAAAACACGACCCTTCAAATGTTCTCCAAGTTACCATGAAGTGTTAACCAGTATGAGGAAGAAATTGAGATTTGGAAGAAAAATATAGAGTATAAAAAAATCTTTGATTATCGATTTGCAGCATCAATGTTGGCATCATTTTGGTCAACGGTCTGTCTGTTCGAGATAACGACCATAGAACTTATGAAGGTCAACATGTAAACTGTAGGTGACACTAGTCTGTTTCGAGACCAATTGAATATTTCTATTTTAATGGTTGTATTTCCGGTTTTGTCTTGTTTCTTGATTATCATTTATTACTTGCAATTTCCCAATGGAAGGAACTTTAAGTTGTCCTAGTTATTAATATTGTGATTTTTATTCCGTCTTTAACTGCGTGGTTGCTCTTGAGCTTTGAAGGACCTTTCCTTATTCTGTGGATTTTATTCTGATACTTAGTTATATTAAGCCTTTTGCCCAGTAGTCAGCACTTCGGTGTTGACATGAATATCAATAATGTGATCATTTTTATAAATTTCCTGATACAAAACTTTGAATTTTTCGAAAAACTAAGGATTTTCTTGTCCCAGGAATAGATTACCTTAGCCGTATTTGGCACAACTTTTTGGAATTTTGGATCCTCTATGCTCTTCAACTTTGTATTGTTTGGCTTTATAACTATTTTGATATGAGCGTCACTGATGAGTCTTATGTAGACGAAACACGCGTCTGGCGTACTAAATTATAATCCTGGTACTTTTGATAACTATTTTGACTTTTCTCAAATATTCTTATGACATTGTGTGATTACTTGTACTTTCTATAATTTTGATCTGATTTATTTTCCTTTCATCTTGAAGAATATTTGTTTCTAGACATGCAATGCCGTACCTAGTATTTGAAATATCTATCAGTTTATAAGCTTTTGAAACTAACGATGCTGTGATGTACAATAATGAACGTTCTGCATACTGGAGTCTTAAGTCTTTAAAGTAGCATGAGGTAATTGTTGTTGTTCCAGATAACAAAGCCTCACACAACATGGTACTCCTCTTGTTTGGACTGGCTAACAAAAATAGCTTCTATAGAAATCCCACTGATACACCTACATAATTCTCGAAAGAAGTAAATTCAGAAAATAAAACATGTGCCATTCACTTTACCTTTACCGATGAAAATTTCCGTCTTTATATTAAACATGTTAATGCACGAGCATTATTTTAGAAAAAACAATATATAGCATACTTTTGTAGATTTTGTAAAACAAATCTTTCTGAAATAGTTACATATACTACCATTATTACTATACTATATATAAAAATATTAATTTTCGCGAACCATTTAGGTCACGGAAATTCCAAAATATGGCATCAGTAAGGAGAGTTGTACAAACAATGTAAATACACAGAACCCCATCCAAACTTGCTTTAACTAATAGTATTCATCTTTTTCTATTTTATATGTACTAACAACATTCCATTTTTCTATAATTTCGATTAAAAAATTCCAAAATCTGAGTTAAAACAGGTCGAATGCCCCAAATAAACGTTGTCTGATTGGTTGAAGTACTGTGGCGTCGATGATAAGCATAGAAAGCCTCGATGTAAAGCACAAGCCTCGATGTAAAGCACACGCTTCACATGAATAAGGAGAGTTTTACAAATAATGTGAATACACAGATCCTCCATCCTATTTATGTTTTGCTGAAAATGTTGCAGTGTTCATCATTTCTGTTTTGATTCTGCTAACAACATTCCATTTTTTCTATAATTCCGATTTAAAGATGTGGAAACCCGTAATAAAAATAGATGGCCTCAATGATTTATTAAAAAGCAACGCAAAAAAATTCCGTTAATATAAACATGTTGATTCTACCATAAAAAAAAGCCGTAAAAATCATGATTGTTGTACTAGTAAGTTATCATAAAACCAAGGGTGTCGATAAGTTGATTTCTTACAAAATTCCCAGGATCCACTCGTTAAACAGTTTATACCCAGCAACGTCCTGTCTGTGTTTTTGCTCAATGTTTTTACTTTGTATCAATTTGATGAGTCAAGCCTTTTTCAACTGATGTGTAGACTTTTGTTTTTATGTTCTGCTGTTATAACACTGTCCTAGGTTAGAGAGAGGGATGAGCACTCACAAACACGTGTTGTTACTTGCTTGTTGTTCGGTGTGAGCCAAGGCTCCGTGTTGAAGGCCATACATTGACCTATAATGGTTTACTTTTATAAATCGTTATTTGGATGGAGAGTTGTCTCATTGGCACTCATACCACATCTTCCTATATCTATTTACCCCACCACATTTTTTATGTGTCTGTCCCAAGTCAGGAGCCTATTATAGTTTAGTGGTTGTCGTTGGTTTATGTCTGTCATGCTATTTGTTTTCCGTGATTTGTTTTGTATATATTTTTCATGTCAGAGCCTTTTAAAGCTGACTATACGGTATGGTTTTGTTTCTCATTGTTGAAGGCCATACGGGTGTCTATAATTCCTACACCAATTTAATTTGAACGGCGTCACACATTGGTGTATAGACCGGCGTGCACCAAACGTACAAAGAAAATTGACAAAGTCGGTATACGTTAGTTGCACGCCAGAGGAACGCTTAACAATCGTTATACGCGCGTTGCATAAGTTTGAAGTACTTCGAAATACAAAGGTACATTATACGCTTGGTGAACGCTACAACTCGAGGAAATTTTTATGCAGCATAAAATTTGCATCCAGCTCAAGCGTGTGTCTAGCGTATACCTGTACGCTACACGCACGTTCTTTACATACGCTAAAAGCGCGTTGAACGCGCTACAGATAAGTTTGAGACACATTTAGGGCACGTTGTATACGCTTCGAGATCGTTCGACTTTAACTAAAACGTATGCGAGTGTGTTTGTAACAAACACCCCATAATAGAACGTTCAAGATACGACCGCGACGCGTCTCAAATACGTTCAGGAAACTTTTTTCCTTCGTAGCGTACATTCCATCTACGTTAGATAAACGCCAGTCATACGCAACCATACGTTTCTTGAACGCCCGATAAACGCTTAGGTACGCTTCTCGTTCGCCCAATACACGCTTAAAGCTCGTCGTGCACACGTTACAGATATGATTGACAGGTTGAATGCATCCAAAATTACTAGCGTACACGGTGTACGTCGGAGCTATACGCTGATGTGTGACGCCGGTATAAATTATTCGTCTAGAATTGTGAACTGATATTTCAACAAGATGCCAGTATTCCAATTATAACTAATTGTAAACCACTACTGACATTCTTGTTTATTTATTCATTTGATGCAGAATTGAAATAAAACCTCAAAGGCAAAAAGAAAAGGAAAAAAATATGTCAAGCTCTTTAATTTTACATTACGTCCTGTCGGCAGTGACTATAATTACCAACATGTCAGGGAATTTTACATAGTAAAGAAAAAAAACTCATTATTATGTGAACTGATGACCATGCAATGCAATAGAATCATATTCAAAACAGTGTAGCTGTGGCAATTGATTGACGACCTAAATTATCCTATTAACTGGGACAGATAAGGTGAACGTTTGTCAGTAACGACCACTGCTCACTATGCACTTGTTAAAGATACTTAAACTGTGGTGTCACCAAAGGTTCTCAACACCTGAATAAAGTAATTCGAAAAACTAATCAGGATTAACACGATGTTTTGATTTATATCAATAATATAAATCAAAACATAAAGGTTATTCCTGATTATTTTTTCGAATTATTTTAATATTAAAAGCTTTAAGAACCTTTGGTGACCCCACATTTTAAATTTTATAATAAGTAAGTAGTGAGCAGGGGTTTTTACAGACAAACGTTCACCTAATCTGTCCCAGTCAATGGGATAATTTAGGTCGTCAATCAATGGCCACAGCCACACTGTTTTGAATACGATTCTATGTCTGTGTCCACACTCACATGTTTTTGCGGTCATTTATCTTTTAGATGGTTAATTCCGATTGCATCCTATTGTTCATAACTATCATGACATTTTGACTAGGCTGAATTCCAAGGTGCATGCAAAGAGACAGTTATGTTGTGCACACTGTCGAAACACATAATTTAGCTACTTTTGTTTGTCCGTCTGTCTGTCGGTCCGCTAAAGTTTTTGGTCAAAGTTGTTTTTGAAGAAGATGAAGTCCAATCAACTTTAAACTTTCACTCAAATTTCACGGTCCATTGAACATACTGAACATAGAAAATGATATTGCGAGTGGTGCATTTCTGCACTATGGACACATTCTTGGTTTATTTTTTATATTTTGATACAGGGTTCCAGGTCCATAGAAACTTTATAACAATCTTGAAAAAAATCAGCCTTTTACAAATTTTCAATAGAACTGAAGGTAGGGATTAAGTTCATCATTGTTCATTGCCATTCTTGTCTTTGGCAGGGCATAACGTTTATAATTCAATAATGATATAAGGATTACACCTACATTTTAAACTGACCTGCGACGTTTTAACCTGCTTATTATTAGGGAGCTACCATTTGATTTTTATGGGGGGGCTAGGATGAAAAATTTTGTCCTGCATTTTTTTTTAGTTGTAATCTCTGTCCTGCCTTTTTATTTTTCACTCTATTCGGTCCTGCCTTTTTTTTTATTAGTTTATCCTGACTTTTTTTACCTAAATTGTCATCCTGCCTTTTTTTTTTTTTGCAAAGTGTCTCATCCTGCCTTTTTTTTTTACTCAAAACTCCTGTCCTGCCTATTTTTTTCAAATTTCATCCTAGCCCCCCCATAAAAATCAAATGGTAGCTCCCTTAAGGTAATGAATTGAAATTATAAATAATAATTAGACCGCGGAGATGACGTTTAGTATTGAAGGAAGGATATTGTAATGAAAATTATTTATTATGCTTTAAATTTCTATGCCAAGCATTTAACACTCTGCTTTTAATACTAAATGACTGTCATAACAAATACTTACGTTAAACTTTTAAATGCAATCTTAAAAGGATTGAAAAGTTTTTGCTTACTATACTTAAAACATTTCAAATTGGATATTGTTAAATAAAATAATAGCCTTTTAAGCAGTTCAGAGTTATATATGTGTGAAACCATAATTTCTTAAGATATTTAAATTATATTGCCGACTAGAATTCAAAATATCTAGGAATAGAAAAAAATGTAATATGGCTCTGTTCTGTTAACAGAAAACGCATCTTTTTAGATAAAAATCAAATTTATCAACCCTAGGGTTTTCTCACCATAAACTTTGGTAGTGACAGAAAATGACTTGAAGTTTACTTTTGTAGTGACATTTGGTCTTTATACAAAATACTGCTCAATTTGAATGTTTCAGTATAAGATTTACATAGTTAACGAAGTTACTGGCACTATATTTATTCATACAGCTTCAATATATATTATTCTTCTTATCATTCTATACATCAGCCTAATTTTTTTTTCTTCCCTCGCCGGGATTTAAACTCGTGCTACTGAGATATCGTGTCACCAAATAACATTGCACTATGCTCGACGCGCTAATCCACTCAACCACCTAGGCTCTTCTTTATTTAGTCTAATACATATATCTAAAAGAGTACAATATATGTATTAGGTGAACACAATTGTATTGATAGACATATAAAGAAATAAAAATCCTCAGTTTTAAAAACTATCATCAAACATTTATTGTCTCTACTTGTAGGGCTCCTGACCTGTTATGGTAAGTAAACAAATATGAAAATAATATTTGGATTATAATATCCAATCTACCGATTAAATCAAAAAATATTAACTCATATTCACGTTGTCTTTAAAACAAAACGAAAAACGTGACGTATCGTGATTATTTTATGGTCTCACAAAGTAAACAAGTGAGGTACAGTACCAAATTTAACACAACAATGTATGTGACATCACTAAATGTTTTTACTTCGGTTTATCTCAGTTTGATGAATTTTAATAAACAACACGTTATTTAGTTGTATCTTTCGTACTTTGCACGTCATATTCATTGACTTATAATTTCTTTTATATGCAATATACTGTGTCATACATGCCAACTGTCACTATTTGCGGGGGGTGTCATCCCATTGTAGGTTCCCAAATGGAAATTTTGAAAGAGCAATTTTGTCCACAACTTATAACAAAACAATTCATTTTACAATGGTTATAGGCTTGTTACAATATAAAGAGGCAAACAAAAAACAACATTAAAATGTATTTGAAGGCCCCCTTGCAGGTTTTGTTGGACTATAAGAGCCATCTTGCACGTGAAACCCCTATGGGTATTTTGAAAAGTGGGTAGGTATGCTGTGTTTTCCATCACTGCGATAATGTAAACTTTGTCTAGTCAATCGTTCTCTACATTTGACATCACCATATCTACACACAAACTGTTGATTTTTTTAAGAAATATGCCGAACAATTGTCGTAATATATCAAAATGTTAAATGGAATTTACCACCATTAAAAGTATATATTATATTTTATTTCTTTACATTCGATTATACAAATAAGGTGATGTGGTGTGATTGCCAATCAGACAACTGTCCACCAAAGTTAAAATAAAGTGGATGTGAGCAACTTATATATATATGTAAAACCAATTTCAATTTTATGAATTTTTGTATTCTTTTAAGTCACTGTTGCTCAAAACCCTCTTTCTGGATTTTTGCCGTCAATGCCACCGAAACCTTCTGGAGGGATGACTTACCCAGCAAATTGGCCGTCAATGCCACCGAATCCTTATGGAGGGATGACTTACCCAGCAAATTGGCCGTCAATGCCACCGAATCCTTATGGAGGGATGACTTACCCAGCAAATTGGCCGTCAATGCCACCAAAACCTTCTGGAGGGATGACTTACCCAGCAAATTGGCCGTCTATGCCACAGAAACCTTCTGGAGGGATGACTTACCCAGCAAATTGGCCGTCAATGCCACCGAACCCTCATGGAGGTATGACTTTTCCCGCTAACGGACCTTCAATGCCACCGAATCCTCATGGAGGTATGACTTTTCCAGCTAACGGACCTTCAATGCCACCGAATCCTCATGGAGGTATGACTTTTCCCGCTAACGGACCTTCAATGCCACCGAAACCTCATGGAGGTATGACTTTTCCAGCTAACGGGCCTTCAATGCCACCGAATCCTCATGGAGGTATGACTTTTCCAGCTAACGGGCCTTCAATGCCACCGAATCCTCATGGAGGTATGACTTTTCCCGCTAACGGACCTTCAATGCCACCGAAACCTCATGGAGGTATGACTTTTCCAGCTAACGGACCTTCAATGCCACCGAATCCTCATGGAGGTATGACTTTTCCCGCTAACGGACCTTCAATGCCACCGAAACCTCATGGAGGTATGACTTTTCCAGCTAACGGGCCTTCAATGCCACCGAATCCTCATGGAGGTATGACTTTTCCAGCTAACGGGCCTTCAATGCCACCGAATCCTCATGGAGGTATGACTTTTCCAGCTAACGGGCCTTCAATGCCACCGAATCGTCATGGAGGTATGACTTTTCCCGCTAACGGACCTTCAATGCCACCGAATCCTCATGGAGGTATGACTTTTCCAGCTAACGGTCCCTCAATGCCACCAAAACCGCAAGGAGGGTTTACTTTACCAGGAAATGGACCGTCAATGCCACCTAATCCTTTTGGAGGGTTGACTCTACCAGCCAATATACCGTCAATGCCAGCTTTACCCTCTATCAAACCAATAGGTGAGTACTTATTGTGGATATGTTTATAATACATTTGCATATTTTTGATTGACTTCGTGAAGAGTTATTTAGTTCATAAGTCTCCTAGTATAAACCAATCAAAATTTGGCATTTCGATATGAAGTATGATAGTATTAAATACAACGAGTAATATTAAACTTCCGGTTTCAAAACTTGCAATGCACAGTCTCGTCGTTCTTGTTAATCATATTTTGACCAATCAAAACATCCACATAAGTCACGTTTCAATAATGCAACAACATTTAAAACTGGTACTTTAACTGATAAAATAGATCTCATCAGATTAAAAATGAATCTGATGCCAGAAATAAAGGTTTAATATCTTTTAAAATAAATTTATAAATATTTTATAATTTTATATTTTATCAGTACCAACCGGATCACCTGTGCCTGCGAGTTTCCCGTGTCCCATGGAATGCCAATCGTGTCAGTTATTCAAAGACAAAACAAAGGTTTGCATGGCATTTGATGATTTTGGTGTCATCAAACAGAAATTTTATAGTTCTTGGCTTCCGAGAACCCAGGACGATTATGATTTTCTCCACAACACTTCATGTAAGTACATTCCAAATGTTATAGCTACTGAAACTGTTTTAAGGTGGTACCTAACACTACAGGGAGATAACTCTGTAAAGTCAGCTAAACGTTTTAATTACGTTGTGTTGTAAAAGGAATATTAAGCTTCTCAATGATCAAAATTGGTGTTTGTCAAACTGCTATATAACCAGTGTAATTTTTCTGACAAAACGGTTGGTTCAAAATTTTTGAAATTTTTATATTTTTGTTAAATGGTCAAAGTTAATACTTTGACAAAATTTTATGAAAATTAAACGAGCCAAATTAATTTTAGTGAAAGTGTTGGGTACCACCTTAATGCATATCAGTGTATTGGGGGAAAGGGAGGGGGGGGCAGTGACGCCAGTATTGGATATCTGAAGATATATGAAGACCATCAAATAAAAACAAACACATTGTTAAAGGAATAATTCCAAATAATTGGTTGCTAATTCCAAACAAGTCAAAAATTCCTAAGCGTAAGATATTGACTCATTACAGTCAAGTCTTTCGAGTGAACTAAGAACGCTGATATCATTTTCGATTATTTCTATCATTTGGGTACACATAATTCTACTGCTACCAATGGGAATGTTCAATTAAGTCTTTTGTAGTTGGTCTGAAGCGATTCTTTTTGAAAGTGTCTAAAAAATGTACTAATTCGGAATCAGATATTCAATGTAATTCATTATTTACCTACATGTATATCAAAAAATATACTTGAAGAAAGTAGTGAACATAACTCTCGATCAGTAGTATGCTAGAAGTTAGGAAAAGAAACACGAAAGAAAGAAAAATTCCGTATTAAAAAGATCGTTCATATTTATTGAAAGCAAGCTCCCAGCAATATTTTTTCGGAAATAACTCTAAAGGTAAATAACCGGTGTTTGGAGGTTTACGACCATTGCCAACAGATTCGTTTTCGAAAATAATAGATAGTACTTTTATGATGCGAACTTTAGGTATGAATTCTTACTTCATTAATAGGATTTTTTATGTAAAAGAAACAGCAACCCAACAGCACTATTTTACTCAAATTAGTAATATTGACAATAAGAAACCAGACATTCCTTAAGAAAATAAAACTATCTACACTAAATGACATGCACTTAATCTACAAACAAAATCTTCACCAATGATGAAACACATCACACTTAATAACAGTATCAGATGAGTTTTTAGTTTTAAAATTGATGGACATGTGATTTTTATTTTAAGTGTTCACAACAACCGCATATATGTCAACTTGTGATGGTATTGAATTCTACATGAAGACTTGGGCTGTTCTGAAACAAAAAGGAAAAGATGATCTACTAGGTTTTATTAGAGACCCAAGAACAGTTTCAGTTGCAGATTTACGACTTTTACCAAAGGTTCCTTTCGCCATTCTCGAGGTAAATGTAGATTGTTCTACCGTGTATTTTAACATTTTAACATTGAAGAATTTATTTTATATTTAGATTTTAGACGACAGTCTCCACAAAAAATGATGCATTTCAGCAAGATGTGACGCTTGATTTTGGTTTATTGAAATAAGAAGATGTGGTGTGAGTGCCAACGAAATAACTCTCCATCCAAGTCACCATCTGTAAAAGTGGACAATTATAGCCTTGTTTTACACCGAACAACCAACTATGTTTTTATTTTCCCGATGTTCCTGTCATACATTGTTAGTATGATGAAAGATGCAGAAACAATCCATTTGAAAAAGTCCGTATTAGATTTATTACAGGGTGTGTACTAACACGAGCAACACGAAGGGTGCCACATGTGGAGCATGATTTGCTTACCCTTCTGGAGCACATGAGAAAGCCCATGCTCGTGCTGTGGTTTTTTGTACTATTATTTGTTTGTTGGTCTCATTCTTTTTGACGCCATGACGTTATCGGTTTATTGAACTCTTATGCGTTTCAATGTCCCGCTGGTTTATTGTTCGCCTACCTTTACTCCAGAACACTCTCAGCAAAACAAGTCTACCATGTCAGCTGAAAGTATCATGAACTCCACACATATGGACTTGTTCGTGGCATAAATGCATTTTTTTTCTTTTTCAGTCAATTGTTGAGCGCAACATGTTTCAACTAATGAATAAAGATCAAAAGCTAGTAATGTGTGAAGGTCTTGAATATATCGACTGTTTTACCAGGGTAGCCATTGACAGAAATATAGATTGTGCCAGAATTCTGCTGGTAAGAATTTCAAAAATTCAATGAATTTCTCGTGTTTTAATTAAAAAAAAAATTGTAGGTATATTTGGATGAAAGTTTAAAATACAATAAGGTTATACCTAAAGTTAAATTATTTGTATAATTTGATATAAATAGAGATAAATCCACACATTCAGTTCTGCATCAGGCCACAGGATCTCTACGAAACAGTTTGCAAGCACATGATAAAAATGCTCTGAATTCAAGATAAGTTTTATCTGTACATAGATATAAAAGAGATGTGGTATGAGTGTCAATGAGACAACTCTCGACCCAAGTCACAATATTACTTAAAGTAAACCATTGTAGGTCAAAGTACGGTCTTCAACACGGCGTGTTTATAGGAATATTTATTTCATGTGTGGTGTCTCAAATATTCCCAATGGCATATGTTTTCTCAACCACGCTAGTTGATTCCTAGTAAAGAAGCAGAGTACACAGTATCATTAATAAAATCATGGTTGTAAAGTTGATGCTTAATATTTCCGGATTTACCATCAGGAACGCTAAATTTAACGAAATTCGACCCAATGTACATTGTAATTCTATAAAAGATAAGATTTTATGATTTATTCTGTTCTGCTAAAAATGATGTGTTGTTTGAAAGAAATTTTGCGGAAAAAAGTAGTTGAACAAAATACCATACACCATCAACACATGTACCCTGTAAGAACATAGATGCTAAGCAGAATGTGCATCATCTATACTATTAAACGAGAAGACCTCATTTTGGGTGTCGCTTCTCTTCCTTCCACAATAAATCAATCATCATGCATCTATGTCCTATAGGTACAGTGGATAGTCATATTTGTCATCCATTCATAGTGTCATTCAGATTGAGTTATTTTGGGAGAAAAACAAGAAAAAAAGCGTCCGGATATGTTTCCGTCATTGAACGAAATTTCAAGTCATATGAGACTTCCGGTTTGTGTTTTTCTGTATACCTTGAACATACATATACTACGAATAAAGAGTATTTTCTGTCTGATATCATTTTCAAGTTAACTATCCACGGCGGTCACAGAGTTTATTAGATAGAGATGGTCTTTATAATATACCAATGACCGCCGTGGATCGATTATTAAACTGAGAATTAAAAGTAAAAACAAAATACACTTTATAGTAATGAATGAGAAGGGGTGGGGGCAGGACCTTTTCGGGACGTCGGGATCGGGTGCTTTTAAGATCGGAATTTCGGGATAACGGGATATTTAATTCTTATTAAATTCGGGACCTCGGGATTTCATGTTTGTACATGTAAGCCCGGGATATCGGGATCAGGAACCCTACGACACCACCACCCGCTTTATGTATGTTCATAATATACAGTTAAGCGCTAAAATTATTCATGTGTTATTAAAATCAATAGAGAACATTTTTTGGGGGGAAAAGGAGGAGCCGGGCTAGAAAAACGTTTTCCTGTCCCCAAGTACCTATGACTTTTGATACTTTTCCTAAAATTCTCAAGTCATTAAATATTTTACAAAATTCTTCCTACAACACTTTACATACTTTCAACCACGCTCTGCATGCCCGCGATTTCGCGGGTGTGTTCTAGTCATCTTGAAAATAGAATGAAATTTAAAACAGTGTGGCTGTGGCAATTGATTGACACGTTAAATTCATCCATTGACTAGGACAGTTTACGTGAACGTCTGTCTGTAACGACCACTGTTCACGACGTACCTACGATAGACATTTAAACTGTGGGGTCCCCAAAGGTTTCTTAACGCCTTTAATTATAAAATAATTCGGAAAATTAATCAGGAATAGCCTTTATGTTTTGATTTATATAATTGATATAAATCAAAACATCGTGTTATTTCTGATTAATTTTTCGAATTACTTTATTAAGGTGTTGAGAACCTTTGGTGAACCCATAGTTTAAATGTCTTTAAACAGTACATAGTGAGCAGGGGTCGTTACATACAAACGTTCACCTAAATTGTCCCAGTCAATGGATGAATTTAGTGTGTCAATCAATGGCCACAGCCACATTGTTTTGAATATCATTCTAAGTACATGATTCTATTTTTATTTATTTGCTTAACAACATTATAACAGTATTCATCAAATACTGCTTGTTACAAAAACCATAAAGACCCCAAGCCGCTTCTCTTGACGTATCCTGCTACCCTCTACTACCTGACCAGGGAATAATCATCTGATTAGATTTATTGACATATATATATACATTTTGTTAAGTCAATACTAGAATAATAATACGAGAAAATTGTTCATTGATTATGCATATGTTAATTGTTAGTAACATTGGACTAATTATAGTATGTCTATTAATATTGGTCTACTCTCTATAGAAAAGGGAGTAGTGCCTGATTCTTGACCTTATATTTTTACATTCATTTAATTTGAATCGTATTTCATCAGCATCCTCCTGATGGTTCTCAATTTATAAATATTGTTTTACAGCATCTAAACTTATTAACCATATGTATTTGTAGGCCTCAGGAACAGCAGATGCAAAAACAATTGCATCACTTGTTGACGTGAGGAACTGCTCGAACTGGGACAAAGAACAATGGAATTTGACCATGAAATACTCGCCTGATATTCTAGACATGGACTGTCTAAAAATAGCACCACCTGACGTCATGGTTGATAAGTGAGTTTACCAATATTTTACTTACACCTTATAAATTAAAAAGTAATTATTGTATAAATAGATGTTTTGATAATAAATCATTCAAAGAATTCATCTAAACACCGTGCGATCATTTCATGATGGCTTAAATAATATTAGTTGATAGCAACTTTAGTGAATAATTTTTTAATCTTCATAAAATTACATTTTAAAGTGAATGGACTTAAATATTGATATTATATTAAATCAAATCAAACTCATATATTAATTCTGTTACAATTAACAGCAAACACTTATACTATTATTTTATGTACTAAAATTAAAATACAATACATTGTGTATTGGCGTCCAGAAAACTTTAATGCAGATAACTAAAATTAATAAGACGAAAAAATAGAATTCTCTACTCGGTCTTATTTATTTCATTCATTCTTAGGTTACTTTGTGTTGCCACTGTTGGTTATTTCTACCGTTTTGCCCACGATTTAAGCGTTCCATGTTGTTGCTATGTTATTGTATGTTCATTAAATTTTGCTCAAAAATAAATTTAATGGTTACATTTATTATATACGCATAGAAATATATATATAACCATAGTACACTGATAACAAATGACCTACCCCTAGTTGTTAACCAGCATGTAATGTCTAGCGCAGCGAGAGTAATTGTCGTGTTTTCAAACGTGCTAAAAACTTGAAGCAGTCAAAAAGTTTATAACCTAGAGGTTTTTTTACGAATGTGCTATAGATGTCAGCTGAAATTGATTCCTTGGTCGATTGATATTTACGTTTTGAATTCCGACGATGTTTACAGTTACATGTATTGAGATTATATATATATAAAGTGATTAAAATTATAACACAATGTTGACTGCTGTATCCCTATTTTTGACATTTTGAACTATTATTTCTGTTCACACATCGTTGTCAATATAGTGGAATTTGATTCAACTATCATACTAGTGAGAGGTTTAGCTACCTCTAAAACCAGGTTTAATACCATTTTTTACATGAGAAAATGCCTGTACCATGTCAGGAATATGTCAGTTGTTATCAATTTTTTTGATGTGTTTCAGCGTTTGATTTTGCCATTTGATTAGGGGCTTTCCTTTTGAATTTTCCTCGGAGTTCAGTTCGTTACTTATTTTGATATATCTTTAAAAACTACTGTATATATATACAAATGTTGGAGAGTCAAGACTCTAAGTGTTCCCTCTCATTGTAAAACTAGATACATGTACGTTTTTTAATATTATTTTAAAAAGTTCTGTCTCACTATAATAATAGGTGAAGATCTCTACATATTTTCATTAACAACGTTATGTGTTGTTGCCTGTTTTGTTACGATCTGATTCCTCTAATACAATGGTTGATAAGTTAGTATAACAATATTGATAAACACCATAAATAGTTTAAAAAATCATAATTGTATAAATAGACGTTATGCTAATGAATTATAAGAAGAATTAAACTAAGCACCTCTATTATATCATGATGACATTATGTTTAATCAGGTTTATTGAATTGAAGTATTTTATCGCAATATAATTACACTTTCAATTAAATGGACTTCTTTGTCATTGTAGACCCATTGGTGGCCTTAGGCTGTTGTCTTCTCTATGGCCGAGTTGTTGTTCCTTTGACACATTCACCCTTTCCATTCTCAATTTTATTCTATACAAAACGTATTAATTGAAATATCAAATACCTATCAATTTATATACACGTAGAAGTTAATGCCTAAATAAATAATTCTCCTCATTAGAATAAGAGATTTTTTTTTTTTAATTTGGGGTTTTGGTGGGAATGATCTGCATAAAGAGGTTTAGTTTTCTTTCTAATTTATACAATCGGTCAAGGAATCAGATTTACAAATGACTTGAACATTAAGCAATGACTTGGGGTTAAATGCGTCATATCCTTGTATTGGGTATTGCATGACGCAATTGCAAATATAACTCAATTCCGGATGTTACAACAATTAGGATGACGTTTAACGCTACTAGAGCAAGAACGGCTTACTTCTCTGGAAAATCTAGTGTTTGCTTTAGTGTGTGTATGTTTTTTTTTAATGGTTCGATGGACATTACTTTTCTTTTTAACTTCTTCTCTGGTCATTGTGGCTAACCGTTTTTATTTTTCGTCTTGTCATAATATAATTGGGGTTGAAGATCTAAAATTCGTATCACTAATTATGAAAATTATTAAAAAAAAACAAGTAGTAAACTTATACTAACCACACGCAGACACTTTGAATTATTACAATTTATAATAAAAAGATATCTATCATGTAAATCATTAGGTAGTCATCAAATTTCTGTGACTTTTAGGCTTTAACCTCTTTATTTTTTTCTATGGTGAAATTTTACTTCAGATATGAAAAAAATCGGTAAAAAAAGAGTGTTTTGAGTACCTCACGCTTTTTGTTAATAGTAAAACAATCCATAAGTTTCACGTAAACATCGAGATTATGAGTTAAAATTCTACACGTGGCATATTCGCTCGACTCCTACATGTATCTTTATTCACTACTATTGTCAGTTTCCAAACTGAAGATATGTGGTTTTCTCCGGTTACTCCAGTTCCCTTCACCAATTAAACGGATCGTGCAGAAATACCACAATAGTGCTAAAAAAAGTGGCATTAAACACAAATAAATTGATCAATCCAATCAATTCAAAATGTATTTATCTTTTGTAGCATCGATAGCTTAGCCCAACACTGTCACAAACTTGACAAACGTGAAATCAACATTCTTGCAAACATTACAACTTCAAAAATGTTAGACGATAAAAGAAAAGGAACTCCAGTATCTTCTGACGAAAAGGACAAACTAGCAGATCTTTTATCTTTCTGTGGAGCTGATCCCGCCATAATGGGTGACCTTATGGATAAATCAGAGGTAAATACATATATCATAGATTATCAAGGCAAGAGTGTCAACTATTGTAGACTAGACTCAAAGTTTATAATCATTAAACGCAAAAATGTGTGTCTATTTGAAACAATTGCTATAGGTCAATTTGGCACACCTTTTATAAAGTTATGAACATAGGTTTAAAGTTTCAATATAGTGTTAACTTGGCAATATTCAAATGATAATTCTAATGCAATTAGTTTGTATCAATGGTTCTGATTGGATGACAGTTAGCGTAAAATTCTCTATCTCCTTGTCTGTTACTAAGGTAGCCGACATTTTGAATTGCTGAATGTATTGACATGTAATTTCTACAATAATAAAGCCATAAAACTCACATGTTACACCTAAAAATCCTCTTTTTATCAAATTTTATTACATTCTGAAGCGGCACAGAAGCAGAAAACGCCCGGTGTTTATGTTTGACGCCGGAAGCATACCTATGACGTCACCTAGTGTAGGGACCAAAGAAGATAACATATTTTCGCGGAATTTTCTTTAATGAAGATTTTACACTGAAATAATGATTGAAATTTAATTATGAAGTTGTTTTGCATTAGAATAGAGATAACTGTATTGTATGTGAAGCTTTTCGGACGTCCATCGGTAGTTTTACTGTCGCAAATACCCGTTTACCTGTCTCCGCCACGCGTCGCCAGGTAAACTAAATTTGCGACAGTAAAACTACCGATGGACGTCCTTAAAGCTTCAATTACAATACAGTTATCTCTTAAATGATATAGGATGGCTTGCATTTGCAATTCTGGAATGTTAATAGATTTTTTTACACATCTAAAACAACAAGAACAACACAAATTAAAAATGTTGTACACAATTTATGAGGTTTTTTATATTTTTTGTAGATGTTGTCTAAAGTTGACTACAGCAAAACTGATACAAAGGAAGGCATAAAGTTCATGAAAGAAGTTTTAGAAACTGTTGATCCGAAAGACTTAACAAAAGACCAGATTGTAAAGTAAATAAATTGTAATATTCTGTTTAGTCATCGATAAGGATTTCTAGTTACAATAAAAACACATCTTCAAGTTTAACAATAGTTCAACACAACTAAGTGAGACAACAGCATTTTCTGTTTTAAATAGTCGAAAAACGTAGGTAGAACTTAAAAAAAAGAAAAGCCATTTTTACCAGCTTCAGGTTGACTATAAATGTGGAAAAGATCGTGTCTTAAATTTGTTGGGTTCCGTTCAAAAACTATAAAGGAAACAATTACATTAATGCTTACATTGGCATTGGCAAATCAATCTGATTTCAGAAATTAGTAACGATTTTTACTTTGAAAATGACAATGTAAATTTTAATACAGAGTCATATTTGAACACCATTTACCTCAAGTAAATAGTCACATGATAATCAAGTTTTGTACAATTATTCAAAAATACCTGCAATGTATCAACTTCCAAGCAAGGACCGAAGCTCATAAACTCGGCAATCAACGCAGGACTTCGGGAATGTCCGGAGAGCCGACAACCTTGCTTCGGAAGTTGTCAATGTATGTCAATGTATGTCAATTTATAAGATTCAGTTATTTTACAGTTCATTCAAGATGATGGTTTACAACAGAAGTTTACTAGCAGAGCTTGACACTACCGAACTTGAAAACGCTGTTTGTGAGATATGTGATAAAGCTGATGACTTTGACAGTGCTGATGTATGTATTAAAACGAATCATCCTTGTAATACTTATATGCTGAAATTGTCAAAGCTAAGCGTGATACCATTACAATTAACACTTTATGGAAGTAATACATGTAGCATGTGTAATGCTTTAAAATTTCCTTGAATATGGGATTTTGATAAAGCTGGTATATGTATTAAAACTACGAATCCTGATCATCATTATAGGTTAAAAGTTTTAAAGGGGCACTAGCTGTCAAATTCATCTTCACCGATTTTAATCAAATTCTCATATTTGATTTATAACAATGTAAAACATTTATCCAAACCATCAAAAGTCTAAAATAAACAATTAACAAGGCACAGGCATGAAAATACAGAGCTTCGTTTCGTGTGTATTTTAGTCTTGGCGCCATCTAATTAATTATCGAGTTGACTTCTAAAGTCATCCGATGACCATGTAAGCGATGTAAACATAAATATAGATATAAATATATTAAGCCAACTCGTGCTGTTGGATTATTTTAGGTCTATTTAGTTTCATATTATAGATGAAAAATACATGTTTATCATCGTTTTTACCTGTATAAGATTTTTTTTTGTGGATCGAACCAGTCAATCAAATGATTCACCTTTGTTTCACTTCCAATGTTAACATTCTTTATTTTTAAATAACTTTACACATACAATTCACGTGTTATCCATCTAAAGCTAAGGGGTCAAATTGAAGTTCACAGGAATACGCATACAACGAGGTCGATTGATTCACTTGCAAGTGAATAATTCACAATCAATTTTATTTTTTTATTTTAGCTTATTTTGACAAAATTGAACCTTAATGGCTGCTAAAATCGAATTATTATTTCACTATTTAAAATTTTTTCAAAAAAATTATATATTAGATTATTTATATATCTCGTAGCTAGTGTCCCTTTAAAAGCTAAGCGGGATACAATTTTATTAGGAATACACGCTTTTAAATTACCTTAGGTGATTTTACAACATGGTAAAATGTTTTTCTTAATTTTTAACAATTAACAATTAAACAACAAAATTTTTACAACACCACTGCCATCTTTGAGTTTGAAACTTTTTACTTTCAGCTTGCAAAACTAGCAGATGTTGTTTTAAAACGTGTACCAAGCTTAGCTGACCCTTCAACATACGACGATGCTACCATCGACTGCATTGGACCTCTGATTCAATTTTTACCCATGCAATCCTTTGATAATATCCCCTCTGCTGCCATGGAAAGTGCAATCTCAGGTGGTAAAATGAAGAATGTTACGGTTACATCAAAGTCAATGGTGAGTTACAGATTTGATATTACATTGCGTGTTTCAAGATATGTTTGAAAGTTTATATACAAGTGCCACAAGTTTCTCAAAATCTGCATGTTCCATAGAACACCTTCATTTTTGGTAGGGTTCATTTTGCTCAATCTTATATTGTCTGTATTGTGGTTAGTAGACGGTTACGTTTCTTATATTGTCTGTATTGTGGTTAGTAGACGGTTACGTTTCTTTACTTTTCGTGTTTTGTTTTATTTGGCTATGGGTTTCTTTGTTTTAGTTGAACTTAAATATATGCTTAATGAAGTCTCCTTGGTTAAGTCTGCCTCTTTTGATCTGATTATATATATATATAGAAAAATTAAGTAGATATTTAATGCTGTAAAGAAATCATATTATGGTCTTTAAAGAAAATGAAATATAAGATATTATAAATCCTCATTTTTTAAAGAAAGTATGGAACTGTGTTCACTTACTATTTGTTTCATAACCGGGTCTCAATGGCGTTCTTTTTATCAATATATCCCTTTGAACTTTTTTACGTGAAACATGTGTATCATGACGAAGAATTATCAATAAGATCCCTAATTGACATTTAAAACTCAAAAGTCAAAATATAATAACATCGCTATGGCTAAAAAAAAAATAAGTATGACGAAAAACAAACATTTTTGCTACACAAAGGTTGAGCGACGCTAACAGTACAAAAACGGAGACAATCTAAGGTTATAGAAAGATAAGCAGATGCTGCTCCCCTAGTGTCTACCATGATAAATATAAGAAGTTTGCATATTATTTTAATAAAAGCTCACAAATGTTTTCCCTTTTTATATTTTAGGGTAAAAAATTGCTGGAATCTGCAAAGACAGCTTTAGGAAAAACCAATGTAAGTTAACTCGTGTATTGTAAACCAAAATTATTCTGTTCATTATCAAATAACAGTAAGTTGAATTTTCCATGATATAACTTGGAGATAAAATACAATGTATTCACATTTGCGTTGTATGTAATCGTGTATATATTTATCAGTAATCATATCTTGCTTTTAAGGGGGATTTTACTAGTGCTGACCTTGAGAAGCTTGGAACTAGTGTCGTTGCCATGGTTGCTACTGATTTAAAGAAGATACCCGATGCCTCATTTTCCGACAGTATCATTGAAATGTTTGCTGATAATATTAAGAAAAGCGACGTGAGTCCACCAAAATCTATGATTGCGACTCTAATGGAAAAGGTAAGTTTTTTAATGCTATATTTAAGGGGGGAAATATTATTAGTTAACCAGAAAAGGTATCGTATATCTAAATAAAAAAAGTTAATGGTAACATCTTAACTTTTATAGTTATCCCTTGGACTGCTACATGTATTTAAGATAATGCTATTGTTATCATTAGTCTGTGAAGGATAACATGAATTATTCGGTTAATTCGGTTTTATAGTCCATTTTAAGACTATCCACTGCGATAAATTATGTACTTTCATACTTTTCACTTGCAGTCAATTGAGTTCAGTTAGTCTTGTAAATGGACTGCTTAGTAGAGATCCTTTACTTGTTCACATCTACCTCTCACTGAATTATCTGAAAAGTTCCGGATAGTGAAAATTGTCAAGAAAATACTGAACTGACTTAACGAATGAACACGACTGAATAATTCATTGTTCACACTTTTCAGCCTATGTAAAGATCAAAATGACCGTTTATGACTATACATCAATTATTAGCGTTGTATCTTGGGATGTTAAACATATGTACAGTAAATCCTTTTGTATCTTTAGTTGTCATTTTATTATGTTGTTATAATTAAAAAAAAACAAGTTAATCACTGTGCTTTCTTATCCGTCAGACATCTTATTAATTCATTCATGGTTCTCACTTATCTGCATTTTTGTTACTTTGGAAATTTTTTTGTCGACACATCGTATTTTTCAAAGGACGTATGTTGTGTTTCTAATGGAAAACTTATATATCCCACTCAGTAGTGCTTATGTTTGACGATATGACAGAATACACATGAAAGTATTCTATTGTTCTTGTACTTCATAATTTGTAGGCTGCAGCTAGTGCAACAGGTGTAAAAGCTGCAATTGAAAGTGGTCTTGGCGATGATGTTCCAACAGAACTTCTGAAGAATGCAGATCTCTCAGATCTACCTGATATTACTGGAGAGTCATCTGAAGTCACCATTGAAGTGGATACAAAACGGGTGTGTAAACTCAAGAAACTAATATTTACAAGATCTTTGTTTTCTAAAGCAACAACTCTCGCTACCCCGCGACTTGGTTTTTGTTTTCTTATACCGTAGTGATGGTAGCTTTACTTTATATTTTACTTGCTAGACTGTATCGCATTTTCGCCAATTGACTTTTGTTGTTTACATTTTTTTTATGCAAAATTGCTTTCATTTGCAAAGATTAGATATTCACATCGACAAAAGTAAAAATTGAATTGCATTCACTCTTTGTTTTTCTTAAACATGTTAAATGAGTTAAGAAATGTTAGGGTTATCGAGAACAAAAATAATTGACAAATTATAGTATCTCGATTTGTGAAGTGGAGTGGTAATACAATTGTTTTCAGTTTGTTTGAAATTATATACATGTTTTTTACTTACATCTGGGCAGGTTTCGTCTTTGTCACGAACTTCGTGCTTGCTCATTGCTAAAACAGTATAAGGTAATACGAGAAACACGTTTTATAAGATGGATTATCAAGACATTAATGTTTACCCTAACCTTGCTATTTTCGATGTGATTAATTTTAAAACAATTTTCAGTATTAAAAATGGGCCATATCTTAATGCTATTGTATATATTTTGAAGCAATATTGTTACAATATTTACTTTATCTGTTAATTTAGGCTAAAATCTTAGTTAAAAAAGTGAAAGATTCCATTGGCGACCTTGGAGGAGCCGATACCAACTTCACACTACAACGTCTGGCCAACATGGAGAAGATTGCATGTGGATTAACCGTAGCCGATATCAAAAATATTTCTAGAGATGGTGAATGCGTCGATAAAATGAACGCTATTACAAAGTCACAGTGTATCGAAAAGGAACAGGTAAATGCTTCATAGTAACGATGAAATTATCTCACACGATCAAGAAAATCATTTTAACTTCAATTGCAGAGTGTTTAGTAATTTTGATTTACCTAAAGGGATAGACCTCGGTTCAGGGAGATAAATCTTTTAATCAGTTACACATTTGTGGGTTAAGTTTCATCAATGTACTTTCAGCATTTACCTGAAACGAATTGAAAACAATCTATGTTACCTAGAAGCTTAGAATATATTTATGAAAATGATTGACACAAACGTACTGATGATTTTAAGAGTTATTTCTCTTTACCTATGTCTACCTCCTTTAACGTCCTATATAATTGGCGTCAGATTGATGTTATTGTTTTTTTATTGTCGACGTGTTTGTTATGTTTTGCTGTACACATTATTCAAAACATACACCTTTCTTATACATGCATATGTACACCAACAGTGCTTTTCTTCTTACACGTGTGTTCTATTATTAGAATGACGCATATTTTATTCTGTTTTGTTCTGTAATGTCTTTCAAGTAAATAGATAAAAGTTCGATGCATATATATGTTGATTGCATCTATAATATTATATTTTGTAACCCTGATATAAATGTAGGGCTGCCTTTCACCTTGATTTACACATAAAACCATACAATAATAATTTGTTTGGAAATTATTCTTAAAACATGAAATACCAAATTCCAGATGTTGGTCAACCTCGAGTTTAGTGTTGTCATTTATGTTCAGTTGTATTTTTGTTTTTGTTTTATTTATATTAACAATATTCCTGTTATTTCTCATGTCATTTGGTATTAACTTACATGGTTTTGTGCTGATAACAAAGTAAATTAGTAATAATTATTCAATTAAATATATATTCGCATTGCCAGTAGTCAAAGCTGGTAATGGATTATATCGGGTAAGTTGAAATTAACAAATGAACAAAGGACAATTCAGGAAAATTGTCTGCTATAATAATGGATTCATTTGTAATGGCGATCGTATAACTCTTGAAGTGCTGATAATTGAATGAATAAAATCTTGAAAGATCTGTTTATCCGACAATAACTCTGATCATAATAATAATTTGTTTACAGTAAAGGAACATTAAAATTGATCAATTTGTGTCTAAAATAAATAAATAACAATTTAAGTAAAGACTAGACTTGTTCATTTATGTAAACAAAACTGTGATCCTTATATAACCTTAATGTTCTGGACACAAGCTTAACTAGGTGTGATATGCATGCACCGTACACATGTATTGCATACTATATCGCTGATCTAAAAAGTAACATTCACGTTCAGGAATGGAATTACAATTTATGTTTCTAAAAGTAAATCTTCAAACATCTTTTTATTCTTTTCCTGTCTTTGCATGGTAGAAAAATATATCAGAAACATAAATAATTAGTTGATCTTTATTAACACCCGCATTTTATAAAAAAAAAAATTAAGCTGTTCAAATCTCAACTGATGGAAAATAATATACGACACGATTATCTGATTTATTGGATACAAAGTGAAGCTTTTCACAAAATGATACATATCTACAATAAATTATTGCTTTTTTACTTTCTAATCCATAATAAATGTTAAAAGTATAATTGCATTTTGACATTTTTTCCTTGAATTTTTAGAGTATATATCTATTTAACATAATTTCTCTTGACGTAAGCATGGTAAGATTGTAAAATCTCTCAATATTGGTAAAACCTGATCAACTGATTATAAAACATTATATCTTTTAATAATTACATTAGATGTATGTTTCACTATAATACGTTATTCTGATTGGCTAACTGCACATCACATGTTATTCCTTAAGCAATTGCATTACTCAATAAAAAAATTCATTTATGATAACACTAGGTCCCACAATAAGTGCACAAGTAAATTAAAAAAAAAACTGATAAAATTCGTGTTTTCATTATCCTAGCTAAAAAATGTAATTATAAGTATTGAATGCTTCTTTTTGTAACTTCATAGGGTTGTAAAGCGTTGACCGTGCGCACATTTTTAGAATGAAGCGCTTCCGCACTTCATACAAAATGTACTTCGGTCAACGCTTTTACACCCCAATGAAGTTACAAAAAGAAGCATTCAATTCTTAAACATACCTCATAAATGTTTCTCTTATAATTAAAGCCTTTTTTTATGTGTTCAGCACAATGAAAAATTTCTTGATTCACACTATATGAATAAGTTAAAGTATGAATGCAATAGTTAAAACAATCCTTGATAATTGGATAGCGGTTGCTATCAACTATTTGTCTTCAATCTTAACACTAAAAAAATGTTGTTGACATCAAAATAGGAATTTGAAAGTGACTAGTGGTTTTTCATTTGTTATACTAGGTCGATGCTGCTGTAACAGCTTTCAAAGAAGCAACTAATTTCGATTCTTCGTCAACAGCAGAAGTAGAATCAAACACAGACAGTGCAACATTGAGTCAGTCTGCTCCAAATTTGCTGGCACAGTTAAGGTAAGCTACATATAGCATTACAATAGTACAAGATACACAGTGACTGATTTTGAGGTCAACAATAATTTTTACATGACCTTGAACAAAGTGAAAACAGTTACTGCAAATAACATGTAGTAATATATACATTTAAATAAATGTGGTGTTTTTACTGTCTTCTGATTGGTTAAAATTAATAGTTTTATTTTCACTGTTGTCAATTTTGATGGCGACACGCCCACTCTGTCGACGTTGTGTATTCATACGCCAACATGTGTGTACGTTGTTATTGTTAATATAAATGATATAAAAAGTTCTTTGAGCCTTATTTTTGATAGAAATTTATTTATAATGAATGGCAATAATTTATTTTGATTTTATTGAACCATAAAACTATTTTTTGACTCTTCACATTTTACATAATCCGCTTCGCGGATTATTCAATGTGAAGAGTCAAAAATTAGTTTTATGGTTCAATAAATTCAAAGTAGATAATAACAATTCATTAAGTAGCCACATATTTGAAGTTCCTGAACGACTATTTAAAGCTACTATAACGTATATAACGTCTGTAATTTATATGAATATGACAGTTGTTTCAGCTTTTGATTTTGTCATTTGATAAGGGACTTTCCGTTATGAATTTCCCTCTAGTTTAGTATTTTTGTGGTTTAATTTTGTACTCATACGTTCATTTACTTGAATTGATAGGTTTGTCTACTAAGCTTATTACCTGATATGTGTATTTACAAAATGCTTTGATATCTCTTTTGAAATGTGAAGTACAGGCAGCAGCTATTTTCTGATATTCAACCCCAATTAAACCATTTATAGAATTCTGAAACGAATTACATTTCTTTAAGGAGGTTTTTAGTACTTTTTAATAATTAGGTTATAAAGTATCTCTGACAGGCAAAGTTAACTTAAGACGGATTTGATAATTTTTTTGGCCCTTTTTTTTTTCTAGTCATATAGCTCTTCAAATGATTTGGTCTTTTACATCATTATCTTCCAAATTTTTAACTGTGAGCATTCTTGGTGATGGTCAATCAAGAAAAGTGCCTCGGACGTGTTGTTTTCGTCCTTTTTTAAATTGGGAAAAAACAGATATGAAGACAGAGACGATTCACAAATTATATTAACGCTTCATATGAGGATATGCCAACTAAACGCTAATTAGACAACACATGTTTTAGAAACATTTTGAATAACAGTTATGAAGAGAACACATGTTTTGGACCAGTCAATCACTTCTTTACTGAGAAAATATTTTATTTGTTTATTGATTCATGAAAGAAAATTTGTTTTGCCATGAACAAACGATCATCGAAACAAAACATAATCACCATAGCTTTACTTAATAATAATTTTGACTTACCAAAAAAGTTGGGGCAGAGACTTTTCCCTAATTTACTGTCGCCCAAATTCTGTTCAATAATGTTAAGTTACAAGTAAATAAAAACAAAAGTTTATAAAATGATTGCGTTCTAAGCGTTTGTCTGGATTTGCATAATCAGGAGCACCAAAAAATGTAATTATCAAAAAAGATGAGTGGCATTAGTAAAACTGTTCTTTCAATACATTTGTAGCTATGCTGAAATGAAAAAGTATGGAACAAGTAATAAGGATGCTATTGTTAGTACCATCTCTCAAGCTGATACTGAAGTTCTATCAAAGACACAAATGAAGGATGGATTCAAGTTTGTTATGGACTCAGTTGTAAGCTTTTTTTTTCTTTATTTGATATTCTTCCAGTATATCATGTTGAAACAGTTATCTGGATAGTTAAGATGGTGTCTTTGTGGATAAAGTATCATCACTTTAAACTTTACACCAAATGTATCCAACTGTAACTTTGTAATAAACATTTATTGCAATACAGTAAGAGATTTTTATACCAAGGTTCCTTATGTAAAAAAAAAATGATCTGTTGCCAACGCAGCACCTTATATGTATAAAATGTTGAGAAAATATTTAAAAAAAGGAAGATGTGGTATGATTGCCAATGAGACAACTCTCCACAAGAGTTCAAAACGACACAGAAATTAAACAACTATAGGTCACCTTCAACAATTGAGCAAAGTCTGTACAAAATCTACTTTATAAATTCATCATAGATACAAGGATTAACATTTTGTACGCCAAACGTGCATTCTGCCTACAAAGGCTTATCAGTGAAGCTCAAACCAAAACAGTTAAAATGGCAAACAAACAATTAAGCTTTGTTTCCCCGTTGTTCTCTGTAATGTAGTTCTATATCCCGTATTTGTTTCTGAATTTCAATATTTTGGTTAAAACACTTTTTTAAAACGTAGTCATTCGTCACGAGAAAATTATTAATGTATAAAATAATTGACTAATTGCCTCACACATGGAATAAGTTATTTACACCAAAACCTTTTGACATGAGAAAGGTATTTAAGGAAGTTTGCTTGTCATGTTTTGGGATTTTTGTCAAAATTTCGGAATCCTCTGGTTTTATCCATTTGATAGCCTTAAAAAATTTGCCCATTGATCTCCATTTTTCTTTTTATAAATCTTTTACATGTATAATGATAAGCCATCTTTTAAAGTCTTATAAAATTTTAATTATTTTTTAAATAGTTTTTGAGATCTTAAACTTGTCTATGATAAACCTATGAAAAGTCAAGAGAGAATATTTTCCCGCCAAAATGTCAATGACTTATATCTCGAAAACAAGCACATTGACCTATATATTGTGTTTGCTCTTTTTATTCCTTTATTAATCCCCTATCAATATAAACGAGTGTTTTAGAAAGTTAATTATTCTTAAACTGAGAAGCGACTCCCTTAATATAGAAATTCATGTGTCATAAACATTTTTCAGGGAAAGACTACTTCTGGTGAAATTACAAAAGACGATCTAGATACTGCTGGAAATATGGTCTGTGGAATTGATAGCACAGCACTCGATAGACTTGACGCCGACGCTTTGGAAGAATATGCAACCACAATTGAAAAATGTTCCCTTGGCTCTGTAGAAAGAAAAGCTTTAGGATCGGCTGTAATGAACAAACTTGATTTGTAAGATTTTCTCTTTCTTAATTTACCATGATTTTTATATCATTTATTTTATAAATTTTCTTGATGTATTTTTTTTCAATTAGCCTACGAAAAATGTATTTTGCTGAATTCTTTCAGTGTTTTGGAATTTTAAATTTTATTCTACTATTAGGAAGTCGAATGTTTTTATACTTATATTTTTGTAAAACAAATATATTTATGTGATAAACTGCTGCAATCAAATGTGTGAGTTTAGGCCCGTAATGATAGCGTGTTGAGTGTTATATTCATATATAATATACCATCAAGTAGCAGTTTGTTTGTTTGTTTGTTTGTTTGTTGTTTTTTGTCTATCTTTTTTTAATTTTTTTTATTAGTTTTTGACTAAATACCACAAAACGTAAATCATGGTTTTTCACTTTCCTCGAGGGTATCACAAGCCCAGTAGTCAGAACTTGTGCTGACATTAATTATCATTGATATGGTTATATTTATAAATTAACTGTTAACAAAACTTTTGAATTTTTGAAAAACTAAGACTTTTCTACCTCATGAATAGATGACCTTAGCTGTATTTGGTAAAACTTTTAGGAATTTTTGTCTTCAATGCTCTTCAACTTCGTACTTTATTTGGCTTTTTAACTTTTTTTGGATCCGAGCGTCATTGATGAGTCCTTTGTAGACGAAACGCGCGTCTGGCGTAAATATAAAATTTAATCCTGGTATCTATGATGAGTTTATTCACAAAACTAGAACCATTTGATAGTAAATTATAAGCACAGTGTACGTTTTTTTAGGAACGACGGATCCAAAGTGGACGTAACCAGTATAATGACTCTTGGAACCTCCGTTGCAGAAATGTCAGATACACAACTTGATGCTATTGACAAGGTAAATAACGTCCCTATAACAAATATTAAGGTTTGAAAATTCAGAACATTGAATTAATTTGGAATTTGTCTACATATACTTATAAAATATAGTATGTGAATATCATAAATGGTATTGAATTGAACCATTCAAATTTCAACTGTAACTTTTGAGTATTATTTCTTGGAAAGTCTGAGAATGGTTTACATGGACATACTAGTAGATAAAACTATGTTACTTATACATACGGACTGTGTTGATTGAAAATACTTAAATTACGTCACAGTGACATGACGGGAATATTTGTTTTGTTTATTTAACTTTAATAGATTCAATAAGTCTTATTTAAAATTAAATGACTGATTCAATATGATTTTTTTATTGACCTCCCATTCAATGAAAATCGTGATTTTAATTTGTTTCTTTGAAATTCTTTTGATTATGCAATTTGATATTTATGTCATGTATTGATAGTGGAGGAGTATTTTTTTACTTCTGTAATGCATCCACTTTTGACTTTTTACAGTCAGTTCTTTGTGATATGAGTGATAAGGTTGTGAAGTCATTTAAAGACAAGGAAGAAAAGGAAACAAAAAGGAAAATGAAAGGTTTCAAAATGGACACATCTACAGCAGACGACACTACATTCAAAACAAATAAAAAGCGAGTAATGAAAAAACTTTTAGCCGTACAAGATGCATGCTCTTCTACCTCAGGCGCAAGTGCAGGACGACGAAAAAGGTCTACATGTAAGTCACATTGCAGTCAAAATTAAATAAAGTGTGTTTTATAATTTTGTAATAAAAAGCAAAATAAACCTGAATAGGCATGTGGAGGAAAAAATTTGAACTAATGTTAATTCTTTAGTTAACATGAATATAGGCGATTGAGAAATAAAAATAGAAAACCAACGATTTTTTTGCACTACTGTCTTTAGTGTTCGAAATCGTATAAATGAAGTGTCAATAACCATTAAAGGCTTCAATCTTGGGAATATTTAAATTGATGCAAATTTTATTTGGGTTTGTTAAAAAACCAAGTGAGAAACTTCTTGATTTGCAACATATATCGTGTTCGTAATCGTACGTATAGGCTTCAATAACCGTATGAACATTAAAACTACGGTTCATTTCAGACTAAACTGTTTCAAATTTGCACGAAATTTTATTTCGTTATGTAAATGCGAAGTGAGAAACATTTTGTGTATTATATAGTGTCCATTGTTATATCGCTTCATTTCACATTTCTTGATTTTTTGCCAGCATCTCTGACCTGTTCTTACATGACAAGCATAGGAACGTCTGGATTATCGGCAATCACCGTAGATCAAATAAACAATTTAGATGACACAGAATTTACAGACTGTATTGATATATTGGGAGCAGTAACGGATTACAGTACTGACCAGATAGACGCTCTAGTTACTGTTGGAAAACGTAACACTGTAAGCTTTAGTTATAAGGATTAAACACATTTTGTGGGATTAATTGATGCGTAGACTAGACCAAATAACTCAGAAAATTCGTTTACTCATTCACAAACCCCTATAACTGTGTGTAATGTTATGTTTATAGATTATCGATGATCATCTCAACGAGATTGATTTTCTCGTTTGAGCAGGCATAGTTACGCTCGTTATTTGTCTGTCTTTTTTACCATTGTGTTGGCTTTCCTCTCTGACTTACGGATTGGATCATCGCATTGCTATCTTTCTTTTTTGTTTCTATACTCTATCTATAAAATTGTTCCAAACAATTTTAAACGGGTTGCCTCCACTTTATCTCTTGTTCTTTTTATATACATGACAATGAAAATATACGGTTTACAAACGAACTTTTAATACAGAAATATGACCTGTGTACCAGTATTTTTTATAAACAATTCCATAATCATTTACCCTCCAAGATTAAACAAACTTCTCATGTATGCAACCTTGCATTAAACCATATATGATATCTATGTATTATCTTTTTTCACTGTATTGAAGACCCATCTGTGCCCCTCGGCTGTTTTACACTTTCCTGGGTTGTTGTCTTTTTGACACATTCCCCATTTCTATTCTCAATTTTATTTTAGGTTTGGGGAGATCCAACAACATGGACTGCAACCACTGTTTATAGTGCAGGAGTTATTGTACAGGGATTAACAGTTTCTGAAATAGGTACCTTGACACTTGATTTAGATGCCGTCAGTAAACTTGGAGAATATGATGGCTGGACAGATGCTCAGGTAAACAATACGTCGCACGATGCTGGTGTCACCTAACGTTACACACTCAAAGACGTAAGCCGAAATAAAAACGTTGGAATGCAGATGGCTTTTTACAATAAATTTTAAAGAATCGATTTTTTTTCCTACGAAAGGATTAATTGTTTTTTCTTAGATAAAAGATGTAAAGCTTTAGATTTATTAACAAATTAAAAATAAAAAAGTAACTTGAATTGAAACCATTTGTTTTATATGCATTTTAATTAAAAAGTCAATCGATTACTTTTTTTATGGATAAACTATGCACTGCAAATGCACTCATATTTGCACTCCGGAATGTCAAGGCGAAAGGACTACGGCATATCTAGCATGTCAGTTCTGCACAAATATATGCAAGGGAATTAGCGGGAACAATTATTATTGCTGATTTTTTTCTATTAATTTGTAGTATAGCGGATCCGACTATTATAGTCTGGAAAACACTTCAGTTCCGCGAGAAAATCTCTCCCAACCCCTTCTCTATGAATCGGTAGAGCTTCAACATAAAACATTAATTTTAAAGTTTTCATATTAAGCAACAAAATAAAATAGCTGTATTCCAAATCGTCTGTGAAAACCGCAATAATGACAATTAGACGGAACGTTAGAAGTATATTTTATTAAATAACGTCAAAATCGTATGTGGGGACATTGTATCGGACATTTTAGTTTTATCTGATATCTCGTATATTAGATTTAATTTATGGGAATTTAATATCAAAATAGAGATAATTTTTTGTACTTTTATCCATTATAATTTTTTTTTATGTAGCGAATGGTACTGTATTATATAAACATGAAAAAAAAACAGAAAACATAACCCTACGTTTAATTTGGTTTGAAGGGGACAAAATGTCGGACATTGCTATTCAACTCGAATATTAAGAATTTATTTTAAAAATTCCTGATTATTGCATGAGGCGAAAGTGTGATCTTTGTACAAAATACTAGTATAAAAATTATTTACTTTCGACATGGGGATTGCTCTGGAATTCCCTTTTTTGGGACAATTTAACAAAAATTACGGCAACCTTACGTGCATGGGACACATAATGTGTATTATCTTGATCCCTTTTTTTATATTTCCGTCTTTTCGAAAGAAAAAAAATCGACATTACGGCATCGCCCAATTATGAATTACTTGTTCTAGACAAACTTTTATATCGTTTGGTAATAAAATTTATATGTTTTTTACGGTATTCAGAATTTCACAAAACTAAAAGTGTAACGCGGGACAAGGAAATCTTATTGCAAATAAAGGTTTTATTGAGTTTTAATGAATGAAAATGGTCTGTTACATATATAAAATTGCAATAATCTGAAAGAAGAGTTTAAAAGCTTTAAAATGATATACAACACTTTATAATATCAATTTTTATGTTTAAAAATTATTAAGATTAATGTGTCTTGTCCGTGATTTTACCAAAGTAACACCAGTAGCGTGCGACGTTTCTAACTATTTGTTTTATAAATTTCAACATTCTGAAACAAATTTCTATACGCAGTCCAAAAGCTTTTTGAATACCCATTACTTACTGCACTTTATACCAAAAGATTTTAAAGCATATCTGTTTTTTGTTCAACTTCGAAGCCTTAAAGTCGAAAACAAATTTCCCTATGCAGATTGAAATCTTCTTGAATTAACAAGTGTGCGCCGTATAGTAAGTTATTCAAAACCGTCGATACAAACTGTAAATCAATTTAAACGGAACACAAGCAGCCTGATTTATGTTGAAACTTTAAACGAAAAACACATATGACATACATATAATACAATACCTGAATAAAGATTGTATAAGATATAATACAACAACGCAAAACAATAACGACACGATAGTTATAACGTTAATCTGTACAGAAACAAAAGTGTAGAAAAAAAACTCAAAGTACTTTTTTTGTTCAAAGAGTTGTGAAGATGCTTTGAAAATTATCTATAATGCGTGTTTGATAAACCTTGTAAAGCTATGTTTCAAAGAATCAATTGTATCAAATCTAAATGATTAAAAGAAAATGCGTGGATGGTTTGGAAAAGAATGACCGATTAGCATATGTTAGAACGATTTATTTTGAAATTATTTAAATTAATAAATTTAACAATTTATAAGCATTTCTATCTTTTTCTATAGAAAAACGCATTGTTTGAAAGATGGTTGACTTTGGAAAAATCAGACGATGCTAGCACAATAACATCGAGTGAATTGCGGTCCCTAGGTCATATGACATGTGGAGCAGAAACAGGTCATATCGATGTCATAAGTCACAGTGTTTATTCGTAAGTATCGTTGACTAGACGCGTGGTGCTAAAACGGAAGGATACCGGTATATTATTTCATACAAAGCAAATGATATAATAATTGTAATAAAAAAAGTATAATTGTATTTCGCCTCCAGAACAAATTAATGTTTCTAAAAAGAGCATACAAGTCGGCGTTCAGCTATTTAGTCTGCTTTCAGTTATTTTTGTAATGAATAAAAAATTAGATGTGAATAATACATTTCAAATACTCTTTAAGCTATGTTAACTAATGTTGATTTTAAAAGTTATAGAAACAGTATAATTGTTTTCACTCTTTATATTCCCCTCATCAAAGTCGAATCAAATAACAGAAATCGTATCAATCTTCTCATTGGATAAAATCAAATAACAGAAATCGTATCAATCTTCTCATTTGATAAAATCAAAAGAACATAAATGAAACCCAAATTTTGTTCAAATGACTTTTAAAATACTTGATTTACATGGTAATTTACAATGCGATCAAGGAAAATTGACAATGTGTTTTCTTCGTTACTTCAATAACGGGGGAAAAATTCACGAGTCCTAGTTTTAAGTCAAGGGCGCATTGCATTGTCGGAAAATTTGTTGTAGACATAGATGGTTTCTTTTTGTGTAGACGACCACATTCCGAGACGTTAGAGGGAAAGGTCAAACTTTTTTAGTACAAGATATGTTTAGGGGCAAACACAATAAGATATATAAGACCGGTAGAGTAGAAATTTTCTTTGAACATTTTCCCGCCTTTATTACAAGACGAGCACGCATGATAAATCAAAGTATACGTTAAATACATGATGTTACCTCATGTGCATGTCTGTTTCATTTATGTTTCATACAGATCTGCTGCTGACGCTGTTGGCGAGGTTACCACTTGTTCAGATGGTCAGCTCTCGTCTTTCATTACATTGGCCAAATCTGCATATGGATCCGATATCACAACTTGGGATTCAACAACCATTACAAATATTGGCATTGTGATAGGTCAGTTTATATGTAAATCAAAAAGGTAGATCATGTGTCCTTTTCTGTGTATCATTTACGGGAATGTTGCAAGAATATTATTTTGGTTTAAAAATATTTAACCAACTAAAAGTTCCATGCAATGAAATCATCCAAATCTTTTAATTTAATATTGATCAATTATTTTCCACTATATATGGCTTAATAATCCATATAACAACTGTGATTTTGTTAATTTTAATTTGTTTTAACATGTTTAACGAAAAAACAAAGGCCGTGATTCCCGGTTTTTGTATGAAAATTGAAGAACATTGAAAAAGAATTATTTTACAGAAGATTTAAAAAAAAGCTATCTTCACATATTTAAACACCCCTGCTACCTTAATATAAAAAAGAAGATCTGGTATAAATGCCAATGGGACAACTCTGCACAAGAAATCAAAATGACACAGAAATGAACTACTATAGGTCACCGTAGGGTCTTAGCAAAGCCCATTCCGTATAGCATATGAACGAACTATAAAATCAGTTGAAAAAGGCTTAACCCATCCGATGGATAAAAATAAGTATTTCTGAATGAATCACAAAAAACAAAATCTTGTAAATGTATATTTTGTAACGGTAGACCGTCCAAATTTGTGTTCATTCAAAATAATTTTATTATAATAATGTTAAATATGAAAAAAGTCGATTGGTTGTGTTTAAACATGAATATCTGAAGATTCACTGCATGTCGGCGCCCATGTTGCAGCCTTTTTGTTAGGCAACAAGATTATTTTAACTCTAATTATTTTATAGCAAAATCAAATGATTCGTCTTTTTTTCTTAATCCTTAAATACAATGATTTGCATTTTTTTCAGGTGGTTTAACCAGCTCTGACATGTCGACACTGTCCGAAAGCCAAATTGATGCTATTGACTCAAATCATGTATCATACATTCCTTCTTCAACATTTGCCGTAAGTAGTTCTTAAGAAAAACAAAATAACAGTTGTTTGGATAGGGGTTGCTTAATATTCAATGACAACTATGATCTATATTCATATACCTACAACAGAAACTGGCGACGAAAACAATTAAAAATGAAAATATCTATTTAACTTGTCACGTTGTGTTCTGGAAATAAAGAGTTATGTTCCAGACATGTCCTATCATAACATGTTTTACTAAGACCTACGAGTTTTTTTAGTTAACAATATTAAGAAAACAGCACGTCTTTTCATCTTTTGTCTCATTTTTCTGTTGGTTTAAAAGGTATATATTTTGTTTTGTTTTATTATTGTATTTATCACAATTGTAAATTGAAAAGAAGGTTTTCTTTTTTTATTATAATCTCAATGGTTTTTGTTAGAAAAAAATCCTTTAAAAAGTTTTCCAAATTTCGAAAATGTATTCCCGTATATATATACAAAAAATAATTCTGTGATGTAACTAATCCATTCGATACATATATTTGAAAGCCAAAAAGATGTATACAAGAGGTTCATCTTTTGATGTTCAGTACAATATAAACTTTAAAACATCACATACACTATTATTAATAACTTTACTATACACGACGAAACGGGCGTCTGGCGTATTCAATTTTAAGTCTGGTTCCTTTGATTACTATTTTTATCTTCGTTCTCTCTATGCTTTTAAATTTGTGAATGATAGCTAGTTTTGTCATTGCTTTTTACATAGAAATGATATATCATGTTTTTTTATACTGCAGGGACTTACAACAACTCAAATCAACACCCTTAGTGTTAGCCAAGCTCAGTCGACTACAACCAATCAAAGAAGTGCTTTGGATTCATCTCAGCTGGCTGCCTTGTCAAGTGTAGCTAATACTACATTCTCAGGATGTGAGTAATTTGTACAATAGAAAGATCAAATACTGTGGATTCTATTATTTTCGTGGCTGCCAATTTTCGTGGATTAGGTGAAACTTGCATGTTCGTGGATATTTAATTTCGTGGTTTTGCTGATGACTGTATACAAACCTATAGAAAATTTATCATTCGTTGAACGTTTAATTTCTCAGTTCATCTGTACCAATGAAATCCACCAAAAACGGTATCCAACGAATATACATGAATCCACAGTAGTTTTTCTAAATAGGCTAGGGTATAAGAGGAGGATCAAGACCTCACAAAACATGTTTAACATCGGCGGATTATTTGTATCTGTCCCAAGTCTGAAACCTCTAGCCTTTTGTTAGTCTTGTATATATTATTTATTATAATTGTGGTTCATTTGTATGTAAGACAGTTTAAAGTGACGTCAATTGCGCATAACTATTTGCCTAGGATCAGCTGAAGCTCGCTTGATGGTAGATTTCTCGCTTCGTTGAAGACCATTTGTTGGCTTTGTCTTTTAAAAATTGGTAGGGTTGTTGTTTCTTTGTCAAATTCCCCATTATAATTCTTTACTCTATAAATTTACTGTTTCAAACGCGACATAATTAGTCAACTTTGACTGATGAAGATTTCCCTTTAAAATGAAAAAAAACGTATGTCATGATTGAATTGACAATCATTACAGACAAAGACCTTATTCAAAGGTAAAAGATCAAATGACACAAATATCAAATGACACACTTGTCCATAAATCTCATCTCGGAAAAATAAGAATTAAGCGACACAACCCCCCTTTAAAACCGAGGTTAACTATGGATTTCTGAAAACGATATAAAATAAAATTTATTGTACATCCTATTCTCTTTTTTATATGAACAATTTGATGGGTACGTGTTTCGATTGACTCATTCCGTTCTTGGTTTTAAAAGAAGAAATACTGCACAAGATTTCGGTTGTGTAGTTACTTTTATGTTTCCGTGGAGTTTTAATTTTTAAAAGTACATTTATACCTCGTAAATTTGCCTAAGTCCGTTTAAGTTGTCTCTGTCCTGTTTTATATCCTTTTTGAGTTTCAATTTCTAAAACTATCGTCTAGCTATATAGACGTACTGGTACGAAATGAACCAACGAGTCGGTGTAAACTCTTCTTCAAAATAGTTCTCTAAATGTTGTGTTACCATGGATATGGTATCAAAATGAAAACTACAAAACTTTTTTGAGACTCTTTTTGCAAAAACTATCCTGTAGGAAGATGACCGCCAGAGATTGCAAAATAAGACATGGTTATTTTAATGATATTTAATTAACAAAATATTTTAAATCTCGAAATATTTGTGATAATGTACATTTTAAACTTAGTCATCGACGATGCAAGTTTGAATATAATTTTACAGTAAAACTAATTGTTTTTTGTGTTTTCATTGACATGAACCAGAGGATTTAGATTTTAAAAAAATATCCCTACAATTTGATACCTTAAAGATATTCTATCATGCAGCTATTATGTTGATAAATATGTGTAAAATGCATTTGGTTTTATTTTACAGGTGACATGATGCAAATGTCCTGGACTTTCGCAGTTTTCCTCGCTCTTCTATCGATGTACTTTGGACAAAACTAAGCAATACTTTTATAGTACAATTGTGTAAATATGATAAATAATTAATGTAAAAAACTTACAACGATGAATAGCTTTCATCTGCATTTTTTGTTTTCATAATGTATTTGCATATTCTCAATAGATTTTTAAATATTTTGTGTATTTTAAACATTTGAATAAATGTACATTTCTTTAGCAGTTCAAGATGTTTAAACGCATCGTAATGTTTTTTTGTAAGATAAAAAATGTCAGGAAATTCCTTCCATTCTAATCTATGTGTTATACAGATATATATTTCTTGTTCTTGTTACAACTTTATTGTTATAAATTAAAATATGTTTTCTGATTTGAATTCTTGATTTCTTAAAACAAACAAAACTAGAAATACCAATATATATATATCGATGACTTATTGTTGACCAAACAACATTTCATTTCTTTCTTTTTGTCCCGACTAGCTCATGCGAAAAAGAACTTTGTATCGCAAGAAATAAATACAAAATACCAATGAATAGCTTTCATCTGCATTTTTTGTTTTAATAATGTATTTGCATATTCTCAATAGATATTTAAATATTTTTTATATTTTAAACATTTGAATAAATGTACATTACTTTAGCAATTCAAGATGTTTAAACGCGTAGTAATGCTTTTTGTAAGATAAAAAATGTCAGGAAATTCCTTCCATTCTAATCTATGCGTTATATAGATATATATTTCTTGTTCTTGTTACAACTTTATTGTTATAGATTAAAATATGTTTTCTGATTTGAATTCTTGATTTCTTAAAACAAACAAAACTAGAAATACCAATATATATATATCGATAACTTATTGTTGACCAAACAACATTTCATTTCTTTCTTTTTGTCCCGACTAGCTCATGCGAAAAAGAACTTTGTATCGCAAGAAATAAATACAAAATACCAATGAATAGCTTTCATCTGCATTTTTTGTTTTAATAATGTATTTGCATATTCTCAATAGATATTTAAATATTTTTTATATTTTAAACATTTGAATAAATGTACATTACTTTAGCAATTCAAGATGTTTAAACGCGTAGTAATGCTTTTTGTAAGATAAAAAATGTCAGGAAATTCCTTCCATTCTAATCTATGCGTTATATAGATATATATTTCTTGTTCTTGTTACAACTTTATTGTTATAGATTCTTGATGTCTTAAAACAAACAAAACTAGAAATACCAATATATATATATATCGATAACTTATTGTTGACCAAACAACATTTCATTTCTTTCTTTTTGTCCCGACTAGCTCATGCAAGAAAGAACTTGGTATCGCAAGAAATAAATACAAAATACCAATGGCTGACCTTATCGTATTTTCCACTTTAGCTTAATTTATATTTTAAAATCTCAAGAATAAATGGCTTATTCAAATTTATGTTTATGGTTTTTTTTATTAGAATTCGGACTTTTGAATAAAACAACCAAAATGACAAACAGCATTTAACATGTACAAAACATGACATAAAAACTATTGACTGCGCAACACAATCCCGACAACAACCGGTAGTGATCCTAGATGCTCTGTAATGATAATAGATCTTGCTCAGCACTGTATTTTGATATTCCAAACTCTTAAATTGACGCAAGTCTAGACAATTTTACACCACGTACAATGATAAATTATGTAAATAACTCCAATATTGTTGTTTTGTTTTATAAAATAAAGAACAATGTACAATTACTAAATATTTATTGGTGTTTATTTTCACATTTTAACATTACAATATGTGTTCCTTGTGTAAGTACATTCAAATAAATAAACATTTGGTCAAACTTTATTTATTTTTTAAAGTTGTTAACTTTTCAGTTACTACTTCATAGAAGTCTAAATATATGTTACACGAACATTGTAGGTTAAATTTTATTTGTTTGAAACACAAAATATCAACAATGCACATTTATTTAATCAAAAGTCTCAATGGAAACTGTATGTCAAATTGATGGTCAGAGCAAACAAAAAGAAAATAAACTGTCCTCAAAGTACCAAACGACAAAATAATACTGCATTCAACTAAGAATTCACACCCATACAACAAGGTTTCATGCAAAAAATCGAAAACAATTTTAACCAGACAAGTAATGACCTAATTTAAGACAAAATAACAATACAGAATCTATATAACCTAAAGATGAACACCGAAGACATTATCTAAGATGCAAAACATGATCTGAAGATATGCATATTGCTGTATATAATATATATATATATATATAAGTGAAGTAATTTTACGTTTAGATATCTTAGCTATCTTCATCAAGGGACTGTCAACATAAATAAAGTTGACCTTATATGAATATGGTTATTCTTTATTTGTTCCCCTGTGTACAAATGTAATAATATTTCAATGTATTTATAAATGCATGACCTTTAAATATTTAAGTTTAATAGCGCCTTGGACACACAACATTATTAAGTGTTGTTTCTCATTTCAACCTATCTTAATAAAAATGCTTAAAGCAATTGGTACTATGTAGAATCTATACACATTGCTTTTACTTATCTCTAGATTTCATTTGATTGAATATGTATTGTTCGAACATCGCATCATGCACATTTGTGCTTTAACCTTAAAACAACAAGTTATAAATTGCATCTGCGTCTGAAGCGCCTTCCTGAATTTACATTTATCAAGAACGTACGTTCCAAGCCGAATATTTGAAAGTCAGAGATGTAGTAGAAGCGACACTGCTGAATAACTATCTGACTGAAATTGGCTAAAACAAAATTGGTATATCAATCAAAGTTCAACTTTTCATGAAGGAGTTAAAAACAGTTTCTTTAAACTTTCTAAATTTATAAACAAAACAATAAAAAAAGATTGCTATTAATCTTGTGTCAGTACAGAAGTGACTAGTTACTTTGCAATTAAAAATGGAACAAGACAATGTAAATTGCAGTCTTTTAGCTCTAAGCCATCTTTTTTAATACTTAAATTTATATTTTAAGCTTTCAAATTACCTGCAAAATTATAGTTACAATTCTTAATACATTTTATAGCTTCTAAAATAATCAATTATCTACATGTATGATGACATATTTACATAATACTAGATGAAATAAAAACAACATATAAATAGGAATACTATTTCGTAATACAATTGTCATGCGATTGTCAGTATCACATTTGCTTTTTAATTTAATATTATCCGTTTCATGCTTCACTTTCAGGAAGGAATTCTTTTTTCTTCAGATGCAGATCTCTGTTGGAAGGTCCGTCGTCAGATGGTGCGGGAGCAACAGAATTAATTTTGGTTGCTCTTGATTTCATGGTATTGTTCCATGTCATCTCTTGCTGATCAACCTTAATACCTAATATCATCTTCAGAGTTGCCCGAAATCTTGTTGCAGATGAAGACGATACATATAAGAAAAAGTTGATGGCGAAATTCAACTGGTAAAAGAAAAAGAAAAATGCTCTTGCCCATTTTAACCTTATTTTTGTCGACATGAAGTAGATATAATCTGGGTTCGATGGAAGAACCTTCTGAGTATTATTCCATATAAGTTCCGTGGATTGAATTAATCCAAGAGGTAGGACGAGCACAACATATGCAGTTGAAACAAGTAACAGAAGTTTCGTTGCTTTTTCATCAGACTTTGACATTGACTGTGTTGTCATTTGCGCTCTCTTCTTTTTGTTCCTTCGTATTTCCAGAAGAATTAATGTATTTAGTGTTACTATTGTTAGAGTTGGAAACCATGTGTTGAAAGCTACGTAGAAATATATTATCTCTACAAATATAGCTCTTCTCGTTTTACAGGCTGCATATCCAAATACAGAATCCCCTTCAAATCCAGAAACTGCAATTTTGTGCATTGAGAAGACAAGAACTCCTAGGGATACGCCAATTATCACGTAAATTGCGCGCCTTGGTGTCACCAGTTGCTTTCCTTTGAGTGGGAATTTAATCATGATAAACCTTTCGATTGTAAACGAAACAATGATCCAGATCGATAGTAGATTAAACACCTCTACTATAACGCCATGAAATTTACAGAGATCTTCATGGTCCTGGAAATCTTTGTTGACATGTTTGTTCTGGCCTCGGAGTACTCCAATCATAAAGTTCATAGTCAAAGCAAGACAATCATATATGGCAAGAGCGGAGAGATACAAATTCATTGTTGATTTTCGCATGTGCTTTCTGGTCAAGACCAATAGAGAGGTAAGGTTGAACAATAAACCTAACACAATTATAAAGGCTGTACCATATGACAGAAGACCACGTACCAACGTCACAAAAGGATATATCTCCACCCAGAATACTCTCAGTTCGCAAGGCCATGCTTGTTTGTCAAGCTCGGTAGCATTGGTAATCCCTTCTATCACTTCAAAACCATATTGACAATCTGTATCATTCATTTTACTTGGAATCCTGAAAAAAAAGCATATACATTAAAAAGTATAAATGGAATGTTGTAACAACTCTAATTTTTCATAAAAGTGAATGATGAAAATATCTCTCATTTGTGAAACAATGTTTCTATAAACTTTTTTGTGAATTTGAAAGTTGAGTTTTTTAGGTATAGAAGTATAAATTGTCCTTTCCTGATAAAAAAGATACTTTTTTTACAGTTGTTTATTCTTGTTATCATAAAAGAAAAACCTGGACTAGTTACGATAATTTTCTAAGCATGAGTGTCTTTGTGCTCATTTAGTCTATCCTAAATTAGAAGTGAATAGCTGCTTTTAGTTTCATTTGATTTTTGTAAAAGGAACAGGTGTTATTATAGAATCTGTTTTCATTTTTTTCCAATTTTCCATGAAAACATGATCTACGCCTACAGCAAATACTAGTGAATCAGTCTTCATCATGTTAGACAACACAGTTTGAAATGATTAAGGAAGTCGGTGTAGGCGCTTTTCAGAAATTGAAATCGGATATATTCAAATAGACAGACAATTTATTAACAGAACATATTTTTCGTTTTTAGAAAAATAACATAAGCAAATAAAAATATAACTCATAGTTAACAAAAGGGTATATAAATCGTCATGAAGCAAGAATTCAAAAAAACCAAGCAACATTTATATAAACCTTGGTATTTGCCCTTAAAGTTAAGGACTCATACACAGAGCATATAAAGCCATCTAAGACTAAACAGAAGTTAGTGTTAAAGGGCATCGTAGTAATTTCCTGCAAATGAAAAATGTATATATGAACTTTTTTTGCCAAACTGTCTACATAAATCATTTCAGATATATGTTTAAATCAACTCATCATAGATACCAGGCTTTAAATGGTGTTCGCCAGACGCGCCTATTCTCTACAAAGATTTATCAGTGACGTTCAAAGAAATGGAAAATTTCATCTAAAGTACATAGTTGATGGGCATTGATTTGAGTTAATCTATAGTTCAATGCATTGCTCAGATTATCTTAAACCTATTAGTTCAAAGATTAATCTACCACAATTATTACAACATAATGCGCTGTCAATTATATTGAATATATAGGTCAAAACATTGTCATCCGGAAGTTCTAAAGTACAGTGGATTCATTAATATTCGTTGGATACCAATTTTGGTGGATTTCGTGGATAGTGGTGAACCACGAAATTAAATGTTCAACGAATAACCAAATTTTTTATGGGCTTATATGCAGACGTCGCCAAAACCACGGAATCAAATGTCCACGAACATGTAAGTTTTCCTTAATCCACGACAAATGGTACCCACGAATATAAATGAATCCACGTTATAAGGATTTTGTTCATTCGAATTATTAGAACTATTATTTAGTTGTATAACTTAATGTAAAATTGACAAAGAAAATCACATCGATAAACAACTTCTGTTTCTATTAATGGACAACTGCACGAGAGATGAGATAACAAATGTAAGGAAATTGCAAGTATTGAATAATTAAAGCAATGGAAGGAAATAGTTCTTTTGTTGAATAGACAGAACAATTAACGTGTTTTTGCAAGCTTTAGATACTACATATAGATTTTAATTAATAGAAATAATATGCGAGTAAAGCACGATTGAACATTTAAGCAATCAACCAATCAAGATCAGCCTTTTTGAGTCATTTTCTGGTTTTAAAGTTTGTATATGCGCCATTTGTTTTAACAAAGGTACCAAAAGCGTTAGAACATAAAGTTCAATTGTACGATTTTGCCGACCGTGCAAGGGCTGTTTAGCCAGTCAAGGTCGTTAAACACTTCCATCATCAACCATTGTATAATTTACCATGAATAATATGTGTACTTATCAAATTACCAATGTTTAACTGTTACATCTTTCAATCCTTAAATATGAAATTATAGTACTTGATATGTAACAAGTGACCGAATGCTATGCCAAAGAACTGTTTGTAGTATTTTCAACAATAGTTTACTACCTCAGGATTATATTACCTTAGCTGTATTTGACAAAATGTCGAAATTTTAGGTTCTCAATGCTCTCCAACATCTTACTTTATTTGGCCTTTTAACTTTATTATTCGAGTGTCACAGATGATACTTTTGTAGTCTGGCGTACACAATTATAAGCCTGCTATTTTTCAAATGTTTTGTTATACTACACTTATCTACCTTTTACATCACACAACACTACTGCAAATTACATAAGAGGTAGACGTAGATAATTAAAAAAGAAACATTCATTTAGATTATAAACCCATCGTTAACAAATTCAAGAATTATGAAAACTGAGCCAAAGATCATGACTGTGCGGTAATCCGCAGTACATGTGTTTTTATCTACATCATTTATAAATGTGCTAGTGAACGACATAAAATTACTGTACTTAGCCTGTATCAATCCCTAGAGCAAAAAACGACGCACCAATTACCGTAGTTTACGGATGTTATAATCTCATAAATCTATCGAGAACACACAAATCAAGAGAAAACACTACTGGAATCTTGTTGTTGCTGTTGTTATTGGTTTTGGCAGGCGGCTTACTTATATAGTAATTGCGCCTTAAATTCATAAAACATAAATATTATGTATATATACTTTCAGTCCATAATTTATTTTTAGTATTACGTTTTGGCGAGTAATGATATTAAACTTTGCCGAACATGGCTGACTGAATTACTAAGAAATATATTTATGTTGAGAGACAAAAAAACCACACATAACAGAAGGTACATGTAATAGGAAAATGAAAAAAAAGCAAATGATAGTCCCTAATGAAATGTACATTTTTAATTGATAGGTATCATAGAATTGTTTAGAAATTTTACCTGGTTGTTCACCTTTGTGTCGTCTGTGATATACTTATATATATATATATATATATATATATATATATATATATATATATATATATATATATATATATATAAAAACAAAAAAAGAAGTATATTAAGAAACATGCTATTGGAATCCGATGAAACTCAAAGAAAGCAAGGCAAGACTTGATAATGAATGAGCGGAGATAGAGATAGTTGAAGAAAAATTGTAGAAGAATTGGCGCAATCATACACATCAGTTTTGGCGAAAATAAAACTAGCTATAGGTGCTAATAAGTTTTTAAAATATTGACTTGAAATGTGTAATTTCAAATTGCCGCTAATGATTTGGGGAGCTGAAGGGTGAATTTTAGTCAATCCATATTTTGGAACAAATATTATGTATATAAAAGAGAGGCTGAAGATTAGATCGTATACATTCGACTCGATTTTATGTGCATAGTATAGGTATATAAACATGCTATGATGTGTTATTCTTAAAGGAAATAGCAAAGCATTCCTTATTTGTTACTTTCACTTATGATTGAGAGGATCAAATATGTAATGAATGGAAAAGGCAGTTTCGGGGGTAGGGGGTCCCGAGACACATGCTTAAATGATGCATTATAAAGTCATTTTGAATGTGTTATTATTACTATCTTTCTTTTTTTAGTAAAGCTATTTTGCTTTGAACAACACATCATATGTGCCAACATGTATGGCTTATTTATTTGAGTATTACATCAACTTATTTATCAAAACATTTGAAAATGTAACGATTTATTTATGCAAAATAAGATCATTTTGTAAAAAAAATAATTTTACAAAGGGAGGTGAAATATATCAAAAGGACATTCAAACTTCTTTCTTTGTGGTATTCAGTTCACCCGGAAGTATAAAAAAAATAGCTGTTCGCCTGTGACTTCCGGATTACCTGCGAGGTTCAGTTTATTGTGGCGCTAGAAAGACACCATATAGATTGAATCATTACATGGAAGGCTGGGCATGTTGTTACATAAAAAACACTATACTAAACTCAACATAGAAAATTGAAGACTGAGCAACTTTAACTCGCCAAGAGTTGGTGGTCTCAGATGCTCTGGAAGGTTATCCCATTATTGTCTTACCTTAAAATATTTTTTTGTCTGTTAACTGACTAGAACTATTTTAATTTGTATTTGCTGGTACAATATGTTGTTAATATTTTTTTATTAAGAAATTCTCTTACTCTTGCATATTCCCAATTTCTTGTCCGGGTTTTGATTTACTTTTTGTTCTTTAGCTTGGATTTTTGAACAGTTTGGCGTCGTGCATCACAGACGGGAAATTAGTTGACGAAAAACACAAATGGCGGAGGAACATTTGTACCGTGTATGTTATTAGAGTGAATAAAATCATTATATAGGTAACAACAAATATCACTATGGCAATATAATTATTTTTTCGTTTCTTCAAGCATTTGAGAATTATATTACCTTTTAAACGGTCCTTGTCGTCAAAAGTAAAATCACAAAAATACTGAACTCCGAGGAAAATTCAAAACGGAAAGACTCTAATTAAATGACAAAATCTTCTCACTTGTATGACAGTCGCATCAAATTCCATTAACAAACAGACATAATAGGTAAAAATGACAAATATACAGCAGTCAACATTGTGTTATAATCTGAATCACTAAAAAAAATTGTTAAAACTTTACAAAGAAGCACACAATGGCATATAGACCAAGTAAATTGAAATGAATACAAAAAATTGCCATAGTACAATAACACTATGGCGGGATGTATAAGTACAGAGCCACGTCATATATGTAACAAAGAAACATAAAAAGGCATATAGACAAAGCAGAAAGCAACAATGAAAGACAAGCCACAAACAAGTTTTGCAATATTACAATAACGGGATGTATAGGCACAGAGTCATATCACATGCATTGAAGTAACACAAAAAGGCATACAGACAAAGCACGTCAGCAAAAACAAAAGACAAAAATACGAGAATAACTAAATCACTACGAAAATAACAAAGAAGCACAAAAGGCATATATCAAACCTAACAACCTCACCCATTGCATCTATTCTTGAATTTTATCTATATAAACAACTGAAAGACTTCAAGTGTTTGGATCGAATGGCTAGACCAACAAGCGACTAATCAGTATTCTTGTACTAAGTAAGCCTTTTTCGCTAAAGCCATTCACTTTAAAAGCTTCGGTCAAATGGTACTTCAACAATATAAAGATGTCGTTAATACACATCTAAAGTCTACATGGCACTTTTTGTCTGTGATTTTTTCCTTAGAATTTTCATTGTTGGAATTTTAATAGGTAAATCTAACTACATTACTACACGTTTCCTTTGGTAAGTATCAATTGAAGACATAGAAATTGATAAATTATTCTGGATTAATTCTGGTTTATTTTTTTTCTTATCAATATAACGTATTTGTTTATTGATTTATAATAGTTATCAAAGGTACCAGGATTATAATTTAGTACGCCAGACGCGCGTTCCGTCTACAAAAGACTCATCAGTGACGCTCATATCAAAATATTTATAAAGGCCAAACAAGTACAAAGTTGAAGAGCATTGAGGATCCAAAATTCCCAAAAGTTGTGCCAAATACGGCTAAGGTAATCAATGCCTGTGATAAGAAAATCCTTAGTTTTTCGAAAAAATCTAAGTTTTGTAAACAGGAAAATCATTCAAATGACAACATTATTGATATTCATGTCAACACCGAAGTGATGACTACTGGGCTGGTGATACCCTCGGGGACGAAACGTCCAACAGCAGTGGCATCGACCCAGTGGTGTTAATAGTTATCAAAGGTACCAGGATTATAATTTAGTACGCCAGACGCGCGTTGCGTCTACATAAGACTCATCAGTGACGCTCATATCAAAATATTTATAACGCTAAACAAGTACAAAGGTGAAGAGCATTGAGGATCCAAAATTCCAAAAAGTTGTGCCAAATACGATAAGGTAATCTAAACCATTATTCAAATACAATGTATAAACACGACGGTTAAGTATGCCATTTGTTAAATCCGGAGAAATAAATGAAATATTTAATTGAATGCATATAAAACAATATCTTTCAGAATTGTTAATTTTCATAATTACTGTTCTTCAAAAAATGAGGTTTTTTTTGTAATTTTGTTTCACTTTCCAATCGCAATGTACATGTATATATAAAGTATCACTATGTTGTGTGTATCCCTGTTCCAATGTACATGTATCTGTAAATCAATGTACATGTATGTGTATGTAATTATTATACTAGTACCTTAAAGTTTCTAAAATCTAATTAATTATTTTAAGCTCAATTAGGCAACAGTAGTAAACCGGTGTTCAAAGTCATAATTCGCGTATGAGAAAAACAATGTGGGTTTTAAGCTAAAACCGAGGGATTCACATTAACTATAAATATCAGCCAGCCGCGCGTATACCAAACAGTACTAGCATGATATGATTTGAAATATAAGATGTAAATAGCTTCTGATTATGTCAATTTACAGGCAAAAATGATGCTTGTGATAAATTTCTTTTTTGAATTTCGTGTATTAATAGGTAAATTGCAACATTTCCAATGCTAGTTGATATCAACATGCATTCACTGTTCTATTTTTATAGAAACAGAGACGATACGTTCAACTACATCACCTTCGTGGGAATATAGTTGCTATACCATTAAATGCATCTATAGAAATTGTTCCTGGTCTAGTTCTTAGCTTTACAATAAGACATAATTGTAAATAGAGTTAAATCAAGACGATATTACTGGAATAAAATAAGATATACAGTCGTTAATAGTAGAGTAAAAAATAATAGAAACCTTAATTTTTCTAAGAAGAGATAGTAATTATGAAACAGATACAATAATTGATATTCTTCGAAATAGTACAAAAGCGGTTTTTCGAAATTGTCCGTTGAATAAGATTTTATTCTTCGTCAATTTATCCAGCCGAATTCTCAAAACTATTTAAAACTAGCCGAGAAAATCATAACAATATTTAGAGATTTCCCATTAGTTTTTCTGCCGTAAGCAGAACAGATACTATGATACATTTTGCATCCGGCTAGCAAGACAAGCAGTCCTAGAACTATTTATCAGGACAAACAGGAACTACCTCAATTTAATAAAACATAATCAATGTCATATTGAAATTTTTATGTACTTTGTATGTCAAAGAGAACCAAAGAAGGCCGTACGATGACCAGTATTTGCGTACATCTAAATTGTATGTTATCTGGAATCTATTATTTCAAAACACCATAAATAAGGATGTTATATATCTAAATAGAAACAACCCCAATTCGATCATAAAAAACATAATCACTGTCATATTGAAATTTTGTATGTAATGTGTCTATCAAAGAGAACTAAAATAATGCCGTACGGTGACTTGTAAATGCTTAAATCTACGTCATCTTGAATCTGTTTGATAGTTATATCACTGGTTACATGTATCATACACAGTCCAGTAGTCAGCACTTCTGTGTTGACTTGAGTTATCATTGATATGTTCATAATTATAAATTAACTGTTAAAAAACTTTGAACTTTTGAAATACTAAGGCTTTTCTATCTCAGTACTTGATTACCTTAGCTGCATTTGGCTTTTTAACATTTTTCTATTCGAGCGTCACTGATGAGTCTTTTGAAGACGAAATGCGCGTCTGGTGTAAATATTAATTATCAATCCTGGTATCTATAATGATTTTACCACAACTTCTTGTTTTACGGATAAAGCTTTGTGTGGTGCACCGAGGTAAAATAAATTGTTAGACTTACTTTTAAAACGTATTTTCTAATCCAAGACAAAAACTCTTAGTATGTACAAACGTTTCTCCTGGTTTTCTCAAATATTCATTTGAGTGATGCAAAGACAATAATGGTAAAGTTGACCAATAAATGCAAAAGTAGTATACCTGTGTTCAAAGTCATAGACAGAATCACCTACATATAGTTATATCATTAATTGTATTCACATTGTCTAACAGTTCGTTGATCCACTTTATTTAATAAAGATCTCCATAAATTGATGTATGACTGTATTAATTATAGAATAATTGAATGCAAACTATGATAACAACACAACTTGTGACAGTCAGAAATTACAGCTTTGATATAAGAATAGTTCGACCTTCACCGTGTTGGATTGTACTTATAAAAGAAAATCAATTTTTGTAATATGTTTTAATGCTCTGACAGTCGTAACTGAATCTTTATCTTTAGTATTTTAAGTTTTGTAATTATTCCATCTACTTTGGTGATTATTTCAGGGAATTTCATATCATAAATAATTGTTGTTTTTGCAGGTATAGGATTTCTTTTTCTTAAAAAAGAATATCTGAATATCTGCGTTTCATTGGATGAATTTTAATAGGAACTTCCTGGTCCTTTAAATTACCTCTTTTTTAATGTTCGGTAATCTGATACATCTTGCGTAGGGTAATACCATCACAGCCGCCAATATTCAGTCAAGATGAAATTAAACGAAATTGCCATTATTAGTAACACTTCATTAGTGTTTAAGTTGATAGCAGTTTCTGGGTAATAGTTGCATACAAAGGAAGTCGGGTAATTAAATTCGTCTGATAGATCTGTGCATCTCGCTAAGATAAGTTAAATGAACAGGAAACGGACGGACGAATTAAAAGACCCCTGTCTTGAGTTCTAAACGTTCATGGCAACATCAGTACTATACACATTAATTTCCTTAATATTAATTATTTATTTGTATCGTAATTAGTTATCAAAGGTACCAGGATTAAAATTTAATACGCCAGAGTCGCGTTTCGTATACATAATACACATCGGTCACGCTCAGATCAAAAATACTTGTTACATAATACTAAAATTGCACTCATTTGAAAGAGTAACCTTTTATCCATCAAAAGATGGCTTTCAAGAATCAAGTCTGAAGATAGATTGCATCATATTGATAAGGGGTCGTGTTTGAATGGTTTAAACAGTCAAACAAGTACTAAGTTGAAAAGCATTGAGGACCCAAAATTCCAAAAAGTTGTGCTAAATGCGGCTAAGGTAATCTATCCCTGGGATAAACGTATACTAAACAAAACGCCATATATTCCCTTATAATATAAATGTCAACTTTCAATTTCCCATCCAATAGGAGCGATGTGAAATTATGTTACTTCGTTTCAAGAAAAAGGGAAATATAATCAGAAGTATTGTGATAGACATCTAAATAAAATCCTCTACCGTATTGTAACAAAGAATGTTTGCCGTTAAAAGGAGATAAACATGACATTCATAATTTTTTCACTCACCACAAGATGCATTTTAACTATAAAAATCAATTTACAACTTGTGCTGTTTGTGCTGTTACAAATATGGTTTCAATTTAACTTCCATCAACGTGAGCGGAGAGGAACTATTTTGACTCAAGACAAAAGTCTGATATCACGACCCCTTATCAATATGATGCAATCTATCTTCAGACTTGATTTTTGAAAGCCATCTTTTGATAGATAAAAGGTTACTCTTTCAAATGAGTGCAATTTTAGTATTATGCAACAAGTATGTAATCAATAGTATATTAGTGCTATAAGTGGAAAAATGGCAGTCTGTGCACTAGAATGAATTTCGCTTAGTCATCTTTGTTGTTATATAGAAATCTACTTAAACACAGCATGAACTAAAAAACTATGTCTCTAATTTTTTTCTATGGCGTTCTATTCTCTTTTAGACCACCAATTAGTGTAAGCATTGTACTAGTAGTACACAATGTTTTAATCTGTTCTATATATACATTCCATTTAAAATCTGGGACAGTGTTTTGCAAATAAAAGTCTTATGAAAAACTGATGCTATAACCAAGTCTCTACGGGTACCGATGGAGGACCGAATTGAATGTTCTCTTTTTTGTTTGTTTTTATAGTGATTAAGTTTATAACACAATGAAAGAACCCATATCGCATTGTAAGCATTAAAAGTCCCGACATTAAATTAATGGCCTAATTTATGTACAAATTAATGAATTAATAATAAATATATTACACAGCAACATACAACAACCACTGAATAACAGACCCATCATAATGTGGCGGAATTACACTTGTTTGAAGGCGCCAACCCTCAACTAACCAGGGACAGTGGTGTTACAGTTCAACATTAAAACAAACAATAAAATCAGTTGAAAAACGCTTAACTCATCAGATGGATACAAATAGATATTCATCTAACAAAAACTAATACAGTTGATATTAATCTCATATTTTCATACATTATGTCGTATGTCTTGTTCACATATTTTTGTCAATATGTATAGAATAACCATACATTGTCTCGAAATATCAATGTGATTTGTGCAAGGCTTAGATAAGAAACAGGTAAAAAATGAGGCTATGCCAAGCATTTCTACCTGTTTCGAGCTGAGTACATATAACATTGATATTTCGAGACAATGTATGGTTTTTCTTTATATAGTGCAACTCTAATAATTGTTCTAAATGAAATATTTAGGGTAAAAAGCACCATTTTTTAATTTTAGAGCGGACAACGTAAAAAACTCAGTTGTTTTTCCTTCGTTTGATGTTTCTGAGTATTAATTTTGTCATTTCATAAGAGACTTTTCGTTTTGAATTTATCTAGTAGCTTGGTATTTTATTATTTTTTATTTTCATATGCCTTTTATGAGCTATGAAACGTGAATAAATTCCGAAAATTGCAAAACCATGCAAAACGTTCACGAATTGACTAATATTTGTTGGTTTTTCTTCTTGTATATAATGTTGATCTTAGATATAATAAAAAAAAATATGTGGTATGATTGTTAATGAAACAGCTCTACACAAGAGACCAAAAAAAATGACACAGAAATCATAACAGCAACATGTAGATGGTCTCTTCAGAAAGTTGCAATGGATTTTCTTTTTACATAGTGCATTGGGAAATCTTCTATTTAGTTTTTGAAATTGTAGATGTAACTTTTTGTTATTATTATATTGTCAATATGTAATGTCAACAGACTTGGGGTCAATTACATTGGAATGTAATTAATTAAATTACACATTACATTGCAAAAATGGTCAATTACACTAATTACACATTACACAGTTTTTGAAATGTAATTAATTAAATTACAATTACTTTACTAAAGTAATTAATTAAATTACACATTACATTTCATCATAATACCTCAAAACAGACTTTGTAATTGAGAATTATTTAGATTTTTTCATTAACAGTAATTTACTTACAAAATTGAGAAGTGGTACTTTGGAACTGAATTTGGAATTAGGGAGATATAAAAATATTCCTAGACATATGCGTCTATGTGAATGCTGTAATATGGCTTGTATTGAAAATGAATACCACTTCACACTTGTATGTCCAGCCTACAGATCTGTGAGACAAGAACATTTGCCAAAATATTATTGTTCTTGGCCAAATAATTTTAAACTTTTTTATTTACTTCAAGCAAAATCAAAATCAATCACAATTAAGCTGTGTTACTATCTGAAATATGCTTGGAAAATTAGGTCATGTATTGTGAAATAATTGTACCTTTATTATATTATGTATTGTTCTTTGCTATCTGTTGTTTTGTCACATTGTATATACTTGTTTATGTATTGCCATAGCATATTATTTATGCTTTCGGAAATAAAATATTCATTCATTCATTCAATATTGTTAACCAATATTATACATGTATGTATAATGTATGTGTAAAATATTCATGTAAACATAGTTTAAGCGTTACATTTGATAATCATGAGTAATTTTAATGTTTTGTCATTTAGTCTGCATCTCTCTGGTCTACACTTTGACAGCCATTCTCAAAAGTATTTCTATATGAGCTAATGTGGCATATATCACTTGATTAGAACATGGAGGTATTATACTTCCATAATCAGTAGATGTGTTGATAGAAGAGGAAATTAGTTCCTATTAACTTGCCAAAACATTAAGGGGTATTTTGACATCTCAGAAATGAAGTTATTTAGATAAAACATAGCATGAATAAAGAAATTATAAATAAATTAAAAAAAAATCACTTAATAATTATTTTAAAAAAGGTATGCTTGTCACAACATTGAAAATAGTTTTTAGTACAAACAATGTATATAATGTCTATATCTTAGCAATATTTTGCTAATTAGATAAAATACATGTAATAGTGGCATTGCCCCTGGACATTTTAATCTGATTAATTGCTGTTTGTTTTTACAGCTGTTAATTTTTATCTTTATAATCCTTTTGTGTATAATAATTTGACAAAATGATTGTGTGCAGTAAATTTAAATTCTAAATGAACTCTCATAAAGATTTTTCACACATTTTTTTGTTTTTGTTTATCATGGTGATTTATTACTTTTCAATCTATTTAGTTCAAGATCTTTCTTAAAAACATATGTATTTTTTCAAATCATGAGACTATTCAGAAAAAAATTCTGTTGGTCAAATAAGTAATATAAAAACTTTAGAATAAATTACAGAAAGTATGTGATATCAATATTTGAAAAATAAATATAATTATTAAACATAAGTCCTTATCATTAACACCATAAAAGGACATGTAATTCAAATGTAATTCAAAAGTAATTGAGCATTACATACTTTTTTCATTGTAATTAATTAAATTACCATTACAAGTAATTAAAAAATTGCTCAATTACACATTACATTCAATTACATGGAAAATTGTAATGCATTACACTTAATTACCATTACATTTTCAATTACCCCATCCCTGAATGTCAACGACCTAATTATTCCTAGGTTTATTGATTGGATATTAAAATAAAGACGGACTAGCATATAAGGAATAACATCATTACTATCATGTAAAAACGGGAAAAAATTCATAATTGTGAAAATAATAAGGTTTCTTTAAGTACACTAGCTTGCATTGGCAAATGGACTCCCCTTTTTTCTTTTTTTTTTTCATTTTTTTTGGCCAGTGATGTACACGTATGTAGATTTTTAACAAAGTTCTCTTGTAGGGTATCACAAAAAATCAAGAGCCAGTTAAAATAATCGGAAGTTTTCGTAATGTCGCAGTTGACTTTAGTTGTCGCCAATTTATTTTCCAGGGAATCATATATAAATATTTAGCTGGAAATTACTAGATTTCTAGAGCAGAATATCATATCGGAAATGCTTACATGTACATGTAAAATAGTACTATGATCTTAGTTTCCATTTCCTTATGATATTTTAATGAAACACAGATGGATATGTATAGTCTCTAGGGAAATATGTATTTTTCTGTTTCTTATAAAAAAATATTCATTTTCGTAAACCAAACACATTCTTTTTCACTATTCTTTTTTCATAAAAAAAATAATCCTATCTCAGATATTCCTTTTTATCGCTGATTTTACGTGTAATCCTCCAAAGTTAAACTTATAAACTTAAGACGATATCAATAAGTAATGTGGATGAAAGTCGAATTTCCATTGTTTGCCACACAAAACACGCTCCCTCTGGGATTATTATTTATTTTCACAATTACAATAAAGTAGACAGTTTTGGAATATTTTACGAAAATGTATTTAAACGAGGGATGAACGATAACAGAGGGACAATCAAACATATAGATTGAAAATAAACTGACAGCATCATGGATAAAATAAAAGACAAACAGACAAATACTAGTACAGAAGACAAAACATAGAAAACAAAAAACATACGAATCCCACCAAAAACTGAGGGTGATATCAGGTGCTCCGAAAAGGTAAGCAGATCCTGCTCCACATGTGGCACATTAACCTTTTTCCAAATGGATTATAATGTTAAGTTTTATGTATCTCTCTGATATGATGAAATATTCTGATGACAGTATCTGTTATTCAGTGATAAGTCATAATTCGAATTCTTTGTTGATTTTATATATTTGTTTTCATTACAGTCTCATTCATTTGTTTTTTAACCAGATAATTTTAATAATTAGTTTCTTTTAACAAAACCCCTTAACAAGATACTCTATTATTTATAGTTGTCAGTATTGTTTCAAAAGACTAAACCAATCATTCTTCATGACCAAGGTCATCGCATTTGACATTGTTTGTTAGTATCGTCTCAAATATAACATCTAAACAGTATCAAATAATTGGTTTTCATTAGTAGTACTAAATCAATATATTTCATTTGGTTCTCCTTTCGCGTTTACTTTTTGTAGTACTTATTTATAGATGGGAACTAGTACAATTAGTTCTTATACGAGTTCTACTTTCCATTTATAAAGTTTGATATTATGTACATTTGGCACGAGTATTTGGACCATACGTGTATGGTCATGACCATGTGCGTATACTCATAGGGTCCGCCCATACGCGTATGGTCCGACCGTATGCGTATGGTCGGACCATATGAGTATAATTAAAGGCAATAGTGAATACCACTGTTCAAAACTCATTAATCCATGGACAAAAAACAAAATCGGGGTAACAAACTAAAACTGAGGGAAACGCATTAAATATAAGAGGAGAACAACGACACAACATTAAAATACTCGTTTAATTATTAACGGGCCGAACCAAATGAGTATTTGGACCATATAGGTATTTATTTTTTAAATAACATTATAAAAGTTTCAATAATACAAAAACTTTATCTAAAAAGGAATGATGATTACATGACAAGGTATTATTTTTATAATTCAAATAATACGTAAAAATTAAATATTGATGCCATAGTTAGTTTTCATCGCTAATTACATTCGTGTATGTAGGCTTCGGGTGACATTTACTTCCACACAGTATCATAGCTTTTTTTGCATTTGTAAGTCTTGGTTGTGCACGATCCTTTTTATTTACACCTTCTGTTTGCGAGTGAAATGCTAGCCTTTCTGTAGCTGCGTACAGTGATACCGAGGTCTTGGGCCATTCCGATATGTCTACGGTGTTTTTAAGAAGCTCTAGATATCAAATATCGTAGAATGACTGCAATACACCATACTCACAAGATAACTTAAATAAACTATGTTACTTTCTGGTGACTTCTTATGTAACAATTCATTAAGAAATTTTTGGAATTCATTTTTGAAGTCGACATATTGCCATTCACTCGTAATAACACATCGGAAATGACCATCAGTAATGACCATCGATATAAAATGTGTTTTTTATAGTTTTGACAAGTAAGTAAAATTAACTGTGTGAAACTTCTAATTTTCATTTAGCTAATCGTTTTATTATAATATAAAAATAAAATTACCTATATGATACCGTCTTTTTAATAACGGTCATAACATATGAAGAGTTTATAAGTATGCAAAGTAAACTGTAACAGCCTGAGTGTTAATAACCCCGTATGGTCTAAATACTCATATGGTCCGGAACATATACACAATTGCTGCGATGTAATAAGTATTTATATGTTGTTTGAATTGAAGAAATCTTTTTAATTCAATAAAAATAAAGCATTGTGCGGCAAGAGAAAAAAAATATGTTACTTCAAGCAACTAATCCTATTTCTGACGTTTTTCTTGTTTACCGTCTTGAATTAAGAGTAGAAATAGTTTGAGTTCGGAAGAGCAGGTCGATACACATTTGATCTTTGTAAATCTCTTCATTTGTCGTATACTTTACATGAAAAAAATAGAAAATGAATTGTTACCCAAAGAAACGTTTTTTCATTGATTTTGGTTTTTATTGTGTTGTTTGGTTGTGTTTTTTTTTTTTATCATCTGATGTATTCATATATTGATAAAAACTGAACATTGTTAGTTTTTCATGGAAATATTTGTTTTTTTCTTTTTAAATTGACGAAAAAAAATAGTCAGAGATCATAGCTGAATAGGTGTAATTTACCAGGACAAGGTATTGTTTGAAGTAAAGATTCTAGTTATTGACGTTGTTTGATATCTAAATAACGTGTTATACAATTAAAAGTATTGCTGACTTGGTACATTAAAATCGCAAAAATACTGAACTCCGAGGAAAAATTCAAAAGTTCGAACACATCAAACAAGTGGACAACAATGGACAATAAAGTACTTTCATTTTCAATTTTCCTCGGAGTTCGGTATTTTTGTGAGCTCACAGTGCCAAATATGCCTCAACGTGTACCTTATCTCTCTTGCAGGGTGTGAAATTCCCATTAATTAATTAAATGTTTGGATACCGGATTTGACTTTTACCTGGGTATAAACAATTACTAATTATGAATAATTGGCAGTAAAACGATAACAGATATGGTTTATCTTGATGATTGTTTGATATTGGTTGTGACTGTTGCTGCTTTCTGTGGTACACTTTAGCTTCCAGTTTTGTTTGTCATTTGAAAAATTGCATGTCTACGTATTATTAACACTTCATTATCGGGGTAAATGCAAACAAAACTATATTGTATTCTCGGTAAGCCGTTATTAACGTGAGATTAAACGAGAATTCTTTGTTCGAAATTGATTTAAGATTGTCCATAATTAATAATTATGAAATGATATATCAACAAACAACAGACACAACTTTGAGGACAAGTACGCGTACATGTACATTATATAAACATATGCGTAGCTTTAAATGGTGTTTTGAAATACGCTGTAAATTATCGATGTTTATTTCATATCGGTTAAAAATAAGCTTCTCTTATTGGATAACAAGGGACCACATGACATTCATTATTCTTCAGTAATAAATTCCATCGGTCATTAACAGAACGAAACGGACCAGAAAGCCAGTCGTTAACGGATTTTTACATGATAATGACCAATTGGGCGTGGTTTCCGTCTATTAATGACCGTTTGGGCGTGGTTTCGTCTGTTAATGACCGTTTGGCGTGGTTTATCTGTTAATGACCGATGGGGCGTGGTTTCTCTGTTTAGAGAGATGTCCCTTTAATAAAACATTTACCTGTTTTCAATATAATATTTAAGTTATTGAATTGTTTACCATATGGTTTCGTAAATCATAAAATTATAGAGAACTTGATTTAGTATTCGTATACTTAAAAATTGAACCAAAATGAATGGCAGTATTACTACGACTGGTCTTCAATCTTTGCCATTTTGTGACGGCAATAATGACCTCGCCTTCGGCTCAGTCATTATCACTATCTTAGTCAATACCACTGTCCTGTGGGCAGTCCATATTTCACGATAATGACCAGTTTTTCAAGAACTATTATGTAAATATTCTTTTTTTGGTTGTGTATAATCAATTTAGAATGTAGTTGTGGAAATTATAAATTTTATTGCATAAGGATTTAGTATACTTAATAAAAATTGAAATATTGATATATTTTAAATACGCATATAGAAGTTTATTGAAATTATGTAGTTAATTTAACAAAAAAAAAAGAGAAGCATTATTCAGGAGTACAAGAATTCAAAATTCGATTTAAAATTATCTCAAATATTCTTTTTATTTTCATATTTGAACTTAATATTGAGCTGAGATTTGATTTTTTTGGTTACTTAGAGGTAAATAATAATAACTGTATCGATGGTTTGTAGATCTAGTAATGTATTGGTACAGAAAATGCAAGAAAAATTTACAATCTCACTATTGTGTAATTCTTCAACATGTGCTGCCACACATCGTTTGTTATCAGCCGAACAGGAACAAGATGATCCTTCTAGAGAACCTGAGATCATCTGTTTGTTTGATGGGATTTTGATATTAGGTTTTAGCGAGATGGTGTCTGACTTATGGTTATATTTAATTTTGTTGTCCCATTGTTTATTCTTCCTTGTCATCAATCTTTAATAACGTTAAATGCAATATACATGATAAAGTTTACTCAGGATTCGCATGATTTTTGTATTTTTCTTTTACTATTTATTTATTTTCATGGGTATCAATTTTCGTGGATTGCAGAAAAATTGCATTTTCGTTGATACTTGATTTCGTTGTTTTGCCGATCTCTGCATACGAACCCTATCGATAAAATGTTATTTGTTGAGCATTTGAATTCGTGGTTCACCTGTTTCCACCTAAACACTGAAAATTGTTATTTAACAAATAAAAACGAATTCACAGTATTCATAGAAAAGCTTGCAATTTTGTTTTATGCAAAGTGACGAATGTGTTAGTTTGCATACAATGTTAACAACATTTTGAATGTTTTAAATGAAAATAAGGGATATTTATAACTTCTATTGTGTCTGTTTTCTTTTATTACAGATTGACATTACAAACATAATATTATTTTGAACAATCGAAATCCTTCAGCAACACAATTGACATATTTCCTGTGTATGTCCTCCCTGAATTTTTTCCACATTACCACGTACTAAATTGAATGTATCTGCTCATCGCTGAGGACCGTACATTTTCCAATAGTTGTTTACATCCTCTCTGATGGGTAGTTGTTTCAACGGTAATCATACCAGATCTTATTCTTTGTATGTTAAAATACCGGAAGAGTAATCTGTCATTGGTAAATCTGTAAATGTATGTTTTATTTCGAAATGCTAAGGATTTACTCATCCCAGGGAGAAATTACCTAAGCCGTATCATTTTGGAATTTTGGGTCCTCTATACTCTCTAACTTTACACTTGTTTGGCTTTCTAATTAACATGATAAGAACGTTACTGATGAGTCTTATGGAGACGAAACACGCGTCAGGCGTTCCAAAATATAAGCCTGGTATCCTTGATAACTTATTATTTAGATTCCAGGCTCTTCGCACAACAGAAAAACTATTTGGAACTGAAATGCAAGTTAAATGATTGAATTCTTAAAAACTTGGTCCAATCCAAAATATTATTTTAAATTTAATAATGCCTGTAAAAATTCTGGATTGTGACAGTCACTTGTCAACTACTCCAACTTTGTTCGTTTAAACATAGTTCTTGTGACGGCCTTTAAATTGGACAGTCACAGATGGCTGAGAGCGTCAGACGTTTTTTTATGTTTTTATTGAAAGATTTCCACAAATTAGTCAATACATTGTATTACCTTGTTTTTGTAAAATTGGTTTATCATATTTTTACATTAATTTTATCATGTAACGACCATTAACCCGTACAATGCAAGATAAGATGTTATAGATCCTCTTTTTTTTCTATTTATAATTAAAGCAATGACAGACGATGTAAAAGAAGATACAGATATTATCAAAAAGAGTCTTGACCTTGAATTGAGTATTGTTGTACAATCATGGGCAATGTCTTTAATGTAATATCAAAATACCTCTTTAATCTTTTTTCTGGCTGAGAGGATTCATAATGAATACAATTACTAAAGGTTATAAGATTTCTTTGAATTATAATACGTTTTACATTAATGATTAAAAATCTGATGTGTTAGGCTACTATCCAATAACAAGAAGATATTCATATGTTCTGTTATTATAGAAAAAATGGATCTTAATTCGTTTGTCAGAAGTTCTTTTTGGGATTCGTCTGAATGAAGAAAAATTTTGAAAGCAAATGATATATTAAACACTAAACACGTGAAAATATCACGACCTATACAATATCAAAATCCATCTACGATCAACTTTGCCCGAAGGAGTAAAACCTTACGTTTCTAAACCATTGTGACCTTGAAGTAATTTATACAAAACCATGATTCCTAGCGCGGCTTTGACTCTAAAAAAATCTTTTTGATTTCGCCTATAATTTTTTCGTTCTTTTTCGTTTAAAGTTCTACATCTTTTTGATAAGCTATGGATTTTCAAATATTTTGACTTCGAGCTTCACTGAAGAGATATTAATTGTCGAAATGCGCATCTAGTGCAGAAAAATTGGTTCCATTTATGTTATTAACTCTCGATTCATAACTGTTTTACAAAATTTAATGATTGATGGTAAGATTTTATTCAACTGGGTATTTACGATATTTATTGTAACGATTGTAATAAATCCGGATATCAAATCATGAATCAACTATATATTGTTTAAAGTGGCTTTATCTTATCATTTGTTTAGGTATAGTAGTAGCATTTGTCAACAACTTCGATGTACATATTATATCTATAATGTTCACGAATATGCTGAATGCTTGATATACTTGGTATACAATTACCTTCTGAAAAGTGATTTTGTCAATTCGCCTTTTCAGAATCTAAAGGACTATGGGTAATCTCATTCTTCGTACACCAAAATGAAAATATCGTAACGTCATTGGTTCAATTTCTATTGGTTAGTACGTTTTTAACCAACCATTACGTTTTGGTGTACGCTTTTGAAAATATTACCTAGAATCATTAGATTATGAAACGGCGAATTGCTGAGAATAGATTTTGTTTTATCTGAAAATAGAATGGTAATAAACTTATCGAAGATACCAGAATCGAAATGTGTACACAAACGCGCGGTGTTCCCACAAATCAGTGACGCTCGAAATAAAGAACTTAAAAGGGCAAAATACAGTACGAACTTGCAGAGCATTGAGGACCAAATATTTCAAAAGCTTCGCCAAACAAAGTTGATCTTCACTAGGGGAATAAAGTTCTTAGTATTTCGAAAACATTCAATGATTCATAGATAGTAAGTAAACCTGAGATCACATTGAGCTAATATTGGTCCCCTAGTTGATGTGACTTAACTGTTGTAAATTATTGCCGATAAATCAAAATGAAAAGGGAATTCTGAATATTTATAAGAAATCGATTATCGTGAAGTCATTAAATCTACAAAATACAACAAACTGACTATTTTTTATACAACATTTAGCATTTCTATAATGTTAAATCCACAAATAAAAAATTTGTAAAACAGTTTCAGGAAATTTTAAAACTGGATTTAGCATCAATACTATTTTATGTTTTACTGAATTATCAAGAAAGAAGAAATTTGCTGAAGGTTTTTTAATTTTCAGTTTTTTTTTTATTTATTTTTGAATAGTTTTGTCATATAGCTACAGAAAAAAAATGATAAATAAACTAATCAAAATCAACAGTTTGTGTTGGAATATCTGTCGCATGATTAGAAATTTTTCGACAATAAGTGTGGTTTAAAAAAAGACACACAAATCAATGAATGTGTTTGTAGATAGATGTTTTTGTGTTCTGTTAAATTGTCCCTTTTAAAATTGTTATACGATGATGACTGATGTACCCATATTTTTACTATTTTATTTATTGTGTCTGTTTAGTTTACGCATCAATGTAAATATAACGGAATTTGACGAGACTGTCATCAAAGTGAGAGGGTTAGCGCTATAAAACCAGTTTTAATCCACCATTTTCTACATTTGAAAATGGCTGTACCAAGTCAGGAATATGACAGTTGTTGTCCATTCGTTTTTTTATGCGTTTTGTTATTTGATTTTTCCATGTGATTATGGACTTTCCGAATTGATTTTCCTCTAAGTTCAGTATTTTTGTGATCTTACTTTTTTTTATTATGACAATTGATACTTTATTTCTCTAGAAATTGATGTAATTTTCGCATGTTCTTTTCCGATGCTATAATTAAAATCAAAGATAAACTCTCATACAACCGCATGGAAAACAATAACTAGCTTTATTTTCGTAGACGATAATATTAAGTATGGAAATCTTATACCGCCACTCGATGCATTTAAAAAAAAACAGTTTAAAAGATTATTTCATTAGCACAGCCATTTCAGGTTCATCTGCTGCGATCACTTGTTATCAAATATAAAACAGGTCTTACCTTTAGTCTGATTTAGCTAGCAAATAACAGCTTGTTCAAAGCAATACGATCGTGTCTGAATACTAGTATATAAATATATACTTCTTCCGTGGGGAGCTTGGAATTTTTATTACATATGCAATTTAATAGTTTTCTAATCGCCCCCGTTTTAATTATCTGTTGGATGAGTTGGTGCATTAAGAGGTTTATAGTGTGACTGTAGTACTTAATCGTTATTTTGTATTTGATTATTCGATATATCTATCTCTGTTCTTACGTATAATATAGTTAATAACTGAATTAATCGTATATTTATTATCTGAGTGTAAGTATGGGATCAGTTTTTACATAATTATCCAAAAGACAGAAAAATAAATATATTGCAACATGGTTTTTTTTCTTTCCTTTCTCATTAAACATAATTTCTCAACAATAGTTTTAGGTTGATGCTATAACTGAATTTTGTGAAGATCATATATATTATAGCACTGTGCCTTTCGATACTAGAGTGATGCGAAAAGCGACACAGACCGAAAAGTTGTGTCATAAAATCTTATTAAGATAACACTTAGGCTTATAGATTTAAACGAAGATTTTTAGCTGTAAGCATAAAAACATATTAAATATCAACAAATAAAGTCATTATTTTACTACGATGTTGCAATTCATTTCTCCATTCACTTACGATCGCAAGAAGTGGAGAACTGTTTGGGAACAAGACGGTCTTAAGTTTTGAAGAACACTAGAACGATTTGGTGGATGATGCGTGCGCCGACACTTGACTCCTAGAAACACATTATTGCATATTTAATTCTGATTTTTTGAAGCCATTAATTAATAATTCTTTAGTTTTGTATCTTATTCAAACAAAATGATATTAAGAAGAATTTCAAATCCAGGAACACATTGGAAAGTTTATCTAATAACTGTTTACTCTTTACCCTTTACGAAACTTAATTTATGTTCATGTTACATCTCATTATACAACTATTTCAAGATTCTTTATAAGAACATTTTTTTTTTTTCTTTTGTTTTTTTTCTTTTGTTTTTTTTTTGTTTTTTTTTTTTTTTTTATTAGAAGATAACTATTTAAATTATATCTCTATCTCCAATTTAAACCAGACCAAACCCCTAAAGGCGTTGTAACAACATTACCATTATATAACTTTAAGTATTATAACTTTAACTAAAACCCATAACACTGAGAAATGTCTAGCCTTATTTTTGATGAATCAATAAGATAAATTTGATGCGTTTTGTTATTTGATTTTGCCATGTGATTATGGACTTTCATAATTGATTTTCCTCTGAGTTCAGTATTTTTGTGATTTTACTTTTTACAAAAGGCATAAAAGTACTATTCAGAATCGAAGCCTTATATTCTGTCTGAAATTAATTATTTCGATTTCCCTTGTCTTCATGACTTTGTATGTCAAAGCAGAAGATTTAAGGCTGAATTGGCCCTCAGGGAAAAGATATTTCAAACAATCAAGGATTTTCAAAATTAAATATTGAATGTTATCATAACAATGTATCAGTATTGGTTTGAATTAAAATATACAATGAGTTAAACTGTACGAAAATGTCAAGAAATTCAGTAAAATAGCAAAATATTGACACGCAAGAAAACAACTGTCCTTAGCACTTGGCAGTAAAAAAAGATACCCCTGCAAGTTATAAAAGTACGACTGAGAACCATAATCATATATTTTGCTTGAAATTGATTCTTTCGATTTCCATTGTCCCGACGTGGAATGTAAAAAGAGATGATATAGGGCAAAATTTGCCCTAACATGAAATATATTTTTAACAATCTCTGATTTTGTAAACCGAATGATGAATGTTTGTTACATAATATAACAGTTTTGTTTGGGATCAAAATATACCTCTTTAATGAGTTTTACATCAATGAAATATACGGAAAGTCAGTAAAAATATCAAAATCTTAGCTATTTGACATGCAATATATAACTAACTATAAATGCATATCAGTAAACCAATACACCTTATTAAATCCTTGTTATTTACAGTCTTTGTGGTCACTAGCCTGAACTTTAAATATTGTTTATCGTTTGCAATATTGCATTTTTACATTGATATAAATGTTCTCTTAACATTTCATTATCTGGTTAAAAACCAGACTGTATTGTATTCTTCGATATTCGTTATTAACGTGAGATTGAACAAGATTGTATCGTTGTTAAATGATTATCGATATCGCATTTGAAATTGAACTACAATGAATAGATGTAAAATAGTATAAGGACGGACAATAGATTTTACTTCATGAAAAATGCATTACATTCACAAATAATAAGTTTCTAAATTTTCAAACGCGCTGTTAATAATTGTGTTTTATTGTATTTTCGACCGTGTAAAAGAAATTTTGACATGTTTTACAATAAACTACGATATTCTGATACAGTCAAGGCAAATATATCAGTATAATTTAACTCAAACTACTTGTATAAGAGGTCGGTCATTTAAAGACGTATCAACCGTATAATATACGTTGACGTATCCGCATCTGTAAATATACCAAAAAACAGTATATGATCCCGAGCTTTAATTTTCTATACTTTCAATGATGCAAATGGACGACTGATTAATTTCTAATGCAGAAATTTACAAAACAATAAGGAAATATCGAGCTTTTGTGGAATATGTAACCCTACTTTTAAAGATATTCCGGATAGTTGGAACAATTTACAGGCATGATAGGACTGAATACGGTAAAATCGTTTGTTTGTGTATGAACTTGTGCTCACGTAGCATTGACAAAATTGAAATTGATAATTGTTGATTGACAAATAGAGTGATACTCAGAACTTTCTTTACCTTTGATGATAAAATCGCAAATGAACAATATTCAAAGTTCCTCACGTGTATATAAGTAGTACATTTGATTTTTTTTGTGTTTATTCATATAAGATTTTGAAATATTTTTTAACTAGATTATTAAAAGATTGTGTACGATATTCGTGTACCTACCCTACATTGGCTACTTTTTAAGGGCATGTAACCCTTTATTTTTTTTTACAAAACATCACTATCACAAATATTGAAAGTGTATGTTTGATTGTTTCGAAGGGATTCCAATTAGTTTTTTTTTAATAGTACGGTCTTATTATTAAGCTCGGGATCACATAATATGTTATGATATATCTGCAGATGCGGATACGTCAACGTATACGATACGGTTGATACGTTTGTAAATGACCGACCTCTACTTAAGCATATGTAGTGAATAAAGTAAAGTTAAAGATTATATTAACATAATTTACTGAAATTTCATTCTGTCGTTTAAAAAACAGAGAGTATTAAATGTTTGTTTAGACAGAGTATCTTAATAATTTTGAAAATTAAACAAAACTTTCCGTTTAAAATTTTCATCGGAATTTTACTGTCTCTGTGGTCACTTGTCTTTGCGGAAAGTATTGTTTGTCTTCAATTTTGCAAGTTAAAAATTATATCTTCCTCATGCAAAGCTCTGATTCCATGTCCGGCTTTGGCTGATGTAGTAAAAATGATTTTAAATAACCACGTACAATATCATTTGGAACTAAAATGATTATAAAACAAGTTGGACATTTTGCTAAATTTAAATCCTTGTTCTATTTACACTTTCATTAAAAACATGGATATACACAAGTTAAGATTATTACATTCAGCTGTCAATTGCTTCCATGGATATCTTTTAAACTACGTACTCGCTTAATTGTTTATACTATTTTGATTTGAGCGTCACGGATGAGTATATAGAAAAACAAACGCTTGAATGATATTCGTAATTAGAAGACTGACTGGTATCTTTGGTCAGTTTTCTTAAAATATTTTACAAATTTAGTTAGTATTAGTTGGGACTCAGTTTTTATTTTGGATGACCTTGAACTTAAGTACAACTGTAAAATTGGTTACATTAATAATATAATGTAACGGCAATCAACCTGTTGCATGCACGATAAGAAGTTATAGTATCGTCACATCTTCTTTTTTTCTAGTTATAATTAAAACTATGACAAACCATGTAAAAGCAGATAACGATAAAACTAAAATTGAGTCTTGACTTTGATTTTATCATTGAAGTTGTAGAATGATGTGCAATGTCTTAACTGTATTAATACAATGCTGTTAAAATCTTTTCAGGCTGAGTGGAGGACTTATGAATGCAATTACCCAACGGTTTAGTATTTCAAAATATGTCTTTATCAATGATAGACAATCTTACATATAAGGCTCTTATAAAAAAAAAAGTAAATTCACACAAAATTACTGAACTCCGAGGAAAATTCAAAACGGAAAGTCCCTAATCAAATGGCAAAATCAAAAGCTAAAAACACATCAAACGAATGAACAACAACTGTAATAATCATGAATAGCATGCAGATATTCATTTATTTCTTCTATGATGAAATTAAACTTGATTGATTTGGCGCTTCCGAATCGCCTTTCTGAATTATTCTACATCAGGCACGAGCAAATCCAAAATAAAGCCCAGGTATTATAAGCTGTATTACAAAATGTAACATGAAAAATAGAAAAATCTTATTACGTCAACTTTGTCTGAGGGAGTTAGAACTTTGTTTCGAAACAACTTTCAGCATATGATAATTTAACTTGATTTATAACTGATTGAAAAAACATAACATGAATTAATATACTGAAAACGTGATTATGTGTATTAATATAAGTCATAAGAATTGGAAGATAAAGTAAATGATTTTAAAGACAAACCAATTTCAGCGTACATTGCAAAGTGCTTAAATAAATAATATATGCTGTAAATATTTATACAGATGGCAATATATCATTGAAGTAAGAGAAAAGACAAAACATTCATTTAACGTAAGTATTTTCAGAACCGCAATAATGATTAACCATTTCTCGAAATATATATATATATATTCCATCCAGAACCCATGACTTAATAGTTATCATCAAAGGTACCAGGATTATAATTTAATCACCAGACGCTCGTTTCGTCTACATAAGACTTATCAGTGAAGCTCAGATCAAAATAGTTATAAAGCCAAACATGTACAAAGTTGAAGAGCATTGAGGACCCAAAATTCGAAAAACGTTGTGCCAAATACAGCTAAGGTAATCTATTCCTAGGATAAGAAAATGGATAAGATAATTGTTCTTCGAAATACTAAGGATTTTCTTATCCCATCCATAGATTACCTTAGCCGGATTTGTATAAAACCTGTAATCAACCAAGTCGGTATTTACATGTACACACATCTATATTTTTCACTATCACTAAAAACTGAAATTATTTTCAAGCCCTGAGTACTAAATATAAAAAATAAGTTCTGTTTGCAATTGATACGAATGAAGTTTGTTTCATTTAACAAAATAACTGTCAATCAAAGTTCCCCTTGAGTTACGAGTAGCCCTCATCTTGACGTGATTCATCATTGATTCACCATTTGTATCATTGACGATAGATCATAATAAAATAAGGAACAATGTAAAAAAAAATTCTTATCATTAATATGAATTTGAAAATCGTGTAACCCTTCATTTTCAAAGAAAGAAGATAAAACAAATTAATAAGCACTATCACCATTTACTGCTGGGACAAAATATTGCATTTCCTTTATTCATATTATTCCACATATTGAACGTTGGAAATTTTGTTCAATATGGCAAAAGATTTCAGGTAAAAGATATAAGCATCCAATTTTCCATAAACTTTTATTAGAATTTAATGTCGCATTAATGCTATTTCAGTTTTAATTACCAAGACATAAAACTGCTTGTTCATGGTTTTCTAATCATCCCTTTTAACGTAAGATATAACATTCAAACATTTGTGTCATGCAATGAAAAAGTATAGTGACCAGTCACAATCAGGTATTTGTTCTGGAATGTGTGTTGCATCATTTTTGTGCATTTTATTTTTGACTATTAATATACTGACTGGCTTTAAAAACGCAACACTCATTTGGTAGATTTTTTTTACCAAATCATGTTTGATCCTCATACAACTACTATTCTTGCTCATCATATGTCTATCCTTTTCGAAAAAATCAACATCTGACTTACTGAACATACCAGATATTTGAGATCACACGAATTTCAGAAAGCGAAATTTCGAGCCAATAAAAGATTTTTTCGTTTTTTTTTATTTGTGAAACAGTTCGTTCAATCCTTGGACTCACTTAAATCATTAATGCATCTCCATATTGCCAAAGCTGAGGAATGAAAAACTGAATCAACCCATTAGAATTCTGCAAACAGGAAAACATGAACGTGCTGCAACACAAAAATTGACGTCAGAAACTCGTCTTACTGTCCTTCCGACAATGATACCGGTAGACGGGATTTGTTGAAGACCATCAAAGACCAGATCAACATGTAGTAACAATGCAACGTCAAAAGAATTTGATTAGACGACGTCATTTGTGAGACAGATCTACGGCCGAAACGTCAACTGCCAACCAAATTGATGAATGAAATTTTGCACAGATTTATGCCATAAATGTTTCCCATTAACTGAACTGGCAAAGAATCGACTGCAGAAAAACATTTAGAGCCTTTAAGTTTCAACTGCATAATTGACAAAACACATTGTAATGGGTGGAACAACGGCAAAATAAGAAGGTGCAAAACAGAAACCAAAACGTGATGAACAGAAATGGTTTACCTTTCTGACAATCATTTTGGCGTTTGTTACAGGCAGTCATTGGTTTTGACGGTGACATGTTCATTGGTAAGGGGAAAACCAGGGTTTCAGTGTATACCACAATATTTGAACATCGAAAATGACGTTATTAATTCAACTTTCGAACTGCATTTCTTTTTCAAACATTTAGTAATGACAGAACTTTCTGTTCATAAGTTTGTTAACTCAAAAATGCATAAATAAAAATGGAAATTGAAAAGAATAATCTAGTGTTGCGTTTCTAAAGCCGGTCAGAATTAATTTATTTCTCTTAACTCTGATGTCTTGTTGTACTTGTCCTCTTTCAGTCTATGATTGTACTGTACGAGGGAAATGTCTTCTCTAACCTCTCATTAAAACGTTAGTGAGTGATTGTACAAGAAATTGAGTTCTAAAATTTGTAAAACAAAATAAGATATATACACACAATATTTTGACAGCATTAATAACAATAAAGGTGCCAGAATAATTAATGTCTCTTTTCTGATGCTCAAAATATTTGTCCAAAAATCTGATTCAAACTTGTAATAGCTAATAAAACTTAAATAAAATATTAAAACTGCAAAATAATTTTAAAGTTTTTGACAAATCATATGTTGCTTTTTTTTTTTTATTGATACTACCCTTTAAAATCTGTCTGTAGCAATCACAGGTTTATACATATAAAATGGTCTTACCATAAATTTGCATTGATTAGGATAAAAAATTACTGCTTTTTTACGGCAACTCGGGACTGGATATTTATACTTCTTCGTTGATGAGTGTGGATTTTTCATTTCCTATGGGATTTTATAGTTCTCTAATCACTATCATTTTAATAATCTGTTGGATATTTCTTATGACTTATTATAATTAAGAGGCTTGTGGTGTAGGCTTTAATACTAATTTTGTAATTAGATATCTAATACAGCTGCCTCTTTTCACAGCTGACGATACAGTCAGTGGTGTCATTTTGTCTTATAATCTGATTAGGTATATGGTTATTAATTTCAACCTGAGCATGCGCCAAACAGAAATGACAGGTTAAACGAGTCCTCCAAAAAATTGGATAATTAATATAATATTATTGATTGGTGGTGAAATATTATATTACTTAGATAAGTGTTGATATCCTAAGGTGAATATTAAAGTGAAGTTAGATTTCAAGTGACGTTTTGCTACATATTTAAAAAAATTCGGCCACTGGTCACAATGGATGTAAACAAAATGGATGCCGCCATGAGTAAAAACAATGACAATGATCAAGAAGTTATATTTACATGTTCACAACCAAACCCAGATACAACTCCTTCAATATATAACCCTGGTAAACGTGGTAAACATGGTAACCCTGAAATTCCCAAAAACCTACCTGGTACTCAAAAACAACAAAATAGACAAATCCGTAGACGCACTCTATCGGTGATATTAGTAAGACATTGAAAAAAAAGCTGCAAGTCTGAACAAAAGTGTTGCTAACAAAGTTCTTGAAGCCCTGTCGAGCCCCGAGGTTCTAGACACCATAATACCAGTTCTGACGCAAAAGCTAAGTGAAGCTCTGAGTCCAATTATTGAAGCAGAAGTCAAAAATTGTATCGAGGATCAAATAAAACCCATGTCTGAAAAATAATCAGTCAAGAAAAACAAATTGCAGATAACTATAATACTATTTGTAAACTGTTTTTACAAGTACACCGCATGGAAAAGTGTTGCAAATATCGTATTGAACAAATCAAGGAACAGGACAAGGAGCTCGATGTACAATGTAATGCAGTAAAAGATCTCGAGACTCGACTTGAAAATCAGTAGCAATACTCCAGACGAACCAGCGTCAGATTCCATAATGTTCCAGTCCCTATTGATGAACAAGGTCAAATCCAACACCCAGTTAACACTGAACATTTGATTTTTGATATCTGCCAAAATAAAATGAATCTTGACATCAACATCAATGATATTGGCAGGACTCATGTAATAGGGAAGGCACGAAATGGTAAATTATCTGGTCTATTCGAATAAAAAATTACTAAAACATAATGAAAATGGTACATTTATCACAGAAAATTTGACCAAATTTAGAACCACATTGGGACAAACATTAGCCCAGATGAAATATAATGGTAACATGATTGCCTACTGGACTGCTGATGGAAAAATATTTGCCAAAAGAAAAGAAATCACAGTAGCACACTTCTTGATCAAATTATTTTAAGTGACACTTTGTCATTCTTTATCTCAGATGTTTTACCAACGCCTACTAATATAAGTGACCATGATGCACCAATTTTTGTTCTCGAGTGTCCGACAACTATTACACGTTCGTATAAAAGAGAAATTTGAAAAAGTTGACAAAGTTAAATTCTCTGAAAAAATGGACCACCTTGACTGGAATGCACTGCTTCCTGATAATAAAGACGTGGATGAACTATCTGGAATATTTACTGAAACATTCTTAAATATCGCGAGGGAGTGTATTCCCACTAAATTAGTTACTATACGTAGTTCTGATAAATCATGGTTTAATGGTGAATTAAAAAGAGAAATTAGAAAACGAGACCGTTTTAGAAAATATGCCCTGAAATCTAAAAGAGAATCGGATATTGAGAAGTATAAGAAACAGAGAAACAGACTTAAAAATTAAAAAAAAAAACTTGCTAAGGAAAGATTTGAAACTAATTTAGATAACATCATATTGAGTAATGCCCTAAATTCAAAGAACTATTGGAAAATAATGAAAATGCTGATAAAATCGAATAAGAGTTCAAATAATATTCCTCCTCTACAAAACATAATGAAAGATAAGGATTTCAGTGACATAGTTTATGAGGATAGCGAGAAGTGCGACTTGTTGAACAAATACTTTGGTTTGATATCCAACCTCGAGGAAGAAAATGTTCCTATTCCAGAGTTTAAAGAAAAAACTAATACTTATATTCAAGATATATACATAAATCAAAATGAAATAATTGATATTATCAAAACTATTGATCCGAATAAGGCATCAGGACCAGATTTGATTAGTCACAGAATGCTGCAAATTTGACCTAAGAAAGTGGCGGTTCCTTTACAAATAATATCAAAAAAATCTCTTCAACAATGTAAGTATCCTTCTAGCTGGAAGATTGCAAATGTTATTGTTATTTTTAAAAAAGGTGAATCGTCATTACCTTCAAACTATAGACCAATTTCGTTAATAAGCTGTAAAATTGAGAATGGTAATGGGGAATGTGTCAAAGAGACAACAACCCGACCAAATAAAAAACAACAGCAGACTGTGTAGGTAAAATCATGGAACGAATTGTTTTTAAACATGTATATAATCATTTACGTATGAATAAACTAATTTATGAATATCAATCTGGATTTTTGCCAAAAAATTCAACTGTACATCAGCTACTAGAAATGTATAATTGTATTCTTAACTCACTAGAAAATAAGGAATAAATTGTTTTGTCTTTTGTGATTTTTCGAGAGCTTTTGACAAGGTTTGGCATAGAGGACTCTTGCATAATATGAAAGCTTACGGAATACATGATAATTTACTTAACTGGTTTGAGAGTTATCTTTGTGATAAGCAACAAAAAGTTGTGATTAATACATCATCATCCTAATTTTGCAGTCTTTCAGCTGGAGTACCTCAAGGCTCAGTACTTTGTCCTTTATTATTCATAAAATATATGAATGACATTGCAGAGAAACTCACAACTCTAAGTAGACTCTATGCGGACGACACTTCGTTTAATTACTCGGGGAACGACCAAGAACAAATAAAAACTGTTATTGGTCGTGACCTCGACGAGCTAAGCGAATGGTCACGGAGGTGGCTAATGTCTTTTAATCCAGACAAAACAGAAATAAAGATTTTTTTCAAATAAAGTTGCACCCGTTCTAAAATTCTGCTTAAATGATAAAGAAATCCCTATAACAAAATGTCACAAACACCTTAGGGTAACGTTTTGCTCTGATGCTTGGTGGATTCGTCATATAGACAATCTGATTATCAGTGTTACGAAACATTTAAATATCCTGAAAAAACTCAATTATCAACTGTGAAGGAAAAACTTTAAAAAAAAAACTCTATTTAGTATTTATAAGACCAATTTTTTAATATGCAACTAAAGTTTGGGATAATTGCAGGATATGATATGTTAATAAACTTGAAAGTTTGCAGCTAGAAGCTGCTAGAATAGTTACTGGTTTGCCTATATTTACAAAATCTGAAATTCTGTATGAGGAAATTGGGTAGGAAACTTCAGCTTACAGGAGGAAAAGACGAAAATTACAAATGTTTTATAACATTCAACATAACCAAGCTCCGGTTTATCTATCCACCTAGTGTACAGAGCACAACTGCATATCCCTTGAGAAATGGCAATGACACCATTGTTTCTTTTTGTAGATTATCTCTTACTAAAGAATCTTTTATACCATCAACTATTAACCTATGGAATCATACCGATTTGTCCCTTCGAAAATCAAACTCTATATCAAAGATTAAAATCCAATTAAAAAGGTTAAATACCACAAATAAAGATGTACCTAAGCACTATCTATATGGACCGAGGAAACTAAATATGATTCTTACACAATTCAGATGCTACTCATCTTTCTTGAACTATAACTTGTTTAGAGTCAATATAATTGCTGATCCATCTTGCTTTTGTGGATGTAACATTGGGACTGTAAACCATTTACTTTTCGACTGCTCTTTATATACACACCAGAGAGAAATTCTGATGAACAATCTAAGATGACTTCCTGATGACCTTATACTGGATGTTAAGTTACTAACATCTGGTAATCCGAATCTCTCGTTTGAACAAAACGTGAATATATTCAAACACGTATTCGAATTTATCAAAAGGTCTCGGAGATTTCTTGTTATCTTGTTCTGTAGAAAATGTATTTACGATATATCCACGTCATCATTATCGTCATCATCATCGTTTTCAATGTTTACGTTTATTTCTGTTTCATTTTTTTTTTTTTTTTTTTTTTCTCAATTGATAGACTCGTAAAATATTGTTTATTTTGATATTGCATGCTCATATTAATATTGTATTGTAAATTAATGTCATTCGGAGCGGACTTCATACGTATGGCTTACTTGTGTCCAATCCATTTTACTTTGATTAAATAAAATATGTTTAGACTAATTAATTTACTGTAAGTTGGGGTCATTTCGATTGTTATTGCCCAAAAGTCTTTCTGAAAATAGGCTTATTACAATTCTTTTAACATTAAACAGACTTCCAATTAACAGTTCCAGATTAATGCTCTAACTGAATATTACAGAACATGTATATGTATTGATTAAATTAATGTTTACTATCAATGTCCCTCTCGAGAGCGAAATAAAAACTTCGTTCCTAGAAAATAAACCGAAAAAATATTGTGACAAAATTCATTTAAATAACACTAACCGTTTGAAACAAAGATTTGTAGGTGCTAGCAGATGATTAACATGTATAATCATTTACATCCCTTTAAAAAATAACTTGTACATGTGCATGTACCATCTCAATACAAGAATTTTGTTATGTCTCCTATTACATAAAGTTATTAATTAACTACACTGTTATTGGACTTAATATGATGAAAACTGCCTATGCAATATAAAGTGTCAACTCGTCCAATACAGAATAACTCGATAGTTCAACTTCAAGGTAAAAATGTTTATCTCTTGTGAAATGTAATAGAAAAAAAATATTGTAACACTGTAGTAATTAATAAAGATACTATTATGTGTATTTCTGTATTGGCCTTGTTATTGAACCTCGGCAAACTGTATTAGCCTTCGGCTTCGCGTTCGCCAGATGTACAGTGTTGACAAATATAGACTACCTGTGTTAAAATGAGCATAGATCATGTCATGATAGAATTAATTCGATTCCGTATAGAAATTAAAGGACTTTTGTACTTTTAAGTGAGCCTTTCAAACACGTTTAAAATGCATCCATTGAAGAGATAACTGTATTGTTTTTGAAGCTTTAAGGACGCCCATCGGTAGTTTTACTGTCGCAAATTTACTTTACCTGGCGACGCGTAACGGAGACAGGTAAACGGGTATTTGCGACAGTAAAACTACCGATGGACGTCCGCAAAGCTTCAAATACAATACAGTTATCTCTATTCTAATGCAAAACAAGTTCATAATTAAATTTCAATCATTATTGCAGTGTAAAATCGGTGTCAAACATAAACACCGGGCGTTTTCTGGCTTCTGTGTCGCTTCAAAATGTAATAGAATTTAATAAAAAGAAGATTTTTAGATGCAACATGTGAGTTTTTTGGCTTATTATTGTAAAAATTACATGTCAATACATTCAGCAATCCAAAATGTCGGCTTTCTTAGTTACAGACAAGGAGATAGAGAATTTTACGCTTACTGTCATCCAATCAGAACCATTTATACAAAATAATTGCATTAGAATTAGTTCTATACATCCAAAGCTATTTAGAAAATTAGTGAAACATATACATGAAAACTTGCTTTTAGAATAATTTTATATAATTTCCCATCAAGATTCACCGATAGAAATATCTGTTTTTCTTTGGCGTGTTCCAAATACAACTGGCGTTGCAATACAATTGTGAGATTAATCAAGTATAGCTCATATTTTATTGCAAGTATAACATGTCTCTGTTTCCAAAGCATAAAAAGAAATTCATATGAGAATATTTCATTATCTTCTGTAGTTCATGAAGTATCATAATTTAAACCGTCAAAACGGAGAAATGTCTAGCCTTCTTATCAGCAGATCATTGTGATCAATTATTAAAGATTTTGAATTGAGACTTAGGTCCGGAGCCTTCTATTATAATTATTTATTATTATTAAAGCCGAAGATGTAGGTACACTTGGTGTCAAATCTAAGATTTTCAGACTATCAGTTTTAAAAGTTAAATATATTCATTTAAAGAAAACAATGCTGTTTTTGTTTAGAAGGTATGTATAATCTTATTCTAATTTATACAGCTATGACATGTCAGTAAAATCAGATAATGGAAAAATCATGCAAAAATGCGGCTAATTGAGTTGCACATGACATGCTTAGTATTATTTGATTGGTTGTCTTTTTTTTTGCCTTCATGAACAGTTTATTTTTTCACAGTCACTTTTTTACCTAGCTAGACCGAGTTCTGAAAATATAAACTTTTTACTTATAGAAGCATTTATATTGTCAAAACTCCAGGACTCGCATGGAACTTATTCTTTGTTTACATATGCCAACAATACTTAACCCCACCCCAGATCTTGTAGATAAAGGGACTAATTGTATGGACTTGATTGAAGTAAATTCTTTATAGCCCTTGAATAATAATGAATTTTAAGAAAATTATTAAACTGGTTTTGAAAAAAGAATAAATAGTTGACTATTACTTAATAAAAGAATTAAACTGAGTTTTACATATTGAGTTTTATTTAGCCTCCGATGATTCTCTATCATAAAATGTTTCACTGAATTGACATTAGTTACCATAATTAGAAACAGAAAAGGGTAGCTATTATTATTCTAGAAAGGATATCATTGGTAAACAGTGCTACTTGATGGAGAATGAAAAACACTACCCCCTTGAATGTAAAATTAAGTAAAAAAAACAAATTGATAATCTATATAAAAGTTACTTACCTTCTCATAATTTAATATCATTAACCAACGAACTCCTTTATCATGGACAATGTTTAAAATATTGACCCTACATTAACTATTCATTGGAACTGAGTGTAGTAGTCCTATAATTTATTTCCGTGTGTTTATTTCTTATAGAATTTGCTATTTTTTATATAAAAATAAAGATGTGGTATGATTGCCAATGAAACAACTCTCCTCAAAAGACAAAATGACACAGAAATTAACAACTATCACCGTACGGCATTTGAGGATGAGAAAATCTCATACCGCATAGTCAGCTATAAAAGGCCCCGAAATCAATTCAAGTGAGAAAACTAACGGTCTGAATAAATAATAATACAAAAAGCGACGAAAAAACAAATATTTAGCACAGCAACAACCGACAACCACTGAATTACTTGTTCCTGCCTTGGGGCAGGCACAAACATACAGAATGAGTCGGGGTTAAACATGTTTGCGGGAGTGCAACCCTCCCCTAAACCTGGGACAGTGGTGTAACTGTACAACATATAAACAAACTATAAAAAAAACAGTTGAAAAAGGCTTAACTCTTCAAATGCATACACATAAAAATATATATCACAAACATACAGAATGGACGTGGCCGGGTACATCCTAACAACAAAAGACACATGGTACAGTTATTAGAGTACTCGTAGTTACTGACAGCTACATGTAGTTCAAAACCAATAACAAATAATAAAAAAATTATGCATCTACTAATGGTTTACTTTTATAAATTGTAACTTTGATGGAGAGTTGTCTCACTGGCACTCATACCAAATTTTCCTTTATTTATCCGAGACTTAATTATGTTTTTGGTTTATTTTGGTTTTTTTTTTTGTTTTGTCACAAACTAATTATGTTTATATGACAATAAATATATATGTATATTATGTTGGTTTTAAATGGTCTTCCTCAGGGAAGTTACGTATGATTTCTTCTATTAATTTACATGACATTAAAGATGTAACTTTTTATTATTGTGATAGCGACCAAATGTAAATGCCACAATTTTTTCAAGGTAAATTGATTGGAAATTTTTTGACGAAATACATTACAATGTAGATACCATCATACCCTTATGTAGCAATAGAAAAAAATGCTTTATTTATAACACAATTTGGACACTTTGGGTACATGTACTTTGGAAATGATCCCTCTATCTTTATATTTTCACATTTTTTTTTCCTAGTGGGTTTTTTATTTTTTTAGTTTCAGAAATAACAAAGTTTGGTGGAATAATCAGTATCGTTCTACATGTAAAACCTGACTTATAATATCGCAAGTTAATTTTGCACCATACACATTTTATACGAAATAATTTCCTATGAAATCATTATAAGATTCTGGTGCAAAATATCTGTAATACTTACGCGCAAAATAGTTCCTTCTTGTCTACTTTTTCCTTGTAACACATTTTTAAAATATCAAGTTTCCAACAGAAATATTTTTAATGTCTGTTTCCTATAGAATTATTCAATTTTGTTGAAACAAAATCCTTCTATTTGGCCCCACTTTTTTTATTAAAAAAAAACGAAATCCTATATCAGATATTCCTTGTTGTATCACTGATTGCTCGTGTTATCTTCTAGAATTAAACGTTTCACATTTTGAATCATGTTTATGAATGTAAGCATGTTTCTTACATTATTTATGGAGAATAGTCAAATGTCAATTGTTTCTCACACAAAACACGTTCCATCTGGAAAATATTCATTGTCTAAACAACAAAGAAGTAGTTTATGTGTGTATATTTTTCAAAGGTGACTTTAACCTGTTTCCACTTCAATAATATTCCGGTTTTTGTATCCCGACTAATTATTCCGATAGAGTGAGTTGAATTTCAGTAGGATTACTAAATTATGATCTGAATTATTTGCAGTTTTATACATTTTCTTCGAACAGCAAGTCATGTTATTGTTTTTTATCCAGAAATAAAATTGATTGCCATTTATTTTCAGAATAATTGTACATTAAATCTTAAAGAAAAACATTAACAAAATACTCAATGGTAGAGACTTTGAATAGAAACATACTTCATGCATAAGCTAATCTCATAATAATTAGTTATCAAAAGTACCAGGATTATAATTTTATACGCCAGACGCGCGTTTCGTCTACATAAGACTCATCAGTGACGCTCAGATCAAAATAGATAAAAAGCCAAATAAATACAAAGTTGAAGAGCATTGAGGATCAAAAATTCCTAAAAGTTGTGCCAAATATGGCTAAGGTAATCTACTCCTGGGGTAAGAAAATCCTTAGTTTTTCGAAAAATTCAAAGTTTTGTAAACAGAAAATTTATAAAATGACCATATAATTGATATTCATGTCAACACCGAAGTGCAGACTACTGGGCTGGTGATACCCTCGGGGACGAAACGTCCACCAGCAGTGGCATCGACCCAGTGGTGTAAATAGTTATCAAAAGTACCAGGATTATAATTTTATACGCCAGACGCGCGTTTCGTCTACATAAGACTCATCAGTGACGCTCAGATCAAAATAGATAAAAAGCCAAATAAATGCAAAGTTGAAGAGCATTGAGGATCAAAAATTCCTAAAAGTTGTGCCAAATATGGCTAAGGTAATCTACTCCTGGGGTAAGAAAATCCTTAGTTTTTCGAAAAATTCAAAGTTTTGTAAACAGAAAATTTATAAAATGACCATATAATTGATATTCATGTCAACACCGAAGATAAGATAACAATAAGATATTGTTTGTTAGTATCTTTTCAATTTAGATATTTAACCAATAGCATATACTTGATTTTTATTTGTTGCAATAAATTGTGTCATTAAATTTCCTCATCTGTCCTACTGTATACATAAATAAAAAAAATAAAATGTATTGTTAATGTACGCAGAGAAACGTTTTTGACTGGTTTTTAACCGGATTTCCGAAGGAAAATTGGTTATTGATTTAGGCATGAACGGCGGCTGGGCAGCTGGTAAACGAAGTTCGTGCATTTACACATAAACCGTTCAACCAAAGCTTTTCAAGTTTGAATATGTTATTACTAATGACAAAATGGAGGTCAGGTTGGATATTGATGATTTTTCACGTTCACTGTTCGGAAGTTATGATTCTTGAAAGATTGAAAAATGGTCTTTCCAGTCGAGTCTATTTTCGTATCCCTGAACCGTCCAATCAAAGCTTTTCAAATATTGATGATTGTCACGTTTACCGTTCGGGAGTTATGTTCCTTGTGATATTGAAAAAATGCCAGGACACTGATAAATGTTAAAAAAAAAATACGGTTTGCTGTCGTTTACAGCCCTTTCGTTTTTTATGGAAATTATTCATTTATATATATATATATAATGAACATGTATAGTTTTTCAAGAAGATGTTCTTCTGGTTTTTAGTTTCCGTGGGAACTGGTAAGACTAATAGATCAAAATGCATTGCATTTGTTTTCTAGAGAAGTCATTGATTCCTCCTGAAACTAGTCAGAGCTAATAGATTATTATGTATTGTTTCTAAAGGTCTTCTTCTAAGGAAAAAAGTAAAATCACAAGAAATTTTTAGTGGTATTGTAACAACTTTTATCATCATAATAAACTCTGTCAAAGCAATTTACATTTGATAGAGACAATGACACTGACAAAGTCTATTCGTTAAACCTAAATGATTGCCAATACGATTCCATAAAATTCTCTTCATATATTTCAATCATAATTTTTTGCAATGATTTTACGCAAATCTTACGACTTTTATATATATGAATATATAGAGATAGAGACTTAGGCCGTGTTCACATTGACCTAAACTCGGTGTTGTGTTAGTGTAACTCACACGTACACTAAACACAATTACGTTCCCATTGATAAAACGCAATGTTTACATGTAGTTTAAATCATTTTTTGTCTCCATGCAGTCGATAGTCAATGAAAACCTTGTGTATGTTAAGTGTACACAAAACTAGACATGTTTAACATTAATTTTACCATATATATTTAAGGAAGAAACGATTGTTAAATAACATATATATTTATAACAATTATTAATAAAGTTCTTTACAGAAATATTTTGTCTAGACTTGATGATTTGAGATTTGTTATAAAAAAAACCTTTACGTAGCTTTATTACCCCCTTATCAAGACTCAAAGCATCATCATTGCAGAACACATAATTCTTTTTAAAAAGGTCTTCCCGAATCGACTGGACGAACACTAGATATTTGCCACTGGTCTTTACTCAAACAACGATTAACTCATAAATGCATTACTAAAAAATTAATATAATAATGTTATTAATAAATAATAAATAATAAAATTGTATTATTTTTCTAGTATATCAGATCCGTTAAAATACACTTAGAAATTTAAAAAACATTACCCCCTCCCTTTTCCAAATACTCTTTGGAGAAGAAATATCATTTTAAACAAACAGAAAAGATAGAAATATAGTGATCCTTTACATCTCAATCCTTTTTCTTCGCCTGTGAGCGCTCTGATGCAGCCTACGTTTGTTTTATGCGTAATCGAGACATCTTCAGTATCTTACAACTACTGCAAACCATCAAGTTGGCTTTCAGAAATTCACAAAGGAGCAACCACTTAACTTCAAAGAGGGGGAGCTTAAAAACACCCGAGTCGGAGTCCCGATAAAGTTTCTATAATGTATGGGGAATCTCTGGATTCAGAATATTTTCTTTTATCATCTGTATGGCGAGAATGTGGGGGGGGGGTTTATTAAAGAAAACCCCCTCCTCATTTTTGAAGCCAGAAGGTCGTTCCCTAACTGCTAGAATGGTTGTCCCAAAATAATTTGCATTTGGTTCTACGTAATGAACATTTATATGAAATATAGTTTACAAGTGTGAACCAACCTTATGTACAGGTAATCAAACAAGGTGTATAGATGTGAACAAATTTAATGTGAAACCAGTGTATATTACATTAAACTAATTGTAAACATGTTTACTGTAACTGACTTTTGGTGTGAACACGGCCTTATACTTATACAATCGTTGCAATAAAATAATATCTAAATATTATACTTTTATTATATAGCTCATCACTCTTTTGTTTTATGTTATTTAAGCCAAATTTCCCTTTAATAAGCTTATTATTGCCATAAAGAAATCGGGACAAATCTCTCTAATGATATCAATTTAAAATGTCACGGTCAAATTGTATCACGATGGCGAGTTTTACATTCTTATTTCAGAAAAGCCTTTCTTCTGATGCTTTAATAATTAATTAACATTTTACATGAAGAGCGTCTAATATCCCTCATGGTTTTAACCGCATTCGTCTGCATAAATTCATGTTTATTTTTATATAAAAGTAGCATTAACACTTCAATATATGTTTAAAGACTATCATAACTATATTAAATCCTTATATGCTAGTTATTTTGATATTAACATGACATTGAACGAGCGAGGTTTTACACTTCCACATTGATTAACAGATTAATGATTGTCTATAAATAAATAAATTTAAAAATAATATTTATTATAACAGACAGTAGACACTTGACTTGGAAGCAAGAAAAAGTACACATTTTTATATTAACGAAGTAAGATTTGAACTTTTTTTTTTAAATGCGTAGTAGTCAATCGAGGGTCGTTCTATTTTCGGTTGTGTATTGAATACATTCTGACATTTTTTGCTTCAAAGTTCAGTATAATTTATAAGAAAAAAATATTCGAAACAACGGTTGGAGTAGATTGAAGTTATGTCATATATCTTCCAAAAAACGAACTACTGCCAATCTTGAAATTACTACATGATTTTTATTAATGCGTCTAGGTTAGTATTGAAATAATAAGATCCTGCAATCTAAAGCTCTCCAAAGGAATGTCAATATTTACATTGTAATTGCAATCTCTGTTGACCATACCCAATAACTAACACATGTTTTATTCGATCATAATTATAACAAAACTGATAGATTTTTGTAAAGTAGGTACGTTTTACTTTAAATGTCTTCGAGATGGTGACTTCTTAAAGTAAATTATAGAACGTCCTGTTTAATTTTGTGTTAAAATTGTGATATTAAGGTTTAAAACTACATATAAATTTCCCATTATAGATATTCGGTAAGATAAGTTGTTTCACAGTATGCTAGTAACCTTATTATATAAACTTGGTTAGTAAATTACTTCTCGTTGTCTCCTCCTTTGTTATCTACTGATCCCGTATGTTACAAAAATAAGGAGATGTGGTATAATTGCAAATGATAAATATCCAGTTCAAACGAGGAAGATTATAAGCTATTATAAGCAACAGTTCGTGTGCGGCCTTCAACAATGAGTAAAACTGAAACGTATAGCCGGCTATATAAGGCCCGACATAAAAAAGTATGAATCCATTTAATTAAGAAAACTAACTGTCCATTTTTTATAAAACAATTAACGGGAAAAAAATCCAGACATGAACCATAGACATCCACTGAACTAAATGTACAGCAATGCACAAGTTCCTGAATAAGGATATCCAGATAAAAAGGGTGGTTGGGTTAAACATATTTGTGAGCACTCAACCTTTACCCTTTCCGAGGTCAGTGATGTCACAGAACAACAAAGAACAAAGTATAAAAATCAGTTAAAACATTATTAACTCATCAGATTGGTACAAAGACAAACATCAAACAAAAATGTTGAGACACTAGCATACTATGTTATTAAAGATATATTAGATAAACTTTCATACCTCAACCAAAAGAGGAGTTCATTTTCAAATAATTAAAAAGATGCATTCTGTTGTTGTCTGTTCTATGGTCGGGTTGTTGTCTCTTTGACACATTCCCCATTTCCATTCTCAATTTTATGTATATAGTTGCACTGCACGAAAAGTAATGGAAGTTCGGTAACCTCTTTCTACTTATTAGCAATACAATATGGAATATTATTCCTATACCACTTATGGAAGGAAAGCTTTCAGCAATAAAATTGATTGATTATGTAAGGCTTGGACATTTTAAACATTGCAGCTCAGTAAACAGACTAGTTGAAAGCAGTATAGTGCACAAAAATTGTTAACAACCTCTTCATACGGTCTCCGGAGGATATTTGCCTGATACTCAATCCGACCAAATATATTTTATTTTATATTATGAAATAAATGAGCCGTTGCAGTATAAATGTAAATGATATTATCTCGGAAGCGTTGACAGCACGATGGTGATGTATTAAATTTAGATTGTTGTGATCTATGCCTGCCCGTATGGTTGTGAAGAATATTTCAATACACAACCACGTTCGAAGAAATAAGACTAAAAATTATTGAATAGATATAGGAAGATGTGGTGTGAGTGTCAATGAGACAACTCTCCATCCAAATAACAATTTATAAAAGTAAACCATTATAGGTCAATGTACGGCCTTCAACACGGAGTCTTGGCTCACACCGCATAACAAGCTATAAAAGGCCCCAAAATTACTAGTGTAAAACCATTCAAACGGGAAAACAAACGGTTTAATCTATAAAAAAAAACGAGAAAGGAGAAACACGTATAAATTACATAAACAAACGACAACTACTGTACATCATATTCCTAACTTAGGACAGGTGCAAACATTTGCAGCGGGATTAAACGTTTTAATGGTACCAAACCTTCTCCCTTTTTCTGAAACAATAGTATAACATCACAACATAAACAACACACGATAAAATATCAATTGGAAGGCTTAACTCAATCAAAAAACGTAAATTAAAAATACTTGTTTGTTTTTAGTTTCCAGGCTCTCCATATATGCATAGTCATAACAATACTCTTATTGATTGACGTCCGTTTTGATGTGCAGGGTATAAAAATACACAACCACAGTCAATTTGATAACAACGGCATAAATAATTATTTGGATCTGAATTGACTGTTGTACAAGTGAAAGGCATTATTTAGAAAGTTGAATTTACTATATCTTTGACTCACAAAGGCCTGTACAAAAGCAGAAATGTCAATTGCTCCCATGAGGGATCGTTTGAAAAAGATTTTCACGAATCTATGTATAAAATTAGGCAAATATTGTTTTTAGTTTACCTTGAATTTAAGTACAAATGTACAATTGGGTTTCCTCTTTTTTACATTAAATACATCAATGAGCGACCATATATCTGCTGAATGCAAGATAAGATATTTTATCATTATCATATAGTATCTTCTTTTTTCTTTTTATAATTAAAACCATGCCAAAAGATGTAACCAGCTGGTAACAGATGACAAAGTTATAACAAATATAGTATTGACTTATTCAATTATTGTGGTAGAATCATGTGAAATGTCTATATTGCAATACTGCAGTACCGCTTAAATACTTTTTCAAATAATGAGTGAAGGAATATTTAATTCATGTTCTAAAGGGTTTAACATTCCATAGAATATGAAATACTTATATATCAATGATATATTATCTATTATCTAGTAGTATTACGATATGCATATATTCTTTTATAATGAGAATTCAACTTGATAAATCTCTTGCTTCCGAAGGAAGTGGTTTTATGGATTATTTTTTTTACATTAAACGCTCAAACCAAAGCATTTAAATGACAATGATGTAGAAGAACTTAACAAAAATTTATATTTCCAACTGGAACAAAAATAAAAAATTTCATTCATCAATAGATGATAAACTGTTTTCCAAAAAAAAAATAACAAAAAGTTGGAGATTGTTTTTACTCCTACATTATATAAGAAGTAACCTCATCATAGATACCAGCATTAAAATCGTATGCTCTAGAGGCGCGTTTCTAATTAAAAAGACTCACCATTGACAATCGATTCAAAGAGTTGAAAATAAAGTTGAAAGTTGAAACAAATGAGGACCTAAAATTCGAAGATTTTGTCAAATACAGCTCAGACATTCTTTTCTGGGGTAGAAAATCCTCAGTACTTTTTAAAAAAAAATGTAAACGGCCATAAAGATAAAATGAATCATTTGATAGATAAACCAATTTCAGCGTTTATTGCAGCGTTCTTGACCAACTAATATTATTATTATGTCTTTTATTCTGTGTGAATGTCGTTGATTTCAATAGGACGTTTGCGTATTTATTTTTATAAAATCTATTCTATGCAATGTTGTAAATTATTCCGAATAATTAGGAAATATCACAAAAAATGAAAAAAAGACATGAAATAATTACCCAACTCTCCTACAGATGCCAACAGATTGTAAACAATAATGGTGCACTATAATGCATTCAACAATGAACAAACATATTTCCGTATTTTTTTTAATAGAAAATATAGGTAAAAGTTCCTCTAGAAACAAAATAGAAAAAAGTTAACAGAAACCACGATTTATTATAGAATAAGGAACTATATCTTTTTCAACGCATTCTTAGTTTTCTCGTTTGAATTGTTTTACATTGTCTTATCGGGGCCTATTATAGCTGACTATGCGGTATGGGCTTTGCTCATTGTTGAAGGCCATATGGTGACCTATAGTTGTTAATGTCTGTGTCATTTTGGTCTTTTGTGGATAGCTGTCTCATTGGCAATCATACCACATCTTCTTTTTTATATTATATCGTTTTGAGCGACGTTATCGAAAACTTCTGGACATCAATTATTGGTGCGTAATGTAGAAGGAAGTCATAGTATTTATTTATAAATCAATGTTATCCACATTTGTACTTAATTATTGTTTGTTTAGATATATAGTAAATCTAAGCAATATATTACATTAGTTGTATTATATTCGGAATTTGGAGAATTCGAGTCCTTTTCAACTTCGTACCTTATCTGGCATTTTTTTTATTCCAGTACCACTAATGAGACTTTTGTAGACGAAATGTGCATCTGGCGAACACATTTTCAATCATGGTGTATATAATGAGTATATTATTAACAACCAACTGAATATTTACACGTGTCAACACTTGTGTTTTTCACGAACAGTAAAGAATGTTACTATTTGCAAGGCCTAAATAAATTCTGCAAAATAAACTCATCAAAGATACCAGGATTCTATTGTTTACGCCGTTCGCACATGTTGTCTTCAATACTTATCAGTGACGCTTTTGTCATAAAAGTTTAAAAGGCCAAATGAGGTACGAAGTTGAAGATCATTGGGGACCCAAAATGTTACATTTTCCTTGTGTAAAATATACATTGTGTCAATTGATGAGAATGATTTGTTCAATTGAATATTGATACTGTAAAACATAATTCCAATTGAGCGTATTTGGGTCATCTGGTTGATAGGTATAGGAAGATGTGGTATAAGGGACAATGAGACAACTCTCCATCCAAAAAACAATTAAGCCTGGTATCGTTAATGAGTTTTCACCAAATTTTGTCAGGATAAATTTGTACAAAGATAATTTTTTTAAATTATCCTGGAATTTTAGTACAATTTTTTATTAATATTTTACAGCATGTATCGATTATGCCAATCATTATCCTGTCGAGTGCGAGATATAAAAATAGATATTGTTGTCACATATCTTCTTTTTTCTATTTATAATTAAAGCCATGACATACGTAAAAGATATTTTTAAATAGAGTCTTAATTTAATTATTGTTTTAGAATCATGTGCATTGTAATACTGGAATATTAAAGTACATCAAAAGCACCTATATCAGGTTGATTGGACAGATATGTAATACTATAACATGGGTTTACGATTTCATTAAATAAGAAATAATTCTATATCAATTATAAAACATCTAAAATCTAACAGTTTTATACATTTAGATATTCTGTTAATTATAAAAATCCTATCCGATCAAATTCGTGGGTCAGATGCGTTTTCGTTGATTTAATGTCACCAAGATCGCTTAAATTTAAATATTTGAAAGTCAAGGTTGTATAAAACCCTTGCATGTTAAGAGCTTTATTACCAATTGGAACATTAAAAGTATCCCAAATACATCTGATGTCCACTTTGCCTGAGTGTGTTAAAAACTTAGTTTCGAATCTATTTTTTATCACGGATAATTTAACTCGAGTTATAACTGATTTGTAAAAATAAAACAACACATCAATATACTCAATCCTTGATAACACAACTATAATCCCGTTCCCTTTTCACATATGACCTACCAAGTTAAACTATTTAATAACATGAGCATGAGCAACACTACGGGCACCAGAGCGGAGCAGGATCGGCTTACCCTACCGTAGCACCTGATATCAAACCCAGTTTGTGTGGGGGTCTTGCAACTTAGTCTATTTTTTTCTATGTTGTGTTTTGTGTACTTTTGTTTGTTTGTCTTTTTCTTTTGTTGCCATAACGTTATCAGTGTATATTTGATCTATGTGTTTGAAAATCACTCTGGTATCTGTCGCCCGTCTTTAATTATGTTTTCTCTTTCATCAATAGAAAATTGGAAGATTAACTAAAAGATTTCGTAAACAAACCACTTTCAGCGTGCATTGCAACGTGCTTGACTAAATGAAATTATCGGATTAACTGTTAAATTGTCGGTTTTATGAAACTGTAAAATCACGATATTTCATTGCAATATTGCAATATAATAAATACGGATGTTATGTCATCAAATGGATTTTTTATTGTTTAAATGGATTTGATATACTTATCGCAATATTCGTTTAGGTGTACAGCACCTGTCTACAACCGTGTACAAACTTGTATTTGTTCCACGAACATTAGAACTAAGATAACTATTTAAAGGTATATATACTTGACATGAATAAAACTTCATTCAAAGTAAAATTACAACAATACCGGTCGGGAAATTCAAAAAGGGAAACTCCGTATTTAAATGACATAATTGAAAGCTCAAACATGTCAAACGAATGCACAACAACTGTCATATATATGTATTGGATAGGTTTTGTTAATTGATTAGAGTGATTTTTTTCATTAAACATCTATACGATAAACCAAAGCTACAAAAAAAGCTTATATCGGTCACCTTATTTTGATAATCAAACATTTGAATATAATTGTTTTGAAACATTGTCGATAGCTCAAAATGAAATAAGGATTTTTATTGTAGAAGATCTCATTGTCAGTCTTATTATAAATTGAAACTCGTTTAGACCTTTATTTAAAAAAAAAGAAGTTAAAATAATATTAACAATTATTTCTGAAACAAAAAAATATTTTTTTTTCTTTCATAATTTAATTTCTACAAATTAAACATTGGAATTTTTGTCAAATGGCCGAGTTTCAAGGAAGGAGATAAACATCCAATTTTCCTTCAGTTTTAAATTTAAATTTGATGTGGCATCAATACTGCTATTTGTTTCATTTTTAATTCGCAAGAAATGAAATATTTGTGAAAGGGTTTCTTAAAATTATATTTACATTATCAATAATCTTTGAACATTTTTTTAGCATAACACTTTAGAAATAGAAATTATGGTAAATTGAACGAATCAGAACCAAACATTTGTTCTTGTAATGTTTGGAATGACCCCAAGTATTATGCATTATCTTATATACTATTAATACTTTGTTTCTTCTAATTTTAATGCGTCCGATAATTTTGTTCTTTTTCGACACTTTATTTGAAATTTGAGAAAAATATCTCAGGCTACAGACACAGTAGTCACTGATGAGTCTTATGTAGAAGAAACGCGCGTCTGGTACAAATACGTTTGTTCTCTGTATCTAGGATGAGTTTATTTACTAACATTATTGAATAAAGGCAAGAGTAGTTTTCCGCTATTCAAAAGTGAGGCAGACGATCTAAATACTAAATGATGATATTAGGTATGTCCTAAACCGTCTTTCGATGCATTTGAAAGTATTTAATGAAAAACATGTATGCAAAATTTCACAACTGATATATTATATGCAAGCATTTACAATTGACGCTCATCCTTTTTCAGTTACACATGGTTACACATTTTACAAGAGGATTATCTGATATGATGCAATCTACGAATTATGATGTATTCTACCAATTATGATGTACAACAAATTGCAAACGTAAAGATTTAATACAGTTCAAAGTGGAAAACAATTATTCTATGAATTGTTATTCAATTTATATTTGAACGTTAGTCACGAATTATCACATGCTATTAAAAAGGTGGTGCTAGGTCAGCCTTGTTTTTTTTCTGCAACCCATGGCTTCTCAACACCATTCCTCTACTTGATTTTAACAGCACTTACAAAAATTGTAAAGACTATATGAGATACAAACTTAAATAATTTCTAACCAGAACAATTGTGAGGGATTGAACTAGAAATTTAGTTTAAAGTTTTTTTCAACAAATGGAAGTTTTTAGCGACCATGACTGGCTATACAGCCCTTGCACGGTCGCCAAAGTTTTTTTTTCATAAAATACTAGTAAGATGCATACACTTGCATTCAGATGAGTATGATTATCTACTTTGATAGTAATGATAATTTTACAGATTCTAATAATTTTCTGCAAAAAAAAGTCTGTTGATAAGTAACAAAAATACTTAACTCCAAGGAGAAGCCCAAACGGAAAATCCCTTAGCAAATGGCACAATGAAAAGCTCGAACACATTACACGAATGGATAAAAACTGCCATATTCAAAACTTGGCATAGGTATATTCTGATGTAGAAAATGGTGAATTAAACCTGGTTTTGAGTGATGCTTTGAGACCAAAACATGTGAAAGTCCAAAATCTAATGAATAGCTGATAAAACCAAAATTAAAATAAGGAGTATTGCAAAAAGTCATTAAATTTAAAAATATTTCAAGCACTACCCCTAGCGACCACTGATAAGTAAATAGAAAAGTAACCTTACCTTCAGTTTCATTAGCTAATAAACTATGACTCATTCAAAAGCGATCCGGTCGTGTCTGAATATATATACCTCTTTGGTGATGAGTGCCTCATATATGAGATTTTATAGTTTTCTAATCGTCATCATTTTAATTATCTGTTAGATATATCTGATGAATTAGAGGATTATGTGTAGTTAATTAATCGTAGTTTTATGATTAGATATTCAATACATCTGTGTCTTCTGACGGCTTACAATATAGCGAATAAGTGGGAACATGATTATCTTATAAACTGATTAATCGAATAGTAATTAATTAAATGTAAGTATGGTCTCCTTTTTTATCTTATTATCCAAAAGTCTCTTTGAAAATAGGCTTAGTAAACAATTTTCTATCAATTAATTCCTTTCACAGTAAACATGATGTCTCAAAGTGTGCATAAAGTTGATGCTCTGTCAGAATCTTGTGAAGATTTTGTACATACGTTATTTCTTTACTAAGGATATTGTAAGGACATATACATTAGTTATTTATTTTTCTCAGAAAGAAGACTGCTGCTTATATAGCGGTGATTTCTTATGAATATCCTTACTAATCATTGTATATGATACGTACTCAAACTTTATTAAAATTATAACATTTGCAATTTTTGAGCCATTTTATAACGTTAATAATAATTTCACTTGATACCATGATCAAAAAGACTACATAATTTCAAAACAACTCATATTTTTCCTTCTAATCAAGGTAAAGCAAACAACAATCTTTTGAATCACAACAATAATAAATTTGATACTGTTTTATTAATAATAAATTCATTGTATAAACCAGGATTGAAATTAAGTTTTTGCTCTAAACGCGCGTTTTGTCCACAAAAACCTCATCAGTGACGCTTATTTCATATTCAAAACTTAAAAAGCCCCTTATTTACGAAGTCGAAAAGCATTGTGGACCGAAAATTCCTAAAAGTTTAACAAATATATCTACGGTTATCTATTAATGTGGTAGAATAAAAAAAAACAAAAACGCTTCGGATGTACAAAATATAAATGTAAAAGAGTTGTTGTTTTCTATGTCTAGCACTGGATCGCTACCGCTAATAGTGGATTGTTCGTCCCAGGTGATATTAAACGCCCTCGTATTGAATTATTTTTTGTATCTTACACTTTTTATGCTTGAAAATTTTTAGCTTTCCGGAGTAATTATAGAATTGTGAAAGTTTTGGTTTCAGTCGTCAACTTTTAAAGTGTATGTTTTAAACCTACTTCTGAACAAGAAAGATTTTTTAGATAAATGATATTACAAAGGTCGATATTTTGGGACACATTTTAAACCTTCCTTTTAGACCATCCTTGAATTTACTGTTAACTGTATGAACTTCTAAATGTACTCTTTTTTTCGGATGAGGAAGTTCAATCGCAAAAATGTTATTTAATAATTTGTGCTCGCGTAATATATTTCTATGACAAATATTATCCTGCGTAATTTCATCTTAACTTCTTTAAGTTGGTATTTTCATAAAAAGAATGATATTTCTTTTGTATCAGCCATTACGAAACAAATAATCCATAAATTTATCATATTCTTACGGACATACCAGAAATTAATATATTAAATTTCAAAAATCTTTTTCATATGTTTATTACTATAATTGTTGTGTATTGGTTTACTGGAGAAATTTTAAAACATCACAATAATCCCTCAGATTATTAAAAATAAAAAAATTCTTGAAATCTTCCTGAAAAATGCTGATCTCCTTATTCGACTTACACACATATAGCTGTCAACAGAAAAGGAAGTAGCATGTGGCAAAAACTATCAATAGAAAATAAGGGTAGCTGCTAGGCGATTATAACAGCAAAAGTACGATCCAAAGCTTTGATAAAACACATGTATAGCAATACAGTGAAATAAATAATATATCAACATTTTTCTTGATTGCGTATCTCTACTTAGTTGAGCTGTTCGAAAGTTGACCAATCACACAATGTTTAAACCCGCCATAGTCTTTACAGTCCTTGACATGTGTTAACTTTACAAAAAAATCGGTACACCATAAAGAAACATCCCCATACAACCATTTTCTTTTTCCCCTTTCCTTCCCCCTTTGAATCATACATGATTTGCACCATTCAACTGTATTGCCTATATTACGATGTAAACGTAGAAAACCACATATGATGCACGCAGTTTACATATCTTTATATTGACAAATTTTCTTAACATAAGTTAATATGCGACTAAATCATAATTGATATGAAAATCAAAATAATACTTGGTATGAACCTTGTAGTTACAATAGCATACCACCATAAATCGATTAAGCGAAAACAAAAATAATGATATTTTAATAATCAATGGGCTTCAGTAATCTGTTTCTTACCTTAGCTGTATTCGGCAAAACTTTTAGGAATTTTTGGTCCTCAATGCTCTTCAACTTCGTACCTTATTTGGCCTTTTTAACAATTTTTGATTCGAGCGTCACTAATGAGTCTTTTGTAGACGAAACGCGCGTTTGGCGTAAATATGAAGTTTCAATCCTGGTATCTATGATTATGAGTTTATTTACATAATAAGAAGCGAATGCTTCACAATTTAATGATTTATTTAGCTTTATGCAAAATCAGTAATAAAAATGTATCTTACCTTCAATGAAATTATCTTCAAATTAATCACTATGAACTTTTAATATGTCTGAATATTTTGTCGTGTCGAATGTTTGATTTTTTTTTTATTATATATCTTTTATATGTTTTTTTTAATAGCCATCAGTTAAATAATGGATAAATGTGTATGTTTATTGATTTGATTTAAACATAATATTAATAACGTTTGAAGATTTTCAAATATGACTTTTTAAACTATACTAGAACACACCCGCGAAATCACGGGCATTTATAGCTTGGTTGAAAGTATGTAAACCGTTGTAGGGAGAATTTCAGAAAGGTATCAAAACTCATAGGTACTTAGAAACAGTTTACGCCCTCTCCCTTGCTTCTAAAGTCCGTAATTTTTTTCTGTTAAATTCCATTATTTTCGCGTTTCTATATACTTTGAACATACATATACTATAATTAATGTGTATTTGCTAACAACTATCAAATTCAACTCTCTTCTCCTAGGCAATCACTGCTATATTATATAGAAAGCCTATATCAACGCGACTCTTGATAATTATTGTCCGGTCCCCGAGTACTCTTATGAAATGTATGTGCAAGTTTAAATCCGGAAGACCTATTTGACTTGAAAGCGAAATCGCGGGCATATTAAGCTTGGTTGAAAGTATGTTTTTATTTAAGGATGAATTTTTGTAAAAGATTTTATTTATTGAGAATTTAAGAAATGACATCAAAAATCATATAGGTACATGGAGACAAAACAATATTTTTAAGCCCTCTCTCTCTTTTTCTAAGTCCGTTTATATTTTGTTTTCTGTTATATTCCATTATTTTCTCGTTTCTGTATATTATGAACATATACGTATCTGTAGTGTATTTAATTTTCTATTAACTATTAATTCTAACTTGAGTTTTTTCTCCATGGCGATCGCTGCTATATTATATAGACAGTCTCTATATATTTTAGTAGTATATTAATCATAGTATACAGTTCATGCAGATAAACGCGAAAACAATTGTCCTGTCCCCGTCCGAGTACTATGAAAAGTATGTGCAAGTTTAAACCGAGGTATAATAGTAGTGTTTCTAAGAACTAAACACCACGATATGGACAACGCCCTGATTGGCTTATTTATTTTTCATTTTTGTTATCTATCTTGCGATTAGTTCTCAAAATTAAAGCCGGAAGTCATATCTGACTTAAAAGTCGGTTTGAACACGGAATCAATATCCGGACGCCTAATTTTTCGTTTTCCTCCCAAAATAATCCAAACTGAATAGTCATAAGAATGGATGACAAATGCGACTATGCACGGTTCCTATAGGACACAGAGACATAATGATAAATTTATTGTAGGAGGAAGAGAAGCGAAACACAAAATGAGGTCTTCTCGTTTAATAGTATAGATGTACATGTAATAAAATTATGAAAGAAAAGTAGAGGTTAGTGGGCAAACTTTTTAAGTTGCAATACATAGATCAAACCAGAGAATTCCGAAAATCTTACAAAAATTCAAAATCAACATTAGCAAACATCCTTAAGTAGGAGTTATCTAAAAGTCTGATTAACTGGTATGGGTAGTATTTCAATGTAAGTAAGATGTCACTAGATATCGCTTTCATTAATCCTTTGAATTTTTAATTGTGTGTTAGGTGTGTTTGTCTATTGATTAAGTTTTAACAGAGTACAACATAGAATATCCTATATTCTGTTTAACTGGGTAGTATTTCAATATAAGTTAGATTCATTAATCCTATGAATATAGGAACAAACATTATTAATTAAATCACATTTTAAATTGTCTTCTCGGACAACTGATTAAGATTGATTTTTAAGCTTGGAAAAAGAATTGAATGTTGGAATAGGCTTCTGTATGTTATAAAATATATGGAACATAGACAGCATAAAGAAATTATTGACAGTTGATTGCTTAATAGTTTTCTATTGATAGACAAAGATAGGTACATTTTGTTGTGTTATTTATATCGAAAGATTTTCTCCTTTCTACATTTAAGCAATACACATAAAGTCAGATAATATTCTACTTAGTTGTTAATGTTAGTAACAGTAATGTTTAAAGTACTAAAATGCAAACTATTTACTTATCGCATTTTCAAAGTAATGAATATTCCGAAACGCAGTAATTAATTTACTGATCTGGAAAGTCAACATCAAAAGGTTGTGTGGTGGTTGTGGCAATTTTACACAGTTTGGATAAAAACAGACCATAACAACAAAAAACTCGAAAATATAAAAAGTCGACAATAGAACACAAGTTACTTAAAATTTAGAAACACTCACCCTACCAAAACCAGGGATGAACATATGTGATTGGCAAGGGTCATAAATTCCCAGTCCACCAGTGGCATTTAATGCATTAGTTATAAGATTTGCCATTATGGTAACTTAACTGTTATTGACATTTTTATTTTTACACTTTTTAACAAGGAGACTACGATTGTGAAAACTAGTTGTATCTAAGTTCATTCTAATATAATTTAATTTTGAATGTAACGCGTCTTCTGATTGGCTGACGTTGTTTTGTTTGTCAGCTGATATACATAATTTTGTCATGTGACCGTGACGTCATCAACGTTTTTACATGGTTTACTACGGTTTAAGATGGAATTTAGAATTAAATACTAAGAAAAGACTGTAATATTTTTTCTGTCTATTCGAAATAATATAAAAAATGTGGTGCACATTTTAAAATAACCGCTACGCGAGTTATTCGGTGTATACCACATTTTTTATGTTATTTCTTCATAGACAGAAAAAATATTACAGTCATTCCTTAAATGTATGAAAATGAATTTAGATGAAATCTACATCTTGTGTGCAATACTTTAATCTTGGTATCTATGATGGTTTTATACTTCAATAGGATTGTCATTATCAAACGTAAATACAAAAGAGGGGCGAAAGTTACAAGAGGGGCGAAAGTTAAAAGAGGGGGCGAAAGTTACAAGAGCGATATTCAAATCTCACAGATCGATAATAAACTTACAACGCAATGGCTAAAAAAGAAAAAGACAGACAAACAATAGTACACAAGACCGACATAAAACTCTAAAGACTTAGCAACAGGACCCAACCGAATTACAAGATAAACTGTTATTTTCATTTACTACCACACTGTTTGATGACAACTTCAAATTTTCAAATTACATCACAAGATATTAGATTCTATTCTTTTCTAATTGTTTACGAATCAAAATAATTAACTTCCAAGTAATTTTATCTACTTGGTCAACTGGAGGTGAGTTTCATGCCTTTGTCGTTTATACCTTATTGCAATGAAAAGTCCAAAGCTCAGACACATCTAACGCATGGATAACAACTATGACATTTTGTTGTCGAACTATTTAGTTACTAAAACACTTACCTGCTTTGGTGCATTTTTACGGGCAGATGTATGAATTTCTTGGGATAGGTATTTATATCAGATAAAATATTGGTACACATACATCTGACAGCCATTTGAACGAAACAGATAATTAAAAATAATTTTGAAAAGTCCACATGATTCATTGTCCAAATTTTGTTTTCAATTTGAGGAAAGTTATATTTAAGTATATTATAGGGGCAAATTCAAAATAGAAATAAAAAGGAAACACTTTAAAGACTGTCAACATTTTGATTAATCAGAATAAATATAAAGGAAGCTTTTGTTTAGATAATTGAATGAACATTAAAAAAAATGTATGGTAGTAAATTAAGAACATTAACAATTAGTTATCTTTCATTAAATATTTTCTGTTTTATGTTACAGATACATCTTCAATGTATTATCACATTTATAAAATCTAGTTTGCTGCTTTGTGTCAAATTAATATTATCACAGAATGTGTGTAGTGTATGAATTTATTTACTGAATAGTCAAATTCTCATTCGTATTTCAGAAAGTTTCAGTTTAAATTGATATGCCTATATTGTATTATATATTGACACATTCCCCATTTCCATTCTCAATTTTATTGATAAGGAATTTATTTTTCAATATCGAGATATAGATTGCAAAGAAAGGTAATATAATACGATTTAAAAATGTTATCCTATCAAAGATATAAAATCTGATTACATAAAAGAATAATAATTTTTGAAAATAACTAAAACTCCGTCGGGTATTTAACTGATTTAAAGTCATGTCAATGAACTAACGTCGATATGAATATGAAAAAAGTAAAATCACAAAAATACTGAACTTAGAGGAAAATCAATTCGGAAAGTCAATAATCACATGGCAAAATCAAATAACAAAACGCATCAAACGAATGGACAAGAACTGTCATAAATTGATATTACGAGGTCTGCTTGTCTTCTTACGGCGAGCTCCGTGGTGCACGTATGAAATGTCATAAATAAGAAATGAGATGTTGGTTATACAATCAGGACACATGAACTCAACGACAAATATAATCATTCGGTCGTTTTTCCATTTTTCGATTTATGATTGAAGTCTTTCTATTCGACTCTAAGACATTAAATGTGGTGTTAAAAAGGGCTATTTGGTAAAATTAAATGGACCTCTGAGGTGTGAAATATATATATATAATACCAGTCTAGGTGTCCTCGTGGTCTAGATGGCTAAACACGGTCCAGAAGGTGTTGTAACGATATCCCAATAGCATTCAGAGGGAACAACAGGCTTCCGCCAATTTGAAGATTTAACATTTATTTTTGTGCATATACTTAGAAAAAATATTAATACAATATGTGATTTCAGCTGTGTATCACCTTTTCTGGTGATTAAATAGATGTATCTGTCGTAGAGATGTTTAGGCGTAAATCTTAATTTGACATGAGGAATAGAGATATAAATGGTTAAAATATAAAAGCTTAGGAAAAAAATAAGTTTAGGAAAGATCTAAATTTAAAATTATTCACAAGTTCTTTTTAGAATCCACTGATGGCGTATACCACTTTTCATCTCATCTCACTGCGGATAGAATATAAGTGATAGTGTTGATATTTTAGAATGTTTTAAAAAGATTTATTATGCAGTGATTACATTAATTTTTCTCATTAGTTAATTAGTTAATAATCCTGTTCAAATTGTGTTTTTCATGTTAGATGATACCAGTGACACACATATTTATCTGCAAGTCAAATGAAATTTGTCGTTCAACTCGTTTTATCACAATAAGAATAATATAAATGCAAGTCTAAATATGTGACAATCTTGCGACAGATGTTTACCATTGGATAACTTGTGGTTATACAGGACTAACACTATAATTGATATATAATTCGTCTCAAGATAAGTCCAACAATGTCAGATCTGGACATGTGTTTTATATATATATATATATATATATATATATATATATATATATATATATATATATATATATATATATATATATATCCTTTCACCGACAGTACTTTTTGTCACCTCTTTAATCGCTTTCTCGCGAATAATAGTTATTCCTATAGGGGACGCTTAATGTTTCATGTTATTTGATATCTGAATAAAAATCATAAGAAACTAAATTTATTCTTAGAATAGAACTAATGATACTTAAACCTTATCAGATTACAGTGTCACGAATTTTCCGGGAAAACAATCAAAAGTGCATAACTAGTGGAGCGCAAGATACCAAAGAGACATTCAAACTTATCGAAAATAAACTGACAACGAAATGGTAAAAATAAAAAAGATAAAAAGCAACCAAAAAAACACAACACATCACAACACAAAACACTTCATAAAGAATTATAGACTGAGCAGCACGAAACACATCATAAAACCAGGTGGATTTCAGGGGCTACGGACGGGTAAGCAGATCCTGTAAACATACAATATTTTTACAATAAACAACTGTCTTTACAATATGTAAAACTATAACTCGTACGTACTCTAAACATAATGTGAAAATATTTAATAGATACATTCAAAATTGAATATAGCATCGTGACATTTTGTCTCTCATTGGCAATCATACCAGATCTTCTTATTTTCATTCTTAGGCATAAAACCTGTACATTGCATCCATAGGTTATCTTTTTTTTCTGAAAATAAAATACATTTCGGGTATGTGTTTTTAAAAACTACTGACTTTCTCATTTGCATATTTCAGCTTTCGTCATTTCCAACACTTTGTTAATAATAAAATTGTGAAAGGAAATAAAATTGGGAACAACAACCCGACCATAAAGGCAGACAACAGCCGAAGGCCACCAATGGGTCTTTAATGTAGCGAGAAACTCCCGCACCCGGAGGCGTCCTTCAGATGGCCCCTTAAAAATATGTATACTAGTTCAGTGATAATGGACGTCATACTAAACTCCGAATTATACACAAGAAACTAAAATTAAAAATCATACAAGACTAACAAAGGCCAGAGGCTATTTTATTTCAGCTTTTACTTATTGTTGAATGTCATATGGCAAGTCGCATGTATCCACCTGTTTGTCCATTGTCCTTTGTAAATATTTTCTCATTCGCAAATCAAACGTTTTTCCAGAACAGAACGTCAATTCTCAAATTATGGAGTTACAATCAGATATATCGTACAGGTAACTACTTTCTTGATGACGTAGCTATTGGTCATAGTTTTAAAAACAAAACTTATAGGTAAGCTTTAATTCATTTATTCCAATCTTAACCAGAAATTCTTTTAATAAACTCAAATTTATAAATCCTAGCTTTAAATGTTGCTCGTATTTTTGACATAATAAATCTTTGAAATCATTAGAAACAAAAATATTTACAAACCCCAGGAAGAGATGACATTAGCTAGAACATTTTTTAGGATGTTTGGTTTTCAGTTATCTTTAGCGTCGCAATGGATTTTGTTAATTTTAATTCCAGCGCCACTGATGAGTCTTCTGAAGATGAAACGCGCGTCTTGCAATTTAAATGTTTATCCTGGCACCTTTGATTTGCATTTATAAAGCAATCATCTGGATTGAGGAAAATATATTCCCTATTCGACAAAGGTACTTTCGATTGTTGTCATAAAACCGTAGTTTTGCTTAGTCTTTATTTATATATGTTGAGTTTGTATCTATTGTTGCTTGTCTTTTGGTTGTTTTCGTTTTACGTTACGTTGTCAGTGTGTTATTGATTTATGAGAATACATGTTCTGTTGGTATGTTTCGCCTCTCTTTTAAGATTTATTAAAGAACAAAATATGAAAAAATTAAGACATTCGTCAGAAAACCCATATTTTCAGTAAGTTGTTACACTTATCAGTTTGATCAAACAAATTGGATTGTCACCTTACATTAGTTCACAAAGTATTTAACGTCACATATTTTTCACAGAATTGTTAGACTAGCGCTGTAAAGGAGCTCTATCGGATTTATACTAATTAAACTAATACTATAATGATATTCCTAATTACTGTATTTGATGTATAAAAGTAATATGCTTATAAATAAGTTACACCTACGTTATGATATATAAGCCTTCTAAATAGCCAGATGTATAAAGCATTTTTTTCATTAAATTTTACAAAATCTAAAGAATTATATCTACCTGGAAAGGTATAATTATATGAATTATACCTTTCTGTAATAACAACTAAAGAAATAAGAAAGACATTTCTGAATAATGTTCTTTACGTCAACAAAAAACCTTCACTTTTCCACACAAAATACGCATGCGCGAATAAAAACTGTTTTGCGATGTCCATTAAGAAAAAAAAACATTCCTTACATATGTTAGCATGTTTTTGCATATCGAGGATATACATAAATGTCAAAATTATCTTATGAAAAATACGTCTAGTGTTGATTTGTTATAAAATGATTCATAGATTTATGACATCCAAAACTATTGTCTCGGTGTGTTTAAAATAATCATTAAACTATTTCCTTAGTTATTGCAATAAACCAATTAGTTTTCTGCACATCACCATGTTTTGCTTTTTGTGTGTTATTGAAAAAGATATTGAGACGGGAATAATGACTTAATCCTGTTAACTTTAAATAACTAATATCAGCTGAGTTTAACGTAGGGTGTTAGGTGTAACAAGTACCAAACAGTTGTGTGAAAAGATCTTTATTTAGTTAGATCGGGGTCTAATTCACAAGATTTTTTAAATTATTTTTTAAAATGTAGTTTATAAAATGCTTTTTTTCAAGAATATAATAAAAAGTATGGGTCACTGGCCTTTTGTCATGCTATGGGTTGTGCAAATTGTCAGATTTTGTATAGATTATCCCTGGAGTAAACAAATGTGTGGGATTAAATAAAAGAAAATTCACCATATAATTTAAAGATAAGATATGAGAAGATGACTCTACTAGGAAGCTTTCAGAAAAAAAAGGAAAAATGGATCACCTTGCCATACAATAAAATTGGTAAATTCACCATTTATTGTATTATAAAAATTACTTTATCTGAGTTATATCCTCTTTTATCTGAGTTGCATCGACTTATGTGAAAGCTGAAAAAAAATGAATCAACAAATATGCTTTTCACGACAGCACAATAGTGCTTAATATTTCGCTGGTGATACTTTCGGGGCGAAACGTCCAACATCAGTGGAATCGAAATAGTGGTTGTAAAACTGATCAAAGATATCAAGACTATGTTTAAAACAAACGCTCGTTACATCTACATATGATTGATTTACTGTTTGTGCTCGAATCAAAACTATTTGGAAATTAAATGAACGACAACGTTGAATTGTATCAAATATTCCCAAAAACATGTCAATTCTTGCTTCGGCTATATGTGCATATGGATAGAAAAATATACGTGCCTTAGATGAAATAAGCATTGTATGCCCTGTCATATGTCCAATCATACACAATGACTGCATCAATGATATATCATTTCAGTACAGACAGAAAAACTGACTATTGTGTTAGTGATACTTTCGGAAACGAAACGTTCACTAATGTCTTCATCATAGTGGCTAATAAGTCAGTACGCGAAACATTGGTTCTCAAATCCAAAGTTTGAAATAAAATCAGTCACGAAGTTGAAGAGCATAGATAAAAATGTGTGACAAATCTTGCTAAATACATCTTAGGTGAAAAACCTTAGTTTTTTCCAATGATTTTAAAAATTGTTTAAGAAATATATTAACAGAGAGGTAATTTGAAATCTTCAACCGGAAGAAACAAATATTGATTTTTATGCACTATTTATTTATTGTTTTAAATCCTGTTAATAATTTATTTAGTTCAGGATGTGGCAATAATTTTATTTTGAGATTTTGTGCGTAAGATACGAGTTTCTTCTCCTAAAGACTTCAGTTACGGTCTAATAAAGAATTTGAAAGAGCAAATTAAAGAACGAAATTGAAGACAACCGAAGGCCATAAATTCCGAACTATTTTTGTCAAATATTGTTTATGGTATTTATTCGTTGAGTAGAAAATCCTTCGAAATTAAAACTATTTCAGTTTGTATAAGAGTGAATGTATAAAGATGACTGTATCAAAGTAAATTTCTGTCAACACAGAATGCTTACTACAGGTCTTATGATATCCCCTGGGAGTAAACGTCCACCAGTTAACTGTGTATTCGATAAGCACGTGACGAAACGTACCATTTATTTGATTGGATGTTGCGATTTATTGAATTTGGCAAAACTTTTAGGAATTTTGGTACTCAATGCTCTTCAGCTTCGTACTTTATTTGGCCCTTTTTAACTTTTTGGGATTCGAGCGTCACTGATGAGTCTTTTGTAGACGAAACGCGCGTCTGGCGTATATACAAAATTTAGTCCTTGTATCTATGATGATATAAAAAAGAAGATGTGGTATGATTGCCAATGAGACAACTATCCATACAAGACCAAAATGACACAGACATTAACAACTATAGGTCACCGTACGGCCTTCAACAATGAGCAAAGCCCATACCGCATAGTCAGCTATAAAAGGCCCCGATAAGACAATGTAAAACAATTCAAACGAAAAAACTAAGGGCCTTATTTATGTAAAAAAATGAACGAAAAACAAATATGTAACACATAAACAAACGACAACCACTGAATTACAGGCTCCTGACTTGGGACAGGCACATACATAAATAATGTGGCGGGGTAAAACATGTTAGCGGGATCCCAACCCTTTCCCTAACCTGGGACAGTGGTATAACAGTACAACATAAGAACGAACTATAAAAATCTGTTGAAAAGGCTTAACTCACCAGATGGACAAAAATACAAGTGGACGTGGCCCGGTATTTATACATCCCAACACAAAAAGACACAATGAACAGATCTGACAGTACTTGCAGTTATCTGACAGCTAGTTCAAAGCCACTAACACCGAGTTTATTTACAACCACTGGGTCGATGCCACTGCTGGTGGAGATTTATTTCCCCGAGGGTATCACCAGCCCAGTAGTCAGCACTTTTGTGCTGACATGAATTATCATTGATATAGTTACATTTATAAATTAACTGTTTACAAAATGTTGATTTTTTGAAATACTAAGGCTTTTCTACCTCAGGCATAGATTTACTTAGCTGAATTAGGCAAAAATTTTAGGAAGTTTGGTCCTCAATGCTTTTCAGCTTCGTACTTTATTTGGCCCTTTTTTTACTTTTTTGGATTCGTGCGTCACTGATGAGTCTTTTGTAGACGAAAAGCGCGTTTGGCGTATATACAAAATTTAGTCCTGGTATCTATGATGAGTTTATTTGGATATGTAGGGTGAACTTCACAATAAACGGTGTATTTTATGTAAGTTTACCTAACCAGATATTTAGAAGTAAAGAATCACGTCAAACAACAAAAAGGCATCCAGGATCACGGAAACAACATTTTAAATGTATATTTATTATAAATAAATTCTAATCATATAGATTTAGCTTTGAGCGGTCCTGGTAAAGGTAAATCCAGAAAAGTGCTTCGGACGCAAGAAATTATTAAACGTGTTGTTTTCAATTTTTTTTTTTATAGGTTGTTTTTTTTTTAAATATAACATTGTTTCTCATTCGGTAAAACCACTTTTAAATACTGGTATAAAATATTAAAAAAGGACAACAAAATAATTTAAGAATCATTCGTAAATTCGAAGATAACATTAGAAAGATACATTTTACATTGATCAATAAATTAAAAAAAGCCATAAAGTAAATATAATTAAGATTATTCTGATGATATCGATGAATTAAATATTTTTTTATTCATCAAATTACATTGACTTTCCTACCTTTAAATTATCTAGTTACAGCAGTTCAGTTCCCCTTTGAATTTTAATGGAACTATCTGACAATATTTAGCTCTAATATCAATCCTGATCATTCTATATTCTGTGTTCATGCAAATCCAAGCAGCGATGCTGATGTAAATTAGCATGTAGATTAATACAAATTACTAGCCATCAATTATTTTCTGGAATGACAAAGTGAAATAATTTAAAACGGGTGATAACATAAGGTCAACGATACGCAAGTCATTAAAATGAGAACTTGACAAACAATTTCTAAAGAAGAAATTGTGCTAGTTTTATCTGTAAATAAAATTGTCCATTATAAAACACCAAAGGCTTCTCGGTTCTTGGGTCACTTTTATTTTAGAACAAAGTTAAAACTTTATTACTTGTAGGAAGCTTTAAAATGTAATTCTCATTCTCAATTCAAGTTTGGGTTATAATAATTGCCTTTCTGAAATTATAAAAACAAAACTTTGTATGCTAAGTGCTTATTGTTAGAAAACCTACGTTAGCATAAAGAAAGAAATCAACAGAAGAAAGCAGCTCGTTTTCAAATTCCACAGGAGAGATCAAAGTTAGGTCATTAATAATAAATATGTAATATTGATTTTATGTTTGGATTAAAACAAAAGATGTCATCGTCCAATTGATTGTCGGCATGTGTTATCCTACCACGTGTGTGGAAGATTGTTATTGAGGGATGTAAGCATGTGTTATCCTACCACGTGTGTGGGAGATTGTTATTGAGGCCTGTGTTATCCTACCACGTGTATGGGAGATTGTTATTGAGGCCTGTGTTATCCTACCACGTGTGTGGGAGATTGTTATTGAGGCCTGTGTTATCCTACCACGTGTGTGGGAGATTGTTATTGAGGGATGTAAGTAATTGCCTAGGTGTCTTTTTGTGTCTGTGATGTAGGATTATTGTTTCAAGGCCTTCAAAGATATTCTTATCACTATTAGACAATTATTATTTTCTCAAAGAATAATTTGATTACACTTTCCCTGTACAAATTATCAAGATTAAAGCAATCATTTGCACATTCCTATCAATTATTTATTGAATAATCAAGTCAAATACGCTGTTAGTAACAATGATTGTGTTAGTTTCACAATGATTCAATATCATTATATCTCATCAAAGATACAAAGCTTATAATTTTGTACATCAGTGACAATAATGCTGTCATTTATGTTACATAATCGCTCATAACAAAGTGACTATATTCTTATTTATAGTCACTTTGTTACCCTGCAACATTTTTTTCATCGGTTGATTTGATTTGTTTCTGTGTTTTGTTAGATGAATAATATGATGTTACATATAAATCTATTTTATTTCAAACCTATTGAAAATATTGAGCACAGTACTTCCTTTGTGTCGATCACCAAACACACACGTTAAAGGGACTTTATTACTAAAATCAGTCCACGATGGTTTCACCAGCTCAGAAGTCAGAACTCAGATACATCGGGGAACTGAAATGATTTATTTCTTTCTAAAATTGTCCGTACATAAATTTTAAACAGTGGAGGTAAAGTAGACAAAACATCCCGACTGATTTCATTCAAACAAATATATTTTCCAGTTTAGAACATTCAAAGAACCAAAAAGATACTCAGATGTTAAAAAACGAACAAAACGCGCCTTAGTAAAAAAAAACATAATATATTAATAATTGTATATAAAACTAATGATCGAGCAATAACCCTCTTAAAATTGCAGTGTACCCAAGTGCGCTGGTAAAGAAGGCTCTTCGTGTCCACTTCTCTACAACTGGAGTTCATACAGGTCATGTGAAAAAGGGTTTAGACTGATTGATTAGCAATTGGAAGTAAGGATTGGACGTTTTTCTGCCGATGATTGGTCGTTTTTTCGAGGATCTCAAACTTTTTCCACCTAATAAACGTGTCATGACGATGTAGGCAAAAGGTGCTAAATATACATTCAACAAAAACAATCAGTCCGTTAATTGGCACGTAAAAAAACAAATTGGCGAGTCAATGGGAAATATACTTCTAAAAAGGAAAAACATATAGAGACTTAACCTTTTATTTACCCAATGCATGTAACTTCGCGATGGTTTTGCCAGACTAACAAATTGCATTCAATCATAAAGATGTAATGTTTTTCATCATGATTATGTATCATTTTCATGTTGTGCATGAGAATTTTTCCTTTTCAGAAATAAAGTTTTTATACTAGTCAAACTATATTTTTTGTCTATTTTTGTAAAAAAAAAAAAAGGCAATTTAGAATTCATAAAAAGTAACAAAAATTACAAATTTCAACCAATTTTTGGATATAAGATTATAGCGTAATGCAGTTGACATTTAATGTCGTCTGCATGTTAATATTAAACTAGTTTAATCCTATCATAAATGAGGCTTAATATCAGTTTCTCTCTATTTAAATAAAGATTGGATTCTAATTTCAACAAGGTGTTTAATCAGATATGACACATGTAATTAAATTGAACTTTAAGCTTAAAAGCAGAATTGAGAATCAACAATAATCAACATATTTCAAGTTACCAAGCTACCAATGTTTTGTGCTCTATATATTACAAAATGTTAGTAGGGATAATGAAAACATACATATTTGTCATTTTTGTACATTAAGTTTTTTCTAATCATTTCATCTTGTTGATATTCTAAATGGGTGTAAGCTTATATATTTCTGATAATTATTGTTAATGTAAAATAAATCTTGATTTCAAAGTGTAATTCTAGTTTGCTCTTCTAATTCAAAATAGGTGCATATGGTAAGAATCCGGTTTTCCAAAATCTATTTAGAAAAAAAAACAGTTATGTCGAATGTAGCTAGTTCTTTGTTTTTCTTTATTGTATGACGTTTAAAGTCATTTGAAACTTACAATTAAAAAATATTGATGCATATGTTTTTGTAACAAAATGGCTAATTTTTTACAAAACTTATGTAATTTTTTCTAAGAAAATTCACTAAATTTTCAAAATTTAGAAGAAATTTACTTTTTTTATCATTGGCTTCCAAGAAAATAATACCCCGACATATTTTCGCTATGCCGTTACCTCAGCTTGACCTTTCTCGTAAAACTCCGGTGATCGCAATACGCAAGTACGAATGGGAAACCCAAATTTGAGAGTGATATTCAACAAACTTGATCCGTCATGGGATAACTATATATTATTGTACATGTTATACAAGTGCACCGAAAGAGTGTTGAAAACTTGACTGGTGAAACCCTCGAGAATAAATTACCAGTATCGGTTTATAGACAATGTTTATATAACAAACTTTTGACTCCGGATTTTATAACATTTCAACAGGTTACCTTTTCTGTGGTAGTACATCCTCGTACTCAGTCAAGTAAGAGCAACCAAAATAAGTAAAATTAAACATATAATTTGATGGGAAAGTTAACTGTTTTCCGATAATTTTGTTGTGTAAAAAAAATGTTTAGCAGTAAATTTTCCCCAAAATTGTACCGATTGAATATTGGTTTTTCTTTATTAGCTTGTTCTTGCCTTACTTTGCACCAGGACGTCCAACCACAGAAAAGGTAACCAGTCGAAAAATTATATAATCCGGAGTCAAAAGTCGGTAATATGAAAAATGTCTATCGAATGATTTTGTAATCGAGACGCGCGTTTTGTCTCAATAAGGATCATTATGTGCTCTTAATTAAAACAGATACCAAATAGATAAAGAAAGTAAAGACCATAACTACGAATAACAAAATTATCCCGAGATATATATATATATATTGTTTTAATCACCATTAACTTTTAAAGAAGAAGATTCAAGATTATAACTATAATGTTATAATTAATCTTATAAGGTTTCTATCTAGTTTTAAATTATGTTCATTTTGATCATTTATGATTTTTTTTTTTTTTTTAATAAAAATGAATATTAGCATGAACTATTGAAAAAAAGTTTGCTACGGTGCAAAGATAAAGGGAATGTATTTGTACATACCTAGTGGCAAATGTTCGATTAAAAAGCCGATATCGTATATACATTCGGTTCCTAACATCAGACAACGATTTTGAAAAGCAAGTCATCTTTAAATATGACATCCGGATTAAACATTGTAAAGTACTAATGTTTTAAATGATTTTTTGAACCATTTTGACACAGTACTAACAGTTTTGACATTATTTAATTTGGTTTGCATGTGAATTTGATAAAGCTACTTTATTTTCATAGATTATCTGTATTAAGGAGGTAGACCTAGGTTAAGGGAAATAACTCTTAAAATCATCAGTACGTTTGTGTCAACCATTTTTAAAAATATATTCTAAGCTTCTATGTAACATAGATTATTTTCAATCTGTTTCAGGTAGATGCTTAAAATACATTGATGAACTTGACTTTTACAAACGCTTAACTGATTTAAAGAGTTCTCTCCCATGACCAAGGTCTACCCCCTTAAGATCTTATTTTTAGTTTTATAACGGTCTAACATGAACATTGTATAAAAACCAACACTATTATCAATACACAAAAAGTAGTACCCAATTACATGTAACAAATAGGAAAACCATGGCAATTTTTGTATTTGGATATAAATTTTTAAAAGGCTAAATGACATTGCAACACAGTTTGGGTGTATATTGATAAAGGGATGAATAGTAATTGTATTTTATTTATTTCATAGTTTGATATCATACACTAATCTACTATGATATTGTAGTGCATTCAGAGAGAATTAATTACAGATTAAACAGTATAACAACGTCAGAGTTTACGGCAAGTGCTGATAGTATCATATAATATCGGAAGAGTGTACTTCTTTAAATTCAAATCTAGAAAATTGGAACTTTCATATATCGGTATTTCAAAAATTGAGCTTTAAATAGTGTATGTATGCCGTAATGTATCTTTCCAAACTGTCTTTGATTAAAACAATTTTGTTTTGTTTACGTGAATTCCATTTATTAAAAGAAACAGTACGTTGATTTTTTTTCACTTAGTGATTTTAGTATCATAAATTCCAGAAACATTCTCGTAGTTATAAAACGAAATGTGTGAAAACATATATATTCGAAGTGACGAGTTAATAAATTTCAGTAAAATAAAGGGGAATAATCCTTACAAAAAGTACAAGTATTAGATTTACATCTAGACATATAAATCACATACAAGTTACTTACTCTTCTTTTTCGATGTCTGTTTTCAAAATGTAAACCAATTAAACCAGTGAAATTAGATTCTTATCCAAATACATTTGTAATATCAATATACTGTTTTTTTTAGTCTTAAACTAAAACAGCAACGCTTTAGTGAATGTTTAAGAATAATCATAAGCAAGCGTAAGACACGCCTTCGGCATTCTAAAAGTGCAGGTTTCTAAATTATTTTTTATAAAAATAATAAAATCAAATTTTGTAAACAATATATGAATGATTGAGTAGATAAATCCATCTAATATACTTTTCAATGGACAATGTGACTTTAATATATCAGATGGTCATAAGTATAGTATTTCATTTTCTCGCATTTCTATGGTTTCGTAATGATTATCATAAATAACTTATGAGTTAAATCAATTACGTCTGAAGACACACGTAGATATAAAGCTATTTTAAGAGTTGGGTCTATATATTGCAAAAGATGACCATTTAACAAAGTGATAGATAATTTTATAATATATCTCTTTGGTTAAAACATAATTTTCGGTTGTGAATTATTATATTTACCGCGTGCAAAAATTATGAGAGGTTTATATAAGATTTCGAACCGATAAAAGAGGGGCGTATAACGTGTTTCTAAATAGTTTAATTTCTAAGCAACGTCAATGACATGAGTTTTTGACGTCTCAAACTACATCTTATGGAGAACTGAGATCAAAGGAACCATACGTTGATTAAATATAATTTATACTTCTGCATCGAATACGATTCGATAATTTTCCAGAGTTTGGAAGATCTTGGAAATGTCTATTTGCACGATATTTGGTGGTAGAATCTGTTTATTTTATGTATTTTAGACTTTATTTCTTTTCTTTTTCAAATAATCTGGCAATATTATGCTTTCTTTTAACGAAACGTCATCAGGCATGATCGCGTTTTTTCGTGACCTCACAATAAGTAATTAAGAGGAAAGTAAAAAAATGTAAAGAACAAGTTTCTACGAATTAAAAAATTTAAAAAAAATAGTCTGATGATAAGGAATAAATTCAATTCTGAATTATATATAATAAAATATGTTTGAATTAAAAAAAAAAACAAATATTCATACGGACTTCGTCAACTTTCAAAGGTAATGCCTGCCTCATATTAAAAGATTAACAATTAAAATATTCTTACCTTAAATGTCATTTCTGTGACCAACTGGTGGCATCATCTATCTGATTATTTTCTATCTCGGTGAGGTTTCTTCTCAAAGGTATTGAGAAAAATTTCCAGATTGTTATAATTGCTACTTAAAACAATAACGTAAAATAATTTAGATTTCGTAATACTTTTGAAGATCCTTAAGAGAAACATTTAAAATCAATATTACAAAATTATCATTATATATAAAACAGATAATAGCAGGTCTACGTGGATATTCATATTTTAATAATTGCATATGACTCGCAGGAAATGCTATTCTTGGAACTTATGATTAATACGGATTTTGTAGAAAGTACAAAGCATATTTTTTATAAGCACGCTAACAATTTACACAAAGAAGTGTTGTTACGAGATATATTGTTTATATAAAGAACCTATGAAACCAAGAGTTTCAAATGGTGAAGTTGAAATCATCCCTTCGTAAATTTTACGGACACCATCACGAGTTGGTTGATCATTATGAAATAACCGTTTCGCAGATGATATCAGATATGTTCTTTACGTTGTAACTACAATCCCCTTCCCTTTCATGAATGTGACTTACCGAATTAGACTATTTACCGGATTTGTTATAGCATGAGCAACACGACGAGTGTCACATATGGAGCAGGATCTGCTTACCCTTCCGAAGCACCTGAGATCACCCCCAGTTTTTAGTGGGGTTTGTGTTGCTTTTTCTTTAGTTTTCTATGTTGTGTCATGTGTACTATTGTTTGTCTGTTTGTCTTTTTCATTTTTAGCACTGGCGTTGTAAGTTTATTTTCGATTTATGAGTTTGACTGTCCCTCTGGTATCTTTTGCCCTTCGTTTATAACATTTTTTGGTTTGTTTAAGCTTTTTCAGTTTGCCAATTGATTGCTGGCTTTCCTGATTTTGTTAGTTTTCCTTTTCGTTGGTATTTCTGAAAAATGAAATCAGTCTATTGTAACCCGATAAAATGTTTTTGATGTTGTTGGGTTTTTTACTTTTATTCATATTTTAGAATTCTCTTATCAATCAATGTTTATAACAGATATAACTAAAATCATTATTAAAGCTTCACAGAATTTCATCAGATAAGAATTATTTTTTACCAAATGGACAGCTGGTACGATCACTGACATGTTAAAACGAAAGGACCAAGTAATCAAGTATGAATAAGTCCATACAATGTAAGTGTATATGTTACAGTGAATTTTTGTAATTCGGGATTGTGTATTATCCCTGAAATGTTCAGGTATAATGTATACTCACCCGTGTCTTCAAATATTATATTATCACTATAATTTTCCGAAATTAAGCAAATTCATCAGACAAATTGTCAGGTGCTGTACATAATAACTGGAATGAAGAACCGTGAATAAAAGTTAAATAATTCATGCTAAAAAACAGTATTTATAATGTTTTGAAACATTAATATAAAAATGTTAAACACAATATAAATAAATTAAAAAAACAATTATTTGTTAAAACAACATTGTAACTTTCGCTGACATCTGCTACTTCATATTTGCCTATCAGCTATTTTCAAATGCTCAGCTTTTCGGTTTTCTGTAACAACATTCACTTTAAAATGAAAGCGTGCCCTTTAAATATTTAATTTAATTTTACCACATGTTGAAATGGAAGATGTTCGTTAGAAACATCTGAAGGTGCCAAAATAGTGAATCAGCTACCTCAAATTGATTTCTTTTATAGAATCCAAGTTAAATACCAATCATCGAAGCCAGGCAATATCCTTGCTTTTTTTTTGGATATCATTGACAGTTCATTCGTGAACCATAACCATTAGATTTTTTAGGTCATCCTTTCGTGGCAAATATGTGGAATCGGTACCAAATATTACAGCTAATGTTTACTTCCTCCGAAGTGTGTTCACTTTGTCAAGCGTGAGTTCTGTCGTTTTTTTTTTCTTAGTTTGAATACTTAGAAAACATAAGACAGTTGTTCAATAAACTTTCATCGCCGTTTGATTTACTTCAAATTCACACGCTAATTTATATTCACAACATGAATCCCAATTTATGGCAATCTTACCTCTTATATATATATATATATATATATATATATATATATATATATATATATATATATATATATATATATATATATATATATATATAAAGAAGATGTGGTATGATTGCCAATGAGACAACTCTCCACAAGAGAACATAATGACAAAGAAATTAACAACTATAGGTCACCTTACGGTCTTCAACAATGAGCAAAACCCATACCGCATAGTCAGCTATAAAAGGCCCGAAATGACAATGTACAACAATACAAACGAGAAAACTAACGGCCTTATCTATTAAAAAAGATGAACGAAAAACAAATATGTAACACATAAACAAAGACAACCATTGAATTACAGGCTCCTGGCTTGGGACAGACACATCCATACATAATGTGGCGGGGTTAAACATGTTAGCAGGATCCCAACCCTCCCCTAAACTGGGACAGTGGTATAACAGTACAATATAAGAACTCTTATGTCTATTTGTTATGCTTATACATTTATCTGAATATAATGGAATTATATGCGGCTATGATACAAGTGAAAACTTTAGCTAGCTATAAAACCAGATTTAATGAGGAAAAGCCTACACCAAGTCAGGACTATAACAGGGTTTTTTTTCTTTCGTTTGATGTGTTTGGGCTTTTGATTTTGCAATTTGATCATATTGATAGACTTTTCATTTAAAATTTTCGTAGGAATACGATTTTTTTGTTATTTTACTTTATTATTTTGATATTGGTTTGGGTAAACAATACTATTTAATGCATACATGTGCACTTTATGACTATAATAATAGTTAGTATTATTTATTTCTATTTTACATACTTCGATGTGTATGGCGTAATGTGGTTCAACACAGATAAATAGCATACAACAAAACAAAAGGGTCATTTGAAATTTGTAAACGGACAAAGAGTGAAAACTACCCGCTAAAGCCCGGGGTAAGAAATAGATGATTTAATTGACTTTATTTGATTTATCATTTCAAACAAAGTTTTACATGATGTAATACATGTATAAGGTTAAGGAAATAAAAAAAAAATGAAATCAGTGTTTCAAGTATTATGTATATAAAATAACCAATGATTATAGTGTGTATGCAAAATCTGTAAAAAAAAATTAAGGATTTTACATAATCCTTGACTACACAAATTCAATGTAATATATACATCCTACAGATTTAGATTTTAAATAATTCAATTGGTTGTGCGATATCACTTGCTGACTGAAAATTTGATAGACAATATGTACAAGAGTTATCGTTATCGATATTTTTCAACATTTCCATGTTAATTATCTAAAATTAGAAGCTGATACTTATGTTTGTTCCAATTTTAAGAAAGTTAGTTGGAAAAAATATTTTAGTACTCAAGTGACCTGATATGTCAACTATTTTTTGTGTGGTAATCGAGCTACGCTCTCATTCAATTAGTCCAAATAGTTCAAGACGTCGAAGTAAGGCGTCAAAGAAAAAAAATTATAATAGCCTTTCAAGACGTCATAATTATTTGGACTATCATTCAATATACAATATCCTGATCGTATATAATATACCTTATTATGTCATTGAAGGCCTATGTACTACATAATTAACTGTTTCTAATTGCGACAAGGATGATATATTGTGTACACTACCATTAGAAAACGCTATACATGATAGACTTCCTTAGATGGACTGTTACTTCAACTTTGGGATCGAAATTTGTGCTAATTTTTTGTGTTGTATATTGATAATTCTAGAAGAAAGAACAGGATACGTTCCTGATCTTCCGGTTTTGATATATCAATAATTTTAAGTTTACGAGTGTGAATGAATGTTCTACTATAGAAAATGAAGATTACTGACAAGAGAGACAACGTTATTATTGCTTTACGTCAAATTAAAGGATGCTTTCATTTTATTCCTACTGACTTTAAGGAATTAGAATAAGCAACCATTCCAAAGTCGATTTCTTTTTTTTTCTAAATATCCTTCCATACAATTCAGCAAATACTGAGATTGATTAGAACGGTGTTGACAATTGCATTATTCATTTATTCAATTTATTGAATGATTTTTGGGGGAATATATCTGAGTGACAGGCTTCATCTTAAATTGACCTCCTTTTCAAGTTTCATTGGTCAAGATATGATGTTGTTGTAATGAGTACATAATTTTTATTTACTCTGAGAAATTAACTTTATTGAGTACATACAAATTTCTAATGAGTAAAATTGGTAAAATTGAGAATGAAAAAAGTGTCAAAGAGACAACAACCCGACTAAAGCGCAGAAAATAGCACAAGGCCACCAATAGGTCAAAACAGCGAAAAAAGCACACTTCCGGAAGATGGCTTTGGCTGGCCCCTAAAATACAAATGTGCACTAGTTCAGTGAAAACAGACGTCACACTAAACTGCGAGGCATGTAAATAAACCAAAATTTAAAAAAAATATATATATACAAGACTAACACAAAGCCAGAGCCTTCTGACTTAGGACATAGGAAAAATTGAGATCTCAACCCTCATCCTATATCTCTAGCTAAAAAAACACAGAGCAATAAGCACAATAAACTCAGTTAAAAAAGACACCCGAGTCCGATATCAGAAAAAGTAACAGAAGAAACTAAGCAAAATGACAATGATACACAACTTAACAAATGACTACTAGCAGTTACTGTCGTACCAGCTCCAAACCTCTATTAAACTGATTGTAAGATTATGTCTTCATCATTGGAAAATCAAGCAATATACCTCCCGTTAAGGGTTTAGTATCAAACCATCATAAAATATATGAAAAGAACAGAACACGTATCATGGCAACAACTGTTTTTAGAATAAATGTGTTTATTTCCGATGCAAATAACCTACAGGTGAACCATTATCAAATCCAAAATATGCCATCTTTAATAATTTGGCAACATTTGTATCGTACATTTGAGGGTACATGTCAATCTGATACAGTTCTTTTGACCTATACTTAATACTGAGTTATTATTTTCTCAGTTTGAAAAAAGATTTTTTGACCCTTTTTAGCTTGCTGTTCGGTGTGAGCCAAAGATTCGTGTTGAAGGTCTTACCTTGACCTATAATGGTTTATTTTTATATATTGTGACTTGGATGGAGAATTGTTTCTTTCGAACTCATACCACATCTTCCTATATCTATAAAGGGAAAAGAAAATCGAAACGTGGAAGAAAAACTATCATACTATACCAAATAAATAAAAAAAACAACAGCTGTCAAAATGACAGTAAACCGGATTCTTTAACATTTATTTGTGTTCTGGCATTTATCAATATTACAAGGACCAAAACTCCTAATAGGAAATTTTAAAAGGTTTGGTTGAACGGTTCATGAGTAAATGCACGGACACAACATTTTTTAAACTTTCAAGAACCGTAACTCCTGAACGGTAAAAGTCAAAATCGTCATTATTGAACTTGACCTCCATTTTGTTGTCAGTAACAACATATTAAAATTTTAAAAGGTTTGGTTGACTGGTTCATGAGTAAATGCACGGACACGACATTTTTTAAACTTTCAAGAACCGTAACTCCTGAATGGTAAAAGTAAAAATCGTCATTATTGAACTTGACCTCCGTTATGTTGTCAGTAACAACATATTAAAATTTTAAAAGGTTTGGTTGAACGCTTCATGAGTAAATGCAAGGACAACATTTGGTTGCCGCCCGCCCGCGCGCCCGCCGTACATCCCCAAATCAATAACCGACATTTTTGACACAAAAATCCGGTTAAAAAACATGACAACAGTAAGCAATACAATGAAAAGAAAAATAAGACTAATGAGGAATATTCTAAATATATGATTGTAAGACATTCATGTCCGTCTGACCGAGATTATTGCTCGTTTATCATGATTAATGAGAATGCTTAACGTTTTCGTAATGAGGTAAATTACCTTTTTCATAAAATAAAAGTTTGAGTTCATTTGAACAAAAAAATGATAAAAAGGTGTGCCTGTCCTTCTAACGTGGTTTATATAAACTCGATCTCATTTCCAAAGTTTTGTTTATCAATTGATTAGTGCATTCCGCAGATACAATAAGGTCATCTGTAGTTTGTGTGTATAATAATTGATATGTCTACATTTTCGTTTGAAAGGGTTGATATGATTTTCCCTCATTTCATGGATCTTAAGTACTGATAAGATTTTGTAATAGTACAAAATGATTCTTATGATTGTAAAATCATTTAACAAATGTTTGTTTTATTATAATCTCTGATATAAAGACCATACAATTTAAAGGCTGAAATTTCATTCGCTGACAGAAAAAAAGTGAAAAACAGGTAAAACGGAATTTCATAATATCTTGTAACGAGGCTTCTTTGATTCATTGTGAATACATGTATTTACAAAGTATTTGAATAGTATAATTTACAATAAAATTAAAAATGGAAGTTGGGAATTTGTCAAAGAGACAACAACCTGACCAAAGAGCAGATAACAAACTCACTCATAGACTTACCGGTTTTAGTCACTATACAGTTTGGCTAGTTTATATCACCACCATCTTTAATTAACAACCAACATTTCCTAATAAAATGAAATAATGCAAATGCAGCCCCTTTGATAGAAGTGGTCTACTAGCTTTGTACTACACATTCGTATCCTTTAGGTTCTACATTTTATTGAGTTGATTGGCCATGTTTTCACTCCGCAAAGTTAAAAAAACAAAATTGTGGTCAGTATTGCAAATTATATCAGTGGATTGAGCTTTTTTGGCTAAGTGTGGTATACTGGTTCTTTACACAGAGCTCGGTTCATTGTTATTCATTGAGGTTGAAAACATGAAAACATACAAAGATTTGTGGATTTGACATTCTACTTAAAAATGGATGTTATATGGTAAAATTTTCTAATACTTTCATTTCTACTTAAACTTGAGATTCGAGACAGATAACTTGTGCAAATACTTAGTATTGAATTAAATTATACAAGAAAAGTACAAGTTAATAGTATATGTTATGTATTATAAGCTCCCATCTAACACAAAAGATCATTCGAAGTATTGTCAGTACTTTTATTTTTATCCTCATCAATACATCTCTCATTTTTGCTGGAAAATTCGTTTGAGGGTACATGTGCTATGTTAAAGTTTGCGTTTTTTGGTGTGGATAAAAATTCACAATTGTCAACAAAGGAAATAGAGTGTTCTGATATTCTTAAATTGAAGAAAACCTGAAGAATATCTTGGCATATTGATTTAGAAATTGTACAAAAGACTTATAAATAGTTCCTTATGTTACTCATTCTAAACGTTTTGTAACAGACGAAATCTAAGATAGAAGCAACCATTGAAAGTCTTCTAAACAATTTTGCAGCGATTAATTGTCAAAACGAATAAGTAATTACCACCAAGGTGAAACTTTATAGAACCATATGCAATTTGAACTATATTTGAACACTTCTCAAACACTGTCGTGAATGCAATATTTAAATAATGCACAATTGCACCTAAGGTGTTTATCTACCAAGTGTAAGCTAGCTTTTGGTGTCTAATCGATAACCTACAGCTGGACGCCACCCGGAACATAGCCTGCCATTGAACTATATTCTAATTGGAAGTACTTACATGTAGCTTATCTGAAACCATCGCCAACAGGCTTTGTCAGATAATATCTCTCACATTTAACCAAATCATTTCAAATATTATTACAGAAGTAAACCTTATACTAAATATACGTTTTAGTTAAGGCCACAACTTTAAATGTCTTCTTGGTTTTTTTAACTGCTCCAAAGCGGACATGTATAGGTGTGTATGCCTCCATTATTTTTTTATATTATGTCAAATACAGTATGACAGTCCTAATGTACCATGACTCAATCATATTAACACTAATCCAACAAAAAGATACCAGAGGGACACGCAAACTCATAGATCGAAAACAAACTGACTACGACATGGTCAAAAAAAGGAAAAGACAAACAGACAAACAGTAACACACAAGACACAACATATTAAACTAAATACTAGGCAATACAAACCCCACCAAAAATTGGGGTGATCTTAGGTGCTCCGGAAGGGTATTTTATTGTAATTTCGATATACGTATTAATTTGTAATAAATTAAATATAAGAAGTGGAGTCAAATCGGTGAAAATGAATTTGACATCTTATGCCACTCTAAGAAGAAAGACTTTGTCATCAAAAGATAACGTTCATTACTTTGCCCTTATATCAGTACATAGAAAACATTCGAATAATTATGGCAAGCCGTTCTCGTCAAAACTATGTTTAAACCCTTTTTTCGAAAAAAATACACACTGAGATTTAAAAACCTAAAATAACACACTGAGAAATCGAAATTACACACTGAGATTTAAAAAAATAAAAAACACACACTGAGAATTCAAAATTACACACTGAGATTTTAAAAAGACACACTGAGATGAAATAAATTGAAAAACACACACGGAGATTTAAAAAATACACACTGAGATTAATATGCAAGTTACTAATGAATATTCATGAGATGAATAATTCAACAGATTAATATCTTGATCTCAAGAACTCTTGTCACTATAATGAAATGAGATTCCTTCAACCAACATTCGTAATAAATTTCAAGACTTAACATCGCTCATATTCATAAGTTTGTTGCCTATAATTCAGATCATTACTACCAGTGTATCGGGATGATTTTTTTTACTTAAAACCGTGGGTCCCTTTTCAAAAGTCTTCCAACTGTTTCCTTGATTTAGCTAGTTAATCTTTTATATTTTTGTTACGTTTATATGCTATAATAGACACTTGAGTAAAAATTTCACTGCATTCTTTTGCAGATTGTTCCAATGTTTTCTTATAATTTTAATAAAGTTTTTCACCATTTGGTTATATTTTGTAATAAGAGTAAGTGGGTATTTTTCTTGTTCTTGTATTTCTAAAGTTTTTTTTATTAATAATTTGGAACCAAATCGAAGGACTAACGAGTTCTGTCCCCTTGTTGTTTTAAGCTTGAATAGATTCAGATTAAGTATGCTAATTAGATATGTGCGCATAAAAAGTGCGCACAAATCTCAGTGTGTAATTTTAAATTCTCAGTGTGTAATTTTAAATTCTCAGTGTGTAATTTCAAATTCTCAGTGTGTCTTTTCAGTTTATTTATTCTCAGTGTGTCTTTTTTAAATCTCAGTGTGTAATTTTTAATTCTCAGTGTGTAATTTTCAATTCTCAGTGTGTAATTTTCAATTCTCAGTGTGCGTTTTTCATTTTTGTAATCTCAGTGCGTCTTTATGAAATCTCAGTGTGTAATTTGTAATTCTCAGTGTGTAATTTTCAATTCTCAGTGTGTAATTTTCAATTCTCAGTGTGCGTTTTGAAGTTTTTAAATCTCAGTGTGCTTTGTTGTAATTCTCAGTGTGTAAATATTTCGAAAAATGGTTTAAACATAGTTTTGACGAGAACGGCTTGCCAAAAATAATCTTATAACCAATGTCAGAATTTGTTTTATCGTGTAGATTGTAAGTCTACATTATCGTATCATAACAATTATTATTTTATTATCATTTTTATGATTACTTTTATTATCGTTTATCATCATGAATATTCCATTCTTGCACGGTAGATATAGTTGAACATTTCTTGCGTTCAACGAACAATCGGAAATTTCATGAACCTGTTCTTTATTAACATTTGTCTGTGCGTAGATCATGAAGATTGAACAAAAAACGAATAGAATACTGGAATATAACTTTAATGCATAACACTATCTAAAATATTCAAAAACAATGCTATTTTTAAGTTACTTCGATGATTGTCTCATGGTTTCTGTCAAATAAGGTACAAGCTTAAGTATACTAATAATGACAAAAAAAGAATATAGGAATATCCATCCCTTAAACAAAATCAGTACATGTACATACAAAAACGCACAAAAAGCAAAGAAACAGCACATGTATTGCTGTTCTTCTTCTCTTTATCATATAGAGGCCTTCAATTCCGATCATTGGTATATATCAACCTAGATCTTCGCTATCACTGCACACAATCAAAGTATGTATGATATGCATGTTTCATGATTCGCATTTTTCTTACCGACTTCAGTTCTCTAACAAGTTCTCTTACCATTAGCCGCGTGGGAACTTTCGAACTCATACCACATCTTCCTATATCTATAAAGGTAAAAGAAAATCTAAACGTGGAAGAAAAACTATCATACTATACCAAATAAATAAAAAACAAGAGCTGTCAAAATGACAGTAAACCGGATTCTTTAACATTTATTTGTGTTCTGGCATTTATCAATATTACAAGGACCAAAACTCCTAATAGGAAATTTTAAAAGGTTTGGTTGAACGGTTCATGAGTAAATGCACGGACACAACATTTTTTAAACTTTCAAGAACCGTAACTCCTGAACGGTAAAAGTCAAAATCGTCATTATTGAACTTGACCTCCATTGTGTTGTCAGTAACAACATATTAAAATTTTAAAAGGTTTGGTTGAACGCTTCATGAGTAAATGCAAGGACAACATTTGGTTGCCGCCCGCCCGCCGTACATCCCCAAATCAATAACCGACATTTTTGACACAAAAATCCGGTTAAAAAACATGACAACAGTAAGCAATACAATGAAAAGAAAAATAAGACTAATAAGGAATATTCTAAATATATGATTGTAAGACTTTCATGTCCGTCTGACCGAGATTATTGCTCTCACCTCGTTTATCATGATTAATGAGAATGCTTAACGTTTTCGTAATGAGGTAAATTACCTTTTTCATAAAATAAAAGTTTGAGTTTATTTGAACAAAAAAATGATAAAAAGGTGTGCCTGTCCTTCTAACGTGGTTTATATAAACTCGATCTCATTTCCAAAGTTTTGTTTATCAATTGATTGGTGCATTCCGCAGATACAATAAGGTCATCTGTAGTTTGTGTGTATAATAATTGATAGGTCTACATTTTCGTTTGAAAGGGTTGCTATGATTTTCCCTCATTTCATGGATCTTAAGTACTGATAAGATTTTGTAATAGTACAAAATGATTCTTATGATTGTAAAATCATTTAACAAATGTTTGTTTTATTATAATCTCTGATATAAAGACCATACAATTTAAAGGCTGAAATTTCATTCGCTGACAGAAAAAAAGTGAAAAAGAGGTAAAACGGAATTTCATAATATCTTGTAACGAGGCTTCTTTGATTCATTGTGAATACATGTATTTACAAAGTATTTGAATAGTATAATTTACAATAAAATTAAAAATGGAAGTTGGGAATTTGTCAAAGAGACAACAACCTGACCAAAGAGCAGATAACAAACTCACTCATAGACTAACCGGTTTTAGTCACTATAAAGTTTGGCTAGTTTATATCACCACCATCTTTAATTAACAACCAACATTTCCTAATAAAATGAAATAATGCAAATGCAGCCCCTTTGATAGAAGTGGTCTATTAGATTTGTACTACACATTCGTATCCTTTAGGTTCTACATCTTATTGAGTTGATTGGCCATGTTTTCTCCGCAAAGTTAAAAAACAAAATTGTGGTCAGTATTGCAAATTATATCAGTGGATTGAGCTTTTTTGGCTAAGTGTGGTATACTGGTTCTTTACACAGAGCTCGGTTCATTGTTATTCATTGAAGTTGAAAACATGAAAACATACACTGGATTTGTGGATTTGACATTCTACTTAAAAATGGATGTTATATGGTAAAATTTTCTAATACTTTCATTTCTACTTAAACTTGAGATTCGAGACAGATAACTTGTGCAAATACTTAGTATTGAATTAAATAATACAAGAAAAGTACAAGCTAATAGTATATGTTCTGTATTATAAGCTCCCATCTAACACAAAAGATCATTCGAAGTATTGTCAGTACTTATATTTTTATCCTCATCAATACATCTCTCATTTTTGCTGGAAAATTCGTTTGAGGGTACATTTGCTATGTTAAAGTTTGCGTTTTTGGTGTGGATAAAAATTCACAATGGTCAACAAAGGAAATAGAGTGTTCTGATTTTCTTAAATTGAAGAAAACCTTGGCATATTGAATTAGAAATTGTACAAAAGACTTATAAATAGTTCCTTATGTTACTCATTCTAAACGTTTTGTAACAGACGAAATCTAAGATAGAAGCAACCATTGAAAGTTGTCTAACATATAAGCCTTTGGCTATCGCCCACACGAAGCTTCTTCTAAACAATTTTGCAGCGATTAATTGCCAAAACGAATAAGTAATTACCACCAAGGTGAAACTTTATAGAACCATATGCAATTTGAACTATATTTGAACAGCTTCTCAAACACTGTCGTGAATGCAATATTTAAATAATGCACAATTGCACCTAAGGTATTTATCTACCAAGTGTAAGCTAGCTTTTGGTGTCTAATCGATAACCTACAGCTGGACGCCACCCGGAACATAGTCTGCCATTGAACTATATTCTAATTGGAAGTACATTTGTACTTACATGTAGCTTATCTGAAACCATCGCCAACAGGCTTTGTCAGATAATATCTCTCACATTTAACCAAATCATTTCAAATATTATTACAGAAGTAAACCTTATACTAAATATACGTTTTAGTTAAGGCCACAACTTTAAATGTCTTCTTGGTTTTTTTAACTGCTCCAAAGCGGACATGTATAGGTGTGTATGCCTCCATTATTTTTTTATATTATGTCAAATACAGTATGACAGTCCTAATGTACCATGACTCAATCATATTAACACTAATCCAACAAAAAAATACCAGAGGGACACGCAAACTCATAGATCGAAAACAAACTGACAACGACATGGTCAAAAAAAGGAAAAGACAAACAGACAAACAGTAACACACAAGACACAACACATTAAACTAAATACTAGGCAATACGAACCCCACCAAAAATTGGGGTGATCTTAGTTGCTCCGGAAGGGTATTTTATTGTAATTTGGATATACGTATTAATTTGTAATAAATTAAATATGAGAAGTGGAGTCAAATCGGTGAAAATGAATTTGACATCTTATGCCACTCTAAGAAGAAAGACTTTGTCATCAAAAGATAACGTTCATTACTTTGCCCTTATATCAGTACATAGAAGACATTCGAATAATCTTATAACCAATGTCAGAATTTGTTTTACCGTGTAGATTGTAAGTCTACATTATCGTATCATAACAATTATTATTTTATCATCATTTGTATGATTACTTTTATTATCGTTTATCATCATGAATATTCAATTCTTGTACGGTAGATATAGTTGAACATTTCTTCTTGCGTTCAACGAACAATCGGAAATTTCATGAACCTGTTCTTTATTAAAATTTGTCTGTGCGTAGATCATGAAGATTGAACAAAAAACGAATAGAATACTGGAATATAATTTTAATGCATAACACTATCTAAAATATTCAAAAACAATGCTATTTTTAAGTTACTTCGATGATTGTCTCATGGTTTCTGTCAAATAAGGTAAAAGCTTGAGTATACTAATAATAATAAGTCAAGAATATAGGGATATCCATCCCTGACACAAAATCAGTACATGTACATACAAAAACGCACAAAAAGCAAAGAAACATCACATGTATTGCTGTTCTTCATCTCTTTATCATATAGAGGCCTTCAATTCCGATCATTGGTATATATCAACCTAGATCTTCGCTATAACTGCACACAATTAAGGTATGTATGATATGCATTTTTCATGATTCGCATTTTTCTTACCGACTTTAGTTCTCTAACAACTTTTACCATTAGCCGTGTGGGAACTGATCTGTATATATATTGCAATTATGTAAAAATGCAGTTAACACTATTCTCATGTTAGTTTGATTGATGACTTACCTGGCTCATTGCCAGTCCAAATAGAATGAAATTCAAAACAGTGTGGCTGTGGCCATTGATTGACACATTAAATTCATCCATTGACTGGGACAATTTACGTGAACGTTTGTCTGTAACGACCACTGTTCACGACGTACCTACGATAGACATTTAAACTGTGGGGTCACCAAAGGTTTCTTAACGCCTTTAATTATAAAATAATTCGAAAAATTAATCAGGAATAACCTTTATGTTTTGATTTATATAATTGATATAAATCAAAACATCGTGTTATTTCTGATTAATTTTTCGAATTACTTTATTAAGGTGTTGAGAACCTTTGGTGACCCCATAGTTTAAGTGTCTTTAAAAAGTGGTCGTTACATACAAACGTTCACCTAAGTTGTCCCATTCAATGGATGAATTTAATGTGTCAATCAATGGCCACAGCCACACTGTTTTGAATTTCATTCTATTAATTAACTTAGGTGAGAGATACAGACTCTAAGGTCTAATATGCTCATCACTTAGAGTTCGTCGTAACTGTGGATGGCTAAATAGGATTGTATAATCATTATTCATATACTTGAAATTAGGTATGAACATATTTCAAAATTTGCTAATTTATATGTTTACAAAATCACTACATAAATTATGACAATATATACATTTAAACTTTTTATAAATTTATGTTTACTTAGTTTTTATACATAATTTGTCATCAGAGGTTGCTTTTGAAACTAAACTGACTAATAATAAATAAAGGGAAATAAGTCTGGTAGTCAAATTCATATATTGTAACGTTTGTGGGTCACTTTATTTGGTTCATTTATTTATTTCATTATTACTATTTTTAATTATTTTCCCAGAAAGATTGCTTATTATTATTTTATTACTTTCTGATTATTTTTCATTCATTAAATTTTAGTGACGTAACGAACCTCGCATTAGCATTAAAAATATTTTTCCCTTCTCAACCAATCAGAGAGCTCGATTGAATTCCCGGGGAAAATTTAGCTCGTGCAGATATTGTCTGCTAGAAATCTTTCTCAGCCCAGACTTCCAGGTGTATAGATGTAAGGTAAAAAGGGGATTTTTTCAACCATGTACGCGATATTTTTTGAAGTGGTCTCGGTAGGAATCACGCGCTATTTAATATACTATAATTAGTGTATTGAAGAGAATGTGTTTTACAGTATTTTTTAGGTAAGAAGTCCCCCCTCCTATGGTTTTCATGTACATATTTTGAGTGACTAAAACTGGCTAGTTTTTTATCACGGTTTGCATTGGAGATTTAGCGGAAAACTTTTAATATTTATGTGTTGAGGCGTAAATTATTTAGAAAGCGGTTCGCTGGTTAAATTATGAATTGAGTTTTTGACTAGTTCTTTGAACTGAATAAAAGTTGTCAGTTGGCGAATAACGAGATTCGGTTAACTGTTCAGCTGTTCAGTTAAAGCAAGTAAAAGTTCGGAGTCGTTATTTGTTGAAATTCACGTGAGTGACTCAAATCTATGACTTGAACTTAAGGACGGTAAATTTAAGAATTAAAGTGTTAACCAGCCAAATTCCATATGCAAGCCCTGATTAGAACGGCAGAGTGAGTCGTTAAAGAAAGTTGGATACTGAAAGAATTTATTTTTGGTCTAAGAAATCTTGTTATAGACTGCAGAAATAGACCATTGACTCGCAAACTCACTTATTAAATGTGCAGCTGATTCATATGCGTGTTGTTTAATAAAAGTTGTATTTTACTGAATTATTTTATTACAGAGAAACACCTTGTCCCTTGCCTGAATTGATCCTTCGATTAAAACTCATCCTGATTACTTCCCTTGGTATTGGAAACAACCTAGATTTTGAACCTCCCATGAGTCTGCGTTTCATGGTTTCCTGAATACAGATTATTAAGTGAAAGCATATTCAGGACAGAACGAGTCTTATTATAAGTTATATGGTTCGCTACTGACCCCATACGGATCCATAGAGGGTTAGTAAAATCCATAGGGGGTGAGGCCGGAGGCCGAGTCCCCTATGAATTTTATTCACCCTCTATGGATCCGTAGGGGGTCAGTAGTTAACCGTATAACGAATTTATCGGACGCTGGTCTTTTTCTGCGGCGTTTTGTTGAAAAATAAACAATGAACACAACAACATTAATAGATGACGTCGCCATTAACGCGTCATGAACCCCATATGAAACTTACTAAACCCATACGGTCTCATAGGGGGTCACCACGTGACGGCATTTAACCAATCACAACGTGATAATTCATCTGTGGTCCGATAAGTTGTCTTAGCTTCCCTTTGAATATTTATTTTCTTGTTCTCATTGCTTGTGTATTTGGTATATAAATCCAACTACGGGTTTGGAAATCCTGAAATAGTTTTGTTTTAAAAGTCTGTTATTTTTGTGGTGTCGTACTTGAAACGGCCACACTTGTTGGGACGGGCTATTTACATTTGGTCCGTCTGTCTGTCTGCCATTTATTTATTGTTTACCTTCAGGTTTATTGGAAATGTTTTAGATTTACTCCAACCCATACAGATCTATAATATAGAATTAACGTGGGACCTCAGAGCGTGGGACGGTACTTCATACTTGAGCAATAAAAATACCTAGACATATTTATAGAGGTGCAGTATATTACTGGACTACTACCCTAACTATAGTGTAAGGACTGTGATTTCTCTGGTAAACTGGTATTGCCAGATCCTATATTTGGTAACAGTCCAGATTGTCATTTCAGTTGTTCATTTAGTTCTACACTAGAATGGCATGACTGCGGTCATGGTCAAAGGTTAGGATCTGGTTGGCCCTCTGAGTGGTCTAGATCTTCTTTGTTTGCCTTTAGTAATAGAATCCAGAAGTCACACTTAACTGAGACTTGGAGAGTACTGAACGTCAGAGACATCTTGTTCCAGAACACACATTTAAATGAATTATAAACTGGTGGCATAGACCGGTAAAAATTATACCTAATAAAACTCTTAATATATTCTAGTTGGGCATCACTATAATAGAAGTTCTAGAGCGAAAGCATAGGCCGAACCTACCCTCGAGATAGATTAAACGAAAAGTTGGGTTGCTGTCTAGTTTATAGAAAGTTTCGATTAAGGTCGCATAGACAGTACCCCAGTTTCGTTTCAATATAATATTTTTAAAAAATGTACCAGGCTTATAAAAATCAATACACCAGACGCGTGTTTCGTCTACATAAGACTCATCCGTGACGTTCAAATCAAAATAGTTATAGAGGCAAACAAGTACAAAGTATAAAACTGTCTATTATTTTCTATTCAAACCGAGAGCATGAATTTCATTACAAAATTGCTTGTCTCCACCGGGACTCGAACCCCGGACCTATGTGTTAAAAAAATACAAGTACTTCCCTAGCTCAACCGCTTACGGCTGACTAAGTATCAACTAAGTTTTCTGAGGGAAGCAATCCCGTCACACTTCCCCCACCTCAAGAGTCATTATACTCTATAATGATGATATCTTCATCTTTTTTATATTCATTTTTTACCTCGCTAGGTATTTCTTTTAACCGTGGGTTTTTATTGTTGGGCGCCAATGTAACCGTAGAGCATGAATTTCATGACAAAATTGCTTGTCTCCACCGGGATTTGCAACCCGGGACCTCTGTGTTACTAGCCAGCGCGTTAACCTATTCATTGATATCTTACCTCCGTGGAATAACACCCCCATATTTGACATTCCAAAAAAGTTGCAAATATCAACTGCACATCTGTGTATTATCATTATATCTTTATATAAGAAGAGACCCCCTCCCCTGTAAAGACAACTATCCACTTCTCTCTGTCTACAATAAAATGACGTAGATGTTAGCAATTGTGTTAGCCGAACCAGTGGCATTCACCATGTTCAATAACGAACAAACCCCATGCCGCATGGCTAGCTTTAAAAGACCCCGAAATATCATAATGTGAGATAATTTGAACTATTTAATCTAAATCAGAAAATCGACGGTCTGATTCAAGTAAATCAACGTAAAACAAATATGATATCAAAGGCTCCTGATATGCATACAGAATATGGCGATCAACCCTTCCTCTAAAATGGGACTGTGTAACATCCCAAAATTAGTACAAACTATGAAAAAGGGCTTGGCTCATCAGATTGAAAGTGCAGTACACCAGATATGTATGTTAATAGTATGCAGAAACGCGAAAATTATGAAATTTTACCGAAAAAAATAATAACGCACTTTGGAAGCAAGGGAGAGGACTTAAACTGTTTCCAAATACCTATGAATTTTGATACCTTTTCTAAAAAATTTCCACACATGTAAAAATTTTTGACAAAAAAATCTCCCTACAACAGTTTACATTCTTTCAACCAAACTGTAAATGGCCACGATTTCGCGGGTGTGTTCTAGTATAACTTGAAAATGGAAGGATTTTAATTATTACAGACTTTAACGAAATTTTCATAGACCTCGAAACGTTTTCGGTAAAACTACATTTCAAGTGTCGTCTGGTTTCAATCATGAGATGTAGCGTAACATCTTGTATAAAAATATCACTAAAAACGTCTTGACTTTTACTGGCATTAAAGTTGTTCTCACAAACGTTACTGGGATTGGAAGAACAACAATACAAAAACTTATATTTCCTATTGATTTTGTCGAATGCGTCAGGTATTTTTGTCATAATTTTTTTTTTTTTTTTAACTGGGAGAGAGCAATGGGATAAAAAAAAAACGAGATGATTTGGCCTTCAAAAATCACAAAACTATACACAATAGCACACATTGTCGGCCATTAGAAGAGAGAGAGGGGTTCTATCGGATGTTAAGGAATATTGAAAGTTTCTTTTAATTTTAGTCCGGATATTCTTGTATGGTGTGTTCTAAAAAGAATTTTGAGAGAAGGAGCTCTTATTGATTTATGATTTTTTTTGTAAAAAGTTTTTAGAAGAAATGTAATAGGTACAAGTATTCATTTTTTCTTTGTCAATGTCTGTATATCATAAATAGACAAATGTGTAGTAAGAACAAAATATATACACTACTAAAAACAACTTTAACGTTATTTGAATAAATTTAGTAAGATTTCAAAAAAATTTTGCGCGTAGGATTTTCTATTTTTTGAGCGTATGAATATATTTTAACCGGAACTATTTGTCCCTATATCCTACTTGAGCCGAAAGGCGTTGGTGTTTTGTTTTTTTTTTTTTTTTTTAAACTTTTGGAATTCTTGAAAAAAAATATCCGCATTCATTACGTAAAATTCAGTTTATATTTCATTATCAAGATAACAATGAACCCCATTAAGTAAAAATATGTAGACAAATAATATTAGTATTAGTTAAACTGTAATTTATAAGTAACATTTCAGATTACAGTTAAGTTAAACTGTAATTCATATCTATTCATTATTTCAATATATCAAGTACGTCTGTAAAAAAAACACATTTCGATGCCCTTTAATTATAGCATTTTTTTTAAAACTTATTTTCTTATTTATTTCTTAGATTTGGAACTGAACAGTGATAACAACAAATGCATACATTAACATTAAAGACAGAGTTGAAAACCATTTCGTGGCGTATAACGGGTGGATATGCTCATGGGAGTCTTCTGAAACAGTATTCGTTGTATAGTGTGGGATTTTACTTGCACTTTCAGAAGTAGGACGGAAATCACACTACCGTGGTTTTGGAGTATAAATTTTTGGGACTCGCACATCATCAAAGAGAAATTCATTGCTCATCTGATGGAATAAGATAGTTCCATAGCCTAGATATATAAAATCTATAATAAAAATTATATCTAAAAGAGTATTTTCATCATATTGTATAACATCTGCAAAACTCACCAAAAAACATCGCCGATATTGCTTGCAAATTTATTTAAAAAAATAACAAAATTGCATGCCCATCATATTAAAATCATGTTACCTAAAAGTACAATTACCTTACCTCTATTTGTAAAGGAATTTCATTTCATTAATATGATCGGAGCGTCAAATGTATAATTATACTTTAATTCTTCAGATTATCTTACAATAGACAGCTTTCGAGTTCGATGCATTTCCGTCAAAAACTCTGGTTTTAGTGAACGTCATTCTTTCGTTTAGGGGCGTCGTCACTTCTATTCCAATGTTGAGCGAGTGGTTGGAAAACTATAATTCTATATTGTACGAATTATTCGGCAAATTGAATTCTCAAAATTGACAATCAGCATTGCTGTCATTATGGATTTGTTATTAAGTACCTACAGAACAACCATTATTTCTAGTTTATCCTTCACAATGACGATCACTAAGACGCTTGATGAACGTAAATAGTGCAGGGATACAAGCGACCCCCTCTATCTGGTAAATGACGTCATAAAGGCGGGTATAATTGACGAGTTTTTTCCGGTGACGGATGAACTCGAAAGTGGTCTATTGTATACTCTGTTCTACAAAAGATCATCAGATCATTTATAATATATTTAATTCTACAGATGATAGAGGTTCGAAATTTAAAAGTCAGATTGTGTGCTTTTGTTTCATTTTTTGTTTCTGTTTTTTTTTTTTTTTTTTTCTTGTATATATTTTTTTTTAAAATGTCAAAGAGAAAAAGAAAACTATATATTTGTCATACATTCAAAGGTATAAAATTGTATATATCCTTTTATTCTTCTTGTATATATCTTCTGAAAAGATGTCAAAAAGAAAAGAAAATGATTTATATTTCAATATGTTATAAATTCAAAGCTTTAAAATTTTAATCCAGAAAAAAAAACCATAGAAACAATATCATTGAAATAACCAACGCAGGTTATAAATTACATGACACATCAAAAGGACAAAATTCTTTCCAATTGCACTTTGTCGGAATAAATTTAAAGAAATTGACATTTTGGTGACAATGATTATTTGATTTATTCTGTATGATGTAAAATATGTATCTGTTCTAATACTCAGACGACAAAGCCCGGGTCGAATCGTTAAAAGAACACGTGACACTAAACGAAATATGCCAACCAATAATTATGAAAATATTTATTGAATTTATTGGGCAACATTTTTGCCTTAATGACAGTTATAATAATACAAAGAACTGTTGGTGGTAGGGCACAATTAGTGTCCATTAACACAAAACCTGCAGTTTTGTTGGAAATTATCTTATATTGTTTAAATTCGGTAAATAGAGAATCTGCTTATATTTTTTTTTTTTTTTCTAAAATTAGAAAAAGTCAATGAATATTTGATATCATTAATATGTTTGGAGCGTCAAATTTATAATTATACTTGATTTTACAGATTATCGATCATAGATATCTTTAATTCAATAGAAGATCATGTACTTTTTTTTCTACAGATGATAGAGGTTTAATATTCATGATATTTGAATGTCAGATTTTGTGCTTTTTTAATTTTATCTTTTTTTTTATTTTTTTTTTTTTTTTGTGGTTAAAGTCTTCTGAAAAGATGTCAAAAAGAAAAAGAAAACGATATATATTTTTATCATACATTTAGTAGTAAATACAGTTGTTTGATAAAAAGCCTGCTATTTAATTCATATCGCGCAACTTTGATGCGCACCCTTTATCATACCCTTTATCACACCCTTTATCACACCCCTACCCTTTATCGCACCCTTTATCACATCCCTACTCATTTTTTTTTTACACTAACATTGTTTTCATTCATGCAAGCTTCTTCAAATTTTTCTCAAAATGGGTCCTAAATGAACGGTCATTCGGGCGTAACCAATTAATTAAATGACGTCATTGTTTGGAATGTGACGTCACAAACGTCGAGTTTTCATATTTCTGACACACAAAATTAATCTATAAAAAAAGAACTCAATGATATACCATACAAAACACACAAAAAATACAATAAACAAAATATCTTTAAAACAACAACACGCAAATTGTAAGGTAACCCAGATGCTTCGGATGAGTAATAGAGCAGTTCTTTTAAAGCTTTTAAAATAAAACAAAAGTAGAACTGAAGGTAACCCAGGTGCTAGGGATCAAAAAGCAGTTCATATATACTCTCCTGTTGAAATATATGATAAAGCGTATAAAACATGGCAAAATCCGTATCACATGCCGTATCACCCTCGACCAATATCATCCCTCGGGCCTAAATGCCCTTTGGCTGACTTTAGTATCTCGGGATGATACGGCATATGATATGGATTTTCTCATGTATTATTCTCTATGTTATAAATTCAAAGCTATAAAATTATAATCTAAATAAAAAAAATAGAATCAATATCATTGAAATTTCCAACCCAGGTTATAAATAACAAGACACATCAAAAGGACGAAGTTCTTTCCAAATGCACTTTGGTCAGAAAAAAAATTAAAGAGTTTGACATTTTGCTGATAATGGTTATTTCATATATTCTGTATGATGTACAATATGTATTTGTTATAATAATGTGGTAACCAAGCTCGGGTCAAATCGTTAAAATAACACGAGAGACTTAAGGAAATATGCCTATTAAAAATCAAGACAACATTTATTGAATCATAGGACAAATTTTATGTCTTAATGATAGTCTTTATATTCGTGACCTCGGGATTTCGTGTTTTTAATCCCGGGATTTCGGAATTAGGACCCTTCCTACCCCCCTCATTGTTTAGAGGGCAAGCGTGGTAGGAAAATTTAATATTTGCGTAAATTGACGACTTGTCATCAATAAGTTCCATCGTACAAACATGAGAAGGAATCTAGGTGAGCTAAATTGAAAGTTAATTATTTTCAAAACTATTGTATTCAAGAAAAATATTCCATTTTGAATATGGGTCAGACCATGCCATGCTGTCAGATTTTAGGCGGTCAAAAATCCATTGGTTTTTTTAATTATATTTCGGACAGTCCAGTTCCTATTCCTTAAGTTATTTATTTCATACATACATTTCGATTACTCATACATTGTGTAGTCATCTGTAGTGTATGGAACGAACAAGAGTCCTTGACCAGTAATGGCAGTATGCAAACTTCACTCCGATTATTCTGCCCAAATGTATAAATATCAGATTTATCTGAACCGTTGAATATTTATGCCCTGTAGTCGAAAGATAAGAGAGTTATTGAAATTCACAAATGATAACTTAAAAAAGCTATTGGTAAATTTAAAGTTTTAAAATAATCATGCATGTCATTGGCACTCATACCACATCTTCCTATATCTATCTAACTGGATATTGACTAAATGGTCAAATTATTGTCAATAAGATTTGATTTAAATTTTCCTGCACAATTACATGTTTGGACAGATCATATGTTTTTGGTACATCATATGTATTCCTACTATGCATGCTTATTCAAAGGAAATTTTGACTTCAGAATGCATTCTCAATAGCACGAAAACCTACAAGACGAGGACACATTTGGACAATAATACGTGAGATATCATGGAAATATCAGGTTAGGACCAACGCCCTCCTAGATTGGTATTCTTTAAGCGAATGACTTATCATCTGACAAGGTCTGAAGGGGTTATTTTGCTGTTATATACATGTATGTTGTAAAAGAAAACTTGGTTTTTATGACTGTAAAAGGTGAAACATTTTTATGTTCATTGTTGAAATAACTTCGCAAAGTGAATATTTCATTTATTTGTTTTATCGATAACTTTATCATGAAGATATAGTTTTTTGGGGAAATTTTCTGCAAATAATGTCGATATGTGCCCTTATACACAAAATTTTATTTGTACTCTAAAAGTTGTTTAAAAAAAATAACACTTATAATGTACCCCTCTTTAAAGGAATTGATGTTATTTTAAGCTGTTATCACCCATTGAGGGGGTTGTTTCCAACCTGATAAATGTATTAACTATAAAGTAATAACATGAAACTATTTTTTCTGTATGAAGTTGAACAGTATTTAGAAGTAAATTATGTACATGTGTTATTACAAAAATGTAGTAATACAGAAAAAGTCAAATATTTATTCACTGTCTGAATAGATAACCATTGCCCTGCGACGTTTTGGTTCAGGAGGACTTATATTTTCTTTTTGATTTTTGACGGGATTCCTGTCATTTGACCCAAATACAAAGTTGAATGTTCCTCCATTAATAACTGTTCCTTTAGGTAAAAATTCAAATGGCTGAGGTCTGTTATCGGTATATGAAATAGTTGATTCTGGCCTTTCATTGAGTGCAGTGTTAATTTCTTCTACATTTATGTATGATTCAGGGTTAGATTCAGGATAAGGTGCTGTGGTTGCTTTCTCACTTTTTGTTACTTTACTTTTTGAATCCAAATTTACTGACTTAATACTTTTTGTCCAATATTTCTCTCGTTTCTGATTTGAAATCATTTAAAAACTGTTTAAATGTATTAACACTGTACATCATTCTCCTCTTTGTGTTCTGATTTTCTCTATCATCAAGGAATGATTTTCTTTCCTCCTCATTATTTATTATGAACCTTGATTTCAATTTACTATTTTCCACGGTAGGAATAGAGGTGGGAGTGTCTGCCAAATTTTGTTCATTTAAATTCTGGTCTGTTTGTATGTTTGTTAATGGGTTCATAAAATTAAGTGGATTGACACATGTGGTTTTTCATCTTTAAGGTCATCGTCTATTTCTTGTAGTATTTTATTTAATTGTGAATCTTGTGATTGAACTTCCAGTTCAAAGTCATCATCCAGAAAGTCTGAGGTCAGAAATGTTAGATGTTGGAACTAGATCTAGATTTGAAGGACCTGGATTTATGGTTTTACTTGGATGTGGTTGTTCATTATTCTATGCCATTTGTGGGGATGACTGTTGAAATGTGTAGTAATTAATGGAAGGGCTGGTTTGTAGATAAAAGTTTGCAATTTCATTTCCGTCATTAGTTGTGTACTCGTCCATGTTTTCTTGAAATGAAAGCTGATATTGATCGTCACCGGTACCGGGATCAATTTTCACGGCGGAGCAGACGACTCTTTTTATATTTAAAAATTATGTAGTTATTATTTTCAACAAATAAACAATTGGTGTTTGAATAAAAAAAAAAGTGATTTTTTATTATATTTTTTAATAACAAGTTCATTTTAATTGATTTTTTTAAATCTCAAATACACGCGACTTCTTCAGAAACAGATTTGTTTACATTGATAACTGCTGACATTGACCAGATTAACCTATTTTCGGTTATTCATTTTCATTGGATGATCAGAAAAGTAGATCCCTCTGCGTTACGTCACGCCATGCATTGCCTAATATTTTCGTTAATACAGCCAGTATGCATTATTTTAAATTCGGTGTATGTTATTTTATCATAGAATCTGCCCATTAATTTTCATGAATTAGAAAAAGAGCATACCCATCATATTTGAAAAAAAACTACTTAAGAGTACAAACATGGCAGGTACTGTTATACCACTGTCCCAGGTTAGGGGAAGAGTTGGGATCCCGCTAACATGTTCAATCCCGCCACATGCTGTATGTATGTGCCTGTCCCAAGTCAGGAGCCTGTAATTCAGTAATTGTCGTTTGTGAATGTGTTATATATTTGTTGTTCGTTCATTTTTATACATAAACTAGGCCGTTATTTTTCTCGTTTGAATTGTTTTACATTGTCATTTCGAGGCCTTTTATAGCTGACTATGCGTTATGAGCTTTGCTCATTGTTGAAGGCTGTACGGTGACCTATATTTGTTAATTTCTGTGTCATTTTGATCTCTTGTGGAGAGTTGTCTCATTGGCAATCATACCACATATTCTATTTTACATAGGTAGTGTTACTTTACATCTGTATGTATATAATTTAATATCATTACTTTGGTCGGAGCGTCAAATTTATAATTATACTTTATTCTACAGATTGTCGCGCAAAGATTTACTAAATTCTACAGAAGATCATGTACTTTCATTTTATTTATTTTTTCTACAGATGATAGAGGTTTGATATTCATGATATTCAAATGTCAGAATGTTTTAATATTTGAATTTTTTGCTTTTTTCTTCTTGTATAAATCGTCTGAAAAGATGAAAAAAAATGAAAGGCAAACGATACATATGTTATAGATTCAAAGCTATAAAATTATAATCAAATAACAAAAACACAATAGAATTACTATCATCGAAATTTCAAACTCAGGTTATAAATTAACTGACACATCAAAAAGACAAAGTTTATTCCAAATGTACTTTGATTAGAATAATTTTAGAGAATTTGATCTTTTGATGAGAATGATTATCTTATGTATTCTGCATGATGTAAAATATATACCAAAAGACCGTAGTGACCAAGCCCGTGTCAAACACGAGGTTATACACATAATATGCCAACCAATAATCATGACATCATTTATTGAATTTATTGTGCAACTTTAATATCTTAATGTCAGTAATAATAATACAAAGAACGGCTAATGTCCAATAACTTAAAACCTGCTGTTTCTTGGGGAAAAATATTGTTTGTCTTCGATGTATGTGTTATTGTTTTATAAAATCTGCTTAAAAATTTCAAAAATTAGAAAAAGGCATGCATATTATATCAAGATAACCCTACCTTAGAGTACAAACATGAAAGATAGTGTGACCTTACATCTATTTGTGATAGATTAATATATGGATTACTTATGATTTAGATAAAAAAAAAATAGAAGAATCAACAGCATTGAAATTGCCAACGCAGGTTATAAATTATATGACACATCAAAAGTACAAAGTTATTTCCAAATGCACTCTGATCAGAATTATTTTAATGAATCTCATCTTTTGGTGAGAATGATTATCTAATGCATTTTGTATGATGTAAAATATGTATCTAAAGACCGCAGTGACCAAGCCCGTGTCAAACACGAGGCTATACACATAATATGCCAACCAATAATCATGACATCATTTATTGAATTCATTAGGTAAATTGGTTGTCCTAATGCCATTTACATTAATACAACGAACGGTTAGTTGAAGGGCACGATTAATGTCCAATAACTTAAAACTTGCTGTTTCTGGGGAAAAATAATTGTGTATCCTCGATGTATGTTATTTTATTATAGAATCTGCTAAAAATAAGAAAATAAGAAAAAGGCATACCTATCATATCAAGATAGTGTGCTCTTTTACAGATCCCCTACATTTTTTCGCAGGTCCGTGTCTTTATCGTCGTAATGTTTTGGTGTCAATACTATTACTTCACCTGTCTTCATATTTACAAGTTTACGACCATCAGTTAATATTAACATTTACAGCCGGTGTAATAAGTTTTGATTACAGATAATCGGCTTATCGGCATTGGATGGGTACTCAATCCGTTAATTAAACTTCAATATAATCAGATAACACTTTGCAGTTCGTTTATCGATTGACGTTTTTGTAGTTTCATCAATTTATCAAAATTGTTTCCCCCCGGACAGTAATTAGTGTCAGTGTTTCTTAAATTTCAAAATTACATTTCCACCCCTTTTCAGTATTATTATATATAGGACATTTATTCATCTTTAAGCATTAATGTAATTTAACTACAGTATTCATATTATAGTGTATATATACTTTGTATTTTTTTGATGAGTAAAATTGAGAATGGAAATGGGGAATGTGTCAAAGAGACAACAACCCGACCAAATACAAAAAAAAAAAAAAAAAAATTTTCAACTCACTTTTATTTTTGTAAATTTTATGATGTGTATTATGTTGGGGTGTGGCACTTTTTCACCCCCCCCCCTTTTTTTTTTTTTTTTTTTTTTTTGCTTATTAAAGTCATTGTCTATTATACACTACTTATATAATTGTTTAGATGTAAATCGCATTTTAAATTAATTTCTGAATAAATGTCATTTTACTCAACTTCTGTTTTATTGACAGCAAACATGGCTCAGACTCTTTGGTGTAGGTCATTTAAACTTAGTTTTGATATGTTTTCTGTGTCTAGGAACATTAGCAAAAAAACATTTTTTTTCTGATTTTCGGCCTTCCAGTCTCATTGTATGTAAACCACAATCATGAAAGTGCAAAAACATAACGGTACCAATTTTACATGCGCATTTCAACAATTAATGTCTCGTCTGTGACGCTCGAAGCAAAACAAGTTTTAAAAACTAAAATAATTATGGAAACTCACCAAACATCGTCGCCTTAAAAAAAGCATGTAGTAAATGGGTCAAAATATCAAGCATAAAAATTACAGACATAACTTTAACGAAATCAAGTAACTTAAAACGGTCTTTTTTCGATTTAGATTTTTTGCAATGGCGTTGTCAGATTATCATCAACTTATAATTTTTAATACCCTGTTTGTATCGTCCGCCTTTAATGTACTAATGTGTAGACACGTGATATAAGGTATTATCACCTTACAGTTTTTTATGAATTGTTTCAATATTTTTAATCGGGTAATATGATGGAAGAGTCAAATGAATAATTATACTTAATTCTACAGATTATAAGATGATAAAAGTCAGATTGTGTGCTCTTTTCTGTATGCAATTAAAACATTATAAAGAATAGGAAGCTTTGCTCTTTTTTAATTCACAGTTAAAAGAACTATTACCTAAATCTAAATATGGCAAAAACGAATCCGGTGTATAAATAATAAGTTATAAATTACACGACACATCAAAAGGACAAAAGTTCTTTCCAAGTGCACTTTGATCAGAATAATTCTGATAATAATAAACCGATGACACTAAACCATTTGAATTAAGCATTATAAAATATCAACATGGACAATTAATAAAGTTGAGGAATTCATTTGTATCTTTCAAAACTTTTTTTTTTTTAATTTTTGAAGACCTTTTTTTATATATTTAGTTATCGTAATAACATTAACGGTACCAATTTGTCTGCACCAGATGCGCATTTCGACAATACATGTCTCTTAGTGATGCTCGTGGCCAAAATATGTAAAATCCAAAGCTTATATAAAAGATGAAGAGCTATAATCCAAAAGTTTCAAAAAGTATAGCCAAATCCGCGAAAGGAATCAGAGCTTTGCATGAGGGAGATATATTTCTTAATTTATAATATCTTCAACATTTTGTAACAGCAAATTTAATAACACAAAAAGTCCGTATTTTCATGCCAGTACCGGAGTACTGGCTACTGGCTGTAACTTATATGATCGTTATTTGATCACTGGTGGATCACTGGTGGAAAGTTGTCTCGTTTTAGCTATCATACAACATCTTGTTTCTGTTTTATTCTTTCTTTATTTCATTTTTTATTAAAATATTCGGCTTTAGAATTACAGATCTAAAGATTCATTATATCTTTCTCTTCTGGAATTCATATTTCCTTTTCATGTTAATTATTTCATTTAAAAAAAATATTTTTATATTTCATTTTGTCAGCTAAGCCTTTTGTAAACTTGCAGAATTGTTTGCACAAAAAACCTTCAAAATGAAGTCTTGTCAAACATAATATGTTAATACTTTATGACTCATTATTATAATATAAGAAAGAGCTTTACAAAAGAGGACTGGGACGGTTAAACTGCAGTACCCTTTAATATAATTTTACAAAGATTTTATTGTATTATATTAATTTATCGCACAGCAGCTTATGAAAATAGAAATGGTCTTTAACTAAGTTCTCGTTCATTATGAATGACTTTAATTGAAAGGTAAGTCATGACTTTTAAATAAAAGCAGGTGAAAATAAAATTATTTTAACTACTCATGATCGTCATCAGACAATTTACAAGTATTGGGTCGATACAACAATTTATTGACCACAACAACATATTGTAATTAGATACAAGACAATATAATGTACTATAAGTATAAGTACAAATAAAATTCTACTTCTTATTGATAATAAGAAATTCATGATGTCAATAATGCCCCGTATAATTTCACTTCTCTCTGAAAATATTTGGTCAAATTCATGAATTTTGACAGGCATGATATACAGGAAGTTAGTATTTGTTATCTAATTATTTAATTAATAATTATTTCATCTTGTAACAGTATTAAAACAGTTGACTTTTCTACTCTTTACACTAGTATTCCACATTCCAAACTAAAAGACAAATTTAAAGAGTTGGTATTGCTTTGCTTCGTAAAAAAGAATGGCCAACGTAGATACAAGTATCTTGTCTTATGGAGGGATAAATCCTACTTTGTAAAGGATCACTCTGATTCGAACAAAAAATTCGCTGAAACTGATATTATCAAGATGCTAGATTTCTGGATTGACAACATATTTGTTACGTTCGGAGGACGTGTTTTTCAACAGACTGTCGGCATTCCAATGGGAACACACTGTGCCCCTCTACTTGCCGACTTGTTTCTTTATTATTATGAGGCTGACTTCATGCAGGTACTTCTTAGGAAGAAAGATAAGAAGTTATCAATATCCTTTAACACTACTTTTCGCTATATAGATGATGTTCTTTCACTAAATAATTCAAAATTTGGTGACTATGTGGAATGCATCTATCCAATCGAGCTAGAGATAAAGGATACTACAGATACAGTTAGGTCATATCTTGACTTACATCTAGAAATTGACAATGAGGGTCGGTTGAAAACAAAACTTTACGATAAAAGAGATGATTTCAGTTTTCCAATTGTGAACTTTCCATTTCTAAGTAGCAACATTTCAGCAGCACCTGCATACGGGGTATATCTCCCAATTGATACGATATTACGATATTCCCGTGCTTGCATTTCCTATCATGATTTTCTTGATAGAGGGTTGCTGCTCACAAGGAAGCTATTAAACCAAGAGTTCCAAATGGTGAAGTTGAAATCAGCCCTTCGTAAATTTTACGGCCGCCATCACGAGTTGGTTGACCGTTATGGAATAACCGTTTCACAAATGATATCGGATATGTTCATTACATCGTAACTACAATCCCCTTCCCTTTCATGAATGTGACCTACCGAATTAGACTATTTACCGGATTTGTTATCACATAAGCAACACGACGGGTGCCACATGTGGAACAGGATCTGCTTACCCTTCTGGAGCACCTGAGATCACCCCTAGTTTTTTGGTGGGGTTCGTGTTGTTTATTCTTTAGTTTACTATGTTGTGTCGTGTGTGCTGTTGTTTGGTTGTCTTTTTCGTTTTTGGCCTTGGCGTTGTCGGTTTGTTTTGGATTTATGGGTTTGACTGTCCCTTATGTATCTTTCGTCCCTCTTTTAAGTGTGAAAGGGCTTGCAGACAAAAGTAATTCTTGTCAAGAACAGGTCATTTTGGAAAATTTCCTATAAATTATGACACGAAAATATGATTATAGTTTTTCTTGAACTTGCTGTTATAAAACTTCGAAAAATTTTCGAAATCATTTCAAGAAATGTGTCCCTCGTGTATTCCTGTATTCATTTCCGAGATTTACTTTTCTTTTTATGCTTTTTATATTTTATCACTTTTTTCAGTATAAAAAAGAAAATGTGGTATGATTGCCAATGAGACAACCGTCCACAAGAGACCAAAATGACACAGAAATTAACAAATATATGTCACCGTACGGCATTCAACAATGAGCAAAGCCCATACCGCATAGTTAGCTATAAAAGGCCCCGAAATGACAATGTAAAACAATTCAAACGAGTAAACTAACGGCCTTATTTATATAGATAATAAAAAGGAACGAAAAACAAATATGTAACACATAAACAAACGACAACCACTGAGTTACAGGCTCCTGACTTGTGACAGGAACATACATACATAATGTGGAGGGGTTAAACATGTAAGTGGGATCTCTACCCTCCCCCTAACCTGGGACAGTGGTATAACAGTACAACATAAGAACGATCTATAAAAATCCGTTGAAAAGGCTTTACTCATCAGATAGACAAAAATACAAGTAGACGTGGCTGGGTACTTGTACATCCCGACAACAAAAAGACACTAGGACCAGATTTACTCGCAGTTATCTGACAGCTAGTTCAAAACCACTAACAACTAAAAAAAAATCATGCATCTAAGACTAAATGATCAATCCATACAAATCCAACATCCAATGGATTTAGTGTAAAGTCGTCATAAACAGTCAGAGAAAAACATGACCTTGTGCAATGCCAAGTTACAGGTACAGGTAAATGTTTGAATTAGATTTTGGCCTCGAGAACCCGCTGAACAGACATAAATTGTCAAAATATTAGTCGGGTGTTATTAAATGTGGATTAATTATTTCTGAACGACTGAAATCAACACTTTATCAGTTTAAAAATCACATAACGGATTGGTTGAACAATACGATGTGTACTTGTCTCGCCAGATTATCGACATTTTTTTAAGTCACCATTTCAATTGTCTGATCTTAAGATTGTCACATGTTATGCTTCTGAATTCGCATGATGGATGAGGCATTCATAGAAGAAGACGCTTACCCTGTCGATGAATCTGGTCTTGTTCTTTTTTAATTCCATCAGGTTTGTTTGTGTGTTTGTTTGTTTCTTTTTTTTTTTGTCTGTTCTTATCGATTAACGAGTGGAAAGCAAAACAAAAAAAAACACATACGTTAGATGTGTTTGAGTTTTTTATTTTATTATTTTATAAAGGACTTCCCGTTTTGAATTTCCCTTGGAGTGCGGTATTTTTGCTATTTTACTTTTTTTATGGTTTTTCCAGTGTTACCTGTATTGATAATAATACCAACGAAAGGATAAAACTTCATTTATCGACAAATAGTACAGTTGCATATCGTTATGTAATGGATAACAACTATTTACGTTTTCTATTGACATAAGAGAAAGATTAAAGCTTTCTGTCCTGAACGTGCGAGATCCTTATGAATGGTCAAAGTCATTACAAATTCCAGTAAAGTTAACTTATCAGAAACTGAATGTAACATCCTAAACTGTTTTTTACCGCATGGATCAGCTGAGAAAGGGCATTGGGATAACTAATTGTGTGATTCTAGAACGAGATTTCAACGAGACTGAAACGTCAGAATAATACATACTTAAACAAAGCTTTGAAATACAAATACAAAACTTTAAATCAAATAGCGAGGCTGGTTTTGTGCTATGAAGCAAACGAACGACAAATCAAACGCAGCTAACATTCACCTTTTTAAATGTTCAATAAGAGAATATTCCTATTTATCATTTTTTTTAACTGTTTATGTTATTAAAGTCTCCTTGATTTTGTCCCAAAATACAACGTTGCCTTGTTCATCGTTAGGATATTCAATATAAGATTGTTTTTGAACTAGTTCTAACATCACCAGAGGGAGTTCACTTGGACGAATCTGTTCAAGGAATACGAGAAATAAAATGTTTTGACCTCCTCTTGAGTAAATGCTCTCCATTCTAGCCATATTAAATTCAAACATACAATAATACGAATCCAGAAAGGATCTTGTTATTATGCAAACAGTTTTCTACTTTTGTGTATTGCATTTGTAATATTTTGTGTAATGTCTTCTCCCGGAAGGAAATCTCTTTGATGAATGCATAACTTTAGATTCTCCTTTTGTTCGATGTTTGGAATAACTTCTTTGAATAAGAAATCCTGTTCCTCGTCGGAATAGGATATGAAAGCATCAAACGTATAATGACCATCGTCCAGAATAGGCCTATATCGCTTGTATTTACTTCTGGTCATATGGTATATGTATCGGAGTTTCCATCGATATCGATATGCTAAGCCACCGACCAAAACAACGCAGGCCAACGCTATGCCTGATGTAATACATGTAAATAAAACAGTATATGAGGCACATTCCTTCTCAAGCTGGAAAACCATTGGTCTTAACGGATATATCGTTATTACAGAATTATTCATCCAATTACATCTGTACGTGTAAATGCCAATAAAGATATGACGATTTTCCAGCATCCACTGAACAAAAGGGAGCGTAGTGCAACCACATTGTAAGTTATTTTTTGAAAGATCGATTTTGAAACCGGAGCTTCTAGCAATGTTTGAGATGTCATTCATCCATTCTTTAGATAACACTTGTATATTGTTGTGTGAAAAGTTTAACATTTCCAATGTAAGTAGTTTGGAGATATCAAGGATATGTCCGATAATATATTGTGACTAAGATTTATTGTTTTAAGCTTTGGATGCTTGTGAAATATTGAAAAATAAACTTGGTGTATTCCATTAAACGATAAATCTACATATTCAAGCCGTTTGGCTAATTTCTTTGAATATCTATTTGTAACTAAACATTTACCTAGACCATTATTTTGTAATTTCAGTTGCATTAAATTTGGCATTTCGAGCTCAAATTTCTTCAAATAGTTCTTTGACAAATCCAAAATCTCGAGTGTTTGCGGTATAGGGTATTTTGCTTCTACATCTATAAAACTGTTGCCTCCCATTTGTAAATCTTTTATACCAGATGTCCTCAAAAATTGAAACAAAAATGATGGCAAACTTCCTGTTTCTCTTCATGTATGAGTCATGATCAGTTTTTGAACTGGTGTAGATCGGAAATTTCCTATAACTGAACATAATTCACTACTATCGAAATTAATATGTGCAATGTTTAGTACTTTTAACTGTGTTTGCAGTTTAAGACTGTCACCTTGTACATTCCCTATAGTACACCGAGATAGATCAATAATTTGTAAGCTAATCATGTTTTTGAAAGTAGCATTTGACAAAATTACTAACCCACAGAAACCTGTTCTAAATGATTTCAGATTAGTTAATTGGGAAAAGCCATAATCTATATATGGGCAATCTGGTGACTGATCAATATCTATTTCAATAATTTCTAGTTGATTAAGGTTTGTGACGACATTTTTGCAAGCCAAAAATCCGTTCTCGTCGTTATATTTTGCATTCAAATGCCTTAAAGACTTTAAAGGGTCAAAAATTCCTGGTGGAAACGATTTCCATTGTAGATGTAATTTGTTGCCTTCTATTATCAGTTTCTGCAGGTTTACGAGTCCAGTAAAAGATCCAAGATCAAGTCGCTCCAGTTTATTCCACGACAAATCCAGCTCTAGTAGGTGATTGAGATTGTGGAAACTACCATTCGATAATAGAATGATCCGGTTTGACTTGAGATTTAGGAAATTTATATTCGACGGTACATTTGGGATTGTTGTTATATCGTTATATGAACAATCAAAGTATTGCTCATCTGTTATATTAAAACAGATACACCGTCTATCGAAATGACAGCTGAGTGATGTTGTATCGTTTGCGTATACAGTATTTAACAGCATACAGAAAAATATTAAGGTTATCATGGTTCAAAATAGTTGAATTAAAAGCCAATCCATGTATTAAACAAGTAACTTTAAATTTTAGGCAAGGCAATTTGACAATAAATCGAAATGTTCTGCACAATTCGTGATAATTCTTGAAGTATATCATCAGGACACTGTCGGATGTCTTATTTTCAACTGCCAAAAAACTGTATTGTACCTGTATATATATGTAAATTTATTGTTAATATACGTGGTAAAGGTAATAACTTGCTACATAATTGTTTTTTATTTCATTTTCTTAATCATTGATCTTTAATAGTGATCAATGTCAACTTATAAATATTACGAAAACACATTAAAAAATGTGCCTTGATGCCCATCCTAACATTGTTGGTCTTCGGAACAATATTTCACAGATTTCAAAAGCAGTGTAAAAGACAATTTTGAATTTGAATTGAAGATTAGAAGAATAAAATGTACATTAATAATATATTTGTAGAAATCATTTTATATGTTGTAAATGTTGCAATACTTACTATAAGCTGCCTCTCGTTTTGATATCAATTACAAATTATAACATTTTACATTACTTACTTTGTACTTCGGCTCATAGGTTTTGTATAAGTCAAAAGTCCATAAGAAAATTTGTTTTACTTCCTGTTCTAGAATCAGGTACTTATGAAAAATATATATTGATGAGAAAATACTATCTATTTTTATTTCATATAGATCCAAAGATTAAAAAATATGATTTATATATAATAAAAGAAGTTTGAAAAAGTGTGTACAGTCATGTATTATAATTGGGTAGGCAAATGCTCACATTAATCTGTACCGATACAAGCTTTAAATGTCCTCCTGTATACGCCATAACTCATGGTGGTGCTCCTTATAAAGGATGCTCATCCGGAGACAAGAAGAAGTATTATTGCTAACAGCTTCGCCATGTCTGTGATGAAGTTAAAATTTTAATTAATTAGGAGTAGGGTAAAAAAAAAACGATACAGCATTGTACGCTCTTAATCTCCCTGTGTGTAGAATACCCTAAACGGAGAAAAGCAGTTATGTCATCCATACAAAAAACATTGAAATATTAAAGAGTATTCAAAATTGGAACTGCCTTTGGGTTACTGTTTTCTCAACGTTTTTATATATGTAGTATTTAAAATATCATTTTTATTAAATATGCTGAACAAAATTCGTTATGTCTAGTCCCTTGTTAAGTATTTGCTGGTGTTTCAAAATAAGCGCAGTTAAATATTAAGTTGAGGGAAAGTAATAGCTATTACGTAAAATATTTTCATAATAAATGAAAATTACAACAGTTACTCCACATTACAGAGAGCCGAAAATCAAGGTATATCTTAGATAATGGGTTCTCTAAACTATGATATGGTGTCAAAATAAATTATGAAACTGCTAGCATTAACTGCTTTATGCAAGTTTAAATTTGCAGTAAAACGTTTTTGCCTCTTTTAATAAGAATTTTGTTTCAAGTAAATTGGTAATTAACATTACGAAATAGAAGTTTTAATAGGATTATCAAAAGAAAACTTATTTCCAATATAAAATATAAATATGAAAATTAGTCATAATACACTCACGTTATATGTTGTAAATGTTAAATTACTTGGAATTACGTATCTCACTTTTTTATCTTTTAAAAATCTTTTAAAAATGCCAGTAATCAACTTAAAATGGCTGTAATCGATCAAGCCCTATTCCACAATTACGTACGACCTCTACATATATACTTTACCAGTGTTAAGTAATCAGAGTTTTTCATTATGATTTAATTCGCATATCGTAAGCGGACGTGTAATGACTGTGTACACATCAAGTGTTTTGACTTTGTGAGTGTCAGTTCTGGTGATAATAAAAGAGCAAATTGGGTCTTGGAAATATCTTGATTTACGGGTTATACTAAAGTCTGCAAAAGATTAGCTACAGACTCTTATTTAAATACGGATCTTTCATGTAAGATGGTTTCTGAACTAGTTCTAACATCACCAGAGGCAGTTCACTCGGACGAATTTGTTCAAGGAACACGAGAAATAAAATGTTTTGACCTCCTCTTGATTAGATGCTCTCCATTGTTGCCATATTAAATTCAAACATATATATTTTGTGTAATTTCTTCACCAGGAAGGAAGTCTCTATGATGAATTCATAACTTAAGACTCTTCTTTTGTACCAGGTTTGGAATAATATCTTTAAATAAGAAATCTTGATCTGAGTGTCACTGAGGAGTTTGTTGTATTAAATTATAAGCCTGACGCCTTTGATATCTATTCAAACCACTGGGTGGATGCCACTTCTGCTGGACGTAGCGTCCCCGATAGTATTACCAGCCCCGTAGTCAGCACTGCGGTATTGACATGAATATTCATTGTATTGTCATTTTTATGAATTTCCTGTTTACAATAGTATTATTTTTTCGAATTACTTTGGATTTTTATATTCAAGGCATATATTACCATAGCCGAATTTGGCACAAAGTTTTGAAATTTTGGGTCCTCAATGCTCTTCAACTTTGTACTGGTTGGTTTTATAATTATTTTGATCTTAGCGTCACTGATGAGTCTTAATTTTGTAGACGAAACAAGTGTCTGGTGTATTAAATTATTAGCCTGATACCTTTGATAACTTTTATGTACAGAAATTTAGGGTTTTTATTCTCATTTTCTTATTCATTGACCTATAATTATTATAAAGATGTCAACTGGGGTAAATATTATCAATCCAATGCTCCAATGGAGTGGATGTTTTCGTGATCATTTGATTTGAAACTAATTGTATTGTTGGTCGATTATACATATGGCACTAAAATAAACAATATACTCGATCAAACAACAGTTATCATTTATAATTATTACGAAAACACATAAACAAAGGTACCTTGATGCCCGTCTGAACACTGTTTTTCTTTGGACCAGTATTTCGCTTTTATTAGTTGCAGATTTCGAAAGCAGTGTTAAAGACAATTTTGTACATTGTCAAACAAACAAAAGTGAGAAATTGTTTTTTTTAAATGAATTAAAGATTGAAAAAATATAGACTGTACATAAATAAACAAATGTAGTAATTAGCAGTATTAAGCAAAAAAAAAGATTCGTATGGTATGTTGTAAATATTAATTTACTTACATTGAGCCTCAATCCTGGTATCTATGATGAGTTTATTAGTCTCACCAAATTTTGATGTGAATCTCAAAATAATAAACTTTACAATATTTACTTTGGACTTTGTCTTATAGGTTTTGTATCTATTTTTATTTGATATTGATCAAATCATTTAAAAAATAATATGATTCATTTTAAATAAAAGAATTTTTTAAAAGTTTGTATAGTCATGTATAATTCCTTACAGTATCGCCATGTCTGTTTGCGCAGATTGTGATGAAGTTCAAACAATAAAAAAAAATTAGGTGTAGGGTAAAACAAATACGATACAGTATGACACGCTCTTTATCACCCTGTGTCTAGAATACCCTAAACGGAGAATAACAGTTATGTCACCATTCAAAAACATTAAAATATTAAAGAATATTCAAAATCGAAACTTTCTTTTGGTTACTTTTTTTTCTATATATGCAGTATTTGAAATATAAAATATAATTTTCATAAAATGTGCTGACTAAAATTGGTTATATCCAATCTCTTGTTAATTATTTGCTTTATATTTCAAAATAAGCGCAGTTAAATCTTAAATTGAGGAAAGGTAAAAGATATTACGTATAATATTCTCATCACTTAATGAAAATTACAACAGTTACATTCATGACAGCAGAAAATTCAGGTATATGTTAGACACAGTGTAGATACTATTCTGTACGCTATCCGGAAGTCGCGATTTTCGAAGCGAGAACTTTTTAGATCACATTTTAAATTTGATGGGTATACTGAATTAAACGGTAAGTTGATCATCTGTACATTGCTTAATGATTAATTCAGCCGACATCGATATTCTCAAATGGTTTAGAATTAAATTCCGCACATTCATTATTCGTATCTTTGCCTTAATCAAGAGATTTTCAAGTGCATCACTAAGAAAAATCAGTCGGCGAACCTAAAAACAATCTTTTTACCCTCTTAGTGTACAAATTAACGTAAAAACCAGACTTAATTAACTAAATGAAGTATATTTCAAGTGGTGGTAAAAGTTTCAACCAGATCTTTGAAGCCAGAAATAAGAAAATTACACTTGTTTGAATTTATCACTGTACGATCAGTCTCGCTTGTATATTTTAAAACTGTATGATCAGTCTTTATGTCACTGTATTCTAGTGGTGATTTCAAAGTTATTTACGATACATTAGGAGGTGGCACTTTTCTAAATAACACAAATATATTTCAATACATTCACATCCTGAAAACTTATGAAACATTTTTTAACTAAATAGGGTGTACTCGACTTACTACATTAAGTATAAGGATGTTTAAATGTTGCTAAAATAAGAGGAAGGTTTGATGTATACTAGTATATAAGTTTCAGAAATGTCCTCCGTTATACTTGAAATTGTACAAACACACAGATTTAGTTGTTATATAAAAATGCATGTATTTACACACATTCGAGGCCGTACTGTAGCCTATAATTGATCACAGTTCCTTCACTTTGTTTAAGATGTAGAGCTGTCTCTTTGACACTCAATTGTACACCACTTTGTCAAGCGGGGGGTTATAGTGATAAAGAAGTCCGTCTTTCCGTTCGTCCGTTGGACGTTACAATATGTTTCGCCGGTTTTGTAAGCGCGTCTCCTCATCAACCACTTTATATACATTGGGGGTTTCGGCCGTTTTTAAATGGAGAGGGGGTCCAATCCAGGAGAAAAGGGGATTTCAAATATATGTTCCCATACAAATGCATAAATAGTTAAAAAATCCGTCACTGATATAACTATTAATTAATCTTATTCGGATTCCTTATCATAAATGATAATATAAAAAAGAAGATGTGGTATGATTGCCAATGAGACAACTATCCACAAAAGACCAAAATGACACAGACATTAACAACTATAGGTCACCGTACGGCCTTCAACAGTGAACAAAGCCCATACCGCATAGTCAGTTATAATAGGCCCCGATTAGACAATGTAAAACAATTCAAACGAGAAAACTAACGGCCTTATTTATGTAAAAAAAAATGAACAAAAAACAAATATGTAACACATAAACAAACGACAACCACTGAATTACAGGCTCCTGACTTGGGACAGGCACATACATAAATAATGTGGCTGGGTTAAACATGTTAGCGGGATCCCAACCCTCCCCTAACCTGGGACAGTGATATAACAGTACAACATATTAAAGAACGAACTATAAAAATCAGTTGAAAAAGGCTTAACTCATCAGATGGACAAAAATACAAGTGGACGTGGCCGGGTACCTATACATCCCGACACAAAAAGACGCAATGAACAGATCTGAGAGTACTCGCAGTTATCTGACAGCTAGTTCAAAGCCACTAACAACTAATAAAAAAATCATGCATCTAAGACTAAACTATCAATCCGTACACATCCAACATCCAATGGATTTAGTGTAAAGACGTCATAAACAGCCAGAGAAAAACATGACCTTGTGCAATGCCAAGTTACAGGTATCGACAGATTGTAGATCCATGAATATGTATATGTATATAACATACTAGTAATATTTAGTTAGCTTTTAATTTACTGATAACAAAATCAATATTTATACCAATAAAAACAATATTCAATGATCTTATTACAGTGATAAATAGGTAACCTTTTAGAATAAGTTTATTTAAAGGAGCGACAAGTTTACATGGATCATTTCTAAATTTCCGGGCACGTACAATCAAACTTCAAAACCAAATCTTTATATCTATGGAAAAATTTAGTAAAGGTTTTAAGTAATTTATGGTAACGATATCCCTGGTTTAATAATTTACCAGTAATACATAGGTTGCGTTCGTTAAAATCAAAAACGTCACAACAGACACGGGCATAGCGAACAAGTTGTGAAATATAAACACCGTAAGATGGTGTCAAAGGAACATCACCATCTAAAAATGGAAAATTAACAATAGGGAACGAAAAATCGTCTCTTTTGTCGTAAATTTTAGTGTGGAGTTTCCCGTTTAATGACTGTATTGTGTACCGTCTATTTCGAATTTTAGTAAAAATCTTTTATGGGGTTACTTTATATAAGATACGGACTTGAACATTGCATTATACGGGGGCACCCATCAGGTATTTCCAACACCTCCTAAACCAATCATTAAAGTTTTCTGAAACTGCTCCATTTTTACTCGATTAATGCATTATGGACCTTCTAGTTCTGTAAACTTACCAAAATTATATCACATGAATTAACCCCCTACGCAAAGCTGTCTTTATCCATTTTTTGTTATTTTAAAAGAGACAAGCTTGATTTATGTTATCATCAATTGGTCAACGGAGGACGGTGTAAATAATCTTTAAAAATGTAATAGCTATAAACAGATAACTGTAACGATACACTATTACAAAGTCCACCAGCGAATGATGTATTTCTTTTTAGGCATTTGATTTTAGATAAGACTGATGGAACAAAAATACAGTTATTTTGCCATCTAAAAAATTCATCAGAAATATATTTGTATTGTCTAATGAAAGTAATTACACGTTATAGTTCCCTGGATAGTTCATAATATCACATATACACGTATATACCTTCAAATTGCTGTTGTTTTTTCTTCAAAATCACGACTGGTCATACAGTCAAAAAATCTGAAATCGCTTCTAGAATACAGTCAGTTCTAGACTGATCGTACAGTAATTGATTTTGGGATCCTCAAGGAAAACATATTTTTTTATGGGAAATACGAATATTCTACTTAAATACGAGAAGAATATTGAAACAGTATATATTTAACTGTAAACTGATGCAAATATTTGCAATAAAAGATTATTTGCTTTGTACTACGAGAGCAAAATTGTCCATCGATTTCACTTTTTTCTACCAAGTTGATGTGATGCACACGTATATTTTATATTCTAATGCATGTTTTTGTTACAGTAACTCATATTTATGATGCTATATATACCTTGAAGATATTCAAAGCACTTTGTAGATATAGGAGTAAACAAATGATGAGAAAAAGTTACCGTAGGCAAAACCGTCCTGTTAGCCAGTTGGAAATCATCGCTTCGAAAATCGCGACTTCCGGATAGCGTACAGAATAGTATCTACACTGTGTTAGATAAAGGGTTTTCTAAATTATGACAATGTATGATATGGTCTCAAAATAGATAATGAAACTGCTAGCATTAACTTCTTTATGTAAGTTTGCAGTAAAACATTTTAGTCTCTTTTACTAAGAACTTTGTTAAACATTAAAGGGGCACTAGCTGCGAGATATATAAAAAATCAAAAATATGATTTCTTTTTGTTCAATCATTAATTAAAGTGTAATGACTTAATCCACTTCGTCCAAAGTGGGACATAGGGCGACTACAGTTTCTCTCCATTTCTTCCTGTCCATGGCTGTTAGTTTTGTTTCTTTCCAGGTCATCCCGACTTTACTCAGCTCGGTTGTTAGTCCCCTGCGCCAGGTGTTTTTTTGGATTCCCCTTTTTCGATGTCCTTGGGGTTCCATTCTAGGGCTTGCTTGTTAATGTTTGTGTCTTTTTTTCTGAGGGTATGCCCGATCCACTTCTACTTTCTTGTTCTTATTGTCTGAGTTGTTGGCTGTTGTTTGGTTCTTCTCCATAACTCATTGTTGGATATTTTGTTTGGCCATCTGATGTTGAGGATGTTTCTCAAGCATTTATTGACAAAAGTTTGGATATATTTGATGGATGCAGCTGTTTCTCTCCTGGTTTCTGATCCGTATTAGAGTACAGATTTGACATTGGTGGTAAATATCCTTAACTTTGTGCTAGTTCTTAAAGCATAACTCCTCCAAACAGGTTTAAGCATGGAAAATACCTGTTGTGCTTTCTTTTTTCTTGTCGATATTTCTTCGTCTGTGCCTCCTGTTGTACTGACAAAACTTCCAAGGTAGGTGAATTGTTTTACATTTTCAACAGTAGAGTCGACGATCTTAAGACAATTTTGCTGTTTTGTATTTAGCCTCATTGGTTTATTTTTCTGTGCGTTGATGTATAGGCCTGTTTGTTTTGCTACTGTTTCAAGACTTTTGGTCTGATACTGTGCATCTTGAAAAGGATGGGATAGTGCACAAATGTCATCAGCAAATTCAAGGTCTTCAAGACGTGTTGTGAGAGCCCATCCAATGCCTTTCGGATCTTTGTAGGCTGATTTACCAACCCAGTCAACTACTATTAGCAAAAGGAGAGAAGAGAGAATACAACCTTGACGAACTCCTGTTGTAACAGGGAATGATTCGTTCATAGTTCCACAGTGTATAACTTGACAGGAAAATTGTCCGTATAGCAGTTTTATCATTTTGATGATCTTTTGTCAAATTTCATAGTGTCCCAGAATGTCCCAGAGGACCTCATGGTCAATGCTATCAAAAGCTCTCTGGAAATCCACAAAAATTAGGTAGAGTGTCGTCTGCCATTCTATTGTCTGTACGATTATTATTCTCAATACGGCTATTTGGTCTACACATGATCTTTTTGTCTAAAGCTAGCTTGTTCATCTCTTAGTATCTTGTCGACTTCATTTGTCATTCATCTCAGAGGATGGTGCAGTTTACTAGGTATGGGCAATAAAATGATACCTCTCCAGTTGCTGCAAAGCGACTTGTTACCTTTTTGTGGGATTTTTACTGAAAGACCTTTACCCAATCATCTGGTATTTCTTCTTTTTCCCAGATCTTATTAAGAAGTTGTAATAGGCTAAGGACTGATGTATCATCCAAGACTTTATAGCTTCTGGTGGTATGTTATCAATGCCGCCTGCTTTTCTATTTTTTAGACTTTTGATAGCTTTGGTAACTTCAATTTTTGTTACTTTGCTGGTTTTGATGTTTAATATTGGACCATTTTGTAATTAGGTGATCTGTAGGTGGGGACCGGTTAAGAACCTGCTCGAAATGTTCTTTCCACCTTTTAAAATGATCTTCCAGTTTGGCGAGGGTATTGTTGTCATTATCTTTGATTGGTGTATTTGAAGTTGGTGGTTTACCACTTAATTGCTTTGTAATGTTGTATAGGGTTTTGATGTCTCCCTTGTTACAGGCGGCTTCGGCTTCTTTTGCTAGTTGTTCTACAAAGTTCCTTTTATCTTGTTTGCAGCTTTTCTTCACCTCTTTATCTTTATTGCTATACTGTTCTTGTGTCTGTTTTTTCTGCTGTCTAGTTATAGCAGTTAGAACTTTTTCTTTCACTTGTCGTCTTTCGTTGACAATTTTCCAGGTATTTTCTGACATCCATTGCTTGCGGTTTTGTTGGAGATAGCCGACAGTTTCTTCACATGCTAGAACAATAGAATCTCTGGTCATTTCCCATTCTGTTTTGATGCTAGTTTTGTTATCGTGTAGATTTTTAAGTACACTAAATTTGTTTTGTAGCAGAATGTGGTAGTCTTGAACAACTTTAGGGTCTTTGAATAGATCAACATTAAATTTCTTCTAGATTTTGCTTTTTTTGTTCAAAGTAGTTTAAGTTGTATCTTTGCAATGATTTGATGGTGATCTGATGCTATATCGGCCCCTCTCTTGTTTCGCACATCTTGTAGAGATGATATAGCAATATGGTCTATCTGATTTTCTGTCACTCCATTTGGCGAAACCCAAGTAACTTTGTGGCAGTGTTTATGGGGGAAGAGTACCACCTATTACTAGACTGTTTACAGCACAGAAATCAGCAAAGATTTCACCGTTTTCATTCATTTCACCGATTCCATTTGGTCCCATTTCACTTTCTCTCCCTGTCCTGTCCTTATCCACTTGTGCATTGAGGTCTCCAATAATCATGAGGATGTCTCGTTTTGGCACAGAATTTACAGTGGTTTGCAGAGAGTTGTAAAAGTCATCTTTCTCTTCTTCATCTGCATTATTTGTTGGTGAGTAAACCTGGATTATGGTTGTTTTTTGAAATTTTGTGTCAAACCTGGCAGTGATTATTCTAGATGACACAGGAATCCATTCTAAGAGAGACTGCTTTGCCTTTTTAGTAAGCATGAATACAACACTTTTATCATGAGTTTTAGTGGCGTTTGTGTTACCCGAGTAGATGATGGTATGACCAGTGTTTAACGTTGTCATGCCAGATGTATTCCATCTTACTTCACTGAGTAATAAAATTTCAATACTGTATCTGTCCATTTCTTTGGCTGTCTGCAAGCTCTTCCGCTTTGATAAAGTGTTCGTACATTCCAAGTCCCAATTTTGGTTGGATACTTAGGTGAGAACAACTTCATCGACCTTCGCGTCATATGTTGTCCTCGTGGTTTTGTTTTTGTGTTTACCTCTATCTCAAGCCGTTGACAAGTAAGAGGGTTTTCTTCTGTAGTCGTTTCTGTAACGTAATATTTTTTACAAGTTAGGGGTGTTGGCCCTAAGCTAAACCTAATTCAAGTGTAATAGTGAAATAACAATTTCCTTTTATCAGCTAAAATGGTTCAATTTTGTCAAATTAAAGTCATAAGAAACCTCAAATGAAAAAAAAATATGCATATGTTTTTTTATAACTAAATGGATAGTTTTCACTATACAACTTATGTACATATACTTTTTTTCTGAGGAAAATTCTTCAATTTGTCCACATTTAGAAGAAGTTTACTTATTTTTAATTGCTTGCTTCCAGGAAGCAATTCGCCGACATATTTTCCGTATGCATAGTGACCTGAGCGTAACCCTCCTCGTAAAAATCCGGTGATCGCAATACGCATGGATCTGTTATTAAAATAAACAATCATCTGATTGTACATGTTAAACACGTGCTCAATGCCCATGCTTTTTGTTATTTGTTTACTTTAAGGTGACAATCGGTAAACTTCGGCTTTAAAACACGGCATTTAATGAGCAGCCATATTTGTTAAAATATAACAGACAGAGAGAAAAAAAATTGACGATTATACGATATATTTGCGTAAAAAATGAAAAAATCGTGCACAGAGGACTAAGTTTATGATATATACATGCATTGGTTCAAGAATTGGATAGACATTATTTTTCACCACTCACTCGTTTCATATGACTTTAAGCTAATAAACATTGATAATGAATTATTCACTTGCAAGTGAATAATTCGACCCCATTAAATCCGTATTCATGTGAACTCCAATTTAACCCCTTAGAAAGAGATAGAATAACGCATGCATTGTCCGTTTACTGGTATTTAAAGGAAAATAATGTCAACATTGAAAGTGAAACAAAGGTAAATAATTTGATTAACTGATTCGATCCACACAAAATTATCCTTTTAAAGGTAAAAACGACGATAATCATATTTTTTTAATCTATAATACAAAATTTAACAGACCTATAAAAATCTTATTGCACGAGTTGTAAATCTATTTATATCTATGTTTATGTTTACATCGCTTATATGGTCATAGAAGGTCAACTCGATTGTTAATTATCTTGGCTAAAACTCTCACGCAACGAAGCTAAATCTTATTGAGACCATGTCCTATAAATTGTTTATTTTATAGTTTTGATAGTTTGTAAAATGTTTTACATTGTTATAAATAAAATATGAGAATTGAGTCAAATCGGTGAACATAAATTTGGCAGCTAGTGCCCCTTTAAGAAATAAAAGTTTTAATAGGATTCATTATTGAAAGAAAACTAATTTCCAATATAATATATACATGTGAAAATTAGTCGTAATACACTCACGTCATATGTTGTAAATGTTAAATTATTTAGAATTACGTACCTCACGTTTTGTTCTTTTGAAATTCTTTTGAAAATGCCAGTAATCAACTTAAAATGGCTGTAATTGATCAAGCCCTATTCCACAATTACGTACGCCCTTTACCTGTATATTTTACCAGCCTACAGTTTTAAGTAATCAGGGGTTTTCATTAGGATTTAATTCGCATATCGTAAGCGGACATGTAATGCCTGTGTACACAGCAAGTGTTTTGACCTTGTGAGTGTCATTTCAGGTGACAATAAAAGAAAAAAATTGGGGCTTGGTAATATCTTGATTTACTACTTTTACTAATGTCTGCAAAAGATTAAGCTATAGACTCTTATTTAAATGGGGATCTTTCGGTAAAAATGTGTCAGTTAACCATAATTCCGCAAAAACAGAGCAATGTAGCAAGTTAACATGTATGGACATCTGTATCTGCTTCTTTGATGTTAAACTTGAAAATGGTCGAAAAAGGACAAGTCCCTTAAGAACATGTATAATCTTCGATTGACTTCCACTAGAAAGCATGGCTTATGTTAGATAACATATGGAACATTTCTACTCAAGGCTAGATATCCACAATCGTATTGGGCAGATATTGACATGGAGCTCTTGGTACTGTGCGTCACTAAATCTTAGAAAAATGTGCAATCATGCATGGTTGGTACTAATCTTTCTGATTGGGTTTAAGTGTTCACAATACTAAACCTGTAAAAATCCAACGATTCTATGCACCATGCAAGGATTCAGGAGGTGTGTTTATGGGGCAGCATGTAAATTGACACATGAATTTATTATATACTCTGAAAACACCCTTTTAGGACATGCAAAATAGAATAAAGTTATTTTAGTCTAGTTTTTTTTCACTTTAAAATATAACATAGTCTTTCAGGCAGAACATCGTCTCGGTAAAATAAATAGCAAAGCTGATTCGTATCCCGTTTTAATTTTCAATGGTTAGAAACCTTTGCCCAGACGCAAAAACAGTACATCTATTCCAGTTCACCGTTCGACGATTAAAAAACAGAATAATTTCCCCTTCCCAACTCTTCTTTGGCACAAAAACAAATCTGGAAAACCTAAAATACGGCAGTTTCCGCTCAACATAGAACTTACAAGATATTTGGCCAGCACCACTTTGACAGCAATTTCATTTTTATTATGTTATTTTATTCGGATTATTGAGACAAAAAATTCTTATTCTGTTCTCCATATCAGGTTTAGGTAACAAATAAATCCAATGCAAAGCTACATTTCATTTTGATTTTGAATGATAAAAAAAATACAAGGAGGTGTTTGTTTAATAGAAAATCAAAACATACAAAATAATTACACACATGCGCGTTAATACAGCCTAGGTCGGATCGTTGTGTCATGGTAGCCTTGAGTATAGGAGGTGATTGGATCAATTCAAAGCCATGTCTAAAGACTGGACAAATGGTTTATGTTCATTCTCCTCTAAGCACACGTCATTTAAAAGTAAGAAAAAGTCTTGTAAGTATGTAAGTAAATATTTTTATTGAAATAAAGTCCAGACATTGGACTATCATCAAATGAACAAAACATGCATTTGTTTAAACAATTGAACAAAATTATTAAGGTTTATTACTCCTTCTGTAGCAATTTTTGTACGAATATTTCAAACTTCAATTGTATCAAAACTACACATATGATGAATAATAGAGATAGACCGTTTTGTACATATACCAAGGGGAAACTTGATGCTAAGCATTATAATTTATTGTTTCATTACATTTAATAGAAAAAGAGTACTTTGTGGCAAATAAACCAAGATTTTTATAGAAAATCCACAACCTTTCATACAGAGATCTTTGTTATAAAATTTGAAACATAGGTTACTCACTTGCTTTTCTATGATGTGCTAGTGTTTATTTTTTACAAAAAGTTCTAAGCAACCTGTAAATTCCAAAATACCTCGTGCTTAGTCACTAAAGTCGAGCGCACCCTAAAAGGTGTACTTGATTTGGTCCATATTTTAATTTGTTTTAACCAATAGCTACATTAATAAACCCGTTTTAAGGAAATCAATGCTAGCACTGCATGCAATAATCTTATACCTATCAGTCATGAAATTCCCAAATATGAGAAGGATAAATGCTGTGGATTTTCTTTAAAATTTCCATATATTTAGCATTGAATCAACACAATTGAACAAAATTATTAAACAACAATATATTGAACAGAACAATTGACACTGATTCTACGGCTGAGTATGCACGGAGTCAGAGTAGTATGGCAAAGTACGGTGACATGTCGTTTCTTTTTTTTTATTCCTTAATTTTAAAAACCATAGTTTATTGAAAGCAGTCAATTTCATGCATTTAATTGTGAAATTAACAACACACTTATCATTTCAAATTCACTATGAATTTAATATGAAAAGGCCTGCGCTAATCAAGGATTTTCGAATCTCAGATAGGCAAACATTTCTCTTAATATTTAAAAAAAAATAATTAAATAATTGTTATTTAACAAAGCTTTGTCGGTATCACAAATTTTTGAACTACAAATATAAAACTTTAAATCAAATAGCAAGGCTGGTTTTGTGCTATGAAGCGGGTCACAAATCAAACGCAGCTAACATTCAACTTTCTAAATGTTCAATAAGAGAATATTCCTATTTATCATTTTTTGACTGTTTATGTTATTAAAGTCTCCTTGATTTTGTCCCAAAATACAACATTGCCTTGTTCATCGTTAGGATATTCAATATAAGATTGTTTTTGAACTAGTTCTAACATCACCAGAGGCAGTTCCTTTGGACGAATCTGTTCACGAAATACCAGAAATAAAATGTTTTGACCTCCTCTTGAGTAAATGCTCTCCATTCTAGCCATATTAAATTCAAACATACAATAATACGAATCAAGAAAGGATCTTGTTATTATGCAAACAGTTTTCTTACTTTCGTGTATTGCATTTGTAATATTTTGTGTAATGTCTTCTCCCGGAAGGAAATCTCTTTGATGAATGCATAACTTCAGAATCTCCTTTTGTTCGAGGTTTGGAATAATGTCTTTAAGTAAGAATTCCTGTTCCTCGTCGGAATAGGAAATGAAAGCATCAAATGTATAGTGACCATCGTCCAGAATCGGCCTATATTGCTTATATTTACTTCTGGTCATATGGTATATGTATCGCAGTCTCCATCGATATCGATATGCTAATCCACCGACCAGAACGACGCAGGACAAAGCAATGCCTGATGTAATACATGCAATCAAAACGGTATATGAAGTACATTCTTTTTCAAGCTGCAAAACAATTGGTCTTAATGGAAATATTGTTATTACAGAATTATTCATCCAATTACATCTGTATGTGTCAATGCCAATAAAGATATAACGATTTTCAAGCATCCACTGAATAAAGGGGAAGGTATTGCAACCACATTGTAAGTTATTTTTAGAAAGATCGATTTTGAGACTGGAGCTCTTTGCAATGTTCGATATGGCATTCCTCGACTCTTCGGAGAATGCTAGTATTTTGTTGTGTGAAAGGTTTAACATTTCCAATGACCGTAGTGTAGAGAAATCAAACGAGATGTCCGTTAATATATTGTAACTAAGGTTTATTGTTTTAAGCTTCGGATGATCATGAAATATTGTAAAATGTAGTTTGTGTATTACATTAAACGATAAATCGACATATTCAAGCCGTTTGGATGACTGTTTTGAATATCTATTTGAAGCTAAAAATTTACCAAGACCATTATTTTGTAATTTCAGTTGCATTAAATTTGGCATTTCGAACTGGAATTTGTTCAAATTGTTGTATGATAAATCAAAAATTTCAAGTGTTGGTGGTAGAGGATATTTCACTATAACATAAACAAAACTGTTGCCTCCCATTTGTAATTCTTTAATACCAGATTGTTTTAAACAATTAAAAAAATCATCCCATGCCAAACTAACTGTGTCTCTTAATGTACGAGTCATAATCAGTTTCTGAATCGGTGTAGATCGGAAATTTTCTACAATTGTAGATATATCATATATATCGAAATTAATATGTGAAATGTTGAGTACTTTTAACTGTTTTTGGTCCTGAAAACTGCCGTCATGTACCTCTGATATGCTACACCTAGATATATCAATGAATTGCAAATATTTCATGTTCTCAAATGTGTATGAAGACAAATAAGTGAAATCGCAGTAGCCTGTTCTAAATGATTTCAGATTTGTTAAGTTGGAAAACCCTTTATCTATATTTGGGCAATCTGGTGATTCGTCAACATCTATTTCCAGCTTTTCTAATTGTTTAAGGTTAGTGATAACATTTGTACAAGCCAAAAATCCGTCCCTGTCATTATATTTTGCATTCAAATGTCGTAACGACTTCAGAGGTCCAAAAACTCCTAAAGGAAATGATTTCCACTTTAACGATAAGTTGTTGTGTTCTAGTTTCAGCTTCTGTAGATTCGAAAGTCCAGTAAATGAACCAAGTTCCAACCGCTTTAGTTTATTCCAAGATAAATCCAACTCTAACAGGTGCTTAAGATTCTTAAATCTACCATTTGATAATAAAATTATCCGATTGTACTTCAGGTTCAGAACATTAACAGTCGATGGCAGACTCGGTACTGATGTTAAATTGGTATATGAACAGTTAACGTATTGCAAATCCGCTTTGATATAACAAAGACATCGTCGATCAAAAACACAATGTATTGATGTCGTATTTTTGACAAATAGAATAGTAATAGTTAGTAGTATACAGAAAAATAATATGTTTACCATTATGCAACGGGAGAATTTTAACTCAACTGGGATCACAACAGCATTGAATTCTACAGAAACGGTGAACTTTAAAAGTTTTAGGCCAGACAATTTGACGCTAAAACAAAATTGTTCAAATTGTCACGGTCTGCAATGATAGTGGTCAGCCTCTTACTGCAACAATGACAAGTTGTGGAATATCGCAATGATATCAGGTCTCACTTACGTCATTTGCATACACTGTATTAACCTGTATATAAAGAGAACACTATTGGTTATACAATTGAAAATATTTGTTATTACGTTGACAAACATTAATACTCTTGCTGTCCTTTGGGACATCGACACACATAATCGTGAAAATATAAGTTATCATGATTATGACGTTCAAGTATTGCGATTGTAGCGTGGTGAAGAATCTTATCAAAATGACATCTGCAAACTGCATGTTGCTCAATATTGCAATTCCATACAATATTTAAACAACACAGATTGTTAATTTCATACTATGACTGGAATATTAAATTCGTTCTTTAAATATTTTTATTTTTTTTTATTAGTCTCGAAAATTATTGTGCAGCTACTTCTTAACAATGCTCTCAAAAAGCGAATTATTTATCTAAATTTGACATTTCTGATAGTTCTTTATTTCCGTAAACTCATAGAAACCAGGCTTAGTATTTAGAACGTCAGACAGGCGTTTCGTCTATAAAAGAGTCATATACCAGTGATGCTTGTATAAAAAAATGTGTAAGGCAACATAAAGAACATGTTACAAATACCATTAACAATAACTGTTCATATACCAATTTAACATCAGTACCGAGTCTGCCATCGTCCGTCGTCGTCCGGCGTCGTCCGTCGTCGTTAACTTTTACAAAAATCTTCTTCTCTAAAACTACAGGGCCAAATTTAACCAAACTTGGCCATAATCATCATTGGGGTGTCTAGTTTAAAAAATGTGTCCGGTGAACCGGCCAACCAACCAAGATGGCCGCCATGGCTAAAAATAGAACATATGGGGTAAAATGCAGTTTTTGACTTATAACTCAAAAACCAAAGCATTTAGAGCAAATCTGACAAAGGGGTAAAATTGTTTATCAGGTAAAGATCTATCTGCCCTGAAATTTTCAGATGAATCGGACAACCCGTTGTTAGGTTGCTGCCCCTGAATTGGTAATTTTAAGGAAATTTTGCTGTTTTTGGTTATTATCTTGAATATTATTATAGATAGAGATAAACTGTAAACAGCAATAATGTTCAACAAAATAAAATCTACAAATAAGTCAACATGACCAAAATTGTCAGTTGACCCATTAAGGAGTTTTTTGCCCTTTAAAAAAAGGCTTTATAGTTACTTTTTAACTATTTTCTACAAATAAGTCAACATGACCAAAATGGTCAGTTGACCCCTTTAGGAGTTATTGCCCTTTATAGTCAATTATTAACCATTTTTCGTAAATCTTAGTAATCTTTTAGAAAAATATTCTCCTCTGAAACTACTGGGCCGAATTAAACCAAACTTGGCCATAATCATCATTAGGGTATCTAGTTTAAAAAATGTGTCCGGTAACTCGGCCAACCAACCAAGATGGCCGCCATGGCTAAAAATAGAACATAGGGGTAAAATGCAGTTTTGGCTTATAACTCAAAAACCAAAGCATTTAGAGCAAATCTGACCGGAAGTGAAATTGTTTATCAGGTAAAGATCTATCTGCCCTGGAATTTTCAGATGAATCGGATAACCAATTGTTAGGTTTGCCCCTGAATTGTTAATTTTAAGGAAATTTTGCTGTTTTTGGTTATTACCTTCAATACTATAATAGATAGAGATAAACTGTAAACAGCAATAATGTACAGCAAAGTAAGACCTAAAAATAAGTAAACTAGACCAAAATGGTCAATTGACCCCCTAAGGAGTTATTGCTCTTCGATTTCATAGTCAATTTTTAACAATTTTCATAAAATTTGTAGATTTTCACCAAAACACAATTTTGTCATGAATCCATCTGTGTCCTTTGTTGACCAAGGTGAGCGACACAGGCTCTTTAGAGCCTCTAGTTTATATATCAAGAACTTATTAAAGATTATCAGGTTTGTTAATTTGGAACGCGCGTTTCGTCTACAAAAGCCTTTTCGGTATGCTAGAATCAGTTAGAATGTCGATTTTGTTTTAAAGGGCACTTCACTTTACCTTAAATAAGGGATTTTGATTCACATTTCCCTGGAACGAAAGGCCCTTCCACAATACACCTAGTCATATACGCCGTGAAAACATGATTGAACGTTTCTCTTCGAAGGCATCTCTAACACCTCAGATTCAATTATGATGCATGAAAATTCTTTCCTCTTTTTTTTCATATTTTTTACTTTTCTTTAGAACTCAAATGGCACTTACTACATTTTTATTTTTACTTGTTTTTATTAAATGTTAAACTTGGTAAAACAATTGTACGTATCAAGGGACAATATATAAATCATAAATCAGAGAGTTAATTGGGATCAAACAATACCACGATTAATTAAAATCAAAAATCAATGAAAAAAAAACAGCTTACTCCAAACATGTGGCAAGATCTCAGTTTCATTGGTACAACTTCGGCGATAAGTCGGAGTCGGTATTGAGCGAAAAAATGACATTTCCTCTTCTTATGTTCGGAGATTTGTTCAAATCAGAGACATACACTATAATATATACAATATTGTATCATATGTCTCTGTTTAAATAAATATAAAATTTGATAATATTTTGTTCAAATAGTCAAAATTTTAAGTTGGGATTCATAGAAAAATATCACATGAATTCATTGTTGTTGGTGTTTTTTTTTTTTTTTTTGTGGGCTTTTTATCAATTGAATGTTCTATATAATGTATTAATATTGTATTTTGTTCATGTGAGATTATTCTTACTAAGAATAAGAATAACTTACTGTGTAGTTTAAGTAAATGTCTCTTGATGAGGTCAAGGATGTATGTAACTCTAATTACAAATGTTTGGCGAAATTTACATTACTTCCTCAGTTTAAGTTTACAAAATACGACGTATGTTTTAACACAAAAACGTCAAATTATCAGTTTTCTTTTTCAACAATACATGTAGGACAAGTGTTTTTGTTTGCTTTCTTGTAAAGAAAAAAAGTAAGTTACTTAAATGACAATAAATAAGGAAATATTTTCTTACTGGTTATTTTTATATGTTTTTCATAATAAGAAAACCTTAACCGTAATTGGTAACAATTACCTTCGAAAGTGTTTTTTTGCAAGTATTTGTTTATAAATCACAGTCAACGGGCCGTTTGAACATTTCTGTCGTGTAACCCTTAAACATTATTGTACAGTCGACAGTTTTTAAAAGAACTATAAGTATTAAAATTCATTTTCACAGATTTGACCTTACTTTTCAGATTTGGTTTATAACCTACTAAAGAAGAAGAAGATATTTTATTTCCAATCAAGGGTCCCAAAGGGCATAAACATAATGTTCTTCTAATAAAATCCAATATCAAATAACAAGAAGTCAAAAATATACAACAAAAAAGGGCATGTGCTAGTTATAATGTATCTTTCAGCAGTAACTTAGTGCGTATTCCGGTTGTAGACTTAATTCCATCTAATTACCAATTGGAATGATGCTCCGAAGACCACCGATTAGCATATAAAATCATTGTAACAAAAATTGGATTTTTTCCTTTGATATTTTAATGAAATAATTTGCTTAAAAACTGTATTGAGGGAAAACTATGGTATATATCTGAAATTTGATGTTATACCATACTTTGCTAATTAAATATGCAACACAACGAGAATCCAAAGAGGAAAGAAGGCGGAGCTTAGCTATGGTATAACATATTCATTTTCATATTATTCCACGGCTGAAGCTCCACCGTTTTTCTGAAAGGTATCCGCCTCTGAAATATTTAGGAAACTGAAAAACGTAAAAGGTAAAGATCTTCATTTGTTACCTTATTTTTTTTTAAATTATTAAAAGTTTCTTCTTTCAGTTCTGAAAAAAATAAAATGTAATACTACAATGTAGTACCATTTCCTTTGCAAAAATGCAATTAAATATCGATTCAAAAAAAGGGGGGTAATTATAGAAAAGGAATAAATATCAGCTACAAACATTTTTGAAAAGACACGACTCTTTTTGCGATCAAAAAGGGGGAGTTCACTATCTACGAGCCCTGGATCCGTATCTGTTCAGTGTTTATCATTAGAATTGTGTTTTAATAAATAATAGAATTAATAAAATAACGGCTGATTGGTGAAAAAATTGTGGGTTTGATGATAAAAGCACCAAATTTGGCATGGTAGTAGTTCTGGGTATTTCAAAACATATTAGCTATGGCCGCCACAAAATATCAAAATCTGCAAATATAACTTATATAAGGTCAGTTTCAGGTCCAAATTTGGCATGACAGTAGTGAGAGGTGTTTCAAAAAGTAAAGACTATGAATACATCTTGCAATTTTTATGGCTGATTTTCCCCAAGATGGCCGCCATAAAAACTCAAAATCAGCAAATATCACTTATACATGCTGAAATTTGGGATGTGGGTATTCCTGGATGATTGATACAATGATATCTATGGACAAAATTGATATTTCAAAATGGCGACTTTTTCCAAAATGGCCGCCATATGATATCAAAATCAACACATATACATTATATATAGTTACAAACAGTTTTGCTTTGACGTGCCATTAGTAACACTAAGTGTCATTTGCTACATGCCACATTTTTATACTTAAGAAACTTATTAGAAACATCGCGAAATTACAACGTTCTGGTTACCAACGTCGCGAAAACAACACGAACATTTTTGAAAACGTTATTATCTGCCCCTGCTACTGTATCGTATTCCCTGAAGAAATTATAGAAAATTGTAACTTCGGTACCCGTCTTGCTTAAATGTAGCCGACATCGAGGAATGACGTGTAGATACTGGCGCTTTTTTCAATATCTAAACTAGAATGAAAACTTCTCGAATCAAACAGCTCCTTTATGATTAGGTGGGAGAGGACATAGTAATAATCTTAACATAATTGCAGTAATATGATGGCATTGCAAGGCAGCTACTTCTTCTAGTCAAATATTATTTTGGTGATGCAATTAAACAGGGCAACTACAACATTTGTGTAGGACTACAATACATGAATAAGCTGCACATAAAGACAGTTCAAAAAGACATAATGTAGGCATGATGTCGCTTATGAACTAGTATGATCCAATCATTCGTTTATCTAAAGTGACTGTACTAGAAGATTCCATCTATTCAGTACTGAATATGTTGATCCTTTCACGAATGCTGATGGTTTTACAAAGACAGCCATGAACAATATTGAAAACAACTGGAGTTCAATTACCGCTAAAAAATTGTAATTTAGGTAATTATTTCAATATTTCGCAATGTCTTTTCCCACAGTCATTAAAACATTACTTGATTATCTTTTGGGCAAATATTCAGACGCACTCAAATTATTCCATTGAAACAACTACTATGCTATCCATTTCACAGTTTCTGTTTTAGTCTTCTATAGTACTACAATCAACTCGACTAGAACCATCTTTTAATGACTTTTTTGTATATAACCCTGTCACAACTGGATCAAGAACCAGTAAAGGAGGTACTACATGACAAAATGTGCAGTTTACAATGGTTGTTCATGTATGATCCAATTATTCATTTATATTCAGCATGTTCAGTGACTGAACTAGAAGATTCCATCTATTCAATATTGAATATGTGTAACCTGTCGCGAACGCTGGTGGTTTTACAACACCAGCCATGGACAATATTGCCAACAACTACGACTTAATATTCGTTACACACATGTAGGACAAACACTGCCTTATTTCAGCATTTTGTGTGTCTAACTTGGATAATTCATCTTAACCAAATGGTTCCAAATGTTTGCATTTCTCTTATATTCTCTGATACTTTGACCAGTATATAAGGTGCTAGCACAACTGATCGTACTATGGCTATGACATATTAACAAGTAAAATTGATATAGACTAAGAAATATCCTAGCACTTACCAAATATAACAATGCGTTTCATACTTACATCTAGTAAAACTGTTTATGGATAGCACTCTGTCAATTGTGTTGCCGGAAAAATATGTATGCTAATTTGGTAAAACTAGTCATTTGTGCAACTCTCTCTATACAAGGTATATATACACAAGTCAACAAAATGATAACAAATATGGGTGGAAGCAGATGACAATGAAAATATTAAGTATGTCTTGACATCATTCCACGCATTAAAGTCAAGAAAAATGGCCATCCAAATTGAATAATGTTTTAGGGGAGATCAAATATGTCACTCACTACGAATCGACATTCTCTAAATACAATCCAGCAATGTGTCAATTGTTTTCCTTGACATGTATCAATTATTACTTGTGATCAATCTTTCTTTGTTGGTGCTGATGCATGGTGAATATTTTGCTTTAGATTTATATATATATAGTAATAGCATTATTGAGAAGCTTATGTGATTGGCTAGAACGCTGTTATTGAACATAGTTTTTCGTGAACAGCAGATTCTTTTCACAGGCTCTCATGCATCATGAACAATATATATACATGAATTTACAGCATGTTTACTTCTCATTCTTATACGAAGATCCTAAAATAATATTAACTGAGGAACGAAACAGTGGTAAACTATGTAAAAGTCAAAAAAAGAATTAATTAGGATAAATTGAGTCCACGTAACCTCTACCTACTGATTTGTAGACATTTTTATGTTAGAAGGTTAAGATAATGTTCCTTCTCATGTATAAAGCTGTTATAATGCTGATTATTTTGTGGTTCTTAGCATTTTCAAATCCCACTATTATAGTGTCTATGTGCTATAGTATGTGATGTACCAGTAACTATACAGTTCTAGTGTTGTAAACATGATTTGAAAATGGTCTATGTAGATCAAGCAATGAGTAGAATTAAACACTTAATATTAATAAGGCTGGGCTATTGTATTGAATTTTATAAATAATATCGCACAAATACAGCACATAAATAGGAAGTCTTTTACAGAAATGGATATATACCTTTTTGGATACTTATCGCAAAGGTATCAGCATTTTGTATGAATGCGTACAATATGGTTGAAAGATACTCTAGAGCAGATAAAAATGTGGGAGTATTATGATTTTATGTACATTTCTTTTTCAAATGTGGTGAAGAGTTGTGAAAAGACTAAATGGGCTGTACTTGGTACACATTTTTAAAACTGCTGTGAAAATATGTTGTTGTTTAAATGTTAAAGAAGATGAGGAAGAAACCATGAGCAACATGAACCCTCTCATAAAACAGGGGATAATCTCAGGTGATCAAGGAGGATCAGCAGGTGCTATTGGTTAATAGCTTGATGAGTCATATCCAGTATAATCAAATTAAAAACATGTTGGTATATGTTAAGTATACCAACATCTTTTTAATTTTGTTATCTTATATATGACCAAATATGAAAGTTTGAAATGAAATCAGGTTTCCCATTTCTGTATAATAGATGATACTGCTTTAAAAACTCATTTGTTGACATCACAGATATGAAAAAATAAGGAACAAATCAAACAGCATTGACATATTTCTTGGGAAAAAGATCCTATGAATCGGACAAGGAAAGGTAGAACATGTGGTTTGGGCTTTTCTTTGATTAAAATATCGTGTAAGCCATGTATTATGGAAACACAATTCTTAGAACGTAGTATCAATTGCAAATAGCAATTCGAAGAATGAAAAGAATATCAACAGAGCCATTTTTTTTCTAGATAAATTTTAGATAAATTAATTTTTCACATTTTTGGCGGCCATTATGAAATGTCCGCCATTTAAATATTTTTTAAAGTTTAAAATACCGCCAAGACTTACTTTGAACGTTGAATAATGCTTTAAAAATATTAGATTTAAATATTATTTGCTGTAATCTAAAAATGGTAACTGAGATTTAAACTGATTGGCAGCCAGCTTGAAAATGGCCGCCATATTGGATTTTCAGGGTGGGTCCATAGCTTAAATTGACTAACATATACAGATCTATCATTGTGCAAAGTTTCATGCTTTTATCATCAAACCCACAATTCTTTTGAAAATATGCACGAATCAGCTGGACTATGAATAGTAATAACATTTTTACCTCTATGAACTTAACATAAATATAGACATGTATACAAGCGCGTAAAACCGTTTGATGATAATTATCATAGGCCTTTTTGATTTCATAGACATACTAAAGATTAAAATATATTATTTACATTTTTATCGCTGGTGTTTGAATCTTCAGTGCTTGACATAAGATGTACAGCGCTGGGCCCGTATGTATACAGCTGCTTAAGTTAAGATTTGCCTTAGTAAACACTTAAGTTAAGGAAACTCCGCCCTTTTTATCTAAGTGGTATGCATAAAAAAATTTAAACTAAGTATTTCCTAAGTAAAATCTTAGTTGTTTAAAGTCACGCCCACAAAACTTAAGTGGTATGCATATAACTCCTTATACTAAGGAAATGCCTAAGATAACACTTAAGTCTAAGGTATCTATAGAGCTTCCTTAAATTTTCAAAAATAGTTAAAATTCAATCGAAAGTATGCGTTTTTTTTGCAGAACATTAATATGTTACCTACAATTAAATTGATTAATAACTATATCAGTAATAAAATACTAAGTATTCGTTTATTTATTGCTTAATATTAACGATCATCGTAATTTTCTTCAAATCACGTATAATCAACAAATCAAGAGATAACAGTGAGTACTTAAAAACTATTTCCCATATCTCGTGTGTATACCGAAAAGTACTCAGTTTTTATACTCATGTAATTCCTGGTTCTATTTTTCTTTTGTTTACTCTGAACGTGCACGTTTTTTAATTTTTTTAAATATTTAATAGTTATCCCACGAGGGACGTGGTGTGTCAGTGTAAGATCACCCCGATGGCCGGAGTCCAGAGGGTGATCTAAAACTGACACACCAAGTCCGAATGGGATAACTAGTTTACATTCCAGTTGTTTTAGATTAGACGAAAAACCATTTACAATACATAAATCTGGTTTAGAACGCCACACAACCATTATAATATACTTTATATATTACTGTATGATGTATACCCTTTATGAACCCCCGAACACGATGAGTGGATATCAAACAATGTCAACTCGCCCCACTGGCCAATCGACCCACACTATATCGCCACTTTATAAAAAAAAATCGCCCCACACTTGTTTACCGATTCGCCCAACTTTTGAAAAAGTGTAAAATCAAATTGAACAATCAGCCTGAAAACTCACGAATTAACGAAAAGGGTTTAAACCCCACTGAATAAAGTCCTGCCAACTCGCCCAACTTATATAAAAATATCTTGCTTCCTTTAAGTATATTAAATTACTGATAATTCATATCCAGTCATCCTTGTCTAGTGGTATGTGACGTGGCTTGGTATGCTAAAGGTCTTGAGTTCGAATACTGGATTTTTTCTACGTAAATTTTGATAGATTCCGTATAATTAATTATAAGTTTTATAGTGGATTTGATATTCCCGCCAAAATGTTACAGAACAAAGGAAAGCATGCACAACAAAGAAACTCAAACTGGGGTGATCTGGTACAACACCAAGCATTTATTCTGATGATGTAGATATTTCAAGAAAAAATAAAACGTTTACGCACTTTTCTTCGATATTTCTTTATAAATATATATATAGAGAGAGAACCGATAGATATGCAAACCCTACATGTATTTTTCATTTTAGTTTTTAGATTTGAATTCCATATTTTAATTTTAATCTTAATTTCATAATCATAATATTGGTTTCAAAGGTCAATGGAACATCAAACTGTTAAAAAGACACATACAGCATAATTATTGTTTTGGAAATGCATTAAAGGAAGCTTGCTATACATAATTGCTATTGATAAATAATAAAAATACAAGAAGGCTTGAAATATAATGTATTGCATGTCTATGGCTCTCAGTTTGTTAAATCTTTCCGCTTTTTAATGTGGTTCAGATTGTGATTACGAACAAATTGTATTTTCTGTTCGTCTTTTCTATTGCCAATATGTTTTACTTATCGCTTTCCTTATCTTCCCTGATATATCTTCTATCTTCAAAAAAGGAAGTATATTTGAAAATGTACTTAAAAACATATCTCGCTATGGTAAAAGAAACTAAAGCGTTGTGTGCATATTAACGTATATAATATTTGATTAATTCGACTAATAAGCATTGTACTTACATTTACATTGGAAGAATACATTGAGATATTTTGGTTTTTCTTGACAACCTCCTTCCGATAATATGTTCGAGGACAATGTACAATTGTTTTTATCAAGGCATTCGATTTGAAAGTTTCTTTTTACGTTTAAAAGACAGGTTTCGTGGTTATTGCCTGAATTACACTTTGTGCTTCCAAAAGTGAAAGAGTTTGAAAAGACTGTGGTGCCTTCTGGACATTGTAAATGATGTATCTGGTCATTACCCTGATCACAGAGGATTACTTTTTCGGTAACTCCTTAAAACATCTATTTTACGTTTATTTGATAATTCTGTCTTATATAATTTGCAAATCTACATATTATTATGAAGATCATGCGTTTATGAATGCAACACATCAAAAACGTGTTTATTTGTGAATCAAACATAAAAAAGGATACCTCACGGAAAATGTGTTTAGCTGCTATTGTAAATAAAAGAAAGCAACTTGGTATGAACAGATTCTGTACTTTTTTTGTCTTGAGATGACAAATTAAATCACTATTACGTAGTAAAGGCAAACAGAATGATTTATGAAGGTAATTGTAATAATTTGATTGAACGGTAAAGTTGTAAATATATGTTCAATATAGATTCAGTAAATTGTAAAATCAAAGTGTATATCAATCTTTTTTAGACTTCTCTATGGAATTCATTAAAAACTTAATTCATTTTAAAACGGTACGTTAAGACACAGTCATGCATTTTGTGTTTCTTGGTGCTGTCTTGAAACTTAGACACCAAACATATATATAGATTTAAACACAGCAATTATACACAAAATTGTGAAAGACTATGCACTTAGGGCTTTCAAACAATCCGCATGCCTGCGTATGTTATATAAAAGAGGGACGAAAGATACCAAAGGGACAGTCAAACTCATAAATCGAAAATAAACTGACAACGCCATGGCTAAAAATGAAAAAGACAAACAGACAAACAATAGTACACATGACACAACATAGAAAACTAAAGAATAAACAATACGAACCCCACTAAAAACTAGGGGTGATCTCAGGTGCTCCGGAAGGGTAAGCAGATACTGCTCCACATGTGGCACCCGTCGTGTTGCTTATGTGATAACAAATCCGGTAAATAGTCTTATTCGGTAGGTCACATTCATGAAAGGGAAGGGGATTGTAGTTACGACGTAAGGAACATATCCGATATCATTGGTGAAACGGTTATTCCATAACGGTCAACCAACTCATGATGGCGTCCGTAAAATTTACGAAGGGATGATTTCAACTTCACCATTTGAAACTCTTAGTTTAAAAGCTTTCTTGTGAGCAGCAACCTTCTATCAAGAAAATCATGATAAGAAATGCAAGCACGGGAATATCGTATCAATTAGGAGACATCCCGTATGCAGGTGCTGCTGGAATGTTGCTACTTAGAAATGGAAAGTTCACAATTGGAAAGCTGAAATCATCTCTTTTGTCGTAAAGTTTTGTTTTCAACCGACCCTCATTGTCAATTTCTAGATGTAAGTCAAGAAATGAGGCCGACTTAACTATTCTGTAGTTTATAAATATTTTCTACTCCAGATTTTTCCACTGGCATTTAAGATTTTTACAGGATCTGCTTAACCTTCCGAAGTACCTAAGATCACCCCAAGTTTTTGGTGGGGTTCCTGTTGCTTAGTCTTTTGTTTTTCTATGCAGTGTCTTGTGTGCTATTGTTTTTCTGAATTTATCTTTTATAGCCATGGCGTTGACAGTTTATTTTTGCTCTATGAATTTGAATGTCCCTCTAGTATCTTTCGGTCATCCTTTATAGGACTTGTTAATATACATACACATATATTTTACCTGGTTTTATTCTGTAAAATAAAATCTCTCAAATATATATATAAAAAACTGTGCGCAAATCAAATGCCGCTTCAGAAAGGAAAGCATAAAAACTATACACTTTATGTATTTTTTCCTCGTTCACCCTCTTCTTTGAGTTTATACCTGATTTGCCTTTGACCTAAAATCTTATACGTAACATTAGGAACATTTTCGTGAAAAAAGCCAAAACTTTTCTGTGAGCCCGGTTTAAACTTGGCTACCTCGTATTGTAAAGGTTAATACATGTACATATTAACTTATAATCCTAACTTTTTACCACACATGTTCTGAATTAACCTCACTATACCTTACTAGATATTTGCTTCGAGTTGGACATCCGATATTATGTTAAATTCAAGTCATTTGAAAACGTGTGGCTCAGTGGTTGTCGTTTGGTGTTAAATATCATGTTGTGTTCGTATTGTTTTTTCACATAAGGACGCTAGATTTATTGTTTTACATTTGTCATTTACTGGCCATGTATAACTTAATGTATGGTATAAGTTTTGAGCTTCATCGACGCCCGAACGGTGACCTATACACACTATAGTTGTTAATTTCTACGTCAGTTGGACTTTTGCAGAGAGCTGTTTCATTGGCAATAATCAGACATAATCTTTTGTATTCATGTAGTTCATATGTGATGATGTGGTTGTAAAAGAGATGTATTACTACGATCATTATTATGATAACAGTTCCATATGATTGTAGTTGTTTGTGTATCTTTGTTTTACTGTTTTACGAATTATGCAAAGGACAGTGTATTTTGTAATACTTTAAACATGTTCAAGGGGGAAGTATTCAACATTGTGTGAAAAAAACTGTATTTAAACATGAAAGAAACTAAAAAAAAAATGCCAAAAGTATATTGATATTGATGTTTAGCTACGGTATTTTTTTCGTCATTTATTGTGCTTACCTGTTTCCATTGCATAACATAAAAGTGCATATTCCAAGCCAAACAGAAGTACTTTTTGTATTCGTGTTCTCACCATTTTGTGATCAAATGTACGCATATTTTATGAATGAACTTAATCGTACACATAGGGAAGTAAATACAAGGACTGAACTCTTACTATGTATTTATGTATTTATATATAACTTCCGCTTGTCGTATAAAATCACGATAGGTACAATGTCCGGCTTGGATCCTGATTTTCGAGTTTGGCCATGTTTTTTTCCCAAGTTTGAATATGGTTAAATGTTAACAAAGGGACTTCTTTTCTGAAAAGACGTGACTGAAAATACACAAGTTAATAATTTATTGTTTGTGACCCTAATGTTTTATCATCATTATCAATTATATATCAAGTTGAATTTTGCAATCAAATGGTTTTATTTCATAATATAAAATAAAGTAATTTCTATACACATACGAATGCAAATTTCTAAGGTAATGCATAATAAAGACTATATTTCCTAATAACATACACTTTACAAAAATAAATTTAATCGCATTTATTTTTATTTTTTATATCTTTAGCAGTCAGGGTTTGCTGATTCGCGTTCAGGTTTTATCAGCCGAACAAAACACAACTTCTTTTGAATTATAATACTGTTTATAATGTATCATGTTTTTTCAATTGTTTGTATAAATGAATTACCGTTTGAAAACCGTTAAAGTTACAAGTAAAGTACATTTTATAGTAAAAAACTATTGCATTTAACAATATTTAGTTTAATAATATCATAATGGCACATTTTATAAATAAATTGCATTGCTTGTTATGTAGTTATTTGTGTTATCTAATGAATTGCATGGACAACGACAAAGATTGTTCATATCAAACAAGTTCACTGCATACCATAAAAGCCGATTTGCGTTTGTTCCGGTCGATCCAAAATGTTCACACTACTGTAGTGAAAACATGTTGAAATAATCATGATTTCATAACCCTGGTAATTTAACAATTGTAGTATCTGGTGCATCTTAAACATGGAATAAAATATAATAATCTATGTTTTCAGTATTTTTGTGAAGCAATGTGTTCTGTTTGATTTAATGTGTATTCCGAATTTAAACAACTATCTGAATGTAAAAGAATAACGTTAACAGTACAAAATTTTCTGCACCGGATGCGCATTTCGACAATTAATGTGTCTTCAGTGAACTCGAGGCCAAAATATTTGAAATTGAAATGCTTATTGAAAAGATGAAGCGCTATAATCGAAAAAGGTATACAAAGAATAGCTAAAGCCCAGCAAGGAACCAGAGCTTTGCATGAGGGAGATACATTCCTTAATTTAAAATCATTTCTAACATTTTGAAACAGCAGAATTTAATAACAAAAAAATCAAAAGTGCATCTGTTTGGAATCAGTGCACAGGAAGGAAGAACGACATCATGCTTATCCATTCAACGTTAAATGCAGGTGAAATCGAATTAGTTATAGTGAATCCCATTATACTATCTCAGATCTATAGATCAAATGTCATTATATAACACACAATATCAAATGTTTATTGCAAATGGTCGTTCATATAAAATACTTCAAATTCATACATGAAAATATAGTTCACAGACAGGAGCCTCCTTTTTGAATATACTTCCAAATACTTGCGAAATTTAAATACCACGAGTAACACCACAACAAGGTGTCAATAGTAGAGCAGGATCGATATACTCTTCTAGAGCAGCTGAGATCGTTCGCGGTGTTTGATGTAATTCGTGTTTCGCGGTCTTTAGAATAATATGTAGTTTTGTGTGAGTGTCCTTCCGTCGTCATTCGTTTTTGACATGGCATTTTCAGTTTATCTCTACTGATGTGAGTTTGTATTTCCCTTTGGCATCTTCTGTCTCTTTTATCCTAAATTATTCCCTGATAATCAATCGAATATACAGAGACATCATGCGTTTCTATCACATATTTTTGTGAGTTATATAAATAAAAATATGTATTAATATGTCTAGTTCAGATATTCAATATCATTTACAATTATCTCGGATTCAATTGTATCATCCGCAAATTCCGCTTGATCCATTAGTAACGAGTGTATCTTTCTTCGCCGTTTGTCCATTTTTTTCCATTAAAAAAACATTTATCTACAAAATTATGCTAAAACACAACTGTCATTCGAAACATATATACCGAGAAAAATTATCACAAAAGAATAAGTAATGGTACTCAAGTATTGAGATTGAAATGTGAGGGAACAGGGATAGGATCGTGAATAAAATCTTATCGAGAGGATTCATACAAGGAAAAAAAATATATAAACTAAATGAGTTTCAATGACAAATGTCGGAAGAATAAAACTGTTCGAAAGAATATTTCAATATCAGGATCAGTACCTGAGAAATTTCAAGATTTAAAAATACAATTTTTTTACTATACATTTTGTATAACAAAAGTTATATTCTTGTCAAGATTAACAATCATCAGAGAAAAATACGGCATGACAGACACGGAACTATTTTGCACACAAAATGAACCGTGAGACATTGAGTTTGTGCGTATAAATGGGATTAGTAAGCATTATGATTATTTTGGCATTTTGAATATCGATTTCTATATTTCTTTTTTTTCAATCCGATTACACTCAATTCAACAACAAATCATTATATCTTTATCGAGATAATCAGTATACACATTTATACCTTTGATAATCTATAATAGCAAAATGAAATTCGTACCAACATCATAAAAAACACAAACATATGTTATAATTTTAATTGCTAACTATATTTTATGGTTTTCCTCATTTTGAAGGCCGTATGATGTCATATATTTTCTCATATGTACGCCATTTGAATTCTTTTACTAGTTGTCTCATTTAATCTACCATTTCTCTTTATTTTCATTTAAAATATGATTAACCCTAAAAACAAAGAAATCGTTAAATGATATTGAAAAAATATTACGAGTCCCCACTTCCCTTTTCTAACGACCGTATTTAATGATCAATTTGAAAGTAAATTTACTGTATCTTACTACTGTAAATAAAGGCAACAGTAGTATACCGCTGTTCTAAAGTCATAAATCGATTAAGAGAAACAAATTCGGGATACAAACTAAACAAAGGTAGACACATTAAAAGACAGAAAACAACGAAACAACAGAAACACTGAAGTGCAACAAAAAAAACCGACAATGCAACACACACACAGAAACGCACTATACGATAATAACTGTCATTTTCCTGACTTGGTACAGGACATTTAAAGAAAACAATGGTGGGTTGAACCTGGTTTTGCTGCTAGCCAGTTTGAACATTACATTTTAAAGGTTAGGTTTATGTACAAAATAAATGTTTTGTTGTCTCTTTCTGTCATTTGCTAAGTAATTGCACTGTTATGAAATCAAGTACGTCAATCAGTTTGAATGCCAAGAAACAACACTTAGAAACAATTATTTTATTAATGCCACACGGATTTTTTTACATATACAGAACTTAACATATCTTTGCTTATTTTTATCATTGTTTGTCCTGAATAGCACAATGCTCATATGCATTATCGCTTGTAACATTTCGTTTTCCGTTGCTTGCAACATCATATACTCCGTCAAATGTTCGACTATAAACAACAATGTTTTCTGTCTCGTTGTAACCGTTATATTTTGTGGATTCGTTCATTTTAGTTGTATCATACTCAGAACAATCATTCGACTTATTAGATACATTAATGTCGTTAGAGCGACCATCTTTGACAACTGTATTCAGTGGTTTTGCCAGATCATATCGAAAGGCACCGCCAGGGTCAGACGTAAGAGGCTTTGCTAATTCATATCTAAATATGTTTTCCTTATTTTTTGTTCGATCAGAACATGAAGAGTCTTTACTTAAATCAATGTCTACATATTCATGAACAGCCAATCCAACTGTTTGTTGTGTACTCCTTACTTCATTTGTTTTACTGATATTCATACTGTCAGTTTTGTTACTTATTTTATCGGTGTTTAGTGTTCGTTGTTTCTCTGTTTTTCTGTAAATAAATGAGAAAAAATATTAAATTAATTCATTTTTGTTTATACGCTGTTACAAGGCTTAGTGTATTTTGGTGGAGATGACATATGACTTTACAAAAACCGGCAGAAGATATTAAAAAGAAATATCATACCTTACGAGTGCAAGAAAACACAACAAAACTGCATTGTAAAAAAACACTTACAAAAAGACGAACAATTCTATACTCAAAGAGTACAAACGAGTGAGAAATTCTAACTTAACGAAATTATCGGGGACTTCAATGATTACGTGCCCAGAGAGGATAATCAGATCCACAGGTGACTACCACTATTACAAATGCTTTTGTTATTGATCAATCGTATTCCAAGAATAGACAATCGAGAAAAAAAGGATGGGATTGCGGATATGTAATTTGAATCATATCCGTAACTATTTGTGATATAAATATTCCGTAACGGTCAATTGAATTCTGTCGCCGAATATACAAATTTCCTAATACATTCGATTTACGCTTTGATTAGTTTTCGTGTAAGAACGAACATCTTACATCGGATAGTTGGATAACGGGGCTATATCAAACGTCTGGTCTGCTACACTTAGTGTTGTTCATTATTTCGTGGGTTTAATATATCAATTGAAGAGCTAACCAATTCTTTCGAATTATTGTGTTTGTTCATGATGATATTCATGAAATAAATAACTATTATTATGTAATCGGTCGATTTTACAAAACAAACGATTAACTGTCTACGTGTTTGTTTTCTGTCAAAAGGTATGACGTTGCGCACGATATTGGTGTCACTTTGGAAATATGGGTTAGAAGGCGGGTTATTCAAATTCAAGCTCTTATCCTATACAATAAATATCCATGTTATGCATATCATTCGAAAGGAAATAAACCACAGAAAACAATAACATAGATGATTTTGTGCTTTGTCTATTTTTTAATGAAAAACTTTGCTCATTTCGATGCCTATAACGTCATTTCAAGGGTGTCCCGCTGTTACAATTTTGTTTTATGTGAGTCTTTAAAATCCCAGTGCGGATTCATTAGTAAGTAGAATGGTTAAAAATTTTGCAATTGTTTTGTATACATTTAACTTAAAATGAAGTAACAGACGGTTTTAACTTTAAGAGAAGGAAGATCGTCAAAAGAGTTTAAATAAAAAAGAGAAAAAATGTCCCAATTAGCTGCTCAACCCGTAAATTTTTTTTCTGTCTTCACTTTCATAAGATATAACGGACGAAAATGGATTTTAATAATATCAGAAAAATTATACATGTCTCGAAGAAGCTATCTGAAGTCATCATTAAGTAACTGCGGTCTTATTTTAAAAACATCGTCATTTTTCCCGTGTCCAATAAAATGTCCCGATGGACAAAATAACATAAAAAATAATTCAGAGGCTTTTTATCAAACGAAATTCTACTATATCTCAATTTTTTAACACCTGTTAACTGATATGAATGGAAAATACATTTAATTACCTTTAAAATGATATGATATGTACTTTTGCTTGATTTGCAGTTAAAAAATCCGAAACGATCTAAGATGTCCAATGAAATGTCCCCGTAACCGTAATTTGACGTTCGCGTTATAATAACGTTAAACTGTATACGAATTTTCTTGCATATTTGGCATAACATAATTTCATGATATGGTCTGATCTATATAAAATGAAGTTCTCGTTTAATATGCATTAAAATACAGATCTGCATTAATTCATGCATATAAGATGTCGAAATATTTAACTCGGATATTTCATAAAGACAAGGCCCCGGAGGTATAACAAAGAGATATAACTTACTAATAACCACACTCCCACTTTATAAAAGCAAGATACATTGAAAAAGAAAATGCGATCAAAAGTGAGATCTTCTTAATTATCATCCTAAGCCAGATAGTATCTGTAATTCCTAGCGTTGCTATTAAAAGATTCGAAGCTATACACATGAATGAAAATTCTCCCAAAACATTTATGAGAAAAAGTACACCTTAGTCGAAAACATTTCAGTAAAATGTGCAATCATTTTTTTTGTCGCATCGACTCATTTAACAAAACGTTTTATCAGAGAAATACTTGTATGTCATAAACATTTCAGTATAGCTAACGATCATTTTTTATCTACTGTAAGTAGAACAATTCCTAGTCATCTACCTACCAATATGTGTTTGAAAAATAAGGTTATTACATTTAGAAGTAGTGTGGCAGAATGAAGATTATTTTCTCGAATCTCCAACAGAATTGCCTGGTACATAGGCATGTGATGAAACTAGCATATTGAAATTGAAACTGTTCTTTTACCATAATTGAGAAAGAACGAAAGAGAGAGAGTGAGACAGTAGTTGTCCGACATATATGATGGATAGCACACAAACATGTAGCAGCCAGCTCCAAGGTATTAATTTACAGACCCTCCCAACTCATTCTGGAAAAAAAATCAACCAATCAATCTGCGGTGTAAAGTAGATTTTTTTTTATCTTCGCAGAACGCCACATAGCTTGAATTTTAATTTTTGTATCGCGATGACCGTGAGGGCATTCCGATGTATTGTTGCCATAGAGATTTGACTGTCGTTTTTGACTGGTAACCGATCGTTTAAATACGCGGATATCATCGAGTGCAAAATAACATTTCTTATCGCTTGTTATAAATTCACTTCTTCAATGAATACTCATAAGAACAGAAATTTATAATACGCAAATATTATGTCGTTACAAATATTTATATGCATTAAAAAATGCACCCGTACAGAAAAATTGTGTTAACGCATGCGGAAGAATATCACAAGAAAGTTTTTTTTGGAAAATATGAATGTCTTCTCAAATCCAATCTATTGGAAAAATCGAATTGTTATAGAAGAGTGTCCACCATGCACTTGTACTGCACTTGTATTAGAATCGTAGAATAGAATGATATACAATTGGATGAAAATTATACATACATGTAACTGCTATATACAATTATAAATATAATATATAACAACAAACAAGAGTATACGTATTTGTATCACCACAATATAATAGATATTAAAGCAGTGAAGCTGAATTCCTTGTCATTTATTCATCATCCACGCACGAACTTGTCTCAGAAAAAATATATCTCTGTACATAAACCTCAGTTTTACGGTATAGAAATGTGATTTTTTTTTCTGAGACAAGTGCTTGTGACCATCCACAAGAACTTGCGGTCATCCGAGGTTCAGTACTTCAGTACTTTGATTATACTTTTAAAACAATGTAAATACGAAACCAAAAAGATTGAAACCGAAAACATAAAAATAATCAGATGAATGTCAAAGAAGATTTTGTGTAAACCGATACTCAGTTATATGTTGAAAATGGAAGCGCGGAACCAAAAATATTGTATAGTATAAAAAATGCATGAAATGAATTCCTGACGGTCCGTAGTTGTTCGCTTGAGAAAAAACTGAACTATGCAAACATGCACGTATAGCAGTTACTTAAAAAAATCACATCTAGTAAAAAAAAAAGTTGTATTATTCAAAATCGGATTTCGAACTGCTGGTAATCTGTGATGTAGTATTGGTCTGTGTAAAAGTTTTCCATACTTTGCCAAATTCTAATATTTAAAAAAAAAAATATTGATTGCCGACCCTTTTTTGAAACTTGAGTTTGTGAAAAAATATCAGATGAAAGGATAGCTTGCAAAATATGTTTCCGAAATCAAAAACAATACAATACAGAATCACGGTTCTCATTTTCACAATAAAGTAGAAGATGTGGCCGTATAAAACCAATTAATAATTTCTATATGCAAACAACAATGAGCAAAACCCGTACCTTAAAGTCAGCTATGAAAAGCCCCGAAATGACAAATGTAAAACAATTCAAACGAGAAAACTAACGGCCTGATTTATGTGCAAAATGTGTAAATTCCTACATAACATGAATTTTTTTAATTATTTCCCTGGTAAAACAATCCTGATTTAAAAAATTTAATCAATGAAAACGTTTTCTTTTTAAAAAAAATAATTTAGACCCCGACCAACTTTAAATTATTGAAAGTTGGCAACGGCAGCATAAGAGCACGTATTTTTTTTTAAACATGATGCACATTTATAAAGTTTTTTGTTAGAGATTTTTTAAATAATGATATAGTTAACATTTTCCATAAAATCGGGATTGATGTTAAGATTGTGGACTTACTTATACGTTAAAATAAATAATATAAATTATGATGCAATTATAAGTCACTGTTTAAGAAAAATTAAATAAAACCAAATTCTTGGACTTTTATATTAACGTTAATATACAGTATAATAGTCCCAGGATTAAAGTATTGATAAAATAAGATTATGAAAAAATAGCTTGCGATATACTACCTACATCTTTCACATAATCAAAGACAAATCAAGAAGCATTTGAATATTAATTGAGGGAGCGAAATTACCAAATTACAACAAACATATATAAACGTGTAATTGGGGAAAAGAGACAGAAACAAGAAACGAAATATTTACAATTTCACTAGCAAAGATAGGGGACGTCTTCTGGCAGAGAGAGCATTGTTTAATTTTAAAAAATAGAAGAAACTGATTGTTGAAGGCCGTACAGTGACCTATAGTTGTTAATTTCTGTGTCATTTTGATCTCTTGTGGAGAATTGTCTCATTGACAATCATACCACATCGTCTTTTTATATATTTAAATCATTTTACAAGACATCAAATTGTCATTTTGTGCTATTGTTGCAGACAATTCTTCGCAAATTAAAAATTGTTCATGTATCAGTATCTAAAATTTTGTTTTAATTCAATGGAATTTTGCATTTGCACCGGCTTGAAAAAATAAAACCATATAAAGAAGCAACTTCGAACATCTCTTTACTTTAAGCGGCATTTTTACATGAGTAGAATATAAGGTCAACGTTTGAAACTTTCCGTGGAACAACGTCAAAATCATCGTTTTATTAGGAACGTCGTGTAACGCTGAGTGGCACCAATACCGTGCGTAACGTCTATGCCAATTAAGTCTTTCGAAACATTATTTATTTCAGTCAAGCACATAGCTATATACTAGAGAGAGATGTGGTGTATCTGTTTCATTTCAGGAAACTACGCAATGAATGTCGTATCTTATTATGGATTGTTCAATGTTTGAAAATTGTAAGTTTTGTGAAGACTTGCAGCTATCAGGAATCGTGATATTATGTATTATAATGACGAGTTCACCATGTCAGTATTTGTCACTTTTCAGGTGTAAACTGTGTCCGTTTCTTTTATCTTCATTTTTCATTTGTACTACATTGGTGATTGATTAAACGTCAAGACATTCAATTTTGTAATGTTTATATTCAATTTTATGTCCACAACAATATCGCCTTCAAAAAGTATTGTCCAAACAAAACAAAATCCACTATCTCTTCACGTGCGATATGCTATTTTAGAATTTTGATTTCAACAGTATTTTTTTTAAGGTTAATTGCCCTTAATGAGTTCATCGTAAGATACTCGAGGCATTGTAACAGTAAAAAGATTGATTTAATAATAGACCAGATTTACTTAAAATATTGCATTTACCGTTTAAATACGCATATACCAGCAATGATAAGACAGACGACCAATCCAACACAAGTAACAATGGCCACCGCTAGACCTGTCATGTCTGTAAAAAACGAAAATGTAAACTGCTATATATAATTATATAAGAAATATTTTCTCTTACTGATTTTTTTATGTTTATATTACAATTTTGACTTAGACGATTGAAATATTTACATTTTTAATTTGAGAGTTACGGTTTAAGGCTACTCGCTTCTGACGCACGAACTCAATACAGTTTTATTTGTCATTTTTTTTTTTTTTTTTAATTATATATAATCTCACAAAACAACTGCATTTTTTCGCCTGTCCCAAATCAGGAGCATCTGGCCTTTGTTAGTCTCCTTGTTTAATTTTAGTTTATTTATATGTTAAGGGGGCCTTCGACTGTTCTCTGCTCTTTGGTCGGGTTGATATCTTTTTGACATTTTCCCCATTTCCATTCTAAATTGTCATGTTGAAAAGATTAAAAAAAAATGATTACAATTAGAACTGACATCGGGTTTCATTAAATTGTGTTTTTGTAACAATCAATATTATTTCACAGTTTTGTGAAGATGAAGGTGAATGTCCTTAAAATTTAAAAAAAACCAATTATGATAACAAGTAAAATTATGAAAATACTAAGCTCGAAGGAAAATTCAAAATCGGAAAGTCACTAATCAAATGGCAAAATCAAAAGCTCAAACACATTAAAAACGAATGGATAACACCTGTCATATTCCTGATTTGGTACAGTCATTTTCTAATGTAGAAAATGGTGAATAGAACCTGGCCTTACAGCCATCCAAACGTCTCACTTGTGTGACAGTCGCATCAAAATCAATTATATTGACAATGATGCGTGGAAAACAAAACTGACAAAAAAGGCAAAAATACAAAAAAAAACAGGGGTACAGCTGTCAACACTGTGTCACAATCTTAATTACTAAAATAACAAACTAATATGTAACAAAGAAGCACAAAAGGGCATACAAACAAAGCATATTAACAAACATTTAAGACAAGAATACAGAAATTAACCACAGTACACAAACACAATAATGAAATGTATAAGTACAGAGCCATATATTATGTTGCCCATGTTACTTTAATAAAATTGAGAATGGAAATGGGCAAAACACGTCACTGATGCGTCTTTTGTCGACAAAGCATACGTCTGCCGTTCATAATTTTAATTCAGGTATCTCTAATGATTTCATCTACAATGTAAAGCTATTTTATACTTACCAAATGTTTCCTCCGTATTATATGGGACAGTGCTGTTATCATTTATTGATGGTAATTCTACAATAAATACAATTTTTTTATTCCACATCCGACAAACAAAAACCGTCTAAAATTACATGTCATAACACTGTTCTAAAATTCATTTATTTCAGTTTACATAAGGATTCAGATCTGTGTTTATTTGATTATCCTGTCTTTCATCGATACATTTACATTTCGACTCATCCAATTTTGACTTATCAGGAGTCATAATACATACATTTGTATGGAACAAAGCTCGGGACCACGGAAAACTTCAACTCATCAGAAATTTCGAGTCAACCGACTTCGAGACAACGAGAGTTAACTGTATTATCTTTGCTTTAATATTAGTACTTTGTACAATCTACCGTGCGAAACACTCTCGGGAGTCGAGGTCGTTAAAGTACTTGTACTAGTCGAAATGCCTCCAAATTATATTTTTCTGATTGAAATTTATTGTAGTAATATGAACCATCTCTGCACTCTGCGCGTGCTCACAAATATTTTCAATTGCATGTATATCAAAATACATGTTCTATCGATATCGTAAAGGTCGTTGGCGCAAATCGAATGTGTCCAGTCCACGGCAGTGTCAATCACTTTCAACTGCTTGCGTGTACTATTTTTATGATACAAATGACCTAGACGATATAGATATTTACTTTTTTTTTATTTGAGGGTAACGATTAAAGGCAACTTGTAAAGCTATTTTATACTTACCAAATGTTTCCTCCGTATTATATGGGACAGTGCTGTAATCATTTATTGATGGTAATTCTACAATAAATACAATTTTTTTATTCCACATCCGACAAACAAAAACCGTCTAAAATTACATGCCATAAGACTGTTCTAAAATTCATTTATTTCAGTTTACATAAGGGTTCATATTTGTGATTATTTGATTATCCTGTCTTTCATCGATACATTTGCATTTCGACTCATCCAATTTTGACCTATCAGGAGTCATAATACATACATGTGTATGGAACAAAGCTCGGGACCACGGAAAACTTCAACTCATCAGAAATTTCGAGTCAACCGACTTCGATACAACGACAGTTATCTGTATTATCTTTGCTTTAATATTAGTACTTTGTACAATCTACCGTGCGAAACACTCTCGGGAGTCGAGGTCGTTAAAGTACTTGTACTAGTCGAAATGCCTCCAAATTATATTTTTTTGATTGAAATTAATTGTAGTAAAATGAACCATCTCTGCACTCTGTGCGTGCTCACAAATCTTTTCAATTGCATATATATCAAAATACATGTTCTATCGATATCGTAAAGGTCGTTGGCGCAAATCGAATGTGTCCAGTCCACGGCAGTGTCAATCACTTTCAACTGCTTGCGTGTACTATTTTTATGATACAAATGACTTAGACGATATAGATATTTACTTTTTTTTAATATGAGAGTAACGGTTAAAGGCAACTTGTAAAGCTATTTTATACTTACCAAATGTTTCCTCCGTATTATATGGGACAGTGCTGTAATCATTTATTGATGGTAATTCTACAATAAATACAATTTTTTTATTCCACATCCGACAAACAAAAACCGTCTAAAATTACATGCCATAAGACTGTTCTAAAATTCATTTATTTCAGTTTACATAAGGATTCAGATCTGTGTTTATTTGATTATCCTGTCTTTCATCGATACATTTACATTTCGACTCATCCAATTTTGACTTATCAGGAGTCATAATACATACATTTGTATGGAACAAAGCTCGGGACCACGGAAAACTTCAACTCATCAGAAATTTCGAGTCAACCGACTTCGAGACAACGAGAGTTAACTGTATTATCTTTGCTTTAATATTAGTACTTTGTACAATCTACCGTGCGAAACACTCTCGGGAGTCGAGGTCGTTAAAGTACTTGTACTAGTCGAAATGCCTCCAAATTATATTTTTCTGATTGAAATTTATTGTAGTAATATGAACCATCTCTGCACTCTGCGCGTGCTCACAAATATTTTCAATTGCATGTATATCAAAATACATGTTCTATCGATATCGTAAAGGTCGTTGGCGCAAATCGAATGTGTCCAGTCCACGGCAGTGTCAATCACTTTCAACTGCTTGCGTGTACTATTTTTATGATACAAATGACCTAGACGATATAGATATTTACTTTTTTTTTATTTGAGGGTAACGATTAAAGGCAACTTGTAAAGCTATTTTATACTTACCAAATGTTTCCTCCGTATTATATGGGACAGTGCTGTAATCATTTATTGATGGTAATTCTACAATAAATACAATTTTTTTATTCCACATCCGACAAACAAAAACCGTCTAAAATTACATGCCATAAGACTGTTCTAAAATTCATTTATTTCAGTTTACATAAGGGTTCATATTTGTGATTATTTGATTATCCTGTCTTTCATCGATACATTTGCATTTCGACTCATCCAATTTTGACCTATCAGGAGTCATAATACATACATGTGTATGGAACAAAGCTCGGGACCACGGAAAACTTCAACTCATCAGAAATTTCGAGTCATCCGACTTCGATACAACGACAGTTATCTGTATTATCTTTGCTTTAATATTAGTACTTTGTACAATCTATCGTGCGAAACACTCTCGGGAGTCATGGTCGTTAACGTACTTGTACTAGTCGAAATGCCTCCAAATTATATTTTTTTGATTGAAATTAATTGTAGTAAAATGAACCATCTCTGCACTCTGTGCGTGCTCACAAATCTTTTCAATTGCATATATATCAAAATACATGTTCTATCGATATCGTAAAGGTCGTTGGCGCAAATCGAATGTGTCCAGTCCACGGCAGTGTCAATCACTTTCAACTGCTTGCGTGTACTATTTTTATGATACAAATGACTTAGACGATATAGATATTTACTTTTTTTTAATATGAGAGTAACGGTTAAAGGCAACTTGTAAAGCTATTTTATACTTACCAAATGTTTCCTCCGTATTATATGGGACAGTGCTGTAATCATTTATTGATGGTAATTCTACAATAAATACAATTTTTTTATTCCACATCCGACAAACAAAAACCGTCTAAAATTACATGCCATAAGACTGTTCTAAAATTCATTTATTTCAGTTTACATAAGGATTCAGATCTGTGTTTATTTGATTATCCTGTCTTTCATCGATACATTTACATTTCGACTCATCCAATTTTGACTTATCAGGAGTCATAATACATACATTTGTATGGAACAAAGCTCGGGACCACGGAAAACTTCAACTCATCAGAAATTTCGAGTCAACCGACTTCGAGACAACGAGAGTTAACTGTATTATCTTTGCTTTAATATTAGTACTTTGTACAATCTACCGTGCGAAACACTCTCGGGAGTCGAGGTCGTTAAAGTACTTGTACTAGTCGAAATGCCTCCAAATTATATTTTTCTGATTGAAATTTATTGTAGTAATATGAACCATCTCTGCACTCTGCGCGTGCTCACAAATATTTTCAATTGCATGTATATCAAAATACATGTTCTATCGATATCGTAAAGGTCGTTGGCGCAAATCGAATGTGTCCAGTCCACGGCAGTGTCAATCACTTTCAACTGCTTGCGTGTACTATTTTTATGATACAAATGACCTAGACGATTTAGATATTTACTTTTTTTTTATTTGAGGGTAACGGTTAAAGGCAACTTGTAAAGCTATTTTATACTTACCAAATGTTTCCTCCGTATTATATGGGACAGTGCTGTAATCATTTATTGATGGTAATTCTACAATAAATACAATTTTTTTATTCCACATCCGACAAACAAAAACCGTCTAAAATTACATGCCATAAGACTGTTCTAAAATTCATTTATTTCAGTTTACATAAGGGTTCATATTTGTGATTATTTGATTATCCTGTCTTTCATCGATACATTTGCATTTCGACTCATCCAATTTTGACCTATCAGGAGTCATGATACATACATTTGTATGGAACAAAGCTCGGGACCACGGAAAACTTCAACTCATCAGAAATTTCGAGTCATCCGACTTCGAGACAACGACAGTTATCTGTATTATCTTTGCTTTAATATTAGTACTTTGTACAATCTATCGTGCGAAACACTCTCGGGAGTCATGGTCGTTAACGTACTTGTACTAGTCGAAATGCCTCCAAATTATATTTTTCTGATTGAAATTAATTGTAGTAAAATGAACCATCTCTGCACTCTGTGCGTGCTCACAAATCTTTTCAATTGCATATATATCAAAATACATGTTCTATCGATATCGTAAAGGTCGTTGGCGCAAATCGAATGTGTCCAGTCCACGGCAGTGTCAATCACTTTCAACTGCTTGCGTGTACTATTTTTATGATACAAATGACTTAGACGATATAGATATTTACTTTTTTTTAATATGAGAGTAACGGTTAAAGGCAACTTGTAAAGCTATTTTATACTTGCCAAATGTTTCCTCCGTATTATATGGGACAGTGCTGTAATCATTTATTGATGGAAATTCTACAATAAATATAATTTTTTTATTCCACATCCGACAAACAAAAACCGTCTAAAATTTCGACTCATCCAATTTTGACTTATCAGGAGTCATAATACATACATTTGTATGGAACAAAGCTCGGGACCACGGAAAACTTCAACTCATCAGAAATTTCGAGTCAACCGACTTCGAGACAACGAGAGTTATCTATATTATCTTTGCTTTAATATTAGTACTTTGTACAATCTACCGTGCGAAACACTCTCGGGTGTCGATGTCGTTAAAGTACTTGTACTAGTCGAAATGCCTCCAAATTATATTTTTCTGATTGAAATTTATTGTAGTAATATGAACCATCTCTGCACTCTGCGCGTGCTCACAAATCTTTTCAATTGCATATATATCAAAACTAATGTTCTATCGATATCGTAAAGGTCGTTGGCGCAAATCGAATGTGTCCAGTCCACGGCAGTGTCAATCACTTTCAACTGCTTGCGTGTACTATTTTTATGATACAAATGACCTAGACGATATAGATATTTACTTTTTTTTTAATATGAGACTAACGGTTAAAGGCAACTTGTAAAGCTATTTTATACTTACCAAATGTTTCCTCCGTATTATATGGGACAGTGCTGTAATCATTTATTGATGGTAATTCTACAATAAATACAATTTTTTTTATTCCACATCCGACAAACAAAAACCGTCTAAAATTACATGTCATAAGACTGTTCTATATTCATTTATTTCAGTTTACATAAAGGTTCAGATTTGTGATTATTTGATTATCCTGTCTTTCATCGATACATGTGCATTTCGACTCATCCAATTTTGACTCACCAGGAGTCATAATACATACATTTGTATGGAACAAAGCTCGGACCACGGACAATTTCGACTCATCCGAAATTTCGAGTCAAGCGACTTCGAGATAACAAGAATCAACTGTATTATCTTTGCTTTAATATTAGTACTTTGTACAATATATCGTGCGAAACACTCTCGGGAGTCGAGGTCGTTTCAGTATTTGTAGTAGTCGAAATGCCTTCAAAAAATAGTTTTCAGTTTGAAATACATTGTAATAATATGAACCATCTCTGCACTATGCGCGTGCTCACAAATTTCTTCAATTGCATATATATCAAAATACATGTTCTATCGATATCGTAAAGGGCGTTGGCGCAAATCGAATGTGTCCAGTCTACGGCAGTGTCAATCACTTACAACTTTTTGAACGTACTATTATTATGATACAAATGACTTAGACGATTTAGATATTTATAATTTGAGAGTTACGGTTAAAGGCAACCCGCTTCCGATGCACGAACTCAGTACAGTATTATTTTTCATTCTTTTTTTCGAATTATATACAATCTCACAAAACATGTTTAACCCAGCCGCAATTTTGCGCGTGTCCCAAGACAGTAGCTCATGGCCTTTGTTAGTCTTGATTTTTAATTATAGTTCATGTTTATGTTTTTGAGTTCAGTGTGACGTCTATTGTAACTAAACAGTTATTTGTGATTATTTGATTGTCCTGTCTTTTATCGGTACATGTGTATTTCGACTCGCCCAATGTCGTATCATCAGGAGTCATAATACATACATTTGTATGAAACAAAGCTCGGGACCACGGAAAACTTTGACTCAGCCGAAATTTAGAGTCATCCGACTTTGAGAAAACGACGTTACTGTATTAATATTTGCTATACTATTAGTACTTTGTACAATCTACCGTGCGAAACACTCGCAGGAGTCGAGGTCGTTATACTCCTTGTAGTAGTCAAAAGGTATGCAAATAATACATTTCTGATTGTAATACATTGTTATTTTATGAACCATATTTGCGCTTTTGTTTTTATAGAATAATGTTTCATGGTTCAAAGTTTTACACCCATTTGCACAGATATCCTTCTGAAACTACACAACAGAATTTCATAAAAATCTGTAGCTAGGACATACCGTGTAGGTGTGCATATCGACAGTAATTGGTGATTCATAGTAAAAAAAAAATTCTAGTAGTTATTTCTTTTTGAACTTATTAATTTGCCATGACTACTGTTACAGTAATAGTTTTGTCAGCACAACTTCTGTTAAACAACAAATTAAGTTGATGTGCACATTCCCAACAACATTTTATCTTATGTCTTTTTTAGGAGATATGAGCTGGCGAGACAACACAATTGTTCTTTATTTAGTTATAAAAATGATAATTGTTTTCATTCATTACATATGATAGAACTTTTGATTTTGACATGTAATAACTGCCTGTCCGTTTTGAATTTACCTTTAAAATTCGGTATTTTATGCACTGTTACTCTTCATTGGAATGTGCGATCGATAATGTGGTTTTTTTAGGGATGTCAAAAGATCTGAAATTTAATACTCGGATACTCGGTCATGATATTCGAGTACTCGCGAGTACTCGGATGCATCTTTTACGTCTATTGAGCAGTTTAGATTTTAGGTGGGATGCAGTGTTTTTATATAAATTTTCATAAACATATTAACGAAAGACAAACGTACTACAAAAATAGCTTGATCCTCTGTTTTTTGTTTCAATTTAGCAATGAATTACCACCCGCCTTTTCTACAAATAACCTATCATAATAGCAATTAATGTTTTTGCATTTGTTCATGAACCGAATTCCAATGAAATCATAAATATTTTCATATAAGGTTCGAAAAGGTATACAATATATATGTATCAATTGTTCATGAGGAGTTGGTATTTTTTATAATACGACTTGTCCATTAATTTGTCAACAACAATATTGGACTTCAAATAGCTTGTGCCTTTTCGTGTTGCTCAGTCTTACTTTTTCTGTGTGTGTGTTTTTTTTTTTTTTGCACTATCGTTTGTCTTGTTTTCTTTTTTTTGTTTTAGCCATTACATTGTCAGTTAATTTTCTCTCTCGTACTCTAAATTGTAAATTAAATAAGTATAGAAATTAAGTTTCAAATGCAGAGTAATTTGATTAATTTAAATGTACATCTCATACCAATCACGTTTACATAGAATTCTTAATTGACAAACAGAGGTAAGTTTTTACGGCTTGTGGTGAGTTAATTATTAATCCATGAAAGTGTTGATCCGTGTACAAACACCGTTAAAAATGTCTCTAGTCAGTTGTGTAGGGTTCAGCGCATGTCACTTTGTTTTTGTTCTTGTTTAGAAATATGATATGGTCAACAATTTCAGACGAAAGACTGTTTGACTGTCTATTTTTTGTTACAAGTAGTGCACATGAAAACATGCCATCGGAAGAAAAAGAGGTTGCTGGTACTACTATAACAAATAGTAGCCTGAGGATAAACATATTTATGTTGTTAATTGATTTTATTTAGTTTTACGAAGGGGATATTTCAACTGAACTAAAGAGTGGAAATGTGAAGGGAAATATCTCAAGATGTATAACAGGCAAACGAGTATCCGAGTACTAAATATGTACTCGAGTACTCGGCCTTCCGATCGAGTACCCGTTTACGCGAGTACTCGTTGCCATCCCTAGTTTAATTTTATTTACATGCAGGTTTGTTCAGTCCTTCTTTTGAAATAAACAACAGAGAATTAATCAATATTTATAAACACAGATTCACATTATACAATTATATGAAATATGAAAGCAAATATTAAAGAATGTGCTAATAAATATCTTTAAATCGTTATATAAAACATAATGTAACGTAAATACGGAACTAACCACTACAATTTCCTTCAAATGTATTAATGTCATCAAGTCCAATGTATTCAGTAAATTTTGCCACAACCGTTCCACGAAAAATAATTCTGTAAGGCCCAGTTCCTGGCAGATCAACAGTTTCTCGAATCCAAATTTCTTCTGTACTATTTATATACTCTCTCAGTTGAATAGCAATACCCGTTTCATTTATTTGGTATAGTTCTAGTGTTGAACCCTGTACACTGTTCATGTTATACCAAAAGGATATACATTTTGATCTGTTGGACGATTCAAAATCAGTAGAAAGTTCAGCATGTATTTTATTGATAGTGCTCATAGCGCCATCTATAGCAATGTAATAGCCTGAACCTTGATAATAAATAATAAACAAGGACATTAACATTTTGAAGCATTAGTGAGATTATAAATAAGTGATTTGATATACTCGCACTCTTTACATTGAATCGGCTTGTTTAAATTACTTGATCCCTTTATCATTTTATTTTGATATACTACAAAAACGTCAAGCAAAGAGAAGTCACTGTATCATTTGTATGCATCCTAAATGGCTATCACGTGGGTTTTTTTTTTTTTTTTTTGACATGGTCATTCAACTATCTCTAAAACCACTGTACATATAAAATGTAGCTGACATTTTATTAAACATATAAAAATGTCCTTCCCTTAATTTATATTCTAAGAATTGTTTATGTTACTTTTCAGTTCTGATGATAGATACATGTTACCACAAACTATATGTAAAAAGAAACGTATTCCTTCCGCCGTTTGAATCAATATTTGGAAAATTTAATTTAATTAATAGGCAACAAATTAAACTGATGACTCATCGACACTTCATGGTTAAGTATATCTTCTTAACTATTTTTCTTGTCAAATTTGGCGCCAAAATTTATATGAAACTGACATCATTCACCATCTATGTGTTCTATAAATGTTGTACACATACCTATCCTAAATGGCGCTTCGTCATTGAACTAATATAAGACATAACCCAAGCAAAATTAAGATCAGGAATGTTAGCATGTTTATTATATCCGGTTATTTTCTACTAGCAGAAGATGATGACTCTTGATAGTCGGGCTAAATGTAGCAATAATCCCGGGCCCAAATGCTTTTTATGGGCTTAATGGTAGAAGAATAAAAGAAAAATTTAATTAAACTCTGCACAAATTATTTTGAAATACGATCATTTGAAAATATTATAATATCATTTCAAATACAAGTAGTAAAAACTATTGTGTAACAGCTGCATGATTTATTTTAAAAAGCATGATCAAGAAAAGGGTGAACATGCTGTATATTATACTAATAAATGGGTTTTTTATTACTTAGTTACAATATATGTTTTTTTTATCGTGATTGCGAAACGTGTATATATAACGGATTTCAGAATAAAATGCACGTATTGGTTCAATATTTTCTTTAACATTGTTATCACCATGAAGTGATGTCATAGGGATCGTAACAATATATTTCAAATTTAAAAAAATAATTTAAAATAAATATATATGGTTTTGTTTTAACGCGTTTTTATTTCATCCTGATTTCTTTATCTATGAAATTCGATATTCATGTTGTCTTACATGTATCCTTGACCAAGAAAGACCATTGTGTATTGGGAAAAGATGTAAACAATTCAAAATGATATAAAGGGCACATATAATTTTCTGCGATGGTTGTAGCTACGTCAAAGTCGAGAACTCTTACAAGAAGTTCCATGTCTAAAAAAGTAAAGAGAACATACTGTAGCAACGAATCGAGGCAGTTTGTAAATCCTTACCGGTTGTGTGATCTTTAAAAGACCTTATTCGTGTCCAATTAAATGCACTTGTATTAATTTCTGGTAACCAATTGCAGAAGTCTTGTTCAAAATTGCAGGCATAACGTTCTTGTTCTAAGAAGAAAAGAAAATTTAACATCACAATGATTTCGTGATCGTTTTAAAATAAGTTATAGGTACTAGTGATATCAAAATTCTTGATGAAGGGAGATACCAGTAAAAATGGCTAAAACATATATACTATGAGTTTCATTAAATTCAAAACGTTTTTTAACGTATTGTTTTGTATTGTATGCACAACAGAATAACTGTGATACCTTTTTTAGTCTTATATTTATCATTGCCATAAAAACGCGAGGTTTGGTAAGTTGCAAAATCAGGTTCAACCTACCATATATTTTTTTCTTAAAATGTCCTGTACCAAGTCAGAAAAATGGCAGTTGTTATCGTATAATTTGTTTGTGTGTGTGTGTGTGTTGCATTGTCGTTTTGGTTTTATGTTGCATCTCAGTGTTTCTGTTGTTGCGTTGTTTTCCTCTTATAGTTGATGTGTTACCTACGTTTTAGTTTGTAACCCAGATTTGTTTTCTCTCAATCGATTAATGACTTTCAAATAGCGGTAAACTTCTGTTGCCTTTATTTATCGGGGCAATATGAAAAAAACGACTGGTTCATATTATAAACAAATATTTACTCACCATATCTCACGGCTGGTAATCTACACACGCAGAACATTTGGTTCTGCAATGAAAACCGTGAGAGGATTTTCCGGTTGTGCTTGAGTGGAGTAATTGTCACCGCTTCAAAAGGTATGTACATTTCTAAATCTCAATTTTCTTATTCAACTGATCAAAATATTGAAAATCAGAGAATGCTATGCTGTGGTGAATACTTTAGCGAAAAAATACATATATCATTTACTGTTGTACGTAGAGTTGAACTCTTACAAAAACAGTTGTCTCACGAGAAATTGCCTAAAAAAGTGACATTTCAATTTTGAAATGGTTCTATTTACAGACCTACAAGTTCAAATTTAGTTTTTTTAGGGCAATGGGTATGAATGTTGTTTTTGACGGCGTGTACGCTGTCCGAGATTGTCAGACGTCCTAATTATTCCAAAAACTACATTTTTTTCATTAAGTCTTGCGTGAGGGGATCAGTTCTGATTGAGGACATTGTGAATGCGTGAGGGGAAGTACAAATCATATCTTTATATTCAAGCTATGAGTCGTTGAAACTTACCTAAATAAGGCTACATTGTTCATGAAAAAACACATAATGTGTGCTAAAAAAATCACTGAGATTGATATTGAAATAAATTGTTTGAACCTAGGGTTTAATATGTTTCACGAAGAATAAAAACAAAAAATGTTGTCAACGATAACCAAAAATACTGCAGAGATGTTGGGGAGTATCTCATTCGTCTTGATTCGTCCTTTTCAAACCACTCAACAATGTCCAAAAACAGGTCGAATGCAATGTTGTTTTAAAGGAAAACGTCCACTAATGAAAAAAAAATCAAAAATCTTTCCCTTTTCCCTTCGTCTGAGAGTTTATCTAAAACACTTTGAAAAACTTTATGTTCTTCCTCAATGTCTTCCATGTGGTCTTTCTCGTGTTCTAGTACGTAGTCTTCTTCAGTGACTTCTTCTATGTCTTCTTCGTTGTCTAATACATGCTCTTCCTTATGGTCTTCCTCGAGATTATCTTGGCTTACATCGATGTTAGTAAATAATAAATTCTGTAAAATTTCGTGATTTTGGGTGAACAAATTACGTCTAATATATATAGGTGTTGAAGTTTTGATCGGCGATATACTTTTCTTTAATATATGTGGTGATCTCTGTGACGTATATTTGACGACAGGACTTCTCCCACAGGGTTAAGTTCGCTTCGAGGGCGGGGATAACTTTTATCTCCATGGCTTTTTGTAGAGCCTCTTTTCCTTTTACCTTTGAATAATGGCATTTTCTGAATTTGAGCAAACAATTTTAAATAGTTTGATTTCATTGAATCAGTGATCAGTTTACATCTGTTAAAGTATAAGGACAAATCTGTGATGATTTTTAATCAGGATTGATCACATTTATTGAGTCAACAAAAGTCACAAAGCCGAAGATTTAAAAAAAATTCTGTACTTCCCCTCACGCATTCACGATGTCCTCAATCAGAACCGATCCCCTCACGCATGACTTAATGAAAAAAATGTAGTTTTTGGAATTATTAAGACATCTATCAACACCGGACAGCGTACACGCCGCCAAAAACAACATTCATACCCATTGCCCTAAAAAAACTAAATTTGAACTTGTAGGTCTGTAAATAGAACCATTTTAAAATTGAAATGTCACTTTTTAGGCGATTTTTCGTGGGGCAACTGATTTTGTAAGAGTTCAACTCTACGTACAACAGTAAATGATACATGTATTTCTTCGTTAAAGTATTCAACACAGCATAGCATTCTCTGATTTTCAATATTTTGATCAGTTGAATAAGAAAATTGAGATTTAGAAATGTACATACCTTTTGAAGCGGTGACAATTACTCCACTCAAGCACAACCGGAAAATCCTCTCACAGTTTTCATTGCAGAACCAAATGTTCTGCGTGTGTAGATTACCAGCCGTGTATCTTTGATATTAATCCTTATTGGGAATCAAAATCATTAATCCATTTTTTTTATGAATGAACTACACATCCCTTTAACAAATCGCACGTGGTAAATGATCACTCGACCAGAAATTTAATGTAATCGAAATTAACATAACAAAAGACTTGATGTACGATAAAATTGAAACTGCTTAATAAATACAGGTAGCCTTTGTGAGAAATAAATGAAAATAAAAAACAAACTTTATTCAAATAATTATATATGGCAAGATGTATAGATATATAGATCGATATTGATTGCAGGTACATGTACATTTGTACAAGGATAGATAATATTTATAAAGGTTGATGTTAATAATTTATAGTGGGAGTTTTTTTTCTCATTTGCTTTTCCCCGACAAATGAGTTTGTAAAAATTGGGGCCCCCTTAGTTGCTTCCCTGGGCAACTGAGGGTTGATGTAACAGGTGATTGTTAATAAAATATGTTTAATATTAAAATAAAAAAAAAAAAAAAAAAACGACTGGTGGTACATCTTTTTGGTGAAGTTCGTGTTGCTCAATTTTTAAATGTCTTCATTGTGTTTAGTTGACAGTAACTGTTGCTAGTCGTTTTTCGTCTATCGTCTTGGTGTTGTCAATTTTTTAGCCGACCATGTTTTAGATATTTCTTTGGTATCTCCAGCATTTCTTAATAATAATTATGATAAAAACAATAATACACAATTTTAGTATCACATGGTGACCAACAAATGCCTTAAAATCGAAAGCGACTTTTACTTGCATTTACAATTTCTTAACTGGTAAGAAAAAAGTAGGGGACTAACTCTGCACCTCTCATTGCGGACCTGTGTCTGTATTGTCATAAATAACTATTTACGACTAAAATCAGTGAAGACCCATCGAAACAACATCTGATTCAAAATTTAATAACACTTTTAGATACTTAGATGATATATTGGCTCTCAGTAATGACGACAATATTTACACTAAGGAGATGTATCCTTCCGAACTGACTTTATATTATGATGATACTAACAATTAACACTGCCCTTTCCTTGATTTTGATTTCTATATCGTTAACGGGAAGCTTAATACCTTTATGCATGATAAAAGAGATGATTTTTCATGTCCTATTGTTAATTATCCATTTTCAGATGGTGACGTTCCCTTGTCACCAGCTTACGGTGTTTATAAATCTCAATTAGTTCGATATGCTCGTGCATGTTACAACGTATGTAATTTCAACGAAAGAAATCTCTGTAATACTGGAAAATTATAACACCAGGGTTTTCGATATCACAAACTAGTCAAAACACTTACTTAATCTTATCATCGGTGCAAGGACATCATTCGTAAGTATAAATCAACATGCAAACATCTTATACGTTCAGGTACTGGGGATTCATTAATATTCGTTGATTACATTTTTTCGTGGGTACAGGAGACCCAAGGATTTAAATTTTCAACGAATTTCAAATTGTCTAAAGAAATGTATGCAGACTTAGCCAAAACCACGAAATTAAAAGTCCCCGAATATGCAAGTTTTCCTCAAACCACGAAAATGTGTGCCCACGAAATTAAATGAATCCACAGTATTTCACATCCAATATTTTATGGTAATATTAATTACAAAGCACAATAAATATCGGTATTCACTTCAAAAGCTAACTAATTCTTTAAACATACTTATTCGGAAAGAATACAGTTACGTTACTGTTTTCAAGTTATTAACGATTGCATATTTTGGTATTCATATTGATTCACTCATAGTCTTTGCATCGGAAATAAACACATGTATTCTAAACCCTGTGGATAGCATGATACGGGTTAAGTTATTCCAATATATTTTATGATGGTATGATACTAAACCCTTATTGGGAGGGATTGTACTAGATTTTCATATCATGAAGACATAATCTTTCAATCAGTTTAATTCATGTTCTTGCTGGCAACGGGGTTCGAGATCTCACAAACATGCTATTTATTCGTTCATTGTGTGTGTTAATTTGCTTTTTTTATTGAGTTAAGCCCCCCAATTGATATTTTATAGTGTGTCTGTCTATGTTGTGATGTTATACTATTGTTTCAGAATAGGGAGAAGGTTTTGTTCCATTAAAACGTTTAATCCCGCTGCAAATGTTTGCACCTATCCTAATTTCGGAATCTGATGTACAGTGGTTGTCGTCTGTTAATGTAGTTCGTACGTGTTTCTCGTTTCTCGTTTTAATTTATTATTAGATCGTTGGTTTCCCCGTTTGAATGGGTTTACACTTATAATTTTTGGGGCCCTTTTATAGCTTACTGTTCGGTATGAGCCAAGGCTCTGTGTTGAAGGCCGTATCTTGACCTATAATGGTTTACTTTTACTTGGATGAAAGGTTGTCTCATTAAAACTCATACCACATATTCCTATATCTATAAACCCCGCCACATTTTTTGCGTCTGTCCCAAGTCAGGAGCCTCTGACCTTAGTTAGTCTTGTATATTTTTTTCATTTCAGTTCCTTTATATGTTTTTGAGTTTAGTGTAACGTCCATTTTCACTGAACTAGTACCTAATTTTATTTCGGGGCCAGCTAAGGACCACCTTCGGTGCGGTATTTTTTCTTGCTGCGTTTAAGTTTTAGGATAGCTTCACTGAAACGGCAACAAGTTAAAGTTTGTAGTAAAAGAAATTAACATTGATTTGTGACAACAACAATGGGAAACCTGGCTAACATGAGCAATGTGATGTTCACTATTATTATAGGTCAAAGTAGTATTAAAGGTGTTGGTCTCAATTGTACGGTTAGTCCTGCGAAAAAATGTCATATAACTTGTTATGAAGTTTACAAGATTTATTGATGTCTATGGTGGCGATTTATAATTTAATGTTTACCAATCGTACTTTTTAGTCGATTTATTTTCTAAACCTCAGACTCAAACTAAAATCAATGATACACAAAATATGAGTACTATTAATGCATCGTATTTTGGCCTTTTTTAATTTTTGGATTCGAGCGTCACTGATGAGTCTTTTGTAGACGAAACGCGCGTCTGGCGTACATACAAAATTTAGTCCCGGTATCTATGATGAGTTTATTTAAGATTTTTGTTTGCAATCAAGACAGCTTAATCATTCTAATACAAAAGTCACTGTGGTAGTTTCAGATCGACTAAATATTGAAAAGCTAGTCTTCAGATTCTATACATGTAGTTGATCTTCTGTAAAATCGAAAAAGAATAGTAATATTTTAACGTTGATATCATAATATGTTCGACTAACCTGCTTTTGTGACTATTATCATAGTACTTATTCCTAAATTAATAATGAAACTCCACCACATATTTGTAGCTACGATTATTTACTTTTTAAATTTGTGAACTTTACTACAAGGAAGAATATGATGAAATGGATAAAACAATAACTTCCATAAACGATATTGTGTAATACAATGATTATTTTGACAAATTTACAATCAACAGGAAGATAAATCAACAAAAGGTTTTTGTATATACAAAGACAAACACATATGTAGCCCTCAATGGACTTGTTAAGTGAAAAAGAACGTCACATTAAACTCCAAATAAATGCAACAGTAGTATACAGCTCTTCGAAATTCATAAATCGATTGCAAAAATCCGGTTTACAAACTAAAACTGAGGGAAACGTATAAATGAATTAAAATTAAAAATAATACGAGACTAATGTATTTTTATGATTTTGAATGGTAAATAGCTGTTCATATATTTATGATAAAATTGTGTCGCACTAGCGCATTTAATTGTAATAAAGATTTTTGGTAATTCTGCGGCATCCTATTAATGTACATTGTTTATAACTTGCAAAATGCAGCTTTTTTTGTGTTTACCTATTAGCAATAACGAATAATGACATATACATAATAAAGGCATCTGAGCTAGTAAGACCAACATGATACCAACTTTGAATTAAAGGCTTGAAACTTTATAAGCTGAGATAATAGCGATCTTGTTTATGATACAATGACCAGCTTGTCGCTTTCGCAGCTGTATAATCAGCACAAATAATCTCGTCTTCATAGATCTGTGCATCATCAAACCATTGATATATTTTATAAACATCCTTTTTCCCCACTCACACCGATAGTTAAGAAAGATTTAAAAAAAATACATAAAAACACACGAACGAACAAACGAAAAAAAAACATGTACATTAATAGGATGCCATACGAAGAATGGATATAAAAAAAATAATGTAAATCAATTACAACGATTCAAATCAGAATAATATAAAAAAAAAATTAAAGTTCCTCAAAAATATTTTAAAAAATTGTGCCAAGATTAAATACGGCAAAACTATATGTAGATTTTCAATTAATTAAAGACAAAAAAAATAAAGCTATATCATTTACTCTTATTGCCAATATGTCAATCAAAAATAGACAGTTGATTATTTTGATGTACCTTATCATGTAATATGTTAGGTCAGTATATACAGGATACGATGATACGTGCGTTTACTTTTCACAATAAAAAGAAGACGCGTAATGTTGCACGTTAACGCGAAAGTAAACGTCTGTCTACTCTACAAAATTGGAAGACCTCCTGCGCCGTTTTCGCGAGAATACGGAGGTAAACTCGAAAATAACGTTTACTTTTTATGTCTAATGAAATTTCGGAGTAATTACAGAGTTTACGTGGCGTTTATATGACGTGTGCGATAGAAAACCCTACGTTAAATTATTCCGCTCGTCTTTACGTAATGCTTGTACATGTACATTTGTATGTAAACAAATAAACGAGTGTGTATTAGGTCTATTTCTAATCATATGCAGCTCATATAAAATGTGATGATGTCATAATTACATGATAATGTGTGCATTTATTTTTATAAGAACGAAAAAAAAACTATCTGTTAGCGTTTCGTATTTCAGAACTTTCTATATAATACTACTATAATAGTGCTACTTTGTTACATTTGTTGTTTATGTAGTGATATTAAGATGATAACACAATATTGACTGTTGTACCCCTATTTTTGACATTTTTACTCTTTGAGTATGTTTGTTTTGTTCATGCATCGTTGACAATGTAATGGAATTTGATGCGACTGTCATACAAGTGAGAGGTTTAGCTAGCTATAAAACCAGGTTCAATCCACCATTTTCTACATTAGAAAATGCCTGTACCAAGTCAGGAATATGACAGTTGTTATCCATTCGTTTGATGTGTTTGGACTTTTGATTTTGCCTTTTGATTTTTCTTTTTGAATTTTCCTCGGAGTTCAGTATTTTTGTGTTTTTACTTTATATTAACTGCAACAAAATAAAAGAAAACAAGTTTAGACAAGCTTTATTTACATATTATACTTTTTTTCTTTACATATACTTTTAGAGATTTCTTCCAGATATAAAAAGTTGATGCAAAACAAGGAAATAAAAGAAAATTTACAAAATATACCAATTTCTTCATGCTTAAAGCACTGTTATTAATGATATTGTAACTCACCATATTGTATTAGTTTTTATAGCTTTAACACCAATCTTTAAACCGACATGTACATGTTTGTACATGCATCTGATGTTCAGTAGTTTGTTGATGTATAATTTATAATTGTTTCTCGTTTATCATATGTATTAGACAGTTAGTTTTCCCCGTTTGAATGGTTTTACATTTAGTCTAGTCATTTTTGGGGCCTTTCATAACTTGCTGTTCCATGTGAACCCATGTATGTGTTGAAGACCATAATGGGAATTATACGTCAAGTTATAATGGTTTACTTTTACAAATTATGACTTAGATGTAGAGTTGTCTCATTGGCACTCATCTTCTTATATCTATATAACAGAAAACAAACGTTTAATATCACTATTCTATAAATTTCAATCTGTTGTGTCTAATATTTCCCATTTTGTATCTTTATGTTATAGAAGAGCCATGTGAAGCAGCATGTAATTTGAGACAAACAAGACTCAAATTGAATAACTCAGCAGAGCATGGATATATCAGTTGCACAGTAATATGTGTAAAGTCATTTAGAAAATCGTCAACTTGGAAACAACACTGCGTCATTGGGCAACATCTTAAATATAAACATGATAACTTGACTGATGTTGCAAAAGTCATTTGGCAAAAGAGAAGGTGCAACAATGGAAACCATATAAATTAAAGGAACCACAAGACGCGAACAAGAACGCAATTGAAACAGATGTTTTGGATGTGCCATTTAACATTACGTCTGGTAGGGCCTAAGATCAGGGGAAAAAATACGTTTCAAGGCAAAAGTTAAAGATCATCTTAAACAAAATTTTGAGGAAAGTAAGAGGACAGGAAAAAAGGCAAATCCCCTTTTGTAACGAATAAAAATCGAAGAGGAAAAAAACGAAACTGGTGAAATATTTTGGCTCCCGATAATTGGGTTACAGAACTTTTAATTCTAGAACTTATTATACATTGTAATTATTTTTACAAACTTCTAACTTTTATGGCCAATACTTCAGAACAAGAATATTTTTAGAAATGATCAATGAAAATTTTTAGATATCTAAAAGGGCAATCGACATTCATAAGTCTGTTGAAAATACACAACAGCATAAAATAAAGTAAAACAACAAAAATAACCAACTCCAAGAAATTTCGAAAGTCAGTCACGTATCAAAATTCTCAATCAAAAGCTGAAACAATTTTAAAAAAAAAATGGAAAACACTGTCTGTCAATTTCCTGAACCACAGAACGTTAAAATAGATCGGCGGTTAAAATTTTTAGAAACATCATTTAATAAACCAAATCAATACATGTTATTCATCTCCTTAAAGACTTATTTATAACTGTGTTAGTCTTATTTTTTCGATGATTTGTGTCTTATACTTCATACTGTAATTTGTTTCATCTTGAAAAATAACCATAAAACAAATACAAATTAAAAAAAAGTCAGAAAAACCCGCAGATGCAATCCATGAGTCCTTTTTGATATGTAAAGAAGTGTAAACTTCTGTGTTTGGGGTATTGTTGGGATATAAGGTGGCCATACTTATGCGTTTACAAAATTAACTTTAGTTAATAAACAAAAGACAAATCAAATATCATACTGGTATAAAACATCTTATTCAAGAAATACATAAATAACTCTAAAAGTAAAAGCAACAGGTCAAAAAAGAGAGTGCCTGAAAACACCATTAATCCTGTGGTGTTTAGTATATGTCTGTCTTTAGTCGCTAAAAAGTTGTTGGTGTACATCATAATTAAGAATCTCGTTTTACCGCTTCAGTTATTATTATATTAGCCTTCATGGCTTACTTTTTGTTGAAATCCGTACGGTGACCTATTATTGCTAACTTCTGTGTTATTTGGTTTCTGGCGGAGATTTAACTCATCAAACAACATTTTTATATTTCTATGACCTGCCATGCGAATGTTACAATCAGTAATATGGTACTATCCTCTGCTTTTCTTTGAGTATTATTATTTTACCAAGGCAATCTTGCATTGTAATTCCTCGTTCGATGTGTTTGAGCCTTTGATTTTGCAAATTGAGTAGGGAATTTCCTTATTGCATTTTATACTGCAACTAGTTGTGTTTATTTCCTAAATATAGTAACACAGCTATATTTTGTGCAATGTCAATTTCATCATGGAACACTTTTTCAACAGTCAGGGGTTCATTAAGGGATGAAAATAAGTTTGAAATTTGTGTTACAATTTAAATAGCTATGAATTTATTTATTTAAGTTACAGTATAAAACAATATTAGGTCAATGTCAGAAAAATATCAACTTTTTTGTACTCGGCGCAAAACTGGAGAAGGGCTCGGTAGAACCTCGCCCTTCCCCATTTTTTCAGCCTCATACCAAAAAGTTGATATTTTTCTGACATTGACCTAATATTGTATATTTCCTCGGAGTTCAGTATTTTTGTGATTTTACTTTTTATTTAATGTCAGTTCTTTGTCGACATATGAATCGGAGTATTGATAAAATACCTCATGATGCAGCAATATTTAATTGAAACGAAACAACATAGTTCAAATGTTTAAAGTTGAAACGTTAAAAATGAGGTAATGTGTATACCTTTTTTACTTTCACTGCATTTTGAAGTGTCATTGGTACATTAATCCATGTAAATATGTTTTTCAAATGGAGTTTACGTATTAAACTATTGACACAAACCATGCATGTATCCTTCTTTTTGTCACAGCTATTATACATTAGCAAAGAATGGTTTGTTTGATGTCTCGTATAAAAATAAACATTTGCATTATATCTTGAAAATAGTAGAAAAGAAAAACGACAAATCTGTTTTATTTTTTATTTTTTTTAATTTCAATTCTAAAGATTCGGATTCTGATTGCTTGAAAATATATCAGTGATATCTTCATACGTTGTTAAACATATCCAACATATCTTCGTTGATTACTACTGGCAATTTCACTCTTAATATAAGCATGACTGTAGTGTCCTCGTTATCTTGTTTGATTAATATCTGCTGCTTTCTCTCCGATCATCATGGTTGGGGCATTTGGTTAATCAGATGGTATGTTTCTCATGATAGATGCATCAGCTACTCGCAAATGCTCGATACTAATCACCCTGGATAATTCAATTAAGCATATAACTTTATTGTATTTTTTCAAATGTCGATGCCAAATGTTGATTTAATTCAGCGTATTTAAGTATATATACAAATTGGCACAAAGCATCCTGATTATAATCAACGATTTAATGCATTTAATTCATGTTAAAGGTTGCTTATTTCAGGCAAAGTTAACCTTATCTAAACACAATGATGTTCATATTGCTCCTTGGGTATTTTGGGGTGTTATACATCCGTGTTTTTCAATTGATTTGGTTTGTTTGGACAGTAGATTAGGCTATACATTGACATAAAAACTGTATGAATTTTGATTGTTTAAACTTTAAGATGATGTTACAATGAAAAAGTAAAATCACAGAAATACTGAACTCAGAGGAAAATCAAATCGGAAAGTCCATAATCACATGGCAAAATCAAATGACAAAACACATAAAAAACGAAAGGACAACCACTGTCATATTCATATTACCGTGTTATAGTTACTAGTATATATGTATATATATTAATAAAAGATACCTCAACCGTGGAGCTGTCATGTACTGATCATATTCTACATGTTCCAACAATATGAGCTGCTGAGTTTAAGAAATGTCTACCGATACACTTCCAGTAGTTATCAGAATCAAAGATACTGTCATCGCAATGTCCGGGTGCATCGTTTCTTACCAAACTAGCACCGATGGATTGCAAGGCTTCAGTTTGTTCTAAGGACCGCAAAAATCTCACACCTAAATTTAAGTGATTACAGAAAATATCTTAGCAAATAGCAAAATCAAAATCACATAAAAAGATTTGTAAACAACTGGCATATTTCTGACTTAGCACAGGCATTTCCTTATGTAGAAAATGGTAGATGAAACCTGGTTTTATAGCTAGATACCCCTCATACTTATACATTGTATAACAGTCGCATGTGATTCATTGATCCGTATTATAATCATTATTTATTGTGATGTTTTGATTTGAGGACGCTTTTTTGAGAAACCTTTTATTTATTTTTTAAATATCCCAGTGCTGAAAAAAACAAACAATTCAACGTAACTTAAAAAGACAATCGACTTACTATACAATTAATCGCCGTAATAACTATGGAAAAACATGAAACTGGATCTACTAATAAGTTATCATGACCAAAATCCTCAGCCGACTTCTAATACAATTTGATGACCTTGACAATGTTGAAGGACGATTTTAAGGAGATGTGGTATGATTTGAATGTACGCAATTATATACAGCGTTACGGCATTCAACAATGAGAAACCCCCATACCATATAGTCGGTTATAAAAGGCTCCGACATGGAAAATAAAATACAATCTTATTCAGAAAAAACGCGAACGGCCTAGTTTATGTTACGCTATCAAATAGAACAAAAATATAAGCAGAAAAGAAGATCAACACGACATGATCAAAAAATAAGACAGCCTGGCCGAAATAAACAGTATTAATATATATATAATATATATATGTTAAGAGTTGATGAATATGGTGTTGATGATTACATTATATTTATTGTGAAATTTTAGCTCTGGTTAAAAACAGCTCCTAAATTGATGTAATACAAAAAATAAACACAAACTATTTCTAAGTTGGTTAAGGAGGCACGAGGGTTCAAACATTTAAGCAATTATTTAAACATATCCTTTGTTTATTACAATGTTTTTATAAGTCAATTAGATGTTACTTAATTATATTTAACAAAAATCAAATTGAATTTGGCAGTCAATTCATGTCAAAATTATACCTTATCCTGACATGTGCTGGAATATTCAACATACTTTTAATTTCATATTAGAGCGTACTGGCTCGTGAAAGTTTGATATTACAAAATCAGGTACTTCTGATCTGAACAACAGGAGAAATGTGTCCTCCTATTATAATTGTATATTTAACTTTTCTCTCATTTAAAACAAATATTCAACAAGGTTCTATAGTGATCCTTAATCCTCAAGCTTTCATTTGATACCAAAGCGACCCAAATAGTTCAGCTACTGACAAAGGTACAGCTATGCATAGGAACTATTATGTTTAAAATATGTACTGCTTTCTTGTATGTTCTTTCCGACCAGGCCCAGATTAGTGTAGATATACCTTATAGAATAATCTTCATCATAAAGTTCATGTTCAGCATGTGTCTTTTTATTGGTAAAGGTGCAGGCAATCTTATATATTTGAGATCATAACAGTTGGTTAAAACGTATCGATACTTTGTTATTTTGTTAATCAACCTATCCAATATGGTATGAAATATTATCATGAGTCAACTGTTTATTGTAAGAAGCCATTAACAAGCATTCTATAAGACGCAAACAATACATGATCTTCCAATAACTGGTTTTCGGGATACAAATGACATTTTTTTATTTGATCATGAAAACACGTGTACACATTTTCATTGTAGAAACGGCGTGTGTCATCATGAATGTATAATTCTGTTTAAAATTAATGTTAATGACAGAATGACTCGAGATTGCTGTTAGTAAATATAAAAAAAACGTATAATATTAAAACATATATCTACTGTGATAATTTACGTATGAAAAACTTATAAAAATGTTATAATTTAAGAAAATTAATCAGTTTGTCCGTTTATAAACATACTGGAAAAGCGATGACATTAACTTCTGACACGTGTAAAAATTCTGGGCCTTGAGTGATAGTCAGTGTGACATAACGACATTATGTGTACCGACTGCGCTGGAATACAAGATGCTCATTATCTGCAGCAGGTCCTGTGTAATGGGCAAATATCGAAATACCATCAAGGTGGGTTCCAACATTTATGTCAAAATCATGAAGTCTGGAGCCTGTGAGATAACAATATCGGATAGATGTGTAAATTCACAATAAACAAACCAACTACGTATACATACAACATGAAAAAAAACTTCAATTTGGGGCAAAATGTGATGTAAAATAAAATTTGCGTTTATCTGTTCAATGGGATTTTTGTATACATACACAGCTATATAAAACGAGAACGAGCACCAGTCAATGGATGAATTTAATGTGTCAATCAATGGCCACAGCCACACTGTTTTGAATTTCATTCTAAAACAACTTTGCTGTCATTGGGTATAAGAAAGTAAGAGAAAGCCGAGCACTTGTTTACCACATGAACAATGTCGAATAAACCTATCTGGTAACCACCATTTAAAACAAATCTCACGAATGCAATTAATGATTTGTTTTTACAAAATGATTTTATAAAAAAAACTCAAAACGTCAAATATTAACAAATGTCTATAGACCAACATCTTGAATAATTGAATATTTGCAAATCTCTTCAATTGATTTATACACGAAACATAATGAAATGTATTTTGCAGCATTGCAAATCACATTCAAACATTTTTCACTACACTTTTCCACTAAATCAAGATAGTATTGTAGATGTTGTGTAATCTGTATCCTTTTTTTATAGTAACAAATTAAAATTTCTTTTCTAATATAAATCCAATGACATGTGGCAAGCATACAGTATAAAACGTCAAGCAAGGAGAAAACATGCACTATACACAGAACAATATATTACGAAGGAGATTTTTTTTTTACAAAATGACAAAATTACCAAAAAAAATCCTAGATGTATGTTCAAAATAATCAGATGCTTTTTAATAAACAAGTACATAGCATATTCATTTTAAACGTAACGGTCTAGTTTTTCTTTAAGTGATTTCCTTTTATTGCGAACCCAATTGAACCTTTCCATAGATTCACCTGATAACTACCTGTCCAGAAAGAAGAAATTTAAAGGTCTGAGTGAATAAACTATACAGAGAACAATACCTGTTGTATTTGTTCAATGGGACAATAGAACTACCAAAAGTTTAAATGGACAGGTAACTATCAGGTGAATCTATGGAAAGGTTCAATTGGGTTCGCTATAACAGGATTCACAAACGTTTAATTCCCCGTTTCAATCACTTAAAATCTTCTTTAAATCAAAGTAGGTTAAAACTCCTTTTATAAGTAAACATCATTAATTAAAAAAAATATCTGATAGGTTTGGATCAGATCTATAGTTACATTTGTATTTTTGAATAAGCGTAATTTGACAACTTCTAAATTTGACATCTACGTGTTTTCTATTTAACAATTAATATCGATTGTATGTTTTTATGTTCGACTCTTTTTTTAAAATACATAGATCAAATTGAATACATAATCTTAACAAATTCTAAAGACATTAAACAAATAAGTCAGTTAAAGCATCTTTACGTCAACGTATAGTTTAAGAGAAAAGGTGAATTGTTAATATCAATATTGATTGAAATATGATCAGATTTAACAAGTTATCATTTAGTGGTGTTTCATTTAGTTAGCTCTTTACAAGCTGAACCAAATACAGGGACAGTTCCCACTTTGTACTGGCTTTTGAAGCTGAACAAAACTCATTGTCATTGTATCATTGTCATTTTGCTTACTTTTTTTTGTTACCTATTCTGACATCGGACTCGGACTCCTTTTAAACTGAGTTTCACTGTGCGTATTGATATTTCTTTTATTTATTCTACATTGGCTACATATTAAGGTAATGGTTAAGATCTCACAAACTGACATGTTTACCCTGCATGTGTGCGCCTGCCCAAATCAGGAGCCTCTGGTCTTTCTAAGTCTTGTATGTTTTTTTAATTTTAGTTTACTTATATGTTTTGGAGTTTAGTGTGACGTTCATATTCACTGAACTAGTATATACACAACAGCCATTTGGTGCAGGATTTTCTCGCTCTGTTAAAAAAACAATTATTGGCTTTCGGCTGTTGTCTGCTCTTTGGTCTGTTTTTTTTTGGGGTTTTTTTTTTTTTTTTACATATTCTCCATTTTTATTCTCAATTACATTTGTTTTGTACACACTTAGGCCGTGTTCACATTGACCTAAACTCGGTGTTGTGTTAGTGTAACTCACACGTAAACTAAACACAATTACGTTCCCATTGATTAAACTCAATGTTTACATGTAGTTTAAATCATGTTTTGTCTACATGCAGTCGATAGTCAATGTAGGCCTTGTGTAGGTTAAGTGTACACACAACTAGGCATTTAGAACATTTTACAGAAAGTTTTACCATATATATTTAAGGAAGAAACGATTTTTTGAATAAAATTGATATTTATAACAATTATTTATAAAGTTCTTTTACAGAAATATTTGTCTAAACTTGATATATTCATAAGTTATAAAAAAAACTTTACGTAGCTTTATAAACCCCTTATCAACCCTCAAAGCATCATCATTGCCGAACACATAATTCATTTGAAAAGGTCTTCCCGAATCGACTGGACGTACACGGAAATATTTGCCACTGGTCTTTACTCAAACAACGATTTACGCATAAATGCATTACTAAAAAAAGTGTGAGGTAAATTGTATTGTTTGTCTAGTATCTCAGATCCGTTTAAATACACTTATATAAAAAAAAAAAAAAAAAAAAAAAAAACATAAACATCTCCCTTTGCTCAATACTCCTTGGAGAAGAAATACCTTTTGACAGAAACAGAAAAAATAAAAATGTATAGTGATCCTTAACATCTCAATCTTTTTTCATCGTCTGTAAGCACGCTGTTGCAGCCTACGTTTTTTTAATGCGTAATCGAGACAACTTTAGTATCTTTAAACTACTACAAATCGTCAAAATGGCTTTCATAAAGGAGCAACCACTAAACTTCAAAGAGGGGGGGGGGTATATTTTTTTTTTCTGAGTCAGTATTTTTTTTACCGCTAACGTTTTTATTAAGTTTTTTCGATGCCAGCAATCAAATATCTTTTTTTTCAATATTTAACACTGTAATGTATGGAGAAACTCGGGATTCAGAATATTTTTTTATCATCTCTATGACCAGAATATTTTTTTTTTATTAAATTGGGGATCAGAATATGTTTAAAGAAAAAATCCACCCCTCCCCCCCCCCCCCCTTTTTGAAGTCAAATGGTCGTTCCCTAACTGCTAGAAAAGTTGTCCGAAAAATTTGCATTCGGTTCTACGTAATGAACATTTAAATGACATATAGTTTACAAGTGTGAACAAATCTTATGTACAGGTAATTAAACAAGGTTTATAGATGTGAACAAATTTAATGTGAAACCAGTGTACATTACATTAACTAAATGTAAACATGTTTACTGTACATGGAGTTTGGTGTGAACACGGCCTTAGATACTTTATCATGTGTATATAATCATAAATACGATATATCTGTAAAGTTCCAGATATGTTTGCAATTAAGCATTATGGCATCGTTCAAGCAACTATTCAATATTTTTATGCGTATTATTTGTTCAGCAATCATTTCAAAAACTGTATCATTACATTTGAAACAAACAGAAAAGATAGGAATATAGTGATCCCTAATATATCATTCCTTCTTCTCCTTCAATCTCTGTACCGATGTAATGCATTGGCTTTATGAGAATAAAATTATATATTCTTCGCCTGTAAGCACGCTGCTGCAGCCTACGTTTTCTAATGCTTAATCGAGACATCTTTATTATTTTAAAACTACTGCAAATCATCAAAATGGCTCTCATAAAGAAGCAACCACTTAACTTAAAAAAGAGGGTGTGGGGGGGGGTATTTTCTTAATTTATCTGAGCCAGAAATTTTTCCGCGCAAACGTTTTATTCCGGGTTTTTTTCGATGCTGGTAATCAATTTTTTTTTCAACATTTTTTTTTATCCAATTGGGGTTCGGGATATTTTCATTCGATTCTACGTAATGAACATTTAAATGACATAGAGTTTACAAGTGTGAACAAATCTTATGTACAGGTAATTAAACAAGGTTTATAGATGTGAACAAATTTAATGTGAAACCAGTGTACATTACATTAAACTAATTGTAAACAAGTTTACTGTACATGGCGTTTGGTGTGAACACGGCCTAAGTTTTAATTATTTTTCCCGTTTTATACATTTATGATAATATGCTTGTATGATATTGTTAGTGTTGCATAAGTCTCTAAAGGCTGGCTAGTATACTATACAATTGTAGATTTAATTTAATTGTGGTGTTATATTATGTATATTGTGACAAGATGCACTTATAATAAAATATATATATCTATACACCATTAAACAATTTTTGATTCAAAACCGTTGTTTTGGTATAAACAGCTCTTCACAGACGGAACAGTGAAAAATGTACCACTGTGGTTAGTTTAGAAAGTTAAGACCACATACTCTCTTGATGTCCATAAAGTATTCACACTGTTTTAGATTAGTTGTTGTATTTTTGCCTGGATTCATCGACATTACACCGCATTGTGTCAAAAATCATTGAACGGTATCGATTTTCCGCAAGCAAAACGTCTGTACAATTCTACATTCTCTATAGCGGTTTTTTCTGATCATTTACTATAAGAATAAACACGATTGTACATGTTGAACACGTGCACAATATCCATGCTTTTTTGTTTATTGTTGACAAACAGGTGACAATCGTTAAACTTTGGCTTCAAAACACGAACTTTAAATACCTTCCATATTTTCACAACAACACTGACCTACTGAGAAAAAAAAATGACTATTATACGAAATTTATGCGAAAAAAATGATAAAATCGTGCACAGAAGACTAAGTTTATGATGTTTGTATGCATTGGTTCAAGAAGTGGAATAACATTATTTGTCACTGGTCACTCGTTTCTAATGACTTTAAGTAAGTTTATGCATACCGCTTAAGAATTTTACTTAACTAGGGAAATTCTTAGTGAAATCTAAGTTTAAGGAATACTTAAAAGTCATATGAAACGAGTGAGTGGAGAAAAAAATGTTTATCCAATTCTTTTACCAATGCATGTATATATCATAAACTTAGTCCTCTGTGCACGATTTTCTCATTTTTTACGTAAATATAACGTATAATCGTCATTTTTTTCTCTCTCTCTGTCAGTTATGATTAAACAAATATGGTTGCTCATTAATACATTTTGTGATACTCTTGCATTAGCAGAAAAATATCCCTTTGAGAAGGTTCATTCTAAATTTTGTAAAGCAGTATTAGGACTGAAAAGACAGCCACTAACATAGGTGCTAGATCAGAATTAGGTAGATTTACTCTGGACTCCTATATAAAAACTCAAACACTCATGTATTTTTATAGAATAAATTGTAATGATATTAATCCCCTGGTTAAAGAATCTCTACAAACAAACATAAATTTACATTCAGAAGGAATTTATTCTTGGTACTCATTTGCAGATAAAATTTTTAAAGAAATGAAAATAAACCCAGAAAATTACTCTAATAATAATGTAGCTTTTAAACAATCAAAAAACATGTTAAAATGTAATATAAAAAAGTGTGTTTCAGAGGAATATGAAAAAAATACTTTAAATAAACTTTCAAAAATGGATTCCTCATCCAAACTTTGTCTTTATGGGAAATTAAAAAATAATTGTCAGTCTGAGGAATATTTAAATTGCAATAATTTTATACATAGGCAGTTACTCTCAAAATTTAGACTAAGTGATCATTCCCTAGGCATTGAATTAGGAAGGTACAGAAACATTCCAAGAGCACAAAGATTATGTAAAAAATGTGAAGTCCTAGATGATGAATTTCATTTCTTTTTGTATTGTGACATTAACATATCTTTGCGTTCTAATCTTTTTGCTTATCTAAAAGACTATGTACCATTTTTTCAACATCTTGATGCATTCGATAAACTTAAACACATTCTAAACCCCATCCCTGAACTTGTTTGTCATATTGGAGTCTTCATTAAACAGTCTTTGAACTGAGGGAGTCAGACCCGTGTCAGGCAAGGTTATGATGGTGTTTTAATATACATTTATAATTGAACTCTTAATGTTCTATTATTTTATATATTGTATTGTATTATATTGAATTTCATTGTATTGCATTGTATTACATTGTATTTCATTGTATTGCATTGTATTGTATAAAATTATTGTTTGATTGTATTGCTTGACCCTTATGGGTGTAATTTTGCAATAAAGATTATTATTAAAAATGCCGTGTTTTGAAGCCGAAGTTTACTTTTTGGACCTTTTGGATTATAGCTCTTCATCTTTTATATAAGCTTTGGATTTCAAATTTTTTGGCCACGAGCATCACTGAAGAGACATGTATTGTCGAAATGCGCATCTGGTGCAAGGAAATTGGTACCGTTAATTTTATTACCGGTTGTCACCTTATAGTAAACAAATAACAAAAAGCATGGGTATTGAGCACGTGTTTAACATGTATAATCAGAGAATTGTTTATTTTAATGACAGGTCCATGCGTATTGCGACCACCGGATTTTTACGAGGAGGGTTACGCTCAGGTCACTATGCATACGGAAAATATGTCGGCGAATTGCTTCCTGAAAGGAAGCAATTAAAAATTAGTAAACTTCTTCTAAATGTGGACAAATTAAAGAATTTTCCTCAGAAAAAAGTATATGTGCATAAGTTGTATAATGAAAACTATCCATCTAGTTATAAAAAACATATGCATATTTTTTTTAATTTGAGGTTTCTTATGACTTTAAGTTAAGATGTTTATGCATACGGCCCCTGAAATCGGTTCCCTGGACTTTATATCTTCGGTACTTGACTTTAGATCTACACAGCTTTAAGGTTTATCACCCCTTCTGTACGCTTGTGAATTAAGAAATTTTCGAACTGCAATAGTATAAAAACAGCAAAAAATTAATAAAAGGGATCGGCCGTTTTGTACATATACCAAGGAGAAAGTTCTCGCATGAAAGCGGTATTATCCTTTATTATTTCATTACATTTAATAGAAAAGGGGGTTTGTGGCAAATAAAATAAAGAAATAAGAGATTTTTGTTTGAAAATTTAAAACATAATTAACTCACTTGTTTTTGTATGATGTGCTAGCACTTATTGTTTACAAAAAGTCCTATAAAACGGCTTTAAATTAAAAAAAAATAATAATCTTTAAGTCGAGCGCATCCGAGACCGTGTACTTGAATAAGATGTCCATATTTATATTTACTTACTTACTTACTGCCCATTACGCCCATTGGCGTGTGGGGCAGCAACGAAGTTTCTCCACATCTGTCTGTTTTGTGCCATCTTCTTCAAGCTCCCCCAAGTATGTTGGAAATTTGCCATCTCAGACTCAACTGTGCGCCGCCATGTTATTTTAGGTCGTCCTCTGCGTCTCTTTCCCTCTGGGGTCCAGAACATTGCTGTGTTTGTAAGTTCTTCAGGGCTCTTACGTAAAACATGGCCAATCCATCTCCATCTTCTCCTGCTAATGAGTATGCTGATCTCTTCCTGTTTGCATTTAATGAGGAGGTCCTGGTTTGTGATTTTTTGTGGCCAAAATATCCTTAGGATTCTCCTCAGACTCTTGGTATGGAATGTAGAGAGCTTTTGTTGGTCTGCCTCTGTCATTCGCCAACATTCAGAACCATACAACAGGATAGGTAGTATACAACTGTTGTATAGTTTTAGCTTGGTCCGGATGGTGTATTGACCGGATTTCCATACAGCCTGCAGGTTATTAAAAGCAGCTCTAGCTTTTGACAGTCTTTGTTTGATGTCAGTGTTGGCTCCACCATCTGATCTTACAGTACTTCCTAGGTAAGTGAAGGTATCAGTCTGTTGTAATGGTTTCCCGTTTATTATAATTGGTGCTGGGTTGTTAGTGTTTAAACTCATTACTTCAGTTTTCTTATGGTTTATTTTGAGACCTATCTGTCCTGCATACTTTTCTATTCGACTGGACTTTTCCTGGATATGTTGGTGAGTGTGCGATAGCATGGCAATGTCGTCAGCAAAGTCCAAATCTTCAAGAATGGTGAAAGTTCCCCATCTTATGCCTCTTGGGATATCTGAAGTTGTTTGTCGCATCACCCAGTCAATGGCTATTATAAATAGTGTAGATGACATTACACATCCTTGTCTTACTCCAGTTTTAATTGGGAAATAAAGTTGTTCACTTCCGACTGTACATTTGAAGTTTTCATAAAAAGCCTTGATTAGATTGATCAGGTGTTGTGGGATGCCGTAAAGATGAATGATTTTCCAAAGGGTTTCCCTATGAATGCTATCAAATGCTTTTTCGAAGTCGATGAAATTGATGTAGAGTTGCCTCTGCCATTCTGTGCATTGCTCAATGATATTTCTCAGGATGAAAATCTGGTCAACGCAGCCTTTTCCTTTGCGAAATCCTGCCTGCTCCTTTCTGAGTAAACTGTCGATTGCTTCAGATATTCTTTTTATAATAATTTTGGCCATGATCTTGCTAGGAATAGATATAAGTGTGATTCCACGCCAGTTATTGCAATCATTTAATGCACCCTTTTTAGGTATTCGGATGATAATACCTTTATCCCATTCTGTTGGTACTATAAGTTCTTTCCAGATCTTATGGAAAATTGGTTGGAGGGTATTGGCTGCTAAGATGGGATCAGTTTTAAATAGTTCTGCATTCAGATTATCTGAACCAGGAGCTTTTCCATTCTTTAGAGTTTTGATTACTGCTACAATTTCAGATATGGTGGGTGGTTCAATACTTATTTCCAGTTCAAAGCTAGGCTCTGGGATAGTAGGTAGTGCTTCTGGAGATGGTCTGTTCAAAATTTCACTGAAGTGTTCTGCCCATCTTTTTTCTTGTTCCTTTTCTGATGTTAGTAAATTTCCCTGTTTGTCTTTCACTGGGATGTTAGGTGAAGACTTGGATTTTCCACAGATAATTTTGGTAATTTTGTAGAGGTTGCCTTGCTCTCTTTTGTTAGCCGCTTCTTCTGCTTGGTCTGCTAAATTATCCATAAATTTCCTCTTATCAGCTCTAACCAGGGTTTTGACATTACGATGTATGTCACTATATTCTTGTTGGTATTTGTCTTTCAATCTTGGTGATTTGGTATCATTGACTTTCTTTTTTGCCTGCCTTCTGATGTTAATCTTGTTCCATGTTTCCGGTGTGATCCAATCTTTCTTCTTTGTCTTTTGCTTATAGCCTATACATTCTTCGCTACATTTAGTGTATATATCTGATATCTCATTCCACTTCTCATCTAATGTTTCATTTTCATCTCTTAATGAGTTTTCCAATACCTGGTATCTGTTTTGTAACTTTATGGCAAAATCTTTTTTAACCTTGATATCCTCCAGTTTATTAATATCAAAACGCTTCCTTGATGGAACTTTCTTTCCAGTTGCCCTGAGTTTCAGTTGGATGAGAGCTGTTATCAGTTGGTGGTCAGATCCTACATCTGCTCCTCTCTTAACTTTCACATCTAATAATGATCTTCTCCATGTGCTATTTATCATTAGATGATCAATCTGGTTTTTATCCCTGAGGTTTGGGGAATACCATGTTAGTTTGTGGATGTCTTTGTGTGGAAAAATGGAACCTCCTACTACTAAATTGTTTGTTGAGCAGAAATTGACAAGTCGTTCTCCATTTTCATTTATCTTACCACAACCATGCGTTCCCATAACTCTTTCGTAGCCAGTGTTGTCAAAACCCACTTTTGCATTCATGTCTCCCATGATGATCTTTATGTCATGGTTTGGTGTTTTATCAATTTCATGTTGTAATTGTTCGTAAAATACATCTTTGTTCTCATCGTCAGCTTCATTCGTAGGAGCATAACATTGAAATAAAGTGATGTTAATCTGTTTTCCTTTGAATCTTGCCATAATAATTCGACTGCTTATAGGTTTCCATTCTAAAAGTGTTCTTTCTATACCCTTTTTAATGATTATTGCCACTCCTTCATGATGTTGGTTATCATCTCGCCCAGAGTATATTACAGTAGATCTGAAGTTGTTGTCATCCTGCCAGATCCTGTCCATCTACTCTCACTAACGCCTAAGATATGTAATTTGTACCGCTGCATTTCTGAGGTTATTTGAGCCAATTTTCCTGCTGCATACATTGTTCTGACGTTCCAAAAACCAATTCTGGTTTTAGTTTTTGCCATGTTAAGGGTCTCCGTTATCCTGTTTGTAGTTTCCTTTCGGCTTTCACTACCTACATTCATCCTTGCTCCACTGTTGGTGCGTTGGAGACTCTCTTCCACAGCTGTAGTTTTATTCTTCGTTGCTGTTTCTGTAACATGATTTTTTTTACTTGTTAGGGTCGTTAACCCTAAGCAAAACCTTCTACGTGAAGGGTCGGGTTATTCTGTAGGGGTTTTCCATCCCTTAGACGACTGCATGAGCTTACGAGTTCCATCTACCCGGATTTTCTTTCTGGATTTACTTCCATAGCCTTTGACTTTCCAAAGTCACCCACAAGGCAGTGGGGCTAATATCCCATAGCTGGGGCAAGGTTGATGAGAGCCAGGGCGTATCCACTCGCCGGTGGGCCTGCACTCTGCATCTCTAGGGCCCTTGCTGCTCCGAGATCCCTTGCAAATTAGCCTGGAATACTGGACCCCAGTATCCGTGTATTACCCCGAGGAGGCATTGCAAGAGTCTTGGTAGCATAGAGGCTTTGTACTGGCAGGGCAAGGTTTACGCACTCGACTCTCCCTTTCACCTACAAGTAGGCTAGCCAGCAGCAGCGGTATATCTAATGGTCGATACCCGCCACATTAGACGCATTTTACTACCCTATGGTGTAGCACCATCAAAACAATATTTATATTTGTATGAGCTAATATCTAAATTTATAAACTTGTAATGCTTGCATTCGGATTTTGTTAAAAAAAATTCCATAACTTATATTGGTTAACTTCGAAAAACCACAACTTATTTTCCTACTGAACAGTACCGATCGTATTTTATAGGAATCTCAATATATCAAACCTGAAATAGAAAGCCTAGCATTATCAAATGCAAGGGAGTAATCTAATTGTCAAAATAATAGTCTACAGTGATTATTACGTGCAAATGACGTATTGTAAACGTATACGGATTAACAAAAACATTTTATTTCTGTTGGAAGTTGCTTCCCCTTATCGATATCTTTTAACAATGGCGTCTGAAGAAAGGGAAATTTCAAAAACTGGTAAAATGATTAAAATCAGGTTCATCACTTGACCGCATGTCATGATTAATGAGTTGAGATCTTTGTTTTAATATTGCGATCTTTTTTCCAAAATTACTTAGCTTAAAAATATACATATAAATTAAAATCCGACTATTTTTTTTATGTCTTGTCATTTTCAGTTTTCCCGAATTTTTGCCTAAGTTTCACTTTTTGACTAAGGGTTGCTCACTTCAAACAAAATGGTTACAAACACTATTTAACAATCGTGTGGAAAATAACAATAGCACATATGGGGAAATGAAACAACAAGTCGATGAACAGAAAGTTATATGTTGCTCTGTGAAAATTACAGTATGGCACGGGTCTCTTTGTGTAATTTTCATAGACATTTTCATAATATTGGATGTCTGCAACCTTTTTACTAAATCTCTGCATGGAAGGAACGGGTTAGAGCCATTGTCACATCAACATTAATTGAACAAGTCTTACAAGTTCTACAATTCACTACAAAATTGACCAATTATATTCACAGGAACTTGACCTCAAATGTTAACACTAAAATGCAACAAAATCACAAAGTATCTGTAAATTGTCCCCATAGTGGCAGCGCAGATAAATTTCACACATACGTGTTATCATATTCTGACAAACTGAGCCGGTATCTAAAGTTTCCTTTAGAACTCAGTACTGAGTAGGGATATAAATGTGCTAATTTTTGTTTGATTTCTTATAATATGATACAGAATAAGCACATGACATGATGCACAAGTCTCGTCCAAAGTATTAAATCACTTACACCGAAAACTGACTGCGGGATTTAGGCTGTACCTGTTGTTAGTGTAGCAATAAGTTACCACAACAGGGGTCCAGTTTATCCAAAGTATTACATCACTTAGACCGAAAACTGACTGCGGGATTTAGGCCGTACCTGTTGTTAGTGTAGCAATAAGTGACCACAACAGGGGTCCAGTTTACCATTTGACCTATTAGATATACAAATGTATTACATTAAAACTATTGTCCTCATACAACAACCACTTTTCTTAAGTGGTGTCACACATTTCCCACTGGGACTTCAAAATTTTACTGGAACTTAGTGGGACAGGTGTTACAAATGAGATCTCACTAATTTTGCTAATTACAAAATGTAGCAACTAGAAGTATGATTTAGTGAAAAGAAAAAAAAGTAGCTGAGAAATCTATATAAATGAATTTTGAAACATACAATAAATTGTCCTTTTTAATATCAGAGAAACTAGAGAATTAACTTTGTATTTTCATTGTCAAGGATACATGTATGTTTAAGATAATCTATACTATTAAACGAGAAGACCTCATTTTTGGTGTCGCTTCTCTTCCTTCCACAATAAATCAATCATCATGCCTCTGTGTCCTATAGGTAACATGCATAGTCGCATTTGTCATCCATTCTTATGATTATTCAGATTGAGTTATTTTGGGAGAAAAACGACAAAAAAGGAGTCCGGATATGATTCCGTCATCGGACTGACTTTTAGTCATAGATAAGACTTCCGGTTTTAAAGATGCACAAATACAACCAAACGTATGATAGATAACAAAAATGAAAAATAAATTAGCCAATCAGAGCGTTCTCCATATCATGGTGTTTAGATCGCAAGAACCACAACTATTATACCTCCTTATAGAGGACAATTATTTTTCGCGTTTATCTACATGTAAACTACGATAATACTACTTTAATATATAGAGACTCTGTATTCTATCTACTGTTTTTTTTTTAAATGTTTACTATTTAAGGGGTCATACCAGTTGTATATATATTAAAATAAGTAAAACATTTGACACAAGTACAACCAATCGTATGATGGATAACAAAAATGGAAAAAAAAAATAAGCCATTCAGAGCGTTCTCAATATCATGGTGTTTAGATCGCAAGAATCACAACTATTATATCTCCTTAGAGAGGACAATTATTTTTCGCGTTTCATATCATGGTGTTTAGATCGCAAAAACCACAACTATTATACCTCCTTAGAGAAGACAATTATTTTTCGCGTTTATCTACATGTAAACTACGATTATACTGCTTTAATATATAGAGACTTTCTATGTTAGTATGTTAGCATGTTAGTATAGAAAGTCGGCCCTGATTCTGTCTACTGTTTTCTTTGAAATTTTTACTATTTAAGGGGTCATACCACTTGCATATATATTAAAATAAGTGAAACATGCTCAACTTCATCTAAAACTACCTTGACCAAAAACTTTAACCTGAAGCGGGACAGACACGGACGGACGAACGAACGAACGAACGGATGTACAGACTAGAAAACATAATGCCCATAAATGGGGCATAACAATTTATTGTTGAAAGGGAAAATAGTGATTTGGCAAAAATGAAAGTAAGGTAGAGATTAGAAGTAGGCAGAACCTTTTTCGGGGCGTCGGGATCGGGTGTTTTTAAGCTCGGGATTTGGGGATTGATCCTTACGGGATCCGGGAATATATTTTTCGATTTCGGGATTTCGGGATATGCATTTCTTTAAATTCTGCATCTCGAGATTTCATGGTTTTAAGCCCGGGATTTCGGGATCAGGACCCGTCCGACCACCCCTCAAATTAGCCTTAGTCATTTATACATGATTCATATCCTACCATTGGCATGTTAATAAGGCTCTCAAAAGAAAAAGAAAACACTGATGGATTATCCTAGAAGCATATTTTATTAGACTAATAATGGTCTATATATAAGCAGTTACATTTATTTCATGTTTGAAACGGTGCAAATTGTTAATTTGATTTGACTTTTACCAAAAGAAGCAAATTGTGGTCTGAGGCCAGACACACGAAAATAATTGAATTTAACAGAAAGGAAACAAATATCGGACTTTGGAAAAAGGGAGAGGGCTTTTGATACCTTTTATGAAATTCTCCATACATAATATCTTTTACAAAAAATCATCCTACAACAGTGTTCAAGCTGCATATGCCCGCGATTTCGCGGGTGTGTTCTAGTAGTATTATATACCTTCAGATTACAGCAAAGTATATAATAATAAATAAATAAATAAGCTTTATTTAGGGTCGTCTGACGGCATGTGTTCAAACAAGGACATAAAATAATCTTTAATGAGCTTTTAACCAACATAAAAAAGATGAATGAATGTATACTTGGACATGTGTACATATGCTTGTAGAGGCGGCAGGGTTAATTTATTAAAGATTAAACTACCAAATTGAAAGAAAATATTAACTAGATTTATTTCAGACTCAATAGGTCAATTTTAAATGTTTGTAAATCTCTAGTAATGTGTCACAGATTCCAAAATAAGGTCTATCCTTTTTGGTGCAATCAGAAAACCTGATGGGTCAAACTTTTCACCAACAGACCAGAAGTTTGGTTAGTAATTGCACTTTCATGTGGGTACATGAAATACACAAATAGTACCACCTAACTTTTTGAGAACCTGAAAAATGATTTATATAGTTCTCTATGTACAGCTTTTATATATGATAAAAAGTTTTCCTGTTTGTCTCAAGTTCTTCTGGTCCAGTCAATCCAGCCACTATTACATGTATTAACAAAAATCTTATTCTATACACAATAAATCTCTAGTTTTATTTTGTTATTTTTTTATATAGTGCAAGACATTGAAGTTGAAACGACAGATCTACAGAACAAAGAATTAGAAAACAAAGAAAAATCAGAAGATACTGGAGGTACATCTAAAGATAACAATAACTGTTCCCAAAATACAGGTATGTATTGAGAAATGAGAGATTAATTATGATATCACATAAATATACGTACATCTAAAGATAACAATAACTGTCCCCAAAATACAGATATGAATTGAGAAATGAGATTAATTATGATATCACCTAAATACACTTACATCTAAAGATAACAATAACTGTTCCCAAAATACAGGTATGAATTGAGAAATGAGATTAATTATGATATCACCTAAATACACATACATCAAAAGATAACAACAACTGTTCCAAAAATACAAGTATGAATTGAGAAATGAGATTAAATATGATATCGCCTAAATACACATACATCTAAAGATGGCAACAACTGTTCCCAAAATACAGGTATGATTTGAGAAATGAGACTAAATATGATATCACCTAAATACACATACATCTAAAGATAACAATAACTGTTCCCAAAATACAGGTATGATTTGAGAAATGAGACTAAATATGATATCACCTAAATACACATACATCTAAAGATAACAGTAACTGTTCCCAAAATACAGGTATGAATGAGAAATGATATTAAATATGATATCACATAAATACACTGTTATCAAAATACAGGTATGAATTGAGAAATGCGATTAAATATGATATCACATAAATACACTTGCATTCCCAAAATACAGGTATGAATTGAGAAATGAGATTAATTAAAATAATTAATGATATCACATAAATATAAATACACTTACATCTAAAGATGACAATAACTGTTGCGAAAATACAGGTATCAATTGAGAAATGAAATTAATTAAAATAATTAATGATATCACATAAATACACTTACATTTAAAGATGACAATAACTGTTGTCAAAATACAGGTATCAATTGAGAAATGAGATTAATTAAAATAATTAATAATATCACATAAATACACTTGCATCTAAAGATGACAATAACTGTTGTCAAAATACAGGTATCAATTGAGAAATGAGATTAATTAAAATAATTAATGATATCACATAAATACACTTGCATCTAAAGATGACAATAACTGTTGTCAAAATACAGGTATCAATTGAGAAATGAGATTAATTAAAATAATTAATGATATCACATAAATACACTTGCATCTAAAGATGACAATAACTGTTGTCAAAATACAGGTATCAATTGAGAAATGAGATTAATTAAAATAATTAATGATATCACATAAATACACTTGCATCTAAAGATGACAATAACTGTTGTCAAAATACAGGTATCAATTGAGAAATGAGATTAATTAAAATAATTAATGATATCACATAAATACACTTGCATCTAAAGATGACAATAACTGTTGCCAAAATACAGGTATCAATTGAGAAATGAGATTAATTAAAATAATTAATGATATCACATAAATACACTTACATCTAAAGATGACAATAACTGTTGCCAAAATACAGGTATCAATTGAGAAATGAGATTAATTAAAATAATTAATGATATCACATAAATACACTTGCATCTAAAGATGACAATAACTGTTGTCAAAATACAGGTATCAATTGAGAAATGAGATTAATTAAAATAATTAATGATATCACATAAATACACTTACATTTAAAGATGACAATAACTGTTGTCAAAATACAGGTATCAATTGAGAAATGAGATTAATTAAAATAATTAATGATATCACATAAATACACTTACATCTAAAGATGACAATAACTGTTGCCAAAATACAGGTATCAATTGAGAAATGAGATTAATTAAAATAATTAATGATATCACATAAATACACTTACATCTAAAGATGACAATAACTGTTGCCAAAATACAGGTATCAATTGAGAAAAAAAAATTAATTTATATCACATAAATTCAAATACATGTAATGGCAAGCCTTGCATTTAAAAATTGAAAATTTAACTGGGTGGATTAATATCATATCACACTCGATACAGTGATAGAATCTATATAAATAATATGTCATACAAGTCTAAATTGAAAACTACGTTCAAACCTATGATTGCGTTGGATAAAAACCGCAATTTTTATACGTGTGCATGTAAAACAAATTTCGTTGTAGAAGGGTCTAAATACAGCACAAACAACATTTTCCAAAAGACCAAAAAAGTGAAAAAGTATATTTAAACAAAACGCATTTGACGAACAGGTCGAACAAGTGATGTTCTTTAACCCTTCTGACTGCCATTGGCGATTGCCAAATAAAATTGATCACAAGATGTAACAAAATGGATCTTAATATAAATTTAATACTAAACAGAAAACAATTAACTTGTGACCACAATGTTATGCCACAAACATAAGGTGTCAATATATATTTTTTTTGTACACCAGATCCGGATTTCGACAATAAATGTCTCTTCAGTGATGTTAGGGATCGAAACGGTATTTGGAAGGCATAATATCATATATATATTGGAGGTGTTACATAATGAAGAACTTGCATGTACATATGATTTATAAGATAGTAAACAGAAAATACAAAGCAGTGACACAACACTCATTAGTAACAAATTAAATCTGAATTAATTGTTTTTGTTATTGTAGATGTAACAACAAATGAATCTGACAGTTCAATCGACACAAGACAGAAAGTAGACTTCAAAGTGATATTTAACAAACAAAAATATGATGTAACATTTCCAATTGATGAAACTATTGCTAAATTAAAATCTCATATTGAAACACTAACGGGTAAGTAAGATAACATTGTCAAATCTAACAACCGGTAGAGGTTAATAGATATAAGAAGATGTGGTGTGAGTGCTAATGAGACAGTTCTTCATCCAAGTCACTATTTATAAAAGTAAACCATTATAGGTCAAAGTACAGCCTTCAACATGGAGTCTTGCAATTGGGTCACACCAAACAGCAAGCTATAAAGGGCCCCAAAAATGATTAGTGTAAAACCATTCAAACAGAAATCCAACATTCTAATCTATATAAAAAACAAGAAACACATAGAAACCACATCAACAAATGACAACAACAGATTCCTGATTTAGGACAGATGCAAACAAATGCAGCAGGTTTAAATGTTTTAAATGTTAACCTGAAAGTAACATCATTTGATTCTTAGTCCTTAAACATATTGCGGTCAGGCGTGGAATTAGCCATTGTCAAAAGACAACCATGAAACATACATGCAATTTGATAAATAAAAAATCATAAAGAAAGGGTTTCAAACTCCCATGAACACCCCATTGTTCTCCAAATGGTGGTAAATATTAAAGCAGACTTGAGCTTTAGAATAATTGAATTGTATGCAGAAAGACATCTTATTTTGCAAGCCATGCAATTGCAGTTTTACATTTTATGTTGAATTAGCATCATTTTATATTTTAATATTGAATATGATTGACCAAAAATCTTGCTATAGTCCAATATTGAAATTCTTGATGTTTTTTTTTTGTTTTGATTTTTTTTTTGAAGTCACACATTATAGTCAGTCTGCTTTTGTAGGAATAGAGCAAAACAAAAGTTGTATTGAAAAACAAAATAATATGTAATGGTCCAAAACCAAATTACATGTAAACTGAAATAAATGTCAGATGATTAGAAATTTATGAATGTGTTTTCAAATTGAAGTTTCATTTATAACAAAAAAATATCTATTTTCAGGTGTACCATCAGCAATGCAGAAAATTATGTTTAAAGGTAAAGTACTGCTTTCTTTACTTTAAAAATATGACAAATTTATTGCTTCAGCAAAACTAATAAACAATTTGAACATCTGTTTCAGAACTTTTTAGTATACCGTAAACCAAATTCAAGAGGAGTTGTATCTACAAAAAAAAAAAAAAAAAAAATTGATTTTCTGACTTATTTTGAAAAATCATTTTATTAAAAATGAACTCTTTATTTACTTACATGTACTGTGGATTCATTTTTTTAAGGGTATAAATTTTCATGAACTTATGAAAACTTTTGTTTCCATGGATATTTGATTTTGTGTTTTTTTCAAACATTTATTCAACCCTATAGAAAATGTGTAAGGGACAACATCAAAAGTTCAATGTAGGATAAAAAACTTAATTCACATAGTTTTTTCACTGACCCCTCCTCTTAACTTAATTTGGGAAAAATTGATTTATCAATAGGGATATATGTAAAAATCAATTTTAGATATACAAAACTTGCAGAATTTTAACCCCCCACCCCCAAACTATTTGATTTAAGTTTTTATCCTACATCCATCTTTTGATGTTGTCACGAATTTGTTGAACATTTAAATTTGTTGTTCACCTGTACCAATGAAATAGACTTATATGTCAAATTTCTGTGTCTATTTTCAGGGTTAGCAAAAGACGAGTCAACATTAAATGATCTAAAAGTAACCAATGGCGCAAAAGTAATGGTAGTGGGATCAACGTTAAATGATGTATTATCAGTTAGTAAGCCATCAGAAAAAGAAATTAAAGAAGCCGCAAAGTCAGAAACAAGTTCTAAAGAACCATTATCAAAGTTAAAAGTAAGACAAAATCATCAATTTAAAAAAAATATATATTTGTAGCTTGATATTTAAACACAATATAAAAAGATTGTATGTAAATGTTGTTTAGTGAGAAAATATTTTTGTTTGGTAATTTTAATATTGAGAAGCCTCGACCAATGAAAACTGGCCTGCAGGATATGGCCAATTGTGCTGAAAGTGGTGTTAAACACCAACTATTAATCATACAATTTGATAAGGTTAAATTAAAAATTAAAATTAAGGTTAAATTTGATGCAGCCTGATTTAAGGTTAAATTTAAAATTAAAATTAAGGTTAAATTTGATGCAGCATGATTTAAGGTTAAAAATACTTCAAGCTATATAAAAACAAATTGATCAATGAAAACAGGCATTTCTACAACGACACGAAAATTGCTCTCAGAAAAAAAGAAAAATTGATCTTTGTGGGACTCAATGGTTAAAGAAATGAAACAGACTTATCAGTTGAATGAAATAAAAGAGGGTAAACTTCAAAAGGACATTTACTAAAATAAGTTGGAGTTGATTTGAACCAGCAGTTGTAGAATAATGTGACTTAGATGTTTTTTCATATTGTTATTTTTTGTCGAGCCTGCAACTCAACATAGGGATAGTGATCCGGTGGCGGCGTTAGCTCACTTCTTAAAAGCTTTATATTTTAGAAGGTGGAAGACCTGGATGCTTCATACTTTGTATATAGATGCTTCATGTTACGAAGTTTCTGTCAGTTACATGTCCAGTGTCCTTGACCTCATTTTCATGGTTCAGTGACCACTTGAAAAAAAAGTTCAAATTTTTTGTAATGTTGAATTCTCTCTTATTATAAGTAATAGGATAACTATATTTGGTATGTGCGTACCTTGCAAGGTCCTCATGTCTGTCAGACAGTTTTCACTTGACCTCGACCTCATTTCATGGATCAGTGAACTAGGTTAAGTTTTGGTGGTTAAGTCCATATCTCAGATACTATAAGCAATAGGGCTAGTATATTCAGTGTATGGAATGATTGTAAGGTGTACATGTCTAGCGGGCAGATGTCATGTGACCTTGACCTCATTTTCATGGTTCAGTGGTCAAAGTTAAGTTTTTGAGTTTTGGTCATTTTATCTAATACTATATGCCTTAGGTCAACTATATTTGGTGTATGGAAATATTTTATGATCTTAATGTCAGTCACGCAGGTTTTATTTGACCATGACCTCATTTTCAAGGTTCATTGCACAGTGTTAAGTTTTTTGTGTTTTGATCTATTTTTCTTAAACTATAAGTAATGGGTCAACTATATATGTTGTATAGAAGCATTGTTAGCTGTACATGTCTGCCTGTCATGGTTCATCTGACTTTGACCTCATTTTCAAGGTTCATTGGTCTTTGTTTAGTTATCTTGGTTAATGTTAAGTTTATGTGACAGTTGTAATAAAGCTTAGCTTTATACTTAGGACTATCAACATAATATCAATGATTAGTATAGAAGGCGAGACATTTCAGCGTGTGCACTCTTATTACTGATTATTAATTATCCAATACTATTAGGGCTATTCCAGAAAAAAATGTATGGGGGGGTTGGGGGGTTGGAAGGCACATTATATTAATAATACATGGGTGATGGCTGTCAGAGCAACTTTTCACACTATAATGCACTATAATTCTCAATTACAATTGTCTGGGTCGTGGGTGCTGACAAAAACTGCCTTCCAACCCCCCATACATTTTTTTCTGAAATAGCCCTTACAAATATATTGTTTACAGACTGTAAACTGTGTCATATTTGATAATAAAATATCTTTCTGCAGAGGCATGTTCTATTTGTTATGGGGAACTGACCAAACTTCTTTACAATTCTCCATCTTTATATGAACTCCATTTAAAGGGGAGAGAGAAAAGTATTTTATTTAGAAGCTGATATGCTCAATTTTGTGGTATACTGGTCTTTGGGTTTTTTATTTGCCAAAATGTACAGATCAAAAAATTTGGAGCAGTTGATTTTGCAAAATATCAGAAAAGTAGATTTGTGTTACTGTTCCACAATGCTCCTATTACTGACATGGCAAAACTGCTCTCAACTGAGAAGCCAAACTCAAGGATTGTTAAGGCTAAAAAGTATAACATATGTTTCCGCTAACGTGTTGAAAAAAGTAGGGTAGGTAGGTAGGCAATATCATTTTATTTTACAAACATTTTTTAGCTGGTAACTACTAGGGAATCAGTCTGACTTTAACAGTGCTTGTTTCAAAATGGCATAAACAGTGTTAGGGTAGGCACTAAAAATTAGGGTAGGTAGGGTTGTGGAAACACATGTAATATTTTTTTTTTGGCCTAAGTGGTCATTGAATGAAAGACTATCAGCTTTTCAGGCAATGCATGTCTATCTGAAGGTCTGGCATCTTTTAAAGTTAGGGAAAAAAATATAAGAATTGAAAAGGTATAGAAAGATGACCTTGAAATATAGCAATAGCAAGAACGAACACACTAGACATTGTCCACAACAACAATACACTAACCTCAGAATCAAATTATTTACTAAGACTGACCTCTATTTTTTGTTTGCTGATTGACCATATTTTATTAGTAAAATGTGAATCATTACATGTGAATCTATTCAGGAACATAAGAAAGTATTAGACAAATATGGGAAGCCTGATGATGCATTACCAGGACTGAAAAATGTTAAAGAACCACTACCACCAACACCAGTAGCAGGAATGTGCAATAAATCGGGAGGAAAAGTTAGACTTACGTTTAAATTAGAATTAGACCAAGTATGGATTGGTACAAAAGGTAGGGATAGAAAAACAAAATAAACACTTATTTCCTCCTAAGAGTATATTTGAGGATATATGGGCTAGAGGTATAGGGGATGGTTGAGATCTCACCAATAAAATTGAGAATTGAAATGGAAAATAGAACCTAACTCAAGAGTAGAAGGGGATAAACATGTTTTGTTTGATCTCACCCCCCCCCCCCCCCCCCCCATCTATACCTCTAACCAATGTAGAATAATCAAAAACACACAGCAATATGCACAATAAAACTCAGTAACCCTGCATACTATGTTGTGCTAATGACCCATTGGTGGCCTTGGGCAGTTTTCTCCTCTTTCTGGTTGGGTTGTTGTACTAGTTCAAAATGTAAAGTTTCTAATTAAAAGCATGGTTAAAGAAGTGTTTTTCAAATCAGATAAGATAACACATAATACCTTGCTTAACCAAATTAGATACCGGCACATCTTCCGGCAGAATACTGTAAATTTATAATTTATTTTAGTTCATTTATTATAATGAAAGCAAATGTTGCACAATTGACACAAAAGCAAGTTTAATTATGAGTCTTTTGTAGATGAAACGCACGTCTGACATTTATATAAAATTTTAATCCTGGTATCTATGATGAGTTTATTTGTAACGTTTTTATCATTGTGAAAAAATAAGGTGTCAGAATAATAAAACCTCACATTACAAATTTTCATAGTTTTAATTAAATTAAATTAAATTACTGTAAATTTATAATTTATTTTAGTTCATTTATTATAATGAAAGCAAATATTGCACAATTGACACAAAAGCAAGTTTAATTATTGCTATTTCAGGTAATGCTATATACAATAGACCATTTTCATATTACCGACTTTTGACTCCGGGTTCTATATAGGTTACTTACTCTGTGGTTAAACATCCTGCTACTCTGTCAATTACAAGCAGCCAGAAGAAGTTAAATCAAATATATAAACAGTGCTTGACCAAGTAACAGGATGTCCAACTGCAGAGAAGGTCACCTGTCGAAAAAATATAAATTACAGAGACAAAAGTCAGTGATATGAAAATGGTCTATTGTATTCAGCATTACCTGAAACAGCAATAATTAAACTTGCTTTTGTGTCAATTGTGCAATATTTGCTTTCATTATAATAAATGAACTAAAATAAATTATAAATTTACAGTAGTTTAATTTGATTTAATTAAAACTATGAAAATTTGTAATGTGAGGTTTTATTATTCTGACACCTTATTTTTTCACTATGATAAAAATGTTACAAATAAACTCATCATAGATACCAGGATTAAAATTTTATATTAACGTCAGACGCGCGTTTCATCTACAAAAGACTCATCAGTGACGCTCAAATCAAAAAAATGTTTAAAGGCCAAATAAATTACAAACATTTCTGAATTTACAGTATCATGATATTGTAAATGAAATGTTGATGGTTTTCTCTGGTCATACTATAAATAAAAGAAGATTGGGGGTTATACATCAATGAGACAGAACCCAACAACATTAAAATGCTATTGTGATGCTATGAAATGAGCTATCAAACATCTTGGACAACAATCAAGTCTTTTGTTTTATTATTATATCTTCTATTTAGTTTAAAACTTTTGTAAAAGATGATTTACACAGGTTTTCTATTCAAAATGTTCACATAAGTCATGGTTTAAACTGGTTTTCTGTTCAATATGTTCACAAAAATTCTAGTTTAGACAGGTTTTTCTGTTCATCATGTTCACAGAAGTTGTGGCTTTTAACAGGTGATCAGTTCACCATGTTCATACAAATTATGGTTTAGACATTTTCTGTTCAACATGTTCACAAAAGATGTGGTTTATATAAAGAAGAAGATGTGGTATGATTGCCAATGAGACAACTGTCCACAAGAGACCAAAATGACACAGAAATAAACAACTATAGGTCACTGTACGGCCTTCAACAATGAGCAAAGCCAATACCGCATAGTCAGCTATAAAAGGCCTCAAAATGAAAATGTAAAACAATTCAAACGAGAAAACTAACAGCCTTATTTATATATATAAATTGAACGAAAAACAAATATGTAACACATAAACAAACGACAACCACTGAATTACAGGCCCCTGGCTTGGGACAGGCACATACATACATAATGTGGCAAGGTTAAACATGTTAGTGGGATCCCAACCCTCGCCTAACCTGGGACAGTGGTATACAAAATAGGAACGAACTATAAAAATCAGTTGAAAAAGGCTTAACTCATCAGATGGAAAAAATACAAGTGGACGTGGCCGGGTACTTGAACATCCCAACAACAAAAAGACACTAGGAACAGATCTGAGTGTACTGGCAGTTATCTAACAGCTAGTTCAAATCCACTAACAACTAATAAAAAAATCATGCATCTAAGACTAAATTATCAATTCATACATATCCAACATCCAATGGATTTAGTGTAAATACGTCATAAACAGTCAGAGAAAAATATGACCTTGTACAATGCCAAGATACAGGTATCAACAGATTGTAGATCATGTTCACACAAGTTGTGGTTTATACAAGTTTTCTGTTCATAGTGTTCAGAAACACAACAATGTCAATTGCTCAATTTTATGTTTGTTTTTTTTTCAAGAAAGAACAGAAAAACTTCCAATGAATTCCATTAAAGCTGTCCACAGTGAAGCAATTGTTGGTCATGAAGGATATCATATATTGGTAAGAGTAAGAAAATGCTGTCTTGAAATAAATTTCAATGAATAAATTTATCTTTTTTTGTCAGATATAATTGGAGTAACTAAAACAGTATAAAATAAAAATTACTAACAAGATAGTAAAAGAGAGGCCAAATATAGAAAAGGGATATAAAAAGTCAAAAGTGGAAAACTGTCAATGCAGGGCAAAAAAAATGAAAAAAACAACAAAAAGTCAAATATTGGAACACAAAACACAACATAGAAACTTTGAGACTGAGAAACATGAAACCCCCTTCAAACTTAGGGGGATCTCAGGTGCTCTGTAAGGGTAGGCAGATCGTGCTCCAGCACACTTTACTGATTAAGTCTAATTTGGCAGTTCAAACTCAATGAAAGAGGACAGGATTGTAGTAACAACATATAGAACATATCCTTCGAAGATTTACTGAATCAATAATAAAAATCAATTACATGTAATACTATTGGCTTGCTTCAAATTGTGTATTTTTTTTTTTTTTTTAGGGTATACAGTTGGGTCCGACAGAAGCCTCAAATTACTGGATTTACTGGGTCCCTGCCCAGTATGTTGATGCTATAAAAGACACTATTCTCGGAAAATGGCAGTTATTCTGACGCAGGAATTGTGATAGGATTGGCATTACTTTCCATATACCATGGAGGGCAGTTAAACTGTTGTCCTGTGGTGTTCTCAGATTGTGATAAAAACTATGGCGTTCTTTGAATTTAATTCAAAATAAAACGTTTACCAAGCTATAGATATGCTTTTGATGTTATATCTGAAGAGATTTCAGTAGTTATCTTGTCATTTGTATTGCTTTCAATGAATGTTGCAGAATTTTAGACATACAGTACACACAGAGAGGATGTAATCTCATACTCCCAACACTGATTCTGGTGTCACACTGTGAAACACAGATTTCCCTCCCAAAAAACACCAAATAATTACTCCCATCTGGAAGGGTTTTATGACCTGTTGATTGCAGGTAAAAGTAATAAAAATCAACAAATCATGACTGCATGATCTGAGTGACACATAATTACATGTCAACTATTCTCTCACTTCTTCCTATTTCATTGTATTTCAGTCATTTCCTATTTAGTTTTATTTCTGAAAGCTATAAAAAGGGTTAATGAAATGATTTAATAAAAATTATATACAAAAAATATTTTTAGATCAGAAATTTATTTACATTCTTTCATAATCTCTTAATTAAGAATGGCAACTTGATATTTACAATTAGTTGTATTTATAGCCAGTTTAAACATATAGATATTAATATATACATGGTTTAAAAAATAATAGTAATGATACAAAAAAAAAAATGAAAACTAAAATAATGTAGATAAATTTCATACATATTATATTTATCATGTTTATATAATCTTCATTTATTATTAAAATTTATAAAAAAAAAAAAATTCAATAAATTCAATTAAAATATATGTCTTTATTTTCTATTAATTATACTCCACTTACAGGTGATATTTTGTTTGTTTTAATTATGTTTCTTAGGTATGAAAAACCAACACTGTCAGAACAAATGCTGAATATATTTTTAATAAATAAAGTTGTGCAGGATTCTTTAATAAAATCAGATTATGATATATCTCTGATTAAATTTAACAAATCTCACACTTTTCATCATTTAATGACAGGAAACATAAGAAATGTTTATTGTAGTCAAGAACTACTGGCACACTTTAAAGCTAAACATAGCAATAAAAATCATGGTGTTGGGAGAAACCACACCAAGGTAATAAACAATTAAGGAGTTTTAAGGAGGAATTACTCCAAGTTTCTCCCAATTTCCCCCCAAGATTTGGAGAGTGTTGCTGGAGTTTCCTGGTGTGACACCAAGTTTTTTTACACAGTGTAGGGAGTATGAGATTACATCCTCTCTGTGTGTACTGTATCAATGCTAATCTGGTGCAGCAGAATAAACTATTTATATTTTGCTTTATAATACAGATACATGTGCGAGAACTTGACATTATTTTCATGGTTCATAAAAAACAAAGTCTTTATACCCAGGCTGCTGGGCAGTGTGGGCACTGAGTTTTTCCTTTGTTTGTTTGTCTGTCCATCAGGAAATTTGTTTCCATTCTCTAACTTTATTTGGACTCAAAACAAATGCTGTTTACCTCGGAATTTGCTTAAATATTAGCCTCTATTCAATGCCTGTTCTAGCAGACTGGCTAGAAAATCAGCAGCTTAAAGAAATCTGACTGAAACCACAGTAATAAGGTTAAATTATCAAAATTGAAAAGATTCAGAAGTATTGCTTATCAGGCCAGGTCAGCTGAAAAAAAAGATTTGTTAGCTGATAGAAAGAAGACACTGAAAAAAAGCTAGAAACAAAACGCCTCAAAATAAAAATTACTGTAAATTCAGAAATTATTGTGCATTTATTCAGAAAAGACAACAGTGCCAGTGTAATTTTTGCGATTTTTGCCAGCAATATCAAAGAAGAATGCATACGGGTCTATGTTTAAGTTTATATCAGAATGCAAGTTCTTACTTGGATACTCACCCAATCGGATTATTGGCATTATAAAATCCTTTGCAATAATTTCTAAATTTACAATCATATAAACCACTATAACGCCTGTATGGAAAAGGTGCTCTGAAAGGGTAAGCTGTTCCTAACTTTATAACGGGGAAATTTGATTGTACATTATTATTTGAACAAGATGTTTTAAATCAATTTAAAGAAAGAACAGAAAAACAAGATGTTTTAAATCAATTTCAAGAAAGAACAGAAAAACTTCCAATGAATTCCGTTAAAGTGAAGCACTGTAAATAGTTTTCAATAGCAAAACTATACAAAATCTTTGCTAAAAAGACAAACAATGGTCATAATGTAAGCTTAAATAAAATTGAGAATGGAAATGGGGAATGTGCCAAAGAGAACAACCCGACCATAGAGCAGACAACAGCAGAAGGTCACCAACAGGTCTTCAATGCAACGAGAAGTTCTTGCACCTGAAGGCGTCCTTCAGCTGGCCCCTAAACAAATATATACTGGTTCAGTGATAATGAACACCATACTAAACTCCAAATTGTACACAAGAAACTAAAAGTTGCATTCATTCTGGTGTCTAGAATTTCCTATATATGATCATTATTGTCTTGCTTAACGGTGTCCAAAAGCGAGACATAGGAATGCTGTTTCCGGCGCTGGGGCGTCAACAATGTATTAGTTTGTGATTAGGTCTAGTTTATGGTGAACTACTAGTGGTAAGCCAAAGATATTTAGTATGCAGTTGTATAAGTATTGGCACATCTCATTACCATGGAGATTATGACCCAGACCCTCAGTTTTGGTCTATTATTGACTTTGAAACTTTTGCTTAGTTTTCATGTATTAGTTTGTGATTAGGTCAGTTTATTGGGAACTACTATTGGTAAGTCAAAGATATTTAGTATGCAGTTGTATAAGTATTGGCACATCTCATTACCATGGAGATTATGACCCAGCCCCTCAGTTTTGGTCTATTATTGACTTTGAAACTTTTGCTTAGTTTGTATGTATTAGTTTGTGATTAGGTCAGTTTATTGGGAACCGCTAGTGGTATAGTAATGATAATTGGTATGCAGTTGTATAAGCATCAGCATATCTCATTTCCATGGACATTATTTGGCCCTGCCCCCTCATTCATGGTCTATTGACTTTGAAACTTTTGCTTAGTTTTCATGTATTAGTTTGTGATTAGATCAGTTTATGGGGAACCAGTAGTGGTAGGTCAATGATACTTGGTATGGCATAATGCAGTAGTATTAAAATTGGCACATCTCATTACCATGGAATTTTTTTACCCTCCCCCTCAGTTGTTATGGTTTATTGACTTTGAAATTTTGCTTAGTTTACATGTATAAGTCTGTGTTTAGGTTTGTTTAAAGAGAACTACTTATGATAATTTCAGATAAGTCAATGGTATTTGATATGCAGTTGTATTAGCATTGGCACATCTAACTCCATGGAGATTATTTAGCCATGTACCTTCAGTCATAGTTCATTGACTTTAAATATTTGCTAAACTTACATGTTAAAGTGTTGCTATTTTTTATTTCAACATTTGCATTATCGAAATTACAAAAAAGTGAGACATATCTCTGTGATAACAGTTTATATAAGTATATATCTTCCATTACAACCCTAGGTATAAGCTGTTATGCAGTTTTGGCTCTTGATTATTTTATACTCCAATAGGCTTGAAACATTAATTGAAAAGATTCACGGTTACAGTAACATTATTAAAGGACTGTTTAGTTTCATATCTGATTTGATAATTTTATATATTAAAGACTATTATGTCATACATAGATAAGTATAGGTGATATTTTTAGCCATTACATTTGTGCTGTCCAAAGTCAGGAGCGTGTAATTCGGTGGTTGTTTTTGTTAACGTTTCTCATAAAAAAAAAATTGTTTGAAGAATATATATTACTCAAATTCACTGGGTTTATTGTTTGAACTGTTCTACACTTTATCATGTCTGGGCCTATAATAGCTTGCTTTGCGATATGAGATTTGCTTATTGTTGAAGACTGTACAGTGACTTACAGTTGCTGATATCTACATCATTTTGTCTCCTTGGCAATAAGCCATCTTATTTTTTGTTGCGCCTACACAACATTCATGTCGCAAAAAAGAGACATAGTGATCCACAATTCAGCATCTGTGGCGTCAACATTAAGTTTTTTTTTACATCAATAACTTTGTTAAACTTTCATGGAATTTTAGGAAATTAAATTGACGATCATACAGGATCTTCTTATTTCATTTGGAGGATTGAATATGTTGGATTTTTCTCTAGAACTGTACTAAACATCCCAGTGGCGGATCCGGGGGGGGGGGGGGGGGGGGGGGGGGGGGGGGGGGTTGGAACCCCCCCAGTTTTTTTGGACGATCAATGCATTTGAATGGGAGCATATAGTTGGAACCCCCCCTTTACTCTGGGTTGGGAACACACACCCCCCCCCTCTTTTTATAAAATGGCTAGATCCGCCACTGCATCCTATGCGATACCTATAACAACATCCTCAAATATGAAATTTTAGCGACTGTTGCAATGGTGATTTAGACAATTCATCATGCCTTTTTCATGGTTTATATATGTCATTGAACATCCTATGTGATACCTATAACAACATCCTTAAATATGAAATTTTAGCGACTGTTGCGATGGTGATTTAGGCAATTCACCATGCCTTTTTCATGGTTTATATATGTCATTGAACATCCTATGTGATACCTATAACAACATCCTCAAATATGAATTTTAGCGACTGTTGCGATGGTGATTTAGGCAATTCACCATGCCTTTTTCATGGTTTATATATGTCATTGAACATCCTATGTGATACCTATAACAACATCCTTAAATATGAAATTTTAGCGACTGTTGCGATGGTGATTTAGGCAATTCACCATGCCTTTTTCATGGTTTATATATGTCATTGAACATCCTATGTGATACCTATAACAACATCCTCAAATATGAATTTTAGCGACTGTTGCGATGGTGATTTAGGCAATTCACCATGCCTTTTTCATGGTTTATATATGTCATTGAACATCCTATGTGATACCTATAACAACATCCTTAAACATGAATTTTAGATACGACAACCGTTCATGCTGGCTGTTCAAACTCCTCCCTCTGAAAAATCACAGTACCAGCCATTTGCTTCTTTACAAACAAAAAAGGGAGGTTCATGGAAGAGCCTGCACAAACGAACTTATACTTATCAGACATAGAAATTACCTTAATTGTCCTATTCAAAATCGAAATAATTGATGCAAGCTATACTTTATTGTAGTTTTAACATGGGTAGACATTATATTCGGGATATTTTAGCCCTCACTATCGCTTGGGAAAAAATAATCACAAATACAATGCCTACCCATGTTAAAACTACAATATAAGCTTGCATCAATTACTTCTTTTAACAGTGTTTAGGTTTTGATCATTATTGACGGCCGTATTGGGCGCCACCAATACATGTTCAAACCCTATGTATTTGCCCCCATAGGTCTGTTTGCACCCTATTTTTATTCAAGTTTAAGTTGAATAATTAGATATTTTTTTTAAATGTATAGCTTATACCAAAAAATGTATTTTCCTGAATAAAAATTAGGGAATTATCACATGCAATGTTGCTTTTTAATCAATTATAAATGAAAAACCTTATGGTAACAGATTTGCCTGTTTGATCTCACCTTATTTTGAAACAATGACTTTTTTTTTATTGCAATGCACTATTAAACCAAAACATTATTCAAGTTTTATTCAGCCCCAAAAAAATTGAGTGATCAATCTCACTATATTTAGAAACAATGAAAAAAATATTTATAGCAATACACTAACCAAAACATGATTAAGATTTTTTTCAACACACCTAAAAAAACGTTGTCAGAATCTCACTTAATTTAGAAACATTGGAAAAACAATTATAGCAATACACTATTAACCAAAACATGATTAAGTTTTACTCAACACAAAAAATCGTCAGAATCTCACTTTATTTTGAAGCAATGAAAACAAGAATATGTCCCCAGTACATGGACCCCCCATCCGCACTATCATTTTCTATGTTCAGTGGACTGTGAAAATGGGGGAAAATCCCCAATTTGGTATTAAAATTAGAAAGATCATATCATAGGGAACATGTATACTAAATTTCAAATTGATTGGACTTCAACTTCATTAAAAACTACCTCGACCAAAAACTTTAATCTGAAGTGGGACAGACAGATGACGCACAGACCAGAAAACATAATGCCCATAAATGGGGCATCAAAATTTATTTATATCAATACACTTACCAAAACTCAATTACAAAACTATTAAACTCAAAACCAATAAAAAAGGTGTGAACATAAAGGGGGCGAAGAGATTTTGAACGTTATGGATGCAAAAGTAAAAGGGGGCAAATGTGAATGGGCGTGAACATGTTTTTCCTGGTTTCAGGATATTGTCATCTGTAGTTGCTCGTCTCCAAATCTTTTGGAAGTCCATAGATTGGCAATCATACACCATCTCCTCTTAACCTTTTATTGTTGTAATTTACTTTTTAATTTTATTTATGAAGGATCTGTTATCCCATTTAGATATTAATATGATGATGTGGTATGAGACAACTCTCCATCCAAGTCACAATATGGAAAAAGTAAACACTCATAGGTCAAAGCACAGCCTTCAACAATGATCACATTATAATAAGTTTTAAAGGAGTTTGTAATGCTCAGTCTTTAGTTTTCTATGATGTATTTTGTGGACTTGTCTTTTTTCCACGTCTTTCTCCTGAATTTAGGAGTGTCCCCTCTATATTCCCCCTCTAATTTAGGATAATATCCACATGATTTTTAATTGGCTTGTCATGTATTTACCAATTGTTATTAAGACTCAACAAGCAAATTCAGTTAAGTTTTTATTTAACAAAATCAAAATAAATTTAACAAATATGTAAAAAAAAAAATCCAAAATTACCTCGGCAAAAATAATATTTAATATCTCCATAAATACATATGCTTTGTTATTGCATACATTTTTTACATGTAAACAGAATTGTAAATTAAGAAATGTGTAAACACTTTTTTTTCTCATCTGTTCTAAATGCTCAAATAATTACCTTGTAAACAAACAACAAATATTACATGCAATACTTTCACAAATATAAATAGAAACAAAATAAATTAAGCATACATACAGAAACACATCAATTTTATTGTTCAATATATTCTTTGTTATTGAAAACAGTTGGGTGAACCTACTATTAAGGACAATTTCACACAATTAAGTATGTCAAAGTAATGGATAATGTTTTTGTAAGTGTTTTTCTTATATTATCGTCTATTTCAGTTCTATAAAAAAAATAATGCTATTTTATCAACATGAACAAAACAAATTGTTGGGCTTTCTATATCAATGAGACAGTTCAATATCACAAATGTTTTTACAAAAATTGAATCTCAAAATGATTATATGATACAATTAAGTAAAACAAAACATTACTATTTAATGCTGAATTATAACTTGTGATGATGATTTGTGAGGAATGTAAAATTTATATGTAATATTTTACCCTAGTATAAATGTATAGATCCATTTCATCATAACTATACCTTAGTACTGTGGATTCATTATTATTCGTTGGATACCAATTTTCGTGGATTTCGTGGGTACCGGGGAAACCACGAATTTAAATATTCAACGAATTGCAAATTTTGTAAAAAAATATATGCATACTCTGTCAAAACCACGAAATTAAATATCCACGAATATGCAAGTTTTCCTCAAACCACGAAAATTGGTACCCACGAAAATAAATGAATCCACAGTATAACAAAATATAAGTATAAACTGTATCCCTGCTCGGAAGAAGAGCAAACATATATTTTTCAAAAGTTGGGTAATTATTAGTTTCATTGAAATCCTGAATTAACAGGTTTAACTTATTTATAATTTAAAACTTTATTTTATACTTATATCAAGCTGCTTATTTTTTCTCAAAATCATTACATTTTTTCCTAACTCAGCAAAATTACATGAATGATAATTTGGATAATACATTTCAATGTTGTGTAAATAATGCACCAATAATGAATAATGTAATACAAAAATGCACCAATAATAATAAATAAAGATATAAATAACGCACTTATAATTAATAAATTAATAAAAAAACAAAAACAAAAACTGACATTTTTGCAGAAATATATTGGTATGAAATTATTTCAGCACACTTAAAATTAGTGGATTTCAATATTTGTGGAAAAGAGGTTATCTGCAATTTCTTCAATAATTATTATAAATATGTATTATCTCTATAAATAATTTTCATTGCACTATCCATTGGAATTAAATACTTCTTAAAAATTCATAAAAAAAAAAAATCTTTAATTTTATTCTGCAACCATGCCATATGATATAAAGTCAAAATTCAGTTTTGATTAACAGAATTACAGGAAAATATATTTTTCATTTCAAGACAAACACCATAGTTGTTACACGGCTCATTTGATGTGTAATGCTGTTATTTTGGAATTATCTCCCCTAACAAATGTCTCATGATCTCCTGGAACTTTATGAATGGTTATTTTCTTCTCACATACCTGAAATAAAAATAATGCTTATGTTAATGTACATACATTTGTATCTAATAACTGACTGTTTTGTGTTTAAATAAATATTTTAACTTGTGGTATTTTGTGTCCGACATTTTTATAAAACTTCATCTTGCCAACTTTAATATTTGTGGACACCCCCCTCGATGATGCCAACGAATGTAGGATCGCAATGTCTCGATTTTGCAACAGAAATATCAGACTCCACAAATTACCCAACCCATGAAGTCATATTGTCCAATTGTCTCCCACTTGTTGACTTGTAAGTCAATATGAAACTAAAGATATATGAGTTTACTAAGATTTTTCAAAATAACATAATGGACAAATTTTGTTCAAGATAACCCATTGTGTCTTCCCAATTTCTAGTAGATGATTTAACAGATTACGTACCTGCTGTACCCCATAATCTTCAGTAGTAGTATCATAAGAATTTGTACCAGCTTTTAATAATGTCACGTCACACTTAATCATTCCATCTAGCCTATACATCTCTGATATGATCAACCTTTGCAAAAATCCACTGGCAGCCATCTTTATATCATCTTGATTCTTAAATAGCTTTGTTGCCATCAGAATTTCTGATGTGAGCTGCATTCTGTTGTCTGTGTCTGGTTGTGCTAGGAGTTTTTGGTAGACCTGAAAATTAAAAAAAAAAATTCTAATGAAAAAAGTTACCTGGGTACAACATTTAGTGTACATGGTTTTTTTCTTTTTGTATCTTTTCTGTAAATTCTCAAAATAAACCCCCTTTAAAAAAATGTGAAAGCTTATGCAGGCCAACTGAACAAATTAACAGACATTTAAAGGTTTACAAATGAACTTTCTGAAACGGCCACTTAAAAATAAGGTTATGAGGTTAGGGGAAAAAGCAGAGCATGACATCCTCACAATCACATCAGATTTTACATCCCTTTATGACTGCATATCAAAACATCCCCATAATAAACTACATATCCAAATTAATGAGCCTCTTTAGCATGAGTTTTACAGCTATGTGAGAGGTCCAGGAAATACCATATCTTTTTATATTCTAGTCTACATTTGGTGTAATGGGTAAAAAGAAAATTTATGTATTTACTTTAATTAAACTGCAAACAAATGACACAAAAAGACCCCCCCCCCCCCCCCTCCCCATAAAAAAAGAAAGATATCAGTCAACATAGGTTTTTCAACAATAGACAGGTGTTCGTACAGTATGTCAAACTTTGTTTACCTCAGTATTTTGTCCTGGTAAAAACATCTCTAAGAACGCCATGAAGGCTGCAGTTTCAGCTGCATTCTGGTTGTCAATAGTTTTAGCACTCCTGTGTGCACCAGTGTGTGTAGATACAAAAGTGTGTGACCCGTCCAATAAATACAGGTGTGCTACCATGTTTTCTGATTCCATTTGAAGAGTCATCTCCATGGCAACCATTGTACCAAAGGAATATCCACCAATAAAGTAAGGGCCTTTGGGTTGTACTGTTTTTAATTGCTAAAATTATTAAAAAAGAATTAGATTTTAATATTATTAACATTATTATGCAACATTTGTTTAAATCATCAAACTTATATTAGTTATAAATTATGAAAATGTGTGTTCAGCACCTATATTCTTTCAAGTACAGTTATATCAAATTCATACCTGTCAACCTGTGACGATGAAAATGCAGGTCATGACCTGCATTGAAGAATGAAATCTCAGGTCATAACGCGTACAAACTTTTTCGAGCTCAATTTCAGTAATTAGGGGACATTTTTTTTATAATTTAAATAAAAGTTTCCAAAACATGTTCACTTTATTAATCATTATTTCATTGCACTTTGAAAAGCTTTTGATAACTTTGTGACACTTTCTCCTCTTCTTTTGGTTAATGTAATTATTGACATTTCTACATTGTTCTATATGTATAGTATTTCAACCTCAAGTTGTGACTGGCTATTTATTATTATTTTTAGAAAGTTGTGACTGGCTATTTATTATTATTTTTAGAAAGTTGTGACTGGCTATTTATTATTATTTTTAGAAAGTTGTGACTGGCTATCATGGCAATTTAGTCTTTGCTCATCAGCTGTTCATATTATCTTTCATAATTAGAGTATAGTAAAATAAAGTTAAACAGTTAAAGGAAGTATAGATGAAAAAAATAATTTTCAACTTTTTTTTTATAATTTTATTAAGGTATGAATTTAATGAAAAGTTATATTTCAATATGTTTTTAAATTCTATTTGTAGTAGATTTCATATTTTTTACCCCAAAAACGTAAATATAAGGAACAGTTTTGAATGGTAACAAAAAAGGGGAAGTAACTCAGTTGAAAAATGTCTGTAAAACTGACAACAGTGAAATTTATTTACGACCTAAAGCTAAGGTAATTGGTGTTAATTAACAGTGTGTTTGACACCAAAGCTGTCAAGTGAAGCCATGCACTTGATGGGTTACTTAATTTGACAGTCTACACAGTTGGCTGAACTTCTGTTGATGGAAGAATTACGAATTTGCCGGTATTTCAAAGAAAATCACTTATGAAATCATTCTCTAGGGTTAGAAATCCAGGTGAAAACGGGTCATTTTCGGAATTCCCGGGTTTTTCAGTAACCCGGCGGGTGTCCCAGGTGATCCCTCAGAATTGTGAAAATCTCGGGTCACACCCGCAAAATACGGGTCAGTTGACAGGTATGCAAATTGTAAAATTTCTAAATATCCTAGGCACTGGCAAATTTTCCTCCACATATCAATTTTTAATGTAAAGTTGCACAAAAAGAGTTTAAGTAAAAAATACAAAATTCCTATGAGTTTATTTTTTAATTCATTAACTTTTTGCACTGGTTCAGATTCATACAGAGAAGTGACTTATCTTTTTGAATATGACAGAAGGAAGCAGCAATGATTTAAGGAGAGAAGCGTTCTTTATATTGCAGCATTATAATGTTGCAGCATTACAATGTTTGCTTATTACAATATTGTTATTTTGTCATTTCTGTTCATATCATTCTGAAATGCTTAGTACAAATCCAATGTTTTATTTTAAATTGATTGCAACTCTTTATGTTTAGCCACCTTGGAGGTAACTGTACAACCATTCAACTATGTAATACTGTAGACAAAACAAAATCAAAAGGAATGGAAAGGAAAAGATATATTACCAATGATGTCTGAAGTGTACAAGAATTTACAAGTAGATTTCTTCTGTAATATTACCTGAATATAATAAGAAGCCATGGCAGACACTGATTCTACTGGGACATCTTTTGTACATTGCAGACCATATACTGTACATGTCATGTGACTAGCTACTTCCTGTAGACTGGTTATGTCCCCTGAAACATAAAAATAAGTTTATATGACTTAGTTTGTTTTAAAATTAAGTATTGTTTTGTTAAAATATTCATCATATAAAACTTTCACGAAAACTTAAAAACCTTTTAGGTCATTACTCTTAACTTTGAAAGCAGCACTAGCTACAAATGCACATTATTAGCAGTATCATTAAGTTGAAAAATTAAAGTATCTTTGCTTTTGCTTATGAACATATACAGTTAAAAAAATACTATGAATTCAATTATTTGTTAAAAAAATACTATGAATTCAATTATTTTCATGGATTTTAATTTCTGTGGATTGAGAAAAAAATGCATTCTCATGGAAATTTCAGTTGGTGAATTTGTCAAAGTTTGCATATATTTCAGTTTTGCAATTTAACATTAGATGTAATTTTATGACCAACAGTGGCGCAATAGGATATTCTCAAATTTCTTCTATTTAAATGTGAACTAGCAGCTTTTATAAACAGATATTAAATCATCTTTACCTTCAATTGGATGGACCAAAAATATCGTTTTACTGCTGCCTTCCACTTTCTTCATGAGGACAAGACTTTCTGTTGGCACCAAAGAATCCATGTTAAATCTATGGATATAAATTCTCTGTGAATCAGGAGACTGTTCCTTGCCACATTTATCAGGGGTTCCGCTAGGGGATGCCAATTCCTTCAACTTTGATATGGTCAGTTGTCTTATTTCTCTCATAGACAAAGAAATATCAAAATCTCTTTCAAGGGTCTGTTTGACTTCTATGCCCATCAGTGAATCCAGTCCTAAATCACCTAGACTAGTGTCTGCCTTTATTGAAGATGGATCTTTAACACCTAAAACAGCACATACAAATGATTATGGATTCTTTGTTGCATCATGGAATTCTGTATCATTTTATTATGGAAATCTCCTGTTTAGTCAGTTCTACGCTTTTTAATGGTCCTTGGTACTCTTGTACTTGTTTTGTATGCAGTAGTGACTAACATAACCTTTAATTCAATTTTATTTTTTTGTTTCCTTAGAGATTTAATTTTGCTCACATTTATATGTTTGATTGGTTTTTAAATAGCTGCATACTAATTCAGGGTGATAAAAATAAATGAAAGGTTTTTTATAACTAATGTAATCACCTAATATATGACACACAGCTTCTACAAGATTGCCTTGTGCATTGCTTGATGACACATTCTTCAGTTGTTTCTCTGCTGGCACAAAACTTGATACGATTGGCTGTGACTGGTTCAAAAACTGGTCCAAGACATTCAAACAGGAGTTCATCCTCTGAGGTAAAGTTCCACCGATTACTGTATCATTTGTTCCCATGGTTTCCAAAACTACACCAACATCTCCTATGGCACCCCACTGTATAGCTAAACCTAGAAAATATTGAAATTTGGATAAATACAGAATATCGTTGGCTTTTTCTATAAAATCACATCCGTATCTGTATGCTAGTGGGATAATATTGGTTGAGGGTTGATACAGTGTGTGATATTGATAAAACCATATCATATACACTTTATTATATACCTCAAGAAGATGTTTTCATGTGACTTGACATTTAGCCGATTAGGGGTTTGATAAAGCCTTTGCAGCATTGATTGATATAGATAACATGAAATCATACAGATTAAAAGGTGTGATAGAGCCTTTGCAACTGTCCTGACAGTGGGTCTCATTGGGGTCTAAGCGTGACGCGAGATTGCCGATTTTTTGTAAGTCAAATTATTGTGCCTTGAAAACGGGAAATAAAGTCTAGTGGGACACGGGAAATAACAAAAAAATGAGAATTGCTCACTTACATAGTATAAGCAGGATACAGGAATCTGATATGATAAAACAGTAAGCGGGATCTGGGATCAGAACCCCCCTGATATCCATATCATCACTGATGGTTGATACAGAAGGATTGCTGTTGACTGTATTATACATACAATTTATGTGTATTTACTACTAAGTATATGATAAATAAGATTTACTGCAACTGTAACAGTTTAAGAATTGAGATTCCAAGAAAACTACATCGATCACCTGTAAACCATTATGGATTAAACAGTTTTGACGTAAATGTATATGGAAAATTGGAAAGGCTCATTATTCTGAACGTATTTCCTCCTTTTCTGAATCTACAATGTAATGCATAAAGAATAGTTCTATTGTTGTTTTTCTATCCTATTGGATTGTAAACAGTATTCAGTGCCACCAAAATAGGTTTAGAGCCTGTTGCTTCATCCCTTCTTGGAATTGAGATACCATATTAGCATCCTTGCTTTGGGTTAAAAATAACACTCTATTTTACCTGGAAATCCATTTTCTTTTCTATCTTCACAAATCCTTTCCATAACAGAATTTGCATATCCATAATTTGATTGGCCAGCATTACCACGCCCACAGCTCACAGATGAGAAAACAACAAACCAATCCAAACTGTTGTTACATAGCTGTCTAGTAGCTTTATCTAAATTGATTGTTCCAGAAACTTTTGGTTTGCAAACTGCATCAAAGTTATCTTTTGTCAAATTTTCTAAGAATCCATCTTGCAACACCTGCAAATTTGAATAACAAATAAATTTTCTGTATACTTTTAATGAATAGTTTATCAATTCCTGCAGTTATCAAATTTAATTTGAAACAGGGGTGATAATGGAAAAAAAGTAAAATAATGTTTCAGGTGTTATAATAATTATAATTTTAACTGTTTTACTATAGTTTGAAAAGAAAGTAGTGAATATAAGCATATGACTTTTGATTTTACTATCAATGAATGCAGATATCTTTTAAAATAGCAAAATGATTCCTTCATGAATTAATTTGTCTTCAAAATAGTATTTTTGTTTCTATTACATATAAAAAGGACAGATTTTACTATGCAGGAAAAATATTCATGCATCAAGTTTCCCCTCAAGTAACTTAAGAGGAAGTTGGTCATTCCAAGGAACAGTTATATTAAAAGTAAACACGAGTAAACTTCCACTTACCATGGCTAAATGGAAGACTCCTCCCACAGCCCCTAGTTTAGTGGATTCCTCAATTAGTTTAGTAGCAGCTAGTTTATCGACAATATCACGTGACGAGATCATAACATTGATTCCTTTACGTCTCCATTTTTCTAGTTTCCTAGCCTGGTATCCTGTCTTGACTCCTGATCTGGATGTGAGGACAAGATTCCTGGCCCCTCTATCAATCAACCATTGGCTCAATTCTAGGCCAAATCCTCCAAGTCCTCCAGTTATAATGTAGGACTTATTCTGGTCACAGTAACTTCTAGGTAGAGCAGGAATCACTGGGTAGGTGGTATTTGTAGATTCATCTTGAACCTGTCAAATATTAAAGAATCATAATTATTAAGGTCAATGTAGGGGTTGAGGGGAATATAGCTTTTGCTTGTACTCCAAGGGAGTACACACTGAAAATAAGGCACCTTATAGCAGGTTATTTTCGCTGGTGCCAAATTTTGCAATTTACCTTAAATAAAGTATATGAAATATTTTCACAGATTCAAAACTCTCATCACTACCTTTACATGTACACTTTTAAATTGGTGGAATTTACTTTGGCGATTTTGTTCTATCCGTGAAATTTAGCGAAAATTTACACCCACGAAAATAACCCTTTATACGGTATGTAATTGGGGAGAAATATGAAAATTAATAAAGAAACAAACGATATGTGGTTCATCTAAATAAGATGTTATATGAGTGCACATGCCAATGAGAAAACTCTCCTAACTGTTTGAAAATGGAGTTAGTATGATTTCTAGGGTAGGCAATTTCAATATATCATATAAAATAAAATAAAAGAATCACATAATGTAGTTAAAATGAAAGAAAGAAGAACAAAGCTTTAAATTTACTATTTTTTTTTTTAATCCTTCAAGAGTTAACAGACATACTGTAGATTCATAAATATTCATGGGTTATTTGTAATTTTTTTGTAGATATAGTTGAAATATAGATAAAACCATGACATCTTGTTTCATAGAAAAACAATTTTCCTCAATCCATGAAAAATTGATACCAAAGAACATGTATGAATTTTTATCACTATTTTGTGCATTTTTCTTTTGATCTTATTTTTTGTGATAATTTTCATATCATGCTACTCGCTTGAGATGGAAAAAATATCGCTAGAAACTAAGCAGACGGGTGGCGTTGCTAACAAAATTGACATGAAATTGACAACGTCGTCATAGGTAAAATAGCGATAAACAGATTATCATTGGTCATCTCAACTCGATTGCCTTTCTCGCTTGAGCCGTACCGGCTCAAGCGAGAAAATCAATCTCGTTGAGATGATCAACGATAATCTATAAATATCTGCTTACTTTTATAAGAACTTTTCCTATATGTTTTCCTTGAGCCATGAATCTGAAAGCTTCTTCTACTTGTGTATTGCTGAACACGGTTGACTTAAGAGGTCTGACGGCTCCTGACTGTATCCCTTTCGTCAATAACTGAGATACTTCTAACCAATCCTGGTTATCGTCTTCAAACAAAGCATCCAACAAGATACCGTGGAAACTGATATTCTTCAAGAAAACAGCCATTCCTACAAAAAAAATACAAAATTGCATGAATTTTTTTCAGTTTGAAAATTTTGAAAATATTTAATAAGCAAACACATTTGCATACCTACATAAAAAAACATATAAAAGTAGTGAAATATTCTAGATTTTTGTATATCTATTTAGAAATAGCAATTCAATTTATGAGGGTCTGGATGGGGGTTGTATTCTTTAATTTTTACAATCATTTTTCTTCATTCTTTGTTTTAACACTCACTTGTTCTCTATTCTCTATGTTTGGCCTATTTTTCTATATACTCTTTTCTGGCCCATCCAGACCATTATTTATGATAACTGTAAGTTTGATTATTTAAACTCATCCATGTGTCAGTGTTTAAATAAAATCAAAAAGTCATTTCTGGAATTACAACACACATACCTAAAGGAGTATTGTTGGATAAATCAAATTTTCCAATTTCTAAGAATCTTCCATGCTGAGCTAGAATTCTTATGCTTGCCTGCAGCTTTTCTTCTGACAATGAATTTAGGATCACATCAACACCTTCAAGAACAGAAAGAAAAGAATTCTTGAATTTGTTAAAAAAAGTAAGAATATATATCTTTTCAATAAGCAGTAATTTGAAGGGTTGTTCAATGTGAAAAAAAATGCAATATTGTATACTAAATTTCGGGAAACTCCGATTTAAACTTTTTGACTAAAATTTGAAGAATTTTCATAAATGGCTAGTAAATATGTGTAAGAATATATAACTGAGGTTGATTAGCGATGGATGTAAAACGAAATAACACAGTAAAATATAGTAATGTGAAGCTTTTGTATTCCAATTCTTAATCGACTAATTTATAAATGTTGTGAAAAATTTCAGCTAATATCAAATATGACAAAATTACATCCTTCAATAATGTCCTAGTTCTTTTGAATAATCCAATAAAAATTCAAATTTCAATATCTAAAAATAAATGGGGGGAAACCAAAATATATATACCTTTTCCCTTTGTCACTTTCATTATATGTGAGGCAAAGTCAGTTGACCTTGAATTAGTGAAATGCTTATCAGAAAGCTGAGGGAATCGTTGTTGTAGATATGCCTTCTTTTCTGCTGATCCAACACTAGTAAATACTTCACAGCCATGGTGCAATGCTATAGATATTGCAGCCTGTCCAACTCCTCCACTTCCAGAATGGATAAGAACTCGATTGCCAGGTTTTATCCTGCCCCTTACAACCAAGGCATAATATGCTGTTGTGTATACTACAGGTACCGTGGCTGCATCGTCTAAAGACCAGGTGTCGGGTACAGACCATAGAAACTTCTTACTAACATCTATTGTTGTAGCAAGACCCTAAAATAAAATTACCATTGTCAATAGCTTAACAATTCTTGCTAAAATAGAGTTTTAAGAAACATAATTGGTATTGATCAAAAAGCTATGTTCTCAAACAGTAAGCTTTCATAAAAGCTGAATTGCATTTACTAGTTATAATTATGTTGATTGTTCCCTTATTTTGAACACAAGAGATAATCTTGCTATGTACAGTGTACTAAAGTTGACAAATTCTAATGATTCATAATCATTTACTGAAAACAGATGTTCCATTTTTAAGTTGCTCAGTAGTAACACTTTTTTTCTGTAGAAATCTGTAAATTTATTGAATGTCATGTTTGAGTAAACCATAATAAATCTTAGAAAACTTTTCTTCAACAACAAAGTTATTATCAAGTTTACACCAAACCATATTTTAACAAAAATATTTGTTCATATTTTAAAATTCTATTAAAGCAAAATACCTTTGCTGGGACAAGTCCCATTACTCTTTTCCCTGTTTCATCAACTCCTGATACCTCCATACCCAGAATGCAATCTTGTGCTGCAAGGTCTCCTGGGATAGCATCAGCTGGTAGTCTGCCTGTAGCTAACATCACATCTCTGAAATTCAATGCCGCATAATGGACATGACAAAGATATTTGCTGTCATCTCCTCTGTAGAACTTGAGTGGGGATTCAATCCACGTCAGACTAGATAGATCTCCCTTTGTCTGTACATTGATGTATGCATGTTGACATGGCTTTTTATTGTGTAATATTTCTACAAAGTATAAATAAAGAATGGTTTAAAAATTGAAGTGGACACTTTAAATGAAGTTTATTAAATGATACTAAAATCATGGACAAGTGTGGAGCCTCCACAGAGAAAAGCTTTGAAGCATCTTCTAGTTAAATTTCAATTTTTATAAGATTCGACATATATAATATTTAGTGTAAACTTATCCCTCTTCCTACAAAATTTTATCCAAAGAAAATTTTAAAACTTGTTATGTTGTCCTTCTTTCATAGAAAATCTGAAAACTTGTTCTTATGTTAAAAGAGCCTCAAAACCAAGTCAACTTAAGAAATATTGTTGAAACATAGAATTATCCAGTTGTTAACATGGTTAACTATAACACTTACCTTTTTTCATCGGGAGATGTCTGAAAGTTCCCCATTGTCCATTTTTATAAACATTTACCATCAGGTCTTTTTGTATCAGTTGATTAAAGGTTTCATTTTCTACTGAGACATCCAGCCTAGTCTTATCACAGTTGAAAATACACCTAAAATTCACATAAACATGAAACACATCAGTAGTAGTAAGTAGTAGTAAACAGTTCAGCTTGAAGAAAATTGCTTAAAAAATTAAAGATGAATATTTCAGCTATTTATCAACTTTCTGGTTTTAGCTTTTAAACAAAAGTTTGAATGCTAATGGCTAAACAAATAACACAAAATACTCAACAAGTTAAAATGTTGAAATATTTGTAATTACAAACTGTAGAATTTTAATTACCTCAACTTTTCTCCACCAGGTTCTTGCTTCAGACAATTAAACATTCCCATAATTCCATTCAAAGGTTCAGAGTTCACCAACATCCAAAGATTGTTTTCTTGTACATTTATCACTTTCTGTTTCATAGTATTAAACCAGGAGCCATTCAAATCTTCAACATGTACTTCTTTCACCTCATCTCTGATGACATTTCTACTTACACGGATTAAGAACAATGTGGACAAATGACAAGAACGCTTGAAAATTATTTCATATCCAGCATCTTCAAATATCTTGCACCATTGCTGTTCAGAACAGTAGCAGTAGCAGCTACGTTCATCATCAATTTGAAGTACATCTTGCCAAAGATTGTCTACTGAAAACGCTATAGGAAAATTATTTGTTACTTCTTCTATCAGAATGAAGCCATTTCCTGTAATGGCAGAAGACAGATTTGATAATGTTTTTGCAATATTGCTTTCTTTATGGAGAACATTCCTGGCAACTAAAATGTCAACTTTTTTTAAGTCTGAAGGAGGATTTGACGTAATATCCCATTCAACAAAATTTAATTCATGCTCAGAATTCTCCATTTCATTGACTTTTTTGTCAGCTACAGAATAAGTTACATTTATCATTGGTTGAGAATTGACCAATGGGACGATGTTATCATACATGGATCTTCTGCTGGCACCAACTTCTAGAATACTGAATGAGTGAGACAAACTATTTTCAATGACAATGTCTAAACAAGGTTTGAGTATTTCAGGATGAGACATTAAGGAACTCATATCGACTTCAGAATCTAAATGTCCATTCTCTATCCCGCTATCATCAAGTTCCTCAAAAATGCTTCTTAATTTCAAATATAAATCGCCATCTAATTGTTCAAATTCAGCGACATTTTCAGACATGAAATTTCCATTCTCCAGCTGTTCCAAGAAGATTTTAACAGCGTCAATTTTTGAGTGGTTCAATTTGTTATTGCACCTCACCATGAGCCTATTGACAGCATAAGCAGAACAGCTATTTATATACTTTTGGAGATCATTGTCTATAAGATTATTGCATGTATAGGGCACAAAACAATATTCCTCTAGCACTGGCTCAGCTTGTTGATGTCGCCGTGGTGCCACTGTGGCATGGAGACCAAGAATTTCAACTCCACCAGAAGAACAAGTGTTGAGATCTTTGTCAATTTTCACAAACGTCACTGAAAAATATGTAGTTTTTAAGTAATATTAACGTATCCGACACATCAAGATATTTATCTTGTAAAAATATCTTTGCAGGAAAAAATGTATGGATACTTTAACTTACTTTTAAGAAATAAACAAAATTTTGGACACACATTGACAAAAAGAGAAAGATGGAGAAAGATGGAAGCAGGACACATAAGAGAAGTTCTGAAGAATCACACAAAATCCTTATAAATATCTGACAAAAAAGACAGCAAAGTTCTCATCTATTGTAATAATTCACTTAAGTTTTCAATTTATTAAATATCGTAAACAAAAAAAATTCTGAAACTAATCAAAAAGAACATACCACTGTGGCCATCATTTGTTTGATATACATGGTTCTCCTGGATGGTGGGGTCCACCGACATGGCAGTAATCCTGGTAGGTAGTCTAAGACAACCATCAGACACACCCAATATTGACATCTGTAGCATGGTGTCTATGTACGACACCCAGTTACCATTCCATAACAATTCACCTGTGTCACCTGTAATTAAAGTCATTAAGATAATTTTACAAAGCTATCAAATAACTCTAATAGGCCTGAACTCTTCATATTAAGCAATTAATAGGTCAGGATGGGAGTCCTTCATTTGTTGTTTTTTTTTTTAAATATTAAGACCATTTTTCTCTATTCCTTATATTTCATAATTCTCTATTTTCTATATTGTGTTTTTTTTTATCTCTATTCTTTATTTTTGGGCCCTTTATTCTGTATTTTGAATTATTCTCAATTCTGTAAACCCCATCTAGACCCTCAATAATACAAGATCAACTACTGTGGATTCATATATTTTCGTGGATTAAAGATACATGTTTATTGTATTTTCGTAAATATTTCATTCTGTGGTTTTGCATAGTCTGCATAGAAGCTTATAAAACAAGTGAAACTGCGAGCTACTGCTCACTGATGATACCCCCGCCGCAAGTGGATAATATTAATAGTGTAAAAATATGCAAGTGTTCGGTAAAGAGGAAGTTGTCGAGTGATGAATCTGAAAACGCATCACACGGTATAGCTGACTTATAAAAATCCTGAAACCAAATTTCAGAAATCCTTGTATTGTAGTTCCTGAGAAAAATGTGACGAAAATTTTTAACTTGGTTATCATGTGTAAAATCATACAAGTGTTCGGTAAACAGGAAGTTGTCGAGTGATGAATCTGAAAACGCATCACACGGTATAGCTGACTTATATAAATCCTGAAACCAAATTTCAGAAATCCTTGTATTGTAGTTCCTGAGAAAAATGTGACGAAAATTTTCAACTTGGCTATCATGTGTAAAATCATACAAGTGTTCGGTAAACAGGAAGTTGTCGAGTGATGAATTTGAAAACGCATCACACGGTATAGCTGACTTATATAAATCCTGAAACCAAATTTCAGAAATCCTTGTATTGTAGTTCCTGAGAAAAATGTGACGAAAATTTTCAACTTGGCTATCATGTGTAAAATCAGACAAGTGTTCGGTAAACAGGAAGTTGTCAAGTGATGAATCTGAAAACGCATCACACGGTATGGCTGACATATATAAATGTTGATACCAAATTACAGAAAGGGTGGATGTGTAGTTCCTGAGAAAAATGTGACGAAAGTTTCATGGGACGGACTTACTGACGGACGGACGGACAGAGGTAAAACAGTATACCCCCCCTTTTTTAAAGCGGGGGTATAAAAATTGTTTTTATATCTTATACCTTCAATATTTGTTCGTAGAATGCCTCTGAAGTCTGGTCCGTAATCGTATCCCCTGAGCCTCAACTCTTTATACACACCAGATGATGTCAGAGGTAATTCTACCTCTTGGTTCCGGTCCACCGTCTCAACAGGGGCAGATAACACTGATATACTTCCACTACATACTAATGTATCGCCCTCAGTGATTTCAAAAGATCCGGATGATTCCATTATATTCACTTTCAACTTAACTTTGCCTAGTAAAATAAGAACATTTATTAATTATTTATAAAATTACAAATTTCAACCATCTTTATCTCGCATTTGGTAAATTCTATTTTAATTTCATCAAGAGCTGTTTTATAAATCATCATGATTTAAAACAAGAAATTTGATGTCTTAATTGAATTTTGACCAATGAAAAACTTAGATCAGTGGAACCACAAACACAATAATAAAAATAATCAACCAGTTGTGGAAAATATTATTAAAACTAGATGTGTCAAAGCGACACGAATGGCCCCGTCCAAAAAAGTTGAAAAATCTGCAATTTCAATAACACATGTGGACACAAAATCTGTATAACTGTGATTTTCAATAATTTATCAAAGTCCAAAGCCCATAATTTCAGCAAAAATTAGCGGAGCAGAATGAAACTTAAACTTGATCTGTAACTTATCGTGAGTAACTCACATACTAAAAAATCAGCCCAATATCTGAAAGTGTTTAGAAAAAAAAGTGTATAATTGTGATTTTTAACAATTTATCAAAGTCCAAAGCCTGTAATTAAAGCAAAAAATAGCGGAGCGGAACGAAACTTAAACTTGATCTGTAACTCATCATGGTTAACTCACATACCAAAAATCAGCCCAATATCTGAAGGCGTTTAGAAAAAAACTCTGTATAATGGTTTGTTGCGGAATGACGGAATGACGGAATCAGGGAATTATGGAATAACGGAATTTTGGAATTGCGGACGATTTGGACAAGAGTAAAACTATATCATATGGCACTGACAACTTCGTTGTGGGGCCATAAAAATGTATAATGCATATCACAAAAAAACAGAATATGAGAAAGTTGATCCCCCCAAAAAATCCCCATGAAATAAATTTCACATATAAACTCACCTTCAGATGGCAAAATAGTAGCTCTGTATATATTGACATTCTCAAACTTGACAGGCATCTCATTGTACACGTAACCTTTCATCTTAGCAAGTGATCTCCAGGCTAGTACTAAGTATCCTGTGGCAGGGAATAAGACACGCCCCTCAATGGTATGACCAATCAGATAATTGTCAGGAGAATTCAATGAAATGTCAATTTCATAGGTGGCACCACCATGTGATCCTGATGTCCCTGTTGGAAAATCTTCAGCTGCTGGTACATCCCATGATACTTCATGATCCCAACCTACCAAGGGAGAAATCATTGGGGTTCCTTTAGGTACAGGAAACTTAACTGGATTACAGAGCTTTAATGGGTCCATGTTCACTCCATTGAGGAAGCATCTGAAAAAGTAAAATGGATTTTTTCCAGTGAAATAGTTAAAAGATCTATCATACAAATCATACCAGGAACTTTTATACAATTTGTAATCATATTGAAAACATTTTCTTTTTGTTGATTATTGACGTTCATCTTAGTTTATTTCATTTGGATAAATCTATGTGTTAAAGTACTGGGAAGCTTTCAATCTGTACAAACTGTAAAACTCCAAATGTGGCTATAAGGTGGTACCTAACACTACAGGGAGATAACTCTGTAAAGTCAGCTTAACGTTTTAATTATGTTATGTTGTAAAGGGAATATTAAGCTTCTCAATGATCAAAATTGGTGTTTGTCAAACTGCTATATAACCATTGTAATTTTTCTGACAAAACGGTTGGTGCAAAATTTTTGAAATTTTTATATTTTTGTTAAAGGGTCAAAGTAAATACTTTGACAAAATTTTATGAAAATTAAACGAGCCAAATTAATTTTAGTGAAAGTGTTGGGTACCACCTTAAATTTTTTGGTGGATCACTTATTCTGCCATGAAATCTCATATCAGAACCAAGTGTCTTGGTGTCCATTTGGAATTTCATTAAAACAAGCCTTTCATTTTGTAAAATAACTTTCATAATACAAAAAACTAACTTTTGTTCTGTTTATTTCATTTGCCATAAAATTCTCATGTATGTGAATGTCATATTCAAAATTTTGGTTATCCAATAAAAGAATTTCAAAATTGACATACTTTCCAAGACTAGTCAGGAAGAATTCCACATTATCCTGATGACCTCTTTTCATTAGTCCAACAAAAGTACACTTTGGTCCAAGAGATCTCTTCAAAATGGCCTGAAGTAAACAATGAGGTGCTATCTCTATGACAACAGCATTGTGAGGTACATGTTTCAGGGCCTCCTGGAACAGAACAGGGCTAACTAAGTTGTTGACATGATACTCAGCAGATGAATATTTGGCTAGGTCTGAGTGCCAGTTGGATTCTGGGATAGAGGAACTTATCCACTTCTTGCTTCTTGCTTTAGGGACAATTATCTGAAAGATATAACAGTGATATTGCTCCATAAACATTGGTTTCCACTGAAGTTACAGCAATAATTAAAACGATCTTCTACAAGAAATATAAACTGGACAGAAATTGATGCTTATATAGCAATGCTGAAAAGAGCAAGTACTGCAGCAGTATTTTAAAATAAAACTTTTAACTGATAAGAAAAAAAATATAAAATTTTCAATAATTACATTTTGCCATAGAAAAAAATCACTCCTCAAACAAAAATGTCCTTTTTATCTCTGTTTAAAGGCTTAACCATCATAAATATTTCTATATATTGGTATTTTTACTTCAACAAAAACAATTTAAACTCTTAAATGGCATCAGAAAGCATAAACTTGACATTACAAAAAACATCAATGATGCATCATAATCTAGAGAATAAACTTTCTCCCACATAATTGTATATTTATATTCCCTTTTCCCACTGACTTACATTTAATAAAGCCGATTTAAGTGTTGGTGCTGTTTGTGCCATGTAATAAGAATGGAAGGCAACACCAGAACTGTTAACTTCCTTGGCAAAGATTTGTCTCCCCTTAAGTTCTTTAACAAACTCTGACACTGCAGCTGCAGGTCCAGATACCGTAACTGTATCTTCTGAATTATGACAGGCAGGTACGACACCTGGTGGACATTGCAGTCTTGCTTCTTCCCATGACAAACCTAAACGGAAAAAAATATATTGGTGTCATCATCATTCATAAAATCAAACATTTGAAATGAATATCAAAAATGTATACCGACTTCTTAAATTTGTGCATAATAATAAAATAGAAGGCTGTAAAATCAGTCCTTTTCAAATGCAAAATAATGTCACATTGTGAATATATAATAAATCATTGTTCATATGTCAAACTATTATGTCTCTTGTATATTTACCAACAAGGTTAGAAAAACAGTGAAAAAACAAGAATGTGTCCATAGTACACGGATGCCACACTCGCACTATAATTTTCCATGTTCAGTGGACCGTGAAATTGGGGTCAAAACTTAGAAAAACTTTAAAATTAGAAAGATCATATCATAGGGAACATGTGTGTTAAGTTTCAAGTTGATGTGACTTAAACTTCATCAAAAACCACCTTGACCAAAAACTTTAACCTGAACGGACGCACGGACGAAGGGACGAACGGACGAACGGATGCACAAACGGAGGCACAGACCAGAAAACATAATGCCCCTCTACTATCGTAGGTGGGGCATAATTAACTGCAACATAATTGATAAGAAAGGTGCAACAAAATTGATAAGAAAGGTCTTAATGTGAAATGTAATTCAGTTACTGGATTTCCTGTCGTTAGAAAAAAAAAAATTATTGTACTTAGATTTTACAAATATGCAGCAAATGAACTATTGAAAAAATAGTCATAATATAAAGTGATTAAAATTCTATTTAAAACATACCAACAGCTGCCATGCCACCTGGTGGCAATTTAGCCTCTTTGATACATCTGCCTCTCCAGTAAGCTGCAAGAACAGCTTCTTCAGATGTGAGAGAGCCATCAGCATAGGCACAGCCTAACTCTCCTACTGAATGACCAACTATACCATCTGGGTTAATACCCATGGCTAAAATAACGTCAACCAGTGCCACCTGAAAAATTTAAACATTTTGAAAAGAACTTTTTATATTAACAGTAATAACAAATATTTGGGACCTAAAAAAATTTGTCAATAAATACATTGATTGAAAAGAATCTGAAAAGTGGACATAGAGAGAGAGCTGGACAATTATAATTAACGCTGCAAAACAGAATATTTTTTTCAGAATTTTTGCAGTAATTCAAGATTTTTTGACGTAAAAATCCAATCAAAGATTTTTTTCTTTTAATTTTTTAGCAGGAATCAATGCATTTTTATCTACACTTATAGAAGAATTCAAAAATATTAAAGAAAATTTTACTTCATCTCAAATCATTTTAAATACCTGTATTGCAGCAATCCCAACAAATGAATTGATTGTATCATTAAAATCATCTTCGGTCCCTTCCGTCAATAATTTGTAAAGTTCTACACCATATACTCTTAGCACTCCATCAGACTTCAATATAGACTTCTTAAATTTAGGTACCACCATCATCATTTTACCCATACCACACCATTGTGTTCCCATTCCAGCAAAGACAAACCAAACTGGACGTTTTTCATCTTGTGGTACTGACTACAATAAATGAAGAACATGTCAAGTCATGTGAAGGTACAATTCAAATTTATCAATTTAACTTAACACAGCTTTAACAATAATTTTCATTCAATTTCTACAAAAAAATTGTCAATACAACGCTCAAGGATGTTTGTTTGTCATGTATTGGATTTTTTTGTCAGATTTTCGGAATCCTCTGGTTTTATCCATTTGAATGCCTTAAAAAATGTTGCCCTTGAACCCCATTTTTCTTTTTATAAATCTTTTACATGTATAATTATGAGCTATTTGTAAAAGTCTTATAAAATCTTATTTATTTTATAATAGTATTTGAGAACTTTAACTGGTCAATGATAAAGTTATGAAAAGTCAAGAGAGAACATTTTCCCACCAAAATTCCAATGGCTAATATCTCGAAAACAAGCACATTGACCCCTATATTTTTGTTGCTTTTTTGATTCCTCAATTAATTCCATATAAATATATACTAGTTTTATGAAAAGTTTTTATTTTGAATCTGAGCAGCGAACATCCTTAATTGAACAAGAATATTGTTTGAAACCATTCTTTGCAAATATGTATCATTTTTCATGTTCAATGAACTGAAGAATTTGTGTAGAAACTGAAATTTTGCATATATATATTTTAAATCTACACTGTAATGAACATGTGTACTAAGCTTTATATTGATGTGACCACAACTTCATGGTAAACATGAATCTGGCTGATACAAAATTGATGAACAAACTCAGAGACTGACTGACAAGAGCATGTGGAAGACATAATACCCCTCCTAATTCACAGGCAGGGCATTAAAAATGTTTAAAGGGCTTTCATGCTTTTCTGAAAATATATCCAATAAAATTAAGTTAAATTAATGTTCTAGTTGAGTGAACTTTGCAGACTTTATTGATACAAGAATCATGACATAAAAGATTTGTGACACTATAGTCATACCTGGATTTCCTGAATTTTGTTTTCTGCATTTAGAATGCTAAAACCTCTGTACATATGATTGCAGTTCCTTGATCCATTTAGAAGTGAATGAAAATGAATATCTTTACTTTGCTCCTCGGCTGATGACAGAATTTTCTCTAAACCCTGTTTTGTTCTTGAAGAATACAGAAAAAGTCTTTTAGATAGATCACAGGCATTTGTGTCTCTGTCAACATTTGGTTTTAATACTGCATGAACATTTGAACCTCCAAACCCAAAAGAATTTACGGCCACCAGACCGCCATTTAAAGGTGTCCTTTCTGTAACGACTTCTAATCTGCCATCAGTTAGACCTGGAATGTCAGTATTTGGTGATTCGTAGTGTAGATTTGCTGGCATTTGTTTGTCTTCCATACCAATAATTAGTTTTGTTACTGCTGCCAAACCTATAATGCATTAATATCAATTAATAATTGAATTCTAGAATACAAGAACACATGTATAGTATTTCTATAATTAGTTCTTTGAAAAATGCAACCTTTTAATTTGACATAAGTGAGAACATTTTCTATGTTCAGTGGACCGTGAAAATTCAGGTAAAATCTCTAATTTGGCATTCAAATTAGAAAGATCATATCACAAAGAACATGTGTACTAAGTTTCAAGTTGATTGGACTTCAACTTCATCAAAAACTACCTCAACCAAAAACTTTAACCTGAAGCTTGACAGACAGACAGACGAACGAACAGACAGACCCACAGACCAGAAAACATAATGCCCATAAATGGGGCATAAAAACTATTCTGTAACATTTGTTTTAAATTCTTTTTTTTACCTGAAAAGAATGAATTTCAAAACATTGCACAAGTATTTTCTTCACTTGATATTAAGTTATGTCAAATTTCAATGTGTTCTACATTCTATGCACTTTATCAATGATTTACATCAAAATTCTCAAAAAGGGTTGGTCCACTTTCTATCAAGAAAAATATTTACACACCTGAAGCTGGCTCTGGATGGCCCATATTAGATTTGATAGAACCAATCAGAAGTGGTGTTGACCTGTCCTTACAAAACACATCACAGATAGCATTAAGCTCTTGAGGGTCACCAGCTTTGGTACCAGTCCCATGAGCTTCTACATACTCTACCAAGGCAGGATCAATACAAGCTTCACTGTAAACTTCATTTAATAACTGTTTCTGTACGTAACCAGAAGGAAAGGTGATTCCTGGAAATAAAATTATAAAGTTTTATACTATAAATTCAGAAATTATTGTGAGGTTTTTATTATTGGGAAAAATGCAACAGAGTTGTAAATGCAATAATTTAAACTCGAATTTTGAAATATTTTGTATTAATTAAACAGGATTTTCTCAAAAGTTAAAATCGCTTTTCAGTCTAAATAGACAAAATCGTAATAATATTTGCACGCAATAATTTCTGAATTTACGGTATATATGCAAGTCAAGAGTTTGTGTTTTTCTATTGTCAATGTGCTTTAAGCTAAAATCATTTTTCAAAATAGTTCACATATTGAACTCGGCCTATTGGCTATTGATAAAATAACTACTGTGGATTCATTTATAATGGTAGGTACCAGTTTTCATGGTTTCTGAATAAAATAACCATTCGCTAAGTATTAATACTCTAAAAATTCTGTCTAAAAACATGAAAAATACTTATTAATAATCGATAGATTACCTTGTTCTTTGCTGCCATCAGAGTTTGTCTTTGAATTAACAATTGTTGAATATATTCTCTTGGCAATATTTTGTTTCTGTAAATAAATAGCTACAACACCTTCACTTCTGCAATATCCATCTCCTACAAATAATAAAAAAAAAATCCATTACTTTATAATACAACATCACCAATTCATATAAATTTATCAAAACAAGCTATTAAACAATAGAAATGCTCTGCGAGATTCACTGTTTGTCCTGTTTCTAAAGCGCATACATATACAATGTATTGCACATAAATATATACTGAAAGTCTATAATAGATAAAGTTCAAAGGGAAATAATCTTGCAATACTAATTGATTGTCTCCCCTGTTAACATTTTTTCACTCATGTTCATGCACTGATTATCCATTGTTCCATAACCTTCATCTTAATATTTTATTGTCAGAAAAAAATTATTGTAATCGTTGTATGAAATTTAAATCCCTCATTGGTCCATCATTGGTTGAATAAAGAATTTCTAATTTCTATTTCTTCATCTTGTATACCTCACCAAAAACAAGGTCTTAAAAAAAATTGAACATTTATATCCATGGGTCAAGAGATTCCGTGTTGTAAATCTCTTGCTGAAGTTGGGAAGGACCTTGATTATATACCCGAACAAAAAGATTTTTCTACAATACTTGTTTCATACTTGAAGTCATACCTGAAGCATCAAAAGATTTACAAGTTCCTTCTGGTGACAACATTCCAAGTTTCTGGAACTGTAGTGATGTAGTCGGTTTCAGACACAAATTACAACCACCCACAATGGCTGAATCACAGTGACCTTGTCTAATGCTGTGTAATGCTTGGTCCATGGCTAACAAGCTGGAAGAACAAGCAGTGTCTATGGCAAAACTGGGACCTGAAATATATTATGAAAATATTAATTAAATACATTGCATCCTTCCCCAATATGTACAAAAGAGGTTTGTCAAGGGTTTAGAAACCTGCAGCACTTCAAATAAAAATGTTTTTACTTGTCCTAATAAAGACTTTTTAATAAATATATGCAAATGAAAATATTGATTTTTTTCTTCATCTAAGTTAGACTGCATTAGAATCATAGATTCAACTTTAAACTGGCATAATGCATTTATCCTGCATTCGGCACAGCATATACAACTGCACTAAGTATATTTTGCATTGATATCAGGCTGAATGATTTTAAAGTTTAATGTAAATGTCGATTTACAGTTTAGGGCATACAATTTCATAATAGCTGGTAAAGAAAATTTCAGCTTTGCTATCTTATACATGATATATATCATAGTTTAAGTGTTTTAAAAGTGCTTTACTTGTACATGTACTAATTTATATTATATGGGGTTTTTTTTGCATCTTTTGTTTTTTTCATCAGAATGAATATACCCTTACACATGTAACACATGTACATTCAACGAACCTTTGAAGTCAAAAAAGAAAGACAACCTATTGGCAAACATTGATCTGGTACATCCTGTCATACTGTAACCAACGGTTTTCTCCGGGTCACATGACCAAGCATCATGCGCCTCTGAGGCACTACAACCTATAAAAACACCTGTTTTAGACCCTCTAATGGTATCTGGGTTAACTCCTGGAATAAAAAATAGAAAACTTTCTTTAGAATGTAAGAAATGGGTCAGATAAACAAATATCATTTCCATATAGTTTTCGGTACAGATTCACAACTATAGATCATTAATTCAGTACATGTCAAAATTTTAGCATATTTATTTTATATTTTATGAAAAATGAATAGGAATATGAAAAGGTCAATACTTTTGTTTTGTTGCAATCAGCTCTTATTTACAATTATGAAACTAGTTTAAAATTTCACCAGGTCTGTTTGTAATTCAAGGGTGTGCAAAAGTCAATATTCTTTGTAATGTGAGCTATTAAAAAGCTACTGTAAAATCCGAAATTAATGCATGCATTTATTATTGCAATTTTGTCATTTTAGACTTAAATGCCATTTTAATATTTATGATTTTGAGAAAAATCCTGTTTAATTCATATAAAATATTTCAAAAACCTTGCAATAATTTCTGAATCTACAGTATATTAAAATGTTAATTAAGCTTGTCCTAGAAAAGTAAATGGCAAACATCAATTAGTTACCTGCGTCTATTATGGATTCATAAGTAACTTCAAGCAATAACCTCAGCTGGGGGTCCATACTGTTGGCCTGTTTTGGATGAACACCAAAGAAGGCTGCATCAAATTTTGTAATATCTTTCAACTTTCCATTTCTTGGAGGTAAACCATACAATCCTAAAAGATAGTGAAAAATAAATATTTACATTGCTTACATGTACAAATGAACTACAAAAAATCTTGTTCAACCCTGCCACAAATTGGCGCCTGTCCCAAGTCAGGAGCCTCTGGCCTTTGTTAGTCTTGTATGATTTTAAATTTTAGTTTCTCGTGTATAATTCGGAGTTTAGTATGACGTCCATTATCACTGAACTAGTATACATATTTCTTTAGGGGCCAGCTGAAGGAGTTACTCGCTACATTGAAGACCCATTGGTGGCCTTCTGTTGTTAAGAATTAAGATCTTCACTTAACAATTTTAAAATACCTTTTGACCATCTCCTTTCATCATCTGTAACCATATCATCTTTGTTTATTAAATGTTGTCTAAATTCTTCAATATTATCTGATTCTGGAAGTCGACAAGAAATACCACTAATAACAACATCATCTGTTGTGGTTTCCTGGTGAGATATGTCGGGGATGAAGGTTGCAAAATTTGTATTCTCTTCCTCCCCAATATGAGGGGCATCATCTGGAACTCTGGCAGGCATTGCTTTTTAGCAGTTTCCTTAGAGAAAAGAAAGTAAAAAAAATTATTCGAGTACTTTTTTAAAATAACTCTTTCAGATATCATGCATTATTTTCTGTAACTAAAATAGTCAGCGACTCTTTAGAATTTTTTTTTAAGTTATACTGATCGATATGTCAAAATATTTGCAGGGTCAGATCCATTCATTGTATAAAGGGTATGTTCCAACCCTATAAAACAATAAAACTTTCACACAATTAAAAATGATAATACAATGAAGAAAAATAAATAAAATTAAAAGAAGGGGGTTGGGGTGCTAACATCTCATACACCACTTGATCTGCCAATGAAAGTATTTGCTGTTATTTTAATATTACAATTCTGCAGCTGTTCTAGACTATAATAATCATATAAAGTAGTAATAGTTTATAAATAATAATAGATATTCTATAATTTACAAAAAATGTAACGAAGTCGAAGGTAATTATACTCATTTATATTTTCAATGATAACACTTTCATGCTGATATTTTAATTTTTATAAATGGGTGGCACATTCATAGTAAAAAAACAACAAATTAATTTTTAAAAAATATCAGAAATAGGACAAAATCTGGAATCCGCACCTGGGATGCAGGATATTTGGGGGAGGGGGGATTGTGCATATAAAGATAGATACAGGGTAAGAAGAAGTGGGATCTTTTGGAAATAGACAAAGTAAGGAGGAAAAAATATAACATGGATATTTAAGACGGATCCATGATTACATCCCCCCCCCCCCCCCCCCCCCCCCCACATTTTCTTTGGTAAAATAAAAAATCAAATACGGTAAATTAACATAACATCATATACAGAATAAGACAATGTGTAGCCCCTTAAAAGAGGAATTAGATGAACAGAATGAACAGAATGAAAACTAACACCTTTTTAGGAAATTAAAAAACTAAAAAAAAATGTTTTCCTTGGCCTACCTGAGTGTTAGTTATATATTTAATGTAACACGGAATAGACTGCGGATGACGCATCCCCTTATTTGTGCAATATTCTATAAAGTGTCAGTTCTTTTAATGAGGTATATTACAATTTTGTGTTACTTACCTCTCAGTTGCATGTAAAATAATGATTCAAACATATAAATATTAGAAGTTTTATTGACAAACAATTTTCAAGAAGTCATCCGACGGTCAGGGTAAAACCTCGACCAATCCACGTGTGCTTTGATAGCGCCATATGTTATTGTCCAATCAAATCACGTTTACCGCAAACGCGCCACGACATAAACAAAGCATAAAATTACTGAGATTTTTAACAAACCGCATGGGATCGTCAGAGTTTGTTTGAAATACTCGATTATCAATTAAATTTAAAAGGACATTCACGAAAGTAAACAAAATTCACGTGAATATCTAATACAAGTTAAACCATGCTTTTAACGTTTCAATAACTGTGTAAATTACATCTGTTTTAATGCAAGAAGTAATCTATTGTAATAGATTTTCATTATACCTTTAATCGTTTATTTACATATATATATATATAATTGTTTGTATTTTACTACCATGTATAGCAAATTGTTTATCCATTCGGTCATTACCATTTATTGTAAATGCGTTTGTGCCAATAAAATATTGTCTATTGTCTAATATCTACATGGACATTTACAATATTTCGTACAATGATTAACACATGATTAATATAAAAGAGGCAGTATATAGCCGCCAAAATAGCTTTTTTTTGCCGTCTCAATAGCTTTTTTTCCGGCTCTGGAAAAATAGCATACTTAGCAGTTTCCGCTGGTAGAGTGGGGCGCTCATATTCGCCGTGGACACAATTTCGCCGTTTAATGATTTTGAGGTGTAAAACTTCAAAGGATGGGTGAAATGGAAGAAATATGCCGGTTAATTATATTTTATAACAAATATGATTATTTTTGAAAATGAGACAAAATTTCGGCACTTACCGCAAAGGACCGAAAAACGGACAACGATTTTCAGTCAATTTCCTGAATGAAAAAAAAAAAGATTTCAAAGAAGTATTTATTAGTAATTCTTTGACTGATTGCCTAAATTTCAGTTTTTTACACCTTTCAAATGTTTGCTATTCATCTATAATGAAATTAATTTGATAAATATTGTTTAAAGCTGCAGTTATTTGGTTTTAAATAGATGTGTAAAAACGGTGAATATGTATCCGCCGTTGACAAAAAATCATGAAATTTCAAATACCTTTTAATCACACTTTTCAGATCATTTTTCTCAAAACAAACACGTTTTCAAGCTAAGAATATTTTGCATTTGAAGTTATCTTCATACAGAAATATCAGTATACTTCAAAAACACAAAGACCTGAACATAAACTGAAGAAAACATGGAAAGATATGGCGAAAATGAGCACCCAACTCTAGTGTCACTGTGAATTATATGGAGTTTTGCTATTCTGTCTATCGGTATCAATTAATTCACAGTTTAATGATTACCAACAGAAAAAAATGAAGAGTGGGTGCACATATTCGCCCGGGACAAATTTTCGCCGTTTTATGATTTTGATGTGTATAACTTCAAAAGTTGGCTGAAATGGAAGAAATATGCCTGTAAATAATAGTTTTATAACAAATATGATTATTTTTTAAACTTAGACAAAATTTTATTCGGCACTTATCGCAAGGGACCGAAAAACTGACAACAATTTTCGGCCAATTAATATCCTGAATGAAAAACAAGATTTCAAAGAAGTTTTTCTTAGTAATTCTTTGACTGACTGACCTAAATTTCGGTTCTTTAAAAAAAAAACCTTTGAAATGTCTGCTATTCATCTATAATGAAATTGATTAGATAAATATTTTTTTTAAAGCTGGAGTTTTTAATCTAACTTTTCAGATGAATTTTTTTAAAGGGAACAGATTTTCAAGCTAAGAATATTTTGTTTTTTATAGAGTATGTAAGAGATGTTGTAGTAATGAGGTCGAAGATGAAACACATTTTCTTTTTAACTGTGATAGTTTATCAGATCAAAGGAAAGACATGATAACAATGATAAATAATTGCTGCAAGAATTTTCAATATCTTGACCCTAAACAAAAACTGATATGGTTAATGAATAATGAAGATGAGAATTTATTATCAGAATTATGCATGTTCATTAAGAAATATGAAAAGTTTTAATGGGATTTATTTCCCTCTACTACTTGTAATTTGAACTTTATATTTTCTCCATTATAGTGAGTTCTAGAGCACCGTCCCTTGATGAATATTGTCCAGTAGCAATGTTAACCCTTGCTATTGTGCATTAGTCATGAGGAGAATCACTATTGGAGTAATCTCATGTATCTGTAGCTAGTTCTGAAGGATCCCCCTTGATGACCTTTGCATTGTTGTGATGAAGTCCCTCACTACTGTGCACTGGTCATGAGGAGAACTACTGCAGATTGAGATACTATATTCCCGGTTCTATTTTTGCTATTTTTTAGTTTCCGTATTTTAAAATAAACTTAATATCATATCCTTTTAATATTAAATCGGCCTCATTGCACTCAATGTCTCTTACTATAATTATATCCTACATTACTCATATTATCAATTTATTATTTGTGTATTACTTATTGTGTATTTCACTAATGTTTATATAATCATTGTATCATGATGTTTTTGTATCTTGCCTGACAAGGGCCCATGATTGGAAAAATAAAATAATGTCTAATGTCTAATGTTATCTTCATATAGAAATATCAGTTTACTTCAAAAACATAAAGACCTGAACATAAAGTGCATAAAACATGGAAAGTTATGGCGAAAATGAGCACCCCACTCTAGCAGTTACCGCTAGTGAATTATGTATAGAGTTTTGCTATTTTGTCGGTATGATACTATCAGTTTAATGATTACCAACAGAAAAAATATTAATAATTAAGAAAGCCGCCGGTTTAGAAAATGTGTTTTAAGCAAAGCATGCATATCTTTAAATTATAAATCTCTTCATACGAGTAGAACAAAATTGAAGCATCTTCCATTTTCGAACGTCATAAGTTGCAATATAACATTTATTTCATTAAGTATATAAAAAATTCAAGAGCGACAAAATTGGAAAAAAATGCTATTTTGCGGTACCAGGAAAAAAAAGCTCTTAAGAAGCTAAAAGCAGCAAAAAAACTTCGTCTGTCCCAAAAATATGTACAAGTGATGGAAGGGACTATATGCTTAGTAGTGTATCAACAGATAATAAAAAGCCTTGTTCAAAAAAGAACGAAAATTATTATTTTAACCAAAATGCATGCAGGTTATAAATGTGTCTAACATAAAGTGGCGTAGCACCTGTGTAGCGGTATGAGCATATGCTTACAAATATTTTTTATAAAACTTTTTTTACAAGAATTTTACTATAACCGTTCATCTATGGGGCGGTAGACCCCCACTTATTTTCCAATGGTAACTGGCCTACCAAAGCGAATCGTTCGTCTTTAGGGGTGGTAGAAATCCCCCCCCCTTATTTTCCAGTGGCTACTGGCCTACCAAAGCAAAAAAATAATTCTTCCGCGACATATAATAAGCCTTGCATAAATATAATCGAGGCTCGCAAAAGGTGATAAATTGGTGAATATTGCGTTATTAATTTAGTTTTCAGTCTGTCAATGAAATGTAACCCTATACCAATGTACACGTAATGTATTTTAATGGGTATGAATGCAAACAAAAATCACTGAATTGAATTTAAGACAATTTTTCTTTATTATAAAGATTGGAAGATGTAGTATGATTGCCAATGAGACAACTATTCACCCGAAAGTTCAAATAAAGTGGATGTAAGCAATTATATCTTAGGCAACCGTACGTCCTCCAAAGTGAGGAAAAACAACACCGCATATATAGATGGATTTGAAAGGCTCTGCCATAAAAAAAAAAAATGAAACAATTCAATTGAGAAAACTAACAGACTAATTTATGTAAAAATTATTTACGATAAACACATAGGACAAACATGAACCAACGACAACCACTGAACTGTACTGCTTATGGCTTCTGAATTTGGACAGACACACACTGTGGTGGTGTTAAACATGTTTATGAGCCCTCACACCCCGTTTTTTTGGGACAGTGTAACTGCAAAACATAACTTGAAATAAACTATAAAAATCAGTTGAAATAGGTTTAACTCATCAGATCTTAAAGCCACAACAACATATTCCCAAAGATTGTGTCTATAACGATCGCATCCACCAGGACAAGCAGAAGACTCCGCTCATACCAAATAACTGCTAAAACTGGATTGTCTCCCACGGCGAAATGACGTAACATATAAACTATGTATCCTCCCCTACAAAAAACAAAACTACACCGATTTTTGTTACTTAAAAGAAAATAAACCTTTGTTTGCAATATAAACGGATGTGAATATGGTTTTAGAAAACAGATTAACTATAGAAAAAATATAAAGAATAGAGAAAAATGTGGTGCTTAAATAAATGAATAACTGTAAAAATTAAAGAATTGGATGAGAATTTTTTGATTTCAGAAAAGAAAAATGCCACAGAATACAGTTTCTCGTTTTTTATATAGATAAGAACATTAGTTTTTCCGTTTGGAATGTTTAACACTAGTAATTTTTGGGGCCCTTTGTAGTTTGCTGTGCGGGTTGAGCCAAGGCTCTGTGTTGAAGACCGTACTTTGACCTATATTGGTTTACTTTTATAAATTGTGTCTTGGATGGAGAGTTGTCTCATTGGCACTCATACCACATCTTCTATATATCTATCGAGTAATAATTGCAGAATAGTAATTATTTTAAAAGATAAAGAGTGAAAGAATATAGATCCATTCTCAGTTTTATTTTAGAATTGAAGGACACCATCCATACCATGCATCATATGATGAAGTTTGCAATCATGTATACATAGCAGATTTTGATCCGTCTTTGGTGACCTAATGCACCGTTCGTACAGACAGTCAGGATTCTACTTCGTCAGAATTATCTTCCCATTACGCAAGATCATTTTCACAATCGTAGAAATGGAAGCCATTGTAGGGATGACGCGCTACCAATTTTGCTCATGGAAACCGATAAATTTATCCACATTGCACCATTACGATGCTTATATTTCAGTTATATTTTAAAAGACAAATGTATCAACTAGCTAATGAGCATCAGTTAATGATCTTGTCTGCATTGATTCAACTTAAAACTATTGTCTGATCGCTTGTCAGGTGGAATTTTCGAAAATTCATAAACATTTAAAAAAAATCTAATTAAAAATTTCGTGGAAGGGCAAACTAGATTTTTTTAGTGTATAAAGACTATAAACCCTAGTTTTTACACACAAAAAATCATATTTTTTCAAAGATATGCATTTTCATCATCCAACTTGAAAACTGTCGTCAAGTACTTTCAGTAAAAATAATAGCTATTCGAACACACCTTCTCTGTTTTTGTGACTCATTAGATAGGTATTTCACTTGACCCATATATTTCATCTTTTAGTACTGTTATTTTTTGTTTTATAAAGTCAATCTGTAGCTTTGATATATAAAAATAATAGAATCTGAAGCGAGACGATGTATGAAATAATCTTATTTTGTACGATATCAAGACAAAATATTCAACTCAAACACGCCCTAAAATAAAAAGGTGCACCCGATTTTCTCTAAATGATACAATTGTTATCCATTTTTTTGAAATTTTTTCTTGAGTCACATAATGGAAGGGCAGACACGAAATTTTTGAACTAATAGATTGATATGTTTTCCGTCCGTGGTAATTTTTTCAAAAAAATCGGAGGTTATGCATTTTCTTCATCCAACTTGAAAGATACCCATGTCGTCGACTTGAAATCTAATTGTTCTGCTTAACTATGTACTAGATAAATTGAAAACTTATGCAAATGGTGTTTTTAAAATAAAACACCTCGTAATTGAGAAGAAAATTGTAATTTTGTTTGTTTCTATTAACTTTTAAAATTTTTGTCACTATAGTAAACAATACAGTACACATTTATCGCCTTCTCTAACAAAGAGCTTCGATTCTTTTGTTCTATTTCAACCGGGTTTCCGACTGCAGATAGACGATATGAAATAGAGTTTAAATGTTGAATATGTTGTCGGTATAAGATTTTCTTTGGTATATCAATCTTGTAATATAGATATTTATCTTTCAAAATTGAAAGGTCAGTTGGGTTTATCATTTAAGCCTTGTCCAAATTTAGGCCACTATATTGATACTGTGTAATTCTTTTAAAAGGTACATAAGAACTTTATAGTATAACCGACCTAGCTATACTTTAAATAGACATGATTATATATTTTGAGTAACTTGTTAGAAATCTGACTGTGTATGTTGCTTTTACGATACGAAAAAACACTTTTATATAGTGAGGGCCCTCATGGGGTTTATGATTATGTGATTACTTGGCCGTTTTTTTAATGATTATTTGATTATTAAGCCAAATATTTCATGATTATTTGATTACCTAGGACTGTATTTTTAGTTTATGATTATTTGATTACTAAAGATAAGCAAATATTTAATGATTATGTGATTATATTGGCAAAAAAATGGTGATTATGTGATTACTAGGACCCCCCCCCCCCCCCCCATGAGGGGCCTCTATAGTGGTTTATTTATTTTACGATAATCTTTTCTCTTTTAAACACATTTTTTCTTTAGATTTTCTTGTGCAGAATATTTCTGTTCATCCTGACTTGGGCCAGGACATAAATTTCCAACTTGAACCCACATAATTCAAATTGTCACCCCCTACGACTATGCTTGAAACGTTTTGTATTACTCTCTATCTCTCTCCCACTTTATTGTTCACGCCAAACATGTAATATAACGGAAATTAACATCATCCATATGATCCCCTTTTTTTTCCCTAATACAACTTTATTAATTCAAAAGCATAAAGTCTACACTACCAGTTTTACTATACCAAGGTCAAGTACATTTGCATACATGTATGTATCAATAGAAAAATAAATAACTTTTTTCTAAATATAGTATAGTGCACTTTAAGTTTAAGTTAAAATCTTATTAGTCAAACACAAGGTTAAACAACATGATGCATGCATACTGCAAGTGGATATTTGTTGGTAATCATTCATTGAAACTTGAATTTGATGCAGGTGTGTGTTTCTTTTCTACATGTCTCCATTTGAGTATATGTACTGAATTCCTCATGCATGTAACATTATACTTGTATGTGTCTGAGAGTTCACAATAAAGAACTTGAACTTGAACTTGTAGTTTTAAGTTGTATATTGTATCATATTTTTTTTTATTCTGTTATCACCAAAGTTGAACAAAGGTATACAGAAAAAAAACAGCAATTAACATATTACATTGCATTGTACATTTGTTGAGGAAGCATTAAATATGAGTTATATTACAACGGTATCATCAGTATAGCCGACAGGTTAACATCAGAGAGAATCCAGTTTGTCATTTATAATTCTAATAAATTGGCACAATTTTCGAAGTTTAGATTTCTGTTTTTGGTTCATAATAGCATTAAATTTTAAATCATTACAGATTGTAATATCCAATTATTAACGTTGGCACCACGAAGTATTGTTTACTAGGACGGTCCAGTATACCAACCGAGTCAGTATTTTGAAATTAATAACGTTGGCATCAAGATTTGCATGATTGCTATAGCAATGTGCATTATAAGGGTCTGGAAAGTGTTAACAGAATAGAGAGCAAAGGGCCAAAGGTGCAGAATCGGGGACTAAAAAAAAAGATGGGCAAACAATATAGAATAAAGACTGAAATAATGGGACCATAAAAAATAATAGGTTTGTTTGCCCAAACCCTACCTACCCAGAAAAAAGCTGCCTACTCAAATTCTTTTATTGTCCTGATTTGAAGAATTTTTTAGGCATGAAGACTAATAAACACCCGATACTTCAGTTTCTTTTTTTGAAAATGCCTACCTACCTATCCACTGTCTCAACCTTTGGGTAGGGTTTGGGCAAACCAAAATATTTTTAATTGTGGCCTGGGTGTTAAAAGTGTTACGAAAGGAGAATAATTGGTGACTAAAGTGTTAAGAAAAGAGCACAATTGGCTAAACAGATAAACAAAAGAGAAAAAAACGGCATAACATTTAAAAAAAAGTGAGGAAACTTAGAACCTTCTTGCATAGGCTATCCATATTCGTTCATTGGAAACTAAAATTCTTTTCATTGACAGCGTTAATAATTTGATGCAAACAGACAGGAAACACGAAAAACAAATTCAACTAACAAATATTTAAAACTAGGGAATCTAAAGAGCCTGTGTCGCGCACCTGCATCTTCAATAATGGCTTTTTTCCAGTCAAAATTATCATGAAACAAAAATGTCCTGCTATCACTTTTGCTATTTAAAGTTTCTATCTATCTGCAAAACGAAATGGTGAAAATTGACATTGAAACTTTCTTTCAGGGTTGAATATAACGGAGTAGATTTCGATTAAAATTAATACTTATTTATCATACGTAAACATACAATTAAGAATGTTTCAAAAGTTCGAATGTTCAATTGTTCAAAAGTTTACAAATTGTCACACACCGCGCAAGCAATCATTGAGTATATTTTCAGTCTTTATGAGTATAAATTCTGGTGATGAATAGATTCCTTTTGCATGTCCACGACGGCAAGACCCTCTTTCTCTTTTTGCTAGACCTAATATATATTTACAAACTCCTGGTCAGTCTGTCCAAGTTTATTAAATGTCCATAGGGTACATAAACATGATAAACTAGCTTACGTTTTAGGTTCAGTGTTTTGAACAAGGTTGTTATTGGTCCGCAGGATACATGTATCTTTTCAAAGGTCCCTTTTGCTATACTTGTATATAACTCAAAACTACTGGTCAGTCTTCCCAAGGTTATGTCCAGAGGATACATGACCTAGCTTATGTCTTGGGTTCCGTGTTTCGAACAAGGTTATTATTGGTCAAAGGTCACTTCTGTAATTGTTTTATTCACCATGCGATAAATGTTCCAAATATAAAAAGAAAAAGATGAGGCATCGTTGTCAATGAGACAACTCTCCACGAGAGACCAAACAACGTAGAAATTAACAACTTTATGTCACCGTACGGCATTCAATAATGAGCAAAGTTTATATATTACGAATGTTAAAACAATTGTAACAGCATATAATGTATACATCAAAATAAGAAAATTTGGCATGATTGCCAATGAGCACTCTCCACCAGGGACCAAAAGACACAGACGTTTACGACTATATGTCACCTTACAGCCTTCAATAATGAGCGAAACCCATGCCGCATAGTTAGCTATAAAAGGCCCCGAATTACAAATATAAAACAATTCAAAGGAGAAAACTAATGGCCTGATTTATTAACAAAACAGTGAATGAAAAACAAATATGAAATACAGCAACAACAAACGATCGATGCGCGCCCCTGAGTTTGGGCAAGCACAAACATGAAGGACGTGACGAGGTTGAACTAGTTTGTTTGCGAAAAACCCTCATCTTTATCTGACACAGTGGTGTAACATAAAAAGCTTAAAAACCAAATATGAAAATTAGTGGAAAAGTAGTTCAGTGGTTGTTGTTGGTCCGTGTCTGTCATATTTGTTTTTCGTAAATTGTTTTGTTATGAATTAGGCGATTAGTTTTTTAAATTGTTTCTATTTTTCTCATGTCAAAAGCAAATATGTAGAAAAACCGAAAAATCGTTTATTTAAGTGCAAAAACTTAAATAAGGAGTCGACTTCCGATTTTTGTCATGTTGTCTCATTTGTAAATCATTGCTTGCTGAACAATTTATACCATTTAAAGCACTTATCTATATCTGTTATAATTTTCGAGATAATAGGCAACAATGCAAAAAAGTTGGAAAATCTTCATTTATTGGCAATAACTTCACAGTAAGTTGTCGTTGCAGATCTTGATCATGTTGCCAGACTTATTTGTAGATCTTGTCTCGGTACTCTTTGTTTTCGTCGTTTAATGTTTTTTGTCTATCTATTACGGTTTTCGAGATTTATAAGACAAGAAAAAAAAAAGAATGGAAAAGTCTGGCGTTGTATAGAGCAATGAAAGTCTGAAAGTTTGATGTCAGTGGACTGTCATTTTTTTATCCAAACTATAGCGGCTTTACAAAAGAAGTCATGCATTGGAGTTGATGGAATCATTTTCCAATGTGATTCTGTTGAAAAGTCGTCTAATATCGAAAATTCGGAGAATCTGAATCCTCTAGATAAAATTTGGTCTAATAGACACGAATGTTGACAAATATCACGTGTATTCGATGCCTGTTACATGCATGGTTAAAGAATTGAAATTGTCGAATTGATACGCCTTTTAGTATATTGTTTGAATTGTTGTAAATTTGTCATGTGATAAAGGTTTTGCTCATTTTCTAAGGCCGCACGTTGATCCCTCAACCTGATTAAAATTCAGATCTATCAACAGTCGCACCATCGGTTCGTATTTGCAAGCATACCACAGCTGGCGGATCCAGAAATTTTCATAAGTGGGGGCCCACTGACTGGCCTAAGAGGGGGCCCGCTCTAGTCACGCTTCAGTGATTTCCTATATAAGCAACCAAATTTTTTCCCAAAAAGGAGGGCCCGGGCCCCCTGGCCCCCCTAAATCCGCCTCTGTACCACTACATCAGTTTCTTATTTCATACAGTAATGTTGAAGAGTCACTGAGAATTAAATTTATGAGATTTTCAAATATATTTATGAGTTTGATCAGAGACATCTAATACATGTATTATATGTCTCGGGTATTATATATAGTACTTATCATCGGACTGTTGGTGTTTTGGTTTTTTAATCTATTGAGACATGAATTTACAATCTACGTATAATACTAAAATTACGAGGTCCAATTTGTCAGCAGTCATCACGTAAAAACGACGAATAAAAAAATTCAACTTAATATACAACTAATATAGTACAAAGGTGTAGATTAAAAATTACACCACTCCAGGCCCTTTTGTTTTCCACGTAATTAATATCGCCAATAATTAGGAAGTTCCGGGTCGAGTCCGATACCGATACCAATAGTATAATCACCTGTTACCTATTACCTTATCTGTACGTTCCGCATCTGACAGGCGCACCACCAAACGGTGTATTCAGGATTAATATGCTATATAAATGGGTCATAATCACAGGGTTGACACTACTAAATTGTCAAATTGTTACCTATTGTAGTATTTTAATCCGTAAGACTTTCTAAGATAACAATACGAATACTAAAAATCTGGACTAAAAATAAGTTTCAATTTGTTAGCGGGTATGACGTAAAACAGCGAATCAAAGAATTAATATAGGACAATGCTGTTGATTAAAAAATACTCCATTCCAGGACCTTTTGTTTCCCAAATATTTAATATTACCAATAATTGATAAGTTCCAGTTCGACGGGTTCAAACAGAAATATTTGAAAGCAGAGAAAATTGTGTATCTTATAATCGGCATGACTTTATCAGATGACAGTACTAATATTAAGATAAGGCTTGCGCATAGTTATATACTTTAATTCAGTCACGGACCCGCGATATCACGGGTGTTTTCTAGTATACCATATATAGATAATTTACCTGACAGTCAGGAATAATTCAATTCAATTCAAATCTTTATTGCCATACAACTACATATTTATAGTTTGTGACACAACATAACAAAATGAAAATGAAAAATAACAAGATCATTAATATACACAAAAATTATAGACGTAAATCGATATATTCTCAAAATAATCATACTTTTTATCCAGAATTTAGGGTACAATACCGGTATCAGAACTACTTCTTCTAAACAGTCCTCGATAGGTGGCGCTCTATCCGCCTACGTACCATACGTGTTGACGCCATGAATGTTTAGTTGTTGAAATATAATTTGCTTAGACGTTTATTGTAGACAAAAATTAAATAGACAGTACAATGTCTGCCCAAGAACAAATGAGGGCGATGTTGGATGAGCTGATGGGCACAGCAAGAGATGGTATGTTGAAGACTCTAAGGACAAATTCATGCATGAAAACCAGGAAGCAAACAGGATTTGAAAAGCCTCTGTCCCAAGCCATTAAAATTTATTTTCTAAATGTTCATATCATGGTTGTCGGAATACAAAATGTTCAATTTAAGAATTTAAAGGAAACAAGAATTTGTTGCACTGTTTTCGTTTATGAACTTGTGTTTGCAAAAATCTTGTTTTGGCGTCCTTGACCTCTTTAATAAGGGGAGATAACTAAAACTCGTTTGAGAAATTTGTATAGTGTGAATTGACTTTTATTGTTATCTTTGTCACATTTTAATTTTTCGGGATAGTAATGATGAGAAATTTAATTAATACTTATGATTATAATATATTATAAATTTGACTGTCAGATGAATCAAATATGAAATATTATTAGTCGGTCTAACGGTCTAACTATGATAATGAATTAAAATGTAGTGTGTACCTCTCACTTTATATATGTACAGTTGTATACATTTCTATGAGTGGTTTGGTATATGTTTTTATTCAAATGCTTTAGTTGTCTGCTTTACAGTAACATTTGTTTTCAGGATTTTTTTAATGTGTAACTGTTTTATACATATTTTTTATTACTTTAAAAGCACGCTGAAATATGTATTTACAAATGTATCTAACATAAATATATTTTTTAATTGTGTGATAAGTTAAAGTAAGAAATTTTCAGACTGCAATTTATCTTGTAGTTTGAGATAAAACAGTCATAATTAATTAAAGTTATCAAATACTGCATTTGTTCTCATTTTACTTGTTTGAAGAAAATATATTTTGTTCCAAATATTTGCATGTATTTCAAATATTTAAATGGTATGACATTAATATTTTATGCAAACAGTTACACATTGAAATACAATAAATTCATGGGTTTTAATAATTTGCATCCCTATTTTTCAAGGGACCCCTTTCATATGGTCAGGTGTATTGCAGTCAAATTTGCCAAGGGTTTTAAGGTGATGAAGTCCAAGCCGTGAGTTGAAATTAAATAGCTTTCATTGCAGAGTACTATTTCTATTGTAACTTTGTCTATTTCATGTATTAATAAATTTTCATTCTCATAAATAGCATAAATCAAGTCAATTTATCAAAAGGTAAAATATGTTAGCAGGTAATGTTAGAAAGGTAAATTTATTAACAGGTAAATTTAGGGTAAATTTATGACAGGTAACTTTATAATGTTTTATACGTAAACTTTAACTTTTATTAAGCCAATATTGCATACTGAAATGTATTTGATAATTTCTACACTTAATTAATGAGCATGTTGGCAGCTTTGAGGAATCTTTACTGTTGCAGGTGAGAGGAAAAGGTGTAAACTAAGAAAAAAGCATGCCACTGACAGATGATAAAAGGATCGCAGTGTGTATAATATGTAAAGTACAAACAATCTAATTTTTGAAATACTGTCAAAAGATTTGGTTTATGTTAATGTGTCAAGATTATGACCAGTGATAAAACACGTTTTTGGATCAGTAAAAATGATAATAGGACAGAGTTAAACCCTTTGTTTCTAAAACTTGATTTTGAAAAATTTCTGTGTTCATAAATTTGTCAGAAAGGAATAATTTGAAATATAGTACAAATTTAACTTATAGGATCATAAGGAAAGACTAAAGCCTGCTACTTTGAAAATTTAATTACTTTGTTTAAATGTATAGTTTACTTATTCTTATGTGGTATTGTAAAATACGCACAAATCCTTTGTACAATATATGAATAAGTTTTTTTAATTGAGAACAAGGATATTGGATGTCACCAGTAAAACTGTGAGTACTTGTATGGTTTCATAAATGTTTTTAAATCTTAACATATCAATTATTTTCAAGTTTTAATTGCAAGAGCAGATATGTTGTGTGTATTTATAAAAGCCAAATCTTTTGACAGAAATATAGATGATAGTACATGTCGCAAGCTATGATATTCTAAATTGTTTTCTTTATTAAATAATTCTGAAAAATTTAGTAACAAAAAAATCATTGGAATTAATAGTTTGCAACTTGTAATGCTTAATTATCATAATAATGTATAACAGTTGGCATAATGACATTTTTTTGGCATGAGAAAGTAGTATTTTGGATTCTGAAATGTAAAAAGAATGTGTACATTTAATATACATAATGGCACCTCTATTCTGAAAACCAGTCAATTTGGAAAACACAGATTTGATTCCTTTACAAAGATTTTTGTAATTAGTAAAATACAAAAAAAATTCATTCAGTCATTATGTGAACTGATTATAAAATGGGCAAAATATCAAGGTCTTAATTTTGTTGAATTTTCTAAGTTTCTAACATGTTTGTCGAATAATATAATTTCTAGGAGATAGATCCAGATACAAAGTGAAGTTTGACGATCCTCGGGTATGTAAGAGTTTCCTGCTAAGCTGCTGTCCACACGATATTCTTTCTAGCACGGTAAGTGATTGTATATATTGGGAAAACATGACATGGAAATTGGTACGTACATCCCAAAATAAAGTTTGATAGGGTTTTCTTAGCTAGATTTTTTTTTATTTGGAAATACATGTTTACAATGGTTTTTTTCAATTGGTTTTGACAATTGATAAATGTATATATAATTTTATTGAGGCAATGTATCATCCCCATTTTCCCTATTAAAAGAGCAAGTAAATGTGTGGTTAGTTGGTAAATACTGATTGGATTAATTACTAAAGAGGTGCATATTTTCAGTAAGAAGATATCACAGGAACCAAAGTACATGTAGACATCTTTGAGATATTATTTATATATTGTTTAGTACAACACATATGTTTTTGTAAATCAACACAGTATATTATAAAGATGAAATACATACAGACATGCTTAAATCAAGACAAACCCATTGTGATATTCTAAGTTTCAAAACAGTTAGGCTAAGCAAACTATCTCTACACAATATAGCTTTTAAAAGTTGTTATCAATTACAAGACCATTTGCCCTGTTTCTGATAAAAGAAGACATCTTTAGAACAGACATTTCGGTATAAAGCAATTAGTTTAAATTTAACATTGAACTTTGAAGTTGAAGAACCAGATGAGAATACATAAAATTACTCTATTACAACACTTCATCACAATACATCTTTCATATATATAAATCATGGAAGGAAAATTAGATAAAAGGTTAAAAATTAAGATGTTGTTTGATTTGTGAATAACTGTTATTCTGTTTACAGAGAATGGACTTGGGTGAATGTCCAAAGATCCACGACTTAGCACTCAGGGCTGATTACGACCAAGCCTCAAGAGGAAAAGATTATTACTATGATATTGATGTAAGTATGATCGCATGAGTAATCACCTATCTCACAAAAGGGATGTGTTATAAAAATAAGAAGATGTGGTATGATTGTCAAGGAGATTACTCTCCATAGACAAAATGAGATAGAAGTCACCTATAGGTCACTGTAATGTCTTCAACAATGAGCAAAACCTTAACCACATAGTAAGCTGTAAAAGACCCAGAAAAGACAAATGTAAAACTATTGAAATGAGAAAAGTAACTAACTGTCTTTGAAAGTGAAAGTCAGAATGGTTTATGAAGATGTTTATCATGGATATGCATAACAGGAGGTGAAGGGTTAACAACCCTAAGACATCAACTCAAAAACATCTAGAGGTCGCCATGCAGTCAATAAAAAACTTTCTAGGTGAATTTTAGCATACTCATTATCATATGATAAATTACATAAAGATTTTGACTGTTGGCTGTTCTGGAAAAGTGGTGGTTCAAAGGTTTTGCCCACAAAAATCAATCAAAGGACCAATATGGAGGTATTTCACAATAAAAATGCTGCATGGTCAAAACAGATTTTGATTATTTAAAAACTTGAAGACATAATTATATTCCTTTCAACTGTTTAATGTTGTTACAATAGCATATTTTGTTTCGTCTTTTTACAGGCTATGGAACATCTCCAGAGTTTCATTGCAGATTGTGACAGAAAAACAGAATTAGCCAAAAGAAGATTGAAAGAAACACAGGAAGAACTCAGTGAAGAAGCTAACACAAAGGTAAGATAAATACTAAGAAGATCAGGTATGATTGTTAATGAGGTAACTATCAACGAGAGATAAAATGACAGAAAAATTAACAACTATAGTTTACAATACCCATACAGCCTTCAACAATGAGTAAAATTCATGACACATATATATAAAAAAGAAGATGTGGTATGATTGCCAATGAGACAACCGTCCACAAGCAGTCTTCACGCGGAGTGGCAGCCCAGGCTGGTAAAATTGCTCTCGGGCCTGTAAAAATCAGACCTACAGGCCAACAGAATCTTAATTAAAAATTTTCTAAAATTGAGCTGCGGGCCTGTAGATTTAGCAGTTCAGCGTGAAGACTGCACAAGAGACCAAAATGACACAAAAATTAACAACTATAGGTCACTGTATGGCCTTCAACAATAAGCAAAGCCCATACTGCATAGTCAGCTTTAAAAGGCCCTGAAATGACAATGTAAAACAATTCATACGAGAATACTAACAACATTATTTATATAAAATTTTTTACGAAAAACAAATATGTAACATAAACAAACGACAACCACTGAATTACAGGCTCCTGACTTGGGACAGGTACATACATAATTTGGCGGGGTTAAACATGTTAGTGGGATCCCAACCCTCCCCTAACCTGGGATAATGGTATAACAGTACAACATAAGAACGAACTATAAAAATCAGTTGAAAAAGGCTTAACTCATCAGATGGACAAAAATACAAGTGGACGTGGCCAGGTACTTGTACATCCGAACAACAAAAAAACACTAGGAACAGATCTGAGAGTACACACAGTTATCTGACAGCTAGTTCAAAGCAACTAACAACTAATAAAAAAAAAATCATGCATCTAAGACATAGATAGCTATAAAAAGGTTCAAAAACAAATGTAAAACAATTCAAACAAGAAAACCTAACTGCCTTATTTATGTACAATCTAAAGAATGAATAACAAATAAGGTGTACAGCAACAAACAACAACTGCTGAAAAATATATAGGACAGACACTTACAGCATGAACAGGTGAAAGAGGGTCCTAAATCCTCTCCTTAACCTTAGACAGTGGCGTAAAAGTACAACATATAAACAAACTATGAAAACCAAAATCAATGATCTGTACTAGTCTACATTGGGTCCTTCCAATGAAAACTTAATAAACATTTATAAAGTTAATGGCTGGGTATATATATGCCCAGCCTGGACAGAATCAGGGGTTCAAATTAGTGGTAATTCAAGGTCTATGACCTTCCAACTCAAATTTAAACCCCTGATCTGTTCAATGTTCCCTCAACGCGACTATCTATTGTTATGTTTAACTTGCATTTTGAGCTCCAATAACTTGGAAAAATGAAATCAGATAAAGCTGTGTTTTCTGGAGTGGTGGGCTCTCTCTTCTGTGTCTACAAAGGGAGTTCAGAGGCCTAAATATTGCAAAAATAAGGCAAACCCACAGACAATTTTTGCAAATAAACGAAAATTAGACATATATTCATAATATACGAGACAATTACATTTATTATTTAACATGTCATACAACAGTGACACTGACAATGAAACAAGCTTACCTTAAACCAAAAGTACATTAATTTTGTATCTTACTGAGTAATGAAATATTTTAAGTAAAAGGCGGACCTGGAATTTAGGTTGGAGTGTCAAAGGTCCTTGACCTTCCAATAACAAATGTTAATTTTAACCCCTGCAGATATTGTCAAAACCCATTTATCGTGAGAATCTGAATGAAACTGAAGATACTGGAAGAACAGAAAATCAAGACCTTCTAACATTTGTTTGAAAAAAGTTTTTGTTGTCGTAATATTCAAAATAGACCAGTACACACGATAAATCGTGTACTGATTGGTACTTTAATCTGGGAAAACATGATATTTTTATAAGTTATTTTGGTTTTGAACTAGCATTCAGGAACTGTGAGTACTCTTATATTGGTGCTTTCTTTCAGTTGATTTTATGTTAGTTGTTTTGTGCCATGTTCCAATATTTTGAGTTCAGCCAATTGCTACTGATTTTTAGTTTGTTATGTTCTGTTAAACCACTGTCCAAGGTAAGGTCCAGGTTGAATCCTCACAAACATGTTTAACCTGGCCCCATTCTTTTTGTACCTGACCCAAGTCAGGAGCCTGTAGTTCAGTGGTTGTTGTTGGTTCGTGTCTGCAATAATTGTCCTTCATAAATTGTTATTTAAACTATATATCTATTACAAAATATGAAAAATAAGATGTGGTATGATTGCCAATGAGACAACTCTCCACAAGAGACCAAAATGACACAGAATTAAACAACTATAGGTCACTGTACGACCTTCAACAATGAACAAAGCCCACACCTCATAGTCAGCTATAAAATGCCCCGAAATGACAATGCAAAACAATTATAACGAGAAAGCTAACAGCCTAATTAGTGAACAATAAATGTACCAAAAACAAAAGTTTATATAAACTATTGGTACACATTTGATTACATCACAACATCAATAATACATACAATACATACATAAACACAAACCATTTGACAGAAAAGCAGAAAGTGTTGTAGAAATACATAAAACAGCTATTTTACATTGTTAGTACTTGTAAGTTTAATAACTAGCACGGTATTTGTCATCAGTTGCTTTGCAAAAGAAAAAGTAAGTTAGCTACATCCAACTTTAAGCCTAAAATCAAAAATAAATTATGTGTGTTATTTTTATTTTGCAAATTTCTAATATATGAAATGCTGGTGATAATTAAATTCTATTAACAAATATGTTAAGTTATATAGCAGAACTGTTTCAATTTAATTAGATGTTAAACTACAATTTCAGGCTGAAATTATCCACCAATTAGGAGAGTCGATGGGAACCTTACTGGCCAAGGCAGAAGGATTAGGACAGGATGGTGAAGTAGAGGAATCCATGAATTATATGGACCAAGTGGAAGATTTAAAAAGAAAGAAAGCTCTTGCAGAGGTTAGTTTAAAAAAAAAATGAGGAATGTTTGGTGACTTGGAATGTTCCAAAAATATGAATTCATGTTTCATATATGTTGGACTCTAAAGTGCGATGGGGACGCTAAAGTACGATGATCACGCTTAAGTGTGATGGTCTACCCTAAAGTGCGATGCTTACATACGCTAAAGTCTGATGGTTTGCGAAAGTATAGATGTATAAACGTATTTTGATTATGACGTTAACAGTCGTTTATACAAACCAAAAAATTATGTACATGTCGGAAGATACATCAAATATTTGATTAACAACTTTAAACCGGAATGTGCTTGACTTAATTTCAAACCTAACCGGGCTTAGTCGGATAAAACAAATGTGTTTATTTTTGGGTGCTGGAAGAAGGACTTGTGTCTTGCACAGTCCTTTGACAACATTTCTATATAGATACAAAATAGTATACCCAGAGGTATCCTGTTTCCTGTATCCTGGTTCTATATTCGAAACGAACAGATGCTTAGACATTTTTTACGTTGCAGTCTACTTAGGGTCCCATTAAAATAATGTCAATTTTATTGAAATTAACGTCGGTTAAATAGAGGTATTTGTAACTTATGTGACAACGGTAAGGGGGGGTGTTCATAGTAGTGGTAGACTGTGTGTACGGCAAGCTACACAAATTATCACAATATCAGTGCGCCCGAATGGTTGGAAAAATTTCATTTTACAGGACATACAGTATTATGTGACACCTAAATGACTTTTTTTTTAGTAATTATTACGTGGTTGGTCTTTTTAATTTAGAAACAACCACTTAAGCATGTCGGTAAATTATAACCAAGCCTATCACATATGTTATACCTTAGCATATGTATATACTAGCTTTTGCAAAAAAAAAAACCTTTTTTTTTAATCCATGCACTTTAATCCCCTAACATATGGTCCATTGCATGATAAACCATTGTGCATTAGCAAAAAAACAACCGTCACACTCTAGCGTGAGACACCATTGTACTTTAGCGTAGACCATCGCACTTTACCATCGCACTTTAGAGTCCTACATATATATTTTGGTTTATGTGTCTGTTGAATGTCAGTGATTAATTGGAATGAAATTGAGAAGAGTTATTTATCTTTTCTTGTCTTTGAAGCTTTGAAGTTAGTTTGGTTAAATGATTTACAACTTCATATAATAATAATTGTTGGAGCTTTTTTGTATAGAAACATATGGGTACTTGAAGTTCTCTCTTTAAAATCATGCATCATTCAATTAAATATTTAAGCTCTACTCCCGATAAAAACTTTTATACAATTCAGTTTCTGTGTTCTAAGTATAGTGGCATAAAAGAAGGTATCCTCTTTTTGTTTAAATAGTTTATTTGATTTATTACTTTTTTCAGACTGAATTTAGAAATTCTATGCCTGCTTCAAGTTACCAACAGCAGAAATTACGGGTCTGTGAAGTATGCTCAGCTTACCTTGGGATCCATGACAACGACAGACGTTTAGCTGATCATTTTGGGGGGAAACTACATTTAGGGTTCATAACCATTAGAGATAAATTAGAGGATTTAAAGGTAAATAAACAGCATGTTATTTTCAATACTTAAAAAAAAAACACTATTTGTTCTATAATTTTCATTTTAATTTTTACAAGAAAATTAAATTCAAGTGCTTTACATATTTAATTTCTGTGGATTCATTATTATTCGTTGGATACCAATTTTCGTGGTTTTGTTAGTACAGGTAAACAACAAATTTAAATGTTCCCCGAGGTACAAATATTCTATCAGGTCGTATGCCGACTTTGGGCAAAACCACGAAATTACATATCCACGAAAAGGCAAATTTCCCACAATCTACAAAAAATTGGTACCCACGAAAATAAATGAATCCACACGATTCCACAGTAACTGTATAAATATACCTTGCACCTAAGGAAGTAGGTATATGGTTTACTCTGTTGGTAACACTATTTTGTCATGTTTTTTTCTCCACAATTAATAATCGGTGCTTCTTGCTATTAGGTTACGAATTTCATATAGGTATGCAATGTTTTGTAACACATTTTCGGATCTTTCACTTACCTACTTTCTGTTAGCTGCATACATGTGTATGCTTTTCACATTGATGCACACCTATACGTATTTGTGTATGTAATTAATTATTTGGAGAGGGGGAAATGCTGCATTTACATTTGAAAATATTAGCTGTAGAAATAAAAGAATTTTTTACACATTGACACATGGGTATCACTTTGTGATTTGTTCTCAACATTAACAAAATATCTGCCAGGATACAGAGGGCAACCAACCATCAGTCTACCAGTTCTGTAGTCATGCTTTGTCATAGTCCATGTCTGACACAATTACCTTTTCTGCCATATTTTGAAAACAGCTTTAATATGATAAATGAGGAAAGATTTTTCTACAGGACATGAATGTGCTCACTTGCTAATTGCTAATCTTAATTTTTTTCTGAGTGATTTTTGTAGTTTCCAATGCTAAAACATGGACAGTGACATTTCTACTAAAAATCTAATATTATATTCTTTCACTCAAAATCTGTGATAGGTCAAGTTGGGGGAAAAAGTCGCAAGAGGGCTGTAAACAAAAATGTGTCATATCTTTAAAATATAGAAATTCATTAATGAATATTGTTCAAAAGAAAATTTATTAACTATCATTTATATTTATAGAAAAGTGTGGCAGACAGAAGAGCACAGAGAGAAAAAGAAAGAGAAGAACAGAAATTAAAACGTGAAGAGAGAGAAAAAGAGGAAGATGAAAAACGGGAAAAAAATCCAAGTCGGAGTAGAAGTCGTTCTCGTGGTGATAGTCGAGACAGACGCAGGAGATCAAGAAGTAGAGATAGAAGGTTAGCGTTATTGCAGTTCATGCTTATTGCTCTTTTAGTATGTCTAAGGAAATGTTTAAAAAAAAATTTACAGCTGTATTCATTGAGTGTGAAGTTGAGTGTGAAGCCAAAGGTAATATCTTTAGTTAGCTGGCTTGTTAGCTGAACCGTGAAGTCATTGTTAGGTCAGGTGAACTACCCTCCTTTAAGAAAAGACTAGTCCAGCAGATTACCAATCTATCTGTCTAATGGACTAGGCTACTTTGAAAATTCATTATTATTCATTGGATACCATTTTCCATGGATTTCGTGGGTACAGGTAAACCACAAATTCAAATGTTAATCGAATTACAAATTTTCTATCGGCTTTGTAGACAGAAATCGGCAAACCCACAAAAATGCAAGTTTTCCTCAATCCACAAATTGATACCCATGAAAATAAATGAATCCACAGTATATAGCAAATTTTATAACATTCAGAATTTTAGATATAAAAAAAAACCTTTATTACACTTAATATTGTAAATATTGTAAAGATTCAAAATGTATCCAGAGTGAGCTGTGTGTTTAAAAATTTAAAAACCGGAAGTTTTGTTTTGGTATCTTTTTTGTTACAAGAGTTTTACATAGGTAATAATTGTTTTGGGGTGAGTTATTTGACATAATGATATGTAGGTAGACTAATTAGAAGTTTAAAAAAAAAAAGAATTTGCATGTGTATATAGTATACATGTACAAGTAACAAGTACCGGAATATCGGATAATTCAAACACAGAAAAATCAAACTAAAACTAACGTAAATTAGACGTCTGCCTTTCAAAAAGAAATATTTAATTTTGATCAATTAATTTAAACTTGACAATTTCTTTTGTTTATAAAATATATTTTAGATTTATATATTGAAAATTTGATATAGGTCCAGATCACGGTCAAGGAAGAAGAAGTCAAGACATTCATCCAGATCTAGGTCAAGGGAAAGACGCAGGAAGAAGCATAGGTATGTCTTCAATATTGATTTGAGCTTTAATTATTAAAAAAGAAGATGTGGTATGATGCCTATGAGACAACTCTCCACAAGAGACCAAAGTGACACAGAAATTAACAACTATAGGTCACCATATGACCTTCAACAATGAGCAAAGCCCATACTGCATAGTTGGCTATAAAAGGCCCCGAAATATAAGATATTTTTGCTCAAAACTTAAAAAGTATTTGTAAGGTGTATAGGCATAGAGTAATAGTTTTATTGATGTATGGAAATTGATAGTTGTGGTCACAGGGCTAGCTCTAAAGGTGAATAAAAGAGACCCAACTCGAAATCAAATTCAAGGAAACAGAAAAAAATCCCATATAACAAATTATCCATGCAGCATAACTGTGTCATAAGAGTTACATGAATATTTATTGTTTTGATAGACATTTACATATTGTTACATAATGTTTTCCTGAATAAACAGTTTACAAAATGTCATTATGGAAAAATCTATGCATCAATGTAAATAAAATGAAACGATTTCATTTTTAATAGAAAATAATAGTTACATTTGAACAGTGCATTTTCACCTATTTGCCTAAAAATTGCAGATAACAACTTTTAATTATGAAAACACATGGAGAAAATAGCTGCAAATATATTTCAGATAAATCAACGTTTTCAATCCAATTTAATTTTTGTGCAACTAATTTGAAGTTGGTTTATTTTATGATGATCTGATGATCATGTTATGGTTAACTTCTGTGTCATTTTGTCTCTTGTGAAGAGTTTGTCTTATTGGCAATGGTACCACATCTTCTTTTTATATTTGCATTACAATAAATTGATGCAGGGAACAAATGTTAAATATGTATGTGTTTTTTCTTCTACAGGCGATCCAGGTCAAGGTCTCGCAGATCTCGTAGTAGGTCAAGAAGTAGATCTAGAAGGTCACGATCAAGATCTCACAAACGCAAAAGATCTAAGAGATCAAGAAGTAGATCAGGGTCAAGAAATAAAAGTGTTAAAGAGGAAGCTAGGAATGGTTCACACTCTCCAGTACCGCCAGCAGCAGCAGCGCCACCCCTGCCTGTTGAAGGGTAGGTGTAGAAATAAAAAAGACATTCACTAGATTCATAGTTATACTGTGAATTGAATTATTTTCATTAAGCTTTTAGCTGTGAACTTATGGTGGTTTGCAAATAAAAAGGTTTCACAGTATATGATTAAATTTTTGAATCACCTTGATTCTAGACTTGTTTTGAATTAACTCATCAAAAAGACGTACTAGTGAGACCAATACCCTATTCCTTAATATGCACACACAAAAACCAAAACAATAAAACCTCCTCCAAGAAAGTATATATATATACTGGAAATTCATTAGGGCCCCGCCGATGGCGGGTCGCCCTATAGTGATCAGTCTGTCCGTCCGTCTGTCCGTCCGTCCGTCTGTCCGTCCGTAACACTTTCGTGTCCGCTCCATATCTAGAGAACCGTTATGATTTCATACTTAATACTTAACATGATTATTAACCAACACCAGAGGGTGTGTCATGTTGTATGTACAACTTCCTAGGTCAAAGGTCAAGGTCAAAAACTTTGGTTTCAGTTGACAACCCCGTGTCCTGTGGTGAAGATCGTGTCCGCTCCATATCTAGATAACCATTATGATTTCAAAGTTTATACTTGACATCCATTTTAACAACCACCAGAGGGTGTGTCATGATGTATGTACAACTTCCTAGGTCAAAGGTCAAGGTCAAAAACTTTGGTTTCGAGTTGACAATCCTGTGTCCTGTGGTGAAGATCGTGTCCGCTCCATATCTAGATAATCGTTATGATTTCAAAGTATATACTTGTCATACATTTTAACCACCACCAGAGGGCGTGTCATGATGTATGTACAACTTCCTAGGTCAAAGGTCAACGTCAAAAAAACTTTGGTTTCAGTTGACAACCCTGTGTCCTGTGGTGAAAATTGTGTCCGCTCTATATCTTGAAAACCGTTATGATTTCAAATATTATACTTGACATCTATTTTAACCAACACCAGAGGGTGTGTCATGATATATGTACCACTTCCTAGGTCAAAGGTCTGTCTGTCTGTTGGTCTGTCCATCGCTAACAAATTTGATCCACATTATATTTTGAGAGGACAGCTGTTATTATTTCATACTTTATACCTGACAAACATTTTCAACTTAACATATATATTAACCAACACAAGAGAATGTGTCATAATGTATGCATCCGAGGTCTAAGATCAGTCTGTCGGTCTGTCCATCTGTTCGTTGTTCTTAACAAATTGTGTCCGCTCTACCTCTCGAGAACCATTAATATTTCATACTTTATACTTGGTGGGTCATAATATATTGAAGTCATAATTCTAAAAATATGTGACAAATATCAATTGGGCAGCACCTTTAAACATATTGTTCAAACATCAATCCATATATCCAGAAGTCACCTTAGAGTAGTAATCAATGAGTTCACATCATGCAGTCATATCATTATTATACTATGAAAGTAAGATGAGAATATTTATCAGTTTTAACTTAAAATCTTAGATCAAAATCACACATGAGACTATGTAATAACTTCAAATAATGCTTCATATCAGATTATCCATACAACTTATTTACCCCACGTTATTGACAGCGGGGCCCACAGAGATGGCTCCCATCTCAATGATATCTAGTTATTATTGTGGCTACAACTATAGAAGATAGAAATTGTAAACCAGAAAAATGATCAGTTATACAAGATGGAAAAAAAAATATACCTTATTTTAGCCTACAATGTTTTCCATTGTTAAAGATGTACATAGACTTGTTCAAGTTTTTACATTGTGGACATATGAATATAAACTATTCAGCTAAGGCAATGACTGACTTTGGTATAATATAAAAAACAGTTATTGAAAACATTTCTTTCTATCTATTTCTGAGTGGAAGAAATTTTGTGACTGAAAGTTAAACAGTTATTAATAACATTTCTTTCTATCTTTTTCAGAGTGGAAGAAAAGTCAAGTGGTGAATAGAAACATTAGACACTTCATTGACATTTTTAACCTGACCATGTGCTATGTTGACATTATCATGTGATTGTTGATTTGGAAAAAAAACTCATATCATTCTTAACTCTTGTTTTAATGTATCTTTAATACCATTAGAGATAATTTAATGAATTTGTCCTTAGTTTGTAATGTTGTTGACCTTGAGTTGCATATTATGAGTGAGAAAATTATGACAGATCTCACAAATTAGTCGAAAATACTGTAAAAGTGCAGCAACTTACTGCATTTAGGAACTTTTATAGATGAAACAAAGGTTTACAAACATGTGTTACTAAATGCTATGTCAAATGTATTTCAGATCCTTAAAAATTGTTTGTAAACATTGTTTTTATAAACAGAATTGATGTTATTGCGAACTGTCAGAATCAATCTGAGTTGCCATTATTTGGTATGGTCAAACGATATGCGAAATAGAAAATTGAAATTGATTTTTCAATCTTTTATGAATAACCTTAAAAGGACTTTTAAGAAAACTTCTGACATGTCATTAAAGAAATTTTTACAACCGTATGACATGGGGGTCGTAGTCATCCGAACTATAACTTTAGTTTAAGTAAATAGAAATCTATGAAATTTAAACACAAGGTTTATGACCACAAAAGGAAGGTTGGGATTGATTTTGAGAGTTGTGGTCCCAACAGTTTAGGAATTAGGGGCTCAAAGGGTCCAAAATTAAACTTTGTTTGATTTCATCAAAAATTGAATAATTGGGGTTCTTTGATATGCCGATTCTAACTGTGTATGTAGATTCTTAATTTTTGGTCCCATTTTCAAATTGGTCTACACTAAGGTCCAAAAGGGTCCAAAATTAGTTTTATTTTAACAAAAATTGAACTTTATTCTAAAATTTGAACTTCGGTCATATAAAGCTGTGCCCTGTGGAGCATCTGGTTTTTTATTTGTTATTCAATAATTTTGCTCATTTCTCTTTATAATTTTTTTTTATATATGAAGCTCATCTGCAGTTAAATGAATTCCATTTTATTATGAATAGTCTTAAAATGTGAATAACTTGCATTACAGATTGACCTTCAGAAATGGACACCTCACTTTAGAAAATTAGACAGAAATTTGTTTCAGTTATATTTTTCATGTTCATATTTGATTATAGAAATTGATTTTATATTTGTATGTAGTAATTAATGTGTTTTTTTATGGTGATTAATAATGTTATTTCCAAAACTTGAATCCCTGAAAAAAAAAACATTTTGAAGTTTTTATTTACTGAAGTGACTGTTGTTCAAATGATCTGAATGTTACTGCATACTTTTTAACTTGCAAGATTTGGTATACATGATATGAATAAACCATTTTAAATTGTTTCTTGTTTGATATATCAATAACATTAACAGAACCAACTTTGTCTGCACCAGATGTGCATTTCTACGATAGATGTCACTTCAGTGTTTGGATATAGTTATCAAAGGTACCAGGGTTATAATTACAACCCACACAATGAAGTTGCGGAGGGTATAATGTTTTTGACCCGTCTGTCTGTCCGCCCATCAGTCAGTCTGTCAGTCCTGTTTCTTGTTGCGCAACTCCTCTCAAACCACACAACAGAATTTCATGAAACCTTTTAAGATAAAGGACATACTATGTAGATGTACATATCCCAAAATCTTCCTTGTACGTTGAGTGAAATAAATTTTATTGAACTCTTTTTCAAACAGAAAGTTTGTACATGAATGATGTAAAAAATACTAAAAATTAACAGTATAAAGTTGCAAATTATTTCCCTTTCAAAGATGCCAAGAAATCTTTGAAGTTTTCCTTTGGACAGAGTTACTATACATGCAACAGCCTTCAGGGAGGCAGGTAAAATAAAATCAAGAGAATTTGTGTTGCACTCTATTTCCAGCAAAATAAGTGATGTAGCCTTGTGGTTTCTAACTGTATTAAATGCACAATATTCCAATATTCACGGAAATAAATTTGGAAAAAAACTTCCTTCAACCATGAACAAAATCTATAGTGAAACATTAAAATAAAGAAAACTAACGACATGAATTATAGTATAATATTGCAATGATGGAAAAACAAACATGGCAAAAAGCAACAAACAAACACTGGATGACTGGCGCGTGGTTCAAGATGGGCACAACCTTAGAAAGAATATCACAGGGTTAAACATCACAACAATATCTGTAAACAAAGGTTATAAATGGGTTGATTCATCAGATTGGTACTAATCACAAACCAAAACTTATTAGAAACCAATGTATTGATCAAAAGGAACTCAAGTTATTGGAAGCTGAAATTTCAACTTGTAGATAGTGATATATGAATATGGATTCATTAATATTCGTTTGATACCAATTTTCGTGGATTTCATGGGTACAGAAAAACCATGAATTTAGTGTTCCACCAAATACAAATTTTCAAAAGGAATGTATGCAGATTTTGCCAAAACAATGAAATTTTAATCCATGAATATACAAATTTTCAAAAGGAATGTATGCAGATTTTGCCAAAACAACGAAATTTTAATCCACGAATATACAAATTTTCAAAAGGAATGTATGCAGATTTTGCCAAAACAACGAAATTAAATATCCACGAATATACAAATTTTCAAAAGGAATGTATGCAGATTTTGCCAAAACAACGAAATTAAATATCCACGAATATACAAATTTTCAAAAGGAATGTATGCAGATTTTGCCAAAACAACGAAATTAAATATCCACGAATATACAAATTTTCAAAAGGAATGTATGCAGATTTTGCCAAAACAACGAAATTAAATATCCACAAATATACAAATTTTCAAAAGGAATGAATGCAGATTTTGCCAAAACAACACAATTAAATATCCACGAATATACAAATTTTCAAAAGGAATGTATGCAGATTTTGCCAAAACAACGAAATTAAATATCCACGAATATACAAATTTTCAAAAGGAATGTATACAGATTTTGCCAAAACAATGAAATTAAATATCCACGAATATACAAATTTTCAAAAGGAATGTATGCAGATTTTGCCAAAACAACGAAATTAAATATCCACGAATATACAAATTTTCAAAAGGAATGTATGCAGATTTTGCCAAAACAGCGAAATTAAATATCCACGAATATACAAATTTTCAAAAGGAATGTATGCAGATTTTGCCAAAAGAACGAAATTAAATATCCACGAATATACAAATTTTCAAAAGGAATGTATGCAGATTTTGCCAAAACAACGAAATTAAATATCCACAAATATACAAATTTTCAAAAGGAATGAATGCAGATTTTGCCACAACAACGAAATTAAATATCCACGAATATACAAGTTTTAATCAATCCACGAAAATTGGTACCCACGAAAATAAGTGAACACAGCATATCCTCCCTAGCTAAAGTATCAAATCAGTACACCTCAAATGACGATGGAAACCAGATGCTCCGCAGGGCGCAGCTTTATACGACCGCAGAGGTTGAACCCTGAACGGTTGGGGCAAGACATCATAAGCAGCTAGATTTAATAATGAAAATAATAAGATGTGGTAGGAAATCACTGAGACTCTTCCACCAGAGACCAAATAACATAAAAGTTGGCATACCGCCTTTAACAATGATCAAATACTATACTGCATAGGAACTATGAAATGGCCCCTAATATCCAATGTGAAACAATTTAAATGAGCAAACTATAAACGACCAGATTGTATGCTCTAAATGAAAAACATGATCTAACACAACAAATGCCAACCATAGTTTTACAGGCTCACCTCAGAGGAGCACATACAGAATGTAGCTGGGTTAAATAAGTTAGCGGTCCTTTAGCCACAGTTTGTTGATAAACCTTATATTGCATGATTAGATCAATATATAAAATAGTATTAGTAATATATTGGTACTACATTGATAAAAATAGAGAATTCTGAATATTTGACAAAAAGTAGCAAACATCCTTAAAACTAGCAAGTCCAACTTTCTATCATGAAAATTACACTTGAAATTTCTACAGGAACCTACTGTGCTCCTTTTTTCCATCATCATGTTCCTTGGTTCATAAAAGCAAGACTTCATTGTTCACCCAGTTATAATATTTTCCTGCATCTTGGAAAACCACCCTAGTGTCTATGATGATGCTCATTTTACAAATGCTGCTCCTCCACACCTATCCTCTTCTTTTCTTTTTTTTTTTTTCGTGAATCTCACTTGTTTATCTTGCAGTCCCATTTCTTACTCCCGCCCTTCCCCACTGTATCCCACATCCACGATTTGTTTAAACCATAGTGAGGAGGGGGTTCCTTATGTTCTACATCTAATAAGGGTGTCATCCTCCACGACCTTAAAATATTAAGTTAGGCATACATGGCAGTGACTATTTTGCCGGCTCTGATTAAAATATCTTAATTCATGCCGGCAAGATAGCCTCATGATTTCTATAGAAATCATGGCTATTTTGCTGGCACCAGCAAAAAAGTGAATTTGTTGATCGGGCGGCCACTTCAATACTTAATTGATTCTGTTACCCCACCCTTTTTATATAACTTAGATTTCAAAAATACATGTCTTTTCATATATTGCGTAGGTAAAAATGTTACATTTTCCCTAATTATTTGGGTTTCGTTTGGTGTGTAATATAAAAGTGGAATACCAAAGTGACAAAGTGACCAAAGTGATGAGAGATCGGTTTTTAATTAGATTGTGATAAAACACAACAGGGAACACCAAGAAAGATGACAGACCAAGTTATGGGAACTTTATTGACCTTATTATATATTTCTAATAGTTTTCCCGACCTATTCACATATGTTCAATCTTTAAAAGGTGACCTTGTATTTTGGGCATAATCATGGTTTAGTCCCAGGTGGGACTAAACCATGATTATATATAGGATTCATTCTTTAAAAACTGTTTATATATAATCATGGTTTAATCCCACCCATACGGAAAAATACTTCATTTAACATAGAAGGTGGGACTAAACCATGATTATATATAGGATACATTCTTTAAAAACTGTTTATATATAATCATGGTTTAATCCCACCCATACGGAAAAATACTTCATTTAACATAGAAGGTGGGACTAAACCATGATTATATATAGGATTCATACTTTACAGATGCATGACACTTACTTCAATCCAACACCTTGAAAAGGGTTTTTATTTTGGGGATATTATTTAAAAAAAAGGGGCAAGGAACTTTTTTGGGGGAAAATTATTAAAATTGCATTTTTTCATTGTATGACCTTGACCTTTAACCTGTATATAGGTTATGCTTCAGTTTGCTTCAGAATGCGACGCTCTGAACTGTATGACCTTGACCTTTTACCTAAAATAAGGTCGATATATCAGGTCAGACATGTGACATAGGACTTTTTTTTGGGTGAAAAATTATAAAAGTTATTTTTTTTATTATATGACCTTGACCTGTAACCTCTGTATAGGTCATGCTTCATTTTTTGTTAATAAAATCATCAATGTGACACTCTGATATGCACGACCTTGACCTTTTACTTAAAACAAGGTCAATATCAGGTCAGACGTTTGACCTATATAGAAATTTTAGGGGTATTTAATCAAAAATATTACATTATTAGTTACATGACCTTGACTTTAAAACTCAATATAGGTCAATGTTAGGTCAGATGTTACCTATATAGAGATTTTGGGGGAGCTTGATATAAAATTTTACATTCTGAATTGTATGATCTTGATTTTTTAATTTAAGACAAAATAAGGCTTGAAAATGCAAGGTGCATATGTAGTGAAAGTTAAGATAGAATTTTCTTCAGGTCCGTTTTGGTTTTCACAATCAATTCACATTGTTTGATTTCATAAGCAATCTTTGGTACCATTTTATATTACATAGACTATAGTTGGATTTATTTGGTTGAACAAAAGTGAGATCCTGGTTGTTTCTTCATTTTACACTTAATGCATACCATAGTAGAATCCTTTTAATCGTGGATTATTTTATACATTGTATACATTACATAAAATGGGACGATGGCAGGATAACATTGATCATAATTTATTCTCATGTATTGTTTATAAAGTGGGACAAATGCAAGAACATAATAAAGCATATACATGTAATAATGTGAACAAGTAATCAATAGAAGAGATGGATAAAAATACATGAATATAAAATTGTGCTCTCACTAGGTTTATGTTTTATCTAAAAAAGGCTGCATATTTTTATTATTACTAATAAAGTTGAGTACAGAGAAAAAAAATGATGACAGTAAAGGAAAATTGTATTCTGGTCATGCGCTTTATTCCGTCCTCGCATCCGGTAAACATAAAATTCATTGTGTCTATAGTAGGATGCAATAGATCGTAATTCGGTGGGAATATGATAGGATACTATAGATCGTGGTTTATTCCCACATACATAACATTCGGTGGGACTATAGTATGATACTACCGATAATGGTTTATTCCCACATATCATTTGGTGGGACTATAGTAAGATACTATAGATCATGGTTTATTCCAAAATACATAAGTCGGTGGGACTATAGTACTGTATGATACTACCGATCATGGTTTATTCCCACATACATAACAGGCAGTGGGACTGTAATATCATGCTTCCGATCATGGTTTATTCCCACATACATATCATTCGGTGGGACTTTAGTAAGATACTATAGATCATGGTTTATTCCCACATACATATCATTCGGTGGGACTATAGAAAGATATTATAGATCATGGTTCATTCCCACATACATATCATTCGGTGGGACTTTAGTAAGATACTATAGATCATAGTTTATTCTCACATACATATCATTTGGTGGAACTATAGTAGGATATTATAGGTCATGGTTTATTCCTACATGTATAACATTCGGTGGGACTATAGTAGGATACTATAGATCATGGTTTATTCCAAAATATATACGTTCAGTTGGATTATAATTTGATACTACCGATCATGGTTTATTCCCACATACATATCATTTTGTGGGACTATAGTATGATACTATAGATCATGGTGTATTCCCACATACTTAACATTCAGTGGGACTAAAGTAGGACAGTATAGATCATGGTTAATTCCCACATACATATTATTTGCTGGGACTATAGTTAGATACTGTAGAGCATGGTCTATTCCCACATATATATCATTCGGTGGGACTATAGTAAGATACTATAGATCATGGTTCATTCCCACATATATATCATTCGATGGGACTATAGTAAGATACTATAGATCATGGTTTATTCCAACATATATATCATTCGGTGGGACTATAGTAGGATACTATAGATCATGGTTTATTCCAAAATACACAAGTCGGTGGGACTATAGTACTGTATGATACTACCGATCATGGTTTATTCCCACATACAAAACAGGCGGTGGGACTGTAATATCATGCTTCCGATCATGGTTTTTTCTCACATACATATCATTCGGTGGGACTTTAGTAAGATACTATAGATCATGGTTTATTCCCACATACATATCATTCGGTGGGACTATAAGATACTATAGATCATAGTTTATTCCCACATACATATCATTTGGTTGGACTATAGTAGGATATTATAGATCATGGTTCATTCCCACATATATATCATTCGATGGGACTATAGTAAGATACTATAGATCATAGTCTATTCCCACATATATATCATTCGGTGGGACTATAGTAAGATACTATAGATCATGGTTTATTCCCACATACATATCATTTGGTGGAACTATAGTGGGATATTATAGGTCATGGTTTATTCCTACATGTATAACATTCGGTGGGACTATAGTAGGATACTATAGATCATGGTTTATTCCCACATATATATCATTCGATGGGACTATAGTAAGATACTATAGATCATGGTTTATTCCCACATACATATCATTTGGTTGGACTATAGTAGGATATTATAGATCATGGTTCATTCCCACATATATATCATTCGATGGGACTATAGTAAGATACTATAGATCATGGTTCATTCCCACATATATATCATTCGATGGGACTATAGTAAGATACTATAGATCATGGTTTATTCCCACATACATATCATTTGGTTGGACTATAGTAGGATATTATAGATCATGGTTCATTCCCACATATATATCATTCGATGGGACTATAGTAAGATACTATAGATCATGGTTTATTCCAAAATACACAAGTCGGTGGGACTATAGTACTGTATGATACTACCGATCATGGTTTATTCCCACATACAAAACAGGCGGTGGGACTGTAATATCATGCTTCCGATCATGGTTTTTTCTCACATACATATCATTCGGTGGGACTTTAGTAAGATACTATAGATCATGGTTTATTCCCACATACATATCATTCGGTGGGACTATAGAAAGATATTATAGATCATGGTCTATTCCCACATTCATATCATTCGATGGGACTATAGTAGGATACTATAGATCATGGTTTATTCCCAAGCACATAACATTCGTTGGGACTATAGTAGGATACTATAGATCATAGTTTATTCCCAATACATAACATATGGTGGGACTATAGTAAGATACTATGTATCATGGTTTATTCCCACATACATATCATTCTGTAGAACTATAGTAAGACATTATACATCATGGTTTTTCCCATATACTAAACATTCGGTGGGACTATAGTAGGATACTATAGATCATGGATTATTCCCACATATATATATATATCATTCGTTGGGACATATATTACATAAAATGGGACGATAGCGGATAAAATTGATCATAGTTTATTATCATGTATTGTTTATACAGTGGGATAAATGCAAGGACGGAATAAAGCATATGCACTTTATGCTTATTTTTTTTTAATGTGACTGAGAATCAATAGAAAACATGGATAAAAACACATGCATAAAAAATTGTGGTCTTACTAGCATTTCGGTTTTATTGAAAAAGGGTGCAGATTTGCTATTATCCATAACATAATTAAGACTACGTATACAGAGAGAGAAAAAAATGATCAGAGTAAAGGAAAATTGTATTCTTGTCATGCGCTTTATTCCGTCCTCGCACCCAGTATACATAACAGATGGTGGGACTATAGTAAGATGCTATAGATCATGGTTTTGTAGAATATTATAAATCATGGTTTATTCCCACATATATAACATTCGGTGGGACTATAGTAGGACACTATAGATCATGGTTTATTCCCACATACTTAACATTCGATGGGACTATAGTAGGATACTATACATCATGGTGTATTCCCACATACATAACATTCGGTGGGACTAAAGTAGGACAGTATAGATCATGGTTTATTCCCACATACTATAATTCGATGGGACTATAGTAGGATACTATAGATCATGGTTTATTCCCAAAAATATATATCATTCGGTGGGACATATATTACATAAAATGGGACGATAGCGGGATAAAATTGATCATAGTTTATTATCATGTATTGTTTATACAGTGGGACAAATGCGAGGACGGAGTAAAGCAAATGCACTTTATGCTTATTTTTTTAATGTGAACAAAAATGGTGCAGATTTGCTATTATCCATAACATAATTAAAACTACGTATACAGAGACAGAAAAAAATGATCAGAGTAAAGGAAAATTGTATTCTTGTCATGCGCTTTATTCCGTCCTCGCACCCAGTATACATAACAGATGGTGGGACTATAGTAGGATATAGATCATGGTTTTGTAGGATATTATAGATCATGGTCTGTTACCATATATATAACATTGGTTGGACTTTATTCCCATATACTTAACATTCGGTGGGACTATATATATAGTAGGATACTATAGATCATGGTTTAATCCCACATATACTTAACATTCGGTGGGACTATAGTAGGATATTATAGATCATGGTTTATTCCCACATATATATCATTCGGTGGAACTATAGTAAGATACTATAGATCATGATTTATTCCCACACACTTAACATTTGGTGGGACTATAGTAGGATACTATAGATCATGGTTTATTCCCACATATATAACATAGTTAAGACTACAGAGAGAGAAAAAAAAAAAGAGAAAAAAAAGTAAAGGAAAATTGTATTCTAGTCATGCGCTATATTTCGTCCTCGCATCCAGTATACATAACATTCAGTGGACTATAAACCATGATTATATATAAACAGTTTTTAAAGAATGAATCCTATATATAATCATGGTTTAGTCCCACCTTCTATGTTAAATGAAGTATTTTTCCGTATGGGTGGGATTAAACCATGATTATATATAAACAGTTTTTAAAGAACTATCCTATATATAATCATGGTTTAGTCCCACCTTCTATGGTAAATGAAGTATTTTTCCGTATGGGTGGGATTAAACCATGATTATATATAAACAGTTTTTAAAGAATGAATCCTATATATAATCATGGTTTAGTCCCACCTTCTATGTTAAATGAAGTATTTTTCCATATGGGTGGGATTAAACAATGATTATATATATACAGTTTTAATAAAATGAATCTATATATTTTTTCCTTTCTTTAAATCATTTTCTATTGTATAATGGTTTATTTATTATAAAACATGTTATTTTTATATTTCATTGATATTTTTATCATTTTATTAAACAGACATGAAAAACAGTATTTTTTCCGTTGCTGTAAAAAAAAATTCCCACGTGGGACTAATCCATGATTATGCCGTATTTAGGAAGTGGACCAACCGAGATTTGTTGCCGGCACTGGAAACATAGAGAATATGTTATTTTACTGTGCATATTCACGGTCCACTGGACATAGAAAGGGATAGTGCGAATGAGACATCCCGTGTAGAATATATGTAACTTTTATCAGAGACATATATACACATGTCTCTGCTTTTATTCATCTACATTCATCTCAACAAACGACTTTAACGCTTTGGCAAAAACCAACCTTCGCTGTTTTTGCGGCAACTGTAAACTTCAAGATTTATAATATATTTCCAAAAAAGGCAATTATAAAAAATCTTATTGTTGCCTGACTATTGATGAGCGACATGATGGGATAAAACCCACCAAACAGCAGTTCTATTTTTATCCTGACATCCCAAATGATAAAAATAGAACTGCTGTTTGGGTGGGTTTTATCCCATCATAGTCGGACAACAATAAGATTTTTTATAATTGCCTTTTTTGGAAATATATTATAAATCTTGAAAGTACATCGTAAATGAGGTAAAAATAATGGTTGACAGTCACACAGTATGATGTAAAGGCTACAAGAAATCAAGTTGAAGTGATGTGTGGATACATTAATCAGGTGTTAAAATGTAAATTTGCCTTTTGGGTATAATGTATTCTGAGTATAAGGTACTTAAACGGGAGACTCTTCTCTTATTATGGTTAGTATGAAATCCCTTCTACTTCGAAGGAATAAAATCTAAATAATACTCTCGGTTTTTGTGAGAGTTCGTATTGCTGGTAAAGAACGGTTTGATTGACAGACTAGCTTTAAATTTAGAATGCAAAGAAATCAGTATCTAAACAAACAAAGTACTTCAAAAATTATACTTTTTAAGGTTTAGTTTGTGTTAAAATTATAAAATAAAGTAAGATAATTAATGTGTATACGATTTTATGTGTATCTTTAAATATAATTAACTATTTTACCAATGATGAACCTATTAGTGTGTCTTACAAGGGGAGGTAATTACTTATTTTATCTGCAATTTACAGGTCATTATTACAGTAGATTTCCGTGTATTCATATAAACATGTACCTGGCAAGAAATAAATAAGTAAGACTGAATAAAAATAAGAACTTTTAATACCAAGTAAAGAAGAATAAAATGCTCATGAAAAAATAATCCACAGACTAAGTTCGTAGCTTAGTTACTCGGAAATCTGTTGTCCGTTGTAGGTTTGACGAATAGAGTGTCCACTGGCAGATAACCTTTCCGAGAAAAGTCAACCCGCGGAGAGGTCATGGCATCTAAGGTTGCCACTCAAACAATAAGCCAGGGGCTGAAAAGAGCCAAACCAATATTATCGGTTGACAAAGCAGACGCAAAACGCCGTGTACTTAATCTCTACAAACAATGGTACAGGCAAATCCCGTATTCAGGTACGCTTTGGTCGCTTTGGTAAATAAGAACTGGTACTCATAAATACTACGATAGTTCTATAGAAGATATCTACAAATTATTACTATTATATATTCATATATATGTATATTAACCAATAATTTCTGTCTACTCTCCCAGGTGAAGGGAAGGGTCGCCTTCAAAATAACTCCGCAACAACCCCTTATCGCTATTTCCAGCTGACCTGAGGATCTGTCCTGCTTGAGCTCTACACCTTAGCGCTATTTGTCCACCATTACTGGACATCACAAAAGTTCCAGTAAAATTTTGACATCATATTAGAATATACATGTATGCCACCACAATGGAAAAGTGATTGTTGTATGATGTCAAAAGTTCATGCGGGACAGATTCTCAGGTCAAGAGGGAATATCGATAAGATGTATTCATATACTGTTATTGTACTTATTTTCGCGGTGTATTTATTTTCAGGAATTTCACAGTTTGTTTATTATCGCGAAAAATAAATACATGCAAAGCCAACTTTTTAACTGAAAACTTACTGTTCATCTATGCATGTAAACTTGACCTTACATCGATGACATGATACAACCCTGTTAATTCGATTAATAAACAAACTAGATGAATATCAATAGGTGACAAGTAAAAACAAATTAAAGATCAAATAAACAATAACGACTCCAGATTACCTTGAACCATATGACTTTCTATTGTTGTTATCGATTGATTTACAAACATGTGTGTGTAGTAGCAGACAATGTTTTTGAAATCTTTACTGTAATCACTTGATAACAAACAAAATTGAAATTATAATTAGATTTTATGAAAATAAAACAAGCACAAACAAATACACATGAAGACTATTTACAAATAACTAAAGTTACTAGTTTGTCATTTACCGAGTGCTACTCCTGCAATACCGGTCTTAACCAAACCTCTTTTCAAACGTCGTCTTTTACATTCTGAAATACATGCACTAACCATCCATCATGTAATACAGTTTACCCGACGGCTATTTACGATTCTACTTTAAATACAGTTCAGATTTACACATGAGCCGAGGCAATAATTATAACTATAAAATTTTTTTTTTTATTTTCGAGAAAAAATCGCGAAAATAATTACCGGCAAACTTGATTGAAATACCCAATTCGCGAAAAAATAAGTACCCGCGAAAAAAGTACTACAGTATATCATATGAATATAATTAATTTAGTTGTTGCATTTTTAGACAAAATAATTTGAAAGCTTTTTATTTCATTGGATAAAATATACATTTAATTAGATGTTAGTGAGGTTGTTTCCAACCAATGACTCTAAAAGGACCCTAAAAGGCCTCTTTATGTAGTCAAGGTAGTTGTTAAACACTCCTATCATCAAAACTGCCTACAGCATTACATTGACAGACATAAAAATGATGAGGTTATTCAATGTTATCCATCTTTGCTAGCCAAGTGATACGATCCACTCCCCTCCTCTCCACCCTTGGGGGATTAAGAAAGAAATTCAGATCCACGAGGTTATGATTTTCATTGGTTGCAGTCGTAACTTGCTGCATCCAATCGAAAAGCGTCTATAACATGATCATGTGTAAATGTTGAAAATGTAGGTAAACAATTGCCATGTGCTGATTGTGCAACAAGTTTTTACCTCCAAAAACATACAATGATATTTAGTGACAATCTAATTGTTCTTAATCAACCAATAGAGGTTCCTGTGTAAGTTTCTTGCAAAAATGATGAAATGGCAACAGATATTTTGTTTCATGCTTTACCAAGTTTGTAGACTCTAGACGCTACCTTGTTTTCTCCTCGCACTGAAGAGAGTTTAAGTGCTACCATTGTTCAAAAATAATTTGTTTTCAGAATGAGCGTGACTTGAATCAATCAATAGGGCAACATTGTTATCACAAATGTTGGCTTTATCTGCCAAGGGTGGAGAGGAGGTGAGTGGATCGTTACCTTTGGCTAGCGAAGATGAATGTTATCAGATTACTTTATAAATAGATACAGATTCAGAAACTAAAAATTGTTATTATTGGGACATACATGTAGTATTCTTTTAATCTTAAATATGAAACCAATTAACCTTGCAAAACTACCTCTTTGTATGTACACATCAATCAGGGTATATAAGAAGCAAAAACTATCTATGTAATTGTTTTATGAAATTAGTTGTTTTTTCTTTTCAGTGCAAGAATATGATCTACTGCTTACAGAAAAAGACTGCAGGGATAAACTCAAGGAGGAGTTCTTGAAAAATAAGAATGTCTCTGATATACGAGCAATTGACTTACTAGTTATTAAGGTAAGGCATGGGAAAATTCAGAGCTAAAAAGTAAGCATGTTTACTTGCTCTTAATGTGTTCAACAAATGCATAAAATTTGCAGGAATTTGAAGATGATTTTAGTCTTTACAGCTCTTTAACAATGTCATGCACAATGAAGGTTTGTTAAGTTTGCTTGCCTAGTTTATAAGAAACTGCTAAATCTTTAGATTAAAATTTATACACACATTTCATCATTCATCGAATCAAATATAAAATTTATATAAACAGACTGAAACTCGTACAATTTTCTTTATCCATGTCTTTGTTCAAATTGTGACTTGGATGGAGAGTTGTCTCATTGGCACGCATACTACATCTTCTTATGTCTACTGAAGTTTAACTGTTTTTCTTGAGCAAATGAACCAGAATTTGTTGAACAAGAAATAGATCAATTTGTTGAACAAGGAATAGACCTTAAAAAGTATGATTGTGCTTAAAATTAAAAAAACGTATGTTTTTAGAATAGCGGTATTGATAGAACAAGCTAATAGGTAAAGAAATGACCAAACAAACCTAATACATAGTTAACACAAATTAATTTATTTATTAAAATGACCAAGAAAAATTGGAAGATTCCATAAACCAAAAGAAATTAAAAAGGAAGTGTAGATTTCCTAGGTAAATTGGGGTCATGTAGCTTGTTTTCTTGCTACAAAACAAAATCAGTAAATTCATAACACATTCCTTTATAAAAGTTACATTCTGAGTTATCTTCTCTTGCATGTCAATGTTGAAAAATTTGAACCAAACAAAATATATTTTCTAGAAATTATTAAAAACAGTAATAAAAATACGATAAAACACCACATCTTCTTCATTTAATTATAATTACATTAGATGTATGTTTCATTATGATACTTTATTCTGATTGGCTAACTGCACATCACGTGTTATTCCGTAAGCAATTGCATTGCTCAATAAAACTTTTCATTCATGATAACACGTGGTCCCACAATAAAGTGCACAGGTTAATTAAATAAAACAATAATAAAATTCGTGTTTTCATGATCATTGCTAAAATATGTAATTATAAGTATTGAATGCTTCTTTTTGTAACTTCATAGGGTTGTAAAAGCATTGACTGTGCGCACATTTTTAATAAGAAGCGCTTCCGCGCTTCATACAAAATGTACTTCGGTCAACGCTTTTACACCCCAATGAAGTTACAAAAACAAGCATTCAATTCTTAAGTAAAGTCTTACAAATGATTAACAATCCTCCGTCGAAATTTGCACTTATCATAACAAATCTAGATGGATTTTTTTTGGCTACATTACAATCCAAGACGGCTGAATATTAATATGTATTGTATTATTTTTTAGGGTCAAATGGAATTGAGAGAGATCAGTAACATATGGAAACAAAGAAATCATGTGATGATGTATTTTAAAGACACCTGGAATGCTAAACCTAGTGACTTTTTGTCAAAGTTTTATGAAGGACATCAGTGATGAGATTTCCAGTAGGATTTATAAATATACATATTATTATTTTATGAATATAGTTAAGAAAAATACAGATGTTTGCTTACTTTGACTTGTTTCTATTTTTAACTTGCTTTGCCAAAGATTGTTATTGGTTGCTCCAGTTAAAACAACCTTAAAATTCAGGATCATAACTTATAATGTATTGATTGGTAGTTTCTGCAAAGTGTGCGGATTGTTAGAAGGTTTAGCAATTTTAGACAATAATTAAAGCTTTTAAGGTGGTATCAAAAACCTAGACTAAAATTAGTTTGGCTCATTTAATTTTCATAAAATTTTGACAACATAATTACTGGATCTTTGAAAAAATATAAAAATTTCAGAAACTTGAACTACATACTTAATCGAGAATTTTATTGGATAAATAGCAATTTCCCAAACACTAATTTTGTTCATCGACAAGCTTAATATTTCCTGAATAATAGAATGTGATTAAAAATTTCATCTGATTTTTCCTGAGTTATTTCCCTGTAGTGTTACAGTTAAAGTTTTGTTACATTCTTCACATAGTCTAATGTCGGAAACTTCATGTTGGTTCGCTATGTATACTAACTGTGTAGTTCATTGTACAAATATTCTGTATACTTTATGGTTTCAAGTTAGCTCAATTTATCGCTTTGTGCTTCCAGAAATCATAGGGCAATGTGTAATAGTATGAACAATTGCAAAGACCTTATAAATACAATGTTCCACCACAAAAAGAGTTATAAGCACTTCCCCTCTTATTCCCCAGTTAGACAGGGTATTTGGTAATATAGCTAAAACCTAGCAGAATTTGAACATGGAAGAGTTAAAAAAATATACCTGAGATTTTCCATCAAATTACAAATTCCTGTACCAAGTGAGGAATATGGCAGTTGTTATCAAACAGTTTGTTTCACTGTTTGGTTGCATTTGTTTTTCTTGCACTACAGTGTTCCTGTTGTTCCTTTGTTTTCCTCCTTTAATTGATGTGTTCGCTGGGTTTTGGTTTATAACCCAGATTTGTTTTCTGTCAATCAATTTATGACTTTTGAACACAGGTATACTACTGCAGCCTTAATTTAAACATAAAATGTGAAGGTGGGTACACATTGCTGTTTAAGATGATTATTTATTGCAAATTTTACATGTTTAATCAATTTTTATGATTAAAAAATTTGCGGTCATATATTGGTATCACATCGTTGTCAGCATCGTCTGAAGATATTTGGTTTCTGGACAATAACTTTAGTATAAGTAAATAGAAATCTATGAAATTTAATGACAAGGTTTATAATCACAAAAGAAAGTTTGGGATTGATTTTGGGGGTTATGGTCCCAACAGTTTAGGAATAAGGGTCCAAAAAGGGCCTTAATAAGCATATTTCTAGTTTCCAGAGTCCAGACAATACCTTGTGGAACTGTGTATACATGTATATCTCTCTGACATTATACCACAAGTTTCCGTACCACAAAGGGATGGTTAGGCTTTGGGGGGTTATGACTCAACCCCTTTAGGAATAAGTGGGAGAACAAAGGCTTACTGTTTAATGAACAATAACTTTTAAGTACAATGTTGTGTTTGAACTACCTCCCTTATACTGCTTATATATATAAATCATGTTTAAAGAAATGTTGTATTGTCTTGTTTTAGCTGTCAATTTATTTTTAGAAGTTATTATTTTAAATATGATTTAGGTATATGAGATTACATATCTTGAGGGAAAGATTTATTTTTTAAAAAGGGGGTGGGGTTGGAAAAAAAATTGGGGGAGGGTAAAAAAGGGGGGGGTCAATTTGCAACAGCAAAGTGTATTGCACAATTAGGCTGTTAGTTTTCTCGTTAAAATTGTTTTACATTGTCATTTCGGGGCCTTGTATAGCTGACCATGTGGTATGGGCTTTGCTCATTGTTGAAAGCCGTTCGGTGACCTATAGTTGTTAGTTTCTGTGTCATTTTGGTCCTTTGTGGAGAGTTGTCACATTGGCAATCATACCACATCATTTTTATATTGAAAACGACATGGGTAAAAAATAAAAAGACAAACAGACAAATAATTGTACACAAGACACAACATAGAAAACAACTAAAGACTTAACAACATGAACCCCACCAAAACTGGGGGTGTACTCAGGTGCTCAGGAAGGGTAAGCAGATCCTACTCCACATGTGGCACCCATCGTGTTGCTCATGTTATTACAAACCTTGTAAATAGTCTAATTCGTTTGGTCATATAAATATGTCTTAAAAACAACCATTCTTATAAATTAGACAAAGGAAGAAATTGGTACTACATTTTTTCTTGCCTGTAACGAAAATGGCATAATGCAAGACATAACCCTTTTTATACGACCGCAAAAATTTTAATTTTTTGGTCGTATATTGCTATCACGTTGGCGTCGTCGTCGTCGTCGTCCGAATACTTTTAGTTTTCGCACTCTAACTTTAGTAAAAGTGAATAGAAATCAATGAAATTTTAACACAAGGTTTATGACCACAAAAGGAAGGTTGGGATTGATTTTGGGAGTTTTGGTCCCAACATTTTAGGAATTAGGGGCCAAAAAGGGCCCAAATAAGCATTTTCTTGGTTTTCGCACTATAACTTTAGTTTAAGTTAATAGAAATCTATGAAATTTTGACACAAGGTTTATGACCACAAAAGGACGGTTGGGATTGATTTTGGGAGTTTTGGTTCCAACAGTTTAGGAATTAAGGGCCAAAAAAGGGCCCAAATAAGCATTATTCTTGGTTTTCGCACAATAACTTTAGTATAAGTAAATAGAAATCAATGAAATTTAAACACAAGGTTTATGACCACAAAAGGAAGGTTGGGATTGATTTTTGGAGTTGAGGTAACAACAGTTTATGAATTAGGGGCCAAAAAGGGGCCCAAATAAGCATTATTTTTGGTTTTTGCACCATAACTTTAATATAAGTAAATAGAAATCTATGAAATTTAAACACAAGGTTTATGACCATAAAAGGAAGGTTGGGTTTGATTTTGGGAGTTTTGGTCCCAACAGTTTAGGAATAAGGGACCCAAAGGGTCCAAAATTGAACTTTGTGTGATTTCATCAAAAATTGAATAATTGGGGTTCTTTGATATGCCGAATCTAACTATGTATGTAGATTCTTAATTTTTGGTCCCGTTTTCAAATTGGTCTACATTAAGGTCCAAAGGGTCCAAAATTAAACTTAGTTTGATTTTAACAAAAATTGAATCCTAAGGGTTCTTTGATATGCTGAATTTAAAAATGTACTTAGATTTTTAATTATTGGCCTAGTTTTCAAGTTGGTCCAAATGGGGGTCCAAAATTAAACTTTGTTTGATTTCATCAAAAATTGAATAAATGGGTTCTTTGATATGCCAAATCTAACTGTGTATGTAGATTCTTAATTTTTGGTCCAGTTTTCAAATTGGTCTACATTAAGGTCCAAAGGGTCCAAAATTAAACTAAGTTTGATTTTAACAAAAATTAAATTCTTGGGCTTATTTGATATGCTTTATCTACACATTTACTTTGATTTTTGATTATGGGCCCAGTTTTCAAGTTGGTCCAAATCAGGATTCCATATCAAGTATTGTGCAATAGCAAGAAATTTTCAATTGCACAGTATTGCACAATAGCAAGAAATATCTAATTGCACAATATTGTGCAATAGCAATTAATTTTCAATTGGAGTTATCTTTCTTTGTATAGAATAGTAGTTGATTATATATGTTGGAAATTTGCCAGACATGACTATGATGTCATTTTCTATTTTTATTTGCCAATAACTTTATGTAAATAACTTCATTGGAAATTTGCCAATATAAAATGTTGCTGATGAAGCTTTTTTTCCTTATCTTATCTAAAATGTTTTTAGATAATGTATGTTGGACATTTGCCAGACATGACTATTTACATTTTGGATATTGAACCATAATAGTTTAATATTAAATTTAAAAACTTTAAATTCTAATTTTCATTTCTTAAACCAAATTCATAATGTGACATAAACCTATGTTGTGTCAACTATTTAATCACAATCCACATTTATAGCTGTATCAAACTTAAAAGTTGTGTCCATACTTGTTCTCATTTCAGATTTCATAAATAAAAAGAAAATTTCTTCAAACATTTTTTTGACAGGATTAATATTCAACAGCATAATGAATTGCTCAAAGGCAAAAAAAATTTTAAGTTCATTAGACCACATTCATTCTGTGTCAGAAACCTATGCTGTGTCAACTATTTAATTTTAGATTTAAATAAGTTTGAAGAAGAAATCTTTAATTGATTTGTAAAATCTTGACATTTGTTTTGTGTAAAAAACCCATATAATGTCAAAAATTTGATCACAATCCAAATTCAGAGCTGTATCACGCTTAAATGTTTTGTCCATACCTGCCCCAACTGTTCAGGGATCGACCTCTGCGGTCGTATAAAGCTGTGCCCTGCGGAGCACCTGGTTGTACAAAGCTGTATATTTAAAAAGGTAGAATGTATCTTGAATGCAGATGCCTTGTGTCACAAAGTTAGTCTATCGTGGTCTCTTGTCCTTGGACTCATTTTCCTGGTCCAGGGACTACTTGCAAAAAGTTATAGAATAACTATGTTTGGCATATGGAGACAAGAGTTCACCTGACCTCAACCTCATTTCATGGATCACTGATCACTAGGGTTAAGTTTGTATTTCAGATACTATAAGCAATATGTCAAAATATTTGGTGTGTGGAACGAGTGTTCAACTGTCAGGTTTCAACTGACCATGACCTCATTTTCGTGGTTTATTGGTCAATTATTAAGCTTTCATGGTAATGTGTGTTTCTTATATACTGGATATCACAGGCGCTTGGGTCTAGGATACAGATTTTTTTTTTTTTTTTTTTTTTTTTTTTTATTAAAATATTCAATTTTCTATATTTATAATACATATCTATCACTTCTGTGCATGTCTCACCTAGTTTCGAGTGATTTAAACGACCCAGAGAAAATACCCAATTTTACTATCCATATTCTTAGTATGGATAGTAAAATTGGGTATTTTCTCTGGGTCGTTTAAATCACTCGAAACTAGGTGAGACATGCACAGAAGTGATAGATATGTATTATAAATATAGAAAATTGAATATTTTAATAAAAAAAAAAAAAAAAAAAAATCTGTATCCTAGACCCAAGCGCCTGTGCTGGATATGGATTGATTTTTAAGGTGAACATGTCTGTCTGGTAAGAATTATCTGACAAACCTCATTTACATGGATCATTGATAATGTAAACAGGTATATCAACAAACATGTCTAAAAATAGAAGATGGGGTAAAATGCAGGTTTTGGCTTCTATCTAAAAAAGAAAAGTCACTGCAAAACGCGATAACAGTGATCAGCAGAACAAAATTTCAAAATTTAATAAAATACAATGAAACAAGATTTTTCTTCTTCAAGATATATGACAATGCATTTTACTCTTATATGATATGTTCTTTTTTTTAACCATGGTGGCAATGTTTGCCGACTCTTGTCATGTTTGCTTTAAACAGTTTTTACTAATACATTTATAGTTTTGGGGATAAGAGACAGAAACATGAAAACAAGCAAAACATAATCATTTAAGGACAACTTAATAAATATCCAAGGAATTGCCAATTTTCTAAAGGATTATATTTAGAATTTGCCAAAACCACAGGCGCTTGGGTCTAGGATACAGATTTTTTTTTTTTTTTTTTTTTTTATTAAAATATTCAATTTTCTATATTTATAATACATATCTATCACTTCTGTGCATGTCTCACCTAGTTTCGAGTGATTTAAACGACCCAGAGAAAATACCCAATTTTACTATCCATATTCTTAGTATGGATAGTAAAATTGGGTATTTTCTCTGGGTCGTTTAAATCACTCGAAACTAGGTGAGACATGCACAGAAGTGATAGATATGTATTATAAATATAGAAAATTGAATATTTTAATAAAAAAAAAAAAAAAAAAAAAATCTGTATCCTAGACCCAAGCGCCTGTGGCCAAAACTGCGAAAATAACTATCCACGAATATGCAAGTTTTCCTCAAACTATTTACAGGATGATTATCAGAAACTTAAATGGTCAATTCAACACTGAATGGACTAAATTCCCGAATATGACTGTAATACAAAGTGTGAACTTGCATTGCATTACGACGGGTATTTTGTACATCCAACATTCATGTATTTTTTTATGTTTCGAGTTTTGGTTGAATAATCTGTTATGTCCTATCGTTTGTAGTCCACAGCTTGCATGCTGGTTACATAAACGCGTCACTGATTTGTGATATCCTGTGGTGGTGTATGTCGTTGATGGAATATGTTCGTTGTTGTTTTGCGGTTTGGATATTGTGCCGAGTATTATATTATTTGTATGTGCGTTTTCCTGTGAAGAATGTTCATGTGTGTGTTTGTGCTATATTTCTGTGACGTAGTTTTGTATTTTATATTCATTTGATAAGATTTACTGTTTGCAATAGCATAAATTGTTCTATATAATAAGGATGTTCTTATCACAAGCAAAAAACCCTAGCCGTATTTGGCACAACCTTTTTCAACTTTTGATCCTCAGAGCTGTACAACTCTGTCCCCCTTTTTTTGACTTTCGAACTTTTATATCTGGGCGTCACTGGTGAGTCTTGTTTGGACGAGGCGCGTTTTTTACGTAATGAATTTTAAACCTGATGCCTTTTGTTATCTATTATTCATGTGTTTCTATGACATATACGTTCTGCTATTTATTTGTATTGTAGTCCTGTATTATTATGTTGTCATTTTAATGTTATATTTAACAATGCCATCAAAGTGTGAGGTTTGGCATGCCACAAAACCAGGTTCAACCCACCATTTTTTTTTCTTTAAAAATGTCCTGTACCAAGTCAGGAAAATCGCCATTGTTATATCATAGTTCGTTTCTGTGTGTGTAACATTTTTACGTTGTGTTTCCGTTGTGTCGTTTGTTTTCTCCTATTTTTGAGTGTGAATTCACATTACTACAAGACATGTCACGGTACTTTTCTATCCCAAATTCATGTATTTGGTTTTGATGTTATATTGGTTATTTTCATCAGATGTTTTCTAATGCTTAGTCCGTTGCTGTGTGTGTTACATTTTAATGTTGTGTCGTTGTTCTCCTCTAATATTTAATGTGGTTCCCTCAGTTTTAGTTTGTTAACCCGATTTTGTTTTTTGTCCATAGATTTATGAGTTTTGAACAGTGGTATACTACTGTTGCCTTTATTTGTCATTTTAGCGATATTTTAAATCATTGTCATTCAGCGGTAGGTTCGGTTATCCATTAAACCAGGTTAAAAAAAGTAAAAGCACAAAAATACTGAGCTCAGAGGAAAATCCAATTGGAAAGTCCATAATTACATGGCAAGAACTGTCGTACGGCCTTCGACAATGAGTAAAGCCCATACCGCATATTCAACTATAAAAGACATCGAAATAACAAATGTAAAACAATTCAAACAAAACTACTAGCCTAGCCTAGTTTATGTAAAAAAAAATGTCAACGAAAATTAAATATGTATCAACAAACGACAACCAATGAATTACAGGCTCCTGACTCGGGATAGGCACATACATACAAAATGTGGTGGAGTTAACATGTAAGCGGGATCCCAACCCTCCTCCTTACCTGGGACATGCAGTTTTGTAACAGTACAACATAAAAACGAAATGTATGTTTGCACTTCAGTGATCCTGTTCCTTTGTTTTCCTTTTATAATTGATGCGTTTCCCTTGGTTTTAGTTTGTAACTCCGATTTATTTTCTTTATATCGACAATTATATATATATGACTTTTTAACAACGGTATACTACTGTTACCTTTCTTTATCTATATTATTTCATGTACCAATACACTATAGGCCACATTTGGTTAAATGTGGTTATTTTGGAATATTAAATATGAACTGGTTGGCAACAAAGGATGTCAGACAATGAAGAGTGCCGAGTGATAGCTTATAATTCACCATTGATAAAAAAATATAAATGTGTTTAAAGAGCATCATGGTAACACTTTCATATTTTAATGTTCAATGAACTGCAGGGTGAACTGTGAAATATAAGTCTTTACCCTTATTTGTCTATGTTTTAACAACCACACCAATTGGGTATAAGATGATGAGGAAAATATTACCAAGAACCAAACAATAGGTGATTTTGGTGGAGTAGGATCTACTCACCCTTCATAAGTTCATCCTAGATTTTTGATAATGTTCGTAAAGCTCAATCTTTAGGCCAAATAAAAAGTATGTGTGGTTCCAGTTACATCTGAAAATAAGTTAGGGTAGGTAGGTAGGGATTTTTTTTTATTTTATGTTTTTTCTTTACATTGAGTCTATGGGAGCAACATTCTGACTTTAACATTGCTTAATGAAAAATGACAATACAGTCTTTAGGGTAGGCTATTTTTAAGCCGAAAAAGTAGGGACGGTAGGGTTACTGGAACCACACATATATTTCTATTTGGCCTTAATAATCTGTGTGTTATAGTGATTGTAGACTCTAATTTTTTTTTTTTCACGTTGGAAGGCACCGTGTTGGCATCCCATTCTTAAAACTTTGCAGTTTAAACTTTATACAAATATATATCTTGTAATTTTTACACCCAATTACTCTTTTTTGTTGTGTTTGGAGTAGGTGCTCATTCTTATACTAACATATTTAAGATGTAAAGGTATTATGTCTGGATTATACATTTTTTTCTTCAATGAAATATTTTCTCAAACAATCAAAGCAGAGGGTAGTAAAAATATCATGATTCATCATGTAAATGATAGTATTGTATAGCAATATAATATTTCCAACAGAAAGTAACCAAAACTTAGCGTGCAATAAATTCTAATATTGCATTAGTGCAATAAATCTTCAAAATTTATGACGTCATCAACGACAAAATCTTAGTTTAAACCAATTTTTACTTTCAAATATTATATTGTGTTACGGCCAGAAATTACCTTTAAATTGTAGCCAACAAAAGACACAAATCAATACTAAAAATTAACAATATTTATTATACAAAAGTTTACAAGAAGTATTACACAAATATTACTGTCAACTTAACTGTCAAAATATGAGTCCAATCTTTTATCTTTATCTGTATCCGGATATCTTTCGGAATCCAATCTGAATATTACGGTCACAATCCAGTATGATGTTGTTTGTAGAATTAAAGTGTCAATCCAAATGCGGTGAATACTAATGTCTATCGAATCGATGGCTAAGTCTAAGTCCAAGAGTAAGTCCAAGAGTGTCTGTTTAACTTTAGTGTCTGAATATATATAGTTATCATGGAAGATTCTAGAACAGTCTATAATGGAACATCCTAGAAAGTTACAACAGAAGTTTCTAGTAAAGTGTAGAAGTTTATATAACGCATCTTTTATTAGGATCATTCTGGAAAGTTTCAATCATTCTGTAATTGTTCCAGTGATTTCTAAACTGCACAGTTCTAAGATTATTCTGTAAACAACTATCAGGCCACACAACACAAATCAGGCCAACATAAATAAATACAATAATTACAATATCATAACACCTCCCCCCTTAAAAGAAGTTTTAGTGTAACAAAAACTTATCATGAATAAAATGAACAAAAATACATAGTATATACAAAGTGTTTAAATAAGCTCTAGAAAAGCATCTGCTATTACATTACCTTTACCCTTGATATGTTTTATAATTACATCATATTCCTGTAACAATAAACTCCACCTAGTCAACCTCTGATTCTTGTTTCTCATTTTATGTATGAAGGTGAGAGGATTATGATCAGTACAAACAAGAATAGGATATACAGTGGGATTCAAATATACATCAAAATGTTGAAGTGCTGACAACATTGCAAAACACTCTTTTTCAATAGTTGAATAATTTTTCTGATGTTTATCTAATTTCTTGGAAAAATATGATATAGGTTTCTCAACATTATCATCTGTCTCTTGATATAAAACAGCTCCAATTCCTACATCGCTTGCATCAACGGCAAGTTTAAATTGTTTTTCAAAGTCTGGAGTAATCAGAATTGGACTATTAATTAAAAGTGATTTGCTATTTTCAAAAGCGTTTTGACAATTTTCACTCCAGATAAATTTAGAATCTTTTCGTAAAAGATGAGTCAGTGGTTGAACCACAGTAGCAAAATTTGAACAAAATTTTCTGTAAAATCCAATCATGCCTAAATATCTCATAAGTTGTTTTCTATTTGTAGGAGGAGGAAATTTGGAAATAGCTTCCACTTTAGCCATAATAGGTTTCACTTGACCTTGGCCAACTGTATGCCCTAAATAATCAACAGTGGCCTGACAAAATTCACTTTTACCAAGATTAACAGTCAAATTTGATTGTGACAATCTATCAAAAGTATCATACAAATGTGTTAAATGCTGTTCCCAGCCATCACTACATACAATTAGATCATCAATATAAGCATAACAACAGTTTAAATCTTTTATAACATTATTGATCATTCTTTGAAATGTAGCTGGTGCACTTTTCATGCCAAACGGCATTACAGTATATTGAAATAAACCATCTGGTGTAACAAAAGCTGATATTTCACGAGCTCTCTGTGTCAATGGAACTTGCCAATAACCTTTCAACAAATCAAATTTGCTCACAAATTTTGCTTGACCAATGTTGTCAATACAATCGTCTATCCTTGGAATCGGATAGGAATCAGATTTTGAGACTGAATTTACTTTTCTGAAATCAGTCACGAAACGAAAGGTTTTATCTGGTTTTGGCACAAGAGACAAGGAGAGCTCCATTCACTGTTACTCGGCTCAATAATATCATTGTCAAGCATATATTTAATTTCTTTTCTCATAGCTTCAAGTTTGAGTGGATTGAGCCGGTAAGGATGTTGCTTAATTGGAGAAGAATCTCCTACATCAACATCATGACAAACAGCAGTGGTTTTGTTTGGCACATCTGGAAAAAGATTTTTAAAAGAAAATACCAAAGTTTTTATTTCTTCTCTACGATCAAAAGACAGATGTGCAAGTTTTGAGTCTAAATTTGACACAATTTCAGAATTTTTCAATCTAACTGTCTCTTCCATAGTTTTAGAACTAAAAGGTGGTTCAATTACATCTGGTTTGTCATGATTGTTCTCAAATTTAACCATGCCTAAAGTGGCAACTGGTTTACTCTCACATTCATTAGTACGCTCAAAATATGGTTTTAACATATTAATATGACACACTCTGTTTTGTTTACGCCGACCTGGAGTTTTTACAATATAATTCAAATCATTGATTTTACTCTGTATTGTATACGGACCACAATATTTAGCCTGTAAAGGATGTCCAGGGACTGGCAAAAATACAAGTACCTTATCACCAGGCTCAAAAACTCTATCCCTGGCATCTTTATCATACCAAATTTTCATCTTGTTCTGTACATTTTTTAAGTTTTTCTGAGCAATTTGACAAGCAGTATACAATTTTTCTTTAAATCTAGATACATAGTCTAAAAGATTCAAGTCAGTATGTTCAGTAAGCCACTTTTCCTTAATCAATTTTAACGGTCCCCTTACAGTATGGCCAAATACCAACTCAAAGGGACTAAATCCAAGGGATTCTTGAACAGCCTCTCGGACTGCAAAAAGTAAAAAGTGAACTCCATCATCCCAGTCTCTGTCAAATTGAAGACAAAAAGTTCTAATCATGTTCTTCAATGTTTGATGAAAACGTTCTAAGGCACCTTGAGATTCTGGATGGTACGCACTTGATCTATACTGAGCAATCCCTAACTGGTACACGACTTGCTGAAATAATCCTGACATGAAATTTGATCCCTGGTCGGACTGTATAGACTTAGGAAGTCCTACTAATGTGAAAAATTTGATAAGTGCTTTGACAATAGTAGGTGTCTTGATATTTCTTAGCGGAATAGCCTCAGGAAAGCGAGTGGATGTACACATGATTGTCAATAAATACGCATTTCCAGTTTTGGTCTTTGGTAAAGGTCCAACGCAGTCTATTAGAACTCTGCTGAAAGGTTCGTCAAAGGCTGGAATAGGCAGAAGTGGTGCTGGTGGTATTTTCTGATTAGGCTTACCAACAACCTGGTATATATGACATGATTTACAGTATTCTGCAACATCATTTCTAAGTCTTGGCCAGTAGAAATGCTGCAAGATCTTAAGGCAAGTCTTTCTTATACCTAAGTGTCCAGCCAAGGGGGTGTCATGGGCAAGACCAATAATTTCTTGCCTATAAACTTTAGGCACCACCACTTGGTATACCACTCTCCATTCCTCCTCTGGGGTAGCATCAGGAGGCCTCCACTTCCTCATTAAAATGCCGTCCTGATGGTAATAGCATTCGGCCACTTTGTCTGCTTCCTCCTGTGGTTGAGCCCGCTGGTTGAGCTGAAGAACCTCAGGGTCTTTATGTTGCTCTTCGAATAAATTCTTTCGGTCTAATGAATGGCTGTTTACGTCTGGCCATGGCAAAATTACATTCTTGTTAACATTAGGTGGTCTTATTATGGCCTTTTCTGAGCTACCAGGACCTTCAATGTCGGCTAGGAAAGTGTCAGAAAGGTCCATGTAATCAAACTGGTTTTCTTGCAAATTCTCATCTTGTTGTTTTCTAGCCATCGCCCTAGTGACAACACAAGCTGGATACAATTCAGCATCATCTTCAGGTAATTTAACATCCACCACTGGTTCACTGGTAACAATTGGTTCAGCAACCACTTTGTTCCTAGCTAGATCATTTCCTAGCAATAATGTAACACCCTCAACAGGGAGATTAGGACGAACACCCACAATAACTGGTCCAGTTATCAAATCTGACTTCAGATAAATACGATGAAGAGGAACATCTATAAAACCCAACTCTACACCTTGTAACAAAACGGAGGCACCAACAGAAGTCTTCTCGGACAAAGGCAACACACCTAACAATAAAGACTGAGAAGCTCCAGTGTCCCGTAAAATCTTAATAGGCTGAAGAGTGGTATCATCAACAATAGAAATAAACCCATCAGACATAAAGGGTTTATATTCCTCCATGTAATCACAAAAATTGGACTTAAAAGCCTGACTCGCAGGACATTCCAACGTACTGGTACTATAAGGTGTCGTACAAGCACTGGACTTCGGCTTATTATCTCGTTCATTCTTCTTCTGGAGTCTAAAACAATCAGCAATCAGGTGACCATTTTTCTTACAATAAGCACAAATCAGTGACTTCTTCTCAAAAGTATCAAATTTTGGACTAGACATATTATAACTGGACTGACTCTTATTCTGTGCAACAGGCTTACTATCAGTACGCTCAGTGCTTTGATTTTTGTAATTTCCACTTGAAGTATTAACATTTTGACCCTTGAGACTTCTTTTATGTGAAAGGGTATATTTATCTGAAATTACAGCTGCATCATGTATTGTCCCAACAGTTTTGTCGTCTAAATGTGTCTTTAAGTCTAAATGAACACATTGTTTGAACTCTTCTAATAACATCAATTGTCTTAGGTTATCAAAATTGTTATCTGTTTTCTTTGAAGTAAGCCATTTATCAAATAGATCTTCTTTTTCCCGAGCAAATTCCACATAGGTTTGCGAATCAAACTTTTTATAAGATCTAAATTTCTGTCTATATGCTTCTGGTACTAGCTCATAAGCTTTCAAAACTTCCTGTTTTACCGTGTCATAATCGGAACTTTTTTCTGATGAAAGTGCAGAGTATATTTCAGCGCCCTTACCCTCCAAAACACTTTGTAGCATTGTAGTCCAATATGGCTTTGGCCAATTCAAATTATGAGCAATTTTCTCAAACTGTGGAAAATATTTATCGACTGTTTTTTCACAAAATCTGGGAACCAAACGTATATTTTTTGCTGCATCAAAATAATCTGATTTCGACTGGACTTTAGAGTTGCTTTCTTCTTTGATCATTTCAATTTTCAGTTTTTCCATCTCTAGCCTTTCTCTCATTTCAAGTTCTTTTATTTTCTCCCTCTCCTTCATTTCCAGTTCTTTTAATTTAAATTCATCTTCTTTTTCTTTTTTCTCTATTTCCAACCTTTCCTTCATTTCCAGTTCTGCTTGTTTTAATTTAAATTCATGTTGTTTTAATTTAAGTTCATCTTCTTTTCTTATCTCCAGTTCTTTTAATTTGAGTTCATGTTCTAATTCAAGCTGTTTTAATTTTAAGGCGTCAATATTTTCGACCTTAAGTTCCAGAGCCTCTTCATCTAAAATTTCTGCGTCAACTAATTTGTCTATAACCAAATTTTTTATAATTTGTTTTCTCATAGATACTTTAAAATCTAATTTCAGATGTTTAGCAATCAACACTAATTCCTCCTTCTTTAAATTATCAAACCCCTCCAGGTCTGGCGTTTTCAAAAATTTACCGGCATCAAATGCCATTTTGTAGAATTTTGTTGGCTAGTTATAATAAAAATTACTAAACAAATTTTGAATGAGATAATTCAGTATCCCGGACGAGCCCCCAATTTCTGTTACGGCCAGAAATTACCTTTAAATTGTAGCCAACAAAAGACACAAATCAATACTAAAAATTAACAATATTTATTATACAAAAGTTTACAAGAAGTATTACACAAATATTACTGTCAACTTAACTGTCAAAATATGAGTCCAATCTTTTATCTTTATCTGTATCCGGATATCTTTCGGAATCCAATCTGAATATTACGGTCACAATCCAGTATGATGTTGTTTGTAGAATTAAAGTGTCAATCCAAATGCGGTGAATACTAATGTCTATCGAATCGGTGGCTAATTCTAAGTCCAAGAGTAAGTCCAAGAGTAAGTCCAAGAGTGTCTGTTTAACTTTAGTGTCTGAATATATATAGTTGTCATGGAAGATTCTAGAACAGTCTATAATGGAACATCCTAGAAAGTTACAACAGAAGTTTCTAGTAAAGTGTAGAAGTTTATATAACGCATCTTTTATTAGGATCATTCTGGAAAGTTTCAATCATTCTGTAATTGTTCCAGTGATTTCTAAACTGCACAGTTCTAAGATTATTCTGTAAACAACTATCAGGCCACACAACACAAATCAGGCCAACATAAATAAATACAATAATTACAATATCATAACAATTGTTATACAATAAAAGGGTTATTGCATGAATATTGGGGAATATTGTCCCTTGTAGAACATATATTGCACTTGCAAGCTCGTGCAATATAAAATTCTACTCGGGACAATATTCCCCAATGTTCATGCAATAACCCATTAGTATTTTACATATTGTCTGTTATGGATTTTGGTGTTTCTGAATGTTTATTTCAAGTAGCAATTTGCATTGACTCAAATTCTTAAAAAACATTTTACCTGGTTAATATTTTATCTACATTTTAGACGATCGACCAAATTCCATTTGTATTTATTTAAGTTTGAGTCCCTTTATTATTTACACCACCATTCAACAATTCATACATTAACAAATATTTATAATATATTTATTCACAATAACAACAAAGTCAAATACTGTCTCTGAACTAATTTTAAGAGAATTAAACTATCTTCAAATGAACTGAAATGTTTCCAACTTACAAAATTTCCACTTCATATATTTTGGCATTGCCACTATTGTCTACAGATGTACATCCTACGTAAATATGGTCAGATCCAGCAGTACAAAAAGTATAAGGATTAAATATTCCAACCTTATTTGTGTCGAACCATGTAATTAAATTTCCAAAACTGTTTAGAAAAAATAAAATATCATTACTTAAACTTGACACAATAATTATGTCAGATTGTGTAGTGAAAACACGAATTGGTTTAAAAAGGTTTTTTTTCTGTGTTAATTACTTCCGAATGACCACGAAAGGTATTTAGAACGTCACTATTCTCATTTAGTATTACCACCCGGCCTACATCATCTTCAGATAAGGTGTCCACTACAACGATATTACCATTCATTGTTCTTGTTATAGTACTCACATTTGTAAATATAGGCTTGTCATCATTTTAGTTAATTTAATGTTTTAATTTACTACAGAATGGGACATCGTTCTCAAAGATGCCGTAGAAAAAATTATAGGTGGCGCTATTTGTGGGCGTAAACATTTTACATACGGGTTCTTTTTTTGTCGACAAATTGACCTCTATCTGTCAGATTCAGGCGTTTGCCTTCCAACTGCATATTCGTACGTAGTTTCATGTTTTCCACTTCTATCCAGTACAATCACCACTTGCCTTCCTACAGCTGGATAGCAGGGTTCGCCACTATACGCACCAACAGTGACTTTTCCGTCTGAGTTTACATGAACAGCTGATAGAACTAAACCCGTTACCTTATATCTAGAATTTGTCATTTCACCTGTTTTACCACAAATTCGCTTCAGTGTAACCAAAAGGAGATTATGAGAAGGCGTACATTTCAATTTCTTTTTTATAAATTATCGTAAAACTCCTTCCTCTTTTTTTAAGTTTAATTTTCTGTAGTACATCCGTACCATTAATCCACAATGTGTTTTCAGAACAGGATGCCATTAAAAATAACCCAGACATTTCGGTCTCAAATTGTTTGATAAATTTGATTTCACCCCTTAAAGAAACATTTTCTAATGTTACATGAACTAATCTGTCCAGGAAGAAATGTTGGAATATAATCAATCTTCGTGCAAGATGACACGACTGTTTCCTTCATGGATTGAACCAGTCCCAACCCATTCACAAATAATACTCTTTCAGCATTGTTAGATTGAATGAGATCATCAACTACTGAGTTTTGGTATTCTTGACTTAAAATGAGCATGGATACGTCGTTTTCTTCTTTTTTTATTGATTGATGAAGAGCTTCCCATCTTTCGATTATTTCAGATTTCAATTTATCTGTGTGCTTTTCAAGTTCATTTTTGAGTAGAAAATACTGAGTTTTGAATTTCTTCATTTTATTTTTCAGTGCTCTAGATTTTTATGTGTATCTACTGCTTCAATTATAGTCTAGTGTTGGCATGATTATTTGCTATGATTTCTGTATCCATTAGATTTCTTAGTTTTTTTTTTTGTTTTTTTTTTTGTTTTTTTTTTGTTTTGTTTTGTTTTGTTTTGTTTTGTTTTTTTTTAGTTTCCTTATAACAACTGATGTCTAAATTTTAATCATACTTTTTCCCTTTTCTTGTATTTGACACAGGGGGGGGGGGGGGGGGGGGGGGGCTTTTATAATATTTATATATTTGAAAGTAAAAGGTATATGTCTGGATTTAATCTATTTTTTTCACTCATTGTTGTTTGCTTGTAAAACATAAGCAGATTGAATTCAATTGAGGCTCAATATGAGTAACTAGTATACAGATCTATATGGTAAATATTTCATCCAAGAGTTGTTATTACAAACCTAGTTTGGTAGGTCACATTGGGGGGGGGGGTAAGGAGACGGGATAATAATAACGACATGATGAACATATCCGCTATTATCTGTGAAACTGATATTCCATATTATGTTTAAATGGTCAACCAAATCGAATCGTGATGGCATCCTTAAATTTACGAAGGAATGATTTCAACTTCGCCACTTATAACTCTTGGTTCAATAGCTTTCTTGTTAGTAGCAACCTCTGTCAAGGAAATCATGAAAGGAAATACAAGCCCTGGAATATCGTATCAATTGGGATATGTTCTCCGTATGCAGGCGCTGTTGGAATGTTGCTACACAGAAAAAAAGGTTTACAATTGGGAAGATAAATTCATCTTTTTGTCGTTTTTGTTTCGTTTTCAACCGAACCTCATTGTGAATTTCTAGATTAAGTCAAGATATGAGGCAGAATATGTCTAACTGTTGTATCCTTTACCTTAAGTTTGATGGGATAGATGCGTTTAATAAATCACAAAATTTGGAATTAATGTAAATAAACTCATCGTAGATACCAGGACTAAATTTTGTATATACGCCAGACGCACGTTTGGTCTACAAAAAACTCATCAGTGACTTTTTTTCGAATCCACAAAAGTTAAAAAGGCCAAATAAAGTACGAAGAGCATTGAGGACCAAAATTCCTAAATTGTTGCCAAATACAGCTAAGGTAATCTATGCCTGAGGTAGAAAAACCTTAGTATTTCAAAAAATTCTAAATTTTGTAAACAGTTAATTTATAAATATAACCATATCAATGATAATTCATGTCAACACAAAAAGTGCTGACTACTAGGCTGGTGATACCCTCGGGGAAATAAATCTCGACCAGCAGTGGCATCGACCCGGTGGTTGTAAATAAACTCATCATAGATAACAGGACTAAATTTTGTATAAACGCCAGACGCGCGTTTCGTCTACAAAATACCCATCAGTGACGCTCGAATTCAAAAAAGTTAAAAAGGCCAAATAATGTACGAAGTTGAAGAGCTTTGAGGACTAAAATTCCTAAAAATCACAAAATTTGGAATTAATGTAGTGAGAGAACATCATCTTTAGAACAAAAAGTAAAGTTAAAACTTACTGGTAACTTCTTTTCTTTTTTCCTACAAATTTCTTGTATGAAGTCAGCCTCGTGAGAAAAGAAGAATAGATCGGCAGGAAAAGTTACACAGACACAGTTGGTTCTCGTGAGAATGCCGATTGTAAGAAATATATTGTCAATCAAGAAATCAAGCATCTTCATGATCTTGAAAATATCCTTTTCAGATCTTATTTTGTTGGAATCGATGTGATTTTTTGCAAAGCAGAATTGATCTCTCCATAAGATACGATATTATTAAGTTGACTATTCTTTTTTTTTAAATGAAAAAAAAAACCAAACAAACACGCATTTTCTAATATTATTGCAAGATAAAAGAGTCTTACATTATATACTTTAAAATATCGTCGATCTTCCTTAAAAGGCACTGACATGGCAAATGAAAAACAATTCAAACGAGAAAATTAACGTTATAATTCATGAAACAAATAATGAAACAAACAAATAAACAAACAAATGATTTATTAGAGTCTCACCTCTTTAAAACATTTGATATAAGACACAATATAATATTAACAATTCATAAAAGAGCCACTCTAAAAAGAGTTATGAGAGACTGTAAAAACACAGATTAAAATACATTTATATTACATCTATAACATATATCAATATATCTAAGCATAAAACACCATACTATTAAAAACAATTATACAAAAGAAAACAAACAACATTATATACACTTATTACGAGTATAAAATACATTTTCTCTTAAAAAGTACTTCATGGCAGATTTTGGCTGTAAAATAACAAACTCTATCATCATGAAATATAATTAAAAACTTTTCTTCATTACTAAAACTACTTTCTATATTACATACACTGTTAATAAATATCGTTCGCAAATCTGCATATTCTGGGCTTTCTAATAAAACATGTTTTTCATCTTCAATTATATTCAAATCATTTTTTCTACAATTAAAACAAAACCTTTCATTTACATCTATACCTTCATATCCGCGAGTTTCAATTTTAATCGGAGCAATACCTGCTCTAAATTTAGCATATGCACTTCTATATTTACCGGGCATAGTAATACTTAAATATTTTTCTGTACAATAATTTGATTTAAATAACCTGTGAGTACGCAATTTACTGCTTTCATTAGCTAGCAAAATTAATTGCCAATTATTTTGGTACATAATAAATAGTTTGTTTTCAATATCTTTAATAACAGACTTGCTCAAAATATATTCAATATTACAATACTGATTAAGATCAAGTTCTTTAAACTGTGTATTCACTCTACAGTTCCAATTTTTTACTTTATTAAAACTGCTATTTTTACTCCAAAGAAAATTTTCTTATTAAGTCTACAATTAGACATCTTATAAAATCGTGACCATGTCCTAAATATGGAAACCCATTGAACGAAAAATAAATATGTTACACAGTAACAAACAACAACCACTGAATCATAGGTTCCTGACTTCGGATAGGCACAAACTGAATGTAGCGAAGTTCAACCTGTTTGAAGGCACCAACCCTTCCCTAACCTGTGACATTGGTGTGACCGTACAACATAAGAAAAACTATAAAAATCAGCTAAAAAGGCTTAACACATAAGATGATACAAATAGATATACATACATCTAACAAAAAAACCAGAGTGTCAGAACACTTATGCATACACACAAACAAAAACAAAATTTTACTAAGTACAGATATGAAAGTACTCGCAGTTATTGACAGCTATTTCAATGGCAATAACAACTAGAGAAAATGCAATCAAAACTAAACTGTCAATATCTGTCTATAATTGACGTAGTATATTTTTTAAATAGTTAAAGTTTTATCTACATTATCTAATAGGAGAACTGGCAAGGCCCTCTGTTTATTCATTACGATTATGTCCCTTTAAAATTTACATCCCAGCTCCTTTGTTCTAACTGGGGTGATCTGAGCCGGATCACCCCTACCAGATCACCCAGTTTAAGTTTCTTTGTTATGCATGCTTTCCTTTGTTCTGTAACATTTTGGCGGGAATGACAAATTCAGTATAAAACTTATAATTAATTATACGGAGAAGACTATCTATCAAAATTCACGTAGAAAAAATCCAGTGTATATGCTGGGGTTCGAACTCAAGACCTTTAGCATATCAAGCCACGACACATACCACTACACCAGGACGACTGGATACGAACTATCAGAAATTTAACATACTTAAAGGAAGCAAGATATTTTTATAACTGGGGCGAGTTGGCAGACATTTACTCAGTGGGGTTTAAACCCTTTTCGTTAAATAAATGAGTTGTCAGACTGATTGTTCAATTTGATTTTACACTTTTTTAAAGTTGGGCGAGTCGATTACAAGAGTGGGGCGATTTTTTCATAAAGTGGCGATATAGTGTGGGCCGATTGGCCAGTGGGGCGAGTTGACATTATTTGATATCTATTCATCGTGTTTGGGGGTCATAAAGGGTATACATCATATAGTAATATATAAAGTATATTATAATGGTTGTGTGGCGTTCTAAACTAGATTTTATGAATTGTAAATGATTTTTCGTCTATTCTTAATCAGCTGGGATGTAAAATAGTTATCCCATTCGGACTTGGTGTGTCAGTGTAAGATCACCCTCTGGCCTCCGGCCATCGGGATGATCTTACACTGACACACCGCGTCCTTATGGGATAACTATTAATTACATCTTACATCAAACTATTTTTTTATATACTAAGGTTTTTCTACCTCAGGAATAGATTAACTTAGCTGTATTTGGCAAAACTTTTAGGAATTTTTGGTCCTGAATTATTTTCAACTTCGTACTTTATTTGGCCTTTTTAACGTTTTTTTAATTCGAGCGTCATGCACTGATGAGTCTTTTGTAGACGAAACGTGCGTCTGGCGTAAATATAAAATTTCAATCCTGATATCTATGATGAATTTACTCATACAGTAAACAATATTTAAAAGATATGTATTTGCATGGTAAATAATTACATGAGATGTATGTTTCATTATGATACTTTATTCTGATTGGCTAACTGCACATCACGTGTTATTCCGTAAGCAATTGAATTGCTCAATAAAACTTTTCATTCATGATAACGCGTGGTCCCACAATAAAGTGCACAGGTGAATTAAATAAAACAATAAAATTCGTGTTTTCATGATCATTGCTAACAAAATGTAATTATAAGTATTGAATGCTTCTTTTTGTAACTTCATAGGGGTGTAAAAGCGTTGACCGTGCGCACATTTTTAGTATGAAGCGCTTCCGCGCTTCATACAAAATGTACTTCGGTCAACGTTTTTACACCCCAATGAAGTTACAAAAAGAAGCATTCAATTCTTAATTACAACAGGGTCAAACAATGTTTTTGCACTAATATCAAAAGAATCCATCTTCCCTCACATGAACTGTAATATAACTCACAAAATATCCACTTCGTATATTTTTGCATTATCATTACTGTCTTCGTATGTAAAACATCCTATATAAGTATGTTCAGATGTCATACAAAAAGAGATGGGATTAGATATTCCAATCTTATTTGTGTCATACCATGACATTAGATTTCCAGAACTGTTCAGATGAAAAAAAATGGCGTTGTCAAAGTTTGATACAATGATATTGTCAGATTGGGTAGTCATTACACACGCAGGTGTGAAAGAGCTTGGAACTGAGTCGGATTCAGAGTCTGAGTCGGATTCGGAGTCTGAGCTGTCTGATTCTGAGTCAAAATTTGATTCTGAGTCGCTCATTTCATTTGTGTTTACTTCTGACAAACCACTGAAGGTATTTAGAACATCACCATCTTCACTCAGTATTACCAGTCTACCTACCCAATCATTAGATAATGTGTCCACTACACAGATATTACTATTTTTTGTTCTTGTTATGCTAGTAATCAGCGTGAATAGAGGCTTGCCTTGTCTGTCATATTCATAAGTAGTTTCATGTTTCCCACTTCAATCCATTACTATCACAGCCCGTCTTCCCTCAGCTGGAAAGCTCATTTCCCCATTATAAGCACCAACAGTTACTTTTCCATCTGGATTTACATGAATAGCAGATAGCGATAGCTCTAAATCCTCTATTTTATACATAGAATCAGTCATTTCTCCTGTTTGATTATTGATCTGTTGTACCACAAATGATTCTTTTGCAATCAAAAGGAGATCTTTAGACTGTGTCAATGCCATACCATATATTTCAATGTCTTTTTGATCAGTTATCTTTAAACCCGTGCCCTCTATTTTAACTTTCTGTAGTTTGTTCGGGCCAGATATCCACAACACATCATCAGAACATGCTGTCATTGAAGAAACACAAGACATTTCAGTCTCAAATTGTTTGATACTTTTGAGATCATCCTTAGCAGAAACATTTTCCAATGTTCCTATGTTAATAGCAGATATTTGTCTTGGTAGAAATGTTGGAATTGAATCGAAGATCGTGCAAGATGGCATGTCTGTTTCCTCTATCACATTAATTGACCCCAAACCATCCCCAAAGACGCTTTCAGCATTCTCTGATTTGATGATTTCATCGACTTCTGAATTTTTGGATTTCATGCTCCTAATCAGTAGTGTCACTTCACATTCTTCTTTATTGATAGATTGATGAAGAGCCCTCCATCTTTTCACTATTTCAGATTTTAATTTATCTATGTGTTTATCAACATCTTTCTTCAATTCAGTTCTCTGCAATTCCATGTTCTTCATGGTATTTTTATATTTAAACTGTTCAGCTTTATTTACATACTTCAATTCTGCTTTTCTTTTCTTGAGTTCCTCTATTTTAGTACTAATATTCTTTTGATTAGTCTTCAATATATCAATATTGATATCATATCCCTCTCCAATAGGTACCAAACCATGACCATTATGGGTCTTAGAGATGCATAGCGGACATACTAAACAGTCACAGGTTTTACAAAACATCACACATGATTGCGTTGTATGATTTCTGCAACTCAAATTAGAAAAATCAATTTCTTCATAATGGAACCTCAATTCCTGAATTGGAATGACTTTATGATCCTTGGCAAATTTGACATGAATTTTCACTTTACATTTGTCACACAGGAGCATGTCACAGTCAAGGCACTTCCATTGTATTTTGGTTTCCTCCTCACATAGACTACAGGAAACTGGAACCTGTCCCCCGTCACAGGCCATACTGTAGTCATTCAACTTCAGAAATGTCTGCGGGATTTCACTTCCTTAATATATAAAATATATAATGTTGCAGTTTAAATATACATTTTAATAGGTATCCATAATATTAATGACTTATTGAAAATTTAAGTTCTTTAAACCTTTTCAATTTCTTACACATTTATAGATCATAGATGAAATACATTGATTGTATATACATGTAGATCAATTCAAAGCATATTACATTGCATTTTAACTCGTACATAAATTATATCTATAATTTTACACTTAACTGTTATAATTACAATGCCAAACACAATAACATATTTGATATATCTATGAATGTGCAATTAAATGAAATCCTCAACGTGAAGAAGATTTTGAATGAACAATTTTGCAATATAAAAATATTTCTTACAAGATTTGTTATCAATCATACTAAACTAAAGTTCACCAAATTCTATTAAGTTGTCATTACTCCAACAAATTAATGATATAGCAACCCAAAAACACTAAATACCAATGATAGAAAAATTAATATACAATATGTCAAGCTCTAAGGGTTTATTTGTTTATATATTCACTTGTTGGGTTCAGCTTTGTTTACAGACATGTATGACTTTAAAGTCATAAGAAACGAGTGACCGGTGAAAAATAATGTTCTTCCAATTCTTGAACCAATGCATACAAACATCATAAACTTAGTCTTCTGTGCATGAATTTATCATTTTTTTCGTGTAAATTTCGTATAATCGTCATTTTTTTCAATCGGTAAGTGTTGTCAAATATGGCAGGCAATTCAAGTTCGTGTTTTGAAGCCGAAGTTTAACGATTACCACCTGTTTGACAACAATCGACAAAAAATCAACAAAAAAGCATGGAAATTGAGCATGTGTTTAACATGTAAATTCAGATAATAGTCTATTTTCAGGACATCCATATGTATTGTGATCACCGGATCTTTACGATGGGTCACACTGAGGTCACTCTGCATACGGAAAATATGTCGGGGGAATTGCTTCCTGGAATTAAAATAAAGTAAACTTCTTCTAAATATGAATAAATTAAAGAATTTTCTTCAGAAAAAAGTATATATACATAAGTTTTATAATGAAAACTATCCATTGAGTTATAAAAAACATATGCATTATTTTTTTTGATTTGAGGTTTCTTATGACTTTAAAGCTTGGTGCGCTGTACTTCAGGGTCAGTGGTTGTAAGAATCGGGCAATATAGAAGAATATCAAATAGTTCGTCTCTATGTATGTTGGCATTTGTTTTTGTTGCAATTCAGTGTTCCTGTTGTTCCTTCGTTTTCCTCTTATAGTTGATGTGTATCCATCAGTGTCAGTTTGTAATGCGAATTTGTTTTCTCTCGATCGGTTTATGTCGTTTCAACACAAGTATACTATTGTTGCCTTTATTTTTTCAAAGCATGAAAGAAAGAAAACACCGCTAACCAAACCATCCTGTTGAAGTTATCGTCGTCCTGAGTCAGAAATTCTAGTTTTTTTTCATTTCTGGGTATCTGATTATTAGAGAAATCTAGATAACTTTTGGTTAGAATTATGGCAAATTTCAGAGTTAGTTCCCCTCACTGGTAATTTATAGTGCATTTAATCCAAATTATATTTTTTGATATCAAAACGTGCAGAATAGGAAAAGGAATTGACTGTTATATTCTTGCAACATCATACATTCTTAGCTTAAATTAATGTAAACTTCAGTGGATTTCTGTTTATGTTTTCTCAAGTGTCTGATTCTTAGAGAGAATTGTAATTTAAGGTGGTACCTAACACTACAGGGAGATAGCTCTGTAAAATCAGCTAAACGTTTTAATTACGTTGTGTTGTTAAGGGAATATTAAGCTTCTCAATGATCAAAATCAGTGTTTGTCAAACTGCTATATAACCAGTGTAATTTTTCTGATAAAATGGTTGGTTCAAAATTTTTGAAATTTTTATATTTTTGTAAAAGGGTCAAAGTAAATACTTTGTCAAAATTTTAAGAAAAAATTAAACGAGCCAAATTAATTTTAGTTAAAGTGTTGGGTACCACCTTAAACATATTCTCCATTTGGTACTCATTTACAAAATGGCACTGGCTATGATTACCCACAAAAACTAACAATAAGAAACTGATTTCTGAAATGTAGTTCGGGACAGGAACCCGATTTAAATGTAGGCAACAATAAAATATTGTGTTTCTGTAATTCTTCTTTAAGGTAGTTTAACATACAACTGCAGCCAATGCAACTCGACATATTGGTACACCATCATTTTGAATTTTGATTATGATGTGAACTTTTTTAAATATATGCAACTGAACAGTTTTTATACTATTTTCAGGGTACAATAAACAAAAGTAATACAAATGGAGCATGATGTCCCATTGGCACTTATTGTTATTTAAATAATGCATAGAGAAAAAAAAAAACTTATCGCAAAGTTTTATTTTCAAAACTGGTCGGCATCAATAATACATGGTTGCAAAATTTTATTCATTTTTTAATTGATTAAAAGAAAATCATTAGACAGACACAGCAGCAAATATATGTTACTGATTAAGAAATTTTGTATGGGATATCAAAAATAGTCCAAAAACTGTTTAAAAAGTTAATTAAATGAGTCAGTTGTGTTGCATCATATGTTTACACCATTTTGGCTGCTCGATCGATCCCAATTATTGACACATTAACATATTGCTAGTATGTCTGTATGGGTTGCTCACAAAATATTGTCAATAAAACGAAGTTGTAAACAACTGTTGTCATTCGAGTGAGTGGTTTAGCTAGCTAATAAACAAGATGACCCCATTATTTTCTTCGGAAAGAGCCCATATTAAAGTCATAAGAAACCTCAAATAAAAAAATAATAATTCATATTGTTTTTATAACTCAATGGATGGTTTTCATAATAAAACTTATGTACATATACTTTTTTCTGAAGAAAATTCTTTAATTTATTCATATTTAGAAGAAGTTTACTTTATTTTAATTGCTTGCTTCCAGGAAGCAATTCCCCCGACATATTTTCAGTATGCAAAGTGACCTCAGTGTGACCCATCTCGTAAAAATCCGGTGATCACAATACGCATAGATGTCCTTAAAATAAACTATTATCTAAATTTACATGTTAAACACGTGCTCAATTTCCATGCTTTTTTGTTGACAAACAGGTGACAATTGTTAAACTTCGGCTTCAAAATATGAACTTTAATTACCTGCCATATTTCCACAACACTGACTGATTGAAAAAAAAATTGACGATTACACGAAAAAAATGATAAATTCGTGCACAGAAGATCAAGTTTATGATGTTTGTATGCATTGGTTCAAGAATTGGAAGAACATTATTTTTCACCGGTCACTCGTTTCTTATGACTTTTAAGTCAGGAATATATTTCAATAGCTACCTTGATTGACAGAGTTTGATTATGTTTGTTTTTATGGACTTCTCCATTTCAAGTCTGGTGTTTTTGTTACACTTACCTAGGTTACAAGATTTTAAGGTTTCCAAGCACATTGATAAGATTATGTCTTTTGTGCTCTTAGTAGACTGTAGAAATTGTCCCAGTGTTGTCTGTCTTGATGTCAAAGTTATCATTATTTAACATTTATGGAGTGCTTATTCTCATAAAGACTGACTGGACTTATGATTACCGTACTAAAGGTTGTTTTTTCTCTTGAAATATATCATATATTTATCAAAATTGTTATGCATTCCATTTCAATTATGTCATATAAATGCTCATCTATCTTTACATATTCTTGATATGCTCTGGGTCTCTCTGTTTATATATGCCTTTGCAAATTTATAGTGTGTCTTTTGATGTTGTAATGCTACACTACTGTCTTTTGATTTTATACAGTTACACTCCTGTTTCAGGTTAGGGTGATGCTTGGTGCCTGTTAAAACGTTTATATCCGCTGCATTTTTATGCACCTGTCTCAAGTCATGAGCCTGTTGTCGTTTGTTGGTGTGGTTTTTAACATCTCTGGATTTTTATAAAGATTGAACAACTGTTGATCCTGTTTGTATGGTTTTACATTAGTCTTTTTTGGGTCCTTTATAACTTGCTATTAAATACGAGTCAACACTCCATTTCTCATTGGGACCCATACCAGATTTTTTTTATTTATATTTAACTTATATAAAAACATTCAAATGATTGCCAATGAGATTAACTTCCTTGAAATCCAAAGATGTAAACAATTAAAGGTTATTATATGGCCTTTAACAAATATGAAAACCCAATGAATAGTAAGCTGTAAAAGGCTACAGGATGAAATAGTTTGTAACCATTCAAAAGAGAAACCTAGCAGAAAGAACATTGGCATGTTTGAAGTAAAATATAACCACGCAGGGACAAGGACTCTTCCAAAGCATTTGCATTCATTTTGTTCATATTTATCAAAGTACAGATCAAAACACATTTCATTAAAAAAAGACAAAAACTTCAGAAAATGTTTTAATTTGTTTGTAAATAGACATACCAAATAAATATTAATTGGTAAAACTTTCTGAAATCACATTTACTCTCTATAATAATATCCATTACATATATATGTGTATAAAAAGTATACTGTTTTTATACTACAACATGAATTTCCATGTTATAAAAATATTTCAAATCCACTAACATACAACACAGACACACCATACCAATGACGGGATAGCTAGCACAAGTTGCGAGAAATTAAAAATTCTACCCCCCTCCCCGTTATTTAGATAAACTTTTAAAAAATTAAAATGTATTACATGTAAAAGCAAAAGTTAAAAGATTGAGTTACTTAAAACAAAGCAAAAAACTTTTAAAAAATCAAGTGACCACCATAAATCTATTATTTATATATATCTATATAAAGAGCACAAATGTTAAAACAAAGATTTCAAAATATTAAAAAAAAAGATACACATAAAACTATGGTTTCTGAAAAGGCCATCATGGGCAACCAGAAAACTGGGTAATATCATAAGAAAAGTACAACACATGTACAATATATATGATATGTATTTATGACTGAAAACTTTTGATTTAAATTTAAGGTTTCTTTTTATATTGACTTTAATATAGGTTGTCAGTAACATCCACATTTTATTAACTAGAACTTGTTTTAGAAATTATTTGAAGTAGAAAAACATGCTATCGATTTGGGTTATCTTCCCTTTGACCAGTATATCATGACATTTTATTACCTTTAAAAAAAATTGTTTACTTTATTGATCATAAATGAATGTATTATTGGACATAACTAAAAAATATTTTTTACTTTTAAACATGTTATAATATTAAACTTTGTTGCAGTGTTATAACATACTTAAAATCAGCATTCATTTTTTGTAACACTATCTGTACAGGTATTCCATAAAAGGTTTACACTAAAAAGCTTTTAGAAAAATTAAAAAATTACATACACATTCAGATATGTGTGTAAATTACATACAATTTAAAACAAGTTGTACAGACGTATTATGTTAAATCCTCTATTTGCCACTCAAGTTTGAGTTTGCAAAAAGGTGATCTATTGAAGTGAATATTCATACTTTTAACCACAAAGAAAATTTGACATATTAATTTAATATTAGAGTAAACACAAATTTTGCCCTGATTAAAAAAGGGAGTTGGAATTTTTATCTTCACAGAGATAGAAAAACATCATATAACTCAGTTAAAGTAAATATTTTTAACTTCTGTATAATCCAATATAAAATACCCAAATGAGCTAAAATAATCTATATGGAATTTTAGATTTTCTTATTCAAGATTTCATGCTCATTCTATACAAAAACTGCAAATAAGAATTAAAAAAAAATAACCCGAATTAGATATGAAATTGCATTGTTTCTGGAAGCGTAAACTGACTAGACATTCTTATTCATTATAACCTACTTATAAATTTATTTATAGATGAAGCCCAAGAGATTTTTTTAGCAAGTTATTAAAGAGGAACAAATATATACATGTATATATATCATATGGAGAGTGCACTATTCTATTTTGAGAATTAACTATAACGTCTCAATTTCTACTTATTTATTCATTTAGACACTTGTACTCTTACTAATATGGTCTTTAACTGGTAGCTTTAATGATAATTTTAACAATATACTCAGGAATTTATTATAAATATTAACTATAAAAAAAAAATCATATCCAATCCCAAATATAGCACTTTCATAGCCCATAAACTGTAGATATTAATTTTACTTTATAATGGTCTCTCATACTCTTTACGTGAATTATATTCTGTTTATTATTTCTCCAAAAATATACATACAAATTAATACATAAATAATTTCTATGAATTTAATCAGCACTATATTTTCAAATAAAATTATTTCTTCAACATAATATTCCAAGAAGTTAAAAAAAATCATAATTTATATATAATACAAAATATATCTAGAAGAAAGAATAAAAACATCTGATAGCCAACAACATCTTAACTAACAACAAAAAATCTAGAATAAAATCATTTTTAAATATCTGTTGGCCTGACAACCAACATGTATTGTGGATTCATTAGGCCAAATAAAAATATATGTGTGGTTCCAGTTACCCTACCGTCCCTACTTTTTCGGCTTAAAATTAGCCTACCCTAAAGATGTTATTGTCATTTTTCATTAAGCACTGTTAAAGTCGGAATGACAAAATAAAAAAAATCCCTACCTACCTACCCTAACTTTTTTTCAGATGTAACTGGAACCACACATACTTTTTTATTTGGCCTTAGTATTAATGAGATACCAATTTTTGTGGATTTTGTTTGTATAGGTTAACCACAAATGAGATTTTCAACCTATAACTTGGGCCAATTTTTCAGCTGGCTTATATGCAAAGTTGCAAACTTTGGCCAAAACAAGAAATCAAATATTTATTAATAATTTATAATTAATAATCCACAAAAATTGGTACCTACAAAAAATGAATCTACAAAATATCATTGTACATGTTCAACTCCTTTGTCCAAAAATGTGAATACCATTATTTATTGGTTTTTTTTTGTGGATTTGTTAAGAGGACTGTAATTTTTGAAATTTTGCACGCATTTGGTCTAAGCACACCGTAATCGTCCTTTGGTTTTCGTTGTCTACGAATATAGTCCCTAGTATAAACAGCGTATAACTTGCATGTTTTATTTGATATACTTTCCCAATTTATTATTAACCAACTAAGTGCATTATTGCCAAAAATGACTGGTTATTAAAAATAACATATTTCCTGTAATGGCCCTGTTTTTTCCTGTAATGGCCCTGTTTTTCTGTAATGGCCCTGTTTTTCTGTAATGGCCCTGTTATTTCTGTAATGGCCCTGTTTTTCTGTAATGGCCCTGTATTAATGCCCAGCTTGTCTGTATTAAGCCCAGTTAGGGTTTTTAATAAAGTTAATAAAATTAAACTGTAAAGAGTATAATACCTTTTTGTATTTTATTTAATTTAGTAACCAGCAACAAACATTAAAGAACCATATAAAGGGATCACTGTTCATCCTGTTTTTCAACACATAACTTCTTTCAACTTAATATTTTGGATATTTGGTATATTTAAAGCTTGATCATGGTGAAGTACAAATTATTTTTTTTCAAACTAAACTGTCATTAAAAGAGTAAGAGAGTTCATCAAATTGGCAGCAACACACACTTTTTTCAGTTGGTTAATAAATGTATTAAGAAATGGGTGTTTTTATAATGGCCCTGTTATATGTCCTTGGTCAGTAATAATGGCCTCGAATGTCTGTAATGGCCCTCGGCGTTGCCTCGGGCCATTACAGACTTCCTCGACCATTATTACAGACCTTGGACATGTAAGAGGGCCATTATAAAAATACCCATTCATTAATACTATATTTCTTGATATTAAATGCATGAAATATTAATCAGGGGGATGTAATTACATGTTAAAAAAATTTGGGTGCTGAATTTTTATGTTAAGTAGTGATTTGGTCCAGTTCAAAAAGGTCAAATTTTATCACATCTGAAGCTGTCAAACTGAATTTTAAACCCCCTTTACACAGAATTGTCAATATTTTGAGTTAGAGCTGGTAGAAGATTCTATAATTTTGATATTATTTGTCTCACTGGTAGTACACTACACTGTAAAAATCTTTTTGAGATGGAGCAGGTGTGATTTTTTTAATTTGAATTTATTGTCTAAAAGAAATGCACTACGAAATAACTGTGTTCTCGGGCCATTAATATTGTGGGTGCTATTCAATGGATAAAAATGTCAAATTATCTATTACAATTTCAGGAAAAGCTGCATTTTTAATATTTCTGAGTAACTTGAGTTGTCAGTAATTTCAATTTCTAAAGGTAGCTTTGTAAAGGGAGATAATTTTGCCACCATGGGTCAGTGTAACAGTATAAAAATGATTTTATGTCTAAAAAAATACTTAACACACTCATAAATAATTTATAATTTACAATAGAATTTATGTACAGCAAATTTCATTTACAAATTTGATTCTTTTTACAATTAATAAGAATTAAAGCACAAAATCACAGATTATCAGCATTAATAGAAAGAGAAGAAAAAAATATAATTAAATTACATGAGAATCCCTGAGCTAAATGCTACACAATAAAAATGGTTAAAAATATGTGAATATAAAATTGAAAAGTTTGTAAATTTACTGAAATAAAATACTTTTAAAAAGAATGATGATTTTTTAAAACCAACCACATGTGGTTAATTTTCAAGGTGTACTAATTGCTATTTTTATGAATTTAAAAAAAGGGAATATCATCCAGGTTAAAAAAAACAAAAAACATTTGAAATTGATGAAATTCATAATATCATGACAAATTTTAAAAAATGTTAGGACTACGAGACAATAAGATTGAATGTGAATTGCATTTATAAAAATGTTAAAAAGTTTTCAAAAAAAAAATCGAGCTAAAAGGGATAGACCTAAAACAAATATCATGCACTGTTTGTTCAATCTTATAATTTTCTGTATAATTAAAAAATCAATCCTTGTAGCACATTTCATTTTAAACATCAATTTTCCTTACAGCTAGTTTCCCAATGCATGTAAAGCAAAACTTTGGTTGGCTTGCTTGCTTTGTTTGTAAAATTGTTTGTACAAGATTTGTAAATAAGATTGACATCTTTAAACAATATATATATAGGCATAGTTTAACCTGTAGTTATAATATTTGAATTTAATTGGGTGTTATCCTAATGATTGTACATTATAAAAACAAAGCAAGCAAGCTAACTAAAGTCTTGCTCTACATGCTTTAGGAAATTAGCTGTAACAATTCTGTTTCTCAAAACAAAGTATATAAAAATAACAAAAACTATAACAAAACAAAAAAAGCCCTATAATCTAACAAAAGATAACTATGAAAAAATCCCAATAAGATTTATATTTACTAAATAAATCAACTCAACTTAATGAATATACATATCATTTCTGATAAAATTAAAAGTTTACAATTTTGATACTAAACCTGTCTAGCCCATCATATGTTTAAATACCCATGAGTGGACACAGCTTCATTTTGTGTGGTCTCTCATTTCATGTCAAACTTTTGCCTTAAAGATTAAAAAAAGTGATAAAATAATCAAGAGAACTGTATACAAAAAAAAAAAGAAATTATCCAGTAAATCCCCCCTCCCCCCATTATTTCTTGAAGACAAAGGTCCTTGTTAATAAATTATCAATAATATTATAAAGTGAATGCAAGCAATTATACATCAGCTGCGATTGTCATTTATACAACAAAAAATTATGGATGAAAATAGCCCTGAATCTTTAACAGAATGAGATCATATTTTATATCCAACGTTGATACGGACCAGTAACCATTGGTTGAGGTTTTACCCAACGTGTGACCACGGACTCAGTTGTCATGGTTTCTGACCTAGCTGTTGTCGTGTCCCACATATATTTGTATTGAGCTGCACTTGTTTTCATAATATCAAACTTCTCCTCTTCCTCCTTTTTAGATTTTTTCTTCTTTCCAGGACCTTTCATAACCTTTTCTAGTACCGAGTCTGGTATTTTTTCACCGGTTCCATTCATTAAATCTTTAAGTCTTTTTTGTCGCACTCTTTCGCATTTTTTTTGATACATGAACATACCGTGATGTTTGTAATTCATATTTTTATGCTGATAAAAAACCAGGCTGATTCTAGTCGGAGAATGACGATTCGGTTGTTTGAGTCCTGTTGTTGCATGCAGTTCGTGTTTAGCAACCTCAAATAGAACAGAACCATGACCTAATGCTATTGCAACACCCCCAACATTTTGATCCCTAAATGCATTTTCGTTATACTCAATTTCACATTTTAAAATATTTTGGTCTATATCAGCATCAACATTTACAGAATTCGTCTGCATTGGATTAAATGGATTCTGGACAGATTCTGATATGCAATTTTTCGTGTAGTCGTTCTGACCTGTTCTTTGGCCATTTTGAACATTATTATTCACTGATGAATCAACAAGATGATAAGGTTGAGAATTCTGAGGTAGATCTTGTAATGAAAAATTGTTACTAAATTCGTTTGTTCTCATACTAACAGCCTCCGATAAAAGATGAAGAGGTGACTCAAAGGCTGCATTTTGTTTCAACTCGTAATTTCTACTACTTGTATCAGAATTTTGGAATGAATTGTCTTTCCCAGAGTACGGATTGATAAATGGCTGTTGTTTATTTGAAAGATCTACAGGCAGAGTACTATGCTGCCCATCAACATCTGAGGTATTTTGTTCACTAGCACCGTTTTTATATCCTGATGCATTCTGAATTTCATTCACAATACCAGTAAAATTGGTACACATTTTTTCAGTATCTCCATTGGCAATTGGACCTGAAAGTCCATGAGCATTTATTTGATTTTTAACACTTTGTTCATCCTGATAATTTTTATTTTCAAATGAATTGCATTGTGGGAGTTGAAATTGATGAGATGGATTATGAAACGTGTTGTCTGCTGCCTTTTCTTGAGATTTGGAAATGGAAGATGTCTGAATATTTTTTATATCATGATGGTTTTCCTGATTATGTGAATTCAAATATGGTGATTGGATCTGAGGAGATATTCCATTCAAATCTAAAGATGGCTGCCTATTTTCAGAAGTTTGATTTAAATCTTTAGATTTTTTAATAAGGCTCTGTGCCTTCATGTTCATGGAAGCCATAAAATCAGCAGGTGGAAATGATCCATATGAATAAAAATAATTCCAAAATGAATCGTAAGTATCAGCAAATCCTGGTTGTGAAGCATTGTTCATTAATTCCTCATAACTGGTTTTTGAGCTTAAGCTTTTGCTATTTTTTTTGGTCTTTGGTGGTGAAGTCTTTTGAGGTGTTCCTGAATTTGACCCATGTTTTTCACCATTATAGTATAAATCTGATGAGATATTTGAATCCTGAGTAGATTCTACCACTTTTCTTTTTGGTGTGGCAGGGGAAGAATTGTTCTTATTAACACTTCCCTTTTTACGACCCGGACTGCCTTTCTTCCCTTCCTTTTTCTTTTTCCGTGAAGGTGTAAGTGGAGTGTTTCTTATCCTAGCCTCCATTTGATAATAATTTAGAATTTCTAGCGCACCAGTTTTTACTTTCTCATACTGTGCATCAGCACTTCCATTTTCATCGGACATATCCATAACATATAATGGTAAAACATGGAGTTGTTCATCCTCTGCTTTGTCAAGTCCTCTATGTTTTGTTAAAGTCACTACCTGTTTAAAAATATAAATATGAAAATATAAAAAAAAAATAAAATCATAACTTATTTACTAACAGGACTGAAGCACATTTTTATATCTTTCATGATTTCTCTTTACAGTTATTTTACATTTGGCATGCTTGTGGCTTTTATAGCTTACTATATGGGATACAAGTTTTGCTCATTCTGAAAACTGTACAGTAGCCTGTTATTGTTTATACATCTATTTGGGTACTTCATTTAGGTCTGGTGGATAGTTAAATATCTTTATGGCAATCATACTACTGGCACATCTCCTTATTTGTATATTAATTGACTCGTCAATAAGCCAATCAACTGAGAATGAGAAAAAAACAACTTCAAAAACTGAGAAGCTGTGTTCTGTATAGTTGAATAACCTTCAGAGTGTAGGGCCAAAATTAAAAATATTTTGGTTTGCCCAAACCCTACCCAAAGGTTGAGACAGTGGGTAGGTAGGTAGGCATTTTCTTTTTTTTATTTCAAAAAGAGAAATTGAAGTATCGGGTGCTTATTAGTCTTCATGCCTATCTGATTAAAAAAAAACTTCTTCAAATCAGGATAATAAAAGAATTTGAGTAGGCAGCTTTTTTCTGGGTAGGTAGCGTTTGGGCAAACAAACCTATTCTTTTTTATGGCCTAGTTTACTTTGTATCTTTGTAGAAGTGGCTGTAATATTAATGTCATAAAAGGAGATTTGATATCTTCTTTTTTTATTTAGTATTTGTAAGGATTCTTAGTCATAATTATGGCAATTTCTCGTGATCCTCTTTAAGAGTTGATTTTGCTCATAAAAAGTAAATAAAAGTAATCTGTATCAATAAAAAATCTGTGTATAATAAAGAAATTGAAATGGACAAAATCAGGTCTAAAATAGTCAAAATAATTTTTAAACAGAATAGAATTCATCTCTGTAATAACCAGGTGAGCTGTAAACTTACCACTGTACTGCCATTGTTCATGTTATGAAGATCCTTATGAGCATGTGCACAGAAATCAATACAGGATGTCACACCAGAAAATGGCCGACCTTCCTGAAACCCTAGTCTACAGTCCATTGCTTTGTCTTCAAATGCAACCTACAAAACAAACAAGTAAAATTATTTTATGATAAGATATGATCAAATATTAGAAATTGAAAATTTGTCTTGTCTAGGTCAACAAAGTCTACTTGAAAATATCTCCACTAACCAGCTAATTTTCACCAAATCATGATATTCTGTGTGAACAGCAGCAGCAAATACTGTGGATTCATTTGTTTTCGTTTGTACCAATTTTCAAGGTTTGAGGAAAACTTGCATATCTATGGATATTTAATTTTGTGGTTTCTGAAAAGTCTGCATACATTCCTTTAGAATTTTTTTAATTCATTGAACATTTAAATTCATGGTTCCCCTGTACACATGAAATCCATGAAAAATGGTATCCAAAGAATATTTATGAATCCACAATATTAGAAATTGAAAATTTGTCTTATCTAGGTCAAAGACTACTTGACATTACATTACCCCACTATTCAGCTTATTTTTCCCTAATCATGTTGTTATGTGTGAACAGACACAGCAAATTCGGAGAAGGGCAATATATTTTTTCTTCTTATGGAAATCATGCTGATCCAGTAAGCTTACTTATTATTACTAATATATCATTACAATTCTTGCATGTCATCATAAAGTTAAAAGTGAACATTTAAGGAAAAAGTACCAGTGAAAATCATTACTATGGATCATTATTATTCGTTGGATACCAATTTTCGTGGGTCTCGTAAATACTAGTGAAACACAAATTCAAATGTTTTCAATAGGCTTTGTATACAGAGTTCAGACATGTGACAGAGTTGTCAAGTCACAATTGGAGATTTGGAAATTTTCAGCTGGAGTTTGTGCCTCATAACTGGAGATTTTTTATCGACATTTTTATCGACGTACACAATGGTTTTTTGGTGTTTAAACTGCATATTTTCCTTTTTTGTTAATGATTCTATAACTCCATAGCAATTTTTACTTGATAGAAATAGAAGATAAGGGGTTTTTAAATATTTATTTATTATATATAAAGTTCAAGATAAAGTGATCAGCCATCATATATAGTTGGTAAAAAGTATCTCTGCTTAAGCTACATTCTCAATTTTAGTACCACTAACTGAACAGTGGTGTTGAATTGATAGAGTTGTGTGCTTTCTGGTGGGTTTGCTGTCTCCATCTGTTTGGTCAAGTCATTAGGGTCACCATAGTCAGCTTTGCAACAAGTGTAGTAGGCATACATATCATATTTGAGATCATTAAGACATTTGTCTTGAGGTTAAGTAATATAACTGTTCAATGGTTTTAACAGCATCACAAAAAAGTCGTTGTTTATACAACTTTAATTAATCCCTTGTCAGTATTTCACTTTTAATCATCCAGGCATGTGTCTTAAACTTGCTAGTTGATCACCAGGTAATTGCCAATACTCTTTTATTGCTGTATATATACAGTCTAATTCTTAACACCTTCATAGATAACTCGAGGCTATTTACCTTTTGACATCAAAACAGTTAAAGGAAACTTCAGTTTTTCTCGGACTTTTCCGATATCAATTTCAAGTTTCTCAGACTTTTTCTCTGTCAGTATCAATTTTGTAAACAAAAATTTCTACTGAAAATTTTTCGAGGTTGACATTTTCAACCAGGTGCTCCGCAGGGCGCAGCTTTATACGACCGCAGAGGTCGAACCCTGAACAGTTGGGGCAAGTATGGACAAAACATTCAAGCGTGATACAGCTCTGAATTTGGATTGTGATCAAATTTTTGACATTACATGTTTTTTTTTACACAAAACAAATGTCAAGATTTTACAAATCAATTAAAGATTTCTTCTTCAAACTTATTTAAATCTAAAATTAAATAGTTGACACAGCATAGGTTTCTGACACAGAATGAATGTGGTCTAATGAACTTAAAATTTTTTTTTTGCCTTTAAGCAATTCACTATGCTGTTGAATATTAATCCTCTCAAAAAAATGTTTGAAGAAATTTCTTTTTATTTATGAAATCTGAAATGAGAAAAATTTAACCCCCCCCCCCCCCCCATTTTTTTTTCACATCCCCGTTTCCCTTTTTCCAAAACTGATATCAATTCAAATTTCTAATGGAGTTTGCAACAATAACTACTCTTTTAAATACATCATAAAATATTAAATATTAAAATGTAAAGTAAAGTGCTTGTTATCACTGAATGGTAAAGATTGGTTGGTAGTAAAAGTGAATATACATTGTTTATTGTATAAAACAATAAAAAAAACTTCATCAGCAACATTCTATATTGGCAAATTTCCAATGAAGTTATTTACATAAAGTTATTGGCAAATAAAAATAGAAAATGACATCATAGTCATGTCTGGCAAATGTCAAACATACCTTATCTAAAAACATTTTAGATAAGATAAGGAAAAAAAGCTTCTTCAGCAACATTTTATACTGGCAAATTTCCAATGAAGTTATTTACATAAAGTTATTGGCAAATAAAAATAGAAATAAAAATAGAAAATGACATCATAGTCATGTCTGGCAAATTTCCAACATATATTATCAACTACTATTCTATACAAAGAAAGATAACTCCAATTGAAAATTAATTGCTATTGCACAATATTGTGCAATTAGATATTTCTTGCTATTGTGCAATACTGTGCAATTGAAAATTTCTTGCTATTGCACAATACTTGATATGGAATCCTGATTTGGACCAACTTGAAAACTGGGCCCATAATCAAAAATCAAAGTACATGTTTAGATAAAGCATATCAAATAAGCCCAAGAATTTAATTTTTGTTAAAATCAAACTTAGTTTAATTTTGGACCCTTTGGACCTTAATGTAGACCAATTTGAAAACTGGACCAAAAATTAAGAATCTACATACACAGTTAGATTTGGCATATCAAAGAACCCATTTATTCAATTTTTGATGAAATCAAACAAAGTTTAATTTTGGACCCCCATTTGGACCAACTTGAAAACTAGGCCAATAATTAAAAATCTAAGTACATTTTTAAATTCAGCATATCAAAGAACCCCAAGGATTCAATTTTTGTTAAAATCAAACTAAGTTTAATTTTGGACCCTTTGGACCTTAATGTAGACCAATTTGAAAATGGGACCAAAAATTAAGAATCTACATACATAGTTAGATTCTGCATATCAAAGAACCCCAATTATTCAATTTTTGATGAAATCACACAAAGTTCAATTTTGGACCCTTTGGGCCCCTTATTCCTAAACTGTTGGGACCAAAACTCCCAAAATCAAACCCAACCTTCCTTTTATGGTCATAAACCTTGTGTTTAAATTTCATAGATTTCTATTTACTTATACTAAAGTTATGGTGCAAAAACCAAGAATAATGCTTATTTGGGCCCCTTTTGGCCCCTAATTCATAAACTGTTAGGACCAAAACTCCAAAAATCAATCCCAACCTTCCTTTGGTGGTCATAAACCTTGTGTTTAAATTTCATTGATTTCTATTTACTTATACTAAAGTTATTGTGCGAAAACCAAGAATAATGCTTATTTGGGCCCTTTTTTGGCCCTTAATTCCTAAACTGTTGGAACCAAAACTCCCAAAATCAATCCCAACCGTCCTTTTGTGGTCATAAACCTTGTGTCAAAATTTCATAGATTTCTATTCACTTAAACTAAAGTTATAGTGCGAAAACCAAGAAAATGCTTATTTGGGCCCTTTTTGGCCCCTAATTCCTAAAATGTTGGGACCAAAACTCCCAAAATCAATCCCAACCTTCCTTTTGTGGTTATAAACCTTGTGTTAAAATTTCATTGATTTCTATTCACTTTTACTAAAGTTAGAGTGCGAAAACTAAAAGTATTCGGACGACGACGACGCCGACGACGACGACGCCAACGTGATAGCAATATACGACCAAAAAATTAAAATTTTTGCGGTCGTATAAAAAGCGGAAGATTTCAAATTTTAACGGGAGAGCGGAAGAGGGTCTTAAAAGCAGGAGATTTTGACTCCCGCCGGAAGAATCACATGTATGAGAGTTTGGCAAAACCATGAAATCAAATATCCACGAATATGAGTTTTCAGCAATCCATGAAAATAAATGAATCCACAGTATATTACTCCTTCAGCTTATAAGTATCTGGATATAACAAAAACAGAAATATTTCTGGTGTACATGGCTACTATAACAGAAAAATTTCTAATATTGCTATGTTATTAGGCAGAATTGAACTTGTGTATGACCATTATCCAAAAGATCATACCAATTAACTGTGAACAGCCATAGCCGGGAATTACATATTTGAAGGTTTTCTTTGATGTTTTTGTATTATATTATCAGTCATATTGTTTTTTTTTAGGTTTTTTATATTTATTTGTATTCAACTTGATATGGCCTTCATAACGCCTCCATATGCCATACATTGCAAAAATCCTACATTAAAAACTTAAGATATATTCATTACAATACACATATGGTTTTACCTGATTTTGATAAGCATCTGGAGCAATTTGTTTATACAGTGGAGCTACATCAGTGGCAAGTTTTTGAAGACTAGACTCTAATTCTTCTTCCTGAAATGTGAAAGAAAACTAAGATGTAACATTTATGAATAAGCTGCTTTGAAGTTAATTGAAATCCAAACTTTCAAGTCAGGAGACTTTTGTTCAGTGGTTGTCTTTACTTGGTGTGGTTCAAAGATGTTTATCTTTTCTTATTTTTTTTAATAGATATTGGTTTTCCTGTGTGAAATGATTTACACAAGTTATAGCTATCTATTCGTTGTGAGCCAAGGCTCCATGCTGAAGGCAATATTTTGACCCATAATTGTATACTTTTGATACATTGTGAATTGGATTTAGATTTGTCTCATTGTCAATCACACCAAATCTTGTCTATTTTGAGGCCATTCACATATATTTCTTAAAGGAAATATATTAAACTATGTAAACCATAAACAGAAATATTTTCAGTAGATCATCTTCACACTTATAAAATGAATAATTATTCAGCATGTAAAATTAGGCCTTCTTTTAAATTTCTGTAAATGCTGGCTTGAAGATATTCTTCAACTTAAGGCATCCCTGCTATGTACTATTCTTAGCAAAAACAATTTTTAAAGATTTTTAAAAACCAGAATGAAACTAAAAATGATCTGAGGCCACGGTTTTTTAATTTGTTGGTTTACGGATTTTCCCCATGAAAAAGTCGGGTCGGTCGGTCGGGGAAAAAAAAGAAAAAAAATCATCTTTGAAGACAAAAAAATATGCAAAATCAATATATATTTCACCTTTCTAGCAATATGTTTGTTATGCTATTTTATCATCATTTTAGTTCGATGAAATATTATTGCTCAGCTGTTATAAACTACGCATGACATTGTCTAGTAATTTCTCGAGAGTAATTTACAGTAAAAAAAAAGGGGATGCACGGACAAAGACGAAATTAAATCATCATTTCAGAAACAAGAAAAATAGATTCGCGTAGCTCTTAATCAATTCCAGAAAACTTGGTAAATGCACGAAAACTGATAAAGAAAAAATGCATAAACGTCGTACGAAAATAAGTTTCAACACACGTGTCAAAAACCTAATAGAATCGTCCACGGGAAAAACGATATCGGGTTATAATCTGTTGCATTCCCGTTTTTTTATCCAAATGAACGATATTTTTTTTTATTACCTATAAAAACAAGAAAATTCCTAATGATTTGTTAATATTCAGTTCTTTAATTTGATGCCTTCACCCTGTCCACATTTGGACAAGTCTATTTCTATGAGATGATGCATCTTACGGACTGATGACAAATAAGGTAAACGAACTTATTGTGTAATTGGTTTTAAACACAAGTTTCGTTCCGCAAAATTATTTGCGCAAACGACATTTCAAGGTCAGTTATAATTGATTTGTCTATATTTAGAAACGTAAACTGGAAGGTTTTTTTTCACACCAGAAAGTGTTGTCAATTTTGTTAGTGATTAATGCATTTCATTTCAGGAAAAAAATATTTTAATTATTTTTCAGGGATAATGCATTTGTTAAGGTCGGCGGGAATAAAAAAGCGTGAAAAGTGAATTTTATTTTTATTCTGGAAATCAGCAAAATCGGGTCGGCGGATCCGTAAACCAATAAATTAAAAAATCCTGGCCTGACTACAAAAAACTTTGAAATAAAAATAAACAGTAGAATTCAATCTCTTCTGTTTATAATTCCAAAAGGACAAATAAAATAAACAGCTGTGCCATGAGCGCATGATACACCCTTCTCTTTTAAAAGATGAATGTTCAATAACTTATAAATGTCAAATCAAAAATTCATTAAAAACTAGGGAGGTTATCTTAATAGATATAAACCAGTCATCAAAGTTGATGAAGATTGCTGAAAGCACTATTATGATATTTTGTTCGAAAACTGAAAAATCACCACTTTTTATGAATAAAATCCTATAACTAAAAAAACATAAAAACTTAAATTTATAAAAATGGAAAGGGAGCTTATGTCAATAGAAATAAACAATTAACTAGAGTTTCATGAAAATTGCTGAAAGAATTCTTGAGTTATTGTGCGAAAAACTGGAAATTCCATCCTTTTTAATGAATAAAACCTCATAACTGGGAAATGTAAATCTGAAATTTATAAAAAAAACTAAAGGGAGCTCACGTCAATAGATATAAACACTTCCCCAAAGTTTCATGCAAATTGGTTAAAATGTTTTTGAGTTATTGTCCAACATGTTGATTACGGACAGACAGACAGACAGACCAATGTACGGATGGACAATGGAAAAATATCATAATACTTCCTGTAAAAGGTGTATAATTTAACAGAAGAATATCCTATCTACTACAAATGTATAAAAACTCACCTTAGTAACCTCTTTTAACTTGAACTTTCTTGCAGTTTGACTTCTGGCAAATTTACAACCATTGAAGTACATGCTCCATGAACAACCAAATGAAAATGAGGCTCCTCTCTTTCCTAAATTGATTCCCTGGCAGGCACAAGTTTTCCTGTAAATAAATAATTTTCAAATGAGACAATAATGAAAATTAAAGATAATAAAGAAAATGAATTATAACTTATATTAAGATTTTCTGTTTTTAATTTTTGTATAGAATTACTGCACCTATAATGTATTGTAGTTCTAATGTCATGGAACACATTTCACCAAATCTTACTTCATTATTCTGACACCTAGTGAACAAAAGAAAATTTGAAAGATAGTAGGAAAGCAGATATTGTCAAATTTAAGTATTCTAAAACAGTCATATATATGAGCCAAGGATCCATGTGTTGAAGACCATACTTAGACCAATAATGGTTTACTTTTACAAATTGTGACTTGGAAGAAGCGCTGTCTCATTAGCACTCATACCACATCTTCTTATATCTACATATTTCACATCAGGACCTGTCAAATATTTTTTAATCAGTGATGAATAGATATCAAACATAAACTCCCCACTTTAATATAATTCAGAGAAATAATTGAGAATTTATTTATTTTTTACTCTTTCGACTAGACTCTTCATGACAAAATCCCCTGAGGCATTAGTATACTGTCATCACCAGTAAAATTCTAACCTTTCATTTGTTCCACATCTCCTTTCAGTTTCAAATCCGTGTGCAGCGAGTGTACTTCTGAGATAATCGTACATATCAGCGGCAGTGTTGTTTTCTATCCCTTCCCACGCCACTAACACAACTATAATCCACGCAGTATCACAGAAGTGGCCTGGTCTCTGTTTAATAACACACAGGTATTTCTCTTCCTCGTTAGATCTTCTGATTATCTGTAAAAAAAAAAAAACAATTCAACATTGTTTGAAGTTTGGAAATAAATACAATGAAACCCGTTTAAACCCAACCTCTGGGGACTTAAAATTTTGTTTGGTTTCATCAGGTTCAAACACATAAAATTTGATACGACAGTGCTTAAGAATATGTTTGGTTTATACAGATTTTTGGTTGAGCCAGGTTTCACTGTCGTAATTTTTTTCACGAGAATCTCACAAGATTTTCATTTTGTAAACTTAATTGAGGTCACATCTGTCTTCTTATTATAAATCTACAATTTTCTGCATTTTGCCAAAAAATTAAGCAGAAATGAAATTTTTTCAATAATCTTATTTCCCAAAATATTTGTAATTGGTTTTCAAAATTTTTAACTTGCAATATAATTAATTTTTTGGTAGCAGTTACCTAAACCCCTATCATTGATCTTGCATTTTTGTTCATTGTCCATCCATTGCAATTAAAATGGTCACAAAATTTTCTAAAGGCTTCATACAAACTTTTCATATACACCATTTTATTCTTCAGAAAATGCCTGTACCAAGTCAGGAATATGACAGTTGTTGGCCATTAGTTTGATGTATTTGAGCTTTTGAGTTCGCCATTTATTTAGGGACTTTCAGTTTTTAATTTTCATTGGAGTTCAGTATTTGTGTGATTTTACTTTTCAATAATAGAAGATAAGAGTTCATAAGCTGTAAATTCAGAAATAATGCCATGCTTTTGTGAATGTGAAAAACTGCTACAGTTTTAGTTTACAATATTAAAAGTTCTACTTCATAATTTCAATTGTGATTTTCCTTCATAAAATTTCAGAATTCAAATTTAATCTGATTTTGCATTTATTTCAGAGGACAGGGCTTAGCAATAATATATAAACACATACATTTCTGAATTAACAGTTAATAAAATAATTTTCTGATGCAACTTTAAACACAAAATCAGCATGAATTTATTATGCTCCACAAATATTAATTCATGTTAATACAATGTCTAAAAAAAATATTTAAAGAGTGACTGTAATATTTTTTCTTTCTCTGGCGCACACTGAATAACGCGCTGAGTTATTTGAAAGTAAATGCACATCTTTTACGTTATTTCAAGTAGACAGAAAAAATATTTCAGCCATTCCTTATATTTTAATTATATTTAAATTCCCTTTTTAAGCCTGGGTAAATCATGGAAAAACATTGATAGTGTCAAGGTCATATGACAAAATTATGTCTATGAGCTGATAGACAAAACACTGTTAACCAATCAGAAGACTTGTAACATCCAAAATTAAATTATAAGAAGATAATAAAGCTATTTACATATCTTATAACTGATACTAACCCATTTAGCAATCGGACATCCTTGTGAACTCTTTCCTTCTTTACCAGTATATCTTATCTTTTCAATCCGTATAGCTTTACCTGTCATTCCAGTCCTGGAAGAAAAATAAAATTCAATTTAATATGTTTAAAAAAATTAAAAGTTTATTATAATAATAATAGAATACTCATACTAAAGTTTTTGTTAAATGCTAATCACAGTTGCCAAGTTGGCATAACAAATTTCATTCTCATTTTCAAAATATTTTTAGCAATACAATGTAATAATGTAATAAGATGTCAGATCTGAAACAATTAAGAGATTGGAATAGTAATTTTAATATGCTTGTGTATAAGTTTTTTTAAACCTGCATTTTTTATTATATTAATGAGAAGAAATCAAATAGATCAGTTCGTGTTGCTTAGTCTTTATGTTGTGTATTGTATACTGTTGTTTTTCTGTTTTTCTGTTTGTCTTTTTCATTTTTTAACAATGCATTGTCAGTTTATTTTTTATCTATGTGTTTGAATGTCCTTCTGGTATCTTTGGCGTTTCTTTAATTGAAATTTGTATCAATCAGCAATACAATCTGCCTTCATCTGTCACATTTTTTTTCTTTCGTAAAATTACGAGTCTTTCTTTCAGTTTAAAAAAAATGCATAATTATAAACAATGAAAAATTACATTCAAATTGACATTAAAAAATTATATTTGTATTATGTGCGTTTTTTAAATTAAAATTTATTTATTTTTGACTGTAATTTTGTTTCTTTTGAGTGAGCATAAGTATGTAAATTAGCAATCTTAACCCTTCAGTGACATATCATAATCTGAAGAATGTTTTAATTTCAAACATGTGCATGACCTGCGGGTACTCAGAATTTTAATGGAAAACATATTATGTCATAAAACATCAATAAAAACATCCCCCAAATACAACTTCACCCTAACTGCACCAAATGAACAATAGCAGCAGACACAACAGACATTTCAAGGTCGTTTTTAAAGTACAAAAACATTAAACTTTTAAAGGTCAAGGAAAACCGTCACTTCTGGTTTTGTAAAAATGACAAGTGACACATTTTATAAAGGCTGAGTAACTAACATCACAGGCCCGTCATTATTTTAGAAAGTAATTGTATGTTTATGTAACACACGGTTTACAAATTAATAGTATACAGATTACTGGAGAAAAATTCAAAAACATTTAGCATAATTGTAAAAAAATTCAATCATTACTTCTGAATTCTCACAAAATTTTCCTTGAAAAAAAATAAACTTTCAAAATTTTTGTCTAATACATGTACATATTTATATATTGGGATACAATCATGAAATCAATGTGCACATAAATGGCTCTAAAAACATACTTAACATGTTAATTTTTCTTTTTATACCCTCACATTCTCAAACTTTGAAAAATTACATTCTTATGCATAGTAAGAAAATGAACACTTGTTTTCAGAATATTTGGGAGCCTACATGGACCACATCAATTCTAAATATAAATTAACTTCTACCATATGAAGGAATTCATACAGCTTGTTCCGTTTATTTCTGATTTTAAAATTCTTGACATTTCTAACCCAATTGGATTATAACCAACCTTTTCTCCAGCAGTTCTCTAATGGCGTGTACACTTCTTGCAGCCCCTAGATGTGTATAGTAAGGCCCCTCTACTTCTTCTGTTGGGGTATCTAACAATGAAACATTTCATTTTGTTATTTCTATGGATTCTTTAAATATCTGCTTTATATATTACTTTAAATTCAGAAATTATTGCGTGCATTTAATATTGCGATTTTGTCATTTTAGACTAAAATACAATTTCAAATTTTTGCGATATTGAGAAAAATCCTTTTTAATTCATATAACAATTTCAAAATGCAAGTTTAATTATTTTGATTATAACCCTGTTGCATTTTTCGTAATAATAAAAACATAGTAATAATTTCTGAATTTACAGTATATTATATTGCATTTATATGTACAACAATACATGAATATTTTTTCAATATTTTTCATAAGACTATATATGGGGAAAGTTTTGGACTGTAAGGTGCCCGAACCAAAAATGTTCTTTAAATGTTTTCAGATAGGCTGGTAAATTTAGAGTAGAAGGAAGGCAGCTCAGACATTAGAAACAAAACTGTAAAAAGGGCCAGAATTAAACAAATTTATTGACAACTATGGTCATGGGTGCTTTAACAGTCATCATTAACAAGATTTAAAAATTCATATATGTTTACAATATTAAGTATTTAAACATAAACCTTCAAATCCTGGTTTATAAAACCCCTTGAAGGTAGATTAACAGATAACTTACATTCTGTTTTATTCATAACAATATTTTTACATATTTATTTATACAAAGTGCTGAGTTGACTAAATCGCTAAGAGTACACATAAACTTCAAACTTTTTTGTTTACCTCTTGTTCTATATAATGTGATTACGAGATGATGCGTCTTTATTATGCGCCAACATGTAATCTATTTGACCTTTTACAATGTCCTTAAGAAGGTACAATTCATTTAACAGATAGTCAATTTGTCAGGTGAACTTTTTGCCTACCGGCTATAACTGTTTTTGTACAAAATTGTCAAATTAGTTTTTTAAATAATGTAAAAAGACAATTTCTGACCTTCTGAAGTACAAATGTACATGCATGTCATATTTTTAGAAGCTCAATAAATCACTGTAATGTTAAACAACAATTTAATGTAAAAATAAAAGACAATTTAAAGCTGTATTTGCTTTGTCATGTTTATAGCAATTATTCTTGTGTTTATACTGGTTTTTTTTAATAATGATTATCGTAAATTTAGAAATTATTGCTATGTTTTTATAAATGTGATAAATGTGAAGGTATCAAATTTATAGAATGAATATAAATGGGAGATTAATGATTGTGATTGCAGGAAAAGCTGCATACAGATATATGCATCAGATATCAGAATGAGAGTTCTCTTTTATTGCAATACTCACACAAAAACGTAAACCGTGAATTGAAATGTTCAACAGAGTTTAAATTTTCTATTAGCTTGTATGCAGATTTTACAGCGGCGGATCAGCCATTTTAAAAAGGGGGAGTTCCTAGTCCAGCACAAAGGGGGGTTCCAACTACATGTCCCCATTCAAATGCATTGATCGTCCAAAAAAAAGGGGGGGTTCCAACCCCCGTAACCCCCCCTCTGGATCCTCGCCTGTTTTAGCAAAACCATGAAATCAAATATCTGCAATAATCAGTTTTTTTTCTCTATCCACGAAAATTGGTATTCTTAAAAAATAAATGAATCCAGTTTATTGCACCAGTGTCTCAGATCCCCTGAATTAAATCACCTAGTCCTAAGTTCCAAACCACTTTTTAGAACTAAGTTCCAACCCTTTTAAGTAAATTAGTCCCAATCTCTCTTTGAAAATTGGTCCCAACCCCTTTTAAGAATATTAGTCCCAGTCCCTTTTAAGAAAAATAGTCAGAAACCTATTTTTGAAACTTACATCCAGGACCTCTACATCCACATTGCGGCATTTCAATCTTTGTGTTGTTTTGCAGACGTGTTGTTATATCATCATCATCTTCCTCATCAGAAGCCCCAGTGATCTTCGTCTTTATCTTCTGAACTTGATCGGCTACCCAGGCCAACTGGTCCAAACCGGATTCTGGAATACTTTCACCTGGTTTCATATCAAGTAAATGATCACCTTCACTTCCAACAGATTTAGGAATTGAATTTTTAAATAGATTTTCTTTTTCATCATCTGAATTTTCAAAATCTAATAATAAAGATAAATCTTCCAATTTTTCATCCATTTCATCATTCTCAAAACTCCTATCGGGAAATGAACTTGAAAGATTCTTTTCCAGTCTAGAAATAGCACTAACTGAGCTTCTTGCACTATCGGGCACTTTGAAAATTTCATCCGCTGTTTTTTCAGAGACTTTTAAATTAGAATCACTGTTAATAACTGGAGTAATTGGATAATCCAAATAATTAGCACTTGTATTGGTTGATGACACTGAATATACACTAGATGTAGATACCACAGAGCTTTCATGTTTGGTTCCAAAATTTGAATTCGTAGAATAAGGAAGAAAATTACTAAAGTTTCCCATTGTATAATTATTCATAAAATTATTACTCAAGTTATTTTTTCCTTCTGTTAAAACTGGCATGTTTTCAAATCCATTGCTCTTATTTTCTGGACTGATATTGTCTGGAATTATTCGGAAATCTTTAACCATAGAACTAGAATTTTCTGACAATGCACTATTACTATCTGACTTGTATGTCACTTGTGTTGTTACATTTGTTTCTTTTTCTTTATTTTGAAAATTTGGAAAACTTGAACTTTTGAACAAAGAACTAAATGTTGGGAGTACTGCTGAACTTTGAGACATGGGTTGAAAAGTATTAATACTGGGAATTGCATTCTTATCAATATTTGCACTGGAAGAAATCATGTAATTATTGGGAATAGCATTCTTTTCAATAATTGCACTAGATGAAATTGCGTCAGTTTTCATGTCTGAATAATCATCATCAAATTCATACAAGCTACTGGCATTTTTAGATCCACTGTCAGAATATTTGTTGGACATGGAATTATCTGTTACTTTACTGACCACAGGAGCTTTTGCACTAAAATCCAAAGATATATTTTTGTTATCACTTATCAATTCTGGTAAATCACTTACAGAATTTCTTTTGGATTTTTCTTCACAAAGCGGAGAATAACGCTGTCCAAGTTTCTCACAATTATTGCAACAAGGATTTTCAGCAAAATTGAAACTATCATTATTGACAGTAGAATGAGAGTTATCTTTTCCTGAATTAGAGTTATCATTTCCTGGATTTAATAACTGTTCATGAGCATTTAAAAAATCTGCATCCATTGAGACATCTGTAGTTAATGGATCAATTCCTGACTTTTTACCTTGCTTCATTTCTTTTGCCGCAGAATTTAAAATTTCTTGAACACGGCTTTGAATATTGTTAAGTGCCATAGAGTTAGCTTGCAATGACTTTTTAATATCCATTGATAAAATCTTGCTCTTACTCTTAGTTTGTCCATCACAAACATTTTTATCCATATTTATAGTTTGATCTTCTTTTTTACTCAATTTTTCACCAGATTTTTTTATTCTCTTCACTTTCTTGCTATTCACATCTTTTGATGAGGATTTTCTTTTTAATTTTTGACCAGGTTGGCCCCCTATTGCATTCTCTGCATACATTTTTTGGTGAGCCATCAAAGCCTTCATCATGTGCGGATCACTATAGTAATTTGGAAGTAAGGGATTCGGCAAGTAAGGATAATGGCCATTTGGCATTTCTCCCTGTTTTTGAGGAGTTCTATTTTCCTGAGATGGTGATTTTAATTCCGATTGTAAATTCAGTTTTTGCTTTTTCTTTACTTCCTTGTTTGGAAATGGTGGGGAATCCATGAGAAAGAGAGATTGTGGGTTTGTTGATAGTTTATCACTGTTGTGGAAAGTTTCATGGCTAGTCGTGTTTATTTCTAAATGTGTTTGATAATTCACGTTAGAAGGTAAGGCTTCATTACCATTCAGCTTGACACCTCCAAAATTACCTGTTCTTTTTATATGTGATGGATGATATTGATCTGTGCTGTAATCCATTGGATAATGAACAGAAGGCTTTTGTTTTTGTTTACTAAAATCCACTGGAGACTGATTTAGGTTTGACTGACTAAAATCCAGTGGAAGTTGCTGCCCATTACTAATGTTTTGATTAGGTGATAGCAACGGTTCCTGATATTTTTGTTGTTGCCCTTTGTGTAAGTTTTGATAAGGTGATAGCAAGGGTTCCTGGTGTCTTTGTTGTTGCCCTTTACCAGAGTCTTGATAAGGAGATAACATGGGTTCCTGGTGTCTTTGTTGCTGCCCTTTACTGAAATCTTGATTAGGTGATAGCAAGGGTTCCTGATATCTTTGTTGTTGCCCTTTTTGGAAGTCTTGATAAGGAGATAACATGGGTTCCTGATGTCTATGTTGTTGCCCTTTACCAGAGTCTTGATTAGGAGGTAACATGGGTTCCTGTTTTTTAATGCGCTGCCCATTACCAAAGTCTTGATAAGGAGATAACATAGGTTCCTGTTTTTTAATGCGCTGCCCATTACAAAAGTTTTGATTAGGTGATAAAATGTGTTCCTGTTTTTTAAGTTGCTGCCCTTTACCAGAGTCTTGATTGGGAGATAGCATGGGTTCCCATTTTCTTTGTTGCTGCCCTTTACCAGAGTCTTGATTAGGTGAAAACATGAGTTCCTGGTTTCTATGGAAAGGATGACTATAGTGATTTTGAGCAGTGTTAATGTTATCTATAGATGGTTTCCAATGGACAGTGGTTTCATGATGAGGCGGTTGAGTCTCATTTTTTGGAAGCTGATTTTGTGAATTATCTATCGTATCTTGTGAATTGTTCAGACTTTGTTGGGTGTTACTGGCTGATTTTTGTGCTAATAAATGTTGAGGTGATTTTAATGATTCTTTCGCATGTGCATTTTTAACTTGTTTTTTGCTACTTTCTTTACCAGTATCTGGGTGGTCATACAAACCATACCCTGAATACGGAAGATATGGATTCTGGAATAAAGCACTATTGCCGCCATAACCACCCATTTTCTGATAAGCATTGACTGATTTATGCATTAATTCTAACTGTTGCTGCCATAATGTATTGATGTGAGATTCTGATCCAGCTGCCGATAATCCATTAGGCATAACGGGCAATCCAACTGAGGGTAATCCATTTGGCATCACAGGCAACCCAACTGAAGCTAGTCCATTAGACATCATAGGTAAACCAGCATAGGATAGCCCATTAGACATGGCAGGTAAACCAGCATAGGCTAGTCCATTTGACATCATAGGTAATCCAGCAGAGGATAGTCCATTTGACATGGCAGGTAATGTTCTGTGTTTACTCTGTAAATAAAAAAAAAATACAAGTTCAATTTTTCTTTCTTAAAATATAAATAATTCAAAATGCTTTTTCCTTTCTTGAAGTACATCAAAAACCCTTCAATGTTTACTTAAGATTAGCACTTTTTATTGGTGAAAGAAGCCAGAGTGTCCAGAAGGAACTAATACCTTCAGCGGGAAAAATGTCAACTAAACGGTAGTCAACTAAGATTGAAATGTGCAGGGTTCTAACTGACAACCTCAGTGTTGATAGGCTGGTAATATATTAGGTTAACTACTTAAACCACTCAGCCTACCAGGCCTCAATATATTAACTACTTAGACTACTAGTATTCAGCCACCCCCAGGCCTCCTTGTGTATGTTAGGAAAACAATATTCACAGTTCATGTATTACTGTTTGAAAAGTAAAAGATCAATTGGGTTATTGTATGAACATTGCCGACTATGCGGTATCAGCTTTGCTCATTGTTGAATGCCGTACGGTGACCTATAGTTGTTGTCTTGTTTCATTTCGGTCTTTTGTGGATAGTTGTCTCATTGGCAATCATACCACATCTTCTTTTTTATATTGATGAATATTGTTCCTAGTAGTGTTCTTATATAATCTTGTGAGTGCAATATATATTTAATAAGGGATAATATCTACCAATATTCACCCAATAACTTTTGTATAGCATAATTAAAAGATTATAAACATACTTTTGTCACTAATGTAGGCACTAGTTTTCTTTGTGCTAGTGCAATGTGATATATTATTGCAAGCAAATTTGTTGTTAGGGTCTGAACGAAATATGTTGTTGCTATACAATAAATGCATTAATAAACATTACTGCAAGATAAAACCATATTTTTTTAAATTGATAACTTGCTACTTGAAACAGTTTATCATGTCATCCCATATAAACCAACTACTTAAAAATTTGAAATGGGACTGTCATTTAAAATTACCGAAAAATACACAAGATAACATTTTCTTAAATCAATATTGACCCATAAATTGTAAAATATCAAGAAGCTTAAATGACGAATAACAATTAGATCATATCTGCAATCAGAACTAATTTCTCCATACCCCTGTACTCCCTCCCCAAAGGTTAAACGGAAGTCAAGATCATTACAGATTCACTCCACAAACCTATTCATGTATTACAGATTTAGATAATGATAGAAGAAACCACAAAAAGAGATAAATAGATCCATTGATACAAACTAAATCCTTTTACCTTCGACTATTGTATACTTCATTGATTGAAATCTGACAATAATGTTAATTTAAGATGAGAACCAAATTCTATGGTATAAAAATTAGGCCAAAAAATACCATCAGGTTTAAAGAATTGACCCAGATTTGTCTGAAAATCAGAACACATACCAGGATCTTTTTCTTGTGTAATATTTTTTCAAAAAATATAGACAGATTAAGATAAAGTACTGTCAGAGTTGAACTGTGCCTTAATCTGTTTTAAGATGCAATCTTCAGTTTGATTATTAAGATTAACTTGTTATTTCTAAAACTAAAAAAAAAAGCATTAAAATATAATCATTATTTTCCTTAATTTGATTGTACTATCAGACCGAACATATGTTCCTTATTTTTTTCTAAATTATTTTTTTTTCATTTTAGAAAATACGAGTAAGACTGAGACGTGTGTCAATGAATACAACGATTGGAAATCACCATCCTATTTTTAGAAACAGTAGAAAAATCGGCTACTTAAGAGCTTTCAATAATGCACAATTATCCGTTGCTTCTTTTAATGGTTGTATTTCAAGACCGCACCTATGTTTTTAATTTATTTTGGAAGATTTTGATAAATATCAGAAATAAACCAATGACGCTTAGCAATAAATATATATATCGATTTGACATTACCATTCTATTTTTAGTAACTATTACACGAAAAAAGGACAACTTATAAGTTTCGATATGTTTCGCCTTCTGTTACTTTTTTGGTGAGCAAATGAATGATAATGATTTTATTATCTCATCACATTAAGTAAATTTCTAAAGTAATGAGGGTTAATGAACACCAACATCATGTATTGGACCTGATAATATAAGAACAGATGGGCAATAGACAGCACAATACACCCTAATCACCCTGGGTTTTTTTAATCATTAAAATGAAAACGTTTTTTTTATTTATTCTGTCATTTTTTCTTTCAAGAAAGGAAGAGGAAGGCAAGACTTTCCTTTTTCCTTCCTCAATTCCTTTGATTTTTCTATTAAAGTATCAGGAAACAAATCACTTTTAAAAAAACATTTGTGAGAAAGATATATTTTCATATCAATTTGTATATGATCAAGAAAACTAAAAATCAACTTCCTTTCCATTTATATACATGAAAAAAATATGATAACTACATAAATGTGTCAAAGATTAGAATAAAACGATATTTTCTGATACACATTGCATGTATTATCATGCCCCACTTAAAAGTACATATCTTTTAAAAACATTTAATCTATAAACCGGAAAACATTTCCTTTTTGAGTCATTCTTATACAATTTTAATACTATCAGATGAATTATGAAGATTGAACCAAAAGTCTGTGACCATAATACATAAATTTTATACTTTTAACATGTTTAATCCGCAAATTCAGACATTTGATAAGTTATGCAAAATCGTAACAAATAAAATACTAGTAAATTGCACTATGTTGAATAACTACCATTTCCAATAATTTAATATCCAACCCACCTGAAATTTACAACTAATGTAAATTTAAGCATGAAGATTACACTGTTATCTAGTCCTAACAAAGAAATCAAACAATTTTTTCAATATTTTCATATTTCCCTATTCTATGTGACATATTTATCCATTTATAAAAATAAAATCAATACACAAACACATAATTACAAATGCCCAGGCTGTTTAGAAACCCACCATAACTTATTGACGAATTCCAGAACTACTCATGTGTAACTAAGCATTATCCAACACTAAATATAAAATCCAAAAATAAGGTCATTATTGGAAATATAAGAATCAATAGTCTTTTCTGTTGTTCAATGTCAATGAACAACCTGGTTCATTTTTACCTGACCACAAATAAACTAAACTACTAAAGCAGAAAAAAAGGTTATTCTTAATATAAAACAGTTATCTAATATCGTGTTATGCATCACTGATTTACTAAGTATCTTTCATTCAGTATATATAGTTTAAATCTTTTTATATAAATGCCCTTTATAAGTATTTAAAGTTGTAACAGAAGTTCTAGCCTTTTAAATTTCTTATGAATTAAATAATAAATTCTAAAAAGTTTGTCCCGTCAAGTTTTGGTAAAAGAAACAAAGCAGTCAGGAAATCCAAGCAATTTAAACAAAAAAAGCAGTCAAGAAATTGAAACAAATATATATTATATAAATAAGAAGATGTGGTATGAGTGGCAATGAGACAACTAGCAAACCATTCAACCTTCAACAATGAGAAAGACACAAACCTTATAGAATGCTACTATAAAAGGCCCAGACAAGAAAAATATGAAACAATTCATTTGAGAAAACTTAAAAGGCTTTGGAACCCCCCCCCCTTTTTTTGGACAATCAATGCATTTGAATGGGAGCATATAGTTGGAACCCCCCTTTACTCTGGGTTGGGAACCCCCTCTTTTTAAAATGGCTGGATCTGCCCCTGGCTTGAGATTTACATATAGAATGTGGATAGGTTTAAAAAAAAAATGAGTACTCAACCCTATTTGGTCCACAGTTTAGATAATATTAAAGACAGAAAAGTAGAAGCTACTTGACTGATTAAATGCTACTGAACAGCACAGGTTAATATTACAAAAAGAAAACACCTAGAAATGACTGAGTTGAATGATTCAGAATCAAAACGGAAAAAAAAGCTGCAATACAGCTAAAAATTCATTGCCAAGGTCACAAACACATAACTCTGTTAATTGATTATAAGTTACGCTATTTACAAGAGTTCTTATACCACCAGTTTGACTTCACTTTATTATTGAAACAATTCCTTGCATATTTCACACCAAATTGTATTTATAGATTCCTTGAAAATGCTTGGCAAATTGTGAATTAAAAAGTTCATTACTTCAGTTCCAATTTGAAACTGAAGTCATTAAAAAGGTATCAAATATTATTTGACTACAATTCAGGCAATGAATGGTTTCTGAGGAAAGTATTTATACTTTAGGCAGATAAAATATTGCAGAAACTACATTCTAGTAGTCAAAAAAATATTTATTTTCCTCTTCATATCGCTTCTCGGAAACAGTACATTACTGACTGACTGACCAATTTAAACTACTGTAGGTCTAGGCTATCAGTTTAATCTACTATATTATTATCTTGGCTGCCAAAGTTAAGTTGACAAATATAATGATAACTGGTTTCTCAATTAAAACCAATACTCATGAAAAACTTCTAAATATTTTAAGCACATTCCGAATATTACACAGCACTTTGTCAAGGAGCCATGCAGTTATGTACAAAAAGTCACAGAGTAAAAAGTTATGGAAAAACAATAAAATGCAGACAGATATATTTGATCATACAATGTAAATAGGTCAATATGTAAACAGGTGATAAAACGCATAGCTAAAAGAAGTGGAGCAGACATTTACATTTCACACTTGACCTCTATGTTGGGTACCTTGTTATAAAAGCTGTATCAATTTACCAAAAATAGACCCAGTCATAACAGTCCCGAATTGCAGACACCCAAATAAAATACTTGAAAAAATTAAATATGCAGGTTCTTTTTCATCTATATGTAAATTGGTACGTTCGTATAAAGGAATGAAGGAAGCTGTCCTCCTCTTTTTATTGTTCTCTATTACATAATCCTCCAAGTAATGTGTCTGTCTCGATAGATGCACCTCGGCAACATGATATTTTTTCAAATTAAAAAGTGACGATTTTTCTCATAGGTGTCAATTTAAGAGAGCGTTTAACCTTGGAAAGCTATAATTTTTTTTCATATAACCTTAGGAAATACAAGCTGAAGAAAACATATATTCACATGTATGAAAGCTGAATATGTTATGTTTTCGAATAAAAGTATAAAAAACTTTGTCATCTTTTGATCTGTTCAAAATTAAAGAGCTTACAAGCATGACAATACAACAGTCTTAAAAGACAAAGGAAAGACCCAGAAGTAGCTTTTTTTTCTTCTAACTCTGGATCATATTTCATTCATCCAACATTTAAGTCTTTATATCTATTTTCAGAATGCAGAAAATCATGTTTTCTTCTAATAGAATATTTTCCAAAATAAGTAAAACACTGAATCCTGTCATCTTATACTGTAAATTCAGAAATTATTGCAAATTTTTACTCGGACCATTTCTATATCAAATAGTTGTTAGAATAAAGCAGTGAAATAAAAAAAAAAAATATACTCTTGTCATTCAATTCAAGAGATTCACTTTTGTAATAAGAAAAGGCTGGAAAAATAGAGAATTAGTCATTCAATTCAAGAGATTCACTTTTGTAATAAGAAAAGGCTGGAAAAATAGAGAATAGAAAATTATCAGGAATAATAGTGAATAGATAGTTGGCGGGAACAGCACTACCAAGAACAGATAGTTAACAGGAACAATATAAAGTATGACAGATGCCGTATAGTGGGTAATTTTCGCGGGTTTAAAATTTCGAGATTTTTATTATATAAGGTATACCAATATTTTGGTGGTTATTATTTTGGCAGATTCAAAACTTTTATCAATACCTTTGCAGATACACTTTTAATTTGGTGGAATTTATTTTGGCGATTTTGATCTAGCAGCGAAAATATGCGAAAATTTACACCCCTAGAAAATATCCCACTATACGGTAGCTTGCGGGAACAACACTACAAAGAAGAGAGTAAACAGGAACAATATTAAGTAAACTCATCATAGATACCAGGACTAAATTTTGTATATATGCCAGACACAAGTTTCGTCTACAAAAGACTCATCAGTGACGCTCGAAGCCAAAAAAGTTTAAAAGTCCAAATAAAGTATGAAGTTGAAGAGCAATGAGGACCAAAATTCCTAAAAGTTTAGCCAAATACAGCTAAGGCAATCTATGCCTGAGGTAGAAAAGCCTTAGTATTTCAAAAATTTCAAAATTTTGTAAACAGTTAATTTATAAATATAACCATATCTTAAGTAAGACAGATTATCTAGAGGGAACAACACTACCACGAAGAGAGTAAACAGGAACAATATTAAGTAAGACAGATTATCTTGAGGGAACAACACTACCAAGAAGAGAGTAAACAGGAACAATATTAAGTAAGACAGATTATCTTGAGGGAACAACACTACCACGAAGAGAGTAAACAGGAACAATATTAAGTAAGGCAGATTATCTTGAGGGAACAACACTACCAAGAAGAGAGTAAACAGGAACAATATTAAGTAAGACAGATTATCTTGAGGGAACAACACTACCAAGAAGAGAGTAAACAGGAACAATATTAAGTAAGACAGATTATCTTGAGGGAACAACACTACCAAGAAGAGAGTAAACAGGAACAATATTAAGTAAGACAGATTATCTTGAGGGAACAACACTACCAAGAAGAGAGTAAACAGGAACAATATTAAGTAAGACAGATTATCTTGAGGGAACAACACTACCAAGAAGAGAGTAAACAGGAACAATATTAAGTAAGACAGATTATCTTGAGGGAACAACACTACCACGAAGAGAGTAAACAGGAACAATATTAAGTAAGACAGATTATCTTGAGGGAACATCACTACCAAGAACAGATAGTAAGCAAGAACACAACTTGAACAACATATAGTTAGCAGGAACACCAGAGAACAGCTAATGATCAGGAACACTACTTAGAACAAGAACAAAAATGGTGACTTGTATAATTAGTTCTAAGCATAGTTTTATTAATCAATAAACTTTGGTTTGGTTTTCAAACTTGTCCAAATAATTATGTTCTCTAGGTGTCAGAGAAAAAATCAAATTGCCTCATAATTATTTGTACTAGTTTTCCAACAAAAAAGGCTTATCATGTACTTGCGTCCATCTGTTCATTAGTTGTTTGTTTCCATTATAAACTAACATTTGTGTTTCTGGACATCTTAATCTTTAAACTAAACATAAACACAGAATTGCATTATTTGAGTGACAAAAAATTATATTTCTTGAAAAAACCTTTCCACTGTAGACAAGAGACAAAAAGTGATTAACAAAAAGGACAAACCAGTACAAGTTCAAGGTCAAAACATTATAAGGTCAAGGTTAAACAGTGCAAGGTCAAGTTGTTATCATAGTTGATGTACAATATTGAAAATTTAGAATATACTGTGACTCCATTATTATTCATGGCGTACCAATATTCCATGATTTCATAGATAATGATCAACCAAACATTATATTATATTTATTTATTATTTATAGCGAAGCAACAATTTCTTAAAGGATTGAATGCAAAATCCAGCACAGAATCAAGTACAATTAATGTATCAATGAAAATATATTTTTCCTCAATCCAGAAAAAAATGGTATCTGTGTGGCGAAAATAAATTAATTTACATAATTAATGAGTTTTTTCCTATGCTTCTATTTATATCATACAATCCATAAGATATGCAAATGCCAGGTAATTACTATTAACAATATCATAATCATAAGCGGTAATCAATCATAAAACCTTTCACAGTCCATTTAAAATGAAAAGGAAGGGACATCAATATTCATAATTTGAAAAGAATCCATTAGCAATTACAGATGTGTCTTAGATCAATGAAACCTGTTAATGTCATTTTTTACAAATAAATCTATACATCTGCAAGTTGCCATAGCAACTAACAAGTTCATACTAGGAAGTCCTGGTTATTGATTGAAAGAAACTAATGATTATATTGTGTGTGTTTGTAATATTAGAATTCAATTTAATATTTTAGCTGAAAGCAAACACATGCTTCTTAATTTACAATATTTTTAATTCTGTTTCATTACCTTTTTATAACAGACAATTTCACAAATGTTTTATTTTCTGCCATGTTTTCATTACAGTGTAAATTAAAAAATTTTACTGTTAATTTGAAATTATAAACTTAATTAGCACCCTAATCAATTGGATTATCAAAAAACAGTTTTTATAGAAATTTCCCTGAAACTGTAGAATACAAATAAGCTTTATCAGCATAACCACATTTTACTATTTATAGATTTAATCAATTTGGAAATTCCCTAAACCTCTTGATACTTGTTTATACACGTGACACCCACCAACAAATAGAATGGTCACGTGACAAATACATACTTCTCAAATCAACCAATAAAATAAACGATTAGTGTGTTAGAAATTGCAGCTAGCGCAAACTTATAACCAATAAATAACATAATATTTGAATAAATATTTTATCCGTTTTTTGTTTTTTCATCGTATTTTGTAACAGTTTAGTCGTCGTTTCGAGGTGATAGTTTTGTCAGATAACTAAATTTTTAAGACGACTTCAAAAATCGCTTACACAAATTCAGTCAATCAAACACCACCTCAATCATTAGCTATGGACAAATTTTTTTTTCCATTTTTAATGTTACTCAAAAGTTTCCTGAAGTGGATACCTTGGAATGGAAGGTTGTCAATTAATTCAAACTTTTGCAATACTTAATAATACCTATTTATATGACAACAGCATTTCTAATCATGTTTAACATGGTGGACATGTTAATTCTGCCAGACAGGCCTCATCAGGACCATAAAAATAGTTTAGTTATATATACAGGTAAAGCTAATTTAACGAAAGTTTCAAATATAAGGATTTTTCAAAAGGGAGAGGGAGAAGAGTCGATAAAGGACATTACAGCAACCCAGCAACATTTGTTCCTCATATATTACAGAATTTTTATTTTTATAAATTTAAATATAACAAGATTATTTTTGAGGTTTCAATTAATCACTGTTCCTGACAGGTTCATTTTTCGTTCAGATTTTTTTTTTATATCTTTAAAATTAAAAAATCTTCAAGAAAAATACTGCTTGTATAGTTTGCAATATATATCCTGCTTATGTAATTGAGAAAAACAGAGATTTTAAAATCCCAAATATAAACGTGTCATTTTAAATATCAATAATTTTCTAGGTAACCTATATCATAGAAGTCGAACAGCTATGATTATTTAATCATAGTGTAATATGACCCTCAACCATAATGGTACCCATCTACATGTAACCTGATATGTGTAAATAGCTGGTACATGTTGAAAAAAATATAAACATACATGCAATAAATTTAACTCCTTATAAAAATAACTTTTTAAAGGAACTTAGTGGTTGTTTGTTTTATATTATTGGTGTTGAACAAATCTTTCAGCTACTTTGGCTAAATCATGGCAGTCAGATTTTACTAGTGGAGGAAGCAGTTGTACATTCAGAAAACCACTGATTGTCCAAACTTTAACACGAAACTGAAAGTCAGACCCTGCCATGAGCTGGGCTAAAATTCACAACCTGAAAGTCCAAGCCTGTGATCACTGCAGAAAAAATACTTAAACCATATACCCTTCAAGGCCTTAAGCTATGTGGTAAATGTATCAAGACCAACAGAAATAATAGGATTGAAAAAGAAATGTCAGCCATGTAGTTGAGAAGAAAAATAAAGAACTGAAGAAGGCCAATGGCCGAAACGTCCTGAAAAGTTTGGTTTATCTATACAATTATAGAAAGTATGTTCCCTATTTGAATTTTGAAAACAAGGAGAAATAATAGCAGTAAAACACAACTCTCTATTAGGTGTGAGTTTACACGACCATCTCTATTTGTTCTGCACATGAGACAACTATCCCTTAAGGTTCACATATACATAAATGGAGTGTGTCCAATGATGATGCCCCTGCTTGCATATAATGATATGACATTGATCTGTGTTTTATGGTAATAAGCATTGTGTATAAGTTTCATAACATTTTCTTGAGGCAAACTAAAGTAAGAGAAGAGAAATCATTTTTGAGACATACAGATAGATTTACAGACAGACAGAAGAATGGACAGACAATATATACAATGCCTTTTTGCAGCGGTGGCATTAAAACAATATTGTCCCCAATTAAATATTTCAAATTTTCATGAAAGCTGTTGATATACATTTTATTAAAAGTAAAATTATAACTGAAGTTAATTCAAGTTAATACGTTATAACTGTAAACAAACAAATTAATCTATGCCTGCTATCAATTAACAAAATTAAATGTACGACCAATATTCTTTTTCAGAATTCTTTACTGAGGTTCTTATAAGCATCGTATTTAATTAACTTTTCCAATTTTCATTACGATAATTAAAGTTCATATGTTTAGCAAGAAAGCTAATAATAGATTTAAAATCAGTCGGGAAATTCCCTACTAGTAATTGTTTACTCACGTGACATTTATTTACATACATACAGAGTTTGATTTGATCATGTGATCATCGTACAATATCAATGAAATGGTTTTTGTTTCTTAACAAGAAATTCAATTTCATTTTACAGTTTTCGACAATCGAAATTTAATATGACGCTATTCTTTCTGCGTATAAAAGTAAGATAATGACGTATTTCTTTCTGCGTATAAAAGTAAGTTGTCTTCCTACTAAGTAATAAATGCATTTAAAAATATATTCTGATTGTACGTAGCCTTCAAGAATTATAGGTCATAATACAGTAAATATGTGAATCGTACATTAACAATGTAACAAAAGTATGTCAGTAAATTTTCAAATGTTTTTCTTTTAATACATAGGTACATATTTGTTTTCAATAACAACAGATTTTATGACATGTTTTGTGCTAAATGTGACATAATGTCCTAAATTTTCTTGTTTATTATACATGCAGTTTGGTCAGTTTGCATATGGCCCTAAACAAACAACGGTATAAGTATTGCATTGATAATTTGAAAAGAATTTGTATTCAAAATTTCAAAAACGCCAATTGGGATGGATTTATACTAATCTTAATATCTTCCCTAAATAACTGCACTAATATTGAGGAATAGTGTCACGGCAGTAAATTATATTGCAAGTTAATTGTAAGTTGTGCAATAACTTTTTTATATGTACATGTACCCAGTAGAACCATATATTTCCCGAAAACATTAACAACCTGGTTTATATCTCGTCTGTGTGAATGCAAATATCATATTTTGAACCCCTGTTCACTTTTCAGGGGGTTCAAAAGACAATGTAACACCGGTTTTAGTGTATACCAAACTTATTTCATGCATCTGAATCGCTTTTCTGGAGTTAACTTTGTCAGGAATGCTTAAATCAGAATATTTGAATGCCAAACATGTATAAGAACCATATGGTAGATAAATGACAAAATAAACTGATCATAGTTTTAAAAACAAGAACAAAAAATTGATAAACTTATTTTAAAAAAGATTCCAGCAATAAAATCTAATAATTGACCTTTTCGTGTTGAAGAAAATTGTTTTTCGTGAAGAAAAACTATTGGATCTGCAAAATAATCTATAAACAAAGAGTGCAAAATTAAAACAAAAATGCTTCAAAATGTACATACATTACCACATTCACTTTTTAGTGTGCAATGCAAGCTACTGCCTTTTTTGTTCCAAATAGAATAAAATATTATTGTTACAAGAATCCCTTTAAACAATGTCTTATATAGTAAAATATTTCATTCATAAAAATATTAATGAATCAGAGAGAACCCTCAAAAAGCATCTTTAATACAAATGAGCCTTCAAGACAACACATTATTAACAATAAAGTTGCTCTATTTTCAGATACAAAATGTCATCTTTTTCTTTAGAAATATATCACAACATCAAAAATACATTTTACTAATGTTATATATTATCGCTTACAATTTTAGTACTATTTTTATCTCTTTCGTAAATTATTATGTTAGAGAAGACAGATCTTTAGCCTTAATTTTTCCATTCAGAAAATCTTGTATACTTTTTCTATTCTAAAGGATTATCTAATTAAATATAATGAACTTACTTATCGAAGAAATGCATATCAAATCAATATGTCAAATAATGTAAACAAAAACATTGAAACTACCATTCCATTGACCTCACCGATACGCTCAACCCTGTCCTACATATTTAGAATTGGAATGAGAGGCCACTACTATGTATATATACATGTATGTATATCTTCACTATCAAACAACAATTTTCAAATGAACTATTTCAGTACGTAATGATGAATAATCTGAATTTTGTGATCTTCTATATTTATAAATATCCTTTGCAGTGGTATATATATATATATATATATATATATATATATATATATATATATATATATATATATATATATATATATATTATAATAGTTACGAAATTATATTATCAAATAACAATCACAAAATTTTCTAATCTTTATCATAAAATATTGCAAATAAATGTGTATCCTCAACACCTTTCATTTACAAAATATCATCCTTTCTTAAGATATATCACAACATCAAAAATTAATTTAATGTTATATATTATCACTTATAACTTAGTACTATTCTTATCTCTTTCAAAAATTATCATGGTAGAAAAAAATGGTCTCCAACAGATATATATTAAGCCTTAATTTTTCCATTAGAGAAATCTTGTTTACATTTTTTTTCAATAAAATTTTTCAGTCCATTAAAATGAAGTTGAACTTACTTATCGAAGAAATGCATATCAAATCAATACGGTAAAATTAACGTAAATAAAAACATTGAAACTACCATTCCATTGACCTTACTGATACGCTCAACCCTGTCCTACATATTTCGAATTGGAATGAAAGGCCACTACTATGTATATAGGTATACATTGTATCTTTGTTTTCAAACAATAGTTTTCTAAACAACTTTTTCAGTACGTAATCATGAATAATCTAAAGTTTATGATATTCTATATTTATAAATATGAAATCACTCTGATAACCTATGCAGTAGCATATATATATATATATTTATATATGATAATAATAATAATGAAATTATATCATTAAATAACAATCACAAGTTTTTTTAATCTTTATCATAAAATATTGCAAATCAATGTATATTCTCAACACCTTTCAGTTACAAAATGTCATCTTTTTCTTTAGATATATATCGCAATATTAAAAATTTAATGTAATATATAATATCGCATACAATTAAGTACTATTTTTATCTCTAATGTAAATTTTCATTGTATAAAAAATGGTTGTCTTTGAAATATATTAAGCCTTCCTTTTCACATTGAAAAATTTAGTATACATTCTTATTCGATAAGAAATGTCTTCGTCAATTACAAGGTATAAAGAAACTACTTAGTGAATAAATACATATTGTATCAAATCAATATCGTCAAAAAATGTAAACAAAAACATTGAAATTACAATTGTATTAGCCTTACTGATATATGTTTAACGCTGTCCTATATTTAGAATTGGAACGAAAGGCCAATACTATGTATATATGTGTATCTTCTCTATCAAACAATAGGTTTTTGAAGAACGTTATCAGTGCTTTATCATCAATAAATTTTTGTTTTTTTGTTTTTGTTATTTATATCAAATTATTCTGATAAATGAATTAGTAGCATATATATGAAAATAATAACGGAATTAAACAATCGCAAAAAAATTCTAATCGTTGTCGTAAAATATTACAAATCAATGTAAACTCTCAACATTTTAAACGTTTACATTTTTTAAAGAAATTAAAGCGGTAAAAAACAAAAATCAAATCTATCTAATAATAATTTGCTACATATTCATCGGTTTTGTATACACCTCTGACACCTGACGTAGCTATATATAGATTGGGAAAGCACATCACAACATAGTACCGTAAATCTTCTACAAGATTGATAATTGTGGAAGAGTGTATACACAGGTATTAATTATCTTATAATCACCTTCCGTCACAGTGCAGATCAGGTCAAACGCAGCATTAAGTTCATAGCACTCCTTCTTATATGAGTTTTTAAATGATTTGATTTATGTATTTAACCTAAAGAAAATTTTTACAGTTTAAAACACCAATCTTATATACTTGTTACATGTATGTATTAATCTTTGGATTTTACAATTTACAAGGTCATTGAATGAATTGTCTTAAATAAATGAATGACCATACATACATTTTAGGTGTACATACTCCTACTTTGACCACATGTTTAGAGTAACATTACATGAACATTTTACACAAGTGAAGTATAATTGGAAATACATAAATATATTGCTTTCATTCAAGTTTTATTCAATTCATAGTACACGAAATGTAAATGCACATAAAGTTTTTCCCTGGATGCAGAGTCATGATCATTTATATGAACACCAACGTAATAAATTAAAACATATGAAAATCATTCATATTATATAGTTATTTTACTTATATTACAAGGTATTATAAAACTTTCAATTGATTGAATTTTTCAGAAATAAAATTGACTTAAAATCTCAATGCAAAAAAGCTTTACTTATACATGTATATTTGCACAAGATCATGTTTTTCTCAGAGTGTGAATGACATCTTTACAATAAATCTATTGGATGTGTAATGATTGATATTTAAGTATTAGATACATTTTTTTTATTAGTTATTGGTTTTTAAACTACATGCAGCTAGCTGTCAGTAGCTTCAATTACCCTCAGATCTATACTTTGTTGTCTGTGTTGAAGACCTTAGTTTGATTTATAGATAATGGTTAATCTTTTACAATGCTACTAAGATGGAGAGTTGTCTCATTGGCACTCATTCCACATCTTCTAATATCTATTCGTGTATTTTTTGTTGTTAAAGACGTCCAGTCATTGTTTTAGTTTTTCTGCTTTTTATCCAACAGAGGAGGTAAGCCCTTTTCAACTGATTTTTATAGTTTTTTCTTATTTTGTCCTAGGTTAGGGGAGTGTTAAGCCCTTTTCAACTGATTTCTATAGTTTGTTCTTATGTTGTCCCAGGTATGGGGAGGTTTTGAGTGCTCACAAACATGTTTAACCCAGCCACATTCTTTAAGTTCCAGTCCCATGTCAGAGGAGCCTGTAGTTCAGTGGTTGTCATTTATATCTGTCATAAATATATTTTGGTAAGTTGTTTTGTTATAAACTAGACCCAGAGCTTTCTCAATTAAATTGTTTCATATGTTTCATGTTGTGGCATTTTATAGCCAACTGTACAGTAAGGGTTTCTCTCATTGTTGAAGGTTGTACACTTAGTCATTTCAGGTAAAACCCACTCTCAGTGTTGCATAATCCCACTGAATATTGACAACTTTAGTGATTCACTCGGAAATATCTTTCTGTACATGTATATTCAATACATAATACATGTTAAATGACAGTTTTCAATTTTGTTTGGTTATACCAGGAGTAATTAAATCACAGTATTTTTCTTCCACAATTGTCAGCAATAGCCTTAATTAACTTTGGACAACTAAACATCAGCAAAAATCATGGCAATCTGTCTTTTGTGATTTTTTTCATTTCAAAATGATTCCATCTGAAATATTTGCAAATATTTCAAATCAGGATCTACTTTTTTCCCCTATAATTCCAGAACTTTTTTTCCATTTCTTCAAATTTTTGCAAAAATTGTCAATTTTCAGGACAATATTTTTCACTTGAAAATCTTTTAAAATTTTCCAATTTTAAGGTAACATACAGGACTGGTTATCTTTTCAGCAGAGATCAAAAACATAGATTTTGTATATCATTCACATAAATAAACATTGCATGAAACATTAAGAAACATAGAAAACGGCTCCACAAACAATTGCCAAAAAAGGTAAATAAATTGTAAAAACTTTAATTATGGAAAGAGGAATAGACAATATTCTTTCCTCAGAATGCATGAATGCCTTAGATGAAGCACGTCTCCAGATGTGGGATTTTCTCGCTGTATTGATCATGAAGACCCATTAAGTTTGGTGGCCTTCTGCTATTTTCTGCTCTTTGGTCAGGTTGTTGTCTCTTTGACACATTTGCCATTTCCATTTTCAATTTTATTATAAGAATTGCCGCTTTAGCAGGACAAGAACCACCTGATTGAAAATCATTGAAATCTAATAATAGAATTACCTTTTCCTTAGTCAAATTGCTGGAACTTCCGCTGACACCTTTTTTGAGGTCTAATCCACTATCCATTTCCTTAAAGTCACCTTTCACGAGCCATGGATCTGATAATGAGCGATTTAATGGAGTCAAATGAAGAGAGTCATTGCTACCGAATTCTTTACTGCGGCTTCTGAACTCGGCCAACTGACGCAGTTTTGATTTGACAGAGTCTGATTTCTGTGATAATGGCAGATTTGATGAATTGGTTTGTTCCAACTGACTTTCTTTCCCTGACCATTCTGATCCAAAATTGAAACTATTCATCACACATGACCTTCTTACACTAAAAACATATAAAGAAGCAATTAAAATCATCAACAGTCATTTAAACATTATATGAAAATCTTCACTAAAGGTAAACACAGAGGGTTTCATTTGAAACTAACTGTCAAATGAACTATTAGATTTTCAAATGTAGATATAAATCTACATTTGAAAATGCCTGTACCAAGTCATGAATATGACAATTCTTGTCCATTCGTTTTTGATGTGTTTTGTTATTTGATTTTGCCATGTGATTAGGGACTTTCCAATTTGATTTTCCTCTAAGTTCAGTATTTTTGTGATTTTACTTTTTAAACATGATCATCATGATTATGACGATTTTCATTACCAAATACATGTATTGAAACATGATTACTATGATTACTGTGGATTCATTTATTTTCATGGGCATAATCGTGGGCATTTTCATGGATATTAATTTTTGGATTTTCCAATTTCTGTGTACAAAGCCTATAGAAAATTTGAGATTGTTGAACATTTGAAATCACGGTTCATCTAATACACAAAACACACATGAAAATTGGTATCCAACGAATAATAAGGAATCCACAGTATTAAATATGTTTTAGATCTATATGTATAAAATATAAGAGGGTTAGCAGGATGTTGGATAGAACAACAGACCATGCAAACCCAAATCACTGAAATCCTCCCATCTTCTGAGAAATAGACATTTAACCCCGTCATTTTTTGTATGTGCCTGTAAGTCGCCTGTTATTCAGTGGTTTTAGTTTGGTTACTGTATATTATATTTTTTTCATTATTTTTGTACATAAATCAGGCTATTAGTTTTCTAATCAGAATTGTGTAATATTTACAATTTCACAGCTGACTATGCAGTATGGGTTTCGTTCATTGTTGAAGGCCATAATGTGACCTTTAGTCATGATAGTTGTCAACTTCTATGTCATAGGTCTCCTTTTGAGAGTTGTTTCATGGGCATGTCATTTTAATACCATCCATTAAAAGGAACATCTTAATTATCTCTGTGTATATATGTCTCTGTTAAAATCTACTCTAAAGGATCCTTAAGCATCATAACAGTTATGAACTATGATAACTGCATTTTTTTATCAAATGTCTACTTTGTTATATTCACAAAGCCTCAATTTCATTCACAATTTCTTTTAAAGATCTTAAAAATATTATGTATTCAATCCTATTTTTTTTCACAAACCATTACCTAATATGCCCCTCCCCTTTTTTACTACAAACAATAAATAACACAAATCTGTGTCCAAAGCTATGAAAACCCTTTCAGTGTGTACTGCCAATGCATTGTTTGTTTATTTTTATATATCTGTCCAAGGACGTATATTAGACGTATGTTAGTTATACGTCCTTGATCTGTCTAATTGACACAGTGTGTATAATCAGAGAATACACAGATCAAGGTAATGTTCGTGTTTATGATGATATTTACGGTATTCGATTTACTATGAAACTAATCCATTGTGAATAATGTGTAAATCTATTTTTAGTTGTGGTGTTCTTGCAGATTTCACGCCTATTGAAAACTCATTTTACTTATTGAACTATATAGGTCACCTGTGCGACACTAATTAACGGTGATTAGTCCGCAACGTGGGGTCATAAACGATAGTGTGTGATAACAAGATCAAAGGATTTCCCCGAGACAAGACTGAATCACCATATTGCGGACGTAAATAACAGCAAAACCAGGACTATTTAGTCTGGAAATCAACATTTTTAGAATATATGATATATCTTGAATAGTATGCATTATGTCTAATTGGGCTAAATTCTCACCTTTTCTGCAAATCAATCCCCAAACATCGTTCTTTCGTCAGATGCGAACTCTCACCCAACAATATGCAAATTACACAGACAGTCACGTGATTATCAATCCATTTCGCACTTGACTGACTGGTAAACGTGATCAAGCACATACATTTCATTTTATGGATATAAATAGGAATGTCTGTACATTTTTTCTATATTTAATTAATAATAAAATAGACAAATATAACCTTATATAACTCGCTTGAAAAGAAAATATGAATAAGAAGCCACCTCAGTAAGGGAGAGAAGGGGGCATATGAGATGAGAAAAAGGGGGGGGGGGGGGGGGGGGGGCTTTAATAATCATTTATTGGGAGAAAGTATTAGAACTCACAAAATAAGGGGAAAAAATAAATTATAAAGACATTTTAATAACAATTCTAAGTAAACATAAAAAGGGGGCCTTAACAAAAGGGGGAGGCTAGGAAACCGTTTGTATCAAAATTGAGTTACAGTATCACAGAAACGTTTTTGCTGAGGCTGGCGCAGACTAACATATCGGTCATTGCGCGAAAACTGTTCGTGCAAGAGCTATAATCCAAAGATCAATTTCAAGCGGAATGGGAAAATTCATTCGGACACCTGTTTATCCGACATAATAGTGATAACAGGTGCCCGTAGTGTTACTAAAATTCGGGTTAACTTGTCTGTTGCACAATATTGTGAATAACGAACCAATTTTAGATTATTTTTTTAATATAATCTTCATTATTTATTGAATAATCTGTCCGTTTGACGAATTAATTTTGATCATTAAGTTGCAAAAAAATGATCATAAAAAAGAATAAAAGTACCAAGTGGATAATTAACAAACCAATTTGAAGTGACGGAAATGGAAACAGCCCCTTGATCAAAACGGGGGAAAATGAATAGAAAAGATTTTATTTCCAATTAAGGACCCACAAGGGGCATAAAGAGAATAAAAGTATAAGGAAAACGAACATTGATTAGCATAGATACAATACACAATCACGATACAATTAGACTGTAAATAATAAAATTCTTGGTTTATAATATATAATATATTTATATGAGAAATGAATACAGTTAACTCATATTGACTTGAATAGATTAAAAAAATATGCAGAAAAGCGATGTTTTAGTTTTTTTTCCGTGTCCAAAAATTTGTTAAAAGCTTATAAAAATATCAAAATAACTGCTCTTACTTTTGCGATCAATGACAGATCGATTTTACGGAAATTTGTTTTAAATTGTTTAAAATGTTCTAAGTGTATTACACAGATTTTTTTATTAATATAAAAATGCTATTTCACTTAACACCTTTGTGTTTTGACCCAGCGAGCAAAGGAAAAACAGAAGAGAAAAGTTGTGTGCTGGTTTTAATATTACCTCCGTTTGAACATAGTGTTATAGTAGTCTCAGTTTGAAATAACGAATTTACAGAAATCGTGATACCAAATTTACGATTTGTATAAGAACACTGTGACAAGACGGCCACCGCCGAGGCAATTGAAATTGAAATAAAATTTTGCAAACCATGTGCTACCGCAATATCAAATAATAAACTGAATCATTTGAAAGTTTGTTTTGGCGACGCCTTTAGTTTTTATGAATCTGCCCTTGTACAGTTGAAAAATGAAAACAAATGGACACACGCTGAAGGTCTCGCCAAATATTGTGGTCATAACGCTTATTTAGTGCTTGAGAAACAGACCAACCCACTAAAACTGAATATTGTCCACTGAACCCTGACAATTCGGTTAAGCTAGCCTAGGTCATAAGAACCCTGCCAGACAGACATGTGGTTTCCCCGTTTGAATGGTTTTACATTACTGCTTTTTTGGGGGCTCTTTATAGCTTGCTGTTCGGTGTGAGCCAAAGCTCCGTGTTGAAGGCCGTACCTTAACCTATAATGGTTTACTTTTGTAGATTGTTATGTGGATGGAGAGTTGTCTTACTGGCACTTATACCACATCTTTCTGTATCTATGTACCGCCTAAAGATCAAGCCATGATAAAAAAAAACCAACTGCAGTTGACCTATTGCTTTATATCTGATCAACCGTGACAAAAAACAGAAGAAACTTAAAGTAACATTGACCAATGAACCATGAATTCAAGGTCACATAAAATCTGCCAGACAAACATGTACGCCTTTCAATAATTATATACACCAATAATCTAACCAAACCATAAAACTTATCATTGACCAATGAACCATGAAAATGAGGTCAAGGTAATACTAAACCTGCCAAACACACATTTCAAAATCTAAAGTACTTATATTGCTTCTGGTCAAATAGATCAAACCAGAAAAAATGCTTAAACTGCGTTTTTTCTACAATGGTTAGAGGTATAGGGAGACGGTTGAGATTTCAAAAAAACATGCTTTACCCTGCCGCATTTTTGTGCCTGTCCCAAGTCAGTAGCCTCTGGCCTTTGTTAGTCTTGTATGATTTTTAATTTTAGTTTCTTGTGTATAATTTGGAGTTTAGTATGACGTCCATTATCACTAAACTAGTATATTTGTTTAGAGTCCAGCTGAAGGACACCTCCGGGTGCGGGAGTTTCTCACTGCATTGAAGACACATTGGTGGCCTTCGGCTGAAGTCTGCTCTATGGTTGGGTTGTTGTCTCTTTGACATATTCCCCATCTCCATTCTCAATTTTAACTATTGTACAATAAACCATGAAATGAGGTCCGAGTCAGATGAACTGTATTTGACGGATGCTGATCTTGCAAAGAACTCATCCACCAAATCTATTTGTATCATATGTAGGCTCTGACCAAATATGGTTATATTTTTATCGTAGTACTCATAATAAGTGAGAAATTCACTCGTCAAAAGAAATATACAATTTTTACAAGCAGTCGCTGATCAATGAGAAAGAAGGCCAGGATAATGGATAGATGACAAAAGGAAATTTCGTAACATTAGGTATCTGCATACAAGATATTAATCATCCATATTTTTACGCACTGACATATAAAGCTTTACTAGAACACACCCGCGAAATCGCGGGCATTCAGAGCGGAGTTAAAAGTATGTAAAGTGTTGTTAGAAGTTTTATACCTCCTCCTTCATTTCCAAAATTCCCAATTTTTGGTTTTCTATCAATTTCAATATGAACATACATTTAGTATGTTATGAACATTTAAGTAAGGAGCCTGTAGTTCAGTGGTTGTCGTTTGTGTGTTACATATTTGTTTTTCGTACATAAATAAGGCCGCTAGTTTCAAAGTCTCGTTTGAATTTTTTTACATCGTCATTTCGGGGCCTTTTAAAGCTGAGTATGCGGTATGGGCTTTGCTCGTTTAATAGTATAGATACAAATAGTTAACGCCTTCGCCACAATATGTCTCGCAAGCGAGACAAAAGTCATTGATTTTTTTTATTAATTTTCAATCAAGTTTTTTTTATTTCATTCGTTATCATAAATTCATTACAATAGTTATCAATATAAAGAAACCAGGATTATAATTTAGAACGCCAGTCGCGTGTTTCGTCTACATAAGACTCATCAGTGTCGCTCATATCAAAGTATTTATAAAGCCAAACAAGTACAAAGTTGAAGAGCATTGAGGATCCAAAATTCCAAAAAGTTGTGCTAAATACGGCTAAGGTAATATATGCCTGGAATAAGAAAATCCTTAGTTATCGAAAAATTCAAAGTTTTGTAAACAGGAAATTTATAAAAATGACCACATTATTGATATTCATGTCAACACTGAAATGTTGAATACTGGGCTGGTGATACCCTCGGGGATGAAACGTCCACCAGCAGTGGCATCGACCCAGTGGTTTAAATAGTTATCAAAAGTACCAGGATTATAATTTAGTACGCCAGACGCGCGTTTCGTCTACATAAGACTCATCAGTGACGCTCATATCAAAATTTGATAATACTAGAGCTTTTACAAACTGCGATATATCGTGTAAGTTTGTCTAATATATTCCTTGCTGGGTTTTTCCAGAATCACACGTAATGACCACTTTATTCAAAGCTGTCACTGGATTTCGATGCTTTAGGGTGGTCAACCTTCCGAAAAATAATTGCGTTTTTTTCGTAATGAAGAATGGATATTGTTGACTTCGGTTAAAGTAATCTTAAATGGAGTAGAATGTCAAAAACCTACAGTATTCTCGAGATACAATAATACTGATGACCCTCAATAATCAAATGCTCAATGAATATTCACACATAATGCACATTATACCCATTTACAATGTAGACTCAAATTGACCATGTGGCAGGTCCAGGATTTACGAATTTGGTGTGGTTGTAACGTTTCAGTTGATGGTGGAGAAGTCGCCACGGAAAGACCTCAAAAAGGAAGGCGTCTGACTTAAAAAAAAAATTGTGATGCAAAGTCGTTAGCTGGTCGGGAGGAGGATATACCTTGCCCTCGGGAACTGCCCCTGTGAAGTATGAGATATCTTATTTAAGGTTATTTGTGTCCTTGGGTTGCTTTCTCAGAGGTAGATTTGATTGATTATATAATACAATCACTGGAGCATGGCAAGAGCGGGCCCCTTCTTAGCCAGTCAGTGGGCCCCCAATTATGACAATTTCTTGATCCGCCACTGTAACTCTCATTGACACAATTAAAGACATTGCAATTTTATTTGCATTTTGTATTTGTATTCATAGACACATATTACCGTAATTATATATACATATATTGTTGTTATAAGACACATATTACCGTAATTATATATATGTTGTGTACAAGATGTAAGTTTGTACAAATCATAATTTGTATACAGGGTTTTTGTACAAGTAATAAGTTTTTTGACACATCCCTTCTTGCACCAGGTGATACAGGTTTATCTTCTAAAATATACCAGTTAAATGTGTTAAATTCTAATTAATATACTTCAACCTAACATTTAGTGCTCTTAAAACTGGAAATGAGGATACCTGAATGGTTTAAATTCTAATTTTATTTTTCTCCTTATACCATATTCATATCCATAAAAAAGTCTTTTTATGGTCGTATAATGTTTTTTTGTATTAATGCTCAGTATTATATTGTATCATGTAGTTGTGAAATTATGACAGAAATATGCGAAATAAAAGACTGTGTGCTTGCATCCCGGTACCGGTGACAATTTGTGTTAAGCAGTTTGTAAAACACTGATAACTTGTACAAAAAATCTGTAAATTATAATTTGAATGTAACATGACAACTTGTGCACAACATATACATATATTGTGGTTATACGTCGCTGGGTATAGTATACTTTTAAAGATGCTGAATATTCAATTGTCAAATGAATGCACTTTCTGTATTGTGCCAAACAAACAAATAGATTTATTTTATATAGATTAGACCGTTGGTTTTCCCGTTTGAATGGTTTTACACTAGTAATTTTGGGGTCCTTTATATCTTATTGTTGGGTGTGAGCCAAGGCTCCGTGTTGAAGGTCGTACATTGACCTATAATGGTTTACTTTTTTTAAATTGTTATTTGGATGGAGAGTTGTCTCATTGGCACTCACACCACATCTTCCTATATCCATTTCGACATGGTACTTTGGATTTCTTTTTGTAAGTTTGTAAACTTTATACTCGGTAATTTTGTGCTCACTCACCAAAAATGCAGGAAGTATGTGTTGTAAATAGCTAAAACGACAAAAGAAAATCACAGAAGTATCATGGGTGCTAAACGAAACTGCAACCATAATGGATTTGCAGCTGAAGAATTAATGTTGTTTTAATAGGCTTTCTTGTTTTGGTATTGAAGACACCTAACAATGATTTTAAATAATGGAAAATGAAAATTTTTCTAACTTGATTTTATTTTAATTGCTGTTGGACTGACCTTGACGTTTGAATAGATTAATAGGAGCTCCAACAGAGGACAATTATTCACCATTGATTGTTAAAAGGTCCTTTTTATGGTTCTAAAGATAAAGTAACGAAATGACCAAAAACTATTACAGCCGATTTCATTCAGTGTGTAGACAAAGGTAATATCTTTGGTTAGATTGCTTGGTAGTTGAACCGTGAAGTCATTATTAGGTTAGGTAAACTACCCTCTAGCAGTAGACTAGCCCCACAGATAGCAAATATATATGTCTGTTGGACTAGGCTGCTTCAAAAGTAGGGTAGTATACCTGACCTAAAAATGACTTCATGGTTCAGCTAACAAGCAAGCTAACCAAAGATATTACATTTGCCTACAAACTCAAAGAAATCGGCTGTAACAAATTACAGTTTTAAATATTAATAAGATGTTGCTTATTCCAATAGACATTATCAAACGATTGTAATGAAGGTTGTGCCTTTTTATTTAAAAAAATATTTTCTGGAAACGAAAATATTGACCAAAAATTTAACCTTTTTATTGCTGTTGTGACCTTGCCCCACCAATACTTCATTTTCTATGTTCAATGTACCGTGAAATTGGGGTCAAAACTCTTAATTGGAGATCATATCATAGGGAACATGTATACTAAGTTTCAAGTTGATTGAACTTCAACTTCATCAATAACTACTTTCACCAAAAACTTTAACCTGAAGCGGGACAGACGGACAAAAGAACTGACACACAGACTGAAAAACACAATGGCCCTAAGTGAGGGATAAAAAATATTATGTACCTTAGTGTAGATAGCATAATAAATCAGCAGCAAATACAAGTTTCATATTAATTACCCTTTACTTTGCCTAAGAAAGACATACTAGCTGAGTCAGATAGTTTATGTGCTAGATTACAAAGTATTAAAAAGAGTCCTCAAAAAGATTTGTCTAATAACCCAGACAAATAACTTTTAAACATTTATGTCATGTGCTTGGCATAAATGACCTATATAGTTAAGTTTTGTTTACTTCTGTGCCTCTGAAGGACAGTTTGTTTTATAGGCATTCATACCACATCTTTCTAATTTTTGTATAGAAGCAAACAATACCAATTTTAAATTAATTTGCTTGTGCTTGCAGGGATTGAAATTATAATTTAATCTACTATAGTTAAGTTAACTTTCAGTCTACCAAGACTGCCCAACTCCAATTAAATGAAATCATTTAAAAAATAAAGTAATCAACCTGTGTGAATTCCTGTAGAAATAATTGAAAGCATCCATCTATTCATTACCATACAACTGACAAATATGTCTAAAGGATAACCTGATGCAATGTAGGACTCTACAAAAGCATAATGTTGCAATATCATTTATAAAGCTAACAAGTTTAGGAATTGTCCTTTAAAATTTGTATTTGACTTAATGGATTTGTTGATAAATATTATTTTAAATATAATGATGTTGTTCATTATGTTGGGTATTTTTTTTCATGAATGTCAATGTGCAAATTTACAGTTAAAACAAGTTGTTGAAATTTCCAAAATTCATAGGATTTCTCAAAGCTATGTCTACCCATTAGCAGGTTAAGTGTGTGAGATTGCTTTCTGTAACTTGAATAATTCTATAATACAGTAATGTGTTTTATTGTTTTGTGTATACTTATGTTGATGTATGATCTTTTGTATCAGAGCTAACACTTGTCTATTGTACATTAGCTGCTTGATGTCCTTTTCAGTCTTGTTGGATGTTTAATATTTCATTCACATTTGCTGATATTTCTTGTGTTGATGGATTGTTGTTTCACGGACATATATTGATATCTTTTTTAGTAATGCTGGGTTGTTGTTTCAAGACATATACTGATTTTTAGCATTGTTGGGTTGGTTTTTCCTTACCATATACATGTACTGATATTTTCTAGTGTTGTTGTGTTAGTGTTTCATTGACATATACAGATATCTATATTAGTGCTGCTGTTTCATTGATATATACCAATTCTTCCTTTTATTCATAATAAAAATCTAATTAGCCAAAAAATATAAATTTTATTTGTAAAAAATACAAAACTTGGTAGAATATAAAGCACTCTTAACAATATAGTATATCACTAACTATAGTAAATGTGTTTGCACAGAAAATGCACACGTAGGCTATCCAATAATTATATAACGCTTGTTTCACAGTCACAGTGGTCTTTGAATTAGTAACATAATTTCCATGCAAAAACAATTTGCTGTTTTTATTGATTAAAAAAATTGTTTAAAAAAAAAAATTTAAATGCTTTTCCTAAAGGGATTCATTCTTAAGATTTTTTTTAGCTTTCTTTATAAAATATATAAATTCCTTGCCAAAATCAATTAAGATATGTCATACAAAGTTCCAAAATAAAATATTTCAGTGAAATATTTTGATATGTGAGAAAAATGCAGTGAAAAAAAACCAACCAAAACAAGCATTTTACTGAATAGCCTAAAACATCACAACCTAAATATGCACTTTTTATATATAACAATCAAAACAGCAGTTTTTAAAGACTCTCACAAAAATATGGCCAAGTTAACATTAGTTGGAAGACTGTTCCCAAGTTCAAGTTCTTTTTTTTTATAATTAGCTTTGTTTTTTCTTCTGTTTTCAAATAAAAAATCATTGACCTTATATATAAAAATTTGGAATGTTTTGTATAGATCTATGTAAAGAAGATAAATAGCAAATCATAAAATATTAAGACCATAACAATATCCTAAAGCAAAAAAATTAGAAAATTTTCGATAACAAGACAAAATAAAGTTGTAAAAATGTAAATAATCTCTTTAAGGGAATATCATAATTGGAAATCTGTCATATTATGCTCTGATCACAAAATAAATATAATAAAAATTTCATAAGTATAGAAGTCCATTTTGATTTAAATGCAAATTTTGTATTTTAATTTGCATAAATATTTTTGCATTGGTGGTATAAAAAATTGTGACAGTAATATAGCACATAGTAAAGTAATAGCATTCTTCATGGAGTATCATTGAAATGTTAAATTCTGCAGCAGTATTAAAAGTGACATTTTCAATGAGACAAATAATGTAGTACAGCCATTTAAAGAACTTATCTTACTTTTTCTTTTCTCACAATGAGACATAACGAAAGATAAATATTTCGAAAAATAGTTCATTTTTCTTTCTAAATGGATAATTTTTGTTCAACTTCTTTGATACAATAAAATGTTTATAAAATCATGTGTACAATTTATGAAATTTAAAATTTTTTTATGTTTTATTACGTCCAATAAATTGAAGTGGTCAGTCTGTTCTAACGGCAAGATTTTATAGTAAAAAGTTTCTTCATTCTACAACATTGTTGTTCCCTCACTAAATCCTGTTCTTTGTTGTCCCCTGTCATCATCTCTAAAAATAGAAATTAAAATGTCATAATAATAATAATGCATGATGTTTTACTGAAAATCCTGAAAAATTTCTGTTATTAAAACCATTTCCTTTTCAATAAATTAATTGTTGTTTGCTTTATGTCTAGTGGCAAATAGTTCCTACATGAACAGAGTCAGAACAGGTAAATATATAGGATTTCAACAAAAAATTAAAGTGCAATATAGTTATAGTATTTTGTTTGTTGTTAGTACCATTTTTATTTTATTTACCAAGAATGACTCTTTAGATAGTGGTACACACAATACTAATAATAAATTAAAATTGAATGAATCAAATCAAATTAAAATAAAATGTATAACCTAGTCTAAAAAAAACTATGTGACATGCTCTTGTCTTGATTTATTTATAAATAGATAAACATAACATATCTATAAATGAGACAAGATTTTTTTTCTCTCTGAATTACCAAAAAATCATGCTTGGTTACTTAACATTCTGTGGCAAATATTTCAACCATGCAATGATAACATGTAGTCAAATAATCCCCACTTAAAAAACCATTGAAAAAAGAATAAATAAAATATAGAATAAGTATATGCTGTATCCTAACAAGGGCATAAATGGGAATAAAAATATTCAGTAAATGTTCATTCACTACTCTACAATACTGATATAATAGTTCTGAAACTGTTCTATTTATAGACATGCTCGGGACTTACACAGAGTACCAATACTCTGATTTCATCTCGTACACCGAGCCCCTATGAACATTCATACTAGGAGCAGTGGCTCCCTCTACAATTTCAACTTCCTCAACATGTTCTACGCCGTCTGCTGTTTCCCCAGACACATACTCTACTTTGAATTTGCTTCTGTTAGAAAATCATAGCAGAAATAAAAACGATAAACAAGTAATGTTTGTAAGGTGTTGTTGCTTTTGATACATATAAGAAAGTTTGCAAACATCAAGATAGGTTTTGGATCGCCTTGAGCAATAGTTGGTATCTCAGGGATAACACACTTGCTATTATCCTCGCACCCAGTCAATAGGTGTATACTATCCCCATTTTGATGATTTTTCAAAATGTCATAAAATTTTTGCATACATGTGAGGTCACATTAGCAAAACTACTGATTTAAAGCTTGCACATCTTCCATTCTCACCTCTTAAAAGATAAATTGAGCGACTTTGAAAAACTTATTAAAGGACTATGATAAAATAAGGTCAAAATGGCTCAAACAACCACATATCTTTTCTTATTACCAATGATTGCATGGCTTCCCCCAAAACAGAGAACTCACTTTCCTTTTGGTCAATATTTAATCTCTTCCATCAACCTATAACTATAAACACTTACTCTTGGTAGAGTGGATTTACTGCTGAGGCAACCCCTTCTGTGGCCCCTGTATGCTGAGCTTGTACTGTTTCTCCTTCAAATGTCATGTTTATCTCCCCTAGTTCTTTGACTGGTTCATCAGGTGGCACATACATATTCAAACTCTGAAAAAACAAATTAAAGAATAATGATAAACTAAATTCTTTAATTTGTCCACATTTAGAAGAAGTTTACTTATTTTTAATTGCTTCCTACCAGGAAGCAATTCGACGACATATTTTCCGTATGCATAGTGACCTGAGCGTAACCCTCGTAAAAATCTGGTGGTCGCAATACGCATGGATCTGTCATTAAAATAAACAATTATCCATTTGTACATGTTAAACGCGTTCTCAATACCCATGCTTTTTGTTATTTGTTTACTATAAGGTGACAATCGGTAAACTTTGGCTTCAAAACACAGCATTTAATAAGCAGCCATATTTGTTAAATCATAACAGACAGAGAGAAAAAAAATTGACAATTAAACAATATATTTGCTTAAAAAATAAGAAATTTGTGCACAGAGGACTAAGTTTATGATATATACATGCATTGGTTCAAGAATTCCCGAATTTGAATTATGGAGATCGTAAAATATTTAAAAGAAAGCAATCTATCAAAAGTATCTATAAAATATTTCATACCTGTGTTTCATATTCTCTAAGGAAATCTGGTGGTTCCATAAACTCTGGATTATCATATGGTTCATAAGGTTTGTAGTTGATCATATATTTAGTGTATCTGAAAAGGAAAAACATTTGTTTAGAGAGTAAGTTTTTATGATTTGGTACACATTTTCCAGTTAGAGATTCTTAATGAAATTGGCTGTTTTAAATTATAGAAATCCAGGCCATAATAATGCCATATCATTGGTTGAATTTCCATTGTTTAAGATGTTATTAGCTTTTGCAAATATTACCCTAAATGCATTAGATTCTTAAACTGTGAATTATAAATATGAAAACAAATCTTATCAAGCTACTTTTAATCAAATTACCTTGATGATGTGAAGATAATAACAATTATTCCCACAATGCAAAGCAGGATGGAGATGGCTACCAAGGCAATGAGTGCTGCCCATGGATCATCCAACCACCAAACATATGATTTTGTAATTCTCGTCCTAATTGCCTGTGAATCTAAATATGGTGGACGAATGTTTTCAACTGCGACACCATCATCTTTAAGGATGTTACCGATTTCATCGATTTTGGTACCAGTAAACAGGGTACCATCGTCAGTGTTTTTAATCAGTTTGAACTGAGTATTGGGTCTCACCATTACAAAAGTTATGTCAGTTCTGTAAAGAAAAAGCAATAGAAAATGATGAGTAATTGGATTTATAATAGTGAGGCTTCCTCATGGTTGTGTCCAAGTAGTCACATAATCACAAATTTTTTGCCAATCTAATCACATAATCATTAATCATTTTTTTAAACAAGATAATTAAATAATCATTAAGTATACGATCTGGTTATCAAATAATCACTATAAAAATGGCCAAGTAATTACATAGTCAAAAACCATATGAGGAGGCTCAATAATGCAAAGAAATGATTTAAATATTAAAATATTAATGATAGCTGTTGGTGAACATTCTAGCTGTACCTATTTTGACACAGGTTGAAATTTAGATTCTGATACTGATTTTTCATTGGGTAGAAAAAGGTGTGCAGAAATTCTTTTTTTACAGAAGGCAAGTCATATTCCTAGCATTGATTTGTCAACAATGTTTATAATACTGACAATGTTGTTCACTAATAACTTGCATTATGTTCATAAGACAATAACAATCAAAACCAAGGAGTAAACAAAGACTCACAAAACCAAAGGACATTTACATCAACAGTTATAAATAATAATTGAACAAGAATGTGTCCAAAGTACATGGATGCCCCACTTGCACTATCCTTTTCCATGTTCCATGGACCATGAAATTGGGTAATAATCTAATTTGGCATTAAAATTAGAAAGATTATACTATAGGGAAACATATGTACTAAGTTTCATGTTGATTGGACTTCAATTTCATCAAAAACCCCTTGACCAAAAACTTAAACCTGAACGGACGGACGAACGAAAGAACGGAGCCACAGACCAGAAAACATAATGCCCCTCTACTATCCTAGGTGGGGCATAAAAACAACAAACTCCACTAAAATTTTTACTTTCACTTATAACCTACACTGTGCTAAGAACTTTACATTGTTCACTTATTATTTACATTGTGTTAGAAACTCAACATTGTTTTCTTATAAATTACATTGTGTTTATAACTTCAACATTGTTTACTTATAAATTACAATGTATTCATAACTTTAACATTGTTCAATTATAACTTTCAATGTGTTTATAACTTTATCATGGTAACTTTTAACTACAATCTGCAGATTGACTACTGAAAATGTTGCTGGGCAAGTAAAACCATCCCAAATAAAGGCTTAACATGCCATATAAATTTGAAAAAGTTTTATTCAAAAAGATGTTCGAGAAGACGGAACTAAAACAGTTTATAACTTGCACATTTCTAATTTTAACTTACGCTGTATTTACAACATTCAGATCTTCATCTCTCTTTTTCTCAATATTATCTATCAAAACTATATTTCCTGTATTAGCCTGCAGTTGTCTGAAAAATAGATGATATTACATATTTTTTTTGTTTATCTCTAATGAAACAAATAAGCTATAACTAACACATTTTTGTGTTCAGTAACTGAAAATCAGGGCATTTTCTTATTAGTTGACATCATTATTAATACAATTATTGAGTTTTAACATTTTGTGACCACAACTCTATGGTAAACTACCTTAAATCAAATCTTCAACTCAACACAAAAAGGTATATTGAGGCCATGGACAGACAAGAAATTATAAAGCCTCTCTACCAACTAATTGCAAGACAGGGCATTTAATTGAGGTGGCGTGAACAATAACAGATGATTAAAATCTAAATGTTCTGTTAAAATGAGATGCATCTTTTTGTAATGTCGATAAAGAAAACCTGTTGAAAAATATCAATAAATTTCCAACTCTTATGTTTTGAAATATATAACTAGAAAAACCAGAACATCTTACTGTCTAATTGATTCTTGTTTTGCAGTGGCACCTTCTACAGATAAGCTTGCAACCAATATAAATCTGTGTATATTGAAGACTGTGTTTATCTGTAAGAAAAAAACAAGCATTTCAATGTAGATGCATAACTAAATATTTTTTTTAGATATCTCATAAATTAATAGTAGAGGCTTTTTGTTACTTCAAGCATAATAAAAAAAAAATTATCGATAAATATTAGGCACAACTATTAATTCTGATAGCATAGTCTAAGGGAAAGCTTATGAATGTCTGCTGTTGTCTTTCACTCAACGAAATAATGATTTTCAGGTATTTTATATGACACTTGTTTCTTCACTAATTTGTGAAAGCCACTGTTAAACTATGATTCATGATCTAATTGAAGTTAATTTTTGTGTAAGTTAACTTTAATAAAGTTTTATTAATATCTTACATATAATTTAGCTGTATCTGAAAGCTGATCTTCATATCGTGGAGCTTGGTCTCTAACTTCTAAATCATACACCATTGGAACAGCATCAATATCTGTTGCGTCTGCTGAGAAATCACTTTTTGTGCTGATGACCCCATCGGTTGTATCTATTTTAAAATTGACACTACTGCTAATGGAATAACTCAATTGTCCAAATATACCAGCTTCATTATCAACAGCCTAAAAGAAAAAGACTAAAAGTTAAGTTTAAGTTTGTTGGTCTGTTTTCCCTTCCTTTTAAAAAAGTCACAAAGGATAGTTTTTTTTATTATATCCCCTCTCTTTCATTATTCAAATAAAAATTAAAATCTTTTGATTCTCCCCTTTTCAGGCTTCAAACGACAGTTTTTTTTATTATCTCCCTTTTCTAATTACAGCTATTGATTCTACCACTTTCCTTCAATATAATTTCAAAGGAAAGTTTTTATTAACTCCCCTTTATTTCAAAAATGAGTAAAAAACATAGGACACAAAAATTATCTAATTTATCAACAAAAAAAATGTTCAACCACAAAAAAAATACCTGCACATATCATGAGGCAGTTTCTAAGACTAATTCTGTTGCAATGTTAGCTAGAGGAAGTTGATAAACTCTACATTAAGGGGAAATAACAAAGTTAGTGTTTTGCAATTGTAAAACAAGGATTAAGTCTATTAAACATTTTGAATGTGCCTATTACTAGTCAGGAGCTGGTAGTTCAGTGGTTGCTGCTTGTTGTGTCATATTTGTTTTTCCCTTATTGTTTTGTTCCTTAATCTTGCACTTAATTCCTTGTTGGTATTGTTAGGTAAACATTTGTCAGCTTTAACAGCTTGCTATGTGGTCCGAGACCACAATTATTTTGTAGTGTATTTCTCTTAGGCAATAAATGAAAATTAAAAAAATCCCACCTGCGCTTTCTCAATAAATTTTTTACAGTGGGTTGTACTACTTTAGGGACAAATTATATCAAAATTATAGAAAACTTCATCGGCTCCAACTCAAAATATGGACAATTTTATGTTCAAGGGGTCTAGAAATCTTTTGACAGCTTCCGAAGTGCTAATTTTTAACCTTTTTAAACAGCTGAACCAAATCACTACTTTACTTTCAAATTCTGGACCCACATTTTTTGACAGTGTAATTTCACCCTCCTACTTGCAATTTGAGCCATAAAACATGAAGAAACAAATTTGTAAGGTTTAAAATAAAGTAACACACTGTCAACATTAGGGACTATATTTGTGGACAATGAAAATTAAAGGACGACAATTGTGGTCGCGGACCATGTGGTATGGATTTTGCTCATTGCTGAAGGCTGTTAAGTGACCTATAGTTAATAACTTTTAAACTACTTGGTTTCTGGTAGAAGTTTGTCTTATTGGCAATCATAGTGGCGGATCCAGGGGGGTTTCTGGGGGATGGACCCCCTTTCCTTTTTTTTGGGGAAGATCAATGACTTTTAAAAGGGCTGGATCAGCCCCTGTACCTCTTCTTATTTTTGTTTCGTTCAATGCACTTACCCTTATAACATTTGTCACCAATGAGTCTGCTTTTGTGTCAGAAGTGACAATGGCAAAATATTTGTCAGCCACATCAGCATTGCTGTGTGATGGATAGACTGGGAATATAAACTGTGGTGAGATATCGTTGACATCTATAACATTAATATGTACTACAGTCTGTGGCCAAGTATTCCATACTGAAAAACAAAAATAGTCATATATTAATCAATCAAAACATACTGTTATGAAAGTCATTTAAAATTCAATCTTAAAATGTAAGTTTTCTATAAGGTTATGAGTATTGCAGTAAAAAACTCTCTTTGTCTGTAGAGGATAAATTTTCACTTTTATAACCAAATTAGCTCATTTCTAAAGAATTCACATGAAGTTTTTTCTGTCTCTTACCGCATCCTCTTTATCTCTTAAAAATTATATCCTTGTTATGCAATAAAAAATATCCCTTTTCATAACAGATTTGGCTTATTGTTAAAGGTCGTACCGTGACCTATAGATTTTAACTTTTATGTCATTTGGTCTCTGGTGGAAGTAAAATCACAAAAATACTGAACTCCAAGGAAAATTCAATACGGAAAGTCCCTAATCAAATGGCAAATTCAAATGATAAAACACATCAAACAAATGGACAACAACAAGAAGAGCAGTCTCATTGTCAATCATACCACACTGTCTAACTTTTATACAATACATACTGTAGATTTGTCTCTTTTTCCTGTTGTTTCTGTTATTAAAAGCCACATCGACAGTTAATCTGTATCTATTCTTCTTTTCATAATCAAGATTTGATAGTAGGGTGAGATTACAGAATTTTGAGTATGTTGAAGGCCTGATACTGAACAATGATTGAGATCCAAGGTTTTCATTCCCGTCTATAATTGAACAAAGCACAGTCTTGTCTCCTTGGTTCTCTACTCCAAGTGATGTTACTGCAAATGGTACTTGTACATTTTCTAGAATGTCGATGCTGTAAAAGATCAAATTAGATAAATATTTGTTATGTATTTCACATACTATAAATTCAAAATTTAGTGTGTTCCTTTCTTATTGAGAATCTTTGAATTCTGGATAAGTGCGAAATTAAATTATGCGATTGCAAATATGTTTTGAAAGAAAATCACTTTATGATTTCAAATTTTTGTTATTTCGAGGCTGATGCGGCCTTATATTTGAAAAAGAACTAACAATAATATTTTTTTTACCCTAAACTAGATAGAAATAAATATTCTGCTATACAATAGGCAGCCATTTACCGGAAATAATTGTGTACAAAAAAGAAAATAAATGTGTATGCAATAAAGTAATCGAAACAAACATAAGGTGAAAATGAATTATAAGTCATACAAAATCCTCATCCCTCATCAATATCAAATGATTGCCCCTTCATTCACATTTTGACTAATTGGATCTTTTCTTCCTTCATGAATTAGTTGTTTTTACTTACACATATTCTGGACGAGTAAATCCAAGTTGCCCTTCCTGCACTGCAGTATAAGTCAAATTAGCTATGAGTGTAGCATCACTACACTTCTCCTTCCAGCTCTTGTCGCAAACTCTAATGGTGGTCTATAATATATAAAATTGAAACATAAGTCTCAATATTGTCCTTAATTGCAGTTATCTGTAAAGACCAAAATTAGCTGAAATGCAGGGGATCTCATTTTTTATTCTGATCTTGCACTATGTATGTAAGCAATTCTCAATTTTTTGTAATTTCCTGTGTCCCACTAGACTTCATTTCCTGTTTTCACGGCACAATAATGTGACTTTCACTTCACACTTAGACCCCAATGAGACCCACAATGCATGGTTATAGATTTTTTTAAATTTAGACATAAATTTGAAGGACCTCCTAATATATATATTAAAAAAACATAACATTGATTTATTAAAATGCTTTGGTTAAAAGAACTAAGAGAAATGAATTGTACATTTTTAAAAGCTTACAGCTTCTATAGAAAAAGCTATCAAATAAAATTCAAATTATAGGAGAAAATCAAAATGAAAGTAGATAGCTTTTTACTTCCATTACATATTTTTACAAAACTACTAAAACTGTTCAGATTCATATTATAATTCACCAGATAAGGGGAGATAACAAAGTAAGATCAAAGGATTTAGATCATATATCGAATGATTATTGAGCAGACAAATGAAATGACTTGATGAAAATCTGTTTGATGCTGTAAAACGTGGTTGATAAAATACTTGTTTATTTGAATTTTATCTAGGAATTTTTTAAACTATATAAAAGAGTAAATAACAAATGACCTTGAACCCTGTATTTTTTTTTTTACCTGAACTGATGCAGGTTTTGGATCTTGAAGATTTAATGGCTGTGCTATAAATACATCTCCGAGAGCAGAAACTCCAAAGTAACGGGAATAATCAGTGTCTTGTACCACAGAAAATTCATATTGAGCATTAGGAGTCTGAAAATAAAACATTTGTGTTATATAAAAACAATACTATAAAAAAAATACGCACAACTTTTGTAGATAATGGCTATATACAACTTACAATAACATAAGTTACCAATTTAGTTCTTAAAATTATCAAATGATACTCAAGTGCTCAAATTAAACTAAGTACATTTATTTATGATTGAAATATAGGAGACAAAAGTTGAATGTCTTTTCCTGTATTTGAGCTTATGATTTTGCCATTTGCTAAGGGATCATCTGTTTACAATTTTCCTCTTGTGTTCTGTATTTTATTATTTGATTTTTTCCTCAGACTAAACCTGAAGTTTGCCGCCAAAGATGACAAATGTTTGAATAGTATGTCTCCCAAAATATTGAAGGCTTAACAATAACTAGACAAGAAATCCTTTCAAGTTTACCTATAAAAATACTTACATTTGCACTAAGTGCGATATTTTTATCAAGATCTGTTGCTGGAAGCCTTTCAAGAACTGTTCCAGATTTTAGTTTGTCAGAAGCATGTACTTTATATTGAGTCTGGTTGAAGGTTGGTGCATACTGATTTCTGACAATTGTTATTACAACACTGGCGGTGGCAGCTTTTGGCTGTGCTGAAACATCCTTAGCCACAATGGTCAACTGAAAAATAAAACACAATTTTTTTGAAATCTTTCAGCATAATCATCCATCATCTTTCTGTATGGCCAACATTAATTTTGGTTTTTGTTCCATTAATCCTTTTTTTAAGCACTTTTTTTAATTTCACATCACTGATTCTTCCAATAAAAGTTTTAAATCCAGTCTTATTTTAGTTTAACGGGGAAACTCACATTTTCTTATTTCAAAATTACAATTAAATAAAAATTGGCAACTGTAGGCCTAATGTATAACAATGAAGGTACACTTCACACTTTCTTAAAAATTTAATACATGTATAAGTTTAAGGGAGTTATGTGTAGAACAAATGTTTGTGAGATACAAAATAGAGGGAATTTTCAATAAATTTCTTCATTTCTAGGAAAAAATCTTTTGACAAATATAGTAAAATACTGATTTCCACACAAAAAATATGTTTAGAAATAATAATGCTGACATATAACTAAACAACGATAAATAAAATTTGGAAATTATCTAAAACAATTAAGTAAAATGTTTCCCTCTTGAAAACCTCTTATTCCTTCCTAGCTTTGGCTATACTTTTGCCGTTTTAAATTTTTTTTAAATATTTTGGCCTCACACATCACTGAAGAGACATTTATTGTGGAGATGTGCATATGGTGCAATAAAACTGGTACCATTAATGTAATCAAACTTACAGTATAACTGTTTGCTGATTCATCAGTAGTCAAGGATCTCGAGAGATAAATTTGACCGGAGGTTTGACTAATTGTAAAGAATGGGAATTGTGATACAGGGTTCGTGGCATTAATCTGATAACGTAAAATTCCACTTGAACTAGTTGCACTTGTAACACTGTCTAAATCATTGGCGGTAACAGTTGTCACGATGTCAGCATTAGGATGGTATTCTGATATCCGTACAGGATAATTATTTGTAGTAAAGGTTGGTCCGTAAATATTTCTCCTTATATTGATGATCACTTTAGCGGTATCTGTCTGTGGTGAATTTGTTAGATCTTTTACCATTACTGACAACTGAAAGAGAAGAACATTTGTTGAATTTACATATAATCAAAGCCTTAAAGGCTGTAAAAGCAATTGCTGCCATGTTAATGTTTGGGGACTTTTATTTTTCATCCACATATATACAAGAATTAAACCTGACATGAGTGTTGTCTAGTTAAAAGTAAGAAGGTTTTAACTTTATATAAATAAAAGACTTTAGCAGAAAGTCATTTTTAATATGTTTTATATTTCACAAGAAGACAACACGTTTACCAGGCTAAAGTTGGGGTCAAATATACATGTGCTGAAACATATAACTCAAAAAGAAATCATCATGGATTATCCCCTGGTAGTGTTTGTAACTTCCTTGGCAATAATTTCCTTTATTGATTTAATTTTAACAATTTTCATTATTAATTTATATTTAACCATTAACACAAATGATTAAGTTAAAACATTTCAACTTTCCAGACGCAAATGTTAAAAAACGGGAAAGAAATAAAATATCTTACAAGACATAAACATGTAAAGAATAAATGTATATTTCCGCTTAATAAAAATATTTTCATAATGTTACTTTGTCATCATTTTTAAAACTAAGTTCCAAACATTATTGCTCAGTTGATATGTGTCCTTCTGATGCGGTACGAGCACAGGCACTTGTTTCTATCCATAGGCAGGTCGATTATCCATATAAATAGTTTTATATGGATAGTCGACCTTCCTATGGATAGAAACAAGTGCATGTGGGTACGAGATAACTACAATTCTCATGCAATCCCGAAAAGGGGGGTCATCACAGACAACTTGACATGACATTAAATCGTTATCACTGAACTAGTATATATATTGTATAGGGGCCAGCTGAAGGACGCCTCCGGGTGCGGGAATTTTTCGCTGCATTGAAGACCTGTTGGTGACCTTAATTCTGCTGTTGTATGTTTTTCTATGGTCGGGTTGTTGTCTTTTTGACAAATTCCCCATTTCCATTCTCAATTTTATTATACGAACAAGAACAAACAGCTCTACGTTGCTTTGATATTTATCAATTTTCAGGAAACATTGCGAAAAATGATCTTCAATATTTCGAAAACATGTGAAATAAAATTGCTAACACGGTGGACCGTCGAGTGTCAACAAACGTAGTAGACTTGTTCACTGAAAAGACGAGGATAATGGTTTCATCTGACATTTGTTATGCAAACCCAGTTTTGATCATGATATTTAAAAAGACGTACTTTTTTTCAATCTATGTATTAATAAACTAGAAAATTCCAAATTGTAAATATCTCTTCATCTGGACCGACTTGGCATCTACTACGTTTGGACGGGTCCATTTCATTAGTAAGGTGATCGATAAATATTACGGAGTTTTGACAGAAAAGGAAAACGAACTTATTGTTATGTGTTTTCAACAAGGGTTTCGTTCCGTTAAATTATTTGCGCAAATAAAGTTTGTCTATTTTTAGATTACAGGTAATAATTTGACACTACGCATTATTAACTGTGTAGTGATTTTGATTTTACGATAAATGTATGAATGAACGATAATTTTTTGAATGAACAAGAGCACCTGACCTCTTAAAGAAACACAAATTAAACATAAAAAACCGTATTTATTAGGAGATAATTCAGTTAAATTTTCAATACTAAATCAACAACTGAAATGAATCCATATTTTGTTGAAACATCGTACGAACGGCGGAAAACGGAATCGCATTTATAAAAATGTACTTTTTTTCACTCGGACTTCTATGTTATTTGATAGTCAAACGGTTGACCCTTTAAATACAAAAGTACATCTACAAGAACATATTCTGAAACTTCTTAAATCCACTAACTTTTTTTTAAAGTTTCAAGCTATGTATTGCATTAGAAAACATACATAGGTGTTAAAGAATGACTGACCAGGAGCCTGTTTAACAAAATACTATGGCTTGATCTGGGCGGAGTCTCTGATCTGGGTCACAAAGATGGCCATACGCGACGGCATAAAAGCAATTGCTTTAAAAATTATAACTGTTATTTTACTGGATATTATTATATTAAAGCTGAATCTCAAACAGAAATTAAGTTTATTATTATTTAAAAAGAGTGAACAGAAAATTCTGATGAACAGCAAGATAAATTACAGCCAATTGCATTGAGTCTGTAGGGAAAGGTAGAATCTTTGGTTAGCTTGCTTGTTAGCTGAACTGTGAAGTCATTATTAGGTTAGGTAAACTACCCTCCTTTAAAAGTAGACTAGTCCGACAGATAACCAATCTATCTCTCTGTAAGACTAGACTACTTTCCAAAGGAGGGTAGTATACATTACCTAAAAATGACTTCACAGTTCATTCCACAAGCAAGCTAACCAAGGAATATACGATTCCCTACACAATCAATGCAATAGGCTGTAAAGAATTTTTATACCAATATTTCAATATTGATAGTTAGTTGAAAAATGTAAATTTGTTTGTTTTTGAATATGTTGTTACAGATTTCACATTACAAAACAATGAAAATAAGGAATACAAATTTGGTACTAATATCAATTACCAAGAAATAAATCAGGTCTTCCATACTTCATTTTGAGACTATTCCATTTTTTTTGTTAATAATTTTCCCAACTCTGAATATTCCATTTTTTTTGTTACGGCAATAATTTTCTCAACTCTGACTATTTCATTTTTTTTTGTTAATAATTTTCTCAACTCTGAACTTTAAATAGGTTTTGCTGCTTAACTTTATATTGTTAATTGAATCATAATCAAGAGTCAATCTGCTAATTTCAAGAAGAAAAACAAAACAAATCATCAATTTCTCTGATAAGTCAATCTCACATAACTACTTTTACACATAATATTGTATTAAAATAGCAGGAAATTTCATCATGTCTTTGCCTTTTTGGCGGGAAACAAACCATTTTTGTTTGTTTCAATTTCTACTTACAGTGTATTTAGAAGCTTCGTCATTGTACAGGTTAGCATTTGTAGAAATTATTCCTGATGTTTTATTAATCTTAAAGTAGAAAGAGGCTGGCGGATCTTCAACAATGGAATACTCTAATGGATCCTGAAATAGAAACATAAGTATTTTTACACAAGTCATGAAAACACATATTCAACCCAGGTAATGCAAGAATTTGCCACTATGGGCTGGTGTGTAATATTAAGTTGTACATGTACAAGTTTAAAATATATCCTCAAAATTGCTTCTATAGGCAGTGATAGATGGTTAAGCAATATAGGAAAGGTGTACTGACATAAGAGATCTCTAAACACATTAGCTCCAAATGGAGCTTTCATTTGTAGAAGCCATATTAATTATGTATATTGGCGGGGAAAATGTGAATGCATAAAAATATAGTACTGTAAGTTCAGAAATTATTGTGTGCACTTATTATTGCGATTTTGTCATTTTAAGACTAAAATGCGATTTAAATCTTTGCGATATTGAAAAAAATCCTTTTTTATTCATATAAAATATTTCAAAATGCGAGTTTAAATTATTGCGATTAGAACCCTGTCGCATTTTTCGCAATAATTTCTGAATTTACAGTATATGCAGATACACATAATTAACAGCGTCTGGAGATGTTTCATAGCCTGACCGCTTTTGGTACAAAAGTGATAGGTCATTGGTTACTCTATTTTCAAAGCAACTTTCTTTGGTATCATGTTTAATTTAATGGAACAGCTTATGTGTAGCTGGCTATAGCATACTTTTTAATGGCATCAAATATTGTAATCCTGAAAATGACAAGAAAAAAGCGAAAACCCTCATACATCTTTTGTCTCTTAGCCTAGAAGTTAGTCAGTGTCCTCTCTCATTTTCATTTTTAAAATTTGTTTTTTAGCCAAAAAGTGGGTAATGATTTTGCTCTTCTTGATCTTAAAAGGCGGATAAAGGTGGGGAGCCTTTTGTTGATTACATATGGAATCACAGAAGCATGACTGGAGCCGGCCCCCTCATAGGGCAGTCAGTAGGCCTCTTTATAAAAATTACTGGATCTTCACCCCTGTATGAAGACTTACATTGTCATTATCTCTAGCCTGCACTGTGATAATATTAGTATTGATTGGTGTACTCTCATTGATTGTGATCTCGTACTGGCTCTGTATGAACTGTGGTGCAGATGGATTTCTCTCAATAATGATTGTTACAGGAATGCTGCTCTGTTTCTTAGGGACACCTCCATCCTGTGCTATTACTACAAACTATTTGAAAAAAACCAAAAACAAAGTAATAACCATACAAATGCAGGATTGTAAATTTTTTAATGAACTAAATTATACTTTAATTTTAATTGACTCCTTTGATATATTATGGCTACCCGGTGTTTTTTTTCTTCAAATCCGTATGGTTAGATTTTGCACAATCTGACCTTTTAACACAACCCATGTCACTATTATAGTAGCTTTGTACACATACAATTTTTTTGAAAGTTCAATAGAACAATGAATATATGAAAGTACACAACATATAATAGGTTCAATAGAACAATGAATATATGAAAATATACAACATATAATAGATTTAAGGAAGAATCTGAATACATGATTTATTCTAATCCAAAAGTCCCAAAATATATATTTTACTTCAAAGAAATAAAATTTTCAATACTACCTTGTACTGTTTAAGATTATCTCCCCTTAGATTGTTGATGGTCAGTATTTCACCATTTGATGGGTTGATGTAGAAGTAGTCTGCTCCATATGGTGGTACTGTATCTTGTGTACTGAATTTGTATGTAAGTTTACCATTTTCTCCCTATGAAAAATATAACAACAGCATATTCTCTAAAACTATTTATAATATATATATACAGGCTTTATTTGTCTATCAACATCTGTCTACAGTTACTGTACTAAAAACAGTCTAAGTTAAAAAAAAAAAAAAAAACTATAGTTCTTATATTCTTTAAGTTATAAGCAGGCATCCATCTTTAGAAGCATACAACTTTTTCAAAAAATGTTCAAACCTAATTTGTGTTCTATATGTTTGTTGAAACTAATGAAATCAGAACAAAGATGATTAAATTTCAGTAATGCAAAAATACAGAAAGTTAAATTTTAAACAGAAAACTAAGGTGTGAAGAAAAATTTAAAAATAGTTTGCAGTTTCAGAACTTACAAAACATGATTGAATCAAAACATCAGAAACAATTGAAGATAACAACAACAAAATATTTCCATGTCACATATTTAAATCATTATATCTTTTAAAGAATGGCAAATTCAGTATAAATATATACCTCATCGTCATCAGTGGCATTGACCTTTCCTACCAAGGTCAGTGGATCTGCATCCTCGTTAATTGTAAAGACGGCTGCCCCGTGAGTGAATCTTGGATCGTTAGGGTTTCTGATAACTGTTATCCTGACAATGGCTTCAGCATATTGGGCTGGATCCTTCTGACGATAGCCAACAATTCTGACCTAATTGATAGTAAAAATTATTCTATATTATAATTAAAGTTAGTTTTTATCCCTTATCTTTTTGCACCCTCTAAAATTATGAAATTAACAACAAAATTTATAATGCTATTAACATGTTTTTAACCAAATTTACAGTGTAAACAAACACGACTTTGAACTTCATTACAGCAAAATGCCTTGGGTGTTCAAGAGTAAACTAGACTGACAGATAACCAACCTATATGTCTGTAGGACTAGACTACTACGAAAGGAGGGTAGAAAAGTTAACCTTATAATGATTTCATGGTTCAGCTATCAAGCAAGCTAACCAAAGATATTACCTTTACATAAACATTCAAGGCATTTTGCTGTAATTGTTTTAAAGCAGATATGGATTCAGAATTTGATGTCAAAAGGGAAGCTTCTGACAATTACATATTTTGTAAAGGGGGGGGGATGTAGACAAGGTGGGCCACATATGTATCCTTACCTATAAACTCACATGAATATTATACTTACAACATAAGATGGTGATCTATTGTCGTCCTCTATCAGTAATTTGTTGAGGGTTATAGTTGCAGCGTTTCCTATCTTTGTAACATTGAAGAATGTCTTCGCCAAACCGTCTCCTCTCATGTCATATATAACAACACTCTGTAATAAACATAGATAAACTTTAAACATGCGGTGAACGTATGATTTTTTTTATCAAATATTTGTGGATTGAGGGAAAAAAGGTATGTTTTCTTAGATACCTGTTTTTATGGTTTGGCCAATTTCTGCACAAAAAAATCTCGAAAATTTTTACTCAAATGAAAATTTATGATTCACATTTTTTTCACTGAAAATCACAAAAAAATAGTATTGCATGAATAATAATGATACCAAACACTTTTTCACAGTAGTTTATTTTGTCCTTTTAAATGATCACTTTAATTTAAGTTTACTTATGATGTGGGTAAAATATGCCAAAAATGAAAACAGTTTGCACAATTTTTTATTAGTTACATATAGATTTAAGTATAAAAATTGACAGTAATAAAATTTTTGAGATTTGATTTCAATCTCAGAACAAAAAATAGTGTATATATATAAAAACATAAAACTTATATAGTATATTACAATAGTATACTTACGCCAGCCAGTGGATCATTAGCAGTAATGGCAAATACTGTATCACCAATATTAAAATCACTTTCTCTAATGGTGAGGTCATATTCTGATTTGTCAAAGCTAATATCACCTATTCTCTGGATGGTAATTCTAACGGTAGTGGTATCAGTTTTAGCTGGTATCCCTTTGTCCCTTACTCCAACAGTGAACTACAATGTGAATAATAAAATACATTAGAACATGAATGTGTCCATAGTACACAGATGCCCCATTCACACTATCATTTTCTATGTTCAGTGGACCATGAAATTGGGGTCAAAACTCTAATTTGGTACTAAAAGTAGAAAGATTCTATTGTAGGGCACATGTGTACTAAGTTTCAAGTTGATTGGACTTGAATTTCATCAAAATCTACCTTGACAAAAACTTTTCAGATGAAACAGGATGGATGGAGGAACGGATGGAGGAAAGAACAGACAGACGAAAATGATGGATTAAGACCAGAATACATAATACTCCTAGGTTTGGCATCAAAAGCAGAAAAAACTAAATTCAAAAATTCTAAATTGAAAGAAAATATTAATATCAGGCATATACCTCAAAGTGTAGTGATTTGATGTTGAACAGAATGTTTTTGTTTCCTATGATATAAAAGAACATATCTAAATATTATAAAAGATTAAACTGCTTACCGTTTGAACTTCTTGTCCATCTGGAACTTCTGTTAGTGGAATACGGGCAGAAATAGATCCATTGACAGAATTGATCTGGAATATTCTGCTCTGAGCTGCAGGTCCAACAAAGTAATACTCGATTGCTCCATTTACTGGGTCCTGAAGTGAGAGAAAAGCTTTATAATTTGGACTGATTTTCATGAAAACCTCAAGTCATAATTTATTGAGCAGCACTTATAGCCTATTCTTTTGAGACAAAGAAATAACCTCCAGGACATTAAAACATATGTAGCACATCTTTTTCTTAATAATGCCTATTACTGTAGGTTACTATATATTAAATAAGTTAACACATTTTGTTTAAAATTTGATTTTTTTTTTAATGAAACAAGATATCCTTACTAAGAATTCTGCTACGTGATTTCAAGATTTTTTTTCTCAAATTTTTACCCACAATGCTTCAGTAAACAATTACACTTACAGGCCTATCATTATCAACAGCCTGTACTCTAATGATGTTGTCAAACAGTGGAACAGACTCTGATGTAGAAACAGCATAACCTCCTGATGGCTCCACAAAAGATGGGGCTGTGTTTCTATTGACAGTCACTGTCACTACTGCTGTTGCACTCTTTGGACTAGCTGTTGTGTCTTTGGCAATGACATTGAACTAAATAAAAGATATAATAGTACTTAGAATAAGAACTATATTTTGGAAATAAAATAAAAATGCTTTTCTGTTCAATTAAACATTTTTTCATCAAATTGGAAAATAATAATCATACATAACTATTTTACAGAACCATATTCATGTCACAAACTGGTACTGTAATGGATTTTTAAAAATTCTTATTTTTTAAAATTTCAAAGTCATCAAGTTACACAAAAGAAATTTTCAATCTAAAGAAAAAAGCTTTATTCCAATAAAAAAGGAAGAAAGGAATGGTGGACATACAATTTCATCAATTTTATCCTTAAACAAATTAACCCTTAGCTGGAACTGTTATGTTTAAAGTTCTTATACCCGAAAATTTTATATTACCAAAAAGTAAAACAACAAAAATTCCTAAACCCAGGAAAATTCAAAACAGAAAGTCTGTAATCAAATGGCAAAATCAAAACTTCAAACAAATGGATAATAACCAAGTTATTTAAAGGAACTCTTTTAATTATTCAAAAAATAGCTTCATCTCAATTAAAAAAAAAAAGAACAGAACGAAAGACAAACATGATGCATGATATTGAGTAATTTTTGTCCTAAACAAATCAGATATAAACTTACAGAATAAGATGTTGGTTGAGGTGTGGTGGTATCCTCAGACATCCTCTTGTTGATTGTGATGAGGCCGGAGTAGGGATCAATGGTGAAGTAATCAATTGTTGGTTCAATGGAAAACACTTTGTCTTTCTCGGGAGACTGAAATTAAAAAAACAAATAATTTAAATTTGAATGTAACACGTCTTCTTGTTGGCTGACAGTGTGTTGTCTATCAGCCCAAAGACATTACTTTGTCATGTGACAGTAACGTTATCAACGTTTTTTTATGATTTATTCCAGCTTAAAATATCAATTTTATATATACAATTATGATGCACATTTATATAAATATACTCAAAGCAAATATCCTGTTAGTCACACAGCTCTGAATAGAAAACTACTTTCATGGTCTCCTGCTCACTAAGCGTGTGAGAGGTCTTATGTTAGATCAACAACTGGGACAAACCAAAGATAAAAATGTTTTTAATGTCAAACACATTTTTAGCAATCGAAATAAAACAAAAAATAATAAAGATAAAAATTCTCAATTCAATCCTACCACAATATGCTAATTTAAAAAAAAAAGAGAAAAAAAACCCTGAAAAACAAGAGCCTTATAAAACCACTAATTATCAGGGAGCATCAAAATTCCTGTCCTGCCTTTTCTCCAAATTTCATCCTACCCCCATGTCCCCACCCAACCCCCTAAAATCAAATGGTAGCTCCCTAAGATAAAATATATAAAATTCAAACTTACAGTCAAATCCCCATCAGTAGCCCTGACAGTTACTACAGATGTTCCAATACCATCGTAATCATTTCTGGTGGCACTGTAAGATGTTGGTATAAATACTGGTCCATTCTGGTTCCTAATGACTGTGATCTGGACTGTGGCATAGGCTTTATTATCAGGCTCTAACGTGTCATAGGCTTCAACTAAGAGCTGCAATAGAGAAATACATTGAAAAATGTGTTTTTGGAGAAGATAAAGACTTAATTTTAATCAAATTATTACAGCCTACCTTTTGGGAGCACCAGGTTAACCCCTGATTGTTGTTAAGTCGTGTTATCAGTGTTTAGTTTTCTATGGTATGAATTGTTATTGTTTTTTTGTTCTTTCATCATTTACTTTTTGCTATGGTGCTGTCTGCTTTTCCTGCACTTATGATTTTGGAATTCCTCCCTAGTATTTTCTCATTTTCTTTTTACAGAATAAATGTAATATTTATGTCAGATTCAAGGTTGGTTAATGTGGTACATCCCTCCCCATCAGTCTTCTTTTGTTTTACTGTGTTTACGGGATGCAGCCTCTATGCCATTTGCTCAATATTTTCACTTATTCATATTTAGGAAAACAATCATAGTGAGCATAAAACAGGAATGCTAAAAAAAAATCTTCTAAAAGGTGTCATATCTCAACTTTATTTAGGTAAAAATATAAGATTTATGCATTTCTCTAACAGAAATTAGCAGAATTTCAAGAGAATCTTAGTTCTGGTTAGTTTTTCTTTTTTTTATAAAAGGCATGTACATATTAATGTTTATATTTTCGGCCATTATACATATCATGTATATTTGTATATCTACTTACAACATATATTGGGTTTGTATCTGGATTATCATAAAGACTTTTCTTTAATGATATCTGTCCGCTAACTGGATTCAAACGGAAATAGTCTGTACCAGGTTGGAAGCCTATCAGACCGTAACGTATCTGACCCTAAAATTAAATAAGCAATAGAAACAAAATTGAAAAAATTAAAAAAAATTGTATACTTCGTCTTAGTTAAATATTTATTTACACTGTTAAGAATTACACAATTTGTTTGGTAAGTGTTAGTTTCATAGATTTATTTTAAGTAAGTTTAAAGAGTCTACATTAATGCCATTGAAATCAATATTAAAGAATGTATTTATCATTGTTCATCAACACATCTTAACTAAAATGTCCATAGGACCATTGTGATTTGAATATGTGCACAATTAGTTTTAAATAATGTGAATTAAAGCAAAGCTATTTTTTCAAAGAAATAAAAACATCAAATTTATATTTTGTCATTTTCTTAAGTGTCAGTAACCATAATTGCAACAACAATACTTGTTTCTTTTATAGAATGTTCATAACTTGGAACCAGTCATAATTGATCATACTTTGAACCAATTTTCAGGTGATACCTTAGGTTAAAATCATAGACTAACCACATTAAACAATAAAGTGAAATGCCAATTTCTGCTTGAAAATAATACCTTACAACATATATACAAATCAAATCAACTGATCATTATTTCTTGTTGTCATCAAAAGATTAACACAAACATATTTTAAATTCAAAATAGTAAAAACAATGAATGTGTTCACAGTACAAAGATGCCCTACTTGCACTATCATTTCTATGTTCAGTGGAGCATGAAATTGGAGACAAAACTCTAATTTGGCAATAAAATTAGAAAGATCATATAATAGGGAATATCTGTACTAAGTTTCAAGTTGATTGGATTTCAACTTCATCAAAAACTAACTTGACCAAAAAGTTTAACCTTATGCGGGACAGACAGTTGGACAACGAATGGACAGACCGAAAAACATAATGCCCATAAATGGGGCATAAAATTACCTGTATATCACTGTCAGTTGCTTGTACTGTTTCAACGGTTGCATTGACTGCATGACTAATAAATATCTGTTTCTGGTAGTCTGACAAACTGAAAGTAGGTGGTCCTTGTAGATGTGTTATGGTAATATTGACAGTAGCCTCCACAGTCTTTACTGGAAGTCTGTTGTCAGAGGCTTGAACTTTGAACTGAAATTGTAAATTGTTGATAATATTTTTTAGGGATTACCATTGTTACCAAACAGTTGAAGTACTGTTTTTTGGTGATGTATAGTCAAAATCCCAAAATATGTAGTTGGCACAAGGGGTGAGGACCATATACATGTATACTACAGACGTTGTTTTTTTTTATAATTTTTTTTTAGATATTCTATCAAATATCATTTCAATTTTTTTTTGTCCACTATTTTTACTTAAGCTTTTTTTTTTCACGGTTTTTAGGAAATGAAAAGGGGTGGGTACTATACATAACTGCATACTATACACGGACAAATATGGTACTATGGAGAGGTATTACTAATACATTTGTATTGATTTTGAGTAACTATCTATTCCAACAATCTAACAATTTTATTTTACATTATTTAAGCAATTTTTTTCTTCTGCTCTTTGGATAATAAAAAAAGACAAACATTTAAGTCAAATCAAATGTATATATCTCCTATGTTTCCTTCTGTCAAAGTTATTATAAAGATTAATTAATCAGCAAATATTGCATGTTATTATTGAAGCAATTCTCAAATCAAATCTAATCGATACAATCTGCAGGAGATTTGTTTTGACAAATCTTTAAATTTGTAGTAAATTGTCAAGTCCATGTTTTACACATATTGCATGTTATTATTGAAGCAATTCTCAAATCAAATCTAATCGATACAATCTGCAGGAGATTTGTTTTGACAAATCTTTAAATTTGTAGTAAATTGTCAAGTCCATGTTTTATACATAACAAACCCCAAATGATAAACAATAAATGAAAAAGAGCGCAACTACACATGGTGAGAAATATTTCTGTCAAATTGATATAAATTCATGAAATATTTTGTCAAATTGATCGAAATTATTGGAATTCTTTATCAAGTAGAAATAAATTATTGGAATTCTTTATCAAGTAGAAATAAATTATTGGAATTCTTTTATTGGAATTCTTTATCAAGTAGAAATAAATTATTGGAATTCTTTATCAACTAAAACTAAATTTCTATCAAATTGTAGTTGATTTTTTATTTACATGCCTTCCAATATGTAGAAATTTGTAATATAAAATTGAGAATGGAAATAGGACATGTGTCAAAGAGACAACAACGGAAGGCCACCATAGGGTTTTCAACACAGATAGAAAATCCCACACCCGGAGGCATTTTCTAGCTGGCCCCTAAACAAAAATGTGTACTAGTTCAGTCCATACTTAATACTAGTTTTAAAATATATTTACTTCAAATTGTGTTGGTGTTCCTGCTACTTCTAATGATTTCACCAGGTATATTCCGCCATTTGTTTGGTGCACAAGGAAATATGATTTATCAGTTGCATTTCCCATGCTTGTGAATGTCACTTTATCCTACAAAGATTTAACAAAAAACAGGTTTAATGCATTTATGTAATATTTGAATGTCAAACTTAAACTGATCAACTAAAACAGGTAACTGCATTTAGCAATAAAGGGGCCAAAAAAATATAAAAAAATATTGTAGCAAACTAGTACATGTATGTCAAATTTGTGTAAAAATTAATATAAAAGTGAAAAAAAAAAAAATAACAATCAAAATCTTATTCAATTGAGTAACATTTTTAATATAAAGAAATCTAAAACAGTTGTCTACTATGAAAATTTGTCTGTGCAAACAACATGTTTTAAACTTAACAGTGCTTTGAGACTATTTTGACGAATTTCAAGTTTTTTTTGTTTATTTGTCATGTAAACACTTTCACATTATTTATAGATCTGCACACTGTTCTATAAATAGAAATAATTAAACTTTAACATCATATAGACGTATTTACACTTTTTGTATTTGGCTGAATTTTGTCTCCGAATGACCATAGATGTCTCTGACGTCAAGAAACAATCGCTTTGTAATAATGACGTCAAATATTTAATATTGTGATGTCAAATTTGACGGGAACTTGTGTAAAGGCGGACAATTTTGCATACAAGTGTAAATACATTTATTCCACACAAATGACCTACCCCATCAGTATCAGGTGCTTGTAGTTGTATGATAGAGTCACCAACTTGATGATTTGCACGTAAGACTCTGGTGTACAATGATGTGCTGAAGACTGGTCCCGATGGATTACGATCAACATTGATAGTCAAGGTACCAGTTGCTGGATTGGTAGGCCAATCAGGATCTATAACTTCAACTTCAACCTTTAATAGAGTTTGAAATATTTAAATATTTAAAAAAATTAAATTATTTGAAAAACATCAAATATTTCATGATTAATCCTGGCAACATGGTTTTAGAATATGTGATTCATCTGAGAATCAATTGCAAGAAATTTGAAGAATGTTGATTAAATTTTAATTTTCTTTACTTAAGTAAAAACAAATACAATGAAACTCAATAGAGCTTTCAATTTTTGGCAACACACACAAATGGTAAAATGTTTAAAAATTTTCAAATAAAAAAAAAAGTACAAAATCAAAATGTTAAACTGAAACACTGCCATTAAAATACAAAGTAGGAAAATTCCATACAGAATCCTTCAGAAAATGCACTTTTTTAGAGTTACCTCCCCTTAAAATGCCTATTTAAAAAAAAAAAACAACCAAAAAAAATTTACATTTGCAAACATATCAATATTTAGAAGTTATATTCTTATAAATTGGTACTTTTAAATGAAAATTTACATTAAACATCTGCATTCCTGCATCAAATTTTGCTAACTTGATGGAAAATCTGGACCTTTGATTCTCTGTTTTTTACAATCCAATATGGAGGAAGACACCCATACCACCTTAAACTACTAATGTGAACCAAATAGTACCTTGTACTGCATTCTCTGGAGGCCATCAGACAGAGGTCGGTTCCTGATTTGTATCTGGCCATCAGCTGAATTAATCTTGAAGAATGTCTGAGCTACTGGATCACCAATTATTCTGTATTGCAACGGGTAGTTTACCTACAAAATACATTACAAATTGATGTATATTCATTATTTTGAATTGCTTTATCTTGTGTCAAGCTCTATGCCCTCGATCATAAAACTGTACTCAGTACTCAAACTTAAAGATGTCTTTTTTTGTTTTAGAGTTTCTGTCTCAAAAAGGTATCTCTATCTAATATGAATTAGTTATTATTCATAATTATTCATTGGTTTACCAATTGTCATTGATTTCAAGATTGTACTTAAACCACAAATCCAAACCTTTAAATTTTCTATAAACTTTGTAAACCCACATAATCAAATTCCTAGGTTACCAATTTTCGTTGATTTTATGCAGGGGCGGAACCAGCCATTTAAAAAAGGGGGCAGGTTCCCAACCCAGGACAAAGGGGGTTTCTAACTATATGTTCCCATTCAAAATCATTGATCGTCAAAAAAGAGGGGGGTTCCAACCCCTCGGAACCCCCCCCCCCCCCCCCCCTGGATCCGCCACTGTTGTGTGTACATGGGAACTACAAATTTAAAAATTCAACAATTTTCAAATTTTCTAAAGGAATGTATGCAGACTTTGCCAAAACCTCTAAATTAAATATCCACGAATTTGCAAGTTTTTCTCAAACTACGAAAATTGGAATGCACAAAAACAATTGAATTCACAGTACAAAGGACAATATCATACTAACTGGTTTGTCAGCATCTCTCCCATTAACGGTAAAAATGGCTTGATCAACCTGTACACCTTCACTGATATTAACAGTAGCTGGTAGATTGGCAATAGTTGGAGTATTTTTGTCTCTAGGTACATTGATGATAACCAGCTTGTTGTCCGTTCGTGGATTTGGTTTTCCATTGTCTGTCACTTGTATCGTTACCTGTAATTGGACAATTGTTATATTAACTGCATAGAAAATGAGAATCATTTTGTATTAGCATGTAGTATGTCTGGCTTTTAAGAGCTTTTGAGGCTACTGTTTTACCTAAATGTTATTGTTCATGGCAAATTAATAGAAAATTTATATTTCTTTTGCAAGCTAGATCAACGAATTAAACCAAAAAAATATGTAAAATGCTCAAAATTTACATCCAAAACAAAACTTTCATCAACACTTACAGAACTGTTTTCAAGTGTAGGATTTTTTTTAATTTGTGATGTCATGAGACCGGTTTGCACAAAAAATTCTTGGTTGCCAAGACACTATAGTTGTTAATTTATGTGTCATTTTATTCTCTTGTGGAGAGTTGTCTCATTGGCAATCATACCACATGTTCTTTTTTATATATACAACATTTACATTAATGCCACTTACATCATATTTTGTGGTCAGATCTGGATCACCCTGTAGGCTTGTCTTTAGACTCAGTACACAGGTCTTAGGATCAACTTTAAAGTACTGCTGGGCTTTGGCATTTCCAATAATGGAACATTCAAGATCAGTCTAAAAATAGAAAAGACATTTTAACAAAGATCACATAATGTTTATGTATCCGTTACAATCTTATGACTCATTTTTGACTAGGGTCACTCAAAATACTCATAGCATATATCCTTTGAGAATAAGTAGTTAAATGTATCATGGTTTTATTTTTTATGTCAAAAATTTATAATTTCAGATGCTTTCATCTTTTTTTGTTCAAATAAATAAGTAAAAGGAAAATTGTTTTGGTTTTACTAAAGTTAAATTTTTACACTACATAGTAAAAGAAATTAAGAAAAATCCACATATATCAGATGTCTTCAAGTGTTGACCATAGGTGTGCAAATGTTTCAATATGCTATGATTAAAAGGCAAATGTGAATAAAATACATACACTGTCTGGGTCTGACACATTGTGGGTCATGGACCAGAAATCTGGATTAGTGTCAGGTGGTAGAGTAATGGTCTCTTGTTTTGGCTGGAACTGTGGTCCATTTAGATTCCTAGCTACACTGATGGCAACATTTGCTGTAGTCCTCAAAAGTGGCTTTTGGTTGTCATAGGCAACAACTTTCAGCTAAAATATTTTAAAACATAAAATGTAGATATTTCAGATATTAAAATTTATTCTCTTGTAAATAACTATTTAACTTCCAATACAATTTAAAAAAGCAATAAAGACATGAGAGTCTTTGCTCAGCTCTGATAATATGCATGTAACTTAGTGGAGTGGTGTTTACAAAATAAAGCAAAAGTTGATATTCAGGCTGAAAGGTATGATCAAAATTGATTTTCTTGCTCATATTTTGATTTTTCCTTGATCTTATAATGACTTTTACATAAATTCAATATGAGAACATCTTTATATATTTTGTGAAAAATATAATTTTATTCTTTTAATTGAATAGTTTTGTATTTCTTGAATGCATCAATTTTCCTTAAAGTAATTACGCATAAAACATGCAATGAAATCCACTCTTTTTCAACGTTTAAATGAATTGAGTGTTTTCACGATTCTCAGTATATCTGTGTACATGTTAAAATAAGACATTTAGTTACATCTGACTTACATTGCTTCTAACAATTTCAAATATACCCAAAGGTTTTGAACGAAGTTTGGATTTACTGTCAATTCAATGAACTTACTGTGGATTCATTATTATTCGTTGGATACCAATTTTCGTGGATTTCATGGGCACAGATGAACCACGAAATTAAATGTTCAACAAATGACAAACTTTTTATAGGCTTATGTATGCAGATATTTTCAGTCCAACCCACAAAATTAAACATCCACAAACATGTTAGTTTTCCTCAATCCACAAAAATAGGTACCCACAAAAATAAATGAATCCACTGTATGAAAATTCGGCAAATTGTACTTACCATATAACTGAGAGATTTTGTACCATCATTCCTTAGATCTTGGATGATCTTAACCTGACCAGTACTGCTGTTAACTCCAAAGAAGTATGGTGCCAATAACTCTCCTGCAACTTCATATACAATGGAACCCTGAAATAAATTTAAAAAAAAATCAACATAGTAAAAAACAAATTGTGTGGAGGAATGCAAAGAACAAATCTTAACCTGTCATAATTCCAATATGGATTAAATAAAATACTGTTTAATTAAGAGACAGCCATTCTCTTAGCAAACTTTTTACATAGTTTTATTGTTGGAATAGAAAGATTTGACCTTCATGGTAAAAAAAAAACGCCTATATATTAACCTGCAATTTTTGTAAAACTTTTCATGAAGATATAAGAAAAACATTATAATTTGATGCTCTTCTTTTCTTTTGCTTTAAAACAATACCAAATTCATCTCATATAACATGCATTGCAGGTGCCTAATGTCGTACTTATCTTTCAAACAACAAAACAAAATGGACATTTTCTTTGATGTTGCTAGCTAGAATATAAAACAAATTCATTCTCAAAGTAAGTTTACATGGTCAAATCAATTATTTATTAAATCATGTAACAGCAAGCTATATATAAAAAGAAGATGTGGTATTATCTTGTTGGTTTTCTATTCAAACTTACCAAAGTTGGAGTTCTTGATGCTTGGACCTGAACAACATCTTTTCCTACTGGATCGTCCTCTCTCAATTGAGCATTATATGATGGTATACTGAATCCTGGGTAATTTAACCGATTTACACCAATCTGAACAGTTGTTGTGGCAATTTTGGGATTTGGCTTTCCGTTGTCTGAGACACTAATCTGGCACTGAAATTCAGAAGAGAAGATAACATTTAAAGAAGTTAACTATTGAAAATTAAATTTAAATTAATTTTTTTTTAAATTAAATACTAAGTTTCAGGTTGATAGGACTTCCAACTTCATCAAAACCTACCTTGACCAAAAACTTTAACCTGAAGTGGAACAGACGAACGAACAAACAGATGTACCCACAGACCAGAAAATATAATGCCCCTCTACTATCATAGGTGGGGCATACAAATATTGTGAGGAAACAAACCATACTAAAAATTAAAAAAATCTTTTTGATAAAATATGGAAGACTAACTTTAATCTCTACAAAGACATTTTTCTGATTTCTGTTTGTTCTTTTTTTCAAATGCTAAATTTGAACAGCTTAATACTAAGATTTACTAGTATACTTCAAATATAAGTTAGATAAGAAACTATCACAAATGGGAAGATCATATGCTATCAGGAATTATCATGTTGAAAATTACTTACAGTAAAGCTAGTATCAGTTGTGGTCCTAAGATCTTTACCCAGATATAGATCACCAGTGCTTGGTATAATATAGAATACATCCTGACATCTATTGGTACCAGTAATTGTAAATACCAGATTGTCCTGAAATACAAAGGTACCAGATATTAATTCACAAAGAGAATGCATATTTATATGCGATCAGTGTTAAAGTTAAGCTCTTTAAAGTATAACCATTGGTCCTTTAAATTAACAAACAAAAAAGAAAAAAAACCATTTCCTGATGTCATTCCTTTAAGCATCAGATGAAGAGCTCATCAGAAAAAGTTATAAGCTAACCAGTGATGACAGAATTTAACAGTGAAATCAAAATGCAAGATTTGTCAAATTTATTGAAAAAAATATCCTAAATGTAAGAACATTTTGGTTAAATTAACATTGAACACAAGGGTAACCCAAAATATTTTGGTTAAATTAACATTGAACACAAGGGTAACCCAAAATATTTGTTTGCATGTACATTTTTGTAGTATCTTATCCCTTCACTAAAATAAAACAAAAATTGATCCAATTCACCAACTTGAACGAATATAAAGGTTTTAACTCATAATAAAACGTGTGTAATTTAATTAAGAATCATTTAACACCATGCCAGATCAATTAAATCGCTGTAAGTTAAACTTACCCCGTCTTTATCTGTTGCATTCAGTTTGATGACTTTGTAACCAAGGTTTTCATCATCGTCTATGGAAACTGTAACAGTTGGCGGAGAAACTACAGGTGGGTTGTCATTCCTGCTTACTGTGATGGGAATGTTGGTTTCACTGTAAATATCTGGAGTGTGTCTGTCAAAAGCTCTTACTGTAAGCTGTATGAAAGAAATAAAAGATACTTTCATGAAATAAAGATTTCAGTTCAATTTGATATAGAACAATAGTGGACAATATAGTGACAGTGCAGCTGTTCATTCCCTTCAATCAGAAGAACTTGGGTTCAATTTTTATATACAAGCAATTTAAAGGTAATATGTTTAACAAATTATGTTATGGAATTTCTATCTTGATATTAAACATCACCAGGCGCTGTTAATTATGTGTATTGGCATATATACTATATTTTTATGCTTTTACATTTCCCCCCGCTGATACACATAATTAATATGGCTTCTACTAACGAAATCTCCATTTGGAGTTAATGTGTTTAGAGTCACTTATGTCAGTACACCTTTCCTATATTGCCCATTTAACTAACAGTGACCAATAAAGACTGCTACACAAAACAATATATGTTCAGGACTTCATTTTAAACAATTACAGAAATTTTGTAATGGTAGGTATCATTAAGGGCATACGATACAGTTACAGGGGAGGTAATGACGTTGCTAACGTAAAATGTTATTTTTGCGACGTCAAACTGTGACATACTGGGAAAAGATGCATTTTTCGACTGATTTTTATCATTCAAACTGATTTAATTTGAAAACGAGTGCATGGACCCCTATTTTTTAAAACAACATTTTGTTTCATTTTGCAGGGAGATTATGTGAACAAAATTTTATAAAACTGTAAATAGTGCAATTTTTTTAATGTTGATAAATAAACAGCAAAAAAATACGTTTTTTTCTCAATTCATGACCATTTGATAAATATAAGTTATTTCTGAATAAAAAATGCATAAGTTTTTAGGATACTTATAAAGTACAGAAATTACAAATTATTTAACAAAAAACAATTTGTGTTTATCTTTTAAAACAAAAAGTTATGGCTTTCTTTCGAAAGGGAAAATACGGCCACTAATCCGAATTTTGAGCAAATATACAAAATTTCGACCTCATTTAACTCAAAAAGTAGCACATGAAGGTATATTTTTTATTACATATTTGATTTAATCAGGCAAAAAAAAGCCTATATGGAAATTTTCATTAAACTGTAAATACGGGATCAAAACTGTATCGTATGCCCTTAATCATCTATTGAATTGCAATCACATGTGACTTACAGTATATGTTAAAGAATCATCCGTTGTCAGGTTATTCCGTACAGTGATCAATCCTGTGTTTTCATCAATCTTAAAATAGTATGGTGCCGGTGGCTTGCCAACGATGACATAAGTAATATTGGCATTGGGTGCCGTGGATGGAGGAAGAGCCGACACTGTGACCTGTGGGGTTCCAACAGGGGTATCTTCTCTTAGACTGATAGAGTAAGGTCCTCCAAAGGTTGGTGGAGGAACACGTCTAATGGCGAAGGTTACAGTCGTGTCTGTATGTTTGGATGGATTACCAGAGTCTGTAGCCCTGACAGTCATCTGAAATATATTAATGCAATTTATTTTAGTTTGAAATGGAAGAAAAGATTAAAAGCAAATGGAATACTAGTAACTTGTTCAGTTAATGTATGAATTCTCTTTCAAAATAGCTTCCTGGCAAACCAAAGCATATGGATTAGAACTTGCACCAGGAAAACACTATTTTCAAATAACACTTTGCATGAACAATAATGTAAACTTATGTTAGTAAAAATGACAAAATGTTCAACAAGGCAGGCCCGTTCAACTTCTTTTTTGAAATGTTAAAAATTTTGTCATTCCGGAGTCTTTTACAGATTATTAAGAATATTTAATAACAAAATCAGTTTCGCATGCAAATGCATGTTACCTAATTTTGTGCAATGTACTTACCGTAAATGACTGTTCTGTGCTTTCTGTCAATGGTTTCTTTGGATAAATAACTCCGGTCTTTTCATCAATGTAGAAATAGCCAAATGAAGCTCCATTGTTATTGTCAGAAATTATCTGGTAAGTTACTGAATCCTATAGAAAATAAAATAAAAAATAAGTAAAGATATTGTAGATATCTCAAAAATATGTTTTAAATGAAAATAAAATCTTATAAATTTTGTGCTTTCCTAGCCCTTTCTGAATTTACCTTCATCTGTAACACTCAACCCTAACATTTGAAATATTTTTAGAATTCTGGATTGAAAAAAGGGGAGTTTTGCATCAAAAATAATGTTTTCTATGATTTAGGCTTAAACACAAAGAAGTTCCAATTCAAATGTTAAAAAAGGGAGCTTTGCATCAAAAAGATTTTTTTCTATGATTTAGGCTTAAACACAAAGAAGTTCCAATTCAAATGTTAAAAAAGGGAGCTTTGCATCAAAAAGATTTTTTTCTATGATTTAGGCTTAAACACAAAGAAGTTCCAATTCAAATGTTAAAAAAGGGAGCTTTGCATCAAAAAGATTTTTTTCTATGATTTAGGCTTAAACACAAAGAAGTTCCAGTTCAAATGTTAAAAAAGGGAGCTTTGCATCAAAAACATTTTTTTCTATGATTTAGGCTTAAACACAAAGAAGTTCCAATTCAAATGTAAAAAAAAAGGGAGCTTTGCATCAAAAAGATTTTTTTCTATGATTTAGGCTTAAACACAAAGAAGTTCCAATTCAAATGTAAAAAAAAGGGAGCTTTGCATCAAAAAGAATATTTTCTATGATTATAAGGCTACTGTGACTATTCAAGTCTTCATTTCTAAGCACCATAATTCCACTAAACAAAAGCAGGTACCATTTTACTCTTTTAAATTTGACACATGAACTTAACCTGTAACCTTTCACATTCACAAAAAAAAAGTACATATTAACCTACCCCATCACCATCAATGGCTGTAATGTTTATAACTTCTGTCCCCATTGGATGTAATTCTGAGACTGATTTAGAGTAGGGTAGTCCAATAAATGCTGGAGCGTTAACATTACGTTGGACTGTGATCTCAACGTTAGCTGTTCCCTTAATGTCTGGTGAAGCACTGTCATATGCCACAACTTTAAGCTGAAAAAAGACATAAGATAAATTTAATTAACTGATGCTTAATTATTCATAAATAAACTGGTTTGGAATTGAACATTGAAATTTCAGGGAAAAAGAAATTTTACTAATGGAAAAAATAATTTTTAATTAAATTCAATTCAAAATGATTTCAAATAAATTGGAAATGTCCGAGGCAGAATTGTCAAACAACTCAAATAACACAAACAAATCTTTTTTCTTTCAATACTTGATTTTAGATTTGTCTCCAATTAATAATTGGTTGTAACAAATTGCTAAGCACCTTTGCCAATAAATTCCTGGACAAACAGCAGGCAAAGTGAGCTTCTTCAGTAACAAGTGTATGAAAAAAAAAGCTTTGCGAGCTATATAGAGAGAAGGAGTCATTACTTACAATGTATAAATTCTGTGCTTTGGCATCATTTTTCAGATTTTGTATCACACTAATCTGTCCAGTTGTAGAATTAACTGCAAAGAAACTTGGTGCAGGGTAGACTCCATCTACTTCATACATTATCTGACCCTGTAAAAATATGTTATAATGCAAGTGAACCTAATTAAAATATCTCAAACAAATTCTCAAAATTATAGGATACTTTGAACAGACATGATACTGAAAAAAAACTTGTTATGAGCATGAAAATGATTTCAAGGAAAGATTAATCAAGTACTGTGGATTCATTTATTTTCGTGGATATCAATTTTCATGGATTGAGGAAAACTTGCATTTTTGTTGATACTTGATTTCATGGTTTTGCCAATCTCTGCAATCAAAGCCTATAGAAAATGTGTAATTCGTTGAACATTTGAATTCGTGGTTCACCTGTACCAACGAAATCCACGAAAATTGGTATCAAACGAAAAATAATGAATCCACAGTATTGAATTAATTTTAAATATGCATTTTCACCTAAACTTTGATGATTAAAACTGACATCTATTTCAAATATATATAAAAAAAAAAAATATTTTGAACTCGAAATTTTTTTTTTTTTTTATATATTATACATTCAAAATTATACATGAAGATTGAAATTTTTCAACAAACGTCATCAAGTCAGTAATCAATGACTTTATTATACCATTTGCAGCCGAATGCTTTTTTCCACACCTGTTGTAATATAATATCACTAGCAAACATTACAAAGACATGTCTTGAATGTGTAACTTTTATGCACACTTTAAACAATGGTCGATGTCACCTATCCCAATATAGTGGGAGATATTATGGACATAATTGTGCAAATCGTGATACAAGCATGAAATTTGGTATAAAGGGTAACTAAATGATACTTATAAAATATCCGCTGCTGGCCAGAAAAAAAAATCAATTTTTCAAAATGGCCATTACACATTTTGGAAATGGCGTCATTACAAATTGGCAATACTTTGTATACTCCTTTGAAAGGTGTGTTATATGTAAAATTCAATGTTAGATTTGACAAAAAGTAAATGACAGTTTCTTAATTACGACTAGACAATAAATCAATGAAACTAAAGGTGACTTCCGGTTTTAAAATGCCGGCAAAAAAGTCAAAAATTTTTATACTTTCAAGCAACTTCACATGGGATATAAATCCTTGAAAAATGTGTTATAGGTATAATCCAATGTAATAATGATAAAACGTTAAAAACAATTCCTAAGTACGACAAAACAACACATAAATGAAGAAAAATAGTGATTTCCGGTTCCAAAATGGAGGCAGATACGGAGAAAATATTTTTATAATTTCCATCAACTTAACAAGTGATAACACTATTTGTTAAGTTTAAATGCCTAGTTTGGTTAGAAAGACAGGTTGCTTATCTTATAATTATCTGACAGTTGCCTATACAACAACCCGTACAAGGAAGGCCAGAACGGTAGTATTTACAGTTACATTGTACCAACACAGCTGGATTTTTGCCTCCGCATTTCAAAAGTTCCTGACACGAGGATGCAACGGCAGTCACAGAAGTCCATTTCGGTATCCAACTGTCATTGATTGTTTCTTTCATCCAACCCCAGTGTTCATGTCTTGGTACATGTACCTGTCGAATACATGAATCAGGCTGAGTCCAAACAACTCCTCCTTGATTAACTTCTCTTTTGATGTGCTCTGGAAAAGAACCTCTTGTAGGCGGAATTGCACCATAATGCCGCTGCTTCCTGGCAAACAATTCACATCGTGCCTCGCTTCATACTTAAGCCAAAAAAGAACGTCAAGCTGACCTCTTCCCTTTCCCACGACAATTCGACAAAGTGTCACATCCACTGAATGCATGGACGAAAGGAAGAGCAGCTACACAAGGACCAAACGCATTTGATAAGTCACGTACAGGAAGCCATCAAAAGACTTTATTCCTTCCATAACCTATCCACAATGTGTCCTACTTAGTTTTGCAATTGCTGTAATTCACAATAAAATCTGTGTCAGTACTACATAAAATTACATTTTACAACACTTTTCATAATCATGCCGAACATGGGCAATCATTCGTGTATCTACTTCTTCATGATTAGTGATTACAAGGGGTAGATAGGAAGTATCCTTATTGAAATTGCAAAGAATATTTTCACCATAAGTAACATACACATTTTTATTAGTCTCTTAAGAAGCAATTTTGTCAGCAAGAAACTTGAACAATTTCATTTCGTTGTCATCTTCACAGAGAAAACTACTCCAACCCCTTGGTGTTCTACCAGAACCAACACCTTTCCATCTGGCACAAAATGTTTGCCTTTGTCTTGTCACAGCCTTTAAATTATTCATTAAGTAAACATCAAATGCAATGTCTACTCTTGAATACTTATCGATGCAAAATTTTATGTAAGGCAGTATGACATCATTTGCATAATCATCAAATATTTTTGACCAATTGTGTGACCTGGAATTAACCATTGCTGTCCCACCAACGATAAATGCGTCCGAATTTGGATCAGAAGCATTTGCTTCAAAAGATTTTCGTATTGTTTTAACCAATATCTTGGAATTTATTTACATATTTTACTTGCTCAACAATTTCCTAAGTGGAGTATTTTTTTTTACAAATCTGACGACTCTTCTAGAATTGAATTTCCAAACTCGTTCATCACTTTACAAAGTCTTAAAAGCTGTTTAAAGACATCTTTTTGTGTTTTCGTAGAGTCTTCATTAGGTCGTTCATCCGTTATAGAATGACCCAAACCACAAGATCTTTCAAATTCATCTTCTGGTATACTGACTCCTGGTCCAGCTACCACCCATTTGTCTAAATTGGATCTTCGGTTAATCCTATGGCACCAATATCGTCCTTCACAATTGCATTATTCTGTTTTTGTGCATGATCAATTGTGTTATAAGAAAGAAATTTGCTGGTCTTACGTACAGTGAAATTATCATTTTCAAATTCCATTGCCACCTGTGGGTGATGTTCGGGAAGGGAAGTCATATCTTGGAGATGGGTCGGTAACGTTCGAGCATAATTTACACGATCAAGACCTAAAACAATACGCTATCATGCTTTATATGGACTGTAATAAAGTACAAAATCTCATTCATGAAATTAGCATAATACCAAAATCAGAGGAAGTTCTTAATTTATAATTGAAGGCCAGGAATGAAACTGTGGTTGAGATGACTCTATATCCCAGTCTTTTAAATCATTGAACGTCACATGACATAATTATACATTCTGAGTTTAGCTTTCATAATCCGAAATTAACAGTTCAAGCAAAATACATGAAGTTGTCTGATGCGCCTGTCTATTCCTAGGTACATTTGAACATACATAAACAGAATCTGCCGTTCTTGGTGTTGCAATATTGGCTTAAGTAAGACAACACGTCCATCCCCTATCACGCAATATATCACACAGAATTTTATAACAAGTCATTTCAATGTGCAATCCACCAAACATGCCGATAAACTTATCTTTTCTGTAAAAATCAGGCAATTCCCAGTGAATTTGCTCACTAGGCATTTCCAAAAGTGGCTGATCTGCAGTTACAATTGATGTTTCTACGGGATTCACCACATTTTCGCCTCATCCATCGAATACCTGAGAATTGCCTGGTAGTGCATACAAATCGCTCTTGATGTCTATAAATAGTTAGCACATGCGCAAAAGTGTTAAACACATGTGTATCATAAACTTGAAAAATGTTATTAAACCAATTCATAATATCATTAGCAATCCAAAAACACTAAATATATAAATAGTAAATAGTTCAAATGTTTTTGATAGAATTTTGTAACATTTTCGCGCATGCGCAAATACTGGATATGTCAAATACTAATTTTTTATAAATATGTGATGTAAGGAAGGTAGCCGCCAAACCTGATAATTGGTTTTTACTAAAAGAAGTTCAAAGAAAAGTTTTCCAGAAAAATGTTTAACTATTGTGATGCTGATGTTGATTCTGTCATATATTTTACCTTATTATCTAGGTTTACAGAAATATTGTAAATTCAGAAATTATTGCGAAAAAATGCGACAGGGTTATAATGGCAATAATTTAAATGCACATTTTTTATTTATTTATATGAATTAAACCTGAGTTTGCCCAATATCGCAAAAATTAAAATCGCACATAATTCTTACATGACGTCCTTCAAATGTTTGAGTACACACCCATGGTAAAATATGAATATATTGTTTGGGCTGTTCTGGTCGTACTTCCACTTCATATGCTTTTTTATGAATGAGCTAGCTGACGTCATAAAGTGATGAAGTCAGAATATAAGCATTTTACGGGAAAATACACGCTTTTGAATTCGAAAATCATGACAACAAGGAAAGGTAAACAAACTATGCTAAACTCTGTTATACAAGCCATTTTTTTATACAAATAAGACATATAGGGACAATTATCATTAAGATTCATTCAAAACTATCTAAATATGCAGGGTTTCCGCTGGCGGTCGCCATTTTCGCAATTTGCGAAAAAATAATAATTGTGGCAATAAAAATTCGTCATTTGCGAAAGAATTTGGCGAAAGAAATATATAGAACGATTTATTTTCCTCCATCTTGTTTATTTACTTTTTTCGAGTTTCTCGGACCTTACCCTATCAGACAATACTCAGAATTCACCTTGATCTCATTAAGGTTTGAACAGTAAATCAATAATCAGCTGATTGCATTTTATAGCTATCGACAACAAAAGACTATGAATAAAGGTGTTGATTGAATTGTTTGACAAAATGATATGGTTAAATGGCTTCCGCTAAATGCCACATACAGAATTTATTTACCACTTTTCGGCGCACTTGTTTGAAGCAAACTTTTGACGTCTCCTCTCCTTTTAAAGATAGTTTAGAAAAGAAAGCTGTTGTTGTGACGAAAAATGTTCAAAAGCAAGAAAAATCTTGGATTTAAAACTTTAATTATCCTTTGACTTTAATATCGATAATTGATTAGGGAGACTACTTTAAAGTCGTTTGAGTGACACACGTGTTTCAAGCATATATATAGTTTTACATCTCAACTTTTTCATTTATGATGGTCAAGAAAAGAAAACTGTCGTTATGAAGAAATCTACCCAAAAGGTTGGGAAGAAGCCCTCGAATGAGAGTAGCCCTTCAATGTTATGACTACACATGAAACGAGGGATCAATTTCATGTGATAAAAGCTTTTGTTTTGTTGTAAAAACAACTTCTTAGTACAAAAGCATGAAAAGTGAACATCAGTATTTTTCTTTTTAAGAAACTTTCCCTACGAACTATACTGGTATTATATAATCAAAACATGTCCATTAATTTTGTTATATTCAAGGACTTATATCTTTTTTATTATTAAAAGTATAGGCCCAATCATTTAGAAAAGTTAAAATACAATGAATATTTTTCCCTTCTAAGTTAAAAAAATTTTTGTTGGGGGGGGTGTTACAAAAAAAGGTAAATTTTAAACAAAAATATAGTTATGTTACTTGGCGAAAAAAATAATAAAGTGGCGAAAAATATATTGTTTTGGCGAAAGAGGTGGCGAAAAAATAATTGGCTCAGGGGAAACCCTGTAAATATGTTATTGTAAATAGTTTTAGCATGTTACTTATTAAGTTTTCTCTGTTCTTTAACGTCAATTTAATAGTGCGTTTATTTATGGGAACGGCAAATAATGACTTCACCTAGAGTGCTTCGATTCAAAACATTTGTCGTATTTGTCCTATTAGAATCGAAATAAATCATTGGGGTTTGAATATATCGTGATTTTACTACGGGTTGTCACTTTATGCCGATATTTTACACCTCCCTATCGCTCAGGGTAAAATATTTGTCATAAAGGGCCAACCCGTGGTAAAATCACAATATATTCCAGCCCCCATGAATTATTTCTTAAATTTAAAATGACAAAATCGCAATAATAAATGCATGCAATAAATTCTGAATTTACAGTGCATGAATTATTCACTTACTCTCAGATCATTATCAGTAGCTGCAACAGTTTCAATGACGTTTCCAACTGGTTCTGTTTCCACAATGTTGACTGTGTATTTCTGAGTTGTAAAGCTAGGTATGTCTTCATCACGGTCAACAGTAACAGTCACAGGGGCTATGTCAGACTTCTCTGGATTCCTCTGATCCCTGGCTGATACTTGGAACTAAAAAAAAACCCAGATATTAAATACTTTACAAACAAGAGGCTCTGAATGGGGTTTACAGAATAGAGAATAATGGTCCCAGAAAAATAAGATTTTTTTGAAAGATTAGAGACAAATTGGTGCTATTATAGTAAACAGAATAACTGTGGGAAAAAAAAAATTTCTTTCTCAACATAGGTTTTTAAAATTCTTTTCAAGGGAATTTGTAACATTGCTTGAATATTCTCTTTAATTTGTACAAATTGTAAAAATTGTAAAAATTCATACTCAATTGAAATTATACAAAATCTGAAACAGATAACTTCTAAGTCATCATATACATATATATAACTACACTTACCGAAAATGTCTTTTGGTTTGTGGAGGCCAGGTCTTTGATTAATGTCAGCTGTCCTGTTACTGGGTTCAAATAGAAAAATTCATGGGGTCCATTTACTATTTCATATACCAATATATCCTGAAAAAGAGAAAAATATCATGCAATAGAAAAAATAATAATTACAAAATATGAATATACTTGGTTAAAATTCTATTCAATACATTAAAAGGCAAATTGAAAATACAAAACATATCTGGCAGTACAACACATATTTGATCAACATTCTATTCAATACATACATTTGGTCTCTTGTGAAGAGTTGCCTCATTGGCAATCATACCACATCTTCTTGTTATAAATAGGAAATACAAAACATATCTGACAGTACAAAACACCACAGCAGCACCTGACTCCTCAGAAAAATTGTGTCTTATATGAACAAAAACGTCAATCTTGACAAAATTTTCCTTACAGCGGTAGTATATGTTTATTTACATATTGTGGATTAATTTATTTTCCTGGGTACCAATTTTTCTTAGATTGCAGAAAACTTCTTTTTTTGAGGATACCTGATTTCGTGGTTTTGCAAAAGTCTGCATACAACCTCATAGAAATTTGCATTTCGTTGAACATTTAAATTTTTGGTTTACCTGTACCAACAAAATCCACGAAAATTAGTATCCAACGAATAATAATGAATCCATAATATTTAAAAAAAAATTGCTGCAATACGTACCCCATCTCTATCAGTGGCAGTGACCGGTGTACCAACATGTTGTGCCACCTTGTACTGGTCAGTGATTGGGAAATTGTACACCGGTGGGACGAAGTCTGGAGCGTTAAGATTACGTGTCATATCTATAGTCAGCATCGATTCAGTGGTTAACTCTGGGATTTCTGAGTCATATACAACTATCCTCAGCTGAAAAATTAGATAGAGGAGGTTTTATATATGCTAGTTGTGAACAAATATATAAAAAAATGTTCAAAATTTTCTAAATTATAAATCAAAATACAGTCAAATCTGTAAAATGTCCTCCCCCTCCAGATAAGAGAAAACCTTATAAGGGAGATAATCTTTGAATTGATGTTATAATTGCATACTTATCATTGCAGTGGAACATGAAGAGGGTGATCAATTTAAAGGGATGACCTTTATAGCCGGTTTGTTTGTATATAAATAAGAAGTAAAGTCTGAAAAAAAGATAAGGAATTAGCTAGCTGTGAAATGTGGAATATGGTGGGATACCTTAAACACAAAATGATGAAACCAATATCATTTAAAGTAAAATAATTCCTGAAGAATTTCAAAAGAAATAAACAAAAGTTTACCAATCTTAAAGCTATATAAATATAATGAATCTAGAATTTAAAGAAGATGTACCTTGTACTGAAGTTCTGTGTCGTCTGACGTTAAGTTTACACGAGGGGTGATAACTCCGGTTGTAGAGTTGATCTTAAAGAAGCTTGGACCTGAACTGTCTCCTACGATGGCATAGGTCAGCTGGCCACTGGTCACCTATAAATGTATTTCAAAAAACATTCATTAGTTAATATTGATAAACACTGTATATTAAGAATTTAATGCATTCATTTATTATTGTGAAACACTGATTACAGTTAAATATGCAAAATTCAACTAAATGCATTTGAAAATTACCGCTAAATCAGGATCCTCAGCTTGAACCTGGTACACTAACTGTGTTACTGGTGTATCCTCTCGTAATTGTATGGTACCAGGGAGGTTGGAGAAGGTTGGTTTAGAATTCTTCACAATGTTGACTGTCAGGGTGGCATTGACAGTGTTAGGTGGACTTCGCTGGTCACTACCTTCAACGGTCATCTAGGTAAATAAATAACCAATTATATTTATAATTCAAGTGGCTATGGTTAACTATAGAGGGTCACACAAAAAGTTTTAAAAAACTTCAAAGAAAGGGAAATTAAAAACTAATAATATCTATCTTTTTCAAACAATTTTTAATTAGGGTCCTTGCTTAAGGTAGATTGTTACGCACACAAGAAAGAACAGGACATTGAAGAAATTTGCAATGCATACTTTATTAAAACACATATAATAATTATTTCATGGCTATTAGAAAATATAAAAATTTCCATTCCAAGAGTTACGCTCAGCATAATTAAACTTAACATAGACACCAGGCTTAAAATTTTAGTTGCCTTGAGTGTGTAGGTAAAGGTAATATGTTTGGTTAGCTTGCTTGCTAGCTGAAATATGAAGTCATTATTAAGTTTGGTATACTTACCCTCCTTGAACAGTATACTAGTCCAACAGATAACCAATCTATCTGTCTGTAGGACTAGACTACTCCTTAAGGAGGGTAGAATACCTAACCTAATAATGATTTCACAGTTCCACTTACAAGCAAGCTAACCAAAAATATTTTCTTTGTCTACACACTAAAAGGGATTTTGCTGTAAAAAGGCCAAATAAAATCTTTTAGTATCATATTTTGAAAACAAAATGACTGACTTACCACATACTGTGAAACAGATGGATTTTTACTTGGTGACTGTCTGAGATACACATCACCAGTGCCAGATTGGATGTAGAAATAGTTCTTATCTGCTGGGGGTCCCAGAATGGTGTATCGGATAGTATCCTGAAATCATAAAGTATTAAATAGTATTATTAAATATGATGGAACTATTGAATGGTAAACAAGACTTATATACATTGTAGTATTAAATAGAATCCTTAAATAATGAAACATCTAACTCTGTTAATTCATAGTTGAACCATGGAACTGTTAAGTCTATACTGTAACTAGTAATGCAGACCTCTTTCATAAGTTTCCTAGTAAATAGAAAAATATTTACTTGTATATTTCTTTTTGTCAAAAATAACATTATAACAAGAATCATCTTAGAAATGATTATATAGAAATGAACTCTAAATATGGTTCCTGCAAAAAAAAATATATAAAAGTACAATACTTTCGTACCAATATAAAACAAATCTTCACATAATGATGGATGACTCTTAACGTCCGGTGGCAAATTAAATGCATATTCAGAATGGACCAAAACTTTACATGCCGTCGCTGAATTTTTTATTTTCAAAATTACAAAAATACCATATTATACCTGATCATTATCTGAAGCTCTAACAGAAGCAACGACTTGTCCGAAAGGATAGTATTCGTTAATCTGTACACGGTAGTTGTTGTTTGGTGTGAAGATGGGCGAGTTGACATTACGTCTCACGGTGATATTGACGTTACCAAATACTGCATTGTCTGGCCAGAAAGAGTGGTAGGCTTTGATTTGTAACTGCAAACAAAATAACTTACAATTGTTTAAAGTGTAAACACTCAATCTTCAATGTTTTGAGAAAATAAAATTATTTAAACTTGTTTATACATCATGTGAACCAACACCTTCTAACGATACAGGTGGTGGAGTTATCAGGATGGTTACCAAAGTATGTTGACATTGTCTTAAAACCAAAGGAAAATAAAAAAAAAAATATATAAATGTAATCAAGGATATTGGTGTCTTTTCATAGGTTTTATTTCATGTTTAGTTCAGTATAATTTTGAGAAATCCATTGTTGAAATAAATCATGAAGGTGTCTCATCTTTCAACATATTTTTTTAACTGTACATATTTTGTAATAAAAGTGTTACACTTTAACAATTACTCAACAATATGAAACAAATTATTTATCATTAATCATTTTGGTCTCTTTAATATTGACCTCTCGTTTTGTGACAAATCAATGATTTATAAAGTCAATAATTGCTCATAACAGAAATGAAGTCTCACCAAGAAGTTTGTCTCTGTTGTCGTCAGGAGAGATTTCTGAACATTTACATTGCCATTGTTCTCCACACCAAAATATGCTATTGCCAATCCATCTCCAACAGCCTCATACTGAATAGAACCCTGAAATTAAAATATTTAATATATTGAAATTTTGTTAATAACGTTAAATTTAAATTGAAGAAATTCTGAAATTACATGCAGCAATGTCTAACTATTTAAATTAAATGGGAATCTGTCTAGCTTGACCTCAAGCCTTGTCTATGCCATCTTGTGATCATTGAACAAACTAGAATTTTTAACTTATCACTTAAAAAAAAAAAATACCTCTTCAGATGTCGTATACCATTTAATAATTTACGAACTTTTGACACTTGCATAATTTTGAGATCACAAAGACGATACTGTAACATGGGCAAAACATTTAAAGCAAAAAGAAAAACATGACTGAAGGTGCTTCCAAGCTCAATTTCATTAATACAACTGCATACCAAATATCATTAACCTACCACTAGTGATTTTCCTTAACCTGGCCTAATGACAAACTAAATTAAAGAACCTTAGTGAGCACGCTCACATACCCCACGTCCCCACATTGTCATTGGAGAAATTAAATAAGTATAAGAAAAAAAATTGTATAAGGAAAAATGTTGAATAATAATTTCCTGTCAATATACATAGTATGTCCTTATTATCTACAAAATTTCATGAAATTCTGTTGTGTGTTTTCAGAGGAGTTGAGATGACAAACTGTTGCAGAAGTACATTGAAGCAAATAAGTTCAAAGGGGCATAACTCCTAGAAAAAAAATTGAACCGTAATTTCCTGTTGATATGCACATCTACATAGTATGTCCTTATTATTTACAAAGTTTCATGAAATTCTGTTGTGTGGTTCGAGAGGAGTTGCGATGACAAACTGTTGCAGTAGTACATTAAAGTAAATAAGTTCAAAGGGGGGTAACTCCTAGAAAAAACATTGAATCGCAATTTCTGTCGATATGCACAACTACATAGTATGTCCTTATTATCTGAAAAGGTTTCGTGAAATTCTGTTGTGTGGTTTGAGAGGAGTTGCGATGACAAACTGTTGCAGTAGTACATTAAAGTAAATAAGTTCAAAGGGGCGTAACTCCTAGAAAAAAAATTGAATCGCAATTTCCCGTCGATATGCACAACTACATAGTATGTCCTTATTATCTGAAAAGGTTTTGTGAAATTCTGTTGTGTGGTTTGAGAGGAGTTGCGATGACAAACTGTTGCAGTAGTACATTAAAGTAAATAAGTTCAAAGGGGCGTAACTCCTAGAAAAAAAATTGAATCGCAATTTCCCGTCGATATGCACAACTACATAGTATGTCCTTATTATCTGAAAAGGTTTCGTGAAATTCTGTTGTGTGGTTTGAGAGGAGTTGCGATGACAAGAAACAGGACTGACGGACGGACGGACGGACGGACTGACGGACGGACTGACGGACGGACGGACGGACGGACGGGTCAAAAACATTATACCCTCCGCAACTTCGTTGCGCGGGGTATAAATATTGGTCACACTGTTGGAACTCATGAAAGTTAACTTAAATTATATCCATTTTTTTTTAAGACAAAACTTCAAATCTTAACCTGATAAAATGAATGTTATAAAAGAATGTAACTAATAGTAGGTTCATTGTCATTATCTGTAGCCCTTAGAAGATTATCACTTTCTCAATGTTAAAACTCAATTAATTTTTTGAGACAAAACCATGAAACTTTTACATTATACAAATAAATATCATGAATGGATGTAACTTACATTGTCATTGTCTTTATCTGTAGCCCTTACAGACAGGATCAAACCAGTTCTTGTCTCCTCAATTGTGGCATAGTAACTTGACAGGTTAGGTGGATACACAAACTGTGGTGCGTTATCGTCACGGTCAATGGTTATGGCCACTGATGCTTCTCCATAGTTTTCTGGTTTTCCCTGGTCACGAGCTCTCACTCTGAACTGTAAATTATAAAATTATGATTTAAGTTTTATGCAAATGTGCCTGAAAAAGAATGCTGATTTTACTCCTGATCATATATTTTCATACATCATATGAATTCCTACTACACATGCTTTTTCAGTGAAAATTGTGATGTCACATGCATTTTAAATAATACGAAAACCCACGAGACGAGGATAGAAGTCACGGTAAAAATCCCTGAACAAAGCTCAAATGCACTAATCAATACCAATTGACCATCTTATATTCTAGGCATTCTGGGTAATTATTTCAAAAGCAGACACCAAAGCATTGTGTTTACTTACTACCATCCTAAGTAATGTATACAATTGAATGGTGTACCATTCTTGTATATTTTTATTCCGAACAACGATATCACCCACATTCCTTTGACTCTAAAATATGAGAATGATATATACAGCTAGTTGTTGGAATGTTAATGTACTGACGTTACTATACATTTTTTCCTGTTTAGCAGAAACTTTGTAGTGAAATCTGTTTAAAGATACTTCCAAATATAAAATATTTTAACATTTGCAGTTCGTGTTTTTAGTATTTGGTAAAAAAAACCCAAGAAATTCAATCTTTTTCATATTGAAATTTTGTAGGGTTGTCAGCAACCAAAATAGGAAAAGGGTGTAGCTTTCTAAAAAGCTGCAATGGAGAAAAACAAGTGAACACTGAAAGTTTCTCTTGATTAGCAATGGATTAGCAAGAGATACACTGATAATACTATTTTCCACAACAATAAATAAAAACTCACACTGAAAGTGCCTGTGGGTGCAGATTTCTTCAGATTGTCTGATACAAAGATGATACCATTCTCTGCATTAATGAAGAAGTACTTCTTGGCTGCTATACCATTAGCATCCTCAATTATACTGAACTTCACTACATCCTAAAATATAAAGGAAAGTATTAATCATTTTGTGTACTCTCTATATATGGTACTGATCATTATTTATTTTAAAAATATCCCAGAAACTTCTACTGCTAGCGAACAAAGTTGTTAACCAATAACTTGAAGAGTCAACCATGGAATACACCTCATCACTATTTGTCAACCATTACTGGACATCGCAAAGGTTCCCCCTAATATTATGACATCACAATAGAAAATATCTGAAGCCACAATAAGAAAGTGATTGTTTTGAATGGTCAAAAGTTCAACTAGTGCAGATTCTTGGTCAAGCAGAACAGATTTCCAAATAGCATAAATTTGTATTGACAGCAATAGTGTTAGTGTTAAAAGTAAAGGCCTTGATGTGGGATTTGTCTTTAGTAATTACATTCCTGTTATAACTCTGCAGTTGTGAGTTTAAAACTTTAGGTGAGGTATAACTCACCAATCTTAATTGACAAAGATGGAAAGTTTTCCTGCTAAAGATTTTTTTCCGGCAAATTTTTGAGAGCAATTTGTTCTGGCCATTTTTGAGAGTAGAAAAAAAACTCAAATAGAAATCGTCATGAAAAGTTTAAATTAAGATTTAACCATTTCTAACTACATTCAATAAATTTGAAAGTTTAATCTCTGGGAAGAAGCATAGAAAGAGCTAAACATATAATAAAGAGGCCACCAATGGGTCAATGTTAAACTCTAAACTCACCCCATCAGCATCAGTTGCATTGACAGATATAACAGTTCCACCTATTGGATAATTCTCCTTGATAGAAATTGAATAAGAAGATGCTAAAAATGCTGGGTTGCTTGGATTGCGGTTCACCTTGACATTGTAACTCTGTTCTGCTCTGACATCAGGCAGAGCAGAATCATAGACCTGGATACGGAGCTGAAATACAAGATATCAAATTCATGAGCTTAATACAATTGGAGTTTTTATACCTTTTGAAATTATATACAAGAAGGGGACACGCTTCAATAAATGCCATTTAACCATGCTAGAAACCTAACCCTATACAAAATTGTATATTTGTTAAAGTCCCTTTCATATAGGATGATTTGGTAAAGTGTAATTAAAATTAAACAACAAACATTTCTGACACTAAAAGAGAAATCGGTATATGGTAAAGCTTTTTTTTATAAAGATATTTGGTTTCCAAAATTATTAGCTTCAGAAGATACAGGTAGTTCAATTCTGAAGAACATCTGTATATAATCTGCTCATGAAAACATTTCTAGAACTTTCAAAATCTTCTCAATATGGACTCACATAAGAATCATACTTTTTGCACAGGAGTATTATTAGTTGCCAGTTATCCAATAAAGAGAGTCGAGCTATTGTTTATCCATGAAATAACTTACTGTATAGTCCAGTAAGGCGAGTGGATCTGCTGATAGGGCAGCCTTCAGTGACACATCACCTGTTGCTGGGTTCACAACAAAGAAATTCTGTGCTGGATACACTCCAATTAATTCATAAACAAGCTCTTTCTGCAAATATACACAGATTATATTATTACACATGATAGAAAAAATTACATAGAAATTTACTTTCATTCTTTCGATTTTTCTTTTGGAAAAAACAGGGGGTTGAAGTTGTTATTTGCTTATCATTCAGTGGTTACCTACAAATCCGAAAAGAAAAAAAAAAACAATTTCAACAATAGAAATCTCTTGTGAAGATTCTGTAAAATTGAGTAAACCATAAAAAATGATATGCCTTTGAAACAAGCAGACATTTGGAATAAAAATATTATCTGGTGACAAAATAAAAATTAAATTTCAAACTGCATTAATCTAGTTTCTATAATACACAAAACAATTTTCCTAATTGGACAAATATTGGAATCAATGAAATGAAAATGAATGTGAAGTAATTAAAGAACCTTAGTGAGCACGCTCACATACCCCACGTCCCCACATTGTCATCGGAGAAATTAAATAAGTGTTAGAAAAAAAAATTGTATAAGAAAAAAAATTGTATAAGAAAAAATATTCATACCTGTCAACTTTCACAATTTAGGCGTGTATTACACGATTTTGACCCTTTGTCACGATTGTACGATCGTGATCGTGAAAAACCCTCTAAAACACGATTTGGTGAAAATCTAGATGAAAAATATGATGGTTATCGATTATGAACTGTGAAGAAAAGACATTCGTGTTCAGCCAATCCAATTCTATGTTTCTCATGATCAAATTAATCAGCCAATCAAAAACGTTTTCTCTCAAGATAATTCTAACATCCTAGATTTTAAACTTATGTTGATTTCCTGTTTTTTAAAATCGTGAACATGGCAAAATTCTTGGACATGTGTTGACCATATTATACCAGATAGATCATAAGATGTATAATTCTTTGGGAAAAGTTTCTTCAAATAATATGAATATCAGAATATGTGCTAATTTTTACTTAAAAAGTGGTTTTTAATGTCCTTACATTGAGGGGATACCCCTAGGTGTTGTTCCCAACCTGATAAAGGTCTTTCTTTGTGCATAATTTTAAATTGGAAAAGTCAACAATTATTTAATATCCTTACACATGAAATTAATTCCTGGTCTTGCAGCTACATGTTCATCTTTTCTACTGGTATATAATAACTAGAATCATGCAAATAAACTTTAGAAAAGGCATGTAAGCTCATCTTACAAATATGACACTTTTTCTAGACCACAAAACAGCACACGCAAAATAGTCGTCGCAAAGAATTGTAACCTTTGAAATTGTTGTCGCGCACTAAAACCCCCATGGGCACTTTCAAAACTTTGGCAGGTATGAATATTGAATAATAATTTTCTGTCAATATGCACATCTACATGTACATAATATGTCCTTATTATCTACAAAATTTCATGAAATTCTGTTGTGTGGTATCAGAGGAGTTGAGATGACAAACTGTTGCAGAAGTACATTAAAGCAAATAAGTTCAAAGGAACGTAACTCCTAGAAAAAAAATTGAATCATAATTTCCTGTCGAAAAGCACAACTAAATTATATATTCTTTTCATCTAAAAAGGTTTCGTGAAATTCTGTTGTGTGGTTTGAGAGGAGTTGTGATGACAAGAAACAGGACTGACTGACGGGTCAAAAACATTATACCCTCCGCAACTTGTTGCGTGGGGTATAATAACATATACATTGTGACATAGAAAATTTACGGGAAAGTGCACAAATTCAAAATTTGTCTATTACCTTAAGATCTGGATCTGTAGCATTGACTCGGTAAAAATTAACATTTATTGGTTGGTCAAATCTGATTTCTGTGTTAAATGTTGAATCTGTAAATCTAGGTGGTATGTCTGCCGCCTCACGGAGGATCAATATCTGGACAGTGGCATTAGCAGCTTGACCACGACCATCCATAACTTGAACAATCATCTAATCAAGGAAGATAATATAAATAAATCTATATTGAATATTACATGACGGTTTGAATGTGGAGTGCGGTACTTCATTTCTGTTTCTTTAAGGCTGTTTTCTCTATTTTTTTTTCGTTTTCGGGATATTATTTTTGTTCTTTATTTTGTACCTTTTGCCACTATTTTCGAATTTGTAAACCTCATCCAGACCTTTTTTTTAAATATGTCACCACCACATCAACTCGAGGCTTTTAACTTGCCTCCATTTTGAGAGTTTCCCAAGTATATATTTATTTAAGAAATGAGCCACAGACATATTGTTACTATAAACCAACTAATTTATGCAAGTGATTCATTTACACAACTTTTCTTTTATATTTGTATCAATGGGTGTGTTCTGGGAAAGTCAGTGATAATGTGGCTTTGACTGATTGATTGTTGGTGATTGAATGCCACTTTTAAGAGCCATTTTTGGGCGGGCAGTTTTTATTGGTGGAGGAATTAGAGTGCTGGAGAAAACTTGATACTTGCATAATTTTTATTGACAATATTGACCGTTGTTGTTATGAGGTCATTTAATGTTGATTTTGTGTAATACTTACAATTATACATATTTAAAAAGGTGTAGATATGGTGAATGGTGTTACATGTACTTACATTATAAGTATTGACAGGTGTTGAGTCAGAGGTCAGCGGTTGTTTGTTTACAATCACTCCTGAACTGGGGTCTATGAAAAATATATCCATGCCATTGCTAGTAGCCTGTACTATCTCATAGGTCAGGGTATCCTATGTATAGAAAAAAGAAATGATATACAAATATATTTTTTAATTTCATACAAATATATTTTTTAATGTCATACAAATATATTTTTTTATTTCATACAAACATATTTTTCAATTTCATTGGGAAAGAATTAAAATTAGAAAAACAAAATTCAGATGACATATTTTTGAAAATACCTGTCGTCTGTTTAACAAAATCTAATCTGTAAATATTATGATTTATTCTGTTGATTTTTTATGAGTTATATCACTTTTAGTTTAAGTTTAGCCAGACAATCTCGTTAAAAACTTTCATCAACAACTTTATTATGCATCTTTATCTTTAAAATGATGTTATTTATAGATAAAATGGACTGTAAAAAAATATTTCTCAAATATCTGCTATTTTATAAATATATATCTGGAGGCAAGTGCAAAATTATCCATATTGTTTTCCTAGCCTTTTTATTTGTACTTGTTTTGTGGATTTTTCTGTAGTATTTGTCTTTTATTCTGCACTCTGTAAACCCCATTCAGACCCCCACCTTTCAGAACAAATATGTAAACCCCATACAGACCCCAACTTTTCAGAACAAATATCATACCTTATCTTGATCTACAGCATCAATATCCACAATTTCTGAGCCAACAGTTGTATTCTCTCGTATCTGTACAAAGTAGTTAGATGATGGTTGGAATTGAGGAGCATTAGGATTCCTATTGATGGTGATAGTAACATCGGCTGTAGCTCTAAGATTGGGGATCTGTGAGTCATAGGCAACAACTTTCAGCTGTAAAATAAAAATGTTTTTTTTTTCAGACCTTCAAATTGACTTACTGTATAGGTTCCTAGATTACTTTTAATCTACAATGAAACATCCATTAACTTTTGAAATTTCATACGTTCATGTTTTCAAATTTTTTGGAGATAAATTGTATTTTCCTCGATATTTGTTTTTGTGGTATGGCCAAAGTTTGCATTTTAGGCTATACAAAATTACTACATTATCGAACATTTGCATATCACTTTTTTTGGTGATGGTGATGTGTTTGTAGATCTTACTTTACTAAACATTCTTGCTGCTTACAATTATCTCTATCTATAACAGTACTTTCTGTGGAAAATGTTATTGAAAATCTTCAAATTTTAAGAAAATTGTTAAAAATTGACTATGAAGGGCAATAACTCCTTAGGGGGTCAATTGACTATTTTGGTCATACTGACTTATTTTTAGTTCTTACTTTGCTGTACATTATTGCTGTTTACAGTTTATCTCTATCTATAATAATATTAAGATAATAACAAAAAAACAGCAAAATTTCCTCAAAATTACCAATTCAGGGGCAGCAACCTAACAACCGATTATCCGATTCATCTGAAAATTCCAGGGCAGATAGATCGTGACCTGATCAACAATTTTACTTCCTGTCAGATTTGCTCTTAATGCTTTGGTTTTTGAGTTATAAGCCAAAAACTGCATTTTACCCCCATGTTCTATTTTTAGCCATGGCGGCCATCTTGGTTTGTTGGCCGAGTTACTGGACACATTTTTTTTAACTAGATACCCCAATGATGATTATGGCTAAGTTTGGTTAAATTTGGCCCAGTAGTTTCAGAGGAGAAGATTTTTGTAAAAGATTACTAAGATTTACGAAAAATGGTTAAAAATTGACTATAAAGGGCAATAACTCCTAAAGTGGTCAACTGACCATTTTGGTCATGTTGACTTATTTGTAGATCTTACTTTGCTGAACATTATTGCTGTTTACAGTTTATCTCTATCTATAATAATATTCAAGATAATAACCAAAAACAGCAAAATTTCCTTAAAATTACCATTTCAGGGGCAGCAACCCAACAACGGAATGTCCGATTCATCTGAAAATTTCAGGGCAGATAGATCTTGACCTGATGAACAATTTTATCCCGTGTCAGATTTGTCTAAATGCTTTGGTTTTTGAGTTATAAGCCAAAAACTGCATTTTACCCCCATGTTCTATTTTTAGCCATGGCGGCCATCTTGGTTGATTGGGCGGGGCACTGGACACATCCTTTAAACTAGATACCCCAATGATGATTATGGCCAAGTTTGGTTAAATTTGGCCCAGTAGTTTCAGAGAAGAAGATTTTTCTAAAAGATTACTAAGATTTATGAAAAATGGTTAAAAATTGACTATAAAGGCCAATAACTCCTAAAGTGGTCAACTGACCATTTTGGTCATGTTTGACTTATTTGTAGATCTTACTTTGCTGAACATTATTGCTGTTTACAGTTTATCTCTATCTATAATAATATTCAAGATAATAACCAAAAACAGCCAAATTTCCTTAAAATTACCATTTCAGGGGCAGCAACCCAACAACGAAATGTCCGATTCATCTGAAAATTTCAGGGCAGATAGATCTTGACCTGATGAACAATTTTATCCCGTGTCAGATTTGTTCTAAATGCTTTGGTTTTTGAGTTATAAGCCAAAAACTGCATTTTACCCCATGTTCTATTTTTAGCCATGGCGGCCATCTTGGTTGATTGGGCGGGGCACTGGACACATTCTTTAAACTAGATACCCCAATGATGATTATGGCCAAGTTTGGTTAAATTTGGCCCAGTAGTTTCAGAGAAGAAGATTTTTCTAAAAGATTACTAAGATTTACGAAAAATGGTTAAAAATTGACTATAAAGGCCAATAACTCCTAAAGTGGTCAACTGACCATTTGGTCATGTTTGACTTATTTGTAGATCTTACTTTGCTGAACATTATTGCTGTTTACAGTTTATCTCTATCTATAATAATATTCAAGATAATAACCAAAAACAGCCAAATTTCCTTAAAATTACCATTTCAGGGGCAGCAACCCAACAACGAAATGTCCGATTCATCTGAAAATTTCAGGGCAGATAGATCTTGACCTGATGAACAATATTACCCCGTCAGATTTGCTCTAAATGCTTTGGTTTTTGAGTTATAAGCCAAAAACTGCATTTTACCCCTATGTTCTATTTTGAGCCATGGCGGCCATCTTGGTTGGTTGGCCGGGTCACCGGACACATTTTTTAAACTAGATACCCCAATGATGATTGTGGCCAAGTTTGGTTAAATTTGGCCCAGTAGTTTCAGAGGAGAAGATTTTTGTAAAAGTTAACGCAGGACGACGACGGACGCCGGACGCCAAGTGATGAGAAAAGCTCACTTGGTCCTTTGGGCCAGGTGAGCTAAAAAGATTGAGGAATTTATACATTGTCCATCTTTCTTTGCTTCAAATGTAACTTGACTTACCGTGTAGGTTCCTAAATTGAGGACATCGTTTCTCACGTCTCTCTTTACAGTAATTGTACCGTTAGTTGATTCAACAGCAAAGTAATCTGGAGCAGGATACACACCAATGGCTTCATAAACCATTGAGCCCTGGTAATAGAAAATAAAAAGTTTACACCATAGAAGTTATAATTTAATAAACATGCTTTCTGTAACTTTTGACAAGATCACCAATTTTTGTAAGAAATACGAGGCTGTAACAAATGTAATTAGAATGTAAATAATGCATGGATAAGCTTACATAAATGTGAGCTATTTAAAAAAAAAAGGGTTTAAAACAATCATATTTACACTTTTAGTATTCAGCTGAATTTTATCCCTGAATGACCTTTAATTAGATCTACTCCTAATAAACTTGTGACGTCAAGCCACAATGACTTTTTAAGTGTGACGTCAAATGTTTTCTATTGTGATGTCAAAGTTTACAGGAACCTGTGTGATTTTTCTTAATGGCGTCCAAATTTGCATACAAATGTAAATACGTCTATTGACACAAAATAATGTATTATCTTAAGATCATCCTCATATGTCAACAATAGCAGAGCTATGCATATGTGAATGTATAAAATGTTGAAGGATATCATCTGAGTATATGGCTACATTTTTAATTCACCATTTCAGATTTTAATGCATTCTGGGTAGTATTTTCAAAGGTGTACATCAAAACATAATAATTGGTTAAAAACATCCTAAACAATGAAAATTTAACCAATCACAAGATGTTATTTTCATTTTGGGTACAAACAATGAAATTACCCACATCCTTTAGTTTATGAAAAGGTCAATTCCTACCATTTATATCAATACTTTCAAACTATACCTTGAGGTCATTATCCACAGCATTAGTATTTTCGACGAAACCTCCTACAGGTCGAGATTCCTCCATTTGAACTGAATATGCCAATGGATTAAACTGTGGTTGAGAATCAAAATCCATTGTGATTGAAATTGTACTAGTTCCAGTCTTTTCATTGACTCGCCTCTGATCCCGTGCGTAGACTGTCATTACAAAACTAGCGGGAGGTGTTGGTGAGGTCAAAAGTTTACGTAGATACAAAACACCTGTGTCTGTATCATAGCTAAAGTACGACATAGTTTGCACAGAAGCAATAACAGAATATCTTGGAATGTCCTACAAAAAAAAATATTTAAAAATCTTTACAAACGATATGTTATCATCACACAATAATTTAATTTTGGATGTAACGCGTCTTCTGATTGGCTGACGTTATTTTGTTATGAGCCCATAGACATAATTTAGTCATGTGACCGTGACGTCATCAACGTTTTTTCATGGTTTTCTACGGTTTAAAATGGAATTTAGAATTAAATTATAAGAAATGACTGTAATATTTTTTCTTTCTATTCGAAATAACATAAAAAATGTGGTGCACACTGTTAAATAACCCGCTATGCGCGTTATTCAGTGTGCACCACATTTTTTATGTTATTTCTTCATAGACAGAAAAAATACTACAGTCATTCCTTAAATAACCATTGGTTGTTATCCATTTGTTTGATGTGTTTGAGCTTTTTTTTTTGCCCTGAACCTTGAGACTTTACCTCGGAGGTCGGTATTTTTGTTATTTTACTTTTAACAACTGTTAAACTTTTGATTACTGTAACAACCATTTTATTTCAAGAGAGATTAAAATCACCCATTTTTTTTTGGAAGGGTCTGAGTTGCTCACTCTAGCTTTTTCGATGTTTTGTTAAATTACTTGTTGTTACATTATATTATTTTTAAATAATAGTGTCTTTAGTTTTTTTCCAAAGTTCTGATAGTATATTTGGCCTTTGTTTATCAGTTTACCATGAATTTTTATAAATAAGTAAGGTTTTTCTTATCCCTGGCATAGATTACCTTAGTTGATTTGGCGCAACATTTTGGGTTCTCAATTCTCTTTAACTTTGTACTTGTTTGGCTTTATTACTATTTTGATCTGAGCGTCACTGATGAGTCTTATGTAGACGAAACAAGCGTCTGGTGTATTAAATCATAATCCTGGTATCTTTGATAACTAATTACCATGAATTATCCAGATATAATCAAATTTCCCAAAAATTCAAACTACATTATAAAAATTTACTTACGCCATCAGCATCAGTAGCTGTTGTATTAACCACCATGAAATCGTATGGCGAGTTCTGATCCAGTGTAACACGGTATGGTATCTCGGAGAATCGTGGAGGGCTTGGATTACGTGTAACAACTATCGTCACATCTGCAGTAGATCTATATATACTTTCTCCACTGTCATATGCTACAACTTGGAACTGGAAGAATCAAAACAAATCATACAATTCAGTTGTAAAATCTAATTAACATAGATAGGGTTAACATTTCCAGATGTTTTCCCTACAAAAATATTGTTTGACTGATTGATTGTTAGTGTTTTAAGGTGGTAGACCTTTGTTCAGGGAGACAACTCTTTAAATCAGTTATGTGTTTGTTAAAGTCAAGTTTCATCAATGTTTTTTAAGCATTTACCTGAAACAGATTGGAAATAATCTATGTAACCTAGAAGCTTAGAATATATTTATGAAAATGGTTGACACAAACGTACTGATGATTTTAAGAGTTATTTCCCTTAACCTAGGTCTACCTCCTTAACACCATTTTTAAGTACCACTTTTGGACTATTTAATGGCAGCCAGTTTTAATTGGTGGAGGAAGCCAGAGCGACAGGAGAAAACCACTGACTTTGATAGGGAAACTGAAAAATTAGTCAATAAGATTGAAGTTGAGTGCACCCACAACCTCTGTGTTGATTGTCCCACAATTATAAGAATTTACCTTATAGTTAAGAAACATATGGATCATTTGTTCTGGGAAATATTGAATATTTATGATCTTGACAATACAGTTAAGCAGTAATTTCATTTTCCTGGTTATTTTGTAGATATGTCATGTTGGGCCTTCCAAAGCTGACTATATGGTTTGGTTTTTACTCATTGTTGAAGACCTTATAGTGACCTAGATATGCATAAATCTACAACCTACAACACTATGGTGGATAATTGTCTCATTGTTAATCATACCACATCTTCTTATTTTATAAGCATTATACAAAGTATCTTGAAAAGGGCATTTTTCAATTAATTAATAAAATTCAACAATGTGTAATATTTTCATATAGATAGAATACATCCTACATATAGTTATTTACAGAGTACTCTATAATCAGCAACAAAATCATTAGCAGATGTGTGGTATGATTGATTGATTTTTGTTTTTTTAACACCACTTTAAAGCACTGCTTTTGGGCTATTTTGTGGTGGCAAGTTTTAATTGGTGAAGGAAGCTGCAATGTCCTGAGAAAACCACCAACCTTGGATAGGAAAACTGACTATCATAGTCAATTAAGACTGAAGTCAAGTGCAGCAGCACGAGCAGGGTTCCAAACTCACAACTCCAGTGTTGACTGGCTATTGATTACAGAAGTAACTACTTAGACCACTCGGCCACCAAGAACCCTATGTGTATTATGTCATTTGTAACTGAGTCATTGTAACAAAAGATTACCTTATATTCAGTGGCCAAGTCATCTTTTACACTCTTGGCTAATGTTATTTCACCGGAGGACGAATTCATAGAGAAGTATTCACTGCCTGGAGGTACCACAGCATATACAACAGTACCCTGAAAATAACAGATTTGATTTGTAAATTTTGAAAAATATCAATAAATCACACATAAAAAAACTAAATATAACCAAAATTAGTGTTTTTAACAAAACCCAAAGAAATTAATTTTTTGAAGATATTTAAGAAACATAGAATATATAAAAGACCATAAATAGATTAGAGAATAAGATAAAAAAAAAAAAAAAACAACAGAGAAATCAATTTCTTGAAGATGTTAGAGACAAATAATATATTAAACACCATAGATAGATTATAGAATGAGATTAAAAGAATATTTTTCTTGTAAAGATATAAAGATGATAAAAGAACAAGTCTTTGTATTTACAGTTGAATCATGCAACATTTATGCATCAACACTTTTTTTTATATAATAGCTGTATTGAGGTCTAAACTAATATCTAAAGCTATGATATACATTTGATATCACCATGGCAACATGCTCAATTATCCTGTAATCTAAGTGGGTGGGGGGGGAAATGAAATTGGATGTTGTAATTCTTACATTATATTTTTACATAACATTCAATGAATATGGGAAAATATATATGCATACAATTTTTTTTAAAGTCAGTTTTTGAATTGATAAATCAATATATTAAATACAACTTCTTATAATATTTCTTTTTATCCTGCAATAAAATATATCTTCTATTTCAAATAAAGGTGAATGCTTAAATAAAGTCTCAAGCTATTATGCTCATATAATGAGTCATAAGAAATTGACACACTATTAAGTTCTTCCTTGAAAGCCAAAAGCCAAGAAATTTATCTTTCCCCCAAAAAATACAATTCTTATTATTGTGATACTCATTCAGTTGCCTTATTAGCATAAAAAAACATTCCAAAAATTTATGAAAATACAGATTGTTTTTATTGAATTGCAGGATAAAAATATGTTCATTATTGGAAAATATCAAATTATATTGTGCTACAAAAGTAACAGGAGATAGAATTTCAGCAAGCATTACTTTCTTTCCTGTCTCCTTAGCTAGTACAATTAATCATTAATTTTCCAAGAATGTATATCATACTGTACATATATATCAGATACTGCTGAAAAAGGGGAGATAATTCTGGTTACAATATGTCAACTATTTTAAATAGCTACTATCATGAACTTACATTTGGCTACAAAACAAAACAGCACATAAAATAAGACATAAAGATCTTTAATGCATGCAACATTTAAAATGTCATGCATGTCAACTTGGAAGGACTGTATAATGATTATCTAGTGTATATAGCGATTGTTCATAGTGTATAATTGTTGTTCCTGGTGATTGATGATTGTTTTTAGTGTATAATAATAGTTCATAGTGATTAATGATTGAGTGTCTGCAGCTAAAGTTTTATATTTTTATGATGCTGTTATTGAAACAGTTAAACACAATATTATTAAAGTGTACAAAAAGATATAGAGCATAGTATTTGAAAACAGCTTGTTCAGTTTTAGTTATATATGGAAATTCTGTTTTCTGAAAATCTGAAACTACCACTTACAAGTCAACTATCACTGGTTGAAAAGTTATGTAGATCATTCGTTTATGCAGTAACCAGCAAACACAAATTGCACACAATATGCAAAATTTATAACTTAAAACATGTTGAAACATTTTTTATGTCATATTCCAGAATTCTGTCAGCATATTTCTGAGGTCATGGATGATTGTACTAAGGTAGAATCAACCTTTGGACCAAATATCACATACAATGACATCTGCTTTATACAACCATTAAATACTTAAATTACAGCCAATGTAATAAAACCAAATAAGACAGCACTATACTAGTAAAACATATTTTTTGGTTAAATTAACAAAAACAACATTTGTAAGTCAACAAATTCAACAAATTACCCGTAACCTTAAACATTACAATACTCTGATCAGAGGTTATTCTTTGAAATTTAATGATGCATGAATACTAGAGGTGTTATATTTTGAATTTGAATTTGCGGCATTTTTTTATTTGCTTCCATTTGATTAAAAATCTATTAATTGATGTCTTGGCTTCCCTGTATGTCAGAATGTTTAAGAAATAAGAATTGAAAAAGTTTTATGAAAGCTTTACAATTTATTTTATTTTAACTCTTATGTTCATATTGGAGACTGTTTATGAAAAAGAAAAAAAAAACCCTTCCAAATATTTATCAGAATTAGTTTTTGTAATAAGAATTTTACCATTATATATATATACATTCAGTTGACAAGAGCAAAAGCTCAACCTCTAAACAGATTACCTCTGATCATGAAATTGTAAGCAATGTAACAAACAAAACTATCAACAATGAAGGTCAAGGTCAAGCTGACCTTCTATCAAACCTATATCTGCTTACCGACTATAAATAAAACATAATAACTTATTATTACTAATATATGGAGAATATTCTACACAGAATGATTCAGTTGCAGAATAAGTTCTGAATTTAGTACTAATTGCTACTTGGATAAAATTTAAGAGCAACCAACCAAACACATTTAGAAACAGTAATTTGAATCAATATGGAGGGTGTTATAGACTTTTTGGATCAAACTATCGGGACAGATTGAAATATTTTGTATACAGGCTTAATTTATGAGGATCTGACACCTCTATTCTGTTTAGAAGAAATTTTTCGGAACATTCAATTTTGTCATAATCAAGTGCCCTTTAAAAAATTTGGAGACTAAAACTTCACTGGAAGATGTAATAAGTATCTGAACACAACACAGAACAGCATTGTCCTTGTAGGTGAAGTATAGACACAGATTAGTGTTATAAAACAGATTGAAATTTTTTTGAAAACAGTTGAAAGTTATCTTACTAAGAGAAATTTACGTGCTATAAAAGCATCTTTAAACTAACAGTGCCTTAAATGACAGCTGTTTTCATGTTCTGTTCAAGAATACAAAGCAATGCTATTTTCATTTAGAACAGAAAAATATATTTTGGTCACTAGTATTAATCTATCTTTTTACTATGAATTAATAACTCAAATTAAAAAACGCTGATTTCAGACTGTAAAATTTCTTCCAAATTATTTCTTCTGTGACGCAATTTTGCTAAGTTTTTTTTTACAATTATACTGTTTATTTTTTAATGTAGCAACTTTAATCAATTTCTTTCAGGGTATTTGAATATGGTTTTACAGTAAATAAACAAGGAAATTGTGATTCTAAAAATGTGAAAAATTTCATAAATTGGTAAAATCAAATCATGTAATTTCTACATCAAACCAATTTCTTATGCAAATTCAAAAAAATGAAGGACTTCTTTTATTACCAGATAATACAAATAACTTCTAAACTTACCAATTTGTTGGCATCATTGGCAGTGACAAATATTACAGAATCACCAACTGCCTTGTTCTCCTCTATGATCTGTGTGTACTGGTTCCTGGTAAATATTGGTGGCTGTCCAGTACGATCAACTGTTAGGGTAACAGTAGTATTGATACACCTCACAGGACTACCGTTATCACAAGCTTGCACAGTTACCTGATATAAGTTATAAGAAACATACAGTAAAGTAATTTTTTTCACAATTTATGACTTTGGTAAAATTTGAGCTGCGATGGATAGAAATCGACCTTATGCAAATGCATGTTTACATGTACATGTATAAGCTTTTGATTAATTTTAGAACATTCAAATACAAAATAAAAGATGAATTGTGGTATGTTTTGTAGGGTTCTTTATATGATAACTCATTTTTCCAACATTTACGGTCTATCTACAGTGATTCAATCAACATAAACATGCTAAATAAGTTAACAGATATATTGGTATTTTTATTTGCATAAGGTCTATTTCTATCCGACGCAGCTCATATTATATTTAAACTTAGAATTACTTAGTAAAGATTTGTTTATTTATAATATATATATATACAAAAAAAGTTTCTTTTCAAGCGGTGTACAGAAAAGTCCCAAGATGGATGAAAGCGCCAGACAATGCTGCTTTTAAAACTCTTTTTGTGTATTTAATTTTTAATATATACTAGAACACACCCGCGAAATCGCGGGCATATACAGCTTGTGAACTGTTGTAGGATGATGTTTGTAAAAGAAAAGTATGTATCATGGAGAATTTCAGAAAAGGTATCAAAAACCCTCTCCCTTTTTCCAAAGTTCGATATTTGTTTCCTTTCTGTTAAATTCAACCATTTTCGTGTTTCTGGCCTCAGACCACAATTATTCTTTTCGGCCCTTTGCTACAATGCATCTTTTGGTAAAAGTCAAATTAAATTAAAAATTTGCACCGCTTCAAACATGAAATAAATGTAACTACTTATATATAGACCATTATTAGTCTAATAAAATATGCTTCTAGGACAATCGGATCCATCAGTGCTTTTTCTTTTGAGAGCCTTATTAACATGCCAATGTTAGGATATGAATCTTGTAAAAAAGACTAAGACCGACTAAGGCTAATTTGAGGGGTTGTCAGAGGGGTCCTGATCCCGAAATCCCGGTCTTAAAAACATTAAATCCCGAGACGCAGAGTTTAAAGAAATTCATATACCGATATTGAAAAATACATTCCCGGATCCTGTATTGATCAATCCCCAGATCCCGAGCTTAAAAACACCCGATCCCGAAGTCCAGAAAAAGGTCCTAGTCTCTACCCTACTTTCATTTTTTCCAAATCACTACTTTCACTTTCAACAATATATTTTTATGCCCCATTTATGTGCATTATGTTTTCTAGTATGTACACCCGTGCGTTCGTTCGTGACGTCCGTCCGTCTGTCCCGCTTCAGGTTAAAGTTTTTGGTCGAGGTAGTTTTTGATGAAGATGAAGTCCAATCAACTCGAAACTTAGTAAATATAGTGCCGAGGTGGTATCTGTGTACTATGGACACATTCTTGTTGCCACATGTTTTACTTATTTTAATATATAGGCAACTGGTATGACCCCTTAAATAATAAACATTTCAAAGAAAACAGTAGACAGAATACAGAGAGGATCTATATATTAAAGTAGCATAATCGTAATTTACATGTAGATAAAACGCGTAAAATAATTGTCCTCTCTAAGAAGGTATAATAGTTGTGGTTCTTGCGATCTAAACACCATGATATGGAGACCGCTCTGATTGGCTAATTATTTTTCGATTTTTGTTATCTATCATACGATTGGTTGTTTTAAACCGGAAGTCTTATCTATGACTAAAAGTCAGTCTGATAACGGAAACAATATCCGGACGTCTATTTTGTCGTTTTTCTCCCAAAATAACTCAATCTGAATTATCATAAGAATGGATGATAAATGAGACTATGCATGTTACCTAAAGAACACAGAGGCATGATGATTTTTTTATTGTGGAAGGAAGAGAAGCGACACACAAAATGAGGTCTTCTCGTTTAATAGTATAGATATATTCCTTTCTGTAAGAATAAAAAGACAACACAACTTCCTAGAAAGGTAGCAATTTCTCTATTCACCTATTTAAATTATGCACAAATTTAAAGAGATCTCTGCACATTGATTGATCTTTTACCTATATAGTTTGCCCAATTGAGTTGAATCTGACTGATTTGCTGAAAAGTTTCCAATAGAACTCAGGTCACATTACAAAGTTCAAATCTGAGAGATCATGCACATAGATTGATTTTTTACACAATTCAAATCTTGGATACTAACAAAACCAAAGTACAGTACCTAAAGATCATTGTGGGTCTCATTGGGGTCTAAGCGTGACGCAGGATTGACGATTTTTTGTAAGCGTGACACGTGAAAGTCAAATTATTGTTTCGTGAAAACAGGAAATGAGGTCTAGCCGGACCCGGGAAATGACAAAAAAATGAGAATTGCTTACATATATAATGTAAGCGGGATACGGGAATCTGACAAAACAGTAAGCGGGATCCGGGATTGGAACCCCCCAATGAGACCCCCATCATTGCTAACATGACGTAATACTTACAAAGAATCTCTGAATATCAGTATTCAGTAAAGACTTAGCCAGTTTCACTTGACCAGTAACATCGTCAATGAAGAAATAATCTGAAGGTCCAGCATTCAGTGCTCTTTCAAGTCTCTCATTAGCAATACCATAGCGAATAGAGTCCTAAAATAAAAGACAGTTTAATGGTTAAAAATAAAAAAGTAACAATTTTCATACTATAAGTAATAACACAACTATGTCCAAACATAATGGATAAAAAAAAGAAAGAGAATCACAACTTTGAATGTAGGTTTAAATTTTTACAGATGGTTTGGGTTTTGGTAAGTGTAAGGTCAGGGTTTAGGCTAATATTAAGTTAAATAAATGTTTCAGAAAAAAAAAAATTATAAAAAAGCACCAGGGTTATATACTCCCAAGTTGTTATTTGTATTAGAAGATACAGATTTATGGGTTTCTACTAATCGTTTGGTTTAAGTGATGAAGATTGTAAAATTCAGGTTTAGGGCTCAAATCATATTGTCTAATTATAGGTACTGTCACTTTTTATATTGGACAGACAGACATCTTTGATGTAACATTTTTTATGCAAGATAAGTTCAATTCCCTTGCAAACTGTCTCAAAATGATGGCACATATATAAAAGATCAGATGAATGTTAAGGAAACACCACAAAAAACAAAATTAAAGACTAGATGTAAAACCCCATGGCTAATTAACTCTCCTATGTAAGCAGTGCCCTTATTGTTAATTAAGCTAGCTATTCTTACATCAGGATCTTTGTCTGTAGCCTGGACTTTGATGACATCTGAAAACACTGGAGCATCTTCACGGACATCTGCAGAATAATTTGGCAAACCCCATTCTGGAAGATTAGGGTTTCGTAATACTGTGACCTGCACAAGGGCTTTCCCGCTTGTTGTTGGTCTTAATGTGTCGTAGGCTTCAACAGTGAGCTGTAAAGAAATAAATTTTAGATATAATTAAAGCTTTCAATTACTGTGGATTCATTATTGATCCCTTGGGTACCAATTTTTGTGCATTTCTTCAAATCTAAATTTTCAACGAAGTAAAAATTCCTATACTATAGACTTGTTTCTCCAACATTTGTAAAACTACCAATTCAAATATCCACAAAATACAATTTTTCTTTAAGCGACTAAAATTTACGTAAGTAAAAAAAAATCAAAAAAAAAAATCAACAGTATGTTATTACATGTATTTTTTATTTAATGTAGTAAAAGTATGCGTTATGTCCTCTTGTGGTTAAAAACCCCCATTGAGATTAGAGAAGTTGACAGGAATGGACAAATCAGTTTCTTTATTTATAATCTATAGCAAATAAAGATTACATGGTTTATATAAAATACAAAGAAATTTTAATTTTCAATCATGAAGTACACGCTATAAAAAGCCAGCTGTAAAAATGTGTTTTTCTATGTTGTGATGTTATGCTATTGTTTCAGAAAAAGGGAGAAGGTTTGGATCAATTAAAACGTTTAATCCCGCTGCAAAGGTTTGCACCTGTCCTAAGTCAGGAATCTGATGTACAGCAGTTGTCGTTTGTTTATGTAACTTATACGTGTTTCTTGTTTTTTTTAAAATTTGATATAGATTAGACAGTTGGTTTTCCCGTTTGAATGGTTTTACACTAGTAATTTTGGGGCCCTTTATAGCTTGTTGTTCGGTGTGAGCCAAGGCTCCGTGTTGAAGGCCGTACATTGACCTATAATGGTTTACTTTTTTAAATTGTTATTTGGATGGAGAGTTGTCTCATTGGCACTCATACCACATCATCCTATATCTATCCATTGTAAGAATGATTGATTGTTCTGTTTTAACACCACTTTTAAGGGCCACTTTCAGGATATTTTGTGGTTGTCCGTTTTTATGGGTGGTGGAAGCCAGAGTGCTCTATTGTAAGAAATACCTACATTATATATATCTGCCGACGTATCTCCCCTGACACTTCTGATGATGGACACTTGACCATTAACTGGATTGACTCCAAACAAACTAGGAGCTGGATACTCTCCAACAACTATGTATCTGATTACGCCCTGTAATAAACATGTAAATCAAATAAATACGAAATAAAGTAAAGGCTCCTACCACCTATATATCTCACTGGGCAAAAAACATGCAACAACTTAACATTAAAAACATTGGCAGCAGTCTTCCACACAAGAGGTATAATTGACACAAGATTCATCTGTAAAATTGAGAATGGACCAAAGAGACAACAACTAAGAAGAAAAGCCATGTTTGTTCTCTCTTAGGAAAATATGCAAAACATAAATAAAATCTATCCATATTTACCATGTGGAAATTAAATGACAACAGAAAGATACAAACATGGTAAACCATCTCAAAAATGTGTCCACAGTACACAGATGCCCCCCTCACACTATCATTTTCTATGTTCAGTGGACCGTGAAAATGGGGTTAAAAACTCTAATTTAGCATAAAAATTAGTAAGATCATGTCATAGTCACTTCCATTTTCTATGTTCAGTGGACCGTAAAATTGGGGTTAAAAGTCTAATTTGGCTTTAAAATTAAAAAGATAATAGCATAAGGAACATGTGTACTAAGTTTCAAGTTGATTGGACTTCAACTTCATCAAAAACTATCTTGAGCTAAAACTTTGACCTGAAGCGGGACAGACAGACGAACGGATGCACAGACCAGAAAATATAATGCCCCTCTACTATCATAGGTGGGGCATAAAAATAGAAGCAAGGAATTAGTCACTTACCTGTCTATCATTATCTGAAGCCTCTACTGTTACTATAATGTCATTCACAGGTCTGTTCTCATTTATTGTCACAGGGTAAACAAGTTGTGTAAATGTTGGCACACTAAGGTCCCTTATAACATTGATGATAACATTTACAGTAGCAATGTTCTTGCCATCTGAGGCTTGGGCAACCATCTGAAAAAATAACAAAATTAATGTAAATAAAACATTTTACCCTCTTAAGTAGTCAAGGTCGTCAAAAAAAACCTTTGTCATCTCTTTTAATCTAGTTTAAACCGAACATAATATTTTGTGTTGGGTTTGGTCAAGCCAATGCAATTGTGACTGATATCAGAATGATTACCATTGAGTACTTACTCATATCTATATTACTAATGTATAAAAATACTTTTCCATCCATTTCTCTTAAAATAACTTTACTAAGTTTAAATAATGCCATAAGCAAAGCCACTTCTACTAGAGATTCAAAACAGTCAAAGAATTTTTATTTAGTATGCAGAGTCAATCTTTCTTTCTAACTTGCAGCTAATCTGGCAACTTACAGTGTAGCTTGTGACTGTATCTGTTGTCAAAACATTCTGAACAAAGACAATGCCTGTATCTGGATCTAAGGTGAAGAAATCGTTGGCTGTCGTCGTCGAGATTACAGTATAACGTAGTTTATCCTGAAAATGATTAGAATGCTTTTTTTTACAATTGAAATGTGTGACTCCATAAAGGAAATGTGATTGTTGTACGACGCCAATAGTTCAAGTATGGCAGATTCATGGGTCTAGTGTTGCAGAATCCCAAAAAAGAAATCAGGTCAGTTGTTAAACAATAAATAACCCTTCAGACAATAGATAGCTCAAATGAGCATAAAGACTATATCCTAAATCGTTATATCATATTTATTTTCCTACTGTTAATATCAAGCATAGAAAAAGGTTTATTGATAATGTTACTTAAAGATATCATATACAAAATATCAAAACATATTATTGTTTTTAATCAATCTAACATAAACAAAAGTTTAACTGTTATATAATATCCTCTTATAAACAATACTTACGCCATCACTGTCAGTTGCATTCAATCTAATGACTGCCACGCCCACTTGTGTTGTTTCGTTAATCGTTGTTTCAAATTGCAGACGTGTAAAGATAGGTTGGTTTTCATTTCTCGTCACAGTGATGTTAACAATATCTTGTGCAAAGTCGTTAGGATATATCGAATCCCAGGCTCTAACTCTTAACTACAATGAGAGAAAAAGTTCTTAATGAAATTCATATAGTTATTAGAAGTTGTCACCAATATATTATTATATGCTAATAAGCATCTTCACATGGGCAATGAGCAAGTATGCTACCATTATATAAACACCATTCAATTTGCGCAAAATTAAATGATTGTACAAAAGTCCTTAGCTAAACTCTCTATTAAAGGGTGATAATAGTCCTTAACTCAACCCTGAGTCTTTTATGAAAAATCACAAATTACATAAAATCAAGTACTGCATTTATATCAAATTTTAACTTTTCTTGCAGATCTAATGAAATATTTACTCATTTTGTTAAAGGCAAAGCTAAAGTGAATATTTCCAAAATATATTGATGTCTTTGTAAATATTTTGAATTGGAAGCCATTTATTTTTAGAGAACATATCTTTTCATTCTTTAATAGTATAATGGAAGCTTCAGAGACAAGTCAGACAAAGATAATGCAGAAAAGCTTCAATGATTCTGTACTCAAGCACTGTAAATAAGAACTTTGTATAGATACTGTACACCAGCCATTTTTGCAAGTTTCACGGGTAGAGAAATAATGTGAATTTATATCATCGGGAATATGTATAACTTGGATCTCTTTTTATGTAACTCAATCAAGTAAATAATAATATCGCAAAATTATATCGCTGTGAAGTGGACTAGAAAGGGCTAAATGGGAAATAAAGTATCCACGTTTACATTACTTCAATAGTATTTAAAACTTACAATGTAATTTGTGGCATCTTCATTCTTTAAATCATTCTGCATGATAATTCTTCCTGCAGGAACACCAAGAGAGTTTGCCAGTTTGAAAAAGTATGGGGCAGAAATATCTCCAAAAATTCCATACGTCATAGTACCCTGCAATAAACAAAAATAAAATAACCAAATAGTGCAATGGATAGTTATAAGTACATATTTTTATTGGACATTCAGACTATGTTAGTAAAAAATCAAAGTTACTGGAAAATCTTCATTTTGACTGTCAAATCCATGAAATTTTTCTTTTAACTTTTTTTTTTTTTTTTTAACCTTGACTGACCTTCAACATGTCATATTAAAAAGTCATTCTTTTGCTAGACCAATCATTAACACTCATAAAAATCAGTTTCTTCAGATAAAAAAAAAATACGAAAAGATTTGGAACCTTAATATATAAAAGCAAATGTGTATCAAAACCAATATCATATAAACCAAAAAAAAAAACAACCAGAACCATCCCAAGTCACTGGTTCCATACTGTTAAGTGTTCAAGGTATTGAAACCTGTGATAAATTAAATCTTAAAATTATGATGCTGTGGATTCATTCATATTTGTAGATTTGAAAGTTTTGTCAAAACTGAATTCATTTCTGTAGAAAACCTGTATTTCATTGAAAATTAAGTCCCCCTGTACCTAAGAAAATTTGTATCCAATTTCTAATAAAATAATGAATACACTGTAAAAATAATTTCTGTAAAAATATCCTACCCTGATGTCATTATCAATGGCTGACAGTGTGAAGACTGACGTCGACAGGAGAGAGTTCTCTGACAATGTCCTGGTATAGGGGAGACCTTGGAACTGAGGTGATTGTTCGTTACGATTAACGTTAATAGTCACATCACCTGTGGCATCCTTTTCAAAGTCTAGTTTCTGGTCCCGAACTCTGACTTTCATCTAAAAGAAAAGGATAAAAAAAATCGTAAAGATAAATTTTTAGAAACTATCTAAAATTGTAAATGTAGACTAAGTAAAATGTAATTGGACAGGTTTTTAAGGAGAATGAATAAAAAAACAATAATGAAAATTATTTTAATTTGCTTTATTTAATCCCCTTCACTCAAAATAGGTCTTTCAACTTCCAATTTTTTTTTTAAAAAGTAAGTTATGAGCCTTATCATTCTAAATGTCTTTCTTTCTGCGAGAGAAGACTTTAACCAACCGAATAACATTTATTTTTTCCTACTGGGAAAGAAGACTTTAAACATTTAACAAAAAAAACTGTTGACCTTTTTAACTAAGTATTAATTGAAAAATGAAAAATGTGACCGATGACATGACAGCTCCCGGTCAAGCTTTGCAATCAAAGTAAGACGGACAGAAGGGTAACTCTTAATGCCCAATCACCTATGGCAGGGGCATAAAAGGCTTGAAAATAAAATCATACATTGTAAACTTTAGCCTTTGTAGTATCTGTCTGCAGATCTTTGGAAACAGTTATGAGTCCGTTATCTGGATTAATACTAAAGTACTGAAGTGCCCTGGCTGATTCCATTGATCCATCACTGAATAGTACATATCGTAAAGGATCCTGAAATAGAAACATTGTATTACAATCATGAAAAACATACATTGTTTTAACATCCCAGAAATATCATCAAACCTTTAGATGTTTTGCATATCAAAGTAATAATAAATAGCAAACTAAATAAAAACAAACAACAAAAAATGGTTTCCTTTATGGATGTTCATGTGACCCTTCAACCATAAATCAAATCAACCTGCAGCACCCTAATTTGTCGTTTCATAGTCTAAAGCATTCTGGGTAATATTTTCAAATACATACACCAAAATTTTGTGGTTGGTTGAAAATATTCTTAACAATGGAAATCCATCCAATGACATAATGTTATTGTCATTTTGGTGTACCGTTAATGAGATTACTCATAATCCTTTAGATTCTGAAAAGTTGAATTGATACTATTAAGTCTATACCTGATCACTATCTGTGGCTGTGATATTTAGGATGTTAGAGCTGACTGGTTCATACTCCCAAATAGTCGTGGAGAATGATACAGGGGCCAGTACAGGTGGGTGTGGATTATGTACGACATCAATTGTTACTGTTGCCGTGGCAGTCTTACCCAAGGATCCTGGATCATAGGCTGTAACTTTCAACTAAAAAAGAAGCATTTTAAATTAAAACGCCACTTGCAGTGAACTAAAGTAATGTATGTAAAGTACATAATAATGAGAAATAACATATATCTATTTCTCAAAGTTGTACAAAATCGAACATGTAAAATGTTGTTTGTTTATAGTTAACACGTATTTAGTTAATTATAGTAAGGTCAGTTCGAGTGGGATATTGAGTTCATGGACGAGTGAACTCAGGTGGTTTAAAGTCATTCGAGCCATTGCAGTCAAAGTGTACAGTAACAATTTGAAAAATAGATAATATTATTATTCATATTATTTATTTTCAGATTTGTGGACCACAAGTATGAGGAAACCAGTACAAGCTGCTTGATAGCTGTATATTCATATGAACTTTCAACAATATTATACTCATATTTATAATAAAATGTGCACTTGTCTCGGCAAGTGGCGTCTCCCATATAAGAGTTTGTGGTTATTTGATAAATATTTTATGTTCGTTTGAGTTTACGAATTAGAATTAAAAGTGTGTGAAACATAAGTTTATGAGACAGTATTGTGTGGAGACTTTTGTTTGTGTTATGTTAATTTGTAGATTTATTCTAAGATTTTAACAGTACTTTTTTAGAGTAAGTAATTTCTATCTTGTTTAGGCTTCTGACTTGGTGCCTTGATTGTTTTATGGCATCCATGCTTTGTTGGAATGCCCAACAGAGAATCATGACCGTAAGTGCAGATAAGGTGAAGTTGCAATTGAAGCCTTGTGAACTATGATAACACAGCATTTTGTTTTCTATAATTAAACGTACACTGTATCTGGTTTCAACATCTTTCTTCAGATCATTCCTTACATAAATACCACCAGTAGAACTGTTGACAGCGAAGTAATATGGACCTTGGAGATCTCCTTCTATACCATACACAAGAGGTTGCTGAAAAACAAAAAACAAAATTATTTTGAATAGTATAGTGAGAAAAGTCCAATTAACAATTTGATTCTGATATTACACATTTTTAAACAAATTACTTCTCTTTGTCAATCAAAGACTGGTTCTATGCCAGACAAAATATGCTTTTGCCCACTAAAAGTATGATATGTTGAAATATTAATCAGCGTTTTAAATAAGTTTTATTGAAAAATAACTTCTGGTACCCAAAGTATTTAGCTCAACAACAAACTAAATATTATTAATTGATTTGAAGAACTTAGTTTACACACATTACGCACATATACATTTGCCCTTTCTGCTAGCACTCCATTGTCAATAAAAATTAATATTCCTCCTAAGGGAGACAACCACGATAGGGATCTCTAATTACAGGATTAATTAAGGAAATTGGCAAACAGACTATTAGCTATCATTCCTCATGAATAAAATTAACAGATCACTTAAAAAACAGATAAAACAAAAAGTTGCAAGGGACTTTGTGCAAACTCATCAGACAATGCCAAAAAATCCCAAATATGAGTTGTTTAACTGTATCATATAGAATGCATTTCTTGTCTTTAGTGTTGAGGACAATGAATTTTTTCAAATAAGAATGGATATCTAACAATTTATTATCTGTATAACCTTTTATTGACTTATTTTAAAGTAAGATATTTCAGTCATTCTTTAAACTCTGAATAATCACTGCATGCTCTAGAATATTAAAATCAGTAAGCATTTTAACCAAAATGTTCAGTTTCCCTATTAAGTACTAGATTTTAACAAAATTAATCAAAGTCGACCAACTTTTGGTTATAAATATAGAACACAAACCTTTCTATCGCTATCAGTAGCTGTCACTACAAGGAGAGGTGGATTTTGTTTGTTGACTGGTGACGTTTCATCAATCTGTAGATAGTATGATGTTGGGATGAAGGTTGGTGCAGCGTCACGTATAACATTGATGTTGACACCACATGAAGCTGTACTTCCTCCTGTGTCTGTTGCAATTACATTAAACTGAAATAAAAATTGATAAAAATTTCATGTCAATGTTACAATGTATTTTACTTTAATAATTGATTTTTTAAACTCTTTCTTTTCAAGAGGAAGAGTATTTGGCAAACAAAATTTGGAACAGATTAAGTTTTATCTTTTAAGGCTGCAAAAGCAGAATAAAAAAAATTAAAACTATCGGCTATATTCTTTTAAAAATTTTGATATATTGGAACAAATATCCATCATTTAATAACTTATATTAACAAATATCTAAATGTGCTAAGTGGTTGTCTTAATGTTTGTATTGTTTTGGCCATCTTCAATGTGATTATCACAGTAGAATGTGCAATTTCTTTGCAAAATTCATTTTACAGATATTGATATTACTCCATGGCTTTGTTCTTCAATTCACAGTTGAGGTGTGATTGTCACTTAACAAAGAATAAGGCTTAAGGGCATACAATAGTTTTGAACCTGTGTTTACAAGTTGATGAAAATTTGCATATAGGCTTTTTTTTACCTGATTAAATCAAATATGTAATAAAATATATACCTTCATGTGCTACTTTTTGAGAAAAATGAAGTCGAAATTTTGTATATTTGCTCAAAATTCAGATTTGTGGCTGTATTTTTTTTTTCAAAGGAAAAGCATAACTTTTTTGTTTTAAAAGATAAACACAAATTGTTTTTTGTTAAATAATTTGTAATTTCTGTATTTTTTGAGTATTATAAAAATGTATGCATTTTTTATTCAGAAATAACTCATATTTATCAAATGGTCATGAATTGAGAAAAAATCGTCATTTTTTGCTGTATATTTATCAAAATTAAAAAAATTGCACTATTTACGTTTTATAAATTTTGGTCCACATAATCTCCATGCAAAATGAAACAAAATGTCGTTTTAAAAAATAGGGGTCCATGCACTCATTTACAAATGAAATCAGTTTGAATGATAAAAATCAGTCGAAAAATGCATCTTTTCCCAATATGTCACAGTTTGACGTCGCGAAAATAACATTTGACGTTAGCAACGTCATTACCTCCCCTGTAACTGTATCGTATGCCCTTAAACCAGTGCTAAAAGCAAGGTGAGAGTTTTTCTCCATGTTGTAGGGTCACTGTGACTTTAAGATGAAGAACAGCAATAACATATCTGTTCCTTTGCTTTTTGTGTTTTTTTTCTGCCTATATATACTGATTTAGTGTCATGGATGGATAACCCTTACCCTTTCTTCTCTATTCTAAATATTAAGCTGAATATACACTTACCACAAAGCTATTTTGAGTTGTAGTTGTAAACAATCTTTTCAGAGTGATGACACCATTTTCTGGGTTGATATATAAGAAGTTCCTTTCTGTAGCATCAGTTGTAGCTGCATCAAAGCTATAGGTCAGTTTATCCTGCAAGTAAAAAAAATACATTTCTGAAATTATTCATGTACATTTAGAGACTACAATTGGAAGAGAAGTTTATAAAATTTAATTAGGAATATTTCAGAGAGCCACACTTCTGACAACATATTTTCATTTTCTTCTTATTTTTGGTTCAAATTTTAAACAGTAAAATGCTTTCTTTCCTAACATTTTGTATGAAAAATGCAGACAATCTTTTCCCACCAAAAGTGGATTTTAAAATGCATGTATTTCAATCAAAGTGATGGAAATCACTCATGGAAAGATTAGAAGAGTAGTTTGAATTATTTCATATTAAGGTATGGTGGGGGAAAATGAACATTTATAAAGCACTATTGCTGAAAATTGCATTTATAGCAGGTCTTTAGAAGGAAACTTGCTTTTCCAGTATGAGGATAAAATGAGCTCAAATCAAATAATATGGGTCTCTTAATTTGCACAATTTTATTTAAACTGCAGTTTATATCTTATCGAAATTATGTTGCCGGTTCTGAACATGTTTCAAAAAAACAAAAAAATGCAAAAATTCTTCTAGTAAATGTTACCAACTATCCTTGTAAGACATAAATCTGGACCAACAGCTTAAAACTTTAAAGTGTCAACAAAAAAAATTGAAAAATGTTGTTATGGGGCATTTTGTAAGTTGAAACAGAGGTTATATGGCATTGAAGATTAAAAGTTTTAGAGTGCCTTTTGATCAATTTTTAAAGTATTTTTCAACACAGGGCATTGAAAATGTACTTTTTCAACGTAAACCAATTAAAAAACTTATCTTATTGAAATGTGGATTCTTTCCTGATTGCAAAATATATATTCACTTCTAATAAAAATTCAAATGACTAAAATAGACATAATGATTGATGGGAAATAAACTAATAAACAATGGTTTGTTATAATTAAAAGTTTTAAAATTTTTAAACTGTTTCAAGCCAATTCCTGATAAAAAAAAAAGTGTACTGATTTAATTGTTGATTAATTACAGATGATTATTGGAAATTTATCAAGTAAATTATAGGCCTTACTTGAATACCTTTTATTTATTCATATTTATATTCATATTTTTTTTTTTAAGATCTTGTTAATCCATTAATCATTTATCTTTCAGATATAATTTACAGAATCACTTTATGTAATGAAGATCAAAAGTAATTGGCAATAAATAAATCTATCATCCTTATAAATATCAAACATCTAATATACACATTTGTGTATTCAATTATGAGGTCAAATACTTGTGTATTAAGAATTATATTGAGTGGTCTGTATAATTATGTAAGACTGAGGTTGATAGGTAATGTGGTCACTTTGATTGGCAGTTTAGGAGGTGGGGCATTGTAATTAAAGGTTCACCTTGTCACTGATTGTTTAGTGATAATGACAGTTGTCAATCATACTAGTTGAATCAATACCCAATTACCTAATCAAAATGTTTTTTAAAAGCCTGCACATCAACACACCTTGATGACCTACATTCTTGAATGAACTGCTCCAATAATATACCCAGTTTTTTTCAGTTTATATGTGTATTATGTGCACATACATCAGAACCATAGGGAACTATATTTCAGTGTGAATACATTTAGTAACAGTAGCTAACCTGTCCTGTTGTTAGGGAGGCTGGTGCCTAAGTAAAGATTTAGAACAAGTTCTAATCTTTCCAAAAACAAGAAATACACCTGGCTTTATTTTTCAGATTATTTTGATGTACTGTCAATCCCCAGTTGAACAAAACATCATTTACAGAAAATGTTGTTTTGAAATTCAGGCATTGACCATCCGTAAAAATTGTTTCAGATTTCACTCACCCCATCAGCATCAGTCGCATTTACATCAATTACGAGCTCTCCTAGTGCAGTGTTTTCTGGTGGAGTAGACTGGAAAGTCGCAAGATCACAAGTTGGCGTACTTGGATTACGGTTTACGGTAAAAGTGACTGTACCAGTGGCTCTGTCGGTTGGATACATACTATCATAAACAACTAGTTCAAGCTGTCAAAAAATACAACAAATTATTGTTACATGCTGGCGTTTATCTATTCAATTTTGCAAAACAAAATAATCTTGGTATTTTTAAAGGCATCTAGATTCAGATACTGTAAATTCAGAAAGTATTGCGTGCATTTATTATTGCAATTTTGTCATTTAAGACTAAAATGCGATTTTAATTTTTGCAATATTCAGAAAAATCTTGTTTTATTCATTGAAAAAAATGTCAAAATGCGAGTTTAAATTATTGTGATTATCACCCTGTCGCATTTTCACAATATTAAATTCATCGCAATAATTTCTGAATTTACTGTATAACATTTCCAGCTGGCAAATATTGTTATTATTAAGGGAATGAAAATTCTGAATTTGTTTTACATTAGGACTGTGGCTTTAGCTGTGTGGTTGTTCTCCATTTTCTGTCATTGCATGGGTTAGTTTGTGCTGCTTCACATGTACTTTTAAAATTACTTTTAGCCCTTTCTTAAAATACTAAGGATGGGATAAAGCTATTGTGCATGTAAGATACCAAATTCACACTCTATCACCAGGAAAATGTTTTAAAATAAGCTAATATAACACTCAACTTCCATGTTCCTTTCTATAAATTAAAAGAAAACTTGAGTTCTGTGAATTAATTTATCTTTATCGGTATCAGTTTTTGTGAATTAAAGAACTTGTATTTTCATAGATATTTGATTTCACAGTTTTGACTTCAAGCCTACATACTAGCTTATAAATTTGTACTTTCTTAAACCTGGAAAACTCCAATACAGGGTTCACCGCTACCCCCAAAAAAATTGGTATCCCATAAATAATAATGAATCCACAGTTTTGACTTCAAGCCTACATACTAGCTAATAAATTTGTACTTTCTTAAACCTGGAAAACTCCAATACAGGGTTCACCGTTACCCCCAAAAAATTAGAATCCCATAAATAATAATGAATCCACAGTATGTACTTACCCTGTATGGATTAGTCTGTAAAGCATCCTCTGTTAAAGGTCTTGATGCTGTCACTATTCCAGTTGTCATGTTTACATCAAAGAACGATGGAGCAGGATACATGCCAATTTTTTCAAATTGCAACATTCCCTAAAAAAACATTAATTATTAAGATTTCAAACAGTAAAATGTCTTTTTGCACACATACCAATTACAAATTTACTAATTTTAAATAGAAAAAAATCATTTAATTTTGTAAAAGTTTACTTAAGACATACCTTCATTTCTTATTAATCAAATTTCAATCAATGTTTTTAAATGAAAAAATAAAAAATATGTCTTGTGTATCCCCATAAAAAACCTGAATTTAATATAAAACATTTTTAAATGGAACTGAAACTAGTTTAGTGGAGAAATATTACACTGGCACATCGAAACAATATATATCTATTATATAAGCTTACAGGTGCTCTAAGGTCATTATCTCTTGCAGAAGCAGTAAAAGCAAGACTCCCTACATCATGTCCTTGTTCTAGATTTACTCCAGCAGGAAGGTTAGTAAATGTCGGCGTCTGTTGGTTTCTAACGATTGTAATAGTAGCAACAATACTGATACATTGTATTGGTGTTCTGGTATCACAAGCTCTTATTGTAATCTGAAAAATAATAAAGCAGGAAGGTTATTAGAATTCAATCATTTCTTGAAATTATTTCTATTACTTCAGTAGTAGCTTATTTAAGGAATGACTGTAATATTTTTTCTGTCTACAGCGTAGCAGGATATTTTAAAGTGTGCACCACATTTATGATGTTATTTCGAATAGACAGAAAAAATATTACAGTCATTCCTTATAATTTAATTCTAAATTCCATTTTGAAGGGAGTAAATCACAATAAAATGTTGATGACGTAACATTCACATGACAAAATTTTTTCTATATGTCTGTCTATTTAATTTTCCCCTATTAGAGTGCATTGTTTTAATTCTATCTTCAATAAATGTATTTACATTTTTTAGTATTTAGCTGAATTTTGTCTCGGAATGAATTTAGATCTGCTCTGATTAACTCTCTGACTTCAAGCAACAATCACTTTTTAATTGTGATGCCGAATTTTTTTTATTTTGTTTGATTTTACATAATGGTGTACAAATTTTCCTACAAGTGTAAATATGTCTAGTTACCCTATCTTCTGACTGTGTGCCTTCTGTCAGAAGTTTCTTCAGTGTAATTCTTCCAGTTGTTGGTTCTATGTAATAATATTCTAGGGCCTGAGCAGTTCCCATTATTTCATATGTAACTGGATCCTGTAATTACAAAAAAAGATATCATAGAACAATTAAATTTTGATAAGAAAATGACAAAAAGTAGAGTAAAGTGATCTATTTATGGTGATTTGCTTGTATTTAGTGTCATCTCATGAACATTTATTTACCCCATACCCCTTCTGTGGCACAGAAGTAAGGGAGCTACCATTTGATTTTTATGGGGGGGCTAGGATGAAATTTGAAAAAAATAGGCAGGACAGGAGATTTGAGTAAAAAAAAAGGCAGGATGTGACACTTGCAAAAAAAAAAAAGTCAGGACGACAATTAAGGTAAAAAAAAGTCAGGATAAACTAAAAAAAAAGGCAGGACCAATTAGAGTGAAAAATAAAAAGGCAGGACAGAGATTACAGCTAAAAAAATGCAGGACAAAATTTTTCATCCTAGCGCCCCCCCCCCCCCCCCCCCCCCCATAAAAATCAAATGGTAGCTCCCTAAATCAATTAAAAAAACATAAACTAGCATTTTCTTTCCTGGTCATTCTAATTTCATAGTAATGGTCAAGTATGTGGATATAGTATATTACTAATACACAACATAAAATCCCTATATGCAAATGACAAATGGTTTTTTTTTACAAATCATTAATATTGGTACTAAATGTAGTGAAATTAAACCCTGCATGAAAAGTTTATGTACTGTAAACCATGAAGTATCAACCTTTATAGCTTTTCAATGTTTTCAGTCATGTTAAATTTTTGGCTTTCAAATATTCGGCTTTGAGATTTCCTGATGAAGGTAAATCAAGAAAAGCGCTTCAGACACATGAAATTATAACGAGTTGTTTTCACTTTTTTAGAGGAGTTAAAAAATCAGTTTTTATTTACTGTCAATTCAAAAATTATTGCGATGTTTTCATTATTGCAAAAAATGCGACAGGGTTATTATCACAATAATCTAAACTCGCATTTTGAAATTGATTTATATGAATTAACAGGATTTTTCTCAATATCGCAAAAAATAAAATCACATTTTAGTATAAAATGACAAAATCGCAATAATGAATGCATGCAATAATTTCTTAATTTAAAGTACTTACATTGTCTATAGTATCATTGGCATTCACTTGAAGAACAAACTGTCCTAGAGTATACAAGTCATTAATTGTGGCCGAGTATGGTCCTCCTACAAATGCCGGTCGACCCAAGTTTCTCTGCATTGTGATTCTAACAGTGGAATTTCCACGGTTGTTGGGGTACACAGAATCGTAGGCTACCAATTCTAACTAAAATATTCAAGAAGATAATAAAATTAATTTAGGTCTTAATTTCAAGAAAACATGATAATAGAAATGATATATTATGAAAGGTTTAGCTTGCATTAACTTCCAATGCCATGAAAAGAACTTACTTAAATATTCCAAAAAATTCAAATCTTGAAATTTGGAAAAAAAGTAAAGAGTTGTGTGGAAATCTGGTATATTCTAATTTCTCAGGCTTTTTATGAAACTAATGTACTTTCAAAATCTTCTGACCAAGTTTACAAATAATTTTAGCTACTGTGGATTCATTATTATTCGTTGACTACCAATTTTCCGGGGTTTCGTGAATACAGGTTAACCACGAATTCAAATGTTCAACGAATAACATATTTTCAAAAGGTTTTTTAATACAGAGATTGCCAAAATCACGAAATCAAATATCAAGGTAAATGTAAGTTTTCAGCAATCCATGAAAATTGATACCCACGAAAAGAAATGAATCCACAGTAATCATGATATCAAAATGTTTGTTGCCATAACACATCACAAAGGTCAAATCCAAGGAATACTGGTAAATACAAAACGAAATAGCAAAATTAACAGCTGACCTATATCCTGGAAATCTGAAGTTTCTAGACCTTCATTAAACAGCTTTCATGAAATACATACTGGAAACCTGAAGTGTCTTGACCTTCAGGGACTGTGCTCCAAATTTCAAACCATTATCTTAACATAGTATGAGCAAAAATCACATAAAACAGATAAATAAAACAAGAAGAGATAGTTTAGAATGGTAAAACCATAATTCACAGGCAAAACAACAATACCTCATATACTGGTGTATTGTCAGCTTTCATCAAGGCCTGGTTGATCACAGAGACGGTTCCTTGTGCGGGGTCAACATCAAAGAAGGCGGGTGCAGATCCTTTACCTATCACATCATACACAATGGCACCCTGTAAGGCATAAAATGAAACTTTATCTATATCATAAATATAAACAATGGCATATTGCATGGCATAAAATGAAACTGTCTACAATTTGTTTTAAATAGATGAATTCGGTTTTTAAAAGTAAGTTTCTTATTTTTGATAATTCGAAGTAAATCTGTACAGTTCATAGAAAAAAAATTAATAAGCACTTTACAGATTAAATCTATGGAATTTGAAATTTGTATAAACTACATGAAAGAAACTTTTGGCACCTTATTTCAAATTAAGATATCCCTAATCAAAATTTAGTATTTTTTTGAGAAAACAGAGAGGAAAAACCAGAATCCTTTTTCTTGTTTCTATTTTAAGAATGCCCATATCATATCAACTTACACGTAAATCTTGGTCTGTAGCTGTAACGGTGATGAAGTTGGTACCATCAACAGTATTTTCTGTGACATCAGTATTGTATGGATTAAATGTGAACTGTGGTGCGAAATTATCTCTAAGGATAGTTAGATGAACTCTCGCTGTAGCTGTTCTAGGTGAAGCACGTTGGTCACTAGCTATGACATTGAACTGAAAATATAAATCAAATATTCATAAAAGAGCCTGCTTATTGGTTTTTTGATATTGTGATTACTTAATATTAGTGTAAAAAAAATCTGCATACTTCCCCACTGAGAAACAAACCCACCATACATCTGGAGAAAAATAATAATATCTATAGCTTAAGTTTAGAGTTTGATATTATTTTTCAAATCTGAACTAGTACTTACTGTATAATTGTTGACACCTGTGTTGAGTAAAGGGGCTATAAGTGTAATGGAACCAGTCTGCGAGTAATCTGAACTGGTACTTACTGTATAATTGTTGACACCTGTGTTGAGCAAGGGAGCTATAAGAGTAATGGAACCAGTCTGAGAGTTTACAAAGAATAGATCTTTGTGTGGTGATTTATCTTCCATTGTGTACATCACGGTATCCTGCAACATGAAATGAAATTAATTAAACATGGAATTTACAACACATTCAAAGCTGGTTGATATGTAAACAAATATTATATCCATCTATAGTATTAGTACTGTTGATGTTTTTCTTTCCATCTATCTTTATTTCTAGGGAGAGGGTGCAGGCTTTTCGTTAAAAATAAATGAGCTATTGCTTTTACATACTTATATAACTGCATCAAGTCTTATATAAATTCTAATGAACAAGTAATTTGCATAACTGCTTTATTTTGCAAATTTGTTTAATATCTTATGCCGATCTTTTAAACAATAATATGATCTTATTCTTAAGATGAGCTTTCAAAAACAATGACATATGTATGAAAAATAGAACCAGAACATTAAGTTACATACCTGATCTCCGTCTGTTGCTGCTACTTTGATAACTTCTCCTCCCACTGCTATGGTTTCCTCAATGCTCTTTGTATAAAAACTACTTGGTAGGAAGACGGGATCTGCTAGATTCCTGTTTACAGCAATGGTGACAGTAGCTGTAGCTTTCTGTACACTAACATCTGTCTTAGTAGCTACAACTTGAAGCTAAAATAAAAATTTACAAGAGATTTAGATAAATAGCAAGTTTTGTATGTGATTACTGGGCACTTATTATAAACATAGTTTGCTTGAAAGTTTGTCCAAGTTGAAAAGTTTATAGTGAAGGCTATGTGTACAGAGGTTTATAGTAAAGGCTATTTATACACAAGTTTATAGTTTTTGCAAATTCATAGTAAAGGCATCCTCGATTGACTATTGAATACCTGTTCCTAGCTACTTTTCCATACAATGTTAATTACGTCAGATCATTATAACATATTGAGTTCAATTTCTACTTGACTGAAAAAAAAAAATTATCAGTGCGAGATGGAAAATTAGCAAACAGAAATATAAAAGAAAATTTTACAAAATGGCTATAAAATTCTCAATGGTTACATCATAAATTCTCTTTCTACACCACTGCAAAAAAACAAACCAATATCACTCCAAAAGCTTGACATAAAAAAATTAGAATGCAGAAAAAGAAATAGAAAATTTGACAAAATAGCAATTAAAACTCCATGGTAACCATTTCATTAACTTACCAGATAAGATGCTAGTCCAGCTGGATCCTGTCTTAAATCTTTCTTTATTGTGACTGCTCCACTGGTAGTACCAACACTAAAATACTCTGGTGCCGAACTTAATCCAGTTACCGCATATGTTATACCAGGCTATAAATAGAATTATTCAACTTTAATATTAATTTTCATGATAAAGCTAACACAATATTCTTTTTCATAGTTCAATGCAATTTTTAACAAAAATTGTACACTTCAAATCATTTTTGAGGGGGGATGGGACCTTTATCGGGACCCCGGGATCGGGTGTTTTTAAGCTAGGGATTTCGGGATTGACCCTTTCGGGATCCGGGAATTTTTTTTTCAAATTTCGCGATGTCAGGATTTAAATTTATTTAAATTTGGGACCTCAGGATTTCATGTTTTTAAGCCCGGGATTTCGGGATAAGGACCCCTCCTACCTCCCCCCATTTTGTGATGAAATATTTTGCCTAAATGATTCACTGATTATTTTTAGTACATTTGACGAATGCTAGTCAATTCGTTCCAAGTCCGATTCGTTCCAAACCAGTTCGTTCCAGATTTGGACAATTCGTACCAAGTCAATTGTCAATTCGTACCAACTGTTTTATTTTATTATTAATCAGACTTAACAATTTGTTCCAACTGATTTAGTTCATTATTAATCAGAGTTAACAATTTGTTCCAACTTTATTATAATGTTTGTGTTCGTAAATCACTGATTTTGTGTAAATCAACCCACTGTTCATGGCAAAAATTGTCAATTCCTTGTCATTTTTTTTATGTATATTTCATATAATAGATCGTTTTCAATCAGTCTAAACAATTTGTTCCAACTTTCTTTCACTGTTTATGTCCGTATATCAGTGTTTTTGTGTAAATCAACCTATAGTTCACGGCAAAAAATCATCAATTTCTTGTCAATTTTTATGTATCATATTTTATGTTTTCATATTAAAAGATCGTTTTTCAGCAATATCTTTGAAGGCTTTTATGGTTCGATTTATATGTACAATATTTGTTTATTTAGACATAGTTTTTTTGGGTTGTCTTTGTTTTTTCCCTTTTCTTGTCAGCTTATATCATATTTCGGGATAATCTGAATCTTTTGCAATAAAAAAAAATAAGTTTTAGGTTTACAAGTTTATTTGATATCATGTCATTGACACATATATATTAATAACAAGATATAACAAAAACAATTCATTGATAATTGTTCAAAAGTCTTGCAGTTTTTCAGAAAGTTCTACTAGTCAATGGACGGCACAACGATAAGAGCAACGGATGACATCAGCTGGCTTACTGTTAGTTGCTGGCTTCTGTAGCTGTCCCACAGCTCCATCAGCTTGGACTGGGACCTCTTTGTGGCTGCTCTTTGGTAGCGCGTCAGTTTGTGCTCCGACACTAACTGTATCTGCATGGGTAGGTATCTGGCTTCATCACTCAATACTTTCAGCATCACATACAAGTGAAGGCTGGCACCCTTGGCCTTGCGGTTCAGTCTGTTGTGCCAGCCTTCCACGTCGTTGTTAGTACGAATGGGTTGGCCAAAAACAGTCCAAGCACTGATGGGGAAGATGGTGCTGTCTATCCATCTGCGTTGAATGTATGTCAGCAGGCGGTACATGCGGTTGTTAGGCTGGATCCGACTTTTAAGCTTTTGGAAGGCTGCTGGAATGTGCTCTTTTGGTAGATAGGGAAGAGCCATCAATTGACGGATAAACCGGTGAACGTTGTCTTGCTTAGAGTAGGCGACCTATAAAGATTAAAGAACATGTTAACTACATGATATACGTATGAATATGTGTATTTACTATAAATATATCGGCACAACAATGTTAATTAATTGTGCAAAAAAGTTGCTACAAATGAAGCACTTGCATTATGTACTAATGAATTAGTTCGCCTTTTACAGCTGACTATGCAATGTGGGCTTTGCTCATTGTTGAAGACCGTACAGTGCCCTATAGTTGTTAATTTCTGTGTCATTTGGTCAAGCATACCACATTTTATAACTTATAATTATAACTGTTATCCTTTAACGGAATTGAGATAAAAAATAAACAATTACCTGTAAACCCAATTTCTGACATTTCCGCCACACTGCTTGGCCCCAGTGGAAAGCACAGCCTCTGATAGAAACTGTTGGCAGAACCTTTCTTGTGGCAACCCATGTAGCACGCTCGAAGTCAAGCACAATACTACGGACAGCAGGGGCAGTTGGAAGCATTCTAAGAATAGCCCTGTACACCTAAAAAAAATACGAAATACATTAATACATACAATACACTACAATTAAACAAAGTCAGCAGCTGTTATTTCAACTGAATAATTTCTATAGAAATAATATATATATAGTTTTACAATATAATATATACTGGTGACTAAACTGTTTCTAGAATTGATGTTCTCTCTTTGAATAAGGTACTCATTAATATCGTAAATATAGTGCTTTTAATACTTCATGGTTGACGGCTTTATATATGATGACTTGCAGTCGTGTATGTTTAAGCTTTGGTTTATATGTTTTATCATTGGCAATCATACAACATCTTTGTGTTCATGTTTTTATAAATAAATCATAAATCATCAGATACGATCATTTGAATCATTGCATTAGTTGTAATACATAAATAATTTAATCGATAAAGGATTTATTAACTTACTGCCAAGTAGTCAACAGCTCGTCGTCTGGACATGACAACAAACGCCAACGGAACCTGCTTCGAGTCTGCACCAGAACGTATGAAGGCATGTATGGATAAGAGCTGAGTAAAAGGTGGTCGTATGATCTTGAAGGTTGCGTCGATGTACCACGTCTTAGCAGATGCAAGGCAGCTGAGTTGACGCTCTGTTGCAAAGATGAGATGGCGTGCCCCACGGACTCTAAGGTCACTCTTTAAGAAACCATCTGGTACGTGCTTAGCATTAAACTGAAATAAAGAACAAAATAATGAAGCAAAAGAAAAAAATGATTTATTACGTCGGACAGAGATGGAAAACAATTATTTTCATAATAGTATGTAAAAATCTATTGCATATATTTTTTTATGAACATTTGTTTTAACCTCGCATGCATATATACTAATATGTCTAAATTTTTTCTTGCATTTGAACGATACTCAAGCTGACAGATCTTTCGAAGACAGCTATAGCAATAATGTTTATATATATATATATATATAGAAGATAAATTTGATCACAAATACTTCTAATAAAAAATAAAACAAACCACAAAGTTCAGATCTGCAGGGTGTTTTGGTCTGGCTTTTTCACGAACTCTGTTGGCGGCTCTTACAAGGTTACCAGTAGGCTGTCTACTACCAGCAGGCAAAGCAGGGTCACCTTTCTCTTGCACAACTTGCTCGACGATGGCAGCAGCTGGCTCAAACATGTCTGCAGCAGCACGGGACTTTACCTCTGCAGAAATACGAACTGCTACGTCAGAACCAGGAACGGCAGGATGGTTGTGTGGTTGTGGGCCTGGAACAAAGTGTTCCCCTTTCTGCTTGACTGTAGCAAGACATGTAACTTTGGAGTTACGTACACTACAAACCCAGTCGACACTGTTCTTGAGAGTACGCTGAAAATGAAAAAAAATGATTAGATCATGTCCAATATCATAAACATATTTCTTATAAGCAATATTGTACAATACGGATGCGATATTGAAAACGCCATATGATATTCTCTATTTATATACTAATCAATCTTGTATACTAAAACATCAATCATTTTAATCTGTTAATGTGAAATATATAATAGTTTAATCAATGATCACCGTCGAGGCCGTAATTGTTTATTTCTGTGGCATTTGGTCTTATTGTAAATCATACCATAAGCTCGGCGGTATATATATATATATAAGAAATAAAGAATACGAAATTAATGATGTATACCTTCTTAGTGAAAGAGTAACCCCTGTTGTCCACTAGCTTGTCTCTGCCCTTTTCTGTACCACGGTTGATGACTGTGTAGGTGGTAACTAACTCTTCTGCAGGTACATCGTTAAAAGTGTTGTCGGCCACGATGGTGCTCTCGTTGACTACACTAGGTTCCTGGAACGATCTGTTTGTAAGGTCGAACGATATAGCTGCTGGTACACTATCATCTGTAGAGTCGTCGTAACTGGATGTTGGTGATGGTGGTGGCGTTGGACCTGCTGGTGATGAGACTTGTCTTGCCCTTACAAACAATCCCCTTGGCTCGTCGTCGTCGGAAGATAAAGATGTTGGTGATGTTGGTGGTGATGGACCGGCTGGTGTTGATGGCATTGGTCTTACCCTTACAAACATTCCCCTTGGTTCGTCATCGTCGGAAGATGTTGCTGTTGGTGATGTTGGGAAGTCCATACTAAAGTTGCCAAGTTCACCGTTGTCAATGGAGGAAGCAAGTCTTGTACTTTCACCCACTGGTGTACACTTCTCACATACATAGCTGATGTTGGTACTAGAGCGTACTGCTTCTCTGTAGACTGATATACTGACACCTATAACAAAGCAATGAAACGTTTATAAAAAATTGCAGTTTTAACGTGAAAAAATATCTACACTTTTCATTCGAAAGAGGGTGGGAACTAATTCTTAATTTTGTGAGAATTCAATTAATTAATCAATTGTCAACACTATAAAACAATATAAATATTTTAATTGTAATGTTTAATTTGTATACTATAATAAACTATTCTGATTCTAATACCCGTAATGGGATAGACGAAGACGCATGGCATACATCATTAAACATGATGATTATACCCGTAATTGGATTAACTTGTGACACGCGTATGGGTACGGGTTTTTCTACAGACTTGCCGATTTGCTACCGTACCAATTGTTGTAAGTAACTGTTATTTCAACATAAACAAACAAAAAGCAGCATTTTAATTAAACGAAAATATTTATAACCTTTGTTGATTTTCGGTTAAAATTAAGTGATAATTAAACAGCCGGGAATGTCAAGGAAGATGACAGACGAAGACGCATGGAATAGATCATTAAACATCATGTTTATACCCGTAATTGGATTAACTTGTTATACACGTGTATTGGTTTATGGTCTTGGCACGTGCATGATAAACTAATAAGATATTGAATCGGAATCTGCATGTGTTCCTTATATATCGATAAAATTTATAAATAGATATAGTATATGAATGATTTTTTTTTAAAGCAAATATATGAACCTTAGAATTTTGACATTAAAAATTTAAATTAACATATTTGTCTGGAAAAGAAATTAATGAAATGGGCACATAAAAATCAACTTTGGGACGTTCGGCAGGGACAGAATCAGATTCAAGATTCATTGGAGTCTCACCACTTGTAAAACATATAATACAATTATCATAGCATATATATATACGTTTTATAAAACAGTAATTGTATAAATTAAACTACAAGTGCTATTCTGTGAATAATCATGAGAGACAATAGAATCAATTGAAGGCAAGCAAAATATGCTAAATACTTTTAGCTGGATATACTGATATATTGGGTCTCCTTTTATTTACACAAGATATATAAAAAGAACTAAAGTAAGATTTTTTTTGTTCAATCAATAATGAAAGTGAAATATTGAAATAATAACTCGCTTTTAGCAGCCAAAATGATTCAATTTTGTCAAATTAATCGAAGAAACATTAATAACTACTCATTCACTTGCAAGTGAATAAGTCAGACTCATTAAATCCGTATTCATGTGAACTTCAACTTAACCCCTTTTTTGGCTAGAGATTGACAACGCATGCATTGTACGTGAACTGGTTATTTAAAGAAAAAGAATGTCAACAATATTTTAAACAACGGTTTCATGGTAGAACTAAAAAAAAATTACTTTTTACGCTTGAAACATCACCAAAGTGTAGAACACAATGCATTATGGAGTAAGGGATTTGCTCTCTGTTGAAGGCCGTATAGCAAAGTTATATTTCTGGGGCATTTGGTGCCTTGTGAACAGTTGTCTCATTGGCAACCATACCACATTTTATATAAGGTACAAAAAGCTTATAGCGAATAGAAATGTAGTTTAATTCGTCACCAAGAATATCTAAATTAAAAAAAAACTGTTAGACAGTGCTTACAGTAAATATAGACTATTATTATATCGATCTAAAGAAAACAGAAACAAAAACAATTTAACTTACCAGTTCCACAGGTTCTGTGAGTCCAAGAATCACATAAGTCACAAGACAAAGCATGTTGGCGAACACGAACAAAACGATGACAAACAACACACAAAGATTCCATGATGGAATGTAAATACAATATATGGAATTAGGAATCTTTTATAGCATCTATGTTTCATATGTTTTTTTTTATTGGTTTGGAAGAAGTTGACCTATCAAAAATATGTATTCTATTTTCCACACCTCCAAGCCCACAATTTTGTTTCTTTTGTTTTTTATATTTCTTTGAAGTTACTTTTTTCGGTTTCGTACAGGAAACTGAGTAAAATTTTATATTGTAAAACATACACAACCGGTGCTAATGAGTAGTAACGATGCACGTAAGAAAAACATAGTGAATGTGGTATGGCTTTACTTATTATTAACAAGCGTTTGGGACCCAAGCTATGACCCAAGCTAAGTGCGATATAATTCTTTTGATGACTGCATAAACAACTATTATGCGCACATCATTGGAATACAATAATAATCAATTATAATGATAACGAATTCTTTGAAAATAACACTAGTTAGTAATTTGTTCATTTTTAAAATATTAAATTGTCATGAAATACTTAATAATTAATTATTACCAATATATCATACCCAACGTCCGTTCTTCCCAATTAATAAATCATAGATTTCTTTTAAAGCTAATTTTAAGTATTTATTTACATTATATATATAAGTACAGCATTATAAATTGAAATAATAAGGCTATGCAAATGGTTATTATTGTTTAATACTGTTCTTGAATAAGTTGGAACGAACTGGCAAGTTTTGGAAAAAGTTGGAACGAATTGTCCAAGCAATTTGGGACGAATTTGTTGGGACGAATCGGAGTTGGAACGAATCATCCAGATACCATTTCTGACATTACTTCTCAATTTTCACAAAGAATAACACATTAAATTGTAACATATCAAAACTGTATCTTATTGTAAACATAGTTTGCTTAAAATTTTGTCATAGCATAATGAGTTAATTAAATTAACATGGATACATTTAACCTAGGTTCACTTAAATGATTGGCTCCAGTGGCTTTCCATACTTTTTATGGTAAGCCAATTAAAGATGGTTTCATACCAATAAACATATATTCAAAGATTACTTTTATAGACAATGCAATTATTTTACCAAGTATTTCATATGCAAATCATCTTTACCAAATGATGAAAAACTTATTAATTTTCTTAAAAATTGAAAAAAATAAATAAATGTAAAATAATCCTCCTGTGGAAGACTTACGTCAGGGTTAGCTTTGACTGTCCAGACCAGATTTCCTACTCCATCATTCTCGTTGATTGTAGCATTGTATGATGGGGCTGTAAAAACTAGGGCACCAGTTGTACGAAGCACAGTAACTGTGATTGTTACATCTACTACTTTCTGTGGTAAACCCTGATCTCTTGCATCTACTGTTAGCTACAAAATTCAAAATAAAAGTTTATGACCTGTTTTCAAAATATAACAAACTGCATTAATGGATAGTCGAACCTGTTATGATGGTCACCTATATTAAGCAAACCTGACTTGTAAGGCAAACTCCCCTGCTCCTCTTTTTTTCATGCTGTAGTTTTACTATGTATTTTGAACCTCAGTTTAAAGGTCATATTTAGGTCAAGGTCAGTATTCTATGATCTCAAGGGCGACCTTTATAAACAAGTTTGATTGTAGTTTTCCTTTTAAACCATATGAGCCTCAAATAAAAACATTACATATATAAATTCCTCTTTAATACATATACATGGCATGATTTTATTTACCAATGGAAGAAAAACAGAAACTTGATGATTGATAAGAAACTTGTAAAAGGTTGAATGGTGGTATTTTGTGATCATTTAGTACTTTGAAATAACGCTTAATTGACAACAACATTTTTACTGATTAGATCAGCGTCTTCAGTACAAATAGGATATTAAGCAACCAACAATCAATCAATTATATATATAATTAGTACAAAGTATACAAAATTAGAATTCCTGAAGTACAAAATACTTGCATTATGTTGCTATAGGATACTTTATGTCATGATGTAATGTTAAACAAAAAAAAATAATATCGGAGAACTGTTGTTAGCTGAAGGTTATATAGTAGAGAATTTTTTTTCTTCAAAAATACACAAAATAAAAATGCTTTTCTTGTCTTCATAAATGTTAACTATGGATATCTATAATTAGTAAGTAAACTACCAAAATTCAACAAAAAAAAACAATTTCAAAAGATATCACCCCTCACTGTAAAACAAATTTTAGAAAATTGAAAAAACTTACAGTAAACAAACTCTGTGTAATGTCAGCTACAGATTTGATCAAGATAATCTCTCCTGATGTTGGGTTGATGAAGAAATACTCGTTAGAGTTACCAGAACCTGTCCTGACAAACTGTATTACATTGTTAGGAGGCTGAAAAAGTAAGTACATAGGAATTGTTAATACTTCCATTTAAGACATAGAAAATTGTAAACATTCTTGCACAAATTATCCCCCTTTAAAATTTTCATTCAAATTTATCTTGTGCAGTCTTACAATAAAAAAAAAAACACTGTATGAATTAAACTTTCAAGAAAAAGATATTTTGGTCTGTCAATGAAAAAATTCCCTTAATTAATTTTGAAGAAGTATTTAAGAGTTATTATAGTAGTAACTTATATCAAAAATTATTTTCACACCATGTAAATTTCATTAAAGATTAAAATGCTGTCATTCAGAATTTTGAAGAAAAAACATTTATTTAAAAATAATAATAATAATATTAATTAGTAACGACTCTGTTTTAACTTTATCGATATTAAGGCCCTTCATGGGTGTGTCCAAGTATTCACATAATCGCAATATAATCAAATAATCTTTAATTATTTTTTTTAAACAAGATGATCAAATAATCAAAAATACTCTTCATGATGATCAAATAATCAAATAATTATGAAATATTTTGTCTGGTAATCAATAATCACTTTAAAAACTGCCAAGTAATCTCATAATCAAAAACCCCATGAGGCTCTACATTGAGGAAACTTACAGTTTTGTCAGCATCAGTAGCATTGAGTGTAACAATTTTGGTACCAACGGCTGTTGTCTCTGCAATGCTACGGGTCAAGACCCTGTCATGTCCAAACTCTGGAGGATTCAGGTTATGTTCTACTGTAACTGTTACCTGGGCAACATCAGACAGGGATGGAGTACCTCTGTCAGCTACAACTACTCTCACCTAAAAATTAATGTTCACAAAATTAAGAACAAATCATGTTTGAGCATTTGTATAGAATAATGAAATGTTAAATGTCTTTTAACCTTGACATTTCCATTTGCAATCATTTGCCCATGGTAATTTGTTTTACATTTGGTGTTAGGTTATTTCAATGAAATATTAACAATAAGCCTACTTTTGAAAAAATAGTGATTTCAAAAAAGAAATCCTGCTTAAAATAAAAATGCATTGTGAAAAAAAAAATTATTGAGATACATGTCGGATGAATGGTAAAGAAGAAAGCTATCCTCTTGCCGAACCCCATCCCCTCCCCCACACTTAGATTTTATCAACTTACATCAAACTGTGTTTGTGCTGTCTGGTTGAGGTTAACTCCTGTCCGTATCCTCACTACACCTGATGAATCTATTTCAAATAATAGACTAGCCTGGTTTGTACTGTCAGGGTACAAGGAATAGTCTAGCTGGTTGAATGGAGCCTAGAAAAGATAAAAAATCTTATTCATAACTAGTGAAACCAATTCAAATAAGAAAGTTTAATAAACTGTATTTTCTTTCATATTTATCAACATTTTAAATAATTACAAAATAACTTGTGTAAAACAAATAGATAAGCTCAAAACGCTTACAAATTTTCAAGAATGTTTCAATTTTTTTAACAAAGCTGATATTGACTATTGAATGAATTGACTAATGGGTTCATGAATGTGAAATGTATTATTTTCAAATTGGAATTCATTATATGAAACTTAAAATATAACTTTTGATTCTCTCCATTAGAATAAAACAAGAAATACATTCATGATAATAGACATTAAATTGAATTGAAAAACTTGCAAGAAACATTCCTTGAATTCACCTCAGAATCTAAAGAACTATGGGTAATCTTATAGTTTATACACCAAAATGAATATAAAATTGGTTGAATTTCCATTGTTTAGTACATTTTAAACCAATCACAACCTTTTGGTGTAATCTTTTGAAAATATTACCCATAATGCATTAGACTCTGAAACAGCAAATTTACTTAAGGATCTTTTGGCAAGTTCTTCACTTACGTCAGTGTCTGTGTTAGATACTGTTGTTGCATAAACAATCTGTCCACCAGGGGTAGTTTCAGGTATGGTATTAGAATATGCCGCTGTGTTTGTAAACCTTGGTCGTGTATTACGTACAACTGTCAGCTGAACGATCTGTGGATTATCTGCTGTTAGTGGTGATGCTGCTTTATCTCTAGCGGAAACTTGGAACTGAAATTAAAATTAATTTTGGCTCAAATAAAGTTTCAAAATGAAAAGAAAGATTTGAGAATAAATTTTTGACCTATTTTACATTCTTTAACCTTTTTTATTTACATTAGAAAGGAGAATGAATAATTTTCCGAAATTTTTATACATTGCAGAAAATGGCTGAAAGTCAACCATGTTATAAAAAACAGCAGACGTTGTCCAATTTAAAGTGGAGTTAACACATTACAATGCACTAACAAAAATGAAATCGATTCATGTGACAAAATATTTCTTTTGCAAACAAATATTTATAATTTACCCAAAAAGATTCACATTAAACTAAAAATTATGAACATAGAACTGATAGGTCAAGGTCACTTACAGAAACAGTGAAAACTGTGGCAGCATTGGTAAAATTCTTGATCGACTGTTTCAAAGAAACAGATCCTGTATCAGCATCCACTTGTACGAACTTGTTGACTTCAGCATTATTTGATGAAATGAAATACTCCAATTGATTGTTTGGTGCCTAAAATAAAGAATATATTTGTGTTTTAAATTATTAAACAGGTGCTACATAAAATAAGTGTACTACTTGAGTGATAAAGTCACTTCTTTATGATTTCACAATTTGAATGTTTTAGTAATTCACTATTTTATATTTTCCAAAAGACATGTTCATATTTTAATAGGCCAGTTTAGATTAACATAAGTATAATAATTAAGACTCTTATCAGAAAAAAGAAGAAATTCTTCTAAAAAAAACATTATAAAATATTGAATTTAAGAAATAAAAAAAAAATCTTTTATGTGGTCAACACTATTCTCAAAAGAAGCTATAAGAAAAATAAAAAGAATAAGAACATTTATTACTCCAATCAAGTGCTCAGTGCTCTAGATGGGCAGCATGACATGTACACATAAAACAATACATCGTGATTTGTAACAGACAATTTTTTTTTATAACATTGAAATGAAAAATTTTAAGTTCAGACAGATGATATTATGATAGAGCTACATATATTTCTTCATATATATGTCAATTTGTTATCAACCTGTTTTTAGGAAAGTAAATAATGAATACTTACAAAGTTATCCCCATCAGTTGCCAAGACTTTAACCAGTTCCACACCAACAGCCTGAGTTTCTAGAATTCTTTTATTGTATTGTCCAGCAGACATGACAGGTTTCTGTAGGTTCCTGTTCACAATTATCGTAAGAACTTTACTGTCAAATTTCTTGGGATCACCTCCATCTTGGACTCTTACTCTCAACTATAAAGAAAAAACCATAAAATGCAAATAAAAAAAAAAATATTACTTCCTTTCAAATTTTCACAACTGTATAACCTATAACCTAGTTTTCTTACCATACAGTCTCCAAAAAAAGTAAAGGCATATGTCTTCTTTTTTGGCACATGGAGAGCACAAAGAACATTAATGGTACATGTTCACTTACATAAAATCTTATAACTTATTTTGCACTTGGAGAACTCATAGAAAATAAGAGGCATATGTGGCCCTGCATAACATATCTCTTATCTAGCACTTGGAGAACACATTAAACTGTAATGGCACATGTATACTAACATTTTATCTCTAACCTAGTACACATAGAACAGAAGACATATTGTAAACTTACATAAAATCTTTCATCAGGTACTGCACTGACTGAAGCAGTAAGGAATACAGCACCATTGGATGGATTAACATTGAAATAAGTAGTGGCTGATCCTTCTCCAGTTCGGTCAAATGTCAAGGTATTGTATGGTGACTGAAACAAAACAAAAATATATCACAATGTAGTTTTTTTGGGGGGGAACAAACTTGGTCCCTTATTAAAGTTGTTTTCTTTAAAATTGTTCGTTTTGTTCAAAAATCAAGGTTAACATCAAAATTAAAAAGATTCAAATAATTGATAATCATGCAAGATCAATCACTTTTATTTTTAAAAATGTTTGTTTCAGTTCAGAATGCTACAGCAATTTATTACAATAATCATCTGGTTAGACATAGGAAGATGTGGTGTGAGTGCCAATGAGACAACTCTCCATCCAAATAATTTAAAAAAAGTAAACCATTATAGGTCAATGTACGGCCTTCAACACGGAGCCTTGGCTCACATCGAACAACAAGCTATAAAAGGCCCCAAAATTACTAGTGTAAAACCATTCAAACGGGAAAACCAACGGTCTAATCTATATAACATAAAAAAAACGAGAAACGAGAAACACTTATAAATTACATAAACAAACGACAACTACTGTACATCAGACTCCTTTCAAGAATGGTTGCATTCTTTCAAAATCAAAATTAATCTTCTCTAAAGATTGACCACCAAAGACAACCATAGGGCTGACGAAGGCTGAACTACAGTAAGATAAAACAACACATACCCTTGTATCATTATCTGTAGCAGTGACTCGGAATATTTCTAGGTTTGTACCCTGCCCGGCACTGATATTTACTTCCCTTGGCAAGTTGTTGATGATTGGTGCGTTCTGATTTCTAACAACATTGACTGTAAGTGTCCCCACGGGACTACTTTTTTGTGATGTTCCCTTATCACGAGCAAACAAAGTCAACTGAAATAATAAACATAAACTTGTTACATACTATCAGTATACAGTAACCTTTTAAAGCATTTTTTTAAAAATATAATTACAGTAAGAGTATTTTACATTATCTTGAACATACTTACAATTAGCTTAAAGAAGTTCCGATGGAATATTAGGACATTTATTGACCTCTGAGGTATTCCAAACTTTAACTAGCTACTCCTTTGCCCAAATAAAGATACTAGGAGCTGCAATCAGTACATGTATATGGTGTCTGCTTAATTTGTGTGTTACACACAATTTTCTACATTTGAAAATGCCTGTACCAAGTCAGGAATATGACAGTTCTTGTCCATTCATTTTTGATGCGTTTTGTTATTTGATTTTGCCATGTGATTATGGACTTTCTGAATTGATTTTCCTCTGAGTTCAGTATTTTTGTGATTTTACTTTTTACCCTTATCGTTATTATTATAAACATGCAGGTTTTTAAATTTTAGTTCGCTTGTATGTTGTGGAGTATAGTGTGAAGTCTATTTTCACTGAGCTAGTACACATTTTTGTTTAGGGGCCAGCTGAGGGCCGCATAAGGGTGTGGGATTTTCTCACTGCATTGAAGACCAATTAGTGGCCTTGGGCTGTTTCCTGCTCTTTGGTAATGCATCTCTTTGACATATTCCCTATTTCCATTATTAACTTTATATATCTATATACTTGTCTAAAGAATAGATCATCTGATTTTTTTAAAACTCATCCAATTCTTCTTAAAAATGAGAGAAACAATACATTCTGGTACTTACAACATACTGTATAGGTGTTTTACCAATCATACTGCCTCTTAAATATACAGGACCATTCTGGTCGACTGTAAATAAATCTTGATGTTGGGAGTTAGGATCAAACTCATAGATGATATCTCTGTTGGGAGACTAAAAAATAAAGTTGATTATAAAATATTTTTTACATAATTGAGAATAAAAAATATTATTTTGAGTTCACAGTGTGGATAAGTTTTTCAAACTATTTTGAATTTTACCTAGTATTATTTTAGTTTAGTTTATTTTTAGCTTTACCAAAGCTATTCAGATAAAGTATAGCTGATTGGGTTAACAGCATTTTGAATTTGTCCAATTTGGGTTATCTGTAAACTAGTATCTTAAAATTTGGGTTATCTGTAAACTAGTATCTTAAAATTTGGGTTATCAGAACACTGATATTGTAAAATATCTGCATCCAGCCATAATGATATTGTTCACTTTTCTGGTGAATGGAAATCAAAGACATTTTCGTTGAGGGGCATCTCTGATAGTAACTTGCTTGAATACTATAATATAAGTCAGTAAACCCTGATTTCTAGACCTACGATCACAAAACTTTACTCAATACTCAGAATACAAAATTCTTTCTTGAAACACAATATCTAGTATTTTGATTGGTTGAATTCTGAGTGTGAGTACCATGATCATACTTAAAATGTTTATGACTCCCATTCAATGACAACTCATTGTTACTTCATTGACCATTTTAATATAAAGACATACCCTATCGTCAGCATCTGTAGCAGCCAATACTTTGACAGGAACCGTGACATCATGAGTTTCCAATATTTCCACCACATAATTATTAGGTGTGTTGGTGCCTGACCATTGAGGAGCATTTAGGTTACGTTCAACTGTCACTAAAATCACTCTGGTTGTGCTGCAAGCTGGTGTTCCTCCGTCGGTAGCTTGGATACGCAACTGTAGGTAAACAAGATTACAAAATCAATTGAAAAATTAACACGTAAAACAAGATCACAATGTCAATTGAAAAAAATTAACAGTATCACTATGTGCAAAATGCTATATATTAGAGAAACGTCCTTCAAATGAAAATTTTGAAAAATGTGGATTTTTTTTCATCATCTGCTTTGCATTGATTTTACATGATGGTTTGAACATGGTTAAACTCAAGAATTTGAAAATATTGCCTTTTAGTAATTAGAGTTGAACTGAATACCAACAGTAACATTGCAAATTAGATTGTAACAATTAAAAGTTACATGTTGTTGTATACATTTTTTTATCCCTTCTATCAAATCTGCAAATTTTGCATGATCTTTAGAAAACTGTTTCCAACTTTTTATCTCCCCTAACGTGGTAAGTACATTGTACTTCCATTGTCAGAGTACCAGAGTACAGAGCTTGTAGATTGGAAATTCCCCCTGTATTTGTATTCAATGTAAACATTGATGTAGCACCATCATCTCCTATGATAAAATATGGAATTCTACTGAATATTACAACTTTTTATCTTCCCTTACCTGGTAAGTACGTCCATTGTCTGAGTACAGAGCTGGTAGATTAGAAATTCCCCCGGTATTTGTATTTAATGTAAACATTGATGTAGCACCATCATCTCCTATTATAGAATATGTTATTGTACTGAAGGGTGTATTCTGTAAAATAAAAACATTCTGCAATAACATCTATTACTGTACAGCAACAACATATCTATAAATAGTGTAATCTTAATCAAAAGTGTAATAATATATCATATTGCACTAGTGCAAATTAAGGTATTACTTAGTGATGTCATGAGTAACAATAATATATTTCAAACAGTATTTCAAGCAAGGCTTCCAAAACGGTCATATATTCCGGTCATTTGTATAATGTCCGGTAAAAGACCGGCTGGGAAAAGCATGAAACGGTCATCTACTTTTTAGTTTCAAAGGCTTTTTCGGTCATTTTAACATATAAATTCACGATCTTTTTGACCCAACATTTTGCCTTTAACAGCCATACATTTCCGGTCATAAAAGTGACATGGCATGATGATTAATTACTATCAAAACAACCACTACTTCAATACTTTCTAATTTTAATCAAGGCTAATTAGTTGTTGGACAGCTGAAAACTACCTGTTCAGGTGACAGGTAAACTATTTTCAGTACCGGACATCGTATAAATTAATCGGTCCATTCCCAATTATTTTCGTACATTTCAGCAGCTTGTTTCTAATTGATTTAAAATTTATAATAAATACATTTGTAAACATGATTTGATAAATCATTTAAAAAGGTTTTAAAAGAAAAATCGTCAGAACTACGTTGTATGAACAAGAACACGTGTGCGCATGTGCACAGGTGGGAAATTCAATTATGCATCCTACATATCTCAAAAATGCTAAAACTATCATTAATACCTGTATCTAACGTTCATTTCAAGTATTTTGTTGAAGAAATAACGTGGAAAGAGCTTCTTCGCTCAGTAGTTCTATGTTACGTACACGGATTTTACGTGTCCGTTTATGGTCCATGTTTTACCATTGTCAAGTCAACATCCGGTTTTGAAAAATGTGACTTTAAAAACGAAAATAAAGTTCTAGACAACTTCATTTTGCACAAATAAAGAGTCTAATGCAGATATGAGCACGCTGATGTGCACACTTTGAATGATGCAATGCCAATTTTAACAGTTTATGTCAGAACATCAAATTCATATCAAAGTAAAGTTTAATATCGATTTTAATTTAATGTCAATCATATGGATGGCCATCTGATTACCATAATTGCCTTTTGTGACTTTGTCTTAGGGATTAAAATTCGGATCAGATATAAAATGTCCGGCTGGCTCAGAAAAATTTTGGAAGCCCTGATTTCAAGCATTCCTTTACAATAAGAAGAGTAATTGCATTAAAATTGGGGAATATTATCTAGAGAAGAATAAATAGGTACTTGAATGGTTTTCCAATATAAAGTCTACTCAGGACAACATTTCAGATTATTTTTTATTTGCTTCAATTGAACAGAATGAAGTATTTTGAAAAATAAAACATCTTTTGGTAATATTAAAGTGAGCATCCTTTTTTTCTTTTTAACAATAAATAGTTTGTTGCTTGAAAAGATTTTAGTGGAATAGTCAAGCTTGCCTCTACTGTTATATCAGACATTTTTGTGTGTAATTATGAATGAAATTTTCAAACTGCACCATTAGTTATTGCTATTTTAAGAAATGCAACATACAAACAAAGCTATAAACTTAAAATTGCTAGTTTTCATCTTTGCTAAACTAATCAAGTTGCAATTAACAAAAAAAATACACATTCGCAAAATTTCTGAATTTACAGCTTATCAATCACAGAAATAATAACTTACAATAGCATCTGCATCCGTAGCACTGACTGTGGCAAACACCAATGTTGTCTGACTCTGTGTTATGGTGTAAGTCGACGGAGAGTTTGTATTAAACACAGGACAGTTAATGTTCCTATTCACATTGATTCTAACAGTTGCCTGTGTGATAGCTGTTAAGACTGGATTTCCTTGATCTCTCAGTGTTATTGTCATCTACAAAAAAAAAACATGTCATTAATGCAATTTTTAATTCCTCCCTTTAAGATTCCTTTACCCCTCATGGTGATTTACCCCTACATCTACTTATTTATATATTATGCTAAAACACATCCACAAAATTCAGGGTTTGTGAATGATATATGAAAGTACCTTATATTTAGTATTTGTTATGACATCTGATAAAGTTGTGCTTATAATAAGGTGCACTTTTTTTCTTGTCCAATATTTAGTTATATATAAAAGTTAAATTCTTTGACTCATCGTTTTTACATCATGTCGGCTAACAAATTGGACCTCATTATTTTAGTAGTATAAATAATTTATTGAAGAATACAAATTATCATAACTATGAATTCGTAAAAGTTTTTGCAAAATTCATGACAACATATTTTCAAAACTTACAAGGTAAGGGTTAGTATTTGCTCCATCCTCTGTTAGAGATCGTATAGCCACAATAGCACCAGACGGGGTCACAGTGAAGTACTGCTGAGCACCTGTGGTAGACTGTATGGTATACGTCAGCTGGTTGTGTGGAGACTGAAAAAGAAATAAACATTTTGAAGGAAAAAAAATCCTAACTGAAAACTAAAAACTTTTTGTCTTATTCCACTATCAAAGATCATTTATACATTCTTAAATTGTAAACACAACTATTGTTTAATATTTAAAAAGAGAATGAAATATTTGCATAACATCTAATTATTAGATCCAATAAGGCTTTTACTTCATTTATAACTGATCCTCATCCAAGAATTTGCAAATCTCTTAGATGATTTGGAGTTGGAAAAAGGTAAATTTTTAAAATGGTTAAAATATATTTCAGAGTTAAAAAGTTGCAAAAGAAATTAATTGTATGAATGTAATGTTTGCGGTTATATTTGGAGTACCATAAATTTCAACTAGATTTTGCTTTTTTTGTAAATATGTTTATTGCTTTATTGATATACAAAGAAAATATGAATCTGTGGTTTTTTCTCCTAAATCTGTGTTTGGTCAGTTTATACCTTTAACAATGAACAGAATTGAATGCTTCTTTTTGTAACTTCATAGGGTTGTAAAAGCGTTGACCGTGCATACATTTTTAGAATGAAGCGCTTCTGCGCTTCATACAAAATGTACTTCGGTCAACGCTTTTACACCCCAATGAAGTTACAAAAAGAAGCATTCAATTCTTAAGTACAGACCCAAAAGAGTTAGCACCTGAGTATTGGTACCATAGTCCCTAAATAAAATTAGAAGCAATATATAGGGAGGATTGTGGGGGGACTAGTAATGTTTATCAATAGTTAAGTATAACAAATCGTTACTTTGGTGTCTTTGTCTGTCACGTTTAATTGTATAATAGGTGTATCAATGGCCTGTGTTTCTGGGATTGTTGCCTCATAGTTCTGATTTAAAAATTCTGGCCGATACAAATTCCTGGTAACATCAACTTGTAAAATAGCAACAGACGACAGTTGTGGTGTTCCTTTGTCCTGGACCATTATTCTCAACTGAAATACAAAACATGCGTTTATTTTATTTAGCTATTTTTATATGAAATATCATATTTAATAATCACAAGGTCACACCTATTCAACTTAACATTGTTCTCCTTTTTGACATTTTTTCAGAAAAATCTTGTTGTTACCATTTACTATTTGAATATGAATTGATTGATTGATTGATTGATTTATTCGCGACTGATTGATTTGTGTTCAACACTCTTTTCAGCACTTTTTGCTAACTCCCTGATGGTAAATTTTCATTAGTGCAGGAAATTGGAGTGCCCAAAGAGAATAAGAAATTCCAATTCACAATACACAAACAAAAAGTTCAGAAAGCATATGTAGTTTGATTTGAAGATACATAAAATAATATATAATTTTAAAGATCCTTTTCAAAGTGTTTTATTCACGTTGTTAACAATTTGTGTGAAAAATACTTTACTTGTAGTTAATTCTAAACATGTAGAGTCCTTGCAATAAAAAGTGTCTAAAATAAAACCCCAGCAAATATTTTTTATTTTTTTTTTTTTAAATATCTAAATCCGTAGCAAATTTTTGGTGCTAGTAATAATAACAGCAATATAACTTACTCTGTACTGGTCTAATGTGTCTGGTAGTACACTTTGTCTTAAACTGACCACTCCGGTGGTGTCATTGATCTGGAAATACTGGGTAGCTGTGTCGTCACCAATCATACTGAATGTAAAATCTTTAAATGGACTCTGAAAAAATAAATATCAATTTTTGAAAATGTAGTATATGAAATAAAGTTTGTTTTCCTTTGTATGTCACTGAAAATTCATAATACATATATACTGAATTATTTCAAGTTTATATAACAACTTTTAATATAAATTCAAAACTAAATATTTTTGTATACACTTATGCCTTTTAATAATCAATTAGTAAGTTTTATTGAAACTTAATCTATAAAAAATATAACAAGCAGTTTGAATGGTTTTCTTTTTCTAGTATCTTTTTTTTTCCCCTCCAAAACCACCCAAAAAACTTTTCATCCTTATTTTACAACTTGACTTTGTTTCATATCATGTTTGAAACTGCAAATTAACAATAGAAATAAAAAATATAAGTCAAGGGAAATGACACCTTCTGGTGGTTAAAGCTGGTTGAGTAGTAGAGATAAATATCTTAATAGAAAAGCATCTGAAATTTACTAGCCTTTTCTTCACCAATCAAATCAGTAAAATATAAACACATGTCTGATCTGAAAAATATTGCACTTTACTCAGAAAATAAAAAGAGTTCTAACCTGAGTATCACCATCCTCGGCATTAACAGTAAAAACAGTCAAACTTGGCTGGATATCCTCATTAATTGAGGCAACGGATGGAATGTTTGTAAAAACTGGTGCATTCAAGTTACGATCCACATCAATAGTTACTTGAACAGTTTTCTCCCTCTTTGGTGTTCCCTGGTCACTTGCAGTAACAGTCATCTGGAAAACAAAATGAAATTGTGTTTACTGGCCAAGTTTTATTTCATTCTACTAAAAAAAAAAAAAAAATGACTTTCAAATGTGAACTCGTAAGACATAACACTGGATTTGTACTAAATTGGGCTTCAGCAAGGTAAAGCATGTGGAGCAGGAGCAGCTTACCTTGCTGAAACACTTTCTAACCCCTAATTTTTGGTGGACTTTATGTTGCTCAGTCTTTAGTTTTCTTACTTGTCTTTAGTGTACTGTTTTTGGTTGTTTTTGTTTTTGCCCTGGCACTGTCGGTTTGGTTTTTTTGGTTTATGAGGCTCCCACAGGGTACCCTCTTCAGGTCGCTTTTAAATTCGTTGAGAGGTCGTTTTTAAGGGAAATGTACAGGTCGCAAGTCGTTTTTTCCCCAACACAGAGGACAGAAGTCGGTCGGAGATTGTTTTTTTCTAAATTTTACAGGTCGCATGTCGTTTTTTGAAGGCCCTCAGGTCTGAAGTCGCCTCTAAAAAGCCCAGAGGTCGCAGGTCGTTTTTGACCCTGTGGGAGCCTCGTTTATGAGTTTGAATATCCCTTTGGTATCTTTTGCCTCTAAGGATTTAGGAAGCATTGTATGAGTTTTCATATCCTAAGTGATTTTTGTGTTTATACAACTTTTCTCAATTGTCTGTGCCTATTAATATAACTTTTGATCTGTGTATTTGATTTTTATCTTCCTCCAATTTATTTATTATATCTATTATTCAATATTTTCAGTGGAGTATCAGTTTTTTTCTTTGTTTCAGTAAACCATTGGATTTTTAGTACGTTCGTGTCGTGTATAGGAATTTACATTTGTCTGCAAAAAAATATATAAACAAAGATATTCAAATCTGTGAGGGAAATATTTCATGCTGTACCTCATAACGAGAAGCTCTACAAGGGTTGTATAGCATGCTTCGCTTCAACGTCAGGTCCCCATTTACTTCATTGATAATGAAACATTCCTGGTCGTCTGCTCCAGCAGTAATATAATACCTCACCACATTACTTGGAGCCTGCAAATAAACATAATAATTCATAAGGTCTAAACATTATCCAACTATTATAAAAAAAAAATCACATTTACAAGCCAATTACAAATCAGTGGAGAATATACTTCAAACGAACTTATTTTCAAGGATACATTAATTCCTGTTTATTCCTTTCTTGTTCACTTTGCAGCCATTTAATTTAGCTATTTTCTAATTTACTTGAAGTTAAATATTGAAAGATACAAGTTTTATATTCACTTTATTTTTCTACTTGTGAAAATAAATTGCACTTGAAATTAAGGTGGTACCTAACACCTTTACTAAAATTAATTTGGCTCGTTTAATTTTCTTAAAATTTTGATAAAGTATTTACTTTGAACCTTTGACAAAAATATAAAAATTTCAAAAAATTTGAACCAACCGTTTAATCAGAAAAAATACACTGGTTATATAGCAGTTTGACAAAAACTTGTTTTGATCATTGAGAAGCTTAATATTCCTTTGAGAACACAACGTCATTAAAACGTTCTGCTGGTTTTACAGAGTTGTCTCCCTGTAGTGTTAGGTACCACCTTAAGTTGGTTTACAGTATATTTCTTCTATACAGTGTTCATATTTTTGTTAAATTTTTTCGAAAGCTTTCTTAAAGTTTATTTTAAGAAACACAATTTTTGTCAAATCCAAAGAACATTAATCTTTAAAGGTCAAAATATCAGGTAACTTATAAATAGAAGCTTACAACTTGTTTCAAAATCCTATTTATGATTCAACTATATATATGCTCCTACCAATTTGTATTTAGTAAAATTTCAGAAATTACTTTTTTACTTTGAAGAGAGTGGTCAAGGGTTATTTTCGTGCAACATGTTTTGTCATTTTTATTTCACATGCAGCCGTGAAAAGGGTTGTTATTCACTATTTTTCATGAAATCGGTAAAAAGATCAACGTGCAAGAAATTTTTAATTGTTCGTTCATCGTTAAATGGCATTTTTATTTTGTGTTTTTCCATGCAGATACCCCCCTTTACGCCCCTCTCTGAAGTTACTTACCAAGGCATCAGCATCAGTGGCATAAGCTCTAAGTATAACATCTCCCAATGTCCAAGTTTCTGGGATCCTTTTATAATAACTAGTGGCATTGAATAATGGGTCCTGGTAGTTACGTTTTACAGTAACTAAGGCAACAGTTGTGTTGGTTTTAGGTGGTGTTCCCTGGTCATATGCTTCAATTCTCAACTGTAAGAAAACAATCAATGAATTCAAGTAATTTATAAGTATGGACAGACACTCAGACCATAGAAAATGGACAAAATTTGACAAAATCACACCATGGCCTTTCACAAAATTGTAACATATAGGCATTTATTTGGTGATGTGATGTGAGTCTGAAATGTTTTAAAATATGTCAGTGTCAAGGTTTATAAGTGCTTGTTTGGAAATAAGAGAAAATTTGCATTCCAGAAACTAAATATTCTGCGGTTGTCTGTTCTATGGTTGGGTTGTTGTCTCTTTGACACATGCCCCTTTTCCATTCTCAATTTTAATATTTTTTTTATGTATTAGAGAGGGTTAATTTTTTCTTCTCACAAAATCAAAGACTCTGTAATACTTTTTAACTTGACAGAATATGTATTGTAAAATTATCTAAAAAACTTACATTGAATTCTGTTGCCGAGGATCCTTGAAGGACATTATTCAATCTAACATTTCCATCATTGTCGATAGAAAAGTAGTTTGGTGCACTTCCATCCCCTATAAGTCTGTATTGGACTTGTCCGAAATCATGGGTCTACAAATACAACCAATGCATTATACACGTAGAAACTTATTCATCCATAACACCATTATCTAACAACATGAAACCCCATGTAGGTTTTCAAAATTAAGTGCTAGTCTACCTAAGAATCAGGCAGTGGTGAAAACATGACAAACAAAAACCCACTCAGGTTGACAGTAATTTATGTTCAAAATGTATAATGATGCAAAAATATACCGTTCGTTACATTGTCCTGTTCTGGTAATTGGAGATAAAATTTGGTTACAATGCACTAGAAATGTACAAATAAGGGGAGCTAACTCTGTTATTTGCTATCATTCTAACCAAAGTTTATCTAAAGATTTCTCAAGTTACCAGACACGCAGACATTAAAGACCTACCATTTCTAACTCAGGATGAGTGTTACTTCAAAATAGGATGGCTAGGTAGGTGGGTTTTTAACAGCCGTTTTGATTTTTTTCAAAATTGCCTGATTCTTACAAAGACTGGCACTTGATTATGGATATAATGATTAGGTTAAAAATATTTAGAGGAAAAATAGCAAAAGATTGTGTTCTTGAAAATTTAGTTTGATATAGCTTTCAAGGTGATATATTTTACTTATTTCTTTAAAAATAATGTATAATATGACAAGATTATGATGTCACTCTAACCTAGTAATTGACATCCTTGTATGAAATTGATCAGACCATATATTCTTATTTATTAGACACTACCATTTATTCTTATTCCTTTAACATTCTAATCTTCGTTATGTCTTTTTTCTTTGCAACATTGATGAAATATTTTCCATAGTTATAAAAAGAAATCATCCTTCACAAAATTCCAGATTTTCCAACTCAAACTTAACTTTTCTCCTTTGAAGTTAAAAAGTGCTTTTTAAAAACAATAACATGCATATGCATATTCAACCTGCCAGCATCATGCAATAGCTGAAAATTTAGATCAATACATTTTAGCCCTTGAAAACAATTTTAAAACCAAATTTGAATATTAAGGATGTTAGCTCCTCTACTTTTTGAATTTTTGCCAGATTTTCGGAATCCTCTGGTTTTATCCATGTATTAACATTAAAAAAAATTGCCCACTAACCTCTACTTTTCTTTTCATATTTTAATTACATATCATTTAAAAAGCCATATTTCAAAATCTTATGAAATCCTTGATATTTTTTCATAGCTTTTTTAAACAAAAAAGGTGCCAATGTTAAGTGAAAGAAAAACCTAGAGAGAATTATTTCCTGCCAAATTTTCAACGGCCTATATCTCAAAAAAAGCACATGGACCCTCCATTTTTTTCTGCTTTTTTAGTTTCTTTATTTATATACTTTCAATTTATAAGTCTTTTAAAAAGCTTATTATTTTTAAACAGAGTAGAAAACATCCTTAAAATCATCATATTAGAGATTAAAACAAGACTTTAGATTGATAGTCACATAAAAACATGAGAAATCCTGTTCAAAAACAACCCATCAAACCATTTTTAGCAATTCATGCATTCTTATTAGCTCCAGTCATGCAAATTCTGACACATTTAACCAAATTAAGGGGTCACACATAATTTTTATTTATAAACTGTTTTAAAAGCACCCAAATTAATTATTAGTTCACAGTCAGATAATGGGATTGATATGCCAAAATATTAGGTTCACATTTTTTTCAGTGCTCATCAAGTTCTATTTTCAGAATTTAAACTACTGTAAACCAACTTATTTTCGCAGATACTTTATTTCGCATTTACTCCTTACTAACACGTTTCGCCGCAATTTAATTTTGCGATTTTCAAATTTGCTTGATCATGTTGATGTTGTTAAATAGGTAAAAATCCAAATTGTACATATTCGCGACTATTTATATTCGCCTTATTTTTGTACTCGCGAATGTCGCGAAAATAAATCGCTTGCGAAAATTAGTTGGTTTACAGTATGCTTCTTTGAACACACCTGCAAACTTGCATAGCAACCCACAACAGAGATTGTTTTTCTCTGATCAACATTCCCCCAGATTTAGAATACACAAAACAGACAAATCTGTCTCAAATCAATATTATGTGACATTTATGCAAAATAATCACATCTCGATGCTTTACTGCAAGTTATAAATGATGAGGGGGATCGAAAGTAGATTTTCATTAATTAGAGACACACCTTTCCAAAATTTACAAGATATGAAATAGAAAACAGAGTAACTGGATCTGAGCACATAGTTAATAAAATAATTTGGACTCAAGATTCATTGAAAATAGGTAGGAGAATTATGAGTGACCCCTATAAGAAGAAGTTTAAAGATAGCTACATACAGCAATAGACCCATTTGAGGTTGTTATATTCACCTTCAAACAGATAATACTTCATAAATACATTGATATTACATTTCACAATTATAAATATGCAATACATATAAATGTTATTGAGAAAATCAACTTGAACACTTAGTTAATGTTTTTATCAGCTTTAAATCTAAATTTCATATATAAGTTATTTCAATTCTTTTTAATTGATCTTAATGATCATATAAAAATTAAATGATTTTCATTACTGTAACATCAGAAATTATTGCAAGGATTTTTAGCAATGCTAATAATGTGACTCTGAGAATTGCAATAATAAGAACTCGCATTCTGATATCTGATATGTAGCTTTTCCTAAAATTGCCATTATTAAACTCGCATCATTGTTCATTCTTCAAAAATCACAATAATTTCTAAATTTTCAGCATTTCTAAAAATACGAAGATACCAATTTTTTTTCACGATGGTTCCTCTATAATTCTACTATTGCATAACAACTTAAACTTACAGAAGGGTCACCATCAGTAGCGGAGGCTTTGAAGACAACAAAACCACTCTGTTGTATGTTTTCGTCTAGATCTCCGATGTAGGGTAATCCCTGGAATTGTGGCGTAAAATCATTCCTAATCACATTGATTGTAATTGTTGCATTCACAGGAGACATCTTTGGTGTAGAACCTCCATCTGTTAGCATGGCATTGAACTACAAAAGGGGAGATAACTACTTTTAAAAACAAAAAATCATGTACAACTGTCAAATATCTTTATCCAAAAATAAATGTTAAGATTCCGAAGTATGTCTTTGAAGGATTAAAAAGTTGTAACTAGAGAAACAAAAACAAAGACGCATATTTGCATATTAAATGAAAAAAAAGTTTGTTAAATAATTTTAAAAAAAGGGTCGCCTCTCAGCAGACGAACAGATATTTAATTTTCTTGTATAGATTGTACATCAAAACTCCTAAAAAAAATCACTACCCTATTTAAAAATAAACGTATTTCCACTTTTGGTATTTAGCTGAACTACGTCTCTGAATGTCATTAGATCTGCTCAAATAATAACATTTCGCAAGCCAAGCAACAATAACTTTTTAATTGTGACGTCAATATTTTTAAATTGTGATGTCAAATTTTACGGGAACATGTCTGCTTTTACTTAATCAGCCTGACAGACACATTTGCATACAAGTGTAAATACGTCTATTGTTGGTGTTTAATCAATTTTATAAGCACACTTATATTACTTAATCAGCCTGACAGACACATTTGCATACAAGTGTAAATACGTCTATTGTTGGTGTTTAATCAATTTTATAAGCACACTTATATTACTTAATCAGCCTGACAGACACATTTGCATACAAGTGTAAATACGTCTATTGTTGGTGTTTAATCAATTCTATAAGCACACTTACAGAAAATGATGTTTGTGGTTTTTCCAGTAGTGACTGTTTCAGATAAACAAGCCCAGATTGTCTGTATACTCCAAAGAAATTCATTGCTTCAGTGTTACCATATACATCATAGTTGATTGTGTTGAAAGGAGACTGCAAAGAAATAAAATATTTAGTTTACATTAGTGTCTCAATGATCTGAAAAATTTATCACTAACAATTATCTTATTAAATATGAAGTAATTCTATTTAGTAATAGCAGTTAGTGGCTATTAAAAAAGTATTCATCTGCACTTATCTGAACTACAGTGGGATTCTTTTATTTGTGGAAACCAATTTTTGTGGATTATGGAAAAAATAAATGTATTTTCATTGATATTTGATATTGTGATTTTTTTTAAAATTTGCATACAAACTTATTGAAAATTTGTACTTCATTTAAATCCCAGATCACATCCATGTATCCTTGCAAGTTGGTAGCCTATGAATTATATGAATCTAGATTACTTTGTTTAAGATAAAGCATGGCATACCCCACCTTATTCCTGCCAAATTTTGGAAGTCCACAAGACAAGAACTATTTTACTTACTGCCACGTCTAAGTCTCTGGCATTCAGCTGTAAGAAACCAACACCAGGTGTCTGAGTTTCATAGATAGAAGCAGTGTATGAAACATCAGTAAACTCTGGCTGATTTAAGTTCCGCTCAACAGTTACAGTCACGGTGGAAGTGTCTGTTAGAGCTGGGGTGCCACCATCTGTAGCAACAATTGGTATCTAATAAAAGATAAAAGAAAAGTGATAAGTTTATGCTTTTAATGTGAACTGGATTATTTGTTAAAAGTCCAGTAATAAACATGACTCTTGATTTGCAGTATCAATTTATTCAACATTTTGTATTCATTGAGGGTAATTTGAATATTTAGGTGAAACAATGTGATATTTATTCAACATTTTGTATTCATTGAGGGTAATTTGAATATTTAGGTGAAACAATGTGACATTTATTCACCTTAGGAAAGAAAAAATATACAATCTTTTAATCACATGCGAAAATATCAATTGCTGTCAGAAATACCTATATTTCTTGGTTATATTTAAGAACAGGCATAATATTCCTGCAAAAGTATTTTACTAGTTCAAAATAAAGAAAACTTGAAATTTTCATTTGTCAATCAATCTACGAATTACTAGACTTTTACAAATAATATAAACATGTTAAATTTTTGCATAGTATAGGCCTTATTGTGTACAATATCAGGTGATGGTAATGGCTGACTGACCATTACATTTCAAAGTCATTTTTTTTTACCATGGACGTTAAGCAATATACAACCAATCAATCAAAGTGAAAATCTTTCCATTATTCATTTAATTCTTACTCTGAACACTTCTAATGTTGTTGGACTCAATGAAGTTTTAGTTGTAATCTATCCATTATTCATTAAATACTTACTCTGAACTCTTCTAATGTTGTCTGACTCAATGAAGTTTTAGTTGTAATCCGGCCAGTGGCAGCATTGATTTGGAAGAAAGCGTCTGCTTCAGGATTTCCAGAATTGATAGAGTATCTTATTGAAACTGTATTATAGCGACTCTGAAAAAAAAAGAAAAACATAAATTCATCTACCGAAAGAAAGTTAAACCTCTCCTATCATAAAAGGTGGATTCTATAACAAATCATTCATTCTGAGTCTTTTATCACAGTCCAAATCAAAATCTGTAGATTCAGTTATTTTATTTTCTATGATGCACACAAAAAGTGCATTTTCATGGACATTTGGTTTCATGGATTTGACAAAATCTGCAAACAAGCCTCTAGAAAATTTGTATTTTGTTGAACATTTTAATTAGTGGTTTATGTCTATCCACAATATCTCCAACGCTGGTATCTTACTAATAATAATAAATCTTCACAGTACAAACTTTCATGCAACTATTCAGATAAATTCTGTTTCGAAAAAGAGTAGGCTAATGCCGCTACAAGGCAGCACTCGCACCCGCAAAGTGGAAAGGGATTAATATAAGTTGCAAAACTTGTTTCCCAATCCACTATAATTAAATATGTTTAAACTAAATTCTGTTTCAATAACAGCTATTTTAAAATTCACAGCTGCTAATGAAAATCGGGTAAAATTTACCTATAACTTCCATAAATTTTGAATTTTTACATATTGTGTTTTGATTTCAATAGCAATTAAATTTTCAAACTAAAAAAAAAAATTAAAAAAAATAGACTTTAAATAATATGACCTACATCAGTATCTGGGTCAACAGCACTGACAGCATTTGTAACTTCATTTCCAATAGCTATGTTGAAGTTGATTTTGGCAGTATAGGGTTCGTTCTGGAATGTGGGTGGGAACAAATTCCTGATGACAGATATATTCACTGCAGCTCTGTTAGCAGATACCTTGGATCCACCATCGGTAGCAGTGACCTCAAACTGAAAAGATAGAAGGAATAAACTGAATCACAGACAAAAGAAAATTATCTAACATTTACATCTATGAAAGTTGCAAATTTCAGGTTTTAAATAAAACTTCCTTGATTAGCTTTTTCTTTTCTTCTAAGTTTAAAATTCAGAATGTCCATAATCGCATTTTCAGGATCTTTATCACTATGGGTAATCTCATTGTTCGTACACCAAAATGAAAATAACGTTACGTCATTTGTTGAATTTCAATTGTTTAGTACTAAACCAATTACAAAGTTTGGGTGCTTGCTTTTGAAAATATTACCCAGAAAGTATTAGATTCTGAAACAGAGAATACTCCTATATCAAATGGCTAGTGATAACAGAGAATTGTTCTTAAATCTAACATGAATTAAAATTGTTTTTAATTCATTTTGAGTTTTAGTCTGGAAAACTCATTGATGGTTTAAAATAATAAAAAAACATGTTGAACTTACACAGGTCTTCCCTTCCCAAATATGAAATTGGGAGATCTTTTCTATTGAATTTTTTAACCCAAAAATATTCAGGTAAATGATAATAATTTAGCAAAATTTTGACAAATTTGATCTATGAGTTTCCTTTAAGATGTGGGAGGATAAACAGTTTATGTTAAAAACAATTTGAATCAGATGCATGCTACAAAGGAAAAAACCTGGAAACTTTTTGTTAAAAACAATCTAAGACTCATTGTATATTCCACATTGTTTCTTTTACTTTGAACTTGATGAAGTCAAATATGACAATAATCAAATATTAATAATAATATGTTCATTGGTTGATATTTGTTGATGTGGTTCATGAGTGTTTTTTTATTTTTATAAAGATTAGACTGCTGGTTTTCCTGTTTGAATGGTTTTACACTAGTCATTTTAAGGCTTTTGAAGGCCGTTCTTTGATCTATAATGGTTTATTTTTTATAAATTTAGACTTGGATAAAGAGCTGTCTAATTGGCACATCTTCTTTTATTTTAAACTATCTATATGACTTACTGTATAAAATCTTGTATCTGCAGTGTCTTGGTATAAGTTCTGACGTACTGTAATCTGTCCGGAGATTGGATCCATGGAAAAATATAACTGACCACGACCACTTCCTGTTGTATCGATCCACGAATAAGTGATAGTGTTGTATGGGGCCTAAACAAACAACAAATACTTGGCATAAGTTAATAGTTTATTATAGTAAAATATTGCTTTATATTCCATTTAAAAGAACGTTGAAATGTATGACCATCTAATGCAATTGCTTTATATTCCCTTTAAAAGAACGTTGAAATGTATGACCATCTAATGCAATTGATTTGGGAACTTTGAATTCTTCATGACTTTTTATCAAATCAAAATGTGAGAGCTTTCAATAAATATGTGGCTCCAAAGGTCCTCCATTGTTAATGATTAGTAAATTAAAAAAAAATGTAAATTGGCTATTGAGCACTTTTTTAATCATGATTTGTTGACCTTATGCTTTAAGACTACTGCTTAAGTTTTGAGATAGTGCTTTAGTTATTAAATTTCAGTGTACTACAAAATTAAATGAGTACGTCGGGAGAAATGTTCACATGGCAACTACAGTACATACTAGAAAGCAGGGGAAAAACAAATTTTCATCAGAAGAAATTTTCATCAGAGGGACGCAGGTAGACATAATAATAGAATATATTAACTACTGTAAATTCAGAAATTATTGCGATTTTGTCATTTTTGACTAAAATGCAATTTTTATTTTTACGATTTTGAGAAAAATTCTGTTTAGTTCATATAAAGTATTTCAAAATGTGAGTTTAAATTATTGCATTTACAACTCTGTCGCATTTTTCGCAATAATAAAAACCTCGAATTAATTTCTAAAGGAGTAAGTTCGGTAAGTGCCATATCCTATCTAGACAATGTATTAGCTATAATTTATCGTGATATTGGTCAATAAATCCGAATTTGAAATTTACGCTAAAAAAGGGGGCCATTTTAGGACCTTATCGAACATACTCCTTTACAGAACTTGCTTGTTAGAAGAAGGATGATAACCACTTACAATTCTATCCCCGTCTTGTGCATTGACATCGACTACCACACTGTTGAAGGGCTCCGTTTCATAGATCTGGTTAACATATGCTAGTTGATCAAACTGAGGGATGTTTAAGTTACGATCTATATTTATCTTAATAACTGCTGTGGCCGACCTAGCAGGATTTCCACCATCAGTGGCGATGACACGTCCCTAGAAATAAACAGAGAATGAAACATATAAAAACAATGGCACTTAACATTCAATAATTATTGAACATTCAACAACTTACAAGAATAAACAGATAAATATACTGTTTATATTTACTTTCATCTTTAAAATGGTTTTAGAACAACCATTAATATTTATACTTTATTCCTCAGTATACATAATTACATATGTACAACATAACATTAGATTATTTTAATAATCAAAGAGGGACGAAAGATACCAGAGGGACAGTCAAACTCATAAATCTAAAACAAACTGACAAGGCCATGGCTAAAAATGAAAAAGACAAACAAACAACAGCATACATGACAAAACATAGAAAACTAAAGAATAAACAACACGAACCCCAACAAAAAAACTAGGGGTGATCTCAGGTGCTCCAGAAGGGTAAGCAGATCCTGATCCACATGTGGCACCCGTCGTGTTGCTTATGTGATAACAAATCCGGTAAATAGTCTAATACGGTAGGTCACATTCATGAAAGGGAAGGGGATTGTAGTTACTATAATCAAAGATATATTCTATTCTAATTTTCACCAGAAAGTAATTGCCTTACACAAGAGATACAATTTAGACTCTTTAACTCTGTAAACAAAAAAGTACATGTATAATGTTTTTTTATCTTGAAAAACCTAACAAAATCTATAGATAATAAATTTCTTCAGAAATATTACTTTACTTCTTTTCTTTCAATCGTGGCAAATTAAGAGTAGAATTATTGCTCTCCAATATTTACATTTGTATTAAATCACATCATATTGCATTTCAGTCCTACTAATGTTAAGTTATGAAAGTAAATTTAATTGAGAAACAAATAATATCCATGCTAATAAAGTTATACATGAATTCAAAGCACCATACCTGATAATATGGTACATTTTCTCCTGTTAGTGGTTGCCTTGATCTAACTTCTCCATTGTCTACGTTCAGACTGAAGTACTGTTCGATATTGCTGTCAGAGTCGCCAACTAACTGGTAGGTCACTTGTCCGTAGGGTGTTGCCTGTAATAATTTTCAAAAATCTCATGTAATATTTTCAATTTCAGAATTTTCTTTAATTGTTTTTAAATGATAGAAACAAAGCTTTACATGGATGTAATAAGCTACATGTATAAAACTCTTTATAAATGATTTTTTTTTTCTCAAGATTTACATTAAAAACAAATTTATTTAATTTCCAATTGCCTCAACAGATGCAATGCAATGAATGAAAGTGTAAGTCAATAGCAAATATTTTCAAAAATGGTAGTAAAATACTGATTTTTTTTCTGTGATGGTCTTAAATTTCCCAAATTCAATACCAAACCAGTTTGCCATGTTTAATTTTCATAGTCTTTCATTTAAGATTTTCTGGTAAAATTTTCATGATTATATCTTCTAAAATCTTAAAATAAGCTCAAATTTAATTTGATTGTACTCTTTTTTCACTGTTATACATGAAAATAAAATAGGATTTTGATAATAAGTATTCAAAAATAGTTAGGCAACAAGTATAACAAGCAAAACACTTTTCTTCAAATATGCCTGCAAATAAAATTACATTTACAGTGCCTTTCCCGCCAAAAATATTTCAATATTTACCGTGCCATCACTGTCAGTAGCAGCCACTCTTTCAACAGAACCACCAACAGTGAAATTTTCTGAGATAGTTGTCTCATAAGATGCGATGGCAAAAGACGGTGGATTTTTATTTCTGGTAATCGTTATGGTAACAAAGGCATTATTTCCTGTCTGTGATGGAGTGCCACGATCTTTTACTGACACAGTCAACTAAAATGAAATAATAAATTAGAGACTAGTCATTGAAATGAAAATGTGGCTGAAACTTCCATTAAAAATTTATTTTTATTATCAACAGTAAAAAAATAACATTTTTGGGTTAATATAAAATTTAGTTTTTAGAAAGCCAATTATATCAAATATATATTTTTAAATAACAATGGAAAAAGCTATTTATACATGTAAATTATCTCTTAGAACTTCAAAACTGCAATCAATTCAAATCGATTAATGCAACTGCAATTCCCTATCCTTAAACACAGATATCAAAATGAGAAATACCTGATAAGATTTAATTCTATTTACCATAAAGGGAGACAAATTATTCTTCAATAATGCAACATCAAATAAAAAATTCCTAAAAAGGGATACATGATACCAATATTTTATGTTAGTTAAAGACAAAAACAAATGCATACCTGCCATAACTTCAAAATGCCAATCGGGTTTAAACATGCAAGATGGCTCTCATATTTCTACAAAGCCTTTAAGATGCCTTCAAATTTATTTCAATGTTTATTTGCTTCTTCATGCCCTATTTAATCCTATACCCATGGTAAAATTGATTTTGTTTTAAGTTGTGGACAAAATTGCTCTTGAAAAATTTCAATTTAGAGTGACATGGGGGAAATCCCCCACAAATATTTACAGTTGGTAGGTATGCAAATGATCATAGTCAATAGTATTACCTGGTACTGATCCACATTAGGTACTTCAGTCAGTGGTTTTGACACATATATAACTCCAGAATACTGATTAACACCAAAGTAATTAATTCCACCTGGTGGGTTACTGCCAGTGATGGTGTACTCCAATTCATGCTAAAAAAAAAAGAATGAAAAATAACAAAGGCATGTTTTTAAAGAAAACTGGCTTAGAGAAAGAGTAGTTATTTATAGTTTAAACGACTGCATTGTGTGCCTTTTAGTATTTTTACCTCCAGAGAGATAAATTTCAAATTTTCAAAGTGAAGCATGGAATCTGATTTGCTTATAATTCTTAGTGGATATGAAGGCAATGTTATTTGATCTTTCTTTAAAAATGATCTGCAAAAAGATGCGTTCTTTATATGTGATGTCATCTTTTTTAAACGATGTCAGAGTAAAAAATATATCACATTCAGAGGAAAGCAAAATACTTTGATGTCATAATGAAAAACTGAGATCTGATGTCATCTTTTTTTAACGATGTCAGCGTAAAAAATGCATCAAATTCAGAGGAAAGCAAAATACTTTGACGTTATAATGAAAAACTGAGATCAAACAAACCACACATTAATATTAAAAAGAAAATATAATGGTTGATGAATATATAAATTGGCTAAAAACTTTTAGAATAATATTCACTCTAAATTATAATTTGTAATCTTTGTTAAAATACATGCATTGTCAAAAACAAAGAAATTGATCTTTCAGTTTTCTCAGCTTTTTCAGTTTTGCTTTTTATATGCATCTTTTTAAAAAGTTAACTATTTTAAAACAGAGCAGGAAACACCCCTTAAAGAAGATCTCAGTACTATATAACTTACATTATCTGTATCAGTTGCTGTAAGTTGTACAAGACTAACTCCTACTGGGTAGCTTTCATTTATAACACGGGTATATGACGTGGGAGCAAAAGCTGGTGGTGCTGGGTTACGATTGACAGTTATAGTCAAGTTCGTCTTATCTTGGTCTTCTGGGTACTCCATGTCGTAAACAATCAAACCAAGCTGAAATATTATCAAATAATTATATTTTGCATTGCTTTAAAAATTTTGAATCAATCATAACCATATCGTATGTGAAAAAATTGTACATATATATGAAAAGTCAGGTAAAATTGACTTTACCAAAATTTGTTTATTTGAATAAAAATCTGGTCCAATCATTTGTGGTGAATTTTTTAAGACAAATAAGGCCATAAATAAAAACCATAACCATTTGATATATTTGAATAACATAGCAATAATATTACATTACTTTACTTTTCACAAAATGAACTAACAATTCTGTTTATTTTGAATAATATATTTTCAACAGTATATTTCTACCAGTTGTTTATTTTTACTATACTTACAGTGTATGTTTGTTCTATGGCTGTTTGTAAGCCAGCGTTGTAAACAGTGATAACTCCACTAGTAGGATTTACAGTGAAGAATCCAGGAGCAGCAGAGAAGTAGTCAACCTCAAACTTTAAGGAACTCTGACAGAAAAAAACAACAGTATTATTAGCAATTTTTTAAATACTTCTATTGAACATTTCGAGAATTTTACCTATGTGATGAGACCCTGTATGAACAGAACTGGTTTCAGAAAATGATGACATTTCATATACTGTTACATTTTGAATATGTAAACGTCCGACCTCAAATTGTCAAATTACTGAAACATTTGTTTTGATCAGTAACAAATGAGTCCAAAGTCATGATAATTATACATTCAGGTAAAACATTTCATCTTATTCCAAATATCTATTCCCTAACAGCATAAGGTATTTTAGTAGAGTATGTTGTATCTTAAATTTCATATCATTTTTTTTCCTCATTTGTTTCAGAATAATAGCGACTCAGAACTTAGGTTTAATGAACTTAGGTTAGGGCAATTCAATATAAGCTGATGTTTTCATTTATGTTATAGTAATGTTACACAAGAATGAGGGGCTTATCTATGTGACCCATTATTGATTTAAGAAGGTAAAAACAATAGAAGTTTTAAGGAGCTTAACATCTGACTGCTGTAAGAAAGTAACATTTCACAGTTTCAACTCTTACCTGCAGTGGCAAATCCATGATAGGATGTAAAGGTTCCCCATTCCTCTGATTTTCAAAATCAAAATGTCAAGCTTCTTATAATTTTAAAGATTTTTAGCATAAAAGCGTTAGATCTGTTAAGTTTTAACGAATGACGTCCCCTTTTAAAATTTGTAGCTCCACCCCTTACGGATAACTCTTAAACTTGTATCTTATAATTTTCTACAACTTACTGTGGGTGCTATATCTCCATCCAAGGCTGTTGCTGTAAACATGGGAACATTTATAGCCTGGTTATAATTAATAGTCTGTGTGTACGGTGTATTGGTAAATACTGGAGATTGTAGGTTCCTGGTCACCGTGACAATAACAGATGATACGTCAAACTTCTCTGGATTGGAATTGTCAGTAACATTAACATTAAACTGGAAAAAAAATGTCACATGATCAAGATCATACTTCATATTTCTAACTTTTCTTTTTTCTTATTCATATTTTTTCCAAATATATTCAAAATAAATTCATTATAGATACCAGGATAAAAAATTTGTAAACCAGACACACATTTTGTCAACAGAAGATGAATCCGTGACAATCAAATTAAGTACAAAGTTTATTTTATACATGTCAAGCCCCATTTTTAAATAACAAATAAAAAATAAGAAGTTTTTCAGATGACGTCTGCTAACAAATTAAACATGCACTATTTTCCAGAGATTCATACACAGTTAACCATGTGTAATCTGACCTGTTAATTGATCTACTCACTCTGTAAGATGTTGCCTTGCCAACATCTGTTGTTAACAGTTTTCCCAGAGTAATTTGACCGGTAGATGGAACCATGTAGAAGTAATCTGTAACTCCTGTACTAGGGACAATGCTGTAGGTCAAAACATCCTACAATAAAAAAACACAAATAAATATAAGGTTTACTCTTCCTAATATCTACTTTAAAGCAAAACACACAAAATTAAACAGATAAATAAAAGACAAAATTGATGAAATCTAAATTATGCCATTTCTTTCAAAATTTTTAAGTTTTGAAAACATCTGACTACTTCAAAAATTACTGGTACATACCCCTATATCAGCATCAGTAGCTGACACTTTAACAACTGGTTCTCCAAGACCTAGTTTTTCTGAGATTGCTGTAGTAGTTGTATACTGGTTTGAAGTAAACTGGGGAGCATTAACATTCCTTGTTATTGTAACCACCAGAATGTTCTTAATAGTCTGCCTTCCTTGCGGGAAATTTCTAGTGGCTTGAACTTCAACCTAAAATGGCAAAATTTTCTATTTGTAATAAATGATCCCTAAACATGATGGTGTTTCTTGGGTTTATTCACACTTTTTATTTCCCAAAAATATGTAAATTTAGATAAAAAAGAAAGAAATATTCAAGAAAAATTGAATTTTTACCACTTTTTGTTGCTTTGAATACTCATGGAATGAAGAAGTTTTCTCAATTAAAATTCTTTTCAATTTTTTTGCATAAAAAAACATGGAAAAAATTCTGAATTTACAATGTATCATACAATAATGTATTTATGTTGTTATTAACGGAATACTGTAACTCCCTTTAATGAGAAGTGATTTGTAATACAGAATTTTACGAAAGGTCAAACTGTTATTCTTACCTCAAAACTTGGTCTCCTAGATGGATCTGATGTTAATAACTTTTTCAATGTTAAAGCACCAGTGTCTTTATTTATTTGAAAGTAATCACCAGCATCTGATAACCCAGTTATAGAATACTCGATTCCAGGCTGAAAAAAATTAAGGTCAATTTACTACAATAATATCAAGGTCATTTCACTACAACATATCAAGGTCATTTTACTTCAAAAATATCAAAGTTATTTTACTACAACATATCAAGGTCATTTTACTACAAAAATATCAAGGTCATTTATTACAAAAATATCAAGGTCATTTTACTTCAAAAATATACCAAGGTTATTTTTCTACAAAAATATCAAGGTTATTTTACTACAAAAACATCAAGGTCATTTTACTACAAGATTGTCATTTCCTAGTATTACTAAATTCCCGTAGTACATACTCTAATTCATTTTACACCACATCTGATATGAGTAATTTGACAGATTTTTGGCATTTTTGATCAACGCAATAATAGCTACCGTATACTTAATCAATAAAATTTATTAAATTGCCCCATCAAAGCTAAATATACTATATACTGTATCCATTGATTCTTATCTTTACTATCTTACAAAAATAATCTTATCTGAAAACATAAGCCAATCTCCTTTGTAAATATTATTACTGCTGATTAAGTGAATTATAAAAAGCGATTGGTCAAAGTTGAAATACTGACCGGTGGAGTTGCCTGGATTGTCCTTATCAAAGCTCCTGTTGCTTCATTCTCTGTGATGGTCTCTGTCCAATCAGCTGTTACCCATAAGAGAGTGGCATCAACAGAGACAGTAACCGATAGGGTACCAGTAGTAGACAGGGCAGGTTTTCCTCCATCTTGTGCACGAATCAAAACCTGTAAAATGGTGTGTAAGTCAGTTAAATTTCAATAACATTATACAAACACAAATATGTATATGTATTTTTGTGTGAGTTTATATTTTTTCAACTTTTTAAGAGTTTAAATCGTAGAGAAATTATAAATAACATTATGTTTTTTGATTCTTTTTGTACATAATAGATTAAATGTTTGAAAATCTTGACAAGAAGTAGCCAAACAAGCCATGAACCATGTGAAAGTGTCTTCTCATTCCAAACAAGCCATCATGCATATCCAAATTTAAGATATGGGCAGGACTTTTAAATAAAATACTTCTACCCTTAAAGAATTTTGTATATTTACTTAGATATACTTACAGTAAATGGACTAATATTACTGCCAGCTATAGAAGATTTGAGTGACACCACACCTGTATCTGGCTGGATGAAGAAGAATGGTGAAGCAGGAGTATTTTCAACCAGAGAGTAGGTTATCTCATTGTACGGAGCCTAAAATGGAATATAAGTTAAACATATATATGAACAGAAAATAAGAATCATATTATTACAGCTATTTTATTGTCCTGAATAAAGTCATCTTCTATAATCCAGTGTGCAAAATTCTTTGCAGAAGTATAAAATATAATTATTTGAAATCTAACCTCCAATTTACTTAGTTAAAATCAAAAGGTAAAAAGAGCTTCATAGCCTTATTCAAATACTTCAGAAACAATTTTTTTTTTTTGCCTTGTATAGTGGCTTTGGCAATTTTTTATTTTAGTATTGAACATTGTTTTTTTTTTCTTCTTCATAAGAAAAATAAAAAATATTTTTTACCTTAGGATCATTATCTTGTGCTGTTACCGTGGTTATTGCCTCACCAACAGGGGTATTCTCCAGTATTGTGGTGTTGAAAGTACTGGCAAAAAATGGCGGAAGCATATTCCTATTGACATTAATCTGGATTGAATCAATGGAATTTCTAGGAGGGGAACCACCGTCTTGTATAAATAGCCTTATCTATAATGAAAAAAAAAGTTCATGAACTTGGTCTGCTTTTTATTGTTTAAATACTGTTTAAAATATATTAATACTTTTCATCAATATAAAAAAATATCTTAAAAAATTTGCATTTACTTCACAAGTACTATTGTTTGAAAAAAAGTAAATGAATTTGACTATTATTGTTCAAAAATGTTTCAAATACATCTATATTTGTTATAAATGAAAAATGGGTTCTTAAAATAGACGAAATTTCTACCTTTACTTAAATTAGCCGTTTCAGAATCTAAAGAATCATGGGTAATTTCATTGTTCATACCCCAAAATGAAAATAACGCCACGTCATTGGTTAAATTTCCATTGTTTATGACATTTTTAACCAATCAGGACGTTGTGGTGTACATTTTTGAAAATATTACCCAGGATGCATTAGATTCTGAAACGGCGAATTGGTAAACTTGTATTGTACTGTAAATTCTGAAATTATTGAGTGCATTATTATTAAGATTTTGTCATTTTAGACTGAAATGTGATTTTTAATATTTTGCAATATTGAGAAAAATCCTGTTTAATTCATATTAAAAATTCCAAATGTGAGTTAAAATGATTGCAAATATAACCCTGTAGCATTTTTCGCAATAATAAAAAACATTGCAATAATTTCTGAATATGCATTACACTTGATCTTACAAGTACAATTTAATAATTAAAAGAAATCTCATGACAATATCAATGGTCAACAATTTTAAGACTCCATACATGAAGAGCTTACCGTATAACTTTCAGCAGAATCTGCTGCTAAAGTGGCAGCATCTGCCACTCTGATGGTATTTCCTTGAAGTTTAAAGATGTTGACAGCAGTGGCACCATCTCCAATAACTTGGATGGTGTATGTGTTGAAAGGATTCTGGAATCAAAATTTATATATTATATGAATGTATATTTTTTTCATGAAATAAACTTCTCTGAAAAAAATTCTAGTCTCAAGTTTAATACAATTTCACATCTTTGTGATATTAAAATAATGAAAAAAAAAGATGGAAAATGTTTAAATATTGTTTTTTCCTAACCGAGAAACATTTCTAGGAAATATTTTAAAGGCCACCAAATTATATTTTTACAGCAACCAAGGAAAATATCTGTACTGAATAGAAAAATCAAGATATGTTTACATTTTTAATGTAAAATTCACACCAAAACTAACATGATTAATTTTCAACTTAAATATATTTCAAAAAATGAATTGTTAATTCACCGCAAAGCCATCTGACAAAAAAAACAAAACATTTATTACAAATGCCCCTGTCATATTTTTACTCCTATTTCCTTAAGCAACATAAAATTATCAATCTTACACTCATGCAAATAAAACATTTTTCCTCTCATTAAAATTGCATGCAAACATAGAAAAAAACCCTGAACAGTCGAATAAATTTACTGAAGCATCAATATCCCAACTTAATTCTAGAACTTAAACTCTCTCCTCTGACATGCAATTAGGGCTGTTCCATTAAAATGTATGTGGGAGAGTAGGAAGTGACTTTCAAATTATCCCTACACCTGAGAACCATCTTTTAGATAATTTTGCAAAATGGTAATACCGGGTAGACGCATACAGTAAAAAGATCAACACCCACAATCAATAATTAAACTTCCCTTCCTACCATCTCACATACAATTTAATGGAAAGCATGATCACAAAACATTTAAAAACATAACATTTGTTATTTTTCAACTTTTTAAAGATTTCATCCATTTTCGATACATACTGTACTGTTCCCATCACTGTCTGTCAAATTCTGTTTGAAATTACATCAATCTTAACTTTAAATCATATATATTTGACAATAATAAATAGATATTAAAAGTACAAAAATATCTAGCAAATCATGTCTTTAGTCATTCGTAACTTTTTCCCCAAAATAGTTATCTTTGTATGTCATTTTTGATTTATGAATAAGCATAAATATTGATATAAAGGCTACAAAGAAATCGTTTAAAGTATTAAAATTCAAAATTTCATAGCTTAAAATCTTTGACTACCATGAAGTTTTTTGTCAAATAGAAATCCCGGGCTTAAAAACATGATATCCCGAAATCCCGGACATAAAAACACGAAATCCCGAGGTCCCGAAATTCGAAAAAAGAATTCCCGGATCCTGAAAGGGTCAATCACGAAATCCCGAGCTTAAAAACACCCGATCCCGGAGTCCCGATAAAGGTCCTATCCCCCCTCATATAAGTCTTGAAAATTTATTAAATGCTGAATATTTAAATTCATGGTTGACTTTACCTATGAAATTGAAATCCTGCCAATAATAATGAATTCACAGTATAAAATGCCACAATTTATACCCTGTCGTTTGCATCAATGATATTATACATAGTCACAATGTCCTATAATTGATTTTCTGCAACCCACAAAAAAGGTGGTATATTTCAAACATTAATATAACAATATACATACCCTGTCGTCTAAATCAGTGGGATTGAATGTTGTCACAACTGAGTCGTTATTAATTGTCCTATCAATTCTGACAGAATCGAGAAGGTTTAGTTGTGGATCATTCAAGTTACGATGGACTGTTACCGTGACCGTAGCAGTATTGGTACCAGCCTGAGATGGTGTTCCTTTATCTTTGACTGTGACAGTGAACTGTAGAAAAAGTTTTCAAATGTTTTCATGTTTCAAAAATTTTATCAGTACACAATATATTTTGACATCTAGATAGGTAATTTTTCATTTCATAAAATAAAGAGCTATTTAAGCCTCACACTGAAATTCTTGTTTATCTTGTATAACTATTGGTGTGCAAATTTATCATCCTGTTTTGATCAGCAATATCTTTAATTTAAAGTAACAAGTAACAATAAGTATTTTCTATTTGAGGGAAGAAAAATCATGTTTGTTTTACAGTTTAAGAAAATGTAATTTGTGTGAACACTTTAAAAAATTGAAATTTCTAATATAAATAAAAGCCTTTTTATGCTTTGTAAATCAAATTAAACATAAACATGTTAAATGCATTTCCATTGACTCACCCACAATTCAAACGTTTAATTCAATATGAAGAAATTAAAATTACAAAAACATTTTTCAGCTCATTTTTAAAGAGTTGATTATTTTCAGTGTAAAGAAAAAGATAGTCAGTGGATTCATTAGTTTTCGTGTATTGCTGAAAACTTGCATTTTGTGGATATTTGATTTCATGGTTTTGCCAATCTCTGTATACAAAGTATATTACAGCTAATTTCAAAATGCTTGTAGAGAAAAACTTTGAAAGGCTTGCTTGCTCTGCTTGTATAAATTTTAATTCAAGATTTGTAAGTAACATTGACATTTTCAAACAATATATATAGGCATATTTTAACTTGTATATATTATATTTAAATTTGATTGGACATTATCCCTATTACAATATTACAATAAACAAACAAAGCAAGCAAGACAACCAAAGTCTTGCTTTACATGCATTAGGAAATTAGCTGTAACCCACGAAAATTGGTATCCAATGAATAAAAATGAATCCACAGTATAGTAGAATATTTTCAACTTACTGTATAAACCAGTGTTTTATCTGAATCAGCCATCAAATACTGTTTGACAGACACTTTTCCATTACTAGGATCAACTTGGAAGTAGGTCGAGTCCTTGACATCTCCAACTAATGTGTATTCTAATTCATTGTGTGGTGCCTGTCGTGTGTAAAAGTAAAATATTATTCGCATATTTGTAAATGTGGTCAAAGTATGCAATGTATATATTAAATCTGGGAATCTTAAATAAAAAATCAAAATAAACACAACAAATTTGTAACAGTTACATCGCAACATTTATCCTATTGCAAAAAAAAAAATGCATATAACATTACAAAGGGACATGGGCTTTGCTCATTGTTGAAGGCTGTACGGTGACATACATCTGTTAATTTCTGTGTCATTTGGTCTCTTGTGGATAGTGGTCTCATTGGCAATCAAACCACATCTTCTTTTTTTATAATTACTAGAGAGAGAACTGTAAAAGTGGCACAACCCAAATTCAGACTTGATCTGTGTTTTATGGTAATAAGCATTGAGTATAAGTTTGGTTAAGGCGAACTAAAAACTAAAGTACGAGAATGTAAACCAATTTTTGGACGTACGTACAGACAAGGGTAAAACTTTATGCACCCTCCATTCCAGCAAGGGCATAAAAAGAGAACAAATCAGATAAAAATAAAAACATCTGTATAAAGTTGTAACGATGCAGAATATATTTATGTTTTCAAACTTTCACCTGTTGTGGTTTGCAAAACATTTATTTCTGTACATCTCTTCTTGAAAAACTATTGCTGTCATCATTTCAATAAAGTACAATGTAACTTGACTAATCCGACACCAAATTATTCCAACAGCCTGCTTAAACTGACACATTATCATGGTCCCAAAATATACCTATCATTGCAGAAAAACCTGAGTAATCCGACACCTTGCTTAATCTGTCATTATTTTCTAGTCCCCTGATGTATCGGATAACACAGGTTGCACTGTATATGCAAAAAATATAAAGTTTATTTCCACTTACTATAGTATCCCCATCATTAGCATTGACATCAGCTATTTCTACACCAGGTGTTTGAGTTTCCAGGATATCTGCATTATAACTGGTTTGTGTGAAAAATGGAGCATTCAGGTTACGAGTCACATTCACCAACAGGATACCAGTAGCAGACTTAGGTGGGCTTCCTCCATCTTGTGCTACCACTCGTACCTGTAACAATCATGTTTTGTTTAAAGTTAACTTGTTCCTTACATTTATATTTATAATGATTGTAAACTGAATTCACCTAAATATTTATTTTCTAAATGAAATATACTGCATTTTCAATTTACACCAAAACATTTCAATCAAATATAAACACTTTTGCTATTTGAGATTCAACAACTCTTGACTTAAAATTTTACAAAAATATATTTTTTTCAAATGAAATATAAAATAACAAATAGATACTGCATCTTCAATTTGCACCAAAACATTTCAAGCAAATATAAACTCTTTTGCTATTTGTGATTCAACAACTCTTGACTTAACATTTTGTAATCTCTGACCTATTGATATCAATAAACAATCTCTTCTTCTATGTGACATCATACATTGTCTCTAGCAAGATCAAATTTTAGAGAGACATCTGTGTTAACTAATAACGGCGGACAAATATCCACAAACCTCCTTATTTTTTCAACGTGAATATCATTTTTTCTTCTTCTCTCTCTTTTTTTGTGTGCATATGTTTATAAAATATTGTAACTATTACTATTTCAAATACCATGCTCTAACACAGAACAATGTTATAAAAATTGTAATAAAACATTTACTTAATAACACATTCATAAATATATAAAACATTTTCATAAATGTTCTAACAAATTAAAAACAATCTACTATTCAATACCTGATAGTATTCTCCTTGATCAGCTTGCAGATTGCCAATGACTGCTATACCTCCGCCATTTTGGTTGATTGTAAACAGTGTGGTAGATGACTCATCACCTATGATGCTATAACTCACAGTACCAAATGGACTCTGTCAATAGAAAATAACATATACAAATACCCATATTGATTAAGATGTCTTTAAAAATTTACAGAACTTGCCTTTTAAGATCAATATCTTTTTTATGTAGTTCTATTCTTTAAAGGGGCACTAGCTACGAGATATATAAAAAATCTAAAGTTTGATTTTTTTCTGGTCAATCAATAATGAAAGTGAAATAGTGAAATAACAATTCACTTTTTGCAGCCAAAAAGGTTCAATTTTGTCAAATGACGCAAAGAAACATTGATAATTACTAATTCACTTGCAAGTGAATGAGTCGACCTCTTTAAATCCGTATTCATGTGAACTTCAATTTAACCCCTAGCTAGAGATTGACAACGCATGCATTGTATGTGTACTGGTTATTTAAAGAAAAAGAATGTCAACAATGAAAGTGAGACTACGGTAATCATTTGATTACTAATTCGGTGCACATAAAATCATTCTTATACGGCTAAAAACAATGAGAAACATCTATTTTTAATCTATAAAATAAAATCAAAGAGACCTATAAAAATCCAATTGCACGTGCTGGTTTAATCTATTCTTATCTTTATTTATGTTTACATCGCTTATATGGTCATCTGAGGTCAAATCGGTAGGTAATTAGATGGCGTCTGGACTAAAATACACACGAAACGAACCTATATATTATCTACCTCATGCTCTGTAAACTGTTTATTTTAGACTTTTGATAGTTTGGATAAATGTTTTACATTGTTATAAATCAAATATGAGAATTTGAGTAAAATCAGTGACCATGAATTTGACAGCTAGTGCCCCTTTAAATGAGATTTTTAAATATATTTTCTCATTTACCAAGTAAATAAGGAATATGTGTTATCCTCTAAAGTTCTGACAATAACATTACGAACATTACATGCTTTCTAATGAAATAAAACATTTTTTTTTTTAATTTCACATTTATTGCATACTCATTAAGATCATTTAATTAAACAAAAAAATCAGGTTTTTTTTTAACTTATACTAATAGCAGGGATCTCAAACAAAGCTCCTTCTGGAGTTGGTTTCACAAAAAAAATTACGACCAAGATTAATCTTAAGTACTCTGTATTATTCATGACTTACAACCAATCTTATTCGCAAGTTTTTAGGTGAAATCGACTACAAGATACTAAATCATGTGAGTTGAGCATAATAAGAATAACAAATGTGTATGTATACGGGCTATACATCACATGGCCTTATTAATACTTACAACTGTATCATCATCAGTAGCATTTGCTGTGAAGAAAGTACCAGACTGTGTTGGCTGTATTCTGATACTGTTTGGTAGGTTGTTAAACACTGGCGTCTGTAAATTACGCTGAACCATAATGGTCACAGGTATGTTCTGACTTCTGCCTGCTGGAGTGCCACCATCTTCAGCATAAATATTAAACTGAAAAGAAAAATCATAAAGATTAGTGATAGTTCATTTGAAACGAGGGTCTAATTCAGTTCATTTAAAACGGGAGTCTAATTTAAGAAGAATATATTAAGCCAGTTTAATATGACAAACCATATTTGCAAGTTTGATTTTTTTTTTTATCTTTAACTGAATTTAAAAACCCCATCATACCTCTAAGAATTTAGTTTTTAAATCACCTACAATTCCTACCCCTTTTCCCCTCAAAAGGCAACAAAATAGAACTCTTATAAACATACTGTGAATGTAGTCGGTGTTTCTCCTGTAAGTGTTCTTCTAACAGTAATCCACCCAGTTGAGGGATCAACTAAAAATCTGGCATCACCTCCATCTATTTTGTAGTTTACAAAGTTGTATGGTGACTGAAATACATGAAAATAAAATATGCTTGCCATAAAAAAAAATATAGAATTCGAAATCAAACAAGCCACTCTAAGATTAAAAGGAATTTTATGAAAAAGTTATGTTAAAATAATTTTGTAGAAAAATTTGTCTGAGGATGAATTTCTAAAAAATAATATTGTGTTACCATTCAAAACATTAACATAATGATGATAAACTTACTTTATACATATAAAATTATAAAAAAAACATAACTAAAGAATGGTACATGTAATAGTGAAGCCAATCCATTCAAATTTGATCTGACTTTTGTAGTAATAAGCATTGTGTATATGTTCCGGACCATATGAGTATTTGGACCATACGTGTATGATCATGACCATATGCGTATACTCATATGGTCCGACCATACGCGTATGGTCCGACCGTACGCGTATGGTCGGACCATATGAGTATAATACTCGTTTGGTTATTAACGGGCCGGACCATATGAGTATTTGGACCATATAGGTATATTTATTTTTCCAAATTACATTATAAACGTTTCAATAATACAAGAACTTTATCTAAAAAAAACAGTGATGGTTTAAAACATGACAATTTTTTAATTTTATAATAAAAAAAACTACGTAAAAATTTAATATTGATGCCATAGTTAGTTTTCATCGCTAGTTACATTAGTGCATGTAGGCTTGGATGACATTCACTTCCACACGGTATCATAGCTTTTTTGCATTTGCAAGTTTTGTGCACGATCTTTTGCATTTACACATTTTGTTTACGAGTGAAAAACAAGCCTTTTTTGCAGCTGCGTACAGTGATACCGAGGTCTTTGGCAATTCTGATGTCTACAGTGTTTTTAAGAAGCTCTAGATCTCAAATATCGTAAAATGGTTGACTGCAATACACCATCTTCACAACACAACTTAAATAAACTAATAGTATGCTACTTTTCAGTGACTTCTTATGTAACAGTTCATTAAGAAATTTTTGGAATTTAATTTTTTAGTCGATATATTGCCATTTACTCGTAATAACAAATCGATTACATTTGTATGACCATCGGTAATGACCATCGGTATAAAATGTGTTTACTTTAAATTTGACAATTAAGTAAAATTAACAATGTGAAACTTCTTATTTTTATTTAGCTTATCTTTTTATTATAATATAAGGACAAAATTACCTATATGATAGCGTCTTTTGAATGAACGGTCATACCATATGAAGAGTTTAGAAGTATTAAAAGTAAACTGTAACAGAGTGTTAATTACCCTGACCATATGAGTATATACCCATATGGTCATGACCATACGCGTATGGTCCAAATACTCATATGGTCCGGAACATATATATATAAGTTTCATAACATTTGGATGCAGTACACTTAATTTACAAAAATGAAACCGGAAATTCAGCAAGTTTTCCAAACAATGTCTCTTTAGAGATGCATGAGACCAAAATATTTACAAAAAACGGATCAAACAAATAAATTATGTTAGACCGACTTACATCAGAGTCTACATCTCCTGCAAGAACTTGTATGATGGAAGATCCAATGTCCTGATCTTCTCGTACAGTACCGGTATAAGAATTCTGATTAAATACAGGAACATTGAAGTTTCTCTTTACATTTACAGTTAACACTCCAACATCCTCCAAACGTGGAACACCACCATCTCTAGCTCTTACTCTGATCTAAAAATATATTGATATCTCATTAACCAAAAAGAATGTCATATTTTTCTACCTTCCAATTGAACAAGTACTTTTTTTCTTTTCGTATGCCACAAAAACACAAAACAATAATTTATGTAACTATTTCAACAGAATCAATGAACTCCAAAGATTTTTTCTTTAACGATTACTCAAACATTTTTCTTGGACAATTCAAATTTCTCAAATTGAATAATTTTCCATTTGTTTGCAATTTCTTGAAATAACATGTTTTCCAAAATTAGTTTTTTACATCATTAGAAAATATATTTGACATCACTATAAATGTCGACTGACTAGTGATTACAGTAGTAACTACTTAGACCACTGGGCCACCGAGGCCCCCATTGATAAAAAAATCTTACTTTATAACTTGTTGTTGTCAGTGGAAAAATAGATGTAGCAAGGGAGATCACTCCTGTAGTTGAGTTTATTCTGAAAGTTAATTCGGCACCGTCATCACCAGTGATATCATACTCAATTGTGTTGAAAGGAGCCTGAAGAAAAAAATTCGTCAAGAACATAGAAATCAAATATTCTATTTCAAATATTGACAAATGAAGCTGTATCAAGAATTCACATATTGAAATCACTGTATAAGTTAACCTTGTCATTTTCAATAGAAAAATATTATAAATTCAGGAATTATAATGAGGTTTTTATTAATGCCAATAATGTGACAGTATGATTATTTACAAAATAGCATTCTGATATCTGATATAAATATCTCTAATGAGATTTTCTGTCATTGCAATAACTAATCTCACATTTTTGTTCATTTTTCAAAAATCGCATTAAAAAATGCACACAATGATTTCTGAATTTACAGTAAGACGATGTGGCATGATTGCCAATGTGACAACTCTCAAAAGAGATCACAGACTATTTTTATTTATAAAACAGTTACACTCTCTGGAGTCAGAAGACAGTAATTTGAAAATAGTCTATTGTTAAAAAAAGAAAACAGGTGAAGCTAAGTAAACTTTACCCAATAAGTAAAGGTCTCTATTACACAATTTACTGATTGAGATTACTAGTGAAAATTAGGATTACAACAAAAATAAACTGGATTAAAAGTATGCTAAAACAGAATACAATTCTCAATAAAATCAGAAAAACAAAGGAATACAGTACATAACGTCTTATAATGTCTTGCTCTTGAATAATTGTGCTTTCCAATATTTAATTGACTTGATTTGAATTTGGAATCTTTGAGTTTTTGAATTTTTGAATATTTGATTTTTTGATTTTGTGAATTTTTGAATTTTTGAATATTTGAATATTTGAATATTTGAATATATGAATTTTTGAATATTTGAATATATGAATAATTTTTGAATTTTTGAATATTTGAATATTTGAATATTTGAATATATGAATTTTTGAATATTTGAATATATGAATGAATATATGAATTTTGAATATATGAATATATGAATATATGAATATATGAATATTTGAATATTTGAAATATCTGAATGAATTTTGTATGAATTTTGAATTTTTCAAGTTTTAAATATTTGAATGAATTTTGAATGAATTTTGAATATTTGAATCAATCTTGAATGAATTTTGAATGAATTTTTTAATTAAATTTTTGAATTGAATTGGATTGAATAATTGTATATACTTACAACAGTGTCTGCATCTGATGCTGCCACATCATAAACATCTCCAGTTCTATTGTGGAATATCTCAATGGTATTATCCAAGTTATTTATGATTGGACTATTACGATTTCTGTTTACTGTAATGGCTATCTGAGCAGTGTTACTTCCTGTTAGTGGTGTTGATCCTAAATCGGTGGCTTCAGCATCGAACTAGACAAAAATAATCAATAAATTTAACTGTAGAAGTAGACTAAATTTAACAATCTGGTCTTTTTCACTTTTAGTATCTTGCAGGTATTAATCGGTGCAATTTTTATATAATAATTCTTATCTGAAGGTTATCTGAAAGTTTCAGAAATTTCTATAAAACTTTTTTTTTCTGATTTTCACTCTTCAATAAAGGAAATATTTATACTCACATTATAAGATCCCCTCTTACTGGGGTCATTCATGAGTGACTGTCGTAATCTTACTTCACCAGTCGTATAATCAACTAAAAAGTAATTACTGGCCTCCAAGCTACCACTATCTTTACTCATCAGATATCTGGTTATGTTGTTGGGTGACTGAAATAAACATAAAAAAAAATACTTTTGAACTTTCACTGCTTGTGTTCCTTTTATTTTTTCCAATCGTTTAATAATTGCTTTCTAAATTTAAGTATTTCAAAATTGAATTTCATTCATAATTAACTTTCATAAAAATTATATAAAAATTGCCTAAAAGAGAGAAAATATTTCTGGTTTTAGGTTTTCATCAGTACAGCTACATTGTATATCTACCCATATAAAAGTCCCATAGATTAATTATCTTTTTTTGGATACCAATTTTCGTGGATTTGGTTGGTACAGGTGAACCAAATATTCAAAGAACTGCACATTTTCTATAGTCTTGAATACAGACTTTGGCAAAACCACGAAATCAAATATACACAAAAAATGCATGTTTTCAAACAACCAAATTTGGTACCCATAAAAATAAATGAATCCACAGTAATTTCTACAGGTTTTTTTCTGGTCAATTTTTTACAATATAAAACTTACTCTCATATCATTATCAGTGGCATTTAATTTGACGATAACTTCACCAAGGTCTGTTAATTCGCTAATTGTTTTGGTATAGAATGTTGGAGCGAAGACAGGTCGGAACAAATTTCTATTTATTTTGATGACAACCACAGCAGTACCAGACATTGCTGGGGTACCTCCATCTTTGGCTTGAATTCTCATCTGCAAAAACAAATAAAAATGTCAATTCAAATACTGTAAGTTTAGAAATTATTACAAGGTTTATATCAAAGGGAATAATGTGACTGAGAGAGAATGACAATTATAAATACTCACATTCTGATATCTGATACATTTATCTAAATGCAGATTTTCCTAAATTCACAATAACTAATCTCGTTTTGTTTTAAAAATTTAATTTATTATGCACGAAACTATTTCTTAATTAACAATACTTCAGATTTTTTTAAGTGTAATCTTACTTTCAGTTTAAATATATAATTGAAGAAAATCTAACACTAAATAATAAAATAAACATAAATTATCCAATAACTATAAAAATCTAATGAATTAATTTAATATACATGTATATGTAAGTTTTGTGAGTAGAAAATTTCACCAATTTTGGACATTGTTAAACATTTCTTTAACATTGACAAATGTGTGGCTAAAATATTTTTGATTAAAAACCTGTGAAATCCTACACTAACCGTATATGTGTCTAAGGGAGCTGTTGTTAAATCAGTCTTCACTCTGATTTGAGCCGCATCGTTTTGGCTAGAATCCTTAATCTGACGAAAGTCAAAGTATAACTCTACATTACCATCTCCAATGACGGACAAAGTCAGGTTGCCATATGGTTGCTATATAATGGAAAAGAAAGTTTCAAATTCACAGTATTATGAAATTTACATTTAAATTATATTTTATGAATTCATGATAGTTTCACAAAAACTTGTATTTCTATTTACAAACTAAAGATAAAGTTTGGCTACACAAGAAAAAGTTACTTTGATAGTCTTAACAAATATCATTTTAAGGATTATTCCATTAATTTAATATGGAAGGGTGGAATTGCTATGGAATTCCAACACTTCTCATTTTAATGGTTTTTCTTTTTTAAAATTTCTGAGGGTAAAAAGAAAGTTTCATATTAGAACATAGGTTGTCAATCATACACATTGTGTGTACAGATGGATTTGCAGAAAATTCGCGATAAAAACTGTGTTGTTGTGGGGCATTTAAAAGTCCCTTCCAACTCGAGTTTAATTTAATGTTGAGAAGAAACATACCCCCTACGATTCAATGGAATAGCCCTTTACCTAATACCATTTTTTTTTTATACTCACATCAGTGTCTGCATCATTGAATGTAACTATCTGAACATTTTCTAACAGGGTTGCAGTCTCGGGAACCAGAACATTAAACTCTAGTTGTGTAGGTGCTGGTGCAAATTTATTACGTAATACATTAATATCAATTGTTGCATTCTGGGAGGAAACTTTACTTGGTGTTCCTTCGTCATATGCCTGTACAAACATCTGAAAAATCACAAAATAAAAAGTTAATTTTAGTGTTTATTTTCTAATTTTTCCTATTTTTGTTTCTCTGATTTCTCAATTTCTGAGAATTATCTATGAGAATACACAGACATTTTTGTTTTGCATTTTTAGTTCTGGAGTCGATTTCACAAAGAAACTTCTGACTAAGATTTATCGTAAGTATACTGAATTGTTCATGTTTTTTTTTTTGTGAAACCAATTTCTGTTATTTATATACTATTTATTCATACCAGTATTTTGTTATTTTGAAACAAAGTAGCAAACATCTATAAAACAAGGTTTTAGTAAACAGCATTGCTGAGGGGTGTGTCAATATTATCACATAATCACAATCTTTTTGCCAATATAATCACATAATCATTAATTATTATTTTTAAACAAGATAATCAAATAATCATAAAATATTTTGTCTGCAATCAAATAATCACTACCGTATACGGCCGTGTATTGTCCGCATTTGTGTATAGTCCGCACCCCCTCTTCATCCCCAAATATCGAAGAAAAAGTCTAGTTCGCTTGTATAGTCCGCGGCAACTTTTGACAAGATCGGGTCCGCGAACAATGACCGAAAATGCAGAATTTGCGGTATTTAAAAAAAAAAAAATTTGCCGAGATCGGCAATATAGTAAGTATTGTTGTTGAAAAGATAGATAGTCAGTTAAAACTTATGATAAGTTTTATAATGGTATCTTTCAAGATATGTTTTTAATCTTTGTTAAAGACCGGCAACACAGTAATTATTGCTGTTAAAAGATCGATGATCAATATAAAATTATGATCAGTTTGTAAAAGAAGACTTAAAAGATATGTATTTAATCTATTTTAAACGTTATCAAAAGATTCTGTTTAATTGCTTAATTAAATCGTCTTTCAGACTATCATTCTTTACATATTAATTATTTAAAGTCCCAAACAATGAAAGTAAGAACTGTATTCATGTAATAAATGTTAATTAATTCAATCATGTACATTTTAAAACTGTTGGCTTATCACTTTTGATATCATTGAAAGTGGTAGCTTGCCCAAGCCAATAAACTGTTTAAAATTCTAAAAATAAATATTTGGTATGCTATTAAACAAAAGATGTTCAATGTTTAAAAATTGATTAGAACTCATTAAAATGTTACAACTCTTTAATCTTATCATTTCTTTTATTGATTTAAAGAACTGCCTCAGGTTATTAAATTACATTCATCACTTGTCAAAAGTTGACATGGTTAATTAATTGCTTTACACACAAACCCGTAAACTCATTCATGTAAGACGATACACCTGCACAATGTGACCTTTCACCTGGAAATATAGTTTCGTATACAAAATTCCACTTCTTTCATGTTTACACTTTCAGTATTAATGGTTACGATTTACAATTAAAAAATGTTAGGTCTTGATTTATTTACGTCGATAAGTAAAGAGTTAAACACAAATAGTCGGAATACGAAAATTTTTGCACAATGTGACCTTTCACCTGGAAATATAGTTTCGTATACAAAATTCCACTTCTTTCATGTTTACACTTTCAGTATTAATGGTTACGATTTACAATTAAAAAATGTTAGGTCTTGATTTATTTACGTCGATAAGTAAAGAGTTAAACACAAATAGTCGGAATACGAAAATTTTTGATACTTTAATCACACATTTTCAAAATGGCGGATCGGGGTTTACCTGTACTGTACACACGCGAATAACATTAAACAAAATCGATCTTGGGAAGATTTCACTAGATTTCAACTTGACTATTATGGTTTTACCATTGAAGGGTTCATCTTTCATTGATATTCAGGATTCAGGTACACTGTTAAGATGCAATGACACAAATTTGACCAAAAACGAAACAAAGCGGACATTCGACCAAAGGCTGATTTTTATGCAAATTACTACGTCAACACTGTTAGATTGTTTATTTTATTTAAAAAAAATAACAAAGAGTAGTCAAGAATACAGTTAGATTGTTTATTTTATTTCTAAATACTACAAAGAGTTGTCAAGAATACATTATAACATTGACAACACATGATGTTTCTGTTTACTTGGCCAAACCTCGTTCAACATCGTATCCCAACTCTGGAAAAAAATGTCATGAAATCCTACAGTACTGCATAGTCCGCACCCCTTCCATCAATTTCATTCCCAGGGTAAAAAACCGCGGACTATACACGCCTTTTAACGGTATAACAAGAATGTGTCCACAGTACACGGATGCCCCACTCGCGCTATCATTTTCTATGTTTAGTGGACCGTGAAATTGGAATAAATTCTCTAATTTGGCATTAAAATAAGAATGATGTTATCAAAGGGAACATGTACACTAAGTTTTAAGTTGATTTGACTTCTACTTTATCAAAAACTACCTTGACCAAAAACTTTAACCTGAAATTTGCACTATCATTTTCTATGTTCAGTGAACCGTAAAATTGGGGTCAAAACTCTAATTTGGCATTTAAATTAGAAAGATCATATCATAGGGCACATGTATACTAAGTTTCAAGTTGATTGGACTTCAACTTCATCAAAAACTACCTTGACCAAAAACTTTAACCTGAAGCGGGACAGACGGACACAGACGGACGGACGAACGGAGGCACAGACCAGAAAACATAATGCCCCTCTACTATCGTAGGTGGGGCATAAAAATAGCCAAGTAATCACATAATCAAAAACCCCACGAGGAGACTCATTACCTGGAAATTTTCTTGGGTGTCTAACTGTAGTGACCTCTTCACATACACATCTCCTGTGTCAGCATTTATTCCAAAGTACTGGTTTGTCTTTGTATCAGCAAATGCTCTGTATTTTATTGTCTTGTGAGGAGCCTGCAAAAAATTTAACACAGATTTGACTTTAAAAATTATCAAAATGAAAAATGTTTAAATTATTATAGTTTAAAATTGAGAATGGAAATGGGGAATGTGCCAAAGAGACAACAACCCGACCATAGAAAAAAACAACAGCAGAAGGTCACCAACAGGTCTTCAATGTAGCGAGAAATTCCCGCACCCGGATGGCGTCCTTCAACTGGCCCCTAAACAAATATATACTAGTTCAGTGATAATGAACGCCATACTAATTTCCAAATTGTACACAAGAAACTAAAATTAAAATAATACAAGACTAACAAAGGCCAGAGGCTCCTGACTTGGGACAGGCGCAAAAATGCTGTTTTATTCATTTCTATAATACTTATTTTCACTTAGAAGTCCAGGTTAATTCAATAAAATAATTTTATATCTTTTTTTTTGTGTGGAATTATTGAAGATCAAAATCAATGAACTATATGAAACTCAGTAATTCAAAGGAGAAGATGCATTCTGGGGCCTATTTGCCCTTACAAATTCATTCAAAATAAACATCAAATATTTTGTTATGGATCTTCTGTCATTAAAAGCCTATTTGCAAAAACAATACCTAACAAAGGCAACAAGCTACTTAATAGTAAAAGCAATAAGGACCACACCTCAAATGGCAAAAAAAAATTCATTCAAACCAATTTTGACCTTCATTTTGTCATGAGACACAAAAATGAAGAAATTTGAAAAAAATTTGATCTGGAATACTCAAATTGTTGCATGGAATGGAAGTTCCAATTCCAAATCAATGAAGGGCCATAACTCCTGAACTGCAAAAGTAAAATTCATCAATATTGACTTGATCTCCAATATGTCATTGCATGAATTTTCATATTATCTATATTACCAAGGGGACATAAATCCAGTATAAAAATTATGAAAAAAAGAAAGAGATGGAAGCACATCAACATTTCTTTATTCTATGCTCAACTTGACAGGGTGGTAGGGGCAAAAACCTAAAATTACCTACCTGAGAATCAGCATCAGTTGCAATAACTCTTGTAATGGCTAAACCAAGTTCTTGTGTTTCTGGAATTCTGACGTTTATAATAGTAGGATCCCCTAGGACAGGAGCTTGAAGATTTCTTTCTACTGTTACCGTGACAACAGTTGTGTTACCCATTGGTGGAGATCCATTGTCGTATGCTCTGACCCTCACCTATAAAAAATATATAGTTTGTAAAAACTTATCCATGTTTAAAACTTTACAAATAAATGTATCTGATTTTAATGTAATTTTATTTATTTTTTAATTTTAACTTTTACTTTTTCTGCCCTCATGTAGGTAATAGTATATACTGGTTTAACATATTAAATAAGTTTCACTTACTAAAATAACATTATCAAAATACAGAGTATTACAAGTAAAACAAGGATAAGAAGTGATTAATTTGTGCCTCTAGGAACAGCTAGATACTATCAAACTACCCAACAATAGAACTTCCTTTTATAGAAAATTAAAAGTGTTTCATGCCTGAATCCATAACTCTTTTCCAATTTCATCAGAAAAATAATTAAATAACTTACGTAAAAGATTTCATCATTAATACCAGCAAGAGAAGCTCTAACTTGGATCAATCCTGAGTCTTCATTTATCTTAAAGTATGCAGGTGCCTTATCATCTCCGATAATCTCGTACTTCACCACATTAAAAACTAGGTCAGGATCAACAGCACGGACAGGAATAACATTGGCATTGATACCGGATGTTTCTGGAATGTTCTGTTTATAAGTTGCACTTTCCCACTGTGGGGCATTATTGTTCCTAATAACATTGATTGTAACAGTTCCAGTATTAGAATCTTTTCTTGGCGGTGAACCACCATCTTCAACAATCAAGGTTGCCTGCAAAAACAATTATAATTATTATTTATTTCACTCGTATCAAGTATTCCCAGCCCACAACTATCAAACATTTCTAGCCCATGCCCGTCAATCATTCCAAGCCCACTCCATAAACCCAACCATTGACTAGTAGGAATAACAAAATCCATGAAGTGTACCACTAACTTCAGTATATACATAAAACTTATAATTGTTATTTAAAGTTAGAGAATTTTAATAAAATAATTTTCAAATTTCAAATAATGCTCCTTAAATACAAATATAGTAAGTAGCTTTGAAAACTTGAATTTCAACATTTTACATAAAATATTTTCCTGGTATAAAGTTTTGAATGAATTTCTTACAATATATTGAAGATCATTCTCTTGTAGCAAAGACTTCTTCAATGTTATGATGCCTGAATCTTGGTTGATAGTAAACAAATCTGTTGCTTTTCCTTGTCCAGTCAGAGAGAACACTAACTTATTGAATGGATCCTGAAAACAAAAATGATGACATAGTACACATATATAATATAATAATCACATTTTTCATTGCAAGTGCTTTTTTTTTTAAATGAACAGGTGTCAACTCTGACACAATAAGTCAAGAATAGATTGAGTGATCAAGGAACTTACTCATAATTTCTTCCACTGTTCCTTAAAATGGAAAAATAAAAATAAAATATGCACGAAAGCACTTAAGTTTTTCTTTCTGTATTGAGTAGATGAAAAACTATGAAGAATTTTCACATGCAAACAGGAAATCCATTTCAATTTTTCCTCAAGACTTAAAACACCAAAATGCAAGGTTGACGCCTGTTAAAAGTTTAAACCCGCTGCATTTGTTTGCACCTGTCCTAAGTCAGGAACCTGTTGTTCAATGGTTGTCGTTTGTTGATGTGGTTCACAAGTGTTTCTCATTTCTTATCTTTTATATAGATTAGACCGTTGGTTTTCCTGCTTGATTAGTTTTACATTGGTCTTTTTTGGGGCCCTGTATAGCTTACTGTTTGGTGTGAGCCATGTCTTTGTGTTTAAGGCTGTACTTTGACCTATAATTTAGTTTAAACATATTAATTTATAGTGGATTAGGAAACAAGTTTTACAACTTATATCAATCCCTTTCCACTTTGCGGGTGCCAGTGCTTCCTTGTAGCGGCATGAGCCTACTCCTTTTCGAAATCTACAAGGGTGTCTTTAACGTGCAAGAGATATGGCTCTCTCTTCACACGGGTCAGCCATTTATCATCCCCTACCGATGGACTATCATCGTTTCCTCAAGACCATACTCGCAAATGGTGTCAAGGGAGAGCCGAAAATTGAGTTCCTCAAATTTTCATCCCGAACAGGAATAGAACCAGGAACCTTTGTGATAGTATAATGGTTTACTTTCTACAAATTGTGACTTGGATTGAGATTAGTCTCATTGGCACTCATACCACATTTTCTTATATCTATTAACGAATTAAATGACAAAAAGTTCTATAACTGATGTTACTTACAGTGAGATCATTATCACTAGCCTCTGCATTAAACACAACATAGTTGAAATCAATATCTTCATTAATTTCTACGGTTGTTCTGTAATTAGTTCCAGCTCCTGGTGATGTCATTGTAGGGTCATTCAGGTTACTGTCGACATTTAAAGTCAAAATGGAGTAAATAGATTTCCTCGGGACACCAGAAGTACCAACAGCATCAGTAGCCATGATTGTCAACTAGGAGAGAAAGACAACAATAAAATTTCTATGAATTTATTGCTTTATATATGTTTTTAATTTGTAAGAAAAAAAAAAGAATGTGTAATTTGTTTATTATTTTTCCTTCAGCATGCGGCTGTTTTATTTCACATTTCTTCATTATCATACCCCCTCAAATAAATGCATGAGGTTTACAACAAGTGTTTTCCTTTTTGTATCAATGAGACAATGCCAAAAAGAACCTCACCCACCTAAAAAAAAGATACACAACAAACTATGTGCCTCAAAAGACAAGCATAAAACTATAAAAAAAAAAAAAAAAAAAAAAAAACAGGCTCTGAACACCAATTTCCTTGTGGCTGTTATATAGACATGTACAAAATTTACACAGTTTGGTATTTTCTTATTGATTCAACTTACAATTACAACAATAATTAATATACCTACATCATACTTAGCTTTTGACATACTACTGAGCAGTCTTATTTCCCCAGTGACAGAGTTCATCTGGAATTCATTTGCTGTATCACCTCCAACAATTGCATACTCTATTTGGTTGAATGGAGGCTACAAGTAAGATACAGGTCATATTACAATTAATATTATACCTATAGTAAAATTTCTATCACAGAAGAAACAAAAGTTATTTTTTTGACAACAAAACCATACATAATACATAATATTTGACAAAAAAACCTTACAAAAAGACAATTAAATGAGTAGTAATTCCTACGTTGGGAGCGACAGTTTTATCAAATTACTATATAAGAAAAATCAAATCAATGAATAGTTCCCTACTTCATAGTTTATAACAAAATGACTGTCACAGTTGGACACAGTTTAATATAGAACTCTATTCGCAAGACAAAGAAATAGCTCAAACAACATTTGGAGGGGGCACAATCAATACATTAACTTGGTGAGGATAACACCGTAAATCATACTTAAACAAATTTCACAATTAATATCCACACTGATCTGTGTCCACACTTGTAATTCATTACAACGTATTAAAAAAAAATGAAAAAATAATTTTTACTTTTTGGTTTGATTATTACTTAAATTTTTGCCTCTAATATTAATGTTAAAATATGGGATAAAGAAATTAATAAAAAAAAAAAGAATAATGGGCTGCTTAAAATATGAAAAATACAGAATAGTCTATAAAATAAAGAAAAAATAACAAGAGTGCACACGCTGAAATGTCTCGCCTTCTTTACTAACCATTGATATTATGTTGATAGTCCTAAGTATAAAGCTTAATTATTACAACTGTCACATAAACTTAACATTAACCAAAAAACTAAGAGATAATCAAACAAAGACCAATGAACCATGAAAATGAGGTCAAGGTCAGAAAAACCATGCCAGGCAGACATGTACAGCTAACAATGCTTCCATACAACAAATATAAATGACCTATAACTTATAGTTTAATAACAATAGACCAAAACACAAAAACTTAACACTGAGCAATGAACCGTGAAAATGAGGTCAAGGTCAAATAAAACCTGCGCGACTGACATATAGATCATAAAATATTTCCATACACCAAATATAGTTGACCTTTGGCATATAGTATTTGATAAAAAGACCAAAACTCAAAAACTTAACTTTGACCACTGAACCATGAAAATGAGGTCAAGGTCAGATGACATTTGTCCGCTAGACATGTACACCTTACAATCATTCCATACAACAAATATAGTAGATCCATTGCATAAAGTATGAGAAAAACAGACAAAAACACAAAAACTTAACTATAACCACTGAACCATGAAAATCAGGTCAAGGTCAGATGACACCTGCCAGTTGGACATGTACACCTTACAGTCCTTCCATACACCAAATATCCTAGCCCTATTGCTTATAGTATCTGAGATATGGACTTGACCACCAAAACTTAACCTTGTTCACTGATCCATGAAATGAGGTCAAGGTCAAGTGAAAACTGTCTGACGGGCATGAGGACCTTGCAAGGTACGCACATACCAAATATAGTTATCCTATTACTTATAATAAGAGAGAATTCAACATTACAAAAAATCTTAACTTTTTTTTCAAGTGGTCACTGAACCATGAAAATGAGGTCAAGGACATTGGAAATGTGACTGACGGAAACTTCGTAACATGAGGCATCTATATACAAAGTATGAAGCATCCAGGTCTTCCACCTTCTAAAATATAAAGCTTTTAAGAAGTTAGCTAACGCCGCCGCCGGATCACTATCCCTATGTCGAGCTTTCTGCAACAAAAGTTGCAGGCTCGACAAAAATGGCCTTAAACTTTAACGAATAAAGAAATAAAGGAAACCCATTCAGACCATCACATACGACCTTGACACTTACTGTGCTGTCAGCATCTGTAGCATTTACATCTCTGACCAAGTAATTATTTCCAGAGTTACGAGGCACAGAAATAGTGGCAGGCAAATTCTGGAAAATTGGAGGATTGTTGTTTCTGTTGACTTTGATGGTAACCGTAGCAACCTGTGCTGACTGTAACTGATTTGGTGGTGAGCCTCCGTCTGTAGCTCTCACTGTTAACTAAGGGAAAAAATGAAAAATAATTATTGAGTTACTTTCCAATACTCAAAATGGGCCGTAAATGTTCTATTATAATTCATTACAAATTGGAATATCAATTTTTGGTGTGGTTTCATCAATCTGTTGAAATTTTGTTCACATTTTTTGTACTAAAATCAAGCAATAACAAAATGTTATAATGTGTCCTTTATCAATCCTTAAATAAAATCACAAAAGTGCAGGTTATATCTTTTAAAAGAATTTAGCTATTGTGAAATCATGAGTACCAGCATAATAAATTTAAAATCCCTTTTGTAAGTAATTAGTAAACAGGACACAATGAATTGCACATACATGTAACACTAACCTTTTAATATTGGTTTGTTACATTTGATTGTGTCATTTTTATGGACTTCGAATTCCCCTTTTAAATTTACCGTGGAGTTTGGTATTTTTTATATGCTTTTTTTCTTATCCATTTATGCAATTACAAATCTTTAATTAACTGTAATATTTTTTCTGTCTATGAAGAAATAAAATAAATAATGTGGTGCACACTGAATAACGTGTAGGGGATTATTTTAAAGTTTGCATTTATTATGTTAATTCAAATAGACAGAAAAAATATTACAGTAATTTCTTATAATTTAATTCTAAATTCCATTTTACACTGGAGTAAACCATGAACAAACGTTGATGATGACACGGTCAAATGACAACATAATTTCTATGAGCTGATAAACAAAACAATGTCAGCCAATCAGAAGAAGCGTTACATCTAAAATTAAATTATACTTAAATAAATAACTATCTCCTTTAATATACTTACAGTGTAATCAGCCATATTAGTGTCTTCATACAATGGCTTACTGACTGATACTTCCCCTGTCTGACTGTTAACAGTGAAGTAAGACATTGCACGACTAGTTCCTGTGGCAGTGTATGTCACAGAATTATATGGAGCCTGAAAAAAAATATTGAATCTTTTTTTATTTAAATGCTTGATTTAAATATAACATCCCGTTTAAAACACTTTTCCTCTGATATACATTTATTATTCAGTGTTGTCAAAAATCTTGAGTGATTTAATATATTATGATATTTATTTTCAGTTAAAAGCAATAAATAACATATTTTAAAAGAGAATACAGTTTTCCACATGTATAAAGTTTGACATCAATATCTCAGCAACAAGTTTTCCAGTAATTATTGAAGCTCCAATTATTTACAATTATAACAAATAAACAAGGTTATTTTCATAAAATTTATTGATGCTTTAAATCTGCCATTCATCAGGGTAAGTATGATTTAATTGATTGCTTGCTACATGTCCAATGACAAAACATTTCATCTATATTGCAGGTCAATAACAAAGTTACCTCCGTTTATGGTAAGTTTAAAAGGTGGGTTGTAAAAAAGATTTCAACTGCATTTGGAAAACAGTTGCCAATGAAAAATGAAAAACAAGAATGTGTCCATAGTACATAGTAGCCCCACTCGCATTATCATTTTCCATGTTCAATGGACCGTGATATTGGGTAAAAAATCTAATTTGGCATACAATAGGGAACATGTGTAATAAGTTTCAAGTTGATTGGACTTTAACTTCATCAAAAACTACCTTGACCAAAAACTTTAACCTGAAACTCACACGTTCATTTTCTATGTTCAATGGACCGTGGAATTGGGGTCAAAAGTCTAATTAGGCTTTAAAATTAGAAAGATAATATCATAAGGAACATGTGTACTAAGTTTCAAGTTGATTGGACTTCAGCTTCATCAAAAACAACCTTGACCAAAAACTTTAACCAGAAACTTGCACTTTCATTTTCTATGTTCAGTGGACCGTGAAATTGGGGTCAAAAGTCTAATAAGTTTCAAGTTGATTGGACTTCAGCTTCATCAAAAACTACCTTGACCAAAAACTTTAACCTGAAGAGGGACTAACGAATGGACGAACAGAGGGACGGACGCACAGATCAGAAAACATTATGCCCCTTTACTATCGAAGGTGGGGCATAAAAATTGACTTTTCAATTCACAGGTACCTTAAAGACCCTTCCACATAGTCTGTTCCAGAGTTCTTTTTGACAAAAACTGACCGCAAGTTATACTGAAATGTTCTTGACTTCTAATTTATTTTGCTTGTAACTTTTTTTTCTTAAATAAGCCGTAGGCTTTCTCCGAAGAAGATAATGAAATAAAATGTCCAATATCGAACCCCATCTTGTTATATGAACTTTAATAAAAATCTTACAGAATTATCAGCATCTGTTGCCATGACAGTAACTCCTATTCCAGTTCCAACTTGTTGGTCTTCCCGTATTTCTGCTGTATAAGTCAAGGGAGCGAACTGTGGTGGATTGAGGTTCCTTTGGACTGTCAGAGTAAACACTTCAGTGTCCGATAAAGCAGGGAAACCATTATCAGTGGCTCGTACAAATATCTACAATGAAGTGAAATTAGTTAGAGCTAATTTAGTAAAGTTTATAGAGTAAAACATTGGTTGGCTAGCTTGCTTTGTTTGTATAAACATTTACCCAAGCTTTGTAAAAAAGATTGACATCTTCAAACAACATCTATATAAGCATAGTTAAACCTGTAAGTATTATGTTTAAATTTGATTGGAAGTTATTCCTATTACAATTGTACAATATAAAAACAAAGCAAGCATGCTAACCAAAGTCTTGCTCTACATGCATTTTGAAATTAGCTTTAATTCTACATCACAAGTGTCAGCAAGATGCTAAAGAAAACAAGTTTTCAAGATCAAATGCAAGAAAATGTGTTCAACTTTTTTTCAATTATTTTATCAGACTTTTCTGCCCATAGAAAAACATTGATAGAGCTCCTGTATGTATTCAGTATTCTACATTAAAAGATATAATGCAAGATAATGATTATACTGCTGGATTATTAACAGTTATATACATGTAATCAAGCTTGCTAAAAAGATCACCTCTCTAAATAGAAAACCGAACTCGGTGTATACATTGTGACTTGGATGGAGAGTTGTCTCATTTACACTCATACCACATCTTCTTACTTATATTTAAATATACAACTTATTTTTGTCATTGCGTTGACTCACATAAACCAACCTACCTGGAATGTAGTCTGTGTAGTCCCAGTCAAAGCCTGTCTCAAGGTCACAGCACCAGATGTTGAATCGATAGAAAAGTAAGTAAAAGCTTCTGTTGGTCCGTAGATACTGTATGTTATCTGATTAAATTCAGTCTGTGAAAGATAAATGAGAACAGTATTACATTGATTTTTCCTGAGTTTTTATGCAATAATTATACCAAGACAAGCTGGTGAATTGAATGAGGCATGTTTCAGTGTATTTGAAGTTAAAATCTTTTACGTTATTTTTTTCTTTACTCTTGTACTTGACAAGTTCTGTTTATCTAGTCTACAATAAATTTGATTCATTATCATAGTGGCTACAGGTGAACCACGAAGTCAAATGTTCAATGAATCATAAATTTTCTATAGGCTTTGTACACAGAAATCTACAAAACCATGAAACCAAATATCCACGAAAATGCAAATTTTCCTCAATCCACGATAATTGATACCCACGAAAATATATTAATCTCAATATGCCAAAGACTTACCCTGGTATCTGGGTCAATGGCTAGTACTGTGAAGAGAGCATTATTAGATACTGGTGTTGTCTCACTTATTGGACTCAGATTCTGTGCTTGTATAACGGGAGCTTGGTTCCTGATGACATTCACATTGATAGTAGCTGTATTAGAACTGCTTCTGCTTGGGTCACCAAGGTCATAAGCTTGAACTGATAGCTGTAAAGACAAGTATAAAGTTTGAAATAGAACAATAAAACTCCTTGTGCAAGAAGTATCAATTTTCAATATGCAGTTGATTATAAAAGTTTTATGAAGTATATTCTTAAACTAATACACTAAGTTTGACAAAATTTACAAAGACAATCAAAACTTGAAATTAAAGACATAACATATGATTTTTTTTTACAGATATATGTTTTAGAGGATTATCTGCCAAAAAAAATGTATTAATGGTTGCAAGTATAATGTTCACAAACCAGGAGTGGGTTTCAAAAAAAAAATTACAACTAAATTTGATTGTAAGTACAGTAATTGCTCATGACTTATGATCAATCTTAGTTGTAAGTTTTTATGAGAAACCAACTTTTGGTGCCTTGTTGATCTAGGGTTAACGTCCACCCATTTATTGCAAACTAAACTGGTACCTTATAGACCAAAAGTTACTGACCATCAGTCAACTCATTACTAACCTGGTACCTTGTAGATCAAGGATTATTGACCAACCATATATAGCAAATATCTATATAAAAATATCAACAATCAGTAAACTGAAAACTAAACTGGTACCTTATAGACCAAAAATTACTGATCACCAATTAATTCTATACTAACCTGGTAACTTGTAGATCTGGGGTTACTGGTCACTAGAGAATTCTTGACACTGACAACACCTTGAGGTGTAATCTGGAAATGATCCAAGTTATTCAGCAGACGGTAATTGATTTGATTATTTGGAGGTCCTCTATCTGCATCATTTACACCAAAGTTTGCAGGATTAAGATTTATCGCTACACCAGTTTGCTGGGTTTCGAGAATTGTGGCTGTATGAGAGGTTATGAAGAAAGATGGTGTTTGGAGATTTCGTAGAATTTTAATTGTTACATAAGCATTGGCTGTTCTTGATCCATCTGATGCTTGTACGATAAACTGAAAAAAAATTATGAACAAATTAAAATTATTATAGAATAACTCATCCAAGAATCTAAATGTAAAGAAAATATTCAACGAGTTACTATTAAAACAACACATTAATTCAAAAATTTATCGACTCTAGTCTATAAATTTTATATTTAACCTCAAAGATAAAGCAAGTGTTCTACACACGAGAAAATTCAACCAAAACAAATTTCCTTTATCAAAATTAATATCCAAACAAATAACCAATTCTGTAGTACACAAGTTCCAAGTTATTATAAATTATCATTACAGATCCACATTTCTATCAATAAATAAACTTTTAATTCAATAATTATTGTGTGCATTTATCATTGTAATTTTGTCATTTTAGATTGAAATGCGATTTTAATTTTGCTATTTTGAGAAAAATCCTGTTTCATTCATCTAAATAAATTAAAATGCAATTCTAATATGATGTTCTTCTTAAGCTTTGGGTACAAAGCCATGTTCTAATTCAAATAGAACATAAGCTGCACGTGATTGACGTCACAATTGCAATTGCAATGTCAGATGAATTTTGAACAACGCCAGAGATCAAAATGGACATTTTTGTTGGTGTTGCTCGCTAGGAAATTAAATAAAAACATTCTAAAAGTAAGTTTAAATGTTTCTGTTCTTTTTTTATTGATAAACTGCTGATTTTCTATAACTTATTTGGGTCATGAAATCAAAATGGCTACATTCCGAGCGTCTAATATAGGTCCGCTTCGAAGTGAAAAAGTTCAAATATTCCTATTAGAATCGAAATAATTCTATCCTGCCATGCTCTATGTTTGCACCTGTCCTAAGTCAGGAATCTGATGTACAGTAGTTGTCGTTTGTTTATGTAATATATACGTGTTTCTCGTTTCTCGTTTTGTTTATATAGATTAGACCGTTGGTTTTCCCGTTTGAATGGTTTTACACTAGTAATTTTGGGGCCCTTTATAGCTTGTTGTTCGGTGTGAGCCAAGGCTCTGTGTTGAAGGCCGTACTTTAACCTATAATGGTTTACTTTTTAAATTGTTATTTGTATGGAGAGTTGTCTCATTGGCACTCACACCACATCTTCCTATATCTATCTATGCTCATTTTAACATGGGTAGGCATTATATTTGTAAACATTTAATACCTCGCTAACGCTCGGTATTAAGATATTAACAAATATAATGCCTACCCATGTTAAAATGAGCATAGAGCATGGCAGGATAGAATTATTTCTTAATTTTAAATTATTGCGATTATAACCCTGTTGCATTTTCCCAATAAAAAAACATCCAAATAATTTCTGAATTTACAGTAGTCTACAGTGTACATACATTGTAAAAGATAGAATTACTGCTGGCAAGGCCTGCTTTGACATTGATTCTACCAGTGTTTGGTACAATACTGAAGTATGTGTCCACACCATGATCACTGCTAGCTGCTATTGAGTAAGTTATCGTTCTGAAAGATGCCTGAAAATGAAAACAATAATGTATTAGTACATTGTAATACAACAACTTCATGGCTTAATTTAACTATATTGAAAGGTTGATGATTTTGTACTAAACATCTTTTAAAACATAAACAGCTTTAAATTTATTAACTTTAAATTTTTTTTAGAAAAGTACAGCTTTACACAAAAAAATTGAGAATATAATTTAATATTAAGAGATTTTTTGCAAAAAAAAATCATCACTGGTAGTCCTTTTATTTATATATGAATTTTGAAAGCTTATTAATATGACAAGTTTTCCAGAAAATTATACAAAATATTCATTCAAAATATAAATACTTCCTTTTACAGTTATTTGACTCTTTGAGAGTTGGATTTGATCATTAACCCTAAAACATTCTTTGCATAAACATGTTTTTCAAATGCAAGTTTTTAATTATTTAGATGAATATCTAAGGTTTCTTAATTTTATTCTAATGCTAAAATCAAACCCATGCCTAAATAAATTCCCATTCTTTAACAAAACCTTACATTTTCCCTTAGTTTATAAAACAATGTCCTCATTTTATAACAAAAAATTCAATAATACCTCAGTATCTGCATCGTTTGCTTGTACAGTCAACACTTCTTGGCCAATATTCAATTCCTCGCTAATCTCTTTGTAATATGTCTGGTTGAAGAAAAGTGGTGCCGCTTGGTTTCTCTTAACATTGACGGTGACAACAAAATTTTGTGGAGGTGAGCCATTACCACCATCTGCCACTGCAACTGTTATCTGTAAAACAAATAATATTTTTTTCAATTCATCAACCACAATTAAATAAAACAGCCAAACCAAAACCCCACAGCAAGATTTAGTTAAGGTGGTACCTAACACTACAGGGAGATAACTCTGTAAAATCAGCTTAACGTTTTAATTACATTGTATTGTTAAGGAAATATTAAGCAGGAAATATTAAGCTTCTCAATGATCGAAATTAGTATTTGTCAAACTGCTATATATCCAACCAAATTTTTCCGAGAAAGTGATTGGTTCCAGCTTTACTCTATTAACCAACAGAACAAATAGAGAAAACACAACCCTTATATTCCTAGATGGGTACTTTTATTTAACTCTTGTATTTCCTGACTTGGTACATGCATTTAACCCTCATATTCCTGACTTGGTAGAATTATTGAACCCTCATATTCCTGACTTGGTAGAATTATTGAACCCTCATATTCCTGACTTGGTAGAATTATTGAACCCTCATATTCCTGACTTGGTAGAATTATTGAACCCTCATATTCCTGACTTGGTACAGGTATTTTCCACAAAAAAAACATAAAAAAAACCCCAAATCACTTCTTACCATTTATCATTTATATAAACTTACCGAGAAAGTATTGATGTTCTGGTTATCAGCAGGAGACCTGATCAACTGTAAATCAAACTCCTGGTTCCCACCCTGCTTCACTCCTCTGAAATAGCTCTGAGCTGTACTGTCACCAACTATTGTGTAAGTTAGCGTATTGTAAGGAGCCTGCGTATCTGCATCTGTTGCACGAATTCTAACCACAGATTCAAGAAGAGGCTTTGTTTCTAAGATTTCTACAGTAACAGCAGCTTGGTTATTTTGCAATACCCAGACTGGATCATGTAAATTACGTGTAACATTAACTGTCACGGTACCAGTAGCACTTAAACCAGGTGGGTCTGTTGCTATGACAGTCAACTGGAAAAAAATATTATATTTTATTTAGCCGAATTTAATTTAAAAAGAAACAAATTTTTTGAACATATATAACATTCATAATTTTAATCATTTCTTTTAAAACAGGCCAAAATACTTTTTTCTTGAAACAAATCTTACAGATTTTCTAAATATTTTATCTTAATTTTTTTTTATCTGAAACTATTGTGTTTAATTTGAACCTCTTTTCACACTATAAATAACCATATGTCTAATGCTTAACAGAAAGTTTTTCTTGAAACAGTATTATATTGAGTGTTATCATAGTTGTATCACTATGTATATATCTAAACCTCTTTTATAACAATTTTAATATACTGTTAGAGCTAATTTCCTAATGCTTGTAGAGGAAGACTTGGTTTGTATAAACGCTTGCTAAAGTATTGTAATCAAAATTGACATCATTCTGCAAACAATAGATAGGCTTAGTTAAACCTGTATATATCATATTTAAATTTGATTGGACATCATTCCAAATACTATTGTACAATATACAAAGTTAGTAACCTAACAAAAGTCTTAATCTACATGCATTAGGAAATTAGCTGTAACAAAATTTTCCATGAACAAACTGATACTCACAATATAGGATGTGGAGTCATCACTTAATAAGCTAGTCTGTAGCCTAAGCACACCTCCACTTTGTATTTGGAAAAGATTCGGTACACGATTGTCTGGTATTAAAGAGTAGGTCAAGGTGTTAAACTCAGTCTGAAAAAAAATAATTAATAATTCATAAATTGACATACTGTTAATTAACAAATTCTTCTAGAACGATTTATTTTCGTGACTTTCATGAGTAGAAATAGAACATGAATATTAATTGCTGTGAAAATTTAAAACTTAAATCTTTCCTTATCTAACTACAAAGTGTTTTTGAAAATCAGAACATTAAATTGCTGCAAAGTTGGCTAGAAAAGTTAAGTGTGAAATAAAGTACAGACAAAATAAGTGGGTTTACTGTGATTACATAGTTCATATAGGAACAAGTATATCTAATACAATCATGGAGTCTGTAATAATACAAAATCCATTTGAATGAATATTAATAAAAAATCTCAATTTAAGACAGTGCCAATGGCAAATTTGCAAATAATATTTAATAAAAGTATTATACTATATTTCAGCATTAAATAGATATGATGTCCAATTTTCACTGGATAAATTGAGACAACAGAATTTTACTAGGTGCTAATGAAAAAAAACTCCAACCCCTTCCAAAAGAGAAATAAACCATATCTACTATCAAGACAAGATAAAAGTTGTAAACTGCCTTAATTTTAAAATCCTTTTTTGCCATAAAAAACCCTGATTGGTATATTTCATTGACTAACTTTATGTAACACCATCGAAGTCTGAATTAGTAAATATGTATAACAAGAAGTGGTCTTAAAAAAGGTTTAACAAAGAGCTCTAATAAAATTTCTCACCCTTGTATCACTGTCAGTAGCCACAAATGTACCAATTGTACCCGTAGGTTGGTTACTATTTATGTTAATCGTTGTAAAAGTTGGTGAGAAGGATGGTGCTGTATTTCTGATGACGTTTACAGTAATCGTCGTTGATGCACTATTTGGGGAAGCTCCGCCATCTAAAGCTGATACGGTAACCTGGTAAAAAAAGAAAGAATTATTACTCTAGATTCAGAAATTATTTATTATTGCAATTTCATCATTTCAGACTAACATGTGATTTTATGTTTTTTGCGATATACAGATAAATGCTGTTTAATTCATATAAATTTTTTAAAATGCATGATTAAATTATTGAGATTGTAAACCTGTCACATTTTTCACATTAATAAAAACATCACAATTTCAGAATTATTTTGAAAATAAAAGCGTTGCATACTAAAATTTTGTGCAAGATCAACACTTTTAAAATCATTAAAAAATTACTTTTTATGCAACAACCTTGAAATTAAAGAGTTATATCAAGCTTTTCCTTAATTTTTTCTATGCATGGCTTTAAAAATGTCACGGAAAGCATATGCAATCATAGCTGTTGTATTTTATAGTGAAATACACTTTCATATTGGAGTGCCTCATGACTGTTAATAGCCAATCAAAGAAACAGATTTTAATGTAATTATTATTAGTCAAAGTGATATAATAAGATACTCACTGTGTATTGGGTTGCTGAATCACCAGTCAACGCTTGACTGATCACAAGTCTAGCTGGACTCTTTGGATCAATATAAAACAAGTTAGTACCACTGTTTGGAACAACACTGGCAATGCTTATGGTAACATCACTGTTAGCAGAACCCTAAAACAGAAAGCAATTTATTCAAGTATGATAATTATGATCTTTTTACTTCATTGCATAATCTATAAAATTAATTCTAGAGGACTAAACGAACCAAGAAAAGTCAAGAACTTGTACCTTAATTTTCTATTTTTACAATCAACAAAAAAAGGGAAATAGAACCAGACACAATTTTGAACAACAAACATTTTTATACTACTGACAGGAATATCACCAATTGTAGCAGTAATTGTAGTCATGAGTAACTACAGACCCATAGATTCAAAGGAGAGAAACTTTACAACCCCTTTCCCCTGAGTAAGAAAAACAAGAATGTGTACATAGTACACGGATGCCCAGTCCACAATATCATTTTCTATGTTCAGTGGACCGTGAAATAGGGGTGAAAACTCTAATTTGGCTTAAAAAACAAGTGAAACTGCGAGCTACTGCTCACTGATGATACCCCCGCCGCAAGTGGATAATATTAATAGTGTACAAATATGCAAGTGTTCGGTAAACAGGAAGTTGTCGAGTGATGAATCTGAAAACGCATCACACGGTATAGCTGACTTATAAAAATCCTGAAACCAAATTTCAGAAATCCTTGTATTGTAGTTCCTGAGAAAAATGTGACGAAAATTTTTAACTTGGTTATCATGTGTAGAATCATACAAGTGTTCGGTAAACAGGAAGTAGTCGAGTGATGAATCTGAAAACGCATCACACGGTATAGCTGACTTATATAAATCCTGAAACCAAATTTCAGAAATCCTTGTATTGTAGTTCCTGAGAAAAATGTGACGAAAATTTTCAACTTGGCTATCATGTGTAAAATCATACAAGTGTTCGGTAAACAGGAAGTTGTCGAGTGATGAATCTGAAAACGCATCACACGGTATAGCTGACTTATATAAATCCTGAAACCAAATTTCAGAAATCCTTGTATTGTAGTTCCTGAGAAAAATGTAACGAAAATTTTCAACTTGGCTATCATGTGTAAAATCAGACAAGTGTTCGGTAAACAGGAAGTTGTCAAGTGATGAATCTGAAAACGCATCACACGGTGTGGCTGACATATATAAATGTTGATACCAAATTACAGAAAGGGTGGATGTGTAGTTCCTGAGAAAAATGTGACGAAAGTTTCATGGGACGGACTGACTGACGGACTGACTGACGGACTGACTGACGGACTGATGGACGGACGGACTGACAGACAGAGGTAAAACAGTATACCCCCCCTTTTTTAAAGCGGGGGTATAATTAGAAAGATCATATCATAGGTCACATGTGTACTAAGTTTCAAGTTCATTGCACTTCAACTTGAACGATCATTGCAATTAAATAGGGACACATAGTTGAAACCCCATTTTTTTAAAATGGCCCCTTAATGGAGCATAAAAAGAAGATGTAGTGGTACTTACTCTGCCTGGCAAATGAGAGAGTACTACAAAAGAGAACTACTTACTGGAGGATCCCCATCTGTTGCAGTAATCCTGACCAACTCACTACCAACTCCTGCTGTTTCAAGTACTGTCACACTGCCAGATGGTGTAATAGCTATTACTGGTGTGAAATCATTCTGGTCCTGTTAAAAGAAACATTTTTATCATTATAAGTTAAGAACACCAATATATAAATACAAAATTTTTCATTATTAATTAAGTATACCAATCAAAATACAATTTTTTTTATCATGTTTATTATAAATTAAGTATACCAAATAAAAATACAAAATTTTTCATAACAAGTTTAAAAAGTACACCAATATATAAATATAATTTTTTTTTCAATAATCTTCAAAAACAGGAAATAAAATCTAGGCCAAAATTCTATTTCGGACATGCACTAACTAATTGACTTGATAAGGAACATATGTAATATGGGGACGGAGTCCCCAATAACAGTAGAAAATTCAATAAAAAAAAATACAGGATAATTTCCCAATTTTTTTTTGTCGTGTATTGAAATCCCAGACCTACGCAGAAATGTACAATGTACTTCCTTTTTCCGGTCTCGTTTGTATGAAACTTTGAGTAAAATATATATTTATCAGTCTAGTATAAAATAGGAAGGAACGCGCAATACCAATTTCATTTTTAATAATTCCTTGATATGAAAAAACGTTACCTGATGATAGCGTTTCTTTGTTTACATTACATATGACGTCATAATTTAAATAACGTCACAACTAAATCCCTAACAACAGAACCAAAATCGGAAACGTTACGGTATTTCCGTTTCTTTTTTTTTAAACAAATATTTAACTTCGTCCCCATTTACAGGTAATGCCTGCCTCATATTAAGTTTTAATATGATGTGTCTAAAAACTACCTTAGATTTTAACCTATCACATTCCATTTTTTAGTGAACCTTGAAATTTGGGTCAAACCCTAATTTGGCATATATACTAAACAGTTCACTTCATAAGACCATGTGTATTAAATAAGTTTGAAGTTGATGTGAAGAAAAAAATCACCAATATATAAATATAATTTTTTTTCAATAAACTTAAAAAACAGGTATAAAATCTAGGCCAAAATTCTATTTTGGACATGCACTAACTAATTGACTTGATAAGGAACATATGTAATAAGTTTAAATATGATGTGTCTAAAAACTACCTTAGATTTTAACCTATCACATTCCACTTTCAGTGAACCTTGAAATTTGGGTCAAACCCTAATTTGGCATATATACTAAACAGCTGACTTCATAAGACCATGTGTTTTAAATAAGTTTGAAGTTGATGTGAAGAAAAATCCAAAAGCAAAACTTTAATCTACCTTAAACATGAAACTGGTTCTAAAGACTGAAGGTCTTTTCCAAAGACATAAAGTGTCAGAACTTTTATAGCAGATTGCATTGAGAATGAAGGTACAGGTAACATCTGACACTCAATGTGATCGGCTGTAAGAAATATAAAACTTACAACAACATCAACTGTGACTGTGGCAGTTGATGATAGTCCACCTCCTTCACCTTGCTGTGTAGTAACAGTGAAAATGTACCGAGGGGTAGTCTCAAAGTCTAATGCTGCATTGGTAGTAATTCTACCATCATTGGCCTGAATACTGAATGGGGCGAAATTTCCACTTAGAAATTTGTAAGTGATAGAATCTTGTGTGTCAGGATCCATGGCCTGTAAAAATAAACAAAACACAGAATAAATCAAGATCTACTGTCAATCTCTTGCATTACATTTCTACAAATTCAATATCAAGATATGTATTCTTTCATTAAAACACTTCTGTTTAACATTTCACTTTAATAATTACAATACAGAGTCAGTTATCAAATGTTTAATGTTTCCTTTAAATAATCATTTTTGCAGCTGTGATACTTTATGGGAGCTTGTTTTTCATTCTGTAGTCACTTGAACTGTTGTATGACTGTTATTGACTGTTTCTTTAACTTTCGTATGACTGTTATTGACTGTTTCTTTAACTTTTGTATGACTGTTTTTGACTGTTTCTTTAACTATTATATGACTGTTATTGACTGTTTCTTGAACTATTGTATGACTGTTATTTGAACTATTGTATGAATCTTATTGACTGTTACTTAAACTATTGAATGGCTGTTATTGACTATTCCTCTCTGACCAATACTCCTGAGAAAACCTTTTTCACTATCAAAACCAAACTATAACAAGTTTATGCATTGTGTATACTTACATCACTTGAATATACAGATTAAATTCTTGTATAATTTCTGTTTTTTTTCTACTAATTTAACAAAGAATAAATTCTTGTTTGATTTTGCCATTTGATAACTTTCCATTTTGAATTTCCCTTGTGGTTCGGTACTTTTATGATTTTACTTTTTTTCTTCTTTATGGTTATATTTAAATATAACTTGGGTAAATATTAAATCATAACTAGTGAGCTCTAACTTACTGTAACTTGGACAACTAGTGAATTGACAGGAGCTGTTTCAAGGATAGTAGCTTCATAGTTCTCATTAGTAAACCTTGGAATCTCATCTTGAAGGTCGTTGACATTAATTCTTACAGTGGTTGTACCAATACGGGGATTAGCACCCTGATCTGTTGCCTGGACAACAATTTCATGGAATTGTTTAGCTTCATAATCCAAAACAGCTACTGTTGTTATTTGTCCACTGTTTGCATTGATGGTAAATCTAGGAAATTTAAAAAAAACAAAATCATGGCATATTAATAGAATGATCACAACAGTATATTTTCCATGTTAGTTTAAACAGTATTTATTAATGCAAAGTTATAACAATGAAGTGGTCAAATGTTACATGAAATTCAAATATGGGATTCAGAAAAAAGTTTGGTAAAACTTTTATAAATTTGTCTCCCGAATAAATGACATATATTTAACAGACAATATGATGTGTAACATTATTTCCCATTTTTAATTGATATATATTAAATATTTAAAAATGTTTTACAGAAAAGTGAGACGAGAGAGAAAAAAACCTTGAGACATGAGAAATGTGAGCTTTTTTTGTGTCATTAAAATTCAGTTTGTTGGTTTTCTAATTTGTCATATTTGGGCCTTTTATTGCCAAATATACAGTTTTGTCTAAGGCTGTGCAGAGACCAATATTTGCTTACATCCAGGTCATTTTAGTTGATTGTTGTCTCATTGGCAATCATACCATATTACCGAATTTTCATACAAGAGTAATCCAACTGTACTGAAGTCCTTTTTTCTTGCATTTGATCAGATATAATTTGACTTTAGTACGGGCAACTTAAAATTGACAAACCATTTAAATCAGAATAAGAAATGTAATTAAGTCAAATATACCATTAAAAAGGTTAGTTAATGTTAGTTTAAACAGATATAAGAAACCGCATAATTTTTCCTAAATTTTATTTTTAATTATAATATAAAAATAGATGTTTTTGATCTTGGTAAAAGCTAAAAACAAAGATGTAGCAAATAACATAAACTGAAAGAATTTTTAAATGCCAAAAACTATTTCTAAAAGAATAAATTTATTAATTGGTTGTTAGCGTTGTAACTATCCTAGTCAATTAAGATTGGAGTTGAGTGCACTGCACGAGCGGGGTTCAAACTCACAACCTCAGTGTTGACTGGCTGTTTATACAGTAGTAAAACTACTAAGACCACTTGGCCACTGAGGCCTCCTAAAATAATAAATGGCATGAAATTGTACGTTTAAAAAGCAAAACAGTTAATTTGCTAATAGTTACGAAATACTCTAGTTCACACGAAACAAGTTTAAACACATGAACTAAAATCAATATTACTATTTTCTGTTAAAACAAATAGCTATGTTAGTTCTAACACAATACTTACATACTGAATAAAAACAGAAGAATAAAATATCAATATTTCTTAATATCTTATACAGTACTAAAAACTAATTCATTATAAAGGTATTATATGGGAAAACATGCCCAATTTTTGAAAGTAAGTTGATGTTCCAAAAACATGCGAAATATACCTATGAAATTTTTTTACATACACACTGTACTTTAATTACAAGGTAAATGTTATTACTTATATTATTTGATTACTTTTTACTGAAATTTTCCATGACATTCAGTGACTTATGACAGGGATAATAGGACTTATGCTGTAATTTGACTTAATGGTTAAACTGATGTGCAGTAAAGTAATTAAGAACAAGAATGTGTCCATAGTACACAGATTTCCCATCCACACTATCATTTTCTATGTTCTGTGGACCTCAAAATGGGGTAACAACTCTAATTTGGCATTAATATTAGAAAAATCATATCATAGGTAACATGATTACTAAGTTTCAATTTGATTGGACTTAAACTTTATCAAGCAACTACCTCAACCAAAAACTTTAACCTGAAGAGGGACAGACGGACGGACCACCGAACGGACACGCAGACCAGAAAACATAATGCCCATAAATGGGGTATATGAAATGAAAATACTATCTTTATATGGAATATGCATTGTGGAAATATTTTCAATTGGCTCTGAATGTGTTTTTCTTATAACCATAATTTGAACAAAAATTTTCACAAACCATAAAATTGATATCCACAATAAAAAGTACTTCCACATTATGGCAAATATGTAAATATACAATCTTATACTATCCATCTAAAATCTGTGTTGTACATAGAAGTTAGTTTCTACTTACAAGTTAGCTGAATTGGTATTAGAATTAGGTGCTATAGAATACTGGATCTGTCCATTTGGACCAGCATCACTATCATTAGCCTGAAATAGACAGGGAACCAGATAATATAGCCAGTCAAGGTCGTTAAAAACTTCCATTAGTTGTTGAACCAGATAACCATATATAGTATCATTAACAGTACCAGATGGCCATTTTGAAAAACAAAAGTCTCTTCAATAAATGTATGAAACTACAATAGGCGGGCACATTTGCCCTGTTAATCAGATCAAATTACCTGTTTTTGTACTATCAAACTTTCGGGAACCAGTTCGCTCAAATATGCAATCAAAGAAAGGTATGTTGAATATTTCAGCACAAGTCAGGATAAGGTATAGTTTTGACATGAAATTATTTTGCCACTTTTTTTCAACTTATGACAAAGTAGCCATTAATGTTTAAAATTGCAGAATTTAACATAGAAAGCAATGGTGCTATGACTTAGTGGTTTTATTTCTTAAGTCAAGAAGTTAATTAAATGCATACTCACTTTAACTATTCCAACATTAGCAGGTGGTTGTAGACCCTCATTTACATCAAAAGTATATATACTATTATCGAAGACTGGTGTTATATCATTAACGTCTGTTATAGTGATCTGTAGTGTTGCTGTGGCACTCTAAAAATCATCAAAAATAGTTCACTTTATGAATTTATTTTTATTATTCACATCCTATTTGCAAGTTTTTATTTTTGCAATTTCAATTAATTTGAAGCATTCTGTTACTGATATAATTTTTTCAATTTTCAAGGGTGCTATTCTTTTTTTCTTTTTTGCTTTCGTTATTCACATATATACAAGCTGGAAAATATGACCTATCCCAGTGGCACGTCTTATCACCTTGTATATAGGAGGTGCTCCACTTCCCCCTATAATAACTATCATGGTGTTATTGGTTTTTTTTTTACAATTTTATCATTCATGACTAAATTTTTTCTAGATTTCTAAAATATTTCTTGTATTTACATACCAATGGTGTGTTATCTGTCACTTGTAGGCCTATACTGTAAGAGGGAGTTGATTCACGGTTCAAAGCCTTTGCTGTCGAAATTTCACCACTAAAAAAGAATAATCGTTCAATAATATCATGTACAGTGAATGATGTCAAACAAACCGATCTCAAACCAACTTTTATGACGTAAAAAGAGAGGAAATAAAAATATTGAACAAGGGACTCCAAAGAGCCTGAGTCATTCAGTTATATGTATCTATGGAGCTTCAGGGGTAACTGCTAGCTTTGAAAACATGTTTTGGTGAAGTCAAAACAAAATAAAACTATAGACTGTCAATAAAGCCATTCTTTGTCATTTAGTCATGGGAAATAAATAAAAAGAATGTATCTATTAAGTAAGATAATCGACTCATTACACTGAATCTACACATCAAAATGCCTCTAGTTCCTATGATTTACTAGAAAACTTGGAAAACAAGGCAAAATATCTGATTTTTCTAGTGTTATAACTGTTAATTTAAAAACATACAATCTTCTAGACAGACTAGTGTCTGTTAATTGACCGAATTTACAAAAGTGTTTTTCTTAAAAATTAACATATTCATACAAAAATTACTTTTATGAAAACTCACTTGTTTGGATTAATAGAAAAGTCTCCATTATTATTGCCTGATGTTATAGCATATATAAGAGCAGAGCCTTCTGGGTCAGTTGCCTAAAATGTAAAGTATATAAAAGTTATAAAAGTTTTTACAGCTATTTTTCTAATGCATGTACAGTAAGACTTGCTTGCTTTGTTTGTATATTGTACATTTGAAATTGGGATGACGTCCAATCAAATTTAAATATAATATATACATGTTAAATTATGCCTATATATATTATTTGAAGATGTCAATGTTATTCACAAAGCTTGAATTAACTTTTTACAAACAGAGCAAGCAAGCCTACCAAAGTTTTACTCTACAAGCATTAGGAAGTAAGCTGTAACACAAATTATTCAGTCTTTATATGTCTTTAAAATTCTTAGCTTTACAATGGTTACATTGAACGTCTGAATGCATCATCAATGAGTCACTTTCAATTAGCTAGAGATTTTCCGTATATCAACTGCAGACTGCTGAATGTACACCTATCCCACCCAGGGATTTGTGAAAAAAAAATTGTGTGTTAGGACTACATGCATTGGCAAGTAGGAGATATCTATTACGGGGAGGAACTGAATGATTCATGTTTATAAGTTTTCCATCATATGAACTAAAAAATATATGACAATGGTTACTGATATCAATTTATTTTCAGGGTATTCAAGTAAAAGAGAAATAATTTTAAGCAGAAGTTGAAAATTTAGATTTTTTGTTTTTGTTCTTATCTAGGATAAAGGTATGAAATACCAGCAGGTTAAACAATAATTAGGAATCAAATTACTGTGGCATCAATCTACAACTTTAAAAACATTACGTTCCATGGAATTATTCTTAAGACTTACATCCACTTTAAATATTGAAGTTCCAACTGGTGTTCCCTCACTAATTGACAATGAGTAAACAGAGGCAGGAATTACAGGTGGTCTGGTACCAGTTCCAGTAATTTCAACACTGACGGGAACAGTTGATATTCTGTAAAATAGTCAGGGTTATCAAGCAATATTATCAATACTGTTATTTCATTATTATTCGTTGAATACCAATTTTTCATGGATTTAATGGCTACAAATAAACCAGGAATTCAAGTTCAATAGGCTTGAATGCAGACCACGATAATGTAAAACCACGAAAAATACAAAGTTTCTTAAATCCACGTAAATGTGTACCCATGAAAATAAATTAATCCACAGTAGTTTGAAGTTATATCATGTTTTAGAGAACAATATAAATTTACATAATTGAATAAATTAAAATTTGAAATATTTGAAATTTAAAATTCATTTTTATTCACCTTCTGTTACTGGGTTCTAGGGCGGAATCTTCCGCTTTGACTATGATAACGTAGTTCTCTCCTTCTTTAACACTTCCGTTTACAGTAATGAAAGCTGTCTGAGTTGCAGTAGATCCTGAATTTTTTGTAATGTAAAATTTATTCATTCCTCCATTGGTAACACTTTCAATAGAAAATTTGATATCACCATTAACAGTGCTGTCAGCATCAGTGGCAGAAACCTGAAACAGATAAGTTAACAAAATTAAAGTACTTCCTTGTCTTACTTTTATTGTAGGGTCTCAGTGGTCTGTAAATTCATAACCAAAAGCTGGCAAATTTATTTTTTATTTTTGGTGTTTTTAAGGCCACTTTTAAGCACAGCATTTAGGCTATTTTGTGGCAGCCAGTTTTTATTGGTGGAGGAAGCTGGAGTGCCATAAATGATTGATTTTAGGTTGCTTAACGTCCAATGGCAAATATTTCATGCATGTTCAGGATGATTCTTCTTATACAGAATTCCATGATATTACCATATCATGTATGATTGTTGTTTTTTTATTAGCAACAGGAAAGATGACCCATTCTATGACTATTCCAATAGAAATATTTACCGTTACAAGAAGCTTAGGGCTGTTGGCATAGTCCTGTTCAGCTGTAGTTATAGCGTAACTTGGTGATGTAAATGTAGGTGTATTGTCATTCAAATCTCTCACGATCACATTAACATTTGTTGCACCATTCCTTGGACTTGCTGTTCCAACTTCTGTTGCTCGGACCTAAACAAAAAAAGGTGGAAATGTGAAATATCATCTGTGTATTAACATTAACAGTTTGAAGTGTGGTGTGAATTTTTGCTCCCAATTGAAGGTATTACATTGACTTTAAGATGATAAAACAACAATAAACACTCTTCTCCTATGCTTTAAACTATTTGAAATACATGTAAAGATTTTGTGTCATGAATCAATATACAATCTCTCTTCTTATCAATAGGTATTATCTTTACACACTTTGTAGCTACTGTATATTCAGTAAAATTCAGTTTATAACATCAATAACTTCTTTCCAAAAATTATTAGGCCGTTAGTTTTTTCGTTTGAATTGTTTTACATTGTCATTTCAGGGCCTTTATAGCTGACTATGCGGTGTGGGCTCTTGCTCATTGTTGAAAGCCGTACGGTGACCTATAGTTGTTAATTTCTGTGTCATTTCGGTCTCTTGTGGAGAGTTGTCTCATTGGCAATCATACCACATCTTCTTTTTTTATATTTGTTTTATTTCACATTATTAATACTTACAGAAAATCTAACGTTTTGAGTATTCTCAAAATTCAGATTATTGATATTCAGTTTAATATATCCTTCAGGGTATGGGGTTACTATAAAATCTGTTGTTCCCTCAACAGTTAATGTATACTGTCCTTGTTCTCCAGGTGCCTGTAAAAAAATCAAAGAACTAACTGTTAAATTCATTGGAGATCTTTAAGATGTTCTTTTTCTGTAGGTCTACATACATAAATTCCTTCATAATTCAGCCAAAGTCAACTGGTATGAGCTTTGCTCATTGTTGAAGGTCATACAGTGACCTATAGTGGATAATTTCTGTGTCATTTAGAGAAGTGGATTTCATTACTAATTTCCCTGAAAATGATAGCCAAATTTCAAATTCCTATGAAAATAATGTGTCAATCTTCACATCACAATATAACAATTCCAAATTCATGACTAAACTATCTGACGGTACCCAAATTGCACCTATTTTGACATTTTTTCACCTACGTTTTTTATGATCAAGACATAAATTCCATTCTGTGTTTATTTTGTAGCCGTATCCTTTTTTCTCTAATTCTTCATCAATTTATCCCTTTCTGCACCCATTGTATAAAAAAATTTAATCAACGTGTGGTTAGTTTGATCTCAGTTCATCATTGGTTAAAATCCACTTGTGACGTTGACGTTTCTTGTTTTCCTCTGAATTTCCTATTGTGACGGCATGAAAAAAGGCGACCAAGCCTGATGACGTCACATAGAAAGAACACAACTTTTTGCAGATCAATCGCAAAGAAGGAATAAGTTTGCCTGCGTATTGTTTCAAAATCATTAGAGAAACAGATTCTACCACCAAATCTCGTGTAATACGATATTTATCCACTCTCGACAGTTAAATTTTAAATATTTAAAACGCTCGGTAAGCCTCGCGTTTTAAAATTGAAAATTTAAGTGTCTCGAGTGGATAAATATCGTATCACACTCGATGCAGTGGTAGAATCTATATTTATCATATAGGTACACCAACTTGATTTTAAATCAATATTGAGTCATAGAAAAATGGGTTTGTATCGACCTCCAAACTATCCATAATTCTGTCATGAAAAATACCCAAATTGCATCCATGCTTAAATTCACATCATTAAAAATCAAATCAAATTGCAGATGTTTTGTTTTATTTGTTCAAATATTTAGAACAATTTGACATTAGTACATGCTAACTATTCATTTTCTTTAAAATAGATGCTTGTAACATATTTTTTTGTTCATTTGTAAAGATGACTTTTTGTGAACATTGCATGGCGGCGTTTTCGTACATTTTTCTTTTCCAGTGATAGAAGCTGTGAATGTTTAGTGTATATTTGAATATATTTATCTATTTTGTAAGATGTATGTAATGTCAAATAATCAAAAAACAAATTGTTTAGTCTCAAAGAAAACTTTTAAGAATTTCTCAGCTCTTTATGTTGAATAGGTGCAATTTGGGTACTGTGACATTAGCTATTCCTAAATTCTGGCAAATTAAATGACTTAAACCCAAATTCCTGAAATAGCCTTTTTCATTACTTATTTAGCATTGTTTAGTATTTTCTTTTTTCCCATGTGGAATAAACCATGTATCAGTCGGATTCAGTCCCTTTTTTGAAGTGTACTTACCAAGTCTCCATCAGTCACTGTGACACGTAATAATGTTGAACCATCGCTGCTGGTAGGAGCTGTACCGATTGGGGAGTTTTCATTTATATATCCATTAACAGAGGACACTGAAACTACTGGAGGGTTATTATTAGCTCGAACAATGGTAGCTTTAATAATGGCTCGGCTGAATCTGGCATTGGGTGTATTTTCTGTGGCCTGAAATATCACAAAAAGAAAAAATATTTGAAATAAACAATTAATAATAGAGCAAAAGAAAAGAAAAATATGTCTATGGGTTGCAGATCAACATACACTTAAAGTGAAAATTCGAATGCATACCTGCTGACATTAAATTTGGAAAATATTTTGCATTTATAAAGGGACATAACTTAATTATTGGTGCTACGTGTGAAGCAGGATCTGTTTACCCTTCTGGAGTACTTGAGTTCACCCAAAGTATTTGGTGGGGTTCATGTTGCTAAGTTTTTAGGTTTTTTTTTTTGTTTTTTGTGTACTGTTATTACTTATGAGTTTGAATGTCCCTTTGTTATATTTCCCCCCTCTCTTCAAGAAGGGGGAATGTCACATATATCTGTATGCAAATTTTCCTAAAATTGCTGTTTCTAATCTCTTATTTTTGTCCATTTAAAAAAAAAATAATAAATCTATGTAAATATTTCTTAATTTATAGTGTTCATACTTTTATTATGATCTCCAGGTCCTGTACGGTATTTCTATCTATGGCCTGCACCTGAGACAGGGATGCATTATAGAGTTTACCGCTATTTGCAGATCCACTTATGCCAAATCTGTTTGCATATCCAGACGGAATAGCTAAAAAGAAAAAGAAAATAAGAGAATGAAACATTTAAGTTTTTCAAGTCAATAAATATCAAAAAGTTGACTAAATTTTTTTTTTGCCATTTTCTGAAATAGCCAACAGCAGTAATAGTTTTATCAAATAAAGTTTAGAAAAAGGTTAACAAATTTAGACATAAAAGTTTAACAATGATAAAATCAGAATGTCAAAGTCATATTATAAAACAGTTCTGTATTACTTGTAATAAAATACTTAAAGAACAAGCCCATTAAGGGGGTGGACCTGTATTGCTGCATGCAATTAATTTGAGAAAACACAATACCAGAGAATAACTGATAATGCCCAGACCATACATTAAAACCGTTTACTTCAATAGGAGCCAAGAAAAGTTAGAGGAATAATAATTGAGTATTGTTAAATATCAAACTATCAGTAAATTAGAAGTGGCTTTACGGCAGATGTAATCAAAGCACCAAAGGGTGCTATAGGCAGTTAATCAAAAACGCAAAGGCAAACTTGGCCAAGTTCAGATGAATAGTGTAAAGAAATTGTCAAAATATTATCTCAAGCATTGTTCTCAGCTATTTCTAAAGTATCAAATAATGCTTTTACAGTAATGTGTATTTTATGCAATCCTACGGTATCCTATAGCTACCACTTTCAAAAGTTATTTTCAATTTATATTTTATAAAGATTCAATGTCTGAGATTATGCACATACACTGTCCTATGTTAGGGGAGAGTTTTGTGCCAGTTAAGATGTTAAAGTCGCCACATTCTGTATGTACCTGTCCACGGTGAGGACCAACTAATGTGGTGATTGTTGCTGTATATCATATATATTTTTCATAATTGTTTTGTACATTTTTTTAATTTTAATTTCTTCTTAGTTTTTAGTTTAATTTTAGTATGATGTCCAAGTTATTGTAAATGCTCTTTTGTTCCAACGTTGGAAAGTTCCGGGCTTAAAGAACTAACTAGCCTCTGGAAAGTGGTTGAAAAGTTCCACCCGAACAAAGTGACTAGTTGAAATAGTATACATTTGTGTTATTGTGTTAAGGGGCCAACAAAAGCAATCCTTTGGGTGTAGGAGTTTCCTCCTGCATTAAAGATCTGCTAACCTTCGACTGTTGTCTGCTCTTAGATCAGGTTATTGTTTCTATGACACATTCTCCATTATCATTCTCAATTTTATTAACATCTCAAATTATAACTGAATTAAAATATCTTGATTACGGTTTAACTGTCTTCCATTACTAATATCATAATAAGAAAAAAACATTTATTTAAACTTTAAATCACTGTAATAGTAGGAATTAAGAAAAACTTGTTTGTAACTTCAACTTGTTGAAAATATAAACGTTTCTCGAGCCTCGTTAGTCGTTACCTTTTTATCGTTACCTTTTTATCGTGTCATGCGATTTCTTTTCACATTATTTTCATGGGGAAATCGTTTACCAGCATGAGGTTGCTGAAGGAACGGCATATGTATGTATGTACTGAGATTCCGCCAATTAAGACGCACCCCTTGATTGACTGCAAGGGTACAGCGGATCCATGTACACTCCCTAAGGATTAATGGAGATGTGTCCTTTACAATATTATCCCACCACCGGAACAATCCCCACCCAACACCGCCCAAGGGAGCGTGTAGGACACCGGGAAGTCTGTTATTATGGTGGAGGAAGCCGAAGTACTCGTAGAGAACCACCGGGCCACTCGGTGGAAACAGACAAACCAGAGAGATATCAGAAGATTGATCTCCAGGTCAAAGTAGGGGACAACTTTGACCAACCGAGGCCCCCAAAGTACCATAGAATTGATCCAAGAACACTTAACGAGTGTTTAAATGTGAAAAATTATAAAAAGAAACATATAAGATCATATAAAAAAGTCGCGCCGTATTTTTCTGTACAGGAAATCGGTAAGTTCTTGTAAATCAAAAACAATTACGGTGTGATACGCGTCACAGATTCGGACTTGATATCTTACAAAATATGCGACTTTGGAAGTTCAATCATGTCATCCTTTAGTAAAGAGTTGTTAAAGTTTTTATCTCAATATTTATTGAAGCACATTGAGTGTAATCAATGCACGTGTAGCATTATGTTACATTGTAACACCAAAGCGAAACAATCTTAAAATGACCTTGACATCGACCAATCAGAAAACTACAATAACAACAATTTATTTGACAAGCATGAAGGATCATGGAGGTGATATGCAAAATAACGGAATAATATTAACAAGAATACAAATAAGCATACATTTAAGATTACTGAATTAAGATGATTTAAATAATCTCAATAATTTCAGACAAAAAACGAATAAAATGATTAATAATAAAGTACCTATGTATCATCAGAAAGGTACGTAAATTTCGTCTTCTATGTAATTTGAAATTGCCGCCAACTTATATCAGCTGATTAATATACTGACGTATGTAATATGTATCAATGACAAACAGTATTCCTACGACTTTTGCCATTTAGAAAATGTAAACGACTCATCTTTATAGATTTTCGCCAATCAAATATTTCATACTATTGTTCTTTGACATCTTAGCCAACAGCACAGGGGATAATAAACTATAGGAGAATTTCTATCAAGCACTACTTCCTATGTGCAACTTCAAAACTTTTGGGAAATTCGACGACCATTTAAGGTTTTTATGGTAATATTTTTTATATTCCAGAATAAAAAGTATTAAAAAAGTGTTCAATTAGTTATAAATAACATGATAGCCAGCCAGATAATAAAAGTGGCACATATTTCAGCATTTATTGGGTAGAGCATAAATCTAGGGTGCTCGCATTAAGCAGATTAACTGCTTAAAAATTGAGCAAGAGTGTGTATCAATTCAATGGAAAAGATCATAAAAGGTCTTCAAAATGGGAAAAAAACAGAGTTCTTAGTGTGCATGGTATAGAAACAGGATTAGTATTTCATTCAAACTGAAATGATCTTTTATAAATATTTAACATCAAAATGAATTATAAATTTCAGAACAGAATAGCTGAGAGTGTTCAATTATACAAGTACAGGTATATATAGGCCAGAGGTGTAAACAGGTAAAGTCATTGGTATTACAGAATTCTACAAGGCCTAAAAAAGCATTATTAACCAACTAAGTCCATTATTGACAAAAATGACTGTTTATTATATACCCTAACTGGGCTTAATACAGACAAACTGGACATTAATACAGGGCCAAGATGTAAAAATTTAGCAAAAATTGCTTACTTGATACAACTTAGCAATATCAAGCTGCAGACAAAATATTAAATTATTTTCTTTCATAGAAGTCATGAAAAGTTAGGCCAAATAATTATGATGTCTGGCAAGGCTATTTTATTTTTTCTTCTGGGACGCCTACCTAAGTCGTAGGAAGGCGTCCCAGAAAATAATTAAAATAGCCTTGCCAGACGTCATAAATATTTGGACTAATGAAAAGTTTGCAGAATTTCTTTCTGTCGGATGGACAAATGGACAGAGTTGAGGGGTTACTACACCTGCTTCAGCCTCAGGTAACACAGCTACAACACTTTGCCAAGAATTGAAATTACATTTGTGTAGTTATATAATATTTATGTATGGTATGCATGAACTTTATAACACAACACTGTCAAACAGTGCTGGATCTTGACCTTTGTTAACCTTCAAAATACAATCGTTAATTTATATACTCACTTTCCTCAACAGTGAAGCCAATGGCTGCATTCAAAGTGTCCTGATCCTGTGCAGCAATAGAGGTCGTTATGGCTTGATTATTGCCAGGTCTTAATGTTAAAATCCCTCCCTGTCAAAAAAGTTGTAAAATCAATGCTTATCTGAATAAAAGCAGATAAAAGTTTAGCAGCAAAAACAATGAGGTTAAGACGAGAGAAAACACCAATATTATCATCCATTGACTTAAGGTGACTTAAGTTTTTTTTTTAATGAATAAACTAAAACAGCAATGAGGAATTATTTCTGTTGGTACAAGACTATTTTTAGTACATGTATTTCATGGTTTTTCAATCTGATGTATTTTTACACATTTTGTCTTTTGTTCTGATTTTCTACAAATTTAAGTTATTTAAGATGGTTCAAAACACCTCGACTGAAATAAATTTGGCTAAAATATTAACTTTGACCCTTGGACAAAATATGCAAATTTCAAACAAACATTTTATTGGAAAATTTTCATTGGATATATAGCAGTTTGACAAACACTAATTTGGATCATTGAAAAGCTTAATATTTCATTCACAATAGATCATAATTAAAACGTTCAGCTGATTTTTATTTATTGTCAGGGTGCTACGATTATCATTCCTGAAGAAAATGTGATGAAATATTTTATACTAGTAAATATGTGTTATAATATACAAGTATCGGTTAACAATAGGTTCAGATAAGCGTGAATGTGAAATGCTATACAAAGTATATGATGTTTACATGGTGCTTGATAACAAATTTTAGAAGGATTGCCATAAAAATTTCACACATAGCCTTGAAGTCTAAAAGCTTATGACAGGATGTGAAAAGTAGTCTTTTAAAAGAAATAAGGTGACACATGTTATTTCTTCATAGACAGAAAAATATTAGTCATCTGACATGGTTATTTCTTAAATGAATTTAGGCCTCAATATTTTTCAAAGTGTGTATCAATTCAATGGAAAAAATCATAAAAAGGTCTTAAAAATGGGAAAAAACAGAGTTCTTAGTTTGCATGGTATAGAAACAGGATTAGTATTTCATATCAAACATAACAAGAGGCTGTCACAACGACAGCAAACCGGATTTATTAACATTTATTTGTGTCCTGGCAATATCACAAGAACCATTACTGATGAATGGTGAAAGTGAAAATCGTCAATATCAAATTTGACCTCCATTTTGTCATCAGTATCAACATATTAAAATTTGAAAAGCTTAGATTGAATGGTTCATGAGTAAATGCAACAACGTGAATGGAAACACCATTTTACGATCTTTCAAGAACCATAACTCCTGAACGGTAAAAGTCAAAATCGTCATTATTGAACTTGACCTCTATTTTGTCATCAGTAACAACATATTAAAATTTCAAAAGCTTTGGTTGAATGGTTCATGAGAAAATGCACGGACACGACGGGAAACACCATTTTTCAATCTTTCAAGAACCATAACTCCTGAACGGTAAAAGTCAAAATCGTCATTATTGAACTTGACCTCCATTTTGTCATCAGTAACAGCATATTAAAATTTCGGAAGCTTTGGTAGAACAGTTCATGCATAAATGCACGGACACGACTGGAAACTCCATTTTTCAATCTTTCAAGAACCATAACTCCTGAACGGTAAAAGTCAAATTCGTCATTATTGAACTTGACCTCCATTCTGTCATTAGTAACAACATATTAAAATTTGGGAAGCTTTGGTAGAACAGTTCATGCGTAAATGCACGGACAACTCCATTTTTCAATGTTTCAAGAACCATAACTCATGAACGGTAAAAGTCAAAATCGCCATTATTGAACTTGACCTTCGTATAGTTGTCAGTAATAACATATTAAAATTTTAAAAGCTTTGGTTGAACGGTTCATGAGTTAATGCACGGACAACATTTGATTGCCGCCCGCCCGCCGTACATCCCCAAATCAATAACCAACATTTTTGTCACAAAAATCCGGTTAAAAATGAATTATAAATTTCAGAATAATATAAGAGAGAGTTCAAATACATGTATACAATTGCAGGTAAATACAGGCCAGAGGTTTAAAGGCATTGGTATTACAGAATTCTACAAGATATGAAAAAGTAGTGTCAATTGTCAAAGCATGAATATACTATTAGCATAATTATCAACGATAATTGGAGTTTAAAAGGGGAAAATATGTGCTATTTGAAAGGAGAAAATATTGTTGCTGGAAATGACAGAATAGGAGAGGAAACTGAAAGCATAGTTTATGAATTACTAAAAATATGTACATACCGGCACCTATGTTAAAAGAGAACAAATCTGATATGTTTGTATTTTTCTAATTGATAGGTTAAAATATTATACAATCTTTACATAGAATTAATATTGATATCCTTTTTCTGTTATTTTGCATTACAATGCCCTGATCAAAATCCTTATTTACAATTAAAATCATGCAACCTTCTTACAATTTCAAGGTCAGTAAAATTTAAGAAAGTCAATCTGTACAAGCAATGGCATTATTGATATTTTTGCAATTCCATAAATTATTGGTCAGAATACATTCAGTTTGAATGATATCTTTTAAAATATGATTGGTCAATCTATACTTACCATGACACCATTGATTGGTCAGAAAATAATTCTTTTAATGATATCTTAAATATGATTGGTCAGAATAAATTTCTTTTAATGATATCTTAAATATGATCCATCCACCTATACTTACAATGACACCATTGATTGGTCAGAATACATTCATATTGAATTATATCTTAAATATGATTGGTCAATCTATACTTACAATGACACCATTGATTGGTCAGAATACATTCATTTTGAATTATATCTTAAGATTGGTCAATCTATACTTACAATGACACCATTGATTGGTCAGAATACATTCATTTTGAATTATATCTTAAATATGATTGGTCAATCTATACTTACAATGACACCATTGGTTATTTCTGTAGTGTAAGTAGGATGGAAACACACATTACCAGCTGTCTGCAGACAGCTATCTAATACAAAAACTGGTCCCAAATCATCACCATCAAGAATATTCAGTCTTAATGTTTCATAAGTTGTTTTTCTCAAATTTTCATCTGTAGCTTGATCCTATAAATAGAATTAAATCAGTTCATCATAATGCTACAATAGATTTTCATTCTCTTTTTTTAGTTTTCATTTGTCCACAGTAGAGGATCAAAAGTTCTAGCTGGTAGCCAAACTAGGATACTTTTTCATGATAGTTGAGAGTAGAAAAATTATACGAATATATAATTATTATTTGTCGCAAATATGTTAAAACTTTTAATATTCTCTTATATAAATGAATGATCCAATGGTTGAGTCAAACCAAAGACTTTCAAATTGGTATTTTTTCACTGAACTAGTACACATTTTTTTGTAGGAGCCAGCTGAAGCAGCCTCCAGGTGCTGGATTTTCTCATTGTGTTGAAGACTCATTGGTGTCCTTTTGCTGTCGTCTGCTCTTTGCTCAGGTCAATATTTCTTTGTCACATACCCCATTTCCATTCTCAATTTTAGATGCCCCTTTTCTGCTTAGCATGCAACATTTAGAAAAAAATGCAAAGACAAGTTGCCTCAGATATTTGTATAAGGTGCCCAGGAACAAGGAAAATACTTCCTGCATACTTTTATTTTATGATATACATAAAAAAAATTCTGGTCTAGTAAAAAGCCAGGTTCATGTTCATAACACATTATTATGCTCTAGTCATTATATCAGGGTTTCCACTGGCGGTCGCCATTTTCGCAATTTGCGAAAAAATAATAATTGTGGCGATAAAAATTCGTCATTTGCGAAAGAATTTGGCGAAAGAAATATATATAACGATTTATTTTCCTCCATCTTGTTTATTTACTTTTTTTCAAGTTTCTCGGACTTAACCCGATCAGACAATACTCAGAATTCTACTTGACCTCATTAAGATTTAGACAGAAAATCAATAATCAGCTGATTGCATTTTATAGCTATCGAAAACAAAGGACTAATTAATAAAGGTGTTGATTGAATTGTTTCACAAAATGATATGGTCAAATGGCTTCCACTAAATGTCACATACAGAATTTATTTACATCTTTGCGACACACGTGTTTGACGTCTCCTCTTCCTTTAAAGATAGTTTAAAAAAGAAAGCTGGTGTTGTGACGAAAAATGTTCAAATCAAGAAAAATCTCCGATTTAAAACTTTAATAATCCTTTGACTTTAATAAAGTAGTTTGAGTGACACACGTGTTTCAAGCATAGTTATACGTCTCAACTTTTTCATTTACGATGGTCAAGAAAAGAAAACTGCCATTATGAAAAAATCTATCCAAAAGGTTGGGAACAACCCCTCGAATGAGAGTAACCCTTCAATGTAATGACTACACATGAAATGAGGGATCAATTTCATGTGATAAAAGCTTTTGTTTTGTTGTAAAAATGACTTCTTAGTACAAAAGGGCACAACAGTATTTTCTTTTAATTTTTCCCTACGAACTACACTGGTATTATATGATCAAAACATATCCATTAATTTTGTTATATCCATGACTTATATCTTCTTTATTATTAAAAGTATAGTGGCCCCCTCATTTTGAAAAGTTTTTTAAAATACAATGAATATTTTTCCTTTTTAAGTTAAAAGAAATTTTGTTGTTTAAAGTAAAATTAATGTTTAGTGTTTATTCATTAACATGTAGACCCTAAACTAAGTTTGAAAGAATAATCAGAGACACAATGGGGTAAAATCATCTTATTTAAGGGAGGGGTAGAAAAAAAAGGTAAATTTTAAACGAAAAATATATTTATGTTACTTGGCGAAAAAAATAACAAAGTGGCGAAAAATATATTGTTTTGGCGAAAGAGGTGGCGAAAAAAATTATTGACCCAGGGGAAACCCTGCATTATATGCATGTACTATTTGTCACTGTAGTTTAGCATCAATTCATCATCATTATCCCATCCATCATATACAGGTCCAATTTGGAATTAATTATTTATTTAGATTTATAATGGCCTCTATAATTTTTTTCTTAAAAATGTTCCTTTATCTGACTTATACAAATCTTTAAATTTTCTTTACAAAATTTATGTTCAAAGCTAAATGGTTCAATGAGGATTTGAAACGAATGGATGAAGTCATGCATTAATTTGCTTGCTTCATTTTGAACAACATAACATCAGAAGATATGTCATTCTATCTGGTCTCTTAAAAAAAACCAGTCTTTGTTCTTATTCCTGAAAGACCTGTATGCATAGGACAGGTAGCTAATATCAATTTTACATTTTGACCTTGCCTAGAATCAAAACTAAAACCTCCATCACTTGAAGTGAAACCACAAAGGTTTTTTGGGGTACAAAAATGTTGATTAATATATTTTCATGGATTCCAATTTTTATGGATTGAGTAAATACTGTATTTTTATAAATATTATTTTTTCCTAGTTTAGCCAAAGTCTGCATACAGTTGTACCTTTAGAAAATTTGTACTTGGTAGAACATTTAAATTTGTGATTCATCAATACCCACGAAATCAACCAAATTTCGTGAACTATAATTAATCCACAGTATTCAAGTTATTGATCAAATTTTTTCTCCTAAAACATCACTTACAGTAGCAGAAATATTGAGAATATAAGTAGTTTGTCCCAATGCGTTCAATGCTTCAAAATCTAGAACTGTTTTAATGGACACATAACCCAATCTAGGTGTAGCAATTTCAAACTTCTGCGAACCATCAAGCTGAAAATGTAAAAATACAAAAAATTTAGGCAAATTCATTGTATACCACCATCTTGGATCTATCAAAAGCAGTACGCAACTAGTCTAGTTCTTTGTCAAAAACTGAAAATTTTGAAACATATTTGCAATTTATATGTAAGATAAGACTGTTTATTCTTTACAAAGAAAATTATTTATTTATTGCATTATCAAAAATGTTTTAACAAATAACCAAATATTTGAGTTTTTTAGATTTAATTTTTCAACATGGCCCTTTAAGGGCAGATAACTCAAATAGAAAACATTTTATACTGGAATGATGGAGATATTTTTATTTTTTACTTGTAAAACGAAAACAAGTTCGGTGACACCAAATTTTCTTTTTTCTTTTCTTAAAGCATAATTTGAAACCCATCTTCTCATACTTTAATTCAATATTCTATCTCATAGATTTCTTTTTATTCATAAAAATGTTTTTATTTTTGTATGTGTTGGTCCCAAGTCAGGAGCCTGAAATTCAGTGGCTGTGATCTATTGCTGTGTAACATATTTGTTTTTCATTTATTTTTAAGTCTTTGTGTAGAGTTGTCTCATTGGCAATCATACCACATATTCTTATATGACAGAGTAAAAACTCAAAAGTTTTATCACTCTAACTTCAATACAGGATAGGTGATTTGTTTATCTTATTAGTACAACATATAAGTGAACTTACAATTCCACCATCTCCAGGCATTATTCCAAAATTAATATCCTTGTTTGTATTAGCATCAAGATCAAAAGCAGCTATTCCTCTAAACACTGTGGTTCCTATTGGTGACAACTAAAAACAAAATATAACAAATCAACATTAGATATCATCAAGTACTTAAAGTAAATAATTTGGGAATTTTTTTTTGATGATTTATGTAAATTCTATGATCACTGTGAGTTTAGTTACCCTAAAGCCATTCTACTGTGGATTCATTATTGTTTGTTGGATACCAACTTTCATGGCTTTCCTGGGTACAGTTGAACATCGACATTTAGAGTTCAACGAATGCAGGCTTCGGCAAAACCACAAAATTAAATATCCACAAACATGTAAGTTTTCCTTCATTCATGAAAATTGGTACCCACGAAAATAAGTGAATCCACACTATAAAATACCAATTGAAATGGCTTAACTTTATTAAAAGACATATCAACACAAACAAGTGAACATACACTGAATGAATAAATTTGATCTATGACACAACGAAAAAACAAAATCAATAAAATAAGGGATGAGATGTTGAAGAATATCCGAAAGAAAACCATAATCTTGGACAAAATACCTTCAAATAAAATAACGCACACAGGTAAATGAAATAATTTTGTTATAAGGTACATGTATACAGTAGTGGAAAACCAATTTATTTTTTTTACAAAATAAACAATTTTGTTGTTCATAGTGCGAGAACAGAAGTGAAAATTTATAGTCAAACCTAACACTTATCAAAGATATATTAAAAATAGAGATAAAAGATATAACACTAAATAAGTAAAAAATTTACCTTTTTCACAATGGCATCATATAAAATACCACAGAAAACAGGCCTTACCTTGTTCACACTTGCTTCATGTCAGTACCTTAGAAAAAAAGAATTTACCTCATTCACACTGGCTTCATATGGGGTACCAGAGAAAACAGGGCTGTTATCATTGGTGTCTTGAACATCTACTGTCATCAAGAAAAATGTAGAAGATGCTGAACCCTGAAAAAAAATCATTATTCTTATTGACTATTTCATTTACGCGTTCAATAATTTGAACAAAGTTACAGCATACAGCATTTTTAATCATCATAAATAACATGCGAAATATTGAAATATGATCCAATTCATGAAAGTTTCAAGTCTGAGTTCTAAAAAATATTATAAATACCGGTAGTTATGATAGTGTACAAAAGGTATTTCAGTCAAAAATCACTCTTCCTGGTATTGATTGATACAAAGTGGAAGTGTATAGATGACTTGATTGTATATGGTGGGTTTTATGATAGCTTTGTTTACCAGACAGCATAAAATAGATAAATTTCTCTGCATATGCATAAGACACTTTTGATTCATCATTTCATTTAGTAAACAGGTAGGCACTGAATGTGATACTGGTTGACAAAACAGTCATTTGCCACATGTTGAAATATGCTATCTAATGACAAGCTTTTGACTGTTGTCTTTGCAAGAGCAAGAGCTATAGAAATAGTTTAAAATGGGAAAAAAACAGTCACCTTTTAGTTAAACTGGTTAACATTAGAACAGTGCTTTGATTCACCTTTCTTAAAAACTTGTGATTCCAATGTAACATTATTCATAATTTACTTCTATCTATTGAAATTGTGCTATAACCATTATCACTACCATGCAGTCTTCAGGCTAAATCACAAACCAACAGCCATGGCTTATAAAATTGCCGTCGTCTTGTGAAATTCTTCTCTACAAGCCAACAGAATCCAACTAAAAATGTGTTCAAATTGAGTTTCGGGTTTGTGGATCAAATTGAGCTTTGGGTTTGTGGATCAAATTGAGCTTCGGGTTTGTGGATTCAAATGTTTAGCATGTAGACTGACCATGACACTGGGATTTTCAACTAAATAACTTCAATGTGTGTACCATTTCTGTGTCAGATATTTTAGGGTTGAAAAAAATAGTAACTCACCACTCTAGTACATTTCACTTGAAACTCAATAACATCTGTATCATCAAATGTAGTTGCAGTTTGACCCTATGAATATAAACATATAAATATAAGATGGCTCACTTGTTTTGATTCATATCTTTGTTAATATATTTTATGATTTGAACAAGTGTGGACACAGATCAATATGGATACTATCTACTATCCACACTGATCTGTGTCCACACTTGTATAAACCATAAAACACTTGATAGCAATTGTATGATTAGTGTCACTGTGCTTAACAAAGTTCTCTCAATTGAGGTTACACATAAAAAAGGGCCCCCCCAAATGTCTTCAGAGCATTTCATGTGTTTCTATGCTAAACCATGGTGGGATTAATTTTTAATTATTACAAGGTTTCTTTATTTCTCGCACATTTAATAAATATTTTTAAAAGCAAATTCGTCATAGAAATTTATCAATAGATTTTAGTAATAAATTTTCAAACAGTTATGTTTTCTATCAATATGATAAATTGAATAAATACTTAATAGTGATTTTTTTTTATAAGATAACTTTTTTCTTAATAAACAGCCTTTTGGCTATTCAATGTAATCACATGAAAGTCTCTCAGTTTCACTAAACTTACTCTTTGTTTTTGCTGTTTTGTACCCCCAAGTTCTTCATATGGATTATGCTTTTCACTAAGATATTTAATTAAAGAAGATAATAAGCTATAGAGTCAAAATGCTCTTTTTAAAAAATTGTTTCATAATTGTGGCTTATAGATTACAGGCTCTGAACTTACATCTCTGTCCAAAGATGAAATAAGACGGAGAAAAGCTCTCTGTGAAAAGGTATTCTCTGGTGCAATGTCTCGTGACTCTAATGAGAACTGGGTTGTCACATTTATATTAAAGGGAGTACCAGATGACCTTGATATTTCCAGTCTGATACCATCTCTGGAATCATTTCCTCCAAGAATACCATTTATCTTTGTGTCAGCAATATAATTGTCTGGATCTGCTTCTAAATCTGTAAAATCAACCATAAAAGGACAAATTATCCAACACGTTCAATACCATAACTTTGTATAAAGACCACCAAACTTTGGAGAATTGCTATATTGAAAACAAACTAATTTTCCTGGATACTTAGTTGGTTTACCTGTTTACAGTAATTCAATTCTGCTTAATAATTACAAACATTTTACAACACCAAATACATGTACCATAATATTGATTTACTAGGAAATTGCAATTCAATTTTATCAGTTATATATATATGTATAACATATAAAGGTTGCTGTTCAGTGTGAGCTAAGGTTCTGTACTGAAGACTGTACTACAGACGCGGATCCAGCCATTTTAAAAAGGGGGGTTCCCAACCCAGAGTAAAGGAGGGGTTCCAACTATATATGCTCCCATTCAAATGCATTGATCTGCCAAAAAAGGGGGGTTCCAACCCCCGGAACCCCCTTGCCCTGAATCTGCCACTGGTACTATGACCATAGTAATAGTTATTTACTTTTATCACATTGTGACTTTGATTGGTAGTTGTCTTATTGGCACTCAAACCACATCTTCTATTCATATATACAAACAAGACAAGTGTAATGACACCATGCCAAAGAAATATATCCATGATGAGTGAAAAAGACGAGAAAGATACTAGACATGCTAGGGGGACATGCAAACTTGAACTGTGAAATCTGTATCAAAATTCTTATTCAGAAATAATACATTTTATAAAACATGAAAATGAACAAGTATACTAAGTTTCAAGTTGATGAGACCACAACTTTAAAGTGCAAAATATGAGCCTTATATTGGAAAACAATTGCAGAAATTCACATTCGTCAAAAAACAGTAATTTTCTCAAAATTTTTAAAATTATAGGAATATTTCATAACTTATGCAAGAAGGCAGACATTTCTGTAGTTAACGAGAAAAAAAATCAATTCGGGTAAGAAATATCTTCAGACTTTCTTGGATATTCAAATTTGTGTTCCGCTTTACCCATGAAATGCATGATAATAAGCATCCTAATAAAGAAATCCTTGGTACATGTAGTTGAAACACTTTTGACCTTGGATTTTAGTATGTACCTTGAAAATTAGCTTCTGTCAGTGTAACGATGATGGTAGGCGTTCCTGCGGAATTATCGCTCTCAGCTGTCGTTTCACATGCTACAAGGAGAATAAAATCTTATGTAATCTTAATAACACAGGCTCTATTCAAAAAAAAATATTTTGTAAATAAATAAACCACACTATTTTATGAGGGTGGTAATGCCCTTAAGCGGCGGGATCAAACAGTCATTTTTGGCTGCCTTTAACGTCAAATTGGTTTAAATTCTATCGTGATTCATCAGACTTCTAAAAAAATTATACCTTAATGTTATTTTTGGAAAAAATTTAACATGATATGTCAAAATCGGTAGAATTTTTTTATTGTCATATAGTCCAAATATAAATTTTATTGTCATGCACCAAAAATAATCGTTAACGTCATTTGGCAGATTTGTTACCATCATTAAATCTAAAGTACCCCATTACCATGATTACAACTCTCTTTTAAAGACACAAATGTACAGTGTGTACCCAACTTTTTACCATTTTACAGGTTCATGTAAATATAATAGATATTTTGTGTTTTTTGTTGGTTTTTTTTTAACTTGAAGTATAGGAATCTGGTATTCTATGTACTGGAAATTTCCTTAGAAAAAGTATTGGTGAAGATTTCTGGTAAAGATGAAATCTTTATATACTGCAGACCACATATTAAAACAATCCATTCCAAAGATGCCAAGAACACTTTGACACTCTACATGCCCTAAGGTCATCTTGACGACAGACTTGGAATAAAAGAATGTATTTTTGTATAAATAAACTCATCATAGATACCAGGATTGAAATTTTTTATTTGGGCTGATTATGCTGATAGACAAGTTGTACTCTTTGTCTACAATCGACTCATCAGTGACGTTTGAATAAAAAAAGTTAAGGCCAAATTCAGTACAAAGTTGAAGAGCATTGAGGACAAAAAGAGTGTACAATAACATAAGAATGAGGCCCCTCATGGGGGGGTCCTAGTAATCACATAATCACCATTTTTTTGCCAATATAATCACATAATCATTAAATATTTGCTTATCTTTAGTAATCAAATAATCATAAACTAAAAATACAGTCCTAGGTAATCAAATAATCATGAAATATTTGGCTTAATAATCAAATAATCATTAAAAAAACGGCCAAGTAATCACATAATCAAAAACCCCATGAGGGCCCTCAAGAATATCTTAACTTTTTATTTTTTTGGATTATTTTCATCCCTGACATATCTTTACAAATAATCCTCCAGCTTAAAAATATTTTAGTGCCCATTTGTATTTTATTACCTTTTTACAACCTTAATATGTGTATAATTACTACTGTCTCCATTAGAGACCATACCTCCTCACAAAAATGCATGTGTAATGCATGTGTATGAACATGTAAATGTTAATTTACACAACAATGCATTGCTTAATAATAAATAATAATCAAATTTTAATTACAGGTCCCCTAAACCAACCTAATGGAGTGGACAGTCTAGTTCTTTCCTATTATCAATAAATGAAAGTAGAAAGTTGTGTTTGCCTTCTGATCTCAAGTTCTTCTAGTTCTTGGGTATATAGAACATACTGCCTCATTTTTTTTACTCAGTATAAAATAAAATTTATAGAATTCCGATACTTACGGGCAGATTGAGCAGCTGTGTTTCCAAACAGAAGTACCAGAATGAGGCAAGCATGCCACATTTCCATGGCTGCTATTTAAGTGGCTGCTATTTAAGTTTTCAGGAGAGTTAACTCCTTGCTTCTACCTAAAATAAAAAGTTTGCATGAATAAGGACACAAAATATTTTGCTTTCAGTTTGTAAAGCATTTAAATAATCGTTCCTTTAGAATTTTTTATTTAATATTAATGGACTTAAAAAAGTAAAGATAAACTGTAAATTCAGAAATGATTGCGATGTTTCTATTACTATGAAAAATGCGACTGGGTTATAATTGCGATTAATTTAACTCACATTTTGAAATTTTTTATAGGAACTAAAAAGGATTTTTCTCAATATTACAAAAATTTTAATCACATTTTAGTCTAAAATGACAAAATAGCAATAATTTCTCAATTGACAGTTGCCTTTTAGGCTGAGGTACATCGCATAAAGCAAAACCACTCAATCAAAATCATAAAAAAAAGAAATTTGAAAATGAGTTATCAGAATCAATTTTTGCTGAAAATGCTGAATAAAGGCACCAAATTATAGCAGCTCTTTAAAAAAAGAAATTATATAAATTCTTAAATAATGAAACTCATGACTAAGACACAATCTTATAAAGTAAGTAAAAAATCACACCTTAATTATAAATGATGAATCCAGAACTCATAATGGCCAGTTGAAAGCCATCTTAATTATTATATCTACATGTATGATATACAATGCATGTACATTTTGTACTTCATATTGGTGTAAATTCAGAAATTATTGTGTGCATTTAATAATATTGTGATTTAGTCTTTTAAGAATAAAATGTCGCATGAAATGAAAACAGAAATTAAGAATATATGAAAATGTAAATCATCTCCGACTTAAATACAATCTATTATAATAAGGGTTATGCAATGTACATGGTGAACCTGAACAAACAATCTATTATAATAAGGGTTATGCAATGTACATGGTGAACCTGAACAAACCAGTATAGAGAAGAGTTTAAATGCAAATTAGTTTAAAGTTGCACCCTTTATGATCAGTCAAGCAAATTAACCTTAAATCTGACATAACTGAAATGCTTTAAAACTTCAAAATAAAGACAACAGAAACTTAAGTGTTATAATTAAAATACATGTTCCCTGTCAGTGATTATGAACAAATACATTGAAGTTTTGACAGACACTGCAAATTCTAATTGTCTTTTATTCACCATAAACATTTCACTCTTTCATGTCTTTTGGAAAATTTGTTTATATAAAGCTAAAATGATACCAAGGGGAGGGGGTGATTTAATATTATAATACACATTCTGCATGAACTGTAAAATGTTTGATTTGCATTATGTTTACATATGCATATATAACATGTATAACATGTATGATGTGTATGTGTGTAAATTGATAAATGTTTTCAATTAAAATATCAAAATATATTCAAATATTTCTCTTCTTAGGCCACACCAATTTGATTCCTTGTTCGACGGACCTGCCCGCACCTATTTTTTTCAAAACAGAATTTTTTTATTTTTTTTATATTCCCGCTTCCCGCATCCGGAAATGTAATCATGTCCATTTCCCGCACCGTTTTTTTTGTAAATATTATAAAAAGATATCAACATTTGTTTTTAAAATCACAGTCTAACCTGTATATAACGATTTTAAACATAAAAGCACCCCACCACACTTTGTAAATATCTGTGAGAATATTTGTTTCAGCATGAAACCTATTTACCCAAAGCGGGAGTGCTCCGATATAAATTTATAACAGCGGAAATACCTGTAAAGAACAGTTGGTTACTTTCCCCTTTACTTATATTCCCTATCAAAAAATGTTCTTTGTTAGAATAAAGTACAAAGAACTTCTGAAGGATTTGCCTGCAACTGCAATTATATTGTATGCTGGCGAAACAAAACTATCCATAGACGCTGCATGTTTATGCACCTGTCCTAATTGATTGAGGGGCCTGTCGTTCAGCAGTTATCGTTTGTTGATGTTTTTCATTGGTATTTTCCCGTTTGAATATACATGATATATAAATTAGATCGTTGGTTTTCCTGTTCGAATTGTGTACGCTAATAATTTTGGGGTCCTTTATAGCCTGCTGTTTGGTCTGTATCAAAGCTCTGTGTAAAAGGCCGTACTTTGACCTGTGTTTGTTATTATCAGGTTGAGAACAACCCTCCCTCAGACAAGGGGTCATTTTACTGATGTAGAAAAGAAAATAGAAATACCAAGGATTTGTATAGTTCTTCTATACAAAACCTTTGAAAACTTAGAATGTTGTACTCAAAAAGAGGAGAGTTACATCATATTTTAAACAACTTTTTCTAAAAGAGGGGTCCACTTATTTTGAATAATATTAAAATTGTAAAGTAAATGTGTTAACATGGTTAAAGTCCAGGAATATTACAAAATTCTTGGACATGTTTTGACCATTTAATACCAGATAGATATATAGTTCTTTTAGAAAATATGAGCCCTTTTGTACAAACAAATATATTGTAACTTATATTGATCCCTCATAAAACATGTAAAAGGGATATTTATAACATTAAGGGCTTGTCCCCAAACTGATTATGACTTGGATGGAGAATTGTCTCATTGTCAGTCACACATACATAGACCAGATTTAATTATTTCTTGGTGAACAGGGAAAAAATACTTCAGAAATTAAAGAAATGTCAAAGTACAAGTGATAAATCAAGCTTTAATATTGTCAAAACCTACTATTTTATGGTTACAAAAAAAAATTATAATCGCTCGCCTTTACTTTTCAAGTTCGCCTCAAAAATTTGAAAATTAAACATTTTTTTTATTAAAATTTTCAAATCGCTCGATCGCCCTAAATTTTGGAAATTAAATTGGTGTGGCCTTATGCATCATTATCAGATTCTCAATTTCTATTACTTTGATAAAAAAATTATTAATGTTAAAAAAGTGACAATTTTGGGGGGGAATGTTCATGTTTTACATAAAAATGCACATTTCAAAACAAATACAGACATGCACTTTTGGAACATGTGAAATGGAATGCGCAAGAACGCTTAAATTTGATTGTTTCAACTTACCATAAGAGTGAAAATAAATCGAAAATATATTCAAAGCACAATCAAAATAAATATATCCCTTTTTCTGTGGTAAGATCCCTTTCCTCTTATTATGGGACCTTTACCACACCTGCAAATTCGTCTGTTGCAGGTAGCAAATTTTGCTACTATTGTATTAAAGGAAAACTCCCGTAAGGTATCAAGTGTTTTGAAATCTTTAAATAGAACCATAGTCGCAGAACCGGTTTTGCAAGATTCATTCATGTTTAAATGAGTAGCCATGTGAGTCTCTAAAAATAGTAACCAATGGAAAGAATGGATTTATCGGAATGCGTCGGTTGTTTCCGTAAAGTAAAAGCCAAATAAAAAAAACCAGCAGTTAATAATAAACAACAACGTATCAAAATTACATTGTTAGACCGTCATGATCATCATCAACATCCTTATTCGTCAATAATAAATCTTATTTATATAGAGTGGGGCGCTCATATTAGCCGTGGACACAATTTCGCCGTTTTATGATTTTGAGGTTTAAAAACTTCAAAGGATGGCTGAAATGGCAGAAATATGCCGATAAATTATTTTATAACAAATATGATTATTTTTGAAAATGAGACCAAAATTCGGCACTTACCGCAAAGGACAGAAAGACGGACTACGATTTTCAGCCAATTTCCTGAATGAAAAAAAAAAGATTTCAAAGAAGTATTTCTTAGTAATTCTTTGACTGATTGCCCTAAATTTCAGTTTTTTACACCTTTCAAATGTCTGCTATTCATCTATAATGAAATTTATTTGATACATATTGTTTAAAGCTGCAGTTATTTGGTTTTAAATAGATGTGTAAACACGGCGAATATGTGTCCCTCGTTGATAAAAAATCAGGAAATTTCAAACACCCTTTAATCCAACTTTTCAGATGATTTTTCTCAAAACAAACACGTTTTCAAGCTCAATCTAATTAGATTGTTTCAAGCTAAGAATATTTTGCATTTGAAGTTATCTTCATATAGAAATATCAGTATACTTCAAAAACATAAAGACCTGAACATAAACTGAAGAAAACATGGAAAGATATGGCGAAAATGAGCACCCCACTCTATCCAAATATCTAACATAAGTCATACATGTTAAACACATACTTAGGGAAGATTATAAATACCATTAGAAGTTAAAAAGATAAAGTCTCAATACTGTCTGATAATGATATTAAATTGGGCAGTGACTATTTTGCCAGCTCTGAAAAGAATATCCAAAATTCAAGCCGGCAAAAAACATATTTCTATAGAATTGGTTAACTTTTTTGGTTTACAAATATATGCAATTAAAAAATCTGACTATTTTTTTCAGAAGCAAGTTTCATTTCAACTTTTATTTTTTTTTTTTATTTCTAAGCTACATGTGATTGAACTTGTTATATTTTATAATGCTTGATCAAATTTTTGATGCAATTACGGATCTTTAATTGTGTATTTTTTTATAACATGCAGTTTAAAAACTCTGAGATTTGATTCTTATGCATACGACCCCTTTTATACTGTGGCTATGGATCTTTAATGCGACAGATATTTTTTAAACTAGTATATGTAATATTCAAAAGTAGAAAAGAATAAGAGTTACTCAGGTGCTCAGATGTCTATTATTCGTTTAACAATTAAACATTATTATTTTTTTCTGAAAGTTTAGTTAGATTTAAAGATAAAACTTAAATTGCACCGTGCACACAAGTGTTAAATTGTAATTTTGTACAAATAATTATTTTTACTTTTTTGCAATTAATTTTGGTACAAGTTATCAGTATTTTGTAAAACTCGATCTTGACATAATTTGATAAAACACGAACACTGTATGATCTAGATTATCACTTATCACTGCAACATTGACATGACTAAATATATTATTACATGCTTCATTCGTATACTGACACAAAGTTTATATCAGAAGAATAACATATAGTATGGTCATAGAATCTGGTGTGACTGAGTGAACAGAAAATTAGATTATTAACCAATCAGCTGTTTTCATTCTCAGTTGTATATCAAAGATGACGTGTCGGGTACCTAAAGTACTTGGTTGAAGTATTGTACATACGTTTGTAGGTCATGAATACACAAAAAACTGTGAATTTCCGAAGAAATAATTGTAAAAGAAGACGTGTGCAAATATATTGATGTTAAACTTGTACAAAAAGCCTGTACAAATTATTATTTGTACAAAATTAAAACCTGTACACTAATAAACATATATGGTTGAGCAATTATTATAACCAGAAGTTTATTGAGGAAAGGGTGGTCACTGAATAATGGGACTAAAATGCTGTGTATGGAAGTTAAAAACCATACATTTGTAATGAAAACACCACTTTTCTGCTCATCAGCAACCACCCATCACCATCTTGTTTTTATTTAACCTTATATGGTAATATATTACGTGATTCTCATGCAGAACTTGATATCATACGTATGTATTTGTTTAATATAAAAATCAGGAGATGCATCGATATTGTCAATGACTATCAACCAGAGTTACAATTAAGTGTGTGTTATCGATTATAGTCTACCGTTCGGCCTTCAACAACGAAAAAAACATACCGAATAGTTGACTATTGAAGCCCTTTAAAAAATGTAAAACAATTAAAACGAGAAAAACTAACGGCCTAATTCAACTAAAAACAAGTATGGCAACATGAATCCACTGAACTACAGGCTCTGGACTTGGAAAAGGCACATGAATGCGACGGGGTCTAAAATCTTTGTGAGCGCTTAAACTCTCCCTATAACATGGGAAAGTGACGAAACAGCAAAACTAACATATAGTGTGCGTTTTGTATATTGTTGAAAGCCGAATAGTTGCTTGCATCCTCGCCACTTTGAATTTGATGAAAAATTGTTTCATTGGCAATCATATCCCTGGCATCTCCTTATTTTTAAGTAACAAACAAGACCATACGATGACCAATAGTTGTTAACTTCTATGAGTTATGTGGTCTCTAATGGAGAAGTGTCTCATTGGTAATCATATCCCTGACATCTCCTTATTTTTTAAGTAACAAACAAGACCGTACGATAACCAGTAGTTGTTAACTTCTATGAGTTATGTGGTCTCTAATGGAGAAGTGTCTCATTGGTAATCATATCCCTGGCATCTCCTTATTTTTAAGTAACAAACAAGACCGTACGATGACCAGTAGTTGTTAACTTCTATGAGTTATGTGGTCTCTAATGGAGAAGTGTCTCATTGGTAATCATATCCCTGGCATCGCCTTATTTTTTAAGTAACAAACAAGACCGTACGATGACCAGTAGTTGTTAACTTCTATGAGTTATGTGGTCTCTAATGGAGAAGTGTCTCATTGGTAATCATATCCCTGAGATCTCCTTATTTTTTAAGTAACAAACAAGACCGTACGATGACCAATAGTTCTTAACTTCTATGAGTTATGTGGTCTCTAATGGAGAAGTGTCTCATTGGTAATCATATCCCTGGCATCTCCTTATTTTTAAGAAACAAACAAGACCGTACGATGACCAGTAGTTGTTAACTTCTAAGAGTTATGTGGTCTCTAATGGAGAAGTGTCTCATTGGTAATCATATCCCTGACATCTCCTTATTTTTTAAGTAACAAACAAGACCATACGATGACCAATAGTTGTTAACGTCTATGAGTTATGTGGTCTCTAATGGAGAAGTGTCTCATTGGTAATCATACAGCATCTTTATTTTACAATTTATGGACAGAACAATAGACAACACAAACCACAAACACTCGATTCCTCCGATAAACAAAATAGACGTTCAAACAAAAACAAACAACAAAAGAACAACACACGATATTCATAGTCTGACATGGCACATAGACTTAGTTTGTTTGGGTTAATCCAGTTTAATGTATATTTGATTACGGGTATATTATATTTAGGTGTTATGTATATAGCAGTGATCAAACAGACTTAGACAGATGGCTAAAAAATCATATCGGTACTATCATAAATATTTTACGAGAGAACAAGTGTGGACACAGATAAGTGTGGATAGTATATTTGGATGTTTGACAGTGTTTTACTGTATGACAAAAGGAGTTCTATGTTTTTCATATGGTGTTATTAACTGTGTTGCACGATGACAACCAATCTGAGCATTTGGAGTGTTATTTATTTAATATCCTTTTTTATGAGGCATGGAGGAAACAGTAATTGCATTAGTTACCAAATGATTATGATAGAATATGTTCTACATCTTTGATTTTGTATACATTTTGTAGCTAGGACAGCAACACATAATAGGTGTATCTGTTCACGTTTTTTTATTTTTTCTAATCTAGATTTGAGAACATGATATAAGGAGCCTGTAATTCAGTGGTTGTCGTTTGTTTATGTGTTACATATTCGTTTTTTGTATATTTTTTTAACATAAATAATGCCATTATTTTTCTTGTTTGAATTGTTTTACATTTGTCATTTCCGGGCCTTTTTATATAGCTGATTATGCGGTATTGGCTTTGCTCATTGTTGATGGCCGTACGGTGACCTGTAGTTGTTAATTTCTGTGTCGATTTGGTCTCTTGTGGAGAATTTTCTCATTGGCAATCATACCAATCATTTTATATGTTTTTGCTTACTATTTGTATGGTTCTATTTATATTACTTTGTGGTGGATCGTCAGTGTCATTAGTAAATTTTTTTGTTAAAATGTCAAATTGTTCCTCAGATTAGAATACATTTATTGGTTTTTAGTATTAAATGACAATGCCTGACATGTTGCTTGGGGCTAGATGAGCAAGGAAGTAAACTTCTGTGCTGATTTTTATCAATTTTTTTATTATATCTCCTCCAAACCTGGTCGAAGCAAAGTAACATTTTGACCAATATGAAAATGATTTCACCAAAAGAATCTTTGTGATCATGCTTCAAAGACTCATAACTGCTCCAAGAGTAATCTGATAGAATTTCAAGCATGTCAAGTGGATATTATCAACATCTACTTAATAAGTCTTAATATGTTTAAATATCTAAAAAGTTTTAGTATTCAAAAGGTATTGCAAAATTATTCCTTTTCATTTTTTTTTGGTTATATGGATACAAATATAAGTGATACATGTACCAATACAGAATTTATTTGTATGAAAGTGTAGTAATTAAAATTTACTGTAACAATGTTAATTCACACAAATTAACAAATTAACAAATGAATGAAAAATGTTGAACATGTATGATGAAATCAATTAGGCTAGATAGGCCTTATAATATGTTTTAACATATTTGAAGGACCATTTACACTCAGGACCAAGTCATCAGTAGGCAGTACAGATGTATTAAAACAATCTAGCATCATATTGCTAGTAGAGGGAGTAGCAATGTCGGGTAATTTTTTTTTTTTTTAATTTGGTCAATGGACATATGTTTGGTTCAAATCGAAATAGGATGCTTTTATCTCCCTAATACTTACATTGTACATAGAGGTGATACTACTTTGACAAATCCTTGTACATGAGAGTTGTCTGTCAAATCTTTATTTCACAAAGAATGAATTGCATAACAATGAACTGAGCTCAAAGCAAAGTACTTTAATAATACACTTAGACAAAGAGCTAAATCCAGTGATATACTTTGTACTATAGGTCCTTCATGACCATCCATCGATCAAAACCATATCTCAATAACATTCCATACTTCATGGTTGGATTCAGAAGTCCTGAAAAAGACATGATTTTTTTTTTATCATATTTTAAGTATATATGCAGAGGTTAAAACTTTATTGTGGTATAATCATTCAGGATCTAGCAACTATCAATTTGCTTCATGCACATATTGATATAGGTTGAGTGCCCCTCTGTTAGAAATAAGAACACACCTCCTCCTAATTTTAGTCATCTGATGAAGAAACATTCAAAACTATAAAATGTTATCTTAGACTTGTCAGTGTCTATTTACCATTGCCACTGAATCAGTAATACATGTACACATAATAATATACATGTAAGACTAAAATTTTAAAGTACATATATAAGACTAAAACTGTCATTTGGTCTTCACTACATCTTCATTCCCCAAGACATTTTCAAATCTGACTTCATGATAAAATAAGATGCCATAATTATCTACAACCAATGAAAATCAAATATCACTCTAATAGACTAGCATTGGAATCCCAGTTTTCTAAAATGGTAGCTAGGTGGAACCTAAAACAAAAAAAATTGAAACAATATATCTTTAATATTTCAAATGCACGTACATGTACATGTAATAATATAAATTCTCCAAAATTCACTATATTTTTCCTTTTTTGTCTTCTATTCGAGACTGTATATTGACCTCTAGATGTCTTTCAATTACATTCAATTTGGTGTGGGTTGATGTTTGATTGCTGTACATGTTACAACCAGTTGCTCTGCAGGGGGCAGCTTTATACGACCGCAGAGGTCGAACCCTGAACAGTTGGGGCAAGGATAGACACTACATTCAAGCTTCAGTTTTGAAATGAGGGAATAAATGTTTAAAGAATAGTCCATGATGATACATGTTATTAAAGAATTCATGAAATTTACACCGATTCTGTCAGTTGAATGGACAAGAATGAGATAAGTTATGTAGACATAAAGGTTTTTTCCAATAGTTGTGGTGTAAATATAATCAGTTGTATTTTATGGTTGACATATTTATGTATATACATGTACATGTATGTAGATCGATCATTGGCTTTTCAACCCATTGATATTTTACATTATCGATTATCTATTTATTGTTCTATTGTTGGTATTTTTCAGCTTCCTAAAACAGTTTTAACACAACATAAACGCAAGCTTGATAGGGTGTCCTCACACATTTTGACGTGGCTGCAAAATTTTGGTCGACATACGTATCCTCTTCTCATCGGTTATTGTGCTATTAAGAATGCATTCTTGAGTCTATACATGTACATGTATGAGGGTAAAATTTGGGGTATGTTATTGAGGTATTCATGCCAAATGAAGTCAACAGTAATTTTTAGACATGACGATACAATGTACATTTTTTTTCAGACGATAAAAACATCAGCTGAATTTGACGAATCACGCTATTTGTTTTCCCAAAATAACAGTAATGATAATTATTTGAGACATCTGACAAATCACCTTAAGGATATTTTGACTAATCACAGTTAAATTTTAACCAATTTGAAGCTAAAGGTAGCCGAGAATGACCATTTGACGCCCGACAGTAAAGGGCTTAACCACCCTCATGTATGTACATGTTATCAGCTTTCTACATATAAGCCAATGAGCCACAATGAACATAATGACGAGTGAGTGCAGCTAATGAGCTTATGTGAATCAAATTGTGTACTCAGTGGGGGATATTTTAAGGGATCTATGCGAAGAAAACCTGATTATCTGTTAATCGTTCTGTTATATTTTTTTTACTGGATTTTTCACCTCCCTAACTTGGCCTATGGTATTTTTTACAGACGAAAGGAAGCTTCATAACTATACTCCTCACACACATGTATTGATTATAGGCTTTTCTACACATAATAATCATGAAATATTTGCCACTGACTGTAATGAAAATTTTTAGCGAGTGAGCCCAGCTAATGAGCTAAAATGAATCAAATTGTGTACTCAGTCAGAGTTGGTGATATTTTAAGGTATCTTTACAAAGAAAACCTGCAAATCTCAGTGGTGGATCCAGAATTGTTCATAAAGGGGTGGAGCCTCTGACTGACCAGAGGGTTGACCACTCCTGTCATGCTTCGATGATTTCCTATATAATCAACTAAATCGTTCTGCGTAATAATACTAATACTGGCTTTTCCCCCCTTTCTTACTTGGCCCTAGACAGTTGCTTATCTGTTTATCGTTCTATCACTGGCTTTTTTAGACTAGAGATTTCATGCTTACAAACCCGACCTTAAACCCATGTACTATTGACCCTTTCGGGATCCGGGATGTCTTTTTTTAAATTTCGGGATGTTGGGATTTGATATTTTTTAAATTCGGGACTTCGCATTTCATGTTTTTAAGCCTGGGATTTCGGGATCAGGACCTTTCGGATCCCCCCTCTTAATAATGACTTATTTAGACTTGCCTTTTAATTCTATATGAAAAATCATAACTCCGAACAGGAACAATGACACTATGTCTAATTTACTTCGACTACTGATCAGCTGATACCCAAACCTAGTCCAAATAATTATGACGTCTGGCAAGGCTATTTATTTTTTTTCTAGTACGCCTTCCTGAAAAAAAAAATGAAATAGCCTTGCCAGACGTCATAATTATTTTGACTAATGCAAACCTAAAAACAGACACAAAAATAACATAAAATAGTGATTGAAAGATTTATTGCACTTTGAATGTATAATTCAGACACGTGTTACATGAGGAGCCAGTTTGTTTACAAATAATAATGTCAAGTGAAGGCGCACTCACTGACGTCACAATTTGCATCGATCTTGCAATTCACTACAGTTCACTCATACTGAACCCATTATCATGCAAACATGCAACGTGAATGTGATTCAAATTATACAGACATAATGCATGTACAGTTTTAGAAGAATTTAGTTCATCAACAAATGTGAATTAAACTAATTCAAATTAGTTAATGTCAATCCAATTCAAATTAGGTGTGAACTCAGTATGATTGTCAGGTAGTTTCAAACTGAAAGATACTTTTAAGGGAAGGGAAAGAAACAGATAAAACCATGTGTGCATGTTACAAACACTGTTTATTCAAGTCAGAATCCTGGATCTCAATAGTACTTTCATAATGTCAAATAAAAACATGAATATGATAGTTACATACAATACTATTTATTACGTATCAAATGACATTTATTTTAGTGATTGGCAATTAGGAAAAATCTGAAATTCAGGTGTAAATTGAGACAAACATTATCACTGAATGCATTTTCTAGTCAAGTGACCAGCAAAAATGAAAATCTACCTTTTGAATGAAAGGAAAACTCTTACATTAAAAATGAATGATGTAAATCTAGATTCTAATAATAGCCGAAGGAGCTCACATTCACAACAGTTAAAGCGTTGCTGAGTTAGTGAACAAAGCATTTTTCTCATTAACTTGAAAATTCACCTATTAGAATGGATAAAACCCGAATTTTAAGACATAAATTATAAAATTCCTGATAAAAAGCGGTGCTGAGCATGCATGGTATGCTCGAAACATATTCAAAGAATAAAGTTTTATAACTTCCTAATGTCATATCCAAAATTTATCAAAACCTAGAGAGGAGCTATCTTACTGTGGATTCCTATATTTTTTCGTGGATGTCAATTCTCCTGGATTGTTGAAAACTTGCATAGTCATCGATATTTGATTTTGTGGTTTTAACAATCCAGACAGACAAATAGCAATAAGGTGTTTAGGAAAACATGACCTAAAACCTCCTTCATATAAGACAATAAACAGCTGCGCCATGAGCGCATGATACGCCCGACGTCTTGTGTGGAAGTTTTATGCAATAATCATAAATAGTTTCTGAGAAAGTTTTAAGCAATAACCATATATTGTTTTTGAGACACGGTGGGACATGTGAAACCCCCAACCCTGTTTTTTTTTTACAAAAAACTAAATATCACTAAAATAAAGTTTTGAATCAAAACCAAAAAGTATACAGATCTTTAGATTAATATAACAAAGAAGTGTGTAAAGTTTTACGCAAATAATCATAAATTATTTTTGAGATACAGCGCGACATGTAAAAAAAAACCTCCCCTGTTTAACAAAATACTCAATAACTTCAAAATAAAGTTTTGAATCATCACCAAAAAGTATACAGATCTTTAGATTAATATAACAAAGAAGTGTGTAAAGTTTTAAGCAATAATCATAAATTGTTTTTGAGATACGGCACAACATGTAAAAAAACTCTCCCCCTTTTTTACAAAATACTCAATAACTCAAAAATGAAATTTTGAATCATCACCAAAAAGTATACAGATTTTTAGATTAATATAACAAAGACATGTGTAAAATTTTAAGCAATATTCATAAATCGTTTTTGAGATATGGTGCAACATGTAAAAAAAAACCTCCCCCTTTTTTACAAAATACTCAATAACTCAAAAATAAAATTTTGAATCATCACCAAAAAGTATACAGATATTAAGATTAATATAACTAAGAAGTGTTTAAAGTTTTAAGCCATAATCAAGAATTGTTTTTGAGATACGGTGCGACATGTGAAAAAAACACACCCCTGTTTTAGTTACAAAGTGCCGTAACTCAAAAAGTTTTAATCTTATTTTCACCAAAAAGTATACAGATCATTTGACCATCATAAGAAACAACTATGTTAAGTTTCATAAAATTTGGATAAGTCGTTCTCAAGTTACGGTGCGACATGTTTACGCCGGACAGACAGACGGACGGACACCGGACATTTGTATACCATAATACGTCCCGTCAAAATTTTGACGGGCATATAAAAATACATGGGAACTCATACTGAATGGTCAAATGTGTTCAATATGAAAATTGCAGCAAAGATGGTAAAATCACAAATCAGCCGTTACTGTAAATGGACTGAAAGTATGACTTTTGAGTAAATTTAAAGGGAAATGACAGGCAGGGGCGTAGCTAGGTTTCAGATCAACTGTAGGCACAAATCGGCAGGGGCCTGGTGGCCGCTCAAGGTCCCCAGCAGGTCCAGGGGGTCGAAGCCCCCCGATGGAAAACGGTTTTCAGCATTTTAGGTCCATAATTTTGTGTACAAAAATATCATATTTACTGGTTTTTATCATAATATTCATGAAGAAAAGTTCGAAGAATTATGAATAATATTACATTAACACCTGAATTAACATAGTACAAACAAAAATCTGAAAAAAAAAAAAATATTTACAATATGTTCCGTGTAGATCAGACTAGTTTTATATTAAGGCCCACAGAGGGTCAAAGGAAAAGATTTTCAATTTTTTTGAACGAATCTTTTAACTCAAATTTGGGTAAAAATGGGTTGAACAAATTTAATATTTCTTAACTTTTATGAATAACTTTCAGATCCAGTTTCATACACAAAGACAATGATACATTTACTCAAAGTCAAGTCGACGGTTTTTTCTGCCGATAAAATCAGTTATACTCGCATCAACATCAACATTGAGGTGTCTGTGGATACGATCTTGGGTAGGATTTGACGCGTCTCATCGCGTTAAAGGATCTTTCACTAGTTGCCATTGAAACAGGCGTTGTCAATAAAATCCAAATAATCCTACACACTGAAGGGTACAGATCGGCTTTTATTACGTGAAGGACACCTAGAAGTCTATCTGGTCTGTTTTCTTCAATACGCCAACGGGCTTTCCATCGTGCTATCTCATCTTCAAATTCTGTTTTTTTTTTCACCTAAATCCGAACGGTAAGAGTTGTAAATTTTGTCTGCTATTTCTGGAGTCAAGTTCTCTAATTTGGCAATAATACGCATTAGAATTAAAATGTTTATTTTTTTTTATTCCAAAAGGGGTATAATCGGCAAATTTATGTATAGGCACGTGCCTAGTCGAGCCTTAGGTAGCTACGCCCCTGACAGGGAAGGGGCCAAATTGTGTTCAAGGGGAGCAAATGCCCTTTAATTTGGTATGCAGGTTTCAAAAATAGAGGGAAAATTAGAGGGAAAGTTGAGTCATCTTTTTAGACTTCAGTTAAATAATGACTTATGAAGTTATGTAGACTTTCCTTCTAATTCTAAAAAAAAACCACACACACTACTCAGAACTATGTCTAATTCACTTTTCACTACTGATATGCAAACCTAAAAACAAACAGAAAAATATATCATAAAATAGTGATTGAAAGATTCATAACACTTTGAAAGGATAATTCACACGTGTTACACGGGGAGCATGTTTGTTTACAAATAATAATGACACGTGATCGCGCCGACCTCACATGTTGCATCGCCCTTACAATCCACTAATACATAACCCATTATCATGCAAACATGCAACGTGAATGTGATTGGTTATCAAATAATACAGAAATAATGCATGTACAGTTTATGAAGAAATTAGTTCATCATATATATGCGATTTTCACTTTTGACACGAATAGGTCGGGTTGACATTTCTGTCATGGGGGATAATATTGAGATAAATTGGATAAAAATGACCGTCAAAAAGGTCTAGAGAAGCACATCAGTAGAACCTTAACATTAATTAGTAAAACTTACCAAAATTTCTCTAATTAATAAACTATATAACTGAAATTTCACAAAGATAACGGTAAATAATTTTGATGATGGTGATGATGCTGGTTAAATTGGCGCGAAATAATATTCTTACTCCTATTGCTTTACGTAAAAAAAAATGTATAGAATTGAATTTGACTAAAGTTGAGCATAAAAAAAACGTGAATATGCAAAAGCCTGGTAATATATTAATGATAAAGTGTGTATAAATATCCGTAAACGAATTTACCCGTATACTTCACTAAGAATTACATTTGAGCGCAAGAATCTTTATTTGTGAATCGGTTTATATAACCCCGGTTGAACAGGGTCGAAGTTCAACATGTTTATATTAACGGAATTTTTTGCGTTGCTTTTAAATCATTGAGGCCATCTATTTTTATTACGGGTTTCCACATCTTTAAATCGGAATTATAGAAAAAATGGAATTTTGTTAGCAGAATCAAAACAGAAATGATGAACACTGCAACATTTTCAGCAAAACATAAATAGGATGGAGGATCTGTGTATTCACATTATTTGTAAACCTCTCCTTATTCCTGTGAAGCGTGTGCTTTACATCGAGGCTTTCTATGCTTATCATCGACGCCACAGTACTTCAACCAATCCGACAACGTTTATTTGGGGCATTCGACCTATTTTAACTCAGATTTTGGAATTTTTTAATCGAAATTATAGAAAAGTGGAATGTTGTTAGTACATATAAAATAGAAAAAGATGAATACTATTAGTTAAAGCAAGTTTGGATGGGGTTCTGTGTATTTACATTGTTTGTACAACCCTCCTTACTGATGCCATATTTTGGAATTTCCGTGACCTAAATGGTTCGCGAAAATTAATATTTTTATATATAGTATAGTAAATACATTTGTTTATTTCTCATGTATCATACTATCTTTATTGTTTTTGGTTCTATTCTTGTTATTCAGTTCCCCTTTATGAAGGTTTAAATTTAATTTTTTTAGTGGTAGTTATTTATTTTTATTTTTTTTTGGGGGGGGGGGGGGGGGGGGGGGGAAGGGGTAATTCTATGGTTATTTCCCCTTTTCGTGTTTTCGCGTTTTCTCCTCTCACTTTTCCAACGCAAAATCGGGAAATCGAGAAATTGAAAAATCGGGAAATCGGGAAATCGGGAAATCGAGAAAGCAAAAACGCGAAATCGAGAAATTCATTTCGCGTTTTCGCGTTTTCGCTTTCGTGTTTTCGCGTTTTTGCTTTCTCGATTTCTCGATTTCTCGATTTCTTGATTTCGCTTTCTTTATTTCTCGATTTCCCGATTTCCCGATTTCTCGATTTCTCGATTTCGCGTGAAAGTGAAAGGAGAAAACGCGAAAAGGCGAAATGGCCGCATCCGGCCACCATAATAAAGAGCATATCAATTCGATTTCTTACAACATGCATTGAATTCAATGTCCTCATCGTGCTTAGCACTACGAATTCATACATATCGCACAGCAAGAAGAGACCATTCTGCAAAACTTGACCTCTAATGGTAAAGACTGGAGTAACTTGGTATTCATCTGAATATACACCCTGATGTTTGATATAATGAAAAACATAAGTTGGATTAAGTTGGATTCGTTTTCAGCTGTGTATCTGTATTCATTTTCTCGACGAGAAATATATTCGTATAACATGTCTTGTGTAATAAGAGCAAAACTTTTCTAAGCAGAGTTTATGCAATCGGCGGCTTAAACATGGTAAAATAAATATGAACAAAAAAGGGTCAGATCTAGGTTAAAGCTTTCTTGTATAAAATCACGCTTTCAATTTGTAAATAAACTTAATGGTGCTCTATATCATACCATGCTGTCATAATATTTACGATTATTGCAGCATTTGAGACTAATTATATCGGTAAACAAACAGGTAAATTCTTATCAGTTTGTTTGCCTTATTTGACTTCGTTTCCCAATCGCTACAGGTATTCCACATAGATATGCCGGGTTGAAAGGTCATCAAGTATAATAATCCACGTTTCAAAAAAATGATAAAAATGTAGTTGAAGCTAAAGGATATAAAAAAATGCGAGAAAGGACATTTTCCGGTATACATATTATACACTAATAAGTAAGAAAAAACGGAAACAATGAAGTTCAAGTGTACATGTTTGTTACCGGTGTTTCTCTTCATCAATATTTATATATTGTCTTTCAATGGTAAGTTATAACTTTTTTATCATTACAAATTTGAGTATCGTTTGATGGAATATCCTTTTTCCCCCTTTCTTGAAAAGATATGCTTCATGCAGACCTTATACATCTATACTAATTATATTTGCGTCTACATGAAAGCATGAGTAGTTATAGGTCGTATTTTACATGCACCCAGAAGACAAAGTCATTCAAATTTAGTTTTATGTTAAGACAAACATGATACGTCGCCCCCCCCCCCCCCCCCCCCCTTTCCCTGTTTCCATGGACCTCACGTACAAGGAAATGGTAAGAAGCTTTGAGTGTATTTTTGTATATGTATGAATGACTTGTACCTCTTTTTTTATGAGATTTTTTAAATACTAGAAACGCAAAGAAAAGACATATAAGTGTTCTATAGCTGTTCGTTGGCCACGAACATGGCGTTTTTTTAATTTTTCAATCTTATCTATTACACATGATTAAGGTGTACTATATTGATTTTGCTTTACGGGAAGTATTAGAAAATAATCGCTTTATAAAAATAAGAAGATGGCATGACTGTTACGACACATCCATTAATATTGCTTTTCTGCTAATAGACACATGGTGCATGCGTCCATATTTTCATGAATAATCAGATGGCGTACTATCCCAAAATTTCGTATACTTTATAACGATTCACTGTATTTGACATGAATTTAGCTGCTATTAACCCTTTAAAAAAACGAAAAAAAACCGCATTAATTTTTAACTTTCTGGAAGTTCGTATGACCTCCCTTTATCACTGCAATGTAAGATTGTTATAATTTAAAAGGACACTTCTTCGAATGAATGACACACAACATTTTTATCGCTGCATAAAAATGAAGTACATGTAATATTGATAAAAGCACAATAATCGTTTCCAGAAAATTGAACACAAATATTGTAAACAAAAAAATTTCTACATCTGTAATTTCAAAAGCACCCTGAAATAACACACGACATAAAAAGCCTATTCTATATGTGTTTGGTATGACTATTATTTTCGCTTCTGTTCTCGTACTATGAACAACAACATTTTTTATTTTGTAAAAAAATATTTCCGGTCTCCATTTATACTGTATACCTTACAACAAAATTATTTTTATTTAACATTGAACATTATTCTATTTGGTGGCATTTTTTCAAGGTTACGAGAGATCGCCAAGAGCGCTTCGTATGGTCGTCAACTCTCTGGAAGTTCGTATGACCTCCCTATCACTGCAATGTAAGATTGTTGTAATCTCAAAGAACACTTCTTTGAATGAATGACCCACAACATGTTTATCTCTGCATAGAAATGAAGTACATGTAATATTGATAAAAGTACAAATATCGTTTCCAGAAAATTGAACACAAAAATTGTAAAAAAAATATTCGACATTTGTCATCTCAAAAGCACCGTGAAATGACACACGACACAAAAACCATTCTATATATACTTTTGACAATTTAAGAATTACGCGCTAATTTTCACGAGCTCATGATTTCACCAATATGTTCAGTGTAATGCGTATTCAATTTCCTTATTTTTTTTATTTGTGGATTTGGTTCTCTTTCTCTAGGCTTTTCTACCTCAGGAATAGATTACCTTAGTTGTATTTGGCAACACTTTAGGAATTTTGGTCCTCAATACTCTTCAACTTCATACTATATTTGGCCTTTTAAACATTTTTGGATTCGAGCGTCACTGATGAGTCTTTTGTAGACGAAACGTTCGTCTGGCGTTTACATTTAAGTGTTGTTCGTTTTTCTAATTATCTCATGTAATCTTATTGCTTCTCTATATTTGAAGTATTCAATCCAGTTAAAATATAGATTTCTGATTTCGTTATCCTCATCTGTCCGACGAGGACGCGAGTTAATATAGATGTGTTAGTTTTAATTATTAAATTGATGTGGTATGTGAAATGTGTTAAGAGGATATATGTCTCAAAGACCCGTATATATATATGAAAAAAACATGTTTTTGAGGTCCATAACGTATAGTTTTCAAAGGGCCAATCGAATTGTGCGTTACATGATACACAAGTTGCATTAGAAAATCTAAAACAATAAGTGTTTAATGACAAATTATCTACTTATAGAATTATAACTACATAATCTTTCGAAGTTGTCGTACATGTCTTGCAATGTTCTTAATACTGTTATCAACAATTTTAACGTTACATTTGACGAAAATTAAAAGTTTGACCAATGTCTGTTTTGTCTCCGTATACTTGCAGGTAAACTAAGACAAAAGAGAATGTAAACAAATTAAAACAATAGTATTAAATGAATAATGTGTTTGAACTCTATACGCGAAAATTGTATTATAAGTATCTTCATTTTTTAGGAGCTGTGGCACAACCCACAAAAGTCGCATCTACTGGTTCAACCTCGTCGCAACCTTCTACGATCACAGTTTCATCATCAAAATCCACCTCATATACAACTACATCTGTAAGCCGCACAACATTAAACAATGCCACTTATGCCAGTGAAAATATCGTTATTTCAACTGAACAGAATACGATGACCGATTCAAGTAACGATAACAATGATACAAACAACGTAACACCTTCATCGATATCGGTCAATCAAGACAAAACAACTAGTGCTTCGACACCACAACCGAGTGTTGAAACGACAGTTACAGCTACGAGTATACGAGTAACTGCGAAAACGACTTTGATTCCTGCAAACAAAACGACAATAAAAACAGCAATGCAAACGGCAAGTACTATCACACAAAGTATTTCGACAGGAACAACGACAAATTCTACATCATCGACTCCCGCTCCGACAAAACTAAGTACTCCAAAAAGTTCAACAGCAAGTTCGACATTGTCGACTCCAACTACGACAAAATCAATTACTTCGGTAGATTCAACAACACTTTCTAAACCTCCGACTCTTACTACTAAAAATCCAACAACAGCAGCAACAACAAATCAAACAACACCATTAACAAAAACGACAGCTGTAAACACCCAGACACCTATTTCAAATTCAGTCAATCCTTCAACGACACGAAACACAACGAATGCAGCAAACCCCACTAACATAGGTATCAAAACAACAACAGAACCAACAGCAGAATCAACAACCATAACTACACTAAACGCTACAGTAATAACATCTCCCAGTGTTGAAAAACTAACAGCAAATATCTCCACAACTGTAAGTAGTTCGTCGTCTGCAAGCACTTTGCCAACATCTGCCAAAAGTACGACATCATCGACGACCGGAAGTTCACCGACAGCTTCAAGTTCTACTGAATCAAGCTCTGTAAGAGCAACCAAACCACAACATGGTAGTCAGGGGAAGTCGAGTGGGATGAGTAAAGGAGGTCAAGCGGCTCTTGCAATCTTCATTATACTTGTTGTGGTGGCTATTGCAGTTGTAAGCGTACTGTTTTATAGAAGGTAAGTCTTATATCATGATTATGATGCATGATTTAAAGGGTAGGAAGTTTAACTATAAATCACAGAAAACCAAAATTGACATCAACAGCAGAATCAACAAGGTTGTTGATTCTTAATTAAGTTTAACCTAACCGAGCTTTGTCGGCTAAAACAAAGGTGTTTTTTTCTTATATCCTGTACTCGACCGTTTTACTATAGGCCCTAACAAATTATAGATACAAGTAGTAATCGCATAGATATCCTGTATCCTGTATCTTGCTTTTATTGGAAACGAACATTTATGGTTTATGTTGCAATTTATTTTGCGGTCCCCGTTAAATTGTAGTCGCTTTTATTGAAAAGTAACGTCGGCAAAATAAAGGTACATGTTTTCATGCATAAATTATAAATTGTCGGCTAAAACATTAGTTTGTACATTGCAGGAAAATATAACATCAGTGGCGGATCCAGGGGGGGGGGGGGGGGGGGGGTTCCGGGGGTTGGAACCCCCCTTTTTTTTGGCCGATCAATGCATTTGAATGGGAGCCTATAGTTGGAACTTCCCTTTACTCTGGGTTGGGAACCCCCCCCCCCCCTTTTTTTTAAAATGTCTGGATCCGCCACTGAACATGTATGTGTAGTCGCTACAAAAAGGAGAAATTAAGCTCGGCGAAATAAAATTTACATATTCCGACAATAATCAAATTTTGTATTTGCAATTTACAAGGACTATTGTAAGGGGAGGTATTCCCATAAGAATGAACGACAAGCTACACCAATTATCACATATAATACGCCCGAATTGTTTTAAATTAATTTACAAGAAATATAGTATTTTGTGACACCTAATTTACCTTTTAAGCAATTATTACGTGGTCTGTCTTTTAAAATCATTTACCTAAGACTACTGTTTAATTATAATGCCTATCACATATTGTATACCTAAGCTTATAATACTAGATTTTGCAAAAGGACTATTATTACATTGAATGTTCTTAAACGTTTTTTAAAGCCCTCAAACCTTACCCTATTGATCCAATGCACTTTAACGTGATTTACCATCGTATTTAAGCAAACAATCAACCATCGCACTTTAGAGTGAGACACCATCGTACTTTAGCGTAGATCATCGCACTTTAGCGTGACCATCGCACTTTAGAGTACCATCGCACTTTAGAGTCTTGCACAGAATCATTTTCAAAACAGTGCGGACAAGACCATTTCTTTACGCGCTCAGGTTATCAATTGGCTGGGTCAGATTAGGTGAACGTTCATCTGTAACGATAACTATATATACGTATTATGATCATTAGAGCAGCTATACAGGTTATACTGCCCGAAAAAAATAAATGTGAAACAATGCAAAATAAGACATATTTATGTAAAAACACAAAAACCCACAAACGAAAAACAAGAAGACATATAGCAAGACAGCTTGAAACTACGTTTAAAACATTCGATCTGGTTTCATTCATTGATAACAGTATTTACATTTATAGACTGTTTCGTGGACACAAACGCACTTATCGGCCGTACTTTAACCATAATGGCTTACTTATTACAATTTTGATGGGGAGTGTCTCATTGGCACTCGTACCACATCTCCTTATATCTATTTACAAACCATACTTTTTTCAATTTTATATCATGATCCGAGTTATTTCTTGAGTTTCCTATAGCAGGATATGGACTCCTGAATATACAAATATTAATCTTGGCACTAGGTATACTTCAGTCAGTCCACACCACACGTCTGTCGTTAATTTTGAGTACCCTTTGGAAGCAATCAAAATCTTGATGATTTTGATACTAGACCAAAGAGAACAGAAAATTACGTGTATACATTCTGATCGAGATTACCAATCGATAGATGTAAAAAGATGTGGTATCAGCGCCAATCATACAACTATACATCAAGTTTACAATTAGTAAAAAAATTAAACAATGGAAGGTTCAAGTGCTGTTTTACTAAAATTGCCAGCACTTCTGATAAACTATTTAAAAAGCAAAACAAAATATGAACCTGAAGAAAATCATCGGTGAGGCAAATTTACAATCCAAATTTAAAACCGATGCAACTGTCTTGTTAAAACCCTTATGACGTATTTAACTCATATACCTAACTTATTTTTCAGGAAGTATGGCAGTCTCCGAGATCGATGGGATACTCTGAGACCTAATTCTTCTGTGGCATATAAAAGATACACCGATGATGAAGGAATAAAAATGGGGGTTTACGGAAACTGAATATTTTATCCATGATAACTTTGAAAGCTTCAATTCTTCATATACTATAGGAACTATTATTTCAGGCTTATAATGTACAATTCACCGAAATAACAGTTGTTCATGAAAGAATTCTGTGACGTCTGCACAAATGTTACAATTTGATTTTGAAACATTCTTGGTATACTTTCGCACTGGAATGAGGCATTGTTTTCTCTTGCGTTTTTCGCAGAGTAGTGCCAGGGTTGCATGCCAAGATCTGTATAAGGAACATTTTTTGCAGAAAGATCAATATGTGTTTGTGTAAGAGTGTTTGTGTTTGTGTTCTTGAGAAAAATGCTTAATTTCTAACAGCTTTTCCACCTTAATTGACATTAACTTGATTTTAACTTTTATAGAACATTCGGCAAGTCTCGTTTTATTTGTTCTGTTGAATATGTTGATATGTTATATATTGTTTATTTGCTCGTAGAAGTTCTTAATCGCGAGTACACTGTCATGTCTATGGAGACCATTATTTCTACTGACGCGTATTGCTTTGTTTTTTGTTTATCTACACTACTAGTATATGTTTATGTCGAATTTAATATGTCTTTTATGTCTATATCTTGTATGCAAGTTTCCAAGAGATGTCTTTAGATCCAATTTCATATGACATCCGGGTCCGTGTAACACTTATCAATTCAAAAATTTAAAAAGTTTCAAGTTTTAGATTTTTGAAATTATGATGAAACTTTTATTAAAAATATTAAAATTTGAAATTTTTGAAATTTTGAAATTTTCACCAATTAATATTTTAATAAAAAATTGATCAAAATTTCAAAAATCTAATATTTCAAAACTTTTTAAATTGATATGTGCAATACGGACCCATCAGCTCCCAGTAAAGTTGTAAGAGGTCTTTTGTTAACTGTTTAATTTATATAAATATGATATAGTGTTTTCCGGTACTGATTGTGCTTTGATTGATTACAAATTAGGTTTTTACTATCATTCTTTATTCTATAGAATCATGTTGATAACAGAAATAACAAGTTAATTTTATAATTCATCACCATAGTTTAAATTGTGTATGACTGGTTTGTTTGTAAATTTAAAGATGTTACTTAATTTACAGTTTGTGTGTTTAGTTTTCGGCTTTTATGTCACTTCAACGTTTTTACTGGGTATTTTTTTGTGTAGATTTTTGTGAACACGAACAATTATTTTTTATTTGTCAAATTGCTTTCACACAACCCTATATATTACCTTCTTTCGGTATTGTAGACACAATAGCAATTGTGTTTGGCTAGTGGTCGCATACAGTAAATGTTTGTCTACGTTTCCAATCGCTATTTGGCCATTCCAGCTAATATATGAAAAGGAAGGATGGATGGTTCCCTTGTCAAAAACCCTATATGTAAGTTATAGGCATGTTTCAATCCCTCAGATGTTTAATTATAAACCCCTCAAATTCCAAATAGTGTCATGAACTCCGCATTTCTACATATTTAGACAACGAAAAAAGATCGACCCCTAAAATGGTGCATAAACGATAGCCGATTACAGGGTGCATTAACGATAGACAGTTACAGGATGCATTAACGATAGCCGATTACAGGATTCATTAACGATCGACAGTTACAGGGTGCATTGACGATAATCGATTACAGGGTCATTAACGATAGCCGATTAAAGGGTCCATTAACGATAATCGATTACATGGTGCATTAACAATAGCCAATTACAGGGTCATTAATGATAATCGATTACAGGGTCATTAACGATAGCCAATTAAAGGGTCATTAACGTTAGCAGATTAAATGGTGCATTAACGATAATCGATTACAGGGTGCATGAACGATAGCCGATTACAGGGTCATTAACGATAGCCGATTAAAGGGTGCATTAACGATAATCGATTACAGGGTGCATTAACGATTGCCAATTACAAAGTCATTAACGATAATCGATTACAGGGTCATTAACGATAGCCGAATACATGGTGCATAAACGATGGCCGAATACAGGGTGCATTAACGATAACCGATAACAGGGTCATTAACGATAATCGATTACAGGGTCATTAACGATAATCGATTACAGGGTGCATTAACGATAGCCGATGACAGGGTGCATTAACGATAGCCGAATACATAGTGCATAAACGATGGCCGAATACAGGGTGCATTAACGATAACCGATTACAGGGGCATCAACGATAATCGATTACAGGGTCATTAACGATTACAGGGTGCATTAACGATAGCCGATTACAGGGTGCATTAACGATAGCCGATTACAGGGTGCATTAACAATAACCGATTACAGGGTCATTAACGATAGCCGATTACAGGGTGCATTAACGATAGCCGAGTACAGGGTACATTAACGAATAGTCGATTACAAGGTGCATCAGCGATGGCCGATTACAAGGTGCATCAACAATAGCCGATTACAAGGTGCATTAACGATAGCCGCCGATTACAAGGTGCATTAACGATAGCCGATTACAGGGTGCAATAACGATAGCCGATTACAGGTTACATTTACAATAGCCGATTACAGGGTGCATTAACGATAGCCGATTACAGGGTGCATTAACGACAGCCGATAACAGGGTCATGTGTGTCAATAAAATGTAAAAAAACATAACGATAAATAAGGTAACATCTCAACATAGACAGAAATTCCAATCCATAAAATGCACAAACTTCGACATGTCAAATATATGCAACAGAAATGTACAACCATATACCTACCCATTATTTTAGTCGACGTTCAAATTTTCCCAGATTTGATTTGGTATACGGAAGGAATGACCTGTCTTATTTTATCTTTTGATGTGATATATAATTTTGTACTAAAATATGCACATCTTTATAAACATTTAAAAGAAAATTTTCACTTTTTGTGGTCGTATGATGTAAAGAAATATTCATTATTTTTTTTTAATTTGTCATAGTATTGAAATAGGGAATGAATTATGCAAAGATACGTCTGAATGACTATGTTTGTATATAAAATGATGTTAAAGAGAGATATTTTTGCTTAAATTTTATCGCAAACTCTGAAGTTTCAATAGCAAATATCAGTTCTGATCGTGAACACAATATACACGTAAGTTATTATCCTCCAAGGTTCTAATGACTGAAAAATCTTAATCTTTGGAACAAAACTTAACTTTTGAATCGAATTTAATCAACTAATAAGGGAGTCTCATTGGGGGTTCAGATTCCCGTATCCCTCTTACACTATGTACATGTACGTAAGCAATTCTCATTTTTTTTTTGTAATTTCCCGTGCCCGCTACACTTCGTTTCCCGTTTTCACGGCACAATAATTTGACTTTCACGTGTCGCGCTTACAAAAATTGACAATCCCGCGTCACGCTTAGACCCAAATTAGACCCACTAATATTTAGCATTACGAGGAGTAGATTAAACATCAGCAAAGAAACAAATAAATATAAAATTAAAATATCTGACAAAATAAAAAGTTATAATCGTCCATGCAGGTCTTAAAAAAGTTGTGAATTAACTAAACAGAAACCATCAAAGTTTTTTTTAACAGCATTACAAATCTCTAAATTAAAAAAACCCAAGATAAAGCATCTAAAGACAACCACTGACGAGGTTACTGACTTGGGAGCGGCACATGCATATTATGTAAAGAGGGGTTAAATAAGTCTCTTGCGATCTCACAACCTTTTTTTGTTTTAGTAAGTGGATGACCAAAAAGGCATATAGAACACACACAATAAAATCAGTACACTTTATAATAACAGTAGCATAGATAACAAAATACACAATATCGCCGGCAAGAAAAAAATGTGTGCATTACATAAAAAAATGTATTTTAATACAGTATAGGTGTCAGACCACCAATTAAAAATCCCTATCTGTTCAACAAAACTTTGCAATTTTCATTCACAGCTTTCTAAATATTTTATTCACAGCTTTCTAAATATTTTAACTTAAGTTTAACTTCTAAGAAAACAGGTATATCCTGAATTACACATGTAGATCACCTTTCTACATGCCAATGAATTTTCAACCCATGTTTGAAATCTTATAAGAAAAAAGTAAAATCACAAAACTACTGAACTCCCGAGGAAAATTCAAAATGGAAAGTCCCCAACCAAACGGCAAAATCAAATGATAAAACACATCAAATGAATGTTCAACAACTGACATATTCCTGACTTGGTACAGGCATTTTCAAATGTAGAAAATGGTGGATTGAACATGGTTTTATAGCGCTAAACCTCTCACTTGCATGACAGTCGCATCAAATGCCATTATATTTACAACGATGCGTGAACAAAACAGACACAAATTTGAGGGAGTTATTGGTGGTCTGACACATATAAAAAGATACAGTAAACCCCTTGCTATTGTTTCCCCCAATTAAAATATATATTAGAAAGAAAAAACATGTCGGCATTACAACTTTCAGATGTTTGATATAATGTTAGGCTTTCTTTAAATAATAATCATTAGTAAATTGATTGTAATGCAGTTATTTTTCTTATATTCGTCAGTAAAAGATTTCGACTAGACTCTCATTTGACATTACTCAACAATTTTTTTCTAATATTAACATGAGCAAACATTTGTGTAATCTATTCTAAAGGAATCATTAAACTCACATGCCCAAGTGTTCTTACCGAGACAGTATACTACATCGAATTAAAATTATAAGAACAATGTATGATTATCTTATTCTAACCAAGGATTTGTATACTTACTATACAAATCCCTTTTCTAACGAATGCACTACTGAACAGACTGCTGTATCCATTGTAGAACATAGGGACTTGACATCAGGTCAGCGACAATTTTCACAATTAATCTTAGTAATACGATTACAATTTACTGAAATGTGTTCTAGTATTTGAACTCCTCAAGTGTTTTTGCGTGTTAAAAGAGTCACAATACAAACAAATAGTCCATTCATCGTCTACGTGCATTTTAAAATAAAAAAGTTTACCAATATACTTCCCAAAGCGGTCATGTCACAATTTTTTCCATTATGTCAGATTTCCATTTAGAATTTCGACTTTCCTATTTTATTTAAAACTTAGCCGGTAAAAGGAAGATAACTCTGGTAGTAAAATAATCACTGTCATATGCCTTATGCCGTTATTTTTAAAAATTTATCACACCACACTGTGTAGCTGATGGTGGTTTCAATTCGTTTTATTTTTCATTCATTGCCAATTTATAAAAGATTCGCGATATAAGTGCATCTAATCAAGAGTAAGCAGCCAGTTTACTTTTCATTACTTTTTTTTTTCAGACTAATGCATCCATCTGCTGAACGAATCATGACAAAACGCTAACAGTAAATAAGTATTGTTTCACTTTATCAACTTGAGCAAAGTGTTCGTAAATGGTATATACATGAGCAAGTATGAACATATATGCTTTGACTACCGAAACTTGAGACTTCTCGCAATCCCTACAGTAGCTACTTTGGGTTTTCTCATCAATACAAATATTAATCTAAACGAAAATAATATCAAGCGCTGGTTATATGTACTAAAAAGTGTTGTTATATGTACTAAAATGAGTTAGTATTATTTTCAAATATGTTTCATGGCGACGGCTTGTCCATTATCAAAATTTCTAAGTTAAAAACTGATCTTTAAATCAGCCTATGTTTTGAAGACTAAGCCGACGGTGTTTCCCAATGGTTCAATGTCTGCGGTGGCGGCAATCTACACCAAAATCGAGATTTCATGATCCATGAATAATGATATAACTCCAGTCTATGAATAACTTTTCCAAATCATGCATTCAGTTTCCATGCATATCAAAAGTATTGCCGCGAATAATGCACTAAATTTCAAGATGGCGACCATCTTTAAATTCCACTACACTGCAGACCGGCTCAAATTCAAAAAGAATTTGTCTCAATCGGTTTTGCGGTTTTTGTAAAGGTGTTTCATCCATTTGATTCTCCATCACTGAACATATTAACACTTGTTATATAACTAAATCAGTAATAAGTTCAAAAACTTTGTTGATGACAACGGTCAAAGGAGAATTCCTATTATGCTTGCTTTTCTTCTATCCACATTTAGTGCTTATATTAAGTAACGACTAGCAAAGAATGATGCAGGTTATGGACGAAGCTAACGTGAGGGTACCCAAATTGCACCTATTTTGACATTTTTCTTTCATCTACGTTTATCTAAGAAACATACAAAAGTGACATTCTGTGTTTATTTTGTAGATGTTTCTTTACTGGATTATAACCAAAAAAAAGATATTTAAAGCGACCTCCAAACGACCCACGATCGCGTGTTATGATGAATTCCTAAATTGTCCGTAAACTAGGCAACATTTGTGCAAATTGGGTATACTCGGTGAAATTTAAGTATACTATGACGGTTTGTTAGAGATGAGGCTTATATAAATTATCAAAGAAGTCTCTAGCACTCTTTTTAGTGGGCATCTATATTGTTTTAATATGATATTGACAATTAAAGCCAATAAGATTGAATTTATTATTCTAGTTTATAAACTAAAAGCGGACGGGATACACTGTCTCAGAAATTATCGCGGAATAATTTCAGAAAGCACTACTTTTGGAGTAATGGTAGTTGATTTTACATCATACTTATATTGGTTCTCTCCTCGTCGTCGGTAAATCTTTTATATTCAGCACGTGTAGCAGGAGCAAGTCCGAATCGTCCGCATTTTTTTCTTCTGAAAAGAGATAGATAGAACTCTATACATGGAACGAAAATTATGGGTCCTCGGTCATAAAACTTAACTCAGTATTTCGGGGTACAAAATGTGTGCTTGAAACTCAAAACCCAGTATTTAGATTGGTTAATTTCTGAGTCTGAGGATCGTAGTCGTACACGAAACTTGTATGACTGCAAGGACAGGTTCACCAATATCCGAACATCAAGCATTGAATGTAGTTTCATAAAGTTTTTTTCAAAGGTATAATTGTCAGAGTATTTCATTTTTCCGAGACACCTAGAAAAGGATTTTTTGCAATGTAGCAAGAAAGGGATTGCCATCTATGCTAACAACGATATGGAAATATAATATCCAATAAAATTATCAGATCGAAACAAGACAAGAACACAAACCATTATACGTTGTCTCATTGGCACTCATACCACATCTTCTTAAATCTATACCGTGACATAAGTAGATGTCACTAGTGATAAATATAACATGCCTAGGATGTACGCTATATCATGTATACATATTGTGGTGCGTCTTTGAGCTGTACGGTAGTATGCTTTTGAAATTTATACTGTGAATATTTCCGAATAGTTTTGTCACTTTGTCTTACTATGTTATTTTATGAACATCTATTTGTGATATTACTTTAATTCATTGATTTCTGCCAACGAATAGTACCGTATTCTATATTTCACAAGGGCTTCATTGTGTGCTCCCGTGTGTTTTTGTTATAACTTCACCCTCACTGTTTTCTTGAGTTCATGAAAAATTAGACTTGACGACTATACTAAATTATTAAGACTAACAATTTCAACACACTGGCACAGTAAGGCAAACTATAGACGACTATGCAGGGTTAAAAACCAACTAACCAAAGCTCGAAACCAAAGAATTGTTCATATATTTCACAGCGGATCTTTTTCGAAAACGACATTTATATGGGTAAACTAATGTGTTCTTCAGACAATCTCGTGTAATTATGCAAGAGGTTACATGTACTTTAACAAATTAACAACAATTGATATTGTTGACTTACCTTTTAACGCAGACAAATCCAACTGCAGCGAATAAAACTGCCAATACTACCAACACTACAATTACGGTTGGTCCTGGACTCTTTGATTTTGTTTTTTGATTTTTATGTTTGCATTTGCCAGTGACTGTACAATTTACTACCACGCTTGGGGTGACTGCACTAGCTGTTGAAGACGGCACTAACTCCGATGTCGTCGACACTGTTACCGACGAACTTGTGGCTACTATTTCAGATGACATCACAGATTTCGATATCGATGATACATTCATTGACTCTGACATCGCTGACGCAGCAATAGAATTCGATATCGCTGATATCGTCGATACTGTTACAGATGTTGATGCTGACGATATATTTGCTGTACTAAGTTTTATTGAGGAGGAACTTGTAATGTTTGTGCTTAGTGATGACAAGCTACTATCGATATCAATCGACAAAGAGGTAAATAAAACTGTATATGAAGGTAAAAGAGACAAAGCTGTTGGTGATGGTAAAGAAGAATTGGCGATGTCAGAAATCGATGTTGGTATTATATTTGTAATGTCTGTATTTGACGGTTGAATTTGCATTGATGTTACACCAGTGTTTAAGAGGTGGCTTTCATTTGAAGTTGAATCAACAACGATTGGAACTGTTGCTTTCGACGGTGTTGGGTTCGGTGTTGGATTCGGGGTTGGTGGTTTCTGTGTCCCTGTTGTTGTTGTCCCATCATGACCACAATATGTTTCTGAAATAGAATATGATAGCAATCAAAATCAGAAGGCACCAAAATCGCCTTAGTATTAAAAGGCTAGTATAATTCTTTCAATTAAGTAAAGATCCAAACCTTTAAAAGAATTTGAAAATGTATCAAATAAGAAATGTATGATAATTCGTTATTTTGATAAGTAGCATTGAGTACATCACATTTTATATGAATAATGCGTTAAAGGTTTGTACAAAGTGAGTGTGTAGATGTTTTTTTTTTGTTTTTTTTTTATTAATGTTGTTTCATCGACTTAGAACCCTAATTCCCCCTTTCTTATAAAATAAGACGATGTGGTATGATTGCCATGATCAATAAGAGACCGTCATTACACATAAATTAACGACTATAGGTCACTGTACGTCCTTCAATTATGAGTCAAGTCTATACTGGTCATAAAATTCTGCTCGGTTCAGACTAAAGTAGAATTTTTTTTTTAACATCAAATAGTTACTGTAATCCGTTTGAATTGTTTTACAGTCATTTCGGCGCCTTTTATGTCTGACTATGCGGTATGAGTTTTTGTCAACGTTGATTTGTTTTGTTAACGCATCGTTGTCAATAAAATGGAATTAGATGCGACTGTAATACAAGTGAGAGGTTTAGCTAGCTATACAACCAGGTTCAATCCACCATTTTCTACATTAGAAAATGTCTGTACCAAGTCAGGAATGTGACAGTTGTTTTACATTCGTTTGATGTGCTTGAGCTTTTGTTTTTGCCATTTGATTACGGACTTTCCTTTTTGACTTTTTCCTCGGAGTTCAGTATTTTGGTTATTTTACTTTTTTTTTTACATTGCCGTACTGTAATCCATGATAGTTGGTAACTCCTATTTCGTCGGTCTCTGGTGGACAGTTGTCTCATTGTCAATTATACCACATCTTCTTATTTGTATATATATAAATCCCAGTCAGTGGTTGCATATATCCGTTCATTCGTCCACGACAGATGTTTCTCTTACATATAATAATCCGCATATTAGACCCTTCATGTCTGCTCAGATTCATGGTATTGTTTCGTTGCTGTCTCGTTGAAATATTACACACATTTCAATGTGCTTTTGTTCATTTATGAATATATGTAGTTAAATTCAATTACTGTATCGTCGTCTGTGGAATGTATTTCTGTTTGGAATCTCAAAACATAAATGAAGTTGTTTCTAGATTTATAAACATGGTTGACACATGTGTATCAAGGAAACATTTGTTAATTGACAATGTTAATCCATTTCCTTAACACAATTAAATTTCAATATATTTGTTTTTGTTTTATCCTTCACAACTAATACACGGAAAATTGAATGTGAAACAGAAATTAGGGTCTGTTTAAAAAAGAGGGGGGTCCTTAATTTTTGTATTCTTTATTTTATATGGCACTTTTCTTTAACTTTAAAAATAACGCTTATATAGAAAATGATTGTAACAGTAAATTTTCAAGTAGTTTAATGATTTCTTTTTTCTGCACCTCATTCATTTCTGAAATCCGTTTTGTATAACCTAATTCTTTTATTTTCACAGTAATTCTTTATACCTTTGTACCCCATTATTCCTACTCTATTCTTTATATATTGTGCCCATTTTTCTCTGTTCATTTCAAGTTTTCGTGTCATTCATTTCTATTCTGTAAACACCGTTCAACCGGACCTCCCCCAACCCAACCCCCAGTAATACAACTACGTTACACGAAATCAACATCACATGTTTACCCTTGAAGATCAGATGTCAACTTTGAAATGAATATTCAAAATTAAAAATAGTTGTTACGTCAACAAATAAGGTTGCCTTTGATTTATATTTGCTGAACAATATACTATATATATGCATGATGCCATCTGACGGAAAGGGAAAACAATTTTTGAGTCGAAAAGGGTGAATAGAGGGGGCTCGATGTAAGCAACAAGGAATTGAAACTTAACATATACTTTAGACACTAAAATAAAAAATGACATAGATATCGAAGGTCTGTCTATGACTTTGAGACGAAGAACAGCAATAAAAGCGCTGCTCCTCAAGTTTGTGTTTTTGCTGTGCAGTAGTAATTTAGTGTAATGGATGGATACCCCACATCCTTTCTTTTCTATTATCATAGGTGATTGTAGATTTTTTGTTGTCGTCTTAGAGCAGTTAACCGTATAACTTTATGAGCTTTTATAACGAATTGAAAACCTACTGACTTTATCATACACATGACTTTGAATAATTTTTATAACTGATAAAATTTGGCATTGAGATAGTATGTGACTATATATTTTTATATGTATACATTTACCTATATATATGGCAATGTTGATAATAACCTACTAAATAAAAAAAATCAATAAATAGTTTTGTAGTTTAATACGAACAAATGTGTATCGCCTTGTCGTCTTTAAATATCAACATCATATAAGGAAACTGTTTTTAGTCATCTATAATGATAAACAAATTACAATACATACCTGTCAAAAGATTAAATAGATGTAGAGATAAAATAAACAACTTCATTTCATTGCTGGAAATAAAAATTAAATATATCCTTCCTGGTAAATTTTCAAAAAACTGATATCAAAATTCTTCCGGTAATTCAGTTCTAAGCTCGAGCCTCATATCTTGGTCTACACTAAATGATCGATTTACGCAGGTAAAATTGGTCTACACGTTGAAATGTTTTTTTAACATCCTTGTGGCGTTGTGGTGGTCCTATTCACTAATTACCATCCTTACGCAAGATTGTGCAACAAAGTTGAAACTATAACAATTACAGAAATGCTATATGATCCGGTTTTATTTAGATTAGATCCGGTTTATACCCCAAGCAAAACTATGTCTCGTTATTTATATAAACGGGTATATATCATTTATGTAAATATTTTCTCATTCAAAAGTAATGCCAATAAAACACCTACAGGTCTATTCCCTATTGAATATATATTTGCAGGTGAAATAGATAAAAATTAAAAGGGGACAAAAATAGAATAAATGAATGAATGAATTTAAAACCACGTGGACAGTTTTTTTTTACATGTTTAAGGATATTTAAGAGAAAACCCGGATCATTCGTTTTTTTTACAATATTGTTAACACGTAGCCTGGGGATATTTTCGATACATTAAAGTTTAAATTATAGGAGTGCGAGTTGAAGTAAAGTGTCGTTTATCAGTTTATGACAATGCTAATATTTAAAATACAGAGTAAGCTTTTATACGAAAAACGAGACTTGTAAAAATTAGATAATAAACTAATTAGAAACGGCGAAAACAAAAGTAAACTAATTTGGAAAGATTTTAAAAACGATACGTACAACAACAACAATTTTAAAAATCGGTCGTTTAAGGTCAAGGAACAGTAAATAGGCTTTGTCACATATTTTGCTAAAATTTATCATACTACCTTGCCTCGGTTAAAGACTTATAACTGAAAATCGAAAAGATAACCGTTGATGATCGTTAAGGTAGCACTACAGTCAGAATTTTTTGACTCCAATCGACAGTCTTTAAAGATTAATTTCTCCAAAACTACTCAATGGATTTTTAAAATCTTTAACTCATTTTAAAGCTGAAATATAACTCCTTCTTAATTTATAAATAAATTTATTTTTGGTTTGATAAATCTCAAAATATAGCTCATTAATTGCCAAAGAAGTGGTCTTTCAACTTGGATGAAAATGGCACATTCATGTCAAATGTTAGTAAGCATTTATTTTCATCCCTTTAATCAACCATATACAATCTCCAAAACCGTGTCTCAGATTTTTGATATATGCCTCCAGTAAGAAGATATATTGATTTAACTGCTGGGTGCCAAACCTCATTTCACCTTTCATCTTTGGAGACCTATAAATTCATTTAGAAACAAATTATCCAAAAACTGGGACACGGTATTGTAGAAAATACACCCTTTAATCATATATATCAAAGTCAAGCCAAAGGGGGTACCCATAAAGTTTCTATTTCCATTGTTTCCTTACAATTATCATGAAAAATTGTTCTTAGAAATGACCTAAAAACTGAATTTCCCCCTTAGAACCCCTATAAAGTCAATATAAATACAAACGTTCCACAGGGAACACCCCAGGAGTGTTCTGATACCATTACTATATCAATAGAACCACACACTTTGTGTCTTTGATGCTTTAATGCGGTAAATTGTGTATTTTATGTGAACTGTCCAACACTAACTTGGCATTTGGCGGGAGTTTGACGTCACAGATATGACCAACATCTGTGATGAAGTAATTAAATATAGACAAAGCTCCGCCTCTTCCCAGATAGTCTCAGATAAGAGAAAAACATGATTGACCAGCTGCATTTAATCAATGTTTAACATCATATTCTCTATATATAAAGAATAATTTTCATTTGAATTTTAAAAAAGAAATAAACTATGTTTGAAATTAGCTAGAACATTAAAAGTGTGCAAAAAAAGACATGTTCATAAAAAGACCAAGACCACCCTTTTTGTTGATGAATGAAAATACATTTAATTTAATGGGACTGAAAAAATACACATAAACGGAAAATAAGTTAAAATTCATAAAACTGTATTTACATGAAGAAGACCAAAGAGAAGAAATTTATACAGGCAGTCAGAGGCTTTCAAAAATACTTCCCACTCTTTTCCATAGTACTTTTTTCCTTTTAGGTAGATTTTTCCCTATAGTTTTTTTTTTTCCTTTCTTTGTTCACTTCCATGTTATATAAATATTTTTGTTGCAAAACAATGAGATAAGACTACAATATTTATCTTGTGGTCAGGGATTAACAGCTGGACACTCGTATCAACAGGTGATTGACATATTAGCCCCTCCCAAATGCTTATATATTTAGATTAATTACCATGTGCTTTTATTTACATAAATTCATTATCAATTTACTCCCTGTTGTGATATGATAATGACTTCGGGATTTTTACAAACTGTGCAGAATAATACTTACTTCAAAATTATGTGATAAAAAAAATATGATCAAAAAATCATTGTTAGGTAGCAACCATTTGATTTTCGGGGGGGGGGGGGGGCTATGTCTTTTTTTGGAAAAAAAAGTTTGTTTCCAGTTTTTGGAGAAAAAAATAATTTGTTTTTGATTCTGAGAAAAAAAATTTGTTTGTTTCACCCTCAGCTGCCACTATATGTAATGCTAAAATTGAAAGAAAAAAATTGTTTTCGACTTGTCGCGAAAAAATAGATTGTTTTTCGCCGCAGGCGAAAAAAAACATTTGTCCAGAAAAAAAAACCATAGCCCCCCCCCCCCCCCCCCCAGAAAATCAAATGGTTGCTGCCTTAGACTGTAGTGCTACCTTAAAGGGAAATTCCGCGATTTTTTACTTATCATCTAATTATGTTCATCTTAACATAAAAAACACATTTGCAAAGTTTTAAATTTATATTCCTTCTAATAACGGAGAAAATCAAGTATTTGTAACTTTTTTGGTTGAATTCTCGAGTGGGTCGTGACGTATTAGCCCGATTTATTGAATTCTGGGAAAAAATAAAATCTGTTTAACTCTTATAGCTTATCGACAATATACGTAATTAAAAGCGCACAGCTGACGAATGGTCGAAGTTATGAACCACAATATAAGAATGAACGAAAATGAATATGCATATACCGTTTTGTATTGATTGAATTAAACTCCTATAAAATTATCTCTAGTAAATGTTTTTGAATAAATTTAATTAATTATTGTTGAGATTTTTTTCATAAAATATTTATTGAACATTTTTACTGATATTGAACTGAAAATATTTCAGTTCTATTTACCGTTATTGTTTTGATAATCATTTCAATGCAACTAATGTGTGAGCAGAGTGTGTATATTATTTTGTAAAGGTCACTGTATATTTCTCGGCTTGAGGTTATTATTATTCTATCAATTGAGTGGAAATCTAAATGCGCATGCCTTCTAGCGACCTACAATATCAAATAAAAGAGAGACATATTTTGATGTCAAGACAGAGCGATATCAAAATTTTGTATCCTTTACTATGCAGCGTCGAATGGATGAAACCGTTACTATAAAACTAAAGATCTCATTTAAAACCATTCGGTTCCTAATTAAAACCATACGAATCCTCACTAACTGGCCCCGACACAGCTCATTTTAGCGCCGTCGCACAGTATTAATCAGTTCACCATGTTCACGTGTATTTCAAATAGCTAGCCCATTTATGTCAAATGTGAACCAATTTTACTAGCAATGCTTATCGTCGTTTTGTTAAACATAAAATAAACTAAAAAAACAGGCTCAATTTGTGACGTATACATGCTAGAGTGACTAATTTGAAAGGTAAAAAAATACAACAACAAAAACAGACAACATAAAGAGAAGAAACAGTTTTACTCCTGTAGAGGCGATTTATCAAAAAATAACTAGTATTTGGGTCTTGGTAAATCACCTCTATAATAATGATCCTATTGGTGTAGTAAGACATTTTTTTCCTCTTTTTGTTGTATAGTAGTAGATGATATATAATTTGTTTACCGGAATGAATGACTGAAGATTAATTTACTAACTACTAATTACTAACTAGCCTTACTAGTATTTCAAACCAACCATATATAGGGGGTTGTCACGTTCTGTAACGTTAAAAGAGTTGCATTTTATTTATAAATGTACTTGTAGATGAAGAGAAAAGTATACTTTGTCCATACTGTATGCGCTAGTAAATATCACGCCATTAAATATGAGGTTTTGCCTTTTTTTTATTCTTTTATTTTCTAGACCATTATTCCGTTTATTCTTTGTATTACAGCACACCACTCTTCTCTAATGTTTATTTTTGTTGCCTAATTTTCTCTATATATTTATGCTGCACTATTTTCCCATTATTTTCAATTATGTAAATCAAATCCAGACACTTATACATTTTTAATATCAAAACAGAAGCTAATAACTCTATAACTAGTTATTTGGTCAATGAACAACGAAAATAAGGATATCTTATTTGAACTAAATACACAAAAATAAAGAAAAAAAAACGTAATTTAACCTATTGTGGTTATTTTTCATGCTTCTTTGTTTGATCAACAGGACATGTTGTACTAATGACTACACAATCAGTTTCCCAAAATAAATCGTGTGCACATTTGTATAAAAGCACATATTTTTTTTCCTGTTCTGTGGCTGATCCAATGGGGGGAGGGGGATTGGAACCCTCTTTTTTGGTAATCAATGGTTTTAAATCGGGACATATAGTTTGACCCCTTTATTTTACGATCAATACATTTATTGGACACCCTTTATCCTGTGTTAGGAACCCCGGACCCCTTTTAAAAATGGCTGAATCAGTCCCCGTCCATCCTCTGCCAGGTTTAAGTTTGGGATTCAGGTAGTTTTCCAAAAATTGGTTGTCACATCCATTCGAAAGTTAAGGTTCATTCAGGATATCTTTGATACGAACTTTTTAAAAATATTCTAAATGTACCCCAAAAAGGTTTTTGACTCAGATTTTGAGATTCAATAAATAAAGAAGTGTTATAGAATGAGGTGGGGTCCTCTCTCTTATTGGCACTAAATATGTTTTTTTTTTATTTTCGTGGGCCAATCCTTTCCATGCCGTATTAACGTTTTTTTTCCCCCGTATATAGTATATATAACCAGGAATATTGTTCCCAGATAGGGGACACTAATTAGCTGTAAAATTCATGTTTACCTAATTGACTCAAATTCTCAAATTTGATTTATAACATACTAAAACGTATATATATCCAAATTTTCGTGTTAAGTGTAAAATAAATTATTTACAAAGCATGTGCACAATATTTTGTATAATTTTTTCGTGTGTATTTTAGTCTAGACTCTATCTAGTCCGAGATCATGTACTCTGACGTCCAACGGCCGTATAACGTCAGAGTAATCTCGAACTAGACGCTATCTAATTAACTATCGAGTTGACATTTCAGTTAATTAGATAGCGTCTAGTTCGAGATTACTAAGGATTTAAATTGAAGGTTACATGAATACGGATTTCAATGAGGCCGAATTATAATTTAGCATATTAATCTATTGTAATAAAAATTCACAATATCTAATAAAATTTGTAGATTTAGCTAACAAAGTCCTTATATTTGTAGAGTAACATTCGTTTGTAGTGGAGAATTGTTCTAGCGTTAAATAAGCTACAATTAAAAATTGCTTGCTAGTTTCTCTCTGTGATTAATATAAGATAAGTTAACTCTAGGTAATTTCCCAATCAATCTATCATGAAGGGGAGATAAATAATTTGTCTTTCATTTATAGTGTTTATCAAAAATGATGAACGGTTCTTAAATTGGTTTGTAATAATTTTAAATGTTTCAAATTTATGAAATTATATTCGTACATCAATGTTTTTGATACACCAATAACAAAAACTGAAATGTATTGAATTGATACATGTTTTAAGTATTCAAAATTATATCAGAAACCTATCCCTAATTATAAAAATAATGAACCTGTTAAAAGGAGACAACACTCGCATAACTTTTTTCGAATCGGCACATAATACAAAGGAATGTCACTCTTGCATACAAATGGCACATCAATATTATTAATTAACTGTGCATTCGTGTTCCACCGTCAATGAAGATTCTAAATTATAAATATAACCAAAAGTTGTAAAAGCTTACCCACTGTAAAAAATATTTCTTTGAAATTTTTTAAAACTTCCTCAGAAAAATGCTCGAGCCACTTGACTTTCATAGCTCATAATTAACATTTTTACACAATATCTTAATAAAGAAGTAAAAGATTATTTGCTTCTTAAAGTGTAAGACGCAATAAAAATCGTATGCTTGCATCGTCTTACCCAAATACAGATTTGATTAAGTCCTGAACATTTCGATATTTGTTTGTTTATTTTTAAAAAATACCGGTTTGTAACAAATCACAAGTACATGTGAAGATCCGACTAAATACCGATATCCCGATATCGTCAGGTAAATCATGAATATTATACAATTACTGTCTTTTGATGAGGTAAATATGCGGTTTTATTGACTTTTGAAAAACTGATATTCACTGAGGTCGACGGCCGAAGTGAATATCAGTTTTTCAAAAGTCAATTAAACCCCATATTTACCGAAACAAAAGACAGTAATTGTTTTATTCCATATTCCGAGAAAAGAAAATGTATTTAATGACAAACATATACCAAAACTAATTTTACACGAAACATTTTACCATAACGTTGCATGTAAAAGCGCGTGACGTTTAGCGCGGTGAATAACACTTTCTCAGGTGAATATGCTTTTTTATTCAAAATGCAATTCATATAGAGAAACCTACTAAAATAATACCAATATAGAATAAACTAAATCATTCACTTGCAAGTGACGGAATAATTCATCGATGTTTCTTACCATATTTTGACCGTGGCAAAATTAGTCCATATATACTGGCTGCTCAAGACGAATTATTATTACACTATTTTACTTTCATCAAGGATTTGCATAGTATCCATGGATTCTATGATGATTAATAAAAAAATATCATATTTTTATTATTTTTTATAGCTCAATGGATATTTTAAATAGTGGTCTTCATTTTCGTTTTGGTGGAATACTTTGTGAAGGTAATCAGATGTATTTAAATGATCCATTTGAAACCTCTCTTATTTTAGTTCTTTGGATGGAAAAGCTCAAATTTTCCGAACAGATATTGAATCTTTAAAACGTTTTTGAATATGGCAATGCATGATTTGAAGTGAAACACTTTAAGACCCAGGTGTAATATTATTTTCTTGGTAAATCACCCAACAACCAACAAATTATTTCAGTCAATCTCCCAAATAACTCAGAGGCTAAGTGCCTGACAACACCTCTTGTTATTGCAATGCCTAAGTTTCTAAACAGTGTCAGTGATGAAAAGTAGGTACGACAGTTTTCGAAAATATTCACCAATGTTAGATGACCCATGTTAGATGCCTCTGGCTCTGGAGAAATGACATACCCTTTAGCTACAGATATAGATCGAAAAGGATGTGCCCTGGTTAAATACTGTAAATAGCTAAATTTCAAAGCAATAGGAACCTTAAATTTTCTTTTTAATATTCCTTTCTTATAATCTATAAATAACAATCACTCCCCAGAGTCCTGATCCTAAGGTCAATATATATGTTGACACAACTGTTTGCATGTTTCATCATGGTACTTGTTTATAGTTTCTCTGAGTAATGTAGGTGAATGTGTTTTATATTGCAATCAGCTATTTTACTATACAGATAAAGCTATACGTATAAACGTTAGCTTTTTACGTCAATGACCTCAACTAACCTATATGCCCTGCCTACTTACCGGAGCTACTGTATTTCATCAACAACGTCACGTCACAACCATGACAATGTGTAGTAACAATGGTCAAACTTTTATGAATTTAAACTTGTTATGTCTTCAAATTTGTAATTTATATATCATGTTTATTAAATGTTATTAATTAAGTTCATTTTCCCTTTCTAATTCCTTAAAATGTCAATGTCTTACCGCCTGGACTACACTCATAGGGAAATACCCCAAAATGATACCCAATGAGGGAAATTCCAAACACTTTTATTTAACAATATTTGTTACATATTTTTTAAAATTTTTTATCGATTTCAGTATAAAGACAACAGGGCTCACGCTACCAGGCGACTTGGGCGAAGAAGTCACTTTCCCGACCGTCACTTCGCTTTCCCCGACCCCCAAAAGCGAAAACAAGTCACCCTGTTCTTGACGATACTCGCTTTCAGTTGCTTCTGACATCGGACATTTTCAATTTTTACCAAGTTGATGAAACATCATTTTTTTATTGATAATTAAAGAAATTTAGACATAAACGATTCATTATATTAAGAAAAGATGTTGAAGCATTGTCTTTGCAGTGTGTAGCAGGTTACTTGATAAAAATACAACTTTTTATCACTTCGTGCATTTCCGCAAGTTACGGTGCTTGTTACTCGAAAACCTACATCAACCTAAATTTCGGCGGCAAAAGTTTGTTACTTCATTTAAACGTGATAAAAGTTGCCTTCAGTAAATGTTTAATCCATTTATTTCATTAAAAACGTCATGTTCCTTTCCAAATAACTTGTCAAACATCGTTTATTTTTGTAAATTTTCTTGCATTCGTCCGCCACTGACCGATTTCTAAACTACGGATCTGAACCGGACCAGCTAAGACCGAAATCCGTACTTTTAGAATAATTACTACGGACGCACGGATGGAACAGCTGACAGAAGAATATTGACCCCAAAGGGAAAAATTACATATTCCACACGCATTAAGAGACTTTTGGTTACATCTAATTGATTGGTGTATATAATTCCCTATATTTTTTATGGTTTGTTTCAAACTATTGATTAAAGTTGCTTAACTCTGATACTATTATGATAATATCAATATATTATGGCCCAGCCTAATAACTTTTATATTTTTTTATGAGAAACAGTGAATTTCATACACAAGATAGTTTTGAATTAAATTGTAATTGATATATTATAATTTCTTTACATTTTTTAAAATAAAAAAAATTTTTTTTTTAGTGCTAGATATTAAATATTTAGTTGGTAGTTTCTCACAAGAACCTTAGTAAAACTTAAACAACTTTTAATTTGAAATGTTACTTTAATTGTATACTCAGATATTAATTGAACAATATAAAAAGAACATTATTTACATATGACCCTTTATACTATAGTAAAATCCAAACATTGTAGCGCACCGCGCGAATGAGCACTTCTCTTTCAAATCTCACTACTTCTCCCTATCAGTTTAAAAAAGAGAAGTCACTTCTCCCTATAATTCTGAAGTAGTGTGAGCCCTGGACAATATACGGATAGTGTCTTGAAATATGAAATTTATTTGTATTCGGTATGAAACAGGGAAAATGCTCGGTACAACATCGCATTTCCCCTGTTTCTAAGCCTCATACAAATAAATTTCATATTTCAACACACTATATGTATATTGTCTAATTATACGCACATGATCAGGAATCTTCAGGGCTAGGGGTATCTTAAAATCACTCTAAAATCTTTAAATATTCTATCATATCTGCTGTCTCTCGTACATGTATGTACATTGTATCTATCTCTTTCATTGCTTAAATCAATCTCAAGTAGTTTTTAAAGGCAGTGCTTTAAGGCCTGACTTTCAAGTCATGAGGTTAATCTTTTCATACGCAATCTATGCAGGGGGTCTTTTGGCCAGAAAAAGATCCGGAAATGTTCGAATTTCTCCTCTTCTTTTTATGGTATGATATGGTTTTTGTTTCTTTCATTTACATTGGGGACTAAAGAAACGATCAGTGTGTATTGTTCGTTTTATAGAACTTGTTATTAATGTGTATTTTGCATTATAAGCAGTCAACCTGACTACAAACTATCATTATTTGTATTCCGTGTGGAAAGAGGTCGGGTCAATTTCGAGTGTTATCTGAGATCTAAAGATTTTTTAATTAGTTCAGACGTTGATATAGCAATGAAAAGTCGACTGAACATGATTAATATTGCATCTTCTATAATTCAAAGCGGAATTCAGTTTATAAACGAGAAACCGTAAAGCGTTTTCAATTTCGGTATTAGTTATGTATGTTGTCTACGTATTATCCTGGTTCCCGGTACTACGTTCCGGGTATTAGCTATTTGATATATCTGATGTGTAACATTACGATCAGGTACCAGCCAATCTACGTGTGTATGTGTACATGATTTCCCGCCAAAATGACCGACTTACAGCTATGGAAAAATAGTCCATAAACGTTCCGTATAATGATATGCAAATTCATAATTAATCGTAACTTTTTTTATCTTTATATAATAAATATAACAAAATGGATTCCACAAAATTGAAAATAGCATTATTTTACGAGGATTTCTAATATTTTTTTCACTTCCGGGCGCAGTAATACGTATGTTTTGAAGGAGCTCGAAGAAATTGACAAAGTGAATTGAGAAGGAAACGGATAGATATACGTCCTTGCTATCAGGTAAAACAATTTAAATGTACAGAAAAACACATTTACTTCACACAAATAGTAAGCATTTTATTGTCTTATACACGACTGTAGTCTAGTGTTTAAACGACGGCGGTGACCTACAAGGTACGGGTCATACTGGGTCAAGTCTAAATATGTAAACATATCCACGTGCTATTAGGTAGAAAGCATCGTAATGCAATATCTGCATTTTTTTCCTCCTTTATACATCGTTTAACCAGATATATTTCTCTTTCAAATACACTTAAACACGGGTTGTATGTACTTATCTTTTCTAGTGTTTTCTTGTCCTTTAATATTAATATTAAAGTTCATTTGTTGATGTTTAAATATTTTTGAACGACTGAACACAGGAGTGAATGAATGCAACAATGATATATACTGAAGACTTGGGCTGTACAATGATAGTGTACGTATATCATACTGATAATTATTCTAGCAGTAATTATGTTAATTTAGGATGTAATGACAGGAATTCATGAGCTATGCCTCAGGCTTTCTGAAAAAATATCAATGACAATGTAAACAGGAACAAAACATTGACACGAATGATGCTCTCTTCTATGTTATAGTTATTTAGGTATGTGTGTTGCACAAGTTTCAAAAAAACTTAAGTTATAAAACTTTTTTTTCAGGGCACAAACCCACTTTAAAGAGACTTGTCTACTGCCATACCAATCCTATTTTCATGCACCATTTGCAAGCAAGAGACTGAATGGTTTGCAAAATTAAAAATCAGGACGGTGTCCAATTAAACCAAAAGAACTAAACTGGATGAATATCTAGAGGAAAGTTTTGATTTGTGAAATTGGTTTTCCTGAAAAGTCATTCATCCTAGCCTGCAGAAAGGAACTATAACTGTCCACCACCAACTGACGAGCTAATGTTGAGCTTCACATATGGAATTACTCAAATACCATCAATGTCTATGTTTTCAGCACAGATTTCACAAGTTATGACACAGCTGTGCTTTTTTTTATACCTGTTAAAGAGTTGTATACTAAATTTTATTTTTTTAATCAATAAATATATCTTGTGTCATTTAAGAACTTGTATTTTGCCAAAAGATGCATACATGTACTAGTGAATGAAAGTGGTGCAGTTCATTTTGCTTTGGTATATAGAATTGAATTACAATTGTTCATGTTATTGGAATGCATATAAAAATAAGGAGATGTGGTACAATGTATATACATGATATTTAGTGAGTTTATCAAGCAAAAGTGAATAAGAAATAGGTATAAGCAGTTACAGGTACTACTGTACAATCTCAAACAATGAGAAAAACTCATACCGTAAAGAGAATTTCATATTTACAAGTAAGTTTTGTTTTTGCGTTGAATAATTTTCTTCTATTGTTTTAATTGCAAATATGGGAAGTGGTTAAAATGCTAATGAGACAGCTGTTATGGCCACAGAGCCTTAATTGAAAACTTCTTTTTCATTCATACCGGTAGATTTTGCCTGGAGTTAGAAACATATCTGCCAACTTTTCAAAATGCACAAAACCTTCAAGGGGGCCTTCAAATGGAAGCAGGACAAGTCGCCCCACTGGCTAATCGCCCACTTTTAAAAAAACCGCCACAAACTGATTTATCAAATCGCCCCACATGTGAAATTGGTTAAATCATGTTAAATATTACTCCTGCCAACCCGCCCTACTTATAAAAAAACGGTAATATTTAGATTAATATATATATATATAATTAAAAATAAAAACTCGCACCACTTTAATGAAAACTAATCTACACAGAATACAAACAAACCGAAAATTTATTTAATTACTATTATTGATATACTGAAATTATAATTCTAAAAAAAAAATATATTGTTGAAGAATAACTAAGTTTTGAAGCTTAGTTATTTGCATAACAATTGAAAAGAAACCTGTTAATTGTATCATAATGCAATATAAGGAATTTAACTTATATTCAACGGGATAACATCTTTTTCCATAAGTGGGGAGAGTGGCAAGACCTTTTCAGCTTTTGGTCTTCGGTGCTGTGCGGCTTTGTGCCTTTTTCACTTTCGATCTTTTATATCTGGGCGTTATGTATTCGGGTTTAGTTTTCTGTAATTAGTTAATACTTCAGTTTCTTTATGTATATCTCTTTCATATTCATTTGATAAAATTTACTGTTTGCAATAGCATGAATTGTTCTATATAATAAGAATGTTCTTATCCCGGGCATAAAAACAATGCCGTATTTGGCGAAACCTTTTCAACTTTTTATCTCCAGTGCTGTACAACTTTGTACTTTTTTCTCTTTCGATCTTTTATATCTGGGCGTCACTTGTAAGTCCTGTGTGGACAAGGCACGTTTTTGGCGTATTGAATTTTAAACCTGATGCTTTTTGTTATCTATTAATCATGTTTTTCTTTGTCTAATATGTTCTCCTATTTATTTGTATTGTAGTCCTGTAATATGTTGTCATTTCAATGTTATATTTAACTTTGCCATTAAAGTGCGAGGTTTGGCATGCCACAAAACCAGGTTCAACCCACCACTTTTATTCCCTTTAAAAGTGTCCTGTACCAAGTCAGGAAGATGGCCATTGTTATATTATTGTTCGTTTCTGTGTGTGTTGCATTTTAACGTTGAGTCGTTTGTGTTTTCTCTTATTTTTGAGATATTGAGATCAGACGTGGCACGGTACTTGTCTATCCCTAATTCATGTATTTGGTTTTCATGTTATATTTGTTATTCTCGTGGTGTTTTGTCTGATGCTTGGTCCGTTTCTGTGTGTGTTACGTTTCGGTGTTATGTCATTGTTCTCTTATATTTAATGCGTTTCCCTCGGTTTTAGTTTGTTACCCCGATTTTGTTTTTTGTCCCTGGATTTATGAGTTTTGAACAGCGGTATACTACTGTTGCCTTTATTTGGCATTACTAAATTCATCCTGGTTAATAATATATTTATCTAGATTTCACTGATTTCCATTAGGTGGGACCAGTTGGCAGGAGTAATATTAACGGAATTTAACTTATATACAACGGGATAACATCTTTTTACATGAGTGGGGCGAGTTGGCATTAGTAAATTCTTCCTGGTTAATAATATATTTATCTAGATATTATCGTTTTCTATAAGTTGGGGCAAGTTGGCAGGAGTAATATTAAGGGATATAACACATTTCACAAGTGGGGCGATTTGGTTATCCAGGTTGGGGCAGTTTTTTTTAAAAGTGGGGCGAGTTAGTGAAAAAGTGGGGCTATTTGCTAATGGGGCGATTTGTCATGGATTCCCTTCAAATATATTCTAATGTGGTTTTTGGCTTCTTCGTGCATAAACAAGCTCATTGCCATTGTTGAATTAATTGTTTTCTTTAAAATAGTCGACAAAATTGCTCTTACAAAATTTCCATTTGGGAGCCTCGAGCTCGATGGGGGAAATACTCTGCAAATACTGACAGTTGGCAGGTATGGTCATCAAAAAAGTTGATGTGTTACTATGTACATTTACCATTATGTTACTTGATGTTCTTGCTATACACACAGTACAGAGTCTAGTCAATCTTTGTGAACTTCTTTTTATGGGAGTCATAGAATATGCGTATACAATCAATAATTAAAAATAGTCTATTTATATTGAAAAGGAAAAGTTCTTATATGTCTAAAGAAGAGGGACGAAAGACACATAAGGGACAGTCAAACTCATAAATTTAAAGCAAACTGACAAGGCCATGGCTAAAAATGCATTTCATGGCGAGGCACAGAAAATATACTGTAAACAGTAGACTATAGATATAGGTGAACTAGGTACAAAAGAACTCTAAATCTTAAATTCTACAAACCACCTCTGTTCTATGGAAGATAATGATATAACTGGACTAGAAATACACACAACCTGTAATTAACTGCCTTTACAGCGCTTTCGCGCTTTGATTTATGAATGAGTTACACAGGTTGACCAGAGACCCATTGGTGTAAAGGAATGGCGTCATTGAACAATCAATTCTTTGTGAAGTAATAATGACATATGCATTTTGACATAGCTACATGTACATGTATAGTCGCCGTCTTGTAAAATTGGCACAATGTTTTTGGTTGAAAAATTTTAAACTAACAACCGCATTCATTCACAATGACTTTTTTTCATTTAGTGGAATCAAATATCATTCCAAAAAGAAACTACTGTCCTACATTTTATTGTGTTTGCACTGTATAATCCTGACCTTCACATAATCCTAGATTATTTTGTATGGTGGAATCCGACATTGTTATTACTGGAAGTGTTGTCGTGGGGTTCCACATGCTGTCTTTTTTCTCGTGGCTCTTGGAGCTTTTTATAATCTTTATGCAAAAAGTGCCGAAAATTGTATCATCAATGACAATGATACTACTGGAGAGTAGCGAATGTTATGTAGATCAGGGATCCTCATAGAAACCAAGATGGCGGTTTTACCATATAAATAATCTTGAAAAATGTGAAGGTCAGGATTATACAGTGCAAACACAATACAAGGTAGGACAGTAGTGAATATTTGGACTGGATTTTTCTTCCGCTAAATGAAAAACATCTTGAGTGAACGCGGCTGATATTTAACAAATTTTGACAAAAATCATCGTGTCAATTTTATGTGACGGCAACTATAGCTAGGATACATGTATGTAAAAGAAAGTGAACAAATTTCTAAAGTCATCAAATAGCAAATATTATGAGGCAGGTGATGCCTGTAAAAAGGGATTAAGTCTGTATAAATTTTTTTTTCAAATTCAAGCATATTTTTTAAGTGGAATCTGCTAGAATTACTTTACACTAACACAATTCTTGCTAACGCTGGCTATCAGAAACTATTGAAAAAGAAACAGAAATACTAAAATATTAAGAATTATGTAAATAAAGAAAAGAGGTGTTCTCTATGAAAAATTACAAATTGGTATAAATAATTTTTATGTACTTTATCATGTTTAAATGATAATTTGATCTTTTACTTTACAGGTAGATAAAAAAAAAAGATGGTGGTACAGCCAATAAAAACACGTTTGTCTTGCTGTGATTTTACAAGGTACAAAAATTAATACCTGAGGGTCTGGATGGGGTTAACAGAATAGAAAATAATGGGCCAATAGAAGATCTGCAGACATATATGTACAGGATATAGAATGATTCGGTGCTAAAATACATGTTTCAAAAATAGGGAATAGTCATGATAGTGGTCAAAATGAAAACAGGCATAAAAAGTTAAAGAAAAATAAAGGACACCCCCACCCTCACCCCTTATCAAGACCATCATATATGCATTTAACTTGCTTGAAAACCTTATAACCATGCATACAACATGTACACTAACATAAATGTATGACAATAAAAAAGGGGGGATACAGGAGGTGTCAACGAACCAGATATTTCTTTTTAGATATTATTTATTATAATTGAATATTGTTTAATCGCAGCTTATTAATTAATCATCAGTTTCATTGGCAGTTGATTGTGTGACAGGATGGCTTCCATTGAAAATTTGGTAGATATTTAGTTTCAGCCATTAGCGGTTACTTCTTTAGCTCAGTCAGTTAAACACTGTCTTGTAACACAGAGGTCCTGGGTTTTAGTCCTAATGGAGACGAGCAATATTTTAATGAAATTCATGCTTTCCTGTTACAATTGCAAGAATTTGGTAAGATTACTGTCATGACTGTTGAATAATGAATTGTTTTTGTTTTTAAATAAAAAAAAAACCCCTATCATTTATATTTCAGGTTAAAAAATCCCAAAGCAGGAAAAGGACAGGCCTATATTCCTACAGATTATGAACACATTGCTAATATTGTAACACATGGGGTAAGTCCAAGTTTTGGTAGACAGTAATTGATCAAATTTTACACTGATATAAGTTATTATTCAAACATGTTTCAACGAACATATTGCTACATTTATGTCCATGTTAAGTTAATAATCCGCTATGTTATGAAACCATTGAGAATATATATGTAATTGTTTTTTCAGCATTTTTGAAATAGATATAAGAAGATGTGGTATAAGTGCCAATGAGACAACTCACCATTCAAGTCACAATTTATAAAAGTAAACCATTGTAGGTCAAAGTACGGTCTTCAACATGGAACCTTGGCTCATATCGCTCAGCAAGCTATAAAGGGCCCTAAAAATTACTAGTGTAAAACCATTCTAACAGGAAAATCCACTGTCTAATCTGTATGAAAAACAGGAAACCACTTATGAACCACATCAACAAGCGGCAACCACTGAAAAACAGTTTCTTGACTTAGGACAGGTACAAATAAATGCAATGGGTTTAAATGTTTTAACTGGTGCCAACCTTCACCCTAACCCAAAGGAGTGGTGTAAAATTACAACAATAGAAATACTCACTATAAAAATCAATTGCAATGGCTTAACTTATCAAAATTAAAGCACATATTAAAAAAAAACAATTAAACAATTTAACATACACTGAATGAATAGATTTGATCCCTGACATAATATAAAACAATAATAATAAAAAAAAAGGATGGGGGAGATGTAAACCAATATCAGAGAGACAACTCAGTTCTGGAAATCTCCTAATTCGGTAACTGTTACTGAATTTGCTGAACTATAAATTTGGACAAAAATAAAGTTATGCTTTACCTTTCAGATGATGATCATACCCAGTATGTTTGGTACTTGGTGGATGGTAGGTTTAGCCAAGACAAAGCTACAGACTTTTATAGCATGGATCTTTGGATTTGCCTTGATATCATTATTTACTACATCAAGTCTGTTTCATCTTTTTGCTTTTATGGGAGAGTGCAAGTAAGTAGGAAATAGAATCTAGTGATTTTTTCACCCAAACAAATTCTGGTGGACATTGATATTTACAACTACTGGGTCAATGCCACTGCTGGTCAAGTTTTTAGTCACCGAGAGTATCACCAGCCCAGTTGTCAGCACTTCTGTGTTGGCATGAATTATCATTGATATGGTCATAATTATAAAATAACTGTTTGCAAAACTTTGAACTTTTGAAATACTAAGGTTTTCTAACTCAGGAATAGCTGTATTTATAAAAACTTTTATGAATTTTTGGTCCTCAATGCTCTACAACTTCATACTTTATTTGGTCTATTCAACCCTTTTTTATTAGAGCATCACTGATGAGTCTTTTACAGATGAAACATGCGTCTGTCGCAAAAAACAAAACTTCATTCCAGGTATCTATGATAAGTTTATTGTAAATAATACTGAAATGTTCATGGTTTAGAAATATTTTTAGAAGATCTTTCAGACCTCAGTGTTCAAGTGGTCTAAAAGTCAAACTACTGTATCACTATTCTATTAACACTGAGGTTGTGAATTTGAATCCTGCATGTAGCAGCTGTGCTCCACTCCATACATAATTGACCAGGATCCAAAGATCTTTGTGAATTTTAAAGGTGGACTTTTAAACAATGGTTTTGACAAGATAAAGCTTTTTTATGCCACTGTCGTAGTGTACAGGGCATTAAGTTTTAACCTTATTTTAGTTACTACCCTTCCTTTCTTTTTTTTTTATAATTTTCATGAATTAAAGCATATCTATACATGTAAAATATACAATAAAATACATGTAAGATATATACAATGTCATTATTATATACACATTATAATTGGAAATATTTGACAATTTTTATAGAACAGAAAAATAAAAAAAAACATGAAAAATATGCAAATAAAGAAATAAATGATAATTATAAATTATGAAATAGTATAGGAGTGGAAAATGAAAAAGAAGAAAAAAGAATAATTTTGAGAATTTTGGAACTTTCAGGAGTTTTCAAAAGTACCATTGATTCATTTATATTAGGTGCTTTAAAGATGACTTCTCAAAGAACAAGAAAAAAAAATCTGTAGTTCAAATATCTGATAAAGATCTAACAAAAAAGTGATTTTTTTCATGTCTTTGCATTGCTAAAGCATTCAGTATTTATTTGAGTTGGCTAGGGAAGTTTTGCTTTTTTGCTATACAGAAAAATTGTGAAAAAAAGACCTAGAGGTAGCAATAAAAATGTATGGTCTCTATTGAACACCATTTCAGGACTGCACTTGCATGTTTTAAAAATAAGTCTTTTACTCACATTTTATCTTTTCAGAACACTGAAATATATATTTCATATAGGAGATAGAGCAGTTATTTATTTATTTATTGCATCATCATATACTCCATGGTAAGTTAACAAAATAGATAAAAGAAGATGTGGTATGAGTGCCAAAGTACACTTAAGGAAGTTCATTGCTCAGTTTCAAAATAACAAGTTTTTCATAACACTAGTATATATATATATTGATAGGAGGAACTGAAAGAGCAAACAAAAAAATATAGGTCTGTGTGCTTGATTTCGAGATGTGAGCCATTAAAATTTTGGCGGGAAATGTTTTCTCTTGTTTTTTCACATAGCTTTATCATTGACAAGTTTAAGTTCTCAAAGACTATTAAAAAATAACAAAGATTTTATAAGACTTTTACAGATGGCTTATAATTATTCATGTAAAAGATTTATAAAAAGAAAAAATAGGGGTATTTGGGCACATTTTTTCAAGGCTTTCGAACGGATAAAACCAGAGGATTAAAAAAAACTGACCAAAATTCCAAAACATGATAAGCAAACATCCTTAAACTTAAACTGTAATATTTGCTATTTGTTAGTTGTTTCCTTTGAAAATTATAACTTTTGTTACAGCATTGTCACTGTGTATCATTGTAAACACTGGATATTACTTATAGCTGGTGTCTAATGCAGAAGATTTGTATGACTTGGATCCAGTAGCAATATATCATTCAATAAAGCAAACTGTTCTATATTGCAGTAGTCCTAAAATAAGAGCAATATCAGGTTTATGGTGAAATACTTTTGTTTGAGATGTAAATAGTTAGTTCTAATGTGACATCATTTGTAAAGTTCATTTTGATTGGATAACTTCACCAATTTTCATGGCATCAGTTCACAATTGATGCTACTAAAACTAACAGGCAAGACCAAACGATGTATGACAGATTTTAAATGTATGATTTGATATTGTTTTCTGTCAGCTTCATTAGAATGGAGATTACAATACTGTATTTTAAGCCCTGAGTACATTAATTTGTGATTTGGAGGGCACCAATAGCTGTTTACTGGTTCAGTTAACCCATGGTCAGTAAACTCAATTTGCAACCATCAAATCACCAATTGATGCCGTCAGAGCTTAAGATACAGTGCAATTATTTTTCTTAATGCAAACACATATACTTTGGTTAGACTAAAAATTACTGGTAGGGTTGGATTCACACAGAAGACTTTGATTGTAATACAATTTTTATGATCAATACCTCTTGAGAGGACCTTCATATTAGTGGGACTATTGTATTGAATTATTTTTTTAACAATTTTGTCGAATATTAAATTCAGTGACCTTGTATTTAATTTGTATATTTTATTAAGGTTAACATTAAGAGAATTTAATGGTATTGGAGATGAAGTTTTAAGTATTGTGTGGACTATGGCAGTAGTTGGAATACTCTATCAATATATATTTCATGAAAAGTAAGTTTTGCATTTTTTTTAGACTCCTGCTTTTATCATTTAAAAATGACTTTTTTTCTGATGTATCACATAAATTTGTTTAGATACCCATGTATTTCACAAAACATTTAGCTATGTAATAAAAATCAGAAATTATTGCATGCATTTATTATTGCGAATTTGTCATTTTAGACTTAAATGTGAATTTAATTTTTACAATTTTGAGAAAAATCCTGTTTAATTCATATAAAATATTTCAAAATGGGAGTTTAAATTATTGCCTTTATAACTCTGTCGCATTTTTTCGCAATAAAAATAACCTCACAATAATTTTTGAATTTACAGTATTAATGTGTAATTATAAATTGTCTTCGTAAACCGTAATGTATTTGTTGATTTGAGAATGAGAAAGAGGGATCATATTTATACTATTTTTCTCAAAATATAACTTAAAATGAAAACAGTACAGTGTACTTTAAATGAAAAGTGAATTAACTGTCAGCAATTCAATTGTTTCATTTCTTGTAAGGAAACACTATTTAATTTTTTTTCTCTCTTATTTTCATTTTCAGATATAAGATCCTTGAATTATTGCTGTACTTAATAATAGGCGTGTGTCCTGCTATTGTAGTCTGTTTACAAGTGAGTAATATACAAATGGTACATGGGAAATAAAGTATTTAAAAAGAACAGCTGAAATTTCATACAAGAGGGTCTTATTCATATGCATGTGTCAAAAAAGTGCATTTATCAAGCTTTTCAAAAGGCACGAAAATCAACTGTATCTTTGACACATCACAGATCAAAAGTATTTAAATTAAAGAGAAACTTTTTATGTATTTCAAAAGATGTGAAGTAAAACAGATTTATAGCAAAAGAAAATAGATTAAAACTCGTAGTACCCACAAAGAGAGAGACAATTAATAAGTTGATGTAAAAAAATGCTAAGCGCAAGAAAAAGGAGATAGATTGGGCTTCACAAACCTCACAAAAAATTAAGGCAAATAATTTAATAATAATTATGATATATGCATATTTCATATTTGAGGATATGTTTACAATTACAAAATATGGTTCTTAAATGAACCTTTCTCAAAAGCCTTATTACTATGTTAAACAGATGTCTCAATAGAGCACATTGTAGACGTCAAAGTCAGCAAGTTTTGGATACATTGTCATTTTTTTCTGGGCACAATCTAGGATTTAAAATGTTTTCTAGCCAAAAGTTGCCATAGATGATATTTAATCCCTTGAAACAGAAACATTCTTGATCAGTAGTGGAGTCTTCAAAGTAAATTATATTTGAAAACTATTATGAATTATTGAAAATTTGACCAAAACTTAATTGTCACAACATTAACATTGCATACTTGAGGGGTCATTTCTGCATCAAGTTTAATGTAATGTGCCTAAAAGAAGTGTTTTAGCCTGATAAGAAAAACATCAAAATCTTAGGGCCAAATCTAACCCATCATGAAGTTTTTTCTTTGCCAAGGGACTTCTATCATATTTTTATAATTAATGAATTGAAAGACGAAATGAAAAAACATTGCACTATCTAAAAACATTAAACCTTCAACAACTGGTAAGAATGATGAAAGTAAAGAACCGTTGATATTATCAATATTCATTACTGTGGATTTACTTATTTTCATGGATAAAGGAAAACTTTTTTGTTTTGTGGATATTTACTTTCTTGGTTTTGCCGAGGTCTACACACAAGTCTATAGAAAAGGAGTAGGTCAGGTAAGGGCCCCGAGGTCTGCACACAAGTCTATAGAAAAGGAGTAGGTCTGGTAAGGGCCGATTTTGGACACTTTTTGAACACTTGAGTGTCTATTTCAATTGATTCAATTAGTTTTAAGTGAAAGATTTTAACTGATTTAGTCATTAAAAACGCTCCGATTCAATCTAAAATATGAAAAATCTATCAAATATGCTAAAAAATGTCACTTTTCAGATGGTTTTTGTCAAAATGAAAGTGGCCGCAACTGTGTTCATCCTCAACCTTTATATATGTTATATATTATCATCAAATACAATTTACATTCAATATTAAGAATGAACACAAACGCGGCCACTTTCATTTAAGACGGAAAAAATACTAAAAATGTGAAGATTTCAGTAACTTAACATGACTTAATGATGCTAGTACCCAATATATGTGCATTATATTGTCAAAATCAGCCAATATTTATGTAGCAATAGCATTCTACTTTCCAATAAATAACTAAAAGTTTACATTTTAACAATTTTGTAAAATTGCTATATTTTGGGCCCAAAAAGGGGTCTTACTGGACCTACCGGTAGTCCTTTGTCATTTGTTGAACATTTTATTTCGAAATTCACAAAAATTAGTACCGGTATCCAACCAATAATAATGAATACACAGTATTTTAATAACACATTCATCTGAACCATGTTCCTCTTTTTACTTCTTCTTCATTCATTTCTTAAAAAAATCATGTATATATATATCCATATATCTTTTACAGAGACAAGCAGCTGGTATGTTTGAATTAGCCTTAGGAGGAGCTACTTATATATTAGGTGTAGTTTTCTTCAAAATGGATGGTCGTATGCCATTTGCACATGCCATATGGCATTGTTTTGTTGCTGGTGGTGCCCTCTGGCATTACTATGCCATTTGTACTCATTTGTTAGGCCATGACCATGATGAACTTGCTATGCATTTATGATGAAGGTTATTTTTAGATATAGATTTATTTATTTATTTAATGTTATGCCGGTTTTGTACATTGTATCTGTCAATCATAAGGGTGATTTGTACTTCATTTGTGACATCACACATGACAAAGTAAATTTAAATCAAATTTAAATTTATTTTTGAATTTTTTCAAAATTGCAATTCTTTTTTTTTTTATCTAACATTTACATGTTTGAAAAAGGTCTCTAATACTTTTGTATTGCTGTAACAATCAAAATCAGTATAAAAGTATCATAATGACTAACAAATGAAGAAACTTTAAAAGTTAAGATAAAACATTTTTAAGTAGAATCAATAGTTGAGAATCTTATTCTTGGTTCTTTATTTGGGGCTTCAAAAGGGTAATTCCTCTAGGTTGCAAGGTCACATTTATAAATTAATATTTATTTTTATAAATTGTTCTGTGTTTATACCAGATCACGTTTAAGCATATAAAACTATAAATATAAGGGTTTTCAACATTTTTAAAGGTCACAGGTCCTTTTAAATGAGACGTCAGGAAGCCATGTCAACCACAAAAATCCCATAGTTCATGTGTCAAGTATTCCATAACTGTTGCAAATGAAGCATGAATTTGCCATAGTTGTTTTTATAGATCTACTAGTATATTTGTATATTGTTTGTATGTGTGTTTTTTTATCATGACTAGAGTATTGTTAGATATAGGAAAGTGATTGTTGAAGCAGGTCTTCCTTTTTTGTGATATTTTGTTGTCAGTATTAGTATATTTGCTTACCTGGTACAGAAGATCACTAGAGCAAATTATTATAGTTGCTTACCTGGTACAGATGACCACTAGAGGAAAAGATAATAGTTTTTGTAACATTAAATGTCATAATTGTAATGTTGCATACTTCCTTTCTGGACATGCTTAGAAAAGTGTTGAAACTCACAATGGCAGAATTTATTTTTAAATTTAATTAAAATCAAAACATGAAAATTAAATGTCAGTGATTGTGATACTATTATGATTCAGAACTTGATCTCAATACAGCTTTTTTAGACCAAGATCTCCATACAGCTGCTTAGAGCTTGCTCTCCATACAGCTGCTTAGAGCTAGATCTCTGTACAGCTGTTTTGAGCTTAAACTCCATATGGCTATTGCTTGATCTCAATACAACTATTTAAAGCTAGATCTCAATACAGTTATTTAGAGTTAGATCTCAATACAACTATATAGAGCTTGATCCCAATACAGTTATTTTGAGCTTGATCTCCATAACTATAGCAATTGCGAATCTCCATGCAGCTTTTTAAAGCTTGATCTCCATACAGTTACCAGGTATTTACTCTTTGATATCCTTACAGTAAACATTGTTACTAGTTATAGATAGGTAAGCAACTATAGATTCAAATGAGCCTCTGGTTTGACAAAGTTCAGAGTAAACGAACACATTTAATAGGTTTTGCTGTGATATTTTTTTTTAGCTTTTTTTACTATTGTAATATTTATTATCTGTAACCATGACTGAAAAATGGTTCAAGTGCTACTTAAAGTTATTGTCAGATCAAGATTAAATTTTGCATCGACCAATAAATATTGGATTGCAAGTGTTTGAATAAAGAAACATTTGAAGATATTTTTACCTCTCTTTTAGACAGCTTATTTTGCATTCATTTGAAAATAAATTCTTCCATGACAGGATAGTTATCCAAAAAAGTATCGAAATTAATACATCCTCCCATGTTTAACATATGTAAAGAACAACCTTCAAAACTGTTGTTTTTTGCCATACATAGAATTACCACTTCATTATTCTTAGAAATACTTGAGTTCATGAAATTTCAATAATAAAATTCACAAAGTTCTGTCCTCTGAATTTCCATATGAAGTATCCAATATGACTAAAATACAACAAATTCTTACAGAATGCAACAGAATTAACTAAAAATGTAACAAATCTGTTTATTTTACAATCAAATGTCTAGAAATTGTGAATTTTTGTTAGATACATGTATAATACTGGAATTTGACTCAGAAAATACAAGATTTGTTTCTGGATTTTGACAATCCCCCCATAAAAAAACCCAACCTAACCCCAACCATTACAACCTATTGACCCTATATTTATTCAGGATGTAATTGGAACCACATTTATACTTTTCTTTGGCTTACTGAAAAATATTTGAACATAATGTACAAGTATATTGTGCCATGAGAATGCCATAATAATTAGTAGTTGTGCCATTAAAAGTTTTTTGAAACTTTCTGGACCAGAAAGAAAACATTTAATTTCGTAACATTAATGACATGAAATAATTTTATCTTTTTGGAAACAAATTATTAGATATGAATCAAAACCTTTTCCAATTTTGATAATCCAAATCAAGTACTTTTATTTGAATTGATTTTGAGAACATTTTTTTTGTCCAAAGATTGAAGATCTTCAATGATTATTAAAGTTTTTGTTTTTTTTACTCTTAAAATAGTAATGGATCAAATGCATTTTGAATATTGAAATACTCATATTTGATTAATAGACATAATATTGAAGAGCAATTGAAAAATCTAAAATGTTAGTATATAGCTTTTTAGGTTTCTCAATAAATAGTGCTAGTTACTTATAATAGAATATCTTTAAGAATTTTTGTTGTTGTTGTATATTGTTTACAAAGTAATATGAATTATGTTTTTAAAAGTATGCTATACACTACGTAAGCTGTTCTTGGTAGCATTGAGTTTATGTGTAAACAGAAAGGCCTGAATTTAGGTTTTAATTTAATTTTCAGAATGATTTTGTGTCCGTTTTTTCAGTAACTAAGGGTCTTACATTATTTTCTATTATTCTGATAGAGTGTATTAGATATACATGTACAGACTTTATATTTATAATTTTTTGGTACACTTCTTTTTTACAAGTGCCATTTTTTTCTGATTACTTGAAGTTGTACAATATTCGAACAAATAGAAAATGTTTTATTAAAATAATTTGTTTGGATGTGTCATATTTCATTTATACATTCAATCATTTGAATATTGGTGGTCTGAAAATTTTAAAATCCAGCCTCATTATAAAGTCTTACATGCTGATATGGTTTCATTTTCCATGCTTGAAATTTGTGAGTGTCAAAAAGCATTATCTAGTTTTAAACTGTACAATGATATAATTTCTAGTCTTTTCAAGTTTTTGTATTTACCTTTAACATTTGAGCTCAGTATTTTTGTCATATTTCTTTACTCTGTTGGTGCTTACTCAAGGATCTTTGTAAATTAACTTTCATTTGGTGGATAGTATATATCTGTATTTATCTGTAACGTTTGAATTCCATTTAGGTCCTGTATTCGAATTAAAAAATGATGATCAGATGTGTGAAGAGATTCCATTGTAATAAGTTTTCTTGTTTTTTTGTTTGAATAACCCATCTCAGCAAAATGGATCAACACAATATATAAATTGGGTAGTATCTGTCTTTCAATTTACTTGAGTCCACAGTAGATTACTCATATCTTTCATGCTTGTAGAATTAATCTGAAGATTTGAAAATCTAGATATTCATAAATTATGTCTTATGTTTGGTATATCTTTTTTTTATACAATAAACCAACATTATTTTTCTGTCTCCTATCTAGCACTGTATATTGCAGTCGGCCAATTAGATTAAACACTTTGCCTGGTCACATTTGTGTGTCTCTTGTGTAATATCTGTTGACCTTTAAAGACAATATAGGGCAATGGACATGTTTTCTTAAATTATAAAAATCAAAGGTTAATACCCACCCATCATCCATTAAAATGAATAATAAATAGTTTTCTCTGTGCTTACTGTTTCATTAATAAATAAACCCTTCCGCTCCAACTATCAGTGGGTTTCATATTTTTTCTAGATTATGAATTTTAGAAGTAGATTTCTTCATATATGTTATAACCGTACTTTTATAAGTGTTATTTATTTATAGAATTGTCTCAGTGCTCTTTTTTATAATGTAGATTTCCATTTATATTTGTCAATAAAATTTCTTATATGTTTTGAAGAATATGCTTGTTTTAGTACTTTTATGCCTTAAGCTGAATTGGATAGAAATTATTGATGGTATGCATCTTATTGTTCACAATTAAAAGTTACTTGTATTTGCATGATGTAATTTAATTATACAGAGGGTTAGACATGAACAAAGTTTGAATCTCTATATTAAGGATCAAGGTCACACAGTATTTATATCTTTTTTAGGGCATCTCATACAATGTAGTACATACATTTCAATGAAATGAGCAACAACTATAGCACAAACATGACAAAAAAAGGGTTTTGCAACAAGTCTGCAAATATATACACTTATGAGCAAAATACATTCATACTGTTAGTAAAAATGTCTAGTAGTGAACAAAAGTAAAACACAAAAATACCCAAACTCTGACGAATATTTAAAATGGAAAGTCCCTCATCAAAATTGCAAAATCAAAATCTACTACAATGTAGTACATGTAGTTCAATGAAATGAGCAACAACCATACCACACACACATGACGAAAATGGTTTTGCTACAAGTCTGCAAATACTTACACACTTATGAATAAATAAGCAAAATGAATTTATTCTGTATTTAATAATGCCTTGTAGTGAAACTACAAGGAAAATTAAAAACAGAAAGTCTCTTATCAAATGACAGAATCAAAAGCTCAAACATATCAAACGATTGGATAACAACTGTCATAGTCCTGACTTGGTTCAGGCATTTTAACATACAACAATTTCAATCTACCTATGCTCAACACTATGCCCAACAAGATTTTTTCAATCATAAATAGTTTATCAATACAAATTTACACATATTTAATTCTGTAGAATTTTTTGTTTGCAGTTAAATTGTTCACTTTTTGTCCCATGAGTGAGGTGTCACAGGGACATAGAAATACCGGGAGTCCATCTATACTGTCATTTTGGCGCTCTTATGAAACATTTGTAAGGTGATTTTTATAAAACTCATATTTTAGTTTATATCAGCAATGCCTTGGAAAAGTTCGAAAATGTGTGCTAGTCAATCATTTAAAAAAGTTATGCCCATATAAATATTAATTATATGAAAAATTGCATTATAAGTGCAATAATGTGTACAATTTTCGCTAGACTTTTATCAAATTTATATCAAAGTTTTATATTGGCAATGTCCCAGACAAGATAAAAAATCAGTGCTGATCAAAAAGAGTTATTGTTGCCTTTTGGTAGATAAAATGCGTACAACTTGGAGATCATAATTTGATTTATCATATTTCGTTGCTAGTTTTACAGAAACAAAACGGTCACTAATATGAAAATTATCAAACAAAGAACATTGAAAATCGTATTGAGTTGACTGCACTCGATCTGGCAGCGTTTTGCTAAAACATGACATCACCTTGAACGAAGATTTTTGGGTCACGTCGATAGTGAGAATATTGGAGACTGATTTGATAATTTGACGTCGATTGGCATCTACCAAATACATGTATAAGAGCAATAGTTCACGATCACAACTTATTCGGCTTCGAAATGTTTTTTGAGGGTTTTGATGGGTTGATTGTATACATCAGAGATAACATTTTATCAGTATATCACTTGATTAACGAAATTGACATCGTACAAAAATCTTAATACATGTATCGTATAAAAGCACAAGGTGATAAACTACCTTAATATCTAACTCTCATGAATTTAAAAGTAGCGCAGAATATATAATTGATAAACTTTGACATCTTGATAAAATGTTCACAAATTTGTGAACTTACTTTTGTGACCTAGTAGACGTCTTTATCTAACTAAAATCTTATCAGTTTTCATCCAAATGAAAATTAATATTATTGATTTTGTGGTGGTTCTTTGTTGTGTTTCGTCTATAAGATGTAAGTTTCTGAACTGTTTATAAAACTCAAATGTAGATATGTATATGATTTTCTACCGTAAGACTTAAATTACCTTAGCTGTATTTGGCAAACCTTTCAATTTTGGGTCTTCAATGCTCTTCAGCGTCGTACTTTATTTGACCTTTTATCCTTTTTGATTCGAGTATTACTGACGAGTCTTGTAAACTAAACACCGTCTTGCGTATACAGTTGTTATCTTTGTATCTAAGATGTGTATATTTTTTCCCAAGGGCATCAACAGCCTTATAGTCAGCACTTCTGTGTCGACATGAATTATCATTGATATGGTCTTAAGTAGGATTTAACTGTTAACAAAGCTTTGATTTTTTTCGACATGCTAAGAAATGTCTACCTTAAGAAATAGGTAACATTAGCTTTATTTGCTTTTTTTGGAAGTAAAAACCTTTGTGTACTTTTTGTCGAGCCTGCTACTTTTGTCGCAGAAAGCTCGACATAGGGATAGTGATCCGGAGGCGGTGGCGGCGTTAGCTTACTTCTTAAAAGCATTATATTTTAGAAGGTGGAAGACCTGGATGCTTCATACTTTGTATATAGATGCCTCATGTTACGAAGTCTCCGTCAGTCACATGTCAAATGTCCTTGATCTCATTTTCATGGTTCAGTGACAACTTGAAAAAAAGTTAATATCTTTTGTAATGTTAAATTCACTCTTAATATAAGTAATATGAGAACTATATTTGGCATGTGCGTACCTTGCAAGGTCCTCATGCCCGTCAGACAGTTTTCACTTGACCTCGACCTCATTTCATGGATGAGTGAACAAGGTTAAGTTTTGGTGGTCAAGTCCATATCTCACATACTATAAGCAATAGGTTTAGTATATTTAGTGTATGGAAGGACTGTAAGGTGTACATGTCCAACTGGCAGGTGTCATCTGACCTTGACCTCATTTTCATGGTTCAGTGGTTAAAGTTAAGTTTTTGTGTTTTTGTATATTTTTCTTATACTGTATGCAATAGGTCTACTATATTTGGTGTATGGAAGGACTGTAAAGTGTACATGTCCAACTGGCAGGTGTTATCTGACTTTGACATCATTTTCATGGTTCAGTGGTTATAGTTAAGTTTTTGTGTTTTTGTCTATTTTTCATATACTGTATGCAATAGGTCTACTATATTTGGTGTATGGAATGATTGTATGGTGGACATGTTTAGCTGGCAGGTGTCATCTGACCTTGACCTCATTTTCATGGTTCAGTGGTCAAAGTAAAGTTTTTGAGTTTTGGTCTTTTTATCTAATACTATATGCAATAAGTCAACTTTATTTGGTGTATGGAAATATTTTATGATCTATATGCCTGTCACACAGGTTTTATTTGACCTTGACCTCATTTTCACGTTTCATTGCTCAGTGTTACGTTTTTGCGTTTTGGTCTGTTTTTCTTGAAATATAAGCAATAGGTCAACTATATTTGCCTGGCATGGTTCATCTGACCTTGACCTCATTTACATGGTTCATTGGTCAATTGTTAGTTTTCTTGTGTTAATGTTAATTTTATGTGACAGTTGTAATAAAGCTTTAAAATTAGGACTACCAACATAAAATCAATGATAAGTAAAGAAGGTGAGACATTTCAGCATGTGCACTCTTGTTGAATAAGGGCGTCACTAATGAGATGCAGATAACACAGACGTCTGACGTACACTTTTTGAATCCTGGTATCTATGATGAGATTATTTACAATCCCTGAGTCGATGCCACTGCTGGTGGAGATTTCCTCCCTCAGAGCTTCGCTAGCCCACTTCTATGTTGACATGACTGATCATTGATATAGTCAACATTATAAAATAATTGTTAAGAAAATTAAAAAAAAATTAAATACTTAGGATTTTCTATCCGCAGGAATAGATTAGCTTAACTGTATTTGACAAAATTATTCGAACTTTTTTGGGTCCTCAATGCTCTTCAACTTCGCACCACTTTATTTGCTCCTTTTAACCTTAAATGCAGTTGTCGTGCAAAAATGTTAATCTGGATATCTATGATGAGCTAATTTACAACCACTGTTGGCCAATGCCAATGCTGATGGAGGTATCCTCCCGAAGGTTAATATCACCAGTCAAGTAGTCAGCTTTTCTGTGTTGAAATAAATAAATATTGTTGTGGTAAACATTATGAATTAACTGTTTATAAAACTGATAATTTGAACCCAATGACTACCTTAGCTGTATTTTGCAAAACCTAACAATTTTTAAGGACCTCAATGCTATCAATTTCGTACATTTTTTAAAAACTTTTTCGATTCATGCGTTCCTGAAGTCGAAAAGCACACCTGACGTACACAACTTTAATCCGGGTAAATATGATGAGTTTAATCACAACCACTGGGTTGATGCCCCTGCTGATTGAGGTTTCCTCCCCCAAATGTTCCACTAGATAAGTAGTCAGAGTTTCTCTGTTGACATGAATTATCATTGATATGGTCATCTGCTTACTAACTAAATTATGTTTTCAAAATTCTAAGGATTTTCTATACCAGAATAATTAAATTTTGGACGTAACGTGTCTTCTGATTGGCTGACGTTGTTTAGTTTATAAGCTCATAGACATAATTTAGTCATGTGAACGTGACGTCATCAACGTTTTTTTCATGGTTTACCCTGCTTTAAAATGGAATTTAGAATTTAATTACAAGAAATAACTGTAATATTTTATCTGTCTATTCGAAATAACATAAAAAATGTGGTGCACACTTTAAAATAACCCACTACGCGGATTATTCAGTGTGCACCACATTTTTTATATTATTTCTTCAAAGACAGATAAAATATAACAGTCATTCCTTAAATAGATTACCATAACTTTATTTGGCTAAAGTTTTCGGAATTTTGTGTCCTTAATGCTCTTCGACATCTTACTTTAATTTTGCTATACAACTTTTTTTTGATACGAGCGTAACTAATGAGTATTTTGTAAACGAAACGCATGTCTGAGTTTCTATGATGACTTTATTAACTATGCAATTAAGTTCCAGAAACATAGACAGGTGTCTTCACAAACTGGCAATCTCTTTATATATGAAAGGTGTGAATATATGAAACAAAAATCGTCAACAATCAGAGGCCAATGCCAAATTATTTAAATAACAAAACAAGTTCCCATATAACAAAAATGAAAAAAAAACCCAACAAAATAAAAAACAACAAATAAAATTTGACATACGGCTACCATTGGCAGAATTTAGAAAAGATCCCTTGACACTACGAAACAAAAGAATGAGCAACACAAATCCATAAGAAAGGTACGGTATGCACAGCTTGCTCCAAATGTAGCACACGTCGTTCTGTGCATAGTAGATACATAATAAGTGACAAGACTCGTATGAGCGTAATGTAAAACTTGTTCAAGTTTAGTAAGATTAAAGAAGTTTTACTTTGTAACTTGTATTCAGGCTGTAAAGATGGATGGACACAATTTGGAAATAAGTGTTACTTCTTTAGTCAACAAGTTGAACCATGGATTGATGCAATTGTAAGTAGAAACTGTTCCGACCAGATTTCTTTTGTTCCTTTAATTTTTGTATTTAGAAATCAAAGACAAACATCAGATAAAGTATATTCTCAAAGTGGGATGATATTAAACACATAATTTCATTTATAAATCAGCTAAGTAGCATTTTGTTTTTCATCATTAATCTGAATTGTTATCATCTGACATATGACAGTTGTTTTCCATTCGTTTTATGTGATTTAGCTTTTGATATACCAAAAAAAAAGTAAAATCACAAAAATACTTTAGCTTTTGATTTTGCCATTTGATGAGGATACATGAGCGCTCTCTTTATAGATTCTTCAATGTCAATAAGAATTTATCCTCGGACATCGAATACGCTCCAACTATTATGACAAAATACAAGACTTGCTACGTATCCCTTCTTTATTATTTTTTTCTATTTTGCCCCTTTAACAATTTTAGTGCTATAGCTAGGAGATTACCATTATACTGATTTCTGCAAGGGCAATCAGTATACTAGCAGTTATCAGTAAACATATGAATTAGTAAGAAAAAATTCAAAGAAAGGGAATTGTAGCAAGTCTTGTATTTTGTCAGTATGTGCATTCTTAAAAAGAAAAAAGTATATGGATTTTTTTCAGTCCTTTTGTCGTGTGTTTGATTCAAAATTAGCCGAGCCATTGACTTCAGACGAATCACATTACTTGATCAGTCACAGTCAGCATATCGGTATGTATTTTTTTAAATATTACCTCACACAATAATGTATCCAATCTTCATGAATGCCATGTCTGAAAAATTATATTATGTTATATATATATGGCCGGTATTCGAACTCATGCTACTGAGATATCGTGGCACCAAATCGCCGTGCACCTTGCCCGGCGCGCTTGACCACTCGACCACCTAGGCCTGACAAAAATCAGGTTTTCGGTGGCCGTGTTTTAACTTTCCTTGTAAGTTTTTATTTTGCGTCGTAACACAGTACATGATATATGAGGCATGAAAAAGGAATATAACAGATCACAGCTGAAATAATTTTGATAGGGAATAAGGCATCTCTAGCTGGTATTGCAATTGAAGTTTTAAGTAAAACATATAGGTTTCAGCCACGTTTGGGGATGAAGTAAAAATTAGATTTACTGTTTTATTGAGAAGTGGATTTTCTAGGCACTTTATTCGATATACAGGTACATTATTTATTAAACTTTGTCACCTGGTACTATTTCTTACAACACCTTTTATTGTTTTATTTTCTGATTGAAATAAACGTTTTTTTTAATGACCACACTCTCTTTATTGATGCAAGATTTAACTATATTGATGAGAGAAAAAAAATGCTAATGTGCTGACTAAGCCTGGTACTTTAAGTCTATTTTTCGTTTCCCTAATTTATCATTTTGAAAAGAACCACAATTCCAACATAAAAAAAGTCTCATCATACCAGCCATTTTTTTTGTAACAAAATGTTTTTTTTTTTAAGTAAAGAGGCTCATATATGCGCATGTCTCTTGATTAATATATATATATATTTGTGTTAGAAAAACCAATCAATATTAGGTAAAAAAGTATTTTAAGGAAATATGAAAATATATTTTTGCAGGAGGAACTTTTTGGATTGGCATATCAGACGTAATCATTGACGACAGATGGATATACACAACCGGTCAAAAACCGATTACAGTTAATAATTTCCAACCAGGACAACCTAATGGGCATACTTCTCAGAACTGTGTGGCATTGTACAGTTCTTTTCACGGATACTGGGCAGATGAGAGCTGTCTTACCAGATATCGGTTTATTTGTGAGACAGATGCTGAGTAAGATTCATTATAAAATAAAGAATATACATATAATACGACACATAACATTTGCATTTCCAAAACAAATTTTAATCACATATTTTTTTTGTTAACTCTATGTATTATATTTGATTTCAATATCAAACACACAAATTTAGTGTACCTCTCTGACAATACCGCTGCAGTATACGACTAACCTAGTGAGCAAATCAAATGAACATACCTTAATGAAGATTTTTTCTCTCTTTATAGGTCCACACAGTCAGAGATTGTTGGTTGAACACCGTTGTTCTTCGAAAAAGCAGTTATCTAATTAAAACTATCTCTGTACTTTTACATTATTTATTGGTTTTCCATATCTCCATTTCCTATCTTACTTTAAGTAAAAAAAAAGAAAAAAATCGCTATTTCATGAGGCCATACCACTGATAATCCAAACATATTCAAAACCGTGACAAATACATCCGGAGATTGCAAACAGAATGTTGCTTAATAGAATAACAGGTTTATAAGGTTATGGATGCAATCAATAGGAACAAAAGCTTGTGCAACAAGTCTGTACAATAAAACTATACCCGACTAATTCAAAGATAAGGGACGACATCAAAAGTTCAATGAAGGATAAAAAACTTAATTCACATAGTTTTTTCACTGACCCCCACACCCCCCTCTTAACTTAATTTGGGAAAAATTGATTGACCAATAGGGATATATGTAAAATCGATTTTAGATTAACAAAACTTGCAGCAATGTTGACCCCCCCACCCCCAAACTATTTGATTTAAGTTTTTTATCCTACATCGATCTTTTGATGTCGTCCCTAAGACTACACTTGTTATTATTTAACCTACACTAAACCTATTGCATCAAATAATTTTAAATGCTTACAATAACATTATCAGTATCAATTTATGTAGCAGATGTGCATTGCGATAATTAATGTCTCTACAGTGATGATCGAGATTAACATATTTGAAAGTCCAAAACCTAATACACACGTTCAAGAGCAGGTAAAACCAAAAAGGACAAAAAGTCAATCCGAATGGGGAAAGGGAATCATAGATTTGCACCAGGGAAAAAGTACGGTCTTCAGCACGGAGCATTGGCTCACACCGAACAGCAAGCTAAATATATTTCTAGTTTGTCCTGCATAATGACAACCACAAAGACGCTTGATGAACGTTAAAAGACCAGAGGAACAGGTGATTTCCTATATCTGGCCACTGACTTCACAAAGGCGCACACAATTGACGAACTTTTCCAGAGAAGAACATAACTCGAAAGTGGTCTATTTGTGGAGCGGATGTCGATCGAAACATATTAGTAATGGAATGTTTTTTATAAATCAAGTGCTCGTCTTAAATTTATTCACAATTAATATCCCTTTGACATATTTGCGACATCTATAAAATTTCATACTGAAAGAAAATTGTTTTATTTAGGTGTAATACCACCAAATCATGGTACGTCACATCCGGTTGTATACGAAAATAAGTCGAAAAAATATTCCCTTGAATCTGACAGTTGTAGGTAATTTATCCTACATTTTATTGCAGTAAAACATTTCTGTTTCATAAACATATAGGTGTCAGCATTCACCTCAAAAACTAACAAAACCTTTGAATAGACTTATTAAGAAGGGATATAGTTACGATACTGTTGTCAGGTCATTAAAGATTGCATATTTTGGCGTTAATATTGATTCACTTATAGGGTCTTTGCATCGGAACTAAACACATTTATTCAAAAACCAGTTGTTGGCATGACACGGGTTATGTTCTTCTCATATATGTTATGATGGTATGATACTAAACCCCTAACGGGAAGGATTGTGCCTGATGTTCATATGATGAAATCATAATCTTTCAGTCAGTTTAATTGAAGTCTGGAACTGGCATGTCAGTTAACTGCTAGTAGTCTGTTGTTATTTATGTATTATTGTCATTTTGTTTATTTTCTTTGGTTACATCTTCTGACATCAGACTCGGACTTCTCTTGAACTGAATTTTAATGTACTTATTGTTATACGTTTACTTTTCTACATTGGCTAGAGGTATAGGGGGAGGATTGAGGTCTCACAGACATGTTTAACCCCTCCGCATTTTTGCGCCTGTCCCAAGTCAGGAGCCTCTGGCCTTTGTTAGTCTTGTATTATTTTAATTTTACTTTCTTGTGTACAATTTGGAAATTAGTATGGCGTTCATTATCACTGAACTAGTATATATTTGTTTAGGGGCCAGCTGAAGGACGCCTCCGGGTGCGGGAATTTCTCGCTATATTGAAGACCTGTTGGTGACCTTCTGCTGTTGTTTTTTTCTATGGTCGGGTTGTTGTCTCTTTGACACATTCCCCATTTCCATTCTCAATTTAATGTCTTTGGTATTTCAAATCACTATTGTTTTTTATTTGGGGTTTCTATAGAATATTTAAACCTTGTACACAGGTTAGATAAGGGGAGAAATTTGATTGGTTAACTTCCAGTGATGGTTATTTTATTGTATGCATTGAAATGTTATATGAAATTTTTTCTATAGCACTGGACAGGATAAAACTTTACTCGAGCCAAGTATTTTATTATTTGAATCAAAGATAACTTCTGCACATTTTTTGGAAAAGTGCAAATTTAACAAAGACTAATTGGGGGAAATCAATGGTGGTATTACACCTACATGATAATTTTCAGATACCCCTGCGAATTAGTCTTTGGACAAGTTGTTTGACCTTTATATATTCCCATTGAGAGTTATTTGTTCATGATTCTAACTTATTTGCCTTCAAATTTTGTCGCGTTGGTGTACAAATATCAGATATAGTGGGTATATAATTAGTACCATTTATTGAACAATGTTTGAACAAAATTGTACTTATATCATTTATCCAACCTTTCATACTGTTTGTAGCCTAGAATCTTTTATTTTTCGCATTATTTGTACATAAATCAAAGACATATATGTATATATCGTTTTGATCGTCAGTGCTTTTTCACAGAATAACACATTGTTAAACTTTTTTTAACAAATCAAAATTTTTAAAAATATTTTTCTCATATCATAAATGATATTTATAAATCGCAATTGTTTCCTGAAGAAAAAAATCTTTAATATCAATAAGTCCTTTGTCAAAAGTCATAAAACGAGTTGAGTTTCTGTGTGTTTTAACCCCGAACGTTTAGATTCAATTTGAAACAGTTTCTCCATTAGCTGATTGTGTTTCAAAGAAATCTTATAATATTGTACATACGTAAAACATTACCACATTTCTTAAAGTTGAATATAGAGTACAATTGATGAACTTTGACATGTTGATAATATGAACATAAATCTGAAGACCTATATTTAAGACGACGTACACGTCTTTTCTAATAGTATCTTATCAGTTCTAATGCAAATGGAAATACGTGTTTTTGATTTCGTGGTGTTTGTGTGTTACGTTTCGTATATAAGTTGTAAGTTACTGTGCGATTAAGTTTGAAGGGGCATTAGCTACGAGATATATAAAAAATATAAAAATCTATTTTTTTCTTGTTCAATCCTTTATGTAAGTGAAAAAAAAAAATAATATATCGTTTTGAGCAGCCAGTATGGTTCAATTCTGTCAAAATATGCTACGAAACATTGATTAGAGTTGTTCAATTATTGTGGTATTATATGCTGCCTCTTTAGCTAGAGTTGGATACCGCATGCATTGTGCGTGTTAAATTAAAAAAAGGAAAAGAATATGAACATTGAATGTGAAACAAAGGTAAATCGTTTGATTGACTGATTCGTTCCACGAAAAAACCATGCTTATTCAAGTAAAAACGTTGATTTACATATATTTTTCATCTATAGTATGGAATTAAATAGATCTAGATACATCCGAAATGAACGAGTCTGCTATCTATTATAACTATAAAATCAATGAACACGAATTTGACAGCTAGTGCCCCTTTAAGAAAATGGGTGATGCAACAATTTTTTTTATAATATTCATTACATAAAAAAACCCGGCATATTGAATTTAACTGTAACATGTGAAAGTTGAAAACAAAGTATTCCACGTGTCTTATTTATTTTCTTAATGTCATTTCCTTGAAACAGACTCGTATCAAATAGATGGCTCGTAAAGTTTGCATAATTTTTTAAAAAATTGTCTGAAAATTATTGGTTCTTACAGAACAAAACCAACAAATTTCAAAAAGATTATGTTGTTTCTTGATACATTTCAGTTCATATACTTCGAATGAAAGCAAATGTGAAGTCTACATCTGTATATTTTATATGAAAATAAAAGGAATTCCTATGACAAATGCAAACACAAGACTGCTAAAGGGAAACAGTCTTATACAATACTGTGGATTCATTATTATACGTTGGATACCAATTTTCGTGGTTTTCGTGGTGACACACAAATTCAAATGTATGCAGACCTTCACAAAACCACGAAATTACATATCCACGAACAAGCATGTTTTGCGCAATCCATGAAAGTTTTTACCCATGAAAATAAATGAATCCACAGTAGACAAGTGTAAATGCAATATGACAAGCTACAAATGTATAAATCATTCTGAATCTATAAAATTAAAAAAAAAATAATAATTAGAAATCATCAACGATCTGCGTTCAAATTTTCTTAAAAAAAAAATAAAATTAAAAACCAAATTAAGATATAACATAAGATACCCATCATCACAGTTCATGGCAATGGACACACACACACATGAGTGGTGAAGCAAAGATTAAACAAACCCCCTTTTAATCTATTTCAGTGGACTAAAAACATGAGCAAACGTACAATAAAAAAGAGATTTAATGTGAACAATGTTAAACAGCATGACAAAAAATCGAAAAAAACTACTAAAAGACAAACCTGTTTTAGGTGCACCTCATAGAAAAACGAAAGAATGAGCTACGCGAAACGTACAAAAACAGAGAGTTATCTCAGGTCCCCAACAACGGTACGCGTATTCTTTCCAAATGTTTCACCCGTCGTGCTATGCATAATTTGTACAAATTAAGGGATTAGGCCTATGTGTATTCATGAATACTTTTATTTAAGGCTGTAAAAATGGATGGATACAATTTGGAAATAAGTTTTACTTCTTCAGTCGACAAGCTGAGCTATGGGTTGATGCAATGGTTTAGGAATACGCGTCAAGTAGTATGTGTATTCTTCAATTATTGATTTTTTTAGTACTTTTGTCGTGTGTTTGATTCAAAATTAGCCGAGCCATTGACTGCAGAAGAATCACATTTTTTGATAAGTCATAGCATTTTGGTATGTATTTTGTTTTTGATTTCCTCAACAAATAATGTATCCAATCTTACTTGAATGCCTACATGATATATATGAAATTGAGAATGGAAATGGGGAATGTGTCAAAGAGTTAACAACCCAACCAATTGACAGGAAACAGCAGAATGCCACCAATTGGTCTTCAACACAGCAAGAAGATCTTGCAACTGGAGGCGGACTTCAGCTGGCCCCAAGAATGAAAATGGGGAATGACAATAACCCGACGGATGGGAAGAAAACAGCCAAAGTTCACAAACGGTCTTCAACACAGCGAGTAATTCTTGCACCCGGAGGCGGGCTTCAGCTGGCTTGTAGAATTGAAATGGAAAATGTACACAAAGGCCACCAATGGGTCTTCAAAATATGAACTTACAAAAAATATTAAAGTAAATATATAGGGGACAAGGCGTCTGCGTATTGCTAGGCGGTGATGTCATAGAAGCTAAAATGAAAAATACAGGTTTCAGCCAAGGTTGGGGAGGAAACAAACAATCCTTTCTACTGGTATTTTGATTTTCTAGGCACTTTCTGTATACTCTTTAATATATACTAGTACATTATATATTACACTTTGTCACCTGGTACTATTCCCTAAGTGTTTTAAGTTCTGACAGAAAGATATTGAGATATTTTGTTATTGATCACAATCTTTTTAAGGGAAGTTGGCTTCTCTCTGTTTCAAAATAATTAACTTATCAAAACACTAGCATATATTGATATATTGCTTGTTTTCTAGATATTAGCCATTGAAATTTTGGCGGGAAAATGTTCTCTCTTGACTTTTCTTAGCTTTATCATTGACAAGTTTAAGTCCTCAAAAACTATTGAAATATAATTAAAATTTTATAAGACTTTAACAGACTGTTTATCATTATACATGTAAAAGAATTATAAAAAGAAAAACCGGGCAAAATTTGTTAAGGCATTCAAATGGATAAAACCAGAGAATTCTGAAAATCTGACCAAAATTCCAAAACTTGACAAGCGAGCTTCCTTAATGAAACCAACTTTTTAATGAAGGAAAATTCAACTATATAGATGAAAGAAAACACTATGCTGTGTAAGCCTAGTAATTTAAGTCCAATGTTTCATTTCTTTGATTTATACTTTGTAAAGAGCAACGATTCCTATAAACAAATGCCCATCATGTCAACCGGTTTACTCTAACAAAGTGTTGGTTTTTTTTAGGAAAGAGGCTCATATATGCGCCGGTCTATTGATTCATATATATTGGAGGAACCAATTGAAATTGGTTAAATGTATTTTCAGAGAATATCAAAATATATCTTTGCAGGAGGAAATTTTTGGATTGGCATATCAGACGTAATCGTTGAAGACAGACGGATATACTCAACCGGACAGAAATCGATTACAGTTAATCATTTTCAACCAGGACAACCTAATGGACATACTTCCCAAAACTGTGTGGCATTGGAGAGTTCTTACCATGGATATTGGAATGATTTGAACTGTCTTACCAATTATCCGTTTATATGTGAGACAGATGCTGAGTAAGGTTCTTCATTGCAATGCTTTTAAAAAAGAAGTTTAACAAAAAGCGTGGAGGTTTTTCTTTTCACACAGAAAAATATGTTAAGACTCCATTTTACTTTTAGTATGAGACGAACTGATATATAATGAATGACCCGTAGAAAGGTGAATATCCAAATTTGTCCACCCGTTTCAAAATGTTTTCCCCTTGAGAAATTTCAAAATGCTAATACTAGAGACTTGTATTTTTATTCATATGAGTCTAACTTTATTTCAAAGTAAAACGACTAGTGTCATATATGGAGCATAATCTGTTACTTAGCACTTGAGATTCCCCATTTTTTTTGTGGAGTTTGTGTTACTCAGTCGTTTGTTTTCGGTATTGTGTACACTGTCGTCTTTTCGTCGTTTGGAATATTATATATATATATACCAGTCCTCTTATAATTCAAGATATGATTGGTCCTTTGTCAATGTCAATAAAAAAAATAGTTTTATAAATACCGTACTGTTATAGAAACAAAAATGGGTTGTCTTTTCTGAAATATACACAAGAAATAAATCTATATAATGCGACACATAAATTTTCTATTTTCTAACTAAATTATTCATAAAATAATATTTCAAACTTTATGGAAAAAAAGATGTGGCATAGTTTCCAACGATACAACTCTCCACACGAGAACAAATGACACACAATTAACAACTAAAGGTAACCGTATGACCTGTAACAATAAGCAAGGCCCAGACTGCATAGTATATATAGATTTGTTATTTTGATATCAAATACACAAATTTAATGTGCTCCCACTGACATCACTGCTGCAGTCTACAACTCACCTTATTATCAAATAAATTACCATACCTAAATGCAGATTATTTTTCTTTTGATAGGTCTACACAGTCACAGATTGTTGGTTGAACATTGCTGGTATAGGAAAAAGTAGTTTTTCTTATTAAAACTATTATTGTACTTCATTTATTATTGATTTTCTATATCTTCATTTCCTATCTTACTTTTAGTTAAGAATAATTCTTTATTTAAAGAAGCCCATACACCGATAATGACAATATTATTAGTTACATAGTGTGCTAGTGACCTAATACGGTTTCTAAGGGGTCAATTAATTCCATATGGAATTTATATGGAATTTACTGACCCCATATAGACCGTACAACGTCATTAGCACACTATGTAACGAATTTATCTTACCGATTATATTAACGTGTGAAATTAAGACTAGTGGCATTTCAACGTGAGCAAATCTTCAATGCTGTTAGCATTAAGAAACTACTTACATTGATCCTACAAAAACAATAATAACTTGTCAGGTTTGAATGTGTTCTATGAATCTATTTCTATTTTAATTATCAATTTCTTCGTCTGTTGAAACCTTTAAGATTTTTTTCAGTAACGTTTTGTTTTTATAAAGGGACGTAACACCACTACTAACCATGTATGAAATAATCCCCGCCTCCCTTCTTACTTATATGGAATATAAAGGGACGTAACACCACTACTTACCGTGTATGAAATAAGCCCTGCCTCCCTTCTTACCTAATATGGAATACAAAGGGATGTAACACCACTACTTACCGTGTATGAAATAAGCCCCGCCTCTGTACTAACCTTATATGTAATATACACGGTCTCCACGCGGACGCTTTTAAACAATAATATTCCTAGAAGTGTATAGGAGGTATGATGAATTTAAAACCCTGACAAATACATCCTGAGATGAAAAACAGTATGTTGCACCATAGAATAATTGGTTAATAAGGTTATGGATGCAATCAATAGGAACAATTGTTTTTGCTACGAGCCTGTGCAATAAAACTATACCCAATTACTTCAAAGATAAAATTATATTTGTACACTAAACCCATTATATCAAAAATGTTTAGATGCTAGGCTATATCAATATCGGTATCAGTTTTATGAAGCAGATGTGCATTTCGATGAAAACCTAAAATAAACTTCCTTAGATTTGAAATGACTTTAAAATATTGCAGACCTTCACCCTCAAAGATTTATACTTCAGACTGCTATCATTTATCACCCCAAATTATGCATTTACAGTTCTATTGGCCATTCTTACTATGTTTCCTTTAATGTGATGCATAAGAATGGAAATACCGGTATTGTGTTTTAAGCTTGACATTCGTTAAACTTGTTTTTACTGTCGCAACTATCCAATTACTTTGCTCTGCTACGCGTCGCTAGGTGAACTGATTTTGCCGAAATCTTCTTTTCATACGAAGTTTCCTTATTTGAATGTCTAAGATTGCCTTAACATATCGCTTGTGATGTTATACATCGACATATTGTTTCGAAGTCGTGACCGTCAAGACGAATTATTGATTTATTTTGGTAGCTTCTCTTCGTAACTCTATTTGAGCAGTTTTGATTCTTGGTGGACATGTATCAGTCAACAACACGTACTTTTTATAACGTACACAATACAGAATTCTATGACTTCGTGTAGTGTTTGAATTGTTACATTCGGTGGTGAAATTCTTTCAAACAGATATCATTAATTAAAACACCTCATGTTTTATAGTTTTTACGATTTTCAAATATAATAAACGGATATTCAATCGCAAATATCAATGACAATACCATCATAGTAAAAATCGAAAAACGATCAAATGACAAACAAGAGTCTGCAAAACACAATGTAGAAGACTTAGAATTGAACAAAACGAAAGCAATCATTCATCGAAATGTGTCTCACATGCATCAGATTGGATAGCAGACATCTGCACCACTTACAAGTTATCTTGATAGCAGAATGATAATTGGCTCTAAATACTACTCAAAGACATTACACACTCGTAAATCATTGATCTTGTAAGATGTCTGACCCTTTAAAGTGACGGAATGTAAAATTTTGAAATTGAAACACGTTCTTGATAACAAAAGATTAGTGATGAACTTTGACATCTTGGTGATATGAACACAAATATGTAGACTGTTAGAGGTTTCTAACTAGAATCAGTTTTCTTACAAATGGGAATACATGTTATTGATTTCGTGGTGTTTCTGTGTTGTGTGTCGTCTATACGTTGTAAGTTATAAGTATGTGATTTAGCTTAAGCAAATGGGCATTGATATGAGTAAAAATCATAGTGCATAGTAAGCTAAAAATGTCCTCGAAATAAAAATGTAAAACACTTCAAACGAGAAAACTAGTAGCCTGATTTTATATAAAAATAATGATCGAAAAATAAATATGATATATAGCAACAAACGAAACTTACTGAATAACAGGATCCCGATTTCACTCTTTAATCAATCATTTGAGAAGGTATCAGACGTATAAAGCATACTTTTGAATATTCCGTTAGTATCTTTAGACCCTCTTTTTTTTTGGGGGGGGGGAGGGGATACAAATGAAGAAGGTGAAATTTACCTAAAACGAAATTGGCAAATTTGTCACATTTATTACTTGTTCATACTTTATTTGGCCTTTTAACTTTTTTTGGATTCGAGGATCACTGATGAGTCTTTTGTAGACGAAACGCGCGTCTGGCGTATATACTAAATTTGTTTCTGGTATCTTTGATGAGTTTATTTACATCACCATTATTGTATTTTTAAGCTTTAGATTTTTGATATAAATGTTTTAGATAATAAACTCGTCATAGATACCAAGATTGAAATTTTATATTTACGCCATACGCGCGTTTCGTCTACAAAAGACTCATCAGTGACGCTCGAATCAAAACTGTGAAAGACCAAATGAAGTACGAAGTTGAAGAGCATTCAGGACTAAAAATTCCTAAAAGTTTTGCCAAATACAGATAAGGTAATATATTCCTAATCTAGGAAAGCCTTAGTATTTCAAAATTTAAAATTTTGTTAACAGTTTCTTTATAATTATGAACATATCTTTTTTGTTTCTTTTTCTTTTTTTATATAGATTAGACCGTTGGTTTTCCCGTTTGAATGGTTTTACACTAGTAATTTTGGGCCCTTTATAGCTTGTTGTTCGGTGTGAGCCAAGGCTATGTGCTGAAGACCGTACATTGACCTATAATGGTTTACTTTTTTAAATTGTTATTTGGATGGAGAGTTGTCTCATTGGCACTCACATCACATTTTCCTATATCTATACAAATTAGCTGTGAGGGCGTACCTGTAAAAAACAAATTAAGAATTGAAATTTCCCCAAAAATGACTTTTAAAGCAGTACAACAACTACTTTTTGTGTTTGTTTAGAACAAATATAATAACGATTTAATATACCCTGTTAAATCAAGGTACTACAAAGATTGAATAACGATACGTTTTATAAAAAATCCAATTTTTCAAATTTAAGTTCATTTTATTCAAAAGAATACAGCAGTACAAAAAAAATGAAAATCCTATCGCATGTAACTTTGATTGTTGTGTGAACACTGGCTTATGCTGTTATGAAATATTATGACATATTTATGTTTTAGGATGCCTGATAGTAAACTCAGCTTATGAACAAAAATCATCAATCCAGTAGAATATATATTGTATAACGTACTTACTCTATTGGTTACATTTCTCAATTTTTATTCTGAGCAATCAGAGCATTTGCAGAGAGGAAAGATAATATTGTCTGAACAATTTGTAACTCGTTGTGTGTACTGGCCTAAAGCATGAGAAACACGAAAGACGGAAGAAAATCTATCAAAACACAACAACAACATCTAAACAACAGTCTAAGAAGACACACATAGAAAACTAGAGACTGATCATTACAAAAATAGGGAATTGTTTCAGATGCCCAAGATTGATAAGCATTTCTTGTTCCAAATATGGAACCCGTTGTGTGATAATTTAGTGATTAGTCTCCTTTGATCATTGAAGTGTTATGAGAAAAATTAACAACATTTAAGACTTTTCCTTTTTGCATTATAACTCCTCTTTAGGCTGTAAAAATGGATGGACACAAAATGGAAATAAGTGTTACTTCTTCAGTCACCAAGTCGAGCCATGGACGGAGGCAATGGTAAGTAGAAGTACTGTTCTGACCAACTTTCGTGAGTCCCAGTTCTTTGTTTGTTTAGAATTCCAAAACTTTTTCATTAAGACTTAAGATAAAGTATATCTTTAAAGTGAGATGACATTAAACGAAAAGCTTCATTATTACAGCACCTACTTAACATTTGACTATTTGATATTGCTTTAGAATTCTTATCGTCTTTGTCATCTTCCTGTGAAATAAAACGGTGCAATTTCCGTCAAGTCGGGATGAATAGTAAGGGAAGGATATTATCTTATTTTACAAGAGTGAATAATACACATGTAACACAAAAATATGGAAATGTTATTTACAGGGTTATTTGGAAATTAATATTTTTTTCAGTAATTCAAGTGAAAATGGTAAAAACAAGCCATAAGCATTTTTTGTGACTCAATTTTTATTCTCTTACAACCAAATACAATTTTGATTTTGTGAAAATGTTCACTTCAATAATTAACTACAATCAAGTATATTGTTGGTATACATGTATTTGCCAAACATGACTTCTCTTAATGTTGTCCTAAACATCACAATCTGCCAAAAATACATTCCTTTCCATGTTTGAAAAATGCAGAAAGATGCAAAAGGCAGTTTAAAACCATTTTTATGGAAACAGAAAACATGATAAAAAGTTATCTGACAAACATTAATCGACCAAAAGGTAAAATAGGATGAAATACAGAACGGAATGCTCTTTATCAAATGGCGAAATCAAAAGCTCAAACACATCATACGAATGACTTAAATAGGACAAATTTAGAGTTACGTGATTTTGTTTTATTTACTGTTGATTTAAGAATAATGTATAAATCTGACAATGCTCTATTGAAAAGAGCTTAACCAACAGTTTAACACAAATGAATAAAAATAAGAAGATATTTGTATTCTATTCAGAAATTTGCATAAAGAAATAAACTGATTCGTCATTCTAATACCTAAACGTTTAAAAAGACAGTTTTCACAATACTAAAACGATACATTTTTGAAAGAGCGCGACATTAATGACATTATACTTGTCGGACTTTATCTAATTTCTAAATGTTTGTTTTTGTTTAAAGTAAAGACCCTCGCCGCCAATTTGTTGTTCTCTATTCAATATTGAAAAGTGATCAGTATATGCATGAAGTTTGTTACATGCTTATTATCTTAAGAAGTAATCACTTGCCAACATGTCGATCAGTCATTTTAAACAATTTTACCGAAGTGCTGTCACTTTGTTGAACATCCTGTTGACAACATATAAAAATGAAAACCATAAAACCTTGAAATAGCAACGAACAGCCTTCTCCAAGAAAACATGATTCATGTTGCAAATAGAATTCCAATATCTAGCAGGAGAGAAGAACCGAAATAAACAAATATAGCAAAATATAAGGGAAGAACGATAACTTTTGTTGTTTAGCTCCAAACATTCAAATTTATCACATCTCTTACAAATTGAATAACATTATCATATTTATCCCCCGGAATAAAGGTCTTTCATTTTCTTGAAAGGCAACCTAACTGTCTGAAAGCAAACCAGTAAAGACTCAAACCTTGAAGTATACAGAAACATATGCTAATGCGTTTCTCTGAGTTCTACATAGAAAAAGGGGAATACACAGGGTAAATGAGCATGCTTTTAAAGAATTTATATGATAGGAGCCCCGGAGTAAGCTGCAAGTCATTTATGCATTCTTTAAAATATTCATCAATTGTTTTTTTCAGTCTGTGTGTCGTGTGTTTGATTCAAAGCTTGCTGAGCCGATGACTTCACAAGATTCTCATTTTTTAATTAGTCAAAGTCAGCATGTGGGTTTGTATTTTCTAAGATTGCAATGAAAAACTCAAGCTATTGGGATATCGAGAAAAAGTTACCTTTCCTGGTCAGTAGAATCTAGAGTTGTAACACGGTTCATAATATTTCAGGCATGTAGATGCAATTGATATTGATTGCAGATTGGCTAAATTATCTGCGTAGAGGATCGTAAGATGCAGTCACAGTAATAATTATTTATGTACTGCAGCTGTGCTATTTGAGCAGTCAAATTGCATTGACTGTATATTCATATGTGATAGACTGTATATCACCTTGTTCATTACGTTGACAATGTGTTTCCGTAGAGTTTTATTTATGACGTCAATAAAACATACAGGTTCGCGGTTTACATCTTCCGCTCAAAATTAAGAAATGATTGTTTTACCCTAAATACTTAATTTAGAACAGATATAAGAGTTGCAGTATATAAAGAATAACCATACATTGTCTGGAATATCAATGTATTTGTACTCGGCTCGAAACAGGTAGAAATGCTCGGCACAGCCTCGCTTTCTAACTGTTTCTAAGGCTTGTACAAATAACATTGATATTTCTAGACAATGTATGGTTATTCTATATGTACATTAAAACAAGTGACAACTCTTCGACAGATCCATCCATATGAACATATTTATATTTACTAAACGCAGTCATAAGTTAAAAACCCTCTTGGAAATATCAAAATATTTTTCCAACTTTGCAGGAGGAAACTTTTGGATTGGCATATCAGATATAATTGATGAAGACCGATGGATATACTCAACTGGACAAACACCGATAAAAGTTAATCATTTTCAACCGGGACAACCAAATGAACATACCTCTGCAAATTGTGTGGCGTTGTGGGCTCCTTTCCATGGATACTGGGCAGATGAAAACTGCCTTACTAGCTATCCGTTCATTTGTGAGACAGATAATGAGTTAGTTTAATCAAGAAAAAAACCCCTCCTTTAATAATAGTAAAAAAGCAAACTCAAAGTTTGCAAGTTATTTTTTAAAACACACATCAACTTTATTCACACCTCATTTTATGTTTGGCTTAGGCCAAAATATTTACAATTCTGCAAGAATAATAAATCTCTAAAATTACCAAGCCTTACACAGTTTGTGGTTGCAACTGTTTATACAATTTCAATTTACCTGCATTTGAATATTATGTTCATGATTTATGGGATACGAAACGTTTCTTTAACAAACAAAACTTCTTTTTTACTTAAAGACAATTAAAAATACAACTTATGTCCAACAAACGTGGAATGTATTTAACTTGTATACATACATTTTAGCTGATAAATGTTTGATATCAGATATAAATAATATATGTCCGTTTGCACCGGAATGAATGGTATTATTCCACTGCATGTTGATTTGATAGCGAAATCAACATTTGATTGCTTGAAACGATCACACTTGACGTCGAACAAAACACGTTACCCGCGGTTATTGTTTAAATAAAACATTTTGATAGGGTTTGTTTTACAAATTATCCAAATCTAAAAAAAGAAGAGTTAATAATAAATAATTAACTTTAAATCGAAACTGATTGTCATTGTGTATATTGCGTTTAGTTATAAAACAAAACGGATAGAAAACAATTATGTAAATTTTTTATTCAGAAGTAAACCTTTCTATATGCAGTGGAATAACACATTCATTTTCCTTGGCTTCGTGAGATATGAAGAAATGTCCACCCACGAAAAGTCATGCTTCCTTCGTGCGATGTCCTCGTGAAATATGATTTTTCTCGGTTGAACAAATCTTCATATTTCCCTCAGGCATGGAAAATAAATGTAAAGCATTATCTCAAACTGGCATTCTCAAATGTAGTCTTTTTGTATTTGCAGATCTTCAGAGTCACAAGTAATTGGTTGATAATTTGCTGGTATATATAAAGATGCAGATAATTTCAAAAAACATTATGCTCTCATTATACATTGGTTTTCTCACATTCGCTAGCCAAAAGATGAAAAAGATACCAGAGGGAAATTCAAACGCATAGATCAAAAATAAACTGACAATGCCATGGAAAAAACAGAAAAAGACAAACAAACAAATAATAGTACAAATGGCACAACATAGAAAAGTAAAAACTTAACAACACGAACCCCACCAAAAACTGGAGGTGATTTTATGTGCTCCGGAATGGAAGGCAGATCCTGCTCCACATATAGCACCCATCGTGTTGCTCATGTGATTACAAACCCGTTAAATAGTCTAATTTGGTAGTTACGTTCGTGAAAGGGATCGGAACTGAAGTTACGACATAAAAAACATATCCGATATTTATTTCTAAAACAGATGTACTATAATGTTCAACCAACTCGTGATGGCGTACGTAAAATTTACGAAGAGATGCTGTCAACTTCACTATTTGGAACTCTTGGCTTACAATTTCAGCAACCCTCTATCAAGGAAATCATAGCACTGAAATTTTGTATCGATTAGGAGATATATACTCCGTAGCCAGGTGCTGATGGAATGTTGCTACATAAAAATGATAGGTTCACAGCTGGGAAGATGAAACCATCTCTTTTGTCGGAAAGTTTTGTTTTTAACCGACCCTCAATGTCAATTTTTAGATGTTAGTCAAGATTTGAGACATATTTAACTGTATCTGATGTATCCTGATCTCTAGTTTAATGGGATAGATGCGTTCAACAGTCACTAAATTTAGTGAGAGAACATCATTTATATACAAAGTAGCGAAAATTAAAGTTGAAGGATATTGCTAACTTCTTTTGTTTCTTCTTAAGACGTTCCTGTATAAAGTGAGCCTCGTAAGAATAAAGGAACAAGTCGGTAAGAAGAGAGACACAATTTGTTCCCATTAGAAGGCCGATAGTTTGTTGAAAGAATATGTCCTCCAAACGTAACAAATAAAGCATCTTGATATTGTCAGTTTCAGATTTTTTTTGTTTGAATCAGAATGATTCTTATTTAAAGTAGGATTTATTCCCCCTAGGACAAGGTACTTGTATCTACGTTGGGTTTTCTTTTTTTATGAACCAATTCTTTCAATTTGCCTTTTATTTTGGAATGGGGAATACCTGTGTAAAGAGTAGAATACCAAATGTTGTAATGCTTTTGCAATATTACAGAGTCTTAGACTCTAAAATATCTTTCAAATCGGAATTATTTAGTATCCACATCTGATTCACATCGCCTTTAGAATAGGCAGTTCCACAATAACTTTGAAGCCCGGCTTAAATTGCTGATGAAATTGATGTTAATAATTTTCAAAGAAGTTTCCTGGAACACTTGTTAGTCCCAGTAATATGCCGTTGTTTGTAAGGACACTTATGTAGTTTAGGTATTAATACAGTGATGGAAGATCCAGTTTCTTCATCTTTGGTTGAATTTCTAAAGGAACATAGAACGGACCTATGATTTTCCAGGATTTTCATCTTTGGTAGGTGTCGCGGGGGTATTTGTTGAGTTCACACATAATAACAATGTTGCGCAATCTATCGGTTGATCAAATGCACGCCCGTTCCGAATACATTATCCTTGATCAATGGTAGCACCTGAACGTTTTTCAGTGTGGAGGTGTTAAAACGGTAGCGTCTAGAGGTTACAAAACTTCGTGAAACAGAAACAGAAAATATACATTAGCATTCCAATATTTGCAAAAGAAACATAACCAGGATCTTCAATTTGTTGATTAGGAACTTTAAAATTGTCACTAAAAATCGTCTTATGTTTTGGGGAAAAAGACATGTTGCTCTATCAGCACGTGACAATTGTTTGTTTACATTTTCTACATTTACACGTGTTCATCCTAAAGGCGCGTTTTGATTGGATGCAGCCAGTTACGACTGCGACCAATATATATCACTACCTTGTGTCCAGAATTCTAGCTTAATCCGCCAAGACTGGAGAGGAGAGGATTAGATTGTAACACTTAGCTAGCGAAGATGTGGTTTTCTATGAATTAATTTCTTGAAAATCTTGCGTCTTTATACTGGATACCTAAACATCAAAACAATCATTACTAATAACAATATATAGTTTAATAAAATTGAGAATGAAAATGGGGAATGTGTCAAAGAGACAACAACCCGACCATAGAAAAAACAACAGCGGAAGGTCACCAACAGGTCTTCAATGTAGCGAGAAATTCCCGCATCCGGAGGCGTCCCTCAGCTGGCCCCTAAACAAATATATACTAGTTCAGTGATAATGAACGCCATATTTATTTCCAAATTGTACACAAGAAACTAAAATTAAAATAATACAAGACTAACAAAGGCCAGAGACTCCTAACTTGGGACAGGCGCAAAAATGCGGCGGTGTTAAACATGTTGATGAGATCTCAACCCTCCCCCTATACCTCTAGCCAATGTAGAAAAGTAAACGCATAACAATACGCACATTTAAAATTCAGTTCAAGAGAAGTCCGAGTCTGATGTCAGAAGATGTAACCAAAGAAAATAATTAAAATGACAATAATACATAAATGACAACAGACTACTAGCATTTAACTGACATGCCAGCTCCAGACTTCAATTAAACTGATTGAAAGATTATGATTTCATCATATGAATATCAGGCACAATCCTTCCCGTTAGTGGTTAAGTATCATACCATCATAACATATATGAGAAGAACATAACCCGTGTCATGCCAATAACTGTTTTTTGAATAAATGTGTTTAGTTTCCGATGCAAAGACCCTATAAGTGAATCAATATTAACGCCAACATATGCAATCTTTAATGACCTGACAACAGTATCTTAACTATATCCCTTCTTAATAAGTCTATTTAAAGGTTTTGTTAGTTTCTGAGGTAAATACTGACATTTTTGTGCTTTATAAAGAATATTTCCATAAAAAATTGGATGTGAAATACCTTAACGTATAAGAAGTCTGCATGTTGAGCTATATTTACGAATGATGTCCTTATACCGATGATAAAATTTAGTAAATGTTTTGACTAGTTAGTGATATCGAAATCCCTGGTGTAATAATTTTTCAGTAATACATAAATTTCTCTCGTTAAAATCTAAAACATTGTTACATACACGAGTATACCAATCTAAAGTTCGTATAACGATTCTTTTTACAGATGGGATAACAAAAACTTCACTGATATCCGCACTTTCGTATATATATATATTGGTTCTCTATTTATCCATTTCTTTTCGTATCATCATTTATGATCAGCTCTTTAAATAAATAATAAAACAACAACAACAACAATGAAAATAACTCGTTACAAATTAAATGTGGCCGAACCGCTTCTATGGATTTAGCTTCATCAGGAACGCGCAAAGCAGAATATTTGAAAGCCAAAGGATGTATAAGGACCGAAAATGTTGACGTTCTATAAAACAAAGAGGACAAAAAAAATAACCAATCAATCTTACGCCAACATCCCGGGAGAGAAGACACCTTATTATTTTTTAATTTCAAAATTTATAAACGGGTAATTTTATAAATTTTGCTTTAAATCATGTCAGTACCGAAGTACTGACAACTGAGCTACCGATACCCTGTATTAGGGGACTGATAATCCATCAGCAGAGGTATCGACTCATGATCAGTGCTTTAGAAAATGAAAACAACAGAATAAAAAGAGGAAAAATAAAGACAACAGTAGTATAAAAGCAACAGTTGTATACCGCTGTTTACCGGTGTTCAAAAGTCATAAATCGATTGGGCAAACGCAAATCTGGGTCGCAAACTGAAACCGAGGGAAACTCATCAACTAAAAGAAGAAAACAACTGGACGAAATCAGACAAATAGGGCTTGTAACGCATGTTTCCTCTATTGATTATGTCGTCTCCACCACATGTGTATTTCGACATTCAATGTTTTTATAAGGAATGACTGTATTATTTTTTTTTTTATGTCTATGAAGAAATAACATAATAAATGTGGTGCACACTGAATAACCCGCGTAGCGGTTTATTTAAAAGTGTGCACCACATTTTTTTATGTTTTTTTTGAATAGACAGAAAAAAATTCTAGTTGTGTCTTATAGTTTAATTCTAAATTCGATTTTAAACCAGAGTAAACCATGCAAAAATGTTGATGACGTCACGGTCACATGAATTTTGTTCATTAGACCAGTGCAATTATCACAGTGCAATCACTTAAAAGGTAGGTCAGTAGTGGTTTTTCTTTTTGCGATTTATGAATGGAATGTGAAAAACTATATCTCGAGTGAACGCAATTGATAGTTTAGATTATTTTTACCGATTACCGCTACGAATTTCAGCTGACGGCGACTATAGTAGTATTTAGATCTAAATTCAACAGTCAATGAGGACTTTGATGTATTATACAAAAAGAATAGACGAAGTTTTAAGTAAATAAATGGCTGAAGTTATGAAGTAAAATAATTTGATAATCTTGAATACAAAATAGTGTTATCAACCCTGTCATATTTGAGAAAACAGAACACAATTGTTTTTCATACGACTGCATGTTTGACCTCATTATTGTTTTTAAGTACAGCAAGATTTAATCTGAAGCAGCTGTATAAACAAACATTTAATGTTTTTAAGAACACTTTGGACCGTGTCTTAAGTAGAAAATATTCTAAGTTCTGACTTTCATGTTTACAAAAGTCACAGAGAATCTATAGGTATAAAGATAAGACATATAGATGATAACAAACTATATTGAATGAGCATATTTATGACGTAATTAACAACCTTTATTTAACCTAATATCTTAGTTCTTAACATACAACTTGAGATGAACGTGATTGATTTAGTGGTGGTTCTATGTTGTGTCTCTTCTATCAGTTGTGAGTTACTCTACAATTAAGTTGCAGTCGCAGAATATTGAAATAAACTATTTTATACAACATAGCATATTAGTTGTATAGGATTTGTTTTCTAAAATATTATTGAATTATTGTAATGTAACGTACATTTACATTTATATTAAATGCACGTAAAATCGGCATACATTATTGTCAGGTATGTATGAAAATTATGTTATTATGGCAACCAAAGTCAATTTTAAAACGGAGTATTTTGCATACCTTTTTGTTGATTGTTCAGGAATATCGGATTGCAACAGATATGTTATAACTGCCTTCCCAGTCATTTTTTAAATGAATGTGACATTGTAAAATGATGCTTATCATTGACTTCGTACTAACAATGAGCAACATGACGAAAATTTTATGCGGCCTTCCTACGAGTGATATATTTAACTAGCTATAAACCAGGTTAATTTTCTTCCAATGAAAATGCATGTTTCAACATTCGATTAGGGACTTTCTGTTTGAAATTTCCGCTGAGTTTGGTACGATTTGAACTAACTCATATAAGAATTGACCATAGACGATTTTAATGATTCAATTGTGTTCTTTTGGTTTTCATTTATAAATGGAAATGTGATTGTTATTTTACTTTGAATCACTGATAAGAACATAACAATGAATGAATGAAACTAAAGTGAGTCCTTGTAGATACGGTTGCGGATCTATATTAATTGATTGTGTGTTTTTTTTTATGAATCACCCAAAACAATATTACTACTATAACGGTTTCATTAAAACTTTGATTGTTTTTTCTTACCTTCTTCTCTAGGTTGCATGAATGGATGGACACAATTTGAAAACAAATGCTATTTGTTCAGTCGGCAGGTGGAATCATGGATTGAAGCATCGGTTAGTGTATTGCAGGATTGTTAGCTGTTCAAAGAATTTCAATTATATATTTTTTTGTTCGATTATTATTCATCGTGATTTCAAATCTCGTGTTCAAAACGCAAGTTGCAGATCGTAAATAGAACAAATATTAACTAAATTAGTAATAATAACCAACGCAAGACCCAATTACAAGGACAACACAGGTAACAGAGGGACGCAAGATACCAAAGGGACAGTCAAACTCATAAATCTTAAACAAACTGACAACGCCATGGCTAAAAATGAAAAAGACAAAAAAAAAAAAAAAGCACACATGACACAACATAGAAAACTAAAGAATAAACAACACGGACAGCTGACTTCTGTTCTTTGTTCATTTAATTAAATTATCTTAAAACAACCCAATATAATCATAGGAAAGATCATGGCTATTACAAAAGTAAGGACAATGAAGTTGTTATTGTTCAGAATGAGCATGAACTTTTCTAATAATAAGCTTTTCTTATTCCATATGAACTTTTGAATTTCTTTAATTTGTACACAGGTAGTTCTCAAGCTTTTGTATTTTTGAAGTTCTATCTGTAAAACTCGAGTAATACATCAGTAAGTTAGATATGTTCTATTTTAAAGACAGTTTGTGGTGGATTTAATTCTAAGCTTGCTGAACCTATGAATACCAACACATCTCATTTCCTGATTAGTCACAGTCAGATTATGGGTATGTTTTAATAGTACAACTTTGTACTCTTTTTTTAGCTTTCGAACTTTTATATCTGGGCGTCACTGGTAAGTCTTGTGTGGACGAGGCGCGGTTTTGACGTTCTTATTCCATATGAACTTTTGAATTTCTTTAATTTGTACACAGGTAGTTCTCAAGCTTTTGTATTTTTGAAGTTCTATCTGTAAAACTCGAGTAATACATCAGTAAGTTAGATATGTTCTATTTTAAAGACAGTTTGTGGTGGATTTAATTCTAAGCTTGCTGAACCTATGAATACCAACACATCTCATTTCCTGATTAGTCACAGTCAGATTATGGGTATGTTTTAATAGTACAACTTTGTACTCTTTTTTTAGCTTTCGAACTTTTATATCTGGGCGTCACTGGTAAGTCTTGTGTGGACGAGGCTCGGTTTTGACGTATTGAATTTTAAACCTGATGCCTATTAGATATTATTCATGCCTAATACATTCTGCTATTTATTTGTATTGAAGTCCTGTATTATTATGTTGTCATTTTAATGTTATATTTAACAATGCCATTAAAGTGCGAGGTTTGGCATGCCACAAAACCAGGTTCAACCCACCATTTTTTTCATTAAAAATGTCCTGTACCAAGTCAGGAAAATGGCCATTATTATATCATAGTTCGTTTCTGTGTGTGTAACATTTTTACGTTGTTTTTCTGTTGTGTCGTTTGTTTTCTCCTATATTTGAGTGTGAATTCACGTTACTATAAGACGTGTCACGGTACTTTTCTATCCCAAATTCATGTATTTGGTTTTGATGTTATATTGGTTATTCTCATCGGATTTAGTCTTATGCTTAGTCCGTTGCTATGTGTGTTACATTTGAATGTTGTGTCGTTGTTCTCCTCTTATATTTAATGCGTTTCCCTCAGTTTTAGTTTGTTTCCCCGATTTTGTTTTTTGTCAATAGATTTACGATTTTTGAACAGCGGTATACTACTGTTGCCTTTATTTAATAGAATTGGAAATTTAAATCAGACGATAACAAAGCAAAATAAAGAAAAAAAAAAAAAAAAAAAAAAAAAAAATTACACAAAAGATGATTTTATGGCCATGTAACGAAAAAACAAATATGTTTTACTTTTTTTCCGTACAACTTTGCATGACGTTGGGTAGTCCTTAAAACAAGATAAGAAGCATAGACTTTGATTTTAAACCCAACCTTAAAATGGGATTGATCCAAGGTTCATCAGAAGGGTAAACATAACGTATTCCACATGTTGTACCCGTTTTTATGATAATGACCAGAAACATTCGGTGAAAAATCTCATCTTTTCTATAAGAAAGGTTTGAAAAAAAAAGCAAAAATGATTTCCATCAACCTACTAAGAGAGGGGCGAAAGATACCAGAGGGATAGTCAAGCTAATAAATAAAAAAATAGACAAAGCCATGGCTAACAAAGAAAAAGGCAAACAGACAAATAAAAGTACTCACGACACAACAGAGAGAACTAAATATTAACTTTCACGGGTCATGCTTAACGACTCATCAATTTTGAAAGATACATTTTTGTTAGCTGAAAGTTGCTATCAGAACAAACTAATTGATGTGAACTTGTATACAAACGTTGATAAATGATGATTTACTTATTGTCTCAACAACCAAACTGTTAATGAAGGAAAAGCCATTTAAAAAACCCCTCAAACAAGATACCAAACAAATGCATGTACTGTCAGGAATATGTCCGTTTTGTTCTTTTCGTTTGATATGTTTGAGCTTTTTATTTTTCCATTATATAAAGGACTTTCTGATTTGAAAGTACTATTTTATTTTTTGGCAATATATATAACAAGTATATATATTTTGTGGAATTAACATTTACTTCACAGGTGGCATTTTCTGGATAGGCATATCGGATATAATTCAAGAGGGAAAATGGATATACTCAACAGGACAGATTCCGATAAAAGTCAACAACTTTCAACCTGGTGAACCCAATGCTGGGACGGCCGCAAATTGTGTCGCTTTGTGGGCTGCCTTCTACGGGTACTGGGCAGACGAGAATTGTCTAGCTAGATACAAGTTCATTTGTGAGGCAGATAACATGTAAGATTACTGCATAAAATTCAATAATGAAAAAAAAAAAAAAAAAAAAAAACAGCACTTTTCAAGTTTTAGTTAAAACAAAGAACCAGTCAAAAATAAACAAGATATAATTTTTTTTGGGGGGAGGGGGGACATTTGATCTCAATACAGGTTGCATAGAAGATTTCTTAAATAGAATGATAACGGATGAGAAACACACCAAAACACAGTGTACGATTATGTTAGCATATTATTTAAACCGGAAAAGGAAGTAGATTTCTGCGCAGATGCGAGGATTTCAAAAAAGTCTGAAAAAAAAGTTAACGATTTTGAGTTCATTAGTAGGATGGAAAATTCGGGAAATTTTCCCCGATTTTTATTTTTTTATTTTTTTTTTATTGATTTTTCTACCGTTATTGGGGACTTCGTCCCCATATAAATATGATGTATGCAGTATGCTCAAGAGAAAACACACTAATTTTCAATGGAATATTGAATGACTGAATGATAATGGTATCTTTTCTTTTGTTTTCTCTTTATAGGGTGGCGGCGTGATGTTTATACAATAATGAAGTGATAAAGAATAAAGAATATATATAAGGATATTATTATTTGTCATTCTGTTTGTCACCTCAAATAACGCAAATAATGAATGTTTCGATGTAATGACGAGGACTAAATATAAATTATAAATCTATACTATAGTTTGTAGTAGCAAACAAACATGCACGCCTTTGTTAGTCTTGTAGGATTTTTAATTTTAGTTTCTTGTGTATAATTCGGAGTTTAGTATCACGTCCATTATCACTGTACTAGTATACATATTTTTTAAGGGGCAAGCTGAAAGACGCCTACGGGTGCGGGAGTTTCTCGCTACATTGAAGACCCATTGGTGGCCTTCGGCTGTTGTCTGCTCTCTGGTCGGGTTATTGTCGCTTTGACACATTCCCCATTTCCTTTATCAATTTTAAATCTAACTTACAGTATTTAGTAGTTGCTAGTACACGTAGTTCATACCGTACAATCAAGGTGGCGCCTAGGGTAATGGTAGACAAATTTATGACTCACATATTGTATATTGTGCAATTTTAAAACATACAGAAAATGTTGTTAATTTGATGAACAGTTACTGATGAACTGATTTGTTTTGCGGGGCAGGTATACTTCCGCTCCACAAATATTCAAGACACAGAAATTAACAGTTATAGGTCACCGTAAGGCCTACAACAATAAGCAAAATCCATACTACATAGTCATCTATGAAAGGCCCCGAAATCACAAATGTAAAAAAATCAAACGAGAAAAACTAACGACCTATCAACATGATTAATGTACACATAAAATTACTAAAAACCGAACAAACGACACCAACTAAAATACAGGCTCCTGACTTGGGAGAGGCACATACATACATAATGTGGCGGGGTTAAACATGTAAGCGGGAAACCCCCTTACCTGTGACAGTAGTGTAACAGTACAACACAAGAATGAACTATATAAATCAGTTGGAAAAGGCTTAAATGATCAGATGGATACAAATAGAAATGCATAAAACGAAAACACAGAGATGAGGTGACCGGATACTTGTACATATTAACACCAAAAAGACACTTCGTACATATCTAAGAGTACTCGCAGTGTTTGACAGTTAGTTCAAAGCAAATAACAAAAACAAAAAAACAAAAAACAAAAAAAGAACAAATATGCATCTTAGACTTAATATAAAAGGAAGATGTGGTATGATTGCCAATGAGACAACTGTTCACAAGAGAGCAAAATGACACAGACATTAACAACTATAAGTCACCGTACGGCCTTTAACAATGAGCAAAGCCCATACCGCATAGTCAGCTATAAAAGACCCCGATAAGACAATGTAAATCAATTCAAACGAGAAAACTAACGACCTTATTTATATAAAAAAATGAACGAAAAACAAATATGTAACATATAAACAAACGACAACCACTGAATTACAGGTTAATGTTAGTTCAATGAAAACTGATCAAATTCATGCAAAGGAACAGGTTTGTCTCTTTTGGGTCACACAATTAGACACCTTTAACAATAACAGTTAGTTGCAAAGGGTACCAGAATGCGAAGAATACATAACAATAGAGCATAACATAATTCGGTAATGTAGTAAAGATACCAAAATAATCAGTGCCGTCAGATGCTTGATAGCTCTTCGAACTCCCTTAAAGCAGAGGAAGGTAATGTATGGGTATATCTATGGGCAGGAACATTTGAACTCACTATCAAGAACTGCAATATTTTTACTCAAGGATACATTACTGAATCATAGATGAATTCATAGCAAAAGCAGATTTAATCATTCACTGAATTATGGAGGTTCAACACGTAACTACAAACACTTTAAAATGGCTTTTAAAGAAAACTTTACAGAAAACGCAATATTCCTTTTCACACATTTACTACTAATTCCCTTTTGATCATATATCTCTCCGCATTTATTGATTTCATTAACCTTGGCTTGCAGATATTTGATTTTGAGAGTTACTGACGATGTTTAATCTAGAATAAAACAACGGACGAATACCATTTACTGAACTGGGTCGATACCGCTGCTAATGAATAAAAGTCCATAGGTTATCATCTGCTCAATAGTTGGTGCATAGGTACTGGCATGATAAATTTCAGAATCCTTTTTAAGCTGTTCATTGATAAATTAAAAAAAAAATGAATGAATAAAATTAATAAAGTGTTATTTTCAATTTTACTAAAAAGAAAATATTAATATGATTGAGTGAAATATGTTAAATAGTAAAAGGTGCCTCATTTTATCATATCTTTTCATCTAATTGTTTGTGTTTTTTTATGTTGTAAATAGACTTGTCTGAATCCCTAATTGATGATATTGAACACTAGTTCATCCATGTTCTCTTTTTTGTAGTCTACATATTTATTAGGTTTTTCATCTATCCCTTAGGATTGCTTCGAAGTAGACAATGAAATACCATAAATTCGTACTGTTATAAATATAAAAGTCACAGAGATTGTATGGTATTAAGATAAGAAACCTAGATGATAATGTCATATATTGAATTAATATATATGTGTGACGAAGTTGACAACATTTCAGTTAAGCTACTATCTCATTACTTGACATACAACTTGAAATGAACCTTATTGATTTCGTGGTGGTTCTATGTTTTGTCTCTTCTATCAGTTGTGAGTTATTGTACAATTAAGTCACAATTGTTATGATTTTGCATACAACACGACATAATAACTTATTTATGAGATACACATATGGGGGCGTATGATTCACATCTGTATTAAGTTCACGTAAAATCGGTATAAGTCATTCTTCAGTTGTCTGAAAATTATGATTTTTCGAAGACCAATCCAAAGCTTTAAAAATGTTATCTTGAAGCCTGATTTGAAAAGTTGAAATGAAATATAATATCATTGGACGCCAATTAAAAGAGGGTCGCTCAATTGAACTTAATGTTCTTCTGATCATTTTACTTGTAAAGGTTATTCTCATGCTTCTATATATCATACAATTTAAAATTTGGTGTGAGACATAAGTGCATTAAATGTTTTGTTCATGTATTGGATTAAGTAGTTGTTTTCTTTTGTAATAAAAAATCAAGAACTGTTTTCATTATATAACAATAACAGCATATTTTTTAATTAACAGGTAACAGTACCGCTTCCTTATTGTAACCTCCGTAATCGACAAAACTGGCTTATTAAAGCACAAAATAGGGTTCATGAATTCCATTGTATAATTATATATTCACATTATACATATATCAAAAATAATCACACTAATTGGCAACGCTGAATAGATCAATATTTGTACAAAAATAGAAAACACAAAACATCATAAATCTATTGTAATGCTAATCATAAATTCGATAAATTTTAACTTGGAATAAAGATTGCTTTTTCAAATATCAAAAACATTTATCTATACAAAGCTATATAAAAACTACAAGAACATGATGATCTCCCTTTCTGCAATTCTAAACTTTTCTAAAATCAAAGTATGAAACAAGAGAAAGTCTTAAAAGTAATCAACAATTGTTCATGGATAATCAATAATGTTTCAATTAGAAATATAAAAAATTAAATAAACATAATTATAATATCAAACAAGGGCACATAGTTACAATTCAATATACATATCCTAATTAAGGAAATGACAGACGATTTCACTGCCAAATATCATCCTCTAGTAGGAAAAACACATAGAAATACCGTCAATCTTCAAATAGTCTTGTTCACAAAACTGAGACACAACTGCACCTGTCGATCAGTTATTTATCAATAGTAAAAAAATACAATATAGTGAACTGTTTTTACTTGTACACTAATTACTAGAATGAAGTAAATCATATTTTGAAATACCTTTAAATAATATTTAGACAAAATAATCCAACTGTTTCATAAACATGATTTGATAAAATATATAAATGCTAATATAATAATTATCTTTTCTTTTTTCCCGAATTTTATTTCATTTCCAAATTTCACTTCTTTGATGAACTCTATACAAAGACGAAAGAGAGATAAATCAAAAAATATCGAAGGTAATTGTTGACATGTTACATTATCAACATATTTCGATTGTTCACAAGATGTTTTCGGTTACTGGTCGGCATTTATTGTTCATTTTTATCTTTATCTTCAGCTTTTGTTTTCGATACTAAAGATATTGGCAGCTAGATCACAAATATAATTTTGATTTTCGTAAACTTCTTATGTCATAATAGCGTTTCACCTAACACACTAAAAGAGCATGCTAACTTAATTGAAGAGCGCACAAACATTGATAAAATGGGCACCTAGAGTGTATGGAAAATTAACAAAAAGGCACCTACAGTATGCTACAGAAAACAAAAAAAGTAACAGGTAACCAGTTCAATAATTACTATATGGAACATTTGTTGTCGTCGTTCGTCCACCAATATTCACTCTGGTTAACGTTTTTGAAATTTTATAACTTTCTTCAACTATCCCGTTTTGTTCCAAACTTGGACAGAAGTTTGTTTACAATCGTAAAATAGTATCCAGAAGTATTTTATCATTTTCCCCAATTATTGTTGAGCCTGCGACTTTTGTCGCAAAAGCGAGACAAAGCTATCTCACAGTCTTACTAGGTCTATAGTATTTTATCTAAATAAGAAGATTTGATATGGTTTCCAATGAGGTAGCTCTCCACCAGAGACAAAAGGACGTGACGTAGAAGTTTGCATCATATGTAGGTCATCAGTAGTCATACATTCAGCACAAACCATGCTACAAAATCAGCTATGAAAGTTCCCGAAATGGCAAATGTAAAACAATTCAGATTAAAGCTAACGGATTGATTTATGTACAAAGCTATGAACGAAAAACAAATATGATATACTGAAATTAACGACAACCACTCATGACTTCATACAGAATGTGGAGGAATTACTCTAGTTTACTGGCACCAAACACTCCACCTAACAGTGGCGAAACAGTACAACATAAGAACAAATTATAATCTATATTTGCGAATTTTAAATTATAATCTCATACATGCTTCGTTATTATTCCTCTTTAGGCTGCAAAAATGGATGGACACAATTTGGAAACAAATGCTACCTCTTCAGTCACCAAGTTGAACCATGGAGTGAAGCAATGGTGAGTAGCACTATCCTTGTCTTTATTATATTTCTTTGAAGTACTGTTCTTGCCTATAATAGATCTCTTTGATAGAACTGTTCTTGCCTATTTTAGATTCCTTTGAAACATGGTGCCCTATTCTTGCCTATTTAAGATTCCTTTGAAACATGGTGCCCTATTCTTGCCCATTTTAGATTTATTCGATAGTACTGTTCTCACCTTTGTATGATTCCTTTCACAGTTCTGACCTTGCCAATGTGAGATTTCTTTCATAGTACTGTTCCTGCATGTCTATTTAAATGTTTTTGGAAGTATTATTCTTGCCTTTTTAGATGGTTTCGGTAGTACTGTTCTTGCCTTTCTTTTTTTATCTAAAATTCATTCATAGTACTGTTCTTGACTTCCCTTTTTAAATTTCTTTAATAGTACTGTTCTTCCCTTTTTAGATATCTCTGATAGAACTGTTCCTGTCTATTTCAGATTTCTTTGATAGTACTGTTCTCCTCTATTTTTATATTTCTTTGGTATAACTGTTCTTTCCTATTTTAGATTTCTGTGATAATACTGTTCATCCAATTTTAGATTTCTATGATAGTACTGTTCATCTAATTTTAGATTTCTTTGATAGTACTGTTTTTGCATATTTTAGATCTCATTGATAGTACTGTTTTTGTCTTTTTAGATTTCTTTGGTAGTACAGTTCTTCCCTTTTAAAATTTCTTTGGTATTTGGTTATACTGTTCTTGCCTACTTTAAATTCTTTTGATGATATTGTTCTGGCCTATATAAAATGTTTTTAATGGTAATGTTATACTCTTTTTAAATTTCCTTGGTAGTTGGTAGTACTGTTCTTGCCTATTTTAGATCTCTTTGATGATACTGTTCTGGCCTATCTGATTTATACATTTGACCGTCCAAACTATCAAGAAAGAAGACGTAAAACTCAGTTTAAACAACCGAAGATAGTGTCTTGATCTAGCTAACTGATTACACTCAATATTCTGTTATATTGTAATGAACGTTTTTTCTTTGTACTCAGTTTGTCGTGTATTTGATTCAAAACTTGCTGAGCCGATGACGTCAGAAGAATCTAGTTTTATAATAAGCCAAAGTCAGAAAGTTGATATATTTTTGTAGTAGACACTATAATTTATATCCCAAATATCCCGCATAGCTGCTTCATATGTCTACATGGGTGAAAGTAATAATATCGTATAAGAAACTACATAGTAAATGTCTCAAATTGATGTTAATATATGTTCTTGAACTGGCTTTTAATTATCTATTCTCTGTTAATCCATAAATAAGTGTGCAACACCATCTGACAACGTCATAATTTCTAAGATTTTATTGTTTAAAATATTTAAGTAAATGTATTTTATTTATGCTAACAAAATATTTGTTTTGTTTATATCTTCATTGTTGATGTAATAATAGAACCAGAAAATCGGTGCATTTGTCGTTTTTAGATTTGTATTTACAAACACACGTAATCTGTGTATTTTCCAAATAAGTTATGTGATTTCCTGTTGAAAACATAATTTTGCAAGAGTAAACATATTGTATCGTACATCGTATCAGCACATTTATGGTTACTTTTTGGACACGGGCTCATGGTTTCTTTTTCAAGAAGGAACGCTTTTTCATTGTATCTATATTACTGAACACACTGAAAATCTCAATATATATATTTCCAATTTTCCAGGAGGATCATTTTGGATTGGCATATCAGACATAATCGATGAAGACCGATGGATATACTCAACCGGGCAAGAACCGATAAAAGTCAATAATTTTCAAACGGGCGAACCTAATTCTCATACTTCCGCAAACTGTGTAGTATTGTATGGTCCTTTTCGTGGAAAATGGGCAGACGACAACTGCATTACACTTCACCAGTTCGTTTGTGAGACAAATAATGAGTAAGATGTATGACGAGATAAATTTAATAACTATAAAGCAAACCCACACATTTACATGTGGGGCAGGATCTGGTTATTCGTCTATTATATGAATGTAAAATAAGAATTTGCATATCCATGTCAATCATCTATTTGATTTCTTATAGCAGGAGATTCTTGTCCTGTTAATATCAAGCCGTCTTACTCGGAATTCTGTTGGACGTCTCATGTTTCATTCTCATATATAGATATAAGAAGATGTGGTTTGAGTGCCAATGAGACAACTCTACATCCAAGTCACAATTTAAAAAAATAAATCCATTATAGGTAAAAGTACGGTCTTTAACACAGAGCATTGGGTCACAACGAACAGCAAGCTATATATATTTTAGTTTTTCCTGCATAATGACGACCACGAAGACGCTTGACGAACGTTAAAAGACCAGAAAAACAGGCGATTCCCCGTATCTGGCAAATGTCGTCACAAAGGCGCACAAAATTGACGAACTTTTCTAGAGAAGGCCATAACTCGAAAGTGGTTTATTTGTGGGACGGATGTCGATTGAAACATATTAGTAATGGAATGCTTTTTCATAAATCAAGTGCTTGTCTTAAATCTATTCACAATTAATATCCCTTTGACATATTTCTGACAACTATAAAATTTCATACTGAAAAAAAAATTGTTTTATACATGATAATTTTCAGATACCCCTGTGAATTAGTCTTGGGACAAATTGATTGACCTTAATATATTCCCATTGAGAGTTATTTGTTCATGATTCTAACTTATTTGCCTTCAAAATGTTTGTATGTAGGGTTTTTGTCACGTTGGTGTACACATATCAGATATAGTGGGTATATAATTAGTACCATGTATTGAACAATGTTTAAACAAAATTGTAATCGTTAGTGCTTTTTCACAGAATTACACATTGTTAAAAACTTGTGTTAACAAATCAAAATCGTTGAAAATATTTTTCTCATATTATAAATGATATTTATAAATCACAATTGTTTCCTCAAGAAAAAAAAACTTTGTCATAAGTCATAAAACGAAAGTTGAGTTTCTGTGTGTTTTAACCCCGAACGTTTAGATTCAATCTGAAACAGGTTCTCCATTAGCTGATTATGTTTCAAAGAAATCTTAATATTGTACATACGTAAAACATTACCACATTTCTGAAGTTGAATATAGCATACAATTGATGAACTCTGACATGTTGATAATATGAACACAAATCTGAAGACCTATATTTAAGACGACCTACACGTCTTTTCAATAGTATCTTATCAGTTCAAATGCAAATGGCAGTACGTGTTTTTGATTTCGTGGTTTTTCTGTGTTGTGTTTCGTCCACAAGTTGTAAGTTACTATGTGATTGAGTTTAAGTAAATGAGTGATGCCACCCTTTTTCGTTGCATAAAAAAACGGCATATTGGATTTAAATGAAAGCTCGAAAAAAGTATTCCACGTGTCTTATTTATTTTCTTTATATTATTTTCCTTAGAATAGACTAGTATCAAATAGTATGGTCGTAAATTTGGCATAAATATTTAGAAAATTGTCTGAACATTATTGTTTCTTAAAAGAACAAAACCAAAAAGATTATGTTGTTTCTTGATAAAGTTTATATACTTTGAATAAAAGCAAATGTGAAGTATACATCTGTATATGTTATATGTAAAAAAAACATTCCTGACAAATTCAAAGACATGACTTCTAAGGATTCATTATTATTCGTTGGATACCAATTTTCGGGGTTTTCGTTAGAACAGATGACCCACGAATTCAAATGTTCAACAAATTACACATTTTCCATCAGATTGTATACAGACCTACACAAAACCACGAACTAACATATCCACGAACAAGCAAGTTTTGCTCAATCCATGAAAGTTTTTACCCATGAAAATAAATGAATCCATTTATTTTCGCTTCATCTTTACTGAAAGTATTACAAAACTGTGATTTTTTTCAAAGTTATAGCCAAGAATTGGGTAAACCTTTAAATAAAAAAAATTGGTAAATAACAAAAACTAGGGTACTTTCTAACAGCTGGAGTTAAAAAGGTGCACAACTATATGATTTATTCTTCATTAATAACTTTCTTATAGTAATATAAACGCAAAAATCAGGTTAAGAAAAAAAGTTTAATTCTAGAAATGTTTGACTCCTCAGAGATGCACATGCTTTAATAGGAACTTCTGGTGATTATCGATATTTTCTATAAAGTTGTACTACTATCTATACAAGGTATTGTCGTGACTATTTAGAAGCCCTGTCACCTAGTTTATTGTCCAGTCACGTTGAGCTTTGCTTTGATGCTGTCCTAAAAATCCCTATTAATAATAATACTAGAATAGTATATATAATTTCCTAGCATATTGAACATTCTGGTAAAATTAAACACCATCGTAACGCTTCCCATTTTTTTGCTTCATTCAATGCAAGAAAGTAATCTGTATATACAACTCCAGGAAGCTTTTTATATTTTCAATTATAAGAAAAGGCATAAAAATAACGTATACCTTCATTCTGAGCGTGAGGGATTTGATATTTACAGAGTAGACTTGGAGAGTGCCATCTAATGTGAAAGGAAATAAATGAAAAAATCTTAAATCCAGTTGACAGTTCATGATACTCAACATTTGAACAAGAGAAACGGACAATTTACTCCATGAAAACAAAATTTCATGTTAATTTCTCATAATAGGTGAGAAGAATCAAAGTTGAATGTATAGTAGAATATAAGGGGTCAAAGATGCCTATTGCTGTTTAGCTCTTTACATTCAAACAGACCATAGTAACTACAAATTGAACGGCATAAGTATATATCATACACTGGAATAAAGGTCTTTCATTTGATTGTTAGAAAATATTACTGTGTGAAATCATAACAGAAAAAAAAAAAAAAAATCAAACAGAAAAGTGAACAGAAAATAAGATTTCGTCATACAGCTTCTTCAAATTCAATAAGAATTGTACTTGGTCTTAGGAATACGCTTCAAGTAGTATGTGCATTCTTCAATTATTGATTTTTTCAGTCCTTTTGTCGTGTGTTTGATTCGAAATTAGCCGAGCCATTGACTGCAGAGGAATCACATTTTTTAATCAGTCTCTTTACATTCAAACAGACCATAGTAACTACAAATTGAACGGCATTAGTATATATCATACACTGGAATAAAGGTCTTTCATTTGATTGTTAGAAAATATTACTGTGTGAAATCATAACAGAAAAAAAAATTAAACAGAAAAGTGAACAGAAAATAAGATTTCGTCATACAGCTTCTTCAAATTCAATAAGCATTGTGCTTGGTCTTAGGAATACGCTTCAAGTAGTATGTGCATTCTTCAATTATTGATTTTTTTCAGTCCTTTTGTCGTGTGTTTGATTCGAAATTAGCCGAGCCATTGACTGCAGAGGAATCACATTTTTTAATAAGTCATAGTCAGCATATTGGTATGTATTTTGTTTTAGATTTCCTCAACAAATAATGTATCCAATCTTCTACACGATATATGAAATTGAGAATGGAAATGAGGAATGTGTCAAAGAGTTAACAACCCAACCAATTGACAGAAAACAGCAGAATGCCACCAATTGGTCTTCAACACAGCAAAAAAATCTTGCAAATGGAGGCTGACTTCAGCTGGCCCAAAGAATGGAAATGGGGAATGTGTCAAAGAGACAATAACCCGACAGATGGGAAGAAAACAGCCAAACTTCACCAAGGGTCTTCAACACAGCGAGTAATTCCTGCACCCGGAGGTGGGCTTCAGCTGGATCCTAGAATTGAAATGGAAAATGTACATAAAACAGACAAAAGCCACCAATGGGTCTTCAAAATATGTCTGAATGAACTTACAAAAAATATTAAAGTAAATATATAGGGGACAAGGCGTCTGCATATTGCTAGGCGGTTATGTCATAGAAGCTAAAATGAAAAATACAGGTTCAGCCACGGTTGGGGAGGACACAAACAATCCTTTCTACTGGTATTTTGATTTTCTAGGCACTTTCTGTATACTCTTTAAATATACACTAGTACATTATATATTATACTTTGTCATCTGGTACTATTCCCTACGTGTTTAAATTTCTGATATAAAGATATTGAGATATTTTGTTATTGATCACAGTCTTTTGGTTTCTCAGTTTCAAAATAATTAACTTTTCAAAACACTAGCATATATTGATATATTGCTTGTTTTCTAGATATTAGCCATTGAAATTTTGCCGGGAAATTGTTCTTTCTTGACTTTTTGAAGTTTAAGTCCTCAAAAACTATTGAAATATAATTAAAATTTTATCAGACTTTAACAGACAGTTTATCATTATACATGTAAAAGAATTATAAAAAGAAAAATGGGGGTCACCGGGCAAAATTTGTTAAGGCATTCAAATGGATAAAACCAGATAATTCTGAAAATCTGACCAAAATTCCAAAACTTGACAAGCAAGCTTCCTTAATGAAACCAACTTTTTAATGAAGGAAAATTCAACTATATAGATGAAAGAAAACACTATGCTGTGTAAGCCTAGTAATTTAAGTCCAATGTTTCATTTCTTTGATTTATACTTTGTAAAGAGCAACGATTCCTATAAACAAATGTCCCATCATGTCAACCGGTTTACTCTAACAAAGTGTTGGTTTTTTTTAGGAAAGAGGCTCATATATGCGCCGGTCTATTGATTCATATATATTGGAGGAACCAATTGAAATTGGTTAAATGTATTTTCAGAGAATATCAAAATATATCTTTGCAGGAGGAAATTTTTGGATTGGCATATCAGACGTAATCGTTGAAGACAGACGGATATACTCAACCGGACAGAAATCGATTACAGTTAATCATTTTCAACCAGGACAACCTAATGGACATACTTCCCAAAACTGTGTGGCATTGGAGAGTTCTTACCATGGATATTGGAATGATTTGAACTGTCTTACCAATTATCCGTTTATTTGTGAGACAGATGCTGAGTAAGGTTCTTCATTGCAATGCTTTTAAAAAAGAAGTTTAACAAAAAGCGTGGAGGTTTTTCTTTTCACACAGAAACATATGTTAAGACTCCATTTTACTTTTAGTATGAGACGAACTGATATATAATGAATGACCCGTAGAAAGGTGAATATCCAAATTTGTCCACCCGTTTCAAAATGTTTTCCCCTTGAGAAATTTCAAAATGCTAATACTAGAGACTTGTATTTTTATTCATATGAGTCTAACTTTATTTCAAAGTAAAACGACTAGTGTCATATATGGAACATAATCTGTTACTTAGCACTTGAGATTCCCCATTTTTTTTATGGAGTTTGTGTTACTCAGTCGTTTGTTTTCGGTATTGTGTACACTGTTATCTTTTCGTCGTTTGGAATATTATATATATATATACCAGTCCTCTTATAATTCAAGATATGATTGGTCCTTTGTCAATGTCAATAAAAAAAATAGTTTTATAAATACCGTACTGTTATAGAAACAAAAATGGTTGTCTTTTCTGAAATATACACAAGAAATAAATCTATATAATGCGACACATAAATTTTCTATTTTCTAACTAAATTATTCATAAAATAATATTTCAAACTTTATGAAAAAAAAGATGTGGCATAGTTTCCAACGATACAAATCTCCACACGAGAACAAATGACACAAAATTAACAACTAAAGGTAACCGTATGGCCTGTAACAATAAGCAAGGCCCAGACTGCATAGTATATATAGATTTGTTATTTTGATATCAAATACACAAATTTAATGTGCTCCCACTGACATCACTGCTGCAGTCTACAACTCACCTTATTATCAAATAAATTACCATACCTAAATGCAGATTATTTTTCTTTTGATAGGTCTACACAGTCACAGATTGTTGGTTGAACATTGCTGGTATAGGAAAAAGTAGTTTTTCTTATTAAAACTATTATTGTACTTCATTTATTATTGATTTTCTATATCTTCATTTCCTATCTTACTTTTAGTTAAGAATAATTCTTTATTTAAAGAAGCCCATACACCGATAATGACAATATTATTAGTTACATAGTGTGCTAGTGACCTAATACGGTTTCTAAGGGGTCAATTAATTCCATATGGAATTTATATGGAATTTACTGACCCCATATATACCGTATAACGTCATTAGCACACTATGTAACGAATTTATCTTACCGACTATATTAACGTGTGAAATTAAGACTAGTGGCATTTCAACGTGAGCAAATCTTCAATGCTGTTAGCATTAAGAAACTACTTACATTGATCCTACAAAAACAATAATAACTTGTCAGGTTTGAATGTGTTCTATGAATCTATTTCTATTTTAATTATCAATTTCTTCGTCTGTTGAAACCTTTAAGATTTTTTTCAGTAACGTTTTGTTTTTATAAAGGGACGTAACACCACTACTAACCATGTATGAAATAAGCCCCGCCTCCCTTCTTACTTATATGGAATATAAAGGGACGTAACACCACTACTTACCGTGTATGAAATAAGCCCTGCCTCCCTTCTTACCTAATATGGAATACAAAGGGATGTAACACCACTACTTACCGTGTATGAAATAAGCCCGGCCTCTCTACTAACCTTATATGTAATATACACGGTCTCCACGCGGACGCTTTTAAACAATAATATTCCTAGAAGTGTATAGGAGGTAAGATGAATTTAAAACCCTGACAAATACATCCTGAGATGAAAAACAGTATGTTGCACCATAGAATAATTGGTTAATAAGGTTATGGATGCAATCAATAGGAACAATTGTTTTTGCTACGAGCCTGTGCAATAAAACTATACCCAATTACTTCAAAGATAAAATTATATTTGTACACTAAACCCATTATATCAAAATTGTTTAGATGCTAGGCTATATCAATATCGGTATCAGTTTTATGAAGCAGATGTGCATTTCGATGAAAACCTAAAATAAACTTCCTTAGATTTGAAATGACTTTAAAATATTGCAGACCTTCACCCTCAAAGATTTATACTTCAGACTGCTATCATTTATCACCCCAAATTATGCATTTACAGTTCTATTGGCCATTCTTACTATGTTTCCTTTAATGTGATGCATAAGAATGGAAATAACGGTATTGTGTTTTAAGCTTGGCATTCGTTAAACTTGTTTTTACTGTCGCAACTATCCAATTACTTTGCTCTGCTACGCGTCGCTAGGTGAACTGATTTTGCCGAAATCTTCTTTTCATACGAAGTTTCCTTATTTGAATGTCTAAGATTGCCTTAACATATCACTTGTGATGTTATTCATCGACATATTGTTTCGAAGTCGTGACCGTCAAAACGAATTATTGATTTATTTTGGTAGCTTCTCTTCGTAACTCTATTTGAGCAGTTTTGATTCTTGGTGGACATGTATCAGTCAACAACACGTACTTTTTATAACGTACACAATACAGAATTCTATGACTTCGTGTAGTGTTTGAATTGTTACATTCGGTGGTGAAATTCTTTCAAACAGATATCATTAATTAAAATACCTCATGTTTTATAGTTTTTACGATTTTCAAATATAATAAACGGATATTCAATCGCAAATATCAATGACAATACCATCATAGTAAAAATCGAAAAACGATCAAATGACAAACAAGAGTCTGCAAAACACAATGTAAAAGACTTAGAATTGAACAAAACGAAAGCAATTATTCATTGAGATGGGTCTCACATGCATCCGATTGGATAAAAGACATCTGCACCACTTACAAGTTATCTTGATAGCAGAATGATAATTGGCTCTAAATACTACTCAAAGACATTACACACTCGTAAATCATTGATCTTGTAAGATGTCTGACCCTTTAAAGTGACGGAATGTAAAATTTTGAAATTGAAACACGTTTTAGATAACAAAAGATTAGTGATGAACTTTGACATCTTGGTGATATGAACACAAATATGTAGACTGTTAGAGGTTTCTAACTAGAATCAGTTTTCTTACAAATGGGAATACATGTTATTGATTTCGTGGTGTTTCTGTGTTGTGTGTCGTCTATACGTTGTAAGTTATAAGTATGTGATTTAGCTTAAGCAAATGGGCATTGATATGAGTAAAAATCATAGTGAATAGTAAGCTAAAAATGTCCTCGAAATAAAAATGTAAAACACTTCAAACGAGAAAACTAGTAGCCTGATTTTATATAAAAATAATGATCGAAAAATAAATATGATACATAGCAACAAACGAAACTTACTGAATAACAGGATCCCGATTTCACTCTTTAATCAATCATTTGACAAGGTATCAGACGCATAAAGCATACTTTTGAATATTCCGTTAGTATCTTTAGACCCTCTTTTTTTGGGGGGGGGGGGGGAAGGGATACAAATGAAGAAGGTGAAATTTACCTAAAACGAAATTGGCAAATTTGTCACATTTATTACTTGCTCATACTTTATTTGGCCTTTTAACTTTTTTTGGATTCGAGCGTCACTGATGAGTCTTTTGTAGACGAAACGCGCGTCTGGCGTATATACTAAATTTGGTTCTGGTATCTTTGATGAGTTTATTTACATCACCATTATTGTATTTTTAAGCTTTAGATTTTTGATATACATGTTTTAGATAATAAACTCGTCATAGATACCAAGATTGAAATTTTATATTTACGCCATACGCGCGTTTCGTCTACAAAAGACTCATCAGTGACGCTCGAATCAAAACTGTGAAAAACCAAATGAAGTACGAAGTTGAAGAGCATTCCGGACTAAAAATTCCTAAAAGTTTTGCCAAATACAGATACGGTAATCTATTCCTAATCTAGAAAAGGCCTTAGTATTTCAAAATTTAAAATTTTGTTAACAGTTTCTTTATAATTATGAATATATCTTTTTTGTTTCTTTTTCTTTATTTATATAGATTAGACCGTTGGTTTTCCCGTTTGAATGGTTTTACACTAGTAATTTTGGGCCCTTTATAGCTTGTTGTTCGGTGTGAGCCAAGGCTATGTGTTGAAGACCGTACATTGACCTATAATGGTTTACTTTTTTAAATTGTTATTTGGATGGAGAGTTGTCTCATTGGCACTCACATCACATTTTCCTATATCTATACAAATCAGCTGTGAGGGCGTACCTGTAAAAAACAAATTAAGAATTGAAATTTCCCAAAAAATGACTTTTAAAGCAGTACAACAACTACTTTTTGTGTTTGTTTAGAACAAATACAATAACGATTTAATATACCCTGTTAAATCAAGGTACTACAAAGATTGAATAACGATACGTTTTATAAAAAATCCAATTTTTCAAATTTCAGTTCATTTTATTCAAAAGAATACAGCAGTACAAAAAAAAAATGAAAATCCTATCGCATGTAACTTTGATTGTTGTGTGAACACTGGCTTATGCTGTTATGAAATATTATGACATATTTATGTTTTAGGATGCCTGATAGTAAACTCAGATTATCAATCCAGTAGAATATATATTGTATAACGTACTTACTCTATTGGTTACATTTCTCAAATTTTATTCTGAGCAATCAGAGCATTTGCAGAGAGGAAAGATAATATTGTCTGAACAATTTGTAACTCGTTGTGTGTACTGGCCTAAAGCATGAGAAACACGAAAGACGGAAGAAAATCTATCAAAACACAACAACAACATCTAAACAACAGTCTAAGAAGACACACATAGAAAACTAGAGACTGATCATTACAAAAATAGGGAATTGTTTCAGATGCCCAAGATTGATAAGCATTTCTTGTTCCAAATATGGAACCCGTCGTGTGATAATTTAGTGATTAGTCTCCTTTGATCATTGAAGTGTTATGAGAAAAATTAACAACATTTAAGACTTTTCCTTTTTGTATTATAACCCCTCTTTAGGCTGTAAAAATGGATGGACACAAAATGGAAATAAGTGTTACTTCTTCAGTCACCAAGTCGAGCCATGGACGGAGGCAATGGTAAGTAGAAGTACCGTTCTGACCAACTTTCGTGAGTCCTAGTTCTTTGTTTGTTTAGAATTCCAAAACTTTTTCAATAAGACTTAAGATAAAGTATATCTTTAAAGTGGGATGACATTAAACGCAAAGCTTCATTATTACAGCACCTACTTAACATTTGACTATTTGATATTGCTTTAGAATTCTTATCGTCTTTGTCATCTTCCTGTGAAATAAAACGGTGCAATTTCCGTCAAGTCGGGATGAATAGTAAGGGAAGGATATTATCTTATTTTACAAGAGTGAATAATACACATGTAACACAAAAACATGGAAATGTTATTTACAGGATTATTTGGAAATTAATATTTTTTTGAGTAATTCAAGTGAAAATGGTAAAAACAAGCCATAAGCATTATTTGTGACTCAATTTTTATTCTCTTACAACCAAATACAATTTTGATTTAGTGCAAATGTTCACTTCAATAATTAACTACAATCAAGTGTATTGTTGGTATACATGTATTTGCCAAACATGACTTCTCCTAATGTTGTCCTAAACATCACAATCTGCCAAAAATACATTCCTTTCCATGTTTGAAAAATGCAGAAAGATGCAAAAGGCAGTTTAAAACCATTTTTATGGAAACAGAAAACATGATAAAAATTTATCTGACAAACATTAATCGACCAAAAGGTAAAATAGGATAAAATACAGAACGGAATGCTATGCTCTTTATCAAATGGCGAAATCAAAAGCTCAAACACATCATACGAATGACTTAAATAGGACAAATTTAGAGTTACGTGATTTTGTTTTATTTACTGTTGATTTAAGAATAATGTATAAATCCGACAATGCTCTATTGAAAAGAGCTTAACCAACAGTTTAACACAAATGAATAAAAATAAGAAGATATTTGTATTCTATTCAGAAATTTGCATAAAGAAATAAACTGATTCGTCATTCTAATACCTAAACGTTTAAAAAGACAGTTTTCACAATACTAAAACGATACATTTTTGAAAGAGCGCGACATTAATGACATTATACTTGTCGGATTTTATCTAATTTCTAAATGTTTTTTTTTTGCTTAAAGTAAAGACCCTCGCCGCCAATTTGTTGTTCTCTATTCAATATAGAAAAGTGATCAGTATATGCATGAAGTTTGTTACATGCTTATTATCTTAAGAAGTAATCACTTGCCAACATGTCGATCAGTCATTTTAAACAATTTTACCGAAGTGCTGTCACTTTGTTGAACATCCTGTTGACAACATATAAAAATGAAAACCATAAAACCTTGAAATAGCAACGAACAGCCTTCTCCAAGAAAACATGATTCATGTTGCAAATAGAATTCCAATATCTAGCAGGAGAGAAGAACCGAAATAAACAAATATAGCAAAATATAAGGGAAGAACGATAACTTTTGTTGTTTAGCTCCAAACATTCAAATTTATCACATCTCTTACAAATTGAATAACATTATCATATTTATCCCCCGGAATAAAGGTCTTTCATTTTCTTGAAAGGCAACCTTACTGTCTGAAATCAAACCAGTAAAGACTCAAACCTTGAAGTATACAGAAACATATGCTAATGCGTTTCTCTGAGTTCTACACAGAATAAGGGGAATACACAGGGTAAATGAGCATGCTTTTAAAGAATTTATATGATAAGAGCCCCGGAGTAAGCTGCAAGTCATTTTTGCATTCTTTAAAATATTCATCAATTGTTTTTTTCAGTCTGTGTGTCGTGTGTTTGATTCAAAGCTTGCTGAGCCGATGACTTCACAAGATTCTCATTTTTTAATTAGTCAAAGTCAGCATGTGGGTTTGTATTTCCTAAGATTGCAATGAAAAACTCAAGCTATTGGGATATCGAGAAAAAGTTACCTTTCCTGGTCAGTAGAATCTAGAGTTGTAACACGGTTCATAATATTTCAGGCATGTAGATGCAATTGATATTGATTGCAGATTGGCTAAATTATCTGCGTAGAGGATCGTAAGATGCAGTCACAGTAATAATTATTTATGTACTGCAGCTGTGTTATTTGAGCAGTCAAATTGCATTGACTGTATATTCATATGTGATATACAGTCCCTGACTGTATATCACCTTGTTCATTACGTTGACAATGTGTTTCCGTAGAGTTTTATTTATGACGTCAATAAAACATACAGGTTCGCGGTTTACATCTTCCGCTAAAAATTAAGAAATGATTGTTTTACCCTAAATACTTAATTTAGAACAGATATAAGAGTTGCAGTATATAAAGAATAATCATACATTGTCTCGAAATATCAATGTATTTGTACTCGGCTCGAAACAGGTAGAAATGCTCGGCACAGCCTTGCTTTCTACCTGTTTCTAAGGCTTGTACAAATAACATTGATATTTCTAGACAATGTATGGTTATTCTATATGTACATCAAAACAAGTGACAACTCTTCGACAGATCCATCCATATGAACATATTTATATTTACTAAACGCAGTCATAAGTTAAAAACTCTCTTGGAAATATCAAAATATTTTTCCAACTTTGCAGGAGGAAACTTTTGGATTGGCATATCAGATATAATTGATGAAGACCGATGGATATACTCAACCGGACAAACACCGATAAAAGTTAATCATTTTCAACCGGGACAACCAAATGAACATACCTCTGCAAATTGTGTGGCGTTGTGGGCTCCTTTCCATGGATACTGGGCAGATGAAAACTGCCTTACTAGCTATCCGTTCATTTGTGAGACAGATAATGAGTTAGTTTAATCAAGAAAAAAAAAAAAACCTCCTTTAATAATAGTAAAAAAGCAAACTCAAAGTTTGCAAGTTATTTTTTAAAACACACATTAACTTTATTCACACCTCATTTTATGTTTGGCTCAGGCCAAAATATTAACAATTCTGCAAGAATAATAAATTTCTAAAATTACCAACCCTTACACAGTTTGTGGTTGCAACTGTTTATACAATTTCAATTTACCTGCATTTGAATATTATGTTCATGATTTATGGGATACGAAACGTTTCTTTAACAAACAAAACTTCTTTTTTACTTAAAGACAATTAAAAATACTACTTATGTCCAACAAACGTGGAATGTATTTAACTTGTATACATACATTTTAGCTGATAAATGTTTGATATCAGATATAAATAATATATGTCCGTTTGCACCGGAATGAATGGTATTATTCCACTGCATGTTGATTTGATAGCGAAATCAACATTTGATTGCTTGAAACGATCACACTTGACGTCGAACAAAACACGTTACCCGCGGTTATTGTTTAAATAAAACATTTTGATAGGGTTTGTTTTACAAATTATCCAAATCTAAATAAAGAAGAGTTAATAATAAATAATTAACTTTAAATCGAAACTGATTGTCATTGTGTATATTGCGTTTAGTTATAAAACAAAACGGATAGAAAACAATTATGTAAATTTTTTATTCAGAAGTAAACCTTTCTATATGCAGTGGAATAACACATTCATTTTCCTTGGCTTCGTGAGATATGAAGAAATGTCCACCCACGAAAAGTCATGCTTCCTTCGTGCGATGTCCTCGTGAAATATGATTTTTCTCGGTTGAACAAATCTTCATATTTCCCTCAGGCACGGAAAATAAATGTATAGCATTATCTCAAGCTGGCATTCTCAAATGTAGTCTTTTTGTATTTGCAGATCTTCAGAGTCACAAGTAATTGGTTGATAATTTGCTGATATATATAAAGATGCAGATAATTTCAAAAAACATTATGCTCTCAATATACATTGGTTTTCTCACATTCGCTAGCCAAAAGATGAAAAAGATACCAGAGGGAAATTCAAACGCATAGATCAAAAATAAACTGACAATGCCATGGACAAAACAGAAAAAGACAAACAAACAAATAATAGTACAAATGGCACAACATAGAAAAGTAAAAACTTAACAACACGAACCCCACCAAAAACTGGAGGTGATTTTATGTGCTCCGGAATGGAAGGCAGATCCTGCTCCACATATAGCACTCATCGTGTTGCTCATGTGATTACAAACCGGTTAAATAGTCTGATTTGGTAGGTTACGTTCGTGAAAGGGATCGGAACTGAAGTTAAAAATAAAAAACATATCCGATATTTATTTCTAAAACAGATATACTATAATGTTCAACCAACTCGTGATGGCGTACGTAAAATTTACGAAGAGATGCTGTTAACTTCACTATTTGGAACTCTTGGCTTACAATTTCAGCAACCTTCTATCAAGGAAATCATAGTACTGAAATTTTGTATCGATTAGGAGATATATACTCCGTAGCCAGGTGCTGATGGAATGTTGCTACATAAAAATGATAGGTTCACAGCTGGGAAGATGAAACCATCTCTTTTGTCGGAAAGTTTTGTTTTTAACCGACCCTCAATGTCAATTTTTAGATGTTAGTCAAGATTTGAGACACATTTAACTGTATCTGTTGTATCCTGATCTCTAGTTTAATGGGATAGATGCGTTCAACAGTCACTAAATTTAGTGAGAGAACATCATTTATATACAAAGTAGCGGAAATTAAAGTTGAAGGATATTGCTAACTTCTTTTGTTTCTTCTTAAGACGTTCCTGTATAAAGTGAGCCTCGTAAGAATAAAGGAACAAGTCGGTAAGAAGAGAGACACAATTTGTTCCCATTAGAAGGCCGATAGTTTGTTGAAACAATATGTCCTCCAAACGTAACAAATAAAGCATCTTGATATTGTCAGTTTCAGATTTTTTTAGTTTGAATCAGAATGATTCTTATTTAAAGTAGGATTTATTCCCCCTAGGACAAGGTCCTTGTATCTACGTTGGGTTTTCTTTTTTTATGAACCAATTCTTTCAATTTGCCTTTTATTTTGGAATGGGGAATACCTGTGTAAAGAGTAGAATACCAAATGTTGTAATGCTTTTGCAATATTACAGAGTCTTAGATTGTATGCACTCTAAAATATCTTTCAAATCGGAATTATTTAGTATCCACATCTGATTCACATCGCCTTTATAATAGGCAGTTCCACAATAACTTTGGAGCCCGGCTTAAATTGCTGATGAAATTGATGTTAATAATTTTCAAAGAAGTTTCGTGGAACACTTGTTAGACCCAGTAATATGCCGTTGTTTGTAAGGACACTTATGTAGTTTAGGTATTAATACAGTGATGGAAGATCCAGTTTCATCATCTTTGGTTTAATTTCTAAAGGAACATAGAACGGACCTATGATTTTCCAGGATTTTCATCTTTGGTAGGTGTCGCGGGGATATTTGTTGAGTTCACACATTATAACAATGTTGCGCAATCTATCGGTTGATCAAATGCACGCCCGTTCCGAATACATTATGCTTGATCAATGGTAGCACCTGAACGTTTTTCAATGTGGAGGTGTTAAAACGGTAGCGTCTAGAGGTTACAAAACTTCGTGAAACAGAAAACGAAAATATACATTAGCATTCCAATATTTGCAAAAGAAACATAACCAGGATCTTCAATTTGTTGATTATGATTAGTAACTTTAAAATTGTCACTAAAAATCGTCTTATGTTTTGGGGAAAAAGACATGTTGCTCTATCAGCACGTGACAATTGTTTGTTTACATTTTCTACATTTACACGTGTTCATCCTAAAGGCCCGTTTTGATTGGATGCAGCCAGTTACGACTGCGACCAATATATATCACTACCTTGTGTCCAGAATTCTAGCTTAATCCGCCAAGACTGGAGAGGAGAGGATTAGATTGTAACACTTAGCTAGCGAAGATGTGGTTTTCTATGAATTAATTTCTTGAAAATCTTGCGTCTTTATACTGGATACCTAAACATCAAAACAATCATTACTAATAACAATATATAGTTTAATAAAATTGAGAATGAAAATGGGGAATGTGTCAAAGAGACAACAACCCGACCATAGAAAAAAACAACAGCGGAAGGTCACCAACAGGTCTTCAATGTAGCGAGAAATTCCCGCATCCGGAGGCGTCCCTCACCTGGCCCCTAAACAAATATATACTAGTTGAGTGATAATGAACGCCATACTTATTTCCAAATTGTACACAAGAAACTAAAATTAAAATAATACAAGACTAACAAAGGCCAGAGACTCCTAACTTGGGACAGGCGCAAAAATGCGGCGGTGTTAAACATGTTGATGAGATCTCAACCCTCTACCTATACCTCTAGCCAATGTAGAAAAGTAAACGCATAACAATACGCACATTTAAAATTCAGTTCAAGAGAAGTCCGAGTCTGATGTCAGAAGATGTAACCAAAGAAAATAATCAAAATGACAATAATACATAAATGACAACAGACTACTAGCATTTAACTGACATGCCAGCTCCAGACTTCAATTAAACTGATTATGATTTCATCATATGAATATCAGGCACAATCCTTCCCGTTAGTGGTTAAGTATCATACCATCATAACATATATGAGAAGAACATAACCCGTGTCATGCCAATAACTGTTTTTTTGAATAAATGTGTTTAGTTCCGATGCAAAGACCCTATAAGTGAATCAATATTAACGCCAACATATGCAATCTTAAATGATCTGACAACAGTATCTTAACTATAGCCCTTCTTAATAAGTCTATTTAAAGGTTTTGTTAGTTTCTGAGGTAAATACTGACATTTTTGTGCTTTATAAAGAATATTTCCATAAAAAATTGGATGTGAAATACCTGAACGTATAAGAAGCCTGCATGTTGAGCTATATTTACGAATGATGTCCTTATACCGATGATAAAATTTAGTAAATGTTTTGACTAGTTAGTGATATCGAAAACCCTGGTGTAATAATTTTTCAGTAATACATAAATTTCTCTCGTTAAAATCTAAAGCATTGTTACATACACGAGAATACCAATCTAAAGTTCGTATAGCGATTCTTTTTACAGATGGGATAACAAAAACTTCACTGATATCCGCACTTTCGTATATATATATTGGTTCTCTATTTATCCATTTCTTTTCGTATCATCATTAATGATCAGCTCTTTAAATAAATAATAATAAAAAAAAACAACAACAATGAAAATAACTCGTTACAAATTAAATGTGGCCGAACCGCTTCTATGGATTTAGCTTCATCAGGAACGCGCAAAGCAGAATATTTGAAAGCCAAAGGACCGAAAATGTTGACGTTCTATAAAACAAAGAGGACAAAAAAAAAATAACCAATCAATCTTACGCCAACATCCTGGGAGAGGAGACACCTTATTATTTTTTAATTTCAAAATTTATAAACGGGCAATTTTATAAACTTTGCTTTAAATCATGTCAGTACCGAAGTACTGACAACTGAGCTACCGATACCCTGTATTAGGGGACTGATAATCCATCAGCAGAGGTATCGACTCATGATCAGTGCTTTAGAAAATGAAAACAACAGAATAAAAAGAGGAAAAATAAAGACAACAGTAGTATAAAGGCAACAGTTGTATACCGCTGTTTACCGGTGTTCAAAAGTCATAAATCGATTGGGAAAACGCAAATATGGGTCGCAAACTGAAACCGAGGGAAGCTCATCAACTAAAAGAAGAAAACAACTGGATGAAATCAGACAAATATGGCTTGTAACGAATGTTTCCTCTATTGATTATGTCGTCTCCACCACATGTGTATTCGACATTCAATGTTTTTATAAGGAATGACTGTATTTTTTTTTATGTCTATGAAGAAATAACATAATAAATGTGGTGCACATTGAATAATCCGCGTAGCGGGTTATTTAAAAGTGTGCACCACATTTTTTTATGTTTTTTTGAATAGACAGAAAAAAATTCTAGTTGTGTCTTATAGTTTAATTCTAAATTCGATTTTAAACCAGAGTAAACCATGCAAAAATGTTGATGACGTCACGGTCACATGAATTTTGTTCATTAGGCCAGTGCAATTATCACAGTGCAATCACTTAAAAGGTAGGTCAGTAGTGGTTTTTCTTTTTGCGATTTATGAATGGAATGTGAAAAACTATATCTCGAGTGAACGCAATTGATAGTTTAGATTATTTTTACCGATTACCGCTACGAATTTCAGCTGACGGTGACTATAGTAGTATTTAGATCTAAATTCAACAGTCAATGAGGACTTTGATGTATTATACAAAAAGAATAGACGAAGTTTTAAGTAAATAAATGGCTGAAGTTATGAAGTAAAATAATTTGATAATCTTGAATACAAAATAGTGTTATCAACCCTGTCTTATTTGAGAAAACAGAACACAATTGTTTTTCATACGACTGCCTGTTTGACCTCATTATTGTTTTTAAATACAGCAAGATTTAATCTGAAGCAGCTGTATAAACAAACATTTAATGTTTTTAAGAACACTTTGGACCGTGTCTTAAGTAGAAAATATTCTAAGTTCTGACTTTCATGTTTACAAAAGTCACAGAGAATCTATAGGTATAAAGATAAGACATCTAGATGATAACAAACTATATTGAATGAGCATATTTATGACGTAATTAACAACCTTTATTTAACCTAGTATCTTAGTTCTTAACAAACAACTTGAGATGAACGTGATTGATTTAGTGGTGGTTCTATGTTGTGTCTCTTCTATCAGTTGTGAGTTACTCTACAATTAAGTTGCAGTCGCAGAATATTGAAATAAACTATTTTATACAACATAGCATATTAGCTGTATAGGATTTGTTTTCTGAAATATTATTGAATTATTGTAATGTAACGTACATTTACATTTATATTAAATGCACGTAAAATAGGCATACATTATTGTCAGGTATGTATGAAAATTATTTTATTATGGCAACCAAAGTCAATTTTAAAACGGAGTATTTTGCATACCTTTTTGTTGATTGTTCAGGAATATCGGATTGCAACAGATATGTTATAACTGCCTTCCCAGTCATTTTTTAAATGAATGTGACATTGTAAAATGATGCTTATCATTGACTTCGTACTAACAATGAGCAACATGACGAAAATTTTATGCGGCCTTCCTACGAGTGATATATTTAACTAGCTATAAACCAGATTAATTTTCTTCCAATGAAAATGCATGTTTCAACATTCGATTAGGGACTTTCTGTTTGAAATTTCCGCTGAGTTTGGTACGATTTGAACTAACTCATATAAGAATTGACCATAGACGATTTTAATGATTCAATTGTGTTCTTTTGGTTTTCATTGATAAATGGAAATGTGATTGTTTTTTTACTTTGAATCACTGATAAGAACATAACAATGAATGAATGAAACTAAAGTGAGTCCTTGTAGATACGGTTGCGGATCTATATTAATTGATTGTGTGTTTTTTTTTATGAATCACCCAAAACAATATTACTACTATAACGGTTTCATTAAAACTTTGGATTGTTTTTTCTTACCTTCTTCTCTAGGTTGCATGAATGGATGGACACAATTTGAAAACAAATGCTATTTGTTCAGTCGGCAGGTGGAATCATGGATTGAAGCATCGGTTAGTGTATTGCAGGATTGTTAGCTGTTCAAAGAATTTCAATTATATATTTTTTTGTTCGATTATTATTCATCGTGATTGCAAATCTCGTGTTCAAAACGCAAGTTGCAGATCGTAAATAGAACAAATATTAACTAAATTAGTAATAATAACCAACGCAAGACCCAATTACAAGGACAACACAGGTAACAGAGGGACGCAAGATACCAAAGGGACAGTCAAACTCATAAATCTTAAACAAACTGACAACGCCATGGCTAAAAATGAAAAAGACAAACAAAAAACAGCACACATGACACAACATAGAAAACTAAAGAATAAACAACACGAACAGCTGACTTCTGTTCTTTGTTCATTTAATTAAATTATGTTAAAACAACCCAATATAATCACAGAAAAGATCATGGCTATTACAAAAGTAAGGACAATGAAGTTGTTATTGTTCATAATGAGCATGAACTTTTCTAATATTAAGCTTTTCTTATTCCATATGAACTTTTGAATTTCTTTAATTTGTACACAGGTAGTTCTCAAGCTTTTGTATTTTTGAAGTTCTATCTGTAAAACTCGAGTTATACATCAGTAATTTTGATATGTTCTATTTTAAAGACAGTTTGTGGTGGATTTAATTCTAAGCTTGCTGAACCTATGAATACCAACACATCTCATTTCCTGATTAGTCACAGTCAGATTATGGGTATGTTTTAATAGTACAACTTTGTACCCTTTTTTTAGCTTTCGAACTTTTATATCTGGGCGTCACTGGTAAGTCTTGTGTGGACGAGGCGCAGTTTTGACTTTATTGAATTTTAAACCTGATGCCTATTAGCTATTATTCATGTTTTTCTTTGCCTAATACGTTCTCCTATTTATTTGTATTGAAGTCCTATATTATCATGTTGTCATTTTAATGTTATATTTAACAATGCCATTAAAGTGCGAGGTTTGGCATGCCACAAAACCAGGTTCAACCCACCATTTTTTTCATTAAAAATGTCCTGTACCAAGTCAGGAAAATGGCCATTATTATATCATAGTTCGTTTCTTTGTGTGTAACATTTTTACGTTGTTTTTCTGTTGTGTCGTTTGTTTTCTCCTATATTTGAGTGTGAATTCACGTTACTATAAGACGTGTCACGGTACTTTTCTATCCCAAATTCATGTATTTGGTTTTGATGTTATATTGGTTATTCTCATCGGATTTAGTCTTATGCTTAGTCCGTTGCTATGTATGTTACATTTGAATGTTGTGTCGTTGTTCTCCTCTTATATTTAATGCGTTTCCCTCAGTTTTAGTTTGTTTCCCCGATTTTGTTTTTTGTCAATAGATTTACGATTTTTGAACAGCGGTATACTACTGTTGCTTTTATTTAATAGAATTGGAAATTTAAATCAGACGGTAACAAAGCAAAATAAAGAAAAAAAAAAAAAAAAAAAAAAAAAAAAAATTACACAAAAGATGATTTTATGGCCATATAACGAAAAAACAAATATGTTTTACTTTTATTCCGTACAACTTTGGGTAGTCCTTAAAACAAGATAAGAAGCATAGACTTTGATTTTAAAACCAACCTTAAAATGGGATTGATCCAAGGTTCATCAGCAGGGTAAACATATCGTATTCCACATGTTGTACCCGTTTTTATGATAATGACAAGAAACATTCGGTGAAAAATCTCCTCTTTTCTATAAGAAAGGTTTGAAAAAAATGCAAAAATGATTTCCATCAACCTACTAAGAGAGGGGCGAAAGATACCAGAGGGATAGTCAAGCTAATAAATAAAAAAAATAGACAAAGCCATGGCTAACAAAGAAAAAGACAAACAGACAAATAAAAGTACTCACGACACAACAGAGAGAACTAAATATTAACTTTCACGGGTCATGCTTAACGACTCATCAATTTTGAAAGATACATTTTTGTTAGCTGAAAGTTGCTATCAGAACAAACTAATTGATGTGAACTTGTATACAAACGTTGATAAATGATGATTTACTTATTGTCTCAACAACCAAACTGTTAATGAAGGAAAATACATTAAAAAAAACTCTCAAACAAGATACCAAACAAATGCATGTACTGTCAGGAATATGTCAGTTTTGTTCTTTTCGTTTGATATGTTTGAGCTTTTTATTTTTCCATTATATAAAGGACTTTCTGATTTGAAAGTACTATTTTATTTTTTGGCAATATATATAATAAGTATATATATTTTGTGGAATTAACATTTACTTCACAGGTGGCATTTTCTGGATAGGCATATCGGATATAATTCAAGAGGGAAAATGGATATACTCAACAGGACAGATTCCGATAAAAGTCAACAACTTTCAACCTGGTGAACCCAATGCTGGGACGGCCGCAAATTGTGTCGCTTTGTGGGCTGCCTTCTACGGGTACTGGGCAGACGAGAATTGTCTAGCTAGATACAAGTTCATTTGTGAGGCAGATAACATGTAAGATTACTGCATAAAATTCAATAATGAAAAAAACAGCACTTTTCAAGTTTTAGTTAAAACAAAGAGCCAGTCAAAAATAAACAAGATATAATTTTTTTTTGGGGGGGAGGGGGGACATTTGATCTCAATACAGGTTGCATAGAAGATTTCTTAAATAGAATGATAACGGATGAGAAACACACCAAAACACAGTGTACGATTATGTTAGCATATTATTTAAACCGGAAAAGGAAGTAGATTTCTGCGCAGATGCGAGGATTTCAAAAAAGTCTGAAAAAAAAGTTAACGATTTTGAGTTCATTAGTAGGATGGAAAATTCGGGAAATTTTCCCCGATTTTTATTTTTTTATTTTTTTTTTATTGATTTTTCTACCGTTATTGGGGACTTCGTCCCCATATAAATATGATGTATGCAGTATGCTCAAGAGAAAACACACTAATTTTCAATGGAATATTGAATGACTGAATGATAATGGTATCTTTTCTTTTGTTTTCTCTTTATAGGGTTGCGGCGTGATGTTTATACAATAATGAAGTGATAAAGAATAAAGAATATATATAAGGATATTATTATTTGTCATACTGTTTGTCACCTCAAATAACGCAAATAATGAATGTTTCGATGTAATGACGAGGACTATATATAAATTATAAATCTATACTATAGTTTGTAGTAGCAAACAAACATGCACGCCTTTGTTAGTCTTGTAGGATTTTTAATTTTAGTTTCTTGTGTATAATTCGGAGTTTAGTATCACGTCCATTATCACTGTACTAGTATACATATTTTTTAAGGGGCAAGCTGAAAGACGCCTACGGGTGCGGGAGTTTCTCGCTACATTGAAGACCCATTGGTGGCCTTCGGCTGTTGTCTGCTCTCTGGTCGGGTTATTGTCGCTTTGACACATTCCCCATTTCCTTTATCAATTTTAAATCTAACTTACAGTATTTAGTAGTTGGTAGTACACGTAGTTCATACCGTACAAGGTGGCGCCTAGGGTAATGGTAGACAAATTTATGACTCACATATTGTATATTGTGCAATTTTAAAACATACAGAAAATGTTGTTAATTTGATGAACAGTTACTGATGAACTGATTTGTTTTGCGGGGCAGGTATACTTCCGCTCCACAAATATTCAAGACACAGAAATTAACAGTTATAGGTCACCGTAAGGCCTACAACAATAAGCAAAAACCATACTACATAGTCATCTATGAAAGGCCCCGAAATCACAAATGTAAAAAAATCAAACGAGAAAAACTAACGACCTATCAACATGATTAATGTACACATAAAATTACTAAAAACCGAACAAACGACACCAACTAAAATACAGGCTCCTGACTTGGGAGAGGCACATACATACATAATGTGGCGGTGTTAAACATGTAAGCGGGAAACCCCCTTACCTGTGACAGTAGTGTAACAGTACAACACAAGAATGAACTATATAAATCAGTTGGAAAAGGCTTAAATGATCAGATGGATACAAATAGAAATGCATAAAACGAAAACACAGAGATGAGGTGACCGGATACTTGTACATATTAACACCAAAAAGACACTTCGTACATATCTAAGAGTACTCGCAGTGTTTGACAGTTAGTTCAAAGCAAATAACAAAAACAAAAAAAAACAAAAAAAGAACAAATATGCATCTTAGACTTAATATAAAAGGAAGATGTGGTATGATTGCCAATGAGACAACTGTTCACAAGAGAGCAAAATGACACAGACATTAACAACTATAAGTCACCGTACGGCCTTTAACAATGAGCAAAGCCCATACCGCATAGTCAGCTATAAAAGACCCCGATAAGACAATGTAAATCAATTCAAACGAGAAAACTAACGACCTTATTTATATAAAAAAATGAACGAAAAACAAATATGTAACGTATAAACAAACGACAACCACTGAATTACAGGTTAATGTTAGTTCAATGAAAACTGATCAAATTCATGCAAAGGAACAGGTTTGTCCCTTTTGGGTCACACAATTAGACACCTTTAACAATAACAGTTAGTTGCAAAGGGTACCAGAATGCGAAGAATACATAACAATAGAGCATAACATAATTCGGTAATGTAGTAAAGATACCAAAATAATCAGTGCCGTCAGATGCTTGATAGCTCTTCGAACTCCCTTAAAGCAGAGGAAGGTAATGTATGGGTATATCTATGGGCAGGAACATTTGAACTCACTATCAAGAACTGCAATATTTATACTCAAGGATACATTACTGAATCATAGATGAATTCATAGCAAAAGCAGATTTAATCATTCACTGAATTATGGAGGTTCAACACGTAACTACACACACTTTAAAATGGCTTTTAAAGAAAACTTTACAGAAAACGCAATATTCCTTTTCACACATTTACTACTAATTCCCTTTTGATCATATATCTCTCCGCATTTATTGATTTCATTAACCTTGGCTTGCAGATATTTGATTTTGAGAGTTACTGACGATGTTTAATCTAGAATAAAACAACGGACGAATACCATTTACTGAACTGGGTCGATACCGCTGCTAATGAATAAAAGTCCATAGGTTATCATCTGCTCAATAGTTGGTGCATAGGTACTGGCATGATAAATTTCAGAATCCTTTTTAAGCTGTTCATTGATAAATTAAAAAAAAAAATGAATGAATAAAATTAATAAAGTGTTATTTTCAATTTTACTAAAAAGAAAATATTAATATGATTGAGTGAAATATGTTAAATAGTAAAAGGTGCCTCATTTTATCATATCTTTTCATCTAATTGTTTGTGTTTTTTTATGTTGTAAATAGACTTGTCTGAATCCCTAATTGATGATATTGAACACTAGTTCATCCATGTTCTCTTTTTTGTAGTCTACATATTTATTAGGTTTTTCATCTATCCCTTAGGATTGCTTCGAAGTAGACAATGAAATACCATAATTTCGTACTCTTATAAATATAAAAGTCACAGAGATTGTATGGTATTAAGATAAGAAATCTAGATGATAATGTCATATATTGAATTAATATATATGTGTGACGAAGTTGACAACATTTCAGTTAAGGTACTATCTCATTACTTGACATACAACTTGAAATGAACCTTTTTGATTTCGTGGTGGTTCTATGTTTTGTCTCTTCTATCAGTTGTGAGTTATTGTACAATTAAGTCACAATAAGATATTGTTATGATTTTGCATTCAACACGACACGATAACTTATTTATGAGATACACATATGGGGGCGTATGATTCATATCTGTTATCTTGAAGCCTGATTTGAAAAGTTGAAATGAAATATAATATCATTGGACGCCAATTAAAAGAGGGTCGCTCAATTGGACTCAATGTTCCTCTGTTCATTTTACTTGTAAAGGTTATTCTCATGCTTCTATATATCATACAATTTCAAATTTGGTGTGAAACATAAGTGCATTAAATGTTTTTTTTTTCATGAATTGGATTAAGTGTTTTTGTTTTGTAATAAAAAAAACAAGGACTGTTTTCATTATATAACAATAACAGCATATTTTTTAATTAACAGGTAACAGTACCCGCTTCCTTATTGTAACCTCCGTAAACGACAAAAAGATTTTGTCTAATGCTTAGTCCGTTTCTGTGTGTGTGTTACATTGTAATGTTGTGTCGTTGTTCTCTTATATTTAATGCGTTTCCCTCAGATTTAGTTTGTTATCCCGATTTTGGTTTTTGTCCATGGATTTATGAGTTTTGAACAGCGGTATACTACTGTTGCCTTTATGTATGAAAACACAAAATAGGGTTCATGAATTCCATTGTATAATTATATATTCACATTATACATATATCAAAAATAATCACACTAATTGGCAACGCTAAATAGTTCAATATTTGTGGAAAAAAAGAAAACACAAAACATCATAAATGTATTGCAATGCGGATCATAAATTCGAGTAATTTTAACTTGGAATAAAGATTGCTTTTTCAAATATCAATTAAATGCATCAGAAACATTTATCTATACAAAGCTGTAAAAAACTACGAGAACATGATGATCTCCCTTTCTGCAATTCTAAACTTTTCTCAAATCAAAGTATGAAACAAGAGAAAGTCTTCAAAGTAATCAACATGTGTTCATGGATAATCAATTATGTTTCAATTAGAAATATAAACTAGAGGCTCTAAAGAGCCTCTGTCGCTCACCTTTAAAATTTACTATAAAGGAAAAAAAATAACTCCTTAGGGGGCCAATTGACCATTTTGGTCATGTTGACTTATTTTTAGGTCTTGCTTTGCTGTACATTATTGCTGTTTACAGTTTATCTCTATCTATAATAATATTCAAGATAATAACCAAAAAACTGCAAAATTTCCTTAAAATTACCAATTCAGGGGCAGCAACCTAACAACGGGTTGCCCGATCCATCTGAAAATTTCAGGGCAGATAGATCTTGACCTAATAAACAATTTAACCAGTCAGATGTGATCTAAATGCTTCAGGTTTTGAGTAATAAGCCAAAAATGCATTTTGCCCCTATGTTCTATTTTTAGCCGTGGCGGCCATCTTGGTTGAATGGCCAGGTCACCGGACACATTTTTTAAACTAGATACCCAAAAGATGATTGTGGGAAAGTTTGGTTAAATTTGGCCCACTAGTTTCAGAGGAGAAGATTTTTGTAAAAGATTATTAAGATTTACGAAAAATGGTTAAATGACTATAAAGGGCAATAACTCCTAAAGGGGTCAACTGACCATTTCGGTCATGGGTGACTTATTTGTAAATCTTACTTTGCTGAACATTATTGCTGTTTACAGTTTATCTCTATCTATAATAATATTCAAGATAAAAACCAAAAACAGCAAAATTTCCTAAAAATTACAAATTCAGGGGCTACAACCACACAACGGGTTGTCCAATTCATCTGAAAATTTCAGGGCAGATAGATGTTGACCTGATGAACAATTTAATCCCATCAGATTTGCTCTATATGCTTTGGTTTTTTAGTTATAAGCTTAAAACTGCATTTTACCCCTATGTTCTATATTTAGCCGAGGCGGCCATCTTGGTTGGTTGGCCGGGTCACCGGACACAATTTGTAAACTAGATACCCCAATGATGATTACGACCAAGATTAGTTCAATTTGGCCCAGTAGTTTCAGAGGAGAAGATTTTTGTAAAAGATAACTAAGATTTATGAAAAATGGTTAAAAATTGACTATAAAGGGCAATAACGGGCCAGGTGAGCTAAAAATTAACTAAACATAATTATTATATCAACCAAGGGCACATAGTTCCAATTCAATATACATACCCTAAATAAGGAAATGACAGACGATTTCACTGCCAAAAAACACATAGATCTACCTTCAATCTTCAAATAGTCTTGTTCACAAAACTGAGACACAACTGCACCTGTCGATTAGTTATTTATCAATTGTAAAAAACATACAATGTAGTGAACTGTTTTTACCTGTACACTAATTACTAGACTGAAGTAAATGATGTTTTGAAATACCTTTAAATAATATTTGGACAAAATAATCCAACTGTATCATAAATATGATTTGATAAAATATATAAATGCTAATATAATAATTATCTTTTCTCTTTTCCCAGAATTTTTATTTAATTTCCAAATTTCACTTCATTTGCTGAACTCTATACAAAGAGAGATAACTCAAAAATATCTAAGGTAATTTTTGAAATGTTACATTATCAACATATTTCGATTGTTCACAAGATGTTTTCGGTTACTGTTCGGCATTTGTTGTTTATTTCCATCTTTATCTTCAGCTTTTGTTTTCGATACTAAAGATATTTGCAGCTAGATCACAAATATAACTTTGATTTTCGTAAACTTCTTAATTAATACTATGTCATAATAGTGTTTCCCCGAACGCACAAAAAGAGCATGGTAACTTAATTGAAAAAGGGCATTTAGAGCGCGCAAACATTAATAAAAAGGGCGCCTAGAGTGTATGGAAAATTAACAAAAAGGCACCTACAGTATGCTACAGAAAACAAAAAAGTAACAGGTAACCAGTTCAATAATCACTATATGGAACATTTGTTGTATTGCAAACGTATTTAGAAATTATCGTACATATTCTGGATATTGGATAAAAGTCTCTTTTAAAAAGTGTGGTTTTAAGTGCACACCCAAATGCTTCTAAGTAAGGAGTTTTATAAATATAACAGGTAGAACAGGAGATGCTATATTGATGCAATACTACATGGCATAGATTGCAGAAGGTATTAACTGTTACTATTTGGTCTCTATAATTGTTAAAAAAAAATAAAAGTCTTTGTGAAGTGCTCTTAATTTTTTTAAAAATTTTATAACTTTCTTCAACTATCCCGTTTTGTTCCAAACTTGGACAGAAGTTTGTTTACAATTGTAAGATAGTATCCAGAAGTATTTTATTATTTTTCCCAATTTTTTTTGAGCCTGCAACTTTTGTCGCAAAAGCGAGACAAAGCTATCTCACAGTCTTAAATTTTAACAAGATCATTTAGTATTTTATCTAAATAAGAAGATTTGAAATGGTTTCCAATGAGGTAGCTCCCTACCAGAGACAAAAGGACGTAGAAGTTTACATCATCTGTAGGTCATCATAAGGCATACATTCAGCACAAACCATGCTGCAAAATCAGCTAGGAAAGGTCCCGAAATGACAAATGTAAACCAATTCAGATTAAAGCTAACGGATTGAAATATGTACTAAAAAATTGAATGCTTCTTTTTGTAACTTTATTGGGGTGTAAAAGCGTTGAAAGTACATTTTGTTCTAAAAATGTTCACATGGTCAACAATTGCTTAATGAACACGTGATGTGCTTTTAGCCAATCAGAATAACGTAGCATAATAAAACATACATCTAATGTAATTATAAAGCTATGAACGAAAAACAAATATGATATACAGAAACTATCAACAACCACTCATGACATACATACAGAATGTGGAGGAATTACTCTAGTTTACTGGCACCAGTAACTTAACAGTGGCGTAACAGTACAACATAAGAACAAATTATAATCTATACGAGAATTTTAAATTATTATCTCATACATGCTTTGTTATTCTTCCACTTAAGGCTGCAAAAATGGATGGACACAATTTGGAAACAAATGCTACTTCTTCAGTCACCAAGTTGAACCATGGAGTGAAGCAATGGTTAGTATCACTGTCCTTGTCTTTATTATATTTCTTTGTTAGTACTATTCTAGCCTTTAATAGATCTCTTTGATAGAACAATTCTTGCTTATTTAAGATTTCTTTGAAACATGTAGCCCTATTTTTGCTTATTTAAGATTTATTCTATAGTACTGTTCTTACCTTTGTATGATTCCTTTCACAGTACTGTTCTTGCCAATGTTAGATTTCTTTCATGTACTGTTCCTGTCTATTTAAATGTTTTTGAAAGTATTAGTCTTGCCCTTTTAAGATAGTAGCGGTAGTTCTGTCCTTGCCTTTCTTTTTTTTAAATTCATTCATAGTACTGTTCTTGACTTCCCTTTTTAGATATCTCTAATAGTACTGTTCTTCCCTTTTCAAATATCTCTAATAGTACTGTTCTTGCCTATTTAAATTTCTTTGATAGTACTGTTCTTGCCTTTTTAGATTTCTTTGATACAACTGTTCTCCTTTTTTTTTAAGATTTCGTTGGCAGAACTATTCTTTCCTATTTTAGATTTCTTTGATAATACTGTTCATACAATTTTAGATTATTCGATAATGCTGTTCATCCAATTTTAGATTCCTTGATAATACTGTTCTTGTCTTTTAAGATTTCTTTGGTAGTACAATTCTTCCCTTTTTAAAATTTCTTTGGTATTTGGTTATACTGTTCATACTGCCTTTTTAAAATTCTTTTGATGATACTATTCTGGCCTGTATAAAATGTCTTTAATGGTAATATTATCGTCTTTTTAAATTTCTTTGGTAGTTGGTAGTACTGTTCTTGCCTATTTTAGATCTCTTTGATGATACTGTTCTGGTTTATCTGATTTATGCATTTGACCGTCCATACTATCAAGAAAGAAGGCGTAAAATTCAGTTAAAACAACTGTAAATAGTGTCTTGATCTAGCTAACAGATTGCACTTAATATTCTGTTATATTGTAATGAACGTTTTTTCTTTGCAGTCAGTTTGTCGTGTATTTGATTCAAAACTTGCTGAGCCGATGACATCAGAAGAATCTAGTTTTATAATAAGCCAAAGTCAGAAAGTTGGTATGTTTTTGTTTTAACAGTAGACACTATAATTTATATCCCAAATATCTCGCATAGCTGCTTCATATGTCTACATGGGTGAAAGTAATAATATCGTATAAGAAACTACATAGTAAATGTGTCAATGTTAATATATGTTCTTGAACTGGCTTTTAATTATGTATTCTCAGTTAATCCATAAATATGTGTGCAACACCATCTGACAACGTCATCATTTCTAAGATTTTATTGTTTAAATTATTGAAGTAAATGTAATTTATTTATGCTAACAAAATATTTGTTATGTTCATTGTTGATGTAATAATAGAACCAGAAAATCGGTACATTCGTCGTTTTTAGATTTGTATATACAAACACACTTAATCTGTGTATTTTCCAAATAATTTATGTGATTTGCTGTTGAAAACATAATTTTGCAAGAGTAAACATATTGTATCGTACATCGTATCATCACATTTATGGTTACTTTTTGGACACGGGCTCATGGTTTCTTTTTCAAGAATGAACGCTATTTCATTGTATCTATATTACTGAACACATTAAAAATCTCAATATATATATTTCCAATTGTCCAGGAGGATCATTTTGGATTGGCATATCAGACATAATCGATGAAGACCGATGGATATACTCAACCGGACAAGAACCGATAAAAGTCAATAATTTTCAACCGGGCGAACCTAATTCTCATACTGCCGCAAACTGTGTAGTATTGTATGGTCCTTTCCGTGGAAAATGGGCAGACGACAACTGTATTACACTCCACCAGTTCGTGTGTGAGACAAATAATGAGTAAGATGTATGAGAAGATAAATCTAATAGCTATAAAGGAAACCCACACATTTTCATGTGGGGCAGGATCTGCTAGCCCATTTGGAGCACCTGAGATCAACTAGAATATTTGTTGGGGTTTAGCCTTTATTTTTTCTATGTTGTTATTTTGTGTACTATGGTGTGTTTGTTAATTTGTTTTTACATGGCGTTGTCAGTTTCTTTTCGATATATGAGTTTGAATGTCCATCTGGTATCTTTCGCCCCTTTCTTCAGAATTAAATGCATATTTTAGTTATTTGAACGGGTGCAAAAACTTTGATTGATTAAAATATGGAAGCGTGTTTAATGCGTTACGATTTACAATTACAAAAAAAGGCATCCTCTTATTACGCTGTAATGCATGATGTCTTATCTTCCTAGTAGCGTCTTAATTCCATGAAGAAGAAGCTTTATATGCAATTATTTCTTTTCATAATACAATATCGTTTGCTATTTTAATCAACTGCAAATACTATCGGGGGTTTCATTGAATCCCGGTGTAATATTTTCAAGGCGACATAAGAATTATACATTCCTATTGTGCATTTTCTTTTCTCTTATACAGTTATATACTCCTCCTGAAAGCATAGTTTGAGAATATTGATGTGCACGTTTGACTTATCTATTTCATGGATCAGCAACGAACATATACATGTGCTGATATGAGCGTCAATGATGAGTCTTATGTAGACGTAACGCGCGTCTGTCGTACTAAATTATAATCATGGTACCTTTGATAATTATATGAATTTGCTGATATGGCTTAAAATGAACATAATATAATATCTTAAGACAAGTTTTTGGTTTTAATGATTTACCTTCATGATAGTAATATCAGAAACTTATAGGAATGTTTTCTCTGTTTTATTCAAAACATCATCCTGTCTTATAGAGATGACGTATAATTTACCGTTGTATATTACCAATATGAAATGATCTGAAATTGATCATATTTTTCTTTCTTCCCAATATATTGAAAACCGAACAAGATTATATGTATGCACGTGCGCTTTTCGTATAAAATAAGTGTATGTACGTTAAAGAGAAAGATATTATTATGTTGTCACACTTTGTGTATCAATTTAAGACCTCATGTTTGCAAAACATGCTGAACTTTGATAGCAACTCACAAATACCTAATTAAAATATAGCATTAAACGAGCATACTCGAATTTAGACTTTATTTCATTTTAGGTCAGCATCCGGACAGATACCAGTTGTTGGTTGAAGCAATTGCTATACAATTAAGATTAGAGTCATTTCGGTCATCCAAAAATGAAAATAAATTGCGGAGTTATTTTAGCATACTTTTTCATGATAAGTTTATTATATTTTCTATCTTAAAGTGATGAATAAAATTGAGAAAGAAAATGGGAAATGTGTCAAAGAGATAACAACATGACCAAAGAGCAGAAAACAGACCAAGGATTCCAATGGGTCTTCAACACAACAGGAAAATACCACAACAGGCGACATGCTGCAGCTTGACGCTAAACTATACTTGTTCAGTGAAAATGGAGGTCATACTAACACCGGAACGTATGAATGAACTAGAATACAAAAAAACCGATTAAACTAACAAAAGCCACAGGCTCTTGAAATGGGACAAGCGCAAAAATGCTTATTGTATAGTATTGTTTACAGTTCTAAATCACGAATAGAAAAAGTGATCTGCAATTGGTAATTTTGATTTATCTTCCAATATAACAATGAAAAGAAGACTGATAAACTTATAGCTGATAGCTTATGAGATTGACTAAGGATACAGACAATCAGTTTACAAAAAATTAAAATAAAAAACGCAAAACACAAAACAAACATGTATCGGCAAGCACAAGATTAAGAAACACAAACAGACGGGGAAACATATTTATATAAGTTTTGAAAAACTTGTTTTCGGGTCTCATTTTTTTATATGGGTTTATATTGACCTTTTTCCATGTTTATTTATCTGTAATTAATAGTATCACTGTTTACTAAAAATAAGATTGATTATACACCAAATCAAAGGGAGAGGACACAGGACAGGTTCATATTACTATTGTACGAGTCAGTTATGAAATGATTAGTTAGCAGTTTTATGTACGGAGGCATATACGTTTAGTTTTCTGCATTTCTCCCTCTAAATAGTATTTGACTACAAGCTGAACAGGAATGATATTACAAAACAAATACTTCCTAACTTAAGAGGACAGTGAAAATTTCAACAGCCCACGAGTATATCCCTGTTAATATGATACTTAGCAGCTTGCGTTGCTGATACCTTAATCATTGTTAATAGAACATTGCTGCTACTTTTTTGTAATTACATGTATATACTAGTAAACAAAAGGTTTGTTTTCTTTGGTTTTCTATCTTGTGTGTTGTAAACTGTTTTTTGTCGTTTATCTTGTTTGCCAAGGTGTCAGTTTATTTTCGACTTTGAATATCCATTTTGATATCTTAAGCCTCTCTTTGATTGTACTGACGTTTTCTAACGGTACAGTTGACATTTAACAGTTAGTATCATATGCACTTACGCTTCCGGCAAATCAGAAATCAGTGCATATCGTCAATCTGATTCATTTCTTGCTAATAAGTTCACATTACAGTGTATCATCATATCTTATCTAATAATCGAATAATTAGTAGTCATCACTGCAAATAGTTTCTGTCGATATTTTATGGTGTTGCTGCGTAGTCTAAATTCTCTTCATATACCTACGGTCAGGAACATATTTTTCCAGTCCATCGGCATGTTTTTTTCGCTGGTCAGTCCGTTGGTCATTCCTTTGGTCTATATCGGTTTTTACTTTAATTGGTTTGAGCTCATATCAACGTAAAAATTAATACGCATGTTGGGAATTCGAATTGTGTGATGTAAATATCATATAAATGTTTTGATTCTGATTTCATGGTTCACTGAACATGCAAATGTGATTGGTCAAAGGTTTGATTTATGTTTGGTTCAAATTTAAGTTTCAGACAGTTTTTTTGACTTATCAACTTGAAACTAAATACACATGTACTTTGTGTGTGCGCACTTTTCATTGTTATCCGTTGACCATTTCAGATTTGCGGGGTTCGAAACTGTAATTGATTTCGAGTGTACTTTACGAAAGGCAATGAAGCCACTCATGCAGTTTGCATGGAAATAATCTCATCATAGATACCAGGATTTAATTATGTATTTACGCCAGACGCGCGTTTCGTCTACAAAAGACTTTTCAGTGATGCCCGAATCCCAAAAAGGTTTAAAAGGCCAAATAAAGTACGAAGTACGAAGCAGTTTCGCTTGATTTTCACCTTCGTACTCAAACTATGTACATTGATCGAATCCGCTGCGGAATTATTTTCCTTTACTACAATAGTGTACTAGTATGCAGATCAATGTTTGGACTGCCTGGAAATTTTCTTAATAAGTCACACATTTCATATGTTTCAAATTTACGTAAAACAGTAGAAACATTAGTATGTATTAATCACATATCAAAATTTTATTCACAAAAAGTATAAATAATAGATAGTATATAATATATTATGATAATGTTTTATGAGGAGTATTCACATACGATACATATTTTAGAATCCACAATGCGTAGATTTGTCGTAATGATGAACTTGTAAAAAAAAAAAAAAACATATCGACATTTTATTCTTTGGTAGATGGTTAGAAATGAATTTCATGTTTTTCGAAATGTCAAATATTAATTATAAATCTCACATTCTTTCATCGCCATACAAGATTAATAAAATTGAATACCTGAACGCCAAAACGAACAATATTTATAAACATTTATGAATTGAAGATAATATAGTTAATTATTATACACCAAATATAATGTGCACACTTTGAAATGATCATGTTTTTAGCAACTTGATGATGAAATCTTTGTGGCGATGGACTCATTTCCTTTGGCTACTAATAACGTCAACTGCTCTCCAGCCGCGCGTATTAATTTCATAGCACTGGAAAATAAAACAAGAACTGTTACAATGGTAAGCACCTAATGAATATTTTTTCGAGTAATACGAGTGTGTCATACAAGTCAAATGAGCGAATGTTTAAATTATTTGTGAAAGGATTCTTCTGCAGTGGTTATATGCAGTTATAAATGTTATGTTTAACAAATGAACTAAGTGTAATTAGAACACAATGTAGAAATTCCTATCTGATGCCATGACAATCTACATTATGCATCTTACATATAACTTATGACACAAAATATGTACAAGATTTAGAAAAAAAAACAACAAATCTTCGAAACAGTACTTTTTTGGTATTCTTTTTCTCACAGCCACAATCAATCATTTAACACGGAACATAAACTCACATCTCTGTTTATGTTACAGATGCAACCAGAACCGGTTCGAGACAAGTTCTCTTCTTCGTTTCGGTAAAACTACACACCAGATTGATGTGGGTAATACAAATAAACTAAACGGACAAAGGAACCTAACAAATCATTTCATAAAAGCGTAAAAGCGTACTTACAACATAAAGTGCTAGTGACACCTATTGGAACTTACATTTTTCAAGTAGAGGTATCGAACCACTTATTTGATAGAGATTCATTCAAGGGATGACTGTAATATTTTGTCTGTCCATGAAGAAAATAGCATAAAAAATGTGGTACACTTTGAATAACTCGCATAGCGTGTTGTTAAAAAGTGTGCTGCACATTTTATTTAAGGTCATTTCGAATAGACAGAAAAATAGTACAGTCGATTTTTATAATTTGATCCTGAGTTCCATTTTAATGGATTAATTTGTGAAAAAAACGTTAAAAATATTACTAAAAGGTGATAGCCAAAATATTCCATCAAATCAGAAGACGTGTTACAAAATTTATTTATTTAAAAATATAAAAATAACACACAGAAAGAGGGAAAGTGCTATTTAATACCTGCATGATTTATCAGAAAGAAATCAGTAAATGACAACTCAAAGAATATAAAGTAGCTATAGTGAACGAACCTCTGATAATCAGCACCAACTATACTTTTACCATTGACACAAAGCAGACGATCGCCAACTTGTAGTCTACCAATGTCTGCTGCTGGACTTCCTGGCAACACTTTTCGAATGTATATACCGGCCAGTCTTAGAGGCGTATACTACAAGTGGTTGACATTCATTAGAAAATAAATTTGTAAGCATGTTAGAAAGAAGAAAATACATGTCCCAAGTCAAGAACATGACAGTTTGTTATCCATACGTTTGATGTGTTTTATCTTTTGATTTTGCCATTTGATTAAGGACTTTTCGTTTTAATTTTCCTCGGAGTTCATTTTTGTTGGGTGATTTTCTTTTGAGACGTTACATATACCACGCAATTACGTAGAATAAATCAACAAATGTGATACTGGTACCGAACTCAAAAATAAATTAATAATGGAGTGAATTATCCTAACTTTATACACATTGTTAGGTTCGCCATCATGCAAACATATGAACCAGATAATAAATCATTGTATTACGTTTTCAAAGGATGCAATTACTTTTTGGTATAAATCTTTGAGTGAATATGCTTCATACTTGACACACGTTTTAAGAGACAGTAGTATTTAACATAGTAATATGAAACTCCATTTAAAAAAAAATCAAAGTTGAATATATTTATATTCGTTTAAGACAAGTGTACATGGACTTTTTTTTATTTAGAAAATCTTTTATCACATAAAAATCTTCAGGAATGTACCGCTATATTAGTTTTCACATAATCCTATTCGACTTAAGTGTTTCCGTATGCAGTGATCTAACTACAAGACCTCTTGAAGAACTTCGGCAACCGCACAGCGCAAGTGCGAGGGAAAACCATGATAAAAAGAATGTGAACGAGCATGTAGTAGAAGTAAAATAGCGTAATTGATTTTGGAACTGATGCTCAATTCAAAACATTTGAGAGTCAATGTTATGTAGTAACTTGAACATTTGAGAGTCAATGCTATGTAGTAACTTGAACATTTGAGAGTCAATGCTATGTAGTAACTTGAACATTTAAGGAGCTACAAAACCAAATGGGACAAGTGGGTTTAAGGTTCACTTAACGTAATGACAGAATGTATTCAACAGACAACTCACCAGGCCGTCTATCAGGCCAAGTCCAAGGCCCTTGTCACCCTTTGTAATCCCAACAGAGAAAACCGGATTATTTGCAGACTTCACTGTAGTTCCCAAAACTGGAACCAATGGAGGTCTGCTATCTGTGAAAAAATATATTATATACTGTGGATTCACTTATTTTCGTGTGTACCAATTTTTGTGAATCAATAAAAACTTACTTGTTCGTGAATATTTAATTTCGTGGTTTTGACGAAATTTGCGTACAAGCCTGTAGGGAATTTGTCATTCGTTAAACATTAAGTATCGTGGTTCACCTTTACCTACGAAATCCACAAAAATTGGTATCCAAAGAATAATAATAAATCCACAGTATAGAAAGTCAATATTCTGAAAAGTAAATCATGTTATTTTTAGAGAATATACAATGACTATGCGGTATGGGCTTTGCTCATTGTTGAAGGCCGTACGGTGACCTATAGTTGTAAATGTCTGTGTCATTTTGGTCTTTTGTGGATAGTTGTCTCATTGGCAATCATACCACATCTTCTTTTTTATATAATGGATGAAAGCTAATATACAACATAATTCAACTTAACCAAAATAGTTCTCAGGGTTTTCGAATTAAAATGAAAATATAACCCACGAATATACCAGCATCGCTAAAATAATTCAAATTAAACATCATACTACAAAAATGTATATATCTTTGAATCTTGTAACTTATAGTTTAAACTTACTTGTAGGACTCATTTGTCCAAGTGATTCGTAGATCTGGCGATTGACTTGAGCAAGATTTTCCCTCCCTAAGGGATCCTCATCTTCAAGCTCATGTGATAACTGTTTCTTAAGGCTGATACTGTTAGCACTTAGTGACAGACTCCCATTGGTCAATTGATGTGGTGATGTTGGTGATGAAGGAAATTTGTAACTTCTTGGTGGCAGGGGTGGCGCAGCGTCTTCAATTGGGGTTATTCCATTTTGAAAATTTTCAGGAACATTTAAATTATTGTTTGTAATTAACAGATCAAGTCTTCTATTGATAGACTCTTGTCGTTTTGACGATGGGGGATGTTTTGGCGAAGATGGCGTGGAAGTCTTTGGCGTTGAATTAGTATCACTTTCATATGAAAGTTTGTAGAATTGTTTTTTGGCACCTGTACTTATGTCAGTTGAAAAAGCAGTATCTCCGTTCTGACTTAAATCTCTATACACTTCTGTATCACTACGATTGCCATCAGGAGTATTGAAGAACGAATTTTGAAGTTCAGCTTTGGGAAAATTACTGGAAAATCTTGGAGTATTAGAAGGACTGAATCCGCTATCACTGTCATCTGAATGAATAATAAATCAGCTTGCATGTTGTTACCTTCAATTTTGAACTCAATACCTACCAAACATATTTCTATGACAATTACCGAATCTCCTTATAAGCTTTATATTTCAAGCAAATAATCAGGGTAAGCCCTAGTATTGACATAAAGCACAATAAAGGTTTGCTATTGTGCTTTGTCCGTGTGCCTATTTGTGTTTCTTGCATGTGACGTGGTTCTAAACTTATACATCCCGTCCCTGTGTAATTGTGTCAGGGTAAATGTTTATTTATAAATCTAGATCTGTTTGTTTCTATAGTTTTTAAAAACGTTGACTGCTGTTACCCTATTTTTGACATTTTTACCTTTTATATCTGTTTGTTTTGTTCACACATCGTTGTCAATATAATGGAATTTTATACGAATGCCATATAAGTGAGAGGTTTAGCCAGCTATAAAACCAGGTTCAATACGCTATTTTCTACATAAGAAAATGCCTGTACCATGTCAGGAATATGACAGTTGTTGTTCATTTGTGTGATGTGTTTGAGTTTTTGATATTGCTATTTGATTAGGGACTTTCCGTTTTGAATTTTCCTCGGAGTTCATTATTTTTGTAATTTTACTTTTTACAGCAAAAAAGGAACACAGTTTAGCAATTACTAGTATATTGAAAAAGTATGGTGGTCTGTCAATATCATGAGTACTTAACAAATATCTGAAGAAGAAGAAGAAGGCAAGATTAGGCCACGTTTTTGGTCCCTTGAATTTGAAATAAAAAAATATAACAAATCAAGCAAACAACATCGAAGGATGTTCATAAAACTCCAGTCTGTTACCTTCCAATATGACGTAATATCATTCCTATTTAAACCAAGAGTAAATAAAGGCAACAGTAGTATACCGCTGTTCAGTAGTCATAAATCGATTAAGCGAAAACAAGCCCGGGTTACAAACAAAAGCCGTGGGAAAGCACATCAACTATAAGGGGAAAACAACGGAAACACTGTACCTTCAGTTACTCCATATACTGGATGGAGTTCTTTAAACATCTTCCAGAAAGCCTGCTCGTCAGGAGGGTGTATCAGATCAATACAACCATTGTCTTGTGGAATCAAAAATGGCGGATGTGCTGTCATTTCCAATGGTATATCTTCTATCAAAAGAGATTGTAATAGGATTCTCATAAATTTGTGATTTAAATTCAATTTCTTATGTTGTTTTTAAAAAGCCAGGTACAGATTCAGACGAGAAGCAACCTTGAACTTTAAATCCTTTATTAGCGCTTGAAACCTTTTGAAACTATAGAAATTTCTAAAATCTGATTTCGTACAAAATGTAGACAATAAATTCATCGTCTTATAAAATCGGATTAACTCTTTAGTGAATAAAATAGTAAAATGTTTCCTTTGGTCAAAATAAATGTATACAAGTATAGGATAACACTACTAGTATTCTGTATAAACTTCTTGTTTGTCTGATTGTAATCGGATGTTCTTGATTTGTGATTTAAATTCATTTGTTTGCTAACAATTTTCCTTGGTCGTTGAAGTGAAATTGTTTCAAAATTTTGATTATTTATATGTATCATGGACAGGTTTTATTAACTTGATAATACACTAACACTTATGATTCCTTATTTAAAGGATAATGAACGAAATTCCCAATACCTTTCATGTTTGCCTGATGTTTGTCTTCGGGTGACGGCAACCATGACGAAGGCGGCGATTTGTCTCCATTATCATACCCACAAACCAGATGATAAAGTTGTGCCTCGTTCAGTGGTTGAAAATTGGTCTTTAGTTTCATCCAGTCAAACTGAAAAATATCAATTCGGCAAATCTTTTAATATCCTAATGTGAGAATGTATGTCATCAATAAAGGCAACAGTAGTATATCGCTGTTCGAAATTCATAGATCGATTGAGAGAAAAAAAACGAACCCGGGTTACAAACTAAAACTGAGGGAAACGCAACAAATACAAGAGGAGAACTACGACAAAGTAAATCCAACCAAAGTTTTACATGGTGGTAGACTTACACGCTCTCATTTTGCCTTTTTGATGTTTTGTGTGATCACTTTTCTTTAAATGTGCATAAACTACTTTTCTGTAGTGGTCAAAATCGCCAGCCCTATCTCAGATCTTACGGATTGATATAATAATGTAAATCTATAGCATGAACTATTTTCAATTTGATGTTAAGCAAATCATTAATATGAACAATTCAATCAAAACATATGCGTTTGTTTTGATAAAGTTCCAATTACTGCGCCATCGAAGTGGTAATTTATATTTTATACTGACAAAACTTTGTTGTTTTTGTTGTGTACAGTATAATTTCCATAAATTTGTTGTAGCAGTTTTACTTCATATCTTAAAGTATTGCTCAGCCAATGCGAAACAGGAAATCCTGCGAAGTACATTCTTCGTGTCAGGATCTGAATGTTTGTGTTATTTAATTGTTTGTACGCCAAAATAAAAACAACATTCCACCAATTGATGAGCATCAATTATTCTGATCCCCCCCCCCAGAATGCAACACGTGCAACTTCAGTTGGTTAGCTCTTCGTCGTTAAATGTTTGTAAAAACGTCCAATTCATACACGATCATTGTTTTAGTATGTTCATGTAAAATAATGCATTATCAGTATTATTAGAAATTATTGCAGCATGAATTGGAACCAATAAACTCGCATGCCATGTGACGTCCGATCGAAAAATCTATCATTAAAATAAAAGAGTTTCAATGAACAGGTTTTAGTATATAAAAAAATCACAATGAGTGTTGTGTTATACGGCTGCTTCATGATCATATATAACTTACTTTTAGTAATAAAGATTTGGAGGTAGAAAGAAATTCTGCAGCAGTGAGAAGTTTTTCCGAGACTTGAGCAAATTCTTCTTCAAAGCCATTTCGTTGAGCCCAATCTTCAATCTGACCAAGGTTAGTTCTTATTCTTACACCTGCAGTCCAGTTGTAGTAAAGAGGTCCTGAATCTGCAATAAACACATAATTAACTCAGCCTCATCTTCAACAATGAGTTACAATTAAGTCAAAAGATAACAATCCGTATTTTTTTTATATTGTTTTTCATTTGATTTTTACACTTAATTTCGTTATAACCGAAAAGTTATTAATGCTTTAAGTTTTTTAACATTCACTGGCATTTTTGAAGCAAAATGTCTTAATCGTGCACAAAGTGGATCGACAAATAGCATGGGGCATCTAAATAAACACCTTCTCTCAGTCGTGAAGTGGCTTCATTGGTATATCCCTAAAAACAGACATCGATTGCAGAATGTAATTGATATTTTTTTTTACTTCTTGCGTTGTATGTAAAAATTAAAAGAAATATATCAAAAATTCAAAAATTAGGAATATTCCAAAAGTTAAAAACCACCTTGTATGCAATTTTACGGCTGTATTTTTATATAATCATTGACATTTCATCCTCATTTTGAAAGAAAAAAAGCATTGACTATAAAATTGAGAAATGTAATGGGAATGCGTCAAAGAGAAAACAATCCGACCAAAGAGCAGAAAACTGTCGAAGGCCACCAACGGGTCTTCAACACAGCAAGAAATTCCCGCACCCAGAGGCGGGCTTCAGCTGGCCTCTAAATGTAATTTGTAATAGTTGAGTGAAAATAAACGTCACAGCATACTCCAAAACAATTATTAAACTAAAATTTAAAATTATTCTAGACTAACAATGGTCAGATGCTCCTTACTTGTGACAGGCGCAAACATGCGGTTAGGTTAAACATGTTTCGTAAAATCTCAACCCTCCCCTTTACCCCTAACGTAGAATAAACAAACAAACAGCAATACGCACAGTAAATCTAAGTTGAAATGATGTCAGAGTCCGATGTCAAAAAAGCACAACGAAAGAAACTAATCAAAATGAGTCATCAATGATACATAAATTAACCATGGACTACTGACAGTTGCTGAAATGCCAGCTCCAGACCTCAACTTACTCAATCAAACTGTTTCAGCTCATCTTCAGTCCATGACAATGTTCTCAATTTTAAGTTTTACTTTCTCGTATTTATTTTATAGTATATGTTAGTTAAAAAGCGCTATTGATGCGTCCTATAAATATATGTAAACCCTTGGTCATTTACACATAAAACACACATACAGTTTCTCGATACCTCAAAAATGCTGTTACTTTCAGGCATACAATATCTTGATTTGTACACACCGTGAATTTTTAGAGTATTCTTTTATAAATAAATATATATAAATCCTTGTTTTTTTCACAAAAAACACACAAACAGTTTCTCAATACCTAAAAAACGCTGTAACTTTCATGCATAGGAAATCTTGGCTTGCACAGACCTTGTAATTTTGAATTTTGTTTTTTAATTCGTCATGCTATAACATTAAATATTGTTTTTCAAAATACAGTAAATCATGATTAAATTTGAAATAAATTGTAAACTTAAATATTTTATTGAGACTACTCATGAAATATTGTTGAAATCAAAACAGGAATGATCTATAATATAAGGGTTTGTCTTTATGACCTTTTCTTGTTAACGCAGTATTATTCAACCTAAACGAGAGTAGGTGTGTATTTGATCTACAATTTCAGGGAGTCACGCAATCAAATTCCTTTCGATTGATATTCATCATTCAATAGACCTTATCGCTTTTTAGAAATCGGTTTGTGACATTTGATTAGAGATATTTTGATACTTGAACTATTGACGTCATATCATAATCTCTCTTTTTGTACGACGTCTAACATTTTCTCTGATCACGTTGAATCTCTGTGCCCATTATGACCGGAAATAGTGACATGGTATATAGGTTTGTGGATTGCTTGTGATTGGATATGAGATGAATTTAGTATCGTCTTTATTTTAATCTGTTATAGTATAAAAGTGCATGGTAGTATTAGTTGAATCAAAACTAAAACATTTTAAAAAAGTATACGTGTAATCACGTTGAACCTTTCAAAGAGTGTCGGAAGAATTTGGGCTTTAATTTTTTAAGGGAATTCGGGATTCAGTGTTTAATTTCCTGGGAATTCGGGAAATTCGAGAAAACACCCCTTCCTACTCCTCCTTTCAAAGATAATACAGTATACTGATTCTTACCCTCTGCAAACAATTTGTTGAATATTGAGGTACTACAGAAAAAGAAGAGATACATAAATATTTGTTTCAGTACGTCATGATGCAGTTGTTGAGAGTTAGTCAGGCGAAGCACAGCATCGAATACACTTGTTATTTTCGACATTCCATTACTCTTGCTCATGGTATCACTCTCTGTAAAAGGATTTCTATCCAGAACACTTCCAAGTAATCCATAGAGAGCCTGAAATGAAGTTGAAGTGTTGAAATACAATATGAAGGAAATGAAAAACGTAACAATGTAACAATGGCATACAAGTGAGAGGTTTAGCTAGCTATAAAGCCAGGTTTGATCCACCATTTTCTACATAAGAAAATGCCTGTCCAATTGAGGAGTATGACAGTTGTTATATGTATACATTCGTTTGATGTGTTTGAGCTTTTGATTTTGCCATTTGATAAGGAACTTTCCGTTTTGAATTTCCCTCGGAGTTTTCGTAATTTTTACTTTTTTGTATGACATAACTACACAACTGAAGTTACTGTATTAGATTTTAGATTGTGCATCAAAAGATCAAAATTCAAAAGCTTTATATATATATACAAATATAAGTACTCAGAATTTGTAGCTTTATTGAGCTTTCCATTGATACTGCATGATTACAAATAAAACATATAAAAAATGCACGTTTAGAACAAAGCAAGTATAGCAATCATAAAAAAAACCTACATTTTCAAAAACTATGGGAAATTATATTTTTGATATTTTACAAACGAATGCTCTGTGTGTCTGTTTTAGTTTTGAAGTAGGCCTACGCACATTAAAGAGTTTAGTATCATTTTTTGGTATGCACATGCGTCGAACTAGAACAAATTGATTGTTTTATAGTCCAGTGGCTGATATAACATAATTTCAGGACGAGGACTTTAACCAAAAAATAAATCAGTTAATGCATTTAATACTATTCACTTTCTAAGTACATGTACTGGGAATTTCAAAAGCCTTCATCTGGGATATCACAATCAAAGAAAAAGGCTTTATTGAAGCAGGTACAGTTTATACTAACTGTACTGAGTATAGACTGTCCCTGATTGAAGAAGTGGTATACATGTATTTATATTCAACTGAGTATTTAAGCTAGGTTTCTAATTAAATAGAAATTCAATTAGTTATTAAGGAACCCCCAAGTAAATTATACAATTACTAATATAATTACTTTTATAATTATTTTTATTCTGATGGACACAATACGAAATCAATTATTTTTCAACATAGCTAGTTTAGATATACTTAAAATTAAATGTGATTGAATTCAAAGGGAGCGTAATTTAAAATAATTTTTTACACTATTTGAAATGATTCTGTAAAGATCTTACGATAAAATGTATTTTCCGTATCCACTACTAAAGCACAATTCAATACAATAACAAAAAATCAATAACGTCAGTGTATGAAGTTGAGTTCGATGAAACGATTTACTATAACAATTTAGTATAATTTCAATTTATTATCATTAAATATAGGTTGAATTGGTTTTGAATTGAACATACGCTATAAATGGAAAATCATTCACGTCAAATTGTAGAAAAATAACGGTTTTTTAATCGTTTCAAAAACTTATTTTTAATTTAAAAATTATGCTCCAAGGAATTTTTCATAACAATTTAAATGAGTAATGATTAGATCAAGTGTAACTTGAGATGATTTTGCTTTTAACAATGAAATATCTCATTGTTGGTGATTTAAAAGTGATTTTAAATATTTCAGATATGTTTCATCAACTTTGATGATCGGTCACTTGTTAAAACTGATTTCAAAAATATGCCGAAGCTATGTATGCACTAACTAGAACGAGAGATGCAAAGCAACCAAAAACAATTGAGACAGCCATCGACCAAAACAAACCATGTTTAGTAAAAAAAACCTACACCATAATTAGAATACAATGGTGTAGTGGTTAGCGCATCGGATTACTAACACAAATGTTCCTGGTTTGATCCAAGTTCCGGGGAGAAAATTTCAGGGACTGAATTTTCGGCTCTCCCTTGACACCATTTGCGAGTATGGTCTTGAGAAACAATGATAGTTCGTTGGAAGGGGACGATAAATGGCTGATCCGTGTTAAGAGAGAGCAATATTTCTTGCACGTAAAAGACACCCTTGTTTGTAGATTTCGAAAAAGAACAGGCTCATATCGCTACAAGGCAGCAGTCGCACCCGGGTTTCCAATCCACTGTAAATAAATATGTTTAAAACTAAAAACAAACCAACCAGTTGATAACTTAATCTTTCTTACTTTACACAGAAATAACAAGGTCAAAATTAAAATAGATCTCAACATACGTACAATAGTGTTTATTTGTATAGAATGTACTAGTACTCCAAAATGATAAAATTTGATGTCAAAGCTCAATGATTTGTAATTGAAAGTTTCCTATTTCAATGAAAGTGATATTTTTGCCTAACTAATTTTTACCAAAGAATCACTATTTACATATAAAAAATGCAATACATGCGAGAGTAATATGGCAACCAGACTTCAAGATTAGTTCTTACATTAGAACAATACTAAATAACCAACGACAGAACGAAAAGTTCGTTGTCTGATGAAAGATCACCGAGATCAAATCATTTATAATTTATAGACACGATCGAGTTCTTTTAGTCTATTTGAGGTGTATGTATATGTAACGTTGATACATGTATGTGTACGCTATAAGGTAGTCTTATGTTAAATTAAATGAATGATTCAAGACGCTAAGCACACTTTTAAAACAACGACAACATTAAATAATCTGACCTTGTAGATAATATCTTGTTTTAACAGATCTTAACGTTACTAAAATATGCCAAATTACGTAATGTCCACAAAATATGTCAGATTTGTCTTTCTTTTAGGATATCGAGGTTATCTTTGGGTCACTTTTTTTTTAAAGATTACCTTCCGTTCTATGCAAACTTTCTTAAACGCATCGAGGAACTCAAATTAGGACAGGGATGTTGCGTTTGCAATTATTTTTGCTCATTGTTGCTGTTGGTGGGATTAATTCAAACCCATTTGTTGATAGTGTTTTAAAAGATGCAGAATTAACTCTAGAACAAAGCGTGCGTATCTTGGTTTCAGAAATGAACACCCTTAAAGATAAAATGGAAAAAATGGAACAGACTCATAAGGAAACCGTCAATTATCTTATTTCAAAGAATGAAGAACTAGAAAGAAAAGTTAACTCCGTAGAACAGTTTCAAAGAAACCGGAATTCAAAGGATGAGTTTGTGTACGCTTCAAGTAGTGAGAATATTTTGAATAAAAGCAGTGTTGCCGAACAAGGATCATTTGAGAAAAGGATGAAATCCCTCGGTCATGGAATCTATTCTGGGAGGAAGATCCGGTCTGTAGACCCTGGATCAGCATCAGGTAAAACACGGAAAGAAATATCTGAAGTTAATAGGCAGACAACCCTGTTCAGTTGGGTTGAACTTCAACACTGAGAAACGGTAACCTAATTTCGGCAAAAATGTGCACACAACACATGTATTTCAAATTATGGTGGATCTACTATTCAAGTATCTCCAAACAGTATGCATGTCGATTAAAAATAAAATGCCCTTTTGAATAATAATTTCACATTGTATGAAACGCCGTGTAAACATTGTCAAAATTATTTATTCAATTTATCCTCTTTCTGTTGGAGAAACTCATGTGTCGCGAATTGACTATTTTTTTCTTCTGTAAAAAATTGTTATGCATGCGTTGAACCAAATGATGTTATTTTGTCGTAACAAGTATACGTTTTGGATTTAATTGCAATATTACATACCCAGATACTTATTTGCCCTTTTTTGATCGGATTGCCGATTTTCAATTATTCGCGATATCAAATAATTTAGTCATAAATCATTTGTGACAATGCATAAATTTTGACTCACAGTTGATAAGCGTGTTGTTTTCATATTTATTGTATTTATCTTGAAAAAAAAGTCCAGTAACTTTAAAAAACTAAACATTTCGTTATATATTACTATATGTATTATTTTAGGTGACGTAGTAGCATTTTCTGCCCAGGTGATGGATTCTATTTCTGGCCTTGGAGATAATCAAGTGATTCAATTCAAATCAGTAGTTATTAACACACAAAACGCATTTCATGGGCCAACAGGAATATTTACTTGTCCGCAGGCAGGACTGTATGCATTTTTTGCAAAACTTTTAGTGTATCCCGATGTCAGAATTGATTTTGCCTTAGCAAAAAATTCTGATACTGTTCAATTCGCAGAAGGTTATTCAAAAGGCGTTGCTCCGAATAAATATGACTCTGGTTCAGCTTTTGGAATAATCAATTTGGCTGTCGGTGATAAAGTTTGGGTGTATGTAATTAAGGGTGCACACGAAGGTGACGGCAACCAAGTGTTCAAATTGATGTCTTCCTTTATGGGATTTAGTCTGAATTAATAAAAATAGAACTGATAGACTTTTGGTTTTGCCATATTTATGCCATAGTTATGCCATTAAAAAACAGTGCACTGCCTGTAACAACAAAGTAGCATAATTTTTGCCTATGAAAATAAAAGTATTAGGTGTCTAAAATAATAGAGAGGCGAAAAATACCAAAATAAATCATACATCGAAAGATTGATCACTGAAGAAAAAAGAAAAGAGAATATACTTATAGTTATAAATAGTACCAGGATTATTATTTAGGATGCCAGACGCGGGTTCCGTCTACATAAAACTCATCAGTGACGCTCATATCAAAATATTTATAATAGTACGGCGGCTTTGTGAAAAATTGTGCACATCGTGCTACAAGCATGAAATTTGGCATAGACCTTCCTCAAATATTACTCTTTCATTTCAGATAGGGAGGCATTTGAAAAAAAATGTCTCACTTCCGGTAAAATCCAAAATGGCGGACATCATACTTGAATCAGCCCAATATCGAAGGCTAGTATGAGAAAAGGTGTTAATATTATGCTACTATCATAGATCATCATAATATTTGGTAAAAACCTTTGTTATGTACTACTTTTGGATATATTATATAGATTTGATGTCTTCAAAAACCCTACTTTTGGTAAAATCCAACATGGCGGACATTGTACTAAAATAACCATATTTTTGGGAGGGTAATTAAAATGTGTTTTAACGTATTGCTACTAACATTACATTGCGCAGAAACCTTTCTTTTGTGCTTCTCATGAATACAATGTATAAGACCTATGTCTTTAAAACCCTTACTTTCTGTAATATCCAAAATGGCAGACATAGAAATATCAATTTTTTATTCTAATATTCTACTTTTTCAAAATGTAAAGAAAATGTTGTTTTTCTGTGCTAGTCATTAAAGTTTTGGCTTGAAGTTATCCTCAAAACCACTTATTCTATTCTGTTGTAAATGTTTTAATACAAAGTTTACACTTCCGGTAAAAAAAACCAATATGGCATTAATTTCAAAGATGAGTCCTCAATCCATATCTTCGATGTAGAGTTTTTGATAGATTGATTTAAACAAAATAAAATCACTAAAGTACTATAATTTTTTTTAAATTTCTACTATTCGGCCAAAAATACATTCATTTGCAGACAATGCAGTGCACGGGAGACTCGATTTTCCACATTAACAACGACCGCGGCATCCTTTCTTACATCAACAATGTACAAGCTTCTGACAAAATGATGAGGCCTCGGAAAGAGTTTTTTAAGAGGAATTATATTTGTCCTTTCGCCATCCATTAGCGCCTGGACTGGGTAGCATGAGAGCAAATTCCAAGCTCATCACCCGAAACACCTACCTTAGTATATTGCACGTTTTACATGCTGGAAAAGACAAGACCAAGTTGAGGGAATAGCCTCAATTAGACTTCCCTTTAAGCAAAAAGTCAGTTTATTACTTTGTTAACCATGTTAACCCAATCTGTTAAGTTTGTGCGATCTTACAGTAAAACCCCGGTGACTAAGGTTGATCAATCATCATTCTTTATGTTAAAGTCACATCTTCAAAAGCCATCAATGTCTCCAACGCAGTTCTTTTTTCTTTTCAAGCAAATAGAGAACCGCTTCACAACAGGCAAAGGCATGGATCACAATAAGTGTGTGTGATCACTCATTGTCTATTGCATTTGAAAGGCCATTGATAGATAATAATCCAAAGTATTTTGCCTTCCCAAACACAATCCATAGTTCGTCTACCCCTATGTCATGGAAAAGCGAAACACTAATGACAACATTATCAGTAACGACTGTTTGAATCATGACTCGTTTAAGCTCGTGTTTCTGCATCAGACACATGTACCATAAATTCTAGTGTCTGCCTCTTAATGTGAACTTGGTGCTAGACTTGAAATACATCACGTGGTGGATAAGATCGAATATCCTGAGCATGTGTTGCTACAACTACCATACGCATCCAAGACTTCATCCACTCGTGTGACAGTTTCAAGGTATTTTATTAAGGTAAGGACATAATACCCAATCAGCATACTTGTTAGGAAACACCTTGAAATTGTAACAACAATGGATGAAGTCTCGGGTGCGTACATAGACAATACTGGTAGTTTGGAGGATGTTACAAGATGCAAGAGCTACGTTTAGGGGAAAGAGAATACACAGACGAATCCAGAGTAAAAAAAAATCCTCAAAATTGGCAAAGTTTTCTGAGAGATGACGACAATAATAAAGAACCTTTTAGTTTTCAGTCACGGCAGCTTGATCAATAAAATTTTGAGGAAAAGGTGGTTGTAGCAACAAATGCTCAGGATGTTCAGTGTTATCCACTACTTAATGGTGTTTCAAGTTTAGCACCATGATTACATGAAGAGACTGACACTAGAATCAAGATGGATGTGTCTGATGCAGTGAAACACAGACTTAACTGAGTCATGACTCGAACAGTCGATAATGATGTCATTGCTGATTCGCTATTCCGGGACATGGTGGCAGACGAACTGTAGTTTGCATTTGGAAGTGAGAGCTTTAGATATATATATATATATATATATATATCCATGACCTTTCAAATGCACTTGGCATTGAGAGATTACACGTTTACTGGAAAAGGAACTGCGTTGGTGACATGGATGGCGTTTGAGGCTATTCCCACGACTCGGTCTAGTCTTTTTCAGCATGTAAAGCGTGCAGTATACCATGACGGGTGTGAATGAGTAACAAGGTTGGAGTTGGTTCCTATGCTAACTAGTTCAGACGCTTATGAATGGCGAAGGAACAAATATGATCCATATGAACCCTTTTGGACAACTCTTTGTGAGGCCTCTTCGTCTTCTCAGGAGCTTGTACATTATGGATGTAAGAAACAATACCACAGTCCTTGTAAATGTGGAAAATCAGCTCTCCATTTGTTAATAAACATGTATTAGTGGCCAAACGAGTATGCTGATTGGGTATTATGTCCTTACCTTTATAAAATACCTTGAAACTGTAAAACGAGTGGATGAAGTCTTGGATGCGCATGGTAGTAGTAGCAACACATGCTCAGTATATTCTATCTTATCCACCACGTGATGTATTTCACGTTTAACACCAAGTTCACATTAAGAGACAGACACTAGAATCATGGTGAATGTGTCTGAAGCAGTGAAACACGAACTTAAACGAGTCATGATTCGAACAGTCGTTACTGGTGATGCTGTCATTTCTGTTTCGCTATTCCATGACATAGGGGTAGACGAACTATGGATTGTGTTTGGGAAGGCAAAAAACTTTGGATTAATATCTATCAATGGCCTTTCAAATGCACTTGACAATGAGTGATCACAAACACTTATTGTGATCCATACCTTTACCAGTTGTGATACAGTTATCTGTTTGATTGAAAATGAAAAAGAGGACTGTGTGGGAGACATTGATGGCATTTGAAGATGTGACTTTAACATAAAGAATGATAATTGATCAACCTATATCACCAGGGTTTTACTGTAAGATCGCACAAACCTACCATATTGGGTTAACATGGTAAACGAAGCAAGAAACTAACTATTTGCGCAAAAAGGAAGGCTCATTGATACTATTACCTCAACTTGGTCTAGTCTTTTCTAGCATGTAAAATGTGTAATATACTAAGCTGGTGTTTGAACAGCGGTATACTACTGTTGACTTTATTTATGGGGATAAGCTTGGATTTGGCTCTTATGCTACCCAGTCCAGGCGCTAATGGAAGGCGAAGGGACAAAGAGTATTCCTTTTAAAAAACTCTTTCTGAGGCCTCATCATTTCGCAGAAGCTTGTACATTGTGAATGTAAGAAAGGATGCCGCGGTCGTTGTTAACGTGGAAAACCGAGTCTCCCGTGCACTGCCTTGTGTGCATGTGGTGGTGACTGTGAATAAACATGTATTTTTGGCCGAATAGTAATAATTTTAAAAATGTTTTAGTATTTTAGTGATTTTATTTTGTTTTAATCGATCTATCCAAAACTCTACATCGAAGATATGGATTGAGGACTCAACTTTGAAATTATGCCATATTAGTTGATTTTACCGGAAGTGTTAACTTTGTATTTAAACATTTACAACAGAATAGAATTAGTGGTTTTGAGGATAACTTCAAGCAAAAAATTTAATGATCAGCACAAAAAAACAACATTTTCTTTACATTTTGAAAAAGTTGAATATTAAAATAAAAAAATGATATTTCTATGTCCGCTATTTTGGATATTACCGGAAGTAAGGGTTTTAAAGACATATGTCTTATTGTATACATAAGAAGCACCAAAGAAAGGTTCCTGTGCAATGTAATGATAGTAGCAATAGGTGAAAACCCATTTCAATTACCCTCCCTAAAAAATAAGCTTATTTTAGTACAATGTCCGCCATGTTAGATTTTACCGATAGTATGGTTTTTGAAGACATCAAATCTATATAATATATCCAAAAGTAGTACATAACAAAGGTTTTTACCAAATATTATGATAGTAGCATGATAATAACACCTTTTCTCATACTAGCCTTCGATATTGGGCTGATTCAAGTGTGATGTCCGCTATTTTGGATTTTATCGGAAGTGAGACATTTTTTTCAAATGCCTCCCTATCTGAAATAAAAAAGTAATAGTTGAGGAAGGTCTATGCCAAATTTCATGCTTGTAGCAGGATGTGCACAATTCGTCTGAAATATGCTTGTAGCCGCCGGACTATAAAGCCAAACAAGTGCAAGTACTAAACCCGAACACTTCTTTTAATTAAACATCAACCAGAGAAGTAGATGGAGAAACACTGTGCCAATCAGGAACCCTGAGTTAGCTTAGACCAGTGATCGGGAAAGGTTACCAGTGAATTGTGACATAAAAAACTTGGATCACAAACAGAAAACATCCGTAGTAGATTTATGTAATTTTTGTAACGATCAAACAAGTCATGAACAACAGTATTTCTGTTCGGCGGAATTTTTAATAATGTTGCTGTATTAGGAATTGGTAACAGTAAGCTCCCTTACAATTTTGCTAATATGTTTTCTGTCTGATCTGTGATTCCAGATTATGGACTATAACTTTAACTGTCACAAACCAACCAAAGTATGCCAAGAACGGTTTCCGTACAATTTACAATATTCTTAGGATTGTTAAAATATTTTGAGTCTTTTCAGACATGCTTCTCGAGCATAAAGTTTTGATCTCATAAGTTTTTTGATGTTGGAAGGCCAGTTTACTAACTCCGATTCATTGTGTTCTGTAGTACGCAATTGACTGGCGGATCTGGAATTGCTTTTGTATTTTAACATGCAGAAAGTGTAACTCACTCTTTGAATTTAATATCTCGAGTTAGTCAGACATAGAAGAACGGATATACCTTTGGACTTAACAAAACCAGTATTTAAATGTGTCATACAGACCGAGGGTTCAATATCAAAAGAACTATGTTGGGACCAATATAAGTAAAAAACTTGAAAAAGATACATGCGTTTGATCTAAATTCGGCCCTTAAATATCATCGCGGTTTCAAACTTTGTTCACCACAAGTTTTGTGTCGGCATCTCTCGTGCGTAAGAAATCCTGCTTTAATGACATCGCCGCGTGACAAAGAGTTCATGCACTGCAACAAAACAAACCACTAACTAACACAATGGCCATACACAAAACAAAAACTCAACAACTAACATCGAAAAACAATCATGACAGTCAGTAAATAGAACAGTAAAATATCTTCCAATAAATAAGCCAATGAGAAACATAAGAAAACCCGAAAACATACGAGACACTGGCCACACAGCACATCGTTTCAATCCACTGCCAATCAATTAGTATATGTGAAAAAAAATTACACCTATATAGAATGAGACGGTCATTAAACAACACAAACTGACCAACAACAACTACCGAGCGCTATTGGTCTATTGAATATAACATGCTAACCGACAATGATAATCTTTTCAAATTCAAGTGTTCTCCCTTAAACAAGAAGCATTTGACCTGGTAGTTTAGCAATTTGACCCATCCCCCCTCAAGTGTTGCAAAATTATGATAGTACAATGTAATATACAAATGCAATTTTCAATAATATGACAACTTTTAAATGTTTCTTCCTTTACACACAAATAGAAAGCCGAAATTAAAATAGACCTCAACATACACACAATAGTATTTAGTTGTATAGAATTTACTAGTACTACAAAATGATAAAATTCGATGTCAAAGTATATAGCTCAATGCTTTGAAATTGTAAAATTCCTATTTTAATGAAAGTGAAATTTTTGCAAAACTAATTTTTGCCATAGAAACACATAGTCTGAAGTCAAATGATATGAACAATACAACTATTAGTTATATGACAATCACACTACAAGACTGGTTTCTTGCATTAGAACAAAACTGAATTACCAATGTAACGACAGAATTGAAAGTTAGTTGTCTGACTTAAGATCACCGAGTGCAAAACATTTATATCTGCTATCGACGAGTTCTTTTACTCTACTTTAGTTGTATATGTGTGTAGACATTCTATATTTTTGGGTGCATAAATGTTTCAAGTACAGTAAATGTCAGATGACGCTTAGATTATTATTATTTTTGAAATGAAATACGATTTTTATTTCAGCTTTCATAAATTAGTTTAAATAAAGGAATGAAACAAGTTTGTAAAACAGTTGTCCAGCAAGTGCGGTAATTTTCGTTGTTTTAGTTATGATCTGGGTTGACATAAATACATTATCTTCTTCGTAATTTTTGAATTATACCATTAAATTTTTTTACCGGTCTTTCATTCGCCTTGTATCACTCCGTTCAGCTTTAAATTGCCCAACTTTTACAGGTTTTATATGTTAAACATGGTCTTAATGACTACAACAATAGAAACATTATATTACCGAGGTAATAATGTTTGCCTCAACATTGACAGGTTTGAACCTACTTGTTAAGTTTCATTCCTGTTAAATTGTAAAAATATGAGTACATGTTTTGATCTCAAGTATCACACATTTCGATTATAATCTTAATTTCCTCATATAGATAATGATATAATGCAAAAACCTTATTGTTGGTTCTTATGAACCAAACGTTAATATGTGTACGATATAAGGTAATCTTATGTGAAATTAAGCAACTGCGTCAAGAGGCTTAGCACATATTGAAAACAACGATAAAATTAAACAATTTAACATTGTAGATACTATATAGTTTTAACAGCTCAACTTTACTTGACTAGAATATGCAAACTTACGTAATGTCTTATGAAAATATCGTATATTTATCTTTCTTTAAGGATATTGATGTCATCTTCGTGTCAATTTTATAAAGATTACCTTAAGTCACGCAAACTTTGTTATACGCCTTTAAGAACTATCGTTCAGACACAGATGATGCGTTTGCAATTATTCTTGTTGATTATTGCTTTTGGTGCAATTTTTTCAAACATGTTGGTTGAAAGTGTTTTAACAGATGACGAATTATCTTTAGACCGAACTGTGCGTATGTTGGTTTCAGAAATAAACACTCTCAAAGATAGTCTGCAGGAAACCGTCGAAGATAACAGAAATTTGAGAACTTTGGTTAATTCCCTTATTTCAAGGAATGGAGAGCTAGAAAGCAGAGTTGACTTCGTAGAACAGTTTCAAAGAAACCGGTATCCAAAGGATGAGTTTGTGGACGCTTCTGATGTTCTGACCAGTAGTGAGACTATTTTAAATAAAAGTAGTGGTGCCGAATTAGGACTTTTGGAGAAGACGATAAAATCCCTTGGTCATGGAATCCATTCTATAAGAAAGACTCGGTATGTCGACCCTGTTTCAGCATCAGGTAAAAAGGAGAACAATATCTTTATTTAATAGGCAGACAACCCTGTCCAGTTGGGTCGAACTCATTAAGTTCCAAACTTAGTGACGGTAACCTAATTTCAGCATATTTTATAAGAACAGAACATTGGTAATTCGTTCAATTTACCCTATTGCTGCTAGAAACACATGGGTCCAAACAAATCGTGTTGGAGGGACACATATGTTCACAATCTTAATAATATGTCTTTTAAAAAACCTGCTCATTTCTTTTTTTTGCGAGTTGACTATTTCTTTTCTTCTGTAACAATTTGATATGCATGAGTTGAATCAAAGATCATCAAATGATGTAATTTTGTCGTTATAAGTATACATTTTCGCCCCTCTTTCCTAAAAGCCCCTTTTTGTATTGCCGATTTACAATTTATCAAATAATTTAGTCATTTAGATTATGACTTTATAAATGTTGATAAACGTGTTGATTTCATATTTTATTGTATTTATTTAAAACAAAACAAAAATACTCTGTTATATAAAATTGAGAATGGAAATGGGGAATGTGTCGAAGAGACAACTTCCCGACCATAGAGCAGACAACAGCCAACGGGTCTTCAATGCAGTGAGAAACTCGCGCACCTGGAGGAGTCCTCCAGCTGGCCCCTAAACAAATATATATGTTACTAGTTCAGTGATAATGGACGTCATACTAAAATCCGAATTATACATATTAAGAAACTAAATTTGAAATTTTTTACACGACTTACAAAGGCCAGATTGTCCTGGGACAGGCGCAAAAATGCGGCGGGGTTAAACTTGTGCAGAACTAAAACGCACAACAATACGCATAGTAAAACTCAGTTTAAGGATGTGTTTGCTCCTCTACTTTTTGAATTTTTGCCAGATTTTCGAAATCCTCTGGCTTTATCCATGTATTAGCATTAAACAATTTCGCCCACTAACCCCTTCTTTTCTTTTCATATTTTATTACATATTATTTAAAAAGCCATATTTCAAAATCGTATGAAATTCTTGTTATTTTTTCATAGTTTTTTAAACAAAAAAGGTGACAATGTTAAGTGAAAGAAAAATCTAGAGAGAATTATTTCCCGCCAAATTTTCAACGGCTTATATCTCGAAAACAAGCACACGGACCCTCCATTTTTTTCTGCTCTTTTAGTTTCTTTATTTATATACTGTCAATTTATAACAGTTTTATAAAAAGCTTGTTATTTTTCAACAGAGTAGCGAACATCCTTAAGAGAAGTCCGGGTCCGATATTAGAAAAGGTAAAAAAAAAAAAAAAAAAACTAAACAAAATGACAATAATACATAAATAAAGAAAGGACTACTAGTAGTTACTGAGTTGCCAGCTCCAGACCTCAATTAAACTGATTTTTTTATTTATGATTGTAGGTGATGTAGTAGCATTTTCTGCCCAGGTGATGAATCCTATTTCTGGCCTTGGCGATAATCAAGTGATCCCATTCAAATCAGTATATATTAACACCCGAAATGCATTTCATGGGCCAACAGGAATATTTACTTGTCCGCGGACAGGACTGTATGCATTTTTTGCAAAACTTTTAGTGTATCCCGATGTCAGAATTGCATACGCCATAGCAAAGAATTCCGATAGTTTTCAATTCGCGGAAGGTTATTCAAAAGGCGTTGCACCGAATAAATATGACTCTGGTTCAGCGTTTGGAATAATTAATTTGGCTGTTGGTGATAAAGTTTGGGTGTTTGTAGCTCATGATGCACACGACGGTTCTGGCAACCAGGTGTTTAACGCGATATCTTCCTTTATGGGATTCAGTTTGAATTAAAAAAAAAAAAGACTGATAGACTTTTGGTGTCGTCATGTTTATGCCATTAAGAAAACAATGCACAATATGATATAAAATAGGGATAGAGAGAGAGAGGCGAAAAATACCAAAGGAGTAATTCATAAATCATAAATCGAAAGATTGGTCATACAAGAAAAAAGGCAAATATACAATACACGAAGACTTGTTCTAAATGGCATTAAGCAAATGAAAATTGATAAAAAAAAAAAACAACCTATCCAATTAGTAACCATGTTTAGCTTAGGTGATCGGTAAGGGTTAACAGTGAGTTGCGACAAATAAAACTTGGTTTACAAATGGAAAGCATTCGTAGTAATATTGTTCAACGATTAACCAAGTCATGAACAAAAATATGTCGGCAGGTCTTCAATTTTACCGTGATCTCACTTGAAAGTTGACGCTGTTTTGGGGATTGGTCATAGTAAGCTCCTTTACAATTTTGAAATTTTTTCTTATATGTGGTTCCAAAGTCATATTCTATTTTTTCCCCTCGTATGTCACAAACTAACTTAATATTAAACAAGAATGTGTCCCAAGTACACGAATGCCCCATCTGCACTATCAATTTCTATGTTCAGTGGACCGTGAAATTGTGATAAAATCTCTAATTTGGCATTAAAGTTAGAAAGATCATATCAAAGGAAAAATGTGTATTAAGTTTCAAGTTGATTGGACTTAAACTTCATCAAAAACTACCTCGACCAAAAACTTTAACCTGGAACGAGACAGACGAATGGACGAACGGACGGACAGACGCACACACGCACAGACCAGAAAACATAATGCCCATAAATGGGGCATAAAAAGAAGATGTGGTAGGATTTCCAATGATACAACTCTCCACAATAGACAAAATGAGACAGAATTCAACAACTATATGTCACCATACGGCTTTCAACAATGACAAATGTAAACCAATTCATACGAGAAAACTAACGTTCTTATTTATGTAAGAAAAACTAGAGGCTCTAAAGAGCCTGTGTCGCTCACCTTGGTCTATGTGAATATTAAAGGAAGCAGATGGATTCATGACAAAATTGTGTTTTGGTGATGGTGATGTGTTTGTACATCTTACTTTACTGAACATTCTTGCTGCTTAAAATTATCTCTATCTATAATGAACTTGGCCCATTAGTTTCAGTGGAAAATGTTAGTAAAAATTTACAAATTTTATGAAAATTGTTAAAAATTGACTATAAAGAACAATAACTCCTAAGGGGGTCAATTGACCATTTCGGTCATGTTGACTTATTTGTAAATCTTACTTTGCTGAACATTATTGTTGTTTACAGTTTATCTCTATCAATAATAATATTCAAGATAATGACCAAAAACAGCAAAATTTCCTTAAAACTAACAATTCAGGGTCAGCAACCCAACAACGGGTTGTCCGATTCATCTAAAAATTTCAGAGCAGATAAATGTTGATCTGATAAACAATTTTACCCCTTGTCAGATTTGCTCTAAATGCTTTGGGTTTTGAGTTATAAGCCAAAAACTGCATTTTACCCCATGTTCTATTTTTAGCCATGGCGGCCATCTTGGTTGGATGGCCGGGTCACTGGACACATTTTTCAAACTACTAACCCAAAAGATGATTGTGGCCAAGTTTGGATTAATTTGGCCAAGTAGTTTCAGAGGAGAAGATTTTTGTAAAAGATTACTAAGATTTACGAAAAATGGTTAAAAATTGACTATAAAGGGCAATAACTCCTAAAGGGGTCAACTGACCATTTCAGTCATGTTGACTTATTTGTAAATCTTACTTTGCTGAACATTATTGCTGTTTATAGTTTATCTCTATCTATAATAATATTCAAGATAATAACCAAAAAGAGCAAAATTTCCTTAAAATTACTAATTCAGGGCCAGCAACCCAACAACGAGTCGTCCGATTCATCTGAAAATTTCAGGGCAGATAGATCTTGAACTGATAAACAATTTTACCCCCATGTCAGATTTGCTCTTAATGCTTTGGGTTTTGAGTTATAAGCCAAAAACTGCATTTTACCCCATGTTCTATTTTTAGCCATGGCGGCCATCTTGGTTTGATGGCCGGGTCACCGGACACATTTTTCAAACTACTAACCCAAAAGATGATTGTGGCCAAGTTTGGATTAATTTGGCCCAGTAGTTTCAGAGGAGAAGATTTTTGTAAAAGTTAACGACGACGACGACGGACGACGACGGACGACGACGGACGCCGGACGCCAAGTGATGAGAAAAGCTCACTTGGCCTTTTAGGCCAGGTGAGCTAAAAATGAGCAAACAACAATTATGTAACACATAAACAACCATAGACAACCACTGAATTACAGGCTCCTGACTTGGAACAGGCACGATAGATTTCCTTGCAACTTTAAAATATTGTTGGAATTGTAAAAAAATGTCGAGTCTTTTCAGAATCAAAGCATTTATTTCTTGTTTTTCTTTTTGGAAAGCAAGTTTATCGACTGGGTTATTGCTTTCTGTTTATTCTCCAAATAGTTCCTACAAGACGGGTGTATTTTGAGTTGCTGATTATGTTAACAGGCAGAAAGTGTAATTCACTTTTTTAATTTAACATATAAAAGCAGTCAATATCAGATACACCAGAACGGATATACATGTTACTCAACAGAACCAGTATTTACGTGTGTCATACAGACTGACGATATACGTATAAAACCGGAAAAAAATACATGCGGTTGATCCATTATTTGCATACAGATATCATCTCAATTGCAATCTTTGTTCACTGTCAGTCTTGTGTCGTCATATTTCGTACGGAATCGTGCTTAAATGACACCGCACAAATATTTAATGAATGGATGTTATTTATTTTGAATTTATTGAACCATAAAATTAATTTTTGACTCTTCACATTGAATAATCCGCGAAGCGGATTATGTTAAATGTGAAGAGTCAAAAATTTATTTTATGGTTCAATAAATTCAAAATAAATTATTGCCATTCATTATAAATAAATTTCTATCAAAAATAAGGCTCAAAGATATATATTAATACGAATAATAACGTACACAGATGTTTGCGTATGAATACACAACGTTAGAGTGGGCGTGTCGCCATAAAAATTGATAACATTGAAAATAAAGCTAATTATTTTAACCAATCAGAAGACAGTAAATTCACCAAATTTATTTATTTAAGTATAAAGTGGCAATTTCCAGCTGTTAGATATTTTCATCAATGAGATTTTCCAAAGATATACCACAACAACGATTTGATATGACCATCTATAATTATAATGGGTACAAATAAGCAAATGACCTCATCTACAAGACTTCAATAGGTTGTTCATTAATTATGTGTATCTTCTATTTCACTTTTCATGAAAAGAAAACGTTTTGGATACCTTCAAGAAAAATTGTGCATGTCCAATGGAGAAATTCCAATACAGGGACAATTGAAAATGTTGTTTGATATTTGTCCCCTTTGCTCAAAGTATTATATTGTCACAATGCTTACCTTGGTTATTGCATAGATCGCCTGTTGGAAGCAAAACACAACAATCTCTTCAAGACCTGTTGCTAGATTTCTGAATGCTGATTGTGGGTCATCGTCGGACAATTTCCGTCCAACAAATGGAAGTTTAAAGTTATGCTTCCTTAGAAAAAGAATCAATTGAACACAATTTGACATCCATCTAACCGCATATTTTAAATAGTCCTCTGTCACAGATGAATTCCTTTTGTTTCTGACTAGTCCACTGCAATAAAGAACAAGTACTAGTTTTTTTTAAAAACACAAACATAGAAAAAACTAGAAGTTGATATACATGTAATTATCTAATATAGGATTTTCTTGCTTTATTGAAGACCCATTATATTGGTGGCATTCGGCTGTTTTCCGATCTTTGGTTGGATTGTTGTCTCTTTGACATATTCCCCATTTCCATTCTCAATTTTATTATAAAATAAATGGATGTTGCTATGACTTTAACTTTTATTCAATTATAGCTTCCTATTTTATGGGTTTGGAACATGTAAATTATTGTGTATTAAAGGTGTTTTTATATTAAAGCGAACTATTTTTTTGCAAATGCAAATGTACCAACATTTAATTGTTTTTTTTTTAAATCTTCACGACGCAATTATTACTGATATGTTAAAATACCCCCCAAAATGTACGTAAATTAGTGCTTGGGTCAAATATGTCATTCTAATATATTTTATTTCAAATAATCAAATGTTCAATTTTCACAGGGTATTTATTCATATGTTAAAACACAAAAATAATGTACGTAAAGTGGTTATGGGGTCAAAAATAATGTCATTCGAAACTATTGTATTTCAAATAACGTTTTTACTAATGTCAAAAATAATGTCATACGAAACTATAGCGTACAAATCTGTGAACTAAGGAACGACAAATATAAGAAACGGCTGGGTTAATGTACGACGCAGTTTAAATTTCAGACCCAACAAAACAAAACAGAATCGGACCTTTTTCCTTCTTTGCTACAATACATTGTATGTAATGTTAAATTTTTAAAAGTAATTAAATTTTCAGAGGAATCTGTATTATTTACAGGATGAATTGCATTTAATGTCGACCGACCTATTCAATCCTTGATTCATGAACAGCTTGCATCTCCATTTTTTTGAAAAGCCCTGCATTTCCACCTTTTTTTATTTATTTATCGTCGTCATTAATCATTTACTATATGGTGTTTTTCCAAACCACGCAAGATTCATACATGCGTTTTCAACATGTTTAACATAATTTCCTCTTCGGGTGGTGGAACTATATTAAGGGAAAATTTATTTTCCTTTTTAAAATGATGGAAACTTAACATCTCTGTTGACCAATGCCTTCACTGAGTATACTAAGTAGACATTCTTAAGGGTTCATCTATATATATGTAAATGTTATAGATGCATGAACTTTAAGTGGTCCAAGTTTGATCAGTGGCTAAGGAATAAGCTTCATTCGTTCATTACATTTTGTGACTGTTAGTGTGAGATAAAGAAGGTAATTGCACATTTTCAAAATTCAATTCCAAGTGTATTTATAGCATTTGTTATTTTGGGTATACATACCAATTAAACTTCTGTTCTGACAACGATTTTGATATCTCCTGTAAATAAATTAATATGTAAATAAAGTAAAGTAAGTACTCCATTTAATATAGAATTACTTAAATTAAAGTGTAAACAAATTAAGCGTTATTTATTCCTTCTTCAATAATATATGTAGTGATTTAACTTTCAATTTAAAGCATTTTCACTGGAGACATAAAGTCACTATCTTATGACAATGCAAATTAATGTTTAAACCTTTCATTATTTATTTTCTTCCCAAGCAATTTTACTTATAAATTTTAAATGTAAGTATGATTGGATCTTATCAGTGTGGGAAATGTTTATATGTTCTAATGTCTGTCTGTTTCTTTTTTATTTTTGGGTTAGGAATACATAAAATGAAACAAAAGCGGGGCCTTTTATATAGCTGACTATATGGTATGGGCGTTTCTAATTGTTGAAGGCCGTACGGTTAACTAAAAAAATGCAATTGTTTATCTCTGTGTCATTTAGTCCCTTGTGGAGAGTTGTCTCATTGGCAATTATACCTTGAATTCTTATTTTTATACTGATTTTTGGTAAAATGATTTACAAAAAAACAATTCTTCCCTCTGGTTAAAACTTAGAGTCCTTCGATTCCGGATTCACCGTTTTGTTCATGAACCTTTTCGTACCAAAAAAGATAAAACGTTCAAAATAAACTTTTTCAGGGCATACGATACAGTTACAGGGGAGGTTGCTAACGTAAATTGTTATTTCGACTGATTTTTATCAATCAAACTTATTTAACTTGAAAACGAGTTTATGGACTCCTCTTTTTTTAAATGCCATTTGCTTTGATTACGTGAGAAGATTATGTGTGCCAATTTTCATGATACGTAAATAGTGCATTTTTTTTTAAAATTTGATAAATATACAGCAGAAAATAATGTTTTTTCTACATTCATGAACATTAAATAAATATGAGTTATTTCTGAATAAAAAAATGTATAAATTTTAAGGATACTTATAGAATACAGATATTACAAATTATCTAACAAAAAACAATTCGTGTTTATCTTTTAAAACAAAAAAGTTATGTCTTTCTTTTGAAAGGAAAAATACGGCCACAAATCTGAATTTTGAGCAAATTTACAAAATTTCGACCTCATGAAGATATATTTTTAATTACATATTTGAATTAATCAGGTAAAAAATAGTCTATATGAATTTTTTTTTATCAAAATGTAAATACGAGATCATATTAAACTGTATCGTATCATCGACGTATGCCTTTAACGTTTTGATTTACTTTACCTCGACAAATGAGTTGAAATAATAAATTGTTAGAAAATTGTCAGAAATGGTTTTTTTTTGTCGCTTACGTCTTCTTCGTTCTAACTTTGCTGATGGTATCTTATGGAATATTAAAGAAAAAATAATGGTGATGGTGAATACGTAATAAACGTCTTATCTCTAATCAAACCTAAGCTTATTCACTACAAGGTCATGCGATATGAGTTTCAACCCCCGGAACACCCTCAGTATCCGCCAAATCATACCCGTAAACACAAAGTATACTCTAACAGATCGTACTTTGCTATAAAAGCAAACGAAATGTTGTCTGCTTAGCAAATAGGTACCAAAAACCAATGTTGAAGTCTTTGGTTTGACCCTTCCGGGAATCAAACCAGTATTTTTTCTACAGATAGAACATCTCGGCGGATTGAAAAAATGGATCAAACCTTTTGTTTGTTTTGCCATATAGATCTGGCTAAAGACGGACAATGCCACAATCTGTTTTAGCGTTAAGAATATGATAATGACTTTATTCAATTGACCGAAAATGATTGATACATGCTCTTTCAAACTCCGCTAAAAAAAATAATATAAATGCTCGGGGTCGGAAGCCTTCAAAGGAAACGCATGCGCAATTATATATCATGACTTATTTTGGATATAAAAGTATGTAGAAAATTCATACAATTTTTCAAATGACCCTTACCAAGTTAGATATAAAGTGGGTCTCATTGGGGTCTAAGCGTGACGCGGGATTGCCGATTTTTTGTAAGCGTGACACGTGAAAGTCAAATAATTGTGTCGTGAAAACGGGAAATGAGGTCTAGCGGGACCCGGAAAATGACAAAAAAATGAGAATTGCTTACGTACATAGTGTAAGCGGGATACGGGAATCTGACAAAACAGTAAGCGGGATCCGGGATCGGAACCCCCCAATGAGACCCCCTATAAATGATAATAACTCTTTATAAATGCGGTGCATGATATTTATATGGACAACAGTAATACTACTTTAAAATTTTTAATCAGATGAAATTTAATCGGTGTATAAACACAGTTATCAGGAATGAAAACGATGTTTTAGTTTTTCAATTTAAATATGTAGTAAATCGTTTAACAAATTTGTTTATCTTTTAACTTTTGTCAGAAGTACTTTCGCAAAGTGCTTGACATTCTTCATATTTTAATATCTATTTTAAATCTCTCGTCACTGTCAGATTTTATTTGATATTACTTAAAGTCTTGCTTGAAAACAATGTGTTAAACGAGGTCAACGTGGCCTTGTTTTCACTAAAAACCTTTGCTTTTATTTAGGTTTATAGAACACTTTTTGTGGACACTTGACTACTACCAGAGAATTATATTTCGGTGTTGTATTTTCTTTTTCACACAAATGTCGTTTAACAAAAAATAGTTCAAGTGATACTTGTAACCTAGTTTTCGTATTGACAGTCTTAAACGGATATCGGCTGTCCACGGAACCCCCGCCAAGTTTTAGAGTGTTTTTATGAAATTAAAACAATGCGTCCAATTAGGTCAAAATAGGCTCAAGTACATGAAAACAATAAACCTCGATTTGATATCTTTGTTGGTGGTCACGTTACCTATATTTCGCCCTGACTATTTAATGTGCGAACTTCCTTAATAGTATATATTTTATACCAACATATTTATCATTGAACAATTTTCACAGTATTGATAAAAATGTACATGTATCATTTTCTCGGGATGAATGAAATATAATTCAAACAAGGTCACAATTTGATGATTTAACAGTGTAAAAATGTTCAAATTAAATATTGTCAACTCATTCATTCATAACTATTAAATATCTTAACCAGACTTAAAGTTGTGATACACACGATAATTGTAAAAACAAATATCTATTGAGAATCTAAGGCCCAAGGTTTGAAATTGAAAAGTGATTTATTTCAAGCAGTATGAATTCAACTGTGTCTAAAAAGTAAAACCTATATCGAAAATATCGAACTCGGAGCTAATTCAAAATGGAAAGTTCCTATTTAAAAGGCAAAATAAAAAAGCTAAAACACATCAAACGAATGGATAACAACTGTCTTAGTACAGGCATTTTCTTATATAGGAAATGGGGGACTAAAGTATTTATTTGAAAGAAAAGAGAATGGGCCCATAGGGGCTCATCAGATACTGCGGTGGGGGCATAACCAATATAAAAGATGTATCTCGCATCAATTGTCTATAATGTTCTAAGATTAGGACAACTGTGTACACTATAAATGGTTAGGAAATCAATAATGAGTCTGAGATTCTGGTCGGTTTTGAGAATAGGGAATATTGGTCAAAATGTAGTAAAATAGAAATAATAAGCACAAAAGAATAGAGACTAATTGGTGCTTAAACATACGAATATGGAACAATTGTGAGCTAGAATTTAAAGAATAGATACTAATTGGGTGCTAAGATATAAAGTAAATGTATAGAGAATAATAACCAAAAATGAAGAATATAGAAAATGGCTTAAACAATCAGATAATACAGAAATGGTGTATCCCATTTGGACATACGAAAATATTAGATATTGAGATTTTTTTAACATAATTATTTACCCAATACAGTTACACAATCGTTTTTAAATAGAAAAAAAAAACCCACATCGCCGACTCATGCAGTGACTGAAATCTGTTTCAATCAAGCACATTCTCTTTGACAAGTATTAATCCAATTTCAAACCTTGCATCCCAAATGCGTACAAAATGTAGGATAGACTGCAAATATAACATATCGTACCGAATGGTATCAAATATTTGCCACTGGACGTGTATCAAACCTAATTCAATCAATATAAAAAGAGGATTATTTTATCATAAATGTCAAAAGATGATATTTCGACGGATGGTGAAAAATTTATTTCATTTAGTTAAATAACAGGGTAAGTTATCTGATGTTTTGCACGATATGTAAATGCTATTATATGTATATTAATGTAAACAACCTTTACATTCTCCTGTCAAAATATATGTCACACGTGTCAAAAGGTGACAAAATTGTCAATATGGTCCTTATTTTGCTATGCAAATGTATATTTGTCCCACACATTGTATATGAAACATTGTGAAAGGCGTAACAATTGTATATAATGCATAGTGAAAAAAGGGGGATATTAGGTTCGTAAATAATACTCACCCCAACACTTTCTCGAACAATTCCTAATATCCGAAGAAGAAGGTTCCGAATGTGATGCAGATCAAATCGTTTACAAGAGTATTCAATACACATACTGTAAAGGTATGCAGGAGCCAACGGAAATCCCAAAGAGTCTTGTTTAACTATTGCACAGATTGCTTTCATAAGGTCCTCTTCTTTTTCTCTAGAATATGCAAATCTAAATCTTTCACCGGTCGATTCCATTGTTGAAATTGACACATTATCCTCTTGTGAAAGAGGTAATGGCGGAACAACATTTTGAGGCAGACCGGAAGTGAAATCCCTTTGTGAATTAGAAAAAGAGCTACTATATTGTCTGGAAGACTCGTCAAACACATCCTCGGTTCCTAACCATGGTAACTGAAGAGGTATATCGTGTCCAAGAGAGAAGTCTTTAAAAAGAAAGATGTAATATTGTCCAAGAGACAAAATGTCCCCTGCATGCAATGTAGTCCGATTAGTAACAGGGTAGCCATTAATTAAAACAGTTGATGTCGGAGTTCCTTGAACTTCAACAGTATAGTTATAAGATTGGCGTTCAGAAGGATTGGATATCCGTTTTAAATGGAGGTAGCAATGTCGAGGTTGTATATCTGGAGCATGCAAAACTATTCTTTGAGAATCTGATGTGGACGTTTTGTTATTGCATATGAGAACATTTTTGGAACAAATAGTATGACATAGGGGATCTTTCTTAACATCAAAACCACGTATCGTGAGAAGAAACGGTCTTAGATTTACAGAAGATGGCGGTAGCTCGAGTAACTTTTGTCTCTGCTGCAACTGTGGAGATTTTAAGCCATTTGATGCGAGGTTGATATCTAAATCTAAACTATTTATGACTTTATTGCACTCATATTTTTTAGCCACCCAGCTTTGAGACCTAATATTTGCATTTAGATTTAAATCATCCGAATATTTGTCTCTTCTATGATGGTGTAGTTCGTATGGTATCGCACCCGGTCTGAGTTTTGATATTGAAATTTTCCTAGCATTTTCATTTAATCCTGATGTGTCATCGCCTTCAATACAATTTGAGAAGTCAGTTTTACGTCGCAGTTCATATCGTCTGCTCAGTCCGTCTGCTGGCCGCCAAAAGTTCTGCAACAGCAATGGCCGATCGTGATCCGATAACATTCGGCAGCATTTTGTCTGCCATTTTGAACAGTGTCTATGCTCAGTTTCATCAGATTGAGAATTGACTTGTCCGACAACATCACATAAGAAATAATCTACGTGTTTTTCTTGAGGTACGTCATATCTGTCCAATGCTTGTTTCACAAGCTCTTGGGCAGTAGATCTGAATGAAGCTAGAACACTTTTGTATTCAACTCCAGGTACAATTGTTTCTCCAAATATTTTCAGAACACCCGGACTTAGATGATCAGTGGAAAGTTCACTTGCACAGTTATCATCTACAAAAACTTTCCGCTTTCTTCCCTGATATATGACAGTTCGTCTAATCTCTCGTTCTTCGAAAAACAGTGATACCGGCGAGTAAATCTCAAAATCTGTGTCGCTAACATCTCCCATGTATTCGAGATCACGTGGAATACGACTTCGTTTCCAATCATATGGTTCCATTCTCTCGAACATTGCTCTTTGATATCAGGTAATCCACATTTGACAGTAAGATCTGAAAACAGAAAGAAAGAAATGCCGTAAGTGCATTACAAGGTACATGTATGTGCAGGATTTGAAAAAAAGGAATGGTACATGTAGTTTTCAGAATTACTTCAGTCAATCATAATATTATTCATAATAAAATGAATTGTGATCCGATTGTCAATAAAGACAACTCTCTACCAGAGTCCAAATTGAATGGACTTTTAATCAACTATAGGTAAACATGTAGCATTCGACAATGAATAAAACCCATACCGTATAAGACAGCTCCAAAGTATCTTAAAAAGCTTCCAACTTGACACTATGGGAAACAATTATACCGAAAACCGTATGGAAATGGCGTAACTCAAAATGGAACTATTTTAATAAAAGGATGGGCCTAAGAAAGAATTTCGAAAAGGAAAACTCAAACATTTGACAAAAAAGAGTTCCATGGTGCAAACTTTAATTTTGGCTTCTTTGGAGATTACACAATTCAATGTATATAAAATAAATGTAACTCGTAAGTTTTTGTATATTTAAAGAAGTATTATACTTATCTCAAGGTTTTAAAAGCTTAGCATGAAGTGTGTACTTAATCTTCTAAAATATTTAACCTCTTTAGGGCATTAAAATTCCTTTTGAAGCTTATTGAATCATTCAATTTTCCATTTTCCTCTAAAATTGAAATTAAAATTAAATTTGAAAATTTTTAATAGAAATAAAAAAAAAAAACGTTGACTTACCATGATTTGTCAGTTGAAATTTCCTCTTTCAATATCAATTACTTTTTTTTTAAGGAGAGATTTTGAACTACATTCTTTCATGTGTATTGCGCGGACCTTTGTATCTGTCATTTAATAAACGTAATACCTATTGTTAAATTTGATATTGTCGTTTGGGTCAATGAATTGTTTTTAAATCCGTTTTACTTTTTATACAAGCGTCTTAATACATTTACCTCATTGTGAATACTTATGCTTACTTATTACATACGGCTGTTCCTTGTACTTAACAAACTATTAATTCCACATTTTGGTTTGAGGCAAGAACAAAGACGTTTTCGTATATGCACGGACAATTCAAATCTTGTCGTTTTTTAAAACATTGTGCAAAGACATTCTTTAAATTTCCTTTAAACAATTCTTCCGTGCTATATTCACTTTCACTGAATATATTTTGTAAACAAAAACAATTATCGTTTACAAATCGTCCTTTTTAAAAACACAGATAAAAAACAATGTCTCGTTCCAATTTTATGAATAAAAATAATAGAAAATCACAGTTGGTCCTTAAGACGCCGTTGTATTATCAAACAGATATTGTGTAAAGATATGAAAATGACAGACCGGAACTGTTTTGTTCTACGCACATACAAAATTCCTCTGAATATATTCCGTAACTATATAGAAAATAATATACTAATTGTTATTCCTTAATCCACAATTTAACTTTACTTAATGGGGAGTCTGTTTTCAATTGTATGCTATTGTATACGTACCGACCTATATATATAAACTACACCACCTATTTATTTTCATAAAACTAGAAATTCAATCAAACGTTTAAAGATCATTTAGCTATTAAATCTCGTTGATTTGAAAAGTAACCAATTTGATTAAAAATAAGTAGCTCAAATATGGTTGCAGTAGAAAAAAATGATAAAATTATGAAAATTATTTACCACGACGGATATTGATTTTTTTCATCATTATTTTGTATACGCTTTGATCATTCAAGCACATGCCACTTTACCAAATTCAATTATATTTTAAATATATTTTTAATTTTAAAGCATTTCTGTAAAAAATCTTTTATCTTGAAGACCCTATTGTTACCCCACCGTGATAATTTTCAATACTACTAGGATATGATTTGTCTCAATACAGATTTAAGTACTGGACACTTTCCTTATATTATAGATGACCAAATATAACGTAAAGATCCCGAACTCATATATAACTGATCTATACAATTTGGCATCATTTTAAAACTTCTTTATTCATGAAGACCCTCTTAGTACCTCAATTTGATACACTAAGATATGATTTGTCTGATATTAAAGTAATGGTCCATTTCCTTATATTATAGATGACAGAATAAAAATTATATTTACATGCAAAAATCCCTAACAAATATATAACTGATCTATACAATTTGGCATTATTTTAAAACTTCTTTTATCAAAAATACCCTCTTGTTACCCATATTGATAAACTGAGATACATGTATGATTTGTCTGATAAATAAGTGATATGGTCAATTTCCTTATATTATTATATATCTAGATGACCAAATAAAAATTATATTTACATGTAAAGATCCCGATCAAATATTGTCACTGATCTATACAATTTGGCAAGTATGGTTTACAATGAAATATCAATAAAAAGACAATAACCGTTTCTAACATTAAAATGCCTATCTATTTATTGGGAAATGTTCACTCTCAACCATTCGTATATTTAAAATCCAACTACTTTTACAAATAAAATAAATTGGCGAATGGTAAAGGAGCAAATAGTAAATTGAGTAAAATGTAATAAAATTATACTTACACAAAAGTTAAATCTTTCCCTTAACACCATTGTTTAGATGTCTGGAATCTTTCATTGATCTCAACTACCTCTGAAGGCACACATTTTTGTAGTAGAATTGTATATTGCATTACCGAGTTGTAATCGCTGGCTAGCGCTCGTATGAAAAGATAAAGTGAAATTAAGTGAAGCAAATTTAAAGATTAAAAGTTTAAATCTGCTTCTTTTGTAGTTTTGTTTATGAAACAATATGACGGTTTTTCAAATTTGCATTATTGACCTTTGTTGTTTACGGAAAATATCCCCCTTTTCAAGCAACGGACCGTAATCTACATATCTGATTTCACAATTACATGCATCGCTTTACAAATAAACAAACGCCTTCAAATTTATTTGTTTCTTAGATGGAATGTAAAAAACAAGGAAACATGAACACTTTACTGAATAACAATCATTTCAAAACACACAAATGGAAAGCTTCAAATTAAATTTTACAAATTAAATTTGAAAATTATTAGTTATATGACACATACTTTCATTTTTTCAGGGCAAACAATTTCAACTGTTTTCATTTACATCCTATTATATGACAGGTATTAAACATATTTTCATTTATAATTGTTTAAACCTATCACGTTTCACCTCTCAACCTTTACAACACCACTAAATTAAATAAAATTTGACATTACATTGACAATAATTATCCCATTGCATTGACCAAATTAAATCAATAACAGTGGTATATTTTGTTTCCTTCTTAACCCGAGGGAGACCCGCGCAAATAAATTGGATCAAGTTTATTCGACTAAAGGGTATAGCGACAACAGTTGCGCCGTATATATCAAATACCAAACTCATGCAATTTCAAATTGATTCTCAATCAGAAACACCATCTTAAAAGAAAGCCTCAGACTCGCGCTCTTACATATGATCGAACCTTTGCAAAGTCAGGAATATGACATTCGTTTCATGAGCTTTTGATATTGCCATATTATAAGGGACTTTCCAATTTAAATTTTCCTAAGAGTTACCCATTGATACAATTGGTTTAAGATGTATTCTCTTCCAGGACATGTTTTAGATATTTGTCACTGGACTTTAAGGAAACAACGCCTTGACATATTGTAAATTGAAAATTTGTATATAAGGATCTAGATGGGTTAATATATGTACAAAAAATGGACAAAAAATAAAGGATACACAAAAAAAGATAATAGACACAAATAGACAAAAAATAAATCATATGAACAAATAAAATATATAAAGAATAGAGAAACTTCAACCGAGACCCTTCACTGGACTTTAGGGTAACAACCGTGACATATTGTATTGACACCTGTAGTTGGGGGTCATGATGGGGTTTACAAAATAGAGAATAATGGACCAATCTATCAAAATAAATGGACCATAAAATAACGAATAGACAAAAATAGACAAAATAGTAGAGAATAAAGAAATGCTAAAATAGGAAGAATAGAGAAACTTCCATCCAGACCCTTTATCATTGAAGACTATATACATGTATATAAACCTTCTCATGTATTTTTTTCTGTGGTTTTCTGTTTTATTGACTTACACCTCTCATTCCCAATTATTTATAACAACAATCGATCTATCAACTATGCGTATACATAAATATTGAAGTATAGAGAATTGATATAAAAATGTGAGAACGATAATGTCAAATGATCATAAAAAGTGTAATTTTTCAAATAAAAATGTCATAAAAAAATGTGGGCGGTATATATTAATGTATGTATTGACCTAACTCGAACATTTCCTATCATTTGTAGGAAGTTTTATTTTGAATTCGGACAACGTTGCAAGTTGATAATATTTTTGAGATTTCCTAATATTGGTATATGCAGGAACATTTATATTAGATATATGCGATACACTATGGAAATGCTTTGGGGGAGAGACTGGTGTCAGGGGCGGATCCAGCCATTTAAAAAAAGGGGGGGGGGTGTTCCTAACCCAGGACAAAGGGGGGGGGGATTTCAACTATAAGTCCCCATTCAAATGCATTGATCGGCCAAAAAAGGGGGTTCCAACCCCAGGACCCCCCTCCCTGGATCCGCCAATGGGTGTGTGGAAGGAAGTAATTGTACATAGACACATGACTGAATATCTTTATTATTATCAATTTACATTTTTGCTGAAATAATCAGCAGAAATTCGATAGGTTATCCTAAATTTCTTGGCTATCTTATGGGTTCTCTAAATGTTGTATTGAGTTATCATCATTAAAGATATTTGAAAATTTTCCGAATGTTTAACTTTGCAAAAAACAGCATGTAAAATTCTTGTATTTGCTACTTGAGAGCGGAAAATCAACAAATTTATTGATGTACATTTTTGAAATACCTTTGTTCATACGAAACGACACAAAACAACACCATGCATGATTGTTACACTGAATTTAACAAATACATTATACATCATAATCAATTGAACCTTAATTGCTCTTCCCATAAATATAATACAAGGTCAATATATTTCGGATATGGACAAAGAGCGGTAACTAGAATCGCTTTTCGATAATGTTTTGGTTACGATGTTCGATATGAATTAAAGAAGTTGGCAATTTACCATCAAGATGGGAACCAAGCGGTTGATCAATTGATTGATGTTTGCCTGACGTTCAGTGAGAAATATTTCATGAATTTTCAAGACGAGAACAAATTAAAAAATAAACACATTAGGTAGGTCCTGTAATAGATGTCGCCCGTGAAGTCTGGGAAATTGACTGCCACTGGAAAAAAGAGGGTAAATTGGAGATGGACAGACATATTACCTTGCAACAGGCCACCTACGGACCCCAAAGAGAGTTATTGCATGGGTGCTTAGCTTGTTCAGAGCGTAGCACTCTCTCAAAACCGGACATCGGATTTAACTCACACATTCTGACTGGACGTGGCTGCGTACTTATACTTCCTGCATAGCAAAACTGACGCACCCCTTTTGCAAAGGATTTTACTGCCGGTCGGAAGAAGACCAATGCGATATTTGTTTCCAGTCTCAAGTTATCCTTAGTCATGCAACCAAAAGATGGACGAACAATCTTTCACAAAGAAATATGGAAATCATGAAATAAGTGTTGTGTAATTATGTAAAAGCTGCATGGAATATTCGATCTTATATAGTCTCATAACTTAATTTATATGGCATTGTATTATACTATTGTTCTCTGTTGTCTATTCATGTTTTATTTTATGTAATATATGTTGTTAATTTTGCCATAGCATGTCTATGCTTTGCAATAAAAGATTCATTCATTCATTCATTCAACAACAGAGAAGTGTGTTTACTGTAATTATGTAGATATTTCATTCTTCTCGAATCTTGAAATGCTGATAACAAAATTAGCATTAAATGTCACATCTATTCAGCTGCCTTGTTGGTCACCATTTTCTTATGTCGTTGAAGTATTGCCTCTGTATTTTAAACCTTAAATCGCATTCTTGTAAGGTCGAGGTTTCTTGTCCCAAGGTTGACTTTATATACAGCTGGTTTGACGGTGCTGTACAAAAAGTTCTATATACACCAAATTAACCAAAGGAACAGAACATTTTAAAAATGTATGACTGAAGAAAACCAATGATTTTTAAACAGACAGGAAACATTATTGGCTAAGGTTTTCTAAAATCCAATGGCAAATATTTTATGCGCATTCAAAATGAGTAGCAACTTAGAGTGACGACTGCATGCTGAAATCCAGGTAATAAATCTTAAAAACTCAGAACAAAAAAAAAAAAATAAAAGCCCTTGGGCACGATTTTTTTAAAGCATTTTGAAAACTTGATTCATTTTGACAAAACAATAATGAAATAATCGGAAACAGATGATTGTTGAATCGAATAAAAAGTATACGAAATAACATAATTTGTAAAAAAAAAAAAAAAAAAACACCCAACAAGCTGAAGTGTATTCGAGAAAAGAAAATATTGACGAAGTATTGAGGTTACTTGGCAGAAGTTGTGAAAGCTGAATGAATGGGGTTGAAAATTGAAGAAAAACATAGGATTTGAAATTCGTAAACAATTAACTAAATCAATGCAAATCCACAAAGCAAGGTGAACGGAATTCCGTTCGAAAAATTAAGACTGCCATGAAAAAAGTTCAGGAATTTTGCTTCCAAAAATGTCATGTTATTATATATGGCTATGTAGGTACTGTGACAGGCGCAACGTTTGTTCAAGATTACCGGAGACGCATTGTTCCAAAATATTGAAACAACAGGTCGATTTTTTCACGTTGGGGCTGTTGTTATTACCCAATGTTTGGTGAACGGGATCTTTTGTGGGCTTCTAAAATCAGTATTAATTTCTTTGTCAATCTATAAAACAGTGAAATCTGTCGAAACTATTTCTGACTTGATTCTGATAATTTGCCTAGTCTTAATGAAAATGGATAGCTTTGTGAACACAGAATCTTTCTTTTCAATTCTAGCATTTCCCCTCTACACCATTCAGTTATAATACAGAAGGTAGAACGTAAGATGATAAAAAGTCAAACACGATAGTGGATCGTGTAGAAAGTAAGAGGCCCTTCTACGTGAAACACGTTATATATTAAACAAGAATGCATCTGTTGAGGTGCTGTTTAGACTATATACGTAATTCAAAGAGTCAACAAACAAGAAATAAGTATTTGACAGTTGCTCCGGGAAGTGCAAAAAACGTTAAACTTCATCACTGTCAAGTCTTTACTTAAATATGAAGCCGTTGCTATATTAAGAAAAGAGTTCTGAACATATTTGTGGACAAGGACAAGGTTATTGCTATATAGCCCCCATTTCGAGAGAAAATTAAGATATAACCACAGGCACTTGTCTCATAAAAAAAATCCTATATTATACCTTATACAGGAAATGTGTTTTCTGAGACAAGTGCCTATGGAAATAATGAACATATTATTTGTCGTTTGGGAACGACCATTCAATGTGGAGGTTATGGTTTTTTCCTAAAAGATATTCTTATCCCCAAGTTGATGAAAAATATACTCCAGTTAAACAGATGACAAAACAAAATATTCGAACATAGATTATCCCTACACCTTAAAGTGACAAAAAATGAAAAAAATAATTTGCTTTGGTAGCGTTGAAAAACTAAATAAAAATGTCCGCGAAAAAAATATTATAAATATATCCCCCTTGAAGTTAAATGATTGCTCCCTAATATCAAAATCTACATAAAATGCATGAGATCTATTTACTCAATGATAAAACTCATACACAAGACAAATTGCTCATGAATTTTAACGACGGCTAGCTTCACTAGTGACAAATTGCAGTTGTCTTTCTTTCTACTTGACTATACTTCAATTTAGTATCTTACGAATCGCGCTGCTTTTTAGAAATATGTTAATTTACTTTCTATACACATATTTATTGTGGTAAATGGGAGAAAAACACACGAGTCTGTTAATCATTGTGTAATGCATAAGCTATCATGTAGATTTGGAATTTTCTAATTATACTGGGAATGCTATAATACCTTCATAAACGATTACAAATTTTTCAAATGAAAAAAAAAAAAAAAGATTTTAGAGTCAGAAAGAAAATCAACGTTCATGATAGCAGAATGCATACAGTGTGTAGGTACAGGTAATATATTTGGTTAGCTTGATTGCTAGCTGAACCGTAAAGTCATCAGTTTTAGGTTAGGTAAACTACCCTTCTTTAATCCGACAGATACTAGTATTAAACCAATCTATCTGTCTGTAGGACTAAACTACTCCGAATGGAGGGTAGTATATCTATCTTAACACATGACATGGGTAAAATCTCTTTGTTCTTACTGTGCTTTAATCTGAATAATGCACAGCTAAGGTGTGCATTAATTACCTCAAATATACTGCACAGTTCAAATCTATTTTTACCTTTAGGGGCGTTTTCTGGTTTCCTGGATTCTGAAAGGGGTGTTACATGTTTTCTATAAAATTAAAAAGTATTAACGATTGTAGTGAGACTATAACCGTTGTCCAATTCAAGGATGAACAACCTATTCACCCCCCCCCCCCCAAAAAAAAAAAAAAAAAAAACCAAAATACTTAGGGACGACATCAAAAATCAATGAATGATAAAAAAAAACTTAATTCAAATAGTTTTTTTTTTTTGGGGGGGGGGGGGGTCAAACTGCTGCACCTTTTGATTTTACATACATCCTAATTGGTCAATCAATTTTTCCCAAATTAAGTTGAGAGGGGGGTAGGGGGGTCAGTGAAAAAAACTATATGAATTAAGTTTTTTATCCTTCATTCAACTTTTGATGTCGTCCCTTAGTACAAACATCGTACATTTGAAATGTGGCGCTTAAAATTGACGTTTATAATAAAACACCAACAATCAATCCATCATCGTTTTTTTCCTTATTTTGAAACTAAAATTTCGGCTATTTCGTGGCGCCCAGTTTTTATTGGTAGAGGGAGCCCGGAGAAAACCACACACCTTTGATAGGAAACTGGCAATCCTGATCAATTAATATTGGAGTCGAAAACCCCCACACGGGCGGAGTTAATCCTCAAACCCTCAGTGTTGACTGTCAAGTGATTACAGTAGAAGAACTATTTAGACGTCTTGGCAAACAAGGCCCCTGATGAAAAAAAAAGTTTCTTCTTTTCTTTTTACTTATCAAAACTGGGAAATAAAATATTGTATTTTATTTTGTGTACACAATGTAAATCTTAAATCATTTCCCCCTTTTTTTAATCTTTAAGAAATTTTCCAAGGAGCCGTGGATTGCATGATGAATATCGTTTGCCTATTTCTAAAACGTCCAAGTAAATTGACGGCGTCATGTGTTAAAACAGTTATTGGCCAGTCAAATCGACTAGCTTGGTCAATAACTATAACATAATAATGACTTCACGGCTCAGCTAACAAGCAAGCTAACCAAAGATTTTACCGTTACCCACACACTCAATACATTCTGCTGTAATACGATTTGCAAGTTTCTTAAACAAGGTAAATTGATTGATTTTTGGTTAATTAACGCCCAGTAGCAAATATTTTGTGTATTTTCAGGACGAGTCAGGTAAATTGGTTAGCTACGAATAACAATAAGTAATCTTTTTTTGTACGTTTTGTTGTTCAAAATCAGAGTACCGTTGTCCACATCAATAAACAAGTGAAAGTTGAGAGTATTTCAATAGTCATCTACACTTTTGAAAAATTATCGTTGTTGCCAAGAAATATTGAAATCAAAACACACGATCTTTTCTGGATTATAAAACACGCATGAAGTTATATTTACACCACCATGAACTGGATGGCAGATTTTTGTGCAACGAACATTATTCGCATTCATACATGTACGAGAGATACTCATTTTTTCACGTCAAATGGTATTTATTGAAATGTTGTAATCGTATATAAACTGGAATCCGGTTGTATCACGCTTCACTCAAAGTTTAAAACGTACACTGTAATGCACATGTGAAATCAGGAACTACATTACTTTCCGGTACACCATACTCCCTTATTTTGGTAGGGTTCATGTTTCCGAATCTTCAGTTTTCTATGTAAAGTTTTCAGTGTGCACTTTTTCGTCTTTTCCTTTTTTTCCCCATTAAGTTGTTGTTTTCTTCAAGCCTTTCGCCGAGACTTTGTATCTTCTACCTCAAGTTTCTCCATTTTTCACAAGGGATGACCGTGAGGGCATTTCGTTGATATGTTGCCGCAGACATTTTACCCACGTGACTTGCATTTTGGACTGATAACCAGACGTACCGGGTATTTCGTATAATTAAGCAGATATTATCGAGTGCAAAACAACATTCCTTATCGCTTGTTAGATATCAATTTCAACAATAAATATTCATGAAAATATTTTAAGAACATAGGTAAAAAATATAATAATATCTTAAGAACATAGATAAAAAATATGAAAATGTTTTGTCACAAGAAATATATATACATCAATAACAAACCAAGAATACCGAAAATTAGTGTCAATCCTTGCGGAAGAATATAACAGACTATATATTTGACCTCTAGTCATGTCCCTATGGTATAGAGATGTGATTTTTTTCTGAGACAAGTTCGTATGGCCATCCACCAGAACTTGCGGTCATCCAATGTTCAGTACTTCAGTACTTTGATTAGCGTGTATATAAGTTCGCCTGTGTATTTGAACATCTGCAAAAAGCACATTTTTAATCAGAGTGAAATCATTGATATCTCACAACTTCGACCAAATAAACCGATAATATAAAAAAGAAGATGTGGTATGATTGCCAATGAGACAACTATCCACAAAAGACCAAAATGACACAGACATAAACAACTTTAGGTCACCGTACGGCCTTCAACAATGAGCAAAGCCCATAGCGCATAGTCAGCTATAAAAGGCCCCGATAAGACAATGTAAAAAAATTCAAACGAGAAAACTAACAGCCATATTTATGTAAAAAAAAAAAAAAAATGAACGAAAAACAAATATGTAACACAAAAACAAACGACAACCACTGAATCAATTTTCTTAAGTTTATGAAATGTTTTTTAATTGCAACACGTTCTTCAAATTGTTAGTATAAATAAACACAAATACAAATAAAACAGCATAATACGGTTACTGATCAATTCTATTCTTTTGTCGCATTTAAAATATTAAACATAGAATTGATTAGTTACAAGGAATCATATTCTAATTAGAAAGGAAAGTGAGCATACAAAATTTCTGTAAGTTTTCGGCAATCATTTCCGAACGTGAATGAACTTTATTATTTGCTGTTAACTTTTTTACTTAATAAGTACAAACTCAAATGTTACTTTGGTGTTGATATGATGATAACGGTAATTAAAAATATACATGAACAGACTCTACAATTAAATTAAAAAATTACTGTATAAAAGCTAGAAAAGATATGGCCTGAACTTTATGGCTTGCATTGTTCGTCTCCATCACAATGATGCAAAAATGTTTTGTATTTCGTCATCAATATCATATCATAAACTTTAAACCAATTTCAAAATACTATTCATCCCGATAACACCGGGTTGCATGCATCGACAGAATATTTTCATATTGCCGACTTTTGGATATATTCAAATTGTCAGAATCAAAATCCGGTCCGCATTTCCTCGATTATGACATCTCTGAATTGAAATAACATAAATAGCACGACGGAGGAGAAATCAAGGGTTCGTGTTTCTTAGTCTTTATTTTTCTATATTGTAATTTGGTGGTTTAAAGTTCTTTGTGATGGCATCGCCAGTTTGGTTAGACTTAAGAGTTTAGGTGCCAATTTACCTTAGAATCAGCTCGTAAGGGAAAACATTTCAAACAAAAATCCGATCAAATTTACATCAATTTATGTTCAAAATGTAATGGCGCACTAATGTAACATTCGTTTCGTTTTCCTGTTTTGGAATTACATGATATAATTTTGTTGAAATGTACAAGAAATCAATAATTAAGGGGAGCTAGCTCCGTAGCTTGCAACCATTTTAACCAAAAGTTTTCTAGTGATTTCTAGAATGACACACCACGCAAAAACCAGACCTATGATTTTGAGATCAGCATTTGTGCTAAATTAAAAAAAGGATGACAAGTTCGGGTTCTATTTTTGGGCCATGTTTTGATACTCGTCTACATTCCCTGATTCTTACAAAAACTGGCTCGCCTTTCTTTTAGATGCTTTTTCCCCTCTGTGGAATGTATATCAAATGAGAACGCTTTCGGAATGTTTACAAACATGATTTAGCTATTAGAAGTTATAGGTGAATTATTATCATAGTACACACATACATAAAAGTAAGATAGACAACTCTTTCACTGTAGAATGAAACTTTTTTTTTCATATCAATAAAATAAAAATATAAAATAATGTAGTCATCAGTAATAATTTTAGATGAAAATCACACTTGCTATATTTAGTGCATATGATGCGCTTTTCTGTACATCAGAAACGCCCAAACCAGCTGGACAATTTGAAAACCAGGCACCTTTAAGTACATAGAAACGTTTGATGCTATAAATATATATAATCGTATTTAGATCACGATAATGATTCCACGTCCTTTCACACATTCAGAGATCGCAGTTGATTTGAAAATTCTGCTTCACATTCATATCAATAAAGGCAAAAGTAGTATACCGCTGTTCGAAAGTCATAAATCGATTGACAGAAAACAAATCCAGGTTACAAACTAAAACAGAGGGAAACACATCAAATATTAGAGGAAAACATTTAAACAACAGAAACACACATTTTTAAATTATTTTTTTTAGTTATTATACGAAAAACGGATGACGGTGTTAACGATGTTTAACTCGGTTTCTATGTTGATATGTTCAGATTTTTTTTCTATGAACATGTTGTTGTGTTACCGTCTTTGAATAGCTCTGTTCATTAGTCTCTTCTTTCGTTTTACAGAAATAAATTCAGTTTAAGTTGTGAGTTAGCCAGTCAAAAAATATTTTCAATATATCTAAAGTAATGCGACAGTTTACTTATATGTATACTCCATATATCCCGAACGAAATTCATGAATCTTATGGTATAGAAACACTAATTGGGCCTGATATGAAAGAACATACAAGAAAATGGTTCCTACGCATAACTATAACCAAGACATTCTGTATCCAAGTTTAAGCTTTCAGCTGTTAAGCAGACTTTATAAAACGTATCAGTTCTGAGCAGAAAGTTGATGAACCAGTGTATATTAAAGAACGTCACGTCCTTTTTTTCTCTAAAAAAAGGTTCATCGGAAACCTGAACTTGGGTGATAAATGTTCACCGAAGTATATGATGGTCTTGAATTAAAGATGTTGTGTACTGACTTATGTCTGTCACTTTATTTGAAGTTAAGACAAAATAAGCTATGTATCTTGATATAGCAGAATTTAACATGCAATGCGACTATGAATTAGTGATTTTACGCCTTAAAGGGCATGTATCATAGTTCTTAAGTCATTCTTTTTCATGTTAGGTATATAATTTGATAATTTTCTTACGGGATGTCAGTGGTCGACATACATTTGTACGTCTTTGAATTATTTCTTATTCTTATTTGATCAAATTTTATACACTAATTGATTATTAGTTAGTGAAAAGATCGTGCTCATTATATACATATATAAAGGCATTATCAAATTTTGCCGAGACACAGACATCAATTATGTGAACATTTTTTTTATTAAAACAATGAAATCCCTTATTTTTATATATCAAGCCATACCATAGTGTCGTAAAAAATAGATATATTTATGAAACTTAGGAATTATATGTAACAATCATGTTTTAAGACCGGAAGATAAAACTATTACATGAATGTTGATAAAAGTCAATGTACATCTGATATTGATAGTTCACTAAAAGTGCATTTCAAACCATGCTTGATATTTGTCGATGCCCTAAGCTTTATACAAGAGCTCTACAGTAATGTACATATCTGATATGCAAGTAGATATATAATCTAAATTTAAGGTGCGTCAGATAGAAATCGGCCTAATGAAAATGAATAACTAGAATTATACATCTGTTAAGTTATTTTGAGTTTAAAAATATCTCCATGCAAAGTCTGTAACTGTTTGACAATTGAGTTATTATAAGACACACCAAAATTCATATTTTATTTCGTTTTGAACATTAAAGCAAAATCAGTATTTTAACCAAGTACGTCAAGTATATATAGGTTCACTTGCATAAGGTTGCTATCTATCGGAATATAATATTTATATTTAATCTACTGCATTTTCATAGTTTCATTGTGTAAAGAGGGTTAGTTTGTTTTCAGCCATCTATCTATTAATATTGATTGGTTGGATTAAAAAAGTTCAGAAGAATAGGGCGACTGCTCATAAATAATATACCAGCCTAGTCTTTTCTTTAAAGAGATTTATTTGCGTTGACAATATTCATAACAAAACATATAAAAATGATATATAACCACTATTTTCCCTTTGGAATTTCTGATTTAAATTAGAAATCACTAAGAGATGTCATTAACTCTACAACAATTAATTATTTATAAAATGCGAAAGGACCTAAGTAATTGTTGATAATATCAGATTGATGAAGGATGTTAGAAGTAGACCCCTGGAGAATACAATACATTTCACCAATGTCACTTTCACAGTAATACATACCGAATCATAATAAATATGTGTACGTTAGGTAAGTAATATTACTAATTAAATTTGAACATTCTATAATAATTCATTTGCATTTTAAGCAGCATTTTAATTTCCATGGACCAATCTGAGTATCGATACTTATTGTTAGTTCTTTCATTTTTAATATACTGTTATTGTGTTTCACTTGGCTGTCTGCGGAAATAAAACTCCCTCATTACGCCTTAGCGTGTCACGTTCTCCCAACATGCAGTTTTTGATGTCAAGTTACAGAGCACAAAGGTAAACTAATAAGCCGTGGCTTTTGTCTTGAAGACAATGAACTGCCGGATCTTTTTTTCAAACATTAATTTACACTATGCAAACAAATGTATTGATTTGTAATGATGGTTCGTTTTTAATCTTTTCCAATTAACTGTTTTGTAGAAGTAAAAGAAAAAATGGAGTTAATTGTGTTTACAGTTGCTGTTCTGGAATTGGTACTAGCTGGACAATATAAAATAGGTAAGCACATTTTTCAAATAAATATTTATGTACATAGATTCTTATATAAGTATTTTGTTGTGGCTGCTGAATTCATGGAGTCAATAAGAGATTTTGAGAGCTTGTCTTACTACGTTTGGCTTTAGTCCTTATTGTACGTTTTAAAATATAACAAAAGCGGATTGTTTCCTCCAAATAAGGTACGAAATAAAGAAAAAAAAAAAAAACTATAAAAAGAGCATTTACCTTTACAATAATTACTACATATATAAGATGCTATGGTTTATTTTAAGGGTAAGTGTACTGACAGAAATATAAAAAAAAAAACAGTTGAAATAATGAAATAGGAACACAAAATAATATAGCATATGTCTGCCCTGCAAAAGAGATAGATCATGGATTTTATGATGAGGTACGACTAAATGTGGCGAGCGTTCAGACGAGTCAACGATAATTGTTGTCTTTTTTGGCGCTAATTTTTAAGTTTCAACAGCCTCTTGTAAATGCACTTAATATGAGCAGTGTATATACATTTGTTGTAGTTGACTTTTTATTACAATTGGATATTAAGTTGATTTTAAACCTCACTAGATAAAACACACCGGTAGATACTTATTCGCATATACCCTCCCGGAGAACCTAAGATCAACCCCAGTTGATAAGTCTTATGTTTTCTATGTTGTGTTTTGTGTATTGTCGTTTCTCTTTTCGTCGTTTTGTTATTTAAGGAATGACTAATATTTTTTCTGTCTATGAAGAAATAACATAAAAAATTTGGTGCACACTGAATAACGCGCGTAGCGAGTTATTTAACAGTGTGCACCACATTTTTTATGTTATTTCGAATAGACAGAAAAATATTAGTCATTTCTTATAATTTAATTCTAAATTCCATTTTAAACCGTAGAAAACCATGAAAAAACGCTGATGACGTCGCGGTCACATGACTAAATGATGTCTATGGGCTCATAACAAAATAACGTCAGCCAATCAGAAGATGCGTTACATCCAAAATTAAATTATTTACCATGGCATTGTCAGTTTGTTTTCGACTTATAACTTTGAATTTCTTTTTTTGTATCCTTTGCCTTTCTTTACACAATTAATTGTGAATTATTAGATTGTAAAGAATTAAATTTGTGTCTTATTAACCTGAATCGGTCGATTACAGTATAGATATGTTTTAAAATACAGAATTATTGAAAAAAAAACCACATCGATTAATATAATTCTTCCATTGTCAAATGTATACATTTTATGAAAGTGGGTGTGATAATTACGGCATTTCATTGATTTCGGCAACACATTGTTATAACTTCTATCAGAGAAATGATTGTTGAATGAATGACTATTTAGTAACTTATGGAAACAGTCAATGCTTGCTTTAACTTTATTGTATCAAATTTTAATTCTAAATTGTGTATCTAAAAGTAAAATCACAAAAATACCGAACTCAGGGGAATATTAAAAACGGAAAATCCCTTATCAAGTGGCAAAATCAAAAGCTCAAATAAACCAAACGAATGGATAACAACTGTCAAATTTTTTACCTAGTACAGGCATTTAGAAAATGACTATGACTATTTGCTGTTGTATTCATGTTTGTACCTTTAATTTGTTGTTGGTTGACCCTTATACAATAACAATGACTAATACGCTATACATTTATTGCTTTTGGGATACCATACAGTATATTATGCTAATAGTGTTCAAAAAAGGAAAACATGCTACACAGAGGCACAAGTGATCAGTATACTGGAGTTTCTTAAAGACAATATACTATTAGGTAGACTTTTTTTTATAACAAATTGTGGGTTTCCTGTGGGAACGAACTATGCCCCCTGTTCTGATTTTTTTTATATGAGTTGGAGTTCCTTCAAACAACGTATCCAATAATTTAATTCCACATTCAGATTTAATGATGTTGTTTTCAACATTAACAATCACAACTTTTCAGTTGGGTTCCATTCATATATCCTCCAAAACTAGAAACACCCCCCATAAAACACGGCCAATTTCTAATCCTATACTTCGAATTTGACATAAACGGTCATCACAGTACCAGAATCTGTGACAAACGAGTCGTATTACACAAACTTCAACTGCATATTAGGTATACATTTCCCAACTCATTCAATATTTGCAGCTGCTTTCTCAAATATTCGTTCTTTATCTATAGATTGTCTATATACTATTTTATTTATTTGTTGACATAGTTGTTTGATTTTTTAGCGATTAAGGTTACAACACACTGTTAACTGCTGTACCCAAATTTTTTACGTTTTTACCTATTATGTATGATACTTTTTCTCATACATTATTGTTAATATAGTGGAATGATTTTCAACTGTCATACAAGTGAAAGGTTTAGATTGCCATTTAATAAGTTAAATCCACTATTTGTTGTACCGAGTCAGGAATATGACAGTAGTTTCCATTCGTTTGATGTGTTAAAGCTTTTGATTTTGACTTTTGAGAAGAGACTTTCAGTTTTGAATTTTCCCTGGAGTTCGGTATTTTTGTTATTTTACTTTTTATTATGTTGCTCCCTGTCTATTCTATGATGGTCAATATACTATATATATAAAAGAAGATGTGGTATGATTGCCAATGAGACAACTGTCCACAAGAGACCAAAATGACACAGAAATTAACAACTATAGGTCACCATACGGCCTTCAACAATGAGCAAAGTCCATACCGCATAATCAGCTATAAAAGGCCCCGATATGACAATGTAAAACAATTGAAACGAGAAAACTAACGGCCTTATTTATATAAAAAAATGAACAAAAAACAAATATGTAATACATAAACAAACGACAATCACTGAATAACAGGCATCTGACTTAGGACAGGCACATGCGTAAATAATGTGGCGGGGGTTAAACATGTTAGCTTATATTATATTGGTATAACATTATGTTTACTTCTACAATGAAATATTCCATTTAATAAATTATTCCATTTATTCAAATTGGCGGCTAAAATTATCAAATCAAGTTGAATTTCCAATTTCAAAAGTCAAAATATTGTGCAAAAAATAATGTTCAAATAACATTTCTCAATGCTGTCGTTAATCATATAATCTTCAACAAGACGGCATATGATACAATACAATACAATACAATACGATAAAATACTATATTTTTATTGTCAACGAAGGACGCCTTACGAGGGCAGTATAATTACATATAATTGATAACAATGAATATTATTAATTCTAAATGATTAATAATAACAAAATAGAAAATAATAAAAAAAAAAAAAACACACACATAAGAAAAAGCAAAAACTCAGATATGTATAATGTAGAAGAGATTGGCAACTGTATGATCTTTTTTAACCTATTATTATATATTTAGTTCATGTTACCGCAATTTTGAATATTTGATATTATGGATACTGACATCTGTATTCCCATAAAACCAATGCATTACATCGATACAGAGATAACAAATATAAACAGTAAAAATTTACAATTTATACAAAACAACTCGAGACATTTATCTCATACATTGTATTTCACCTCCCGTTTCACATCATTTTGGAACATATCTTCTGTTTCTGAACTCCTCAGTTGTTATCCGCTTACCACAAACTTTAGCAGACGACAATGCCGTCCAATTCAAGCCGTACTCCACATACAAATAGGAGAAAAAAAAAAACCATGAAGATATTTAAAGCAGACATTGTATACTAAATACTAAGATTGAATGATTGTTGGTGGCTTTACATTCGTTGAAAAATATTTCATGCATGTTCATGACGAGAACAGATTAACAAAGAATACAATAGATAGGTCTTGTAATAGTGTGAACATATATTTGTTCCGCATAATACTTGTTCCTCCTGGAACAAAACTATGGATAATAAAATTTCTTGGGATCAAACATTACATAATATTATTTCCACCTTCATAAGATATTTTCCTGGAACTAAAATGTCATATGGTTTCATAATATTTGTTCCTTTAAAGAAAAAGTGTCATTTGATTTTTTACACCTGCTTACCTCTTAATTAATGTTCACGTCACATGACATTTACCTGTACATATTTTTAATATTTTATTACTACATGCTGCACTGTGATCATATAATAAATATTTCTGGAACTATAATTATTTAATAACCATGATAACTATTCTGCAACATTTGTAATATAGCCATTATTCCAATATGCCTGGAACTTTTATAATATAACAAATATTCCTAGAACTTTTATAATATAACAAATATTCCTGGAACTTTTTATAATATAACAAATTTTCCTGGAACTTTTATAATATAACAAATATTCCTGGAACTTTTATTATATAAAACATGGTCCATGATATTTATTCCAAAGAACTTTTAGCATATAACAAAAGTTCCATTGGGAACTTTCCTTATGTAATATTTTATCCTTTTTGAAGGAAATTTTCACTGGAGAATGAGAATAAATAAGACAGGGACAAATAATTTGTATGGCAACAGTCCATTTCGGACCCCTCTAACGGTTGAGGTAAAAGTACGTGCTGAGAGTGTGAGTATGGCACTGTCTACACGATGACTTTGATTTAACGTCCATATTTTGACCGGACGTAGATGAGTACTTGTATATCCCACACAACCAAACAGACGCCCAACTTTAGCAAGTGATTTGCCGGCGTTTGGAAGAAGACATATAGTGACCATTTTCTATTCAAAACCTTTCGGGTTTGCTCAATTAGAGGATACTTTGAATAAACGAAATTTTAGATCAAAATATTGAAGATGCAATAGCTAGGCTAACTACAGAAGAGTTCATACACATTAAGGAAAACGAAATCCGATGTCAACTAATTTCAGTACGATTGAAGTCTCAAGCAAAACACTAGGACATTTGCTATTATATCAACCCTATAAACACTGCACCTATATTCGTTAAGTTTTCACTGTGAAATTTCCTCAATTTAGTAATTGCATGTAGATTTCATTAAAATTATTATTATTTACTTTACGTTTTAATAACAAATTTTAACTAATATCACCCGTCTGACATCGATTATCTCAGTGCAATAACCATAATATGCACCTTCCACTGCACCAGTGTACATTAACAAGGATCGATGCAATTATGTATCAACAAGTCTAAAATCATTGAACAGTTTTATCATTTAACTGTATAGCAAATTGATCTTTCAAAAATGAGGTGATCTAGGTTCACAATTGATTTCATTTTTATTTTAAAGAAAACAAATTATTTGGATGCCGATGAATATTGTTGTGAATGAAAAATAATTGATTAAATATGTTTTGTAAAATGATTGTGTAAACAAACCATTAAAACTATTTCACAGGAAACATCAAATTGGATTACAACATTTTTATATTATTAAAGTAATTGATGTAAATCAAATTTACAATCAAAAGTTAAATGTATCAACATGTTTGCGTTGATAGTCGTGCTTTTATAATTTGTAGCTTTGTGCCTGTCATTGTGTTTGCGTTGATAGTCGTGCTTTTATAATTTGTAGCTTTGTGCCTGTCATTGTTTTTTTGTCCTTAGCCTTACTGACCTAACTAACTCCCTCAGGCAAAGTTGGCTTTAGACGAATTTGGCTATTTATTTTAGGTATTTTGACATATAGCTCTTCAACGGTTTCGGTACTTATACATCTTCGGATTTCAAATGTTTGGCTTTGAGCGTTCCTGATGAAAATCCAGAATAGCGGTTTGGACGCAAGAAATTATTAAACGTGTTGTTTTCAATATTTTACATCACTGGGTCGATACCTCTGCTGGTGGACTATCAGTCCCCGAGGGTATCATCAGCTCAGTAGTCAGTACATCGGTACTGAAATGATTTATCAAACTTTACTAAAATTGTCCGTTTATAAATTTTAAAATTATTATGAAACTAAGGTTTTAACTCCCTCAGGCAAAGTTGGCTTTAGACGAGTATGGCTATTTATTTTAGGTATTTTTGACATATAGCTCTTCAAGGAATTCGGTACGTATACATCCTCGGATTTCAAATGTTTGGCTTTGAGCGTTCCTGATGAAGGTAAATCCAGAAAAGCGCTTCGCACGCAAAAAAATATTAAATGTATTGTTTTAAATATAAAATTTTAATCCTGGTATCTATGATGAGTTTATTTTCAATATTTAAGATACCTTATTATACCATTATGCTAATTCTTCAGTCCGATTCAGGCATTTTATAATTTGACTATTTTCTTGTATCTATGCATAAAAGAATAAAATGCCCACAACAATGAAAACTTGAATTATAAAACAGACCAGTTTCTTCCATTATTAAACAACATTCAGTTTTTAAAAGTTACCTTTTTATAGTTATTACAATTACCGAAGTTAACAATTATTTTCTATTTTATAAGACAGCATTAACTATTGAACATTTGTCCTGATTGTGTACAAAGATTACGTAGTGTTGCACCTTGTCTTACTACTAGCGCTACCACCACATTTTGTGAAACCCTGACCAACCCACAATGAAATTTTAATGACAGCTTTTTTAAAGGATATTTCATTGTTAAAGTTAAGGATAAAACGGCAATAAAGTTACAGCTCCAAATGATTTCTGGTGTCAAGACCTCATGATATTCAGCCTTTAATTCCAAGTTGTTAACCGTTCTCTTCTTTACCATTTTAAACAACCAGGTTGAGCCAAAAAAAATAAAAAAATATGTACGTCCTAATTCACACCTTCAAAACAATTTGTATTTTTCGGTGAAACGAAAGGAAGGCTAAACAAACGTATGTGCGGTCATTGATCAGACATTAACCTCAATGCTAACGACATTCTATACCAGCATTTCAATCAGCCCGATCATTCCATCGTTTCTATGACAGTTCGCATTATCGAAAAGATATACCATAGCTCTAACAATCCTAATCTTTTAACAACTCTCCGTAGACAAAAAGAGGACTACTGGATTAGAAATTTGGAACTGCGACACCTTATGGTTGCATTGACAAAATTGATGGTACAGGTATTCTATCTAGTCCTTCGTGTAACTCGGTGAATGTGATGAATATTTTCAACTCGAATCCCCGACGTAGACGCAGTCATGGTCATCGTCATTATACACCACCTTCTCTGCATGATGTATCTAATAATGACTTGCTGCCATTTATACAAAAGCCGTTAGGTATTCATCACATTCGCACGAAACTTTATTCATACCCCTTTCAAAACTTCATTCTCTGTTCAATTTATGTTTGGAATCCACTGTTACAAACCCTAATTCAAACCAATACAAATTTACAGCTAAAATTTTGATATTGCAAGTCACAGACTTTTCAAGCCAGTCTGCATTGGCAAAGATGAAAAAGAGAAAAGATCTTTCCTTAATCTTTCCTTTGCCAACAAAGGTATCGATGGCGTCAACTTAGGCAATATCCTTCATCATAAATTAGTTCAATCGAAAATACATTGTACCTCCTTATTTCAAAGACCAGTCTGTACCAATCATTTCTTATACCTATACCAAACCTATTGCAACTAAAATTTTCAATTACAAACACGTTTTGACGACTTCAAGTCTGAACCTCCTGATTGCACTTGTGCTAGTTCACAATTCACATATAATCCTGCTGGCCACGTTATTACCGGTGACCTCAACATTGTTAATAACACTTCTCTACGAAATGTGTTATCGAAAGGTCCGAAATATCGTGAGCCTAAATCCATCAATTGGAAATACAACTTTAAAATTTTGATGGATTCAGTTGAGGATTATGCCAGCCAATGGGCTAAGCGCGAGAAGGAAGACGTAGACACTCTTTCCGAATGGATTAAGGCAGTGAGGTCGTTGATACAAATCAGAATTAAGAAACTGAATGGGTCTATTAATGCCCATGCTACGTCAATCTTTAAAGACCCAAATGTTACAAAACACCTATCCTACCTCCATGACAAATATGTTGTTGTCCCCGCAGATAAAGCCCCAAACAACATCGTTTTTGTTTGTAAAACTCATTACATTAACTGCTTGAAAAACGAATTAGGTATCGACAATTCACTTGGAAACTCAACATATACCCTCACGACACTTACCAAAGAGGAAATCCTTGATAACCATAGGTCTGTTCTGTGTTCCTTTGGAATTTCAACCAAAGATGAAGAACTGGATCTTCCATCACTGTATTGGATACCTAAACTACATAAGTGTCCTTACAAACAACGGTATATTGCTGGGTCTTCCAAGTGCTCCACGAAACCTCTTTTTAAATTATTAACATCTATTTTATCAACAATCAAAGACGGGCTTCAAAGTTATTGTGAAACTACCTATTCTAGAGGGGGCGTGAATCAGATGTGGATACTTAAAAATTCCAAAGATCTTTTAGAGTACATACAATCTAACTCTCTTTCATCTTGTAACAGTATTACAACATTTGACTTTTCTACCCTTTACACTAGTATTCCACATTCCAAACTAAGAGACAAATTGAAAGAGTTGGTATTGCTTTGCTTCATTAAAAAGAATGGCCAACGTAGATACAAGTATCTTATCTTAGGGAGGGATAAATCCTACTTCGTAAAGGATCACTCTGATTCAAGCAAAAAATTCTCTGAAACTGATATTATCAAGATGCTTGATTTCTTGATTGACAACATATTTGTTACGTTAGGAGGCGTGTTTTTCAACAGACTGCCGGCATTCCAATGGGAACAAACTGTGCCCCTCTACTTGCCGACTTGTTTCTTTATTATTATGAGGCTAACTTCATGCAGGAACTTCTTAGGAAGAAAGATAAGAAGTTAGCAATATCCTTCAACTCTACTTTCCGCTATATACTAGTAGATGATGTTCTTTCACTAAGTAATTTAAAATTTGGTGACTATGTGGAACGCATCTATCCCATCGAGCTAGAGATAAAGGATACTACAGATACAGTTAAGTCGGCTTCATATCTTGACTTACATCTAGAAATTGACAATGAGGGTCGGTTGAAAACAAAACTTTACGACAAAAGAGATGATTTCAGCTTTCCAATTGTGAACTTCCAATTTCTAAGTAGCAACATTCCAGCAACAACTGCATACGGGGTATACATCTCCCAATTGATACGATATTCCCGTGCTTGCATTTCCTATCATGATTTTCTTGATAGAGGGTTGCTGCTCACAAGGAAGCTATTAAACCAAGAGTTCCAAATGGTGAAGTTGAAATCATCCCTTCGTAAATTTTACGGACGCCTTCACGAGTTGGTTTACCGTTATGAAATAACCGTTTCACAAATGATATCGGATATGTTTCTTACGTCGTAACTACAATCCCCTTCCCGTACATGAATGTGACCTACCGAATTACACTTTTTACCGGATTTGTTATCACATAAGCAACACGACGGGTGCCACATGTGGAGCAGGATCTGCTTACCCTTCCGGAGCACCTGAGATCACCCCTAGTTTTTTGGTGGGGTTCGTGTTGTTTATTCTTTAGTTTTCTATGTTGTGTCATGTTTGCTGTTGTTCGTTTGTATTTTTCATTTTTAGCCATGGCGTTGTCAGTTTGTTTTAGATTTATGAGTTTGACTGTCCCTTTGGTATCTTTCGTCCCTCTTTCATCATATTTTGATTATACGATGTCATTAAGGTTTTTGCGTCATTGTGATCACAATTCGAATATCTGAAAACTTATACACTGTACGGCTGTCGAAAACTATGTTTGTTTATTTAAATTTTAGGTTCTTGATACGATTATCTTATGTGTATTAGTCGTAATTATCTAACGCTTTGTAAATCAAGTGTTCTAAAACAATTATCGGAGACGGAAAGTCAGAAATACCTGGATTTCGTTCATATATATCGTCAATTAAATTTTTAGGTTTATTGGCGTCGGCAACGGAGGTAAGGTCGGGAAAACTTTATATATTTTGGCCTTCACAATATATTTCAATTTTTACAATTAGATTATCTCATCCAGATAACCAGCATATCTGCATTTCAATTTTAAACACTTCATTGTTATTGGGGAGGTCGATGTTTGTAATGGACAACTTTTCAAACTGCCCACATGTATTTCAGTTCTTTGATGATATACTAGTACATTAAATTTACGTCCTGTATTCGATTGAAGGATATGATGAGAACTGAAAATAAAAATCTATCCAATAGATGATAGGCGAATTATGTTGCTTGCTTTGATGTACGTGCTCGCGATATAACTAAATTAGTCAGATGATCTTAGTTATGTATAATATTTTTAAGTTGACATTTTTCGTATATTTCCCTGAACAAATTTGAAGCACCTCTCGTCCTATTTAAATACTTTTAGTTGACGGCTTTTAACATTTTATTAATTCCACCGCGTCCAGGGTCCAATGTGATCTCGTTGTGATGCTGTGATTGCATAACCAAACTTCATATACTCCAGACTGAAATCGTGCAAAAGCACTTTTCGGTTTTAAATGACTGAATATTCTGCTTATAAATAATAAAATAATTTCTATAAAATTCTTGAATCCTCAATTTACTTCCATTTGTATTAGCCATGTTAGCAGCAACTCTTTCACATTAATCTGCCTGAATGTTATTTAAAGATAGCTTCTTTAATTTGTTTAATGCTATGTTTGTGCAATACATTAACTCAAAATCACAGTATTGTTATTTTTTTATAAATTTTAAAAAATCTCAATAATTTTAAAACTCCAACTATTTAATCAAGTATTACCCATCGGTATATACCTTTTAAAAATGTAAAAAGTTATTCTATATTAATCCATTATGGAACATCTTGTTTAATGTCTCAAAAGGCGTGTCTATTACTTAATGCATGGTGATTTCCAAACCATGTCACCAACAGACAACATACTCCAATGCAAGTTTCGTAACAGTTTCAGTGATTTCGCGGTTTCAGTAAAAGTGCATCTACATCTCAATCAAAGATTTTTAAACCCATTTGAAACAAAAGACAAAATAAAAAGAAGACGCTTCAGCTTTGATTACGGACTTTTATTTAATTAAGTCCGGTATTGTTATAATTTTACTTTTTAGGTGTTTTGATACAAGACGATGTGTGGAAAGGCCCTTATAATGTAACGGATGATATTATTATCGATGGATCTGTAGAAGTTAATTTTACTGTTCACATCTCTTCAACAAGAAATGGAATCGAAACTACAACTAAAGGTACAAAAGTAATGTAAAACAATATATTCTGTGTTTGTGGTCCCTCATTATTCTTTTCAATTTTAAAAAATATAGGAAATGTTCTTTATTTTCAGGAAGGTTGTTTTCTTTTCACTGTTATCAAATGGAGGAATACACATTAATTTATGAACAGCTAAGTTATTTAGAGGACTATACAATAGCTATGTTGAGCTAAGCTTATAAAACCAGAATTATCTAAATGGCGGTGATTCTTTTTTCATGTTACAAAGAAAACGGAAACTTAGCCTTTGTGCCAATATAAATAAACCACATTTTTAGTTTGGGCCCTATATCGATCTAATAATCAAATTGTGAAAATAAAATTCAGCATTGAAACTGCGTTTCACTTTAGCAACATCGTAGATGTATTTGTTTAATTTAAAAAGGATTTTGCGGTATGAATAATAATTCAGTGGAAAAGAAATAGGAGTGAACTCTTTTTATTTGAAATAGGTGTATATAACATGTTTTGAATATATCCAACAAAATTTCTATTCGAAACTTTTCAAAATTTATAAACATGTGATACAAACAAACACAAAATCCGTCGTTCTGCCGTAAATTATAAGTAACATACCGCTGGGAAGAAAGTTATCTTTTAAAAGGGTAAATTAACTAATCATAGATAGTAGCTTAACATTTTGTAAGTGCGTTTTGTCTTAGAAAGACTCGTCAGTGATGCTCAGATAAAAAAAAAATTGAAAGACAAAAATAAAATTTCTACACCAGTTGGATATATATAAATATATATTGGTAAATGATGCAAAATCCCCCCCAAAAAGTTATTATCCAATTAGCGAATGAAACAAATGCATTTACACACGTTTGCGTAAAATCAGTTTTTCAGTGATACTTTTTTTATGCCAAATTCTAAAGACAATAACAATCAAAACCAAGGAGTAAACAAAGACTCAAAAAACCAAAGGACATTTACATCAACAGTTATAAATAATAAATAAGAAACAACACGAACTAAAATAAGCAAAATATGAATTCTTTATTTGTATTTATCATTTATATTTGTTTTCAATATAAGCCAATCAATTGCAGTATGTGACCTCCTTGGAGAGGGATACAGTGGATTTCTAACATTGGTAGATGTTCCTACATCATCACTTATTGAATGGCAGTCAAAAAGGCGCCATATCCCTCACCTGATATTTGCTAAAAGCACATGCAAAGCTGACAAGTCAACTTATACATACAAGTTTTTCCCGCCATGTGATATAACAAACGAGGCCATAGCAGACACCATATTGACGCAAAATTGCCTGGAGGTAGTCATACTTCACGACCATACACTTAGTATGTATGTACAGTTATTTCATGATCTGCAGGTGTAATACCACCAAATCATAGAACGTCATATCCGGTTGCATACGAAAATAGGTCGAACAAAATATTCCCTTAAGTTTGACAGTATGTAATTTGTCTGAAATTTCTTTGTAGTAAAAACATGTCTTGGTCATAAACATATATCTTGTTCATAAACATTTATCTTGGATATTTCAAAGAATAATTATTTTCTTTTTGGGGGTTTACATAGAATATTTTTTTGAGGTTACATGGTTACTAAAGCTTGTACACAGATAGAAAAGAGGTGAAACTTTTATTGTTAATCTTCCATTGATGGTTATTTTCTTGTATGCAATGAACTATTATGTGAAATTTTGTCTATAGTACTGGACAGGATAAAAGTTTACCCATGCCAAGTATTTCTTTATTTGTAACAAAGATTAATTGTGCAAAATGTTTTGAAAAGTGAAAATCAATGGGGTATTACGTCTGCAGAAAACAAGTTTATTTTAAATTGTGATTATTTCTAATGTAAAAAGCTATGATATGTTCTAGACATTAAGATTCATAGCTCGTTGCACTGCAGACTTAAACACTATGAGCATTTGCTTGTCGTGTTGGTTGATATAAAACATTGGTCATTAGATTCAGAGAAAATAACAAATCAAATATAACTACTGAATAATATTTTATGCCTTTGAAGATAAATAAAGTTTACAGATTTCGAACTAAAAACAAATGATTTAACATTTTCATTAATGTGTATGTCATATTGACTAATAGTTATGAGTTTGATTAATTAAAAAAAATATGTCGCAATACTAAGTATTATTCACATTTTTATACATTAAGACCTACGCTCGAATCAATATAAAAGGACCTTGTATCCATACTGCGTGTATTAATTGTTACCAAATTTACATTGAGGAAAAATAGAGGAAACATTTCAAGGTAAATTGATAACATAAATTTCCATTGAGAAAATTTAGAGAACAATATTCTCTCTCGTGGAAATAAGCTGTCTTGAATTTTTCTTAAATGAAAAATGCTTGTCAAATATTTCCTCAAGGGAAATTAAGTTGGAGTGGTCAATTAAAATTTGATGCAGCAATTTCCCGAAGAGAAATCTTTTTCTTTCAAGGAAAAAAAAAACATCCGGTGAAAAGTCTTTTCCATTAGAGTAGATGATTTCCCTTGAAGAAAATTGTAAAAAGGGGCATAACTTTGCAACAGTGGCACTAGCGTTTTAAGACAAATATCAAGGAACGAATACAAACCAAGTAATATCCCAGAAACTTGGCATATAAAAATTATAGTAGTTAATTGTGGATATAATCTATTGTATTTCAATTTATCGACAACAAAAGCTTGTTGCCAGTTTATCCTTTTTTTATTTAGGAAAAATATACAACAAATATGCAAAAAGAAAGAAATACCGTATACAATATGATCTTAGTATTACTGGCCAATAATGTGCCTCTGATAAGTCCCTTATGTTTGTTGTTTTTAAGGTTCGTTCTGCCTACAAAATCTAGTTGCCCGTTTTTCCACTATACCAGTATCATCTAGAATTATTAATATTAAACATGGAATCCGACTACATCTTGCCAGAAAATACAGTCTAAAACACTTTGTGATTTTTGCAAGTTTAAACGCAGTTAACGAAGTTTTGGCCGAGGTAAGTTAAAAGATAGGATGAATATAATTAGAAATTGGCAAGCATACATTATAAAAGACAACTGTGACCGAAATTAAATATATGTGGTCGATGCCACTGCTTGTGGACGTTTAGTCCCCGCCGCTATCCGCAGCCAAGTAGTGAGCACTTTGGTGTTGACATGGATATCAATTATATGGTCATTTTTATCAATTTACTGTTTTCAACAGCCGTTTTTTGGCTTTCTAACTATTTTGATCTGAGCGCCACAAATGGGTCTTATGCAGACGAAACACGCGTCCGGCGTATCAAATTATAATCATGATACCTTTGATAACTATTTTTCCGAAAGCTTCAAACGTAAAGTTTCACAAGAGCTAAAGTGTTTATTTTTCAAGCTTCGAAACATTTATTGTAGTTGTATGAATAGTAGTTTAGATCACTCTTAATTGTTTCAAATTTATGCCGGGTTAACATTCAATGTTATGAAAATGAAAAAAGCAAATGTCGAAAACAGCAATCGAATGCAAAAAATAAAGATACGATGAAACAAATATTTTGTGTTTATACCAACAGTTTGAACAAATCGGACAAATTCAACCTCACGATGGCCTATTATAATAACAAACTATATAGAACGATAAAAAGGTATTAACGACTACTACTGACAGAGTTTTCCGGATTGGCATATACACGTCCTAATTCAATCTTATACGTTAATTCACATTCGCTTTATCATTGCAATATTGTCTTTTTATGTTTCCCCTTCATATTATATCATTTGTTTATATTTTCAAAAGGCAAACAGATTAAGTATGCTGACCACAGAATACACATGGATTATATTCGCGGAAGGATTGAAACTACCCACATACTCCAATGCTAATATTTCTAGCGGAAGGATTTCATATCTTAGAATGTATTATCCTGATATGATTGGTGATAACGGAACATGTAATAATGTATGGCCACAGAACAGTCTACATTCGGTATATAATATTAACACATACATATCTAGCTTTATCATATACTTGTACATGTTGTATATAAAATAATGTTATAATTTTAAAAACTTGATAAAACTAATTTATTTATTAAATCTCAAGAATTGTCCTACTCGTGTGATATGACTTTCGTTATCAACTGCTTCCAGTATATAGATCAACTGCTTCTGGTTTATATCAACTGCTTTCGATTAATTTCGCATGCATTTGTTTAAGCATTTCTACAAACTTCGGAAAATAAACTTCACTGGTACATTTTAGTTAAATTCATAAGTAAGTAAAATTAAACAACGAATATTAACATCAGTAAAATACATTATCATCAAATGAAAAACAAATTATACATTAAATGAACTTTATAAATAAGTTTAAACAAAAATGTATGTATGGCTTCTGTCGAAGTATATGATAAAAAGAACAAACCATACCATTTTTCATATCAGAATCCTTATCGGTTCATGACCTGTTGGCTCTAGTGCTGATATCATATCGTAGGGCTGATAAGGGGTCTGATACGAAAAATGCCATGTTATAATCTATATTAATCACATAGATATTGTATACACGGTGATTTTATATTGATTTTTTTTCGTCGCTGTGTTGTTAACGTTTCCTTGATTTAGAAGCTTCACTGAAAGTGGGAATAATATTTCATGGAAATCATAAAAGGAAATGCAAGGTCTTGGATAGTGTATCAACAGGGCGATATAGAATCCATATGCAGGGAATGATGGTATGATGCTACATTTTGTACATAGAAATAAGGAGTTTACCATTGGGAAGATGAAGTTATATCTTTTGTCGAATATAGTGATAACAAACTTCAGTGATTTAAAAGGTGGACAAACATAAAATTTAAGACAGGGCTTATTGAGCTTATCAACGACAATGATTCTTGTGATTAGTATTGCTACTTTCATAAATGAATATTCTTCTCTCTCAACAGAAAATTCAAAACGTGATATAGAAATGCATTACAATTATATACATTTTATTAAATTTATAAACCTGAAAATAATTGTTCTTGCCTGAACCACCATGAACCTTGTGGTTTTAATTTGGTATTTTTTTAGCAATGCAGGTAGATCTATGCACTTGTTAATATTACTGTGTTAAAGTGTTTCCTCGATATGAGGCGGGACATACCAAGGGAACATTCAAAATTCATTAATCGAAGAAAGACGCCATGACAAAATAAAACCAACTGATCGATAAGCAAGTTTACATAATACTACATAAAAAAGTGAGTAACACAAACCTAAACCCAAGTCTAAACCTGGTGTGAACTCAAATGTTCTGAGAGGGTAAGTAGTCCCTGTCCTGAACTTATGTAGCTTAGTATATTTTTTTATATCTATGTTCTGCTATATAATGAAAATATATTGAATAATTCAACTGTTTTTATATAAACAGGGGCATGCATTTACGAAACACACATAGTTGAAGCATTATAAATATTTCATCGTCCTGAACATGCATACACTATTAGCCACTGTACGTTAAGCAATCAACAATCAATCAATCAATACATATTTCAGGCTCATCAGAGTTACATCAGTGATGGGAAGAATGTATTTGTAGAGGCGTTAAAAAACTTGGAAACATCAACACCAAGCGTAGCGTTTGACACATTTAACTGCAGACAAAATTCCTCTGTTCTCAAATATGGCGATTCATTGGCTGGTGAATTAAACAAGGTTAGTGATATTAAAGATAGATAATATTTTTTTATAAAAACTTTACACCGTCATTGTATTTAAGAAAGCGCATAAACCTCTTCGTTCGTTACTTTATTCTATACACGATGTAACTTGTTTGAAGAATTTTCAGTGATTACGTTTTGCACATATATCACTACAGCACGTGATAATTGTCCAGATGACAAAACTACGTTGATTTGTGATATCACGCAGGAAATTAAATATAATTGAACTGGTGCAGGCGTCCTGTTATTTTAATTTTAATTTTTCTTTATGTTTTCAAAAACAGATGTATTGGTGAATACAATATCCACAGAGATTTGCCAGCATGGATTCGTTTTATTGTTAAACAAAACAGTGTTAAGATGTTACAGTATACTATTTGCTTTCCAAAATAATAAGAAATATTCTACATTGACTTATTTCTTATATTCAATAGTATAAAAGTAAATTATGTATCATTTAAATCGACCATAAAAATCTAAACCGAACGAAAACAAAGCAACAGTAAATTCTAATGTTAGAAGACTTATTTCTTGTGCATGCACTGTCAGTGTTATATGGTGTCGTGTGTACAAGATATAAAAAATAATTGAAGCCATTATAAATAAATTTACTGCTATGTAATCAGTTGAAAGATCATGTGATGATACAGAATAGTCATGTTCAAAGTGCACTTAGGTCTTATCACACGGATTAAAATTGAAAAACAAGCAGTTAAGCACAATAGTTTTTAATTATACATAGAATATCAATTTAAACAAGCAGAATGAATGATTCTAATTGTTTGAAGGGTGGAAAGATAGAGATATATGTTCCTTTGTTTTTAAATAAAGCACTTGCAAGGCTTTATTGTCAATATCAATGTTGTGATCCTATCACTGTGTGGCATGTTCGTTAGCAAAAGGTTACGATCCAGAGTGTACTGGATCACAACCCTTGAATAACAAAGATGCATATGACTGTGCTGAAGATAATGATCAACTACTTTATATCTTCTTTTTATTAAAACTCTTTTTTCATAGTTTGTGTTTATGTCGAACACCATTGTCCCAGATTAGGTAAGGGTTGTCTCATTCTGTATGTGCCTGTCCAAAGTCATGAGCATGTAATTCTATGGTTGTCGTTTCTTGCTGTTTATCATATAATTATGTTCTTCGTTCATTATTTTGTATATAAATCAGTCCGTTAGTTTTCTCATTTGAATTGTTAAGGTTTGTCATTTCGTATACCTTTAATAGCTGGCTATGCGTTATGGGATTACTCATTATTGTATGCTGTGCGACTACCTATATTTGTTTACTTCTGTATCATTTGGTCTATTACTGAGAGTTATCTCATTGGCGATCAAACCACATTTTCTTATTTTTATATTAATTACTAGATATAAAGCGTCCGAAAGTAGAGATGCAAAAACCAGGGGGAATGATACCCGAGCTTATATAAAAAAAATATGTAATATTATTGCCAATGAGACAAATTATCACAAGAGACCAAATGACACAGAAATTAACAACTATAGGTCACCATAAGGCCTTCAACAATGAGCAAAGTCCATACTTCATAGTCAGTTATAAAGAGCTCCGAAATGACAAATGTAAAACAATTCAAACGAGAAAACTAACGGCCTAATTTATGTACAAAAAATGAACGAAAAACAGATATGTAACACATCAACAAACGACAACCATTGATTTCTAGGCTCCTTACTTCACAATTAAGTCATATCCATTCTCTAAAGAGGTTTGAATAAAAGAAGAAAATAAAAAAATGTTTCCGTACGTTGTGGTAATTCTTACCATAACAAGTACCATTTCATTTATTCTTTTAACAACTTTTGATAAATCTAACAACACAAATTTTATCACTCAATAAATCCATGATAATTGAAATATTAACATGATACAGGTTATGTTCCTCTCATATATTTTATTATGGTATGATACTAAAGCCTAAACGAGAGGGAGTTGAATTGATTTTACTATGATGAAAACATAATCTTTCAAAGATTTAATTGATTTCTGGAGCCAGCATGTCAAAAACTGCCAGTAGTCCTTTGTTAATTTATGTATAATTGTAATTTTTCTTAAATTCTTTTGTTACTTTTACTGACATCAGACTTCTTTTAAGCTGAGCTTTAAACGTTTTATGTTGTTACTTGTGTACTAGTATTTGTCTGTTTGTCCTTTCCTTTTTCAGCTATGGAGTTAAATTATTTTCGATCTATGAGTTTGACTGCCCCTATGGTATCTTTGGCCCCTCCTTTACTGTGCGTATTGCCGTGTGTTTATATTTTTGCTAGATGTATAAGGGAGGGTACTAGTATATTTTAAGAGAACTAGTACACATTTTAGTTTTGGGGCAAGCTAAAGCCCGTTTTCTTGTGCGGCTTTTCTCGTTGTGTTTAAGAACAATTGGTTGCCTTCGCTTATTCTCTTTTCTTGATCGAGTTGTTGTCTCTTTGACACATTCCCCATTTCAATCCTCAATTTGATATCTATCAAACAGTCAATCATCAGCATTTAGAAAAGACTATTTCTGATTCCATATATCTTCATATTTTTGCCAAGCTGATACAAGTCTCTGAAAGGCGTGAATTATAGGCTTTACTGCAGATATTCAGATATGGTAATAATAAAGACTGATGAAGCGAGTCAAATATTAAAACAGGTATAACATTTGCACAAAACTATATCGACATCTGATTACATAATTAATGAACTGCATTGCCCATATTTCTTTTACCAGGTATCAATTACTGGACATACAGGAGGCCTTTCATGGGGTACTGATACATACCCAAAGACAGCAACATATCAAATATGTAGTCCAGTGATAAACACAAACACATACGAATATATGGGAACTTGGAACAATGACAACAGACTTGATCTAGTCAACAATGTGCTATTTGGGAACGATTTTACAGATTTTGGAAATAAAACGTTGACTATCGCTACAAAACCGGTAAGCTCTTTTATATGTACATAACAGTAAGTCTACACTAATCAATTATCAATTTTTTTTTATTACAAGTTAGGTTAAGGAGTAAATAAAAAACAAGGACAGATTATTTGACTTAAGATGGAAAAATAAATCTTTATACAAACAGCACACCAGAAAACACTTCATAAAACTTACTGAAAACTATCCGCCAAAAAAATTGGAATTTATCAGGTCCTTTGGAGGGTTAGCAGTTCAAGTACAACCTGAACTACTATAAACATTTGAGAAAATGGTAAATTAAGGCACCAGTAGTATACCGCTGTTCAAAAGTCATAAATCGATTGAGAGAACAATAAATCCGGGTTTCAACTTAAACCGAGAGAATCACATCAACTATAGTTGGAAATAACGGAAGAACAGAAACACTGAAGATCAACAAAACAAGCGCATGTGCACTATGCATATCAACGAACTATAAGTTAGCAAATACCATATTCCTTAAAGTTTATTCTTAGGAAAAAAAATGAGATGTGTGTTTCCTATTACACCTTTGAAAAAAATAGGGTAAGTAGGTAGGGATTTTTTTTTTTACCTTTTTTTTACATTAGGTCTATGGGAGGGACATTCTGACTTTAACAGTGCTTATTGAAAAATGACCAAAAAAACTTCAGGGTATTCTGTTTTTGAGCTTAAAAATAGGGTGGGTACCGTAATAGGAAACACACATCTTTTTTTATTTGGCCTTATACATTACTCTTCTACATTTTTATAATTCTTATAACAAACTTGTTTTATCTAACACTGTTCATATTGCAGATAAAACCATTTGTAATATTCACTGACAACAATGGTACAATTGAGTATTCTGGGTTTTGTATTGATATACTCAATGAACTGGCGAGACATTTTAAATTCAAGTAGGTATAATAATGACACTGACACACTTCGAACTGTTAACTTAATATTTACTTTATAATAGAACCTTTTTAGAAAGTAATAGATGCTAAATAATTTTTTTTTCATTTTTTAGTTATTGAAAACAACACTGTACAAATTTATTCGTTCGAATTGCTTTTCTGGATTGATAGTAATTAGGAAGACTATAATTAAAAACAAAAGTAGGAAATCGAATCAAATGAATATTCATAGATCTGTTTAAAAAAAAATTAGCCATTTGAAATATATCTAACAATCTGACTTATAATAGTTATCAAAGGTACCAGGATTATAATATAATTCGCCAGACGGACGTTTCGTCTACATAAGACTCATAATAGTGACGCTCAGATCAAACTATATAGTGGTAAAGCCAAATAAGTACAAAGTTGAAGAGCATTGAGGACCCAAAATTCCAAAAGGTTGTGCCAAATACAGCTAAGGTAATCTACGCCTGGGATGAGAAAATCCTTAGTTTATCGAAACATTAAAAGTTTTGTAAACAGGAATTTATAAAAATAACCATATAATTGATATGCATGTCAACCCCGAAGTGCTGACTACTAGGCTGGTGATACCATCGGGGACGAAATGTCCAACAGCAGTGGCATCGACCCAGTGGTGTAATAAAGTACCAGGATTACAATTGAGACTTTTTAAGTGCATTCAATAATAATGAATGACAGCTTACCTTTAAGGAGTTTTTATTCTTTACAGTTACAAAATTGTAGGGCCCCCAGATGGTATGTACGGGGGGCTAAACAGTGATGGTACTTGGAATGGAATGGTCGGCATGGTGATGCGTGGGGTAGGAATATATCGTATATTTAAAACGAAAAGAAATTGCCATTTATTAAACAAAATGTGGTGTGATTGTTCAAAGTGCGACTATCCAAAAAAGATCAGAGTAGCAATATATCGTATATTTAAAACGAAAAGAAATTGCCATTTATAAAACAAAATGTGGTGTGATTGTTCAAAGTACAACTATCCACAAAAGATAAAATTTTCACTATGGACATATATGTATATCTGTTCATATCAATAACAACAGTAACATTATTGCGACAGATATAATAAGATCTATCTTAACGATTAGTGATATCGTGTTGTCTGTAGTTCTGATTTCCGTTGCAATACAATGAATTTTGCAATGATGAACAAAATATTATGCTTTCTGTCACTTGCTGTATCTATAGTGCCGAGAAGAGAGGAAAAGGATACCAAAATGGACATTAAAAGAGGGACGAAAGATACCAGACGGACAGTCATACTCATAGATTGAAAATAAACTGACAACGCCATAGCTAAAATCAAAAGACAAACAGACAAATAATGGAACAGAAGACACAACATAGAAAACTAAAGACTACGCAACACGAACCCCACCAAAAACTTGGGTGATCTCATGTGCTCCGGGAGGGTAAGAAGATCCTGCTCCATCTGTGGCACCCCTCGTGTTGCTTATGTTATTACAAATCCGGTAAATAGTTTAATTCGGTAGGTGACATTCGTAAAAAAGGGAAGGATATTTTAGTTTTGACACGAGGAACATATCTGATATCATGTTTAAAAAAAACCCGGTTATTCCATAACGGTCAACCAACTCGTGATGGCGTCCATAAAATTAACGAAGAGATGATTTCAACTTCACCATTCGGAACTCTTGGTTTAATAGCTTCCTTGTGAGCAGCAATCCTCTATCAGGGAAATCATGATAGGAAATACAAGCCCGGGAATATCGTATCAAATGGGAGATATAATCTCCGTATGCAGGCGCTGCTGGAATGTTGCTACATAGTAATGGCAAGTTCACAATTTGGACGCTGAAGTCATCTCTTTTAAAACTTTGAAAATCCTGAAAAACAAAAAGCAAACAACAGTATACAAAAACACAACATAAAGTCTGAGAAACACTTACCCCATAAATAATGTGTAGAATGTCTTAATAAATAAATAGTTATTACAACAATAAGTAATACATTTTTTTAAAAAATGTTTTCAGGATGTTGATTTTGCAATTGGACCATTTACAATAACATCTATCAGAGAAACTGTCATTGATTTTACTGTACCATATATAGAAGATGGTGTTGGTATCTTGACCAAACGGCCTGATGGAGAACCAAACAAAATATTCAAAATGTTTAAACCATTCTCATTGATTGTATGGTGCTGTATAGGTGTGGCTATTGTGGTGGTCGGAATACTGTTGTGTGTTGTTGGTAATATCAATCCAAATGTAGAGAAAACATGCACAGATGAACCACAGTTAGTAGTGGAGCAGAAAAGTCTGAGACAGACAACTTGGCTAATTTATGGTTCATTCTTTGAGCAAGGTAAATTATTTCTCGCTGTTGCTGATGAACAGTTTCTGCAAATATAAAGCCCAAATTGTGTCTTGCATCTGTTTTCGTTACTTTTATTTGATAAGTTCTTTGTATCATCATGTTTTTCTTTTATTTTATCAAGTTATATACTTACTGGTGGTGAAATGACTCGGGCATACACATGATACAGTCGCATGCAATAAAAGGAATAAAAGTATCTTAAATAAAACAACATTAAAAAAGCTTTGCTAATTTTGTTTCAAAATCATTATTAGCATATTCTTTATAATTTGATAGCTTTATAGAGATATATAATGTATAATAACATTCACTGCTTTATAGATCTATCATATTTCCAGTTAAGGGTAATAATAAAACCATATGTACCATTTTTCAAGTCAAGGTATGTTCTTATGTGAATAAAAATAATTAGTCTTAGGGTTAGGTTCTTTATTATATACTTTTTGGTACTAATAAGATCACACATCACTTTACATTGATTGAGTATTGACATTATTGTTTAATTGAATAATTGAATATCTTAATTTCCTAGTAATATATAATGTCTTTTTTTTTATTAATTAAAGTTCGTTTTTTAAAACCACACCCTTATTTTTTCAATATAAGGTGTAGATCCAAGGCCAACCACTTTTTCCGGAAGGTCAATGCTCGGATTTTGGTGGGTGTTTACCATCTTGATGACGTCGACATACACTGCAAATCTAGCCGCTAACTTGACAGTCAGTATTGCTGAACAACCAATAAATAGCCTAGAGGAACTGGTTGGACAGACGGAAATTGAACCATTGGTGAAATCGGGTACCAATCTTCACACTTTGTTTATGGTAATGACCAATTCTTGTTGCTAATTTAGAAAACGTTGGGAGTATCAAGTTTATAATTTCCTTTTTAAAAAATAATTTTGATAATAACACGCGATTTGTTTTTTGATAAAGAAAGCAATTAACACACATTGACGAAAAAGACAACTTCGGTAAAATTATTCTAATATGATAATTTCTTCTCCAAAATGTATCCGCAATTGCTACAGAAAGGATATTATTTTCAGTAGAAATAAATATAAAGTGTTTTAAATTCAGATTAATTTATGCAGTATGATGATTCTTTTACCAACGTCATACATATGAAAAAAATATAAAAATTAAGAGACATTAATATTTTTTCATTCAATCTGTTTCAAATTCAAATCATTTGTACATATTTTTATACAAGTATCTGACAATACTCAGTTTCACTTTCTGTTATGATAATAAGTATATCAACCAATGAAATGTTCGCCTTCAAATCTTTGAAATTGTGTTATAATCCAACAAAACCAGATGATACCGAAAGGTCTCTAAAACAGAAAGTTGAATGACGCGTTTTCTGATCCTTGTCATACAACTGTGAGGTATAGCTAGCTATAAAACCAGGTTTAATCCACCATTTTCTATATCAGAATATGGATGTACAAAGTCAGGAATATGACAGTTGTTATCCATTTGTTTGAGGTGTTTCAGCTTTTGATTTTGCCATTTGACTACGCACTTTTCGTTTTGCATTTTCCTCGAATTTTGGTATCTTTGTTATTTTACTTTTTGTAAGCAAAAGTTGCATACAAGATCTATAATGTATTCATCGCTTTTTTTACTGAAATTTAGACTTCTGATTCTGGAATCTACAAGAAAGTATGGGAAGTAATGGGGGGCATGCCAAAAGTTACAAGCAACGATGAAGCTCTGTCTTATGTTGATCAAGGAAAACATGCATTTATGACAGATGTGACTCAGTTAGACTACATAGTCAGACAGGAATGTGAGAAGTACTCTTTAGCAGACGAGATATTCAATAACGCTGGACTAGGATTTGTTCTTCCTGAAAACGCACTCTTTAAAGATTCGTTTAACCTGAAGTGAGTACTTGAAATAATAAGTTTCAATTTGCAAGTCTATGAATTTTAAAAAAGAATATGGTAATTTGAACATTATGTTCTTTGACGGTTACTCGGCTCAATTCAGAATTTTCCCTTTTATCGAGTTTTTTTTTGTAAGTAGTTCATTTTAAAAATTGGATTATAATGTTTACAATGAAGAATATGTACAATGTAAGAAAACTATACCATAATTTATTAAAGTGCTTAACATAGCTTATTTTAAGGCTATTTTTGAAGAAACAGTTGCCGCCAAAATAATCCAAAATTGTCTGCATAAATATTCTTCGAACATATATTTTTAAAATCTAATCAAATATATATTTTCTTATGAAATTTAAAGGTGATTCATAATTTTAATACATTCGACAAGGTTAAGTTTGAAGCAAAGCAAACTTGTGTCATGAGACGACGGCTATAGTGCAAAGGGTGCTAATCTTAGAACAATCAAAACAAAGAACAGTGCTATCATATGATTAGGGATTCAATTTCGATATGTAATCATGAAGCCTCGATCTGTCAGAGTTGATAGGTTACATTCGCTTCTTTGTGTAAAAGAGTCGAAAGACCCTTTCTTTGAATATATTATGCATCTATTTAACATATAATATTCTTCGACTGACAATGCACCCTGTAAAATAAGTAAAGCAATGCAAGACTTTCAACCAATCATAACGTTCTATCTGTAGTATGATGAAGATGCAAGAAGCTGGTATGACAGAGAGATGGAAAGAGGAATGGTGGCCAAGTCTAGGGTCATGTTCTTCACAAGCAAGAACAAGTGGTGCGAAACCGTTGGGAATGGACAGCTTGGCAGGATTGTTTTATGTCTACTTGGCGGTGGCAGGAATATCTATCATTTTCTTCGCTGCCGAACTTTTTTATAGGAAGATTCTGTCGGGCAAAATTCAACCTTATGTTTTACAGCTAAAAAGAGTGATTAGCAAAACCGATACCACACAAACGTCACCATTCGTTGCTAAAGAATAGTTTAAAACAATTTTAGTTTGGAAAGTGTTTTATATATATCTATAACAGCGGTATTTGTGATGCTTTTTGATTTTTTCTTTCAAAATGAGGTAAAATATGCTGCGTTTCCCGGTCTTGTGTTATTTAAATTATAACGTTTTGTAAAAACAATACTCACTTGACGACATGTACGACTAGTATGACTTGTATATACCAGAATGCTTTTCATTATTTTTGCTTTAAATGTAAATAATGAAAATATGTTTTTACTGTAATCCATTTATCAACAATAAATAAAGAACTTTGAAAATGTTTTTCAAAATTTTAGCTACTAAATAAATTTGGACTTGAGTTGCCAGCTTAGTGTAAAAAGATGGTATACATATGAAGGCTTCGATAGTTTCATCATTTAGTACAAAGTAGCTGGAATTCGAATCAAAACAAATGTGATATGATTGTCAATGAGATAACTATCCACCAAAGTTCAAATAAAGTGGATATACGCGATTATAGGCAACGATTGGCCTTCAGAAATGAGAAAAAAACAATACCGTATAGTCGGCTGTAAAAAGCCTCGACTTGAAAAATATGAAACACTTAATTGAGAAAACGTACGCACTAATTTATAACAGTACAATGAACGAAAAACAAATATGACAGATATGAACAAACGATAATCACTGAACTACAGGCTATTGACTTTGTCAAGGGACATAAAAAATGTAGCGAGGTTAACAAAAAATGTGAGCGTTCAACCATCCCTAACATTGGACAGTTTTGTAACAGTTCAACATGAGAACGAACCATAAAAATCAGGAGAAAAAGGCTTAACTCATCAGATCGATACAAAGCAGAAAAACATCAAACATAAACACAGACTGGATGTGGCAGGCTATTTATACATCCCTAATAAAAAAAGGACACTAAATACAGATCGGAAAGTACTCACAGATACTGACAGCCAATTTAAAAGCCAATAACAACAAACATGTTTAATCGAAAATTATCTAAAAACTTAAATTTCCAAATATTGTACTAGAACGACTGAAACAATCTATGTGTATGGAAAGAAAACCTACAGATTTCGTATTACTCATGATTTTATAAACAGTAGATTTACACAGAGTTAATATATCGATGATATTTCATGTCGTTTTGAATACTGATTTTGTGTTACCTTTGAAGACAAAACGTCACCAAGCAGTGGAATCGTCATAATGATAGTAAAACAACGATATTAGGCTTTATTAAGCATTTACTTTATTTCATTGGTATCTTAGACACACGTTTCTTCTATTTGATTTATCTGTGGCCTTCTCTATCCATGGCGTCCTACCTTGTAGAATCTACTAATTTAGTAATTGTTTAAGATATTAACATATTCTCATTCTAAATATGCTTGAAATAATTGCAAGGAAGAACCAATTAGCCAAGAGAAAACATTTTTAATTGATTAAAGAGGAATAGAAACAAATAATAGTCTCTTTTGTAGAAGTCAGTCTTCATATTTCATTCAATTTCATTCAATCTATTATGCATATTAATATGGGGCACACTATATTCTACAATGATATGAACGAAACAAAGAACTGTCATATGTCCTTATTCAGTGGCGGATCCAGAAATTTTCATAAGTGGGGGCCCACTGACTGACCTAAGTAGGGGCCCGCTCCAGTCACGCTTCAGTGATTCCCTATATAAGCAACCATTTTTTTCCAAAAAGGGGGGGGGGGGGGGGCAGGGGGCCATTAATGTTAATCGCAATACATGTACTAGAAATACAATGTTGACATTCAAACTAATCCGATATTTCTTTGTAGTAACAAGTTTCTAGGTCATAAACTGTTAACATATATCTTGGGAGTTTCAACGCACCATTACTTTTTTTATTTGGTGTTTTAGTAGAATACTTTGGAAACTTGAGGTTACATGGTTACTAAATAAAATTGAGAATGGAAATGGGGAATGTGTCAAAGAGACAACAACCCGACCAAATAAAAAACAACAGCAGAGGGTCACCAACAGGTCTTCAATGTAGCGAGAAATTCCCGCACCCGGAGGCGTCCTTCAGCTGGCCCCTAAACAAATATATACTAGTCCAGTGATAATGAACGCCATACTAATTTCCAAATTGTACACAAGAAACTAAAATTAAAATAATACAAGACTAACAAAGGCCAGAGGATCCTGACTTGGGACAGGCGCAAAAATGCGGCGGGGTTAAACATGTTTGTGAGATCTCAACCCTCCCCCTATACCTCTAACCAATGTAGTAAAGTAAAGCTTGTACACATGTAGTAAAGTAAAGCTTGTACACATGTAAAAAAGACGTTAAAATTTAATTTGTTAACTTTCAGTGATGATTATTGTGTTATATGCAACGAAATATTATGTGAAATTGTGTCTATAGTACTGGACAGGATACATAGACAATAACTGTTTAGTGTCTTTATATATCAGCTGTATTTGTACGAGGCTAGGAAACAAGGGGTAGCGAGCTACTACACCTGTTTCGAGCCGAGTACAAATACAGCTGATATTTAAAGACACTAAACAGTTATTGTCTTTATCCTGCAATAAATTCTGTATATTGTTTGTGTTTTGAAAGACACAAAAACTAACATATTTAGCATTATTTTATTTTTGATTTGTAATCCCTTGAGTCCCGCGTACTAATATCAAAATCACACATTACACTGAAGCCGGGTTCGCACAAAAGAATCTCGAATGGTCAACAATAATAGATCGCTCAAGGTGAATAATTATCTATTTTAACATAATAACTAATTTCAACAGTAAAAACAAATAACAAATTAACATTGTCAAATTTGAAACAGAAGTGTACGACTTGTCCTACGCTTCAGACTTGACATTCACTAAACATGCATGCTGAAATTGACATGGTTGATTTTGTAACACAATCATACACATTCAAGTTTTGAATTCGACAATTGTCATCGTCATTGGAATGCAACTGGAATACACATTCTGAAGTCACACAGGTTAAAACAATACTCAGTCCGGCAGTGGGCGGAGCTTTAAAGCGATATCTGTATAGTATACAGATACAGCATAGCTATATCTGTAGGGAAAACGGTAGTTTTACATTTTCCCAGCATAAGTTGGCCTTTTGTGTACCCAAGACAGGCGAAGGAAGCCAACTTAGGAGCGCTGTGATTGAATGTAAGGGTACAATATATTTTGTTATTTATCTATGAATAACTGCAGTGTGTAAATTTACAATATAAATTTTAAAACCTATTGAAATATTTTCTAGAGAATTATTTGAAAAGGCTTCCAAAATTTCATAAATTTGGTGCAAAATGACGGTGGGCATGGATAACATAAACAAGCTCCGTTGGAAATTGGTCATGACACTATTTGGCTTCAAGTTTTAGAATACAGTTATAAAGTACTAACACCAAACATAACTGTTTTATCCCGGTTTTTATTATAAAAACTGGTAAATTTAGAAAGTGTTAGTATTGTCGCCTATGGCAGAATAAATAGTACCGTTTTCCCTGTAGGGCTGTATCTGTATAGTAGGACACCCAATTGCAGGATAAAACTTTTAATCATGCCAAGTATTTCTTTATTTGACAGAAAGATATTTTTTAAAAGTGCAAAATTAACTTAACAAAGACGATCAGGGGAAAATCAATGGTGGTAATACACCTTTACATTATTCTAATTTTTATTCCCATTCCCATATAACTTATAACAAAATCCACACGTATCTTTGTCTGAACATTTAACGCCAATTTCCCCGAGACCATGGAAGTGTCAATATAATACTTCCATGCTGAGACATACATGTTTATCTTTAAAACCCCAAGAAACAACAACCACTTTATCTGATATGATTTTTGATCGTATTACCTCGCTTTGATAATTCAAATGAAAAGATTAATAAATTAAAAAATGTTCAAGTGTAATAGCAAACAAACGATCTATCATATCTTGAAAGCTGGCAAATTTTCTCATTAAAAAATGTAACATGAAACAATCTTGCATTTTATTGCAGAACTTTATAATAGAAAACAAACGATCTATCATATCTTGAAAGCTGGCAAATTTTCTCATTAAAAAATGTAATATGAAACAATTTTTTATTTTAGTGCAGTTATGAAATGTTTAAAGACCATTATTATTTATTTTATTTTGTGGGAATTATTGCATAGAAGAAGTGTTTTTAATACCTGAAAATGTTATTGTCAAACACGAATGATAAAGGCTCCAAAGTGAATTTCGACGTCACAAATGAGAGACATGAGAGCCATATTGTTTTGTTAACAGATTTATTGTATCATTGTCACCGGTTTCATTCCATTAGGAATATGACTCCTCATAAAGCTTAAAGTTAGTGAAAAATACTACTGTAACATTTGATTAGAAGAGAGGAATACAGTTTGATATCTGAAATAAAGAATGATTATTACAATGACGCAAAAAGTGTTGGTGATATCATTCTTGTCTTTGTTGTTTGTTCCAAATGCATGCATTTTTTGACGTCTTTGAGTCATGGTCATCACATCTGTACGCCATCTTCATAGATAAAAAAACCAACTATGTAATATATATTACAAAAATGACCTTTGCAAAATGATAGTAGTTCGAGACCGAAACTTCCAAAAGTCAAAATGTTAATGTTACAAAATTGAAGTTGATGAGCCGAAAGATAACAACCAAAACCGTCTAAGGACTTCTTTACTTCAAAGATTTGCTATCTACGGTTATTCAATAACTTATACTTGACAGCATTGTGAATTGATTGACCACTTCGATTTATTGGTGTCTCAACTCACAAGAGATATATTTACGAGGGGTTAGATCTTTCGATACCAGTATAGTCGTATGATCCCGATTGTGACAGTTTTACTGAGTGTATATCCAATAAAATATCTTCTTAGATTACATTTATAGAACTAACGCGATAGTTTTAGACATTAACGCGATAAAAAGTAGAAATAACGCGTTAATTTAACAAAGTAACGCGATATTTTAACAAAGTAACGCGATATTTTAACTATCGCGTCAATGATAAATATCGCTTTATTTATGAAAATTAACGCGTTTGTTTGATAATATTTCAAATAAATATAGCTAAAATCACATATCGCGATAGTTTTTTTGTAATAACGCGTTAGTTTTTGACAATAACGCGATAAAACGAAGAAATAACGCGTTAGTTTAACAAAGTAACGCGATAGTTTTACAAAATAACGCGATAGTTTTACAAAATAACGCGTTATTTTCTCTAACGCGATAGAATAACCCGCGAATGACATGAACGGCCACTCATACATATCATTATCTGTTTGTTAATTTGATTTGTCTTAATATCCCAATCGATTTATTAGATTAGTTCATCGGTAAATTACTGTGGCCTAAATTTGACATTAACAAAAATAGCACCCATTTACTTAATACCATGACAAAAAGGTATCCTTACACATGACAAGGTTCGCTGAATATGTTTAGTGCTCTACTTGATCGCATTTTGACACTCTTACTACATATCTTAACGAAGCTCTTCGATGCAATGTATCAAAGTTCATCTTACCTCCTATAGATTTATAGAGATATGATTGGTTAAAGGACTACACGTGGTGACCATGTATATTTGATATAGGGTGTCCCAAAAATATAGGGTTAGTTACCATACAAGGTCAGTTACCGTATGGGGTTAGTAAGAAGTTACTTCCCTTTCGAAACAAAAAAAAAAAGATGCCACAACCCATTATAAAAACAACACGATGTTGAGGAATAGTCAGAAATGATTGAACAGACGAAGAAATTGATGATGAAAGGTTGAAATAAATTCAAAAAAAATAATTAAAGCTAAGAAGTTGTTATTGCTTCGCTCTCATCCCATATGGAATTTACTGACCCCATATATATCGTTTTAGGTCATTAACACATATTGTAACTAATAATATTTATCATGAGCCTAGATGGCCGAGCAGTATCTACTGTATCACTAGCCTTTCAACATTGAGGTTATGATTTTCAATCCCGCATAGGGCAAGTGCGCTGGACCCCAATCGTCATTCACAAGGATTGTCAGTTTTTTGTACGTTGCGACGTTTGTTTTCTCTTATTTTTGAGTGTAATTTCACATTGCGATATGACGTGTCACGGTACTTGTCTACCCCAAATTCATGTATTTGGTTTTGATGTTATATTTGTTATTCTCGTGGGATTTTGTCTGATGCTTGGTCCGTTTCTGTGTGTGTTACATTTTAGTGTTGTGTTGTTGTTCTCCTCTTATATTTAATGCGTTTCCCTCGGTTTTAGTTTGTTACCCCGATTTTGTTTTTTGTCCATGGATTTATGAGTTTTGAACAGCGGTATACTACTGTTGCCTTTATTTCTTCTGAAGGTTGGTGGTTCTCTCCGGTTTCATCTGCCAATAAAAACTGACCACCACGAAAGAGCAAAACAATGCTGAAAGTTGCATTAAACACCAATTAACCAATCAGTATACTTTTCGAATGATATTGGTCAATATATATATGTTTTGACATTTTCAACATTTTACTTTACAGAAATAAGTAGGAGACTTACATGTCATAAGTCTTGGAAAAAATACTAATTCTTAAATGTCAAAAATTTTTATGTTCAACTTCCTAAAAGTGTGGTAAAGGGGGACTATGAATACGGAAACACACGAAATAAATATCACCAAAACGTTGCACGGAAAATAGAAATCGCGAAAAACGAAGCACGAGAAATTAAATTGTAAATATTTAGAAAAAAGGTTCTAGAAGTTATTACTCAGACGTTCTTTGTGATCATGTAGTCATTGTTAATTGACACACGAAGTGGTAAACTCTTAACGCGTCCGCTAATTGCATCTGATTAAAAAAAAATATTCATAGTTTTCATAGTAATAATTTGATAGCCACTAATATCATGAAAATACCGTAATTTAAAACAATCTCCGGACTGACTTATTTAGTCATGGTTTTCTATTTAGTCAATTTGTGGGACAAGCACGACCTATTAAGAGTACCAACACGAAACACGGAAAATAGATAAGAGGAAACACGAAGCACGCACGTCGAACCGAACAAGAGAAACGAGTAATAAAACACGTAAGATAAAGAGGCCGAAAACTGTGCACGAAAATAATCCTTTACCACCCTCTCCTAACATTATTTAACTGTCATCATTTATAATCGAAGTATGACTGTGGTATACAATTTCACACATTTGTTTCTTTTATCCTTTAGCATTTAAAAAAATCTTTATTTGAAAACAAAATACACACAAATCAATGAATGTGTTTGTAGATAGATGTTTTTGTGTTCTGTTAAATTGTTTCTTTTAAAATTGTTATACGATGATGACTGATGTACCCATATTTCTACTATTTTATTTATTTTGTCTGTTTAGTTAATGTGAGAGGGTTAGCGCTATAAAACCAGGTTTAATCCACCATTTTCTACATTTGAAAATGCCTGTACCAAGTCAGGAATATGACAGTTCTTGACCATTCGTTTATGATGCGTTTTGTTATTTGATTTTGCCATGTGATTATGGACTTTCCGAATTGAATTGATTTTCCTCTGAGTTCAGTATTTTTGTGATTTTACTTTTTTTTAAATAGTTGGCATGTCTCTTGTGGAGAGTTGTCTCATTTGCAATCATACTACATCTTCTTTTTTTATATGTCACTGTTTTAATAAACGCAGTTGACAGTGTATCTTGTTGAACACCGAAAGGTTTTTATTGTTCAAAGTGGAATATATATATGATAAGAACAAGACATAAAAACACATAAAACAGTAAGAACATCCTACATTTGCATTATACTGATATCAAGCACAGCAAAATAAAGCAAATAAATTATTCTTATTTCCGAATCCCTGTGTTATAATTGTATAATTGTAATTTGTTCACTTTTCAAAAATAAAATATTGTTTAAATTAAAGTAGAAGAATAGAAATAATTATATTGATCTTGAAGCTGGACATACAAACAATGTTTTGATAGCTCTGGAACAACTCTGATTAGGCATGCTCGAGATAAAATGGAAAGCCAAAAATTTTCAATCGTTTTAGAGCCGTAATCACAAACCACTTTTACAGAACATCCAGAAATGTCAAGTTTAAACTCATTCATACATTCCAATTATACAATTGTCTGAAGTTGCTCTTTATTGACAAAAGGCATCCTGGCAGCGGGACGATGCTATTCTCTGAACTGATATAAAGATATGAAGATATGGGAAGACAACTCTCCACCAGAGACTACATGACAGAGATAGTTAGCTACTGATATAAATTGGACCCCTGTTGTGTTCACTTATCGCTACCTTCGGTTCTGAGACCTTCGGCGCGAAGCTTTAGATGGAATGGCGGACCAGTTTACTACTAATTATAGTTCACTAGCAGTTGAATGAACTAAGCGATATAAAAAATTCTTCGTTCACAACACGAGACCTGTCTTTTGAAATATATTGGATATTATATATTTACAAAAATACACATCATAATACTTCTAATTGGGAATAAAAACTCCAACCAAACTGAATAAATATTTGATTTGTTAATAACATTTGACATTTAATTATCAACTTGGGATGAAAATTAAACAAAAAAAAAGATACTCTTTGTGGTCAACTATTTATTGAACAATTGATTTTTTAGGAAAACAACATTTATAATTGGAATATGTTAACAAGCGGCAGGTGTGGTAAGCGATTAACGAAATGTAGATTTAGGCCTTGGTTCCTTAGTTTATAATTGTCTTTTTGAGTATTTTGTATATGTTAGACGGGACATAAGCTGCCGAATTCGTGGTCACCGATTTTAACAAAATTACCAAACGCTTATAATAACATACCACATGTATAAGAGAAGCGAGAGATACCAAAAGGACATTCAAACTCATAAATAAAAAAACCTGGAAACACCATTACTAAAAAAGAAAAAGATCATCAGACAAACAATTATAGAACACAAAACACAAAACAATTCAAGACCAATTAACAAGAATACCACCAAAAACTAAGAGTGATCGATCTATGGTGATTCCGGAATAGTATACAGGTCCTGCTCCACGTGTTGCTTATGCTAGTACAAACCGGGATTTAGTCTAACTCGATAGCTAACTCCGAACTATTTTCCCTTACTCCATCATTAGTGAAGAGTAGTATGCGGACCCGTATTCGGATCGGAACTGGAACTGCCGGGGAGTATGACTCGATAGGTCAAATTCTGGAAAAGAGGATAATGTGTATATTTAAATAACGAAAAGTCTAAAAGGAACAACTAACAATTCTTCGATTTTTTTTTTCAAACTTTATAAAAGCAGAATATAAAAGTAATATTTTAGTTCAATAACGTTCAATTCACTTTAAAGATCGTTGACAATTGATACTCCCAGTATTTTAACATTTCACCGTATTCCCAATGCTATTATACATAATTCATCTTAAGAGTCCTTGATCGACGTGAATAAATAGACCTTGATTTTATCAATGTACACGTACGCGTGTCTTTAGCAAGTGTTTATCTAGCTGCATTTCGTCACAACTCGGCCGATTCCGTACCTCATCTAGAAGGATAGTAGCGGAGTCACCCGAGGATTGTCTAGCTGTATTATATAATACGAAGTAACCTTCCACCGCCTAATGATAATTGATTTTTTTCTTAAATTTTAAATTAAAATGGCTTTAATTGGTGATATTACGGGTTGCAATGTAATGAGGGTTGTATTCTTCAAGACATGTACATTATTTTTAATTTTCAAGTATACAAATAATTAAGAAAGAAAAAAAAACACCTTTTGTTTACTTTTCTATACTTCTAACTAACTGATGAGAATCTGTAGTGTCAAATGCATTTTTTCTTTTACCAACGACAAGGTTTTTTACTTGAGATGGTGATGGGAACATGAACATTTAATGGGTTTAATCTGGTTAATCTTAATCTTGGCTTTTGATCCCGGTTAAAAAGAATACAAAGATGCATAAAAACGTAATTGATAAGCACTCTGAAAGTGGTATAACAGGGAACGTATATGCGATTATGTTAAGACAACAACGAACCGTAAACACTGAAATCGAATATCAAAAGATTTAAACGATAGTCGTCTGCTGTAAAATTTTGTCAATATCAAAATCAGTTTAATTTTCAATCCATTCTAATGCATAGAAAATGCACTGTCGGTCTAACAATTCATTGGAAAATAAATATTATGCTAGTAAATTTCTTGATCAATTAATAACGAATCGATCGATGCTGTAATGACCAAATCGATTATTAATGTTGAAATGTCCAATTCTACAGAGATTTACGTAACACAGGAAATGCCGATTTTCTCTTGTAAGTATACTAGGCATTATTATATAGTAAGTAAATATTAAGTAAAACCATTTCATTGTCAAGCATTTTTTTAAATTTTCATATTATTCTTTTACAATATACATGTACATGTACGTTTTTTAAATTGCTCATTTGATGTCATCTATTGTTGTCGGACATTTTCTTATTTATTTCATGAAGTGAATATCCGGTATGGATACTAATCATTATGTTTATGATTAAAAATTACGCGTTGGACATTTATCAGTGTACACGATTTAACGATATATGATGCTTTTATGACCAATATCATGAAAACTAATGTATGTAGAGATGCGGAATGAGTGACAATCACATATCTACACTCTAGAGCCCAAATGAAGCGTATGTAAGAATTTAAAGGTCGACACAGGGTGTTTAACAACGAGCAAAATCCAAACCGTAAGTAATAAATTTTGTCATGTTGTCATTCCTGTGTTAGTATGGGTTCCTACGAACTTTCTGGCTTCCGATTGAAAAAAAAAAAAAAAAAATTGTGAAGTTCTCCACATATTATTGTTGATTGTATTTAAATTTTAATTCAATATATTCTCCGAGAAACTAATTCAAGTTACATGAAACATGATATTTAATAATTTCTGCGTATGATTTTAAAACTGTCTTTTAGTATATGATGCGTAGAAAAGGAAATATTTTATTTATATTAGTTTAGCCACAAAGACACAATAAGCAACATGCAAACAACTGTTATGAATAAATATAAAAATAAAAGCACAATACATTACGATAAGAATGGATATAGCAGTTTTTCACTTTATGTTATGGCAATGCAGTTGTTATATTTGCGAGCATATAAATAAATTTCACAATAGTATGACATAATATAAACTTCATAGAAGCTTGAAAACAACCATTAAAATCATATTTAATTGCAATCATCATCAGATGAATTATATAATTTCAAAATATAAAAGATAATGATTCTTTTTATCAAAGTAACTTTTCGTTTTAGGAAATGAGGATTAGAGACTATGTTTTAGTTTGTGTAATAGTATTTTCGTTACTGAAAGGTTAGTATTTAAAGTTCCCTTTTTTGCCTACATGTACAATGTACTATTATCTTTTTTTTTCCAAATAATTGCCCAATTAATAAAGACTTTTAAAATCAGCAAACATGGAATAATCATTATTTGAAAAACAAAGAAACTAAAACTATGACTTTCAAGGACACCTCAACCATGATCAAAATACGAAATATGACCTTGAGAAAAAATTTCAATACCGGAGCACTAGATATCTACAATATCATGTGATTTGCTTCACTGATCATGTGATCATGTTGAGATGAGTGTTTAATATGATTCTAATATGGTTCGTATTTAGTCTTTCATCAGTAGCAATCAGGCTTATTTGTTAGCAAACCGATATACGAGCAGAAAATCTCAGACTTAGAGTTTTTTCATTTTACTAATTGAATGAAAAAATATCATAAATTTAAAGCTCACCTAACAGAACACATTAGAGCATTCAGTCATCCAATAGTGGATTGATTGTTCTTTTTTAAAGCTCACGGAAATATCCTGACTGTCCAAAAAGTATAGCCAAATCCGTGAAAGGAATCAGAGCTTTGCATGAGGGAGATACATTCCTTAATTTATAATAATTTCTAACATTTTGTAACAGCAAATTTTAATAATACAAAAAATCCGTATTTTCATGCCAGTACCGAAGTACTGGCTACTGGGCTGGTGATACCCTCGGGAAGAGAGAGAACAGTCGAACCTCGACATGAAAACTGATTAAGACCTCTAAGTAGCTTATTATTACAAAAAATTTAGGCCCCTTTAGCCATCAATACATGTACCTATTGTCCTTTGTTCTGATTCAAAATACTATCTCCATTACACGTATAGCAATTCGAAGTCCTCACTGTTGTACATCACTTCATGTAAGCATATTTGTTAAATTCATCTGTATTAGTATATTTTTTTTCAAAGCTGGACTTTATGTTTTATTTCCTATTGCAAATTTAATGTAAATGTACAAGTAATGATTTATAAATATGTGTGTGCTTTTTTTCAGAAAATAGGCTTCATTTAATTCCAGGAAATTATTCGATCCTGAGTTTAAATAGAACATTAGGTAATGAATTATGTAGTTAATTTTTTTTACATTGTAAATGAATATTACACCACCTCGCTGGCTTCCGTTACTTTTACACTGGTTAAACAGCTATATCACCAATAAAAATGTGATATTTTTGCAGAAAGTTGTTGTAAGACATTACAAATAAAGGCAACAGTAGTATACCGCTGTTCAGAATTCATAAATCGGTAGAGAAAAAACAAAACCGGGTTACAAACTAAAACTGAGGGAAACGTATATATATATAGATATAATAAAAGATCGTGTAGTTTAAAAAAAAAAAATATTTTTAATCATCAATCTGTGTTGAAAAAATTAAAAATGAAAATATTTCACATCACTATAATGATATTTTATGATTTTTATTTTTCATTTAGAAGATCGAGGAATTTTAATTGATACCAGTACGGACATGCCCATACCGCCATATAATGATACTGAATCTCATTTTGCCTACATCTCTAGTTTTGATGACCATGACGGTATCCAATACCCACCTTCGTATATCTTCATTGACAGCCTCGGAAACCTTTACACTAGATTACTTTATTATATTTTTGAAATGTGGGATATGGAGCTTGACGATATGGCTATAATAACGGATGAATCTGGAGCAGGTAATACGTAAATCAAATATGTTATTATTAAAAATTAAATCATAAGAAAAAACACGAAAGAGAATAGCCAAAGGCAATGACATGCATTGCAAATAATTATATATACATTCGAATACTGACTGCTACGAAATAGGACAAAAGATTAAGCACCCATCAATCACCAAATTAATTAAATCAATAGAGCATTTCACGAATGTGACTGTCCGAATTAGATCATTTTCCGGGTTTGAGAAACACGACGGGTGCCACATGTGGAGCATGATTTGCTTACCCTTGCAGAGCACCTGCTATCATCCCCAGTTTTTTTGTGGGGTTCGTGTTGCTTAGTCTTTAGTTTTCTATTTGTGTACAATTGTTTGTCTGTTCCATTTTTAGCCATGGTGTTGTCAGTTTATTTTCGATCTATGAGTTTGAATGTCCCTCTGGTATCTTTTAACCATGTATCGTAGGAAAAAGTCAAGGAATCAGAACATTTGACAAAAATTCCTAAACCTGAAATGACTACATCCAGAAGACTAAAGGAGTTTTACATTTAACATCTTTTAAAACTTGAATTTGATCACGTAATGTGTATGTATGGCATTCTTCATGAATGTATATCTTTTATAAATGTTGAGTCATATTATCTAATTTCTCTATGTATGTTTACTGATCACTGCGCAATTAGTTTATTTAACGTTGAATTGTAGTTTTTTTCTTTTCATTAGAAATGATAAAAGTGTTTATATAATAAATATTTGATAAATTTACATGATAAATGCTATCCCTTAATTTAGTTTTCCATTTCATTTAATAGCTACTTTGACTAAATTGTCAAATTAAGCTTAAAAATTGTGTGCAGCAAGGTAATAAAAGAAATTTTATCTCTTCAACTGAACTGACCAAAATTTCTTTCATTAATTGAATATTTTGCTTACATGTTTTTTTTCTTTAGTTATAGGTAACTCAATTTTACACCGTTTGCAGGACGGGACGGCTGTTATTTTCTTGAACGAGGATATTGAACCATATTTACTACCGTTGGCCAGACATTTCATTGTTATCGGCAATAGAACATTAATAACAACTGTTCTACATATGGTATGTTACAAATATTGTTTTTTATATTATTTTTCCTAGGACATATATAGTAAGAGTTTACTATACAAATCCTTGCTTTTTCGAAGTCTCTCTAGATTTTTCAGTGTTTTATGAGGATAAGAAAATATTCAAAGGTGTATGCATACTAATTAACTATTTTAACCTGCACTTTATATTTACATTTAACAAACAATTATTTTTTCCAATGCCTCGAGCTTATTCATGATGGTAATTGAAATGTTCTGGAAACAAAATGGTCCTCACTCTGATGAATACCATGCCTGTCATTCGACATACTAGTAATAAGAAACAATTACAAATCATAATACAACTTTTAATCACACTTTAATCATATAGATAAATATTAAAAACAAATGTAAATTTTATCTGAGATTTACATAACCAGTTTGACAATGACGTCTGAAATGTGACGTTTCCAGAAGATTTTGAAAATAATTATCAGAAATAAAGTGTTTGTGAAACGACAAATTTGGAATAATATGTCCTTGATTTCAACCTTATCACACAACTGTGTGTGATAATCATGTTAGCATTAAACACACCTCAATTGTATACTGCAAATATTTATGAATACATAGACAAAAATTTTCAGGGCTCAACGATGGGTCTACTCACGTCCAGTAATGCATGGTTTATTCTACCAACTGATCCCTTTAAACAGTATACCCTGTCAGAAGATGGTCTGATACTAGTTCTCTCGGACGATTATTGTAGCAGTTTGAACAGAACGGTAAAATATAATCTTACTATTATGAGATGTAGGATCAAATAGATACCAGGTATTGTAATACCTAAAAAGATTCGTAAATGCTTCTTGAAATATTAAAAACTTGAGTTTGATTTAAAATACTTTTTTTTCAAGATTTTCCGTGCTTTATTAACAATTTGAAATGGCAATACAAATATAACAATGTAAGACTACACTTTTATATCCTATAGGTACTTTTCGTTTCAAAATAAATAGAGTTTTGGTTAGTTCTTATGGTCGCCCACAAACATGTTTAACTTCACCATATTCTTTATGTGGATGTCCTACGTCAGGACCATGTAATGCTGTGGTTGTCGTTTGTTGTTGCATAACATATATACATTTCGTTCATTGGTATTTATATAAACCAGGCCGTTGGTTTTCTCGTTTGAATTGTTTTACATTTATCATTTTGGGGCATTTTATAGCTGACTTTGTGGTATGGTTTTTGCTCATTGTTGAAGGCTGTACGGTGATCTATAGATGTTAACTTCTTTGTTATTTGGTTTCTGTTCGATATTTGTCTCACTGGTTATTATATAAACTTATGTATATAGTCTTCCGCGTGTACTTTTCAATCTTTGACATTCAAATGGTTTGTATCAAAGCTCATATCTATCTCAAAACAATTTGTATTTTAGGTTACATGTCTAAATGCAGATTACAAAACAGCTTCCATGTCACTTGATGTAAATAATACAGACGATAACACAGCGGAATTGTTCCTGGAAAAAGTAACAGAGGTATTACAGATTATTAAACTATCATAATGCGTTACTTGCATGTTTTGTCTGTTAAACACAATGCAAACACATATGGAAATTAGAAAAAAAAAACAATCATTGTTTTCTCCCATGAGACCAACTTCAAGAGTAAACAAAGTTATTTTCTGTATTGTTTTCGTCATGAATAACAATTCAATACTTGTATACAAATAAAAGCCTACCAATCCCTTGAACCAGCAGAGGTCTAACATTTTCATTCAGTTTTTGTACACATTACGTTCAAATCACTATACTATATAATATTCATGCACTGATGATACCTGACCTTAAACCATAACAACGATTCTACGTGATATTGTATCACTTAAACATGTTGCAAAGGCTCCGTGTCGAAGGTCGTACTTCGACAATAATGGTTTACTTTTACAAATTGTTACTTGGATGGAGAGCTGTCTCATTGCTTATATCACATCTTCTTATATCTATTTGAACTTGAATAGTACAATTGTTATAAACTTCTAAATTTGGAAGTTTATTACAATGTACTATTCAAGTTCTCAATTTAATATATCTATACAGGATCTTTCCACTACAGAAATAACATTTACAGCAGAATGTTTTAGGAATAATACATATGGTACGGTAAGTGAATTAAAATATATATTTTATGAAATTAACATTGAAAAAGGTAGAAAACTACTGTATTTGATTTAAGATTTTGTCGCACCAAAAGTACTTATCTTCCAGTTTAAACGATATTCTATGGATTGTTTTTTTCTGTCTTAGTTTCATTTGAAGATGTTTTCTCATTTTTTTTTGTTTTTTTTACATTTCCTGATCGTCATGAGAAAAATATTTGAATATTACAATGTTCTCAACAAATGGGCGAAATTTAACTATGACGTCAAATTTTCTTGGTTTCTGATTTTTTTTTATTGTGACGTCATGAAAAAAAAGGCGACCGTGCCTGATGATGTCGCATATAAAGAACACATCTTTCTGCAAATCTTTGAAAAGGAAGGATAAAAGTATTAGAGAAACATATTACAACACATTACTTTTGTATTACGAAATTTCTCGACTCTCAATATGTAAATTTTACTTATTTTAAGAGTTGTGCTAGCCTGTCTCGAGCTGACCAATATCGTATTACTAAGACACTGGTTGTTGTGATGGAATCTTTATTTCGACTTAAAATCGATGGGATACGAATAATTAGTTTTTTTGTTGTTAGAAAAAAAAAATAATAGCATAGTATCTATATATATGAGTGAGTTCTTTTTACAATTCCTTACAAAAAGTCTAAAGAATATTACAAAAGGTTGATTTTAAGCTTAAAATGAATATTTCACAATGTCCGTTCTACTTTTTAACTTTTCAGTATTTTGAATGGATAGCCTATCACCGCCCTAAGTCTGCAAAATACAATGAGGTAAGTACATCTGTACTGTTCACATGCATGTATCGTGATTACATGAGGTTAAAAAGTTGTCTTGTTTTAGGAGACCCATGTTCTGTAATTTGCTTTTTTTAGTTCTTTTGAAAAAATGCACTGTTCACATGCATATTTCGTGATTTCATGATGTTAAAAATAGTACAAATGCGTTGTTTGTAAAAAAAACACCTTAGTTCTGTAATTTGCTTTCTTTGTAGCTCTTTTGGCAGTTTCTAGAAGGAAAATCAATAGCTCAGTCAATAAACATGTTTTCATAAATGTTTACAATATTGGTTTGTTATTAATTATTACACGTTAGAATAATAAGCAGTAACAATGGAGAGCGGACAATTCTCCAATATTATATATAAAGAATGATTTAGGTTTTGTTTCAATATTTACAGAGCGGTACTTTCAAGAATGTTTCTAACGAAAGTTTACAACGACCTCAGCGGGAACGAACTTTACGGGTTTCAATCATTATTGTAAGTTTAATCTAAAAGTATGCACGACTTTTATGAATGGTATTTGGAAATTGTCGTTAGATTCCAATGATTCCCAATTTATAAAAACGATTCCTTAAGTGATATAACAACGGGTTAAATCTTTTTTTTTGTATTACGAAAAATGAAAGTTTTAACAATTATGGTTTTGATACATAGAACAAAAGAAAACCCCAATTAAACAATAGATTTTATATGAAAGAGCGAAATAAAGCAAAACAAAACCAATCTAAATATAGAATTAAGGAATTTAATGTAAAAAAATGGATTGTTACTTTGTCCCTCTAATAGTCAATAACAATGACGAGTTATTGTGATTGTTCTTATTCAATTGATCTAAATTTATTTGATACCAAAATGTTCAAACAATCAATTCATTTTATTCATTAGACTTATTATTTATACATTCTCTTATACATATGTTTGGAGAACTGTTTTTTGTAAAGATTCGATATAACTATTGTTTCAGTAGCAGAAATCCATAAAATTGTAAATCGACAATCCAATAGTATACAGAGAATTTACTTTTACTAACAAATATCGTAACTGCTAAGTTTTTAGTTTTCTAAGTTGTTTTTAGGCACTCATGTTTGTCTTTTCTTTTTGGTTATGCTTTTTTGGTTTGTTTTCGACTCATGAGTTCGAATTTCCTTTTGCTATCTTTCGTCTCTCTTTAAAGCAGGACGGCCTAAAAACGCGAGTAAGTTTTCATTTATATTTTAGGTTCCACCGTATGTGTTCAAGGAAGAACTAAATAATAATGTCTTTTATTCCGGATATTTGATTGACATATTAAATGACATATCAAAACACTGCAACTTTACTTATATCTTAACTGAATGTAGTGGTGGTGTACATGGCATTCGGGACAGAACACAATGGACTGGCTGTATTGGCGATCTAGTTCATCATGTGAGTTTACGAGTATCAGGACATATATTATATAGAATCATTATACACAAACAGAAATAAATTCAAATATTGACATTCAAAGATACTATTACCATATCATTATGATACATAAGAATATTTGTTTTCATATTTATATTTTGCACATTTTCTTGTGAATTAACCTTACATTTCTAGTTTAGTTCTTAAAATTTACAATTCAGAAAAGTGCAGATTACCTTTTGGTATGAAAATCAAAATGTAATAAATCCTCAACCCTATTGAAAATGGTAGTGCTGTCAAGTGCTTTAGCGAGCTTAATATCTGCTTCACATGCAGCTACAATCACATTGTTTTATAATTGTCAGTAAATACTATAAGATGTAATCTGTCCCTATGATAGGCGATAACATTAAAAACATGTTTGCGGTCATTTCTGTGTATTCGGGATCATGGTCCATTTACAGGAAACGGGGTAACCATTAACCTGTTCAGTGACGAAACCGATATCAATTCGATCAATATGTATTTAAAGACAAAAACAAATTTAGAAATTGAAAATGCCAGCTTTGTTGTAGATTATTCTTTAAAATTGACTAAAATGTTATGCTCACCGAGAAAAAACAGTAATAAACTAGCACAATTTAGGCTTAACACATGAGGAAAAGTAAAAAAAAAAGAAAGGAAACATTTATAACTTTTAATTAAAAAGGTTTGTATTTTGTAATATAACATACAAAAACTATGATTATTCAAGACTAATGTCTCTTGAAAAACAAAATTCCCCAAACCTAATGGAGTATATCCAATGTTTGGTTAAATTTGAAAACTTGTATCTCTAAGATATTACCGAATGCTTCTAATTTCATGTAAATTCAAACATAAATGCCATATTCATGATATTGATAAGGGCATTTCCCCCAATACTCTACTATATATACATTTATGTATAGTGAAGGGTAATGGGCTTAGTTTGTCCTTACAATTATAAGTACACAATAAAATATTAAGTGTGAAATACACTATTCTATACAAATATTTTAATCCTCCAAGATCTATAATAATTACTGAATTAGCTATATTTCCTTAACACAAACCTGTCTATTCAAATCGAAAGTGCAAGAACTGACAATTTTAAGCAAAAAGCATGTGAAATAATATATTTTGAGTAATAAATTAAAATAAAAACTGTTTGATATAAAATGTATTCATTTGGTAATATCTATATATAAATGTATTTATGTTTGAACATATTTCGTTTTGTAGAAAGCAGACATTGCCTTGGCTCCTTTAGCAGTTACATCCGAACGTGATTCCGTTATTGATTTTGTATCGCCATATTTAGGAACGACTGGTTTACAAGTTCTCAGATTTCGCCTCACAGCAGAAGCGTTTGTATTCTTAGACGTGTTTTCCTTATCTGTTTGGCTGTCTTGTTTACTGGTTTTACTTTTAACAAGCATCATATTGTTTATCTTCCAAAAATATGCAGGTGAACACATCCAAGCTGATTCCATTGCATCAAAGAAAACATGTTTTGGGGACGCAGTGTGGTTTGTTGTTTCTTCTCTATGTTTTGAAGGTATTTACTTAGTTTAAGATGCACTCGATCTATGAATGTATAGATGGTATCTTCTGTCTTGTTTAAGAATTATATAAATACTAGTATTTGAATTAATATTGAAAGATTCATTAATGACCTTCCTAATTCCAAGAAAAAGTTTATTAAAATATACTGTTTTCCAAGTTTGTAATCAATTACTGGTAAAAATACAGAAGATAACTTGTTACACAATACAAAAATGATTTAGGAGTTACTGATCTTTATTCGAAATAATTAACCCATTTCTTCAAACTTCTAAATGACATTCCCACAACAGTTAGAGAGGACATAACATTCTTTCGATATTGATTAAAAAGTGTCTGATTTTCATGTTGCGAAAATAAAATCTTTTAGATATTTTACAAAAAAGTACGATTTAACTGTTTGTAGTCTAATTATTTTTATTTTTATTTAAATCTGTTCCTATATTTTTTTAAAGAGACATGAATATTAATTAAAAAAAGAAGGTATTTTTTCATCCAAAATTTCAAGAGAAGGCAAACATAGCTTTATATGCAATCTAGAGAGAAATACTTGAATGTACTTTTATTTCTTGTGGCAACGTTTTTCGTATGATTTTTTTTCGTTTACGTTTGCTTTGAAATTCATTAGATTGATTAAGTAATTTTGCACAGGGGTAATATAAAATATTACGTCATACCGTGTAGCAAATTGCCAACAGCTTAATATCTCCAATATTAGTGATTACAAGAAAGTTTTTGAATCAATGGTTTGTAATGGTAAAATGAATTTATCCCACCAAAAATGTCTTAACGCTTATATGATTCGGTTGACGTATATGACATAGCTGTGTCTCAGTGACCAGGGATATGTTCCAACTGTGTCCGAATACGACTTACATCGAATGTTAAACTTGCTATTTGTCACACGACGGAAGCCATTCATGGAGCAGGCATTGGTTACCCTTTAAGAAAATCTGGGATCACACCAGTTTGGTAAGGGTTTGTAATATATGATTTTAATTGTGCTGCTCGTATCTGTTCCACTATTTTATTTGATTCAAAGGTAGCAATAATTGTGTTGAAGCATTACATTTCATTCTACCCTTTGTTTACAGGTTGTGACAATTCATGGTTAAATGGATATTCACGCATCTTAATAGCTGGTTTCTGGTTTTTCTCTTCAATATTTATGGCCTGTTTCACAGCTAACATGGCTGCATTTCTGACCAATATTCGACTGATAGACGACAGCAGTACGGTGTTAAATGAACTCAAAGGTGATGTTACTAATTTTACAGTCGTAACGGGCTCATGGGAAATTGAATATATTAAAAAACTTGCCGAATACGAGCAATACTTTTCAAATATATGGAAGAATTTTGTGACGGACAATATATATAATGTCACAAATTATACAGTATGGTCATTTCCGTTGAACATGATGTTTACTGATCTTCTAGAGAATATTAATCGTAATCCATTACCATCTTCACTCGAGTCAGCCTTGACATTTTTAAATAAGGGATACGAAGTGATTGTTGATTCGTCTGTAGCTACATTTTTAACCAATAAAAACTGCAGTCTGGAAAAAGTGTCAAATCCAATTGCATTACATCCAATAGGATTGGCTGTCTCTAAAGGCTCCAAGTATAGACAACTCATTTCAGAAAGGTAAATTTTTATTGTGACATTACTTATATTTTGCTTAATTCGAAGAAACTACAGCAGTCATATGTCATATGCTGTAAAATAACATGGTTGATTCAGGAATCCAAACATATGTTATTTCGAAAACTTGCTCTTCAAAGGGAAATTTGGGTTGATGCAATGTCATGTCTTCTATAGTCGATAAAATTTAAATATTTTATTAAATATTTTGAAACTTGTAAACGACATTGAACCAAGTTTTTAAGAGTGTGGTAGACTATTATTTAATGAAACATTTAAACTTAACCAATTAAAGCAATTATTGTTGACATTTTAGTTATAATGTCTTGTTTGTTTTGTTTATACATTGTGGTCAATATAATGGAATTTTAAATGGAGTGTCATACAAGTGACAGGTTTTGGTTTTGTATACTAGTATTAAAATTTGTCATTTAAAAAAATAAATATTTTTTTTGTCTGCAAGCACATTAATTAAGCAACCCGTCCATAAAGTGTTAATCGGGTCTGCAACTACCTGCTACGAATCACAATGACCCTCATGTTAATTATTATTACTATCACACTTCATTTCAGATAAGGTATCACCACCCGAGTAAATATTCCTAAAAAAATTTCAGATAAAAGTTATACGAATATATACCCTACTTATTCACATAAGCTCGCTTTCGAAAAATGTATGAAATATGTTGTATCTTGGCGTTTAACATGCCCATTCAACGTAAACATTTTAAAAATTAACCTTATATTAACATTTGGTGTTATATCTTTTTTAAATCGTGTTTACTTTTTTCAGGTTGCTTTTTCTACAGCAGACTCAAACGTTTGATGTTCTTAAACGTAAATGGTGGCAGGAAGAATCACCTTGTACTTCGCTAGATGGAAACAAGGGTCTTTCTATGAAAGAACTACAAAGTAGCTTCTATTTTTTAATATTAGGAGTAGTGTCAGCATTTACCGTTCTAATAATTGAAGTTGCATTTAGAAGAATAAAACGCCAGGTATGTTGTTCGATATCGAAAATGCATTACGGTTTTCGGCTAATTGTAACGTCAACCTTTACATCACCTAGTACTAATAAACAAAAAACACCCTGGATGACCGTTTCTTGGTCTAACCTTTCGGTTTATATAAAAATTGTGATGAAAACATCTAAATGAATTGAACAGCCTAATATTTTCGTTGTTTCTAATGTCTTTAAGATCAAATTTCATTTATAAATTGAAAAACCCCAAATAATCGTCTCGTAAGAAGTAAATAAGGATCAACTATCATTGATAAAATCAATCAAATGTACTTTAAGAAATACAATTAATGGCAAATTTAAATTATTTTTCAGAAGTATAACTTGCCAGTAAACAAATTGGATGACAGTGGAAATTCCCAAATTGGCCGTTCTAACGATATTTGCCATGACAATAAGGACATTGCTATTGAAACAGAAGCATGCAGCCTGGAGGAAAACGTAGATTACTGCGATAATGGAATTGATATCAGTGATCGACATGATACCAAAGAAAACGAAATGACAACATCTGCTCTCTAAATCTAAATCTATAAATGTTAATGAATAATTCATAATGATAAGTTTACATATTCAAACATGTTGATAGTATTGTATTTGTTAATCCAGATTAAAAAAAAACATATTGTAGTTTGAACCGATTTTTTTTAAATAAAGGTGTCTTTTATTGGTCTTTGCTAATTTCACCATTTTCTCTACATATTATGTTTTTTGTTTCTGTTGGCTTAAAATGAACTGCTATTGTCAAAAACGTCATATTAATATTTATCAAAATCATAGAAATAACCAGATGCTGAATGTGTGCCAATGAGACAACTGCATCCATGTCACTGGTTTTTACTTAATACACGTAGTGTTTTGAAAACACGCTATTTTTTGACATGCTGTGCCGGGCGTAGATGATAATTAGTTGTCGAAATGGTAGTAGTTCTCTTCATCATTTGTTTATATTAAGGATATTTTCAACTCTTGTTTTTCACGTTTTGTTAGATATTCGGAATCCTCTAGTTGTATCCATGTAGCGCCAATAACAAATTTGCCTAGTTTATCCCCATTTTTCTTTTCATAATTTTACCACATATAGTTGATAAACAAATTTTGAAAACGTTATAAAATTCTTGTAAATTTTTCATAGTTTGTAATAGATAAAAACGGTCTATATTTAAAGCATAAATAATCCAGAGAGAATCCTTTTCATGCCCTTTGAATTTTAATTGATGATGCATGTATATAAAAAAAAAACATGGTTATTACGAATTACATTTTTTACACTTTTTAAGTTTCATTATTTATATATCATTAATTCATAGCAGTCTTTTAAAAAGCTTGTTATTTTGAAACAGAGGAGCGAATATCCATCATTTTTTTTCTTCAGGTCATTATTTTTCCCCTTGTATATTCTGAGTCATTTGTTTTGCACCTGTTTACCTACAACAGCAAAAATATCGCATGTGGAAAACAAACAATGCACGTTTAAAATTGAGAATGGAATGAAAATGACAATAACCCAAACAAAGAGCAGACAACAATCCAAGATGTATATAGTAATTACTTTAAGCAGGTAGTATTGCACGTGTATATAAAACATTCCGTACATAATCTTTATGTCAAATAACCATAATGCATGGACAATTTTACAAGATTACATAATTTCAGTTTTAATTCTTCATTTGCTCTTTTTATATTTTCAAATTGCAGAACAAATCAAACTACGACCATCTTATGAGGACATTGTGTGTCAGAAATATCAGATTTAAACTTGAAGTTTTAGCTTCTAGTATATTTATTAAAAATTTCAACCGTGACCTTTTCAAATTTGTAATATAAATAATTGCATATGCACTGTTACATGTGTTACAATAACATTTTCTTTGTTTTTCTATATACATTAGCAATGAGAAAAAGCCTTTATCATTTCATCTTCTTAATTCAAAGAGGTTTAATTGTTTATTTATTACCATTCTTTTTGATTGAAAGAACTGGATCTTTCATTTGCGTGTCTATCTTCGGAAGTTCGATTTTATCTATGCATCTGTAGTGGTCTTCTTTATCATAATCCTTCATCTTGTGTTAAATTGAATTGCCATGTTCTGGTTATCCCCGACAGACACATTGAAGTCAACAATACCTTGATGTCTATAAGACCTAAGCACAGTAATAATCGAACTTGACTATCATTTCTGTTACTTATAATCGTGATACTTTCAATTAATCTTTCGTTCAAATACGATGCATGATTAGATTAGTAAAACAACCTCAAATTGACACCAGTATTCATAGTTATATGGGAGCTATCATTAATTGTCATCTTTTGGGTAAATATTATTGAACACTCCCTGAACAAAGTCAGAAACAGAGTTCAAACTTGATATGATACCCGGTATGGCTTTGCTGAATAGCATCTAATTACAATTAGCTGATTAAATGTTTGTTGGATCATTTCTAATGATTTAAGTTTATTTTTCCCTAGTGAATAATTGAGAAGTGATTCATTTCAAGGTTAGAATGTACAAACAGTTACTGATATTTATCGGGATATTCTCTTAAATGCTTGAAGTTCATTTAATTTACTCAGTGGATTGTATTGGCTCTGAAAAATGATTTCATTTTGGCGTTGATACGGAGTTTGTGGTGCATCCGGTCAGAACATATGTTGCTTAACCCGATCCACCAATGATAGGGGAGTGTCTCATCATCAGTACGTTGAGAACACTTGTTATATATAAAAAGATGTGGTATGATTGCCAATGAAACAACTCGCCACAAGAAGTTAACAGCTATAGATCACCGTACGTCATTCAACAATAAAACAATAAGCAAAGCCCATAACGCATAATATATACGAGTCTAAATTGAAAACTACGTTCACCAGATCCGGATTTCGAGAATAAATGTCTCTTCAGTTTATTTATGTATAGTTCTTTTGGTAACCTGCATCTTTTCTATCAAAGGCAATCATTTCAGTTTTATACTTAATACTGTCAAATTTTCTGTCATCTCAGATGAGCAATCCGCATAACCTACCTGGTATAGTTTAGAATTTGTTTTTAATTCTAACTGATTGCATCATATTTGCCACTAAAATTAGATAAAAAGTTGAAAAGGACTGAAATCTATGTATGTGCTTTATTTGTATTAAGTGTTTTAAAATCGTCATACTACATAGACAGTGGCCGAACAGTTATTAAGGAAAGGAACAAATAGATTAACATTATGTGTATAAAAATATTTGTTTCCTATACACGAACAATAAAAGTCTTTTATTCAGCAGCAACATAACTTATTGAATTTACGTATACAATTATTATAAATTCTGCGATTAATTACGTATTTGTATTATTATAACAAACAAGATTGAATCATTGTCGCAGAATGACAAAAACAATAAAATAATGAAAAATTAGCTTATACTATGAAAAATGAATCGTACTAGCTAAATATAAATGCTATAAAAAAGACACTTAATTGACTCATTAAAAAGGCATCTAATGCTTACAGTCATAGATATAAGAAGGTGTGATATGAGTGACAATGAGACAACTTTCCATCTAAGTCACAATTTGTAAATGTAAACCATAATAGGTGAACGTACGGTCTTCAACACGAAGCCTTGGCTCACACCAAACAGCAAGCTATAATCGGCTTCGAAAATTACTTGTGTAAAACTATTCAACATGTTCAAACTGGAAGAACAACGGTCTAATCAATATAAAAATCGAGAAACGAGAAATACTTATGAACTACACCAACTAACGACAACTACTGAACATCAAATTCCTGACTTTGGACAGGTGTAAATAAATGCAGCGGGTTTAAACGTTGTTATAAGTACCAACCTTCACCCTATCTGAAACAATATTGTAACATCACAACATAGAAGACACACTATAAAATATGTAATGTTATTTAACGAACCAATTAATTAGCACACTACAAGTTGTTACCAGTATTCATAGTTATACTGGAAAAGTAAAATCCCAAAAATACCGAACTTCGAGGAAAATTCAAAACGGAAAGTTCCTAATCAAATGGAAAATCAAAATCTCAAACTCATCAAACGAATAAATAAAAACCGTCATACTGCTGACTTCGTGAGTACAGGCATCTTCTTATGAAGACAATTGTTGATTTAACCTGGTTTTATAACTAACTGAACTTCTTGTGCAGCGGATGATCTGCTAATTCTTTTGGAGCACCTGAGATAACCCCTGTTTTTGATGGGGTACGACCTTATTGTAGAAGTTTGAATGTCTCTCTGGTATCTTTAGCACCTCCTTTGCACAACAGTCGCATACAATTCCATTATATTGGCAACGATGTGTAAACAAAACAAAACTAGAGGCTCTCAAGAGCCTGTCTCGCTCACCTTGATCTATGTGCATATCAAACAATGGACACAGATAAATTCATGACATAATTGTGTTTTGGTGATGGTGATGTGTTTGTAGATCTTACTTTACTGAACATTCTTGTTGCTACAATTATCTTTATCTATAATGAACTTGGCCCAGTAATTACAGTGGAAAATATTTTCTAAAAATTTACAAAAATTTATGAAAAATGCTAAAAATTAACTATAAAGGGCAATAACTCCTTAAGGGGTCAATTGACAATTTTGGTCATTTGACTTATTTGTAGATCTTACTTTGCTGAACATTATTGCTGTTTACAGTAAAAATTCCTTAAAATTACCAATTCAGGGGCAGCAACCCAACAACGGGTTGTCGGATTCATCTGAAAATTCGAGGGCAGAAAGATCTTGACCTGATAAACAATTTTACCGCTGTCAAATTTGCTCTAAATGCTTTGGTTTTTGAGTTATAAGCCAAAAACTGCATTTTACCCCTATGTTCTATTTTTAGCCATGGTGGCCATCTTGGTTGGTTGGCCGGGTCACGCCACACATTTTTTAAACTAGATACCCCAATGATGATTGTGGCCAAGTTTGGTTTAATTTGGCCCAGTAGTTTCAGAGGAGAAGATTTTTGTAAAAGATTACTAAGATTTACGAAAAAATGGTTAAAATTTGACTATAAAGGGCAATAACTCCTAAAGGGGTCAACTGACCATTTCGTTCGTGTTGACGTATTTGTAAATCTTACTTTGCTGAACATTATTGCTGTTTACAGTTTATCTCTATCTATAATAATATTCAAGATAATAACCAAAAACAGCAAAATTTCCTTAAAAATACCAATTCAGGGGCAGCAACCCAACAACATTTTGTCCGATTCATCTGAAAATTTAAGGACAGATAGATCTTGACCTGATAAACACTTTAACCATGTCAGATTTGCTCTAAATGCTTTGGTTTTTGAGTTATAAGCCAAAAACTGCATTTTACCCCTATGTTCTATTTTTAGCCATGGCGGCCATCTTGGTTGGTTGGCCGGGTCACGCCACACATTTTATTAACTAGATAGCCCAAAGATGATTGTAGCCAAGTTTGGATTAATTTGGCCCAGTAGTTTTAGAGGAGAAGATTTTTGTAAAAGATTTCTAAGATTTACGAAAAATGGTTAAAAATTGACTATAAAGGTCAATAACTCCTATAGGGGTCAACTGACCATTTTGGTCCTGTTGACTTATTTGTAAATCTAACTTTGCTGAACATTATTGCTGTTTACAGTTTATCTCTATCTATAATAATATTCAAGATAATAACCAAAAACAGTAAAAAATCCCTAAAATTACCAATTCAGGGGCAGCAATCCAACAACGGGTTGTCGGATTCATCTGAAAATTTGTAGGCAGAAAGATCTTGACCTAATAAACAATTTTACCCCATGTCAGATTTGCTCTAAATGCTTTGGTTTTTGAGTTATAAGCCAAAAACTGCATTTTACCCCTATGTTCTATTTTTAGCCATGGCGGCCATCTTGGTTGGTTGGCCGGGTCACGCCACATATTTTTTAAACTAGATACCCCAATGATGATTGTGGCCAAGTTTGGTTTAATTTGGCCCAGTAGTTTCAGAGGAGAAGATTTTTGTAAAAGTTAACGACGACGGACGACGACGACGACGACGGACGACGGACGACGGACGACGGACGACGGACGACGGACGCCAAGTGATGGGAAAAGCTCACTTGACCCTTCGGGCCAGGTGAGCTAAAAATATAATAGGTAAAAAGGTCAAAATATATTACAACAGTCAACATTGTGTTATAATTTTAACAACTAAAAAAACAAACAACAAGCAAATATGCAACAAAGAAACACAAATAGTCATATCGACAAAGCACCGCATGAAAGACAAAATATAAAAATTTACCATAGCACAATAACACAATGACGGGAGCTATCATAAAATGGCATCTTCTTGGTAACAATACTGAACACTCCAAGAACAACAATCAAACACAAAGTTCATTCTTGATATAACCCCGATATAGACAAGGTAAATAGCATTTAATTTACTATACGCTGATTAATATTTTGATAATAATTTCAAACTGATTTTAGTTGATTTATTCCCTAGTGAATGATTGCAAAGTGATTTCAAGGTTAGAAATATAAAATAACTTTTCTTTAACAGGATGTTCTTTCAAATGTTGCACATAGTTCAGACAACTTATAGTAATCCCTTTCCATTTTGCGGGTGCTAGTGCTACCTTGTAGCGGCATTAGCCTGCTCTTTTTCGAAATCTACAAATGTGTCTTTTACGTGCAGGTGATATAGCTCCCTCTCTTAACACTGGTCAGCCATTTATCGTCCCCTTCCGACGGACTAGCATCGCTTCATCAAGACCATACTCGCAAATGGTGTCAAGGGAGCGCACAAAATGTTGCACTTAATTCAATAAGCTATTTTCAAGTCATAAAAACTGATTTCATATGGGTAAATGGATGCATCCGGACATAATATATGTGGCTAAATTTGATACACAAATATTAAGATCTGGTGTCAACTTTTAGCACGTTGACAAACTAGTGCAACGCTTATATTGAGGACCGCATCTCGCATGTTACAAAGTTTTTCTGTCAATATTCACATATCAGTTTTGATGTTTGTTGAAGTCAAATGTTTTGTTTTTTCAGTCAAACTAGTCTTCGGAACCTACATGTACCTTGTTCCGTTTTATATTTGTTGTGATATTCTCGTTGAGAATAAAGTATCACATATTTGCTATAGAACTGAAGTGAAGGGTGAAGAGAATGGAATCTAAACAGTTGTACTGTCTATATCATCAATGCTGTTCAATTTTGTACTTGTTTGGCTTTATAACCATATTGATCTGAGCCTCACTGATGAGTCTTATGTAAACGAAACGCGCGTGTGGCGTATTACATTAGAATCTTGGTACCTTTGATATTTTGCTTTTAAAAAAGTGTTAAGTATCATACAACTTGGACAGGTATGATGGAACATATATCAATGAAAAGAAATAGTTATTTTACATCAATACAATCATTTTCCAAATATGAACAAATACAACATATGTAAAAGTAAAATATTAGCAAATAACAGTAGTTTAATGCAGAGATAAATTGTAATAAAGAAAAGTCTTTAAATGTAGCTAGTATACAGTGTGTATAAACAGTAATGTTTTGCTATCAACAAACAAAAACTAAAATAATCTTTTTATTCACAAGCATCACAGCTGATAGATTACACATATACAACTATACTACCATCATTTATTAATGACATATGTGTTTTATAATTACAAACACCATTGAATCATTGGCAGAGAAATTACAACAAATAATATGTATAATAAAATAATGCTCATTATATTATGAATAACAGCTAAATAAAGATATAACATAGACTGCAAGCGCTTTGTGATTAAGAGAAAATAATGATTAACAAGATGGGTTTCTCGACGAAAATGGTTGTATATATATATTTTTTATCTTGGTTGGTAATATTTGTCACATTCTAAAATATACCGGTATTAGTTTTCGTGTTCAAACAGATTTTTACTGTACATATTGCAAAACCCGTTTTCCTCCAATGTTTTTAAATCTACCGATTTCAAAACGAAGCGATTTGCAAACAACCTAAATCTACAAATAATTATGGTTTTCCATATGGTTAAAAGTTTTTTTTTGCAGCTAAAAAGTATTTGAATCGTTTTTATAGATTTACATTTTGGCGACTCATTGAAAAAAGGATTCTCATTTTTACGGTTACGTAAATTTTAATAGGATCTAGGTAAACTAAGTGACACTTTAAATAAGCTTTTCCAAAACTTTACAAATTCAACATTATATTTGTATCTTTGAATATAAATTTTACCCGGGTATTAATATTGATTATAATAACAATAGTTTTAACTCAAATAAATATTATTGTTATACACATATATACTTTTAAGGTCCTACAATTTATCGGTACATGTTTTTTGGCATTGTACAAGGCCGAGTTTTTTCTCTTAATGTTTAAAACGTTTTTATACTAAAACCATTATATGTTGGATGTGAACAGAATAATATTTGAGTCGTATATTTATTTTATACTACCTTTTACTAGTATAATAAATAATGCTTTTTAACCCTGGTTTGCTTAAATTCATCATTGATTTTAAATATATAATTTTATATGTAAATTCATAATAATATTTAATTCAAACATCATTTTTACAAATACATTGTTTCAGCCATTTTACATTGGTCTCTATTTCTTAGTATAACTATTATGGTTTGAGGGAAGTTTATATACAAATTATACTCTCTGGAATACTTATCAAGACTATCTATCAGCTTTTGTAAACCATCATTAGTTACACTAAATAATGCAAAAGCATCGTTCTTGTAAATATTCATGGTCGATTTAAAAGTAAATTTGAGAAAAAAGGAAGTCTGAAAACGTAAATATTTATAATGTGTAACTGATATATAACTCTGGTCTTATAAACTTGTTAATAAGAGTATGGTTTGGGTGAAGGTAGTATACGCTCTCCCTCAAATGTTGGTTTAAACAGATAATACAAAAACACTTTTTTCACTTTCCTGTCCTCAAACTAATTCCTCTATTCGCGTCTGTTTCAAACTTTTATATCATATTTTCTTTTAATTAAAGATGATTATAAACATGTCACCTAACAAAATATCGATTACTGTTCTAACAGGATTTTTCCTTATTGTCAACTAAATGAAGAGAGAGGTACTCTTTGCGGTAAGTAAATACAAATTTCATTATTTTACTATTAAATGTACTTTTTGAATTGACTTTTCTATTTTTTGGTCGAAGGATATTAATTGCTACATTGCAAAAAATAAAGAATATTTAAAAGAAATAGATTTCCTTATTTTCAAAACTTAGAATTGACAGAAATAAAGATTCTTGTTCATGGGTGTAAACGTGTGCATTTCAAAGCTATATATGTATTCGCTTCATCTTAAATGATATAAAAAGGATAACAAATCAAAAGTAAGAAGGATCAAGGAAATTCATTTTAAATGCGTCGTACAGGACACAAAAAGGAAAAGAGTAAAATAAGTAAGATCAAGGAAAAATCTCCTTTATTATGAACATATTTTTTAATATTGAGCAAGCCCTTACCTTAAAACGACAATAATAACAGTCGAAGGTTACCTTAATGGAGATGTTCCCTTTCTTCCTGCTAATTGTGTGTAAATTTTCAGTTGGGGAGATGTGTACTTGTTTCAGTGACGTTTCAGATTTCACATGCAGATTACTACATATGTTCATTTATAATATCATAATGATAAAAAGTAAAGGAGGAAACCTTAAAATCTTTTGATTAGGTATAAATTATAATTTTAATAATAAACTCATGATATATACTAGGATTGAAATTTTTATTTGCGCCAGACGGGCGTTTCGTCTACAAAAGACGCATCCGTGACACTCGAATAAAAACAAGTTAAAAAGAAAGGCCAAATAAAGTGATTTAGTTAATTAACTGTGGCTGGTACTTTTTAGGATTTACATCAATTTGCTTATTATATTTTGATATGCTAGGTAAATAATCATAAGTAACAAAAATTATCATGCCAGTGCACACTTTCAGATTGCAATTGTATCATTACTTCCTGATAACAAAATATTTATAATGCATTATTTCCTAAAAACAGTAACATAGCTATATTGTGTATAATGTCAATTTCATCAAAGAACACTTTCTCCATATTCAGGGGTCCTTTAAGGGATGAAAATAAGTTTGACATTTGCGTAACTATTTAAAAAGCTATCAATGTTTTAATTTAAATTGCAGTATAACAACAATATAAGGTCAATATCGTAAAAATATAAACTTGTTTATATTTGGCGCAAAACTGGGGAGGGGCTCGGTAGAACCTTGCGCTTCCCCAGTTTCTCAGCCTCATACAAAAAAGTTTTATATTTTCCTGACATTGACTTAATATTGTATATGTATCTGAAAATTGTCCATTTTATTATAGTTTTATACAATCATGAATAAAAACTGCCAAAGTATGTTCTGTTTGATTTATCCTTTGTAGTAATAATACTATCAATTTTTGTTTTTTTATCAAATGTTTCATATAAAGATTGAGTACTTTTAATATAAGATTATAATCCTGGTATCTTTGATAACTATATACGTTATAAAAACATTTTGTTCTCTAAAGAAGTATGGTAAATCCAATTTTAGAATTGGACGTAAATTAAAGTTTACACAATATTTAATTAAAATTACGTGGACCAAAAAAGCTGCTAAATTGGGAGTTTGATTAGAATTTTAAGTTTAATGATCGACATAAAGAAGTTTAGTTTGATAAAAGTGGAACAGTTAATTTCTGTTTCGACGCAAGCATCTTTTAATTTGCAAATAACTCCAGTTTAAATAAATTCTAGTTACATATGAATGATGTTAAATCAAAGATTTATTTGAGAATTTAAATATATTCCCCAGAAAAGTTAATCCCAATAAAGGTAAAGCTTACCACATAACCTTCAACGAAGAATCAGGAGATGTGGTACCATTGTCAATGAGGCAACTGTCCGCCAGATTTCATATGAAGTAGATATTAAAATATTTCAAGGCAACTGTAAGAATATTTTGATATCTTATGAAACCTGAAACGTTTTAATAATTGTGCTATTGAATATGAAATAACAATCATTGTATGAACACAGTTATTTCAATAGTATAAAGTTAGTATTCTCAAATTACTAAAAACTCAATGTTGGTCATTTGTCTTGTTGAACCCATTAGTTTAAATTATAGATTTTTGGCATTTTGCTATGCCATCCTTTTCCGTCATACAAAAAAATACACAACTGGAAAGACACAGTGTAGTACTGAAACTTAAAATTTGTTTTTAATTCTGAAAAAAAAAGCATGTGTGATACCCTGTGCATTAGATTTAATAGCAGATGTTAAAAACCACACTGCATGTTATTACAAAAATGCAGCCTTTATAGCTGACTATGCGGTATGGGTTTTGTTCATTCTCGAAGGCCTTTGGTGACCTAAAGCTGTTTATTTCTGTGAATCTTGTGGAGAGTTGTTTCATTGGTAATCATACCACATCTTCTTTTTTATATATAACAAGTATTTCTTAACATACTGAAGGTGTCATTTTTGTCTCTGGTGGAGAGTTGTCTCATTGGCAATCATTCCACATCTTCTTTTTTATATGTATAATTTAATTAGAAAACATTATGTTTACTCCAGGGTCATCAGTAAACATTTCCTTAATTAATAATCCTGTGGGAAGAAACCATAAAAAAACTTTAAGTAAGAGTAAACATAACATTGCAATGGATGCCTGTTTGCTTTTTCTTTGGATACTTTCAAAATTCGATATCAATCAAAATCCTGAGGACTGATTTTACTCTCTTTAAAAATACTTTACCCGTGGATAATACCTGGAAATAATTATTGGCTGGAGATTCAGCAAAGATAAATATTAATTAATCGGTATTCAAAATCTTTAATATAAAATCACGAATTCTTCCCGTATAAAATCTAAATGACCTGGGAAAAACTATGAAGAACCGAATTAAAGTAAACATCTTAAATACCTTGAAACAAGTGAGCACAATTTACTCTTTGGCATTCATTATTGTATTTTTAAAAGAAAATATCAGTCTAAACATCTTCCATTTTCTTTTTCTGATCATACAAGATTCGATATCATATGTGATGTTTCACTCAGCTACAGTGAAACCTTAATGCATCAAATGAGGCATTTTACAAATAATGCTTATCAAAAAGACAAATGTGAAGAAAAAAAATAAATTTCACATGAGGCAATAAAAACTTTTATGACCTACGTCTAGTTTAAGTAACTTTTGTTGTGAAAACATTGACTTGGTCTTCAACTTTGTACTTGTTTGGCTTTATAAATATTTTCATCTGATGAGTCTTATGTAGACAAAACGCGCGTCCGGCGTACCAAATTATAATCCTGGTACCTGGTATCAATTAGTATTTCTGTATATAATTATACAATTACCCTTTTAGAGGTTATCGTTGGAAATCAGTCATAAAAATGATTTTGTCCTTGAAAGATTTAGCATGATTTTAGATATTTGATTGTATCTGTTGAATTCATAAATAAAAGTTTTAGACTTGGGGCGATGAAGACCTTGATATATTATATACCACTTTTATATTGTTATCGACTTACCACCATGACCTTTTAATAACTTATGTTCGCTTAAATGTATCGTTGGGTTGCTGTCAATGAGGTATACATCAATTTCATTTATATAGCATCAAAGTATTATAATCATGCTGAGGTTAGGTTTCTTGATGAGTGTTTGAGATTAGTGGTAGTACTTTGCTTTGTTGTGTAAATAATTAAAGACGTGTATAAACTTTGACTGTTTACCATTATACATGTCGATGTTATGATACAAAGACGTAATAAATATGTGACGTTACAAAACGTTATGTTAACAACAAGTAAGTGTCTCTGTATTGCGGTTAATTCGTAACACTCCGGCCACAGGAAAGTGAAAAGAAAAAACACTTAATAAATAAAATTGAAAATTTTTAACATTCACAATGAATAAGAATCACTTTAAAGTTCATATATACATATATCAAGAAATCAAATTAACTGAACAGTCTCTATGTAAATCAAAAACATGGGATCGACGAAATTTGGTTGCATATACGATATGGAAATGTCCATTAGAAACTTCAAGTCAATGAGTATATTTGTTCAATCGGACGATAAGATCCGTTTTTTCCTTGATCGGCTACTGTACAATTTCTGTAGTTCTGGTTCCCTGCCTGTTCAGTTTACTGATAATTTTCGATGTTCTGTTCTCGGTTACGTTATAATTCTTCGGTATCTCACGCAATTCTCTTTGCATGGTTATTGTCGCGATGTGATGTAGTTGACTTGTATATCTCGTAGTAGTTTTGTCCTCACTCGTTACTCTTTCAGATTCCAATTTCCAAAATAGTTTCAGATCTGCCTCTTCCTTCTTGTGGTGTGCCAATACATTCAATGTAGTAGCAGCTGGTATTGTTGAGTCTTTTATTGTTGGCATTGGTCCAGACAATAAATATCCCAGTTTTGACTAAACTGCAGTGGGACCCATTCCTCGTAGTATATCGTTTTCGACGATGTCCCAGTAGTAATCTGCTCCAATCAACATAGCTGTTTCAAAATGTTCATCTTTACTCATAGGATGGTCCAATTCTATAACTTGAAGGTAAGACAACTTTAACGCTTCGTAATGGGTAAGATTCGATAGCGGTGCGGTGATTGTTGGTACTATGAGTACTTCCATTTCTAATTTACCTCCATGTTTAGTCTCCAAATGAACAACGGCTTCTTCTAGGTTTCTTACATTACGATTAGTTTCTCCAAAGGCAGCAAGACTGAGTGTACTCATTCCACATGGTTTTAATTGTAACGTTTGTGCTAGATCCTCGGTGATAAACGACTTCTGTGACCCTTCATCTAATAGAATATTTGTTGAAATAGAACAATTACCTACTGAAACTTGTGATACAGCTGTTTTCAAGAGTACATCTGTTTTCTGTTTTGAGGTATTTTCATACGAGGTGTACACTGTAGCTGTGTGTGTTTCTTCATCATCATTCATAGTACTAGTATTTACCGCTGCACTGGATTGTCTTGTTGTTTGGTTCTCTGTGTGTTGTTTGTTATAACATACGCTAGTGTGATGCTTTCTGTTACATTTACGACATGTATATTTAGACGTACACTCTGAAATTTTGTGACTTCGAAAGCAGTTAAAACAATGATTTTTCTGTTTGATAAATGCATAGTGCTTTCATTCGTAGCTACTTTTGTGCACTCTGATGCAAAATGTGGTTCTTGGCAATAAACACATAATTTTACCTTATTTGTACTATTCTTATTTTCTCTGTATTGTTGTATGCTAGTGCTGTAGCTTTGGATTGCTCCGATATGGAATGATGCGGTAGTTGTCAAAGTGTCGGACATTTTGAAATTTCCGGCTTCTTGTACGTTTCCTTTGATAAAGCTTCACGAAGCGATATTATATTCCAACTATTTTTTTCCGTGTTGCTTTGTTAAGTTTTTCCTCATTTCTGCGGGTAGTTTCCCGAAAATTATGGGTACAAGAAGGGATCAATATGTGTCTTGCGTCGGACCTAGCGATTCAAGTTCCCTAATGTTGGCTTCTAATATGTCGTAGAATGACTTAATGCTACTGAGGGTAAATGACGGACTTTGTATATCAAGAAGATTTTGCATGTGTGTGTTGATAATTTTCTGTTGTTGACCGTAACGCTCCTTTAGTAAATTGATTGCCTGGTCATAGTTTGCGTTGGTGAGGGCTAACCCTGTGATACACTGTGCTGCTTCGTATTGGAGTTGTGAATTTAAATAACTAAACTTTTGTATTTTTGTAAGAGCAGGGTTTTGGTGTACGGTTGATTCAAACGAATCCCAAAATGTCTGCCAATATAAAATATCTCCCGAAAATGAAGGCAAGTCTAACTTTGGTAGTCTTTGCTAGAAATTCGGAGAAGGGTTATAAGTAGCGTTTGCTCCGTCATTTACAAAAGTGCTTTGAATAGCATCCTGTGTCTGATTTGTGTTGTGATTAATATTGCTAGTTGTTGGAAGTGTTGAAATATGTGCTGCTGGACCTTGATTTAAAAAAACACTCACCGTAGGTTGAAGAACGCTAGCTCCCGAGTTTGATATTATGTCTTTGAATTTATTAATAGACTACTTCCAAATGTAAATTGAATTCATAACTGTCCAAAATTTCCGATTCTATGTCTCCGACTTCTGTTCCATCCAAAATCTGTGTATCCAAGTTTTCGAGTAAGGTCCTCTTCTTCACCAGTGTTTCTGTGGCTGCCGAAAGTTCTTGAATTTCAATGTCATTATCTTCAATTTTCTTTTTTGTCCAGTTGATAAGTCTTGTGACCGCGCTTCTATGTCCACCACGAATTGCTCTGAGTTTCTCCATAGGTCACGGTACCAATGTTTGGGAGTAATGGTAGTACTTCGCATTGTTGTGTAAAAAATTAAAGACGTGTATAAACTTTGACTGTTTACTATTCTTCATGAAGACGTTATGATACAAAGACGTAATAAACATGTGACGTTACAATACGGTACGTTAACAACAAGTAAGTGTCTCTGTATTGCGGTTAATTCGTAAAATATGTTTGCGTTCACAAAGACGACCATTTTTTATTCGTATTTTCCACAAATTTACAAACACACTTCATTTTCAGATTGAAGCAGCAATTTAAAATGTGGCGATTGTTAATTGTATCAGCTGTGATCATATCCTGTACAACCTTCAAAATAGGTAAGCTGTCTGAAATCTAAATGATATTTTTAAGACAAAATTGAATGAAATATACAAATTTTATATCTCTAGTAAAAAATGATTAGAAGATTGCAGTTGTTGGTCCTTATACTTTTCAGGCAAGAACTGAATGTTTTGTTTAAGGTAACACGATACCGAATGACGTTACGCCATGAGTTATCGTTCCTGACGTTATCGAATAACGTTCACACATATAAGCCAATGCAGCGGGTTTTGTGTGACATTTTTAACGGTAACTTCCCCTAGATGCAGAGTGCCGAGAGTTTTGATGCAATACGTAGCGGTTATTTGACATAGATTATTTTATCGTTTACCGGCAATCATTCTGCTCATTGTTAATCTTTAAAAAGTATTACATTACTTTTTAAATATTCTGTTTCTTTGATATTTAAGCATCTGCACGCTTTATCTATATATTTCTTATGCATAACATACACAGTTTTATCACTTTATTTTTTATTCTTGGTATAGATATAGGAAGATGTGGTGTGAGTGCCAATGAGACAACTCTCCATCCAAATAACAATTTATAAAAGTAAACCTTGGTTTATTTTTGCAATAAGTACTTATTCATGATTCACACCGTATCTCCATGAAATTTTGTTTTGAAAGTAGAAATCTAATTTATAGAAGCTTAGGATGATGTGTGAAAAAAACGGGGAATTTTACAACTATCAATTCGTTTTAAAATGGTCATCAAAAACACCGCTCGGACAAAATTGAAATTTATTTGGATGAGAATACGGATATAATTAAGGGGAAAGCACAATACAAGCAGACGTTGAAAATCACACAGAAAATAGTTAGTTTGTATGGAATGTAAAAAAGTGGTTATTTAGCCGAATAACTTTTCCTGTGTTCCATGTGTAAACAGTCTCTGAAATTCATTGGTCTGTACAGAGTAAATTCGATATAGTTTTGGAAATATTTTAAAATACAGTGCCAGCTTTGTAATCGTATAAACCAGGTCTACTCAGGACGGACAGCAACATCGGAATGAAGCATTAGAAACGAAGACTGAGAAATACATGGGCACTTGATTCGGCAGAAATAAAATAACAAAATTCAGGTTCCGTTACAGTCTGAATAAAGCCAGCCCCGAGTATCCACTTGCGTCTACAAACGCAAGTTGATAGTTGGGGCTGGCTATAGTCAGACCGGTTCCGTGTTCCCTGATTCCGTTATAATTTTTTTCTCGAAATTTACAATCAAACGACTGACTTTTTATTATTCAAACGGCAAGAGACTGTAAAAAAGCTAGATCTTGAAATCATTTACATTTTATATTCGTGTTAATTTACGCTTGCATGGATATTCGGTGTTTTTTTGTTTTGAGTTGGAAATAATGTACATGTACAAGTTGGGAGACAAAACGACTGAAAGAAAATTAACAAACTTACCTTTTAGGGCTAAGAGGGCCATATTGCTCGCATACTAGGCGTCGGAAAAGGCCCGGAAAGTTTCTTTCTTAAAATTAGTTTTTAGAACAAGTATACAAGTATATATATACATGTATAGCGTCAGTTAAAATTTGCCCGACCATCATCGCGGATGTCCTGCCTCTATTGCAAAACCTACCTATTGTATTTATAGATAACTTGTCCTCGTCCTGAACATGCATGAAATATTTTCCACTAGACGTTAACCAACCAATAATCAAAGCAATCAATTTACAATTTACACCCGTCACTTGGAACTTTAGTTGTTAAAATTTAAATCATTGCCTCATTTCAAAAAATTCGACAAAGTTTAAACGCAGACAGCGAGGAAGACCAAAATTGAACAGTTACGCAAAACTAAATATCTACGTTACCGCTTGCTCATTATGGAAGTGGGGTAACATGAGACTTTATTTGTAAAAGTACAAGTACAAATAAAAACAAAAATTGTGTACATATACATGTTATTTGTACAAAAGTTAGCTGATAGAATGATAAATGGAGATATGTGATATGCAATTTATAAGATAGCAACAGCTGGGCATTAATTAAACAACATCAACACCTTGAAGACATCAAGAAAATCGTGACTAATGCTAATTGGAATAGCATCTTTACACTTCTTATTTGTAGTTTTAGTAAACGTTGGAAAATTTTGAGTATGTGTAGTATAATTGTCACAGTAACATTTCAGTCTCTTGGTAAATATTAGTTTAAGTCTTAAAACTTTTGCTCTTCTCTAGAAAATTCAAACCATAATGAAATATAAGGAGATGCGGTAAAATTTCCAATTAATCAACTTTCCACCAAAGACGAAATGACGGAAATGCTAGCCTTCTTACATTGCTACTACATTTCAGATCTCCAAATTATCATTCCATTATTTGAACTGCATATTCAAAAATATGCATTGTCACCAAATTACTTATAGAGCACGTGTCATCATATTGTTTAACATTTGTCCGTTCGACCGTTAATCCCACACTTAGTATATATAGGGTTAATTCGGCTAATTATTTAGGACTACAGTTGTTTTGCTTCAGCTTTAAAACTATGTACCTGGTGTTACTACTCATATTATAGGTGCGCATATCGTCTGGATTTTATTTTTTGTTTCATGACAGGTTGCTGGATTAGGCATTTTGATAAAATACAAAGGCATACGGAGTACAGACTCTGGCTTACATCTGATACAGGTTGAATTTCAAGCTGGAACTTTTAAATTTCGAAGTTGTTTTACTTATATAAAGAATGCATATATGATCTCAAGCTTTGTTATGTAAATACTTTTTCACAAATGACAGAATGTTGAAATTTATGAAATTTTGCATACAGTTTCCTAACCCGAATAATTCAGTCCCTCCCCGTAATCAATCTCTCCTACTTACTTAATGTAGTAAGCGGAATATAACGACTGAATTATTCGGGTTAACAATTTGCAAGGTTTGTCCGACTTGCTAAGTAAACAAGTAACACATTAAATTTACACCACGCAGAGTACACTATACTACATGTATTGTATGTACAAAGTCAAGAATATGACAGCTGTTTATCATTCTTTTGATGTTTTTCAACGTTTGATTTCGTCATCTGATAAGGGATTTTTTCGTTTTGAATTTTTCTTGGAGTTTTGTTATTTTATTTTTTGGAATGTGTATTTTATCAGGATCATTATTTTTCCTCATAATTTTCACACATAACAGAATGTTTAATCTTTTTTGACTGATGCATCAAATGTGTCTTTTATAAACATTGTATTGTATCGTCCCGAACATGCATGAACTATTTGCCACTGAACGTTAAACAACCATCAAACCAAGCAATTAAAAAACTGTTAAATGAATCAAATTTCTTAAAATACTATATTTCTGCGTCACGGGATGCAGTGATGATACCACCATTGTCTAATATGATGCAGTTAAATATCAGTAATTCGGATGAATCTCACGTGAAATGTTTCATTTAATTTTCACGTAAACTTAACAAAAATCTGAAGGTATTTTTTATGGTTTTAATCAAATTTTAGAACAAAGATATTATTTAAATAATTTTATTTCAAAAATTACGTGAATTTAACGTGTACACAATTCCGATGATTTATGCATGAACTATTATCATAAGATTCACATGGAACCTGTTCACGCAAGTTTCAAGTATGTGCTCGTTTGATGTGAAAATCAGACGATATTGATATTAATTCATATGAGTGAAATTCCATGTGCAGGACGAAATAAAATTATATCTGATTCAGTAGAATTTTATATTGCATTACTAGGAACTTTACGACAGTCGACAGGGGAAATGAAAATAAAATAATACTCATTCAGATCCCGACACATATTTTTTCTCCATTTCTCTGAGAAGGAATAACGTTATATTCCGTACACCATAACGTCACACGTATTTGGTCAAATTCTAGGCCTATCGACCAACTTTGAAGCCATTTATTTCAAAAACAAGGATGGTGACATATGAGTTTCTATACGTGTATGGATTCACTATGCAATCCTGGATATTATGTTAGTTTTTTGTTTTTCTCCGTATATAAGAAAATAGCCATCCATTCGAAAATCTAAAAAGGTAAGCCGAAAAAAAGGCATTTCCCCTATATACCTAAGTAAATTTGTCGCCAAAATTGACGTTTTCCTATGAAAATTACAAAAAAACAAAAATGGTGACCCCCATTTTTTATTACATATTCCGATGTAACTCGATTCAAAGTACACGTATGCCAAAAATTTTGGAAATCGGGAGATATGCCATTCGGTATCGTGTTACCTTAAAGAAACATGAACAAATGTTTTGACGCATGTAAAAATAACTCTGATTTAATATGCGATTTTATCTAATATCATATGATCTGAAAATAACTGTGTTTATTCAAACACTTGATAGATAGAGATTTGATTGGTTGATACTTGAATTGTCAAGTTTTGTACGTTTCATTCATTTACCAGAAGTAATAAAAAAGGTAGTTTTTTCAAAGCAATGACAAAAGATTTTTCAAAATACCATTTGGAAAATATATAAAATTTGTAATATGCTAAACAATAATTTTCATGCATTGAATATGTCTATTGTAAATTAGAAGCTCATACACGATCATGATTTGTTTGTTTTTGTTTTGGTAATTTTAAACCAAAATATACAGTTGATTTGTATAAGACAACCATCCAACTAAAAAATAAACTTGTAAATTAAAAATACTGATCCGAAGGGGTCATTGCTCTTTTCTGACAGAGCTTCGTATATTTATGATTATTGAAGACTTTCAGGGCCTTACTAAAAAGTTTGTATCTTTACTTTTTCAATATTCTATTACAGCAATAGCAATTGAAACATTTAAATAAAACACGTTTCCTCCCTTTTTTATTTAATTTTTACTATTCATAGGGGTTCTTGTTGACACAGATTGGATTGATGCTGACCTGTCTGCCTTTGATGGCGTCTCATCAGGAATGGAATACATCACACATAGAGTACCAGGAAATAATGCCTTGAAAATTACTACCAAAGGTATACTAAATCTACAAAGAAATCATATTCAAATGGTATATGGTTAGTTCGAATAACAGTATGACAGAAAAAGTGAAACAATATTATAGAAAAGCTGAAATTATTTTATTCTTGATTTTAACTTATTCGGTAGTTTACTTCTTTTATTTTGCTAACTATAATTATTTTCAAAGATTTAAAAATTTCGGTACGTGAAGCTATTTGTAATTCAACAGAAATGAAGACAAAACCATGAAAAATCGTTTTGGGGTAATGGTCATAGAATGTAAAATGTAAAACAACAAAAATACCGAATTCCAAGAAAAAATCAAATCGGAAATTCATTTAACGGATGGCAAAATTAAACCTGGTTTAACAGCTGGCTTTAGTATATTTAGTATACCAACATCAGGCCACACAAGAGAAGCGCAGATAAAAGCTGCAAAAAAAATGACATTCGAAAATATTCAAAAATTATGACACTTTACACTTTGTGTTTCAGTTTGTGAACTTCTTAGTCAGGGATATGGTGGATTCATGTCATTTGTTGGATGCTTTAGTGCATTGTCTTCAGAGTTACAAGCCAAGTCGAGAAAGATTCCACATATCATGTACACAAGAAAACCATGCTGTCTCGGTGTCCATCCAGAAACATTCCAAATAGTTCCAAATTGCAAAGAAGTAAACAAAGCTTTATCAAACATAGTTTCGAAGCTTAGTTGGTTGGATGTATTTATTATACACGACAAGACATTGGGTAATTTGTATATATATATATCTCACTAAAAGATAAGCGAAAGATCTCAGAAGGACAAGGAAACTCGTCGATCGACAACGCCATGGTTAAAATAGAAAAAAGACAAACAGACAATTCATGGTACACAAAACACAACATAAAACTGAAGACATAGCAACAATAACCTCACTAAAAACTGGGGATGATCTCATTAACCTTTCTTTATATTTTAAGTAAAGATATGTTTAATATGATAATGATCAGGAAAAATTCTTCAAAGATACCAGGCTTATAATTTGGTACGCCAGACTTACATTCAACTCTTTTCGTATAGGACAATTTATTTTTTTCCTCAAAAAAATTATCATAACACCAAGAATTTGGTCAACAAGGTTTAGCAAAATGCAATAGGAATATCTTTTAATTATATTAAACTGTAAAGATGAAACAAAAACTGAATGTATCTATATAAAACTACACAATTTATTGCATTTTTCTAGAATCTAGATGTCTCCAAGATTTAGTTGCACGTTTTTCAAATATTGCGGTTAGGTCAAGAATGCTGAGAACGTCGACTTTATCCAACCAGCAGATTGTCACAAGAACAAAGTCCCACAATCCCAGTATTATTGTTGTTGTTGTAGACGAAGAAAGAGTGGAAAATATTTTAATCGAAGTTAGTGAAATTACATAGTCATTTGTTTTAACATGTAAACAAAAATATATCTTTTTTTTGTGTGCAATCGCTGCTTTTGGATTATATTTGTTTTTCTTTTTTCTGAATATAATTGTTCAATTTATGGCTTCGCTCACTACCAAAAAAGTAAAATCACAAAAATACTGAACTCCAAGGAAAATTCCAAACGGAAAGTCCCTAATCAAATGGCAAATACAAAAGCTCAAACACAGCAAACGAATGGATAACAACTGTCATATTTCTGAAAATTTATACGTCACATAGGAAGAAATTATATGAAGTTTTTAACCAAAAAAACATGTTACAGGTGTAAGTACTGAAAACGAGTCCACATTAAGAACAAGACAGGTATGACCATTTTTTGAAAGAATTATTTTCCTCTGATGATAAAATATTTAAAAAATAGCATGGATAGCTTAAACATATTGATTTTCGAATTTTAAAGACTACAAATAAAATGCGGATTTATTAAAAACAACATTTAAATCTAAAAAATTTCACCGTGCTTTATTTGTTTTTAGGCAGAAGCACAGGGAATACTGACAACAAAGAAATCCTGGATATTTATATTACCTGATATAAGATTACTACAGTCAATAAATATTACCTCTCAAGAACCCAGAGTACTTTTCTTACGTCAATATCACATGAAGCTGAATATGGAAAACGAAAAATGTCTGTCTGATTTACCAGACAATTCAACGGTACTGAATAACAAAAATAAAATAAGAGGGTTTCGATGGGGGATTCTTCTTTGAAACATCCTTTATTTTAAAGGGGCACTAGCTGTCAAATTCATGGTCACCTATTTGACTCAAATTCTCATATTTGATTTATAACAATGTAAAACATTTATCCAAACTATCAAAAGTCTAAAATAAACAGTTTACAGAGCATGGGGTAGATAATATATAGGTTCGTTTCGTGTGTATTTTAGTCCAGACGCCATCTAATTACCTATCGATTTGACCATAGATGACCATATAAGCGATGTAAACATAAATAAAGATATGAATAGATTAAACCAACACGTGTAATTGGATTTTTATAGGTCTGTTTGATTTTATTTTATAGATTAAAAATAGATGTTTCTCATTGTTTTTAACCGTATAAGAATGATTTTATGTGCATCGAATTAGTAATCAAATGATTAACCGTAGTTTCACTTTCATTGTTGACATTCTTTTTCTTTAAATAACCAGTACACGTACAATGCATGCGTTGTCAATCTCTAGCTAGGGGTTAAATTGAAGTTCACATGAATACGGATTTAAAGAGGTCGACTCATTCACTTGCAAGTGAATTACTAATTATCAATGTTTCTTACCGTAATTTGACAAAATTGAACCTTTTTGGCTGCAAAAAGCGAATTATTATTTCACTATTTCACTTTCATTATTGATTGAACAGAAAAAAATCAAACTTTAGATTTTTTATATATCTCGTAGCTAGTGCCCCTTTAAGGCCATTTTTCTCTATTTTTGTTATTTTTCATGACAATTTATTCTCTATTCATTATGTTTCTGCACCCCATTTTTTATGTTCTTTTTTCCTGTTTTCTTTCTTTTTTATAATTTTTTTTTGTCAAATCATCCCGTTTTATTTATATTTCAAAACCCCATTATTCCATTAACATAATTTCATTTTGTCAAATGTACCCTCTTTTGTGAATCCCCATCCAGATCCTCGTGGCACTTGTTATTAAAAGGTTATGTTGAACTTCAATGCCTAATGTGTACGTAACACTAAAATCAACAAGTAATAAAAAAAACAACATATTTATTGAATATTGAACAATTCCTAATTTTATTGCTTCACAATACCAATTAAGATATTAAAAAGGTATACTTCTTGGAACATATCAAAGAAAATAATCAAACTATCTGATATTACTTCCTTTCATTTTATCATGTCAAGAACTTAATTTATATCGTTGTGTTGTCAATCTCATTCAGAAACAGTTCCTTTGTCATTTTCCTTCTTAACTTACAGATATCATGCGTGAGTTATCTTTAATTTCATGTAGAAAAGCTTACATACGATTAACACTAAACAACATATATATATACAAGTTGAATGTACAAGTATTAAACACGGCGGGGTAACAGATGTTTCGGACAGCCACTTCGTGTTTGCTGATACTCTTTGTTATGACATCATCGACTCAGCACGAACATTTTCGCCAATGTCTTATAACAAAAAAGGATATACTTCAGCCTAAATCGCGTGCAACTTCTTCTTGTTTTCTATGACTTTTATTCAACTTTAGATCGTTATGATTACAAATCCCACGGGAAATTTTTGTAAATCACGATATTTTTCCCATAATTCGATCAAACAGTATGTAAATATCAAATTGGACATCATACTTTATGAGACACAAAACCTTTCAAAAGAGGGACGAAAGATACCAAAGGGACAGTCAAACTCATAAATCTAAAACAAACTGACAACGCCATGGCTAAAAATGAAAAAAGATGACAATTGATGGCAAAATACGTTAAATACTACAGTCGGATAGGAAGAAAGTGACAAAACCATGCAGGGATTCCTTTAATCATGTTAAGGGCACATTCAACCTTCATATTAGATTTGACAGGTTTCCGTTGAATAACAAAAGAAGTACACTTATTTCTCATCAATTTCCATGCTTTGAAGGAGACAAAAGTTACAATGTATCAACTTCAATTATTTTTTAAATTTACTGTGATGCTTTTTAAATTTTTTTAGATTGTTTATCAAATAATATTTCAGATAATCACTGAAATTCTAAAGGATGGTAAAACAGTATACAAGAAAGCAATAGAAAACATTTTAGCTGTTTCTCCGAGTTTTTCATTCAAACCATTTGATTGCAGAAATCAAACACGCATTATGCCAGCTGGTGACCAATTGATTACAGAAATAAAAAAGGTATTATCGGTTACACGGTCGGAATATTTGTAGAAAGTTTTCTAACGACATAATATGAAAAATAGAATATAAAAACCTGATTACCAGTTTTCGAACTTATCTCAACCAATGTTTAATTTTCAATGAAAATGTTAGCATAATAAAAGCGTTAACTAAAAGTCTTGAAAGTAAATGTTATAACAGAAAAGTAGAAATATAGCTGAATAATTCGACCTCATGAAATCCGTATTGATGTTAATTTCAATTCAACCTGTAAGCTAGAGATGGTTTGATGAGTTAGTAACAGGAAAACAATATCAACATTGAAAGTTAAACAAGGGTTTATTTTTTTTTACATAAATAAGGCCGTCTCATTTGAATTGTTTTACATTGCCTTATCGGGGCTTTTTATAGCTCACTATGCGGTATGGGCTTTGCTCATTGTTGAAGGCAGTACGGTGACCTATAGCTGTTAATGTCTGTGTCATTTTGGTCTTTTGTGGATAGTTGTCTCATTGGCAATCATACCACATCTTCTTTTTTATATTGACAATTTGATTCACTGATTCAATCTGCAAAATTTTATTCATCTACAGATAAAAACGATAATTAACATATTGTTTTAATCTATAATATGATTTCAAACATACCTAGAAAAATCAAATTGCACGAGTTCGCCATCTATTTATATATATGCTTATGTTTAGAACGGGTTATATAACCGTCAGCATTTATTGGAAGGTCACCTCGATGGTAAATTAGATGGCGCATAGGCTAAAAAAAACCAGAAATAATGATACATAATTTCGAGTTTATGCATCGTAAATTGTTAATTGTAAACTTTTTATCATTTGGATATACGTGTTACATGTTATAATGATATTGAGAATGAATTGTTTCAGGAATAATAATGGACGCCCTACAAATGTCAATGCAGAGAGACAAATGAACAAATCTGTTTCGTATTATTAGTGTAAACTATTTAAGATAATTAATATTCGCGCCATAAACTTTACAACTGTCATCTTCGGTTTTAAAAAAAAAATAATGTTAGTCATGGTGATGGTAAATTGAACTTTTTTTACTCTATCTTAGAAAATACATCCGGAAATACAATAACCGATTACGTTCGGTCTTTGTCGTCTCAGAGAAAAAACTTCCGTGCAGTTTATTGATAGTTGTTAATGAGAAACTTGTTTTAAAAGGATCAAAGTAAAAAAGAAAAAATAGAATATTTTACTAATTGATTAAAGTTTTAATTTAGAAAAAAACTAATACAAATAGACAATTGAATAAGATCTTATCAAAGTTATTGCTCGAACGTGATAGATGTGACCTTAATGACCTTTTAATATTATACGTTTACACGAATAGAAATAGAGAACATGTGACCCGAATAAAATTAAAAAAATACACCGGACGTATCAGAAAATGATTCAGTTGTCAAAACTTCCGATTATTTTTCAATTAAAGGCGATCAAAGGATGTTATATGCTATCATTTGATTGAAAAGAGTTCTTACGTTCACAAGTCAAACGCGAGTTCTTAGTGATTACAATGTTGCTGAATTTATTCAAACAATGCGGGCAAAAGTACTTTAGTAAAAAAGTACACTGTCCACGAGTTATTTACATGTAGAACAAATAAACAAAGTAATATAGACAAAAGATATGTTAACGTTGATTGTTTATCAACAACGTTGGCTGCAACCCTCAATCAAAGAAATCACGATATAGGAAACACAAGCCCTCGAATATCGTATCAACAGGGAAATATATTATGCACATACAAAAGTATCTTGTGGTAACGAAATTCCTGACAAGATAATTGACAAGTTATACATAGATTATGTTGAACTCTTTTTAAAAGACTACAGGCCACGAAATATCAAAGGCACACAACTGTCCAAAAAAGAAGAACGAAAAATAATTGTCTCTTTGTCTAACTCTTTTGCATAGAGTTTCATATGTGAAACTGAATTAGCTGCTATCTAGAAAAGAACAATCACGAAAATTAAAATGAAAGTGCATTTAATTCACCAAAGTATGCTAGGATATATGAAAATCTTTGGATATTTTTTTGTTTGAGAATACTGAATAAAACGACAGAACACATGGAATTAAAATTAAATAAAAAAAAATACCTTTTTTGAAAATTAATATATATTGGCATTTTGTAAACAGTCCCCCAAATTCTTTACATTTAATACACAAAGAATAAATAAAAAAAGAAGATGTGGTATGATTGCCAATGAGACAACTATCCACAACAGACCAAAATGACACAGAAATTAACAACTATAGGTCACCTTACGGCCTTCAACAATGAGCAAAGCCCATACCGCATAGTCAGCTATAAAAGGCCCCGAAATGACAATGTAAAAGAATTCAAACGAGAAAACTAACGGCCTTATTTATATATATATAAAAAAAAAAAATGATCGAAAAACAAATATGTTACACATAAACAAAGGATAACCACTGAATTACAGGCTCCTGACTTGGGACAGGCACAAACATACATAATGATTGTGTGTGTGTGTGTGGGGGGGGGGGGGACATGTTAGCGGGATCCCAACTAAAGTACAGTACTAATCTTACCTTTTAATTCGTTTTCTTTTTTCTTTCTATTTTTCACTTAATAGATAAACTTAAAAGGTCTAACAGGTAATTTAAATTGGGATCAACATAGGTATCTATCGGAAGCTGAACTTCAACTCTGCAGTATAAAAGGTGGTACAGATTCTTTACATTATATGGGAAAATGGACAACAGGAAATGGTCTTCAACTGAAAAATGATGTATTGTTTGGGAACGAGTTTACAGATTTTGGCGGGAAAACCTTGACAGTTGCAACTTTACAGGTCAAACATTTAGATTCTTCATTATATATCTTATATTATTATTTTTTCTAAATCTCGTTTGAAAATAGTTGTTTGATACAAGCTCGAAATCAATTTAATATAAGCAAGAAGAGTAAATACTTCTTTCTTCCCAATCTATTTATTGTCACAATAGTTTTATAAAAAAAAGTGTATGAACTAATTTTCATGACAACCGTTAACTATTTGTACTAGAGAAAAATGTAGTCCATAGGTAAACTGATGACATTAAAGATTATCAGAAACAAACGTACAACATCATGCAAGACAGTAAATGAATGATTAAAGAGAAGTTATCAGCAACTAAGTTGATGTATATTCGTTTCCAGGAAACTGGGTGTGATTTAATATACCAATTCAATATACACAGCTATATAAAATGATTTAATTGAAGAGAACTAGTCGTTTTGTAAGGAGCTCAAGGTAGTTAGGTTGACTTTTCCCTGAATATCTATATCTCACAGTGTCGGAAACCAACATTTGTTTAAATCGACTGGAAGTTTATTGAAATCTATAGAGTCTAAATTATATGAATTTAAAATTCACAATAATTTATACATGTATTAATACAAACATTTGTTTTCAGTTTTAAGTACTGTTTTACGATAATGTTGATTTACCATGATAAAGTTTACTGTTTTTGTGTAAAAGATATAATAAACGGCATTTTAAATTTTTTTTAATTGATTCTCAACCATGTTCAGGTTAGGGTTTCCTTTAGTTTTCCTTTTTGGTTTATCAGTACATGAACGTTTTAAAACATTTGGCTTCGAACATTACTGATCATAAATTTATTGTTAAAATGTGCACACGATGCATGAAAAGTGGTACCGTGATTGTTATTAAAGACAAAACATTAAACAAACTTTCTACTTCCAAAAAAATTTCGTTTATGTTAAGATTAGCCTCCTTTACGTTTTCAAATTATTTCTACGAAATTTGAGAATCTTTCAAAATTGCTGTTTTAATAAATCATATAATTCAAACAGTTATAAATTGGACCTATTTTGATTTTGAAACGCGCTATATAAATATAAAAAAAAAATACTAAACTCCGATGAAAATTCCAAAAGGAACGTCGCTAATCAAATGGCAAAATCAAAAGCTATATATTACTGCTACATGTTGAACAAAAATGTATACACCTGTAAGTGTTTGAGTAAATACTGATGGATTTAGCTTTGAAGGCAAATACATTCAGGTTGAACTGGTGCTCCCTACTTCATATTGTTTTTCATTGATATATTTGGACATAATTACAGGTAGAACCATTCATTTACATCGAAACTAACAACAACGTGACGACATACAAAGGTTTCTGTTTTGATATATTGAATGAGATGGCAAAGCGTTTTAATTTTAGGTAAGTTTGAATAAATAGTATACGGCAACCTTTTGACCGGTTATGTGAAAAAAAATGAACAAGATGCACAAATGCCTATGAAACTTCCTCTTACTTTTTTCTAACAGTTGTTTGCATGTCCGTAAAACAATAAATTTAAATATTAAAATCTTGAGCAACAATGACAGGTTTTAATCAATAACAAATATCTTCGCTCCAAATTTTTTAATGATTAGATAAAATTTCTATCTATAAACAAATCACTTTCTTAAATGTAAGAGTATGAAAAAAGTAAAATCACAAAAATACTGAACTCCGAGGAAAATTTAAAAAGGAATGTCCCTAATCAAATGGCCAAATCAAAAGCTCAAACACACAAACGAATGGATAGCAACTGTCATATTCTCTATAATTTATTCATATTCTGTATATTTTTTTCTGCTGTTCCAAATGATATAGTTATAAAGTAGTTCAGCCCCCGGATGGACAATATGGTGGTCCTAAAGAAGATGGAGCATGGACCGGAATGGTGGGCATGATCATGCGAGGAGTAGGTTTTTTTGTATATGACAAACATCCTCTTATAGTTCGATTTTTTCCCGCGGTTGTAGTTTGTAACTCGGATCATTTCACTGAATCGATTTAAGACTTTTGAATAGCGGAATACTACTGTTGCTTTTATATATTTTTATTTAATATATACATAAAATAAGTTAAATATTCAATTTGACAACTGTTCACTATATGCCAAGTATCAACAAATTTCACCGTTAGGTCATCAACATGAGCAAAACCAATTTAGCATGGCAGAAAGTATATAATAAATAAATAAAAATGTTTTACAAATTATACGGGAAAACAAACGGACTGGATAATTTACAAACAACAAACGACATACAAATAGGATATCTATCAAAATCGACAACCATTCAATATCAGTGTATAGGGGTCTGCAGACAGTCAGATTTTGAACAGGCACCTACAAAATGTTGAGGGGGTTAAATGCATGTAAATACTATTTAAAAAGGAATTTTAAAGGCCATTCGTTGATCTATAATTGTTATCGTTTTATACGTTGTGACTTGCATGGATAGTTCTCTTATTGGCACTCATACCACATCTTCCAATTTATATTAATAAAATGATTATTTCGTACTAAATGATTCCAAGTTTGAAATGCAAACTTGAACTGTATTCTCATTGTGCAAATACAAAATAAACTGTTTTCTATGAACGGACATCGATTTTAACATTTGTAGTTAGTGTCTGAGATGCCCCGGTAAAAAACAATAAAAATAAACTCTTTACTCAGTAAAATGAGTTTCCGTCAAAACAAATTCGTCTACAAGCTGATCGAAAAACCATATGAATTTCATTACAGGAAATAGACATTGCAGCTGCCCCTTTTACTATCACCAGTATAAGGGAATCCGTCATTGATTTTACTGTACCAATAATGGAGGATGGTGTGGGAATCTTAACCAAGAAAATCACCGAGGAACCTTATAAATTGTTTAAAACACTAAAGCCTTTCACGCTTAAAGTTTGGGGTGCCATTGGAATGGTGATAATTGTTGTCGGCATCTTCTTGTATATTGTTAATCGACTCAGTCCTTACACTGTCGATGGTCAAGACCTTATGGTGGACACAGCTCATGAGCAAAAGAAATTAAAAGAAAACATGTGGTTAATCTATGGATCCTTTCTCGAACAAGGTAGAGGTTTACATAACATAAATGCAAAAATGTTTCATACGTCTTATTTGTTTTTTTTCTATACCGATTTCACTTCACTATCTTATTACTTACATTTAAACCTATTTTAAGAGACCACTTAAGGATGTTTGCTGCTCAGTTTCAAAATAAATAACTTTCCATAAAACTAGTATATATTGATAGTGGATTAATTGAGGAATCAAAAAAGCAAAAAAAAATATAGGGGTCAATGTGCTTGTTTTCGAGATATTAGCCATTGGAATTTTGGCGGGAAAATGTTCTCTCTTGACTTTTCATAGCTTTATCATTGCCAAGTTAAAGTTCTCAAAAACTATCAAAAAATAAATAAGATTTTATAAGACTTTTACAAATGGCTTATAATTATACATGTAAAAGATTTATAAACAGAAAAATGAGGTTTCATGGGCAAATTTTTTTAAGGCATTCAAATGAATAAAACCAGAGGATTTCGAAAATCTGACAAAAAAGCCAAAACATGACAAGCAAACTTCCTAAAGGGGGAACAAAAAAGTGTTTTCTTAAGACAGGTTGTCTTTCAAAACAGGTTGAATTTATATGAAATGTACAACAGAGGGATCTAAAGTTGATGGTCTTTTAACACAGGTTCTTGCTTAATACAGGTGCTCTCTTAAGCAGGTTTAACTGTATCTTGTTTCCATAAATAAAAGATTAAAATACAAATGAATTGTGGATATCATATGATAGTTGTCTATTGATGAGTACCATGCACATGTTGACCCTAAGATGTCGTCGCTGCGTTACCATCGAAATGACGTATATCCTACTTGTCCTTTCAGTAAAATATTTTAAAATTAAGGAGCGAGAAACGCCACTATATGATATAAATCCCTTGCAAATTTTACTTTACATACTTTCTTCGTTACAGAAATTAAGACTATTCAGCACCTTTCGAAGTATTGTAATATCAAGAACACAATATTAACTTGTTTTATTTATAAAAAAAAATCAAATTATAATCAAATAACGACTAGAATATGTAACAACATATAAAAGATATTTTTTCATTAGCTGTAGATCCACGTCCAAGTGCTACTTCTGGAAGAGTTATGTTAGGGTTTTGGTGGGTTTTTACCATACTGATGTTAGCAAGCTATACAGCAAACCTTGCGGCCTACTTGACTGTCAGTATTACTGTGCAGCCGATTAACAGCTTGTCGGAACTCATTGCGCAAGACCAAATAAAACCTTTGGTGAAAACTGGAACTAGCCTTCATACGCTTTTTCAAGTAAATACTATTTTTCATTAGTTAAATGAAAAGACGGGGAAGGTATAAAATTGTATATTACTACTTAAAGAATGCCGATACTATAACTTGTCTAAGAAAGTGTCTTTAAAGCGCATGCAAGACTACTGAAGATCAAAGAATAGCATTAGAACAAACAATAAAGTGATGCCTTGAGCATATGGTGATCCACTTACTGTTTTAGTATAGAACATATAAAAATTCGGTAGACATTTTAACTGAAAAAATAGCAGCCGATGCTTTTTTTTCTTGGTTATTATATTGATAATAAAAAACTAGTTTAACGACGCACTGGAAGTCTCATATGGTTAAATTACCGTAAAAAAAACGTAAACATACTTTATTCTAAACATAAAATAAATGTGAAAAATAACATTTAAACAACAGGCCTCGACTATTAACTGCAATAACTTCGAAATGTATCAAAATTTTAATGACTTTAATAACTAAATATGACTGCTGTGAATATTTATATTTATGATGACATAGTCATCGACCCAAACTACTTTGAGATTACTTTATTTGATAGAATTCCAATCAGTAACAATTTTAAAAATTGAAATGGCAGTAAACAAATAAACATTTAAACATTATTTTACAGATAATTTTATTTTAAACTTATTTGTACATTTCTTAGGATGTTTGCTTGACAAATAAAAACAGCTATGGTTTATTTAATCATTACAAAGAATCCCATCCGCACTTCTTGACAAAACCAAGCTCTAAGTCAAAAGTAAAATTACAAAAATACCAAATTCCGAGGAAAATTCAAAACGGAACATATATAGCTTTTTATGATGCTCTTTATCATTGTTAAGCCTTCAACATAGAGCAAAGATCATACATCACTGCACGTTCAATGATTACTTTCAGACAGCTTCATCTGGCGTATACACACAAGTATGGGAGAAAATGTCTACGATGCCGTACGTTACAAGTCGTGCAACTGCTGTAGAACTGGCAAGGACTGGGGAATACGCTTTTATGACTGACATAAGTCAGTTAGAGTTCATTCAGTTACAAGACTGTGAAGCCTTTGCTTTAGCTGCGGAAGTTTTCAACCAAGCTGGATTGGGGTTTGTCATGCCAGAAAACGCACCGTACAAGGAAGCTTTCAATCTGAAGTAATAAAACTCAAATTTATTTTCATTTTCAGCTCTTTTACTTTTTTTTTTACAATCAGCATGCATGATCTGTAGACTGTAGATGTCTTTTTTTTCTCTAAATTAAATATGCAAAACTGGTTTTCACAACTATATAATATACCAGAATTATTTAATTTAACTGACGGAATGGTATCTATCAAACTTTATGTAATCTTCCACAGATTTACAATGACATGCTGGGAAAATTATCACATTAAGCCTTCGATGAGTTGTAAATATGTAATTTATTTTAAACTGTAACAATGCACATACAAACGTGAACAAAAACAGAAACCTAATGAATCCTGCAATATCTATTTGATAATTAAGATGTTAAAATAAAAAAATCATCAAAGATATCATCTGATAATTAGTTATGTCTAACGCGCATGTCTTCTATTTAAGACTTATCAGTGACTCTCAAAACAGTTGGATTGCTAAATAACGAAGTTGGAGCTTAAAAAAAGAACAATTCAAAACCTTGTGCTAAATACGACTTGAAAAATTCTATATCTGTCAATCAGTTAAATAAAATGTAATACGAAGAAGTGAATTTACAGTCACGTAGATAATAAAGCATAGTAATGATCTCATACAATGTACTTTGCTTGAAACGTTATCTATGCAACCAAAAATATATAAACCGCAACAAAGACAAGACATTTTTAATAAAACAAATGTTTAAATAGTAAATTGTATTTTTAAATTTTTCAGCATAATGAAAATGCATGAGGCTGGAATGACAGAGCGCTGGAAAGATAAATGGTGGCCAAAGATAAATACTTGTTCTACAGTATCTCGCACTGGTGGAGCCAATCCTCTAGGGATGGATAGTATTGCTGGAGTGTTTTTAGTATATGTCAGTGTTGTTGGAGTGGCTATTATTACATTTCTTCTAAATCTGTTCTGGCAGACGTATATCTTTAAAAGATACAAAACTTACTTGGCGCCAATCAAGAATCAAATGTGGGGAAGGTCCATGAAATATAGAGAGACTACAGACATAAAGAACAAGTGCCATAAGCAGTAAAATGTACTTTGTTATTATTCTAATTCTAGGTTACGCATTTAACGGGAAACTGATAATACATAATAGAATCGATTGATTCACTATCTTTATTAGATATGTTTGTATTTGTGTTTGCTTGACCTATATGGATGCATTTTGCAAATAAAACTATTATTAATAAAGAGACATCTTCATTGATTACGTATTTAATATTTGAAATTGGAACTATACCCAACATAACTCTTTTTTCGCGTTTTCTACAATTGCTCTAGACATTATTGGCAAAAGAAACAAATATCCACCAGAGACCAAGTGATGTAGTTGATCAGGTTTTATTAAATCCTCTTTACATTTCTAATATGTATCAATTTAGATACATTATGTTTTGTTAAGCTTTGGATTGACCGATTATCTCGTGTTCGAATGATGGGTTCAATTTCAAAACTATTTTGCAATAATCCAGGAATGACCCTCTTTGTCATGGCTGCATTCTGTAATATGTATTAATTTTCACTACTTTTGGATTTGTCCTAAAATAATTTCATAGATCTCGAGTTCAACTATTTTAATGGTACACCTTGGTAATTTTCCCGTTGAAGTTTTGTTATTTTGGAGTCATATGGTTCTTGGCTTTTGAGTTTGTTCAGTTGTCACAACTTTAAATTATGGGTCATTAATATATATAAGGTATTTTTATTGGCCTGATGAAGCAGCTTGGGTAGTAAAATCACAAAAATACTGAACTCCGAGGAAAATCAAAACGGAAATCCGCAATCAAATGGCATAATCGATCAAACGAATGAAAACAACTGTTATATTCCTGACTTTGTACAGGCATGTAGAAAATGGTGGAATAAACCTAATTTTATAGCTAGCTATACCTCTCACCTGTATGATAGTCGCATCAAAATCCATTATATTTACAACGATTTGTGAACAAAACAAACAAACATAACGGATAAAAATGTAAAATTGAAGGGTACAGCAGTCAACATTGTGTTATAATCCCTAACTAACTTAGTATTTTGTTTTGAGACCCAGTATGTTTGATTATCTTGATGATTCTTGTACCATAAGTAGACATTTTCTAGAATGTAAGTTTACTTGTGCTGACTATAAGTTTTCAAAGTGTTGGTCTTAAGTAAACGGTAAGAAATAAACACTATATTAAAACTGTTAGTACAAAATGAATGCACGTTGAAAGCGAAAAGGAATAGTCATGATTTTTTCTCCTTTCAAGCGAAAAGGAATGGTCATGATTTTCCCCCTTCCAAGCGAAAAGGAATGGTCATGATTTTTTTCCCCTTCCAAGCGAAAAGGAATGGTCATGATTTTTTCCCCTTCCAAGCGAAAAGGAATGGTCATGATTATTTTCCCTTCCAAGCGAAAAGGAATGGTCATGATTTTTTCCCCTTGCAAGCGAAAAGGAATGGTCATGATTTTTTCCCTTCCAAGCGAAAAGGAATGGTCATGATTTTTTCCCCTTCCAAGCGAAAAGGAATGGTCATGATTTTTCCCCTTCCAAGCGAAAAGGAATGGTCATGATTTTTCCCCTTCCAAGCGAAAAGGAATGGTCATGATTTTTTTTCCCCTTCCAAGCAAAAAGGAATGGTCATGATTTTTTTCCTTTCCAAGCGAAAGGGAATGGTCATGATTTTTTCCCCTTCCGAGCGAAATAGCATATAAGATCAACAGTCTGAATCTGAGTAAAATGAAAACGTTTACGTGTTATATTGTTGTATACAAAACAAAAATATAAAAAGGAGCATGGAAAATACAGCAATACCGTTAATGTTATTACTGCCACGGTGTCTAAACCTCTGTTGGTGGACTGTAAGCCACTAGTGGTATAACAACCTAGTCATCAGTCCAAAGTACTGGTCTGAAAAATCATTTATAATAATTGTTTTATAGAAACTTGCTGTTATAAAAATTTGGAATAAGTTTAAACGAAGGAACACCTTTACCCATGGGAAGCTCTGATTTTTTATTCTACTTTATCAATAGTTTCTAAAGGTTATTTTTGTTTTTATCAACTCTTCAACGTTTGAATTAAGATTTGAATTTTCAAATATTTCGGTTTCGTGTATTATTCAACAGATAAAAATACGCAACTGCTTTGGTAAAATTGGTATCGTTTAGGTTATTTTGATCACAGGAAATAAAGTCAAACTAAACAAAAACATTATGTTGATTTCGAGGTTATTGACATAGATAAAGGCAACAGTAGTAAAACGCCGTTCAAAAGTCATAAATCGATAGAGAGAAAACAAATCCGGGCTGAAACTAAAACTGAGGGAAACACATCAACTGAAAGAGGAAAACAACGAAACAACAGAAACACTGAAGTGCAACAAAAAACCAAACGACAATACAACACACATAGAAACGAACACTTAGATAACAATTGCCATTTTCCTGACTTGGTACAGGACATTTCAAGAAAAATGGTGGGTTGATCCTTGTGTTGTGGCAAGCCAACCCTCGAACTTTTATGACAATGGTAGATACAACACTTAAATGACAACATTACATAACAGGGCTACATCATGAACAAATCCAAGAACATTCAGGACAGACAAATACACAGTTGAACAATACAATAGAACATTTCGAAATTATAATAGTTTATAAGGCATATAATTTGAAACTAGTACACCAGACGTGTGTTTCGTCTACATAAGACTCATTTGTGACGCTCAGGTGATAAGTTCATAGTACAAAAACTCGCTTGGCAGCTCTGTGAATTAGGAAATGTTTCCACTTAAAAGGTATAAGCTGAAATGAAAAAAAATAATGTTTGTGGCTATCCCAAACTTACAAGGTAAGCAAGCACTTTATGGTTTTGATGGCAAAATATCGACTATCTTCTAAATTGGTTCGAATTTTCCATTGTCGGAGTTCAGATACCTCTTTTCTGGGTTCTTTTGTAAACCTCTACTATGTCTTTGGTTGATGTATTGAATACAATTATTATGTATTTCTCTGTCCTGCGTGTCCGCGCATTTATTTGTATTCCTGTCAAGTATTTTTGTCAAGGTGAAGGTACCCACAAAACCAGGTTCAATCCACCATGTTTTTCTTAAAATGTCGCATTTCCAGTCAGAAATGTAGCAGTCGTTTCTATGTGTGTTGGCGTTTGTCTTTGAAGCAGTTAAGCGTTTATGTTGTTCCGTTCTTTACTCTATAGTTGATGTGTGTTCCCTCAGTTTTGGATTATGGCCTGGATTTGTTTCAGTGAAATGGATTTATAACCATTGAAAAGCTGTACACTACTATTGCCTATATTGAACTGGATATTCAAAACGTGACTTCAGCACATATTTTTTTAGTCCGTTTTCCCATTTGTATGCATGATTTAGACGTTAACTTTAAAATTTGATACCTTGATTTATTATTTTCGATGACGTTTCAAACACTATCTTTAAACGAGTTGATTGTAGATATAAGCCTCAAAGATCGATTAAGTATCGCATGTAGTTAATATCATAATTTTACATAAAGAATCCGTCGATTTAGCTTTGACCTTTTTTTGTTATGGTTCTTTGATGCTTTTACTGAACTCGTATTACAAACATGGTATAAAAGCACGATGCTAATGGTAATTTTTTTAACACTTAGTTTACCCGATATATCCTTTTCATGACGTGTTGATTATTTTTATCTTATCAACGTGTGGTTTGTTTGATCGCAGTTTTTGAATTTGTAAAATTAAATTCGATTATAACGTTAACTTTTCTTGCTTTCCACGGAAATTCCTATGGTTATATTTCCTACACGTTATGAAAAAAAGTTTGAAAGAACACATCTTTTTTGGAAATGGTTCACAAAGAATGATAATGATTGTCTGTATGTGGTTTTGATAACTGAGAAACAGATTTCACCACCAAATGTTCTCTAATATGACATTTATCCACTTTTTGTAGTTGAGTTTTTAAGTATTTAAAACGCTCAACCTGCCTTGCGTTTCAAATTAAAAAAACAAACTTTTGTGAGTGGATTTATATTGTATCGTACTCAATGCAGTAATAGAATATTTTTATTTAATATAACAAACTTTCCTATATCTACATGACCTAGACAGTCTCAGGCGGCAGAGTCTTCCTGCGATACAAATGTTTGAACATTAAGAAAAACTTAATATACACTTTTTACTTTATTCATGTTTCAAACGAGTGATATATTTTCTTACCACCATAGGCTTTTATTATCAGTGTACGTTGTAAACATCAGACTTGAATTGTTTCTCAACACATTGACTCCATTTTAACAAAATTTGTTTAACCAGAATTTTTATTTTTACATTTACAGTAATATTTCGCCTTTCAGCAATGTTGTAAATAAAGGCAACAGTAGTATACCGCTGTTTAAAACTTATAAGTCCATGGATTGGTAAAAATATGTTTTCCTCAACTGATTTAACAACAACTAAAAGTATGAAATTATTAAGCGCCAAAAATCTTCCAATTTACATTACTCTTTAGTATAATATTTTTATGTGGTAGTATATCTGTAATATGACAGACTGATGAGTCTTATGTAGACGAAACGCGCGTCTGGCGTATAAAATTATAATCCTGGTAATTTTGATAACTATGTACCAAATACATGAATAGAGATTTAATTACTTTACAAGCAGAATTTATTAATAAAATTTCTTAGATATCAAAATAAAGGCGGTGTCTTGAATACATTTTTGTAGATTTTTTTCCCCATTCGTGTTGTGTGATTACACCGATCTGATAATTCGACTTTAAAAGAAGGAATTAAAACGTTTATGAATACCACGCGTCTTAAATAATCAGCTGTTATTAAATAGTAGATGTCTTTTGATTATCTTTGTCGTCAAATTGGGTTGTTGTCTTTTATTCATATACTCCACATCTGAGTTTTCATTTCTTACAAAGAATAAATAATATTTTACGTGATTGATAACAACTATGTCATAGGTCTTGAAGTGTATATTTAGCTGTCTTTGTTAAATTAACAAACTTTATATTATACATTGCTATAGTTAATATTTATATGATTATATTAAAATTCTTATACAATTCTTAATCTAAAGAAATGTTAGATTATTTGTGCATGCAATATTTTTTTCATTGATTTTAGTTCATGTCAATAGTATAGCGTTACGATTCTAAAAAAAAATACAATGCCATGTTTTTGTTTGAATTTTTATATTGTAGAAAATAAGCGATTTTGTCTAGTAAAGTGGTTAGGTATTCAGTAATATTTAAACAGTAAATACCGTATAGGAATTCCTAAGCACGATTCCTTCTTAGCATGGTAAAGCTGTACTGCAACTTTATTTAAAAGAAATTATTCTCGTCTGGATCTAAAAAGCTCTAAAAAGTAACAAAACTTAGAATTTTTGCAATACTAAGGCTTTTCTACCTCAGGAATAGATTACCTTAGCTGTATTTGGTAATAAATGTAAGAATTTTTGGTCCTCAGTGCTCTTCAACTTCGTACTTTATTTGCCCGTTTTAACATTATTTTTATTCCAGTCTTTTGTAGACGAAACGCGCGTCTGGCGTAAATATAAAATTTCAATCCTGGTATATATGATGAAATTATTTATAACCACTGGACCAATGCCAGTGTGTTGGAGTTTTAATTCCCGAGGGTATCACCAACCCAGTAGTCAGCACTTCTGTGTTGACTTGAGCTATCATTGATATGTTCATAATTATAAATTAACTGTTTACAAAACATTGAATTTTTGAAATACTAAGGCTTTTCTACCTCAGGAATAGATTACCTTAGCTGTATTTGGCAAAACTTTTAGGAATTTTTGGTCCTCAATGCTCTTCAACTTCGTATTTTATTTGGCCTTTTCAACATCTTTTTATTCGAGCGTCACTGATGAGTCTTTTGTAGACGAAACGAGCGTCTGGCGTAAGTACAAAATTCATCCTGGTATCACTGATGAGTTTATATACATCAATTGCCAAAAAAAGTTTACAAAAATATAATTTTCCATTATATTATATGAAGTTACTTTCGCTTTATTGTAGCTTCTCCAGCTACACAATTTTCAATATTCTAACGTCCAGTTAGTATTTAGGGACAATTCAGTAATCATGTTTGGCGTTGATTGCAACATTAGATTCGTGTCTTCAACTCATAGTGACATTAGGTACCGGAAGCGACGTAATTCGTCAAGGAATCGAAAATAAGAGTGTGATTTGAATTTTGATACCTTACATTTTAAGCAGATTGGCATGCAGTTTCGTGATAGGCCGTAAAGACGACAGTCACACGAACATGTGACAGAGTAAACACTGTTGTGATTATACATTTTTGTAATTAGAAAAAGTAAATGTTCACCAAAAAAAAATGCCAAATGTTACGTTAATGTATTTTCCCTAATGGTATACTATTTGCAAATCAATTTTTGAGATAAACTGAATGTCATTTCATTTTTATTCGTTGGGTTACAACTTGAGAGTGCACGTTCCTTAAAAATCCAAATCAATGTTTTTGTACGGACGTACCACGGAATCTCGTGGTTAAAATGATCTCAAAATACTCCATTCCATCTGTTTACAGTAATCTATTTCGATATTATTTGCAATAATATAATAGTTTAAGACACAATTGAAAAGGAGCAATTGATTCACAACAATTGAGTAATGACCGACTTTAACATTTGCAAAACCGATTAATCATAATATTATTCGATAAAGAATTCAACACTTCAAATGAGATATTATAAAATTTGTGATACAAGATGTCATGGTGCTTGTGGTTAGATGCTTGGAACAAATAAATTAATGTTTTGTACATTGGAGGATGTGTCAATTTTTAACGAATTAAGAGCGTTCATACTGAAACAAAATTGCAGATAAGTGACAAGGAATATATGAAAATAAAACAATGTGGACTGCTGTATATTTAACATTTTTACATGTTATGTCTGTTTGTTATCTTCACGCATCGTTGTCAATATAATAGAATTTGATGTGACTGTAATACAAATGAGAGGTTTCGCTAGCTATAGAACCAGGTTCAATCCACCATTTTCTACATAAAGTTCCAAGTCAGGAATATGACAGTTGTTATCCATTCGTTTGATGTGTTTGAGCTTTTAATTTTGCCATTTGATTAGGGACTTTCCTCGAAGTTCAGTTTTTTTTGTGATTTTACTTTCTCTACATGTTTGAATTGATATTTTCTTCAATTTATAAATTCAAGAAAAGAAGTTTGTCATTTATAGACATGTTGGTACTAAATTTACTGAATGATACTTTTACTTTCATGTATAATAAGAAAAAACCTGATATGGAAATATTAATTTGTATAACAAACATTCAAAACCATGTCATATATTGCCATTTTAACACAACGATGATGACGTCTGCGTTTCTTTACTCAATAAAATGATCGAAAAGTTTCTTTTGTTTATATGTCTTCTCTACGCAGTGTGTTAATTTAAAAAACATACTAGAATAAAACAATCTTGGTGGTATATATATATATTATCAATAACAAAGTTGTTAATGAAAAAGTTAAGTTTATTTACTGTAAGCATTGTTAGTATAAAAACTAAAAAAGTATCGACAGGAAAAAGGTTGAAAAAATGCCGCTTTGGTACCTTGAACACCAACGTTGTTTCAGATACACTTTTATTCAACTGAAATGCTTCCAACGCATGTGAATGATTTATATTTACCAATAAAATGTAACCTTCTACGATCGTTCATGTAATCCATTGTCAGTTCAAATCGCCGTTCTAGGTCTACTTTCATCAGGAACGCTCAAATCTAATATAAAAAAGGGCCAAGGACACATACGTAGATGAATACCAATAATCTTGTACTAAAGTTGATTCCACATTCTAACGTTTTTAAAAGTACGAAATTTATAGTTTCCTCGTTTATATATTTCATTCCTTAACATTGAATACAACAATAACCAGAGCGTATATACGATTTTCATTAAGTTTAATATTATATTTATAAAATGTGATTACTATTTATTGTTCACGATAAGTTAAGAATGCACAAATCAGGGAATTGCACTATTTAACAGGAATGTTCTAGATAGGTGCTTGATAAACTGAAAAGAAAATCAACTACACAAAGAAATTTCTTTAATGGAAAACTTTGGATGTTGGATGTGTACAGATTGATAGTTTAGTCTTAGATGCATGATTTTTTATTAGTTGTTAGTAGCTTTGAACTAGCTGTCAGATAACTGCGAGTACTCTCAGATCTGTTCATTGTGTCTTTTTGTGTCGGGATGTATAAGTACCCGGCCACGTCCACTTGCATTTTTGTCTATCTGATGAGTTAAGCCTTTTTCAACTGATTTTTATAGTTCGTTCTTCTGTTGTACTAATATACCACTGTCCCAGGTTAGGGGGAGGGTGGGGATCCCGCCACATTATTTATGTATGTGCCTGTCCCAAGTCAGGAGCCTGTAAATTCAGTGGTTGTCGTTTGTTTTTGTGTTACATATTTGTTTTTCGTTCATTTTTTTTAACATAAATAAGGCCGTTAGTTTTCTCATTTGAATTGTTTTACATTGTCTTATCGGAGCCTTTTATAGCTGACTATGCGGTATGGGCTTTGCTCATTATTGAAGGCCGTACGGTGACCTATATTTGTTAATGTCTGTGTCATTTTGGTCTTTTGTGGATAGTTGTCTCATTAGCAATCATACCATATCTTCTTTTTTATATTGGTATAGTGCACTAAACTAAATTGACGAAACTAAAAGGAGAGCAACCGCGCTTTTATTGCTGTTCTGCTTCTCAATGTCACAGGTAGTTCTTCGTGGAGTAATGTTCGCATCTGACTACAACTCCAAGGCAGTTTCAAGAACCGGGTTTTAGTCTTATACACATGTTTTTTTTTGTCTGAACTAGTTTTCAGTAACTGCGAGGACTCCCAGAACTTTGCGTTTTTTGGTGTTTTTGATTATAAGTTTTGAAGGTAATTCCAGAAAACAACTTCGGACAAAGACAATCAATTTCCTTATTCTGACACGGAGTCTTTACCACTGATTGTTGACTTTCACTATCCGAGGGTACCATTATCTCAGTTTAAAGATAAGGAGATATGGTATGATTGTCAATGAGTCAATTATCCACCAAAATTGAAATGAAGTGACCGTAATTAAATATTATAAAGAGTACTCACATTTTCTGAAAGCTAGTTCAAAGCCACTACTTAATAATAAATCAATAATGTTCATAAAAACAAAAGTATGAATCAGGACACCTTCAACGGATTAAGTTTAAAGACATAATAAATAAACTTAGACAAGCATAACCTTGAGCAATACCAAACTATAAGTAAACAGTATTGACAGGATGTAGAAAAATGAGTTCTCCTAAATGTACTTTAAATATTAATAGCAATATCTTTTTAATTACGTTTTTCTAAAAATAAATAATAAAAATGATATTTAAAGGTATTGTCTTTAATTTTCCGTTGATAAAGTTAAAAATTAAAAAAAAAAAATCAGTTAAGGTTCGAACTCCTTCTGCCAAATCAGAATTATAATGGTTTTGCTGTTTTGGTAAAATGATTTATGTATCATTGAATTACCATATTTTCATTCGTTTTAAACGATCTTGCTCTGCTTAAGATAGTGAGTAAGATTATACAAAATGTTGACTGCTGTACCCCTTTTTTTCTTTTTCTTTTTATTATAGTTTTACATATTATGCCTGTTTGTTTTGTTCAAACATCGTTGTCAATATAATGTAAATTGATGTCTCTGTTATACGAGTGAGAGGTTTAGCAAGCTATAAAACCAAGTTAAATCCACCATTTCCTACCTAAGAAAATGCCTGTACCAAGTAAAATATGACAGTTGTAATCCATTCATTTGATTTGTTTGAGCTTTTGATTTTGCCATTACCTTATCCGTTTTGAATTTTCGTCGGAGTTCGTTTTTTTTTTATTTTACTTAAAGAAATACAGAAAAGTGTTATTTTCATTATTCAAGAGCCTTTTTGTAATCTTAATGTGGTAAATATTTTGCACATCAGTGACATGATACTGTTTTACGTACATCTTCATCCGTTTTACTATGTCCTTGATAGTTATCTTGACAATCATGTCATTTCTTCCTAATTACCAGATCACATGAGATCATCCCTTGTTTTTTGTATTTCTGAGGCTTTTGTTTTCTATGTTGTGATTTGTATCATGTTGTTTGCTGTCCTGCCATATCTCCTTAATTATCAGAGCACCTGAGATCACCCCGGTTTTGATGGGGTTCGTATTTCTCAGTCTTTCATTTTCCATGTTGTGATTTGTAAACAGTAACTGTTGTTTATAAAAAAGAAGATGTGGTATGATTGCCAATGGGACAATTATCCACAAGAGACCCATATGACAAAGAAATTAACAACTACAGGTCACTGTGTGGCGTTCAACAATGAGCAAAGCCAATACCGCATAGTCTGCTATAAAAGGCCCAAAAAATGACTACGTAAAACAATTCAAACGAGAAAACTAACGGCCTTAATTATTTATGTACAAAAATGAACGAAAAACAAATACGTAATATGTCTGTAAAATATGTTTGTTAATTAGTTTTTTTTCTTTTTTGTCATGGTGTTGTCTGTTTAACCTATGAGTGTCATTTTGGTATCTTTCGCTTCTTTTTTAAAATAAATATATATTTATACTTAATGATATTAGATTTAAAGACTTTTAATAACATGCACTATTTGAGATCTGTATTATTCTCTTACATTATCCACAAGGTAAATATTTGTCTGTGTTCGAAACAACTGTCAGAAAACTTTTTATGAAAACATATACATGATAACTTTTTCTAAAATTTGGTTACTCTTGTCTTAGTGTTTAAAGTTTCTTGAATCAGTAAAAAGAAGGTTTATAAAATTAAGAATTTAAATTATTGTCTTCTTTAAAATAAAAAAATGGGTTACTGTTTTAAATTATTTAACATTTACGGAAAAAAATACAATGAAATGTCTTGAATTTATAAAAGGTTTATTGGTGTATTTAATTTGAATAAAAGCAAATACGATCACCGGCACCACTTGTATTTGCGGACAATATTTCCGATATTTCATTATTATTTCAGCAATTAATTAGCGGACATAACAAAGGAAGTGAGCATACCTGTAATTTATTGATTCCAAATAACCAGGTAAAATTATTGAAAATACTTAATGATAGATGTGCTATTTCAGCGTTCGGAATCGGATTAAGGTTATTGAAAACTTACCGGAATTTTCCGGCTTTGAAGATTTGACTGTAGGAGTTAGGTCTCCATGTAATGTAATTCACAATATCAACAAATGAATTCTATTCTGGTCTTGAAAATCTACTTAGAACCACTAGTTTTCGGACTTAATAGTCTCCATGTACAAAAAGCGGACTATGGATAGATGGCATCAATGTTGAAGACAAAAGAATATTTACTTTGTATATACACCTGCTTCTTATATCTCTGCAATGCACAGTACACTGCACACTTTGGTGAGTACATTTATTTTGACTTTAAATCCCTATAACTAAACAGTACTGTTTAAAATGATTTACTTCAACAGTTTGATAGTAAAATATTAGCTAAACATTTTTACGTTATATTTTAATTAAGCTATAAAGAAAAACGGCGCAATTTATGTATAGTTCAAAGAAATCCAAACAATATTTTATAGATGTCCAGGATGACAGATTTTGTGTATTTCAAAATTAAGTGCAATAATTGATACATTTAGTCTTTGAATTAATCAACTCAAGAGTACTAGAATCCATCAACAATATTTGAAATAAATTCATTTTAGAAATTAATTAGTTGTGTACAGATTTGTTTTCATATTTGAAACTAAACGGCTACCGGATTTTTTTTTTGGTAAAAAGAATAAAAATGAGCACAATTTATGTTTCCATGTTCTTCAATTTTTTAAGGTACTATTGCATCTACTGAACTAATTAGTTCTCAAAGTTACAGAAAACTCACCAGTGACTCTCAGATCAAAATAGTCTTCGCATTTGACATTATTTCCCACGACCACAATAATGAAGACAATGTACGAGTATATATTACTTGCTACTTTTGTGTATTGTTTATGGGAATGACAGTTGTTGAGGTTTTTTTCCCATCAAATCTGTATTGCTGATACACAGAATGGTTGTTCTTTATTCTTATAAAGATATACGAGAATAGTTGTGAAGTTTTGGTGTATAAGACTAAACAAGAAACAAAACATACATGTTTATGTACCTTTATATTGTTATGTTTTCTAAAATTGACTGCTATTTCTTTGTGGAATACCGAAGGTTTATTCGAATTCCAAGTTAAATGATACAAATATGGGTTTTAAATATCTAAATATCAATATACCTTAGATTATGTCATTGTTGTGTAAACAATTCCAACTCTAATGAAGCCTTTTATCATGGCATTCGTTTCGATTTTTATATAAATTATCCGTTTATAAATTTTGAAATTATTATGAAACTAAGGTTTCAACTCCCTCAGGCAAAGTTGGCTTTAGATGAATTTGGCTATTTATTTTAGGTATTTTTAACATATAGCTCTTCAACGATTTTCGGTACTTATACATCTTCGGATTGCAAATGTTTGGCTTTGAGCGTTCCTGATGAAGGTAAATCCAGAATAGCGCTTCGGACGCAATAAATTATTAAACGTGTTGTTTTATATTTTTACTTGAATAGTTGTAAACTATGTTTATATGTTCTGTCTTTTCGTCGTTTTTTGTTGTTTTGCCAAGATATTGTCAGTTTCTTTTCAATTTATGAGTTTGTAAATTTCAATCCTAGTATCTATGATGAGTTTATTTACAAACACTGGGTCGATCCCACTGCTGGTGGAGTTTGAATTCCTCGAGGGTATCACCAGCCCAGTAGTCATCATTTCTTTGTTGAATTGAGTTATCATTGATATGTTCATAATTATAAATCAACTGTTAATAAAACCTTGAATTTTTGAAATACTAAGGGTTTTTTTACCTCTTGAATAGATTACTTTAGCTGTATTTTCCAAACTTTTCGGAATTTTTGGTCCTAAATGCTCTTCAACTTCGAACTTTATGTTTTTTTTTTTTACATTTTTGATTCGAGCGTCACTGCTGAGTCTTTTATAGACGAAACGCACGTCTGGCGTAAATAACAAATTTCAATCCTGGTATCTATGATGAGTTTATTTACAACCATTGGGTCGATACCACTGTTGGTGGAGTTTGAATTCCTCAAGGGTATCACCAGCCCAGTAGTCAGCACTTCTGTGTTGACTTGCGTTATCATTGATATGTTCATAATTATAAAAATTAACTGTTAACAAAACCTTGAATATTTGAGATACTAAGTCTTTTCTACCTCAGGAATAGATTACCTTAGCTGTATTTTGCAAAACTTTTAGGTATTTTTGGTCCTAAATGCAACTTCGTACATTATTTAGTTTTTTAAAATCTTTTAATTCCAGTGTCACCGATGAGTATTTTGTAGACGAAACGCGCGTCTGGTGTAAATAACAAATTTCAATCCTGGTATCTATGATGAGTTTATTTGTAATATGGTTTGAGTTTTTATTAAAAAAAAATATGTTTCCTCCTATCCCACCATCTAATGGTATAAATACTACCAATTATTTATTTTTGTTGTTTATAAGATGTAATACTTAATATTACATGCTTATCATTAACAGAACCATTATATTACTTGATTTATTTACAAATTCCGTGCCGACGATATCAATTTCCTTTAACAAATGTATCACATATATTACGATCACAAGTTATTAAAAAATGTCAAAACAACTCAATTAATAACCAACAATATCATCAGATTTTTTAATAGGAAGATATTGAAATAGCTACATAGTTTATGGAGCATACAATAATGTGGTTAACGTAAGTGTTAGAATATAAAAAAAAGAGGAATCTAGTTACAACTGTGACAAATTAACGTGGAGAGGAAGGTTATTTCCCCATGGAGCAGACATTTTTTTCTATGAATCGGAAATCAAATTTATTTAGCATATAACATTATTGTTAAGAAGAAAGTATAGGGTACAGTATCAAGGAGGTTATATCTCATATAACCTCCTTAGTTATGGTAACACACGTAGAATTGTATATAAGGGAGGTACATGTTGTGTGATTACCAATGAGACAATTATCTACCAAAGTTCAAATGAAGTGGTTGTTAGCAATTATAGGCATTTTACTATTTAATTTAAGTAGAATTTTTATTTAATGCTTGTTACAAAATAAAACCAGGACACCGTCCAAAAAGTTGCAGCTATGTGTGTAATATTTTGACTTTTGGGATTTGGAACCATGCTTTGGAGAAAATTTTTCGCCACAACACTTGCAACGTTTCGAGTGCCATAGACCCCTGCCCAAAAGGATTATATAAAATATAGCTTTCGTTGATTAAGTGATGTTATTATTACTTTTGATAGACTTATTAGTTCTCGGGAAGATTTTCCATCAAGAAGGTAGTGCTTGTTATTTAATTTATTATTAATAATTTAAATGGTGCGTTTTGTATGCAAATTTAAAGATTAAAAGTTGTGTAATTGTACTTCAAAAAAAGAAAGCAACTTCTTAAGATAAAGTTTGAAGTTGTGTTTTAAACAGGTCGTTTAGCTTCTTTGTTTGCTCTCCAGCATTTTTCATTTTTGAACCTGATGACAGTATCCCACGTGTATTACACGTGTACGTATGGTAATCTGTTTGATAAGGTGTAAAATAAAATAATGACATTTTGCTTTTGTCATCTTTGTATCTGTATATTACTGTGTATTCAATATTCCTTGTGAAATCGCCAGTGTCAATATTTTTTTTCTACTTTGTCTTGTTCTACCTACATATGATAAGGTTACCAACAAAAAAGAAAGCATTTGATACAGTTTAAGGAAGTACACCACCTACATATGATAAGGTTACCAACAAAAAAGAAAGCATTTGATACAGTTTAAGGAAGTACACCACCTACATATGATAAGGTTACCAACAAAAAAGAAAGCATTTGATACAGTTTAAGGAAGTACACCACCTACATATGATAAGGTTACCAACAAAAAAAGAAAGCATTTGATACAGTTTAAGGAAGTACACCACCTACATATGATAAGGTTACCAACAAAAAAGAAAGCATTTGATACAGTTTAAGGAAGTACACCACTAATTCATGGTCCCATTGCTTTCTATGTCAAATTCTTCCATTTCAAGCAGGCACACTTCTTTCATTTTAAGGTGGTACCTAATACTACAGGGAGATAACTCTGTAAATCACCTAAACGGTTTAATTACATTGTGTTGTAAAAGGAATATTATGGGGACGAAGTCCCCAATTACGGTAGAAAAATCAATAAAAAAAAAAAAAAAAAAAAAAAAAAAAAATCGGGAAAATTTCCCGAATTTTTCATTCTACTAATGAACTCAAAATCGTTAACTTTTTTTTCAGATCTACTTCCGTTTCCGGTCTTGTTTGCATGAGACTTTGAATAAAATGTATATTTATCAACATATCAACAAATATAGGAAGGAACTCAACACCCAATCATTTTTAATAATTGTTTGATATGAAAAAAAAAACGTTACCTGGATAACAGCGTTTCTTTGTTTACATTGAATATGACGTCATAACTTAAATAACGTCACAACTAAATCCCTAACAACAGAACAAATATCGGAAACGTTACGGTATTTCCGTTTCTTTTATCAACATGTTTGAATTAAAAAAAAAATAATACAGACTTCGTCCCCGTTCACAGGTAATGCCTGCCTCATATTAAGCTTCACAATGATCAAAATTGGTGTTTGTCAAATTGCTATATAACCAGTGTAATTTTTCTGACAAAACGGTTGGTTCAAAATTTTTTAAATTTGTATATGTTTATTAAAGTCTCAAAGTAAATACTTTGACAAAATTTTATGAAAATTAAACGAGCCAAATTAATTTTAGTTAAAGTGTTGGGTACCACCTTAAGTTCAAATAAAGTGGCAATAATTGCATGCCAAAGCAACACTTTATGGTGTCTTGTACTGAAAAAAATCAACATACCTTTAATGGCATATAAGAAAGAACTGGTTCCCGGAACTTCGGATGTACCAAAACAGGTACTTCAGATCTGACAAAAAGACAAAAGGTACTCTCTTTTTAAAATTTGGTGCAGTTTTTTTAATATTTAAAATTAAAAGTCCAAAAGTGTTCTAAAATGATCACCAGTCCTTCAGCTTTCATTTGATGCCAAAAATACCTAAATATCCTACATATTTTGAAAGTTACACTCATGCGTAGGAACTATTTTGTGTTAAATATGAACTACTTTCTAGTATGTGCTTTTTGGCCGGGCCCGAATTAGTGGTGTTACACCTTAAGGTTACACTTTACAGTTATCAATAACTTTTTTTTAATGATTAAAGACAATACATGTATCGAGAGCAACATAATGATTCCGGTTTTTTCTAGATAAGGATTTGGTCCTTTTTGTTTGCACACCGCCTGGTGTTGAAGATTATTAGATATCAATGACCTTGTCAACCCATGATTGTGTTTAATAAAACTTCCTCGATTTATTCAGTATTTTACTCATTGATGAACAAAGATTTTTGTGATTATCATTAACATGCAGACAGTCTGGAATTAAATTTCTAAGAAAGATCAATTTTTTGAACTATGGTGTATTATAATGAAAATTAAACAGAAACTAATTTTCAAGACTGATTTTCAAGTTTGATTTAAAGAAAGACTGTATTTTTGTAATAAATGGCACTTTCTTTTTTTTAACAGTCAACCTTACACTTTTACACTAACTACATCTCGAGAAATACAGGGTTCTAGGGAACCCTACACGATTTTAAAACCAAATTATGAATGTACATGTCGTTTTAAAACTTATTCTGGATATGTGTTTCATCTGTACTTTGGATGAAAAGCTACTTTTAGATATAAAAAGTAATACACAAAAGAATTATCTTATATATTTTTAATAATTATCATTTTCTTTATATCATCTAATGAATCAAAAACGTCGTCAAGCTTTGTCAAACATGTTGATGAAGTATCATTCAAAGAAATGTACAACCTGTAGCCGATAAATATAAACAAATGCATTATAATATAACCATGATTGTTCCAGACACAGATATTAGGATACTTAGAAATAAAATAACAAATACGAGTTATTATTTGCAAACCAATCTACAAATCCAATTATTAAACCCATCAATTTAAATATTTATATAGAATAGATACATTCTACTCCGGAAACATCAGATTCACATGATGGTCAAAGCGTCACTCCAAATAATTGAAAGCTAACCTTTTATCTCCAAAAATGATAATTAAGTTGGAATCATTTGGATACCTTGTACAGAAATATTTAGGAGAATAAATATCACGTAAGATTTATAATATTCTTGGTTAATACGTAATATGAAAAGCAGTTGATAATTTAAAATAAAAGATACAAGAGGATTGGTATGAGTGCCAATGAGACAGCTCTCTCCAAGTAACAATCTTTAAAAGTAAACAATTATAGGTCAAAGTACGGTCTTCAACACGGAGCCTTGGGTCACACTGAACAGCAAGCTATATTATGGCCCAAAATATGACATGTGTAAACAAATTCAAATGGAAAAACCAACGGTATAATCTGTATAGAAAACGAGAACCGAAAACACTTATGAACCACATCAAAAAACGAAAACTACTGAGCATCAGATACATCAACATCATTGTATGTTACTAATGTACGAAGAACAAAAATGTGAAAGCTGTCTTGAAAGATATACGAAACGAGCATTGTTCGATCGCTTTTGGTTACATATATGTATAACACCCTAAGGACCTTACACTCATTTACCAATAGTTGCAAACATCGTCTATAAAGGATAGTTGTCTACCTGGTAATAATACCACATCATCTTATTTCTAGAAGCTATACTTAAAATATATTTTAGGCAAATATTCTAGCAAATGTATCAACAATCACAGAAATGCTTGTCTTATCATCTCAATTGTGTATACTACACCACATTCCAATAGAGGTCCAGTGGCAACTATTACTACATTTCAATAGAAGCCCAGTGGCAACTATTACTAACATTTCAATAAAAGTCCAGTGGCAACTATTACTTACATTTCAACAGAAGTCCAGTGGCAACTATTACGAACATTTCAATTGAAGTCCAGTGGCAACTATAACTAACATATCTAGGAAGAGATAATATTTTCAAGATTTGAATATACCCCATTGGACGAATCTCTTGGATTGATTTTTAACGAGATAGTTCACATATTGGCATGTACCTAATATATACCTAATACTTGGACCCCGTGTCATCGTTTAACTTACATTCATACGTAAGGTATGAACAGTTCTGGAGATATATATACTTAAGCTTGCGATCAATTTTATTCATAAGACTAATTATGAAATACTGGCATTATAATATGAGAATATGATAATAGAGTGTTTTAATTTATCAATTGAATGCCTAATTGTATGCTTCTAATGTACGAAAAACAAAAATGTGAAAGCTGTCTTAGATATACGAAACGAGCATTGTTCGATTGCTTTTAGTTACATATATGTATAACACCCTAAAGACCTTACACCGATTTACATTGTTTAATCTGTAAGTTGGCAAATATTTATTCTATTTTTTTACAAAATCGACACATTTGTTCTGCGTCACTACAGGGAGTCATGCAATGTCTCACTTCAAATATTTTCTGTCTCGAGTTTCAGTTTTGCCGACGGCATCAATATCATGTCAACCTACTCACTTCATGTATTCATTATCTTGACCAGTTGTTATGCTTTACATATTTTCAGTGTCACTATTGATATTTTCTATGAGCAGATATGACAATGGGAATTGATTATTAAATTGAATTCAACTAAACATAATGCTGTGGCATGATTTTCTCATATTTTGTTTCGTACGACATATTTTGTTTCGACCGACAACGAAGCTGTGGCGACATATAAAGTCAGATCATCGTCCTGTGTCTTCGTAGTGCGTGTCACATTTTGTAAATCCGCAACACTTTGAAAACGGCTTGAGATAATTCAACCAAACAGGCACATGTTCTTCTAATCAAGATTGGAAGTTATGCACCTGGTATTTTAATTTGTGGTCTGTGTGATTTTTTTAGGCTTCCTCACACTTATGGCAGGCTTAGTTTTTTTGCTTTTTTTCAGATTGTTGAACAGAAAAAAACATCTGATGTTACTCAATTTTTCAACATATTTAAAATGCATATCTCCTAATCTGTAAACGTAATATTTTCGTATCCAACAATGTTAAACGGACCTAACTCTCGATAAAAGGTTACTTATTCTAGAATACTAAGTAGATAACAAAGAAACATACCAATTGCCCTATTTGAAAACTATGGAATTAGCTTGGAAATTATACAAGAAAAGCCCTTTTTATTAAATCTTTACTTCCCTATATCGCGTGCTTTTAAAACTTTGCTTTCTTAACTTAGTTTGAATTCCATGTAATTAGTACAGATAAGATGACCAGTCATTGATCAAAGAGTAAATAACAGAAAATCTCCCCTTTGTAATCTCTACAAGATTATTTCACTTATCTCATAAGTCAATGATTTAGAGATTTACAAATTGCCATTAAGCATTATTTGAATGACTGAACAATTTGCAGTCAAACGAAATAAAGAGCCTAATGGGTATGTACATGCAACATCAAATAATGCATATAGAAATATCCATATCAATTTTTCTATTAGAGTATCATCCTGAGTTCAAGGTTGTAATGACGTTTATTTACATAACCGTTACTTCTTAAAATCAAAGTATTGCAAATGATTGAAACTTCAGTACCTGATAAAAAGAGTGTACACAGACTTTTAAGATTGCAATATCCTCCTTCATTTTGTGTCTCTTTTGTTTTTAAACACGTTTTTCTCTGAATAATCTTAATGATGTTGTACATTGTAAGATTAGAAATAGAACGCACCAAAATCGGTACGTCTTACTTAGAACCACAGGCTTGATTTTCATTACTAACAGACTTTTAGTCCTCGGGAGTTTCAATCTGTTAGTAGACTAGTTGTGCCTAGGATGTTTTACTTGCATACATGTTCATTTGAATTTCACGATAAATCAGCGTTGCAGAGTTTTCAATTTGAGACGTTTTGGCAATTATTCTATACCTCTTTTAATTCTAGAGCTTTGAATGCATGTACTCATGATTTTAAGGCTTTTGTGTTTGAATAGCAATTGGAAATGTGTTAAAAGGATGTTATATACATATTTTCGTTATAAATAATGGTTGCTAGTTCACAGACTGGTATCTGCATCATTCCGGAATCGGAAAGGGTTATTCCGTATCCGGACTGATATTAATGCTCTCTCTTTCTTGTTATGCGGGTGGCAGACGTAATTTTATGATTGAGAGCAAAATAACAACTAAATCTATTTTATATCTATTTGTTTGTGTCATTTACATACAAAAGTCCCCCAAGGATATAGAATGGTGGAGGACCCTTAAAATAATGTAAATTTGAGACATTTACAGGGCTGTGATCGGTACAAATTATTTTCCACATGGTTATGGTATTGAAACTGAGACAAACATTTCAAGGTCGACATTTTGACATCGTAACGGTTACCAAATAATATATTTGCCTGTTGCAACTTGGTATGACTGTAATAGTAGATAAACGGGTCAGATGGTATATACTACAAACGCATTATACACTGATGTACAACATTCTATAGTTTTTTTTTGCGAGACTATCACCGACTGTACAGAATAAACAGTCAACGTTTGTGTGTATATAATATGTGGTATTAATAAAACTGGAAATAAATTGAATTTTGCGTTGCTAACATTGTTCCTTAATCTATAAAATAAAGTGAATATATGTGTGTAGATTTGTATTTGGTGAGAACAGTCTTGCCATGTTCATCAAAATATTTTTTCGGTGAGATCAATCTTGCCAAATTCTGAGATATAACTCGCATCAATACTATGAGTTAAGATACCAAATCGTCATTATTTATGGAAGACTCAATTGAAAATGGACCAGACTGGAATCAAAATAAATCGGTTTCACAATTTTGTTTAAACGACTCATTTTTGAAGACAAATGCTTTAACTGAATTGTTTTCCTTTCAAACTCAATCTCATTATTCATTACATGCGCCAATAACTCATTCAACAACAGTTAGACCAACAATTAAACTTCTGTTTTCTGGAACTGCTAATATTGAAAAAGTCCGCCATGGATACAGAAAGGACAACAACCCGACAAAGGAGCAGAAAACAGCACAAGGCCACCAATGGGTCTTCAACACAGTGTAAATATCCAACACCCGTAGTAGGGCTTCATCAGGCTCCTAAATAAAGAGGCCCCTCATGGGGGGGTCCTAGTAATCACATAATCACCATTTTTTTGCCAATATAATCACATAATCATTAAATATTTGCTTATCTTTAGTAATCAAATAATCATAAACTAAAAATACAGTCCTAGGTAATCAAATAATCATGAAATATTTGGCTTAATAATCAAATAATCATTAAAAAAACGGCCAAGTAATCACATAATCAAAAACCCCATGAGGGCCCTCAATAAAAATGTGAACCAGTTCATTGAAAATGAACGTCACTCTACTCCAAAACATACTAAAGAAAAAAATGTTAATGATGTTCATAAGTGTTTCTCGTTTCTCGTTTTTCATATATATTAGACTGTGGGGTTTCCCGTTTGAATGGTTTTACACTAGTAATTTATTGGGCACTTTATAGCTTGATGTTCGGTGTGAATCAACTTGAAGGCTCCGTGTTGAAGACCGTACTTTGACCTATAATGGTTTACTTTTGTCTCATTGGCACACATACCACACCTCTTATTTCTATAAAAAGAGAATAAAAACATACAATAAAATTGAGAATGGAATACAAGACTAACAAAGGCCAGCGGGTCCTGACTTCGGGACAGGCACAAACATTCGGCGAGGTTAAACATGTTTTGTGAGATCCTAACCCTCCCCTTATACCTCCAGCCATATAGAATAAACAAACAATTAGCAATGCGCTCAGTTTAAAAGAAGTCCGAGTTAAACCTTGTCGATTAAACTCATCATACTACTGACAACCATGAGGGTCTCAAACGGTCGGTAAACCAAGATGCAGTAACCTTGGTTACAACCATTTTATCTGAGCATTTTGATTTTAACATAAATATTTCCCCAAAGTCTTTTACAATCAGAATATTAAGACAATCATTGTGGCTAGATTGTACCATTGGACATTTGTTAAAGTACGACATTTAATATTTTAAACGAATTCGAATATAGCAATAACACTGCAGAAAGCGCATTGTTGTGACGTCATGCTGATTACAATTACAGACTAAATAATAAAACAACAGTATGAACCAGGAAATGTTCCATACTCAAAGTAATCTGCATATACATGTATGTAGCCATATTTACGATATTAGTTTACAACATATTTTTTCTCAGTTAATGACGTAATTTACCTATAAACCGTAATAGTTTTTAAAAACCATCATAGAATATAATTACAATTTGCCATATAAATGTTCTAGCGACGGAAATGATATATAAATTGATCATGAAGTAGGAACATGCATGATAAACAAATAGGTTAGACATAGATAATGTAAGGATATAAGGATGAGGCTTAGAAACGGGGAAATGCGAGGCTCTGCCGAGCTTTTTCACCGTTTCGGGCCGAATCCTTATATCGTTGATATGTCAAGTCAATGCACTATTATTGTCTTTATACTGTAATCTAAAAAAAAAAATTCAATTGTTGTTTAATGTGATAATGTTATTATTTGCTTAAATATTGGAAACTTCTCCCTTTTATAAAAAGGCCTCATATCATGCGGGCGGTGAAATATACAACACGATGAAATGTACATGGTGAACGAATTTGTTTGAGAGTGAACTAAAATATCAGCAATAACCATAAAACATAATAATTTATAGTTTGCAAACCAAAAATATTTAAAACAAGTGAAATATGTTATTTTTCTAAAAATTGCAAAAGAAATAAGTTTCAGTAGTTGTATACATTGGAAAAAAGAACAGGTTGAATAGGTCGTATGAATAATTAATTATAATTTCGGAAATTTCTAATTATATATTCATGAGGAAAAGTGATATCAGGTCAGTGACTGTATATAACATAGAAATATACGGTCAACGCATTTTGACTGCTCAAATAGAACGAGTGCAGTATAAAGTAAATTATCATGATATCGAACTTTGTAAACAAACATGGTATTTTGTGTTAACACATCATTTCTAAGCTTAATATATATATATATATACTCTTTGGTTCCCGAACAACTTGCATATATACATGTAAGTTTTTCGTTTTTTAGACAAAACGCTTACACAATTTTAATCTTGACATCTATGATTGGTTTTATGGATTGTTGTCTGTTTCGCAATTATGCTTCATTTCTCATCTTTTAACATATTTCTTTTCAGTGTGCTTTTGTTGGATTATGATTAAACCAAAGCACAGACAAAACTAAAGAGCATATAATGAATAATATATTATTAATTCGTATATTTTGATAAATTTGATTCGTTTAGGGATAGTCACATGTTAAACTATATTTTCGAAGGTAGAGAGAAAACGGCGGATAGCAAAAAGCATGGATATTTTTAGAATATCTAAAAACCGATATACTTTGTGACGTCATGTACTGAATTTCGGGATATTGTTTAAACGTTTTGAAACAAACATTATCTGTGATCGATTATTTGAGGTACAAAATCTTCAAATACATAAGATGTCAAACAAACAAAAAAAGTAAATGAAATAACAACTAATATTTTGTTATTGTCAAGGAGACCATATAATATCTTTAAAATTCCTACAAAAGCAAATGACGATTTTGATACAAATATGGTCGGAAATTAATAATATAACAAATATAGCCTTTGTATGAGGTCAATACAGGATAAATCGACCTCGGAATTCGTCCTCAGTCAATATACTTCTTTCAGGTCAATTAATTTTGTATCGACCTCATCGAAAGACTATATTTGTATAATATTACAAATGTTTAATACAGTAATGTATAATTAATTCATTTTTGTAGGAGTGTTCGTTGACGAAGAAAACCTACAGAAGTTTTCAGATTTAACAGATTCGTTTTTCAACCAAACCGACCCATCATCTTCAGTCAGTATAACACTAAATTTCTACAATGAAACGCCGACGATGGTCCTGGACGACACATATCTCACTGATGGTATGTTTAAATATAGACGCTGCGCAAAAGGTCAAGTATGCACTTTTCTGAAAGACCACTATACTACATTTAACATACAAAATATTTAGATATGTATATTGACTGTTGTGCACTATACAAACGTCGATTTTTCATTTGAAACCCACGAGAATAGTCATTTATATTACACTAAATTATTAATATTTGAATTTTACATTAAGTGAACAGCAATTAACCAGTCTACACGAATGGATAATCGGCAAACAGATACATGGAAGATTGATTAAATTTACAACTTTTAGAATGCAGTATTGTTACATGTTGAATAAGTCTAGTTTTGTAATATTTGACACTGATCATTTTACAACAATCAATTAATCCGCGTACGTTTTCTTGTGTATTTCTCTTGTGGAGACAGGAACACTGGATATCCATTAAGATTTAAGTTGAACGCACCCGGCACCTGCTGGATTCGAACTCAAAATCTCAGTAATAATGGGGTATTAGCTGCCAGCTTTATTGACATTAGAAGATGTGGTATGAGTGCCAATGAGACAACTCTCCATCCATCATGCTTACCGATTTGACTCAAATTCTCACATTTGATTTATAGTATATTAAAATGTTTATCCAATTATAAAAAATCTAAAATACATGTATTCAATTTACGATGTACTTGTATGCACTGGATAATATGTATCAGGATTTTTGGGTGTAATTTAGTCTAAATTCTATCTAATAAATCATCGAGTTGACCCCCGAAGAATGCCGAAGGTCATATAACCTGATATACACATGAATATCTATATTGATAGCTAGCGAACACTTGCAATATTTTTTTTTACTTATGTTCATAGTATATGTTTAAAATATGTTACTGATTATCGATTTATCTGTATAATAATGAGTTTTTGTTGAGTGAGTTCGTTAACCAAATAGTTTAACCTTGTTTTACTTTCAATGTGCATAAAATCTTCTTTTCCTTTTAATACATTAGATGGTCACGAATATGTTATGCATAACCGATCTCTAGCTATTGAATTAAATCGAAGGTCATGTGAATACGGATTCAGTGAGGTCAAATTATTCACTTGCAAATAAATGATATATTAGCAATATTTATAAGCTTATTTTGACAAAATTAAACCATACCGGCAGATAAAAGCGAATGATTATTTCTCAATTTCACTAAATGATTAACGAAAAGATCATATTTCATTGTTTATCTCGTAGCTAATTTCCCTTTAACAGACTATTGATACATTAGATAAACTTCTTAGACCACTCCACCACAGAGGCCCCATCTTCGCTAGCCAAGGGTTACGATCTACTCCCGCTCTCTTCACCCTTGGCAGATTAAGCCAACATTTTTGAAAACAATGTTGTGCCATCTATCAGAAGTTTAAAGTCACGCCCATTCCGAATAAACTATTTTTGACCAATGGTAGCATTTTAACTCTTCAATTTGGAGGTATAAACACGGTAGCGTCTAGGTTCTACACACTTGATAAAGTCGGAATCGAAAATATACTTCAAAATTCATGCATTTGTGCCTGAAACATACATAGTCGCATGTTTATGGATGTAAAGACTTGTTGCACAATAAACACGTGGCAATTGTTTACAAACACACTTTCTACATTTACACGTGATCATGTTTTCGGCGCTTTTTGATTGGATGCAGCAAGTTTCAACTGCAACCAATAAAAATCCTTACCTTGTGTCTCCGCGATTTTATCTCAATCCGCCAAGGGTGAAGAGAGCGGGAGTGGATCCTAACCCTTGGCTAGCGAAGATGCAGAGGCCCCTACAATGAATTCAGATTTATTAAAATTGTACTTCAAATGTTTTAGATTTGGCTTACAAGGTTAACTCTACAAATGGAGTCGTTCTAATCGATGTTGAGAAGGATACTACTGGGGCCATGTGTCATGTGGCTCAATGGACGAATACATCCTTCGTTTCTTTGTCGTCCAACATACAAGAGGAATGCACACCAACATATTATTTACAGCCCAGTTTCCGTGAATATCTTGAGATGTCTTTGTCGTTATTTCAAATGAGCGACAGTGGGTATCTAGAGGTTATTCTACTGACAAATACGAAATTTGGTAAGTTTACTAAAAAAAAACCGTCAAATAAAATAAGAACTAGGGAAAAAGTATCGACTTCGATTCATTATTAGTTACATTTTTGAAAATGTTATACTGTGAAAGCACTTTAATTCGTGGGTATCAATTTTCGTGGTTTGAGCAATATTTACATGTCAGTCGTGGTTTTTTAAATTCGTGGATTTTAGTTTTCTAAAAAAAAATGATTGAAAAATTAAAGCCTTTAGAAACGAAGGTTACAAATAGTCTGGATTGAAGGAAATTGCAAAGTAAACATTAACCCGTGTAAATCGTAGTGATAACACCAATTAACCCAAGTTAAAGTGGTTTATTCCTTGAATGCCAACATCCTTTGATCTACCGACAATTTACCTGTAAAATAATGTTGGCATTCGAGGAATAGGTGTAAGTAGTTGGGCATAGGACATTTGAGCGAAAAAGAAAAAAGCACATAGGGTCATTTGAGCGCCGACTTCATAGGACATTTGAGCGCCGGGATATTAACCTTACCTGAGTTTACAGACAGGACATTTGAGCGAAATTTTCCCTGATAATTTTACACGAATTAAGATTTTTTTTTAAAAGTAAGAAAAAAAAGTAAGATTTAGTTATAAATATTTTTTATTTTATTTCACACCCGAGTAATTCGACCGGTTCTGGCTGGTTTATGTAAGTGAAATCCTAAGTTGATCTCTATTTACCAATCAATTCTACTATAATTCATTGGCTATGCAAATTTTCTTTGTTCTAAAATTCTTATATATATATCTATTAAGTGAAATGTCCCTTGGCACTTGAAATCTTAATACTAATAATACATGTACGTGTTAAAATGGATATTATTTTGACCGAGACTAATAAGGGAAAAAGAAGCCTTGTTTGTGACAGTTTCCGATATAGAGTGGACAAAACACTAAAAGGAGAAGAAATATCCTGGAGATGTACAGTAAGTACCTTTTTTTACAAATTTAATGTTAATGTAAACTATAATTGCTTGTTTTAATTATATTGTGTCTTGGATGAGGAGTTGTCTTTTTAGGATTCATACTACATCTTATTTTTATGTCTTGCAATAGCAAATGAAAAAGCATTTAAACACTTCAATTGTATTTGTCCTTTCAATATTTTTCAGGCAAAAGGTTGCAAAGCAAGACTGAGGACGGATTGTACCGGAACCGTTATAATTCAACAGAAAAATACTCATAACCATGATACCAGTGATCGTGACAATGAACGTCACTTGCTGCGGGTACGATCAAAAAGAAAAGCGGATGATGATATTGCTCAACGTCCTTCAAAAATTATCCGTACAGAGTTACAGAACATGGATGAAGCAAATCTAAAGTCTGAAGACATTGGCAGCGTTTCAAAGGCTATATATAGAAAGAGGCGTAAATCTCACCCTGCACTTCCTAAATCTAGAGAGGAAACACACCAATCATTAAAGAAGATTAATATTCAGTCAAATAAATTTGAAAATTTTGTGCAGTTTAATGATGAACAAACTGGTATAATTATTCTTACGTGTCCAACCAATCTTGAATGTTTATGCAGTGTGCCGGAAATTTTTATGGATGGTACTTACAAATATTGCCCAAAGTTCTTTAAACAGTTATATACTATTCATGGCTATAACAAAGGAAATTATGTCCCTCTTGTATTCTGCTTACTTCCTGGAAAGTCTGAAGAAATTTACGTGAATTGCTTTTCCTCAATTGTCAAGCTATGTTCCGATCAAGGTCACACACTTCAACCGAAAGCAGTACACGTCGATTTTGAAGAACGGGTAATGAAAGTTATGAAGGATTTTTTCCCGTCTATAGAGATCAAATGCTGTAGGTTTCACTTAGGCCAAGCCTGGTGGCGAAAAATCCAGAAAGTTGGACTTAGTCAACAATACAAAGAGCTTGATTCAGACATTAGTAAATGGCTTAAAGGGATTTTTGGGATAGCCTTTTTAGCTCCAGACGAAGTAGCCGACTGTTTCGTAGAAGATTTTATGGCCGTTGTACCTAACGACAAGCCTTGTATAGAATTTGCAGATTACCTGACTGATACTTATATAACAGATGAATCGTTATTTCCCCCTCATCTCTGGGCCGAAGTTCCATCCTCGTTAAAACGTACTAACAATGGGCCCGAATCATTTCATGCCCATTATAACGAGCAGTTCTATCACAGTCATCCATCAATTTATACTTTCCTTGACACTATTATCAAATTGCAATCTGTGACTTACATAAAAATTCGGAGTTTGAACATTGATGCACCGCAGAGCCGAACAGAAAAGGAGAAGGAAAAGAATCTCCGGGATTTGCATTCGAAATACTGCCAGCAGGAAATTACGAGGGATTTTTATGTCAGAAGCCTGGGATATAAGTTCCAAGCCCGAACAGACTTGTAAATAATGCCGTTGCCGAGTTTTATGTTTTATGACAGTGCTTTGTTTTTAGTGCTTTGTTTACAATTAAAAGATGTTTTAATCTTTTTGTTGGTAAACTCCTGTTTTATGACTGTGCTTTGTTTTTAGTGCTTTGTTTTTTACAATTAAAATATGTTTTAATCTTTTTGTTGGTAAACTCCTCATTTAATGAACTATATTCGTAAGAAAATGTGGTATGATTGCCAATAAGACAATTCTCTATCCAAGACTTGTTTTCGCTCAAATGTCCTACGCTTATTCTTATTTTAGCTCAAATGTCCTAAAATTTAGGCGCTCAAATGTCCTATACTTTGGCGCTCAAACGTCCTTTTTTTTTTCGCTCAAATGTCCTGTCAATGCGCTCAAATGTCCATTGCCGAAGTAGTTATCCCAACAAAAGTCAAGTCAATCTTACTAATTGAACAGGTAAATATCAGGGAAGTAAATCTAATTCAAGTTTGTCAAGTTTTTTGCTGTAACTGCTTGAACAAATATGGATTCTCTTAAAACGAAACTTTGAAAAGTGTTGCATCACAAAGTCAATATGTGAATATTGTTAGAAACATTCTATACACATGGAAAAAAGTATTGCAACACCAAATTGAAATTGAAATTAAAAAAACACTCTTTATTTTTTTTATATATAATTTGTTAAAATAGAACTAGTTAAACATTTTTAAAATATCACCTGAGTTTGATCAAAAGTTATCGACTCGATGAGTTCTTATCTGCACATGCAGCTACTGCACTCGTAAACAGTAAAACAGATGTTTTTATCCTCATTGTTTTCAACACTTAAAATAACCAAGTTTATAAGGTTATGTGATTGACAGCTTGTAATGGGTCCTCCGCAACTCTTAACTGCAGCAAGATGGCAGATTATCAGCATGAGAGAAGCAGGAATGTCGCTGTGACAACCGCACGTATTGTTGGTCATCACCATTTCACTATTAGTCGTTTTGAGAATAAAATCAGATAATAAACGAGATCAAAAAGACCCCCTATGCCATCAGCTAGGGAAAATCAAGCATAATGAAGCTTGTTCAGAAAGAAACTCATTGCATACAACACGATCCTAAAATGAGAGTGGTGGGCATACAGGAGCCTTTTAACACCAATTGTTCGAGATCGACCCATCGCTACTGGTTATCGTGCGATAAGACCATTTCAGTCGGGGACCTTTGCTTACGAACAGACACACAGTTGCCCTTATCCAATGTAGTGCAGAAACTTTTGGGCGTAATGTGCGCGAAAGGACATCTCAGTCCAAACACGTGATGAAATAAACAATGCCCTTCATCAGAAATGGTTGCTGCTACCTTAGCAACACATTGGTCGATTTATGGCAGGAATCAGAAGACGTAAAGTGGAGGTTAACCGTTTGAATTGAGGCTGCGCACAAAGTGCTAAATCTTTGGCGTATAACGATCAACCATGATGTGAACAATCATCTTAAGATCAATTTTGAAATGTCTGACATTGTAAAGTTCGACTACAGTAAAAGTTGTAAAATGCAGTTTTTTGTACAAAAAACACTTCATTTTGTTATTAAAATTATGGTTAGATAAATCATTTTTTTTTCAAACATTTTTTGTTCGTTAAAATGCCAATGTAATCATAAACTATATTTCAATACTATTTTCAAATATTTTATCATATTCCATCCAAAATAAAAGGCTGATTTTTCAAGTTTTAAAAAATCAAGGTGTTGCAATACTTTTTTCCATGTGTATACAATAGCCTCTTTGGTCTCTGAAGTTTTTTTCCAATATTTTATAGTCATGTTTGCTTTAATATCCTCCTACATTACTACATGAAATTTCTTGAAACTTTGTATCACGTGTTAGATAACTATTTTGTTCAGTTTTTGCCGGATATTTTTTGGGTTATAATATTAATACTAAACCCTTTATTTTTTTTATTGTAAGTGATTCATAAGATTATAATGTTTAGGTGTTTATTATGATCGTAACTCATCGAAATTCTTGTTTCCCGATTAAATTGATTTTCTTAGTCTTTGTAAAGTTTCCAGCATTTACTTAATTAGTTCTGGTGGTTTTTAAAGTTTAATTACTAAAAAAAGTCTTGTTCAATTGAAATCTTCATATAGTTCATATTTAAAATCCCTAATAGGCTTTTTTTTAGATTGAAATAATTGTATTTAACTGAAATGTCTTTGTCTCATTGTCTTACTAAATATTTCCATTCTCAAAATAATTTTATTTTTATAAAGAAAAACTAATAAAAATGTTTTCATTTTTTTTTCTTTCTTGAAAATTCAGAATAATTTTAACCCGAATATTTACTATTTTTTCTCTTCAAAAAGTGATAAAATGTTGCAATTTTATCAAAATTACTAATTATTTATAACAGTTAAATACTTATAAAAACATCTACTGAAACATGTACATCCATTGAAATATTTTTGTTGGCATTCAAGGAATAGGTAACATATAAAATGTTGGCATTAGAGGAAGACACCGTTGAAGCGATCAACAGATTAAAGACCATCAAAGGTGTTAATTAGGCCATAAACATGTCACCAGAAGAAAACAGTAACATAAATAAATGCTATGAACGTTGCTTGAATTGTCAAATAGTTCTTACCAAAATGAAGCCCATCATGAAATTATTATTTCCCATATGTAAGAGAACTATGAGGATATAAAATGAACACTGTATCATACTAGCATATCAATACCGGAAATCTGACTTTCATCGATCAAAAAAAAAAAATTTATGAGCATTAAAAGATAAAAGGTTGTACAGTTTATGTTATTAAAGATTAAATGGTTATAACCCTGCATGCGGTTGTAGTTCTGTGTTCTGTTGTAGACCGTTGGTTTTCCCGTTTGAATGGTTTTAAACTAGTAATTTTGGGGCCCTTTATAGTTTGTTGTTCGGTGTGAGCCAAGGCTCCGTGTTGAACCGTACATTGACCTATAATGATTTACTTTTTTAAAATTTTTATTTGGATGGAGAGTTGTCTCATTGGCACTCACACCACATCTTCCTATATCTATCTATCTATCTATAATCCTGCATGCGGTTGTAGTTCTGTGACAGCTATTAAAGTATTCTCAGATTTGGCGTTATTCAACGTGTTCAATATATTCTTTAGGCTAGATCATTTCAGTAGTCAAACCTACCGATGGGGATCTTTCCATGTCTTGATTTGGACAATGGTATTATTTCGTTGGACACTTAAATTCGTGGATAAAGTCATCCACGAAAACCACGAAAATTGGTACCCCACGAATAAAAATACTTTCACAGTAGTATCATATTAAACATGTACATATATTTGTAGCTATTCACGTGGATATTCTACCACAGGAATTAATTATCTAACGGTATTTGGCGAAACTTTTCGAAATTGTGGGTTCTCAATGCCTTACAACTTCAGTTAGTACTTTATTTGTTATTTTTAACTTTTTATTTCTGCGTCTCTGATGAGTTATTTATCAAGCAGATTTTAGTGGTATATATTTGAAATTGAATAAAAATAACATATTAATACTGGATTATATAACAATATATTAGTTTTGAAAATGATAAAAGCGCCTTCTACATTATTAATAACAAACATGGCGGAATGTAAGTAAACCACCTCACGAAATTGATTTTTTCTCTTATTTCTTGCTTATCGTACTCTATAATCCATACCCCGGTCTGTCAGGTTCAATTTTGGAGAATAAACTCGCGGACTATACACGCCTTTATTTTGGTACACAAAACGCGCTTCTGGCGTACACAATTTTAATCCAGGTATATATGATGAGTTTATTTGGTTAGTTAATACATTCTTGACTTTCAGTTGTTCTGGGTACATGCATGAGTATTCCTGATGCACGGCAATCCAAAAAAAGCTTCGGATACTTATCATATAAAAAGGTGTTATTTTCAGTTTTGACAAATAATATCAGTTTAAAAGAAAAAAATCATTCGTAAAACTTATACTGGTGTCCTTAAACTGATGCCTGGTCATTTCTGCTTGTGTATCGGCACTGAAGTCTGACCACTAGACCAGTAGCAAGTAAATCATTTGCTGCCGTTTGTTGCGGTACACAATATTTGTTTTTTGATTATTGTTTCATACATGTGCCTTTAAATAAACCAGATCGTTAGTTTTCTCTTTCGAATTGTGATTCCGGAGTCTTTTATAGCATTCTTTGCGGTATAAGTTTTGCTCACTGTTAAAGGCCGTGGGGTATACGATAGTTGCTAACCTAACACACCAATTGTTCTCTTGTGAAGAGGTGTATCATTTGAAGTCATGCCACATCTTCAAATTTGTATAATCGACATGAAGTAAACTTTATACTTCAGATGTCATGCTGTGCTTATCATGTTGATGTTTAACGATGTATAAACAGAAAGGCTCTCGTTTGAATTGTTTTACATTGTCATTTCGGGGCCGTTTATAGCTTACTATGCGGTATCGGCTTTGATCATTGTCGAAGGCCGTACGGTGACCTATAGTTGTTAAATTCTGTGTCATTTTGGTATCTTGTGGAGAGTTGTCTCATTAGCAATCATATCGCATCTTCTTCTTTTTTTATAAATATATATATGACTGTCATTTTTTTCAGAAATTGATACATCCGTCTTTGTCAGTGACAACGATACCTTATACTCAGTCCGTCTGTATAACATGTACAACATGAACACTTCAAACCTAGAACATTCTCTGTACACTAGTTTAACTGATGGGGCAACTAATAGATTTATAGCCATTGGAACGTATACAGAAATTGCAGATATATTAGTAACAGTAAGTCAATCAATTTTAAAGAATTTCATGTTTAAAACGCAACTTTGTATTCGTCATTTTGAAATAAGTAAAACATGAAAATTGATGTCAATTCGTTGACCAAAATATATAATACGTCAAGTGCACTCTTGTTGACATTTTTTTCACGTTGACCTAAATAAATATTAATGCTAAACTGCTGCTTATTATTATAACATCTATGTCTTTATTTTCTGCACTAATAGGTCCGAGACCACAATTGTCGTCGTTTGATTTTCGTTGTTCACAAATATAGTCCCTAGTGTTGACAGTTGGTTACTTGCCATTAATTTTTATACCCCTTCCAAATTTATTTCTCCATATTTAATGCCTCAAATTGCAAGAAGGGGGATGAAATTACACTGGGTTCAGAATTTTAAAGGAAAACAGTCAATTTGTCCAGCTGAAAAAGGTTGAAAATTAGCACTTCGGAAGCTGTCAAAAGATTTCAAGACGCCCTAAACATAAAATTGTCCATATTTTGAGTTAGAGCCGATGAAGTTTTCTATAATTTTGATATCATTTGTCCCAAAAGTAGTACAACACACTGGAAAAATTTCATTGAGAAAGCGCAGGTGGGATTTTTTTTAATTTTCATTTATCTTCTAAAAGAAATGCACTACGGAATAATTGTGGTCTCGGACCAATAACTATAAATTATTGTTTCTAGGCAAACAATACAGCCAATCGAAAGGAAGACCAATGGATTGCGGTTCCATTTGATTCATTTGTATGTCCTGGGAATATTACAATGTTTTCCTTTGTGTGCATTGTCCAGTTTGATGCCAATTATACGGGTAATAATAATGTAAGTATGTTTGTTCAACGTCCAGTGGTAGATTTCCGTCCAGATATAGGGCATACAAAAATAAACTACCAATTAGATCAAATAATTTGTTGTCGTTTGTCGCTGTCTTCCATAATGGAAAACATTTACAACTCCTTAGTAGGTCCGAATGTGTCATGTTGCTAGTCGAATGTGTCATATTGCTAGTCGAATGTGTCATATTACTAGTCGAATGTGTCATATTACTAGTCGAATGTGTCATATTGCTAGTCAAAACTCTATACTTCTCCTGTAAACACTGTTTTTTTTCTCTTTTAACTAAGCAGACCGATTTTCCATAATCTTCTTTTGTAGATTGTCCTCATTTTTAAACATGCCTGGAATATTTGCTACTGGACTTTAAGCACCCAATTATCAATCAATTACTAACAACATTTTATGTGAACTAATTTTTTTTATTGTAAACACAATTTAAAAATAAAGTTCAAATGTAGGTATATATGCCATGAGCTTTCAAGTGCGGGTACTGAATATTCGATGATTTTGTGATTTGTAAATTGAGTTTTTTTCTCATCGATATACTACGGTTACCTTTTATTGTTATGTTATCATATAACTGAGTGCTTTTCAAAGGTGGTAAGTTTAAAGCGTATTTTTTTCTAATAAATGAAACGCGATAATTCATATACAACTGTTGAATCCAACGACACACTAATTGGGTAAAACACGTCAGTTCTGTGGTATCCTTTCTAAATCTTAATGCTGTACCGACATAAAAATTATGTTCCAAAAATCCTTTTTCTTGCAGGTAAATGAGCATAATTACGATGTTTACCTTTCACAGTTATGGAAAGCAATTAACACCTACGTCAGCAACACGTTATACGTAACTGTAAGTGTCGTATTTTTCGTTATTTATTATTATTTCTCGTTAAATAGCTTTTGATCTTGATTCTTTCCTTTCATGAAAATGATAATCAAAAGGTCTTTAAGAGAGTTTGAGGCTACACCTGACCTACATTTAGAGGATATAAAATCGAGTACATACATGGAATTTCAATTTGTAGTAAATAGTTAAAACATATTTATTTATAGTGAATTGGCCTCATTGTTACTTTGAGATTAAGAACAGCAATACAAGTGTTGTTCCTTTGCTTTTTGTGTTATTAGTTTAAACATATTTATTAGTTTAAACAATTTTTTATTTTCAAAAAGTGCACAAAATATAATTATACAATATAAATACAGGGATTCGGAAACAAGAAAAACTTATATAAATCCGTCTCCCTTTAAAAAAAATGACAAAATTAGGAACATAGTATAAGAAATTCGTATAATATAATTTTCAATTCTTTTTTAACTTGTTTATTCTGTGGTTTTCCCGTTACTCATACCCGTAAACATATTTATTGATAGTGGATTAGAAACAAGTTATTGCAACTTATATTAAACCCTTCCACTTTGCGGGTGAGAGTGCTGCCTTGTGGCATTAGCCTGCTCTTTTTCGAAATCTACAAGGGTTTCTTTTACTTGAAACATATATGGCTCTGTCTTAACACGGGTCATCCATTTATCGTCCCTTTCTGACGGACTACGGTATCATCGTTTCCCCAAGACCATACTTGCAACTAGTGTCAAGGGAATCTAACCAAAACCTTTGTGTTAGTAGTCAGACGCACTTACTGCTACACCATGGCTCTCATCATTAACCCATTTAATTAATACTTGAATATCTTTAAAGCCCCAGTCCCACTAGACCACGATCGCACCACGCTCACCGCGATCTAAAATAAATTTAGATCGTGGTGAGGTCGCGGTATGAGCGGCATGAAAATGTAAATTTTCGTTGCTTTCATGATGCTACTACGTCCTCTCTACGCTTCTACAAAGATCCCGCTACGATTATACCACGTTCTCACCGCGCTTATTCTGCGACCTCACTACGCTTATCAAGATCTTTCTACGCTCTTCACGTTCTCACTACGACCATACCACGAGTTATCCGATTGCAACACGATCTTTCTGCGATTATAACACCTTCTTACCACGATTATACTACGTTCATAGCGCGATCTTACTACGTTCTCAGCAATAACGTCAACATCGTGTTCCATATCAATACTGTTCAATTCCTTCTATTTCTAATTAAATCGTAGATTTCTTGGAAACAATACAGTCATGCCACCAAAATCTACCAGAACACGTGGGCATGGTGGTAGGAGTTGATGTAGAGGCAGAGGGAGCAAAGTAACGATTCCTGATCAAGCAGAGATGTCGGACCGACCAATCCAACCTAAATTACAACCTATTGCTGGTCCATAAAGCTCAATGACGATATTTTAGTGAACGATAGCAGAGATAACATAGATGTATCAATATATATAGGAAGATGTGGTATGAGTGCCAATCAGCACGCTATAAAGGACCCAAAATATTACTAGTGTTAAACCATTTAAACGGGAAAACCAACGGTCTAATCTATATAAAAACGAGAAGCATGGTTGAGCCGTTAGAGCAAATGGATAATTACATTCAAACAAACAAAATCTAGGGAGCTTTTTTATATACTTTATGTGAAAATGACAATGAGAATGATGGTCGTAGTGTGGACGTAGTCAGGTCGTAAGAAGAGCGTGTTGAGGACGGCAAGGGCGTGCTAGAATCGTACTATGGTCGAAAACAGCGTGGTATAGTCGCAGTGAGAACGTGATGGTCGTAGTGAGGTCGTGATAACGTCGCTGTGCGATCGTATCGCAGTCTCTCCGAATAGAATCACGCTTTCGCTACGCTCTCGCTACGATTGTACAGCGACCTTTGCGATCTTACTACGATCTTAGTGCGCTCTCACTACGCTTCTACTACGACCTGATTTCGCCACGACCGCACCACGATTGTTTTGAATATGTTCAAAGTTGGCCACGCTCTTCACGATTTTGAAGACCTCACCACGACCGTGATACGACCTTACTGCGATCTACACGATCGCACTACGATCATCAAAATTTGCATTTTTTTCACAGATCGTAGTGCGATCGTGGCCTAGTGGGACTGGGGTATAAGGTTTTAAAAATTGGAAAATGATTGTTGTATAATATTGCTATTGCATGAAACATTGCACCAGAACATTGGATCGAGATAAAATTGTTAAGATCAACTTTTAGTAAATTCAGATTCCTTTGTTTTTTTTTTAAATAGCAAAACCTGAATGAGTATTTAACAACAACAATAAACGCCAGCAATACCTCTTCCCAACTGAATATTATAAAGTATAACAACAATGGAAGTTCTATGACTGAATCATTGGTAAGTATTATCATTGAATGTACGGTTTGGAGCCCGATTACATGTCTGACCCCGCCACTTTTTATATTTATTTTTCCTAAGGAGCCAGTAATTCAGTAGTTGTTGTGTGTTGCTGTATATCATATTGGTTTTTCGTTTATTGTTTTGTATATCAGTCAATGTATTTTCTCGTATGAATTGTCTTACATTTATCACTTTGGAGCTTTTTATCATGTTTATAGCTTGACATATATGTGGTACTAGTATGTGTTTAACTAATGGTTTAAGGCCGGACTGTGAACTGCAGTTACTAACGTCTACTTCATTTAGTCTCCGGTTGTCTCATTTACAATCATACCACATCTTTTTATTTTTATATGGTAAAAAAAGGTTTATTGTTAAATATATCATTCAAAACACTATAATACGACTTCAAGATGTATAATCTGTTTACTTTGATGTTTAGTTGGGTTGATGTTTCATTGCCGTTTAATCCAGATCATTTTGTATCTTTAGGTATATATATGTCATATATGTTATATGCTTAATGATAAAATCATGTGCAATCCTATAAATAACTTTCAACAGATGCTACCGTGTAAGTTTTACCTTGATCAAATGTCAAATGTGTTATATTTTGAGCAAGTAGTTTAAGTATCAATTAAGTATGATCTATCAACATGTTTGTTATATAATTACAGATCGGCTATTGGACAAGATCGAATGGTTTGTATACCACGGAGGTTGCTTTTTCCAACATTTCAGATAATAGGTTAACTGTTGTTCTGATACATGTAAGTAAATGTATTTCCTGGTGTAAGATGAAAAAGGGGGTATATTTAAAATTGTGACAATAAATTCGTAACTGATGAGATTTTTTTATGACTTTCCAAGAACAAAATAACAATAAATTCAAAACACGTTATCTTGGTGTGTTTTTCTTTGCAATGTTTCTGAAAAGTGAAAATGTGTCAAGCTTGGCATTTTTTTCTTTCTTTTCTTAATACAGATTTCGCTACATACATTTGTTGCGATTAAACTAATTGAATTTGCCTTTTCATCCGATGTGTCATACCAACATATTTGCCTGTTAATCTGTTAATAAAAGCCTTACTGTATTATCAGGAACCTCCTTTCATAACTAAAATAGAAACAGAAGACGGTGTAAGATATGAAGGTTATACGATCGATATACTAGATGAGATAGCCAGACGACTTAGTTTTGAGTACTCTTTTCACTATGTCCCGGATGGAGAATATGGTGTTCTACGTTCTGATGGAACGTGGTCTGGTATCATTGGGGAAGTGGCAAGAGGGGTAAGTAAAACTATACAAAATACATAAGAAAAGAAAAGAAGATGTGGTATGATTGCAAATGAGACAACTAATAAGCATATTAAGCGAAATCTACTTTATTTACTCAAGTTGTGTTGTTTTATGGACGACAATATCAGTTACATGTATACTTTTCCGAAGCACACACGAACATAGCCGGTTTGTGATGGGGTTCATGTTTTAGTCCTTAATTTTTCGTGTTAAGTTCTATATATCGTTGTTCATCTTAATATCATCATTTGTTTTGATTTCTAACATGTTTTTATTTGTCTCTTTTCGACCTGCTAATAATGAACTCTCTTTTCGATACGTTGGATGTTTCTTTCCACTAGCAATTCAGAAAATTATATAGAAACTCAAACACCTTTTTGGGTACTAGGTCAAATGATTGCTTATGATTAGGTACGTAGCGTACGACGATTCTGATTAATTGCTCTTTGATGATAGAAAAGACAAAATATTAATATACATACCATAGCTGTTCGTAAATACCATATAATATAAAGTCAACAAAATTGTATGTTGATAAAAAATCTTCTAATGGCTTATAAAATAATTTAGGCAATTGATAGTGAAATACATCTTTCTAAGCTACCTCCGAATCAAAACAAAAACTACAACATGTACAAAAATATCGTTTAAGTTAAGTCAAGTTAACGATATAATTGAGAATGGAAGTGGGAAATGTGTCAAAGAGACAACAAACCGATCAGAGAGCAGCGTACCAGATGTATTAGTTACATCTTCATTCATATTTGTAAAATTCAATTGATATTTTATAGCGTGACTTTCTATGTTATGATGTTTAACTATAATTGTTTCAGGTCAGGATGAAGGTTGGTACTTATTGAATTGTTTAAACCTGCTGCATGTGTTTCCATGGGTATTTTCTATTACAGGCTGCAGATATTGGAATTGGACCTATATCTGTAACAGCTGAAAGAGAAACAGTCATAGATTTCACAGCTCCTTATTATGATTTTGCTGGACTGCAATTACTCATGCGCGACCCAACAGTGTACAATGACATGTTTGCCTTTGCATCAGCTTTCACAGGGATAGTATGGGTTACATGGTTTAGTATTCAAATCAGCACGGCTGTGATACTGTACTTTTTCCATAGACTTCAGTTGAAAACGTTTGCTGCTAAACCACAACACAATCCGTTTAGCTTTAAAGAATGCGTATGGTTTGTTATGGGATCAATTACGTTAGCAGGTAAATTATATACAAACTTTTTTGGCATTGAATAACACTCTTTCTAAGAGTTTGCTAATGAAAATGTCACTACATGCCTCATTTGGCAGTCCCTGTGGATCTTTGCATTAGTTTGTCTCCCTCTGACGTGATGAGGATTTTGTCCTCAGGATTGGGCAATGTTCTGAAACTGAAATTACTGAAATACATTATACAGATGAAATATACCCTTGTTTCAATTCAAAAGAAAAGAATTTACCCCACAAACCAAATGCATATATGATTTTCTCTCTTTGAAAAATCAAGTAGAAACTGTTTATTAGTCTAGTAACAGTGATTAAATGACGCAATCAAAAAAGTAGGAAAAATAAACTGAAGTAAAGAGCTTTCAGTATCCATTTGTGAATTACAAGATGATATAATGAGCATCGTAATCCAATTTTGATAACTACTACACTATAAACAGCACATTGATATTACTAGATTTCTTTCACTTGACTGGGCGGGGTTTAAGAAGTTCGCTTATTTAAGACCAGTCCATCTATAGACAGGAGATTCTGGATAAACTCATCAATGAAGTGTGCAGTTATTCTCCCATATCATACACTCAGTTCTTTTGTATATGTGTTTGGTGACACTGATTGGTGATACGAATTCAATAATTATAATAATTATAACGGCAATCATCCTTATCACACACATCTTTAAACAGACTGTCCTTATGCAAATTAAACCATAAGCTCCGCCCGATCAGTTGAAATAACAGTAGTAATACATTTCCTTTTTTTACAGGTGCTGATCGCAGTCCTATTACATTTTCTAGTCGAATTCTAGTAGCTGGATTTTGGTTCTTCTGTCAAATAATGATGGGGACGTATACAGCCAATTTAGCCGCTTTTATGACGTCATCACGTTTGAGTTACTCGATCGAATCATTGGAGGATCTATCTACACAGACCTCGATATCATATTCTGTTTTAAAGGGAACCGTTGGTGAAACATACTTCAGTAGAATGGCTAATATCGAAAAGAATTTTTACGATTTATGGAAAGAAATGAGCTATGAATCTGATAATGTGGGTAATTTTGCTGTATGGGAATATCCTCTTGGAGAAAAGTATACGAAGATATGGAACGCCATTCAAGCCACTGGTCTAGTCCAAACAACGGACGATGGCATTCAAAAGCTTTTATCCGATAACTTTGCATACATTCACGAAACACCAATGATAAAGTATCAAATGAATAGACAATGTGGACTTCTTACGATCGGAAGTCCTTTTAGTTCCAAACCGTATGCGCTAGTGTTACAGCAAAATTCCCCGCTTCTGGATTCAATATCGAAAACGTAAGTATATCTTTTCTGTATAAGTAGGGAGACAGTATTTAATGCTGGACGCTTTGACGATTTTGGATGTTATATAAGCACGTTAAACGATAATATGTGGCCATGATGTTGTTTATTTTTCTACATTTTGTACATCCTACACATTTCAATATGATTATTATTTAAGATCGAGAGATATTTAGGAGAGATATTAAGGTAGCTATATAATACTCCTGAAAATTAAATGTAGTTTAATTCCACTATTACCCTAAGGGCACATCTATGCTTACAAATAACAGCCCCCCCCCCCCCAAAAAAAAAAATAAATTATACAGCTACAAATTTTACTATGCAAATCTGTTAAAGATATTTACCGAGAACCGACATGCAGAAACTCCTATTCAAATAAATCGCTTAATAACATTTATCTTTCTGCAATTTATTGAATGTATTATAAGAATACGTCAAATAAAAAAAACGAGATATTAAGTATAAATATTCTACAAATATTTTTAAATCGGTTTCATATGTTTAATATGGCGTTTACATATGTAATAATGATAAAGATTTAAAATGCAATTGGTCTTTATATGGAAAATAGTTTCTTACATATACGGGAAACTGGAAGCATTGAGTGCTTTTTCATTTATTGAAAATTCATTTTTATTAGTTGCATACCAATTATCGTGGTTTTCATGGAAACAGAATAATCACAAATTTAAATGTTCAACGAATTACACAATTGCTATAAAATATGAAGACTTTGGCAAAACCATGATCTCACATATCCACGAAAAGGTAAGTTACCTGCAATCCATGAAAATTGGTATCCAGGAACATAAAAAGAATCCACAATATTCCAGATTATGCATCATGGGGCATAGTTAAAATTGCCTACGCCTTCATCATTGTTTTTGTTGGTCTTATTACTAATTGTACCGCATCTTATTTCTTATATTACTAATCTGCATTCGCCAAACAGTTTTCAAATAAATTTCGTCTTCCATTGCGAAATATTTTGACTGAAATAAAGAAAAGTCATTATATGAATTCTTTTCAGAATATTACAAATGCAATCGGAAACAATTATAACTGAGCTAAAGGATAAGTGGTGGAAGAATAGCACGATTACCTGTCCGTCTACTGAAGGGAACCAAGGATTATCTATGGAAGCTGTTGGTGGCATATTTATCGTCATGGCAATTGGATGTGGGATTAGCTTTCTTATACTATTTATTGAGCTTTCTTGGACGAGATACAAGAGTGTGAAGCAAATCAACAAGGTTAAGGAAAACGAAAATGTAAGTGAAGTGTATTTTATTAGTCAAAAAAGTAGTGATAAACTAATGGGTGTTTGGAAAATGTGGGTTGAGTCAAATACATAGAAAGAATATAATTACTTATTTTAAAGCGAAAAATTAAGATATCACATATGAGTAAGGGAATGACAGTTATCTCTCTTCCTACAGACACTTTTGTAATACAGTTGTGAAGTTGTGAACACATATAGCTTACTGTGTGCTTTATATATGTACAATTGTTTTTTTTGCATGTGTATTTAGAGAATATTTTCAAAATGCAATATATTTAAGCCAATATAAACGAATGAATACAATTAGGGTTCATAACTCATTTTCCCGAAATGAATAGTATCAGGTACGTAAGTTTTTCAGGCCAAAATAATTATTATTCAAATTAAACCAAGTCTTCATGAACATGTCATATGCCTCAGATGTAATATAATATCTGTTTTTGTGTACGATAATAGTGTATTTCTGTTCATATAACGATTAGTTACAAACAAATAGGTAGAAAAGAAATATAAGAGGTAAAGAGTCTTTTAAGCTTTATAATGTTTGTGAATTCTACAAAAAAATATCCTGTTTTCGTTGCAGAAAATGGAAATGAAAGATAACCATGCATTTGAGGACAAAGATGAGCTGGGAATTCCACGTAAATCAGACGAAGATAACCTGTCGGTTATAGATTTGAACAAATACGGTTATATCTGACCGTTATTAGATAACTTTCTTGTAATTCACAATCTATGTTCACCACGAAACTTAATTAGTTTACCTTTCTACAATAATTTTGTTTATTTTGTGTTATGAGATAACTGTCTTATAAAAACCTCATGCTATCTGTGTTCACCACTTTTCTAATGTATTTGATTTTAAAATAATTTTGTAGATTTTGTCTTTGTAATAAATCCTAGAAAATGTTGTCAATTTATTGTACCAAAGTTTATGCACATAAGCTAAGAGAAACAAGCAATGTAATATAAAAAATACAGATAAAAACATCTTAGGAAATCGATATTGCTTTTTGAATACACCATGATAATTTTCGAAAAGTAGTTCATGTCTTTTCGTTATTAAATACATATGTAAGAGTCTATCAAACTTTTTCCCCCGGTTTAATATGTTTTATTATTAACATTTTGATTAAATTTTCTTATTACATGTATCTCCTTTTTTATACACATTTGAATAACCCAACACGGTCTTACGGGGTGTGTATGTGCTGCCCATATCTCATTTCATACAAAACTGCTATAGGGTAAAATCAAATATTTAAGTTCGTTAACGTCCCACTTCCATTTATTACATGTAGTGGATTGACATTGAGGAAATCCGATATAATTTAATATGCCATGCATCTACATAACATGCATAGGGCTATATTGCAACCAAATGTATATACCATTTGAAAGATTGTCGTCCATAATCGTATCTTGATAGTATCTGCACAAAAGTAAGAAACCACATCTCGATACGTAATTTTCTTAAAACATATATGTTGCAATATTAGCAGAAAATATGTTAAAAAAAACCAAAACCCAGTCGTACATTATAAATGTGGCTGTATGTGTTCTGGTGGAGAAAGCAGATCCTCAATATGCTGTATTTCTTTACCAAAAGCAACAATAACGTTATTTCTGATTCGTTGATAAAATGCAACGGACTATTAAGTGCTTGTGCAATGTAAAATACCAAAAATACCAAACTCCAAAAAATCAAAACGGAAAGTCCCTTATCAAATCGCAAATTCAAAATCTCAAACACATCGAACGAAAATAAAACAACGGTCATATTCCTGACTTGCATTGGTACACGCTTTTTGATAATGTAGACACAGTTGGATTAATCCAGGTTTTTATAATTAGCTAAAAATCTCACTTCATGTACTTGTAGAGAGTCGCATAAACTTCCATTATATATTATATTAAGAACAATAAAGAGACGCGTGCTGTTAAAACACATTTAAAATGATTTTTAATTAAGGAAAACATCTCCGTCATGCTAAGCTCTGATTTCTGATTTGGCTATAATTTATGTACATTTGTAGTTATAGTATAATTTGGCGTCAACGTTTGTTATATGTCTTGTGCCCAGAAAACGACTAGTGTAAATTCATTCAAACGGGAAAACCAACGGTCTAATCTATATAAAAAAAAAAAAATGAAAAATGAGAAACACTTATGAACCATATCAACAAACAACAACCACTGAACAACATGTTTTTGACTGTTAAAGAGAATCTAGTTCACTTATTTTTTTTTGATTTAATTTTATTTGATTTTTGGTGTTTTAACGCCATTTTTAAGCACCGCATTTAGGCTATTTCATGGCGGTCAGCTTTTATTGGTGGGTAAAGCCGGAGTGCCCAGAGAATACCACCGACCATCGATAGGAAAACTGACAATCCCAGTCAATTAAGATTGTATTCGAGTGCACCCGCATGAGAGGGGTTCGGACTAACCCCCCCCCCCCCATATTGAAATATAGCGTCTGGGGTGATTAACCGGACTGGTCAAAAATTTATAGCGGGCGTAACAAATAATTAAATATAGAACACATCTATAAATAGCACTTCCGTTTCCCCGATATAATTTTAAAAACAACAACAGTAAACAGTGTAGTAGTAAATGTACATGACATTCTTGTAGCTCACTCTTTGTTGGCCAACTTGCTGATGAGAAATTTTAATACAAACGTGAAGTAAAATAAATTAAACTGTTTAAAAACAATTTCACACGTATTCCTGTTCAGAGTTCTTGTCTGAAACTGAGTGATGTATAAACATGTAATAAAGATCTAGAGTCAAAATTAAGCTTTAATTGGCTGTTCTTTATATTCAGATATTTTTTTCGTTGATAAAAAGTTCTTTATATAAGTTTTACTCTTTTTTTTGTCATGGTTTTTATCCAAGACTTGATCATTAACTACTTTTCTAGTTATCGGCCGGTTGTGTCACCCGTGATTCTCCCATTACCTGGGTACAACAGGCGGCGGCACACAAACGCCTGCCTGGTTTTATTCTGAGGCCTAGTTACGGCCCTGTGTAAATATTATAGCACTCGCCATAGGCGGATCCGACCCACACCCATTTTTTTCGTAGGAAAAATGTGGTTGATTATGTAGGGAAACTCTGTAGCATTAGTGAGCGTAGTTCCCATCCCTAATAACAAGTTCTGGATCCGCCACTGTTCGTGTATAGAGGATACCACGCTCTCTGCACGCTTAAAAAGGTGTCCGTAGGTGGACCGTTATACGGCTTAAATCTGTACAATATTATTATTGCCCTTATTTTTTAGTCAGTCATAATTTCTCCAACCTGTATCCCGAACGGGCCATAAATTAGGACCTCTTTTTTTTATAATAATGGTTAACTTGATTTTCTATTCGTCCTGAACATTACCATTATTTACCACAAGACGATGAAAAAGCAACCCTGGTCCCAAGATCAAACTATTCTTATATTATTGCACACCTGTCCACTTTATTCTCTTATCTTCATACTATAAAATACCACTATTTTCTATTTTTTGTATAATATCACATCGTCCTAAACATGCATGAAATATTTGTCACTGGACCAACCAACCATCAGTATATTGTGTCACCGTTAGTCTCTATTCTTTATCCATTTTCCTTGTTTTGTCTCATTATTCTCATTTCTATAAATTCCTGTAATAATTTATGCTGTCCAATTTTTTTTATATATCTGATGCACTTACCTTACAAAAAAGCACACATCAAATTACGTCTATGTAAAGAAAAACACTAAGATTGCATATGTAGAAAAACTTCCTTAACAAGTATAACTGGCAGTTTAGAGAGATCACACAATGAGCCAACTCAATTTTCATTTACAAAATTAACTGATCTTACAACTGCAAACGACAGAATAGTCTGAATGTTTCTTAGCTGTTACACCAATAATCGCCTAATCCTTTTGGGAAGAACATTTTTAAGAACCAACCTCCACACAAAACCACTTTGCCAATGTAGCCCGTGTCCATGGAGAAATATAGAACCTAACCAGTCAGTCATGAAACTCAATACTCTTTGAATGCATGTTTGAATCATGCACATGCAAAAGATGGAATGGGATTTATCCCATACTGCATAGTAACTTGTAAAAAACATAAAAACTCAAAAGTGTATTTTACTTCTCCAACTCTTAAAAATTCCATATGTATTAGCATGCAATAAAGGACAGCTTCGCAAGAACAATAACTTCTCCTGTGAACCTTTATTATAAAAATAAGGAAATTGGTATGATTGCTACATTTTCAAATGACATGGATATACGCAAAAGTGATCACTGCATGGCCTTCTATATTAAGAAACTCCCTACCATATACAATGTAGTCAACTGTAAAAGGGCCCGACATGAAAATGAGATACAATTCAACCGTGAAAACTAACTGTTTAATTGTTCATATGATTTTTAATTTGTTAATACAAATCTAATTTCCCTAACATATCTGACAACAATGTGTTTCTTGATATGTGTTTCATTTAATCAATATACGTCTGTGTATTTTTCTCACCTTGTGGCGGCTGTCAAAATAATGTATGTATACCCAACATTTTTGGTACTGTGATCAATTTATACTGATTTATGCTTCAGTAATTAAAAAATAAATCTTTCAGTTTGAATCTTGTTCTAATAAAATTGAAGCATGTTTATGATACAATCTATTACATTTTTGTTTGAATTCTTCACATTTTACACATAAAATCTGTGTCCTTAAATCATCATTGATTTGTCTACAAAAGAAAGTAAATATTAAAATCATATAAATTTTTAGTCACCAGCATAGCATATATATGTAAAACAAATTGTTTAAAAAACCCATCATAGAAATATATTTTATAAATTATTGTCCTGGTGCAAGCTAAATCCCGCTTCAGGATGCAAGATTATCTTGCTTTGTTGAAGACCCGACCCATTAGTGGAATTGGGCTGTTTACTGCTCTTTGGTCGGGTTGCCCTGTGTCTGTTTGACACATTCCCTGTTTGTATTCTCTATCCAAACCATGCATGGATTTTTCTCATTGTTGAAGGCCGCTCACATCCAATTCATTTGAACCTGCCAGTGGATGGATAGTTCTCATTGGTATTCATACCACATCTTTTTATTTGTGTAATATTGAGCTTTTGGCAATTTTATCTTCACTTTTTGTTTTAGTCTACATGATAAACTCTTAATCATGATGATGTCTACTTTTGGTAACTTATGTCATTGGGTTCACTGATTGCTGCCGCAGTCATTGACACTTTTTTTCATTGATGTTGAAAATATTGTTTAACTCTCTTTTGTTTTGCAGAAAATTGAATGTATAAATCATTTTTACCGTTTAGTGTACTATGTAGAAAATGGCATCTTCTAGATACACTTTGTTTGTTTTTCTTTGAATATGTACAACATTGTGTATATCTCCGCCCCCTTTTTTACACATATCAAGATGCAGGCTCCCTTATTTAGATAGATACAACAAACTTATCCTGGATGAAGGTGATATTTCGGCGTCATAGCAGTTTTACAACAAGTATTTATAAGGTTAACGATACTACACATCAACCCAAAATGTATTTATAACGTATACGACTGTTCGAGTGGTCCCAGTCAACATAACAATTGACATTTATTGTATAATTATAAAATCGTTTTCGTTGCACGGACATGCATGAAAGAATTTAACTACTCGGTGTATCAGGTTGCATTACAAATTATGTTACAGTGTGCGTTGTTATAACATTTTACCAAGGTTGGATGTGCTGGTTTTTCCTTCGCGTCCATGCCCATGTAAGCTATGCTGTATCATGTATGGTGTTTTCCATGAATTGTATGTCGTCACAAAAATATATAAATAGCTTTAAACAACAATCGGTACACTCGGGCTTTTCGATAATATTATCGTAATGTCATTTCTTCCGAGGTCAATAACCAACTTCTTGGTTATTCGTCTTGGACATTATCTTTGTCAACAAGCTAAAAAAAAAAGCCGATACTAACCCGAATGTCATAAATTTCCATTTTTATATCACTTGTCATCCATACGCTCTACTTTTAAAAATAAAGCGACTGGATGATCTAGACTAATATGTCAACTGAACACATGTACATAGTTTAATCGTTTCCGATTTGTCTTTCCGAACAGTGTCTACAATTGTACCCGTTTGACGAAATTGATCCCTCTCAATTACTCAAGTAGGTTTTTATATTACAAGTTCTTTAGGCACAATTGTTCTGTGTTTACAGACGTTAACACATGCACCAGTGTTGAAGTAATTATATAATTGGCAAATAATGAAGGGCTTGTGAAAGAGTTATCCATGTTAATTATGGCAACCCTGTCAGGTTAAACCAGCAGCCCCAATACAGGACTTAACAACACTCCTAACTCGTCTTTGTTTCGGAAGTCATTTCGTACCACTGCAAATTTCACCGCATATTTAACATCGTCTGATTAGACTTAAGCCCAAATTATATACCAGTTTTAAAGGCCAAGCTTGCATATATTGTTTGAAAACAAATTTCCCTCAAAAAGATTCATAGATTCATCAACTTAAACTTGACGTTGAAGCAAATATAGATTTGTCATTTGATCATTTTTAACAGTAACATATGATAACAATTATCATATTATTGGCGTGGTACAGGCATTTATCTTATGTAGGAGCCACATTGACTTATCATAATGACAGTCATTACGTACAATAGCATTATACATGCCCCTCAAATTAAAATACAAATAAGGTAATTCTTATGTAGAAACTACAATTTGTCCGCATTGATGATGCCCGTTTTCAAATGAACCTTACCTACTTTGAAACTTACGGACTTTTTTTGAAGCTGTACATCAGGTATACGTTAGCAAGAAGGAGAACATCTGAAAAATGAACAAAAGTTTGCATAGGTTTAACCTAGATCAAAAACAAGATCTAACGCCGACCTGTGTTAATTGGAGTTTAACTGTCGGATTGAAAATGTCCAAGAACTATGATATATTTGTATTGCAGCAAAGCAGTGGGATGGATGAATAAATAGAAGGTTTGTAACAGAAAGAGGATACTAGACTTAGATTCCCTTATATTTTTCACAGATATGTTCTCTTAATTGTGAGTAGTTACGTTTCGAATTTTTTTCGTTGTTTAGTATTTTGTTATTTTACTTTTTTACGATTTCATGAATATACAAGATTTAATCAATATTGGAGATACCCCTATGAAATCTAGATATAATGTTTATCGTACATACTTTTACCGGTTAAAATCTTTAAATTTTAGATACAGTTAGATAAAACAGTTGTAATAAATATCAAGTGGTAGTGATAGAAACTTCTCAAGTTCTTTTTACTATCTTATCTATTCGGTAGTTCAAAATATATCTTTGTCTAAACAGAATCAAGTAGAAAATGTTCACTATTGTCTTTGCATTGGTGTTCTCGGAACGCATTGCTCTCCTGACGTCTACGTCAAACATATGCAATTCAAACTCAACGGAAAATGTGTGTTTGTTGAGGACCATTTCTGAACTCAAAGGAGATCTTCAAAAACTAAGCAACAGATTATCAACAGTTGAAAAAGGTAAATTACTTTAAGATATATTGTATTATGGCGACTCTGCATTTGACTTATTTAAGATGTTTGTCAAATTTTTCTTTTTTTCTAAAATTATGTTGCCATAATAAGTACAAATTATTATTATATGAAAATTCTCAAATCTATTATAAACATCCCTATATCCAGAAATCAAATTGAATAGGCAACACATTGCTTATTTAGTTCCTGTTGTATGCAAATACCAGAAATTTGAAAACAAGTATATTAAAATAGCAAAACTAAGTACAAATGTACTGCATATGTTTTAAGACAAATATTTCGATTAATAAGTATTCATAAATATAGAATAATGATTGTGTACTTATAGATTATCGTTGATCATCTCAATGAGATTGATTTTACTTGCTTGAGCCAGTACGGCGAAAGCGAGAAAAGCAGTCAAATTGAGATGACCTATTTTACCTATGACGACGTTGTCAATTTCAAGTTAATTTCATTAGCAACGGTAAGAGCCTCCTTAGTTTCTATCGATAATTTTCCATCTCATGCGAGTAGCATGATATGAAAAATTATCACAAAAAAGATCAAAGGAAAAAATGCACAAAATAGCGTTAAACGTGTTTAATAGTACAGCAATTAAGCACTTAAAGATATTCTGTTTGCGTGTTAAATAAGAAGAACTATTAAAGAAATTGGATGATAATGCTGTTCAATAGTCATTATTCGATTAATCAAAAAATAATTGTAATAGTGTGCGTTCCTGTACCTGTTATAAATCAAAGACTCCCGTCTGTGGCCATCTTTAAGTCATTATTTTTGTGGGTGTTTTGAACATTTGAAAAATTTGGTGTTAAGGGCAGACTGTTACTATTTACAACTTTTAAGACAATTCAAATGGATTTTTAAAACACTCTGCCGTCTGCTTTATAGGCTAACGAACTTCTGCCTTCCGATAGATAGGCCTGTATCATTGGTTACTTTTGACACAATAAATAGACACCTTTTAATTGGTTAAAACTGTTTTTGATCTATAGATTATTGTTTGTGTTGTTTGAATATCTGTTCAATTTGCTTTTACCCTACATTTGTCTTTATTTATAAACCTGTTACCCTTTGATGGCTATTATTCGTTTGTTTCTCTGTCCTATATTTTCTCCTATTTGTTTATTGTAGCCCTGTCGTGTAATGTTGTCATTTTAATGTTATAATTAACACTACCAGTCAGGGTTTCCCCTGGGTCAATTAGTTCTTTCGCCACTTCTTTCGCCAAAACAATATTTTTTTCGCCACTTTTGAATTTTTTCGCCTAGTAACATTATATATTTTTCGTGTATTCCCCCCTCCCCCTAAATAAGATGAATTTGCCTCATCGTTGTCTATGATTATTCTCTCAAACTTATCTTAGAGTCTACGTTGTAATGAATTAACACTTAACATTTACTATTTATCACTTGGAATTGATCCCTCATTTAAGGTGTAGGTATACATTGAAGGGTTACTCCCTTTCGAGGGATTGTTCCTAACCTTTTGCAAAGATATCTTCATAACGACAGTTTTCTTTTAGTCTAGACCATCGTAAATGAAAAAGTTGAGACGTAGAAACATGCTTGAAACATGTCGTGTCACACAAACGACTTTAAAGTACTCCTTAAAATCAATTATCTATATCAAAGTCAAAGGATAAAGTTTTAAATCGGGCGATTTTTTTGTCATAACAACAGTTTTCGTTTCTGGACTATCATTAAAAGAAGGAGAGACGTCAAAAGTTTGCTTCGAACACGTGCGTCGCAAAGTAGTTAATAAATGATCATTTTGTGACATGTGTCGGACGCCATTTAACCATATCATTTTGTTAAACAATACAATCAACACCTTTATTAATTAGTCCGTTGTTGTCGATATCACAAAATGCAATCAGCTGATTATTGATTATCTGTCAAAATCTAAACGAGTTCAAAGTGAATTCCGAGTATATTGTCTGATCCGAGAAATCCAAGAAACCCGAAAATATGTAAATAAACAAGATGGCTAAAATTAAATCGTTAAATGTATTTCTTTCGCCAAATTCTTTCGCAAATGATGAATTTTAATCGCCACAATTATTATTTTTCGCAAATTGCGAAAATGGCGACCCTCAGCGGAAACCCTGCTACCAGTAAAGCGGGAGGTTTGGCATGCCACAAAACCAGGTTCAACCCACCATTTTTTCATAAAATGCCCTGTACCAAGTCAGGAAAGTGGCCATTGTTACATTATAGTTCGTTTCTGTGTGTTTTACATTTCGGTGTTGTGTCTCTGTTGTGGTGTAGTTCTCTTATGTTTGATACGTTTCCCTCAGTTTAAGTTTGTAGCCCGGATTTGTTTTTTCTCTATCGATTTATGAATTTTGAACAGCGGTATACTACTGTTGCCTTTATTTATAGACCGTAGGACTACACTTTATATGTCTGTTTGTATTTTTCTTTTTAAGCCATGGCGTTGTTAGTTTTATTTTGATCTGAGTTTGAAGGCCCTCTGGTTTCTTTCGTCCCTCTTTTTTAAAGGTTTAGTAAGAAAATAATTCAAAACGTAAATTGGACAGATACTATATGATGTATCTTATACCCTTACATACCAGTATGCATCTATAGTAGTCTATTTGCATTTTTTTTTGCAGCTTCCTCATCATCTCCACAAATTGCATTTATGGCTTCGCCGAAACATCCAATACTCGGTGTGAATAAAGGACAGCAACTCAAATTTGACAACATGCACCTAAATTCTGGGAATGCATATAAACCATTTCATGGAAATTTCATCGCACCAGTTTCAGGAACATATTTTCTGACGTATACTGCAACCACATCTGGAAACACATTTATCACGATATGTACCATGCGAAACGGTGTAATTATTGGAGAACTGTTGAATAGTTTTCACAAATCCTACCCAAAAACAACAGAATCAGTCGTAACACACTTAGATAAAGACGACGACGTTTGGTTGGAAACATGCGACGTGAGTCAGACTTCTGATATTGGCATAGGTGTCGGGTTTGAAAGTCACTTTGCCGGTTTTCTTATCCATTGCGGTTAATAAAAATAAATAATTTTGACTCATTTCTTTAATAAATGTATTTTATAGAGTACTTCGTCCTGTTGTTTTCACTGTACTTATTATACCTAACAGATTTACCTCGGTGTCATTCCTGACCGATGATACGTTAAACATATGACATTGACACTTTTTTTTAAAATATGCACACATGTTTTAAATATTTTCTTAGAAGATGCATGTTGTAAAAGTCTCGCTTAGATTTAATTCAACATTTTATACATAAAGAAATGTCTGTACATGTATCAAGTTAGGGAGGGATATCATAATTGTTTTCCAATCGTTTAATTTGTTTGAGCTTTTGATTTTGCCATTTGTTACATGTAAGGGACTTACCGTTTTTAATTCTCCTTGGAGTTCGGTATTTCTGTTACTTTAAAGTGATTCTGCTTTTTTATACAATTCAATCGGTTGTGCACATTCAATAATGTTTTCTTTAAAATTGCACCAAATGATAAGTTTTTCTATTAGTTTACGTTATTAAAGTCAAATAAAACAATGTTAAGACTTAAAAACTAAATTTGGTTTCTTCCCGCGAGTTTGCGGCCTTATAATCAATTTCTCACCGCCGGTTGGCTGCATTTATTTGACGTGTACAGAAATTGAAGCTGTTTTTTTCGAAACATCAAAGTCTATATCATTTCAGTTTCAGCAGAAATCGGCCTCATATTTCATAAAAATGTTCTACATTATCTTAATTTTCAAATAATCGGCGTCTGAACGTAATTTTTGAGTTATGACTGAAAAATTGCAGTTTAATGAAAAGGAATACCAAACAATGTGAATTCACGGCCGCCGATCTGCGTTGTTTACATTTTTACGAGAATTATATCTGCGATGTTCTGGAGTTTTCTTTATATGTGCAAGATATTTTCTAAATGAACTTCAAATGAATATCAAAATGGGAAGATAAGAAAATTTGATACAAAAACCATAGTAGAAAGGATAAATAAATATTTCAAGAATTCAATAATATCCACACTTTTATGATTATGGATCTGTATTTCCTGATTTTTTGATAAATTATATTCAAGTTTACACACATACACTTCATATTAATTTTTTGTCTTTCTAATCTTGATGTCATCAAAACATTTTTTTAAAAGTTGAAATCACCTTCAATGTTCATACATAAATTGAGGGCCTCGGTGGCCGAGTGGTCTAAGTAGTTACTACTTTAATCACTAGTCAGTCAACACTGAGGTTGTGAGTTCGAATCCCGCTCCTGCGGTTGCACTCGACTCCAACTTTTATTAACACAAAAGAAATCAAATCAAAACAAATATGAATGGCACTTACATGGTATTTAGGAGATAACTGTATTGTATTTTAAGCTCCGACGGCATCAATTGGGGATTTGATGGTCGCAAATGAAGTTTACTGGCGACGCGTTAGCGGAGACAGTAAACGGGTATTTGCGACCATCAAATCCCCAATTGATACCGTCGGAGCTTAAAATACAATATTGTTATCTCCATTCTAATGAAACTGACAGAAAACAACGTTAAAACATGTATTTAAAATCTGTCATATGCCGTCTGCGCTTGCGCGTACGTCCCATGGCATCTATTGTCAATTGATGCAATGTAAATAAGTGACGTTATCCAATCAAAATGAACGCTACAAACGTTGTTGCATTAGAATTATTGATGAAAAATCATTAACATTCGTTGTCCGTATGTAATCCACCAGTTCCTCTGGTAATAGGGTTTTATAATAATCGTCAAGTCATAGACATATGATTGAAATATTATTCAACTTTAAATATAACTTCAATTAACAATAATAACAGCTAACATTTATGAAACAGGTAGAAGTTATGCATATTGATTATTGACAGTGTTGTATACGATGAAGTATTTTGGAAGGTAAACATGATTGCCACACTCTACACAACTATATCGAGTGTGGTGCCTTTTTTCCTGGATACCCTTTCCAATGCTTGTCCAGCATACATAACACTTTCTTTTTACTCCTAGTCGGCATTGGAGATGCCAGTGAGTAAGCCTGATCTCTAGTGTTATATTTGATGGTCCCCCGTACGTGTATCTCTGGTTATATATATATATAGCAATAAGGTAATGTCAACAGTAATTGAAAATAGCAGAAATGTTTTTGACAATTTTGAAGGGCCAAGTTGACGGTTCAGTGACACATTGAATGATTTAAAATTCAAATAGCTTTATTATATTCACCACTTTGAAGAAGACATTTACGGCCACTTCAATATTTGTGATTAAATACATACTGTTGTATATATTGATCACATATGTCGACTCAATATCGCTTTTTCTATGTACATTATTTATTATGATTTGCCTAGTTAATATATTCGATTAATGCATTATTGATGACAACAAATTATAAGATATTCATGCATATCCTGTTTAATACAAATGCTGTTTGAAAACTTCTTCATTTGTTCTTCCAGTGCCAGAATTTGCGTTTCTTGATATGATTTCCTACAGTTCAGGTTCTTGCTTACAATGAACCAATGAACGTGTTATATCGATATTTTCCTCTTGTAACCACAACTCTGTTGACTGCTCCGTTATCTAGAAATATTTTGAAAAATAGTAATACCAGCTAAAACAGAACACATAGTTAAAAGCCTTTAACTTTTTACCGATTGATTTCCCTGGAAAAGTAAAGGAACACATTTATATTTTTACAGAGTCTAAAATTGTTCACTAATGATGCAGAATGTGCATAATGTTTTCGGCACCATATGTTTACCACTGTATTTATATTTAGTAAATGTTCTATTGGATCCTTTTTTTTGTGTAGAATATTTGAGGACTGATGTAAATAGATGCGATGATCGTCATCGAACCTTTGTTCCTGGTTGTATTTTTCTAATGGATTTTACAGTAGCGAATCACTGACTATGTTCTCAGCAATTGTTTTTCCTAATAAACTTCTTTTAGTTTGAAATGCTTTAAACAAATCATGGCATCTCTACAGGTATAAAGTAAAATTAAAGGCGGATTGAACATTTTTCGGTCTTTTAATGTTTAAGGCTCTTAGAATTTTTTAGGTTAAAATCAAAGGTTATACTTCTCGTTACAGAAGAAGATATTTAAAATCTTTCACTTATAAAAATGTTGTTCATCAAAATATCCAAAGAGGCATTCAGTGGTACAATTTTCTGTCAAGCAGTGACATTTCAAATTTTCGCAATCCTTCCATACGCAGTCAATACGTTTTTCATCGTTTACTGAATATCAGATCTGTTACAACATATCTTTATTGGTAATATGCAACAGTTGATTTATAAAATCTATAAACTGATAAATAAAAGTGCATTGACTTGTCGTTGGAATAGGATAACCATTGTATCATGTATCCGTATTGACAAACAGGAAGATCCACGAATTTCAACAGGTGACAGATACATTTTCAATGGTTCGAATTCCTCCAATCAATGTATTGTTCCTGTATGAAAGTACATTTGATCTGTAGAAACATTAAACAAAATGGTAATTAACGGCCATATATCTATATTGATTAATTGTTATTTTTCATTTTCCGATGTACATATACTACATGTATATGATTAAAAATCAACAATAATTAACTACTGAGCTATTATATCATATTTATAATGTCAACAATTAAAATATATCTATAAATAATATGTATTTTATTGTCTCTATTGCTGGAGTTATTCTGATAAATTTTATATTCGAGACGGAGTCGTGATTTTCTTCTAAAACGGAGTTTGAAAACATGGTAAAATTGTCACATTTTGGATTTTATGTGGCGGATGTATTTTTGTCCGGTGTTAGAGGGGACGACTTTATTAATTTCCTTTACTTTTTTATGAATGCAAAACAAACGAAAACCAAAATTTGCTCATAGCAATAGCGTACACTCAGTTCTTGCTTCAAATCCAAATTTCAACATAATTGACCAAAACTTCTTCTTTTTTATTATAAATATTACTATAGCATGATGAAAAGAAAACTAAACAAAACGTCTACTGATGAATTTCAGTGCTTATCATTAGTATACAATCGTGTAAATTGTACAAAACACATAAGGCCAAACAGACACTTAATATATTCATTACAATTTTAGTACAAAATGTATCTTATCATAAAGTTTCACTGACACACTATTTTTAACATTACATCCATATTCCAAAGATTCAATAAAACTTTATTTTTCAATTCCAAAATTTAATATTAGTTTCATGTATGTCATGCACATTATTTATCAGTTTATAGATTTTGTAAAGCAGCTGTTGCATTTTAACAAAAAAAATATGTTGTAATAGATTTGCTATGCAGTAAACTCTCATAGGGGATGATGAAAACCTTGCAACCTCATATGATAATACATCATGATGAGATCTACCTATTGTCCCAATAAAGTCATGATATCTTTAAAAACAACGAGGGGGCAATGTTGAAAACAATCAATAAAAGGGAGTTTACTTCTAAAGGGGGTGATGAAATCCTAAAAAAAGTTCATCTGGTAAAAACTTCATGATGTGTTCTATTGATAGTTCAAATTTGGTATTGATAACTCCAATAGAAATGGTAGGAGAGCGTGCCAAAAAAATGCTGGAAGAAGAAAAAAATGTTAGAAGAACAATAAGGTCTTTTCTCGCGTAGAGGAAAGACCTTAAAAAACATGTCTATTTTCCACGGGAACTCGGACGTCATTTCTTTCTTTTTGTGTTGTGTGTGTATTTTGATTGAACTTTTTGTTAGGTTACTAACTACAGTACTTCTGGTCAAAAATATGTAGAGGTGTGGGTATGCTGACATCAACAAAAATTGTAAGCCTTGTGAAATAGTTCTTGTTCATAGCCTGAATAAAATTTTGTTAATATATTTAATTTCAAAGTAGGAGCTCTCAATAACAACATTTTTTTTTATAAAGTTTAAGAAAGCAACAACATTCTAACAGTAAACCGATTAGTCGAGTATCATTTTTGTATTCGATACTCGGTACTACCGAGCGATACTCGAGTACTCGTTGACATCCCTAATAAATACATACCTTATTTGCGTAATTTGTTTTAGTTTTTTTTAAACCTGTTGCAAATTACAACTTCCTTGATGACTTAATCAATTGTAAAACAATTTTAGTTTCTTAATCACTAGAGTGGGCACAAACATGTGTTGTCTAATAGATTTGTAAATTATAAAGCCAGCAGGCCCATATGTCTCCAAAATCTGAAATTAAAAATTTGGCCAATTTGGACACTGTTTTACATTGAAATATGTCCACAAAAATTTCCGAAAGTTCTACATATTAATACTGAGCACAAACACTCAGGGTATGAAATGTGGTTCTACAAATATGTTGTGTTTTGTCATGCTCAAACTAGCGCCTTGACTAGTCGTTGGAATCGGATAACCATTGTATCATGTATCCGTGTTGACAAACAGGAAGATCTACGAATGTCAACAGGTGACATATAAATTTTCAATGGTTCGAATTCCTCCAATCAACGTATTGTTCCTGTATGAAAGTACATTCGATCTGTCGAAAGATTAAACAAAATAGTAATTAACGACCATATGTATCTATATTGATTAATTGTTATTTTTCATTTTCCGATGTACATATACAACATGTATATGATTAAAAATCAACAATAACTACTGAGCTATTCTTTCATATTTATAGTGTCAACAATTAAAATATATCAATAAACAATATGTATTTTATTGTCTAATATTTTGCTGTAGTTTATCTGATAAGTTTTATATTCGAGACAGAGTCGTGATTTTCTTCTAAAACGGAGTTTGAAAACATGGTAAAATTGTCACATTTTGGATTTTATGCGGATGTATTTTTTTCCGGAGTTGGAGGGGATGACTTTATAAATTTCCTTTACTTTTTTATGAATGCAAAACAAACGAAAACCAAAATTTGGTCATAGCAATAGCATACACGCAGTTCTTGCATCAAATCCAAATTTCAACATAATTGACAAAAATTTCTTCATTTTATTTTAAATATTACTATAGCATGATGAAAAGAAAAACTAAACAAAACGTCTACCGATGAGATTCATTGCTAATGATTAGTATACAATAACATTAACGTTACCATTTTTTCTGCACCAGATGCGCATTTCGACAATACATGTCTCTTCAGTGATGATCGTGGCCAAAAAATTTGAAATCCAAAGCTTTTATAAATGATGAAGAGCTATAATCCAAAAGGTCCAAAAAGTATAGCCAAATCCGTGAAAGAAATCATAACTTTGCATGAGGGAGATACATTCTTTAATTGATAATAGTTTCTATCATTCAAACAGTAAATTTTAAAAACACAAAAAATCCGTATTTTCATGCCAGTACCGAAGTACTGGCTACTGGGCTGGTGATACCCTCGGGGACTAACAGTCCACCAGCAGAGGCATCGACCCAGTGGTAGTAATAACATTAACGGTACCATTTTTTCTACACCAGAAACTCATTTCGACAATACATGTCTCTTCAGTGATGCTCGTGGCCAAAATATTTGAAATCCAAAGCTTATATAAATGATGAAGAGCTATAATCCAAAAAGTCCAAAAAGTATAGCCAAATCTGTGTAAGAAATCAGAGCTTTGCATGAGGGAGATACATTCCTTAAAGCCCCAGTCCCACTAGACCACGATCGCACCACGCTCACCGCGATCTAAAATAAATTTAGATCGTGGTGAGGTCGCGGTATGAGCGGCATGAAACTGTAAATTTTCGTTGCTTTCACGATGCTACTACGTCCTCTCTACGCTTCTACAAAGATCCCGCTACGATTATACCACGTTCTCACCGCGCTTATTCTGCGACCTCACTACGCTTATCAAGATCTTTCTACGCTCTTCACGTTCTCACTACGACCATACCACGAGTTATCCGATTGCAACACGATCTTACCACGCTTCTACTGCGATTATAGCACGTTCTTACCACGATTACACTACGTTCAAACCGCGATCTTACTGCGCTCTCAGCAATAACGTCAACACCGTGTTCCATATTAATATAGTATCATTCCTTCAGTTCTATTTCTGATTAATACGTATATTTTCGAAAAAAATACAGTCATGCAACCAAAATCTAATAGAACACGTGGGCGTGGTGTTAGGGTTGATGTAGAGGCAAATGGAGCTCTGATAGTAACGAATCTTGATCAAGTAGAGATGCCGGACCGACCAATCCGACCTAAATTACAACCTATTGCTGGTCCATAAAGCTGAAATGACGATATTTTAGTGAACGATAGCAGATATGAAACAGATGTGTCAATAGATATAGGAAGATGTGGTATGAGTGCCAATCAGACAACTCTCAATCCAAGTAACAATTTTTAAAAGTTACAATTATAGGCCAAGATACGGCCTTCAACACCGAGCCTTGGCTTACACCGAACAGCAAGATATAAAAGGCCCGAAAAATTACTAGTTTAAAACCATTCAAACGGGAAAACCAACGGTCTAATCTATATGAAAACAAAAAGCATGGTTGAGCCGTTAGAGAAAATGGACAAGAAGTCCCTATTACATACAGACAAACAAAACCTGGAGAGAATTTATATATTTTATGGGAAAATGACAATGAGAATAATGGTCGTAGTATGAACGTAGTCAGGTCGTAAGAAGAGCGTGATGAGGACGGCAAGAGCGTGCTAGAATCGTACTATGGTCTTGCGCAGCGTGGTATAGTCGTAGTGGAAGCGTAGTTTGGTCGCGGTGAGAACGTGATGGTCGTAATGAGGTCGTAATAACGTCGCAATGAGATCGTAGCGCAGTTTCTCCGAATAGAATCACGCTTTTGCTACGCTCTCACTACGATGGTACAACGACCTTTGCGATCTTACTACGATCTTAGTGCGCTCTCAGTACGCTTCTACTACGACCTGATTTCGCCACGACCGCACCACGATTGTTTTGAACATGTTCAAAGTTTGCCACGCTCGTCACGATCTTGAAGACCTCACCACGACTGTGATACGACCTAACTGCGATCTACACGATCGTACTACGATCATTAAAATTTGCATTTTTTTCACAGATCGTAGTGCGATCGTGGCCTAGTGGGACTAGAGTATAACTTATAATAAATTCTACCATTTTGTAACAGTAAATTTTAAAAACACAAAAAATCCGTATTTTCATTCTCATTACAATCGTGTTTATTGTACGAAACACATAAGGCTAAACAGACACTTAATATAATCATAACAATTTTAGTATCTTATCAAAAAATTTCACTGACACACTATTTCTTACATTACTGTTGCGAAAGTACGCAATTATAAAGACATTGGACTTTTATTTTGACATTGTGTATATAAAATTACATTGTTATTTTAATTATAGTACATAAATCATACTAGAATATTCTAGATGGATAGTGAAAGTACTTGTGTATATTTATGTTCAAGAAAGTGTTGGCAAATTCCGGAATTTACCCTGTTACTAAAAATAGATTATTTATCATTTCTCTAGTTAATTATAGTTTGTTCTAGATTTAGAATGTTCTTATGATTTTAGTATATAAGTTAAGGGTTTTTATGGATAATTTATCATTGTTAAAATAGTAGTAACAGAAGTATAGAAGTATTATCAGTTGAATTAGAAAGAAAAAGACGGATTATTCCAATGTGGTATTTATAAACTGTATATACTGTAAATAACTGTTAGTTATTGGATTAAAGATATAAAAGGATTCCGTGTTAGACTGATTTCGCCACAATTACATCCATATTTCAAAGATTCAATAAAATTTTATTTTTCAATTCCAAAATTTAATTTTAGTTTCATGTAGGTCCTGCGAGTTTGAGCATGACAAAACACAACATATTTGTCGAACAACATTTCATACCCTGAGAGTTTGCGCTCAGTGTAAATATGTAGGACTTCCAGATATTTTTGTAGAAGTATTTCAATGTAAAGCAGTGTCCAAATTGGCTAAATTCTAATTTCATATTTTGGAGACATATGGGCCTGCTGGCTTTACAATTTACAAATCTATCTGACAACAAATGTTTTTGCCCACACTAGTGATTAAATAGCTAAAAATGTATTTACAATTGATTAAATCATCAAGGAAGTTGTAATTTGCAACAGGTTTGAGAAAAACTCAAACAAATTACGCAGAAAAGGTATGTATTTATTAGGGATGTCAACGAGTACTCGAGTATCGAATACATAAATGATACTCGACTAATCGGTTTACTGTTAGAATGTTGTTGCTTTCTTAAACTTTATCAAAAAATGTTGTTATGGAGAGCGCCTACTGGGAAATTAAATATATTAACAAAATTTTATTTAGGCTATGAACAAGAACTATTTTACAAGGCTTACAATTTTTGTTGATGTCAGCATACCCACACCTCTACATATTTTTGACCAGAAGTACTGTAGTTAGTAACCTAACAAACAGTTCAAACAAAATACGCACACAACACATAAAAGAAAGATATGAAGTCCGAGTTCCCGTAGAAAATAGACATGGTTTACTTTTTTAAATTGTTATTTGGATGGAGAGTTGTCTCATTGGCACTCACACCACATCTGCCTTTATCTATGTTTTTTAAGGTCTTTCCTCTACGCGAGAAAAGACCTTTTTGTTCTTTCTAACGTTTTTTTTTCTTCCAGCATTTTTTTTGGCACGCCCTCCTACGACTTCTATTGGAATTATCAATACCAAATTTGAACCATCAATAGAACACATCATGAAGTTTTACCAGATGAACTTTTTTTTTAGGATTTCATCATCACCTGTAGAAGTTATCTCCAATTTATTGATTTTTGTCAACATGGCCCCCATCGTTGTTTTTAAAAATATCATGACTTTATTGGGACAATAGGTAGATCTCATCTTGATGTATTACCATATGAGGCTGCAAAGGATTTCATCATCCCCTATGAGAGTTTACTGCGTAGCAGGTCTATTACAACATATCTTTATTGTAAACATGCAACAGCTGCTTTACAAAATCTACAAACTGAAAAATAAAAGTGCATTGACTAGTCGTTGGAATCGGATAACCATTGTATCACGTATCCGTGTTGACAAACAGGAAGATCCACAAATGTCAACAGGTGATAGATAAATTTTCAATGGTTCGAATTCCTCCAATCAATGTATTGTTCCTGTATGAAAGTACATTCGATCTTTCGAAACATTAAACAAAATGGTAATTAACGGCCATATATCTATATTGATTAATTGTAATTTTTCATTTTCCGATGTACATATACTACATGTATCTGATTAAAAATCAACAAAAACTACTGATCTATTCTATCATATTTATAGTGTCAACAATTAAAATATATCAATAAACAATATGTATTTTATTGTCTAATATTTTGTTGGAGTTATTCCGATAAGTTTTATATTCGAGAACGAGTCGTGATTTTCTTTTAAAACGGAGTTTGAAAACATGGTAAAATTGTCACATTTTGGATTGTATGCGGATGTATTTTTAACCGGAGTTCGAGGGGACGACTTTATTAATTTCCTTTACTTTTTTATGAATGCAAAACAAACGAAAACCAAACTTTGGTCATATCAATTGCATACACTCACTTCTTGCATCAAATTTAAATTTCAACATAATTGACAATAATTCTTCTTTTTGATTATAAATTTCAGCATGATGAAAAGAAAAGCTAAACAAAAAGTCTACTGATGAGTTTCATTGCCATAATCAGTAGAAAATCGTGTAAATTGTACGAAACACATAAGGATAAACAGACACTTAATATAATCATTACAATTTTAGTATCTTATCATACATTTTCACTGACACACTAATCCTTACATAACATCCATATTCCAAAGATTCAATAACATTTTATTTTTCAATTCCAAAATTTTATTTTAGTTTCATGTAGCTCCTGTGAGTTTGAGAATAACAAAACACAACATATTTGTAGAACCACATTTCCTAACCTGAGAGGTTGCGCTCAGTATTAACATGTAGGACTTCCGGACATTTTTTGTAGACGTATTTCAATGTAAAGCAGTGTCCAAATTGGCCAAATTTTAATTTCGTATTTTGGAGAAATATGGACCAGCTGGCTTTATAATTTACAATTCTATCAGAAAACACATGTTTGTGCCCACACTAGTGATTAAGAAACTAAAAATGTATTAACAATTGATTTAGTCATCAAGGAAGTTGTAATTTGCAACAGGTTTGAGAAAAACTCAAGCAAATTACGCACATAAGGTATGTATTTAAAGATCCTCCATTTTATTTATTTACATTGTCCACTGAATTTATTTGATAAAGACATACTGTTAGGAGCATGCAATATGCACACAAAAATGTTGGTATGTTTGCTGTTCTTCATGTTTGAAATCTCTGCAGGTAAGACATCATTATTATTATTGTTATTTATGTATTATTTTCATTTTGTTTATTTTCTTTGGTTACATCTTCTGACATCAGACTCGGACTTCTCTTGAATTGAATTTTAATGTGCGTATTGTTATGCGTTTATTTTTCTACATTGGTTAGAGGTATAGGTGGAGGGTTGAGATCTCACAAACATGTTTAACCCCGCCGCATTTTTGCGCCTGTCCTAAGTCAGGAGCCTCTGGCCTTTGTTAGTCTTGTATTATTTTAATTTTAGTTTCTTATGTACAATTTGGAAATTAGTATGGCGTTCATTATCACTGGACTAGTATATATTTGTTTAGGGGCCAGCTGAAGGACGCCTCCGGGTGCGGGAATTTCTCGCTACATTGAAGACCTGTTGGTGACCCTCTGCTGTTGTTTTTTATTTGGTCGGGTTGTTGTCTCTTTGACACATTCCCCATTTCCATTCTCAATTTTATCAGTTTATTTTTCTTCATGTCAAAGAATGATTTATTTGTGAACTGGCGTATACTAAATTTAGTCCTGGTATCTATGATAAGTTAATATACATAACCTAACCAAAGAAAAGATAATGGTTAATGAAATAAGTGTTTAATGAATGGATAAAAACTAAATCTAGTTAGGCCTGTGGTTTAATATTTTCAACGATATCTTGTATTGATGCGAGTTGAAATATTGTGAAGGCATCAGCAGAGAATTTTATCCTTTTAAATATTAGATGTGTTTCTAAAAGTGAGTTTCATTGATTTCAGGTGAATTATTAAAGAAAGAAAGAAACTGCAGAAAAAAATACGTCAATTAAACAGCTGAACGTGTCCATCTTTTAGATTTAACTTCCTTAATGTAGGATGACATTACTAAATATATAATGTAATGAGAGAACTCATTATCAAAATAGTTTAAAAGAAGAATCCTTGAGTGTTCTGCATAAATCACACTGTTCAAATTGGATAAAAGAATAATTTTCATAAAAAATAAAAAAAAAAAAAAATGAAAATAAAGCCTGGAGTAAAATAGGGTTATAAATGTTATAAAACAGATTATACCGAGGTACAATGTATCTATTAAGATAATACCACTGCATCTTGTGATATACGATATTTATCCTCTTTTGACAGTAACATATAAATACATAGAACGATCGGCAAGCCTTGTGTTTTCAATGTAAAAACTTATCCGTCTTTGAATGGAGAAATAACATATCACACTCGATGCAGTGCTAAAATCCTTAATGCATTCAAATGTACCTCGTGTACTAATGTAATGTAACTTTTTTCTGTAAGATTCGAAACATGGCAAACATGATGTCCATCAAAATAGCTTAGGGGTAAGCATATAAAATCAAAGTTGATAGATATGATACAAATTAAATTCCCCATCGCACTGTTCGTCCGAATTTTAAGTGTTGCTTCTCTTAATTCAATAGGCTATAAACAAGACAAACACAGAAATAGGATCAGTTGCTCGCAGTAAAACATTTTTTGTCTTGCGATTCAATATTTTATTTTACTTTGTTGTACCACTTTCTTCGACTCAACAACATATCAATATATGTAATAAACATAGGAGCTACCAACTGTATCCAATAACTCTAATGTGAATAACTACGATTAGCCATAACTGTGAGCATCTTCGATACAAATACATTTAGATGCCTAACTTTATTTAAATGTAGTACATAAAAACACAACCCGTAGATACCACAAAAAGTTTTCTCGTGCCTTATGTACAGAACATCAAACTTTATTAATACTACGTTCATAGTATCAGAACTAGTTATACCAGTTGTCATATATATATAAGTAATTCAAACGGAAAACCGGAAAACCCCAATTTCAAATGAAATGAGAATTTATGTCATTTGAACAATGCAACGAACGCACCGCTGTCAGTTAAAAGCATAACTTATCACAAGAATTTTATACAAGACACATTTACAAGCTTTTAGTCGATTAATTGATTTCTTTAGAATGAAATTCAATGACGTCGTTGTTTTCAATCCAGATAAGACGTAAGAAACAGTTATAAACATTGTCGTTTAAGTGTTTATCGTTTCTCTTTTTTTATATAGAGTACACCGTTGGTTTTCCAGTTTTAAGGTCCTTTATAGCTTGCTGTTCAGTGTGAGCCTATGCTCCGTGTTGAAGACCGTACCTTGACCTTTAATGGTTTACTTTTATAAATTGTGACTATGATGGAGAGTTGTCTCATTGGCACTCATACCACATCTTCCTATAACAAGGTATTAAATAGAACTGGAAATCAACATCAAGTTTAGAAAACCTCCATTTCTTCTTACCTCTTAAGTTCATGGTGTTAGTTCAATTATTTTGTTATTTAATGTAATTACCTTTTTTTAATTTTTTTTTTCTTTAAAATTTAATAATACTTAAAAAAATAAATGAAAAAAAATTGAAAAATTTACAAAATTAACAAAAAAAGTTTAAATTCCATTTTCTTTTTTAAAATTAAATAAAAAGAAGAAAAAAAATGGTTAATTATCACTGTGTATCATCACCACCAGATATAGGTATAAATGCCACATGAGAATATTCACGTCTGCCAAAAGATTGGAATGTGTTCACATTTCATTTCAATGGTAAAAACTCTTCACTGAACAAATCAGTTGGAGGTGAAAATTTGTTAAACATAACCTGGACAGTAGCTGCAATTGGTTCCTGAAAGTTCCTAATCATTTAGTAGTGGTAAATGTTATTTTAGTTTATTGTTATTATGTCTGTAATCAACATGTTTTGTTGCACTATGATTTTTGCTTTTGTCTCAATAGCAGCTAACTTTTTGTATATATTGTACATGTACATGCAACTCGTCTAAACATCAACCCAACAATGTTAGATCTGTAAATTTGCTTTCGCAAATTTTTTGTTCTTCCCTCGCCGGGATTCGAACCCATGCTACTGAGATATCGTGACACCAAATCTGTACAATTTTTAAAGACCAGAGAGTAGCAGATGATTTAAAAGAAAAACACTTTTGTGTAATCCAGCATTATATAAGATGTTTTTTGTGCAGTTTGAGCACTCATAAACATGTTCATTATGTTCACTGGTCGTGTTTGGTTGCTGTCTGCCATATTAAATGGATTTCCTTTTTTTTTGTTATTTGCTTAAATTTGTCTATTAGCTTTCTCTTTTGAAATTAAACAAGAATGTGTCCCCAGTACACGGATGCCCCACTCGCACTATCATTTTCTATGTTCAGTGGACCGTGAAATTGCGGTCAAAAGTGGCAATTAAATTAGAAAGATCATATCATAAGGAGCATGTGTACTAAGTTTGAAGTTGATTGGACTTCAACTTCATCAAAAACTACCTTGACCAAAAACTTTAACCTGAACGAACGAACGGACAGACGGAAGGACGGACGGACAGACCAGAAAACATAATGCCCCTCTACTATCGTAGCTGGGGCATAAAAAACAGTTCACAAATTAAGTGTGCTGGGCTTATTTTAATTAACCATCATCACATACAAACAAAAATTTGAAAGCAAAGGATGTAGATACCATTATCTTGGGACATAATAAGCCCATGTATAACGATCTTTAAGTTAAGGCTTTTGCTCATTGTTGAAGACTTCAGGTGACCTGTACTTGTTTACATCAGTGCCCTACTATGCAGGGTTAGTAGTTGTCTCAATTGCAATCATTCCATGTATCTTTGCTTTTGTATCATTCAAAGACTTCAATTCTTCAATCATTTAAGTTAACACATTTTAATTTCAAAACATTCAATAGATATTTCCAAATAACAAATTTTGTGAACAACAGATATAATTGGTGAGCTGGTAATTATTTTACAGTCAATATGTTTTAAAATTTATCAAGAGACATCATAAGATAGATGAATGTAGATGTATTATAGTATTCTTTTATATGTCTTTTTTAGATATTCATTTGAAGTGACTCTGTGGTTACGTAAAACCACATACTTTGAACGGCAAAATTATTTCATTTATTGATATTACTTTTACTTAAGGATCTTGACATACTATGAATGACTAAACTATTTTATTCAATAAGACTACGTTTTCTGTTTAGTCTGTTTTTTATGATATACATTTGACGTGAAACTGTACTTATGTATCCCGTCATACTTTGAACCACACCATTATTTTATTTATTATTATTACTTTTACTGTTAAATCTGGTTTTTGTTATATCTACTTTACGTGAGTCTGCATTTATGTATGCCGTCATACGACAAAATTATTTTTATGTCTACCTGTGCGAATTTCAAACGCGCAATTTTACACCAGTAATGAAAACCTTCTATCATTTATGGGTAGACTTTACATAGATAAATTCAGCCGTATTTGACGTGAAACTGTACTTATGTGTCCCGTCATACTTTGAACCACACCATTATTGTATTTATTATTTTTACTGTAAGTCTGTTTTTTGTTATATCTACTTTACGTGAGTCTGCATTTATGTATGCCGTCATACGACAAAATTATTTTTATGTCTACCTGTGCGAATTTCAAACGCGCAATTTTACACCAGTAATGAAAACCTTCTTTCATTTATGGGTAGACTTTACATAGATAAATTCAGCCGTATAAGAAAAGCAAAATGAGAATGTTAAATTTGATGTATGCCTTTTTGTGCTACTTTGTTACATTTGTTGTTTATGTAGTGATATTAAGATGATAACACAATATTGACTGTTGTACCCCTATTTTTGACATTTTTACTCTTTGAGTATGTTTGTTTTGTTCATGCATCGTTGACAATGTAATGGAATTTGATGCGACTGTCATACAAGTGAGAGGTTTAGCTAGCTATAAAACCAGGTTCAATCCACCATTTTCTACATTAGAAAATGCCTGTACCAAGTCAGGAATATGACAGTTGTTATCCATTCGTTTGATGTGTTTGGACTTTTGATTTTGCCTTTTGATTTTTGATTTTCCTTTTTGAATTTTCCTCGGAGTTCAGTATTTTTGTGTTTTTACTTTTGAATCATGTTCATTAAATTCTTTCCTTGTCAGACTGTTACTGAGCTCAAAACCAGTGAAAATTGCAAGTAGCTTTTAGTTTCTAGTATTTTGATAAGATGTGTAATTTTTCGTCATTTCTTTTGATGTTCTGTCATATCCAGTCAGACTATTTCACCAAGATGTTTTCAAATTCTCCTAGTACTTCAAAGTGCTCTTTTTTCAATAATAATCTGAAATACACAAAATCAACAGTAACTTCATAATGTACAAACTTTAACATGTCAGATTAATATGATTAAGAAAATGATGTGCAGAGCGCAGCCTTATTCGACTGACCAGTTGGTGCATGTTTGGACACAATATTCAGGCTTAATAGACTGTCTGTATTTGGATTGTGATCAAAATTATGGATAAAAAAATCCCCCACCCAAGTTGTTTTTAACCCCCTTTCAGTAATTACCCCAAAACTTAATCCCAGCCTTTTCCTTTGTGGTATGGTACCTTGCAGTACAATTTTAAAGAAATCCATTACTTAAACAGAAGTTATTGTCTGGAAATTAGAAAAATGCTTGTTTTTGACCCCTATTTCCTGAATGTTTGAGGCAATTACCCCTTAAAACAATTCCAGCCTTTCCTTTGTGATATAGTACCTTGAAGAACAATTTTAGAGAGATCAGTACACTGACACACAATTATATGGTATATCTATTGGCTATTTGAAATAATAAAAAAAGTAACGTTTATTGCAGCTTTCATAGAGTTTTCAACAATTGTTGATACTATTTTTTGTCATGTGCTATATGTTTATTTACTTTACGGGGCCTTGTTGGACGAATAGGCTAAGGAGCGTGAAACTTCTACTGATGAGGTTGTCCGTTCGAATGCCGAACGTGGCAAGTACGCGTCAACTTCAATCTTAATAGACTATGGCGAATCCGTTGTCCTCTCCGGATACTCCGACTTCTTCCACAAAAACTGACCGCCACGAAAAAGTACAATAGTGCTGATAATGGCGTCAAACACTTACTAACCAATAAAATCAAATACTGTGTATTAAAATTATGATGTAGACACTTCAGTGTAAATAATGGTGTACGTAAAAGCAGTATATATATTCGCTTGTGCTCTTATTTATGCTTTTAAGAATTTTAGTTCTAACTTCCTCAGCCACATCTGAACTAAGAATAATGTGGTTGATTTTATTAAGATCTTTTTTTAACATATCTGTTTACTTTTTTTTTGTCTACTGAAGTTTCGGAGTTAATATGGCGTTTACATTGGCCTGACATCAACTGTATTAAGATAGTCCAATGGAGTATTTGTACTGTGACAAGGTAGTATATTTCAGCAAAAAGATAGAAATAAAATAATTAATAGATTGAAAGTTTTGTCATCTTCATATATCAAATTTTCTAATAGCATCAACTTCAAATTTCAGGCATAACGGAGTTTCCATGCAAATTTCCCTGTGAATGGCGCAACAAAACATTTAATATCTATGATGCAGGACAACTCTCTTACACATGGAAATTTAGTAGTGATGGTGAAACAAGTATCTTGGCTAACTTTATCCAAATGCAGTGTCATCAAATAACAGAACGCTTTCTTATTGTTAGGTATGTCAATGTTTTAATTTCGTTTTCCTTGATGCTGTGGACAATTGTAAAGCAATTAAGATAAACCTATCCTCTGAAATAAAATCAACAAAAAAAAAAACCGAAAAAAAAACCGAAAAAAAATCGTCAGTAACATACATGCATGTCTGCTTTGATGTCGATATGCACATACGAATAAACTTATAAACGCTTAGATCGAAGTCATTTTGGTCTATTTTGTTTAATTTAACAGATAGAAGTCATATGTATTGGAAATTATTCCTTATTCCCTTTTTGGATTGTTTAAGGGAGTACCCAAAACTTTGACTAAATAGATTTGGCTCGTCAAGTTTTTATAAAGTTTTGACAAAATATTTACTTTGACGTATTAACAAAAGTATGAAAATTTCTAGTTTTGTCGTTCCAAAGCTTGATTTCTGCTTACTTATAATATGGGATTAAAACGCATAACTGATTTAAAAGAGTTAAATGCCTTAGGTGTTCTGTACCCCCTTAAACTATTAGTCAATTAGATTATATTTCTTACTAACTGGAGAAATTATTTTGTCATTCGGATTGTTATCTTATTTTTTTTACGACAGAAATATCAGATGGTCTGTGACCATGACCAAAATAAGAAAAGTTTTCACTCAATATTTTGTAAAAAGCCGACTAAAGACAGCCCACACTATACACTTTGCATTACAAATGCATATGAATAGTGGAGGTTAGCTTTAGTCGGACTGTATTTTGTATCCATACTAATATCTTTGTATAAAACATGACAAATTGTTAGACATCTTGAAGACAATTATAGTTTTTGGGAAGAAATATGTTTAAATATGAATTTTAATATCGACTTCTATCAGTGAAACAAATTTTGCTTTCACCATGTTCAATACAAGGATTTTGAAAAAAACTGAACTCCGGAAATTCAAAACTGAAAGTCTCTTATCAAATGGCAATATCAAAAATTCAAACTCATCAAACGGATCGACAACAAATGTCGTATTCATGACTGGCTACAAAAGTGACGGTCAAAATAACAAAGTAAATGTTTAATAAAATCAAGTTTAGATGTTCATATTACTTTGATTTGAACAAGAATATAATAGAATTTAATAGAATTTACAATTTTTCAGGTCAACCGAGCAAATCCAATATGTTTGTTACGCAATTTTTTATGACATTGGGAGTCCTGTGAAGTTTCATTTTTTAGGAGGAAGTACGTGTTTATATATTGTTGATCATATTGATATAGTATAAGATTTTTAAAGACAAAAGTTTGCTTGTTACATTTGAGTTTTTGTCTACTGAAAATGTTTTGATAATGCTTTTTTGTGTTTGTTTTCAGTCCTATCAACAAAAATACTGATAAATTTAAAAAATAAACCCTAAAAGTATATACATGACAATAGAATTGATTAGATTTTCTATCTTTATATCACTTTTATGTTGTGATTTGCCTGTTATAAAATTGCGGAGATATGCTATTTTAGACAATGACGCAACTATCTACAGGAAACAAAAATTAAGATTAGTAGCAGCAATTCAACTTAAACATTTAACGATGCACAATCACCTATCTTATACATGCTAAAAATAGCGATAAAAGAGCCCACATGACAAATATGCAAATGAAAAAACAAACCATATCTTATAAGATATTGGAATCAATAAAAGTATGATATGTTGACCATACACAGTACGATGAGTTATGTATATCACTGATATGCAATCACAAAGAATCGATAAAAACATATCATTTAATTTCAACTTGTTCTTGCTAGAACAAACAAAAAGTATTTCCAGTATCCGTTGGATTGTTATTTGATAATGTATTTTGTCACCAAACGGACATGGTAAAATATAATTTCAGTCGGTTGATTTTATGAATTAGAATGAAATTATTTTCTTCTGAATTGTCTGCCCATAGATGGCGTTTAGGTTAAGTGTTTTGTGTGATTTGGCGGTTAAATCATTCGGCACGACAGGGTCTACTCGATAGGTCACGTTAATTTTTTACATCCATGCTATTTGATATTTTGTATCATGCATTAAGAGATTGATTGGTTTACAAATGATTGTGTGTATTTAAATACTAATATATGTATATATGCTGACTGTTCGTACTGATTCGTAATTTGTACACATAAAATATTATTAAATGGTTGTTATTAAACCAGCCCTCGGCACTGTCGTGTGGTATTGCACTTTACTCTTTTTTGTTATTTATTAGTATGATTATTATCAGTGGTTGTGATATATATGGGTGCTAACGGAAGAAGTATAGTTTATCGATATTCTATTAAAAATAAAGGTTAATTTATTAGCCCCCGGAATTAAAACAGTAGGGTGTAATATCCCAAAGGGATTTGGTACAATATATATTTCAACTGAAAAGAATAAACCAAAGAATAGTTAAAATTTAAGATTAAATAAGTCGAAAAAATTCTTACCATTTGTTTTAATAACATCTGCATTACATGTATAAAGTACATAACTTACAATCTACATTATACGTATGAGAGCCAATCTGACAAATCTCTCTCTAAGACATAATGCATAAAAATAACAATTAGGTCAAAGAACGGCCTTCATCAGATTATTGGCTCACACTGACCAGCAAGGTGTGAGAATTCATTACAAGATGATCGCTATGAGGAAAACTAAGGAAATGATTTTTTTGGTTAGATGTGTATGTCGTGATTAACATTCTACTAGTTCATTTACACAAATGTAATGTTTTTAAAGTTTTTGATTCACTTGCAGTTTCACGAAAATTCCCAGACCAGACAGAATTTACTGATTTATGTGGAGTTTGTCACATGACTGACGCGGTTGGAGAAATTGCAACCGTTAGTGAAGCTGTAGGTAAGAACAACCCTAGTTAAATTTCTTCCAACATCCAAGTAATTCAAGATCGTAAAGATAAACAGTTGCGGTATTTCTTTATTGTCATTGTGTTTGTGTGTCATTTTTGTTCGGTTTTTTTAATGTTTTTTTGTCATTTTTTATAAACATTATTGGTGGTTTCTTTCAACCTTGATGTTTAGATTATCTGTTCGATATTTATCTACTATGTAGTCTATTTGATAACTACCCGTCGACTACATATTTCGCATTTTGTATGCTGTTCATTTATTTGATACAACCAATGACGGTATTTTTTTTGTAATGAGCCACTGGAATATCATTGGCGGAATTAAAACGTAAACATATTTTTTAGTGTAATGTTGTGGAAAAGTTGTATATTGTGCAATTTTTTCAGTGCAATTCAGTTATACCTAGTACCTTTTTGTTATAAACTGTTCACAGGCATCTAGAAAGTACAAGTATAAGAAAGTACTGTTTGTTACCCAGAAAAGAGACCACACATATAAATAACCGTTAACCTTAAGTTCAATGACGTCACAATACTTATAATACTGAAAAGTAAATTTATAGTTTTAGCCTTCTGATAATTCATCATACTTCTCTTGCAGAATCCGGAACACCTGCAACATGTAAGTATATTAATCGTTTAATTGATTTTTATTTTAGAAAAAATGCTAATTATAGTATATTTTTTGAATAAGAAAAATTAATGGTACATGTTTTTTTGTCATTATTCCTGTAATTTTTTATATCGTGTTTTTTTGCATTAACCAACATTAAGTGCCATTGGGAAAAAAAGCGAATTTATGCCCTATGGTGTCAATCAAAAGACTTGTAAATTGGTTATTGCTTTCCATCCGATAAACACAAGGCGCTTCCTTATCGACGCACCGTATACCATGTACAGATAGGGTAACAACTATTCCATGTGTAGGTATGGTAGACATCCTTTTGTTATTCGTATATTTCAGTTGTCATTCCAATTGATATTTTATAGTATGTCTTTCTATGTTATGATGTTATACTATTGTTCCAGAATAGGGAGAAGGTTTGGTATCATTAAAACGCTTAATCCCGCTGCAATTGTTTGCACATGTCCTAAGTCAGGACTTTGATGTACATTAGTTGTCCTTTGTTTATGAAGTTCATACGTATTCATATTTCAGGTCAACCGAGCAATATTTCATATTTCATATATATTAGACTATTGGTTTTCCCGTTTGCATGGTTTTACACTAGTAATTTTTGTGGCCTTTTATATCATGATGCTCGGTTTGAGCCAAAGCTCTGTGTTGAAGGCCGTACCTTGACCTATAATGGTTTACTTTTATAAATTGTTACTTGGATGGAGAGTTGTCTCATTGACACTCATACAACACCTTCCTATATCTATTAACAAAAACATGGGTATCCGGATATGAATGTATACGTACTGGTCATTGGATGTCAGCCTTAAATCGATAAATACATCCATACAACAGTTTAATGACAAATGTCACTTAGGACTCTGGTATGATTCAACAAACACATGATGACATGTTTTTAGTTATCTTTCTATATCCTTTTAGCACCTCCCGTGAATTCTGTTCCTTGCAACTTACCATCAACATGTACATCTCCTCCACTTGGTATTCCTTGTGATACAAGTGATATTATTCCACGAGGAAACTGCCCAGATACAACGACTGAAAGCCCGGATACGACAACCGAACAAACAACCACCATAACGGAGGCAACTACAACGAAACCTACTAAGCGTCATTGTAGAAAGAAACACAAACATAGAAAATGAACTATGTAACATTATACATATTTTGATATGCAAATAAATTGAGATGAAAGAACTTCATGGCACACATGTATGACAATTGTCTTTCACTTGTTCCTTTATTGATATAGTCTGCATTGTCAATTTTCATGGACGTTCCTTTTGCCAGTGCTCCTTACAAGTATGGTTTGATGAGTTCACGAAAAGTGTGGTTGTATAAGTAGACGTCAGTATACATACATCTCACGCATAATTATTTTAAGAAATTATGCACTTGGCAAAATTAAAGGATGTATAGATGTATTTTGCCAAGTATGGAGACTGGGTATCCGTTATTTGATGAAGCTATGTTCTGGTATTTTTTAAACTAGTAAGATAGGAACCATAACAGGATGTAAATGGGAAATTCCTGCCAAGTTTGGTTTGCCATTAACGAACCAATTCTTTGTGATGTAGAATGTTGCAGATGTAGAAATACCTGAATTTCAGATTCAAAACTATCATAAATCATATAAAAGGACTTTTCTATTTTCAACACGTTATGGTTTCAATCTTACTAGATTAAAAAGATAAAAAATAAAAAGGCAACATAAAATATACAGACCAGTCTGCATATTGGAGAAAACACATGTATACCTCTTTTAACAGCATAATATCATCAAATATTTATACATGTAAAAACAATTCCGCTTTATTTTCGAATCCGTCCTTTTCCATTGTCGGATACAGTTACATAAAAACCTGAACTGTACAAGTATTGCATGACCCTCTATCATGTTTGTCTTTTCACAGCCTTTCTACCCATACAGCTATTTATGAAATAAACGTATCATCTCCGGAAGATATTATATCATGGGCCTAAATGTAGCGAGAAACAACAATCAATTAGAATAATTATTTGAAGATAATAAAGGATACCAATGCGGATTTCGTCAGCTAATGTTCATAACTGGACTAACAATTATGTAAAAATAGGGGGACACAATAAGGTATTTGATGGAAAGTCGAAAATATACCACGTATCTGTTACAATTTTGACATTTTTACCTTTAATGTCTTTTTATTTCGCACATCGGTATCCATTTGTCTATAGAATGGAATTATATGCGACTGTCATATATTTGAGAGGTTTAGCAAGCTATAAAACCTGGTTAAACCCTCCATGCTCTACATAAGAAAACGCCTGTTCCAAGTCATGAATATAACAGTTGTTATCTATTTGTTTGATGTGTTCAGCTTTTGATTTAAGAAATAATTGATGCAAGCTATACTTTATTGTAGTTTTAACATGGGTAGGCATTATATTCGTGATTATTTTTGCCCGAGCGAAAGTGAGGGCTAAAATAACACGAATATAATGCATACCCGTGTTAAAACTACAATAAAGTATAGCTTGCATTAATTATTTCGATTCTGATTAGGACAATTAAGGTAATTTCTATGTCCGATGTGTATAAGTGTAGATCGTTTGTGTAGGCTCTTCCATGAACCCACCTTTTCTTATTGTAAAGAATCAAACGACTGACACTGTGATTTTTTCAAAGGGAGGAGTTTGAACAGCCAAAATGAACGGTTGTCGTATCTAGGTCAAATATGTCAATTTCGGAGTGCAACACATTACAGCCATTACAAATGAATTAGTAACAACATGTGCATCATTTAAGAGTTTGGAAGTGTTTTAAGTAAATGAAATATATTAAATGCATGCCAATTTGATAAAATTCTCTAAGTAGTCAATATACGCATGTGCAAACAAATTTTATTGGATTTATAGCATGGGTTTGTTTTTAAAGCGAAAGAAGCACTTCTTATTAGAATAGGCCATTTGATGTGGGAATTTCCTTTTTTAATTTTCCTCAGGGGTTCGTTTTTTTGTGATTGAAGAAAAAAAGAAGAAAAGGAACACTTCAGTTATATAAGGAACAAAACTTCTGAACAGTGCAGCTCTGGGCAAATCTAAAGTTATTTATTATTTCACTGATTAAGCAACACATTCTCTGAAACTGACATTATCAAGATGCTTGATTTCCTGATTGACAACATATTTGTTACGTGTGGAGTACGTGTTTTTCAACAGACTGTCGGAATTCCTATGGGAACCAGTTGTGCCCCTCTTCTTGTCGACTTGTTTCTTTATTATTATATTGCTGACTTCATACAGGAACTAATAAAGATAAGAAGTTAGCAATATCCTTTCACTTTACGTTCCACTATATAGATGATGTTCTCTCACTAAATAATACAAAATTGGTGACTATATTGAACGAATCTATCAAACTAGAGATAAAGGATACTACAGATACAGTTAAGTCTTCATCATTTCTGGACTTCCATCTAGAAATTGACCATAAGGGTCAGTTGAAAACAAAACTTGATGATTGCAGCTTCCCAATTGTGAACTTTCCATTTCTTTGTAGCAACATTCCAGCAACGCCTTCATACGGAGTATATATCTCCCAATTGATACGATATTCCCGGGCTTGTATTCCCTATCATGATTTCCTTGATAGAGGGTTGCTACTCACAAGGAAGCTATTAAACCAAGAGTTCTAAATGGTGATGTTGAAATCATCCCTTCGTAAATTTTACGGACGCCATCACGAAATGATTGACCGTTTTGGAATAACCGGTTCACAGATTATATCGGATTTGTTCCTTATGTCGTAACTACAATGCTCTTCCCTTTTCACGAATGTGACCTACCGAATTAGACTATTTATCGGATTTGTAATAACATAAGCAACACGACGGGTGCCACATGTGGAACAGGATCTGCTTACCCTTCCGGAGCACCTGCGATCACCTCCAGTTTTTGGTAGGGTTTGTGATGCTTAGTCTTTAGTTTTCTATGTTGTGTCTTCTGTACAATTTTTTTCTGTTTGTCCTAATATTTTTAGCCATGGTGTTGTCAGTTTATTTTCAATCTATGAGTTTGACTGTCCCTCTGGTATATTTCGTCCCTCTTTTCTGAGTATGTAAGTGCAACTTGTTTGTTTTAGACACCTCAAACTTCACAAACTTTTGTTCAAACAACGGCCCATTACTGCTTCATTTATATGTTTAGCCAACAGGTGTCCGTTAAAGTTACACGTACTAAAGCGTTGTCCGGAGTGAAAGAGGCATACCAGAAGTACTGTGATACTGTTAACCCCCTTAGTTGTGTGGATTCTAGAGAACTATTATGAACTACTGAACTTTTTCTATATGCTTGGCCTCTTAATTTACTTGATTTACGTCCATCAGGAACGCTCAAGATAAAACTGTAAAAGCCAAAAATGCTAAGAAGCGAAACAGATGAAGAGATATATCCCCAAAACTACATAAAATAGCCACATTCAGTTAAGGGCAACTTTGCCCGAGGGAGTTAAGCCTCAATTTCTTTATATATCTTTAAAATTTGAATATTATCTTCATAAGGTAGGGCTACCATACACTACACATATATTGTTTTGGAATACAATTCATCATCTTATGTTTTAAATTAACACTGAGGATTCTCAGTGATAATATATCTGTTTAATTTGCGGTAGAAGTTTCACCGTGTAGCCGGTTTTCATATGGTAACATACTGTGCTATGTCGACGTTAATATTCTTATAATCATACATGTATATATGAGTCCGATTTTCGCCAGATCGTAACAAGAAAAAACAAAGCAAGTAAAACGCTAGTTACATACCGATTACTTGTCGTTGTTTCATATACAATTCAAAAGCTAACCAAACCTTTAATCATACTTGTTCAGAGGGCATACGATACTGTTGTCAGGTCATTACGGGTGTTATGTTTTAGAACTATAATTGATTGACTCCTAAGGTCTTTGCATCAGAATTAACACATTTATTCTAAATAGTTGTTGGCATGATACGAATTATGTTCTTATCATATATTTTATGATGTTATGATAGGGATTGTGCCTGATTGACATATGATGCAGACATAATCTTTCAATAGATGTATTTGGTGGTCAAGAGCTGTAATGTTAGAAGTAACTAGCAGTATTTTTTGTTAATTGATGTATCATTGTAATTTTGCTGTATGTGCAGGGTTTCCCCTGGGTCAATTATTTTTTTCGCCACCTCTTTCGCCAAAACAATATATTTTTCGCCACTTTATTTTTTTTTTCGACAAGTAACACAAATGTTTTTTTTCCCACCCCTCCCCCCTAAATAAGATGAGTTTGCCCCATTGTTGTCTATGATTATTTTCTCAAACTTACAGTATATACTGTAAATAATAAATACTGAACATTTACCTTTAAAAAAAAAAGAACTTTAGAGGGAAAATTTATTATATTTTGAACAACTTTAAGAGAAGGGGGCCACTTACTTTTAAAAATAAAGAAGATATTTCCTGGAATATAAAAAAATCTTGGATACCTTAAAGATGTTGGAAAGTATCTTCAAAATAAAAAAATGTGCTCTTTTGTACTAAGAAGTAGTTTTTACAACCAAAATAAGTTTTCATCACTTGAAATTGATCCCTCATGTATGGTGTAGTCATAACATTGAAAGGTTACTCTCATTCGAGGGGTTATTACCAACCTTTTAAAAAGATTTCTTCATAACGACAGTTTTCTTTTTTAGACCATCGTAAATAAGTAAAACTATGCTTGAAACACGTGTGTCACTGAAACGACTTTATAGTACCTATACTCAAATCAATTATCTAAATCAAAGTTAAATGATAAAGTTTTAAATCAGAGACCCTTCTTTCTTTTGAACATTTTTTATCATAACAACATTTTCCTTTTCTGGACTATCATAAAAAGAACGAGAAGAATCGTCAAAATTTTGCTTCAAACACGTACGTCGCTAAGTGGTTAATAAACCTTTTATGTGACGGACGCCATTTAACCTTATCATTTTGTTTTATATAATAATGCAATCAACACCTTTATTAATTAGTCCTTTGATGTCGACAGCTGTAACATGCAATCAGCTAATTATTGATTTTCTGTCAATATCATAACGATTTCAAGATGAATTTAGAGTATTGTCTGATCACGTAAATTCCGAGAAACCCGAAAAAGTAATTAAACAAGATGGCTGACAATAAATCGTCATATGCATCTCTTTCGCCAATGACGAAATGTAATCGCCACAATTATATATACTGTGTATGTGTGTTTGGTAGCACTTCACAGTAAGTGTGTAGTTTCGCATTTTGGCCCCTGTGAAATAGGATAGCTGAAGATTAAAATAGCCTTCCTGGTGGGTTTATAGGGACATCAAGATTATGTAATACATGTAATATGGGCTTTTTTCTGTATGACAGTCCGTTTTTTCATATTCATACCAAATATTGGTCCGGCAATTATTGTAATGTTTTTTTCCAATCTTTTGTCATACGAATTTTGCGCTTAACTTTACAACAAAATGATCGAGGCGAAAGACACCAATTTTTATATGATCATTTGGTAGATTAATATCAACAGTTTCTGAAAAGGTATCACTCAAAGGCATTGAAAATCTAGTTTGAACCAAATTTATGGGAATATGTGACATTTTAACCACCCTTTTAGCAATATTTTATGGTAAATAAATGCAGAATGTTGTCATGGATACAAAATGAATTATATTTCACCAGTTTTACTTTTAAAAATCAAATCTATGGAAGATACTGATTACATACATGTACACATGTATAACACAAACAGTCAAGATAAAGTATTAGAAAGCCAGGAATGAAAGATGATAAAATATTGTATGGTTCAAATTTAGTGTTTTTTTTTTCTTACTGTGGATTGTTCAACATTGTTGAATGTATACGGGGAGGGTTGAAATTTCTCACTTAACATGTTTAACCCAACCTCATTTATCCGCCTTTTCCAATTTAGTAGCCTCTGGCTTTCGTTAGACTTGTATTTTAAGATTTAAGTTCATTTATGTTACTTTTGATTATGGTGTGGCGTCCATATCAGAGACCTGTATCAGGTCATTAATCTCTTGGTTAAAATATGCAAATTCTAACTTTCACACGTTTTAGATTGTGGTTTACCATTTACGTTGCCTGGTCTTTTAAGTATCGAACGTGATATATTACCGAATCTGACTGTTATGCTGAATGTTATTTCGCATTGCTATAAGACTTGTCGCGGTATTTGTTCATCAAGCGTTCATGTATCTGATTGGATATTTGTTTGCATCATATCGCGATCGTTTGTGGTTGTGATTCTATTTTTTCTTTTCTATTCGTGTGTAAAAGTAGAGATATTTAATCACCTAAGTTATTTGTATGATTTTAGTTTAAAGTAACGATGTGCCCACCATTACAAGTTTTCAGTTTTATTAGTATTCTTGTAATTGTTATAAAAAAAACTTCAAAAAACATAATTAGAAACCTAATCTTGAATTATATTAAATTTTTAGAAGGAGGTACATGGTTGGGCCAATTTCCTCTGATATTTTAAATTGCGGAATTTACCATGTTTAGATTGGAAAACAGGGAATCCCACAAGAAGGACACTTCTACCCCAAACAAAGTTATGTTTTTTTGTTGTTGTTGTTATGTATACAACTTTTTCCATCAAAAATGAATTGGTTTAGTGTCCTTAATACATAAACACACTACTTTGTTTAATAACAAGATAAACATCACTCAATTGTACCTTTATAGCTGCTAAATATAAGCTATGTCTTCAAAAGTCGCCGTGGCTTTATAGGACGCGCTTGAAACTGTAAATAATGGATTGGATTTATGATGGGGTTCAAATCTCACGCTTATTTTTCTCATTTTTTTGTTTTGAAACATTAAATTGTTATGTTTTTATCACATTTTTCTGATGTTTGTTTTACACTGAAGTCCATGTTTGTACATAGTCAATAACACGAAAATAGATTGTATAGCAATGAAGCCCAAACTGTGTTATACATGTAGACTCATCAAGTTTGGCGAAAATAACTCTGAGTGAGGTTCTAATGGTTTATTATAGGCAATCTCAAATAAACACCCTGTAATATATAAAACACACAATAAGACACAATGCATACGTTCAAAGAACGTTAACTCTAATTATACTCCAATAACTATAAATATAATAAAATATAAATTATCCAAGTAGTTAACTTCAGTTATATAAATATACCATAATTAATAAAGTATGTTTTACTACAAATCATAAGCCATTGTACCAAAGTCTATTTCCGGTGACTGTTCAATATGCAAAACTACATATATCAATAACACCTTGTGTCAACGATCATCATTTAAATTAATCAATTCTTATACACTGTTCTATTCGGAGATATTCGTAAACTAAAAATTAACACATTAAAAAACACAGACAAGACACATATTAATTAAAACACATAAGTACAAATAGACAACACAGAACACAGCTTATCGTGTATATAATACAAGGGCTGAACAGTGCTCCTCTATAAGATTACTGTACTCTTATACTGATCTATACTCCACATACTGGAATCGGAATATAGATAAATATGACTTCATAAGTCTTAATGTCAAAAAATAGTATATAATCTAGTTAAACTAAATGCAAGACAATGCTGGAATCTAACAGCCAAATATGAAAAAATAATATTATAATATCTGTAATATTCTTTCTGTCTTACCAACTTAAAGTAAAAATATAAACTCTTTCATACTCATGGGAATCAAAGTGGACTTTCATACACATTTTCATAACACATTCATATTTAGTTATCAAAGGTACCAGGATTACACTTTAGTATGTCAGATGCGCGTTTCGTCTACGTTATTAAGACACATCAGTGACGCTTATATCAAAATATTTATGTAGCCAAACAAGTACAAAGTTGCAGAGCATTGAGGATATCTTTCATACCAAGATAAAAATATAGAAATACATGCATCAAATACTAATGTAAAGAATATAACTGACCTGAATATAAAGAGTGGTTTCCAGAATAAGAAGAATAAATATCTATACATCACAATAAAGTGTCACATGTTCTATATCTCTATAAAGAATTTGAAAAGAGTGCCTCATTATCAAAGGAGGTCACAGAGTAACCAATCGGAATAAAGAAATAGAGAACCCAGGATGTAAATACCTAAGTGAATAGCAAATCAAAGTGCTGTCATTCTGTATACTCTGTCACACAGTCAGTCAACCAGTCAGTGCATGAACAAATATATACAAATACTATTTATTAACATAAATGATCAAAATCAAGCTATACTATAATCTCCCCTGCATTTAGAAATGACGTCCCCGTCATTGCAGTCATTTGTTTTCTTCAAAAATACAATATATAATACACATGTGAAGTTCTGACTCTCAGTACTTCTTACTAACAATTATTGAAATTAACTATCAAACATATAAAAGATAATACACAGATCTCAATAACTGAATGGAATAATCTCACTGAATTTCTATGATAATTTCAAAATAATGTCTATTAAAGCTTTCCCAGCTTCTATTTTTAATACAAATAGAGTTCCATCCTTAATTGCAGAAGCCATAAATTCAATTATGCTTTCCAATCACACATCACTGCACTTTTCACAACAAAATCTCCAGACCTTAGCCACCTTGGTTCTCTCCTAGCACGACGCGACCTTCTAGGTGAAGGTATCGGAGTAAGGACCAAATCATCTAACGTATCACTATCATTATCAGATTGAACGGTATCATCTTCATTCAATAATTCATGATCAGATTCATCAATACCAGAAGCGCTTCCTAATTCAGAATCATCTCTGATTTCCTGAATATCAGATTGGAAGTCCCCAACTGATTCTGTTGTATCCTATTGTTCAATTTCTTCTTCCTGTAACACAGCAGTATCCTCAGTGCTTAATGGGGCATTGTCTGTTTTTATTGTAGGTACAAACTAATTTTCATCATCTGATGAAGATTCAGTAGCTAAGTCTGAAGTGTCTGTAACTATGACTGATAAGTTTCGGTGGTGATTACATCGGTTTTAATCTAGGTTTTGGTTTCGGTGGAGGTGTAACGGTTTTATCTGAAATATATAAAACCTTACCATTTTTATGGTTGAAGTTCTTTATCCTGATGTTGTATACTTACCCAATTTATGTCGTTGTAAATTTGATGTTTAGTATCTATTGTTGTTTCATCAACTTCTTCTAGTAATATTGATAGAGTTTCCATAATGCTGTAGAAATCAATCCACATATAGCTTTGATAGATTCTATTCTGTATATTTGATAAACCATCTGCATCAGAGTAGTTTTTGCCAGGACGGTGTGTAATATCAAAGTCATATACCGGAAGAGCAGCTAACCACCTATGTCCTGTGGCATCTAAGTTGGCAGATGTTAACGCATAGATGAGTGGATTATTATCGGTTTATAATTTGATTGGCTATAAAGATAACTGTGAAATTTGTCACAAACTGACCATTTGAGTGCTAAGAATTTTAATTTGTGTGCCGGATAGTTCTTTTCAAATTTCGATAGTCCACAGCTTGCATATGCTATAACTCTGTTGGGTCCTTCATGATGTTCATCAAATACAGTACATAATCCTGACCAACTAGCTTCTGTGTGTAATTCAAAAGGTTTTGTATAATCGGCATATCCTAAAATTGGTGCTGTTGATAGAAGTTCTTTTAATTTTCCAAATGCAATTTCCTGTCCATGATTTTTTGGTTTGAATTTTCTTTTTGTTCTTTTTAGCCGGTGTCAGCATTAATTCGATTTAAGGTCAAGAAATCTGACTGAATTTTCGCATAAATCTACGGTAGTATCCCGCAAAACCAATAAATTGCCTGATTGCGGTGTTGGCCAATTCTTAATTATCTCCATTTTATCGGGGTCAGTTTTAACTCCTTCCTCTGAGACTATACGACCAACATACATTTAGTTGGTGCCATTTCCAAACAAGTATCTCTAATTATGTCAAAACCAAGTTTAAACCTCTCCATATGTTCTTCAAATGTCCTAAAAAATATAATGATATCATCCATAAATATGCAACATATTTTCAAGTGCAAGTCTCCTAAGCAATCGTGCATTAAACGCTGATAAGTTGCAGGTGAGTTGGATAATCCAAACGGCTTCCTACAAAATTCGAAAAATCCTAAAGGGCCTACAGTAAAAGCTGTGCGCTTTTTATGCAGTTCGTAAATCTCTACTTGGTGACTCCCCGATTTCGTATCGACGGTAGAAAAATACTTGTTTCCTGCAAGACAGTCGAGTATTTCCTCTATACGGGGAATAGCATAGACATCAAGACGAGACTTCTTGTTAAGCTGTTTAAAATCTACACACAATCTTAGACTCTTATCATTTTTCCTTACTAAGACTACATTTGATGATGATGTTCTTTCTATTAACCATCCAAACTTTTCTGATTGGGTTTTATTAATATATCTCCCAGAACTAAAAATTAAAGAAACAAGACACGGCTTCCTATACCTCATTTTTAGACTTATACTTCGGATTTGATATTCACAGTTATCTCAGTACCAGAATATATGACACACGAGACGATTTTAATTTTGAAATTATCAATTTCCCCCACCGTAGTAGCAATATACCAACTTCACTTGCATAAGGGATATACATTTCCCAACCTATTCCATATTCAAGAGCTAGGAGCTCCGACTCAGACTTTGTAAAACGTCACTAGTGTCTGAACAGAAAGTTGATTAACCAGGAGTATGTAAAAAATGTCTCTTTTTTTTTCCAAAAAAAAAAATCATCGGAAGGTACCAATACATTGTACCTTGTTGATGAATAATCCGTATCAACTTCAAAAATAATACATGATGGTCTTGAGGTATAGATTCTGCGTATTAACGTTGTTTATCATCTTAATAACGTGTTTTATTGTTCTTTTATTTGTCTTTGCTCTATTATTAATATTACTTATACTGTTTGGTCTGTTTTCTGTGATATCCTCTTGACGTGGCTCAGTATTTATACATCCCGTCAATGTGTTGTTTGTATTATCTTTCCTTTATTGCTAGTGTGTTTTGTACGTGTGACTTTTTGTATTCCCTTGGTACATATGACGTGGCTCTGTACTCTTGAAGATCTCGCTATTATGTTATTGTTTTATTAGAATGGAAAATACTTTGGACGACAAAATTATTTAACTCCGAAGTGGTATTAACCATCGATGTGGATTTTTAAGAATTCTTAAGAACTTGTTGATAACTTTAAATCTCTGTCTTTTTCTGAATTAAGTTCTAACAAAACTTTTGATTTTTTAACTCGATATACCACAATTCCCAATGTGAAATTATAATTTTTGAAATACTTTGAACGACAAAATTATTTTTTATTTCTTCTTGTGTGACGTTTACATTTTTACGTCAAACACGCGACTCTACACTAAGAGTTAGTTGATGTGAATGAGGTCATAGGAATTCAATATTTTAATCTGTAGTGGTCGATTTAAAATACATATATATTAAAGTAAGCTCTGAATGTGGTCGTTAAATTTGATAGATTCTTTTTGTATTCTTAGTTAAACATTTGTTTATCTTTTGTTCTTATTAAAATTGTGACAAAAGTGATGACTGCTCTTCCCTACTTTGACAATTTAACCTAGTATGTCTGATTTGTTCTCGCATCGTTGTAAATATAACGGAACTTGATTCGACTGTCATACAAGTGAAGGGTTTAGCGCTATAAAACCAGGTTCAATCCACCATGTTGTTCATTTGAAAATGCCTGTACAAAGTCGAGAATACGACAGTTGTTGTCTATTCGTTAAATGTGTTTATTATTTGATTTTGCTATTTGATTAGGGAATTTCCCCGTCGGAGTTCAGGATTTTTGTGATCTTACTTTCTTGGAACATACGCCTGACGTAGTTTCAGTGCTTCGTGAACATATAAAACGCACCCGTGTCGTATCAAAAACGTTTTCTGATACCATCATTGATTTCCCCTTTATATTAGTCTTTGTTAAATTTGCACTTTTCAAAAAAATTGTGCAGATTTGATAAAGATTAACTTGGCATGAATAAAGTTTTATTCTGTCTAGTACTAGAGTAAATCACTTAAAATTTTAGTGCATATAAGAGAATTTAACCATCACTGGAAGTTAACCAATCTAATGTTCCTCTCTTCTTTTTTTTATCGGTGTGCAAGCTTTAGTAACCATTTAACCTCAAGTTTCAAAATATATTCTATAGAAACCACAAATAAAAAAAACAATGGTGCTTTGAAATACCTAAGATATATGTTTATGGCCCAGAAATGTAGTATTCCTCACTTACAACTGTCCAATTCAATGGAATATTTGTTTCCACCCATTTTCGTATGAAACCGGATGTGACGTACTATAATTTGGCGGTATGACACCTAATTTTTTAAAACGGAAATTGCTCTGACATTTAAAGTGGCATAAAAAAAGTAAAATCGATATGTGCGTGAATTTACAAAACCAAGTATAAATTGTATAGAAGAGGTTCAAACAACCAATAATTACACGTCTCAAACACCCCGAAAGCACGGGTCCCAGATACGACCGGCACTCGTCTCAAACACGGTTCAAGGGACGCTTTTCCTTGGTACCGTGCATTTGATGTTGGACAAACGTCAGACATACGCCAATATACGTTACTTCTGGCCCGTCTGGCGTGTTAAATTATAATCCTTTGATTACTTTTGAACAAAAATAAATGCTGTTCCTTTTAAATGAAACAAACTACAATTGTTTACAGTTTATATGTTTTCTTACGTAAGGCCACACCAATTTAATTCCTTGTTCGACGGACCCGCCCGCACCTATTTTTTTCAAAACCGATTTTTTTTTATATTCCCGCTTCCCGCATCCGGAAATGTAATAATGTCCACTTCCCGCACCGTTTTTTTTTGTAAATATCATAAAAAGATATAAACATTTGTCTTTAGATCAAAGTCTTTTAAACCTGTATATAACGATTTTAAACTATTTAGAACCCCACCACACTGTACATATCTGTGAAACCAATTAATTCCAAGTTGGAGTGCTCCGAAATATAACAGCGGAAATATCTATACAGAACAAAACATAGGTTTCTTTCCCCCTTACTTATATTCCCTGTCACAAAATGTTCGTTGTTAGCTAGAATAAAATACAAGATACTTCTGAAAGAGTTGCCTTGAACTGCAACTGTATTGTATGCTGGCGAAACAAAACTATCCATAGCCGCAATTTATGCACCTGTCCTGTATGATTCAGGGACCTGTCGTTCAGCAGTTGTCGTTTGTTGATGTGGTGCATTGGTATTTTCCCGTTTGGATATATATTAAAATTATATCGTTGGTTTTCCTGTTCGAATTGTGTACACTAATGATTTTGGGGTCCCTTATAGCTTGCTGTTTGGTATTGATCAAAGCCGTACTTTGACCTGTGTTTGTTATTATCAGATTGGGAACAATACTAGTCCTATAATATATGCCTTCGCATTATATATTCACTATTTAACGTTTTCATGCTGATATTTTCATTTTTTATTTTTTGTCTAATGCGAAGTCATATCGCATTTGATCATTTTCCTTTAGCACTTTCCGCCCTGGTTTGACGGCGGAAAGAATATTGTGAAAATCTAAAATAGCATATACGGTACATTAGAACAATGAACATGTATTAATAAAAGACAAGAAAAATGAATGAAAAAATGTACTTACATTAATTGTTGGGAAAGACTAAATTTCTTAATAAATTATCCATGTTCATACCGAACTGATCGCTTGTTTTGTTCCGCCATATTTTAAATTTTGCTGAGTGTATAAATCTAATCGTGACGTCCGAATCTTACAAAACGAACTTTATCGACACATTAATTTTTTACAAGCCGTAATGTATTTTAAAATTTCAATGTTTAACGGGAAATCTGTATGTTTTACATCTGTCCACTTTCAATATAGTCGGCGAGCGAGGCAATCCTTATTCACCATGTTTAACGGAAAATCTGTATGTTTTACATCTGTCCACTTTCAATAAAGTCGGCTAGCGAGGCAATCCCCATTCACCATGTTTAAAGGCAATCCACATTCACCATGTTTAACGGAAAATCTATATGTTTTACATCTGTCCACTTTCAATAAAGTCGGCGAGCGAGGCAATCCTAATTTCACCATGTTTTAATTTAAAGGCAATCCACAATCACCATATTTAACGAAAAATCTGTATGTTTTTATACATCTGTTCACTTTCAATAAAGTCGGCGAGCGAGGCAATCCTCATTCACCATGTTTAAAGGCAATCCACATTCACCATGTTTAACGGAAAATCTGTATGTGTTATATCTGTAACGACGGTGATGGTTAACGACTATTACTATTATTCTGTTACACGGTTCCGTAGTTTATATAGTTCGTTTGATTATATTCTTAATCTATTTATGTGTTCCAGTCTAGGAGGATTATTCATCTTTAACGTTAAAACATCGTACCGTCGCTACCTTTCCCTCTCTCAAACGGATCCGTTACATGAAAACTGCAAGGTCATAACGATCACGAGGAACATTTCATTTCAAACGTCATCTAGGACACAATTCGTGGCTAACCACAGAGTGAGTTGACTTTACAACATTGTTTTTGAAGCCTTCAAATAACTCTATACATATTTGAACATTCTCTTTGTGAAACACTTGAAATTTAACTGCTCTTGAAAGTACAACACTTTCTCGGATTCAACGGACTGTGCTATCTATTACTTTTGACATTTCGTTTTAATAACATTAATTGAACACATTGTAAAATTGTATTTTATTTGTTTTTCAGCTTTTTACCTTTTGTTAGATTGGCTTGAGAATAAATTGTCAGCACCTGATATTCTTATTGCTTGAGCCCAGTCGTGGTTATACTTAATGGTTAGGCCATTACAGTAAAAAGTCTACAACTTGCCTGTTGTGTCTCACAGATAACGCCACTCCACGTTAGTTATACAGCTACATAACAACCTACCTGTTGAGCCCTGCATGTACGCGTCATCCCTTGACGTACAGTAAATTGACAACAACTTGTCTACACATCTCCTGAACAGGAAATACAACGGAGCATCGTTTGTAGCTGTCACCTTGACACTACGCAACACAGCTTGTGCGTCCTAGGCAGCAAACCGACAACGTTGAACAAACACTGCCTACAGTTAGTCGATTTACATCATGGATCCCAGTCACGCGGAACAGCAAGAAGAGATACAGCCCCAAGAGGGAAATGTCCCAGATCTAGAACTACTACAAAATCCGTCTAATACAACACTTTTAGATGAAAATGTCGAGGCTAGGCGAGTGCGTGACCTCACAGAAAAAGGTAAAGGAGTTTTCACAGAAAAACGTGACAAGTTCTGTCATGAAATAGAGACCCTTTGGTCAGATGTAGAACCACAGTTATTGGAGATCACCAAGCCTCCAAAAGAACTCCAGCAACTGATAACAGTACAGTATAAACTCATAAAAGCCTGTACGAATTATCGTAGACTCACAGACGAATATCTGGACTTTCTGAAAAGGACCAGGACATTGGAGAGTCAAAAAGACATAGACGCGTGTAATCTCTCAGTGGATTTTCGTCTGTCCAGAGTGGAACTAGTCATGGAAACCTTACATGAGCATCGCCTGGCCCTTACAAAGGCTAAATCTACAAAAACAAAGACATCTAGAGGCAAGAAATCCTCTCACAGTGGGAGTTCCAACGTCTCAGACATTTCAAGTCTTGCACGGAAGAAGCGTGCCAAAGCAGAGGCTGCCAGAACTCAAATAGCCTTTGCTGAAAAACAGGCCTTGCTCCTAAAGCAGGAGGCAATGATAGAAGAACAGACTCTTTTCAAGCAAAATGAAATAAAGGCCGAGGCGGAACAAGAAGCCATCAGAGCAGAACAAGAAGCCATCAGAGCAGATCAAGAAGCCACAAGCAGAAAAGCCGAGGCGGAGCAAGAGGCTATACGTAGAAATGCTGAGGCTGCACACCAGAGAGCTGAAATGAAACGTGAGGCCATACGCAGGAAAACTTTGATGGAACGGGAGGCTGCACGTGCGACACGTGAAAAAACCGAAATTAAAGCTGCTATGAACATTTTAGAAGCACAAAGAGAGGCTGCAGCCGCAGAAGCCGAGGCTCGTGTCCTGGAATACGACGGCAGCCAAGCATTTAGCGATCTTCCTGATGAAAAGGAAGACCCGCTCCAGCGTGTGCAAGATTTCGTCAATAACTTCCTGTATCAACTGTTGTAAAGGAAGTAACAGGACCTCAAAAGAAAAAACAAATTCCTGTTAAGATCGAGCTGAGTCACGAAGCACCAGCGTTCGTGCCATCCGTGGCACTGAACTTGCTGTCACAGACATCTGCCGTCTTCCCTTCAGATAATAAGTCACCGGAAGTTACCTTTATCCCAGATCTGGGATTAGTAACCGGCATACAAAAACTAGGTCTTTCAGATGAGAGCCCTACTGAACACCAAAAACATGGTGTTAAAGAAGCGACCCCTGTCTTGCGCACAAAACAAGACGTTATAGAAGATCCCTGTTTCACACAAAAAACAAGACGTAATAGAAGAGATCCCTGTTGCCCACCAGCAACAAATCAACCCAACATCAGAGATTACTAGATTTCTTTTACGCAAAGACCTATTATTCTCCAGGCTAACAAATTTTAAGGACCAGGCAGAATCCTTCCATACATGGAAATCTAGCTTCAAAAACGTCATAGACGAATTACAAGTTTCTGACTCGGAACAAATAGACCTACTGATTAAGTGGCTAGGGCCAGAGTCAGGTAAACATGCCATGAGTATTAGGGCATCAAATGCCAACAACCCTACTAGAGGCCTACAGAGGTTATGGCAAAGACTGGATGAGCGATATGGTGCTCCAGAAATGTTGGAAGCCTCTATCACGAGTAAACTCGTCAATTTTCCTACCTTGACGAACAAAGATAACGCACGTCTTTATGACTTGTTTGATATTCTATCAGAAATAGAATATCACAAGGAAAATCCCAAGCTGGGATGTTTGCTAGCATATTTTGACTCTTCGTCCGGGATAAATCCTATTGTGGAAAAACTGCCATACGGACTCCAAGAAAAGTGGATTACAAGAGCTTCAAGATACAAGTCAAAATATGAAGTTGCCTTTCCACCTTTCACAGAATTTTCTGCCTTCATCAGGGAAATTAGCAAAATTAAGAACGATCCTGGGTTCATCTTTGGGTCAAAGGTAACACCAAATACAAAAGACGCTACGCCAAGGTTCACACCTCAGACGTACTCTAAAGTCAACGTCCATAAGACAGCTGTTGAACAGCAAACTGAAGACAGCAGTCAAAAACAAGATCTGTGTATCCTTCACAAGACAAAGCATACCTTGAATGAATGCCGAGCATTCCGAGCCAAACCAATCGAGGAACGCAAGGAACTGTTAAGACAAAACAATGTGTGCTACAAGTGTTGTGAGTTAACCACACACAGAAGTCGGGACTGCAACGCAAGTATCAGTTGTAACGAGTGTGGAAGTGAACGACAATCTGAAAGTTCCCAGTTTAGCTCACCCAGACAAATCTACGGCGGGGAGCTAACACAAGTCTACGGCGGGGAGCAGACAGAGTCAGCTGATACCAAGTTAACCTCTGTAAGTTCGATCTGCGACAAAATCAAACATAGAGGACGCCACTCTACAGATAGAGCGACTAGATCTGCAGGATTGAACGTTACGACGAAACGCCTAATTTCGTCTGATACTCACAAAGATGTGTCATATCGCCAAATCGGAAGACAACCAACTACTAACTCTTGTTATACTTCGATCTATCTTCGATCGTCATCGCCATCTAACTACGTTGGAGAAAACAGTTCCCATTATCGATACAGCAGTAATAGAACATTCTACAGAACACAACAATGTCGTCCGAGACACCCTTCTTCTAAAGGACAAGAAACTATGCCTACCCAGTTTCACGTGGAACGTACTTATTAGGAACCTTTATAGTGAAAAATCGTTGAGATCTGATATTTCTCACACGAAATAGTGGACATTTCACCTGTATGTATTCAATTTATATTGGGATTAATTCATTTGTGTAAATCTTGTATTCATATTCGAAAAAATTATGGAAAAGTGATATCAGATAGACATCAGACGGGGAGTATTATGTTACACGGTTCCGTAGTTTATATAGTTCGTTTGATTATATTCTTAATCTATTTATGTGTTCCAGTCTAGGAGGATTATTCATCTTTAACGTTAAAACATCGTACCCTCGCTACCTTTCCCTCTCTCAAACGGATCCGTTACATGAAAACTGCAAGGTCATAACGATCACGAGGAACATTTCATTTCAAACGTCATCTAGGACACAATTCGTGGCTAACCACAGAGTGAGTTAACTTTACAACATTGTTTTTGAAGCCTTCAAATTACTCTATACATATTTGAACATTCTCTCTGTGAAACACTTGAAATTTAACTGCTCTTGAAAGTACAACATTTTCTCGGATTCAACGGACTGTGCTATCTATTACTTTTGACATTTCGTTTTAATAACATTAATTGAACACATTGTAAAATTGTATTTTATTTGTTTTTCAGCTTTTTACCTTTTGTTAGATTGGCTTGAGAATAAATTGTCACCACCTGATATTCTTATTACTTGAGCCCAGTCGTGGTTATACTTAATGGTCAGGCCATTACAACTATCCATGATGGTCATACACGGTCACGTCTCTCCTTTTTGCTACTGGTATTTGCAAGGTTATTGATTGTCCACATGATACATGTAGTACATGTACGATTTCCACAAACATTTGTATAGCAAAATGTACAGTATATTGATGACATAAATAAAATATTGTTTTCATTGTGATACATTTCAACCAGAATTTCCAATAGTTGTTTGAATCAGAGAAATTAAATATTTCGAACGAAAAATTAATTTCGGCGAGCGAGGCAATCCTCATTCTCCGAAACGAGAAATTAGAAATGAAGAAAATAAATCTCCAGTTTATCCGGATCCTAAATTCAAAATTTTATTATGGAAATTAAATGAATGTTCAGTAACATTTTTTTAAGAACGAGTTGCTGGAGTTTCCGTAGCCAAACTTCCTCCAAAAGGTTTATAGGGTGAATGCCATCTTTATACAAGTATTTAAAATTATAAGAGTATTTCGTCCTCATAGATCTAGAAGACCGGTCGCGACCGCGCCTTACTCTGCTGGACTTTAATATGACTAGAAAAAATGTTGGTCCTGTATCGGCCGCATTTAAAGAAAATATTTCTTCATTTAACTGATCAATTTTTTCAGCTAATACATTATCATCTCCATTTGAGCCAGATTCTGTGTGACCTTGTTTGTCATTCCACAATTTAATTGAAAAGTGTGGACAGTGTAAAAATATAATTTCAGTTGTTGGATTAACCTCCAAAATTTCTTTCTTGACTTCATTCAAATCGGCCAATACGTTTGCCACAGATATTTCATTTATAGAAATATTTCTATCCCGCGGCAAGAAGTTCGTAAAGTCACAGGTCCCTGTCCAAACCATTAAAAGGGGCGAATCACACCCTCGAACAGAATCCTTCGCTCTTCTAAGAAGTGATTTGTTACTTCTTTTTACCCCCTTCTCAAACAATATCTCAATTATATCTTCATCACGATTAACAACATTTTGTAGGTATTTGCCCTTGCTGTCCGTCATCAAAATTGCTTTTCTGCGAGGATTATTCCTGTGAGCCAAATTAAATTCGGTTTCAAAACGGTCAAGTTGTTTTCTTAAATTTGAATACAACATTTTGTCAAATTACAAATGGTAAAAAGGAAGCTACGTGGTATTTTCCCGCCAAAAAAAAATCTATGACACAAGTCAATTAATCAATAAGTGTTACTGCTGTAGATAAAAATAATCATATATGTATAAGGCTGTTTTATTTCCGTCAATGTCATGTCGTGAGGTGATACGGTATAAAATACTTTTTAAACGAATGGTGAGCAGATCGACCCCCACCCTCCTAAAAAAAAAAAAAAAAAATATTTATTGTATTAATTACAAATCATATAATTTGCATTTATTCTACACATAAATGTGTCTAATCTAAATCCGATGATTGTACACGCCTCTTGTACTCTTTGAAAACCGGGAAAGTATATCAATACATTGGATCCCTTGCCTTGTCCACTTTGATTCTTTTTATTACATTTGTCATTTCGGGACCTTTTAAAACGGACCATGTGGTTTGGATTTTACTTATTGTTGAAGGCTAATCGATATTTGCTTACATACTATTTATTTGCACTTTGATGGATAGTTGTCTCGTTGACAAACACACCCAAATGGTTTTTTATTAAATTAGGGAAATAAATATCGACAATTTAGCGTTTTCATTCCAAACAATTCATACATTATTTTTTTGTTTAAATAATGTTATGCATTCTTCCATTTCTAAACCTATGATATTTGTGTATGTATTCAAGCGTTTACTATACATGCTATAATCCTCCTGCGTTTGTCCAATCTTTTGGAGAGCTGTTTCATTTTTCCTTGAAACTTTCCAGGAAATTTTGGATTTTCGTTGTGAAAATACTTTGGAAAAGCTCTATGATCACGACCAGGAGTCTGTGAAAACAAGGACTCATCACCAAGAAAGGTAATCATTTTGCTGACGTTTAAGTCTCGGTCTAGATTTCGCCGCCTATGTCTATAAAGCTCGTTCTCAATTACTTTGGAATCAAAGACAGAGTCCAATGCCTCGCCAAGTGGTCCTTCAATCTGACTACATCTTTGTATTGTATTATTGGTGTACCTACCCTTTGCCGAATCTAGTAAATCCTTAAATAATATGTTTAAAATTTCGTTCATGAAATCCATAGGTAAATTTCGACCAATTCCACCCCCATAGTTGACTGTTCTGTTGTAAATTAAATCGTGCTTCAATTTATCTGGAAGCCAACCATTTATCGAGACTAACAGTCTATGTGCTAATATGACATATTTTGGATGTTTTGTCGAAAAGAAGTGTACGAGGTCTAACTTCAAATGCGATATCATGGCCTCACCGTCCGCCTCACGTACTGCATCTCGTCGGCAGAGCAGATTCAGTCCTGTCCATGTTATATCCCTACTGTAATTGTATTTGAAATCGTCGGACTTGTTAACAGTTGATCTTGACTTAGATTTCTTTCAACTCTTAGACTTTTTTGACGATTTGCATGCAGATCTACATTACCATTTTCCTTCTGGAACGTCTGTCATGTCCAAGCATTTCGTGTGGTACCATTCGTCAGCCGTGCACTTGGAACCAGCACTACACCCAATCATTGGCTCATCATTACCGAGATCTTGATGACAGGTGCAGTAAGGGTAGGAGTCTTTCTCGTTTCTGCATGTGTCGCTGCAGAACCAATTATTAGGGAGATTTTCAGTATCCAGTCCAGCACATGAATAGTGAAAGACTTCACCCTTAGTACAATTCCTACCAGCCCCACACAGTATGACTTCCTCTTCGATGTCTTCTCCACAACAGAATTTCTCGGGCTCTGTCTGGTCATCCGTTTTCAAAAATTTTGTTTCCCGATAGTGCCAAACATTTTGAACAACAGAGCTAACAACAGACTGTAAGTACTCTTGTCTGTCGGCAACAGACGAGTTTTCTATGGATTCAGGGGCTGCTGATGGTCTATTACCCTTGTCTGCCATTTCCATAAGTTTCATAGTTAATAAGCAGACCTAACCTTCTGTTACCAAACACATTAACTCCCATGCGTGGTTAAAATTGTCAAATATGTCTGATTTAAGTTGACGAAAGTTGAAAATGTTTTTCAGATGATTTAGTGTTCCTTTGTCTGCATCACTTGAACCTTTAAGAGGCTGTGCCAGTAAGCATGGAGCTTCAGATAGAAAGTAAAAAAATTAAAAAGCATGAAACCTTGGTTAAAATGAAGATTAAAGACTTATAAGACTATATGAAAAACAATAAAGGCAAATTGAAAGAAATAAATCTTTATTGGCAGTCAAGTAATGGTTACCATAGAAACTAGTCATTTTGAGACACTATTTTTGGTAAATAACAGGATATTTCCAAATAAAATGTAATGTTAAAATTAAGAATATTGGTCACTACAGGTAAATATTTTAACAATATGACCTTAAAATAGTAAAATACAAAAAATTGTACCGGAAAAAATGTTTCTTTATGGTTGATATGGTAACATAAAATTCTAATAAAAAAATCCGTGCATCTATATCATAAAATATGATATTGAGAAAAAAGAATGACTATCATATAATTCAAAGAAAAAATAAAATTTGGTAGACTATTGTATATGTATTGGTGGAAGCGAGCCAAAGTTGTGCTGTTTTGGAGTGAATTTTGTACAAAAACACCAAATATTGTCAACTTATAAAGTATTTTTTGAAAATAAATATTTACAAAGATGATCTAATTTGTACAGCACAATAAATGTCACATAAAAGCATGTTCCACTGAGTAGGAAAACGTGCATAAAATTTCCATGGCAACCGTTTGCTATGCATAACAACCAACTAAGGTTGAAAATATACAATGTTAATTTTAAACAAAATGCGCAAAAATAGGCAATTGAAGCCTAATGAGGCAATAAAATGAATAGCAGTGCAATTATGCTTACAAATATGCAAAAATGTCCTTAGCAACACTATATATTCAGTACATTAATGCCTAGCAACCAACATATATTTGAAAATATTCAAGCTCAATTTATGAATTACAAGCACAATTTAAAAGAAATACAAAACAAAATTAAAAACCAATTGTTCAGAGAACAATTGAAGATCTTTCCACCAGTCAATATCTATTTTGTAATCAAAATATAAAAAAAAAGTCTTAAATGTCATTTCCTATGGCTTAATGATGTATAAATATGAATTTTAGGCAAATGTCAAAGTCTAGAACGTGCAAATAACCTATGATCTTGACCTCAATTTCAAGGTCATAAACCAAGGGCCGCAAATATTATGTATGGTTACTGAGTAATATCACTTTACGCATAATTCTAAATATAAGATGGGCGAAAACTCCTATTTATTGTTGACGCACCCTTTCAACCAAAACTTATAAGTAACGGCATGTTGCAACTAACAATTTAGTGAAAATAAGATGTTGATATGTTATAAGGTTTTGAAAATTAGTAAAAATAATCCAAAATAAAAATTTAGAATATGACCATGACCTTTGACCTTGACTTTATTTTATTTTTTGTTGGACCGAGGATCTCAAATCAAAAGACCCTAGGTCTCTACCACTTATGGTTTACCAGTTAGAAATGCATTTCACTTATATCAAAAACATACATGTAAGGGGGAATAACTCTCATATGGAGTCTCCGGATAGCTTCGGTTAAAACTTAACTCCTAATCCTGAAGATGTAACGAGCAATTTGGTAAAATAAATTTGTCGTAATCTTTTACGGTTGCGAAGGAGTAGTGGCCACAAGAAAAACAGTGTTTGGGGAGATAACTCTTACAACGGAAAGTATTAAGTTAAACGGTTGTCAGTTTAAAAGCGTATAAACTATACGATTTCATATTCCAAATATCTAAGCGACATCTTTTGAAACAACAAAATTACGCAAGAAAAAAATTAGGCGGAAGAAAAACTAGAGGCTCTCAAGACCCTGTATCGCTCACCTGATTCTACTTGGGTTTTTGAAATCATATAAAAAAATATAAAATTTGGCTAAAAGTGACAACACAACCTCATTTATAAGGAAAGGAACATGTTTAATTTCATTCAAAAGTCCCCCACTGGCGGCCATCTTGGATGACGGATCGGCTACAAAGTAACAACACTTGGTCAGCACCTCATAAGGAACATTCATGCCATGTTTGGTTTTATTCCATTCAGTGGTTCTCTAAAAGAAGTCATTTGTATGCATTTCCCATAGGGTCCTATGTTAAACTAAGTCCCCTGCTGGCGGCCATCTTGGATGATGGATCGGCTACAAAGTAACAACACTTGGTCAGCACCTCATAAGGAACATTCATGCCATGTTTGGTTCCATTCCATTCAGTGGTTCTCTAGAAGAAGTTCAAAATGTAAATTGTTAACGACGACGACGACGACGACGACGGACGACGGACGCCAAGTGGTGAGAAAAGCTCACTTGGCCCTTCGGGCCAGGTGAGCTAAAAATAATAATAATAATAATAATAATCACAACAAAATCAATAGGTCTTTCCACGGAAAGGTGGAAAGACCTAATAATAATAATCAGAACAAAATCAATAGGTCTTTCCACGGAAAGGTGGAAAGACCTAATTAGCAAACAATCAAGTATGTGTAAATGGTATTTTAAAATCTCTATAGCAATGAATGTGGTGTATATTATATGCAAAGCCTTTATGTGAAATAGTCTTTTAACAGCCTGAATCACTGAACCCCTCCAAAAAGCATAGTCGACCTTGGCTTTGCAACAATCTGCTCTATCCTGCTCTTAGCTGTGTGCTATTTATATGTTAATATCATGTGTTCAGTTCAAGGTATCCGACCCATAATAAAGATTTACGGAAAATTTTCCGGAGTTTACCGAGGTGTCAATTTTTTCAACACCTCGGTATTTTCCGCCTAGTAAGCGAAAGTATAGTAACTGTTATTATTTTTAGAATGACGATTAAAATATCAGAAAGGCTTAATTGAAGTATATTTTCATTAACTATAGAGTAAACGCTCATTTTTTCGAAAAATTGTCCAATTTTGACAATCCGGAAACAGAAGTTATGGTAAACAAATATGTCGTGGCCTCGGTTAGATGCTTGGTTTCTCATGTCATATGACTTATTACCACTTATACAGAATAAACCAACAACGTACTTTTTAATAATCCGAAAAAAAGATCGGAGGTAGAACGTATAATTTCCGGAATACGATATTAAACTTATCAAAAACGGCTGGCTGGACGTGTATCAGTCTGCTATATTTTGGGGAGCATTATTTTATTTTGAAATACATTATTTTAGTTATTTTAGAGAAAATATTGTTGTGCATAAATTACCACAGTAGTAAATATTGTATATTGAAACCACGAACCAATTCATTACCGTTTATAACAGGCTTTTCTTGTGTGTGTGTGTAGGGAAGGGGAGGGAGTGTTATCTTTTCATAATACAAATTTATTATCACAATTAAGCTCGTCGATATATAACCTATTGTGAAAGAGCCACTCTCACACACAGCAAAGTATTTCTGGTCTAAAAATCTTGCCATAGTGACCTTATGAGTAAAAAAAGGGGGGGCTTTTATTTTTCTCTCTTTTCGGTCCTGCCCTTTTTTTTTTAGTATTTTCTGATTTATATTTTGCATAAAATGTCTCATCCTGCCTTGGTGTCAAAAACTCCTGTCCTGCCTTTATTTTATATTTTTTACATATGTGCCCCCCCCCCCTCCTCCCCCAAAACTTTTTTTTTAAAATCAAATCAAATCCTGCCTGAGGTAAGGTTCAATCTGTATTCAAAATTAAAAAAAAATGTCAGCGACCCCCCCCCCCCCCCACTCCCCCCCCTTTCCCCCTTTTTTAAAGTTAAATGGTAGTTCACTTGGATTTCACTCCCAGTTTTAAGTGGAGTTCGTGTTGTTTCTTATTTATTATTTATAACTGTTGATGTAAATGTCCTTTTTTTTCAGTCTTTGTTTACCTTTTGGTTTTAATTGTTGTTGTCTTAGACCCAGTGTCAAACATCAAATTATAAATTAGGCCTCCTCCTGGGTTTCATCAGTAAAGAACAATTTGACATTTAAAATCTGCATTCAGAATAAATTTTTTATCTGATGTATGACCCTAGCTATGATTTCAGTTTCCTTGGTTACTAGTATATACAGAAATATCATGGCATATGTATATATGAAGATCAATATAACTTTATCAGATTTAACATCAGATTCCTTGATTATATACAGGAACCTGATGTCATATATATATAAATGTTATTCTTTAGATATAACTCTATAACATCGGATTCCATGCTTATGTACAGGAATCTGATGTCATATGTATAAATGTTATTGTTTATAACTCTATAACGTCAGATTCCTTGATTATGTACACGAATCAGATGTCATATGTATATATGTAGATGTATATAAATCTATGACATCAGATCCCTTGCTTATATACAGGGATCTGATGTCATATGTATAAATGTAATTGTATATGACTCTATGACATGAGATGACTTGCTTATATATAGGAATCTGATGTCATATGTATATATGTAGATGTATATAACTGTATAACATCAGATTCCAAGCTTATATACAGGAATCTGATGTCATATGTATATATGTAGATGTATATAACTGTATAACATCAGATTCCATGCTTATATGACAGGAATCTGATGTCATATGTATATATGTAGATGTATATAACTCTATGACATCAGATCCCTTGCTTTATACAGGGATCTGATGTCATATGTATAAATGTAATTGTATATGACTCTAATACATCAGATCCTTTGCTTATATACAAGAATCTGATGTCATATGTATATATGTTGGTGTATATAACTCTATGACATCAAATGGGTACATCGTAGTTACCAATTCTGGCTTTTATACAGGGATCTGATGTCTTATGTATAAATGTAATTGTATATGACTCTATGACATGAGATTCCTTGCTTATATACAGGGATCTGATGTCATATGTATATATGTTGGTGTATATGACTCTATGACATCAGATCCCTGGCTTATATACAGGAATCTGATGTCATATGTATAAATGTAATTGTATATGACTCTAATACACCAGATACTTTGCTTATATACAGGGATCTCATGTCATATGTATAAATGTAATTGTATATGACTCTATGACATCAGATTCCTTGCTTATATACAGGGATCTGATGTCATATGTATAAATGTAATTGTATATGACTCTATGACATCAGATTCCTTTCTTATATACAGGGATCTGATGTCATATGTATAAATGTAATTGTATATGACTCTAATACACCAGATCCTTTGCTTATATACAGGATTCTGATGTCATATGTATATATGTTGGTGTATATAACTCTATGACATCAGATCCCTTGCTTATATACAGAGATCTGATGTCATATGTATAAATGTAATTGTATATGACTCTATAACATGAGATTCCTTGCTTATATACAGGGATCTGATGTCATATATATAAATGTAATTGTATATGACTCTATGACATGAGATTTCTTGCTTATATACAGGGATCTGATGTCATATGTATAAATGTAATTGTATATGACTCTAATACATCAGATCCTTTGCTTATATACAAGAATCTGATGTCATATGTATAAATGTAGGTGTATATAACTCTATAACATCAGATCCCTTGCTTATATACAGGAATCTGATGTCATATGTATATATGTAGATGTATATAATTCTATGACATCAGATCCCTTGCTTATATACAGGGATCTGATGTCATATGTATAAATGTAATTGTATATGACTCTTTGACTTCAGATCCTTTGCCTATATACAGGAATCTGATGTCATATGTATATATGTTATTGTTTATAACTCTATAACGTCAGATTCCTTGATTATGTACACGAATCAGATGTCATATGTATATATGTAGATGTATATAAATCTATGACATCAGATCCCTTGCTTATATACAGGGATCTGATGTCATATGTATAAATGTAATTGTATATGACTCTATGACATGAGATGACTTGCTTATATATAGGAATCTGATGTCATATGTATATATGTAGATGTATATAACTGTATAACATCAGATTCCAAGCTTATATACAGGAATCTGATGTCATATGTATATATGTAGATGTATATAACTGTATAACATCAGATTCCATGCTTATATGACAGGAATCTGATGTCATATGTATATATGTAGATGTATATAACTCTATGACATCAGATCCCTTGCTTTATACAGGGATCTGATGTCATATGTATAAATGTAATTGTATATGACTCTAATACATCAGATCCTTTGCTTATATACAAGAATCTGATGTCATATGTATATATGTTGGTGTATATAACTCTATGACATCAAATGGGTACATCGTAGTTACCAATTCTGGCTTTTATACAGGGATCTGATGTCTTATGTATAAATGTAATTGTATATGACTCTATGACATGAGATTCCTTGCTTATATACAGGGATCTGATGTCATATGTATATATGTTGGTGTATATGACTCTATGACATCAGATCCCTGGCTTATATACAGGAATCTGATGTCATATGTATAAATGTAATTGTATATGACTCTAATACACCAGATACTTTGCTTATATACAGGGATCTCATGTCATATGTATAAATGTAATTGTATATGACTCTATGACATCAGATTCCTTGCTTATATACAGGGATCTGATGTCATATGTATAAATGTAATTGTATATGACTCTATGACATCAGATTCCTTTCTTATATACAGGGATCTGATGTCATATGTATAAATGTAATTGTATATGACTCTAATACACCAGATCCTTTGCTTATATACAGGATTCTGATGTCATATGTATATATGTTGGTGTATATAACTCTATGACATCAGATCCCTTGCTTATATACAGAGATCTGATGTCATATGTATAAATGTAATTGTATATGACTCTATAACATGAGATTCCTTGCTTATATACAGGGATCTGATGTCATATATATAAATGTAATTGTATATGACTCTATGACATGAGATTTCTTGCTTATATACAGGGATCTGATGTCATATGTATAAATGTAATTGTATATGACTCTAATACATCAGATCCTTTGCTTATATACAAGAATCTGATGTCATATGTATAAATGTAGGTGTATATAACTCTATAACATCAGATCCCTTGCTTATATACAGGAATCTGATGTCATATGTATATATGTAGATGTATATAATTCTATGACATCAGATCCCTTGCTTATATACAGGGATCTGATGTCATATGTATAAATGTAATTGTATATGACTCTTTGACTTCAGATCCTTTGCCTATATACAGGAATCTGATGTCATATGTATATATGTAGATGTATATAACTGTATAACATTTGGTCCCTTGCTTATATGACAGGAATCTGAGGTCATATGTATATATGTAGATGTATATAAAAAAATGGAAAACAACACGTTTTATAATTTATTGCGTCCGAAGCGCTTTTCTGGATTTACCTTCATCAGGAACGCTCAAAGCCAAACATTTGAAATCCGAAGATGTATAAGTGATGTATAACATCAGATCCCTTGCTTATATATAGGAATCTGATGTCATATGTATATAACTCTATGACATCAGATCCCTGGCTTATATACAGGAATCTGATGTCATATGTATAAATGTAATTGTATATGACTCTAATACACCAGATACTTTGCTTATATACAGGGATCTGATGTCATATGTATAAATGTAATTGTATATGACTCTATGACATCAGATTTCTTGCTTATATACAGGAATCTGATGTCATATGTATAAATGTAATTGTATATGACTCTAATACACCAGATCCTTTGCTTATATACAGGATTCTGATGTCATGTGTATATATGTTGGTGTATATAACTCTATGACATCAGATCCCTTGCTTATATACAGGGATCTGATGTCATATGTATAAATGTAATTGTATATGACTCTATAACATGAGATTCCTTGCTTATATACAGGAATCTGATGTCATATGTATAAATGTAATTGTATATGACTCTATGACATGAGATTTCTTGCTTATATACAAGGATCTGATGTCATATGTATAAATGTAATTGTATATGACTCTAATACACCAGATACTTTGCTTGTATACAGGGATCTGATGTCATATGTATAAATGTAGGTGTATATAACTCTATGACATCAGATCCCTTGCTTATATACAGGAATCTGATGTCATATGTATATATGTAGATGTATATAATTCTATGACATCAGATCCTTTGCTTATATACAGGGATCTGATGTCATATGTATAAATGTAATTGTATATGACTCTAATACACCAGATACTTTGCTTATATACAGGGATCTGATGTCATATGTATATATGTAGATGAATATAACTGTATAACATCAGATTCCATGCTTATATGACAGGAATCTGATGTCATATGTATATATGTAGGTTTATATATCTCTATGACATGAGATTACTTGCTTATATATAGGTATCTGATGTCATTTGTATATATGTAGATGTATATAACTGTATAACATCAGATTCAAAGCTTATATACAGGAATCTGATGTCATATGTATATATGTAGATGTATATAACTGTATAACATCAGATCCCTTTCTTATATACAGGAATCTGATGTCATATGTATATATGTAGATGAATATAACTGTATAACATCAGATTCCATGCTTATATGACAGGAATCTGATGTCATATGAATATATGTAGATGTATATAACTCTATGACATCAGATCCCTTGCTTTATACAGGGATCTGATGTCATATGTTTAAATGTAATTGTATATGACTCTAATACACCAGATCCTTTGCTTATATACAAGAATCTAATGTCATATGTATATATGTTGGTGTATATAACTCTATGACATCAGATCCCTTGCTTTATACAGGGATCTGATGTCATCTGTTTAAATGTAATTGTATATGACTATAATACATCAGATCCTTTGCTTATATACAGGGATCTGATGTCATATGTATATATGTAGATGTATATAACTCTATGACATCAGATTTCTTGCTTATATACAGGGATCTGATGTCATATGTATAAATGTAATTGTATATGACTCTATGACATGAGATTCCTTGCTTATATACAGTGATCTGATGTCATATGTATATATGTTGGTGTATATAACTCTATGACATCAGATCCCTTGCTTATATACAGGGATCTGATGTCATATGTATAAATGTAATTGTATATGACTCTATGACATCAGATCCCTGGCTTATATACCGGAATCTGATGTCATATGTATAAATGTAATTGTATAAGACTCTAATACACCAGATACTTTGCTTATATACAGGGATCTGATGTCATATGTATATATGTAGGTGTATATAACTCTATGACATCATATCCCTTGCTTATATACATGAATCTGATGTCATATGTATATATGTAGATGTATATAACTCTATGACATCAGATCCCTTGCTTATATACAGGGATCTAATGTCATATCATTTTTATGTTTAAATGTAATTGTATATGACTCTAATACACCAGATACTTTGCTTATATACAGGGATCTGATGTCATATGTATAAATGTAATTGTATATGACTCTATGACATTAGATCCCTTGCTTATATATAGGAATCTGATGTCATATGTATAAATGTAATTGTATATGACTCTATGACATTAGATCCCTTGCTTATATATAGGAATCGGATGTCATATGTATAAATGTAATTGTATATGACTCTATGACATTAGATCCCTTGCTTATATATAGGAATCTGATGTCATATGTATATAGGTAGATGTATAACATGAACTTTGCTGTTCAAAACAAAGAAACTGGGGATGAAAAGACAAATCAAGAAACAAATCAAAATTGATATTGAATTCCTGGAAGCATTGTTCAAATGCTATTTGTGGTCCTTTTGACCACTTTAATAACAGCTTAAAAGTTAAGGAATTTTCTAAATCTGTTTCGTAGTTGGAGATTAAAATCAATATATACCTTTAATATTTAGTGTTTTGTGTACTCTGTGTCAATCTGTTGAGTCCAGCCTTTTTCAACAGATCTTTAGTTTTTCTTCTGTTGTCCTGTTATCCCAATGCCCCCAAAATAGGGAGGATAACAAACTCACAAACATAACTAAATTCACCATATGCGCTATAGTACTGTAATTTGCATGTATTTGTTGGTTGTACCAAAAATTTCTTTGTTTGTAAAATAAAAATTTCATTTGAATTGTTTTAAATAGTTTTACATTTTGAGGCGTTTTATATACAGTATGTGTTTGCTCATTATTGAAGGCTAGATTGTGATCTTAATTTGTCAACATCTACATTTGTTTGTATCAGGTATATAGTGTTGTCTTTGCCAATCATACAACAATTTCTTATTTCAAAATAGTTTTAATTTTCGATAACGTTTGGTCAATGAAAACTTGATGCACAGAAACAACTCAGGGTATAGAATGAGGACAAGAGACAAACTCACAAATGAAACCTTAATAAAAGTACATTTGAACTTTTTCACAGCATATTGAAGATTTAACCAATATCAAAACAAAATATATATCTGTATATTTTTTATTTCATAACAATGATGGAATATTTAATGTATGCTTCATCAATATTTTACACTTATCGATAATACTTGTTTTACAATGTATTATGGTTCCCATATTTATAATATTTCTTGAAACTTGCTATCTGTTAAATACAGCATCTGTCTAACTATGAATAACCATTCAATAAGATACAACATGATGTATAATGAATCAATACAATTGGACACTATGATATCATTTTTATAATATATAAATCATCATTTTACTCAGACATTACATGAAGTGTTGTATAAAAACTACATTTTACCCCTGTTCTATTTTTAGCCGTGGTGGCCATCTTGGTTGGATGGCCAGGTCATCGGACACATTTTTCAAACAAGGTACCTCAAAGATGATTGTGGCCAGGTTTGAATTAATTTGGCCCAGTAGTTTCAGAGGAGAAGATTTTTGTAAAAGATAACTAAGATTTACGAAAAATGGTTAAAAATTGACTATAAAGGGCAATAACTCCTAAAGGGGTCAACTGACCATTTCGGTCATGTTGACTTATTTGTAAATCTGACTTTGATGAACATTATTGCTGTTTACAGTTTATCTCTATCTATAATAATATTCAAGATAATAACCAAAAACAGCAAAATTTCCTCAAAATTACCAATTCAGGGGCAGTAACCCAACAACAGGTTGACCGATTCATCTGAAAATTTCAGGGCAGATAGATCTTGACCTGACAAACATTTTTACTCCATGTCAGATTTCCTCTAAATGTTTTGGTTTTTGAGTTATAAGCCAAAAACTGCATTTTACCCCTATGTTCTATTTTTAGCCGTGGCGGCCATCTTGGTTGGTTGACCAGGTCACGTCACACATTTTTTAAACTAGATACCCCAAAGATGATTGTGGCCAACTTTGGATTAATTTGGCCCATTAGTTTCAGAGGAGAAGATTTTTGTAAAAGATTACTTATATTTATGAAAAATGGTTAAAAATTGACTATAAAGGGCAATAACTCCTTAAGGGGTCAACTGACCATTTCGGTCATGTTGACTTATTTGTAAATCTAACTTTGCTGAACATTATTCCTGTTTACAGTTTATCTCTATCTATAATAATATTCAAGATAATAACCAAAAACGGCAAAAATTTCCTCAAAATTACCAATTCAGGGGCAGCAACCCAACAACAGATTGACCGATTCATCTGAAAATTTCAGGGCAGATAGATCTTGACCTGATAAACATTTTTACCTCACATCAGATTTCCTCTAAATGCTTTGGTTTTTGAGTTATAAGCCAAAAACTGCATTTTACCCCTATGTTCTATTTTTAGCCGTGGCGGCCATCTTGGTTGGTTGACCGGGTCACGCCACACATTTTTTAAACTAGATACCCCAAAGATAATTGGGCCAAGTTTGGATTAATTTGGCCCAGTAGTTTCAGAGGAGAAGATTTTTGTAAAAGATTACTTATATTTATGAAAAATGGTTAAAAATTGACTATAAAGGCTCCTAAAGGGGTCAACTGACCATTTCGGTCATGTTGACTTATTTGTAAATCTAACTTTGCCGAACATTATTGCTGTTTACAGTTTATCTCTATCTATAATAATAAGATAATAACCAAAAACAGCAAAATTTCCTCAAAATGACCAATTCAGGGGCAGCAACCCAACAACGGGTTGACCGATTCATCTGAAAATTTCAGGGCAGATAGATCTTGACCTGATAAACATATTTACCCTGTCAGATTTCCTCTAAATGCTTTGGTTTTTGAGTTATAAGCCAAAAACTGCATTTTACCCCTATGTTCTATTTTTAGCCGTGGCGGCCATCTTGGTTGGTTGACCGGGTCACGCCACACATTTTTTAAACTAGATACCCCAATGATGATTGTGGCCAAGTTTAGTTCAATTTGGCCCAGTAGTTTCAGAGGAGAAGATTTTTGTAAAAGTTAACGTCGACGCACGACGGACGACGGACCACAGACGACGGACGACGACGACGACGACGGACGCCGGACGCAAAGTGATGGGAAAAGCTCACTTGGCCCTTCGGGCCAGGTGAGCTAAAAAGTGTCCTCCCCTCCACTCTACTAATCAATCAATTATTTTTTTTAATGCTATAGTATTATATTGATTAAGATAGCCATTTGATATTTAAATAGATATACAATATTGGGGCAATGAAAGAAAAATATAAACTTTTTTGTATGAGGCTGAGAAACTGGGGAAGAACAACATTCTAAAAAGCCCTTCAACATTTTTGCGCTGAATACAAATAAGTTTATACTTTTATGACATTGACCTAATATTGTTTTTATACTGCAACTGAACTAATAAATACACTGATAGCTTTTTAAATTGTAACACAAATGTCCAACTTATTTCCATCCCTGATTGGATGCCTGATTGTTGAGAAAGTGTTCCACATGAAATTGACATTATACAAAATAAAGCTATGTTACTATATTTAGGAAATAAACTGGATTACTTGCAATATAAATCAGTTTATTGTTTTCTTTTCATACCATATAAACTAGAGGCTTCAAGCTCAGCCTGTTTTGCTCACCTTATGTTTTTGTTTGCAATTGATACATGAAAAAATGCAACCAGAAGATCCAAGGACACAGTTATCCTCCTTTGGTGTCCTTAGTGATACAGTGTATTACATGCAATATTTTTTTGATACACTTTCCCAATTAATTTCTAAATATTTAATGCATGAAATACTAAGTATTGGGGATAAAATAACATGTTAAAAAAAATTGGGCACCGAATCTTTATGTAAATTAGTGATTTGGTCCCGTTAAAAAAGGTACAGTTTTAGTACGTTTGAAGCTGTCAAACTAAATTTTAGACCCCCTTATCACAAAATTGTCCATATTTTGAGTTAGACCTAGTAGAAGCTTCTATAATTTTGATATTATTTGTCCCACTTGTAGTACACTAGGCTTTAGAAATCTTTTTGAGAAAGAGTAGGTGTGATTTTTTTAATTTTAATTTATTTTCTTAAAGAAATGCACTACAAAATAACTGTGTTCTCGAGACAGGATGGTTATACTTAATCTTTAGTTTCAGAGATATGAGCCACACAATGCATTTTACCCCTATGTTTTATCTTCATCCATGTCAGCCATGGTTGTTGGTAGATGGGGTCATCAGACACATTTTTAAAACTAAACAGCATAATGATGATTCAGGCCAAGTTTGGTTAAATTTGTACAAGTGGTTTCAGGGTAGAAGATATTTGTTAAAGTTAAAAATGATGTACAACAACGACGATAACTGACAGCGATGTCGGACACCAAGTGATGAGAAAATCTCACCTGGCCTTAAAGGCCAAGTGAGCATAAAATATACCATGTTTTCATTGCTACTTTTCCTTCTTGGCTTTCCATATTGGCAGGTATACATAATAGTTCTGTTTACAGAGAAGGGCGTACTGCCTTGATTTATTTGGACATCTCCATATTTCCATAGAATCCTTCTCTCTGTTTTGTTTTTTTTTCTTTGAGTCATCTGACCTAGTATACAATGATAAAATGCACATATTGAATGTAGAAATCCTTTCAATACAAAAGAAAGGAGGTAATAATATGAAATGAAAACTGCTGTTGAAACTTAAGCTTATATGAACTAAAGCATGTATGGTATTGAAAGGTTATATGCATTCATAAATAAGACTTTTTCTGTTTTAGACAATCAGTTGAAATATTGATCAGTGTCAGAGTCTACAGAATATAAAGAATCTTAATTATTGGTCAAAAGAAATGGCAAAGATTTAGTATAATCCTTCGCTGAAATTTTGCCTTCTTTTACTATTTCTTACCTTTTGAACATTTAACTCAAAGCTTTTGTAAATACCTTAAATGGTTAAATTTGCTGAATGTTTGTTTTTTCATTCAATATAATCTAGGGTATAAGGTGAGAGTTGAGATCTGACAGGATCCTCTAGCCTATGTTAGTTGTTAGCTTTATTTTTCAAATTTTGGTTCATTTGTAGTTTTGGTGTTTAATGTGGGTTCCAGTCTGCTGAACTTAGCTAGTATACATGATTGTTTTGGTAGAGGAATTTGTTGCTGCATTGATAAGGACCATTGTTGTCCTTGAACTGTTTCGTACTCTTTAATCCGTTTGCAATAATTCTTTTTGACATATTCCGGGTTTAATTTTTTTCTCTATATTAATATACTTTATTTCATTCAATATTACCATGTCACAAAGGTACTTAGAGATGCTCTTCTATGAGCCTCTAGTACTGTCTGGAGGTCTTCCTCACTCTCAACCCATCCTTTCATCCAAGTCTTCTGGTCATCTACCTCAGGATCTTGGAGGCATCTTGGAACCCAGGCTGTATTGTCATTCATTATACCTAATCAATAAGAGCCAACATAATAACGTATATAAGTGTTGTACATTTATCTTAAAATCTGAAATATTGTTGTACTAGCACAGGATTTTTAAAGGCACAGCTTGCTATAGTTAGGTATAGTCAGTATAAAAGATGGGAAAAGAATAGTTAGCTAACAATTTATATCAAAAACCAAGAATCTTCAATTTTCTTATTTTGTTTCAATTTTAAAAAGAGGCCTGACAGATAATAAATCCATTGTTTGCACCAAAATTTTTTTTACAAGCCAATTTCACAAATGCGTCATTTAGGAATAGACAGTATCATACATGTGTATGTAAATTTCCATTGTAATTCTACCACAAAATAAGTTTCACAAAATTTATGATTTATAAGATTTACGATTTTTAATAAGAAGAAACTTAAAATTTGACAAAGATATGTAATAAGCACACCTACATATTGTGAACCCCAAATATGCAAAATCTCATTAGCAAATCCTACCTGTATAGTTGAGCCATAATAAAAAAATTAATGTTGATTTCCCTTAACTTGTGAAAGTTATCAAGGCCCGGCACACAGGTACAACTTCTTATTTTATTTTATATTTTTGCAAGAAATCATTTTCATTTTACAGACATTGTTGATGTTTGACATTCCATATCATGATTAATCTATATGAAACTGACAGAATAATTAAGAATTGAGCAATGTTTAAACACATTTAAGAGATTATCAGACAATTTTAAAAATCAATCATTGATAATCATGATAATTGTCAATATAGAAACCAAAGCAACTCTTTATTTTATCTGCCATGTACATGTGTTAGTACAAGTGTTAGTACAAATATATATGTAAATACATGAGGTTTTATGTTAAAAGTATTTTCTGAGAGAATATTGCAATAGAAGCTTGTAAAACTGAATAAAAAAATCTAAAAAAATCATGTCAATACCAAATGTAAAATTGTTTTGAGCTATGAAGTCCTTAGCATATATAATTGAGAGAACCAATGATATAGCCTTCCCTTAAAACAAGAGACTGACATCAATCAAAATACAAAATTATACTTTTTTAATATACTATATAAACCAAATAAAAGACCCTCGTATGTTGATCAATATAAATCCAAATCTGATAGAACAACATTATGTAAATTAAGGTTTAGTGCTCATACTTTATCTATTGAAAGCGGGCGATATCTAAAAATACCAAAGCAGAGTAGAGTATGTCTTTTCTGCAACAGTCGAGAAATTTGAGATGAACTACACTTCCTTTTAAAATGTTCATCCTATAACTAACAACGTGAGAGATAATAAATTAACCTCATTAAAAAAAAAGTCTATTGAACAACATATTACCTTCTTTATCATATAACTTGTTGAAATGAATGCTAGTTGGTGACAAACTCATTATTAAAAGGTACTTGATTTCTGTAATGATTTATATGCTTCTCTTTTATATAATTTCCCCATAATTATCCACTGTCACTTCTTCGTTGTACAAATGTATATATGTTATTGTAGTGGTATCCAGTACTTCCGTCCCCAAACCCGTTCAGCCTCAGGTCAATCCTGGCCCAAGTCAATCCGGCACACGTCGATCCGGCTCAAGTAGATCCGGCCCCATAATAAATTATAAGGAATAAACTATGAAGACTTTTAATTAGTATAAATCGAATTTGTAAAAAGTATCAATAATGGATGACAACAGGTAAGTGTGAATATATTTGGAGTACCAGAAAGATGAAATATTTTAAGTCGAGACGAAAATGGTTGTGATTGTATTTTTTTCCAGGTAACATCAGAGGCATTTCTATAACACTTTTCTAAGAACTTCAAACAAAAACAAAATTTGTATGTATCAGCTTGGGGATCGGCTTGTACCGTTGTGTATGTAACTATTTGTTATTACACAGGATGAAAGACTTGTTAAGATCACATCAATTGAAAGAAATTGATAATTTAATACTGCTGATTAATGTTGATGTCTGTTGATTAATTGTCCTAAATTTTGTTATATTTTTTTTAATATAATTATACCCAATAATCTAGAAAACTTGTGGTGAAACATTTTTTTCTAACATACACCTTTTACATTATAATAAATTCATTAACTTTACGAGTTACAATTAATATATATCTTTATTTTTATTCCTTATAAATATATTTTTTATTGGGCCGGAGTCGTTGGGCCATATCGACGTGGGGACTGATCGACTTGAAAGCATTGTAGTTTGTCTTTAATTTGTTGTCATAACCATTTATTGTCAATGCCTAAGTCATTGTAAGTACTAAAAAAGTTATCTTTAATATCTTATCTTATAATGATTTTCAAAAATATCTACTTTCTTTTACATTCTTCGCTCAAGTTTTTCAATTACACATGACTAAACACTCTGCCCTTTTCATATGATAATAATTTTCCCGTTTTAGTGTAAACTAGTACGGTACAGTAGTCTCAGATGATAGATCTAAATTTAATTTGTAACGGTTTGTTTTTTCTGTTATGAATATCAAAAGTAAGGTGTATTATTATCATCTTTTTGTGTAGGTTTGGGGTAAGTGTTAATTACCTGTATTAACTTGTATATATAAATATGTCTCTGTCTCCTAATTTTCACATGCTGTCTGAACTTCGTCTGTCTATTAACAATTGTATACCTCCTTATTGAAGAGTTTAGTAAATATCGCCCGTTTTTGTCCGTTACTGTCTTTTCGGTAATCTACTGAATTTTATCTCTGACGTATGACATGAGATCCCAAGTATCTAACGGAGGCCATATGGACGACTCGGTCGGCTGCCAAGACAGACGAAGGCGTTTTACCAAAAAAAGTACGCCGATTTAAGTCTCTTCGTCTTATCGTGATGCAGAAATAATGTGTGCAGTTTGGATGCAACTGGTTGTCAAATATGTTGTACCGGCATAGGAAGATTAGTTGATAGAAGGAATGTAAACACATCACGCTAGATATGGCACAAAATGTGCACCCGAATATAGGTATCTTGTTTTGTTACCCCAATTGAAGCAATGGTTACATTGGTTACATTGGTTACACACATGGACCTTAAGTAAATGATATGCAATAGTGACTTTATCTTTTGCAAACTGTACATGCATGGCTGTCCATGGGAAATCCAGTAAAAATTTGTAACAAGCCTGGGAAAGTCGGGTTACAATGGTTACATGCATGGGAAATCAGATTACAATGGTTACATACATGAAGAATAGGGTAACAATGTAACATGCATGGAGAAATCGGTTACAATGGTTACATGCATTGGGAAGTCATGTAACAATGGTTAAATACATTGGAAAGATAGGTTACAATGGTTACATGCAAGGAAAATCAGGTTACAATGGTTACATACATGGGAAAGTTGGGTTACAATGGTTACATACATGGGAAAGTCAGGTTACAATGGTTACATGCATGGAGAATCAGGTTACAATGGTTACACGCATGGAGAATCAGGTTACAATGGTTACATGCATGGGAAAGTCAGGTTACAATGGTTACATGCATGGAGAATCAGGTTACAATGGTTACATGCATGGGAAATCAGGTTACAATGGTTACATGCATGGAGAATCAGGTTACAATGGTTACATGCATGGAGAATCAGGTTACAATGGTTAAACGCATGGATAATCAGGTTACAATGGTTACACGCATGGAGAATCAGGTTACAATGGTTATTTACATGGGAAAGTCAGGTTACAATGGTAACATGCATGGAGAATCAGGTTACAATGGTAACATACATGGGAAAGTCAGGTTACAATGGTTACATGCATGGAGAATCAGGTTACAATGGTTACATACATGGGAAAGTCAGGTTACAATGGTTACATACATGGGAAAGTCAGGTTACAATGGTTACATACATGGGAAAGTCGGGTTACAATGGTTACATGCATGGAGAATCAGGTTACAATGGTTACACGCATGGAGAATCAGGTTACAATGGTTACAATGGTTACATACATGGGAAAGGCAGGTTACAATGGTTACATGCATGGAGAATCAGGTTACAATGGTTACATACATGGGCAAGTCAGGTTACAATGGTTACATGCATGGAGAATCAGGTTACAATGGTTACATACATGGGAAAGTCAGGTTACAATGGTTACATACATGAAAAAATCAGGTTACAATGGTTACACGCATGGAGAATCAGGTTACAATGGTTACATGCATGGAGAATCAGGTTACAATGGTTACATGCATGGGAAAGTCAGGTTACAATGGTTACATGTATGGAGAATCAGGTTACAATGGTTACATACATGGGAAAGTCGGGTTACAATGGTTACATACATGGGAAAGTCAGGTTACAATGGTTACATGCATGGAGACTCAGGTTACAATGGTTACATACATGGGAAAGTCAGGTTACAATGGTTACATACATGGGAAAGTCAGGTTACAATGGTTACATGCATGGAGAATCAGGTTACAATGGTTACATGCATGGGAAATCAGGTTACAATGGTTACATGCATGGAGAATCAGGTTACAATGGTTACATGCATGGAGAATCAGGTTACAATGGTTACACGCATGGGAAAGTCAGGTTACAATGGTTACATACATGGGAAAGTCAGGTTACAATGGTTACATGCATGGCGAATCAGGTTACAATGGTTACATACATGGGAAAGTCAGGTTACAATGGTTACATACATGAAAAAATCAGGTTACAATGGTTACACGCATGGAGAATCAGGTTACAATGGTTACATGCATGGAGAATCAGGTTACAATGGTTACATGCATGGGAAAGTCAGGTTACAATGGTTACATGCATGGAGAATCAGGTTACAATGGTTACATACATGGGAAAGTCGGGTTACAATGGTTACATACATGGGAAAGTCAGGTTACAATGGTTACATGCATGGAGACTCAGGTTACAATGGTTACATACATGGGAAAGTCAGGTTACAATAGTTACATACATGGGAAAGTCAGGTTACAATGGTTACATGCATGGAGAATCAGGTTACAATGGTTACATGCATGGGAAATCAGGTTACAATGGTTACATGCATGGAGAATCAGGTTACAATGGTTACATGCATGGAGAATCAGGTTACAATGGTTACATGCATGGAGAATCAGGTTACAATGGTTACACGCATGGGAAAGTCAGGTTACAATGGTTACATGCATGGAGAATCAGGTTACAATGGTTACATGCATGGGAAAGTCAGGTTACAATGGTTACATGCATGGGAAAGTCAGGTTACAATGGTTACACGCATGGAGAATCAGGTTACAATGGTTACATGCATGGGAAAGTCAGGTTACAATGGTTACATGCATGGAGAATCAGGTTACAATGGTTACATACATGGAGAATCAGGTTACAATGGTTACACGCATGGGAAAGTCAGGTTACAATGGTTACATGCATGGAGAATCAGGTTACAATGGTTACATACATGGGAAAGTCAGGTTACAATGGTTACATACATGAAAAAATCAGGTTACAATGGTTACATACATGGAGAATCAGGTTACAATGGTTTCATGCATGGAGAATCAGGTTACAATGGTTACATGCATGGGAAAGTCGGGTTACAATGGTTACATGCATGTAGAATCAGGTTACAATGGTTAAATACATGGGAAAGTCGGGTTACAATGGTTACATACATGGGAAAGTCAGGTTACAATGGTTACATGCATGGAGAATCAGGTTACAATGGTTACATGCATGGGAAATCAGGTTACAATGGTTACATGCATGGAGAATCAGGTTACAATGGTTACATACATGGGAAATCAGGTTACAATGGTTACACGCATGGAGAATCAGGTTACAATGGTTACACGCATGGGAAAGTCAGGTTACAATGGTTACATGCATGGAGAATCAGGTTACAATGGTTACATGCATGGGAAAGTCAGGTTACAATGGTTACATGCATGGGAAAGTCAGGTTACAATGGTTACATGCATGGAGAATCAGGTTACAATGGTTACATGCATGGGAAAGTCAGGTTACAATGGTTACATGCATGGGAAAGTCAGGTTACAATGGTTACATGCATGGAGAATCAGGTTACAATGGTTACATACATGGGAAAGTCAGGTTACAATGGTTACATACATGAAAAAATCAGGTTACAATGGTTACATGCATGGAGAATCAGGTTACAATGGTTACATACATGGGAAAGTCAGGTTACAATGGTTACATACATGGGAAAGTCAGGTTACAATGGTTACATGCATGGAGAATCAGGTTACAATGGTTACATGCATGGGAAATCAGGTTACAATGGTTACATGCATGGAGAATCAGGTTACAAAGGTTACATACATGGGAAAGTCGGGTTACAATGGTTACATACATGGGAAATCAGGTTACAATGGTTACATACATGGGAAAGTCAGGTTACATGCATGGAGACTCAGGTTACAATGGTTACATACATGGGAAAGTCAGGTTACAATGGTTACATGCATGGAGAATCAGGTTACAATGGTTACATGCATGGAGAATCAGGTTACAATGGTTACATACATGGAAAACTCAGGTTACAATGGTTACACACATGGAGAATCAGGTTACAATGGTTACATACATGGGAAAGTCAGGTTACAATGGTTACATACATGAAAAAATCAGGTTACAATGGTTACATGCATGGAGAATCAGGTTACAATGGTTACATGCATGGGAAAGTCGGGTTACAATGGTTACATGCATGGAGAATCAGGTTACAATGGTTACATACATGGGAAAGTCGGGTTACAATGGTTACATACATGGGAAAGTCAGGTTACAATGGTTACATGCATGGAGAATCAGGTTACAATGGTTACATGCATGGGAAATCAGGTTACAATGGTTACATGCATGGAGAATCAGGTTACAATGGTTACATACATGGGAAAGTCGGGTTACAATGGTTACATACATGGGAAAGTCAGGTTACAATGGTTACATGCATGGAGACTCAGGTTACAATGGTTACATACATGGGAAAGTCAGGTTACAATGGTTACATGCATGGAGAATCAGGTTACAATGGTTACATGCATGGAGAATCAGGTTACAATGGTTACATACATGGGAAAGTCAGGTTACAATGGTTACACACATGGAGAATCAGGTTACAATGGTTACATACATGGGAAATCAGGTTACAATGGTTACATACATGGGAAAGTCAGGTTACAATGGTTACATACATGAAAAAATCAGGTTACAATGGTTACACGCATGGAGAATCAGGTTACAATGGTTACATACATGGGAAATCAGGTTACAATGGTTACACGCATGGAGAATCAGGTTACAATGGTTACATGCATGGGAAAGTCAGGTTACAATGGTTACATGCATGGAGAATCAGGTTACATTGGTTACATGCATGGAGAATCAGGTTACAATGGTTACACGCATGGGAAAGTCAGGTTACAATGCTTACATGCATGGAGAATCAGGTTACAATGGTTACATGCATGGGAAAGTCAGGTTACAATGGTTACATGTATGGAGAATCAGGTTACAATGGTTACATACATGGGAAAGTCGGGTTACAATGGTTACATACATGGGAAAGTCAGGTTACAATGGTTACATGCATGGAGACTCAGGTTACAATGGTTACATACATGGGAAAGTCAGGTTACAATGGTTACATACATGGGAAAGTCAGGTTACAATGGTTACATGCATGGAGAATCAGGTTACAATGGTTACATGCATGGGAAATCAGGTTACAATGGTTACATGCATGGAGAATCAGGTTACAATGGTTACACGCATGGGAAAGTCAGGTTACAATGGTTACATACATGGGAAAGTCAGGTTACAATGGTTACATGCATGGAGAATCAGGTTACAATGGTTACATACATGGGAAAGTCAGGTTACAATGGTTACATACATGAAAAAATCAGGTTACAATGGTTACACGCATGGAGAATCAGGTTACAATGGTTACATGCATGGAGAATCAGGTTACAATTGTTACATGCATGGGAAAGTCAGGTTACAATGGTTACATGCATGGAGAATCAGGTTACAATGGTTACATACATGGGAAAGTCGGGTTACAATGGTTACATACATGGGAAAGTCGGGTTACAATGGTTACATACATGGGAAAGTCAGGTTACAATGGTTACATGCATGGAGACTCAGGTTACAATGGTTACATGCATGGGAAATCAGGTTACAATGGTTACATGCATGGAGAATCAGGTTACAATGGTTACATACATGGGAAAGTCGGGTTACAATGGTTACATACATGGGAAAGTCAGGTTACAATGGTTACATGCATGGAGAATCAGGTTACAATGGTTACATGCATGGGAAATCAGGTTACAATGGTTACATGCATGGAGAATCAGGTTACAATGGTTACACGCATGGAGAATCAGGTTACAATGGTTACATGCATGGAGAATCAGGTTACAATGGTTACATGCATGGGAAAGTCAGGTTACAATGGTTACATGCATGGAGAATCAGGTTACAATGGTTACATACATGGGAAAGTCGGGTTACAATGGTTACATACATGGGAAAGTCAGGTTACAATGGTTACATGCATGGAGACTCAGGTTACAATGGTTACATGCATGGGAAATCAGGTTACAATGGTTACATGCATGGAGAATCAGGTTACAATGGTTACATACATGGGAAAGTCGGGTTACAATGGTTACATACATGGGAAAGTCAGGTTACAATGGTTACATGCATGGAGAATCAGGTTACAATGGTTACATGCATGGGAAATCAGGTTACAATGGTTACACGCATGGAGAATCAGGTTACAATGGTTACATGCATGGAGAATCAGGTTACAATGGTTACATGCATGGGAAAGTCAGGTTACAATGGTTACATGCATGGAGAATCAGGTTACAATGGTTACATGCATGGAGAATCAGGTTACAATGGTTACATGCATGGAGAATCAGGTTACAATGGTTACATGCATGGGAAAGTCAGGTTACAATGGTTACATGCATGGAGAATCAGGTTACAATGGTTACATACATGGGAAAGTCGGGTTACAATGGTTACATACATGGGAAAGTCAGGTTACAATGGTTACATGCATGGAGACTCAGGTTACAATGGTTACATGCATGGGAAAGTCGGGTTACAATGGTTACATGCATGTAGAATCAGGTTACAATGGTTAAATACATGGGAAAGTCGGGTTACAATGGTTACATACATGGGAAAGTCAGGTTACAATGGTTACATGCATGGAGAATCAGGTTACAATGGTTACATGCATGGGAAATCAGGTTACAATGGTTACATGCATGGAGAATCAGGTTACAATGGTTACATACATGGGAAATCAGGTTACAATGGTTACACGCATGGAGAATCAGGTTACAATGGTTACACGCATGGGAAAGTCAGGTTACAATGGTTACATGCATGGAGAATCAGGTTACAATGGTTACATGCATGGGAAAGTCAGGTTACAATGGTTACATGCATGGGAAAGTCAGGTTACAATGGTTACATGCATGGAGAATCAGGTTACAATGGTTACATGCATGGGAAAGTCAGGTTACAATGGTTACATGCATGGGAAAGTCAGGTTACAATGGTTACATGCATGGAGAATCAGGTTACAATGGTTACATACATGGGAAAGTCAGGTTACAATGGTTACATACATGAAAAAATCAGGTTACAATGGTTACATGCATGGAGAATCAGGTTACAATGGTTACATACATGGGAAAGTCAGGTTACAATGGTTACATACATGGGAAAGTCAGGTTACAATGGTTACATGCATGGAGAATCAGGTTACAATGGTTACATGCATGGGAAATCAGGTTACAATGGTTACATGCATGGAGAATCAGGTTACAAAGGTTACATACATGGGAAAGTCGGGTTACAATGGTTACATACATGGGAAATCAGGTTACAATGGTTACATACATGGGAAAGTCAGGTTACATGCATGGAGACTCAGGTTACAATGGTTACATACATGGGAAAGTCAGGTTACAATGGTTACATGCATGGAGAATCAGGTTACAATGGTTACATGCATGGAGAATCAGGTTACAATGGTTACATGCATGGGAAAGTCAGGTTACAATGGTTACATGCATGGAGAATCAGGTTACAATGGTTACATACATGGGAAAGTCGGGTTACAATGGTTACATACATGGGAAAGTCAGGTTACAATGGTTACATGCATGGAGACTCAGGTTACAATGGTTACATGCATGGGAAAGTCGGGTTACAATGGTTACATGCATGTAGAATCAGGTTACAATGGTTAAATACATGGGAAAGTCGGGTTACAATGGTTACATACATGGGAAAGTCAGGTTACAATGGTTACATGCATGGAGAATCAGGTTACAATGGTTACATGCATGGGAAATCAGGTTACAATGGTTACATGCATGGAGAATCAGGTTACAATGGTTACATACATGGGAAATCAGGTTACAATGGTTACACGCATGGAGAATCAGGTTACAATGGTTACACGCATGGGAAAGTCAGGTTACAATGGTTACATGCATGGAGAATCAGGTTACAATGGTTACATGCATGGGAAAGTCAGGTTACAATGGTTACATGCATGGGAAAGTCAGGTTACAATGGTTACATGCATGGAGAATCAGGTTACAATGGTTACATGCATGGGAAAGTCAGGTTACAATGGTTACATGCATGGGAAAGTCAGGTTACAATGGTTACATGCATGGAGAATCAGGTTACAATGGTTACATACATGGGAAAGTCAGGTTACAATGGTTACATACATGAAAAAATCAGGTTACAATGGTTACATGCATGGAGAATCAGGTTACAATGGTTACATACATGGGAAAGTCAGGTTACAATGGTTACATACATGGGAAAGTCAGGTTACAATGGTTACATGCATGGAGAATCAGGTTACAATGGTTACATGCATGGGAAATCAGGTTACAATGGTTACATGCATGGAGAATCAGGTTACAAAGGTTACATACATGGGAAAGTCGGGTTACAATGGTTACATACATGGGAAATCAGGTTACAATGGTTACATACATGGGAAAGTCAGGTTACATGCATGGAGACTCAGGTTACAATGGTTACATACATGGGAAAGTCAGGTTACAATGGTTACATGCATGGAGAATCAGGTTACAATGGTTACATGCATGGAGAATCAGGTTACAATGGTTACATACATGGGAAAGTCAGGTTACAATGGTTACACACATGGAGAATCAGGTTACAATGGTTATATACATGGGAAAGTCAGGTTACAATGGTTACATACATGAAAAAATCAGGTTACAATGGTTACATGCATGGAGAATCAGGTTACAATGGTTACATGCATGGGAAAGTCGGGTTACAATGGTTACATGCATGGAGAATCAGGTTACAATGGTTACATACATGGGAAAGTCAGGTTACAATGGTTACATACATGGGAAAGTCAGGTTACAATGGTTACATGCATGGAGAATCAGGTTACAATGGTTACATGCATGGGAAATCAGGTTACAATGGTTACATGCATGGAGAATCAGGTTACAATGGTTACATACATGGGAAAGTCGGGTTACAATGGTTACATACATGGGAAAGTCAGGTTACAATGGTTACATGCATGGAGACTCAGGTTACAATGGTTACATACATGGGAAAGTCAGGTTACAATGGTTACATGCATGGAGAATCAGGTTACAATGGTTACATGCATGGAGAATCAGGTTACAATGGTTACATACATGGGAAAGTCAGGTTACAATGGTTACACACATGGAGAATCAGGTTACAATGGTTACATACATGGGAAATCAGGTTACAATGGTTACATACATGGGAAAGTCAGGTTACAATGGTTACATACATGAAAAAATCAGGTTACAATGGTTACACGCATGGAGAATCAGGTTACAATGGTTACACGCATGGAGAATCAGGTTACAATGGTTACATGCATGGGAAAGTCAGGTTACAATGGTTACATGCATGGAGACTCAGGTTACAATGGTTACATGCATGGAGAATCAGGTTACAATGGTTACACGCATGGGAAAGTCAGGTTACAATGGTTACATGCATGGAGAATCAGGTTACAATGGTTACATGCATGGGAAAGTCCGGTTACAATGGTTACATGCATGGGAAAGTCAAGTTACAATGGTTACACGCATGGAGAATCAGGTTACAATGGTTACATGCATGGGAAAGTCAGGTTACAATGGTTACATGCATGGGAAAGTCAGGTTACAATGGTTACATGCATGGAGAATCAGGTTACAATGGTTACATGCATGGAGAATCAGGTTACAATGGTTACATACATGGGAAAGTCAGGTTACAATGGTTACACGCATGGAGAATCAGGTTACAATGGTTACATGCATGGGAAAGTCAGGTTACAATGGTTACACGCATGGAGAATCAGGTTACAATGGTTACACGCATGGAGAATCAGGTTAAAATGGTTACATGCATGGGAAAGTCAGGTTACAATGGTTACATACATGAAAAAATCAGGTTACAATGGTTACATGCATGGAGAATCAGGTTACAATGGTTACATGCATGGAGAATCAGGTTACAATGGTTACATACATGGGAAAGTCAGGTTACAATGGTTACATACATGAAAAAATCAGGTTACAATGGTTACATGCATGGAGAATCAGGTTACAATGGTTACCGGTACATACATGGGAAAGTCAGGCAAGAATATATAGAAAAACTGGAAATATATATATTTTTACAAAATTTCCTTCTGCATACTATAGCTATTAATCATAAATAAGCTTCTGTCCAAGTTTGGTACCTTAGAAATCCAGGATAGTTAAAGAAAGTTATTAAAATTTTAAAAACTTTAACCACTGATTGAATATTTGTGGACGCCCTTGATGCACCCGATGGAATGTAGAATCGCTTTTTTCGACAAAAGTCAAAGGCTTGACAAAAATGATTTAAGGAATTGTCATGAAATTGTAAATTGTTTATATCTATTTATGTGAACTCCCTTTTGATTTTCAGAAATTTCAAGTATGCCATTGAGAAGTAATTGAACATTATTCTTTGCAAATTTGACGGGCGTATCATGCGCTCATGGTGCAGATGTTTATTTTATTTGGCCCTAGCCATATTTGATGACTGTCATTTGACACTTGTGATGTATTTTATCAATTGTAAATTAAATTTTATGTAACATATGTTCATTTCTCTGTTAAGAAAATTGTTCATAAGCCTTGTCAAAAGTAAATCTATTAAATTTTAATCATATATTTCTTAAAATACAAACTTTTTTTAAAACAAGTTTGTATACGACCGCAAAAAAATATTTTGCGTCCTATATCACTGTATATTGGGTGATGTTGTCATCGTCTGCGTCGTACAAAGACACATTTGGTTTCCAGACAAAAACTTAAGTTTAATGAATGCATCTCTATGAAATTTTACCAGAAGGTTCAATATCACAACGAAAAAGTTGGGATTGAGTTCGGGGTTTATGGAACCAAAGGTATAGAAATAAGGGGGGAAAGCAATTTTGTAGTGTCTGGACCATAACTTGTGTGTTATTGTATGGATCTCTCTGAAATTGTACCATAAGATTCCATATCACAATGGGAAGACTGGGTATGAGTTAGTAGGACAGAAAGTCACAATTCATTTTTTCTGATTATTTTCTTTGAATAAAAAGCGCTTATTTTTACAAAAATATTTTTGTATTTTTCTTGAACTATTGTATATAAACCAACTTTGTTAACAAAATTTATCAAAAAAATATCAAAGATGATCAAATAATTGTTAAAAAACAAAATGTCAAAGTGGTTTGGCACTTAAATGGCTTCATGGTGCCAAGAAATGTATCTTTTGCCTGATTAAAATTAAATAAATCTTGATTTTTCAAGTATAATGACACATTTCCTAAACTTTAATATGAATATATGTATTAAAAAGTAAATATTTCAAAATATTTCTCTTATATATTCAAACAATTGTCACCAAATTATTTGTGACTTTTTGTCCTGTGACTTTTTGTCCTATCAAATTTGTGACTTTATGTCCTTTGACTTTTTGTCCTGTGACTTTCTGTCCGTTTACCGTTTGTCTCAACATACTCTAAATGTGCTTTTCAAGGTCATAACTTAAAAGTCTGTTATTGTCCTGACATATTTTATACTTTATGATAAATCTGTTTGAAAATGTCTTATGCACGTACAATCTGAACTGACTTGGTGTCTTCTGTGAGTAAAATAAAAAAAAAATTCTGCAACAGACCTCAGAGACTAAGTATAACACAGTAGTCTCAGGACCAACTTAGTCAAGTTGTTAAACTCCCTTAGTAGAAGGACTTTGTTAATGTTCATGTCAAGACCAATTACGGAATCACATTTAGCCTGGGAACATTCTTTTGAATTTCAGTGTTTTATCTGAATTCATAAACATGATAAATGTTAATTGATTATGACGGTGTTTTTTTTGTGTTGACAATGATCATCCAAAAAAATTAATAATATGCTGGTTGTTAATCTTGAACAGTAAAAAAACCTGAAACAACATCTTCTACTCATTATTTTAGTCAAACTTTTTTATATAATGCTATTCAATTTTTAAACTTGCCTTAAAATTAATGAATTAATAAACATCTTCCCCAATGTAACATTAAAATATATCAATTTGTTTATTACTTATAATTTAAACTCTGTTTATAACCTACAGTCCAAACTCTGTTTATTACATATTATTTAAACTCTGTGTATAACTTACAATCTTAACCTTGTTTATTACTTATAATTCAAACTCAGATTAATACCTAATTTATAAATGTTTACATCTTACATAATGTCTATTCTAGAGACATATAATATATGAATTATATGTTTCTGTCATTTCATATTTCATATTTGCATGGCATATATATCTATATAATTATTTGTTTCAAATGGAAAGTTGTAAATTTTTTCAACATGCAATTGACATGTTCAAATGTAAATCAAATCATGCAAATAGGTTAGAAAAATAAATATAATTAATATCAAAATTATTGAATTAAAATTAGAGTGTGTCCTTGTATTCATGTACATATTTATTGAGAAAAAAAAACTTTGTATTAAAATAAACCCTAAAAAAAGGTTAGTCCTAAAATAAAACCATACCCTTTATATTGAAAGGTTTAAAGACATTATAATGAAATTTTAAATTTGTTTAATTTATATCAAAACTATAAATATGTTATACACATGTGAAATTCAACAAAATAAACAGAATGTTGAAGAAGTGGTTGATAAGATAATCAATGTCTTTGCCTCTCTGTAATTGTTAATTTTTATAGGGATAGTGATCCGGCCGCGGCGTTAGCTAAGTGCTTAAAAGCTTAATATTTTAGAAGGTGGAAGACCTGGAAGCCTCATACTTGGTATATAGATGCCTCATGTTAGGAAGTTTCCGTCAGTCACATGTCCAATGTTCTTGACCTCATTTTCATGGTTCAGTGGTTATAGTTAAGTTGTTGTGTTTTGGTCTGTATTACTTATGCTGTATGTATTAGGTCTACTATTTGGTGTATAGAATGATTGTATGGTGTACATGTCTAGCTGACAGGTGTCATCTGACCTTGACCTCATTTTCATGGCTCAGTGGTCAAAGTTAAAGTTTTTAATTGAGTTTTGGTAATTTTTTTCTAATGCTATATGCAATAGATTAACTAGATTTGGTGTATGAAATATTTTATGATTTATATGTCAGTAGTGCAGGTTTTATTTGACCTTGACCTTATTTTCACAGTTCATTGCTCAGTGTTAAGTTTTTGTGTTTTGGTCTGTTTTTCTTTAAATATAAGCAATAGGTCAACTAGGGTATATTTGTTGTATGGTAGAATTGTTAGCTGTAAGCTGAAAGTTAAGAAGACCGCATTAAATAATTTTAATTTATAGCATTATGAATGCAATCTCCTTTAAGAATGCAGGAAAGAAAGTTACAGGATTCTATTTTGGAAATTTTAGAAGAAACTGGGACTTCAGAGGTAGATTTAGAGGGGTTTTCAGGGGCCAGGGGCCCAGGGCCCCACTTTTCTGGGATAAAAATGGTTGATGATATAGGGAATCACTGAAGCATGACTGGAGTGGGCCCATCTTAGGCAGTCAGTGGGCCCCACTTATGAAAATGTCTGGATCCGACACTTTTTAATATAGCTGGTTAAACATGATCGATGGGACTTGAGAATGTTTTGGTAGTAATTGGTGCTTACAAATACAGCAAAGGACTTGTCTTGTTGCACTAGAAACAAAGTTTTAAAACTAATTACCATAAATCAGTGTTTTAGAAGCACAGAGTGAATATATGAAAACATTTGAGAAAGATCTGAGTGTCTTTGTTCAAATTGCTCAATTGGTGAAGTTGAAGATGAGCTTTATTTTTTGTTAGAATGCCCTCTTTTTGATATTCAGAGGGAAGATTTTTTTAAATACATTTCTCACAATTGTTATAATTTAAAAAATTTAAATAAATCTTATAAATTGTTATGGCTCTTACCCAAGAAAATTGGGAGAGATCCGTTTGCGCCAAAAATGCGTCCTTTTGCGCCACAACTTTTTTTCTCTAATGCTACGTTTGCGCCACCTGTTTAAAAATTACATGGTATCATTTGCGCCAAAAATAAAATATACGATTGCGCCAATTTAAAGAAAAACATTCCTTAAACAAAGAAAACATTTTTCTATTACAGTTTCCTGATTTGGAAGGCAAAAGGCAATCTAAAAGTGGAATATAAATTAAAGGTCCATTCCTGAATCCATGTATTGTATACAATTGCTGGAAATACTTCGGACAACACTTAAATGTTCCATCAGCAAACACATCTTCTACCCCGCATACAAAGAAACTTCAAGCTAGCTTCACAACCGAGAATAACAATGCCACTTTCAATATCATTTACTAAAACAAACTCTTTTTCTTTATTTGTGATCACTCTAACTCACTTAAAATTTCTTGAAATTCTACTGAACTTTTTGGTTGGGCAGGGTACAGTTATCTTCTCTCTCTGTACATAGACTGTCTTATGGACTTCAAGTAATTTTTTCTGTAGATGTTCCTCTTCATGATGGAATAGCTCCGAACATATGATCTTAGCTGGTCTTTCGGATATATTTTCTGTACCTTTTCTTTTGCATGCTGTTCGAAGTATTTGACGCTCTAACTTTTGTGGGTCTGTCTCATGTATATGTGCAAGATTTCCACTCAGACAAAAATGATACTAAATATGTATTAATCTTTAATATGTACGATCAATATGTGTTCAGGTAAATTGGCGCAAATGAGTTCCGAAAACTGGCGCAATTGATACATTTGAAGAAAAAAAATTATGCGCAAATGATACCCCTGAAAAACAGTAATTGGCGCAAAAGGAGTGTTGCCAGAAAATTTAACTCTTATGGAAAAATTATATTTGTGACCGTTTTGAATTAAGGGGATCAGGTATACATATTGAATATAAGTCAAGTACTAGTAAACGATTTGAGAATGAATGCATATAATGTAATTTCATTCTTTTAATTATTCACAATATATATGTGGTTTTGGTTCTGCTTCTGCCCAATGCTTATATATACTTAATATATATTTACATTTGACTATTATTGTTGTTGTTACCAATTATGTAAATCAATTGTATCTGATTTTATGCTCTTATGGGCCCTGTAATTTCGGAAATAAAAATATTCTATACTATTCTATTCTATTACATTCTATTATATGATGTAAGAAAAGATAAGCATATAAAACCATAAATAAAAAGTTTGGTATTTACAGATATTATGACTGTAATTAAATAACTTTATAATCAGCACATTACACATGACTGATGACTTTGTGCAAATTGCAAATTATCATGTTCAATCAACCATATCAGAGACATAAATACACACTGACCATATCCAATAAACAATTGAAAATTTAATGGTGATGATGATAGTTATTGACTTCACTGAATGGCTTGGGGTTACAAATAAGGCATCCCCCTAAGTAACATAAAATCCAAATTTGTTAGCATTTAATTCCAAGTTTTTTCCGTTCTCTAACAGTAGTTTGCCTCAACCAAATGTTATGAAACTTATACACAATGCTTATTACCACATAATACAGACTTGGGCACAGGACATTTTAGCGAGAGAAAAAAAAGACTACTAGGGAATATTTTAGCGCCTACATTAGAGCCCATTTTAGCGTGTGATTACTCTGTTCTGTATTTTTTGGATAGTCCATTTTAGTGAAAGCTGACCCTGGTTGAATAATACTAGCCTCACTATAACCATGAACAATAATTTATACTGGTTTAATGTTTATATGTTCATCATGGAAATACAATAAGAGATGTATTGAATTCGCAGATTATCTCTTAGAAGAAACTGGGAAGAACTGAAGATTCTATATTCCTACTTAAGATTTGGGCAGCGTAATTCAAAGCAACCAATTAATGGTCCAGAGTCTTTCCATGCCCATTATAATGAGCAATTTTATAGTTGTCACCCAGCTATTTTCATTTTCCTTGATACTATTATTAAATTTCAAACAACAACATATTTAAAATTACAAAGTATACAGGAATGTGCACCACATTCTAGACAAGATAAAGAGAAAGAACAGTTCCGTATGCAATTCTATGAATAGTATTGTACAGGGAGTATATTCATGCAGAGCCCATTATGTACTTTCTCATAGGATATATAAATATCAGGGTAGAACAGACTTTTAACATTTGAATTAATCTTTTAGACTATTAGTGCTGTATTTTAATGGACAAGATATGTTTTATAGTGCTGTCTTGAGTCTATTCAAGTTTTTTATATTGATCATACATTATTTATTAGAATGGGTTAAAATATATCTCTAAAATGGTCATTGACATTTTTAATTTTCACTAAAATGGGTTAAATGTCTGGTGCTTAAAAGGCTACTTCTTTGGCGCTAAAACATCAGATTCCCTGTGCTGTGGTTTCATATATCTCTTTTCTACCTGTATACATGTATTGGTAGGCACTTAAAGTTAACCATCGAGAGACGTTAACCACCGAGAGTCGGTTTTTAGACCCGCCCAGTGCACCTAAGCACGCCTACTTTTGGAGCTCTTTAGTATGAAGATAAGAAAAATATACGAAATTACGGAACTGTATACCCTGTTTTATCCTTGTTATTGGTGTTTCTTGCGCATGCGCACAAAGCACGGTGATAGTTACGGTTACTGACTCAGGAACCTTGTATATTATATACGTTTAATAAACTGGATCCTTGTTGTGTTCAGTTATCGATACACTACGATGGAATTACGGACCAGTTTAACATAAACATGGTGAATAGATAGACAGCTGATAATCATAATTGATTAAGAAATAACCTGGAAGAAGAAATGAGTTAACTATTGATTACAACAGAGACGAGAATGCCATCGTGTTTGTTCTGCTAAAAAAAGCAGGAACATTGGAGTTTATGGTTAGATTTTAAATATTTATTGTCTCCAAACTGGGTAAATTTGATATAGTAACACCCCCCCCCCCCCCCTTTTTTTTAAAAATAACTCGAGAACCACACATCTCGCTCGCTTAACAAAGTAACAATAAGAAATAATTATTGTTAGTTTCAAGAATAATTAATCGTCAAAACTTATCCCCTCCCCGACATCAAAGGAAGTTAAATGTATTATCCCAAAATTAGACCAAATTTTTATGATATAAGGACGTCTTGACAGGCTATTATTTTATTTTGTTTTGTTGGGTTTTTTTTTGCTTTGACGTCTTCCTCCTGTATGAAAAAAAAACATAATAGACCCCCCCCCCCTTTTTCCCCATAATATAGCTTTTTAAGAAGTCATAACTATTTGGACTACCCCTGAATATATTTCAGACAGACTCTTCTCTAAAAAAATGTAAACATGATTTGAGAGAAATCTTTGGAATAGTTTTTTAAATGATTTAATTATTATGTCATGTATATAATTGACATTAACATAGTTATAAACTGAGACTACTAGTATAACACATAGTGTTATAGTAGTCTCAGCTTTAAACTTTCCATTGTATTGACCAATATGACTAACTCATATGCTCTTTCCCATAAATGTCACAATATCAATATATTACAGTAAAACTGATAGTTTGATGACATTGTTTAAGACTATTGACCTCAGGTCAGCCTAAACTGAGTTTAAAACTGTAATTTATTCATTAAAACAGTTCAAGACATGTACCTTCTGAAATGTGATTGCATCAAAATTAAACCTAAGGCATAACATACTTAGTGTGCAGGAAGTGCCACCAAATAAATACTGATTTGTAAAATTAGATGATGATATTTGTGAAGTCAAAGATATTATAGCTAGTTATAACTGGTTTTAGATATAAATCTGAGTAAAAGGTTGATTTATATGTGCTCTTTCATGTTTAGATTATAATTTAAATTTAATCTTTTGAAGTTTTTTTTATAATATTAAGACATTAAAATCACAATTATTTATTTATACACAAAAAAATAATTTTTGTCCTTTTTTAGTTGAATGACTGTACACAAACATTATACACACATAATTTTGATAATTCTGTAATGTTTTTTTTCTATAGCCCCAGAATGTGACAAAAGACTTATTAATCCAGATTTACAAAAATAGAAATAGTTCAGCTACCATAAGACTGCTATGACAAAAATTTTGCAGTTTCCAGAATTTGAGGTAGAGTATAGTTAGGAATAGTTTGATTATGCAGATGCTTAGTTTGCCATTAACAATTATGCCCTTGATACAAAAGCAGAGGAAACAAAAAAGTATGAAAATAGTTGAAAAAAGTAATCATTATTACCTAGTCATATACTGTAAATAGAAAAAGAGAAAAGCACTGGTTATGATTTGGTATTTTTAATAGCATTATCATTTGTCCATAACTTGGAATATATACTGGATTGAGCTTGACATTTATTTAATATCATTGACACATGGTTGCAAGAAATGAAAGATGGTAATTTAAACCTAGTAATTTTATTAAGATTTAAAAAAAAAGCTTTTGATTTGTTAGAATATGACTTTCTTTGTTTAAAGCTCGACATGTATGGATTTAGTGAGACTACTGTTAGTTTTTTTAAGTCGTACCTGAATAACAAAAGGTATACATTTGTAATGTTAACTCTGAACAACAACATGTAAAATTTGGTGTTCCCCAATGTTCTATACCTTGTCCTCTATTGTTTGTGCTATTTATAAATGACCTTCCCTTATGCATTAGAAATTGTGAAACAGACCTATATCGTTGTATATGCTGATGACACCACTATTCATAAATCAGGGGGAAACATCTAGAAAATATAAATGATGATGTTCAAGAAGATTTATACAGGGTTGAAGAGTGGTGTAAAATGAATAACATGTTCATAGATGCAAATGAAACAAAATGTTTGATTACTGGAACAAAGCAGAAACTATTCAGACTTTTCAACCAAACTTGATAATAAATTAAAGTATTACAAAATTCTTCATGTGAAAAAATATTAGTTTCAAAATTGACAGCCCACTAAGTAACTGGAGAAATCAAATTGACCAAGGTTGTGCTAATATATCATCCAGAATATACCATCTTTCTTAAATACATTTTTTTTTATATAACTGCAAGAAAACATAATACAATGGGTGTTCTGCCCCTAATTGACTACTGTTGTATTATTTGGGATGAATGTAAAAATTGAGGGATAACAAGAATTTTAAAAATCCAAAAAAAAGGGCAGCATGATAAATTCTAGATGCAGATCCGTTATCCCTCTTGGTATATAGGAGCACTATATTCTATGTTAACCTCCGCCAGTAGGTATAAACAAATACTGTTGATAGACGGTATATAGGAGCACTATATTCCATGTTAACCACCGACGGTAGGTATAGACAAATACTGGTGATAGACGGTATATAGGAGCACTAAATTGTATGTTAACCACCGACGGTAGGTATAGACAAATACTGTTGATAGACGGTATATAGGAGCACTATATTGTATGTTAACTATCGACGGTAGGTATAGACAAATACTGTTGATAGACGGTATATAGGAGCACTATATTGTATGTTAAATACCGACACTAGGTAAAGACAAATACTGTTGATAGACGGTATATGGGAGCACTATATTGTATGTTAACCACCGACGGTAGGTATAGACAAATACTGTTGATAGACAGTACATAGGAGCACTATATTGTATGTTAACCACCGACGGTAGGTATAGACAAATACTGTTGATAGACGGTATATAGAAGCACTAAATTGTATGTTAACTACCGACAGTAGGTATAGACAAATACTGTTTATAGACGGTATATGGGAGCATTATATTGTATGTTAACCAACAACGGTAGGTATAGACATATACTGTTGATATATGGTATATAGGAGCACTATATTGTATGTTAACTACCGACGGTAAGTATAGACAAATACTGTTGATAGACGGTATATGGGAGCACTATATTGTATGTTAACCACCGACGGTAGGTATAGACAAATACTGGTGATAGACGGTATATAGGAGCACTATATTGTATGTTAACCCCTGACGGTAGGTATAGCAAAATACTGTTGATAGACGGTATATAGGAGCACTATATCTTATGTTAACCACCGACGGTAGGTATAGACAAATACTGGTTATAGACGGTATATAGGAGCCACTACCGACAGTAGGTATAGACAAATATTGTTGATAGACGGTATCAAAGAGCACTATATTGTATGTTAACCAGCGACGGTAGGTATAGACAAATACTGTTGATAAACGGTATATAGGAGCACTATATTGTATGTTAACTACCGACAGTAGGTATAGACAAATACTGTTGATAGACGGTATATAGGAGCACTATATTGTATGTTAACCATCGACGGTAGGTATGGACAAATACTGTTGATAGATGGTATATAGGAGCACTATATTGTATGTTAACTACCGACGGTAGGTATAGACAACTACTGTTGTAAGACAGTATATAGGAGCACTATATTATATGTTAACTACCGACAGTAGGTATAGACACATACTATTGATACAAGGTATATAGGAGCACTATATTGTATGTTAACTACCGACGGTAGGTATAGACAAATACTGTTGACAGACGGTATATTGGAGCACTATTTTGTATGTTAACCACCGACGGTAGGTATAGACATATACTGTTGATAGATGGTATATAGGAGCACTATATTGTATGTTAACTACCGACAGTAGGTATAGACAAATACTGTTGATAGACAGTTTATGGGAGCACTATATGGTATGTTAACCACCGACGGTACGTATAGACAAATTCTGTTGATAGACGGTATATAGGAGCACTATATTGTATGTTAACTACCGACGGTAGGTATAGACAAATTCTGTTGATAGACGGTATATAGGAGCACTATATTGTATGTTAACCACCGACAGTATGTATAGACAAATACTGTTGATAGACAGTATATAGGAGCACTATATTGTATGTTAACTACCGACGGTAGGTATAGACAAACACTGTTGATAGACGGTATATAGGAGCACTATATTGTATGTTAACTACCGACAGTAGGTATAGACAAATACTGTTGATAGACGGTATATAGGAGCACTATATTGTATGTTATGAACCGACGGTAGGTATAGACAAATACTGTTGATAGATGGTATATAGGAGCACTAAATTGTATGTTAACTACCGACGGTAGCTATAGACAAATACTGTTGATAGACGGTATATAGGAGCACTATATTGTATGTTAACCATCGACGGTAGGTATGGACAAATACTGTTGATAGATGGTATATAGGAGCACTATATTGTATGTTAACTACCGACGGTAGGTATAGACAACTACTGTTGTAAGACAGTATATAGGAGCACTATATTATATGTTAACTACCGACAGTAGGTATAGACACATACTATTGATACAAGGTATATAGGAGCACTATATTGTATGTTAACTACCGACGGTAGGTATAGACAAATACTGTTGACAGACGGTATATTGGAGCACTATTTTGTATGTTAACCACCGACGGTAGGTATAGACATATACTGTTGATAGATGGTATATAGGAGCACTATATTGTATGTTAACTACCGACAGTAGGTATAGACAAATACTGTTGATAGACAGTTTATGGGAGCACTATATGGTATGTTAACCACCGACGGTACGTATAGACAAATTCTGTTGATAGACGGTATATAGGAGCACTATATTGTATGTTAACTACCGACGGTAGGTATAGACAAATTCTGTTGATAGACGGTATATAGGAGCACTATATTGTATGTTAACCACCGACAGTATGTATAGACAAATACTGTTGATAGACAGTATATAGGAGCACTATATTGTATGTTAACTACCGACGGTAGGTATAGACAAACACTGTTGATAGACGGTATATAGGAGCACTATATTGTATGTTAACTACCGACAGTAGGTATAGACAAATACTGTTGATAGACGGTATATAGGAGCACTATATTGTATGTTATGAACCGACGGTAGGTATAGACAAATACTGTTGATAGATGGTATATAGGAGCACTAAATTGTATGTTAACTACCGACGGTAGCTATAGACAAATACTGTTGATAGACAGTATATAGGAGCACTATATTGTATGTTAACTACCGACAGTAGGTATAGACAAATACTGTTGATACACGGTATATAGGAGCACTATATTGTATGTTAACTACCGACAGTAGGTATAGACAAATACTGTTGATAGACGGTATATAGGAGCACTATATTGTATGTTAACCACCGACGGTAGGTATAGACAAATACTGTTCATAGATGGTATATAGGAGCACTATATTGTATGTTAACCACCGACGGTAGGTATAGTCAAATACTGTTGATAGACAGTATATAGGAGCACTATATTGTATGTTAACTACCGACAGTAGGTATAGACACATACTGTTGATACACGGTTTATATGAGCACTATATTGTATGTTAACTACCGACGGTAGGTATAGACAAATACTGTTGATAGACTGTATATGGGAGCACTGTATTGTATGTTAACCACCGACGGTAGGTATAGACATATACTGTTGATAGATGGTATAAAGGAGCACTATATTGTATGTTAACTACCGACAGTAGGTATAGACACATACTGTTGATACACGGTATATAGGAGCACTATATTGTATGTTAACTACCGACGGTAGGTATAGACACATACTGTTGATAGACTGTATATGGGAGCACTATATTGTATGTTAACCACCGACGGTAGGTATAGACATATACTGTTGATAGATGGTATATAGGAGCACTATATTGTATGTTAACTACCGACAGTAGGTATAGACAAATACTGTTGATACACGGTATATAGGAGCACTATATTGTATGTTAACTACCGACGGTAGGTATAGACAAATACTGTTGATAGACGGTATATAGGAGCACTATATTGTATGTTAACCACCGACGGTAGGTATAGACAAATACTGGTGATAGACGGTATATAGGAGCACTTTATTGCATGTTAACCACCGACGGTAGGTATAGACAAATACTGTTGATGGACGGTGCAAAGGAGTACTATATCGTATGTTAACCACCGACGGTAGGTATAGACAAATACTGTTGATAGACGGTATATAGGAGGACTGTATTGTATGTTAACCACCGACGGTAGGTATAGACAAATACTGTTGATATACGGTATATAGGAGTATTGTATTTTATGTCAAACATCGACGATAGGTATGGACAAAATCCGACAAATACTGTATACAGACAGTGTATAGAAGTACTGTATTGTATGGTAAACACTGACGGTTGGTATGGACAATTTCTGTATCATGCATCAACTGTAAATAAAAGTATCATGTGAGTGACACAGGCTCATTGAAGCCTCTAGTTTTAATATTATGAATGTGGAGATCTGGTATAATTTATCATTTTCTCTATTACATGCATGATAACTGCAACAATTGAATTGAAATAAAAGTGATAATATTTCTATTGTAGGTTATCAAGATTTAGTGTTTCCATACAAGTGACAAAGATTGAACAACAAAAACATCTCAAACTTTACAGGACAGAGTAGACTTTTTTCACTGTGCTTAGTTTTGTCTTTATGTCTAAATTATGATACCTTTGAAAAAACCAATAAAATATGGAATAACATTTATTTCTATCTTATAAAGTGGAGTGAAGAAATAAGGGGTCATTGAAAACATAAGAATATATTGCTATCATATATGCAGATCAGCAGCCCATACATTTGCTATAGCACATAAATATGGGACCAATAATTTCAAGTTGCCTTTTAAAAAAGACCTTATTGATGTTATGCGAGATACCACTAAAGACCACTAGGTGTTGATCAAATGATATTGTAAATAAGAGGGTTGTCCAAAATATTTCCAACAGCTGTTTGATATACACTACCTTAATCAAACCACAATGGTAAAAAAACAGTTTTGGTCAGTCTTAAAAGAAGCAAATATAATTTAGAAAAAGTGCAAGCTGTTGATAAAAACTACAAATAACTGCCAGTCCTAAATGTGGGTGGAGATTACCATTTAGCACAAATGAGTTTCTGGACTAAAGAAAGTAATTTCGGCACAAACCGATTATACCCTTTCAAAAACTATGTGTAGTCCCTTTTATAAAAGTGGCAGATTATCTTTCTATCTAGAGTATCTATGACAACTAACTGCTGCTCCTAGTGACGTTAGTCTTTGGTTTTTGAAAAGATTGGATATATTGTCACAATTCTTTTCTAAGGTACCGGTCTGATAAACAGGAAGTAGCCAGATTAGCTACTAAATATATGCACACTGAAATATAGTCCCTTAAAATTCCCATGGCTGTGTACATGTTCAGATACGAACTATGAAAATTTTGTTTATATCTTTAGAGAAGTAAAATCAAGTATGTATGTCTTTAGTTTTGTCAAATTACTGTCTTGTTTTGTCCTGTTATTAGGCAACAGTACTGATACAATACTGTAAAAATATGGAGATGTGGTATGATTGCCAATGAAACGCCTACATGTATCCACTCAAGTTCAAATAAAGTGGATGTAAGCAGTTATATGCAACCATACAGCCTTCAACAATGAGAAAAATCATATCAAATAGACCCTTGTAAATAGGTGTTGATCAAATGATATTGTAAATAAGAGGGTTGTATATTTCATGACGGTATAATACTAAACCCCTAACAGGAGGGATTGTGCCTGATATTCATATGATGAAGACATAATCTTTCAATCAGTTTAATTAAGGTCTGGTTCTGGCATGTCAATAACTGCTAGTAGTCTGTTGTTATTTATGTATTATTGTCATTTTGTTTATTTTCTTTTGTTTCATATTCTGACATCGGACTCGGACTTCTCTTAAACTGAGTTTTACTGTGCGTATTGTTTCGCGTTTGTTTATTCTACATTGGCTACAGGTATAGGGGAGGGTTGAGATCTCAAAAAACATGTTTAATCCCGCCGCAATTTTGCGCCTGTCCCAAGTTAGGAGCCTCTGACCTTTGTTAGTCTTGTATGATATATAATTTTAGTTTCTTGTGTATAATTCGGAGCTTAGTATGACGTCCATTATCACTGAACTAGTATACATATTTGTTTAGGGGCCAGCTGACGGACACCTCCGTGTGCGGGAGTTTCTCGCTACATTGAAGATCTATCGGTGGCCTTCGGCTGTTGTCTGCTCTATGGTCGGGTTGTTGTCTCCTTGACACATTCCCCATTTCCATACTCAATTTTATAGTATGATTTACATCTGCAATAATCACGAAACAATCAGAGACAAGTTTGGGTCTAAATCTGTATGTCCCACATAATCAAATTGACCGAAGAGAGAGGCGAAAGATACTAAAGGCTTATTCAAACACATAAGTCAATAATAAACTGACAAAACCACGGCAAAAAAAAGAGAAAGATTAAAAAAACAAACAACAGAATGCAAAACACAACAAAGAACATCACAGACTGAACAAAACGAACCTCGCCAAAAAACTGGTGTGACCAAATGACTAATTTATCTCAGCCTTACATTATTTAGCAGACCCTTTATTATACCAAACCAAACAAAGTTCTTTATGGTACAATGTTTTTGATCCATCGGTCTGTCAGTCCTGCTCTCGTTATTGCAACTCCTCTGAAACCACATAACGGAGTTTTATAAATCTTTGTAGATAATGAGGAAATTATGAAATTATCAATTCATTGATTTCCTATATACTCCTACAACAGTTTGTCATAAAATCTGTCTAAAGACCACAACATAGTTTCATGAATTTTTTAGATAGTTAGGACATGCTATGTAAATGTGCATATTGGCAGAAAATCATGATTAATTTTTTTATGCCCCACCTACGATAGTAAATGGGCATTAGTTTTCCGGTCTATGCGTCTGCTCCTTCGTCCGTTTTCTCGCTTCAGGTTAAATGTTTTGGTCAAGGTAGTTTTTGTTGAAGGTCAGGTCCAACAAACTTGAAACTTAGTACATATGTTTTCAATAATATGTTTTTTTCTAAGCTTAATGCCAAAGAAGGTTTTTTTCCCCTATTTCACGGTCCACTGAACAAAGAAAATGATAGGGCAAGTGGGGAACGGTGTACGATGGACACATTCTTGTTTTTCTCGAGCCTGCGACTTTTGTCGCAGAAAGCTCGACATAGGAATGGTGATCCGGCGGCGGCGGCGACAGCGTTAGTTCACTTCTTAAAAGCTTTATATTTTAGACGGCGAACGACCTGGATGCTCCATACTTTAAATGCAGATGCCTTAAGTTTGGAAGTTTCCGTCTGTCAAATGTCCATTGTCCTTGAACTCATTTTCATGGTTCAGTGACTACTTGAAAAAAAGTAAAAGTTTTTTGTAATTTCTCTCATATTATGGGTAACTATGTTTAGTATTTGCGTACCTTGGTCAGCATGCCCATCAGACAGTTTTCACTTGACCTCGCCATCATTTCATGGATCAATGAAAAGGGTTAAGTTTTTGGTGGTCAAGTCTATATCTCAGATATTATATGAAATATGTCTTGTATATTTGGTGTATGGAAGGATTGTAAGGTGTACATGTCCAACTGACAGGTGTCATCTGATCTTGACCTCATTTCCTTGGTTCAATGGTCAAAGTTAAGCTTTTGAGTTTTGTTCGTTTTTTCTAATACTATATGCAATAGGTCAACTTTATTTGGTGTCTGGAAATATCTTATGATGTCAGCCTCGCAAGTCTCATTTGACCTTGACCTCATTTTCGAGGTTCATTGTTCAGTGTTTAGTTTTTGTGCCAAGTGTCATCTGACCTTGACCTGATTTGTATTGAATGATTGTAAGGTGTAAATGTATTCCCCATTTTGGTCATATGACCTTGATCTCATTTTCTTTGGTCATGTTATTAATAAGTTTATGTGGTAATTGTAGTAAAACTTTATATTTAGGTCTATCAACATAAATAAGGCGAGAAATTTCAACGTGTGTACTCTTGTTAGGAATTAGGAACTATGCCTTCTGAACTTAGAATTTCGGCCTAAATATACTTCTGCATATCTTCTGAAATTACACAACAGAATTTCATGCGTGTTTGAACTAAATAATATGTTGAAATTTTGTTTGCTTAGTGACAATGTCGGGCTGTGAAGTATGTGAGCGTGCTCACAAAGGTTCTTTGATTACACACAGTCAATGCATTGTCTGTGCTTCCCAGATACAGTCTGTATGCATTTTCTTTGTTGTAAATTAAATTAAGTTTATGTATTGTACGTCGTTCTTAGTCTTTATACATTGTTTATATGCTTTGACTATGAGTCTAAGATACTTCTATTGTCGGTATATCTTAGATTTGGTCGGTTAACACTGTCTATGGATCAGAGACACAGTATGTATGCATTGTAAGTTGTTCCAAGTTGAAATAAAAGTCTGTATGTTTTGCCTGTTACTGCAAGATAAAGTGTGTGCACTGCCTGTGGCTCTTATATACAGTCTGTATGCATTTTCTGTATGCTTTATCTATGGGTCTAATTTTTAGATTCAGTCTGTATACAAACTGTATCTCTGACCCATATACAGTGTCCAAAAAAACTCTGTTTTAAGATCTCTAACCCATATACAGTGTGAAAATGATCTTTGGTTCTAAGATGCATTTTGTTTGATTGGCTGAATGCTTAGTATATATTGGTTTCGATATATGGTCTGTATGTATTGTATGGATCTTATATATTTGTATTTTTTTTCCATCTGATGAGTTAGCCTTTTTCAACTGATTTTTATAGTTCGTTCTTATGTTGTACTGTTACACCAAAGTCCCAGGTTTTTGGAGGTTTGGGATCCCGCTAACATGTTTAACCCCGCCACATTCTGTATGTATGTGCCTGTCCCAAGTTAGGAGACTGTAATTCAGTGGTTGTCGTTTGTTTATATGTTACATATTTGTTTTTCGTTCATTTTTTGTATATAAATTAGGTCGTTAGTTTTTTCGTTTAAATTGTTTCACATTGTCATTTCGGGACTTGTTATAGGTTTGCCTCAACCAAATGTTATAAATTCAACTTATACACTATGCCAATTACTAAAACACACAGATAAAATTTGAAATTGAAGGGCGTCTCTTTTATAGTTCGTGAGTTATGCCCCTTTACAAATGGTCAAAGACGTAGTGTTTATTCTGTAATTTCCGCTCTCTACATTTAGTTTGCCTCAACCAAATGTTATTGAATTAATACACAATGTTTATTAACACAAAACACTGAGTCTGATGATCAAGTTTGAAATTGGGTGACGTCACTTTTACCGTTCTGAACTTGTGCCCATTCAGCGCTAATTTACAAAAACAAAACAAAACCAACAAACAACTAAATTAAGTGTCCAATCAATTTTGCTAATTTTTAAAATAGAAATCGTTAAAACTAAATTGCTCGTGGTCAAGTTTGTTTAACTTTGACCAAAAGGTTTCAGTAAAGAGAAAAAAGCTAACTTAACCCTGTGTGCCAGGTGAGGTAGTTCAAATTTAGGTGAAAATGTTTTTAATCTGGAATCACAAATTACATTAAAAAAAAATGTGATAACAAATTCCACAAATTCGTTATCACGAATTTAATCCGTAATAACCATTTATACAATTCGTTATAACGATTTTAATTCGGTATCACACATTACAAAAAAATTGTGATAACGAATTTAATTCGTAATAATTCGTAACGAATTACAAAATCTGATATAACGATTTCCAACAATTCGTTCTCACAAATTTAAGCTGTTGTAACGAATTATAAAATTCGTAATAACGATTTAAATTCGTGATTTCGAATTCAAATATATTTGTGGGAGGTCCTATGGGCGTCCGTAGCTTTCCGACTTATTTGAACCACTTAATTAATATCCTATGGTCCTGTTTAACATGACATCTCAAATAATTAGATTAAGAGATAAAGCACATGTGGTGATTAAAAATAAGTATCTTTATACACTTTCTTTCAATAACATGTTTACAGGTGTACACTTTTTTATTTGGTTCTAATTAACGGACACCAATTATAAAAATATAGTCTGTGACATTAAATAATTATCTTTATCTTTTAGATAAGAATGACAACCGTAAACATTGAGTAGTATTGCATTCCAACTCATTTCAACCACATATAATTACTATCATATGATTAGGATTTCAACCCAAATGATTAACTAAAACCACGTCTGGTCATTTAAAATTGTTTCTCATTTAACATAATCTTAACTATATATTTGAAAATTCCACGGTCGTAGTTGGTTTTTATCTTCAAAAATACACGGATAATATATTTAATCAATCAATATTTATATACAAGGAGTTTTGATTGGGTTTACAGAATAGAGAATAATGGACGAAAAAATAAATAAAGAATGATATGGGCGAGAAAAATAAAGAATAAAGAAATATGACCAAAATAAATATAAAGAATAGTAAAATAGGGACTGGTAAAATATATCGAATAGAGAAATATACGGCTGCTTAAATATAAGATATTAAAAATTATGGGATGTTAAACTATAAAAAAAATTATAAAGGAATACAAACAAATACGACTGTTACAGTATATAATTACAGTAGCATTTTTTGTTTGTTTGTGCACGTGCAAGAATTATGTCCGTGCAGAGAAACAAGAACCGGTTTGAACCGGTATAAATGAGATGATTCTGGCTCTGTAGGTGGCCGGCTCTTAGCATACGGTCCAATCAAACAAGTTTTATGTCTATATAGTCCTTAACATAAAATTATGATGAAGATTACTAAATGCTTAAGGAAGAAAGATGATCAGGAGGATTCATTAATTATACAGAAACACAAAAAATTGTATTGACTATAAAAATTATTTCAACCGTATAGAAGATAAATTAGTCTACTGTACTTATACAAAACACATTTTAGCCTATTGCAAGGCAAAATTTATGTTCCTATCCAATATACCCTTTATCCCGCGGGGTGGCCTCTTTTTCAAGACCTATACCTATTGTATTTATGGTTAACGTGTTCTAAACATTCATGAATTATTTGCCACTGGACGTTAAGCAATCAATTACTATTTCCGTTTATTTCCTTAAATACGGCTTTGAGTATAACAAAGCTGTAAGAGAGATACTAAAGGTTTCACTGGAATTAACACTATGGACGAGTTTTGTTTATTTATTAATAGCGAAAACTCGCTTTCATCCATCGTTTGAAAATAACGTACGTGGCAATTTCAAAGTGCGCCTTGCAAAACGCTATACGTTGGATGGATCGTGGGAATGTGCATTGAAGGTGTCGTTCATACCGGAATTAGAAGCCTAAACGAGACGTATGTACTTCTGTTCCGATTTCGTGCACCAGTCGTACGTTAGGGAAACTCTCTCCATATTCTCCAGTCGATACGATTAAATGAAGATATCACGGACGTGACGTTTGGGAAACCAGTCTATTTCACGGTAACCAGGAATGAATTGTATCACATCGAATTTGTTTTGAGATACGATCATCTTCAAATATGTCGTCTAAAAGATGACCATGTATTTCTCTTGCTATATTTTCGAAGGAAGTGAAGTAAATCTATAAGAGGAAACTACTCACTGTCATTTAGGAAATTACGAGTATGTTTAATTGCAATATTTGCTGTAAAGTGTATGTGTGGCCGCACGATCTTCAAAGACATATAAGGAGTAAGCATTCTTCCGATGAGCCACTATACCACCCAGGTGTTACCCAGCAGCAGCAAAAGCAGTAACAGCAGCAGCAGAAAAAGAAGCAGCAGCAGCAAAAGCAGCAGCAGAAGGCTTTCGTGTTTAGACACCCTTTCACCATGATTGTGTCCGGTCCCACCTCCTGCGATAAAACTTATTTTATTTTATTTGTTTCAACACATAAAAAAACTGTGAAGTCCTAGTCCAGACAGGATCGTTTGGTTGTATAAAAGGTGGCAACCTCTTTACGAGGAAATACAACGAACATGCAGTGCTTCCACGCGTTGAATTCATTCGTGGAATTCCTTTTGATCTGGAAAGGGACGATTTTTTCGATCCCAACATTCGAAACATGATCCTATTAGATGACCTCATGTCGACATCGGACAAAGACTCCAGAATAAATGATTTGTTTACGGAAGGGTGTTACCATAGGAATTTATCGGTCGTCGTTTTTAATCAGAATTTATACTTTGGCAAAGACCCCACCCAGAGACGAAACTGTCATTATCTCATTCTCTTTAATAACCCCATTGATCGACAGCCCATCGTGACTCTTGGCCGACAGATGTATCCTTCTCGAGGGGACTTCTTTCTCCGGAAATTTGAAGAGGCAAAGAGGACACCTTTCGGGTACTTTCTTGTTGACCTAAAAGCTAGAACCCCAGAAGCCTCCAGATTGCACACAGAGGTCTTGCAGGTCGGTCAAGGAGAGACACCAGACGGACAGAGGGATGACGACCGTCTCTCGAATACTTTTGAAGACGATAGTTCGGTCTCATCAGACGAAGATATTGCCGACGAGACAACACATATTTCGTCAGAGGATGCTGAAACACGGAAAGATCTCATCGCCTGTCAGGATTACGGAGTACTTAGTGTTTGCTCACCTACGTGGATGAGAAGCCCAACGTCAGCAAGGTTGTGGGAATAAAAACGGCATTGCCCTTAACGATGACCGGAAAAGATGTAGAGGATGCTTTGAGTGGATTGCCCGTGACCGTTTGCTGTGCAGAAGACTTGCCTAGATATGTGAGCGACAGGCGTAGAAGGTTTGTGGTCAATACGGACAACTGTGATCAAAAGGGGAGTCATTGGGTTGCATTTCATTTCCCCGCATCGGGTCCATCAGAATTTTTCGACTCCTTAGGACGATTACCGGAAAAGTACCAACGCTATTTCAGAAATGTACTCATCGTCAATGGACCGAAATACTGTGTGGTTTGCAATCAAATCCAACCCGATGATTCAGATACATGTGGCCTGTATTGCATTTATTACGCCAAATTGAGATGTCGGGACTCGAGATGAAGGACATTATCAACAACTTTTCATCCACTGACACGATTCAGAATGACAGTAAACTCGTAGCACTATTTGGTTAAATGAAAAATAATGATACAAAAAAAAAATAATGAAAAAAGAAAGAAAAAAACAGAAGAAAAGAAAAAAAAATCTTAAAACACCTACATGGATGTATAGCAGGTCTCAAGTCTTGAAAAACTCTTTCTAGGGTCACTGAAAGTATTCACCCTGGAGGGTAGCCTGGTCAAACATTAAGATATAGCGTCCAGGATTTAAGCCCAAATATGGCGTCGGCGTCTCGATGTCCGAGTAACATGGTCCAACCCGAAGTTTGCGTCTTGATTTCAGGGTCGACTATGGCGTCCGCTTTAAGGCCCAAATATGGCGTCGGCGTCTGCGCCAACTTTCGAATATGGCGTCAGCGTCCGACGTCCACCTTAATGGGGGTCATTCTGTCCCACAAACACTACTGTTGTCTCATTGACAATCATACAACATCTACTTTTTTATATTATATATGTATTATCTATACGTATATATTTTCTATATACCAATTTTACATGTTTAGATGATGCAATGAAAATTCAGAAGATATGTGGTAATATTGCCAATGGAAAACTTATCCACCAAAGACAAACGAATGTGAATCAGCCATGAGTTACACATATGTATTCATGTAAAATGCAATTAAAACCCATTCCTGACTAGATGTGACGAAAAACGAAAACTAACAGCCCGATTAATGCTGAAACGATAAACGTAAAATTAATATCAAAGACAGCAACCAATAACAATACAGTGCTCCTATATATCGTCTACCAACAGTATTTATCTATACCTACCGTCGGTGGTTAACATGCAATACAGTACTCCTATTTACCGTTTATCAACAGTATTTGTCTATATCTTCTGTCGATAGTTAACATACAGTATAGTGCTCCTATACACCGTATATCAACAGTATTTGTCTGTACCTACCGTCGGTGGTTAACATACAATACAGTGTTCCATTACACAGTCTATTGACAGTTGTCTATACCTACCGTCGGTGATTAACATGCAATATAGTGCTCCTATATACCGTCTATCAACATAATTTATCTATACCTACCGTCGGTGATTAACATGCAATAAAATGCTCCTACATGTATATACCGTCTATTATTTTTTTTTCTAAACCTACCGTCGGTAGTTTACATGCGATATAGTGCTCCTATATTCCGTCTACCAACAGTATTTATCCATATCTACCGTCGGTGGTTAACATGCAATACAGTACTCCTATTCACCGTATATCAACAGTATTTGTCTATACCTACCGTCGGTGGTTAACATACAATATAGTGCTCCTATATAACGTCTATCAACAGTATTTGTCTATACCTACTGTCGGTAGTTAACATACAATATAATGCTCCTATATACCGTCTATCAACAGTATTTGTCTATACCTACTGTCGGTAGTTAACATACAATATAGTGCTCCTATATACCGTCTATCAACAGTATTTGTCTATACCTACTGTAGGTAGTTAACATACAATATAGTGCTCCTATATACCGTCTATCAACAGTATTTGTCTATACCTACCGTCGGTGATTAACATACGATATAGTGCTATTACACATACCGTCTATCAAAAGTTTTAGTCTTTACCTACTGTTGGTACTTAACATACAATATAGTGCTCCTATATACCGTCTATCAACAGTATTTGTCTATACCTACTGTCGGTAGTTAACAGTCAATATAGTGCTCCTATACACCGTCTATCAACAGTATTTGTCTAATACCTACTGTCGGTAGTTAACATACAATATAGTGCTCCTATATACCGTTTATCAACAGTATGTGTCTATACCTACCGTCGGTAGTTAACATACAATATAGAGCTCCTATATACCGTCTATCAACAGTATTTGTCTATACCTACTGTCGGTAGTTAACATACAGTATAGTGCTCCTATACACCGTATATCAACAGTATTTGTCTGTACCTACCGTCGGTGGTTAACATACAATACAGTGCTCCATTACACAGTCTATTGACAGTTGTCTATACCTACCGTCGGTGATTAACATGCAAGATAGTGCTCCTATATACCGTCTATCAACAGAATTTATCTATACCTACCGTCGGTGATTAACATGCAATAAAATGCTCCTATATACCGTCTATTATTATTTTTTTTTCTAAACCTACCGTCGGTAGTTAACATGCGATATAGTGCTCCTATTTACCGTCTACCAACAGTATTTATCTATACCTACTGTCGGTGGTTAACATGCAATACAGTACTCCTATTCACCGTATATCAACAGTATTTGTCTATACCTACCGTCGGTGGTTAACATACAATATAGTGCTCCCATATACCGTCTATCAACAGTATTTGTCTTTACCTAGTGTCGGTAGTTAACATACAATATAGTGCTCCTATATACCGTCTATCAACAGTATTTGTTTATACCTACCGTCGGTGGTTAACATACAATATAGTGCTCCTATATACCGTCTATCAAGAGTTTTAGTCTATACCTACTGTTGGTAGTTAACGTACAATGTAGTGCTCCTATATACCGTCTATCAACAGTATTAGTCTATACCTACTGTCGGTAGTTATCATACAATATAGAGCTCCTTTATACCGTCTATCAACAGTATTTGTCTATACCTACTGTCGTTGGTTAACATACAATTTAGTGCTCCTATAAACCGTCTATCAACAGTATTTGTCTATACCTACTGTCGGTAGTTAACATACAATATAGTGCTCCTATATACAGTCTATCAACAGTATTTGTCTATACCTACCGTCGGTGGTTAACATACAATATAGTGCTCCTATATACCGTCTATCAAGAGTTTTAGTCTATACCTACTGTCGGTAGTTAACATACAATATAGTGCTCCTATATACAGTCTATCACCAGTATTTGTCTATACATACTGTCGGTAGTTAACATACAATATTTTGTTCCTATATACCGTCTATCAACAGTATTTGTCTATACCTACTGTCGGAAGGTAACATACAATATAGTGCACCTTTATACTGTCTATCAACAGTATGTGTCTATCCCTACCGTCGGTGGTTAATATATAATATAGTGCTCCTATATACCGTCTATCAGCAGTATTTGTCTATACCTACCGTCGGTGGTTAACATACAATATAGTGCTCCTATATACCGTCTATCACCAGTATTTGTCTATACCTACTGTCTGTAGTTAACATACAATATAGTGCTCCTATATACCGTCTATCACAAGTATTTGTCTATACCTACCGTCGGTGATTAACATACGATATATACCGTCTATCTAGAGTTTTAGTCTTTACCTACTGTTGGTAGTTAACATACAATATAGTGCTCCTATATACCGTCTATCAACAGTATTTGTCTATACCTACTGTCGGTAGTTAACATACAATATAGTGCTCCTACATGTCTATATACCGTCTATCAACAGTATTTGTCTTTACCTACCGTCGGTGGTTAACATACAATATAGTGCTCCTATATACCGTCTATCAAGAGTTTTAGTCTATACCTACTGTTGGTAGTTAACATACAATATAGTGCTCCTATATACCGTCTATAAACAGTATTTGTCTATACCTACCGTCGGTGGTTAACATGCAATATAGTCATCCTATATACTGTCTATCAACAGTATTTGTCTATACCTACCGTTGGTGGTTAACATGCCATACAGTACTCCTATATATCGTCTATCAACAGTATTTGTCTGTACCTACCGTCGGTGGTTAACATACCATACAGTACTCCTATATACCGTATATCAACAGTACCTGTCTATACCTACCATCGGTGGTTAACAAGCATTACAGTACTCCTATATACCGTCTATCAATACGATTTTTCTCTACCTACCGTCGGTGGTTAACATATAATACAGTGCACCTATATACCGTCTATTATCAGTATTTTTCTAAACCTACCATAGGTGGTTAATATGCAATATAGTGCTCCTATATACCGTCTATCAACACTATGTTTCTAACCTGTTTCTATACCCACCGTCGGTGGTTAACATGCAATACAGTGCACCTATATACCGTATATCAACAGTATTTGTCTATACCTATCGTCGGTGGTTAACATGCAATATAGTCTTCCTATATACTGTCTATCAACAGTATTTGTCTATACCTACCGTTGGTGGTTAACATGCCATACAGTACTCCTATATATCGTCTATCAACAGTATTTGTCTGTACCTACCGTCGGTGGTTAACATACCATACAGTACTCCTATATACCGTATATCAACAGTACCTGTCTATACCTACCATCGGTGGTTAACAAGCATTACAGTACTCCTATATACCGTCTATCAATACGATTTTTCTCTACCTACCGTCGGTGGTTAACATATAATACAGTGCACCTATATACCGTCTATTATCAGTATTTTTCTAAACCGACCATAGGTGGTTAATATGCAATATAGTGCTCCTATATACCGTCTATCAACACTATGTTTCTAACCTGTTTCTATACCCACCGTCGGTGGTTAACATGCAATACAGTGCACCTATATACCGTATATCAACAGTATTTGTCTATACCTATCGTCGGTGGTTAACATGCAATATAGTCTTCCTATATACTGTCTATCAACAGTATTTGTCTATACCTACCGTTGGTGGTTAACATGCCATACAGTACTCCTATATATCGTCTATCAACAGTATTTGTCTGTACCTACCGTCGGTGGTTAACATACCATACAGTACTCCTATATACCGTATATCAACAGTACCTGTCTATACCTACCATCGGTGGTTAACAAGCATTACAGTACTCCTATATACCGTCTATCAATACGATTTTTCTCTACCTACCGTCGGTGGTTAACATATAATACAGTGCACCTATATACCGTCTATTATCAGTATTTTTCTAAACCGACCATAGGTGGTTAATATGCAATATAGTGCTCCTATATACCGTCTATCAACACTATATTTCTAACCTGTTTCTATACCCACCGTCGGTGGTTAACATGCAATACAGTGCACCTATATACCGTATATCAACAGTATTTGTCTATACCTATCGTCGGTGGTTAACATGCAATATAGTCCTCCTATATACTGTCTATCAACAGTATTTAGTCTATACCTACCGTCGGTGGTTAACATGACATATAGTACTCCTATATACCGTATATCAACAGTACATGTTTATACCTACCATCGGTGGTTAACAAGCAATACAGTACTCCTATATACCGTATATCAGCAGTATTTGTCTATACCTACCGTCGGTGGTTAATGTAAAATATAGTGCTGTCTATTAAAATTATGTGTCTATACATACTGTCGGTGGTTAACATACAATAAAGTGCTCCTATAAACCGTCTATCAACAGTTTTCATTTATACCTACAGTCGATGGTCAATATAACGTATTAGATGGTCCGTATATAGTGCTCATATATACCGTCTGTCAAAAGTATCTGAATTTACCTACCGTCGGTGGTTAACATACAATATAGTGCTCCTATATACCGTCTATTAACAGTATTTCTTTATACCTACCGTCGGTGGTTAACGTAAAATATAGTGCTCCTTTATATACCGTCTTTCAATAGTATTTCTTTATACCTACTGTCGGTGGTTAACATAGAATTTAGTGCTCCTATATACCGTCTATCAACCGTATTTGTCTATACCTACCGGCGGTTGTTATCAAAACAAACTATTTTCAATCGACAGTCCAAAGTTTCGTATCTATACTTCACTCTGAATGACTAATAACATTTATTTGACCAGTAACATTCCCTATTGTATTCATTATTTAGTTTTCCCCCTGAACTTGTCTGAAATATTTGCGGCTGTACTGATGGCAAACAACAATCAATCAATTTCTTAAAGTACTTCTTAATCTAAATAATATATTATTTTTTAATCTAACCAGTAATATGTGATCGGTGAATGTACGTATGACAATTACGCCAATTTTGAAAAAGCATATTTTTTTTCATTTGCGCACATTGACATTTTGTAATTTGCGCCAAATTGATTCGAAAGGTTAGGTCTGATAAATTTAGATGATAAAATTTAACTTGTTTAACCAAACGCAGCAATTCAATGAACACAAGCTACAATATAGATAAATGTGTGTATAGACACATGTTGAGCTCATGGGTATCATCATTTAATCACACTTCTGGTACCCGAACATTTACTTTCATATATGGAACCGATGCCATAAAGAAAAAAACAGGCTTTAACTTATAAAAATTTTGATAAAAAAGGGGATGCTTTATTGTAGGGAAGATATCACAAGGTTGCAGTTCAACAGAAGTGTTGAATGACAATACTCAGTTAAAAAAGATTTGTGCATATGCAAATGTGCTTTTTATGTCAAACTGTTACAATCTTATTTTATAAAGTGCTACTTCAAGTGTGATGTACACTTGCAATAAACTTATCCTGCTTTCAATCCCCCTCCTCCTCCTCGTCACGTGTGAGCAAGTGTCAGGTGGCAAAAGGCCAGAAGGAATATTTTTGTTATTATATAAATAAATTCTATACATCTTATATGCCTCATGACTTGTGTTTACCTGTTAATTTGTGCAAATGAAGAAAATAAATTTGGCGCAAAGAAATAAAAAAAAATAGGCGCTAATTAAGTGCAGATTGGCGCAAATGGAAAAAGCCGAAGCAAATATAATCTTTTCTCGTATCAAGATTTCAAGATTTTATTCATAACCTCAGACACATACTTGTGTACAAGAGGACAATAATATATACAACCATATTAAGATAATACATAGCGAGACAGGACAAACGAAACACAAATACATAGTATATTTTAAAAGACAATTGGTATAATTAGATTAAGTATTTTATGATTTTCTTCACGAAAATTGATAATTTCCTTTGAACTTGTACGTTACATATAGACAACAAGCCAGTGAATTTCTTCTTGCTTGGATTCATTACATAGTAATTTGGTACAAACTTTGATCTAAGAGCAGAAACATCAGCATTTTTACAGGTAAACAATATATGAAACTCATCCCCTATTCCCTCATTACATAATGTACATATTCTATTTTCCCTCGCGATCCCCGCCCATCTACCCGTCTCAATAGGTAACTTCAAATTCGAGCATCGAAGTTCAGATATGTAATATCTGTCCTTGGGTAATAATCGCAATAGATACGGTTCCAAACCAAACTCGAGTTTGAATTAATAAAGAATAGAATTCACCCCTATCAGATCAAATTGGTGTTTTCTTTCTTTTTTTCGTTCAGTTTCATCTAGTCCATTTGTTCATTTGACTCTGTCTCCATCACGACTAGGATGCATTTTAATTTATAATGTAAAGTCGTTCAGGTTTTTGTTTTATTATATAAAAAAAAGAAGATATAGCATGATTGCCAATGAGACAACTCTCTAAAAGAGACAAAGTGACACCGGAATTAACTATTAAAAAAAACCTTTAACAGATCACGGTACGCTGACGGTACAGATGTCTGTAAATTCAGAAATTAATGCGAGGTTTTTATTATTGCGACAATAATTAAGACTCGCATTTTGAAGTATTGCGTTTGAATTTTTTCTTAATCGTTGTAATCAAAACCTCATTTTAGGCTATAATGACACTCATCGCATTGATTATTTAACAATTGCACGCAACAAATTTACATTCAAAAGACTATGAATTTGATGTATATTTGACAAGATTAGTTCGTTTCCTAAGTTGCTACAAATTCTATAATTAGTGTATTATTCTCCCAAGTTTATTTGAAAAGGTATAATTCCTCTATACAAATGGCAAAATCTTTCATAAAATATCCAGTAAGTTGGATAAACGTTTACCAAATCATCCCAATACAGTTTGATTTATATATTCACTTTGCTATTCCGTTCTTGCACAGTGATATAGTTCATTTTGGGTCATCCCATATTCTAGCAAAGGGAGATTATCTCAGCATCACCGTTACATTAGTAATAGCTGTCGTACATAAAATAGTTAGCTCGAACTGTATGATCCTGTGTGAATCTGATCTTTATATTAAAAGTGCATAAATGGTTCACATATGGGTCTTATTTAAACATTAAACAGTATCAAAACAATTAGTGCATTATAATATAACCAAATAGGCATGCAAAAAAGAATCAATAGTCAAAATATGCTTGTCTACCGTCTAATTCTAATTGCTAATATTTACTGTATTGTACATAGCTCAATTCCATTCCATTCCATTTAATTTTATTTATTTTTTAATTTTCAGCAGAAAACAGTATTTCTAACAATTAAATTGAATTAATTTGATATGACGTTGACACACGGTAATCACTCTCATGTTTTTATTTACATCGCTGTCAATCATCCGGTAAAGATGAATATTCATTACTACCCTCGGTAGTTAACGTCCCTCGATGGTTAACTTTAAGTGCCTACCACATGTATTGGTCTTAGGACACATCTTTTAAAATTAGTCTTAAGAAAGTCTTCTAAGATAAGATATGTTTGAATTTTGGGGTCTTAGGATAGTTGTAACAGTTACGATGTCCCAAGTCAAAATAAAAACAACAAATGAGGCATAAACTAAATAATAAAAAAGCTAAAACAATATTAAACTATTATAACAAATGAATTAAATAAATAAAGTATTCCTCAATTGTTATGCCCCACCTACGATAGTAGAGGGGCATTATGTTTTCTGGTCTGTGCGTCCGTTCGTTCGTTCGTCCGTTCGTTCGTTCGTCCGTCTGTCAGGTTAAGGTTTTTGGTCAAGGTAGTTTTTGATGAAGTTGAAGTCCGATCGACTTTAAACTTAGTATACATGTTCCCTATGATATGATCTTTTTAATTTTAATGCAAAATTAGAGGGTTTACCCCAATTTCACGGTCCACTGAACATAGAAAATGATAGTGCGAGTGGGGCATTCGTGTACTGGGGACACATTCTTGTTGTTAAAGATTTAATTGTGTTAAATTATTTCAGTAAATTTCAGACAAATTTGATGAATAAGATACTTCTAGCTATCAACAAAGATTGTATATATCAGTAATTAGTTTGAGTTTGGGGAATAATAAGGAATATTACTAGGACTTTGTCTGGGTAATCTAGAACCAACCTAATGCACATATCTAAATATATTGATCACATGGTTATTTAAACTTTACAGATTGCACAGACTTTTTGCGATCTGGTCAAAAGATTTTAGTATATATTTTGTTTTGTTAAAAAAATATTTTTACTGTTTCATTTTATGTATTCTACTCATTTCGCTATCTATGTTATTTGTAAATGTATGTGTATTTGTCTCAGTAAACGGACAGAAAGTCACAGAACAAAATGTCACAGGACATAAAGTCACAAAGATAGAACTCTTCGAAGAGGTCACATGACAAAAGGTCACAAATAATTTGTTGCCAATTGTTTGAATATGTAAGTGATGTATTCACTTTTTAATTCATATATTCATATTAAAGTTTAGGAAATGTGTCATTATACTTGAAAAATGATTATTTATTTAATAAAAAATTAGAGGGTTTACCCCAATTTCACGGTCCACTGAACATAGAAAATGATAGTGCGAGTGGGGCATTCGTGTACTGGGGACACATTCTTGTTGTTAAAGATTTAATTGTGTTAAATTATTTCAGTAAATTTCAGACAAATTTGATGAATAAGATACTTCTAGCTATCAACAAAGATTGTATATATCAGTAATTAGTTTGAGTTTGGGGAATAATAAGGAATATTACTAGGACTTTGTCTGGGTAATCTAGAACCAACCTAATGCACATATCTAAATATATTGATCACATGGTTATTTAAACTTTACAGATTGCACAGACTTTTTGCGATCTGGTCAAAAGATTTTAGTATATATTTTGTTTTGTTAAAAAAATATTTTTACTGTTTCATTTTATGTATTCTACTCATTTCGCTATCTATGTTATTTGTAAATGTATGTGTATTTGTCTCAGTAAACGGACAGAAAGTCACAGAACAAAATGTCACAGGACATAAAGTCACAAAGATAGAACTCTTCGAAGAGGTCACATGACAAAAGGTCACAAATAATTTGTTGCCAATTGTTTGAATATGTAAGTGATGTATTCACTTTTTAATTCATATATTCATATTAAAGTTTAGGAAATGTGTCATTATACTTGAAAAATTATTATTTATTTAATAAAAATCATGCAAAGGATATATTTATTGGCACAATGAAGCCATTAAAGTGTCAAGCCACTTTCACATTTTGTTTTTTTTTAACAATTATTTAATCATCTTTGATATTTTTTGGATAAATTTTGTTTACAATGTTGGTTTATATACAATAGTCAAAAAAATTATAGAAATAAGCGTTTTTTATTCAAAGAAAATAACCAGAAAAAAATAATTGTGACTTTTTGTCCTGTCACTTATTGTCCGTGACTTTTTGTCTATTACTTTTTGTCCTGTGACTTTCTGTCCTACATTCTTTGTAGCTCCTGTTATGCAGGAAATCGGTGCCAGGAAATCTGCGTCCGAGTGCTTTTTGAATAAACAGTTTAAACAGTTAATAGATATTGCGGTTGAATATCAAATTTGTATATAAAATGCTCATTAATTTTTGTTATCGCTCATTATTTTTTTTTATCATATTGAAAAAATTTCTTAGCTCTCAGAATAAAGTGAATCTTAATTGCATTATGAAAAGAAACTAGTTAATGAAAAATTTTGTTGCTTTTTAAAACAATTGAAAATCCAGTATGTTATCGTCAGTTTGGCTAATATCTGTCAGTTAATAACCAAAATTTGTCTTCAGAAAAAATAAATACACTTCTACCATGTCTATAGATTGTGACATTTTTATGGTCTATTAACTGATTAATAAAATCTTTTTTTTTTCTCTGTGTATTATATTGTTGAAACTGCTGGACTGGCATGATACATATATATACACATTGATAATGAAAATGTATTAAATTTTAAACATGCAAAGGATATATTTATTGGCAAAATGAACCAATTTAAGTACCAAGTCACTTTGGCATTTTTTTTTCATATAAACAATTATTTGATAATTATTAATGACATTTATTAAATACATTTTAATTACAAAGTTGCTTCATATATTAAACTTCAAGGCAAATACAAAATTTTTTGTGAAGTGTTTTCTTATTCAAAGAAAAATAATCTCAAAACTGAATTGTGACTTTTTGTCCTGTGATTTTTTTTGTCCGTGAATTTTGAGCTGTGACTCTCTGTCCTACATTCATATAATCTTGTATACATTTGACAAGAATATTTCACTTAAAACCAGACATTTTAGATAAAGTTAATACATTGTAATAACTGCAGGGACTTGAATGATTTAGACTATTTAAAGATACTTGTCTAGTAGTCTCAGATATATGACAATACAAAATATTATCAAATTTTGCTGTAATAAATATATGTTGAATATATTTATTCAATAGAGAAATAATGAATTGCCTAAATTATATTTAAAATAAGTCCTAAAGATATTATCTTAAAACATTTGTTAAACAATGTTAAATGCAGATCCGTCTCTCTTAGTATAAACAATTTTGAATTTAGAAAATTGATTTTAGAAACACCTTTTCAATAGAAAAAAACAGGTATTGTGAAAGTTTGCATTATATATGAAGATGACATTCATTTAATCTTCAGTTGTCAAAAAGTACTTTTAAAAAATAACATAAATTGATAGCAGTTAAAAAAAAAAAATTAACATCAAAACAAAGTCACAAGACATTTAAAAAAAAATGTTATAAGGCTATATGTGTTTTATATGTCTCTGGTTCATCTAGTTGTATTATTTCATTTTATTTTTTTAATTTTCTGGTCATAATCACAGTAATTAAATTTGACAAACACATATTTTACCTGAGACACTTTACCTGTAGGTTATGTAATTTTAACACTTCAATGCAGTCATGATTTCCCTTTATCCTTGACTAGTTTTTGATTAATACCTTGTGTATTAATTAGCAACAGGGAGTATAATGATGGACACATAGGGCCATCATGGTGGACATAGTTTTATACCCACCGACATTGTAACCTGACTTCCCAATGAATGTAACAATTGTAACCTGATTCCCCAGGCATGTATGTAACCATTGTAACCTGATTCTCCATGCATGTAACCATTGTAACCCGACTTTCCCATGTATGTAACCATTGTAACCTGATTCTCCATGCATGTAACCATTGTAACCTGATTTTCCCATACATGTAACCATTGTAACCTATTTCTCCATGCATGTAACCATTGTAACCTATTTCTCCATGCATGTAACCATTGTAACCTATTTCTCCATGCATGTAACCATTGTAACCAGATTCCCCATGTATGTAACCATTGTAACCTGATTCTCCATGCATGTAACCATTGTAACCTGATTTTCCCATACATGTTACCATTGTAACCTATTTCTCCATGCATGTAACCATTGTAACCTATTTCTCCATGCATGTAACCATTGTAACCAAATTCTCCATGTATGTAACCATTGTAACCCGATTCCCCATGTATGTAACCATTGTAACCTGATTCTCCATGCATGTAACCATTGTAACCTGATTTTCCCATACATGTAACCATTGTAACCTATTTCTCCATGCATGTAACCATTGTAACAAAATTCTCCATGTATGTAACCATTGTAACCTGATTCCCTATACATGTAACCATTGTAACCTGATTCTCCATGCATGTAACCATTGTAACCCTAAATCATTGTAACCTAAATAACTTATGTAACCTCACAGCAATGAATAATGGGGTTGCCATGGTAACAAGATGGCTAAAAGGGATTCTTGCATGTGTGTAACCAGTGTAACCAATGTAACCATTAGGTCAATGGAGGTTACAAATGTACCAGGATTTGAGAATTTCTGAATATGATGATTTATGATAGTTTGTATGAGTGTAACCAATGTAACCAATGTAACCATTATGTCAATGGGGGTTACAAAACAAGGTAACTGAATTATGGTGCACATTTTGTGCCTTATATGACTATTTTCACTTTTTTATTGCAACTAATTTTATTACAAATTAACGTGTAAATTAAGGTGTCTTCGTAGAGGTCCGCGTTCATCGTTTGTAAACACTGTCGAGTTCGGTTTACATAAGAATTTTAAATATATACGTATCCGTCCGATCCGTGCATAAATTTAATTTACTGATCGATCGGTGACAGTTGTCAGGGTAACTCTCACATAGGTTATTTGACTTATCTGACGGATCCTATGGGTCACCGATCACCGATCATTCATCGATCAGTCAAACATCCGTCACCGATCATTCACCGATCAGTCAAGTTCACGTCAAACAGTAACGCCTAAGGTTGCAAGTACTGTAAATGTAGCGAGAAACAACAATCAATTAGAATCATTATTTGAAGATAATAAAGGATACCGTTGCGGATTTCGTAAGCTAATGTTCATAACTGGACTAACAATTATGTAATTAATGAAATATATTAAATGCATGCCAATTTGAAAAAATTCATTATTCTGCAGTAGTCAATATACGCATGTGCAAACAAATTTTATTGGATTTAGAGCATGGGTTTGTTCACAAAGCGAAAGAAGCACTTCTTATTAGAATAGGCCATTTGATGTGGGAATTTCCTTTTTTAATTTTCCTCAGGGGTTCGTTTTTTTGTGATTGAAGAAAAAAAGAAGAAAAGGAACACTTCAGTTATATAAGGAACAAAACTTCTGAACAGTGTAGCTCTGGGCAAATCTAAGTTATTTATTATTTCACTGATTAAGAAACACATTCTCTGAAACTGACATTATCAAGATGCTTTATTTCCTGATTGACAACATATTTGTTACGTGTGGAGTACGTGTTTTTCAACAGACTGTCGGAATTCATATGGGAACCAGTTGTGCCCCTCTTCTTGTCAACTTGTTTCTTTATTATTATATTGCTTACTTCATACAGGAACTTATAAAGATAAGAAGTTAGCAATATCCTTTCACTTTACGTTCCACTATATAGATGATGTTCTCTCACTAAATAATACAAAATTGGTGACTATGTTGAATGAATCTATCAAAGTAGAGATAAAGGATACTACAGATACAGTTAAGTCTTCCTCATTTCTCGACTTCCATCTAGAAATTGACAATAAGGGTCAGTTGAAAACAAAACTTGATGGTTGCAGCTTCCCAATTGTGAACTTTCCATTTCTATGTAGCAACATTCCAACAATGCCTGCATACGGAGTATATATCTCCCAATTGATACGATATTCCCGGGCTTGTATTTCCTATCATGATTTCCTTAATAGAGGGGTTCTGCTCACAAGGAAGCTGTTAAACCAAGAATTTTAAATGGTGATGTTGAAATCATCCCTTCGTAAATTTTACGGACGCCATCACGAAATGATTGACCGTTTTGGAATAACCGGTTCACAGATTATATCGGATTTGTTCCTTATGTCGTAACTACAATGCTCTTCCCTTTTCACGAATGTGACCTACCGAATTAGACTATTTATCGGATTTGTAATAACATAAGCAACACGACGGGTGCCACATGTGGAACAGGATCTGCTTACACTTCCGGAGCACCTGCGATCACCTCCAGTTTTTGGTAGGGTTTGTGATGCTTAGTCTTTAGTTTTCTATGTTGTGTCTTCTGTACAATTTTTTTTCTGTTTGTCCTAATATTTTTAGCCATGGTGTTGTCAGTTTATTTTCAATCTATGAGTTTGACTTTTCCTTTGGTATATTTCGTCCCTCTTTTCTGAGTATGTAAGTGCAACTTGTTTGTATTAGACACCTCAAACTTCACAAACTTTTGTTCAAACAACGGCCCATTACTGCTTCATTTATATGTTTAGCCAACAGGTGTCCGTTAAAGTTACACGTACTAAACCGTTGTCCGGAGTGAAAGAGGGATACCAGAAGTACTGTGATACTGTTAACCCCCTTAGTTGTGTGGATTCTAGAGAACTATTATGAACTACTGAACTTTTTTTTATATGCTTGGCCTCTTAATTTACTTGATTTACGTCCATCAGGAACGCTCAAGATAAAACTGTAAAAGGCAAAAATGCTAAGAAGCGAAACAGATGAAGAGATATATCCCCAAAACTACATAAAATAGCCACATTCAGTTAAGGGCAACTTTGCCCGAGGGAGTTAAGCCTCAATTTCTTTATATATCTTTAAAATTTGAATATTATCTTCATAAGGTAGGGCTACCATACACTACACATATATTGTTTTGGAATACAATTCATCATCTTATGTTTTAAATTAAAACTGAGGATTCTCAGTGATAATATATCTGTTTAATTTGCGGTAGAAGTTTCACCGTGTAGCCGGTTTTCATATGGTAACATACTGTGCTATGTCGACGTTAATATTCTTATAATCATACATGTATATATGAGTCCGATTTTCGCCAGATCGTAACAAGAAAAAACAAAGCAAGTAAAACGCTAGTTACATACCGATTACTTGTCGTTGTTTCATATACAATTCAAAAGCTAACCAAACCTTTAATCATACTTGTTCAGAGGGCATACGATACTGTTGTCAGGTCATTACGGATGTTATTTTTTAGAACTATAATTGATTGACTCCTAAGGTCTTTGCATCAGAATTAACACATTTATTCTAAATAGTTGTTGGCATGATACGAATTATGTTCTTATCATATATTTTATGATGTTATGATAGGGATTGTGCCTGATTGACATATGATGCAGACATAATCTTTCAATAGATGTAATTGGGGGTCAAGAGCTGTAATGTTAGAAGCAACTAGCAGTATTTTTTTTTAATTGATGTATCATTGTAATTTTGCTGTATGTGCAGGGTTTCCCCTGGGTCAATTATTTTTTTCGCCACCTCTTTCGCCAAAACAATATATTTTTCGCCACTTTATTATTTTTTTCGCAAAGTAACACAAATGTTTTTTTCCCACCCCTCCCCCTAAATAAGATGAGTTTGCCCAATTTTTGTCTATGATTATTCTCTCAAACTTACAGTATATACTGTAAATAATAAAAACTGAACATTTACCTTTAAAAAAAAAGAACTTTAGAGGATAAATTTATTATATTTTGAACAACTTTAAGAGAAGGGGGCCACTTACTTTTAAAAATAAAGAAGATATGTCCTGGAATATAAAAAAAAAGTCTTGGATACCTGAAAGATGTAAGATGTTGGAAAGTATCTTCAAAATAAAAACATGTGCTCTTTTGTACTAAGAAGTAGTTTTTACAACAAAAAAAAGTTTTTATCACTTGAAATTGATCCCTCATGTATGGTGTAGTCAGTACATTGAAAGGTTACTCTCATTCGAGGGGTTGTTACCAACCTTTTGAAAAGATTTCTTCATACCGACAGTTTTCTTTTTTTAGACCGTCGTAAATAAGTAAAACTGTGCTTGAAACACGTGTGTCACTAAAAAGACTTTATAGTACCTACTCAAATCAATTATCTAAATCAAAGTTAAATGATAAAGTTTTAAATCAGAGACCCTTCTTTCTTTTGAACATTTTTTATCATAACAACATTTTCCTTTTCTGGACTATCATAAAAAGAACGAAAGGAATCGTCAAAATTTTACTTCAAACACGTCGCTAAGTGGTTAATAAACCCTTTATGTAACGGACACCATTTAACCTTATCATTTTGTTATATATAATAATGCAATCAACACCTTTATTAATTAGTCCTTTGATGTCGACAGCTGTAACATGCAATCAGCAAATTATTGATTTTTTGTCAAAATCATAACGAGTTCAAGATGAATTCCGAGTCTGATCAGGTAAATTCCGAGAAACCCAAAAAAAGTAATTAAACAAGATGGCTGACAATAAATCGATATATGCATTTCTTTCGCCAATGACGAATTGTAATCACCACAATTATATATACTATGTATGTGTGTTTGGTAGCACTTCACAGTAAGTGTGTAGTTTCGCATTTTGGCCCCTGTGAAATAGGATAGCTGAAGATTAAAATAGCCTTCCTGGTGGGTTTATAGGGACATCAAGATTATGTAATACATGTAATATGGGCTTTTTTCTGTATGACAGTCCGTATTTTCATATTCATACCAAATATTGGTCCGGCAATTATTGTAATGTTTTTTTCCAATCTTTTGTCATACGAATTTTGCGCTTAACTTTATGACAAAATGATCGAGGCGAAAGACACCCATTTTTATATGATCATTTGGTAGATTAATATCAACAGTTTCTAAAAAGGTATCACTCAAAGGCATTGAAAATCTAGCAATATTTTATGGTAAATAAATGCAGAATGTTGTCATGGATACAAAATGAATTATATTTCACCAGTTTTCTTTTAAAAATCGAATCTATGGAAGATACTGATTACATACATGTACACATGTATAACACAAACAGTCAAGATAAAGTATTAGAAAGCCAGGAATGAAAGATGATAAAACATTGTATGGTTCAAATTTAGTGGGTTTTTTTCTTACTGTGGATTGTTAAACATTGTTGAATGTATACGGGGAGGGTTGAAATTTCTCACTTAACATGTTTAACCCAACCTCATTTATCCGCCTTTTCCAATTTAGTAGCCTCTGGCTTTCGTTAGACTTGTATTTTAAGATTTAAGTTCATTTATGTTAGTTTTGGATTATGGTGTGGCGTCCATATTAGAGACCTGTATCAGGTCATTAATCTCTTGGTTAGAATATGCAAATTCTAACTTTCACACGTTTTAGATTGTGGTCTACCATTTACGTTGCCTGGTCTTTTAAGTATCGAACGTGATATATTACCGAATCTGACTGTTATGCTGAATGTTATTTCGCATTGCTATAAGACGTGTCGCGGTATTTGTTCATCAAGCGTTCATGTATTTAGTTACGCAGTTTAATTTGTAGTTCTGATTGGATATTTGTTTGCACCATATCGCGATCGTTTGTGGATGTGGTTGTGATTTTATTTTTTATTTTCTATTCGTGTGTAAAAGTAGAGATATTTAATCACCTAATTTATTTGTATGATTTTAGTTTAAAGTAACGATGTGCCCACCATTACAAGTTTTCAGTTTTATTAGTATTCTTGTAATTGTTATAAAAAAAACTTCAAAAAACATAATTAGAAACCTAATCTTGAATTATATTAAATTTTTAGAAGGAGGTACATTGTTGGGCCAATTTCCTCTGATATTTTAAATTGCGGAATTTACCATGTTTAGATTGGAAAACAGGGAATCCCACAAGAAGGACACCTCAACCCAAAACAAAGTTATGTTTTTTTGTTGTTGTTGTTATGTATACAACTTTTTCTATCAAAAATGAATTGGTTTAGTGTCCTTTATACATAAACACACTACTTTGTTTAATAACAAGATAAACATCACTCAATTGTACCTTTATAGCTGCTAAATATAAGCTATGTCTTCAAAAGTCGCCGTGGCTTTATAGGACGCGCTTGAAACTGTAAATAATGGATTGGATTTATGATGGGGTTCAAATCTCACGCTTATTTTTCTCATTTTTTTGTTTTGAAACATTAAATTGTTATGTTTTTATCACATTTTTCTGATGTTTGTTTTACACTGAAGTCCGTGTTTGTACATAGTCAATAACACGAAAATAGATTGTATAGCAATGAAGCCCAAACTGTGTTATACATGTAGACTCATCAAGTTTGGCGAAAATAACTCTGAGTGAGGTTCTAATGGTTTATTATAGGCAATCTCAAATAAACACCCTGTAATATTTAAAACACACAATAAGACACAATGCATACGTTCAAAGAACGTTAACTCTAATTATACTCCATATCAATATAATAAAAAAGAAATTATCCAAGTAGTTAACTTCAGTTCGAAATATACCATAATTAATATAAAGTATGGTTTACTACAAATCATAAGCCATTGTACCAAAGTCTATTTCCGGTGACTGTTCAACATGCAAAACTACATATATCAATAACACCTTGTGTCAACAATCATCATTTAAATTAATCAATTCTTATACACTATTCTATTCTGAGATATTCGTAAACTAAAAAATAGCACATTAAAAAACACAGACAAGACACATATTAATTAAAACACATAAGTACAAATAGACAAGACAGAACACAGCTTATCGTGTATATAATACAAGGGCTGAGCAGTACTCCTCTATAAGATTACTGTACTCTTATACTCCCCTTCCCTTTCATGAATGTGACCTACCGAATTAGACTATTTACCGGATTTGTATTCACATAAGCAACACGACGGGTGCCACATGTGGAGCAGGATCTGCTTACCCTTCCGGAGCACCTGAGATCACCCCTAGTTTTTGGTGGGGTTCGTGTTGTTTATTCTTTAGTTTTCTATGTTGTGTCATGTTTACTATTGTTTTTCTGTTTGTCTTTTTTCATTTTTAGCCATGGCATTGTCAGTTTGTTTTAGATTTATGAGTTTGACTGTCCCTTTGGTATTTTTCGTCCCTCTTTTATACTGATCTATACTCCACATACTGGAATCTGAATATAGAGAAATATGACTTCATAAGTCTTAATGTCAAAAAATAGTATATAATCTAGTTAAACTAAATGCAAGACAATATTCTATGCTGGAATCTAACAGTCAAATATGAAAAAATAATATTATAATAACTGTAATATTCTTTCTGTCTTAACAACTTAAAGTAAAAATATAAACTCTTTCATACACATTTTCATAACACATTCATATATAGTTATCAAAGGTACCAGGATTACACTTCAGTATGTCAGATGCGCGTTTCGTCTACATTATTAAGACTCATCAGTGACGCTTATATCAAAATATTTATGTAGCCAAACAAGTACAAAGTTGCAGAGCATTGAGGATATCTTTCATACCAAGATAAAAATATAGAAATACATGCATCAAATACTAATGTAAAGAATATAACTGACCTGAATATAAAGAATGGTTTCCAGAATAAGAAGAATAAATATCTATACATCACAATAAAGTGTCAGTGTTCTATATCTCTGTAAAGAATTTGAAAATAGTGCCTCATTATCAAAGGAGGTCACAGAGTAACCAACCGGAATAAAGAAATAGAGAACCCAGGATGTAAATACCTAAGTGAATAGCAAAGTGAATGTCATATTGTATATTTTGTCACACAGTCAGTCAACCAGTCAATGCATGAACAAATATATACAAATACTATTTATTAACATAAATGTTCAAAATCAAGGTATACTACAATCTCCCCTGCATTTAGAAATGACGTCCCCGTCATTGCAGTCATTTTTTTCTTCTTCAAAAATACAATATATAATACACATGTGAAGTTCTGACTCTCAGTACTTCTTACTAACAATTATTGAAATTAACTATCAAACATATAAAAGATAAAACACAGATCTCAATCACTGAATGGAATAATCTCACTGAATTTCTATGATAATTTCAAAATAATGTCTATTAAAGCTTTCCCAGCTTCTATTTCTAATCCAGATAGAGTTCCATCCTTAATTGCAGAAGCCATAAATTCAATTATGCTTTCCAATCACAAATCACTGCACTTTTCACAACAAAATCTCCAGACCTTAGCCACCTTGGTTCTCTCCTAGCACGACGCGACCTTCTAGGTGAAGGTATCGGAGTAAGGACCAAATCATCTAACGTATCACTATCATTATCAGATTGAACGGTATCATCTTCATTCAATAATTCATGATCAGATTCATCAATTCCAGAAGCGCTTCCTAATTTAGAATCATCTCTGATTTCCTGAATATCAGATTGGACGTCCCCAACTGATTCTGTTGTATCCTATTGTTCAATTTCTTCTTCCTTTAACACAGCAGTATGTATCCTCAGTGCTTGTTGGAGCATTGTCTGTTGTAATTGTAGGTACAAACTAATTTTCATCATCTGATGAAGATTCAGTAGCTAAGTCTGAAGTGTCTGTAACTATGACTGATTTAAGTTTCGGTGGTGATTACATCGGTTTAAATCTAGGTTTTGGTTTCGGTGGAGTTGTAACGGTTTTATCTGAAATATGTAATACCTTACCATTTCTATGGTTGAAGTTCTTTATCCTGATGTTGTATACTCACCCAATTTATGTCGTTGTAAATTTGATGTTTAGTATCTATTGTTGTTTCATCAACTTCTTTTAGTGATATTGATAGAGTTTCCATAATGGTGTAGGAATCAATCCACATATAGCTTTGATAGATTCTATTCTGTATATTTGATAAATCATCTGCATCAGAGTTGTTTTTGCCAGGACGGTGTGTAATGTCAAAGTCATATAACGGAAGAGCAGCTAGCCACCTATGTCCTGTGGCATCTAAGTTGGCAGGTGTTAACGCATAGATGAGTGGATTATTATCGGTTTATAATTTGATTGGCCATAAAGATAACTGTGAAATTTGTCACAAACTGACCACTTGAGTGCTAAGAATTCTAATTTGTGTGCCGGATAGTTCTTTTCAAATTTCGATAGTCCACAGCTTGCATATGGTATAACTCTGTTGGGTCCTTCATGATGTTCATATAATACAGTACATAATCCTGATCAACTAGCTTCTGTGTGTAATTCAAAAAAGGTTTTGTATAATCGGCATATCCTAAAATTGGTGCTGTTGATAGAAGTTCTTTTAATTTTCCAAATGCAATTTCCTGTCCATGATTTTTTGGTTTGAATTTTCTTTTTGTTCTTTTTAGCTGGTGTCAGCATTAATTCGATTTAAGGTCAAGAAATCTGACTGAATTTTCGCATAAATCTACGGTAGTATCCCGCAATACCAATAAATTGCCTGATTTCCTCTGGAGTTTTCGGTGTTGGCCAATTCTTAATTATCTCCATTTTATCGGGGTCAGTTTTGCCTCCTTCCTCTGAGACTATATGATGACCAACATACTTCACCTTTGGTTTTCAGAAGGTACATTTAGTTGGTGCCATTTCCAAACAAGTATCTCTAATTATGTCAAAACCAAGTTTAAACCTCTCCATATGTTCTTCAAATGTCCTAGAAAATATAATGATATCATCCATAAATATGCGACATATTTTCAAGTGCAAGTCTCCTAAGCAATCGTGCATTAAACGCTGATAAGTTGCAGGTGAGTTGGATAATCCAAACGGCTTCCTACAAAATTCGAAAAATCCTAAAGGGCCTACAGTAAAAGCTGTGCGCTTTTTATGCAGTTCGTAAATCTCTACTTGGTGACTCCCCGATTTCGTATCGACGGTAGAAAAATACTTGTTTCCTGCAAGACAGTCGAGTATTTCCTCTATACGGGGAATAGCATAGACATCAAGACGAGACTTCTTGTAAAGCTGTTTAAAATCTACACACAATCTTAGACTCTTATCCTTTTTCCTTACTAAGACTACATTTGATGATGATGTTCTTTCTATTAACCATCCAAACCTTTCTGATTGGGTTTTATTAATATATCTCCCAGAACTAAAAATTAAAGAAACAAGACACGGCTTCCTCTACCTCATTTTTAGGCTTATACCTCGGATTTGATATACACAGTTATCTCAGTACCAGAATATATGACACACGAGACGATTTTAATTTTGAAATTATCAATTTCCCCCACCGTAGTAGCAATATACGAACTTCACTTGCATAAGGGATATACATTTCCCAACCTATTCCATATTCAAGAGCTAGGAGCTCCGACTCAGACTTTGTAAAACGTCACTAGTGTCTGAACAGAAAGTTGATTAACCAGGAGTATGTAAAAAATGTCTCTTTTTTTTCCAAAAAAAATTCATCGGAAGGTACCAATACATTGTACCTTGTTGATGAATAATCCGTATCAACTTCAAAAATAATACATGATGGTCTTGAGGTATAGATTCTGCGTATTAACGTTGTTTATCATCTTAATAACGTGTTTTATTGTTCTTTTATTTGTCTTTGCTCTATTATTAATATTACTTTTACTGTTTGGTCTGTTTTCTGTGATATCCTCTTGACGTGGCTCAGTATTTATACATCCCGTCAATGTGTTGTTTGTATTATCTTTCCTTTATTGCTAGTGTGTTTTGTACGTGTGACTTTTTGTATTCCCTTGGTACATATGACGTGGCTCTGTACTCTTGAAGATCTCGCTATTATGTTATTGTTTTATTAGAATGGAAAATACTTTGGACGACAAAATTATTTAACTCCGAAGTGGTATTAACCATCAATGTGGATTTTTAAGAATTCTTAAGAACTTGTTGATAACTTTAAATCTCTGTCTTTTTCTGAATTAAGTTCTAACAAAACTTTTGATTTTTTAACTCGATATACCACAATTCCCAATGTGAAATTATAATTTTTGAAATACTTTGAACGACAAAATTATTTTTTATTTCTTCTTGTGTGACGTTTACATTTTGACATCAAACACGCGACTCTACACTAAGAGTTAGTTGATGTGAATGAGGTCATAGGAATTCAATATTTTAATCTGTAGGGGTCGATTTAAAATACATATATATTAAAGTAAGCTATGAATGTGGTCGTTAAATTTGATAGATTCTTTTTATGTTAAACATTTGTTTGTTTTTTGTTCTTAGGCCAAAAAAAAAAAAAATATATGTCTGTTTCCTGTTTCCCGACCGACCCTGACTCAAACCCCCCGACCCTAGATCTTTTTATTAAAATCCGGAAAACAATCGTTTCCGGTCCGATCCAGATCCGTATTTTACTATGCCCAAACAATCAAAATGGCTGCTCCCAGCACAAATGTGCTACAATTAAGGTTTAAAAAATGTCAGCACTGGGAGATTATTCAATTAAAGCTTCTTTAAAGGGATTAAATCATTTTGGGGTACAGGACCCTAACCAAACATGACATTTAACCGACTGCAAATCTGACAGGGAGTGCAAAAATTAAAAAAAAAAAAAAAAAAAAAAAAAAAAAAAAAAATCCCGACCTACCGACCCTGATTTATTTGCCTTGGAAGCAGGAAACAGACATATATATTTTTTTGGCCTTATTAAAATTGTGACAAAAGTGATGACTGCTCTTCCCTATTTTGACAATTTAACCTAGTATGTCTGATTTGTTCTCGCATCGTTGTAAATATAACGGAACTTGATTCGACTGTCATACAAGTGAAGGGTTTAGCGCTATAAAACCAGGTTCAATTCACCATGTTGTTCATTTGAAAATGCCTGTACAAAGTCGAGAATACGATAGTTGTCTATTCGTTAAATGTGTTTATTATTTGATTAGGGAATTTCCCCGTCGGAGTTCAGGATTTTTGTGATCTTACTTTCTTGGAACATACGCCTGACGTAGTTTCAGTGCTTCGTGAATATATAAAACGCACCCGTGTCGTATCAAAAACGTTTTCTGATACCATCATTGATTTCCCCTTTATATTAGTCTTTGTTAAATTTGCACTTTTCAAAAAAATTGTGCAGATTTGATAGAGATAAACTTGGCATGAAGTTTTATTCTGTCTAGTACTAGAGTAAATCACTTAAAATGTTAGTGCATATAAAAGAATTTAACCATCACTGGAATTAACCAATCTAATGTTCCTCTCTTCTTTTTTTATCTGTGTGCAAGCTTTAGTAACCATTTAACCTCAAGTTTCAAAATATATTCTATAGAAACCACAAATAAAAAAAACAATGGTGCTTTGAAATACTTAAGATATATGTTTATGGCCCAGAAATGTAGTATTCCTCACTTACAACTGTCCAATTCAATGGAATATTTGTTTCCACCCATTTTCGTATGAAACCGGATGTGACGTACTATAATTTGGCGGTATGACACCTAATTTTTTAAAACGGAAATTGCTCTGACATTTAAAGTGGCATAAAAAAAGTAAAATCGATATGTGCGTGAATTTACAAAACCAAGTATAAATTGTATAGAAGAGGTTCAAACAACCAATAATTACACGTCTCAAACACCCCGAAAGCACGGGTCCCAGATACGACCGGCACTCGTCTCAAACACGGTTCAAGGGACGCTTTTCCTTGGTACCGTGCATTTGATGTTGGACAAACGTCAGACATACGCCAATATACGTTACTTCAATGCCCGATAAACGCTAATGTGCGCTTCTCGTACGCTCTAATCACATTGTACACATGATACAGATATGATTGACAATTTGACTGCATCAAACATTACTAGCGTATGCTAGTTGGACACGCTTGGTGTACTTCGGTGATATACGCTGATGTGTAACGCCTGCATTATGTAAACGAAACGCGCGTCTGGCGTGTTAAATTATAATCCTTTGATTACTTTTGAACAAAAATAAATGCTGTTCCTTTTAAATGAAACAAACTACAATTGTTTACAGTTTATATGTTTTCTTACGTAAGGCCACACCAATTTAATTCCTTGTTCGACGGACCCGCCCGCACCTATTTTTTTCAAAACCGATTTTTTTTATATTCCCGTTCCCGCATCCGTAAATGTAATAATGTCCACTTCCCGCACCGTTTTTTGTTGTTGTAAATATCATAAAAAGATATAAACATTTGTCTTTAGATCAAAGTCTTTTAAACCTGTATATAACGATTTTAAACTTTTTAGAACCCCACCACACTGTACATATCTGTGAAACCAATTAATTCCAAGTTGGAGAGCTCCGAAATATAACAGCGGAAATACCTATACAGAACAAAACATAGGTTTCTTCCCCCCTTACTTATATTCCCTGTCACAAAATGTTCGTTGTTAGCTAGAATAAAATACAAGATACTTCTGAAAGAGTTGCCTTGAACTGCAACTGTATTGTATGCTGGCGAAACAAAACTATCCATAACCGCAATTTATGCACCTGTCCTGTATGTTTCAGGGACCTGTCGTTCAGCAGTTGTCGTTTGTTGATGTGGTGCATTGGTATTTTCCCGTTTGGATATATATTAAAATTATATCGTTGGTTTTCCTGTTCGAATTGTGTACACTAATGATTTTGGGGTCCCTTATAGCTTGCTGTTTGGTATTGATCAAAGCCGTACTTTGACCTGTGTTTGTTATTATCAGATTGGGAACAATACTAGTCCTAAAATATATGCCTTCGCATTATATATTCACTATTTAACGTTTTCATGCTGATATTTTCATTTTTTATTTTTTGTCTAATGCGAAGTCATATCGCATTTGATCATTTTCCTTTAGCACTTTCCGCCCTGGTTTGACGGCGGAAAGAATATTGTGAAAATCTAAAATAGCATATACGGTACATTAGAACAATGAACATGTATTAATAAAGACAAGAAAAATGAATGAAAAAATGTACTTACATTGTTGGGAAAGACTAAATTCCTTAATAAATTATCCATGTTCATACCGAACTGATCGCTTGTTTTGTTCCGCCATATTTTAAATTTTGCTGAGTGTATAAATCTAATCGTGACGTCCGAATATTACAAAACGAACTTTATCGACACATTAATTTTTTACAAGCCGTAATGTATTTTAAAATTTCAATGTTTAACGGGAAATCTGTATGTTTTACATCCGTCCACTTTCAATAAAGTCGGCGAGCGAGGTAATCCTCATTCACCATGTTTAAAGGCAATCCACATTCACCATGTTTAACGGAAAATATGTATGTGTTATATCTGTAACGACGGGGATGGTTAACGACTATTACTATTATTCTGTTACACGGTTCCGTAGTTTATATAGTTCGTTTGATTATATTCTTAATCTATTTATGTGTTCCAGTCTAGGAGGATTATTCATCTTTAACGTTAAAACATCGTACCGTCGCTACCTTTCCCTCTCTCAAACGGATCCGTTACATGAAAACTGCAAGGTCATAACGATCACGAGGAACATTTCATTTCAAACGTCATCTAGGACACAATTCGTGGCTCACCACAGAGTAAGTTAACTTAACAACATTGTTTTTGAAGCCTTCAAATTACTCTATACATATTTGAACATTCTCTCTGTGAAACACTTGATATTTAACTGCTCTTGAAAGTACAACATTTTCTCGGATTCAACGGACTGTGCTATCTATTACTTTTGACATTTCGTTTTAATAACATTAATTGAACACATTGTAAAATTGTATTTTATTTGTTTTTCAGCTTTTTACCTTTTGTTAGATTGGCTTGAGAATAAATTGTCAGCACCTGATATTCTTATTGCTTGAGCCCAGTCGTGGTTATACTTAATGGTCAGTCCATTACAGTAAAAAGTCTACAACTTGCCTGTTGTGTCTCACAGATAACGCCACTCCACGTTAGTTATACAGCTACATAACAACCTACCTGTTGAGCCCTGCATGTACGCGTCATCCCTTGACGTACAGTAAATTGACAACAACTTGTCTACACATCTCCTGAACAGGAAATACAACGGAGCATCGTTCGCAATCTAATTAAAAACCGATCTCTCATCACTACTGTTTCTGATATGTCGCGTGGGAGATCTAACGAAACCCGCTTTGATGTCACATGTGAGTGACCTCGTAGGTGTGTCTTTTTCGACCAATGAAATTGAGTCTTCCACGATCTTGGAAGTTTAACGTAAGGCAAATAGATGTAACTCATTTTATTTACGACGAAATCGTCAGTCAAAATAATACATAAACTTGTTTGATTGGCTTATTAATAGGTCGTCAACTCATTTGCATATCTTTATAAATTCATAACTTTTAGTTCACTCACATGTGACCTCAAAGCCGGTTTCGTTAGATCTCCCACGCGACATATCAGAAACAGGAGCGATGAGAGATCGGTTTTTAATTAGATTTCATCGTTCGTAGCTGTTACCTTGACACTACGCAACACAGCTTGTGCGTCCTAGGCAGCAAACCGACAACGTTGAACAAACAGTGCCTACAGTTAGTAGATTTACATCATGGATCCCAGTCACGCGGAACAGCAAGAAGAGATACAGCCCCCAGAGGGAAATGTCCCAGATCTAGAACTACTACAAAATCCGTCTAATGCAACACTTTCAGATGAAAATGTCGAGGCTAGGCGAGTGCGTGACCTCACAGAAAAAGGTAAAGGAGTTTTCACAGAAAAACGTGACAAGTTCTGTCAGGAAATAGAGACCCTTTGGTCAGATGTAGAACCACAGTTATTGGAGATCACCAAGCCTCCAAAAGAACTCCAGCAACTGATAACAGTACAGGATAAACTCATAAAAGCCTGTACGAATTATCGTAGACTCACAGACGAATATCTGGACTTTCTGAAAAGGACCAGGACATTGGAGAGTCAAAAAGACATAGACGCGTGTAATCTCTCATTGGATTTTCGTCTGTCCAGAGTGGAACTAGTCATGGAAACCTTACATGAGCATCGCCTTGCCGTTACAAAGGCTAAATCTACAAAAACAAAGACAGCTAGAGGCAAGAAATCCTCTCACAGTGGGAGTTCCAACGTCTCAGACATTTCAAGTCTTGCACGGAAGAAGCGTGCCAAAGCAGAGGCTGCCAGAACTCAAATAGCTTTTGCTGAAAAACAGGCCTTGCTCCTAAAGCAGGAGGCAATGATAGAAGAACAGACTCTTTTCAAGCAAAATGAAATAAAGGCCGAGGCGGAACAAGAAGCCATCAGAGCAGAACAAGAAGCCATCAGTGCAGATCAAGAAGCCACAAGCAGAAAAGCCGAGGCGGAGCAAGAGGCTATACGTAGAAATGCTGAGGCTACACATCAGAGAGCTGAAATGAAACGTGAGGCCATACGCAGGAAAACTTTGATGGAACGGGAGGCTGCACGTGCGACACGTGAAAAAGCCGAAATTAAAGCTGCTATGAACATTCTAGAAGCAAAGAGAGGCTCGTGTCCTGGAATACGACGGCAGCCAAGCATTTAGCGATCTTCCTGATGAAAAGGAAGACCCGCTCCAGCGTGTGCAAGATTTCGTCAATAAACTTCCTGTATCAACTGTTGTAAAGGAAGTAACAGGACCTCAAAAGAAAAAACAAATTCCTGTTAAGATCGAGCTGAGTCACGAAGCACCAGCGTTCGTGCCATCCGTGGCACTGAACTTGCTGTCACAGACATCTGCCGTCTTCCCTTCAGATAATAAGTCACCGGAAGTTACCTTTATCCCAGATCTGGGATTAGTAACCGGCATACAAAAACTAGGTCTTTCAGATGAGAGCCCTACTGAACACCAAAAACTGGGTGTTAAAGAAGCGATTCCTGTCTTGCGCACAAAACAAGACGTTATAGAAGATCCCTGTTTCACACAAAAAAACAAGACGTAATAGAAGAGATCCCTGTTGCACACCAGCAACAAATCAACCCAACATCAGAGATTACTAGATTTCTTTTACACAAAGACCTATTATTCTCCAGGCTAACAAATTTTAATGACCAGGCAGAATCCTTCCATACATGGAAATCTAGCTTCAAAAACGTCATAGACGAATTACAAGTTTCTGACTCGGAACAAATAGACCTACTGATTAAGTGGCTAGGGCCAGAGTCAGGTAAACATGCCATGAGTATTAGGGCATCAAATGCCAACAACCCTACTAGAGGCCTACAGAGGTTATGGCAAAGACTGGATGAGCGATATGGTGCTCCAGAAATGTTGGAAGCCTCTATCACGAGTAAACTCGTCAATTTTCCTACCTTGACGAACAAAGATAACGCACGTCTTTATGACTTGTCTGATATTCTATCAGAAATAAAATATCACAAGGAAAATCCCAAGCTGGGATGTTTGCTAGCATATTTTGACTCTTCGTCCGGGATAAATCCTATTGTGGAAAAACTGCCATACGGACTCCAAGAAAAGTGGATTACAAGAGCTTTAAGATACAAGTCAAAATATGAAGTTGCCTTTCCACCTTTCACAGAATTTTCTGTCTTCATCAGGGAAATTAGCAAAATTAAGAACGATCCTGGGTTCATCTTTGGGTCAAAGGTAACACCAAATACAAAAGACGCTACGCCAAGGTTCACACCTCAGATGTACTCTAAAGTCAACGTCCATAAGACGGCTGTTGAACAGCAAACTGAAGACAGCAGTCAACAACAAGATCTGTGTATCCTACACAAGACAAAGCATACCTTGAATGAATGACGAGCATTCCGAGCCAAACCAATCGAGGAACGCAAGGAACTGTTAAGACAAAACAATGTGTGCTACAAGTGTTGTGAGTCAACCACACACAGAAGTCGGGACTGCAACGCAAGTATCAGTTGTAACGAGTGTGGAAGTGAACGACATACCACAGCACTTCACATCACTAGACCACAACAATCTGAAAGTTCCCAGTTTAGCTCACCCAGACAAGCCTACGGCGGGGAGCTAACACAAGTCTACGGCGGGGAGCAGACAGATTCCGCTGAAACCAAGTTAACCTCTGTAAGTTCGATCTGCACAGAGATCTACAAAGATCATAAGAGCGAGAAATCTTATGCCAAAATATTACCTGTGGACGTGTACCACAAGGACAAGACAGACAAAATTATCAGGATGTACGCCATTATTGACGACCAAAGCAACCGGTCTCTTGCCTCGCCTGAATTCTTCAGTCTGTTCAACGTTCGGGAGAAACCTGAAAACTACTCTCTTACGACATGCTCCGGCAGAGTAGCTACTTCCGGGAAAAGAGGAAAAGATTTCGTCATAAAATCTGTACATAGTGACGTACATTTTGATCTGCCTACATTAATTGAATGTAATAATATTCCCAATAATCGAAACGAAATTCCTACTCCTGAAGTTGCAATGCATCATCCTCATCTGACAGAACTCAGAGGAAGTATTACACCACTAGAGGAACGTTGTCAAATTCTACTCCTAATTTGAAGGGACCTTATAGAGGCACATCACGTCCTTGAACAACGCCTAGGACCATCCCGAACTCCATTTGCCCAAAAGTTGAGACTTGGTTGGGTCATAATTGGAAATACATACATTAACAAGCAAACTGTTCCTATTGAAGTCAACACAAAGATAACTTACGTTTCAATCACGGAATCAAAACAACGTCTTGCCTCAAGCCTGGAAATAGCCGTTAAGGACAATAATCCAATTGTTGTTCAGTCTAACAACAAAAACTTTCATTCGAATGCCAAGGTCGCTAAATCGCATTCAATACAATCCCTTGAATGTACAGGACCTAGTACCAAGCCTGGTAAACGCACAAATTCATCTAAAGGGACATCACTCGCATCAGTAAAAGCAAAATCTGTGACTTCTATAGAAAAATCTATAGATAAAGAAAGTTTCAATCCGAAATTAACAGAACCTAAAGTTCATGGAGAGGAAATCAATAGCATTCACAAACCTATTCCGAAAGAAGGACCTATTGCCAATCTCAATCTGCCATTGCATGAGCAACGTCTACTACGAGAAGGAAGCAGTATTGCCAAATCTGACTTGAATATAAGTGAAAAGGAACCAGTAGTCTTATCTGGACATCGTCACAGAGTAACACCTTTTCTTGGACATTACTACGACAAAATCAAACATAGAGGACGCCACTCTACAGATAGAGCGACTAGATCTGCAGGATTGAACGTTACGACGAAACGCCTAATTTCGTCTGATACTCACAAAGATGTGTCATATCGCCAAATCGGAAGACAACCAACTACTAACTCTTGTTATACTTCGATCTATCTTCGATCGTCATCGCCATCTAACTACGTTGGAGAAAACAGTTCCCATTATCGATACATCAGTAATAGAACATTCTACAGAACACAACAATGTCGTCCAAGACACCCTTCTTCTAAAGGACAAGAAACTATGCCTACCCAGTTTCACGTGGAACGTACTTATTAGGAACCTTTATAGTGAAAAATCGTTGAGATCTGATATTTCTCACACGAAATAGTGGACATTTCACCTGTATGTATTCAATTTATATTGGGATTAATTCATTTGTGTAAATCTTGTATTCATATTCGAAAAATTTATGGAAAAGTGATATCAGATAGACATCAGACGGGGAGTATTATGTTACACGGTTCCGTAGTTTATATAGTTCGTTTGATTATATTCTTAATCTATTTATGTGTTCCAGTCTAGGAGGATTATTCATCTTTAACGTTAAAACATCGTACCGTCGCTACCTTTCCCTCTCTCAAACGGATCCGTTACATGAAAACTGCAAGGTCATAACGATCACGAGGAACATTTCATTTCAAACGTCATATAGGACACAATACGTGGCTAACCACAGAGTGAGTTAACTTTACAACATTGTTTTTGAAGCCTTTTTGTTTTTGAAGCCTTCAAATTACTCTATACATATTTGAACATTCTCTCTGTGAAACACTTGAAATTTAACTGCTCTTGAAAGTACAACATTTTCTCGGATTCAACGGACTGTGATATCTATTACTTTTGACATTTCGTTTTAATAACATTAATTGAACACATTGTAAAATTGTATTTTATTTGTTTTTCAGCTTTTTACCTTTTGTTAGATTGGCTTGAGAATAAATTGTCAGCACCTGATATTCTTATTGCTTGAGCCCAGTCGTGGTTATACTTAATGGTCAGGCCATTACAACTATCCATGATGGTGATACACGGTCACGTCTCTCCTTTTTTGCTACTGGTATTTGCAAGGTTATTGATTGTCCACATGATACATGTAGTACATGTACGATTTCCACAAACATTTGTATAGCAAAATGTATAGTATATTGATGAAATAAATAAAATATTGTTTTCATTGTGATACATTTCAACCAGAATTTCCAATAGTTGTTTGAATCAGAGAAATCAAATATTTTGAACGAAAAATTAATTTCGGCGAGCGAGGCAATCCTCATTCTCCGAAACGAGAAATTAGAAATGAAGAAAATAAATCTCCAGTTTATCCGGATCCTAAATTCAAAATTTTATTATGGAAATTAAATGAATGTTCAGTAACATTTTTTTAAGAACGAGTTGCTGGAGTTTCCGTAGCCAAACTTCCGACAAAAGGTTTATAGGGTGAATGCCATCTTTATACAAGTCTTTAAAATTATAAGAGTATTTCGTCCTCATAGATCTAGAAGACCGGTCGCGACCGCGCCTTACTCTGCTGGACTTTAATATGTCTAGAAAAAATGTTGGCCCTGTATCGGCCGCATTTAAAGAAATTATTTCTTCATTTAACTGATCAATTTTTTCAGCTAATACATTATCATCTCCATTTGAGCCAGATTCTGTGTGACCTTGTTTGTCATTCCACAATTTAATTGAAAAATGTGGACAGTGTAACAATATTATTTCAGTTGTTGGATTAACCTCCAAAATTTCTTTCTTGACATCATTCAAATCGGCCAATACGTTTGCCACAGATATTTCATTTTATAGAAATATTTCTCTCCCCCGGCAAGAAGTTCGTAAAGTCACAGGTCCCTGTCCAAACCATTAAAAGCGGCGAATCACACCCTCGAACAGAATCCTTCGCTCTTCTAAGAAGTGATTTGTTACTTCTTTTTGCCCCCTTCTTAAACAATATCTCAATTATATCTTCATCACGATTAACAACATTTTGTAGGTATTTGCCCTTGCTGTCCGTCATCAAAATTGCTTTTCTGCGAGGATTATTCCTGTTAGCCAAATTAAATTCGGTTTCAAAACGGTCAAGTTGTTTTCTTAAATTTGAATACGACATTTTGTCAAATTACAAATGGTAAAAAGGAAGCTACGTGGTATTTTCCCGCCAAAAAAAAATCTATGACACAAGTCAAGTAATCAATAAGTGTTACTGCTGTAGATAAAAATAATCATATACATGTATGTATAAGGCTGTTTTATTTCCGTCAATGTCATGTCGTGAGGTGATACGGTATAAAATACTTTTTAAACGAATGGTGAGCAGATCGACCCCCACCCTCCTAAAAAAAAAAAAAAAAAAAAATATTTATTGTATTAATTACAAATCATATAACTTGCATTTAAATCCGATGATTGTACACGCCTCTTGTACTCTTTGAAATCCGGGAAAGTATATCAATACATTGGATCCCTTGCCTTGTCCACTTTGATTCTTTTTATTACATTTGTCATTTCGGGACCTTTTAAAACGGACTATGTGGTTTGGATTTTACTTATTGTTGAAGGCTAATCGATATTTGCTTACATACTATTTATTTGCACTTTGATGGATAGTTGTCTCGTTGGCAAACACACCCAAATGTTTTTTTTTAAATTAGGGAAATAAATATCGACAATTTAGCGTTTTCATTCCAAACAATTCATACTTTATTTTTTTGTTTAAATAATGTTACGCATTCTTCCATTTCTAAACCTATGATATTTGTGTATGTATTCAAGCGTTTACTATACATGCTATAATCCTCCTGCGTTTGTCCAATCTTTTGGAGAGCTGTTTCATTTTTCCTTGAAACTTTCCAGGAAATTTTGGATTTTCGTTGTGAAAATAATTTGGAAAAGCTCTATGATGACGACCAGGAGTCTGTAAAAACAAGGACTCATCACCAAGAAAGGTAATCATTTTGCTGACGTTTAAGTCCCGGTCTAGATTTCGCCGCCTATGTCTATAAAGCTCGTTCTCAATTACTTTGGAATCAAAGACAGAGTCCAATGCCTCGCCAAGTGGTCCTACAATCTGACTACATCTTTGTATTGTATTATTGGTGTACCTACCTTTTGCCGAATCTAGTAAATCCTTAAATAATATGTTTAAAATTTCGTTCATGAAATCCATAGGTAAATTTCGACCAATTCCACCCCCATAGTTGACTGTTCTGTTGTAAATTAAATCGTGCTTCAATTTATCTGGAAGCCAACCATTTATCGAGACTAACAGTCTATGTGCTAATATGACATATTTTGGATGTTTTGTCGAAAAGAAGTGTACGAGGTCTAACTTCCAATGCGATATCATGGCCTCACCGTCCGCCTCACGTACTGCATCTCGTCGGCAGATTCAGTCCTGTCCATGTTATATCCCTACTGTAATTGTATTTGAAATCGTCGGACTTGTTAACAGTTGATCTTGACTTAGATTTCGTTCAGCTCTTAGACTTTTTTGACGATTTGCATGCAGATCTACATTACCATTTTCCTTCTGGAACGTCTGTCATGTCCAAGCATTTCGTGTGGTACCATTCGTCAGCCGTGCACTTGGAACCAGCACTACACCCAATTATTGGCTCATTACCGAGATCTTGATGACAGGTGCAGTAAGGGTAGGAGTCTTTCTCGTTTCTGCATGTGTCGCTGCAGAACCAATTATTAGGGAGATTTTCAGTATCCAGACCAGCACATAAATAGTGAAAGACTTCACCCTTAGTACAATTCCTACCAGCCCCACACAGTATGACTTCCTCTTCGATGTCTTCTCCACAACAGAATTTCTCGGGCTCTGTCTGGTCATCCGTTTTCAAAGATTTTGTTTCCCGATAGTGCCAAACATTTTGAACAACAGAGCTAACAACAGACTGTAAATACTCTTGTCTGTCGTCAACAGACGAGTTTTTTATGGATTCAGGGGTCTATTACCCTTGTCTGCCATTTCCATAAGTTTCATAGTTAATAAGCAGACCTAACCTTCTGTTACCAAACACATTAACTCCCATGCGTGGTTAAAATTGTCAAATATGTCTGATTTAAGTTGACGAAAGTTGAAAATGTTTTTCAGATGATTTAGTGTTCCTTTGTCTGCAGCACTTGAACCTTTAAGAGGCTGTGCCAATAAGCATGGAGCTTCAGATGGAAAGTAAAAAAATTAAAAAGCATGAAACCTTGGTTAAAATGAAGATTAAAGACTTATAAGACTATATGAAAAACAATAAAGGCAAATTGAAAGAAATAAATCTTTATTGGCAGTCAAGTAATGGTTACCATAGAAACTAGTCATTTTGAGACACTATTTTTGGTAAATAACAGGATATTTCCACATAAAATGTAATGTTAATTAAGAATATTGGTCACTACAGGTAAATATTTTAACAATATGACCTTAAAATAATAAAATTAAAAAAATTGTACCGGAAAAAATGTTTCTTTATGGTTGATATGGTAACATAAAAATCTAATAAAAAAATCCGTGCATCTATATCATAAAATATGATATTGAGAAAAAAGAATGACTATCATATAATTCAAAGAAAAAATAAAATTTGGTAGACTATTGTATATGTATTGGTGGAAGCGAGCCAAAGTTATGCTGTTTTGGAATGAATTTTGTACAAAAACACCAAATATTGTCAACTTATAAAGTAATTTTTGAAAAAAAATATTTACAAAGATCTTTACAAAGATAATCTAATTTGTACAGTTCTATATATTTTTTCTATGCTTAGCTTAACTTTTCTATTCAGAATACTTCTGGCAGTTGTGTTCAAGCGTTAAAAAGAAAGTACTGCATAAAAAATGCAAGTTATTTATTCATATTTTTATGTTTTTTGGTAAGAGTTTTCTTCAATAAGAACAGGTAACTCAACATGGTAACAGATATATTTCATGATTTTTTCTTTCACATTTTTTTAACCAATATAATATATATTGCAGAAAAAAAAATAATTTGATGTCTATCAATGTATTATAATAAATACAAACAAAACTTGTTCAACAGATTGGTTGCTGAAAACTTGCAAACAAATAAATTTGTTATACATGTAGTTATATACATTGAGATATAAACTGAAAAGGGAGATAATTCTGACACATATAATTGACAAGTTAGGAATTGGTAGATCTGTGCAAAATTGTTTTAAAAACAGGAAAATATGAGGCTGTGGTAATAATTTTAATATTTGTTCATTTTTTTACTTAATTTTAGAACTCTTGGATTGAAAAGTTCAGAGATGTTTAAAGCAAGGAAATTAAATCATGTATGATTTGTTCAAATGTAAATTGTGAGGAAAACTTACCACACATTCAAAATTTTCTTCATTGTTTTTGTCTTGCTCATGTTCAATGTTTCTCACTTGCATAGGTTCATCATCCAATACTAAAACTGGAGAAAGCACAGGTATTTCAGATTTTTAACAGCTCCCCCCTGTACCAAATGAACTTTTAGGTGATCCTGGAAACCATTGTTTTAGAATTAGTTGGTTTAATGACTGTTTTCCACATCAAATTATTTTACATTTGATCAAGTAGAACACACAATGTCTGCCTTTCTTTGGTGCTTTCTTAAATATTTTACAGCTTTTTTTAATTAGGAATGTTTTGCCAGCTCCGGCTTGTCCACTCACAAGTAGATTGTGGCCATCTTTGATTAAATTGAATGCTTCAATTTGATCTTCGTCAAACATTTTAGAAATTTCCCGTACTTTTCAGAAAAAAAAACAATATTTGAATATCTCTTACCTTTTCTTATAGCTACATTGCATTCGGAACCCATCTGTAAAACTGGTAAACAAAAACAGGAAAGCAGTTTAGTCAAACGGAGTTATGGAACACAGCGAAAGACCACGCAGATGGCGCTGTATTTTCACCTCCGTGAATCAAGGTTCAAACGGACGACAATTGCAGAACAATATCAGTAAAACAAGACAAAACCGCCGCAGATCACCATGTGACCTATTTAAACGTCGAGAAAAATATCTCAGGAATCTAAGGATGTACTTTTTATGAAAAGTAAGTGAGTTTTTATATGAAATTTTTATCGATTTCCTGACCTGATCCTCCAAAGTGAACGTAGGTCAGTCATCGAAGGTAATTACCTTTTCTTTTTTCACTTGGGGCTCGTATGGATAGTAAAAAAGTTATTGTAATCGACTAGTAATGGATGGTTGAGACTTGATTTATGTTTATATATTGTAGAATATTGTAAATAAATAAAAAAACACTAAACAATTTTTTTTTTTAGTGAGGTCCAAAAAAGGGGGATCCATGCCCCAAATACCTGTGGGAGAAAGTGGCTGGAAAATATGAATCATAAGATTAAAAATGTTGAACTCTTTTGTTCCTCATTGAAATTATAATACCAAGTGTACACTTTGAGGATTACTGGTTAAGACTGTTTACATAATAAAACTTAGGTCTGACATTTTTTAGTGAATATGTGTATCAAACCCCTTTTTAATCTGGCAAACTAGAAAGCCAATCATAATCACAAAACTTTTGGATTTTGGACAAACAGTCACACAGACAGAAAAACATAATGCCTCACTACTGTCATATGCAGCGCATTACAAATATGAAATATGACAATAAATGACAACCACTGATTACATGATCCTATTATAAATTTTGTTTGGGAAGACAATAAAATTCATTTACCTCTGAAAAATCATGCTGCACTTCAGGTTCTGATTTCATACTGTCCAATAACACCATGAATACCTTTCTACACTTTGAACATATCCCTGAAAATAAATAAAAAAGTAAACATATATTAAGCCAAAAACTAAAACATACACACACCACTGATACAATATATATGGGGCAGGTTTACATTCTAAACAAAATAAAATTGGACTGTTGACTGCTTAATGTCCAGTGGCAAATATGTCATGCATAATTTAGAGCAAACATAAAAACTACAATTTATTCATATCAAAATGTTTCTTGTACATGTAGGTCAAGCTTTATTTATATAAAATAATGAATGAACCTGCAGGATTTGGACTGTTTATTATTTGTATTCTTTTTTGAAAAACTCCATAAAAAAATCAAGAAATTTGAATCAACCTATGGATTTAAAACGGTTCAGTACATGGCTTTAGCAAATATTTTTTTACCTTATTTTGGCCTTATCTGAGCCAATTCTTATACATCTGTTTTCCTTAAGGAACAGATAACTTGACTGATCTTTGGTGATAGTTCCTTTCGTCAAACTCTTGTATCCAGGACAGTAAGACAATGTACACAGTTTTACACAGCTCCAACCTAGTCCCATCTTTTGTCTGTGGTTAGGGCATACAGTCAGGGTTGATATATCCTCCAAGAAAAGCCCTCCCCGTAGCTTTATCAGCTCTCCCTCATTTTCAACTGCTTTTTGGTAAATGTGGAAGTATGAAAGATGTGAGATGATAGATCTCTTACATGACAGTAATGGTACAACAACATTATCTGGTACTTTGGAATTAAGTCCACAGGAAATATTTGCTTCTCCAACTGAGCTGCTGACAAGCTAAGAAATATTTACATTAATAAAAAGACATGCATGTGTATAGATACAAGTTTGATATGCTACTAAAGAGATTACCAATGTCCCCTGTGTAGCTTTTATTTAATATTTCCAAGGGGCGTAAAAATTTTTGAAAAAAGTTGCTCATTTCCTAATGTCTAAGACATTTATTACTTATATTGTGTCAAAAATAAATTTTGCTATTTCTTGATTGGACAAAATCAAAAGATGAAAATAACTCACGCCTGTGAAATTGAGACCAATTGATATATTTTCCATTAATCCACAGCTGGTAAGGATAATCATCTCTTTTGTAAATAGTTCTGCTTAAACTTTGGTTACACTTTCAGAGAAAAAAAATATCACAATGGACAGTCAAATTAAGTGCTCAGTGTGATATAATACAAACAGAATATTGGCATTTCATTTTTATTTTTGATACTGACTTTATCTGACAGCAAGAATATCAAGCCAGCCCGAATGAGGTTTAACCCTCAATATAATGACACTCCCTTTAATAAAGGTACATTTCAAGTGATATGAAATACTTTTAAGTTTTTTAGGTTTTTAATTGCTTAAATGAGTAGTTGGTTTCCTCGTTTGAATGGTTTTACACTGGTGGTTATGGGGCCCTCTATCCTTTATAGCTTGTTGTTTGGTGTGAGGCAAGGCTCCGTGTAGAAGGCGGTACATTGACCTATTATGGTTTGCTTTTATAAATTGTTAAATTTGGACGGACAGTTGCCTCATTGGCACTCACACCACATCTTTCTATATCTATAATCATGATATTTATATTATTTGAAGATACTTTTCCCAAAGAACTGCATATCTACAAATGTATCTGGTATCAAATGGTCAAAACATGTACAAGAACTTTTTAATATTCCTGGGTGTATATATTCTTTATTATGAAAATACAATTGGACCCCTTTTTTAAAGTGTTGATCAAACTAAAATGGATTTCCCCCTTATAACTTTACAAATCTAAGGTTTTCCTTTTTCTTCTCAATAACAGTAAAATGACACATTGTCTGAAGGAATTTAAGGGATATCTTTCATTTTGGGTCTGTTCTTAACCTGTTTTACTTTTACTTGTAGTGTTTAGTACAGCCACTTGTAGAGGTTTTCCACTTCAAATTATAATCACACTTATTGTGTACCCCCCCCCCCCCCCCTTTTATTTTTCTATGCGTATGTTGAAGCTGAATTGGATTTCTTTAATTTTCAGTACACTTCAGTGAAATATTGTCAGAAAAATTTTGTTATGAAAACAAGTCTGATTGAAAAAGACTCCCTTGCTTGTTGCCCAATTGTAATGTTGGAAATTATGTTTTCAATCTTCTTCTGTCATCATTTTTGTATTACAACACACACACAATTATTAAAAAAAAAACCATCACAAAATAACTTACTGTTTCTATAGTCTTCACTTGGTCATTATTTTCATTCATAGTCACCCAAAACATCTGCCTCTTCTGTTTGTTGTGTGTGTTCTGCTGTCTCAATCTCATCTTTGTTATTTCCAATTTAGGAGAGCTTTTCAACAAGGGAGATAATCAGTATGCTTGTTACAAGCATTCTGCATCAAAAGAAGAAGCTAATTTCTGTTACATACTAATTTGTCTACCCAATTTTATAATGATTTCCGTTTTAGACCTATACAGGGCTTTTATTGATATATATATTATTTTGATAAGAGACCTGGATTTTGAAAAAATGGAGAATTCTTTACCAGTCTAATTAGGCTTTTATTTGAACATTTGTGGCCTTATTTTTTTTTCAAATGTAAAAGGAAGATTTTAAGGGATATTTTTTACATTCCATAATATATAAATAGCATTTTATGTGCATTTCATTTTTATGGAGTGTCTATACATTTTAGAATCTAAATATATGCATATCCCCCCTTATATATATATATATATAACCCTGGTAACCATGGAAACGCAAACAGATATATCAATGACATTTTGCATATCATAAGAACTTATACAACCTTCTCACAAGTTATTGTCCAATATTTCAATTTTTGTACTTTCCACAATATGTAGAGTGAAGCTCCATGCTTATTGGCACAGCCTCTTAAAGAACTCATCGAAGTAGTCCTGTAATAAAATCATCTCTTTGTGAAACTCTTGTACTGCAGGCTCGCAGCCTTCCAATCTTTCCCATGTGTTGTGAACGTTAAATATCGCGGCAGTACCTTTTTGTAAACGTAACGTCGTTCCCGGCAAATTTGACAGGTGCCGATTTAACGTTACGAAATTCCGCCAACATGTGGCGTTCGAATAACATCTTTGTTTTCTATCTTGTTATGAATTCTACATTTCTTTAGTTACTTGCATTTACATGCTTTATATCGTTGAATCGGTGTCGAGACGTACGAAATTATGCTTGCTTTCTTTATAATTCATATGTATGTACGTACTGACAGTTATTTACATGATTTAACCTTGACCGGCAACGGACTATATTCCTACACGCAAGGATAAGGCGTGCTAAGTATTATAAAAACCGATGTTTTCTGATAACGAAACGAATTTGAACCAAGCTTGAAAGAATACAAGAGGTAATAACGCATACACGAAAAACACATTCAAACGTTTTAACATATTGTATTTCATTTACCTGTATTTATTATTATTGATAATAATAATCTCTGATACTTTTAAAAGTTGTTTAGTCATTATTTAATATCCAGAAACCAAAGATATTGTTTTTAAATTAAAGATTGGCAACAATCTTTACACTGGTGGCAGCGAATTTAGTTTTCTTTTTTAAGAAAATTTTAAGAACTAACGTGAATATTTTATTAGGCACGCAATTGCTAAGTACATACTTTATTTCTGTCCATATTTTATGATATTTGGTTACACATATAAAAAAAACTGAACGTAAAAAAAAGACACTTCAACGAAAGCTGAAAGAAATAGATAGGACAGTTGGTGAATATAAATTAGATTATAGTATATATTTAAGTAATTTTAAATTCAACAAGGATAAATTCTAATCCAAGTTGAAATAAAATAGTTATTGAGTTTCAAAGATATCAACAAGGATAAATTTTAATCCAAGTTGAAAAGTAATTATATAATTAGTTAAATTCTATATCAACAAGGATAAATTCTAATCCAAGTTGAAAAGGAAAAATATATTAGTTAGTCAGAATCTATATCAACAAGGATAAAATCTAATCCAAGTTGAAAAGGTTATAATTTAAAATTCAACAAGGATAAATTCTAATCCAAGTTGAAAAGTGATAATATAGTTAGTTAGAATATATATCAACAAGGATAAATATAAATCCAAGTTGAAAATAGTTAAGGGTACAATTCAACAAAGATAAATTTTAATCTAAGTTGAAAGTTTAAATATAGTAAAAGTAAATGCCATATTCAACCAGGATAAATTTTAATCCACGTTGAGTTTAAATTTAGGAGTCTATTTTTAACAAGGATAAATCTGAATCCAAGTTAAGTATTAGACCATAATTTTTCAATAGGGTCCAGTTGTAAAAACTATAGTCTATTTCAAAGTTGTAAATTAAAGTCTATTTCAAAAGTTTCTTTTGTACAACAAGGATAAATATAAATCTAAGTTGTAGATATAATAATATTTGGATAAGGTCAAAGTTGAAAAATTTATAGTCTATTTCAAATTTGTTATTTATATAGTCTATTTCACAAAGTAAGGATAGAATCATAATTGAAAAGGTGTTTTTAAAGTAAGACATAGGGAATTCTTTTCGGATTTCAACAAGGATAAAAAGTAATCTAAGTTGAATAATTCTGAAAAAGTACAAGATTAACAAGGATAAAGTTTAATCCAAGTTGACTAGTAAATTGAAACTCTTGATTCCATTTAGCAATTAAAAGTAAAATGTATAATTTAAGAAACAGATCTCGTATACCACAGGGGTCCAATTCACTAAGTAGGGGAATTGCCACATTAGCTAGTCCAATCATTCCCACATGGTCTGTTGCATCTACAAATATTGATACCTGCTCATTTGGTGATGTCACTTCTCATAATTATTTAGCCTCAAACCTGCAGGCTATTAGTTTAAACCAGGGGGAGATAAATACAAGCCCCATGCCATTTAGTAGTACTGCGAATAATATTCAAAGAGAAGTAAGCACAAACCCATTTCTTTTCCCAACTCAAAGTAAGAGTGATAGTGCTATAGCGACTATAACAAAAGAAAAATCATGTGAGAGTGATGAAATAATAAAGATGAGACAAGAAATAGAGGCATTAAGAAATGAAAACCTTCAGATGAAAAACAATGCTCAATATTTCCCTCAGATGAAATCTAACCCTGTTATCAGCAGTCAAAATAGTTATGAAACCCAGCAACGTTCAACAAACTCCTGTAATAATATAAGATTGCCAGAGACCCAGCAACGTTCCACAAACTCCTGCAATAGTATAACATTGCCAGAGACCCAGCAACGTCCAACCTACTCCTATAATAACACAACATTGCCAGACACCCAGCAACGTTCTACACATACATACATGGATACAACATTGTCAGAGACCCAGCAACAACCATCATATGCCTATGCAAATACGACAATACCTGAGATCCAGCATCGTCCAAACTATTCTTGTACGAGTACAGTCATGCCTGAAATCCAGCAACGTCCAGACTACCAGCAGTATCCAAACAATTTCTCAGTACCAAACTGGTTACCTAGGCAACAGTATGGCAGACCACAGCAACAGCACCATAATTATGAAAACTCCAAGATAGACAATGGGAGAAGAAACAGAGTGCCAGTTTACAACGGCAGAGATCCCTGGAATGCCTATTTTATGCAATTTGAACTTATTGCAGAGATCAACAGATGGGATACTAATACTAAAGCCATTGAATTAGTAACCGCACTGAAAGATGAGGCAATGGTTTATGCTTCCTACCTTTCACCGGAGACCAAAAGATCTTTCTTTGGGCTATGTGCAGCTATGTCGAGTAGATTTGGGGACCATGGATATCCAGAGACGTATAGACAAGAATTGCACACATTAAGGAAACAGGGCAAAGAAAACATCCATGAATATGCTTCCAGAGTAGAAATGCTAGTCAGACGGTCATTTCCTACTATTGACGTAGCCACTCACAGTACATTGAGTGTAGAGTACATGTTAAGAGGATTACCCGACCAGAGCATTGCTATAGAATTACTGACAAAGAGGATTACCAGTATGACTGAAGCTATCCACCAGGTGACTTTATATGAAACATATAAAAGAGGAAATAAAAATAGAAACATCCGTCAGCTGAGTATGCAAGAAACTGTTGATTTAGATGAAGGTGAAGATGATATGGAAATAAGGAAAGTTGGTGGGAAACGATATGTAACTGAGGAAAGACTTACGCAATTGGAAAGAGGGATGAAAGACTCCATCACCCAGTCAGTAGGGGAGATAATTCAGAAAGAAATGACAAAGTACTATGCACAACAGGATTATGACAGTATTTCATGGCATAATAAGCACGTGTATGGAGACCGTTCGACCAAGATGAAGAATCTCAGATGTTTTAACTGTAATGAGGATGGCCATTACATAAGAGATTGTCCAAAAGAAAAGAGAAGCCCCATCATAAAGAAAACAGAAGTGGTTTATAAGGAATGATGAAAGCAGTCAAAACCAAACTGAAGAGTCTTTAAACTGCTAAGGGTTGAGACTATCGACCAAGTGTCAGCCCCTAAACATAATAAAGAAATAGTTAAAGAGAATAATTTAAAAGATGAAGAGAAACCTTGTCAAATGAAAGAGCATTTGGTTGAACCGAAAACATCAGTGGGTACAGTTTCTATAAAGAGATCATTTGAAGAAGATAGCCTAGATATACAGGACCTAGATTTAAGCCTAGAGATGTTGTTTGAGGAGTCTAAGGAGATACAACAGAACACACCAGAGAACACACCAAAGGAGGTAATGGGTAGTGCAGAAACGATCAGCAGGATAGAAGAGAATGTTATCATTGATCGGGTGACAGCAGCTAGCATTGCAGTTCCAGTGGTCATAACAAGATTGTGACGAATACAGTTATTGACACTGGAGTGGAGGTGACTGTTCTAAGTGAGAAGTTGTATGATCAGATTCCTGAAAGTAAACGGCCAAAACTAAGGAGAGCAGCAAGAAATTTGGAAGTTGCTGAGGCCGGAAAGAACTTGACAACAGAAGGGATTACAGAGGTGAAAGTTAATCTGAGGAGTGAAACATTCAAATGGCCAGTTTATGTAGCGCCCATTGAAGAGAACATGTTATTAGGATGTGTTAACTAATTGATGAAATGAAAGTAGCCAGAGTCGGAGAAAAGGACACCAATTCTGGGCTAGTCATTTACAAAGAAGCGGAAAGAAGTGAGTTCCTGTCAACCAGAGATTCAATGGAAGAGCCGGTAATGGCAGATGACAGAGAACCCATGGTAGCAAGTACGCAAGACATGTGTGAATATATAGGAAATATTACAAGTGCAAGTTATAAGGGTAATCAGACGGACAAGGTCGATGTTCAAATGTTGCCTGAACTTTTGCAACATGTTACAGAAGATAATTTAAGTGTTACAGATGAAAATGTTCCTGTTACAGAAGAAGACGGAAACAAGTTCTGTCAGAAGGAAAAAATTAGTCAACTGAAAGATAGTTTCCGTAACACAGATTTAAACCAAACTAAGAAAGAACTTGAGAATGAAAAACATGTAACTCAAGACACAAGAAAAGATTGGAGAAAAAGGAAGAAAAGAGCAGTAGAGGATACAGAAGGAGAAAGAACACAAGATACACAGACAGACCAAAAGAGACGAACCAATAATACAGTGAAGCTGTTGGAAAAAGAAGACGTTGAAAATTTTAAAAACATTTTATTATACTGAAAAGACACAAATTCAGAAATTTGTTGACATTATTTATATGTATATTGTTTTGTATGCCGTTGGTACAATTTTACCATTACATGTGTCATGAATCGTGATATTAGGTTATTCGTGATTTAGAAAAAAACAAATTTCTGAATTTTAATATTCAGCAGCAGGTGCTTGTTTAACTTAATTTTGTTTGATTGTAAAAATTGATTTAATATTTCGTAGTTGTTTAAATTTCGAGACGAAATTCTATTTTGACGGAGGGCAGTGTTGTGAACGATAACTATCGCGGCAGTACCTTTTTGTAAACGTAACGTCGTTCCCGGCAAATTTGACAGTTGCCGATTTAACGTTACGAAATTCCGCCAACATGTGGCGTTCGAATAACATCTTTGTTTTCTATCTTGTTATGAATCCTACATTTCTTTAGTTACTTGTATTTACATGCTTTATATCGTTGAATCGATGTCGAGACGTACGAAATTATGCTTGCTTTCTTTATAATTCATATGTATGTACGTACTGACAGTTATTTACATGATTTAACCTTGATCGGCAACGGACTATATTCTTACACGCAAGGATAAGGCGTGCTAAGTATTATAAAAACCGGATTTTTCTGATAACGAAACGAATTTGAACCAAGCTTGAAAGAATACAAGAGGTAATAACGCATACACGAAAAACACATTCAAACGTTTTAACATATTGTATTTCATTTACCTGTATTTATTATTATTGATAATAATAATCTCTGATACTTTTAAAAGTTGTTTAGTCATTATTTAATATCCAGAAACCAAAGATATTGTTTTTAAATTAAAGAATGGCAACAATCTTTACACCATGGATTCAACCATTTACACGTGTCCTGTGTGCATCATTTCTTCGTTCACAACTGAGTCCATCGCCATATACTATCGCAGTGTAAGGTTTGTCCTGTATAGATGGTATATACTTTTGCAAATTTTCATAAATAGAAATGGCAACTTGAGTAAAGGAAAGATCGACATCAAAAACTCCCAGGTTAATTAGAACACTTCTCTTTGATGAATCCAGTGAATATTCATGAAGCATATGAGAGGTGACACAGTCGGAGAAGTTGGCATTTAACCATGGTAAGTATCGGTTTATAATGCGAGCGACCATAACGTTCATTCTGTTTGAAAGAAGTTCAAAATCATTTTTATTGGGAACAAAAATGTTTGATGGTAGTTCAGCTGCCTTCTTCAAATCTTCATCAAGCCTCCAGTTCAAATGAATGGTTTGAAGACCATTGATGGCTATGTATCCTAGAGCCATATTCAGATACTTATTTTTGAGGTTTCAGATGGATGTCTACTGGTAACCTTTTTGCCAACATTATCCCAACACATCGAGAAGCCTGGATGTAGATCGATTTGCGGATTTTCTTCTTTCTCTTCGTCAGATTCATGGGGAAGTACCGCCTGTTCCTCGCCGTCCGATATATCATCTTCATCATCTGACGATAAATGTATACCATCGCTATTCGAATGGTCACTAAGGGAGTCATCTAGTACATCATCGTCATTTGTGTCATCCATTCCATACGGAATTGTATCGTCCATGTTCATTATTATTGTATCCTGACTGCTAGCAGATAAATTGTTGACCTCGTCCTCTATGTTAGGAACAACAACAGCTATAGCTACGAACAAGTCTGCATCTTTATTTGTCACATTGATTCGTGAAACATTTTGTTGTTGATGTTGTTTCTCAATTATTGTCTTACATGTTGTTGCAGCAGATTCAAAGCCTTGTCTGATTTTGTCCAAGATAGATATGGTTTGTCCAAGATAGATAAAGTGGTATCATATCCTTTACAAATTCCGATATGTGCAAGTTGTTTCATGACATTGCGTTTTAAACCACCTCTTCAAAACTGTACTGAAAATAGAGACGGAAGAAAGCTAGCAGTCTTAGGAGCTCTAGCGTTGAGAATGCAGGCGATAGATGTACCAATCTGTGGTCCTAAGTTTACAGATTTTCCTCTTATAAGACTGTTTTCATTTGCCCGTTTGGTAACTGCCCCTCTTACGACATTAAACAGCAATGGACATGCCTGTTCAAAGTCATTTTGAGTCCGTGTCCACGAAAACTGTTCCGGATTCACTGTGTTGACATCTTGGAATAAGGGGAATAGTTTTAGCAATGTCAATACTTCTCTTCGGACCAAGTTCACAACAACATTGGTAATCAATTTTTTGCTGCCTTTCGTTGCGGTGTACATACCTCTCATAGCTTTTACTGCTGAGATAATAGATTCCCACTTGGTATTTTTTATATGGTTTTTGGAAAAAAGATTCTTTGCGACTCCTTTTTTCTGTAATGAAACAGTTTGAGCTAGGTATCAATATCTAAACATGAATTTTCGTTACAGCTAATTTCCTACTGTTTGTAGAGTAAAACTTTGGTTGGCTTGCTTGGTTTTGTTTGTATAATTATTTATTCAAGTTTTGTAATAAGTAAAACCTGTATATATTATATTTAAATTCAATTGGACATTTTCCCAATATAATCGAACAAAGCAAGCAAGCTAACAAAAGTCATCATTTACATGCATAAGGAAATTAGCTGTAATTTTGTATTTGTTTTTCACCCCTCCCCACCCCCCACCCCCCCTTTCCGAATCCACATGTGAAAACAACAGTGAAGCATGGTATTATTTTTCATGTAAAGAAAGGAATACTTTATGAAAAAAATCACTCTTCATTCATAAATACCATTATTGACTTTTCAATATTAAGTGTAAATTACCTGCATGGTGTACTAGTAAATCTAGCTTTCTTGATGGGGGAAGTCTTATTACTTCCAGTGCTGTGTCTTTTTTTCTGACTAATATAATAATCGGAAAATGTCCTTCCCCAAAATTCATTCAAGGAATTTTGGTATTTTGCAGTCATTAAGTCTGGTCCAACATTCTGGACACACAAATTGTCCTAAACGTTTGCTGGAAACCGGGGTAAAAGTTGCACCCGTTACATCTGTTAGCAAATCTCTGGCACTCTGATCTCCAGTAAGGGAATTCTCTAGCGAAAATCTAAAGTAACCCTTATCTCCTTTTTTTTGGAAAACGCTTTGTTACAGTTTGCACATGCAGCCATCGTGGTTTTAAGCAGACGCGAAAAGGGCGCCAAAACAATAACCCGCCAAAAATAAAGAAATGGACATCAAAAGTATCAACGCAAAGTTTGAATCAGTTAAAGCCAGTTAGAATATGAAGCTAAAGTGGAGCAGCTTCAAGTTGTTTTGTCTGTGCTGAAAGGACGAAATGTATTAGCCTTACTTCCAACTGGATTTGGAAAAACTTTATGTGTAGCCATACCAACCATCCTGTCAGAAGATAAAGATTGTATAACGATAGTCATATCTCCATTGACATCGCTGTTCGATGACCAAATATGCAGACTTAATAAACTGAATGTACGCTGTGCTAAAATAACAGGAATAGGTGAAATGGAAAGGCAGACAGTAACAGGTACATTGAACTTTATTTGGCCTGAAAGGGTGGGGTGGGGTGGGGGGGGGGGGGCATATTATAAATTAATTAGTATTTGTGTAAAAAGAACATAAAAAACCAACTGCCGCCAATTTCCCTTTTCAAAAAATGAATCCCTCCTAGAGCTTTTTATTATCATATATTCACGACCATTCACATATAATCAACACATTGCCTTACGATTAAATTCCCGCCATGTAAATTCAGCCACTATTCCACTCCATTTTTTTTTTATGTCAATCATAATTTTATAATACGTATTAAAATTAAACAAAAAAAACTACATTTAAACACACACACACATGCATCATAGGCGGATCCGGCGGGGGGGGGGGGGGAGGGGCAATTTGGTTGATTACATAGGGAACCACTGAAGTGGCCACTTAGGTCAGTCAGCGGACCCCCTTTCCTTACAAAAAGTTATGGATCCCACTGCACATATAAACAAGTATACAAGGACTTTTATAGTTGGCTATGCTGTACAGACTTTGCTAATTGTTGAAGGTCGTATGGTGACCTGTAGTTGTCAATTTCTGTGACTTTGATCTCTTGTGGGGAGTTGTCTCATTGGCATTCATACCAGATCTTCTTTTTTTTAGCAACAATTGTACGCGGTAACGTTGTACTTTATGGCCAGTCACCGTCTTGATTTAAATGTATTCATTTTTCAGAGATAACCAATGGAAAATATTCAATTGTCTTCTCGTCGCCTGAATCGGTTTTAAAGCCTTATTCGAAAACTGTCTTCCTCTCAGCTACGTGACAAACTCATTTGAAATTAATTGCAATCGATGATGCGCATTGTATATCCGAATGGGGGGATGATTTCAGAAAAGATTACAAGCAGTTGTACGAGCTAAGAAGCTTCTTTGGACCTCCTTTGATGGCTTTGACTGGGACTTCAACAAAAAAAGTTAAAAAGGACATAATGGAACACTTGCAACTACGTTTTATTAGACGAAGACACTGATCTTGTATACAAGTCACCAGATAGGCCAAACCTATATCTGCAAATCTTAAAAAAGAAAGAAAGCACGGAATACGAATCTTGCTTAGACTGGTTTATAAATCATATTCGCACTAATGGCAAGAAATCGAAAAAAATTATTGTTTACTCAAATCTATTGACACAGTATGTGAAATATTTTGTTGCTTAAAAGATAGTCTCGGTAAAACGGCTTATGTTGATGGAATTGTGGATGGTAATCAAGTACTTGTGAAGATGTATCACAAAAGCACACACCAAGATTCAAAAGACCGAATCATCAACGAATTCAAGACAGAAAATAGTCGTATCAGGTGCATTATTGCTACCGTGGCGCTAGGAATGGGTTTGGATATTTCAGACATAGACTTAGTTGTCCATAGTGGCTGTCCAAAAACAGTTCTTTCCTATTAGCAGGACGCGGGTCGTTGTGCTAGGGATGGTCGACAGGGATATAGTTTGATCGTATATGACAACTTTACATTTGCCCTCAAGACAACAGACAAAGATATTGCTGATATTGTAAAAAATAAAGACGGGAAATGCATTCGAAAGCAAATTTTAGATTTTCAAGAAATTGAAAAAGAATCTTGTGACGGTTGTTGTTTGGATTGGTGTCAAAACATGTGTAAGTGTTGTACACTTTGTGCCTCTAAATGTCAGTGTCACACACGATGTAGTTTTAGTTTTTTAAATGAAATTCAGAATGTAAATAATACAAATTTAGCCTGGTAGACGGTGATTGAGGATTGCCTCACTCGCCGGGTATAGCAGACGTACAGTGACCTATAGTTGTTCATTTCTGTGTCATGTTTGGTATCTTATTGAGAGTTATCTCATTGGCAATCATACCACATCTTCTTTTTTTATATTTCTGATCCATGTATAAAACAAAAATTCAGACTGTAATGCAGTAGACGGTGAATGAGGATTGCCTAGTTCGCCGAGAATGGCAGTCTATTTCTGTTCCAATGAAAATTAGAATGTAAATAACGCAGACTGAAATGTAATAGACGATGAACGAGGATTGCCTCGCTCGCCGGGTATAGCAGTCTGATCAATTTACATAATTGCAATGTATACTGTAACAGTCTTGTCCTGATCCATTTTCAGAAATGCAATGTAGACGATCATTTACAAAGCTATCAAATTTTCAGATTTTCTGTTAAGGACATACTGTATACATAAACTGTTATTATATTGTACCACATATATTGTTATCTATTCTAGTATATCATTCTTATATCTATTTTAGAAAATAGATCGAGTATTGATAAAGATATCATTTTTTTTAATCCATGATCATCACTTATTTACTTCACTTTCGTACCATGTGACACTGGTGCTCCAATAACGGAGGAATATAATTTGGAAAAACAATCGTTTTGTTCGCAATTTCGATTTTTATATTGACCAGAGTTTTTGAATTTCACCAGTGTCAACATCAATAACCTGGATAAACTTTTCTTTCTTTTGGATTATTTAAGGAGAAACAATCAATATAATTACCATAATGCAGGTAAGTAATCACTAACGCATTTAAAACATTTACGTGGCTGGTCAAATTAGAATTTTTTTAATGCTACGCGATTTTTGCCTATTGCGATATGACATCGGGTGGTACATTGATAGTAAAAAAAAAATATTAGAACAGTAAATATAAATAGTAAATAATGCCCCCGAGGTCATATGTTATAGGACTTGGAACAATACCCCCCCCCCCCCTTTTCAGACAAGGGGTCATTTTTCTGATGTAGAAAAGAAAATGGAAATACCAAGGATTTGTAAAGTTCTACTATAAGAATAAGAATACTTTAATAATCCAATTATGGACCCTTGCGGGTTTTAAATTTCATACAATGATTACAATGATTTGTGTTATGACAATGAAATAATAAACAAAACCTCAAAAAGAGGTTATAAATACAACATATTTTTTATCAACTTTTCTAAAAGAGGGGTCCACTTATTTTGAATAATATTAAACTGTTAAAGTAAATATGTTAACATGGTTGAAGTCCAGAAATATTACAAAATTCTTGAACCATTTAATACCAGATAGATATATAGTTCTTTGGGAAAATATGAGCCCTTTTGTACTAAAAAGTGTTTTTTTACAAAAAAATATATTATAAAGTTATATTGACCCCTCATTAAAAGGGATATTTATAACATTAAGGGGTTGTTCCCAACCTGATTATGACTTGGATGGAGAATAATTGTATCATCGTCAATCACACATACAAGACCAGATTTAATTATTCAATTATTTCCTGGTACTTCATAAATTAAAGAAATGTCAAAGTAAAAGTGATAAATCAAGTTTTAATATTGTCAAATCCTACTATTTTACGTGTACAAAAAATATATAATCACTCGCCTTTACTTTTCAAGCTTCGCCTCAAAAATTTGCAAATTAAATATTTTTTTATTAAAATTTTCAAATCGCTCGCTCGCCCCAATTTTTGGAGTTCAAAAATCCGTAGAACAAGAAATTAAATTGGTGTGGCCTAATATAATATTGTCAAGGATGATAGTGTACAGGAATAGAATTATCATTATGCTTTTTCCCGGGGAATGTTTTGTCCGTTGCAGTGCTTTAAATTTTATTTAGTTTGAACGAATAAATCGTAGGCAGAATACAATTATTATCCAATATGCAGTAAACCTTTGTTACTATGTTTACCTTAAAGATTGATAAAAAGGAATATCTGACATGTTTCAAACATTTGAGTTAAGTACCTTCTTTCATATGAAGGTAAGTAGGAAAGAAAAATTCTAAGACAGTGTATGTGGCTATAACGTGCCTCGAAATGACAAATGCTAAAACATTCACCTGAGAAAAATTACGGTTTCTGTGTGTGTTACTTTTTAATGATGTGTCGTAGTTCTCCTCTTATCTTTGATGTGCTATCAGCGGTATACTACTGTTGCCTTTATTTATGTACCGAAATAATGAACGAAAATCAAATATGATATAAAAAAAAACTTTATTGTACAGGGGTTGTCTTCTGTTTATGTAGTCCATACGTGTTTCTCGTTTTAATATAGATTAGACCGTTGGTTTCCCCGAATGTTTTTACACTAGCAATTTTTGGGGCCCTTTATAGATCTTTATAGCTTGCTGTTCGGTGTGGGCAAATGCTCCGTGTTGAAGGCCGTACCTTATATTTTAATGGTTTACCTTTATAGATTGTTACTGGGATGGAGAGTTGTCTCATTGGCACTCATACCTCATCTTCCTATATCTATTAGGATTATGGGTTTTAACTGCATTAATAAAGGGATTTCTTACATTACTGTTAATTGAGCAATGAAGGAAAAAGTATTTTTTTATTTCAATTTCCAAATTATGGTCACTTGCACGGATTCCTGTTAAAAGTTGACGACTATTTAAATGGTTTAGATTGTGCAAGTAGTCTTCCAATCAAATTTATTTTTTAGTTTACTATAAAGGTAAAGTTTTAAATTGTTGTCATTATTTGAAGGGTGTGATTTTATTATACTTTTCCTTCCAAACCTGGAACAGGGGTGTAACAGCTCAACAGAGCAATGTTTTGTTTAATCAATTGAAAAGAGCTTGCATAATCAGAAATATATATTTAAAAACAAAGACCGGACATAGCAGTGTACTTTTAATTCCCGACAACATCCCAAAAGCACTTAAGCACAGGTCTGGAATTACATGCATCAAATGAAAAGGCATACTTCCTAGATTAAAATATATTTATTTTAACATTTCTTCTATCATTAGTTTACAGTACACAATATATCATTCTCTCGGGCATACAAGTTAGAAGTTTAATCCAATGAAGTTAGGGATACAACTGTTGTTTTCCATTCTTTAGATGTGTTCGAGCTTTTGATTTTTCTATTTTAAAAAATTATCCAGATAGTGTTTTTTTTTTATTAAAATGTATTTTGAAATTTCAAGAAATGTGCTAACCCTCATTTGCTTCACAATTTGAACACTTCATGAGTTGTTAAGGCACTTTACAATGTTACATATAATATATTGTGTCATGTGTATTATTATTTGTCTATTTTTATAATTATTTTTTTTAGCCATGGCGTTGTCAGTTCATTTTCAATCTACGAGATTGACTGTCCGTCTGGTATATTTTGAGACAGGCACATACATGTACTGAATGTGGCTTGATTAAGCATGTTAGAAGGAACTCAACCCTCCCCTTTACCCGGGACAGTGGTGTAGGAGTACAACATAAGAACTAACTATAAACATTATTTGCAATACGCTTAACTCATCAAAATGATACAAATACTACACAGAGAAGACGTGGCCAGGTACTTATATATCACATCAACATAATGACACAAAATACAGATCTGAGAATACTCGCAGCTACTGACAGCTAGTTCAAAGCTACAAACAATATCAATCAGTACAATCCAACTTCCAATTGATTCAGTATAAAATCGTTATAATAAGCCAGAGAAAAAACATGACCTGATGCAATGCCAAAATAAAGTTATCGACTTTTTCAACTGATAATAGTTCTTTCATAGGTTGTAATGTTCCTTCACTGTGCAAGGTTAGTGGGAGGGTAGGGATCCGACTAACATGTTAAACACCGCTACATTGTGTATGTATGTGCCTGTTCCAAGTCGGGAGCTTTTATCCTTGTATCTATGATGAGTTTATTTACAGGGACTGTTGTCCGTCTGTCCGTCCGTCGTCAACATGTCGGACATTATCTAAAAAACGCTTTGACTAATAAAACTTTACTTAGTGAATTGTTAATATCTATTGACATGAGTTCCTTTTGAATTTTTATAAATCTTAGATGTTACGTTCGGAGATGTGGGTTTTTTTTTCATAAAAAGGGGAGTTTTCCTGTTTTCGGGCAATAACTCAAAAATACTTTCAGCATATCTCATGATACTTTAGTGAATTGTTTATATATATTGATGTAAGCTCCCTTTAGAATTGTTTAGACTTTAGATTTTACATTTCCGAGTTCTGTTTGATTTTTTAAAATTTTATTTGTTTATAGTCCACAATATACTTACTCAGTATTGCGCAACAGTACAGTGTTTTGAAGAAGTCTTCAATTGAATTTGAATTCAATTGTCGACTACATTTATTCAGAAAACTATAATATGTCAAATATTTAATTACAATCTAAATTCAGATCTGTAGGGGACATGGTATTGCCAAGCAATGCTCTCAGAATGCTTGTTTATAATAACTCGTCAGTTGGATACCAATAGAAATACTACACAGAGTTGACTAGGCCAGGTACTTGTATATCTCAACAAAAAACAGACGTAAGTACAGATCTGAGAGTACTCACAGTTATTGACAGCTAGTTCAAAGCCACTAACAACAAATAAAGAAAACATGCATCTAAATCTAAATAAGTTCAGTTTGAAAATGTGCAGTGAGAGTTCTTTTCAAGCATATCCTACAGAACTTTGAATTTTGTCCCACATACTTAAATTGCACACTGTAAACTGTTTAAAAATATTTAAAACTTGCAAATTACTCTTTAAAACAGAGTATTACATGTTTTGCTTTGATATTTGAAAGATTATTTTAAATGTGAATATATATGATTACTTCTCTTTGACCAAGATATTGTTCATTTTTTATTTTCTTCTTGTCTTTCATCGTTTGCATAATAAACGCTGTAACTAAAATCATAATTATTTCTATTAGCAGGAAAGAGATTATAATTATCATGCTTCAGCTATAGAATATTTATTGTGGTACGAAAATTGTGAAGAATAACATTAATATTTCAAGGTTATAGTTGTAAAGGACATACCGATAGGTAATTAATTTCTATATTAAATATTGTTACTTATTAGATACCTGCAGCAACCCGACAATAGCCACATATAGGGGAATATCTACTAAACCTGTTGGAGCACCCAAAATCATCTGGCTTTTGCTTAGGATCGTATTGCTCGGTGTAGAGTTTTGTATACTGTCTTCTTATTTCAGCCAAGATTTTTTCAGTCCCTTCGACATCATGAGTTTTGATTGTGCTTCGACAACCACCGCTTCTCTATGAAAGAAATTAAATAGCAAATTATGAACAAGACAGCCAAACGACAAGGAGAAGACTTTAATATCAATAAAATTAAGGGTAAATGTATTTGCCACTTCAGAAAATTTCTAAGCCAGTTTTGACATATCTTCTTTTATGTTAAGAGGTGACTTTTTCTATATTTAGTTATTTTTCAATATTTTAGTCAAATTAAAACAGAGGAAGGTCCTTAATCACATAGCACAATCAAACGAATGGATAACAACTGTCATATGCCTGACTAGGTACAGGCATTTCAGAGAGCCGTGGTGTAGTGGTTAGTACATCGGACTACTAACACAAAGGTTCCTGGTTCGATTCCCGTTTGGGATGAAAATTTCAGGAACTCAATTTTCGGCTCTCCCTTGACACCATCTGCGAGTATGGTCTTGATGAAACGATGATAGTCCGTCGGAAGGGGACGATACATGGCTGACCCGTGTTAAGAGAGAGCCATATCTCTTGCACGTTAAAAACACCCTTGTAGATTTCGAAAAAGAGTAGGCTAATGCCGCTACAAGGCCGCACTTGCACCCGCAAAGTGGAAAGGGATTACTATAAGTTGCAAAACTTGTTTCCCAATCCACTATAAATTTATATGTTTAAACTAAAATTGCATAGTGGATTGAATCTGGTTTATAGCTAGCTCAACATCTCACTTATATGACAGCCGCATCAAATTTCGGTATGTTGACAACGATGCGTGAACATAACAAACAGACATACATGTAATAGGTAAAAATGTCAAAAATACAGCATTCAACATTGTTTTATAATTGTAGGGACCAAATTTATGTTTAAAGAAAGCTCTCTTATATATTTGTATTTTGGATTGCTGTTTAATCGAAGTCTTATCCACGTCTCTATAGATTGTGCATTAAGGTGCAATATCTACATATTTTAATAATTCATGTTCCAAACTTCTAAGTTTATAGTGGTAATCTATCATTTTAAAAGTCAAACTCATAAATCTAAAATAAACTGACAACGCCAAGGCTAAAAATGAAAAAGACAAACAGACAAACAATAGTACACATGACACAACATAGAAAACTAAAGAATTAACAACACGAACCCCACCCAAAACTAGGGGTGATCTCAGGTGCTCCGGAAGGGTAAGCAGATCCTGCTCCACATGTGGCATCCGTCATGTTGTTTATGTGATAACAAATCCGGTAAGTAGTCTAATTAGGTAGGTCACATTCATGAAAGAGAATGGAATTGTAGTAACGGCGTAAGAAACATATCCGATATCATTTGTGAAACGGTTATTCCATAACGGTCAACCAACTCGTGATGGCGTAAGCTTTTCACGTCTTTTGGGTACTTGTACTTTCTCAGTTTTCAATTATTTGGCTTTGATCATTCCTGCAGTTCGGGCGCTCAGTTGGTTTTTCCTTTCATTGTTTAATTCAGGCACATTTATAGTTTAAGTAAAGGCAACAGTAGTATACCGCTGTTCAAAACTCATAAATCCATGGACAAAAAACAAAATCGGGGTAACAAACTAAAACCGAGGGAAACGCATTAAATATAAGAGAACAACGACATAACACTAAAATGTAAAACACATAGACAAAATCCCACGAGAATAACAAATATAACATATATATATAACATCAAAACCAAATACATGAATTTGGGATAGACAAGTACCGTGACAGGTCTTATCGCAATGTGAATTTACACTCAAAAATAAGAGAAAACAAACGACACAACGTTATAATGTAATACACACAGAAACGAACTATAATATAACAATCACATAAGAACATTTTAAGACCATTTATTAAAGATAATATTTTAACTCAGAAATTCGACGTCTTCAAATTAGATAAACCACTGATATGTTTATCTTTTGTTAAAATCAGCTGATCCATCATTTTCAGTTTGAGATCTTTTTTAGCGTAGGAATAAATATTACTAGTTTCAGAAAAAAAATAAGGTAATCAGATTATATTAACGCGTTGTACTACGTATGCAGTATAGGTTTCAAATTCATTTTGGAAATTCAGTAATTGTTAAATTTAATAGTTTAAATTCTCTGTCTATTTTGAAAGGTTTGAATTGATTTTTTATGACTTCTTTTCGATAGCAAATCACGGATTTACGTTTAAATTAAGGATAACTACGTTATGCCAAGTATGAGGAGACCATATATTTACAAAATTGAAACTGAAGGGTGACATATACATTTGCTAAGACATATACAGAAAGTAGTGCTCTCATACTAAAAAAAGGTCGCTCGTCTTTTTCCTACATCAGAATATAAAATAATGCATGTAAGAAGGTCGTGAGTAAAGTGTAATAAAACACTTATTGGAGGTTTAAATAAAAAGATTAATGTGATAATGCCCCACTTATGGAGATCGGATAGGTATACTTTACATGGTTGTGGTTGGATAATCAATCTAATTGACGAATAGTGACATGGAAAACGTATACTCGAAAATGTTTTACCATCTCCCTTGGTATACTTAAACACATATGTTTTTCATATGATATAAAAAAAAAAAACTATATGGTTTGAAACACATGGTGTTCATATGTAGCACAAAAGATAAGAAAATCATATGAAATTCATACAAAGGGAACAAGTGATCAGTATGTTGGGGTTTCTTATCGACAACATATTTGTAGAATTTGGTGGTAGACATTTTCAACGAATTGTCGGCATTCCTATGGGAACAGACTGTGCTTCTGTCATTGCCGACCCTTTCTTTCCAAATGAATCGGAGCTTCTACAGACACTTGCCAAATACAAAACTATCAAAGAAAGCAAGTCAATTAATTTCACATTCAGAATTAATTTCACATTCAGATATATTGATGATGTTCTTTCTATTAATCATGTTAATAATCAATTGATTTTGATTGGTTTCCATTGATATATCCCCCAGAACTATAAATTGTTTCCATTGATATATCCCCCAGAACTATAAATTAAAAAAAAACATCCACGGCTACTTCTGCAGAAATTTTTAGATTTATACTTTGAATTTGACATACACGGTCATCTCAGTACAAGACTCTAAGAAAACGAGACGATTTAAATTTTGAAATTTTCAATTCCCCCCACTTCAGTACCTATACACCAAATTTCCTGCACATGGGTTATGTATTTCCTTATTACATAACTTATTTGGTATGCAAGAGCTTGCAGCACCTACTTAGACTTTGAAAAACGTCTCCAGTGTCTAAGCAGAAAGTTGATGAGCCGGGGTATGTCAAAGAAAGTCTCGTCCTTCTAAAAAAATGTTCAACAGAAAGGTACCAAGACCTTGTTGATAAATACTCCGAATACACTTCAAAATGATACACGATGGTCTTGAAGTATAGTTTCTTAGTACTCGCGCTGTTTATCATCTTAACGTGTTATAGTATTGTTTAACTTTGCTGTATGCCTATTAATTGTACTGTTTAGTCTTGTTTCAAACATATAACGTGGCTCTGTATTTATACATCCCGTAAAATTATAACACAATAATGACAACGTACCCTAATTTTTGACAATTTTATGCCCCACCTACGATAGTACAGGGGCATTATGTTTTCTGGTCTGTGGCTCCGTTCGTCCGTCCGTCCGTCTGTGGTTCCGTTCGTCCGTCCAGGTTAAAGTTTTTGGTCAAGGTAGTTTTTGATGAAGCTGAAGTCCAATCAACTTGAAACTTAGTACACTTGTTGCTTATGAGATGATCTTTCTAATTTTTAAGCCAAATTCGACTTTTGACCCCAATATCACGGTCCACTGAACATAGAAAATGAAAGTGGAAGTTTCAGGTTAAAGGTTTTGGTCAAGGTAGTTTTTGATGAAGCTGAAGTCCAATCAACTTGAAACTTAGTACACTTGTTGCTTATGATATGATCTTTCTAATTTTAATGCCAAATTAGATAATTACCCAATTTCACAGTCCATGGAACATGGAAAAGGATAGTGCGAGTGGGGCATCCGTGTACTTTGGACACATTCTTGTTACCTATTATGTTTTTTTTTGTTTCGTTCACACATCGTTGTCAATATAATTGAATTTGTAGGGGACATGATATAGCCAAGCAATGCTCCCAGAATGCTTGTTTATAATAACTCGTCAGTTGAATACCAATAGAAATACTACACAGAGTTGACTAGGCCGGGTACTTGTATATCTCAGATGCGACTGTTGTACAAGTGAGAGAGGTTTAGCTAGTTGTAAAACACAAGGTTTAATACACCATTTTCACATAAGAAAATGCCTGCACTAAGTCAGAAATATGACCGTTATTATCTATTCGATGTGTTTTAGCTTTTGATATTGCCATTTGTTTGGGACTTTACTTCCTTAGTTTTCTTCGGAGTTTAGTATTTTTGTGATTTTACTTTTTGCATGTTTTTTCAATTGAAAACCCCATGTTGCAATTTTGTCTGTGAAGAAGTATTGAAACTTTAAGAAAAATGTTTTCGACTTGCAAAAATTTATAAGAGTTTGAATGTCCAGCTGGACATTTCGCCTCACTTTAAATATGTAATGTTTACATGTCACTCGATAGCTTTAATATTTATAATTTTGAAAGACCAAATCAACAACAACGATCGATTGATTGTTTTATGGTTCCTTAAGGATATCACATGAACCCCTGTTCTTCTCTTGGAACAGGCCACCAATTGCACCAAAATTTCAAACGTGCACATTTTCAACACGCTACATCTGATAAACGTCACCATTTTGACGTAATGTTGCTGCGTACTTGTACATCTAGCACAGCGAAATTGACGATCCACTTAAGCAAGGGTTATACAGCGGCGGATCCAGAACTTTTCATAAAAGGGGGGGGGGGCGCTTCATTGATTCCCTATATAATCAACCAAATTTTTCCAAGCAAAAATGGGGTAGGGGCTTGATTCGCCTATGGCTGATCGTAAGACCTGTAATACTAAACGGACGTCCCACTTTGGCAAAGGTTATCCTGCTGGTCAGAGGAACTGAAGTGACAGTCCTTAATTCTCGAAAATGTAGACACAATTGTCTAAATAATCCAGTCAGGTTTACATTCCTCAAAGTAAAGTTTTCTTTTTAGTTTCCTTTGAGGTTGAATGTTATAGATTTGTACCTTCTTTCAAATACAATGTATATGTATCGTTAATACACCAAAGGATTTCACATGTTCAGATTTGAAACCTATTCAAAATGAGATTCTGACGTTCAACATTTATTGAGTATTATTTTAATTTGTACCTGTAGCTATTTACTAATATAATTCCTTTAAAGAAACTGACCTGTTCAGCTGTTTTACGTTCATTTATGTTTAAAATGTTTTGCAAGAAGAGCATATGGCGATAAACGATATAGAGCAACACTACAATATAAATGGAAATTAATAATTGTAAACATTTTGGTAAAAAAACACCGAATTAATTTGTTGCGCCTAATATACACACTGTAGCGGGGTTTTTTTCTTTCAATTTTTAAGGATTTTACAGATCCTAACATCAATAACCAGTCAACGTATACAATTACTGTTTTTCACTCAAAGGTTTTTATCTATACCCCCCAAAAAAACTGTCTAAAATTTACAATAACTCCTACCTTTCACTGAACATACAACTTATATTAATATTTTAGGGAGTAATATATTCAAACGTAAAATAATACAAATACAGAACTCCGGCGAAAGTCCCTAATCAAATGGCACAATAGAACGCTCAAACGAATGAATTACAACTGTCATAATCATGACTTGTGGGAGCATTTATTATGTAGAAAATAGTGAATTGAACCTGGTTTATAGCTAGCTAAACCTCTCACTTTTATGACAAATCCCTTTACCTTCTTCTAATTTGACAACGATGCAGGACTAATACAAACAGACTTAACGGATAAAACTGACCCAATACAGCAGCTTACATTGTGTTGTAATTTTAATCACTATATAAACCATGATAGTATAATAATACAATGACGGGATGTTTACGTATAGAGCCATGCAATATATATATATATATATATATCACAAAGAAATATAACAAGGCACATAAACAAAGCACATAGCAAATATGAATGACAAACAACAAACATAATATACAATTGCACAATAACGGAATTTGTAAGTACAGTCACGCTACATATATATCGAAGTAACAACAAAAGACATATAGACTAAAATGAAAGACAAGAATACCAGAATCTCATAAACAACAATGACCGGATGTTCAAATACCACAAGTATCGTAATCACAATAAAAACAAACAAATATTAAACAAAAAAGCATTATAAGGCATATATCAAATTAAACACCCTCATTCATTGCTTTTTTAAATTTTTTAATTTTAAACGATTGGAAGATTTAAGTACTGAGACCGAATGGTTAAATTTACACTGACTCTCACGTAGAATCGCGCGTTTGACGTCAGAATGTAAACTTTACATTTTTATGCCTCATTTATGGGCATGATTTTTTCTGGTCTCTGGATCTGTTCGTCCGTTTGTCATTCCGTTCGTTCCGCTTCAGGTTAAAATTGTAGTTTTTGATGAAGTTGAAGTCCAATCAACTTGAAACTTTGTACACATGTTCCTTATGAGATGATCTTTCTAGTTTTATTGCCTAATTAGAGATGTTGCCTCATTTTCACGGTTCATTGAACATAGAAAATGATAGTGCAGATGGAGCATCCGTGTGCTATGAACCCATTCTTGTTTTATATTCATATTGATATATTGCAATTACCATCAACAATTCAAACACACACAAATATGTTCTGTTATCATTTGTATATTCTTGCAGTCAGGCATTGAATGAACTTGGTATTCTATATGCATTCTGCTTTACAAATAAACCTTTGTTATATTTCAAATGCTTATTGTTAGAATAAAGTTTTTAACGCCGAAGTGTCACCCATTAAACATGTTTAAAGAGTTCCGGGAAAATATAATGTTGTTCATATCACAATAAAGTAATTACTTGAACGATTTCAGCGTGTTTGTTTACGAAACAAATATTGTCAAGGTTGATTGTGCAGAAGGATAAAAATGTCATCAAATTATCTCCCGATGAACTTTTGTCAATTGCAGTGCTTTGAATTTATAGTAACACAAATTCTTTAGCTTAATGTTTGGATTTAAAATAATTATTTTTTGACGAATATAAAAAATACAGAATCACTGTTTATGATATGCGCTGGTCTGTTGTCAACATGTTTCCTTCAAAAATTTGTAATTAAAGGTTTCATAACGACTTAGAATGGAATATCGCTTCATATCAACGAATGTTATTAAATTTCAATATAATAATAAACGAGAGTTGATATCTAGCGATATCCACTATCCATAATTTGTTCCACCTATTCCTCTTATCGTCAACACTATCAATGTGTGAATTAAACAATCCGCCAAATCATGAATAAATGAAGGCAACAGTAAAATACCGCAATTCGAAATTCATAAATCGATTGAGAAAAAAACAAATTCGGGTAACAAAATAAAACTGAGGGAAACACACATTGAACATAAAGAGGAGAACTACGACACATTAAAAATGCAACACACACAGAAACTGACTATAATATAACAATACCCATTTTCCTGACTTGGGACAGGACATTTTAATTTAAAAAAATATTGGGTTGAACCTGGTTTTGTGACATGCCAAACCTCCCACTTTTATGGCAATGTTAAATATAACATTATAATGACAACATAACACGACAGGACTACAATACAAATAAATTGGAGAACATGTAGGATAGAGAAACACACCAATAAAAGCTAACAAAAGGTACCAGATTTAAAATTCAATACGCCAGACAAGCACATTTTGAAGGAATATGCAAACGATCTAGTCTTTGGCACATTCCTGTATGACGTTATATCTCTGAGCGTCATATGCCTTGTCCGGTTTCAATCTTTAATATCAGTCATTTTAAAGACTTTTTGTATGCTTCATAATGTAATAAAATTGAACAAAAAGAAGATTGTCTGTTGAAATGTGTAAGTATTTTGTATATTATTGAAGAATTCACATATTTCCGTTGCTATAAACGAAATGTACATCGCCTCAACCAATGACCTAACAATCATTTAACTTCAAGGTCGGTAATGGTTATATTTACTCCAATTTTGATGAGAAAAAAATATAACAAATTTCTGAATCCAGATTTCCCCCTTACCGTAATGTGGTAAAGGTTATGCGATACGATTTTCAATTCGATTTTAAACAGATTTGAGCAGGTATTTTCATTTTTCTAAACGCAGTAACTGAATTACATATAATGACAACTGCTTGGGAAGTGACGATGAAAAGTGTGGAAGTAAACATAATGCTTTATTATACAAGCGTAAGGGTACGAATACAATATCTTTTTGTAATCCATTTTTAGCTCACCTGGCCCACAGGGCCAAGTGAGCTTTTCTAATCTCTTGGCGTCCGTCGTCCGTCGTCGTCCGTCGATGTTAACTTTTACAAAAATCTTCTCCTCCGAAACTACTGGGCCAAATTTAACCAAACTTGGCCATAATCATCATTGGGGTATCTAACTAAAAAAATGTGTCCGGTGACCCGGCCAGCCAACCGAGATGGCCACCATGGCTAAAAATAGAACATAGGGGTAAAATGTAGTTTTTGGCTTATAACTCTGAAACCAAAGCATTGAGAGCAAATCTGATTGGGTAAAATTGTTTATCAGGTCAAGATCTATCTGTCCTGAAATTTTCAGATGAATCAGACAACCAGTTGTTGAGTTGCTGCCCCTGAATTTGTAATTTTAAGGAAATTTTGCCGTTTTTGGTTATTATCTTGAATACTATTATAGATAGAGATAAACTGTAAACATAAATAAAGTTCAGCAAAGTAAGATCTACAAAAAAGGTTAACTGATCAAAATTGTCAGTTGACCCCTTAAGGAGTTAATGCCCTTTATAGTCATTTTTTACCAATCTTTCGTTAATTTTTGTAATCTTTTACAAAAATGTTCTCCTCTGAAACTACTGGGTCAAATTTAACCAAATTTATCCACAATCATTAATAGGGTATCTAGTTTAAAAAATGTGTGTGGTGACCCAGCCAACCAATCAAGATGGCTACCATGGCTAAAAATAGAACATAGGGGTAAAATGTAGATTGTGGCTTATAACTCTGAAACCAAGCATTTAGAGCAAATCTGACGGGGTTAATTTGTTTATCAGATCAATATCTATCTGCTATGAAATTTTCAGATGAATTGGACAATTGATTGTTGGGTTGCTGCCCCTAGTTGGTAATTTTAAAAGAAATTTTCGGTTTTTGGTTATTATCTTGAATACTATTATAGATAGAGACAAACTGTAAACAGCAATAATGTTCAGCAAAGTAAGATCTAATAATAAGTCAACATGACCACAATGGTCAGTTGACCCCTTAAGGAGATATTGCCCTTTATAGTAAATTGTTAACAATTTTCATTAATTTGGTAAATTTTTGTAAATTTTTACAAAATATTTTCCTCTGTATCTAAAGGGCCAAGTCTATATAGATAGGGAAAATTGTAAGTAGCAAGAATGTTCAGTAAAAGTAAGATCTACAAACACATCACCATCACCAAAACACAATTTTGTCATGAATCCATCTGTGTCCTTTGTTTAATATGCACATAGAACAAGGTGAGCGACACAGGCTCTCTAGAGCCTCTAGTTTCATTTAAGATGAGAGAGTTTTGGTACATTAAAGTTAATTTCCATTAATGTGGGATCTCGGTATTGAAGTACATGTAGCTTTTAGAGCAATACTTTTGACATTGTTGCTCAATATAAGGGTAGTATGCCAAAGCAACGAGTAAAATTGGCAGATTCAAAGACAAAACAATGCAGTTTCCTTGAATCTTGTAAACAAAAATGAAAATAAACAAAGAGTGTTCATGTGTCACATTTTGACTTGCTTCTTTGTCAAAAACGGAGAAACATTAACAAATTATACTGCCTTAAGATGAAAAAGGTTATCAGCAACATCTTGGGTGTGTAACTGTAGACATTTCTTACATGTGTAAAGTTTACATTGTGTGTTCGGTGTTTCATACACTTAACTGTACTAACTATATTTTTATTGATGTAATCCCTTGCCTAGCCTCGTCTTTCCATTGGAGAGAATAATTTGAAGTGTTAACGTATACGTGGGTGACAAGTTATTTAAGTGATCCAAATTGAAAAGTAATCAGACATAATTATTTTCAGTACGGCTAATTATTCCTTCTACAAATGCGTCCGCAACGTTATCATCTTCTCGTATTACAACTCAAATGCCGAATGAAGACCCTGGATTTAAAGCCTCAACCAAGTCTGAAAGAGGTATTAACATGAATAATAAAGAACAATGAAGAAATAGACATGACAAATAACACGATCTTTATCATTTTTTTGTTTTATTGTTAATTTGGCAAATACAATTTGTAATATCTAGAGTAATTAAAGCAGTAACTTTCGATCTGAAGAAAATGAAAATGAAATTGTATAATTATAGAAAAATGATTAAGGTCAAGATAATGTATTAGTAAGATGCAGACGTCACGTTTAATACGAAAACACATAGATATTGGGCACATTGCCATTGATATTGTTGAATTGAATTTAACTTTACATATCCGTCCGTGTAAATTCACGCCACGCATTTGTCTTTGATAAAAATCATTTTCATGATAAGAACCAAAATCCATGAACTTTAACTTTAAGATTACGAAAGAAGAATATGCATTTCAATACCTACTTAAGGCTACATTTAGTCAATTGTTGAACAATTAACAAGAACTAAAATAAGTGTATATGCTTGTTACAGATAAACAATTATTTTACATTATAAAATCTGAAACAAAAATGAAAAAAACTGAAATGTTTTACAGTTAGTTTAACTGTGTGTGATTTCACTTTAACTGTTTTAAACTTTTAATGGACTACAATAAAGAAAATGAAAAGACGTGTTTACAATATTTTTTAAAAATTATCGTCAAAAGTAGGAAATGCATAATGTTCCTCTTCGATATCTTTTCGTAATGCTTAGTTGTTTATATTTAAAAATATATGGAGAACAAATTTAAATTTGTGTCAATATTGCATGTACTGGATATTGCAATTTCGACAATTCGATGTATAAAGAAAATGAAAAGACGTTATTATAATCTTTTCAAAAGTAGGGAATGCAAACCGTTCCTCTTCGATAATTTTTAGTTTTGCCAACAAATTGTATACTACATAAGAGCTTTTTCATATATATTAAATATTAAATGTTTTTGTTTCAACCTATGTTTTACAGTCTGCTTGTTTATAGTGATATAAGAACATTTTAGTATTGAATTATTGTGTTTTATTTAAGATAGTCAGCAGTTTCAAATTAATGAGCAATTCTACACGATCTCGAGTTTACAAACGATATCAAAAGCATATTATTGGTTAATTTACGAATTCTTATTGATCGAACACGTTATTAAAAAAAAATACATGTACTTTTGCTGTAAACTGTACATAATTGGAGTAATAAACAGTTAATGCATATACTGTGGAGCTTGCTATAAGGTGCTGGCGTAGTTACTAAGACCGCCAATATTTTGCAAACGTTTGTTTGGAGTCAATTTAATTAATATACAGAAATACGTAGAAAACTTTTTTTAATCAAAGAGTCTAAGAATTCTTAATAATCAAACTGTCATTGTGATAGTATAAACCAATCTACAGAACAGCTAATTCCTAGATTATATACTGTTAACTTGGGTGAAATTTGATACCCCGAAAACTTCTCATAGCATTAAATATTTACACACATTAAAGCTTAACATTACATTATTATAAACGAGGGGTACATTAGGCAATTTCATTCCGTTGCATTAAATCTTCTAGAATATTATGAATCACATATATTTAGAAATAAAGAGAGTTCTAGAAAGGAAGCTTTGCTGGCGATTTAACGTCATTTGAAGAAGCGAATTTCAGCAAATAAAAGTAATTGATTGATTGGTCTTTAACGTATCTTTCAACCCGGTATACTACTGTTGCCTTTATTTGTTCTGTGGACGGGCATTTCTTAAGACAAGTAGACAGATGAAAGACAGAGTTCACTTGTTCACGATTTTAACATGCAAACAGATATCTGACAGTTCGAAAAATATTCGAATGTTTGTTTTTATAATTTATATTTATAGTGTGTACTTCTAAATCATTTTGAGTTCTAATAGGAGAACCGTTCAACTTAGAAAAGAATGGGTTTTTTCCATGTCAACCAACATTATTTGTGTTTGTGAAACGAAGCAACAAATTATATTTCATCAAACATATTCTCTCAAAATAATTCTTTCTTCACTAAGTCTTGTTTTTCTACGAAAAAATGTCTTGTCCTCCTTTTTGCAAGTTAAATTATCCGCTCAAAAAGCATCAGCTTCTGCGAGAATCCAGAATTTAATTTCTAAGCGAGATTTCTTGCTCGGAATGTATTACAACATTGCCGTTTCAACTTTTGTTCCGACAAACGTCTCGTCGATTGACAACTAACGTCTCGGTCTATAGTAATGAAGAAATTTTCGATTTACGAAGTCAATTATTGGTTTTAATCTTGAAGCCGGATTGTAGTTTTGGTTATTTTTTGTCGGGATATTTTTACAATCTACAATATGTAAGAATCTCAAAACATTTTGAAAGCGATTGCGGGAAAAAGTCAGAGCTTTTCCTATTTAATCTCATATTGAAAAACCCAAAAAAGCCCTTAACTCTGAAATTGTTGGTTTTCCTTCTTTTCTCCACTGTCATTTTCTTGACAATCTACCAGTCTGGAGTCTAGTTCTGTAATACAGGCCTGAAGCATATCTGAAAATTGTAATGGTTATAAGAAGTAAAATCACAAAAATACTGAACTCAGAGCAAAATCCAATCGGAAAGTCCATAATCAAATGACAAAACACATCGAAAACGAACGGAAAAGAACTGTCATATTCCTGATTTGGTGAAGCATATCTGAAAATTTTAATGGTTGTAAAAAGTAAAATCAAAAAAATACTGAACTCAGAGCAAAATCCAATCGGAAAGTCCGTAATCACATGGCAAAATCAAATGACAAAACGCATCAAAAACGAATGATAAAGAACTGTCATATCCTGATTTGGTAGTGGATTTTTTCAGAGTTTATGTTCAATTGAGATATAAAAAATGAGAAAAAAAAAACGTTTATCAAGCCTACATGTATGCCTGGAGGAAAGAATCCTAATGTAAATAAAGCCAACAGTAGTATACCGCTGTTCGAAAATCATAAATCGATTGATAAAAAAAAAAACTTATCCGGGTTACAAACTAAAACTGATTAAAGCACATCACATATAAGAGAACTACGACACAACAGAAACACAACATTAAAATTTAACACACAAAGCAACGAACTATACAATTTTCCTGACTTGGTACAGGACATTTTAATAAAAAAATAAATATGTTGGGTGGAACCTGTTTTTGTGGCATGCCAAACCTCCAGCTTGTATGGCTATGTTAAATATAACATTAAAATGACAACCTTGCATGATAGGACTACAATACAAATAAATGGGAGAACATACTAGTATATGACAGAGAAACACGAATAATAGCTAACAAAAGGTGCCAGGTTTAAATTTAATTCGCTAATCTCCCGGGGCGGCCATTTTTTTACAGCATCGGTTGGCGTAGTTTTTGGCTATGACGCCACATTCTTTTTGACGTTAAACCAAATTCAAAATTTGGGCAGAGTCGATCATTGGCACTCATAGGAAACATAACAAGATAGGCCAAAGCGGCCCTATGACACATAGGAGGTTAAATCAATCTTAATCATGTATTGGTTAGTGTATATTTATAAATATTTTTTAAAATAAAATGATAATCTGACGGTTTTTTTTTTGTGTTCAATAAGTCTTAATGGTATTTTGGTAAGTGAATTGTTCTCCTCACACCAAGCTAAGTACATACAGTATTTACATCAAAGTAAGTTTAACAACAATCATGTTTTTCAAACACAAAACAATAATACTATTTAGCTGTGTATAAATACCACTTAGCAGTTAATAAACATAATTAACATCAAATAATTAATCATCAAATAAATAAACAGAAAGCATCTAATAATTCCTTAATTTTTACTGCGGAAATTATATAATTCATTTTGTATATATAAAAAAAAAATCTAATATTAATTCAACTGGAATTTGAATAAAAATTTGGTGCGAACATGCGAGGTGCAAAAATGGATCAGGCGCGAACGGACCTGATACCGGGACAGGTGAGCTAAGAAATGGAACTACACGAATTTCCGTGATCGTCTCATCACACAATTTATGACATACATTTGTAATCATTATGACATATGTCATTTATTCGAAAACGTCACTTTTCACCATTTTCAAATACGAAAGAGATCACCCCTAGTTTTTGGTGGGGTTCATGTTGTTTATTCTTTAGTTTTCTATGTTGTGTCATGTGTACTATTGTTTGTATTTTTCATTTTTAGCCATGGCGTTGTCAGTCTATTTTAGATTTATGAGTTTGACTGTCCCTTTGGTATCTTTTGTCCCTCTTTAACAACATGAAAAATATAAAGAAGAGAACCTTGAAAAACATTATTGCTGTTATTGCCGCTAAAAGACAAACAATGTTGAGAAGATAGTTTTGTGCTGTTGTGCTTTGAATAGTATTTCACCTTTAAAAGCTCAGACGGCAAATGATGCAGAGAATAGTTGAATTTACACTTGTGTGCAAATAAGTCCGCCATCTTTAATTTATTCCGGTCAATAGGTCATTCGGAGTCGGAAACAATATTGGCGGCCAGCCATTATGATTGGGACGTACATAAAGACAACTTCGTTATATTTTTCACGTCTATAGCACGCATTTTAACAATGCTCACCAATTATACTTTTGATATTGCATACTCGTAAGTTGTTTCACAAGTGAAATATATCTATACTATTAAACGAGAAGACCTCATTTTGTGTGTCGCTTCTCTTCCTTCCACAATAAATCAATCATCATGCCTCTGTGTCCTATAGGTAACATGCATAGTCGCATTTGTCATCCATTCTTATGATTATTCAGATTGAGTTATTTTGGGAGAAAAACGACAAAAAAGGAGTCCGGATATGATTACGTCATTGGACTGAATTTTAGTCATAGATAAGACTTCCGGTTTGAAACATCCACAAATACAACCAATCGTATGATAGATAACAAAAATGAAAAATAAAATAAGCCAATCAGCGCGTTCTCAATATCATGGTGTTTCGATCGCAAGAACCACAACTACTATACCTCCTTATAGAGGACAATTATTGTTCGCGTTTATCTACATGTAAACTACGATTATACTACTTCAATATATAGAGACTCTCTGTAATCAGTTTACTGTTTTCTTTGAAATGTTAACGTTTACTATCTAAGGGGTCATACATATATATTAAAATAGTTAAAACATGTGACACAAGTACAAACAATCGTATGATAGATAACAAAAATGAAAAATAAATAAGCCATTCAGAGTGTCTCCATATCATGGTGTTTAGATCGCAAGAATTACAACGATAACATGTAAACTAAAATTATACTACTTCAATATATAGAGACAATCTGTATTCTGTCAGGGACTTTCTATGTTAGTATAGAAAGTCCCTGATTCTGTCTACTGTTTTCTTTGAAATGTTGACTATTTAAGGGGTCATACCACTTCCATATATATTAATAAGTAAAACATGCTCAACTTCATCTAAAACTACCTCGACCAAAAACTTTAACCTGAAGCGGGAAAGACGGATGGACGACCGACCGAACGAACGAACGCACGCACGGATGCACAGACTAGAAAACATAATGCCCATAAATGGGGAATAAAAATTTATGGTTGAAAGGGAAAATAGTTATTTGGCAAAAATGAAAGTAAGGTAGAGATTAGAGGGAGGCAGGTACTTTTTCGGGGAGTTGGGATCGGGTGTTTTTAAGCTCGGGATTTGGGGATTGGTCCTTACGGAATCCGGGAATATATTTTTCGATTTCGGGATTTCGGGATATGAATTTCTTTAAATTCTGCATCTCGGGATTTCACGATTTTAAGCCCGGGATTTCGGGATCAGGACCCCGCCGACCACCCCCAAATTAGCCTAAGTCGGTCTTAGTCATTTATACATGATTCATATCCTACCATTGGTATGTTAATAAGGCTCTCAAAAGAAAACGCACTGATGGATTGTCCTAGAAGCATATTTTATTAGACTAATAATGGTCTATATATAAGCAGTTACATTTATCATTTCATGTTTGAAACGGTGCAAATTTTTAATTTGATTTGACTTTTAACAAAAGAAGCATTGTAGCAAAGGAGAAGAACAATTGTAGTCTGAGGCCAGAAACACGAAAATAATTGAATTTAACAGAAAGGAAACAAATATCGGACTTTGGAAAAAGGGAGAGGGCTTTTGATACCTTTTATGAAATTCTCCATACATAATATCTTTTACAAAAAATCTTCCTACAACAGTTCACAAGCTGTATATGCCTGCGATTTCGCGGGTGTGATCTAGTATATTTGAAAGCACCAAAAGATATAAAAGCAAGTTGAAATTGTCGAAACTTGAAGGTCGTGGAAGTGAAATTATGTAAACATAGGAAACATTTCGATTCAGACCATTCTTCTACTTACAAAACAACCGGCGTTCTATTGCAGAATAAACTAGGTTTTAATTATTTTATTTTTTATGGGTTGAAAACCTTTCAATTGTAAGTTTAGTCTTAGGAAAAAAACTGAAATATTATGAAAGAAGGAGTGGGTCACTACTATTAGTATTAGGCCTAGCATCAAAGTTCAATACTTTTTTTGTTCTTGGAAAAGGTGTAGCAAAAACTGAATGGGGTTATCTCTTAGAGGTGTTTCCTCTCAGACTCAGGTGCTTGTTTATGGTTTATTAATATACCATCATCATGAAAAAAGAATGCCAAACAAAATCACCGTCAGCAGACAAATTCTGTGGTCTTGGCACAAACGAAACAAAAACTGTAGTGGAAGCCAAAAGCCACCTGACGATTGCCCTTGGCAGGGATGAAACAGTTGTTTGGTACAAAGTACACGTTATTCTCTCTATGGGGTAGCTTACACATTAAATTAATGCCATAAATTTTTTTGTGTATGACAATATCTATCTTAAATACATAGATAATACATGCAAATATACTTGATATGTATTAAGGTCTTGCTCATTATTTAATTTGAAATAGTATGGGACCCTGTGTTCTCTTGCACGACATGTCAGTCTTTTTTACAACTATAGTGTCAGGTTTTGCTTTAATACATGTAGCCTCTACAGAATTAAAAAAACATAATTTATCAAGTGTCCATGAGCATGATACTAGCTATATCCAATACCTCCGAAACACAATACCAGCATATTCGGTTAGTTCAATAATTAACACAAAGCATACTAATCAATAAATCTTTAATTATGTACATGTAAACATCTTTGCACATGCCATAAAAAAAACCAGTACAACCACTGTAAAAGTTATCAAATTTGTATTTTATAATGATAAACATGGACAAACATTTGAAAAACACAATACTACAATTTGTTACACATTGTATCATGTATACACTATTTTATAACAGAACAGTTCTGGTTGATATAATGCTTTGTCTACTATTCATATTCAGAAATTACATAATAACAAAAATAAATTTATGAAATATCTAGTTTGATTTATAGATTAATTTGACATTTTCGTTGCTTTTATACTTTGACAGCTTTTACAAAAGGGGTATGTTGCAGACAAAGCCCCAAATAACATCGTTTTTGTCTGTAAAAGTCACTACATTAATTACTTGATAAACAAATTAGGTATAGACAATTCACTTGGAAACTCAACATATACCCTCACGACACTTACCAAAGAGAAAATCCTGGATAATCATAGGTCTGTTCTTTGTTCCTTTGGTATTTCAACCAAAGATGAAGAACTGGATCTTCCATCACTGTATTGGATACCTAAACTACATAAGTGTCCTTACAAACAAGGTATATTGCTGAGTCTTCCAAGTGCTCCACGAAACCTCTTTCTAAATTATTAACATCTATTTTATCAGTAATCAAAGACGGGCTTCAAAGTTATTGTGAAATTGGCTATTCTAGATGTGGCGTGAATCAGATGTTGATACTTCAAAATTCCAAAGATCTTTTAGTGTACATACAATCTAACTCTCTTTCATCTTGTAACAGTATTAAAACATTTGACTTTTCTACTCTTTATACTAGTATTCCACATTCCAAACTAAAAGACAAATTGAAAGAGTTGGTATTGTTTTGCTTCGTAAAAAAGAATGGCAAACATTGGTTAAAAAAGAATGGCATACAAGTATCTTGTTTTAGGGAGGGATAAATCCTACTTTGTAAAGGATCACTCTGATTCCAACAAAAAATTCTCTGAAACTGATATTATCAAGATGCTTGATTTATTGATTGACAACATATTTGTAACGTTCGGAGGACGTGTTTTTCAACAGACTGTCGGCATCCCAATGGGAACAAACTGTGCCCCTCTACTTGCCGACTTGTTTCTTTATTATTATGAGGCTGACTTCATGCAGAAACTTCTTAGGAAGAAAGATAAGAAGCTATCAATATTCTTTAACTCTACTTTCCGCTATATAGATGACGTTCTTTCACTAAAAAATTCAAAATTTGGTGACTATGTGGAACGCATCTATCCCATCGAATTGGAGATAAAGGATACTACAGATACAGTTAAGTCGGCTTGATATCTTGACTTACATCTAGAAATTGACAATGAGGGTCGGTTGAAAACAAAACTTTACGACAAAAGAGATGATTTCTGCTTTCCAATTGTGAACTTTCCATTTCTAAGTAGCAACATTCCAGCAGCACCTGCATACGGGGTATATATCTCCCAATTGATACGATATTCCCGTGCTTGCATTTTCTATCATGATTTTCTTGATAGAGGGTTACTGCTCACAAGGAAGGTATTAAACCAAGAGTTCCAAATGGTGAAGTTGAAATCATCCCTTCGTAAATTTTACGGACGCCATCACGAGTTGGTTGACCGTTATGGAATAACCGTTTCACAAATGATATCGGATATGTTCCTTACGTCGTAACTACAATCCCCTTCCCTTTCATGAATGTGACCTACCGAATTAGACTATATACCAGATTTGTAATCACATAAGCAACACGACGGGTGCCACATGTGGAGCAGGATCTGCTTACCCTTCCGGAGCACCTGAGATCACCCCTAGTTTTTGGTGGGGTTCGTGTTGTTTATTCTTTAGTTTTCTATGTTGTGTCATGTGTACTATTGTTTTTCTGTTTGTTTTTTTCATTTTTAGCCATGGCGTTGTCAGTTTGTTTTAGATTTATGAGTTTGACTGTCCCTTACGTATCTTTCGTCCCTCTTTTTTGCATGTGTTTATTAGATTTTCAGTTTGTTAATTATGTTTTTCTTCAAATGAAATGGCTAAAAGAAATTGTGCTGTATTCGGATGTACACAAAATGGAGATTTGGGAACCAAATTATGACTCAAGAGTATGCTCAGAGCATTTTATTGGTGGTCACCCTTCTGATGCAAATCCCTATCCTACTCTTAAACTTGGGTATGATCCTATTAAAAGACCTCGTGCTCGTCGTCCACCTCTAAACAGGAGTTTGAGTTAAAATCAATCCCGGCCTGTTAAAAAGCCACTACATGATATTAAAGATGTATCTTTTGACACTGAACCTATGGATGTTCGCCATCTGTGCTTCAGGACGAACATTCTACACCTGATACTTCTGTTCTAGAGGAACTTGTCACAAGTAACTGTGACCATGATTTAGCCTTGAATTTGTACGCATGTGGGTCACATGAGCTTTAGAATGAAACTTCCATTTCTAATACTGAAAATCTAAACACATGTTACTAAGACCATGACTATTTCATAAATTGTGAAGTTTGTAGGAATAGAGACGTAAAAATTGCACAACTAAAACAAGAAATTTATAGATTTTAAAAAAAATTGGTAGTCCACAAGGCAAACTTAAATGAAAATGTAAAAAAAAACACCTTCAATACTCCAACAGTGCTGAACAGTGACCGTAAGGTACATTTTTACGCCATTTTCTTTAATTGAGCCAGTGGTAAAAAATGACGTATTAGCGTGGACCTAGGCGTGTTGCAAATCCTTTGAATTATAAAGCAAATTTTAGAACTTTCAAGCGCACATTATCTTTGCGTCAAGAATTTTTGTTAACCTTAATGAAATAAAGGCTAGGCTTGTTGTCGGAAGATCTAGCTGATCGATTTGGTATCTCCACAGCAACAGTTTCTAGTGTCTTTACGACATGGATTATAGTGCTTTCCGGTATACTTAGACAATTTGTTTCTAACCCTTCAAAGGAGGTTGTAAGGGCAGGTTTACCACCATCATTTAAAAACAAAAGATACCAGGATGTTCGCAATATTATAGATTGTACTGAGGTTTTTATTGAAAGGCCAAATAATTTAGAAATTCAGGCCCTTACTTGGAGTGACTACAAACACCACCAAACAGCAACGTTTCTTGTTAGTACCACTCCATCAGGAATGATAAAAGAGGGACGAAAGATACCAAAGGGACAGTCAAACTCATAAATCTAAAACAAACTGACAACGCAATGGCTAAAAATGAAAAAGACAAACAGAAAAACAATAGTACACATGACACAACATAGAAAACTAAAGAATAAACAACACAAACCCCACCAAAAACTAGGGGTGATCTCGGGTGCTCCGGAAGGGTAAGCAGATCCTGCTCCACATGTGGCACCCGTCGTGTTGCTTATGTGATTGTTTCACAAGCCTATGGAGGAAGGGCAAGCGACAAATTCATCACAAACAACAGTGGATTTCTTCAAATCATAGAGCCTAATCATAAGGTTATGGCCGATAGAGGTTTTCAGATTCGAGAAGAACTTGCACTTCTTTCGGCTGAACTGTTAGTGCCCCTTGGGAGACGTGGAGTGTCGTAAATGTCCAAGACTGAAGTACAATCGACGAAAGATATTGCAAACAGGCGCATTCATGTAGAACAAGCTATAAGAAGAATGGAATGTTTCAGAATTCTTAAATTTGAGTTACCTTTAACGCTTTTGCAGTATTTAGATGATATTATTAGGTCAATAGCAGGTATTTGTAACTTGTACCCCCCCCCCCCCCCCCTTACCACGATATGAATAAAACAAGTCTGTGTTATTTACTGTTTCAAATTCATCATCAGTCATTAATCTCTTTTATTGTATTTCTTTTTCTGCTGTTTACATAAATTTAAATATGATTTTTATTAAATTGCATGCTTACATTATTTAACATGTTTAAGGTGAAAGCCATCCATGACATATTAACATGACTGCTGAAATATTTCTTAATTCATATTATAATTAAATTCATCTTGAAGTCATGAACAAAAATTGTCTCTGAACTTGCCAATAATGAATGCCAGAAAATTTTGAAGAAAAAATAGTTACTTTTAATACTATGACTGATGTTGGGTTTCTAATTAATTGTATTGTGCCTTTTATAATCTTACAACTTGCAGTTAGAAGTACACGTATGACCTAGAAAATTGGATTGAATTATTACATATCATTCTTGTCAACTAGTACAATATGCTAAATACATCAATAATAATACAGCCATTCTACAATGATTCGAATTTAATTTGTATTTAAAGAAACATACTTAATTAACTTCATCAATATTTAAGAAGCAAACAAAATGGTGAACTGATTGCATCTTTATCATTTTATTAAAATTTGAGGATTTTCAAAACAAAATTAATGATTGTGTATTACTTTTGTATTTACAAAATGTAATGTATCATTGTAAAAGTATTTGTATGAGTACTGAAACATTTCAAATCCTTCTTTTTTACTTCAGATTTCACATTTGAAAAGGAAAATTATTTTTAAAATATTATAAGTACTTGACTTAAGAAAATCAGTCAGAAAGAACTATAGCAGAATGACTTTAAATTATGTAGTTAAAGGGAAATAACTCTAAAGTAACTAATTTATTTACAGTTTTGACAAAACTATTCTTTATTCTAACATTTATCTAAAAGGGTTTTTCTAATTTTTATACATTTGAAAGAACCATTTGTTACATTTATCACAACAAATACTTCTTTTAGAGAAGCTGTTAATATTTTCTTACTCTTTAATAACTATTTGCAAACAGGACAGAAAAAAAATGCTTCCTGTAATATCTTCTCCAACCTTAACTGATGTAACTGACATTTTTTCTTTCAGGCTTTGACTTAATAACTCTGGTACCATGTATTTTGCAAAAAACTGTTTGACATTTGTGATTAATTGTTCAGTGTACATTTGGTCAAATACAATTCTTTCTATAAATAAAGTACTATTACATGTATGTATAAAAAAATCACACCATTGCCTGTTACAAAATGCCATTTGGGCTTGAACTTGAGCAAAATATTTATGATTATGCTTAAGAGATAACTTTCCACCTGTGCGATACAAACAATTTAGAATAGTACAATGACAAAACCCTGAACATTTTTTAAAACTCTTCAATGCATAAACATTTCATTTCCAATACACCATCACCCCAACATGAACATGTTACAAGAGCATCTGGGGATGCAAGGTATGAACAGTACTTATCTAGAAATATGCCACAATCAGCCAATATAACATTTTGATGATTACAAACACATTGTTGATAATAAATTTTCTTTGCCTCGGGTTCCATTTCACGGCCATATTTCAGTGACTTTATATTTGCATTGGATTTAGAATAACCGCACAGCATACCAAGTAAATTATCAACATTCTCTCCAGGTTTTTTTCAATACAGAGTTTATTTAGTGTACACAGCACAAACTAGAGGCTCTCAAGAGCCTGTGTCTCTCACCTTGGTCTTTGTGCATATTAAACAATGGACACAGATAAATTCACGACACAATTGTGTTTTGGTGATGGTGACGTGTATGTGGATCTTACTGTACTGAACATTCTTGTTGCTACAATTATCTCTATTTATAATGATCTTGGCCCAGTAATTACAGTGGAAAATATTTTTTTAAAATTTACCAAAATTTATGAAAAATGTTAAAAATTGACTATAAAGGGCAATAACTCCTTAAGGGGTCAATTGACAATTTTGGTCATGTGGTCTTATTTGTAGATCTTATTTTGCTGAACATTATTGCTGTTTACAGTTTATCTCTATCCATATAAATATTCAAGATAATAACCAAAAAAACGGCAAAATTTCCTTAAAATTACCAATTCAGGGGCAGCAACCCAACAACGGGTTGTCCGATTCATCTGAAAATTTCATGGCAGATAGATCTTTACCTGATAAACAATTTTAATCAATGTCAGATTTGCCCTAAATCCTTTGGTTTTTGAGTTTTAAGCCAAAATCTGCATTTTACCCCTATGTTTTATTTTTAGCCACGGCGGCCATCTTGGCTGATTGGCCGGGTCACCGGACACATTTTTTAAACTAAATACCCTAATGATGATTGTGGCCAAGTTTAAAATAATTTGACCCAGTAGTTTAAGAGGAGAAGATTTTTGTAAAAGATAACTAAGATTCACGAAAAATGGTTAAAATTTGACTATAAAGAGCAATAACTCCTAAAGGGGTCAACTGACCATTTCGGTCATGTCGACTTACTTGTAAATTTTACTTTGCTGAACATTATTGCTCTTTAGTTTATCTCTATATATAATAATATTCAAGATAATAACCAAAAACAGCAAAATTTCCTTAAAATTACCAATTCAGGGGCAGCAACCTAATAACAGGTTGTACGATTCATCTGAAAATTTCAGGATAGATAGATCTTGACCTAATACAAAATTTTACTCCTGTCAGATTTGCTCTTAATGCTTTGGTTTTTGAGTTATAAGCCAAAAACTGCTTTTTACCCAAATGTTCTATTTTTAGCCATGGCGGCCATCTTGGATAGATGGCCAGGTCACCGGACACATTTTTAAAACTAGATACCCCAAAGATGATTTTGGCCAAGTTTGGACTAATTTGGCCCAGTAGTTTCAGAGAAGATTTTTGTAAAAGTTTTACAAAAAATGGTTAAAAATTCCTAAAGGGGTCAACTGACCATGTTGATCATGTTGACTCATTTGTAGATCTAGTTTTGCTGAACATTATTGCTGTTTACAGTTTATCTCTATCCATATTAGTATTTAAGATAATAACCAAAAACAGCAAAATTTCCTTAAAATTATAAATGCAGGGGCAGCAACCCAACAACAGTTTGTCCAATTCATCTGAAAATTTCAGGGCAGATAGATCTTTACCTAATAAACAATTTTACTCCCGTCAGGTTTGCTCTAAATGCTTTGGTTTTTGAGTTATAAGCCAAAAACTGCATTTTACCCCTATGTTCTATTTTTAACCATGGCGGCCATGTTTTTTTATGAATTGGGAATTGGAAATTAAAACACAAACTTTATTCTAGATACCCTAAGAATCAATCAGATGAAGTTTGGTTTGAATTGGTTCAGTAGTTTCAGAGGAGAAGATCTTTGAAATAGTTTACGACGACGACGGACGCCAAGTGATGGCAAAAGCTCACTTTTCCTTTTAGGAAAGGTGAGCTAAAAATTGAGGATTTTGAAATTGACCTAAAGTTGAAAAGTTGATACATAGCTGTTCTTTATCAGCAAGTTCTGGAATAAAATCCTTGAAATTCAAATGTAAATTGTCCTTTGTTGCCTTGAAGTGATTCACACTGGTAGGTAAAAAAATGTTTTGAGACATCAAACATAAGACGCGGTTCCAGGGAATCTTCAGACACATTTTCTGCATGTAATGTATCCATAGTCACAGCTGCTGGTTGGTCTGCTTTTTCATCAGAAAATCCAAAAGAAAGAAAACATAAATGTATTCCTCATTTTAGGCACTGTGAAGGCTTTAGGCTTACAAATTGAAAATAATTTTAAACAGTACCAAAGTCAGCAATTTTCTTATTCAGAACAAGAAGTTGAGGGTAGATCTTTGGAATTATATGAAACAAAGGAGCTTGGGAGCAATTTTGGTTGGGGTTAATTGCCCAGACAGTTAAGGATTCAATCATTCATGGACCAAAACCATTTCTTCTTTAATACTTTTTACAAGTCTAAGTGTAAATTGTTCTATGATCTTCTATTCTCGACAAATTTCTATATTCTTATCCAGATGCACAAAGGGAAGTAATCCTTCTATTATGAAATAATCTTCCCTTTTAACAATGTGTCTCGCTGTTTTCGTTCTATAATGCAGTTTTTCATTTCTTATTTTTGTATTGTCTTTGACCACAAATGTTGTACTGTGAATAATGTGTACAGCTTTATGATCGAGTACCATAGTACATTGCATTGGATTTAACCTGTAGACTAGTTACTTTGATAAGTAATCTCATGAACAACAGTATTTTTAAGTATGTTTTTCAATGGGTTGCTAGCAAAACAGTTTGACACGAACACAAGCATGTGATAAAAAAAATTAAAATTTAAATTAAACATACCTTTAAATGTCCTTACAAACAACGGTATATTGCTGGGTATTCCAAGTGCTCCATGAAACTTCTTTCTAAATTATTAACATCCATTTTATCAGCAATCAAAGACGGGATTCAAAGCTATTGTGAAACTGCCTATTCTAGAGGGGGCGTGAATCGGATGTGGATACTTAAAAATTCCAAAGATCTTTTAGCGTACATACAATCTAACTCTCTTTCATCTTGTAACAGTATTAAAACATTTTACTTTTCTACTTTTTACACTAGTATTCCACAATCCAAACTAAGAGACAAATTGAAAGAGTTGGTATTGTTTTGCTTTATAAAAAAAGAATGGCCAACGCAGATACAAGTATCTTGTCTTAGGGAGGGATAAATTCTACTTTGTAAAGGACAACTCTGTTTCAAACAAAAAATTCTCTGAAACTGATATTATCAAGGTGCTTTTTAGTTTGGAATGTGGAATACTAGTGTAAGGAGTAAAAAAGTCAAATGTTTTAATACTGTTACAAGACGAAAGAGAGTTAGATTGTAAGATCTTTGGAATTTTTAAGTATCCACATCTGATTTACTTTTTTTTTTGGTTGAAATTCCAAAGGAACACAGAACAGACCTATGATTATCCAGGAACTCCTCTTTGGTAAGTGTCGTGAGGGTATATGTTGAGTTTCCAAGTGAATTGTCAATACTTAATTCGTTTATCAAGCAGTTAATGTAATGAGTTTTGCACACAAAAACGATGTTGTTTGGGGATTTATCTGAGAGGACAACAACATATTTGTCATGGAGGTGGGATAGGTGTTTTGCAACATTTGGGTCTTTAAAGATTGACGCAGCATGATCATTGATAGACCCATTCAGTTTCTTAATTCTGATTTGTATCAACGACCTCACTGCCTTAATCCATTCGGAAAGAGTGTCTACGTCTTCCTTCTCGCGCTTAGCCCATTGCCTGGCATAATCCTCAACTGCATCCATCAAAATTTTAAAGTTGTATTTCCAATTGATGGATTTAGGCTCACGATATTTCGGACCTTTCGATAACACATTTCGTAGAGAAGTGTTATTAACAATGTTGAGGTCACCGGTAATAACGTGGCCAGCAGGATTATATGTGAATTGGGAACTAGCACAAGTGCAATCAGGAGGTTTAGACTTGAAGTCGTCAATATCGAGATCCTGCAAAACGTGTTTGTAATTGAAATTTTAGTTGCAATAGGTTTGGTACAGACTGGTCTTTGAAAGAACTAATTTATGATGAAGGATATTGCCTAAGTTGACGCCATCGATACCTTTGTTGGCAAGGAAAGATTCAGGAAAGATCTTTTCTCTTTTTCATCTTTGCCAATCCGGACTGGCTTGAAAAGTCTGTGACTTGCAATATCCGAAATTATAGCTGTAATTTTGTATTTGTTTGTGAGGGTTTGTAACAGTGGATTCCAAACATAAATTTAACAGAGAATGAAGTTTTGAAAGGGGTAATGAATAAAGTTTCGTGCGAATGTGATGAATACCTCACGGCTTCTGTATAAATGGCAGCAAGTCATTAATAGATACATCATGCAGAGAAGGTGATGTATAATGACGATGACCATGACTGCTTCTACGTCGAGGAGTCGAGTTGAAAGTATTCATCACATTCACCGAGTTACACGAATGACTAGATAGAATACCTATACCATCAATTTTGTCATTGCAACCATAAGGTGTCGCAGTTCCCAATTGTCTAATCCAGTAGTCCTCTTTTTGTCTACGGAGAGTCGTTGAAAGATTATGATTGTTAGAGCTATGGTATATCTTTTCGATAATCCGAACTGTCATGGAAACGATGGAATGATCGAGCTGATTGAAATGCTGGTATAGAATGTCGTTAGCATTAAGGTTAATGTCTGATCTATGACCACACATGCGGTTGTTTAGCCTTCCTTTCGTTTCACCGACGTATACCAAGCCGCAAAGGTTGCACTCTAATCCGTAGACGACACTTATCGATTTACAATTCAGATCATCGTAACTTGTGGTAAAATATGACTTCTTGGTCAAATTGCTAGTGAATTCAGCATCTGTGTAATTAAAATTGCACACGTTTTGCAGCCTTTGGTCTCACATTTCGAAATGCGACAGTGTTGTACTGTGTCCTCAAAAACCAAAATGTCTTTAAGGAGAACTGAACATGGCTGTATATGTGTAATATTGCTGTTGTCACTAGGACGATGATCTGAATGAGTCATGTTTGTGATATTTGTCATGTCTGGTGATGAGGGGACACCTGCCGTATCAGACGACACCGTGTCCATGATGACGTCTGTTTCGGATCTTTTTATACTGAGCGACGTCCGAGCCAGTTTCCTGTTAGATCTTCGTAAATTCATGTAATTGTAGTTTTGCTACTGGGCGGATGATGTGCTCGGGGACAACATGTCCACCAGCAGAGACTTCGACCCAGAGGTTATAAAAGAGGGACGAAAGATACCAAAGGGACAGTCAAACTCATAAATCTAACACAAACTGACAACGCCATGGCTAAAAATGAAAAAGACAAACAAACAACAGCACAGAGACAAAACATAGAAAACTAAAGAATAAACAACACGAACCACACCAAAAAACTAGAGGTGATCACAGGTGCTTCGGAAGGGTAAGCAGATCCTGCTCCACATGTGGCACCCGTCGTGTTGCTAATGTGATAACAAATCCGGTAAATAGTCTAAATCGGTAGGTCACATTCATGAAAGGGAAGAAACATATCCGATATCGTTTGTGAAACGGTTATTCCATAACGGTCAACCAACTCGTGATGGCGTCCGTAAAATTTACGAAGGGATGATTTCAACTTCACCATTTGGAACTCTTGGTTTAATAACTTCCTTGTGAGCAGCAACCCTCTATCAAGAAAATCATGATAGGAAATGCAAGCACGGGAATATCGGAGATATATACCCCGTATGCAGAGTATAACGTGGCTCTGTACTTTTACATCCCGTTATGGTACTATAGTAAATTCGTGTGTTCCTGTCTTAAACTTTTGCTGGTGTGCTTGATCTGAATGCCATTTTGTGCTTCTTTGTTGTATGTTTGTAATGTTTTTTTAATGATTAGGATTGACTTGTTTTATTATTGACATTTTTGCTTGTTGTGTGTGTATTTTTTGTTCACGCATCGTGATCAATTTAATGGAATTTGATATAACTGTCCTACAAGTGAGGTTTAGCTAGATATAAAACCAGGTTAAATCCGCCATTTTCTACATTACAAAATGTCTGTACCAAATCAGGAATATGACAGTTGGGATCCATTTGTTTGAGCTTTTGATTTTGCTCTTTGATTAGTCCGTTTTAAATGTTCCACGGAGTTCAGTATTTTTGTGAGTTTACTTTTCACTGTCATTTTCAAAACATCTTCGTTAGTGGAAGACAACAGCAACAGTAGTATACCGTTGTTCAAAGGTCGTAAATCGATATATAGAATTCAAATCCGGGTTACAAACTAAAACCGAGGGAAACACATCATCTATGAGGGTTTGGATGGGGTTAAATGATTAGAGAATAATACCCTTAAAAATGAAGATTAGAGCGAGAATAACGGGCCAAAAAAAAAAATAAAGTTGAGAGAAATGCGTGGTCTAAAAATATTATGAATATTGAATAATGAATAAAAGAAAATGCTTAAAATTAAGTGTTTACAGAATTTTCCCTTCTTAAAATTTAAAGAAAATTATCATTGTCAAAATATAAAAGTGAAAACAAACTTGGTAAACATTTTTTGGTTTCGTGACAACAGACTATAGGATTCAGTCAATGTGAACCGGTTTCCGATACTTCTACTCGGATTTCGGATATTTTCGATTCATACTTCTACTCGGGTTATTTCGAATGTTATCGTCTATCTTTAAAGATGTCAGAGGTTATAGCAGACGAATTTGATGAAACTTATGTTGTTCACTATGTGTTTAGCTTTTATTCAAATGAAACATCTGTGAAGGAGAGATTCTGCACTAGAATACCAATATGCTTCAAGAAGCATATAACTTTGCATGGACTTTAACAACATTTAATAGGCTTTGCTGGCATCAAAGAACACACAGCCTCCATAGGTGTGGGTTCTTTTAAAATAAAATTATACAGACTCGACACCAAAACAAATACAAACTACAAACCCAAAGTCAGTGGGATTTGGAGAGACCAATTTTAGTAGGTTCTCCGAGTGAAATAAATGGTAAGCACTTTCAGATACTCGATCAACTGCATTTGTGTTAGAATAACTGCAGGGTAAATACAAGGAAAATGTTGAGTTTTAAAGAGGCATACATATATATACAGAAGTCTTACTTAATAACCTGACAGACAAAATAATTATTGTTCGCGATCACTAATAAGCAGTGCCGAAGGAAAGATTTATTACTGAGAGGGGCCACAATGTAAATTGAAATATAAACAAATTCAAGGATTATTGCATGTATTTCTACGAACCTGTCAAGTAGGCTAAGATCAAGCAATGCTCTTGACCTGTTAAAAGTTTATTTTATTAAATAATCTTGTTGTCAAGCCGTCAATATGATGATTAAAAGAGACGGCAATATATGCAGTGCGTATTATACATCATATACCTAAAATTTGATCATAGTATTTTTACAAGACACGATGATTGCTAACAAAAAATAAACGTGCGGAAACAACTGTATCAAGTGAATTTGGTTAAGTTTTGGTTATCAAATAACATGCAATAACCGTGAACATCCATCAATGGAAGCACTAGTGTCCATTCAAGGCAGCATAACCAGCGGACACAGGGTCGGATCAAGTCATTATTAAAATGGGGGTTCCAACCATATGTCCCATACCAAAGCATTAGTTGTCAAACAAAAAGGGAGGCTTTTTTTGAAAAAAAGATTAAAGAAAACTGGGAGAAAAAATAGAGAATAATGCGTAAAAAATCACTTTTAAAGAATGGACTTATTTTTTGAAGATTAGAGAAAAAAGAGGTGAAAATTAAATGTTTACAGACCCCCCCCCCCCCCAAACCTGACTCTCATTTATAAGAGGAATACATACAACGAAACAGAAACACTGAAATGTTACAAAAACAAACGACAATGCAACACACACACAATCGGAATTAAAGATAACAACTGTCATTTTCCTGACTTGATACATAAGAGACATTGGTGGGTTGAACCTGGTTTAGTGGCTTGAAAAAAAACCATGATAAATGCAAGAACATTCAGGACAGAGAAATACACAAGTAAACAATACAATAGTATTTCGACATGCTAACCACAGAAAAACAACGAACATGTACGGGATGTATTAGAACAGAGCCATGTCATATGCAACAAAGAAACACAAAAAGGCTTATAGACCAAAGCACACCGGTAAAAAATGATAGACATTAATAATAATAATCTTTATTTGTCATATAAGTAACATTATACTTGTGACATAAACAAAAGAAACATCAATAATAAAATAACTGAGTTGAACACACACATATCTATATATATACAAGTAAAACTAACTAAGAGTCCCCTGTCCTCAGCTCTAAAGACTGTTTTATAAAGGAGCCTGTTTTTTTCACTTGGTTTATATTAGAAGGATTTAGTAGGACTACTAGTTTTTGAGCATCAGATAGATTTGGAAACATAGGATTATCTATTGCCATGTCATTAAAAAGTTTTATATGTAAAACATTATTAATTTGACAGTGGAGGAGAAAGTGATTTTCAACTTCTAAGGTTTTACAAGTTGGACATGACTTGTTCTATTATCTCGAGGTATTTTTAGATATCTGCTCTTCTCAATGAGCAAATTATGGTCACTAATTCTAATTTTTGTAGATAAACGTCTAGTTTCAAAATTGTGATATTTTAGATAACATTCTTGGTCTTGTTAAAGAAAAAGTTTGTTATTTTCGTTCAAACTATTAATTTTATTTTCCAGTAGTTCTGAATAAAATTTACTTGTAATATTCTTAATCCAAGTCTTTGGTTTGTTAACTTGTTCCATATTTTGACAGGACATTACTTTTTGTATATCAATATTCATTTCTTGTGTTGAATCTTTTATAAAAGTGGACCAAGTATAAACTCCTTGTGAATCAAGGTATTTTCGTTCAATTTATTAATTTTATTTTCCAGTAGTTCTGAATAAAATTTACTTGTAATATTCTTAATCCAAGTCTTTGGTTTGTTAACTTGTTCCATATTTTGACAGGACATTACTTTTTGTATATCAATATTCATTTCTTGTGTTGAATCTTTTATAAAAGTGGACCAAGTATAAACTCCTTGTGAATCAAGGTGTTTACTTAATGTATAACTTTCTTTTAGTAATGGGTTTATGTTTTCAGTATTTAATATAGCCCAATAAAGAATTGCTTGTGTTTTTATATATTTTTCTATTGGATGTCTACCAAGTTCAGCTCTAACACCTAAATTAGCAGATGTTTTTTTAGTACCTAGAATATATTTACCGAAATTAACATGAACCTTTTCGAAGGGAGTCTTATCCAAATATTGGAAATTATCTAGATCTTTGTTTTGGGATTTTAATCTGCCTTTTGCTCTATAATAAGATTGATATGTATCCATGTATGATATTTCAGCATTATATGTTAAAATTGGTTTTATAAGAGAATCAAAAAGATTACAGGATACATTAACAGGAAAATTTCCCAAAAAGGCTGCATGTGTTTTTAATGAAAACAGAGCTTTCCTAGCTTTTTTGGCTAAATCTGTTAAACTTGCATTTAGATTTCCATTATTTTTTATCAGAGTGCCCAGAAATTTATACTCAGTAACGTTATCAATTTTTTCAGTATTGAACCTTACAATGTATGGTTCCAGTTTTGTAGTTCTTTGTTCAATGATCATTGTTTTTGGTTTTTTTTAGTATTTAGACATAACTGCCATTTTCCACAGTAATTTGATAAGTTATTTAAGCTATTTTGAAGACCTTCTTTACTTTCGGATACAATTATAAGGTCATCGGCAAACAAAAGACTTCCTATATCAGAATTAAATATTCTCAAGGGTTTTGAACCTTTATGGTCAAAATTTTCAACTATATCATTAATAAATAAATTGAAGAGTGTAGGACTAATACTGTCCCCTTGTTTTACTCCTCGGTCAATGGGAAAGAATCTAGAATGTTTATCATTATATTTTATAGATGCTTCAGTATGAATAAACTGTTGTTTTATTATTTCAAACATATGTTTCCCTACACCCATTTTAGCTAATTTATAAAGCATTCCAATTCTCCAAATACAAGCGTAATCTTCAATTATGGTAATACTCGTCACCAATGCAATTGAATTTATATCCTTCCCTAGTTCATGAGTGTATTTCAACGGTGTACCAATACTTCTGAAAAGAGATTTAACAAATAATTCGAATGGGATTGTTTCTAGATTTATTGAGAACAGAAAGCATACTAAAACAGTTATTTATCGTCTCTTTCGTTTACAATTTTTCCAGTTGAGTAACCAGTATTTGAAAAATGCATAAAATTACACAATTATCTTGAAAGTATAAACAAGTTTATTTGTATAAATTCATTCTCTGGAAACACGAGTCTTAAATACAAAGGGCATTGACAGGTTATTGACACAAGTACTTCTGTATGTAAAAAAAAGTAAAACAACTTGCATGTTGTTTTTTTCTCCGCATGATTAGCAAAATTAATTGTATATACATCAAGATTTAATAGACCAACGACAATGTTCGAAGATAAAAAAAATACTACTATATATGGAAAATAAAATTGAGAATGGAAATGGGGAATGTGCCAAAGAGACAACAACCCGACTATAGAAAAAAACATCAGCAGAAGGTCACCAACAGGTCTTCAATGTAGCGAGAAATTGCAGCACCCGGAGGCGTCCTTCAACTGGCCCCTAAACAAATATATACTAGTTCAGTGATAATGAACGCCATACTAATTTCCAAATTGTACACAAGAAACTAAAATTAAAATAATACAAGACTAACAAAGGCCAGATGCTCCTGACTTGGGACAGGCGCAAAAATGCGGCGGGGTTAAACATGTTTGTGACATCTCAACCCTCCCCCTATACCTCTAGCCAATGTAGAAAAGTAAACACATAACAATACGCACATTAAAATTCAGTTCAAGAGAAGTCCGAGTCTGATGTCAGAAGATGTAACCAAAGAAAATAAACAAAATGACAATAATACATAAATAACAACGGACTACTAGCAGTTAACTGACATGCCAGCTCCAGACTTCAATTAAACTGACTGAAAGATTATGATTTCATCATATGAACATCAGGCACAATCCTTCCCGTTAGGGGTTTAGTATCATACCATCATAACATATATGAGAAGAACATAACACAGCAGGTCTAATCGAAAGTATGAGATGGCACCAGATTCTTCATAAATTATCTTATTTCCCCCAAAAAATCGGTATAGTTTATTTAAATATACTTGAAATTGTCTGAAAATTGGTTTCATTTAACTTGAGGTATATTGTCTCAGGAAACCTTACCTCACTTTTATTTTAATTACATTGAGGCAAATGCCTCGTGTAGGATATTTCAAAATCAAACGCTTGCCTCCATATCAAATTGCGTTCACGGCGAGTGCCTTGCAACAAGCAAGTTCTGTTTTCCCTCAGACGTAACCCTGATTTTTCGAAATCAATGTTTCTTATTTATTTGTCTTTTGTTCATTGATTGCCCTTCTGTATTCTGTTAGTGTTACATTCCTGTGTGTAATCTAGTAATTTTGTTATTAACTTGATCATGAGTTAAAAAAAAAAAAACCTGCCAGACTTAAATATGTGAATTCCATTTTTGCTTTATCATGCACATTGGTCTTTTGGTGTTGTCCCTAGAAAAATTAAGTCACACTGAATTTATACATTTTGCTTTGAGAACAAAATATTGTCAAAAATTATTAAAACAAAACTTGCATTTTCAGATTATGAAAGGGTCTTTCGAACACCCAGAAAGCATGTTTTTGCATTATTTGTTCTATTATAGCTTCTTGGGCCTTCAGTGGCCCCAAAACACTTGCTCCGCTCTGCAAAATATGTTTCCCAATACTTTTAAAACAGGATAGTTACAACCAAACTTAATACTACAAATGCATTTGGGAATATAAAAGATTCATTTCTGCAGAGGATGATGATTAATTCTGATTGAATGGTACATAATGACTTGACTATACATGTATTACTTATAATAATAAACAAATCATTTAATAATTGTATGTTTTCGAATATCATAAATATAGTTGTGAAAATTAATAATCAGTCTCTTGCTTTAATGAAAATGAAAAATCTTGCTTCAATAGTGCAGAAAATGAATAATCTGTCCTCTTAGTTTACAAAAATAAATAACCGATCAAAAACAAATACTCTTGACCCCCCCCCCCCCCCTTTCCGCTCAGAATATCAAATGGTCGTCCCCTTATTATAAATATAATGCAAAAAGGTATTTGGATAGCATCCTAACTATTAAGGTGTGGGTTGCTATTCTGATGTATTAAGATATGCAAAGTAAACTTTTGGTTTGTCCCTAAGGACGACAATGCAATAGAACTATGGCAAATCCTGGTGTTTGTATGGTCGGCAGTTGAATCCTAGCAAAAGCGGGAAGTCCGTTTTGGCTGTTTGGGAAGACCAAGTACTCAGTCACGTCTGGTGAGAATGGGGACGTTAAATCCTAACCCTTGTGTAAACATTTGTATTCTATAGCTTTTTCGAAACCATTAGTATGATGTTCAATATGTTATAAGGTGTGTATTGTGTACATGTATATAAGAAGGCGAGGTATGAGTGTCGATGAGACAACTCTCCATCCAATGTAAAAAAGTAAACCATTATAGGTCAAAGCATTTACACCGACCAGCAGGCTATAAAGACCCCTCCCCACCCCCCCCCCCCCCCCCCCAAAAAAATAAAAAATAAATAAAAGTGTTAAACTATTCAAACAAGAAAATAAACGTCTAATCTATATAAAAAACGAGAAACACTTATGAACTACATCAATGAACGACAACTACTGAAGATAAATGTGTTCTGTCTTGGTTAATTATGACTTCAACCACTAGGACCTAAATGTGCATTTCATTGATGAACAAATAAATAAAGATATTAGTTGGGCAAATGAGTTAAGCAAAGCATCGAAGAGATTAAGTGTAGTTTATATATAGAGATCACCAGACAGTTCAAGGTGGTGATCAATTTTCTACCCCATGTGACAAATATAAAATCACCTTAGCCGAAACACATTTTTGGTGGATAGAAAAAAGGAGGGGTTAGGAGTCGCATTGATTGTTCATTTTATCTGTTGAAAAGCATGATTTTTTTCCACTTTTGAACACCAATGAGTCCTGTAGTTGCATATTGTGGAACATTCATTTTCAATCTTTTTAGTGCAAAAAAAAAATGAAAACAACACGTTTGACAATTTTAGCGTCCGAAGCACTTTTCTGGATTTACCTTCATCAGGAACACTCAAAGCCAAACATTTGAAATCCGAAGATGTATAAGTACCGAACCCTTTGAAGAGCTATATGTAAAAAACATCTATAATAAATAGCCAAATTCATCTAAAGACAACTTTGTCTGAGGGAGTTGACACTTTAGTTTCTTAATAATTTTTAAATTTATAAACGGACAATTTTACTTAAGTTTTTTAATCATGTCAGGACCGAAATACTGACTGCTGAGCTGATGATGCCTTCGGGGACTAATAGTCAACCAGCAGAGTTTATTATTAACAGCTCATACAAGCCCAATAAGGCCAAATGGTCTCTAAATAAATTTAAAATGAATACCATCAATACGACAGCAACACACGTCAGCATTAAAAAGGGAAACACAAAAGATAAGCTTGGACTGGATTGTTGGCATATGACAAGCAAATAACAAGGATACAAGTATACTTTCAATAAGTTTGTATGCCCACCTTGATAACAATAAATTGATAATGAAATGCTACGATGTCGATTTATCAATTGGCAAATATATATATATATATATATTGGCAACTACGTGAAGGTTACTTACTTTATTTGAAAATAATCTATGTCACCATCAACTAGGCTTTAAGAAGAAAAGAAGGACTTCAGATGGTGTCTTTATTGTGAAGACTCTGTTTAATAAATATATAAATTATAAAAAGAAAAAGATTTATGGTTGTTTTGTAGACCTAAAAAGGCGTGGAGGTTGGGTCTTTTGTACTAAATAACAAAAAATGAGAAATATTTGTGTAAAATTTTATAATTTGATAAAAAAAAATATGTATAAGAATACTGAAGCTTCAGTGAAATCAAAGGAGAATATATCTGAATATGTCTCTATTGATAGAGGAGTGAAACAAGGGGATAATATGAGTCCAAACTTATTTAATGTTTACATAAATGATTTACCAGATATATTTGATGAAAGTTGTAAACCAGTGACTCTACAAAATATGTCAATGAACTGCCTTATGTTTGATGACATTTTGTTATTATTTGAAACTCCTGAAGGTTTACAGAATTCTTATTGTAATAAGTGGCAGCTCACAATAAATACACAAAAAACTAAAATAATGGTCTTTCAACAGAAAATGTTTTATATGATAAATATAATTTTTACTTTAATGATGACAAATTAGAAAAAGTTTTAAAATATAAATATCTTGGAAATATAATTGAAGCATCTGGGAAATTGACTTCATCGCACACTGAATTGGCTAAGAAAGGTACTAAAGTTTTGTTTTCTATTTTTAAGTATCTTTCTCCTTTAGAAAATGTGTCTATAAAACTAAAAAAAATTGTTGGAATCACTAGTTAAACCTATTCTCGTGTTTAACTCTGAAATTTGGTACATGGATTTTGATGAAAAAATAAAAAGAGCTGAAAGACGAGCACAAATTAAAGACATGAGTAAATTTGATATTCTAGCAATGATTGATAGTAGCCAATTTGAGAAGACACATTTAAAATTTTGCAAATATATCAATCATTGAAGTACGTAGCAAGAATTTCTAGTGATGAAAATGACCCTTTATTAGCTCACCTGGCCCAAAGGGCGGCCAAGTGAGCTTTTCTCATCACTTGGCGTCCGTCGTCGTCGTCGTTAACTTTTTACATTTTGAACTTCTTCTAGAGAACCACTGAATGGAATGAAACCAAACATGGCATGGCTGTTCCTTATGAGGTGTTGACCAAGTGTTGTTACTTTGTAGCCGATCCATCATCCAAGATGGCCGCCAGCGGGGGACTTAGTTTAACATAGGACCCTATGGGAAATGCATACAAATGACTTCTTTTAGAGAACCACTGAATGAAATGAAACCAAACATGGCATGAATATTCCTTATGAGATGCTGACCAAGTGTTGTTACTTTGTAGCCGATCCATCATCCAAGATGGCCGCCAGCGGGGGACTTAGTTTAACATAGGACCCTATGGGAAATGCATAAAAATGACTTCTTTTATAGAACCACTGAATGGAATGAAACCAAACATAGCATGAATGTTCCTTATGAGGTACTGACCAAGTGTTGTTACTTTGTAGCCGATCCATCATCCAAGATGGCCCCCACCGGGGGATTTAGTTTAACATAAGACCCTAAGGGAAATGCATACAAATGACTTCTTTTGGAGAACCACTGTATAGAATGAAACCAAACATAGCATGAATGTTCCTAATGAGGTGCTGACCAAGTGTTGTTACTTTGTAGCCGATCCATAATCCAAGATGGTCGCCAGCGGGGGACTTAGTTTAACATAGGAACCTATGGGAAATACATACAAATGACTTCTTTTAGAGAAGCACTTAATGGAATTAAACCAAACATAGCATGAATGTTCCTTATGAGGTGCTGACCAAGAGTTGTTACTTTGTAGCCCCTCCATCATCCAAGATGGCCGCCAACAGGAGACTTAGTTTAACATAGGACCCTATGGAAAATACATACAATTTTTTTCTTTTAGAGAACCACTGAATTGAATGAAACCAAACATGTTTGTTCCTTTCCTTTTGAGGTGCTGGCCAAGTGTTATTACTTTGTAGCCAAATTTTATCTTTTTGATATAATTTCAAAAACCCAAGAAAAGTCAGGTGAGCGATACAGGCTCTTGAGAGCCTCTAGTCATATGATGCTTTCTGTTTATCTAAATGGCTTAGCACAAACGGTATATTTTCATGGTTCTCATATGAAGAAAATATAGCCCATGCAAATAAATTAGACATAAATAAAATACAGGATATAAACTATAAACAAGAGAAGAGTTCATTCTCAAAAAATATTAAAAAAAGACTTAAAGATAGCTTTGAAGATATTTTCTATGAAAAATTAAAATTAACTAATGAAAGCAGTAAAAAGACAAAATATGAAATAGACAAATACATTTCTAAAAATAGTTTTGAAAATAGAAAATTATTATGTAAAATGCGAGTAAGTGACCATTTCTTGGAAATAGAGAGGGGTATATATAAAACAATTCAAAGAGAAATTAGAATATGTAAAAAAATTAATACAAATGCGGTTGAAGATGAAACCCACTTTTTCTTAAAATGTAAAATTAATTCTTTACGTTACCAGCTTGAAAAAGATATAAATTATATATGTTCAGAATACTTCAAATTGTCTGAAACAGATATATTACAATTAATTCTATCTTCATTTGATATTATGCAGCTTACTGTGCCGTTCATAAAAAGTAATTTGCACTGAGGGGAGTGGACACAACGCCTGCATAAATATTACTGTTTTACCAATTTATATATGATGTTTAATATGTTAATTTTTCTATTGTGTATATTGTATTGTTTGTATATGCCTTCAATCCCTAGGGGTATAAAGGTGCATTTCATAAATAAATATAATAATTTACCTTAAGGAAATACACATTTTTTTAGAGAAATAACTCTTTATAGTAGTTATGCTTTCGAAAAAGTCGTGTTTCATCAATGTATCTCAAGCATTTACGTGAAACATATAGATTATATTATCCTGTAATTGGGTGTCTTACTATACAGATACAGCCCTACAAATATCGCTATGCTCGGCTCGAAACCGGAGTAACAGCTCGCTATCAATCAAACTGAAACCATGCGCTTTGTAAATGGAGTAATCAAGCTTATTAAAATAAAGCCGAAAACTGGTATTTCGTTCGCTGAATTTACATAAATGACAGTTCAAATGTAATGTGATGCTGTCAAATATCCATTTTATGTTGTATGTCATGTAGTGCAATGGGATTATGTAAATGGAATTAGAAATAAAGAAATTGATCTTTTAAAGATAGTAATTGGTCCTTAGATCTGTGTTAATAATCTTAAATCAATATAGGCTTTAGAATACGAATGAACTTTGATCAAAGGAAAAAAAAGTCTGCAATAAAGACGTCTTTGGATAAACTTTAATTAAGTTTGAGACTCAATAAGACACATCTTTAAATTGTAAATGTATCATTTCGTAGAATCAGTTTTAAAAAGTTTCAATATAAATTCTAAACATGCTTTCATCAGATTAAGTAAGTCTGCTGTCGTTTTTTATTGTCCGTCAAATGGATATGATTAATCAATCGATTAAATCGTTAAAGTGAACGATCACGAATTTGCTTCGTCTCAAGCGCTTTCATGAAATATTCATCATACGAAATACACCACATCTTCAAAACGCAAGAAAGTTAAATCAATACAGGGAAATTTCATATCAATCTAAAACTAAAATAGCTAAGCTTGTCTAAGGACAAGTTTGTATGATCGGTTTTTAAAATAAGAAATGTGCAAACAGTATAAACATTGTCTACTTAATAATTATTCAAAAGAATGAACTGATCTACATTGTATCTAACAATAAGTTACCAGAATATTTTTTCTGTGAGTTATACTCGCGAACAGAAAGTCCGAGAACCGAAAACACAGATGCTTTTTATATTATTACCTTAGCTGTATTTGGCAAAAATTTTAGGAATTTTGGTCCTCAATGCTCTTCAACTTCGTACTTTATTTGGCCTTTTTAAATTTTTTGGATTCGAGCGTCACTGATGAGTCTTTAGTAGACGAAACGCGCGTCTGGCGTATATTTTAAATTTAGTCCTGGTATCTATGATGAGTTTATTTACAACCACTGGGTCGATGCCACTGCTGTTGGAGATTTATTTCCCCGAGGGTATCACAAGCCCAGTAGTCAGCACTTTTTGTGCTGACATGAATTGTCATTGATATGGTTATATTTATAAACTTACTTTTTACAAAATATTGAATTTTTTTAATACTAAGGCTTTTCTACCTCATGCATAGATTACCTTAGCTGTATTTGGCAAACATTTTAGGAATTTTGGTCCTCAATGCTCTTCAACTTCGTACTTTATTTGGCCTTTTTAACTTTTTTGGATTCAAGCGTCACTGATGAGTCTTTTGTAGACGAAACGCGCGTCTGGTGTATATATTAAATTCAGTCCTGGTATATATGATGAGTTTATTTATGCCCCACCTTCAATAGTAGAGGGGCATTATGTTTTCTGGGAAAAAAAGGAGAGGGCTTAAACATTTTCAATCAACAGCTTACATACTTTCAACCAAGCTTTTAAATGCCCGCGATTACGCGGGTGTGTTCTAGTGCAGTATAAGATTAAGGGTAGAGAAAATTAAAACAAAATTTTACTTGAAATACAGTGACAAATATATGAACAAGACAGGATATTGGTCGATTTTAAGGTAGCACAATACAAAAAGTTTTTACCTCAAATTAAATGCTGTAACTTTCGTTATAACGCTAGAAAAGTTATAAAAATGGTATTTATGGATAGCTAACAGATTACTCCTTCAAATTAATGCAATGTTAGTATTATGCAACAATTATGTAATCAATTATAATGTTAACTGTGTCTACAAAATTGTACAAGAAATTTTCACTTTCAATTGAAATTAGCTCCTTCATGGATACATCGAGAGAGTTGATTTTATTATATGTTGTTCCTAGAGCCGTTATTTACAAGAGGGTGTCGCAGATTTTTGATAGAATGTATAGATAAAATTTTACACCTTATCATACATTAACTACTTGTATGTGGTAAGGATGTTTACACTAATTACAGATTGATGAGAGACTGAAATACGATACTGATAATTTGAGACACCCTTTTGTAGCTCATATAAAAAAAGAAGATGTGATATGATTGCCAATGATCATGAGACAACTGTCCACAAGAAACCAAAATGACACAGACATTAACAACTATAGGTCACCGCACGGCCTTCAACAAGGAACAAAGCCCATACCGCATAGTTAGATATAAAAGGCCCCGATATGACAATGTTAAACAATTCAAACGAGAAAACTAACGGTCTTATTAATATAAAAGAATGAACGAAAAACAAATATGTCACACTTAAACAAACGTCAACCACTGAATTACAGGCTCCTGACTTGGGACAGGCACATAATTAAATAATGTGGCGGGGTTAAACATGTTAGCGGGATCCCAACCCTCCCCCTAACCTGGGACAGTGGTATAACAGTACAACATAGAACGAATTATAAAAATCAGTTGAAATAGGCTTAACCCATCAGATGGAAAGAAATACAAGTAGACGCGGCCGGGTACTTATACATCCCGCCAACAAAAGGAACAGATCTGAGAGTACTCGTAGTTATCTGACAGCTAGTTCAGAGCCACTAACAAGTAATAAAAAAAATCATGCATCTAAGACTAAACTATCAATCCGTACACATCAAACATCCAATGGATTTAGTGTTAAGACGTCTTAAAGAGCAATGCCAAGTTACAGGTATCGACAGTTTGTAGATCCATGAATGTGTATATGTATATAACATACTAGTGATATTTAGTTTGTTTTTTATTAACTGATAACAAAATCAATATTTACACCAATAAAAACAATATTTAATGATCTTATTGCAGTGTTGAATTGGTAATCTTTAAGAATAAGTTTATTTAAAGGAGGATAAGTTTACAAGGATCATTTCTAAATTTCCGGGCACGGTTAACAATATTTCCGTAAAAATGAGGATGTGCTATCCCGTTTGAAATAAGTTTTCTACAGGTACAACCAAACTTCAAAACCAATTCTTTATATCTATGGAAAAATTTCGTAAAGGTTTTAAGTAATTTATGGTAACGATATCCCTGGTTTAATAAGTTACCAGTAATGCATAGATTGCGTTCGTTAAAATCAAAAACGTCACAACAGACACGGGCATAGCGAACGAGCTGTAAATATAAACACCGTAAGATGGTGCCAAAGGAACATCACCATCTAAAAATGGAAAATTAACAATAGGGAACGAAAAATCGTCCCTTTTGTCATAATTTTTATTACATGTGTTGATTAAGATAACGTTAAAATCTCTTGTGAAGTAATTGAGATGATAGAGCCTAATTCATTCAAGTGAACTGACCAAGATTTTGTTTTTTTTAAATGCTAAATTATTGATTACACAATAATTGCATAACACAAATATTGCATTCATATAAAAGTTTAATCTTTTATCTACCTATATACTTCTTTTATTAATTTATATGCAGTCTTGAGAAAGTAACAGTATTTTAAAGGCTAGAGATTGGAAGTGAAAAAAATCTTTGTATTGTGCTACCTTAACAGGAGAAGAAAAAATGTAAACGAACAGTTCCATCAACTGTTTTGCAATAAGACTATAGTATATTGAAGTATTGAGGTCGAAACTAGTGATTTATAAATTAATTGGATAGCCCTAGGAAAGAATTCGTTATAGTCTGTATTTATAAATTCACGAACTAGGCATTAACAATTTATGAACCTCATTGGCAATACAACGTAATCTTGAGATCAATATTTTGTTTCAGTAATATTTTTTTGCAGGAGGCAGATCTTTTTCATGTTTGATGTTGGTGCAGTTTTGTTATCCAACTTTTATAAATCACACAAAAAGAAATGATGACACCTTAAGTTTTGATTGATTTTTATGATTAATGTTTACTCATCCCGACACAAAATGACTTCCACAATGAAGAAATTAAGACCTGAAGATCTTCTGCAGTTAAATAAGTCGGCTTTCAACATAAAAATTCCATGAAAACAAGTTTTTTTTATGAAGTCGTTGAATAGTTTCTCAACATCTGTTCGAAAAGCGTTTCGCTCGAGCAGCTGTAAAGAGTAATATTTTTTACCGAGATACAGATCCAAGCATAGCCAAACATCAGATATATCAAAGACTGAATATTAAGCTAGATACATATATCACTGCTGGACTCCACAAGCATTATAGGACTACAACGATGTTGAAATTATCACCGGTGAGATTGTACATAGATTTCTGTTATTCATAAAATTAATGTGAAAATCGGACGGAGCGCCTAAAAGAAGAGAAGATGGCTGATGGTTTGAGCTGACTGACCGGACAGATTTTACTGTATTCAGGTTGGAAATTTTCTATGCACAAACTAGCGCCGTAGGCTAGTGTAATGTACAATTAAGCGGCGGAGGCCGAATCAAAGTACAAGAAAGTTCCTAGTCGTCAGTAATCATCATACATATTATTGTTGTTTTTAAATTTTGAGCTTTAAGAATGGAATTTGGAACATTCAAATACTTCAAACCCGACGGAAATCAATACATTTTCTTCAAAATACACTTAGCGTGTATTGATAAAGATATACAAGAACCGGCTAGAATACAAAAGACAGTTGAAATGCACTTATAAAGCTATGAGAATATAGTTATGGAATAATCCCCAGTGAGGAAATAACAATAAAACCAATTCTGTTGTAGATTAAGTTAAAGTGTTAGTTCATGTAGTTTTCTAACAGTGTTGTCTTTTTTAATACATATTGAGAAATAGTAACCAAGTGTGAATAATGTAGCACTTGCTAAGGAATTGAGGACCGTTCCTTTGTTTAAGCGTAGACTTGCAGCTTAGCATTTTGAAGCCCCGATTCTCGTATTACATTAATTGTGGATCACGACACCGTGATACTTCATTCGTATGTCTATCCGAATTTTAGCGATATTAAAGGTAAAATTTCCTAGAAAGATTGTTTATTTTGGTTACGAAAAAATGATAGCCAAGTTTGTCTCGAGTTAATATATATCTGTCATAGCTTACTCAGATTTCATTCTTGATATCCCCTTTATTTCATTTATCACTCCTTTGGACCAAAATACAGTTTGCTTATCAAATATGTTGTCTTAAACGTCATTGACTTTATCACTGCTTACAACTTCATTATTTGGTGTGGTTAATAATTTTGCACAAATTTAGATACTTGTATTACAAAAATTCATATGGGGACAGTGCTCAAGTCCTGGGAGACTTTTTTAAAATTTGCAGGAATCCATTTTCCTTCAAAGACTTACAAGACAAAACCAAGAAGCTCGTAGAAAATGGATCATAGTCTTAATAGAATTATTTTTTTGTTTGTTTTTCGTTCATTTTTTTTTACATAAATAAGGCCGTTAGTTTTCTCGTTTGAATTGTTTTACATTGTCTTATCGGGGCCTTTTATAGCGGACTATGCGGTATGGACTTTGGTCATTGTTGAAAGCCGAACGTTGACCCATAGTTGTTAATGTCTGTGTCATTTTGGTCTTTTGTGAATAGTTGTCTCATTGGCAATCATACCACATCTTCTTTTTTACATGTTTACATACTATATATATTAAGTACAAGTATATTGATGATGTTCTTTCTAAAAAAGAAAATCCAAACTTTTCTGAATGGGTCCCATTAAAAGTTGATCGTTATGGAATAACCGTTTCGCAGATGAAATTGATATGTTTCTATGTCGTAGCTACAATCCACTTACCTTTTCGATCACCACGAATGTGAACTACAGAGTAAGATTATTTAGCGGATTTGTAATAACATTAGCACCACGACTGGTGCCACATGTAGAGCAGGATCTGCTTAACTTTCCGGAGCACAGGAGATCACCCCAAGTTTTTGGTGGAGTTCGTATTGCGTAGTCTTAAGTTTTCTATGTTATGTCTTGTGTTCTATTATTTGTCTTTTTATTTTTAGCAATGGCGTTGTCAGTTTATTTTCGATCTATGAGTTTGACAGTCCCTCTGGTATCTTTTACCACTCTTTTTTGACATTCTATCCGTATCAGATTCTATGACAAACGAGACTGTTTCAATTTAGAACAAATATACGTTGACATACCAACTTAGTAAACCTTACGGAACTCGAACGAAATTCAATGTATCCTCTATCTGTCTATTTTATCAAGAAAGTGTATTTACCGTTTTTGTAAACGGCGTCTTTATCAATTTACTATAAATTTGAGAATGGAAACGTGAATGTGTCGGAGAGCAGAAAACAATCTAAGGTTACCAATCGTACTTCAACACAGCGATAGTGAAAATAACCGCACACTGAGACGGACAATTTTGACATTACAAACTAAAATCGAGGCAAAACTAAAAAAGGAACAACAGGAACACTGATATGTTATCAAAGGTACCAGGATTATAATTTAGTACACCAGACGCACGTTTCGTCTACATAAGACTCATCAGTGACGCTCATACAAACAAGTACAAAGTTGAAGAGCATTAGGATCCAAAATTCCAAAACGTTGTGCCAAATAATGCTCAGGTAATCTACGCCTGGGATAAGAAAATCTTTAGTTTTTCCAAAAATTCAAAGTTTTGTAAACAGGAAATTTATAAAAATGACCACATTATTGATATTCATGTCAACACCGAAGTGATGACTACTGGGCTGGTGATAACCTCGGGGACGAAACGTCCACGAGCAGTGGCATCGACCCGGTGTTGTAAATATAGTTAACAAAGGTACCAGGATTATAATTTAGTACGCCAGACGCGCGTTTCGTCTACATAAGATTCATCAGTGACGCTCATATCAAAATATTTATAAAGCCAAACAAGTACAAAGTTAAAGTGCAACTAAAACAAACGCCAACATTCACAGAAAGGAACTATTGGATGACAACTGCCATATTTCTATAAAATATACAAAGTCAAAGTCAAATATTTACCAGACAGTCTACGAAAGATACGCAAACAACATTTTAATCGAATCCTAGACCAGACGTGTAAAGAGAAAAACTGTTTCTTGCATTGAAATGAAAGATACGCAAACAACATTTTAATCGAATCATAGACCAGATGTGTGAAGAGAAAAAACTGTGTTTTGCATTGAGATTGTTAATACATTACTTAGATGACGATCTTCAGTACTAATGATAGTCATTTATCATGTCGAGAAAAACAACTCGTAAAATGTTATTAACATATATTTACAACATATATTCCAGAAACATCTACATAAGAAAACGTATAGAAATTTACAATATGTAAAATTAAATATTTCCGATACCACAATGTCTGTAGTAATTACGAAAAGCTTATTTACAATTACATGTATGTTATAAAATGTCATAACACCTCATTTAATACAATTGGAATTTTCTTAACTTTCACGTGTCTATCTGGAAGTAATTAACATTTTGTTACGATCAAATTTTGAATTGCACACTATATTTACAGATTGCACATTGTTATCATATTGTCAATATGCGGCTTGCAAACAATCTGTTTAGATCCTTATTGGCATCATTTAAATATGCAATGTAATATTTGTAGTATTTTCACTTCTGTAATGATCTTCAAACAATATCACAAGTGCATCGGTATGTACTCTCAATTTTGAAGCTTCTTGTGATTGCTTAAGGAGGTAGACGTAGGTTAAGGGAAATAACTCTTAAAATCATCAGTACGTTTGTGTCAACCATTTTCAAAAATATATTCTAAGCTTCTTGGTTACATAGATTATTTTCAATCTGTTTCAGGTAAATGCTTAAAATACATTGATGAACTTGACTTTTACAAACGCTTAACTGATTTAAAGAGTTATCTCCCTGAACCAAGGTCTACCCCCTTAAATGGTTCCGTTTCCATAACATACATGTAGCTACGTAGCAACTGTCATTTTGTGATGGTCTCGACTTTCATGGAAATTATTTCGTATTAATGAAGTCTCCTGAACTGACAACTTTTTCTTTTTGTTGAATATCTGAAAAGAAAATATTAAAATGAATATTTGTCAATAAAACATTAATATTGTAATAAACACTCTGTTACCAACCTTAAAGAACAAGGATTATGAATGATAAACATATTCTAAACGAAAAACCTTTTCTTTTGGTTTTGAAATTAAAACTGTTTAAACATCAGAAAAGAAAAGGTAGATTTATTTTACGTATAGAAATATATGTTATACAATTTGAAGACTCGTGCATTTAGGGGTCAATCAACAATAGGTATAGAAAACGGAAGCTAATTTTCATTAAAATGAAAGGTATCTATCATTTAAAAACACGAGTGGATCGCATTAGCCTGTCAAATATGAATGAGGTGAGTTTGGTCGAAATGATGCCATATTTTGTAGATACATGATTGTCTAATTGATTTTTAGCTCACCTGGCCCGAAGGGCCAAGTCAGCTTTTCTCACCACTTGGCGTCCGTCGTCGTCGTCGTCGTCGTTAACTTTTCATACGCCCGTCAAATTTTGACGGGACGTATAATGGTATACAAATGTCCGGTGTCCGTCCGTCCGTCTATCCGTCTGTCTGTCCGGCGTAAACACGTCGCACCGTAACTTGAGAACGACTTATCCAAATTTCATGAAACTTAATATAGTTGTTTCTTATGATGGTCAAATGACCTGTATACCTTTTGGTGAAAATTAGATTAATACTTTTTGAGTTACGGCACTTTGTAACTAAAACAGGATGTGTTTTTTTCACATGTCGCACCGTATCTCAAAAACGATTCTTGGTTATGGCTTAAAACTTTAAACACTTCTTAGTTATATTAATATTAATATCTGTATACTTTTTGGTGATGATTCAAAGTTTCATTTTTTAGTTATTGAGTATTTTGTAAAAACGGGGGAGGGTTTTTTACATGTCGCGCCATATCTCAAGAACGATTTATGATTATTGCTTAAAACTTTACACATGTCTTTGTTATATTAATCTAAAGATCTGTATACTTTTTGGTGATGATTCAAAATTTCATTTTTGAGTTATTGAGTATTTTGTAAAAAAGAGGGAGGGGTTTTTCACATGTTGTGCCGTATCTCAAAAACAATTTATGATTATTGCTTCAAACTTTACACACTTTTTTGTTATATTAATCTTTAGATCTGTATACATTTTGGTTTTGATTCAAAATTTTATTTTAGTGATATTTAGGTTTTTGAAAAAAAAAAAAAAAAACAGGGTGGGGGTTTTCACATGTCTGGCCGTGTCTTAAAAAGAATATATGATTATTGCATAAAACTTCCACACAAGACGTCGGGCGTATCATGCGCTCATGGCGCAGCTGTTTATTACATTTTGAACTTCTTCTAGAGAACCACTGAATGGAATAAAACCAAACACGGCATGAATGTTCCTTATAAGGTGCTGACCAAGTGTTGTTACTTTGTAGCAGATCCATCATCCAAGATGGCCGCCAGCGGGGGACTTAGTTTAACATTGGACCCAATGGGAAATGCATACAAATGACTTCTTTTAGAGAACCACTGAATGGAATGAAACCAAACATAGCATGAATGTTCCTTATAAGGTGCTGACCAAGTGTTGTCACTTTGTAGCGGATCCATCATCAAGATGGCCGCAAGGGGGGGACTTAGTTTAAGAAAGGACCCTATGGGAAATGCATACAAATGACTTCTTTTAGAGAACTACTGAATGGAATGAAACCAAACATGGCATGAATGTTCCCTTTGAAGTGCTGACCAAGTGTTGTTACTTTATAGCAGATCCATCATCCAAGATGGCCGCCAGCAGGGGACTTAGTTTAACATAGGACCCTATGGGAAATGCATACAAATGACTTCTTTTAGAGAACCACTGAATGGAATAAAACCAAACTTGGCATGAATGTTCCCTATGAGTTGCTGACCAATTGTTGTTACTTTGTAGCGGATTAATCATCCAAGATGGCTGCCAGCGGGGGACTTTGTTTTACATCGGACCCTATGGGAAATACATACAAATGTCTTCTTTTAGAGAACCACTGAATGGAATGAAGTCAAACATAGCATGAATGTTCCTTATGACATGCTGACCAAGTGTTGTTAATTGTAGCCATTCCATCAACCAAGGTGGCGTCCAGCAGGGGACTTGGTTTAACATAGGACCCTATGGGAAATACATACAAATGTCTTCTTTTAGAGAACCCCTGAATTGAATGAAAGCAAACATAGCATAAATGTTCCTTTCTTAATGAGGTGCTGGCCAAGTGTTGTTACTTTGTAGCTATTTTTTTTCTTTTTATATGATTTCAAAAACCCAAGTAGAATCAGGTGAGCGATACAGGCTCTTGAGAGCCTCTAGTTTATCATAGATAACTCATAATTTGTAATTTGGGAATTATTTTATTACAATTTTACATTTCTGTGCAGTGACAATTATTTTAAAACGTCCTTTTTCTTTGACTATAATGGTCTTGTATTTGTCTCTGTCTTGGCTTATGATTTTTTATTGTCCCTGGATCAATTTGAATTTGTACTATTATGTATGCTTATTTGTCATCCAACGCAACAGCAGGTCTCTGTAGATTAATTTATGAGACAAAAAACATAAATCAAGACAAGCGAAGAAAATTTCCATCAATTGTTTTCGAAGAATAATAGGATCAAGTTACCACATAGACAAAAAACTGTCTGAAACCGCAAATTGTTTCGTAATTGTGTCAATAATTTTCCAGCAGAAGTACATTATGAGTTCTAAAGTTTAAATTATGACGCATCATGCATGCTGTTATATATCAGAGAGTGCATGTAGCACTGATTTGTTTGGGGAAAGCAAAATAACTTAAATAAGTCAATTTATCAAGTGTTTAAACTTAATAATAAGGCCATACAGAGACGATGTAATAGTCGAGACGTTTATTTCAACCATTTAAATATATGGAGTGAATGTATTTCTGTATAATTTTTAGTGCAAATAAGTTGGAAGCAGAATATGATTCAGTTTAGTTTGCTGTTTGAAGAGTTTGGGATAGCAATGGCAGATGGCATGTGTGGAGCAGGATCTGCATACCCTTTCAACGCACATGAGATCAACAACGCATTTCAGAGCGGTTCGTGTTGCTCAATCTGTATTGTTCTAAGGTTGTGTGTTGTATACTTTAATGTCTTTTTGCCCATTTTTTGTCTTGGTGTTGTCGGTTTAATTTCGACTTGTGAGCTTGCATTTTCCTGTAGTATTATTCCCCTCTCTTTGTAAACATGCTGTTCAATAAGATCAAATTAAAATTCTACGATTATACTAGGTATGAAAATTTAAAGAGCATTAAAGCAAGAACATCAGAGAGGGGTACATATTCAGCAAAGGCATACATTAGCCAAAGAAAAATTATTTAAAAAATTGACATATCAAATTATTACATAGTCACTTGCATAGCAAGTTTCTGATCATAGAATATTATTCAGAAATTATTATATGCGAAACTTGGCATTGTCTTTAAATTAACTAAAAGGGCAGTACATAATGTCCGCGTTTAATTCTAACCTTAAAAAAAGTAAACCTAATTTTCAAATATTTAATAGAAAATGGAACTTTATATTACGTTCAGTGTGTCAAATTTCTAAACAATCAAAATATAAATAGTCGGGCAGTTATTTTTTTCTTTATTTTTCAACCTAAGGTTTGTTTCAAATAAAAACTCGACTTACGAATATGTTTCTAAAAAATACTTCAATAATTGATACCTAATAATATAAGAGCAGACCATTTTTTTTTCTCCTATACAGACTGATGAAAAGGATTTCGGTAAAGGCAAACATTTTTATGCCAAACGTAGAGATATTATGTTTTTCGTCCGTCAATTGGTCCTGGTCCGTCTGTCACGCTTCAGATTCAAGTTTTTGATGAATTGAAGTCCAATCAACTTAAAACTTAGTACACATGTTCCCTGTGATCGTTTCAATTTAAATGCCGAATTGAGAGTGTTGACCCAACTGAACATAGAAATGATAGTGCGAGTTGAGCATCCGTGTACTATGGACAAATTTTCGTTTGTTTGTTTTTATGCCCCACCTACATTTGTACGATGTCAGAGGAGCATAATGTATTCTGGTCTGTGCTTTCGTTCGCTTGTCCGTCTGTCTCGCTTCGGGTTAAAGGTTTTGGTCAACGTAATTTTTGATGAAGTTGAAGTCTAACCAACTTGAAACTTAGTACACATGTTTCCTATGATATGAACTTTCAAATTTAAATTCCTAATTAGATTTTTGACCTCAATTTTACGGTCCACTAACCATAGAAAATGATAGTGCGAGTGGGGCATCCGTGTACTATGGACACATTCTTGTTTAATTTAATATAATTTAACTCTTAATTGGTTAAATAAGTAATCTCTAAAGTCGCAAATCATTGAATTGTGTCAATTAGTTCGCTTGAACATACAATATAAATAAACATATCAGAAGTAAGAAGAAAATAGTGACTTAACGGCATACAATCGTCATATATATATTTAGCTTTATAAATATTTCGATTTGAGCGTCACTGATGAGTCTTATGTAGACGAAACGCGCGTCTGGCGTACTAAATTATAATCCTGGTACTTTTGATAACTATTGAGTCTATAATAAACCATGAGGTTTCAATATGTTTCAAGAATAAGGGAAATGTTTCTCACAATACAAAAGACTTCAAGCAGGAGACGTTTATACAAGTTGGTATTATAACAACAGTTTAATTGCATGCCTTGTTTTTCTACAATATGAACCTTCAAAATGACAATCCATCATACTTTTGAGGTTGCTGTTAAAGTTGTGCTTCTGAACGAGTCTATTCTTGCAATTGCCGTCCATCTTGGTTTCTTATAACATCCACACATTGATTTAATTCCTGCAAATATAATTGAAGCATTGTTTATCGACACAACTAAACTAGAAATTTTGTTTAGATTAAGAACTTCTCTGAAACAACATAAAACTGTTAAAATGACATTTATTTGTTTATTGTACAATAAATACGTCATTAAATATTAAGGCAGCAACCATTTGATTTTCTGGGGGGGGCTATGGTTTTTTTTGGAAAAAAAAGTTTGTTTCCAGTTTTTGGAGAAAAAAATAATTTGTTTTTGATTCTGAGAAAAAAAAATTGTTTGTTTCACCCTCAGCTGCCACTATATGTAATGCTAAAATTGAAAGAAAAAAATTGTTTTCGACTTGTCGCGAAAAAAATAGATTGTTTTTCGCCGAAGGCGAAAAAAAAAGTTTGTACAGAAAAAAAAAACCATAGCCCCCCCCAGAAAATCAAATGGTTGCTGCCTAACTGGAATCTAATCTCTGTTTTCGTAGTTATATTTTAACTCTCTTTATGTTACATCGTGGCAAATAGCGTCATATGGGCGCATTCGTCATGTTAAATGAACTTGACATAGAGAGTTGTACTATGTCAATCTACAGTACATTTATTGTGTTATCGTTTAAAATACTTCTCTTAAGTAGCTTCAATGAATAAGCGTTCATAGAAATAAACATCTATTCTTAAAAGTATATATTGTTAGGGATCACCGATTTGTTTTCCTTTTTGTTTACAATAACACTTTGATTGAAATCTAGAAAATGCAACAGAGAGACAAATAAAAAGGAAAATGTTACCAAACAATGATAACTAAGCTTTATAAATCTAACATGTTTAATATTATTAACCGTTTCAATTTTTTCTGCACCAGATGCGCATTTCGACAATACATGTCTCTTCAGTGATGCTCGTGGCCAAAATATTTGAAATCCAAAGCTTAAATGAAAGATGAAGAGCTATACTCCAAAAGGTCCAAAAAGTATAGCCAAATCCGTGAAAGGAATCAGAGCTTTGCATGAGGGAGATACATTCCTTAATTTATAATAATTTCTAACATTTTGAAACGGCAAATTTTAATAACACAAAAAAATCGTATTTTCATGCCAGTACCGAAGTACTGGCTACTGGGCTGGTGATACCCTCGGGGACTTACAGTCCACCAGCAGAGGCATCGACCCAGTGGTAGTAATAACATTAACGGTACCAATTTTTTCTGCACCAGATAAAGTGGTAGCGCTTTTCTGCATTTTCTATAATAATGACAGAAATAAACCAACGGAAACCTTTGTACATGACGTACTACAAATAGATTTTTTTTGTATTCTTGGACTTGTGCGTTCAGATTCATCTTTACCGATATTTAGTATTATGTACGTAGCAATAACTTACAATCTAAATGTTCAAAACATGGCTCTAAAGAAAGACCATTTACAGGGAGGTTTTATAGTAGATACCTAGTTTTAATTTTACTCATATTTTAGTGAAACTGTTTCAATAAATAACTAATAACAATTGATATTGACAACTACAAATGTAGACACAAACAATGTCAATCCAAGGTAACATTCACAAATGATAACAACAATGTGATAGAATGATTAAACAAATATATTAGTAAATTGTATATATATATATATATATATATATGGTGTAGCAAAATTCAATAAAAAAAAGTTTTCATTGTAAAATTATGTTCATAAATATATCAGTAGAACTTCTTGCATATTTCACAATATAACAATAATGATTTACAAGGTGTATATTTATGGTAAACATATGCCAAAAACATCTAATCAGACAATAACCTTAAAGACAAAGTGGCCAATTTTAAAAATATAACAATTATAAAAAAGATATGGTACGATTGCCAATGAGACAACACTCCACAAGACACAAAAATGACACAGAAATTAACAACTATAGGTCACAATACGGCCTTCAACAATGAGTAAAGTCCATACCGCATAGTCAGCTATAAAATATAATTGTAAACCATTTAAAATTAGTAATCAAAAATGAAATAAAAGACTATTATAAAAATTTATATAAGTGTAAAGTAGAAGAAAAAAAATCGACGAATGTAGCAAAACTATTTCCCCCCAAAAAATGGAAAACATCACTTGAAGCAAATTTTTACTTATTGTTTAATAATTTTTTTATCAGGAATATATTTACCGAACTTCGTATAAGTAACCATGTTCTTGACATAGAAAATGGTTGGTACATTAAAATTCCCTGAGACAAAGACTGTGTAAAACCTGCAAAGTCATCGTAGATGAATTTCATTTTATTCTCAATTTCAAGGTAAACAAAAATATCAGAGAAAAAACCTATAGAATGATATACAATTAGATGATGACCATTTCATTCATTTCTCTAATGAACAAACCATATTTTATATATGTTAAATCCCGCTTCCTTTAGACATGTTGGAATTATTTTCTTCTTTTTTAAAGGTCATTAGAACTAAGGGCAGAGGTTTCGTTGTACCACGGGCTATTAACTATATATGTAATATTGTACATTTATTATTTGTATGTTGTTGGGTTTTTTATATACTGTTTTGTTTATTTTGTTATTTAAATTTGTATTGCAACAAACTTGGTAAATGTTTAATGACAATAAAATTGAATTGGTAACAAGGAGATAGATAGTACTGAAGATGTTTATAAATATTAAATTAAAAATTAAAAACTACCGACAATGTATGAAAGTTTGGACATCTTCGGTTGACATTCTATGACATTGCCTGAAATATAAACTAACACAATTTTATGTCCATGCATATTTAAACATGGCATTTTGAACCACCATAAGGATAACAATAATAAGAACACAAATACCAATTACATTAAAATTGCCATGGTTCAAATGGTTCCAATTCATTTTCAAAATTGTAGAAGTTGTCTCTGTCCCTTTCCCTCTTCTTAATGTGTGCAGTCCCTTTCATTGGAACCTTGGAATTAGGGATGATTCGATGGAGTTCTGTAGTATCTGCAGTGCTGCCACACCGACTGCTCTTTTTCGGGGCAGGTATTACTTGTCCTCCAGGCTATCTGCATTAAATTGAAACCAATTGATTCCAATGCGGACGTTTTCCCACTCGCTCATCTTAGCTATTTGTTTGTACAAACCAGTTTGCTAGATCCAGTTTTTTTCTGTGATGAGTGTTCTGTGTATGCTGTATTAGCGGAGACAAGCTCTCGTGTTGAGAGAGAGCCATATGTCTTGCACCTAACAGAACCCTTGCAGATTTCGAAAAATTGCATGTTAATGCCGCTACAAGGCAGCTCTCAGACCCGCAAAGTGGAAAGGGATTAATATAGTTGCAATAACTTGTTTCCAATTCCCAATTCACTTAAATAATTATGTGCAAGGCTATCTTCCACTGGACGAATTGACCGTTTCAGGTAAACACTGTGATGTCCTTATGTCATTTTTATTGTGATCAGGATTTATACTCCAATTCCCGCTGTTATTGGCCATGTCACACCTGATAGGCGTATGGGTAGATGATGTGGGAATGATGGTCGAGTTCTCCTCTTTTGGGTCCGTAATGATAACCTCTTCTTGGAGTTAGTGATTCTGTCCCCTCGGTTGTACTTCTCTCTTATTCTTCACGAGCTGTCATCATAAGTTCAATCATTCATTAAATCAATGACGTGTTAGTTTTGTCACAACTTTCAATAAAAATGTTCTAAACATAACAGCATGAAACTATGAAGCATTAAAAATATTGTAACACGGCACATTAGAGAGAATATTAAGATTTCAAGATAAACATATTAAACAGATAAAAACCACCAGTTATATGTTACCATCATTACATTAACTAATTGTTTTAAGGTAATTAACTAATTATAAAAAAATAATCTTGAAAATAACATTAAATATTATTGGTTATTCGATTCAGACGATTTAATAACTGTTTGCTTGTAACAAGATAAAAAAACTTATCTTTTCATTTGTGACAAAGTTAATATTCGTATTATAAATGCGATAAAAATCAAAAGCATTAGGTCGGTTTTAATATTGTATTTTTAGCTAAGCTCAAAATAAATTGCGACTGTACTCATCTGCTATTTTAATTTAATTAATCAAAAAGTAGGTATCGTGAATTAAGTTAAAGGAGTAATTAAAATTAATCATCATACGACAATACGAAAGCAACCGAACGACACTAAAATCAGAAGACATCTGGTGGCTAACATATTGTCCTTATCATTTAAAAAAAAGTTTATAATAAAATGCATTTTACTTTAATTATGTCAAATTAATCACATGTTCTATTTTTACTTTCGATTGGGTCTATTGATCGAGTCAAATAGCGTTTTGTTTTATAGTGATTAATATAATAACACAATGTTGACTGCTATACCCCTATACTCCACATTTTTTCCTGTTGTATATTTTTGTTTTATTCACACATCGTTGTCAATATAATAGAATTTGGTGCGACTGTAATACAAGAGAGCGGTTTAGCAAGCTTTAAAACCAGGTTCAATTCACCATTTTTGCTTACCTGGCTCATAGGGCCAAGTGAGTTTTTCTTATTACTTGGCGTCAGTCGTCCGTTAACTTTTACAAAAATCTTCTCTGAAACTACTAGGCCAAATTTGACCAAACTTGGCCACAATCATCACTAGGGTATCTAGTTTGAAAGGTGTGTCCGATGACCCCAACCACGAACGAAGATGGCCGACATGGCTTAAAATAGAACATAGGGGTAAAATGCAGTTTTTGGTTTACATCTCTGAAACCAAAGCATTTAGAGCAAATCTGACATGAAATAGAAATGTTCATCAGGTCAAATTTTATTTGCCTTGGAATTTTCAGATGAATCAGGAATATCACGGTTGTTATCCATTTGTTAGATGTGGTTGAGCTTTCGATTTTGACATTTGAATAGGAATTTTCCTCTGAATCCAGCATCTTTGTGAATTTTTCATTTTATCATATTGTCGGACAAAACAGTATTTTCCACTGATTATGTACTGTGCCCACTAAACCTTTTGAAATTTGAAGGAATCTTCAGGTGATTCAGTGAGCGTTTGTGTTTCCAAAAAACAATGGGATGAATACATTTCACGAAGGCTTTTCTCCCTTTTAATCTTATTCGTAGCATCCGTTCTTTACTTAAAATTTGCATGCAGCAGACGTAGAAACACAAACAACATGTCAATTATAATTTAAGTTTAAATCAGTGATTATTCTCCCTGGTTGCATAACTATAAATATGTTTTTCCGACCGAATTGTCACTCAGTAGTAATCACCGCATGAAAGTGATCCTCTTAAAATCACATACAATCATTTCCAAATTTGCATTATATCTGTTTACATAAGCATACTTGTTTTGTTTTATTGTTTCCTAAAAGCACTATACATAAAATGTAATGTACTCTTACGGCAAAATCTATTCATTGCTTTATTTCTAATGGATAGACAAACATCTATTTAAAGCGTTTCTAGGTGAACGATTTTTAATACCGTCATTATTATATAATTCAGAAAATATTTGAGATTAAATTGCAGTTACAAATACATGAGCTCCATCCAAGCATCACGTCATTGGGATAGAACGAATTTCTAACTTGGAATTTGATGAGACTATCGTACAAGTGAGAGGTTTAGCGCTATAAAACCAGGTTCAATCCACCATTTTCTACATTTTAAAATGCCTGTATCAATGCAGGAATATGTAAGTTGTTGTCCATTCGATTCGTTTGATGTGTTTTGTCATTTGATTTTGCCATGTGATTAGGGACTTTCCGATTGAATTTTCCTCGGAGTTCAGTATTTTTGTGATTTTAATTTTTTCAAATACAAACAAATATACCAAATCGAAAAAATGATATGGTACAATCGATATTATGCTAACTATGTTGAAAATTCGTGCACTCTGTTGAGGTATAACCGAAAGGTGTTTACATTTTCAAAACTTAAACTAAATTCCATACACCCATGATATCTGAAGGCCAAGATAACAAGTGTTTTTCTTATAGAACGTTCCTTTAATCCACTGGTATACTTGACAAATATATTCGCCGACGTGAAAAAAATAAAGATACGTCTCTTTTAGTTTTTTAATACGAAGATGGATATGTAATTTATTAACGATGCTAGGGTAAATATTTTGTACGCTGTACGTTCGTATACTCATCAGTGACCCTAGATTCTAAAAAGTTAAAACAGCCAAATTAAGGACGAAGATTTGAATATTACTTTTCACATGAATATTAAAAATCCTGAAAACTTATTTAAACGTAATAGTTCATATTGCTGTATGTATTTTAATATTACTTTTTAATTACCCTTTATGCAAATTGGTGAAAGCTGGAATCAGTATATGTTTACCTGTTTGTGTTAATATGTCTTTTGATTAAGGTAAGTCGTTTCAATCGTTTCTATGTTGTGATGTTACACTATTGTTTCATGAACGTGTGAAGCTTGGTAACTATTAAAACGTTTAAACATGCTGCATTTGTTTTCACCTGCACCTGATTTTGTTAATGTGGTTCATATGTGTTTCTCTTTTTTTTATATAAAGGTTAGACTGTCTGTTTTCCTGTTTTAATGGTTGTACACTAGACATTTTGGGGTCCATTAATAGCTGACTGTTCGGTGTGAGCCAAGGCTCTGTTTTGAAGCTGTACTTTGACCTATAATGGTTTACTTTTACAAAGTGTGATCAGGATGAAGAGTTGTCTCATTGTCACTCATACCACATCTTCTTATATTTATGTTAAATCGTAATGATCAATTCTTCAAAATATTGGTGACCATTTAACGATAACTTGAGATCACGTGTTTCTTTTCATATCCGAGGACTATGCAAATAAGGCATATCAAGATGTAAAAGGGGGTGGAATAATAGACCGTAACAAGAAAAGCTTGCATTGTGGGTAAATGTGTTACACGCGACCTCTATACCACATTCTGTAATGTAGGGTGTAACCCTATAAACACGAGGCATCATATTCCATATCCCCTTTCCAAACTGACGTGGATGCTTATTTATATAACCCCTACAACCAAACTGACTTCCCAGCAGACGTCCAGGTACCCAATATTAATATACAAAAGTCAACCACTTATTTTACACTTTACACCCTAAAGGTTGACTTGGAAATAGAAATAGGGTCACTTGGTCTTCTTCCGATCGGCGGTAAAACCCATGTCAAAGTTAGGCGTCAATTTAGCTATGCAGGATGTACATGTTTGCAGCCACGTCCGGTCCGAATGGGGACGTTAAATCTGATGCCTGGTGTAAAGAGACGGTCAAACTCTATGACCGCTTATAACCCTTGCAACATCTCTTTGAGGGGTGCGTAGTTGATCTGTCGCAAGGCAAAATTCATGTTCATATCCAATATACCCTCATAAGGCAGTCCAAATTTCCCCGATCATCATCCCGGATGCCCTCTATTACAACACTTACCTATTGTATGTATTGTTTACTTGTTCTCGTCCTGAACATGCATGAAATTTTTGCCACTGGTCGTTAAGCAACCAAAAATCAATCAATCTTATTTTACAAATGATCAAATGATCAAACAACAGTTTTGCATGTTCATTAAGTTCGCATGTAGATAAACTTGATTTTGGGTTAGTAGAGACTATGATGTGAGTATCATATAAATGATATTATAAACATATTAGTTATCAATAAATGTCTAGATTAACTATGATTTTTAGATACATCTGTGTGTGCATGTTTTTGGGCTTTGTTTTTTATTAACGTGCACCAAATATCTTAATAATTCTCATTTGATTGGTACGAGTTTGAATTTTGATTTCCTTATTTAAGGAGTGTGCACTTTTTTGGATTCGAGCGTCACTGATGAGTCTTTTGTAGACGAAACGCGCGTCTGGCATATATACTAAATTTAGTCCTGGTATCTATGATGAGTTTATTTGCTACGTAGGCACTTCTTAATTACACCTAACTAAAGGCAACATCAGTATACCGCTGTTCAAGGAGTGTTGCTACGTAGGCACTTCTTAATTACACCTAACTAAAGGCAACAGCAGTATACCGCTGTTCGAAGACTAAGACATAAACCCATAACCATATGGTTAAGCTTATTTAATAGATTCCAAATACTCCGCAATAACAGTTCAGCATATAGGACAATAGAGAATACTAATCCTGAAATCTAAATAAACAATTGACATATCAGTAACAGATGTTGTTTTAATACTGCGTGCTTTATATATCCTATAAGTGTTACAATACAGAGATTGATAATACTTCTAACAGCGCAGAATTCCCTTGTCATAAATGTATATCGGTTTGATTCGATCATACTCATTACCTTTTATTACAATAGTGCATATCAATTATAATGTTCGTAGCCAGCTGCAGTTGAGTAAGTTAAGAATATGTTAGAATATATTCTTGACGTTTAAACGTAATACTGTAGCAAGGCTCGGAGAAGGGGGACATCAGCAGTAATAACAAACCGAAGTATAAATAAAATTCATTACTTCGTCAGGTCTTTTTGGAAAATTTAAATATTGTTAACATATCTTATAGTAATAAATAAGAGTGCACGTCTGCTGAATCCACTTCCTAAAAACAAACCATTTACATATCGAATTGAGCTGCTAAAACCGAAAAGAACCAAACGTATAGTCAGACCAAGACAAAGAACCATGCTATTTATCAAGGGGATGCATTCCTTACGAAGACAAATTAATGATGAGATACAGTAACTGTAGAAAAAGTTACAGAAATGTTGCATCAGTGAAATTTTCCTAATGAAGTCATGGCATTGTAGACAATTTTCATAAGAAAGTAAACATTCTTCAAGGAAGGAATTTTAAGCGGATACTTTCATAACAATATTTGTATGGCCCATCTACGATAGTAGAGGGGCATTATGTTTTCTGGTTCGTGCGTCGGTCCAGTCGTCTGTTAGCCCGTCTGTCCCGTTTTGGGTTAAAGTTTTTGTTCAAGATAGTTTTTGATGAACAACTTGAAACTTAGTACACATGTGTCCTAGATATGATCTTTCTAAGTTTAATGCCAAATTAGAGTTTTTACCCCATTTTCACGGTCCACTGAACATAGAAAAGGATGGTGCGAGTGGGGTATCTGTGTATTGGGGACACATTCTTGTTACATTTTGCAATGAAAGACGATGCTAATACTTCCTTCGTTCAGAATTTGTAATAATTTGTGGGGGATAAAAAAAAAATGATGATTCAATCGTTCTTTTGGAAATGATATTAGTCAGAGTTGTTTTTTGCAAAGTAAAAGTTGAGAACCAATCAAAATGTTCGTATAATATATTTCAGAACATGGTGTAGTATAATAAGGTCAAAAGGTTGTTTCCGTACGCTTACGTCGGATAAAACATTAAAGAAATTACAACAATAGGATATGGAACTTACGATACTATTTTTCTCTTATAAATACGACCAATAAAGTATAATACAGACAGCGGGTGATACTACTAAACAGCTGTGGTTCAACTATCGTGTTCTTATGTATTGTTAACATTGCGTCACGTTTTGTTTTTACAGAATAAGCCTCTCCTGATAAGAAATATATGCGAAGGTAGTTTCTTAAACTGCAGACAGATTTTGCTTTGATATATTCGACATGTTAATGCTAGTATATCTAGAAACAGTCCAGGGGCTGTCAAAATAACCGAACCGAACTTTTCTTTCATTTATTAAATAAATGTCACTGTTAATTTAATCAACAGCTATAATTTATGAAAGACTAATTGTGAATATATGAAAACCAATCTTAACCTTAATTGTGTGATGAGAAATAACTTTTCCAAAGTTGGAGTGTCATGAGTGATTGTGTTTATCGAACAGAAACCACATATACATAGCACTGATTAATTCTCTTTCACTCAAGTAAATAACTCTTGAAAGAAAAATTGTCAATATTTGGCACAACTTTTTGGAATTTTGGATCCTCAATGCTCTTCAACTTCGTACTTGTTTGGCTTTATAAATATTTTGATATGAGCGTCACTGATGAGTCTTATGTAGATGAAACGCGCGTCTGGCGTACTAAATTATAATCCTGGTACCTTTGAAAACTGTCAATATTGAATCCAACCTTCATTTTGTCATCTAGGAATTTGCAAATCATTGATTAAATATTTCTCAAGTGGTTGTACTTATGTGACTCGAGCCGCTGGTTGTACTTTACTTAATTTTTATTCGTAAGAATACCTGCTTTTATTCGCACACAGACGAGTGTTCACAAACACCCCCAGTTTGTGGTGTAGTTCCTGTTGCTTATTAGTATTCTTTAGTTTTAGGTTTTATATGTTGTGTCATATGTACTATTGTTTGTCTGTTTGTCTTTTTCATTTTTAGCCATTACGTTGTCAGTTATTTTCGATTTATGAGTTTGACTGTCCCTCTGGTATCTTTCATACCTCTTTTGTAACTTAAGAACTAGTAAATGTAGAAAATGCTAATGTTGGGTCAATATACAATGTATACTTCAAACGTTGAGTTAAAAAACAAATTGCATGTTCAAATTCAAATACGTGAAACACGCGTTAAGATTTTGATTTAAAAACTACTGTCAGTGATAAAATTAAGCAACAGTAATTAAATTATAGTCTTAATGAAATGCACCATTAATATCAGACGAAACTGTCAATTAAAACATGTTTTAGTTTTGGAAAAAATCAAAATGTCAACGTCAACCCGAGTTTATATGTGCATTTTAAGATATATTTGGAATTAGAATGCAAAATTTCTAGTTACTTAAAAGAGGGACGAAAGATACCAGAGGGACAGTCAACATTGATAAAGCACTAATTCAATTAATGTCTTTCATTCGGGAAAAAAAATCATATATTTTGTATTATTACGAACAAATAGTGCCAATTATAAAAGAAGATACAAATAAGCTTCCATAAAAACGGCGAAGGATTGGTTAAATGGATGATATAATGATAAAAACACCGGATTTATTTCAATAGGACTTACTTGCATATTGGATATGTTCCGTTTATATAGATATAAGACTCGTCCATTTTAAAAACTAAAGATAGATAGATACTGGCTTGTCAAAGAAATGTTAGATAATTTCCCAAGAGAACGTCATTTGAGATTTCCATTAGAATGTTCACTAGCTTAACATCATTATTTGTGAAATGTTACCTCAACAGACCAATATATGTAATTGTTATTCAACGAAAATAGTATCACGGCTGAAAAAAAATCTACCGTTGATATCAGTGTGACGACACTCAATGACTCACTGAAATGATATGTGTTTCAGGACAATCAACATTTTAAATCTTAGACGAAATTTATGATCTAAATAAATCCTTTTGCAATTCGAAATGCGTGTTTTTCTTTTTTCAGCAGCATAGATAAAGCACTTGTTCAGTTGATTTTTTTTTTTATTTATTTGAACTAATTAAATAACTTCACTTACCTTTTCTAAAATTCTCATTAAAACCTGCATAAATAATAGGATTAATAGCACTGTTTGAGAAAGCCAATGTTCTGGCTAGGAAATAAAAAGTATCGTACCATTCCCCCATCTGAAACGGAAAAACAAAATATAATAATGATAAATGTGCAAACCATGTGATATTTCTTATTACATAAACATGGGTTGAAGAATAAAAATAGCCGCAAAAATGAGCAAGATCTGTACAAGTTTGTCAGTATAGGGAGGGGAGGTACTCAGTATGTTCAACTTGACTCTTGCCGACTAGCCAAACTAGGAGAATCTCCACGTGGGCAATTTTACTAGCTGTAGAGGTAGGCATTGCCTCTAAAATTGTCAATAACGCTTATGTCACTCGAGTTTGTCAGCATAGGGTGGAACTTTGTTATATTACATTGTCAAAATTAAACTTGGCCGGCTGGACAAACTAGGAGATTACCAACGTGAGCCATTCTACAAAAGGTAGAGATAGACATTACATCTTTGTTAAAACCTCTTTTGCCAAAACAATTTCAACATACAACAGGGTAAAGTTCAGTTTTTCTGCTTCCATCTTCTCTAGGCAAGGGTTACGATCCGCACCACTCCTCTCCATCTTTGGTGGATTGAGATATGAAATTACGGAGACTTGAGATAATGATTTCTAATGATAGCAGTCTTAAGAGGTTCCAATAAAAAAAAACACCTTTAAGATGATCACGTGTAGAAAGTGAAAATAAACAATTTCCACGTGCTGATTTTGCATTCAGTCTTTACTTCCGAAACATAGAACGATATTTGGTGACAATTTTTAAAATTTCAATTAACTTTTTCGCGCAATGTTTGAATGTTAACATATATTTTCTGTGCCTACTTGACGAAATTTGTAAACAATCATTTTTACAACTCTTCTTTTAAGAGTGTTCAAGTGCTGCCATTGGTAAAAAATGATGAGGTCGGAATGGGCGTGACTTTTATCAACCGGTAGTTGGCGCAGCATTGTAATCACACATGTTAGCTTTATCTAAAAGGTAGAGAAGAGGGGAGTGGATCGTCACCCTTGGCTAGAAGATTTTTCTGCGTTAAAAAATACATTACTAGTACATCTTTTTATTTAACGCATAAATATCTTATGCTGTAAAGGAAGCATTAGAAACTGAAACTCATTTGCCGGATGTAGTCCTCTCAAAAACCATCTTACACTTTCATTTTACTGACAACAGGATCTTTCAGACAGCTGTTATGTCAATGAACGTCAGAACTTTTATAGATGCTAAGAACAATGCTGTCGAGGTCATCTTGTTATAATTATGTCTTCAATTCCAAATGGTTAGTTGTCATTATGAATGTAAAATTCATCAACATCTTCTGTCAGGACCAATCGTCTCTCTATTGTGCTGTCAATGAAACCTTCAAAGCATTCATGTTCCACGAAAATTATGACAAACAAGCAGATAAATGCTCCTGACGAATTAAGTGATGTCTGTTTGTGTTGGGTATAGTCATGTGGTCATGACATCAAATAATTGCCATGTATCTGTCATCTTCGTTGCTGTTTCTGTGATGATTTAGATATCCAAGATTGTCTACTACAAGTTTCATAACTTTTTCCCCAAGTTGATCCAATTATACATGATTTTATCTATTGGACATACAACGACCAAATTCCAGTGGCAGTCGTTGATATTTACTGGAGTTACAATATATGATTTATCATACCAGTAATCTCTTTTTTTCAGAGTGCAGAAATTTGTGCTTTCTGTATTGCATAAATACCATGACGACTTGACAAACAGGCAGTTATAAGTAGAAATCAACATCAATATTCAAATCCCTTGTGTATGTCAAGTTGATTTAATAAATCGATGTCTTGCTTCGAGATATATGTTTGGAACTATGTCATGTCCTTTTCAAAATTGATCTGAGATTTCATTTACTTGGTAGGTTTTTTTTTTAATGTAATGTTGGTGACATCTGAAAATGTTATACATGATTCCGTTGGCTTGGTGGCTTCTTTGAAAGAGTAGTAGAAGACTTTCACTCTGCCAAAATATTTTACCATTGCGTATGATTTACTGTTATTTTCATTTTCATGAACCAGAAATAAAGCATCAAAATGATCTGGGATTTCATTTACTTGGTAGTTTTTTTAATGTAAGGTTGCTGACATCTAAAATGTTATACATTATTCCGGTGGGTTTCTTTCTTGCATCTTTGAAAGAGAAGTAGAAGTTTGTTTCGTTGAAGACTTTCGCTTTGCCAAAATCTTTTCCCATTGCATACGATTAACTGTTTTTTTTTTTTTTTTTCATTTTCATGAACCAGAAATAAAGCGTTAGATGTAAGACAATCTTTCCTTTCAAGTCGGAGTGAGTAGTATTTTCAATTAGTAAGGTAGTGTGTTATGTCCTCAAGCTATTAACTGTTCTGTCCTAACTTTGTTTTAACTGTAACCGTTATGTTTGATAATATATTAATAGCATGTTCGACACTAAGTGGATGTTGCATTTGTTTCGCTTAATGTGTCATTTTCAAAGATGATGAAATGGATTACTTGTGGTTTCTGGTGTCCACATGTTGTTCATTTACCACTCTGTAAGTTTATAATCTCCAAGTAAATATTCTAAGACCTTTTGAACTAAAATTTTTGCAGTTTCCATCTCATATGCTGTAGAATGACCTATAGTTTTCAGACCTTACGAAATAATCTTTAAAGTATGTTGTGAATGAAACACACATACATCGGTGAATTGTATTGATTTGTCAGTTAAATAATTTTTCCTTTTTTCTCACAGAATTTCGGCATTTATACATGTATCTTTCGATGGTTATCAATAGTTCCCGGGGTTAAAGTAGACGCACAATAAGTTAATGAAGCATTGCTGGAAAGTGTTGGAATCCTCATATCGGAGAATGAAGTTGTCAGTTAGAGAGGAATTGTCATAACTAATACCAACAATGTTATCCTTTGCTATGTTTTAAGATCGTCCCTCTGTGTTTTAATACGTATAACATGTATAAGTGCAGAAGAGTTGCCATAATGTACAACTATCCCTTGGATCTAATATAATTGGTGTTCTGAATCTCTATTCTGTTAGTTTTGTTAATGTATCGAACTAGGGTAATAATAAGGGCAGGTCAGTCGTCTTTAGTTAATTTTGACTTTGTGATATACCAAAGTTCTCTTCTCACCCTGGGCTGACAAACTCGAACAGTACTTTTTCATAAGTGCTATGTGCTATTTTATTGCAATGCTTATCTCTTCCTTAGTCACTATATCTCATGTGGAGAATCTCTTATTTTTGCCAGCAGGCAGTACTTTATTTGAAATACCGGATTACTCTTCCTACTTTTAACTCTTTGATGACATACTTGTACGGGTCTAATACATAAGTGATATGAGCCATTTCAAATGTAATGACAACCTCTACCTTTATCATTATTGGTTCACTATAAGCTAAACTTAACAAATAGTTTATTATGTACTATATGTAAGATATTCAAGGTTAATGGAACATAAAGAGGGGAAGTGCCAACTGCCGAAATGATCTACATGGTAATACTTATACAACTGGATACTAAATATGATTGACCAATTACTAGTGGTTCCCCATAAATTGCCTGTATTTCAAAATTAAAGCATGGAAACTAAGGAAAATGTTCCGGGTCAAGAGACCACGACTCAGGACAGTTTCAATTTATCTCCATGGAAATGAGATTTGTCTATACTTATACATCTTCATACCAAATATGATTAACACCTTATTTTTATACCAAATATCATTGGCCTACCAATAGTGATTGAACATAAACTCACTTTATAGCAATATAATACACAATTGACACTGCAGCATGCAACAACACGCTATGATTTCGTTTCTTCGATTTCGTTAAGGAAAGACATAAACTGAGTCGATGCAGTATAAAGCAATAGTAACAATGACTAAGGACTCAATGCATTTCTTTTTTGTTATTTGGAGAACTATTTTTAAACATTTCAAAATAGTATCTTTTTCAAAGAGACGAAATGACACATCTTCGTCTTTGGAACTAATATGGCAGTTCTTATTCGTTTGCAATAATTTAGTAATGTATTGTATTTACCATTTTTGGATCCGATCTGTACTCTGAGTAAAGTATAGATATTTGTAGAGGAAACCAACAAACAGAGAAAACTGTCAGTATAAGGATTAACATAATCACAACCTGTAAAGAAACAAATTGTATAATTACAAATAAATATAGAAAGGTCGATTTGAATTGTTATGACACTTTGAAAATCAAAAGGATCCAAAGAGACCAAACAGAGACGATACCAGCAACTATAGGTCACTAAACGGCCCTTATCAAAAAAACAAACTGTAATGAAAAATGTAAAACATTTCAAGAAAATTACAGCCTGTTCAATGAACTAAACATTAAACGAATAACAAATATATTATGCAGCAACAAAGAGCTCATTGAAAACTGAAATTTTGTTGATGTTTCTATGCACAAATCAATATATTATAAACTTCAATTTGAAAAAGGTGAACCAACAATAAACTCTTACATTTGTACCATGCGGTAGTTGATGGGTATTGTTGTCTTTATTATCAATATGAGGATGTGGCGTGCTTGCCAAAGAGGGACGAAAGATACCAGAGGAACAGTCAAAATCATAGATTGAAAATAAACTGAGAACGCCATGCCTAAAAATAAAAAGACCAACAAACAAATAATAGTTCAGAAGACACAACATAGAAAACTAAAGATTGAGCAACACGAACCCCAACAAAAACTAGAGATGATCTCGGGTGCTCCGGAAGGGTAAACAGATTCAATGTGACACATATGCACTAGAGACCAAATGACTTGAAGTGAATTCTTATAGGTAGGTTACGCTTTCAATGATGAGCAAACCCTTACCATTTAGTAAGCTTTAAATTGTCCCGAAATGATAAATGTAAAAACAAAATCAAATGAAAACGAACGGCCTGAATTATGTACAAAAAAATAAAAGAAAAACAAATATGGTATAAAGCAAAACGAGGCAACCAATTACAAACTCCTGACTTTTAAACTGAAAAATTTCACGATATATTACTTTAAAAACACACTTGTAAATATACCTTGCGTTTCATTTTCATTTGTCCACTAACGTCGTGTGTTAACCTTTCTCCTGGTATCTGATTGAGCCACAAAGTTCTAATGATGCCACAATAAGCACCTATCATAGCAACGATAGGGAATATAAATAATATGAGACAGATAATAGTATAATAAGTCATTCTTGCTGGTCTATGAAAAGCTATGGTGGGCTCTGGTGTAGCCTGTAGAGCACCTATTGACCAATCGTCATCGCACCATAACTCCACGTGGTCTTTCCAATGTCTTTCATAAAGCCGCCTAAACAGCACCATTGGTAAAGCTACTGTTATTGAAAACACCCAAATCACTATAAGTGAATATTTCGCACTTCGTTCAATGATATGTGCTTTCATGGCATAAACTATACCAAAAAATCTGTCATAGGCCACCAAGGTTAAGGAAAGTATACTTGATACAACTGAGGTAACTGAAAAAACAAAGAAAAACCAAACATAAGTATACAATGTGATAAACTTGGTAAAACTGAGGTCACTGAAAAACGAGATACATTTGTATACAATTTGACACCATAAAATATAATTTGAATAGGTTTTTATCAGTACAAAATTGATCAAACAACTAAAAAAAAACTGTTGTCAAGATGAAATGATTAGACAATGAAAATCTCGGTGAAATGTTTCTGTATCTTTGTTTTTTGTGGTATGTGTTTTCTTTATTATTTTTTTGTACACATTATTGGTCAATTGATTATATACTAACAGGCCGGATTTATATGAATACTTGCAATAGTTTGATATTGTATCATTGTATGATAAAAAGTGTGTATAATTGTTTCCCAAAGGGTATATATACACAGAATCTTATTGTTTCTTTAGTTCTAATTATTGCCAATCAACAAATAATGTTTAGCAATTAACCAATTATATGAAATCAATCACTAAAAGTACCAAGATAAAGTACCGCCAACAAATAAGGAAAATTTTTGAAGTTTTTTCTAAAGATGAAATTTTTTCGGATATACATCTTTTACATATATCATATCATTGATATCCGCTTTAGTACACTCTTTGGTTGAATATTTAAACACTAAAGACTATTCTTATCAATTGTTAAAGTCATATGATGAATATGTTTTTTTATAGCTAAATGGATAGTTTTTATAATAAAACTTATGTAGATATAGTTTTTTCTGAGTAAAATTCTTTGATTTGTCCACATGTACATTGTAGAAGAAGTTTCCTATTTTTAATTGCTTGCTTCCAAGAAGCAGTTCGCCCGACATATTTTCGGTATGCAAGTGACCTGACCGTGACCCTTCTCGTAAAAATCCGGTGATCGCAATACGCATGGATCTGTTATTTAAATAAACTATTATCTCATTGTATATATCTGATGTTATACACGTGCTCAATATCCATGCTTCTTTGCTGATATTTACTATAAATTGACAATCGATTAACTTCGGCGTCAAACACGACAATTAAGAAGCTGCCATATTTTCACACAATAACTGACAGAGAGAAGAAAAACATTGACGATTATACGATATGTTTGCGTAAAAAAATCATAACATTGTGCACAGAAGACTAAGTTTATGATATATACATGCATTGGTTCAAGAATTGGATAAACATTATGTTTCACCAGTCACTCGTTTCATATAACTTTAAGACGGTCATCTGTTTAAGAAATTTTATCATAATTTGCATTATTTCTAGTTATTTAAAATGTCGAAACCTAATTTCAAGTTATGAATAGCTGAATTAAGTACATGGTTATTAAGTACGTAGTTATCGTTAGTGGTATAATTGCTCAGGAAATATTTTATTGCAAAATATACAGATCAAATCTAATTATGCAAAACTTTACTTCGACGGATTTCATTCCCGTTTTTATGCCCCACCTACGATAGTAGAGGGGCATTATGTTTTCTGGTCTGTGTGTCCGTTCGTCCGTCCGTCCGTTCGTCCGTCTGTCCCGCTCCAGGTTAAAGTTTTTGGTCAAGGTAGTTTTTGATGAAGTTGAAGTCCAATCGACTTCAAACTTAGTACACATGTTCCCTATGATATGATCTTTCTAATTTTAATGCCAAATTAGAGTTTTTACCCCAATTTCACGGTCCACTGAACATGGAAAATGATAGTGCGAGTGGGGCATTCGTGTACTGAGGACACATTCTTGTTATTACTGAAATAGAACACTATTTAAAGAATTTCTTTTCTGTCAGTGATTTGAATACTTTTTAAAACCTTAAAGGGGCATTAGCTTCATTAATATATAAATTTTTTTTTTGGTTCAAACATTTATTAAAATGAAATAGTGAAATAATATTTTGCTTTAAGCCGCCAGTATGGTTCAATTTTATCAAATTAAGCTAAGAAACATTGATGATAAATTATTCACTTGCAAGTGAATAATTCGACCTCATTGAATCCGTATTCATGTCTACAAAGCTCTGATTCCTTACGCATTTTTGGCTACACTTTTTGTTCGTTTTGGTTTATAGCTCGTTATATTTTGATAAGGTTTGAATGTTCTTGCAAATTCTTTGATCTGTAACTTTGAATTCGAACTGTTTGCACTTTTCATAACTGGAGAGCATGTACTGTCAAACGTATTATATAATGTACATGTGCCAAATAAACTGTATATTAATTATAAAAACACAAATATTAGTAATTAAATGTCTCTTGTAAGAAAGTTTGGCACCCCTGTATATTGCTATTGAATGTTAACTCAAGACAGCTGAGCAGAAATGGTAAGCATGATTTCCCCTTACATCCTTCTAATTGATACATTATATACAAGGTATATTCTTCATGGATTATGTTATTATAATCAAGGAATCTTCATATGGAATGTGGGGTTTTTTGGCCAGTGGATTGGAAGGGACATACATGTTAACCTTAGAGAGAATTTAAGCCCCAGTCCCACTAGACCACGATCGCACCACGCTCACCGCGATCTAAAATAAATTTAGATCGTGGTGAGGTCGCGGTATGAGCGGCATGAAAATGTAAATTTTCGTTGCTTTCACGATGCCACTACGTCCTCTCTACGCTTCTACAAAGACCCCGCTACGATTATACCACGTTCTCACCGCGCTTATTCTGCGACCTCACTACGCTTATCAAGATCTTTCGACGCTCTTCACGTTCTCACTGTGACCATACCACGAGTTATCCGATTGCAACATGATCTTACTGCGATTATAACACGTTCTTTCCACGATTATACTACGTTCATAGCGCGATCTTACTACGTTCTGAGCAATAACGTCAACATCGTGTTCCATATCAATACAGTTCAATTCCTTCTATTTCCGATTAAATTGTAGATTTCTCGGAAACAACACAGTCATGGCAACAAAATCTACCAGAACACGTGGGCATGGTGGTAGGAGTTGATGTAGAGGCAGAGGGAGCAAAGTAACGAATCCTGATCAAGCAGAGATGTCGGACCGACCAATCCAACCTACATTACAACCTATTGCTGGTCAATAAAGATCAATGACGATATTTTAGTGAACGATAGCAGAGATGACATAGATGTATCAATATATATAGGAAGATGTGGTATGAGTGCCAATGAGACAACTCTCCATCCAAGTAACAATTTATAAAAGTAAACCATTATAGACCAAGGTACGGCCTTCAACACCGAGCCTTGGCTCACATCAATCAGCACGCTATAAAGGACCCAAAATATTACTAGTGTTAAACCATTTAAACGGGAAAACCAACGGTCTAATCTATATAAAAAGAAGAAGCATGGTTGAGCCGTTAGAGCAAATGGATAATTACATTCAAACAAACAAAATCTAGGGAGCTTTTTTATATATTTTATGTGAAAATGACAATGAGAATGATGGTCGTAGTACGAACGTAGTCAGGTCGTAAGAAGAGCGTGATGAGGACGGCAAGGGCGTGCTAGAATCGTACTATGGTCGTGAACAGCGTGGTATAGTCGTAGTGGAAGCGTAGTTGGGTCGCAGTGAGAACGTGGTGGTCGTAGTGAGGTCGTGATAATGTCGCTCTGTGATCGTAGCGCAGTCTCTCCGAATAAAATCACGCTTTCGCTACGCTCTCGCTACGATTGTACAGCGACCTTTGCGATCTTACCACGATCTTAGTGCGCTCTCACTACGCTTCTACTACGACCTGATTTCGCCACGACCGCACCACGATTGTTTTGAACATGTTCAAAGTTGGCCACGCTCTTCACGATCTTGAAGACCTCACCACGACCGTGATACGACATTACTGCGATCTATACGATCGCACTACGATCATCAAAATTTACTTTTTTTTCACAGATCGTAGTGCGATCGTGGCCTAGTGGGACTGGGGTATTAGAAAGATATGTATGGACATGTATAATAATGTCTGATTAAAACCGAAATTTGTTTAAAATAAGAATTAACAATTTTCATTGTCATTTCAAAATACACATTTTTGTGAATTATATCAATTCCAACTTAACCTGTCGTAAAAAGGTATAGAATCATTTGTAGTCCAAAGCTACTTTTCATGTGTACTAAGTTGTTATATTAAGGTGACAATATTTCTTTGTCCAAAAAAAGTAAAATCACAAAAATACTGAACTTAGAGGAAAATCAATTCGGAGAGTCCATAATCACATGGCAAAATCAAATAACAAAACGCATCAAAAACGAATGGACAAGAACTGTCATATTCCTGACTTGGTACAGGCATTTTCAAATGTAGAAAATGGTCCAAGTTAAACCTTTTGGTATACAAGGGAAGCTACGATACTATTTAATTGAAATTTGTTGTTCTAAAAGTTTGAATGTATATTTTCAAATTTATTTAAGTTTGTATAGAATGAAATTCAAAACAGTGTGGCTGTGGCCATTGATTGACACATTAAATTCATCCATTGACTGGGACAATTTACGTGAACGTTTGTCTGTAACGACCACTGTTCACGACGTACCTACGATAGACATTTAAACTGTGGGGTTACCAAAGGTTTCTTAACGCCTTTAATTAGAAAATAATTCGAAAAAATAATCAGGAATAACCTTTATGTTTTGATTTATATAATTGATATAAATCAAAACATCCTGTTATTTCTGATTAATTTTTCGAATTACTTTATTCAGGTGTTGAGAACCTTTGGTGACCCCATAGTTTAAGTGTCTTTAAAAAGTACATGGTGAGCAGTGGTCGTTACATACAAACGTTCACCTAAATTGTCCCAGTCAATGGATGAATTTAATGTGTCAATCAATGGCCACAGCCACACTGTTTTGAATTTCATTCTATTTTTTTTTTGTTTCAAATATTTTAATCACGAGCATCACTGATGACACATTGTCGAAATGCATATCTTGGGTAGTAAAATTGGTACTGTTAATGCTATTCATTGTTTGTAATTACGCATTGGGCAAAGGATTTTGTTCAGTGATGATGATAAATCAAAAGTTTCACATCTACAGTGTCAAATATTTTTGAACTGTTTATCATCAGGGAGTTTATAAACATGTTTGTCAGCTATACGTTTCTTGGTTGTTATTTTGATATCAATACTCCAAGGTTTTCGTCATCTGTCGGATTTCAAAAACTAATCAAAAACGCACTTCTTGTAAAATAATAGGATTAATGCAGCGTTTTAGTAAAATAATCTACAGGAAATGTGTTATACTTCTTTCAAAGAATCATTATGTTTGCAATGAAAAATAATTTGATCTCAAAGAGATAAAAGGAACATTGTACAGGTATACTGTAAATTGATTTAATGAAGTGGTTTGTTAGGGACGACATCAAAAGTTCAATGTAGGATAAAAAAAACTTAATTCGCATAGTTTTTTCACTGACACCCCCCTTTTCTTAACTTAATTTGGGAAAAATTGATTTACCTATATGGATATAATGTAAAATCGATTTTGGATTAACAAAACGTAGGATAAAAAAAACTTAATTCACATAGTTTTTTCACTGACACCCCCCCCCCCCCCCCCCCCCCCTCCTTTCTTAACTTAATTTGGGAAAAATTGATTTACCTATATGGATATAATGTAAAATCGACTTTGGATTAACAAAACTTGCAGCAATGTTGACCAAACCCCCCCCCCCCCCCCAATCCCCCTCGTTCCTTATGCCTTCTAATTTATAAATGTTGTGCATCCGAAGCGTTGTTCTTCGTCAAACACAGAAGCTTGCAAGCAAAGAATGTATTAATACTTATATGGAGCAATATGACCTATTAGAACCTAGACGAATCATAGAAACTTTGAATATCAGACTTCTAAATCTTCTAAGAACTTATGTTTTCTTGGGAATTATTATTTTTATTTGATGTTGTGTTTGTGCTGTTGTATGATACAGGTTCCAGTTTAAAAAACTCTTGTTAAGCACGAGGGAAACGGTTTGATACAAATTACAGAAGTCACCATGGTCCTGAAATCAATAGCTGGTTTATCTAGGGTTTCTGTGTGTGTTACATTTTAATCTTGTGTTTCTGTTATGTCGTAGTTCTCCTCTTATATTTGATGTGTTTCCTTCAGTTTCAGTTTATAACCCGGATTTGGGTTTTTTTCAATCGATTTATGAATTTCGAACAGCGGTATACTACTGTTGCCTTTATAAATAACAAAAGTATAAATTATGAATTGTGATATTGTGCATCGGGAAGCTTCCTCTGGTGTCAATTTAATGTCTTGTTGTTATAATATGTCATGTCTACATTTGTAACTAATAATTTGCAATATTCTTGTATTTATTCCATTGTTCATGTGCTTTATATGTGTTTCCGTCTTGCTTGTGACGTGGCTCTGTACTTATACATCCCGTCATTGTGTCAGTTTTTTTTTTCCTATATCTGCTTGATTATAAATTTTATATGCATATCAATTTGCGAAATTTATGTATTTATTCTAGGGATCAGCAATGCCTTGAACATGGACAAAAAATCCATCATTTAACAGAGAACAAATTTCCTCTTGAATAAAGATATAAAAGATTTAAAAATGCATCCAAATCACTGACCGAAAATTTCTTTACTTAATGCGACACTAAAACGATTACGACTGTAATGCATTGCCTTAAAGTTAATTCAAGCATAATTAGATTTTATCTTCAATTTTTATGCAGAAATGAAATATTTTTTCAAGCAGTTATAATGCTAAGTTTAATTACTGAAAATACCAGTGTATTTGGTTCATCTATTCACAACACGAAATTATGTTTCGTTGTTTTGAACAACAGGGAATTAGTCCTAGTATTCTTATTAATTAGAAAAGAAAAAGAAAAAATAAAGAACTGTTAATTAGGAAATTCCTGCCTGCATTTATAACTTGTCAATGATGAACAAAAAGTAAAATCACAATAATACTGAACTCAGAGGAAAATTAAAAAAGGGAAGTTACTAATAAAATAGCAAAATTAAAAGATCAAACAAATGAACAACATTTGTCATATCCCTGACTTGGTAGATGCATTTTCTTATGTAAAACGGTTGGTTGAACCTGTTTTTATAGCTAACTTAACCTCTCAAATTGTTCTTTACTATTCATTATTCAAATCTCATTATTCAAAACCTATTCTGACAGTGTCACAATTCACACATTAATAAAAATATCGACAAATGTATGAATTGTAAGTACAACTTTAAGCAGGGATTGCAAATATGTATATAGTTTTAATTATGTTATGATGTTGTATACAAAAGGTTTGTTTACCATTGATGTTTTAACAAAGCTTTACTGTTTCTATAGTGTCAATACTTTCTAGTTAAAAAAGCACCTGAGAGTTTAAATTAGGCTTTTAGATAACATGGTTGTCAGTTCGGTGGTACTGAATCATTTTGTTTGAAATTAATGCTCTTAAGTTTTCGTCATCTGTCGGAAGCCAACGACTTAATCTTTATGAGCGCAATTCTTGTAAAATAATAGGATTAATACAGAGCTTTCAGTAAACTAATCTTCAAGAAATATTAAAAACTGCTATAATTGTTTTAAGAATATTATTTTTCTTTTATAAACCTCAAAGGTGACTAGGTTAAAGCAATATGATGATCTCTTGTCCTGTTTTGAATACACCATAGTATGTATATAAAAACATGTTTCGGAGAGCATAACTTTGGGCTACCTCGTAAAAAATGTGGATAATGCGAACCAGATCAAACTATAGTGTTTGAAGTCTCTTATCTCGGGAAAACATGATATATCTTGAACAAGACTGTGTCCTTGTACAATGTATACGGATGCCTCATCCACACTACCATTTTCAATGTTCAGTGGACCATGAAATTGGGATCACAACTATAATTCGGCATTAAAATTAGAAAGATCATATCATAAGGAACATGTGTACTAAGTAAACTAAGTATACCTTGACCAAAAACGTTTAACCTGAAGCGGAACGGACGGACGAACAACGAACGCACAGACAAAAAAGACATAATGCCCCTAAATTGGGCATAAAAAAAAACAAATCAAAGTTGCAGCTAAAATTCATTAATCGTTTATTCGGTGCAAAAGTAAATGATATAACTGTCTGATGGTGCAGTACTATTACGTCGTACTTGGTAAGCATACACAACAAGAAACAATCTGTATAAGTCGTTTTCTCAAATTATTGACGGAAACATTCCTAATGAGGGTTGAAAAACAAACAAATTGACTTTGACAAGCCCTTATTTTTAAGTATGTGAACGATTAGGACATAACGACAAAAAAGTTCCTTATGACGTTAAGAAACGACATTTTAATGGCAGATGCAACTTGAAGCCTTGATTTTGAGTTTGTGAAAAAGATGGTTATGACTGTTATTTGTCCATACTATTGTTTTGTGTTCAGTTTATAAGCTTGGTACGTTTCTGTTATATTTCAAAAAGAAGTACAAGTGATCCAAGACAAGATTTTGTAGGGTAAATTGTTTCGTTGTGGTAAAAATTAAATTATTATTTAACATGATATAAAAGCATGACTCCTGATAAAAAAATTTGTGAGCGATTTCTATTTTTAATAAAAAAAAATTCTAGAAAAGTTGTCTTGCTATTACAGTCATATAGACCTTGATGATTGAAATATCTCCTGTTGCATTGATTTTTCATTTTACTTTTAACGGCCACGTAAAGTAATTTATCGTATATAAAAATATGATTAAGGATGAGGTATAAACTGTGAAAGGTCGACATATATCAATGTATATTTAGCAGTTCAAATTGGAATTCAGTCGAATCAATAATAATGGCAAGTACCAGTTGTCCATTACAAGGGCTAGCATAGTTTAGAACTCAATGGTCTTCTAGTAGAAATTAGACCTCTGATATAATTTAAAACCAGAAAAGTCGTAATTCCAATATCTACTTGTAAAAATAGGGATATCCATATCTAAGTAAAAGAACTTGAATTGTACTAAATTACCATGTAGTAAGATCTAAGATATAACCATTACTGAAAACTGTATTTAGTTATTAGTCATAGTATAATACAAGTTTGGATTTATGTTTATATTCATGTTCCCAACTATATTAGATTAAGAAAAAGAAAACCAATGAAAATGAAATACAATAGACAACTTTCGAGTTCGATGCATTTCCGTCAAAAACTCTGGTTTTAGTGAACATCATTCGTGCGTTTATGTGCATCTTCACTTCCCTTTCAATGTTGAGCGAGTGGTTGGAAAACTGTAATACTATATTGCACGAATTATTCGGCAATATTGACAATCAGCACTGCTGTCATTAGGGAATCGTGATTATTCACTTACAAAACAAATATTATTTCTAATTTATCCTGTAAAATGACGATCACTAAAACGCTTGATGAACGTTAATAGTGCAGGGATACAGACGATCCCCTCTGTCTGGTAAATGACGACATAAAGGCGCGAATAATTGACGAGTTTTTTTCCGATGACGGATGAAATCGAAAGTGGTCTATTATCTATCAATACAATACTGCATTATAAATCTCCAATATCCTTCTTAAAGGGGTTATTTGTTATAACTTCGCTAATTTTTTGCCTAGGGCACCTTATTTTAGGAACCAACACGAAATGAAAAACGAATAGAAGTACATTTTAATAAATATAAATCATTATCTTATTCTAATGGTATACAATGGAATGTTATTTGTACTAGAAAAGAGAGACGAAAGATACCAGCGGGACATTCAAACGCATAGAACAAAAATAAAGTAGCAACACCACGGCTATAAAAAAAATACAAAAAAAAAAACAGACACTGAATAGTACATGAGACACAGCATATAGAAAACGTAAAAATAAGCACCACGACAAATATGATTCTGGACCATACAGAATTCCGACTGTACTGTAACTAAGATATAAACAAAGAAGATGCTGCATGATTGGCAATTAGACAACTCTTCACAAGAGACCACGTGACACATAAATAAACAATTTCAGGTCATCATTCGGCCTTTCAACAATGAGCAAAGTATATACAGAATAGTCAGCTATATAAGGCCCGAAATGACAAAATGTATAATAATCCAAACGAGAAGACTGACGGCATAATTTATGCACAAAATAATGAACGAAAAACTAATATATAACACAGCAACAAAAAACAACCACTGAATGACAGGCTCCTCTCTGACTTGGGACAGACACATACAGAATGGAAGTAGGGTACATTTGATATATACAAATAATTTGAAAGGGCCATCTACTATAAGAGTTTTGAGTTACATTTAATACTAATGTGTCTTAGAGCTATTAAACGGAAGAAATTATAGTGGCACCAGTTTTAAAAGTTTTTAGGTTTTTTTTACAAGTCTGCAGTTTTCATGATCATAGCGAAAAAATCTTATTATAAGTATTGAATGCCTCTTTTGGTAATCTCAAAGGGTTGTAAAAGCGTTGACCGTGTGCACATCTACTTCGGTCAACGCTTTTAAATCCCAATGAATTTGCAAAAGGAAGCATTCAGTGTTTAGTAGTAGCTTGTATACTTAATTCTTAAATGTCTTTGCATATTTAACTACAGTATAAACATAAGCAATATGTATCTACAGTGGCGGATCCAGAATTTTTCCTAAAAAGGGGGGGGGCGCTGACTGATCTAAGGGGGGCCTGCTCCAGTCATGCTTCAATAATTCCCTATATAATCAACCAAATTTTTCCCACGAAGGGGGGGGGCCCCCTGGATCCGCCTATGATCTATAATAATAGATTGAAAATTAATAAACATTTAGAATTTCAGAGGTTAATTTTTTTTTCCTGAAAAATTAGAAGACAGATCAGTTCTATATTCCAGCGCTTTCATCTTTGTGTATAGACTCTAGATATGGCTATCAATCATGTATGCAAAAAGCCATTAGTGTTTCGTATATACAAAGTGTACAAAGGCAATGACTGTCGTAAATGAGGAAGAATATATATTACGCCACGTTGAAACCGGTTCTTTGATTGATCAAATATATATTTCATATATTCCGGAAAGTACATTAGAACATTAAACGCTATACAGAATTATTTCTGTTAAAACTTTCTTGATCTATTTGACTTTCATGCTTTTTTGCAAATCATATTTTGATCCATTACATATTCTAGACAAACACAGCAATTAGATTAATGTAGTAGTACTCGTAAACCGTATTGATATAATGTTTTCTTTTTCAAGAACCCTTTTATAGCACATGATATTTAACTTCATATGTCTTAAAGACATTTATTTTAAAATTGAAAACAAATGTAGCTATCTTAAATTGTGTCAAGACGAAAGTATCACATCATCGCCAATCATACTGATATAATTATTTTTTTTCAAGAACCCCTTTATAGCACATAATATTTAACTTCATATGTCTTTAAGACATTTATTTCAAAATTGAAAAAAAATGTAGCTATCTTAAATTGTGTCAAAACAAAAGTCGCATATCACCGCCAATACGGCCTACTTTTTTTAAAAACTATAATTATTTTAAATGCATGTTAATTAAAAAGTAAAAACGTTTTATTTCTAATTTTCAATTTCTTTTTTACAATTGAAAAAATGTAGCTATCTTAAATTGTGTCAATACAAAAGATGCACATCATCGCAAATACTTCTTAAACAAAAGATATAATAATAATTATTATTGTAAATGAATGCATGTTAATTAAAGAGTAAAAAGGTTTTATTTCTAATTTTCAATTTAATTTTACTTAAGTAGACACATTTATCTACACTTTATCCGGACATGCGACCTGATTATTTGTCCAAACCCTTTGAAGTAGTTACGTAATGTTAGATGCAATTGAACCGTATACATAATAATTAAGTAAACGTCTCCTCAATTCTCATTAGTCTAAATACACCTTAGAAATTGGAACGAGACTACGTTCTTCTAATTAATATGTTATTGAAGAAAGGGCATCTTTAATCATTATAATAAAAAAAATATCTTTTGAGTGTTTTCAACAGTAAACTGTTATTTAATTAAGATAATAGGGAATTGAAAGGAAAACGAGTTGAATAAGTGTATTTCTATTGAAAATATGGTTTAAATATGTTTATTGAAAGTAAATACTAGTAGAGTTCTCATACATTTGTTTAATCTGTTTAAACATCATCATGCAACTAGCGGAGTGCTGATCGTTATAGGAATATGACAGTTGTTATCCATTCGTTTGATGTGTTTGAGATTTAGCCATTTGAGTAAGGACTTTAATTTTCTTTTGAATTTTCCTCGGAGTTCAGTATTTTTGTGATTTTACTTTTTATACATTGAATATGTTATCTTAGTACAACGTTCTGAAATGTGAAAAGTTGTCATATCAAATATTCCTGTTTATACACTCACATTTGTAAAACCACCACCATAGTTGTGTGACTCAATTTCGCAAAACAGCCTCGTTGTGATTACTTCACTCCCGTTTAAGAATCAATGAGAATGCAAAATATAAAAATTAATTTATGTCAGATAGTTAAAAAGAATAACTGGTCAGATCTAGTCACTCTTGATCATGAACATGTGCATTAAAATAAGCTCATACTGCATATTTGACTTGTTCACAGAAAAAAAAACTAGAGACTTAATTGCGCACTACGAACACCAACTGATAATCTCATATGATCAGGAAGGGTAAGTATTTCCTGCTCTACGGCACTCCAAAACATATAAGTGAATGTTGTGAGCACTTTAATTTTTATCATACATTTATGTTTACTAATTGGATACCTATATTGAATATTAGGTCAATGTCAGAATTTGTTTTTAATTTTTTTGTATGAGGCTGAGAAACTGGGGAAGGGCGAGGTTCTACCTCGCACTTCCACAGTTTTGTGCCGATTACAAAGAAGTTTATATATTTATGACATTGACCTAATATTGTTTTTCATAAAATTTTCTTAAATTTATAAATTGATAGCTAATTAAATTGGAACACAAATTTCAAACTTATTTTCATCCCTGAAAGAACTAACTTTGGAAAAAGTGTTCCCTGATGAAATTGACATTGCACAAAGTATAGCTGTGTTACTATATTTAGGAAATAAACACAACTAGTTGCAGTATTATATAAAACAAAGTATAAAGTATGTAGTTCTATTTTAGTTTCCAATAAAATTTCACTTGGCTACATTTCTAGAAATCAGAACATAGGTTTGTCCATGGAATAGACTGCGTTTGACAGTGTACATGATTAAACTAAAAATAAGTGGGCTTCTGAAAGATGAAAATGAGTTTACTAGGATTTAATAAAATAGTTTCCACTGAAAATAAAAGTATATGAAAGCAATCAAATAAAATAGTTATTGCTAAACTGTTTATACGTAAATTCCGTTATTTAATTTTAAAAGAATGTAAGCTTCAAACTGATATTAAAAAACAACTTAACGGAAGATTGTATAATACGAAGTCGAACACGCGAACCTGTTAAAAAAACATTCAATACTAAGATTAAATTAAATTTTCTTATACGTCTGCGTCGAATTTGACAAACACTAATTTGTTTTAATTCTCTGCATAGTGTTGCACAGTAAATAACTAGTTTAGAACGATTGGATGCATTCAAATAGAGAAAACTATTTAACCATTAAAAGAGAAATAATTAATTTAAATTAGAAAAACCGGAAGTGACAGAAAGTGATGCCAATGATACAAAACAGAGAACCAAATAAATGTAAAAACGAACAAAAAGGAAAGGCACTTTGAAGAGAAGCACTACACGTTTCTATCTTTTTCACTTATAAAGTGGCAATAGTGATAGAAAGCTTGATTTTTCAGTACTTTAATTATCATTGAAATTAATAAACTATATCCTGCAAGAATACAAGAGAACCTAGAGGTATTTGACCTTTTCTTTTTATGAAAATTTAAAACAAAAACGCACTTTTGAAGGTATGATTCTGAAAATATATGAAATGATTACATGAAAATAATTTAAAAAAAATATCTAAAAATCGCTAAGAAGAATGCTCCCATGGGTACAATCACATACCGATATCAGCGATTTACAGAGAAGTAAAAGTTATATTCGAAATATGCCAAATCATAACTGTAACAACTTAAACAAATTCCAATGTATTACAGTTACTGATCTACTTTGTATCATTTTTTTTGTTTCCGCTTAATTAACGAATTCACCTTCTTCCAATGGCAAATCAGCAAATAGAGTTTGAAGTCATCGTTTTCAAATTATAAGGAATGGTTTCAACTCTGAAATCTAGTTTCCATGATATTTGAAAACTGGGAGATGTGGTGTAATTGATCATGAAACAACTATCCACCAGAGTTATAAGAAGTTGCAAGAAAAATTATAACTCAACCGTACAGCCTTCAACAAACCGTATAGTCGGCTATATAAAATTGAGAATGGAAACGGGGTATATGTCAAAGAGACATCAAACCAACCTACAATGTAAGAGCAGAAAACAGCCGAAGGCTACCAATAGAGACTAGTCATCAACACAGCGAGATAATCCCGCATCCAGATGCTGGTTTCAGCTGACATATTAAAAAATGTACTTTTCATTTTATGTCTGCCCTTGTGTTGTTATTTGTCTTCACTTCCATGGCAATGTATGTTTTTTTTTTTGACTTTTGGGTTTGAATGTTCCTTTGACATAATATTTGCCTTTTCCGATCGACAAATCTGTTGAACGAATAGACAACTTTCGAGTTCGATGCATTTCCGTCAAAAACTCTGGTTTTAGTGAACGTCATTTGTGCGTTTAGGGGCGTCGTCACTTCCATTCCAATGTTGAGCGAGTGGTTGGAAAACTATAATTCTATATTGTACGAATTATTCGGCAAATTGAATTCTCAAAATTGACAATCAGCATTGCTGTCATTAAGGAATTGTCATTAAGTACAGAACAACCATTATTTCTAGTTTATCCTGCACAATGACGATCACTAAGATGCTTGATGAACGTAAATAGTGCAGGGATACAGGCGACCCCTCTATCTGGTAAATGACGTCATAAAGGCGGGTATAATTGACGAGTTTTTTTCCGGTGACGGATGAACTCGAAAGTGGTCTATTGATGATGTGTTCCCGTCCTGAATGTACACGAAATATTTGCCACTGGACAATATGCAAGCAATAGTCAACCAATCTATCTTCCGAATTTAAAATCATTTTAAAAACAAAACCTTAATTACACTACATATAGGTACAAAGAAAATATCTGATGGTTTATGCTTTTATAAAATAATTGATAACCAGAGTTGTGATTGAACAATGGCCGGCCAATTAAGAGAAACAGTACTAATATTACAACATAATTAGGTATTTCAAGATAAAGAATGACAATGCAACAAACATAAGGACTCAGAACTTTGAATAAAAAACGAGAGAACTTTACAGTAGAGAGGGAAGAAGACAGAATTGACAGAAGAACATTATGTTTTGTTGGAAATACATGTAAACGAATACACGAAATATAGCCGTCGTAATTGAATACTGGGGATTCATTTATTTTCGTGGGTATCAATTTTCGTGGATTACTGAGTTCTTGCATGTTCGTAAATATTTGAGTTCGTGGTTTTGACGATCTTTATATGCAAAGACTATTGAAAATATGTTAATCGTTAAACATTTGAATTCGTGGTTCACCTGTACTCACAAAATCCAACGATTAATAATGAGGCTTCCGCAGGGTCAAAAACGACCTGCAACCTCTGGGCTTTTTAGAGGCGACTTCCGACCTGAGGGGGTACCCTGTGGGAGCCTCAATAATGAATCCACAGTACAACACACATTTTATGAAACGTACTACTTTTATGGCTCCAGTAGGATACCCTACCACCTTTAGAAATCAAAGTCACAAATACACATAGTCTCGTGTTATTGGGTCACAAATGAAGACAATGAAAATCCACCTATCAAGTTTTAAAACATTTTCAAAGAAGCTTTAAATTACATTAAACTTGAGGTAGCAGGTCGGTTTTTTATTACCTCATTTTTGGTAATTTATTATTACAGTATCTAAAGACTCTAAAGTGCAACGTTTGATGTCAACAGGTCTCAAAAGGAAGACATGTTTTCAGTTCTAACACGCATCTATATATAGGATTGTCAATCTAATACGTCCATGGCACTAAAAACAAATAAATTACTATTACGTGATAGCAGAGAATTGCTGATCTCTTTTTTATTACCAAACATTATCAATTCTTTGAGGAAAGACTTTTTAAATTGATTCATTTTCTTAGTACGTCTTTTTGAAGATGTTGTAATTTACATATCATCTAATAATCTCGCACTGATTGTTAATTGTTAATTCTTTACGTACCAAGTCAACTATTAATTGAGAACATCAAAAGATTTTAATGATATCTTGAAGATTTATAAAATTAGAGACTCTTGTGCAAATTACTATGATTTTCAAAATATTCGTAAGAAAACACGTCAGGATTGTTCATTTGCAGCTGTCAACCATGAGATGTTTGAATAAAAGGTTTATCAATAATATAGAATTATTTGCATAACAGCGTGGACAAGACCATTTCTTGGTGGTCTCAGTTTATCGATTTGACATTTTAGGTGAAAATTTATAGATAATTAGACTGTGGTGTCACCAGACTTCAAATCATACGAATAACTAGCAGAGGACTAAACCTTGTGTGGTGATTTAAATGTTTAATACTGGTACTTAAACTTTTTTTTCTTCTCGTGCACTCGTATGTACTTTACTCTTTTATTCTATTTAAATCCCCACTGATAGGCCTCTAACAGACTGAGTGAGCGTAAACTCACTGTTATCGATAGCCGATGGCAAACAAGTTAAAGGTAAATGATTCATTATTATAACCAACATGAGTATTGCGGTTGTCCACGCTGTTATGAAAATGATTTTTATATGAGTGTAATAATTTTTGTTTGTTCACCTATATATTTTTTAATTAAATTTCTTATTTAAGGAGGAGAAATAGGAGTTGAGAGTCATTTGCATTCACAAGTTAAATAAAAATTGAGAATAGAAAATGGGGAATGTGCCAAAGACATAACAATCCGACCAGAGAGCAGAAAACAGCCGTAGGCCACCAATGGGTCTTCAATACAGATAGAAAATCTAGTACCTGGAGGCGGGCTTCGACTAACTATTATAAAAGGTGTGTACTATTTGGGTGAAAATGGACGTCACACTAAAACTAAAGTGTCTTTCAAAACTAAAAAAAATCAGGAATCAAATAAAAATGTTTTCTTATATCCACAAATTATCTCCAATGTAACAGGCCATCAACTTAAGTACATGTTTTATTCATTATTCTTGCGTGCTCTCGTACTAATATGTCGCGTTAAATTGTTAAATCTTTTTTGTAATACTTTAAACCCACTTGTTTAATCTCATCAAATAAATAACCTTAAATTCCCATGAAGTACAATGTACACAGATACAAGGAACGTAAATGAGATTTTCTTGTAGTCCGTTTTCATTTGATTTGTTGACATGAACTGCTATCTTCATTTTGTGTCTTTTTGTTTTTGTATCTCTTCATTTAATTCAGAAAATATTTATTGATTGTTTAGGTTATCACAGATTTTCATTTATTAGTCGCTAGTTTTTTTCTAATGCTAATGTACCGTAAAAAGTTCACACGCGTACAAACTTTGTACTAAACGTTGAATGTATTTTAGATTTATAGATATATGCCTTGAAGATGTGGTATGAGTGTCCATGAGACAACTCTCCATCCAAGTCACAATTTATAAAAGTAACCCATTTATAAGTCAAGGTATGGTCTTCAACACGGAGCCTAGGCTCACAACGAACAGCAAGCTATAAAGGGCCACAAAAATAACTAGTGTAAAACCATTTAAACGGGAAAATCAACACTCTAATCTATAATTTAGTTCATTTTCACACTTATTATTGATAAAAGTCTTTCCTATTTAGTTGCATGCATGTGTGATCCCTTTTGGTCTTTTAGCTCTTAGGCTTAATTAAGGTTCCACGTACTTGTAATTATACATCTCTAGCTTTTTAGGTAAATCCAGAAAAAAACCACTCCTTGTAGACGCAAAAAATGTATATAGACATAATAAGACCCCGTTCACACTAGCAATTTTTTTCTGATCAATCTAATTTGAATCGATCTAAATGAAACCAGTTAGCTTTCACATTATCTTTTAGTTACAAATGTAATCAAAACGATCTTTATCTGTTTAATCTGAACCACTGCGTTCATACTACAATTAAAAATGCAATCGATCTATCCTTTTTACTCCTAAAACTGTTAACATTGCGTATGAATAGAACTGATTTATAAAATTCATGTGTTGATACACTGATACACACACTTGAAATCAAAATTGGATAAAGTTGTAGTTTCTCTTGAATCACAAGTTAAAATTTTGATACTTGTTCTGTTGCAAATTTCTTGAATTTAAAAAAAAAACTGTAACAACGAAGTTAAAATATGACGAAAAACTGCAGTTCCTGAAAAGAAAGAAAAATCAAAATAAGTAAAGAAGACACATATTTCGCAAATTTATGCTACGGCGAAGACAGCATGTTTTCAGTTTGTTTTAAAGGTCTGTTTATGGAGAACTGTCGGTTACAACGAACCTCCGAGATAGTTTTGCCACTATACATGCGCATACGTTATTTTCGATTCAATCGTACTAGTTTAAACCGATCTCTTCGTTCACATTTAAAGTCAGATCGGTTTAGATCGTTTCAAACTAAACTACCTCTTTTGACGTTTTAGTTTAGACCGATCGAAGATCAATTCAAAGCGTTCACATTGACCCTTAAATTGATCTAAAGTGAACCGGTCTAGTTTAAATCGATAAAAATGAACGGGGTCTTAGTGTTATTTTCTTTGGTATAATTTCCAATTAACATGTGGTAGCTTGCCATTGAGACAATTCTTCACCAGAGTCCAAATGACGTAGAAAGTTAGCAACTATAGCATACTATATAGCCTTCGACAATGAGCAAACCCACTACCGCATAGCAAGCTTTAACAGGCCCCGAAATTACAAATGTATTACTAAAACAAATCAAACAAGAAAACTAATGGTCTGTCTGACTTATATGTAAAGCAAAAATTAAAATATATTACAACAACAAACCACAACTATTGAGTTACATAGAGGCTCCTGCCTTGTGACAGAAACATACATGATTGTTCAGACTAGGGGAAAATGTAACGGTTGGCATATATATTGCAAAGACACTTGATTTGCGTGTAATTGCTACAGTTGTTTAACCCTAAAAAGCATTTTTAGTACTAGTAAATATTGTGTATTTTCGTTGCTGTATCGTTGACATTTCTTTAATTCACAATTTTTAAATAATCATTCTAGTCCTATATTGGCTTCTCTCTGCAGATGGGGTTCTACTGGAAGAAGGGCGAGAGAGTTTGAATATTATGAGTAAAGAAAAGATGGTACCTTTGGGAGGGGCCACAATTTTTACTTTCAATAGATCACTTACAGACCATTAAATGATTGTTTGCAAATGTTTCAAACAACATAAAGGATGAAACTCTCCATTTACTGCGGATTTTAATTACAACGGCATAAAGGATGAAACTCTATTTACTGCGGATTTAAAGTGGCAGTAATTGTGTCACGTCACAGACTTTAATAAGTAATTGAAATTTCTCTGGAAACAGCATATCGGTTTTTAAGATAAATCTATGGACTTGGTTTGGAGAAAAGGGGGTTTTGAAGCTTATTTTGTCTGTTGTATGGATGTACTTTTAATATACATTTCATGTTTAGAGAAAGGGGTGTTTTGAAGCTATTTTTGTCTATTGTATGGAGATATTTTTAATATAAATTTTATACAAAACTATTTTAAAGATTTCCATTCAATAAAACTTAACCAATTGTCACCGCTAAATGAATAATTTTCTCATTTTTTGCGTGCAAATTTTAACAAAACTTCTATGACATACATGTAGCTCATTTTCTGTTTCGTGACCCAAACTTCCATGCCAAAAACGACAACAAATCAAAAAAATAATATTAAAAATAGTAGCAGCACCTAATTCTTCATATACAGAAAAAAACATTGAAAAGATAGCACAGGGTATACTAACCATAAGTGATCTTGCTGAAATTGAAATATTAGTTTTTTTTGTCCGCATATGGCATCACTACACTGTTCTTGACCTCTGTCTAGAAGTCAAATAGATAACGTATAACCCTTTAGATAGGAATGTGTCACGTCTCTACTGAAGCAAACGGTTTACTTTTGTTCTGGGAATTGCTATGTTTTCTGGAGTCTTTGTCTTTTAATAGAGCTCAACTGACATATGTCAGAAACAACGAGAAAATGATCTTATTGTAAGCCAGAAAGCGAGAATCTTGAAGTAAGTGATTAGTTAAAGGTTTTATTTAACAGTGTAATTCCTTTCAGTGTACTCGAGAGGTCAGCTTTGATGATGTCGTGTGATGAACAAGAACTATTATAATGTAAAATAGAACGATATCATCGTGGATTTTCTTTTTTAAGAAACGTCTAATCTGAGAGTCTAGATGGTGGTCTTTCAATTCTGAATTCTTTAATTTATATAAATCCTATTTTCTCTATTTTTCATAAACGTTTACTATTATTCTTTATATTCTAGCACCTTCGTCCATGTTAATATTCTCTATTCTTTATTTTTTTATCATTATTTTCTCTATTCTTACTTTTTGTCCATTTTTCTTTAGTATTGGCATAATATTCTCTTTTCTGTAAACCCCATCCCGACCCTCAATTATTAGTATTTTCTATATCAATTTCAATAGAAAGATGATACATTCTCAACCTATCCGATGTTTAACTTACAGTGTGCTTAAGTTATTACATCTTTTCTTTGATTTCAATACTAAATGAACGACTTGCGATTTTTATGACCAAGATTTTAAATGAAGTGTTGAAATCAAACTTCAAACGCATGAATATAAGCTCCATAAGTTCAAAACAGCTGTTTAAAAAACCGAACATAGTAAACATAGGTTACTATAACCATCAACATATGTTAATAAAAGTGCATTATTTTCAATAAAGAATAATATCTCCTAGTACCAAGACATTTTTCAACTGATTTGTATAGTTCGTTCTTATGTTGTAATGTTATACCACTGTCCCAGGTTAGGGTAGGGTTGGGATCCCGCTAACATGTTTAACCCCGCCACATTATGTATGTATGTGCCTGTCAGGAGTCTGTAATTCCGTGGTTGTCGTTTTTTAATGTGTTACATTTTTTTTTTTCGTTCATTTGTTTTCATATAAATAAGGCCGTTAGTTTTCTCTTTGAATTGTTTTACATTGTCATTTCGGGGCCTTTTATAGCTGACTATGCGGTATGGGCTTTGCTCATTGGTGAAGGCCGTACGGTGACCTATAGTCGTTTAATTCTGTGTCTGTTGGTCTCCTGTGGAGAATTGTCTCATTTGCAATCATACCACATCTTCTTTTTTATAGCCAGGCAGAAGCAACATATAAAACGTATCATTAGAACAAACACAAACGTAATGTTCGTATCTTTGTTTTAAAGCTTGGCATATTGTATACACATACAGTCACAATATATAAAAGTACCACGTGGTTTTGTCGTTAGATTTCTGTCTCATTAACCTATTTCATCTTGAATAAACCATTTTTTTATATCTGAATATAAAATTACTTAGCTCACCGACTTTCAAAAATGATCTAGTTTTAAACATATATATAATATATTAAACTCCATAAAATTGCCAACATATTACAGTTTTACCAAGGACGTATGAAAACTCATCTTATATACCAGGATTAAAACTGTGAACGCCAGACACGCCTTTGTTTACAAACAACTCATCGTTGACGTTTGAAAAAAAAAGTTAAAAAAAAGTCGAATAAAGAACGAATTTGAAAGTCGTTAATAAACGTCTTACATTGAACGTATATTCTAGTATATATGTCCTTGATTTTACTAAATCTTTGTAGCTTTACAAAATTAAAGACCTCGATCTAAAATAATTATATTATCTCCGTTCGAAAATGCTGAATAAGAATTTTTCTCAGCATAAAAATTATGATCATAGATTGTATGTGCTCTATTAAGCTATCTGAATCCGGCAATTTCCGACTCAGGAATATTATTGTATGTAAACAATGCAATGGAACTCAATTGTTATCTAGCATTTCCTATCAGAGATCTTTACTCTTGAAGTAATTGCTAAATCGCTTAACAGGAAGTATAATTACAGTAATAGATTAGGAATATTTGTACAGTTCAATAGTTAACTATCTGGATTTCCAAGCATCAGTTGCATTTGACCCCGAACATTGTGTCCTTTCACACCTGAACTAAATGAGATGACAGTTCCTATCTTATTAGCAGTTTGTTGTTCCCATTACCTTGTTAAATACGTTAATTCTTTACAAAATTTTGCATAAAATAGTTTTTAATAATTCTGTATGGTAAAATGTGTTCAATACGTTAATCCTTACCAGATTTTGACATTTACTCTTACTTTAGTACAGTATGGTGCAATCGATACGTTTCCAACATATACTAGTCTATCCAGTAACGTTACAGTCAGTCCATTATAAAATTGAGAATTGGAATGGGGAATGTGTCAAAGTGACAACAACCCGACCATAGAGCAGACAACAGCAAAAGGCCACCAATGGGTCTTCAATGTAGCGAGAAACTCCTGCACCCGGAGGCGTCCTTCAGCTGCCCCTAATCAAAGATGTATACTAGTTCAGTAATAAAGGACGTCATACTAAACTCCGAATTATACATAAGAAACTAAAATCAAAAATCATACAAGACTAACAAAGGCAAGAGGCTCCTGGTTTTGGACAGGCGCAAAAAGATTTTTTTCTGTGAAATTTATTCACAAGACTCGGAAGATTAAGTCTTCAACAATGAGTAAAGCCCATACCATATAATTAGCTATAAAAAGCCCGAAATGACAAATGAAAAACAATCCAAACTGGAAAACTAACGACCTAATTTATGTACAAAATAATGAAAGAAAAACAAATATGTAACAAAGTAACAAACGACAAACACTGAAATACAGGTTCCTGACTTGAGACAGGCACATACGAGGGCCCTCATGGGGTTTTTGATTATGTGATTACTTGGCCATTTTTTTAATGATTATTTGATTATTAAGCCAAATATTTCATGATTATTTGATTACCTAGGACTGTATTTTTAGTTTATGATTATTTGATTACTAAAGATAAGCAAATATTTAATGATTATGTGATTATATTGGCAAAAAAATGGTGATTATGTGATTACTAGGACCCCCCCATGAGGGGCCTCACATACATAATGTTAAGTTGGAATTGTTAATGAATGACATACAAGTTGAAGGGTTGGCTTCACCAGAAATTTTTATTCGCAAATTTTAAAAGGCTGTATCAATTGATTGATTGCTTACTGTTTTAACATCACTTTCAACACAATTGTGCTATTTCGTTGCGGTCAGTTTATATTGCTAGAGGAAGACAAAGAGAACCATTAAATTTCGGTAGGAAAGCTGACAACCCTAATCAATTGAGATTAGAGTCGAACTGAAAAACCGCAGTGTGGACTGGCCAGTGATACAGTATATCGGCTACTCTATACCAATCTAAATAAAGGCAACATAAGTATACCACGGTTCAAAAGTCATATATCGATAGAGAGAATCAAATCCAGGTTTAATACAAACTAAAACCGGGGAGAACCCATCAGCTATAATAGGAAAACAATAAAACAGACATACTGAATGTCAACCAAAAATATGTATGATACAAACCATATTAAACCATATTTATCTTGTTTTGTAAGTAAATGTAGGTTATGCGTGTAAATATTTTTTTGTAATTTGAATAATTAAGGAGAAATCAAATTTATTTTTATTAAATAGCCTAATATTATTCTTCACAAATCTAACATAAAACTATAGCCTAATATTATTCTTCACAAATCTAACAATCATTATCTAAAAGTTGTATCTTCACATATTTCATATCCCCTTGAAACAGAAAGTTCCAGAACAGCTGGTTTTAATTTCGCACATTTCAGTGTACTAGCTTCAGCGATTTTCTTTCTATAACTCATAAATCTATAAATGTTGCTGAATTATTGTGACATATTGGTATTCATTTGGTAGGCTTTCCTGAGTTCAGAAGGTTAATTCTAATAATGGTGCTGTCAAAAACAGTACCAGGCCCTCCCACGTATTTGCTTTACGGACAGAGACTAGATTGATCTGGATTTATATTTAAAAATAAAACCTTCAGAAAATTTTCTTGCTTTACATTCTTCCCTTTCACAGCTGCGCATTCAGTAACCTTTTGGACCTACCAATTGTAATACAATTTACTATACTAGTCCTGTTGTTATTTTAGATTAAGTAAATGGAGAAAATAATCCAAAGGAGGTATTAAAATAAGGCCATTACCGAACCCTTAAAATTGCAACATATCAAGTATTAAGTTAATTGTATCGATGAATTAATAAATGAAAATTATATGATATAATCTGGATATTTTAGTGTAGATATTTCACTTAACACCAAATTGTCATCAAATATTTTGATATTAAGTTATTTAAACCCTGATGGTAATTTTACTCATTCTTTTGCCAATTAATGTCTTGTATGAAATATAATTTTGCAAAATATCCATATGGTTTATGTCTTGGCTAATGACAAGATCGCAAAACCAAGAATGTTTTGACAATTTGATGCAAGACACCTTACAAAAAATTTTCCTTATTAGAGATATATATATGGTATACCCTTTTGAACTTGTAGAAAATCAATTTTTAACCAAATTATTAAAAATGTTCGTATATACAAGACCGTATTTTGCTAGACATTTTTGCTGCCTTGTCAAAAGAATGAGTAAAATTACCATCAGGGTATAAATAACTTAATATCAAAATAGGCCTTGTGGTCTTTCTGAACTCATTTGAATATATCAGGAAGCGTTGTCATGTAACATATACAATGTATATCTGATCTTTTAATTTAAAATCAGCCTTCATATTGTGTTAATTTACGTTTTTTATTGAGTTAAGCCTTCCAATTGATATTTTATCGTGTGTTTTTCTATGTTGTGATGTTATGCTATTGTTTCAGAAAAAAGGGAGAAGGTTTGGTACCATTAAAACGTTTAATCCTGCTGCAAATGATTGCACCTGTCCTAAGTCAGGAATCTGACGTACAGTAGTTGTCGTTTGTTAATGTAATTTATACGTGTTTCTCGTTTTTCGTTTCTTATATAGATAAGACCGTTGGTTTTCCCGTTTGAATGGTTTTACACTAGTAATTTTTGGGACACTTTATAGCTTGTTGTTCGGTGTGAGCCAAGGCTCCGTGTTGGAGGCCGTACATTGACCTATAATGGTTTACTTTTATAAATTGTTATTTGGATGGAGAGTTGTCTCATTTGCACTCACACCACATCTTCCTATATCTATTTAGTGTTGATTAAATGTCAATCAAAATCTTCAGCTTGTTATTTTTTGAAACCATGGTGGAAACGAAAGTTTACATATTCTTTTAATTTCAATCTGTAACGTAGTAATTATATTGGCCTTGAGCGTAATATGTTAACTGTAAGAAGATAATTGTTAAGATATCAAACATTTTTTTAAGATGAGTTTTGATATCTCGGTGAAAGAAGCCTTATGTGACTTTTTAAAGCCATCATACTCAAACAATACAAGTCATACTTATACGAAGGTACCATATTTTAAAGCTCAGTAGTTGACAGCAGTACTTCGGTACTGATATGATTTATTACTAACCTTTCTTTAATAAAAAAAAAAACAAATTGCGCATTTATAAATTTGGAAATTATTATGAAACTAAGGAGCCTGTAATTCAGTGGTTGTCGTTTGTTTATATGTTACATATTTGTTTTTCGTTCATTTTTTTACATAAATAAGGCCGTTAGTTTTCTCGTTTGAATTGTTTTACATTGTCTTATCGGGGTCTTTTATAGCTCACTATGCGGTATGGGCTTTGCTCATTGTTGAAGGCCGTACGGTGACCTATAGTTGTTAATGTCTGTGTCATTTTGGTCTTTTGTGGATAGTTGTCTCATTGGAAATCATACCACATCTTCTTTTTTATATTATAACTCCCACGGGTAAGTGTTTTCACAGGGATTTGTCTATCCTAGTTAGGTCCTTTTTGGTCATACACCTCTTCAGTTGTATCGGTTTTTAATTTACTTGGCCTAAATTATTCGGCTTAGTGTGTTCTTAATGAACATAAATACAGTAAAATGCTTCGGACGCATGCCATTTATAAAGCGTTGTTCTGATTCGGTAATACAAACAGACAAGTATTTCAGGCTATTTACTTATAAATAGTTATGTATAAAAATAACTATTATTTAAATGCACTTTTTTTTAAGTTTGAAGGTTGACTGCAGTCAATTTTGTTTTACGCGTCGATCGGATATCTTTGCAGTGCAATTAATTATTGTTTTTACTATCAAATATACATGTATATAATAACAAGTTTCAGTCCACGCCGATTTTCACTGCATATAAATGCTTCCAATACTTCTCTGGGTACCATTCGTTTAAGAATAAATTGAGAATGGAAATGGGGAATGTGTCGAAGAGACAACAACCCGACCATAGAGAAGACAACAAGGAGTTAACCTAGACTTTCAGGAATTTTAAATAAAACGTAGGTCATCATCATGATCATATTAAAATAAAAACCCAGTTTTTTTTTTTTTAGATTTTTCAAATTACATTATTGCAGATACAAAAGCTTGTAAAATCGTATCAGTTCTAAATTAGTTGTACTGCGTAGTAAAATCAATTTGATCAACTAATATCTTAGGATATAATAATCTTTATTGCAAAATTACACCCATAAGGGTCAAGCAATACAAAAAAACAAATATACATTTTAAATACAATGCAATACAATATAATAAAACATATTTCAAAAGTTCAATTATAAATTATGTATAAAACACAAGCATGAGCTTGTCTGACATGGGTCTGACCCCCTAAGTTCTAAAGACTGTTTAATGAAGACTCCAAAATGACAAACAAGATATACGATATACAGGGTTTTGCTTAGTTGTACCGTAGGTCACTGTGAAAGAATGTAACGTTTGCACTTTTGTTTCTTTGGTCAATTATAATAAAAGAAGTATTTCATTTCCGGGCACACAAATTGTCTACCAGCAAAATAAAGCACGACATCAATGTTCATTTAAGAATTGAATGCTTCTTTTTGTAAATTTATTGGGGTGTAAAAGCGTTGACCGAAGTACATTTTGTATGAAGCGCGGAAGCGCTTCATTCTAAAAATATACGCACGGTCAACGCTTTTACAACCCTATAAAGTTACAAAAAGAAGCATTCAATACTTATAATTACATTTTTATAGCTATGATTATGAAAACACGAATTTTATATATTTTATTATTTAATTCACCTGTGCACTTTATTGTTGGAGCACGTGTTATCATGAATGAAAAGTTGTATTGAGCAATGCAACTGCTTACGGAATAACACGTGATGTGCAGTTAGCCAATCAGAATAAAATATTATAATGAAACATACATCTAATGTAATTATTCATGGATAGTACAATAAGTTAATAGCATGAAAACGTGAATGCAATGCTTATTAAATCTGCACGAAGAACTAGTCGTTAACAAGGGACATATTTATGTTTTCAATGATTAAACATGTCTGTGAATTGTATTATCTTACAATAAAAATTGCTTCGAGACGTAGATTAAGGACGACAAAACAACAGATACTTGCATAACAGAGACAGTTTAGGCTGATATGAATTCCCTTGCGGTTATGTTTTTAAACATCTAATGGGCTGTTTTCTAAGATTTTAGATACTTGGTCTGATTCCGTATTCATTTACAGAGAAGATAACTTAGCACGCTCGGACGTTTTTTCAAATGATTTTATATTATCGCGATAGCCCAAGGATAGATTTCTATCATCACGAGGTATGCGTTGGTGTTTCGTTCTTAAGTTCATTCACATTTTCCGATACTAGTATTTCAAAAACCCTACATTATGTGTTTCAATCATTTTAGAAATTCTTTTTTTTTATTCATAGATATAATGTAAACATTGTGCAGGTATTTCTACAATGTCGAAAAATATATAATTTGTACGCATTTTATATTGATTTATTGGGTTCTTCTTGTCCAGTGGCAAATATGTGATTTCAGACGTGCAAATTAAATACAAGGACCCCATTCCGATAAAGTACATCGTAGTTTGACTCTGTTCGCTGTTTTGGAACTGTTTGACCGTAGGTAGCTGTCTTGGGTCGAATTCCAGTACTCAGCTTTAACGTTGTCTTTATTCTTCCGTTTTAAATTAACGGTTTAATCCTTATATACTTTAAATTCTTAAAACTTGATAACCTATTTTCTATACAAAATCGAATATGAATTTAATACTGATTTAATATACTCCTTCATAAATTCTTCCATTATAAATTATTTTGATGATGTTGTTAAATAACAAACTGTGTACTTGATACAATGGGAATATGCATTTTGTACTGAACACTGGAAACGATTTATTTCTGTTTATACAGTTTCATTTGTAACTTATTTCTAATTGTCTGATTTTCATAAAATTGAGAATGGAAATGGAGATTGTTTCAATGTGACAACAACCCGACCAAAGAGCAGAAAATAGCCTGAGGCCTTCTGCGCAGCGAGAAAATCCCGCACACGGAGGCGGGTTTCAGCTGGCCCCTAAACAAAAATGTATATACTAGTTCAGTGAAAATTGGAGTTTTTTACATTTTGTAATATGATTTATTTTTTTATTTTTATTTAGGGAGATGCAAAACATTTTTAATTAAAGAGTGGTGATAGAAGTAATTAGAAATTCTGAATGCTTATCTAGTTATAAAATTTTATATTGTCGGGAAAAAAATTTAAACACAAAATTACAAGACACAGAAGATAATTGGTGCAAATAGTTCGAACGAAAACATTTTTTTGTAAGTTTTGCTAAAAACAAATTGTGAAAATCCGAAATTGTTACTTTTGAAGTGTTTGAAAGCTAAATGATTATGACGCATTAAGCCACCTGATTAAAACCACATCTATTCCTATAGCGGCTATTAGCAAATTATATATATGCTGGGCTCATTTTTCACATTCTTTCGTAAACAAATTATGTATAAGATTATGCCATTATTATTTGTATAGTTACAAAATGAAAGAGCATTATTCTTCATTACCTATAAAATGTTCTGTAATTAAGATATTTAACTTGGAAACAGAGAAAAATATTCTTGATAAGAAACATATTACATTCTGCACAATTAGGTTACAAAATTGGCCACATGTGTTTGGACTGCAATTTGTGTCTTGATGACGTTTTTTTCTCCCACTGATCAAGATGCACTGACTATAATTACTATTTATTGTCTGCTTTATTTGTAGCTCGCATTTTGATTCATTCTGATAAGGTGAATTGGAAAAAGATATGGGACTCTTTCTTCTTCTTCTTTTTTTTTTTTTTTTTTTTTATCTTATCACGGAACCGAGGCTAAGCATGCTAAGATAAAAAAAAAAAAAAAAAAAGACGTAAAATAAACCGATTCGGTCTCATACCAATTTTGCATATATCTATTGCATTAAGGGGTTTGAACCTTCATATAGTAAAGGATCAGGATCTTCCCAATAATTAAAAAAAAATAGAATTTTTGATTATATAAAAAAAAAGATAAGTTTATTTAATTACTGTAAATGCGTGATTCGGATTTTTGCACACTTCGTATACGCAGCAATTCTCAGGCACTATGACAAATTTTATATGATTTGATTTAAACTAGTTTAACCCTGTTGCACTTGAGAGAGCTGAATTGTATAGTGCAGATCTGCCGAGAAGTTACTTCCTTTTGTTGGTTCTTTGAAATGCTATATTATCCAATGAGTAAGAAATTTCCCATCGCAAATTTCTCAGTTTCCATAATAAAGAATCATGATTTAGTACATGCATTTCGGCTGAAACTTAATTATGGCGGGTTGTACTATGTAAACCATTTTCATATCTCCTTCCTAATTGACGAAACTTTAGATTTTATATTCATTGAGCATGTCATTTTTGGTCAATTATTAAAAACGAGTAGGGGTTTACTTGGCACGACATCGCGTGCAACTCCTTGCTTATAATTGTAAGACATGTTTTCGTTCTAAGAACGGACATATACATGAACTATTTTCAAGGAAAATCATGAAATATAGAAAACCATTTATTAAACATTAAATCAAGGCAAAACTTTCCAATACATAAATCATTTTAGAAAAATTCTATTTTCTAAAATGAAATAGATCTAACAACTATTTCATTTTCATGCTGAACGTCCGAAACACAGGATTTCAATAGTGGTGTGCATGCTTGTAGCATATACATAAGAAGCTTTAGTTTTGAGTACGTTTAAATAAAATGAGAATGTGTCATGGTTGCCAATGAGACCACTCTTCACCAGAGACCAAAAATACTAGAAGGTTAGCAAGGTACCGTACGGTCCTGGCCGATGAGCAAAAACCAATAGCGCATAACAAGAGTATATTTTATTTTTCTGTTCGAGCACGTGGATGCGCTTGATTAACTGTCATATGAGTTACTATTGATTGTCTTATGTCGTGACAAAAACGAATAAAGACCTATAAACATCATTCTTTAATGAATTTTTAACCACAAGTTGTCAGTGTACCTTGTATTCGGATCTTGAAGTTTAGATATATGCAAAAAAAGACGGTTTTTATTTTTCTTCGTCCTCATTTATGTTATAAATGTTGTTGTGTTATTTCTTTTTTGCACTGATACAAATTAAAAATACATGTAAATAAATCATTAATTCGTGCTGTTGTGTTATCGTTAAAAAGGAATTTGTTATTTTCTTCTTCCTAATTTATGTTATAATTTTTGTTTTGTCAGACAGATGATTATTCCTTTTTTGCACTCATATTAAAATACATGTAAATAAATCATTAGTACGTGTTGTTGTGTTTTCCATTCTCAATTTTATCTTTAACAAATTAGAATTTGAGTAAGAAAACACTATTATTGCATTAAGGAGACTCGAGTAATTTGTCTTGAATTACATATTACGTACAAAATAGGAATTTCATTAGTTTGTAGGCAAATATACGCGGAAGCTAGTAAAACCTGAAGTGCAAATTTTATTTTTGAAGACGTCCGAATAAACTCTTGGATTACGTGATATTTATCAAAATAATGGGACTTGTAGCGCTGTGACGGTATTGGTTGATTCCGTTTGTTAAAAAAAAACTAAGTATACCCTTAATTATATTATTATTGTTATTTAGACCGCCCCTTCCCTGAAAAAGAAACACAAAACAACAGCAACAACAACAAAAAACAAAAAACAAAAAACAAAAAAACATCATACCGCTTGACTTATTTTGACTTTAAACAATTTAAAGAAATTGAATAACATTTTTTTTAAATTACTGAAGAACAACATTTTATGAAATAAATGGCGTTTTGAAAAAAAAATATAAAGAATATAGATTTTTTAATCACTAACAAATTTTCCATTCGATACGTATTCTTTATTTTCCAGGTTTGAATTTTTTTGCAATAAATAAACTCATCATAGATACATGTACCAGTATTGAAATTTTGTATTTCCGCCAGACTATGTCGTCTACAAAAGACTCATCAGTTATACTCGAATAAAAAAAAGGTTCAAAAGTCCAAATAAAGTACGAATTTGAAGAGCATTGATAACCAAAAATTCTTAAAAGTTTAGCCAAATACAGTTAAGATCATCTATTCATGAGGTAGTTGAGTCTAAGTATTTCAAAAATTCAAAGTTTTGTAAACAATTAGTTTATAATTATGATCTTATCAATGATAGTTCATGTCAACACAGAAGTGCTGACAAGTCGAAGCTCGAAAGTGTTCAAGTGTTAGATTTTAAGAACCTACTTTCACTGATCTTCACTCTAAAAACTAATTTTTTGCAACAATAACCATTTAATATCAACAACCTAGATCTGAATTTTATTCAGAGTGTACAGTACAAAAATTGGTCCCATACTGGATAGCCAGGGTTATTTTATGACGTTACAGAAATAAAAGTATTGTCCACAAGTTGCACCTAGTTAGCCTGTTTATCGCCCACTTTACCGTATACAAAATGACGCAAAGGTATTGTAGACAAATGGCACTGCTGTTACTTTTGTGATAAATTACATTCAAGAATATCAAGACATCTGGAATTATTATATGCAGATTAATGGTTAAAAAATTGAGTAAACATAAAGAAAAAAAGATTGAAAGATTAGATAAAGTAAGACTGGACAAAGATCACTAATATAATACAAATCTATTAGACAAAAAGGAAGGGTTTTTGATCTTACACAACCGACTGTCAGACTGAATTACAGAAATATCGTCATAAAACACACGCACCTTGTGACTATTGTATAGAAAGTTTAAAAAGAACTATAATATATCATCATCTGATACAAATCATGTATATTTCTACATTATACAAGAACAAGAAGAGTACAATCCTTCTGCTGTAAACATAATTAACGCATTTCTTTTGACAAACCGTAAAAAGTTAGTTAGTTTCAAATTACCATTTGTATTTTTTTCTTATTTATTCAGTTTGACGTTGTTTTACTTTCCGCGATAGTACTGTATATATTTTGTTTCAGACCTTCGGCGCCTTTTCCCAATTGTCGAGCCAGATTAACAATTCACTTAGAATTTACTTAATATGATAAATATGCATTGTGGCACCGTTAAAGTCCACAATTCCTCTAAAGTCCACAACACCGCTAAAGTCCACAACAAATTGTCGCTAAAGTCCACAACGCCGCTAAAGTCCACAAACTTTCCGCTAAAGTCCACAAAATGACCTCCGCTAAAGTCCACAAGAAAACGCCGTTAAAGTCCACAACAACAAGTTCCGCTAAAGTCCACAAAAAAGCACCGTTAAAGTCCAAACATTTTTTTTTATTAATAAAAAATCAATTCGCTTCTTTTTTTTACTCCCGATAGTATAGAGCTAATAAAAAGCATGGACTTTTGTTCTTGTAAAGTATTTCTTATCAACTTGAATTATATTTTTGATAAATGAAAAGATTACAGTTTCTGATTTTGATCCCCACAAATCTGATCTTTGTTTTGCGATTTCCTATCAATCAAACAGACAACATTTCGTAAAAGTTATCTACATGTAGCTATGGTGCGTTTTTCGTATTCTTTAGTAAACATTTGTACATCAACAAGAAACTCCAATATATCGTTCTTTTTATTTATATGTTGGAGACACTGACATATCTTGGAGCCTATATTTGGGGTCCTACTAAAAAGCGCCCCTGAGCGCCCTGGGGAAGAAGAAGCGCCCGGGGATGAAGAAAAAAACGCCCGGGGAAAAGAAAAGGCGCCCGGGAAAAATATATAGATATTATATTGGCATGAGACAACTTTGTGTCGATGAAATAAGTTATGCACATTTTTTTTTTTTTTTATTTTAGACAAGTATTTTACTAATTCAGATAATAGACATTTGTTTGTAATAAAGCACAAAAACAAGTATGAATGTTTCAATTTTAACAACAATATATGAATACTATTTCGAAAGACAGATAACAATGAATCACAGTTAATGCTGAAGATTTTTTAAAATGTTACACATCAAAAGACATGATTCTCAAAAACGATATCAAAATGAAAAACGCAAAAACAAAACAGATAGATATTAATTTTATCCGCTAAATTCTTAGACTAGATACTATTTTATGATCATGAACAAGCTTCTGGCCAAATTTCCTACAAATCCAGGATAGTTAATTCTAAATTATATATACATGTAACTGTTATGTTGATATAATATACTGATTTGTATCACTACAATATAATAGTTATCACGGTGAGGTTAAATTTCCTGTCATTTGTTCAGTATTTCAGTACTTTGATTAGTATTTTGAAAAGCCTAATGGAAGTCTAGTGTGAAGATTTGAGCTGAAACTTTAACGAATTATAAACTTTCAAGGAATCATTATATTCTGTTCTTTTCAATACAATTTTATTGGTTACTGTAGAACAGATTAACTGTTTTGTGAGTTTATACATATTAATCTTTGTGTAATTTTGCATGTGATTAAAAACACTTTACCAAGTTAAACAACTATTGTATGTATATTTTTTGTCTCGAAAACAAATACATAGTACACAGTACAAAGTACGGACACCATAAGTAAGCAGTCAATATGAAAATAAGGAGATGTGGTATGATTGTCGATAGTACAACTCTCCACCAAGGTTCAAATGAAGTGAGTGTAAGGAATTAGTCAACAATTTGTTGTTTTAAATAAGGGAGTGCGGAACAATAACGAAGTAGTTGATAAGGATTGGAGTCGAACGCATATGCCTCAAGCGGGGTTCATCGAATTTACAACCTCTGTGTTGACATCCTAGTGATTACTGTAGATATATATATACTTCTTAGATCGCTCGACAAACAAGGCCTCGGAAATTATTTAACTGATAGAAAAAATATATGATATAATTGCCGATGAGACAATTTCATCTCTATCAGAGAATTTAACAACTATTATAGCTCACCGTACGTCCTTCAATAATGAGCAACATCGAGACTTCACAGAAAGCTATGAAAGACCCCAATATAAAAAAAAACTGTTGAACAATTCAAACGAGAAAAGTAACGGCCTGATATATTTAAATAACAATAAACGTGAAAATAATATGATATACAGAAACAAACGACAGCCAACTAGTTACACGTTCCTGACTTGGATAGGTACATGTACATACAGAATGTGGCGAAGTTGAACACATTGGTGGCACCAAACCCTTCGCTTACTTTGAACAGTGTTGAAACAGTACAACACATACACTATTGTGCAAAAGTTTTCGTAAATTCATTATAAGTCAAAACCTAATCAATAATATCCTATTAACTGATATTTATGTTATAAATGTACAAGTATGATGCAAGTAATATTTAAATTTCCACTTTGGTCTCCAGATGAGTGGTTTAAATATATATTTGTTATATTTATTGTTGAGTTGCTGTCTCATTGAAATGTTCTCAAATCAGGTTTTATTTTATATTTTATATTTTATATAATATAAATTCATATTTATGTATTCTCTCCGTAAAATAGATGCGTTTCAAAATTACCTTAACGCAAAAATAGTTACGTTGCCTATAATATTATTATTTTCGAAAAACTAATCTTGTTTTTGCTCTTTTTGAGCCCCCATGAATTATTTCTTAAATAAACAAATAAACTAATGAGAATTCTGCTTCCATTGGTACCAATTTTGATTAAATCCTGAAGGAAATAGGCCCTAAATATTTTTATGAAAAACTTAAATTTTCATGATACAATGATGATATCTGTAACAACAAATTGTAGGCTACACATCTTTCTGACTATTTATTGGCTTGACTTTTTTCTATTAAAGTTCTGAATATTCTAAAAACGTATACGTATCTTCCAACATTATACATGTATGTACTTCCAATAACTTCAGTGAGCATTTGAACTCAAATTTCATATTTAATACAGGATCTTAACTGATAAAGTGACAAAGTAGCGTCACTTTTGTATTCAGTTAAAGTTTTTATTTCATTTTCTAACTATTGATACAGACAAATCAACCCATATGATTCAAATACACGTGTATGGTCGAGCTCGTACCTAGGCCGTACAAGTATACTCATACGGGCCGAGCATACGTTCGCGTATACCTATACGATCCGGACCGTACGCGTACACATATTATCTGGAACATATATATACATGTAGCATTGTTAAAATAAAATCTTTTATACGTGTACTCATCATAGGTAATAGACAGTACAGAACCGCATCCGCGTATTCAATTCATCTTCAACGCATTTTGAAACAAATACATTTTTCTTTTAGAAAACAAAACAAACATGAAACCAATGAGTGATGGAAATCTGCTTAGCACTACAAAATGCATGAAAGTGTGGATTCTTTATCATTATGTTGATTTCAAACAAGAACATTATGGTTCAAAGTCTATTTTTGAGATTTACAGACCATGTTGGCTGCTGTGGAGCCTAACAGACACTGCATGGATTTCTTTTTTATGTTTCATATATTTGTAAAGAAAATTTCAGTGTCACCATATAGTCAGCTATAAAAGGCCCCGAAATGAAAATGTAAAACAATTCAAGCGAGAAAACTTTGATTTGTACCAGACAGAAGCTTGTTTATGATATTATTAAGTTGGTATCCAGAAGTTAATTTTGAAAAAAAAATCCATTCTTCCCGTATTTTACTTATAAATGAAGTTAGTTTTTCTGCCAGGAAACATAACATTCACTCTGTGGTTAAAGTGTTTAAAATTTTGATATTTTTCTTTAACTATCCTGGATTTGTAGGAAATTTGGCCAGAAGCTTGTTCATGATCATAAAATAGTATCTAGTCTAAGAATTTAGCGGATAAAATTAATATCTATCTGTTTTGTTTTTGCGTTTTTCATTTTGATATCGTTTTTGAGAATCATGTCTTTTGATGACTAACGTTTATAAAAATCTTCAGCATTAACTGTGATTCATTATTATCTGTCTTTCGAAATAGTATTCATATATCTATAATACTAAAATTACGAGGTCCAATTTGTCAGCCGTCATCACGTAAAAACGATGAATCAAAGAATTCAACTTTATATATAACTAATATAGTACAATGGTGTTGATTAAAAATTACACCACTCTAGGCCCATTTGTTTTCCACGTAATTAATATTGCCAATAATTAAGAAGTTCCGGATCGAGTCCGACACCGATACCAATAGTATATTCACCTGTTACCTATTACCTTATCTGTACGTTCCGCATCTGACAGGCGCACCACCAAACAGTGTATTTAGAATTTTGCTGTTGAGTAAAAAAAATTCCATTCCAGGCCCTTTTGTTTTCCAAATTATTAATATTACCAATAATTGATAGGTTCCAGGTCGACGGGTTCAAACAGAAAGATTTTGAAAGCAGAGAAAACTGTGCACCTTATAAATGTTATAACTTCGGCATGACTTTATCAGATGACAATACCAATACTAAAATAAGGCATACGCATAGTTATATATCAGTCACGGATACTGTTGAGTAAAAAATACTCCATTCCAGGCCCTTTTGTTTTCCAAATTATTAATATTACCAATAATTGATAGGTTCCAGGTCGACGGGTTCAAACCGGCAGAAAGATTTTGAAAGCAGAGAAAACTGTGCACCTATCAGATGACAATACCAATACTAAAATAAGGCATACGCATAGTTATAGATCAGTCACGGACCCGCGATATCACGGGTGTGTTCTAGTTGTTGTTAAAATTGAAACATTCATACTTGTTTTTGTGCTTTATTACAAACAAATGTCTATTATCTGAATTAGTAAAATACTTGTCTAGATTTTAAAAAAAAATGTTTATAACTTATTTCATCGACACATAGTTGTCTCATGCCAATATAATATCTATATATTTTCCCCGGGCGCCTTTTCTTTTCCCCGGGCGTTTTTTTCTTCTTCCCCGGGTGCCTTTTCTTCCCCATGGCGCTCAGGGGCGCTTTTTAGTATGACCCCAAATATAGGCTCCAAGATATATCAGTATCTTCAGCATATAAATAAAAAGAACGATTATATTGGAGTTTCTTGTGGATGTACAAATGTTTACTAAAGAATACGAAAAACGCACCATAGCTACATGTAGATAACTTTTACGAAATGAATTCTGTTTGATTGATAGGAAATCGCAATACAAAGATCAGATTTGTTGGGATCAAAATCAGAAACTGTAATCTTTTCATTTATCAAAAATATAATTCAAGCTGATAAAAAATACTTTACAAGAACAAAAGTCCAGGCTTTTTTATTAGATCTATACTATCGGGAGTAAAAAAAAAGAAGCGAATTGATTTTTTATTAATAAAAAAAAATGTTTGGACTTTAACGGTGCTTTTTTGTGGACTTTAGCGGAACTTGTTGTTGTGGACTTTAACGGCGTTTTCTTGTGGACTTTAGCGGAGGTCATTTTGTGGACTTTAGCGGAAAGTTTGTGGACTTTAGCGGCGTTGTGGACTTTAGCGGCAATTTGTTGTGGACTTTAGCGGTGTTGTGGACTTTAGAGGAATTGTGGACTTTAACGGTGCCACAATGCATGATAGAAGGTTTTTTCCCTAATGTGCACTTTTCGTATTTGCAGATTATGTTGACAAAGTGCTTGTTTTGTCTAATTATAACGGAATGAGGACCGGAGTCGAGCAGGAACTATACTTACTTTCGTCAATGGCGACACAGGTGAAAATGAACAATACGAAAGAAGTTGTTTCTCAAACTAATTGAAATTATCATTTCTAAAGAGACCATATTGAACAAACCTATCTCAAAAGACGTTTTTATATGCCATTTTGATATCTAACACCATAGTAGAACCAACATAAACTGGCTTTTAACTTGTTCAGCAAATTGATCCAAAGATATCTTGCTGGCTTTATTAATAACTTGGAAATTTATCTTCAATATCCAATACATGATGTAGTTTCAATCTCATCACGTAGGAGTCACTTATAAAAGTAAACCATGTCAATCCCAACGTCAAGTAAAGGGAACAATGCAGCCTTACGTCAAGATCATGAAGGTGGTACTTTTACGTTCCCTGAGATGACCGTTTTTATGTATTTATTTCAACTTTTAAATAAAGTAATCTCTAAATTGGCATCGTTTGTCGTGTTGACTTTTTCGCTTATCCACCAAAGTTTAAATCTAGTGGATGTGAGCAATTATGGTCGACCGTCAGCAATGCGAAAAAAACCATACCTTAAAGTCGACTATACTTTTTTTACAGCCCCGACATTGACAATATAGCCAATTCAATTGAGAAACAAATACGCCTTATTCATAACAAAACAATTTACGAAATACAAATATGACAAACACGAATCAACGACAACCACTCAATTACATGCTCCTGAATTTGGGACTGGTACATATAGACTGTAGCGGGGCTAAATACATTTGAAGCACAACCCTCCTTTAACAAACAACAGTGTTTTGTTACGTCTCGAAACAAAAATTCATGCATGTTGAGGACGAGAATACTAGTACAATCTTGAGGTCTAATTATAGGGTTTGACGGGAATTACGGGCGGGAAATTTGAGCTGCCACTGCAAATTTGGGTAAACTGGAAAGAAATAGAACTTAAGCCATGAAACAGGTAATCTACGAAACCCCTTAATTATTCTCGATATTAAGTTTCATAAAATTATAAACGTTTTTTTTTTTTCGGTCATAAAGTCTTTGTCATTTGAATTTTAGAAAGAGTAAAATTTAAGCAAAAAAAATGTTTAAAAAAAAATTTGCAATAGAATACAGTATAGAGAGAATGTTTCCAATAAACCTGTTAATGGATCGTTGATTCAAAGATACGACAAACATGTATTTACAATGTGAAAAAGGAATTCATCTCATGTGTTGTAAATTTTCGTTCTCACTTAATTTATAGATTGTACGTAGGTATAACTGTGTCTGATATACATTTTTATTTGGAAATATGCTATCAACACAGTCGCCTAACTTCGAATAGCTCATCTTTGTACGGATACATTAGTCAAAACGGCAAGCCTATTTTCATTCTTCTTGAGAAGCCCCTATACGAAGTCTCAGACTGTATCACATACAAAAAGGAACCAGTCTACATGAAGACCCTAACTGACAGTTACTATGCATATTCAACAATAAATATTTCTTTCGAAGTAAAAGAATCAGTAGTTTTACAACCCAAAATTTTCAATAAGAAATAGATTAGGGTATCTGTCCATACATTTTGTAGGCCAGAAGCAACAATAAAGGCCTTTCATAAAATCAAATTATTGCAATCTAATACAAATATCTCAATTTTTTATGTGTTGGTATGCTTGATACCAATCAGTGCACAAATAATGAAGTCTCCATATGGAATTGACGTCATCTTTATTTTCTATAATATAATAATCTGAACCTCGATGCCTGACAATATGATAGTTTGATAAATCTGTTTTCTTTTTATTTGAATTCAGATGAGACGTACCTCATATGTTCAACGTAATTTTATTTGGGATATATTTTCGTAGGGCATACAGTCGATGAAAGAAAAAAACAACATCGTCTCATGTATATTGTTATACCATACGTCGTCACTACAACCTCCTTCCCTTTTCATAAATGTGACCTACCGAATAAGACTATTTACCGGGTTTATAATAAAATGAACAACACGACGGTGTCACATGTGGAGCAGGATCTGCTTACTCTTACAGAGCACATGAAATCACCCCCAGTTTTTAATGGGGTTCGTGTTGCTTGGTCTTTAGTTTTCTATGTTGTGTCATGTTTACTATAATAATTATTTGTCTGTTTGTGTTTTTCATTTTTAGCCATGGCGTTGTCAGTTTATTTTCGATCTTTGAGTTTGACTGCCCCTCTGGTATCTTTCGCCCCTCTTTTGTTCGTCATTTGATTTCTGCTATTGCGTACTATTGGACAACGTTGTACTAACGGGTGCAGTATGTTTAGAAGGACCTGCTAACCCTTCCGAATAACCTGGGATCACCGTCGATATTTATTTGTATTTGGGGTTTAGATTGCTCAAGTCTTTAGTATCTGTGTTAGTATACCGTTGTTTTTGTTCGTTTTTGTCTTTTTCCTTCGTATCAGATTGTCATCGACTTTTGCGTTTTGGCATCCTTTTTTGTGTCTTCCGACTCTCTGTTTAAATGCAAGGCTAGGGGGGGGGGTATACAAAATCTATGGACTCATCTAAACAGACAGTAAAACCAAGGCAATCTGTTTGACTGCTAATCGAAAAATTTCTTCAACATAACCATCTTGCAAATACATGTCCGAATAAAAATGTATACATAGTTGTTTTTAATATATCTGACTTTAGACATAATATTTGCTTAGTGAAAATTAACGTAGAGGGAAGATCATGCATTAAAAGTTATTCTCATATGATTTAGATAGACGAGCACGCGATCTGTGATAGATCTGAATTTTATTCAGATTGTGCAGTTCAAAACTTGGTCCATATTAGACAGGGTATATCGACTTCAGACGCAATATTTGCTTAGTAAAACTTAATGTAAAGGGAATATCATGCAATAAAAGTCGGTTAATTGAGAGCGCCCACCTCGATAAATTGGCATTATAGAATCAAAATAAACAGTTGCGTTAATTTATCTAGAATTAATTAACGTATCTCAGAATGTATGCAGTTGCTGCAGTTCAGAGTACTTAAACTACTGATACATAGATTATGCTTTAATGTACACTCTGACAAAGTTATGAGTACGAAGATTTTTGAAGAAACTTTTGCGGTTAATTTATCACTTTCAAAATTGTTTTTATTTTTTTTCCACATCAAATGAACTATATAGTAAGACTGAATTCAAATATATAACATAACATTCGATAGCAAAATTAACAATATATAACGACAAAAATGACTACAAAGTTCGTTCATTCTTCGATTTTTCATAAAAAGTCTCGTGTTGATACGAGTTTTGGGGAAAATGTCAAAGTCAATGAAAAGTAAAATTATATAGCCAATGTGTCATATAAAACACGAGTAGTTTTTGTGTCATAAGAAATGAGAACCAAAGTATTATAGTCTGTAATTTTGGTTATTACATATTACCCCTATTGTAAATGTGGATATTTTAGTTTTAAAACAAACTAGAACACACCCGTGAAATCGCGGGCATTTAGTGCGTAATGAAGTATATAAATTGTTGTAGAATGAATTTTCCAAAAAGATTTTATGATTGGAGGAAAATTTAGGCAAGGTATCAAAAGTCTTAGCCTGCAGGTACCGTGGTGACCGGACAACCTTTTAGCCTCCCCTATTTTCCAAAGTCCGTTATTTTCCCCCCTATTTTTCTGTATACTATGAACATACATGTACTAAAATAAAGTGTATTTGCTGTTTACTACCAATTCCAAGTTTACTTACTATCCAAGGCAGTCACTGATATATTATAATTTCTCTAATTCTATGGAAATTTATCCCTTTCCGAATCCATTGTATATAAAAAAAAAATGAATCAACGTGTGGTTGCCGGTGATCTCAAAAGATCATTAAATTTGGATGATTTTAAGGGTCATGACCATTTTAGCTAACTGGATGAATCAAAGTATGCTAACAGGTGTTAATAAAATTGACAACTTCGTGGAATGTAAAAGGCACTCCAAGGGGATTTTCGTTTAACTAAAAGAAAATTCATTTTTTAATCATTAGAGAAACAGATTATTACATAGTTACTCGTGGATTGTCGGATTTATCCAATCTCGATAGTTAAATTATAAATGTTAAAGTCCTCGCCGAGGCTCGGACTTTAAAATTGATAATTTAACTATCTCGATTGGATAAATTCGATAATCCACTGGTATCAATGTAAGAATCTAATATATATATATCATTGACCGCCGTGGATAAAATTGGAATTGATTATTAATAGCAAATACGCTTTGTTCATAGTATAAGTAAGATCAACGAAAAAAGAAAAACTTGAACATAATTGTTCTGTCCCCAAGAATTATTTTTTTTTAAAACAGCCCTAAACGGAAGTCTTCAAGTTGTCTATGACTTAAAAGTTTTTCCTCCCAAAACAACCCAAACTGAATAATGATAAGCAAGGATGACAAATGCGACTATGTATGGTACCTATAGGACACAGAGTAATAATGATCAATTTATTTTGGAAGGAAGAGAAGCGACTCAAAAACTGAGGTCTTCCCATTTAATAGTAAAGAAGATTATAAATAAACTTTAAGGATGGACGCTTTTTTGGAAGGATAATAACTAAACATCCTAAAGTTCACACAGATTTACACATCTGGAGATTACCATACAAACGGACAATGAACAAGCGCTAATAAGTCTCGGAGGCAAGCTCTAAGTATATTGTAAATGCAATCAACAAAAATGACAGAAGAAACACCATTTGTATTAGCAATAAAAATAAAATCTTCATTTATATGTTTGTTCTTACTTGATGTCAAATATAAGAACAGCTAAATATTGAGATAGAAAAAAAAACATTCAATCAAATCTAAAAGGGATATGACAAAAATGTAATTTTGTCAAAAAGTCCCTTTCTCAAAAAAAAAAAATCCATCATTTTGTGTTGTATAGCCAATTTTAATATTTCTCGATTTAAAAGAAAACTAAAAACCTAAAAAAAACAAAACAAATACCAATCTGGTATTGATTAAAAAAATAAAAAATCTTCCTATTAAAAATGTCCAGGAGAATTGTATTTACAAAGCAGAGAAATGCGACTGTCAACGGAGCGGAGAAAGCTGACCCTGGAAGAAACTTTACGGCAGCTTTGTTTTTGTCGAGCCTGTTATCTTTAAGAGTTATATATAAGTCGTCCCTATATTTGAATTTACTTTCAATTTCAGTATATCTGTTTTACTCATTTTTTTTAAGTTTGGTTTATTTTATTTTTATTTTAGAAAATCAACGCATGGTGTGAATCTTCTATGTTAGTAAATGTACTGTTGCTGAAAAGTAAGTAAACTTAAAGTAGGTCAAATGTGACCTACCTTGTAATAAGTTCATTTGAATTTGTTATCTGTGACTTACCTTGAGCAAAACTGTTGACTTTACAGAAAAAAGATCCAAGTATCCATCCCTCTGATAAATCGCTTACAAGGTTTACCCAAGTACAGGACAAAGTCACCAATAAATCTGAAGCCGCTAAATTTACAATGTAATAATTAGTAGTTGTCCTCATCCGTTTGTTTTTCGCAACAACTAAAATTATAAGAATATTTCCAATGACGGATACCAATATCATTAAGGAATAAACAAATATTTTCAAACTTGCTTCCCATAACGGAACTTTTCTGAACTCTTTAGGATACGGATGTAGACGCGAATCTAAAATGTCCATCGTCGTCTTTTCGAAAGACATTGTGCTAGTTCCAAAATAATTAGTATCCAAAGAATAATTCGAAACGTTTGTTTCGAATCCGCTCATTTTGATGAATAAAGACGATAATAGTTCTGTTTCATTCATTTTTCCACCTGTTGGCCTTATTCAGAAGGCACATCTTAAAAAACGCAATAATTAATTACACTTCAAAAAAGTTTCTTAATATTATCAACGGAAATCTGACAGTTAAAGAATTCAAACTGATTGAAGTTCATCTATTTGATCAAACAGTTTATGAAACTGCTGAATCGTAAAAGTTGTATTACAGTCAAATGTGTGAAGAATTTTTCCAATAAAACTATTATCCAAACCTTACGATTTCTAAGTGGGAAAAGATTGATGTCACCATATAACCCATAAACAATACAAGTCGACAATTTGCCATAAGTGAACCATCGATCTACCAATTATTTCATCCAATCTGAAATGATCTATTAACAGATCATATACATACAACTTAACGGGACACCATCCTTTTGCTGTATCTAGAATAAGTATTATATTATCAAATAATTTCCGGTTTCGTCTGTCATCTTCTTCATAGAGTCAAATTATGTACAATAGTTTGTGTTTTTGTTTAATTATCTGAAAGTAAATCGAACTGCTTGATTGTCTGTATGTAATAAAAAGTTAATTCACTTTTACAGAATAAGTTTTTATAAGAAATAAGTATTGGATAAGTACAGAATTATCATGAGAATAAATGAAATGAAAGCAACAATATTGAAATAACGTCTCGGTCTTGTCAAGTCTCTACAGGCGAACGAAAGCGCTAGGCACTACAACACCTTTTATATTAACTCAGTTAATTTGTATGTCTGGTCATCAATGTATAATTATTCATTTTTTGATAATTTAGCTTTGATATTTCAAATTTTGGCTTAAATTTAATGTATGACTTTAACCCTACATGCTAACATTGCCTATGTAAATTTTAAAATTGTTTGCATGCACATTGAACGACAAATTTATGTGACGTATAAAAAAAAAAATTCTGACGTCAGACACATAAATTAATGAATGTGTTTGTAGATAGATGTTTTTGTGTTCTGTTAAATTGTCCCTTTTAAAATTGTTATACGATGATGACTGATGTACCCATATTTTGACTATTTTATTTATTGTGTCTGTTTAGTTTACGCATCAATGTAAATATAACGGAATTTGACGAGACTGTCATCAAAGTGAGAGGGTTAGCACTATAAAATCAGGTTTAATCCACCATTTTCTACATTTGAAAATGCCTGTACCAAGTCAGGAATATGACAGTTCATTCGTTTTTGATGCGTTTTGTTATTTGATTTTGCCATGTGATTATGGACTTTCCGAATTGATTTTCCTCTAAGTTCAGTATTTTTGTGATCTTACTTTTTAAAGTATATTTGACGTTGTTACAGTCCTCCGATTCATTTTTTCAATCTTTTAAAGACTGTCAGAAATGAATAATTGATATAAATCGTGTCGCCCCTCCCTCCCTCCCTGGTATTCAGATATATAACTAATTGACATGTAGTTGTTATTATTTTGACATTTTTGAGTTAAGATGTATTTTATTTTACTATCAACGCTAAAAAAAATAAACTGAAAAAAATAAATTTATCCGCCCGTTGCTTATATTGTCTATGATCTATGCTATTTGTACCCGTCTGGTATTCCTCATTGCATGTCTGTTCTATTCCAGTTCAGAATAATAATAAACAATCATACAGTTTGTTTAATTTGAAACTCATCCTTATTGATAATTTGTTTGATACAACTGTGCTAAGATAAACAAAATAGCGACTTTTACATTTTTCTACCTGCAGCTATTATTCTTACTGATAACAAAATTCCACAGGAAATATCAGAAATATTATAAAAGATTTTACGGTATAGAAAATTGAACGGCGTTATACATTAACACATTAGTGGTATTAATTAAAGCGAACGTTTTAATTGAGTGTATTGCCATTCGCTACGTAACGTTAAGTACCTAGATAAAATGTTTTTAATAAGCTCCACAGCAACCACTAAAATTGCATTACTGTGTTAACAATGAAAATGGTTTTGTTTTCAAATTTATGTTAGAAAAGCTGTCGGGTAATTTGTTACTCGACGGTTATATTCTAACGAAAAATAATCTCATTTCAATATTTTTTTTTATTAATAACCTATATACCTGATACATGTATATAGGTCACAATTACAATTGAAATTTTATATTTAAAGCAGTAAAACTAAATCAAATATGCAGCTGTATTCAATATAGAATATATATATTAAACTGTGAGAGCAACAATAGATCATACATGAAATATGACGTGGTTCTGTACTTTTACATCCCGTCATTGTGTTATTGTACTATAGTAAAATTTGTGTATTCTTTTCTTTAATTTTTGCTAATATGTTTAGTATATATGCCATTTTGTACTTTTTTGTTACATATTTGTTTGTTTTTTTCAGTGATTAAGATTTTAACATAATGATAACTGCTGTAATGTTGACATTGTTACCTAATATGTCGGTTTGTTTTGTTCACGCATCGTTGTTAATATAATGGAATTTGATGCGACTGTCATACAAGTGAGAGGTTTAGCTAGCTCTAAAACCAGGTTCAAACCATCATTTTCTACATAAGAAAATATTGTTACAAAGTCACAGGAATATGATAGTTGTTATCCATTCGTTTGATGTGTTTGAGCTTTTGATTTTGCCATTTGATGACGGACTTTCCATTTTGAATTTTCCTCGGAATTCAGTATTTTTGTAATTTTACTTTTTTTCTCAACTTTAGTGCCAACTGTTGTTTGCTGAGCTATCATGTTTTAAAATAAGGATGCAACTATTACACTTAATGAGGGACCTGTTTCTGATGACGCTCCTCCGTCTTCAAGATGAAATCAACCAGTGACTGTGCCACGATGGTAGCAAGACAACTGATTTTTTTAATCCTTCTAACGATTCTTCATCTTGGTGAATGGGGGAAACTTACTGATTCTAGGTGATCCTGTCCGTCAGAACCATCGTTTTGGATTGTTTGCATTCTATTCCCATTGATTCCTTCGAGACGCTACAATTTATATGTTGGGCTCATAATAAACTCGGTTAAATACAAAATCGGCATTACACATTTCCTATAAAAATCTGTAGGGACCTTATTTTACTTAAATATTTCATATTTTCCAACATGTGGTAAGATAAAAGAAACTAATCAGTTGTTTGAAATTAAACGCCAAGTCTCATCTTTGAAATAGAAAATTAAATGTGTGCTTGAACTTGACTCTATATGGATACAGGCTTACTGCTTTAAACAGACCATATCTTTGATGTGGACATTGAAATATAAATACAGTTGATCCTCGCAAATTAATCCATTATTGTCATACTTTTAGATATAAATTAAAGTTGTCATCTGATATGTAGTCAGGCGGAAACCCAGTTGAAATCGAACAAAAGAATCGAAGCTCTTTGTTAGAGAAGGCGATAAATGCTTACTGTAATGTTTACTATAATAGTAACAACAATTTTAAAAGTTAATAGAAACAATTAAAACGACAATTTTCTTTTCAATTACGAAGTGTTTTATTTTAAAAACACCATTTGCATAAGTTTTCAATTTATCTATTACATTGTAATGCAGAACAACTAGATATCAAGTCGACGACATGGGTATCTATCTAGTTGGATGTAGGAAATGCATAACCTCCGATTTTTTTTTTATATTACCACGGACGGAAAACATATCAATCTATTAGTTCTGTAATTTTTGTGTCTGCCCTTTAATTAAGAAAAAAATCCAGAAAATTGGTAACAATTTTATCGACAAGAGAAAAGAGTGCACCTTTGTATGTTAGGGCGTGTTGAGGTGTATATTTTGTCTTTAAAAATGTACAAAGCAAGTTAGGGTATTTGATATATCATCTTGCTTCAGATTATATCATTTTTATATATCAAAGCTACAGGTTGATTTTATAACATGAAATAATCACAGTGCGAAAAGATGAAATATACTGGTCAAGTTAATAGTAGTGTGCCCAATCAACGAAATTGATCGATTTGCCTAAACGGAATAACACACGGCTATATTTTATATCATTGGAAAGCGGAGAACAAGCCTCATCGAAATACCGTTGTCGTCGTTATCTGCCGTGATCACGATTTTTTTTTAAATCAGGGTCAAAGGTCAAAGCAAAAATTCCAGAAAAATGCACAGTCACATTTAGATAGCTTGTTTCTCCTGCATACATGCGTTTGGAGCAAAATAAAAAGAACTTATTTATAGAAAAATATCTTTTGTATCTACATTTCGAACTAATTTTATATTTTTCTCCCCAAAAAAGACTTTAGATTGACTTTTTTGCATATAGGGTGCAAATTTGAAATTTCCAAGCAGCTGTTAAATAACAGTGACCTTGACCTGTTTCAATTTCTAAATTTGAATGTTTTGTATTCAATTCATTACAAGTAAAGTCTTAAGATGTTTATTAGATCTTAACTTTAATAATTTGTCGAAAACAAAAATGTGTTTTTGACGTCTTTTGATAGTAAGGTGTTCGTCAAATTCTAGGTGAATATCACATTTCTGTTATTGGGTGTGAAAGAGTATATATAAATGATTTGGTTCGAAATTTTGTGTAACATTAACGTCGAACTTGGTTCAATATAAGGCTCTTTGTATAGCTTGCTTTACAGTGGTAAAAAATACTGCAAACGGAGAAAGGGGGGGGGGGGGTAAAGTTATGAATAAAAACGTCTATTGAAAACAGGTAAAAAAAAACATCCTATATATACAGATGACTAAATGAGCAGCAACTGGCTATAATGTTAACAAGTATTCCAATTATATAATAAGGAAGAGGGTATGTACAACACCGATGTATTAAAAAAAGGCGTGAGAAACAAAGGGACATTTTACTTATAAATTGAAGACAAGCTGACAACAGTATGGCAAAAATTCGAAAAAAAAGAAGACAATACAAATAGAAAATTATGTTTTACCTACTACGTTCTATGGTCTCCTGTAGTTTAAGCCCACCAACAACGTCAAGGTCAGAGAATGTATGGCAGGTTGTTTTTTTTTTATACATATTTTTTCCACTAGATAGATTATTACTATAATTCCCACGATTTCAAAATTGAGTAGATGTTTTATTTATTGTTTAGAAAATAGTATAGACTGCTTAATTTTCATTCGATTGCTAACAATGATTAATAAGGTCCAAACAGAAAAAAGAAATCTTATACATCGCCATCTTTGTCGTCATGAATGTTTCTAACTGCAACCAGACGAGTATTTACACTTTGACATATGTCATTTGCCTGACATGGGCATACATCTGTACATGATAGATTTTGTTCGAAGCAAATGCAACCCCTTGAAAACAAAGATTTCCCCTTACAAGTACAACTAAATCTTGCAGAAATTCATATGACATGTTACCTTCGAGATAGACAGGAGCAAGTCATTCTCTTTTCACATCCGAACTGAAGAGGAGTTTTGCTACATGGGAAGACATCATATTTATATAAAAAAGAAGATGTGGTATGATTGCCAATGAGACAACTATTCACAAAAGACCAAAATGACACAGACATTAACAACTATAGGTCACCTTACGGCCTTCATCAATGAGCAAAACCCATACCGCATAGTCAGCTATAAACGGCCCCGATAAGACAATGTAAAACAATTCAAATGAGAAAACTTACGGCCTTATTTATGTAAAAAAAAAAAATGAACGAACGAACGAAAAACAAATATTTTACACAAACAAACGACAACCACTGAATTACAGGCTCCTGACTTGGGACAGGCACATACTTAAATAATGTGGCGGGGTTAAACATGTTAGCGGGATCCCAACATTTGACTTGAGGTCATTCAACCTAACAACAAGATCTCGAGCTGCATCTATAGATTGATCGGTGTCACAATTAATTATAAAGGTTTGACAAATCGGCGAAATCATCTGGGTTGTCCTTCAAGACTATAAAACAGTGCGCCTACCGATCCTAAACAGGGATGACGTTATATCGCATCATGTTACAGCAAGTGCGACTGGTAGAATGTTACAAATGGCAAACCCGACACTTTTACATATTTCGTGGACAGGTACATAGCGCCCTGAATCTGATGTGCAAGTTATATTGCTTGATTGAAACCATAGCTCATGCGTGTGCTGCATGGATGGGAGGTAATGAACACTTGTATCTTGTGACTTTATCTTTAAAATAACTGCAGTTGTGTCTGCTAGTGTAAGATTTATATCAAGAATGGGGTACAATATTTTTTTTATATCATCAGTACGAAGATAGTCTAGATCTGAAGCATTATGCAATATAATAAATAATACATGATCTTTCCGTGCTCCTATAGCCTCGATAAAGCTTTTTTTGTGCTAATTCAATATAACACACTTATCCCATTGTATTTTATTCCTACTTGGTTTAGGGCTTGATGGGCAGAGTTTAAGAGGACTGTGTTCCATATTCCGGGTCTGAAACGTGACCGACGGATTTGATTTGTATATTACAATTATAACAAAACTATCAATTAAAAAAACAAAATAATTAAAATTATAAAGACAACCAAAAAAATATTTCCTAAACAAAACAACGATCTTCAAACTAACTGGATTATTCAAAACATACAATTCGACCATACAACAAGCAAAAAAGAGGAACGAAGTTAGTGACAATCGTCCTAGTTAATGACCTGATAGTGTAAAACGATTAACGGCACGAGAAAAGGCGTGTTTTAACAAGGCAGAATTAACACAAAATTTGTGTTGTAAATTGCTATTTTCTTTGCACCGATTAAATGTTACATTACACGAAATATATTTGGCACACATATGAACCATGTCTTATTGATGTAATCAGAGTAAAAATCACGGGAAAGTAATACGCAATAAATTTTGTTTCGTTCAAAATGTGACTAGTGAAAGGTTAAGCTAGCTGTAAAGTCAGGTTTAATGCACTATTTTCTACATAAGAAAATCCCTATACCTAGTCAGGAATATGATAGTTGGTAAAAATTCGTTTGATGTGTTTGAGCTTATGATTTTGCCATCTGATTACGAACTTTTTGTTTTGGATTTTCGTCGGAGTTCGTTTTTTTTTTTTTTTTTTTTGTTATTTAACATTTTGGATAACATACGAAATGGCAGATAAAAAACGAACTTAATGAGAACTGAACATAAACACATCTCTGAAAGTTTTGCTAAATCTGGCTTCGGTCATCTATGCATTGTGGAATGTAAAAAAAACATAACTGATTCGACTAATTCAAAATTAACAAATAGTTTGTATAAGAAAAAAACAGAGGTACATGTATAACTTGAATGATTACTGGTTCATACATGTAGATACTTTTGGGGAAACACAAGTGCATGGTAATTGAAACTTTCGGATAGGGCAAAGTTAAAATGACTTAAAAAACACTCAGTCAAATGTTTCATTTTGAAAACAAAATATTACTTTTCACATATAGCATAAAATCAATGGAAAATGAATTTCTAAGTAGTGTCTCGAAAGAAATTATGTTATGGAAGTGAACAATATTTGAGTTTAAACATTTTTGCTTTAAAATGTTCCGTTTTGGTGTTCCCATTAAGGTAAATCCAGACAAGAGCTTCGGCCATGTTCAATTTAACAAGTGATGTTTAAATGTATTCATCGTAAACAAGTTTAAAAAATGTTCATCATTTAAACATGTGAAAGCAGATTTGACTATAACTGTGTTTCAACTGAAGGCAAAGTGACTATGCGCCGATAGAACATGAGGATTATCTAAATTTAAAAAATGAGTCACCAGAGATACATACCAAATAATTTGATGCACCAGACACACGTTTCGTCTACATCAGACTCATAAACGGCTCTCGAAATAACCATTTGGAAGACCAAATCAAAGTTCAAATAGTTTAAAACTGAAAATTTGCGACAAATACGTCTAATTTATATATATAAAAAAGAAGATGTGGTATAATTGCCAACGAGACAACTCTTCACAAGAGACCAAATGACACAGAAATTAACATTATAGGTCATCTTACGGCCTTTAACAAGTAACATATGCCTGGATGTATATACAGTCTATTTAATCTACTTCATATGGTCATAATTATAAATGGACTGTTTACATTTTTTTAAATTTTTCTACCTCAGGAATAGATTACCTTAGCTGCAAAACGTTTAGGATTTTTTGGTCCTCAATGCTCTTCAACTTCATGATCTATTTGGCCTTTTTTTATTCAAGAGTCACTGATGAGTCTAATGTAGGCGAAACGCGCGTTTGGGGTGGTAATTATAAAATTTCTATCCTGTTATCTATGATGAGTTTATTTACTTTAAAAACAAGACACTGAGACGCTATATATACCAATCATAAAATGAGCACGGACACTGCATTTTTTTAAATACTAATTCAGCGGTTCTTCTGATGTATACATATTTAGGTTGAAACCATGCATATATTTTGAGAAATTGCAGTAAATCAAACCTGCTCTCCAAATAGTATCATCTGGGATTAGAAAACATCATTATAGTATGGGGCAACTAATATCCAACAACCCAATAATGGCAATTTGGTAATGGAAGAATTTAAAGCGTTGTACTAAAACAAGATATTATATTCTAGCTTAATTTAATTCGACACCTGAGCTCGAATAAGTACAAATAGTTAAGATATTTTGCTTCTTCACTGAATGTGTGAATACAATATTATTGTAACAAGGCACTGCATTTGAGTATTAAGGAAACCTGGTATTTGAATAAGAGATTATGCATTAATATTTAACCAGTAAAATACATTTGTCTTTGATTAACAAATCGAAACGAATAAAAAGGAACAGATATTATACATTGAGAATAATTATTGTTACACAATATGTTTAATACAGTTTTATCAAGAATTTAGGTAACTGGAATTAAGTTGCTAAACAACAAGACACATTTAAGCTGACTATAGATACCAGGATCACTAAACAATCAGTGTAATGCAGATATTTTGTAGCAGTAACAAACGTTTAATCTAAATATTTGAAACCAAATCAACTTGTGTAACCAATAAAGACCTACATGATTTAGTTGTAATTTTTCATGTCACAAATGGGCGTTTTATAAACCAAATAATAGCATTTCATGATCAGATCACCCCCAGTTTTTGGAAAGTTCGTGTTGCTCAGTCTTTAGTTTTCTATGTTGTGTTTTGTGTACTTTTGTTTGTCTATTTTTATTTTTTTTTCATTTCTAGCCATGTCGTTGTCAGTTTATTTTTGAATTTTGAATGTCCTTTGGGACCACTTCATATGATCAGCAACATGTTTAGCGTCATATTTGAGCCTTTAACTGCTGAAGGTTTGAGGGTCTTACGTTTAAAGGATAGGCAAGACGTGTTGTGGTAAGATCAGATTGTTTACAAATTTGACAAGAAATCTCCTTCCTATGAAAAGAAGAGGTCGGAAAGTCCTTTCAAGATGCAGCTTTAGCTCTATTAAAGTAAAAAAAAAAACACCAAGTAAGGCCAAGAAAACTGAACAACATAAGATTAATGTCAATATCTAGTGGGAATACAGTCCAGTCTTATGTTTTTCTCTGAAATTGAGAACGGATTTCATATTTTTCGATTTGTTTTTGCAAAAATTCTTTATTGGACGTCTAATTTTTCATTCGTTAGCAATGGTGTTAACTCTTCATGTCTTTGCCGTGCTTTGTCTATATGCCTTTTTGTGTTTCTTTGTTACATTTTCGTTTGTTTTTATAATGAATAAGATTTTTATACAATGTTTACTACTGTACCACTATTTTTTATATTTTTACCTGTTGTGTCTGTTTGTTTTGTTTACACATCGTTGTCAAAATAATGGAATTGAATGCGACTATCATACAAGTGAGAGGTTTAGCAAGCTAAACAACCAGGTCTAATACACAACTTTCTACATAATAATATGTCTTTACCTAGTTAGAAATATGAAAGTTGTTATCCACTTGTATGATGTATTTGAGCTTTTGGTTTTGCAATTTGTGACTTTGCCTTTTGAATATGTCTCACGAGTTCGATATTTCTGTGATTTGACTTTTTATAAATTGTTGACGATATTTACTTTGTGATTCTATAGCATGATTATGTTATTTAAAATTTTTTAAATTATGATATATTTTGTTTTCAATGTGATTTCGTCCAGTCATTTTAAAATTGGCTTTTCATCTCTATCTGTTTATAAAGTTTGTCTACTTATTATTGCATTTTCCTTGAAGTTGTGTCTCAGGGTCAAAGCATCTTGAGACAAATGTGATGAATTTAATTTCCTAGTCGTAAATTGCCTTCACTGATTGATTGATTGAGTCATAATCGCCTATAGCAAAATGTTTGCTTTAACTGGTATTATACGAATAAAATATATGATAGCTTTCCTTATTTTCTTCTAAACCATAGTGTTCAGTTGTAGGTTCAACCATTTCATGAATGTTCATTGATATCTGCCGCATTTTTAACAAGTCTGTCCTTCAATCGAACATTTACCTCGTTCCCTATGTTTCGTGTTAAGGGGGCTCGCGAGTATGAATCTTTTTTTTTAATATAGAATTTCGCTATTTTTTCGATAGAAAAGCTTTATCCTATACTTAATAGAAAGAAAAAAATATAGGGTCAACGTTCATTTAAGCTCACAATTTGCCTTCAAAAGAAGCATGCATTTTTGTTAAAGAATTTTTTTAAATAGGAAAAAAAAAGTCATATCGAAATAAAAAAAAAAAAAAAAAAATTACAGAAATCGCTCAAATTTTACAATACATGGAGTATTAGTTTAAGTACAGCTTATTTGAAAACAAATATCAAAAATATAGGTCACCGATGAGTTAAAAAAGATATTTCAATTTTCATTCAAAAAATAGCATAATTTCATCAAAGGGAGATAATTTGGATATAAACATTTTAAAAGTCATCTGGGGCCAAAACGAATTGATTTTTTTTGGTTGATGTCATAGCATTTCATAAAGTACAACAAATAGTGTAATTAATAAAATTTGTAATGAAAAAAAAAATGTTTTGCTGGATTTTTTATACCCTCGAGCCTCCTTAAGTTTGATTAATTTACAACTTCCTTTTTTTCTGTTTTGTAACACTGATTGATTTCGGTTTATTGTGTTTTGAGTGTAAGAGGGTGTTGATCATTAATTTTAAAATTTGGTAAAAATTCTAGAACTTCTGTCCTAGTTATGAATATGAAACGTCACAGTACTCAAATAGAACCGAGTGCCCAAATTGCACATATTCAACAAAAATTGATACGGAAAACTTACAAAATTTGTTTAAGGCTAAACAATTTGCATCGTTCTGATTTGCCATTATACAAGTCTTTCTAAAATATACACGAAACGTTTACAATGTATGTCAACAGCATTCACTTGGAAACGTAAATCTACGGAAACATCGCCATGCGATCTTCTTAAAAAGTCATCTTTTAAAAATGAAAAAATTAAGTATGTTACTAGCATCCTTTTCTTAATGAATAGTAAACATTGTCTAAAATAAATATCAAAATGTTATAAATATTTAAAGAAATTAAAAAAACAAACAAATGTAGGTAATAACTGTTAAAGTAGGTGCAATTTTTCTCAACTCCCCTCTGGAATATCGTACGAATTGAATAAATTATGCATAAAACCGTTTGTATGGACATTAGCAGCATCTACTTATATGGTAAATATACAATTGTCTTTTATTGAAGACTAGGTGAAGAACCTGTTCGGTAAGGTCGTGTTTTTTTGTTGTTATATATTCCAAATCTCATTTCCATTCATACATAAAAACAATATGTTTGTCAAAGAATATGTGCTTGCTCAATGACACGACATATGTAATACATTTATTTACGCCATTCATGATCAGAACTAATTGTTATGTTATTAAGAAGTGGACTTATCAATAAGCAGAAGACAAATGTTTACAAGTTTTTTATTCGCTGTAGTAACTGAGTAACGATGTGGTGTCATTCTTAGTTTGTCAAATGATAATTGCTTTTCATGCGGCTGTCGACTAATTCGTGGAGAAATTACGAGGTAAAAAAATCAAAAATATATTTGTTTTTGAAGAAAAAATCTACATTTCTTTTATCGTTATTCTATAAACAGGGCATCCGTTGAAATCATTACAAACACTGTAAAAAAAGAAGTGAAATACGATTTACGAGAGATACTATAAGTAGTATCATTGACCGCATGTAGTTAAGTTTGTAGATTTTTGAGGCCCCTTATGAGGGTGTCCAGGTACATGTGTAACCCTACAATCACAAATGTGTTGCTAAAGCCTCGGTCACACCTTACCGGATAGCTCGAACGGACGCCTAACGGATAACTTTTTTCAATCCGTTCATGTCCGTTAGACGTCCGTTCTTTTCCGTTAGACGTCCGTCCATATCCGTTGCATGTCCGTTAAGCGTACGTTTTATCCGTCGACGTCCGTTCTGTCCGGTGGAAAATTTTGAGCATGTTCAAAACTTCGAACGGACGTCCAACGGATAAAATGTCCGTTGAAAGTCCGTTTGGTTTCCGTTTTGTATCCGTTACGTGTCCGTTATACATCCGTTGGAAGTCTGGAAGATAAATCCAACAACGGACTTCTACCAACGGATAAAACGGATATTGAACGAATGAGACACGGACTTCTAACGGACGTATAACGGATAAAACGGATGATGAACGGATCTGTAACGTATAAATGCCAATGGAAAATTTCGCGTGAGAAATGCCAACTATTAGCTTCGGTCACACCTAACCGGATAGCTCGAACAGACGCCTAACGGATAACTTTTTTTTCAATCCGTTCATGTCCGTAAGACGTCCGTCCATATCCGTTGCATGTCCGTTAAGCGTACGTTTTATCCGTCGACGTCCGTTTTGTCTGGTGGAAAATTTTGAGCATGTTCAAAACTTTGAATGGACGTTCAACAGATAAAATGTCCGTTGAACATCCGTTAGGCGTCCGTTTTGTACGGTACTCGTCCGTTTCGTTTCCGTTTTGTATCCGTTACGTGTCCGTTATACATCCGTCAAAAAACAACACCGATTAGTATTTATGAATGTTTGTTAAAGCATCTTCTGGTATATGGAATTTTTTTTTCGATCGGTAAAAACTTTGTTAACTGACATGAAAACGCCTCATATGAAAACCAATATTCAAACCAATGAATAGATTTTAGATGTATTTTACATAACAAAAACAAATGATTTGAAATATGTTTTTTCAAGTTACAAACTAGAAAAAAAGGGGGAAATCAAAAAGACTGAACTTAAAAAGAAATTCCTTTATAAACTGGCCAAGTCTGAAACACATATAACGAACGGAAAACACTTTTTCCTTACTTGGAACAGGGATTTCTGTATGTAGAAATTGGTGGATAAAACCTGTTGTGAAATCTTTTGAAAAGTATCTTCTGTTTCAAACGCTAGTACCATTGAATGTGTATACATGGAAGAAAAAAGTGAAATTACAAAAATACTGAACACCGAGGAAAATTCAAAACGTAAAGTTCCAAATCAATTGGCAAAATCAAAAGCTCAAACACATCAAACACATCAAACAAATAAATAACAACTGTCTTAGTCCTGACGAAGATGCATTTTTGAATATTGAATAGTGCATCCAATGTTTTTAAACAAGCAAGGTACAATTTGTTATTATACGTAACATGACTAAAACTACCGGTTCTACACCTTAATAACAATAAACAACCTGTTTTATATCATCTAAGAATGTGTCTTATCAACGTTGTCTTTGAAATAACTTCCAACATGATAATTCATCAACATTATATCTATTATGGTTTTTCTCCCACATAAATTGTGTTATAAAGAAGAAATATTTCATGATAACAATCCTGTTTTACTTTGATTTTATGCATTAATATTCATGTAGACACAGCAAATAGGCTTAGTGCAGCTTTTGTACTCTAAAAGAGCACATAAGTTTTTGGTAATACTATTGACTTTATACAATCGTGTTGTTCCCCAAAGGAAGTAGGTTGATGCCTATATATATGAATTATAATTTTTTGTTGTTACTACATGTTTATTGGAATTCATGACAGTTTTGTTCAATTGTTGTTTTTAAAGTAATACCTTTAATTTGACCCGTCATTTTTTCTTGTACGACACATCCGAATTTTTACATTTATGAGGAACATGTCAGGTGGTACATGTGAAGCATGATGTCCTAACTCTATATTTTCTACGTTGTACTTTGTACTTTTACGTCTGAATGCGGAGTACATATCACCCAATGGGTAAGATATACCCGGGCTTGTTTTTACTATCATGATTTCCTCTATAGAGGGTCGCCGCTCACAAGGAAACTATTAAACTAAGGGTTCCAAATGATGAAGTAGAAATCATCCCTTCGTAAATTTTACGGACGCCATCAAGAGTTGGTTAATCGTTATGGAATAACTGTTTCACAGATAATATCGGAAATTTTACTTATGTCGTAATTATAATCCCCTTGCCATTTCACGAATGTGCCCTACTGAATTAGACTATTTACCGGGTTTGTAATACCGTGAGCAACACGATAGGTGCCACATGTGGAACAGGATCTGCTTACACACTTCCGGAGCACCTTAGATCACCTTCAAATTTTAGGTGGGATACGTGTTGCTGAGTCTTTAGTTTTATATGTTTTATCTTGTGTACTATTATTCGTCTGTGCGTCTTTTCCTTTTTAGCCAAGGCGTTGTCGGTTTATTTTCGATGAGTTTTACTGTCCCTCTGGTATCTTTGGCCCCCTCTTTTGTAGATTTGATTGCCTCCATGTCATTTTCGTGTATTTCAATTGCATTGTCTGTTTGTCTGAAACTTGGAGTTTGAATATACCGTTTGTATCTTCCAGTTAACTGTTTCTCTACCTCGATCCTTTCTTTTTTTCTCTCTTATGCGTCGTGGAATTGTCTACGGTTTATTGTTATGGTATTCGTCAACCATATTTGTATTCATAGTATCATAACATCACATTAAAAGTAAAATCACAACAATACCGTTTGCGAAGGAGAATTCAAAACGGTACGTTTCTAAATCAAATGTCAAAATCAAAAGCTCAAACACATCAAACAAATGGATAACAACTGTCATATTTATGACTTGGTACAAGCCTTTGCTTATGTGGAAAATGATTGATTAAACCATATATTTTGTAGTAACATGCACTTGACTAACATCGTTGTCCGTCTATCTCGTTTTTATTCGTTGATATTATTTTGTTCGTCTATAGTGTTAATATAGAGTAATATATCGTAAGCACTTTGTCGGTAATTGGATTTAGTAACGACAATTTTATATCCACAATTTTGTACTTTTTTTTTTTAGTAAACTGCATTTCGGGCTTAAAACTTGTATAAGCCAGACGTGCGTGTCGTAAAGAAAAGACTCATACTCGGCGTTGGAATGAAAAATGTTAAAAAGACCGAATAAAATTGAAGAACAATAGAAGACACCTATTATTGCCTGTAAAGCATTCATTGAAAATGCTTGAAAACATGATGTTTATTTTGCTTGATTATATACTAATGAAAAGATGTCTTTTTAATTATTAAGACGGAACATATCAATCGTCATTTGCGAAACAGTAATTTTTACAAAGAATGGCATTAACTCTTGTGGATATTCAGTTGCAAGATTCTATATTACAAAAGTTAAATACTACATTCAATTGGTTGTAACTACTTTAAAAGTGGTATAGCGGTTGACCTTGTATAATTTATTGTTTGAGTGTTTTTTCTGTGCTATACGAGGACTAGTTCAATAGAGAAAATTACTTTTATATTGGCATTACAAGAAAGGGAAACATAAATGATTAGATATTTCATCAGATTTAACAACTTTATTCATAAGGAACTGCACTAAATTAAGGTTGCTTTTGTCACAATTTACTGTGTTACTTTAGTTGCAGTTTAAATGCCTTAGCAATGCATTTACATAATGACATATAAATTGTTTATTAATTCTATACATGGCCTAGAACTTCTTATTAAGCCTATGGTGACAACATATTGGGTTGTTGAACTCTTGAGATGTCAATAGCATGTAAATATGTGTTGTTACCGAAAGGCGAAATGGAAAACAATAATTTGAGAATGAAAAGTGTCAGATTGTATTGAATAAACTCATCAATGATACCCAGGTGAACGTTTTGTACGATTAAAGCTATTTCTATCGTTAATAATACTATCTTGACGCTTTTTTAATGAAGAAATCTGATAGTTTAAAAATTTAGACTCCTTTTGTTAAAGCTAGCTCCTATATTAATATTACACAGCACTGTAACAGAAGTATGTCCAATTCCTTTTACCAATTGTATTCGATATATAAATAGAAGTTGAGAAATATTTATTATATATACGTGTAGTCCTTTCCATGCATTAGGCGTTTAAAATGCATATAAGAACGTTTTTAATTTTCCTCGTTTTTTGCGATTTTATTTGTTACTATTAATATCGCCTTTTTAGGTTTTGTATCCAGTCTACATGTTAAACAATTGTAAAGATTATTGGTTTCTTATTTAAAGGTTATGTCAGATATAAAGAGCTAATTTACACATTTATAGTCAAATTTCAGTTTATACTGTTTGATTTACCATTAGGTTTACTGGCCTTGATTCCAAATTGAGGAAATACATCACTCATTTTTTCCATAACTAATAGCAATCTGCCACTTATAAAATTTAAAATTGAGGGGATTTTTTAGTAAAAAAATTGGTAATCTTAATTTCTTTTTTATTCTATCAAAGTATTGGGTAAATGTACTGAATTATGTTTCAATATTACGTGTATGTACTAAACTCGGTCACTGGTTTGTATACAAAAAATATACTACCAATATGATCTAACGATAGTTCGTCTTTGAGAATATGAAAACTGCGTTGCAATAGTTAATTATTTAAGTGTCAGTCAATGAAAGACCCATTTTGAAATATTACTTAACTAGAGTTGCATATACCTTATATTAATTCTTTAATAATGTGGCAAATATTATATTAACCTAAACGGGTTCTGAAATTGAAAACACGCCAGAAATTGTAAACTATTTAAAATACAAATGATCGTAATGCAGATAGGTTTAAATGAAAGTATGGGTACTCGAGACCCAAAAAGTTACATTTTGTTGAATAAGCCTGATAGGCAAAATTAATTAAATAAAAAAACACATTCCCTTTCTTAAGTCTTCATTAGACGGTTACTTTTTACATTATTTACTTTGTATTATGTGTGATGTGTATGCTGTTAGTAATTTCTGGTAACATATATCAAGGCTTTGGAGTAAAAAAAAATGTTAGTGTTTACTGATTTTACATGTACATACGCCATTTATAAAATGAAATAAAACTTTATATAAAATTAGATATGGTTTGATTGCCAATGAGACAACACTCCACAAGAGACCAGATGACTCAGAAATTAACAACTTTACAATATAGGTCACCGTATGGCTTTAATAAAGGCAACAGTAGTATACCGCTGTTCGAAATTCATAAATTGATAGAGGAAAACAAATCCGAGTTGCAAACTAAAACTGAGAGAAACGCATCAAATATAAGAGAACTACGACATAACAGAAACATTACAATGTAACACACACAGAAACGAACTATAATATAACAATGGCCATTTCCCTGACTTGGTACAGGGCATTTTAAGATAAAAATGGTGGGTTGAACTTGGTTTTGTAGCAACAATGCATACCATCCTTACCGCATAGTCAGCTTTAAAAGGGCTCGAAATGACGAAAGTAAAACAATTTAAACTTTAAAACGATCGAACGGCTGATTTGTGTACAAAATAATGATCGAAAAACAAAATAATGATTAACAGCAAAAAAACGACTACCATAAAACAGTTACGTTTTTCATTGATGTGAGCAAAAAAAAGATATTTAGTAAATTAACTGCGTAGTATAAACAACATGGAAAGAACTCTGTAATGTGAACAAATCAAATTAGCATCAGTAAATGTACTGAATGATAGTTGTAACCTGGTTAGATTTTCTGTTATGACTGAAGTAATTTAACTTAAATAGTTCAAACGTCATATTATAGTTACTTTGATTAAGCCAGCTACTGTCTAATATATATATATTTGAATGTGCTGTTTCAATTATAAAGTGATTATTAACGTTTTACGTTAATTGTTGCTGTATCTCTTAACCCCGTTAGATGTAGATATGAATATAATCTGCTTATAACATTATCAAGATTTTTCTTTTGTCAAGTACTTTTGAAACCATCCCTAGACAAATTTATTTAGTTATTGTGCGAATGTATGATTTATCAAAAATCATAGGAAAGCAGCTTAAGAAAAATACAAAGGGATTTTATTTTCTTTAATCTCAGATGATTTTTTTAATAATGGATAATTTTTGTGTTTTTACGTATCATTCCCGTGCTAGTGTACTTTACAAAGATAATTTTTACTGTTAAAAAAACACCCTGGGTCGGTGTTCATTGTTTACCATTTCTTTAAAAATCAACTAGCACATGGCACCGTAGTTATCAGTGTCCCATTCAAAAGTTATTTAAGTATTAAGCCTGCAAATGTTGCTGGAAAGTCCTCGTCTTGTCCTCCGTTTTGACATTTTCTTTATGTGTTGATTAAAAAAATAATTATCTCATTTACTCGTTGAATGGTTGAGATTTTGTCCAGTTATTTGGCTAATTTTATCTGGAAGGGTGTAGGTTATTCACTGTACGACTAATCTTTATCATAGTACCTTTTGGGAAAAGTTTAGTCTCAGTTATAAACAAAGATCGACATTTGAGGGTTTTTTTGTGCATGAAAGATCTTGACATATATGTGCATATTTACAAATTTGATCCTGTAATATTTTGTAACGACTCCAAGGGAGACGACATGGACCATGTATTGTTCGTTGTATGTCTGTATTGTTAGTATATATAATAAAGGAGTCCATGTTGATGGTTGACGCTGTCTGATGTATTGTTTGGTATTTTGTCGATTTATAATGGTCCCTTTTTACATATTTCAGAATGATCTCTTCTCTATTTTAAAATAACAAGCCTTTAAAAGGACTGCTTTAAATTTAGAGTATATAGATAAATAAACTAAATAGCAGAAAAAAGGACAGGTCCGTGTTTTGGAGATATAAGCCTTTGAAAATTTGGCGGAAAATAATTCTCTCTAGATATTTCCTATTCTTAATATTGGCAACTTTTTCTTTTAAAAAACGATGAAAAAATATCAACGATTTTTATAAGAATTTCAATGATGACATTTCAAACTATATGTAATCAAATAATGAAAAGAAAAGTAGCGGTGAGTGGGCAAACAGTTTAATAGTACTACGTATACATGGATAAAACGATAAGATTACGACTTTCTGACAAAAATCCCAACAAAAGTGGAGCGAACATCCTAAATTATTTTTTTCTCTACTTTCATCAACCCTACCACTATCAGATATTTTCCCGAATATGTTCTTTTATTTTTATAAGTTTATTAAACTGGTATGATAAATGACATTGTCTCATAACAGGAAGTGATTCTGTTAAGAAAGATAGACAAATGTGGTTAGTTTATGTTTCTTTAGGGTGTGATTCCGATTTATCTCAACGTTGAAGTGTACTTTTCTTACAATTCTATTTTGATAAGATTTTTTGTTATTGTGAATGTTATTGTAAATGCTCCCTATGGTGATTGTCGACACTGTATTGTACTTTTTGGCCTCAATATCTGCGTCATCCAAATAAGAAAGTGTCAAGTATCAAAATTATATACTGCTCTGTTTTCTTGTATTATTATCGGAAGAAGATAACATTCTGTTCCTATACATCACATATAAATTAACGTCAATGCCAGGTTATTCCAGCATTGTAATAATTGTGATAAACGATTATAGCATGGTTCTTAATCATGTAAAATTACCATCAGAGCAGGAAATTTTCATCTTCCTTCGTAGTTGATAATAAAGGCCAATAATTTATAGAAAAACATACGAAGCACAAAACTCTATCATACTATGTCTTCTTATTTTTAATAAAGAAAAAGGCATTGCTAAAGTTTTCTATGATAATAAGGGAACTTTTATGTTAACTTTATAATTTGTGCTCAGGTACATATCCGTGGCTTGTTTAAAGGGAGGGAATACAGTCGTATAAACAAAATTCTTAAATTCATTTATTATTATCATTTAATTGATTATAAATCTTAACGTAAATCTAAAAGGCAATACTGCGTATAGAAAGTAATGTGGTTCAGTTTTATTTAATTTGATATGAAATGCATGAAGCCATTGCTATTTAGAATAAAGATGCAGACGAAAAATATAGAATCGGTTGCCTTCGAACATTAAAAATACCTCTCGATATTAATAATGGAAAAATATTGTAATTTACATTTGTACTAAATGTTTAAATATCAGCCGTTTTAAATAATTTCCTTTTCTTCATGTTTTTGTTAAATCATGCCGCAGAAAAAAATAATAGTCTTTACTTATGTATTTTAATAGCAAAAGGTTAAGACATACTTATTATAGATACAATACCCATGGGAGAAATCAAATACCATAAGTCCTAGAAAGAAACAATAAAATTACATTTTTTTTTTTTATTTATTTAGTTTATTGAAGTGTTATTTATAATAGCAATACAAGCAAACTTTTGACAATAAATCATTTTGTTGTGTTTTTTTTTTTTTTTTTTTTTTGCTTCAGTGTACAGAATAGTGAACTGAATGTGTTAACTATTTTAAAATGTTTAATATATCAGCCAATATGATTGATACCGACATCAGTTTTTTTAACATATAAAGCCACATATTTAATTTTTACCAAAAAAGGATAGAAGATAAGAAGGAAGCAATCAAATACCACAAGTCGATGAAATAAACAATAAAGGTGTCTACAAATCTTTTATTTAAATAATTTTATTATCCTGTTACTATAAGACGTGTCACGGTACTTATCTATCCCAAATTCATGTATTTGGTGTTGATGTTATATTTGTTATTCTCGTAGGATTTTGTCTAATGCTTATACAAAAAAGAAGATGTGGTATTATTGCCAATGAGACAACTATCCACAAAAGACCAAAATGACACAGACATTAACAATTATAGGTCACCGTAGGGCCTTCAACAATGAGCAAAGCCCATACCGCATAGTCAGCTATAAAAGGCCCCGATAAGAACGAAAAACAAATATGTAACACATAAACAAACGACAACCACTGAATTAGTCCGTTTCTGTGTGTGTTACACTTTAATGTTTTGTCGTTGTTCTCCTCTTATACTTAATGCGTTTTCCTCAGTTTTAGTTTGTTACCCCGATTTTGTTTTTTGTCCATGGAGTTTTGCACAGTGGTATACTACTGTTGCCTTTATTTAAAACTACAGCAATATAACACAAAATAACAAATTTTGTTAAGGATTTTTTTCTTTCTGTTTTCGGTAAAAAAAAATTGTATGTGTTAGCTATCTAATGTTAAGAATACCATTTTGATGCCTTTAGACATATTTTGTTTTACTTCATGTAATGCGTAGTAAAACATAGGGAATAATGTTTACTTATTTATTTCAATGACAAAAGGTTTAGAGGCTACCATGACTGCTTCAAATACCACAAGTAAAAATAATTTCTAAGATACGTTTTTTTTTGTTTACTCATAAGTTTATTGAACTGTTAGAATCAACAGCAATACAAAAAACTTTCGAAGGTGAATGTCTATTTCTTTTTCTTTCGGTATTGAGACTTGGGAATTGTATTGGTGTTTAAATAGTTCGTGTTTATTTGAAATATTTGTTTCATTTTCTTCTATTATCTATTTTCAATACATCAACATGATCAAGTACATATTTGTATTGCTAGAATATGATAAATGTCAATCAAGACAAAAGTAATATAAATCGACTGTCATACAATATTCTATATAGTATTATCCGAAATATTGTTAATAATGCAATCTTATCCATTATTTCGTCTACACAAACGAGATCTCTAGTCTCAAATTTAAATTACATAGACGTTAGTTGTAAGTGTTTACGTCAAACGGCCTTGGACAGCTTAATGAAGGAAAAAGATGACTTATTCTGACAGAAATGATCTATCGACAAGTCCACGTATCTATCATCTAAAAGCATCGTATTTGTTTTGAATTACAAAAATAGTGCAGGCATTTAAGAGATAAAAGGAAAAATGGAGTACACTTGAACATGTAATATGATATAGCAACTTTACGTCATATAAGGTCAACGGACGGCCCCAACAAGAAGTACGATACTTTTGGTAGGAGGATCCAAAGTTATAAGATAAGCTAATGATACATTTAATAGAAGAAAAGACTTATGATCTGCAACTATCCATAAATTCCTCACTGGTCAAAATACAGAGATATCGAAGAACATAAAATCTTTTTTATGACCAAAATGCTAATTGTGTTAACCCTGTCATACAAAAAAAAGTGAGTGAAACGCTGAAATGCCAATTTTGTGTGTTAATGCGTCTGAGTTTAAAGAAGTTATTATACTTTTTGACGATATGTCATGTCATTACATCATATAAGAATATTATGTAAACAGGGACATTTTCTAGCGAGGTTTATGACGACAGATAGACTCGATCTTTTGAAACTAGTGTAGACACGCCTTATTTTTTTTATTTTTCTGTATGATAGGTTGTGTCAACGATAAAAATGTAACAGTATATCTAGACACCCCAATGATGGGTGTGTATTAGTTTGGTTGAAGTAGTTTCAGAAAAGATTTTTGTAAAAATTAACGAACGACGACGGAAGACAGACTTCAAGTGATGACTAACTCTTACTTGGTACTTGGGCACTGGAAATAATAAAAACAAAACTGCCACTGTTTAATGATGAATAACGAATAGCACATTTATTGGGAGAAAACCATGTAATTGTAAAGATTCAAAATATAAGTATGCTGGGGAGGAAAAATATGTTGTATTGTATTACTAACCTACTAATATTTACATTATGTATGTATGTGCCTGTCCCAAGTCAGGAGCCTGTAATTCAGTGGTTGTCGTTTGTTTATGTGTTACATATTTGTTGTTCGTTCATTTTTTATTTAAATAAGGCCGTTAGTTTTCTCGTTTGAATTGTTTTCATTGTCATATCGGGGCCTTTTATAGCTGACTATGTGGTATGGGTTTTGCTCATTGTTGAAGGCCGTACGGTGACCTATAGTTGTTAATGTCTGTGTCATTTTGGTCTCTTTTGGACAGTTGTCTCATTGGCAATTATACCACATCTTCTTTTTTATAGTATGTTTTTCATATGTATAAGTTAAATTCATATCAAGCAATCCAAGCGGAACCTATCATTCAGAAATTGTGTATTCTATATTTACTATTCCTAATAATCGTGACAATCAATTCTTGATAATAAATAAAAAACTAGTACTAGATCATATGCAAGGATCTAAACTGTCCGAGTTGAAGAAGAAAATGAAGTACAGGGTATGGCAGTTGTTATCAAATAGTTCGTTTTTTGTGTATATTGGCGTTTGTTTTTGTTGTACTTGAGCGTTTCTGTTGTTGCGTTGTTTTTCTTTCATAATTGACGTGTTTCCGTCGGTTATACATAGTTTGTAACCCGGATTTGTGTTCTCTGAATCGATTTATGATTTTTAAGCAGCGAAATATTTATTTGTTGCTCGTTTTTTTAAATACATACATCAATGTGAAAGTAACCAAAACACATATATAAACAAAAGATAAAATAGACAGAGGTTGACTATTTTTTGGAACGATAAACATGAACCTATGCCATATGTCAAACTCTGTAATGTTGCATAGAATAACTGCCAACAAATAAGTGGATCTTATATTTGTAGGCATAAATGCATGCATATATTTAAACTGTATGAAATACCCCGAAATGACATAAACATTATGGGAAAAAATTAATGAAAAAATAAATTCAATTTATTACTCTACTGTCATCAGCAAAACATTACGTTTTTTTACAATCCAGTATGTTGCATGAACAACTATAAGTCTATTACATTTGATAATACCAAATTAAGCTGGGAAGTGTTGTAACGCACAGTTAACTACTGGGAAGAAAATAGATATGTTTTGAAAACACCTGCACGACTTCTGAAGACTTCAAAAGTTTAAAATAATTATTGTATCATCTTCTAAATGATCACAATCCTAATATCAAATTTCAGTTCAACCTTCATACAATTTATAATGATATAAATGGACGAACTGTAGACAATTTGGAATATTTTAAATTCAAGGAAGGTTTAATTTGAAAGTTTATGTAAAGGTATGACTTGTTTACGTTGACATTGTTTGAATGTGAAATTGGTCGGCTTCTTTCAATATATATGTATTTAAAGAGTACGTTGAGGAAAGAAATTGTGGATAATCTGACAGAGTAATATTAATACTATAGGAGACGAACTTGTGTATTGATTGAAGTTGAACTAATGGAACAATCGTGTTTACATAACAAATTTAGAAATATAAGTCTACCATATAACTGACAACGAATAGTATTTATTCATTGTGAAAGATGACAACTGTTTTGTCGTCCCGTCTTCTTGATTTCGAATATGATGAACTGAATCGGAACCATCACTGTATTTCAATTTGTACTTGCATTAACAACGCGACAGGTTGTCACATATCGAGCAGGATCTGCTTACCCTTCAAAAGTTTTGGTAGTATCGTGTTCCTCAGTCTTTAGTTTTCTATGTTGTGTTCTGTGAACTGGTGCGGTCCCATTTGTTCATTTGTTGTTGTTTTTTTGTTATGCAATTGTAAGTTTGCTTTCGACTTATGCGTTGAAATATCGTGTTTGTACCTTTCGCCACGCTTTGACAAATTATCAAGCAACAATAATTTTTGAAGATTTTCTAACTGTTGATGTTTTGAAATATTAGAGGTTTTTTTTAAAGTTAGAATTACAACTTTGAACGACGAATAAAATGCAAATGTCTATTGTGCTTGACCCTTAATTTGTTGTTTAAAAAAGAGAAAAGAATAGAAAAGAAAAGTTAAAAAAAAATGTATGTATAGAATTAACAGATGAACATGAGATATTCGCTAATCATCTGCATGTGACTGAAATGTCGTTCACTTGCACGTGTCTATTAAGGGCATATCCAACAGTTTCAGGGGAGGTAATAACAAACGTAACCGTCGTCTATTGTTCCCCGTAATTTCACGGTGTTTCAACGACGTCATAATGGCCGTCTGGAAAGGGCGGTTTCTTTCCTCAAAGGAAAGGGCACGGCGGGAATCGGCAAAAAACTCATACAGAATATTAACAGAACTAGAACTCAAAACTTAAAAGATATATTTGTCCTTTTTGTCTATTATAAAAGAAATACAATTATCATAATCATTACTAGACCATACTCACTTAAGTTTCCGTTTTATGAAAATTATCTTCAATACAGTAGAAAGGAAATGCGTAATGATTTATTATTGCATTAGAATGCAACACAAATTGTAATTAGTTCTTTACCAAACTTTTCCGAGAGATTGTCATTCAGGATAAAAAAAAAACCTCAAACTTTGGTTTTACTTGAGAAAGATGAAAAAAAAATGGTTTCTTGAGAAAAATAAAATACGGCGTAAAACTAACATTTATCATGCATCTAGCTTTGCGTTGAAGTGCTAATATATTTACAGTAGCTCTTTAAATAAATACGACCTTTAACCGGAAAACAATGTAAAACAAAAGATGACACAGTAATAAAAAAACATTGAACTAGGAAAACATTGTAATATATACACTGACATACAAGTGGAAAATATCTGACGATGTTGGTGTTTACTTATGTATGAGGGAATAAATATAATTTAACAAACAAAAAACCAGTGTAGGTCTTGACTAATTAGTCACGCCCTCTTAAGTCAGCGGGTCCATAACAGGATTGAAAAAAAAACAGCCATCGAAATACCATAATTCGAAATTGGGGGGGTGGGGGCTAATAGCTTAAGTCAATATTTTGATCATTATTCAACTTTATCTAGTACGGCATACATTTTACCACTAGTACACTCTTTATATCTTGATAATGTACATTTATCAATCATTTACTTCAGTTCATTCTCGCCTCGTCGTAAATATGCGTGAGATATTTGCCACTGGAGCACGGGAGCAATCAATTCATCAGTTTCATATAGTGATGCATAATCATTAGTTTTCAACTGATAAGTGTCTCAAACAGTACTCCAGTTTTGGTATTTTATTTTTATTTTATATCTTATTTCTAAACGAAAATTTTAGAATTTCTTTCCGCATCTTTCTCTTTGAATTCAGTTGTTTGAATAATCAATGTCTACATCAGTGGTTACATTGTATGCAGCCAAACTATGTAGAGGGCAGTAGAACAGAAAACAATTTCCATTGTGTATATATGCAATAACTCATATATTGAAGCGTTATACCACGGCAGTCAGGCTCGTTTATGTGGAAAAATTATTTTTCATATACTTATATATTGTAAATATGTCATAAAAGCAAAAACACACGAAAAAAATGGCCACAATTTATAATAACATTCAACATTTTTCGGCCGTTTCGTTTATTCTCCAAGTTAATGTCTTACTGAACTGTTTTGTTAATCAAAGTATTTTTTTCATCTACAACTGCAAAAGGCGCAACAGATGCGACTTATTTGAAGATTCATGTGACCTTTGTTGTTGTTTATAGATTTTATTCGAAGTTCGTATATCGCTTCAACCATTTATTTAGATGGTATTTTAACGTATAGATAGCGCGAAACTCTCCTTACTCTATGCGTCTGATATTACGACATTTTTATTTCGACTAAACGAGGCTGCAAATTTATACATCTGAGATATATACACGTAACTGTTGTACGGGAGCAGTCCAGAGATGTGAATATTTCTATACCCAATCAATCCTTTTTTTATGAAAAAGATTTTAAAGGTATACATGAATACGACAGCAACCCAACGACACATATAATTCAAAACACTAAGAGTCAACATACAGATTTTTTTTTATAGCTAGAAGCCTGTAAAGAAAGAAAAAAACAAAACTGCAACATGAATATATAATATAGAGTCGGAGAGATTTTAGACAAGTGTTTGGTTGCAAAATTTCACATGCTCTTTATTGATTTCGATATGTGAAATTATATAGACAGTGTAATATAAATCAGTGTAAGAAAAACACTTCTTTGTAAAGTAACGGTAAAATAAATAATGATTATGGATGACGGACGTCAAGTGGCATATAAAATGAATAATCAGAACAAAAACATCAAATGTAAATATAATATGAAAATTAACCCTGCTTTGTACTATAGACCGACACACAGAAACGGATTTCTAACGTGTAATTCGTTTGTTTTAAAAGGGATATGAAATACCGTATACCAGAGACGGGGACTATTTTAATAGTTTGTAATTCCATGGTTTGCTAACCCGAATAATTCAGTCCCTCCCCGTAATCGATCTCTCCTACTTGTAATCTTAGATCAGCGGAATATAACGACTGAATTATTCGGATTAATTGTTTGCATGTTTCACAATTTTGACGAACACAATAGTAAAGCTAACGGAATTATTATCTCGTACAGATACTGGTCCATTATAAATAAGAAGATGCGATATGAGTGCTATCGAGACAACTATCCAACAAAGTCACAGTCTGCAACAACGTCGCACTGCCTTTGAAAAATTAGCGGGGAACTATAACGTTACGTCCCGAAACGTCTTAATTTTTGGCGCAATTTGTGAGGCTTACGGAAGGGATAGAGTAAACAATATTATATTACTGGATTTTTCTCAAAAACGAGTATGGTGACAAATATTTTTCAAAACGTTATGACGTTCCATTATTTTCAAAGAATAACATATCTTACTTTGGTCAAATCGACACCGTTAGAAATATTTAAAAAAATCTAAAATGTGCATTTCAAATGTACATTTCTTGCCGTTTTGGGGGATAACCATGACTTTTTTGGCTTTATTTGAGTAAGAATTAATTCTTTAAATGGTAAAGTTAGATTTTTCTAACCATCTTGAACTATGTTGCTTCAATTTGAGCCTCATTATATAAGTATATGTTGATTAAAAAATCATATTTATTTTTTTTAAATAAAAAAACGTTTGTTTCTTCAAAATTGCAAAAATGTCCAATTTTCAGCAGTATTTTTTGCAAAAACGAAATCGACAACAAATATTTTTTTTTACAAAATTTTATTCTCTGTCAATTGAAGAATGAAATATCTTTACGGGAAAAAATTCTCACCGTCAAAAATAAACTGTTGGATATGCCCTTAAGGTGGTACCCAACACTTTCACTAAAATTAATTTGGCTCGTTTAATTTTCATATAATGTTGACAAAGTATTTACTTTGACCCTTTGACAAAAATATAAAAATTTCAAAAAATTTGAACCAACCATTTTATCAGGAAAATTACACTGGTTATATAGCAGTTTGACAAACACTAATTTTGATCATTGAGAAGCTTGTATTTCCTTAACAACACAGCGTAATTAAAACGTTAAGCTGATTATACAGAGTTATCTCCCTGTAGTGTTAGGTACCACCTAAATTTTTTAATTTAAATTTGTATTTTTGACAGTCGACAATCCTACCACATCTACTTATTCCTTTTATTAAATTGACAACCTTTTTCAACCTTAAGGATGTTCGCTGCTCAGTTTCAAAATAAATAACTTTTCATAAAACTAGTATGTATTGATAGGGAATTAATTAAGGAATCCAAAGAGCAAAAAAATTAAGTAGGTCACCGTGCTTGTTTTTGAGATATGAGCCATTGAAATTTTGGCGGGAAAATGTTCTCTCTTGATTTTTCATAGCTTTATCATTGACCAGTTAAAGTTCTCAAATACTATCAAAAAATAAATGAAATTTTATAAGACTTTCACAAATGACTTATAATTATACATGTAAAAGATTTATGAAAACAAAAATGGGGGTTCATGGGGAAAATTTTTTAAGGCATTCAAATGGATAAAACCAGAGGATTCCGAAAATCTGACAAAAATTCCAAACATGACAAGCAGACATCCTTAACACATATTTGATCATTATTTAATAAAACTTGCATTAACTTGTTTTATTTATAGAAATACTTAACACAAGTATACCCTCAATATTCAAATAGTCTCGAAGATCTAAAATATGAAAAATGTACCAAGAAAAAATCAATCTTGCTTACATAAATGGTGTCTATGTAAGCATGCATTTTATGGAATTGTTATGACCAACTAGATTAAGTGAACCTTGATCGGAAGAAAACATTAAATAAAATCAAGTCAAAATGTTAATTTTATTATTTATGATCAGAAATTGATAGTCCTTAATAGACCTTTTCAACAATTGTCTACACCAACAGTTGAGCACGACTTCGACAGCTAAGATGTGAGGGGTCGTCTAAAAAATAAAATTGAAAATAATACTGTACATCACAAAGAGATTTAATGCTTGAAATGTATTTGATTGATAATAAGATAACTTTCCAACAGAGTAAAATGGCATGGATTTTTAAATTTAGAAGGAAAAAACAAAAATCAACTCATTGTCTGTACGGTGAACAAAAAACAGAAGAAAAAAAAGATAAAAATAACAAAACAAATAACAGCGATCTCTGATCGACTAAACAGGAATCAAATATGAAGGCGCAGCATAATTTCCGCCGTGTAATGTACACAGTATCAACTTTTGCAGACTTGGTTCAGGCGCACAAAACATGCGACGGGGTTTTACTAATCTAATTGGATAACAAAAACTCCCTTATGCATGGTCATAGACGAATTTAAAAAGAATCATAAGTACGATAAAAATTAAAAGATTATAAAACCGGCAAAGATTTGTCAAGGTAAAAAAAAACAGCGAAACGATTTATGACCCGTTGACAACAAAATAAAACAGCAATGACAGTGTAACATATAAAACCAACGATACTTGATCAACACGGACCCCATTAAACTCTATTGCTAAGCAATTCCCGCTTCTTGCAAGAAACTCAGAGGTCATTTTCGAGAACAGGGGAATGGCTCTACGATAAAAAGGACAACGTCTGTTGTTTTTTCGGAACACGGGCAATTATACAAGTCATTGGACTCCCAACCCCTGCTTAGCACTAACCAAACATAATTTACAATGACAAAGCTCTGTAGTAACTAGTATGTTGAATTATAAATTCCATACGCAGGTATGTACTGCTTAAATGTTGATACATCTCCTCTTATTCAAGACAAAATACACAAACTTGAACAAGGTATCTTGCTTCTTTCCTTCGACCTGTGAAATCAATATGTTTTACCCCGCCCAAATTTGAATCTGTACATCAGGTAAGGTTTAGATCGTTTTAAAAAGTCTCGACCGTGTTTACAAGTGTGATAACAGACGGACAGACAGTCCAGTAATAATGTTTCAGAAATTCTCAGAAATTTTCAGAAAACTTTTACAGATACACATTTATTCTTATTGACAGGCGACATAATCATAAAGTTGAAGAGATTGCAGTAATTTTTTAATCAATTCAACGTGAAATGTCGTGTAAATACATGTAATAAGAATATTGTATGATAGAGAAATATTTTTATTTACTTTTTATATTTTTTATATCTTCTGTAGCTAAATATTACCGCCAAACCGAATTTATCGTAATGCTAATCAGACGTTTTTGTCTTTAAGACGACCCCTCCATTTTACTTGTAAACTGTAGGTGTCATCAGTCGGTGCCGAGAGTTGTTGAAAAGGTCTAGTGGTGGTACATGTTTAAAACAATTAGAGAGAGCATTAAGATACAAAAAATGAGTAAACCGGGAAGGAAAGTGTAGATGTTTTTTACTACCACTTAGAATTCGAAATTAAAGCGGGTTTGGTAAGGCAAAAATATTGCCTTTTATGTAACTTGTTGCTCACATAAGCACATATTCTTAACTCTAAAGAAGAAACGACACTACTTTGATTTATCTGTGGAAAATAATAACAACAGTATTTTATTTATGTTTTGAGTTGTGACTTTACCCTAAGGTTTGATCAAGACCTTGCAATTGACATTGCATATTACTTAAAAGATTCATATAAGAAAGATTCATCAATGACAAGCAGATTTTGAATAAAGTCAGTTTGAAAATAGTTGTTCTTATTTATGAAAACAGCTTTTGGGCATACTCCCAGTTGAAAACATAACAACCAACACAAAGAAACTATGTTAAAGGTGAGTTCTTAATAATTTACATTCTACGTTCTTCATGTTTTTTTAGGTCTGGTGAAAAATCCCTTATTCAAAACACGTGCCATTACAAAATACCATTGTTATGCTTATCCAGTGGTTCTTTAAGGACATGCTTAAGTTTCATTTTAGCTTGAGGCAAATTTTTAACTGAATATATCTCTTTGCTTTTAATTGTTTAAACAAAACAAAAAAAGAGACATTCAAAAGACTTGATACATAGATGTTAGTAAACAACTGTAAGTTATTCATTTATATAGCAGTGATGTCTTTTCTGTGTCATTGTTATTGCGTGAAACTACGATTAGTAAATATTGAATTAAATATAATGTCAAATGGTCTTTGTCTCTGTTTGGAAGCTGAAAATAACTGAACTTCATTTGCTCTTTGTAAGGGAAAGGTAGAGGGCTTTTTTAAATAGCAGAAATTTACATAGAAATAGGCTGCACCTGAGCAGTGAGGATTCTACTTCGTTAAAAGCATATACACGTTACACCAACTTTGTTTTCAATCGTGAAAATGTAAGCCATTGCAGGGATGGTGCGCAGTCAATAACATGTAAGCTCTTGATATCCGATAAATTGATCCACATGGCATAATTACGATTCTTGCATTACAGTTGTATTTTAAAAAGACAAATGTTTTTACCAGCTATAAAGCATCATTGTATGTACTTTTATCCCTTTTATCAACTTGAAACTATTGTCTTATTGGTTATCAGGGGGATTTACGAAAGTGCAAACAACACTAAACAAATCTTTTAAATTACTTTGTGGAAGGGTAGACTACACAATTGCAGATGTTGAATACTAATAAAGGAGGGGCAAAATATATCAAAGGGACAGTCAATTTCATAGATATTCTAAGAACCACATTTAAAGTATGTAGTCAAAGACTTTCCGTTAAATTTCAAAAGGGTGTTGGAGAATGGTGTGCCCGACTTTTTATGTATATTTTAATGAATAAAATAATTAATGAAAAGTTTTCTCTTGATATTCTAACACACCTACTCCGATGTTATGACATGTTAAAAATGTACTTCGCTTATATCTTTTTTGTTTCGATACTGATACATAATTAGTCATGTTATTATATAGAAATGTAAGCTTAATAAAGAAAATAATTGATCTGAATCGAAATGGCGTCTCAAATATGTTTGCTTTATACCGTTTTCAGGATACAATAGTCACCTCAAAAACGCTTGCAATTGGATGTTAAAAGTTGTAACCGATTATTGCCCATTTTTGTTACTTTTCCCTTAAAAAAAACTACATGAACTGAAAAAATGTTGCTTAAAAAAACAAATCAGCAAGATTCGACCATTAAAATAATACAGTTGAAAAAAAAAGCTTAAGATATGTGTGATCGATAAACATGTATGATAAATTACAAAAAAGTAATAAGAGTTGACTGACTATAAAGGTTAAGTGAGGCACCGCATAAACAATTTGCCTTTAAGAAGATCAACTACAACTTTCTTTCAAAACTTCAAATAATTGGCAAACTAATAATATGATTAGAGAATAAACGTAAACAATTTTCAGATTGCCTGTGACAGCTTGTCACCAAGTTACATCAATTCAGCATAAATGAATTTTTAAAAGTGCATATTACATGTGTTGTAATTTCTATGCCAAAAGAACATTTTCAAATTAAGGTTAAAAAGTTGCATAAGAATGTCACGATTTATAACATTCAACCGATATGTATTTGAATGAAAGGATAATTCTGTATTATAACTGAAAGTTGTAGACGCTAATACCATTTGTTAAGAGAACCCACACAATCAATTAACAATAACAAGGACAAGACCAAGCTGTAATTGAACAGAGATATCACTGCAGTTCTAAAATCTGGTTTAATTAGTTTATCGAGAACAACAGGTTTCCATGAACTTGAATTTTTACCGACTCTAGTTTTAGCTAAGTACACAAAATTCATGGTCAAGACGTTAATTCGTGAGGGTATAACAAGACCAGTTTATAAAACTAATTCAAGCACATTGTAACCAATTTTTGAGCTGGACAATGAAAATAAGTTTCAATCAAAGTATAAAATAAAATAGAATTAGTGTTTACACAGATGTTTGATATGTATAAAAGGACATGTGATCGTACTTCTAATTTTTTATACAGTAACTCAACTGGAGTAAATCTACTACATGTAGGTGGAAGACAAAATTGTACACTATGTATAAAATTGTACAACACATTTCATACGTTTTTGATATTAGTAAAGGGGGATAATTCTTCCATAATGCATAATTGTAAAACGTGTTGAAATTATTTTTATTTTTCTTGCATATTAGAAATATTTATTGAAATGATATTAACTCACCATTATTTTATATGAACTTTTTTAAATGTGAAAAAAATAGACAAGGAAAACAAGCGGAATTTATCAAGATGTTTTTTTCTGAATCAAATTTGTAAAACTTAGCAACATTCCGGTTGTTATAAATAAATCATTTTGAAGAGGACATTTGTGACTCAATTCCAGCCTCCTCTGAGACGCCTATAACGTACATGCAAACTCAAAAACAAACAAACAAAACAAAAGCGAAATACCAGTTGTAGCAACAACTTGCTTACGTCATCTACGTTATCAAAAAGTAAATTAACAAAAATATTAATTTCCGAGGAAAATTCAAAACGGAGAGTCCCTATTCAAATGGCAATATCTAAAGCTCAAATACATCAAACGAATAGACAACTCCCTCATTTGGTACAGGCATTTCCTTATGTAGAAAATGGTAGATTAAATCTGTTTTAATAGCTAGCTAGGGAAACCTGGTTACTACTACTGAGAACTCATCACAGTAACATGTACAGTACATATGGCGAACACAAGTCTATCAAGTAATAACACGTGAGGTGCTACAATGTATCAACATAATCAAAGTTTGTCAAACCGTATGTTTTATCCTTACATATAGTGTCTGTACGTCTTTTTCTTCTTTAGCCATGCCTTTGTCAGATTAATGTCGACTAATGAATTTGAATGTCCCTTTAGTATCGTTGGAATCCCCTTTAAGTGGAGATCCAAATTAGTGTTCACAACTTTATTTTGCCACAAATTTAAACCCTTTTTGAACCCCAATAGAATAAAGCAGACAGTCTTACCAGGTTTGTGTCTCAATTGTTCTACCATACAGCTGAAAAACAAATCACTTTGTCAATAACACGATTTCTCGATTAATAGGTATTAAATTTGTTGGTAAATAGTATGGCATGTACTTTTGAAAGTAGTTCGATGCTAAATCTTTTGCACTAAAATTCATAGTAAATGTCTTTCCAGTAAATGACCTTTATGTTGTATATGCTTGATTTGGTCTTGACTAACTATTCTTATAATGAGATAGTAAAGAAATCATCGTTTAATATTTCATGCATGAATACATAAGTTTATATCCCCTGTTAAAACAATATTTCAGTGCTTGTGTTTTATCAGTATTTCATTGATTGGGAGATGTTATTAAAACACTTTTTATTCGTTGAAAGGGAAGTAATCGGATTTAGAATTAACCTCTTTCCAATAAAATATGTTCAATTTGATGTGGTGTTGGTGTTATGGTCAGAAGACAAGTACAAGAAAACAAATTGATCTGAAAAACAATAATAACAGTCAAGCTCGTACTGTTAGTATAAAAATAAGGGAATATGGTATGAATGACAACGAAACATTTATCTTCTAACGACCAAATGATGAGAATGTACACAGCTAAAAATTGAGTAAACGCCACCTTCAATAGTGATTAAACATTAAAAATGTGTGCACATACAAATCAAAATCTTGAAAAACTATAGCATGTTTGTCTTATTTTAAACAGAGCAAACGGCTTTTCGTGAAGTGCAGCCAAAAGTTTTGCAATCAGACTTTTCAAGGATCATTTGATTTAATAAAAAAAAAAGCGTATGTTCGGTAAAATTGTATAGAAGTATGGAAAGGAGAGTCAAAAATGGTTTGTTAGCAGAAATGAAAAGGTCATCAAAAGCACGAAATTTATTGAAAATTTCCAAAGAGTTGTTCTGTTTATTTCAAAGATCAGTTATTTATATATGCTTCGTTATAAAATCTAATAATATGTTCCTGATTTTAAAAGGTCATTATCATATTGTTACCTTGGCCAATTTAAGTGCCTCTTTTTCAATGAATATGTATGCCACTTTTAAGATAAATAAATTAACTTACACATAATTTAGAAACTGTAAAGCAAAATGATTCATTTTGTTACTGCTGGATATAAATTTTTAAAGACAAACATTAGACATTCATTATTAAAGAATTATACTGTGTAAATATATATTTTTTTTTTAAATCCTAAATTCATTTTTACTCGTAACGTTATTTTACCAAACAATTACATACAAAGCAAAAACAGCAGGATGGCGTATGAAATTTAGGGAAATTCACTCAAGTTATTTTGTTTATAATAGTTTGAAGACACATTTTTAAAGTTTTTAGTTTACTGCTATGTGCATGGTACGATGTTTAAATTCCAAGTGACTTCAAATTTGAAAATACATGAAACAGGATGCATGTACAGGATCTGTTCAGGCTATCTGGAAACTAAAACCCCTTTCATTAAAGCACATGCGTCAGGTTAAAATACCTGGAATAACAAGAGTACATGATATTTTTTAAGCAGACGCTTTGTCATTTGTGTGTTGTCATAATTGTTTTTACGTCATTTTAAGCACGAATTAGGCCGATTGTTTTTTCGTTTGAATCGTATCACATTTGGTCAGGTCGGTGCCTAACTATGCGGTTTAAACGACGACATAAAAAAAAGATTTTTTACGAGGATTATCTCCCTTGTATTGAAATATCTATAACACATTCCATTTAGTTTTTTTTTTATATTTTAATCTAACATCAGTGACCTTATTGCAGCTCTGATTCTGCCCATCGGTTCCGTAAGTCTGCGTATTTGATAACAGAGACATCAGTAAGCTAATTGCAGCTTTAGAGCATCCCATCGATGGCGTTTAGGACTGAACTTGACCATAGGGACGCCAGTGAAATAGATGTAGCTTCAGAACAACTATCAAGGGGATAACACCATATCGGTATTGCATATACATGATCCAAGAATTATCATAAAATTCCATAAAGATGAAAGTAAATAATGACTACCTTGAATATACATTTAAAAAGTATCCCGATTATATATTTTCCTCCAACGCGTCTCACATTGTCGCTCAGTCATTAAGTATAATCTACGACAGTTCTCTATTTAACGGGAATAACTGTTAACAGACTATTCTCACGAGAAATGAAAATTGCATTTTTACTTGTAAAGGTTTTAACTCCACCACAAATCTCCATTACACTGTCTGACAATAAGAGTAAACGTCGGCACCTATCATGATATTATGATACTTAGCCTTTGTTAAAGTAGACAATTGTATATATTATAAGATAACCTTAATGAGACTTTATGTTTATTAAGGTCTTTCCTTTTTCTATAAGGAAAGACCTTACTGTATTTCTTCTGATTATTATTATTATTATTATTATTCTTTCCGCCAAACTTTAACGAAATTTCCCAAAAAAAAGTACGCGACATGTTGAAATGATATTAGGTATCTAGTATCGGTTGACCAAAAGCTATCTTGTGGTGAGGACACGACCCCGTAATATTTCCTTTATAGGGGTTATCTCCCCTAACACCGAAAAACTTGTTATCATTCTAACTCCATAACCATAATAGGTAGAAAAAAAACAAAGGGTGGAATTTGTTCAGGAACAGACCCTGGTGCTTCTTTACTTTGAATCGAAAAGATTCAACGACTTATTGGTAGGGTTATGCCCCTTTGAAAATTAACAAATGTCGGTTGGCCACTAAAACTCAAAAACTGTAAGTTGTAGCCGACTAGGATCATCACCAATGATCATCAATTTACATGAACATGAAAATTGACCTAAGGTCAAAGGTCAAGGTCATGACCTAGATTTTGACCTTAGCTTGTTATCGGATTTACTAAATAACCGTAAAAGATGGCTGATAAAATGTAACGAAGAAAATATGTGTCTTGTCGAGATCTACATTTGTTTTGTGGGTTGAAAATCATTGGACCAACTGTTATGGAACTAGGGCACCAAAACTGTTTTTGGGGTCCGAAATGATGATTGTTTGCTTATAACTCAAAAGTAGTTAGAGATAGAAAGAAACTTTGATTGCAAAAATGATCAGCATAATAAGATCTACAAAGTTAGGTCAAGGTCAGAGGTCAAGTCCCTAGCAACGACATAAAACACCATAGCAACTATATATTTTTGAACTTAAAAGGCTATGAATAATATAAATAAATATAAATTATTACTGGAAATGACATTTTTGTCCCTAGCAACGACATACAAGTCCTTAGCAATCACTTATTTTTTTTAGCTTTAAATACAATGAAAAGTACATTTGACATTTTTAATAATTTATTTTAATATATTTATCCTTAGGAATGATTTTTGCCCTAAGCAACCACTTATGAACATAAAAGTCCTTAGAAACCATATATTTTTTAACTAAGAAGGCAATTAATAAAAGAAAAAAGGAAAGACCATTCAATTGTTCATGAACAATTGACTTTTTAATTTTGTATTGATTTTCTGATAAATGCCTCTGTAATGTAGATAAGCCCTGACATCGAAATACGGATTTTGATTTTATGGAATTTTAGAAAAATGTTAAAGTTTTAATTTGAATCATGCTTAATTTTTCCGTAAAACCATTACATCGAAATACGGATTTTGATTTTATGGAATTTTAGAAAAATGTTAAAGTTTTAATTTGAATCATGCTTAATTTTTCCGTAAAACCATTACATCGAAATACGGATTTTGATTTTATGGAATTTTAGAAAAATGTTAAAGTTTTAATTTGAATCATGCTTAATTTTTCCGTAAAACCATTATTTAAACTCAATTACTATGATTTTAAAAACAGAAAAATGTAAAAAAAAAAAAAACAGTAATGAACCATGTTTTAGACATATCAATCTTTTGTAATAATTTTTTCATCAACTGAAGAGTTGAAGTTTTCATTTTAACAAACTCATACTCTTTATATGAACTATAAGACAATTAAGGACTAAACTGTTATCGTTGATACAACGATAATAACTTTTGTCAACATAAAGAAGTTGCACCCGAATTAAGTTATCATAATTGTCCTTCAATATATATTTGTCATATCCGTCTAAGAGGCAAACTTCCCAATTGATATTTCTTATTATCATATTGTAAAAATTGTTATTTTCATATTAAATTGATTTTAACAAAAATCCTACCGGAATATACACTATTCAATGTGCATTACGAATAAGTTGTTTAATTAATCATAGGAGTATGGCCAGAAAATTCAAGTTTTTTGTTTTCGTATCCCAGGAATAAATTACCTTAGCTGTATTTGACACAACTTTTGGGAATTTTGGGTCCTTAATGCTCTTTAACTTTGTACTTGTTTGGCTTTATAACGTTTGATCTAAGTGTCACTGATGAGTCTTATGTAGACAATACGCGTGTCTGGCGTATTAAATTATAATCCTGGTACCTTTGATAACTATTGACCGACATCCTGGTAAATCTGCTTGCTACCTGTATTTGTCAAAGTTAATATCTTCAAAGAAAAACTAAGTTTTTAAGTTTTGGATTGCTAATATACAGTAAGGTATTTTAGGTCAAAGAACCCCAAATTGTCATTGTTTCAAATATTAGTAAAATTTTGAATACTACTCTGACTGAAACTGAAGATCGTAAAAACATAACGCATTTATCTTTTTTTCTCTGAAATATTACTGATTGAATTTATCACAATATGCGAACATTTGTGTAAAAGGCAAATATAATTGGCAACAAAACGTTCTTCAACTTGTCATTAAACCACAAAATCTCCCATTTTAAATCCATCTTTGGTTTTGGTAGACAACTAGTGGTTTTGGTAGACAACTAGATGTTGTTTATACGTAAATGTTCGTTATAGTTTGACCTTAAATATAAATTTCATTTTGAAAAAGACATTCTCAACAGTCTAAGACCAAAACGAATTACTTTATCTTATATATCTATATATAAAGATAAAATTTTCTTCAAATGACTCACACATTTATGGAATAAGAAACTTTATAAAAAAAAAACAATCGCTAACGTTTTCATGCTTTAAACAAATACTCAGACGAATGCCTTTTTATTAGGTCTTTCCACTTTTCGTCGAAAGACCTTTGGTTTTTCTTCTGATTATAAGTTCTTGACATTTTTCGTGGAAAGACCTTTGGTTTTTCTTCTGATTATTTCTTTTTTTCTTTTTTTTCCTTCTGCCGTCTGAGATGCTTTTTTGTCTTCCAACATATTGAATGGATTTTTTGGCCAATGATGTTGTACAGTAATGGGGGTTTCAAAACTCATCCTGTGTGACCGAACACTTATTCTTATAGGAGTTATCCCTTTTTTCTTGTTATCGCTATATCTCTAAAACCGTAAAAGATTTAATCGAACTGTTTTCACCAAATTGTTCGTCTACTCTTGAGAATGATTTGGTTTATTTTGACTTGAGTTATCGGAAGACGTCTTATGGAAGTTATTTCCCTTTGAAAATTTAAGATAGGCGATTTGTTGGATAAATTCATACGTTATAAGTCGTAGAGGCCTACAGTCTTTTGATATGAAATCCTTGGTCCATTTGAAGGCAATTGAGGTCAAGGTCAAGTTCAAAATTTTGAATTTTGCTTATTATCGTTATGCCACAGAAACTGTGACAGTAAATGATATGATGTGTTTGCCAAATAACTGTTTACAATAAGGCGCAACTTCAACCTTTTTCAGTCAAAGTGTTTTGGTTAACCCTTATAGGAGTTTTCTCCCCTTATGTATTTTAAATCAGCATTTCTCCATAACCATACAAATGATTAACCTGGTTTTTTTTTATTTGAGTTCACTGACCTATGACCTTGAAATTGAGATCAAGGTCGAAGGTCAAGGTCATGTTATAAATTTAGAATTTTGCTTGTTATCGTTATTCAAAAGAAACTGTTACAGTTAATGATATGATTTGTTTGCCAAATTACTGTTTACAAAAAGGCGCAACTTCAACCTATTTTAGTCGAAGTGTTTTGGTTAACCCTTATAGGAGTTTTCTCCCCTTATGTATTTGAAATCAGTATTTCTCCACAACCATACAAATGATTGACCTTGGGTCTTTTGATTTGAGATCACTGACCTATGACCTTGAAATTGAGGTCAAGTTCAAAGTTCAATTTGACGTTCTAGATTTTGACCTTTGCTAAAAATTATTTTCTGTTCATGATAAAATAATTAAGTCTTCTGCATATACCTATTAATCTTATTTTTTTATATCAATTTGAAGAACCAAATTAAAACACGGGAGTGACATTTTCTAACATCGTTTTTTAAATTTCATTCTTACTATCGAGGTGGAAAGACCTTCAATTGTTCTCTGAAGAATTGGTTTTAAGTTTATATTGGTTTTCTGTAACTTTCCACAACAATATGATAAAAAACAGTAGAACGAAAATGCTTTAAAATTGAATTCATGAAATAAAATGTATCCTAATAAGTTATTTCTCCTAAGTATAAATCAATTAACTGGTCCCCAGTTGTTTTAAGTCGTACAAGATCACAGCGGATTAAAATAAGACCGATTTTGTGAACTATAATGTCACACTGTAGGCAGAACAATACTGCTTAGGAGACATGATAGTTCCATGAATGTGAAACTAGACTGACGATTATAGAAACTATGTAAACTATATATGTTTTCCGAGGGAGAACGTTTGTTATCATAAAGTTATAACATATTTAAACGGGTATTATATTTAAACGAAATTTACACGATATATTTGGTTTGCAGTTTGATCAGAAGAAACACCCACAAAGCTAGATAATACAATTAATTATCTAATTACTACTACAATACGACGGCCGAAGTGAATATCAGTTTTTCAAAAGTCAATAAAACCCATATTTACCGAAACAAAAGACAGTAATTGTTTTATTCCATAGTCCGAGAGAAGAAAATGTATCTAATGACAAACATATACCAATTTTTTTTTTTACATGAAACATTTTACCATAACGTTGCATGTAAAAGCGCGTGACGTTTAGCGCGGTGAATAACTTTTTCTCAGGTGAATATGCTTTTTTATTCAAAATCCAATTCATATAGAGAAACCTACTAAAATAATACCAATATGGAATAATAATTAATATTATAATTTTCACTGTTATTGCTATAAGTTAGATAAGTCATACAAATCTAATCTTGAATTTCATCCAAATTCTTTCTTAATTTTTGGAACACGTTTTAGAAATTTATATGTGACGTCACTTTAGGCGTTGCATTAACAATGGTTAACAGGGCTGTGATTTTGTAAAAAAGGGACGAAAGATACTAAAGGGACAGTCAATGTAATGTATTCGTTTTTATTCAATAGCTCGTCACCACTTCAGTTTAATCATGTATATCTATTATATAGCCATTTTATAAAATTTACTGTTTTTCAAAACTATGTATTATTCTTGATAATAACATGAATAATGATGTTTTTGTCCCAGGCGGATAACCCTAGCCTCACATTTTTTTGGATTTGTTGGTCCTCGGCGATCTTCAACTTTATAGTTTTTATGGCTTCCAAACTTTTTACATCGGAGCATAGTTTTGTGTGGACGGTACGTCGCGCGTCTGGCTTATAAAAATATGTTTTAACCTCAGGCTGTAATCTTTTGATGGGTATTATTCGTTTGTTTCTCTGTCCTATATTTTTCTCCCATTTATCTGTTTATTTATTGTAATCATGTGGTGTAATGTTGTCATTTTAATGTTATAATTAACACTGGCAATATAGCGGGAGCACAAAACCAGATTCAATCCACCATTTTTTCATAAAATGCCCTGAACCAAGTCAGGAAAATGGCCATTGTTACATTATAGTTCGTTTCTGTGTGTGTTACATGTCGGTGTTGTGTCTCTGTTGTGTCGTAGTTCTCTTATATTGGATACGTTTCCCTCAGTTTTAGTTTGTAACCCGGATTTGTTTTTTCTCTATCGATTTATGAAACTTTGAACAGCGGTATACTACTGTTGCCTTTATTTATATGCTTACATTAAAATTTTATTTGACGGCATCGTATGTGGAATTATCTTCATTGACGTCAAAGACCAGTTGATCACAAGGTACACTATATACTTCCCATCTTTCATCATGCACTGTGTTAAAACCCTAGTTAAAGCTACAATATAATAATAAATATCTTATAACACATTTGGTTGAGGGTGCTGGACACACTGCAGACGGTGCTGCCATGATGTTATAAAATCAGCGGTGTTGATCCTGCTGAGGGAAGAACAAAAATGTGCAAACGCAAATGTGTAGATTTAAGGTTGTTGCGCTTAGGTTGAGACTAAATATAAATATTATTTCTCGACTCTCTACTGCTTCACGTACAGTTACATATTGAAGTTACTTCAATAATTCTTAAGCTGTTTTTCATATTATCTACTTTCTATAATACCATCTTAATTGTATTTCAATTCTAATCAATATGCTTTCGGTTTAAGTGGTTTGTTCAATACTTGTCTTTAATTAATTCTCCCAAAATACGGTATTTTCAAATGTTTTTCATTTAAACGATTGAGACCCTCCGTATCATTTAGATTGCTTAGAATTAAGATGCTGATTACTTTATTTAAGCTAATGTAGTCGGTATCTAATATTGCACAATTTGAAACTATAATGTCATCGAAAGTTTTAACAAATTATGTTATTGAAATAATGATTATCTTCGCTTTGTTGAAAAGGTTATTGTCCTGTTATTTTTAACAACAAACTAACCGCTTATCAATTGTACGTATTTAGTTTGAAGCAGATGGAACAATCACAACGAAGAATATCTGCCCAAAAATCGGCGCTTGTTTACTTGCACGATTAAATTCTGACTTTTATTTGTAAATTTTCAGTTGATAAAGATAAGCATCTGTGTTTTTCTACAACCCCTGCCCCACAAATTTCAGTTTGCTGTTTGTTACGCTCAGAAAAAATGAATATGAGCGGACGGGCAGTGAAGGCAGACAGGATAGGTTGAAATTTGTTTCAATTTAATATTGTGTTTGTGTACAATGGTTTTTTTTTTCTTAATGTTGATGCATTGCGATTCAAACTTTTAAAGTTCTTAGAAGCGGTATAAATGTTCTTGTGTTCGTCTGATCAATTCCCGTCCCGTTTGTCCTTCAAATTATATAAGACTCTTAAGTTTGATTTAAGTAACAATATAAATTTGGCTTAAGGTTTTTAAAGTAACGTCACAAAAAAAGGATGCGAAAAATATCAGGCTTTTGCTGTTGACTTTGCAGTCGAACAAATTTTTCTTTTTTTTATAGGGCGATATATTTTTGTATCTGAAAAAAGGAAATAATGCATATTTGCGACACCTATTTTTGTTCCTCAATAAATGCTAGTTATTTTTTCGTAATATTTATATTATAGTATTTATGCCTATGCATAATAAACTTCAAGAAAATATGTCTCTAATCGTAAACATCAATCCCATATTTTATAAATAAGTCTAACCATGATTGTATCATATGTTATTCCTTTCAGATATAAAATGAAGATTATTTTACAATTTTAAAAATGGAAATTTCGACAGATTTGAAATAATAAATGGCGGAAGAAATTGAAGCATAAATGTCAAGTGGAAAATAGAAAACTGTTTTCGTCTACCTCAGTGCAATCAGGTAATCTTGTGTTATTTGTACTATTCATTAATATATTATATAAAGAAATCATATTCTCGTATGACTAAATTAAACCGGTTATATATTTCTTAAATGTTTATGTAAATATTGTTTATGTTTTAACTGCATTCAAGGCATTTGTTCTTTTCTATTTATCAAATTGATACAAAAAAAATCTAGATTTAAGACTACTACGACAACATTGTTATTCACAAGTTGAGGAAACGTTGCTTTAGACACGATTTCAGTATCGTATCTATTGAAATTCTTAGACAAGAACTCTGTATTTATATTAGTTATGTTTGTCTGAATAAATTGAGCCAATACCAACTGATTACAAAAAAAAATATGTTAATATACTGGACATCAACTCCACAATCAAAGGAATCACTCACTAACATACTTAACTAGCCAAATATGTATGTGCCTGTAAACATGATGTTTGTTTTCTTTTTTTTTTTTTTTTTTTGTTTACTAGAACATACCCTCAAAATCGCGGGCATTAAGAGCTTGGTTAAAAGTATGTAAAATGTTGTAGGATGTATTTTTTTTAAAGATTTTATGTCTGGAGAATTTCAGAATAGGTATCAAAAGCTTTATCACTTTTTTCCAAAGTCTGTTATTCGTTTCCTTTCTGTTAAGTTCCATTATTTTTGCGGTTCCAGCCTCAGACCACAATTAGTCTTCACCTTTACATTTTTTGGTAAAAATCAAATTAAATTACTAGTTAAAAAATTTGCACCACTTCGAACATGAAATAAATGTAACTGCTTATAAACAATTATTATTCTAATAAAATATGCTTCTGAACAATCCATCAGTGCTTTTTTCCTACTGAAAACCCTATTTACATGCCTATGGTAGGATTCGAATCTTGAGTAAATGACCAAGGCTAATTTCTACCCTACTTTCATTTTGGTCAATTCACTGCTTTCACTTTCAACAATAATTTTTTCCACATGTTTTACTTATTTCAATATATATGCAACAGTGAACTGATATGACCCCTTAAATAGTAAACATTTCAAAGAAAACAGTAGACAAAATACTTAGGAAGAATTACTCCATATAATAATTAGGAACTATATTCCAAGATCACGAACAAAGTGAATTAATATTGTGGTATTGAGCATTTTGTATACTATGAAAATACGGGTGTTGGCTAAACGGTGAAAACGGAACGGAAACGGAAAGAAATATTTATATGGACGGAATTTAAGGTGGAAAATACAAAGAACTGCGAAACTGAATAACGACTGAAGTAACGTAATCACACAAACATTATGTTGACAATAGGATAGGAGCTAAATATCAAAGAAAATAGCAAACAGTTTTGGAAATACATCACAGCTAAAAAAAAACACAAGAGGTTATAAAGAGCACGTGCCATAATTTTGATCTAGGTCTATGTACATCTTAAACAATGAGAACTCTAAAAAAAAATATCAACTTGAATAGTTTATGACAAAAAAATCTTCTTTAGTTTTTACCAAAAACACAAGAGAGGATAAAAAAAAGTCGTCATTTAAGGGCAATTCTTACTTTAAAAAGTCTTCATACTATAACGGAAATTTTGACTTGTTTCCCCAATTTTGTTTTACTTCAGATTCTATCTATAGAATTTAGACTAACGTCCATCTTTTTATGACGTACGTAGAGTTGTGTTGTTGGGTAACTTTATAAAAAGTTGAACAGACTACTGAATCGCATGCATAATGCATGACTTTTATCAATTACATGTATTTCAAAAACATAGTCTCATCATATCCTGCTAATTATTTCAATACTTTCAAATTATGTTTTAACATCTTTTATTTAAGACTTATTCCTCTGTTTTTTTTTGTTTTTTTTTCATTTTTACATGTGTCATACTATATACACATGCCTTTGTAGATAAAATAACAGAAAATAGGTTAATTCTTTCTGTTTCCGTTTTCCGTTCCGTATTCCGTTCCGTTTTCCGTTTCCGCCATTTAGCAACACCCTAAACATACTTACGTATATTATAAATAAAGTGTATTTGCTTTAAACTATCAATTCAAAGTCTCTTCTCCACGCGATCACTGCTATAATTATATAGAGAGTCTATATATTATAGTAGTATAATCATAGCTCTACATGTAGATAAACGCGAAAATAATTGTCCTCTCTCTGAGTACTTATGAAAATCATCATCAAGGGAGACGGATTTATATAAGTTTTTCTTGTTTCCGAATCCCAGTAATTATCATATTTATATTGTATAATTGTATTTTTGCGCACTTTTGAAATAAAATATTGTTTAAACTAAAATCATGTGCAAGTTTAAAATCGGAAGTTATATCTATGACTTAAAAGTTGGTCTGATGACGGAAACAATATCCCTGCCGTTTTTTCCGCAGATTAACTCAATCTGAATAATCATAAGAATGAATGACAAATGAGACTATGCATGGTACCTATAGGACACAAAAGCATGATGATTAATTTATTGCGACAGGAAGAGAAGCGACACACAAAATGAGGTCTTTTTGTTTTAAAGTATAGATTGGTATCATGCTTAGTTATTTTATTTCATTATTTTCACACATTTCTGGATGTTCTTTCATTCAATAACTTTTATTTTAATGAGTGCGAGCATCACATTTTTCAGAATGAACTTGAGTATAAGCTTAAGGATACTACCAAAGTTAGAAGTTGAATAGTGCATTTTTTCCCCTAAATATTGTCACATATATTTTACTTTAAAGCTCGGATATTTGATAAACGTAACAATTTCCATATTTCAATTGTCAACTTTCCGTTTCCTAGGAAAAATGCACCATTTGGCCGATCGTTACCGTTTACATTTTCTAAATCAATACGTTACGCGTGCCAATGTTCACAATATTAGGACTTCATTATAAGGGATGTTACAAATGGCTAAATGAAGCATATATCAGGGGTACCATAGGAAAATACCGTACTTCCCCTTTTTTCTCAAGATTTGTATAGGCCAGTTGTTTTTCATTAGTTTAATATAGCTGTACTTAAAAGAGGGACGAAAGATACCAAAGGGACAGTTAAACTCATAAATCTAAAACAAACTGATAACGCCATGGCTTAAAATGAAAAAAGACAACCAAAAAACAGCACACATGACACAACATAGAAAACTAAAGAATAACCAACACGAATCCCCCAAAAAACTAGGGGTGATCTCAGGTGCTCCGGAAGGGTAAGCAGATCCTGTTCCACATGTGTCACCCGTCGTGTTGCTTATGTGATAACAAATCCGGTAAATAGTCTAATTCGGTAGGTCACATTCATGAAAGGGAAGGGGGTTGTAGTTACGACGTAAGGAACATATCCAATATCATTTGTGAAACGGTTATTCCATAACGGTCAACCAACTCGTGATGGAGTCCGTAAAATTTACGACGGGATGATTTCAACTTCACCATTTGGAACTCTTGGTTAAATAGCTTCCTTGTGAGCAGCAACCCTCCATCAAGAAAGTCATGATATGAAATGCAAGCACGGGAATATCGTATCAATTGGGAGATATATACCCTGTATGCAGGTGCTACTGGAATGTTGCTACTTAGAAATGGAAAGTTCACAATTGAAAAACTGAAATCATCTCTTTTGTCGTAAAGTTTTGTTTTCAACCGACCCTCATTGTCAATTTCTAGATGTAAGTCAAGATATGAGGCCGACTTAACTGTATCTGTGGTATCTTTTATCTCTAGCTCGATTGGATAGATGCGTTCCACGTAGTCCCCAAATTTTGATTTATTTACTGAAGGAACATCATCTATATAGCGGAAAGTAGAGTTAAAGGATATTGCTAACTTCTTATCTTTCTTCCTAAGAAGTTCCTGCATGAAGTCAGCCTCATAATAATAAAGAAACAAGTCGGCAAGTAGAGGGGCACAGTTTTTTCCCATTGGAATGCCGACAGTCTGTTGAAAAACACGTCCTCCGAACGTAACAAATATGTTGTCAATCAAAAAATCAAGCATCTTGATAATATCAGTTTCAGAGAATTTTTTGTTTGAATCAGAGTGGTCCTTTACAAAGTAGGATTTATCCCTCCCTAAGACAAGATACTTGTATCTACGTTGGCCATTCTTTTTTATAAAGCAAAGCAATACCAACTCTTTCAATTTGTCTCTTAGTTTGGAATGTGGAATACTAATGTAAAGAGTAGAAAAGTCAAATGTTTTAATACTGTTACAAGATGAAAGAGAGTTAGATTGTATGTACTCTAAAAGATCTTTGGAATTTTAAGTATCCACATCTGATTCACGCCCCCTCTAGAATAGGCAGTTTCACAATAACTTTGAAACCCGTCTTTGATTGCTGATAAAATTGGTGTTTATAATTTAGAAAGAGATTTCGTGGAGGACTTGGAAGACCCCGCAATATACCGTTGTTTGTAAGGACGCTTATGTAGTTTAGGTATCCAATACAGAGATGGAAGATCCAGTTCTTCATCTTTAAAGATACTGTCAATCAACTTTAGTTCAAAGAACTTTTTTACTCAATTGCTGATCAACTGAACTTGTCATTTGAACAATTATCGAATCCTGAAATTCGACTACATCAGAGCGGAAAGATTAAAGTGTTTGGAAGTATCTATAATGCATGACGAGGAGCAAAGTATTGATATTAAAATTCTGTAATTTGTTTTACGTCCACTTATGTTAGAGACTGAATATTTATGAATTGACAATGCTGTTAGACGTCACTGATTTCTGTTTAAAAAGAATACTACAAAGCAAATTTTTATTGAGACAAACACTTAGGCGGGGGTATATTTATATTAATCGGTTTGCAAGAGCAAATAGTAAACTTGGGTTAAACCAGGGAATTATGATAGAGAAATCGTTTGTTCCTAATTACAAGGTTTCTCTAAAAAAAATACTGAATGCAAGTAGCGTTCGTATTCAAATTCGAATAAAAATTCCTCAGGCCAAGAAAACTGCTATATCTAATGCGATAGTTTGTTGGTCATTATGAGTAACAATACAGAAAGTCTCAAAGTACGAAAAACAAAACTTGTGACTGAAAACATGGAGATTGGTGTAAGACATAACGCTTCTTTCCACTAGAGTAAATTTGTAGGTTTTGGTCTGAATTTTGTAAAGAATACCGTTTGTCAGACAATATGACTGAAATACAAATTGCAATTCCAGCAATTTCTCTATGAAGAGATAATCGAAACATAAGAACCCATTATGATTACCATGTACCAGCATAAAATCGTACAGGAACCATTGGACGATTTATTACGAGGAACCATTACAGCCGTAAGAATCAGAAATATTGCCAATCACGAGCGCCTGTCGTTAAAGTAAAACAGAACAGCGCCAAAGTCGATAAAGGGATTCTCAAAAAAATCATTTGAACTCAGAGATGGATTTTTCAAATTCATAATTCCAAATTTACAGGAATTTACTGAAGCTATGTCTGAAATGGTACCAAATTCCGAACATTAACAGATTCAACTCGTCTTGCAGATTCCAACACGTGCTTCGAAATATACAATTTTCAGCTATAAACTGTTGGGTCTGTAATCTCTTTTCAATATTCTCAGCTTTTAATGGATATTAAATAACTTTTAATAATATATAGTACTTTTGAGATTACAGATTTAAATCCGTGAGTAAAACCAGACCAATTGAAACCTGTTTCAGCGGTTTCAACCCGTTTTGCCTCAAAAATTTAATATGCGGATTTAATGTTTATCTATTCTTGTTCTAAATAAATACGATGTCATAAACATGGTAGATCATTTTAAAGTACATCAGTTCCCAATAGTGAGATAATTTCCAATTCAAGATTAGTCTTAATAATCATTCGGTTAACGTAAAATGCTGTATCGACTCATCAGAACCCATATATTTTAGGTCTAACAAGAGTCAAATCTTACGGGAACCATTGGACGAATTAATACAAGGAATAATTAAATCCGTGAGTGAATCAGACGAATTCCCGATCACGGGATAGTTAAGGAGCGCAGTGCCAATGCCGAAAACAAAGAATAATAGAGAAAAAAACGTGTTACTGATTTTCGCCATCATTCAATTACGTAATTTTAAATTTACAGGAAGTTCTAGTACCTGGATGTTTGTCTGAAATGATATCAATTTCATAACATCTACTGGTGTCTCTTGATAATGTTTTCTTATAGAATACAACCCAATTCAACTTGCTACACTGCTTCCAACACGTGCTTGACTCAAACATATTTCAGTGATTAACGATGGGTCTGACAACAGCCCAAATACTTTCACTTTATATGGTCAAATAGCTACATGGTTAAAATTAAGGACTTGCCTCTGTTGTTTGAATGACGTGGTACTCTGCTCGGGAGCAATTTTAAAACCCTTAGGCTACAAATGATTGAGATTAGCAGGTTTAACAGTAGAGACGGGGAAGTATCAGTTTCCAAACAAGAAATTAATGGTTTTTTGAGCTATAAAAAGATGAAATAAGCTTTCATAAAGACTGTATTTAGAGTATTACATATTACATGGTATTGAAAAACATTAAACAGCTACGTCGTCTTATTGGCATGTTAAAGAGGTTAAGGAAATTCATTCTTAACTAAAGTACCGTAACTAATCCATTTAAAAGACTTTTTACAAATTAGTTTTGAAATCAATGAATTGACTTTAAGATATCACATTTGAAAGATAAGGTTAGATAATGTTCTAGAGTACATTAGAACCCAACGATAATATTTCAAATAAAAGATTTGTTTTAATCATCATTCGGTTTCAATCGTTCCTGAACTAATTTAGTCGTGGTTTTAAATAAATCATGGACACAATTAAGCAAAATAAAAGAAATGATCCGCTTGGAATTGCAAATTAAGGATACCAATCTTTAAAAATACTAGGCTTGACTAAATTAACTCAATGAGCGGAGGAATTGTACGATACTTTGCAACTAATAAGTGTATTAATCTTGTGGAAAAAGTGATGTGTTTGTAAGTTGTTTGCTAAACGTCCAGTGGCAAATAGTTCTTGCATATTCAGGACAATAACAAGTTATCAATAGATACAACAGGTGTCTCATGAAAAACAGGCCTTTCGGGATGAAGGTCTTTGAAATTTCGAATGGCACCGGACAATGAAGGTATATTGGATTGAAATATTGCCTATAAATAGACCATCTGTTGACCCCTCACAGAGTTGTTGCAATGGTTTCTAAGGTGCAGATAGCATTGCACTCTTTCTATACGATGCGTACGTGTAAACTATGAACAACCAATTGGACGCCCTTCTTTATCAAGGCCTTTTAATTTTTTTAATACCGGTCAGGAAAAAGCTAGGAAAGGCCATATCTCTATTCCAGGCTATGTAATGCTCTTAAAATGTCATTATAAACTAAATAAAACTTCTCTTTTAACTTATCAATTTCATGTTTACGTGACTACGAGTAAACAAAAAGACTGATTCGACACAAAAAACGATTAAACCTAATTGCATGGTATTTGATGCGTTGATGCATTTAGGGACTCCCTTCCTTTCATGCCAGCAACAACCAAAAAGAAATACATATATGGTGTTGTCACCTTCTCTACGGATTATGAGTTTTTAATGTATTTTTGATAACATTTCACTCCTGTGGTGAACAATATGTAACTACCTTTTCTTTCCTGATTTCGCAATCGAGATGATGATGCACTAAACAGCAAAATATCAAATTTGAAGTTAGGCATTTGGTTGCCACCCATATATGCCTTAAGTTCTAGTCTACCTAAGAATCAGGCAGTGGTGAAAACATGACAAACAAAAACCCACTCAGGTTGACATTAATTTATTTTCAAAATGTAAAATGATGCAAAAATATACCGTTCGTTTCATTGTCCTGTTCTGGTAATTGGAGATAAAATTTGGTTACAATGCATTAGAAATGTACAAATAAGGGGAGCTAACTCTGTTATTTGTTATCATTCTAACCAAAGTTTATCTAAAGATTTCTCAAGCTACCAGACACGCAGACATTAAAAACCTACCATTTCTAACCCAGGATGAGTTTTACTTCAAAATAGGATGGCTAGGTAGGTGGGTTTTTTACAGCCATGTTTTGAGTTTTTTCAAAATTGCCTGATTCTTACAAAGACTGGCACTTAAATCTAAATAAGGAACCGTTCTGACAAATAGACTCTCTCTTGTTTTTTTTTTTTTTTTTTTAATGGATGTATGACTTTTTTTTATTTTTGTGTATCATCTTATAGGGTATAGACATATTCCATTATTTTATGAATTATTTCCACCCACGAACAAGAATGTCCCTAGAAACCTAAATAACATATTGATTCCTCTTTTTAGCACCTAAAGATACATATTATTTCCTGATTGTTACTTTTTGCGTTTGTATCTATAGCTTTATTACTAAGTAGTTTAATTTCTATGAATTTTATTTTTTTCATCTTTGTTTTGTGTCGTTGAAACGCTGCAAATATTTCAAGGATGCAGTGATTACTGATGTGTTAGGGTTGGACCGGGGAAAAGAAACAGGAGTATCTAATATTGGTAATCTAGACAATATAACTAATCTAACAGCTTAGAATATTTGTGGAATATTAATCAAATATAAATGATCATTTAACAGTAAACGAAATGCAGATATAATAACCATTTAATTACAGGATTTGAGAGGAGCGTTCAGTATGTGTCAAGAGTGTAAGCATACCTGGCGCAATGGTGTATCAGCCTTATGTACATGAAAACTATTCAAACCAGGTAAAACGGTCTTGACTCATCTGATTTGAATGGAAATAAAACAATTCAATCTAAGAGTACGTGCACTCACTGTTCATATTGTGAATGTTATCCTCAAATATATAAGACAGTAGATAGATCATGTTGATATTATGATTGTGATTATGAATTACATGCATTGACAAGCGCATTAAGCATGTCTGTTATTTTGTGATTAGTAAACTCAAACGTCATTGCAGCGGATACATTTTTCATTAAACTGATATTAGATACTGCGTAAATGAATCGGTCTAGACGGTAATTGCTGTTTACTTTGTAAACATGATTGGCCTTGAGTCTTTCCAAATGCCAGATTCTTCCTTGTGCAATTTGCACTACTTATTGCACTACTTATTGCACTACTTCATTAAAAAGAAAAAATGCATTCACACTTTAACATGTTTGTACGCCCACAGAGCGAGGGCTGTATAGCCATTCAAGGTCGTTAAAAATTTCCATCATCATATTGATGTGTTTTAATGGTCATTGTCTTTAATTTGAAACAAATCAAATGACAGAAAAATCATATGGAAAATAACGTTGTTAGTCAACGACATCAAGCTAATTATGTTTACATTTCTCAGTCTTTAGTTTTATAAACAGTTGTCTGTTTGGTTTGGGTTTTTTTTAGCCATGGTGTTGTCAGTTTGTTTTCGACTCTACATGCAAGTTTGAATGTCCTTTTGGTATCTTTTGTCTCTCTTTTCTTACTTCCCAACGTTGAAATCAAAAAGTTCTATTATCTTATCTGCGATACCAAAAAGATGTCTTACCACTAAGGATAACATTTCTAGTGTACAAGATGCACGTTTCGTCAATTAATATCTCTTAAATGATATTTTTTGAAGAATTTAAAGGAAAATAATAGAATTTAAATAAAATTGTCAAGATCTGATAGAAACGACAATGACCAAATAGATTAGAAAAACCAAGACGATGAAAAAGGAAGAACATTCCTCTATTTTATTTTACAGTAAAATTATAACTTATAAATATCTGTATGTGAATGCGCGCAGAGGTACTGTTCTACTTGGCTAGTCATACCAACGGCGGTTGACAGTTTATCCCTCACATTTTGAAAAAAGTAAAAGTCACAAAAATACTGAACTCCGAGAAAATTCAAAAAGAAAAGTCCCTAATCAAATGGCAAAATCAAAAGCTCAAACACATCAAACGAATTGATAACAACTGTCATATTCCTGATTTGGTACAGGCTTTTTCTCATGTAGAAAATGGTGGTTAACCCTGGCTTCAAAGCTAATTTAACCTCTCACTTATATGACAGTCGCATTAAATTCCATTATATTGACAACGATGTGTGAACAAAACAAACAGACATAATAGATACAAATATCAAAAAAAGGTATACCACAGTCAGCATTATTTGTTTTATTGTGATTGTTTGGTTAATTTATATCGAATACCTGTACTTAGTTCAACAAAACATAAAACAGATCAAAGACACCAGGCTTATGATTTGGTAGGACAGACGCGTGTGGTTTTTCTTCACAAGAATGACACTCGAATTGATACAGTAGAACGACTAAATCATATACCAACCTGAAGTCCATTAAAAACTGACCCAAGAACACAGTTATTTCGTAGTGCATTTCTTTTCGACAATAAATTCAAATTAAAAAAATCGCACCTGCTCTTTCTCAAAAAGATTTTTACAGTGTAGTGTACTACTAGTGAGACAAATAATATCACAATTATAGAAACTTCTCTGACTGAAAATATTGACAATTCTGTTTTAATGGGGTGTAAAATTCAGTTCGATAGCTTCAAACGTGATAAAACTTGTCCTTTTTTAACTGGACCAAATCACTACTTAACATAAAGATTCAGCACCCAAATTGTTTTAACATGGAATACATCCCCCTACTTAATATTTTATGCATTTAATATAACGAAATAAATTGTGAAAGTGTATCAAATAAAACATGCAAGTTATACACTGTTTACACTAGGGACTATATTCGTAGACAACGACAACCAAAGGACAATAACTTTGTCCTTGGACCAACTGAAAATTCTAAGAAAAAATGTACAGCTATGGCAATCAGGCCTACAGGTAAACAAACCTTAGACTCATTTTGTCAAATTATCTTTGCAGGAAATATTATCTTTCAAAACAACGATTTTCTGGTGCCTGCTACTGCCTGAGACTTGATGGTTTCAAAGTCTTCTTTCGTAGTGAGATGAGTTTATCAAACTTTGTTGTTGACCATGCTTTATTATATTGATTTGAAATACAGTAATTTGTGGTCAAACTTTATGATCAGTTTATTTACTTTTCTAGCACCTTATTGATTACATCAAGATGTTATACCACCATTGTTTCCCCTATTAACCTATGTTGATTTTGCACTTTTCAAAACATTATGTAGAATTTATCTTTGTTTTGATTAAAGAAAAACTTGGCAGGAGTAACTTTTTTTTCTGTCTGGTACTACAGACAAAATTCCACATCACATTTTATCATATATGAGATAATAAACATCACTGGAAGTTAACCAAGAAAACTTTCTTCCCTTTTTTACTGAATCAAAGCTTAAGTAACCATTTAACCATAAGTTTGCAAAATATTCTATAGAAACAATGTTATTGTCATGAAATTTAGGATTTATTTCCTACAACTGTCAAATTCAAGGAAACTTTTTTCTACCATTTTTTGTATGCAACCGGATGTGACGTACTATGATTTGATTGTAATACAACGGTTTGTTTTATGATCTGTGATTATATGTTTAACGTTGACCCGATATAAAAGAGGAACCATTATTTACGCTAAGATTGTTTTGATATGAAACTTACGGACTCTAAACTAAATTGTTTACCTTATTTTTCTTTTTTTAAGTTTATTTTAGTGATGAATGTTTTTATTTTTTTTATTTTTTTTTTTTTTTTTTTTTGTCTATAAGTTTCTCTCTTAAATGTACATGAACTATTTGCCACATGCTTGCAGGAAACAGAAAATGGACAAGTTGAAAATGCAATTAGTTTAAAAGCTTATGATGAAATTTCAGATTTCAGAGTGACTGATTCTGTCGGAAATTCTCCGTCGTCACCGATCAGTTTATATCCGAATAAAGGAAAATTGACGTCAACGAGTTTCCTTTTAATTAAGAAAGGTAATTTTGAACTAAACTTTGCAGATTTTAATTGAAATTAACTAAAACTTCCAGAAAAATGTGATGGGTTTCTTGCTGGTTATTCACTGTTTTGCTTCGATAAATCAGCACATATGGTAAAAAAATCCAAGGACACAATGCTTGTTTGTACTGAAAGTAAAAAAAAATCAAATAATACTATTATGATCAGAAAAACAAGAACAAATATTTTAAATTGCCTTTCTTTTTAAAAAAAAAAATTTACTCCATAAACAAGTTTCTATTTTCATATTATTCGTAACTGTATAATTATCTTAATCAATATGCATATATTGTTTAAAGTTTTAAAATTGAATTATTGAAAAGGGGATTTTAATTGAATATAACTAGTAGCATGTGAGAAGTTAGTTTATAATTTGACAGATGTCTATTTCAACAATTTCGAATACAATTTAATTTTCTATTTTGTTTTTTATATTTTAATATAATTTTTTTTTAAATTTTCAAATCAATTAATCTTAACGATTTCCCTTTAATAACAATAGGCAATTTTTAAACAAATCTGTTCTGATTCTAGTTAAGTGTTTACGGTTTTGGCTGTTTGATCCTAATTATTTTCACATATATCTTTCACCTCTTTTTCTCACCAAATTTTATCAACATAACAGTACTATGTACAAATAACATTTAAGGGGGCTTTTAGATAGTTATAAAACTAGTTTTAATCCATCATTTCATTCGGGAAATACTTGTACAAAGTCACGAATAATACAATCCCAATTTGATAGTCTTGCACCTATTACGAAAAAAAGCAAATCTATTCTATTTTTAGAAATTTACCTGTGATAATATTTACGTCCCAAAAAAATACGTCACTTTATAAGTCGTTGATCCATTTATGTTTCATGCAGTTTATAGTTCGTTTTTGGTGTCTTGGTGTCCTGTTGTAAATTCATCAGAGCGTTCCATTGTTATTCTACGGTTAACATGTTGTACTGTACTATTATATTATTTTAATGTATTTTTCTGTGCTGAGAGGTCTTTAAGCGGTATTTTTAACATTGCCATGTACGTTTGCAGTTTGGCTAGTCGTAAACCTAATTAAGAATTAAGGTAGTTGTTATCTTCAATTATTTGTATTGTATGTTGGCATTTGTTTTTGTTCAGTTCAGTAATTTTGTTCTTTTCCCTTTATAGTTGATGTGTTTCCCTCGGTTTTAGGTTTTAGTTTGGTACCCAGATTTTTTTGGCTTACTCGAATAATAAATATTAAATAGCGGTATACATACATGTATATATGAGAAACATTTCTTAATAAATTGTTCTCATAATTCAAATATTAGATTAACATATTTCAATTGCATTAACAGAGAAAGTAATTCATTTGCTACTCTCACTGACAATGACAAAATTATATATATACTTAACCCATCAACACCAACACAAGTGAATAAACTAGGATCCTTTATAAAAAAGTCAATGGAACTGAGGACAGGGGACCCTTTAATATTTACCTGAATTTGTATATATATATATATATATATATTGAGTTACTTAGTTATTGTCTTTATTTGTTTTTGTTGTTGTTATATGTCACAAACTGTAAAGTTTATATGGCAATAAAACTTTGAATTGAATTGAAAATATATATCTGTTGCCTTTATAGTTTTTTTTTTTTCAAAATTGACATGAATATAGAATCCTTTTAATGTACCTTTTTTTTGTAGCCTTCTAAATAATTTTAACATTTGCTCAAACACTTCTTTAAGGTAATTGGTTAGTCAACTACAACTTTGAAAAAGTCGCTTATTTTCAGTGCTCAGGATGATGAATTATTACTACATCGATATATTTCCTCCGAAGTGCCATGGTAGATTTTCTTCAAGATAAACTCATTAATCAAGAATTTTGAATCCAAGAGAAAGATTACATGGAGTCGTTTTAAATCACAAATCTGACACAACAGATAACACCATAGCAAAACTTAATGACAAACACAATTACAAATAACAAAACATTACTTTGAAAACCAACGATTGGTCAATGATTTAAGTAATTAAAAGAGGGACGAAAGATACCAAAGGGACAGTCAAACTCATAATTCTAAAACAAACTGACAACGCCATGGCTAAAAATGAAAAAGACAAACAAAAAAAACAGCACACATGACACAACATAGAAAACTAAAGATAACTAAAGAACAAACAACACGAAAATACGCGGGACCGAAAGAACATAAAACTAATTTCGAAATACTCCTCAAATAAACTCTTGTATACGGGAATTTAAACTTTAGTTTCTTCATATGTTCTTATTTTATCAACTGCGACTTATAAAAGCGCGTTTCATAAATTATATCAGTACTGCAGCAATAACATATTTAAAACTTTTTAATTTTACTCCATCTGGTGCGCTAAAAGTAATTTAAACGAAGTTCATCAAGTTTGTATTGATCATCTAGCACATATCATGACAGATACAAGATCATTGTTTTTTTTACACCAGACGTGCTTTCAAAATTCAAGACTTTTCAGTAACGCTCGAATAAAAAATTTTAAAAATACAATCATTGTGAAGGCCAAAGAAAGTACAAATTGAAAAGGTTGACATTCCGAAAGGTTTGCAATATGAGGTTATCTTTTTATTGTGTATTTCTTTGTGGAAATCCTAAGTACATGTTTTTGGAAGAATTGAAAGTTTTGTATACATGTATATGAATTTCAAAATGGAAATATCAATGTTAATTGAGACGTGCTCGCTGCTGTGCTGTTCAAATCTTCGCCTAGAGTGGGATTGGGGAGGGTGAGGATACAGAAGTTGCATCAAACAGACCAAGTTTATAATTTTGTCCGACAGACTCATGTGCCACAATCGAGGTCAAGACCTGTGTATTAAAATTAAAACCCTAGCCGTATTTGGCACAACCTTTTTCAACTTTTGATCCTCAGAGCTGTACAACTTTGTACCATTTTTTGACTTTCGAACTTTTATATCTGGGCGTCACTGGTTAGTCTTGTGTGGACAAGGCGCGGTTTTGACGTATTGAATTTTAAACCTGATGCCTTTTGTTATCTATTATTCATGTTTTTCTTTGCCTAATACGTTCTATTTATTTGTATTGAAGTCCTGTATTATTATTTTGTCATTTTAATGTTATATTTAACAATGCCATGAAAGTGCGAGGTTTGGAATGCCACAAAACCAGGTTCAACCCACCATTTTTTTTCTTTAAAAATGTCCTGTACCAAGTCAGGAAAATAGCCATTGTTATATCATAGTTCGTTTCCTTGTGTATAACATTTTTACGTTGTGTTTCCGTTGTGTCGTTTGTTTTCTCCTATATTTGAGTGTGAATTTACATTACTATAAGACGTGTCACGGTACTTTTCTATCCCAAATTCATGTATTTGGTTTTGATGTTATATTGGTTATTCTCATCGGATTTTGTCTAATGCTAAGTCCGTTGCTGTGTGTGTTACATTTGAATGTTGTGTCGTTGTTCTCCTTTTATATTTAATGCGTTTCCCTCAGTTTTAGTTTGTTTTCCCGAATTTGTTTTTTTGTCCATAGATTTACGATTTTTGAACAGCGGTATACTACTGTTGCCTTTATTTACTAAGTATTTTCATAGCACAGCTAGATTAATTGTAAATATTGTGAAGAGCACGTAAGTATGTATATATCAAACGTGTAACTTAATACGCCGAAATCGGCAGAAATTCATAACCAAGCAGATACATGATATATTATTAGTTATCTTTTCCATTTGTCTCAAGGAATATATATATATGTACATTTGTTCATCATTACAGCGTTGTAGCTAAAACATACCATTCAGACTGAGTATATATTTGCATTGTGGTCACGCATGCATAGCAGAAGACGCCTTTCCTATCGTCACATCCGGTCTCGCTACTTGAGTTGGCTCTTCCTTATCCGTTAAGGAGTTTTGAACTTCGGTAAACTACTGTCGCCTTAACATAATATTGACTGCTGTACTCCTATATCATGTACATGTTTTTGACATTTCTACCTATTATGTCTATTTGTTTTGTTAACACATCGTTGTCAATTTAATGAAATTTGATACAACTGTCATCCAAGAGAGAGGTTAAGCTAGCCATAAAACCACCAGGTACAATCCACAATTTTCTACATAAGAAAATGCTTGTACCATGTCAGGAATATGACATTTGTTATTCATTTGCTTGATGTGTATGCGCTTTTCATTTTGCCATTTGCCCAGAGACTTTCCATTTCTAATTTCTATCGGAATTCGGTATTTCTGTTATTTTTCTATACACATGTACTACACCCAATCGTAAGATAAAAGATACACGATTAGTTATTTTTTTTCTCAAAGAATATGGAGCATCATTACAACTTAGTAGTTGAAACAAAACATTGAGACCGAGTGTAAATTTGCATGGTGAGTGATGCCTATCATATCAACACACACTTTCTCGCTACTTATGTTTTGTTTGTAATCTTGATTTGCTTCTTCCTAATCAATTAACAAATTTTCAACATCGGTGAAATACTGTCGCCTCAATTTATTCCCGTGAACAGATACCCAAATAAACGTCGAATCAATGTTGACTTGATCTGTTTTCATTAAAAACAACTGAATACTATGATAAACATTAGAAAATTCAAACGAAAAAAAGGAGAGGCATATTTCCTTGCAATAACCTGCAACACAACTTTGTTTGCCTACTCTTATACAAATGTTAAGCTATAGAAGAGGGGCCTAAGATACCAGAGGGACATTTAAACTCACAGATGGAAAACAAACTGACAACGCAATTGCTTAAAAGAAAAACAGACAGACAGACAACAGTAGTATACACAAGACACAAAATAGAAATCCAAAGACCAAGCAACACGAACACCACCGAAAACATGGGGTGATCTCAGGTGCTTCGGAAGGGTAAGCAGATCCTGCTCCACATGTGGTACCCGTCGTGTTGCTCATATAAATACAAACCCGGTAAATAGTCTATAAAAGGTGATTGTGAATTCATTGAAACATGGATTAAAGAGTCATGATTCTAATATGATAAGAACGTTGAAGATTTAGATTTACAAGCAAACAAAATTTAGGTAGTTATCAGAAATCACAGTTTCACAATTATAGTAAGTTGCTGAACAAAATTGCTAACAATGTGACTGAAAGCATGTCTTAACCTAAATTGAAATTAAAAATTTAAAATAAAATACGTTATTGTCTTTATTTATCAAAATGATTTGGTTGCCAAACTGTAGCGTCTGATATATTGTTTGATTGATTTTCCTTGTTTCTACCAACGATATCCATGAAAATCAATACCCCAGGAATAGTAATAAGTCCAGGGTAAATAAAACGAAACCTTCTAAACAAGTATTATTCTTGGCTGCTCTTTCGTATTACCCTTTGCATCAACAATGAAAGACGAACTATTGAGACGCCGAAACATTAAGATCAACGATTATCAATAGCAAAAAATAAAAAAAAAAAATAAACATAGAATGGCGGTCATGTTTCATTTTACATATTAACGAACATGGTTTACATTTAAATTGATGAACAAAACAACTACACATGTAAAACAAGATCCTACCAAAATGATAATAAAGTCAGAAAACAATAAATATACTTTATTTATTCACAATGTGTAAAGATCCAGTAGATAGGAAAGAGTCTCATATAAAAAAAAACACAACATTTTTAACATATGAAAGGAACAATATTTACATTGTAAGAATAGAAAGCCTGTAATGATAAGTTGAAGTGATAATTTATATAAATGAATCGGAATTAAAGAACAAGTAATTATGTGTTTACAATCATATCAACTGTATCTTTAGACACTTCATATAAAATTATATTTATTTACAACTTATGCGACTGTCATACACGTGAGAGGTTTAGCAAGATATAAAACCAGTTTTAATCCACAATTTTCTACAGAATAAAATGTGTTTACCAAGTCAGTTTATTTCCAATTCGTTTGATGTGTTTTCGCTTATGATTTTGCCATTTGATAAACGACTTTTCGTTTTGAATTTTTGTAGAGTTCAGTATTTATACTTTTTTTACTTTTTACAATAATATTTCAACGATTTTTATGTTTTTGTTTCCAATTAACAGTTATATGCGTGTGATACTTTATTTTGAATATAATTGATTTTCTTTCTTTCTTTAAAGTAACAGCTGTTGACTATTCGTTTCGATATTATACATTTATTTCCCGTGCCTGAGGGAGATACGAAGATTTGTTCACCCAAGAATATTCATATTTCACAGGGTTCTGCCCGAAGGAAATATGATTTTTCGAGGGTGAACGAATCTTAATATCTCCAGAGGCAAAGGGAAATGAATGTTTTATTCCACTGCCTAAGCTTTGTATACTATCTGAACTTTAAATATTAGTTTGCATACCGGCTTTTTTTTCCCGACTTATCTGCTTGTTATTCTTACTAAACACGACCTGCATATTAAAAACCAGTACGGATAAACATTAATTATTTAATAAGTCTTTTTGTTTTAACGTCTGAAATAAATTTGAACACGATAATGATATTTGCTGAAGCTATTTAGAAAATAAGAAGTTCAAGATTTCATGTACATAAACCGAGCGTAACGTCGCACGATTTAGTCCCGACATGTCAGAGTGGAGTATGATACTCAGAGGTGAATATGAAGTTTTGTTCGACGTCACGTGTGAACGTTTCAACCAATCAAATGTCGATTTTGCTATCAAAATCAACATGCAGAGGAATAATATATTTAAGTTTTACTCTTTCATGAACAAGTCAGCACTTCCGTGTTGACACGAATATCAATTATGTGATAATTTTTATAAATTTTCTGTTACAAAACTTTGAATTGTTTGAAAAACAAAGGATTTTCTTATCCCAGGATTAGATTACCTTAGCCGTATTTGGCATAACTTTTTGGAATTTTGGGTCCTCGACGCTCTTTAACTTTGTACTTGTTTGGCATTACAACTATTTTGATCTGAGCGTCACTGATGAGTCTTATGTAGACGAAACGCGCGTCTGGCGTAATAAATTATAATCCTGGTACCTTTGATAACTATTAAGTTTGTCATGATTTTTTTTTATCTTTTCCAAAAAGAAAAATAACAATAATAACTAATTCTAAAGATATTTCGAAACGGAGTCTTTATTCAAATGGCAAAATCTAAAGCTCAAACACATCAAACGAATAGAAAACAACTGTCATATTTCTGACTTTAAACAGGCATATCCTTAAAATTGCATGATGGCATTTGCTTTTTACTTAAAAAAAAACGTTTTTGTTAAGTTTATTTCGTTTTTCATTTCTAAATTGATATTTTTAAAAAGAATACTGAAAAAAGATTTCTTCAGATTTCCAAACTATTAAATATCTTTATAGTAGCACTGTTGCTTTAAATCATATGCATCGATATATTTCTATATATTGTTATGTACACAAAATTGCTTCTAACATTTGTATTTCTAGTAGTATGTTTCGTATAATTGTTTATTATGTACAGTCTGACGTTGAACCCAATTAAATCATGACGAATACTCTTTAGGTTTTTTTTTTCAAAAAAGGCATGCTTGTACTTTAAGATTTGTTTTTAGTGTTAACCATAACAGACAAGCTTTTTAAAACATATCGCGATAATCTATGATGTTAAACGATAACATATGAGAGACAAGGTAATATTCATATGATGGATTGACAAGACAAAATTACAGGGGTTAGTACATTTTTTTTTTTGAGAAATTACTTTGGAAATATATCTGATGTCAGAATTCTAGAGGTCTAAGAAAATGGTTCGTTTATAAATTTATAAGGTATTTCTTAATAAAAGAAAATTGAAACAAACAATGAAAAATGAGTGTAAAACTTTGATATCAATTTATATTCTCAGCGTTTTATTTCTTACTGGACTTGTCTATTTATCACTAATTCACCAAGGTGCAATTGAGAAGAAATATATCATGATTTTTTGCTTTCAGAAAAATTCAAATGAAAATATAAAGTAGCTTAATTTATATCATAGGTGTTTAAGAGTCTGGGTGGGTTTTACAGAATAGAGCATTGAGTGCATCACCTATAGAATAAAAGCCCTTAAAAATAAGAACAGAGGGAAAAAGACAAAAGCAATAAATAATAGAAAAAGTTATGGGAAGTTTAAAATATAATGAAAATAGAATATTGCCCAAAAATTTCCCCAAAAATAATGAAAACAGAAATGTACCCCAACCAGACCGTGATGTGTATGGAATGTAACAAGCATTATATAGAAAATGAAGAAAATCATGGAAACAATTCATCTTCTCTTTTTTTACATGCCATTGTCCGATGAACTACACACTAAATTGTTCAATTCCTCGTAAATAGCCATCTTACTGCATGCCTGAGCTGACCCGTTCCAAGCATCACGTGTCTTTCCTGAATGAAAATTAAATTAGGTAAACATTATCACTGAAAATTCCTTAAAATGTTAAACATGACAGATACAATAATAAGGAGAATTGCAACAGCTGCAAATGACATCTAGAATGATAAATTATTAATCTCGATTGTGATTTAACAAAGGGAAGCTTTTGGCTGTCTAGATAACAATGTTTGATTATTAACAATACCATATTATTGAATAAATTAAGCCTTTGATTTTCTTATGTATGTGTCTCTTCTTCTGTAAGCCAAACACAGAACATTGTTAATTCATATGTCTTATCAGAAAACAATTTTACCATCTGTGATTAGTTCATTCAGTAACTATGCCAATTAAAAACATATACATCTACCAGATAACTTTAGACAATAACATTAAATCATCAGATGTTTTATAATTAAGTATATAACAATACCGTATTATTGAGAACGATAAGCCTTTGAGTTTTTTGTGAGTTTGTCTCTTCTTCTGACAGCCAACAGAGACCAATTAATATATATATATAGATATAAAAATTCTTATCGGAAAAAAATATACCAATCTGCTGTAAGTTCATGCAATGTAAAGTAGGCCAATTTAAAACGTTCACCTCCTAGCATGAATTGGTGAAACTTTTTTTTTTTTAATTACGGCTGTAATGAAGCAGCTTCTGATTGTTTATGTACTGTTGTCATCTGCATTTGTATTATTTTTTCAGAAGATTTGTTTTTGACGTAGCGAAAAACGGGTTAATTAGTTTTGTATAGTTTCATTTGTGTGATTGAGCTTTGATTTTGCCATTTAATCAGGGACTTTCCGTTTTGAATTTTCCTCAGAGTCCAGTATTTTGTGATTTTGCTTTTTCTTATAACTTTTGCTTGCAAACTTATTGTAATTCATCTAACAAAATATCGATCTTCACGCTAAAAAAAATGATACTTTCTTAAAATTATTGTATTTTCATATATATCATTTGTATTTTACATGTTATTTTGCTGCTGAGCATTATTTGCTCAAAATAATTAAAACGAAATTAAAATAAGTGTATTTTTGGTGATCTTCATATAAAGAAATACCCAACGTCGCATTCATGTAATAGAATGAAATTCAAAACAGTGTGGCTGTGGCCATTGATTGACACATTAAATTCATCCATTGACTAGGACAATTTAGGTGAACGTTTGTATGTAACGACTAATGCTTACTATGTACTTTTTAAAGACACTTAAACTATGGGGTCACCAAAGGTTCTGAACACCTTAATAAAGTAATTCGAAAAATTAATCAGAAATAACACGATGTTTTGATTTATATCAATTATATAAATCAAAACATAAAGGTTATTCCTGATTAATTTTTCGAATTATTTTATAATTAAAGGCGTTAAGAAACCTTTGGTGACCCCACAGTTTAAATGTCTATCGTAGGTACGTCGTGAACAGTGGTCGTTACAGACAAACGTTCACGTAAATTATCCCAGTCAACGGATGAATTTAATGTGTCAATCAATGGCCACAGCCACACTGTTTTGAATTTCATTCTAATCATTTGTCAATTACTATGACATGGCCAGAAAAAAGTTAGGGTTAGGGTTAGGGCTAACCCTAACCATAACCTCGTCATAAAGAGTGTAGTCTTTTGTAGTGGGTCTCGTTTCTTGCGGAGAGTTGTCTCGTTGGTGAACATACCACATCATCTTGTTTATATATATATATTACGAAAAACACTACTCCACTAACCCTTACCATTTAACGTGAACGATGATTCCTCTTTAAATATTCTTCCCTTCGATAAACTTGTAACAACAGTAGTAGAACTGTCATCAAGTCTCGACACACTTGTGTATCTCTTCTTATATAAACCGAACATCTGTTTAAAACCTGAAAATTAACAGAAGACAGAATAATTTACCTTAACATTTCAATATCATTCATCAGTTTATTTTCAATCTGAGGTTTATGTAGTACTATGTGTACCATATCAGCTGTAAACTTACCTTATTGGTACATAAGTATATGTATCTACACTGTTTGTGTAATGTATAAATAATTGTGATCTTTGTTTTGTGTATCTATTCGCAAATGTTTTGTCTTCTCAACTTCAATTTACAATTTATGATTTTGACTTGGAATGATTATATATTCCTTGTTTAATTTCAAGTTTCAAGTAATTTTGCACATCTCAATGTGTCCTCACAAATACTTTTAAACTTTAACAGCTTTTCAAGCGGCAAGCAAAACTTCTGAGTAGTTTTCAAAGATCTATGTTACTTTATCATCAATATCAGTCACATATTCTGCTAAGGTTTACAAATTTTGCAGCTTCGCGCCACCGGTTGTTAAATCAAGCTAATATCCGGCGTCTATTTCCCAGAGTTCGTTTTTGTTTTTTTGTTTTTTTTTTTGTTTTTTTTTGTGTTATTTTACTTTTCGGCAATCTAGATTCATAACTAGTATTTATAAATCCAGGAAAGCCCTTTGGAATGATAAAACTAATGTAAAAGGGATATTAATGTTGTATAGGGTTTGGAAATTTTTAGCATTTTTATTGGGAGTATTGTCTCTGCATAATGTAAATAACATTGTCTCGGTTTGCATGTTTCTAGTGTACTTTTTTGTATTTTTCTGTCATGAAATGCCCTTTTAAATTCTTTGTGTGATATCTCTGATAATTGATTGACTTTGCTAATCATCTGAATGTCACATTAATGTTTAACGGCTAGGAATGATCACTGGTGAAACATGTTAAATGAACTTTGCTCCTGGAGCAGGAACTGATTACCTGTCACGAGAACATGTGTTCATCGATGATATTGTTAAAAAAAAGTAAAATCACAAGAATACTGAACTTCGAGGAAAATTCAAAACAGAAAATCCCTAATCGAATGACAAAATCAAAAGCCCAAACACATCACACGAATGGATAACAACTGTCACATTCATGACTTAGTCCAGGCATTTTCTTATGTAGAAAAAAAGTTTGCTCAAACACCAAAAAATTGTGAGGTGTTGTGTCGATTGATGATTGTCTTTTGTGAGGTTTTGGTGCAGTCTAAATTTTTATTATTACGATTCGTGCCTTCTTTGTGCTTTCTTTCTTGTTTTCTTCACTTTATAATCTTAAAGACTAACTAAAGTTAATGGGCCATTCAAACAGAATTTTTGAGAGATGATTTGATGGTGTTTTCTTTTAATAGTTGATGATTCCAAATATAAAAAAAAATACATTACACAACAGGAGAACTATAAAAATTATTTTTTAATGTGATGTCTATAATTATTGAAACAAATGTCCACCTACTGCAGTACAGAAATTTACAAGACTTATTTCGTGTCGCAACATTTAATCATACACATTTCGTAAAACTGTCAGTCGATATCTCCAAGTTGACGCTAAGAACTCTGGTCACAAACGTTGAAAGTAAGGGTCAGGATAAATGCTTTATAACTGTATTGATTTGTTTCTGTCTGGTGCATTTTACAAACGATATTTTATTTGCTCTAATTAATATGCCGTTCCTGAGGTTGTTGACATCGGACTCATTCATATAAACAAATCAATCATTGGAAACAAATATTTCTACTCAACAGACAAAGAAAAAGTTTTGTTATTTCAACATTATAACCTGCTGTTTCTGTAATGTATATCTATTTTCTCAAAGAAAGACACGGAATCTCACAATGTAAATATTGAAGTCAATTGGGCTTTCATAATATATATCTTAATTAACATCCGGGGATCATGCTGTATGTGTTACTTCATCGGATTCTTTATGGAACTCTAGATAAATGAATCTGCCACGTTTTCTATATTTTGAAGGGTTAACAGAGACAGTGATCAATCATAGTTGACATATGAAGCACCATTAGGAAGTTATACATTTCCTAAACAAAAGTTTCCGTCATAAATGTGTCGCCTTTCCAAATGATGTATATGCTATTTATTTGATAAAACACATTTATAAGCAAAATTTGTTATTATTGGGAAAAAGACCTTTGCACTTGCACCTCAGGCTTATTGCCTAAGAGTATATGGTCATTATGAGTTTGAATTTCCCTCTGATATCTTCAGCCCATCTTTGATAAGGGACTTTTCATTTAAAATTTCTTTGAAGCTCAAAAAAATGTATGGTATTTTAGTTAGTTTTCTTTTTTGTGGTCAGTTTTTTAGTATCTTACGCGCATGTATATACATCTAAAAACCTCAAATAAGTTGATCCTAAAGGTGACGTACTAATATATGTAGTATGTTATGTGATTTTTCATGTAGTGCATTAAGTGTTATTTTAGACTTATTAAATATGCTTTAAGTTACATATTTAGCTACGAAAATTAACAAACAGTATACTTTTAATTACATCAATATCAAGACTGCAAATTTCTGGTTGGGAAATATAACATGGTGAATTATATCTATATACCACCAAAATAAATTTAGAAAAGCAGCATCGAACAAACATTGTAGACGAGGAAAACTTGTGTGTATGTGTCATTATCAGGAAAAAATAGAGGATTGGATTTAACTATACTTGCCACTGAGTAATAAGAAATCATTCTTTTTCAGAATCTTACCTTTTTTGAAATTGTCATTAAAACCGGCATAAATCATTGGGTTTATGGAACTGTTTGCAAAGGCAAGTACATGCGCAAAGAAACTAAGTTGTGTATACCATTGTTCAAGCTGAAATAAACAATGATTTTCTTTATATGTCATTTAACATTAAAATAATGAAATGATTAACTGATAAAGTCTAGATATAATATTAAAGATGAGTGACTATTTCATATACAAAATGAAACAAATCTTCAAGTGTTCTCGTTTAACTCGGTGTTAAGTTAAACTAGCCTTCATTCGATGCTCTGGTTTACATGCCAATACCACGTCTCCTTTCTAAAATTCTGTTAAAATCATTACAATATCCCTTTATGAATAGTCATGGAGATAAAAAGAAATTATTAAATATTATATTAATGATTATGATATTGATGCTATTTGATTTATTGCAAAAGTAGACGTTATTCTGTCACTTTCTGTTAGTGTTACTGGAAAGAACACATGGTGTAGGCATTTGCTTAGAAAAATAAGAAAGCATTTTCTTTTACTCAAGATTCTTATCCTTAAATGACATTTTGAACATCTGCTTTATCATGTCAGTGTTATGAAGAATGAAGGAAATAAATAAGAAACAAATTAAGGTCAATTTAGTGGACTCCTATATTTTCTTATAACAAATTAATGGGAAAAGAGAAAACAGATAAATATGCGAAACCATTTATTTAGTTCCTTGTACGTGTGTTTTTCTGATATTGACATATCTGATATGTTTTTTAATACGTTTAATGGTTTTTGTTACAGCTTATCAGAGATTTATACACACAAATCATACAGGGAGTCATATAGTCTTTTTTTTACATTAAACAATTAGAGCATTGTTGTCATAAGTCATGCGTATCAATACAAAAATCTCTTGGGGGTAATTTCAAATATATCTACGCATTATAACGACTATCAGAAAATCGGCATATTAGTAATATAAATAAGGAGATGTGACAAGATTGCCAATGAGTCAACTACCAACCAGAGACCAAAGGGAGAAAGGGAAACAACTACAGGGCAATTGATAACCTTCAAAGACCGAACAAGGCCCATTCCGCGGTAAAAAGATATGCCATGATAAAAAGAGTACAGTAATACATGTAATTCAAACACTTATGTTTTTTATAACGGCCAGAATAATGCTAATAAAAATATTTGTCTTGCAACAAGACATCTACGAAACCTGCTAATCAGTTAGTGAGTGGTTTATTAACGTCCCCATGAGAACGCATACAAGATACCAGGCTTATGAAGCGTCGTATTCAACATTCCTATTCTAAGCGAACAGTTATACGTATTAGATATCGCCCCTTAGAACCAAACAGACTGGCATTTTTATCATGTATTTTTGCAGGCGGAATGGTGAAATTATTGTTGACATTATTTCTATTCTCTGGTCAACCAAGATAGAACAGCGCATGTGTGTATTCCACTTACAGACCTATATCCTTTTCTTCAGATAATCATTAGACATTAGAGTCGTTTTAATCACAAGTTATATAAAATATTTATTGAATAAATTCAAAACTTAACAGAATAAAGCTCTTAATGAATAATAAACTTTGTTAATCGGAGTCTTAACAAAATATATTCAGTCTCGAAATAATGCCAGTGCTACATCTACTGTTTATTGTTTGAACAACGTGTTTTCTTTACTTTGAAATCTATAATAAAAGCTCAGCGATAACAGGTCAATCCATTAATTCTACACATTATTGGCTCGTTTTCTGTTCTTCGTAATAAAGGAGACTGCGTCCATTTGAAAAAAGATACCCCACTTCAAAATATACAAGAGCCACATTTACTAAAAATTCAGCAACTGTTTGATTTATAAAGGGACAAAACGCCTACTATTTCTATATTAAAGGGAATGAACACATGGAGTAGATATTTGATTATACAAATAAGGAAGTATTACATTTAATCATGATACATATCCTTAAATGACATTTTAAACATCTGCCTTATCATGTAAGTGTTATGAAGTAGGAAATATATAAATAAGAAACACATCCATGTCAAAATTTGTGGCTTCGTTTATTTTCTCATAACAAATTAATGGAAAATATAAAAACAGATAAATATACGAAACCATTTATTTTGTTCGTTGTAGTTTATTTTTCTAAATATTGATATAACAAATATGTTTTTAATATGTTTCGTGTTTTTTGTTAAAGCTAATCACAATTCACACATATCTCATTCTAATGTAGGACGCTCTTTTAGGCATTTCTTATAATTAAAGTTGTAATAGAATCACGATCATAAGTCATACCTATCAAATTTTAAAAATGTTTACCGCTGTTCATATCTCGCTGAATTCATTTTAACTATTACAAAAAGAGAAGAAACAATTGATACAACAGCAAGGTGAACAGAACCTTAAATGAGTGAGACTAGAGGTATCTATAGAGTAAGCGTCTCCTTTTCTTTAACATTATTAACAAAATAAAACAAACCAGGACCAACTCTTTTAATTTGTCTTTTAATTTAGAATGAGGAAGACTTGTGTAAAGTTTAGAAAAGTCAAATATTTTAATACTATCGCAACATGAAAGATTCTTAGATTGTATGTACTTTGAAATAGTTTGTATCCACATCTGATTCACACTGCCACTAGAATAGGTAGTTTTACAATAACTGTGCAACCCGGATTTGATTTCTAATAAAATTTGTTGTTTATAATTGAGAAAGAGATTAAGGTTAAATGTAATTATTGTTACCTGCAATTGTTTTTCTGGTCTGTATTCAGCGTACAAAATGGTGAACTGTATTGGCACCCAACACACTGCAAACACAATCATGATGAGTACCAAGGTTAAAACAATCTACAAGTATAGAACATCAATAAAATTAAGCCATGAAGTCTATTGGTATTACCAGAAGAAACATTAAGCCATGAAGTCAGTATGTATTAACAGAAGAAAACTAATGCATATCCCTACAAGCACTTCCAAATGAACATTGTTCAACTTCATTGGTTTTTTTTTTCTTCTCATAGTGAAGATTTCCAACACGTTTCACTGCTATTTATATATCAGTTGCTTTAGGGAAATTTTAGGTTACATGTCAATCACACTTCATTTGCGCATTGAAAAACACAGTTATAGGGTAATATCATCTCATTACAGACTTTTATATTCATATTTAAATGACCTTTTAAGTAAGCATACTAATCTCGTTTTATCGGTATTCATGCTTAACTAATTATATCTGGAATATTTCATCAATAATATGCTCAACTTATTAAATTATCTTGAATATTTTCTAAGTAATCAAGCTTAATTCATTTATCCTGCAATCTACTTGTCTATAAAAATACAGGTTGACATATACCATGAAGCGTCGCATTTTAATTTGGGTCCCTTGGCGTGGGGCTGTATAACCTTGTAAAACAATTTTTTCGTCGCTTATTTCTCAAAAACTACTTATAGAATGACTTTATTTTTGGCTAACAGCTTGGTAGAGGTGAGGAAGGCATAGTTCTTTTGGGGGGTTGGGGTTTTTTTTATATATAGTTATTGCGACTATTAAAGAATGTTGACTGCTGTACAGTTCCAATATATTTGACATTTGTACATAGTATGTCTGTCTTTTCTTCACACATTGTTGAAAATATAATGAAATTTTATGCGATATTCATACAATCGAGAGGTTTGTCAAGTTTGAAATCCTCCGATTTGTGGTTTTCTTGCTATGAATCTCCCAAGTGTGTATAAAAAGAAATGCCTGTACCAAGTCAAAATTATTCGTTTGATGCGATTGAGCTTTGATTTTGTCATTTGGTATTTTTGGTACTTGACTTTTTTCATAACGTGTTATCTTTAAATGTTCATCTCACTTTTCTTTAAAATATTCAACATAATAACTTCATATTAAGCCAGCCAACAGTTATATTCTGGTAGGTCTTTTTGTTTTTATTTCAGGTTATATGTGGAAAGATCTTTGATGATTTTGATGAATTTAAAAACGTTCCGATATCCTATTCAACTCAAGAAAAGATATCTTTCATGTTGAAAAGATATAAAAGTGGGATGGAGTGAACATGTGAAGTTATATGAAAGAACCAATCACACAAATTCTCTTTAAGTATGTTCATCGGAGTCCATAACAGTTAGATTTGATTGAAAGTGTTAGTGTATATTTAAAAAAAAAAGAAACGCCTATAAAAACCAAAAAATCTTTCTCCCATGAATTTGTTCTTGTGAATACTGTGTTTACGCATATTTTAAATTGAGTCATTTTTGAGTATTGTTTTTAATTTGTTGATAGAAGATTTAATTGTTTAACAAGTAATAACGGTTCAACACCAAACTTCTTTAACCAGGTGAACAATTAACCTGCTTAGTTTTTCACCCACACTTGTATACACATCAATCTAATATTTAAGTATGTGCCTTCTTGGCTCTTTGGCACAAATAAGTAAATGAGAACATAAGATATACATTTACTAGTTAGATCCCCAAGATATTGCCAGTGTCTGTTTATAACGTTGTATCAATGGTGTGTACATAAACGGCATAGCAGTGTTACATTTATAAATATTGCTGTATCAGGGTTTGTTTTTTTATGTCACCCTGACGGAGGTCGGGTGACATATTGTTATTGTTCGATTCTTTTTTCTAATCTTATTATTATTATTCCACACATTTTGCCCATACTGTTTCTGGGAATCGTATGGACCAATTCGAATGGAACTACACCAGAATGTTTATAACCATTGTCAGAAGTGCAGTCGATGTTGGCACTTCCAGGATGTCTGCTGTTACCATGGAAACAGAAAAGAGTGAAAAATTGAAGTTTTAGTTTTTGGTGAATAATTTGACTATGGCAAAACATTTAATCATATTTTTATACAATGTAGCTGTCCTCTATATACATGCTGTGGATGATTTTTGAGATTCATTGGAACTACGATGTTGCCATAGAAACTGACCAAAAATATAAAAAATTTGAAAAGTCTTTAAAAATGTATAAAACTTTTACAGAAATGTTGTCTTGCAAATCGAGATGTGGCATTTAACTTTGGAATTTCCAAAATGGCTGCCGTTACCATGGAAACAAGGCAAAAATATCGAAATGTTCAAAACTTAGTGAAACTGTACAAAAATGGTGAACACCAAACAAAGATGTTGCCTTTTACTTTTGAATTTTCAAAATGGCCGCCGTTGCCATGGAAACAGCACAATAGTGAAAATTGACAAACGTACATAACGCTATGAAAACCGTCAAAAAACCTTTTGTAATGCATATATCTGCATTCACTGATGAAAAATAAATCAAAATGGCTGCCATTTAGTGGCAATTAAGGAACCAGGGTGACCTCCGCTATTGCTTGCAATGGCAATTCTAGTTTTAATTGTTTTTTGAATTTTTTTTTTTTTTTGTTATTTTTTTCTTTTGTAACTAAAGGTTAGATTGAATAATAAATCAACAGAAGTTATGCAACTATGTCTGGAAAGCTATATTTTAATTCAAATGTCAGCTGTTTGAACAACAGACGCATAAAGTGTCTATTGTAGTTCATCAGAAACAATGGGTAAATAAAAATGCCAATAGATAGTTCAAAACTAAGCAACTTAATCCAAAAACAATTATTGAGCTTATTTCACGCTGTCGGACTACTTACAATATAAGTCTGCTAGTAATTTACGAAGTGAGAAAAGAATAATTAGTTATCAAAGGTACCGGGATTATAATTTAGTACGCAAGACGCGAGTTTCGTCTACATAAGACTCATCAGTGACGCTCATATCAAAATATTTATATAGTCAAACAAGTACAAAGTTGAAGAGCATTGAGGATCCAAAATTCCAAAAAGTTGTGCCAAATACGGCTAAGGTAATCTATGCCTGGGATAAGAAAATCCTTAGTTTTTTCGAAAAATTCAAAGTTTTGTAAACAGGAAATTAATAAAAATGACCACATTATTGATATTCATGTCAACACTTAATCGCTTAAGTGTTGACTACTGGGCTGGTGATCCCCTGGGGAACGAAACGTCCACCAGCAGTGGCATCGACCCAGTGGTTTAAATAGTTATCAAAGGTACCAGGATTGTAATTTAGTACGCCAGACGCTCTTTCGTAGGCAAAATTCTGCAGCACCTGATAAGAATTGTTGACCTTTCATAGTGACTCTAGTTTTTTTTGTATTTCGCAACAAACGTAAGCTAATGCTTTATTGTATTATGTTTTAATAGTTTTGTTAATCTAATCAATTTATTAAAGTCCTGTTTACGTCAGACGTAAAAAATCTGAAGTATACTTTAATCCATTTATTGGATACTTTAGGTCTCAAACAGTTTAGCTGTAATGGGAATAACAATAGCGGCGAACATAGAACATAATTCACTTGTCAAAATTAAATTTAGAAACACTTACATTTTCTATTAAATTCACATATCAACTTTATGGGTTAAGTGTCATTCGGCAAAGCCAGACATTATGGAAACCAATCCTTGTTGGAATAGGAACAATTAAATTAAGTCTTTTGTATTTGTAGTTCATGGACACAGATTCAATAAAATTAATGTTAACACGGCTTGTAAAGCGGAACAGATAAATAAAGGCAACAGTAGTATACCGCTGTTCAAAAATCGTAAATCTATGGACAAAAAACAAAATCGGGGTAACAAACTAAAACTGGGGGAAATGCATTAAATATAAGAGGAGAACAACGACACAACATTAAAACGTAACACACACAGCAACGGACTAAGCATTAGACAAAATCTGATGAGAATAACCAATATAACATCAAAAGCAAATACATGAATTTGGGATAGAAAAGTACCGTGACACGTCTTATAGTAATGTGAATTCACACTCTAATAAAGGAGAAAACAAACGACACAACGGAAATACAACGTAAAAATGTTACACACACTTCAATCAATGGTAACAGATAACTGTTACCATTGATTGAAGTAAATGTTATATGTATAGGGCTAAGGCTAAAATACAATGGTTACCAATTCAAAATATTGCTTAACACGGTTATCCATTTGAGTTTTTTCTTTTTTATTCTAATATGAACCATATATTTCTAACCATAATAATAAATTTGTCTCTCTGGATTTTCTGATTCAGCTTTCCCAAAGTAAAGATCATTCACTATTGTTATTTCATCAAGAAAATCTAAATCTCGATCTTCAACTAAATCTAATGGAATTGTGGTGGTGGTAGAAAGATGTGAAGCAGTACTATCCTGACTTGCCATTTCTAGGCGGCGAAATTTGTTTACGCTGACATCGGAAGTGATTTTTCATTTCCCGCAAAGGCTTATAAATTAATATTTACGCGACCTTTTACCGCATTTCTCGGGGAAAATATTTTCAAAGATCTTATATCTATAAAATTTGAAGGAATTTAATCAAGGTCCTCATCAATGTCTATGGTTAATAACTATGACGTATAAGACACTTAGACAGGCAATTGCCAAACAGGTGCTTGATTTTTCGCGTGTTTTTTTTAGTTGTCATTGTAACGCAATTTCCCGCAAATTACGTAACACCTCATTTGGGCACAAAATGTCATTGCGGATCACATGTAAATCCCGAACCGTTGAAAGCTTAATCCATAATTTATTACTCCAAATTACACGGCATTATTTCAACTTAAATCAAAAAGGTTTTGTAAATGATAGATATCTTACAATAAAACAATTCACCGAAGAATTTATTCAGCTGGTTTTTTTTACTTTTTTTTTATTGTTTATAATTTTTTCTATTATTGTCTTATTTTTTGTTCTTATATTTTAACAGTTTTTGTCAATTTTATTGATGTTCATTGAATCTGTGTTTTTTTTTTTTTTTTTTTTTTTTTCATAACCATCCGACGCCGTAGTAGAATTGAACATTGACTTGTTTTGGTCTCTTTTTTTTTTTTTTTTTGTTAGACATTTGCATAATTTCTTCCCGCCAGTATGATTGGTTGGTGATAAAAAGAGTCATTAAAAAAATTGAACAGGACATGAAAGATCTTTTTTTATCATTAAGGTCTCTAAATGATACAAACATTTTGATAAAATATATAGTGTTTTACAATAATTGACATACTTGTTTATAATAATATAACAACACAAAAAGTACTGTAATAGCTCAATATAATATTAACTCAAGTTACAGTGTGCCCCCTTCCATCATATACATTAAGACCGGAAGTAAAAATGTGTATGTAGTTATCTACCGCTGTTCTGATTAAAAACAATAAAATTAGAAGTTTCATATATTGCTAGTCGCTAACGGTTTTCATTGCACTTCATCATTTGTCCAACAGTCCGTGATCTTAATGTGAATTTTAGAACAGAACCTTGACAAAAACAAGCAAGATAAAAAGAGTAATTTTTAAATAATGATACAACATTTTGATAAAATATACAAATTTTATAACAAGTGACGTACTTGTTAATACTAAATATAACAACGCAAAAAATACTGTAATAGCTTCATAAAAATATAATATCAACTCAAGCTACAGTGCCCCTTACCCCTTTCCATTATACATTAAGACCGGAAGTAAAAAAATAAATGTTTCTACTCGCTATTGGCTTTCCCTGCACTTCATCATTTGTCCAACAGTCCGTGATCTTAATGTGAATTTTAGAACAGAAACATGACACAATCAAGCCAATAACAATTTTCAATCAATTAGTGATCAAAAAGATATTAGTATTAACTATTTAGATAGTCTGAAATTTCAAAGATCTGAAATTTTAAACAAACACATTGTATGAAAGAGTCATGCTGAAACACAGCTGGAATCATATAATGTTGAAAATTTTCATTATCCAATAACAAGATTTGGGGTCTTACTTACTCTGCAATAGACACTGATTCTGAAAATAATTTTAATCAAAATTTTAATATTGAAAACGTAAAAAAAAAGAAGTATCCATGTTTTCAAATAGAAAGCTATTCCACAAATTTTTTTTTCATTTACAACGATTTAACTGTCACACACTATACTTTTATTCTACTGTATAAAATAAATATACATATTTAACAGGGTTTTTTCATTTTATTTTCACATTTTAATGTGATACTGTGAACCAACTTTTTTCGCAGATACTTTATTTAGTGTTGTGTCCTTCCTTTTCCACTTCGCGGAGATTTCATTTAGCGAATTTCAAATTTATTTGATGTAATAGAACAAGGAAGGTTTTTTTACATATTCGAGTCATTTTTCTACTCGCGTAAGTCGCAAAAATATATGTCACTTGCTAAAATACAAATGTAAGTTGATTAACAGTATGAAGAAAACGAAATGAACAGTAAACGTCTCACAGTTAAAAGCTTATAAAGACAATAAAAGTTCGTTAAGAGAAATAAATATGGTCACCTAAACTTTTAGCACATTTAAGAAAACGATATACTGAGATAGTGATTGTTTGGTTAGCGATAGTCATGTATATTAAATTGATACGCTTAATACGACTGAACGCTCTCTGAATTTAAGGTATGTTTTTTAGGGGTCCATATGTTGGGTATTGCCCTCTACCTTCCCCTCCCCTTGTTCAACTAATCTTTTCCCTATTTTAGTTCAAATTTCAAAACTCATGACAAATCCTGAAAATGCATCAAAAATGAGCTACTCGACGTTCAAGTATATCAATCAATCAATGATAAATTTATAAAAAACATCTTTCCTGTTGTTTTTCATTTTGATTTTGTCAATTACAATTCATCGATTTTAATATCAGTGTCATCAACTTCCAAAGGAAATATTAGTGCATTAATGAGAAATGGCAAAATGTTAATAACAAGGAGGAAAAAAATCGTGTCAAATTTCGTTTGACAAAATAGCCAATCTTAAAGAGAGCATGATTTGTACATACAAGATTATTCTTTGATTTGGATCCTTAGATGGTACGTCGAAAAATCCTTTTGAGACTGATTACAGAATTGCCGTGATAGTTCGGTCGGACTTAATGTAATTATAAATTGTTGTTTTGTGCATTAAAACTACGATTTGATTTGGAACGCAATCTTATAATTATGTCAAAAGTCAACAAATTGTATAGACAAACAGTTCCTTTTATGGATAAATCACGATATTGAGATTTCATTCAATTAAAGGATTACAAAGAGTTACAAGTACAAATGTTTTAGTAGCTGTGAATTGTTTTGTTTTGTAACATCTATTTGAATGACGAACTACGCACATACATCGATCTATTGAATAGTTCATTTGAAAATTTAAAATTTCTGGAAATGTGATTCCATAGAAAAAAAAGGTCATTGTTTCCTATCAGCAAAGAAACGGTATTAGGTTGAGAATTGATTTGATGGTCATGACATTACATTAGTTAACCTTTTTACACTTGTGAAATAAAGTCATGGACGGATCAAATTTATGATCATTTAATATATAATCGTTCAATTTGGTTTATATCATAAATGAAAATTACTCTCAATGGTCAAATATCTTGCTATTCGTGATTTAATTTCTTTAGAACGCTCACACTTTAACTTTCAAAAGAAAGAGAAAAACAAAATTATGAGCTGTATGACAAAAAAGTACAGAAAAACATAGATAAATTACTATGGGTCGACGTTTTTTTAGGGTGGAACCTTTCGTCCAAATCTTTATCCTTTCTTTTTTCGCATCACTAATCGGCGTGTGATATATAATACCTTACTGCAGAAATAGTTGGTAAACAATTGATTGAGGTAACTGCATATAAATTTGTTTGGTTTTTTTTTTGGTATTGTAGTCCTGTCATGTAATGTTGTCAATTTAAAGTTATATCTAACATTGCCATTAAAGCAGGAGGTTTGGCATGCCACAAAACCAGGTTCACCCCACCATTTTATTTCTTAAAATGTCTTGTACCAAGTCAGGAAAATGGCCATTGTTATATTATAGTTCGTTTCTGTGTGTGTTACATTTTAATGTTGTGTTTCTGGTGTGTCGTAGTTCTCTTATATTTGATGCGTTTCCCTCAGTTTTAGTTTGTAACCCGGATTTGGTTTTTTTTTTTCTCATTCGATTTATGAATTTCGAACAGCGGTATACTAATGTTGCCTTTATTTTTGATTAACACATGTAAACTTGTTTCTTGACTCCGGGAAAACTTAAAGATAATATTTACTGTGTTACATCTTTAATTCTACTGTCGAGGAAAGGTAACACAAAGCCACCGAAAGATAATTGTTTTGTTCCGTCCAGATGGCTGAGTGGTCTAGAGTGTAAGACTCGGTGCAGGCGGTGTTTTCTTGATAACCTAATAGCATGAGTTCGAATCCCGGCTAGGAAGAACAAAAATTTGTTCCGCAGATTTGTTGCTGTCTGCTGATATTTGGAGTAATAATGTGTATATATATTATAACCAAAGCGTATGATCAAGATCTGTTAAATAGTAATACAAAATCAATAATTTGAATAAGAAAAACTTTTTGCATTATTCAGAGCATTTTAGAAGATACAATTCAAAATTTAATTATGTATTCCTTAAGGCGTGATTACCAATTTGGTTCACTTATCATAAGAATAACTTGCTTTAACATATAAACATTAGCAGAAAAATAATTTTGACGAACAAATTGCATACTGGTGTTTGAAACATTAATATTATCAGTAATAATCATAGTAGGAAAATATGGAGCTATTATGTAAACAAAATGCATGAAAAGGCGAAACAATTTAAAGCATTTAATTGAAATAAAAATGGTCGTTAATGGTGTTATCTGGATATTGCGTTTCACTGCTAAAATTTAGAATGTAAATCAAAAGTCAGATACGGAAAATCATTAATGCCAACATGCCAGCATATCTAATGAATTTACACGTCCTGATAAGAAATTATTAATGAAACTGACAAAGAATCAATTTCAACTTAGACCAAGTAAATATCAACCCTGCAGTGAACTTATAAGTCACCCACAAATCAAACATAGCGATTTTCCTTCTAATCCAAACGCCTATTTTATAGTATCTTGATATTTTCCTGTCATTATAGTTGCCACAAACGACAATGAACTTTTATATCTGTCTGACCACGTTATAGAAAAACAAGTTTTCAAACTTAAACTCCAGTTTCTACTCAAGGCAGGAAAAAACAAAGAAATGTTGAAATTTATTATTTTATCATTCTTTTGATATTGTAAAAATTGTTTAATAAAAGATGAAAACCTCTGATTATATTTTCTATACCAATTTAGATGTATGTACATAAATGTTGTTTTCAAGAGTATAAATTTTACTGCACAATATGCTCTTTTCGGCAATGAATGTCTCTTTAAAGATGTTAGGGAACAAAATATATCAAAATGAATTTAAAATAATACAAATTTTATAAACCAAAAATGACAAAAAGTAAAGTCAAATCCAGAAAATGGATCGGATCATCGCTTGATGGATTTATATTTCTTATAGTGTCTTTAAATGTGTCTATAAAAAAAAAACCGGCATATCTACTACTTCTTTGCTTCAAAAAGATTACTTCAAGTTTTCTGTAAACTTTCTTGATAAAATACTGAATCAAGGGTTTTCAATTGTAAGGTGTACACATTCCATCATGCAAGTCCGCTACTTACCAACAGCATGATTACCATTTTTGTTTTGGCGGGATTCGTATATTCTGTTTATTGTTTTGCATGCTGGCTTATTTCTTTTTCTTTGAATCACACCTACAATACCAACAGAGTTACAAGTTCATGACAATTTAGAACAAGGTTAGAATTTTATATATATACCTTTCTTTTCATTCTCGTTTGAACTGTTATATCTTTTGGCACTCGTTCTCCTGGAGTCTTTGCTGCCCATAATGTTTTAATGATTCTTGTGTACGCGATGGCCATAACTAGAATTGGTATCAAAAATAAAACCACTGATAAAGTTGTCCAATAGATTTTCCTTGCTGGTTGATGGTAAACCGGTACACCATATTCCAGACTAATGTATTTGAAAACTAAAGGCCATTCGTCATCACACCATTGTTCTAAATGATTTTTCCACTGTCTTTGGTGTAATGTTCTGAAGACAAGAAGTGGCGAGGCAATGGCGAACGAAAAAAGCCATACAAGAATGATACTATGTCGAGCTTTTCTTTCAATAATATGTGCCTTCATAGCAAACACTACTCCAAAAAATCTGTCACATGCTATTAGTGTCAATGACAAAATGCTGGCAACAAGTGAACTGACTGAAATTTGAAAAAAATATTACGTTGAAATTAAATTAATTGTTATCATAATAGCAATGTTATAAACATAGGATAAACATTAACAATGAGATTCAACATAGTTACAAAAAAAAGAAAAAGTTTGTCCAACATTAAAACTCGAAACCTACTGTGTCTGTAGGCATGGTACCATTTCAGGCCTGTAACAAATCACATGTGTTATTGCTACAGTAATTCCTACAAAACCAAGAATGTGTACATAGTACACGGATGCTCCACTAGTACTTACATTTTCTTGTTCTGTGGACCGTGCAATTGAGGGTCAAAACTCTCATTTGCCATTAAAATTAGAAAGATCATATAAAAGGGAACATGTGTACTAAGTTTCAAGTTGATTGGACTTCAATATTTACCTGACTTGACGAAAAAACTTTAACCTGAAACGGGACAGACGAACGAACGAGGCACGGACCGAAAAAAAATAATGTCCCTAGATTGGACATAAAAAGAAATTGGTATAGCAGAAGTATGTGGCAAACATAAGGCTTTATAAAGTTAAGTATTTAGCGTAGCCAATAATATTATTCCAGTTGACGCTTTGAAATTGGTATCATTTTATATCTTTATTTATAAAAAATTAGGGTCTTAATATCAACACATCGAAGTGTAATAATGTCAATATGTGTGCATATAATAAAATTATCAACATTAATGGCTGAATGAAAAGGTAGTATGAAATGATAAAATATTCCTGCTGCAAACAATTTAGATATTCCGCTTCCTATCAGATCAGTTATGTTGCATCTAACTGAAATGTGTTAAGTATTGTCAATTTCTCTAAACAAATCAACGCATGTAAAATATATTATAAAAACAAAAGGTACGTCTATATCCCTCATCCGATTGCGAAGTGCCAATCTGCAAACGAGAACCTCGATAAACATAACTATATTATATTTGTTTTCGCTACTTTTGCGAGTAGAAAAATGACACATAAATCATCGCAAATATTAAACTTTTTTATCTTTCCTAAATTATCGACCAAAGATATTTAAAAATCGCAAAGTGGGATAGAAAGGGCTAAACGCAAAATCAAATATTCGCGTAAATAAGTTGGAAATCAATGCGAACGTCGTACGAGTGAGAGGGTTAGCGCTATAGAACCAGGTTCAATCCACCATTTTCTACATTTGAAAATGTCTGTACCAAGTCAGGAAAATGACAGTTGTTATCCATTCGTATGATGTGCTTTGCCATTTGATAAGGGACTTTCCGTTTTGATTTTTCCTCAGAGTTCAGTATTTTTTGTGATTTTACTTTTTTTAGTTCTCTGTCACCTTATGCTTTATAAAATCGCCTTTTACAACAAATGAATGACCTGTGTGTGGTCTAAATTAAATAATCATGACAAAACAATAAAGCTGAATTTACAAAATGTTTTTCCAAACTTTATCATGACAATTTTGATAATAACTTTTACAACATTCTAAGCACGTAAATCATCGAAGACAACTCATTGAAATGCATTTCGAATAAGTTGGAAATCTACAAACTTGAACTATTAAGTCAATTATAAAACCTGTTCATCCTGAAACTCATCGTGTTAAAGTCTTTCTTGAAGAAATCCTTAAAGTAATCGAGCAATAATATTTAATGGCCACACAATATTTTTACAAAGCTACTTCAGTCTCTTAAGAACATAACTCAAGACAATGAAGTTCTCTGACGTGTTTCGACATCAACTGTTTACCAACAAACAACTTGCATGTTATATTTCATCTACCTAGAGATTAAATCAAGTTTAAATGATTTGTCGGAAGATTTGAATTTAAAACACGATTCCCTATTGGACAATTAGTCTGCAGAATTTAGATACCGCACACAGTTTACAGTCAAACTCATTAATATTTTTTTATTTGACCAAAAGGAGTTAAATTATTGAGTTTCTCTTAAACATTCCTTTAAATGCGAGAAATCAATTGACTTTAAATGCTCAGTGTCTTTCCTAACAAGAGAAATACAAAATTGCACATTTGTTCAATTTTGAATGCCGACGCATATAATCCGTTAATGAAATAAACACTACCTACATTTCGTGCGTTTGAGTCGCTTTTCTGGATTTACATTCATTGTGAACGCTCAAACCTAAAACTTTTGAAAGCGACGGTTGCGTATAGATACGCTGCAAAGTCAAGATCTTGGTGATCGAAAAGCACCTAAACAGAGTGGCCAATTTATTCTCAGATGTCCTTTGCCTGTGGAAGCTGAAAGATTATAGTTTCTTAAACATTTCTTAATTCTATTCATTTCGGCATCTAGAAATAACACTCTTTATTTTTTCGGTAAAGGCAACATTGAATGGTAAATCCAACAACCGTTCTAAGGCCACTAAAATGATGAAAAATATAAAATTTCTTAAAGTTTTTACCAATGATTATTGTTATTTGATTCACTAGTATTAGTAATCGCACATTTTACCTCATTTTTTCACATATTACCTTTATTATACAAGATCAGTTCATAGTATTTCAAATCAAGATAAATTTTTATAAGGGTTGAGTTCCTATACTACATGTACACCAGTGTATTTTAGTAAACCAATATGGATTCATATCAACCCATCAAACATCCAATCTATTTATCATATATATTTTAAAAATAAACTCATCATAGATACCAGGATTGAAATTTTATATTTTTTCGCCAAATGCCAGTTTCGTCTACAAAAGACTCATCTGTGAAGCTCAAATAAAAGATGTTAAAGGCCAAATAACGTTCGAAGTTGAAGAGCATTGAGTACCAAAAATTCCAAAAAGTTTTGCCCAGTACAGCTAAGGTAATCAATCTATTCCTGAGGAAGAAAAACCTGAGAATTTCAAAAATTCTAAAGTTTTGTAAACAGTTAATTTTTAAAAGAGAATGCGGACATCCAATACATTTCGATTAGTCTGATGCAGAAATTAACTGCAAGGATATAATTATTGCGGCGTTAGCTTCTGTCGTAAAGATGGATGCATCCGGAGGCTTGTGGGAAGTCATGTTCGGTCTCGATAGACAACAGAGGATACAACTTAGTATCTCCATCCTTCGATCAATCAGTACAAATAGTTGAAAAGTTAGAACTGATAGATTTAATTTCAACATAATGTTGAAACCAAATTGATGGGTTTTATCAGCCTTATGACATTTACGGAGATCATAATATCATTTCTGGTTTCATTTTCAAGTTCATGGCAGTTCCTTGTCTGAAGCAGTGTATTTCAAATTTAATATATCGAGGTGCGAATTAAAAAACGAATTTCTAATGATGTTTTACAAACTTGTACGTCTTCATGTATGTGAATGAAATTTTTAAAATGCAAATTGTCCGTTGTTAGTTTATTTTCGGCTTGTTATTTTAAATGTTCGTTTGATATCTTTCGCATCTCATTATAGATTTATATTTGATTATGGAATCTAAAGGTCGTAATACTCCCTAAAACAAAGTTGACTTTTGATGGATTTGTCTATCATGATTTGTCCCTTTTGATCACATAGCTTTTCATGTGCTTCTCTTTCAAATATTTGGGTTTGAACGTTCCAGATGAAGGTAGGTCAAACTGAGTGCTTCGTACATACACACTTTATAAAGTCTAATTTTTGTTTTAGAACTTGGTCGATATCGTTGGTAGTAGACGATAATTAACCCCTAAGGTAGCATCAGCTAGTATGATGTCAGTGTTTACGTACTACATTGTAATAAACCTTTCTTAAATAGTCGATGTAAAGATTTTTAAATCTTAACAAACTAAGGTTCTAACTCTCTAAGGCAAAATTATTCTTAGATGAGGATGGCAATTTTGTCATAGAAAAGTGAGAATCATGTAGGAAGCATTTGCAACAAATATGGTTCATACACATAAAGGAGGTTATTTTCTCAATAAGAACTCAAGGACTAACTATCGTGAAAAAGTAGTTTGGTTCTGTTGAACCTGTCTGAGAACAAAGTAAAATCACACAAATACTGAACACCGAGGAAAATTCAAAATAGAAAGTCCCTAATCAAATGGCAAATTCAAAAGCTCAAACACATCAAACAAATGGATAACAACTATCATGTTCCTGACTTGGTACAGGCATTTTCTTATGTAGATACTTTGTGAGTTTGCTAAATTAGAAACTTAAGTATTTTGAATATCTTTAGTAATTAATAACGTCCTTACCAAATGGAAAATCAGATAATGAAGATTATTTTGTAATTGTTTTGTTAAACAACCAATAAAATGATCCTTACGTGTAGTTTCTTGCATTCGTTATTAAGACGTTGTATATTCGTACATAAAGTTGGCAAAGTTTTAGAAATATGACTTATAAATGACACAATATCTGGTTTTCATTATACTGTTTCAATTATGTTACTACGCTTGAATCTCTATCATAATCTGACGATAAGCTTACATAGACAATTCTTCAGTCGAATAAATACTCTACCAAGAATATAAATACTAATCATTCAGTTTAAATGGACGAAAGAATGAATTCGGAGTGAAATTCAAATATTTGAGCATTCCAGGAAATTATATCACACTCATGTGATTAATTTTATAAACTGGCAGACTGTCAAATTATTTCAACAAGGAAATTGTTATCAATCTCAAATTATTTTCCTTTCAATAAAAGATTTAATAAAAGGATAAAGTTCAACACGCTTATTGGAACTTCAAAAGGATGTGGGAAATTTAACTAATTTGAAATAAAAGTAGACCACAATTAATCACTAATTTCCGCTAATTTCCGCTAATTTCCGTAAAATTACCAAGCTTGATTTTGTCTATTATCATCCTTTAAAAATATAAACCTTGTTCCCATTCAGAAAATTCATTAAGCACAATGTGTTTTCCCTACAATAGGAAATGCAATCCCTTCAAATTGACATTTAAGTTCAAAGAAAAACACAGGATCACATCCCATAATAATAATAATTAAATTAACAAAGATTTCTCCAGACATTGATTAATTTGCAAAATGTCTAGTCCCAAACATAAAACATACAGGTAAATTCATTATATCAACAGTTTTCCTGATTTACCCTCATCATGAACTCTCAGTTCTAAACATGTGAATGCCAGGAATACGTAAATACGCTGCAACGTTAAGAGTTTCAGTAGAGATCATAGTTTTATTTTAATATTTTCTAAATACACATTATCAATATTGATAAAGGCAAGGTACAACTGAATACTCTCAAATTAATACCATCACGCGCTAATATCTCAATAAACGATGCCCTGTGTTAAAGAAACAGCAACCCTTCGACCAATACAAATCATTGAAGTCATATTACAGGTCAACAATTATAGACAGTCTTTGAATAATGACAAGTTCTAAATTGAAACGAGACTTAAAAAAACCCAAATCAAACAAAAAGTATTAAATATCTATCATCAACACCCACCACGTCAACTCTCCGATTACAAACACTATACGCAATAACTACAGACATCAAGTGAAGAGGTTCTTGGCTGGAACAAGCACATAAAGATGTCGAGGAGTTTGACATTTTTGTTCGCAATCAGACTTCCTATACATTGTTATTATCGTGCTAAGTAGAATCACAGGATGCAGAAAACACGAATTCAGAGACAAAGCTAAAACACAGCATGGTTTGATGATACCATATCAAACAATTTATTAATGCGCCGAATTGTTTTAGAACCGACTTATTTCTAGACATAAATAAAGACCGTACTTTTTAGTGGTTTACTATTACAAATTGTGACTTTGATTGGAGAGTTTTCTCATTAGCAATCATACCACATCTTCTTATATTTATATAGTATCACGTGACATTTTCATATAAACTGTAAGACAAACGCACAGGAAAAATTACAAATAATGATAATTGAACATTTGAAACAGAAGTAGAAGGAACTTTGTTATTCCATATTTCAAAGGATTCAGAAACGGATCTTTTCCTTATTAATCATGTGTATGCGTTTTTGAAAACCTACATTGAACTTTGAATAACTACCAATGAGTATATACCATTAGATGTTGCACAGTTAGTCCCTGTCGTAACCATCCTTCAATTGTCACTAATTTATCAAAGACTATGATTTATAATGTATAATTTGCAAAATCCTAGCTAATACTTTTTTTTCAAAAAGTAAATGCCTTTAGACTGTGTTTACCTAGAAAGGGCTGATTTTTTATGGGGGAGGAGTATATTATTTATCCGTACCGACTTTTGAGGCAAGTGAGACAATTTGCTTTAGTATTTTTTTTTTAATTTCAATTTCTTTTTTTTTTTAAATATATTCTTTTTTTTTTGCATTTTCTTTATAATTAAGTTATTGCTTTTCAAGTTTTATGCTCTTCTTTTGGATTCCTTCTAGTGACTATAAATCCAGATGTTCATCGAAAGAGACAAAAACAGACCGTTTCACTTCGTTTCAGAATTGAAGATTTGTATTGATATTCGATAAAATAAAATGACCCATTTGGACATTGTAAGAAATTAGTTCAAAGGCAGTTTTATTAACTGTGGAGGTCATTAAGAATAATGTAACTACAGATAGGTCGGTAAATGAAGTTGGATATCGAACTTTGTTTGCAGATATCTAACCAGTTTGTTGCATATAGTATTACTGTCTCTTATAAATGGCCTTTTTACAATAAGCAATAACGTAGTTTTCTTTGATCTTGGTTTTTACAATTTGCTGATAAAAGAACATCAAAATCCTACTTTTGGGATTGTCTGATTGTGTAATTTAGATTTAATAAATACTAAAAGATCTCTCCAATTCATTTGTCTGAATCATCTTACTAAAGCTTTTTTTATTCCCATCACAACATTGCATTCTCTTTTAGGTCTTATATATATATTGATTTTATTCCTTTCCATGCCAATACGGTATCATTTCCTACACATGAAGCTGACGTAAAAAAAGAGGCGGCAAAAGATACAAAAGGGACATGCAAACTCGTAAGTAAAAAATAAACTAATAACGCCAATTTAAAAAACGGCAGATCACCAGGCTTATAATACCAATAGGTCTTAGATTAATAAACTTCTGCGCTTTATTAATTACGACAATAACTTCTCAGAAAGTGTTAAAATGACTGTATTTGTTATTAACTGGTGTTCTACGCGACAGGTGCTGTGTAAAATGACTGTATTTGTTATTAACTGGTGTTCTACGCGACAGGTGCTGTGTAAAATGACTGTTTTTGTTATTGAATGGTGATTCACATGACAGAAGCTGACCAAGCAATCAATGAAAACACTAAAACATTATTCTAAATGCTTATGCTAATATATATAGGATAACAAAACAAATCGTATATATATACTAGTTCTGAAGGACTGGCAAACTTAGAGAAAAACACAGACAATAAACATAAAAGTTAATGCTAACTGTCAGCGTCACATGTTTCAATCAGAACAATTATAACTGAACATATTGATGGACTTTCTCTGAATAAACCAGATGATTTAACACATAATGTCACTGAAAATAGTAATCTTACTACTTGTTTATATACAATTTTAGCGCATTATTTGTGTTTTAATTGCTGTTTTATTGTTTTGTGGAGAAAACAATTTACAGGCGGTTTTGTTAATGGACATTGCAAATCAAGTTTACTATATATATATATATATATATATATATATATATATATATACATGAGTATTGGAACTCATTGATAAAACGTCCGAACTAAGCAATGTTTCTTGACAAAGCACTAAACCTTAATTACAGATCGTTTATTTCCAATTTTAAACACTTTTAGAATCCTGGACTTTTTTTTATTCAGATGGCTTAATCTTTAATGATTCTAAATGCAAAAGTGGGTTTTTTTTTTACAATTTTACCGGGAAAATCTAATCATACATGTATTCAAGTTTTTCTTTTTATTTTCCTTCTGGGTAACCACTTTCGTTGTTCCGTGACCGCCTCAAGTGTGAGAGGTCATTGATTTGATTATCGGCCGGGTTTAACAAAACACTTGGAAAAAACAAAAACTGCTCAGTCCGAATAATCCTTGTCATCATGGGCACTGCTACCTTTTGTACTAAGCAAGTTAAAAATCGGTCATCATGTGTGGGTATAATACAGATTAGATTCCATATCACATTAAAATGGGTTTTTTTTTCTAAAATGTTATATTAATCACTTGACACTTAACACAATTCATCATAATCTTGTAAACAACATGAAAATTATAGACCAGACTGGCTTTGTAGGATTTCTATATAATCAGTCTCAAATGTACGAAAATACATTCCCGCAAAAATAATTCAGAGATAAATATTTAAAGAGGAATGCAAATAGTACTAAAGCGATGCACTGATGCTGACATAAAATGATGCATTTAATCATTTATTCCGTCATGAGTTTCTAGTTTTTGTATTGACTTTGCTTGTTCATATTCGTTAGATTAGAAGAAAAAATTAGAATTGTTTTCTTTGATGGATTGATGTCTGGTTGTTTGGACTTCAGTTTAAAGAATAAAAAGATTAAAATTCTTCGAAAAAGACTCATTATTTAGCGATTAGTCAAATAACAAAAATAATTCCAGTTGAAGTATTTTCTTTTCTCATCATCAGCAGCTAGAAGTTAATATGTTATTGTATACATTGTCAAATGCATCTCCTCAAAATGTCAGATGACTTATTGGAAATTTCAGTGGTGTAAAACGAGTGTCTTATTAAACAATCATTTAAAATCGATACTGCAGATAATAGTTTTCATGCATCTTTGAATAAAGTAGAAACTCTTTGACATTGAAACTATCATTTATTAAATGATTCTGGGTTATTTATTATATTTTTTTTTATCTTTTATTTCATTTTTTTATTTATTTATTTTTTTTTTTTTTTATTTTATTTTTTTTTTTTTCTTTCTTTATTTTTTTTTTTTTTTTTTTAATATTTAAAAAACAAAATACTAACTGGTGACTTAAGTTTGACAAAACAATCGTATTTGCAAATGCCAATTCTAGAAAGTGCGATAAATATTAACAAATGTCTTTTGTTCCTTCTCTGATTTGCAAATGATTAACTGGGGACTCGTATCATACTATTGTAGTTTCTAAAATGAAGTAAACACGCCAATTATTCGTATAATAAACGATCAAATTTACAATTAAGTCACCGACTGGTTTTTCTGTAGCTTCCATAAAATTATAACGAATACTCCCTCGTATAACATTGGCATTACTACAGGGAAAACTTTTGATCTTTGTTTTAATACTTTTTGTATTTATATTATAGTCGTAGAGACCTTGATATTTTAAAATCAAGGTTTATAAGCCCCATCTGACTATTTATACACTCTTTACATGAAACAAAGTAATATTACTAGTTTTCTCGTTTGAATAGTTTAACATTGTCATTTCGGGGCCTTTTATAGCTGACTTTTTTCGTATGGGCTTTGCTCATTGTGTTGAAGGCCGTATGGTGACCTATAGTCTCTTGCGGAGAGTCTCATTGGCAATCACACCACATCTTCTTTTTTTATAATATAACGAGAAGTTGTTGTATGATTGCCAATTTCATCTTTCCAACAGAATCCAATGACGTTTATGATTTTAACTAGAAATCACCATTCGGTCTTCAACAATGAGCAAAGCCCATACGAAAATACAAGCACTAAAAGACCCTGGAATAAATACTGTTAAACAATTCAATCACGAAAACAAACGACCAAGATCAAAGAACATATAAAACTGTAAGCATACACAATGCTGTTTTACATGTTACATTGATAGCTTAAATTTATCAACGAATGACAAGAATTATAATTTATAGCATAAAGATGTAAAAGTGTTTTAATTACAATATTCACTTTCATGCCAAAAGAAGCTTACCATCATTGTCAAGCCTATATATCAATTATTCTTCACAATACGTATTAAGGAGAGAAAAGTCATATGCAAATAACTTTCATGACTTTTAATTTGAGATTATATCTGCCAAGAAAATTGACATTTCGATCGACAGTAGTTGTATTAGAGGATATATGCAATCAGAATATGACTGTGACAAAAAATCCACAAATCCCGTGATGCTAAATTAATTCATTCGGGTGCGTTATGAAAAATTGTCAGTTATAATAGATTACCAGTGTTCAGATATTTAAACACACACCGACTATGCTAAATATATGACAAATTCCAAACAGGAAATGTTTTTGGGCACAATGGCGCTAGCATTTTTTTTTTTTTTTTTTTTTCAAATGTATCGAGGTATCGAGGTATTATTTTCCATTCAAGGTGTGAATGAAACAACAAGGGATGTTTTCTTACAATGGTTTAAGTACAATTATGTCAATTTTTCTTTTGATTCATATAGTTTGTTTTTAATGACGCCTACATATTGTTTTAGTGGTAACAGAGTTCTCGAAATCTTCATTCGCTTGTTGTCCTTAAAGAAAATCTGGTGGTCCTCGATATGATTTGTAGTGCAAAACATCACAACTGGCCAGTCCTTTGAAAATTTAATTGATTCTGATGGTACTGCTTATATTTATGGGATGAGCAGTAAAATCTTTACGGGTAGGTGCTCTTTAAAAATTGAAGAAACTGCAAGACAAATGAACAGAAAAATGCAATATTCAGCGAAAATTGTGTAATTGCATAGAGTTGTGAATCCATGGTACATTCGCCACTGATTATTCACTAAAAATGTCAATTTACTGCAGTTCCAGTTCACAAAATGGTCCAACAGATTGCATAAGTTGAGGGTCAACTGTAGTAAGGACTGTTTTTCAACTAACTACTCTACCCATCCGTTATTATTTCTAGAGAAGTTAATGCTCAGTTTGTTGTCTTTGTACCACCATTACTACGATACTGGCATGTAAATTGTGATATTATTTGTCTTTTAATTTGAAGCTTTTGTTGTTTTTATACTGACAATTATTTCTTAATTTTTCAAATGGTCTTTATACGTATAAAAATGAAGGGTATTTTGTATTGCAACATTTTAAAAGTCTGATCTAAATACTTGTCGAATTTGATGATGGTCCACGTAAATTAAAGTCATAAGAAACCTCAAATTAAAAAAAATAATGCATATGTTTTTTTATAACTCAATGGATAGTTTTCATTATAAAACTTATGTGCATATACTTTTTTCTGAAGAAAATTCTTTAATTTGTTCATATTTAGAAGAAGTTTACTTTATTTTAATTGCTTGCTTCCAGGAAGCAATTCCCCGACATATTTTCCGTATGCAAAGTGACCTCAGTGTGACTCATCTCGTAAAAATCCGGTGATCGCAATACGCATGGATGTCCTTAAAATAAACTATTATCTGATTGTACACGTTAAACACGTGCTCAATATCCATGTTTTTTGTTGATTGTTGACAAACAGGTGACAATCGTTAAATTTCGGCTTCAAAACACGAACTTTAATTACTTGCCATATTTTCACAACAACACTGACCGATTGAAATTAAAAATGACGATTAAACGAAAAAAATGATAAAATCGTGCACAGAAGACTAAGTTTATGATGTTTGTATGCATTGGTTCAAGAATAGGAATAACATTATTTTTCACCGGTCACTCGTTTCATATGACTTTAAAGACTATTTTGTTTAATTCTAATCTTGTTAAACCAAAACTTTTCAACTTGGATAACAAAATGTTCATTTCATTCTTTAGTTAATTCTTTCTGAAAATCAAACCTTGACACTACGATACATTTATATATAAAAGGATGAAAAAATAACGAGATCGATATAATCTTTGTTGTGACAGCGATCCTTTATCAGCAGTAAACTTAAACTTGAATTGCATATAACTATTCTCAGCGATAGGCGCGGATCCAAGGGGGGGGGGGGGGGGGGGGGGGGGGGGGGGGGGGGGGGGTTGGAACCCCCATTTTCTGGACGATCAATGCATTTGAAAGGGGACATGTAGTTTGAACCCCCCCCCTTTATGTCCGGGGTTAGGAACTCCCCTGTTTAAAATGGCTGGATCGATGTACAAATATAGGCCGCATTTCTTTCTAGACACAATGTTGTAAACGTTGTGTCGCGTTTGTTTTTGTTTTCTATACGCTACAAAAGAAGAAACAAATACATCGTTCAGTGGCGGATCCAGAGGGGGCGCAGAGGGCGTACGCCCCCCCCCCCCCCCTTTTTTGCTCGGACTTTTTTTTCTTTTTTGTAAAATGATAAATCAGACTAGACTTCGTGAACTTTGCCATTTCCCGTGTACTCTAGTATTAATTTTTTATGCGACAATTCTTTACTTATAAAGATATTTTTCGTGGAATTTACTGATTATCAAAGTCATGTGATTCGCTATGGTTGGAGTTGACCAGTGGGTCGAAAAAAATCGTTGCTCAGTAATTTTGAAATTCAAATTACAGTAACACATTGCTTAGGCCGAGGAAGAAAATCACGACAACTTCAAAGCGACACAGGATTGAACAAGAACGTATTCTATTTCACTATTCTTCCAAACAGAAAGTTATACTCTATAGACTATTACACTCTCATGAAAAAAAGTTCCACAGCAATATTATCTAACTACGAAAACATGTTTAACCCCAAACGCCACAGACTATTTATATAATAGTTCTTGAAAAACTGGTCATTATCGTGATATATGGACTGCCCACATGACAGTGGTATTGACTCAGATAGTGATAATGACTGAGCCGAAGGCGAGGTCATTATCGCTGTCGCAGTCAATACCAATGCCCTACGGGCAGTCCATGTATCACGATAATGACCAGTTTTTCAAGAACTATTGTTTATTTCATTGAGAAACCGTGTTTTGGAAAATTCTCATAAATTCAAAATACCTACAGTGAACTCGAGTAGTTGTTTGATTTCTATGGCAAATAGTGAAGACCAGTCGTAGTAATACTGCCATTCATTTTAGTGCAATTTTTCAGTATATAAATACTTATTAATCAAGTTATCTTTAATTTTATAATTAACGAAAACATACATGTATAATAAACAATTCAACAACTTAAATATAATCATATATAAAAAAACAGGAACATGTTTTATAAAAGGTACATCTCTCTAAAAAGAGAAACCACGCCCCACCGGTCATTATCAGACGGAAACCACGCCCCAACTGTCATTATCAGACGGAAACCACGCCCACCAGTCATTATCATGTAAAAGTTCGTTAACGAACGGTTTTCTGGTCCGTTTTTTTCTGTTAATGACCGATGGAATTTATTACTGAAGAATAATGAATCTCATGTGACCGCTTTTAATACAATAAGAGAATCTTATTCTCAACCGATATGAAATAATTTAAAATAACATAGCTGAATAATGATCCCCAGTCAGTATAAGCTCTAGATAGATTTAAAGTCGTAAGTACGAACCATCTGATTTGAGGAGACAGTTTTAAATATTTGAAAGAAAACAGTTTACTCTGATTTTTGCCTTCAACAAAAATTCTGGTCGTATTTGGATTGAAAAAAAAAATCTTGTCCACTTTTTTGTTATTAGAAACGAAAATTTCCAACAGAATTATTTAGCATTAAATGAACATAATGACTAAAAACGGGCATATTTTTTGTGACAGGGGTTTTCATTTCTTACCGGAATGTCTGTTTCGCCGACCTCATATATGCAATACTTTTTTCAAGACCAGACTGCAACCTGCCTGATGGGTGTGGCCTTGATGTCTCCATTTGTTGGCCGTCATTCATAAATTCGTTGTCATTTCAGACTCATTCTAGACTTTGGTTGATTTTGAACCCCTCACTTCCCTTAATGTTGTTGGGTGAAACATATCAACCAAACATTTGAATAAAAATTGCATGTTTGTCTTTTTTAACTGTCGTGTCGGTCGTATTTTAAATTCAATCGAATAGCCAGGCTGATATCTTGTTTATAACAAGAGATTATGATAACTTAACTTACAACAAACCGGCGAGAATTTTCCATGTCTATTTTTTACTAACAAATCCTACATTATCAGTACATAGCTTTGGATCCATACTATCGTTTTATGATAGACAATATATTGAGAGAAACAGCATCGAAAATGTCCAACCTTTATACCTTTACAGCAACTACAAAATATGCATGCCACACGCAAGGACCGTTTAAAAAGTGCATATTACACTTATTTTATGTTTTTAATAAATTCTTTAAAAACTTCGCCCCCTTTTCCAAAATCCAGGATCCGCCCCTCTCGTTTAATAAGTTTTTACTGACCCTGTTTGAACTTTCAATAATACATGCACATGTTGTTGGAAAATAGACTTTTTACAAACGTATAAACAAATACTTCATTTAATGAGGTTGAAGTAAGAATCAAATTAGCATTTGTACTAACAAACGACAAACGACAAACTGCAGACACATTTTTATCGTTTGCATAGTTTGTCAAAGTTTATGTAAACTTTGCAAACGTATAACACTGGACACTTTTAATTTGCAAAACACTCATTTGCAAATCCGCCGCCGCCTCAAACAAGAGCTACAATATCATGTATATAACCAAAATGTGCAGAATTACATGGGATTCAATAATTTCATTGGTTTTCTACAGTTACTTTCATATTTATTTTGCAATTTGAATTATAAAAACATGGGATTTTCAATATCCCATGGGACAGGGCAAAATCCCATGGGATTTACCATTATCCCATGGGATTTTGGTTAAATCCCATGGGATTTTTTTTTGTCCCATGGGATTATTGTAGTCCCATGGGATATTTGTTGTCCCATGGGACAAAAAAAAATCCCATGGGATTTTTATTATCCCATGGGATTTTTAATATCCCATGGGACAAATTAAAATCCTATGGGATTCTAATTGTAAATATATAGATATAAATAAACAGTAATGTGTATGTTACAATGTATTCTATTTGGTAGTAAATTATTATAAGATGAATCTTTTTAATTGAATATCTTTTTTTCTTGGGAAATGTTAATTTAGCATATTGTTCTTTAACTGTTCAAAACTAAACTTTTAAACAACAAAGCAGATAATGCAAGTATCAATATATGTTTATTCATGAATTATAGAATACTTTCTTGAAACACAATTATTTGCCATTTGAAATCAATAAAAACTCTATTGTTAGGCTTAACATACTAGTAGCTATTTAAGTAAATCTATTTTTTTCACAATATCCCTCAACACAAAACATTAATAGTTTCTTATCATCCAGCATTGTTTGATGGTATAGTCCACTTTTTGGACATTCAGCACAGAACTTTGACATTATTGTGGTTTCAATATTTTTTTGAATTTAAAAGAACTTCAAATCATTGACTGAGTGATGAAAATAATAACTGATCCAACTTTTTTCTTTGAATTTATTCTGGTCTTGTTTCTATGTTTTCTCCATTTATTTTAGGTGGTGAATATCAATCCTTCTGAAAAAGAACCAATAAAATCTAAAGTAATGGATTATACAAAATTGTTTTCATACATGTAGCAATAATATGATTTTCAATAAAAATAGCTATGCGGTATGGATTTTACTGATTGTTAAAGGTTGTCCAGTGTCATCAGTTGCTAACGGCCTACATCCTTTGGTCTCTGATGGAGGGTTGTCAAATTAACAATATACCACATCTTCCTATTCTAATACCATATAACAATCAATTAATTTATTCTTCTTTATAAAATTTGGGTATTTTCCCAAGTTATATACATAATATATATATATACTGTAAATTCGGAATTAATGCAAGTTTTTTTTTATTGCGAAAAATGCAACGGAGTTGTAAACGCAATAATTTAAACTCGTATTATGAAATATTTTATATGGATTAAACAGGATTTTTCAAAATCGTAAAATTTAAAATCGCATTTAAGTCTAAAATGACAGAATCGCAATAATAAATGCACGCAATAATTTATGAATTTTACAGTATAAAGATCAATGTTAAAAGTTAAAACTTTAGACAACTATAATAACATTCCATTATTCACAAGAATTTGCAATATATTATACAAAATGCAGACAACAGAAACAATATTTCTTTAAGCTTTTGAAGTTCAGACAGATTTCAATTTGTGTTTTATTTCAATGAAAAAATACCTTGAACATATTGGAAATTATAACATTGATACAAACAAAATATGTATGTTTTATCCTTTTTTTTGTGTTGTTGGCTTGCTGTCTCATTTTAATATACATTTAAACATACATCAATAATCTTCTTCTTTATTAAAAGTAAAAATGGGATATTTTTGATTTTGATATCCCAAAACATTATAGTTCTATCACATAACTTATTACCAAGTTCAAAAACACCAATGTGTTTGATATTAATTTTAAGACATGTATAAATGTTCCAGACCATATCAGTATTCGGATCTTACTTTTATGGTCCAGAACTTACAGTCCCACCATATGTGTACAGTCAGACCATTTAAGTATACTTGTACTGTCTGGTACCAGCTCAACCAAACCTGTGTTTTTATTTTAACTGCAATTAAACTTTTTGTATTAATCTATTAAAGATTTCAGTTATGTTGATCTGTACTGTACATTTGTTTGTAATAAACTTGACCAACTTCTTAAAATTGGGCAGACTGTATGCATACAGTCCAAATACTTGTTTGTTCTGGAACATAAACATGATTAACAAGCATTTGGCAGGATGTCATGCTAAAATCCCATTAATATTAGTACTAAATTTTGAGTATATACATGTAAATCCACAAGTTACTTACTGAAATTCATGGTGAACACTCACCAAAAACTTACAATTTAGAGGAAAGACTGGAAAGATGAATGCACTAACACTATCAAAACAGAGCATAAAACTTACCGAAAAACAAGATGTTTTACATTTATCCAGGAGCAGGATAATTGAAAAGTTGTTTTTTTCTTTCTCTGCTGTCCATCATATAACCTTTGAATTCATTCATGCAAAATATGAAAATCTGCAAAGGTAAGACCTAGAACCTCAACTTATCCACATTTTGAATTTTGAACTGCATACTTGTCCTTTTCATCTTGCTGACAACCTAAACATAAAAAAATGATAAAAACATAATTCTAGATTGAATTTGTGTTTTTTTTTGTTGGTACATGTACAAACAATTTTCCCAACTTTAAAACTAAACATCATCACCAAAGAGGAGGTCATACTAACCTCCGAAATATTTAAACAAACCGAAATTATTACTTGATTAAGATCTTGTCGTAAATTAATGGCATAGATACTCTTATTTTTGAAAACTTGATGTCTATTGCATACTTATATTCCTTTGTACGAGAGTATGCATATTAAGATGGACTCCATGGACTTTAATGTAAGCATGATTAATTTTACAGTCACTGACAGTTTTTCAGCTCTATGTGTACATTTTGAGAGAATCTTGCAATACTGTATATTCTGATATTCAGAACTTATTGTGAGGTTTTTATTAATACAACTGAAAGCTGTATCTCGTTTTCATTTCTGATACATATTTATGAGCTGAAGACCAGTGCCGAATTTTTCTCACTGCATTGAAGACCCATAGGTGACCTTCGGCCGTTGTCTGCTCTTTGATTGGGTTGTTGTCTCTTTGTCAAATTCCCAGTTTCCACTTCCCATTTTATATCATGTATGCTGATTTTTCTTAAATTACAATATTCAATCATGCAATTTTGTCTATTATTGAAAATACGATAAGCAAAAATAAATGCACAAAAAATTTAACATTGTTATATATATGTAAAAGACTTTTTTTTAAATTCAAAACAGTTGCCTACACTGTTAATTTCCTTGTTTGATTTCATATTTTTAAAGCCTTTATAGCTAGCTAGATGGTATGCCGGGGCGGATCCAGCCATTTTAAAAAGGGGGGTTCCCAACCCAAGACAAAGGGGATGATCCTATATTCATTTGATTTGTTTTATTGTCTCATACAAGAATATATATGGTTTGACGGTGGGGATCAGGGATCCTGAAATTTTTTCACCTAACCACTGGATGACAGGGGATCTCAACCATTTAAAAGTTTCTCAAACATGTGGGGGTGGGGGTGAACCCCATGGACTCTCCCTATATTTCCTTTGATTTGTTTTATTGTTCTATACAAGAATATATAAATATGGTTTAGGGGTGGGGATCTTGACCGTTTACAAGTTTTCAAACTAGAGGGGGTGGGACTTCACTTTTATTTTATTTCATTATTAATTTTATTGTCCCCGACAAGAATATATATGGTTTAGGGGTGGGGATCTGGATCGTTCACAAGATAATAGCACATTCTCAAATTGAACAGAGTGGGGTAACCCCCAAAGACCTCCTTTTAATTTCATTTGATTTGTTTTATCGTCCCATTCAAGAATATATATGGTTTAGGGATTGGGATCTGGACCGTTTACAAGATAATAGCATATATATTCTCAAATTGAAAGGGGTGGGGATTACCTCCCATGGACTCACCCTCCCTTCTTTCTTCCCCCCGAAATACCTTTTAATAAGCCCCAATGCACAGATAGTTCACAGTATTTTCCCTTGATTTACACTAAAGAATATACACTATACAGGTGTAATTTTTTTTTAAAAGATAATACAACTGAAGACCACCATGACCACAGTGGTGGATCCAGAATTTTTCATAAGTGGGGCCCACCGACTGCCTAAGAGGGGCCTGCTCCTGCCATGACTCAGTGATTCCATATATAATCAACCAATTCTTTTCCCAAACAGGGGGCCCTGAACTCCTGATTCCCCCTTTTTTTTCCTCATTTCAATCACCCTGATATAAATTTAGTTTTATCACTTACAATAGGAATGGTTTGAATTCCCCAATAATTCTTATATACCATTAATATCAACATATTTCATTTTTGATAAATGAAGCAAAAGTTTTCTATGGGTAGAAATGGATAGTGGGAAGCTTTCAGATTCACACCATGCCGGTGGCTGTGTTCAAAGTGCTGGGTTTTTATGACCCTCGTTGTTTGCGGACTAACTATTTAGGCCAGTGGTGGATAATAGTGTGCGTGCATTAATCTTCTATACCTTCTTAATCAATATATTCAAATACTGACGGCAAGTGTTGTAATGATGTATCAATGTCTTTTTGAAATCACCGTGCTATTTACATGTGGGATCGAGAATGCAGGGGAAGGAAACTTGTCAATTATGTTTATTTCTAAGCCAAAATAAAATGAGCCGCCGTAAAATTAACCTTGGGTAATAACAGTGCATGTAAGGCTCGTCTCGGAGGGGTGTCTTTTTTTCTGTCTTCTTTTTATGCCCCACCTACGATAGTAGAGGGGCATTATGTTTTCTGGTCTGTGCCTCCGTTCGTTCGTCCGTTCGTTCGTCCTGTTTCAGGTAAAGTTTTTGGTCGAGGTAGTTTTTGATGAAGTTAAAGTCCAATCAACCTGAAACTTAGTATATATGTTCCTTATGGTATGATCTTTCTAATTTTAATGTTCTTACCCCAATTTCACGGTCCACTGAACATAGAAAATGATAGTGCGAGTGGGGCATCCGTGTACTGGGGACACATTCTTGTTTTAGTTATATTTTTAATAACTTACACTTTTTTCAATTATTCTCTTTCTTTCTCTATTCTTTATTCCTTTTTTTTCTTTGTCCTTTGTTCTCTATTCTGTTAATTCACATCCATACCCTCTTATGTGTATGTGGACTTACTGTAGTTTATTTTTTAGTTCTGGCAGAGATATTAGATACAATATATATGTCTCTGGTTCTGGTATTATGCGATAAGTCAATTTCTTTTTCATGCAGTGTCATGAAATATAATGGTTTTATGCATATCAGCCAAGATTGTGCGCAACATTTTAATAAACAATTCAACACTATATACACGTTATGTGAATTTTATTAAAATCGATGAAGAACATGAATTTGGCAGCTAGTGCCCCTTAAACAGGTAAAGTTCAATTAACAAATTCTGATCTACTGGCATTCAACGCCAAATTACTTACTTGCTGTATATTGATAAATGTGATTGATAAATGTGATTGTATATTGTCAATACCTCAACATCGAGAATACGTCATGTGAGGTGTTGGTCGCTACGTTTGATACGGGGTCAAAGGTTGCGGCTTCGAGACAGAGAAAAACATCCAGGTAAAAAGTGTAGAATTTTGTTTTTGAAAATTTGAGTTGTAAATTTTCCTAAAAAGTACTTAATTCCGTTCATCTAATTGTAAATTTTCCTAAAAAACGTACTTATTTCCGTTCATCTATTATGGGTATAAACTAAACTGAACAAGAAAAGTATTAGTAAACAGACAGAAAGTCCGACGTTGAATTAATTATTTTACAATTAATTGTTTAAATATATGAGAGAATGTTTTAGGCGAATTTTCTTTAATTACAGATAAATGTATTTTAGGTTCAGAAAATGATTTATTCTTCGGGTACGTCTAAACAACCGCTCAGGACCTCCTGAGTGCACTCATGACATACAAAGTGCACTCAGGACATACAAAGTGCACTCAGGACCCATTACCGTAATCATATCTGCACACATGATGGATGTTTATATTCGTTATACGCTTCTTATTTTAGAGTTAAATTTTGGTAGAAGTTGAAATCGCAGGGGCGGATCCAGCCATTTTAAAAAGGGGGGGGGGTCCTAACCCAGGGCAAAAAAAAAAGGGGGGGGTTCAACTACATGTCCCCATTCAAATGCATTGATCGGCCAAAAAAAGGGGGGGTTCCAACCCCCCTCCCACCTCTGGATCCGCGCCTGAATCGAACTTAGATAGATATGTTAATTCTTATAAAATAATGAGGGCACGTGTCACTGATTACACAACTACTGAGCCATGAATTATCCAATCAACAAAATTGATTGGATTATCTTTATTGTTTTTTAGGAATTGTATTGTTTAGTTCAGTTTATTTTTCATGATGACGGGTAAATTAATTTGTTGTGTTTTGCAGTTCACGAATAAAGAAAATTATTTTATAGTTGCGTTTTTTTTTCTGTAACAAGTTCGATTTTTGTTTTTCAGTGTGATTCTTTTCTCTATCTCTCTCTCTAAATCAAGTTTTTAAACAAACACAATGTTGACTGAATATCAAATTTTATTACATTTGTATATCTTTATTCTCAACAAACCATTATACAAGAGAAGACAATTATGTACAATATTCAGTTTAACCTTAACGGAAATCTGTGCACGAAGACTTAGTCGTGGTTTGAACGGATTTCGTGTCAATAAACTGTCTTCGAAATAGTCTTTCTTTGTCTTCGAAATAGTCTTTCTTTGTTAATGTTTGTGTCATTTTGGTCTTTTGTGGATAGTTGTCTCATTAGCAATCATACCACATCTTCTTTTTTTAAATTTCTCGCTACTACAATAAAAAAACGGAGACGAAAACGGAGACAAGTTCATTTTCAGAATTTATTTTCGCATTGAAATTCGTTTCAGGCTTGTGAAACTGGACAAAACGACTTTAATTAGAGAAAAAAAACTTAATAAAAACGGATTTCTTAAAATATTCGTATAACTCAAAAATAAAATTCCTGGACAAGTTCGATAAAAATGAGAAATAACATCTAACTACATGTATATGAGTTTGATTGTTTGAAAAGTACGGCTTTTACCGTTTAGAACGGATTCCATATACAAAACTTTAATTAATATAAATTCTTTTAAAGTATGAACATTTATAATTATTTCCCTTTTCAAACTCGTGCAAAGAATTAATTACTGGTCCAGGACATGATAATAAAATTAAGAATAAAACTTAAAAATTTATGGAACGAAATTTTAATAAAAGACGAAAATCTTAAAACATCGTGATATTCATTCTAGACGTCACAATATTACTTCCCACATGGTCACACCTATACTTTTATATGGGGCCGAAATCTGGGGATACGAAAATCTTGACATTTTGGAAAGAGTACATTTGAGTTTTTGTAAGCATGTTTTACGGTTAAAAAGATCGACTCCAAATTTTATGGTTTACGGGGAATTGGGAAGATATCCGATTTCTTTATACGTTAAATTACGGATGATAAAATTTTGGTGCAACCTTCTTAATAACACACTTGATAACAAGATTTCGTCAATGTTATATAAGTTGATATATATTAATTATAATAAGTATGGAATTGAAAACAAATGGTTGTTATTTATCAAAAGTATCTTTGATAATTGTGGTATGTCAAACATTTGGCAAAATCAAGATTGTATCTCAAAAAATTGGATTGTATTAAGTATTGAACAAAAGTTAAAAGATCAGTTTAGACAAGAATGGTTTGCAAATGTAAATCAATCATCAAAAGGTTTATGTTATAAATTATTCAAAACAGAACTTAAATTTGAAAATTATATTACAGTTTTATCGTTAAAAAATGCACTGAAACTATGTAAATTTAGATGTGGCAATCACCGTTTGCCAGTGGAGACGGGGAGGTGGCAAAATGTTCAAATACAAGAGAGGCTATGTCACCTTTGTGAATCTGCTGACATCGGCGATGAATTCCATTATGTAATGTCTTGTCCTTTTTTCAAAAAAGAACGATATAAATATTTACCACAATATTGTTGTACAAATGTTAATATTCTTAAATTTAAAAATGTATTCACTACAGTCAATATTGTCTTGCTAGAAAAATTGTGTAGATTTATTAACTATATCAGTGGAAGTCTGTCCTCCTGGTTAAACTACATTTATTTATGTATATTTCACACATGCAAAATATGCAAAATATGTTGTATTGTATATATTATCATCTCTGTAACTATGTTATTTAGTTAATGAGAATAAAGATCTATCTATCTATCACTGTACTAACAACACAATGTATAAAACAACAATAAAGATAATCCAATTAATTTTGTTGATTGGATAATTCATGGCTCAGTAGTTGTGTAATCAGTGACACGTGCCCTTATTATTTTCTAAGAATTACAAATTCTACCAAATTTAACTCTAAAATAAGAAGCGTATAAAGAATATATGCATCCATCCTGTGTGCGATGACTATAAAGGGTCCTGAGTGCACTTCGTATGTCATGAGTGCAATCAGGAGGTCCTTCAAGCGGTGTTTAGACGTACCGTTATTCTTCTGGAAGCTTCAATTTTTTCTTATCAATAACTTTTACACAAGGAGACATTTTTTTTTTGACAGCATGAACCCCAGTTAATGAGCAAACACAAATTAAGAACGAAAATCGTTTACAATTAAATTTTATAGAAGGAAAAAGGGGGGGGGGGGGGGGTAATAAACAAATTTTATTTACGCTCACATACTTTTAAACAGATTTGCATATGTAAGCTCTCTATAGTTAATGTTAAATTATTTCAGGAGTTTTGAAAAAAAGAATATTATATACAGTTTAATTTCGACTATAATAGTGATTCTTTTTATAGATTTGGTACCTCAGTTTCGACTCAACATTTCATTTTGAATTGTTAGATGGCAAACTCTTTAGGCGAATATTGTATCTGTTCTTTATTTAATTATGGTGATATTGGCGATAATATTCATTATAACAAGGCCTTGTACAAATCCTTGATTATAGAATGTTTGGTAATATAAAAAGACGAAAGTAGACAAACCCTAATTATGCAGGGTTTCACAAGTTGATCTCCAAGCGGCCCACATTTAACATATAATAAGATCTATATTTTTCAACGTTTTCAAAATGAAATAACTTGAATTGAAAATTTCCCAACTGTGAAAATTTGTTATTTCTAAACGTCTTTAATTATTATTTCGGAAAAAAAAATTATTTAGCATATTCATATATTTTCATATTTTTTTCCGAGGAAACCTTTTTTTTTTGCAAAGTTTACTTCTATATGTTTTTAACCATCACCAGCGACTTATTCTCTGCCATCACCAATTAGTCCTAATTATTAAAGATCAATTGCCCAAATTCAAATGATGATTGGTATATCGTATTGAATATGACCATCGGTCATCCGTGACGTATCCCAAATAATGACGCATGCCGAGAGATAGATCATAGTTTATTAATTAGCGTCTCGCAATTTAAATTTCATCAAGGGGACTTAATTAAACCAGTTACTATACAAATCTTGAAAAAACGATGTACATGTACTTTTTAATATTTTTAAAAACAAATTACGAAAACGTTTAGTGTAAAAATAACCGAATATAAATATTTCTTTCTTGCAGGTTTTGGCATTTGTAAATAACATTAACGTTTTGGAATTCTAATGCAAAAGACAGTCGATTCAAACTGAAATAACTTCTTTAAAGATGGTTTGATTTTTTCAGAGACACATGTATTATATATGTCTCAATACAAGTATTATATGTCTCTGATTTTATCAAAACAAAAATTACAAAATTATAAAATATGTTAGTTTTCGAATGTATACCCTGAACTCTTACTATTATATATACATGTCCTAAGTTACTTAATGTCCTGTGTGCAACCAGGAGATCCTGAACGGTTTTTAAACGTACCATTATTTTATATGCATATATTCAAAGCTGTTCTTAATTATATGCATACTAGGTATCAGTGGCGGATCCAGGGGGAGGGTTTCGGGGGTTGGAACCACCCCTTTTTTTGAACGATCAATGTATTTGAATGGGGACATATGGTTGGAACCACCCCCTCCCCCTTTTGTCCTGGGTTGAGACCCCCTTCTTTTCAAATGGCAGGCTCCGCCGCAGAGGTATATTTATATATATATGTGTGTACCAGCCCCCCTCCTAAATCTTGGGAAACAAATGGTAGATTATATAGGGAATCACGGAAGCATGACTGGACGTGACCCCTCTAAGGCAGTCAATGAGTCCCCACATATGAAAATTTCTGGATCAACCATTGCTTAGTTCTAGTTATCTTAGGTCCTAGTGTGAAATAATGCCAATAGGTCTTTTAAAACACATCTTTATTCATACATGTATATATACGTTTTCTCACGGATTTGTTCATGCAATATTGGAATTATGTTAACTCAATGCGCAATTACTGAAGTTTATATTTGCTACTTTTCTTCTTAATTTCATATAATTTTTTTTTTGATTTTTTTTCTTCGAAAAATTAGTGGTGTTGAAATAGGGAATGGATACAGATACCTTATCACATTTAACCAAACTGAAAGAAATGTTGTATAATGTCATCAATCTGTATTACACGTAGACAGGATGTTCTCTAGAAAACTATACGTTATACACACCCGAGAATACACGCACTGTCGTAATGGAAAATTACTGTATGTTATAGTTACCTGTAATCAGCTTTGCAACACCATGTCATGACAGTTCAAAAAGATTTTCTTCAAATCAAATTGGAATATTCATTTTTTCTGTAAAATTTAAAACTTTAAAAAGTAGACTTTGACAAAATTATGAAATAGAAAGAATTGAACAATTTAAAATCGTATTTTAACAAAGATTTAGATATAATTTTACAACGATCCTTAAAAAAATAACCAAACAAACGTCGAATCAAACGATATGAACCTACGCAGTTTTATATTAAAATACTGACACACACCAGTTTGCCATCTCAGTATGCAAGGCAAGGGTGCTTGGTGAGGTGCTGGAACTTGATGTACATGTATCATTAAGTTAATACAGTTCTGTTAGTATTGACTGCCTTTTTACAGAGACTTTCTATTCTTACTGTTATCAGTTAGTATAGACGGTTCCTGGCTTAGAATGATTCTCTGCTCAGCAAATGGTGCGTAATTAGCATTTGAATCAAATTTCTTGTAGAAGTAAAAAACACAAATTAATGTATTTGACAACTTTATTCAGGAGCACAATCTATATTATCCGGCGTAAATAACTTCGAGATTTATGTGGAAGTTTACTCTGCTGCTCGATCTATGCTAATCGATGTTCCAGTATATTTCATATTTATATTTATTCGTGAGGCCTCGTCATCGTTTATATTCACTAAAAGCACAGTCGCCTAAATATTTTATATGGCGAAAAAAATGCGAAAATTGGGGGAAATAATATATTTTTAGTAGCATTATTATTTTAGAATCTTAAGAGGTTGCTTGCAAATTTAACTCTAAAATGAGAAGTGTATGACGATCTATAACGAATATTTATCCTGCTATTGGGTGTCCTACTATACAGATACAGCCCTACAGATATCGCTATGCTGTATCTGTATACTATACAGATATCGCTTTAAAGCTCCGCCCACTGCCGGACTGAGTATTGTTTGAACCTGTGTGACCTCAGAATGTGTATTCCAGTTGCATTCCAATGACGATTGTCGATTTCAAAACTTGAATTACAAAATCAACCATGTCAATTTCAGCATGCATGTTTAGTGAATGTCAAGTCTGAAGCGTAGGACAACTCGTACACTTCTGTTTCAAATTTTACAATGTTTTGTTATTTGTTTTTACTGTTGAAATTAGTTGTTATGTTAAAATAGATAATTATTCACCTTGAGCGATGTATTATTGTTGACCATTCGAGATTCTTTTTTTGCGAACCCGTCTTCAGCGTAATGTGTGATTTTGATATTACTACGCGGGCCTCAAGGGATTACAAATCGAAAATAAATGCCAAATATGTTAATTTTTGTGTCTTTCAAAACACAAACAATTAAAAAATTAATTGCAGGATAAAGACAATAACTGTTTAGTGTCTTTAAATATCAGCTGTATTTGTACTCGGCTCGAAACAGGTGTAGTAGCTCGCTAAAAGCTCGCATACACCTTGTTTCCTAACCTCGTACAAATACAGCTGATATTTAAAGACACTAAACAGTTATTGTCTATATACATCCATCATGTGTGCAGATACGACGGCGACTATATAGGGTCTGCCATGAGTGCACTTTGTATGCCCTGCATGTGTGCACCCAGGTGGTCCTCCTGAGCGGTGTTTAGACGTACCGGGAAAATCTTGTCTGATTCAGGATCAATTCATCGGTTACACTCCCCTGTCACCAGTGATTCTTTTTTGCTGACATTCTGAAAAAGTATTGTGTAGACTAGTCCCTGTGTAAGTGTTGACTCTCAACTTGCACATGTGATTTTTTAACACTCCCTGGACTTCTGCAAAAACAGAAAGTCACAGGACATTCCGACAAAAAGTCAAACACATGTCAAACTCAGGCATAAAGTAACAAAGTTAATAGGACAAAAAGTCACAAACAATTTGTTGACAATTGATTGAATATAAATGAAAAAAGATTTTGAAATATCTTCTTTTTATTACATATATTCATTTTTAATTTTAGGAAATTGTTCATAATATAAAAAAGAAGATGTGGTATGATTGCCAATGAGACAACTGTCCACAAGAGACCAAAATGACACAGACATTAACAACTAGAGGTCTTTACGGCCTTCAACCATAAGCCAATATTTAGAAGGTATGGTATGATTGCCAATGAGACAACTGTCCACAAGAGACCAAAATGACACAGACATTAACAACCATAGGTCACCAAACAGCCTTCAACAATGAGCAAAGCCCGAGGTAAAGCCCATACCGCATAGTCAGCTGTAAAAGGCAATCATACTATATCTTTTTTTTTATATTTACATGTTAAAAAATGCGTGCAAATGTAATCAAAAGCTGCACACAAACGTAATGATTTTTGTGCGCACAGTGATATTGTTGGCTTTTTTCAAAACTACCTCTACCCTTTTTTATTGGGAAAATATGCAAAATTTTCATCAAATTGGGAAATTTAGAATAAACCATGAATTTGACTGAAACTTCAATTTACAGACCCTCGTCCTGAATATGCATGAAATATTTGCCACTGGACGTAAAGCAACTAACAATCAATCAATCAATTTACAGACCCCCTTTCAAGAGTCAAACTCTGCTTTGAAATAAGACCCCTTTTTGGCAGTGATGATACATAAATAGACCCTCAAATCTGCACACGTAGTAATTTTATGCATGAAAAAAGTATAAATGAGTGTTTTTTTCAGTTTGAATTCATGCACAATTACTACTGAGACTGCACTGTTTGGGAAAACAGTTGTCCTTTTGGGAATAATTTTAAGCCATTTTTTTTTCAAATTGGGATTTTTCTCCAGGGGAAAAAGCCTTTATTCTCCATTAATTTAAGGCAAACAATATCACTGGCGCAAATGTAATGGTAATGTGCGCAAACCTAATGCACTGATTTATTTGTTTTTAATAAATTTTAATTTAAAGTTGCTACATCATGTTCATGTATAAAACTTCAAGAAAAATACAAAAAGAGTGTTTTCTTGTTCAAAGAAAAATAATCTCGAAACTAAATTGTGACTTTTTGCCCTGTGACAGTGTGTGACTTTTTGACTGTGACTTTCTGTCCTGCATTCAGAATTGAATAGGGGAGTTTGGTTGACCCCCCCTCCCTCTATCTGAGACTACTATCTCAGTGATGAGCTTTATGTTTCATGTACAAATGTATTGTGCTTGTCATATATATGTATGTCGGATAAAAGCTCTACAGACCTTTAATATGTTGTATTGTTATATGTATAACCGACAATAAATAAATAGCCCCTAACAAGTAAGAATTAGGTTACTTCTTTTTGTTTTGACATCTTGCATGGGTTTTTATAGCCCCGTATTAAAATTATGCCCCCACTTTAAAAAAGGGGGGGGTATACTGTTTTACCCCTGTCTGTCCATCCATCCTTGCGTCAGTCAGTCCGTCCGATGAATATTTTTCGTCCCATTTTCCTTAGGAACTACAATAGAAGGATTTCTGAAATTTGGTTTCAGGGTTAAATAAGTCAGCTATACCGTGTGATGCATTTTCAGATTCATCACTCGACAACTTCCTGTTTTCCCAACACTTGTATGATTTTACACATGATAGCTAAGTTGAAAGTTGAAAACTAACAACCTAATTTATGTTCAAAAAAATTGAAAAACAGATATGTTACACATAAACAAACGACAATCACTGAATTATCGGATCCTGACTTGGAACAGGCACAACCATAACAAATTGGCAGGGTATAAGGAACTTTGAAAATATTTAGTTTTTGTGGTTTGGTTAATTTTCCGGATACTGTAAGCAATAAGGCCCCTTTATTTAGTGAATGAAATAATTGTAAGATGCACTTAGCTGTCTGTCATATTTTATATGAACTTGACCTCATTTTCATGCATGGTTCATTGGTCAATGAAACACTGCATTGTTTTGTCAGTTTATCATATGTTTAAAGTTACAGGTAGATTATATTTGGTAGATATGAAACAATTGTAAGGTGTGCATGTCTGAATGGCAGATTCATATATAAACCATGACCGCATTTTATTGTTCTTTGGTCAATGATAAGTTTTCTTGGTTTTGTCATTTTATCAGGCCACATTTAAAAGAATGTCTGTTTCCCCTCCCCGGGTCTACCCTTTGTAAACAGACCAGGAAGGCAGTTTTTTTTTTAGCTCACCTGACCTGAAAGGTCAAGTGAGCTTTTCTCATCACTTGGCGTTCGTCGTCTGTCGTCCTGCGTCCGTCGTCTGTAAACTTTTACAAAAATCTTCTCCTCTGAAACTACTTGGCCAAATTCTACCAAACTTGGCCACAATCATCCTTGGGGTATCTAGTTTAAAAAATGTGTGGCGTGTCCTGTCAAACCAACCAAGATGGCCGCCATGGCTAAAAATAGAACATAGGGGTAAAATGCAGTTTTTGGCTTATAACTCAAAAACCAAAGCATTTAGAGCAAATCTGACATGGGGTAAAATTGTTGATCAGGTCAAGATCTATCTGCCCTGAAATTTTCAGACGAATCGGACAACCTGTTGATGGTTTGCTGCCTGTGAAATGGTTATTTTAAGGAAATTTTGCAGTTTTTGGTTATTATCTTGAATACTATTATAGATAGAGATAAACTGTAAAAGCAATAATGTTCAGCAAAGTAAGACCTACAAATAAGTCAACATGATCAAAATTGTCAGTCGACCCCTTAAGGAGTTATTGCCCTTTATAGTAAATTTTTAACAACTTTTCATAATTTTTTGTAACTTTTTTAAAAATCTTCTTCTCTGAAACTACTTTGCCAAATTTAACCAAACTTGGCCACAATTATCATTGTGGTTTGTAGTTTAAAAAATGTGTCCGATGACTCAGCCTACCAAACAAAATGGCCAACATGGCTAAAATTAGAACATAGTGGTAAAATGCAGGTTTTGCTTTATATCTTTGAAACTAAGACATTTAGGGCAAATCTTTCAAGATTTAAATGTCCATCAGAATAAGATATATCCCCTCACAAATTTTCAGTTGAATTGGACAACCTGTTGTTGGGTTGCTGCCCTAAAATTGGTGATTTTAAGGTAATTTTGCAGTTTTTGGTTATTATCTTGAATACTATTATAGATAGAGATAAACTGTAGACAGCAATAATGTTCAGCAAAGTAAGATCTACAAATAAGTCAGCATGATCAAAATTGTTAGAGGACCCCTTAAGGAGTTATTGCCCTTTATAGTCAATATTGAACAACTTTTCGTCATTTTTGTAACTTGTATAAAAATCAATTTTAAAACTACTTGGCCAAATTTAACCAAACTTGGCCACAATCATAATACTAGGGTATCTATTTAAAAAAAAAAGTGTCTAATGACCCCGCCTACCAACGAAGATGGCTGACATCAGTAAACACATTAACAGGTGAGCGACACAGGCTCTTGAGAGCCTCTAGTTTTTTTTAACTGGATGTGATTGTCATAGCATGGTCACATGAATGGTTTGACTTGTCCAGTCCAGGCCACTTATCAGTTGTTTGTGCTCAATTTGAGTGTATTTATTTAGATTATCAATCCTTCTGCTTTCAAGCACTTTCCAAAAATGGAAACAAATTATTTTCAGGAAAAAAATAATTTCGATTTTTTTGTGGAAAATAATTTTTTGACCCGGGCGCTTATTTTTGACCCGTGTGGGGGGAGGGGAAACAAACATATTTTTAATTTTGGCCTTAGATTTTTTAAGCATAGGTCTACTTGTTGTATGGAATGACTACAAGGTATCATATAAAAAAAGATGTCTGCCTGCCAAGGTTAATTTTACTGTGACCTCATATTCATAGAATAATGATAATATTCATGATATTGAACAGCAAGAATGATGAGTAAGTTGATGTTATATACAAATAAGACAAAATTTTCAGTTGCCTACTAATTATGTAATACATGTAGTAGTTATTTTTGTCATTAAATGATGTTTACCCTTTTATGTGTAGGGCAAGAACATGAAAGATAAAGGGGAAACTATAAACAGGAGAAATTATCAACAAAATAAGATTTACAGAGGTCAACAAAGCCTAAATGGTAAGTCCACTGTTATAACAAATTTTTGTCCTTGAATAATAATTAAATATTTATTAAAATAAGATGTGGTATGATCATGATGATGAAAGAGAAAACTATCCATCAGAGTTCAATTTAGTGGATGTAAGCATTGTAATTACTTATTAGAGGCCATTGATGACCTGTAAGTAATGAGAAAACCCATACCCTATACATGTTATAGTAATCTATAAAAGTCAACACTAACCAAATTTGAAACAGAGCATCAATTCAAACGTCAAATATACCAGACTAATTTATAAAAACAAAAAATTATGAAAAATAAAAATGACGGGTATGAACCAACATCAACCACTGAACTATGTACAAGCTCCTGATATTAGACAGGTATAATATGGCTGGGTTGATATAAAAATAAGAAACACTTAGCAGTCTGATTTCCAATGAGACATTTCTCCAATAGAGATCAAATGACATTTAAGGAGGCTCTAGGGTATAACAATTTCAGAAAAATGTTTTAATATTTTTTTTTCATAACTCAATTTATTTATATCTTTATCATATGGTACACCAAATCATTCAAAACAATCAATTCGGTTTGGCCCCAGATGACTTTTAAAATGCATATATCATTGAAAAAGCTCCAAATTATCTCCCTTTGGTGCAAAAAAGCCATTTTTTGGCATTAAAAATGTAATATCTTATTTAACTCATCGGTGGCCTATATTTTTTTATTATAATTTTAAATAAGCTGTACTTTAACTAAACTATTATAAAATTTAAGCGATTTCTGTAATCTAGTACTTGAATATTTAAATGAAAGTTTATCATATTAATCATAAACATGATAAAATAGCCATTTTATTGATCTCTTCACTGATAATTTTTGAGTTTGTGTATTTGTAGGTCAGAAATCTGGATTTTCATGGTCATCATTCACAGATCAATACTGAACGGAAAACTTAAAGCTGATATTTTTCTCCATAGTGCGACTTTTTTTATTAATTTGAAATGGAACATGTTTTTTCCTACATTTATTTGAAAGAGGAAATTTCAACATGATGACTATAAACAAAAAGGAGTCATATCATCACGATCATTGATGCACAAGAACTTGATCATATAAATACAACAATGTAATTATCAATTGAAAGATGGAACGAATGAACAAGATATTAGAATGTTGTTATCCAAATAAACTTGCTTTGTCTTCTCATTTGAATCTCTCCATTCAATAAAGATGTATAGAGGAAGATCTTTGAAGAACAGATTGAAAAAATGTTTTGTCTAAGAATTGCAGGAATATTCTAGTGAATGAAATTATTTATTGACTTCACTCTTATATAGTGGACTGAATAATTGTACATAGCAAGCTGTGAATAAAGAAAGCAAAAACTTTAACAAAAAGTGTTTATATTATAAATTTGCAATTATAAGCATACTATTATGTACACCACAAAGTTATATATAATTCAAATTGTTTGCCTATACAAGTATTGCAATGAACCTATAACAAAGAAAATCTTACCTCATGAAAAGAGTGAACTATTCAGTCAGAATATGAAATATTTTTTCAGTTCTATTTTTCATAATAGAATAAACAAGACAAAGATTTCAAAACAATATTTTTTCATTTATTTAGAAATTTCATCATTTTGTTTCAGTGAAAGGACTTTATTCTTTGACTGTAAAATATTTTTATTATACATTCCAAAATAAGAATAATATTTATTGTCATATAAACAAATAAAAAACATGTTTGTGACAAAATTTAAAAAAAATTATATATATGTATATATAAAAAATATAAAAAAAACTCGTATACATTTAAAACATTTTACTACCAAACAGCATTCATTGTAACATACACATAACTTTATATTTATATATATATATTTATAATTTTAATCCCATAGGATTTTATTTTGTCCCATGGGATATTAAAAATCCCATGGGATAATTAATAGTCCCATGGGATTTTTTTTGTCCCATGGGACAACAAATATCCCATGGGACTACAATAATCCCATGGGACCAAAAAAAATCCCATGGGATTTAACCAAAATTCCATGGGATAATGGTAAATCCCATGGGATTTTGCCCTGTCCCATGGGATATTGAAAATCCCATGTTTTTATAATTCAAATTGCAAAATAAATATGAAAGTAACAGTATAAAACCAATGAAATTATTGAATCCCATGTAATTCCGCACATTTTGGTTATATACATGATATTGTAGCTCTTGTTTGAGGCGGCGGCGGATTTGCAAATGAGTGTTTTGCAAATTAAAAGTGTCCAGTGTTGTATGTTTGAAAGAAATGATCAAAACACGTGCGCTCATAGTCGTTTGCATCGTTTGTGTTAGAAATAAATCCACCCATAATATCGCATTCATTCAATATAATTTTTCAAATCTGTGAAAGAAGAAGACCTTCTGGTATATCTTGCTATGGTTGCTGTTTCATTAATGTATAATACACCGCATCTCCTTTCATTCATATTTCGAGTTAGAGCAAATACTAGTTGGTCAGGAGTCCGAATAGCGTGTCCGGAAGTGATGGCATGTCTTCATTGTCAGCATCCACGTTTAAAATCGCCTGGCGTGACGATCAGGTAAAAATCATGATTCATGGACAACTACTCACATCACATAGTTTGTTCTCGTTCTGATTATGCCACTGGACGATAAACAGCCACCACCGTCATCATCGTTATACGCGAACATGCCTTTAAGGTATACATGTTGTCTTGATATAATTGTTAAAATTTACATTTTAGTCGACTTTATATCGTGTTCATTTTAATCTCTAGTTTTAAATGTTTATTTTAAAAAAAAGTATACATTAGGAGCTTCGTCATCTTTAATGTATTGGATGAATAGACAGCTGACAAGTTTAATTACTGCAGGCGATGTCGTGTTAATATAAGTTTATTTTAATTTTGTCTACAATTTGATTAATGGCGAATATGTAACATAATTTGTAGAAATTAAATGAATTGGAATTTTAATTGAGTTTGATGCATTAGTTGATAATAAAGTCTTATGGACTAATGAATGAAAGTAGTTTTTTTTCAAATAAATTTGTCTGTAAACTTTTCCAAGATCATTCAATGTGAGAAGCAAATCGTTACATTTTTGTACAATGTATTTTAATGATATATAATTATGTATATGGTTGTCCTCGTGAAATTAAGATACCAGAATCTTATTATTTATATAATTATTTAATAATTTACATAGAAGTATTATCATTAATCAACAAAATGTTTACATATTTTGGCAAATAAATCAGAAGAGACAAGTTATTTCACGATTTATATTGCCATACAAAATCAGTGATAATATATGAATTTGTTGTCTGTAAAAAAGACTTCATTCCAAATCTTTAAGAATAAAACATCTTTTAAAAGTGTTACTGCATCTAGACAATTTGAGATAATGACATTATTGCAGTTTTGTCAACACTAATTGCTCTTTTAAGAACAAGAGAAAAGATAAAATGATAACTTATAACTTCTATGTATGTCCAATGTAGTTGTCTCATATCTTCGGGGCTGACGCCGCTCGGATATCAGAAGACTACATCTCATATGTATAATGTGTTTAACTCAGTCAAAGATTGGAAAAATGTTTTGGAGATACAATGTATTTTCCTAACATAGAAATTCATTGATGTGTATTGATAATAGGTCAGCACCTCATTTGTTTATCGTTCTACAAGGTCAGCTGATCCGTCATTTTGATTGTTTAATGAGATTGTTTTGCCTGGATATTGGTTATTCCCAAAGATAGGTCAATCAGATTATATTTTTTTCGTAGTATTGGATTTAAGGTATTTTTGAAAATTTTGTAATTGATAAATGTAGTTGTATATAGTGCCATCTACTTTAGAAGGCTTCATTTTGAGTTTTATTTATGTTTTCTTTTGAATAAAAAAATTGTAAAAATTTTACATTTGAGCCGATAATTACATTACAGCGCGCATAAAGCGATTATTGGATTCCAAACTGAAATTGGAGAGTGATACATTAGCAAGATCGTATACGGAAGTTCTTTTTAATTATAGTGCTTATAAGGGAATTAAAGGGGTCAATCGCCCTCTCGAATCTCGGCTCTGATTTTACGATAAAAGTTGTTAGGATTCATCCGCCTTAAACAAACAAAAAAGTATATAAAAACTCTTGGCTTATGGGACTGCGCAATTTTCGTTTTACGATCAAAGTACTATAATACTACTCTAGTAAGCTTGTGCAACTTCGATTCAGATTATTGGGCTCAAATAGACTGTTAGAACCCAATATTGGCAGAAAATGCTCAAATAATATTATATAATCAGTTTTCTTGTTCAATTTATAAAAGATGAAAACTAAAGAAATATGAAAAAAAAGAATATGAGGAGGGATAAAAAAAAGTGCTCCTTCCAATTTATTACTTTTTTGGAGAAGGAAATGTTAGTTTCTGTTCAAATGTTATCAATATGCCACCAGATTCACCACTTTAAATGTTGTGCGTTTTATGTATTTTTTAATAAGACCTTGTGCAAAAAATTGGTAAAAATTTCAATTTTGACCCCGTCACATAAAGTGTGGCAAGTGTGTAGTATTTGAAATTAGACCAAAATAAATGACGTAATTTTGAATACAAAAATCAATGAAGATTAGGAAAACAAAAACATGAAAGATGAATCAAGATTTTCGTTTACTTTTTCAATCAGAAATTGCGTAGCTAAACTTTTTACCATATATGGAATACTATTCAGACTATACAGAACCAACAGAATATATTCGAGAAGTCGAAAGCACACATAAAAAACACACAAAAAAGAATATAATAAAAGAAGTATTCAACTATACACCAGGAATAAGAACAATCAAATGAGTCTTGCAAGAAAACAGAAGTAAAAATAACACCCACCAAAATTTGTGACAACATGAATGGACGAAATGTGGAATATCTGTCAATGAAACACATTCAACAGTTGTCAAGAAATTGTCAAGCTGAAAATCCTAGAAACCGTAGTAGTATTATAAATGTACCATAAACAATAGATTTCATGCTGGTCAATATATTTATATATAGACAACTACTGGCGATATAATCATTGTAACACTAACCCCTGTGGTGATTGTGTCTATAAAACATTTTGTATTGTAGACTTTGACTCGTTATAACCTTGGTTTGCTAGTTAATGTGTTTGTATATTTGGTCAAGTATTAAATATTTATACCACAAGCAGGTGACGTAAAATTATTACTATTTTGTACAAGAAAATTCAATTCTTGGTAAAACAAAACTCATTATAAATACAAAAATTTAGAGTGTGTACTGCAGATGAGTGTTTTATCTACAGATGACTCAACAGTGACGCTCGATAAAAAAAAAGACCACATAAAGTGCCAAGTTGAATTGCATTGAGGACCGCACATTTCGTGACGTTTTTCCAAATACAGCTATATTAGCAATCTATTCCTGGGGTAAAAAATCCTTAGTTTTCCTAAAATTCAAAGGTTTGTAAACAGTTAATTTATATGTTTGATCATATCAACGTTGCTAAAACGTCCAATGGCAAATATGCCATGCATTATCAGAACGAGAATAAGTAAACAATAAATACAATATGTAGGTCGTGTCTAAGGCAGCAACCATTTGATTTTCTGGGGGGGGGGCTATGGTTTTTTTTGGAAAAAAAAGTTTGTTTCCAGTTTTTGGAGAAAAAAATAATTTGTTTTTGATTCTGAGAAAAAAAAATTGTTTGTTTCACCCTCAGCTGCCACTATATGTAATGCTAAAATTGAAAGAAAAAAATTGTTTTCGACTTGTCGCGAAAAAAATAGATTGTTTTTCGCCGCAGGCGAAAAAAAAAGTTTGTGCAGAAAAAAAAACCATAGCCCCCCCCCCAGAAAATCAAATGGTTGCTGCCTAAGAGACCATCCAGGATGATGGTCGGGAAAATTTGGACTGCCACTGGAAAAAGATGGCATATTAAATAGTGACAGACATAATGCCTTGCAACAAGCCACCTCCTGAACCCTCAAAGAGTTGTTGCGAGAGTTCTTTAACTGCAAAGAGCGTGTCATTCTATTTACACGTGGCATCGGATTTTACGTACCCATTCTGACCGAACGTGGCTGCAAACATGTACATCCCGCACAGCCATACGGACGCCCCACTTTGGAAAGCGTTTTGCTGCCTGTCTGAAGAAGGCCATATAACCATATTTCTATTCCACAGTCAGCCTTTGGGGTATTATAGTTATGATAATTCATGTCAGCACATAAGAAGTGACCAACGGACCAGTGAGAATAGTCATCAAATATGTCCATTAATTTAATGTTCAAATGTGTCCTAGTCTCTCTTTCTCTGAAAAATTAATATCCTACGTCAATCATTTTACACGAGTATGTAAAGACATCCGATGTATATCAGAGCACTTCACATTCGTTTTCGCAAAAGTTAGCTCATAAAACAGACGTTTATTGAATAAGCCAGATTCCATCATACATTACATTGAGTATTGAACAAGAAATTCATTTGGTGTCTGGACCAGAAAACATTTAATGTAATATTACCTTTTAACGATAGACAAATCAGTCTCTTGACACCTTCCTTTTACAAATATCATCGGGCAATATTTCCAAACGACAGGAACGAATAAAACTAACGCTGTAATTACTTATACATATGTGAAAATCCTTAAATGAATTCACTGAATTATTTTGTTATTTGCCTAGCTGGTTTTGATTTCTAAATTTCAATCGTTTTTAATTCATTTACACATATTTTTTTTGAACAAAAAAAAAATAATTGAGACCGAACTCAGATACTACAGAACGACTTTTATAAGGGTCGTGTGCGTTGAGTACAACCAAATACTTTTTTTTTATTTCTTAATTGGTCAACAAAGTCTGGCTAAGCACAACGTTAACGCCAAAATTGAAATTTACTTAAATGTGTTTTCTTGTTTGTGGAACAATTATGGAACGAACTGGTTATTTTTTTCTTCGGTAAATTAAGTATTATTTTTATCATCACCAAAATTCCATTAATAATAGGACGAAACATCGATATTTTTTAGGTAGAGGTAGTGGTCAAACTAAACCTAAACTCGTGTCTTAAACAGAGCAAGAACCATATAAATATCGGTTAATAAACTGATCATGTAAAATTCCATCACATTTCTGCTCTTATATTTCCATCTGACCTATCAGAAACACATATCAACTTTAATAATTTTCCATATACTTCAATGACAAATTATGGTTGTAATGACGTCAATGTGCCTAAAGGGAGGTCATCCGTGATATAATCCTTGTATCTGCAGATGATGTTAATCCAATAGCTACTTCGGGCTCCAGAAGTAATTATATATAAGTTTATATCCAGAACATTTGCGAAGTATTTACAAATGTATTTTTTTATTTCTAGAGGCGAAAGATACCAAAGGGACATTCAAACTCATAAGTCGAAAATAAACTAACAACGCCATGACTAAAACGAAAAAAAGACAATCATTAGTGTCCGTTAAACTATAAGCAAAACACAACAAAGAAAACTACAACCAGGACAACATAAACCCCACTTAACACTGGGGTGATTTCATCTGCCCCGGAACGGTAAGCAGATCCTGCTCCACATGTGGCACCGTAGTTTTGCTCATGTTAGTACAAACCCGGCTTAACCAACCCTATGGACGAAATGAGCTATAAATATAACTTATAATTTGTCGAGGTCGCCTTCAATCCGTTGTCGTGACTTTTTTTAAATCTTTCCCTTTGATGCCGTCCGACCAATCTGAACTGATGAGGGGTAGTTCTAACGACCTTGACTGCTTACGAAGGCCAGTCTTGCAAGGTCTACGATATAGTCAAGAATATCAAAAGCGTGGTGCTAAACATCAACAAACAATCAAATCTTTTTGAGAAAAATTAAATAACCCATAATACGGGTAACTACAATGCATATTTACTGAACAAACTAAGCATAATCTGTATATTTTAGCATTATAAATATCAACAAATACTTTGGTTGGCATGACACGGGTTATGTTCTTTTAATATATGTTATGATGGTATGAAACAAAACTCCTAACGGGAAGGATTGTGCCTGATATTCATATGTGGAAGACATAATCTTTCAGTTTAATTGAAGTCTGGAGCTGGCATGTCAGTTAACAGCTAGTAGTTTGTTGTTATTTATGTTTTACTGTCATTTTGTTTATTTTCTTTGGTTGTATCTTCTGTCATCAACCTCGGACTTTTCTTGAACTGAATTTTAATGTGCGTATTGCTATGCATTTACTTTTCTACATTGGCTAGAGGTATATGAAGAGGGCCAGTTGAGATCTCATAAACATCTTTAACCCCGCCGCATTTTTGCGCCTGTCCCAAGTCTGGAGCCTCTGGCTTTGGTTAGTCTTGCATTAATTTTAATTTTAGTTTCTTGTGTACAATTTGGAGTTTAGTATGGCGTTCATTATCACTGAACTAGTATATATATTTGTTAAGGGTCCAGCTGAAGGACGCCTCCGGGTGCGGGAATTTGCATTGAAGACCTGTTGGTGAACTTCTGCTGTTGTCTGTTCTATGGTCAGGTTCTTGTCTCTTTGACACATTCCCAATTTCCATTCTCAATTTTATTTGGTGAACTCGTCAACGGGCTTGAAATGGTACCCTTTTATCTACACTTCATTTGATTTCAATAATCTAACTTTTAACACAACTTTGAATTTTACGAAAAATTTAGAATATTCTATCCAATGATTATTTGACGTTAGATTTATTTGGCAAAATCTATCAGAGTTCTTCATTTCGTTTTGCACATTTAAGCTAAAAAATATGTTTAAACTTGAAACTTCATTTCGTTCTTGATCAGACTTTTAAAAAAATGTTTTATTCGTCCTATACATTACTATATTTAGACAATTGACAAATTATGATATTTTTATCGTGTCCAATGAGGCAGATAATAAAACATCTGTTTTCGTCCTCTTTTAGAAGAGTACGTAATTAATAATTGAAAAACGGAAGATTTCAGAAAATATAATATCATTGTTGACCTTTCTGATATTAGCACGACACCATATATATGCACACCATATTTGTAAGAAAAAAGGCTAAAAAAGAATTGACCTATAATGGTTTGTCTTTTACACATTGTGTCTTGGGTGGAGAGTTGTCTCATTGGCATTCATAAAGCATCTTCTTATATCTAAGAAATAGCATAAGTTTGCTAATTTTCGAACAGGTTGTTTCCGGATAATATGAAACAAATACTACAACAGAAGTATATATATTTCCTAATTGGATCTTCTAAGAAAATTATCTTCCTGTTGACGGGCGTTCTTGTTATATATGATACGAAAGGAAAACAGCATGAAAGCTTTAGAACAAAGCAATTACAACTAAAGAAATTACTATAATGATTTCTCGTCACTTTGTTGTTTTTGTGGCATTATCGCCATTAAGCAAACAGCATGCAACTATTCAGTTAAAAAAATAGAATTATGAAAAAAGAAAGAAAAGACGTCCTTAGCCTCAGAAGAGACAAACAAACAATATAACTTAGGAATAAAAAATAATTAAAAAAAAGTACATTTAAAAAAAAATACAGAGCGTTGATGGTAACTTTATGCGGAATTTCGAGAGTATGGCTTGGCTTAAGTGTATTCATATGAATAAAATGATCTTGGTCACAAACCGATGAGAAACCAACCCAACGACAATATCACAAAAGATACCTAAAGAGGGGAATCTAAGCCGAAGACAAAACAATATCATGACAGGAAAAAGACAAAAACATACTTGACTTTGATTAAAATGAGTTTTTTTTTAAGCGTAACCGTTGCTACTTATGCGAAACATATGCAATTCTAAATAAAAATAACTAGAGGGTATAGGCCAATAGTATATCATTGACAAAAATAAATAATAAGACATCTATATGTATTATGTAAACATTTAAGTTAGAGGGTCGTAAACTTTAGTGTTGAGTGTCAATGTTCGGTCGATTAAAGAAGCCAAAAGTTCAAAATATTTACATCACGCGAAAATAAAACACTGTATTTTCAATAAAAACTGTACTTCATGAAAAATAACAAATGGAAGTTCTCCAACATATACAGAAAAGCTAGAAGCTTTTCAACTTAACATGTAAAATATATGTTAACAGTTTCATTCGCATCGCTCATGTCTCTTATTGAATATTTATATTTCCTGTTGCCAAAAGCCAAATTGGTAAATTGCGTGCGGATTTGATGGTAAATAAGAATAGGTTAAGAATGCTTCAATACTATTAGCATCAGTATTTACAAATCTCTTTCACCTTTTATTGAATTATAGTATCATACGACTCATTTATCAACAGAGAACTAGACTAGCTATTAAACTGAAAATAATCTATTATCATACATTGTATATACATTTTTATTGATCTATAATTATTAGTTCAGTGTATTGTTTTCTTCCAAATCAAACTGTCAGATTTAAGTTTATGATGCAAAACTTTTTTTTAAATCCGGAGTTATGATTTCTATAGTTCAGTGTATTGTTTTCTTCAAAATAAAACTATCTGATTTAACTTGTTGATGCCAAACGTTTTTTTTTTTTTTTAAATCAGGAATAACTACTGCATGGCCTCCGGAATATAGAGAACTGTACATATGTGTGAGACAGTATTGTTACTTAACGGAAGATTTACATCAAATAAATGACAATCTGTAAAAAAAAGACATTAAATATTAACTTGTATATTAGTGTTTTTATTTCCTTAAGGTATTTTTAACAAAAGTATATAATGGTTTGCTAAAAGTTAGGTAAAAACTGAAAAATGCTTAGAAGTATCATAACACTTATCGCTTCAAACCATTTGAGACCGCTTAGATATAGGAGTAAGCAGTGTATCTCATCTTATTTTTCAAAGTTGTTTTTGTGGATTATTTTTTGTGTATACGTACTTAGTAATAGTTCTGTTTTATAAGATTATTTTTTCTTCTTAATAATTGTGTTTGAACATCTTTATAGCTGTCTTACATAGCAGTTTTTTTTTAGAATTTGAAAATTATTAGTACATAGACATAATTAAAAGATTAACTGTAGACCACCAAAGGAAGAATCTGAATGTTGTGACGTCAATAAATTTCTAAATTATAGGATTTCTTTATTTTTCTCATCTGTTTGTTAGAATGGTGAGGAATGAAAGAGGCCATGCAGCTCATTAAATCTTGTTTCGAGCGCTATATCTTTTTTGATAAACTTTAATTAATAAGTACATGTAATCGTAATTTTGTTTGATAAGACTTGACACATTGTCACCCGCTAAATAGTTTGCACTAGTATGATGTAAAAACTATTATATAATTTTTCATTTGAGTTACTATTGTTTAACTGCATTTTCAAGCGAAGTTAGATATTCTTTCTTTAGTAACTATATTCTGTCTCATGAACGAACCCAAAAAGCTGTCACGGTTAAAATTTTAGAGACAATCGTTTACTCTAAAATGAATCCGTCCTTTTGCGCCATAAACCGTTTGCCCCCTCGATCTACAAATGAAAAACAAGAGAACATATGACCATAACTTTTCCCCGGAACAACAAAATAATAGTGTTGAAGTTCTTTGTGTATTTTGTTTGTCAAATAGTAGATTGTTGTTTGTCTTTTGATAATGATTTCCTCTGAGTATCATCTTTTGTTGTTCCGGGGAAAAGTTATGGTCATAATTATGTTCTCTTGTTTTCTATGCGACCGAATTATGTCTCCATCTCGGTAGTTACTTATCATAATAACAGATGATAGTATAACAAAATAATAATATTTTGAAACCAAAAAATCCATATATAATTAAAGGGCAAATAATTGTTTCGACTATATAATGCATTATTATTGGTTCACGGTACAAATACGTTAAAATTGAGAATGAAAATGGGGAATATGTCAAAGAAACAATAACCCGACCAAAGAGCAGATAACTTTTGCGTTGCAGGCATTACAACATGGTCTTTCAAATCCAGGATATATATCAATTAAAGGCCATTCAGTTTTCTAGATAGATAAAAACACAATCAGATCGTTCTGCAATATTTGAGTACCATATTACCATGTGCTACGAGCTTATTTTCTTTTAATTTATTTTCTTATACTACTAGTAATATAGAACATCTTAATTCATACAATTCGACCATTTACACAACAAACAACACTATCATAATGTAATTTGAAAGCTGCAACAAAATCGCACACAATTGGGGTTCTCGTGATACAGGAAATTTGGAAATAAAGTTATTATTGCTATTATTTTTCATCTGAAGTTTTTAAAATTGCCTCATAAAAATACTCGAAAAATCCTGCAAAATAGTCAACGCTAAGCTCAATAATGCATGCAAGTCGAAAGAAATAGAGTAAATCTAAAACAAAATTTGAAGACAGCAATAAATTCAACAAGCTCAAGAACATTTTTGGCAGGGAGGAGAGAGGAGGGTGAAAAGCAACACGCAATGCGTTCATTAATGGCTGGATTGTTTAACTGGACAATACTATTTGAATACCATGCAAGTGGACCATGCATCAAATTGCTTGAGCCTTGCAACATTACTTTTTAATGTTTTGACACATTTAGTTTTGATTATTTTTCATTACCGAAAGGTGTAAACGCTTTTGATTGCAGAGTTGTATCAGTAAATGAGGAATATTATATGAGAGCAGTAATCGTAATGCAATTAATACCTAATAAATATAAGTAAGGGGAACATTTGCATTTTCATCTAGATTCATCTGAAACAAGTACATGTGATTGTCCAAAATCAAGAACTTAGTAGCGTTGTAGCTTACAACTATAATTTTGTAATGGAGTCTTTTTGTAATTGCATTTGAAAGTAAAAGCGTTGACCATACGCACATTTTTATAAATAGCGCTTCATAAAAAGTATACTTCGATTAACGCTTTTACATCCCAATAAAACTACATAAAGAATATTGCAATTCTCTATGTTAAAACAAGCAGTACAGTTGTTGAAGATATATAGTTTTTAAATATATTACGCCCAACATGCAATAAAGAGCCTTTGAAGTAAGGGGATTGAAACGTATGTATAAGGTTTATTAAAGAATTCAAAATATAACTATTCATGACATACCTTGAGCAAAGGTGTTGAATTTACAGAAGAAGGTTCCAAGAACATACCCTTCTGTTAGATTGTCTACCAAGTACACCCAAGAACACCAAATTGTAACGAGTAAATCCGAAACAGCAAGATTGACAATGTAGTAGTTTGTTGTCGTTCTAAGTCGTTTGTTCCACGCAACAACAACAATTATTAGTATGTTACCCGTAACAGCAGTTAAAATTATTAATACAAACAAAGCAACTTTCCATATAATTTCAGGTAAAGGAACAACTTTTAAAATTCCCGGATAATCAATGTCTTCGTAATCTAATAATACATTGGTTAAATTCGTGTCATTTCTAATCACACTTAAATTCATTTTTGACAGTTTCAAAATGTGTCAATGAAAATATAAAACTTTGTGTTCCTTTAAATATCTTCCTTTATGTCCTACTGCGCTGTCATTTCCATTGACTATCATTCTAGTTTTCTACATTCTGTGAATGACAACCTAATCAGGCCAATCAAAAACAGGTATCCGATATTACCCAATACTCGTGTCGATAAAATGGCGCCGTATTGATCAATGCGTGGTTATTAATGAATGCCGTTTGATGCAGAATAAAGAAAGAAAAAAAATTGTCAAAGATAATAACTTAATTGTCATTACATAATAGGAAAAGATAAACTTCTTGAATAAAGACACCTGCGTTTTGCTAATGAAATCTTTGAAAGATTTAACTGCTTATATTCTTCGGAATGCATTTGGGCTTTTGTTTCATATCAAAAATAAATCTAGAATTTAATATCACTTAAATAAATACCGGAAATTAAAATCTAATATACTAAATGTTTTAGTGACAAAATAGAAAATTGGAATAAATCAGATTTAATATTTTAATGTTTCAGGAAAGTAGAACTTGCAATATTTTGTGTTGTTGTGCATTTTTTTAATTACACCTGGGAGTCCTTAGTGTGTAGGAAAAGAGTATTAAAATTGCTTTTCAATTATTCATATTGTATTGATTCAGTTATTGTAAGATTATTTAACACTTCACAGTAATTCAAGATTCTGAACTAATGAAAAAAAATGTATACATCTTTTACTGGTTTCTTTTTTTCAAGGTTTTTGCATATAGTATAAGAGAACTATTTACATAATAAATATATCTATTAATTTACAGTAATTATTGTTGATAAACATTATCACATAAATCATTGTTCATTTCTAATTTTGCAGTGTTCTGCGTAAAAATTGAGAGTACTGATTGTATAAATACAAATGCTTAGTGACCATAAATGTCACACCAATCCTAATTTTAAAAAATCGGCTAATTAATTTAACTGTAAATATTTGTATCAATTCAATCCAGTGTAAATTTTAATTATTCTGTATTAGTTTATCTGAACATTACAGAAATTTCAATATATCGGTTATCTAACATTGTTACGTTCAAATCAATGTAAGATAGCTTACACTATTAGTTATTCCATATAATGCTAGTTCAAAGGTTTGGACAGCACTCGAAGACTTATCATTCGCAAACAAATATCAGCGTGGAATAAATACCAGTATTAATAAAATGCTGGTATGCTAAACAATGATGACCAACAGTGTGTGTGACAATATTAACAATATGAAGAAGCTGATGACGAAAATAGATTGGTGTTTAGCGTCCAATGACAAATATTACATACATATCAGGACGATAACATGCTGGTTTGATATGAAAACAAGCTTTATTAGGTACTTGTAATGTTTTGTGGATTTGTTTATTTTTACCTTTTTGTCATTATGTTGCGTCGTCCGTTCTGTAACTTATTTGTGTTTATCTATCAGAAGTCATTTTCTTCGAAACCGGACTAGAAAAGCACAAGTTCATTCAATGACAAAAAGTATTAAAAGGACCTTCCCACAACGAAATAAATTGGTCAACAATTTCAAACAACTTTAACGTAATGCTTGGACTATACTGTAGTGCAAGATTTATTTAATTATTGGGATTTTATTAAAAGGGGGAACCATTCTCTAGAATATATATATATATATATATATATATATATATATATATATATATATATATATATATAAATGAAACACAGCTAAAATAAAGTAACGTATGTGCATTTCTTTCTAACACAAACGATGCAAACGGCTAAGCGCGCTCATGTTTTGATCATTTGTTTCTAACAGACATTTCCAAAGTTTACATAAAGTTTGAAAAACTATGCACTCGCTAAAAATGCGTCTACAGTTTGTCGTTCATCGTTTGTTAAAACAAACGCTACATTTGTTTCTAACCTCATCCTGATTAAACGATGTATTTGTTTCTACGTTTGTAAAAAGTCTGTTTACCAACAACATGTGCATGCATTATTGAAAGTTCAAATAGGGTCAAAAAACACTGATTAAACGATGTATTTGTTTCTATTTTTGTAGCGTTTAGAAAACATCAACAAACGCATCACAACGTTTACAAAATTTTGGTTAGAAAGAAATGCACTCTTAAAGTAGTAAAAACGACAAAAAGAAATTGTCAAATATTTAAATAAACAAATCATAGTACATGTAAGTATAAAATCAATATTCTCTCAATTGATCCCTGATTAAAATAAAAACTTTGCTATGGATTTTATGCTGTAACTATAGAACCCAGAGTGCCGTTAATATCATTCTGGTCCATTATAGATCCATTCCATATCCTATTCTTGAATCAAAGGAAACAAGTAAGAAGATACAAAGTGGACAACAATAAAGTGTTGGTATATAGGATCATTTTAATCGTTTCTGTACCAAAATTTTGTTTATTGAATATTTCACAAACATTCTTCTTTCAATACTTAGTGGCAAGTTAATTCTTAATACCAACATTAACACATGCACAGAACACCTAAATCCATTGAACTGTTCGACGCCCAGCGACAGATATTTCATGCATATCCAGGAAGAGAGCATATAAACAAAAACAATTTTAAAAATATGAAAATGTAATGAAAAAAATCATGATGGATGGTCTAACAATATTCTAAAATGTTATTAAACGTTCCATAACAGCCAGGACGTGAGTGTGTATATTCATCCAACACATTTGAACCCATGAACTATAAGGATTGCCGCGCGAAAGTTGTCCAGACATCAATACTAAATATTCCATTCATCATACTTGAACTAAATACAGAATAACTAACAGTCATTAGATAATATGGTTTTGTAAACGCAGCAAAACGTTTTGCTGATTATCTTGTTTTATTTCTTGAACTTTTGTCCTCATTTATACACAATTCATTATCATGGATCCCGTTGCTGTTTCGGAAAAAATGGAATGGTTTTCTTCCTGTTTAATTTAGATTAACAAATAAATGCAGAGCGGTTCGTGTTTCTGCATTTGGAAACTCAATTCAAACACTCTCATCGAAGGAGTGATAAAAAATTAGTTTTGTGTCGAATTAATTACAGTTGGAAAATAAACTATTATATTACACCAGTCTTATAGCGTTAAATATCCCGATATTGATGTGCATGTATCTTTGAAAATCATTTTAATGCAGATCAACATTTAGTATCTTCTTGTTAGTCAAAATTGGAAAGAACTGGATGATATAATATATCCAAAGACAAATAAAAACGAAGACTCAGCAGTCATTTCTTATCGCGTTCTTAATGCTGGTTATGTGTGCCATCTTTCTATTTTTAAAAAAATCAATTATTTTTTTCTTAACTTTAAAAAAACTTAATGATGTTTTTGAACAGCAACCGATATTAGACCTGATTTCATATTAACAGAAAATGTAATTTTAGCTTTTTGTAACTGCGAGCATTCTTCAATTCAGTATACGATTCTTTATTAATTTGTGATTTATTAAAGATGTACTACCGGTATTAAAAATCAAAAGTTATTGCGTTATCGGTTTCTCTTTTACTGACGAACTTTGATTGTCCGTTGGTATTTCCGGTCTTTTCCTCCCGAACTACTAGTCTATTGTTTCAAATTATAAGTTACAACTGATGAGTCATACATAGCAATCAGTGCACACAACCTTGAGTTGGTTGATTAAAATTACTTTGCATAATTTAAGATATTGTAATTGATTAAGAAAATTATGTATGCATATGTTGTCGCAAAATTGTCGAAAATTTAATGGAGACCAATTTAGTTCTAAATTAAGATTTATGAATAAAAGTCGTATTTACCAATGAGATGGCTTTCAACCCCATACAGTTTAGAAAGTATTGAGTTATAGGGGACACTATAATGCCTTAATAATTGGACACTCGTATGAAAAATTCAAAATGTTCCAAGTGTAAACTCACAAAAAAATCCGGAGCAACCACTGACATAGACTGGATCCCTGTAACCAGCCTACTACTGACAAGATTCCTAGAATCCGGAATAGGAATAGTTCCATTACTTCATTGTACTTTTATTGTCACGTGGAATAAGAACATAATAGTCTAGGGATATTATCCTTAACTGTTAATTAGATAATAAAAGACTAATGATGTAAGTGTGATAGAAATAAAAGATTTCGGTGAGAAGTTAAGTCTAAATAACAGCTGACAGCTGAGCAATACAGACTCTTGGGAGACTTTAATTATATCTGCCGGTTAATTTTAGGACTTGTAAATCAGAGATTTTTCTTTACACTAAATGCACCAAGACAATTCATTTCGGTTTCCCGCGCTTTCCAATGTCGTTGTAATTATAGCATACATAAAAATAAAATAGAATTTTGTTTGTTTATTTTGCATGTGGAATAAAATTTGATTATGCATTTCTGGTCGTTTCAAAAAGGGTACGTTTTGATTAGATTTTATTTGTGGATCAAACACTACTTAAACCACAAATGTGCAGCAAACAATGATCGCTTTAGCCGACTGCAGGCTAAAAATACATATCCATACTTGTTCTTTTCCTTTTCATAGTACTTAATCTACCGATATGCAATAATGCTTGACTACATTGAATATTGGCGGCTGCACTTCGGAATAGATTTCTTACAGCATCATAAACGAATACAGAAAGATATGATCTTAGGGGGGGTTGCTAAACGGTGGAAACGGAATACGGAAAGGAAACGGAAACGGAAAGAATTGACATCTTTTCTTTTTGGTTATCTCGTCTACATAGGCATGTTTTATAAAGTATAACACATGTTTACAAGAAAGAAAAACAGAGGAATAAATCTAAAATAAAAGATTTTAGAGCATAAAGTATTGAAATAATTAGCAGGACATATCATGATGAGACTATGTTTTTAAAATACAAGATCCCAGGCAAGATCATGCATACGTCGTTTATGTGATTCAGGAAACGGTTCGACTTTTCTTATTTTAAAAGAAGTTGAATAAATGTCAATAAGATAGTAACCAACAGCACAAAATGGACATTGGCCTCGATTCTATAGATAGGTTGTGAAGTAACACATTTTGGGGAAATGCTTTTCATCAATTTTTTCTTTTGTTTCATTTGTAATTGTCTTGAATTTTTATGGGGGTATCTTGTGGCGCCTTGTTGCGTTGTTCTGCATTAGTAATTTTCGTTGTAACTTTTCGTGTATAATGGAAAGAAAACTAAAAAGAAACCTAATGGGACAATGATGTAAAGACAACAACCGATAAGGAAGCCCGGGAACTAGAATAATATAATCTCTATTTTTATGTAGAAAATAATTAAATTGACGAAATCATTCACTATACAAACCTTTCTCACCCAATTACAATACTGAAGTACGCTGTTTGGTATTACCGTCGGAAAAGCAAATATGCAACTACTAGAATTTAAAACTCATGAATAAATACGAATTGATGTGAAACAAGTAGCGGAAAATTAGTAGCCTACATGGATATACAATTTGCACAGTTTCCTTACCAATATAGTCGTAGTCATGTCCTATGCCTTTCAAACTCCAAATGTCCACACTCAGTCAGCTTTAAATATCATACCGCTTAATTATTCTCTGAAAAATCAGTCCCTCTCAAGTAGCCGTGATTTTTTTCTTCATTTTTCCAATGGAAAATAGTGTCACTCATTCAGTATGATGTTTTACTATTATTCAAAACATTTAAAGATAGTCGAAAGATACCACAGTAACATTCAAACTCAAAAGTCGAAAATAAACTGGCAACGCTATGACTAAAAACACAAAAAAGACCAAAAGACTGAAAAAAACGAACAGACAAACAGACAAACAATAGTACACAAAACACAACATATAAACTAAACTGCGAAATTTACTAAAAGCATTGATGATATTATTATAATCCAGCCGGTTACGCATTATGTTGGAGCATACTAGTATATGTTGGAGCATCTTAGAGAGAATGTATAACGCAAATGTACAAACGTCTGCTGTTCTCCATTCATCAGGTATTCAGCTGGTATTGATGATTGAATTTGTTGCAAAATTCATTTTGGATTTAACGGTTTGTTTAGTGGTAAAATTGAGAATGGAAATAGGGAATGTGTCCAAGAGACAACAACCTGACCATATAACAGACAACAGCAGAAGGTCACCAATAGGTCTTCAATGCTGTTTTAATATTTAGTTGATGTCTTCTTAATTAATGTAATTATATAAATTGAATTGTTCATTCAGTGTTTCTGTTTTTGTCATGTTCGTTTTCTGCTGGTTTTAGTCTTTAGTGGTGGTATACTTTGAGACTTCTTTTTTTTAATCTGACCTGGCCCTACCAAGTGAGCTTTCACGTCACTTGACGTCCGTCGTCCGTTTTTGTCTTTGATAACTTTTCCAAAAATCTTCTCTAAAACTACTGGACCAAATGTTACCAAGCACATGTCTTAAAGGAAGTTATTTAACAGTTTTCGTTAAATTCAATGCAAGAGCTGTCTATTGAAAACCTCTATGAATAGTGAAAACCTGAGGGTCATATGATTTCTAATATATATATGAGTTATCGCCCTTAAATAACACATTTTACCACTTTCCAAGTTTGCCTTTAGTATAGAAAAATATAAAAATAGTTGAAAACTATTAATTGCAAAAGTCACCAGCAACACAACATTTACAAGGAAGTCAAAATTTCCGGCGAAATCATTAGTCGACTCGTCATTAGAGTCTTCGCTCTTAATGATTTTACCGATCTTTGGTGTTGTTACCAAATATCTTGAAAACTATAACCGATAGCTAGAAACTATTGAAACAAAAATGGTCAGCAAGACAAGATCTACAAACAGGTTAATATTTCCGTTATAGTAAGTAGACTTTTTAAAGTAATGCTTGACCTTAAATGACGGACGACTTTTCATCCTCTCTTGTGTTTTGGGTAAAAACTAAAGAAGATAGAAAGATTTTTATCATGAACTATTCAAGTCTTTAATGTTGGAGAGTTCCTGTTGTTTAAGATGCACAAAGACCTGGATGAATGGCACGTGCTCTTTCTATCATCTTCAGTGTTTTTTACGCTAACAATGTTATGTATTTCCAAAACTGTTTGCTATATTTTGATAACTAGCTCCTATTCTATTGTCAACATAATTGTAGTGTGATTTCATTTATACTTCAGTCGTTAATTATTTTCGTAGTTCTTTCCATTTCTCCCTTATATTCCGTCCATATAAATATTTCTTTCCGTTTCCGTTCCGTTTTCCGTTTCCGCCGTTTAGCAACACCCGATCTTAGGAGATGCTACGAGTACATATAGCAGGAGTAAGGTATACGTAATAAGTTGAACACAGGTCTTTGGCGACCGTCTTTATTCATTAGTTTCACAATTTTTCGAAACATACGGAGAAAAAAAGCTAGAGAATTAACCATTGCTGAAGACTGACTGTTGACCTCGAGATGTCTCTTGGTTAATAACCAGAGCGTACCCAAATTGCACCTATTTTGAGTTTTTTCACGGCTTTTTTTTTAAATCCAGAGAAAATTTTCCTATTCTGTTAATATTTTTTAAATGTACATGTATCCTAAATCACTACATAGTTCCATACATTTTACATTAAATTTATACTGAATCATAAATCAAGAGTAGGAACCGACTTCCAAACGATTCTGTAATGAAGAGCACCTAAATTGCGCCCATACTTAAATTCAAATCCTTGCTATTCATTTTGTAAAAATAGATTCTTGCTCATATTGTATTCGTTTGTTTTTAGATATAGTTCTCTTTTTGTGAACGTCGCATGCGTAAAGGTTACATTTTTCTGTGGATATTACGTTTGCCTATATACAATGCATTCTGTTGTTCATTTAAAGATACTTTAAGCTATCTTTAAAGAGGTTCATAGTGACGAGTCCAAAAAATAAAAATTACTCAGTCTTTTAGAAAACTTGTAAGAAATCGACCGCTGTTGTTTGTCGTTTTTTTTTTTCGGAAACATATTTGAATATTGCAAGTCGTCTGATATTTGAGATGGTTATAATCTGTTGTGAATAAATCATCGAATATCATTCTTAAGATAGTACATCTGTACCTTGAATCAGACTTCGAGCAAAAGCTTTCTTGTCGGATGCTGCAGTCTTTTACTGATACTAGACCTTTCTGTAATGGATCTATTATGGCGAAGGTCGCACCCTTTAAGGGACTTCGCTTCTCAGTTTCAAAGTAATTAACTTTTCAAAGCACTCGTTTATATTGATAGGGAATTGTTAAAGGAATCCAAGGAGCAAAAAAATATATATAAAGGTCACCGTGCTTGTTTTCGAGATATGAGCCATTGAAATTTTGGCGGGAAAAAATTCTCTCTTGACTTTTCATAGCTTTATCATTGACAAGTTGAAGTTCTCAAAAACTGTTGAAAAGTAATTAAAATTTTATAAGACTTTTACAGATGGCTTATCATTATACATGTAAAAGATTTTCAAAAAGAAAAATGGGGGTCACCGGGCAAATTTTTTCAAGGCATTCAAATGGATAAAACCAGAGCATTCGGAAATCTGACAAAAAATCCAAAACATGACAAACCAGCTTCCTTAATACAATTGTACTGCCACTTTTGGTTTCAAAGATGTATAAGTATATTGTTAATCATACAATCAAGAAAGTTTGTTCTTTATTTTTGAATTGTACAATATTTTTTATACAATTGTTCTGCTCCTTTAGTTTTTGACGTTGTTTTTTAAGTACTGTCAATATTCTATCAACAAGGTCTGGGATTTTTTTTATTTAAAAAATAGAACAATATTTTACACAATTGTTCTACTACATATGTTTTCAAAGTTTTATTGAGTACTGTCAATATACAAGCAAAAGACTTTGAGATTTTTTTCTACATAGAAGACTACTTTAAATTGCCTTGAACAAGTCAACCTCGAAGATCAACGTTCAACAAGAACACACTTAAACTTAATACTTATAAATACTCAAACATTGTTCATTCAGTTTTGTCAATTCACAAGGAGTAAACAAGAAAATTAATCCAAGATCAATGATCTGGCGAGAAAATTACATAAAAATGATATTTTTAAGATTTATTAAATTGCTCCCGTCTGATTGTATGATTAAAAAAACATATTTTGTAGAAAGATTGGAACAATTTAGCTTTTTCATAAAGTCCATTTGTCAATCCTTATTTACCATGACCGTCAATTGAGTGCTCAGTTAAGGGGGTCTCATTGGGGGTTCTGTTCCTGGATCCCGACTACTGTTTTGTCAGATTCCCGTATCCCGCTTATGTATGTAGGCAATTCTCAATTTATTTATTTTTTTGTAATTTTCCGTGTCCCGCTAGACATCATTTCCCGTTTTCACGGTATAATAATTTGACTTTCACGTTTCACGCTTACAAAAAATCGGCAATCTCGCGTCACGCTTAGACCCCAATGAGACCCACAGTTAAGTGTATTGCTATTCTGTAGAGTGCACTCTGATATAATTCTAAATCGTAGTTTTTGCTATCATTACTTATACTAGCTTATATCACTATAGAAAGCCATCAACTATAATAATTATTTCCAAGATTGCAGTGGGCGAATAAAAACATATTGAAGAACAATATGATATATTGCTACCATCACTTACTTTAGATAGCCCATATATTGGCAATGCACTTTTCCTTAAGGTATAAATCGTTTACGTACGAGGAAGCTGTCCATCATTTATAAAAGTAGTACATTTCTCACCAAAAGTAGTAAAATAGACGAAACCACATAATTCAGATGTAAACTCTTTTAATTGGCAGATAAAAACAGAACAAGTAATAAAATATCTTTCTTACCAAAAGTAGTTTAAAAGGCGATACCGCATAATTGAGTTCTAAAAAGTTATAATAAGCAGATAATAAAATATCTTTCTTACCAAAAGCGAAACTGCATAATTGAAATGTACACAATTTTTGATTAACTGATCAAACAAGTTCAAATAATAAAACATAAAAAATAAAGTTGAGAATGGAAATGAGGAATATGTCAAAGACACAACAACCCGACCATAGAGCATAAATCAGCTGAAATTGCATAACTTCCTTATTAACAAAAGGAATATATCCCTTTAATGTAAGTACAACTAGGCGATCTTTAAAACATATCTCCATATAAATCAAGATTTGTAAGTACTATCAATATATACAATCAACAGAGTTTCTGATTTTTTTCGTTTAATAGAACAATATTTGTATACACTTATTCTACCACTTTAGTTCTCAAAGTTTTTTAAGTACTGTCAAAATACAATCAAAAGAGTTTGAGCTTTTTTCTACTGTATAGAACTCACTTCAAATTGCCTTGAACATGTCAACCTTGGGATGAACGTACAACAAGAGCGCACTAAAACTTAATACTGATAAATACTTAAATATTGTTCATTCAGTTTTGTCAATTTACAACGAGTAAACAAGACAAAATTAATCCGAGATCAATGATCTAGCGAGAACATTATATAAAAAATGATATTTCAAGATTTATTAAATTGCTCCCGTCTGAATTTATGATTAGAAAAACATATTTTGTAGAAAGATTGGAACAATTTTAGCGTTAATATGTCAAAGAGACAACAACCCGACCAAATAGCATAAATCAGAGTGGAGTGTGAGAAATAAACTCATCATGGATATTAGGATTGCAATTTTGTTCCTCAGATGCGCGTTTCGTCTTTGAAAGACTCGTCAGTGAAACTCAAATCAAAAGAGTTAAAAAGGCAAAATAAAGTCCAAAGTTAAGAAGCATTGAAGGCAAAAGTTCCCAAATAATTTGCCAAATATAGCTATGGTAATATATACCTGTGATAGAACATGCTCAGTATTTCGAAAAATTCAAAGCGCTTGAATGTAAAGATTGTCAGTGACATGTTTAAACTCAATAAACCATGACATATTTGTTTCCAATATGAGTATACTACTTTAGAGCCAGAATCACCTGGGACTCGTGTTGTTCGTGCAACCATTAGTTCACGCAGATTTGTTTTGAGTTTTAGTTTTGTCCGGCCCGAGAACACACGTTGATTTCGTCATTTGAACTATTATACAGTTTGCCATGACGGTACCTTACATAGCTTTCTATAGAGTATGATTTTGATCATTGTTGAAGAGCAAACCGCTACCTTTAGAAATGTACATGACGGGTGCAGGAGTTTTTCTCTGCATTGAAGACCCATTGGTGGCCTTCGGCTGTTGTCTGCTCTATGGTCGGGTTGTTGTCTCTTTGACACATTCCCCATTTCCATTCTCAATCTTATTTTGTATTTTCGCCTAAATGGTATCGGAGAATGGCTTTTGTCTACATACACCATAGACTAAGTAGAGCGATATAAACTTTATAGAGCTCTAGTACAAGGTGGTAACACACGCAAGCTGGATTCGAACTTGAAACACATAGTTTTGATTTATCTTTATAGAAAAAAGCTATACGTCATTGCTGTATCGTTACAAGTCTCACGCGGAGTTGTTCTTTTCCTGAACTGTATAATATAGCGATTAGCTAAGAAATAAATCTAAATATAAACTCTTAATTTGATTTAATCTTTTATGGTTTCTTTAAATTGTTACTGTAAAGGTGATATCTTAGATTATTGGTCGGGATGATAGTAAATAGTATTACGTAATATCCTGCCATTCTGTAATAAATTCTAATTAGGCATCTGGAAGTTTAGACACCTAACATCCATCGCGATCAATTTATGTTCCTGTCTTTCGAAATATATAGAATCCAAGAACTTAGGGTTTTTTTTTTATATAATATGAAAAACACGTTAAAACGACAAAACAATAGAAAAAAATATCTTTCTTGCTCAAAGTTTACGTTAGAGAAGCTAGTTACAACACTAAACCTTAAGAAAATCATGATATGAAATGCCTTATGAAACAGCACTTCACTTTCGGGGGTTTGGGGATTCATGTTGATAAGCGATTAAGTAAATGTTTAAGGAACAACATATAGTTATCAAAGGTACCAGGATTATAATTCAGTACGCCAGACGCGCGTTTCCACTACATAAGACTCATCAGTGACACTGATATTATATAATATTTATAAAGCCAAACAAGTACAAAGTTGAAGAGAATCGAGGATCCAAAATTCCAAAATGTTGTGCCAAATATTGCTAATACCCCAGTCCCACTAGGCCACGATCGCACTACGATCTGTGAAAAAAATGAAAATTTTGATGATCGTAGTACGATCGTATAGATCGCAGTAAGGTCGTATCACGGTCGTGGTGAGGTCTTCAAGATCGTGATGAGCGCGGCCAACTTTGAACATGTTCAAAACAATCGTGGTGCGGTCGTGGCCAAATCAGGTCGTAGTAGAAGCGTAGTGAGAGCGTACTAAGATCGTAGTAAGATCGCAAAGGTCGCTGTACCATCGTAGTGAGAGCGTAGCGAAAGCGTGATTCTATTCGGAGAAACTGCGCTACGATTTCATTGCGATGTTATTACGACCTCACTACGATCATCACGTTCTCACCGCGACCAAACTACACTTCCTCTACGACTATATCACGCTGTTCACGACCATAGTACGATTCTAGCACGCCCTTGTCGTCCTCATCACGCTCTTCTTACGACCTGACTACGTTCATACTACGACCATTATTCTCATTGTCATTTTCCCATAAAATATATTAATTCTCTCCAGGTTTTGTTTGTCTGTATGTAATTGGGACTTGTTGTCCATTTTATCTAACGGCTCAACCATGCTTCTTGTTTTCATATAGATTAGGCCGTTGGTTTTCCCGTTTGAATGGTTTTACACTAGTAATTTTTGGGGCCTTTTATATCTTGCTGTTCGGTTTTAGCCAAGGCTCCGTGTTGAAGGCCGTATCTTGGCCTATAATTGTTACTTTTAAAAATTGCTACTTGGATTGAGAGTTGTCTCATTGGCACTCATACAAAACCTTCCTATATCTATTGACAGATATGTTTCATATCTGCTATCCTTCACTAAAATATCGTCATTTCAGCTTTATGGACCAGCAATAGGTTGTAATTTAGCTCGGATTGGTCAGTCCGACATCTCTACTTGATCAAGATTCGTTACTTTCAGAGCACCATCTGCCTCTACATCAACCCTAACACCACGCCCACGTGTTCTAGTAGATTTTGGTGGCTTGATTGTATTTTTTCTCGAGAAATCTACGTATTAATTAGAAATAGAACTGAAGGAATGATACTGTATTGATATGGAACACGATGTTGACGTTATTGCTGAGAGCGTAGTAAGATCGCGGTTTGAACGTAGTGTAATCGTGGTAAGAACGTGCTATAATCGCAGTAGAAGCGTGGAAAGATCGTGTTGCAATCGGATAACTCGTGGTATGGTCGTAATGAGAACGTGACGAGCGTAGAAAGATATTGATAAGCGCGGTGAGAACGTGTTATAATCGTAGCGGGATCGTTGTAGCTGCGTAATGAGGACGTAGTAGCATCGTGAAAGCAACGAAAATTTACATTTTCATGCCGCTCATACCGCGACTTCACCACGATCTGAAGTTAATTTAGATCGCGGTGAGCGTGGTACGATCGTGGTCTAGTGGGACTGGGGCTTAAGGTAATCTATGCCTGGAATAAGAAAATCCTTAGTTTTTCGAAAAATTCAAAGTTTTGTAAACAAGAAATTTATAAAAATGACCACATTATTGATAATCATGCCAACACCGAAATGTTGACTACTGGGCTGGTGATACCCTGGGGGATGAAACGTCCACCAGCAGTGGCATCGACCCAGTGGTTTAAATAGTTATCAAAGGTACCAGGATTATAATTTAGTACGCCAGACGCGCGTTCCGTTTACATAAGACTCATCAGTGGCGCTCATATCGAAATATTTATAAAGCCAAACAAGTACAAAGTTGAAGATCATCGAGGATCCAAAATTCTAAAATGTTGTGCCAAATACTGCTAAGGTAATCTATGCCTGGAATAAGAAAATCCTTAGTTTTTCGAAAAATTCATAATTCGATACGTCAATTAAACAAAACCGTAATCAATCAAAACAGTATACACTTTACAAGTTCCGGAACAAACACAAGATTTTTACGGGTTTCTTGTGTTTTACTTTTTTGAAAATGTTTTGAATTCTGCCAGTTGTTATTGTGTTGTTTTCCGGTTTGCTTTGCCAGGATTTTGTCGGTCTCTCGTCAATTACGTACTTTATTTGACCTTTTTTTTTTAACTTATTTGATACGGGCGTAACCGAAAAGTCTTTTGTAGACGAAACGCGTGTTTTGAGTAGAAAATGTATTCCTTGTATCTATATGACAAGTTTATATTCGACATGTGAGTTTTTACTATCCCTTTGGTATTTTTACCTCTTTTTCAAAGAAACCAACAGTTGTGTATGAAAACTAACAAACGAATCAGTACAGTACATATAATCAAACAAACGTTGTGCAATGAACATTATAAAAAATCATTGACATGTATACACGTACTCTCAGAACTGTTTCTAGTGTCTTTTTGTTGTCAGGATGTACAAGTACCCGGCCACGTCCACTTTTTGTCCATCTGATGAGTTAAGCCTTTTTCAACTGATATTCATAGTTCGTTCATATGTTGTACTGTTATACCACTGTCCCAGGTAAGGGGGAGGGTTGGGATCCCGCTAACATGTTTAATCCCGCCACATTATTTATATATGCCTGTCCCAAATCAGGAGCCTGTAATTCAGTGGTTGTCGTTTGTTTATGTGTTGCATATTTGTTTTTCGTTCATTTTTTTTTTTTTACATAAATAATGCCGTTAGTTTTCTCGTTTGAATTGTTTTACATTGTCATATCGGGGCCTGTTATAGCTGACTATGCAGTATGGGCTTTGCTCATTGTTGAAGGCCGTACGGTGACATGTAGTTGTTAATGTCTGTGTCATTTTGGTCTCTTGTGGACAGTTGTCTCATTGGCAATCATACCACATCTTCTGTTTTATACGTAGTAATATATTTTATAGAAAGACGGGCTATTGAAATGTATATTGTGTGCGTGTTAATTAACAAATTCCAGTACAGTTTTAAATTTCAATTTAATACATTTTCATTAACAACGTTGTATGATACTCAATTAAATAACCTAATACATTTACCAATATCATGATTGTTGGCGACCCCTAATGGTAACGTTGGGTTTCTTTCATTATTCAAAAAAATGTATAATCGATTAAGTAATGATATTCATCACATAACAAGTAAAATTTCAAAAATACCGAATTCCGAGGAAAATTCCAAATAGGAGAATCCCTAATAAAATGGCAATATCAAGAGCTCAAACACACCAACGAATGGATAACGACTGTCATATTCCTGTACAGGCATTTTCTTATGTATAAAATGGAGGATTGAACCTGGTTTAAGAGTAAGCTAAAATTCTCACTTGTATGACAGTCGCATAAAATTCAATTATATTGACAACGATGTGTGAACAAAACAAACAGACACAATAGGTAATGTAACAAAATAGGAATACAGTAGTCAGCATAGTATTATTATCTTACTCACTATAAACTCTAACACATATATAAACAAACATTTACCAGGACACAATAACACAAAGACGGGATGTAAGTACAGAGCATAAATTATGTTTGAAGTTTAAGTAAGTAGTGACACACAAAAAAAAGTGTTTCCACTGTTTTAACATATTATCCTCACTGTTAAATTATAATTCTTACTAAACTAAAGATTGAACATTTTAAATTTTTATAAGTTGTAGAGGATATATTACAGAAATGTACAACTAATATATAATAGTATGACTGTCTTCCAGATAATAATAGTACAATGTATATTGCTTTAGAAAAAAAACCAAATGTTCTTACAAAGGTCTTTTCTCAAATATATATTTGTTCCGCCGGGATAAGTTAATATCTTCTCCTGTTGGAAATCATATTCGATACCCTTTATTCCGTATAGAACTAATACTGTGATATTTGTTTCAGTTTAAATACGGAATTTTTTTTTGCACTAGGAACTTTTATTATGAAGGAACTTATATTTCATAGCGCTATGCTCCTTCAAAATAAGAAATACAAACGAAAACCATGTCAATCTTGAAAGACATGCAATATTAACCAACACCATGGTTACCTCCCTTGTGATTTGTATACATTAGAAAAATCTTTTAAATAAATTGTAGACGTCAGATGGTACTCTGTTCTGATTGAAATAAATGAGAAGTTTACATCAGAATTGACTTTGAAGTATCAGGAATTGACGTGAAACATAACCGGTTGAGTACCCACGACCAATAATAGTAGTCTTAATTCTTCATCTCATCGCAGAATTATCCATCTGATGTTATTTCCTTGCTTACAAGAATTGATCTCTCAGTTCACTGCAATATAACACTTTTTATGAATGACACTGTCTATAGAATTATATTTTATCAATATATCATACAATTACTTATGTACTTTTTTGAATGACAGCTTTTTGATTTAAACAAAACAAGATCCATTATCGTACCTATTCATATAGAATGATTTCATTGACTTTAGGATTATATTGGTCATTGTGCATTGAAGGAACTGTTTTTCAATAATGCAAGCCATATATTCAACATGTGTTTTAACATCTTATTAACCATCTTTTGCCTGAAAACAATTCATGTTTATAACAGTTAACAATGGGATTTATTTTCATGTTGTATTAATGAAAATAAATTCTTGTTATTTGAAACTGCACATACTTTTAAAGCATTTGTCTTTCTTGTTTCTTTTTGGTTTTATAATTTGAATGTTTTTAACGATTATTATTAAGTGTATAAAAGGCAACCCATGTTGTTTTCAACACAGAATTTGGTATTTAGGTCTTGGTGTTGAACTGCTAAGCAGTGGATTCGACGAATGCAAAATATCATTCATTATTTGTTGCATTCAATCTTCCTCTAACTTGTAAAACATGAAGCTTTTTACGTTTGTCAGTTTATTTGCGATCTATGAGTTTGACTGTCCCTCTGGTATCTTTCGCCCCTCTTTGATCACTTTAAAACAAAAATGAATTTTTATAAAAAGATAAGTTAATGTGTGTTTTCAAATTAAAAAAAAATCTATAAAACATTTGTTTCAATCATTAATGCCATTACTTCCAGACACCATGTTGGATGCACATGTAAGCACATTTTTATCTAAACAGTCATCTGTTATATGAGCAATAGATTTAGCTAGCTATAAAACCAAGATGAGTCAACCGTATTCTACATATTAAGAAAATGCCTATACAAATTCAGGAATGTGAATGTAACAGTTATTATCCTTTCCTTTGATGTGTTTGAGCTTTTGATTTGGCCATTTTATTACCACGGACCTTTCGCTTTGAATTTTCCTCGGAGTTCGGCATTTTTGTTATTTTACTATTTATCAGTAATATGGACTTTTTCAATCAACTTGCACTTGTCAAATATAATGCTAAGAAAAATCAAGAGAGAATATTTTCCCGCCAAAATTTCAATGGTTAAAATCTCGAAAACGAGCACATATTTTTGTCGCTCTTTTGGTTCCTTTAATAATTCCCTATCAATATATACTAGTGTAATGAAAAACTTAATATTATGAAATTGAGTAGCGAACTTCCTTAATTCTTCATCTTAAGCAGAATTATTTATCTGATGTTGTTTCCTTGCTAACAAGAATTGATCTCTCAGTTCACTGCAAAATATGTTATATAACACGTTTTATGACTGACACTGTCTATAGAATTCTATTTTATCAATATATCATACAATTACTTATCACTGGTGGTAAGCGGATGGTCGTAACTAAAAGTTACGACCATCCGGAGATGGGAGACAACTCTAGGGATAAGTTTTTCTTTTCATATTTTCATGCAGTAAAAGGTTCATTTGAGCCAAACTACTTGTCTCATATACACTTAGCGTGAGTGTGTTGATATTGAAACCAAATTTGATAGACAAAATCATTCCAATTTTCGTAAAATAGTCATTCAAAAGTTGGAGCATGATGGTCGTAACTTTAAATGTGTGATGGTCGTAAATTCAACTATAATATTTAGGATGATGGTCGTAACTTTGAAAGATGACCGTAACTCGAGTATTTAGACAAACTTTTATTAATGTATTTTAAATGTAAAAGTAATAAACTCAGATGTTATATATGATTTGTTACAAACAATATTATTTGTTACTATGATAATGGTATGCAGAAATTGAGATAGAGAATTATGAAACACACACAGTTCTGATGTATTCCAAACGCTCATCATTTAGGAGTAACAGTGAAAACTTATCAACTCGCATTAAGTCAAAAAGTATGTTAGGGTTGAGTATTACTATATTTTTTTACTGTACGTTAAGGCATAAAATTATTAAATGCACGTGTGTTCCCTCATATTTTTTTTTTTTTTATTTTTATTTTCGACTTTTTTTTATCTGCCATCATGTCGACAGATGAAATTATTAAACGTACAATTCTGAATAATCATCTTTAACTTTTAATCAGCTATTGCAGTTCTTATAAACTATAGGCCTTCAAATATTCGGCTTTTGATGGTTCATGCGGAAAATAAATCAACAAATACACTTCGGAGTACTGGGTTGAGTTCAATAACGTAGCAGCTATTGACTATTGAACGTGTAGCTATAGACTAGTTGCTACATAGATATTGATAGCAGCTACGTAGCCGCTACGATATTGAACTCAACCCAGGATTTTTTAATGTGCTGTCTATTGTTTATCGATTACATAACGATTATATATTGCGGTATATCATTGAAATTAGTTCTAAGTATTGGTACGGAATGAAAACTGAATCCATTGTGTCGCAATAAAAATTGTATTAACCTTAAAGTAGGAATATTGTTGATATATATTTTACACTGCTACACGCGCTGACTTTAAGAGTAAAATAAAATACTAGTTTGAAGCCAGGCTTAAGCTTGTAACCAGGATAATATGTCAGAGACTTAGGTAGAACTAAATGTACTGCGGCAACTATCACATACAAACTCCACGGTATGCAGATTGAACATTATGTGTATGTTATATGTTTATATTGTATGAATGGCTACACGCTACTCATGGACTTCGTAATGGACATAACTGGCCACCTTATTATCAGCTTGATTTCACCAAATAACAATATGACTTCTAAAAATCAAGGCTAAAATTAAAGCATATCTATACTATTAAACGAGAAGACCTCATTTTGTGTGTCACTTCTCTTCCTTCCACAATAAATCAATGATCATGCCTCTGTGTCCCATAGGTAACATGCTTAGTCGCATTTGTCATCCATTCTTACGATTATTCAGATTGAGTTATTTTGGGAGAAAAACGACAAAAAAGGAGTCCGGATATGATTCCGTCATTAGACTGAATTTTAGTCATAGATAAGTCTTCCGGTTTGAAACATGCACAAATACAACCAATCGTTTGATAGATAACAAAAATGAAAAATAAATAAGCCAATCAGAGCGTTCTCAATATCATGGTGTTTAGATCCCAAGAACCACAACTATTATACCTCCTTATAGAGGACACTTATTTTTCGCGTTTATCTACACGGAAACTACGATTATATTACTTCAATATAAAGAGACTCTCTGTATTCTGTCTACTGTTTTATTTGAAATTTTAACGTTTACTATCTAAGGGGTCATACCAGTTGCATATATATTAAAATAAGTAAAACATGTGACACAAGTACAACCAATCGTATGATAGATAACAAAAAAGAAAAAGAAATAAGCCATTCCGAGCGTTCTCCATATCATGGTATTTAGATCGCAAGAACCACAATTATTATAACTCCATAGAGAGAATTATTTTCGGCGTTTATCTACATGTAAACTACGATTATACTACTTTAATATATAGCTAGAGACTCTCTGTATTCTGTCAGGGACTTTCTATGTTAGTATAGAAAGTCCTTGATTCTGTTGACTGTTTTCTTTGAAATGTTTACTATTTAAGGGGTCATATCACTTGCATATATATTAATAAGTAAAACATGCTCAACTTCATCTAAAACTACCTCGACCAAAAACTTTAACCCGAAGCAGGACATACAGACGGACGGACGGACGACCAAACGAACGAACGAACGCTAATGCACAGACTAGAAAACATAATACCCATAAATGGGGCATAAAAATTTATGGTTGAAAGGGAAAATAGTGATTTGACAAAAATGAAAGTAAGGTAGAGATAAGAGGGAGGCAGGACCTTTTTCGGGGCGTCGGGGTCGGGTGTTTTTAAGCTCGGGATTTGGGGATTCAATTTGATCCTTACGGAATCCGGGAATATATTTTTCGATTTCGGGATTTCGGGATATGAATTGCTTTAAATTCTGCATCTCGGGATTTCATGATTTTAAGCCCGAGATTTCGGGATCATGACCCCTCCGACCAACCCTCAAATTAGCATAAGTCGGTCTTAGTCATTTATACATGATTCATATCCTACCATTGGTATGTTAATAAGGCTCTCAAAAGAAAAGGCACTGATGGATTGTCCTTAGGCTAATAATGGTCTATATATAAGCAGTTACATTTATTTCATGTTTGAAACGTTACAAATTTTTTATTTGATTTGACTTTTACCAAAAGAAGCATTGTAGCAAAGGAGAAGAATAATTGTGGTCTGAGGCCAGAAACACGAAAATAATTGAATTTAACAGAAAGGAAACAAATATCGGACTTTGGAAAAAGGGAGAGGGCTTTTGATAACTTTTATGAAATTCTCCATACATAATATCTTTTACAAAAAATCATCCTACAACAGTTCTCAAGCTGTATATGCCCGCGATTTCGCGGGTGCGTTCTAGTGTTCTTCAACTCAGGTACGGACCTGTGAATTCGCGGGAATGGTCTAATCTAGATAACGACCTTCATAACCTATCAATATTAACTTTTAGATTATTTTGACTCCTTACTTATGTTCTTTCGACCTTATTTAAAAAAAATCAAAACAAAAATCAACTAGTAGGAACATCCTCAAAAAGTTTTTACAATGTTTATCTTTAACAAAGATGCAAAATATAAAGAAGGAAAAAAAACAGGATACTGTTATTTCATGTTTTATTAAAAATGCCTTTCCTTAAAATCATTTATTTTGTAATTAAAAATGATTTGATACATTTCGTGCTTTTTATTTCTAACTAAGAATTGTCATAGCCAAGGCTGTGTTTCTTATTTTAAAATGAATTCTCCACTTTTGAGAAATTTACATTGTTAATGAATTTAATCGCTTACATTAATTCAACTATTTGCCTCTGGTTAGTTTTATACATTATATTTTCAGTATAAATGACTGTCATTTCATTTTGTATTGTTTCATTCGATTCGTTCCAATTTTCTACCGTTTCGCACTATACAGGTACCCCGCTCTTCACTCCTTTAGATTTTATCATTGGTGAAAACAACTTCACAATATATAATATAATATATTCATATAATAAAAGACACGTTTAAAACTCTTGACTTGCCTTGTCCGGTACAAAACATTTTAAAAATTTGGAATTTTAAACCAATTTGAAACTTTAATCAAAATTCCCCCAAACTAATATTTGAAAACTCTTTTTAAAATTTTAATTGATAAGTGTTACACGGATTGAAATTGCTTTATTTTACGTTGTATGTAAAAAAAAATTAAAAAATCTTCAGAAATAGATCATATAATATATGCATACAATAAAAGACACGTTTAAAACTCTTGACTTGCCTTATTCGGTCTAATTTAAAACAGAGTTACGACCATCACAAATTTTCGTTACGACCATCCTCAACATTTTTGTTTTTTTAGTTACGACCATCATGCTCGAATTTTTGAATGACTATTTTACAAAAATTGGAATGTTTTAATGCATCAAATTTGGTTTTAATATCACCGAACCACCGAATAGTATGTATGAGACAAGCGGTTTGACTCAAATGAACCTTTTACTGCACGAAAATCGAAAAAGAAAAACTTATCCCTAGAGTTGTCTCCCATCTCCGGATGGTCGTAATTTTTAGTTACGACCATCCGCTTACCACCAGTGCTTATGTACCGTTTTGAATGACAGCTTTCTGATTTAAACAAAACATGTTCCAATATCGTACTTATTCATATAGAATGATTTCATTGACTTTAGGATTATATTGCTTATTGTGCTTTGAAGGAACTGTTTTTCAATAATACAAGCCATATATTCAACATGCGTTTTAATATTTTAATAACCATCTTTTACCTGAAAAAATTCATGTGTAAAAAATACAACAATGGGATTTATTTTCATATAGTATTAATGAAAATAAATTCTTGTTATTTAAAACTGCACATACTTTTAACGCATTTATTTCGTTTCTTTTTTCTTTTATAATTTGATTGTTTTAACGATTATTATAAAGGGTATAACATGCAACCCATGTTGTTTTCTGTGCATAATTTGGAACTTAGGTCTTTGTGTTGAACAGTGTTTTACCTTTAAAGCAGTTGATTCGACGGATGCAAAATATCATACAATATTTGTTGCATTCAATCTTTAGCCAAATTGTAAAACGTGAAGCTTCATAGAAGTTAGCTATATCCTTTAACTCTTCTTTCCGCTATATAGATAATATTCTTTCACTAAATAATTCAAAATTTGATGACTATGTTGAACACATCTATCCCATCGAACTAGAGATAAAAGATACAACAGATACAGTTAAGTCTGCCTCATATCTTGACTTACATCTAGAAATTGACAATGAGGGTCGGTTGAAAACAAAACTTTACGACAAAAGAGATGATTTCAGCTTTCCAATTGTGAACTTTCCATTTCTAAGTAGCAACATTCCAGCAGCACCTGCATACGGTGTATATATCTCCCAATTGATACGATATCCCGTGACTGCAATTCGTATCATGCTTTTTTTGATAGAGGGCTGCTCCTCACAAGGATGCTGTTAAACAAAGATACTAAATGATGAAGTTGAAATCATCACTTCGTAAACTGTACGGATGCAATCACGAGTTGGTTGACCGTTATGGAATGACCGTTTCACAAATGATATCGGATATGTTCCTTACGTCGTAACTACAATCCCCTTATGTTCTTTTTCACGGGTTCAACTGAACATAAATTATTTCTTTTCTATTCAAGACTTAATGACACAAAACACAAATATACCATGGGATGTAGGTTTGCAGCATACAGTCGTTTAATAATACATTCGGAACATAATAAAAATGAGAATGGAAATGGGGAATGGGTCAAAGAGACAACAACCCGACCATAGAGCAGACAACAGCAGAAGGTCACCAACAGGTCTTCAATGCAACGAGAAATTCTCGCACCCGCAGGTGTCCTTCAGCTGGCCCCTGAACAAATATATACTGGTTCAGTGATAATGAACACCATACTAAACTCCAAAATAACAACATGTGAACACAAATTTAGAATGGCAGGTGTTACGCAAAATCAGTCGTCATCACATTCTCTTCACTAGAAGTATGATCAACAGCCTGCACAATCTACAAAATACAATTACAAAAATTAGAAACAATTCACAACTAACTACATGAAAATGAAGGAAAAACAGAAAATTGAATAAATACTTTAACTTTGGACAGTGTACATGTGCATCTGATGATTGTACTATAATTCTATTAGAATTGTCTTACACGTGTGAAAGACAGTACCTATAGATCAAAAATTGTTTTTTAAAACAAAAAAATAAATAAATAAATAAAGTCAAACAGACCTTAATACCAATTGAATTATTAAAGCGTATAGAATGATTGAATGCAAACCGTAGAATGATTTTAATTCCCGCTAGCAAATTACTACGCATAACGGTATTCGTTAAGCCTTATAACGGAAAGAAATTTATTTCCCTTTTATGAATGTGATCTACCGAATTAGACTATTTGCCAGATTTATAATCACATAAGCAACACGACGTGTGCCACATATGGAGCAGGATCTGCTTACCCTTCCGGAGCACCTGAGTTCCCCCCTAGTTTTTGGTGGGGTTTGTGTTGTTTATTCTTTGGTTTTTTATGTTGTGTCATGTTTACTATTGTTTGTCTGTTTGTCTTTTTCATTTTTAGCCATGGCGTTGTCAGTTTATTTTCGATTTATGAGTTTGACTGTCTCTCTGGTATCTTTCGTCCCTCTTTTATACTTTTGATCACTTACAAAACAATGCATTTTCATATAGAGATACATCTATGTCTAATCTACAAAATTATATAATTTCACATAACAAAAATGCCTGTAACAAGTCAGGAATATGACAGTCGTTATCATTTCCTTTGATGTGTTTTACCATTTGATAACATAGAATTTCCGCTTTGAATTTTCCTCGGAGTTCGGTATTTTTGTTATTTTACTATTTATCAGTCATAAGGACTTTTTCAGTCAATTTTCAAACTTATCCACAGCGATAAATTTAGTACTGTTCAAACGAAAGTTCGCTTGCAATCAATCCAGATCTGATCAAACTATTTAAAAACATATAAAGACATCAACAACAAACTGAATTGTCTGAAAACTTAAATAGTGCTGACTTGACAGCAAGATAATTTTATGAACAGTAATGAACTAAAGTTTAAACAAATTTCCGAACAGTTCTGAACTGACAGTTAAAACAAATTTCCGAACAGTTCTGAACTGACAGTTAAAACAAATTTCCGAACAGCACTGCAAAATGGACAAATATGAAATTACTTCATGACGGAATATGCCTTAATAATTTAAATTTAAAAATGAGACCGATGAAGACCGAAATTCATTTATTAGTGATGTATTCAAATCTTTGCTTACATATTATAAATACAAACAGAAGTTTGATTTCATAAGGATGGGGATGAAGATTCGAAATAATTTTTTTTTAGAGTTAGGTCGTCTGCTTGATATCTGATATTTACAATGGTATTGGATATATTGAACAGTTATCAAGTTATAACATAGATCAAGGAAGAAATTTGTTCCTGTTTGAAATGACATTATCGCAATATTCTTAGTAACAGGAATCATTTATTCCTTAAATCGAACTGAATCTTTAGATTCCCTTCCGAATTGTGAAGAAAAATGCGCTGTATCATATAATAATACAAAACGCTTACACCGCACTTTACAAAACCAAAGCTAAGGGAAAATGTTTCTGATACTGTTATCACCTTTGTAATAATCACCAGGAAGTTAAATACACATTAAAAGAGAAAAATCGCAAATATAAATAAAGACAACAGTAGTATACCGCTGTTCGAAACTCATAAATCGATTGAGAAAAAAACAAATCCGGTTTACAAGTTAAAACTGAGTGAAACGCATCAAATATAAGAGGAGAACAACGGCACAACATAAACACAACATTAAAATGTAACACTCACAGAAACTAACTATAATATAAAAATTGCCATTTTCCTGACTAGGTACAGGACATTTAAAGAAAAAAATGGTTGGTTGAACCTGGTTTTGTGGCATCCCAAACCTCCCGCGCTTTTATGGCAATGTTAAATATAACATTTCAATGACAACAGGACTACAATACAAATAAACGGGAGAACATATAGGACAGTGAAACACACGAATAATTACTTACAAAAAAGGTACCAGGGTTAGAATTCAATACACCAGTCTTGACTAACCAGTGACGCTCAGATGAAAAAAGTTCGAAAGCCAAAAAAGTACTTGATAATTAAACAGCCTTACTAAGCTTCATCCATTCCTTCCTATACTATATGTCTAAAAAATAAAACATGACAAACAAATAGAATATAGGTACACGCGACACAGGAAGAGAGGAATATGAAACAACTAATTATCTTAAAGAGTAAAGTTAAATTATTGTCACTACGGCGGTAAATAATGCTCAATTACATAAATCTGATTCTCGGTCGGCTTTCCCATCCTACGTAAATACAACAAAATAACAAAATACAATGAAACTCGGTTGTATTAGAAATATACCAAATATAAATCACTTTATTTTTCATTTGTGTTAAAAAAAAAAAAAAGAGAGATGACGTTGAGCTACAAGATATTTGTATGACAGTCATGATCTATTAAAAAAAGTGGAGAAACGTTCATTAATTTGGTAAAAGTGATAAGTTAAATTCAATTAATATTACCCTTCAAACTAAATTGTCTAGAAAATTAATGTCAAAAGAAATATAAAGGATATTTCTTCTTTTTCTACATAAATATTGCTTCTTTAAGAACTTCGGGTGTCAGAATGCCCTAATAGAATATACAGCTTGCTAAAGAAAATGTTTTTGTTATTACATTTATTGAAGGACTGACTGATAAGTTTTCTTTGAATTTTTTTACGGCTTTATATTTACCCTTCGAAAGAAACGACTAACAAAAAAATTATATCAGAAATGTGAATGAATGTTCGTCTTCAAATAAACATCTACAAAATAGTGCCAGGTCAAGTAGATAATCGACTGAATTTTTTTATATATTTCTCAATAGTTGCGTTTTTAGAAGATGTATTGAAATCAAGTGAAAGATAACTATCTTTATTTAGTCCAATAAATATTATCTATTCTTCATCATTATCGAGATATTTCTTTTTTACCCTCTATGCTGGGGGATTTTGTCAAAATGTATTTTAACACTTCACGGAAACGTGTGAGAATGTGTGTGCCTTATTAAACGCAGCTGTATGGCCAATGTCTTGAGGTATAAAACCACTAATTCATAGCCCCATTGCTTTCTATGTTAAATTCTGCAATTTCAAACATTTATGGCTACTTTGTCTTAAGTTCAAATAAAGTGGCAGTTATTTCATGTCAAAACTGTACCTTATCCTGACTTGTGCTGAAAGAATCAACATACCTTTAATTGCATATTAGAGCGAACTTCTGATCTGAACAACAGGCCAAATGTGCCCTCCTATTAAAATTTCGTATACTTCTTTATTGTTCAAGTAAAACTTTTAACAATGGTTCTGCAGTGATCCCAAGTGCCCAAGCTTTCATTTGATACAAAAACTACCAAAATATTTCAACTTTTGACAAAGATACAGCTATGCGTATGAACTATTTTGTTTAAAATATGTACTACTTTCTTGTATGTTCTTCCCGACCGGGCCTGAATTAGTGGTTCTATACCTTGATAGCATAAGCAAATCGGAATCAAAATTTATATTATTAACCTTTAAGGATGTACATAGGTGTGCTCTTTAAACATTATCAGAACTTATACATGTTTTGTTTTACCTCAATATGAATCTAATCTTTACAGGAAGAATGTACATTTACAATAAGCGCAGTAATACCACGTCCATCGTGAACCAACACTCCATGGTCATCTAGTATCTCCTTGCTTTGCTGGCTGTAAACTCCTCTGATTATTCCTCTATCCCATTGTATAGTTGATGGGTATATACTTTTGTCTGCTTCAATGCAATTCCGAGTTTGATAGGAGTAAGAGAGTATACAGACAAAGATTGATTGGTGTTGATAAACCCAACACGACGACACAAGATGATAGCCTCACATGGTATATCGTGATGATTTAAAACACTATTTCAGAACTACCATTCTCAAATATAGTGCTTTTAAATAGTAAAGTCTACTTTATTTGTTTTCAAGTTGGTATCTCTGATAAATTCCACATAATTTAGAATTGTAAATCGAAAAACTACAAGGAATGGACATTGTACTTCCAAAATATGAAAGGACCTGTCTTTGTGTAAAAAACTTTAAAAATATTTTGACATGGTATTCATTATCTTATCAAAAGGGGTAAACAAACCAGTAAAAGTGGTATGAAAATTGTGCAAAACAAATACAGCCGTGATGGACATGTTTCAATTTCTAGTGTGTGGTTGGTTAACTTGAAGAACATAACGCACCATTTGATTAACATTTTGTATCTTTTTTTTTTTTTGGTATCTCTCTTGGGCCATTACATTTAAGCAATCTTAGCGCTTAAGACCATTTCACCTGTTAAGTAATATCTTTGAGTAATCGTAGAACGATTGACAGCCCTCACAATTTGTGACATAAACATATGTGACAATCTTTTTTTTTAAATGTGATAAGGTGGACAAAATAGAAAACCGACTAAAAGTTATCATGCGCTGAATATCCAGTGTTAAACAGTTTAGACCTTAAAACAAACGGCCTGATTTATTTACATATACAATAAACGAGAAACAAATATGAAAAACAGAACCAAAAATTTATCACTTAATTACAAGCTGCGATACTCCACTCTTGATTTGTTTATGATATTTGAAACTGACCTTTAAATACCTGAACAATCCTGACATAGCAATAGTTGTACTATCGGTATAGTTACATACAATGCCCTTGATTTGAAAATACTTGTAGTTTTTACTCTCACAACGAGAAGCAAGTACAATTTTAGTGTAAGAAAGAGTGGTTGTTGTTGAAAAAAAAGTTAATGAAATTTACTGTTATATTTTTGTGAATGATAAAATTATTAAGGTACTTTCAGAAGACATAATTCATTCACTCCACGGCTAATGTTGAAACAATTACTCAATTCTTAGAAATATTTTATTTCTAAACATTTATACATATTTTGGCTGCAAAAATAAACCATTAATAATAAATAAATAGCTGACGGCAAAAATGTTTGCCTTTCTTCTTTTCTTTTCACTGTTTTGAGCACCTCCTTTTGGATTTTTTGTTATTCAATGTTTGAATACATTCCATTAATGTTTGTTTTCGAACGTTCTATAAAACGCACATATGACGTGTTTTTCCGGGACTTTAATATTATTATTACTCTGATATGGTTATATTTATAAATTAACTGTTTACAAAATTAAGAATTTTTGAAATCTCGGGCATAGATTTCCTTAGCTGGATTTGGCAAAAAGTTTAGGAATTTTGGTCCTCAATGCTCTTCAACTTCGTACTTTATTTAGCCTTTTTAACTTTTTTGGATTCGAGCGTCACTGATGAGTCTTTTGTAGACGAAACGCGCGTCTGGCGTATATACAACATTAGGTCCTGGTATCTATGATGAGTTTATTTATTAACTTAAAAATGAATTGCTGTAAAAGAGGGACGAAAGATACCAGAGGGACAGTCACTCTCATAAACTGACAACGCCTGGCTAAAAATGAAAGAAGACAAACAGACAAACAATAGTACACAAGACACAACATAGAAAACTAAAGAATAAGCAACACGAATTCCATTAAAAGTGTGCCACACACTATAACACTTTCATGAATGAATAACTCACAAGCCCTTAACTTAAAGTTATATATTGTTTTCAATAATACGATTTGTAAAGATGTCAAGCGATGTCATAATATTATTATTAGGTTTATGAAAGGTTATAACAAAAATACCGCATCCTACCAAGAATCTAAACTTTTTAAAATAGACGTTTAAGTTTTATCTTAGTATTAAATTTCAGATTCTTTTACTTCCATAATGATTTCTGTTACAATTTGTTATTGGCTTTGAATTAGATGTCAGTAACTGCGAGTACTCTAAGATCTGTATTTTGTGTCTTTTGTTGCTTAAAATGTATAAATACTCTGACACGTCCGGCCTGTGTTTTTGATAGATATTGTTTTATGCTTTACATCGATCTGATGTGTTAAATACCATTGCAGTTAGGTTTACACTTGTACGAAATTGAATAGATCTTTATTTGAATCGATCTTAAAAAGACCAATTCGCGTTTACACTTGCACAAGCATGATCGATCGAGATCGATCTTATTTAATCTAGTGCGTTTAAACTACAACATAGAAAAGAATTTCGTATGGATTTATTAATCATTTTTCTTGTTCATACCTATATCTCAACTTGTACGATTTGCTCGTGTATGTAACAACGTATTAGATTTCAGCGAGAGAAATTTCTGTATTACTGAAAAATTATTACACAAGGGTTTTCAATATCACAAAATAGTCAAAACATTTACTAAATTTTAACATCGGTACAAGGACATCATTCATAAACAAACTCAACATGCTGACATCTTATACGTTTAGGTATTTCACATCCAATCTTTTATAGTAATATTCTTTACAAAGCACAAAAATGTCAGTATTCACCTCAAAAGCTAACAAAACCCTTTAACAGACTTATTAAGCAGGGATATAGTTACGATATAGTCAGGTCATTAAAGATTGCATATTTTGGCTTTAATATTGATTCACTTATAGGGTCTTTGCCTCGAAATTAAACACATGTATTCTAAAACCAGTTGTTGGCATCACACGGGTTATGTTCTTCTTATATATTTTATGATGGTATTATACTAAACCCGTACCGGGAGGAATTGTGCTTGACATCCATATGATGAAGATAAAATCTTTCAACCAGTATAATTGGGGTCTGGAGCTGGCATGTCAGTAACTGCTAGTAGTCCTTTGTTAATTTATGTATTATCTGTGTTTTACTGTGCGTATAGCTGTGTGTTTGTTTTTCTACATTTTTAGTTTCTTGTGTGTAATTCAGAGTTGAGTATGACGTCAATTATCACTGAACTAGTATACATATTTGTTTAGGGGCTAGCTGAAGGACTCCTCCGGGTGCGAGTGTTTCTCGTTGCATTGAAGACCTATTGGTGGCCTTCGGCTGTTGTTTGCTCTATCGACGGGTTATTTGACACATTTCCCATTTCCATTCTCAATTTTATCACAAGTCATTAATCAAATACATGTGTGAGTATCGCTAAAAAAACGAATGGACAATGCGTTTGAAGATTAGGATTTGCAGCAAAGAAATAGAATAAAATAATCCAAAAACAACGGAATCTATGTTTACTTTTTTTATTCAAGCCTTCGTTTTTAAACACGTTTGTTTTTGCCGCCGAACATGCGCAGATTTAATTTTATATCTAAATATAAAATTCACCTGAATAAAAATCGATCGTGATCGATCTAAGCATTTACACTTTAAGAAAGAACGATTCAAATCAGATCGATCTTTTTAAAACCACCTCTGGAGTAGGACTTCTTAAGACCGATTGAAGATCGATCAGTCCGGTTTACATTAGACTTAAGATCGATCTTTTTTTAGATCGATCTCGATCGATCTCAAGCAAGATCGACCTTTTTTACAAGTGTGAACAGGGTTGCGTTCAATATCGTAACGGCTTCATAGGGCTAAGTAAATTTTTGTCTACTGAACGAGTAGCTAGCCTAGCTGCTATCAAAATCTATGTAGCATCTAGGCTAGCAACACGTTCAATAGTCATAGATCTACGTAGCCATATGTAGCCGCTACGATATTGAACGCAACCCGAGGTCTAAGGCGGAAAATTGTCTCATTGGCAAACATACATTATCTCCTCTTTTTTTTATATAATTATAGGATTTTCAAGAAAAGGTCATCCATTGATTTCGTTGATTACAGTTAAAACTTATAAACATTTGGAACAGTAGATTCTTTCAAATGGAAAAAAACATAACATGGACTATAGAACATGATTAGTGTAAGGAGTCAAAACATACAGGATGATTAGTATGGCCAATCAACAAAATATAGTGTTTCCATCTTACAGAATAAGAATTTGTTTGCTTTGCATGTTTGATAAAAATATTTTCAAGGTACGAATGACATATCTCAGAATTTGACCATCCTGCTTCATTAACAACCCATCTTAGTACTTAATACGGCCACTTCTATTCAATCATGTTTCAAACGATTCTCAGAAAAATTATTGTATGACAGAATTTATTGTCTTTAAACATTGCCATATCAAATGACAGTAGTGGTTTTGCCTTTTTCTGGTGGTAAAAGTAGATCTACATGCTATACTGAGGCCACAACATGTGATGATGTGTAAAGTGAGTCTTAACCCCTCAGCGTTGTAAATAATTTGCGGCTTGTCGCAAAGTTAATATTTTTCCATTATACAACAAAGCCTAAGACACAACATTATGCATTTGAAGTTGTCTTTGCTAAATGTTCTATGACAGTTTTCGATCTTGTTATCTTCTATCCAGGACATCAACCCATGAAGCTGTAGGTCCATTCCAATGAAAGCTGGTTGTCATCTTTTGTCTCACTGCCCATGTGAACATTATAATTAGTTCCCAGCTGACCTTTCATTCATCTTTTAAATTAGTGTATTCATAACCAACAGCATCCATTCGTTTATTGTGCTGAACTAATATTTCCTTTTGTTCACATTCAAACCTATAAAGTGGTCAAGACTACTCGTTGTTTATGGTAATGTGACATGAATCGCGGTTTCTTAATTTCCATTTAGGAAGATAATACTTCTTGGCAGTCAGGTCTTTAGCTATAGTCATGTAATTTGTACATGGCATTCCGCATTGTTTGTATTTATAAATAGTTCACTTCATGTTTTAGTTATATTTTATTAAGCACTTATGCTATATATATAATAAAGCGGCTGTATATATATATACTATCTATTTGTTCTTCTTAGTATAGTTTCAATTAAGGACGTCCATAGTTTGTAAGTCTTGGGTTGCTGGTACCATACATATGTTAAATAAAGCTTCCTTTTTAAAATTAACCTCTTCTAATTTTATGTTTTAACACATCTCTGAAGATAGTTCCAGGGCTAAATCGTATTGTCCATATTAAAGCACTAAACTGACCTTATCAATTATTTTCTTGTCACTTTAAGATAAAAATAATATGGTGAAGCGTCAAATATTTGCAAATGGAAGGTACGCTTCTCTTTTTCACCAAATGTCGAAATGCAGAATTAATACTAAGTGACCAGCGTCCTGTTAGGATTCGATTTGTTTAACTTAGTCTCTCGGTTTATTAATCATGTCAATAAAGTATTTACCGAATGTCGCAAAAGATTTTCATGCATCATGGACTGTTACATGAAGAGAAAGTGTCAAGCGTCTATCTTTAAAAAAATCCGGAAGATTACTTTAATACTCGATGTTTCTGTTTATTTTGTCCCACACAAGTACAAACTTACCACAAAGTTCTGACGCCATTTTTGCTATTGCATACTTGATAAAAGAGGGACGAAAGATACCAGAGGGGCAGTCAAAGTCTATAGTAAAGCACTGAACTGACCTTATTTAATCATTTTCTTGTCATTTTAAGATTAAGATAATATGGTGAAGCGTCAAATATTTGTAATCGGATGCTGCGTATCTCGTAATCGCCCATGGGTTAAAATGCAGAATTAATATCAAGTGGTCAGCATCCTGTTAGGATACGAATTGTTGAACTTAGTCTCTCGGTTTCTTATACAGTCAATATTTACTGAATGTCGCAAAAGGTTTCCATGCATCATTGACTATTACTTGAAGAGAAAGTGTCAAGCGTCTATCTTAAACAAATCCAGAAGATTATTTGACTATTCGATGTTTCTATTTATTTAGTCTCACACGAGTACAAACGTACCACAATGTTCTGACGCCATTATTGCTTTTGCATACTTGATAACAGTCACGATTTGTATTTCAACTTCCTAGCATAAATCCTTTTGAAGTTGAAAATATGAAATATCTTACATATTCATATTATAGCTCCTAGGACAAACGTCTGTTTGAAACCGCCAACATAAACGACTTTTCACTTCCGTTTGAATTTATCACAATGTTTATGTAATCAGAAAATCTTGTTGGACCTTTAATAATTTACTGCCGTTGGGGGGTAGCGAAACTTAGGATGCAACTTTTCAGTAAGGCATATAGAAACAGGAAAAAATTGTTTTAAATGATTGAATAACATTGATATGTTGTGACTAGTTCCTTTGGCGTCTGTTTACATAACAAAACAATTACATCCACAATAAAACCTTTGGCTCAAATTCCTGTTTCCTGCATCATTTTGGTTGCAACGAATTAGACAATAATTTTAAATTTACAAAACGCCTAAGCATTATGAGTATAGATTTTATGGTTTACGAGAGCCTCATCCCATAGTGACTTCTTGTCATGAATGATAAAAATAGGTGGTAAAATGAGGAGATATTTTTATACCAAGTTTAGTTCTGACTGAATATTTCAAATGCTGGCTTTTCCAATTCAGATAACGCTTTGCGACGGTGGGTGGTAGCCGGGCCAAAAATCAGTACTGATAAGCCAGTTCGAGGAACATTCGTCTAGAAGAAAGAACACAGATGATAAACATCATGACAATTCTATGTCTATGCAAAAAGATTTCATTGACAAAATGAAAAGTCGTAAGACTGTCATGAATGATTATAGAAATCCATTTCTTGAGGATTCTGAAGATATTTACAAGATAAACAGTAAAGATATTGTACAAGCAGGCACAGGGAAACTGTTACAAATAAAACAAATTAGATGCAATCAGTATGCTGACTTCATCAACAGAATACAGAACACGGCAAGCATCTATGAGCCTATCAAGAAAAATAAGTTTCTTTTGTTCAGTTGCCAACCAAGGAAAAGTTCATATGAAACAAAAAGCAACCTTGACCTCGCCCAAGAAAATTGCAGTTTGTTTTAAGGCTTTTCATATCCTGTCAAAGCAGACAATGCGACTTGGTAGAGTTTTTCAGCCACGAAAATCAGAAATTTCCTCCATCTTTATCTCAAAGTCGAAAAATCAATATTGGCGTCAAATCATAGCTAATGGAAATCATAGAAGCTAAGGGAGATTTACCAAGAGAAGAACCTCAGAACATGGTAGTAGTTTATGGTGCGGCTATGGTCAATTCAAGACCACCGTGTAGAACATACAATTTTGATGAATACGCACAAGATGTGATTTTGCCGTACATTATGCACCTTACTTCAAACATGCCAGAGTAGATGCTATCTATGATATTTACATAGAAAACAGTCTAAAAGCACAAACACGTAAAACGAGGGGAGCTGGATCCAGGAGGGAAGTTGTCGGCACCAGTAAGACTCCGAAAGCTTGGTCAAGCGTCCTTCGTATGGACGAAAATAAAACGGAATTGTTTTATTTCCTTGCCGACAAAATTTGCTAGATTCAATCTGACAAAATTATTTTTGTGACAAAAGGCGAAATTGTTATGACAAATTCTGATTATGACCATGATGATCTCAGTCCGTGTAATCAAGAGAAAGCAGACACAATGATAATTGTTCATATCAAAAGTGCAGCTGAAAAATGGTGTAAGTCTTCACTGATAATCAGCTAAGACACTGATGTAGTGGTTTTGGCGGTGTCTCTTTTCAAAACACTTCAAGTAGATAAACTTTGAGTTTCCTTTGGAAAAGACCTGAGATGGCTTCCGATTCACGAAATTAATCATGCTCTTGGTCCTAAATCAGAAGCTTTACCATTTTTTCATGCCTTGACTGGATGTGACACGGTCTCTGCTTTTCATAGAAAGGTGAAGAAATCGGCATGGCAGACATGGGAAATATTTAATGATGGAACCGAGGTTTTTGAACGATTAAGTAAGAAACCTGAATTGGTCAGTGCCGCTGATATGGAGTTGATATACGCATTTGTTGTGGTAATGTACGATAGAACTACAACAACATTTGACATCAACGAATACAGACTAGAACTGTTTGCACGCAAACCAAGACAGTATGACACCATTCAACCAACTAGAGCTGCACATGAGCATACCAAACGAGCTACATACCAAGGTGGCCATGAATGGGGAAAGGCAGTCATACATGATCAACATCTACCTAGTCCTGGCGATTGGGGATGGGTTAAAGAGAACGCAGATAGAATGCTTATTTGACACAATTAGCAACAACTGCTGCATCTTGCCAGGAGTTACACAAATGTGACTGCAAAAAAAAACTTGTTCTGGTAGATGTAAGTGTTACAAAGTTGGCTTGACTTGTACAACATTGTGTTCATGTAGCTGTTTAAACGGAATACATCGGAAAATACTGTGGATTATAACACTGGTCAATCCTCCAGCATGTCTAACATAATTATCGATATATCAAACGGACATTTGTATCATATATCTATACCACTATTATTTCACTCGAGTGTACGAACTTTTTCTACCCAAACCGGAAGTGGTGACTTTTTTTACAATTGTTGTCTGTCTGACATATTTTCATAACACTTTATTGTATTTCAAATAGTTTTAATGACATATATAGCGTTAAAAATAGTTAGGACAGTTTTTCAATCTCAAAGATTGAGCAAAATGATGTCAATTTGGGATTCAAGATGGCTGCCGTGAAAAAAATCGAAAACATGTTGGCTACCCCTCTAATATGATAAAGTACTTTCCAATCAACGTCTATGCCAAATCCCTTGCTTGAGGCACAATTTGCATACATTGTCAAATTTCGGTACTAAGCCGCCCCACTAATATAACAAATAATTTGTAACACATATAATAACACCCCCGCTGTTTCGTATTCAATCAGATATAAAAGGCTTCTGAAAACCAGCAAAGACTTTAGAATCTTTGCATATGCGTCATTCTAGATGGGAATCATTAAGAGCAATGTTATCGTACTTGCCGAGTTCACATTTCGAGCAAATCTGCATGGAGCTGTAAGCTACATGCATAAGTTTGTACAATTTTAATATTTGTAAAAAGTGAAATCACAAAAAAACTGAACTCCGAAGAAAATTCAATCGGAAAGTCCCTAATCACATGGCAAAATCAAATGACAAAACACATCAAACGAATGGACAACAATTGTCATATTCCTGACTTGTTACAAGCATTTTCAAATGTAGAAAATGGTGGATTGAACCTGGTTTTATAGCGCTAAGCCTCTCACTTTTACGACAGCCTTATCAAACTGTAAACTAGTTGATCAACGAATCTAGATTCCGTTCAACTGAACACATAAAGCGTTGACATATGTCCTCATAAACATAAGAACAAAAATAAAATTTTCAGAACAGAGTTAGTAAGTTTAAACAAAAAAATTGTCGTTTTAAATAAAACATATATACAAAATATTTATAAAAGAAAAAATTGTCTGCAATATTTTCAAAATTTTCAAAGTTAATTATTAAGAAAAGACATCTACGTTGCAACATAGTGAAGTCAATATGATCATTGACACCATAAACGTATTGAGTTAAAAAGAAATTAAAAAAACATGTGCTTTTCAACACGTTTTGAATTTTTTTTTAAGTATCGTTAATAAAACGAATGCTTTATCCTAGAAATCTTCAAATCTTTAAAAGGGAAATAATCCAACCATCACCACAGGTTTGCAGATTGTTTCTTTTTGACAGTAAGCGGGTGAAGGGAGAAAAAGGAACGTCCCGATACATATTAAGACAATTATTTCAATTAGGCTCTGGTTATGGTTCTGTCAAAGTTTCAATTTACATTGCAAAAAAGAAAGATGATAACAACTTTTTCTATATCAAATGCAATTGCAAAAAATACTTTACTCTAGCATTCGAAAAACAAATTGTGTATGCACTTATTTACAATTTTCTTTAACTGAAACCAGACTCTAAACATGTGACTGCTTACATATTCATATAAGGAGAAAATACCTGTTTCATTGGAACATTTTACATGTTTAAGGTAATCTATTCCTTGGATAAGAAAATCCTTAGTTTTACGAAAAATTTAAAGTTTTATCAAGAGGAAATTTACTAAAATGACCAAAAATTGATATTCATGTCAACACCGAAGTGCTGAATACTGGGCTGGTGATACCATCGAGGACGAAACGACCACCAGCAGTGGCATCGACCCAGTGGTGTTAATAGTTATCAAAGGTACCGGGATTATAATTTAATGCGCCAGACACGCGTTTTGTCTTCATAATACTCATTGGTGACGCTCAGATCTAAATAGTTATAAGGCCAAACGAGTTCAAAGTTGAAGAGCATTGAGGACCCACAATTCCATAAACGTTGTGCCAAATACGGCTAAGGTAATCTATTCCTGGTATATGAAAATCCTTAGTTTTATGAAAAGTCAACATTTTATAACATTAAAATGACAACATTACATGATAAGACTATAATACAAATAAATGGGAAAACATATAAGACAGAGAAACACACAAATAATAGCTATCAAAATTAAAATGTAATACGTCAGAAGCGCGTTTCGTCTACACAAGACCAACCAGTGACGCTCTGAGTGATGAAGAAAGTTCAAAAGCCAAAAGAATGTAAAAAATTGAGGACCAAAAGTTCCAAAACATTGTGCCCAATACGGCTAGGGTTTTCTGCCTGGGATAAGAACACCCATGTAATTGAGAATAATTCATTCTTTTGCAAACAGTAAATTTTTATAAAATGACTATTTAATAGATCTGAATGATAAAACCGGTGACTAACTACAAAAAAAAACGGATAGATAAATGACCTAAACCAGCATTTAAAAATTCACAGACGCGTTAGCGAAATCGATCAACGCTCAAATTTAAGTGACGTCACATTTGAATTTCTAAATATTTCCCAAAAATAGGATTGAATTCAAGATTAGGTTTGTAATGTTGATATAACATTTATTGATAACAGCTAAAGTTTGGATTTAAAAAATATCACCTTTAAAAAACTTCAGTAATATTAATCATCTGCAAGTAAAGTTCACATTTAAAGTGACAAATGATTGCTAATATAAAGATACTTGATAATTAAACTGCCTTAGTAAGCTACATCCATTCCTGTTTAAACCATACGTCCAGAAAATTAAACATGATGAACCAATAGAATATAGGTACATGCGATACAGGAAGCGAGGATGAAGAATCAACTAATTATCGTAAAAGAACAGAGGTAAATTATTGTCACTACAGCGGTAAATAACGTTCAATTACATAAGTCTGATTCTCGGTCGACTTTTCCATCCTACGCGAAAATAACTAAATACAATGAAACTCGATTGTATTAAAAATATACCAAAAAATAAATCTTTTTTTTTTCTCCTCATTTACGTTAGATAAAGAGATGATGTGTAGCTACAAGATATATATATATATATATATGACAGTCATGTTCTATTCATAAACACGGAAAACATTCATTAATTTGGTAAAAGGGATAAGTTAAATTTAAACAATATAACCCTTCAAACTAAACTGTCTAGAAAATGAATGTCAAAAGCAAAATAAAGGATATTTCTACTTTTTCTACATAAATATTGCTTCTTTAAGAACTTCGGGTGTCAGAATGTCCTAATTAAATATACAGTTTGCTAAAGAAAATGTTTTCGTTATTACATTTATTGATGGACAGACTGATACGTTTTCTTTGAATTTTTTTACCGCTTCATATTTACCCTTCTAAAAGAACGACCAACGAAAAAATATATCAGAAATGTGAATGAATGTTCGTTATCAGAGAGGGCCGAAAGATACCAGAGGGACAGTCAAACTCGTAAATCGAAAATAAACTGACAACGTCATGGCTAAAAATGAAAAGGACAAACAGACAAACAATAGTACACACGACACAACATAGAAAACTAAAAAATAAACAACACGAACCCCATCAAAAACTAGGGTTGATCTCAGGTGCTTTGGAAGGGTAAGCAGATTCTGCACCACATGTGGCACCCGCCGTGTTTCGGAAATTTACAAAGAGATGACTTCAACTTCACCATTTTGAACTTTTGATTTAATAGCTTCCTTTTGAGCAACAACCCTCTATCAAGAAAATCATGATAGGAAATGCAAGCACGGGAATATCATATCAAAATATGTCCCCTAAAATCAATTTAATTGAATGTTTTTTTGCCAAATAACAACTGGTGTTAGGGTAGAGAAATTTATCTTTCATAGTAAGAGTTTTATTTTCTTATATCAATTTAAATCACAAAGAAACCAGATTTACTCAAATTCAAAACATGGATACATATTTTGATTTCTAATTATTCTCTTAAGTTTGCCCCTAACGACTTTCCTTCAAACAACAGGTCTTAGGAGAAAATAGTGAAATTCCTTTATTGAATTAAGTGGGGAAATTTCATATTTGCCCAATATTCAATCTAGCACCAAGAAAACCGTTCTGTGTTTAAAGGCTCAATATAAAGGAGTAGGTCCAGTAAGACCCCTTTTTGGCCCGAAAATATAGCAGATTTATAAAATTGTTTAAATGTAAACTTTTAGTTATTTATTGCACAGTAGAATGCTTCTACTTCATAAATATTGGCTGTTTTTGGCAATACAGTGCACATATATCGGGTACTAGCAGCGTTAAGTCATTCTAAATTACTGAATTCTTCACAATTCTAGCATTTTAGTTAAATTTTAGACGGTTTCCGTGTAAAACGAAAGTGGCCGCCTTCGTCTTCATCCTTAATATTGAAATGTAACTTGTATTTGATGATAATAATTAACATATATAAAGGTTGAGGATGAACACGGATGAGGCCACTTTCATTTTTGACAAAAAAACATCCGAAAAGTGGTTTGGCATATTTGGTAGATTTTTCATATTTGAGCTTGAATCGGATCGTTTTTTAATTCCTAATCAGTTGAAATCTTTCCCATAAACTAATTGAATCAAATGAAATAGACACTTAAGTGTTTCAAAAGTGGTCAAAATCTTTCGTCAGATGAACCTAAAATTTGAGGCAAAAATCGGCCCTTACCGGACCTACTCCTTTAATATTAACTTCAAACGATCTTTCAATTCAAAAATATGGTTAATTGCTGTGACACACTTTTTTATTATTCTGCATGATTCTTACCCAGACTGATACTTATATTAACACTCAGGTGTTCAGGGTATTTTTCACCCTCCTAAAAACCAGAAAACTTTTTAATGTGGCTCGGGTGTCCCCCTCCAACTTGGATTTTTAAAGTAGCAGATGAAATGTGAAAATTTTTAGAGTAGTTGGTAATTCATGTGTAAGACTTTTGATGTAAATTATAGTAAATTGTGTGTTTTGTCATATTTACGTCTGTAAGTTCTAAAAAAAAAACGCCATTCATTTTTTTTTCAACTAGTCTAAAAATAGGGAGATAAATCAAATCTTAGAGGAAATAACTCAGGTAAAGTTATTTTTACTATAGAAAGTGTTGTGAGTATACCTATTTTAATATATAGTAAGAAAACAAGTTTGGTGACCCAATTGTTTTCTTTTTCTTATCTGAAAATATAAAAAAGAAGATGTGGTATGATTTCCAATGAGACAACTGTCCACAAGAGACCAAAATGACACAGACATTAACAACTATAGGTCACCGTACGGCCTTCAACAATGAGCAAATCCCATACCGCATGAAAGCATGTCATAAGAGCTTAGTTACTGAACATGTCACTGATTCTGTAACGGCATTGCCTATTACTATCTTATATAGCGCTTTTCCTTCTGGAGAATTTTCTTAGACATGTCTTCTGATTTTGCAATGAAAATAGACTGATATGCATTGTTGTCGGTTTTTATTTTTTATTGACAGGAATTTTTTCCTCAATCTGCATGTTTTCATGTTCCCTTTTTTATTTAAATACGTTGAGTTTTTACATTGATAATATTTTCTGTATTGGACATCATATTCAGTTGTTACATTTACGTTGACAGAGATTACTTCTTCTTTGCCTTTTTCCGTCTTTATCTTTAATTGGCCTTGTTTATGAAAGTTTTCGGAAATTGTGAACATGTATTGGTCTATAGCATCTCTTGCATATGGTGAACACAAGATAAACATTAAGGAGAATGTAAATGTGGAGGCGTAAACGAAGAGTAAAGGTTTCTGTTACTAGTTGTTAATGGCTTTGAACAAGGTGTCCGTACATTCAGATCTGCACTTTGTGTTTTTTTTTTGTTAGGTGAATAAATACTCTGACACGTCCGTTCTGTGTTTTTGTTAAGATTTTTTTTCCGTCTTGCATCGATAAAATGAGTTAATCTGTAACACCACTGTCCCAAGTTAGATGGGTAGTTTGTCAATCATACAACATCAAATTTATATATTAATTACACCTTATGTAAGAATCCGGGGTTTTGATTGGTTAATAGCCAGTGTATTTTTCACCAATTTACTGTTATCAAATGAATATCGTTCATTTTTAACGCCGCCGGGGTATTTGCTAAAAGGATATGCCTTTTTTACCCTCTCTGCCGTGGTATTTGCCAAAAAATACTCTATCCGACTGGACGCTTGTAACGTCATGATCATCAATGCGTTTTAGTACATTAACATTCGGTGTAATTAAACAGATATATCATGTTATTGAGGGGTATTTGCGAAAAATACCAGTCTTGAGAATGAATTTCCCTCGCCTTACGGCTCGTGAAATTTAACATTCTCTCGACTGGTATTTTTCGCAAATACCCCTCCTTAACATGATATATCTGTTCAATATATATAATTATAATTATAGGATTTACAAGCAATAGAGCATAAATTAAATTTGTTGGTTCATTACTGTTTAAATTTATGACGTTTTGAACTGTAGATTCTTGCATTTGGCCCAAAAGATCTAACATAACTTGAACTGTATAACATGGTTTGTGTAAAGAGACAAACCATACAAGATGATTTTAATTTCTGCTCAATCAATAAAATGTGGTGGTATCATCTTAGAGAAGAAGAAAATGTTTGATGAAAAAAGATTTTCAAGGTACGACTGAAAAATCTCTGAATTTGACTATCCTGCTTCACAAACTGATACATCTTAGTACTTTGTATGGCCCATTCTACCTTCTATTAACCCATGTTTCAAACTTTTACCAGTAAAAATATTGTACGACAGAATTTACTGTCCTTAAATATTACCATATTTAATGACAGTAGTGGTGTTTGCCTTTTTCTAATGATAAAGTAGAGATATTCTAGGCTGAGGCCAACCCTTTTGATGGTTTGTAATGTGGTTCTTAACCCTTCATCATTGTAAATAATTTGCGGCTTGTCGCAACGTTAATTTTTTGCGATTATACAACAAAACTCGCTAAACATGTTAAAATACCCTTTTATTGTGCCCTTGAATTTGCCTTTACTCTAAGTTCTGTGACAGCTTTATATCTTCTTATCTTCTATCCATGACATCTGTAGAACCACCCCAATGGAAGGTGCTTGTCATCTCTTATCTCACTGCCCATACCGATCGTGTGAGGGCTGTAAAGCCAGTCAAGGTCATTCATCACTTCTATCATCACTGCCCCAGTATACTTAGTTCCCAGCTGATCCATTATTCATGTTTAGCGTATTCATAACACACGTCAGCCATTGTTTTGATGTGCTGAACTTATTTTCCTTTTGTTCACATTCAAACATTTGTGGTGTTCCGTGTACCCGTTGTTTGTGGCGATGTAACATTAAACACATTTTCTAAATTTCAGGTTAGGATTGGTGGCCTGCGGCTGTTGTCTGCTCTATGGTCGGGTTGTAGTCGCTTTGACACATTCCCAATTTCCATTCTCAATTTCAGTAATACTTCTTAGCAGTCAGGTCTTTAGCTCTAGTCATTTAATTTGTACATGGCATTCCGAATTGTTTGTATTGATAAATAGTTTACTTAATGTTCTAGTCATTTTTTATTAAACAAAAAAGATATGATAAAGCTGCCTTCTAAATATATTATCTATTTGTTCTTCTTAAGATAATTTCAGTTAAGGACGTCCATAGTTTGTAAGTCCTTGGTTGCTGGTACTATAAATATGTCAAGTAAAGCTTCCTTTTTTAACTTAACCTCTTTTAATTTTATGTCTTAACACCTCTCTGAAGATAGTTCCAGGGCTAAACCAATCAATTGCATTGTCCATATTCAAGCACTAAACTGACCTTATTCAAACATTTTCTTGTCATTTAAGATAACATTTAGTGAAGCGTCAAATATTGGTAATCGGATGCTGCGTATCTCGTAATCCCCCATGGGACGAAATGCAGAACTAACATTAAGTGACCAACGTCCTGTTAGGATACGAATTGTTTAACTTAGTCTCTCGGTTTCTTATACAATCAATATTTACTGAATTTCGCAACAGGTTTTCATGGACTGTTATTTGAGGAGAAAGTGTCAAGCGTCTATCTTAAACAAATCCAGAGGATGACTTTAATACTTGATGTTTCTGTTTATTTTGTCCCACATATGTAAAAACGTACCACAATGTTCTGACGCCATTTTTGCTATTGCATACTTAATAAAAGAGGGACGAAAGATACCAGAGGGACAGTCAAAATCTATAGTAAAGCACTGAACTGACCTTAATTAATCATTCTCTTGTCATTTTAAGATAAAAATAATATGGTGAAGCGTCAAATATTTGAAATAGGAAGCTGCATATCTCCTAATCGTCCATGGGTCGAAATGCAGAATTAGTATCAAGTGACCAGCGTCCTGTTAGGATACGAATTGCTGAACTTAGTCTCTCGGTTTCTTATACAGTCAATAGAGCATTTACTGAATGTCGCAAAAGGTGCTCATGCATCCCACACACGTACAAACGTACCACAATGTTCTGACGCCATTATTGCTTTTAAACTTGATAACAGTCACGATTTGTATTTCAACTTCCTAGCATAAATCCTTTTGAAGTTTTGTTGTTTGCTTGAAAATATGACATATCTTACATATTTATATTATAGCTCCAAGGAGAAACGTCTGAAATTTGAAACCGCCAACATACACTACTTTTTTCTTCCGTTTGAATTTATCACAATGTTTATGTAATCAGAAAATCTTGTTTGACTTTTAATAAGCATATGCCGTGGGGGTAGCGAAACTTATGATACAACTTTTCAGTAAGGCATATAGAATTTTAAATGATTGAATAACATTTGATATATTGTGACTAGTTCCTTTGGCGTCTGTTTACATAACAAAAATCTTATATCCACAATAAAACCTTTGGCTCAAGTTCCTGTTTCTTGCATCATTTTGGTTGCAACGAATTAGACAATAATTTCAGATTGACAAAACGCCTAAGCATTATGAGAATAGATTTAATGGTTTTCGAGAGCCTCATCCCATAATTGCTTCTTATCATGAATGATAAAAATAGGTGGTTAAATGAGGAGATATTTTTTTTACCAAGTAGAGTTCTGACTGAATATTTCAAATCCTGGCTTTCCAATTCAGGTAACACTTCATAGTACAAATAATTTGCAATACACATAATAACACCCCCGCTGTTTCGTATTCAATCTGATATAAATAGCTTCTGAAAACCAGCAAAGGGTATAGAATCATTACATATGCTTCATTCTAGATGGGAATCATTAAGAGCAATGCTATCTTATTTGCCGAGTTCACATTCAATCAAATCTGCATGGAGCTGTCAGCTAATAGCATAAGTATGTACCATTTTAATATTTGTAAACTAGTTGATCAACGAACATTGATTCCGTTCAATACCACAGAACACAAAACGCATTGACAAATGTTCGGCGAAGGTAAGGTCTATGGTGGCTCGAAACAGGACAACAAGTAGATTTAGACGTATGTCCCAAAAACTTATAGTAACTGCGATTATGTCCTCATAAACATAAGAACTAAATTAAAATTTTCAGAACAGAGCTACCAAATTTAAACAAAAAAATGTCGTTTTAAATGAAATAGATATATAAAACATTAATAAAGGTCAAAAGGAAAACATAAGTCTGCAAGATTTTCGAAATTTTCAAAGTTAAGTATCAATAAAACATATCTACGTTGCAACATACGAAAGTCACTATGATCATCGACACCATATACGTATTGAGTTAAAAAGCACTTTAAACAAAATACATGTGCTTTTAAACACGTGTTATTGTTTTGAATTCTTTTGAAGTATCGTTAATAAAATGAATGCTTTATCCTAAAATATTAAAATCTGCAAAAGGGAAATAATTCAACCATCACTACAGATTTGCAGATTGATAGTAATTGAAAGAAAACGGTTAAAGGGAGAAAAGGGAACGTCTCGATACATATTAAGACGATTATTTCAATTAGGCTCTGGTAATAGTTCTGTCAAAGTTTCAATTTACATTGCAAAAAGAAAGATGTATATATAAATGACATTTAAGTGTTCTTTTGTTTACCATCTTTTTCTATATCAAACGGAATTGCAGAAAATACTTTACTCTAGTATTCGAAAAACAAATGTGTATGTACTTATTTACAATAATTATTGTCTTTAACTGAAACCAGACTCTTAAGCGTGCGAATGCTAACATGTATATAAGCAGAAAATACTTTTTCATTGGAACTTTTATTTTGCATCAAAATTTTCCATCTACCAGTCTTTAACTTACAGCAGCTCCATCATTCCAATTGTCATTGCACTTTTGTCTGAAAATACGCCCACAAGCTGTCATTATACGCTGGTAGATGAAGTATATTTGATATACATTTGTTGTGTAATACAAGCACAGCAATGACAATGTCACACTTTCGTTTAAGGGTATACAGGAACTGACTGGTACTAAAGAAGGATCTTTACAATTTGCTGATGATCTTTCAATATAATCTGAAAATAAAGAAGGCCTACAAAATAGTCTGAACAACTAAGTAAAATATTGTGAAAAGTTTCAATTGACTTTAAATATTAATAGATGTAAAACCAGTCTTGCAATATGAAATGTTAACTTTGATATTGTTTGTTTCAGTTTTACTGTTTGGTAAATTGGCCATAGCTCACAAGCAAAGGAGGAATATTGACAATTATACCAGTTCCTACAAAACCTTTATCCGCCATAATGGAATCCCTTATCTCTGGTAAATAAACCAGACCACTCAATTTTGTTAATTTCACGTATGAAATAAAGTCCGTACATAAGCTGGAAATCAAAGTAATGGCCCAATGAGGGGCGATGTTAAACAACCATTTCCATGTATGACAAATTTTGTAACTGGAATAACATGTAGATCTATGGCAAAGACGACAGTCTCTTGTTTTTATTTCAGTGCAGTCTGTTATGCCTTTGTTGATGGATACAACTAATTGAAAGTAGGAAACATTTTATCGTCTATATGTTGTCTGTCGGGCCATTAGTGAATGCCTCCTAGAACAAATAACAATAAATTGGCCCAAGTTCCATTCTTCATTTTATTATTTCATACCTCTATTTTGAGTTAAAGATTCCTATTGACCAGTAATAAACCTCCATTGTTTACCGATGAATGTAACATACAGTATCCCACCAACCAGCAGCAGTAAACCAGTGTACAAATTCAGCCTCCCAGTGACCGGCGGTAGTCATTTTGTTGAGTGTAAGACCATTCAAAACTGCTAATTGCATTTTCAAAATGATTTTTAATAATTACAGTTTGAAAAATGATTAACTATTTTGAGTATATTTAGCTTTTTCTGTATAGTATCTAAGAAGTATTGTGTTAACGAGGAAGAACATTATGTAACTTTTATCATGATCCTAAACGGAAATATGAGACTATGTCTGTTTCAATAAAAACACAATAAACACGGCAAAGCTGATTCTAGTGAAGCCCTTCATCAACACCGAATTCGTAAAATTTGATTAGAAAAAAAGATTACCCTGGTGTGTTATGTAATGATTAACCATCTCCCCTAGTTTTTGGTGGGGTTCGTGTTGTTTATTCTTTAGCTTTCTATGTTGTGTCATGTGTACTATTGTTTGTCTGTTTGTCTTTTTCATTTTTAGCCATGACGTTGTCAGTTTATTTTAGATTTATGAGTTTGACTGTCCCTCTTTTTTGATATCAAACAGTTATTGACTTTTGATGTGGTTGCTACTTATGACTTATGGATTATGGATTATGAATGGATCTTTTTTTTTTCAAATAGAGCGGGATAAGAAAAAGATATTGCAGAAAAGTTCAAAGCAAAATATGAGTAAATAGTTAAAAAATAATGTATTGATATATGATATTCAGTATTAAAGGCCAACAACGAAAATCCTTTTTTTGTATACGTCTAGGATGGGGAAAACAGTTATATAACAAAAGTACCGAACTCCGAAGAAAATTCAAAACGAAAATTTCCTTCTCAAATTGGATAACACCTGTCATATTCATGAATTGTTACAGGAATTTACTTATGCAGAAAATAGTGGATTAAACCGGGTTCGGGTTTCTAAGCTAGCATAACCTGTCATTTATGTTACAGTAGCATAAAATTCAATCATATTGAAAACGATGTGTGAACAAAACAAACAGACACACATGAAATAGGTAAAAATTTCAATAATAGGGATACAGCCGTCAACAATGTTATATTAAAATACAAATATTCGTGCAACCTGTCAGTCACCGACAATTTATAAGCTCAAAACATTCTTTTATTGGTCGGTTAAAGTCTGTCTGCACTTTGTAAACTACGGCTAGTATAGGCAACAACTAGAAGATGTCCGCAAAATCGCGATACAATTAGGCAACTGTTGAAACTAAGAGTGTGGACAAAGTAATAAGGTGAGCACAGTAAAGCTTTAATCGATCAAAGAGACATACTAACTAAAACTAGGAAACATACACTGAACGAATCAATTTGACCGATAACACAATTTCATTACAATATTACTAAAAAAACAGGGATGCAAATTAATTTCAAAAAGACATCCTTGGAAAAAATGGTGTTAAATAAAAAAAATAATAAAAGGTGTTTACAGGTTAATATAATTTAAGAAAAAGATTTATCGTCATACTAAATACTAGCACAAGATATCTAAACATTGAATAATAAAATTTAAATACGATTTGAGAGTACTTGCAATTATTGAAAGCTAGGCCAAATACAAATAGTAATTTTAAAAAATCATGGACCTGAGACTAAAATCAAAATCGAGCATATTTTAATTATAAATTTTGTTAAACATGATTATAGCGTTTGAAGGATGAATAAAGTACATGTTTAACAGGTTTTGCACATATATCTTTCCTTGATATTATGATATTTAATCTTTCTTTTTATGATCTCACATTTTAAACCGCTGGTTTCATCATTCCAAATCAGCATGACTTATGATTTCATTTAATCCAACTTTTAGACCTCCCAGAAAAACACAAAGTAGAGCAGAGTCTTTTAAGATCGATATGACCAAATCATAGATACAGGATCTGAACCTTAATGAAATTGGTATCTTTGTATTATACACTGCGAAAGTTTGAACAAATAATGTGAATTATAAGGTTTGATTTTTCGATATGTCAGATAATATACTAATAACACAGAATAATAGTACATCCAATTGTTTCCCAAAATATTCGGTAACTTTTTCACAGGCAATTGGTTTGTAGGAGCATACGACACCATTTTATTCTTGTAAACCATATCACACAACCCTTTGTAAAAAAGTCGATTTCATTTTATATCAAATCAAGGAAAAGATTAGCTTTATAGCTGTATTTGATAAAACCTTTCGGAATTTTAGGTCCTCTATGCTCTAGAACTGCATACTCTATTTGATCGTTTTAATTTTTATCTGAACGTCACTGATCAATCGTTTCGAAATAAAACGCACTTCTGATGTACAAAATTTTAATCCTGATATCTATGATTTAAAATTTCAAATATGAATTTCCTCATTCGGGTAACATAGAATAGTGCATACAACTAAGTTATAGAAACCACCAAAAAATGAAAATGTTATTATCATAAATCAAGGATCTGTTCATATAGCTATACACTTAAGTTGAAACTGGCATTACAAAGGAGTGATATATTTCTTAGTATAATATTATCTTCTTATTTGCACAGTATATGTAGAAAAAAGATCGTACAATCCTTTGACATTAATGACAGGCTAGTGATCCTTGAGTCGATCCTTGCTAGCATTATTCTGGTAACGATTAATTAGTAGAAACAGTTGATTATGAGTTGTCAGCTTCTAGTAGCTTTCTGTATAAGTACACCTCATTTATATTGTCTGAAGCTCTCACTTTAATACGAATTTGCGAGAACAGAATCATTTAAATTCACATCAAATATCATTTTTTTCTCTATTAATTACAGTACCAGTTTGTTTACAATGTACATTAAAAGTTAGATGAATATAGGTAATTTCATATACTTGGGACGATTTAGGGCTCGATTTTTATCAAATTATAAGCCTGGTACCTTTGAGAATTATTTAGCTAAATTGTCGTATATTACATCTAGATTAGTTTTTGTGTTGTTAGTTCTAATATATGTATACCCCAACTCTCATTTTTAGTCATTTTTTAACATGCCATACATGTATTCTAAAATAATAACAAATTGTGACTGGAAGATACGAATATTACCTTCTTTTTACGAAGGTTTCAAACATACCCATCCCAAATGCCATAATTTCTGGGAACGATGGATAACTTAAATGAAACATCTTTTTTATCAGCAGCTCACAGTTATACACATGTAAAAACAACAAAAGGTTGACTTTTTAATTTCGGGGTTTTGGGGCTGGTGTATCATGACAAAATGATGAAACATATACTATAAATGAGCAATACTATATACACCGATATAAATGGTATTTTTTTGTGTCTATATAATACAAAGGTCAGCTATGTATACCAAATAACTAAATAGAGTCAAATAAATTTTCGATGGTATACGAGTCAAAAAACAAGGATAAGTACAAGTGTTGAAATTGTAACCAACGAATAATTATGTATCACCAGTAACACTACTAAATTCAATCATTGTAGTATGAAGTTTCCAGTTGTATTAAGATAACCAGGACGGGTTCAAAGAGATTTTGAAAGCAGATAAAACTGTACACCTTATAATCAACTTTATCAGATGACAATGCTAACACTAAAAATCAAGATGTAAGACATAGGTACTAGAATTCAGCCACAGACCTGCAATGACGTGTTTCTAGTTATTGCACTGACAGCAATGGTACGGTGCAACAATCATACATATCACTATACCAATTTTGTTTTTAATCATTTGAAAAACAAGCACCCTCTTCATCTATTTTAAATAAGATTAAAAAACAAATGTTCAAGAAAATAAGACGCAAATATATACGATAATTTGTTGTCATCTATTATAATTATGAAACTAGATAGAAGGTAATTAAATTGTACAAAATGGTTAATCGGTTGTTTGAAAGCGATTTATTTTTAAACATCAAATTAGATTAAAGTTACTCGAATTCTTAATGCTGATTTTCACAAAACTGATTCAGATTTATTAAGAAGTATTGATGAACTCAATTATATTATAGTTGTTTTCCTACACGTTGGTTAAAATTTTAATTGATATTCTTACTGTAATTAGCCTGTTTACTAAATGTTGGCTCAATAATCGTTATTTATTTTCTTTGTAAAAAGAACTAGATTATATATATTTATATGGAAACTTTCTTGCTTAATTTACTATGATAACAAAAATACCAGATGATATGATTAAATTTTAAAGACTTTATTGACAACGTTTCTGGTTGTTGAGTTTCTTTCCCATTCAGGTTTAAATAAAAAAAAACATAGAACAATACTAAATACGTTTTCCAGATATCAACCAAAAACACTATATAACTTAAACGATATCTTAAGGTTTCATAATATATACCAGGATAAAAAGTATGTACGGAAGACGCACGATTGGTCTACAAAACAGTTACAGAGCATTGATGTGTATGTCATTGTAAAGCTCATATAAAAAATTGCTTTCAATAGAAAATCCTCAAATGATTTAACACGAATATATTAACTATCAATGTGCTTGACTCCAACCTTTCACATTAACATATTTCCTTACTTATATTTATCAAAGCAACACTCTAAATCTTTAACAACAAATATACTTAGCCTCTGGCCTTTGTTAGTCTTGTATTATTTTAATTTTAGTTTCTTGTGTACAATTTGGAAATTATTATGGCGTTCATTATCACTGAACTAGTATATATTTGTTATGGGGCCAGCTGAAGGACGCCTCCGGGTGCGGGAATTTCTCGCTACATTGAAGACCTGTTGGTGACCTTCTGCTGTTTTTTTTTTTTCTATGGTCGGGTTGTTGTCTCTTTGGTACATTCCCCATTTCCATTTTCAATTTTATTTCTTTGGCACGTTAGTTCCACTTAGCAGTAAAATAAGCAGCAAGACAATATCTACATAAGAGTCTACATGGTCGAAATCGTCAGTTGACTTCTTATTACTTGAACGATAAGCAGGAAGGAAAATAAACTAGAAGGATAACCAGGTATGAAAAGACTAGAACAATAAGCAGGAGGGAAAAGGGACAAACACATATTATAATCAAAAGGAAACTTAAAAAAAAAATAAACAGCAAGCGACAGACTAACACAGTTTACCATATATGAAAAATGCTGGAACAAAAACACTAGCACGTCATTAACAACACGTGATAGAGACGAACACAGTGAAAATAGTTAAAAATACTATCGCACAATTACCATAAAAGGACAAAGATAAGAAAAGCCTTGGCCTTATTTGGCACAGCTGCTTTAGAGAATTGTTGTTTTTCAATGTCGATTACGTATTTATTCGGCTCTTAAGTTTTCAGATTCGAGCGCCCCTTATCAGCCTTAACCAACGTAATTATTTGTTATCCTTTTGTTTTGTTACCTTGACATTAAGATTCCAAAACCGGAATGCTTATATTGTCGTGAGAATGTGTAACTTTCATCAAATAAAAAGCGTTCATGGATAAATTAATATAAAAAAAGATAAAATGAAAACATCTTTTTTGTCCCCGTGGGTATCACCAGCCCTGTATACGTAGTCAGCGTTTCGGTGTTGACATGAATATCAATTATATGGTCATTTTTATTAGCTCACCTGGCCTGAAGGGCCAAGTGAGCTTTTCTCATCACTTTGCGTCCGTCGTCCGACGTCGTCGTCGTCGTCCGGCGTCGTCTGTTAACTTTTACAAAAATCTTCTCCTCTGAAACTACTGGGCCAAATTAAACCAAACTTGGCCACAATCATTATTTGGGTATATAGTTTTAAAATGTGTCCGATGACCCGGCCAACCAACCAAGATGGTCGCCATGGCTAAAAATAGAACATAGGGGTAAAATGCAGTTTTTGGCTTATAACTCAAAAACCAAAACATTTAGAGCAAATCTGACATTTGATAAAATTGTTTATCAGGTCAAGATCTATCTGCCCTGAAATTTTCAGATGAATCGGACAACCTGTTGTTGGGTTGCTGCCCCTGAATTGATAATTTTAAGGAAAATTTGCTGTTTTTGGTTATTATCTTGAATATTATTATAGATACAGATAAACTGTAAACTGCAATAATGTTCTGCAAAGTAAGATTTACAAACAAGTCAACATGACCGAAATGATCAGTTGACCCCTTTAGGAGTTATTGCCCTTATAGTCAATTTTTAACCATTTTAAGGAAATCTTAGTTACCTTTTACAAAAATCTCGGCCACAGTAATCTTTGGGGTGTCCAGTTTAAAAAATGTGTCCAGTGTTCCGGCCAACCAACCAAGATGGCCACCATGGCTAAAAATAGAACATAGGAGTAAAATGCAGTTTTTATACGCCCGTCTTTTAGACGGGACGTATTATGGTATACCGTTGTCCGTCCGTCCGTCCGTCCGTCTGTCCGTCCGTCGTCCACACTTCGGACAATAACTCAAAAACACTTTCACCAATTTCCATGAAACTTAAGTGAATTGTTTATATCTATTGATGTAAGCTCCCTTTCAATTTTTATAAATTTCAGATTTGAAGTTTTGGATTAATGGGGCTTTATTCATAAAAAAGGGGGATTTTTAACACTTCGGACAATAACTCAAAAAGGCTTTCAACAATGTCCATGAAACTTTGGTGAATTGTTTATATCTATTGATGTAAGCTCCCTTTCAATTTTTATAAATTTCAGATTTTAAGTTTTGGATTTATGGGGCTTTATTCATAAAACTAGAGGCTCTAAAGAGCCTGTGTCGCTCATCTTGGTCTATGTGAATATTAAACAAAGGAAACAGATGGATTCATGACAAAATTGTGTTTTGGTGATGGTGATGTGTATGTACGTCTTACTTTACTGAACATTCTTGCTGCTTACAATTATCTCTATCTATAATGAAGTAGTTTCAGTGGAAAATGTTAGTAAAAATTTACAAATTTTATAAAAATTGTTAAAAATTGACTATAAAGAACAATAATTCCTTAGGGGGTCAATTGACCATTTCAGTCATGTTGACTTATTTGTAAATCTTCCTTTGCTGTACATTATTGCTGTTTAAAGTTTATCTCTATCTATAATAATATTCAAGATAATAACCAGAAACAGTAAAATTTCCTTAAAATTACCAATTTAGGGGCAGCAACCCAACAACGGGTTGTCCGATTCATCTGAAAATTTCAGGGCAGATAGATGTTGACCTGATAAACAATTTTACCCAATGTCAGATTTGCTCTAAATCAGTGATATTGTTTGCCTTAAATTAATGGTGAATAAAGGCTTTTTCCCCTACAATGCCCTAGAGAAAAATCCCAATTTGAAAAAAAAATGGCTTAAAATTATTCCCAAAAAGACAACTTTTTTCCCAAACAGTGCAGTCTTAGTAGTAATTGTGCATGAATAAAAACTGAAAAACAGTCATTTAAACCATTTTAATGCCTAAAATGACTATATGTGCAGATTTGAAGGTCTAATTATGTATCATCACTGACAATAAGGGGTCTTATTTCAAATGAGGGTTTACCTCTCAAAAGGGGGTCTGCAAATTGAAGTTCCAGTCAAATTCATCTTTCATTATAAATTTCCCAATTTGATAAAACTGACGCATATTTTCCCAATAAAAAAGGGTAGAGGTAGTTTTGAAAAAAACCAACAATATCACTGTCTAAATGCTTTGGTTTTTGAGTTATAAGCCAAAAACTGCATTTTACCCCTATGTTCTATTTTAGCCATGGCGGCCATCTTGGTTGGATGGCCGGGTCACTGGACACAATTTTTAATCTAGATACCCCAAAGATGATTGTGGCTAAGTTTGGATTAATTTGGTCCAGTAGTTTCAGAGGAGAAGATTTTTGTAAAAGATTACTAAGATTTACGAAAAATGGTTAAAAATTGACTATAAAGGGCAATTACTCCTAAAGGGGTCAACTGACCATTTCGGTCATGTTGACTTAGTTGTAAATCTAACTTTGCTGAACATTATTGCTGTTAACAGTTTATCTCTATCCATAATAATATTCAAGATAATAACCAAAAACAGTAAAATTTCCTTAAAATTACCAATTTAGGGGCTGCAACCCAACAACAGGTTGTTCGATTCATCTGAAAATTTCAGGGCAGATAGATTTGGACCTGATAATCAATTTTATTTCTATCAGATTTGCTCTTAATGCTTTGGTTTTTGAGTTGTAAGCCAAAAACTGCATTTTACCCCTATGTTCTATTTTTAGCCATGGCGGCCACCTTGGTTGGATGGCCGGGTCACCGGACACATTTTTTAAACTAGATACCCCAAAGATGATTGTGGCCAAGTTTGGATTAATTTGGCCCAGTAGTTTCAGAGGAGAAGATTTTTGTAAAAGATTACTAAGATTTACGAAAAATGGTTAAAAATTGACTATAAAGGGCAATAACTCCTAAAGAGGTCAACTGACCATTTCGGTCATGTTGACTTATTTGTAAATCTAACTTTGCTGAACATTATTGCTGTTTACAGTTTATCTCTATCTATAATAATATTCAAGATAATAACCAGAAACAGTAAAATTTCCTGATAATTACTAATTCAGGGGCAGCAACCTATCCACGGGTTGTCCGATTCATCTGAAAATTTCAGGGCAGATAGATCTTGACCTGATAAACAATTTTACCCATGTCAGATTTTCTCTAAATGCTTTGATTTTTGAGTTATAAGCCAAAAACTGCATTTTACCCCTATGTTCTATTTTTGGCCATTGTGGCCATCTTGGTTGGTTGGCTGGGTCACCGAACACATTTTTTAAACTATATATCCCAATGATGATTGTGACCAAGTTTGGTTAAATTTGGCCCAGTAGTTTCAGAGGAGAAGATTTTTGTAAAAGTTAACGACGACGGACGACGGACGACGACGCAGGACGACGACGGACGACGGACGCCAAGTGATGAGAAAAGCTCACTTGGCCCTTCGGGCCAGGTGAGCTTAAAAGGGGGATTTTTAACACTTCGGACAATAACTCAAAAAGGCTTTCACCAATGTCCATGAAACTTTGGTGAATTGTTTATATCTATTGATGTAACAAATAATACTTAATAAAATCTGATGAAAACATAAAATTTGTAAAATCTTTAGTTCAATTTAAAACATTAAATTTCTTGTAAAAAATAGGTTCCATGAATGTCATACGTTTGTACTATTATTGAATGGTTCCAAGGATGAAAGCACATTAGCAGTCCCTGAGATACTAACTGTTCCCTGAGGCATATATCATTTTATGATAACATTTTTACTATCTAAGCTATGGATAAAAATCAAATACTGATTTTGCATATAGGATGTTTTACTCTTGTTAAAATTGGTTGCAATTGAAATCACAAATGATACCTTAGCATTGCAGCTTTTTTATAGAGTTCGGTTTCGGTGGAAGGGTTGAGCGCAATAAATAATGTTATAAAACATAACTAGTCTACAATAGCACATAATAAGTGAACAAGTGACAACATCAAAATCCTAACATGTGACTAAATATTCCTTAAATGTTAAAGGGTGTCATTTTATGAAAAAAATAAGGAAATCAAGTCTCCTAAACATTTATCAATATGATCATCTTGTGAATATTCTAAACAATAAAAAGGTAATAATCATTATCCACCATATTAAGCACCATTTGAACAACTTTTGCATACATCTTTGTATAATTTAGTATGGATTTTTATGCTAAATATTGAAAAGCTGAACTAGGTTTAATCATCAGTGTCTTCTTCACTGTAATCACTGTCCTCATTATCAGAAAAATCCTCATTTTCATTCTCAGAAGAGGCCTCCTCATCATCAATGAAATCTTTATCTTCATCATCAATGAAATCCTTACTTTCATCACCTACTTCCTCAATTAGATCATAACTTTCAGTAGAGTCACTTTCACCATCTTCATTTTCCCTGTTATCTTTTTGCTGCTCCTCATTGTCATTGTAGTCTTTTTTGCCATTTTTATACGCCCGTCGTCAATGAAATCCTTACTTTCATCACCTACTTCCTGATTTCGATCATAACTTTCAGTAGAGTCACTTTCACCATCTTCACTTTCCCTGTTATCTTCTTGCTGTTCCTCATTGTCATTGTAGTCTTTTTTGCCACTTGTATACGCCCGTCGTCTTTCAAACATTGGGCGTATCATGCGCTAAAGCGCAGCCCTTTATTGGCTTATATCGCAAAAAAAAACAAAGCATTTAAAGCAAAGAGAGGGGTAAAATTGTTTATTAGGTAAAGATCTATCTGCCCTGAAATTTTCAGATGAATCGGACAACCCGTTATTGGGTTGCTGCTCCTGAATTGGTAATTTTAAGGAAATTTTGCTGTTTTTGTTATTATCTTGAATATTTTTATAGATAGAGATAAACTGTAAACAGCAATAATGTACAGCAAATTAAGACCTAAAATTAAGTCATCATGACCAAAATGGTCAATTGACCCCCTTAGGAGTTATTGTCCTGTATAGTCAATTTTTAACAATTTTCATAAAATTTGTAAATTTTTACTAACATTTTCCACTGAAACTACTGAGCCAAGTTCATTATAGATAGAGATAATTGTAAGCAGCAAGAATGTTCAGTAAAGTAAGATGTACAAACACATCACCATCACCAAAACGCAATTTTGTCATGAATCCATCTGCTTCCTTTGTTTAATATTCACATAGACCAGGGTGAGCGACACAGGCTCTTTAGAGCCTCTAGTTAATTTACTGTTTGCAAAAGTATGGATTGTTCGAAATACTACTATCACATGAACAGATTACCTTAGCTGTATTTGGCACATTCGAATTTTGGGTCCTCAATGCTCTCAAACTTTATACTTATTTTACTTTTTAACTATTTTGAATTGAGCGTCACAGATGAGTCTTATGAAGACGAAACGGGCGTCTGGCGTATCAAACTATAAGCCTGATCCCTTTGATAACTGATTAATTCAAAACAGAAATATGTTCGCACAGATTACTTTAGTAGCTTCTGGTGATGTCCTAATGATGAAAATATGCAAGCTGAAAGTTTTGTTTTGTTTAGTTTTTTTTAATAAAAATGTAAAGTTTGAAAATAAAGAAGCTTTAATTGTCGGAAAGAAAGTCGTAATTTTATTTATGACGCAGTTGTATATCATTTAACAAACATCAAACAATTTCTTGTTTTGGTTCTTGTTTTTATCAAAATGATCTATTTGCGAGATAATTTGAACATTTGCGTAATTCAAGTACAAAAAGCAAAATCAAATCTAGCTTTATTTTGATAGCTGAAGAAACGTTTATTTGCAATTTATGTATTGTCTCGTGCAATTATGTTGCATTCGGAGTCTTTTATTTACTATTTGATTATACTTCATTGTTTAGATGAGAGTGATAAAGATTAATAAAGCTTATCTAGCCAGATGGGACAATGCAAGATCTTGCTATTATTAGGCTCTGCAGTTCTTGCAACTGTTAATCAAATTCTCTAAGATTGTAAGATCTAGTTACAGGACTAAATATAACGGAAGTTAATTTACAAAAAGATTGCTTAGAATTTCTTGATTCGAGGCAAATCTATATTTTTGCCTTTTAAACCTTTTTTTAAATGGAGCATTTGGCGTAATACATTTAAATCCTAGTATCTATGACGTATCTACAAAACCTGACAAAATAGCCGCATTCTGCTATATTGTCATAAGTATTCTTGATATTACCAAATGCCTCACACAATAAGATTATTTTTTTCTATAAGATAAATAAAACAAAGATGTTCAGGTGAAATAAACACCATTTTGGGTAAGACCTTGACTCACATATTATTTTGTCAATTTCAACATGATAGTGACATTTCTGTCCAAAAGTGTCTAGATCATATTATCCTAAAAATTGGTTAATAGCAGTATCAAAATGGTTTGGAGATTGAATATTTTTATTACGTTTGGAATGGAATTCTGGAACATGCTGCAAAGGCTCCCATTGAACCGTATTGTATTTCGTGTATTCGCATGTGAAAAAGGGTGGAAATAGCATTCTAATAATTAAATGCATCCGTAGTGCTTTCTGGATTTACCTTTCACTTTGATCTCTCAAAGCTAATTACTCCAATTTCTAGTATATATAGTTTTTTATTACAAAAAATATACGTTGTTCATACCAAGCCAGGAAAAAGGAAAATCACAAAAATACTGAACTCAGAGGAAAATAAAATCGGAAAATCCCTAATACCCGATATAATCATAAATATATAGAAAATGGCTATAGTTATCTTATAGTTTGTTTCTGTGTGTGTTGCATTTTGGTGTTTCTGTTGTGTCATTGTTCTCCTCTTATATTAGATGTGTTTCCCTCAGTTTTAGTTTGTAATCCGGATTTGTTTTTTTCTCAATCGATTTATGAATTTCGAACAGTGGTATACTACTGTTGCCTTTATTTGATACATTGATTACCTTTTTTATTGATGTATTATAGTAAAAGGGCTACCGACTAATTTTTACGCGATACACTGTCAAAGTGGCTGTCGAAGTGGACAAAATACAACAAAACGTCGAAATAAGCGTATCGTCATCGCTTTATCAGATTTAAAACGGTTATGTTCGACGTTTATCACGTCCAACTAGATGATAAATTGGTTAATACAGCGAATACAAAGTCAGTTAGTTTAGATTATTTTAAAGCAATGAGATGGAATTTAATTAATCAAAAAATTACATGTATGATTTTTTAAGAAAAAATATATGTTCTATCAACATGATCAGTTGGAGGTTAGATTAATTTAAGACAAAGTAAGAACATTTTCGCTGATTATACACGCTATCTATACATATGTTCACCTTTTTTTTTAGAGAATTCAATTGGTAATATTTTAGACAATAAAAGAATAAATGAATATTTTTTTTCGATTTTCAGTTACAGTTCAACGAGCCAACTTTGTATTCAAAGTTAAAACAAAAATCTGTGACACAGCACGGTCATTGTAACTTAAACTTAAATAAACTTTAGCTGTCAAACACACGTTCACCGATTTGACTTAAATTCGCATATTTGTTATATACCATACTAAAAGGTGTATCCAAATTATAAAATGTCTTAAATAAACAATTTACAATGCATGTGATGAATTATATGTATCAGTATTTAGTGTGTATTTTAGTCTAGACGCCATCTAATTTACTATTCAGGTGACTTCAAAAGACTGCCGACGGTCATATTACCCGATATAAACATAAATATAGATATAAATAGATAGCGAACTCATGCAATTGGATTTCTGTAGGTCTATTTGATTTCTTATCATAGGTTACAAAAATATATTGATCATAATTTTTACCTGTATAATAGTATAGTTTTGCGGATTGAGTCAGTTAACTAAATGGTTTATCCTGGTTTCTCTTTCAATGTTGACACTCTTTTCCTTTTAATAACTGAACATGCCAAATCCATGAGTAACCCATCTCTAGTCCAGAAGTTCAATTGAAGTTTACATGAATACGGATTCAATGAGGTCGAATTGTTCACTTGCACGTGCATCATCGCGATCGATGTTCCGTAATTAATTTATTTTAACACAATTGAACCCAACTGGATGTTAAAAGAGAATTTTTCCCTTTCATTTACATGATTTATGACTGAATAAAAACAAATCATAATTTTTATTTATCTATTCGTTTTGTATTTGATAGCTAATGCCCCTTAATGTTGCTATTTTTTATATAAATTATCATCTTTTTATAGTCTGCCATGGTGCTTCATATATGTTTGAGTGTAATCAGTTAACGTTGTGCTTTTGGTTTGGTTTTTACTACATTAGTATGCATGCTACATACTTTGTGTAATATGATTTTGTATATGTTTTATTTTTTTTTATTTTTGGTTAAGGTTATTTCTAAATGGTTGTCAATATGCTGAATCAAATTTAAATAAAAATACACAAAACTATCAGAATTAACAAAAAAAATAACCTGATGAACATTTTCGTGTTGCCACATTCCATAAGTGCTGCGGTTAAATTATAGATCCAAATTAAAAACAAAAAGACAATGCTTCCAAAGATCTAATCATCTCCTTACCTGGGATCCGGAATGGCTGTTTCTATTATCAGAAAAGATCCATAACTTCTACCGCAGTGTATAGGTTGGTATGTCACTCCATGTTTGCCTAACTTGGAGAGCCATATGCTGATTTCTGCACACAATATTTCTTTTCTTTAGACTGGTTGTCAAGTCAGAATCTACTCAAAATTGTATTAGAGCTTTGTTCTCATAGAGGAGAATCTTCTAATGGTGTTGACCTTTACCCGTCCGGCTATTTATTCATACCTTAGAATGGGTAAATGGATACTAGGACCATTTCACAAAAAGTCACTCATCAACAAAAGGGTCTATGCTACTCCTAGGTCCGGTGAAGTTTTAATCAGAATTCAAGACACATACTTCCACAGGGAGGCCCTGTAGAAGTCTTGATAATGCAGAGGCTATATACTACAAAGAAAATAGCTACAAATGTTGCGTAGACTATGTAAACGTCTGTTGTTATGCATGCATTTGCCATGTGAATGCACACAAAAAAATAGGACACAAAAGGTAATATTAGTTATCGAACGACTTTACTTTGTCTCCAGCTCTAAACTACGAATACATGTTTCCAGTGAGCCGAGAAACCGAGACATCGTATGGGTCAATATATTTGTGATGATGAATGTAAAATGAAGTGTCGATTTCATTCCTTCTTTCTCAGAACTCTGTCGGAGGAATTTTGGCATAAGGGGGAACACCCTATTAATAAAATGTGTAAAGTGTGATCTGTTAACGTCATAAGATGATATCTTACTTAATTAGAATTTAATAGTGGAAATCAACACGTGTATAAGCTGTTTTATGTTGTTTTATTCTGTAGCTAGTCACCACTTTGGTGTTATCATGTATATCTATTGAATAGTCATTTTTATAAATTAACTGTTTGCAAATAAAAGTATGCATTATTCTAAATAATAAGGATGGTCTTATCACAGGCAGAAAACCTTAGCCGTAATGGGCACAACTTCTGAAACCTTTGGTCCTGAATGCTCTTCATCTTTGTACTTGTTTTGGGTCTCGAACCTTTTTATCTGAGCGTCACTGGTTAGTCTTGTGTGGACGAAACGCGCGTCCAGTGTATTGAATTTTAAACATGGTATCCTTTGTTAGCTATTATTCGTGTGTGTCGCTGTCCTATATGTTCTCCCATTTATTTGTATTGTAGTCCTATCATGTAATGTTGTCATTTTAATGTTATATTAAACATTGCCATGCAAGCGGAAGGTTTGCCTAGCCACAAAACCAGGTTCAATCCACCATTTTTGTTCTAAAAATGTCCTGTACCAAGTCAGGAAAATGGCTATTGTTAGATGATAATTCGTTTCTGTGTGTGTTACATTTTAATGTTGTGTTACTGTTGTGTCGTAGTTCTCCTCTTATATTTGATGTGTTTCCCTCAGTTTGTAACACGGATTTGTTTTTTTCTCAATCGATTTATAAATTTCGAACAGCGGTATACCACTGTTGCGTTTATTTATCATATAGATATTGGTAAGACGTCGTACATCCATTCAATTTCCAAAAATGATATGAAGTTGATCTTCAACTTCGGTAGTATCCTTCTGATCGACTTCTTTATGGTGACTTGAGTAACACCAGTGTCACTCAGATTACAATTCTACCTTGACAGGTAAGTTTGTATTTAGCCTATAAAATACTTATAAGAAGTTCTGTAAGAATTTTGTTTCAAAAAAGGAAAAAACAGCCAAAAGTGGTTCATAAATAGTACGCATAAGATACCGACTTATCATTTCACCAAACTTAACAAATTACAGTTACTTTATTGCTCCGAACAGAGCTGCTTGATAATTTTAATTTTCTATTACGACGAAATACCCATATCATCATATATTTTTTTGCATTCGTAAAGTATAACAGTTTCCAAATCTTGAAGCCAGTAATCTTCTCTTTCTTGTGTAAGCAATATGGTGTACTCAATATTGCATACTTTGTTGAATGGTAGATTTTTACTTGTAGAAGTCATTAAAATTGAAACAAATATTTCTACAGATAGAATTTTATTAGTCACAATATAACAAAACGCCTGCAAAATGACTTTCCATTTTGTGATGACCGGGAAGTATAGAAGTACGGTCTGTATGTTGAACTTCTTCTGTTTCTAACCATACGTCATCATTTTCAGTTAGCTGTGTAAGGATTGACTCAGTTGTTTTCAAATAGTCACTATGGTCATGATGAGCTAATTGTCCAATGTCTACGCCATTACGAAGCAATTAAATTCGGATTGCGGAACGTGGAGTCGAAGTTATAGTATAAAATTGAGAATGGAAATGGGGAATGTGTCAAAGAGACAACAACCCGACAATACAAAAACAACAGCAGAAGGTGACCAACAGGTCTTCAATGTAGCGAGAAATTCCCGCACACGGAGGCGTCCCTCAGCTGGCCCCTAAACAAATATATACTATTTCAGTGGTAATGAACGTCATACTAATTTCCAAATTGTACACAAGAAACTAAAATTAAAATAATACAAGAGTATGTTAGAAAATAAATCCCTTTCTTTGGTGTATACATTTCCAGCATTAGATATGACGTTGTCAAAGTTTAACTTTATACCGCTTTGCACATGTGATAACTCGTGGTTTAAAGACGTCATAAATGCGATGGTTGGACAGTAAGATACTGAAATATATGTTCATCATCGTTTTTGCATGATTTGTCTAAATTATAGTCATTTAAAACAAATCTACTTAAAGGGGCACTAGCTATAAGATAGACTATGATTTCGTTTGGTTCAATCATTAGTAATAGTGCAATAATGAAATAATAATTCGTTTCTAACAGCCAATTTGTTACAATTTTGTCAAACTAGGCAAATAATCATCGATTGTGAATTATTCACTTGCAAGTAAATAATTCTACCATATTAAATCTGTTTTCATGTAATTTTCAATTTAAACGATAAGCTAGAGACTGATTATACATGCATAAGTCGTGTTCAGCCATTAAAAGAAGACATTGAAATTGAAACAAAGGTTAACCATTGTGTTGACTGATTCGATCCATAGAAAAAATATTCTTTTAGAGGTAAAGGTGGCACTTTGTAAATACAGCTGTTTTTCAAACCACGCCTCTTTTGGGGAGATCTAGAATATTCATAGAAAATTAATTTTCTTTACATACTGGTTCCTAGTTCTGATCTGTATGTTGCATCTCATAGAGACATAACTTGGGAATGTTACCAGTAAATATACATGTGCATATTGTTTATATTGAAATATTTGGTAACCCTTCATTCGAGGTAGGGGTAGTTAAGAACATTAGTTTAGTTTAAATTCTAAGAAGTTCATGACATATAAACGTTGAAAATATGCCGCACAGCCCTATACTTTGACCTTTGAAAAAAATTGTAGTGCATATGAACTTTCAATTCTAGGATAAGATTATTTTCAGCTGTAAAAGGAGTTCCTATGGGAAATTGCATTGTCAATATTTACAGAGATGCAACCTAAAAACGTTAATTAACTTTTTTTTCAATTTATTACATAAAATCAAACAGACTTATAAATATCCAATTATACGAGGTCGCAATCTATTTCTTTGTATGTTTATGTTTATATCGGGTTAAGAGATTGTCGAAAGTATTCGGAAGTCATCTCGATAGGTCATTAGATTGTAGCTGGACTAAAACACACACTGAATTCTGATATACATTTGTGTATATTATCGAATACATGCTTTTAAACTGTCTATTTTAGACATCTTGTAATTTGGATATTCGTGTTAGTATGTTATAAATCAGATATGAGAATTTTAGGTCAAATCGTTGAAAGAATTTTACAGCTAGTGCCCCTTTAATTGATAAAGTCATATTCAAAATTGACAAAACTAACGTGTAAGACTTGAAGATATATACTCTGTGACATGTTTTTAAGATAATGGAAACGTCTTAATCATACTTCTTTAAACTTATCTGCTGTTTGTAGCCATGACATTGTTCATTGAGCAAATGCTCTTAGATCTCAGAATTTCAATAAAGGTTGTTTGTATATATCCCGTCATTGTGTTATTGTACTATGGTAAATTTGTGTATTGTTGTCTTTAATTTTTACTTATATGTTTGATCTGTATGCCATTTTGTGCATCTTTGTTATATGTTTGTATGCTAGTTTTTAGTGATTATGATTTTAGCTTTTGATTTGCTATTTGATAAGGGACAGTTATTTTCCTTTCCTTTGATGTGTTTGAGCTTTTGATTTTGCCATTTTATTACGGACCTTTCGATTTGAATTTTCCTCGGAGTTCTGTATATTTGTGATTTTAATATTTATGTTATCAATATTAAAATTTGCATTTCTCCGTCTCATTTACTTATACCTTAATGTATTGTGAGAGTACAAGTAAATGTTACCTTGGGCTTTTTCCACTTTGAGTAATCTATCTGATATCATTTGAATTATGCCCTCAATGTTCGGAATTTTCGTCTTAAGATCAGTTGCATCTGTCTCATTCGCACTACATGGTCCTGATGCAGACAAACTTACACAACTGCTCATCTGCATTAAAAATGTTCAGGGGGAAATCAATATAACCAGAGTCTACGTATACTATGACTATGTATATTTAATAGAATTTAAGTCTTGTACTTAAATTCAGTTATCACGGTGCGCTGTACCCTATATGTTTTGTTTGGTTATTGGTGAGATTACTATACCATAATCTCATTGGTTGCTGAACATTAAATCTGACGTAACAAGCCTTTTTCAATTTGGATCCAAGGAGGAAGGCAGGAGGCAATTGAACTCAAATATAAAACCAAAAAACCCACCATCCCACCCAGTTGATTGATTAACTTGTAAATATAAACAAGTGTGTACACATGATAATTGTGTCATTTGGTTGACTTATATTAGTACTCATTATACCAACAAGAAATTTAAAGGAAAACGATAAATAAATGTTATCCATCTTTGACTATGAATGCCGGAAAAAAGCGTCAATACTTGAGAATTTCGGTTAATAAACTTGTAACTGATATTTTTCATGCATTCTTGTAAATATTTTTAGAATAAGTTACTGCTTTGGTTTTATTATTTTTCAGGTGATGTATGAGTTGAAAATTTTGGACGCCTACATGTATTTGCAAAATGGACATATGAAGAATTCCGCTTGATGTGAAAACAACTGTTGTCAAAGAATGACTTAGAAATATACTCGTATTGCAGAATTCGCTGCATCAAAAAACCTTTCCTATCATAAATAGTATCATTCACTACAGATGAACAATGTAAGGGTTTTCATACCTCAACTGTGTTCCCACGGTGATCCAAATTGTTCTAATATTATATGCAGTTACCACAATCTGTGGTAGAAATTTATATATATGTATGATAGTACGGTTGCCATAATCAGCGATATGCCGGTAACCATATATATTCAGATATACAAGTGACAGTTAAATTGCCAGCGATCTGCGGCACATACACAGCCAATTTTGCATAGGTACTATGTCTGTACCAAAAATCTGTAGTACTCGAAATCTACTTTTCATATTCAGTACTATGTTGTTACTCTAAAAGTATTGTAATATTAAGGTATCTGTATTTTACAGTACTTGATTTGTACTTGAAAATTTAAGTACTACATATTTTTGGTTACAACGTTACATTTTAAGTATTTTGATAGTATGTCTACTTCAAATCTCTTAATATTATGATTTTTAAACATGGAATATTGTGATCGCTTTTTGTATTATTTCTGTACCAAAATTTTAAGTACAAATCAAGTACTGTAAAATACAGGTACGTAAATAGTACAATAATTTTAAAGTAAAGAAATAGTACTAAATATCAAACGTAAATATTCAGTACTACAGATTTTAAGTACAAAAATAGTACCTATGCAAAATTGGCTGTGTACATACATTTATATTGAGATTTACTAATATACAATATGTATAAATCTGAATAATATTAAAGGCTGTGGCCAAATACTGCCTACAAGTAAATGTTACCTTAGGCTTTTTCCACTTTGAGTAATCTATCTGATAACATTTGAATTATGACCGCAATGTTCGGAATTTTCGTCTTAAGATCAGTTGCATCTGTCTCATTCGCACTACATGGTCCTGATGCAGACAAACTTACACAACTGCTCATCTGCATTAAAAATGTTCAGGGGGAAATCAATATAACCAGAGTCTACGTATACTATGACTATGTATATATAACTTGACGTTTTTATAATTTGCTTCAATAAAATTGGTTTGTTTTTCGCTACACGATTAAAATGAAATATCATCGATATAATATTTTCTGAAATAAACTTTAATAAATCGTCAACATCATTCAGCTGGAATGCTTTTTCTCTGCCTAGCTTTTCATATAAAAATGAGAAGATGGGATATGATTGCCAATGATACAATTCTCTATCAGAGACCACATGACTTAGAAGTTAACAAATATAGAACACCGTTCGGCCTTCAACAATGAGCAATACCTATACCGCATAGTCAGCTATAAAAGGTCCCGAAATTAAAAACGTTTAACAATGAAAACGATAATTTTCAAAAGATACCAGGTATATAATGCATATTGAAATATCGGGTCATTATTATTTTTCAACTTCGTAAATGATTTTTCCTTCACTTTATTATTATTCTAGCGCCACTGAGTCTTAAATAGTCGCAACATAAGTGGTTGAATTGCATTAAAAACCTAATATTTGTGGTGAGATTTAACATTGTCGGACCTACAGCTGGGTATCCCCAGGCCATTTGTCATTTATTTTACGTTGGTATGACATTTCACTGACATGATCAGTTTTGCTAGATTTACTGTTAATAAAACGTTGAAATCTTTAGAAAAACAGTAGAAAAAAATATAATTTTAACTCTTATACGTGTTACAATTTTCCCGATTCGGGCCTAACATGCAAATGATTCCTTCGTTTCACGTAACCTGTGAAGATGATAACCGGACGTTATAATTGATACCTTTAGAGTTACATTTAATAACGTCACCCATTGTATGAAGCAAATTTTATGGGGTACGTCAATCGGTTTTTGGCAGACATTTAAGGCATATACATTCAAAATCCCTTGTATATTGAATGATTCTTCTACATTGTTTCATTCAAACCAATTGATTGAAATCATTAAAAAGTAACTAATGATTGTGTCGTAAACAAAACTTTAAACAAAAAATGATAATAAATTTTCACAATTTACAAATGCTGCAGGCTCATTTGTTTTTTCTCGTTATAAGTTTCATCTTAGAAGTTAAAATAGTTATCAAAGGTACCAGGATTATAATTTAGTACGCCAGACGCGCGTTTCGTTTGCATAACAGTCAGTGACGCTCATATCAAAATATTTATAAAGCCAAAGTACAAAGTTGAAGAGCACTGAGGATCCAAAATTCCAAAAAGTTATGCCAAATACGAAAAACAGTCATTGAAAAAAACTGAAAGAGTCTTTAACTACAAAGTAATTCTACCTTAGAGTTCAGTGTATTTACGGATGTCTCCAATTTGTTTATTTTAGTCTGCATAGATAAAACTAGACTGTCATACACAGACACTTTTGTCTCCAAATTGTGTATAGTCTAGTCCATCCGTTGAAGAAGGTGATCCACACTGATGCCGTTCATATTATTAGTAAGCAAACGTTCGTCGTTTGCATCTATTTTCCTACAAAAGAAATGGAAAACTACTCCAAATATCACATATTTGAGGGATGCTTTAGAAAGCATTTTAAATTCAAGATTGAAACAATTTCCTTAATATTTTGGAATAGAAAATTGCACTTATGAAATTAAATTGTCATGTGTTTGAGATAAGTCATGATAAAACTGACCACATTTATATAGATAATATTCACATGTCAATTACGTGTTTATATGTCGAATTATGAACTTGTTTGCCTATTCGTCATAATCCTATTTTGCATGGATGTTTCTCTTCGATTTCCGAGTTCTGAATATCCTCATTGTATCTTCCGCCTTATTTTAACATTCACTTTGTATATAGTTTCTGTTATATACGGAGAACTTTATTAGAAATAATTGTCTGTCAGAAACACAAACACCAAAGAGACAAGTCAAAGAAAAACTGCCGACATAATTTGGAAAAAGCGAAAACACAAACAAATCTACAAAAAAAGCACAACAAATAAAGCTAAAATATGAAACAACAAGAACCCCACGTAAAACTCCATGTTTTCATATGCTCATAAAGGGTGAGACACTGTAGATATAGTTAACTAAGTTTTTGGAGTTTACGGGATAAAGAATTGCATAATGTATGGTTTATCTACATGAACATGTATCTATTTTAAATTTCGAGACAGAAAATAACCATTTGAAGTCTGGGTAGACATCATCCATGTTTTTGATTTCACTCGGAGGTTAAACGTCACTATTCAGTTCGAAAAAGATTGTCGAAATAGTGATTTAGAGGCTCCGTTGATGTCAACTAAGAGATGATTGCGTTCATAAGAAATTCTCAATATAATTATGCTTTAATTTTTTTTATTACACTTTATCATTAATGTATCAGTTAAGACTGCAGAAATCACTAGAAATACTTTCCAACGTTTTCCAATCATTCAAAAACTAGAAAATGTCTCACTTTAGACTTATGCCTCGGATTTTATATAAACCCGTTACCAGAATCTAAGACAAACGTACGATTGTAACTTTGAAATTATAAATTTCCTAAATTAGCAGAAATATATGAACTTAACTTGCATATATATTTTTTCTATCTTAAGGTGGTACCTAACACTACAGGGAGATAGCTCTGTAAAATCAGCAGAACGTTTTAATGACGTTGTGTTCATAAGGGAATATTAAGCTTCTCAATGATCAAAATAAGTGTTTGTCAAACTGCTATATAACCAGTGTAATTTTTCTGATTAAACGGTTGGTTCAAATTTTTTGAAATTTTTATATTTTTGTCAAAGGGTCAAAGTAAATACTTTGTCAAAATTTTAAGAAAATTAAACGAGCCAAATTAATTTTAGTTAAAGTGTTAGGTACCACCTTAATTGGTATTCAACACCAAGAAAGTGTTACTCAAACTTAATAACACGTCAAATATTCCGTATCAACTTGTGTAAATAATACATACTGGTCTTGAACTATATTAAGCTTATTTTTGCACAACGTTTTGGAATTTTGGGCCATCAATGCTCTTTAACTTTATACTTGTTTGGCCTTTTTGACTTCTAGTATTTTGATGTGAGCGTCACTGATGAGTCTTATGTAGATTAAACACGCGTCTCGCGTATTAGATTATAAACCTGGTACCTTTGATAACTATAAGCATGTCGGAATATATTATTGTATTGTTTATTTGTGTATTTCTCTGTCCGGAATGTTTTTGTAGTTATTTGTACTGTAGTCCTGTCCTGTAAACAACTGATAAAAACGTGCGAGGTTTGGCTAGCCTAACAACCAGGTTCAACCTACCATTTTTGTCTTAAAATGTTCTGTACCAAGTCAGGAAAATTACAGTCGATATTTTATAGTTCGTTTCTATTTGTGTCACATTGTCATTTGGTTTTTTTGTTGAACTTTAGTGTTTCTGTTGTTTCGTTTTTTTCTTTTACAGTTGATGTGTCCCTCGGTTTTGGTTTGTTACCTGGATTTGTTTTCTATCAATCTATTTTTAACTTTCTAACAGCGGTATACTACTGTTGCCTTTATTTATCATCTTAATTCAGTGACGGATTTATCGGGGACAAAAGCAGCATGTGCGGAATTTAATCACAGCTTGATTTGACTTCTTATATCGGCTGTTAATTGATCCCATCTTCAAAATGTGTGATTTATGACAACTTATCGGTTGGTGTGTAAATACTGACGTCTGTATGTAAATTCTCTTTGCATAACCAATGTACCCTACATGTACATTTTGATTGGAATAGTACGAAAACTTTTATTGGTTTTTAATTTCTAATTAGAGATTAAAACTTATTAGTAGGTTAAATATTCTGACCAGGAAAGTAATAACCAACTATTTTTTTAAAAGAATAGGTACAAATAGATGTTTGTTGTCAAGACTGTTGATATCAATATATGAAATATATCTTCATAACAAAAGACTCGCTTTTTACTTTTTTTTAACGTTTCTTTTTTCTAGAATCTGTCTTTAATGTGACTTTCTTCAACAACAAAAATATTTTTTTTTCAATATCATACAATATTACACTAACTGAATGTTGTATATCTTTTTCTCTTATTTTGAAAGGAAACCAACTATTTGATCTTTTTTTACCAATGCGTTTTCAATTTATTTTTGACTTGTGAGTTTGAATGTTCCTATAGTATCTTTCACCTCTTTTTTGCAAACAGTACAAAAAATGTTGACGGGATACAACATTTTCCGACCAAACTCTTAAACATATTGCGGTTAATTGCTGTTGTTTGAATTGATTATGAAAATTCGGATATTTGTTGTTAATATTTTATTACCGACCATGAACATTTTGCATGGATTTTGCATGGATATTCAGAACGAGGGCAGTATATATTTTGTTATGTTCTGCCAGATAAAAGGTGAGAAATTGAAAAGTGTCAGTCCGTGGTACCTACGGATTCTTTAAAGAGCTCTGGTAAATGTTTTTGAATAATTGCGGGATCTACGGAAGTGTAATTTTTTCAAATATTTCATCCTAGGAGTCTTTGTGAGTCGTTGTATAATAAAATATGATATTTACAAATTGAATTTTTATTAACTACAAAATAACAGAAATCCTGCAAAGTGACTTTCCAAATGATAAGGACCACTCTGTATTCCAGTTGAATCTAGATTCTTTGCGCCATCAGTTTGTAACCATACATCATCATTTTTATTAAGATGTACGAGGACTGACTCTGTTGTTTTAAAAAAAGAGTTGTGGTCAGGGTTGATTAAATGGCCAATGTCCAACCCATTACGGAGCAATCGATATAAATCCAAGAATGTGCAGTTCCGGTTATGGTGTAGGTGAAAAAATACGTCCCGGTTCTTGGTGCAACGAAATTTCCATGGAATGAGTTGAATGCGTTTCCAGAATTAAGTATGACATTGTCAAATTTTAGTTGAACACCACTTTGAATATGCGTTAAGGTTTTTCTAAGTGTCGTCATGAATGCAATAGCTGGACAATCCGATGCTGAAAATAATTGAGAAAACATTTTTAAAACTGTTTTAACTTATTTTGTTTTTTTTATCATTTTTCTCAAAAGTATGAAAAAATACGTCTTGTCTCGTACATTTTATATCAAATACATAAGATTCATCATGACACACACTTCTTGGAAAATCTTCGTCATTATATCACAAAATTTAGTACAGATAAAGTAGTGCAACTAGAAAATGTTTTAAAGTCGGTAGAACCTAGGTGCATAACAATTATGTGCAACTTGAAATTTAGGAAATATAAAAGGTTTTTTGGATTTTTATATGCTTTTTTCGTTTTACCGAAGATTCAAAAATAAAATAAGTTAGGTAAACTTTTTGAGATATTCCAGTCAAGTAATAATTGTATTGCGTTATAAGAAATGCAGTTAAGTGAGTTCGGCCAGAAAGGCCTTTAAGCAAATTTATTTTGATATTAACTTGAAAGTTAATCTGTCAATGCTTCTCTTACACTAAAAGGGCTAAACTTAAAGGAACCAATTACATATTACATGTGAAATTATTACTTTGTAATGATAGGACCTGTTTTAAGATAACTTTGAAAGAAACGAACTAAATGTTTAAAATGCGGCGGAATGTACCAAGAAGACATCCAAAAGTCCTTATTCGTAGATATAATCACTACGGCATGGGACAAAAACCAAAGGCGACAAAAAACTGACAAATAGGTTCACCAAACACTAAATCCTAAATAACGAATGAACAATATAAACCCAACAACAAAACTAGTTGATATTAGTGAGTTATGTTGATGTTACATGTAAACCTTTTTAATGAAAGGAAGTATTCTACTTTTATTCGATATTCAAACCAATCAGATTATAGTTTGGCTGGTTGTTTTCGAATAACTTTTCGATCATAGTTAATGTGTTACTATGAATATATAATGATGGACTAAATCTTAACTAGAGATATCCACGGGAAAATACACTCAAACTTTTCATATAGTTCTCTATATTATATTGATCAAAATACAAATGTTACTACTTGAGAAACAGTAATAATGATTTCAATCAAATTGCTAAGATTATGTTATTAAAGTCTTATCTTGTAAATAACATTTTAGTGATAGACTACACATTTAAGTGAGCATGAAGATTTGTTCACCTGAGAGGCTTTTAACACTAGATTCCAATAGACCACTTTCGAGTTCATCCGTCACCGGAAAAAACTCGTCAATTAGGCGCGCCTTTGTGACGTCATTTACCAGATAGAGGGGGTCGCCGTATCCCTGCACTATCAACGTTCATCAAGCGTCTTAGTGATCGTCATTGTATAGGATAAACTAGATATAATTTTTGTTTTGTAAGTACTTAATAACTATTCCCTAATGACAGAAGTGCTGATTTTCATTTATGAGAATTTAGTTTGCCGAATAAATCGTGCAATATAGTATTATAATTTTCCAACCACTCGCTCAACATTGGAATGGAAGTGACGATGCCCCTAAACGCACGAATGATGTTCACTAAAACCAGAGTTTTTGACGGAAATGCATCGAACTCGAAAGTTGTCTATTGGCTAAGTTTTGACTGCATAGTTAAAACAACATTGTCATAGGTTGACACTTGTATTTTTAGACTTTGTATAGTCTGGTCCATTTGTCGAAAACGTAAATCCACACCGGTAGAGTTCAAACTATTCATTATGACACGCTTATCTTCTGCATAAACAGAACCACATAAGCAATTAAAAACTAATGCAAAAAATAAAAGAAGCATTTTGCTCTAAGAGTCCCGCAAATTCGCAAATAGGACTTTTTGCCGTGATAATTTGATATAAAACTGTAAGGATTGCTTGTACGTGTATACTAAATATCTAAATTTAGTAGTCATCCAGTTAAGATAAGCGAAGCTTACTTTGTAAGCATTATGTGCCTGAGAGATAACCTATTTTAAACATTGTTTCTGTTACAAAGGAAATATGAAACTACGAAAATGACGATTATCAGAGAAGTTTACCAACAAAGAACGTTGATGATTTTTTTATCAGCCAAAACACTAAAGATCTTAACAAGTAAAATGTTATATAAAAGAAGTAAAGGTGCTTATATCTTCAAAATTGTTTTGTTTAGTTTCGGGGAAGAAAAAAAATAATAAAGTGCACCGAAATAAATATCATACCTATATAGTAAATTAGTATTATTTTACGTTGTGAATTAAACTGTCCGTATAATTTCACCATCAAAATTTAAGGACTTAAACTACTTACTTCCTATATTGAACAACGTTTTTCTCTGTATTCCCCTTTTTGATTTTTCGGTAAAAGTCTTAAAGGTTCTTGCAATGTTATAACTAACTTTTAATTATATATTGTAATGACATGTCCGTTTAAACAAGATATAGCAGAAGCTTACTATAGGTTGGTTTACGCTGGTGTTGTTGTTTTGTATAACATACATAGTCTACCTTTCGATCTTCTCTGTTGCTATAATGTTGGTCTGGAATCCAAGTGTCATGTCCGTATAGTCATTGGTGACAAACCGTCCTGCTTCTATTTGCAAATTTACAGAACCTTGAATTTTCTTTTGCTTATTTGATCCCATACCGTGGCTGCTTTTATTATTCGATTGTAAGTCTCACTATTGTTGTGTAGCTTGTCTATTTATGCGTTTGGTACAATTTTTTTAAATTATTCAAATACAAGGATTTGTTCTTTTTTTCCTTTTGTAGCTATGTTGTCGACATGTACTTTTCATGAAATCCTACTAAGTAGTGTGACTCCCAGATACTTTCTGGAGTCTACTATTTCCAATATTTAGCCATGAAACTGGCAGATGGGGTGAATAGTTGACTTATTTTTTATAGTATGTGCCATTCTTATTACTATACATTGATGCCACTGCTGGTGGACGTTTCGTCCCCGAGGGTATCACCAGCCCAGTAGTCAACACTTCTGTGTTGACATGAATATCAATAATGTGGTCATTTTCATAAATGTCCTGTTTACAAAAGTTTGAATTTTCGAAAAACTATGGATTTTCTTATCCCAGGTTTAGATTAGCTTAGTCGTATTTGGCACAATTTTTTTGAATTTTGGATCCTCAATGCTCTTCAACATTATACTTGTTTGGCTTTATAAATATTTTTATTTGAGCGTCACTGATGAGTCTTATGTAGACGAAACGTGCGTCTGGCATACTAAATTATAATCCTGGTACCTTTGATAACTATTTACGTAGATTGAAATGTATTTGCCATCTACTTTCCCATTCCTCCCGCGCTTTTATCTTCCTGATACAACTAAATTGGTTGCCTTATGTTTCATAATGGCACAAAATAAGATGGTATCGTTCGCAAATAATTTTGTCTCTGGATTTTTGGTTGTCTTTTGTATATCGTTAATGTGGGCTAGGAACAAGACAGAGACTAGTACCGACCCCTGTTTAATTTAATAATATATGTACAAATTAGTATAATATAATACCTGATGGTATAATTGAATAAATCTATTGGCGAATAAAAGATCTCTGGGTATGAATTAATGCGGATATTTTCAACAACCTCGACAAATTGTACCTTCCATTAGATAATAGGGTTATCAAACAGACTGTACAAATTGTCGTTTTATACAGTCTAAATTGAATCTTGTTAGTATAATTCAAGTCAAGGCCCTTACGAGTCGGTGAATTCAAAAGTGGATCCCTGCTAACTATTATTCAAAACAAGGCTAAAACCTTAAAAGAAATAACCCTTATCACGGTTGCCATTCCTGGTATCCGTAATTGTATATTTTAATTTTATTATTAGTGATATTATTATTATAATTATCAACCATCATTAAATTATGGCTAACATTTAGTAAAAGCACATGGTATGGTTGAAATTAAGCATATGCCCCTACTTAAATGGCCGTAACTATTTTATTATAACAATCAAATATTGGCATTCAATTTGAACTATCGAAATCCGATATGCAAGTAGGACGAGATTGAAACTACGACAAAAGGAGTAGTGTGTGTGGTCATCTGTGACATAGATAATGATGGATGTGCTATAATCACCGCATCAAATAAGTCATATATACATTTGCTAGAATTTTGCTACATTGAAACGGAAACATTTAATCATTTAACTTTAGATCGTTACAGAAAAAAGGGCATTATTTTTATAGCGGAGCTGCCTACCTTCATTTTAAACTACATTTTACGAATACAGAGACCACAAATCATTAAAAAAGGTTCCTTGGTTTTCACTAGAATATCGAATGTCTGTTGAACAAAAATGTCTACCAAACAAAATGAATATTAGTTTTAAATTTAGTTGAGATTTTATTGTTGTATTGATTTTCCTATAAGAGTTTTTCCAGTAAGACTGAACAATTAACGTTCAACACTTTTTCTAAACCTTCAAATCACATCTTATAGATACAGTACAATCATTATCTCTATAAGAAATAAAAATAATTGTTTCAATTAATAATCAATTTTCTAAGAGTTTGGCGAAAATATTAAATGATAAGAACTAAACATATTGTTAGGTTCTGCCAAATGAAAGTTGAGAAATTGAGCTGCCGCTGGAAACGAATTTATGTTGGGTAGAGTCCGTATATGATACCTACGGACTCTTTAAAGAGATATGTAAATGGTTTTGATCATTACATGATCTACGGAAGTCTGAACTATTAACGCATTCCATCACACAGGTCTTTTGGAATCATCACATTATGAAAAAGAATATCTATAACTTGAAATTAATTAATTACAATATAACAGAAATCCTGCGAAGTGACTTTCAAGATGGTTAGTACCACCCATTATGGAAGTTGTATCTGGACTCAGCGCGTCGTCTGTTTCTAACCATACATCATCATTTTCATTCAGATGAACGAGGACTGACTCTGTTGTTTTTAAATAAGAATCGTGGTCTGGGTTAATTAAATGACCAATGTCTAAATTATTACGAAGCAATCGAATTCGGATCCAAGAATGTTTAGTTGACGTTATGGTATAGGTGAAAAAATACGTCCCTGCTTTTGGTGCAATGAAATTTCCATGGAATGAGTTGTATGCGTTTCCAGAATTAAGTTTGACGTTGTCAAACTTTAACTGAACACCACTTTGAACATGCATCAAGTCATGGGCAAGAGACGTCATGAACGCGATAGCTGGACAATCAGATGCTGAAAATAAATGTGATAAAATTTATAAAACTGTTTGGTAGATCCTGTTTTCTGAAACATAAGTATGAACAATTACGTCTTGTGTCGTTCATTTTGTATGAAAAACATTAGTTTAATCATAACAAACACATCATGAAAAATTATCATGTTTATACAAATTTAGTTCAGACAAACCAGTGCAAAACGAACATTTTCTTAAGCCGGCAAGACATAAGTGCATAATATTTATATGCATTTAGTAATTCAGAAAATAAAAGATTTCTTGGATTTTTATATGCTTTTTTGCTTTTCTACAGAAGATGCAAATATAAACTAAGTGGAGTAAAATCTTTTAGATATTCCTCTCAAGTAATAATTGCATTACTTTGTGATATGGACAATAGAAAGAACAGATAATTTCAACAGTGTTGTTAAGAATACAGTAAAATGATTTCGGTCAACGATTTTACTTATTTTATTAAGAATGAAAGTTAAAAATGCTCTTAATAATGGATCATCCTATTGTTAAAAAAGATTTTTCGTGAATAAAGTACAGTCAGGGCTTAACTTTGTCAAAATTATCTCCCCATCATGCCAAGTAATTTTTATAACCGTAAAAATGGAAGCTATTGTAGTGATGGCGCGCTGTCAATTTTGCTCTTTAAAATTGATAAATTTATCCATAAAGTATACACACGATCCTTAATTCACAGTTTTATTTTAAAGACAAATGTACCTACTAGCTATTGAGCATCATGCTATGTTCTTTTATGCATTTTGTCAACTTTTAACTATTTCTTAGCGGTTATGAGGGGAAATTTTTGAAAGTTCTAAAATATTTTTAAGAATTCTTATTAAATATTTCGTGGAATGGCGGATTAAAATAATTCAGAGATTGAAAGCTTAGAAACCTAGATAATACACAAAATAAATGAAGTTTCGTTTAAGCTATGCACCAGAACATTTTGTCGTCAAGTACTTATAGTATACACATTGTTATTCGAACACGACTACTCTGTTGTATTGATACATTAAAAAATGTATTTAAATGACCTATATATTTCATCTACAGCCTAAATTTATAAAAAGAAATGATAGTAGCTGAAGAGGGATGATGTATCCAATTTTTTCTTTCATTCGTTTTCAAGGCAGAATAGTTAACTTGAACACGCCTGAACCTAAAAAGGTGTACTCGAGTTTCTTTTATCCTGAAATTGTTTTCTCAAGCAACCCTCAACGTATTTCAAGAAATGAAACAGCTTTAACTGTTTATGTGGTATTAAACACTGGAAAGATGAGCTGAACATAGTCATAAAACTTTGAATTATTTATTGAGGCTACAAAATCTATATAGCGGAAAGTGAAGTTATGTTGACGTTAGATTTGAAACTTTTAAATTATACAAATGTATGAGGTTTTTTAAGTAAGCTTCTTAAAAACCAACCAGACGTTTAATGTGTTATTACTAATGTTATTTCAACTATTTCTTATTGTGAGATCTATTTTAAACGTGTTTTATAAAATGTATATATATATATAAAACTGAAATACTAGACCCTATATGTCCTAGCTTAAATATGATCAATTCCATTTCCAACTTATCCCCGTACATCCCCCCTAAAATCATTCAGAATATAATGAAGAGGAAAAAGTATTTCAAAACGTTATAAAATAATGACATATGCATATTTTGTAACTGATGTCGACATGGTTTTACTTTCAAATTCACAAATTCCCAAATGTGACAAATTTTACATGTTTTTAAACTTTGCTTTACAAGAAAATCAACGGCTGTCTATCGTTTTTTTTTTTCATTATTATTTTGCGAATACACATGTGCTAAGAAACAATTTACATATTTTAATTAAATCACTGAATGGCAATAACTGGACACTTCATTTATGAGTTTACATGCCAGCTCCTTTGTTCTAACAGATCACCTCAGTTTGAGTTTCTTTGTTTTGCATGCTTTCCTTTGTTCTGTAACATTTTGGCGGGAATGTCATATCTTCTATAAAACTTATGTTTAATTATACCATGGATATACAAATAATACTTCGATGATTATACGAAAAAGACTATCTATCAAAATTTACGTACAAAAAATCCAGTGTATATGCTGGGATTCAAACTCAAAACCTTTAGCATATCAATCCACGTCATACACAACTACACCAGGACGACTGGATATCAACTATCAGTAATTTAACATACTTAAAGGAAGCAAGATATTTTTTTATAAGTTGGGCGAGTTGGCAGATCTTTATTCAGTGGGGTTTAAACCCTTTTCGTTAATAAGTGAGTTGTCAGACTGATTGTTCAATTTTATCTTACACTTTTTTCAAAAGTGGGGCGAGTCGGTAAACAAGAGCGGCGATCTAGTGTGTGCTGATTGGCCAGTGGGGCGAGTTGAAATTGTTTCATATCTACTCATCGTGTTCGGGGTCATAAAGGGTATACATTATATAGTAATATATAAAGTATATTATAGTGGTTGTGTGGCGTTCTAAACTAAATTTTATGAATTGTGAATGGTTTTTGGTTTAATCTAACAGCTGGGATGTAAAATAGTAATCCCATTCGGACTTGGTGTTCCAGTGTGAGATCACCCTCTGGCCTCCGGCAATCGGGTTGATCTTACACTGACACACCGCGTCCTCGTGGGATAACTATTACTTATTCTAAAACTCCTGTCTATTGATGGACTGGTCTATGATGAGCGAACTAGTTAAACTCCGCCAAGTCAAGTGAAATAAATCGAGTAGTACTATGGATACATAATAATGGACTAGATCTTTACTTAAGATATCCATAGGCTAGTACAGGTAGTTCTTTTAAACTGCATTTTCCAAAAAACAAATTAGTGACTACAAGCTAAAAGTATTTGAATTAATTTACTGAGATTATGTTTAGTTTTATCTTGTAAGGAACATTTTAAAAATAGGTAAATATGTTAGATATAGACTACGCATTTACGTTGACATGAAGATTGTTTTACTTAAAAGCCGTTTTACAGTGGACTTTAATTGGTTAACTTTCGACTGCTTTGTCATAGGTTGTTTTTAGACTTTGTATCGTCTGTTCCATTTGTTGAAAACGTAAATCCACACTAGTGTTATGACTATTCAGTATAAAACGCCTATCGTCTGCATAAAATGAACCATAGAAGCAATTAAAAACTGATGCAAACAAAACATGTTTAAATGGATTCCCGAAATGCATTTCACAGCAAAGGACAAAAGATGCCGCAAATATCACCATTTTCCTCGATATTTACGTAGAACACTTTAAGAACTCCGTGTAAGTGTAAAGTAGATATCTATATCTATATATTTAGTTGTCATGCAGTTAATATAAGCTAAATTGAATTTGAACGCAATACGTGCATACTAGATGAATTTCTTATGAATAACAGAATAATGTCTGAGAAAACAATAACAAAAGTGAGGATTAGCAGAGAAGAAACGTGGATTTTTCGATCAATCGTTAAACTTAAGAGAACAATTTCTGCAGAAATTTTGTGTTTGGTCTCGAAAAAAATATGCTTATGATATTTGCGCGAAAAAAAACATGTACCTTCAAATAAATATCATGCTTTTAAAGTTAATGAACATTTTTTAAATGTACATTGTGAAATGAATTTTCTATAGAATTTTAACAAGATGTTAAAATTTAAAATGAAGAAATACTTGTATTGAAAACCTTTTTTGTCTGTATTTCTCTTTTAATATAAAATACTTTCATGTATTTAGTGAAGTCGATCAGATGGATTTACAATCGCTTCTAGTACTTTTTTTATAAGTTATCAGTTTAGTTAGTTAACTGCGAGTACCTGCGTATTTTTGTTAGATTTTTTTGTACATTATATAGATGTATCGAGTTCATCCCTTTTCAACTGTTTTTTTATAGTTTGTTCGTACGTCGTAAAGGTTAAAGGAAGGGTTTGGCGCAACATTCTGTATGTGTTTATCACCAGTCAGAAGCTAGTGATTCAGTTTTTGTCAATTTTTGCTGTATACCATATTTGTTTCCGCTTATTGTTTGTATTTAAATCAGGCTGTTAATTTTCTCGTTTGACTTGTTTTTTAATTGATTACCAAAGGAAATTACAATAGTTTATAAAGCGGAAAAGGGAGTAAAAGGAAGTTGTTAATATAAAAAAGAAGATGTGGTATGATTGCCAATGAGACAACTGTCCACAAGAGACCAAAATGACACAGACATTAACAACTATAGGTCACCGTACGGCCTTCAACAATGAGCAAAGCCCATACCGCAAAGTCAGCTATAAAAGGTCCCGATATAACAATGTAAAACAATTCAAACGAGAAAACTAACGGCCTTATTTATTTATCAAAAAAAAAATGAACCAAAAACAAATATGTAATACATAAACAAACGACAACCACTGAATTACAGGCACCTGACTTAGGACAGGCACATACATAAATAATGTGGCGGGGTTAAACATGTTAGCGGGATCCCTTAGTCTGTCTTAACTGATCTTTGGAAGCTTCTGCTTGAACCGACAATAAGTTACTTTAACCTTTAAAAATAGTAAATGTTGTAAGCATCGTATTGAGAACAATATATATTTTTAAGTAAATACATTTAATAATTATACCACACGGTCACATAAAATCAACAGTACTAGAAACTGGTAAGATCCTAAATTTAATCATGAATATATATATATATATTCTTAAAAGGTCGATTCAAGTATGCAAATACAGGGATGACAAGTCACCCAAAATAGAATCCACTTGGTTCCTACTGGAATATCGACAGTCTGTTAAAAACAAAATTGTCTGCTAAAGATAAAAAAAATATATGTCATCAACCAAACAGTCAATCATTTTGATATTGTGATTTTAGACCAACAATGTAAAATGTTAGGATGCAACGGTTCTTCGCTCTCTTTGTGAATAATGGCTTGCACCCACTTTATTAGAACCTTTGAGGATAGTTGGCGAATCATTCCACATGACATACAATGTATATCAATATTAACTAAAATGGATAAAAAGAAAGTAAACAATGAATGCTTAGAATTTAATATAAAACAAAACGGCCTATTCGATTTAAACTTTCATTTCGATACTTCTGTGTATCTTAAGGGCATACGATAAAGTTTTGATCCCATTTTGAAAGTTTGATGAAAATAAGCATATAGGCTATTTTTACCTGAATAAATCAAATGTGTAATAAAATATATACCTGCATATGCTACTTTTTGAATAAAATGAGGTCGAAATTTCAGATATTTGCACAAAATTGGGATTTGTTATCTTATTTTTCCTTTCGATAGAACTACATAACTTTTTTTATTTTAAAAGATAAACACAAGATGGTTTTTTTCTTGAATATCTATAAGTTCTGCTTAATAAAAAAAAGTCCTTAAAGTCATATGAAAAGAGTGACTGGTGAAAAATAATGTTTATCCAATTCTTGAACCATTGCATGTATATATCATAAACTTAGTCTTCTGTGCACGATTTTATCATTTTTAACATAAAACTATCGTTTAATCGTCATTTGTTTCTCTCTATCACTGTTATGAAGTAAAAATATGACAGCTCATTAATTGTCGTGTTTTGAAGCCGTAGTTTATCGATTGTCACTTTATAGTAAACAATTAACAAAGAAGCATGGGTATTGAGTACGTGTATAACATGTACAATCAGATAATAGTTTATTTCAGTGACAGATCCATGCGTATTGCGATCACCAGATTTTTACAGGAAGAGTCACTCAAAGGTCACTTTGAATGCGGAAATATGTCGGCGAATAGCTTACTGGAAGCAAGCAATTAAAAAATTAATCTTCTTCTAAATGTGGACAAATTAAAGAATTTTCTCTCTAAAAAATAAGTATATGTACATAAGTTTAATAATGACAACTATCCATTTTGTTATAAAAAACATATGCATCATATTTTTTTTTTAATTTGAGGTTTCATATGAAATTGAAATTTATGCATTTTTTTTTTACAAATAACTCATATGATAAATAAAGAACTGCTGAACCAACGCCTCTTATGTTTTGTGCTGGTAGAGTTCACTTAAGTGGATACCAGATGGTATGCAGGGTTGTCAAATAAAAAAATATATTGTACTATGTTTGATTCATTTTCTGTTCAACATTACATAATGATATAGAGTATCCCATAGCAACGTCAACAATGGACAATTATGACGTCACATACATGATACCGTTTTTTTGTACTTCAGGGGTTCTAATTTTGTATACTTTGTCCTGATGAAGCCGATCTAATCGGCGAAACATGTCGACAATAAAAGATGCAGTTTACCTAAGTGTTGTTGTCAATGTAGCGGTAAATAACTCATATCTATCAAATATTTATGAATGTAGAAAAACACGTCATTTTTTGCTGTATAAATCATCAAATTTAAAAAAAAATTGCATCATTGACACTTTCTTGAAAATTGGTACAAATAATCTTCATATGTTATCAAAATGTCATTTTCAAAAAGTGATGTCCATGAACTCGTTTTCGAATTAAATCAGTTTGAATGATACAAATCAGTCGAAAAATGCATCTCTTCTCGTTAAGTTATATTTTGACGTCGCTAAAATAACATTTTACGTTAGCAACGTCATTACCTTCCCTGTAACTGTATCGTATACCCTTTAAGCAGGAGACACTTAATCGTTCGCAAAGTACCCGAACTCGCTCCTTTTCATGCGATTCCCTCGTGATTTTGTTTGTTATCTTGAATTGTCTCTTCCTTATGGATTTCTAAGATTTAAACATCTGTAAACTACTATTGCCTTAATTTGAACATTCTTAACAGTAAAACAAATTGTATAACATAATAACAGTATGGTGATGATCCCAGTCCTTATTAATCTTTATGTCAATTAATGGGTTCGTTATTATTGTATTTTTAGGAAGTTTGTAGTCCGTGATTCTTTCACTGAGTCTCTTTTTCAGATGGTGTTTCTAAGCGCAACTGCATATGCTATATTTTCATATAATAAACGTCGATGAGACAGCATCCCTGTTTATAACTATAAAATGTGTTGCAATGAGTGGTTTTATAACGATTCTCCTTTGTTTTTTTCAATGTCAATTTTACTGTCTTCACTGATATAAAGAGTATGCTTGGGGACCAACTGTTGCGTAATAAAAAGGTTCTGTGATATGTTGTTGCTCCATTTTTAGGTAAATGAGTACAAATGTTGTTTTTTTTCAAAACAAAATAAATTTTTAATTCATTTTATATAAAACAAGAAAAATGTTATAACAATTTATACTCTGCAAATAGAAACCCTAGCACTTCACTAGTATTGATATTTTCACCTTTCAAACTGTGATATTTATGTTTATGCATTTTAAGCTCAGATAACATGGGTAATAAAAGTCAATCTGGAAATACCACAGTATTAACGTCAAAATGTCATAATGAATACAATATTTTACCAGATAACATGTTGTTGAAAATTATCGCTCTCATATTTAAGTTATAGAAAAAAGAAAAAAATGAAAATTATGCAACAGTGTGTTTGTCCTTGATGGAATACGCTTTTTTATTATCATCAATTATATTTCATTGGAATCATACAAAATGGAAAAAATATTTTGCATCCTGAAATATAGGTTTCAATTACTTGCAATTTTTATTGGAGGTTAAAATTAATTTTAATAGATTTCAAATAGCTGCAAATAAACTCATCATAGATACTAGGATCGAAATTTTGTAATTGCGCCAGACGATCGTTTTGTCTAAAAAAAGACTTATATGTGACTTACATTGAATTTCTATTTGTTTTTACTGACTATAAGTAACTGTCTATTTGTGACACCAGGTACTGTCTGGTGAATTTTTCCTTGTACACATTTGAAAAATATTTTATTAAGAGAAAAAAAGAGCGCTGCCTTTAGGTACAGAGATTGAGGGTTCGAATCCCGCTGGTACCATATATTGATTTTCACAATATGGTGCTGCGAGCAATTACTACTTGCTCAAACAGTTTAATATGGTCATGGTGGTTGACCAGTCGGTCATAGGATGACCGTGACATATCTAGGTGGAACTCATGAACTAGCCAGAGGATTTCCGAGTAGATGTCTCGGGGTTGTACAGAAGTGGACCTGTGAGTTGCTCGGATGGATGGTACGCAGCCAGAAAAATGAAAAGGGGGAAAAGTGAAGCAGACTTGAAGATATAAAGGTAGTCCAAATAGTTGAGTTAGGGAAGATCTTCTTTGGTTCAATTGGTTAGAGCGCTATTGACAATCCCGTTATGGAAGTAACAGATAACCATGCAGAAATTATATTAATTATAAACATACATTTGTACTAGTATCTGAACTTATACATTGCATTTATATATGTTTGTAACTGACTATATGTAAATGTCTGCTTGTGACACCAGGTACTGTACGGTGAATGTTTCATTGTACATATTTGAATAAAATTGTATCAAGAGAAAAAGAGCGCTGCCTTTAAATCCCCAGATTGAGGGTTCGAATCACGCTGGTACCATCCATAGATTTTCACAAGACTTATCAGCGGGTATTAAATTATCTAAAAAAAGCATGGATTTGAATAAACAAAGAGCCACATGTTTGTGTGTGTCATGACGTATAGAAACATATATTTGAAAGTAACGACGTCACTGAACACTTATTTGATGAAAGACCACAGAATTTGATTGAGGCTAGGTGTATTTGTTCTTCTAAGTCAGAACTGTTCCTGCCTCAAGGCGACATTGACATTTACAAAAGTTGTCAGCCTTAACAGGACGCATAAAAGAATAAAAACTTACATTTCAAAATAAAAACCCATTATTTGAGCATTTTAACAGAATTTTGTGTCAAATAAACTCATCATAGATACTAAATGAGCTCTTAATCAGACCAATTACTACAATCCAAATGTATTTCCCGTTCTAATTCTCCATGATTGACATGTAGTCGACAAACTTCAGTATGAACAAATACTGTTTGATTACCTTGACGTGCTTTTATTATTATTAAACTTGATACCCATTAGCTCTCATGATAGTCATCAGCAACTGTGGAAGAAAAGCGGATGAATGTGATTTACCTCCAACCAGCCTTTTAAAATATTTAACAATCCATTATTTAATTATGTTGATTTGTGTTTTCCTTCGTGTGCGATTTATATAAATATAAATCATTATTATTTTGTGCAGTATACATGTGTTTACTCCATTTCGGTTGCATGCATTTGATGCTGATTAATTGATTTACTTGTATGGTTGCATTGATCACTATCATTGTAAAATAATCGAACCCTTCTGCTAATTTATCTATTTTCAAATAATTAATCGTTATATGTTATCCCACGTTACCCCCTCTCACCCACATTCCTTTTCCGATTTGAAAAAAACTCAAAACCTGAAAAATACGGATTATGAAGGCGTTTTCCAATGCAGGTATATATTACCTCACATAAATCCCAGAACAACAACGTTTTTGTGTGTTTATCATATTATATAAAAAATCCTTAAGAGCGATTTTGTATTGGCAATTCACTAAGAAACCAAATATGAACTTTCTCGACACTTCTAAGAGGAAATCCCTAATAACTACCTCTATGTTCGTTTTGAAGGTAAACCATAGATGAGAAACTGGATCTTTTGTCACTGTACTGGATATTAAAATTTCATATCTGATCTTACACATGTTACAAACAATGTTTAGTTCACGCATCGTTGTAAATATAAAGGAATTTGATGAGACTGTCGTACAAAGTGAGAGATTTAATTAGCGCTATAAAACCAGGTTCAATCCACCATTTTCTATATTTGAAAATGCCTGTACCAAGTCAGGAATACGACAGTTGTTGTCCATTCGTTTGTGATGTGTTTTGTCATTTGATTTTGCCATGTGATTAGGGACTTTCTGATTTTATTTTCCTCGGAGTTTTTTTGAGATTTTATTTTTTATTGCTGGTTCTGTCAAGTTCTAAGCGAAAAATGATTTCAAACTTTTAATATCTATTTGATCTTCAATCAAACCTGGGCTTCAGAATAAATATGAAACTACCTACCGTAGGAATATCGTTCACAAATTAAGAGCGATAAGTAGTATTAACTGCACCTGAGATCACTCAGGTTTGGGTTTTTTGGGGTATGTTTTGTGTTGCTTAGACGGTTTATATGTTAATTATATGTTGTAATGTGTTGTTTTTTCGAATGCGATGATTCGTGCATAGCAAAAGAACCCTGAAAGCGCACTCGGTCTCAATCTTTTCGGAGTTAGTTTGAATCCAGCAGTCATTTTATCTACATCTGATTTTTAGAGATGAATTTCCGAATTTGTATCATAGGTGAAAACTGTTTTAAATAATGCAGATGTTGAGAATTTTCGTGTTATGGTTTTATTTCTAAAACAAATTAAAAAAAGTAACAAACAAGAGCTGTCAATCAGGTGCGTCCATTAATCATTTACAAATGCGGTCATGCCAGGACCGCTGTATTGTATTACGTGTCTGAAGTACCACGCTGAACGCTAAAAAAAATGTGGTCACTACACAGTTTGGGCTCCATATGCTCAATTTTACGAAGAAAACTGTCTTTATTTAAATAACAATCTTTTCAGATCATATGATTTATCGCTTATCCGTTTCTGTCATGAAGAAACCGAATATATTTCCTACCAGGCTTCATCAACGACGATCAATCAATCATATTTTCTCCTCAGCTCTCTTGTCATGTAAAAAGACAAAACCATCGGTCTTACAAAATGAAGACGTTATTCCTCAAAGATTTCTTATTTCTATTGTTTATTTGGCTATATTTGTAGAATAATTTTGAGCTAAGGAAAGAGTATTTCGGCATTCTTGCTTATATTCCACAATACATTACCAACTTGGGGCAAGTTACTTTTGATGTTACAAACTAAAAAACAATTACAAGTTGGTGAGCTCTTTAGTTCAGTAATTTGAATATCCAGTGTAATGTATAGGTAGGATCAACCTCACAAAATGAATATTCATCTACAGGTTGTCTTGGAAGTAGGCACGTATATATTTAACAAGTAACTTCAATATGATAACACATCAGTTACCTAAACAATGGATATAAATATTTAAGTTGAAACTAAATTTAAAAGCATTCTCTATGATGATTCATAATTTAGCTAACATGAATACCAACCAATGAAAACAATACAACAGACCCTCCATCTACCTACAAACAAGGCGCATAATTAGTGGTGTAATAGACATTGGCCTTCTATTGTAATGATTAAAGATGTTCGTGTGACCGGTCATACGGGAAGGAAAAAAAATAAATTGATTCATTATGATCTTTCGAAGCTTTCTGTGCTTTTAAAATTTCTAAGAACTTAATTGTTCAAATTTTCTGCTAAATATAAACCTCGTTTTTCTCAGAAATGATCTTGCATGTTTTCCCTTTCTCCTTTCAAAATACTATAAATGCTTGTAAAATGCAACAAGTTTTCCAGCTAGCCCTCAGTATAACTAATATATCAGTATTGATAAAAGTATCATTTATATTTCAATACATAACAGACAGTGTCGTAATGCAATTCAGTTATATTGAAAATTACTACTTATGCAACTGATTTACAGAGTATTTACTGTCTATTACGTCTATGGGGAATTGTGAAAAGAGGTGATGATGTAGTTCCCAAGTAGATGAAGCAATAATAGCATAATGAAGATATACGTGTCAATGAGACTATCAATCTGATGAAATACGTAATTTGTATGTCATTGAATTTATGGCGAATGTGGGTTGTAGTTATAAAAAGACTTAATCAAGTAACGTCGAAGGACAAAACACATTAAATAAATTTCGACGGCCTATTTTATGAAATGTTGTATTAGGAGCAATTCGAAAACTTCTTCAACAAATTACACCACGTCTATTTGATCACACTACTGCTAATTTTAGATTTTCATAACAAAATTCGCCAAAGATTTTGTCGATAGTAAACATAGAGGTATAGGGGAGGGTTGAAATCTCACAAAACATGTTTAACCCCGCCGCTTTTTGTTTTGCGCCTGTTCCAAGTCAGGAACCTCTAGCATTTGTTAGTCTTGTATGATTTTTGATTTTTGTTCATATATATATTTCGGAGTTAAGTATGACGTCCATTAATACTGAACTAGTACACATTTTGTTGTATTAGAAGAAATTTGAAAACTTCTTCAACAAATTACACCACGTCTATTTGATCACACCAATGCTATTTTGATTTTTTTTTTCACAAAATTTATAAATCGTCGATGATCTTTTACATGATTTCCCGATTTTGGATATTTTAGATAAGAAAAAGAGCAAACAGTAATTTACTGATGTAAGAACAAGTGAATACTCCACCCACTTAAAGTATAAAGTAAACAGGAAATTGTTGAGTGATAAATCTGAAAACGCATCACACTGTATAGCTAACACATAAAAACCTTGATACCAAATTTCAGAAATCCTTGTAATGTTATTCATGAGAAAGGTGCGACGACATATATTCATGGGACGGACGGATGGACTGACAGATTGACTGGTGAACTGACGGACTGACGGATGGGCGGACAGAGGTTAAACAGTTTATCCCCATTTTTTAGGGTGTATATAAAAATTATTTTCATATTCCTGAAAGTTATTGACCCCTTATGTAGGCATTTGTATTAGGAAATATTCAAAGTGCAGCAGTATCAATGACCACAGTTAATTTACACCATTCCTGACTTCGTACGGGCAATCTCTTCAGTAGAAAATGGTGGGTTAAACATGGATTTATAGCTAGGTAAACCTCGGATTTGTATGGCAGTCGCATAAAATTCCATGATATTGACAACGATGTGTGAACAAAACAAACAGACATTAAAGGTAAAAATGTCAACAATAGGGGTACGGCAGTCAACATTGTGTCCTAATCCTAATTACTATGAAAACAAACAAATATTTAACAAATAAGCACAAAAACAACCTTCAAAATCCCAAAACCTCATGCTTAATCATTTCAGTCAAGCACACCCTAAAAGGTGTTCATTTTTATACTTTATTTCAACTAATATATTTATTTATTTTGTTTTATGGAAATTATTGCTAGAACTGCATTCAATAATCCTCTATCAATTTAACACCTAATTGTCTAATATAGGAGTACAATGGGAAAGGCTGTGCTTTTTTTGTAAAATTTTGGTATGCTTAGCGTTTAAAAAAAATAAAAAGCTTCTTAGTCCTATATGTGCGTTATTGCAGTGTTGATTTTAGGTTAGGTCTCAATATTTGTTTTGTGCGATTTCTATTTCCTGCCTCTTTTTTGTCATTGTGTCTTAATATAACAACATGTGTTATAGAGAATCAAACCTTTTATGTTTCTATGTATTGTCGTTTGGTTTTTTTTTTTTTTTTCATTTTCTGTTGATTCGTTGTTTTCCTGTTATAGTTGATGTGTTTCTCTCGGTTTTAGTTTGTAACGCAGATTTGTTTTCTCTCAATCGATTTTGAACGTTGATTCATTACAGAATTCATATTCGTCCTGAAATGCATCAAAATGATAAAAAATACATAAAAGTCATTCTGAATGGATAATGAATATATATCCGACTCTTATTTTTATCTTGTTTATTACTAAATGTTAAGACACATCTAATAGTAAAGCACTAATCCACCTGTCCTTTGATTGGTTTCTTGTGTTGTCAGTCTATGTTGGTGTTTTAATTGTACCCCTGATATCTTATTTTTATATAACAGTGAGTCCGTTCAATTTTAATTAGAATAATACCGATAATGTTCGTAAGTAACTTCAAACTTGTTTATTCCTCATTCTGAGAAAGACATTTAACATCAGGAGAAATAGAATCACGGTTATAAAACTTGGCCACGCACAGATTTTAATTCCAGTGACGACTCCCAAAAGAGTATCGTTAGATGATAAAAGTAGTAAATAAGCAAATAGAAAAATAAGAATAAATGTTGGTAATAGAATATAGTGTGCAAAAAAACATCACGTATTAGGATTATGTAAATATATATTTCAATGTCTATCATGAACATTTGATACCACTAGAAATCAATTCAGTAGGTTCTGAAGGTCATTCTAATATTTTATGCTTTAACGTAAAAGTAAGAGACAATTCTTTATAAAGACAGCCGTTAAAAAATAAAAGAGGAAAAGTTAATGGGAAATTATTTTGATGTTTGATATAAATAGGATGCACGATTGTTTGTTTGTCGATTATTTCTTTCATTGAATTGCTGTCACATAAGCTTACAACCCACATCTCATAACGTTCATATGACAACCAAAACGATTTGTACATTAAGTACAAGTTGATTCAGTTAAAGTAATCTGTCCTTGTCCTTGGCTGTTTTGTTTTTCATCTATTGATTTTTACACGATCTAAGAACAAACTCTTCATAGATACCAGGAATAAGAATTCAAATTCAAAACATTAATATGGTTTCAACACTCATAAAAAATACGACGCATTTTAGATTGCAAGGCACGTGTTTTGTCTGCATTAGACTAATCGGTGACCTGGGAATCATAACAGGTTACAGGCCAAATCAAATAAGAAATTGAAGAGCACTAAAACATAACTCGAATGATTCAGCACTCTCTATCGGTCAGTGTCCTCTCGAGGTGTAGTGATCGATAGTGAGTCGGAATATAACGATTGGATTATTCGGGTTAACTAAAACCCAACATTTCTTTCAAGTTAACATTGTGCAGAATTTGAATAAGATCATTTAACATTCTAAAGATGTGTCTTACTACCAGCCACGTATATAGTCATCACTTCTGGGTTGACATTAGTTATCATTGATGTTTTACCCAAGGAAAAGATTCCCATAGCTGTTTTTTGGCAAAACTTTAGGAATTTATCGTCTTCAGTAATCTTCAACTTCGTGTTTTATTTGTCCTTTTAAAATTTTAAATTAGAGCTTTACTGACGCGTTTATTATCAAACATACAACCATAGGCTTTTTTGTGAAATTGTATTAAAACAGGAGACCTATCCATGTTTCACACAAGAATTCGGTGTCTCAAATATTTGTTTCAATTGAAAAAATAAAGGAACGACTATGATATAAATACCATGTTAAACGAAGGGCCAAATTATATACAACAAAATGAGATTCTAACAGCTCTGCTGTTTCCTGGCATCACCATAAAATCTTTAATTTACTTAGGAAAATTATTAAGTTTGGTGGACACGGGTTTCTTCAACACACAGTTGGCATTTCTAAATGAATCAACTATGCAACATATTTCGTTAACGTTTTTCCTCAAACAGGAACTTTTCAAGAAGAATTGAAAAACATAATGTCTTAAATAGTATTGAGAATGGAAATGAGGAATGTGTCAAAGAGACAACCCGACTAAAGAGCAGAAAAGAGTCTACGTTGATCGTATATATCGTATTTATGTAGACAAAACGCCCGTCTGGCGTATTAAATTATAATCCAGGTACATTTCATAACTATTCACTTTAAATAAAGCCTATTCCAAATTAAGTAAGCGTCAATTTATATCTTGACATACTCATGAGGATTGGTTGAGAACACTTTTGACATTTAATTTTCTAATGTAGCAACATTCCAACAGCTTCTGAAATTTGGAGTATGTATACCGAAGTTGTTAATATATGTATTCCACGGATTACGTTCCTTTTAGGAATTGTTCAGTAGTTATTGGTACCAAGAAAAAGTTTGAAACCAGGCTTCCTAACAGTTAACTTAAAGTTAAAATCATCTCTTTAAAAGTTTAATGGACTGCATCAATTTCGTTGAATATAAAAGATAATTTACTATTTTCCGTTGTCTCTCTTGTCATCCCTTTCTCTTTTATGACAACCTTGAAAGCGACATCACCATTTTTTTTACTATTCTTGTGCAAGACGATGGTTACCTAAAGTGTAGTTGAACTGCATGCTAACACTTGGATCCTACCCTTGCTTTGGTTTAATTTAGCTCATGTTTCTGAAGCTTTAATCTATTGTCAAGTTTTATTTGACTGTTAAATTGATCAGATGTTGCACAATTGTTGTATTTAAGAATGACTTCTAATGACACTTTTAGACGGTGTTTCAGTCTTTACAATATACAACGATTTGGTTGAACAATAGATTTATCACATAAAGCCGAGCAAGGAATTTAACTTACTCACCACTCGCAGAACATCGTTTTAAGATGTTTTATAGAACAGCAATATCAAGATGAAAAAGGTTGTTTACTGTAAAACTTTTGGAAATTTGAGAATATACATTTATTAATTGCATTGATTAAACTTAATTAAACACGAAAACGTATTTTCCCATTCTCTTACTAAGGTTTCGGATTTTTTAAATTATAATTCTCTTCAACTTCGTTCTACATGGATTTGATTTATCACTGTTTAGATACGAGTGCCACTTGTGAGTCTTAGGTAGACGAAACGCTAGTGTTCGTACCAAATTATAAGTCTTGTATCTGATTTATCATTGCCACTGTTTAGATACGAGTGCCACTTGTGAGTCTTAGATAGACGAAACACTAGTGTTCGTACCAAATTATAAGTCTTGTATCTGATTTATCATTGCCACTGTTTAGATACGAGTGCCACTTTTGAGTCTTAGATAGACGAAACACTAGTGTTCGTACCAAATTATAAGTCTTGTATCTGATTTACCATTGCCCACTGTTTAGATACGAGTGCCACTTGTGAGTCTTAGGTAGACGAAACGCTAGTGTTCGTACCAAATTATAAGTCTTGTATCTATGATGAGTTTTCCCATTATCGCAAGATTGATTTTTCTTTTGATTAGTGTCATGCTTCCCGTCAACTTAAATGAATCTTCTGGTTCCTTTTGTGTAGAAAGAAATTAAAATTCCGTATAATATTATGTTTGGAGAGTTATGTTTTTAAAACAAAAGTATCCATCAAACCACGTGGCCTACTTAAGCAAAGAGTAACTGCTCTGTTTAACCTTCTCAAAGTAGTTTTGGGTAGAATTACTTTTAAGTACGATTATATATTTATAATTCCATTGACGTTAAAGATTCGTGTTTCGTATTGTAAGATGAATCATTTTATTGATAAAGTTAATGTGATTGAGCGAGTGAAATGTGTTTTCAATGAAAATTATCTTAACAAAAACTAAAACATTTTATTCCACCAACGGACACATTCCAAATAAAAGATGCATCCCTTCTAACTCTAACAGAGTCACATGAAAGTCTAAATATAACATTACTTGTGACTAAACTGAGAGAATGGTGGTTATGTGTTCTGGTAACAGAATTTATGTTTATATCATATGTAATACGTTTTTTGGTATAAACTAGGTTCCTTAATGAAGTCTTTTTCATTGAAATACACATTTTCTAATAAATCTTTGCGTCATTTCAATATCCAATGATAACATCAAAATACAATGGTGGATTGTTTGACAGCTTCAAGATAAATTCACTTATCGATAAAAGTTCAAATGACCTTCTTGGGCTGTTTATTCAAACTGACACAGTCAAGTTTGTGTTGCTTCTTAATGTCTCAGTTTAAAATTTGATCTCAGCTAATCCGATCCTGCTGTCGAGTAATATATCCCATTCAAACAATCTTTCTTGCAATAAATAGAGATTATGTTCTTTTCACCAGCAATTAATTTCCTTAATTTCATCGTTAATAAAATCTTTGAGTTGTGACAATTGTGGAATTTGTTCTAGTCCTTTGACATTTTATTGATGTTTCAAACTATTCATAATCTGTTATTGTTTGTTCTGGAAAATGTTGATTGTTTTACACTTGGGTAAAGTTAAATGACAAGTAACTAATTTAGATAAAAATCAGACCAATTAGTTTAGTAATAGGTTTCTTGAATTAGGTAAATATTTAGTTCCTGGAATTCCTGTCAGACATGATGATACCAGATGATAATATAAATTCCTTAAACATGTCGCATGTATAGATGCCAGGTCAATGGCAGCACCATAGAGCAACGATAACAATGTTAATTTGACATATGTTCTTGAATATCCTTTATCAGGAAGACTAGTAATAGAATTACATTAACGGTTACAATATTACGGCGCATTTCGATAATACTGATATGTCTTTTATAGACGAAACACACGTTTGGCTTACAAAATATAATCCTGTTATCTATGATGAGTTCATATAATGATGATCGATACCAAAATATTTAAAAATCCGAAACATAACTTAAGTATAAAACAGCTGTTAAAACCAAAAAGGACCCAAAATGATACAAACCTCGACAGGGCATCAGAGCTATGCATTATGAAGATACATTCTTGATTTTAAAATACTTTCAAAGTTGTATTACAGCAAATTTAAACAAAACAATATCCATACTAGCCACTGGGGTAATGATAAACTGAAAGTTAAATATGTAAGAATCCTTTTCATATACTAAGGAATGTTATTTCGTAAATAAATATTACGTTTCCATAAAATCAAAATGCAGTTCAGTGGTGAATGTTTCTGTTGAAGACAGGTCGATACAAATTTTACTTTTACAATTTTCTTGTGGTAAAATTGTGCATCAAAGAACGTCTTAAACAAAACAAAAACATTTTCAAGAGTGGAAAATTACTTGTACAGTCGTGAAGCATTTTCGAAAAAGGTACTTGTACCCAAATGTTGGCAGATGTCTGTTTAGTAAATTTTAAATATTATTACAATAACAAAAGAAAAATTTAATACAATTAATGTCTAAAGAAAAATCTTCCAATTGGAAAACCTGGGTATGCAACTTTGGAATTTCCATCAATGATGAGAAAACTTGATCTCATCCTTTTTTTTGCTAGTTTCGTAATGCTAAACCTTAGTTCTCTGTAGTGTTTGGTAAATTTGACTTAATAGTTATCAAAAGTACCAGGATTATAATTTAGTACACCAGACGCGCGTTTCGTCTACATAAGACTCATCAGTGACACTCATATCAAAATAGTTATAAAGCCAAACAATACAAAGTTGAAGAGCATAGGGGATCCAAAATTCCAAAAGGTTGTTTAATTGAAGGAATTGCAAACTGGTGCTCACAAGAAATCATTGACTGTGAAAGTCCAATAACTGTAGAATACTAGTTACATGTCAAGGAATAGTTAATATGCACATCGCCATCTGAAGAGTAAAATTTCACAATAGTATGCAGTAAAAGATTACCCAACAATAGAATGATACAACAAATACAATGCTAGTAAATAACAAAACGTATATACAATCCGCGAAAAAAATAGCAATGTCCTACGGATGTCTTATCCGAGTCGCAACCATGTCCAATCTAAAGAATATCCGCGGCCCTATACTTATGCAAATAAAGAATATCCGCATATCCGCGGCACTACTTATGCAAATAAAGGCAGCAGATACAAAACGATTCAATTCTCACAGGGCAATGTTACGTCGCTCCTAAATCCATGTAGGAACGTATAGTGACTTGGAATCTAGAATACTAGTATACATAAACTACTGTTTACTTATAAGTGAAAAACATAGATGATGTTACAAAATTTTATAACTAAACCACCTACAGCATAATTTTCAAACTGAAAATGTGCATTCTGTCAAAATCTCACTAGTCACTTTCATCTTACAAAGATATATGGCAGATGTTATTTAATAGTTTGTTTCTATGTATGTTGAATTGTCGTTAGTTTTTGTTCCACCTCAATGTTTCTGTTGTTTCGTTGTTTTCCTCTTATAGTTGATGTGTTTCCTTCGGTTTTAGTTTGTAAATAGTTATCAAAGGTACCAGGATTTAGTTTGTAAATAGTTATCAAAGGTATCAGGATTTAGTTTGTAAATAGTTATAAAAGGTACCAGGATTATAATTTAATACGTCAGACGCGCGTTTCGTCTACATAAGACTCATCAGTGACGCTCAAATAAAAATATTTATAAATTCAAACAAGTACAATGTTGGAGAGCATTGAGGACCCAAAATGCCAAAATGTTGTGCCAAATACGGCTACGGTAATCTATTCCTGAGATAAGAAAATCCTTAGTTTTTTCCAAAAATTCTAAGTTTTGTAACAGGAAATTTATAAAAATTACCATATAATTGATATTCATGTCAACACAGAAGTGCTGACTACTGGCCTCGGGGACGAAACGTCCACCAGCAGTGGCATCGACCTAGTGGTGTAAATAGTTATCAAAGGTACCAGGATTTGTTTTCTCTATATCGATGAACAGCGGTATACTACTGTTGCCTTTTATTAAATTTTCAAAAAAATGGGTTTTTTTAATGGAACATTGACCATCATCCAAAAAAATCAACCCAAAACTTGTTTTTTAAAGTTGTGCATACCTCTAAAACAATAAATGTCAAATTTGTTAAAACTATACTTCCCTCAAAATCGAACTTGACCTTATGGTATGGTAAAGTTACAGAAAGAATCCAGGATTGCTCATGGAAAATACATGGAAGATATCATCAGCACAAGAAGCAACCAAAACGATTTTGGTCCTACATTAAGAGCAGGAAACAAGAATCCTCAGGCATTGTTACACTCAAAGACAAAGATAGACTACTTCACAGCGATACGCCAACTAAAGCTTCAATTTTAAACCAGCAATTCCAATCTGTCTACACAAAAGAAGACATACATAACATGCCACATATGGGACCAAGTCCATTCCCGACTATGGACAACATCAGAGTCAGCCAGGCCGGAATTTACAAGCTACTCCGTGGACTAAGACCATTCAGAGCACTGGGCCTGATGAAATTCCAGCTTATATACTCAAAGAAGCGGCTGAATACCTATCTCCATACCTGATCATACTTTACCAGAAATCTTTGGACACTGGAATCATTCCTGATGACTGGCGAGCTGCCAACATTGTACCAGTCTTCAAGAAAGGGGAAAAACACAAAACTATCGACCAGTCTCATTGACCTCGAACTGCTGCAAACTATTGAAAAATATTGTTCACAGCACCATCATGGATAACTTTGACCGCCACCAGATCCTTTGCGACCATCAATACGGCTTCAGATCCAAAAGATCTTGTGAAACCCAACTCCTGATAACACTAGATGAAATTGGCAAAAATTTAGACCGTGGAGAACAGACAGACATCATCCTGCTCGATTTCTCCAAAGCTTTTGACAAAGTGCCCCACAAGAGACTCCTCCAAAAGATGGACTACTACGGTATACGTGGAGTAACACTCAAGTGGATACAAGACTTCCTAAGCAAGAGAACACAAGCCGTATTACTGGATGGGCATAAATCCGATCCCCTAGACGTCATCTCAGGGGTGCCTCAGGTGACAGTCATTGGACCCCTATTATTCCTGGCTTATATTAACGACCTGCCACAATCAACAACTTCTGAGGCAAGGTTATTTTCAGACGATTGCCTAGTTTATAGGAAAATAAAGAACGTAAAGGATAGCGAGACCCTACAGGACGACCTTAACAAACTCCCAAGAGTGGAAGTCACGATGGCAGATGAATTTCCATCCCGAGAAATGCATCGTGATTTGGATAACCAACAAAAGAAACCCACTGATAAAGAACTACCAACTACATGGCCACACCCTAGATGCAGTTGAGCATGGGAAATACCTTGGAGTCATCATAAATCACGACCTACAGTGCAAGAATCACTTCAACCAGACGGTAGGCAAAGCATCAAGGACACTAGGCTTCCTGAGAAGGAACCTAGGACGATGTAAACCAGAAGTCAAAAGTTAATGCCTACATCACTATGGTCAGACCAACCCTTGAATACACTTCCTCCGTATGGGACCCTTACCAACAAAACCTTGAAAAAGACTTAGAACAAGTACAGAGAAGGGCAGCTAGGTTCGTGTTCAATGAATACCCAGACGTATTCCCAGGTTGTGTCAGCTCTTTATTGGAGACTAAGATGGGAGCCCCTTAAAGATTGCCGCTCAAAGACCGCCTCACTATGGCCTACAAGATCCACAATAGATTGGTAGATATTGACCCCTCAAACTATTTCAAACCCGGAGATTTACGGACCAGAGGAGGCCACCGCATACACCAACAGCGTACTCTAAAAGACCAGTACAGGTAATCCTTATTCCCAAGATCAACCAGGGAATGGAACACACTACCAAAAAAGCCACAACAACAGCTACACTAGAAGAGTTTAAGGCCAGCCTTACCATCCTGCCAGAGGCCTTGACAGGAGCTTCTCACACCTAGAACTCCATAGATCCCAGATGTATATAGTTTTAATTTGTAAATAATAATTACTGTAAATAGTTACTGCGGGTTTTGATAATTGAGGAGGGAAGGCATCATGATTTTACGATCAAGAAACATTTTTCACTCAAGAGTCTGACTCTGTATTGAAAGAAGAAGAAATAGCGTTTAGAATTGGTCACATAATACTTTGTTAAACGTCTGGAAGATTAAAGTGTGAGAGACGAATATGTTCAAACCTTTTGTTTTAAATATAAATGTTCACTTCTGTTCTCTATGAACAACAAAATTATTTATTTTGTAAAAATATTTCCGTATTCGGTCATTACTGTATACATTACGACGAAATTATTTTCATTTACCCTTGTCCATTATTTTATGTGGCTGCATTTTGACCAAGGTTATGGTTGTCTTTCTGATATTGATTAACATCTCATCCCTTATTTTATTGATTTTGTATTAACACTGCATCATATATGAAATTTATTCGTTCAGTATGTGTTCACCAAGTTTTTTTTTAATGTTTTGATTGAGTTGTCATATTTTATAGTGAGTCTTCGTATGTAGTGATGTTACACAATTGTTTCAGGTAATGGTGAAGGTTGGAACCCATTAAGTTTGAACCCACTGCATATGTTTGTCCTATATGTCCATAGTCAAAAACCTTATGTTCAGTGAATAATTCACTTTTGTAAAGTTAAGTATTTATAAATGACCAAATAATTGACTTTTGTGTCAACACCAAAGTGCTGACTACTGGGCTGGTGATACCCTCAGGGACATAAATTATTCAGATACATTGTTGATAGAAAAATTATGTTCATTTGAGCTTTTCCACTAGTATAGTATATAATGATAGCTATGTCACTTCCAGTTGCAAATTAAATGCAACGAGTATGAACCCTAATTTTGTACTTCACAAACAATATGTACTGGACTTTAAATATGATTATATAAAATTTAACTAGGATAAAGAAAAAATTATTTGCTAGTCATTATGTTACTTTGGTTTTGACATGTTTTTCAGGAAAGAGTATAAAATATATTTCTTTTAGATTTTATGCGTTGTTGTGTCAAAGCTATATACCAAATATCTCTTTTTGTTCATCTATATCTGTCAGATACGAAAATTTGATTATCAAAATATTTCAAATAATTTAATGCCTTGAATGCCAACAGCAAAATTAGAGAAATAAAATGAAATTCCATGCAAAAAGAACATTCAGAATAATGGCCCTATATCAATTGATCTTTGCTAGAGGACTGGCTCGTAACCTTTGCCTGGGAAATATGATATTGTTTACATGTAAACCATTTCCATGGCAGGGAAAAACTTAATTTTCTCTTCATAATTTACAATAAAACCTCAATAATTATTTTCCTCTAATTTTCCTCAATTATTACTCATGCTCAAGTCCAACCACTGTTTAGCTGTTACAGGACAAGTCTGCCAATGTTACTGTCAAAACCTTACTGTATAAATAACAGTAAGCAAAGCTCATATATTCAATATTTATTTTCGAGTTATTTATAATACATTAAGTCTTTTGCCTGTTTTCCATTTCCATCTGGCAATCAAAAAATAACTTTTTACTTCAACACAATAATTGGCTTGGGACAAATAAAGCCTTTCTGACCTATCTTGTTCATAAAAACAAATCTTTCAAATAAATAGAGCATTATATAAAATCAAATTTGTTCTAAAGCATTCTGCAACATTCATTTTAAAATTAATACTGATTCAAAACAAGCTGTTGGATCTTAATGAACATGGGTAATTTTCTTAATAAAATTTCTTCTTCCACCATTACACACAATTTTGTTAAATCTAATGTTTTGAATCAGTATTATAATTTATTCTGGCTACACAAATAATTAGCAATGTCATTAATAGGCATATTTGGAAACAGCAAAACAAATGTACAAATCACGAACATTAAGAAAAAAAATCAATATGATAGATGTGTCTCATATAAAAATTTAAGAAAATTTGAAAATATCCAAATATTAAAAGACCATTAAATGTTGATTACCAGGAATTCATTTCACTTATAAGCGTATAAAATTGATATATTTGCAGTTATAAAAGATAGGTACTTAGAATGCTCTATGAAATGTTAATCAGCATAATAGCAAGGAGAAAATTGGATTGTATTTTAATACTTGCTGCAATTCCACTGAAACATTTACTCAAATTTGCAACTGTAAAATGTGACATGCATGTGCAAATACTAAAATCAAACATTTACCTCTCATTGAAATGCAATGTCAAATTATTTATGCTATTAAGTGTAGGGTTCTTCTATGAAGAAATGTTAGTGGAAGAAATGAATGCATAATTATGTTCTTTTTATGTGATATGCTCGACAGGTAACATAAGAAATACCTGGGAGTCTATGTCACTCATTCTTTACAAAAATATAAAATTATGAACACTACAATTTGACACAAAATCACAAGTTTCTGCTATTATTTTTTTTGAGAATTTTTCTAAAACAATTTACATGAATGACATTGCACATTTGTAAATTAACATTTAAAAAGAATGAATTTACAAGTTTCAGACACAACTCTGCCTGGAAAAACAACATTAAAATTGAACATTTAAACATACTGATTGCAGAAAAAAAAATACCCCTCAGTCCAATGTGCATTACAAAATGCTGGGCTATAATTTCTAAACACAATATCAAGGCTAGGAGAGAGATGTGTAATGGTGGAGGCACCATGTCCGTCCAGAGATAGCACTAAAGATGAAAAGTTTACAAGAAGTAGTCAGGTGTTCTCCTAGTCACATGAGGTTCTCCTCTTCTTGGAGCGGGATCAAATTGTAAACTGTAAAAAGAGAAAAACATCAAGATAAATTTTGCTTTCAATAATAAATTACTTTTATATAAAACCTACTTCAATTGACAAATCAATCAAAAGGTGATATCATTTAAGATTGATCAGGACTCACGCTACCAGGTGACTTGGGCGAAGAAGTCGCTTTCCCGACCGTCACTTCGCTTTCCCGGACCCCCAAAAGCGAAAACAAGTCGCCCTGTCCTTGACATACTCGCTTTCAGTCGCTTCCGTCATCGGACATTTTCAATTTTTACAAAGTTGATGAAACATCAATTTTTTATTGATAATTAAAGAAATTTAGACATAAACGATTCATTATCGTAAGAAAAGAGGTTGAAGCATTGTCTTTGCAGTGTGTAGCAGGTTATTTGATAAAAATACAACTTTTTATCACTTCGCATGCGTTTCCGCAAGTTCCGGTGCTTGTTACTCGAAAACGTACATCAACCTAAATTTCGGCGGCAAAATAAGTTTGTTACTTCATTTAAACGTGATAAAAGTTGCCTCCATTAAATGTTTAATCCATTTATTGCATTAAAAACGTCATGTTCCTTTCCAAATAACTTGTCAAACATCGTTTATTTTTATAAATTTTCTTGCATTTGTCCGCCATTGACTGATTTCTAAACTACAGATCTGAACCGGACCAGCTATGACCGAAATCTGTACTTTTACAATAATTAATACGGACGAACGGATGAAACAGCTGACAGAAGAATATTGATCCCAAAGGGAAAAATTACGTATTCCACACGCATTAAGAGACTTTTGGTTACATCTAATTGATTGGTGTAAATAATTCCCTATATTTTTTATCGATTGTTTCAAAGTTGCTTAACTCTGAGACTATTAATTATATTATGTCCCAGCTTAATAACTTTTATATTTTTTGATGAGAAACACTGAATTTCATACACAAGATAGATTTGAATTAAATTTTAATTGATATATTATAATTTCTTAACATTTTTTAAAAAAAAATATTTTTTTTAGTGCTAGATAAATGTATTAAATATTTAGTTGGTAGTTTCTCACAAGAACCTTAGTAAAACTTTAAACAACTTTTAATTTGAAATTTTGAAATGTTACTTTGATTGTATACTCAGATATGAATTGAATAATATAAAAAGAACATTATTTACATATGACCCATATACTATAGTAAAATCCAAACATTGTAGCGCACCGCGGGAATGAGCACTTCTCTTTCAAATCTCACCACTTCTCCCTATCAGTTTCAAAAAGAGAAGTCACTTCTCCCTATAATTCTGAAGTAGTGTGAGCCCTGTTGATACAAGACTTGTTAATCAATAACATGTGATTTTAATATCAGTTGAAGAATATTTTGGATTGCATGTGCATATCTATTTGTGGAAAGAGCCACTTTTTCGTAACTGCTCTTTCAGGCTTGTTAAAACTGTGACCCAAGGATATGGAGTAATAAGTTTGATCTCATTTTCATAGAGTTTTTCAACTCATTTGTACTTTAATGTGTGTTGTCTTGAGGTGTCCAAATTTTAACAATCGCTTATGTTTTCCCAGTTCTCTTAAAATTAGAATGAGATAGTTTCAGAAAATTTAGACACATGTTGCTGAATATGTATACTGTGGATTCATTATTATTCGTTGGATACCAATTTTCGTGGTTTTCGTGGGTAAAGGTGAACCACGAATTCAAATATTCAACGAATAACATATTTTCAATAGGCCTTATATACAAACATTGGCAAAACCACGAAATCAAATATCAACGAATATGCAAGTTTTCAGCAATCCACGAAAATTGATACCCACGAAAATAAATGAATCCACAGTATGTTTACATCCACTTCGTTTTAAACTTTGGTGGATAGTTGTCACATTGGAAATCCTACCATATTTCTTTATTTTAATAATGTATGTTTTTTTTCTTCTACAAAGTAATCTCCAACCAACCCATAAAATATTTTTAATAATATATTAGGCTTAAAGAAGTAGACTGGGTATCTTTGAGGGGTCACTTCTGACCCCTTACCTTTCACTGTGGACCTAATATTTATATTTCTTAGAGCTATACATACAATGAATATTTAAGGGCATCATCTAATTCCATTATTGCTGCTTGGTTTCCACATCTGTAGCAGTAATTCGGTGCACTAAATATAGTAACGACATTCCTATCATGACACCAGTTGTAGCCCTACAATAAAGCAAAATGAATACAGGAGTTAAAACAAATATTCTGTATGTGCATTGTGGTATTCAGAGCTCCAGATAAGAATTCACAAATTGGGGTTTTTACCCACCATTTTTTTACGTTATTGGGTAATAAAGATTTTTAATTGCATTATCAATTTCAGTTCACCCCTCAAGCAAATATCAAATTGGGTTTTTAACCACTAAGCTCCTTTAAGTATTGGGTTTTTTCATCAACACAATATTGATTGAATATTCAGGCATAATCACATTATATCAACCTCAGATGTTTTTCCATCTTAAGTATGTGCTAGCTGTTTTATTTAGTTTATTCACTGACGAGCAATTGTACATTTTATTTATGTCCCGTTTTAAACGTTCTTCCAGTTTTTTATTTTCTCACAACTTATATAAACTGCAACTGGTGTCACTAGTTGGACAGTAACTAATTACCTTTCTAGATCCCATATGATAACCCTACAGTTTAGTTGGGGTAGGCGTGGTCCGGTTAAGTGTTTAGATTTTTATGTGAAATTTAGGTGCTGTAAGGAAGTTTTGCCAGTACTTTCACCTATTTGCCAGACCTACTTTTTAAAAAAAAATAATAAGTAGTTCCCAGATTTGAGATATACCTTTCACTTTTTACAACTGATTTCGTTTTTGACGTAACCCTGTGTTTATCTATCTAGCAATGTTCTCGTTAAGGTATGCAAACACGCACGTGTGTTTGATGGATGCTTCATAAAAACACTACATGTAGCTTAGTTTTGTTATTATCATAACTTTCCCTAAGCTATCAAAAAGAAAGAAGATGAAAACATGCGGACATTTACTTTCGTTTTAAATCATTGTATGTTATGATAAGTCCCGAGCAATTCGAAAAAATATGACAACATGACACACGCTAATTGGATAAACGCCGAGAAGAACGAAATGTTTTCATATTCACGTGTACCTGTTGAGCAACGGAAAATTCCAACAGGGACCCATTTCAGCTACTTGATGCAGGGCTCTATTTTTAGAACGATAGGACATTTCCAATTATAAATATTATAAAATAGATTTACGCTACGACTGTGATCAGATAAGGGGTAAATAACGCAAACGATAGCGAGTAAAAGCGTTAAAAACTCATGGTTTTGGCATATAATTGGGTTTTCCTTTGAATTAATTGGGTTATTGAACCCTGCAATGGGCAATTGCATTGGGTTTTTAATTAATTTTATTGCGTGATCACGCAAATACGCAGCTTATCTGGAGCTCTGGGTATTATAACAAAACTAAAAAATATTTTCAGCAATATGTAAACATGTGAAATGTGTTTATTTATCATGCCTTCCATGTTGAAAACAAACATAGAATATTATACAACAGAATGATTGAAGTCATTCTTTAAAAAGCTACGGTATTTTCAGCTATTTCATATCACATCTTTATTCAGATCAAATCCAGCAAATGTTATGCAATTTATTAAGAATGTTCATGTAGTCTCAGATACTAAAATGACAAAATGATGAGTATTTATTTGAATAACCAAAAGTTATGTAAGTGATCATGAGCAAAGGAAGATAACTCCAGTTCACCTCGCTGCACTATCAATGGTGGAGAGTGATATGCCATTGCAGATATAGATATGTAGCCAGAGTAGAAGGGGTTTGATTTCAATTCATGTTATCTTTACCCAAAACATTGTAAGTTTTAGAAAGATATCTAAACAGACTTGACGAAATATTCTTAATGGGTTTTTTTTATTTATAGAATAATTAATCAAAATATTAAAATATAGAAAATATTTTCAATGAGTGCCAGATCTGACAAGACAATACTTTAGGCTTAAATTAAAATATTGTTTGTTTGCAGTTTACCAGTCAGGGGTGGTACTTAAACAAGTGATTTCAAAATCACTTCTTTGAGTGATTTTGGCTGTGAAATATTTTAAATTTTTGCACAGACTTTTCAAAATCACTGAAACAAGTAATTTGAGAAGTTAAAATTTAATCACTTCAATAAGTGTTTATAACATTTTTTGGATATTTTTCCCACAAGCTTGATTTTTTATTGGTAAAAAGACCAGAATTCCATTGAAGAAATAACTATGTACATGCAGAAATTTTCATTTTCTTGATAAGCCTGCCAGTTTTTACAGTTTATTTGAATATCCAAGAACTGGAATAATTTGTAGATCAGGACATAACCTCAAAATAAATCATTCTAATTCTAAAGAAAACCAATCAGGTCACCTAATATTGTTGACCTTTGTCTGATAGTAAGTGTAGTTAATGAATATTTGATTACAGAACAATTCCCAAGGGTACTTTTATAAGCTTTAGTGCACTAACTTACTGTCCAAGCGCACTGGTTAAATTGATATCCAAAGATAAAGGGATAATTGATTTATGTAGGAAAATTATAGAAAAGTTTGTGAAAATATGGAAAATCAATGAAATTAGCATTTGAAGAACAAAGAAAACATCAAAATCACTTGAATAGGTGATTACTGAATATAACCAGGTGCTCCGCAGGGCGCAGCTTTATACGACCGCAGAGGTCGAACCCTGAACAGTTGGGGCAAGTATGGACAAAACATTCTAGCGTGATACAGCTCTGAATTTGGATTGTGATCAAATTTTTGACATGACATGGTTTTTTTTTTACACAAAACAAATGTCAAGATTTTACAAATTTTACAATTAAAGATTTCTTCTTCAAACTTTTTAAATCTAAAATTAAATAGTTGACACAGCATAGGTTTCTGACACAGAATGAATGTGGTCTAATGAACTTAAAAGTTTGTTTTTGCCTTTTAGCAATTCACTATGCTGTTGAATATTAATCCTCTCAAAAAAATGTTTGAAGAAATTTTCTTTTTATTTATGAAATCTGAAATGAGAAAAATTTAACCCCCCCCCCCCCCCCCCCCTTTTCACATCCCCGTTTCCCTTTTTCCAAAACTGATATCAATTCAAATTTCTAATGGAGTTTGCAACAATAACTACTTTTTTAAATACATCATAAAATATCAAAATGTAAAATAAAGTGCTTGTTATCACTGAATGGTAAAGATTGGTTGGTAGTAAAAGTGAATATACATTGTTTATTGTATAAAACAATAAAAAAAACTTCATCAGCAACATTTTATATTGGCAAATTTCCAATGAAGTTATTTACATAAAGTTATTGGCAAATAAAAATAGAAAATGACATCATAGTCATGTCTGGCAAATGTCCAACATACATTATCTAAAAACATTTTAGATAAGATAAGGAAATAAGATGTAAAAAAACTGCTTGTTATCACTGAATGGTAAAGATTATTTTAATTTATCAGTTGGTAGTAAAAAGTGAATATACATTGTATATTGTATATAACAAAGATTTAAGTTGATTCTGGACAAAGAAAGATAACTCCAATTAAAAAAAATCTTGCTATTGCACAATATTTTGCAATTAGATATTTCTTGCTTACTATTCTGGACAAAGAATGATAACTCTAATTTAAAAAAAAATTTGCTATTTCACAATATTGTGCAATTAGATATTTCTTGCCATTGCACAATACTGTGCAATTGAAAAGACTTGCTATTGCACAATACTTAATATAATAATTTTAGATCCTGATTTGGACCAACTTGAAAACTGGGCCCATAATAAAAAATCTAAGTACATTTTTGGATTCAGCATATCAAAGAACCCCAAGATTTCAATTTTTGTTAAAATCAGACTAAGTTTAATTTTGGACCCTTTGGACTTTGAAAACAGGACCAAAAATGAAGAATCTACATACACAGTTAGATTTGGTATATCAAAGAACCCCATTTATTCAATTTTTGATGAAATCAAACAAAGTTTAATTTTGGACCCCGATTTGGACCAACTTGAAAACTGGGCCAATAATCAAGAATCTAAGTACATTTTTAGATTCAGCATATCAAAGAACCTAACTGATTCATTTTTTGTCAAAATCAAACTAAGTTTAATTTTGGACCCTTTGGACCTTAACCCTTTCGCCGATGAGTCCCGGTTTACCGGGATTCACGCTTCAGACAGCTGACGATGAGATCGGGATCGGAATACCTCTTTTATATTTCCCGCTCAAAACAGTGCAAACATGAGTTATCTTTCTTTGATGAATACCCGGATGAAAGTGTAAACATGGTGCTTCCGTTTGTTGAAAACCGTGTCAAAATCAGACGAAATTTACGAAATTTACGAGAATTTGAAATGAGGGAACATTTTTTTTGAAAGAATATGGAAGAATTGAAGCGAAACTAGTATACTTTTTTGACATACAATGTCGTTTTATGTACAAAACACTTGGAATGGACATCGTTCAGTGTGAGAATTTGTACAGCCTCATAAAATTTTTCAAAATTTTGCCGTTTTGGGTTAAAAAATTACGATTTGGGGTCTAAGAGCAGAATTTTGAGAATTTCACCAAGATAATGCCGAAAATTTGAAAATTCGAATATTTTATGAGGAAAAAATTATCAAAACATGAACAAAACTGTGAACATGGTGTTAGTGAATGAAATAAATACACAAATAACTACAAACAAGTTTTTATTGACATTTATTATGAAGATCTCCCACTTGAGTAATAGTAGCCAGGGAAGCCATCGTCTCAGAGTAGCTTCTGTCTGGGCACCAATCGGTGAAAGGGTTAATGTAGACCAATTTGAAAACGGGACCAAAAGTTAAGAATCTACATACACAGTCATGACAGTTAGATTCGGCATATCAAAGAACCCCAATTATTCAATTTTGATGAAATCAAACAAAGTTTAATTTTGGACCCTTTGGGCCCCTTATTCTGTTGGGACCAAAACTCCCAAAATCAATACCAACCTTCCTTTTATGGTCATAAACCTTGTGTTTAAATTTCATAGATTTCTATTTACTTATACTAACGTTATGGTGCGAAAACCAAGAAAAATGCTTATTTGGGTCCCTTTTTGGCCCCTAATTCCTAAACTGTTGGGACCTAAACTCCCAAAATCAATACCAACCTTCCTTTTGTAGTCATTAACATTGTGTTTAAATTTCATTGATTTCTATTTACTTAAACTAAAGTTATTGTGCGAAAACCAAGAATAATGCTTATTTGGGCCCTTTTTTGGCCCCTAATTCCTAAACTGTTGAAACCAAAACTCCCAAAATCAATCCCAACCGTTCTTTTGTGGTCATAAACCTTGTGTCAAAATTTCATAGATTTCTATTAACTTAAACTAAAGTTATAGTGCGAAAACCAAGAAAATGCTTATTTGGGCCCTTTTTGGCCCCTAATTCCTAAAATGTTGGGACCAAAACTCCCAAATTCAATACTAACCTTCCTTTTGTGGTCATAAACCTTGTGTTAAAATTTCATAGATTTCCATTCACTTTTACTAAAGTTAGAGTGCGAAAACTAAAAGTATTCGGACGACGACGACGACGACGCCAACGTGATAGCAATATACGACGAAAAATTTTTCAAATTTTGCGGTCGTATAAAAAATCACTAAAATAGGTGATAATGAAATCACTTGTTTAAGTAGCACCCCTGACTGTTTACCGACCGACCCTTGAAAATCCTCCCGACTGAAAATTTTATTGCTTTAAATTTGAAGAAATTTTTTTTAATACTTCTATTGACGCGATCCGGAACTTTGGGTCCTTTCCGGAAATGATTTAAAGTCTGGGTCAATTACGCATTTCAAGTTCGGTTTTTCTTAGCTTCCCGTCAAGCGTTCATGTGACCATTTAATGATAAAGCACATGGAAATTGTTTAGGACAGGTATCCATGAAGTCACGGAGGAGTACTTTACGCTGTCGTCTCGTGTCAATTTTAAGACAAATAACAAACAAAAAAGTTTATTAGTAAACTGTTTATACAGATTCAGGCACATGTAATGATGTGTGATGATATCATTGACGATGATGCAGCGGATATTCATATAAACTGACACGATAACCATTCTGTCTCAAACAAATCGGGTACAGAATCTGTGGAGCCTGACTTTATGGAACCAATTTCAGTGGTTAAATAATTCGACAGCAGCTTGAAGTATGGCATATTTTCTACAAATCGTTGTGAAGACGACAAAGATGAAACCACTCCTCGGTGACTTAAATCTTCATGGATATCTGTAAACACGCCTGTACGGAGGAAGGGCTCATTTGAAATGTTAATGGATATAGATCATGCCAAATCAATAAGAAGCAACCCTAACTACACAAAGATGTAGAGAAAATAAATGGTTAGCTTGAAAAATAAATATACTCTCTCTATATTAAATCTATCTTCGATTGCAATGAGTATGCTCCTTTAGGATAAGGGGGGCTGCCCCGGCCACTCATTGCAATTATTCTCTTTCTTATAATATTAAATATACCCAAACTGTGTGGCCTGTGTGAATTCAATTAAAACATGTCCTTAGGAGCTATTCTGCCAATTTTTTTTTATGCATTAAAAACATTTCAGTACAGACCATTTACTTTTAATGGGGTGCTATGGGTTTCACCCAAACTTTAGATTTCTTTGGTTTTCATTAAAGCCTGGCAAAAATATAACTTTATCACATATAATTAAATATTGTTAGAAATATGAAAACAGTCGAATGTCTTAATACTTTTTTTTCAAGTTGCCTTTTTTCAATTGAGGAAGATTCAATGGTTATTTTTATTTATTAAAAATACACTCTTTAATACATTGTCTTATAAATCTTTAATATCTACATTTTTCTGATGAAAATACTCTACTCATGAAAACATTCTAGTCAAGAAGCATAATGTCTGAATATATTTCTTTAAAACAGTTCTAGTCATAATGACATTCCTTGTTTATAAGTGTTCCAGTATTTAATAATTATACCATATTCTATGTCATAAATTGGATAATGACACTATGTTAAAGTTTCAGTTTTGGTTAAAAAGTTTTTTATCTAAAAATGCCTGTTCATTTGATGTTGGTTTTCAGCATGTCCAGTGTTTGTTGTTTTAAAATGGTTTTTTTTTTCTTCACAAGAAACTTGGTTTAGTGTAACTGCTTGTTTAAACTATTTTGGCTGATAAAATAAAATATTTTTCCAACCTACCGACCCTTCAGTCTGAAGGTACAGTCGGAAAACTGCAAACAAACATATTTTTAAGGTTGGCCCTACTTAAATATGGACTATTAAATTGGAATAAAGTAGAAAATGAAGGAATCATCTTTTTCTACACATTTTTGATGCAACCTCATACTAAATGTCTTGACAACACCTATAGTTGTATGACATCAAAGGAGGGCAATTGTCTGTTTTATTTCACTGGAAAATCAAGGTAAATATTCCATAATTATCTATTCTACTTACCTCCATGACAAGCTGATGTGCTCTGGATACCAGAGTTAAATTGTTACTATGATTAAATGTCTCCGATATATCATGACCAAATGTGTAACCAGCACCTCGAGGAGATATACCCCAGCCTCCTCTATCATCTGGATCTGACCATAGCAAATCACACATGGGACCCTATAAATACATTGGAAAAATGTCATATCGTTATTACAAATCTTTAAAACCTAACCCCTACATGATGTTAAGTAGCTATGTACAGTGAATTTTGCCTGTAAAAAATCCTCTTATAAGTATTAATTAGTTCAATAATTATAATCTGATACAAGAGTTTCAGAGTAGACTGGTTTCCTGTTTATCATGGTTTACAAGAGTCCAGTTATCAAAGACATTTTCTGTGTAAAATGTATTTTTGAAATTTGTTGAGATCTTTAAGCTAATGGGTTCAGCAATGGGAAAAATACTGGAATGATGGTCCTATTCAGAAGGAGTATTTCTAATTAGAAAGAACATTGGCTTTTAAATTGGATTCCATGGTACATGTATACTGTAAACTAGCCATTATTTTTTTTACATTATCAGACATACAATGAATTTTAATACAAGACTTGGAGGAATGATTTTATATTCTTAATAAGGAATTGCCAATCGAATTACATATTAACAGTCTTCACGCTGAGTGGCAGCCCAGGCTAGTAAAATTGCTCTCGGGCCTGTAAAAATCATATCTACAGGCCAACAGAATCTAACTAAAAATTTTCAAAAATTGAGCTCCGGGCCTGTAGATTAATAATAATAATAATAATTCTTTATTTAAAGAGGGTTACACAGTTAGCTATAAAGCTAATCTTCCCTGAGGCCCTCATGAAATACAATGACATATAACAAACAATTACAAAATATCAAACAAACACACATACATGAATAATGCAATAAAAAATTGTTATGAAATATACAATTTTCAAAACAGGTAAAAGTTACAAATTCATATATGACATATATAGTATTGCCATCAACAATATTTGAGTAAGTGTGAGAAAATTATTATGCATATAAAATCACACAGCTTCTTAATGTTCCAACAAGTAATTTTTTAAATCTTTTTTGAATGAGCTTGTACTTGAGGTTGATTTTTTCAGGGATATTGGTAAGTTATTCCATAAAATAGATCCTGAATATATAAAAGATTTCTTATACAGCTCTGTTTTGGCTTTTGGAACTTGTGAATTTTTGCAAGAGGCATTTCTCAAACAATATTGGTTTATTTCTGGCATATCTTTAAATTTTTCAGTGAGATATACAGGGGCTTCATTCTTAAGGCATTTCTGCATCAAAACAGATTTGTGGTATGAGATTCTGTTCTCTGCTGCCATCCATCCAAGCTGTTTAAACAGTGCAGCTGATGATGAAAGTGGATCAGCATCTAAAATAAGTCTTGCAGCCCTTTTCTGCAATTTTATTATTCTGACTAGCTCATTTTTAGCACAACCACTCCAAATAATACAACAATAATCTATCAGTGGGAGAATATAACCATTATAAAATAATTTTCTTAAATCAATATTTAGAAATTTCTTGATTTTAGAGAGTAAATAAAGTCTAGATGATATAGATGAACATAAGTAATTAATATGGCCTGTCCTGACAGATTAGAGTCAATTCTTACATCTAAAAGTTTTTCAATTGATGATTTTTGAAGAATACTATTCTCAATAGTCAGAACTGGGTCTGCTTGATTTAAACGCAGCCTTTGTCTTGTACCTATGACCATGCATTTTGTCTTATCTGAATTTATGAACATGTTATTTTCATGACACCATTTTTCAACACATTGGAGATCATCTTGTACTTTTAATTGCATATCAGCAATAGTCTTTCCTGATGTATGCATAGTTGTGTCATCAGCATACAAGTCTGTATGGCAGTTTTTGATGTGTAATGGAAGGTCATTTATGAACAAAACAAACAAAATGGGACCAAGTATTGAGCCCTGTGGAACACCAAAATTTATAAACTTTTTATCAGAAAACTGATTATTTATATGGACTTGCTATTGATTTAATAGTTCATCGTGAAGACTGTATTAATCTAGTTACATTGGACTTGGCACTTTATATTTTAATCAATCTGTGATATGGCAAAATAAAATAAGATACAAGTTTAAATGTATCAAGCATGCTTACCTCGTGTGGAACTTCTTGTAATCTATCTAATGCTCGTATATGATCTAATGTGTCTATTGAAGGTGATAACCCACCATGTAAACAGAATATCTGAAAGATAAAAGTATTCAGTATTATCTTCTTGTCAATAGGTACTTATTTCAAAGTATTTTTTCCATTTTCCATCCTTTTTTAAGAACTGTCAAATTGAACTATTAAAAATTATAGAGTCAAATTGGTACTAATCAATTTTCCAACAAAACGTTTCTGAACTCGATTCTGTATTTGCATCACCTACATGCATATCTATTGTTTAAACATAATGACCTCTGGATGTCTTGTTTTGTAACCATTGGGTTGCTGTCTTATTCATGTCTACTCCCATATTCTTTTTATTCATATGATAATTGATCTACTGTTGCAATGAATCTCATTTAATACAAAAATATGTTTTTCAAACAATTGAAACTTTTCAGCAATCACATACACTTTGACAGAATTTGAAGAATTATTGTAGACTGTACTGTAAATTCAGAAATCATTCCAATGTTTTTATTATTGCCAAAAATGTTATTGGGACCTGGGTTATAATGTCAATAATTTTAACTTGCATTCTTAATTTTTTTATAGGAATTACACAGAATTGCTCAATATCACAAAAATTAAAATCACATTTTGGTCTAATATAACAAAATCGCAATACTTTCTGAATTTACAGTACATGTATACTACATGTATTTCTACACAAGAAGTGGAAGGCTCTAAACTTACTTGTCCATCTACTAAAGCTGTAAGTGGTAAATAGTCAAATAAATCTGTGAAATATTTCCATACTGTAGCGTTACCATACTTTCTCAAGCACTCGTCGTAAAAGCCATATACTTGTGTAATTTGTCTACTTTCATGATTTCCTCTTAGAATTGTAATTCTGTCTTTCCATCGAACCTTTAACAAAATCATATCTCATGTTTAAAAAAAATGAGGCAAAAATATGTGTTAGTTGTGTAGTTCGAATACTTTCGTTACTCTTCATATTCAAATTACTACTTCTTGACTTAAATCATAGAAACTTGATAAATGTGAACCTGTCACTTTATTTAATTTCTACAATTAACTATACCATGTATACTGGCTATCAGTAAGGATTAATTGGATAATTTTTAGTGAAAGTCTCATAAATTGCAAAGCACATAGAGTAGACATTGCTTTTTAAATCATAGAGGATGCAAGTTTTATGAATGAAAGATAATCAAATAAATATTTTCCAACTGTTCATTTTGAATCAAGCTGCACTTTTTAATTGTTGCTTTTAACATTAGCCAAAATGTAGTTTTGTTTAACAAAGACAAAATGTGTAAATAAATGTACTATACATACTTTCAAAGCTACTAAAAGTGTTACTGTTTCTACTGAGTAATATCCTCTGTCTACATAGTCTCCCATGAACAAGTAGTTAGTGTCTGGTGATTTTCCACCAATTCTGAACAATTCCATCAAGTCATGGAACTGGCCATGGACATCCCCGCACACAGTAACTGGACATTTAACTTCCTGAACATTTGATTCCTTGGACAATATTTCTTTAGCCTGAAAAAAAATAATTGTTTATTAGTATTAAATAAATTAAAGAGTGCCTCAAAATGCATTTTTATTTAAAATTCACACTATAAGCCTCATTTGTTTCAGGTTAAAGAAATCCCAGCATTTAATATAAATGCATGTCAATAGCCAGAAAATAAGAACTGAACAGTGAATATCATAATCAAACAATTAATCATACATTAGGAGAATAAATACAAGTCCTACAAAACTGAGGTGTTGTATATACATGATATAGCTCATCAGTTCAATTATAAGACCAAACAAAATAAAATAGTGTATGTATATTAACTGTCACCTGCTTAAAACAGGGACTTATGCAAGAGATCAAATTACAATTAACTACATGTATTATATATTTTCTGTTAGCTGCCATTTGTTGAATTTGTTTCTGATATATGTTTTAACATGGTTTTACACAACATTTATTGATGATTTTTGGTTGCAAACAAGAATGTGTCCAAAGTACACGGATGCCCCACTCGCATTATCATTTTCTATGTTCAGTGGACCATGAAAATGGGGTCAAAAGATTAATTTTGTTTTAAAATAAGAAAGATCATATCATAAGGAACATGTGTACTAAGTTTCAAGTTGATTGGACTTTAGCTTCTTCAAAAACTACCTTGACCAAAAACTTTAACCTGAAATGGGACAGACGGACGAACAGACGGAAGGACGCACAGACCAGAAAACATAATGCCCCTCTACTATCGTAGGTGGGGCATAAAAAAGAACATATAGCTGTCAAGAATAATACTTCTGAAAATATTTTCATTACTACATCTTCTTTACTATTCATGCTATTTGGCATAATTTCCAAGCTTAAAAGTTATCCAAAGCTAGAATGAACATTTTCTGTGTGTGACAACACACAACTGAACACTACCTTTACAAGAAGAGTTAATAAGCCTGATCAGTGCTACATAAATGCTCAATCAACTTTTATCTTTGAAGCCTACAGCAGGATTATGTTTTCGGATGTCAACAACCTAGAACATCCTACGCTGCCCTTTTGACACATCTTTAAATGAAATTCTTGTGTGTTTGATTTAAAAACTGAAAACTTAGATTTTAAATTGGGAAAAGGAGGTTAGTGTTTGTGTTTAAGTTTCTTTAATCAAATACACTGCTTCAGGTATTTACAATTAATTACATCTATAATACCAATGATTCATTCTCAAAGCTGGGGATAAAACATGCAAAAATATCCTTGAATTTCATTTAATGTGACGAACACAACATTTTAGTTCAATTGGTCCATCTTACTGTAAGTTATGTATGTCAAATAGCGTATTTAACAAGACTTGAGGTATACTTCTTGTGCTACCAGAGTTATCAATAAATGGTTCGTGGCATGTTGACTATAACACATCCAGGATGATGGAATGAAACCTTTGAAAACCTTTTGACTGTGCTAGACTGTTTTGTTAAATATAATTAGATACGATATCAGTACACCTGAGCAAAGAAAACTTTGGTTGCCATATACAATTTTACGAAAAATTGGTTTTGTAAAAATGTGTTGCCATGCGAGTTTGATGCAACAGTTATACAGTCATTTATAGGCCGACACATGCTTTAAGCAGTTATCACATTAAAGTCACTATGTCTGTAAGTATTTTTAAAGGGTAAACAGTTGATGAAAGTGTATATACCTTTTCACACAATGTTTTGACTTGATTTTCGGTCAGTTGTTTGCAATCATAAAGTTGTTCAATCCATGTATCGAGTTCTTTTGCTGTTGCATGATCGTCAACGTAACTCATTTTGTAAAAGATATGTTTACATGTATTAAACTTGACAAATGTATACAAAAATGCGTTATTTATCTCTTATTTGGTGTTATTTTCAAGTCTCAGCACATCGAGGCGCCGACAAAATGGCTGTGTCTTCCTTCTCGAGTGACGTCACTTTCATAAATAATTGTTAACGAATGAAAAATTTTATTTATATAAGATTAATCAAAATGACGAATTACTAAATTAAGAACTAATCGTGATGTTAATCATTATTTATCTTAAATGATTCAAAATTTTAATGCAAATATAAACTGGTTTCTGAGTCACTCTGCTGGTGTCCTCATTCCGTTTAGTGGGGTTACACTAAAGACCTGAAAGTGGACCTGAAAAGACCTGAAAAGACCTGAAAATATACGACTAAAATTATTCCCATTGCAATAACTTTTTTATTATTGGATGGAATTTCTTCAAGTTGGAATTTTATTTATTGTAAATATTTATATTTCATTAAAATTTAAAAAATATAAATAAAAAACAATTTTTTGATGCCAAAAGTTGGACCTGAACGGAGAAATGAAAAGACCTGAAGGGACCTGAAAATCTATGTCGGACTAATTCTAACTACAATAACTTTTTTAATATTCAATGGATATCTTTCAACTTTTGATTTTGTGACACAAAAAGTTCAATATAATGATAATATGAAAAAAAAATATGTGAAAAATATTGTTGGGGTGTCAAAACTCGGACCTGAACGGAAAATTCAAAATCTGAATGAGCCTAAAATTCCACATTATTTTAAAACGAAAATTATAAACGTAGACGAAAAATATGATTGATAACTTTTCATGTTCGATGTCATTTGGTCTCTTGTAGAGATCTGTCTCATTGGTATCACACCACATCTCTCTAATTTTTATTGACAGAAGATACTAATATGATAAAGATTGAAGATACCAAAGAATAATCAAAACTCGGATGTCAAAACTTATAAGTCAAAGAGATATACCATAGAAATAAATAATTGAAAAAAAGGTTTGGTGTCTTTAAACTACAATAACCCCGTCACAATTTTTGTGGTGTCCCAAGTCTGGAACCTGCACTTTGTGACAAACGTCGGACCTGTTGAATGAAAAATGAAGTCCTGAATGAACCTGGATATATATATAGTTAATTCAACATAGCTTATAAAACATTTGCATTTTTATTCAAGAAGAGTCAAAAGCAACTTGTGATAAAAATATTTAATGTTAACGATTAGCTTAAAATGATTTTTTATCAGTTACACATAATTACATGATTATACACAATTAAATCACATTATAAATAACAATGAAAACACTAATTGAAACAAATATTATAGAACAAATTTATTAATTGTCATGTAATTACGCTTATAAAAACAAAATGATAATACAAATCTAAAAAAAGTTTAATCCAAGATTAATATTCCTCTTAAAAATACTTAAAAAATGATTTTTGTTCATTAAAAAGAAAACTGAGTGACTCCACATACTGTAAAAGTGTTAATATTTTAGAATAATAGCGTATTAAAAAATACTTAATTAAAATATTGAATAAAAAAAATCTGCCTTTAGAAAAATGCGTTTACATACTGTAAAAGTACACTAAAACTAAAAAACATTAAAATGCAATATTATTCAGTCTACTTTAATCACATATAACTTGACTCTTACTCTAATATAATGTTTGTATATTCATGAAGTTAAATACACTGCCTATGTTCATCACAAAACCAATCACTGGTAACCCCTGCGCACGTTTGATGACTCCATTTGCTACATGTAACTCTTCCTCTTTTTGCTTCGCACCCTACCATATTTTCGTATAAATCAGGCTTCCCACATAAGCAAACACATTCAATCTTTCTCTGATGTATTTTAACATGAATGTCAGAAGGAAGGCCTAACATCTTGGGAAATTCAATAAGAGATCCTTGTTCCAAACAACTTACAAGATGAGTTCTCATTGATTGTTCGTCGTAATCGATCTTTAAACGAGGGTTAAAATTTTGATTCACACAAAATTCCAATAAGTTAGCCAGGGCATATAATCCACAGTCATTTCCATTCGATTGTTGTTGCACTTCTGGTATTTTCACGTTGAAGTTTTTTTTTTTATCTCCATATATTGCTGCCAACTGTATTTCTAGACTCGCTGTTATGGTGTGTAAAGAGTTAAGACTGTCTAGAACGTAAACTGTGGTGTCTCTTGTTTGCTGAAGTGAAGTAACCCAGTGTGATTTTCCTGTGTGATGTATTTGCACACACGGGGCTTGTTTTGACTGAAAAGTTCCAAAGTCTTGAGTCCAACTCTTTGTATTTTCATTGAATCTTGGTGCCAGTGTAGTTGCCTGAAAGCCAGCAATTCCCGGAAACTGTGTTTGTACAATATCGGTACAAGTGTTTATGATGTCTGAGCAAAGCCATGTATTAGTAAGTATTTTATTTTTGTGCTCGAGCGTAAGACCACTAACCCATGGTGTTTTATCTGAAAAATTTTGCATCGAAAGTTTCCTTTTTTTCACTGGTAGTGGGCATGTAAATCGAGGTGAAATGGGTTGTATATCTGCTTGTTTGTCTGCAAAGCGTAGTCGTTTTCCTGTACATGGAGTTTTTACCGTAGGTGTTTTACGCTGTTTAGGTGTCCTTGGTGACAAACTAACAGGGCTGCAAGGAGGAGATGAAATTTCTGTTGCGACTGCCTCAGAATCTGGAGCTGGTACCACATCAATGTCATAGTCATTTGCTCTAGGCTTCTTTCTTCCGGACTTCTTATCATTTCTTTTTAAATTTTTCCTATTTAACCTTCGTAGGTTGACAATTTTTGTTTTGCTGTCAATTTCATCTCCTATAAACAACTTTGCTGCAATAATGTGATAGCAATGTGTGGTTGACGGACACTGACATGTCTCCTTCGGTAAAAGTGTTACGGCGTAATTTGTTCCCTGTGTTCCTTTAACCATGAAGGCTCGCTGCTGTTGAACAAAAGTAACGTGTCCGTTTTCCACTGCCAATCTGGCTAGAGATTTCTGTGTAAGGTCTTTATCCTGCAGAGTGTTCTCATTTGAAACAATTTTACCTTCTTCAACTTCTTCACTTTGTAATATGGTATCTGTAGTCGTTACTACATCAGTGTCAACCAAATCAGTGTCAACCAAATCAGTGTCAACCAATTCATTCTCTACGGAATCAGATTTTTTTTCTCTGTCAGCATTCGAGTCTTGCTCTGTGGTGCAATCTTCTCTAATCGTGTCAATCTCTCCCATAACATGTTGCACAATATCGTCTGGTTTTAACAAATGTTTGGGAATTGATATCTCATCTTTTGGAATTTTAGCATGCAAATATTGTACCCGAAGTGAATAGTTTCCAACCCCAGCTAATCCACGCTGAATTTCTGTTGTATAATAGGTCTGCAAGTAGAACATACTCAAAACAAAACAATCTACTGGTAACTCTTTAAACTTATTTAAGCGTTTGATCACAGCGTTCATGCTTTCACAAGGATTATTTGTTAATCCGGAAAAAGGATCATACAAATTCGGATATTTCTCAATAATCCATTTGCCACAATGTTTTAATATGTCTTTTTCAACTTTCATGAAGTACGAATATACACCTTGTGACCACTTGCTCAGTAATAACTTTTTTCTTTCTTCATAGCCTTGTTCACTGGATGATCTCAATAGTTCCCGTACGTTAGAAACGTACACGGCAATATTATCAGAACCAGCTCCCATTTTCTGTAGATTAAACTTAAAGTCGTTTATAAGATGATTCCAGCACATTACCACGTCACAATTTGAAAAGTTCTTCATTATAGCACATTTTTATTCTGACTAAAAACGATTCAAAGTTGACTATTTATAAAAAGTAAGAGCGTTGATCTGAATTCACTGATTATTTGATATATGCTTATATTTTTAATTTGTAAAGTTTGTACTTGAATTGGTGACCGAGCAATGTTTAGTTCGTGTAAGATATAGTGATTATCCAATTAAAAGATTAAAGTGAAATGTTTATTTAGACTAATGATCCAATTATCACCTAATATCAATACAAGGTGTGAATTACAACCGGCACACGTTCATGTAATTAAAACATTCCAATCGACGAACTCTTTAAATTACATATGGTTTATGGGGAAGCAATACTAATACTTTCATTTTATAAATAAAGCAGTTTACGACCAGCTTTACTATAGAATAAGAATAAAATATATATTAATGTAGTTTAAGCAAGTTGTATTAGTTTGAATAATTTCAACGGACAATCTTCCTTTTTTTCCCCCTTTAGCTTCAGGATTCATCAATAACAATGTACTTTCTTTTCAAATATGTTCCTGTATAAATATAAAGTCATTCGTTCTCTTCAATAGACTTTTGTCTAAAATAGAAACAAATAGGAAAACAATGTTTTGCGAGTTTAAATACAACTACCCCTATAATCCATTCATGTCTTTTATTTCACCGACAAGGTCCGAAATTTGTAACTAAATAATTATATTTTCGATAAGATTCTTTATAATTTCAATGATATATTATACCTTTCCTATAACAAAATTCATATTTCAAGGAGAATGATTGAAATCAGTTAAAGATATTGAATAAATCTGACCGCAGTCTTTTCAAGCAAATTTATGTTACTTAAATTTCCGTTCAGTTCCGAGTTTTTTTAATTTTATCATTATATTGAACTTTTTGTGTCACAAAATCAAAAGTTGAAAGATATCCATTGAATATTAAAAAAGTTATTGTAGTTAGAATTAGTCCGACATAGATTTTCAGGTCCCTTCAGGTCTTTTCATTTCTCCGTTCAGGTCCAACTTTTGGCATCAAAAACTTGTTTTTTATTTAATTTTTTTAAATTTTAATGAAATATAAATATTTACAATAAATAAAATTCCAACTTGAAGAAATTCCATTCAATAATAAAAAAGTTATTGCAATTTGAATAATTTTAGTCGTATATTTTCAGGTCTTTTCAGGTCTTTTCAGGTCTTTTCAGGTCCACTTTCAGGTCTTTAGTGTAACCCCGTTTAGTGACATCTATCGGAATTTTTCTAAACCAAGCGAGTTAACTACAGACTTCCTTTTCCGGTTTGCCCGTCTTAGTTCATGGCGAACTAAATAAGTTATATCGAATCTGCGCCAATCATAGTTGAATTTTCATTAAAAACAAGAAAACGATGGCGGAGCAAATGACGCTTAGAGGGACCCTCCAAGGGCACGGAGGATGGGTAACACAGATTGCCACAACTCCCCAATATCCTGATATGGTGTTGTCATCTTCTCGGGGTAAAATATTCTGCATAGATCTTATTTTTTTATGACCTGCATGTTTTGCACATATTCTCATTGTATTCGATCTTCAAGACGATGCACATACACTTTCTTTTTATTGCAACGTTGTCTTTTTTGTCATACTGTGTAAATTTGTTTACATGTACATTTTTCATCTTCAATGTTGAAATGCCGGTAGACCTATTGACAGAAGATCGAATTAAAAGCTGCAGTTTGGAGAGAATATCATTTCTGATTGCAATCTGCATTTTAGTAAAGCTCGTAGACGCTTTTTCTCAAGTGGAACATCCGAAGATACAGGGACTGAGCATGAACATGTACAGTCATGACAGTATGGTATATTCATCAATGGGCTGATGGATTATAGTATAATGTAGATGTAAATATACCAGCTGTCTGCACCAAAATCGTTATTTATCACTAGTTCAAGAATATTAGAAAAAAAATGTATGTGTCGAAACAAAGTTTTGCAAACATGTACTACTCTGGTGCAAATATAGTCCAAATAATTGTGACGTCTTGAAATTTTATTTCTTGAAGACAGTTGTTTGGTAAGACTTTGTGATGGAATTTCTCTCAAATTTTAGACCCAAGTTAACACTAAAACGCTTCTACAGTGGTGTCTGCACGGGTCAGTGATACCGTGCATTATCTGATTTCGTCATATCAACAAAGTAACACAAATAAAATCGTTCTTGTTATTGTTTTAGCCTTCAGAAGGGATAAAAAAAAAATGATAAGTTCAAGAGTTAAATAACTGCAAACCCGTGATTCACAATATTTGACCAATTTCCATTAACAAAAAGTAGATCATCAGATAAAATTTGTTTTATTTATGTCAAATTTATATTAGTTTGAAATAATTTTTGCTCTGCATCCTTGGAAGTGTGCTTGGTTCAAATTCAACTATATTTTGGAGTAGAAAGTCTTTTCTTTATTCAAAATAACATATTTTTGGAAGGCATGTGCCAAATCACCAGACATTGGAGGAAATCTCAGAACAGGGGTTTCCCTAATTTTGGACACGCATTACACAAAATCTTGGGTGAAACCATACAAACAGAAGATTTTATAAAATAAAAGTATGTTATGAATGTGTTCACCCAATATTATCCATATGCATTTATTGGTTTTATCAGTTGAATGAAATAAAGTCATAAGTCACATTGATACACCGGACTGCACCGTAAGCTAATTTCCCTCAATCTAATTAAAAACCGATCTCTCATCGCAGTGTTCTCCCTAGGATTTTGGGATAGCACCAGGGTAACGCGTGTCGAAATGATTTGTACAATATGTCGTGTCGCGTTGCATCGCTTATTTTTTCTTCTTGTTAGTTTTTGTGCCATTACCTTTTTGTCTTTTGTTTTGTTTACTGTGTTATGTAGGCTGTGGGTAAAAAAAAAATACTGGTAAAAAAAAAGTAAATCAAACAGTTTGTACTTTAATATCTTTTAAGAATAAATAACTGAAAGCACTTTTAGTCTTTAAACTAGTCACTTTTTATAATTTGATCAAGCCAATTTTGTCCTGATACTTGTATAGTTACACTACACATTCCCCATTTTTGTTAGATTACACCATAACAATTAACTTTAAACAAGATTAAATTTTAATGTAGAACCTTTTGTAAATTAAATACTATTTTCCATTATCTTTAGACATGATTCTTTTAGACATTAATAAAATTATTATTAAAATCATTATTGTGTTATTTCATGATAGACATGAAAAGTATACTTATATTATCTATGTGGACACTCCTGAAAGGTTGTCTTGTCTAGCTGAGTTCCAATCATTGCATATTTATTATGTAAAAGTTAATCATTAAACTTCTTTAATACTATTCAGCTATATATCAAATGGATGTTTTCAACAATCTTGTTTAAACACAGCCTTAGCTCAGTCAGGAGATGTTTTACAACAAATGGAAGTTTTTAACAAGTTGAACCTTGACTAGCTATACAGCCCTTGCACGGTGGGGTTTGATGTATTAAAGAATATACTACCTATTTAATATAATATGTCTGTGCTTTAATAAAAGTATGACTGTCAAAAATAATTTGCAATATATTTTTGTTGGTATATTCAAAGAAAGTTTTTATCCTTGAGGTAACATCCTTACATAATTTTGCATTCAATTTGTACTTCATTTCTATTTTAAATGATGGATAATATTTTTGGAGCACATTTTTGTAATAAGCTAAATCAGGGGAAGTAACTCACAATTTAAAAATACGCAAATCATTTATGACCAAAGGCTGGAGTAATAGAGTTTATTAACAAATGTCTGCTTGTCCCTCAAAAGTCTCATAAGTCTGTGATCATTAAGTTATGATCTCTTAATTAATTAAAACACAAGAATCATGTACATCGATTAAATCCAATCATCAAGGTTAACCTCAAAAGGTAAATCGATCACGTGGTGTAAACAATCTTCGTTGTCAGAACTGGATTGAACTGGTTTGAACTGGTCAAAATTCATCTGAAATTTTATACCCCACGGAAAGGTTTACCGTTATATGATTTTTTTTACCGAAAATTTTAGCACCACGGTGAAAAATTATACATCGCGGCAAGAACGATACCACCACGGTAGAAAATTATACATCGCGGGCCCGTGGTCCTTTAAGGGCCTGGGGAGAACACTGCATCGCTCCTGTTTCTGATATGTCGCGTGGGAGATCTAACGAAACCGGCTTTGAGGTCACATGTGAGTGAACTAAAAGTCATGAATTTATAAAGATATGCAAATGAGTTGACGACCTATTAATAAGCCAATCAAAAAAGTTTATGAATTATTATGACTGACGATTTCGTCGTAAATAAAATGAGTTACATCCCTTTGCCTTACGTTAAACTTCCAAGATCGTGGAAGACTCAATTTCATTGGTCGAAAAAGACACACCTACGAGGTCACTCACATGACCTCAAAGCGGGTTTCGTTAGATCTCCCACGCGACATATCAGAAACAGGAGCGATGAGAGATCGGTTTTTAATTAGATTGAATTTCCCTATATATATAATTAGAAGAGAACTATAAAATATTTATTTGCACCAAACTCGGTATAATATATGACGCACAATCTTTTCGGGATGTTTGATTTATATTTAAATTCATGTCCATCAAAATTTAGTTTGGAAAACAAATATGTATTATTTTAAACTCCTAAACCCAATTTCAAAGTGTCTATAGAAGAAAGCAGTAAAACGTTTTTAAAAGTCTTACTAAAAAAAAATAAGTTGGGCATATATGACATCCCATGCCAGAAAGGCTACAAAGCAAAAAATAAAATATATTTCAAGACATCATAATTATTTTGACTAATGGTGAAGACTGCACTACAGGTATAAAGTGTCAATATAAACAATTTTGTAATAAAAAGGAAAAGTATTGAAATTAGTTTATAATTAATTAGGTCAGTAGGTCTGATTATTTTTTTATTATTTATTTGAGAAAAGAACTGTGAACGTTTGTATAAAGGTTGACAACAAATTTAAGGGCAGGATATATGTATTATATATGTAGCCAGTCATTGTCTTCTTTTGAATTTCAACAATTCTTATTTTCAGACAAGACCTTGATTATGTGGAAATTGACCAGAGACGAGACCAATTATGGTTTACCACTCAGATGTTTAAGAGGTCATGGTCACTTTGTATCAGATGTAGTCATGTCATCTGATGGCCAGTTTGCTTTGTCTGGATCATGGGACAAGACTCTACGTTTGTGGGATCTTGGAGCGTAAGGCTTTTTGATTATCTGATTAAATGTTCTTTCAAAGTTTTCATAAAATTGACTTGACAAAGTAGTACAATAAGAAACTAAATGAACAAAAATGCCATCAATGTCAAATTACCTCTAATGCATAACACCTTTTACTTCATCTACTGTAAGTTCAGAAACTATTGCGTGCATATATTATTGCTTTTTTGTTATTTTAGACTTAAAATGCGATTTTATTTTTTACGATTTTGAGAAAAATTCTGTTTAATTCATATCAAATATTTCAAATGTGAGTTAAAATTATTGCATTTAAAATGTGTTGCATTTTTCCCATTATTAAAAACCTTGCATTAATTTCTGAATTGGAAACTTTTTTTGTGTGTGTAGTGTGAACACATTGTTAATATTTATTGAGTTTGATATCATTCCCATACTACATACAGGTAAAAATGATGCATCATTAATTTTCACTATTTCACTTTTTAGAGGAACAACAACCCGTTTGTTTGACAACCACGACAAAGATGTCCTCAGTGTAGCTTTCTCTGCTGACAACAGACAGATTGTTTCTGGATCCAGAGACAAATCTATCAAACTGTGGAATACCCTTGGTGTCTGTAAATACACCATTCAGGTACTTAACGCAATAATTACTTTGTACAGGCACACAGCATTCAATAATCTGATATTGAACAGGGCTCACGCTACCAGGCGACTTGGGCGAAGAAGTCGCCCTCCCGACCGTCACTTCGCTTTCCCCGACCCCCAAAAGCGAAAACAAGTCGCCCTGTTCTTGACGATAGTCGCTTTCAGTCGCTTCCGTCATCGGACATTTTCAATTTTTACCAAGTTGATGAAACATCAATTTTTTACTGATAATTAAAGAAATTCAGACATAAACTATTCATTATCTTTAGAAAAGAGGTTGAAGCATTGTCTTCGCAGTGTGTATCAGGTTATTTGATAAAAATACAACTTTTTATCACTTCGTGCATTTTCGCAAGTTCCAGTGCTTGTTACTCGAAAACGTACATCAACCTAAATTTCGGCGGCAAAATAAGTTTGTTACTTCATTTAAACGTGATATAAGTTGCCTCCAGTAAATGTTTAATCCATTTATTGCATTACAACCGTCATGTTCCTTTCCAAATAACTTGTCAAACATCGTTTATTTTGGTAAATTTTCTTGCATTCGTCCGCCATTGACCGATTTCTAAACTACGGATCCGAACCGGACCAGCTATGACCGAAATCCGTACTTTTACAATAATTACTACGGACGCACGGATGGAACAGCTGACAAAGAATATTGATCCCAAAGGGAAAAATTACGCATCCCACACGCATTAAGAGACTTTTGGTTACATCTAATTGATTGGTGTATATAATTCCCTATATTTTTATACGACCGCAAAATTTGAAAAATTTTTCGTCGTATATTGCTATCACGTTGGCGTCGTCGTCGTCGTCCGAATACTTTTAGTTTTCGCACTCTAACTTTAGTAAAAGTGAATAGAAATCTATGAAATTTTAACACAAGGTTTATGACCACAAAAGGAAGGTTGGGATTGATTTTGGGAGTTTTAGTCCCAACATTTTAGGAATTAGGGGCCAAAAAGGGCCCAAATAAGCATTTTCTTGGTTTTCGCACTATAACTTTAGTTTAAGTAAATAGAAATCTATGAAATTTTGACATAAGGTTAATGACCACAAAAGAAAGGTTGGGATTGATTTTGGGAGTTTTGGTTCCAACAGTTTAGGAATTAGGGGCCAAAAAAGGGCCCAAATAAGCATTATTCTTTGTTTTCGCACAATAACTTTAGTTTAAGTAAATAGAAATCAATGAAATTTAAACACAATGTTTATGACCACAAAAGGAAGGTTGGTATTGATTTTGGGAGTTTAGGTCCCAACAGTTTAGGAATTAGGGGCCAAAAAGGGACCCAAATAAGCATTTTTTTTGGTTTTCGCACCATAACTTTAGTATAAGTAAATAGAAATCTATGAAATTTAAACACAAGGTTTATGACCATAAAAGGAAGGTTTGGTTTGATTTTGGGAGTTTTGGTCCCAACAGTTTAGGAATAAAGGGCCCAAAGGGTCCAGATTTAAACTTTGTTTGATTTTATCAAAAATTGAATAATTGGGGTTCTTTGATATGCCGAATCTAACTGTGTATGTAGATTCTTAATTTTTGGTCCCGTTTTCAAATTGGTCTACGTTAAGGTCCAAAGGGTCCAAAATTAAACTTAGTTTGATTTTAACAAAAATTGAATCCTTGGGGTTCTTTGATATGCTGAATCTAAAAATGTACTTAGATTTTTTATTATTGGCCCAGTTTTCAAGTTGGTCCAAATCGGGGTCCAAAATTAAACTTTGTTTGATTTCATCAAAAATTGAATAATTGGGGTTCTTTGATATGCCAAATCTAACTGTGTATGTAGATTCTTAATTTTTGGTCCCGTTTTCAAATTGGTTTACATTAACGTCCAAAGGGTCCAAAATTAAACTAAGTTTGATTTTAACAAAAATTAAATTTTTGGGCTTATTTGATATGCTTTATCTAAATATGTACTTTGATTTTTGATTATGGGCCCAGTTTTCAAGTTGGTCCAAATCAGGATTCCATATCAAGTATTGTGCAATAGCAAGAAATTTTCAATTGCACAGTATTGCACAATAGCAAGAAATATCTAATTGCACAATATTGTGCAATAGCAATTAATTTTCAATTGGAGTTATCTTTCTTTGTATAGAATAGTAGTTGATAATATATGTTGGAAATTTACCAGACATGACTATGATGTCATTTTCTATTTTTATTTGCCAATAACTTTATGTAAATAACTTCATTGGAAATTTGCCAATATAAAATGTTGCTGATGAAGCTTTTTTTCCTTATCTTATCTAAAATGTTTTAGATAATGTATGTTGGACATTTGCCAGACATGACTATGATGTCATTTTCTATTTTTATTTGCCAATAACTTTATGTAAATAACTTCATTGGAAATTTGCCAATATAAAATGTTGCTGATGAAGTTTTTTTTATTGTTTTATACAATAAACAATGTATATTCACTTTTACTACCAACCAATCTTTACCATTCAGTGATAACAAGCACCTTATTTTACATTTTAATATCTTATGATGTATTTAAAAGAGTAGTTATTGTTGCAAACTCCATTAGAAATTTGAATTGATATCAGTTTTGGAAAAAGGGAAACGGGGATGTGAAAAAAAAGGGGGGGGTTTAAATTTTTCTCATTTCAGATTTCATAAATAAAAAGAAAATTTCTTCAAACATTTTTTTGAGAGGATTAATATTCAACAGCATAGTGAATTGCTCAAAGGCAAAAAAAAAACTTTTAAGTTCATTAGACCACATTCATACTGTGTCAGAAACCTATGCTGTGTCAACTATTTAATTTTAGATTTAAAAAGTTTGAAGAAATCTTTAATTGATTTGTAAAATCTTGACATTTGTTTTGTGTAAAAAAAAAACATATAATGTCAAAAATTTGATCACAATCCAAATTCAGAGCTGTATCACGCTTGAATGTTTTGTCCATACTTGCCCCAACTGTTCAGGGTTCGACCTCTGCGGTCGTATAAAGCTGCGCCCTGCGGAGCACCTGGTTTAAAATAAAAAAAAATTTATTAGTGCTAGATATTTAGTTGGTAGTTTCTCACAAGAACCTTAGTAAAACTTAAACAACTTTTAATTTCAAATGTTACTTTAATTGTAATTTTTTACTCATATGAATTGAACAACATAAAAAGAACATTATTTACATATGGCCCTTTATACTATTGTAAAATCCAAACATTGTAGCGCACCCGCGCGAATGAGCACTTCTCTTTCAAATCTCACCACTTCTCCCTATCAGTTTCAAAAAGAGAAGTCACTTCTCCCTATAATTCTGGAGTAGTGTGAGCCCTGATTGAAGTCTATGATATAATTGACACATTCAGATGTTATTTTTGCATGAAAGGTACAATGTAATATTCAGTTTCAAGACTGATATTTATAGGCCAAAAGAATTTGTACTCCAGACTCTAAAAACAACAAAACAAAATTCTGGATATGGTGTTTCAAGCCAAAATGTTGTACTCTTAGTAATGTGTAATTTTATGATGGAGTGAAGTTATGTCTAAATTTGTAGTGAATTCTCTTATCAGTCAGGGGACTTACTTAAATAAGTGATTTTCTAAATCACTGATTCAAGTAACATTATTTCCATAAAGGTTGGAAGTTAGAGTTGTCTTTCTTTAATAATCACCTATTTAAGTAGTACAAATTAATCACTAGAAGAAGTGATTTAATTTTATTGTAGCTTTAAATATAGAATACTAATGATCCAGGGACTAATTATGTTTCTAAACTTATCAGAACCAACATCTGTGTTGTCTAGGATGACCAGGTCATTTCAGGTGATGACCTTGTACTGAATCTAGGATAATGACATAAAAATCACTTGTTTAAGTATCAGACCTCAAATTCCTTAAAAAAAATCACTTCTTTAAGTATCATTCTTTTAATAACCCCCACTAATTTCAACATCCCCAAACAGTGAAATTTTTATCGCGAACAGTAGAATTTTATTACATAATCTGAAAGATAAAACCTTGAACTTCACAGGAAAAATACTCCCACTGCTGGGAAAAATCTTTTAAGAAAATATCAGTTCATTATGTAAAGCTATTATTATAGCATTTTTATACCCCCGCTTTAAAAAAGGGGGGGTATACTGTTTTACCTCTGTCTGTCGGTCCGTCCGTCCGTCAGTCAGTCCGTCCCATGAAACTTTCGTCACATTTTTCTCAGGAACTACACATCCACCCTTTCTGTAATTTGGTATCAACATTTATATATGTCAGCCATACCGTGTGATGCGTTTTCAGATTCATCACTTGACAACTTCCTGTTTACCGAAAAAACTTGTATGATTTTACACATGATATCCAAGTTGAAAATTTTCGTCACATTTTTCTCAGGAACTACAATTCAAGGATTTCTGAAATTTGGTTTCAGGATTTATATAAGTCAGCTATACCGTGTGATGCGTTTTCAGATTCATCACTCGACAACTTCCTGTTTACCGAACACTTGCATATTTTTACACTATTAATATTATCCACTTGCGGCGGGGTATCATCAGTGAGCAGTAGCTCGCAGTTTCACTTGTTTCAACTAAAATAGAATTTTCAGCTAAATGATAGCATCAAAGGCATAAACCTTGCTACTTAAAAGAAGCAAAAACTTCATTTTTTTTAAATTTTACTAATTAAAAGATATTTTTTAAACCTATGTGTTTAAAATTTTGAAAAAAACTACAAAATCCCAATTTGTGACAAAACTTTGAATTTGCTACTCAAATAAGTGATTTAAAAATCACTTATTTCAGTAAGTCCCCTGACTGCTTATCAGTCCTCTTGTTCTGTTTTACCAATGATTATGAAATATACATGTATTAGCTATTGATCAACATGAAACTACTCAAAGTATGAGGTAAAACAAGCAACCCTGCAGTAATGTTCTCTTGACTTACAAATTTCTTAAAATGAGGCCTTCACACGCCCTTGGTGCTGCTAACTCTGTTACTCAAGCCCTAAATTTGACTTGAAAACCTAAAGTATCTAATGAAATTGTAACATAATGGCCTGATTTATAAATTAACTACAAATATGATATACAGCAACAAATGAATATCAACTTTTAGAACCACACACTTTTGGGATAATGATACCCTCAGCAGTGATAGCAAATAATGTAATAAATGTTTATATCTTAAAATGGCAGATATATGAAATAATCTTTTAAATTTACCAATCTACAGGATGAAGGCCATAGTGATTGGGTATCCTGTGTTAGATTTTCACCAAATACTGCCAATCCAATTATTGTTTCATGTGGATGGGACAAACATGTTAAGGTAAGAATTCCATTCATTAATTAAGTTGAAGTTTCAAATAAATCTTAAATATTGATCACAGACTTTTCATAAAAGCTTTGGTTTCAAATTCATTTTTATTTTGTTTTCAAAATTTTATAGAGTGCTACCAATTTCAATTGTGTTTGACCTTTTGAAAACATAGAAATACAGGGACATATTATGTTTTCTTTATTCCAGACAACTGATCTTAGTATTACACTACAGTAATGTTGTTTTTTTTTGTATTTCAGGTTTGGAATTTGACTAACTGTAAACTAAAAACCAACCATATTGGACATACTGGTTACCTTAATACTGTTACTGTTTCTCCTGATGGCTCACTGTGTGCATCTGGTGGAAAGGTTTGTATGACATTGTGAATGAATTTTAAAAAACACTGACCAGACACCAAGGGATTGTATTTTTCACAAATGTGCTATCAATTTTGCGAACTTGAGTCAACTTCCACATAAATAAATCAGGAATAATTGGAACTTTCATCCTTATAATTAAGATATAGTGTCATGAGATACAGATACTTTTGTTTGTGTTACCAATGATTATTACAATACATGTATTAGCTATTGATTTACATGAAACTATTAATTTATATGAGGTAACATGTTTAAGTAACCGCTAGATGGCATTATGTGCAAGAAAATAAGCATGTAGATTTCAATTTTTTTCTTATAACACAAGCCTCACCGAAAGAGATTGTAGCAAGCAACAGTGTTTACACACTAAAATAAAGTTCAGAATAATTTCCATGTCTGTGTACATTTGCACAGATGAGTTAAAAAATGTTGGGCGTCATATAAGTTTTTTTTTACTAATTAGCCTGGCTAAAGTGGTCTAGGTTATAGGCTGTATATTGGGGGTCACTTCAATATAATCATTAACACAGGTTGGCAAATAAACTTTTACTTGTCTGATATTGTTTCATTCATTAGATAATCATGCTAAGGCCAAAAAAAAATATATGTCTGTTTACGGTAATACCCGACTGACACTAAGCTATTTTATTTCCGTCATAAAGTGAAAATAAACTGAACTCGTGTTAAAAGTGAAGACAGTGTTGCCTGATACATCCCAATGTTCATAATCAATCATGAATATGATAGCTGTTTTAAGGAAATTAGCGACTCGTGTGTTGAAATAAACATTTTGCCGCCATTTTTTTCCAATCAACATGATTAATAACGACGGGAAATAATCCAATCATAAAAATTATGGGCAAACTCGGCCCATGATCAACTCGGACCACGACAAGACGAAACTGCACACTCAAAATCATGTCACAACAAATAAAATCAAAAAATAAATAAAATGAAAATACCGACCTACCAACCCTATGCTAACATGAAATTGAAAATGGTTGAAACCTACAAAATAAAAATAAACTACACATTTAATTTTAAAACAATAAAGGTTGTAAAATGGAGTACACTGATAGTTGAAAGCCCAAATTAGTCAAGAGCATGTACAGAACAAAAACACTTAAGAATGTATAAAGATATTATGATACCCGAGGATTATATTTTTTCACAATCAATTGAAATATAATGAAAAAATCCTGCAAATATGAGGGTATCTGTGAAAACTTAAGATAAAAATGGATGCAAAAATTGTAATAGTTTGCACTTTACCAGACAATTTCTAATACCAAGTGTTCTCCCTATGAAAGAACAAAATGGAGTCCTTTAATTTGATAAAAATATTAAGTTAGGTTGCAAAGGTGAATTTTGCATCACAGAGCTAAAAAAAAAAAAATCTATAGGAGAAATTGCATTTAATCTACATGTATCATAAACATTACATAATCAAGTCCCTGATCTGAAAATGGTTAAAATTCCAAACATTGAATAGAAATAAAGAATACTTTAAATCTAACATATTTATTGTAAAAATGTAACATTGGGTGCACTGTCAGTTGATCTAATACATTTGATTTAATAGAGTAAACGAACACTTCAGGCCATTGTTGGTATACTATATAAAGTTATCATGTGATGCCCAATGATTATACTTTTTCACAATCATTTGAAAATCATGAAAAAATCCTGCAAATATGAGGGCACTTCGGTTAGCTGATGAGAAAATTAAAATATATCATTACTCTGAAAACAAGGGAAAAAAATCATGTTTTCACCTAGCTGTTTTAGAGTTGCTTAATTTAGAACTTTGGAATTTCACCACTATTCTCTTGGACAAAACACAAACAGTCTTTTCTTATCATACCATGACTATAAGTTATATAGGTTTAATATTATAAGTGCTTACCTGCATAAAGATTATTTTGCTAAGGTGATCACCTAGTTTAACTTGTTAGGGAATTTATATTTTACAATGGACACAATCCCCATTTGTTCGGATATAAACATTAATGTGACTGTTAGACTCCCAAAAACAAGAATGAAAATGTATTAATTTTGTCTTGAACATCAAGAGATTTTAAACTACCAATTGGTGTAAAATCTGCATAAATGTGCATAGAGTTAGGTATGCAAAACACTTTTAGGGGTTTATACAAAGTATTAATTTATTGTTTGTTGCCCAATGATTATATTTTTTCACAATTATTTGAAAAATCATGAAAAAATCCTGCAAATATGAGGGCAACTTTAGAAGCTTAGATACAAATGGATATGAAAATTAGGATAGTCACATCCCACTAAACTATTCTGAAGTTTTTGAATAGAAATTAACCTATTTCTGATATTTGATAGATTGATTTCATGTTGGAAGAAAAATCTAATTTTACATATTGATGTATTGTAGGACGGACAAGCTATGTTATGGGATCTGAATGAAGGCAAACACTTGTACACATTAGACGGTGGTGATGTTATTAATGCATTGACCTTTAGTCCAAACAGATATTGGCTCTGTGCCGCTACCGGTCCAAGTATCAAAATATGGGTAGGTATATTAATTCAATGATTTATAATCTTGACACATTATGAAATATGTAAATAAAGATGATTAAATAATGAGACAGCAACAAGACAAGTGTAAAACTTGAAAACAGATCTAAATAGAAAATGAATCAGCATTTTAAAAAAAGTTTTGAAGGTAACTTTACTTAGTGATATATTAGTTAAACTAAATTTCCAAAACTGGCGAGTCCACAGATGCATCAAGATTGAAATATTTTATAAACTGAACACAGTAAAACACAAATATCATCTTTTTATAGGAAAAGTTTAAAAATTATCTTAAATAAATGTTATTTCATTGCTCTGTAAGGAAATGGAGACTAAAATATTACATTATCTTGCAATAAAATATTTTCTTCTTGCTGTTGGACTCGTCATGGCTAAAATGATGAGTCCCTGGACTCGCCTTCAAAAATCCTAAGCTAGAACCCTAACATCTAAGTTAAGTGAAGTTAACTTAAGCTGATTTGATATATTGGAGCACCCAATGATTATAGATTTTCACATATTTTTTGACAGCAATGAAAAAATCCTGCAAATATGAGGGTGTATGATTTAAACCTTTCTTGTATGAACTTCTGAACTATAAATATAAATGAGTAGATGTGTTATGGTTGCTAATTGGACAAGTACATGTAGTAACCACCAGTGACCAATTAAAAATGCTGTTAGCACCTAAAGGGCAACATACTGACTACAGCAATGAGCAAAAACCAATAGAATATAGTAAGCTGTAAAAGACCAGCTGAAATATCAAAATGTAAAACAAATGAAAAAAAAACAAATATTTTGATGTAAAATTTTCAACCAGAAATTACTAGAAATTTCATACGCATTTGTTACAAAAAAGAAAAATGAATGTTGGTCGCAAAAAATGCATTTACAAGGTTTTTTTTTTTAAATTAACAAGGATATAAGTAAACTTCTATGATAAATTTACAAAACTAGAGTACTAAAAAGATATTTTCTTTTTCATCGTATTAATGATTATATTTTGTTTACAGGATCTTGAAGGAAAGATCGTTGTTGATGAGCTCAGACAAGAAGTCATTTCAGCAAGCTCCAAAGCACAAGCTCCACAGTGTATATCTTTAGCATGGTCATCAGACGGACAAACCCTATTTGCTGGTTACACAGACAATCTGATCCGTGTCTGGCAGGTGTCTATGGCAGCAAGATAAATTAAATGACATTGATCCATGGAGATAGTGCTGTGAAATAAAAAAAAAAAACTTACTGAAGAAAATATCTTGTTCAACCTTCCTGCTTTTTCCATGAATAGGATTGGTCTTCCAGAACACAAAATGTTGCCAAGACAGCTTTTTTCTAGCTTATGTTCTTAAACAGACTGATGAGCTTAAGCCATCACTGGGTGTCCATCTGTTGTATACTTTTTCTAAGGTCTTCTCAGAAACTACTTACCCCATACAAAGAAAACTTGAGTGGTCCTTCTGGTGTCTTGATCAAACATTGCAGCTATGACTATCGGGGTAATATGCAAGTCTGATATCTTGAAACCATTATAGAATCTATATACATCTGGCAGGGGTAAAAATGTAAAGGATGTGTCAAGATCTTGCTTTTCAATTGTACCTACATTTTGAGATGGCTCTTTGGAGTTGTTGTCCTTACATACAATATTCTACAAATTTTCATATTATAAACCAATGCAAAAATCAGGATATTTGTGTGAATTATGGTCAGTGACTGCCAACAGATTTTAAAACTATGATTGACAGAAACTACACAACAAAACAAGGTCTCCAAAAATATAAAAACAACTGGAACCATTTATCTACCACTTGTACTTAAAATTGCCACTTTTGGCAAAAGTTTGTTTTGTCTTTAACCATAAAGTCTTTAAATACAGAAGGACAAAAATTTGCACATGGACTTGAGGATGCTAATCTGAAACTAGCATAAACTGTTTATAAAGTTTTATATTTTGAACAATGAATGTAACGTATCTTGCAAGTTGCATTATATATTGATGCCATATGTTTGTTATATAAAAAAAAGAAGATGTGGTATGATTGCCAAAGAGAAAACTATCCACAAAAGACCAAAATGACGCAGACATTAACAACTATAGGTCACCGTATGGCCTTCAACAATGAGCAAAGCCCATACTGCATAGTCCGCTATAAAAGGCCCAGATAAGACAATGTAAAACAATTCAAACGAGAAAACTAACGGCCTTATTTATGTAAACAAAAATGACAACCACTGAATTACAGGCTCCTGATATGTATACAAAAGATGTGGTATGATTGCCAATGAGACAAGAGACCAAATTTTATTCATAGTTCAACAATTGTTTGCAAAAAGTATAATAATAAAAAAGTGGGACTCGGGGCAATGTTTTTGCTGCTGTGTCAACAATGTACTGTGGATTCATTATTATTGATTGGATTTCAATTTGTGGGTTTCATAGGACGTACAAGTGAACCCCAATTTCAAATGTTCAACAAATTACAAATTTTTAAAAGTCTTTGTATGCTGAGATTGGCATAACCACAAATCAAATATCCATGAAAATGCAAGTGTTTCTCGATCCAAGAATAATAAATGAATCCACAGTATTCGTGTGAAATTGGGTCAGTTTATGATGCCCACTTGCTAGGTCAATGATAATATAATGGAGATTTTTGTGTGGCTTATTTTGATCTAATATTAATTGAACCAAACCAGATTTAACAGCAAAATATTATTTCATGATTCCGCTTTTTATCAATGTTTGAAATAACAAAATTTATGATTTCGTGAACTTCCAGGCTATTTACTGTTTTTAAGTTCAACAGTTGTAGTATATGAAAATTGCATAAAGGGGAGACATAGCCTTGTGTAAACAGTTTTTGTTGGATGAACTTTTACGCTTATGAAGTTGAATATCACTCGGGTATATTGGTTTGTCTAGATTGTCTAACAGGATTCACCAATCGTCATTCAAGTATTGAGATGTAGGTCTCTACTTTGACGAATTGGTTGTTAACTTAACTGGTACGTTTATATATGACCTTGCCCTCATTTTCAAGGGTGACAAGTTTTATATACGACCGCAAAAAAAAATTTGGGATCGAATAATGGTATGATGGTGTCGTCCGAAGACGCATTGGTTTCTAGACAATAACTTTAGGCCTTTTTTTTTTAATTAGTTGGTTTACGGACAACTAGTGTCAAAGGTTAGGGTCGGAGGAGGTAAAAAAAATAAAAATAAAATAGCAATCTTAGATTTTTTTTTTGTTCACGTATAACTGTTCTGAAAAATTTGAGTTGGAGGAAAAAAAAAAAAAAAAATGCTGTTCATTCATGACATTACAGGGGTTGAGGAGGAGAAATAGTTTAGCTCTTATCTTGATATGCTTTGCATTTGATGGATGGATGGTCAATTGTTGTTTAATGTCTAGTGGCTAATCAGATGCATAATTAGGATGAGAAATGAAATGCTAAACTGACACACTGAGCCAGAATTTAAATGTGGTAGCTCACAAGGTAACAGTTCCCCCAAAGATATGTTACCTTACCCAAACACATTATTCTGACTCCTTTAATAATTGCAGCCTGGTGACATGTGAAAAAAAATCTGGCTCATGTACAAATCCTAGTCCTCCATTTATTCAAATGCCACAGCCCCATGTTCAGTGTGCCAGTTTCAATTTAGTTGTACATGTTTAGCCTCTGTCTTGTGTGTGTTCGATACTCTGGCAGATTGATTATTAAATAACGATCATTTTAATTTATATTTCGGCCTTTCATTTATATACCAGTATTTTTTTGTTGAATTAAATATAAAATATATGAGTCTTCAAGAGAAGAAATAATTTGAGTCTTGTCAGAGAGGCTAAATTTAGTTTAAACACCTTGACACTTTAATTTGAAGTCAAACATTTGTTTATCAGCTATTGGAGAGCATGGGTTTGCCTTAGTCTGCCCTGAAGTATAAGGGTCTACTGATTTATATTTCATTCTTGTTCATTGGGTTGAGGTCTCATTGACATATTCCACATTACCATTCTTTAAAATTCTATATTATAAAACCATGTATTTGTATGTATATACCTTTGAGTTGGCAATGCGTCGTATTTTTTCTGTGCTTTGAGTAGGATTGAAAAAGCATTAACTTTATCATCCATGTTCAGCTTTGCACTTTTTTCTGGAGGTGCTCCTTCATTTACATCAACAAATATAATTTTTGCCCCAAAGGACGCAAGCACTTCTACGGGTGTACTGGTAGGGGTGTCTGCCCTAGTTTTGTTTGGTGGCGAAACTGTTTGTACCTTGACAATGGCAACATTTTCATCAGCCATATTGGCGAATATGGCATCGCCGATTGTTTGCTTAGGTTTGCATTTGATAAAAGTGCTCTCAGTACGTTGACCATCAAAGTTAATATTCAACTGAAAGTAGATGAAGCCGTCAGACTCCATGGTCCTCCCTCGTTGGGTTTTTGAATTCGTCTGCGTCATTTCGAAGCTTTTCAAAATACGCCGTTCACTACAAACGCTTTATTGACACAGACAAAACGTTTTGGAACGCCTCGGATTTTTTTATTCACAGCACTCGAAAAATCGGGTCGGCGGAATAAAAAACAACACGAAATCAAAATTTTAATTTTATTTCACTTTTAAACAAAATCGGGTCGGCGGATCCGTAAACCAACTAATTAAAAAAAAAAGGCCTTAGCTTAAGCAAATAGATTTTTATGAAATTTTGTCAGAAGGTTCAATACCACAAAAGGAAAGTTTGGATGAAGGTCCCAACAGTTAAGGAATTAGGGGCCCAAAACGAGCATTTTGCTTGTTTCAGGATAATAACTTGTGTACAAGTGTTTCAATTGCTCTGACGGTTTGTATTCATTTTAGGAGTTATTTGGCCAAAGTTTAGAAATTAAGGGCCAAAAACAAGCATTTTTCTTGTTTCCAGGCAATAACTTGTTTATAATTGTATTGATATCTCTGAAATTGTACCACAATATTTCATATAACACAGGGGATTAAGTTTTTGGTTAATTGCCCAAAGAATGTAGGAGTTAGGGGCCAAAAAAAAGCATGTTTCTAAGTTCCAGACAATAACTTGTGTTTAAGTGTATGGATCTCTCTGAAATTCTACTACAAAGGAAAGGATGGGATTTAGTTTAAGGTTTATTGATCCAAGGTGGGTTTCGATAAGTTTGAGGGGGTGTTTACAATTTTTTTAAGGGATCATTCCGGTTTTTTTTTTAAATTTAAACCGTATTGTGATAAAGATTTGTTAGATCTTTGACCACATTTATTTTGTTACAAAAACCTATATTATATACAAAATTTGATCACAATCCAAATTCAGACTTTATCAAGCTTGAATATTGTGACCAAATTTGCCCCATCTGTTCAGGGTTCGACCACTGCGGTCGTATAAAGCTGCGCCCTGCGGAGCACCTGGTTGTGGCCAGGTATGTTTCCCTGATCCTGTAATCATTAAGTCAACAATATTTGGTAAATGTAAGGTGTTCATTACAATCTTGCAAGGTTTATCATTGAAAGACAAATTTGATATCCAGACAAAAAACTTTTAAGCTATTTGATCTCTGAATTTTTACCAGAAGAACGGTTCCATACAACAAAACAAAGTTTGGGGTTATGGTACCAATAGTTTAGGAATGTGAGGACAAACTTTTCCAACTGTACAGGGTTCGATTTCGGTGGTGGTATCATAGGCGGATCCAGGGGGGGGGGGGGGGGGGGGGCCCTTTTCGTGGGAAAAATTTGGTTGATTATATAGGGAATCATTGAAGCATGACTGGAGCGGGCCCCCCTTAGGAAAAGTTCTGGATCCGCCACTGTGGTATGAGGCTGGACTGGACAACACCTATTATTATTTTCTCAAGAACTATTATATGGAATCATAGGCGGATCCTGGGGGCCCGGGCCCCCCTTTTGTGGGAAAAATTTGGTTGATTATATAGGGAATCACTGGAGCGGGCCCCCCTTTAGGAGAAGTTCTGGATCCGCCACTGGGAATCCAACTATGTTTGGTGTATGGTGCACGTTCGTGTGGTAGATTCATCTTAAACCATGACCTCATTTCCTTTGTTCATTTGTTGATTCCCGGACTAGTAGGTTAACACATCTACATCAGGTTTATGGAAAGATTTAAGGTGAATATTTCTGTAAAGCCAGTTTACATTTTACCTTGACATCCATTTTTATGGTGCATTGCTTGATTTTTAAGTTTTTGTGTTTTGGTCTCCTTTCTCATATTATATAAGCAACTGGTCAACGTTATGTGTGTATGGAACGCCGTAGCTGCCTTATGTGTACTTGTTTTTAGATACGCTTATACTTTTCAATATATGCACATAGTTTTTCTATATATGCACATACTTTTTCTCTATATGCACATAGTTTACTTTATATGCACATAGTTTTTCTATATATGCACATAGTTTTTCTATATATGCACATAGTTTTACTATATATGCACATACTTTTTCTCTATACGCACATACTTGTTCTCTATATGCACATAGTTTACTTTATATGCACATAGTTTTTCTCTATATGCACATCTGTTACTTATTCGTTTTTAATGCGCGGAGTATACGGTTGCACTTTGAATTAAATCGTTTTTCAATTGTGTTCATGTCTCTGGTGGTAACAATGTGTTCTTACAGATGAAATGACCCTATAAGCGCGATTGCAACCGTTCCAGTGCTCGGTTAATACCCTGTTACTTATTCACTTATAATACGTTTGTTGTACGTGCACCTTTTAAAAAAAAAATTCAATTGTGCCCATGTCTCTTGGTGTAACAATGTGTTCTTAGAGATGAAATGACCCTATTAGCGCGCATGTACCCGTTCCAGCGCTCGGTTGACACCCTGTTATCTATTCGTTACCTATTCGTTACCTATTCACTTATAATACGTTTGTTGTACGTTGCACCTTTTAGAAAAGGATTTTCAATTGTGTTCATGTCTCTGGTGGTAACAATGTGATCTTAGAGATTGAATGACCCTATTAGCGCGTATGTACCCGTTCCAGCGCTCGGTTAATACCCTGTTACCTATTTGTTACCTATTCGTTACCTATTCACTTATAATACGTTTGTTGTACATTGCACCTTTTAGAAAAGGATTTTCAATTATGTCCATGTCTCAGGTGGTAACAATGTGTTCTTAGAGATGAAATAACCCTATTACTGCGTATGTACCCGTTCCAGCGCTCGGTTAATACCCTGTTACCTATTCGTTCACTTATTCGCTTATAATACGTTTGTAATACTTTTTATGTGTAGTGTAGTATGTTCAGACTTATTTTTGTTTGTACGTTTTGGATGATTTTGTTTAAATATTCCATGTGTAATGGCAGTGTAAACATTCAGAGTTTGAATTTATTAGAATAGTAAATTTAACATTTAAGAGAAAGCTGTACTTGTCACAAAGCTGCCACCAAAAAATAGGGACATTGCTTTAATCTACAATTTTCTATGACAATGATAAATGTTAATTAAGAAGAGCAAATTTTTATCTTTTATTCATCATATTTGATTTTCAACCATATTTGTCAGGGTTCTCCAAGGAAAATATGTGCAAAAGCAGAAACATGTAAATACTTTAATTTTATATAACAGGTAACAGGTTATTTACCGAGCGCTGGAACGGGTACATGCGTGCTAATAGGGTAATTTCATCTCTAAGAACACATTGTTACCACAAGAGACATGGACAAAATTGAAAATCCTTTTCTAAAAGGTGCAACGTACAACAAACGTATTAAAAGTGAATAGGTAACATGGTATTAACAGAGCGCTGGAACTGGTGCATGCGCGCTAATAGGGTCATTTCATCTCTTAGAAAACATTATTACCACCAGAGATATGAACTTAATTGAAAATCCTTTTCTAAAAGGTTCTACGTACAACAAACGTATTATAAGTGAATAGGTAACAGGGTATTAACCGAGCGATAGAACGGGTACATGCGCGCTAATAGGGTAATTTCATTTTTTAAAACACATTGTTACCATCAAAGACACGGACACAATTGAAAATCCTTTTCTAAAAGGTGCAACGTACAACAAACGCATTATCAGTGAATAGGTAACAGGTTAATTACCGAGCGCTGGAACGGGTACATGCGCGCTAATAGGGTCATTTCATCTCTAAGAACACATTGTTACACCAAGAGACATGGGCACAATTGAATTTTTTTTTAAAAGGTGCAACGTACAACAAACGTATTATAAGTGAATAAGTAACAGGGTATTAGCCGAGCACTGGAACGGTTGCAATCGCGCTTATAGGGTCATTTCATCTGTAAGAACACATTGTTACCACCAGAGACATGAACACAATTGAAAAACGATTTAATTCAAAGTGCAACCGTATACTCCGCGCATTAAAAACGAATAAGTAACAGATGTGCATAATAGAGAAAAACTATGTGCATATAAAGTAAACTATGTGCATATAGAGAACAAGTATGTGCGTATAGAGAAAAAGTATGTGCATATATAGTAAAACTATGTGCATATATAGAAAAACTATGTGCATATATAGAAAAACTATGTGCATATAAAGTAAACTATGTGCATATAAAGTAAACTATGTGCATATAGAGAAAAAGTATGTGCATATATAGAAAAACTATGTGCATATATTGAAAAGTATAAGCGTATCTAAAAACAAGTACACATAAGGCAGCTACGGCGTTCCATATGTGTGTGTATGGAAAGAATGTAAGATGTATATGCCTGGCTGGTATCATCTGTCATTCACCTTTTCTCGAGGTTCATTTGGTCTATGTAAAGTTTAAATAGTTAGGTTCTCTTCTAATATACTTTGAAGCTTATAAAGTGTAAATGTCTATCTTGCAGGTTTCTTATGACCGTAACCTCATTTACATGGTGCATAGGTTAATGTCGAGTTTTCCTGGTTAAATCTGTTTCGTTGATACTAAAAGCAAGTAGGTCAACTATATTTGATACATGGAATAAATGTAATGTGTGCATGTTTATCTGACCTTGACTTCATTTACATGGTTCATTGGTCAATATAAAGTTATCATCGTTTGGTCTATTTCTTGTATACTATAAGCAATAGGTCAACTTTGATTGATGTATGGAATGATTGTAACGTGAACATGTATTGTTAGCTTGGTTTGTCTGACCATGACCTCATTTTCTTGGATGTGATACATGTAGTGAAACCTTAAATTTAGGCCGCTATCAATATAAAATAAATGGTAAGTAAAGCAGCCAGCAATTTAACTTATACTTTCTGCTTGTTGAAATTTTGACATTTTAGATATATTGAATGAACTTGATTTTTTTCTTTATATTTTACCCACACCTGAAACAGTATTACGTATTTAATATCGGTTCAACGCTTAAGGTTGATAAGTTGTAACATTTGTAGATTGACAAACTTCAGATTTTGGTAGGATTCATGTTGCTCAGTCTTAAGTTTTTGTCGAGCCTCCGAGTTTGATCAGAGAAAGCTCCATGTAGGGATAATGATCTGGCGGCAACGCCAACTCAAAGCTTTACATATTAGAAGGTGGAAGACCTGGATGTTTCACACTTTTTTTTATAGATACATCATGTTACGAAGTTTCTGTCTATCACATGTCCATTGTCCTTTACCTTATTTGCATTGTTCAGTGACTAGTTGAAAAAAAGTTTATATTGTAATATTAATTTCTCTTTTATTATTAGTAAATAGGATAACTATATTTGGTATGTGCGTAGACTGCATACCTTGCAAGGTCTTCGAGCCTGTCAAACAAGGTTAAGTTTTGGTGGTCAAGTCCATATCTAGGCGTTTGGATGGGGTTAAATGATTAAAGAATAATGCCCTTAAAAAATGAAGATTAGAGAATAACGGGCAAAAAAAAAATGAAGATTAGAGAAAAAAGGGGTTAATTTTTTGAAGATTAGAGAAAAAAGGGGTTCTTTTTTTAAAGATTAGAGAAAAAAGGGGTGAAAATTAAATGTTTACAGAATAACAGACCCCCCCCCCCCCCCCATCCAGACCCTCATATCTCAGATACTTTAAGCAATATGTCTAGTATATTTGATGTATGGACCGATTTTATAAGGTGTACATTTCCAACTGGCAGGTGTCATCTGACCTTGACCTCATTTTCATGGTACAGTTGTCAAAGTTATTTTTTTGAGTTTTGGTCTTTTTTTTCAAATACTATATACGAGGGGGAGGACAGGGGTAAGGGAGACAGGGAGAAAGGGGGTAGGAGAAAGGAGAAAGGGGTGGGATAAAGGAGAAAGGAGGTAGGAGAAAGGAGAGGAAGGCTGGGAGAAAGGAGAAAAAGTTGGAGAAAGGAGAAAAAATAAAATATCTCTCCTTTTAAAAAAATTTCTAATATTTCAAGAAAAAATATCTCAAAAGGAGATGTTTTATTCTAATGGGAGAAAGGAGAACGGGGGTAGGAGAAAGGAAAAGAGGGGTGGGAGAAGGGAGAAGGGTACCCCCCTGTCCTCCCCCTCATATACAATAGGTCAACTATATTTGGTGTATGGAAATATATTATGATGTACATGACTCCCAGGTTTTATTTTTCCTTGGCCTCATTTTCATGGTTCATTCATCAATTGATCAGTGTTTTAAAAGTTTTGGGGTTTTGGTCTGTTTTAAGCAATAGGTCAACTATATTTGTTGTATTGAAGGATTGTAAGCTGTACATGTCTGCATCGTATGAGGGGACAATAGGGGGTCCATTAACATGTTAACAACGACTCGATTTTAGTTTTTCAGTTAACATTTTAACATTAAATGCAAAAATGCTGATTGATAACAGTTAACACAGTGGGTTGAAATTTATCTCGGATTAGAGTTAACAACACCTTGAAAAAAGCCAAAACAGGTTAACATAAAAAGGTATTGCCCCCCTCTGGTATGGTTCATCTGACCTGAACCTCATTTTCATGGTTCATTCAATGATTGTTATTGTTTAGTTTTCTTGTTTAAGTCTGTTTCTTAGAATCTATAAGCAATATGTCAACTATATTTAGTGTATTGAATGATCATATGGTGTACATGTATTTCTCAATTTGTTTATATGACCTTGACCTCATTTTCTTGGATATTGTTAAGTTAATATAATAGTTGTAGTAAAGTTTTATATTTAGGAATATGAACATAATATCATTGGTTAGGAAAAGCAAGACATTTCAACGTGTGCACTCCTCTCTATTTTGTGTTTTGTGTACGGTTGTTTGTCTTAGTATTTTCTCTTTTTTTAATAGCCATAGCGTTGTCAGTTTATTAGTTTGTATGTCCTTTGGTATCATCCATCTCTCGGCCTTCCAGTCACTTTTGCTGGTTCAGTATACAATGTAAGGACATGCGTGTTGCCTTTATATTGTAAATATCTTACTTTGGTAAAACGTTCATTACAGAAACTATTTCACGTGCAATGTGAAATTATGTCTTATTTCACGTTTTTTTCGTGCAAGCACCCCCCCCCCCCCCCCCTTTACCACCCTTGTAAAAGAGATAAATCAAGGAAGTAAAATGTACAAATATTTATTTCATTAACAAACAACATTTTGATAAATTACCTTTAAAACTATGGATTTAATATCTTTGTCAAATACAGATTTCTGTTTAACTTTATGCAGACAAAAGCAAAGAAAAGCATAAAATATGTTGATTATCAAACTTTATAGGAATGCAAAATTGGTAATAGTTATCTTAACATTGACATCTTATTTCAAATACAACATACTTCAACAAAAGAAAGTTCTTTATCTTATGATACAGTGAAAAATACATGGTTAAATTTGCATTGCATATACTTGGAACTCAATCAGTCTGGAGACCTGATAATATTCTTTTGGTTTGATGGAGCATGCAAGACAGATTTTGACATGTATTTGGTCACTGTGAAACAAATACTAAGATCCATATGTACACATTTCAATAAATCAAAAATTACTTTGAAGCTTATTTACTTAATCATCAAGATTTACAAATAAAACTTAAATCATTAACATGTTCAAGATTATATAAAATGAAAAAAAAAATATGAAAATGGAGAATTTCAATTTTTGTGATTTTTGTTTGAGTGATCTGCTGATTTTTTCCTCTTAATACATTATTTATTTATGTACTGTATGCACAAGATACATTGTTCTTTTAACAATAAATAATTTAATTTTGGATGTAACGGGTCTTCTGATTGGCTGACGTTATTTTGTTATGAGCCCATAGACATAATTTAGTCATGTGATCGTGACGTCATCAATGTTTTCTCATGGTTTTCTACGGTTTAAAATGGAATTTAGAATTAAATTATAAGAAATGACTGTAATATTTTTTCTGTCTATTCGAAATAACATAATAAATGTGGTGCACATTGTTAAATAACCCACTACGTGCGTTATTCAGTGTGCACCAAATTTTTTATGTTATTTCTTCATAGACAGAAAAAATATTACAGTCATTCCTTAAATGTAGCAAAAAAAATGGTTTTCAAAAAAATCAATTGATTGATACGTAATATCTATAAAAGGCAAGAAAAGAAAAAAATACAAAAAAAATAATAAAATGAATTTTAAATTGTATTTCCTGTTTCATATAATTTCAATAATAAGCTCACTGCATTATTCTATAAAAATAACTTGACAAACAAAATCTGAATAACATATTTTATAATGTACAAAATATGAGTGAAATAATTAGTAATAAATGTACAATCTTTTGAATGTCCTCCATTTTGATTCACTGCGCCTTTAATAGCAATTCTAAATTCTTAAATTATTCCAACTGGTCAATTGCTGTTCCATGACCTTCTATACTGTTCACTGCTCATTGCTGGTAAGGGGGTGGTGCTTGTTTCTGTAAAAAAAAAATGTATCATTAACATATTTGACTTTATTAATGAAGATCTGGATGGGATTTACAGGAAATCAAGGTATTGTACAACCCAAGTCCTCTTTGACAGAACCCAGAATAATGGGCCTGTCAACACTACAGAAAATTGCCCCAAAAAGTATCTTAACAATATAGAAAAGTGGGGTTCTAAAATATAAATTAAGAATAATGTGCAAAAACTATAAAACTACATAATTAAAGGACTCTTTTATCCAATTTGAAAAAGGAATCTGCATAAAAACAAAATAAAAGCTTTTTAAGAAACACAACATCACTCTTAAAAAGATCATAATCTGAGCACTATAATATATAGAGGGTATCCTCATGACAATAACGGTAAAAATTCTTGTCAAATGATGTTAACAGTAATTTTTACTGCACAACTATAAAATGTGCACTTTCTTTTAGACGATAAAAAAATTGACTGATTTTGACAAATCACGTTAATTTTCCAAAAATAATGGTAGCAATAATTATTTTCTCTGAAGAATCACAGTATAATTTTAACCCATTTGAAGTTAACAGTAGCCTAAAATGACTTTTTGATGTCTGAAGGTAAAGGACATTCCTATCCACTTATAAAAAAATAATGTTGGTTAACGAGCAAAAAATATGAATGCAGTTTCACCCTTTTTTTTAATATTTAACAAAACAGCGAAAATACAATTGCCCCAGTTATCAGATTATACAGATATCAAAAATATTTTACCGGAATCTCTGTTTGTTGATATTGCGGTGGCATAGGGGCTGTCGGTGGTTGATAATATCTTGGTGTCTGAACATGTGTATACTGTTGCTGGCTTTGATTAGTGATAATTGTGTTGTAGCCACCAGTAGGTACTTGTGCAATTCTAACGTAACGAGCTCTTGCCATTCTTCTGCGTCGGATACAAACCACACAGCTAACAATCAGTAAAAATACCACTACCCATATACACCAGAACCCTGAAACAAACAAAAATAATTACAGTATTGCAACTTTGCAAGGAGTATGCATTTTTGTAATGTGTTATAAGCAAAATGATGGGGTACCACTAGTTAAGCAGGAATTGTTGATCCTTCAAGAGAAAGTTTTGTGGACCACTCTTTCTTTCTCTTTTTATTTTTTATTCTTTAGGCTATGATGATATTTTATAATACTCTTTGGTATATCTAATCCATATTTTCTTTTTGTACAAAAAAAATGAAGATATAAAAATAATAACGGACCCTACATTGAATATAGTACTCAATATTTTAGAACTTGCCACATATAACTCAAATGTTTATTTACTAAAAAACCTGCAAATATTACAAAGTAAGTATAATGTACTATTTCATTTTAGGATCTGTATTGCCAAATAGATATAGGAAGATGTGGTGTGAGTGCCAATGAGACAGCTCTCAGTCCAAATAACAATTTATAAAAGTAAACCATTATTTAAGGTCAAGGTACAGCCTTCAACACAGAGCCTATACATATATAGAAGGTTTATGACTATTATATACTAATACTTACACCAAACTTGATAAACACTGTAATTTTGACAACACCACCCGTCGCAGCAATAATCTGAAATAATACAGAACTCAGTTGCATATTTTTGTAGCTACATGTATCAGTATTTGAGGTTGCAATACTGTAAACTCAGAAATTAGGGAGCTACCATTTGATTTTTATGGGGGACTAGGATGAAAAATTGTGTCCTGTCTTTTTTTATATTTGTAATCTCTGTCCTGCCTTTTTATTTTTCAGACTATTCGGTCCTGCCTTTTTTTTTCTTAGCTTATCCTGACTTTTTTACAACAATTGTCATCCTGCCTTTTTCTTTTGCCAAGTTACTCATCCTGCCTTTTTTTTTACTCAAAATCCTGTCCTGCCTTTTTTTTCAAATTTCATCCTAGCCCCCCCATAAAAATCAAATGGTAGCTCCCTTACTGCATACATATATTATTGCAATGTTTGTGGAAAGGACAAAAAACTTAAAGCTAGAATATAATTATTGTGATTGCAGGAAAACCTGCATACAGTTATATATATATTGATATCAGAATGTGAAATCTTTATTATTGTGATACTCACTAATTATTAAAGTGCATTATTCTCATTAATAAAAACCTAGCAATTAGTTCTGAATTTGTAGTATTAAGATTGGTTGTTTCTTGCATTGGAGCAACATATATATGTATATACATGTATTTAATAAAACATACAAATGATACCCAACTAGTTCATTGGCGGATCCGGGGAGGGGGGGGTCCAGGGGTTGGAACCTCCTTTTTTTTGGCCGATCAATGCATTTGAATGGGGACATATAGCTGGAACCCCCCTTTATATCCCGGGTTGGGAACCCCCCTTTTTAAAATGGTTTGGATCCGCCCCTGTAGTTCTTTATGAAAGAAAGAACACAAGGAAAATTACATGACATATACATGTATAGAAGGGAACAATCTTTCCTATTATATGATACTTAACTTAAATTCCAGATGAGAAGGGAAAAGGTAGACAGTCCAGTGGCTGATCCATAAATTTTCATAAGTGGGGTCCACTGACTACCTAAGAGGGGGCCCGCTTCCCTCACTCGTCAGTGATATTCCCTATATAACCAATATAACCCCTCCCCCCTAAATCTGCCCTCTGGACCAGTCTGGACACTAAAATGAGGGAAGGTACATAAACTATAGAAGAGAATATTTTTATTCACCAAATTAAATATTATTTTAGCTTTTTCAGATTTCATCAGAGACCTATATATATATTTCAAATAAGTATATTTTATATGTCTCTGATCATGCTGATTGCATACACAAATTATATACACATGTACATGTGTATTATAGCATAGTCTAGAACAGGACATCTGACCCTTCCAAAGTTTAAAAATAAGTCCTTAAGTTTATAAGTACTTACAGTCATCATCATAACATGCTTGTTTTGGACAGTATGTTACACCCTAAATATAAACAAAGTTCTAACATATAATTATAATCAAAGTCTGTAAGTTATAGCAGGACATCAAAATTAGCGAAATAGAAATATCTTAAAAAGCAAAATTGTTTTTTTTTTTTTTTGTTTAAGTATGAAAGATTAACATGATTAATAAGTGTAGGTATATATTATAAACATAATTGTCTTAGAAGAGTGTTATGCAGAGGTCATTTAGGAGTTATGATTTTTTTTATGAAATTTAAAAGGGAGTATCAGTTATTACCCACCATGTAGATATTTTTTTAAATGTATTTTCTTTTTAATTTCAGAGGGAAAAGTTAAAATCCTAATTCAAATTACAAATTTAGCTTAGAACAACCTGTTAACAATCCAAGATAAACTTTTGACTAAGTTCTCAAAAATAAACAATGTCATAATTTGTGTAATTAAGTTAACAGATAAATACATGTGTTTGTAATAATTAATGTACTTTTTGTGGCAAAGTTTTGTTGATTTAACATTAGAAACACCAACACTAAGTTCTCAAAAGTAAAGTTAGTAAACAATGTCATAATTTGTGTAATTTAGTAAATAAATGTGTATCTATTTTTGTAATAATTGATGTACTGTTAAAGTTCTGTTGATGTAACTTTAGAAAGATACTATTATTGATTATTAATGTTGTTGTCTCATGTGTAGTTTTCATTTCGACAAATTAATCAGTCTTTTTCATAAATGTTCATGTAATTATGTAAACATAAACATCATAACTATTGACAAACAAGTTTCTGCGTTCCTCGAGTAACAACTGCAGACATTAAACGAAAACATGAACTACTTCATATTTTTTATTACCTGAACAAATTTTGTCATTAAAGACAAACAAATTGCTTTTAAAATCCATAAGACCTCCATTTCTCAACTGATTTCCGTTTCTCAAATGTATTCCGGAAGACATATGATGGTCACATGATAGCTCAAATGACAATTTATCTCCCTTTGAAACGTGAGTCAATGCAACCGCTCCTCAATGTAAGTATTTGTATCAATGATGTTAATCTTTTCTGACACAAACAAATTGTATAAACTCAATTTATGCAATTTTATGAAATTAAATATATTAATCATAAGGTGCTCTGATTAGAGGCAATATTCAAGCTTTAAAAAAGTCACGGTATACATGTAACCAACGTAAACAATACAGTTTATTGACAATATAGTCATGTTAGTAAGTATATAACATTGTATAATGTATATAAAAACTCTAACATACTTAGATCAAGGATTTTGTATATTAAAAAAAGATTTATATAGTACAAATCCTTGCATATATCAGAGACATATAATACATTGTATTATATGATATATTAATTAAAGACGGTTTACATGGTATAACTAACTGTATATTTTTTAATCAACAATACAATGTATAGCAGTTTGATTTAATTTAAATTGTTTAAGACATATTAACTACATGAACTATCGAGACATCTGTTATGAATAAATTACATTATAATTGTGAACGTATTTATAATGTTTTACTTACATCATGCACATACATATCTATATAAAGACTTAGTATGTGTATTTCTCTGAATCATGTATCTGTATCTGTATTTGGAGATAAGCTAGCTAGATTACTTGGCTATGGTTAGATCTGTACTAGAATACGGTTTTCTCATTTGGGACCTATTCACCACCAGCAATGACCAGGGAAATAGAAACAAAAATAGAAAGCCATTCAGAAAAGAGGTGCACGTTTCATCCTGCATGATTACAAACCCAGAGAAACAGGATTCGTAACAAGCTTTTAAAGCTAGAACTAACACCTATCCAAGATCGGATCTCGAGGAAACATCAGAGGCTGACTATGTTCTACAAAGTGGTTGAGGGATTGGTACCGTCTTTTGAACCATCTAACTACCAACAAGAAATCAGAAACAAACGCCAAGTCAAGGCAAATTGTGATTTTCAATACACAAACAACGTAGAAAGAATAGAGACCAGACCATTCGAAATGATAGACTGCAGAACAGACATCAGAAAGAACTTTCTTTTCCTAATACAATATATAATGGAGTGGAAACATCTGCTTTTATTGATAGTTATATTATAGAACGTTAACTATTGGCATAAACTGAACATAGTAAAACTTGGGTGTTTGAGAAGAAATTAGCAGTAGCCAGTGCAATCTAGCCAAACAGTAATTATGACGCTTTCCCGATTAATAGATTTTCACTGAATGTTTCCTCAAATTAGATTGGAAAGCAGCAAAGGAAATATACACCGTCTTCGTCATCTGGGACTATGCCCATCCCTCCCATCATCATTATCACATCGTCATCAATGTATTTATCATTATTATTAATAATGTTTGATTAATTGTATTGCTTGATTATATCATAGTATTGACGTGTACGATCCTCCAAGAAGGTAGTAAAGCCTAGGAGGTATTTTCGTGCACTGCAATGTGTTTTATGATAGTAATTTTACGTACAATCACATTTTGTTTAATTTTGTTTAAAGTCGTAATTTACGTTCACCATGTTCACTAAGGTCACGATAATGATACCGTCACTGCAAAACATGATTTTCAGTACACTCAATTTTGTTTAATGCGACTGGTCCTTTGTTTTAAAGCCTTGGTCACCTCAACTGTTTCGTCAGATCCGCACTTACTGAGGCAAATGGGTTCGGCAACACAATTTGAATATTGCTAGTGCATTATCATGCGTTTGCTTTAGCATACAGATCGTGTATTTTTCTAAAAATGTCCTCCTATTTTCTCTCAAAATGGACAATCATTTTCACGTGTTCGTGCAACTCTGAAATTCAACAATGACGAAAGAGAGGTAGGGAGGCTGTCCTTCCCAGTGTATATTTTTGAATTTGTTTTTATTTATAATTAGATTACCATGCAGTTAAAGTTCACGATATATAACAACATATATGTTAAAGTTAGTTTTTTTTCTTTTCTAGATTGCTCACAATGAATGACAACGATGGAATGAGCTGGACAGACGACAGTTGTGAAGCATGGCGGGTACGATATCATAAAGAAATATGTCATGGCCTTGCACAGGCACTAAGTAATGAAGAGTTTACCGACATTAAAATTATAATTGATGAGAAAACATTTAACTGTCATCGTATAGTCTTGTCAATTATGTCACCGTATTTTAGTGCAATGTTCGCTTCTGGTATGAAGGAATGTCAAGATGGCGTCGTTCACCTTCAAAATGTTGAAAGTGAGGCATTCGAGAAGATCCTGAAATTTATTTACGGTGGACAAGATTTTATAGACACAGAAAATGTTGATTCCCTTCTGCAAGCGGCAGTGATGCTACAGATAAAATGTCTGCAAGAGAGATGTGAGGAATATATGGTAGGGAAACTTGATCCTGAAAATTCTTTAGGTGCCTGGAAGTTAGCTCAAGGTCATGGCTGTTTGTGTCTTGCGGAGAGGGCTTTCCAGTTCATATTATATTATTTTGAACAAATTTGTAAAACTGAAGATTTTTTGGCTATAGATTGTGACGAATTATTGCAAATAATTGATAATAACAATTTAAACATTAAAAGTGAAGAGCTAGTTTGTGAAGCTGTTATGAAGTGGGTGCATTTTAATGTTGATAACAGAATAAAAGACCTTCCGAGAATTTTTGAAAAATTGCGTCTCCCTCTTATACAACCAGAATATTTAATTGATGTTCTCGAACAGGATAAGTTAATTAGACATGACCAATCCTGTCGGGATGTGTTAGAAGAAGCCAAACGATACCATTTGTTGCCCGCCAGAAGACAGGAATTTGTTTCGCCTCGAATGAGCTTTCGGAATTTCGGCGACTTTGAGGAGGTAGTGGTTTGTGTCGGTGGTACAGACGACAATTCTAAGACAACACAACGCGTGATCTGTTACAGTGAAAAGAGAAGTAAATGGTTCTCGTTGGCAAATATGCCGCATGATCCGGGTGTAGAATTTGCAACTTGTTCGTATGGCAATGCTATTTATATTTCGGGTGGCAGCACAAAAATGAATGCAATGCTCTGCTATATAAGTACTCAAAACAAATGGGTATACTGCGAACCTATGTTGCTTGGACGCCGACGCCATGCCATGGTAGCAGTTGGGGAACATGTTTACGTATTGGGAGGGTATGATGACAATAATGACGATGACTTCCGAACTTTAATGAGTATTGAACAGTATAGCATAGCAACTGGAAGTTGGGAAGACGCCGGGTATCTTTCGGTTGCTGTGCGTTCTGCGTCCGTTGCGGTAGATAGAGAGAAAATATATTTGTTTGGAGGCGTTACACGTGAAGATTTTGATACGAAAATTGTTCAATGCTTTGATACTAGACTAAAAACGTGCAATATAGTGTGTGAACTTCCCGTATACTGTAGGTTATCGTCTGCAATATCACATGATCATAAAATTTATCTCGTCTGCCCAGATGGTGATGTTATCGTATTTTCAGCAGATGGGACAACGGAAGAAAAGGGGAAAATACCCGGATTCGACCGTTATAGCTTTGGTGCAGTATTGAAAAATAATTCTATTATCGTCCTTGGTGGTATGGACTCTGACCATTCATATGGGGACTGCATAACATTCGATCTTCTAACATCAACCTCATCAATATCGGCAGATGTACTGCCACAAAAAGCTTCGGGTATCGGCTGTGTGAAAACTGTAATTAACAAGAAATATCTCGAAACGTTATCTCGAAGTAAACAAAATTGAATTGAGAGAAAACCGGAAGACAAAATAACCTTGGGAATATTAGTATAACATGCATAACATTTGAAGTCAGTAGTATATTGTAGCTTTTGTACATATCAGCCGCGTGGTAGTTCTAATTCAATTTTTCTTCCTTGATATAATTAAGTTAACCAAAAAGATGACTTTTCTTATAACTTACTCGATTTGTAAAGTGGTGCTTTGTTTTTGTGAATACTTTTGTATCTTCATGAGACAATCTCGAAAATCCCCATGCATCAATAACGGTGGTGTTCCTCTTTACATTGCAGTTCATCCTATGTTCTGTCCAAAGTACAATCTCATCAAATCACTCTCTCCATCTGGTCAGAAATTTGACTATATTACCGTAGAAAACAACAGTCAAGTCATCAATGTTAGAAGGGCTTTGCGAACAAAAAAGCATATTAAACTTTCAACTATATTATGTGTTCAATTGTTTTGACATTGTTGTGTATTTATACATTAAATATATTTTTAAAATCATCAAAAACAAATTTTATGTCTGCATAAATGTTTTGCTAATGCGAGACCATCTTCGTTAGCCAAGGGGTATGATCCACTCTACTCCTCTCCGGGAGCCTCTGAGGAGAGGAGTGGGCTAGCGAAGATAATGCGAGATATAAGGTACATATACAGTCATTTAGTTTGACAGTACTGCCGCAAATAATAAAAATATCAATTGGCCTGAATGGTCTTCCAGTACGCTTTTGGACTCGAGAAGTCATTGGTCAAATGAAAAACATTCTAAATCTCATTTCTGGTTCTAAAGTAAGAATACATCCTGAAAAAAAAAGTATTTTATTTTAGAGTAAAAAATTATGATTTGTGGGTAAACATGTCTGCGTTGTGACTATTTTCAGGTTGTATTTAATCTTGACAAGAAGTCTTGTGTTTGAAGCGAGATACATTTATGTAAAAGAGTGGCGAAAGATACTAGAGGAACATTTAAAATCGTAGATCGATTCGCCATGGCTAAAAAAGAAAAAAAGACAAACAGACTAATAATACTTCACAAGACACAACATAGAAAACTAAAGCCTAATCAACACAAACTCAACCAAAAACTTGGGGTGTTCTCAGGTACTCCGGAAGGCACCCAGCGTGTTGCTCATGTTATTACAAACCCGGTAAATAGTCTTATTCGAGATTGTAATTGCGACATAAGGAACATATCCGATATCATCTGTGTAACGGATATTCCGTAACGGTCAACCAAACTCGTGACGGCGTCCGTACAATTTACGGAAGGATGATTTCAACATCACCTTTTGGAACTCTTGGTTTAATAGTTTTCTTGTGAGCAGCAACACTCTATCAAGGAAATCATGATATGAAATACAAGCCCGTGAATATAATAGTGTATCAATTTTATCAGTAAGCAAAGCCGGGCTTCAAAGTTATTGTGAAACTGCCTATTCTATAGGTGGCTCCATATGCAGGCGCTGCTGGGATGTTGCTACATAGAAATAGGAAGTTTGCAATTGGGAAACTGAAATCATCTCTTTTGTCGTAAAGTTGTGTGTTCAACCGACCCTCAATGTCAATTTTTAGATGTAAGTCAAGATATGAGGCAGACTTAACTGTATCTGTTGTATCCTTATCTCTATTTCGATAGGATATATCGATGCGTTCAACATATTACCGGTAGTCACCAAATTTTTAATTATTTAATGATAAAACATCATCTATATAGCGGAAAGTAAAATTAAAGGATATTGCTAACCTGTTTTCCATTTTCCTAAGAAGTTCCTGTATGAAGTCAGCCTTATAAGAATAAAGGAACAAGTTGGCAAGAAGACGGACACAATTTTTATCATGGGAATGCCAATAGTTTGTTGAAAAACACGTCCTCCAAACGTATCAAATTATGTTGTCAATCACGAAATCAAGTCAGTTTCAGAGAATTTTTTGTTTGAGTGATTCTTTACAAAATGGGATTCGTCCCTCCCTAAGGCAAGTACTCGTATCTACGTTCGCCATTCTTTTTTTATGAAACAAAGAAATACCAACTCTTTCAATTTGTCTTTTAGTTTGGAATGGGGAATACTTTTGTAAAGTCTAGAAAAAATATTTTTTTGAATACTATTACAAGATAAAAGAGTCTTAGATTGCATATAAATGTACTCTAAAAGATCTTCGGAATTTTTTAGTATCCAAATCTGATTCACGCCACCTATAGAATAGGCAGTTTCACAATAATTTTGAAGCCCGGCTTTGATTACTGATAAAATTGATGTTAATGGTTTAAATTCTTTTGGTGTTATATCTCTGTACCGTTGTATCTTATAGTTTATGAGAATAAAGATTACATATCTAAATTTGGACAAATTATAGAATTTTCTTGAGAAAAAAGTATATGTTCATAAGTTTTATAATTGCTGTGACGTAGTTTCCTTGAAATATGGGTGTTCAGTATTGTCTTTGCATTGTGTTTGCCTCGTGACGTCTTAAGCTTGATCTGATGACCAAACGTGTTCTTTCCCTGTTATTATTTTTACCCTATTATAGTTATATTAACAGGACTATAAAAGGGTTACCACCTTATAAACGCCATTGGTGTCAAATTTTCAGAGAAGAAACCAGTCTCCCATGATTAATGATTTTACCTTAGCCTCACGTAAACAGATTCTTGTGTTGTTCATACCAAATTATGCATTTGATTATACGTTTCATTACTCCCGTAAACAAATGAAATCTTTTACAAATACAGATGAAAAGTTCATAATCATCACAATGTGTTTAAATTGTATTTGAGCACAGAGAAATCTTATAAAAAGTTCATATTCATTACAATGTGTTTAAATTGTATTTGATCACAGAGATAACAGTATAATATAAATAATTGAGAACAATATAAAAAAATGATCGTTTTTTAAATTCCTTTGTTATAGCATATATAAAGTGTTTCGTATCAGCGAGTCAACGTTCAATTATAACTTTTCATAACTTCTATATAGCTAGAAATATCAAATGCTTCTATCATCCTGTACATATGGAATTCTGTGTTCTTGTGCAATATTGCAAGTCATCAGCGATAAGGATTAAAACCAAGGACCTTTTACAGCAAACATTAGTGGAAGGATAAGAAGTAGATTCAAAATTGAATAAACATTCGGAAATCGCTTTCAACAATCTTCATATTTGCCTATAAACTTGTTCGTGCACATTGCCCTGAAGTACAATTCTAAATTGTGGTTCGACGGTTTGTAAGAACAGATGAATTTCTACACTTTCTTACGACTGTTTCATGGAGTGATACACAATTAACTATAAGTCGTACTTTCATAATTATTAATGTTAAACGGTGTTACGTAAAAACAATGTTCCGCATCTATGTATTATTCCGGTTTAAAGTAACGAAGGGAGGTACCAAATGAACATTCAAACGCGTATACCTAAGTCAAAGACAAACTGTCAAACGTCCTGGCAAAACCCGTGCAAATGACACAGAGTTTACGAAATACAACATTTAACTCTCATAGACTGAACAACACACATTAAACTAAACAATCGGGATGATATCAGGTCCTATTAGGTCCTGCTCCACATGTAAAAGTAAGTAATTTCCCTTCATTGTTCTTCGACCCGTCATGTCAATCTTTGTACAAATTTTCCAGTATAAGTAAAGATTTGCGAATGTTGTGGATTATCATGAAATACTGGTTTGATTCCTTTTTAGCAGGTACTTTCATGTTCCTATTTGTCATAGAAGTTGTTTTAGACACGACATCAAACGACCTTGCCTCTGTAGACTCCATGCGATCCGAGCTTCCACCTATTACAAACACTTTACCATTATAAAATGCTGTACCGAATCCAAACATGGTTTGTTTGTGCACTGAACCTAAAACAACCGGATCTTTACCATGGTCATATAAAACCACATCTCCTTTTGGACCAACAATATATGCTACATCTTCATTCATTACTAGTCCACTAAAACTGCACATTATTGGTAACTTTGAAAACGAGGAGCACGAATTAGTTGTTAAATCGTACATCTGAATAGCAGAGGAAAACTCACCAAAGGACTTATTACCTCCAAATACAATAATGCTCTCATTAAATATTGCACATGAAGGATTTGATACGGCAATGCTGAGAGAACCCATCCGATTCCATGACTTTTCCGTTATATTGTATTTGTCTACATATGGCCACACCACAATTCTATCCTGACTTCCGCCAAGAATATACAGATTATCATTCTTTATTACCATGGCATGATCTGCGCGTCCATATTTAAGCTCAATTGGACCTAATTTCTGCCATTTATTTGAAGGAAAATTGAATCGGTGAAAAGCTGTTGGATTTCCACTTCCGCCGCATATATAAATATCACTGTCGTTTGAACATGAACCATACGAACCTCCGGTCGAATGAGTTGGTAACCCCGGCAACTGGTACCACGAGTTGTTTACAAAACTAAAGCATGCTAAGTGAAGTCCTGGTATATAACTTGAGGACCACATAACAACCATGACATCTTCTGTTTCAAATGCTCTGGTTTGTTCAGTTTTACTATTTTTTATTACATCTTTGATATACTCCACACAGTTTCGGTCCTTTTTTACCAAAGGATTTTCTAAAGTTTCTTCTAACGCACTTTCCAAAATTAATGAAAGTCTAACATTTTTCAAAAGATCAGTAATTGCGATTTTATCTTTTTGGTGTTTAATCCATGAAAGTACAAATTTTAAGATCGCATATTCATTCTCTACATTTATCTGGTCATTTTGCAAGATTCTATTTATCATGCTTTTTGTAAGTGTTAGGAATTCTTTGTTATTAGATACAGCACTAAAATGACGACACACAAAGCTTATCCCTTTAGAGACAATATAATCAGACCCAACTGCGTCGCCGAGTTGAACCACGTCAATGCAATTGTCAATTTCAATATGGCGTACCATAAAACGTTCACATTGAGCTTGAAGTAATGGGATTTGTAAATAGGACGAGGTAGACATTAAATCCTGAACATTCTGTATTGTAACTGGTATTTCACCAGTATACATAAAGTCGAGAATCTTACCAAACGTCTTTTTATCTACATTGTGAATTATGACTTCCTCCTGATGAAGCTCGCTTAGCTTCGAAGAAAACATGGCGTCAAAGTATGCAGAGAAAGCCGCTAAGATAACCTTATGACAGCAAAATCTTTGTTTTTGTACGAGCAGAGTTATATCAGATAAATTATCGTTCTTTCTTGACTTTGTTAAAGTGTCACCAAATGTCAAATTTCTCTGCTTAACAAATTCTTCGTTCAAACAGCTTTGTTTCTTTGTGCCCTTTTTCAGATGCGGTATTGGCAACCCAAACATTTTTGCTGCTGAGATAAAAGTTTCATTAAAATCCTGAGGTTTGATTGTTGATTTGTAAAGCATTGATAGAAAATATGCTACATTATTGAGACATATTCCTACAGCCAAAGAGTTGTCACCAGGTGCCGTGGTTCCTGGTTTATGAGAATGTTTACATAAACTGGAAAACAGAATTTGATGACACTGGATACTTCCATCTTTAGCTTTTATTGTAAAATCAAGATATTGCTCTAAAGTCCAGTATTTTTCCAAATTCCGAAGAATACTTAAAACATGTGCTTCAGACACCATCTGAAAAAAGTAAAGCGTGAAAGAAAAATCACAAAAAAAAAACCAAACAACTACATGTATATAATTCAGGTGAGGTCTAAACTGTAAAGAATTGTAAAAGACAGTCAAGTTCAAATACCGGTATAGCAGACATATATTTACCCTGTTTACAATTTAGAATAATTATTGTACTTCTGCAAAATCAGAACTGCCAACATCTTATCTTATTTTCTTTTTGTATATATATAATTATGTAAATGATCTTTTTGATTTTTTGGAATTTTTACTTTAGAATAATCATTTATTCGAACACTCAAAAATTTCCGAAATGTTACCAAATAAATAGAAATGGTTGGTAGAAGTACTATATAAATATGCTTATAATTTCATTTTTGCTTAAAGTCCAGTGGCAAATAGTTCGTGCATATCATGGATGATGCACACTAAGAATAAACAAGATCGACTGAGTTTGTTATAAATGATAGTTTACAATATTATCTTGTCTAAAGTCAAGCAGTTTTAAGCCATTTAACTGTTTCGCAATGTTTAAAGGGAAATAACACTAATGTATTTCCTATGATTTAAACCATTATAAAAATTATAATGATGTGATGTACAATACTTCTTCAGCAAATTAAACTTCAATTTCACATCAAAATTAAGTAATGCTTACCTTTAAATTCGAACAGATTTTCGTCTATGTGAAGCAAGTTAACACCTTCACAACAAAAACTATCTTTTTTGTTGACGCTGTTGTGAAGATAAAAGGGAAGTAAGACAATTTAATTTGTGGCGCGAAGTATAAATTGCTTAAAAAATTAATAGATTTGAGCAGTATTCTGAAACTTTAATAATAGTGTGTGGTCCAGTGACAGACAAGACAAAACTGTATTGCAAAAACGAAACACTGGCAAGTTGCAAAGCAGTACAAAAAATACAGGCATCAGTGGCGGATTCAGAACTTTTCCTAAGGGGGGCCCGCTGCCTGACCTAAGGGGGGGGGGGGGGGGGGGGGGCTCCAGTCATGCTTCAGTGATTTCCTATATAAGCAACCAAATTTTTCCCACGAAAGAGGGGGCCCAGGCCCCCCCCCCCCCCCCTGGATCCGCCTATGCGCATGTCTCGGAAAACAATTTCCTATTCCTCAATATAACACAGTGCCTGTGAAAATGAAGTCTTTTCACAACATAAGCAAACGATTTACATCTAATCAATTTTAGGATTTACCAACATGGGCCTCAAATCTAACCAGATTCTGGCAGAGACTTTTACAACACTGTGTCATAGTAGTCTCAGATTCTGATAAACAAAACCGACTAATCATTGGAGCCTAAAATGAGATACGACCACAGGCACTTGTCTCAGGAAAAATAAATTTTCTATATACCTAATAACCTATATTAAGGTGAAAACGATCCCCCTGAGACAAGTGCCTATGGATAAAGCAGACATATGAACATAATTATACAAGTTGCAATGTAACTGCATCAGAGTTCTCTTGAAAAAGGAATTGGTAACTGAAAATCAAATAGGGGTGCTCATTTCCCGAATCCCAATTTGAAAAAAAAATCCTAATTCCCACTTTCCCCCCCAATTTAAATTGTATAACCTCCTTCATCTATGCTCTTTAACTTTCTACTTGTTTGGCTTTAAAATTTTGATATGAGCGTCACTGATGAGTCTTATGTAGACGAAACGTGCGTCTGGCGTACTAAATTATAATCCTGGTACATTTGATAACTATCAGTCCCACATTTTTTTTTACCCTGTATCCAGATCCTTAGCAATCTCTGTGCGCATCATTTGTGGGAGGTCGTGGGTTCAAACATCTGCCAAAGGAAGTTCGTATTTTCTGTATCACTCCTAAGCGGCATTGATAAAGGGTTCATCCATAATAGTCAATCATTTTCCAAAGTATACAAAGAGACCACTGTTTCAGACCCCAAACCCAACCTGAAAAACACAGGCACTTGTCTCAGAAAAAAAATATTCCTATATACCTTAATATAACATATATTAAAGAATATAGGGTGGATCTGAGACAAGTGCCTGTGCTCAAAAGGCCTCCACCATCAACCATTTGCAAATGTCAAGACCAGAATATTACTCACAATCATACCAATATTGAGTTGTATTCCACCCTACAAAAGGTGTTTATTATAGGCTTGTCAATGAGTTTAATATCGGCATTTGCAAAATATTTCAAAATAGCCTCCCTTTAAATTTTTTTGTTTATAAATTTCTGTTATGACATTGAGAATTTGTATAAGTGGAACTTATTATTTGAAAAAAAACGGGCGTATCATTCACTCACGGCGGAGCTCTTAATTTTTGTTATATTTTATCGCTGATCCTTGTGTATTTTCTTTTTTTAGTTATTTTGTAAAAGTTAAAAAAAAATCCGTCTTCCTGTGGACTGTTGGTTATCTTGTGAACTGCATATATATAGAAGCTATTAAAGATATATCGGGCTCAGGGTTCTCGTCCTGGATGTTCTTTTTAAAACGTTTAACAGTCATCCTTTATCATTTATGCGATGAAAAGTATCACAGTAGGTATTATAGTCAGATCGATATTGTTGTTTTCACGGGTAGTATGGTCGTCATATCGAGGAGCGTTTAGTACTTTGATTTTGTCATAGTTTGGATAAGTTTGACATGACGGTGTTTTTTATGGCAATCAATGCAAAAATGTAAACATTCGGATATTTTGTAAAAGGAACTTCTGATCAATAATTCAAGCTGGTATTAAGTACCTTTGTATATAGTAAATATGTTAGTACATCACAAAAACAACAAAGTGCAATTTGATTCAATATCAACAAGCTGAACATCAAACCCTGTTTTAAGTTATACTACATTATTAATAATGTTAAAAGGTATATTTTTCTACAAATAAAACTTGACTGCTACTTTTAAAACTCTTGTACGCTCTGTTCGTGAACTATTCTTAATATTTATCTATCTGTGTATCAATTTTACACATGAATGGCTGTAGGGTCCGCATCGAATACATTTATCATTAATTTATAAAAACAGTACATATTATTTCTTATTTTATTCAAAAATCGTGAATTTGTCGTCTGTTTATTTATCATTCTACCTAAGAAATTCATCACGGATACAGTGAAAATGGCATTTCAGGATTCGCACATTACATCAATGATTAAAAAGATTTTTATTGATAATAATTGATAAACGTGAACGTTATGTCGGCTTTAATCCAAATCGAAATTGGGATCTTTCATATTTTTGAAACTTTGAAAGTGTTTTTTTATTGTAATTTCACATATAGTTTTTAAAACCAATAAGTTTTAAAACTGTTGTCCATGTCACGCGTAACGATTCGGTTTCATAAATGGTTGCAGACTTGTGATGTCCTCTTTATATCTTTTGGTTAGTTTTGTAGCTGGGTTACTGTATCATGGACCTATAACCCCACATCTCCTTTTATTCACCATAAACTGGTTCAAAATTTAAAATAAAGAAAAACAAAGAAATGTATAGTTTTCTAGGGAAAAAATGTAAAAAACAAGAATAACTTTTTGAGTAGCTGCCACTTTTTTTGCAACTTTTAAGTAGAAGTCTTTAGCTATTTGACTAGTGATGCCGATCACGATATCCTTGGCAGAGTCAATCATGGACATACGAAGAAAAGATTCTATGTGAAACAGAAGCAACGCTTTGTAATGATTTGTATAATTATATCGAAAATTAGTTTAAAAGAGCAGTGACTTTTAAAATTATATGTAGAAAACTTACGAAAAGTAACATGACACGTTTAATTTACGCTTAGACAATTACACCCACTAAATTTATTTAAACAGGCTTTTTTTCTTCTTAGACAGTTAATATATAGTATAACTTCGTTCAATAACAGGTAATATCAAACAAATTTTCAGTTTTAAAGTGAAACACATATATATTTATTTCCATCTAAACCATGACAAACTTGACCAAAACTATGACGAATTTCTAGACTCTTAACCGAACCATGTCAATCGCTTAACCAAACCATGGCAATTCCGATATCTTGCTTATTCTGCATTAATTTCGTGAAACAACAATTCCAATGCAGATCGTTTTGGGTCCATTTCAACAAGTAAAGTAAAGGTACCAAACGAAACTAAGCAAAATGACATTGATAAATAAATTAACAACGGACTACTAGATGCCAGATCCAGACCTCAATTTAACTGATTGAAATATGATGTCTTCATCTTTTAAACCTTTTTCGTTCAACTGAACCCGAATTTAGAGGCGTTAGGTTGCAAAAAATTTTCCGTCTTAGGAACTTCATCGGTGGTTACTTTTATAAGCTTTTACGTTTTTGTCCTTAGGAATATATGATGTATAACACATCTTTATAAAACGTTAGATTTAGTTTGAGATCATGTTTAGATCTGTGAGCCTTTAAATTTATAGTGCATATCTTAAGACCGAATATGTACATGCCATATTAGCACCATAACGGGTGCCATATGTGCAGCAGGGTATGCTTAACCATTCATTTCTCATACTCGGATTTCGGTGGTGTTTGTGTTGTTCAGTGGATAGTTTTCTTTGTATTGTTTTATCATCCGTTTTTCCTAGACTTTTGATTGTCCAATAGTATTAGTACCATGGAAAAAAGTTTTTCCTAGACTTTTGATTGTCCCAATAGTATTAGTACCATGGAACAAAGTTTTTCCTAGACTTTTGATTGTCCCAATAGTATTAGTACCATGGAACATAATATTATCTTTATATGTCATATAATTCCACATACATATGTTATTTTTGCAACAGCCAAAATCGTTTCAAATCTAACAGGATTTTTTCCGTTCATAAGGTCATGATTTGGACCTCACCTTTTCATTTCAAGGTTAGTATACCTATTTTTTGTTATTTTTTCGTGCTAATGACATATTATAATTTTTATCCTCGGACTTTTTTATGTGAACTTAACATTTTAGTCTTGTTTAGTAAGATAATGTGTTTGTTACACCTCTTGTCCTTTACTGGAATGACTTTTTAAGATAAACAGGAGACAAGTTTTAGTCCACTAAAACAGTAATACCGACTTTGCCTACTGATTTTCAGAGAAAACAAAATATTTGGTACTTCAATTCTGCGGAAACATTTTTTTTTTCAAGAAAGTTAGAACTGTGCAAAAAAACTTTGAATCTTAGCCTCTGTTTCATTATACTTGAGAAACTTCCCAACTTTCCCTGCTTTTCTGTATGATCTTCGGCCTAAACATGCATGAAATATTTCCAACTGGACATAATGCAGCCAACCAATCAATCAATCAAATATTTTTATATAGATTAGGCAGTTGGTTTTCCCGTTTGAGTAGTTTTACACCAGTAATTTTTGGGGGCCCTTTATAGCTTGCTGTTCGATGTGAGCCAATGCTCCATGTTGAAGGCCGTACCTTGACCTATAAAGGTTTACTTTTATAAATTGTTACTTGGATGGAGAGTTGTCTCATTGGCACTCATACCACATCTTCCTATATCTACGATCTGTTGTTCTAACTTCCATTTTAAACTTTGCATTTATTGTTTGTCTTCATGATGTCAACTATCAGATTGAAAAGTCTGATTTTTTTTATGACAATACCATTTTGATAGGGGTCCTTCATTTTTGCATACTCCAAATGTATAGGAAATTTTTCTGTATTTTTCATATTTTATGCCCATTATCCTCTATTCTTTATGTTTTAACACACCATTATATTCATCAATCTCTTGTTCTTTTATTCAAATATATTCTTACATACATAAAATACAAAATAGCAGTCAACTTAAACAATGTTAAATTAAAACAAGTATACACAGTTTGACAGGAAGGGATGACTTTCCTTGACAACTCATTCAAGGTCACATATTCATATTTTACTGTGTAAAATCAAATTTGATATGATAAAATGACACTGAAAAACAACAGAGAAAAAATGGTAACATATCATACAAAAAACTTGTATGAAAAATAATTTATCTTTTTAGACATCAAAGTAAAAAAGGTCTACAATCAAATGAAAACCAAAATGACATTGAAATACAACAGAGAAAAAATGGTAACATATGATACAAAAAACTTATATTTAAAATTATTTGTCTTTTTAGACATCAAAGTAAAAAAGGTCTACAATCAAATGTAAACCAAGAACCAAATATAGATATGTCATCATATTGTCAGTAAGGGAGCTAGGATGAACAATTTTGCCCTGCATTTTTTTTAAGTTGTAATCTCTGTTTTGCATTTTTATTTTTCACTCTATTAGCTCCAGCCTTTTTTTATTAGTTTATCCTGACTTTTTTTTAAATATAAATTGTCATTCTGCCTTTTTTTTTACCCCTCCCTAAAAATAAAATGGTAGCTCCCTAATCTAAAACTATAAAATCTTTAAACAGATATATGAATGGTTCATTAAAAACTATTATATCCTTTTTATAAATTCTGCTATAGATAAACTTAATTAAAGACTCTAAAAGCCAGTGTTGCTCACATAGATCTATGTATATCTTCAACAGTAGGCTGGAATACATTTCAAGACAAAAATCCCTTTCAGTTGATCTGATATTATTTTAGTTAACAATTTCTCTCCATCTTCTTTAGTTTTTGCCCAAAATACAAGAGGGTAAAAAAAAGTCATCATTCAAGGTAGGCTGGAATAGATTTCATGACAAAAATCCCTTTCAGTTGATCTGATATTATTTTAGTTTACAATTTCTCTATATCTTCTTTAGTTTTTGCCCAAAATACAAGAGGGTAAAAAAAAAGTCATCATTCAAGGGTAATCTCTCCTATCATGAGTCTACACACTTTTGTCTTGTTATTTTTACTTTTAAATTTCTATTAATCTATTTTTTTTTAGTAAAAATCATCTGTAAAGGGCAATAACTCTATAAGATGGTGACTTATAATTTCAGACTAATGACTTTTTTGTGGATTTTGTCTTGTGGGTCATTCTTGTAATTATGAGTATATCTCTATCTATTATAGTTGTCTAGAAAAAAAGTAAAAAAATGAGAAAAGGGTAAAATTGTCAGGGCAGTAACTCCGATAAGAAGTCATGTAATAGTTTTGACTTAAAAATGTACAATAAGGTGGAGATCAATAATCTATACATATTTGCCCACATCAGATTTTATCTATTTATTTTGGTTAAGTAGAGAAGACATGTCCATAAACCTTGGCTAGCAAAGATGGGTCATTAAACACATCCTTTGAACAAGATACCCCAATGACAATTATGTAAATTAGTTAAATCTGGGAACAATATGTCAGTATATATTTTCCTGGTTAAATTTGGCCTAGTTATTTCAGAGAAGAAGATATTTGTAAAAGTTAAGGTAAATGAGGGATGTAGAAAAAAAAAATGACAGAATTTTCTTATTCTTTGCCAAAATGAAGATTTTACTTTGCTTTTTAAAAAAAATGATAAAAATTATGGGTCACTGCGCTATTTCCAAGGTAGTTGAGTCGTTCAAAATTTCCAAAATTTGCTTTGATTGTTCATGAAAAAACACATTTTTGTGCATACAAAGACATCTATGAGACAGAATTTTGAAATAAAACAGGAGAAGATAGGTTCTAAAATTTAATTTAAGAAAATAAAAAAATAAAAAAAAATTTTCTTGCAAAAAGTAAACAAGAGGCTCTCAAGAGCCTGAATCGCTCACCTGGTAAACAATGCCTTATTGAACATATTGAACCATGCCAGGCAAACATGTACAGCTAACAATTCTTCAATATTACAAATATATATGACTTACTGTTTATAAATAAAGAAAATGAGACCAAAACACACACTTAAAACTTAGCAATGGACTGTGAAAATGAGGTCAAGTTCAAATAAAACCTGCGTAACCGACATATAGATCATAAAATATTTTCATACACCAAATATAGTTGACCTAATGCATAAAGTATTAAAAAAATAGACCAAAACTAATAAAGTTAACTTTGACCACTGAATTATGAAAATGAGGTCAAGGTTAGATGACACCTGTCAGCTAGACATGTGTGCCAAAAACTGCATTTGACCCCTATGTTCTATTTAAAGTAAGGGCGGCCATGTTTTTTGACGGATCAAAAATCGAAGCACACACTTTGTGCAGGATAATCTAAGGAACTATCATGCTAAGTTTCATCCAAATCCATTCAGTAGTTTCAGAGGAGAAGATTTTTTAAAGTTAGCAAATATGATGAACAAATTGTGAAAAATTGTCATTAAAGGACATTTACCCCTTAAGGGGTCAATTGACAATTTTGGTCATATTAACCTATTTGTAGATCTTACTTTGCTGATCATTTTTGCTGTTTACAGTTTATCTTTATCTATAATGATATTCAATATAATGACCAAAAACTGCAAAATTTCCTTAAAATTACCAATTAAGTGGCAGCAACCCAACAATGGTTTGTTTGATCCGTCTGAAAATTTCAGGGCTGATAGATCTTGACCTAATGAACATTTTTACCCCGTGTCAGATTTGCTCTAAATGCTTTCGTTTTTGAGATATAAGCCAAAAACTGCATTTGACCCCTATGTTCTATTTTAAGTAACGGCGGCCATGTTTTTTTGACGGATCAAAAATCGAAGCACACACTTTGTGCAGGATAATCTAAGGAACAATCATTTTAAGTTTCATTCAAATCCATTCAGTAGTTTCAGAGGAGAAGATGTTTGAAAAATTGTTAACGACGACGACGTCGACGACGACGACGTCGACGACGACGACGACGACGACGACGGACGCCAAGTGATGAGAAAAGCTCACCTGGCCTTTTAGGCCAGGTGAGCTAAAAAGGAAAATTTCCCTATATAATCAGTATAAATTTTGTACTAAAAGATTTATTTGAAAAATTAATTCTATAAGCACACATATTTCTTATTTGATAAAACGTTTTCGAGAATGCAATGCATAACTAAGGTTTCTTTATATAAATGAACAGTGTAACAAATAAAATGCAAATCTGCCTCCAAATTTGCAGATTTGGGCAAAGAACTAGACAGATTATTTACTGTGGTTGTACAATTCAAGATAGCATTATAACCCTGAACTAACTTAGCCGTGCAAGAGGTGAATAGCCAGTCAAGGTCGTTAAAAACATCCATTTGTTGTAACTACCTTAGCCAGTCAAGGTTGTTAAAAACTTCAATTTGTTGTGACTACCTTAAGAGAAGTCGCTGGACACCAAGTGTTGAGAAATACTCACTTTGCCTTTTGGACCAGGTGAGCTAAAAATAGGTTGGATAACAAATAAAATAGAAATGACCTAAGATTTATTTTTTTTTTTTTTGCAAGTTTTATGGTGATTTAAACTCATTTTAGATGCCATTGTGGATACAAAAGAGAAGATGGATGAATTGACAAAAAGATCAATACACACCTCTGCTTTCAAAAATTTTAGTATAATAAGTTATGCCCTAAATAGAATGAGAAACACATGAAAAAATCACATTTAAAAAAATCTAACATTAATGGTTCAATTGCACAAACATTAAAATAAATATAGCTTTAAGTACATATCAGACACCAATGCAGTAATTTAAAAGGGGGAATATTCCAACCCTGGAACACCATGAAACATTCACATCATTTTTTTCTTCATTAAACAGAAGTTTTTTTCCATCCTCTTAACAACTCCCTGGATCACTTATGCACATAAACAACACCGAGCAATAGTATAAAGCTGAATTAATGATTGTATTTCATATGTGATACAAGTGCAGATTTCATATAACACCTGAAATTACAAATGTCACACTGAAAAGGCTTATAATTTTCATGAACGATCTTTACATGGTTTTTAAGCAGGTAATTGTAATAGAATTTCTTATTACATATTTCACATTGGAAAGATTTTTCAGAATGTTTCAGTTTCATGTGTATATCTAACACAGGTTTACTTGCATATAATCTGCCACAGATTTTGCATGGTATAGCAATCTTTTCACTTGAATGTTTCAAACTAAAATGTCTTTTTATTGCACCATTGGTAGATAAAATCAACCCACATATTAAGCATTTATACCCGGATGTTTCGGACTTGAGCACATATTTTTTCCTTAAATGTTTTTGCCTATGCCTTTTCAAATCATCAGGTCTACGAAACTTCTCTCCACAATCTTCACACATAAACTCTTTTTCTTGATGAACCAGTAAATGTAACCTCATACACTTTCTCATCACAACTTTACCACATTGCTCACAAGCAACATTTTCCCTCAACTTGGAAATATGTTTGTCCTCAATTAAATGTTCCTTGAAATTGTGTCTTCTCAAACTTCTCGAAGTCGAATACTTCTTGTCACAAACAAAACAGGTATGTTTAGGTTTCTCTTTTTCACATACTTGCAAATGTCCCTTCATTTGGTGTCTTTCTAATGTTTTTTTATGCTTAAACTGCATGTTACATATATTACAGCCAAAAGTTTCCCTTTCATGTTCATTTGCAATATGCTTCCTCAGCATAATATAGTAAGTGAACTTTTCTTGACAAACCTCACATTTGTACCTATCTTTGTGTTTTTCCTGATATTTCTTCCTTTGCTTTTTAGCATCTGCTAATCTTTGTTCAATGCTCTTTTTTTTACGGCGACATTGTCTATATTTTGTTTTTTTACGATAAATGCTCAAGGCATCCACGAGAGGGTGAACAGTCTTTACATGAAGTTGTAATTGTTCTAAAGTGTTGATTGTAATGTTACATAAATAACAATGAAAAATACCGGTTTTTGTTGACCTATGCTTTTTTTCCACATGTCTCCAGGTCAAACTTTCAAAATGAAAAATTTTTCCACAGTAAAAACATTTTTTACCTTCGCATTCCCTGCAGTTTTCACAAGAAATACAAGCTTTTCTAGTACAAGTTTGATTATGAATGTTTTCTTTACAGAAGCTTTTTATATATGAACATTGCAGACATTTTTGCAACTTGATGCTTTCTTCTCCAACTAGTTCTTCTTTTATTTTGTTTTTATTTTCTTTTCTTTTCATATAACTTTCTTCTTTTTCTTTCTTGCATTCATGATTATCAGCAAAAAATGCCTGTTGGCAAAAACGACAGTACTTTGTGTCTTTTTGGTGTTTTTTATAAAAATGTTCATAAAGACTTTGATCAGATGTCCCAAAAAAAATCCTAGAGCAAACTGGACAGGTTTTTTTGACAAATTGTTCCCTTTTCATTTTGACAAATTGTACCCTATTGGAATTTTCAAAACAAGAAAATAGTTTTTTCTTTTTCTTTGTCAAAATTTCGTTTAATATCTCTTTTTTTTGTTCATCAGTCTTTTTTACAAATAGTCTTTTTCCGACCTTATCTAACTTCTCCTGTGCAAGCTCTCGTAGAGTCTTTGCTGACATTCTTAGCCATGGCAAGGTTATCATTTCAACTCCTCTTCTGCTATATTTGTCGTAAGTTTCCAAACAAGGACATGCAGTAATTTCAGTCAAAATGTTCTCCTTCAACTTTGTTTTCAATTTTTCACAAAAATGATCGCCCATTTCTTCAGTTGAATTAAAATCCATCTTACAATATATGCACTCTGCTCTTGTTGTATGCACATCATAGATGTGATTGTTTAATTGAGAAAGAGAAATTAACCCTATTTTGCATGTTCTGCAATAACATGGTAAACGTAAATCTTTAGTTTTAGTCTCTTCTAATGTCATGGGATTATCTTTAACAAAAACATACCATTGATTGCCATGCCCTCTGACTTTTTCTAATATTTTATCTTCTGACCCAAAATGTACAACTATTTGACTCATAGGATTAATTTTCATTTGTAAAATCACTCTAGCACATTCATGATTACACATACATAAGTGATTTGTAAAATATGTATGACAAATCACACATTGTCTCTGTGTGTGTACAAACCAAGCATGTGCATTAAACTTCTTAAGAGAAGTAAACAATACTTTGCATGGGCTGCAGAAACAATTGACATGTGTTGTTTTTATCTGATCTTTAACTAATGAATCTTGCAGTTGAATCTCATTATTTTGGGTATGACTTTCAAAATTTTCAAGAACAGTGTTACTTCTAAAAACAATATCTGCTTCAGTGTTACTATTAGCGACAATCTCTGCTTCAGCGTCGCTATAAGTGACAATATCTGCTTCAGTTTTAATTCTAGTGACCATCTCAGCTTCAGTGTTACAATTAGTGATCATCTCTGCTTCAGTGTTACTATTAGTGACAACAATCTCTGCTTCAGTGTTACTATAATTGATCATCTCTGCTTCAGTTTTTATTCTAGTGACCATCTCAGCTTCAGTGTTACTATTAGCGACAATCTCTGTTTCAGTGTTACTATCAGTGTTAATCTCTGCTTCAGTGTTACCATCAATGACCATCTCCGCTTCAGTGTTACTATTAGTGACCATCACTGCTTCAGTGTTACTATTAGTGACCATCTCTGCTTCAGATTTAATTCTAGTGACCATCTCTGCTTCAGTGTTACTATTAGTGACCATCTCTGCTTCAGTTTTACTATCAGCAACCATCACTGCTTCAGTGTTACTATTAGCAACCATCACTGCTTCAGTGTTACTATTAGCAACCATCACTACTTCAGTGTTACTATTAGTGACCATCTCTGCTTCTGATTTAATTCTAGTAACCATCTCTGCCTCAGTGTTACTATAAGCAACCATCAATGCTTCAGTGTTACTATTAGTGATCATCTCTGTTTCAGTGTTACTATTAGCGACCATCTCTGCTTCAGTGTTACTCTTAGTTACAATCTCTGCCTCAGTGTTAATTCTAGTGACAGCCTCTGCTTCATTGTTAATTCTTCTGACAATATATGTTTCTTTTTCACTTTCGCTATCTGTTAGAGTGTAACTACTCATGAATAATTCACTTGGAGTTTTCACAATCTTGGTTGCACTGTCTTTTGTGTTTACTCCCTTTTTCTTTCCTGCTAAATAATGTGTACCATTGTCACCTCCTGCTAGATAATGTGTACCATTGTCACCTCCTGCTAGATAATGTGTACCATTGTCACCTCCTGCTAGATAATGTGTACCATTGTCACCTCCTGCTAGATAATGTGTACCATTGTCACCTCCTGCTAGATAATGTGTACCATTGTCACCTCCTGCTAGATAATGTGTACCATTGTCACCTCCTGCTAGATAATGTGTACCATTGCCACCTCCTGCTAGACAATGTGTACGATTGCCACCTTCTGCAAGATATTGTTTACCATTGCCACCTTCTGCTAGATAACATGTACCATTGCTACCTTCTGCTAAATAATGTGTATTGTCATTTTCTGCTAATTTATGTGTACAGTTGTCACCTTCGGCCTCATAATTATTACTAATTATTCCATTGTTTGTATCACTACTTCCTTTAACTTTTTGAACATTTAGCTTTTTCCGCTTTGCTAGTTTTTGTAATAAAGGTACATCCATCTTATAACAAAATGCAAACTTATCCATCTTATAGCTATAATTTAATTTTTTCAATCTTTCACAAACATGGTCTCTAAATTCTCTTTTACGAAAAAAGTCTTTTTTACAAAAAGTGCATTGTTTTTGCTCCCCGTGGAGTAGGATCACATGATGATTAAATTGAAGGAGAGATGTATAGGTCTTATCACAAGTTTCACAAAAACATATGATACTGTCGGTTGCACTTATCCAATTATCAATCCTACTTAGGCACACATGACAATCAAGTTGAGACAGTACGTGGCCACAGTCGGTCCTTTTTTCAGGAAGTTCCATGTCATGATGTTGAAGTAGACTATCAAGATGCCAAAATTGTTTTGGACATATCCTACAAGCAAGCATCCCTGAGGCCAATACAGGAATGGAATCAGTAATGGTAAGACCTAATGAAAAATAAATGAAACAAATAAGATACTTAATTTTTGTCATTTTTATTTATTTAATGTGTTTTGTATATATTTTTAACATTAAGATATTTTTTTTTATATTCATTTTTTCTCAAATTGTTTATCATAATTTATTGAAAGATACATTAGGCCACGCCAAATTAATACCTTATCGTCGGATTCCCACTGGTTGAGAAAGGTTGACCAGAAGAGAAAAAAATGAAGAATGTGTCCCCATGGACACAGATGATACCCCCGCTTGCATACAACATCAGTGTTCCAGCTAGGATTTCAAAGGGCAGGGTGCCAATCCTGAAAAAGGGCATTTAACGCGTGATATGATATTATGAAAAGGGCATGTTTTATTAAAGATATAAATCAAACACTGTTCGTTGAAATCACTGGTTATACAAGAACTACATCATTAGCCCATATAGAACTCTATCTTTCTACTTTTTAGGCTGTCAAGCAGCTTGCCACACAAGTTTTTAAATCATTGGTTGGCCCAGTTAAGCTTTATATGCAGCATGTTTTGAAAGGTGTCCTGCTTCATTCTGTTTCTATGGTCTGACACACTTTACCAGTTTCACCTTTCTACCTCTGATGTGCTTAATGGCAATACAGCACAAAACAGCTGTGCTCAGTAAATGTTAGGATATAGCAACAGTGAAAATTTGTATTAAAAATAAAGAAAACAGAAAAAGATGACCAAGGCACCCTACCAGCACTGCTACTAATAGCCTCTTTAACTTTTCCCATAACTCAAAATACCTAAACATATATATTCTTAAGCAAGAAGTATGTACACATATTTTAGAATATGTTAAGTGGGTTACTCAATGCTTGGAAAAAAATTAGATTGAGTATCTTTCTTTATACAGGTGTGCTCCTTCTTTGGAGGATTATAAACATTAAGAAGAAGATATGTAAATAAGTGTGAAAGTACTTTTATTCGTGGGGCACCAATTTTCGTGGTTTTCATGGATGACTTTATCCACGATTTTAAGTGTCCAACGAAATAAAACAACCATTGTCCAAATCAAGACATGGAAAGATCCCCATGAAGGTTTGACTATTGAAATGATCTAAAGAATATATTGAATAACCTCGAATCTGAGAATACTTTAATAGACAATAACAATCAAAACCAAGGAGTAAAGAAAGACTCACAAAACCAAAGGACATTTACATCAACAGTTATAAATAATAATTAAGAAACAACAGGAACTCCACTAAAAACCTGGAGTGAAATCAAATAGCAGTCACAGAACTACAACTGCATGCAGGATTAATATACCCATGTTATCTTTAATAACCTAAACTGAACAACTTTTGATCTTTCAATTCTCATAGAAATATTTTTTTTCGATGAAAGTCAGATGTCCGGTATTGATATGATTGTATGATAAAGTTTTCATTTTATATCCTCATAGTTCTCGTACATATGGGAAATAATCATTTAATGCTGGGCTTGATTTTGATAAGAATTATTTGACAATTCAAGATACGTTTATAGCATTTGTTTATGTTACTGTTTTCTTTAGATGACATGTTTATGGCCTAATTAACACCTTTGATGGTCCTTAATCAGTTGATCACTTAACCTTGGGTTAATAAGTGTTGTCACAACGATTTACACGGGTCAATGTTTACTTTGAAATTTCCTTCAATCCAGACAAGTTGTAACCTTCTTTTCTAAAGGCTTTAATTTTTCGTGTTTTTTTTTAGAGAACTCACGAACATCTTAATATTGCTCAAACCACGAATATTGATACCCACGAATTAAAGTACTTTCACAGTATGATCAACAATATGGTGGCCGATTTTGTTATTTTCGTATAAAAAATGAGGGCAGTCAATGACAAAGGTCTGAATTTGCTATTTATTTCACAAAGAACAAGTAAAACAAAGTCTTCCACGAGTTGTTGGTGGTTTTCAACTTTCTGGCATTACGTTTTCTCCATGAAACTACGGTAAACATTGCAAATTGTGCCCAAGTTGTTGTATGGATATTTCCTCACAGATAATTGCTGACTGATTCTATTTGAATGAATTAATGTTGAAGATCATTAATGACCCATCTGATAAACAGATTACCTTTAACAACAGATTATGACATCAGTTGTAACCGTTGATTAGCATGGGATCGTAAACAAAGTCATAAACTTTTCGCCAGGTTAAATTTATTAATTAGCGGATCATATCAATTAGAACAAAATAATATACAATCGATCTTCAAAATAGGCAGGGCGCCCTGGAAACTAAAAAAGGCACAAGGCAGCACTTGGGAAAGGGCGGGCGCTGCGCCCTCTGAAAATGGCCTAGCTAGAACACTGAACATCATAAAGGGACATTACTGAGAACAAAAACCCATATTGCACTTGATTTGAGTTTTGTGGTCATAAGTTATGTGTATAAGTTTCATAATGTTTGGCTGAGGCAAACTTAAGGTTATTAGCATTGTGTACAAGTTTCATAACATTTGGTTGAGGCAACATGTTAGAGAACGGAAATTAAACATTTTTTATTTTTTTCCATTTATAAAGGGGCATAACTCGAAAATGGTTACAGTGACCCAAGTAAAATTCAAATTAATCTGTATTTTGTGGTAATAGTATAGTTATTGTGCATAAGTTTCATAATAATTGGTTGAGGCAAACTTAAAGTTTGAGAACAGAAACTAAAAACTTAGCAATTTTTCCATTTATAAAGGAGCATAACTCTAGAACCATTTAAGTGATGCTACCGAAATTCTTACTTGATCTGTGTTTTGGGGTCATAGGCAATTGTGTATAAGTTTCATAACATTTGATTTAGGCAAACTTGATTGAGAGAACAGAAACTAAATTTTTAGCAATTTTTCAATTTATAGAGAAGCATTACTCTTAAACTGTTATACTGACGGTACCAAAATTCCAACTTGATCTGTGTTTTGTGGTAATAAGCATTGTGTATAAGTTTCATAACATTTGGTTTGGAAACCAATTTTAGGACGTACATACAGATGGAAAGGGTAAAACTTAATCCCCAGTTGGGGCATTAAAACAATTAGTCTGAACATCTGACACAAATTCCTAAACCTGACCTAAGTATATCCTTAAAGTTAATTTGTGTTGTATTTATAAGGAACTTACTTCTTATTTTGAATGGAACCCCAACAAATGTATCGAATTTCTTTTGTCCTACAATATAAAAACAACATGAAATAATTTTTTGCATAGCTCTGATAATATTTCATTTCAAAGTGTTTCTAATTCATCAGAAACTAAGGTCCTTCTATTTATTAGCCGATTGGCAATCATACCATATGTCCTTTTTTATATGTTGTGTACAAGTTAACATTTTGTACAAATCATGATTAAAAAGTGCTTAGGTACAAATTTCAATTTGTACAAAATTTGACTAAAATTCACATATATAATTTGTACAATACTTTATAGTAGGGAGTTTGTTATAAAATAGCATTGATACACACTATAGAATTATTCAATGATTTCACAATGAACCTTAATTAAAAATTATTAAAATAGTTTGGTATCATTTGTTTGATCATGTGCATGAATTATGGTATCGAAATTGCACAAAATCTTTTGCTTTCTAAATACATTTACATTTAAAAGTGCTGCACCCTCTTTGCATCAAATGTGATAGGATATTTGGTGGTTGAATCTGTTTCACTAATGATTTTTAAACAATATACAGACAATTTTTATCTTTCTATTAGAATGATCTACAGAAAATTGTGTTCCTTCAGTTTGTCATCATCAGACATGGCGGCCTATTTTCATGACTTAACAATAGAAAATTCAAAGGAATGCAAGAAAATTTGATGTCATAATTGAATTTTACATCTAATATATATCATTTTGAAGGATCTTCAATGTTTGAAGGAAAACAATCAATTTTCTACAATGTTTTTATTTGAGAAGCATGAAAAGATCATCGCCCCATATTATATGCTTTTAAATGTGTGAGATCTCATACAGTACTTTTTTAAAATATTATTTACCTCCAGTTTTTGATAAATCTTCTGCCGTGTTCATTATTTGACATATTACTATGAAAAAAAGTAAAAGAAACCATAAGACAACAAATATAATGATTTCTGGTCAATACAGAGCTTGAAATGTATGCATTGTACAGAGTTTTGTACTGTGGATTCATTTATTTTCATGGGTATGAATTTTCGTGGATTGCTAAAAACTTTCATATTCGTGGATATTTGATTTCATGGTTTTGCCAATCTCTCTATATAAGGCCTATTATAAATATGTTATTCGTTGAACATTTGAATTCGTGGTTCACCTGAATCCACGAAACCCACGAAAATTGGTATCCAACGAATAAAAATGAATCCACAGTATATTGTTGAACTGAATTTTGACATCTAAATGTCTTTGCTAGCAGTGTCAAAATTTATCTTTTCCCCTTAAAAATTTATTATAAACAATGTCATAATATCTGTTTCTGTTGGAACAATGTTGTATGCACTTTATTACATGGAAATTTTTTTCAAAATATGTCTTTTACTCAGAAATTGTATTATGAAGGATCCATTAATTGCCCAAAACAGTACCAACTATTGTTTGTCTTTTTCCAGAATATGAACATAATATTTGCCATAATGATTGAAAGCTTGTTTTCTGTCTCAATGTTAAATTATGCATTCTTATTTATACTTTAGGGAGCTACCATTTGATTTTTATGGGGGGGCTAGGATGAAAAATTTTGTCCTGCATTTTTTTTTAGTTGTAATCTCTGTCCTGCCTTTTTATTTTTCACTCTATTCGGTCCTGCCTTTTTTTTTATTAGTTTATCCTGACTTTTTTTACCTAAATTGTCATCCTGCCTTTTTTTTTACTCAAAACTCCTGTCCTGCCTATTTTTTTCAAATTTCATCCTAGCCCCCCCATAAAAATCAAATGGTACATGTAGCTCCCTTAGTTTCAATAATACAGGTCCTTTAAAAAGGCCAAACTATTAAAAACAAATATTTGGAACACATATCTGTCATTCTAAACATGATTTTGATACTTTTTTAAAATAAAATGTGTTCAGCTCTGCAAATAGAACAATTATATCTTTATAACTATATTTACCTGCTATTGCTTGTTTTTTCGTCAGACCAAATTCTATATAAAAAAAATATAGAAGAAAAGGTATGAAAACAAATTTGATAATTTCTGGTCAACATATACTTTATATATGTAAATCTAAACAAATGACAACTCTACAACAAACCCATCCATTGAATCACCAGTGAAGGTGATACACAGCTGAAATATATACTGTGGATTCATTAATATTCGTTGGATACTTATTTTCGTGGGTTTCGTGGGTACAGGTGAACCACAAATTCAAATGTTCAACGAATATCATATTTCATAAGATTTTTTTTATTGAAAAATTCCTATGTCAATCAAGTATGGAAAAATATAAATCAATGGAGGAAAGGGTTAAGACAGTTATTTATCAAACCTGCAATCAATTCCATCTTCATGCCTAATATATCATGTGCTGTGTTACAACTCTAGGTTCTCGAGTGGAACAGTAACACTAGGCCACCGAAAGTTGAATTATTAGTTCAATGTAGGTTTTTATATGTGTGAGATCTTCTATTATAACCATGAAATAGTTTTTTATAGACATAGTTACCTTTAGTTTCTGGTAAAACTTCTGCTGTTTTCTGTATAACATTTGTTACTATGAAAAAAAGTAAAAGAAAGCGTAAGCATAATGGCTGTATAAATTACATCTTGCATATTTGTATAAAATAGATTGTACGACTACATCATGTGTAATATGATATTTGTGGTGAAATCTGTTTCTCTAATGACAAAATATAGACAATTTCAATCCTTCTATTAGAATGATCTACAGAAAGTTGTGTTCCTTCAATATGACATCACCAGACATGGTGGACTATTTTCATGACATCACAATAGAAAATTCAGAGGAATGCAAGCACATTTGATGACATTATTGAATTTGACATCTAATACATACAGGGGGTAATAATATATCATTTTGAAGGTTGTTCAATGCATGTGTAATGGAAAATAATCAATTTTTCTACAATGTTTTTATCTGAAGAGCATGAAAAGATCATCTGACACCACAATTTGTATGTTTTTAAATGTGTGGGATCTGTTATTATAACCATACATTATATGAGGTTTGGCTGTTATCTGCTCTTTGGTCAGATTGTTGTCTCTTTGATACTTTCCCCATTTCCATTCTCAATTTCATTTTTTTATAGTTATATTTACCTTTAGTTTCTGGTAAAACGTCTGCTGGTTTCTGTATAAGATTTGTAACTATGGAAAAAAGAAGTAAGAGAAACAATAAGACAACAAAATTGATGATTACAGAGCTTGAAATGTATGCATTGTATACAGTTTTGTCTAATGTTGAACTCTGTTTATTAACCTCTAAATAAATTTGCTTATTGTGTCAACGTATATTTGTCCCCTAAAAAAATTGATATAAAGAATGTCATAAGATCTGTTCCCATTGGAACAAATGTTCTATACCCTTTATTCCGTAAGGAACAAATTCTGTAATATTTGTTTGATGGGGAAAAAATTACAGAATATTTCTTATACTCGGAACTTGTATTATGAAGGATCTATTAATTCTTCCACAATTGTTTTTGTGAGGAATAGGAATTGAACGGTATGGCCAAAAAAATAACGATTCCTGCATAATTGTTTTAAGAAGAACAGGAGTAAGACAGTATGACAGATACATAATTAATACTTCAACAATTGATTTTGTGATGAATATAGGAATAGAAAAGTAAGGCAAAAAAATAACCAATTCCTATACTATGTTTTTCTAGGAAAAACAGAAGTACAACAGTATGGCAGAAACTTAATTAATTCTACAACAATGGTTTTTAGTGAAAATAGGAATAGAATAGTACGGCAGAAACATAACTAATTCCTTTCAAATGTTTTTTGTAAAGAACATGATGAGAACAATATGGCAAAAAAAATCAATTCCTACACAATGGTTTTTGTGAAGAATAGGTATTAATATGGCAGAAAAATAATCAAAATGTGTTCAGCTCTGCTAATATTTATATATATATTATTGTGGGTACCAATTTTTGTGGTTTGAGGAAAAGATTCCTTGATACTTAATTTTGTTGTTTTGGCAAAGACTGCAGACATTCATATAGAAAATTCATAATTTGTTGAACATTTGAATTTGTTGTTCATTTGTACCCACGGAATCCACAAAAATTGGTATCCAACAATTATTAAAGAATTCACAGTATAGTGGAATAAATATGTATTTTTATAATTATATTTACCTGCAGCTGCTGGTCTTTTCATCAGACTAAATTCTGTGTGAAAAAAAATAAAAGAAAAGATATGACAACCAATACGATAATTTCTGGTCCATACATATATTATATTTATGCATGTTTAAACAAATAACAACTCTACTACAGATCCATCCATTGGATCACCAGTGAAGGTGATACACAGTTAAATACATATATATATTTTATTACATTTGAAATTGATCTTTCCTGCTTGATATTTGTAGTAAAAATATATAGATGGGAACTAGTTAACTAGTTCTGCAACAGTACATAATATTTATAAAGTTTGATTGTAGGTGCATATAAAGGCACGAGAATTGTTTTGGCTGTTTTTTATGAGTAGGTTTTTATGATACTACATAAAGTTCGGCATTTAAATGTATTAGTGTTGAAGGTGAGCTCAGTTACGTCGAATTAAACTTAGTCACATTCGTATATATATGTAGATGCTGACATGTTTATGACATGTATAGTCACTATATAGATATAGGAAGATGTGGTGTGAGTGCCAATGAGACAACTCTCCATACAAATAACAATTTAAAAAGTAAACCATTATAGGTTAAAGTACGGCCTTCAACACGGAGCCTTGGCTCACACCGAACAACAAGCTATAAAGGGCCTCAAAATTACTAGTGTAAAACCATTCAAACGGGAAAACCAACGGTCTAATAGTATATATTCTTTAAATTGAATAAACTCTGTACAATAAATAAAATGATATAGTGTATTGCAAGAGAAAATAATATGTTACTATGGTTACCGTGAGCAACTAAATATCATAACTCACAGAACCTATCTTTTGTATTTATAGTGAATTTGTTCTTGTTCTGAATATGCATACAATATTTTCCATTGAAAGTTTTGTTTTAATGTCTCAATGGTGAATTCTAAATTTTCATTTAATATTCAAATATTTAACAACCTTTATCAAAAATGCAAGCCTACATTTGGCATTTCAAAAAACTAAAACAAAATTATACAACATTTTGGAAGAAACTTACCACTGTAAATTTAGAAATCATAGCATTTGATTGAATGGACAAGAATGCAAGATAAGTCATTGCTGTTTCAGGAAAATCTTTATACAGATATTTGTTTCAGATATCAGAATGCAAGTTCATATATATATACAAGTATTATGATAATCATCAAGTTGCATTATTTGCATCAATAAAACCTGTCAATAATTTCTGAATTTACAGTATGTTATGAAAATTGACAATATATTTTGTCATAAATCCATTGTAATCTTCAATGATATGAGCAAGGTATAAATAATATCTTTCTGAAGTGCAGGATCAGAGCAGTGTTACAGGTTTTATGTTTTAAATGTGTCAGCACTGCTATGAGCAAGGTATGAATAATATCTTTCTGAAGTGCAGGATCAGATCAGTGTAACAGGTTTAATGTTTTAAATGTGTCAGCACTGCTATGAGCAAGGTATAAATAATATCTTTGTGAAGTGCAGGATCAGATCAGAGTGACAGGTTTTATGTTTTAAATGTGTGAGCACTGCTATGAGCAAGGTATAAATAAAATCTTTTTGAATATCAGAGCAGTGTTATAAGTTTTATGTTTTAAATGTGTGGGCACTGCTATGAAACATCTTCCATTTAAAAGTGCACCAACAACTACCTTGAAAATATTTTTTTTTGTTAACTCTTTTTTACTATTTTTTTTGGCAAATTAGTAGAAAATAAGGTACACAATCAAAATATTCAAAAAGAAAATGTATTCCCCTAATAATAATCTTTTATTTAACAAATTAAAAAAAAATGTTCCTAATGTCATTTTTGACAGACATTTTTGACAGAATTTATGACATTAGCAACAAATATAAATGAACATTTATGCCATTAAACTCAGATAGTTTTGCTTAAAGTTGAGTAAAGTTGTTTTTACTTCTATAGATAAGCTATATAACAATCCATCATAAATAGAGATTTTGTTACAAGAGAAAAAGATTGATTTTTGTATATTGCTAATGTCATTTTTTGACTGACAAATGCAATGTTAATGTCAGCATGTGACGGACAAAAAGTTGCTAACATAAAATATTGACGGAATATTTTTTGCTAACTTAAAGTACTGACAGAACAATATTCAATAAAATAAAATGTTGACAGATTGATATTAGCTATCATAATATGTTACGGAATGCTCTTTGCTAACATAAAAGAGGTACAAAATGCTATTCGCAAGCATAAAATTCACAGCCGAAGTGTCAAAAAGAAGGTTATGCTGAGGCGTAAAGCAATTAGTAACCAAACAATAGGAAGACAATCTCAGGGACAATGAAAATATACAACAACAAACAATTGACACTCAATACTAAAGAACTAAAGACAAAGACCCTGTAAAAATTGGGTGGCTTCAGATGAAGTCCATTTTGTCGGAACATATTTTTTTGTTCTTTATATCATGAAATAAAATAACTTAATTTGCTAAGTACCGTATTAAAGAAGTTTCTGCAACTCATTTCACAAAAAATCTTACTTGAAAAAGTACTTCTAAATCGTTAACTTTTCAGTATAACTGAAAATCAATTTTAGTCGTAAGACTTTTGTGAAAAGAGCAACTGGTCTGAAAAAGCTTGTTAAATGCTTCGGTCAAATCTTCCTCACAATCACTGGTTACTAAAATGAATATCAAGTAGTCACAAGTTTTTAGCCTATAACATGTATAATACATATATTTTAAAAAAATTTCAGAACAAGATCTACACAGTTTGCATTGAATCCAATTTAATGATATAATTATAACAAAGATTATTAACAGAAATTTGTTTTCTTCATTGTCCATGTAGTTAGTCCAAGATCTTCTGAGGCCCATTCTTGAAATCTTAACCTGTAAAGAAAAAAATATTATTGACTAAAATCATTTGCATTTATAACACTATATTTATATAAATTAATATCATTGATTTACACTATATATAATTTGTCACTTGTTTTATAATTATCTAAACAGGAAGTAACATAGAAGAAATATGCAATTTACTTACTATCACACCTTATTTTTATAAATAAAGCTAGCATTAGAACTATGGTTGCTACATGTACAACATTGGTTAAGTTAATATCCCAAGTCAGGAGCCTCTGGCCTTTGTTAGTCTTGTATTATTTTAATTTTTAGTTTCTTGTGTATAATTTGGAGTTTAGTATGGTGTTCATTATCACTGAACCAGTATATATTTGTTTAGGGGCCAGCTTAAGGGTGCCTCCGGGTGCGAGAATTTCTCGTTGCATTGAAGACCTGTTGGTGACCTTCTGCTGTTGTCTGCTCTATGGTCGGGTTGTTGTCTCTTTGGCACATTCCCCATTTCCATTCTCAATTTTATGTATAGTTATGTGCTACTCTACTGATTAATCAATGATTTTGTAAACTCGTCTTTTGTGTACCTGTTCTTGTAAATTTGTTCTGTTACAACAGTTTCTTGTGTTGACATGCATTTGTATCCTCTGTATTAAAAAAAAGAGATATAGGGGTATGATAGCCAATGAGACAACTATCCACAAGAGTTCAAATCAGTGAAAATTGGCAATTATAGGTCAATGTACAGCCTTCAATAATGATAAAACCCCATACAGTATACTCAGTTACTGTGGATTCATTTATTTTCATGGATACCAAATTTCGTGGTTTAACAAAAGTCTACATACAACCTTATAGAAAGTTTGTGACGCGGTTAACATTTAAATTTGTTTTTTACCTAGATACCCTCAAAATTTGGTATCCCATGAATAATGCATTCACAGTAGTCATCTTCTATAAAAAGCCCCATTTGGTATTGGTTTTGTTGTTGGATTGCTGTCTCATTGAAGTTTACAAAATGTACCCTACATCTGTTTTTCTTTCTAGTTAAATATGTATATCTAACCTCAGAATTCAAGACTTATATCAAGCAATGGTTTGCCTTCAGTATCCTCCAGATGGTCCAGGATTTCAGCCACTCCAACATTCCAGTTTTCTTCAGATTCTGACTCAGAGTCCATCACAACATCAATTTCCCGAATTGAGTTACCACAAAATGATTTGGTCTCCACAAATTTCTATCAAAATTGCAGCCATGTATGTGAGACCACATAATACAGATTTCATTCTCAAGACAAAATCAAATATCTCTTGGGAAAATGATGTGGTTCAGATCTTCTTGAACCATTCCACTGCCATAGAGGGAATACACTGATCTGACTTTTGATTTTAAAACAGATGCCAAACAAAACATCTGCCAAATCCCCATGTATCTGCCACGTTTTACTATTTCCATGAGTTCTTTGCGATATATCCTTGTTTCAACTGCTGGTGTTAAGACTGCGGATGGATCAAATTCATCAGAGTACTGAGCATACAAAGATGTATGGTTTTTGCCAGATCAATTGCCCGGAACCCTTGCTTAACAAGAATGTGTCCATAGTACATGTATGCCCCACTCGCTCTATCATTTTCTATGTTCAGTGGACAGTGAAATTGGGGTCAAAACTTTAATTTGGAATTAAAATTAGAAAGATCATATCATAGGGAACATGTGTATTAAGTTTCAAGTTGATTGGACTTTAACTTCATCAAAAACTACCTTGACCAAAAACTTAAACCTGAGCTTCGCACTATCATTTTCTATGTTGAGTGGACCATGAAATTGGGGTCAAAACTATAATCTGGCATTAAAACTAGAAAGATCATATCATGGGGAACATGTGTACTAAGTTTCAAGTTGATTGGACTTCAACTTCATAGCTGGAGTTTCCTATTGTAGTTATTACATATTGAGCATTCACCATTAATACACTGGAACTTATGAAAGTGCTCGTTGTCAGATTTGCTGCATAAAAGTATATCCAAAATATCCTTTTCACCTGTTTTCTTTTTTCTGGAATCTTTCAGTCCTGCTAAATACCAAAAGTTTGTATCTGATGTTGACACAGTATACATACATTTTTAGGTCTTTGAGCTGCAAATTTTCCTAGGCTAACAGGCTTTGCATGATTTTCTGCCAGGTATTTTAAATGAGCTGCTTTCATGGAAATTTGCATACCATACCCAGGGTAATCTTTGGTAGCAAATTATTTTTGAGGTAGTATCCTTGCGATATCTTCTCTTTTGTAAAAGTTCGGTATGTGCTCTTTACCCACTATGGTACCATTCCTTTTCCCAAACTTTGAAATAACTCTAGTAACTGTTCTTCTATTAAGTTTCAATGTTCTACTCAAAAATCGTTTGCTTTCATCAACAAAGGACTTAGCAATTGTTTGAAGGGCAGTTTTGCCCTCTGAAGATCCATTGAGGTCTTTAGGGATGCCATTCAATCTAATTCTATACCAGTTTTGATTCCAATTTTTTCCATCGATCTCCTCTTCCTTGGAGTGGCGTTTTGCACAAAATTCTTTACAATTTTGGCAAATTTTATTGGTGTTCTGGGCAATGCAGTCCTTACCTTTGTAGTTACGTTCCATTCTGTTTGTTTTGAACTGAATGCATTAATACTAGCTTGCTTACCTCTTTTATTGATCTTGGAATCAGCATCTTCCCCTTTATGTTTTCTTTTTACAGCTTTCCTTTCTCTGTCTTTTTTTCGTATCCACATCATTTTTTGATAGGACATTTTATTTCTTTCTAATCTTTTTTTATCACGATTGTATTGCTGTCGACTTTTTATTGCATTTCTGGTTTGCGTATCTGCAACTTTCTTTCTTTTCCTTGGTTTCCAGTTTATATTCTCTGATTTCTTCCTTTCAATGTAATTAGTTTGCCTTTGCCTTTGTTGTTCTAATTGTCGATGTTTTTGTTTTTTTGCTTCATCAGATGGTTTTTTTTTCTTCAATTCTTTTTTTAGATTTTCTCTAGTTTTTTTGGCTCTTTTGCGTTGTTTTTCAAGATAATCTAAATATTTTAGAGGATTTTCTTCTTTCAGTTTTAGTCTATATTGCGCAGATTTACCTTTAACTTTCACAAGATCCCCCATGTCAATTAAAGAAGTACCTAAAAATATATATATACAGGTGTAGAATGTTGCCATTGTTGGTCTCTGCTCTAGAGTTGTCTCATTGGCAATCATACCACATCTTATGTTTGTATATGAGTAGAAGGTGGTGTTTCATCTCACCAATCAACCAAATAAAACTTTATTTTATTTTAGGCATTATGGAACCCAACATTTTACTTAAGTATTCTTAATTGCCTTGAAGACTCAGGGGCGGATCCAGCCATTTTAAAAAGGGGGGGGGGGGGGGGTTCTAACCCAGGACAAAAGGGGGGATTCAAACCACATGTATGTCCCCAGGGTATTTAAATTATTATTAATTATTGAACACATTCCATTTACTTTTAGATTGCCTGAAGTTCAATAAAATTTGTCAAATGAGAATATCGTTTTGACCATTTATTTCTGTTAGTCTGTTAGAAAAATGGCTGTCTGTCATATTAAAATGATAGCAAAAGAATTTCTGTCAAATTCTGACGAATGAACAAGTAATGTCCGTCAAAATATGACAATCGCCAAAAAAGATCTGTCAAAATTTGACGATCGCAAAATTAAGATCTGTCAAAATTTGACGATCGCAATCACAAATCATTCCCCATGTGCTTCCAAGGCGATTTGAGCACGTTTATTTCTTAAAAATGTATACAGCATGGTATGTGTAAAATTATCGGTTACAGGAATTGTTAGAAATGATATTTTTAATAACATGTTTCAATCGTCATTATTTGCTAACGTAAAAAAATATTGACAGACAGATGAAAAATAAAAAGTTTACTGCTTACCTGTTGATGTTGACAATCACCGCCCATGAATTTCATTGTGTGACGTATTTTTGAAGCGCCCCAAGTGGAATTGTTTTATTATTGCACTGAATGATACCGTAAGTCAAAGTTGAACATTGCTAACGTCAGTCCTTAACTTTGACAGAAAAGACGATCGCAAAATTATTTATGTTGATAAATATACTGCCAACAAAAATATATGGTTCAACTGATGCGTATTTATAGTCTTTGTGGTCGTATATTTTTGAAACAGGAATCAGCAGGAATAGTTATTTATAAATAGCCAACTTTTCATGTGTGTTTAAAAAAGATTGCTAACGTCAAAATTGCTGACAGAACGGTTGTTTTGAAAAGATTGATTTTCAAATAAAAAAATTGACTAATTCATGACACGTGATTCCAGGGGGGGGGGGGGGGGGGGGGGGGGGGGTGGGTAGCTTCCTATTATTGGGTATACGGGGATGTGCCAAAAATATGGGTCATAATTTTTTCGAGATTTTATATAAAAATGACCCTCCTTTTTAATGACATCCTATATTAAAATGCATTTACGTTTGATAACTGTATATTGATTTGGGGTATGATCTACACACCAATCCAACAATCCATGCGTATATATAACAATAAAATATATGTGCACCAAACGATGTCAATTCGTATATAAAAACTTAAGGGTAGCTGGTATATTTATGAATTATGAGTGATGATGAGTTAGTGCTTATATAAGCATGGGTCATATTTTAAATATTGTATATAAGTATAGGTCATTCTTTCTTAAATATTTATATAACTATAGGTACTGAATTTCAGTGGATTTTATATTAAAATGGGTACATTTTTTGAGACAAAATGGCACATCCCTACCAAAAAAATATCGAAGTTACCCCCCCCCCCCCTGATTCATGATCATCCAGTGATTAAAGAGAACCGTTATTGATTGGTTGACATGTGAAGAAATATACTGTAACCGTGAATAGTCGTAATTTTAATAGGTTACAGACAGTTGTTGACCTCAAATACGACCTCATAAATTACGGTAACACAATTCCGTCAAAGTTGTTGAGAATTCAACATAATTTTATGTAATAAATTTTAAATAATTACTCATATTCTTTTTAAAGTTATTTTTTATTGTTCAATATGTCACACACAAATCCACAAACACTGAGAATGTTTATTGGAATTGTAATTAGTTTATTCCAGCCCATTTAGATATTTGACGGATACTGGTGCACTTTCAAATGGAAGATGTCTCGTATAAATACAATCTTTGTGAAGTGCAGGATCAGAGCAGTGTTGTAAGTTTTATGTTTTAAATGTGTGGGCACTGCTATGAGCAAGGTATACATAATATCTCTCTAAAGTGCAGGATCAGAGCAGTGTTACGGGTTATATGTTTTATATGTGTTAGGACAGTATCTTCACTTTTCTATGATTATATTTACCTTCAGATTCTGAATGTGTATCTTTTCTTTTTCTTTTCTTATGATTTAGCATATCTGATTTAAAAAAGCAAAAAAGAAGATTATTATAGTATGTTTATTTCTTGGTAATTTGAAGATTGACATATCGTATAGACATTTATTATAAAATATTGTTTTTTACTTCTTACTTTGTGCTAGTTTAAAAAGGGGAATGCTGATTGCGTAAGTCTATATATAACAGCACATGTTTTACCTGATAAACTTTTTTCTTGGTATCATAATTTAAAATTCATATATCAGAACAAAATCTGTATTAGCATTTGCTAATAATTACGTACATAAAAGCAAATAAGTTCAAACTCCTAGAAAAACTAGATGCGTCAAAGCAACACGAATGGCCCCGTCTCAAAAAGTTGAAAAATCTGCAATTATAATAACACATGTGGACACAAACATTATGGTATTGTCTTACATATCATAAACCAGCTCAACATCTAGAGGTGTATAGAAAAAAAATCCATATAACTGTGATTTTTAACAATTTTCAAAGTTGTTAACCCTTAATTTTAACAAAAATTAGCATAGCGAAACGAAACTTCAACTTGATCTGTAAGTCATCATGGGTAACTCACATACCAAAAATCAGCCCAATATCTAAAGGTGTTTAGAAAAAAACTCTGTATAATGGTTTGTTGTGGAATGACGTAATTACAGAATTTCGGAATTTCGGACAAGGGTAAAACTATATGGCCATTAAAAATGAATCGTAATTTCTTGTCGATATGCACATCTACATATTATGTCCTTATTATATAAAAAGGTTTCGTGAAATTCTGTTGTGTGGTTTCAGAGGAGTTGCGATGAAAAACTGTTGCAGTAGTACATTAAAGCAAATAAGTTCAAAGGGGCGTAACTCCTAGAAAAAATATTGAATTGTAATTTCCTATCAATTTGCACATCTACATATTATGTCCTTATTATCTAAAAAGGTTTCATGAAATTCTGTTGTGTGGTTTGAGAGGAGTTGCGATGACAAGAAACAGGACTGACGGACGGACTGGGACGGATTGACGAGTCAAAAACATTATACCCTCCGCAACTTCGTTGACTATATACCTGCATTTATCTATATTTACCTGTAAAATGGCGCAAATGAAAGGTTTTATTAATGGCACAAATAAAATATGGTTTGTGGCACAAATCAAAGATTTTTTTGGCACAAATGAAATGCCAATTGGTGCAAAAGCAAAGCACCGTATTAGGGATCTTTAGCCGGATTTCCCTCATAAAACTGTAATCAGGACCATTTGAATTATAATTGAAAAAGCCTAAGGGTTATGCAAATACATGCAATTGATTATAATTGCTAACAAAAATGACTGCTAGAAAAACAATGACACAAATTTTGACAATGGTGTGGATCATTTGATGAACGCGGAAGATAATTTAACAATGGTAGGGATCCTTAATTTGATGGTGGCAAAAGATATCTAAAAGATGGTGGTGCACCATCATAAAACTGGTCATGGAGACCCCTGGTTTAATTTAAGAGTAATTATTGTCCAGACAGGCATTTGGGGGAGTAAAATTTATACTTCATATATTAATTTAATTGTCTATTGTGAATGACATTTATATTTAACCTCCCTATGTTCATTTGACAAAGATCTGCACTTTAAACAATTAAATTTTCTCAAATACATTTAATATCAAAATATAAAATACTGCATTTTTTGAATGGATTCTATTAATATTCTTTTATCATCAAAAAGACTAAGTTTTCAACAGTTTTGATACCAAAAGTAAGTGATAAAAAAGTTTCTACCACTCCCGACACTGAAAAGTCCTCATGAAAGTAAATCAGGAAAAGTGCTTCCAAGGAATATAATTTATAAAGTAGTTTTCAAAGTTGTCTAAAAAATATTGTGTTCAATATATATTTCTGTAAAAAAATCGCAACAATTAATAACTGAAACTTAATAAAAAGTTTATACCAAAAAAACTTTTTTATTCAATCAATGTTAAACATTACATTTGTGTTACTGTGCTTATCCAATAACCTTTGCGGTAGTGAATTACCTATTGCCTGACCAGTTTAAAAAATTGTCAATACAATTTGTCCATTTAAATTGTAAAATAGGTATTGTGAGAGCTATTATCAACAGGTGCGTGATCATTTAACTACCTGTAGATTTACCTGGTTTGTTTATGACAGAGCTAATTTAAATGAATGATAGCTAGCTTGCTTTCCTCATGCCCAATGTCCTGAATGGACTATTCTATTTAGGTATGGGACATTTTACAATTTTAAAATACACTATTTGTTCTTTCTAATAAAGATATTTATTGTAAATTTATTTATTTTGCTTACAATCACAAATAAATCATTGCTGGTAAATCCCACTTTCATAATGAAGAATAAAGCACTGAAATTTTTATTCACTAAGCCATTTGTACTTTTTTTGATATATTGAAAATAAATTTTTAACAGTAATTCCAATTGAAGTAGATCCTGAATATTACTATGCTTATCCAGTGACCTTTTGGGTATCACAATAGCAATAGCTCAAACAGTTTACCAAATTGCAGTAAGATTTCTTCTCCAACTAACTGATCAACTGGTAAAATATTTTAGCAGATTGCTCAAGTGAAATATTGTTAGTATGAAGTGAGTGCTGTAAAATCAAAAGTAATACTTACCATCCAGATCCAGTTAGTTGATATCTTTGTCATTCATTCCAAACACAATAATGACTTACTATAGTATGAGTCACTGAATAAGAAGGTCTAATATTGACAAGGAAACTTCTATCATCAATAGATTTTATAAATAAATAGTTCAAAACATTGTTTTGTAAGTCTATAATGTATAGCTCCGTTTTCCAGCAATAAGTTAGTGCATAATTGTAATTTGGATTTTTTTTTTCTAAAGCAATTACTTATCTGCTACCATTAAAGGGAAATAATTTACATTACTGAAAATCAGCCAAATTTTGTCACAATTGTTGTCCGACAAATATCAACTTTCCTCATTTAATTTGTTTGTAACATTATTTCTATGATTATTAAACTATTATCCTCTATTTTGAAAAGAACAATGAAATTTATTTTTAAGCTGATTAAAATTTTGAAAAAAAACTTAAAAACCTATTATTGAACACATTCAAAGTTCTATAAATCATACAAATTCCCCTGTAAATAAGAAAGTATCACCAGTCCAGTAGTTAGTAATTTCATTTTGACATGAATTTTTATTGATATGGTAGAATTATAGATTAACAGCTGTTTTGCAAAACTTTGCATTGTTCAAAGTACTAAGGATTCTCTACCATGCAGCACAAGATAACTTATAAGCAGTATTTGGCAAAACCTTTGTAATTTATGTCCTAAATGCCCTTCAACTTCCTCCTAATTTGGCAATTCAATTTTTTTTATTCAAGACGTATTGATGATTTTTTTGTAGGCAAAATCATAAGCCTGGTATTTTTTTTAGGACTCAAGAAAAATTATTTCCCTTTTATGCCAGCAGATCAGTAATTTGTATAGAAAAAAATATACAAATCATAATTACACAATAACTTTGTCTTAGAAGACAAAGCTATAAAATATACATCTACAAAACATTGGTTTGAACTATTTATTTATAAAATCTATTTATGATAGAAGTTTCCATGTCAAAATTATACCTTCTTATTTAGTGACTCATACTATAGCAAGTCTTTTTTTTTTGTATGAATCGAATGACAAAGATATCAACTAACTGGATCTGGATGGTAAGTATAACTTTTGATTTTACAGCACTCACTTCATACTAACAACATTTCACTTGAGCAATCTGCTAAAATATTTTACCAGTTCATCAGTTAGTTGGAGAAGAAATCTAACTGCAATTTGGTAAACTGTTTTAGCCATTGCTATTGTGATACCCCAAAGGTCACTGGATAAGCACTGTAATTTTCTTTAAAACTGAAACCAGAAACAACAAATTGCAATAATTTTTCTTCCAATATTTATGATTATGTGATTACTTGGACACCCCATTGGGGCCTCTCAAGTTCTCAACACCATACCGTCTGCAGAAATGTAAATAAAGATCATACCTGGCAATACTGTGACTTCTGCTAAGTTGTTTGTCTGAGTTGTATTTTGCATAGTCTGGTGTTGATCTCTTTCATTAACTGATTTTAAAGGCAATGATACAAAATTATTGTGCAGACTTTGGATCTGTCCTCCAGCTATCTGATTTGGTTGTCTGTAATAAAGATAGGTTTTGTCTGCAACACTTTGGTAGGTTTAATTTTTTTACTGTTCTTTTGCTTACTACTGTTTGTAGTGAAGAAATTTCTCCCCAGTGCTTGTTTTGACAGAATGAAAATATTTTATATTGCAGATATAAAGCCAACCAAGGCTATCTGGTGTTCAGTAGTTGTCGTTTGTAACAGTGAGATGTGGTTCATAAGTGTTCCTCGTTTATTATATGGATTAGACTGTTCTTCCCATTTGAATGGTTTTACACTAGTCATTTTTTTTGGCCCTTTATAGATTGCTGTTCGGAGTGAGCCAAGGCTCTGTGTTGAAGAACGTACTTTGACCTATAATGGTTTACTTTTATAAATTGTGGCTTGGATGGAGAGTTGTGTCATTGGCACTCATACCACATCTTCTATATATCTATCATATGAAGAATGCTACTAACATTCAGGAAGCTCTGTTTTGTAGTTCCTTTGAGAACTTTGAAGAGAAATTTGTGGTATGTATGGATAGAAGTAAATCTGTATCCCCCTCTAATCTCCTCTTTTCCCTAATGAGTGGGAATATTATAATTTTGATAACAATGTGTTATGATGGCTGGTTCATGTGGTTTTTAACCAATAAAGGATCATTGATTTATTCTTACAAGGAAAAAAAGAATGATAATTAAATATAATAAGAAAATATTTTAATGATTTTTGTGGAGACTTGACATTTCTTTCAAACATTACACAGTACTGTTGAAAATTTTATGATCTATTTTATAATTTTGTAAAATTTCATGCAAAACTGATTTGAATACCTGCAAATAAAATTTAATGTAAAATGTATTGGAACTAAACACAGGTGTTAAATTGGGCTTCCTTATAATGCTTTACTTTCCTTATTATAAAAGTGCTATAGATTTGATTGACATCTTCATACTCATGATAATTTTCGTCACATAAACTGCTGATTGCAGTACCTTTCTTTTACATAACTTTGTAAGTTACTATTATTGCCTCAATGTGTATTGTTAGTTACTTTTTGCATATGATAACATTAAAGTGCATACCTCAGACAGAGTTTTAATTGCACTTTACCATCTTTCATTTCTAATACAGGTGTTATCATCTGACTTAATGCAGCACCTAAAAAAAAAGTTAAAATCTTTAAATAAACCATCCCATTACTTAAATTAAATGGATAACTGGAGAGAGTTGTAATTGTAATTTCCATTGCCATTTTCATTTTGTTTAGTATGCCTGAAAATTTGTAAATTAATAATATTTTGTTTAGAGTAATACTTTTTTTTACCTTTTAAACTAACAAGTGGTAAGTCTTATTTCAAAAGCATATACTAGAACTAGAAGAATGACAAGAATTACTCCCATGGAACTGATGGCCGAGTTTATACTTCTACGAATAACTAGATATGACTCATTTACAGGAGTAACACGATGGGTGTTATCAGTGGTGAGGAACTGCAGACCTTTACAGTGTACTGTAAATTTAGAAATTATTGTGTGCATTTATTATTGCAATTTTATCATTTTAGACTAAAATATGATTTTAATTTTTGTTTGTTTTTATAGGTTTCATGCATATGTTGTTCAAGCTTTGATTTTGCTGATTGGTGTTTTGTGAACTGCTACTTGAAATAGGTTTAGGTTTGGATTATGTTGTACTGTTACACCACTGTCCCAGGTTAAGGGTGGCTTTGGCACCATCAAACCTGTTTAACCTGGCCACATTCTTTAAGGGCATACAATACAGTTACAGGGGAGGTAATGACGTTGCTAACATAAAATGTTATTTTCGCGACGTCAAACTGTGACATATCGGGAAAAGATGCATTTTTCGACTGATTTTTATCATTCAAACTGATTTAAATTGAAAACGAGTGCATGGACCCCTATGTTTTAAAACAGCAATTTGTTTCATTTTGCAAGGAGATTATGTGACCCAAATTTTATAAAACTGTAAATAGCGCAATTTTTTTAATTTTGATAAACATGCAGCAAAAAATGAGTTTTTTTTCCTCTATTCATGAACATTTGATAAATATGAGTTATTTTTTAATAAAAAAGGCATAATTTTTAATGATACTTATAAAATACAGAAATTAACGATTATTGAACAAAAAACAATTTGTATTTATCTTTTAAAGCAAAAAAGTTATGCCTTTCTTTCGAAAAAGAAAATACGGACACAAATCTGAATTTTGAGCAAATATACAAAATTTCAACCTCATTTTACTCAAAAAGTAGCACATGAAGGTATATTTTTTATTACATATTTGATTTAATCAGGTTAAAAATAGACTATATGCAAATTTTCATCAACTTGTAAATACAGGATCAAAACTGTATCGTATGCCCTTAGGTGCCTGTCCAAACTATTTTTCTGTTTTTATAGCACATAATTCTCAATTCAGTAAACCCCAGATCATCATATAAGAAATCATAATATAAAAACCTTGTAAAAGTTGCTGTGAATTGTTGACATTTGTCTGTTCCATTATTCCTTGCATCTGCAATGTATTTTGTTGTTGCACAAATTTGACTATACTAACTGGCTGATTGTTGATATTTTGGTAGTTAGCAGTACCAGTTGGTTTGGCTAATCCCTGCGATACATGTCTAAATTGAAATCCAACGTTATTTTCACCCGTTGTGCCAAACTGGACATTTTCATCTATAGGTACCGGTATTCTCTCATTTTTAACTGGTCCACCGGAAAAGTGTATATTTTCAGACGCATCTGTACTCTCAGTTTTCACTGGTCCAGCAGAAAAGTGGATATTTTCAGACGCATCTGTACTCTCAACTTTTACTTGTGCAAAACTGGAAGTGGTCATGTTTTCCTCAACTGGATTTGCTCTACTAGTATTTAGATGTTGAGGCATAGATGAATAAAGCGAGTTATTATCTAACAAGGAAGTAAAATGTGTTTCTGAAGCTCCAAAGGACTGTCCATGTGAATATGTATTTGATGAATTCAGGTGTGACGCAGTGGAATAAACCGTTGACATTGGCGATGTATTCGATGCATTCAGGTGTGACGCAGTGGAATAAACCGTTGACATTTGTGATGTATTCTGATCTGCACCTTGTGGATTATATATATATAACTTATGTGGTATACCATTTATCATTACTATAGAAGGTTCTGTTGAAAGTCCTGGAACATGTGGAACAGTTTCTAAAGTATTGGGAGCATTATTCAAGGTACATCTTGGGGCTGTACCCTGAGTCGGATTCTGAGGAAGATGGTTTAAAACATCAGAATTTCCAGGCATGACAGAGGGTTTGAATTCTGTTGGAACTGAATTTTCAATATTGAAATGAGGAAGAAAATTTTGGTTTAAATCATCAGAATTTCCAGGCGTGATAGAGGGTTTAAATTCTGTTGGAACTGAATTAGGAAGAAAATTTTCAGATGTAAAATCCTCTTGTGGTGATACTGCAGTCCTGCCATCATTGTTAGCTAGCAATAATCTTGGCACTGGAGATTCGTTTGAAACACCTGGCACTTTTTGAGACTGAAGTCCAGGTTCTTGGTGCATAACATTGACAACGTTCGTAAATCTCTCAGCTGTATTCAGGTAAGACGCAATGGAAGTCAGTTTTTCTCTTGGTTCTGTTGACCTAAATATCAAATTGAAATAAAACTTAGTTTGGACTTCTTGGTTTTTCCCCTACAAATAGGGTAAAATATTTACCCCATATATATCACCCATTTTTTTTTCATTATAAGACTTCAATAACTCATATAAGATCATTTACAAAATTAAGCAGATTATAAATTTCTATTATATTGATTTGAGACCAAAATACTACATACAAATATAACTAGAAAATGATTTCTGTAACCTATAGCTCTTCTGATTTGTAGCATCTATTCTAAATTCTAGATTTTTTTTTAATTTCACATAAGTACATACTTATAAGATTAAATTATTCTGATTTACAGCATCCATTCTAAATTCTAGATTTTTTCAATTTCACTTAAGTACATCCTCATAAGATATAATGATTAATAAAAGTATATCTAGTTCTAGCTTTCATATTTTTGTTATCATTCATTTCTTATCTTTTTTTATTTTTAATGATGAATTATTCCATACCTCACTGAATCTTGTCCATCTCTTGATATATCTTGATGTGGTGTATCCGACAGACCATGAAATTTGGACTTTAGTAAAGCCAGATTTTCTTTTGAATTAATGCTCTGATGAGCTGACGGTATTTTTTCTTGTGCTGTTGATGAATTCTTTGACTTTGCATGCCTTGCTTCTATAAGCACTGCCAATATAGAATTCAAATTATGTTTAAATATTGCATTTTAAATGGTCATTTCTTTCAATTTCTTTCAATATTTCACTTTTATATTAGGTTGTAAGCTAATGGTATCGTAAAGTTACCTTTTAACCTTTGAAAAAATAATAATAAACAAGTACTGTAAATTCAGATACAATATATTATTGCAAGGTTTTTATTAGGGTAAATAATGTGACTGTGAGTGTGGCAATAATATGAACTTCCATTCTACTTATAAGAGACTGCACATATTTCTAAGTTCAATACTGTGGATTCATTTATTTTCATAGGTACCAATTTTTTTGGTTTTAGGAAAACTTGCATATTTGTGGATATCTTATTTCGTGGTTTTGTTAAAGTTCGCTTACATTCCTTAAGAAAAATTGAAATTCCTTGATCATTTAAATTAGTGGTTCCCTTGTTCCCAAGAAATCCACGAAAATTGGTATCCAACGAATATTAATGAATCCACAATAATAAAAATTTCATGGAAAACACCTCCTCTTGTCAATATAATCTATAGTAATTTATTCATTTATGTTTTGCTTTATACTTATAAAGTTCTTTTTTATTGGTGACCATAGCATTTTTATGTAGTAATGTTGAGTTGTAGAAATAGTATAAAGCTTCCTAACTGATGATACTTTATAAACACAATGCTGCTTTACCTAAGAAGGAATAGCAACAAAAATGTGTCCCCAGTAAACAGATGCCCCCATCTGCACTATCATTTTCTATGTTTACTGGACTGTGAAAATGGGGGAAATCTCTAATTTGGTATTAAAATTAGAAAGATCATATCAAAGGGAACATGTGTACTAAGTTTCAAGTTAATTGGACTTCAACTTCATCAAAAACTACCTCGACCAAAAACTTTAACCTGGGACAAACAGACAAATGGACACACGGATGAACTGATGAACAAACGACGGACGAACGAATGGATGGACGAACCAACAGAACATAAAAACAGATCAAGGTGCATTAAAATGTCAACTTATTTAATTGAAAGACATGAACTTGTACTTTTTCTTTTTGTGTGATTTCCAAAGTGTTTTAGGTAAATAATTCACTTACTTTTCTGCAGTATCTTAGATGCACTATATCCATCATTTAACATACCATTGAGAGTAGAATTACTAGCCTGTTGTAAACAATAGGTGTATATGAATAATAATGTTTGATGCATCAATGCTAATCATTTTTGCTAATGTAGTTGGTAAGAGATATCATTTTACCTAAAGTTCATTAAAAACCCAGGACGGTTATTTTAGTTAGCCAGTATGAGTGGGTGTGAAATACTTCATTCTACAAGTTACAAATGAATTCTCGTCTCCAAAATTGCTTTTTCTTTTTTCTTCCGAAATCATAGCGCTGTTCTTGAAAGCAGTAAACACTTAGACATTGAAAACATGTGTATTATATTTGACAGTCAGAATAAATCTGAAATTCTGCACTAAAAGCCATACAGGCTACTAACTACCTAAATATTAAGGGAAGTTCTATTTTGAACTGTTTTACATGTGTCATTTCAGGGCCTACTATAATATACTATGTGATATGGGCTTGGCTCATTGCTGAAGGCCCTACAGTGGCCTATAGTAGTTAATTTCTGTTTTGGTCTGTCTCATTGGCAATCATACCACATTCTTTTTTATATTAGAACTAATAAAATACTTCGCTGAGCGCAGCCTGATATGACCGCAGTTTCAAACCCTGAAAAGTTGGGGCAAATTTGGTCTGACACAATATTCAAGCTTAATACTGTCTGAATTTGGATTGTGATAAAATTTTTGACATAATATAAGTTTTTGACACAAAATAAATGTGGTCAAAGATCTTACAAATCTATTGCCAATACTGTGCAATTGAAGATTTCTTTTTGAAACTTTTCAAAAATCAAAAAAAAATTAAATTTTGAAAAAAAAATATGAATCCCTTAAAAAAATTGTAAACAAAAAATCCCCTCAAATTATTGAAACCCCCCTTAGAGCAATAACCCCAAAACTCAATCCCAGCCTTTCCTTTGTGGTATGGAACCTTGTAGTACAATTTTAGAGAGATCCATACACTTACTGTTGATGAATTCTTTGACTCAGCATGCCTTGCTTCTTTAAGCACTGCCAATATAGAATTCAAATAATGTTTAAATATTGCATTTTAAATGGTAATTTCTTTCAATTTCTTTCAATATTTCACTTTTATATCAGGTTTTAAGCAAATGGCATCATAAAGTTACGTTTTAACCTTTGACAAAATAATAATAAACAAGTACTGTAAATTCAGATACAATGTATTACTGCAAGGTTTTTATTAGGGTAAATAATGTGACTGTGAGTGTGGCAATAATATGAACTTCTATTCTACTTATAAGAGACTGCACATATTTCTAAGTTCAATACTGTGGATTCATTTATTTTCATAGGTACCAATTTTTTTGGTTTTAGGAAAACTTGCATATTTGTGATTCTTATTTCGTGGTTTTGTTGAAGTTCGCTTACATTCCTTAAGAAAAATTGAAATTCGTTGATCATTTAAACTCATGGTTCCCTTGTTCCAAAGAAATCCACGAAAATTGGTATCCAACGAATATTAATGAATCCACAATAATAAAAATTTCATGGAAAACACCTCCTCTTGTCAATATAATCTATAGTAATTTATTTATTTATGTTTTGCTTTATACTTTTAAAGTTCTCTTCTATTGGTGACCATAGCATTTTTATGTAGGAATGTTGAGTGGTAGAAATAGTATAAAGCTTCCTAACTGATGATACTTTATAAACACAATGCTGCTTTACCTAAGAAGGAATATCAACAAGAATGTGTCCCCAGTAAACATCCGCACTATCATTTTCTATTTTTAATGGAAAGTGAAAATGGGGAAAATCTCTAATTTGGTATTAAAATTAGAAAGATCATATCATAGGGAACATGTGTACATGTACTAAGTTTCAAGTTAATTGGACTTCAAATTCATCAAAAACTACCTCGACCAAAAACTTTTACCTGGGACAAACAGACACACGGATGAACTGATGAACAAATGGTACGACGAACGAATGGACGAATGGACGGATGAACGGAAGGACTAACAGACAAATGAACGGACGAATGAACAGACAAACGCACAGACCAGAAAACATAATGCCCATAAATGGGGCATAAAAACAGATCAAGGTGCATTAAAATGTCAACTTAATTTGATTGAAAGACATGAACTTGTACTTTTTCTTTTTGTGTGATTTCCAAAGTGTTTTGGGTAAATAATTCACTTACTTTTCTGCAGTATCTTAGATGCACTATATCCATCATTTAACATACCATTGACAGTAGAATTACTAGCCTGTTATAAACAATAGGTGTATATGAATAATAATGTTTGATGCATCAATGCTAATGTAGTAAGAGATATCATTTTATCTAAAGTTCATTAAAAACCAAGGAAGATTATTTTAGTTAGCCAGTATTAGTAGGTGTGAAATATTTCATTCTACAAGTTACAAATGAATTCTGGTCTCCAAAATTGCTTTTTCTTTTTTCTTTTTTTCCGAAATCATAGCGCTGTTCTTAAAAGCAGTAAACACCAAGATTAAAAACATGTGTGTTATATTTGATAGTCAGAATCAATCTGACATTCTGCACTAAAAGCCATACAGGCTACTAACTACCTAAATATTACGGCAAGTTCTGTTTTGAACTGTTTTACATTTGTCATTTCAGGGCCTACTATAATATACTATGTGATATGGGCTTGGCTCATTGCTGAAGGCCCTACAGTGGCCTATAGTTGTTAATTTCTGTTTTGGTCTGTCTCATTGGCAATCATACCACATATTCTTTTTTATATTAGAACTAATAAAATGCTTCGCTGAGCGCAGCCTGATATGACCGCAGTGTTCAAACTCTGAAAAGTTGGGGCAAATTTGGTCACAATATTCAAGCTTAATACTGTCTGAATTTGGATTGTGATAAAATTTTTGACATAATATAATTTTTTGACACAAAATAAATGTGGTCAAAGATCTTACAAATCTATTGCGCAATACTGTGCAATTGAAGATTTCTTTTTTTGAAAAAAAAATAAGAATCCTGTAAAAATATTGTAAACAAAAAATCCCCCCAACTTATTGAAACCCCCCTTGGAGCAGTAACCCTAAAACTCAATCCCAGCCTTTCCTTTGTGGTATGGAACCTTGTAGTACAATTTCAGAGAGATCCATACACTTAAACACAAGTTATTGACTGGAAACTAGAAACATGCTTTGTTTTTGCCCTTTTTTGGCCTGTAATTCCTACATGTTTTGGGCAATTTACCAAAAACTCAATCCCAGCCTCCCCTTAGTTATATGAAACATTGTGGTACAATTTCAGAGAGATCCATACAATTACACACAAGTTATTGTCTGGAAACTAAAAAAATGCTTATTTTTTTACCACTTTCCAGCCCTTTATTCCTGAACTCATAAACTGTTGGCCCCATAACTCCTAAAATGAATCCTAACCTTCTACTTGTGGTTTTAAACATTGTGGTACAATTTCAGAGCAATAAAAATACTTATACACAAGTTATTATCTTGAAACTAGAAAAATGCTTGTTTTGGGCCCCTTTTGGGCCCCTAATTCCTAAACAGTTGGAACCAACATCCCCAAAATCAATCCTACCCTTCCTTTTGTGGTTTTGAACTTTCTGAAAAAAAATTCATAAAGATCTGTTCACTTAAACTAAAGTTATTGTCCAAAAACCAATGTGCCTTCGGACGACGCAGATGACAACATCATACCATTATACAATCAGTGTTCTCCCCAGGCCGTTTTAGCGTCGCGGTACCGCGACGCTATATTTCTTCCCGTGACGCTATAATAATTACCGCGACGCTATAATTATTACCGCGACGCTATAATTATTTTCAGGGTGTTATTTTTCTCGTTCCTAAATTTTGAACTTTCATCTAATTACCACTTATGATCATAAAAAAAATATATCACTTTTAATTGTAATCCCTTCAAGTCGGACAATAGAGGCAATTTAGAGTGGTTAAATAGGTGTTAATTGCCCTTTGGGTGATAACTGTTTGGATACGAATACCCCAAGCTGTCACTTTGACATGATTAATACCACGAGGTTTGCAATCGGCAAATTTCGACAAGGAGAAAACGTAATCAGAAAATCATAAAAAAATCGAAATATATGTTTGCTAAATGAAATTTCAAAGAAACAAACAATTTTTCTCTTTTAAAATGAGGTTGAGTCTTAGCTTTTTACGACTTTTGATATATTAGTATTACTTTCTTTCTCTTCCTATTAAATCGAGTGAAAATTTTGATTTTGGGCAAAATAAGTTTTGTACTTTCTTTAGAAAGTGATCAAAATTTGCTTGTGCATATGTTTCATCCATTTTATGCATTAAAAACGCCATATTCATTCCAAATCTCTTGTCAAACATTGTTTATTTTCGTATTTTTCATTGCTTTCGGCGGCCATTTAATATTTTAGTGTAAACTACTGATCGGAACCGGACCAGATATGACAAAAATCCGCATTTTACAATAATAACTACATATGCACATATGGCACAGTAGACAGAAAACAATGATACATAAAGAGAAAACTAAGCATTAACAGACTACTTGTAGATAACTTTGTTAAAAATATATCATTTTGTAAAAAGAAACAACTGGGACCATGAACCAATATGTTTCAAAGACATGATAAAGAATTTTTTCTATTCAAATTTTTTATTAAGAACCCATGTTTTTTCCTACATATTTAGTGCAATTGTATCTATACAGGTTGCACTATAATAAACCATTCATTCATTTAGCTGGGTATAGGTAGGGAAACTGGAACCACACATATATTTTTATTTAGACTAAGAGGAAAAAAATAATTCTGGAACTATAAATGAATATAGAAAACATAAACTGAAAATACTGTTATCATGGTTATAGTTTAATTGTATTCTTAGTTATGAATTCAACAATATAAAAACAAAGAATAGGGTGGAATAGAATATTTTATTTACCAAAAAAGGGCCTATAGCATACAAACAATATAATACATTTTGTAATAAACAATAATGTATATAACATAAAGGAAATGAAGCGTTGCCACGACACGATAAATTACATTGAAAAAAAAATACAATTTATTTTTTTACGGCAAATGTGATGCTATCCAAAATTTCTGGGGAGAACACTGATACAATCCCCCAATTTTTTTTGCGGTCGTATAAAAATGAAAGTCTTACCTGTAATGGACTCTCCAGACTATCAACATTCTGTAAAGGAGGTCCAGGGTCTGATACAGGATTTGGAGGTGCAATTTGTGTGGTGGCAGCACTATGAGTACTTTCAGTTTTATCTATAATAATTATGTCAAATATAGTTTATTTAATCAAATAATATTTCTACAAATAATTGCATTGAAAACAAGTGAAATAGAAAAAAAGCCAACAGACACTTCACTAACATGATCTAGCACACAGTAACAAATCAGCAGTTTATCCAAATATTTAGTGAAGGCTTTTTTTTCATTGTATTTTCTTATATTTATATCATAACAAGAGGCTGTCACAACGACAGCAAACCGGATTTATTAATATTTATTTGTGTCCCGGCAATATCACAAGAACCATTACTGATGAATGGTGAAAGTGAAAATCGTCAATATCAAATTTGACCTCCATTTTGTCATCAGTATCAACATCTTAAAATTTGAAAAGCTTAGATTGAATGGTTCATGAGTAAATGCAACAACATGAATGGAAACGCCATTTCACAATCTTTCAAGAACCATAACTCCTGAACGGTAAAAGTCAAAATCGTCATTATTGAACTTGACCTCTAATTTGCCATTAGTAACAACATATAAAAATTTCGAAAGCTTTGGTTGAATGGTTCATGAGAAAATGCACGGACACGACTGGAAACACTATTTTTCAATCTTTCAAGAACCATAACTCCTGAACGGTAAAAGTCAAAATCGTCATTATTGAACTTGACCTCTATTTTGTCATCAGTAACAACATATTAAAATTTGGGAAGCTTTGGTAAAACAGTTCATGCGTAAATGCTTGGACACGACTGGAAACACCATTTTTCAATCTTTCAAGAACCATAACTCCTGAACGGTAAAAGTCAAAATCGTCATTATTGAACTTGACCTCCATTTTGTCATCAGTAACAACATATTAAAATTTGGGAAGCTTAGGTAGAACAGTTTATGCGTAAATGCATGGACACGACAGGAAACTCCATTTTTCAATCTTTCAAGAACCATAACTCCTGAACGGTAAAAGTCAAAATCGCCAATATTGAACATGACCTCCATTTTGTCATCAGTAACAACATATTAAAATTTGGGAAGCTTAGATAGAACATTTCATGCGTAAATGCACGGACACGACTGGAAACTCCATTTTTCAATCTTTCAAGAACCATAACTCCTGAACGGTAAAAGTCAAAATCGCCATTATTGAACTTGACCTCCATTTTGTCATCAGTAACAACATATTAAAATTTGGGAAGCTTAGGTAGAATAGTTCATGCGTAAATGCACGGACACGACTGGAAACTCCATTTTTCAATCTTTCAAGAACCATAACTCCTGAACGGTAAAAAAGATATTGTAAAAAATTTTGAGGGAAATGATTCAAGTCCCCTTAAGCTCATAAATAGTAAGGTGGGATGCCTCCTTTTTGCAGATGATCTTTTAATCCTGTCAGAATCAAAAGAGGGTCTTCAAAACAGTTTAAATAATATTAAATTATATTGTAACAAATGGCAACTCTCTTTGAACACAAACAAAACTAAATCCATGATTTTTAGTCAGTCAAAACATAATAGTGAAACATCACATATTTACTATGAGAATAAAGCCATAGAGAGTGTAACAGAATATTCATTTTTGGGAATGTTGATGAAATGTAATGGAAATTTATCACAAAGTACTTTAGAGTTGACAAAAAAGGCAAAAAAAGTATTTTTTGCAATAAAATCCTATACTAAATCATTGAATAATCTACCTATAAAAGTAGCAAATAATCTTTTTGATTCTTTAGAAAAACCAATTATGACCTATAATTCAGAAGTAACATATTTGGATACATATATTTCTTTTCATTGAGCCAATAACAGAGCCTTATCTTCAGGAAAAGAAATTAATCAACTTGATTTTATAGACAAAACCCCCATTGAAAATATGCATCTTAAATTTTGTAAATCTACTCTAGGAATAAGAAAAAATGCATCCAATTTAGGAGCAAGAGCTGAATTAGGGAGATTGCCTATCGAATGTTTTATTAAAACACAAACCCTTTTATATTTAGCTAGACTATATAATAATAATATTAATCCATTGATAAAGGAAGCTTTTTCTCTAGCACAGTCTCTAGATTTGACAGGAACTTACTCATGGTATACATATGCAAAAAATATTGTTAAAGAGACTAATGTTGACCTTAATATTCTTTCTACTTGTAAGGACATAAAAGATGTAAATAAAATAAAAAACGATATAAAGTTAAAAATGAAAAATAGATATGAAGATTTAATTCAAAATAAATTTCAAAACATTGATGATAAAAGTAAATTTTTTCTTTATAAAAAAATTAAAAAAGATTACAAACTAGAATCTTATCTTAATACATCTAATTTTCAGATAAGGAGATTAATCACTAAATTTAGAATAAGTGATCACTCTCTTTTGATTGAAAAGGGGAGATATTTTAAAATCCCAAGAGAGGAACGACTTTGCCATAAATGTAAAATACTAGAGGATGAGAAACATTTTTTACTCTATTGTGAGTATAATAAAACTCTAAGAAATGATTTTTTTCATCACATATGTACTGAAAATAATAACTTTAATAATTTAAATGAAGAAGAAAAAATTCAATATTTACTAAATCCATCATCGCCTTTACAAACAAATAAGTTAGGATCCTTCTTGAAAAAGTCATTAGAACTGAGGGCAGGGGACTCTTAACAACTTGTTTGTTGTTAAAAAAAAAAAAATTTGATGCTGTTGTTATTGTGTATGTTTAATATGTATGTTTATTGTGTTTATTGTGTTAATATATGTTGGTCACAAACTGTAAAGTTTATATGACAATAAAATATTTGATTTGATTTGATTTGATTTGGTAAAAGTCAAAATCGCCATTATTGAACTTGACCTTCATTTAGTTGTCACTAACAACATATTAAAATTTTAAAAGCTTTGGTTGAACGGTTCATGAGTTAATGCACAGACAACATTTGATTGCCTCCCGCCCGACCGCCGTACATCCCCAAATCAATAACCGACATTTTTGTCACAAAAATCCGGTTAAAAACATTTTTAAATAACTTTTTTGCAATTTTGTTTTTAGAATATCTGATGAAAAACATTATCCTTGATGGAATGAGGATGAGGCAATTCAAAATCTCTCATAACATGCATAAGGCATGTACCATTTGTTTGAGATGTATATATATCTTGTAACTACTGCATTTTTTCGCTTGATCTCTCATTATGTTTTTGTTTATTCATTCATGTGTTTGTTTGTTCTCCTTCCTTCCTTCAATCATTCATTTAAAAATATAATAAAAGATATACACATAAAACATCCAAAGTAAAGCCCTCAATAGCAATTAGTCTCTTGAAAAATTACAAATAAATTCTAATGAGACTTATATATTCAAATGCGAGGTAAAAACTAGATGTTTTGAAAGAACAAATATTTTGTTTCATCTGAACAAAGATAATCACTTATGATACTTCAGACCTGGAATAGGTTAATCCTTCATGGCAATATAATAAACTTTTATTTAGGGAAGGTTTTAGGTTTTACCTCAATCAATGGAAGACAAAAGGTAAAAAGAAGACTCAATCCAATTCATTTGAACTTTTGTCTTGTTAGTTCTCTCATTGGCAATCATACCACACCTCCTATCTTTATATAATAAAAGGTTGACAAAGAGATTATGTCGCTTGTAGCTAATTTTAATATTTTAATGTAAATGATAGTACCAGTAGCATGAGTAGGTATATTTGACTTACCAAATACTGATACAGTAAAACAGCTCTTGTTTCCATTTACAACACATTTATTCAAATGATCACCTGTAAAAATAATTAATTATAATTTGATTTTTGGTGTTTTAAGCCACTTTTAAGCACTGCATTTACGCTATTTGGTGGCGGCCAGTTTTTATTTGTGGAGGAAGCTGGAGTGGCCGGAGAAAACCAAGACCTTCGATAGGAAAACTGACAATCCTAGTCAATTAAGATTGGAGTCGAGTGCACCCACACGAGCGGGGTTCGAACTTACAACCTCAGTGTTGACTGGCTAGTGATTACAGTAGCAACTACTTAGACCACTCGGCCACAGAGGCCCCTAATTTCATGTAAAGGATTATTTAAATTTTTGTCCAAAAAATCTATGTAAATCAATCATTGTAAAAAAAACAACATACATTTACTATGCTTTTTGATTGAGCATGTTGAATTAAGCCATTCCAATTGATATTTTATAGTGTGTCTTTCTATGTTGTGATGTTACACTATTGTTTCAGATAAGGGTGAAGGTTTGGTACCATTTAAGCTTTAAATCACACTGCAGTTGCTTGCACCTGTCCTAAGGCAGGAATCTGGTATTAAGTAGTTGTCGTTTGTTGATGTGGTTCATAAGAAAAATGGTAAGTATTTCTTGTTTTTTGTATAGATTAGACCGTCGGTACATGTATTACTGTTTGAATTGTTTAAGTTAACACTAGTTATTTTCAGGGCTCTTTGTAGCTTTCTGTTCAGTTTGAGCCAATGCTTCGTATTGAAGACTGTACCTTGACCTATAATAATTTACTTTTATAAATTGTGACTTGGATGCAGAGTTGTCTCATTGAAACTCATACCACATCTTCCTATATCTATTAAACAAAGTAGTGTCAATCATTGTAAATATAAGAATATCCCAGGAACAATGGTAAATACTAACCAGGTGCTCCACAGGGTGCAGCTTTATACGACTGCAGAGGTCAAACCCTGAACAGTTGGGGCAAGTATGGACACCACATTCAAGCTTGATACAGTTCTGAATTTGAATTGTGATCAAATTTTTGACATGATATGAGTTTCTGACACAAAACAAATGTCAAGATCTTACAAATCTATTATGCAATATTGTGCAATTAAAGATTTCTTCTTCAAACTTTTCAAAAATTTGGAATTTGAGAAACTTGGAAAAAAAAATTGAAAACTACTACCGCCCCCCTTTTTTTTTCAATAAGTCCAAAACCTGACATTTCTTTATACATTATTTACAAGTAGAGTAAGGGAGGTAAATCCAAACATACCAAACATTGTATCTTAACTGTCTTTTAATTACCTCCCTTACACTGCTTTTAAATTGTCTTAATTGTCCATTGACCAGAAAAACCTTGTTTCCCCCCCATTACTAACCATCCCTTAATGGTATGGAAACTTGTGGTATAATTTCAGAGAGATTCATCCACTTACACACAAGTTATTGTTTGAAAACTACTAAACTATTGGGACCATAACCCCCAAAATCAATCCCAACCTTCCTTTAACTAGTGTTAAACAATTCAAACAGTGATACCGACGGTCTAATCTATACAAAAAACAAGAAATACTTACCATTTTTCTTATGAACCACATCAACAAACGACAACTATTTAATACCAGATTCCTGTCTTAGGACAGGTGCAAGCAACTGCAGTGTGATTTGAAGATTAAATGGTACCAAACCTTCACACTACAAAAATGCTTAAATTCCTAAACTATTGGGACCATAACCCCCAAAATCAATCCCAACCTTCCTTTAATAGTCTTAAACCTTCTTGTAAAAAGCTATTGCCTGGAAACTAAATGTGTCTTCGGACGATGCAGACGATGTGATACCATTATACGACGCAAATTTTTTTTTGTGGTCTTATTAAAATACACAACTGCTCAAATATATTTAAGAGAAATGAATGCTGCAGAGCAAATTCATTATGAATATCATTTTGATTCCAAATATGATTAATATACTTGTTCAAAATATTTGATCAGCACTTATTTTTGCAACTTGTGTCAAAGACATGACTAATAAAAAACTACAATATAATTTTCAATAAAATCTGGTCAGAATTGTACATATTACAGCACTAAAAATGCAATTTTTCATATAATTAATTAATGTTTCCAAGGGGCATAACTCTTATACAATTGGAACTGATTTTTGAATTTTTCTGAGACATTCCTGATTTAAACTTATGACATAAGTTTCATAAAAATGTGCAAAGAATTGTACATGTGAGACTGAATGGATGGATGGACGCCCAAAATTTCTATGTCCTTCCCAACACATTGCACTTAGAAGTCGGGACAATAAGCGGAGTCAAGGAATGTATAGAAGATATCTAAAAGTTGTCTCCCTTGAGAGTATGTATTTGAGTGTAATAGGATGTAAATTGGAAAAGTAGAAAATGGTTTTTTAATTGACCATAATGTAAAGTTGAATAATTAGTGGGTCACACTGACCAATTGTTGTTGATCAGTTATTCCTAACTTGTTAAAAGATCTAGCCTAAATGAAGAACACATTACCAAAACTAAATAACATTTACCAAAGTCAGTTGTGTATTGCTTGAGGTTTTTTTTTTCTTTTCATGAGCAAGAATAGTTATGGGCACTTGATACCAGAGATGGGATTAATAAGAATAGACATGTTCTAGATCTTTAATCATCATGATCATTGCTGCCATATTTGCATATATATGACAATGTATGTACATACCCATTTCTTTTGGATTGCAAGAATGAAAAGATTTGCATTTTGCACATATACACAAAAGCAAATTGTTGTCCACAGGCATGTCCTTTATACATGGTTGGTTGACTTTGTTCAATGGTCCTAAAGTACCATTATGACGTCTATTATAGTGGGCTTTGAATGAAATCATACATACACTGACAAAGGAGCATTTTTTACACTGCCATAAACTGAAAAACATAAAAACACTGATTTGTAAATACATGTACACATGTAGTTGAAATTAATGTAGAAAATAACAAGAGTGCACACGCTGAAATGTCTCGCCTTCTATACTAATCATTGATATTATGTTGATAGTCCTAAGTATAAAGCTAAGCTTTATTACAACTGTCACATAAACTTAACATTAACCAAGATAACTAAACAAAGACCAATGAACCTTGAAAAAGAGGTCCAGGTCAGATGAACCATGCCAGGCAGACAGGTACAGCTAACAATGCTTCTATACAACATATATAGTTGACACATTACTTAAAGTTTAAGAAAAATAGACCAAAACACAAAAACTTAACACTGTGCAATGAACCATGAAAATGAGGTCACGGTTAAATAAAACCTGCTCGACTGACATAAAGATCATAAAATATTTCCATACACCAATTATAGTTGACCTATGGCATACAGCATTAGATAAAAAGACCAAAACTCAAAAACTTAACTTTGACCACTGAACCATGAAAATGAGGTCAAGATCACATGACATCTGCCCGCTAGACATGTACACTTAACAATCATTCCATACAACAAATATAGTAGACCTATTGCATATGGTATGAGAAAAACAGACCAAAACACAAAAATTTAACTATAACCACTGAACCATGAAAATGAGGTCAAGGTCAGATGACACCTGCCAGTTGGACATGTACACCTTACAGTCCATCCATACACCGAATATACTAGCCCCATTGCTTATAGTATCTGAGATATGGACTTGACCACCAAAACTTAACCTTGTTCACTGATCCATGAAATGAGGTCGAGGTCAAGTGAAAACTGTCTGACAGACACGAGGACCTTGCAAGGTACGCACATATCAAATATAGTTATCCTATTACTTATAATAAGAGAGAATTCAACATTACAAAAAATTTGAACTTTTTTTTCAAGTGGTCACTGAACCATGAAAATGAGGTCAAGGACATTGGACATGTGACTGACGGAAACTTCGTAACATGAAGCATCTATATACAAAGTATGAAGCATCCAGGTCTTCCACCTTCTAAAATATAAAGCTTTTAAGAAGTGAGCTAACGCCGCCGCCGTAGCCGCCGCCGCCGCCGCCGGATCACTATCCCTATGTCGAGCTTTCTGCAACAAAAGTTGCAGGCTCGACAAAAATCAGACATGTCAAGAGCAGTTACATTGTACAATGAAATAAAACAACTAATTTCCAATGACCCAACATTGCACATAGTTTTAAATTGCTTAGAAACCAAACAGACCAAACAGACAACTGGTACTTCTATGTCTCCTGCAGTGCATTGCCTGGGGGACCAAAATAAACGGATTTCAAAACAGCTTTATACATAAATGTCTCAGTCTATAAGGAAATTAAAATCTGATATAATATGCATGTTTTTAATAACATTAATGTTCTTCAAAAATTGACAAAAGTTGAAAGTTCATTATGGACATTTAAGGTAGCACAATACAAAGATTTCATTACTTCCAATCTACAACCTTTAAAATGCTGTTACTTTCTTAAAACTGCATATAAATTAATAAAAGAGGTATAAGATAAGATAAGATAAGAATTTTATCAATCTAATCAAGAACCCATAAAGGGCATCATTTTACAACACAATATGATAGGAAAAAGCAAAACACAAAACTAATACCATACTATAACGTATATATATATAGATAGATAAAAGATTAATCTTTTAAAAGAATGTAATATTTTTGTTATGCAATCATTATGTAATCAATTATTACATTTGTATTATGCAATTAATGCCAAATTTTGGTCAGTTCACTTCAATGAATTTAGCTTTTTCATCTCTATAGCTACACAAGAAATGTTAACGTTATCTTAATTAACACAGCATGCGCAGGAGCTACAAAAGGATGTCTCAAATTATTGCTATTGTATTCCATTCTCATGATTCTCTCATAAATTTGTAATTAGTGTAAACATCCTCACCACATAAAAGTAGATAATGTATGATTAGGTGTGAAATTTGATCTATACATTCTATCCAAAATCTGAGACACCCTTTTGTTGATAATGACTCTAGGAACAACATATGATGAAATCAATCCTCTAGAGGGATCAATGAAGAAGCTAATTTTAATTGAAAGTGGAAATTTCTTGTAAAATTTTGTAGACACAGTTATCATTATAATAAATTACATAATTGTTGTAGAACATTTTGCGCCTGTCCCAAGTCAGGAGCCTCTGGCCTTTGTTAGTCTTGTACATGTATGATTTTAAATTTTAGTTTCTTGTGTATATTTTGGAGTTTCATATGAAGTCCGTTGCCACTGAACTAGTTGAACTTTTGTTTAGTGGCCAGCTGAAGCACGCCTCAGGTGCGTGAGTTTCTAGCTGCATTGAAGACCCATTGCATTGATGGACTTTGTCTGTTGTCTGCTCTTTGGTCGGGTTGTTGTCTCTTTAACACATTCTCCATTTCCATTATGAATTCTATTAATGTAACAGCCTATGCCCTAACATACAAATGTACTTAAATGATACTAACCATTGATGATAAGGAGGATTCAACATCTTGCCACATTCTATATATACAGTTATAATCATACTTACCATTGATGATAAGGAGGATTCAACATCTTGCCACATTCTATACAGTTATAATCATACTTACCATTGATGATAAGGAGGATTCAACATCTTGCCACATTCTATATACAGTTATAATCATACTTACCATTGATGATAAGGAGGATTCAACATCTTGCCACATTCTATATACAGTTATAATCATACTTACCATTGATGAAAAAGAGGATTCAACATCTTGCCACATTCTATATACAGTTATAATCATACTTACCATTGATGATAAGGAGGATTCAACATCTTGCCACATTCTATACAGTTATAATCATACTTACCATTGATGAAAAGGAGGATTCAACATCTTGCCACATTCTATATATACAGTTATAATCATACTTACCATTGATGATAAGGAGGATTCAACATCTTGCCACATTCTATACAGTTATAATCATACTTACCATTGATGAAAAGGAGGATTCAACATCTTGCCACATTCTATACAGTTATAATCATACTTACCATTGATGAAAAGGAGGATTCAACATCTTGCCACATTCTATACAGTTATAATCATAATCTTTTCCTGGGTCTACTACTATTAAAGGTTTCACATTTACAACATCAGCCAAAGTTGTCACAATTGGTGATTGTTTATTAGTTCCTTTGCTGGAATCATGTAACATATCATTAATGTCATCAGGCTTGTATTTACCTCTCATCCTATTATTTGACCCCCATGCTAACAATTGCCGCATTACAGTATAGTTCTGATCTTTGATGGTATTTTGTTTGTTAAGTTGACCAGGAATTTTTTTTGCTTGATGTATACATGAACTAGTGGGAACAATTTTTGCTGGATATATACATGTACCAGGGGGAACATTTTTTGCTGGATATATACATGTACCAGGGGGGAAATTTCCTGTTGTACATGTGCCAGGGGGAACATTTCCTGATGTACATATATTCATCAGGTTTCCATGATCTTTCTCAGTTGTTTCTGTTTTAATTACAGAATAACTAGAATTCCCTGTCTCAAATGTTGAGTTAGAATCATCAACATCTGCTTTTCTACTTTCACTTTCACTTTGTTGTGTTGCCTCACATTTTTTATCTTCTTCTTCTTCTTCATCTGGTTCTCTTTTAATTATAATATCACCAATACACATCACAATTCTTGCAGACTCATCCATTTTTTATTTGTTTGTAACCTGTCTGAAGATACATTGTGTAAATAGAGTAGTCGCTAAGAAATGTTTGTATTATCTAATCAGTTTTTATCCTGCATTTATTTCCATTTTCTCTACTGCATATGTAATGTATGTAGAAGCTTTACATTACATGTTTTGTTCCATATTTGTTTTTTTTCTATTTTAGTCTGCACAATAAAATTCAGCTGGTTATTAGATCCTTCAGAAAACAATTCATTTTCCATGTCTTGTTTTTACTTTATGATGTCAGTTTTAAATGCCATGTAATTAGTATATCATACCTACAACAGAAAAAAAATATGACAATGATTCAGATGTTTGGTAGGAAGATCCCTTGCTTAATCAATTACTACATTTAAAATAAGTAATGAAGATCAACAAAGAGACAGTATTAGATATTTATAAAAGATGTCAACAAGTTCCTTAACAAAAAAAAGACAATTTTTAGCCTTTTCTTGCAAATTTGCTTGCTAATTTTCTTCTGTATTAATTCATCGACTTGGTAATCTAAGTAAAGTTTACAATGAAGTAAGTAATATGGTTAGATGATTTCTTGTTGACATCATTTACACTTTGAACCTAAAATAATGTTAAATGTTTAATATAATCTTGATATCATAATAAAATAGTATCCTGATCTTAAATTACTGATATATAACACATGATGCATATCACTGAAAATGTACTCCCATATAAACATGATAAATACCTTTCATAGATGTGTCACAGAAAAAATTTCAAATTTTTCAAAAGCCTAATGCATTTGTCATGTTTGCCTTGTTTGTGGGAAGGCGTCACCTCAAAAAATTTATAATTATTTGGACTAGGTATATGACTTCAAGCTTTTGAGATGTTTCAGCAATAAACCCATTCGGCTGAATGTTGTTTCAGCCACTCAACATATTGTCCTTGGTCATATTTCGGTCCATTTTTTTCTTTTTTTTAATTACCTGCCTATCAATATTTTGAATAAATGATAAAAAGTAAGTAAATATTTCTATGCATAATTCAGGGCCGTAACTACATTGAGGCAAATGAGGCAAATGCCTCATGTTTTAGATTTAAAAAAAAAAACTAAAACTAAAGATTAAAATTGAGAATGGAAATGGGGAATGTGCCAAAGAGACAACAACCTGACCATAGAAAAAAACAACAGCAGAAGGTCATCAAGAGGTCTTCAATGTAGCGAGAAATTCCCGCACCCGGAGGCGTCCTTCAACTGGCCCCTAAACAAATATATACTAGTTCAGTGATAATGATAAAGATTGTCTTCATATCAAATTGTTTTCACTCAGAGTGTCTTGCAAGAAGCAAGTTCTCTCCAATCTCTGATGTCGACCCTGCATATTTTTTGTAATCCATGTTTCTATTTTATTGGTTTTCAGAGTTGATGGTCTATTGTTTGTACTTCTGTATCCCAGGTTTGTCTTTTGTTCATTATTGTCCTACTTAATGACTAGTCTGAGTTGATTTTCATAATTTGTAAACGTGTCACATTGGGTAATGTTGCATGTCCACTGATGTCCAGGCATCATGCGAGAAAATATTTTAAGAATCAACGATAGGACACAGAAAAAAGTGGTCGTTTCTGCATGGAGAATTGAACTTGATATCAAAGAATACGAAACTGCCTTTCTTGTATATAAAACCATACCCAATTTTTCTTAGTGCGGATTGCAAAATTAGGTATTTTCTGTAGGTGAGATATGCACAGAAGTGATATATATGACATACAATTAGAAAATTGAATATCTTAATCAACAAAAAAAAAAATAAAAAAAAATAACTGTATCATATACCCAAGCGCCTGTGGATAAAACTAGATAGCTGACATGGTTTAGATTAAAGTAAGACCACCATTTTCCCGGTATCAAATCATTTTGTTGAAAAAAAAACATCAATGTATTGCCATATGACCTTTTACATTCAAGGGTTGAATTTGCATTAAGTCGTGTTTAGACCCTTTAACAGAAAATAAAGGAATATGAAGTAAACGTGCACGGGAGCTAATTATAATCGCACACAATGTCAATGTATAGAAAATAATACAAATGATCAATGGTCAAAGTTTTTATTCCTGTTCTTCATCTTGATAGTTGCTGGAGGAGAATCATATATAAATACCCTAAAACAAGGTCAATATGGTCCCTAGTGTCGACTTGAGCAGTACTAGTATTGAACGTATATTACTGCACTAACGACTGTCACCATGGTCACTATATTTAAATCTAGTCATAAAAAATCTCAAGTCAGCACAATACAGTACAAGAACAGACAGACAGATCCGATATTAATGATTATGAGAATTACGATTTTTGCTTTATCCTACATATCGGTCTTTTAATTTTTTGAATTTCCCTAAAACTTTAAAGTCTTAAATAACAATGAATCTATGTTTTTGCTGAGACCAGAATATTGTCGAAAAAATAGCTAAACATGATTTGCGTTTCTAAATAAGAAAGAGTCCAGCAAACACTCAGAATGCACGATTTTGCGTTATTTTCTCAGATCTTCTGGGGGCCTTAAGCGGTCCCCAGACCCCTGTCCAACATTTTCGCCTCGCTACGCTCGGCGAATATATTTTGCCTCAGTATTAAAAGTGGCTAGTTACGGCCCTGTAATTTATTAGACTAAGAAAATATAACAATCGTCAGGGCCAGGTAAAGGTTAGAATTTTCTTATTTTTATTAGTAGATTGTTCAACATGTTGAAAAGTAGATTAAAAATACATCAAAATATATACATGTACATGTACCACCAATCTATATATAGCCTGTATGCTTGTACATCAAACTGTGTCTCTGAATTCGTTATGCGGAATCTCCCCGCTGTTTTGAAGACCCATACATCATTTCTGGAATCATGTCTTACACTGGAAAAGATCGACAATTTCACGCCTCTATGACATCATTTACCATATAGAAGGAGAGCCTGTATCCCTGCTCTATTATAAGTTTCCAGCACTTTCATAATTGTCATTCTGTAGGGTGGTATAGACACTGACATAATTTATGTTCTGTAAGTACGTACATGTAATCTTGATTCCAGTACGACTGAAGGAGGGTGATCATCTTATTAGATTTTAATTTCCCAAATATTTTGTGCAGTATAAAATAAAACTTTTACACCTGTTTGCTTAACATGTCTTGGAAATGGCAATGCATACATTTTTGTCACATGGTGTCAGTATAGTTCACAGGACAGTTTTGTCTGAAAATAGTAACCTGGAACTGGCCTATACAAATGTACGTCATTTCTGGAACCATGTCTTTGACTCTTACCAGAAAAATCGTCAATTTGGCACGCCCTTAAGTCGTCATTTACCAGATAGAAGGCGTACCTGTACCATAAATTTGGAAATTTTGGCGTCGATGCATATATTTTAATTATATATAATCACATGCTGATGGAAGCACATGACAGATTCGTCTGAAAACCTTATCCTGAAACTGACCTACTGGTAGCTACCCTTTGTCTGTTTTCTGCTCTTCGATCAAGTTGTTGTCTGTTTTATGCATTCCCCATTTACATACTCAATTTTATCAGTATGATCAGTGAAAGTGTATATATACTAGTGAACAAAACCTCTATTAATCTTAATTACTTGGCTGAAGTGGGAAATGGCTGAAAAGACCAAGGCTGAAACGTCTATATATCTAGTTTCCCACTGAATTTTGTACAAATTCAAATGACCGAATAACACTGTTAATATCCGAATAACACTTGTAATGACCGAATAACACTTGGAATTTCAATATTAGCACGTGCACATATTGGTGACTTTTAAACATTGATTATTAATTAATAGTATATTATCGATGTATTTATAACTTACTGTGAAAGTACTTTTATTCGTGGGGTACCAATTTTCGTGGTTTTCGTGGATGACTTGATCCACGAATTTAAGTGTTCAACGAATTAAAACAACCAATGTCCAAATCAAGTCATGGAAAGAAAGGGCAAATGAACTATGAACTACAACTGCGTGCAGGATTATATCCATTTAATCTTTAAGAACCTAAACTGTACAACTTTTGATCTTTTAATTCCTCATACAATAATTTTGATCAATGAAGTCAGATTTCCGGTATTGATATGCTAGTATGATAAAGTGTTCATTTTATATCCTCATAGTTCTCGTACATATGGGAAATAATAATTTCATGCTGGGCTTGATTTTGATAAGAATTATTTTACAATTCAAGATATGTTTATAGCATTTGATTATGTTACTGTTTTCTTTAGGTGACATGTTTATGGCCTAATTAACACACTTGATGGTCTTTAATCTGTTGATCACTTTATATTGAGTTAATAAGTGTTGACACTACGATTTATACATATATACAGGTCAATGTTTACTTAGCAATTTCCTTCAATCCAGACTATGTGTAACCGTGGTTTCTAATGGCTTAAATTTTTCATTTTTTTTTAGAAAACTTAAATCCACGAATTTAAAAACCCACGAACATGTAAATATTCCTGAAACCACGAAAATTGATACCCACGAATTAAAGTACTTTCACAGTATAAATGATTTACAGAAAGCAGATAAGTTCATAAGGTCCGGTAAGGGCCGATTTTGGCCTCAAATTTCAGGTTCATCTAACGAAAGTTTTTGGACACTTTTTAAACACTTAAGTGTCTATTTTAATTGATTCGATTAGTGTATGTGAAAGATTTTAACTGATTTAATCACTAAAAACGCTCTGATTCAAGCTTAAATATGAAAAATCTATCAAATATGCTAAAAAACGTCACTTTTCAGATGGTTTTTGTCAAAAATGAAAGTGGCCGCATCCGTGTTCATCCTCAACCTTTATATTAGTCCGAGATTACTCTGACGTCCAACGGCTGTTTTGCCAGACAAGCTGGGGCCGTGGGACGTCAGAGCTCGTCCCATATCAAAAAGTGGATATTTGCCCACCCAAAATAGATGCGCTGCTTCGTCGCTTCTGGTGCCGACTGACGGCCTTGGAATTATATAAATCGGGCATCAATCTGTTCATTTTTCATTTATCTTTTCATTTATGTAAGTTTCACCTACCTGCCAACCTTTATTTTTCCATATTTTAACAGTTTTCACAGAAACCCATCGATTTCTGCATTTTGACTTTCACTTTCAAATGGACGTCAAGTTACGAGAGAGTTCGTGGCCTCGAGACTCAAATATGCAAATTTTGTAGGAGATCGATGTTTAACATTTAGTAGCCAACCACGATTTTTCACCTCCTTTACAGGAGATCGGTATTAAGCATTTAGTTCCGACCACGAGAACAATCGGAAGCTCTCGGACATTTAGATAACTTGCATCGTAAATGAACGAGCAGTTACATTATGGTCATTTGCATAAATCATCAATGTTTTCTCGTGATCACGTGATAATCTTTGAAAATGTAAGGCAAAATGCAGAAATCGATGGGTCTCTGTAAAAACTGTTAAAATATGGAAAAATAAAGGTTGGCAGGTAGGTGAAACTTACATAAATGAAAAGATAAATGAAAAATGAACAGATTGATGCCCGATTTATATAATTCCAAGGCCGTCAGTCGGCACCAGAAGCAACGAAGCAGCGCATCTATTTTGGGTGGGCAAATATCCACTTTTAGATATGGGACGAGCTCTGACGTCCCACGGCCCCAGCTTGTCTGGCAAAACAGCCGTTGGACGTCAGAGTAATCTCGGACTACCTTTATATATGTTTTGTATTATCATCAAATACAACTTACATATCAATATTATGAATGAACACGAATGCGGCCACTTTCATTTTAGATGGAAACCGTCTAAAAATTAACCAAAATGCTAAAATTTTGAAGATTTCAGTAATTTACCAAGACTTAATGATGCTAGAACGCGGTATTTGTGCATTGTATTGTCTAAAACAGCTCATGGTTATGTAGCAGAAGCATTTATCTTTCCAAAATATAGCTTAAAGATTACATTTTCACAATTTTCTAAAACTGCTATATTTTGGGGCCAAAAAGGGGTCTTACTGAACCTACTCCTTTAAGTAAGCTGTAGAAAACTCAACAGGAAGCCTACAATTTTATGCCTTGTGTTAGAACGTTGTGGATAATTTTGTCTCCAACATTTATACTTACAAACATGCTACGCAACAGGCTATTTATTATTGCAGGCAAGAAAAACAAATGAAAAAATCAAGTGAAATCTGCCATTTTCCATTTTTTTTCATTGTAAAATCTGGATGCATCACGGATGAGGACTGAGCAATTTCCGTAAATGACATAATAAACAAGCTTCTCTCCGATACTCTCCCCTTTCCAAGCAGGAACGAAACAAAAAATAGGTCAGTGCAATTGTAAAAATAATATATTATAATACATGATCATTGTTATGTATGTAACAAAAACAGTTAATATTTTGCTTAATCCGATCTCAATCAGTTGATGTATCACCAACTCGCCCCCACTTTTGTTTACCAACTCGCCCCTTTATGAAAATATAACCGGAGAGCATGATTCTATTTTCAAAATCATCTTTGTTCTCTGGTTCTGGTCTATAAATATGTATGTAGGACTCAAATCTATGGTGAGTTCCAGATATGTGAGGGTCTAAAGGGAATTACGGGTCTGTTCCTGCCAATCACATTCGGGCCCATGCAATTTCGTTCGCCCCCTTTCACCTGTTCACTATGTACCCTCGGGGGGGGGGGGGCTCTGACTGACCTAAGGGGGGGCCCGCTCTAGTCACACTTCAGTTATTCCCTGTATAATCAATCAAATTTTTCCAACAAAAGGGGGGCCTGGGCCCCGTGGATCCGCCTATGCTAATTAAAGTCAGATTCTGACAAGTTGTTTTTTTGTGTCAATCATGGTAAGTGTTTTGCTATAAACATTTTTCTCATTGTTTTTAAATCAAGTGAAATTCTAACAACCAGTATTTTATTTTTGTGTTGAATATTTTTTTTTCATGTTTTGGTTAGTGTATTGTAATAAACACATGATAAATATTTTTTGGTGAGATTTTGACAACATGTTTTTAATGTCATGAATGTGTTGAATAAATCTTAATCATATTTAGCATGTTTAGGTTATTTGGTATATACACATATAATAAATATATCTAACAATTCAACTGAAATTCGAATCATCATGTTTAGGTTATTTGGTATATATACATATAACATGTATAATAAATGTATCTAATCATTTTCTAATAGTTCAAATGAAATTCGAATAAAAATTGGTGGCGAACATGTAGGGTGGGAACAGACTTCGGGGGTGAACATGTGAGGTGCAAATGTGTAGGGTGCCAAAGTTTTTGAAAACTAGAATTCTAATATGACATGCTTCTTTCGCTTTATGAATGAACCTATGCTCTAAATCCAATAAAATTTGTTTGCACATGCGTATATTGAGAATAATGAACTTTATCAAATCGTCATGCATTTAATACATTTCATTAACTTAAAACACTTCCAAACTCTTAAATGATGCACATGTTGTTACTAATTTATTTATTATGACTGTAATGTGTTGCAATTTAAAATTGACATATTTGACCTAAATACTACAACTGTTCATGCTGGTTTTTCAAAACTTATCCCTCTGAAAAATCACATTGCCAGTCGTTTGCTTGTTTACATCAAATGCTTCCTCAACAAATGTACAACCCAATGTAATGTTATACCTTTGTTCAACTTATGTGGTACCAGAATAAAATGATAAACATGTACAAACACAAAAGGGAGGTTCATGGAAAAGCCTACACAAACGTGGTACACTTATTAATACACATCGGACATAGAAATTACTTTAATTGCCCTAATCAGAATCAAAATAATTGATGCAAGCTATACTTTATTGTAGTCTTAACATGTATAATAAATGTATCTAATAGTTCAAATGAAATTGGAATAAAAACTGGGGGCGAACGTGTAGGGTGGGAACAGACTTCGGGGGTGAACATGTGAGGTACAAATGTGTAGGGTGCCAAAGTTTTTGAAAACTAGAATTCTAATATGACATGCTTCTTTCGCTTTATCAATGAACCTATGCTCTAAATCCAATAAAATTTGTTAGCACATGTATGCGTATATTGAGAATAATGAACTTTATCAAATTGTCATGCATTTAATACATTTCATTAACTTAAAACACTTCCAAACTCTTAAAGGATGCACATGTTGTTACTAATTTATTTATTATGACTGTAATGTGTTGCAATTTAAAATTGACATATTTGACCTAAATACTACAACTGTTCATGCTGGTTTTTCAAAACTTATCCCTCTGAAAAATCACATTGCCAGTCGTTTGCTTGTTTACATCAAATGCTTCCTCAACAAATGTACAACCCAATGTAATGTTATACCTTTGTTCAACTTATGTGGTACCAGAATAAAATGATAAACATGTACAAACACAAAAGGGAGGTTCATGGAAAAGCCTACACAAACGTGGTACACTTATTAATACACATCGGACATAGAAATTACTTTAATTGCCCTAATCAGAATCAAAATAATTGATGCAAGCTATACTTTATTGTAGTCTTAACATGTATAATAAATGTATCTAATAGTTCAAATGAAATTGGAATAAAAACTGGGGGCGAACGTGTAGGGTGGGAACAGACTTCGGGGGTGAACATGTGAGGTACAAATGTGTAGGGTGCCAAAGTTTTTGAAAACTAGAATTCTAATATGACATGCTTCTTTCGCTTTATCAATGAACCTATGCTCTAAATCCAATAAAATTTGTTAGCACATGTATGCGTATATTGAGAATAATGAACTTTATCAAATTGTCATGCATTTAATACATTTCATTAACTTAAAACACTTCCAAACTCTTAAAGGATGCACATGTTGTTACTAATTTATTTATTATGACTGTAATGTGTTGCAATTTAAAATTGACATATTTGACCTAAATACTACAACTGTTCATGCTGGTTGTTCAAAACTCCTCCCTCTAAAAAATCACATTGCCAGTCGTTTGCTTGTTTACATCAAATGCTTCCTCAACAAATGTACAACCCAATGTAATGTTATACCTTTGTTCAACTTATGTGGTACCAGAATAAAATGATAAACATGTACAAACACAAAAGGGAGGTTCATGGAAAAGCCTACACAAACGTGGTACACTTATAAATACACATCGGACATAGAAATTACCTTAATTGCCCTAATCAGAATCGAAATAATTGATGCAAGCTATACTTTATTGTAGTCTTAACATGTATAATAAATGTATCTAATAGTTCAAATGAAATTGGAATAAAAACTGGGGGCGAACGTGTAGGTTGGGAACAGACTTCAGGGGTGAACATGTGAGGTGCAAATGTGTAGGGTGCCAAAGTTTTTGAAAACTAGAATTCTAATATGACATGCTTCTTTCGCTTTATCAATGAACCTATGCTCTAAATCCAATAAAATTTGTTAGCACATGTATGCGTATATTGAGAATAATGAACTTTATCAAATTGTCATGCATTTAATACATTTCATTAACTTAAAACACTTCCAAACTCTTAAATGATGCACATGTTGTTACTAATTTATTTATTATGACTGTAATGTGTTGCAATTTAAAATTGACATATTTGACCTAAATACTACAACTGTTCATGCTGGTTGTTCAAAACTCCTCCCTCTGAAAAATCACATTGCCAGTCGTTTGCCTGTTTACATCTAATGCTTCCTCAACAAATGTACAACCTAATGTAATGTTATACCTTTGTTCAACTTATTTGGTACCAGAATAAAATGATAAACATGTACAAACACAAAAGGGAGGTTCATGGAAAAGCCTACACAAAAGTGGTACACTTATAAATACACATCGGACATAGAAATTACCTTAATTGCCCTAATGAGAATCGAAATAATTGATGCAAGCTATACATGTACTTTATTGTAGTTTTAACATGAATAGGCATTATATTCCTGTTATTTTAACCCTCACTATAGCTCGGGTGAAAATAATCACGAATATAATGCCTACCCATGTTAAAACTACAATAAAGTATAGCTTGCATCATTTATTTCTTAAATCCGCCATAGATTAGGAAACTAAAAAAAAATCCCAAAGATAATGATTAGGAAACTAAAATGTTGCCATAGATTAGGATTATTAAAAATCTGCCTTAGATTGGGGATGGTACATGTACATGTATGATGTCATATTTACCATAGATTAGAAATCTGTCATAGATCTAAAACCCACCAGAACTTTGAGTCCTACATATGAATATATTAGCAATATATATGACAAGTTTGAAAATCAGTGACAAATAATAATTTCTAAAAGAGTTATACCCCTTAGAAATATTAATTATATAGAAAATTGCTTATGTTTACAATTATTGCCAGATTTTAATGAAATTTAGCATAAAAAAAAAAAAGATAATTTAAAAGAAGAGCAATGCCTAGGACATTTGGAAGTTCTTTGTACTTTTAATTGAATTTTAGTGAATTTACACGTCCAAATATTTTTAGTCTATGCGTCAGTTTGTCCATTCATCCTTTTCGTTGTTCATTCTCCCATTTGACCGTCTGTCGCCTTCAAGTTAAAATGTATGGTTAAAGTTTTTGACAAGGTAGTTTTGGTTGATTCAATGAAGTTTTTGTCAAGGTAGTTTTGGGGTAAAGATTAAATGAAATGCAATCAAAACCATATGTTACAGATTTGATATTTAAATCTTCCAAGTATCATCACTACTTTTGATATGTATTACACACAATATAGTGCATTGATTTTTACATTCTATACATCCTTTCTAGGAAAATTTCCAGAAGTTTATTGGATGAAATAATGATCAGATATTCATGGTACAAAATGATGGTATACTTTTCAAGAATATTACATAATTTGTGAAAGGTCAAATATTTGTTCTGAAATGATCAATGATGCTATTGTTAAAGTAATATTTAAAATTGAGGTTACTTTCCCTTGTCTATGATTATAGTTATAAATAAACTACAAACAAAGCTTTATCATGTTTCTACAATGCAATGTTTAATTTTGCCTCCTACTGATAAATTTAAGCAATCTTTACCTAGCTTTCAGTGCTTTCAAGCACTTTGATTTATTATGTTTTTGAAGTTAAGGTCCAATCAATTTTTAATTTAGTACACATTGTTCCCTATGATATGATCTTTCTAATTTTTGTATCTAAATTAGAGTTTTTACCCAAATTTCATGGTCTATTGAACATAAAAATGAAAGTAATGGTGGGGAATCCTTGTACTATGGACACGTTCTTTTTTTATACGACTGCAAAAATTTTAATTTTTTGGTCGTATATTGCTATCACGTTGGCGTCGTCGTCGTCGTCCGAATACTTTTAGTTTTCGCACTCTAACTTTAGTAAAAGTGAATAGAAATCAATGAAATTTTAACACAAGGTTTATGACCACAAAAGGAAGGTTGGGATTGATTTTGGGAGTTTTTGTCCCACTATTTTAGGAATTAGGGGCCAAAAACGGCCCAAATAAGCATTTTCTTGGTTTTCGCACTATAACTTTAGTTTAAGTGAATAGAAATCTATGAAATTTTGACACAAGGTTTATGACCACAAAAGGACGGTTGGGATTGATTTTGGGAGTTTTGGTTCCAACAGTTTAGGAATTAAGGGCCAAAAAAGGACCCAAATAAGCATTATTTTTGGTTTTTGCACCATAACTTTAGTATAAGTAAATAGAAATCTATGAAATTTAAACACAAGGTTTATGACCATAAAAGGAAGGTTGGGTTTGATTTTGGGAGTTTTGGTCCCAACAGTTTAGGAATAAGGGGCCCAAAGGGTCCAAAATTGAACTTTGTGTGATTTCATCAAAAAATGAATAATTGGGGTTCTTTGATATGCCGAATCTAACTATGTATGTATATTCTTAATTTTTTGTCCCGTTTTCAAATTGGTCTACATTAAGGTCCAAAGGGTCCAAAATTAAACTTAGTTTGATTTTAACAAAAATTAAATTCTTGGGCTTATTTGATATGCTTTATCTAAACATGTACTTTGATTTTTGATTATGGGCCCAGTTTTCAAGTTGGTCCAAATCAGGATTCCATATCAAGTATTGTGCAATAGAAGAAATTTTCAATTGAACAGTATTGCACAATAGCAAGAAATATCTAATTGCACAATAGCAAGAAATAGCAATTAATTTTCAATTGGAGTTATCTTTCTTTGTATAGAATAGTAGACTACTTAGTAGTTGATAATATATGTTGGAAATTTGCCAGACATGACTATGATGTCATTTTCTATTTTTATTTGCCAATAACTTTATGTAAATAACTTCATTGGAAATTTGCCAATATAAAATGTTGCTGATGAAGCTTTTTTTCCTTATCTTATCTAAAATGTTTTTAGATAATGTATGTTGGACATTTGCCAGACATGACTATGATGTCATTTTCTATTTTTATTTGCCAATAACTTTATGTAAATAACTTCATTGGAAATTTGCCAATATGTTGCTGATGAAGTTTTTTTTATTGTTTTATACAATAAACAATGTATATTATATTTTACTACCAACCAATCTTTACCATTCAGTGATATTAATAAACAAGCACTTTATTTTACATTTTAATATTGTCTGATGTATTTAAAAGAGTAGTTATTGTTGCAAACTCCATTAGAAATTTGAATTGATATCAGTTTTGGAAAAAGGGAAACGGGGATGTGAAAAAAAAAATGGGGGGGGGGGGGGGGTTAAATTTTTCTCATTTCAGATTTCATAAATAAAAAGAAAATTTCTTCAAACATTTTTTTTTAGAGGATTAATATTCAACAGCATAGTGAATTGCTCAAAGGCAAAAAAACATTTTTTAAGTTCATTAGACCACATTCATTCTGTGTCAGAAACCTATGCTGTGTCAACTATTTAATTTTAGATTTAAATAAGTTTGAAGAAGAAATCTTTAATTGATTTGTAAAATCTTGACATTTGTTTTGTGTAAAAAAAAACATGTAATGTCAAAAATTTGATCACAATCCAAATTCAGAGCTGTATCATGCTTGAATGTTTTGTCCATACTTGCCCCAACTGTTCAGGGTTCGACCTCTGCGGTCGTATAAAGCTGCGCCCTTCGGAGCACCTGGTTACAATGTTTTTTAAGCTCTGAATGTCAAGGAATGTATTTCATAATCCTATAAATCATGTTAATTTCTCATCTTTTATTTACAATTCTTTTACTTTTTTTTCAGAGATGTGGTTTTAGGAAAAAAAACACTTTAACAGAAGTTAAAAAAAAGATGTATTAGAATAATATTACTGGTAGTCAACACAAGCAAAAATAAAATGATGTGATAGGAAAAATTAATCATCACAATGAGTACTGACATTAATAATAAGCATGATAAGACAGGACCAGATGTTGATACCCATATTAAAGTTGAAACAAAACTTGCACCACAAGATGAAGCTGTAAAGGCACAATCAGAAATTGACCATGGTGTAGATAACAAAGCAACAGGTTCAACACACACAATTAAGACAGAATATGGAGAAATGGAGGTATTATTTGAGTACTCTGATGGGACACTGGTGTTCAATAAAGATGCACGTCAGCATGAAGGCTCTACAGAGAAAGATTCTCTTTTGGCCTCAAACTCAGCAGCAGCAACTCCTGTAGCAACCAGATGTGAACAAGGTCAATTGTTTCAATCTTTACCAAAACCAATGCAAAGATGTGAACAAGGTCAACTTATTCAATCTGTACCAAAACCAATGCAAAGATGTAATCAAGGTCAACTGATTCAATCAGTGCCAAAACCAATACAAAGAGTTGCCAGTTCAGGTACCTGTGAACAAGGTCAATTGATTCATTCTGTGCCAAAACCAATGCAAAGAGTTGCCAGTTCATGTATAGAAGTAATTCCCGTTCCTTCAGTCAATTCCAATAAGAGGCCCCAGGAAACAATCTCATCCAAACTGATTGATGTTCCTTTAGTACAAATACTGAGTTCAAGAATGAAAAGTGATCCTTCAACCAAACCGCATAATATTGTAGAAAAGGTTTCACATTTTCCTGAGAATACGAAACAAATCTCCACACCAGGATTTACTGGGGTACCAGAAAGAACAACACTGGTTCCCTATGCCAAATTTCCGAACACTTTACCTATTAGCATTCCTTCTTCCACTGCAAGAACAAAACAGCTATTATTAGCTACTATTAATGCTAGAAAATCAACTGCAAGATCTACACTTGATCCACCCACAACAGAACGTAATGCAGCTTCAACGTCTAAGGATGTAACATTGTCAAAGATCTTACCAAGCTTTGTCTCATCCTCTGCTACATCTCAGAATGTCTCACCCTCTACTACATCTCAGAATGTCTTACCCTCCCCTACATCTCATAATGTCTCACCGGCCGCTACATCTCAGAATTTATTTAACAAATTAGTTCAAGGCAACATAACACAGAACCTTCCTTCCAAATTGTTACCGTTAACTGGGAAACGTACTAAATATATAATAGTCAAACGTAAAAAAACTCAAAGTACTACAGAAAGTGGTAATGTGATTGAAAATCAGGATACTGGTTGTAAGTTGACACTGGAGCCTCAGAGTGCAGGCCATGTGGCCGATCAACCAAGTAAACGTTTAAAAGAATCATTTGTAACATTGGAATCCTCTAGAAAAAAAGATGATCATTTAACAGCTGATCAATATGTAAATGTAGATCAACCCATAAAAATAAAAAATATAACTGAAACCGAGTTTGGGCAGTTTGAAACTGTCATCACTCCTGCAAGTACACCTGAAACTGAAGTTTGTAGACACAGTAGTTTATGTCCTGAGACAGTTTTTACTGAGTGCGAGAAAACTAATTTAAAAATTGCGGATCCCATGGATATTGAATGGGACAAATCAAATAATAAACATGATAAAGCTATGGTTGAATCAGAAGATTGTCTTCCTGGAAGTAAAAATGTAAATATGTTTGAAACCAAAAGAGTTGAACATTGTGTACCATTACAAAACATATTGAGTAGAAAAAAGAATGCATTGCCAGCAAGCATAACAAGACAAGGTCAACTATCAGTACAAACACAGCCTCAAAGTCAGATATTAGTGCAAGTTCAACCTGAAGGTCGACCATTTGTGCAAACACCCCCTGAAGGTCAACTATCAGTACAAACACAGCCTCAAAGTCAGATATTAGTGCAAGTTCAACCTGAAGGTCAGCCTTTTGTGCAAACACCCCCTGAAGGTCAACTATCTGTGCAAACACAGCCTCAACACCACCTATCACTGCAAAATCAACCTGAAGGTCAACTATCAGTACAAGCACAATCTGCAGGTCAACAATCAGAGCAAACACGGTCTCGGTCTCAGGGTCAGCCATCAGTACGAACACGTTCTAAGGGCCAGTCATCAATGCAAACACGGTCTCAAGGTCAGCTGTCAATGCAAACACGGTCTAAGAGTAGGCCATCAGTGCAAACACAGTCTCAAGGTCAGCCTTCAGTGCAAACACAGCCTCAGAGTCAGCTGTTGGTGCAAAATCTACTTCAAGCTAAAGTATCTGTGAAGATAAATGGTAGAGTTAAACTATTGGATCAACGACAAATTCAAGCTAAACTATTGAAAGAACCAAAGTTTCGAGCTCATTTATTGAGACAACAACCTATATTTCAGTTTGTACAAACAGAGCCTCAAGATCAGCCATTGGTCATGAACAAAGAACAAAAGTCACAAGGTTAGTATTAATTAAGGTAGAAAATTGCAAACCATAGATATTTTTTTGTAAAGTAAAAACAAGAACATGTATTGAAAAGATTATGGAGATTTGGTCATAGTGGTATTTATTCCAATGAGACAAGTTTCCATAGCGTAAGAACGAGGATGTAATAATTTTCTTTTTTGTTGCTCAGGAGTTGCAGCCCTTTGAAATTCATTGCTTTAAAATGACACAAATAAATATTATAAAAATTCAGGATAAAAATCTAACACTAAAAATTGATCAGAAGTAAAAAGTACACTGTTGAAGTGTTCATGACATACTCCTAGGAGTCTCTTTTTGTTTTTAATTCACATCTACCATAGTAGAAGGAATGTCTTCCAGCCTGTGTGTACTTCTATTCATCCTTCCCATATCAGGTTAATTTATTATAAAGGATGTTTAATCAAATCAACTTGAAATTTACTAGTTGTTCGTATAAATTGTGTGAACTTTTTAAATTTACAATATGTTCCAAATAGAGTTTTTACCACATTTTGAAGTTCAATTGTTATAGTCATATCTTGGTAGAGTGCACACCATCATTTATGTAGCTGTCGCCACAAAAAATAACACATGTGTTTCTGCTAAGGTGCTGAAAAAAAGGGTAGGTAGGCAATATCATTTTATTTAACAAACATATTTTACATGGTTACAACTAAGGAATCTGGCTGTGCTTGTTCCAAAATGAAATAAAAAGTGTTAGGATAGTCACTACAAATTAGGATAGGTAGGGTTAATGGAAACACTTGTATTATTTTTTTTGGTCTTACAAAAGTAATACTGGATCTGCGACAGTAGTGAAGTTGTACAGCAGAAATCTATACTTATATGTTCAGTAGTTGTTGTTTGTTGATGTGGTAAGTAAGTGTTTCTCTTTTCTCAGTTTTATACAGATTAGACCTTTAGTTTTCCTGTTTGAATTGTTTTACACATGTCATTTAGGGGTCTTTTAAAGCTTTCTGTTCAGTTTCAGCCAAGGCTCTGTGTTAGAGCCCGTACTTTGAACTATAATTTTCTACTTTTTATACCTAATATTACAGGTAATCTGTCCTTATTTTTTTCAGAATAGTTTGAAAATAAAGTTGTTGAGTTGAAACGAAAATACAATTGAATGAATTGATTATATGATGGTTATTTACATCGTCAAAGAAGTTCTATGTGATATTGTTCAAATTAGATACTTCCATCAATTTTCATAGCACATCACTAAAGGGTTTAGCATGTTCAGTTTTCTGAATTGTGTTTAAGCATAATTATGAGGTTTGACTTGGAAATTGGGCATATTACAATGTAGTTTTTGTACATGCAGAAAAACAACTAGAAGTGAATAAACATTTATTGATTTTGAAAGTAAAAAAAAATAACATGACTACTAGACAATGATAGAAAACAAAAAATGAAAAATTCACTAAATGCATCTATTTTTTTTTTAATCAAATTTACGTAATTGATGTTCAGTTGCTTGAATAACAGTAAGCCTATGACTATGTAAGTTGGCACACATAAGTTTGAAGACTAATACATTTTCAATGATTTGCTTTTAACAGTTTTAGATATTTCTGAATTATCTCCCTTGTAAACATTACATGAAATATGGTAAACTTAAGATATGAGTTAATCAGCATTAATAAACATGATAAAGACAAGTCAAATTGAATAAACATAAAAAAATAAAAACTTAAAATGCTGCATTTGGATTATTTTACATTGATTCTGACTTCTTACAGAAACAATACCTGTACAATTGGAGATTCTGTAAAAAAAAAATGCATCTTAGAAAAGGAAGTAAATTGATTTGTTAATTTCTATTGTAATGAAAGGCTTAAATGAGCAAAATGGTAGCTGTTTAATTTCTATCATGTTGAATTTTGATTTTTATTTGTTTGCAGTTGTGACTATATTATAAAAGAAATCATTTGCACAGTTTATGAACTTGACAGCATCATTTGTGCAAACTTCATTGAATATCCATATCCTCCCCAACTGTACCAGTAGATACCATCATAGAACTGTCCACTTGGTTGGTAGGGTCCGCCATAATAATACTTTCCATTCAAAAATGCGTAGGTACAGTAATTGAACCACCATCCTCCCTGATAGCCTGCGGCACATCTGTGGGTGTCTAACTTGTCTGGTGTGGCAAACACCATGTTGTTATTTTGTGACATTGAGTCTCCTGTATCCCCACTGTAGCCACCAATTGATAGCCTGAAGTGTGTAGAATCCATCAGTTTGAAGTAGTTGTAGCGAGCATTTTTGTTAATTCCTGCCCAATCTTGTAAGTTAACTGTCAGAATACTGTTTCCTGAAATAAATCAAACAGGATATTTATATATATATATATATATTATATATGTTTCTTTTAGTCAGTAGGTGATAGGGAGTTCTTAGAGTTTTTATTGGAGAGATGGCATCTTTTTGGGGGTTAAGATTACATGAAATACAATCAAAACTAAGGTACTGACTTGATATCTAAATCTTCCAAGTTTATCTCTACTTGCTAGATACTCAAAATATAGTGCATAAATCATTTCATTCTAAACAGCCTATGCATGAACAGTAACAGAAATTAATCAAAGGAATATATATGCTCAGATAAGTTACAAAATGTCCTAATAACTTGCTAAAATAAAGAATGTAAATGGAAATGTGATAAAAAGACAACAACCTGACCAAAGAGCAGAAAAAAGACAAAGACCACTAATTGGTCTTCAACACTGTAAGAAATTAATCCCTTCACTCTACTTTTGTTAAAAAAAACTTAATGAGAGCAACCATTAAACTTCAAGTGAGTGGGTTTTTTTTAATTATTTTTGTCTGAGAAAGAAATTTGTTTTCACACAGAGGGCAACATTTTTTTAAACCCTATCAATCAAATTTATTTTCTTCAAAATTGAAAACTTAAAGGTACTTTGGGAAAATACTGGTTTCATGTATATTTCTTTCCATCAAATTGGGGATCAGGATAATTTTTTTAGGAAAAAAACATATCCCTAAGACCCCCCCCCCCCCTTTTGAAGTTACATGGTTCTTCCCTAAACATACATAATTTTAATATGATCTTACCTTGATGATTTGTCAAGTAATAAATTGAGTTAAGACCCGCCCAGTAATCTCCCTGAGAAGAACCAAAACCAGCTACATAATCATGCCAATATCTGTTGAAGTTTTCTCTTCCGTCAACCCTGCGCTGAATTACATTGAAGGAGTTGTTTGGTGTATGCTCACATATAATCTGAAATAGAAAATAATTGAATATGAAAGTAACTAAGGGTAGAGTTAAAAAAAATAATTGCTAAAGCATAATTCTAATCTGTCCTTCAAAAGAAGAGGTGGCTTTATGTTTTTCACTGTTTTTGCCACTGATGGTTAGTTTTGAGGTACATTTTTTTTGTAGTTACACCTGTCAGGTTTAAGGTATACCATCAAGAGTACCAAGATCAGACAAATTACTTCTTGCACTTTATTAATCACTTAAACACAGTAACAAGACAATTGGGGGGATTATTTCCTGTTTGAATATGATGATTGGATTATCTTGAAAAGTGATAATGAAGATTTTCAATAAAAATAGTTATAGAAAATAGTTGTGGGGCTACTATTTCAACAATTGTTAGTGGTTTGTGCAAATTTCAGCACCCAAACTGTAGATTAACCACCTCCTGATAAAATTCAAAGAGGAATGAACACTGGCATGAAAATTGGTAATTTTTTTATTTATTTCTGCCATACATTCAAACATATGATATGGCCGTTAAAAGTTTCCCTACCTTGAAGTAGGTCTTTGTTGTATTCATCCATAGTTTATATACACCACTCTTTTGGTAACCTCCAAGTTTTCTGGCTGCTCCACAATCTAAATGAAAAGAACTTGTGGTAAAATATCTAAACCAGTAAAATATTGTTTATGTATTAATTACTGTAGCAACGTTTTGGGGCAATTATAAAAGTTAAGCCAAAAAGCTTGAGAAAAATCTGAAATAATTATAGAAATTATCTCATCCTCTCCCTAAGGGAACCACAATTTTACTTCAAGGGAAAAAAAAGGGGTATGTTTTTTTTTGTTCAAAAATATTCTAATCCCCAATTTGATGAAAAAAAGTTGTGGTTAGTCAGATGACAAAAATATTTCTCTGCACTCGGAAAAAAATCCATACCACCTTTTGAAGTTAAATGGTTCCTAAGTGAAGGAGAGATGTAGAATTATTACTTTTGTTCATTTGTCTATCAGAAGTTTGTAAATGCAACTCCTAAACTAATATCTCACTTGATTTCAACAAAACTTTCAGATTATCTAAAGAATTTGATACCATTTTTATTTTTCACCAAAATGTGCACTTAATAAGTGGGACTTACAATAGTAAAACACAGACTATGCAATCAGTGGCGGATCCAGGGGGCGGGGGGTTCCGGGGTTGGAACCCCCCCTTTTTTTTTGGACGAGCAATGCATTTGAATGGGAGCATATAGTTGGAACCCCCCCTCTACTCTGGGTTGGGGTAAAATGGCTGGATCCGCCACTGGCAATACTTATAAATGTGTATGTCTCTTCAAACATGCATTGCATGGATTTAATTGAAATTGACTTTCATAATTCTTCAATACATAATATCAATTTACACCTTATATAAGATTTATAAAACAGAATGATTTTTTTGGTTTTCCCTTGCAAAACATGAAATTCATAATAATTTTCATTTGAAAGACTGTACGGTATGTGTTTATTACAAACGGCCTAGGGACAATATTTAAAACCAAAAATAATTTTTACACAAGTATCAGATGTAGTACTAGTAAGATATATTACCATGATATTGTTTAATATCATTTTCGTTGACTGCCTCTTCAATCAGGCCATTAACCAATGATAAACAAACAAACACAACGGCAAGTATCAATGTCTTCTTCATACCTCTACCCATTTTAATTCTAAGCTACCTGTTTAAACATAAAATATAAAGTCATATTTTAAAAATAAAAAAAAAAAAATTTACTTTTACATTTCCATAGCGCAAAATACAATTAATTAAGTCAATTTAAAAGAAACATGTAAAAGATTCAATATAAATATTATATGCATTTTAATATTCTCGCAATATTGTTATTTTTCAAAGGGCTGAGATTTCATCACAATCTCTTATGCACTCATGACCTTTTTCTCAGCATGAATATATAGTTTTAAGATTTTAATCCATTATAAGTTTAAACTTGTGAGAAAAAGATTTAAATACCAACACCCAACATCTCAGATGATGATGAGTGATGCATTGCTGCTTGCAATGTCTGGTGGCTTAATAATTTTAACTTAATTTAAATACAGGATGAGAATATGTTATTTATGAAGCTAGATAAATGTACTAGACAGAAATGCTGAGTCAGGTTATTTCAACCTGCTAAGTCACAAGGTAGCAATCCCCAGGGAATAATTTATGCATGCTAAATGTGCATAACATTATTCTGATCCATGCTTCATGTGCATGCATGGATAACAATATATGTTATGCTTTATCAATGAGATAATAATAATTTGTGTAAAGAAACCCAAGATGTAACTTTTCATTTATAAATTCTTAAATCAGATAACTTTTATTGAATTGAACATACACATAAATGTACTGACACTGAAATAATAAAGTATTTTTAAACTGAATTTGAAATGCTCTGAATAAGCAATTTATACTATTCATTGTAAATTGAATTTTAGTTACTCTTATGATGTGCATAAAATTAATGAAATAATGTTAAATACATACTCACAATGTCTTTACATGTAAATGATATCAAAGATTCAAATAACTGTGAACTATAAATATTGCTTACAATTATATTACCGGTAACAGGATAGTCTCTCTCCAGTCCAGGAAGTTAAAATGAAAAGGATTGAAGGAAATTGTGAAATAAACGAATAAACAAAGTGACACTCAAAGTCACATGTCTAAAGTCAAGTAATATGCATTTTTTAATGTCCGTACTTATAGATACACTCTATTGATTAGAATGTGTTCAAATGTACAGGTGAAGATCTAGAGTTATCTCAGTTAAGGTGAATGACCTAGTTATCATGATAGGGTCATATTAAGTTGGATATTTTTATTTTTATTTAACAAATTTGTCTTAAGACTAAGTTTTCAACCTGAAACGAAAATGGGTTATTAATTTGGGCATGTACAGCGGGCAGGGGCGGATCCAGGATTTCTGATTAGAGGGGGCGCAATGTTTATATTTGCCGAGCGGAGCGAGGCGAAAAAAATTTTTGAGGTTATTTTTTTAAAAATAATCTTCTTAAGGGGTGCAATGTAGGTATTTCGAACTATTGTGCGGTACAGTCAGCAAGAAATTAAAGTTTCAAGTAGAAACCACCTAAATCCAACCTGACAACAATCTACAATCACTAGTATCATGGACGGACAGATGTAAAACAATATGTTCCTGTTCCGCGAAAATCTCTCAGTTATGATGGCAAGGTCTCCTACAAACTTGAAAAATCTTCAACAATCTCCTAACACCAATAACTTACGCACTACATGTAAGAGATTCATTCTGCATATCTATGATTGAGTTTATAAAGCTGCAACCCAAAACAGAAGCTGAAGATCATGCCAACATTTTATTTTGATTCTGTGTTCCTATGCAAACCAATCTACACTCTAGACACTAGCACTTCTAAAATAATCTATATATATCAATATCAGGTCATAAATATCTGTCAACCAATCCTTGAAAGACATTGGTGCTGGTAGTTGTGATAAACAGAAAAACAGAAACATCACAAAAATAAGAAGCCCTTGTTTGCAGGTCGTCAATGTGTCTTAGCCATTCAACATGGTTTCAATTATGTGAAATGAAACCGGTTCACTTAAGAATTACTTTAACACTCCATAACACCATCCTCGACAAACTTGGTTAGGACGATGGAAATGTAAAGAGTTGACAGATAGACGGGCGGATCAACGGAAGCAAAGTGAGACAAAACAGATCACATCACCTCACATGACCAATACTAGATACTAGAATTAGATTTTGCAAACGAAAATTTCCAGTTTTCGCCGTGATTTTCAATTGTCCTTTCATAATATGTTTTTACATTTTGGATTTTCGGAGGTCATGCCAGACTATATATACTGTGTTCGCCACAAACCCCTAAAATCAGAATGAGATGCATTTACGAAGTTATTTTAATTTTGTGGGGATCCCGGCCATGCATGTAATACGGTATACATAATTCGGCACTTCGATTATCAAAGAAATTGATTATAAAAACGGCAAATACAATGTAACAATTTTTTGTACTTTAACTGCTAAAACATTTTTTTATTTTTCAGTCAGACACCTTCCTTTGAAGTATATAATATTTATAGAACTTGAATAATCGTAGGTCAGTTGATTAGTAAACACATTGATTCTGTACTTAGTATAGAAAGTCCCTGGTTAAACTGACTGTTTTATATACTTTGAATGCTAAGAAGGAATGGTCTCTTCTGATACTGAAACAAGTTGAAGACAACCCATACTTTGCAAATTATAGAGGGGGCGCACGCCTGCCACGCCCCCGCCTAAATCCGTCCCTGGCGGGCCTTCATGCTTATTAGAAAATTACAAATTTATGTAAAGTGTTATATAAATATTTTGTATATTCATGTATATTATGGATAAGAAGGAACTAAGTTGAAAAACTTATGTCTAATCCAGTTGTTTTGAACAATAAAATATGTTTAAACTAAAAAAAAATAGCGGGCACTGGCAGGCAGACAGGTTCAAAATAGTGTCCATTCATTAACTATAATGCAACACTTTGACATTTTTTTCAAATTTGAATATGTTGTTTCCTGATACTAAATGAGGGTTATGCAAGTTTAATTTTCTTTTTGGTTTGATGGTGTTTTGTTGGTTTTTTTTATGTTGGTTTTTTTTTTGTTTTTTTTGGGAGGGAGGCTTTATATTATATTATTTTTAGAAAAGAACAAAAAAATGTCAAAGAACAGTATTTTGGGCCATAAAAAAGAACATGTTTGTTTTCTTTAACCCTACTTACCCAGAAAATAGTTGCCTACTCAAAATCTTTGTTTAGCTTTGATGTGAAAATATATTGTTTTATTCAGATAGGCATAAAGACTAAAACAGATTGGAAAAATCTATTTTTTCTGCACCAAAAAAGAAAAGAAATTGCCTACCTACCTTAACCTACACACTGTCTCTACCCTTTGGGCAAACCAAAATATATTTAATTTGGCCTTGTTAGTTAAAAAAACACTGAAAGAAGACATGTCACTGTACAAGCATGCAACCATATTTGATCCATGTCTAGACTAAAATTTCTTTCAAATAATTGATAGGTAATTGTGATATCCCGAATCTTCACAAAAATTTCAAGGTTAAAAAAATAGAAAAATATTGTATTTGTCAAGGAGTGCAGAGATTTTATCAAATTTTAGACGGAAATTAATATTTTAAAAAGAATTATAAGGAAATATTTAAAATAAAATGAGCTTTATACTGTGAGCCCTTTCAGCTCTTTTTTAAAATATATTTTTCTTCTTAGAAGATATGCTGTGTCATTTGAGTTGTACTTGATAAATTCTATTGATGTGACTTTTTTGTACATTGGTATAGTTATATGATGACTTACAGGTTGAGGTTAGGTTTCGTTCATGTACAGTGGGAGATCCCCTCCAAAGTGGTGGGGGGGGGGGGGGGGGGGGTTCGTTCATGTACATGCATAACTTTATATCAGTTCAAGTTGCTTTCTTTAAAATGATGTAAGCATATGTTTCCTAATTCAATGCTATTGGTAGAAGCAAATAACAGATATAATAGCATATGACATTTACTTTGTCTTCAGATTCGCACTTGATCTCATTTATAGTTTATTCAAAATTTTAAAACCAATATTCAAACAATGAAGCAATTAGAATATATTATACAAATAATTAGGCATTAAGAGTGAGGAAGAATAACTTTTTTCATAGCTCAAATATGTTTGAAGAGTCAATTGAGGAATCCAGGAATGAGTGTTGGAGTCACTTGGTGATAGACAAAAATGAAAATAAAAAAGATAAACAATTAAAGATATTAAATATCAATATCCTGTTTAGAAAGTATTGCAATTGATTGCTTATTTAATTGTTGTAATTTTCAAACCCCACTTAGGGGCATTATGTTTTTTGGAATGTGTTTCCATTGGTTTATTCGTTCATTTGTCTGTCCTACTTCAGGTTAAAGTATATAGTTTCTGATGAAGATCATAACATCCAATCAACTTGAAACTTAGTACACATGTTCTATTCCCAATGATATGTTCTTTGTAATTTTAATGCCAAATTAAAGTTTTGACCCCAATTTCATGGTCAACTAACATAAAAAATGATAGCCAAGTGAGACATATGTGTACTTGGGACACATTCTGGTTTAATGCCCCATTTATGGGCATTATGTTTTCTGGTCTGTGCGTCCATTCTTTCATCTGTTCGTTCTCCGTCTGTCTGTCCCGCATCAGGTTCAAGTTTTTGGTTGAGGTAGTTTTTGATGAATTTGAAGTCCAATCAACTTGAAACTTAGTATACATGTTCCTTATGACATAATCTTTCTAATTATAATGCCAAATTAGAGAATTCTGACTCCAATTTCACGGTCCACAGGACAAAGAAAATGATAGTGCAATTGGGGTATCCGTGTACTATGGACACATTCTTGATTTTTTATGTTTTTCTATACAAATATACCAGATTGATTCTGTACCAATAGACTCTTGTCTATTATGGAACAATGTGTCTTAAAAAAAGCAGTCTCTCACAGAAATTTGGTCATTCTAACCTGAAATTTTAAGCTTCATTAACTACTGTTTTGCTTCTGGTGTAGATCTATAAAATACTTTATGTTGACCCCCAATCATATCTTCAATTGTCTTATATTGAGGAGTAAGTTTGAGCTCATTTTTCACTCAGTAACCTATGTTACACATGCACATATTTTGTTCATGAGGCTGTATCTTTGAAAGTATTAAACCACTACCAGCAAAAGTAGTGATATTGACCAGTCACCTTTATCTATTTGGCTTCCTTGATTTGTATGGAACATCCAAGCTTACATCTTATAAACATGATAAATGATAATATTTCAGTTTTTTTTCATTTTTCATTTTCTTCTCACTGATGATTATGTTCACTTAACAGTGGCGGATCCAGGGGAAGGGTTCCGGGAGTTGGAACCCCCTTTTGTTTTAGACGACCAATGTATTTGAATAGGGACATATAGTAGGACCCCCCCCCCCCTTTTGTCCTGGGTTGGGGACCCCTCCTTTTTCAAAAGGCTGGATCCGCCACTGTTAAAGTGTTTTTATGTATATATATATAAAGATATTGTACAAGTAAATAAGTTTTATTATATGTCAACTTTGGGACATAGTCAATTGTATTACTGTAGATTTATACCTCCTGCTATTCTTATACTATTTTAATATATTTAATGTCTTTTTTAACTCCATATTTGAACTTATTTTCATCTATTTTAGTGAAAAAGACCAAGAAACAAGAATGTAGACCAAAGGAGGTTGGCAGATTCTCTTCAAAGGCAAAAGGTAGAGATCAAATGGAAGTCACATTGGACAGACCATGGGATTTAGGAACAGAAAATGTTGATATAGATCAAGGAGATGTTGCTGAATCATCTAATTTACAATCCGAAATGGAGACAGCACAGTTATTACATAATTCTGGAGACAAGAAGGGTAATTTTATATGTATCTGTCCAAAGTCAGGAGCCTGTATTTGAGGGGTTGTCAATTGTTGCTGTATATCATTGTTGTTTTGTCCATTTTTTTTCACTTATTAAATCAGGCTGTAAGTTTTCTTGTATTAAACTGATTTACATAGCTGACTATAGTAAGGGTTTTACTTATTCTATGAATTCTTTTTGTTCAATTTTGACACACAAAATCATGGACTTTGCAAGGGGCATCATTGTATGATCTTTGCTTACAGTATCTTTAGTATAATTCTAAGATCAGTGAATAAAGCAAAATTTGTTACTATGAAAGCTTTAAGCTGAGACTTTATTTTACACAATATATTATTTTTTTTTTCTTCAGTAACCATACTTTATAAGAAAAAATCTTTAAATACAGACGTGGAGACTACTGACCAAAAGAGATCTAGAAAACGAAAATGTTTGGAAATTGTGGAAAAACCCAGAACAGAGGTGAGTTCTCTATTATGCATACTAGTTTTCTTTTTCAGAAATGTAGAAAGAAAAGCAATATAATGGTAAAAAATCGTGCCAAATGATGTTAACTGTATTTTTGGTGCATGACAATACAATTTTATTAAAAAAAATCAACTCATTTTGAGAAATCACTTTAAAAATTTCCAAAAACAATGGTAACTGATTAAAATTTGAGACTTCTGAGAATCACGGATATTTTGGAGAATCTAGATAAAATTTTAACCAATTGACGCTAATGGTTCAGTGAGCAAGCAAGCTAACCAAAGATATTACCGTTACCTACACACTCAACACAATTGGCTGTAACATGTTCAGTTCCAGTCCACTTTACCTGTAAACATTATACTGAGTGCAACAAAAATTTTATCATGATGAATTATTACAATTATTAAAATGTACATGATTATAATCAATTGATAAACACCATTTGGAAAAGATTTCTTTACCAGCCATATCATATATAAAAGAATTAATTGATCATCTAGTAATCTCATTTATTTTTAATTTACCAGACAGAATCTTCGATGCCTAAAATCAACAAAACTGGTGCAGATGTTCATATTGGTAAAAGGGTTATTGTTAAACCTGGTACCAACAATAATGAAGATATTGCAGGTAATTATGTAAAAGATGACAATGGATTCATTTTTATTTGTTGGATACCAATTTTCGTGGATTTCGTGGGTACAGGGAAACCACGAATTGCAAATTTGATGTATGATTAAATGCAGACTTTTTGGAAACCACGATACATTTGTATTAAATAATCACGAAAAATGCAAGTTTTTCTCAATCCAAGAAAAGTTGGTACCAACAAAAAATAAACGAATCCCCTGTTTGTTGAGGGGTGACATAAACTGCAAATATTTGTTAAACCTGTTAGGAGTTATGGTCCTTGAATAATATTTGTATCTATTTTTATCACCAATAACATGAATAAAAGATTGACAACAAAATCAAAATGATAGGAACCAATTATTGCCCATAAAATGATATTTTTGGACTACTTTATAGACTTTCCTCCTATTTAGAAATAACTGGCAAAGATAGATACAAATTTAAGCATAATAAAATATCAGCAAAGTGAACTTTAAAAGAAATGTAAAATTACTGAAATGATCAGTAATCCATATTTAATGTTCAAGCCACGGCTGAGGGGAGGAGGGTTTTTAGTTATATATCTTTGGTGTTTCAAAGCACCATTATTTTTTAATTTGAAGTTTTTATAGAATATTTTGGGAAATAGAGATTACATGGTTACTTAAGCTTGTACGCGGAGAGAAAAAGGGTGAAAATTTGATTGATTAGCTCCAGTGATGGTTATTTATTTATATGCAATGAAACATTACTATGGATTCATTATTATTTGTTGAATATCAATGTTCTTGGATTTCCTGGGTACAAGTGAATCACAAAATTAAATGTTTAACGATTGTCATATTTTACATATGCTCATACCCAGAATTTGGAAAAACCATGAAATTAAATAACCAAGAACATGTTAGTTTTCCTTAATCCACAAAAATTAGTACCCATGAAAATAAATTAATCCACAACATGTGAAAGGAGTAGGTCCAGTAAGACCCCTTTTTGGCCCCACAATATAGCAGTTTTACAAAATTGTTAAAATGTATACTTTTAGTTATTTATTGGATAGTAGAATGCTTCTGCTACATAAATATGGGCTGTTTTCGACAATACGATGTACATATATCGAGTACTAGCACCATTAAGTCATGCTAAATTACTGAAATCTTCACAATTCTAGCATTTTGGTTAAATTTTAGACGGTTTCCGTGTAAAACGAAAGTGGCCGCATTCGTGTTCATCCAAAATATTTAAATGTAAGTTGTATTTGGTGATAATACATATCATATATAAAGGATGAACACGGATGCGGCCACTTTCATTTTCGACAAAAACCATCTTAAAAGTGACATTTTTCAGCCTATTTGGTAGATTTTTCATATTTTAGCTTGAATCGGAGCGTTTTTAATGACTAAATTAGTTAAAATCTTTCACATAAATTAATTGAATCAAATAAAATAGACACTTAAGTGTTTAAATAGTGGTCAACATCTTTTGTCAGATGAACCTGAAATTTGAGGCCAAAATTGGTCCTTACCGGACCTACTCCTTTGTTCTAAAGTACTGGACAGGATAAAATTTTACTCATAGACTAATAGGGAAAACAATGGTAGTATTACACTTATAGTTTTGTTTTTTTCAGCCAAGTCTCTGTTCAAAAGAAAGAAAACGATGGATACAATGACAGCAGGTTTGCAACTTTTCTTTCTCTTGTCTTATAAACAAATGTGTGGGACAAGGCATAGGCCCTTTCTTCAAATTCATACTTCAGTAACTTTAGAATTAGGGCATTTTGATTATGAAGAAGCAGATAAATAACTATCTTGCTGAATTATTCCCCACATTTTTAGCTCACCTGGCCCATAGGGCCAAGTGAGCTTTTCCCACCACTTTGCGTCCTGCGTCCATCGTCCGTCGTCCGTCGTCGTTAACTTTTACAAAAATCTTGTTCTCTGAAACTACTAGGCCAAATTAAACCAAACTTTTTTTTGGCTTATAACTCAAAAACCAAAGCATTTAGAGCAAATCTGACAAAGGGTAAAATTGTTTATCAGGTCAAGATCTATCTGCCCTGAAATTTTCAGATGAATCAGACAACCCGTTGTTGGGTTGCTGCCCCTGAATTGGTAATTTTAAGGAAATTTTATCGTTTTTGGTTATTATCTTGAATATTATTATAGATAGAGATAAACTGTAAACAGCAATAATGTTCAGCAAAGTAAGATCTACAAATAAGTCAACATGACCTAAATGGTCAGTTGACCCCTTTAGGAGTTATTGTCCTTTATAGTCAATTTTTAACCATTTTTCGTAAATCTTAGTAATCTTTTACAAAAATCTTCTCCTCTGAAACTACTGGGCCAAATTAATTCAAACTTGGCCACAATCATCTTTGGGGTATATAGTTTAAAAAATGTGTCCGGTGACCCTGTCAACCAACCATGATGGCCGCCACGGCTTAAAATAGAACATAGGGGTAAAATGCAGTTTTGGCTTATACATGTAACTCAAAAACCAAAGCATTTAGAGCTAATCTGACAGGGGTAAAATTGATTATCAGGTCAAAATCTATCTGCCCTGAAATTTTCAGATGAATCAGACAACCCGTTGTTGGGTTGCTGCCCCTGAATTGGTAATTTTAAGGAAATTTTACTGTTTTTGTTTATTATCTTGAATTTTATTATAGATAGAGAGATAAACTGTAAACAGCATTAATGTTCAGCAAAGAAAGATTTACAAATAAATCAAAATGACCAAAATGGTCAGTTGACCCCCTAAGGAGTTATTGTCCCTTATAGTCAATTTTTAACAATTTTTATAGAATTTGCAAATTTTTACTAACATTTTCCACAAAAACTACTGGATCAAGTTCATTATAGATAGAGATAATTGTAAGCAGCAAGAATGTTCAGTAAAGTAAGATGTACAAAGATATCACCATCACCAAAACACAATTTTGTCATGAATCCATCTGTGTCCTTTATTTAATATTCACATACACCAAGGTGAGCGACACAGGCTCTTTAGAGCCTCCAGTTAAAATATGTGACTATTATATGGAATATGAATAAAAGGAGAATTTATTAAAAATAATTACAATTGATAATTATTTTTATGATTCTCTTGTAACAACCTTTATTCTATTTTAAACTTCTCTACATAATACTAGTCTCATGTACGTCACCCAATGATAATGTATGCCTTTGAAAAAACATTTTAAAAGCATACTGTGAAAGTATAAAGAATACACAAACAATGATGTAAGTGCAAATCTACATGACAACACCGCCGCTTTGTTTATTTTAAAAATATGTTACACATGGGCTTTAAAAAAACACACTTTTGTATATATTATAGGCAACTTTTTGGTATATAATGTTGTGTGAAGTATATTATACACAATTATATACTTCACACAACATAATACCAAAAAGAAAAACAACCCTTTAGTCCTATCAATCTTATCAGCTGTTGTGTTTAATGACTGAAACCCCTGTTTTGGGTAGGAAACTGACCACAAGATAGGTACGACACCTATACATCATGAAAAGACATGAGAAAATAATTTCACTCTAATTCACTACATTCAACCGTATGAAATTGTATTTATGATGATGGTGAAATGTTACCGATTGGTTTTGTTTTACTTTTGAAATTACAAATATGAAAAAGTTATAGAAATAAATCAAAATAAGCTTTTAACAACCCTAACTTATCTTTTTCCTTAGATTGATTTTTATGAATATTTAAATTGAAGCAAATACTTAAAATCATCAAAGTTGTGAATTCTAAAACTTTTTTTTTTTTTCATTAATTTCTATATATAATTCAGGAGAAAAGAGATACCAGGGAAAATTTGATGATCCAGATACAAATATAAAAGGTAATTACAATGCATATGTAAAGTCCTATTTTAGTTATACCCTTTTTGGGGGGGTGAACAGTATCTTCTAGACCACTTTCAAGTTGGTCCTTCTCCGGAAAAAACTCAATTATGCGCACCTTTTTGACATCATTTACCAGATAGAGGGGTTCGTCTGTATCCCTGCACTATTAATATTCATCAAGCGTCATGGTGATCATCATTGTGCAGGATAAACTAGAAATAATGTTTCTTCTGTAGGTTCTTAATCACAATTCCCCAATGTCAGCGGTGCTGATTGTTATTTATGAGAATTCAATTTGCTGAATGATTCGTGCATTACAGCATCATACTTTTATCACTTAACATTGGAATGGAAGTGAAGATGCCCCTAAACACACAAATGATGTTCACTAAAACCAAAGTTTTTGTCAGAATTGCATTAAACTCAAAAGTTGTCTATTGTATTCAGCTATCTTTTGGTCAAATTAAAATTGTAATTCCAATTTTGATTTGAGGAAATCTATTATCATATGGACACTTGATGGTCAGAGTCATTGACAAAAATGTTGCACAATTGTAGTTTACATTGATGGGATATTCGAAATTTAAATTTTTGACCAAATTGAAAGTATTGCATTAGAAGAAGAATAATAGCATTTTAATAGTTGCCATAATCAATTTTTGATTTTATGGTAATGAATACTGTTTTCGCTCCATCTAGCCCTCTCAACTGTGAAATCCCCATAAGAAGCAGAAAGCAAGACATAGTTGTTGCTTTTTTGTCTGCATCAGCAATTTTAAAGTTTTCTACTTAAGGTGGTATGTAACAGGGAGATAACTCTGTAAAAATCAGTTGAACGTTTTAATCAAATCTATTGTTAAGAAAATATTAAGCATCTAAAAAATACATGTATTACATAGTATTAGAGGCCATGAAATTAATCAAAACCAATGATGCTTTGGCCAAAATATTTGAAATTCTAAAAACTTGAACAAAACAACTAGCCAGAAAAATTTCATTGGATATATGAGTTTAAAAGGTTCAGCTGATTTTACAGAGTTATCTCCCTGTAGTGTTATGTACCACCTTAATCTGCTATAAAACAAAGTATATGGGGTATCCATCAATCCATCAATCAGTATATGCATAGGAAAAAGCACACAAAATGCAAAGGAACAGTGCTTTTCTTGCTGTTCTTCATCTTTAAGCCACCATGCAGACTTCACCATGGAGAAACTCTCACCTCACTGCAAATCACAAGACAACCTGTAGCACTTGCTTGAGTGGATTTCTATATTTTGGATTGTCTTTTGTAAGTGGTAACACCATCAAATCAAGCCCTTTTGAAGAAAATTGAAAGTAGTACAGATTAAAAACCAGTTCCTATGCATAGGTGTAAATATAAAAACTATGTAAAACATCTTTTAGTAATTATTAAAGGAATCAGATGAAAGGTGAATAATTGTTGATCCTTGTAGAACACATATTGATGTATTCATTATTGTTTGCTGAATACTGTCGAATCATTTATTTTCTTGGTTACCAATTTTCGTGAATTTGCAGAAGATTTGCCTTTTTGTGGATATGTGATTTCGTGGTTTTGCCAAAGTCTGTATACGGCCTGATAGAAAATTTGTACTTTGTTAAATATTTAAATTCATGATTTACCTGTACACATGAAAACCACGAAATTGGTATCCAACGAATAATAATGAATCCACAGTACCAATTTTCCTGTTTGACTGACAGCAAGGGAAAATATACATATATAACATAAATCTTCTAACTTTGTTTCCTAGAAGTTGGACAGAGAAAGTATAATCAAACCTCTTTTTAAAACAGGAAGAACTAGTGATCCAAGCATCTACAGAGGAACAGCAGTCCCTAGTTGTCTAAGTAAGTTGTTTGTAAAGATATTATGCAAAAGATTATATTTATTTGTAACTGAGAACAACATACTATGTAAAAATCAAATAGGCTTCAGAAAACTGAGTTCCTATCTTTTCAATCTATCTATGAATGACTCTCTGGGATACCTTAATTATATGAGAAATATGATCCTGTAGATATAGAGAATACAACCTTAGATTGTTTAATGTATGCAATTGACATAATTTTAATGTCTCAAACCAAAGAAGGGCTACAAAACTATTGAATTGTAAAAATTAGCAATTATCACTGAACATACACAAAACTCAAATAATAGTGCTTAGATAATCAGGTAAATTATTAAAAGTCTGGTCAAAATCTTATCAAAATTGAGGCTCCCGCAGGGTCAAAAACGACCTGCGACCTCTGGGCTTTTTAGAGGCGACTTCCGACCTGAGGGCCTTCTAAAAACGACCTGCGACCTGTGAAATTTGGAAAAAACGACCTCTGACCGACTTTCGTCCTCTGTGTTGGGAAAAACGACCTGCGACCTGTCATTTCCCTTAAAAACGACCTCTCGACGAATTAAAAAGCGACCTTGCGACCTGAGGGGGGTACCCTGTGGGAGCCTCAAAATTGTACAGGAGTATAAATACCTAGGTATAGTAATGAGAGCATCAGGTTCTTTCAGTACTGCATTTGAAGATCTGATTAGAAAGCTCTTAAAGTAAATTTCTTGATTAAACGTAAATTTCATTGTGCACATATAAATAATACACCTTTGCTCTTTAAACTTTTTGACTCCAGTGTTAAACCTGTACTTCTATGTGGAAGTGAATTGTGGGGTCCGTACATTCTTTACCTGGACAAAAGATAAACACCAGGTTCAAATGACGATTTAGAAAAAGAAAAAAAAAATTCTGTATGAAATAAAGGTCTTTGTCTCAGAAAACATTTGCACGTACGAATTCATGTATTTTTTGCTCCAGATTGCATTGATGTTTTTTTTCTTAATTCAGGTTTAATCCGTAGTCATATGGTCCCAATGTTGTCTACTGGGAAGATACTATGCAAATTTTGTGGTAAAGAATTTTGGTTGGCCAGAAATTTACAGAAGCACCTAACTTTCTCACATCTTGAAAAGGGAGGTCAGATGTATATTAGGACAGAAGAAAATCTTGTCCATCATTTTGAGCGTAGGATTGAAGAGATGAAAACGGTACCAAAAGAACTTGCTCTTGAACATCAGGATAAAAAAAAGGTTTTCCCAAAAATTCATACATCTGTTGAAAACGAAACAAATTCATCGGATAATAAAGCTACGTACGATATTGATGTTATCCTGACGAAGATTAATTGCAGTAATGACCAACTGCTAAATACGGTTTATACTACTGATATTTGGTATTGTCGAACATGCAACCAGAGTTTTTCAGGAAATAACTTGACAACTCAACTGCAAAAACATCCATGTGGTCATCAATTCTCAGTGCTATATATCTATCCACAAGTGAGCATAAGTCTACCATCCACGTCAGATGACATACCATCCGCTCCTCATCTAGATCTGGATAGTTTTTTATTGGAAAATGGATTGATTTATGTTGAAAGTACCAGTACTAGTAGATCTGAGACTCAAAGTACATTGTGTAGCAGTGGAATTGAGACTGAAAATAACAGTCAAATTGAGACTCAAAGTAACAGTCAAATTGAGACTCAAAGTAAAAGTCGAATTGAGACTCAAAATAATAGTGGAAATGAGAATCAAAGTAACATTGCTAGCAAACCACCAATTGTCACCAAAGAACTGAAAGGTGCCAGTAAAAATGTTATTAAAAAAATGGATGTAGTTGACAGTAGTGTAAACATAGCCGGTAGTTTAGTGAACAATAGTAACAAAGATGCATATGTGTCAGATATTAGTGATGATATTACAGCAATCGTGGAGAAGTTTAGAGAAGCTTTTAAGTTAAAATTTGAACAAGATATTATCAAGATGAGGTGTCCTAAATGTCTCGTGGAGGTTTATCTAGATAATTTTGATGAACATAGCTGTGAAAACATACAGTTGAAAAATCAAGTACTAAGATTTTGTTCTGTATGCAAAATTGGTTTTCTTTCAGAGTCTCTATTAAATGCTCACATCTTTTTTGAACATAAGGACAAATCTCAAGATGTAAATTTTGGACTAGACATTCAATCTGATGTAGCGGTAAATACGAGAAGTCTGGATCATAAGGAATTAAACGCACAGTCCAAACAATCTGTGATTCATGTAGATACCAAAACGCAATTAGACGATATGTTAAAAACAATACTTAACTCAAATACTAATTATACTTTTGATGAAATATTTTGTATTTTTGAACAGGGTCATGTACAAAATATGCTAAATCAGAAAGAGGATCAGAAAAAAGATGCATATGTGAAAAACGAAGGGAAAGTTGATGAAGGAAAAGTAAATAGTGAAATTATCTCTATTGGTTGTAAAATTTGTAAAACTTTCACGTTATGTGAAAAGTTATCTTCCCATTTTTACCTTGTCCATTGTACTAATACAAAAAGTTGTAGGTTCTGTGAAGAAATGTATGTAGGAAATGTTCACGTCTGCTGCAATGAAAAAGAACCAAAATATATCACAAGGATAAATAAAATGAATGTAATCAGAAGACAATGGGCAAATGTAAGTAAAAGACTGACCAAAAAAGCGGATGTTATCAACAGACAGACTAAATCGTTGAAGGAGAAAAAAATTGAACAGGTATTGGGGCAGTTATTTTGTCAATGTAAAATCTGTAAAGTGGGATTCCTTTCTCTGCCTAAATTGAATGTGCACATTTTTAATGAGCACAATGATAAACATGTGTGTATTTTATGTAAGACAATCTTTGCATCTGAAAACTGTGCTGAAAATCATTTATGTACGGAAATTACGGAACAATTGAAAAATAGGAATAGTGTGACTGGTTTGTATGAAATATGTTACGATAGACAGAAAGATGCAGTACAAAACCCAAAAGACCTTCAAAATCAGAGCACAGCTAATTATTTGAAGTGTCCTGAATGTGAAGAAGAAACTGGTGTTGATGACTATAATGAGAACACTAAACTACAAAATCAAGTGATATATACATGCAGAAATTGTAAACTCAACTTTAAATCAATTTTTTGCACTATATGCAAATGTCCATTTGATTCTTTGGAAATGTTGTACTCACATTTTTACAGTCACCACCAGACAGACACAAAATGTTGTCTCTTTTGTCGGCTGGCATATATAGGAGACGATCATTATTGTGGGAAAAGAGAAAAAATTGCTGAAAGCACGGAAAATGTAACTAAAAGAAGAGGATCAAATTACAAAATGCATTTTAAAAAAAGGTTCAAGAAACAGAAATGTTTAAAGTGTGAATATATAATTAACTTTTGTGCAGAAAACACTGACCAACTTTCTTGTAATCATTTAGATTGTATTGCTTGCCGCAAAGTTGGAGAATGTCATGGTGACACTTGCTATACCTGTGGGCAAGTTTTTCATTCTTTTGCACATAGATCATATCACGAATACACAGAACATCAGGATGGAGTTATAGAACTATGGAGGAGTAGAAAGAAAGAGTATAGAAGAGATTATCTAAATGATTATAATATAAAGAGGTATAATCAAAAAAGAAAAGATCGACATAAGTGTGAAATTTGCGAAAAGAGGTTCACTTACTTTGTGAAAAAGAAACAGCATGAATTAGAAGTACATGGTATTCGTGGTACCAAATATCATTGTGATGTTTGTGATATGAAAGATGGAAGTTATGAAAGGATGAAAAAACATATGGAAGAACATTATAAAGGGGAAGGTACACCCAATACAGAAGAAAGTTCCGCCAAAAAAGAAGAAAAAAGAGTTGTCTGCTATAAATGTGGTAAATCAGTACTTAAAAGGAATCTAAACGCCCATGTAAGAAAATATCATGAAACTTCCAATAGTAGCAGCACTTTACCCATAACAATAGGAAAGATAGTTTGTTATAAATGTGGTCTAACTGTCAAGAAAAAGAATTTCAATGCCCATTTTCGTGAACGGCATATGGAGAAAGAAGAAATGTGTGAGATTTGTGGCAAAATGTTTTATCATCGAGGCAAACTAAATGAACACAGAAAATTAAAACATTCTGAAAATATAGAAAAAAAGGTTAAAAAGAAAGGACCTCCACAACAATGCAACATTTGTGGAAAAATTTTAGCCAACAAAAAGTCTTTGTACATTCATGAGAAATATAAACACGCGCACAAGAAATTCCAGTGTCAAATTTGCGGCAAGAAATATTTTTACAATTTCTTACTAAAAGACCATATGAAACAAATTCATGAGAAATTCAATCCATTTGTTTGTCAATACTGCAGTTACAGATGCTATATGAAATCATCGCTTGTGAAACATATGCAGCACAATCATTAATTCATTGAAAAAAAATTTGTATTGTTGAATTTTGTGCATTTATTCATTGTCATATAGTTATGTCTTGCTGTTTTGAAGTAGTGGAGGGCTGGACTATGGTGTGCTGTTTCTGTAGTAGCTGTCAGCTATAAAGTTTTTGATTAGGTCCCTTTAAGGGGAGCAACTAGTGGTAATAAAAATCATATTTGGTGGTATGTTGTGCATCTTTATTTTTTTTGCATAGTTTGTTGTAATGTATTGCCATTTTATTTTCAACATAAGCATTAAACTTTCATAAATTTCATAAAGGTGAGACAAATCTGTGTGTCAACAGTGTTTTTAAGGTGGTACCTAACACTACAGGGAGATAACTCTGTAAAGTCAGCTAAACGTTTTAATAAAGCTTTACAATGATCAAATTAGTGTTTGTCAAACTGCTTTATAACCAATGAAATTTATCTGATAAAGTGGTTGGTTTAATTGTTTTTGAAATTTTTATATTTTTGTCAAAGGGACAAAGTAAACATTTTGTCAAAATTTTATGAAAATTTATAAAATTGAGAATGGAAACGGGAAATGTGTCTTTAGAGACAACAACCCGACTATAGAAAAAACAACAGCAGAAGGTCACCAACAGGTCTTCAATGTAGCGAGAAATTCCAGCACCCGGAGGCGTACTTCAGCTGGCCCCTAAACAAATATATACTAGTTCAGTGATGACTAGGCAAATTAATATTAGTCAAGGTGTTGGGTACCACCTTAAATTATATACTAGATTGTATCACTAAGATGAGTACAAGATTTTCACAATATTGTTTGAAAAAATGTTTATACATGTAATATATACATTAAATAGAAGAAGTATAAGAAATTAAAAGTTTTTGTAATTATTTTCTAGAAAAGAGACATTTATTTTTATATGTTCAATATTTCATTGAGATTTTGTATATAGATAGTATACAAGAAAAATCTTCGAAAATAAAACAAAAGTTAATTATCAATACAAATGAATTATATTTTAAAAGCAGATGAATTACGCATACACCTTAAGAAAATAAAGTCAAAATTAGTCTGATTTATTTGCAGTGATGTACAGTTTAATAATCTCCCCTCAATGAAATATTTATTTATGTAAATTATCTCCCCTCAATGAAATATTACTTTATGTAAATTATCTCCCCTCAATGAAATATTACTTTATGTAAATTATCTCCCCTCAATGAAATATTACTTTTCTTTAATGTACATTACCCTTATTTTCACTATTACAGGTTTTTTGATGTGATGGGAAATATTTAATGTTAATTATGTTTTTCAAGATGCAAGGTGTTAAAAGTGATTAATCAGTTATTAAATCCGGTTTGATAACCATGTTCCTGACTTTGATTTTGAAAATTGATACAAATGGATTTGAAGAAAGTAATGTGTCATAATATGTTCACATAAATGATCACTTATATAATTTGATGTTTAGATATGTACTTATTTGTCGGTCATATACAAATTTGCTGAAAGGATAGTGAAATTATGTAGAATAAAGAAAATTATTATACCTTTGTATTCCTTGTATACTTTTAGCAATATTTTTTTTTAATTCTCAATCTGCCAGATAGACATGCTCACTTTTTATGTATCATTCCATACACCAAATATAGTTGACGTACTGCTTAAAAGCATCTGAGACACAGACGAAACTAACATTGATCAATTAGCCATGAAGGTGAGGTCAAGGTCATGGAGATACTTGCCAGGCAGACATGTACACCTTATAATCATTCATAAACAACAAATAGTTGACCTACTGTTCATAGTATCTGAAAAACAAACCTTATCACATAACTTGATCCTTGATCACAGATCAATATATACAATGTATTTTCTAATCCCAAAATGGTAGTGCACATGCTGAAATGTCTCCTATTTTACTGAGCACTGATTTCGTGTAGAAAGTTTCCAATATAAATGTTTTTCTGCAAATTTTACAAACACAATGATTTTAAATATCCATGGCAATGAAATCAATGTCATATAATCCTTTGGACAGACATGTACAACATACATTTATGATTCAATATACCAAAAATCGTTGATATATCGCTTAATGGTTATTGAAAAACAGACCAAAACACAAAAACTTAACATTGACCAATGAACCATGAACATGAGGTCAAGGTCAGATGAACCCTGCCAGTTAGACATTGACACTTTACAATAATTATCTACACTTATAATATGGTTGATCTGCTTATGGTTTTTATACGACTGCAAAAATTGAAAATTTTTTGGTCGTATATTGGTATCACGCTGGCGTCGTCGTCGTCCGAATACTTTTAGTTTTCGCACTCTAACTTTAGTAAAAGTGAATAGAATTCTATGAAATTTTAACACAAGGTTTATGACCATCAAAGGAAGGTTGGGATTGATTTTGGGAGTTTTGGTCCCAACATTTTAGGAATTAGGGCCAAAAAGGGCCCAAATAAGCATTTTCTTTGTTTTCGCACTATAACTTAAATAGAAATCTATGAAATTTTGACACAAGGTTTATAACCACAAAAGGAAGGTTTGGATTGATTTTGGGAGTTTTGGTCCCAACAGTTTAGGAATTAGGGGGCCAAAAAAGGGCCCAAATAAGCATTATTCTTGGTTTTCACACAATAACTTTAGTTTAAGTAAATAGAAATCAATGAAATTTAAACACAATGTTTATGACCATAAAAGGAAGGTTGGGATTGATTTTGGGAGTTTTGGTCCCAACAGTTTAGGAATAAGGGGCCCAAAGGGTCCAAAATTAAACTTTGTTTGATTTCATCAAGAATTGAATAATTGGGGTTCTTTGATATGCCAAATCTAACTGTGTATGTAGATTCTTAATTTTTGGTCCCGTTTTCAAATGGGTCTACATTAAGGTCCAAAGGGTCCAAAATTAAACTTAGTTTGATTTTAACAAAAATTGAATCCTTGGGGTTCTTTGATATGCTGAATCTAAAAATGTACTTAGATTTTTGATTATTGGATCAGTTTTCAAGTTGGTCCAAATCAGGGTCCAAAATTAAACTTTGTTTGATTTCATCAAAAATTGAATAATTGGGGTTCTTTGATATGCCAAATCTAACTGTGTATGTAGATTCTTAACTTTTGGTCCCGTTTTCAAATTGGACTACATTAAAGTCCAAAGGGTCCAAAATTAAACTTAGTTTGATTTTAACAAAAATTGAATTCTTGGGCTTCTTTGATATGCTGAATCTAAACATGTACTTAGATTTTTGATTATGGGCCCAGTTTTCAAGTTGGTCCAATTCAGAATCCAAAATTATTATATTAAGTATTGTGCAATAGCATGAAATTTTCAATTGCACAGTACTCAGCAATAGCAAGAAATCTTCAAATGCACAGTATTGTGCAATAGCAAGAAATTTTCAATTTCACAGTATTGCGCAATAGCAAGAAATATCTAATTGCACAATATTGTGCAATAGCAAGAAATTTCAATTGGAGTTGTCTTTCTTTGTCCAGAATAGTAGTTGAATCAACTTAAATCATTGTTTTATACAATAAACAATGTATATTCACTTTTACTACCAACTGATAAATTAAAACAATCTTTACCATTCAGTGATAACAAGCACTTTTTTTACATTTTAATATTTTATGATGTATTTAAATGAGTAGTTATTGTTGCAAACTCCATTAGAAATTTGAATGGAGATTGGTTTTGGAATAAAGGAAAGGGGGATGTGAGAAAAAAAAATTGGGGGGGGGGGGGGGGGGGGGTTCAAGTTTTCTCATTTAAGATTTCATAAATAAAAAGAAAATTTCTTCAAACATTTTTTGAGAGGATTAATATTCAACAGCATAGTGAATTGCTCAAAGGCAAAACAAAAATTTTAAGTTCATTAGACCACATTCATTCTGTGTCAGAAACCTATGCTGTGTCAACTATTTAATCACAATCCAAATTTAGAGCTGAATCCAGCTTGAATGTTGTGTCCATACTTGCCCCAACCGTTCAGGGTTCAACCTCTGCGGTCGTATAAAGCTGCGCCCTGCAGAGCATCTGGTTGAAAATCAGACCAAAAACACAGAAAATTAACATTGACCAATGAACCATGAAAAAGAGGTCAAGGTAAAAGAGGGACGAAAGATACCAGAGGGACAGTCAAACTTGTAGATTGAAAACAAACTGGCAACGCCATGGCTAAAAATAAAAAGACAAATAGTCAAATAATAGTACACAAAACACAACATAGAAAACTAAAGACTTAGCAACACAAACCCTACCAAAAACTGGGGGTGATCTCAGGTGCTCTGGAAGGGTAAGCAGATCCTGCTCCACTTGTGGCATCCCTTGCAGATGAAACCGGCCAGATATACATGTGCATGTTACAATCTGTGAAGCATTTTATTTTTTCTTTGCTCTTATGGATTAAGTTTTTAAGATTTTAGCTAAAAACTGCTTTGTATCCCTTTTATCTACTTTTAGCCATGGTGGGTATGTTTGTGATTGTTTGTGATTTTTTTGTATGGTGATTGTCCAGAATAAAAAAAAACACACTTATACTGGAAAAAATAAGGAACAATCACACAAAGTTTTGTTAAAATTGGTTCTGGGTAGTTGCAGAGAAGATCTTTGACGATGTTAATGTTTAATAATGTTAAGTGATAGCTATAGATTAAATGGAATGGTGAACATCACAAACAGATTTAAACACATGCATTCTGTATCTATGTGCCTGTTAAAAAGTCAGGAGCCTGTAATTTAGTGGTTGCTGTTTGATGCTTTTTTATGCCCCACCTACGATAGAAGAGGGGCATTATGTTTTCTACTCTAGTCTGTGCGTCTGTCTGTTCGTCTGTCCATTCTTCCGTCTATCCTGCTTCAGGTTAAAGTTTTTGGTCAAGGTAGTTTTTGATGAAGTTGAAGCCCAATCAACATGAAATGTAGTACACATGTTCCCTGTGATATGATTTTTCTAATTTTAAGGCCAAATTAGAGGTTTGACCCCCAATTTCACGGTCCACTGAAGATAGAAAATGATAGTGCGAGTGGGGCATCGGTGTACTGAGGACACATTCTCGTTGGTACATAAATTAGACCGTGTGTTTTCTGGATTGTACATTTGTCATTTTTAGGCTTTTTAAAGACGACTATGCAGTATGGGCTTTGCTTATTGTTGAAGGCCATACAGTGACCTATAGTTGTTAATTAATGTGTCATTTGGTCTGTTGTGAAGGGTTGTCTCATTGGCAACCACACCACATGTTCTTTTTCATATTAAACATACGAAAGTTGAGTCGGGTCCCTAAATTCCCTTGAAAACAAACAAAAGAAAATGTAAAAAGAGAAAAACAGTAATGTGTTACATTATTCAACATGAAATAGCTTTAAAAACTACTTTCCCCTCAACATCATTTCATTTGCTTTACCACTTCTTTAAAGTTCATCACTTAGATATTATCCATGTGAAGATTGATTATTGAGAATGAAATTTTTATTCTAGATAAAATAGATCATTCTCTGCTGATGTTTTAGGCTCCCCTTTTGGAAACTTAAAGTACAAGTAAAAAAGTATCTCGATCAAAGTCAACAGATACAACTGATATGTTTTCTATAATCCTTTTCAAAATGACATGCAGTAATTTTAAAGTTACTTCCTGGATCAGCAAATGAGAATAGTACAGAACAAACTGAGATCTATTTTTAGAACAAAATGACACAACACATTTGTAGCATTGATGTGAATGGCACACGGAGTATCCCAAATAAGTTTTGACTTTCATAGATTTACAACAGATACATTGTTATTTGTCAGAAGTGTGAATAGTTGTGGGGACGTAATGTTCTAAAGTCTGCACATCCCTGCTGTACTAGATTGGCTTTGGCATAAGTTCAGTCTGAAACAGACAAAAATAACACATTTGAAGAAATTTGATTATTTTCCACTACAAACTATTTACAAGCATATTTATTAATTGTACAATCTCAAAATCTATAAACTTATTTTCAGATTCTCCGCCTTGAATCACAATCACTGTGAAAGTGTACTTGACTTGAATATAGGCATATACATTTTAGCAATTGTTTGATGAACTTGTCAGTACATTATTTTACCTGTATGTAACCATGCACAGTTTAGCGATAGTGTGATGAACTCATCAGCATTATTTTAACTGTATGTTACCATGCACAATTTAACAACTGTTTGATGAACTGAGCTGAATAACTTAAAATAAAATTGAGAATGGAAATGGGGAAGGTTTCAAAGAAACAACAGCCAAACCAAGGACCACCAATGGTTCTACAACACAGCAAAAAAAAAAACAATGCACTCTGGGGCAGCTTCAGCTTGCACCTAAACAAAAAAGTTGACTAGTTCAGTGAAAATGGACTTCACACGTAACTTCAAAACATATAAATGAACTAAAATTGAAAAAAACATAACAAAACTAATTTAACAAAGCTAGCTTGCCAGAGGCTCCTGACTTGTGATAGGTGCAAAAATTTGGCGGGGTTAAACATGTTTTGTAATATCTCAACCCTCCCACTATACCTCTAGCCAATGTAAAATAAATAGTTTACATGTTTAAAGACACACAATTTTACAATTGTTTGATGTTTTTTATTTTTTATCAATTAAAATGGTACCAAACACCTGGACTAAAATTCATTTGGCTTATTTAATTTTTATAACATATTGAAATTTTATTTACTTTGACCCTTTGACAAAAAAATGAAAATTTCCAAAAAATTGAACCACACACTTTATCAGAAAAAAATTTATTGTATATTTAGCAGTTTGACAAACACAGTCTTATTTTGATTACTGAGAAGCTTCCTATTTCATGAACATTCAGCTGATTTTATCAGAGTTATCTCCCTGTAATGTTAGGTACTATTTAATTCTGTTAAAAAAGTGTTACAACATGTTTAACTAACCTAATTTACTTGCTTGTCTCTGATCTTCCATGTCTGTTAACTAGGTCAAAAGTATCTAATTCTTCATCATCATCAAAATCATCATCTGTTTCAGCATCTATACATAGTTATAATGTAAAAAAATAATTATGTTCTTTATTCTTTAATAAGAAGCAATTTCTAAGTCAGAATCTCACAAAGCTTGCATGTATGAATATAAGAGAAGACAGTTGTGACAGTAGCACTTTTTTCTTCTTCCGTTTTTGGGTTGGTTTTTTTTCCATTTATAAATGTCATTTCAGACAGATTCTGCATCTGTCTCAACTAAATCACAACAACAATTTCAAATATCATAAATAATAACACACATTTATTTCTGAATTTACACTAACTCCCAATAGGTATCTTCCTTTCCTCTTCAATATGTTGATGTTTTTTTGTTGTTGTTTTTTCTTTCACCTCACTTCAATATAAGAACATCCTTGGAAGCATTTCTCTTTTCATTTTATGACTTTTTCATACTTTTTAAGATTTTAGCAATTTTAAGTTTATTACCATTCTTAGTTGCTAGTTGTCTGACTATGCGGTATGGTCTTTGCTCATTGTTGAAGGCTGTAAGGTATTTACATATAGCTGTTAATTTCTGTGTCATTTGGTCTCTTGTGGAGTGTTGTCTCATTGGCAATCATACCACATCTTCTTATATCTATTGACATATTTTTTTTTAAGTTTACCTCAATATACAAAGTTCAGTCGTTTCCCTCAGCTGGAACCAGAGGTTTGCATATGTAAATCTAGTTCTTGTTCAAATTCCTGGAATTCAGCTATTGTAGATTGTTCTTCATGAATAATTTCAATGGCAGCATGAACATCTTTCAGAATTTGACCTTATACAATGCTTTTAAAGATCCACTCCTTTGTTACACATTCGTCTGAAAAAAGCTGAAAGGGATAGTCTATTTATTTTGAATACTCTAAAATCAGAAATAATTGCATGCATCTATTATTGATATTGAAGAAATGAAAACAACGGCAGATTTATTGTTGCAATTTCAGGAAACTCTGCATTTATATATACTTATGTATCAAATATCGGAAAGATATTTCTTATTATTGAAATTCTCATTCAGTCGCAATATTTGAAATAATAAAAACATTTATAATAACTATAATTATATAGTAACTTACAGTAACAATTTATTTTGTTGGTGTTCGTGTTGCTTAGTCTTTAGTTTTCTATGTTGTGTTTTGTGTACTATTGTTTGTCTGGTTGTCTTTTCTTTTTTAACCTGGTGTTGTCAGTTTATTTTTTTATCTATGAGTTTGAATGTCCCAGTCAGATATCTTTTGCCCTCTTTTAATCATGTTCCATTTCTACCTTAAGAAGTAGGCAATCCTCTAGTCCTTAATCAGATTATCCTATTATATTGAACAAGAAAATGTGTGCATAGGAGACCATAATGTCCCTTACAATATCATATCCTTGTTCAGTGAATTCTGAAATCTGGGTCAAACTGTAATATGGCATATTTTCTTGAAATTTTAAATCAAAAAAGAACATGTATACTCAGTTTACATTACATCTACATTAATTTGATAAATATTTATTTCAGTTGATCTATTTTAATCTGATGAAGAACTAATTCAATAGGTAATCAAATGTTTGCAAACGGAGGATCATTTTGTCAAGCCTTCAACTTTTAAAAGTCAAAAAAGCGAGACATATAATCCTACATTCCGTTGTCTTCGGCGGTGTTCACAAATATTTACTCTGTGGTCAAAGTTATTTAAACTATCCTGGATGTGTACCAAACTTGGGAAGAAGCTTGTTTATGATCACAAATTCTTTTTTTCCCTATTTTACTTACTTTTTCTGCCATGAACAATACATTCACTCTGAGGTTAAAGTTTTTAAATTTTTGATTAATTTCTTATGCTATCCTGGATTTGTACCAAACTTGGACAGAAGCTTGTTTATGATCAAAAGCTATAATCTAGAAGGAAATTTATTAAATTTTGCACCTGTTTATCCGTATTTTACTTATAAATGGACTTAGTTTTTCTTCCATTGAGTTAGCATTACATACTGTCTGCAGTTAAAGTTTTTAAAACATTTATAAGATTCATAAACTATACTGGATTTTTACCAAACTTGAACAAAAGCTTCTTACAATCAAAAGATAGTATCAAGAGGAATACTTTTATATTATATTTTTTCCTCATTTTTGTTGAGCCTGTGATTAACAACAAAAGTAGGCGAGACAATGGGTTCCGCAGAACCCTTACAAATTTTTGAAATAATCAAGTGCAAAACAAATTTTAACAGCTATTTAAGTTTTTTTATAAAGCAGCCCGAACTAAAAAATTAAATTTATGCATGTCTATCATATGTGTTTCTATTCATGTGAAACATATCTATGAAAACTAGAATTAAAAGGAGACATTTTTTTAAAGCTGAATAGTAACTGGTGGGAAGTTTATTTTCAAAGGCTCTGGCATCTGTTGAATATGTTCATTTTCTTAAACTGATATTAAACAAAAACCTGCAGGCTATGAACTGTTACTCATAACAAAATAATAGATAAACTGATACTACTAGTACTGTCTAAAACACAACCAAAACATATTGATGTAAAAGAAGGATGTTATAATTTTATTTTTGAAATTTTGAGAATTTACAAGACAGCCTTTAACCCTTTACAAAGACTGTCCCATATCACTTTCAGAGGACATTGTATTCCAAACATCAGAGGCAGATTTTGGTATTGGGAGGAAGGGCGGTCCAAGGCCCCTCTTTTAGGAGAACATTTTGGTTGCATTTATAGGAAATCACTGAAGTAATATGGGAGCTGGCCCCCTTTTTTCAGTCAGTCCCCTCTCCTCCTTTTTGAAAATCATAGATCCGCCACTGAACATTATTTAATTTTATTAGTTTTCACATATTTTTTTTTATCTCGAACTGTTTTCAGGTTTATTTCTTCTGTGTAATGATAAAACTAATACATCTGTTAACTAGTTTTCTATCAGTTAGTCTTCTTACCTGGTGACAAGTTTATATTCAAATGCTCTGAAATCTGTTGTCCATCTTCATCTGTGTTCATTGGAGTTTCTTCTTTTTCTTGAACGACAAAAAAAGCCACAAACACACATGAAAGACATGAAACTTGTCTGTTCACAGAAAATAAGTCTTTAGAGCACAAATATTACATTTTTTATTTCATTGTTCCATAATTGATGTAGAAACCACAATTTCTTATGTTGATAATTACCGAAATCAGCCGCCTATCATAATAACAAATAATAGATATACTACTACCGCACCTTAAATGCAATCAAAATATCTTATTTATGAATTTTTGAGAATTATTAACAAAGTTAGAAGTAAACATTTAATAGTTAACATTGCATTGAGACATATTTTCTCTATCCTCAATCCTAATGGACGGCTCCCAACAGATTTCCTTTTTTAACTATTCATTATATAAATGACCTTTGTTTTCTTTTCTGCTGTATTGTAGTATCGTGCATGAACTAAATAATAAACAGGAATGAATTCTTCAATGTGTGTACAAATTTTTAAGTACGTTTGCAATCAAATTTCTTCAACATACATTATATGCACCTACAGAGTGAGAACATTAGTTTTATAGTGGAACAATGAGATACCACAATATTCTAAAAAGTCATATTTACATTAAAAAATTGCTAACTGACTGAAAACTTTAATAAATATAAAACTGGTTTAATTTCATTTGAATTATTAAAGATATTACAACAACAAATGGAAGTTTTTAACGACCTTGACTGGCTATACAGCTAAAGATATTACCTCTTAAATACAATGTTTTATTTCTGTATGTATATAGAATTTTTTTTTTTATTAGAATATGTTCCATTCTAAATTGTGTAATCATTTTCTTTATCAAAATATTTTGACGAATAAAAGTAAATTTCAGCACTAGAATTTCAAAACAGGCAAAAATAAGGGGGAGTAACTCTATCTGATTTTATTATGAAAAATCTGCTGTTTTTGTTGAGGTTTTTTTTGTGTAGTTTTTAAGGGGGTAGACCTTGGTTCAGGGAGATAACTCAATAAATCAGTAATGCGTTTGTAAAAGTCAAGTTTCATCAATGTTTTTTAAGCATTTACCTGAAACAGAGTGGAAATAATCTATGTTACCTAGAAGCTTAGAATATATTTATGAAAGTGGTTGACACAAACATACTGATGATTTTATGAGTTATCTCCCTTAACCTAGGTCTGCCTCCTTAAAAGAAACTATGTTTTATATAATTAAGCCAAATTTAATTTGGACTCTAAAGAAGCTTCATTTGATAGTCACATACTTTTTATCAAATGCTTAAAGTGCTGGTGAAAATGTTCTGTCATTTCACACAAAAATATGATGAGTTCTGTGAATTAGTTAGCTAGCGCTAAACATGAAAAAAGACCACCAAAAAATAAATTGGTTTATGAAATCAAGTATTGTACGTATACCCCTGACGTGTATGATACTTCTTTTATTTATATATGACAATAGTATATTTTTACTAGTACCTGTTGATACGGTTATATTCAATGTTGGTTCTAGATTTTGTTTGACATCTTTTTCAGTCCCAGCTGAAGGTTTCTGTTTAACTTTAACAACTGCAATTATAAGATGACAAGATTAAACAATTTACCATGCTAACCAGTATAAAGAAATAAGATGATGTGGTATGAGTGCCAATGAGACAACTCTCTATTAATGTTTTAAAGTTTTGGTAGAATTATTTGTATTCAATATCCCGTCCCTTTAACTTATCTCACATTTTTTCTTTTTTTTCTAATTTATAGTTCCAATAGTAAATGCACACAAAAATTTCTGAATGAACAGTATTTCTTTTTCTTAATACCAACCGTGCAAGACCCTCATGCATAGGTAGTCAATAGATATAAACAAGATTATGTCAACAGTACACAGATGCCACACCCGCACTATCATTTTTTATGTTAAGTGGACCATGAAATTGGGGTAAAAATCTAATTTTGCATTTAAATTTAGATAGATCATATCATAGGGAACATGTGTAATAAGTTTTAATTTGATTGGACTTCAACTTCATCAAAAACTACCTTGACCAAACATTTTCACCAGAAATTTGCACTATTATTTTTTATGTTCAGTGGACCGTGAAATTGGGGTCAAAAATCTAATTTTGCATTAAAATTAGACAGATCATATCATAGAGAAAATGTGTACTAAGTTTGAAGTTGATTGGACTTCAACTTCATCAAAAACTACCTTGACCAAAAACTTCAACCTGAAACGGGACGAACAGACAGATGGACGGATGAACGGACCAGAAAACATAACGCCCCCTCTACTATCATTGGTGGGGCATAATATCATAGGTGGGGCATTAAAAATGTGGTATGAGTGCCAAATTAATGAGACAACTCATCATCCAAGTCACAAGTGTAAAAGTAAACCGTTATGGGTCAAAATACGGTCATTTAAAAAAAAAATTGTCATCTTTGTTTTTCTTACCATAAATATCCTGCATTGATTGCTTCTGTTTGTTATCTGACAGCTGAGGGCTTGTTTCACTACCATACAAAATCAGCTTGTTGTTCACTACTTTCACATCATTTAACCGTAGCAACTGTTTCTTTACCAAACTGCTGCATTGTTCTGAAGATTCTTTTGGAACCACAGTGCTACGGTTTCCTTTTTCTTGGCAGCCTTTACAAAATGAATATTTTTTCACAGGTAAAGCTCTGTCAGTGTTTTTTATGGTGTCTGAATAGCAGATATCCTTAACTGATTGGCAAATCTCATCATTGGATGGGCAAATATCATCATCTGATGGGCAAGATCCTGTTTCAGACGAATTAAATAATCTTGAACAAGTATTAAAGGGTTCTGAGTCTTTATTTTCATATGGAATATTTTCAAATTTCATTGAGTTTTTCTCAATTGGTACAGATTCTTCTTTGATCTTGCTTTGTATTAACAAATGTTCCTCACTAAATGAACAAAATTTGGTATGTGGTATGGATTGACCTTTATTATCATTATATAACTGGCAATAATCTGTGCCCTCAACATTTTCAATTACAACTTCTGGCTGAGAAGTTTCAGTTTGAAGATATTCTTTATCCATTAGCTCAACCTTAACCTCAGTATTGTGAGATTGGGTAGAATCTTTTTCTATAATGTTTGTGAAAGCTTTCACACAACAATCTCCAATGGAAATATGATGAGCTGAAACCACTTTTTTTAATTGTTTTTGAGTAGAATCCACTGTTTTTAATTGTTTTCGAGAAGAAACCACTGTTTGCATCTGATTTTCTGCAGACACAGAGACATTTTCAGCATCTACTTGACTAGAAGTACAATGGACAGAATCAGAAAATGAATTGTCAAGTAATTCTTCACCAGACTTTTTAAAACATTTTTCTAGTGCCTCTTTCCTTCTTTTATTTCTTGTTTGGAGTATTTCATTTAACTTCCAATCATGCTCTATAATTTTTCGTTTCAGTCTTTTAACTTTACTATCATCACTTGCAAAAGGGTGTACACCAATATCATCTAATCGGTTTTCTTCAGCTGCAGCAAGATTTCCAGTGATTTGCTGTTTTGTAGATGGACTTTTAATTTTTTTCTGACCTGAGGTTGAATTAACAGTAGTACCGGTAATACTTAAATTATCAGAAACAAGGACAGGATAAGGAGCAAAGTTTGATGCTGTGTTCAAAGATTCATTTCTCCAATTTGAAATGTGTCCATCTCTTTTGTTCTGTGCTGCAGATACATGAGGGAATAATGCCAATGGAAATGGTGGAGATGTAGATGCTGTGCTTTCTATCCTTGCTGATTCTGAGCTCTCAAAGCTTGTTGATGCAGTATCCTGAACTAATACTTCTGATACTGGTGTTATAATTGGTACTTTGTCCCAAGACATAGTAGGTTTTGTAATATAACTATTTTTAGAGATTTTGTGAGCTGAACGTGTGTATTTGGAAGGAGGATACACTGTATATATAACTGGATTTGATTTATGAACTTTGGCACAAGATTTCACAGTAGATATTTTACCTGACTTCTTGGTTTTGGTAGAAATAATTGGATGATTCCCTTTTGGACCCTGCACTTTGGCACGAGATTGCACTGTAGATATTCTAGCAAAGTTTGCTGCTGTGTTAAAAGATTTATTTCTCCAAATTGAAATTTGTCCATCGCTTTTGTTCTGTGCTGCAGCTACATTAGGGAATAATGCCAATGGAAATGGTGGAGATGTAGATGCTGTGCTTTCTATCCTTGTTGATTCTGTGCTTTCCATCCTTGTTGATTCTGTGCTTTCTATCCTTGTTGATTCAGTGCTCTCAGATCTTGTTGATGCTGTGCTTTCAGACTTTATTGATGATGTGCTCTCAGAACTTGCTGATGTTATGCTTTCAGAACTCCTTGTAGGTACTGAGCTCTCAGACCTTGTTGATTCTGAGCTCTCAGACTTTGTTGATGCAGTATCCTGAACTAATTCTACCGATACTGGTGTACTAATTGATACTTTGTCCCAAGACATAGTAGGTTTTGTAGAATAACAATTTCTAGAGACTCTGAAGGCTGAACTTGTGTATTTGGTAGGAGGATACACTGTACATATAATTGGATCTGATTTCTGGACTTTGGCACGAGATTTCACTGTAGATATTTTACGATACTTCTTAGTTTTGATAGCAGTAATTTGATGTTTTGCTTTTGGACTCAATTTCTGCATTCTAGCATGAGATTGGACTGTAGATATTCTTTCAATCTTCTCTGTTTTACTAGGAGATTTTACTGTACATATATTTTGAGCTGTATTCTGATCTTTAGATGGTAATAGAAGATATTGAGTTGAGTTTTGAGCATCAAATTGAGTTAAATTCTGAGCACCAGATTGTGTTGAGTGTTGGGTATCAGATTGAGTTGAATTTTGAGCATTAGAATGAGTTGAACTCTGGGTTTCAGTAGATAAACTAGCTGTAGATATTTTTGAAGCTGAATTCTGGGATATTGTATGAGGATACACTGTACATACACTACAGATACTTGGAACTGAAGTCTGAATTAAAGTTGAATTCCTTTTGCGTACACCTAGAGCTAAATTTAGAAGTTTGGTAGATGGCCCCATTGTAGGTAGAACCGGTACTGTAAATAATCTTTTTCTTTTTTTTTCTGGAGTTGGAGTCCTGGTAAAAGGATACGGAGTTAGAGTCCTGGTCAAAGGATACGGAGTTGGATTCCTGTCAAAAGAATATGGAGTAAAATCTGATGCACTAGTCTTAGACTTCTTTAATATATTTACGTTACATTGAGTTTTATTTTGTGCTGACTGTTCAATTTTAGTTGCTTTTTCATAAGTTAAGGAAGTTAGAGTTGACAAAACTGTTCCAAAATCTGTATTCTGAATTGGAAAAGTCTGTGACTTAGATGGAGGTCTCTGCACATGTATCCTGGCTGCATCATTGGTTGTGGTGGTAGGTGTTGTAACAGCAGCAGCAACAACAGAATTGAACACTAACCCTGATACTTCAAAGTCAGAATATGAATCAGCATTTGCCCCTTCGTTTTCTCTTCTTAGTTCAGATTTTTCAATTTGATCAACTTCTGACACTTTTTCTTCATCAATATCACACATACAGTTATTTGCTATTGAATTATCTGCCTGAACAGTTGAGCCATGACTAAGTATGTTTGACTGTGACTGCCGGTTATCTCCATACACACATGTATCGCTGTTTGACGTAAATTTTCTATTTTCATCCATCAATGTTTCTGTTTTTCTAACAATATTCTCCATTTTGTTTTTCTTGATATCAATTACAATAAATGTAAACTTTTCCTGTGCGAAAGAAAATGAGTATAAAAGTTAAAACTTTGAATATCCAATCTAAAGGTTTTAGGAGTCTAAAAAACAAGCATGTCTATCCTTCCCTCAAAATATTTTCTTCGTGTTATAAAATTAAGTAGTATGAATTCAGTACATGCACTTAATTATACAGAATCATTCATGATTTACGATCAACTTTAGTTAAACTGATCAAAGGTACTTTTACCCTTCTATGTACTATGCTACTGATAAGTTGCCTGAATTTTTATAGGAATTTTCATAAAGATATTCATGGAATATACATATTGAAAAGTATACTAGTATTCATACCACCTACAACATGTACAAGTTTTGGGTAAAGTACCAGTCTACTCTACATGAAAGATATCAAGACCCTTGCAAGATTATAAATGACTTGAACATGTTGAATATCATGAATATTATAATTACATTTGTATTCTAACATACATAGTACACACATAACTGAGCTATAAGGTGACAAAGTTATAAAATTACTTGAGTTAGTTTTTTCGTTTGAATTGTAATACATTTGTCATTTTGAGGCCTTTTATAGCCGACTATGCAGTAAGGGCTTTAAATTTGATCATCGTTGAAGGCTGTATGGTGACCTTTAGTTGTTAATTTCTGTGTCATTTGGTCTCTTGTGGAGAGTTGTCTCATTGGCAATCATACCACATCTTCTTTTTTATATTGAATTTATATGGTGACCAAATATTATAAATGACTTAAATTTTATACAACATAACATGTACCTGTAACTGAATATATGACTTGAATTTCATATTTTAGCAAAGTTTGGTTAAATAGAAAGTAGGGGTTGTGCAGATCCAAATAGTGACCACAGGTGACAACTCATCACTATCACATGACTATCAAGCTGAAGACCAAATTTAAACCTGTTCTGTTCAGTTGTATATACTTGGGAAAGTTGTGATGAAGTATTTTAAGTTAATTAAATACAAAAAAAATTAAGTAAAGGCATACAGCATGTACAGGAAGATGGGGTCTGACAGATCCAAAAAGTGCTCAAATTTTACAAATCATCACTGAGAAAGCTAATGACCAAATATCAAGTCTGTTTGGAAGTACATGTACCTGAGAAAAGTGTAACCATAACATTTGTTGAAGGAACAGATGGACAGATGGAGGAACAGCAATAGGAAAAGATGTAAGGATGATGTTCTATGCCCAAACTTTAAGAGTGGGGTATAGAATTATATTAAAAAATAAATATGAAATAGTATCTGAAATAAATGGAGAATGTGTCCATCAAACACCAATGATGCCCCTGCTTGCATATAACATTATAAAAAACCTAACTTCAGAAAGGTAAAAGCAATACCACCCAAATTCAATCTTTATCTAAGTTTTGTGCATAAATTTCATACATTTGATAGAGGCAAACTTAAGTTAAAGAATACAATGTATATGGAAACGACAAATTTAGCATTTTTTCCATTTTTAAAGGGGCATAACTCTAAAACAGTTGGAGTGATGCCATCCAAATTCATTCCTGTCAGATCTGTCTTTTGTGATAATAAGCATTGTGTTTAACTTTCATAAAATTTGGCTGAGCCAAACTCAAGTTAGAGAACAGTAAACAACTTTAGGAAGGACAGGCATACTCATGAATGAACAACATACAGACGGACAAGGGTAAAACTTAATGCCACCCTCAGCTATGGAAGGGGAATAAAATCATTTGTTTGTTTGTTCATCCCTTACTTTATTCCTTTGTTTCTTCATGTGTGCATTAAAGAGTGAGTTGGGTGGGTGGGTGGGTGCCCAGGGTGAGTGAGTGAGTGAGTGAGTGAGAAAGGGAGGGAGGGAGGTGATTGTTTATTACAATACTGACTTTCATAAGAATAGCTTTAAATCTGATATATTTTTGCCAGCATGCCAATGCTGGCATGATTATGTTTGTCTGAGATTCATATAAGCTGATGGTGCTTTTATTTACACACTTTCAAAAGCATTTTAAACATTTTTTTTAATGTAGAATGTTGGTTCTTGCATGACTTTGTTCATGTGTGTTCCTATGACATAGTGTATGAAGCTTTGTTTAATCACTGTTTTGAGTTTGTCTGTTTCACTTATTTACAATTACATACGATTACAATTTAATTTCAAGTTAAGTTTGCTATGTCTATGTTCACCTGCTCACTTAAAATACTGTTGATTAATACTTTGGCTTATTAAAAATGCTTAAAATATCTTTTTTCACATTGACGTTTTGTAGAGCCTAGAGGTCCACCCACAGCTGTCCGCTGTCCAGTAAAACTTTCGCAATATTTTTTAATAGGCACACATGTATGAGGGGGAGATAAACAAGCACCTGTTATCCGTCTTCGTTTTTTCTTCTTTTCTGTAACAATCTCCTATTAATGAGGAGCACACCAATAAGGATTGTAAAGAGGTTGATTTTTTCAAGGGCTATTTATGTCGTACATCTGAGAAGTGGCTACAATTTTATGAAAGAATTTTTTTTTCAAAACCGTTATACAAGGCGAAGCAGCTCTTTAATCTACTATAATCCAGAGTTATGTCTCAGTCTTACTAAATTGAAGACACTGCAATAATATAGATCTCTTATTTCGTTATACTATAATATGCATCATATATATATCCATATTTTAATTAGATTGTATCTGGGACAGTATATCTAGTTGATATATATGTTCCTGAAATAAGAGATCTATATATAAAAAAGAAGATGTGGTATTCTTGCCAATGAGACAACTATCCACAAAAGACCAAAATGACACAGACATTAACAACTATAGATGGTTTGATTTCATATTATAGGTTAAAAAAAAAGTTAAAATCGTTGTTACTTGTATCAGGAACATAGGCCCTATATATTGATATACTGTTCCCAGCTTGTATACGAATGATTTTTGTGGATAAAATCAATAAAGCTTAACGAGAAAAAAAATGAACTAAATTGGCTGATAACAGCGAATTGTTGCTTCACTACTTCACCTTCATTAATGATTAAACAAAAAAAAAAATCATAGTTAACGTTTATGCCCCATCTATATTGAACATTATTGAAGTAAAATCAACTTGAAACTTAGTAAACATGGTGTATCTTCAGTGTTGATGTTGATGGATGACAAGAATATAAATTGCAGCCGATTGCATCACAAATGGAAGTTTTTAACGATCGACCTTGACTGGCTATACAGCCCTTGCACGGTCGGCTTCGATTGCATTGAGTGTGAAGGTAAAGGTAACATCTTTTGGTTAGCTTGCTTGCTAGCTGAACCATGAAGTACAACAAATGGAATTAGTTTTAACGACCTTGACTGGCTAAACAGCCCTTGCACGGTCGGTACCATGAAGTCATTATAAGGTCAGTTACTACCTTCCATTCGAAGTAGCTTAGTCCTACAAACAGATAGATTGGTTATCTGTCGGACTAGTCTACTTATAAAGGAAGATAGTTAAAACGTTAAAACCTAATAATGACTTACCGGTTCAGCTAGCAAGCAAGCTATAAGCAAATGTGTTACCTTTACATGACGCTAGCTCAATGCAATCGGCTGTAATAATGTCATCACGTCCTAGTATCACCTCTCTTCCTTCATCTTGATCATTCACTGTATCAGTCACAAAATTTGTATCATTTTTAGTTGTAGTGAATTTCCATGGTAAAGTAAATGCTTTTCCTCGTCATGCACTTTATCGTGTTTACCCGTATGGTTCTTAATTATTAATTCAAATGTTGGTTTTATCAAAATAGGTTTAGGAACAATTTATAAAGTAAACCATTATAGGTCAAGTGTTATGTTTATCTTTTTAATACTGGTTAATGAAATAATTACAGTATGTACTGGGTCTGTATCCGAGCAAGTAAAACACGGATCTATCACAAGGAACCGCCTTCCAAACGGAGCTTTCAGAGGCGGATTTAGAGGGGGCCCAGGGGGCCCGGGCCCCCCCTTTTTGGGAAAAAATTTGGTTGCTTATATAGGGAATCATTGAAGCGTGACTGGAGCGGGCCCCCTCTTAGGTCAGTCAGTGGGCCCCCTCTTATTTAAAATTTCTGGATCCGCCACTGGCTTTGGTTCACACCAATAGTGAATGAGATAAACACCATCCGGCAAGTCATAATTATAAAAAGTAAACCATTACAGGTCAAAGTACGCCAAAACGGAGCTTTGGCTCACACCAATCAGCAATATATAAAGGACCCAAAGACTAGTGTAAAACAATTCAGACAGGAAATACAACGGTCTAATGTATATAAAACACTAAAAACATGGTCAATCATGAACCACATCAACAAACGACAACCACTGAACTACGGGTTCCTGGCTCAGGACAGGTGCACACAAATGCAGCGGGTTTAAAGGTTTAAACGATTTGCCATAATGCATTTGGTTAATTGCACAACACTATGGTATAAACTTTGATTGAAGATGAAAAAAATATATCAGCATTTCAACAGATAACTGTTAACAATGTATGACCGTAAATGAAAAGTGTTCAACTAAATGGAACAAATGAAGTTACATAACTGTGATAATGATGAACACAACAGGGGCGGATGCAGGAATTTTCGAAAGGGGGGTGCTAAGGGGTGCTAACCCAGGGCAAAGGGGGGGGGGGGTGCAAAACATATGTCCCGATACAAATGCATTGATCGGCAAAAATAAAGGGGGGGGTACGCACCCCCGGAACCCCCCCCCCCCCCCCCCCTGGATCCGCCACTGCACAATTTAGAAAGACAGCAAATTCGTATAAAAAAAAAGATGAATGCGTAGAACTGACACCTCCCTATTTGCCAAGAACAGACAAATGAAAGCCATCTTCTGCCAAAAGACACAGAGAGCAAAGAATTAAGGAATTACCCCCTCAAACTTAAAAACAAGGGAGAGTTTCATGACTGCTTGCAGTATTTTACAATAGAGGGAAACGAAGGTAAAAGCCATATCAAAACTCAGATCGGCGATCCATAAAATTTCTCAAATTTGATTGTTTTCAAACTATAAACCATACCAGAGACATGTATACACATGTGTATATATGTCTCTGACCATACTTACCAATAACTTTTTTTAAACAACAACAAAACCTCCAGTTTGACTAATTTTACTATCCGCATAAACATGACTATATATACACTTATTGACAATCTCTTTGTTACTTATTTGAAGGTCACATTTGTCTATCAGTGATTGTTCGTAAGGGTTTTACCATTCGTTAGTCAAAGACAAAGTTACCATGCCCCTTTTTACTCAAAACTCCTGTCCTGTCCTTTTTTCAAATTCAGCTGGATGAATTTATTTTTGGGTCCTTCAATTGATCTCTGATTGTTAGTTGAATGCAAGAGTAAAGAAATATACAGAAAAAAACATAAGAATGATAAAAAAAATCTTATGTTAATAAATGCAATATAAAGTACGTTGTTGTGCGCTCCAACATAAAAGTTTTTTGTATAATTAGTCACACTTTCAACAGTGCGGTTGGGACACATTCTGGCTAAACATTTTAAAATCATTTGTTGTAGCAAACTATTAAAGGTTATGTTTGTTAAATAAAAAAATTGTATAAAAAAATTGTTTTAACATGGTTAATGAAATAAGAAATAAAATCAGCATTTCAAAAAATTAATTCATCACATCAAGGATTTGTATACAGTAACAAATCCTTGATCACATATTTTGTGATGCGCATTGATATTGTTATGAAAAAACATGGCCGATATATCGACAACGGTAAGACGGCTGAAAACTTAATTAAGAACAGGTGCTCGTTTATTTTCATCCATAAACATACATTTGATATATTTATATAGAGAAAGAGCTTGTTATGGAACGGGCAGAATAATGTTACTTCATTAGCATTTGCACTTAAAAAAATAACACGTGAAATTTTTGTATATTTTTTGCAAAATACCAATTTACGGTTACCTCCCATTAAAAACCAAGAAGTGGCCTAAATATAATATAGATACACAAACCAATCTAGTTTATGAGCATTGTAGTAAGATTAACATTATAAGATGACAGAATTTATTTACTTTTAAATTGACATTTCATGAAAAACTGCATGTCAAGTCTTATGATGTATATATATGAAGTCTTATGTATCCAGAGGCAGATGCAGAGCAGAGCAAAGACATTTTATGCACTGACTCCATAGTGCAAATGCTGATTTTTTATTGGCTGCAAGGTGAATTTTTATACCCCATTCTGTCAAATGTTTTCCAAATTATTTCAAAACAATTTTTGGCTTTACAACATATATATAAGACAACATTTATTTTTCAAACATTTTTTGTGTATTCAACGTCAGGTAGAAATCTATACACCTTATCGCTATTTGTCTGCCATTACTGGATATCACACAGGTTCCCGTAAAATTTTGACGTCACAAAACAAAACATCTGACGCCACAATGGAAAAGTGATTGTTGAATGCGTCAAAAGTTCTAGCCGCCGGGTCAGCCAGGATTAGCGATATTAAGGTGTATTGTGTGTACTTAAGTTAAGGGCATAGGATACAGGAGGGGGGATAGGAGGAGTCCTGATCCCGAAATCCCAGGCTTAAAAAAACGAAATCCAGAGTTCCCGAATTTAAATAAAGTAAATTCAAAAATCCAAAAAAAAAGGATCCCGAAAAGGTAAATCCTGAAATCCCGAGCTTAAAAACACCCAATCTCGGAGTCCCGATATAGGTCCTATCCCCCCTCATACAGTTTTGATCCTGTATTTACATTTTGATAAAGATTTCCATATAGAGTAAGACTATTTTTTACCTGATTAAATCAAATATGTAACAAAAAATATACCTCCATGTGCTACTTTTTGAGCAAAATGAGGTCGAAATTTTGTATATTTGCTCAAAATTCGGATTTGTGGCAGTATTTTCCTTTTCAAAAGAAAGACATAACTTTTTTGTTTTAAAAGATTATAAACACAAATCGTTTTTTGTTAAATAATTTGTAATTTCTGTATTTTAAAAGTACTTTTATATTTTTTATTCAGAAATATCTCATGTTTCATGTATTTATCAAATGTTCATGAATGTAGAAAAAAAACATAATTTTTTGCTGTAATTTATCCACCGTGTATCATCGTACAGCAAATATAGGTACTAACCAAGCGGGCATGAGCAATTTTTATCTTACACGGTAACGAAAAATCTTTGTTTTATTCACACAATATCGATGTGTACTTCAATCTAAACATAACTGCTGTGTTACGGCCAGAAATCGCCTTTAAATTGTAGCCAACAAAAGACACAAATCAATAGTAAAATTTAACAATATTTGTTATACAAAAGTTTACAAGAAGTATTACACAAATATAACTGTCAACTTAACTGTCAAAATATGAGTCCAATCTTTTATCTTTATCTGTATCCAGATATCTTTTGGAATCCAATCTGAATATTACGTTCACTACTAAGGTCACAATCCAGTATGATGTCGTTTGTAGAATAAAAGTGTCAATCCAAATGCTATGAATATTAATGTCTATCGATGTCTAAGTCTAAGTCCAAGAGTAAGTCCAAGAGTGAGTTTAACTTTAGTGTCTGTATATATATATATTTGTCATGGAAGATTCTAGAACAGTCTATAATGGAACATCCTAGAAAGTTACAACAGAAGTTTCTAGTAAAATGTAGAAGTTTATATAATGCATCTTTTATTAGGATCATTCTGGAAAGTTCCAATCATTCTGTAATTGTTCCAGTGATTTCTAAACTGCACAGTTCTAAGATTATTCTGTAAACAACTATCAGGCCACACAACACAAATCAGGCCAACATAAATAAATACAATAATTACAATATCATAACAGCTGTTTTAAGAAATGATTTGGTCGTAGGTTGATGATTAGAGATGTCTCATTATAAAACAAGAGGGATTACTAAAAGCATGTGCAAATACTTGTAAAAGAAATTGGCCCTCGTCTCATCAGATATAATTCTATATTCATTGCAACTCTTTTTCTGATAGAAGGTCAATGTGTGTGTGTAATAAGTATGTCTCATCCGATATAATTCTATATTCATTGCAACTCTTTTTCTGATAGAAGGTCAATGTGTGTGTGTAATAAGTATAGCTGTTTCAATAATTGGCATTGAAATCTTTCATACATATGTTATTATTCGATATTTTATCCCTAAAGAAGCGTTGTGTACGGTGTTTAGCTGACCACATAAATCCTTATATACGGTGCATAGTTAAGTTGTTGTACACCGTACTCAAAAACTTTTTTTTCATACTCGTTTATTACCCAAACAGTTTCAAGGAATGAGTAATCACATGTAGGTTTATGATTGGTAACCATTACTGTTGCCCTGTATTAGGTTTCTTTCAGATAAAACATGTAAATGTCTCAACAACTGCATCGAAATTGAAAGTGGGTGTTGACTTTCACAACTATTTGCGCATGAACAAGTTAATTGTTCTTATTTGAATATCAAAGTTGTTTTATGAATAGGAAAAAATCGATGCAAAAATTATTTGGGAGCAGGAATTTCAAATGTTGAGAAATGTACATTGAATATTGATAAAGCAAAACAAAGATCTTCGTTACCTTGTAAGGTCAAAATCGATCATGCCCGCTTGGTTAGTACCTATATCTGGTGTACTGATGATACACGGTGTTATCTAATTAAAAAAAAAATTGCACTATTTATGTTTTCATGAAAATTGGCACAAATAATCTTCTCCCGTAATCAAACCAAATGGCATTTTAAAAAATAGGGGTCTATGAACTGGTTTTCAAGTTAAATAAGTTTGAATGATAAAAATCAGTTGAAAACTGAATCTTTTCCTCGATAAGTCATAGTTTGACGTCGCGAAAATAACAAGTTACGTTAGCAACGTCATTACCTCCCCTGTAACTGTATTGTATACCCTTAAGGGTTATGTACCCTTGTCTTGATTCAAAGCTAAACATGTGGAAATTTTATAGAATATCCACAGTCTTTCCCATTGTACACTCATATTTGGCAATTCAGTACTTGATACATTTGTAGATAAAGAATTATTGCATGCAGTGCTAGCAATGATTTCCTTAAAACAAGTTTATAAGTTTTAGTTATTGTTGTCCTATAACAAAATAAATATGGATCAAATCAAGTATACCTTTTAGGGTGCTCCCGACATTAGTGACTCAGCATAAGGTTTTTTGGAACTTAAAGGTTGTTTAGAAGTTTTTGTAAAAAATAAACACTAGCACGTGATAGAAAAAGCAAGTGAGTAATCTGTTTAAAATTTTGTAAAAAAAATCTCTGTATAGAAGGCTGTGGATTTTCTATAAAAATGTTGGTTTATTTGGTGCCAAGTCCACTTTTTCTATTAAATGCAATGAAACGGTAAATAATAAAGCTTTGCACGAAGTTTCCCCTTGGTATATGTACAAAATGGCCTATCTCTATTATTCATTATATTTGTTGTTTTGATACTATTGCAGTTTGAAAAGTTCGTACTTAACTAGGCTACAGAAGGGGTCATAAACCTTAACATGCTTAAGGAATGACTGTAATATTTTTTCTGTCTATGAAGAAATAACATAAAAAAATGTGGTGCACACTAAATAACGCGTGTATGTCAATTTAATTGATGCGTGAACACACATATTCGTTTTCTAGAAATATAATTAGTTACTGTCCCACTAGCATGACTAGCATTGACTAGTGACACCAGTTTATATAATTTGTGAGAAAATACAAAACTGGCAGAACGGTTGAACCCAGACACATATTATCTGACATATAATTGTTTGGTAGCGTATAAATAAACCAAATGAAACAGCTATCACTTATACAATAAAAGATACATTTTTAAGATGGATGAGCTGGTTTGATATGATGACATTATTATAACATGCCAAAATTCAATATCTTGTTGATGAAAAAAACCCAAAAATGAAGGAGCTTTGTGGTTAAAAACTCAATTTAATATTGGCTTGAGGGGTAAATTGGAATTAATAATGCAATTGAAAATACTATTTCACTCAATTACATAAAAAAAATGGTGGGTAAAATCCCCAATTTGTGAATTCTGCGGTCATGCTTTTTTATACGACCGCAAAATTTGAAAAATTTTTCGTCGTATATTGCTATCACGTTGGCGTCGTCGTCGTCGTCGTCCGAATACTTTTAGTTTTCGCACTCTAACTTTAGTTAAAGTGAATAGAAATCTATGAAATTTTAACACAAGGTTTATGACCACAAAAGGAAGGTTGGGATTGATTTTGGGAGTTTTAGTCCCAACATTTTAGGAATTAGGGGCCAAAAAGGGCCCAAATAAGCATTTTCTTGGTTTTCGCACTATAACTTTAGTTTAAGTAAATAGAAATCTATGAAATTTTGACATAAGGTTAATGACCACAAAAGAAAGGTTGGGATTGATTTTGGGAGTTTTGGTTCCGACAGTTTAGGAATTAGGGGCCAAAAAAGGGCCCAAATAAGCATTATTCTTGGTTTTCGCACAATAACTTTAGTTTAAGTAAATAGAAATCAATGAAATTTAAAGACAATGTTTATGACCACAAAAGGAAGGTTGGTATTGATTTTGGGAGTTTAGGTCCCAACAGTTTAGGAATTAGGGGCCAAAAAGGGACCCAAATAAGCATTTTTTTTTGGTTTTCGCACCATAACTTTAGTATAAGTAAATAGAAATCTATGAAATTTAAACACAAGGTTTATGACCATAAAAGGAAGGTTGGTATTGATTTTGGGAGTTTTGGTCCCAACAGTTTAGGAATAAAGGGCCCAAAGGGTCCAGATTTAAACTTTGTTTGATTTTATCAAAAATTGAATAATTGGGGTTCTTTGATATGCCGAATCTAACTGTGTATGTAGATTCTTAATTTTTGGTCCCGTTTTCAAATTGGTCTACATTAAGGTCCAAAGGGTCCAAAATTAAACTTAGTTTGATTTTAACAAAAATTGAATCCTTGGGGTTCTTTGATATGCTGAATCTAAAAATGTACTTAGATTTTTTATTATTGGCCCAGTTTTCAAGTTGGTCCAAATTGGGGTCCAAAATTAAACTTTGTTTGATTTCATCAAAAATTGAATAATTGGGGTTCTTTGATATGCCAAATCTAACTGTGTATGTAGATTCTTAATTTTTGGTCCCGTTTTCAAATTGGTTTACATTAACGTCCAAAGGGTCCAAAATTAAACTAAGTTTGATTTTAACAAAAATTAAATTCTTGGGCTTATTTGATATGCTTTATCTAAATATGTACTTTGATTTTTGATTATGGGTCCAGTTTTCAAGTTGGTCCAAATCAGGATTCCATATCAAGTATTGTGCAATAGCAAGAAATTTTCAATTGCACAGTATTGCACAATAGCAAGAAATATCTAATTGCACAATATTGTGCAATAGCAATTAATTTTCAATTGGAGTTATCTTTCTTTGTATAGAATAGTAGTTGATAATATATGTTGGAAATTTACCAGACATGACTATGATGTCATTTTCTATTTTTATTTGCCAATAACTTTATGTAAATAACTTCATTGGAAATTTGCCAATATAAAATGTTGCTGATGAAGCTTTTTTTCCTTATCTTATCTAAAATGTTTTTAGATAATGTATGTTGGACATTTGCCAGACATGACTATGATGTCATTTTCTATTTTTATTTGCCAATAACTTTATGTAAATAACTTCATTGGAAATTTGCCAATATAAAATGTTGCTGATGAAGTTTTTTTTATTGTTTTATACAATAAACAATGTATATTCACTTTTACTACCAACCAATCTTTACCATTCAGTGATAACAAGCACTTTATTTAACATTTTAATATCTTATGATGTATTTAAAAGAGTAGTTATTGTTGCAAACTCCATTAGAAATTTGAATTGATATCAGTTTTGGAAAAAGGGAAACGGGGATGTGAAAAAAAGGGGGGGGGGGTTTAAATTTTTCTCATTTCAGATTTCATAAATAAAAAGAAAATTTCTTCAAACATTTTTTTGAGAGGATTAATATTCAACAGCATAGTGAATTGCTCAAAGGCAAAAAAAAAACTTTTAAGTTCATTAGACCACATTCATTCTGTGTCAGAAACCTATGCTGTGTCAACTATTTAATTTTAGATTTAAAAAGTTTGAAGAAATCTTTAATTGATTTGTAAAATCTTGACATTTGTTTTGTGTAAAAAAAAAACATATAATGTCAAAAATTTGATCACAATCCAAATTCAGAGCTGTATCACGCTTGAATGTTTTGTCCATACTTGCCCCAACTGTTCAGGGTTCGACCTCTGCGGTCGTATAAAGCTGCGCCTTGCGGAGCACCTGGTTTCCACATGAAGTGATCATGTCTCATGTCTTAAACATGTAAAATGAAAATTTAAACTTTTGACTGATTATAAGCCTTTTATTTTGTAGGTTTTTGCAGCAGAAAGATAACCATGATAAATGATAGTGTCCCCAGCTAAATTTTTAAAAGAGAAAAATTAAAAATTATTGGGTACTCTGTATATTGAAAATATCGATAAACAGCAGTTTGATAGGAATGCTGAATACTACAGTAAAAACACAGAGGTTAATCATGTTTTAATACAAGTTTGACCTGTTTGGAAAGACATTTTATATTAACTGATCAAAGTGTACAGAAATATTTAAATTAACATGCTTTATATAGTGGATAATTAAAAAAAATGATGACAAATTTTGATCCGTTGCATTTAAAATTGGAGCAGTGTTATCTTTTGATTATTACCGATTTTACTTAAATGTAAGAAGAAGAGGAAGTGGACATAATTGATAGCAAGAAAGCGAAATGGAGGATATTGTAATAAAATCAGAAACATTGATTAAAGAAAATGAAAAAGCTACATCAAACATTAATAATGATCTTTTAAGTGACAACAGACAGTCACAGTCAAACATATTGAGTAGCATCCCATTTAGTCAGGCTGGAAATTTGACAGGGAATTTAGGGGATATTGCTGTTAAAAAGGAACCAATAGTTGATGGAAATGAAAAGGTTGAAGTCAAAAATGAAAATGAAGAGACCAATACTGATTTCAACTCTCAATTTGAAATATTAGGGTCAGTTATCACATTTAAAGATGAAGATACATTGATGGAAGATCCTCAGTTTCTTAATAATGAAAATATTTGTCAATCCAATTTGCTGTCAGCACAGATCCCTCCATCTATAGAAAAAGGGCCAATGGTTGTGCCACCAATGCAGACCAAACTAATGTACAAAAAAAAGTATGAGAAAGTTGTGTGTCCCTCGAATTTTTCTTCAGAACAGACCTCTCCATCTGTGGAAAAAGGGGCATTGGTTGTGCATCCAACAAATAAGACCAAAATCATTTATGAAAATCTTAGAAAACTTTTAAGAACAAGGCAATTCGCTAAAGATGTACCTCTTCCTGCAAATATTTCAGAGAATACACTCAACAGTAATGCTATAAATAGCCAACCAAAAGATACAAACAGTAATGCTGAGCAAGATTTTGTAAAAACCCATTCCATAAAGGTTATTGGTACTGTTTCCAATAAATCACTCAGTACCTCAGACCAGACAGTACAACCTCATATATTAAAACCTCGACCACATGTAGTTAAACGGATTATCAGATATATACGAAAACCTGACTCCAATGTCAACGATAACAAAATGGATAAAATTGATTATAATGACAGTTGTCATCTTGGTCAGTCGGACAAAGTGGTTTCTTCAGTAACTACGGCACCTCAGAACTTACAAAACTTGCAAGTAAATTTCAATGATTGTAACCAATCTTCAGATAGTTTTTCTTGTGAAAAAAATAAAAATGATAGAACAAGGGATATTCCATTGACAGTCAACATAGTGCATGTAGTGAACAACTTTCAAACAAAATTCAATGGTAAATGGGTGAAAAAGAATGAACCTTTCAGAGGTGGAGTGTTGGGAAATCTGAGAAAAAAGGGTAAGTGTACAAAATGTACATTGAAGTTCACAAAATACATTTTATAAATTAGATTTACAAATTAAATTGACACGATGAAATTCGCACAAAGAAGGACATATATAATGACTTATTTCCAGCAATGGCACTGGCATAAATAATAGTTTGATAGAAACTACTTTTGATAGATCCTAACCTAGAAAAAGGTGCCTTCTCAATCATTTTTGTCAAATTCTTTTATTGGTCAGATGTAAAAAAAAGTTTGTTTTTTTTTAATCAAGGGGGTATGAAGCCTAAAAAAATATGACATTTCAAATTCTCCTTGCTGAATAAGGAAAATTCCTAACTATCAGGGGCGAATACAGCCATTTTAAAAAGGGGGGTTCCCAACCAGGACAAATGGGGGGTTCCAACTATATGTTCCAATTCAAATGCATTTATCGTCCAAAAAATGGGGGGTTCCAACCCCAGAAACCATCCCCTGGATCCGCCACTGCCTATCTACCATCTGTCTCTAGGTAGGTAGGGTTTGGGCAAACAAATATATTTTTAAGTGTGGTCCAATGGTAATTAATTGAAAGTCGCATTACCATGATATCTATCAGTACATACATGTATACATCACTTGATGATTATTTCGTGGCTCTGTCTCCCTATAGCTAGGTTATGGTCCAGTAATTAATTTTTTCAATGTTTATAAGTTTTCTGCTTTAAAAGTTAGTTTGATATGATCTACTTGTGCTACAGTACATGTAGAATGATGATATTTCGTATGAAGTTGCATTATTATCAGTACTTGACAACTACATGTACATGATGTATGCTGAGGCCCTGACCCATAGGACATGGTCTTGTGACTGAACTAATTAGCAATTTTCAATGTTTTAACTTAAAAGTTTTCTGCTTTAAAATAGCAATGTTTAGTTAATATAAACTAGAGGCTCTAAAAATGCTAAAGAGCCTGTGTCGCTCACTTGGTCTATGTCATGTACATGTATGTGCATACTGTATTAAACAAAGGACACAGATCATGCAGAGATGGATTAATGACAAAATTGTGTTTTGGTGATAGTGATGTGCTTGAAGTTCTTACTTTACTGAACGTTCTTGCTTCTTACAAGATAATAACCAAAACTGGCAAAATTTCTTTAAAAATTTCCAATTGGGGGCAGCAACCCAACAACCAGTTGTCCAATTCATTTGAAAATTTCAGGGCAGATAGATCTTGACCTGATAAACAATTTAACCCCATGTCAGATTTGCTCTTAATGCTTTGGTTTCAGAGTTATAATTTAAATCTAAATTTTACCCCTATGTTCTATTTTTAGCCATGGCGTCCATCTGCACACATTCACAAAACTAGATATCCCAAATGATGATTGTGGCCAAGTTTGGTTAAATTTGGCCCAGTAGTTTCAAAGGAGAAGATGTTTGTAAAAGAAAACACAAATACTGAAAAATTGATAAAAAGTAACTATAAAGGGCAACAACTCCTTAAGTGGTTAACAGACCATTTTGGTCATGTTGACTAATGCTTAGATCTTACTTTGCTGAACATTATGCCTGTTTACAGTTTATCTCTATCTATAACATGTATCTGTGTCATTTTGGTCTTTTGTGGATAGTTGTCTCATTGACAATCATACCACATCTTCTTTTTATATATAATAGCATTCAAGATAATAACCAAAAACGACAAAATTACCAATTTAGGGGCAGCAACCCAACAACCAGAGCAGATAGATCTTCACTTGATAAACAATTTAACCACATGTCAGATTTGCTCTAAATGCTTTAGTTTCAGAGTTATAAGCCAAAATCTACATTTTCCCCCTATGTTCTATTTTTAGCCATGGTGGCCATCTTGGTTTGTTGGCAGGATCACTGGACACATTTTTTTAAACTGGATACCCCATGATCATTGCGGCCAAGTTTGGTCAAATTTGGCCCTGTAGTTTCAGAGGAGAAGATTTTTGTAAAAGTTAACGACAACAGATGCAGGGCGACGACGGCCACCAAGTGATGAGAAATGCTCGCTTGGCCCTTTCGGCCAGGTGAGCTAAAAAGAAGATGTGGTATGATTGCCAAGGAGACAATTGTCCACAAGAGACCCAGATCTTCTGATTACATGACATGTGATGATCACTGATGCTTTGTGCATGTTGTATGAAGTTGCATTTCTATCAGTATACATATTAGTTTGATGATTTTTTTAGGCCTACTGATTACTGTTGAATTATTATTATTCTTATGATACCATTTTTTGTGGGTTTGAGGAAAAGCAAACCATGAATTGAGATGTACAACATTTATTAACAGTTTTATATCTATAGGCTTTTATGCAGCTTTTGACAAAACCACAAATTCAAATACCCATGAATATATGCAAGTTTCCCTCATTCAACAAAAATTGGTACCTGAAAATGAATGAATTCACAGTGGTCATGGTAGTCAGTTTACAGATCTACATGGTTAACTTTATGTAATGAAACTGCTTGTGTGGATATTTGTGATGTATCATAACATATAATGTCTTTTTTTCTAGTCCTGCCAAAGTACACTTCTAGTTTAATTACTGTAATGCTACCAAATGATGCCATAGAGACTGGATATGACTGTAAAGAGTGTAACAAGTTACTAGTCGCTTACAATTATCAAAGGTTGGTTTCATTAAATTACAATTTGTCAGAGCTCAAACAAAAACAAAACAAAATGTTTTCGGACTCAAATAATGTATGTCATGTATGTTGTCCATCATGTAAAAAATTGATTACAACATTGTTTTAGACCTTTCTTAGTCAGAAATAGGATACACTTGTTTAGTCAGTAGTGGTTTCCTGAACCAAGTGAAAACACTTTTTGGTTTTTTGAAGTCCAAAAAGCAAGACACAGCTATCCTACTCTGTCTGCAGTGGTGGCAGCGGTTGTACCACAAATATTCAGTCTGTGGTTAAAGTTTTTGAAATGTTGATAACTTTCTTAAACTATACTGGATTTCTTCCAAACTGGGACATAAGAAAGTATCCCAAAGTAAATTTTGTAAAAATAAAATTCCATTTGGTATTTTACTTACAAATTTATGGACTTAGTTTTTTTTCTGCCAGGAAATATTAACTTCACCATGTTCTCTCTGTGGTTAAAACTTTAAAATTTCAATAATTTTTATACGACCGCAAAAATTTTATTTTTTTGGTCGTATATATTGGTATCACGTTGGCATCGTCGTTGTCGTCCGAATACTTTTGGTTTCACACTATAACTTTAGTTTAAGTAAATAGAAATCTATGAAATTAAACACAAGGTTTATGATCATAAAAGGAAGGTTGGGATTGATTTTGTAAGTTTTGGTCCCAACAGTTTAGGAATTAGGGGCCAAAAAATGCCCAAATAAGCATTTTCTTGGTTTTCACACTTTAACTTTAGTTTAAGTTAATAGAAATCTATGAAATTTTGACACAAGGTTTAGGACCATAAAAGGAAGGTTGGGTTTGATTTTATAAGTTTTGGTCCAAACAGTTTAGGAATTAGGTGCCAAAAAGGGCCCAAATAAGCATTTTCTTGGTTTTCGCACTATAACTTCATGAACTTTAGTTTACGTTAATAGAAATCTATGAAATTTTGACACAAGGTTTATGACCATAAAAAGCAGGTTGGGATTGATTTTGGGAGTTTTGGTTCTAACTGTTTAGGAATTAGGGGCCAAAAAAGGGCCAAAATAAACATTATTCTTGGTTTTTGCACAATAACTTAAGTATAAGTGAATAGAAATATATGAAATTTAAACACAAGGTTTATGAACACAAAAGGTAGGTTGGGATTGATTTTGGGAATTATGATCCCAACAGTTTAGGAATTAGGGGCCAAAAAAGGGCCCAAATAAGCATTTTTCTTGGTTTTTGCACCATAACTAGTATAGGTAAATAGAAATCTATGAAATTCAAACACAAGGCTTATGACCAGAAAAGGAAGATTGGGATTGATTTTGGGAGTTTTGGTCCAAACAGTTTTGGAATAATGGGCCCAAAGGGTCCAAAACTAAACTTAGTTTGATTTCATCAAAAATTGAATAATTGGGGTTCTTTGATATGCAGAATCTTACTGTGTATGTAGATTCTTAATTTTTGGTCCCGTTTTCAAATTGGTCTTAATTAAGGTCCAAAGGGTCCAAAATTAAACTTAGTTTGATTTTAACAAAAATTGAATCCTTAGGGTTCTTTGAAATGCTAAATATAAATGTACTTAAATATTTGATTATGGGCCCAGTTTTCAAGTTGGTCCAAATTGGGCTCCAAAATTAAACTTTGTTTGATTTAATCAAAAATTGAATTATTGGGGTTCTTTGATATGCCAAATCTGACTGTGTATGTAGATTCTTAATTTTTGCATGTGTTTTGGTCCCGTTTTCAAATTGGTCTACATTAAGGTCGAAAGGGTCCAAAATTAAACTAAGTTTGATATTAACAAAAATTAAATTGTTGGGCTTCTTTGATATGCTGAATCTAAACATGTACTCAGATTTTTGATTATGGGCCCAGTTTTCAAGTGGGTCCAAATCAGGATTCAAAATTATTATATTAAGTATTGTGCAATAGCAAGAAATTTTCAATTGCACAGTAATCAGCAACAGCAAGAAATCTTCAATTGTACAGTTTTGTGCAATAGCAAGAAATTTTCAATTGCACAGTATTGTTCAATAGCAAGAAATTTCAATTGCACAGTATTGTCCAATAGCAAGAAATTTCAATTGCACAGTAATCAGCAACAGCAAGAAATCTTCAATTGTACAGTTTTGTGCAATAGCAAGAAATTTTCAATTGCACAGTATTGTCCAATAGCAAGAAATTTCAATTGCACAGTATTGTTCAATAGCAAGAAATCTTCAATTGCACAATATTGTCCAATAGCAAGTATTTTCAATTGCACAGTATTGTGCAATAGCAAGAAATATCTAATTGCACAATATTCTGCAATAGCAAGAAATTTTCAATTGGAGTTATCTTTCTTTGTCCAGAATAGTAGTTGAATCAACTTAAGTCATTGTTTTATACAATATACAATGTATTTTCACTTTTACTACCAACTGATAAATTAAAACAATCTTTACCATTCAGTGACAACAAGCTCTTTTTTTTACATTTTAATATTTTATGATGTAGTTAAATGAGCAGTTATTGTTGCAAACTCCATTAAAAATTTGAATTGAGATCAGTTTTGGAATAAGGGAAAGGGGGATGTGAAAAAAAATTGGGGGGGGGGGGGGGGCAATTTTTCTGATTTCAGATTTCATAAATAAAAAGAAAATTTCTTCAAACATTTTTTTGAGAGGATTAATATTCAACAGCATAGTGAATTGCTCAAAGGCAAAAAAAAATTTTAAGTTCATCAGACCACATTCATTCTGTGTCAAAACCTATGATGTGTCAACTTTTTAATCACAATCCAAATTTAGAGCTGAATCCAGCTTGAATGTTGTGTCCATACTTGCCCCAACCGTTCAGGGTTCAACCTCTGCAGTCGTATAAAGCTTCGCCCTGTGGAGCATCTGGTTTTATAATATTTTGGATTTGTACCAAACTTAATAGATGGAAGCTTATTTGTTAAAATTTTGTACCTGTGTTCATGTATCTGTATTTTTGTTGAGCCTGCGACTTTTGTTGTTGGCGGTGATGGTGTTAGCTAATTTCTTTAAAGCTTTATATTTTAGAAGGTGGAAGACCTAGATGCTTCATACTTTGTATATGGATACCTCATGTTACAAGGTTTTCGTCAGTCACATGTCCAATTTCTTTGACCTCATTTTAATGGTTCAGTGACTACTTGAAAAAAAAGTTCAGATTATTTGTAATGTTAAATTCTCTCTTGTTATAATTAATAGGACAACTATATTTGGTATGTGCATACCTTGCAGGTCCTCTATACGGTAAGTTACATGTCTGTTATAAAAAAACCTTTGATGTTTTGTATGTTTTAAGCATAGAATTCTCATGTATTGTAGGTTGCCAATGTATCAGTGTAGAGAATGTTTTTTTAGTAGCATATGTAAAGATGCATTCATGTCGCATTACAAGAGTTCTATATTCCATCAAATAACATCAAATGTTGAAAAGAAACCTGGAAAAACAAGAATAAATGAAAAAAAACTAGAGTTCATATTGGGATGCAGATGTAGATTGTTTCTTACTAACAGTTCAATGGAAATGGGTATGTTATATGATATTCTATCAATAGATATTTATGCTCATAAAAAAAATGGACTTCACATTGACTTTTAGAAGCATTCTATATACTGGAAATCAACTTATTTTTGCATTTAGTCCTTTCTAGTCAACCTTGCAGATATTTAATTTCACGATTTTTTTAAGTTACTTGATGTAGATACATATAGATTAGAAAAGATAAAAAAATATGATTTTCAGGACAATTTATAGTCTGCTTACTGGAAATTTTCTACTCGCTTAAATCATGAAAATAAATCTTTCACAAAAATATGTTGGTTTACGGTATGTCATGTATGTGTCATTGTTGATGGTTTCTTTTTGTTTTTTACATGTATAGTTGCTCTCCTTTGCATTGGTTCTCGTGAACAAGATTCTTATTCATCAAGTGCTATCACATGAATTAACATGAAACAGGCCATTATTTCAACTTGGTATTATTTTTAATTATGAAATTTGCATAATTTCTTGTGTTTAAATTTTTTAATAAATTCCATGTTTATTTTGTATTATTATCTTTGGAGTGGTTAATAACACTTTTCATACAAGGTATTTTGGTTACAAAGTGTTGTGCGCGGCACAGTACATTCTATTGAAAATATACTATTTTCTTTGTAAAAGAAAGTGTTGTGCAAAGCACAGTACAGAATAAACATGAAATTTATTAAAAATTTCAATAACAAGAAATCAAACAATTTCCATAATTAAAAATAATTTCAAGTTCAAATAATAGTCTGCTACTGTGGATTCATAAATATTCGTTGGATACCAATTTTCATTGATTTTGTGGGGACAGGGGAACCATGAATTTAAATATTCAACGAAATACAGATTTTCTAAAAGGAATGTATGCAGACCTTGCCAAAACAACGAATTTGCATATCCACGAATATACAAGTTTTCATCAATCCACGAAAATTGGTACCCATGAAAATAAATGAATCCACAGTATGAGTTTCAACCTGGTGTAAAAGCTTTAACGCTAAATCTCCCAATTGTATGGCTTGAATTTTTGTTAACAAAGAATAAAGAAAAATAATAAAAAAAAAATAAGTTGTACAACAATTAAGAAGTATGGGTGCCACTGAGGCAACTCAATGTCAATATCCAAATAAACAATTAAGAAGTATGGGTGCCACTGAGGCAACTCAAAGTCAATATCCAAATAACAGTGTGTATAAAGTAAACAATTATATGTTAAAGTATGGCCTTAATCAGTCTGAACTGCAAGCTAGAAACAAGATAAAAACCCCTGAAATGACAAGTGTAAAACAAATCAAACAAGAAAAAAAATTGGTCCAATCTAAATGATCTATATAAAAAACAAGAAAGGAGAAACATATATAAACCATATTAACAAACAACAACCACTGAACAACAGGTTCCTGACTTAGGACTAACTTAGGTCAGTACTAGTAAATTCTTTACAGTGACTTGACTGTTAGTGTTGCTCCACCACCAATTGCAACTCATTCAAAATTTTGACCAAATTGCAATTTGTTTTATAAAATCAAATTGCTCAACTGGTCAGAAATTTAAACCAACTGCTGTAGAAAACCACAGCCAAGTCATGAAAGTGCAAGGTGATAAAATAAAACATACTTACAATCCTATAAGACTTTAACTCCATTTTAATGATGTTGTGACAAAATTAGTTTATCAGTTTGTATAGTTATATTATAGTCATTTCCATGCTGAAGGGGAACTGTTTATTTTGAATTGCTATTAAATTGTCCAAACTAAGCTTTCATACAGTTTTTATACGACCGCAAAAATTGAAATTTTTTTCGTCGTATATTGCTTTCACGTTGGCGTCGTCGTCGTCGTCGTTGTCCCCGAATACTTTTAGTTTTGCACTCTAACTTGAGTAAAAGTGAATAGAAGTCTATGAAATTTTAAAACGAGGTTTATAACCACAAAAGAAAGGTTGGGATTGATTTTGGGAGTTTGAATCCCAACATTTTAGGAATTAGGGGCCAAAAAGGGCCCAAATAAGCATTTTCTTGGTTTTCGCACAATAACTTTAGTTTAAGTAAATAGAAATCTATGAAATTTTGACACAAGGTTTATGACCACAAAAGGAAGGTTGGGATTGATTTTGGGAGTTATGGTTCCATCAGTTTAGGAATAAGGGGCCAAAAAAGGGCCCAAATTAGCATTATTCTTGGTTTTTGCACAATAACTTTAGTTTATGTTAATAGAAATCAATGAAATTTAAACACAAGGTTTATGACCACAAAAGGAAGGTTGGTATTGATTTTGGGAGTTGAGATCCCAACAGTTTAGGAATAAGGGGCTAAAAAGGGGCCCAAATAAGCATTTTTCTTGGTTTTCGCACCATAACTTTAGTATAAGTAAATAGAAATCTATGAAATTTAAACACAAGGTTAATGACCTTAAAAAGAAGGTTGGTATTGATTATGGGAGTTTTGGGCCCAACAGTTCAGGAATAAGGGGCCCAAAGGGTCCAAAATTAAACTTTGTTTGATTTTAACAAAAATTGAATAACAGGGGTTCTTTGATATGCTGAATCTAAAAATGTACTTAGATTTTTGATTATGGGCCCAGTTTTCAAGTTGGTCTAAATCAGGGTCCAAAATTTAACTTTGTTTGATTTCATCTAAAATTGAATAAATGTGGTTCTTTGATATGCCAAATCTAACTGTGTTTGTAGATTCTTAATTTTGGTCCTGTTTTCAAATTGGTATTCATTTAAGTCCAAAGGGTCCAAAATTAAACTGAGTTTGATTTTAACAAAAATTGAATTCTTAGGGTTCTTTGATATGCTGAATCCAAACATGTACTTAGCTTTTTTATTATGGGGCCAGTTTTCAAGTTGGTCCAAATCAGGATCCAAAATTATTATATTAAGTATTGTGCAATAGCAAGAAATTTTCAATTGCACAGTACTCAGCAATAACAAGAAATCTTCAATTGCACAGTATTGTGCAATAGCAAGAAATTTTCAATTGCACAGTATTGCACAATAGCAAGAAATCTTCAATTACACAGTATTGTGCAATAGCAAGTATTTTCAAATGCACAGTATTGCACAATAGCAAGAAATTTCAATTGGAGTTATCTTTCTTTGTCCAGAATAGAAGTTGATTCAACTTAAATCATTGTTTTATACAATATACAATGTATATTCACTTTTACTACCAAATGATAAATTAAAACAATATTTACCATTCAGTGATAACAAGCACTTTTTTTACATTTTAATATTTTATGATGTATTTAAATGAGTAATTATTGTTGCAAACTCCATTAAAAATTTGAATTGAGATCGGTTTTGGAATAAAGGAAAGGGGGATGTGAAAAAAAAATTGGGGGGTTCAATTTTTCTCATTTGAAATTTCATAAATAAAAAGAAAATTTCTTCAAACATTTTTTTTGAGAGGATTAATATTCAACAGCATAGTGAATTGCTCAAAGGCAAAACAAAAATTTTAAGTTCATCAGACCACATTCATTCTGTGTCAGAAACCTATGATGTGTCAACTATTTAACCAGAATCCAAATTTAGAGGTGAATCCAGCTTGAATGTTGTATCCATACTTGCCCAAACCGTTCAGTGTTCAACCTCTGCGGTCGTATAAAGCTGCGCCCTGCGGAGCATCTGGTTCTTTCTTAAAGTATTCTATAATTATAAGAATCAGACATTATGTGAATTAAAACATTTCATATTCAGTAAAATATGTGTGAAATTGCAATATGTGTTTGTAGGAAGTTTCCATGGTATGGGGAGATAATAACTTTTCTTTCAAAAAGTCTTTATTCAAAAGAATAATATTTTAGGTTATCTCCCCATGAAAACTTATCAATAGCATATTGTTATTTCACACATATTTTACTGAATATATGATGTTTTATTTAAAATGATATCTGGTTCTTATGAATATAGAATACTTTTAGAAAGAAAAACTATATGAAAGCTTAGTTTGGACAATTTTATAGCAATTCAAAATAAACAGTTCCCCTTCAGCAAGGAAATGACTATAATATAACTACACAAACTGATAAACTAATTTTGTCACAAAATCATTAAAGTGGAGTTAATGTCTTGTAGGATTGTAAGTATATTTTAGTTTATCACCTTGCAATTTCACATTTTGAGTGAACAATTTGGTCAAAATTTTGAATAAGTTGCAATTGGTCACTGGGGTAAAGCTGATGACCGTAACTGCATTCACGGTCATCCCAAGATGTCGGATGAAAAATTAGGTCAGTTTCTGTATTGTCTGTTAAAGTGTTTCTATATCATTTTCTTTACAAATCATACATTGAAACGATGTAAATTTATAAAAGAATCACTCGAAAATCACTAATTACTTCCGAGAAATGTGCATGAAACGGGAAATTCGATTTGAAAAAATCGTTAAGATGACCGTAAATCATAATCAAAATATTTTAAAGATGACCGTAACATAATAACAAGGATGACCGTGATTGGTGAAAAGATGATCGTAACTTGTAAAGGATGACCGTAATTTGTAAAGACTGACTGTAATTTATATAGGACGACCGTAACTGTTATAGGATGACCATCAATTCTAAGAAATATCCGTATTGTATTCAAAGCTTTTTTGTTGAGTTTGTCGATCTCAATAGATAGCGGATATAAATATGTTTCATAAATTTCCTTTTTTAAACTATAATATAATTGGCCATATTTAGGATTTATAACAATGATAGTAAATTGCATATTTCTCGTAAACAATGAAATATTTATTGATATCGACGTTAAAATTTGAACACAAATTGACAGCGATACGACGAAAATTTGAAGAAACATGAATGTGTAATATAATAATAATAATAAATTCTTTATTTAAAGAGGGTAACTCAATTAGAAAAATTCTAATTTTCATTGAGGCCCTCAAACAAAATACATGCATACAGTTAACATTGATACATTAAATTACAATATATATTACTAGTATATACAACAATTCAATCACTAAAATATACAAAGGGTAATAAATGACAATATTTGATATAGTTTTGTTAGAGAAAAACAAATTATTTGACTTGCATATAATTTTCAAGAAAATGATTATAACTATGTTTCTTGAATAATTCCACATTAGGACATTTTTTTATTTCGAGTGGTAAATTATTCCATACTTTGGTTGCAGAGTAATGAAAAGATTTTTTATAAAAATTTGTATTTGGCCTTGGAACAAAAAGATCATTATTAGAGACAGATCGTAGGTTGTGGCGTTGCACATCATCAATATTTAGAATTGCTAAGTAATCAGGTGTTAGCCCATTTACAATTTTATACATTAAAATTGATTGTTGGTATTTTATTCTTTTGGTAAAAGATAGCCATTTTAAAGAAGAAAACATGAAATTAGATGGAATAGAAATATCGCATTCCAGTATAATTCTTGCTACTCTTTTTTGAAGTTTTATGATTCTATCTGAATCTTTTTGTAATAAATTTCCCCAAACTGAACTACAATAGTCTATATATGGTAGAATATATGCATTATAAAATAGTTGCCTTGTGTGTATTGGCAAATATACTTTAATTTTATATAAAAGTGATACTTTAGAAGAGATTATTTTACATACACGATCAACATGATCTTCCCAGCTTAAATTTTCATCAATGTCAATTCCAAGTAATTTGAAAGAATGGACATTCTCAATACATGTTTCGTTGACGGTAATGCATAATTCTGATAGTTGTTTAAGTTTTGGTTTTGAACCCAATTTCATACACTTAGTTTTTTGTGCATTGATTTTCATACTGTTATTGTTACACCAAGATTGTATAGCATTTAAATCATTTTGCAATATGCTGTTTATTTTTTCAATGTTTTTATCATGAAAATGCAATGTTGAATCATCAGCATATAAATCCATATTGGATTGTTTAACATGAAGTGGTAAATCATTTATATATATTAAAAATAACAGCGGACCTAAAATAGAACCTTGAGGCACTCCATACTTTACAAACGATTTATCAGATTTAATGTTAGCGTATTGGACTTCTTGTTGTCTGTCAGACACATATGATTTTATCCAATCTATTATATGTTTTCCGATATGATAAAATTTTAACTTTTCTAAAAGTATGGCATGGTTAATAAGGTCAAAAGCCTTACTGAAATCTAAAAACACTGTACCAACTATTTCTCCATTATCTAAATATTTTAACCATTCGTCAATTAGTTTAGTTAGCGCTGTTTGGCAGGAATGACCTTGTCTGAAACCTGACTGGGCGATATGTAACAATTTATTATTGTTTATGAATTCATATAACTGTGTACATACATGTCTTTCGAAAATTTTAGATATGGTATTCAAAATAGAAATTGGACGATAGTTTGAGGGAATATCTCTTGGTCCTCCTTTATGTATAGCAGTTACTCTTGCAAGTTTTAATTTTTGCGGAAAACGATTTGAAGTTATACTTTTGTTTATTAAAAAAGTTAATGATGGGGATATTATTTCTGCACTTAGCTTTAAAAATTTGGGACCAATTCCATCTAAACCTGCGGATTTATTAATATTAAGATGTTTTAGTTGAGAACACACCTCTCCAACGGAAATGAGTTTTAAATGAAAATTTTCAGTTTTCTTTAATTTTTCACTAGTAAAATTTTGTAGCATAGAAAAATCCATATCTGAAGTATTATTTCCAATAAGTTTTTCAGCTACGGATGAAAAATGAACATTAAGAGTATTTACAATATCTTGGTTGTTATAAACCGTTTGATTTTCATACTGCATTTTAGGTGGGAAAATATTATCTTCTTTTGGATTTAACTCTTTAATATGATTCCAAAGTTCTTTACTATTTTTGGAACTAGTTATGGCGTTTTGGTAATATTCCTTTTTTGCATTAAATATTAACGAGTACACGGATGCCTCATCTACACTATCATTTTCTATGTTTAGTGGACTATGAAAATGGGATAAAACTGTAATTTGGCATTAGAATTAAAAAGATCATAGGGAAAATGTGTACTAAGTTTCAATTTTATTTATCTTGAAGCTGGACAAACGGACAAACAAACAGATGAACGGACGAACTGACGCACAGACCAGAAAAACATAATGCCAATAAATGGAACATTAAAAACATTAATAATACATACGAATATTTGGTAATCGAGCCCATGTGTATGGTCCCAGAGGAAGCAGATTAAAATCTTAATTTGTCTTGATATATGCAGGCGGAAACACTTTTGAAATAGAACAAAAGATTCGAAGCTCTGTGTTTATCGAGAAAGCGATAAATGTTCACTGTAATGTTTGATATAGTAACAAAATTTTAAAAAGTTAATAGAAACAAATAAAACGACAATTTTCTTATTTTAAAAACGCCATTTGCATAAGTTTTCAATGTATCTATTACATAGTAATGCAAAACAATAAGATATCAAGTCGACGACATGGTTCTTATCGGGGCCTTTTATAGCTGACTATGCGGTATGGGCTTTGCTCATTTTTGAAGGCCTTACGGTTACCTATAGTTGTTAATGTTTGTGTCATTTTGGTCTTTTCTGGATAGTTGTCCCATTGGCAATAATACATCTTCTTTTTTATACAGTATCTATAAGTTGGATGTAGAAAATGCATAACCTCCGATTTTTTTTTATCACGGACGGAGAACATATCAATCTTTTAGTTCAGAAATTTTCGTGTCTGCCCTTCCATTATGTGAATCAAGAAAAAATTCCCCAAAACAGGTAACGATTGAAAAAAAAGAGAAAAATCGAGTACACCTTTTCATGTTAGGGCACGTTTGGGGTGTATATTTTGTCTTTAAAACGTACAAAGCAAGAGTATTTAATAAAGCATCTCGCTTCAGATTCTATCATTATTATATATCAAAGCTACAGGTTGACTTTATAACGTAAAAACATGACAGTACGAAAAGATGAAATATATGGGTCAAGTGAGATACCTATCTAATGAATCACAAAAACAGAGTAGGTGTGTTCGAATAGCTATTTTTTCTAAAAGTACTTGACGACAGTCTTTTAATTTGGATGATGAAAATGGATATCTTCGAAAAAATATGATTTTCTTGTGTGTGATAACTAGGGTTTATAATCTTCAACCACTGAAAATGTTTAGTCTGCCCTTCCACAAAATATTTAATTAGAATTTGTTTAAATGCTAACGAATTTTCAAAAATTCCATCTGACATCCGAACAGACAATATTTTTAAGTTGAATCAATGCAGACAAGATCATTAACTAATGCTCATTAGCTAGTAGATACATTTGTCTTTTAAAATATAACTGACATATAACGATCGATCGTAATGGTGCTATGTGGATAAATTTATCAGTTTTCAAGAGCAAAATTGGCAGAGCGTCATCCCTACAATGGCTTCCATTTCTACGATTGTGAGCATGAACTGGCGTAATGGGGAGATAATTTTGAAGAAGTAGAATCCTGACTGTATGAATAACATTTCTGTATATATACAAATTGACAACGTTCCGCCTTGTGATACGCTTTTCGTACAATACTATATTTTAAGGATCTACTTTGCTGGAGCTCACCTTCACTAGTTTATTCGAATGATATTTTCAAAATATTTCTGTTATTTTATTTGCACGACAAAATGAAAGACGATATAATATCAATGGGTGTCCATGCAATTTTTTGGCATTTTTAAAAATGTGTATTTATTATATGTCATTAAAAGGAATCCCAGAAACAAAACAAAAATCTTTTGTCGAGCAGTTGAAGTTGTGCACCGTTTTTTTTTCATTATGCTTGTAAGGTGTCATTTTATCGCGCTTTTATAGCATGTTTTCCCTTCCTGTTCATTTGCATGTCTTTTGGCAAATTCATTTTAAAAATTAAACCCTTTACTGTAAAAAAGATACATATGGTAATCTTTGCATTTGAAGCACGTCTTATTTTCTTCTACCTATAGGATAAAACTCTCATATTAATATGTGTATACCAACACGATTAATCATTTTATACAAAAAGATAGTTATATAAATACGGATATTTCTTAGAATTGAGGGTCATCCTTTAAAAGTTACGGTCATCATTTACAAATTACGGTCATCTTAAAAGCAGTTACGGTCATCTTAAAAGCAGTTACGGTCAGCCTTGTTATGAATCGCTGATTCTGTTACGGTCATCTCGATTGTGATTTACGGTCATCTTGGCGATTTTTTCAAATCGAATTTCCCGTTTCATGCACATTTCTCAGAAGTAATTAGTGATTTTCGAGTGATTCTTTTATAAATTTACATCGTTTCAATGTATGATTTGTAAAGAAAATGATTTAGAAACACCTTAACAGACAATACAGAAACTGACCTAATTTTTAATCCGACATCTTGGGATGACCGTGAATGCAGTTACGGTCATCAGCTTTACCCCAGTGAATTGGTGGAGAGCAACGCTAACAGTCAAGTCACTGTAAATAGGAAAATGTTTCATACCCAGACAAAGTGATGTTTTTGCTAATGAATTAAACAGTCTCCTGTGCATGATTCAAATCTTCAAATATTATTGCATGCATTTATAATAGCAATTTTTTAAGAATTGACAAAAAAGTGAGATTAATATTGCAATGTCAGGGAAATCTGCATACATATATGTACTGTAAATTCAGAAACTATTGCATGCATTTATTATTGCGATTTTGTCATTTTAGACTTAAATACGATTTTAACTTTTACGATTTTGAGAAAAATACTGTTAAATTCATATTAAATATTTCAAAATGTGAGTTTAAATTATTGCGTTTACAACTCAGTCGCATTTTTGGCAAATAATAAAAACCGTGCATTAATTTCTGAATTTACAGTATCAGATAGATGAATGTGAGTTCTTGTTATTGTGATACTCACTCAGTCACATTATTCACATTAACAAAAACTTCACAACAGTAAGTTATTTATTCGTTTTTTATCCAACATACATATAAGTATGTTAACAAGTCTAAATTGAAAACGTTCAAACCTATGATTGCGTTGGATAAAAACCCCAATTTTTGCATGCAATACAAATTTTCTTGTAGAGGGGTCTAATTTCAACACAAACAACATTTTCCAAAAAGACCAAAAGAGTGAAAAAGAATAATTTAACAAAACACCTTTGACTAACAGGTTGAACAACTGATGTTCGTAAACCCTGCTGACTGCCATTAATGATTACCAAATAAGTATGTAAAAATATTCTGTAGTAAAAATTGCATATAGTAAATTTTAGAAGTATTTATTGGGTAGAATATATTTTTTTTATTTTCAGCTGATCACTTGGCTACTTGTAAGGTTGGAAATCAGACATGTTTAATTATGAGAGGTAGGTTAAGTTTTTTTATTTATGTAATTTCATGATAGAGGAGATTTATTGGGAATTTCTGAATGACTGCCTGGTTATGTAGAGCATTGATTTTAGTTATACAATGAAAAGGAAGGATTTTTTTTCATCAAATTTTAAAATTGCCGAAATTTTTTCTGAAAGCTAAAGATTTTGTAAGACATGAACATTGTCATATGATTTCAAAATTTTCAAATAGCTTTTTGATTAACTCCTATGAGTTATGACAACCACAAATCTGCATTCAGTTAATAAACTTTTGTTTCCTTCATATAAAAAAAGTTCATTGATGGTAAGATTTTATTAAAGTTGTGCCAACTTTTATGTATTTGAGAGCTGCCATTGAAGTAGACCATTATCTTTTTTATATTAATTGGTATCACATCGTTGTCCGCATTGTTGTCAGCGTCATCTAAAGCATCATCAAAAGACATATGGTTTCCATATAATAACTTTAAGGACGACATCAAAAGTTCAATGAAGGATAAAAAACTTAATTCACATAGTTTTGTCACTGACCCCCACATCCCCCCTCTTAAATTAAGTTTGGAAAAATTGATTGATCAATAGGGATATATGTAAAATCTATTATAGATTAACAAAACTTGCAGCAATGTTGACCCCCCACCCCAAACTATTTGATTTAAGTTTTTTATCCTACATCAATCTTTTGATGTCGTCCCTTATTATAAGTATAAATAGAAATCAATAAAATTTTAAAACAATGTTTATAACTACAAAAATAAGTTGAATAAGTTTGATATTAATTGTGGGTGTTATGGTCTTAAAGGTCTTGGAATTATGGCCAAAAAAGGGACCAAAATTAACTCGAATAATTCAAGCCCTTTCCGTGTCCGATTTTCTCCCACACGAGGGCTTGAATTCCTCATGATCATTGGCCGCGTCGCCTGCTCTCTGTGAGAGAGAGCCAATCGGCGGCGATCAGGATAATGAGTCTGCGCAACTGTCTTGTAATTGTCTTACCAAACACGTGTGTTCAATTAACACAAATCCGATAATAATTAATTAACATCAATTAACATCAGTTAACATCATTTAACATCAATTAACATCTGGAACTCCTCCTTCCTTAGCTGCCAATTTAAATCAAAATTCCCATATTGCATAGCGGTGTGAATTTTTTTCGGTTGACAGTCTTGATCGAGGAAGATGTTCAGGCGTTAATGTAGCCTTCGTAGATCAGCGGAATATAACGACTGAATTATTCGGGTTAGACCAAAATAAGCATTTTTGTAGTTTCCAGTTAATAACTTGTGTTTATGTGTAATTATACAACCAAGTTTCCATACTACAAATGGATAGTTTACAGGGGGTAATGGCTTAAATAATTTAACAATAAGGGGGAAAACAAGGGTGTTTATTGTTAAAGGACTATTTAGACAATTTAAAAGCAGTGTAAGGGAGGTAATCAAATTCAAATTAAAAGAATACTGTTATTATAATATATGTTTGATTACCTCCCTTATACTGCTTGAAAATTATGTATTAAGAAACGATGATTGTTTCGAGACGATAAGCTGTAAATTTATTTTTAGAAGTGACTATTAATTAATATTAATTTTAACCATGACTATGAAATTTATATTTTAATATTTTATGATGTATTTAAATGAGTAGTTATTATTAAAAACTTTCATCAAACATTTTTTGGTTTTGAGGGAATTAATATTCAACAGCAAAGTGTATTGATATAAAGCAAATTGATTTTTTAAGTTCATTAGACCACATTCATTATGCATGCTATGTGTCAGAAACCTATATATGCTGTGTCAACTATTTAATCACAATCCAAATTCAGAGCTGTATCAAGCTTGAATGTTGTGTTCATACTTGTCCAAATTGTTCATGGTTCGACCTCTGCAGTCATGTAAAGCTGTGCCCTGCATCTGGTATTGACCCTGCCATGTCACTGTTGTCCTAATGCCCCAAAATAGGTGTCTGTCACAACTTAAAGGGGCACTAGCTGTCAAATTCATGGTCATCAATTAGACTCAAATTCTAGTATTTGATTAATAACAATGTAAAACCTTTATCCAAATCACAAAAAGTATAAAATAAGCAATTTACATGGCATAGTGAGGAGAATATGTAGCTTCGTTTGGTGTGTTTTTTAGTCCTGACGCCATCTAATTAATTATCGAGTTCGCCTCAGAATACCTCCGATGACCATATAAGTGATGTAAACATAAATAAAGATATAAATAGAAAGGCAAACTCTTGTAATTGCATTTTGCTATGTCTGTTTAATTTTATAGTATAGGTTAAAAATATATAGACAATAACTGTTTAGTGTCTTTAAATATCATCTGTATTTGTACAAGGCTTAAGTCAACAAGGTGTATGTGAGCTTTTAGTGAGCTACTACACCTGTTTTGAGCCGAGTACAAATACAACTGATATTTAAAGACACTAAACACTTATTGTCTTTATCCTGCAATTAATTCTGTATATTATTTGTGTTTTGAAAGACACAAAAACACATGTTTTGCATTTATTTTCGATATAAAATCCCTTGAGGCCTGTGTAGTAATACAATACAGTAATCACACATTCAGCTAAAGACGGGTTAGCAAAAAAGAATCTCGAATGGTCAACAATAATACATCACTTAAAGGGAATAATTATCTATTTTAACATAACAACTAATTTCAACAGTAATAACAAATAACAAAACATTGTTCAATTTGAAACAGGAGTGTACGAGTTGTCCTACACTTCAGACTCGACATTCACTAAACATGCATGCTGAAATTGACATGGTTGTTTTTGATACACAAACATACACATTCAAGTTTTGAAATTGAGAGTTGTCATTGTAGAAAAGACTGCTGTTCATGTGTGTATGTTATCAGAAAATTGGTGTGATTCTTATTTCTCTAAAGAAATGTTTGAAAACAAACAGAAAGTATGAAAGTAATCGTTAATTCGCCATTAGAATGTGATTACAATACACATTCTGGGGTCAAGCAGGTTCATACTATACTCAGTCCGGCAGTGGGCGGAGCTTTAAAGAGATATCTGTATAGTATACAGATACAGCAAAGCCATATCTGTAGGGCTGTATCTGTAAAGTAGAACACCCAATTGCAGGATAAATGTTAATCATTGTTTTAGTTTTCCTGGATTGAACAATTCATGTGTTATCCATCACTTGCTGAAGGATTGAATTGAAGTTCACATGAATACCGATTTAATGAGGTTGAATTATTCACTTGCAAGTGAATAATACATAATGAGTGTTTCTTCACTTATATTGAAAAAAAATAACCCGTACTGGCTGCTAACAGCGAATTATTATTTCACTATTTCACTTTCATTAATGATTGAACAAAAAATATATTTTTAATTTTTTATATCTCGTAGCTAGTTCCCCTGTAATGTTATGAAACTTATATATAATTACCTCTAAATACAGATCAAATTCAAGTTTCACACTTCTAGAGATTTGCTTCTTTACAAGTAAAAAATTTGCTATTTATTTGATTCCATTCTCTAATTTTAGTATGCCTCAACTAAGTGTTACACAATGTATACAAAATGCTTATTCCACAAAACTCAGATCAAGTTTGAATTTGGGTAGCATCACTTCAACAGATATTGAGTTGTGTCCCATTATAACATTATATGCAAGCGGGGGCATCATCTGTGTCCTTAGGACAAATGCTCCATTTATATTTCTATGTTTCAGGCTAGTCCATTGATTCTTATGTCTATCAACTAGTCTTCTCAATAGAAGAATAAAGTTTTTAAAGACTTGAGTGACATTTTTAGCTCACCTGGCCCGAAGGGCATGAATGTTCCTTATGAGGTGCTGACCAAGTGTTGTTACTTTGTAGCCGATCCAATATCCAAGATGGCCGCCAGCAAGGGGACTTTTGAATGAAATCAAACATAGCCTGAATGTTCCTTTCCTTATTTTAGCCAAATTTTATATTTTCTTATATATATGATTTCTAAAACCCAAGTAGAATCAGGTGAGCAATACAGGCTCTTGAGAGCCTCTAGTTTATTTATTGATTATTCATGATTTCACTGTTCATTTGTGCACACCTTTATTCACCTGTGCACACATAGACTAGAAAGAAATACACATTTTCTTGTTTTTCAGATATGAATTCTGTGGCTAGTTTTGGGGATATTTCTATGAGTGAATGTGCAAAAGAACTCAATACAATGACACCAGAAGAGGTACCAGTACAAAGAAATATAACAACAGATGTTCAATATGTACAGACACATGAAAGGTATTTAGGGAAATGTGCTCTCAAACAAATAGGAAGTACGTATACACACTAATTCATGGTCCCATTTCTTTCTATGTTAAATTCTTCCATTTCAAGCAGGCGCACCTCTTCTGTTTAAATTAAGTTCAAATTAAGTGACAATCATTGCATGTCAAAGCAACACTTTATCATTTTTTATGGTTTTTTGTACTGAAAAAATCAACATACTTTTAATAACATATAAGAAAGAACTGGTACCTGTAACTTCTGATGCACCAAATCAGGTACTTCAGATTTGGCAAAAAAACAAACTGTACCCTATTTTTAGCTCACCTGGCCATCATCCAAGATGGCCGCCAGTGGGGGACTTAGTTTAACATAGGACCTTATAGGAAATGCATACAAATGACTTCTTTTAGAGAACCACGGAGTACCACTGAAAGGAATAAAACCGAACATGGCATGAATGTTCCTTATAAGGTGCTGACCAAGTATTGTTACTTTGTAGCAGATCCATCATCAAAGATGGTCGCCAGTGGGGGACTTAGTTTAACATAGAACCCTATGGGAAATGCATAGTTGATTTCTTTTAGAGAACCACTGAATGGAATAAAACCAAACATGGCATGAATGTTCCCTATGAGGTGCTGACCAAGTGTTGTTACTTTGAAGCAGATCCATCATCCAAGATGGACACCAGCAGGGGACTTAGTTTAACATAGAACCCTATGGGAAATGCATACAAATGACTTCTTTTAGAGAACCACTGAACGGAATAAAACCAAACATGGCATGAATGTTCCTTATAAGGTGCTGACAAAGTATTGTTACTTTGTAGCAGATCCATCATCAAAGATGGTCACCAGTGGGGGACTTAGTTTAACATAGAACCCTATGGGAAATGCATACAAATGATTTCTTTTAGAGAACCACTGAACGGAATAAAACCAAACATGGCATGAATGTTCCTTATAAGGTGCTGACCAAGTATTGTTACTTTGTAGCAGATCCATCATCAAAGATGGTCGCCAGTGGGGGACTTAGTTTAACATAGAACCCTATGGGAAATGCATACAAATGATTTCTTTTAGAGAACCACTGAATGGAATAAAACCAAACATGGCATGAATGTTCCCTATGAGGTGCTGACCAAGTGTTGTTACTTTGAAGCAGATCCATCATCCAAGATGGACACCAGCAGGGGACTTAGTTTAACATAGAACCCTATGGGAAATGCATACAAATGACTTCTTTTAGAGAACCACAGAACGGAATAAAACCAAACATGGCATGAATGTTCCTTATAAGGTGCTTACAAAGTATTGTTACTTTGTAGCAGATCCATCATCAAAGATGGTCGCCAGTGGGGGACTTAGTTTAACATAGAACCCTATGGGAAATGCATACAAATGATTTCTTTTAGAGAACCACTGAATGGAATAAAACCAAACATGGCATGAATGTTCCCTATGAGGTGCTGTTCTCCATGTCAATCCCATGCTCCTCAGTCTGATCTCAATCGTCTGTTACCATATTTGTGGGTTGTAATGGGGATACCTTCATGACCAATACACCTTATTGCTATTTGTCCGCTATTACTGGATATCACACAGGTTCCTGTAAAATTTTGACGTCATAAAACAAAACATCTGACGCCACAATGGAAAAGTGATTGTTTTCTGCGTCAAAAGTTCAAGCGGCTGGGTCTGCTGGGATAAGGTGTATAACAATAAAAATATCTTGCCAAATGACGTTAACACTAATTTTTGTTGCATGTTTATAAGATGTACATTTTATTTATGACAATAAGTAATTGCAATGATTTTGACAATTCACTTTATAAAACTTTATATCTAGTGGCAATATAACATACACAAACTTATACACTCTAGTGGCAATTTAACATGCACAAACTTATACACTCTAGTGGCAATTTAACATAAAAAAACTTATACATTCCAGAGGCAATTTAATATACACAAACTTCAAATTTACATCACAACTATTTCAAATTGTTATAATGAAATGATGGATTTACATACAGACACTTTATATTTACATTATAACTATTTCAAAATCTTTTCATGACTTGATTGGGTTGGATACATTTGGCTATGAGTTCTGAAAATGATGAGAAAAGGGCTCATTTGCTCTTTGACAGCAATAATGTATGATAAAGATATAATGAAAGGAAATAAAAGATATAATCAAATTCCAACAAAGTCAAATTTAAACAATTTGCCTTTCTCTAAAGTGGTATTTTTCTAGTTAAGAGTGGGTATCATTTGGGTCTAAGCATGACGCTGGATTGCGGATTTTTTATAAGCATGACACGTGAAAGTCAAATTATTGTGTCGTGAAAACAGGAAATGAGGTCTTGCGTGACCCAGGAAATGACAAAAAAATGAGAATTGCTTACGTATATAGTGTAAGCGGGATACGGGAATTTGACAAAAGAGTAAGTGGGATCCGTGATCGGAACCACCATTGAGACCCCCTTAAGATTGTTGCAAAAAACATTACTTTAAGCAAAATGTATTGCACTGTCATGCCTTCGCTTGAGTTTTTCTGTCTGTGTGTCACTCACACTTTGTTTTACAGATATTAAATAGTAAAACTGCTTTGTTAAATTATTTAATATTTGGTGTAATGTTATGGTCCACTGAAAAAATATGAGATTACTATCAGTATCACATCTCTAACTTATTTATTTATATCTAATGCTTTGCAGGTTAGATCCACAGTTCAAAGACCAATACAGTCAGAATGTTGCAAAAGGACATGAAAAGCAAATTTCTACGAAATTATCTGATGTGCCTATAACAGTCTCAACTTCTCCAGCTGCCAAAGGTGGTAAAAGCAGTTCTTTTATAAATAATCACAAAGCTTCCATCAGAGTTCAGAATAATGAATTGGCATTTATTGGGAAACAAGATGATTCAGAATTACAATCTGCAGGAATTGTTTCAGAGGTGTCTGCAGTAGATTCACTTATGAACCACTTTCCTAAAGTTAGGAGTATAGCAGCAGACCCACAGATGAACACTTTATCTGAAATTGCTCAAAAAGCTCCACTAAAGACATTTCAACCCAAAGCATCAAGACTTACACTTGATCCCACTGGGGTAAAACAGACCTCAATTTCTTCAAGACATGTGAGCTTAACACTTCCTGCGAACTATTATGATCAGAACAAGACAGCCAATGAGACACCTTCTTCATCGACTTCAACTCCACGAGGTGTAATAAAAGTACATCCTGGGAAAAAAGGGCAAAAGGAAGTCTTGTTTTTTCCCATTGGGACAACATCTTCCACAACCAATAGTGAAGCACCTGTACTGACAACGCCACCTAGGTCAGATCAAAATACAACAACTTCTACCATTCAGAATACAGCTTCTGTAAATGCTTTAACTGCCAAATATAACGATCAAGAACAAAATATAATGCAGTGGGAATTTCAACCCAAAGCACCGAGACTTACACTAGATCCCACTGGGGTAAAACAGACCTCAACTTCTTCAACACATGTGAGCTTAACACTTCCTTCGAACTCTTATGATCAGAACAAGACAGCCAATGAGACACCTTCTTCATCGACTTCAACTCCACATGGTTTTATAGTAGTACTTCCAGGGAAAAAAGGGCAAAAGGAAGTATTGTTTTATCCCACTGGGACAACATCTACCACAACCAATCGTGAAGCACCTGTACTGACAGCGCCACCTAGGTCAGATCAGAATACAATGACTCTTTCCATTCAGAATACGACTTCTGGAAATGCTTTAATTGTCAAATATGACAATCAAGAACAAAAAATAATGCAATGGGAATCAGACAAATCTGAAAAGACAGATTTAATGTTAAAGAAATCAAATTTTTCTCCGTATCCATCTGTCAGGACTACAATGGCTACACAAGTATCGTCAATAGTTTCTACAATGGGACCATCTACCAAACTTTTGAATTTAGCTCCAGTTGACTCTAGAAAGTATCTACCAAGACCTTATTTTCAAAAATCTGGTCCAACAGTTCATTCAATGTATCCTCCAACTAGACCCAACAATTCAGCGTCAGTTTTATCTACAGCCTTTTTGCATGCTAGAACTCAGAGTTCAACTCAATATGATGGTAAAAATTCAATTCAAACTGATATTCCTTATTCAACACAAACTGATAAACAGAATTTGACTCCAAGAGTATCAACATCTTCAAGAACACCTGTAAAGGTCCCTTTTAATGAAGCTATGAACTTGATCAATGCAAAATCTTGGGACACCATACCAATGATAACGCCAGTATCAAAAGAATTAGTTCGGGATTCTGCATCAACAAGCTCTGAGAGCTCAGCATCAACAAGGTCTGAAAGCTCAACAATGCCTGAGAGCACAGGATCAATATTTCCATTGGTAATATTCCCTAATGTAGCTGCATCACAGAACAAAGGAAATGACCTTCAGCAAGGTGAATCTACACACAATGATGTATCACAATCAGGTGAATCTATACACAATAATGTACCACAATCAGGTGTCAGTCAAGTATCCTATTCAATAAACCAGATGCCAATACTAAGAAATATCCTCAAATCTTTACATGATAAAGTCCAACCTTCAAACTTGGTAGCAAATTATACTCATAATCCTATCATTGTTGCTAAGAATTCACATATGAGCAATGCTTCTGTTCCTGCTAACACAGGAGAGAGAGAAAAAGAAAGAATATTATGGACTAAACAGCAAACAGGGGTTTCTGCCATTGACCAGATGCAACCAGTACCTGATGGTCATCTTATTTCTAAGGGAGATAATTGTATGAATGCTTTTGCAAACAAAGAAAAAGATCCTACTCAATCTCACAATACTGAGATAAAGGTTGAGCCACTGGATAAAGAATATCTCCAGACTGAAATTTGTCGACCAGAAGTTGTAATAGAGAATGTTGAGGGCAATGATTATTACCAAATATATAATGATAATAAAGGGAAATCCATATCACATACTAAATCTTGTTCATCTAGTGAGGAACGTCTGCTCAGAAAAACAAAGATCAAAGAAGAATTTGTTCCAATGGAGAAAAACTCAGTGGTTTTTGAAAATATTCCAACAGAAAGTATAGAAAGTAAACACTTAAACATTAATTCAGGGTTATTTTATTCATCTGAAACAGAATCTTGCCCATCAGATAATGGTTTTTACCAACCAGATGATGAAATTTGCCAATCTGGTACGGATATTTGTCCATCAGTTAAGGATATTTGCCCATTAGTTCAGAATATTGGCTCAGCAGTTCAAAATATTGGCCTATCAGACACTATAACTAATGTTGATTATGTTGATAGTTCTTTGTTGGTGAGAAATTTTCCATTTGGTAAAGACTGCCAAGAAGAAGGAAACATTGCTGAGGTTCTAAAAGAACCTGCAGATCATAGAATAAATTTGATAAAGAATCATCTATTACAATGGAAAGATGTCGAAGGAGAGAACAAGATGCAGATTCCAATTAGTGGAGAAACAATTGCTCGATTGTTCGACAACAGACAACAGCAATCAACACAGGATATTTATGGTAAGAAAATGAAATAACTGTCCTATATATTTAGAAATTTTAATAAGCCTTAATTATTGATTTTTTTTTTTAGATTAAATGTGATTTCATGAAATTTTGCATTCTTATCCAAATATTAAATATTTTCAGGGGCATTCTTTAGGGTACATAGACATATCTTAATTTTAATCAACATGCTATTTAACTAAACTACTAAACCCTGACTTGATACAATAGATTTAAAGAAAAAAAAATGTGGGTTGAACCTGGTTTTATGGCTAGCAAAACCTCCCAATTATATGGCAATGTTGAAGATAATGCTAAATGACAACATATGTGACAGGAATACAGAACAAATAAATGCAAGAACACTCAGGACATAAAAATATATCAATATGATAGTACATTTAACATTTTGACCACAGAATGAATACCTAAAATCAATTTACAACAGTACACACATACAGCATAATAGAATAATGAACTGTGCGTCACACAAATGTATCAAAGCCACAAAAAGCGATAATGGAATTATCAAAATTTATTAAAAAAAGTGCTTTTTATGTAAATTATTAATCTGTGACAGTTGCACGATCATGAAAAAATTGCAATTTTACAGTTTTTTTTATTTTTGAACTTTGAATTATTATGGTTAGGAAATATGATTGTAGTATGTAAAGTGAAACAAGAACCTTTAGATGAGACAGACATAGTTAGTCAGCTGGACCCAGAACCATTGAATAATACAGTATCAACAGGTACCAGTCAAAATATATCATTATTTTTCAAATTCATGATGTGTTTTATATTTAACAGCTAGATTTTGATAGTATATAATGTAAACCAACATAGTTTTGTGTATTCCTGTTTAAGTTTTAATATTTCTAACAGACTGCGCAACAAATATTTTTAATGTTTAAAAGAAACTTTGGTTTATGTTTTTGTATATTAAAAAGGATATCCAAGTTTGACTTTATGTTAAAAAAGTTAATATGTTAATATTTTTTTTTTCGTATGAAATTTAATAAAAAATCATACTGAAAACTTTAATAGTTGTTTTCTAGTACAGAATATATGGATGTTGGTCTATAGAACATATCACTATTATTATGTCACCATATATTGCATCTATTTCGTGAGAATATACCTCAAATTGTGCACAAACTCAATTTTATCAAATGAAAAGATGAATGTTTGCATTTTAAAAGGATAAAAAATTACATTACAGAATTTGTAAATTAATGATATAAAAACACAGTGTCATCAGATGTTTCAATAGTCAAGGTGGCAACCAAAGTAAATTATTCGAAAAACTTTAAAATTATTGAAAATATTACCAAAACTGACCTTACAACAGAAATAGTGCATACTTATAATATTTAAGGAGTCAATACTTTGTCATATAAAGTAATATGCAAAAATGAAGTTATTTCATATTAATAATAATATCACAACTATTTCTATTGTAATTTGTAGAATTCGATCTAATTGAAAAAATCATTGAAATCTAACGGCCAATTTTAACCCTTTTTAAACCAACTCCTTTCACATACTTGTTTATCTCTGAATTATATTCACTACTTGATTACACATAGGGGTGGTTTATGATTGTGGATCTATCTTCTTGTTTCAGCAGATAGTGTGCATAATGAGAATACATGCCTAGAAGGAAGTGAACAAAATACACAACAGCTTGACAATGGTGAGTTTTCACACAACATCAGAGAACCAATCAGATTTAATAACATAGAACCGAAATCCAATCAGAAAACAGAAAAAGTATATTACTAGCTTAGGGAAGGGTTTATGATAGTTCTGTTAATACTCAGTTTTCCATTTTATTTCTGGTAGCAGAAAAGATACGGGCAAGTTTGTATATGAAAAGTTTTTGGATAAGAAGTTGAAATCTATAATCTGGTTGAAGTACAATCATGGTCAATATATATTTTAAACATCAAATACGCCAATATGCTTATTTTCACAGCTTCATGGTTTATAGACATCTTGAGTAATGTTTGTAAGCAATGTGAGACTGGCCTTAACTGTAAAAGACAACGTACTTGGAATACCTCCAAATCTAATCCCAAATATAAGTTGAAATAACTTGTTTCCCAATCTTCTATAAATTGATATGTTTAAACTCACTAACTAAATCCCAATGTTAATAAAATATAACCCAGTACCTTACAGCTGTTATCCTAATGCTAGCAAGTTAAAGGTTTGGTTTACTTGCTTGCTTTATTTGTATTAAAGTAGAGGTTACTAATTTATATTATTCCACTGCATGATAATTTTGATAGCGAATTCAATATTTGATGGGTTGAAACTATCACACGTGACGTCGAAAAAGACTTCATATTCCCCTCTGAGTATCATATTCCCCTCTGAACATCTGGATTGCCTTGTGTGACGTTACCAAAGGTAAATGTTTAAATAAAACATTTTGATACGGTTTGTTTAAAAAATAATTTCAAATCTAAAAACAATTAGAAAAGAATAGATGAATAATTGACTTTAAATCGGTACTGATTATCATTGTGTATGTTGTGTTAAGTTATAAAACAAAACAGATAAGAAAACAATTATGGAAATTTTATATTCAGAAGTAAAAAAAAGTAGTCAGTTGAAGAAAACAATTATGGAAATTTTATATTCAGAAGTAAAAAAAAGTAGTCAGTTGAATAAAACATTCATTTCCCTTAGCTTCGTGAGATATGAAGAATTGTTCCCCCTTGAAAAGTCATATTTCCCTCGGGCGATGCCCTCATGAAATATGATTTTCTTGTGTGAACAAATCTTCATATTTCCCTCAGGCACTGGAAATAAATGTATTTTGTTTGCAGACCAAACCTTGTTTTTGCTAGCTTTATGAAAACAGCTGTAAGGGGAAGCAGACACTTGATTCTGCATGATAATACTGGTAACAGATAAATAAGGTGTTTTAGTTGTATGAACAACACATACTGATCCATAACAACAGTATTTAATAAGATAAGGTTTTTGACAGTATTAGTTTCCATTGAACTGGTATCTGTTCTTCAGGAAGGCTTTTAAAGTAACATGAGTTACCTTTTCTATGAAAGAAAACCAATAATGATTGATTTTGAATCTACATTTTTTTTTTCAGGGGATAGTGGACATAATGAAAATACAATTTTAAAAGAAAGTGAACAAAATACACAACAGCTTGATAATGGTAAGTTTTCACACAAAATCATAGAAACAATATTAAACCAAAATAAACTCATAAATGTTTTGATTCTGAAGTCGCCTTTTTAACATGAAATACAGATCATATAAGTGAAAAAAGGATGGGAATATATTATTAAACTAATAAAAAAAAATTATGATTTTCCATTGAAAAAAAAAATTACACAGCATATAATTTGGCTTTTAAATCCTACATGCAACATTCCTTGCATCATGCAAACCCAAATAATTTAATTCTAAATTCCATTTTAAACCGGCGTAAATTATTGAAAAACGTTGATGACTTCATGGTCACATGACAAAATTGTGTCTATGATAAGATAAACAAAACACTGTCACCCAATCAGAAGACGCGTTGCATCCAAAATTATGTAACATTATTAATACTTGCATTGTCACTTGCAAATTCTTGTTTTATACATTCATGAAATACTTTAATTCAAGAACTTTAAAGAACCTGCAGTGATTAAAGAATATTTAAGAATTGAATGCTTCTTTTTGTAACTTCATTGGGGTGTAAAAGCGTTGACCAAAGTACATTTTGTATGAAGCGCGGAAGCGCTTCATTCTAAAAATGTGCACACAGTCAACGCTTTTACAACCCTATGAAGTTACAAAAAGAAGCATTCAATACTTTTATTTTCATTTTTTGCTAGGAACATGAAAACAGGATTTTTTCAATTTGTTAATAAATTCACCTGTGCACTTTATTGTAGAACCTCTCATGATCGTTATCATGAATGATAAGTTGTGTAATGCAATTGCTTAAGGAATAACATGTGATGTGCAGTTAGCCAATCAGAATAACATATTATAATGAACCATACATCTAATGTAATTATTTAGAATTAATTAAAGTTTCTCAAAAGTGCTTACATCCACATCAATAAATTTGCCTCTGAGAAATTCAATTTTACTCACTTGCTCCACTCTTTGGACAAAAGAAGTCAGACTAGTTATGAATCAATTTAATGTGGCGAATTTTATACCGCTAATATATTACTTTGAATCTATTTTCAGTTGTTCACGAAACAGAGGAACCTCCAATGGAGACAGAAAAAGCAGTTCAACAAATACCAGAACCTTTAAATACAAACTTATCACCAGGTATGAAGATTCAGCTTGAATACCTGCTAAACATTCAACATAAAATTAAGGTGGTATCTAACACTACAGGGAGATAACTCTATAAAATCAGCTTAACGTTTTAATTACGTTGTGTTGTTAAGGGAATATTAAGCTTCTCAATGATCAAAATTAGTGTTTGTCAAATTGCTAAATAACCAGTGTAATATTTCTGACAAAATGGTTGGTTCAAATTTTTTGAAATTTTTATATTTTTGTCAAAGGGTCAAAGTAAATACTTTGTCAAAATTTTATGAAAATTAAACGAGCCAAATTAATTTTAGTGAAAGTGTTGGGTACCACCTTAAAGCGAGAGTTTTAAATTTCATAAACCCTGTATAAAACAATTTGATATATCAGTTTTGCAGATCTTTAATCAACATGACATGCAAATGTTAACCAATTAAAATTTTTAAGTCATTTTTCTCTACCTTTTAATCATTAGGAAACTATGAATTCATCAATTTCATAAGTTATAAATAACAACAATAGTAGACGTTTTTATCAATGAGCTACATTTATTTGATAGCGTACACTATGAACAGAATAGTTTTCGGCACAAAAATTAAATTTATACAAGATAACTATATAATAATCTAATATTCACATCCACATAACTGGTCAATAGAAAATTGCCAATCATTGTTGCATATCTTGTACTTTTCATATGTTATTGAAATATTTATTAAATTCTTATCAAAAATCAATGCATTCCTTATATTCACATATGGGATATTGTGTCTGCATTTCATTTTTGAATTTGTAAAATTCTACATTTATTTTATAAACATTTCTGTAATTGACATGTTATTTTTGTCTTACTTTGCTCATTTATTTTTATACGACCGCAAAATTTGAAAAATTTTTCGTCGTATATTGCTATCACGTTGGCGTCGTCGTCTGCATCGTCGTCGTCGTTGTCGTCCGAATACTTTTAGTTTTCGCACTCTAACTTTAGTAAAAGTGAATGGAAATCTATGAAATTTTAACACAAGGTTTATGACCACAAAAGGAAGGTTGGTATTGATTTTGGGAGTTTTGGTCCCAACATTTTAGGAATTAGGGGCCAAAAAGGGCCCAAATAAGCATTTTCTTGGTTTTCGCACTATAACTTTAGTTTAAGTTAATAGAAATCTATGAAATTTTGACACAAGGTTTATGACCACAAAAAAAACGGTTGGGATTGATTTTGGGAGTTTTGGTTTCAACAGTTTAGGAATTAGGGGCCAAAAAAGGGCCCAAATAAGCATTATTCTTGGTTTTCGCACAATAACTTTAGTTTAAGTAAATAGAAATCAATGAAATTTAAACACAATGTTAATGACTACAAAAGGAAGGTTGGTATTGATTTTGGGAGTTTAGGTCCCAACAGTTTAGGAATTAGGGGCCAAAAAGGGACCCAAATAAACATTTTTCTTGGTTTTCGCACCATAACGTTAGTATAAGTAAATAGAAATCTATGAAATTTAAACACAAGGTTTATGACCATAAAAGGAAGGTTGGTATTGATTTTGGGAGTTTTGGTCCCAACAGAATAAGGGGCCCAAAGGGTCCAAAATTAAACTTTGTTTGATTTCATCAAAATTGAATAATTGGGGTTCTTTGATATGCCGAATCTAACTGTCATGACTGTGTATGTAGATTCTTAACTTTTGGTCCCGTTTTCAAATTGGTCTACATTAAGGTCCAAAGGGTCCAAAATTAAACTTAGTTTGATTTTGACAAAAAATGAATCAGTTAGGTTCTTTGATATGCTGAATCTAAAAATGTACTTAGATTCTTGATTATTGGCCCAGTTTTCAAGTTGGTCCAAATCGGGGTCCAAAATTAAACTTTGTTTGATTTCATCAAAAATTGAATAAATGGGGTTCTTTGATATACCAAATCTAACTGTGTATGTAGATTCTTCATTTTTGGTCCTGTTTTCAAATTGGTCTACACTAAAGTCCAAAGGGTCCAAAATTAAACTTAGTCTGATTTTAACAAAAATTGAAATCTTGGGGTTCTTTGATATGCTGAATCCAAAAATGTACTTAGATTTTTTATTATGGGCCCAGTTTTCAAGTTGGTCCAAATCAGGATCTAAAATTATTATATTAAGTATTGTGCAATAGCAAGTCTTTTCAATTGCACAGTATTGCGCAATGGCAAGAAATATCTAATTGCACAATATTGTGAAATAGCAAATTTTTTTTTAATTAGAGTTATCTTTCTTTGTCCAGAATAGTAAGCAAGAAATATCTAATTGCAAAATATTGTGCAATAGCAAGATTTTTTTTTAATTGGAGTTATCTTTCTTTGTCCAGAATCAACTTAAATCTGTGTTATATACAATATACAATGTATATTCACTTTTTACTACCAACTGATAAATTAAAATAATCTTTACCATTCAGTGATAACAAGCAGTTTTTTTTACATCTTAATATTTTATGATGTATTTAAATGAGTAGTTATTGTTGCAAACTCCATTAGAAATTTTAATTGAGATTAGTTTTGGAATAAGGGAAAGGGGGATGTGATTAAAAAAATTGGGTTCAATTTTTCTCATTTGAAATTTCATAAATAAAAAAGAAAATTTCTTCAAACATTTTTTTGAGAGGATTAATATTCAACAGCATAGTGAATTGCTCTAAGAGAAAACAAAAATTTTAAGTTCATTAGAACACATTCATTCTGTGTCAGAAACCTATGCTGTGTCAACTATTTAATCACAATCCAAATTTAGAGCTGAATCCAGCTTGAATGTTGTGTCCATACTTGCCCCAACCGTTCAGGGTTCAACCTCTGCGGTCGTATAAAGCTACGCCCTGCGGAGCATCTGGTTATGTATTTTTAAGGTGCTGCACCATTGTCAACACCAGGACTAACTCAGTTAGTTATTACTCCTGTATATGAGTTGATAGACGGGAAGATACAGATAAAACTGTGTCTAAAGTAGGTTGATTTCTTCATTTTATTCTACATACAATAGCCCTGTAGATAAATTAAATTTGAGAAAAAAATAAATTTTAAAAGGTTATTGACAAACGCTTTTAATTGATCCACATAATTTATTTTGTGTGAACAGCTTCAATTATATCTCAATTTTATTTATCAATATTTTACCAAATTCGTCTTTAGTCTTGTTGACTGATAATTTACTTCTCAGGGGAGTCGAGTGATATGAAAAATTATCACTAGAAACTAAGGTAGCACATGCCTGTTGTCAATGAAATTAAAATCATCGTCATAGGTAAAATAGCCATTTAAACAAATTATCATTGGTCATCTCAACTGGATGGCTTTTCTTACTTTTGCCGGTCCAACTTGGTGGAGAAAATCTTATTAAGATGATAAACGATAATCTATAAACGTCCAATTTCAAAAGATACATATGCATATTTTCTTTGGACTTATGAAAAAGATGTTAGCTATTACAAGTCACCTTTTGGACTTCAACAATGAGTAAAACACTGGTATAAATTGCTCTGGAATAACAAAACGGAGAAACAATTTTAGAGAGGAAACTGATGGTCTGATTGACATAAGAACAATAAATGAAAAACAATCATGTTTCTATATCATTTTCTCACATATTGTTGCATTGGCTCATAACACTTTATCATGAAATAGTAGACTTTAAATTGGAAAATGAGAACCTTTAGCATTCCTACTCTTACCATGCAGATTGGTGTTCTTTCAATTATGGTAATCTGGCCAGTAGCCAGTCATTTTCCAAGGGGTGTTTACATGGACTCACAAAGCTCACTTTAACAGTTACAATTTAAACAGAACGTCGAATTTACAGCTATTATTTGTTTTCAAGTGGTTTTCAAGTAGAAATCCCTCAAACCCCTCTGGCTAGAGATGTGGTACTGTATAAGTTATATTGGGACTATATGATTTCCATTTCAAGAGCTCATTAACTGGCGAACATACTGTGGTTAATTATTATTCGTTTGATAACAATTTTTGTGGATTTCATGGATACAGGTGAAACACGAAATTAAATTTTCAACTAATAACAAATTTCCACAGGCTTGTATTCAGACTCTGCCAAAACAATAAGATTTTAGGTGGTACCTAACACTTTCACTAAAATGAATTTGGCTTGTTTAATTTTCATAAAATTTTGACAAAGTATTTACTTTGATCCTTTGACAAAAGTATAAAAATTTTAAAAAGATTGAACCAACCAATTTATCAGAAAAATTACACTGGTTATATAGCAGTTTGACAAACACTAATTTTGATCATTGAGAAGCTTAAGATTCTCTTCACAACACAATGTAATTAAAACGTTTTGCTGATTTTACAGAGTTATCTCCCTGTAGTGTTAGGTACCACCTTAATATCCACGAACATGTAAGTTTTCATTATTCCCTGAAAATTGATACCCACAAAAAATAAATGAAACCACAGCAGTAGCATTTTTTTGTCAATAACTTATTTATTATTTAAGGAATGACTAATATTTTTTCTGTCTATGAAGAAATATAGACAGAAAAAATATTACAGTCATTTCTTATAATTTAATTCTAAATTCCATTTTAAACCGTAGAAAACCATGAAAAAACGTTGATGACCTCACGGTCACATGACTTAATTATGTCTATGGGATCATAACAAAATAACGTCAGCCAATCAGAAGACGTGTTACATTCAAAATTAAATTATTTCCTTTTAGACCACTAGAAAATGTATTAAATCCTAAAGAAAATCATGAGGATAATTTTGTATCCGTGCCATTGGTGTCAGGTCCAACAACTGATAAAGAAGGTACAGAAAGTAGTAGTAATACACAAGGTATGTACTGTTTATATAAAAAAGAAGATGTGGTATGATTGCCAATGAGACAACTCTCCACAAGAGACCGAATGACAAAAAAATAAACAACTATAGGTCACTGTATGTATTCAACAATGAGCAAAGCCCATACTGCATAGTCAGCTATAGAAGGCCCAAAAATGACAATGTAAAACTATTTAAAAGAGAAACTTAACGGCCTGATTTATGGAAAAAAATGAAAGAAAAACAAATATGTAACACGACAACCACTGAATTACAGGCTCTTGTACATACAGAATGTTGCGGGGTTAAACATTTTAGCGGAGTACCAACCCTTCCCCTAACCTGGGACAGGGTGTAACAGTACAATATAAGAACTAAGACCAATTCGTGAGGACTGAAATGGGAACTGATTTAAGTATGTAAGGGAACCAGGAAGCAATAAAAAAAACCAACAATAAGCAAAAAGTAAGATCACAAAAATACTGAACACCAAGGAAAATTCAAACTGGAAAGTCCCCAATCAAAATCAGAAGTTCAAACACATCAAACAAATGGATAACAACTGTCATATTCCTGAGTTGGTACAGGCATTTTCTTATGTAGAAAATGGTGGATTGAACCTGGTTTTTTAGCTAGCTAAACCTCTCACTTGTATGACAGTCATATCAAATTCCCTTATATTGTCACCGATGCGTGAACAAAACAAACAAACACAATAGTAAAAAAATGTCAAAAAATAGGGGTACAGCAGTCAACATTGTGTTATCAGAACCCAGTTTTAATGATTCCTTTACCTATAATTTGTCAAAGTGTTGATGTATTCTACTTACAAATATAAAAACACAGAAGTAGTGTGGCTGCATTATTATTCGATGCATACCAACTTTTATTCGACAGCAAGAAAAATTTTTGGATCGTATAATGGTATGATGTTGTCATCTGCATTGTCCAAAGACACATTGGTTTCTGGACAATAACTTTAGTTTTAGTAAATAGATCTTTATGAATTATTTTCAGAAGGTTCAATACTACAAAAGAAAGGCTGGGATTATTTTTGGGAATGATGATCCCAACCGTTGAGAAACTACGGGCCAAAAGGGGCCCAAATCAAGCATTTTTCTAGTTTTAGGATAACAGCTTGTGTATAAATATTTCGATTGCTCTGTAATTATACCACAATGTTAAATACCACAAGTAGAAGGTTGGGATTCATTTTAGGGGTTATGGGGCCAACAGTTTAGGGGAAAAAAAAACCAGCATTTTATAGTTTCCAGACAATAACTTGTGTGTAAGTGTATGGATCTCTCTGAAATTGTACCACAATATTCTGTATAACAAAGGGAAGTGTGGAATTGATGAGTTTGGGGTTAATTACCCAAAACATGTAGGAATAAGGGGCCAAAAAGAAGCATTTTTCTAGTTTCCAGACAATATCTTGTGTTTAAGTGTATAAATAGATCTCTCTGAAACTGTACTACAAGGTTCCATACTACAAAGGAAAGGCTGGAATTGAATTTTGGGGTTATTTCTCCAAGGGGGTTTCAATAAGTTTGGGGGGAATTTTTGTGCTCAACGAATTGTAAATGTGTCGTATGATTTTAAGAATTTTGGGAAACCACAAATTCAAATATAGATCTGCGAAAATACAAATTTCTTCTATCCACACAAAGTAGGGCCTACAAAATAGATGAATCCACAGTATTATAATTTTAAAAACAAAAAGGTAAAATTCACATAATTTTTTTTATGGCCCCGCAATGAAGCTGTCGTTGCCATATAGTTTTACTCTTGTCCGAAATTCCGTCATTCCGTCATTCTGTCATTCCGCAACAAACCATTATAAGGAGTTTATTTCTAAACGCCTTCAGATATTGGGCTGATTTTTTGTATGTGAGTTAACCATGATGAGTTACAGATCAGGTTTAAGTTTTGTTCTGCTCTACTAATTTTTAACGAAATTACAGGCTTTGGACATTGATAAATTGTTGAAAAGCACAGTTGCAACAAACCATTATACAGAGTTTATTTCTAAACGCCTTCAGATATTGGGCTGATTTTTTGTATGTGAGTTAACCATGATGAGTTACAGATCAAGCTTAAGTTTTTTTTTGCTCCACTAATTTTTACAGAAATTACGGGCTTTGGACTTTGATCAATTGTTGAAAAGCACAGTTATACAGACTTATTTTCTAAACGCTTTCAGATATTGTGATGATTTTTGGCATGTGAGTTAACCACAGATCAAGTTTAAATTTTGTTCTGCTCGGCTACTTTTTGCCGAAATTACGGCCTATTGACTTTGATAAATTGTTCAAAATTACAGTTATACGGTCTTTTTTCTAAACACTTTCACATATTGGACTGATTTTTTGACATGTGAGTTACCCATGATGAGTTACAGATCAAGTTAAAAGTTTTGTTCAGCTCAGCTAATTTTTGCTGTAATTTCAGGCTTTGGACTTTGATAAATTTTTGAAAATCACAGTTATACAGACTTTTTTATCTAAATGCTTTCAGATATTGGGCTGATTTTTGGTATGTGAGCTAACCATGATGAGTTACAGATCAAGTTTAATTTTCATTTTTATCCACTAATTTTAGCCAAGATTAATTGTTTACAACTTTGAAAATTGTTTAAAATCACAGTTATACAGACTTTTTTTCTATACGCCTCCAGATTTTGAGCTGATTTTTGATATGTGAGACTACCATCATGTTTGTGTACACTTGTGTTATTGAAATTGCAGATTTTTCAACTTTTTGAGACGGGGCCATTCGTGTCACTTTGACACATCTAGTTTGTTTTTATATGCCATTTGTTATGCTTAAAATAAACTTCTCCTCAACAAACCCCTTTACTTTAACAAAATCTTAAGATAATAACTTTACTTTAAATAGTTAAGGAGTCTTTAGTATAAAGAATAAAAGGAATCTTTATTAACTCTTATAAATAAATGGATTTTAGTCTGAAATTGAATAGATGTCATTTCTTTAAAGAGAAAATTGATAAGATTTATTCTAAGGTTAATGTGTGGCAAAGATTTGCATATATCTGTTATTGAAATGATAGACATGCACTTTCTTAATGACTTTTTTTCAGTTTATATTTTTCTCCACAGGTTCACAACAAAATAAGGAAAAAAAGGAGAAAGTTCAGAATTCAAGAGGCGGAAGAATATTACCTAATATTTTATCTTCTAATATGAAGGTTCAAAAAAAGGTGTCTTCTGATACTTGTATGAAGGTTAAAAAAAAGGTGTCTTCTAATATGAAGGTTAAAAAAAAGGTACAGTTTACTGTTAATTTAGAAATTATTGAGTGCATTTATTTTTGCGATTTGTCATTTTAGACTAAAATGCAATTTTAATTCTTGCAATACCAGTATTCAGAAAAATCTTGTTTGATATATATTAAAAAATTTCACTAGTTTAAATTATTGTGATAATAACCCTGTCACATTTTTTGCAATAATAAAAACATTGTAATAATTTCTGAATTAACATTTAACATTTAGAGTTACAGAAAAATATGTGTTATATCTCTGAATATATGAAACAACTAGTTGTAAATAGATTGACAATGAAATCTTTCAGAAATTTCATTACGCCAGAGTTTTCTTGAAACTGATCCATTTGAGACTGCAGATTTGATATTGAGCAATAAGACCAATCTGTTAGCCATTATAATTAAAATTGTAAATGAAAAACAGTATGAGTTTTGTAACTTTACATAAGGGCCCCGCCAAAGGCGGGTCCCCTATAGTGATCAGTCTGTCCGTCTGTCCGTCCGTCCATCCGTCCGTCCGTCCGTCCGTCCGTAACACTTTGTGTCCGCTCCATATCTAGAGAACCATTATGATTTCATACTTTATACTTTACATGTTTATTAACCACCACCAGAGCGCGTGTCATGATGTATGTACAACTTCCTAGGTCAAAGGTCAAGGTAAAAAAACTTTGGTTTCAGTTGAAAACCCTGTGTCCTGTGGTGAAGATCGTGTCCGCTCTATATCTTGAGAACCGTTATGATTTCAAAGTTTATACTTGACATGTATATGAACCAACACCAGAGGGTGTGTCATAATTTATGAACGACTGCCTAGGGCAAAGTTCAAGGTCAAAAACTTTGGTTTCAGTTGACAACCCCATGTTTTATGGTAAAGATTGTGTCCGCTCTATATCTTGAGAACCGTTATCATTTCAAAGTTTATACTTGACATGTATATAAACCAACACCAAAGGGTGTGTCATAATTTATGTGCAACTTCCTAGGTCAAAGGTCAAGGTCAAAAACTTTGGTTTCAGTTGACAACCCCATGTCCTATGGTAAAGATCGTGTCCGCTCTATATCTTGAGAACCGTTATCATTTCAAAGTTTATACTTGACATGTTTATAAACCAACACCAAAGGGTGTGTCATAATTTATTTACAACTTCCTAGGTCAAAGGTCAAGGTCAAAAACTTTGATTTCAGTTGACAAACCCATGTCCTATGGTAAAGATACAATTTTTTAATGCACATTATTCACAGCGGGGCCCACAGAGATGGCTCCCATCTCAATGATATCTAGTTTATGGCTGAAACCATTTTGGAATTAGGGTAAAAAAAAGGGGGAAAACAAGGGTTTTTTTGGTTGAAGGACAATTGAGACAATTTAAAAGCAGTGTAAGGGAGGTAATCCAAATCATCTTAAAAAATAATGTTTGATTGTCTCCTTTACACTGCTTGTAAATTATGTATTAAGGAATGATGATTGTCTTGAGGTGATAAGCTGTCAATTTATTTTAGCAGTTAATATTAGCTATATATATATATATATATATAGTTAACATTAATTTTAGTCATGTCTATGGATGTCTTTTTTATATTTTAAAACTTTTATAAGGTATTTATGGGTAATTATGGTTGCAAACTCCATTAGAATAGAAATTTGAATTTAAATACTGACTACATTATAGTATATTGCACAAAGGCAAAAAACTAAATATAAATTCAAATCACATAATCAATTTGAAGTTCTTTGACTACAGTTATTCTGTGTCAAAAATTTATTTACAATCCGAAATTCAAACCTGTATCAAGCGTAAATAGTGTCCATTTTGGCCTAAACTTTTCAGGGTTAGACATCAGCAGTCATATCCAGCAGCGCTCAGTGAAGCAATTTATTAAATTCTTATTAAGGTTTCCACTCATAACAGAATGACAAAGTTATTAAAATTCTGCAGCCTAATATAAGGAATAAATTATCTGCCAATCAATTATGATAAAATTGTATTGAATATGTTAAAGTAAGAGGGAGAATAATTGGGTCGCTGTTTCAGTAATAAGTTGAATTATATACATATGTGAGGCTCAATTAAGGTTTTTTCTTCTAATTGCAGGAAAAAGGGAATAGAAATAAATACGGTCAATATGTAAAGTTGTGTGAAAAAATGTTAACTAGAAAGAAGAAGCAAAATGAAGATCCACAAATCGGTAATGTCAAAATTTTATAAGTGAAAATACTGTAAATTCAGAAATTATTGCGTCCATTATAATTGTGATTTTGTCATTTTGTCCTTAAATGTGATATTGAGAAAAATCTTGTTTTAATAATTCATATGAAAAATTTCAAAATGCGAGTTTAAATTATAGCGATTATAACACTTGCTTTTTTCACAATAATATAAACGTCACAATAATTTCTGAATTTACAGTACTCAAATATCCTTCTCAGCTTCTGTGATGTCAAGCCATATAAAAAAGAAGATGTGGTATAATTGCCAATGAACCAACTCTTCACAAGAGACCAAATGACACGGAAACTAACAACTATATTTCACCGTATGGCCTTCATACATATTTTACAGATCTGAAGATAGGAATATAAAAATTAGGATGTGGTATGATTGCCAATAAGACAAATTCAACCAGAGACCAAATGACATAGAAATTGACCACTATAGGTCACATTACGACCTTCAACAATATTAGGTTTTAACAGACAGTGATCAACAAACTTGTAGTACACCTATAATAGTAGTGTTTGTCTATGATATAAGTCTTCTGTAAAGTTAATATACATAGAAATAGTACTGTATGGTGGCAAAATCAGTCTAAATTTAGTTAACTTGGTGTACATAGTACATTTGTAATAGTATGGTGTCTGCAAAGTCTACAAATACATAGTTGTTGTATTGTATTGATAAACACTTCATCGCTATTTCGAAATCTGCTTGGCTTGAACTATTGACATCATACTGTAACAATCTCTTGTAGCATCAGATATTTTGTATTATGATATCAAAATTTTACAGGAACCTTTGTGATGTCTAGTAATTGTGGACAAATAGCAATAAGGTGTATTGTTTGACCCCAAAACTGGCATTCGACTTACCGGTACTAGGTTTACTTAGAAAAAGCCTTGTTTATCTTCAGTTTCTAAAAGGGGTTATATTTGCAGAAAGGGCACAAACGATGCATATGGGACAATCAAAATTCAACAGTCTAAGAAAAACCTACAACATCATACAAGAAACTAACATGTTTAACCCCGCCACATTATTTATGTATGTGCCTGTCCGAAGTCAGGAGCCTGTAATTCAGTGGTTGTCGTTTGTTTATGTGTTACATATTTGTTTTTCGTTCATTTTTTTACATAAATAAGGCCGTTAGTTTTCTCGTTTGAATTGTTGTACATTGTCTTATCTGGGCCTATTATAGCTGACTATGCGGTACGGGTTTTGCTCATTGTTGAAGGCCGTACGGTGACCTATAGTTGTTAATGTCTGTGTCATTTTGGTCTTTTGTGGATAGTTGTCTCATTGGCAATCATACCACATCTTCTTTTTTATATAAGAACATGAAGAATTATGTAGACAAGTGGTCTACAAAACACTGAAAAGAAAAGTAAAGACTGAGCAACATGAAACCCACTTTTAAAGACTGGGGTTGATCTTCTATGCTCAAGAAAAGGTTAGCAGATCCTGCTCTAGTCTAGGATTGCTCTTTGAGCCACAATTCCTGGCTCAACATTTGAAAAGATCTGTTTTCAAGTAAATAAAAAATACATTGTTCATTTCCTTATTCATTTTACTGTACAAATGTGCATCTTTTGTTAATGTTCTACACATTTGATTTTAGAAATGGAAAGTGTTTGTGATGCAGTCCATGAAAATGAAACTGATGATCTAGATACAACCCTTATAGAATCAAACACTGTTGAAAGAGGAGATATTCAATATAAGAAAGAGAATAGATCTGTTATAAATTGGGATGTTGATTTAGCATGTTTCGAAGAGCTTCAAACTAGTGAAGAGGAAAAACAATTGATAGATTCAGATAATGTTGATTCAGCAGAGATTCAACAAAGAAGGGAGGATATATCTCTGAATAATTCAGAAGTTTTTGATAGAAGAGAGGATAGATTGCATATGAATCCAGACATTGATATGGAAGAGATTAAACATACAGAAGAGGATAATTTGTACACAGATTCTGATGTTATTGATTCAGAAGAAATTCAACATAGAAGAGAGAAGAATAAATCACTGAAAGTTTTTGAAGTTGATAATAGAGAAGAGAGTAGTTCACTGGTAGATTCAGATGTGTTTGATAGAAGCAAAGATAGAACATTAATATATTCAGAAGTTTTTGATAAAGAAGATATTGGACATAAGATTAAGGATAGATCTTTGATAGATTCAGACATTGTGGATTCAAAAGAGGTTCAAAATAAAGGAGACAATAGATCACTGAAAGATTCAGACATTGTGGATTCAGAAGAGATACAACCTGGAACAGAAGATAAATCATTGATATATTCAGGCATTGTTGATACAGAAGAGGTTCAACTTAGGACAAAAAATACATCATTGATGGATTCAGATATTGATGATTCAGAAGAGATACAACCTGGAACAGAAGATAAATCATTGATAGATTCAGACATTGTGGATTCAGAAGAGATACAACCTGGAACAGAAGATAAATCATTGATAGATTCAGGCATTGTTGATACAGAAGAGGTTCAACTTGGAGCAAAAGAGAAATCCTTGATAGATTCAAATATTGTTGATGCAGAAAATATTCAAAACAAAACAGAAGATGGATCATTGATGGATTCAGACAATGTTGATTCTGAAAAAGTTCAATTTAGAACAGAAGATAAATTGTTGATAGGTTCAGACATTGTTGATTCAAAAGAGGTTCAACTTCGAACAAAAGATACATCATTGATGGATTCAGATATTGTAGATACAGAAAATATTCAATATTCGAAAGAGAATGGATCGATGATAGATTGTGTTGATTCAAAAGAGGTTCAACTTCGAACAAAAGATACATCATTGATGGATTCAGATATTGTAGATACAGAAAATATTCAATATTCGAAAGAGAATGGATCGATGATAGATTGTGTTGATTCAAAAGAGGTTCAACTTACAACAAAAGATACATCATTGATGGATTCAGATATTGTTGATATAGAAGAGGCTCAGCTCAGAACAGAAGATAAATTGTTGATAGATTCAGATAGTGTTGATTCAGAAAAGGTTCAACTTAGAACAAACGATACATCATTGATGGATTCAGATATTGTTGATACAGAAATAATTCAGCCTACAAAGGAAGACATTATTAAGTGTAATGACAACACTATTGCTACATCTGATGATAAATTGACAGGAACTGAAGACAGTACTCTAGCTTCAACAGAAAGTCCTATCCAAGCTGAAGGTAGTAATGTGAATTCTTTTTTTTTAGATATTTAATTATACCCCCGCTTTAAAAAAGGGGGGGTATACTGTTTTACCTCTGTCTGTCAGTCCGTCCGTCCGTCCGTCCATCAGTCCGTCCGTCAGTCCGTCCGTCAGTCCGTCCGTCAGTCCGTCCGTCAGTCAGTCAGTCCGTCCCATGAAACTTTCGTCACATTTTTCTCAGGAACTACACATCCACCCTTTCTGTAATTTGGTATCAACATTTATATATGTCAGCCACACCGTGTGATGCGTTTTCAGATTCATCACTTGACAACTTCCTGTTTACCGAACACTTGTCTGATTTTACACATGATAGCCAAGTTGAAAATTTTCGTCACATTTTTCTCAGGAACTACAATACAAGGATTTCTGAAATTTGGTTTCAGGATTTATATAAGTCAGCTATACCGTGTGATGCGTTTTCAGATTCATCACTCGACAACTTCCTGTTTACCGAACACTTGTATGATTTTACACATGATAGCCAAGTTGAAAATTTTCGTCACATTTTTCTCAGGAACTACAATACAAGGATTTCTGAAATTTGGTTTCAGGATTTATATAAGTCAGCTATACCGTGTGATGCGTTTTCAGATTCATCACTCGACTACTTCCTGTTTACCGAACACTTGTATGATTTTACACATGATAACCAAGTTAAAAATTTCGTCACATTTTTCTCAGGAACTACAATACAAGGATTTCTGAAATTTGGTTTCAGGATTTTTATAAGTCAGCTATACCGTGTGATGCGTTTTCAGATTCATCACTCGACAACTTCCTGTTTACCGAACACTTGCATATTTTTACACTATTAATATTATCCACTTGCGGCGGGGGTATCATCAGTGAGCAGTAGCTCGCAGTTTCACTTGTTTTTCCTGGTTTAAACAAATTTTGTATACATGTCTTTGAAATTTGAATTATGTTGGAAAACCCTGGTACATATCTATCCATGAAATCTACCTACTAGAATTGGCACAAAACAAATAAAACTGAATTCACATGTTGCTAAATGGCAATGATGATCTTCTTACTTAACAAACATTGAAATAAAGGTATAGTGGTATGATTGCCATTTGAGATTTAGTGGTATGATTGCCATTTGAGATTTAGTGGTATGATTGCCATTTGAGATTTAGTGGTATGATTGCCATTTGAGATTTATTACCAAATGACAAAGAGATGAAAATTAGAAAGATTAGCCAAACCCATATTGAAAGGGGAAGTAACTTTGGAGATGTTTAGTTTTCTTGGGTAAAATTTTTTGTGGATTGGGGAAAAAATACATTTTCTTGGAGTTGGATATCTGATTTCATAGTTTTGTCTAAGTCTGCATACAAGCCTACAGATAATTTGTACTTTGTTGGACATTTAAATTTGTGGTTCACCGTTAACTGAATAGATATCCACAAAAACTTGTATCCCACGAAAATAATTACGAGTCCATGGTAGGCACAACACAATAAATTTTATAACATTTCAGTCATCTTTTTACCTGAAATATTACATGAATAACAACACCTAAATCACTCTGCAATCAGTTGATTCAGTCCTAATTAAGCTGTAAAAGCAATAATTATTGAATTTATCTGATTGATTATCGTGGGAATATTCTTTGAACAGCTGGATGGGTCATTAAGCTAAGCTAATGAAATCTTGTAACAGTCATAGAATTGTTTTACAGGTGACAAGGAGGAGACAACTCCCTTGAAACGTTCTACCAGATGTAGAACAAAGTCTAGGAAAATGACTGAAAATGAAAATTCAACAATCATGACAATTGAAGGTACAGTTGCAAATATTACATAATCTATGTCTAGGTTCAGTGTAAAATATTGCAATTAATTTGCTATATATTTACATTAACAAGGATGATGATTGCAAATAAGGATGAAAATAGTCAAATGACCACTTCCTGGAGTTATAGCGTTTGAATGTGCATTTCCTGGCAATATAAGGGGGCAGGGAATAAGAGCCATCTTTCAAGGGCAAAAACTCATAAAAAAGATGTCAATTGACAATTTCTGCCTAATTTACCTACCTTTGTATTTGGAGAAATTTCTTGCATCTTACAATTTCTCTAATACAAAAAAATAGTACAATAAGTCTTTCAAGGCAATAACTCCTTTCAAGGGTCAACTGCCTACTTTTTATATGAGGAGCCTGATGGGTTATTTTACTTCTTCGTGATTGGCACATTTTATATAATAATTTGTTGGAACATTTTACTATCAAATATTTCTCACTATTAACGAAAGTTTCTTAAAAAAGCGCATTTATAGATAGAGAATTATTGATAGCAAAGATGATGAGCACATTAAGATCTACATATAAATTACCATAAGAAAAATTATCAACTGCATCCTTATAGGAGGTATTGTCCCTGAAGTGGGTCTCATTGGGGTCTAAACCTGATGTGGGATTGCCAATATTTTGTGCCGAGAAATTGGGAAATGAAGTGTAGCAGGACACGGGAAATTACGAAAAAATGAGATTTGCTTACGTACATAGTGTAAACGGAATACAGGAATTGGACAAAACAGTAAGCAGTATACGGGATAGGAACCCCCCAATGAAACCCCTCTAAATGACTCTTTTAACCCATTGATGAATGATTTGCAGAAACAAAAAAATGAGAGTAATCACACACAGTAAATATGCTTAGAAATAAGAATTACAAACCTTAGGCAACATGGTGGAATCATCAAAATCTGAATTACTCAGAAAAAAAAATTGAATTATTATTTCTTGAAGTTTAAAAAGAATATGGCAGTCCAATCAATATTTCCTATTATAAAGCTACCAGATTATTTCCCCTTGGCAAATTATAGACAACATGTTTTACTGAATATGTATACACATGTTTAATTCAACTGATATCTGATTCTGATGATAGTTAAAATGTTTAACTAAATGGTTAAACTTAAATCAATTATAAGAATTCTTAAAATTATCAATAAAGGAAATTATTGCCTAGTTACCAACACTACCAGGGATTATCCTTAATTATTTCTTTATTGAGTTATTGTCTCTAACCTTAGCCTGGTAAAAGTGTTGTCTCCTTGTGAAATGTAAAACATATTAAAACGACTTTCTGATTTTTTTATCCCAGGCATATAGATTAGACGTATTTGGCACAACTTTTTGGAATTTTGGATCCTCAATCCTCTTCAACTTTCTACTTGTTTGGCTTTATAAATATTTTGATATGAACGTCACTGATGAGTCTTATGTCGACGAAACATGCGTCTGGCATACTAAATTATAATTCTGGTACCTTTGATAACTGTTATTGATATAAAAATAAAACATTCTTACTTCCCTCTAGACAAGACTCCTGTCAGGTTTATTCTCATTATACATATGAATGAAAAATAAAAGTCATAAAAACATTATCTTTGCAGCAACTGCTTTTACAGCCTTTAAGGCTTTGATTAAAAGGGGCTTCCATGTGCCAATAAAAGGCATTGATCATAAAAAAAGGGCTGTTCTAACGCAATGTTTTAACAGTTATAAAATCTAATTACAGGTGATGAAACGTTGACTCCTTTGAAAGGTGCTGAGAAGACACTTAAAAGAAGTCCCTGGATAAGTTCTTTGAATGAGGAGACACTCGCCTTGAAAGGGTGTATGAAATTCAGTAAAATAAACGCTAAAATTACTGATGCTGCTTATAAAAAAATTCATGGTACAGTATAATTTATTTAACAAAAGTAGTAACTTGCAAAACATAGTTATATAGTAATAATAGTCTGGAAACAACACATTCACTTGATAACTTTCTTATGCTATCCTGGATTTGTACCAAACGTGGACAGAATTTTGTTCATGACCAAAAGATAGTATTTAGAAGGAAATTTTGTTTAAAGTTTTGTACCTATGTCACAGTGAACTTGACATACACCAAATTATCTAAATGGCTAGACAGTGACTTTAGTACCACTTTTATTAACTGTAAATATACATTTATTTCAACATATACAAATCTTTCAACAAATTCGGAAACAATTACATCCGTTCATAATCTAAATATAAAACCACAAACTACAATGAGACAAGAACTAACGGACTAATGAATTCGACAAAGCACTTTAGAATTACGCCATGAATTAATATCGCCAATAAAACAATTTCTAGCTGTAATTCAGTAATTTTGAACTATACTATAAAACTATGTAAAAAGTACGGAAAAGCTGTATTGCAGATTATGATAAAACTATCATAATATTTCCATATAACTTTTAATGAATGACACTCTATCGAGAAACTAAATATTATTTTTCAAATAACAAAATTAACTAACCTGTAAATATTGCTTAAGCATTTAAGCGTCAGCATTGAAAGTCGGCTATTCAGTTAATGAACTACTAAATCTCTATATATAAATAAGGCGTACATATATTTTCCCACACTCGTGCAATAATATTTTATTCTATTTAAATCGTTCAGGTGTGTAGTGACGTGAATATGAAATTGTGCAGTGACGTATATTAGAAATGTCGTCAGTCTCAGTCAATTGTCATAATGAGTATGATGAAACAGAAAATGGGATGAATGAATGAAAGAAATAAACTGATGAATAACCAATCAACCCTTTAGTAATGCACATAACTACGACGGTTACACCTATTTTACCTATAAATACTGAGTTTTTTTTCCAGTTACACATGAACTGAGTTTTTCTTTCAGTTAACATTACATACAGTCTGCAGTTTAAGTTTTTAAAGCATATATTAGATTCAAAAACCATTTTGGATTATTACCAGACTTGGACGAAGCTTCTTACTACCAAAAGATGGTATCAAGAGTATTACTTTTATTTGTTTTTCCCGCGGTTTTGTTGAGTTTGCAGAAACCTTACAATTTTTTTTGTTATTAGGTAAAAAATGGGACAGAGATGATCCAGCTGAACAGATAATGAGTAAGAAAATATATTTAAAGAAATATTTACAGAGGCAAATTTAGAGGGTCCAGGCCCCCCCCCCTTTTCCTGAGAAAACATTGTTTGATTATATAGGGAATCACTTAGGCATGACAGGAGTGGGTCCCCTCTTATGCAGTCAGTGGGCCCCCACTTATGAAAACTTCTGGATCTGCCACTGTTTGATACTAAAATGAGTCCTATATATGTGCTGTCAATTCATTATTTTTCTTGGAATACAAAATTTTGGTGAATTTGGTGTGAATATGTGAAATCTGGATTCTAACACCCCTTAAACTGACTCATAATGTAGCCATGTGTGAAAAAAAATCATATCAAGATGTCCATAACATATGTATTGGAGCAAAATAAATTGTAAATGTGTAGAAAAAGATAGTTCCTTACATTTTCTATTTTTATTTCATTAAAAAAGGCATAGGCAAATGTTTTAAATGTTAAAAGAATTAACTCATGAAAGAATTCAAATACTGAAAAATATTCATCTCCTGACCCAATAACACTGATAATTAATTCATGCACTTCTTGAATTTATGTGTTTTTCGGTCACTCATTGAATGTTTATCTCTATTTGAATTCTTGTATTAATTATTCTATAAGTGACATTGTAATTGGCTGTTTCAGATTCTGAAGAATCATTGGTTATTTCATTGTTTGTACCCCAAAATGAAAATAACGTTACATCATTGGTTGAATTTCCATTGTTTGTGACATTTTTAACCAATCACGACGTTTTGGTGTACACTTTTGAAAATATTACCCTGGAAGCATTAGATTCTGAAACGGCCAATTATTGGGTGCTGAGAAGTTCATGCAGGTACAGCTATATCATTAGCCTGTCAACACTGAGATTGTGAGTTTCTAGCCTGGCATGTGGTAGGTCTAAATAACTACTTTTCTGACAGATGGTAGTGATTCTCTGGGCACTCTGGTTTCATCCTTCAATAAAAACTTACCTAAAAAACCCAACAGTGCTGAGTGTAGCTTAAGACTTAAATGCGATTTTAATTTTTATGATTTTGAGAAAAACCCTGTTAAATTCATATAAAATATTTAAAAATGTGAGCTTAAATTATTGCGTTTCCATCTTTTGTCGCATTTTTCGCATTAATAAAAACCTTGCAATAATTTCTGAATTTACAGTATCATGCATTGAAAAATTATGTCTTATTTTGTTTTCATTTTATTTCCAGGGTTACTTATTTTCCAAGCTATCATAAGCAAGGCTACTGGGAAGTTGGCATGTAGATTTTGTACAAAAACATTTTGGTATGAAAAATATCTCGAGCAGCACATAAAATTGTCACATCTTGAAGAAAGATCATGTGATCAAAAGATTACAGATAATAAGTTTATCAGGTATCTTCATGAGATAACAGAAGATTTGAATAAGAAAGGCAGAGAGCTTGAGCGTGCCCTGGAAGATAAGACCATGCTTGCTGCGCCACAGTCCAGTAATTACACCAGACAGCCGTCAAACAAAAATGAAGAAAACCAACCAAAAACAAATGCATCCAATATCAAGATCATTCTAACTGATATTACATGTGAAGACTTGGCGTTACTACTGTTTGTTTACACTATCGATGATTGGTTTTGTCAAGCATGCAACAGAAAGTTCTACACTAAAAATTTGATCGATGAGCTTCAGGATCATGTTTGTGGTAAAAAATTTTCAATACTTTACATCCGTCCGTCTAGAACTACCAGAAAGTTTTTATCACGATCTCTCTTCTCAGTTGTCAAGGACTGGTCAGAAAGACAACTATGTCATTTTAGATCTGTTCCAGCGTGTTTCCTGTTGAATTATGATAGCACAGATTGTCTTGAAGAAGAAAAAAGTGTTGACAGGATGGTAAAAAAGTTTCGAAAAGAGTTCTCCTTAAAATATAACATGGAAGTGCTATTTAAGAAAATCAAAGAAGTAAGCTGTCCTAATTGTAAAACAAAAATTAACTTAGATGATTATAAGAGCCATTGCTGCTTGCCACAAGCTACTGTTCTGTGTTATTGCAATATATGCAAAATTGGTATGGGTTCCGGTTTGCAATTAAAAGCTCACAATTTTTTCTTGCACAAAAACAATTTGCAACATATGTTTTTTCAACAAATATTACCCATAGCTGTCAGAAATGCAGAAAGTCAATGTCCTGAAGAACCGCCCACAGGTGTCATTAATACAGAAAGTCAAGGGCACCAAGAACCTCCCACAACTTTTAATATTGCAGGAAGTCAAGGGCAGATAGAACTGTCCACAGCTGTCAGTCATGCAGAACTTCAAGGGCACAAAGAACCGCCCACAGGTGTCATTCATACAGAAAGTCAAGGGTGCAAAGAACCGACCACAGGTGTCATTAATACAGAAAATCAAGGGCACAAAGAACCGACCACAGCTGTCAATGATACAGAAAGTCAAGGACATGAAGATCTACCTGCTACTGTCAGTAATACAGAAGTTCAAGGCCACAAAGAACGGACCCCAGGTGCAATTAATACAGAAAGTCAAGGACACAAAGAACCGCCCACAGCTGTCAGTAATACAGGAAGTCAAGGGCATGAAGAACCGCCAACAGCTGCTTTAAATACAGAAAGTCAAGAACGCAACAAATTGAGTACATGGAAAAACCAAAATACTGAGACTGACCTTGTTCAGGGAAGTGAGCAACATCAAGAAAAAGATTACCTTATACATCATGTATTTAAATGGGAGATAGCGGGATTGAATCATCAAATGATAGAATCTATTCTTAGGATAATAGTATTTTATACAAACATAGATGTTGCACTTCATTTAGAGTCACTAGAAACTATAATGAAAAAGGCCAACTTTGAAGTTGAGAAAAAAGGCACTAGAAACAGTTTTAGAATCAGACAGAAACGAACAGAAAAATTTAATGCTAAACATTTACAGAAGAAAGAAGGACAGAAGATTTTACAGAAGCAACGAGAGCATACTGTAGATGCTTTACCTTTACTGAAGGAGGGAGAGCATAATGCTCATTTACAAAAGAAAAAAGCGTCTACAGCTGATGAGGTTGAAGTTGCTCTGGCATATTACAATAATATGTACAAGTGTAAAATCTGTGATAAGGGGTTCAGTGCCTTTTTTAAAATGAGAGATCATATATTTGAAGAACATCCGGATGAAAAAAATCGCTGTAAAGTTTGTAAACAGATGTTTCGATCCAGGCAAAAGTTAAGAGATCATGTTAAACATACACAAAACTATGGAAGATATACTCCTTTAAAGGAGAAAGGAGGGAAACTCAGCAATGCTGTACCTTTACAGAAGCAAGGAGAGCATAGAGTTGATGCTTTACCTTTACAGAAGCAAGGAGAGCATAGAGTTGATGCTTTACCTTTACAGAAGCAAGGAGAGCATAGAGTTGATGCTTTACCTTTACAGAAGCAAGGAGAGCATAGAGTTGATGCTTTACCTTTACAGAAGAAAAGAAAGCATACTGTAGATACTATTCATAATCAAATAAAGAGAAAGGATAATGTTCATGCTGTTGATAAACAGCAGGAAAAAGAGCCTACAGCTGATGAGGTTGAAGTTGCTCTGGCATATTACAATAATATGTGCAAGTGTAAAATCTGCGATAAGGGGTTCAGTGAATATGCTGAAATGAGAGATCATATGTTTGAAGAACATCCTGATGAAAAAAATCGCTGTAAAGTTTGTAAACAGATGTTTCGATCCAGGCAAAAGTTAAGAGATCATGTTAAACATACACAACACTATGTTAGATATATTTCTTTAGAGGAGAAAGGAGGGGGTCTCAGTTATGCTGTACCTTTACAGAAGCAAGGAGAGCATAGACCTTTACAGAAGAAAAGAAAGCATACTGTAGATACTATTCATAATCAAATAAAAAGAAAGCATAAACAGCAGGAAAAAGAGCCTACAGCTGATGAGGTTGAAGTTGCTTCATACTTACAGAAGGATGGAGAGCATACCGTTAGTGTTGACCAATGTCTGGCAAATGACAATTGTTTCTACAAGTGTAAATATTGCAAGAAGGGGTTCAGTCGACTTGTAAAATTGAAAAATCATGTATTAAAAGACCATCCTGATGAAAGAAATCGCTGTAAAATTTGTCATAAAATTTTTGGATCCTATCATATTTTAAGAAGACATGTTAGAAAAACAAAACACTATACATTGAAAGTTGTTGAAAAAACAAAAACAAAGAAAGTAATATTGTGTGAATTCTGTGGAGGAAAGTTCTATAAATGGACTAGTCTTAATTACCATATTAAACATTATCATTCAGGTGATAAAGATAGAAAACCTCGTGAATGTGTTCTTTGTGGAAAAGTTTTCGTGACTGTGGCTGAATTTGCTTCCCATCGTAAAAATGATCACTCAACGCAGTGTAAGATATGTCTGAAAACATTTTGCGATGTGCTACATCTTGAAAGACATCACAAACTGAAGCATTTACAAAGAAATTTTAAATGTCCAAAGTGCTGGAGGACTTATGCCTTTGAATACATGCTTAAAATGCATATCAAATTCATTCATGAGGATTACAAACCGTACAGTTGTGATATATGTAACTACAAGTGCTATATGAAGAATGCTATTACTTCACATATGAAAAACAATCACTAAGGCTTTAGAACACTGAATAATACAAGTGCTATAGAATTATTTTCTTAACAGCATGGACAAGACCATTTCTTTGAGTTCTCAGGTTATCAATTGACTGGGTCAGATTAGGTGAACGTTCATCTGTAAAGCTCAGTTGTCATATTGTAAGTGTTATAGATAATTAAACTGTAGGGTCGCCAAATGTCTATGTCAAATAATACGAATAACTAACAGAGGACTAAACCTTGTGTGCTGATTTAAATGTTGAATACAAGTGCTTAAACTTTCTTTCTTTTTTCTTCTTGTGCACCTGCATAAACTTTACTCTTTTATTCTATTTAAATCCCCACTAGACGGCGTCTTACAGACTGAGTGAGCGTAAAATCACTGTTATCGATAGCCGATGACAAACAAGTTAAAGGTAAATGATTCAGTATTAAACCAAAGTTTTGCACTTGTCCACGCTGTTATGAAAATAATTGTATGAAGAATGCTATTGTTTCACAAATAAAAAATAATCACTAAGGTTTAAGGGAGCAACCATTTAACTCCAAGCTGGGATATGTTTTTTTTTGTATCAGTCAGAAAATTTTGTTTAGTTTTTTAAGGTATCACATTATTTTTTTCAAAATTTAAAACTTTAAGTAATGGATCTTGATTCAGAATATTTTATTTTTAAAGAAAAAACATGACCCCCCTTGAAGTTGAATAGAACACTAAATAATTCCTGTATTATGTATTTTTTAAATGCAAAATTTTTTTTTTATGTCTATTTTTGATAGGTTATTTGAGCTATTGTCAGTGCTTACTTGCTCATTCTTGATTAACCCTTTCTTCTATGGATGTTTTTTTTAACATACTTGATTCGCATAGGATTTTTTCGATAAAAAAAAATCATTAGGTTTAAAGTATTAATGCATTGCGAAAACGAACATTTCATCAATGAAATTTCAGTTAGATATTCTCATGAATATCCTTTTTATATTAGATCCAAATTTAATCATGTTTGATACAGACTTTTCGTAGGCAAGATGTTTCATTGATACACATTTTTCGTAGGCAAGACATTTCATTAATTCAGATTTTTTGAAGGCAAGACATTTCAACTGAGGCACTACTCCGGCATCAAAAGGCATAATTATGGGGTTAAGGGGGTGGCGTCAAAAGGCATCATTATGGAGTTAAGGGGGTGGCGTCAAAAGGCGTCATTATGAAGGAAAAGGGTTAAACATGGTAAAGATTCTTCTGCTCCATCATTGGATCAGTTGTGATATATCTTCTCTTTCATTTACCTCAGTGGTTGCTTTAAAACTTTGAATCTGTCTCACTAATAACAAAACACAGTATAATATTAGAATATACCAAGTAAAACACCAAAAGGATGAAGTTTTTATACATCTCTTAAAATTCGTATGATATCTTCAAGATTGTACAATAAATAGGTATTAGTAGACATTTTACCTTGAAGTTGATCTACTTTTTAGCTCACCTGGCCCAAAGGGCCAAGTGAGCTTTTTTCATTTCTTTGCGTCCGTCGTCTGTCGTCATCTGTTGTCGTTAACTTTTACAAAAATCTTCTCTGAAATTCTGGGCCAAATTAAACCAAACTTGGCCACAATCATCATTTGGGTATCTAGTTTAAAAAAGTGTTCGGTGACCTGGCCAACCAACCAAGATGGCCACCATGGCTAAAAATAGAACATAGGGGTAAAATGTAGATTTTGGCTTATATCTCTGAAACCAAAGCATTTAGAGCAAATCTGACATGGGGGGTAAAATTGTTTATCAGGTCAAGATCTATCTTCCCTGAAATTTTCAGATGAATCGGAGAACCAGTTGTTGGGTTGCTGCCCCTAAATTGATAATTTTAAGGAAATTTCGCTGTTTTTGTTTATTATCTTTATTATTATTATAGATAGAGATAAACTGTAAACAGCAATAATGTTCAGCAAAGTAAGATCTACAAATAAGTCAAACATAACCAAAATGGTCAGTTGACCCCTTAAGGAGTAATTGTCCCTTAATAGTCAATGTTTAACATTTTTTTTGTAGATATTTATCTTTTAAAAAAATCTTCTCCTCTGAAACTACTAAGACAAATTTATCCAAACTTGTGCACAATCATCATTAGGGTGTCTAGTTTAAAAAATGTGTCCGTTGGCCGACATAGCTAATAAAAGTACATAGGGTAAAATTCAGTTTTTGGCTCATATCTCTGAAACCAAATTATTTAGAGCAAATTGGCTTGAGATAAAATGTTCATTAGGTTAAGATCTATCTGCCCTGCAATTTTCAGACCAATCAGACAACTTGTTGTTGGGTTGCTGCCCAAAAATTGGTAATTTAGAAAATTTTGCAGCTTTTGGTCAATATCTTGAATATTATTATAGATAGAGATAAACTGTAAACAGCAATAATGTACAGCAAAGTAAGAGCTACAAATAAGTCAACATGACCAAAATGGTCAATTAATCCATTAAGGAGTTATTTCCCTTTATAGTCAATTTTATCACAATTTTTAAAAATTTTGTAATTTTTGTAAATTTTTACAAAATATTTACCAGTGTCACATTCTGTGCTAATTTCATTATAGATAGAGATAATTGTAAGCAGCAAGATTGTTTAGTAAAGTAAGACCTACAAATACATCACCATCACCAAAACAAAATTTTGTCATGAATCCATTTGTGTCCTTTGTTTAATATGCACATAAACCAAGGTGAGCGACATAGGCTCCTTAGAGCATCTAGTTTTTATTACCAAATAGGACGTGTAGAATTTAATAATATTCAGTCTCTCATTTATTTTCATCAGAGAATTGATATTTTGATATATATGTACTGTGGATTGATTTATTATAGCTGACTTTTGTGATTTGAGGAAAAATTGCATTTTTATCATCAATATTTGAAATTGTGATTTTGCTAATGATTTAACCTACTAGTATTTTAAAATTGTTACATTTTAAAAGAAAAGCTTTGTGTGCAATTTCAATTGAAAGAACAAATAGAATTGGTAAATAACTAGTAACATGTTTTCTCTTGATGATGTTAAATAAAAAGTATGACAATGTATAAATCTCTAGTTTTAAACAAAAATATCAAAAATAAAAGATTGATATTTCATCATTTGTTTGTACTCCAACCAAGTTGAGAAAACGTGTAGCCTTCAATTGTATGCTATTTTCTCATTTGAATTGTTTTACATTATTATTTCGGGGCCTGTGATAGCTGACTACGGGGTATGGGCTTTGCTCATTGTTGAAGGCCATATGGTGACCTATAGTTGTTGATTTCTCAGTCATTTCAGTCTCATGTGGAGAGTTGTCTCATTGGCAATCATACCAGATCTTCTTTTTAGCTCACCTGGCCGTCGTCCATCGTTGTCGTTAACTTTTACAAAAATCTTCTCCGCTGAAACTACTGGGCCAAATTTAACCACACTTGGCCACAATCATCATTCAAGTATGTAGTTTAAAAAATGTGTTCGGTGACCCATTCAACCAACCAAGATGGCCACCATGGCTAAAAATAGAACATAGGGGTAAAATGTAGATTTTGGCTTATAAATCTAAAACCAAAGCATTTAGAGCAAATCTGACATGGGGTAAAATTGTTAATCAAGTGGAATTTGATATGAAAATGTATATAATAATTTTACGAAATATATCTATCAGTAAAATAAAAAATACTTTGTCTAAGGGAGCTACCATTTGATTTTTATGGGGGGGCTAGGATGAAATTTGAAAAAAATAGGCAGGACAGGAGTTTTGAGTAAAAAAAAAAGGCAGGATGAGACACTTGCAAAAAAAAAAAGTCAGGATGACAATTTAGGTAAAAAAAAGTCAGGATAAACAACAAAAAAAAAAGGCAGGACCGAACATAGTGAAAAATAAAAAGGCAGGACAGAGATTACAGCTAAAAAAAAATGCAGGACAAAATTTTTCATCCTAGCCCCCCCATAAAAATCAAATGGTAGCTCCCTAAGCGTTGCTATTGGAAACCGTTTTTGCTCATATCCCAAGTCAGAATCCTCTGGCTTTTGTTGGTCTTCAAATTTTATGTTTTTATTTTATTTTGGTTCAAGTACATATATGTTTCGTAGTTTAGTGTGACTACCTTTTTCGCTGAACTTGTTTACTTTTCTACATTGGCTAGAGGTATAGGGGAGGGTTGATATCTCATAAACATGTTTAACCCCGCCACAATTTTGCGCCTGTCCCAAGTCAGGAGTAAGGGGCCAGCTGAAGGACATCTACGGGTGCGGGAGTTTCTCGCCACATTGAAGACCCATTGGTGTCCTTCGGCTGTTGTCTGCTCTATGGTCGGGTTGTTGTCGCTTTGACACATTCCCCATTTCCTTTCTCAATTTTATTTTTAGTACACGTTTGTGTAAGTGGCCAGTTGAAGCCCGCTTCCGGGTGCTGGATTTCTTCGCTCTGTTGAAGACCCAATGGTGTCCTCTGACTTTTTCTGCTCTTTGGTCCAGTTGGTTGTCTCTTTGACATAGTCCCCATTTCCATTTTCAATTTTATTTAAACTCGCATGCTCGACTCGTATACGAGGATAACGAAATCAGAGATCTATATTTTAATTAGATTGCTTAACAAGCCAAAACTTTCAAAACTTAGCCTGTGAAAGCTTTTGATTAAGCAAAATTGATGTCTCTTTTATCCATATAAAGAATTGCATTGCAGCAAGTATTTGTTGGGAAGGAAGTATGTGTCCTGCTGAAAAGTAAAATGTTAGCTCTGTCAAACACCTCAGTTTTCTATTGGCGGGTTAACCCCAGGGGCGGATGCAGGAATTTTCGAAAGGGGGGGGTGCTAACCCGGGGCACCCAGGGCAAAGGGGGGGGGGGGTGCAAAACATATGTCCCGATACAAATGCATTGATCGGCAAAAATAAAGGGGGGGTGCGCACCCCCGGAACCCCCCCCCCCCCCCCCCCTGGATCCGCCACTGAACCCCACCCAAAGATCAACGTTTCAGATCTAACTCGTTTATAGTTATAGTTCATTTGTCTTAATCTAAAATAGTCTTGGTATAATCAATCAGTTAAGTACAACCATTCGTCTCAACTCGGCCGATTCCGTACCCTCATCTAACAGGATAGAAGGATAGAAGCGGATTCTACCGAGGATTGCCGAATGAAGTACAATGCCAATTGAATTACTGGCTATTCTTGGAGAATGGTAAACTCGCAAACTGATGATCGCTTACTGGAAGTACATGTTAACGAACCTAGCTTGTACATACGCGTGCTTGAAACACTCAACAGGTATACTCAAGAACAGATTTTCAAAAACAAATAATTCAGTTTACCACAATAACATAATTTGACGAACTGGAAATTAAGACTAACAGACAAAACGTATCATTGATAAATAATTGGAATGTTAAGGCAGTTGCTACACAGACACTTGTTTCGGAAATTTGTTTTCCTATACCTTAATATAAAGGTATATAGAGGGAAAAAAATTCTGAGACAAGTGCCTGTGACTCGCTATCAGACATGTAGAGACTGACAATCCACTAGCAGCGGCCTTGTGTACAACACATCCTGGGTAAGCGTAAAAATTAAAGATTTAAAAGCAAGAAAACAAATTAAATGTTTGGAGAGTATAAAAACAAACCGTGTCTGAACAGAAAAGCAAAAACATTTAAGTGGTCGGGTCAAACCAAAGTCTTTGAAAAGCTCTTCAACATTCCGAAATCAGAATAATGTGTTATGGCTGAGGCTTGTCAGTACAAAGCAGTGTTCATATTCATATCACATTTACGTTTTCTCTTCCTAAATATGCATTTAATTTGCCACTGGACATCTACCATCCATCCATCATCAAATGAAAAAAAGTTAGTTGTAACTGTAGCTCATTAACCCAATTTTGTGACCTGATTATATCAAGTATTGTTTATAATACGGAATATTGTGTGTGTATTGGCAATTTGAATTCACATGGAACATATGGAAAGTTTATATTAGAGATTTCCATCACCACGTTGTTAATTATAGATGCACCTATACGCAGGTGTACTGATCTTAGTCTGGAGAATATGACTTATTATGCACTCGCTATGAAACCAGAAGTGGGGTAGTCAGCTCATCCGTCCATCCGTCACATATTTGTATTCTCAAAATTGAGAAAGGAAATGGGGAATGTGTCAAAGCGACAACAACCCGACCATAGAGCAGACAACATTGACTGAACGCTCACAACCCCGTCACGTTCTATATATTCCAAAATTTCACAATCAAGGAGTCTGTAATCCAGTGGTTGTTGTTGGTTGTTGTCTGCCATCATTGTTTTAGTCTTAATTAGGTTTTTATGGTGTTATTTTTATCACATTTTCTATTCATAGCTTACAATGTGGTATGGGTTTTGTCACTGCTGGCGATTATTCGGCTACATTTGATTGTTCATAGCTTTGTCCTTTGTATTTTTATTTTTTAGCCAGTTTTGCTTTAATTTTCTTTTTTCTTAAACATTGTTGCTTTAAATATATAGCTTGCTATGCGGTGTGGGCTTCGTCCCTGTTGACGGTCATTCGGCTACTTATAATTTTTTCTATCGTCTTTATTGCTTGTTGAGTCTTTGGAAGTACGACCAAATCTCTTTGTTCTTATAAAGGTCAACGAACCGCAACTGTTCATTGAACTTTCAGGTAATAACAAATATTTTTGTAGACAAATTGTAATTAAAAACAGTCAACATAACCTAATAATTTGCATTTAATTTTTCACATTAAAAACTATCAAGTTATTTAATTTGCTAGTTATACAGGATTTGTGAACTCTAAACATTAAGTATAAAATTCGTTTGCATTGTTTTACATTTGTCATGTCAAGGCTTTGTATAGCTGACTATTTGGTACTGGTTTTATTTTTTGTTGAGGGCCGTACGGTGACCCATAGTCTGGTCTCTTGTGGAAAGTTGTCTCATCGGCAATCGTACTTAATCTTCTTATTCTTAGGCATGATTTATACTGGGAAGAGACCGATTTCATGGAGCCGCAACTCATCTGAAACCATACAAAGTCGGAAATATTTGAAAGAAGACGTATAAATGATAGTAGTGAGTGGTTTGTACTTCTTAAATTGCAGTCTGTGAAACAATCTTTTTTTTTCTCACACAGAAAACCGGATTTTGTTTTAGAAAATATCTAAATTCGGATATACCATTTTCGATCCGTGCTCAGTCGACGTACTGCCCGCGAAATTTTAAAAACTCTTTGTTTCAACACTTGCAGTGTATCGCGATTTCGCGGGCACCTTTTTGTAATATTCAATATGAAACAGCTGGTTAGTTATGAACAGTCAAAAAGCACTATCAATTTTAGATGTGAGAAATATGTCAGAGAGATAGCAACCAAAGCAGACGACACAAAAAACTAAAAATACATGAAAAGACTGAGTTTTATATAGGTCACTATCACTAGTATTTTTTCAGGTATAGGACATAAACCTCTATTACGACATCTTTTAAGTTTTATAACTATAAAATATCACTTAGATTGAGGCTAAGCAGATTGACTGATTGTTGTTTGCTTTATTTTCAGTGGCGAATATTTCATACATTTTCAAGACTAGCACACATTCTTAATTAAAATACAGTAGTTAGGTTCTTGGGGGATAGGGTTATACCAGGATAAAAGGCACAAATTGTGCATTGCAATAGGACGTTTAAGAAACCCCTCGGAGATATATTGCCAGGGTTCTTTATCATACCAGACATAGTTTTTAACGTTCCCTTTTTGACAGAGCGTGGGTAGGTACTTATACATCCCTTATAGCACAATGGACGCACAACTTATGCAATTAATCATGATTTTTCTGCAAACGGGAATGGTCCAGCTGAGGGATGACCCTTATCTATATCCCAGTAATTGAAATGTTAATACTTATTCATCAGAAACCATTCTATCATAACAGAGTATTATGATACCATTTGACGGAAATGAATCGATCGTAAATTGGCAATAAATTGATACTGCTTTTTTGACTAACTTTTAAGCCACTGTATTGTTATTTAAGAATGTCCATATGTTACATGTGAATTACTAATTCACACAATGTATATATGATATACATAAACTTTATTTCATCGGTTCACAACAATAATTCGTCATAATTGATTCACTGTTATTGAATAGCATATGTGTTTACATCTGAGTCACTTACTACTTACTTACTGATTTAACGTCTAGCGAATTTGTAGGGAGCGAAGTATTCGAAGGAAGTATTATAAAAGAGATTTAATAGATACAAGGGGGACATTCAAACTCAGAAGTCGATAAAAAAAAACTGGTCAACGTCATGGCTACAAAAGAAAAAAGGTCAACAGATAAACAATAGTACACAAAACACAACATAGAAAATTCAAAGACTGAGCAACACGAATCCGGGGCACCAAAAACTGAGGGTGATCTAAGGTGCTCCGGATGGGGATGTAAATCATGCTCCGGATGGGGATGTAAATCATGCTCCGGATGGGGATGTAAATCATGCTCCGTCCGGATGGGGATGTAAATCATGCTCCGTCCGGATGGGGATGTAAATCATGCTCCGACCATATGTGGCACCCGTAGTGTTCTGAAAATGAATATTTCGTCAGAAACAAACCCCCTGCTCCTTCAAGAATTCAAAATGGTTGTCCCGTACAGAAAGTAGATTTTCTTAACAAAAAAAACTCAAGTCTCGTTTTGTTTCAAAGAAAAGAAGAAATAATGTTATTCAAGGTTGATATACCATTGCACCTTTATTAAGGTCTTTCCTTTTTCAAAAGGGAAAGACCTTACTGTATTTCTTCTGTTTATTATTATTCTTTTTCCGCCAAACTTTGACGAAGTTAGCCTCCGTAACCGTAAGACGTGTCGCTTTCATGTTCACACTTTGTATCGGTGTCATGAATACCTATCCGGAACTCATCCTGTGAGTCGAAATATTTTGTCGGTTCGGAGTAATCCCTCCGAAACTCAAAAACCTTGTTATCGTTCCAACACCGTAACCGTAATAGGTAGAAATAAAACGAAGGGTGAAATTTGTTCAGGACCAGACCCTGTTTCTTCGTTACATTTGGATCGAAAATATTCAACGACTCATTGGTAGGGTTATGCCCCTATTAAAATTAACCGGTGTCGGTTGGCCACCAAAACTCAGAAACCGTAAGTTGTAGACACCTAGGATCTTCACCATTCATCATCAATTCATGTGACTATGAAAAATACCTCAAGGTCAAATGTGTATGTTGACCTTGACCTTTGACCTAACACCTTGTTGTCAGAACATCTCCGAAACCATAATACTTACAGAAGTTTTGAATAGTGGAAAATGTTTGGGTCATTAAGGCGCAACTTTGTTACATTTTGACCGAAGAGATTTGACCTTTCTGTAAGGGGTATAACCCCTGATTTAGGTTTCTGAAAAGACAAAATCAGCTTTTACTATATAACCAAAGGTCCTAGACCCATGGGGTCTTCAGCAATGACATTGGGGACTAATGACCTTGACAAAGGTCACAAGGTCAAAGGTCAAAGTCATGTCCCAGATAGCGAATTATGTGTTTTTGACCTTATTTTAAGGATTTTCAGTGTGTTTTAAACATTTTCAGTGTGTTTTCAAGCTTTTTAAGGTTGACCTTGACCTTTGACCTTACAACTTTTTAGTCGATATCTCAAAAACTATTGTACTTACAGAAATAGTAAATAGTGAAAAACGTTGAGGTGGATTAGGCGCAACTTTTTTACATTTGACAATACATTCTACGTCTATTGGAACATGTGTTTTACATTACAAAAGGAAAGACCTCTCAATTGTTCAAGAACAATTGACATTTTAATTTTATTTTATTTTTTCATTTTCCTATTGTTTCTTTAAATTTATTTAAATTCAAGTGTGGTTTTGCTGGATGATTGTTTGTGATTGCTTTGCCATCAGAGATCTGTATTAATACAACGGTGTCACATGCATGTGGAGCAGGATTTGCTAAATCCTCCCGGAGTACCTGAGATCACCCCCAGATTTTGATAGGGTTCCAGTTGCTTAGTATTTAGTTTTCTATGTTGTGTCTTGTGTACTATTATTTGTCTGTTTTTCTTTGTCTTTTTCAGTCATGGCGTTGTCAGTTTATTTTTGAGCTATGAGTTTTAATGTTCCTCTGGTATCTTTCGACCCTCTTCTGTTTTAACAAGTGGGATAACATCAAGTCCTCATTTATATAATGCATGAAACATATGCATATGCCACTTGTTGCAATCAACATGTATTGTACTATTGTCGATTTTTTGTGTGTTTTGTTTATGTATTTGCTGTAACCAAAATTTGTTTCTGTTTGTTTCGCAAATAAAGTAATATGTCGTAAAATCGGTTCAAGGAATTGACCTACATACCAATTTAGAATAAAATTACAGATTGCATGGACTGGGACGAATCAATGGTAATAGGATCTTAAAAACTATTGAGCACTTTCCACATTTGTGTGATCTTAAGTTATGAACAATTCAGTATACTTACGACCGATCTTAGTCATAAGTTTGTTTGTGAAACCGACTCCTGATAATATTATGTCATTTTTTTTTTCAATTTGAGAATTACAAGCCAAACACAAATTAGTTACCAAAAATTGTACCAATAGATGATTTTCAAATACAAATTATTTTGTTTAGTTCTAGGTGTTATTTGGTTAAGCAAGCATCAATCAATCATACTCTATACCTTACTGTTAAAAGAGAGACGAAAGATACCAAAGGGACAGTCAAACTCCTAAATCTAAAACAAACTGACAACGCCATGGCTAAATATGAAAAAGACAAACAAAAAACAGCACACATGACACAACATAGAAAACTAAAGAATAAACAACACGAACCCCCCAAGAAACTAGGGGTGATCTCAGGTGCTCCGGAAGGGTAAGCAGATCCTGCTCCACATGTGGCACCCGTCGTGTTGCTTATGTGATAACAAATCCGGTAAATAGTCTAATTCGGTAGGTCACATTCATGAAAGGGAAGGGGGTTGTAGTTACGACGTAAGGAACATATCCGATATCATTTGTGAAACGGTTATTCCATAACGGTTAAAAAGTTCTTTTTACTATATGTGGGAATAGGAATATCTTTGTATTATGATATAGCTCTCTGTATTTCAGTTGGCTGCTGTTTGACTTCCGAGTTTCGTTTTAAAATAGTGATGCGTAAATAAAATTACATAAATTTGCCCTGCATACAATATTTACTTGTTGCTATTGATATCCTTATCGAAGGTGTGAAAGACTTCCGCATCGACATAGATTATGACGACCCTTTCAAACAACAACCGTCTATTTTGAGACTTACAGTACACAGTTTTCTAACGGTTACGTTAACCTCGTCATCTCTCCTTCAGAATGATAACTTAATTAACGAGCCTCAAGTTGATCTCAGACGGGATTGACTGCTCTGACAAGTAGCATCTTTGCAGTTTAGATGCTGATGGTCTTGGTCATTTTTGGTAAAACCTACACATGTAGTAGTCAGTATTTCTGTAATAGCATGTTAACTACATGTGAATAGTCAGCCTTAGGACTTAGTGTAGTATTACGTGTATTTATTCTTAAATCTAATGTTGCAATTCCAGCCAACAAAGTTAAGATGATAGAGGGTATTGCAAATGTATTTGGATTTTTTCAAATCCGTTCGATAACATGTAGACGGCATTTTAACGTTCAGTGACAGATATCTTTCTTATTTGCTGTACTACTGCATTTCCGTTATATTTATACTAACGCACACTATATAAATAGTTATTCTAACGGCAACTAATACCCATCTTCTTATTTTTGTATATGCATGTGTTTTTGTTGCTCATTTTACATTGATTGTATTGGAATTTTCCAAACTTGAAATTGGAGTATTATTGTCTTATTGACACAGATTTATCTACTGAAGCCGTTCCTTTAAACGCAGCAACTTTAATATATATATAGACAATAACTTCTTTTATTATGAGCTGTATTTATACAAGGCTAAGAAACAGGTGTAATGCGAGCATTAGCGAGCCATTTCTCCTGTTTTCAGCCAAATACAAATACACACTGTAAATAAAAGTGTTAAGAATCTGAACACTTTTTGAACGCCCTTTTGTAACACTTCTGGAACGCGTAACGGTGTTCTCAATATTAACATTGGTGTTCCAGTTTTTAACATTATGTGTGCATCTTTCGAACGCTATGTGTGTTATTTTTGAACGGATAGTGTGTACTCCTTGAACACCTAGTGTTTGAATCTGGAACGCGTAACAGTGTTCTAGATATTAACTTTCGTGTTCCAGTTTTTAACATCATGTGTGCATCTTTCGAACGCTATGTGTTATTCTTGAACGGATAGCGTGTACTTCTTGAACGCCTAGTGTTTGAATCTGGAACATGTCCTTGTGAGCAAAATTGTATGCCGTTACGCGTTCTAAGTCTTGTAACACTTCTGGAACGCTCGGACTGTGTTCCAGAAATATGTGTTAATATCCAGAACACATAGTGTATATTACTGGAACACAATTTTACATGTTCCAGAAAGAGTGTTATATTCTCTGAAACATTATTGTGGTCTTGTAAAACAAATATTTTAATTGATTAAAAACGTCTTTAATTGATTAAAAAAGGCAACATTTAAAAAAAAAAAAGTACAATAAAATGTGAAATATTGAAGCAACTTTAAAATGACAAGTTAGACAAGTTAGAAATATAACATTTGTAATTTGCAAAATGTGTCCAAATATTTACTCATAAACAAAATGTTCGTCATATATTTAAAATTATTATGTTACAACAAAGTCAAGTGTCTTATGTTTAACTCATCGTTTGCAACTTCCTAAGTCAAGAACTGTTCTGAATTTCTTTACAAAATACTGATGCCACTGACTCTTTTATCACCAAAACGTTCCATAATCCACTGGCTGCATAGCACTCAGATAGTCAATATCAAACATAAAATACCCTGTGTATATGATGCTAGTAGTCGAGTCGGTGTTCATGTAACACTGCTTCCTTGGACACTTTTAAACATGATTTGAGTCGTTTACAACTGATTTTGAGCTTCCATTTTTAGAGGATTCGTCTCCTTGGGTTATAATTATTCTTTAACCTTGTTATCCATCAACCGTAAGTTCTAAAATGTGAAATATGAAGTGTATGAGTAAACAAATTATTCATTAAGAATATTAGAAAATCTTATTTCGTTTTTGTAATTCCATTATACTTGTCAGCATTATAAGATAAGATGCATTTGCCAATGAGTGGTAATTGAGTGGTCAAATGTGCTCTCGTGTTCTTTATCTTTTTAAAAAAATGATAGAAAGTGTCCAGCAAGTGCTATTATGTTTTTTAGGCAAAACTTTATCGTCAACTTAGACTTGTCACTAAATTAACTGCTAACATTTCAAGAAACTAATTACCATTTGCCTTTATTTTGAAAGATATTTAGTAATTTTTTCACTTATGATCTGTATACGGATAATTGACGGATGATGTAATTGCATCAAATTTAGCTCAAATAGCTTTCTGATTAATGTAAACAAGTGAATGGTGCACATTTTATTGATAAATCTGCAATAACAACACTTGTAAGAAGTCAATGGACATGCACTCCTATTCAAAATTCTTAAACTTACATATAGTACTTTTATGGTGCAGGATAAGTAGTCATCTCTTGAACTGCAACATGTTCTCTTTATTCTCGAGGTATGCACGAACAATTACCCTTAAGTACAGTATAGTTGGGTTTGTACCCTATAAAAGTAACATAGGAATACATTACAATACATGAATGCAGTGCACAAGGGTGGACATTTGCTAAATGAATTACTAATTACAAAGCTATTATAAATAACATATACATGAGAAATTTAAAATTAGTGTTGCAGTATGCCTTTTTTTACAAACTTCTGTCTTGACATTGCAATGTCATGACAGTTTTTGCATTTGTGAACAAATCCTTATGCATTGGTTTTATTTAATTAAAAAATGTACATCCTCAAAAGTGTAGATGATCGTTTGATCTTCTTAATGCTTTCTATACACAATGTTTGAGTCGTGTTAGGAATACATGGCGTTCAGAGAAAACGATTAGCTTGAACGCATCATGTTCGAGACCAGAACACATTTACAATAGCAACGATATCATTTAACATTTACGTATAAATTTACAGAGGTTAATTTTTTTTTTAAACATGATAATTTGAATGTAATCTCTCAAAGAACCGCTACTTTTTTAATCGAATTATGACAGCACAGTTAAGTGGAAGTGGAGGGGGCAGTTTTATGTTCGAACAAAATGTTCTTCCATTTATACTTCAGTGTGTCCTGTCCAAGTAGACATTTGTTGATTTCATGACTAAAAAAAATATTTTTTATGTTCGTCATGTGTAGATAAATATAGATAAACATACCTATTATATCAAGTTTTGTTGTTAATTTTCTTCAGTGAAGCTTCTTCAATCACGATCAAAAACCAAACTTCCGGTACATTAATACGTCACGCGCTGTTATGTACGCGGATATGTTTGGAACACATGGCGTTCAGGGGAAATGGTAAATTTGAACGCATCATGTTCGACACCAGAACGCTTTTACAAGAGCAACGTTTTCATGAGCATTTACGCATTTACATTGTTAAAAAAAATACCTTAAGAACTTTTTAAAAGTCGTTTAGAAAAAGATTCATATTAAAAATCAATCATTTGCACGCTTATAAATACGCTCTTGTAAAATGTTTCATTTTTTTTTTACCAAACTATAATTTGCTTATATGCCGATACAGCTAAAATACATTTATCGTCAAATCATAGTACGAATCACCCTTATTCATCGTCTGTTTGACTCTGAAATGATGAAATTTTTTTTCACTCCCCATTACAATATAAGAACATTTTTAGTGTTCAATTTAGAACACTTGTCTTGAATATGTGCGTTAAAAGACTGAACACAATGTGTTATATTCTTTAACGCTGGCGTTCAATGTGGAACACTAATGTTAATAACTGAACATATTGTGTTTAAAATTGGAACGCGTCCAGACGCGTCAGGTGTCTGCAATATTTGCAGTGCAGCTGATATTCAAGACACTAAAAGTTATTGTCCTTATCCTGCAGGTAAATTTGTGCATTTGTTTTCCATCCCAATCATTGATATTTTTTTTAGAAATCGGTATGACTTAAATTCAGACGGCAATGAGAACCCCACATTGAACCGTGACGTCAAAGGTAATGTGCTCGCAACAGAAGCAAGCTGTACCAGGAAACTGTATACGTCTAGCGTACGTTTATCGATTCGTGTTATCTGTACACCTACTTTAGTAAAGTAGAAAAGTCGATTGCAGAATAAATATATACTAGAACGCACCCGCGAAATCGCGGGCATATACAGCTTGAGAACTGTTGTAGGATGATTTTTTTGTAAAAGATATTCTGTATGTAGAATTTCATAAAAGGTATCTAAAGCCCTCTCCCTTTTTCCAAAGTCCGATATTTGTTTCCTTTCTGTTAAATTCAATTATTTTCGTTTTTCTGGCCCCAGACCACAATTATTCTTCTCCTTTGCTACACTGCTTCTTTTGGTAATAGTCAAATCAAATTAAAAATTTGCACCGTTTCAAACATAAAATAAATGTAACTGCTTATAAAAAGACCATTAATAGTCTAATAAAGTATGCTTCTAGGACAATCCATCAGTGCCTTTTCTTTTGAGAGCCTTATTAACATACCAATGGTAGGATATGAATCATGTATAAATGACTAAGACCGACTTAGGCTAATTTGAGGGGTAGTCGAAGGGGTCATGATCCCGAAATCCCGGGCTTAAAATCATGAAATCCCGAGATGCAGAATTTAAAGAAATGCATATCCCGAAATCCCGAAATCGGGAAATATATTCCCGGATTCCGTAAGGATCAATCCTCAAATCCCGAGCTTAAAAACACCCCATCCCGACGCTCCGAAAAAGGTCCTCAGCTGCCTCCCTCTTATCTCTACCTTACTTTCATTTTTGCCAAATCACTATATTCCCTTTCAACCATAATTTTTTATGCCCCATTTATGGGCATTATGTTTTCTAGTCTGTGCATTCGTGCGTTCGTCCGGTCGTCCGTCCGTCCGTATGTCCTGCTTCAGGTTAAAGCTTTTGGTCGAGGTAGTTTTAGATGAAGTTGAGCATGTTTTACTTATTGATATATATGCAAGTAGTATGACCCCTTAAATAGTAAACATTTCAAAGAAAACAGTAGACAGAATCAGGGACTTTCTATACTAACATACACAGGGACTTTCTATACTAACATACATGCCAAGAAATCCTCGCTAAAAATTCCGGTCGACCCCTACGGCAGTCATTAGTAGCTAAAGATTTGATTTCATTCAAGAAATTAATGTATGACCTTCATGTACGTGTCGCTTAGAACACGGCCATATACCAAATGGTCAAAATTAATCATCCATGTAATTTGCTCTATGGGGTGTTTGCAGAATTTCAACGGAGGCAATTTCTTGGCATGCATGGGAGAAAGGAAGAAAGACCATTCACAATTTGTCTTATATTTGTTTTTCTCTTTTTTAATTAAATAAAAAAAATAATAAACCTTTCAAATGTACAGTTCATAAGATAAAAAAAATATTCCCTGTGGAACACCTCCCCCTTTTTTGTGCTCTCTATGTTTAACCCTCGAATTAAGCTTTCCAATCTAATTAAAATTAAAACCTTGCTTTCTAACCAATCTATTCATGTACCGGACCGGCAACTTTCTTTATTTAATACGAAAATCTACAGTGCCGTTATACACATGCATGTTGTTTGCTTGGAGTCCCTTCCCGAAAAGAAAGAAATAGCCCAACTCCAAGATACTATATTCCTGCATCACGTGATTTTGACCACGTGGAGCTTAGATTTGAATAAATACCGAATATGGAAAGTGAAACTACAATTCAAAACATAAAGTCCGAAGGCACAAATAAGAAAAAAGAAAGGGTTTTTTTTTTTGGCAAAGAGTGCCGGGGTAATTCTCTCGGTGTTCAAACTATACATATCCGGACTTCTTTTTTGTCGTTTTTCTCCCAAAATAACTCAATCTGAATAATCATAAGAATGGATGACAAATGCGACTATGCATGTTACCTATAGGACACAGAGGCATGATGATTGATTTATTGTGGAAGGAAGAGAAGCGACACACAAAATGAGGTCTTCTCGTTTAATAGTATAGATATATATAATAGTTGGTAGTAGACACAGATTTACAATTTTTCAAACGATGCTGATATATCTAGATACATGTATATGATATATCTGTTCTTTTCCAAATTAATAGATGGTCTATGAACAAACGTGTGAGTTGCAATATTAACCCAAAGTAAAACCATAACAAAAGCATTATAAACATAGCTGTTAAAAGTATTTTAAAATCGGTCTTTTATGAGAGTTATGATGTCAATGTGTCCTCAAAAATATCATGCTTTAAAAAGGTACTAAATTTTACACTTGAAGATAAAAGTTTATTTGCATTTTTCAAGTAATAAATATACAGAAATATTTCAACTTCAAAATGTATATTAGGAATAGGCTTTTGTTTAAGTGTCATGGAAGTACCCTCAAGAGGTGTACTGCTACAAGCTGTCTTTTCTTTATCTTCATGTGAGTTACTTTCAAAAGAATACTTTCCGGTGGTTATTATGGTATATTTGTAGCAAATTAGTTGAAATAGTCCCTACTATGGTCTTGAATGTGTAAAAGTACAAATGAAAACGAAATTATAAACTGCAAATATATTCGCACGGTCCACTTTAGGCGAAATAACAATCTTTACATTTTTTATAATTAATCTTTTTCACCTTATAATAATGCAATATAACGAATTGTATATGATAAAATCAGATTGGATTATACTTTGTCAAGCAATTACTTTTTAATTTAGACTCAATATATATATCATTTTCTCATAATATTTATATATATCAGGACCGCAATGCCACAAAGCTTTACTAGAACGAGGTTTTTCCAGCAGGGGATATCTGCTAGAACAAAACCGAAGATCAACATGCATATTAAACCCGTGAGACCTCCCGCCATGACCGTCGTACAATGTATGAAGTAAATTAATTGATGAACATTTATACATGTTGCAATTTAAATTAAAATTGTTTGCATTTAAACTTAATAACAATAGTATTTGTGATATAGTAAATGATCTGGATTTACCACACGTAACTGTTCTCGATGACTTGGATATTTTCTTATTGTTACCTCAGTTTATTATGATATTAGAAATATAATCAACTGAAAGTAAAGGACGAAGGGGAGCGATAAAAATCCAATCACACCACTTAGCGTCCGTTCATTTTGAGTCTGCAATCAAAACTTCATTCGACATTCGGCAATCCTCGGTAGAATCCGCTACTCTAGATGAGGGTAAAAAAAAATTGAATTAAAAAAAAAATGATAATAGATGCATTTACTCTTTTGAAATCATTACAGAAATAATGTTTTATTCCCGGAAAACAATCTTATACAAAAACAATGAAATTGATTTTAAAACACAATTTTAACGCGTTGTAATTATTGACACTTTGAACAAAAATAACCTTATTTAAATTGGTTTAAATATACCACCCCACCGGCCGCAATAATATCCATATCGTAACAGCTCGACAAACATTGTAATAATACAAAAAGATTTATTTGCAGTGTTTATGTTTAAATATTCGTATACTCGGAAATACATCTTTTTTGTTGAAATTATTTATTGAATGTTGATCTTTAAAAAACATGTTTATGTTATGTTCTTTTTACGACATTACAATGTTTTGGTCAGCGTATACAAAAGACATGATGAATACCGGTAGTATTACGTTTACATGTGCGTGACATCAAAACAATATGTATAGTATAAATGTCGGCCGTCGCGTGACAAACTGAAACGTCCCCCAAACGGCTAATATTGATACTATAGTAGTAATATTTTTGTGATGAGTAGACCAAGGCTTCAAAGAAATACGAGAAAAAAAGTTAAATAATTAACTTGCTGAACTCGGACACTTAAAGATAGGAACGGAAAATGTATCACTGTGAAACATTATACAGTAATCTGTAGAACAGGTTGAGCAACACTGGCCACACTTAAACATTTGTGACCTCGCTTGACCCGGAAGCAGAAGTACACAGGGACAAAACGGTATGGGTAAAATGGTCATAAGGTACTCTACTTTAAAATTCGTATCCAAGAATATCTCAACCAGACTTCTAACTACGATGGTCGCCGTCTTCTTTTTTTTTTTACTACAATTTATTATGAGAAGAAAGGCCGTTTTGACAAATATTTCAGTGATAACGTTTTAGATTTATGGTCGTAAACTTGTCACTGGTGTATCACCAACACAGTAGCATGTACCTCAATATGAATGGAAATCACGATGTAGACGTAGAGTAGGCTTGTTTATGTTATAATCTTTTGGAAATCAATTAAAAATTAGGAATGTATCTTCCTCATGCAAATCAATTATATGTTGTCCTGGTTTGGCTATACGATTGGTCATTTTAGTTTTGATCAGCTCTGATAGTTTCATAGTAGGGTTTAGATTTTCAAACAGGCCTCTGGCATCACCGAAGAGACAAGCACATCTGTTGCGCAGTAACATGCGTACATGCAATGTTATGTATCAGTCTTTCACGGTATATGGTGCTTATTTTAAGTGAATTCAAGTCACGGTGCAAATCTACATGCAAATAAATTTGAATTCATATTTGAAATATCATAAATTCTTCAAACAATTTTTAAATGCCATATGTTATGTTAAGTTATTTATTATGAAAAGATAGGTGGAGATGAGTTCAGTTAATAAGAGCAAATATTCTAAAACGAATCCTTTTAACACATTAATTTAATTCATCTATAAAAGGACCAGATTTTGATAGTAAATATTTGAATGTTTGATATTCTTACCTATGTTTGTATGTAATTTTAACTTTTGATCGGTGTAAACAAACAGTGTTAATAGTTGTGTAACCACCATCAAATGAAATACGATCAAAACCATCATGATTATTATTAAATCAATTAAATTTAATTCCGACCCCTCCCGAAACTTTCAAAGGCGACCGAATTGACAACAACGCGTTCCTGGTATGCATACATTTGAAAAAGCCGCCCTGATTTTATTCCCAAAACTGTTATCAAATTAGGTATTATAAAGAAATACTCGGACTTTGTACGGAGCTACTTTCTTATAATTAAATACTATTTAATTAACAAGAAAGACACGGAGGATTAGCACGTACTTTCATAATGTGCGTAAAGTATAGTACAAAGACGTATTGTATGTATTTAATTGACTTCAAATTAGGCTGAATTTCCGTAGTGACATACGAATTTATGTTGCTGAACAACCGACATCTCTTCATGTCGTGAAACAGTGACATAGATCAACGTGAAGTACCAACAACTTACAAGATAAATTCATCTATTAAACAAACTTTAAAATGCATCTAAGTGCAAATATATTTATTTTTCTTTTAGTGCATCCAATCTACAAACTACTAAAGAATAAACTTTTAAACGAGCGCTATGTTTTCAGACGCCACTTTCCTTTGACTTAGAAGCCTCAGGTGCACATTGTGCATTTTCAGAAAGGAGTATGTAATTTTATCCGATTTAATAAGATTGTTATAAGAGAATTATAGAAAATGTGTTGTTATTGTTATTAATGTCTACAAAAAAAAAATCCACAGAGCTTATGTTTATAATGTTTTTTTTTCTTTTCTATAAAGTAATTAACACCGTTTGGCATTGTATAAACTATATCTGATCGATTGACTTGATAGGCTGCTGTATGCGGTAAATATAACATGCATAAACAAGGAGGATATAAACTATATGTAAGATTTTCATACCATTTTAATCGGCGGTTTTATAAGTTTTTTTTATCTCCAACACCAGTCGGCATTTAATCATCAAATTAAGCTACAGCCATATTTTTAAACTTCAAGGTCATATATATATATAGAATGAAATTCAAAACAGTGTGGCTGTGGCCATTGATTGACACATTCAATTCATCCATTGACTGGGACAATTTACGTGAACGTTTGTCTGTAACGACCACTGTTCACGACGTACCTACGATAGACATTTAAACTGTGGGGTCACCAAAGGTTTCTTAACGCCTTCAATTATAAAATAATTCGAAAAATTAATCAGGAATAACCTTTATGTTTTGATTTATATAATTGATATAAATCAAAACATCGTGTTATTTCTGATTAATTTTTCGAATTACTTTATTAAGGTGTTGAGAACCTTTGGTGACCCCATAGTTTAAGTGTCTTTAAAAAGTACATAGTGAGCAGTGGTCGTTACATACAAACGTTCACCTAAATTGTCCCAGTCAATGGATGAATTTAATGTGTCAATCAATGGCCACAGCCACACTGTTTTGAATTTCATTCTATGTATATATACAAGTCTAAATTGAAAACTACGTTCAAACCTATGATTGCGTTGGATAAAAAACGCAATTTTCATAGGTGTGCATGTAAAACAAATTTCGTCGTAGAAGGGTCTAAATACAGCACAAACAAGTGAAAAAGTATATTTAAACAAAACGCAGTTGACTTACAGGACGAACAACTGATATTCTTTAACCCTGCTGACTGCCATTGGCGATATTTATATCAATTGGAACCAGGTACTTGATAAAACCTGTTCTGCCTCTATATTTTTAATCGAACATATTCGCTTCAGTGTCTATGTTGTCCTATGCTTCAATGATTGCTTTTATTTCACCAACGATAAAAAGTCAACATTATATGACGTCAAACGGCAAATGGTTCATAGTAATCTCTAGTTTCGAAAATTCAACATTATAAACTAAAATTAAATGAATTAAGTATGTGTCTTGGTCATATACTAAAGGCCGGAATTCGACTGCAACTATAAAGAAGCAGACACGTTTGGGGAGGAAAAAAAAACAATTGACTTTGCAAGAGACTACTTAAAACCCCTTCGGATATACATTTAACGGAGTGGCTATTTGTCCGGCTAGCCGGACGAATAGTGCTGGCCTCAGATAACTTCCCTTTGTTCGTGGTCTATAGTTCCCAATTATTATATGGGGTATTTCTTCCCAAGTAATCTGTCTACTGTTTTCTTTGAAATGTTTACTATTTAAGTGGTCCTATCAGTTGCATATATATTGAAATAAGTAAAACATGTGGAAAAAAATTATTGTTGAAAGTGAAAGTAGTGATTTGGCCAAAATGAAAGTAGGTAGAAATTAGCCTTCGTCATTTATTCAAGATTCAAATCCTACCATTGGCATGCTAATGGGCCCTCAAAAGAAAAAGCACTGATGGATTGTCCTGGGACAAGCATATTTTATTAGAATAATAATGGTCTATAAGCAGTTAAATTTATTTCATGTTTGTAGCGGTGCAATTTTTTAAATTCAATTCGACTTTAACTAAAAAAATGTATTGTAGCCAAGGGGAAGAATAACTGTGTTCTGAGGCCTGCTAAGACTATTTATCCGGTTATTGAAATGCGCATGTCATTTATATGCTGGCGGAAGTATAAATGTAACTTATTAGGCAGTTGCTATTTGTTCGGCTAGCCGGACGAATAGTACCATTGTGTATAATTCTATGTTAAGGAGGTCTATAATTCTGTTTGACAGCTTCAGACATATCAATGTTGTACCTTTTTTTGATTGCCAATGAGACAACTCTCCACAAGAGACCACAATGACACAGAAATAGACTTAATTACTTTTTTTGAAATCCTATTAAAAATCATTGAAAAATCAATAAATTTGTTAAAACAGCCACTTCTACGTTAACTTCTACGTAAAGTTTGTAACAAAGTCGAATTTCAACTATGCAAGGAGAGTACCGATTTCGTTTAAAATATTGAAAGTTCAAGAACTTTGCTTAGGTGTGAAACGGTTAGTACCACATGACCATTACATAATCTAAAAACACTTTCGTCAACAGGACCAAGCGATTCCAAAGCCTTTTCCAGTAGCAAATGGCTATGAACAGGTAAAAAACAGTTGCCTAGGTTACCGAAGAAAAAAAATCGGAAACGATCTGACAATTCAATGGCAAAAATCAAAAGACAACTAAAAGACAAACACAGTCTACAAAACATAACATAGAAAACTAAAGATTTCGCAAAATATGAATATAAAAAAGAAGATGTGGTATGATTGCCAAGGAACCACACCAAAACATGAGGGCTATCTCTGTTGATACGAAGAAACCAGACCCTACTCTGCGTGAGCCCCCCTTTCCCGTTGATTAGGAAAACACAAACCCAGTGGTTAGTCATAATCGGTAGGCAACATTATTTGAAATGATGACGTGATTGTGGTCACGACATTGGAACATTTTGTCGTCACAAATATTCCATAACGGTCAACCAACTCGTGAGGACGTCCGTCAATTTTTCGATTTTCCTTGGAGTTCTGTATTTTTGCTATTTTACTTTTTAGAACTCTTGGTCCAAAAGCTTACTTGTAAACAGCAGCACTCTATGACAGAAAATTAAAGCCCCTGGAAATCGTATTGTTTGGAAGATGCATACGTCATATCCAGGTGCTACATAGAAATGGAAAGTTCACCATGGGATCTAAACTTATCTCATTTATCGTAAAATACTTTCGAATACTTATTTTACAGAAAATATGTAGTTATAAAATTTCTTTGCTTGTTTCGGAGAAACAATTTTTGCGGCGATTTTTTTTTTTTTTTTTTAAATAGACTGCTTTTAATTGACTGTTCTCAGCTCTGTTTATATATATATATATATATATATATATATATATAAAAAAAACATTGCATTCACACCACTTAGTTTGTATACCATTTTTCTGTATTCTATTTTTTTCTCTCCCATTATTCATTATATTTCAACATCTTACTATTCTATATTCTTATTTTTGGCTTTATATTCTCTTTTCTGTATACCCTATCCAAACCCTTATTTAGGCTTGACAATAAAATGTGATGGGAATGTTTGCTACATAAGAATAACATCAACAATACTTTCATTTTGCTTTGCAGCGAACTGGTAGTGCTTCCAACCTTACGTCAACTTTACCGTTTTTTAAATGATCATCGGAAAAAAAATGTAAATGAGCAATTCTTACACTTAGAAAACTATATCTCCAATATTGTTAACTTCTTGCACCGAAATGTCATGCAATTGCAATAGATTTTCCAAACTGAATTTGAAATTAATTCAAACAAGCACAGACTATACACAAATTGGCTGTGATTAAGTCAGACTTACTGAAGTATACAAAGGGATTCCAAGATAAATGTCTGAATGAGTCACACATTTATGTTATATACGACCATAACAACCTTAAAGTACGTTCAAATTATTCAAAATATCATAAATTTATGTTTTTTACCCATATGGATTGATATATAGTGTTAGACTAATAAGATATTTTCTAGAAGCTCGTTATTTAAGAATGTACATGCATGGTTACTCATCGCAATAAGTTTTCCTATTGTGTCTAGAAAGGCGAAGAAACTTGTTCAAACGAAGAAATAAACATGATTGAATTGGAGATTTTTAGTCCTTGAGCTCAGCAATGAAAAGCCAATAGTTAAACAAGCAAAAGATGCATAAATAAACCAAGAAACCGCAATAGGTTAGCATATGTCGCATCGGACGGAGCAACCCTATTAGTTATGGAAAAATATAAAATTTGTTAAGTCAAATACAAAGGTAAACTTCAGGCCCCAAAAGAAAAAAAAAGAAGATAAAACAATGAAAAGATTAATAACAGTCCATCTAAAACTACTACATATGTAAAAAAAAATACGTTGATAAAAAATATCAGATGATATAAAATTAAGAATATGTCAACAAAAGAGACAACAACTCGATCAAAGAGCAGACAACAACCGATGACCACCAATATGGGTCTTCAACGCAGCGAGAAAATCCCTAATCAAAATTGCGTACTAGTTCAGTGAAAATGGCGGTGCATTACGTTTGCTCGCATTACCACTACATTTGCGCGCAAAAATCATTACGTTTGCGCGCAGCTTTTGATTACAATTATGCGCATTTTTTTTTACAGGTAAACTCAGGTAAAATACAGGTAATAATACTTATTTTATTATAATTTGTTCAATAATTTACCAGTATAAGTACTCATTCCGTTAGTCTTAGTCCCCTGCTAACCAACGATGAGGTGGAAGTGGGATTTCGAGCAAGATAAGTCCGTTTTAATTTGCACAAGCACTAAATCCTATAAATATATACAGATAAAAATGTTAGAATGCTAAAACAGCTAATCTTAAAGGTTAAAGTATTGATGAATTCATTACTTTACATGTTGGTACGTGCCGAGACTCCATGTTTGTGCCTTGGTGTAACTTTAAAAGATAACTTAACTTATTCACTAATTTTAAAAATGATCACTATTCGTTAAAACACTTTTCATTCTGAAATATTCGCAATGAAGTTACATGTATGTCTTAAGCTGTACTACGGAGTTTATAATGATTACTTTACAGTTTGTTTAAGAATTCAAAATGAACAATATATAATTTGTTTTAGAATTCAATATGAACAAAATTTAATATGAATTAAGAAATATTTTTAAAATTAATAATTGATAGTCATATTTACTATGAAAAAAAAAATATAGTCAATTGTAATTTAATTTCAATTTTTACCTGAATTTACCTGTAAAATGAATGCACGCAAATGTAACCAAAAGCTGCGCGCAAACGTAAAACATTTTAATCCCCCAATGCGCGCAAACGTAGTGCGCCCGAAAATGGACGTCACACTGAACTCCAAAACATATAAATGAACTGAAATTAAAAATGAGACAGAGTTAAACATGTTATTCATATTTTATTGGTTTTGAACTACTAGTAGCTGTTAGAAACTGCGAGTACTCTCAGATATGTATAGTTGTTGTCTTTTTTGTTGTTGTGGGGATGTATAAGTACCCTGCCACGTTCGGTCTGTTTTTTAGATATACTTCTGATTTGGTTCGATCTGATGAGTTTAACCCCTTTTCTACTGTTTTTTTCTATGTTGTACTGTTATATCATTGTCCCAGGTTAGGGGAAAGGTTGCCGCCTAGTTTAATTCAGTCACATTCTGTATGTGCCAGTCCAAAGTCAGGAGGCTGTAAATGAATGGTCGTTGTAGTTTGTTGCTGTTAAATTTCTGTTTTACGTTTATTGTTTTGTATAAGGTGTTCGTGTTTCGTGCTGTTATGCCTCTGTTCCAGGTTAGTAGAGGGATTTGCGTCATAAAACTAGTTTAACACCGTAACGGTCTGTATGCAGCCATTTTTTCCTGTTTTCATATCATACAGCACATTACATTTGCTGTTAACGTTATTCAATTTATTATAGAAATTGAAGAACATCAACTATTATTGTAAGAGACAAAGTTAAAGAAATATGTTTAAGGTATTTTTGTTTGATAGAACTTTTGCCTAGCTTGAAATATTTCAATCGCATTCAAGACATCAACAACATTCTTTAAGTTGGTTCTATAAAAAAAAGTCTCATGGGAAGTTAGATTTGTAATTTCAACTGCCACTGTAAACACTAGTATGTTAATAAGGGCTAGGTAGAGTTGTAACTTTTTGAGGTAGTGGCATTATCAATTTAAATTGCGGCCACATGCTTATGTACGCTCATGTACACTTTAAATAAAACATTTATGGATAGGTTTGACTACTGGACAAAGAAGGTCAGATGATCTTATCTTACCTCCTATACATTTCTAGGAATGTGATTGGTTAAAAGCGCCCTCGTGGAGACCGTGTATATTTCATATTAGGTTAGTAGGGAGGCGGGGCTTATCTCATACACGATTAGTAGTGGTGTTACGTCCCTTTATATACCATATAAGGTAGTAGGGAGGCGGGGGTTTATTTCACACACGGTTAATAGTGGTGTTACGTCCCTTTATAAAAACAAAACGGTACTGAGAAAAAAATCCTAAAAGTTTCAACAGACGAAGAAATTGATGATTAAGAATGTAATAAATTCATAAAACACATTTAAACCTCTAAAAAGTTGTTATTGTTGGTTTCTGTTTTTGTAGGATCATGGCAATCGGCTAGTATATAGTTTCTTAATGCTAACAGCATTGAAGACTTGCTCATTTTGATAGGTCACTAGTCTAAATTTCACACGTTAAGATATTCGGTAAGATAAATTCGTTACATAGTGTGCTAGTGACCTAATACGGTATATATGGGGTAAGTAAATTCCATATGGGGATTCGAGCTTCTAAATTTTGATAGGTCACTAGTCTAAATTTCACACGTTAAGATAGTCGGTAAGATAAATTCGTTACATAGTGTGCTAGTGACCTAATACGATATATATGGGGTCAGTAAATTCCATTTGGGGATTCGAGCTTCGCTCTCACCCAATATGGAATTTACTGACCCCATATATACCGTATTAGGTCACTAGCATTCGACCTTCGCTCTCACCCAATATGGAATTTACTGACCCCATGTATACCGTATTAGGTCACTAGCACACAATGTAACTGATAATATTTCTATAACAAAGTCAAGTTTTGGTTTAGATGATAAATGGGTAAAACGAAATATGCAGAAATATTGGCTAGCTATGGACCACATATCATAATATCAAGATTGCAATAAGCCTTGAATCATGTCACTGGTCTAGCCTTGTGGGTCCTATACAGACCTCAACAACAAAAGACAAAATATATATTCAACTATAAAAAGCCACAACAGACACACACGGAGAAACACTTTGAATTATTAGATAACCAACACTTGCATATTTGTCGAAAGAGTAATATAATTTCTTTTTCAGTGCAATGTAAATTCTTTCTTTGATATGGATTAGGGTGGTTGATTTATTTTTCCATAAGGATTTGTCCTCTTTAGATATCTTTTAATATAATATTAGGTACTGATCGAAATTTTGATAAAATTCTTAATTTATAATTTTTTATAAATTCATAATAGTGAAAATATTTTTACAAAACCCTTTTTGTATTTTCACGGCTTTATTAGTCTCGAGTAACATGCTCTTTTGTCGCTTTTGTTGGTTGATATATATCTTCATATTTTGTTAAGTTGAAAAATTGTCTTTGAAATCTAATCTTCAAAATATGTAATGACTAAATTTGAAATGTTTAAGATTTATTTCTTTATTATACATTTTCACAATAAAAGTTTAATTATTAATCGTCATGTTTTGAGACATAAACACTTTCTGCAGAATTATCAAAAACGCATTCATCCTATATTAATCCGATATCCATGCACAAAAAGAGAATTGAGTTTGATTAATTTGCATAAAAGTTATATTACGAAGTTCAACATACGCTGAATATTTGAACGAAATTTGAAAAAAAAATCAAGATATGTAAATCGTGCTTAGCAAATACCGGAAAACAGAAAACCAAAAGCAAAAGTACATCACACAAATAATCATGGAAACAAGAAAGAATGTTCCAGAAACAGACAAGAATATTATATAACATTTTATCTGTTGTTATAATTATATCAGTTATCAGTAATGTACCATTTAGATAATATATATTTTGAATGAAAGTTGACACTTTAAAAACTATTCATTTGTGTTTATAAAAAAAATAAGACAAACATAAAGACTGAAACAATGTTATCTATTCAGGTCAGGCTTTTATACATGGTGTTTTGTTTTAGTATTTTGTTTTTTAAAAGACTTCCGAACGTTGTGTATATTCTGGTCTCGAACGAACTTAGCACGCACATATTATATGCTTTCAGAACGCACATTGGTGGATCCAGGGGGGGGGGGGGGGGGGTGTTCCGGGGGTTAGAACTCCCCCTTTTTTTTGAACGATCAATGCATTTGCATGGGAGCATATAGTTGGAACCCCCCTTTACTCTGGGTTGGAAATCCCCCCCTTTTTAAAATGGCTGGATCCGCCCCTGACGCATGTTGTGACCACTTTGCAACGCTGTCCGTAAAGTTATTTTTAGACAATAAATATTGGTTCTTCTGCAGTTAGGACCGTTTGTCAGACGTTCGTATTGAAATTGGTGGCATACGTTCACACTAAAATCGGTCTCATACTTTTAGACTGAAATCGGTATCATACGTTCACCCTGAACTCGATTCCCAACGTTCACGCTGAAACCGGTGTCATACGTTCATTTGAAATCGGTGTCACTCATACGTTCACAATGAAATCAGTGTCATACGTTCACAATAAAAAATGTATCATACGTTCACACTACTATCGGTGTCATACGTTCGCACTGAAATTGGCGGTGTCATACGTTCACACTGAAATCAGCAGTGTCATTCATTCACAAAGAAATCATTGTCATGCGTTCACAAGTATCGTACGTTCACACTGAAATCGGTATCATACTTTCTAGTACACAAAGTAACAATCCGCAGGAAGACATGTTAGACTATCTGGACACATTGTTCTGCATCCCAGTCGAGCTGTCTTTGCATTTACTATTTAATGTTGAATGCTTGGCGAATAACCAGCAAATACTCATTTTGTAATCTTCAGTTTGACTCGACCTCAGGACCCGACCAAGGTTCAAATCAAAATCTCCCGCACTAGAAGTGGACACCCTACCACGAGACACCCGAATCCGTGCATTGAGGTTCAACCAGAATCCAAGGTGAACTTTGCATGATGCACAAGTACCTATGACAAAATTTAATATTTTCGATAGTCTTAAATTATAAACCTGACTTTAATGGAAAATAACTGTGTTCAATATGCCGAATACAATCTAAATAATTTCATTTAACCATTTTTATCCATGATTGAGCAGGGTTTACACTAACTGTTGTTTTGCATGTTGACTACTAGATTTCTTTTTTTTTAATACGAATATCATTTAAATTTATAATAATGTTACATATAAACATTTTTGTTTTTCAAATAAACGTGCACACTATGTTAACCAATTGAATATGTTGAAAGATAGGGCACCTTTGGCAAAACTAAGGCTAAATGCACATAATCTTGAAATTGAAAGAAGTAGATACATGCAAGTTAACAGAGAAGAAAGGTTGTGAAATTATGTCATAATAAAAATATTGAAGACGAAAAACATTTTATCTTGCACTGCACAAAATATGAATCACAAAGAAATGTTCTTATATCAAAATTGTCCTATTTTAAAAAATATGACAAACAATCCCAAACGGAGGATGAATATATCAAACTATTACTTAATAGTAAGTGTAGCAAAACACTTAGATTAATATCATCTTTTATTAACCAATCATTTGTATTGAGGTAAAATGTCCTTATAAATGAGTAATATGAACAATTTGAAGCTGTAACATACAATATACTTATGTCAGTAGTCTATTCTTATAAATTAACCTATATATATATAGACAATAACTGTTTAGTGTCTTTAAATATCAGCTGTATTTGTACGAGGCTAAGAAACAAGGTGTATGCGAGCTTTTAGCGAGCTACTACACCGGTTTCGAGCCGAGTACAAATACAGCTGATATTTAAAGACACTAAAAAGTTATTGTCTTTATCCTGCAATTAATTCTGTATATTACTTGTGTTTTGAAAGACACAAAAACTAACATATTTAGCATTTATTTTCGATTTGTAATCCCTTGAGGCCCGCGTAGTAATATCAAAATCACACATTACTCTGAAGACGGGTTCGCCAAAAAAGAATCTCGAATGGTCAACAATAATACATCGCTCAAGGTGAATAATTATCTATTTTAACATAACAACTAATGTCAACAGTAAAAACAAATAACAAAACATTGTCAAATTTGAAACAGAAGTGTACGAGTTGTCCTACGCTTCAGACTTGACTTTCACTAAACATGCATGCTGAAATTGACATGGTTGATTTTGTAACACAATCATACACATTCATGTTTTGAAATCGACAATTGTCATCGTCATTGGAATGCAACTGGAATACACATTCTGAAATTGACATGGTTGATTTTGTAACACAATCATACACATTCATGTTTTGAAATCGACAATTGTCATCGTCATTGGAATGCAACTGGAATACACATTCTGAGGTCACACAGGTTCAAACAATACTCAGTCCGGCAGTGGGCGGAGCTTTAAAGTGATATCTGTCTAGTATACAGATACAGCATAGCGATATCCATAGGCGGATCCAGGGGGGGGGGGGGGGCTGAGGGGCCCGGGCCCCCCCTTTCGTGGGAAAAATTTGGTTGATTATATAGGGAATTATTGAAGCATGACTGGAGCGGGCCCCCCTCCTTAGGTCAGTCAGCGGGCCCCCCTTAGGAAAAGTTTTGGATCCGCCACTGATATCTGTAGGACAGTATCTGTATAGTAGGACACCCAATTGCAGGATAAATTGATATATTTATAACTGCACATTTCATTGTTCGAAATGTGCCCAATGCTATGGTATGTAGTATTGTTTAATTGCTGCATCATTACTATTTGTATACTAGTTATATGGGCCGTTGCCAATTATTGTAATTGAGTTTGTGCCAATAAAATATTTGCAAGTTGTATTTGTAATTTGTATAAACATTTAAATTTATAATAATGTTACTTATCATCAACATATATGTTACGTCAGATTAAAAATACCACAAAAAGACCTTGGCATTGTATTTTTTTTTTGGGGTGATAATCTAAACATGTAGATATAAATATAAAGAGATGTGTTTTGATTGCCAACGCGACAATTTTCCACCAGAGAACGAATGACGTAGATTTAAGCAATTATAGGTCACCGTATGGCCTTCACCAAAGAGGAAAACCCATACTGCAAGGTCATTTTGGGATATAATTTGTCATTGACATTTACATCTCCAATTAGAAGTCATTCGTAGTCAACATATATGGTGTTTGTATTGCTTAAATTCTATTTAATTATGACGAAGTACGACTGTAGACCGAATATCTGTAATTTAATACTTGATTCGTTAGCATCTTCAATAAAAATGAAAATAAATTATAAAAAACGAATCTTGGGTTTTCCTTGAAGTACGGTTTTCTTACCACGTGCTTGATAAATTTAAAAACAAAGCGTAGATATTCTGTAGATATGACATACAGTGTCAAATAGATCATACTTAATTAAAGTAGTTTAAAAAATTTAACCAAAACAAAAAACTGATAAATTTTTAAAATACTTAAAATTTGATTGATTGTGTAATAAAATTGTCGTAAATCACTTATCTGTGATCGTAAAAATTGCGTAAATTGTTAACAATACGTCTCATAAAGTATTGTTTTGTTAGAAAACTATACAGTAATATAATATGCTTGCACGTGTCGGACTAGTACAGATATAACCAAAAAATATAAAGATTTTTTTTTTAGAAAAAGAAAAATAACACATAATTAAAAACCAATTCTTCAGAGAACAATTGAAGGTCTTTCCACCTCGATAATAAGAATGAAATTTAAAAAAAACGATGTTAGGAAATGTCACTCCGTGTTAATGTAATGTGGTAAATCAAACTGATATAAAAAAAAAAAAAAAATTAATAGATTTATGCAGAAGACTTTAATTGTTTAATAATGAACCAGAATTAATTTTTAGCAAAGGTCAAAATCTAGAACGTCCAATTGACCTTTGACCTTGACCTCAATTTTGAGGTTATTTGTCAGTGATCTCAAATCAAAAGATCCCAGGTCAATCACTTGTATGGTTGTGGAGAAATACTGATTTCAAATACATAAGGGGAGAAAATTCCTATGAAGGTTAACCAAAACTCTTCGTCTTAAATAGGTTAAAGTTGCGCCTTATTGTAAACAGTTATTTGGCACACACATCATATCATTTACTGAAACAGTTTCTTTTGAATAAGGATAGCAAGCAAAATTCAAAATTTATAACATGACCTTGACCTTTGACCTTCGTAAATTTTCAAAGGGAATAACTCCCATAAGATGTTAATTCTGATCACTCAAGTCAAAATTATTTTTTTCACCAAATCATTCTTAAGAGTAGACGAACAATTTGGTGAAAAAATAATCAGAAGAAAAACAAAAGGTCTTCTTACGAAAAGTGGAAAGACCTAATAATTCGTTGTTTGAATGAGCTTTTCTAAATAGCAGCAGTTCAACTCGGAAGTATCCAAATGTAACAAGGCTGAGGATATGAGGCGTCCATTCATTTTCAAAGCAGTTACCCTGGTCCTTCATTTAGGATAATTTAGTTTATGTAAACAAGACAGTTCAATCGCAAAACAGTGTTTCAAGTTAACTTTTGTTAAAAAAAAAAAGTATAAATCATCGGCTTAGGCAAGCGGAGAGGATGATGATGAGCAGACCCATGAATCTGTTTCATCTGAAGTTGAACCTAGTGGAGTGATGGCTTCTCGTCTGACTATAGCAACAAACAACTACAACACTATATCCTGATATCGTTTCTTGTGACATCGTAAACGACGTGATAAAAAAAATTCAATTTGTAATAGATCGTGATAATTCCTAGGCTTATGAATTCCCGTTTCTATCTAGGTTCAAATACTAATCTTATTTTCAATCAAAGAATACATTTCCAATGTTCCCTGCCATGCACATTACATGTCATATTTTATCTATCAAAGGGCAAGGAACAAGGGAATAACTAAAAAAACACTTGTTTATTCTTTTTCTTTTTTATTTTCAATATCTTCACAGCAAATGAAATGGGATTTCCATTACAATTTATATTTTAAAGGGTCATAACTGGTTAAAAATATTTGATTGCGACTTATTTTCGAAAGTGTCAAAGACATTGGTGATGATATAAGTTTCACTTAATCTGACAAGAAGTGTACACATGAAAATGCTCACAAGACCGTACGGTCGGACGCCCGGTATTTGTATTTATCCTGCAATTGGCTGTCCTACTATACAGATACAGCCCTACAGATATCGCTATGCTGTATCTGTATACTATACAGATATCGCTTAAAGCTCCGCCCACTGCCGGACTGAGTATTGTTTGAACCTGTGTGACCTCAGAATGTGTATTGAATGTGTATGATTGTGTTACAAAATCAACCATGTCAATTTCAGCATGCATGTTTAGTGAATGTCAAGTCTGAAGCGTAGGACAACTCGTAGACTTCTGTTTCAAATTTGACAATGTTTTGTTATTCGTTTTAACTGTTGAAATTAGTTGTTATGTTAAAATAGATAATTATTCACCTTGAGCGATGTATTATTGTTGACCATTCGAGATTCTTTTTTGCGAACCCGTCTTCAGCGTAATGTTTGATTTTGATATTACTACGCGGGCCTCAAGGGATTACAAATCGAAAATAAATGCTAAATATGTTAGTTTTTGTGTCTTTCAAAACACAAACAATATACAGAATTAATTGCAGGATAAAGACAATAACTGTTTAGTGTCTTTAAATATCAGCTGTATTTGTACTCGGCTCGAAACAGGTGTAGTAGCTCGCTAAAAGCTCGCATACACCTTGTTTCCTAGCCTCGTACAAATACAGCTGATATTTAAAAACACTAAACAGTTATTGCCTATGTCTCCTTCAACGAGTTTAGCTAGCTAAGTAATCAAAAATCAAAAACCAAAGGTTGTAGACTCGAATTCCTGGAAAAGGGAGTCACTTCAGTTCCTATATTCCGAAGTTCCTTAATTATACAGAAGTGCCGCTGTAATGGGGTCCGTTTTTGATATGTCAAATATAAGATTGGGTCGGAAACTTTTACATCAAATATTTATGAATTGAATGATGGTAGTTTCGATGAAACAATAAAATTCGGTTGAAAATATAAATATATGAATTGGTGGGTATTTTGAATTTAAACAAAAAATTAACTAGTGTCGGATTCTGGAATTCTGGGGAAGTACATGTGCTAATATAAAAAATAATTTTCTGCATAAAAAGGTCCAAAAAAAATTTCGCATCGCTCCGCTCGGCGAAACATCCACATCATTTCAACCCTAGCTACGCCTCTGCTAGGGGTGATCTCAGGTGCTCCAGAAGGGTAAGCAGATCCTGCTCCACATGTGGCATCCGACGTGTTGCTTATGGTATAACAAATCCAGTGAATAGTCTAATTCGGTAGGTCACATTCATGAAACGGAAGGGGAGTGTAGTTACGACGAAAGGAACATATCCGATATTCTTTGTGAAACGGTTATTCTTTGTTAAACGGTTAAAGTATTACGCAACACTTTTCATCTCATCTAAAGAGAAGGGCAGATACAAGCAAAAAACACATTCCACAATGTGTGGTACCCGAATTGCGTTTTTGTATATCACAAATACAGAATGCAAGAAGTTTGTGCCATAAAGTTAAGTTTATTTGAAACTTAAACAATTGTTTATTTATTTTAAAGTAAATGCAATGATTTCATAGATTGATTATAAACTTTCTGTGACTGTAGAATTTGTACATATACCATTTGATTTAGTAGACATGCAACCTCACGGATTTGAATTTTTGTTAGTGTTTTTTTTTTTTTTTTTTTTTTCTAGTTTAGTGTGACGTCCATTTTCACTGAACAAGTACACAATTTTATTTAGGGGCCAGCTGAGGACCATCTACGGGTGCAGGATTTTCTCGCTGCGTTGAGGACCTATATGTGGCATTCAGCTGTTGTCTGCTCTTTGGTAAAGTTGTTGTCTCTTTGACATATTCCCCATTTCCATTCTCAATTTTAATCTCACAGATTTGGGATTTTGTTTTTCTCATAAAAAAAATGTTTTATTGCATTTTTCTTTGCTCTTACGACAAATTATTCGAGCTAAAGTATTATTTCTAATGTTATTTTAGGGCGTTTTGTGGTTGTTGTTTTTTTTTTAGACAAACATTCGGATGTTACATGGGTACTAAGCGTGCTTCACGTCTCTTGTATTTGTATGAGACATGCTTTATATAAATAAACTCGCCATAGATACCAGGATTGAATTTCGTAATTATACGCCAGACGTGCGTTTCGTCTACGAAAGACTCATCAGTGATTCTCGAATCCAAAAAAGTTTAAAAGACTAGATGAACAAAAAGATACCAATCCAATCCATTTAGTTTAAAAATATGCAAACATCATAATCATTCATTGAAATGAAATGTCAAGAATATGTCTATCACATCTATACTACTAAATAAATAATACCACAAATAGCATGTTAATTTTGTACCTTTGCTTACAACTCGAAGCATGGATGTGAACTGATTGATATTTTAGTCTTAAATGCATGATTTTAGTATAAGTTGTTAATGGCTCTGAACTTGTTACCAGTACTTGGGAGTACTGTATTTAGTCTTTTTTGTTGTGGGGATGTATAAATACCTTGCCACTTCTGTTCTGTGTGTCCTTTTCGTCTGATTTTTGTAATTTGTTCATTTGTTGAACTGTAATAATTTTGATTTAATACTAAGTATTCTTGTATTTATGTTGAAAAATTTAATATGAAAATGTTAATTGGCTAGCTTTGCATGGTGACTACATCTTCCGTGGATTTTTTATTAACAGAAAGTGCAACTTTACTGATAGCACATTGGAATTGAATAGTAAGCATGACGTAAAGATCAAATCGCCAGTCTGTTTATAATTTGAAGGGTTAACAATACTATTAAAAAAAAAAAAAACCAACTAATCAACCAACAAAAATATAACCAACCAAACAAACAAACAAACAAACAAACAAAACAAACAAAACAAACAAACAAACAAACAAACAACAGACGAACATTTTTTTGGGATAGTCACAATTTCTAGAGTAGAATGGATTGGTAAGCCCCCCCAAAATTATTGTAAATATACCTAATAACATTGTTCAGATGTGCCTATTGGATATTCGTATTCATATTTTTGAATACTCGTAGTCTTTAATAAACATTTGCATTATGGCTTCTGATCTCTTACATTTATTTTTAACAGCACAAACTGTTAAAATAGGCTCATTTTGCGATTCTGTGATATGTACGACCAAGAACTAATGGTACAATTGTCATTTAGTATTGATTTTTGTTATCAGTAAATTAAAAGCAATCTAAATAGTATTGGCATGTAAGTATGCACATGCATGGGACAACAAACTGCCGATACCTGTATTTTGGCATTGCACAAGGTCATGATTTTCTCTGTTTATGACGTCTTTACACTAAAACCATTAAATATTGGATGTGTACTGATTGACATTTTAAATGCATGATCTTTTTTATAAGTTGTTATTGGCTTTGAACTCTCAGATCTGTACTTGGTGTCTTTTCGTTACTGGGATGTACAAGTACCCAGCCACGTCCACTCTGTTCTTTTGTTTACAAAACCTATTAAAGGAGCTGGTATTTAGTAAAACCTTCTATATAACTGTTAAAACATTAGGTATTACTTTGAAATAAAGACCATAAATAATTAGGGATATGGAAGTCAGTAACTGCGTCGTTATAAATTGCTTTAGATTTGCGATAAATAAGAACACATGAAATGCACTGTATATGTTTTGAAAAAATGCGATACAAAACATATAATGGTAAATCTTTAGGGGTTTAAACTATTACTGTCACACACTTTGATTTTATATTTGCAAAATTGTCAATATATAAGGTATGTAACTTATAGATCTACTAAAGTGAATTTGCTCCGAATGACCCTAGATCTGTCTCAGAATAACCTTCAAGTGTCAGGCAACGATCACTTTTCGATTATGACGTCAAATGATTTAAATTATGACGCAAAATTTTATGGAAACTTGTTTGACTTTAAGCTGGGACTATTATACTAACATATTAATTCATGTCCCAGCTGTAAGTAATGTAAACAAATTTGCATACACGTGTAAATACGTCAATCAAATATCGGTAATGATTTTGTTGTATTCAGAGGCTAAGTGTCTTACAGATCACAAACAGAGGCGGATTTAGAGGGGGGCCCAGGGGGTCCGCCCCCCCCCCCTTTTTGGGAAAAAAAATGGTTGCTTATATAGGGAATCACTGAAGCGTGACTGGAGCGGGCCCCCACTTATGAAAATTTCTAGATCCGCCAGTGACAAATACCAATTATCCATAAAAGAAATCAAATAAACTTTAATGCCTTTATTTAAAGAAATGCAAGTTCAGTTAGAAATGCCATCTGGAGAACCAAATATAATTATCGATGTAAAATTCGTCTGAAGTGCGACAAATATGTTTTGGTTCAATTTTAAAGTCTGTAGATAGGGTCTAAAACAATGAATGTCTTTGTAATTAAATACTAAATAGTTTTGTCTCTTGTTGCATATTTAAAAAACTGATTGATTGATCTGTAATTGTGGTCGTTACTAACTGTTGAATGACATGCATTTTTTGTTAATTAATTCGAAGTTGTCAATTTGCAAATATTTTGTGAATTCCATTTGTATCATCACACAAGTACAGACTTCTCCATAAAAAAGCAAAATTATTAAACCAGACAGTATTTATTATTAAAATACGTCAACTTTTGAGAAATAATACTAATTTAAAGTTTTACGTGGTTTTTAGACGGACTCCTTGACTTATTTTAAAAGTATGTGGTTTGTCTGTTCATAGCATATATTAATTTTTTTCAGAGTAGAAACATAAATTCGTATTTAAATATTAAATAAACGAATTTGTAACCCGGGCCTCGCAATAACTTTTTTGTAAATCTGTCTGTTGGTTACATCCATCGGACTATCTTTACCAAATAGCAGTAAAAATTTCTCGCGCATTAGCTCAAACATTGTCAATGCAATATTTAAGAAATAATTGATGCAAGCTATACTTTATTGTAGTTTTAACATGGGTAGGCATCATATTCGTGATTATTTTTGCCCGAGTGACAGTGAGGGCTAAATAACACGAATATAATGCCTATCGATTATTATTTCGATTCTGATTAGGCCAATTAAGATGATTTCTATGTCTGATGTGTATAGCTCTTCCATGTTTGTATACAAGCAAACGATTGGCAATCTGATTTCAGAGAGAGGAGTTTTGAACAGCCAGCACGAAGGGTTGTTGTATCTCGGTCAAATTTGTCAATTTCGAATTGCCACACGTTACAGTCATTATAAATGAATTAGTTACTACATGTGCATCATTTTAGAGGTTGGAATTGTTTTATGTTAATCAAAATTAAATGCATGCCAATTTCAGTGATAAAAATTCATTATTCTGCAGTAGTCAATATACGCATGTGCAAACAAATTTTATTGGATTTAGAGCATGGGGTCATATTAGAATTGCTTTAATTGTCACCCGACAGTGCCAAATTTCTGACGCTGTTATTTTGTTTTAAAATCTGTATATACATAAGAGGTAAATTAGCTATACCACATTGTTGAGCTAAATTTCAGACAAATTGTGATCCAAATAGCTTTACGATTGGTCGTTGTTTGATTAACGACAAGTGGCAAATATTTCATACATAATCATGAGTACAAATTGATAGAGATACATAAAAAAGTTCAGCTGCCACGAATAATGTAAAGCAAGAACAAATTATATTTAGAGTAGAGAACGAATTTTTGCCTTGCAACAGTTCCAACTAACGAGCCCTCACAGTGTTGCTACGAGTGTATTTTCTAGAATAGAGAGCACTGTATCCTCCCGTTACGTCGCATCGGATTCAACTCCACCTCAGACTGAACGTTCCTGCGTATGTCTACTTATTATCCAGCTCAGCCAAATAGACTTCCCTCATAGCATGAGGAAGTTTATCTAAACACCATAGAAAATCACTATTTTTTATGAAACGAAAGTGATGGCCTCTATATATGTTGTCTACAATATAGTAACATTTTAATGACACAATGATGCAAATATGTAAAAAAAAAAAAACAAAAAAAAACGCGTAAATATATCCCTTTTATACAATTGCAATTGATACGAACTAAATGCACAAATAAATTAAAAACAAAATATGCTGCCGTGACAAAATAAAAACAAAATAATGTGCCGTGACAAAAAAAAAACCAAAATATGTTGCCGTGACAAATTAAAATGAATTGCAATTTTAAATATATCTTAAAAATAATTTATACAATCACCTTTCCCACTATATAATGAATTGAATATAAAATACCTAAAAAATGAAGATCTTCAAATCTCGGGCATTAAGTTGCTACGAGTAAATTTTGAATATTAATACTCTACTTTTGTTGTCTAGTTTTAAATCCGAAATCCAAACATATGAACTTGCAGGCGGATCATATCGCATTAGCTATATTACAATTTTGTGTTATTTACTTTTCTATTGTAAATGTATCTAGACTTTAAACATCAAGTTGTTATAATATTTATATATCTATTAAACGGCTCGAATATACTTTGATTTTGAAGATTGGTGTATTGGGTCTGTGAAATCATATGTTTACAAATATTTATTTTACAATCACGTTATTTATATCTTGTAAAAAAAACCAAAAAATTTGGAAAATTGAATATGTACATGATATAGGTATTTCTTAAGTGGAAGACCATTTTCATAGCCGTATATTAAAATGTTCAACTGTTTACAAAGTTGACGATGGAATTTGGAGAATCCTTGACGGTGTTCTTTATAATATTTGTATTAGTACTATAGTTTTTGAACTCACAGTTACATAATCGATGTATATGGAATACTTTGAATTTTTTAACGATAAAAAAAAATTCGTGCCAGCTTTATATCGGTTTAAGTGGAATATACTTGGGATTCATGATTATATTACAAGTGCAATGGCTTATAGGTCTGAAATATTGACCCTGGAACTTTGAGTGTTCCTTGATAGCTGATTGAAACAAAGCAATGACTATTTGGAAGACTTAGTACTGTGAGTAAAACACACCATTATATTTTGCGTATTTTTGTCAAAAGTTAGTCCTTGTGTGTCGCTAGTATTAAAATGTATGATAAACCAGGAAATCCCCTTACAGATTTTATATACTTTAATGATTTACTGACAAATGATAATTTATCATAAGTTTAGTTTGAGTAATGACAATAAAAATAGAGTCGTTACCATCCCCAAGAACTCTCAAACCAAACATATGAAAGTATAAAATATTTCCCATTTAATTGTTTCCATTGCGAGCCAATTTTGTTAATGCTCCTTGACCTTCAAATTTTCTATTTAAAATGCAACCTAAAGATACAGATGGTATATGTTTTTCTAAAATATTTTTTATCTCATATACGAGGACCAGAAATATTTTAAACAGCCAAATACTGACAAGTATTGTCATTGGCGATTTTAAAATTGAAAAAATGTGGGATATGTTGCCTACTTTAGACTTTCATGTGGTGTTTGTCAATTTTTGAGGATTTCGATTTAACTGAATCGATCTCTTTTTAGTTATTTACCGGATGCGATAGTGTATTTCTAATAATATATTTCCGAAGTCCCGTTCCTGTTTTTAAAATCTTGGAAAAGGAGCGATATGGTCTGTTTCTCATTTCAACTTATCCGTTGTCAGCCCAACAGTATAATTTGTTTATTTTCTAATGTAATGTCAGTCAAAAAATATCGTACGATTACTTCACAAGTAATTTGAAACCCCTAAAAAATCAAAATAAAACGCTAGTACTTAAAACAGTGTATGCGTACCATTTCGTCTCACATTGTGTGGGATTGGGTGGAGTTCGAATATTTTACTATATTGACTCAAAATAGACTTTCAATTTAGTATAAGAGACATGATGAAAGGTCAAGTTTCATTTGCTTTGAATTTAGAGAAAAGTAATCCTTCAGCACATATACAATAAATTTAACTGCAATCCGTATCACGAAGAAATTTAAACTATGTGCATAGCTGATCTTTTATTCACCTTTCAGATTTTATTTCATAATAAAAAAATAAACTTATACAATTTCGTTTAGTTTTTAAAAGCATTAATATGAAAAGACTAAAATCATGTTCTAAAGTTACTAAATAAAGTTTGTGTTTACAATAAATACATGTCAGTTGTCAATCGTTATTAAGTATATCGATGTCGAAGTCATACATGTATCTTTATTTTCACCAACTCACTCATGCAAAGTGAGTCGTAATTGAAGCTTGCTATTCTTTTTAGTTCCGTATTGGTCTTATGGCCCTAACAATTCTACGTGTTGATATATCCCTGACATTAAAAAAATCTGGTTCAAGGTTCCTGATGAGGTTTAATCCCAAAACTACTTTCGAATGCACGAAATTTATAAATTTAATAATTTCGGGTCCTCAATTAATAATGATGAACAGCTTCGGTTGTTTGAGCAGTTACAGATTCGGCCATGTAATAAGCGATGGCAACAAAACATTCATTTACAAGCTGGTATATCTCTTACTTTTACTAATCGTAAGACTTTATCAAATTGTATAAACAATTGATAACTTTTTTAATTGTAAAAGTTAAGCATATTACCAAATATGAACACTGGAAATATGAAAAATAAAAAGTATTTTTTAAGACATATAATAGACAGAAAGACCATAACCGATCATAGAAAACAATATTTATCATAAAACCAAAAATCAAAATCAAACAAAATTAACACTAACGGTCAAAAACAATCGACGAAGCGAAGGCGAGACAAATCAAACGAACAATAATATAAATAGGAAAACTGCTAACAACGAAATGTTTGAATATATAATTAGACACTATAAAACTGAGACAATCCAAGACAAACGAAATTCATCGTAGACTCACAAACAGTCAAAAATGAAGACTAACGAAATAAATATAAACCATAACTTTAATTTAATATGATACTTTTTGATTGCCGGAATCTTGTGACGTCATGTTGATGTGATATTAGATTCAGTTTACATTTTTATGGATTTTTGGATAATTCCCAACATTTGGTTTGTTTCTTTTGTATTCAACTTTTCTTTATTTAATTAAGTGTTTTCTTTTTTCCTTTTTATTTTTGTTTACTTTGTCTTGTTGAAGTCCGAAAGTTCTAAAAGCGTTTAATTTCTGGTATGGTTATCGATCTGACAAGGAAACAAATTGTAAAGAGACCTAAACTTTCTAGCTTCAGTTTAGAAAAAGTGTCTTACAAAACCTTAATTTTTAAGTTAAAACTTATTTTCTCAGTTCAGCATTATTTCACCTTTATCTAGTACATTAAACATGCACACCCAGAAGTCATATAAAAGTATGCAAAAGTTGCAATAGAGTTTCCAAAAAAGCAAAGCAAATGTTCACCCTTAAAACCTATGTTCCGACTTCCATGCACTTGTAAACCCTCCCCAGTGGTCTTCAGTTTGGAGGTAAATACAGTTATGACAAGCATTTTTGATTATTAAAGTACATATTCCATCAATTCTGTGTATCGTAAAATATAAAGATTTGAATCTTTCTTGTATATATTTTCAAAAGAACATACCTCGGCCCTAAAGTGTTGAAAACTATCTTAAAGGTATTTTTATTTGGTTATTATATAATATGAACTTCTATGTAAGCGTGTGATAGAATACAATTAATCATGACTCGACATTTCTGTTTATCCCTAATAAAAACATTAAACAGTAGTTATTTTAATCTTGATTTAAAGTGCTTATCAAATTAAAACAAACATTCCAATAACCCTGATTATACAACGGAATGATAAAGGAAAAATGATATGTATGTACTATGTACACATATATTAAAATTCAACGTGAAAATGATCTTATGTAGAGTCTATTAGATGTTCAATCTGTCAATCACTCGTATATATATATATATATAAATAGATTCAAGGTGAAATAAATAATAGCATTAATTGAGGATACTTCTAAAAAAAGAGAGGGATATTGTATTTTTCAAACCTCAGAGCAGCAATAATTCTTAGTTCAGAATTCCGCCTGTAGTTACTTACAAATTATTTTTTTTTTACTATCTTGGCGAGCAAATGGGGTAGAGCTTATTACACTTGAATAATATTTGTGTAATTTGAAAAAAACATTTTCGATTTATATGACAAAAAGATGGATAAAAATGCATTATCTATAGTTATGCATGTTATTGCAAAACTAACTAAATTTTATTTAACTGGGTGTCCTTATGTGTAATATTTTACAAAACAATTATATTTAAGACTATTGTATTAAAATTTCGCACCGATATATAGCAATGCGTACAGCGCTAAATTCCAGTTTGGTAAATACCATTTAAGGTGCTAACTTCCTATCGATATATAGCAATATTTCCAGCGTTAAATTCCAGTTTAAGGGGGTTGACCTTGGTTTAGGGAGACAACTCTTTAAATCAGTCGAGCGTTTGTAAAAGTCAAGTTCATCAATGTATTTTAAGCATTTACCTGAAACAGATTGAAAATAATCTATGTAACCTAGAAGCTTAGAATATGTTTTTGAAAATGGTTGACACAAACGTACTGATGATTTTAAGAGTTATTTCCCTCAACCTAGGTCTACCTCCTTAATATATAGCAATGTGTAGCGCAAAATACCAGTTCCACTTATAGCAGTGTCAAGAGTTAATTTTCAGTTGGATATTTAGCAATGTCAAGCGCTAAATTCCAGTTTGATTTCTACAAAATTGTTTCAAAATTTCAGCTGAAGTCCGCCTCTCCTCGCTGTGTTGAAGACGCATTGGTGATCTTCGTCTGTTTTCTGCTCTTTTGTCGGGTTGTTGTCTCTTTGCCATATTCCCCATTTTCATTCTCAATTTATAGTATATTATTTAGACTCTTTAATATTAATAGTTTAAGTAAGTTCGACCCTTTTCTGATTTAGACCTTGTCAGTGAAACAAATTCAATAAAATTCAAACCTCTTTCAAGTGAACCTAGGTTGAAACTAGTGTTGCTTAGTATTTTGTGTTCTATATTATGTCTAATGTACTATTGTTTGTCTTTTTTTTTTTTTTTTTTTCTTTTTTAGCCATGGCGTTGTCAGTTTATTTTCGATCTATGAGTTTGACTGTCCCTCCTTTTGAAAATAGGACAAGTACTTATTCAATGAAAACACTCTATAAGCGGTCACACATAATAAAAAAGGGTTTTTAAAATCATTACCTATCTATAGTGCTATAGTGCGTAAATTACCTCACAGACAGCAGACGTTCATCAGATATTATAATTGCACTCATTCTTATTAAGTAATATCTAAAAAAAAATATAATTTATTGCAGCAATTTCTATCAGAAATTACAAAATTAGTATACTGATTAAACATTTGAAGTTATGAATAAGAGTTTGAATTAAAGTTCTGACAGATCGAATGCAGCGCAAATAAAATAAAATATATGTAAATCTGTTCTTAAAAATGTAAAACAGTCATGAAAATTGATTTGTAAAATATACGTGGGAGGTATTTGATTAAGGATGTTTCTTTTAGTACTAAATTGATACAGGTATCTTTATTTGTATGTTAAAAATCATTGTACTGTCGCTTTATTAGTATTACTTAATTTTTGTTGTTGTATTTTAGTTTTTCGTATCCATACAAAATTCAATCTTTATTTCAATGTAACTTGTAACTCTGAACAATCCATCTCCGTTTCCGACTTCCGCCCACACGATGCATAATTTTGCAGCTATCGTAGAGTTGTGGAATATTACCCTAAAAATATGACAGTCAATTTTACATAGGAACCGAAACAGTTGAAGACCTAAATGACCTGAAATAACAGCCAAATCTGTTTAAGGTCACGCTTGCTTGAAAAATTGAAACTTATCTATAAACGGACAAATTTTAAATAAATAGCATAGACAAGAAAAGGTTGGCGTGAGAAGCCCCGGGATGCATATGGTAATAACAACTGCTCCATGAATGACAGTGGTCGTGTTACTCGCGACATGTAATCTTCGATGATATAGTAAGACGATGACAAACTATAACAGTATTACAAAACGGTCAATCACTAACAGGTTACTCTTCTCATCATTTTAACACAATTATATTTTAATACTTAAAAATTTTGTTTTACAGCCTTATTCCAGTAATTTTATATTTTTATGTCAACGACCATAACTGCATAGACCCTATTATGATAACATGGAGACAATTGATTTATAAATAATACATAAAAAATCACATAAATGATCAAAAACATTGAACAGCACATCTGACCACACCCAACCATCAAAAGCCAGACTCCTCCAAAAAATAATAAACACAAACAAAATACACGAACATTTGAATTTCAACAAACTTCAAATCCGTAACCAAGAACAAAATGTATAAAGTAGTATGTCGAAATTATATTAAAACTTAATGTACTAAGATGATGTTTTATGTGAATTAAATGCAGTTTCTGTATAAATCAATGTATATGTGAGATTTCCTGTTCGCGATAAATTTGTCTGATTTAAGAGGGGTGTTCAATGATACTGTTTTCAATCCTTTTAACATGATTTATTCGACCTCTAACCTTTTATGCGTTATTTCGTGCATATGTATGTCTCACAGCATTAGTAACCACCCACCGCAAAACATTTAGTTTGCTAATCTCGTTGTTATTTGCCTCCCCGTATTACCTCAACCCTCTGCTATGACCCTAACAATCTTACCGTCCGCCTTCGCATTTTAAAATAATTTCAATGAAAGTGCTATGTCACGTGGTAATGGTGTCTTCCGGTGCATATGTTTGTGCATCAATATTGTGTTGACCAGATGTAAGTTCATATAAGTAAACACTATTTATTTATATGAGCATGTTATCTGAGTAAAGAATGTAAAGTAAAGTATAAACTGTTCCTTTTTTATTTTATCGTGTGCAATCAAAACATGAATGACAATTCACAATTTTCGGCTTCATTAATTTTCATCACATAGTGCCTAAAGCTTGCACAGAAAAACTTTGATATTAAATTATCTCTACCGATTTATCTAAAAGATGACGCCTGGTAACATTTGTTTTGCAACTTGCATTTTATACTTATACACTTTCTGTAAATAATCACATCGTTATTACCCTAAAGACTAACATATCGTGATTGAAGGCGTTTAAAAATTTCAAGAGTTTTAAAAATTTGGCGGCATAAATGGGTAGTAAAAATACGAAAACAACCACATATACAAAATACCTTTAATTTCTGTGAAAGTTTGTGGGAAAGTATAATATGTGCGTTTTAACATATTCAAAAAGGATTGCAGTTTGTACTTAATTGTGAATCGGTAATAGTCTTTCTATGACTTATGGAAATATATGATATAAAACATACAGCAGACGACACTACAACACTACAACATTATGTTAGGTAAGTGTGACCTAATTTCTTGATATACAATAAATCATATAGAATTCAAGCTAGAAAAATGACTGAAAATAGAGTCGAGGGAAAGTCCTTTAAAATTCAAAAAAAAAATGATAATAACTGTTTGTGTATTTAACATCAAGTGGCAAATAATCAATGCATATTTAGAACGAGATCAAACAATTAACAAAATAGGTTCTGTTAAAAGTTGTGAACGGCATAGAAGACGGGAAATCCGGAAATTCATTGGGGGAGAAGGGTATGTTGCTCAGCGACAGAAAAGTTGCCTACAGCAAGAGCTAGGTTACCTTCGGGTCCGTCAAAGCATAGGAGCATTAATTCCCAAATTACAGAGCCAATGACTGTACCAGTACGAGGCAGTGGATTGGTTGTTCCTTCTGCAGTTTTCTGCTCTTTGGTCGGGTTGTTGTCTCTTTGAAAATTCCCTATTTATATTCTCAATTTTATTCCAATTGAATTGGATATATGCATGACTACGTCTTTATACATCATGCACAGCCACACGAGCTACATCTTAGCACGCGTCTTATATCGGTCGGAGATAGTGTGAGTTACTGTATATTTGTGTGTCCCATCCACTTTTAACAACACAAAGCAATTTAACGTTAAACCACAAAATTCTTTACGACCACACTATTCCTAAAAAAGATTTCAACACAATGCTTCATTTACTTCTTGCTATTCTACCAGATTACAAATGCCAGCTGTTCCGCATACCCCACATTTGTAAGTTTGAATCTGAAAAATGATAAGCATGAACGATAAGCAGATAAGGAGTCTTCTTTTTAGAGAACACTTTGCCGCAAAAGTATCTTCGAGTGGTTTCAATGTAAAACAAACATCTGTATATGCCAACATTGTTCCAGTTACTGTTATTTTGTTCATTTGTTAAATCAAACCAGTTTTGCATTGTACTTCATGTACATATTAAAAAGATACGTATGCTCTTTTTTGACCGGGCGCGATTAAGTGGTGCTACATATTACAGTCTATCCAAATTGTTTATGCGAAAAATACTGCTCAAATCGGTGCTAGTAACCGTCTTGAGGTGAGAGTATTTTTACTCCGTGTCGAAGGCCTCACCGTGACTTTTAGATGAAGAAAGCGCTGTTCCTTTGCTTTTAGCAGTGCATGTGTTAATTTTTTGTCATGGATAGATACTTCATATCCTTTGGTTTTTCTGGTCCAGATCAATAACTTCAACACTTACAGAACTGTTTTCAAATGAGTAGGAATTTATACGTGTAACGCCATGAAACGGGTTATACTAGAGATTTTTGAAATCATATATTTAGAAAATAAAAAAAAATAATAAGCATTAATGCCGTTTTAACAAACAATCTGTAGAAAAAAAAACAGTTAAAAAATTAATAGCATATAAAGATATGTTTAATTATCACAAGTTTCTTAATTCTGCCTTTTTATACTAGAATTCGAACTCCCAAAGGTTAATTGCAATTGGATTATAGAAAAACAGCAGCCTTAATTTCTACCATTCGACAGTAAAGTCGTTACTGCAGGAGCAACAGATTGGTTGTGTGTGATGTTAAATTCACAGCCACTTCCGATAATAATCACTATCTGAGACGAGATGTACTGTCGTCATAAATGAGCTAAAGAAACTTTCATCAAACATAACTCACGAGTGCATTTCGGGGTTGATAGGGGGTAGTAGTGAGAATAGTGGTTTGGCTTTGAGCAATGGAATTATGTAGCCACGTACGGTAGAATTGGAATGTTTAAATCAATGACTCGTGTATAGGGAGAATATCTTGCTCCCCGTACGTTTAAGAAACAACTCTACTAGACTAGGGGTGTGTTGCATTATGTCCCCCAATCGTTTTCCAGGAACAGTTTAATTTTCTCGACCTCAAGTCATCGTGAACCACACTTAAAAAAACTTACTTATGGACTGCATTATAAATTTGATTCCGTCCTTAAGATTCATAAATATTTGACATTGGACGTTGAGAAAACGGCACATACATCTTGAATGTACAGCCTCAACTGGCTATGTGCCGTTGTAAGAGGACTATAGCACCTTTTTGCTGCCATCCAGCAAATGCCATGCTTATGTAATACAGTGAAGAATGTTAATTTCGACTGTTCTATCAAATCCTTGTTGATTTCGTTTACCCTTGTATTTGGATTTCCAAACTCCTTGTCTCGAGTGTTTACCTGAAGACAATAATTCCAGAAATAGTGCATTGGTATAGTTAAAGTAGGTTTTATTACAATTAATACAACTGCTGCCAAGCAATGCATACACATTAACCTCTTATTTCAAGATGGGGATATATGCTATCTATAATATGTCGACAATAGTGATATAAGGAGTAATGAAAACAAATAATTTGAAATAAAAGTCAGGAACGTAATATCAAAACAAAGATTAACGTAAAACATAAATAGAAGTTTGAAGTATGACTTTAATATCCTTTTCAAATATAAATATGATTTTAGAAGCTCTGATAACATTTTGCATTAATGGAATGACAAAGATGATTTGGGTGAAATTGCGTCAATTTTCAATTAAATTTCAATAAAACTTTAAAAAGTTAAAACCCAATAAATCTTCCAAAATTTCAAGAATGTCTTATTTAATCCCGTGTAGGAAGGTACAACAAAACTTTCGCCTTGATTGAAGTTCGCTAAAGTCTAATATAGCTACCCCATAGGAAGGATTTACTAACAATTTGTACTCGAGAACTGTGAACTTTACGTATCTCTTATTTTAACAATTGTTGATTTCGCTGACTTCTTTAGAGAACGTCTCGTTTTATAATAAATCACCTTTGCCGGATAGTTCAACGTTCGGGCCTAATCCAAAAATACACAAGTTATTACATAGGCTTCCTACTTTTAAGTAGTTTAACTCGACATACACAGAGCAACCCAGCATGTCCGAATGAAGATGGGACTTACCTGGCTTATCGGATGACCCCCTGGAAGGATTCTTTGTCTACCAAATTACCGACAGTCCTAAGTGATTTGTTTGAAATTATATGGTAAACATACTTTTATGTCAAATAACTGCAATAAAACTTTGTTATATTAACACAGATTATTAGTAAATACTCTTGTTATCATCGCACAAAGTTACACCAAGTTGTAAATTATACGGGAAAACTATTTCATATTTTTATTTTCTCTCTTGAATTCCTTTTAACAAGTTTACCTACATGTATGAAACGAGGAAATATCTTAACTCGTCATAAAAGATAAGTCAATGTATTTGACACTTATGTCATTATGACTAGTGATTTTTCCAATTTTAGATATCATTTCTTCAAATATTTTGCACTTAACATATTTGAGTTAGTCCCGCTGTGATATATTATTTATCGTAGGTATTTCATGTTCCCTTTGCCATCTACATGCATGATAAATGCAATTTCAATAGAATTTTACAGTTTTACATTTTACTTTATATCTGAAGCAATTGTAGCTTAATCCAACATTTTCCGTTTAAACTTAATCCAATATATTCCGTTGAAACTTGAAGAATCAAGGGCCTCGGTGTCCGAATGATCTCTTATAGAAGTTCAACTACTGTATTACATCACTCGAGCCAGTGGCGGATCCAGGGGGGGGGGGGGGTTCCGGGGGTGCGCACCCCCCTTTATTTTTGCCGATCAATGCATTTGTATCGGGACATATCGGGACATATGTTTTGCACCCCCCCCTTTGCCCTGGGTTAGCACCCCCCTTTCGAAAATTCCTGCATCCGCCCCTGCGAGCCCAGTACGTGGTAAGCACGATCATATCCAATCTTTATTGACTATGATTGTCAGTTTTCCTGTCGGAGGTTGGTCGTTATCGTTTGGTCCTCCACCAATAAAAAATGACCGCTATGCAATAGCAAATAGTGCTGTAAAAGTGGCGTTAAAACACAGAAATTCAACTAATCGGAGGCTGAAAACAATGCCGTGCTTTCTAGGTGTCAAATAAACTTAAATCTTAATCATGGTATGATAGTTCCTTCATATAAACAACAATCCTCTATATTTTAATCCTTGTTTGGCAAACGTACACATATAATGCTGCTTTACCTGCTGATCTGTAATGCAACACTTGACATGCTATTAGTACATGTCAAAAGAAGACTGTTTACCTATTGATGTCTTTTGGCTGAGTGTGTTGTTGAATTGCTCCTCCTCTGACATACTCCACATCTCTTTCTTTTGATTATAGAACGTTGATTATGGGCATAAATCTGTAAAGCTGTCGTTCATATTTGCTTAATTTCTTTAAATTTGAAGTAACAGGAGTTTGCCCATTTCCTATTCTCGTGAATTATTTGAAACATACAAGTCAAATCAAACAATAACAACCGGATGGGATCGCATGAACTCCTAGCGGAGCTAGACAGAGTACGAAAACGTCTTCCAGTTTTCTGTGCGTCCATCTCCCGCTATGAGAACACCCTCATTAAAATATATTGCAATAGTGGATCACTAATGAGTCTTTTGTAGACGAAATGCGCGTCTGGCGTTAATAAAAAAATTCAATCCTAGTATCTATGATGAGTTTATTTGGCGAGTCTATAACACGTACGATTTGACAAAAGTTAGGTGTTATAGACAGACGTTCACCTATTCTGAACCAGTCCATTGATAACCAGCGCGCAAAGAAATAGTATTGTCCACGCTGTAATGAAAATGATTCTATATCGATTATGAGATGAGACATCGACCTGCTTCCTTGATATTCATTCGAATTATTATTCAACAATAATTTTGTTTCAAGACATCTTTTATAATTTTGTCAGATTTATTCTTAAAATTTCAAGATGTGCTGTTAAATTGCACCAGGTTTGCACTTTATGTATTCATTGTAAGTTAGATATGTTTATTTCAAACCAGGTGGACACGATGCTAGTTTTAACGGCTTTAATTAATGTTGTGTTAAACATGCATCTCCCTTATTGAAAAGTCGGTAAATTTAGATCGAATCAGGACTGCTGCACGCATGAATAGCAAAAGGTGAACTAATTGTGCAAGTGTTGTTTGAATTTTAGTGCTGCAAATGCCAAACACAAACTAACGGTTTCGGTATAGTACATGAGCATACATGCACGTTTTATCACTTTTGTGAGATTTTGTAAATGTTTTAGTAAAATCAACATTCATTATTCAAATTGGATTTAAATAATGTATTGTCATTTCAACCGACAATACAGCTAAAAATTGTTTTACATCAATGTGCTCAGAAGAAACTATGTCGCATTTGAGAAAAAGTAAAGCATGTTTTTTTGCGTGCGCACATTAATTGCTTTTTAAAATCTGTTGATATCAAGCTGAAGATCCCATAATTTATAGATATAGACGACACCATTGTCAAAAAGAAGAAAAAGACGAAAAGACTACCCAAACACTTTACAGGAAAATAAAGATTGTGCACGAACACTATTACAAAACATGAGTACCGGTATTAGATTTAAGATTCAGATGTATTGTAATGCTATGTTTTCTTTATTAAAAATTCTAATATGACGTGCTTCTTTCGCTTTGTAAACAAACCAATGCTCTAAATCCAATAAAATCTGTTTGCACATGCGTATATTGACTACTGCAGAATAATGAATTTTATCAAATTGGAATGCATTTAATATATTTCATTAACTTAAAACACTTCCAAACTCTTAAATGATGCACATGTTGTTACTAATTCATTTATTATGACTGTAATATGTTGCATTACAAATTGACATATTTGACCTCGATACGAAAACCGTTTATGTTGGCTGTTCAAACTACTCCCTTTGCTTCTTTACAAACAAAAAAGGAAGGTTCATGGAAGAGCATACACAAACGATCTACACTTATGCACATCGGACATAATTTTTTTTTACCTTAAATGTCTTAATCAGAATTGCAATAATTGATGCAAGCTATATTTCTTAAGTAAAAAAAACACCTTCTCAAATGTATCTGTTTACCTTTATATTCTACTCAATGTCCAATACTAGTAGTCTAATTTTCTGACTTCTCCGGGTACAGTAACTTATTTATAACAGTAATCTTTTTTGCCCTCTTAGTAAGCTATTCAACTTCGTACTCGAGAGAAGTTTCATGCAATATTTATTCGATTTATTGAGTGTCACTGGTGAGTCTTTTTTAAGACGAAAGATGCGTCTGGAGATCAAAATTATAAGCCTGGTTTCTGTGATGAGTTTTTAAAGTTTTTCTCTTGTTGAATGATTGAATATGCAAATATTTGACACACAATGTTTCAGCCAAATCTAAAGTTACATATTCCTTTTGGAACATGGACTTGTCTGACGCAGTTTAAAGCATCCTTGGCTTTCAAATATTCGGCTTTGAGTGTTCCTCATTTCGGACGCATGAAATATTATAACTTGTTGTTTTCATTTTTTAACGGATTTTGATTTTCCTTCCTTAATTTTATAACATTGAACTAGACTAGTATATCAAATTTTACTGTAGTCTTATATTACTGTAAGATATATGAACCTATCCGACGATTTTGAAGTCAAATTTCAGATAAATCCCTATTAGAGATGATACCAAATTCAATAGTCTAGTATAGATCAAATTTAAACTGACGTTTAAAACGGATATAACTACGTTTATTGAATGTCAATTCTTTCGTTTCAAACGCCAACTCCTGCCATAAAAGTACATTACAATTTGTCCGTAAAAAGTAAATGAGTTAAATAATATGTTTTGACATTAAACCATTCGTTTCACGGAAAACTGAACTGTTGTGCAACATTTTAAAAAATAACATTTAAAAATCTTACGTCACATTCACAAATGACCAAATATCATACTTAAAAATTGACTGAACGAACATTATTTGAAATCCAAAATACGCCACGCATTAAAATATAAAATGGAGTTCCGAAAATGCTCCCAATTTCAGACATGGTTGCTGTTTTTTAAGCTCATCCGTAGTTTTGATTAGTGAAAACCTTTATTCAAATTTGAAAAATATCTGATGAAAATGTAAGTGCTATCCGTGCTTCAAGAATGTATTGGGCAGAAAAAAATGGTCCCCAATTTCAGGTATAATATTATTTATTCATTATCAAACGAGCTCATAATTGGTTTCATCGAGTAAAAAGCGCCATGCATTCGAAAAGGGTCGAAAAAAAGTTTTGTTATTTTATTTAATAGTTGGTCTTGGGGAGTTTGTTTTTTCTTATAATTATGATTGTTCAATGATTTTGTTTAACAATGTTCAGTTATAACAAAGGTAGATAATTATTTGGGAATCGTGATACTTAAACTTCTTTGTTTACTTTTATTATTTCTACCTGCACGTTTTCTCCAAAAGTAGACTAAGGTTTATACATATATAAATATAATCTCAGGAATTCGTCAGTTAAAAACAATCATGGCGCTGAATATAGTTTTGCTGCTGCTTATAAACACACAAAAGCGTTCAGTCGTGTTAAATCCGAATTCTCTTGGATTGATACTTGATTTTTGTCCTGGAACTGTATAATAATCATCTTTACTGAGGTGGAACTGATGTTGAGATTCCTTCGAAGAAAACCTAGTGTGCTGTTGGCTTTATTGCAGATGTTGTTTATGTGACTGTGCCATTTTAAGTCTGATTGAATTGTCACACCTAGGTATTTTGCCTTGTCGACATTTTCAAGAATGTGGCCATGTAAAGTGTAATTAAATACGAACGGATTTTTATTTCGGCTTATGGACATGACATTACACTTGTCAGGATGGAACCATTCTCCATGTATTTTCCCAAATGCCAAGTGTGTTGAGGTCTTTTTGAAGGGTTTCGCAATCACTGTTTGATTTTATTACCAAATATGCAATGGTGTCGTCTGCAAATAGGCGTATGGTGGAATTTAGCCCAATTGGTATGTCATTAATGTAAAATAAAAACAGACTCGGGCCCAGAACAGATCCTTGCGGCACTCCGGACTTTACAGGGACATAGCCTAAAGTCTCACCTTCTAGGATAACTGCTTGGGTACCACATGATAAAAAGCCCTGTATCCATGCATTTGTTTTCCCCTGTATCCCATAGTAATTTAATTTGTGTGTTAACAAGTTATGACTGACTTTATCAAAAGCTTTGGAGAAGTCCATTATAAGTACATCTGTTTGTTTTGAGTTTTCCATATTTTTAGTGACATCATCTACAAATTCCAAAAGTTGAGGTTCACAAGATCTGTTTTTTCGAAAGCCGTGTTGTAGGGGATACAGGATGTTATGTTTGTCTGCGTGTGTCATGATTGCGCTAACTACAGCATGTTCCATAAGTTAACAACATATGCATGTCAAAGAAATAGGTCTATAATTCTCTGGATTATATTTGGAACCTTTCTTGTAGATGGGTGAAACATGTGCAGTACGCCAGTCAGTAGGGACTTCGCCAGTGTCTATAACTGATTTTTTGTATATAAGGCATAGTATTGGCGAAATTTCATGTGCCAACTCCCTAAGGAGAGGTGGCTTAAGTTCGTCTGGTCCACTTGCCTTTGGTTTTAGATTTTGAATAATAACAACAATTAAAAATCTTAATCCTGATTTCATTTAGTTTTCAAACAGTTTGATAAGGAATATTAAAAGCAAATTTCAGATGATGATCTGAAGTGATGTCTTATTTCCCGATAAAATGCAACATCTAGGAGACTTTATTTTTTCTCCGTTAGGCGTGACATCGCCTTTTAAACCAAATACATGATTGTTGGTGTTAAACGCCAACTTCAGACTCATGGCTATATATATGCGGCTAAAATTCATTGGTTGTCCTTCCATGTGAAAACTGTCAATCCTAACCTTTGACGTGCGGGGTTCAGAATCATGACCTCAGTGTAAACTACAAAGACCCCTTTAGGTACTAAAAAGGCATTCAATATAAAATGAAATCATTACACCATAAGAAAAAAATTGTTTAATTCTTCAATATATATTTAATAACAACACTTCCGTTCAGACAGTTGATAACTTCCTAGTGTGGGGCCTCCATTTTGGATTTTGGGATGTATAAATACGCAGTCACGTCGAGTTAGAATGGGATGTTAAATTTGACGCACTGATATGTGCACGTTAAAGAACTTTACGACTTAATTTGGTCTCGGGGAAATTTTACACCTAAGATCCGTTTCTCAAACTTTTATACAAGTTTCATAGTTGGTCTGTTGCTAAGCATATTTGCTGTCCTTACGAAATAAAGGCAACAGTAGTATACCGCTGTTCAAAAGTCATAAATCGATTGAGAGAAAAACAATCCGGGTTACAACACACCCTCATTTTTTCAGTGGACATCAACATTTTCTGCGCTTCCTTTCAGTCGGCCACTACCTTGCAGATACCAGAACCCAAGATGTTTCAAACAATGTGATATGAACATGAAATAGTTGCCACTGGATGTACAGCAAATAACAATCAATTAATCTTTTCGCGCGTTTTATATATAGAGGATGCGAATTTATGCAGAATAGGTTTTTTATTCAACTCTGGTTGTTGATTCAAAACTAAATCAAAACTAAAATTAAGTCGATAAATGTTTTTATCCAATTTTTCCAGTGAAGGACATAATTCCAACGTGTTCTGTTTAATCTGCTACTTATAGAAAAAAAAAACATTGCAGTCTCTTTATGTATTGATATAGAACAATTACCATAAACGACCTATTTCTTCCAACGAAAAGTAATATTCAGAAATATTTATATTCAAGAATATGTCTTTCCATTCGGAAATGATAAAATAAGGGAACTTGCATTGCTTGAAAAAGCAACTTGTCCGTATCCGTTTGCAGTTCATACGCTTCCCCAACTTTTGTTCTCTTGACTTGCATAACAAACTTTAAACATCGATAACCTATTGTTACCTCTTATTTACCGATGCACTTTTTTTCTGAAGTTGTTACATTAATGATGACTTCAGAGAACAAAGTTGACGGATAATTACCCAGCTATCATTGAATAAATCCTAGAAAGAAAAAGCAGGCGACAAACGTCTGCGTCTTTTGATTTTTTGTTATTTTAAGCTCTATTAAGAAGACTTTTGTCATTAAGGAGAAATGTTCTCTTTTCAGAAGTGTTTTAAGTCTTTTGATGTTGATTTGCTAAATCATTTTGATACCATTTATAGCATCTGATGTGTTATGTAAATTCTAATAATGTTTAAATTGTTGGAAATCGGGTAGGATAGGTTTGACTTCCGGGTGACTTCACTCTTTACTTTGAAGGTTTGTCCAATTACTATTAAATTCACGTTTCCTGCATTGTCTCATTATAATGTGGAATGTGTCCATATAAATCGCATTGAATTATTAGATTATTAATTAGTTTTAATTTGATTTTTGTACACATAAATATTAAGTCAATATCGGAGATTCATTCATATAACATTAATTCATTCATTCGTTAAACAGGGTGGAATTCATTGATGAAAGCATTAGTGTTGACGTCATTTCGGTCACGAACATTTTGTCGGCTCCTTGATGGTTGTATTGCTAGAAATATCATTTTAATGCATTTGTAAATTAATTGATTAACGTTTCTTCTTACAGAGCCAATATTTTGATTTTTTTAAATACTATTCATGTATCATGCTTCCGTATCTAAAATTCCGTCATCCAATTCCTCAGTTTTCATCGGATATAAGAGTACGCGAGGGAGTAAAACTAACAATGACGCAAAAAAAAATTGGAAACGTCATCTAATGAGTTCCTTGAATGGCGGTGTTTGAGTTGTGTAATGTTTGGCTTTGCTGTTGTCGTTGCTAATATCTATAACAAAGTAAACAACATGATAATCGAATTAAAATAGATATTATGTCCATTATGAGAAACATGCAATATTGACTAACTTTAGGGCTAGTTTCGAGTATTTAATTGTGCATTAAGAACCATTATAGTCGGTTTAATCAGTACCGACGCCCATTTCTTAGAAAATTCCGTATTACAAATTGTTTATTCCGTTTAATATCATTACTCGACCTTTAAGCAGAAACAGCAAATAAATCTAAAGCAGTTAATATCATATTGTATAATCACAAAAGTGGGCTGTGAAAGTAACATGATCGCGATGGTTCGATACAAAATGGTTCTATCTGAAGTAAAATGGCGTCTTTTCGTTATTGTTTAATCCATTAGAAAAGATAACGACACCAATTTACACCAGGCAGTTCATACTGATGAAGGATATTTGTTATCGGAAATGTCTATTGAATTTTGTATTTGTTCTTTGATATTTAATTTTACCTAATTTTGGTGATATTCTGCACTTTTGAGACGAATATATGAAATTGAGAATGGAAATGGGTCATATGTCAAAGCGACAACAGCAGAAATCAACCCAAGGCCACCAGTGTGTCTTCAACACAGGAATAAAATCCCATAGGCTTCAGCTGGTCCCTAAACAGACATATGTACTAGTTAAGTGAAGTCCAATCAATTTGAAACTTAGTACACATGTTCCCTATGATATGATCTTTCTAATTTTAATGTCAAATTATAGTTTTGACCCCTATTTCACGGTCCAGTGAACATAAAAAAATATAGTGCGAGTGTAGCATCCGTGTACTACGGACACCTCTTGTTTATCATAAATTACATTGTCACCATGTCATGAATTATGAATTATGAAAATCCGTATTGTGTAAAAGTGCTACTATACACAGGTAATTTAAACTGTTATTATTAATTCTGGACGTCTTAAAAAAAAAAATAAAAACTCAATACTGAAGGCGCAAGTGTCTAACTTACACATCCAAAAATAGAACTAGTGAATGCATCTTCAACTTTAAAAACTCTGATGTACAATTGTTTTGTCATCCAGAATCTGTCCCATTCCTCCTATTGTGCATTATTTTATTGAAAGTTCTGTTCAATCACTGGAACTGTCTTGTAGTTTAGTCATCAAGGTTGCGGTTTGATTGAAAGTTCTGTTCAATTACTGGAACTGTCTGTAGTTTAGTCATCCAGGTTGCGGTCTGATTGAAAGTTCTGTTCAATCACTGGAACTGTCTTGCAGTTTAGTCATCCAGGTTGCGGTCTGATTGAAAGTTCTGTTCAATCACTGGAACTGTCTTGCAGTTTAGTCATCCAGGTTGCGGTCTGATTGAAAGTTCTGTTCAATCACTGGACCTGGATTGCAGTTTAGTCATCCAGGTTGCGATCTGATTGAAAGTTCTGTTCAATCACTGGAACTGTATTGCAGTTCAGTCATCCAGGTTGCAGTCTGACTGTCTGAAGTGTTGGTGCGCTCAGATGTATAAAAACAGAGGCAAAGTCTCCTTTGCGATGTGATTCTTAAATATTTATTTAGAAATTATTGGGAAACTTTGGTTTGACCTTGGTTAGATTTGGCTTTTATTTTAGGTTTTTCTTGGTCATATATAGTGCACTTCAAATTTTTCGGTTCTTTTACATCATTGGCTGCCAAATATTCGCTCTAACCCCATATATTTAGTATTTGCTAGGTCACTACCACACTAGTCGATGTTGAACTAAATTTGAAACTAAAAATGCAGTATTGTAAGTTACACATTCGCTGTATAAATGAGAATGGAAATGGGGAGTGAGGAATGTGTCAAAGAGACAACAACCCAAACAAATGTATGGACCAAAACGTGTTTTTACATAGGAAAGAAATCAAATGGGGTTTTCCATTTGTATAAACTATCTTTGTTTAGTTGAAGAAGTACAGCATGTGTATTATCTATCTGTATTGTTCATCGTCATCTTTGATCTTTTGTTTTCCTTTGATGTATATGTACACAGAGAATTCCAAGACTAGCGCTGGTTCCGGGATTTCGTGTTAACTTATGGTATTTAATTGTTCCAAATATGACACGATTACAAATAAATACAATTGATTGTAATTTAATGTTCTTAAAAGATAGCCAATATTGTCTAAGTATTAAAGCGATATTTATTTGACCGACAAACTCAGTAATTAATCTCTATTATAAAAGTCTCACTCAAGAGACTGTGTCTGATAAAATGCACTTAAATGAGGTCAAATGAAAGTCCAACTAGTTCGCAACACAATATTGAGTATTAAGACCAGACAAAAACAAATAGTGTAAAAGTAAAGTAAAGAATGCCGTAAAATTTCATCCGGAATGTTATCATATTAGGAAATTAGAAATATTGATGTTCTACGAACTGTTGTCACTGATTCCGTTTATCTGTACCAAAACACCCGTTTTCAAAACGACAAAATGGTAATGTACAACCTCAACCTCTCTATAACATCTTTTTTTTAGATAAATTCTTTACAACAACATGTAAAAAAGCCATGTCATTGTATAGTTGCATATCCAGTCCAGTCCAAATTGCCAGTTCTGCGCCAACTTTACAGAACTTTAAGATTCGTTATAATAATAATTTTTAAAATATTTGTCATGCTCAACATTAGGCAGACCATCTCTTTAATAAAGTGTTTGAGCCATATTTGTGTTGCAGTCTCAATGAATAAGAAATGACGAACCTTTGGGTAACAATTAGTACGGCTTTTTAACGGCGTGTTGTATCATAGGCGGATCCAGCCCACCACCATCTTTTGAGGTGATCTGTTTCGGTTCCTATCCAACCTTCTCTTAGTTTGTATTTTAACGGTCTATCCAATTTGTAGAGCTTCAATCAACTGTATTTTAAACTATTTTTAATTTGATTTAGACCTGAAAATGGATGAAATATGTGTCACTGGACCTGAAGCATATCATAATCAATTTAATTTTACCTGAGAAATTTAAATTAGAAGGACAGGTTTCAGAAAATTCGTATGATTTTCTTATATAAAATTTGTAATTATTTCGCTCCCTCTGTCATAGTTATACTAATTGTGCAGCTTATAGGCATAGCTTATATGTTTTGGCTTTTTTATATTTCCCTTGGTTATTTGGCTCATCATACACTTTATACACTTTGTCCGGAATCTATCCTTACATTGTTAAATCTGAAAAACAATTATTACCCTAACGCCAACTGCGCTCTATACATTTGAGATACCCAAGACCATGCACTCGAACAACAAGGTTATGTTTATAATTATATTTTTAACATATATGTGTTATAACAGTCTCAGTTAAAAATCTTAAAAAGATCTCCCTTTTTCTCCCTCTGGATAAAAAGGGGGAAATCCTCCAACTTCAAAATATCCGGGTGAGAGAACCCAAAGAACTGTCATGTAATTTTGTATAGCCTTAGTAGTATTCCGATCTAATGAAATCGTTACATTTGCATATTCATACAAGATACAATGATATTCATTACAAATTGGCAAATCATTGTTTATAATTAGTACTACAGGTTTAATTGACCTAAAACAAGGGCATAGTATTAGCACAGTTCATATTTTTCACAAGTACAACTTTTAGATTATACCAGGGCTGCTATTTTAAAACATTTTAAAAAACTGTGACCGGCTTCAAAATGAGGGCACAGTTTCATCGCAGTTATAATTTTGTCTAGTACACTTTAATAGTATTAGAAAACAAAAGAAATTATGATTTTGTTGGACCATATTTTGAAGGATATTGTTTTTAAATGGGACATAGTATACAAATATAAATACACGTGGTTCAGACGAAAATATGGATATATATACAATGTACACTATATTAATAAGTGTTGGTATTTCATGTATTATTTTATTGGTAATATAATACATTCAATCATACGATAAAATGAGTTTCATCTGTTTTGATTTTAAATCGAAGCTGTGACAGACAGCTATAAAATACGTTGTATGTTATTTGATTACTAATAATAAATCTTTTGTCATAATAATTGACTAATTGTTATATCTGTAAACAAGGTTAAAAGGCAAAAATCATTTGTCGAACGGCGAACCGTCGCTTATATTACAGAGATAACATAACGCCTCTTTATAGTAACAGCTATTTATAGAGACTTGGGAATATACCTAATAATCTATTTTGTCGTAGTAGTTGAACATACTGTGTGAGTGGGTCTGGAGTGAGAAGCCACACCTGACCTCCCTCGTAGTAGGAAGCTCTTGTTAACATATGACTGGATTAATTAAACTTAATTATGTGGTTAGATCAGTTTAAACTTCGGTTTAATATAAGTATTAAATCAGTGATGGATTACACCGTAGGATTTATAGATGCCCGTCTAATCAGCTGATGTGTAAGTCGCTATTTTAAAATATTTTCTCATATACACAATCTTTTTTAATATTGTTTTTTAATTTCATATCTATTGTGTTTCCGGAATGTATATTTACGTCTGATTTATTGAGCAATAATAGTTCATTTAAATATTTCATTTTGATACTTTTATTTTTCACATTTCGTAGTAAGTAAAAAATTCAAAACAATAATTTCAGATATTTTTATAGATTTTTCGCTTATCAGTTACTTTCACTTGTTTTCATTATTATCAAAAGTTCAATCATTTGTTTTATCTATTTATGTTTTGATATTTATATGCATGCGGTGATAGTAAATTAGGTAGTTTTATTGAAACTAATAAAATAACATTGTTTGACAATGATAAGTGGTATATTTCGTAATATGATTGAAGTACAATAATACTAAATTTTGGAATATGATTACGATTTCAATTCGAGCACGAATCGTGTTCCTGGTATGACCCAGTGCGACAAGCTCTAGACAAAATACTGAGGATAAATAAATAATGAATGAATGTATACGGACGGAATGATTTGCTTTATATTGAAGTGATATGCAAGTTTGTCGTGCTCAGCACTACCCCTCTCGTCATTCAAAGTATCACATAATAGGAAGTAAGTCTCTGACAGATCTGAAAAGAGCTCAAATGTTTTAACTCAACCCTGTCAATATTCTGGTCAACTTATATAAAGTCATTCTGGCCAGTAGTATCTGAGAAAAGTGTGATGGACATATTAGTTTTATAACTGACGAACGGTAAACGCAATAACGGGAATAAAACTAAAGACATCTCTACAGAATTGGTGCCTGTGACATTGATTTTATCCCTTCTTTTACTTACTAACTGAAACATAGATAACATTATTAACGAACCATTGGTATTTAATTATAATGGGGTTCGTGTATTCAATGTCTTTGATTGTACGTATTTGTAGAAATCTAGTGCAGTAAGAGTAATACTGTCGAACGGGAAGGTTACGAGACCATTTAAGTGACAAATATCTGTCTTTTCCCTAAACTTTGCTACATTTGTGGTTTGCTGCAATCATGCAGTAGTTTAGTAGTTTGTCGGTGATTACATATCCGAAAAGACACGATCCAAATAACTGTAATAGCAATCAATATAATAATCAAAAATACTATAATAATGATAAATGGTTAAATGGTTGATTTAGGTTTCTTATTTATTCAGACTTTGTTTTTGTAATTATCATATAATATTTGTTTTTTAGTTAAAATTGGTTCGTTTTGTCTTTTTGTTGTTAAGTAAAGGGAATTCGTTATGAATGATACTACAGTATTAAAAAATCCCACATTTTACATATTTTGAAGGAGGATATTGGGGGGGGGGGGGGGGGGGGTTTAATCATTGGAATAAAATGATACAAATGTTCCTGTTGTCTAAGTATTGAAATGTATCATTAAATGAGCATATCATAAACTTATATTCTTTTAATAGAAAAAAATCGTGACTTTGATATATAAATACTATTTGGCACTGAAATTTCTAGTTATCCATCATTCAATACACACATATCCAATAACTTGTAGACAGGAGTTCAGAAACAAGATTCCTTCGTCCCTGTCAAAGAAACCACGGACTAGTTCCTGACTGAGGACATGTATTATAAAATTTTGCGAATATTGCAGTGGTCCATGGGTTTACGCTAAAGGATTGCACTATCAAATTTTAGGACGTCCCTGCGTTGATTTTAGAGAAATCAACGGAAAGGAGACTAAAAACGTGTGTCCTGTTCCAGTAAAAGTTGTTTTTAGTTAACAGGCATAAAGATGTTTAATCACAGTTGATGTAATTGAGCACTCATATTCAAGTATACACTCTCGAGACGTGTCGGTCTCTGGTAATATGAAATTAAATGCATATAGAATTGCATGCATATAAAATATGCATGATATGCACTTTTTTTTTTAATGACGTTGCACGTATAGAACACGCTTTTCCTTATTTGTTAATGCTCATAAAAACTTTGTTAAAGAGGGGAATCCGAGAAAATTCACGTTTTCACAAGTATATCGAAAAGTTGAATTTGAAACAAACGAAATAATTTAATCTATTATTCTGCTTACATTCAAATGCCAATTAGTATTTTAACTACTTGTTCAGTAATATGAGGAATCCTTAAGACGGAAACATTCTTCATACAACAATACAAATAAGGCATGCAGAATATTTAATCAAATATGCTATAGAATGACATAGTGTAATGTTATCCAAACTCCATTAAATCGTGGGTTTCTCCGTTCAAAATTGAAAGCAATTAGCTAAACTTTACTACGTATATACCTCGATGAAAAAGGATACCAAAAATGAAATATTGTATTTCGTACCTAAAAGTATTGCTCGGAGTACTATTTCATAGTTAAGTAAGGGCTAAAACAAGAAATACTACCCTTATGAAGTTTTACCTTTCATATCTTAATAGTTTGTATAGGGATATATACAGTGACACCACTCCGATTGGATTACATCTCGGCATTTAACAGAGGTATGCACCTCTGGTATAAAATTCGGGTAGGAATTTAAGTAATTTATCGATTATGTGAAAAGTAAATATTATATGACACAAGAATATGCACTTTGAAGTAATAAATTTAAAAACAATATCATGCAAGAGTTTTTAAATATTTTGCCACAATGCAATCTAGTCGAGTATGACTTATCTTAAACGTAACATGTTGTCCAATTGCATTGATTAATTAAGATCAAGATTAGATTATCTTGTTGTGCAGACGTCTAAAAAAAATGTGCAGTTGGATCGTTTAATGGAAAAACTCGATGATTACGAAGAAAACTGGTTTATGTACATTGAAATAGCTAATTTGATTTGATGATCGTATATTGTATACTTGCTATCAACATAGACTTGCATCAAATGTAATGGAATCTTGAAATAAAAAAAATCAATGAAAGAGGGGAATGTAGAGTATGGTCTGTTTTTAATGTAAACTGGACTCCTGTTTTGTTCACTTATCGCTACACTAGCGAAGCTTTAGGTGGAATGGTGGACTAATTCATTTTTAATGAAGCATTTCTCAACAACAAAAGAACGATAAATTTGACAATTCATATTTAAGAAACAAAAGTCTTAATCAATAGTTGACGATATTTTATAAGATTGCCTATCACCAGGTTATGTTAGTTGATGCTTGTGCTCTATATATTTTAAATTTTATACTATAAGTTAAAAGGACAATAAACTTATAGTGTTATACTTACTGTAAAATCATAATCTTTCTTCAACCTTATTAAAAAAAAACGTTTTTACATTTTAACTTCGAAGAGCTACCAAGAAGTATAAAATTTTGGCATGGCAAGATATTGTTAGCTTTTCATCATAATATTTGTTTGAAAGTAACTCATTTACTAAGACAGATTTAAAATTTAAGTTCGGGAAACTCTTTAAAAATAACGGTTTTTATCAATAATATGATCTTGTTGAAATCAGGAGTCGAATCACGTGGCAGAATGTCTTATCACGCTTGCGCGCTTACAAGTATGGTGATGCTTGTTTCATCTCTCGCAATACAAAGAGTTTTAGTGACAAGGACCGATTATTAATTTATTTTCAAAAATGTGTTTAATAATGGAATTTATCAAAATTTCAAAGGCAGATAGCGCTGGATGAAAATCTCAAGTAAGTTATTTTTCATACCCGATTGAAATTATCTATATTAACTTTAAAGTCAGTTTATTTTAACGTATTAAATACATGTTTAAACGATTTAAACAATTCTTTTCTTATCTTAATAAACTTTGTAAGAAGTTGTACAGGATTCCTTCAGTTACCACCACGCTGGTAAACATTATACTTCGTACCTGTTTTCTGAATTTAAGTTTGTAAATTGAAAAGCACCATTAGAAGAGAATGTCAGATCCTAGCTAAAATTTGAAGATAATAGCAGATTAAGATTGTTTTAGTTGGGTAAATTCGGTAAGATCGCAGCGTGGGGATATGAAATGTCTGCCAAAATGATTTGTAGTTTACATAAAGTATAAACTTGCTAAGACATTGTTTTTCTTGGATGTAGAACGAACTGAGAGAATTAACTATATTATAAATGTTGTTATTCTGTTTATTTATGTGTATTTTGTATGCAATCCGACTAGACAGAGTACAATGCATATTGCGGTCTTCGATCTGTTTGATATTAACGTCGGGTTTGGAATTCAAATTGTTTATTTATTACAAATAAAACTATATATTTTGGTTTCTGCAAAAATATCATGGAGAGACATTTATTGTCGAAATGCACATCTGGTGTAGAAAATTTATAATAATTTTGACGTGTGCAAAAGTATTCACTTTTTTTTAAATTTAATTTTCTGATGCTATGGTGATCTTATGTGTTTCATTACGACAGATATAGTAGAAAAAGAAGCTTAGCTAATGCCACAAAAATTAAAAGTCGAAGAATTAACAGGTACAATAATGGTCACAAGAAAAGGACAAAACTTTAGCCCGTTAAAGTGAGATGTAATTTTTGTGACTTTCACATTTAATGAGCGCTAATATCGTTATTGAACAGTAGTCTACGGAAGCCTTTACAGGTGTAACACTTCATAATTATCTATTTAAATCAACGATTATGTAACGCATTTTTGTGGTTAAAAATTTAAAGAACCCGTTTGATTTTCTATTAGTAGTCTTGTATTTACATTAACTCCACTATTTTGTTTATTTTTGAACCTCTCATTTTGAATGCATTCCGTCGTCGAAGTTAAATATATTCCCTGTACGCTCTTTCTATTGATTTTATAAAAAAAAAGTTTATATAGAAAAGATTATAAACATTAACATTGAAAAGATGTACTTATCTTGATAACAAATATATGCTCATCTTCATATCTTTTCATTGCTGTGAAAGCTCTAAAGGGGTACATAACTATGTCATAACCAGTCCCGTGAAGGATGTTTTAGAGGTGTACAGATTTTAGGCAGTAGTGGAAAATTTTCAAACTCAGATTTATGAATGTATTACAGAAACGAATACAATAAATTGTGCATTTTACCAACTAGGTATAAAACAATTTATTTTATTAAAACAAAAACTGTGCTTGTACGAAATTATTTCCATATTAGTATTTTTTTTAAGCCTTGGTTCCAAAATGAGTTGGTTAGTCACCGGGGTAAGGTTATCAAATCTGTAATTTGCTGATGATAGAGAATCGAGATCACCACCTGAAATCATTATCTTAGTGGGTAACAAATGCACATTCTTAACAAAACATAAGAAGCAGCAGTTTTAAAATACTGATAAGTGCTATAATCTGGTTTAATTAAACTCTTTTCAAAGAGATAACAAAGATAATTACAAAATATTCGGCTTGGGAAAAAAAAGGCCAACGATATGTGCCTGGATTATCGCAAAAAATCTACTGCAATGCATTCTATTCAGACATCTAAATGAGACTCAAATGAATATCCTACAAGTAGATACTTTCATACATGTATAACTTAATTACTTACCATCAATATTGAATATTTGTTTTTTTAATTTGGAACCGTGTGGTAGCCTGACTTCTGAGTTGTCAATTTCATTAGATCCATGCATTCTAAGTTGAATTCTAGAAATCTATTTCAGCATTGCAGTTAGAGATCGATAATTTATAGCTGCGGACCCTCTTTATGACTCTATCGACATAGAACTGCCGTGAATCATGAACCAAAAATGCGCATTTGAAATTTGTATCAAGGAATCGTTGAAAGATGGCATCCAGCATTTCATAAATGGTCGGGCGAGAAGGGCAGATAAATTTTATTAAGAACCTGTTTCAGTCATATTCTAAGCCTAAATATACCAAGACAAGATGTATAAATGTATTGTTTATTTCGTTTCATGTTTTCTTGTTCCAGTGAGAGCAGCTAGCTCTGTTCTATTTTTCGTCTTTTCAGATCAATGTTAGCTTTTAAAATACTGTATGCATAAGTAGACGGTATAAATGGTAATTAAGAAAGGATCAAATTGAACGTTCCATTTTCTCTTTCTTTTTTTCAAAATGCAATGGGTGGTCGGCATATTGAAAACTATGCAACGGAATTATTTCGAGGCCATTTCGGTTCAAAAATATCGAACTACTGTCCCAGACACTCAAATAATTATGTACGTTTATAATATAAGTACACCATGTTATTTTCTGCTAACATGTGTAAAACAGATCATTTCTAGTGCCTACCCAGATAATACAGAAACACATACAGAGATTAATCACCCCGATTTGTTTCCGGGTCAACGTTAAATATTTCCGGGTCATTTGAACTGTCATTATGTATCTGCAATTATGATAATTGCTTTTACACCTATGTAAAGAAAACCACTGAAGGGTTCCTAAATATCTTATGTTTGTAAATAGTTTTCAATCATGGCGATATGTTCTAAAAACAATATTAAATTTAATCGATTTAATACAGAAAATATGCGGATATATGCATAATATTATTGAAATATCAATATCACTGATGAATTTGATATAAAATTTTAAGTTCGATCAAGATAATAGTTTCAGCATTGATGCATAGCCACTCAGTGCAACTTCCAATCAAATTTATCCTTAGTATGTCGTGAAAGCTCGTCTGATTTGCTTTGTTTTTATTTTATTTACTGCGTTGCTGAGTGGGTGTTCATTATGAAATGCGGTAGTTATGTGGCTTTTTGCATTGCAAATGAACATGTCACTGTCGACTAACCGTACAGAAAATGAACATTTACGATACGGGTAGATTACACCTTAAACATATAATTGTTTAGCTATAATGAAAATGATATATAAAAATTGAAATTTTACAGATTAAAAATTGACAATCATTTTCATATTTTATCTTACAACTATAATTCAAAGTACTATAACTTTTTACAATTTTGATTTAAATTTTAATATTCTTAGATCGATGCTTTCTATCTGTTGTATTTCTTGTCATTTGTTGTGTTCCAAGGCCCGTTCAGATATGTCAATTCTTTTTTAACTGCTTTGTCAGTTTGTTCTTATGCTTTTGTTGCGACACCAATGTTCTTAGTTAGAGGAGAATTGAGCGCTTACAAATCACAAGACCTGAAGCACCACATTCTTTGCGCATGTTCCAAGTTTGGAACCTGAAATCCATTGGTTGTCGTTGTTTGCTCTCTGTCATATATATTTTCTGTTCATTTTTAATAATCAGGCCTGGGTCAAATTGATTCGCATTTTGCCATATTGGTTGAGATTTATTATAGTTAAAGGCCGTAACCTGTTATTGTCCACAATGAAAAGTTGTGGCATAAACAATCATACTACATCTCCTATTTTAATATTTTTTTTAGATCCTTAATCTTAGAAAGTGTGAGCTACGCTATTAAATTCTCAATCATCGTGAAGATATACAAGTAAACTTTTTCATACTTTTTGGCAACTACAATATACTGTCTACTGTCATTGCCAAGACGTCTGAAACAGTTTCTTTTTCTAAGATTTTTCACGAAGTGTTGTCAAACTCGAGGCTTTTGAGGTCGAGTGGTAGAAACCTTTCCTTTCCTGTCACTCTAAGTGTTCTTGGCTTCACTATTTTATGCGTACTAGTATATCGAATTTATATTGCGTCAGAAAAATAAATTACAATCATGACTATTTGCACTTTCTGTTTATCCTATGACCTCATTCATTTAACCCCTATTAGTACTTAATTTATTATATACACTTTTTTAACAAATGACGTATATTCATTTTGGTGTATTCGATATATGATACATACACTTGCGTGACTTGTACCAGTTTGGCAAGATCAGGTCCCTTAACATTCTTTTAACGATCTCTAAATAAGTTATGAACGTGTATAAATCATAAATGAAAAATAAAACAGAGGTTTTTTATTCGCTTTATATTTGTTACATTAAATTACTCATGTTTGGAGGTTTCTATATTGCAAAAGTATATCTTAATTGAACGTTTGTTTTATTTACGAGATGACTATGTCTGATTCAGAATGATATACTTATAATTTATTTTCAAAATATCGGGTACAAAATTGTTGTTTATAAATACAGACAAATATGGACAGTTACTAGGTAGGACATTCCGGACATTAAAATCCCAATTTAGGATAGTCCATACATGTATTTCCAACTTTTAGACAGATAAGACCAGAACTAGTTACCTAATACTCATATTAGATTGTTATTTATTAAAAGAGGTAAGTCATTCTTTTATGGCTGTAAAAAAATGAAATAAACACACTAAAACTTATTAATCGAAGTATCTATATATTTTGTTGTTACAAACGTATACAAATTAAACACAATTAAGCCTGGTGATGATTTGTAATGATCGTAATTGAATAGTTGCTGTAAATAAGTGGTGAAAGGGAACACTGGCATATATCCTGCTCTATACATGCTCAAATAACATCTTCATTTTGTGGACTAATTGTTTAACATACATTGACATTTTGTATAAGATTCCCCAAAGTGCTTCATATCCTTTAACGGATTCTGGCATGTGCCGATTTTATTTCATTTTCAAATTTTACTACTTAGTAATAAGACGAGATTGTTTGATAACTTAGCAATCCATTTCTTCCATTCTTGTGCAGTTGATTGCAGTTTCGTATTTTTTAACCACATAACACTGAAAACAATGATGTAAATTTCAAGCTCCCAGGTCGACCTAAATGTTTGATTTTCAAAAAAGAACATATTTTATATTCATATCTTCCATCCTTCAACCAAGTAAACTTTTTTTATTTATTTTTTAAAATATGTTGACTAAAATTACGACAAATGATGAAAGATAAATGCTATCTTATCATATAATTTAAACTCCTCCATACTTTTGTTTTATTTCTTCCTTTTAAAAAAAGGTTACTAAGATAAAAATGAAGGTGTATAGTTAAATGTGTGATAATTCTATCCTATAATTTAAACTTCAACTCCCCCATATTTTTCTTATTTTTTTCTTTTGAAAAAAGGTGACTGAAAATTAAAACGAAGAAGTACTGGTTTACTTAAATTTATTGTATTTCTAATCTGGCATATAATTAGACTCCCCCTTTAACCACTGGTTCAGGTGCGTCTTTCTTTTATCACAAGGTTAAGTGTTATTAATATTAACCCCTGCGTTGTGTTAAGTATTGACCGTAAGTCTCGTGAAGAGTTTTATCGCGATATTTGCATTGTTATTTGCCTTTGTGATAATCGACAAACGACCTCAGCCAATCAGAAGACGTGTTACATCCAAAATTAAATTATTTGCCTTTGTGACAATTGCAATGATCATATCATATAGTCAGATAACTGTATGTTGGGTGTTTTATTAAGTACGATCGTCTATAAAAGAAAATTACAAGTCGTTAGGAGTAATGATAGTGTTGATATAAAACCGCTAGCACCAATTAAGCATTAGAAAATTTATTGCTTCATCAATGTATAATTCTTATTATATATGTATAAGTTCGGTCGGTAGGGGATGTTTAACGTCCAAACGCAGCAACTTAATGCGCTAAGTCAGACAGATATGTAAAAGGATTTTCCCGTTGTCCTCATAAACTTTAATGACTAGTCGTTTGTCTGCAAATCTAAACTAATGTAGTAATGTGCTTCTATACTCAATTATATTTAGTATTTTTAAAGATTGCAAGGTTATATATTTGTCTAGGTTAAAATGACCTTGACCTCATTTTTATAGTTCATAGGTTAATGATTAGTTTTCCTGATTGAGTTTGTTTTGCATGTATCATTTGACCTTGACCTCATTTGCATGGTTCATTGACAACTGTTACGTTTTCCTAGTTAAATCAGTTTCTAAAATAATATATATATATATATATTTGATGCACAGAATGATTCTTATATAGACATGTCCGTTTGTTTTTACCATCTGGCCTTGACCTCATTTTCATGATTCATTGATCAATGCTAAGTTTCCATAATTTGGTCTATTTCCTTTATCTTATAAGCCAAAGGTCTACTATATATTGCATATAAAGGAATGGTTGTCAGGTGTACATGTTATCCTTGACCCTATTGTCATGGATCATCGATAATGTTAAGCTGATGTGATAATTCTAGTAAACATTTATCTTTAGTATTTTCAACATTAAATCAATCATGGTCCATAAAACAGGTGAGACATTTCAGCTTGCGCACTCTTGTTTTATCATAATGAGACGTTTTGGAAATGTTTAGTTTTAATCAAATCAGTTTTTACGTCGTTGGCATGCACATGCTGGTTTTGTAATCGTAACAGAAAAAATACTCGAAATGTTCAAAAAACGAACAACTTGCAGGTTTGCGTTTCAGGTATTTATAATTTGGTCTAAAATATAGTGAACGGGTTAGTGTGCCACACAGATCTTAAGCTTTAACTGACCACTAACAATGTTAAGCAACACAATAGTAATGAAGGATGGTTTTTAAAGAAGATTCAATATTTCCCGTGCCATATTAAAATAGTAATTACATTAAACTTCAACTCTCATGTATAATTTTTCTCAACATTTAACTTTGAAGAATACGTTAATACTAAACCGCATCAGTTCCGAATGGGACCGATAAATCTCACGTCCAATGTTGAGATATCGCGCGATATACACCACTTTTTCGAAATTCCTTTTGATTTATCATAGTAAAAGTTTTCGTCGACCTGCAAACAAATGAGATGCTTTTTTCCCATCTTCTTATAATTGATCATATTATTAGCATTTTTGTTTGCTGATTCATAAGTAATTTGATTATATAATATAAAAATTGATTATTTTTCACTTTGATCTGTTCCTTTTATTGTTTCATATGATTTTATTATAGCTTTACATACAACCTGACAATAATTGAACACATATCTGACATGCCTACTAACGGTAATTAATTCATCTATGTTATTACCTACATATTACGTACAGTCTTTACAGTTTATTGTATTCTTTAAGTGTACAAGTCTGTATGACGACGGCGGATTAGACCAAAGACTTCGATGTCTCCACAAAAACGATGTATTGTGTACCTTTTGGAATGTTATTCACTGGCTTATATAGCTTATTATGTGGTATGGCTTTCGCTCATTGTTGAAGGCCATACGATGACCTATAGTTGTTAAATTTGTATCATTTGGTATCTGGTGGAGAGTTGTCTCATTTGCAATCATACTAATTCTTTCTATTTCTAAATAAACATCCAATGACGAATATTTCAAGTATTCTAAACAGCTTACGGTATTTGCAATAATGACCATATCAATGATAAATAATGTCAGCACTTCTGTGCTGACAACTTGACTTGTAATACCCTCGATGAGGAAACTTCTAGAAGCATTGACATCAAGCAGGTGATTGTAAAAAAATACTCATTAAAGATACATCATTTTTGGGACCTTTTATAGCTTGCTGTTCTGTGTGAGACAAGGCTCCGTGTTGAATGCCGTACACTTTGACCTATTCTGGTTTACTTTTTACAAATTATGAACCAGTTGGGGAATTGCCTCATTGGCACTCTCATACCACATCTTCTTAATATCTATTAAAATAGTATACGCCAGACATATAACTGTTGTGGTATTGAAGTATATTAGTATATGATCATCTTTGTTGGTTTCCTCAATTTTCTATTTCTTTTGATCTCCTATGATGTCTTTACTTATAATGCTACAATGTAATTTGAATGTCTGTAAATTCGTCAAGTTGAATAACCTTGGTATACTGCACTAGTTTCGAACTACCTTGCTAAGCCATTTTTGCTGACTAATAGGTCATACCATCTGTCTTGATAATTGCGGAAAGTTCTGTTTTTGAGCTAATCCCGATTTCAGTGATGCGAGAAATAAATATCTATATTTTTCAAGTGATGTGTATCTTATTAAAGACCATGTATTGTACTGAATCTTGTATACATAAAAAGTAAAGTAACAAAAGGTTCCCATTGGTATCTTTCGCCACTTTCTTATATTTCGGACTATAGTATCAATATAGAGTATATGCTTTGTCCAAAAACAGGACCGTCATTGAAAACAAAGTAACAAATAGAAAATGCTTGTACCAAGTCAGGAATGGCAGTTGTCTTTCCATCCGTTTAATGTGTTTGAGTGTGGTTTTTTTTTTTGCCATTTGACAGAGGACTTTAAGATTTGAATTTAACATGGAGTTCTGTATTTTTGCTGGGGTCCGCTCGACAGTCCGACAAGTCGAATGAAACTGACAACTTCATAGCAGAAAACACCCGGAAGTTAACAAAAAGAACAAACAAATATACAAAACACAAACATTAACCAGAGCAACTCGAAACCCACCAAAATTTGGATATGACCTCTGTTTTTACAGAAGTGTCTTACTTACGTTTAGTGAATACATTTTATATATAGCATTTGTTTTGTGATATTTTTTTCTTCATTATTTTAATGTACACGTATTTCAAATCTCAATATATAGTCATTGAAGACAGTTGTTAAGGAATCGTTGAAGTAATTAAACAATGAAGGCGATCCGCCGACAATTACAAATGAATGACTAAAGATGTTATACTTTCCCCGTATAAAAAAAAAATCCCGCCAAACCCTAGTACTGGAAGGCAGGAATTAAACTCATTACTTGGGAACGTCTAGGCCAAAACAAGCAGCTGTGCCGATCCAGTGGTAAAATATAGGATACCGAATTATGTTGAGCAAGACACTTATATAAATAATCTTTCAACCAATAAATTAAAATCTACAGTCAATGTGGTAGAATATGATAATACACAAAAAAAGTTTGGGTTAAACCAGAAATTAAGAAAGTGGAGTTTCCAAAAGCTAGACATATCAATTAAATTCTGACATTCATGTTAATAAAACAGGTTGTGCAATATGCAGGTTTCAATAGCTTCGATTAGATTGATACAAGATGCATTTGATATTTTTTTCTTTTTAATTGAGATCCTTATTCACATGTGTCTGCGAACGCGATGCCAATAAGATAGCACTTCTAAGCACTTTCATGAAAGAAAACTTATCGCACATTCATAAAATAAGTTTTTAGTTCATGTTGAGAATTATTACGATAGAATAGTATGTATGTAGTATATTGCGGCCAAATGATATTTCCTTCATGAAACATTGTGATTAAGTAGTAAACAGGAACTACGTGAACCTGTGCAAAACAATTGACCTTTTGTGTAAATGTAGAGCACTAGGGTAAACTTTTACAATTGACTGCTCTGCTCTTCATTAGATAACCTACGTATGCTGTATGACGTAATATCAACCACGATTGCGCATTTCCTATAGTAGCAGAGAACAAATTTATTGTTTTCACGCAATCGAACTGGTCAATATTGATGATATTGATGATCAATATCATCAATATTGACCAGATGTTTAATAAATAACTGCGCAAAGTTCAATGATTTTAACTTCACTTAGTTAAAAATATTGATAATATTATTCCTCAAATACAAGAACATTTGGTGGGATGGGGTATATATATCCAGGGGATGTTGGTTGGGTTCGTGTTGTTCAGTTTTAGTTTTCTATGTCTTGTTTTGTAAACTTGTTCGTCTTCGTTTCATTTTATCGTTTATTGCAAATGTGTTGTCAGCTTTTCGACGAGTTTAAATGTCACTTTTTGTGTCGTCTGCCTGCGCCTTTAATGTAATAGCTTAAATCAAAGTCGGAATTCCGGAAAATATTTTGATTCACAAGACAGCATATTGCAGTAAATCATAGACAGATTGCAGCTCCTGCAATGTAATGCACCTTCCTACAAAAGGGATCATCCCTTACAAATTTAGTTTATCCATTCATAAAATGCAACATGGTGATGCATATTTATATTAACTGTCAAATTGTTCGATTGTTTAATTATGCATGTATGATTGAAATAGTTTGCAAAACATGTGTACAAATTGCTTAGTAAGCAGTGACATGAATAAAACAATTGTAATTATAAACCACAGGTGTTGATAACGCAAAAAACGAAAAGGATCAAGTCTTTTGTCATCTATAGCAGACGACATCAAGTTTGAGTAACCTCGCAAATATGTGATATCCATCTGTTGACAGCCATAATTAAGATATACAATTTCTTGTATTTGTATGTATGCATACAGTCTATTGATAAATCAATACTTAATAATCGAAAAGAGCACTTAAAAAATGTTAAGTCAAAATAAGTCAAATTTCAAATTTTTAAAAGAAGTATTTTGTCATTTTTAAGGTGTGTGAAAATCGAAAATTGGATGAACAATGCAATAAGAGTAATAGTTAAAATATGTTTTATTTTATAAATGTAATGGATGCAATACTAGTTCAAATTGCCATAAGTCAAATGCAATTTACCAGTGGCGGATCCAGAGGGGAAGCCCGGTCCGGGGGATCGAATCCCCATTTTTGGAGACGATCAATGCGTTTGAATGGGGAATTTTGGTTGGAACCACCACTTTCCCCTGTTGAAAATGGATGGATCCACCGCTGCTTACACTTATTAAAAAAAAGCTAAATATTGAGCGATTGTTTGTCTTAATCGTCAAATGGAATGCTCAAATTTATAAAAAAAAAAATGCATTCAATAGTTACTCATGGTTAAGAAAGGTATTTTTAGCCAGACAAAAATTAACTTTATATGATTTTAATTTACACTGCATACGAATCGATTCGTTCTTGAAGGAAAACGATATTGTCTCAGGAAACAAATCTTTCCCAGTCTCCTTATATATGTATAGGTTGTATGACCTTGATCTTTGACTTAATGACCCGAAAACCGTTGAGGTCTTTGGCGACAAATTATGAATCTTTTATTAGAGCTTGGATCCCTGGTATACTGTATCGTATGCTTTTGTATTCTGAACGTATCATACATTACCATGAAATATAGTAAAATAGTTAACAGACCCCCACCTTTTTTTTATCATGGTGTAAAATGTGAGTGCATCAAATATGCATTCGGTATATGCAAATGATTCCACTTTGGTCAATGTTCGGTTGATTGTTTTCAATATATACTTCATTTCAATCAGCAGGATAAATATCTTTAATCTTTAAAGTGTTGATTTTTTCAAGGACAGTTTATCGCCATAATAGCAGATGACTGTATCAGCGTTTTATCAATAACATTAATGGTACATTTTTTTTCTGCAACAGATGCGCAATTCTGTGCAGTTCACGGCCAAACTATTTGAAAATCCAAAACCTAATATCAACGATGAAAAGCTGATAAAACCAGAAAAGACCTGAAGTATAGCCAAACCCGAACACTTAGTTTGCAAGAAGGAGATAATTTCCTCAACTTCAAATTATTTCCAAAATGCAAATGTCAAACAATATTCGCATGTTTATGCCAGTGCCGGAGTAGTGGCTACTGTGCTAAAAACTCGACTAAAAATACCCTCGGGGACTTGCAGTCCACCAACAAACTTTAAGGTTTCGAACACTTGCATTCCAACATTGATAACATGTAAAAAATATACATCCTTCGAAATTACTAAGTAAGACGGGAGATATTCCGAATTAGTATAAACATAATTATATATAAACAGTAATATCAACAACATCAAATTGTGAACGAAGTTCGCAGACACTATATATCAACTATCTGTCATCAACACCAAACAGGTTTGTTTCTAAATTAGGTATTTTTACTACGATAGAATATCTGATTCGACATCAGGACAAAATTCAGTGGAAAAAGTATGCGTTTTCTCAATTATATTATACGACGTCTAGAACAATAACCAATTAGCGACCTTGAGTTTCAATGGTGAAAGAAAAAACTATTACCAAAGCCAATAGCGGAGAAAATCCGTTGTTAAATTATTCACAATTATCGTTGTGGGGTGTATTACCCTACCTTTTGATGCCCATTATTGGTCATCAATTAGAGTTCGGATATTTTTTTCGTCAAGTTTATTCCCACCAACACAGAAAGAAAATTTCAGTGATTATGACCCATTTGGAGTTAAATGATACTGTTCATTAAGTTGTCAAATTCGGCACGCAATCAGACTAGCAGTAATTGATTTTATCCCTTTATTTTTGATGTTTTCTTACCGTGAAAAAATCGCCATAAATCAAATCTTTGACATTAATTTAAGAGAGATATATTAAATATTTCGATACATTATGTTATCTGATACCTTCTTGTTAAAAGAATGAATAATGAAGAACATTTTAACTATTTATGTTTTTGAACCTCACACTGTTAATATCAAGCTTGTTCTAGTCATGATGATTAAGGCAATAATTAATATAATTTATATGTTTGTTTCCTTTATAAACTCATGTCGGATGATGTTTCATAAAGTACCGTTTTACATATTTCAACACAAGTTTTCTTGTTTTGGTTTCCCTAATGTGGTAACCCCCCCCCCCTTTTTTTTCAGTTTCTGAAATATCAACAAAATTTGGTTTTACTTAGCTCTTTTCTCTGATTTGCTTTACATATAGAGATGAATTAAACTTTATCCAATTAGAGAATTGATCCTTATTTACGGAAGTTACATGCCCTAGTTACTCGTCCACTGAATTTTGATATATTGCTACATTTTGTACATGTTATGCCCTATTTAAAATAATCACTTGTACTAATTGATAAAGTCTTAAATCCTGCTACGCCGCCAGCTAAATGCTATAGCTAACTACAAAGGTATATATTGATTATTGTGTGTCCTATATTTGCTGGGGTTACTGTACAAGGTTACTACGATACTATATATTGGCACTATCGTCTTGTGGTTTGTCCAACATAAATAATCTTTAATTGCTAATAGTAATGATGAAGGTCAAAAAGCCAATGTGGTTATGGTTTGACAGCGATTCCGTTATCACTTTTGTGTTGTTATCTTGTGTCTTAGCATATGTAATTGCAGTATCAGACTTCAAACTGCTTCCGTACTTTAACATTTAGTAATTGTAGCATTTAATAAGGTATAACCAATTACCATTCCATTTAACCTTCTTCTTCTGTGCTGTCACTTCTGTGTTGACATATATTATCATTGATATGGTCATAATCGTAAGTAAACTATTTACAAAACTTTGTGAAGTTTTCGAAATACTCGGGATTTTCTACCACTGGAATAGATTCCTTCAACTGTATACATGTATTTCGCAAAAACCTTTCGGAATTTTGGGTACTCACTTACTATGTACTTTGTATTGCCTTTTTTAAAACTATTTGTGCGTCACTTATGAATCTTTTGTAGACCTAACTCGACTGTTTGGCGTACACATTTAAAGCCTGGTCTCTATGAAAAGTTTTTCAATATAATGTATCTGCTCAATGATGTCCAAATAGTGCATCATTATTTGCCTGACAATGCATTTACCAATACATTTTACTAGTCGTAGATATGACAAAAAATGTCTTTAGAAAAACGTCAATGTTTTTTTTTTTTAATATAATGATATAACTAGACGTCAATAAGCTTCTGTAACAGTATAGAAACCAAAAGGGTTCTACAGTTCTGTCAGATAGCGCAGATAACTTTGCAGCTTTCCAAATTTGGACGATCATCAATGAAATTTAAAGCACTGAACTTGTTCAACTTGTTTTTCCAATACTTGAAACAATGTATGACATTTCCGCAGGGCTTTATTTCAAAGGCTTTATCTTTAGCATTCATGTAATTTTGTTTCTGATTCCTCTCGCAATCAAAGACAATAACCGAGAAATTGAGGCTGATTTTCCAAAAATATAATAGAATTAAAAAAAAACTTTAAAATGACGATCAAATGTTTACGTTTCTTTTATAGATATCAACAGAAATCCTCGTACTAGTATACTAGTCGGTGAGACATCAAAGCATACGTTTTTATTGCACATGAAGAAAATATTTACTTTTCATATAAATAAATTTGCCGCAAAATGACGTTATTGCTTTAATTGAATCAGTATTATGCACTAAATAACAGTATTCTGGTGACCTTGTTTTTATGTACTTATATTAAACTACTTTTACTACTTCTTGCACCCAATTTTTTTTCGGATTTGCCATGTGTGTTTCTTTACTCCAAAGTTTATCAATAATTAAACAATCTGTACTTTTCTTTTCTTTCGTCTCGAAGTTTGTATATGTTATCATGAAGTGCTACTGTCTTGTCGTGAAGATCTTCAGGCCGGTCTGAAGTTCACTTTTGTTATTGTTTACAATCGTTCAGTACCCATGGCGTCGTAGCCATATGAAATATTGTAAAAGAGGCTGGATAGATTCCAATATGTAGTATTTCACTACATTTGTTTACTGATAAACTCGACCCAGACATAGCTAGTCTTTATAGCCTCTTGTGTGAGATCGTTCCTCGTTTAATGTTGATTGGCGTTTGATATTTTATTCCTGATTTCAATAATTGCGTTTTATATTCAACCCAGTTTTTTGTAAAAAATGTGACCTTCACTAGTCTAGGCAGTCTGTTATTACCGATTGATCTAACGTTTGATTGGTAATCAGGGAAAGCAAATCAGTTGTACACTGAAATCTTTATCAAAATGATTGTGTTTCTGATAACAAAATAGTAGATATCGTTATTAGATCTCAACAACAACGAATGATTTTCTATATCCTGCTTTCATGTTGGGCAAGCTGTAATGCTTTTCGCGCAACAGTTTATTTGGGGTCCACTTTGCGGTCCGCGCTGAAACTATGTCGATTTCTTTGAAAAAGAAGAGACAATGATTTTGATTTTAACAACTAAAATTTCCAGTGTCGGGTGTAAATTGCAGGATATTAATGCATTTAAAGGACTCATATTGATGAATTTAACTAGTTTTAGTAACTGGTGGGGGGACCTATTTTGCATCTGGACATTTCAGATTTTTACCAAACGTATCAGCAGGCTGGTCTGGTCCACTGAATAAAATAATTTCGATAGCAATACGAGAAAAATGCAGATAACTATTGTTTATATGTAAATATAACTCTATGCTTTGATTTATATCGAAAGCTTATCTCCATAGTTTGCTGGCTGTATTGTCAAACGTTCAGTTGCGCTACAGGGTCAAAAGTTGCTTCGAAACCCACATGAAAACCGGTTAAAATGAATTAACATCAACGAATCTGTTCTTTCATATCCGAAACATTCATAAAGTATTATGACTTACTTTTTTACACCGTTTTAATATAAAGAATGATACGGCATTGTTTAGGATGTTTACTCTTGACCAATCACATCAAGCTATTTTGAAGTCACGGGATGTAACTCAAGATATGAATACATGTTTGGTATTCCCTTTAATTTCCGGACTGACGAGATCTGTTTTACTGATTCAATTCTATTGTTTAGCTTTACTGTACACGCGAATTGCATAACTTGACTTAATTTATTTTTTCAAATTTGGTGTTTTGATTTCATAATTCATGAACAGTTCCAGGTGTTTTACGCAATACCATGATTTAGGTGCTTTTATTGTTGCACACAACCTCTGTCAAACAAACTTTAAAATACACTTTCTACGGTTAGAAAAACCTAATTAATACACAAAGACAATTGGTTATTAAACGTTAACAAATGAAAGAAACAAGTTAAATGTTAATTTATGTTATAAAGATGTCAATATTAAGCTCATCGAATGTCCAATAAAATGTTGATTTAGAAGTGAAATTATTTCATTGGTGAAACTGACAGTTTGTTAATAAGATTTTGTAAAGGTTACAATTCACAGGTGTTATGTTATAAGTCATCTTATTGGGGCTTGTGTACTTATATTTTATGGAAGATAATTATACGTTTTGAGCTGGGAAAAATGTGCTTCGTCAAAATATTTAATATAAGGTATAGCTCAGAAAATGAATATTAAATGGAGACAAAAATTTAAGTAAGCTACTAAATGGTATAATTATGTGTATAATTTTCGTGTTATTATTATATATCTTCAAACGAAGAAAATGTATTACGCATATCATCTGTCTTTTAAAGTTAGAATTGTGAGTGTGTTTAAATGATATATGCAGTCGTTACGTCCCCAGCTAAGATGGTGTTATTAATTTTTATCTTTTCGGCTGAACATCTTATATTATCGTATATTATTGATCTAACTATAGATCCCAAGTGTATTGGATCTATTGTTATAGTAATTAGCAAAATTACTGAGCTGCGGTCCTGACTTCACCTGTGACATTAATATTGGAGGTTCTCCTGATTACGGCAGACGATAGATGAGATCGATAGCAGACTGCAGTTAATACTTTCGGAGATTTATCTCTGAAAAAAATATCATATATACTTACAATATATATATCATGCGATTTACATACGCTAACTTTAAATAGCGTTTAAATAGCACAAGATGCACTTTGGGAGTACGTATTCGATATTTGAAGTAACTTCGCAATGGAAAGTGCTTTTGACAAAACTTTTAATATTGGATTTATTTTTATAGATGATCAGCAATGTGAAGGACAAGATGCACGAAGCATTGCTTCATTGAAGGTATGCATATTTTTGTTTATTCTATATTTTGTTCGAAGCATTTAAACTTCTGGTCATGCGCGTAGCTACGTTTACGTCAAAACGCCCGGGCGTACACTTGAATTTTGAATTTTTTTGTTTTTTATCTAAATATAATAAGAAAAACTGGTCAAAAGCACATTAGCCTTGTGCTTCTCTCTTCAATGGATTGTAATTTTCAATAAAAAAGGGACTACTTTAATCAAATAGTTCATTTCATATATTTGTTCCAATTTTCTGTAAAAGTCTGAATCTACTGTGAATTCTGCGTACTTTTCTTATATTTAAAGCAATTCATTATCTACTCAGATTCGATATGCGGTTTGCATTGTTGTCGAGCATGTGACTTATGTCGCAAAAGCGAGACATAGCGTCGTCAGCACCATCAATATTTAGGTTCCCGAATGTGGACAAAGTTTTTTGAATGACTCTCTGTTAAAAAAAACTGTTTATGATCAAAAGAGTATCAAGTGCAATATAATAATGAAATTATTTCTTTAATTTTCCCCACATTTTACGAATAAAAGGTATTTCTTTCTGTAATTAATAAGTGGTCACAGTTTGGGCTTAATTTTTTTTTATTTCTTAATTACATTAACTACTTGTCGAACATTCATCGAATTTTATGAAAATTTGGAAGTTTGTTTTTTCTATGTCTAAAGCAAAATTTTGAAAGCATCTGTTTTCGTTCATTTTTCTGTTCTTTACTGATAGATAATTGTTTTACATGCTCAATTTATAAACCTTCATAAAATGTGATATATTGGCACACGTTAAATTCCAGATCAAGAAAATATAATAAAGAACATTTTTTTTTTTTAATTCCTGGAAAAGACTGGTAAATTGATTCACTTCTTGTGGAAAGAAATCGTGTTCCAGAATTTTTTTTATATTGCATCTCTAAGAAATATTTTTTTCGTGTTCATGCATTAAAAGGTGCTTTTGTCGATTGTATGCTCACTCACGAATTTAAACAATTTGAAACTAATATTGGTTTGAACGTTTTCTCTAAAACCAATGTCAGTTAGGTTCCAATTAACACGATGAATAAGTTCTTAAAATTAAACATAAAAATATACCATTTAGAGTCAAAAGTATGTTACTATCAATGATTTTTTACTGACAGGAATGGTATGTCATTCTCGAAAACTCGATCGCTTTCGGGGCTCCTTCCCCTCGAACCCACTTCCAGCAGGGAGGTTGGCATTGAGCGGTTTGTCACCCCTCAGACCCCTTGCCAAGGTTCGGGCGTACACGTAAATATGACCCAGCTACGCCACTGCTGGTATTGAATGATTATATACTTGACCGTTTTGAGTAATTGGAAAACAATTAATTTAAACATATTTTATTTGCGTAAATGTGCAAAAGGGATGAGACACAAGTTAATCAAACTTATAAAGTCTTCTCCCATAACAATTTATAACAGTAGAATATTTACAAAGCATGCATACAAACAATACATTATGTATATATATATATATAACATATTTGAACTCTGAAAAGATGGTGTGTGATGATGTGAGTGGTAATACACAATATGCATGTATTTGCACTTTATTATGTTCTACATTACACAATTAGAAACCTCTTAGACTCTTTAATAAAATCATATACATTCTTTACAATTCTTTCATTTTCAACATTACTTAAGGACTTATCGCCGGAGGTTAAGGTGTTCAAATTTAGTAGAGAGTTATCTGGTAACCAATGTAGATTATTAAATAATTTGGTTCTTATATTCGAATAATTAGGACAATAAAAAAAGAAGTGACGTGAATCTTCGAACTTGGCACCACAACTACAAGACGGGTCTGAAATAATGTTGACTCTGTTAAGATCATAGTTCAAAAAAGAAGCTGAGCACCTAAGTTGTGTCAATATAATATTGAGTTTACGATTGCCAAAGTCATAATGTTTTGGTACTTGGGCTTTTGAATTCAATTTAAGATTTTTTAGTTCGGTTTTAAATTTACCTAAAGAGTCAATGTTGCGTGTCACCACATTAAGGTTATTCCACAGTCGTATTGTTGAAGGTATGAAGGACTCTTGGGTTAATGAAAGTCTACAAAAAGGAAAACAATTGTCCTTGCCACTGATGCATATTAAGGTTTATTCTATTTTGTTTGAAGCTAGTATTGATTATTTCTTAATTTTTTGAGTAATTGAAAAATGCAAGCCCTTGATACTATATAGTTTCGTATTTTTGCGAAATAAGTTATGCAGTCTGATCGCATTTTTATGTTTAGTGTATTTAGTTTAAGAGCATTTAAACTTCATGTATTGATGACACCTTACCATTTTGAGTAATTGAAAGATGCATGTTGTAATCGTTTACTTTTACAAAATTATGACTTGGGTGGAGAGTTGTCTCATTGGCACTCATACCACATCTTCTTATATCTTTATATGCCACTGCAACTTCAGTTTCATATTTTCACGAAATACAACACGCACCACTTCATCCATAACATGAGACAAGTAAAGATTCAGTTTTTCATATCTAGCTCTATACCTATTATAGTGAAAGCTTATTTGAAAAGTTTCTCTCACCTAATTTTTTTTTTATATAATTTTGCTAGATATATTGTCACAATTGTAATGCGAGTAAAACATCATTTAGATATATCAAGTTTCGAACAAAAATTTCGTGTTTTAATAACTTTTCACAAAAAGATAAGAATGATAGAATGATTCAGTAAAGTCGGAGAGTACAAATGTATATGCTGTTGACCTCAACCTATTCATAAGCAAAACGAAGAAAATTAGTAATTTGTAAAACGATAAACTTACTTATTCGTCTTTCGTTAAAATCCTATTAAATTAAATGGTCATCGCGTTATATAATTTTTGTCTGGGAGTTGTTTCGCATTTCATTTTATATAATTAATATTTTTTTTTATTATTTAAAAAGGCAGATGTGTGATTAATTGAATGTTTCGTTTATCATTTTGGCTATGTCTCAAGTGTTAGATTAGTTAATTTATACATGTAAAAAAATTGTTTCAATTTGATTGTATTCTTAAGTAAACATATGCCCTACTTTAGTTTATCACTACAAATTTCATATGAAAAATAAATTAAGTATAAAACTTTAACACCTTTGCGAAAGGACCAGATACAAGCATGCACATTAAACCGTACATTAAAAACGAACACTTCAAATTCTAATAGTACCAACTAGTTAAAATATATGTTTTGCTGCAGAGTTTACGACCTACCGTAATGCAACTCTTCTTGTTAGTGGACCGAGTAGATCAATGAACTCGTCTCCCTATTTTGGGAACATTTCCGGAGTGGAAATCCGCATGGCAAATTGAATTTTGGAAATACTTGAGGCCTAACTAAGACATTATTTTTTTTTTATTAAAAAGATAGAGATAACAAACTTTTTTTCAGTTACACCAGAAACAAATGAACATCGTAAAGAGATAACAAGGATCTGACACAGTGACATACTAATGAAAATGAAACCTCATGGTAATTGACACGTGTTATCAATGTTCTGCTTCCGACATTCTTTTTCAAATGAAAAGTATCACAGAATCGCAGCTTATTTCTAAATTCAGCATTTAATTTATTATTTCGATCAGTGTGGATGACAGACTACAGCAATGTGCGTTTGATAGATATTGAAAATGTTTACTCTGTGGGCTAAACAAAGTCTCAAAATCCCACGATGTTCTACAGATTGTTTCTGTTAACCGTTATTTTAGCAAAAAAAAAACACGATGGTCTGTGACTTTCTGATTTCTTGCACGTTGCGCTTACCATTTTGTATACAAAAGTTTTTTTCGAACATATTTATTAGAGTCATGGTCATTAGAATGCAACAACATGGTCCTGAACATGCATGAAATATTTGTCACTGGCATAAAGCGTGCAGCAGTCGGTCAATCTTTTTAAAACATTTTCATAGTTAAATTTGAATGGTGAATGGTTTCATATACATCTTTTGTGTTTGGGGGCGAACTACAAGTCATCTTCTCATTTAGTCATAGCTAGATAAATATATTTTTATGTAACCATCTGACATGTTTATACTCTAATCATTGTCTTGTTTATTATGTTTTACTGTTATCCCACAATTCGATGAACTACAACAATAAAAGATAAGACATTGACTGAAATTAAAATCTTTCACTTTTGTGCCCCATCGTGATCTCTCAGTCCATTCGTTTGTCGACTCGTTACTTATTCTGATTTAGGAATGATTTGATATTTGACCTAAAACTAATGTTTAGGTGTACTAGAGCAAGCTATTTCTGATGTACAGGACAGTCTCTATCTATTTGTCGATTCCTTAAATATGAATTATTGATTTTTTTCGGTACACATTATTAGTGTCTTGTTTATATTTTGAAAGGTTCCTAATTATACCGACTTATCATTAAATTGTTCGTTACTGGTATCACAGCTTATGTATTAAGAAATGGTTTGACTTTTGGCCTTGAACTTCATAATGTTGAGTCAGCGATTTTAAGATCAGCTGTTTGATGATACTTTGAATGATTATTGTAACCACTGAGAAATGAGATTTTTGGTCAATGTCTGATGTCAAGTTGAGGTTTATTTTACTTACGTCGTGTATAGCTTTAATCAACTGATTAAACTTTATAGACATATTCTGTTTCGATTGATACATGTTGGTGATGAGCTTGACTTCATTTCATTACTATAGGACAAGGTTACTGATTTTTCACAAATTATTTTGATAATGATTGATATAATAACCTTTGTTGTCATATACACAAGTTAAAAAACAATTTTGTGAATAAACAAAAAGTAAAAATCACAAAAATACTACACTCCGAAGAAAATTCAAAAAGGAAAGTTCCTAATCAAATGACAATATCAAAATCTCAAACACATCTAAAGGCATGGATAACAACTTAACTGTCATATTCCTGGCTTGGTACAGGCCTTTTCTTATGTAGAAAAGTGGATTTAACCTGATTTTATAGCTAGCTTAACCTCTCACTTACGTTAAATATTTCAAACTACATGTATATAATATTATTTTTTTTTCAGGTTCACAATGATACGAGATTTTAATTGTAAAAAGTACATAATAACCGTTGTGAAACTTGTCATTATAATTGGTATGTCAGATCGAATTGCTGCACGAAACCTCCCTTCAAAACAAGCACAGACCGGCCAAGAATTCTACACTGATATAAACACTGTTGATTTTACTTATGACACCAACAAAGTACTTCCGGAGGGATCGGAGGTAAAAGCCTATCTTCTAGTCAACGAAACGATCAAGTGAGTTCAAATTGTTGGTTAATTGTAGTATTAATTTTATGATTTATGTGTATTTAAAAAAAATATTGAGGTTGTATCTTTTTATTCTTCAAAAATTGCGGGAAATTAAATGTCTTTGGTCTTTCAGTATATATACCCCCTGCATGCCGTAATTGTATTTAATTGTTTCAATAAACTTTACAAGGTGAATTTTCCGAATAGTTGTATTTTGATACTATTCATGTTTTCTCTTTTCTAAATATCTGCTGTCGGTGCAAAGAATGAAATGTTTTAAATTTGTCAATTCGAAGATGACCTTCCAGACAGCGTCTTTTATATTTTCATTCTAAAACGATATATGATATATATTATTAGAAAATTAAAAAAACATTTTTATGATGGTATGCAAGCACTAGCATTGTATACATTGAAAACTCTCCTTCATAATATTTAGGAAAAAATCTGCTTATCTTGTGCAGCATATATATATATATATACTATATCCATACTGTCAATTGCGGTTGCCGTTAGTTGCTGTCTGCCTTATTTGATTTTCGGTTGTTGTTCGGATGCCGATGGATTTTTCCAAATTGGCTTTTTGTTTCGAATTCAAAACTGTAACTTCGGTCGCCATAAATGTAAATTTTATTGAAGCAAGTGCATCTCGAAAAAAAAGTAGATAGCATTCTGTATTTGAGCTTTTCTACAACTTGAAAATTAAATAAAGAATGGGATATTGACAAACCTTATGATAGTTTAAAAATGGAACTTCCGTTGCACTCATTGACTGGTTGATGTTTCTTCAATCTGGTTTCCTTTATGAACAAAGGTGTAAAGGAATGTCATTGAATGACATTCTGAATTCGAGCACGTGACATAACAAGGGTAACAATTCACCTTAAAGAGGTCTTGGATTGAATCGTAATCTCAGAAATAGATTCAGGTAAATAAACATCTAAGCACTTATGTATATGCTGTTAAATTACGATCAGCGAGTACAGAACGATTCAAAGATGCATGAAATAAGACATGCAATCCAACTTAATAATTAGTCTTCATACGTTACGTAATTAGTTCTTACGTTACGTAATTGACCCAAAATTAATGAAATAAAAAAACGAATATAAACACATGTATAATCTTGCTTTAATGTGGTGGAGTTGTACATAGCAGGTTGATGGCTTTAATGTGATGGAGTTGTACATAGCACATTGATTCAGTTATACCTTCTATTTCATTGAAAATGATAGTTTGTTTCATGAATTTGTAATTAACAATACCTGGTAGCCCGACATACGGGAAATAGTATGACCTTTAAACATTTGAAGATTTGTTGCCTAACGTCCAGTGGCAAATATATCATGAATTTAGAATTAACAATACCAGGTAGCCCGACATTCGGGAAATGATATGACCTTGAAACGTTTGGAGAAAAATGATTGATTGATTTGAAGATTTGTTGCGTAACGTCCAGTGGCAAATATGTCATGTGTGTTCAGGAGGATGGGACATAGAAAGGAATATTAGAAGTAAAAGTTATATTTTGATGTGGTCCTGTAAATTCAGTTTGTTTTTGAAATCTTATTTTGTCGTATCTGGCTTAGAAGTACAAATCTTATTTTGTCTTATCTGGCCTGAAAGTACAAAATGTAGCTACCAATTAGTTTCATTTGATCTTTACTTTAAATGTATATCCAATGTACATGATAATATTCAATATATTATGCTGTTAAAGAGACATACAAAAAAATTAAGACAAAAACGTGTAAGCATTATTGTAAAATGTTTCATCGAATGCCATCTTTTATCAAAATTGAAAAAAAAATTTTTATGAACTTCTTGGAGTAGATTAAGCTTTTAGTGAATGTATTTCTTATATAACATTACTCAAAATTAATATATAACCCCTATGAAAATTCTGTGGTATGCAGTACTTATTACTGTTGAAGAGACATACACTTCTAAGTACACAATTGTATGTATTATTGTTAAATGCATCGAATGCCATCTTTTAAAATAAATTGAAAACAATTTATGAATTTCTTGGAATAGATTTTGGTTTTAGTTAAGAATGTATCTCTTTGATATTTTTGGATAAATACACTAAATGTGCTAAAATCTATCAAAATTCCGGTTTTAAGATGTCTTTAGGTATTTATGTTTAGAAATAAGCAGTAGTAAACGATTTAAATCTGTTTGAAACCCGCTGTGAAGCAATATAGGAAAAATTGGCCGTAACAATTTTTAAATTGGGATGGATGGTTTTCAGCATTAAATGGTGCATAGTACACATTTTTTTACTTTAATTTTTATGTACAATGCGTGTTATAAAATTAGAAGATGTGGTAATGATTGCCAATGAAACAATTATCTAACAGCAAAAAAAAAACAACTGAATCGGATTTAAGCAAGTGATAGAAAACCATACAATCTATTCTGTTTTGTATCATAGCTCAATAAAGGCTTTACTTGTCGAATCAGACTATGAGAAAGTTGTGAATGGACTTATCCACTTAAGTAAATTTACTCTAGTGTGTACAGTTGATATACTGGTATTATTGTCCTTTTACAAAATAAATAAACTCATTTATCCCATAAAAGGATTAAAACATTAAAATCATTCATTTCGTGTCTTTTTAAATAAGATTGACCAACACCGAGATATTTGTTTTTATTTGGAATTGTTTGTTTTATATTGAGAAATGTGTTATATTTTATAGTATTGTAGATTTAATATGTAATTAGCCCAGGGAGACATGATATTGCAGATTCGTTATTATTGCTGTTCACAATTGTCACTCCTGTATATCAAAATGTTGTTTATGAAATAATTATTTTATACAAATTAGCCAATTGGAATTTGTATTAAGTCATCACATATTTAGGGCACATCTCAAAGGTCTAAAATTATTTTTTACATTTACCAGAGAACCTGCAGAAAAACGGTATAAACTGACATTTTAATAGTTTCGTTTTCATTAAAATAAGCCTTATAAAGTTTGTAAATATTGTTTTTTGCTTCTATTTAGGTGTCTTTATATACATGCGAATATTGCATCTTCGCTAAATAAGTCAACTGTTGTATGTAGGGACCAGCTCTCCGCCGCCGGGTGCGTGATTTTCTCGCTACTTTGAATAGCCATATGTGGCCTTTGGCTGTATTCTGCACTTTGGTCGGGTTGTTGGTGTCTTTGACATATTCTCCGTTTTCATTCTCAATTTTATTAAATGCTATGATAGTGTTTAAGGAAGAAGACTCATCTGAATGGCGAAACGAAATGAATTACGACTTCCATCGTTTGTTTATATTACATATAATAAATCTTATACTAACAACATATATCATTACAAAGCAAAAAATCCAAATGGATTTATTCTTTCAATCAGATTTGAGTTGATTTTTTTTTTTTTTACGACATTGGACCCTTGTTATGCAATATTTGTCAGTCGCAGAAATGCTACACTGCGTTTCTATCAAAACAATATATTATAACCTTGCAGTAATTTGTCATAACTGCCATAACAACTATTGATTTCTTGTTTAATCTGCCACTGTTTAGGTCTAGAGCAATGATTCTGAGGATTTATCATAGTCAATTTCAGACAGTAACATACATCAAATTTCTGCCGCTGAAATGAATTGTTATCTCTTGCTTTTGATCTCAAATCGTTAACATTTCTACTGTACAAGGTCATTTTAACCAGCAAAGTACATTTATTTGGCTTTAGACTTAAGCTAGACTTATAGGACGAGACTGAATAGTATTTTATTTTAATCTGATATAAAAATGAAAATTTAAACGAACTATTTAACAAACCAGTGGATGTTATCATATGAGAGAATGGTCAATAATGACCGTCATATCGATTATGCATGCATGAACTATTTGCCACTGGACGTTAAGCAACCATATGCAATCAAGCAACAATAAGTGTCAACACAACTAATACGTAAAGTTTGAGGAAGTTGAAAAAAGATTATCTACATAAAGATAGATTCCATACAATATTGGAACATGAAAAATAAAAAGGACGATATCTAATAGAACAAAAAAAAAAACAAAGACGAGCCTGAACGGATTTGATTGCCATCGAGAACAATTACATGTACTTAAATTGCAACGACAAAGCTGCTATTGCAAGAAAGGTAAAAATCACATTGCAAGTACCACATGTAACATATAAATTTGCAAATTTTAAAGATTTCATACAAGATGTTGTCAGCGATATAGCGAATCGTCTGGTCGGAATGAGGCCGATTCTGGAAAAGTTCCTAATCTGTAACCATTGCCCTTATCGATATATAGACATTATCTGAGTTGCACTGAGTTTCAAAATCGCACATCTAATTTTCGAGTTTGACATTTTGCAAATAGGCTAAATAAATGTCTTTACTTGTTCTCGTCATAAATATTTACTGATTACCAATTATTTGATGTTTAACAGAATTTAATCAATCAGTCATAGACCTAAGATTAAGGTAAAACTCCATATAGAGGTGCTCCTAATTGAAGGAGACTCATACTAAGAAGTAGAAGGTTATACGCTGATATCCATTCACTGACTTTGCGTCATCGGACGTTTTTTTTTTTAGAGTTGGTGGAACAAGTTCAATATTACGTGAGCTGAAACTGCAATTATTGTTGATAGACATCACTTTGTTTACTTAATTGGCTTCACAGGTGAATCGAGTTTCATCTCTCTGCAAATCCTTTCATCATTTTTATTGCAGTTAATTACCAAATCTCTTTGCATTTAATTATTCGTCCATTAAGCTGATCATTGCTCACAGCAGTAAGTCCAAACTTCAAAAGTGCTGTTATAACGGCTTTCATTTATCACTCTTTTTAAACGTTTGTAAGATTTCGGTTTCCTTGCTACAAACTATCAGCCTTGACCTAAGTTTTCATAGGATTTGGTGAAAAAATATGTGTTGCTTGAAACATTTATTAGTGCTGTTTTGTCATGTATAATTGACGTTTTTTTGTTCCTAATTTTTTTAATGGTCTGGGTTTTGTTATTTTATATTTTGTTTTACCTATTGCGTATCTGTATCAAAATGAATTTAACATTTAATCCAAAATCTCAACTTACAATAAATAAGATCCATGAATCGCCTATCATACGCCTTTGTATCCCGGGTATTAATAGTTTCATCTACGTCAAGTGGCAAATATTTCTTGAATACACAAAATGAGAAAAAGAAATCAAGTAGGTGAATTTTGAAAAGTGGTTTAACCGGAATGAAGGGCGGAATTAGAAACTCAAACGTCGGGTGATGTGATCTAGGAGGTAATCTGATTTATTTCAATCACAATTCTGAAATAGACATCTCAGCTGCTAAGCTGCCACTCATATTTGTCATGAAGCCTACGAGGTCGAATTCTATATGGGCGAAGATGGAACAAAGATTACTCAAAAATGAAAAATAAAACATATTATATGTTTTGCAGTTATCATAATTTATTGTAAAAATAAAATTAAGAATGGAAATGTGTCAAAAAGACAACAACCCGGCCAAAGAGCAGAAAACAGCCGAAGTCCACCAATGGGTCAATACAACAAGAAAATCCTGCACCCGGAAGTGTGCTTAAGCCGACCCCTGAACAGAAATGTGTAAAAATTGCATTTAAAACAAATAATTTAGTTAACATGGCCTCGTTGAAGGGCACACGACCGATTCATTACACACTATTTAATTATCTGTTCAAATTACTCTAGCTGCCGTAAAACTATCACTTTTAATAACACGTCGTACATTTTGTTACCGTTTTGTCTGCGCACCTAAGACAGGTAAAGCGAATAAAAACGATAATTAGATATGGTAATGATTATTAGATACATCTCGCTTCGGATTTATAACACGTTAGATAAGAAGGACTCAAGATTTATACACCTTTCAGGTGCATATTGAGGTATCATATTTTTCATAATGCTTTTTCACTACTTCTCGGAACGCGAATTTGATGATAGCATAGAAAAAAGTATATACTTTACAAGGTTGTAAGGATGTGGTTGAATTGATTTACATGGTTGTAATAATTTGTAAACAAAAGTTTATAACAATAAAGAATATGTATTGAAGAGGAAGTAAAATATAGTATTTTTAAAGATCTTTCTTAGGGGATTGATAAACACTCACAAATATGTTTAACGCCACCACTTATATATGTGTTTTCCTTTACAGTTGAAGTCGTTTATGTACGACTGAAATATTCTATGAAGTACAGTCACTAACATTAGAAGTTAGGACTGCATGACATCAAAAAGCCTGTCATATGTTAAGTGAAAAGAAAATGTCGGTTGATGAGAACAAAAGCGTCTACTTCCAAATAACACTTCGAAATTTGTTTTCCTGGTTTAGCTTCTATCTCGCGAGATAACGGTCCCTGTGATTTATCATGATTTAGTTATTTGAATCAAGTGTAATACAATGTAATAGAGAAAATGTTAATTGAATAATTTAATTAATTTCCTCAAGATTGGCACTTACGAGGAAAACTAAAAAATATTTCCTAAGAATAAGTTTATTAACTTTTAGCTAATTTACATATGAGAATCAAGGAAGTTATTCTAAAAGGTCACGATTAAAAGGTCACGAGATTGAAACGTGAGGTATGCAGTGGTATAATGATAAATAGGTATTTAATGTTTTACATAAGACGTCAAAACAAGAGGTGTAGTAATAACCGAGTATTAATGATTTACGATTTAGAAACAAATATTGAAAAGTAAATTTTTATTTATCAAAGCTCATATTTTGTTCGGTTTGTTAAAAACTAGTAATTTTTTTTACCATATCAAAGCTAGTTTACAATATAGCTCCTGTATTTATCAAACATGAGGAATGTTACTTATAACCGATGTCATATTTTGATTATGACTATACCTTTGTGTCTAATATAGCTCTGAGTCTTCCGGACTGACACTTTTCATAAGTTTTTATTTAAAGAGCTAGGTTATTTCCCCCTGAAATTATTTCACTCTAATGTCATTAAAAAAGTCTTCCTTTATTTACTTCAAGGTTCTAAAAACTTTATGACGCAATTTTTAATCGGTGACTAGATTATAATCATTTAAAGATGAATCAAGACAATGACAAAAAGATAGGTAGAATGACAAATAAAGGGGCGAAAGATACAAGAGGGACAGTCAAACTCAGTCATAGATTGAAAATAAACTGACAACGCCATGGCAAAAATGAAAGAGACAAACAGACAAATAATAGTTCACAAGACACAACATAGAAAACTAATTACTAAGTAACACGAACCCCACTAAAAACTTGGTGTGATGTCAGGTGCTCCGGAAGGGTACGCAGATCCTGCTCCACATGTTTTAAAATTGTCTAATACCACATTTTAAACTCCCTCGTCAATTGTTACCTTACACTGATTAAGATGTGTTCTGTAAGGAAAGTGCTTCATCACAAATAAAGGTGGCCTTATTGGGGGCTTATTGTGGATAACGTTATATCTGTGCACTGGTTTAGATAAATAGTTAACATAATAAATTGTTTTGCACAATAACAAGCATAAGGGTCCAAGCAATTACAAAACAAATACATACATACACTATTAAGACAACCGTATGTTAAACAATTTCAGGGGTGGGGCTTAGAATGCGTACCAATTTATAAGATGGATCAAGGCCGTCTTGAAATGATGGCACGTAAATGTGGTTTTTATATAATAATTATTTTATTGTAGTTCACCTTTAATTTAATGGTTTTGAGCTAATTCGTGAAACGGAATGTTATTCATCTTTCGTTTCTTAAAACATAACTATAACTATGATAAATTACTAAAATTGGGCGGAATTTTGTTCGCCCTTTTTTACAACATGATGCGAATCCAGCTTCCTATCTTACTATCTATTGGTTTTGGTCAACATATTTTCTTGTACTACAGCTACCGAACAGGCTACATCGCTGATATTATCCAGATCTATTATTTCATTAATTTCTTTTACGGTTATTGAAAGGTTGCGAGATTACGCACTTTCCAATTTTCTCTTGCACTCAAAGTTCAAGCACACCGTAAATAAGAATACGTATGTATAGTATTACATCCAAATTGTAAAAGTGCGGATTTTATTATACCTCGGCCATTCATCCGCACCCCTTTTGTCTATAAATTTTTTTTTCAAAAGGTTAATTTTAAGGACAGATTTATTTTATTTTATAGTGATGAAAGTGTGCATGAACTTTATGCTACAGTCGCGGGACACATTTCCGTGTTGAAAAATCAAGTGTTCTGTAGTTAAACAAACACCATTGTAGTTACCAGGGTTAAGAGCATAATATCCCAAAAAGAGAACAGTTTGAGGTGTTCTTTGCCCTCTCGAATTGCAACATAAGATATTAATGAATATTTGCAAAGTTTAGACATCTTAATTTAACGTTGCTTTCGACTATTGGCATCTTCTTTTTCTAAGTTTTGTCAGATGTTGCCGTAAGATTTTTTTTAATGTGAAATGTGATGGAGTTTAAATTAAACACATCGATGTTAACCTTGACATTATATGACATTGATATTGACAATCTGTGTTCTTGACCTTGAAATTATGTGAGGACAAGTATTCCTTTTATAGTATATTTACGCAATTAGTAAGAACTCAAGATTTGATGGAATGCATTTCTTAAGTAATTTACACATTCCAAGGATAAATTTAGAGTTTAAAAAAAGAATCTTTGCATATGCATTTGTGAAATCATTGCACCTTTCAACAACTCTATAATTCTCTTATAATAAACGTTTATTTCACATTGATTGAAAAGATGTTAAGAAAATGAAAAAGGCTATCAAAGAATCCACAGACTTTGCATTAGACATAACAAAGTTAATCGCTGGATTAAATACAACACTGAAATAGAAACGTTCTGGTATTGTCTTAGACAAACTGACAGAAAGTGAATTTAGATGAAATGCTGCGACTCTGAATAATTCAGCGAACATCTTATAAACCATGTGTAAAATGGTTTAACTTCGATTACAAACATAACACTGACACAAAAAGGGGCTAAAATAAAAGGACATGTCAATTTTTCTTTAATAACGCATACAACCTGAATTACCGAAAATATAAGACATTAAAACAGACCCTACCAACCACGAAAATATTCGACTAACCACGAAAACACCCGACTCCTCTGGGAAAATAAACAAACAAACAAAGTCTAACAACAAAGAACAAGACATGGTCGAGATTTCTCGATTTGGTACATAAGCACAATAAATGGCTTTTAAAAAAAGGCATCAAACCATTCATCCTACCTGGGACAGTGATGTGGTGTAACAGTACAACATTAAAACTACTAGTATAATACAATGTAGAAAATCATCTAACAAAAATACAGACCGGACGTGGCAGGGTATTTATACATCCCAACAACAAACCCGACACTAAATACAGATCTGAGAGTACTTACTGTTACTGACAGCTAGTTCAGAGCCAATATTAACTAATAATAAGTATTTTTTTCTGTGTTCACTGGTGATCCAATGGAGAGATTGAGATGTCATATTTTTTCTATGTATTATACATTTGTAATTTATTTCCAGGGTACTATTTCTGATCGAAGAAGACAGTCCAGTATCGTTGAAAATCACCCCATGTGCGTCTGCTGTTGAATCAAGTGTTTTATATAAAAGTATATCTGATAGTAAGGATTATGAAGGTAAATACTGATATAGTTATAAAACCTCGGAGGGGGTGGTTTGTTTTGGGTAGCTTCCCTTTTCTTATTTTCGTGTAAGGATTTCAGCTGGTTTGTCAAGTAAAAAGTATAGTCAGATAGTGTTCAGTTGGGTTCCCCAGGTTTTCGAATAAAAACACTCGAAACAACCACCATGTGCCAATGTCATTAAGGTCATCAAAATGCGGACAGTGACTCAAATATGTCATTGACCGTTCTTTACAAATGTAAACAGTCATAATTAACTTCTTTCTTGTCAATCAAAGTAGTAAACTGTTTGACCACACATGCTGGTAGCCACAATACTCTCCTACCTTTTCAATTATGTTATTACTATCTCTAATTGGGGTTATTGTTGAACCTTGTAAAAAGGTCTTTTGTGTATTAATATCGTAAAATTAATGTATCTGTATTTTATCTACACTATTATTTTTGTGGGTTTTTTTCACAAAAAGGTGAATAAATATGGTTGTATACTGTTTAAATTAATAAAGTATTAATTGAAATTATCGGGATTCTTCACTTACAGTGGCAAATATTACATGCATATCCAGGTCGAAAAATCTTAATGTGACCTAATCACGAACCAAGCCTCTTGCGCCTCTTGCGAGAAGAACGCTGCTGCCGTGTTGGAATCTTAGCTTAAACAGTAACAATTTATAAAAGACATGTCAACCAAGTAGGACATACAATATTTATTTTGGGTTGACTTTTTTTATTACTACTCCTGTGTCACAAAATTTGAGGGAAGCAGTATATTCAAAATGTTAGGCTTTTAATTTGAACCAACCAATGGCTGTCTAGAACAACTGACCTCCCGCAGCACTCAAGGCAAGCACGGGACCACCGAGGTGGTTTTATTTTCGACGACTAACTCAGATATAATACACAACTAACCAACTAGCAAACCTGTTAAATTATTCAATTGAAAAATTATATCTTGGGCATTTTTGTTTTTCACAAGCTGAGAAATTATAAGAACTACACTAATTCTGATAGAGAAAAGCTGTCAGACATATTCATAACCATGTTTTCGTATAAACCCTCACGTGCAGCTATATTATAACCTTTTTCTTGTTTATAAGAAAACTAAATAGTAATGTGTTAAATCTACTTGGTTCGAAACTGACCATATGTTGTTCAAACGTGTTTAAAAAAAAACGGTTTATCAATCAAAATTACCTCAGAATTGAAGTTAACATACATAAATATGACATCATGGCTATCAATGCTCTTTAAACACGGTATAATTTGGAATGAAGTAGAAATATATATAAATCTGATACACGAAATGCTTTACACAGAATTACATATGTCTTCATATAATTTTTAGAAGTTAGGGAAATTATTCAATATGAGCTTTCATTTATATTGGTGGAGTTAATATTATTTATAAAAGAAAGGCGACAAATACCATAGGGACATTCAAACACGTGACAACGCCATCGCAAAAACAAAAACAAACCGAAAAAGACCAAAGAGACAAACAGCCACTAAATATTTGATAAATGTTCATTACTTATGATTTTCGATATCGCCTCGATCGATCTCGGAACCTTGCGATCCGTTTTAGTGCTTAATATTGCAGTTTCCAGGTGATTTTCGAGTTCATATTGTACATGTCCTGTTAAATCTACAATATGAATGCATTGTTTACGCTTAAACTGTAGTTTCCTCATTGACATCCACGTTGCAGCGATGCCAACAGTGCATCATCAGAGTTCGTCACCTAAAAAAACTTCTGCAACCAATTACAATGAGCAGACAAAACATATATATTTTCAATAATCGAAATAGCGTATGGCAAGCTTTATCCCAGACCGTCATTATGTATGCAGATATTTTTTTTATGTTATCGTAGTGTTAGGTCTATGTATTGTTCTTATTTCTGGAATTCCACTTGGATGGTGTTTTTAATAATAATTTTCTTTGAAGTTTGGAAACCACTAATTACAACTGTGTAATTTTAGACAAGTAAATGACAACGTTTTACAGAACTATGAATTATAACGCTGTGTTATTTTTATGCATAGAGTATAACGAGTTTTCGACATGTTGAATTGTGCCAAGACTGCAAGAAAGGTCACTTAGGTACAAAATCAATCACATGGTCTTGGAAATCTCGTTAACGTAAAAGAACAATGAACCTCTCGTACTGCAAGAAGGGATAAATATTATGCATAAAAAGTTATATTTATCTATTTTTTATTACCAAAATTAATCACAATTTTACGTTTTTTATCAATGTCATTCGTTCTGTAATCTCTGCAGCTTCTTGCTTTGAAGACAGCAGTATCTTTATTCATTTTTGCTAAGATGTTTTCAATGTCAAATATTTTATTTTACCCAAAAGAAACGATTTTTTTCACAAGAAATGTAATACATGCAAGCAATAAATCATGAAATAAAAGATCGTCAAGGTACCATGCATGCAAAGTTAACAGCAACTTAAATTTGATCGTAGTTTCCTTGCAATTTGTTTCTAAATTTGAATTGAATGAAAAACACAAGGTGAAACATCATGCTGTCAAAAATGGTAATGATGCTTAACACACACACACACACATATATATATATATATATATATATATATATATATATATATATATATATATATATTAGCATCAAATTTTAATTGATTAGAACTGATGTTTATAAATATGCAAAATCTATCCCATTTCAGATGATCCATTATTTGAAGAGCAAGTAAAACCAACAAATCCAGCAGGAATACAGTTGGATTCGTATGTGGGTTCAGAGGCTCATACTTTTCAAAGAAGTGTTAATTCCACTGGAGTTTATACAGTGTTCTTAAGGCCAATTGAAAGTGACACTTATGTAAAATTCTTCCTTCGATTAAAAAAGTTTGCAAGGGATAGTACATTTTATCCATCTTTACCTAGAAATTCCGCAATTCGTGCAGATAGCATACGGCGGAAGAGTTTCACAGTTTCTTGGAACCGTAGTCAGGACGAGACCCCTTATGGGAATATTATAACGTATTGTGTATCTGTGAGTGCTAAAAAGAGTTCTGATACCTATTGTTCACTCATGTCTTATATGTTTGGAGATAAATTGCCGGTAGCATCCAAGAGTAGAGGATTCTTTTTTCCGTGGGAGGACGAAGTTCTAAAAATATTCCAGAGTAAAGCAAGGCCAGTGAAAAAAGTGAAACCAAGAGAAATTCACTATACCTGTGTAGATACAAATACAAAATATATTTATACCCAGGCTAGACCTGGGAAAACTTATTTCGTAAATGTGTATGCGATTAATAAGCGGACTAATATGAGTAGTGCATATAAAAAATTAGAAGTAAAGACAAAAAAACGGAAGCAACGGGACAGAATTCGAAAATTGAGAGATGGAAAACTTCAAGAGTTAGAGTTTAAAAAATCAAAATTAAGATTTGATTTTAAATATGACCTTAAAAATACCAGTGATCTATTTCTTGCCGTCCATTCTTGTACTGGTAAAGTGACGTTAAAAGTAACACGTGGTTCCATACGTGGTGAGTCAGTTTTTGTGAAAAAAGTGAAACGTTCTACCAATTTTACACTTGAAAATTTGAAGGCGGGTACTTATTTCATTGATATAGTTAGCCGAAAAAGAGATGCTCCAAAGACTGCTAGATTAGTGGTATCTAGAAAACAGTCAAAACTTAGGTACCCTATCTTGCCTCAGAAATCGGAAGTGTTTCTGGTTGACAATAGTACTACAAGTAATTCATTGACTATAGGTTGGCGAGTAACCAAATCAAGACGGAAATTTTGTATATATCAAAAAGAAATTTCAGTCCGACGGAAACGGCGGCGGAATTATAATCAGTGTAGTAATAAGAACCAATCTCCAGTTATTGATAGTAAAAAAGTGAAATGTATGAAAATTAGACATCAAACACCTAACATGGTGCTAAATCATCAAATCAGAAACTTAAAAAGTAACACTCTTTACCAATTTGATGTTGTAATACAACTCGGTAAAGGTTATTCATTACTGTATAACAGTTTACAAACAGCAACAAAACAACATTTATGAAATAATTGTACATAGGTAATATCCGGTTCTCCGGTAGAAAAATGTCCTGAGAGCTTCTCTAAGTTCTCAAACTTGTGCATGATGAAGATTACTCCAAATGCACATGCCGTCTGCACTTAATCGGTATCAAACATAGTTATCAAAGGTACCAGTATTATAATTTAGTACGCCAGACGCGCGTTTCGTCTTCATAAGACTCATCAAACGTGTGTTTATTAGTCTATGAGGGTATTTGGTGCCATCCCAAGTGTTAATCCATTGTTATTAAGGGGAGGGGTGCCTTTAAATGAGACAACTAAATGTAACATATTAAGTAAAATTAAAAATGGAAATGGGGAATATGTGGAAAGAGACAACAAACCCGAACAAAGTGCAGAAAACAACCGAAGACCACATACGGGTCTTTAACACAGCGAGAAAATCCCGCAACCGGAGGCGTGCTTCTACTGGCCAATAAACAAAACATCAGTTTACATTTTAAACATTGAAATTGACAGTTAGTAAGAAATAGTTTTGCAATCGACTGCAAGTTGTACTTCATATACTTAATTTATGCACCACAACTGTCGGCAGGGCGGCTATTATGGCTGTTCAATGGTGTAACAATGTTTACACATAAAATGGATGGTAAAAAGGGTAATTGCCGAAAAAATCATATCCCTCTTTTACCATTGGCTGTGTCAAGCAATGGCTTTTTTATAAGCAGCCCTCCTCAATATTGGCAGTGCATAATGTTAAACTTGCCCATGTCCTCGATATTATGCGAACTACATACATTAAATCAAAATTTATAAACAACTCCATGTTCACCTCTACCCTATGATGAAACACCAAGTACATATTTATTCAAATAAAATTTCTTGGTTTTTTTTAAGTTAACTTGTAATTGCCGATCAATTGCGTCAGGGTGTTTTTTAAATAGTAAATTGTATATGTTATTGATTAACCAGCCCAAAAAAAGAGGGGACATTCAAACTCATAGACTCCAACTGCATCCTTAATTAACACTTGGGACTTAAATAGACTATTGTTTAAGTACAAGAACGAGAACTCGATATGTTTGTCTGTGATTTGGGCGTCTTGTGATAGCCCGGACTGCCTTTGTTGAACACTTCAAATGCCATTCCGAAGATGTGTGATTAGTCAAAAAATAATTTGCAATTACATGTCTTTTTTAGTATTGTATGCCATTGTCTTATTTTAAAATGTTGGTGCAGAAAATTTGTTTTGTTTTTAGTACGATCTTATGATATCAGTCAATCAACCGAATATCAATCAACCAATATATTTAATTACCGAAGCAGAACATATCAATCAGTCCGTCTGTCAGTCATTTCCCTGTCGGTCTCGGTAAAGGACTTGTCCATGTTCTAGAAAGTATAGACATTTTGAATATTTTAAGTACAAATTCTCAGTCACAACTTATTTTTGCATTGAAAAGAAGAAAAAAGAGAAAGCGAAGTTTTAAAGAAAACTGTTGATACAAATATACTAAGAACTTTATTATAAACCTCAAATTATAAAAAACAAAAAACGAATTTTCTGCACCAGTGTTTTTTTATGTACATGTCTTTCATGTTTTGTTGTCTTATCAATTGATGTTAATGTTCATAATTGTTTGTGTTCAAAAACGATGTGTCTAGATTTAAAGTCTTTCATGCATTTTCATTCATGATTTATTCATATTGATATATTAAGTGTCCATATTTTTATGGAAATTTAAAAGGTAAATGATTTCAATAGGTTTCTGCGTCATTTTCAAACTAGTTATTTTTTTTTTAAACAATTCGCATCTTTGACACTTGACACAATTGAAACTTTTTCATCAGCTGTGCGTGGTCCTATTTTGCAAGCTACAAAATAACGATTGTGAACTGCCATTCATTTAAAAATCGTATTCATATGCGTCATTTTATATCATTAAATTCAAAGGGTCCAGTGTAAATAAATGATTTTATTGTTAAATTAATAAAATATCAGATTGTGCAATTTATTTCGTAATTTATTTTTCACCCTGTTTCTTTTAATATAGGCCAGAAATCCTTTGTATTGGCTTACGTAATTTATTTTCATTTTTATATATATGTAAGTGAAACAAACATTATTTTCTTGTAAATGCCTAAAACTCTTTTATTCGTATTTGAGAATTAAAGTTGAGGAGTCGTTCCAAAACTATTGCAACGCCAGATTTCTTGCTATACGAACGGTTCAACCAATGGTTCCGCCCTTCGATAGGCTTAAAAAATCCCCTCCCTTTGTTTTGCAATAGAATCGAATATCCTCGTCATTTTTTTTTTTTTTTTTGCTTCAAAAAGTTACTTTTTGTCTCCGGATAAAAAATGTAGGCGGCTGTATATTTATAACACCGTAAGCCCTTCTTGTATTACGATGCAACAGTTTGGTGATATAATGAGCATTTAAAGCATTAGGAAGACTTACTTCAAACCCACTATATTCTATTTAAATAATAGAAGGTGCTGCTACAAAACCTTGGAACTTCCAATCCCGTGGTATTATAATGACGAAAACTAATGGGCATGTCTCATTTCCGATTTTTATCTTGTAGTAATGTAAGTGTTATTTATATGAAAGGCTCCAATTTAGTCTTCCTTGCATTGATTATTCATAAATGTCTGTAAGCCGTCTAATGAATTACTATGTCCACTAAAGAGTTATGGTCAATATGTATGAGTCATTCATAACAAGACAATTTATCAGCCCCAATAATATATTCATCTTTTATATAAGATGAAAATTGGTCATGATTAATTTTGATGATTCTTACAGTTACGATTTCCAATAGGTATAGTTTCTTTTCTTGAATTAATCATGTGAAAAGACAGCTAATAACTAACGGTGGTCGACCTTCTGCGAACTTTTGCAAAACAGACTCATAAATTTATGTAATAATTAGTCGGGAAGATATTATTGATATTTACTTGTTAGGGCATAATTTGTTTGAATGAAATTTGTAGCGCTGTCTACTTCCCGCTGATAGCAAACTTAAACTGAAATATCGTTTACGACTATAATAATACATGTTCAGTTATATTTCAAACTTTCGTTTTTTTAAATTACTGAAAGTTATTTGATGTATACATTTATTAAATTCCTCACTTTTACTACCGCAACACACAATTTAACCCGGTCAGGATTCTACTTTAACACAATTTCTTGCTTACTCACTTCCATGTTGCATGACTGCATCTTTTGTTAGCGAATTATTATTAATTTTTGTCGAACAAATCAAGTTTACCTATTTTAAAATCCATGGTCAAGTGAGCTGAAAATTTTAATAATAACTACCCTTTGTCACGTGATTATACCTCCGTGCCTAGTACCATTGAATGATGATAGGCTTTGTTCTCCTGTCCATGCTTTTTGAAATTTTAAAATTATTTGTTAAATTATTATTGTTAATCTTATATTGCAAGTCACTGACAGTATCGCCTAATCTAAATGCATTTTTTAAATTTTAAAATGCATTTTGAAATGTTTTTTATTTCATTATTGTTCAGGTGACCATATATTTAATACAACACCTTTAAAGTTGACTTTTAACTAATTTGATATCTTTGTAGGGGGTCGTTCAGAATGATAAGAATACTTTGATCTAAACTTTTAATTCCAAATGCAATGAAAGTGAGATGGGTTGGGTTTTTTTTTTTTATATTCATGAAAACTTTAAAAAAAAATTATAGCATTTATAACTACTAGTCAATTTGAAATAATGTATTTGGAGAAAAGTTGTGTTTTAATACTTTGCTTTATGATTGTAAAAAAATACCCCATGACAAACCAGTTGTTGTTTTATTGTTACCATCTTTCATATCTATCATTGACCCTCTGTCCAAACTGGCTATGTAAAGATTGACGTAGACTATAGCTATGGACAGATACCATTGTTGAATCATGGCATTATGTAAATGTTTCAGCATTGTTTTCATAATCTTATCCAAAGATGTATTTATTATTAAATGTTGAGCTTAAATATCAAATATGACTTTTTGTATAAATTTTGAGGCAACCATCCTGTTATATATTTTGATATGTTGTTATGTATTAAACTTTATTTATTTCAGTATTGAGATTACAAAGCATTGATCATTGGTAATAAAAATATCAAATACAATACGATTTACTGTTTTCAAAACAAAAACATATAGTTATTTAAGGTGGTACCCAACACTTTCACTAAAATTAATTTGGCTCGTTTAATTTTCTTTAAATTTTGACAAAGTATTTTCTTTGACCCTTTGACAAAAATATAAAAAATTCAAAAAATTTGAACCAACCGTTTTATCGGAAAAATTACACTGGTTATATAGCAGTTTGATGAACACTTATTTTGATCTTTGAGGACCTTCATACTCCCTTAACAACACAACGTAATCAAAACGTTGAGCTGATTTTACAGAGTTATCTCCCTGTAGTGTTAGGTACCACATTAACAAAAAATACCAAACAAAAATCCAAGGAAAATTCAAAACTGAAAGTCCCTTGTCAAATTGGAAAATCAAAAGCTCAAACACATCAAACGAATGGAAACTAACTGTTATATTTCTGACTTGGAACAGGCATTCCTTATGTAAATAATGGTGGATTAAGCCTGGTGTTTCTAGCCAGCAAAACCTCTCACTTGTATGACAGTCGCTTAAAATTCAATTTTATTGACAATGCGTGAACAAAATAAACAGACATAATAGGTAAAAATGTTAAAAATAAGGATACAAAAGACTCATAAATAATAATGGCTGAAATTCAACCGCGTAAAATACAGAATATTCTGAAGTTTATTGAAAACAGAGATGCACAATCATTTTCATTACGCAACTGTGTAAAGGTGATGTTTTAGTTTGGAACAGATAATTTCTTTTAGAAACTATTTCCATGTCTTCAATTAAGATTTAGATTTTCCAACTTTCATAAGCTATCCTTAAACATAGTAACAAATAATTAAAAGAGTATGAGAGGCTAAAGAAATGTATGTCTTAATGGTATGTGTGACAATATCTGTTTGTTTCCTTGGTTTGTCTCTGCATAATTGAATTACCAGATTTGAACATCGATAAGCTACACTGTCACCTTGATTTGGTACGTGAATCGAATTACGATATTTGAACATCGATAATCTACTGTCACCTTGTTTGGTACGTTAATCGAATTACGATATTTGAACATCGATAATCTACTGTCACCTTGTTTGGTACGTTAATCGAATTACGATATTTGAACATTGATAATCTACTGTCATCCTGTTTGGTACGTTAATCGAATTACGATATTTAAACATCGATAATCTACTGTCACCTTGATTTGGTACATTAATCGAATTACGAATTTTGAACAACGATAATCTAATGTCACCTTGATTAGGTACGTTAATCGAATTACGATATCTGAACATCGATAATCTAATGTCACCTTGATTTGGTACGTTTATAATTTTGTAACTCCGTTTGAACAACTTGTGCCTTATTTAACTTACAATGCAAGACAAATCAGTCATTGTACGTATAAATTATATGTTAGACAAATCAGTCATCCAATTTCAGTATCCAGATGTTATACTTCAAGTTGTTTTTTTTCTATACCAAAAGTCTGAGACAGATTGCAGAGTACGCAATAGAATTATCTGAGGTCTACAAAGTCTTCAAATAGTTTGAATATTTCAATACAATATTGTGTTGAAGGAACGTTAAAGGCTACATTAACAGTTTTCATCGTAAGTCACAGGAAGAATGTCAAATGTATGTAAACTTATCTACATTTTCAGTCATAAACTAGATGAGAATATACCTTCAGACAAACCAACAATTTTACGAAAAGTGCAGAAATTGCACAGATTGCACAAGATAGCACAAACGCATTGACTTATGGTACTATTTTGAAGGAAACAAAGGAATAATTTATAAAGACAAATATTTTACTTAAAGGGGAGCGAAAGATACCAAAGGCTAAAAATCAAAAGGACAAACAGACAGAATAGAAAAGAAATAATTCATGCATCGCATTCGTCATTTCTTCAATTTAAACCAATCATTGTTTAAAATGAACAAATATTCCGCTGAAAAAAGGAATATGTATTATGAAAGCTTAACGACTTTTCTTACAGCTTTTCAGTTGTTTTGCTGACGAAAAATGATTTGTGATTATTCTGTGCCATTATTTTTTTGTCTGCATTGCATAACTAAAGCCGCTTTTGATTGATTCATTCATGGACTGATTTCGTGATGTCTCAACAACGCCAACCCCTACCTTCCACATGCGTTCCGACAGTCTTGCTGATATAAATTGAATCGAGAATGCCAATCCGTTTTGTTCGTATAATTTCATTTATTTGTGTATGCAAAAAAATAAAATAACAAAAATAGTGAGCTCATAGGAACATTCAAGTAGGTAATCCTTATCAAATGGCCAAATCAAAAGCTCAATCACATCAAACCAATGGAAAACAAACCATATTCATGATTTGGTACAGGCATTTCCTATGTAAAAAAATAATGGATCAAACCTGGTTTTACAGCTAGCTAAACCTCTCATTTGCTTGACTGTCGCTCAAATTTCTATTAAGCCGACAACAATGTGTGTACAAATCCAACGGATATAATAGGTAAAGGTCATAATTAGGGATACAACGGTCCACATTGAGTTATAATCTTAATCAATATAAACAAACAAATTTGCCAAAAATAATGCAGACAAAAAAGGCATATAGACAAAGCACATTAAATGAAATACAAGAATACAAAAAAAAATACCATAGCACAACAACACTTTAGCACAAGTTACGAGCCATATAACCAAAAATTGACGAAACATTAAAGGTAAATACTTTTCAAAGACAAATAAAAGAATTCTATAACACGTTTTTAAGATGATAATAACGTCAGTACCTAACATCTATACTTCAGGACCATCATGTATTATTTTTGAAGTTGATGTGTAATATTTATGAACAAAGTATTGAATAGAAAATAAAAGGATATGGAGAATATGTACATGGGACAAAATTGCACACAAAACATAGAAAAAAGATTAAAAATATTAATGAACAGGGCTTTTATTCCTGATCTTCACCTTACAGTTGATGTAGGGTCTTCAAAAATGAACGAATCATTCATAACCTACAACAAGGTATCTTCCTATATGTTTTTTAGAAGGACGAGACGTTCTTTGACATAACCCTGGTAATATACCTTTTGCTCACTGGTAACGTTTTATAAAGCAGCAAGATCTAGAATACTGAATAAGTTGGGAAATGCATATCCCATATGCAGGTGAAGTTGTAATATTGCTACTTAGGTGAGGAAAATTGACAATTTCAAAATGAAAATCGTCTGGCTTGTCATTGATTTTGATACTGAGATTAATGCTTATGTCTAGTTGGGGGGGGGGGGGTCCTAGTTCGAGGTAAAGTCTTTAAACGAGGAGGAGGAGGAGGAGGAGGAGGAGGAGGAAGCCGTTTATATTGTTTTTATAATTTCTAGTTTTTGGAATATGCAAATTGAATCCAATCAGAAAAGTTTGGACTGTTAATGGAAAAAAACATCATCAATTTAACTGAATGAAAATGAAATGAAATGGCTTCTTTGGTTTTTAACAAGTGTCTACTGGAACATATTTGATTGTTTTTGTGGTGATTGAAATTATATTAAGTCTGTTCGTTGTCAATATGATGTAATTTGATGCGACTGTCATACAAGTGAGAGGTTCAGCCAGCTTTAAAACCAGGTTAAATCCACTATTTTCTACATAAGAAAATGTCTTATCAAGTCAGGCATATGACATTAGATAACAGAAAATTGGTGAAAAATACACTGGCTATCAACCCAGGATACTTACATAAGGTGTTAATAATCAGGATATAAACTGAGTGTGTGACATCTTGGGAGAACATTGGTCCAATGATATAATGAAACCATGTAGTCAAAAACATCCAGTTACATTTCATGGATTTGAATCCTTATCATATTAGACGAATTTATCAAAGAACATTTATTTGTTCTTGCCTTCCCTCCTCACAACATAAACTAACCTTGAATTGTTAGATATAATTGTTCGGGATTGTTTTTTCTTCTTTTCTTATGATTGACTGTGCTAAGAATTTATGACATATGACCAAGATAACCATAGCAGTAGGGTTACATGGGCTAATTTGTCTATTATGTATGATAGCGTAGAGTCACACCGGATAATATAATATGCAGTTTGAATGGTTTTAAACAATTCATTTTTTGGGGCCCTTTAAAACTTGCGGTGTGAGCCAAGGCTCCGTGATGAAGACCGTACTTTGACCTATTATGGTTTACTTTTACAAGTTATGACTTGGATAGAGAATTGTCTTATTGGCACTCATACCACATCTTCTTATATCTATTAGTTGAATCTATTTGAAGTTTCAGATTCTGTATAATAGTTATTACCATGTCAAAGTCCCAATCAAAGAAATACTTTGAATCAGATGATAAAGTTAAAAGTTGACTAAATACTTCCATAAGTTTACTGGCGGAAGCAGCTGTATTATTTGTCTCATTAGGCCATAACAAATAATAGGTTTGTTTGCCCAAACGCTACCTACCCAGAAAAAAGCTGCCTACTCAAATTCTTTTATCGTCCTGATTTGAAGAAGTTTTTTTTAATCAAATAGGCATGAAGACTAATAAACATCTGATACTTCAATTTCTTTTTTGAAAAAAAAAAAAGAAAATGCCTACCTACCTACTCACTGTCTCAACCTTTGGGTAGGGTTTGGCAAACCAAAATATTTTAAAGTGTGGCCTTACCTTCTTAGCCGAACTTGTCTTACATGACAACTTTTTGGAATTTTGGATCCTCAATGCTCTTCAACTTTGTACTTGTTTAGCTTTATAATATTTTGATATGAGCGTCACTGATGAGTCTTGTGTAGACGAAACGCGCGTTTGGCGTACTAAATTATAATCCTGGTACCTTTGATAACTATTGCCAATAAAAGTCATGATTATTCTGCATTACAATCTCCAGACGATCGTTAGTGCAATATATTAACAATGGGAATAAAATACTGTCATTTTGTTCAATCAGTTTCATCCATAAAGAATTGGAATTCCAATATTGACGAAATTTCCGCTGTTTAATCGGAAACCAAGAAGCAGAAAATATCGTCTCCTTAAAGGCTTTTCACCGATGAAGAAATTTTAAAACGTTTTGAAAAATATTTCTACGAGTATTCATTGAAGAAATGGATTTATAAAAAGCGATAATGAATGTTATTTTACACTCAATAATATTCGCATTTATAAGAAATCCCTTCGGTTATCTGTCAAAAAACGAAAGGGAATTTCTGCGGCAACATAACACCGGTATGTCACATCCGATATAAAAAAATAAAAGTAAAATTACAAGAATACCGAACTCCAAGGAAAATTAAATCGGAAATCCCTTATCAAATGACAAAATCGAAAGTTCAAACACATCAAACGAATGAAAAACAACTGTACAATTTCGTACTGGCATTTCCTTTTGTAGAAAATGATCGATTAAACCTGTTTTTTAGCTAGTTTAAACTCTGAACAATGAAATTTCATCATATTAACAATGGGCGAACAAAACAACAAACAGACGTAATAGGTAAAAATGTCAAAATAGGGTACAAGTTTTGTTGGACAATCTTACCCTCATCGGGTGTTAGTAGTAAACTAGTTGTTCCCTTCATACAATGTTTTTTTTTTAATTTACGAATTTAACGCATGCATTCATTTTTTATCTATTACATATTCGAATTTTATGCGGTCGTATTGTTATAAACGAAGGTGGAACTTTCCGAGCCTACCAAAAATCCTTTGTGTTGTCCACTACAAATCCATGGCGTTTGTGCTATCAATAAGTAAAATAAAAAATACCGAATTCCGAGGAAGTTTCAAAACAGAAAGTCACTAAGCAAATGGAAAATTTAAAATCTCAAACATCAAACGAATGAATGACAACTGTCACATTTTTGACTTGGTACATGCATTTTCTGATGACGAAAATGTTCGATTTAACCTGCATTGATTCGAGCGTCACTTGGCTGTCTTTTGAAGACGAAATACACGTATGGCGCAAATACAAAATTTCAATTCTGGTTTTTATGATGTGTTTATTTATAGCTAGATAATCCTCTCACTTGTATGATAGTCGCATAAAAGTATATATTGACAGCGATGTGTGAAGAAAACAAACGGAAATATAAGATCAAAATATCAAAAATAGGCGTACATCAATAACATTGTGTTATTATCTTAATATAAGAACAAACAAATATGTCAACGACCAAACAAATATAGGCAAAGCACAAACACAATACGAAAGACAGGAATACAAAATTTATCATAGAACAAAAATACAATGACGGGATGTATAAGTGTAGAGCCACGTCATATGTACAAAGAAACACAAAAAGGCATATAGAAGAAGCACATAAGCATAAATGACAGACAAGAAGACAAAGATAATGGTTTACTTTTATAATTTGTTATTTGAATGGAGAGTTGTCTCATTGGCACTCATACTATATCTTCATATATCTAAAGACTTACAAACATAGACTATACATATTATTTCTCATACCTATATCACACCTTTTAGTCCTGTACCAAGTCAGGAATATAGCCATTGTTATATCATAGTTCGTTTCTGTGTGTGTTACATTTTAACGTCGTGTTTCCGTTGTGTCGTTTGTTTTCTCTTATTTTTGAGTGTGAATTCACATTACCATAAGACGTGTCACGGTACTTATTTATCCCAAATTCATGTATTTGGTTTTGATGTTATATTTGTTATTCTCATAGGATTTTGTCTAATGCTTAGTCCGTTTCTGTGTGTGTGGGTGTGTTACATTTTAATGTTGTGTCGTTGTTTTCTTATATTTAATGCGTTTCCCTCAGTTTTAGTTTGTTATCCCGATTTTGTTCTGTTGCCTTTATTTGCGACTACAAACATGAGTCGAAAGAGATCAAATGTGTGAATCGAATGGCTGACATACAGTGAGCTTGAAAACACAACTTTACAATAATAATCGGTGCAGTCGAGGAACTATGGCAATCAATCAGCTAAACGACGAAAAAGAAGACATGCTAACATGTACGATTACAAATTCCCAGTGTATAATCAAACTCAGTAAAGACCCGTCTAAATTGCATTTAATTGATAAATTTAACAACACTTACCGTTATATTAGTTATATTTTTTCTTTAAATAAAAACAATTCTAAATATACTACCTAAATTTACCCGAAAGAACTTACTTTAAATAAAACTAATAAAAACGGTAATAAGTGTCCTTTCGTAGCTTTATAGATTTCATTGTACACGCGACAACCTACACTAAAATGCACGAAAAACGAGACCTTTTTAGTTCCTTATCGTTACTTTTCCTTTTTCTTTATTGTAGTGTTCCTCCATTTGCACCAACTTACCGGCGTTTATATATCAAAACTCATTATATTTACAGTGTTTGATGTGGTGTTTTGGATTTCAATGAACATAATCTATGTATTACTAGAAAATTATTATTGCAGACATTTCGTTACCGCAAAATACTTGAAACATTTACTTAACTCATCCATAGATTTTAATTTTGGTTTTACCTACCGAAAACTTATTTCAAACGGGAAGCAAGTCCTGTTTATTTTTACGTTGGTGTTGTTTACCGAGGCGCTAAATTAAGATACGATCCGGGCAAACTTATCGATCCTTTAGATGATCTTATTCTAAAAGGTTACCAAATAAATACTGTGATTAAATCTTGGAATATTGTTTTTATATACACATGTATATTCATGACTCTACACTATGTTGTTACCTGTATCTTGGCATTTAACAGGATCATGTTTTTTTCTCTGACTGTTATTGACGTCTTTACACTTAATCCATTGGATGTTGGATATAAACATATTGATATTTTAGACCTAGATGCATGATTATTCTAATAGTTGTTAGTTATTTGTTTTAAGCTAGCTGCCCGTAACTGCGAGTACATTTATATCTGTACCAAATGGGTGTTGCTTTTGTAGTGAGGATGTATACCTACCGTGCCTTGTTTACTTTGTAGTTTTTTTAGATTATTTTTATTTATTTCTTCTGATGAGTTGAGCCATTTTCAATAGTTTTGATCTACTGTAACACCATAGTTCCAGGTATGGGAAGGATTGGGACCTTCCGAGTAGTTTAACCCCGCCACATTCTTGATTTGTTTTACGTTCCTTACTTCATGTACATAAATTAGACAGTTAGTTTTCTTTTTTGGAATAATTTACATTTTCCACTTTGGAACCTTTTATAGTTGACTATCTGGTATGGGTTTTGCTCATTATTAAAGGCCGTTCGGCGAGATGTATTTGTTAATATCTGTGCCATTTGGTCGCTGGTGGTGAGTTATCAAAGTTGTCACAAAGTAATAATCCCTTTCACCTCAAAACGACTGTGACATGTCTGATTTGGACTATTAATCGAATTTATAATTTCCATGGTCAACACAAGTGCCACATATGAGGTTCTAATCTTATGGTCTTTTCTGTGTTTGTGGATTCCGTCGTTTTTGTATTTTCTCATAGCATTTGCATTTTTTTCAACTTATGATTGTTTATTGATCCTGTGGTGCCTACTAAATATAATTGAGAAAACAACCCGACAAAAGAGCAGATAACAGCTGCCTCTTTTTGCAACAAGTCTATGAGTAGGTTACCTGTTGCAATTCATCCTTTCTGTCCCTGTCAAGCATATTTTCCTTTTCTATGGCACTGTAATTATTCCGAGTCGGCAACCTTTGTAAAACAGATCTATCGGGTTTATTGTAACTTGTATTAGTCCTTAGTATACATAACTTTTTCCTTTTCGGTTCATAAGCTCTTCATGTTTTATATAAGTTTGTAATTTTCAAATATTTTAGCCAAGAACTTCATTGATGCTAAGACTTTAATAGTTGATGCCCTTGATGCTTATGATGCCTATGATTACATTCCTGGTGAATATGATAAAATAATTTTTATACATTTAACATGGTATTTTACTATTTTTGTTTTGTTTCGTTTTTTTAACAAAAAAATGTAAACCGGAAATTTTCTAGTGCGAACTTTACCTGTGTTTTCTGCAATGGTCAATCTCTTGTTGAGTATTGAATTACATGCAATGAAAATATTTGTTTGCTGTCGTAGCTTTATCATTATCATAGAGGTAAGATAAATACATCCCTCCCCTCTCTTCTGTCACCATTTGTCTTCTGAAGATGTTTAATTCGGCAGCAAATATTACTTCGTGTCTTTATTAATCGGAAAAAAGCTGAGGTGTCTGTAGTTGGTTTTCATGAGTTGCATATCTATTAAGAAATGAGTTTGACATAAGAGTCACCTAAATCAGTTGCAATGTTTACTTCTTCATCGTTCCATTATTCATCTTCTTGGCTCTTTTAAAGAGGGATTATAAATGTGTATCATCCCACGGCTATTAACGCAAATCTCATGAAAATTTCCTTCATTAAGACTTGCAATTTATTCAAAGAAGAGGTACGATTTGATTTGTCTTGATTTTCGGTGTTTTAACGCCACTTCTAAACACCGCTTTTTGATCTATTTCATGGCGGCCAGTTTTTATTTTTTGAGACAGGCGGAGTGCCCGGAGAAAACCAACGACCTGCGTTGTGTCGGCTCCTTTGGTTAGTTCGTGCAATACCCTTCAACTTTTTTGTTGTTTTTTTTTATATTCTAATGGATGTACGAGAAAAAAAGGTATATAAAAAATACTGAACTCTAAGGCAAATTCAAAAGGAGAAGTCGGGAAGTCCATAAAAACTTACAAAATCAAACACTAGCAATCAACGGAACAAGTGTATAACTACCATATTCCTGACTTGGCAGGCATTTTCCGAATAGCCATGACAATCAGTACACTTTTCTTAACACCTTTTCCCTAATAACCTCGTGTATGTTGTGAGAGAGACTTGTCTGATAATACTCAGCAACCTTCCACTGACTTGATGAACTTTTCACGGAGTATTAGAGTCTAGCAATACCTTGTAGTAAAGTGTTGATTTGTCTTTAATATATTCCTTAATCTACCGTAACTGTCTGATGCAGAGATATTTTTTAATAATCATCGGTTTGATTTTTTTCAGCTCTTGATATATTTGCTAGAAGTGAGTTTGACTAGAGTTAATCAACACTATTAAACTGACTTTTGGACTCTTGTCAGTTATGTGTTTTCTCAATCATCCTGTTTCATCCAATGTCAGACGTGTTTTTAAATATTTCATTATCTGTTCAGACTGCTGGAAATTCATTATTTGTAGATGGTATCATAATACTGACAAATAAAGTATAGAACATAATATAATCGGATGTTCTTTAATCGGCCATTTATTGATTTCTTTATTTACTTTTCTGAACTTCTAAGAGCTATCTGTAGAAATACCAAAGCTGTATTTTACTGCCGTGGTAAAAACGGTGTAGAATAAGTGTTACATATATTCTGCCTGGTTTTTGTGCGTCTATTTTTTTCGGGGGGAGGGGGGGTCGGTTTTGTGAGTCTTGAATGTTATGAATTTTAAATATTTGATCCTTATGACAGTGTCCTAGCTGCTGAATTTTCAGCTTCAAACAGAAAAAAACGACAGTTTTCAGTTATTCTTGGAGATTTAAAGCAACTCATAATGTGATGATACAGCATATTGGCATCAATAAATCCCCTTCGTCAAAATTAACCTCAAAATAACAACTTTATCATTAAATATAAAATTTTGACATACCTCTACAATGAACAAATGAAGAAGTTGCGAGTAATCAAACCCCGAAACACTGGTACTATATTTTCATAACGCTGGTTTTCTTGTTTTTATTTGTACTGATTTCCTGTCATGTAATGTTGTCATTTTAGTGGTATATTTAACATTTCCATAAAAGTGCGAGGTTTGGCCAGCCACAAAACCAGGTTCAACCCACCATTTTTTCTTTAAATGTCCTGTACCAATTCAGGAAAAATGGCAATTGTTATTTGATAGTTCGTTTCTGTGTGTGTTGCATTGTCGTTTGTTTTTTGTTGCACTTCAGTGTTTCTGTTGTTTCGTTGTTTTCCTCTTATAGTGTTTCCCTCAGTTTTAGTTTGTATCACGGATTTGTTTTCTCTCAATCGATTTATCACTTTTGAACACCGGTATTCTTCTGTTGAATTTATTACAAAATTACAAAAAATGATAGTCTTCTATCTTCTACGAGACCTGACCGATCACACTGGATCATATTCGTAGGATCATTTGAAGATTCCTTAATTGTTTCTTTCTCATTATAGATTGTATTTATTATAAAATGTTTAAGATTATAAGCCTGGACAAAAACGTTATTTTTGTTGCCGTTATTGTCATACTTGCTATCTTCACCTTTTTGCCGGCGTCTTTTTTTTAATTTTTTCAATGTTTCTTCGATTTTTTATAGTCAGCTGTTTTGTATGTCTGGTGACACAGCAATGGCTGCTAGATCCCAATCATTGTCACACTAAACTTTTATATCTGTTTGTCACATCCACCAATTTTGTCAATATAACGAAACTATAAAAAAAAAATGTCATACAAATTGGAGGTTCATCTAGATATAAAACGAGGTTTAACCAACTTTTTCTTTGGGAAATGCCTGTACAAAATCAAGATTATGGCATCTTTTTTTTCACTTGTTTCATTCGTTGATAGCGTTTTATTACGTCAGTTTTTATCAATTTCCTCTTTTCAATTTGCTTTTAAGTTCTGTATTTTTGATACGTATATTTCAATAAGTAACAGAATATGAAGTTATTATCGTTGCAATAATTCGTGTCCTTTTATTGTCAAAGATTGAAGTAGATTTTTTATTAAGCTCACCACATCAGTTTCGCAAATGTGGGAGAATCAACAGTTTATGACTATGAGTAACACAGTGAAAAGAAAATAACCATCGGGAATACTATAAGTTGGGCGTAGGTATGTCGACATTGTATCGGTTTATACCATTGTCGCCGCTGTTTCGAAGATTTGCGAAACGCATGAAGTGGTCATTTCTTTTTTTTTTCGATTAATTAATTATCCAGTTCTTCTGCATAGAGAAATACAGTGTGAGATGTTCTGATTGCATTGGTGGCTTTGATTATTTTACAAGCGTTACTTTAAACGACGAGTTAAACGAATATTCAGGTAAACAGTATTGCTTATAAATAAAGGCAATAGTAGTATACCACTGTTTAATAGCCATTTATCAATTTAACCGAAAAATAAATCCGGGTCACAAACCTAACCGAGGGAATCACATTAACTAAAACTTGGTAACAGCGGAACAACAGAAACACTGAACTGCTACAACTATGATATTTCTAACTTGGTACAGGCAAATGAATGTAAAAACTAACCAAAGATTCAAAGTTTATAATTTCACGTCTACACTTGTCTCATAATTGGCCATCAAATCAGATGGAATTAGCTACAAAGTCGAAAAGTATTGAAAACCAAAAGTCACAAAAAATCTTCATAATCTTGACGATGCAATCTTTTTCCTGAGGTATTTTTTTTTATATATATAGTATTTGAATTATTTGCAATGACTCATTTACAGTAAATATATGGTGAAAGACCGTATAAATGACATTTTGTCAACCCAGGAGGACTGAATATTAGGCCGGTTATACCCTCCTGTATGAAATCTCCATATACGGTGTCATTACCCGAATGGTTGTTAAAACTCACTGAAGACACCTGTCTTATTATTCAATACATGTTTTGTCTGCATATGTCATAAATACTCAAAGAAAACAATAATGAAAAACAGCCACCATCTACACAAAGCCCTTCAGATGCACCAAAAGAGAAAGTATGTGATAGGGTCACTTCGTTGACTCCTCAAATTACACAGTACTAGTATACAAAATAACATACTACTGGTTTTTATGAAACATTAGTATTTTTAAACAATCGGTATTTTTAGTATTTAAATTTTGCATCATATGTTTGCATCAGTGTTTTATGCAAAAAATCATCAAATATCAAAATATCCTCATCTTAAAATCTTGTTCTATATATTGATATAAGCAACAACTTTATCCCACCAAATATTTTCCTACAAGATGTAGTATACAAAAAAAGAGACAAAATATACCAAAGGTACATAACACTCATTAGTCGGATACAAATAGACAACGCCATGGCAAAAAAGAAAAAAGAACAAACAAAAGTATACAAGAACAGCACAGATACTAAATACACGAGAAACACGAACAATAAAAAATGTTAAAAACATCTTTTTGATTAAAGCCGTTCCTCATATCTATTTTGACCAAACCTATGCATATATACTTACCATTTATAAAGAATTACCATTCATGTCAAAACCTTTCATTTTTATGATATATAATAGTGACACAACAAATAACCTATATGCACTAAAGTGTCCTTATTATATTAACATGGTCGTTTATTCATAAATGAACATAAATTTTAACTCTTGAATGGTTTTACTAATTTTTGTAATTTCTGCTGTCAAAAAAGTGTAATTTTCAGACTTATTAGAAATGTACTCTTATTTAGTGAACGCTATTTTAAAGCCAAATTTCAATAATAAATTAAAACCTTTTTGTATTCATTTCTGGTCAGACAAGAAAACAACTGGAAACATAACTTGTCAGGTGATACGAATCAGAATTTCCTAAGAGTGTACATATAATCTTTTTTGTTACAAACAATTAATTTAGTAATTGGTAGCGTATAAAAAAAGTAAAATCACAAAAATACTGAACTCCGAGGAAAATTAAATCAGAAAGCCCCTAATCACATGGGAAAATCAAATGACAAAACACATCAAAAACGAATGGACAACAGCTGTAATATTCCTGACTTGGAAGAGGCATTTTTAAATGTAGAAATGGTGGATTGAATCTGGTTTAATAGCGCTAACCTCTCACTTGAACGATAGTCTCATCAAATTCCGTTATATTTACAACGATACGTGAACAAAACAGACATAATAAATAAAATCGTCACAATATGGGTACAGCAGTCATCACTGTGTTACAATTAAACAACAACAAAAAAAACAATTTTACAAAAAAGCACAAAAGCATCTATCAAATTAAAAACACATTCATTGCTTCGCGTGTCTGGAAAAGTTGTCGTTCAATGTTTATACAAAACAATTTTATAATTTCAAATGGGGAATGTTGGCATACAGGGTTAAAAAATCAAAATGTTGGCATACAGGGTTAAAAAATCAAAAGTATGTTGGAATTAATTTCAGAAATAAACCAAGATTTTAAATTGTTCAGAAGTTCTTTAGAATTTCTAAGAATCCACAAATGGTTTATACCACTGCGTTATTATAATAATTATGTCGTTTGTCGTTCAACGTATTTTTAAATTTATAAAATAACTATAACATAACATATAATAGAACAATAACATAATGACGGGATATTATAAAGTACTCGTTATAAGAACCAAAGAAATACAAAAAGTCGAATATACAAAACACATCACAAAAATGATCCTTGACGGGATGTTAAAGTACCGAGCAACGTCAAATGAATATCACAGAAAACAATCCAACCAATAACAGTAATATTAATAATAGAACAAAGATAAATAAAAGAATAATATAACACGTTGTTAAGATGATAAACAATGTCAGATTGATTAATTTTTGGTTGCTTAACGTCCAGTGGTAAACAATGTCAGTAATCAGAATATATACATCAAGACCGTATTGTATTGTATTATTTGTGAAGTTGCAACGGAATATTTATCAGCAAGGTCTTGGTACCTTCCGATGAACTTTAGAAAAAGGACGAGACGTTCTGTGAAATACCCCTGGTTCATCAACTTTCTGCTCAGACACTGGTGACATTTTACAAAGTCTGAGTAGGAGCTGCAAGCTCTTGAATATCGAATAAGTTTGGAAAAGTATATCCCATATGCAGGTGAAGTTGGTATATTGCTACTAAGGTGGGGGAAATTTATAATTTCAAAATTAAAATCGTCTCGTTTGTCATAGATTCGGGTACTGAGATGACCATGTATGTCAAATTCGAGATATAAGTCTAAAAATGAGGCGAAGGAAGCCGTGTATGTTGTTTATTTAATTTCTAGTTCTGGGGAATATATTAAGGGAACTCAATCAGAAAAGTTCGGATCGTTTATGGAAAGAACATCATCAATATATCTGAAAGTGAAATTAAATAATCTGGTTTCTTTGATCTTCTTCTGTTTGACAAGTATCTAAAGAAACTCCGATTTATATGAAAATAAGAAAGAAGAGGTAGGCAACAAGGGGCGCACAGTTCGTTCCCATAGGATTTGCGACAATTTGTTGAAAAAGTCTGCCTCCAAATTCAACAAATATGTTGTCGATAAAAAAAACTGCAGCATACTGACCACTTGTTCTTCTGTGTAGCATGTATTGGAGCCTGTCATATACTGTTTTTATTTTTGAATTAAAAAAAGGCACGAAGAGAATAAGAAACCAAAAGTTCCGAATACAAGTTGTTTTAAAAAAAAGGCACAAAGAGAATAAGAAACCAAAAGTTCCGAATACAAGTTGTCCAATTTTGATTAGACCAGTAATACATGGTTGTAGAAAAAACATAGCGCTTTGAATTAAATAACAGAAAATTAACATGCAATATCTATATCCATTACTGATTAATTGATTAATAGGTTTAACGCAACTTTCAACACTATTGTGCTATTTTGTATTCCTAGAGAGAACCATCAAAATTCGGTAAGAAAACTGACAATCAGAGTAAATAAAGATTGGAGTCGAGCGCACCTGTCCCATGCAGGATTCGAACTCAAAACTTTGTTGTTAACTGGCGAGTAATACAGTAGTTCGATTACTTAGACCACTCGGCAACTGAGGCCTTACCATATCAATTTTATATCAAAACAAGCATTGGCTAATGGATTGGGATATATTTACCGTAATGTTTTGAATGTATTAAAAGTAAACTTACAGGTAAAGACAATATGGATGATATTGCAACACATGAGTACTGACTAGTGTCGGTGATACCATCCTGAATAAAATGGCCTTCAGCAATGGTATAGACCCAATGGTTGTAAAAATTCTTAAAAATACCAAGGTTTTAATCTTATAAACCAGAAGCACTTATCGTCTACAAAAGACTTCAGTGGGACTGTTACTAATAACAGTATCATTGCCAACCCTCCACATTAGACTAAATAATTTATATGTTATCAACTAGACATACTAAAATTAAAAGTTTCGGTGCGTAGACTTCAACTACCCGAAAATATCGACACGTTGGTGTAGAAGCTTCATTGCAATAATCAATACTAAAATTAAGATATGAGAGATAAATACTTCATTTGCAGGTGCTACACAAAAATTTGACAGCTCATAATGGAATACTTTTCTTTTTTGTCGTAAATGTGAGTTCTCCACCTACATTTGCTGTCTATTTCTTGTTTTAATTAGTTAATTCATGTAAGATATCAAATAAATTATGATATGTTCAATGCTTTTTCCAGACGGAAGATCAATTTCACATTAGTTTACTTCATGTGAAGAACATTTAAAAAAGTTTATCAACCTTTACTGAAATTTAAGATATCACACCTTTATATATGTATTTTGAAAATTCGATTACCAGCCTAGTAGCTCAGTACTTTTGTACTCAAATGAAAATACGCATATTATTTTATTGAAATGTGGTCTAATAAAACTAAGGAACTACACTATATATATCGAAATTCAAAATTAAGAAATGCAGCCCTGCGTGCATAGTCTTGTTTTGGTTATCTTATATATTTTTATATCTGCTCTTTTACCATTACATCTATAATACTAAAATTACGAGGTCCAATTTGTCAGCCGTCATCACGTAAAAACGACGAATCAAAGAATTCAACTTTATATACAACTAATATAGTACAAAGGTGTAGATTAAAAATTACACCACTCCAGGCCCTTTTGTTTTCCACGTAATTAATATTGCCAATAACTAGGAAGTTCCGGGTCGAGTCCGATACCGATACCAATAGTATAATCACCTGTTACCTATTACCTTATCTGTACGTTCCGCATCTGACAGGCGCACCACCAAACGGTGTATGCAGGATTAATATGCTATATACACGGGTCATAATCACAGGGTTGACACTACTAAATTGTCAAATTGTTACCTATTGTAGTATTTTAATCCGTAAGACTTTCTAAGATAACAATACGAATACTAAAATTCTGGACTAAAAATAAGTTTCAACTTGTTAGCGTGCATGACGTAAAACAGCGAATCAAAGAATTCAACTTTATTTATAACTAATATAGGACAATGCTGTTGATTAAAAAAATACTCCATTACAGGACCTTTTGTTTTCCAAATAATTAATATTACCAATAATTGATAAGTTCCAGTTCGACGGGTTCAAACAGAAAGATTTGAAAGCAGAGAAAATTGTGTATCTTATAATCGGCATGACTTTATCAGATGACAGTACTAATACTAAGATAAGGCTTGCGCATAGTTATATACTTTAATTCAGTCACGGACCCGCGATATCACGGGTGTGTTCTAGTTATATTAATAATTTTCAATTTGCTTTTGCCACCAGCAGTTTTGAAGATACATTAACTGTCAAAATCTGAATCTGATGTAGTAAAACTGTTTAAGGGTACTTTACACTTCGTTTTACTCATTAGGTCATCAAAATAAAGAGGACCATACACAGTTATGTTGGTTTGACAATTATGTACTTCGGACTTTTTCTATACCAAATCAAGATGAATATAGTTCTATTGATATTTACCAAACAAAAGGGTCTGAGAAAAAAAATTAAATCAAAGACAACAGTAGTTTACAGGTGTTCAAATCCCACGAACCCATAACGAAGATCTACATCAGGTAAAAAAGTCAGGGAATCTGCATTCATGACCTGTCATGCAAATCTACACTCATTCAAAATATCACAACCGGGAATAGTACACCATCCTTAAGATTAGAACATGGGTATATCATATGCATTGAAAAATATACGAAATCCTAAAATAGCATTTCAAAGATATTTTAAGAAAATCTTTAATCTAAAATGAATAATGATTGTGGCTAACCTGATGATGCTCAAAATAAATTACTCTAGTATCGCTTACTTTGATAGGATTGTTTATTTGTTTCCATTTTTAAACACGAAGCAAATTACATCGTTATCTGTTGGATCCTTAGACTTTCTAGGATTTTCAGTAACACTTCTCATGAATGATGCAAATTATATGTTCATATACAAGTTATATATCTGTCTGCTTTAATTACTCATCTATGATTCATTTGTACACGTTAAAGCACAATACGCTGAAATATTAAAAAAAAAAAAAAAAAAAAAAAACCCTATATTTGAGAGAATATAAGGCACAATGAAAACACGAAGTGAAGAAAAGTATGCTAAATGAATTAGACTATTAGACAATTTAATTTGAAAAACGAAGTAAATGTTCCATGCTGGCCTTAAAGGAGACAAGGCTACCTGCTTTAAGTATTTTCTAATGATCTATGGAACGAATTAGCGTCACCAAATTTCTGCATTTTTAAAAGTTTTAGGGATTACTTTTAAATATTTTATTTCTAATATCAAAAGTTTAATTACATATTTTTTGTAGTTCTATAAAGATGGGTGTAAAGAACACAAATCATAAAAATATTTAACCGTATTTGATAACACAAAAGTACAGTAACTTCTACACAAAAATGAAATGGGAAAACAAATTATAAACATTATCATTTGGTCTCTAGTGGTCAGTTGCTAATTTTTATGTTATAGGTGCAATCGAAAAAAAACATGGGGGATTTCTGCGTAAAAAAGATTTTTTTCAGCATGTTAAGTATATTGCATTATATTTGATAATTTGATTGATTTCGATATCAAAATGGTCTATATTTTCTCGGTGCTTTGATAAAAAAAAGTTGTGAATAGAACACGTTTAGATTGAGTTTCTTCACGTAAGGAATATATGGGTGATTTTCTATCCAATAAAATAAAAGAATCTTTTTTATTGATCCCCAAAGTATATTTCAAAAGAAATCCCATTTGGCATTTCATAGTTTGAAGCTTTAAAGATTACGCCAACACGTAAATTTAAATGAGGTAAATAAGTTAATCCTGCCATATTTAATAGTTTAAAATTCAAAGATAAACACTCCTCTGTCCAAGTAAAACAACCAAGATAAAATGTATGTCAATGCCAAACAGGGAATTGACATCCTCCACAAATGAAGAAAACGGATTATGTACTCGAGAAACACGAGATTGTGTCAAAATTCATAAAAAACCATATGAAACTGCTTAATCTTTTAAGCAAATGTGTTCAGTATATTGCATTATATTTAATAATTTGATTGATTTCGATATCAAAATGGTCTAAATATTTATTAAATTAAACCATACTAATAGATTATTAACGGAAGTATGATTCAATTGAAAGGAATAATTTTAGAGTCGGTACTTTATATTTATTTTCGATGGTAACGGTGACAACGAAGCAAATAAGTGTGTTCACATAGTTCTTTTATTTGGCTAAACGATATTTGCATCGTGTATTTCTATAACATCAATTAATAAATATCATCATAATTTCTGATATTAATGTTTCGTTATCTTTTTAGTAGATTACTTATTAGAGCTTGAATAATTCCAATGAAGGAGAAACTGAAAGTAAAAATTAAGATTCAAGAGTTGAATACATATGAGGATAGAGAGAACGTAGAATGAGAATCATTTAGATAAAGTTAGCATTTGATTATCGTGATAATTCTACTAAATTTCCTTTGGCATGTGTTTCAAATCGTATGCTTGACTGTGTTTTTTTTTTTATAAAACGAAATGATTGAAATTGAGGATGTATTCTTCTGACTTTTCTATCTTGTTGAAATCTCGTTCTTGAGTTATTTCCAAAACATTGGGAAATATCAATAAATTTTATTAAAAATATTACAATCATACTAAACTATGTGAAAAGGCATCACAAATATTTTTTCTTTAAAAAGGCCGTATCAATTAAAGAAGTGCACCCTTAATGATTTTGTCTTCTTTAATTACTCTGTACAATCTTATAAACGCAATAACCAGGTTAGGAAAAAAGTTATAATTCTAGAATTTGTTTGGCTCCTCAGAGGTGTACATCATTAACAACACCAGTGTTAATAAAGTAAATTGATTTTATAGGTGTACCTTTAATGTAACCGATGATATAATTTGTTCTTTGAAAAATTTAACAACCCTACTCAGCTCTACTTATTAATAAATTCATCCTAGATATCAGGATTCTATTTGGGTTAATAAACGTTGGATTTAATTTCAACAGCTTACGTTCTTATCATCCTCAAGTTTCTACTTTCTGATAATCTGTCCGTATTGGAAGTAATCACTTCAATGCACTCTAACTTGTGCTCACATTTTTTTTCATGTTTAACTAGCTATCTTTTGTTTGAACGTTCTGGTAAAGACTTAGCCAAAAACTTGAGTTTCCGTAATAAGCTTTTTTCACAAAACTATAACGATGACAATGAATAAATACAACTCAGAAAAAATACGATGACTTCTCAGGAAGTTTTAAAAATATTTTGTGCAGGACAGGTGAACTGAGATAAAAGGCATGAAAGCAAGACTGTCACTGAAAACGAGGCTATGTTGAATACGGACAGAGGTTTAATTTGCGGACTCCTATGTGAGTTTCTGTACAGGTTTTTTTTTTAACTTAAAAGGAAGCGTTTCACTCACCCAAGAATACGCATGGAACGTCCCAATCATGACTTGATAATGTTGCGTATGTATTCACCACACACAGTCAAATGGACACCCCACTTTAGCAAGAGTTTTACTGCTGAATGCGAAAAGTTCAGAGAAGACGATATATTCTATGATGTTTCCGTTTGTTTTTATTTGTGTTTATTCTTTCCGGTGGTTGATATAGTCTAACAGTTGATTTTGTCATGTTTCTTTTGAACTTCCAACATTTCGAATTTACCTTGGAATTCAATTTGTTTGAACTTACAACATTTCGAATTTACCTTGAATTCGATATGTGCGTCACTGATGAGTCTTTTGTAGACGAAACGCGCTACTGGCGTATATACTAAATTTAGTACTGGTATCTATGGTGAGTTTATTTACTGTTTACACTGTTTTGTAACTCCCATTTAAACCATTTAAATTTTCAGCTTATTGCTTAAGGTGTAAACCACCTTAAATGTCCGGTGCTGGTGAAATCTAAATATTATAAAAAAAATATATAGTACAATTTTTAATTAAGATGTAATTATTGCAATGCATCAGACGCTCATGACTTATAATAAGTGAAAGTTATTGAATAATATTAGAGATCACTTTTCATTGGCATCTTTTAATGAAGATTTATCGAATTTGACTCAGTGGTTTTAGTAAAATAACGATTTTTTTAAGCGTTATTGTCTAGAGTGCATCTTGGTTTCACTTCATTCATGATGAACATAATTCCAGAAAAGCACGTTGAACGCATTTAAACACTTTGTTTAGATTTGATCAACTTCAATAGGTTCTATCGAAAAGAGGAGTGAAAGATACTAGAGGGATATTCAAACTCAAAGATCAAAAACAAACTGACAATCTAGTGCAATGACAGTCCTTTGTGTAATTATCTTCAATTATCTTTGCATTTCTCGGCTAAAAAAAAAATACCCAAAAAAAACCTGAAAAATTTAACTCTCTTAAGTAAGATTTGCATACGATGGCTTTGGGTTACTCTATAGAAATTTATGAATCCCCTCTCTCATTTCAATCAACTCTTTGGTTCTTATTTTTAAGTTAAAATTAAACACACGATAGTACGTGGCGTTTTCGTTCCAATCATACCCCTAATAGCAATGTTTAGTAGGTACCTGACAAATCTTAAAGGAGCTTTCACCTGAAAAATTTAACTCTCTTAAGTAAGATTTGCATACGATGGCTTTGGGTTACTCTATAGAAATTTATGAATCCCCTCTCTCATTTCAATCAACTCTGTATCAAATGTAGCTCTACCTTGAATGGTGAGTTTTGTGATGTGTGAAATGATCATATTGACGAAGTATAATTTTTCTTTTTATAAATTATACAATCTCTGTAATAGACTTTCCGTTTTGAATTTTGCTAGAACATAGATATTTTCGTACAGTTTTCATGTTCACAGTTCCTTACATTTTGGAAAGAAAACCTTTTGGTTCTTATTTTTAAGTTAAAATTAAACACACGATAGTACGTGGCGTTTTCGTTCCAATCATACCCCTAATAGCAATGTTTAGTAGGTACCTGACAAATCTTAAAGGAGCTTTCACATTTCAACTTATCACTGCTATGCTAGTGACTAAATATAAAGTCATTCAGTTCTCCTTGAGAAAGGTGTTACAAATATTTTAAGTTCATTTGACATATTGAAAAGTCTAAAATATAGTTATAGAAAGACATGTCTGACTGATCTTGAAAGTGATAATACGTTACAACTCTTCTCTGTCAAGCTGATGATTCAATACAGTCATTCTAGATGTTCAGAAAACACTAGAATGTATGAAGAAAGTTTTTAAGTTCATTCACCATATTGAAAATTCAAAATATATGCACAAGAACAGATGTCGGACAGATCTGAAAGGGATCACACTTTACAACTCATCACTGTCAAAGAAAGGCGAAAGATACCAGAGGGTGTCAAGTTGCTGATGAAATATGAAGCCATTCTGTTCAGTTGTACTGAATAAATGGGTAACAAAAAAATAAACATAAACTTGTAAACAGTTAATTCACAATTAAAACAACTGTATGCAGGTTCAGTTCATTCAACTTTCAAAGTATCGGCAAACTGGAAAACTGTGTCTGACAGAGCCGAAAAGTCTTATTCATTAGAGCTAACCACTTTCAACTTGTGACACGGTGATGACTGATGTACCCCTATTGTGACAACTTTACCTATTATTTCTGTTTTGTTCACGCATCGTTGTAAATATAATGGAATTTGGTGCGGCTGTTATGCAGGTGAATGGTTTGGCGCTATAAAACTAGGTTCAGTGAACATCAGTCCGCCATTTTCTACATTTGAAAATGCCTGTACCAGGTCAGGAGTATGACAGTTGTCCATTTGTTTGATGTGTTTTATCATTTAATTTTGCCATTTGATTAGGGACTTTCCGTTTTGAATTTTCCTCGGAGTTCAGTATTTTTGTGATTTTACTTTTTTCAAGCTGCTGACAAAACAAGGCGTCATTTTGTTCAGTAGTACATTAAAAAAAGTGTGGGACGGAAATAAATGTCGGACGATCAGACAAAAGAAAAGGTTTAGGTGTGCTGGGAAAATGTGTTACGAAAGTTTTTTAAGTTCATTTAACATGTTGAAAATTTCAAAATATAGGCACAGGAAATAGGTGCTCGACAGATCTGAAAGTGATCACACGTTACAACTTATCACTGTCAAGGTGCTGGTGAAATATGAAGTCATTCGGTTCCGTAGTACTGTAAAAATATGGGACGAATCAAAAGTCATATCAATAAACTTTGAAAATTCAAGGTATCAGCAAACAGGACGTATGTGTCTAGCATACCAGAAAAGTGTGTGTTCGTAACAACTTGTCACTATCAAAAAGTAAAATGACGAAAATACCGAACTCCAAGGAAAACTCAAATCGGAGAGTCCCTAATCAAATGTCAAAATCAAAAGATCAAACACATCAAATGAATGGAAAAACAACTGTCATATTCCTGACTTGGTACAGACATTTCCTTATGTAGAAAATTTTGGATTAAATCTGGTTTTATAGCTAGCTAAATTTCTCACTTGTGGAATTGCACTATCTTGACAACAATGTGTGAACAAAAAAAAAGTCGACATATAAGGTAACAATATCAAAAATCACGGTACAACAGTAAACACTGAACTACACAATCTTAATCACTGAAAAACAGACAAATAGGTCGACAAAGATAAACAATATGGCATATAGACAAAGCAATTACGCAAAAATGAAAGATAAGAATACAAAAAATTACTACAGCACAACACATTGGCGGGATGCATAAGTACTGAGCCACGCCAAATGATATAAGAAAAATAAGACAACACGGTAAAATTTAATAATTTACCACAAAGACAAATACAACAACACTATAACACGTAATTAAGATGATAAATAACGTCAGGAACTAGAATCTATATTTCAAGACCATCATGTATTATTTTTGAAATTTTGCGGAATATTTATCAACAAGTTCTTGGTATCTTCCGATGAACTTTTAAAAAAACGAGACGTTCTTTGTCATTCGCATAACCCTGGTTCGTCAATGTTCTGCTCAGACAATAGTGACGAGTTATAAAGTCTTGGTAGCAGTTACAAGCTCTTGATACCGAATGAGTTAGGGAAATGTACACCTCATAAGCATAGACAGTTGGTATATTGCTACTAATGCAGAGGGAAATGATAATTTCAAAACTTAAATCGTCTTGTTTGTAAGAGATTGTTAAGCTGTTGATAAAATATAACGTCATTGTTTTCAGTAGTACATCAGAAAGTGGGGAAGAAATAATTGTCGGTCGAATTGAATAAGTGACAGAGAAGGCGAAAGCAGTACATGCCAAAAGTGGCTGTTTAAATTTAAAAGTACAGTAGTGCAGCAAATAACGTCAGAGGACAGATAGAATAAAAATAATCAGTGATTCTTAATTTATGTTAGTTTTTAAGTTAATTAAAGAAATAATTTATGGTTCTTAATCAACTTTCGGCTGATGTCTGCTTTTTGATCCGGTTGTTGTCTCTTTCAAGTTTGGCGTATATACAAAATTTAGTCCTGGTATCTATGATGAGTTTATTTACAACCACTGGGTCGATACCACTGCTGGTGGAGATTTATTTCCCCGAGGGTATCACCAGCCCAGTAGTCAGCACTTTTGTACTGACATGAATTATCATTGATATGGTTACATTTATAAATTAACTGTTTACAAAATATTGAATCTTTGAAATACTAAGGCTTTTCTACCTCAGGCATAGATTACCTTAGCTGAATTTGGCAAAATTTTTAGGAATGTTGGTCCTCAATACTCTTCGTCTTTTGTAGACGAAACGCGCGTTTGGCGTACATACAAAATTTAGTCCTGGTATCTATGATGAGTTTATTTGACATATTCCCCATTTCCATTCAAAATTTTAATGTTATAAAAATGGAATTCAATCGATTATTATTGATTGATCGGTTGTTTATCAAATAGAGTCATTTCAGTATTATTTTCTAGGATATTAAATCTATTATTATACGTATGAATAAAATTTTAAAATGTGACTTTTAAAAGTAGAACAATGCATGATGTTTATAAAATTACAAGGTCGTGATGTAATAGTTTCAATGGATGACGTATCATTTTATCAAAACTAAACGTTAGATACAAATAAAGTTAATAGATGATATTGACAATAATGAAATACCAATGCTAGTGCAAACATAATAATGATGCATGTTTGTATTAACAACGGGAGCGTTTGTTAGTTCAATAAAAAGAAGGTTACTTGGAATATTTGCAACATGTTTTATGGTGTGGAATATGATTTTGTTTAAGGAGATGACATTGGTACTGACAACCAAAGAAACAAAGACTAATATTTTGATTTTCGACATGAGATATTATAGGAAAAAGTAAAATAACAAGAATACTGAACTCCAAGGAGAATCCTTTATCAAATGACAAAATCAACGGCACATACACATCAAACGAATGGAAATCAACTGCCATAGTCTTGATTGGTCCATCTATTTCCTTTTGTAGAAAATGGTGGATTTAATCTTGTTTTATTGCTATCTGAACCTTTTACTTGTAACCAGTAAAAATGCATTAATAAACCCTCTCTTTTATGTTCGCGCATCCTTGTTTTAAGTTTGCTGTATATCGTGCTTAAAGGTTATTAGCTACATTCTAAAAGACATTTCGAAAACCCATTTGCAATACTACAATACCTTGAAAAGATAAATATTTTAAAAACCTAAAATTGCAAAAAAAAAAATCTAAAAAGAGTGCATGTCTCATTTACCACTTTTAAATATCGAGTTTTATAGAAACTCATCAAAGATACCAGACATATAATGTACGATGCCTTGTTATAGAGTTGTTCCCTTTAACATATCTAGCAGTTGCTGACATCCATTAATTGTGATCGAAAAGGTTACAAAATACGTGAATGATTTGTTTTTTTAATTCACCATAAAGATTTACTTTAGAAAGAAGGTTAATGGATGATGTTGACAAAAATGAAATACCAGTCCTAGTATTATAAACAAACGAATGATTTATCATCAAAACAAGAGAATCTGTTTTAAAAATCATCATAATGAACTCACAATAATTTGCAGCATATAATGATCCTTGATAGCTATCTATAAAACCAAGTTTAATCCACCATTTTTTACATCAGAAAATGCATGTACCAAGTCATGAATATGACCGTTGTTGTTCATTCGTTTCATGTGTTTGAGCTTTTGAGGTTACCTTTGATTAGGTACTTTCGATTCTGAATTTTTTTAGAGCTCATTATTTTTGTGATTTTACTTTTTGATATTCATTCATTTTGTGTGGTTTTTTTTCTCTCTCAGAAAATCAAACAGAGCAAATGAAATCAAAGTATGAAAAACAATGTGTTTAGCCTTGTTATGATATAACTAAGAGGCGAGTCAATATAAATAGACACGTTATTGAAACAAATGAAAAAGCGGTAGATAAAGGATATATAGCAAAGCAAAAAATTGAAAAAAAAGTCCAAAGCTCAACGTTCAAATTAGTCACATGAAACAAAAGTAAAATAAACAAATTCTGAACTCCGAGGAAAATTTAGAACGGAAAGTTCCTAATAAAACAAGTCTAACAGGTGTTCATCGTTTTCAGTGAATGAACAACAGTTGGTTCCCATAAACATGTAGAAATGGTCAAACAAAATATCCTAATTGTCAGTTCACGGAGATCTAGAAGTCATAACAGAACAAAATATTACTTCGAATAAAAAACAAATTATCATTTTGAAGTGTGTACTTTTCATACTATATTTAATTAGTAATATAAAATTTTAAGGTGTATCGTGTGTGCAAATGATATCCTTTCAGAAGCAATAGTACACATAGTATACACAAATGCCGTTTCTTAAACTTGTGTGTTCTCTTGTGGTTTTTCATTAGCGTCAGTGAAAAGAGATGTTATTTCGTGCCACCATAGAGTCTTCAACGCAGCGAAGAAAATCAAACACCCGGATGTGGTCCTCAGCTTGCCCCTAAATAAAAGTGTGCACTAGTTCAGTGAAATTGGACGTCACACTAAACTTCAAAACTTGTAAATGAACTAAAATTTCAAAAAACATATAAGACTATGGCGGGGTTAAACATATTTTGCGAGATCTCAACACCCCTCCCCCCTAAACCTCTAGCCAAATTAGAATAAATTTCAATATAAAAGATGAAGAGCTTTAATCCAAAAGGTCAAAAAAGTATAACCAAATCCGTGAAAGGAATCAGAGCTTTGCACACATAGAAATACGCGAGGTAAAACTCAATTTAAAAGAAGTCCGAGTTCGATGTCAGAATAGGTAACAAAAGAAACTAAGCTATATGACAATGAATATATAATAACAAACTTAAGGACTACTAGCAGTTACTGACATGCCAGCTCCAGATCTCAATTAAACTGATTGAACGATTATGTCTTCGAGTAATAACTGTTTACGTTCTGAATATTTGTCGCTGTACAATAAACAAACAAAAATCGATCAATCTATTAAAACTATTTTTTTTAAAATCACTTTAATGTCGTTCATTTTTATCCTATGCTATGCATGACTTCGTCTTGATAGTTGCAAAGTCATAAATAGTATTGACTGTTGTATCATATTAAGCTTGAAAAGCCTTTAATCTTTCAAAATAAGGTTTTGTCTAAGTCTAACTGTTACAACGTGTCTGATAATTTGCTTCCATTTCTGACTAATTCTCACGCCAACCTAAAAAAAAACTGCGACATATGATTATCAAGTACCTAAAATGGTTGTATAATTATCTTTAATTGTACTTCAGATTTTACCAAAATGGCATCAGAATTTGTTATAGCAGCAGAAGCGGATGTGGTCCTCAGCTTGCCCTTAAATAAAAGTGTGCACTAGTTCAGTGAAATTGGACGTCACACTAAACTTCAAAACATGTAAATGAACTAAAATTTCAAAAAACACATAAGACTATGGCGGGGTTAAACATATTTTGCGAGATCTCAACACCCCTCCCCCCCCTAAACCTCTAGCCAATTTAGAATAAATTTCAATATAAAAGATGAAGAGCTATAATCCAAAAGGTCAAAAAAGTATAACCAAATCCGTGAAAGGAATCAGAGCTTTGCACACATAGAAATACGCGCAGTAAAACTCAATTTAAAAGAAGTCCGAGTTCGATGTCAGAATAGGTAACAAAAGAAACTAAGCTATATGACAATGAATATATAATAACAAACTTAAGGACTACTAGCAGTTACTGACATGCCAGCTCCAGATCTCAATTAAACTGATTGAACGATTATGTCTTCGAGTAATAACTGTTTACGTTCTGAATATTTGTCGCTGTACAATAAACAAACAAAAATCGATCAATCTATTAAAACTATTTTTTTTAAAATCACTTTAATGTCGTTCATTTTTATCCTATGCTATGCATGACTTCGTCTTGATAGTTGCAAAGTCATAAATAGTATTGACTGTTGTTCGTGTGTTTCTAATACGTTCTCCTATTTGTTTGTATTGTGGTCCTGTATTATTATGTTGTCATTTTGATGTTATATTTAACAATGCCATCAAAGTGCGAGGTTTGGCATGCCACAAAACCAGGTTCAACCCACCATTTTTTTCTTTAAAAATGTCCTGTACCAAGTCAGGAAAATGGCCATTGTTATATCATAGTTCGTTTCTGTGTGTGTAACATTTTTACGTTGTGTTTCCGTTGTGTCGTTTGTTTTCTCCTATATTTGAGTGTACTATAAGACGTGTCACGGTAGTTTTCTATCCCAAATTCATGTATTTGGTTTTGATGTTATATTGGTTTTTCTCATCGGATTTTGTCTAATGCTTAGTCCGTTGCTGTGTGTGTTATATTTTAATGTTGTGTCGTTGTTCCCCTCTAATATTTAATGCGTTTCCCTCAGTTTTAGTTTGTTACCCCGATTTTGTTTTTGTCCATAGATTTATGAGTTTTGAACAGCGGTATACTACTGTTGCCTTTATGTATCATATTAAGCTTGAAAAGCCTTTAATCTTTCAAAATAATGTTTTGTCTAAATCTAACTGTTACAACGTGTCTGATAACTTGCTTCCATTTCTGACTAATTCTCACGCCAACCTAAAAAAAAACTGCGACATATGATTATCAAGTACCTAAAATGGTTGTATAATTATCTTTAATTGTACTTCAGATTTTACCAAAATGGCATCAGAATTTGTTATAGCAGCAGAAGATTCACTCATTCAGACATCGTGTCTGTGTCGATAGCATTTAAGTATTATATTGACTGCTCTTGCCTAATCTGAACTGATTTGAATTTTGAAATGAATTATTAGACGTTTCCTGCCAAAGATATCGCACTGACTTATACCAAAACTGTTGCAATATTGTTTTCGAATTATTCTTGTAGTGTAATATCTTGTTTTGTACAAAATTCGGTCTCCGGGGAATAATTATAATTCTCAACATGAATCATGGAGTGATATACAATATTTGTAAATACTGAAATAGCATCGGTAAATGTTTTCACTTAATTTTGCTCTCAATATTAGATGTTAAAGTGAAACTTCATTCCTCTGATGAATATTCAATCATGTAAGATCAAACATATCTATCAACTTTTGTCTGTGTTTTCATTTTAACTTAATCTTTTGTTTTAATATTTTGTGTAGGAGTGAAGTTAGCTCTCTGTCAAGTTATACTGATATCTTAACCAGACTTCAGAGAAATAAAACAAAACCTAAGGGGAATCAACTAAGAGCAATTAGCTGTTTGGTGACATGAAATACAGTATGATTGTTTATTAAATATATCAGTAGTTTATAATTTTCAGGCGACTTTTCATTCATTTTTTTCAGGCGATTTCTCATTCATTATAATCATAATTCTCAAAATTCAAATTAATTCCCGCCTGCATTGTTTAAACAAGCAAGTAGAGACAATTATGGCATTGAAAAGATAATGGTTTTATAACTATCATGTGGTCGCTATGATTTCTGAGGTGACATTCGTCAAACAGTCATTTTAAGTATCGGAGCACTGATGATAACAGTTGATTGGTTGAGCTTTCATAGAGTAAAATGAAACTTAATAAGTTAAAAGGAAATATGAGATATTAAAAAAAAAATTCACCTGGTTAGAAATTATAAAAAAAATATAATAGCAAGTCATTTAAAGTTAAAAACAAAAAATTAAATTAAAAGCAATTAAAACGGTGTGAGTTTTTTTTGTGTTTTTTTTTTGTTTTTATTTTTGTGCATATTAAGATGGACTGGCCATGGCTAAGCCTTAGAATCAATCGTAGGAAAATTTAGAATGAATACTCGTCTAATTCTATCACCATTAATCTTAAAATATTTTGAGGTTCATTTGTTGCTGAGACGTGATAGTCAAATAGCACACTTCCCGACTTTGATGAATTTTATGTAGTCGTCTTTTTTTCAGAGAGAATCCTGCATTGTGCTTAAATGTCGAACACGGAAAAATGGTGAAATACAGACATTTATATCTATGCTTTGCTCGACTGACTATAGAAACTTCGTCTGAAATTTAAAGCAGCAATGTTAGGTCTGTAATTTTTTAGAAGCTGACTAATTTTGACTTCCCTTCTGTAGCAGGGTTTTATCTAAGGCCTCTGAGACAACTTGACAATAGTGTATGTACTGTAGACTCATTAACTAACTATACTTTATGAAATATAACTTTTGCTATCAAGTACTAATCAAATGGCAAAATCAAATGATAAAACACATCAAACGAATGGAAAATACCTGTCATATTTCTGACTTGGTATAGGCATTTTCTTATGCAGAAAATGGCGGATTATACCTGGTTTTAAAAATAGTTCAACCTCTAACTTGTATGACAGTCGAATTAAAAGCTATTATATTAACAACGATGTGTGAACAAAACAAACAGACATTATAGGTAGAAATGTCAAAAAGGGGGACAGTTGTCAACAAATATGTAACAAAGAAGCGCAAAAAGGTATATAGACAAAGTATATTAGCAAAAATGTATTTACCTTTATATATTGGTTTATGTTTGCTCATTTAAGCATACTCATTGTCGGCTTATATTTATAAACAAATGTATTTTTGTTGTTGTTTTTTTGGGGGGGGGGGGGGAGGGTTGTCGTTCGACTGCTGTCTTATTGACAATGTATCCAAAAAAATCATATTACACTTATGCAAAAAGTGTAATTTTTAACAAGTCAACGTACTCGGTTTTTAAATATTTGTTTTGATTAAGATATTTTATTTCACCCTTTGTTATATTTTAACGATTATAAATGTTCAACCCTACCATAGCATATGAAAGTGGTTTAATTACAATATATATCGTAGCTTCAACAAATGTGTTTGCTCCCAGGCAACACATGTGAGCAATTACAAATTTTAGCAGGTTTTTTTTAATATTTGTCATTCTTGTATGTTTAAACATGGAAGTATTATATTGACAGGAACTCCAACGAAAAATTAGCACATTCGCACCCCACTGATTTCTTTAGGAAAATAAAAGGTTCCGACTCAGTATGTCAAGTATGTGATAACTCCTTTGTGGGGTATCTGCGATGCCGCCCTCGCGTGCATAGTTTACAGAAACTGATCTTATCACGTGATCTGTTATCGAGGGTCTAATCTACCTACCAATGTAAATAAACACGGAAACTCCCGTGGCTAACATGAATAACGACACCTGTTTCTATACAATAATTAAAGACTACAGCTGAAACAATCTTAAAAATCGGTCCATATTTAACAGAATGACAAGAAAAATAACTGTATTTGGAAAGAAGGCAAGATTATTTTTAGTTTTGTCTAATATGTTTTTATCACTAGGACTAGGAAATCGGGAAATATCGGATTATGCAGATTACATGACTCTGAAGTAGAGTGTTTGCAGAAAATAATTTGATGTCCGTGTAGTGTGCCTGATGGCGCCTGATAACTCAAATTTTAAGTTAAAGATTGTAAATTTTAATCGAGTGTAACACAAATATTAATAGTTTTCTCGATCGTAAAATGTAACTTAACATATATATAGAAATTGTTTTAAGCACTAAGAGGTGGATAATTATACGCCCGTGATTGTCTCTCCATATAGTATGTATCAAGTTAAAACACAGATTACATGTACACCTTCTTTTTTTTTAAATTCAACCTGGTCCGAGATTGCTCTGGCGTCTGACGGATTTGTTTTGGGAAATTTATAAAATTTTCTTTTTGTTGAAATGAATGAAACATTTGACACCGGACTTTCAGTAAACAATTCAACAAGTGATTTGTTAGCAGTAAACCTCAATTATACATGCAGATTACAACTATTTGTTTCCTTACACAAGACATTTATTATAATTCAATATAAAAATAAGAAGATATGATTGCCAATAAGACTACTCTCCACCAGAGATCAAATGAAACAGAAGTTTTCAACTATAGGTCACCTTACAGCCTTAAACATATTTTAGCAAATCCATTTCATATATGAAAAAAATTCTATTGAGCTGATTATGCACAAAACAAATAACAGAGAAACAAATAAGCGAATATAAAGAATAAATAGATATTTGCGATTGAAAATGATGTCCATGCAAACGATTATGGTTTTTTTCAGTTTTTTTTTTTTTTTTTTTTTTGGGGGGGGGGGGGGGGGGATCATATGGCATCTGTTTGAAATTAATCAGTTAGTTGTCAGTAATGATTTGGTTTCACATTGGTAGCGCAAAAGGGGGATGGTTAATTTTTTACTACAACTGAATCAAATGAAGAATAGCATTACTTTTTTTTCTCAGTAAACTGATATGGCGGAACTTTGCCGTTTATGTAGTTCTACTATTCCACACACTAAGAATCATTTGCCATATGATAAATCAAGATTTTCAAGGGATATAAAACTTGCCTTAAAAGTTGATATAGAACAAGACACAACTAGTCATCCACAGTATATTTGTGAGTCATGCAGAATGAAATTAAGGCGCTGGAGAAAGAACTTCAATAATCGGAAAGTAAATTTAAAGCCGATTAATATCAATGTAAACTATCAAATATCTAACACTGCTGAAATTAATTGGGAACAAATTCAGCAACACGCAGTCAACCTTGGATTCACTCTTTGTAATGACAGCAGTCGTAGATATTTTATGAAAATTAATGACGGGGAGGTGCATGTCCATATTGATTAGTGAAATATTTGTAAATGTTGATAGTTTATTAACATAGAAAACCTAAAAACTATAAATTGTCAACTGCCAATATTGGCATGGTCGTTAAATGTCATATCCTTGACATTTATGTCTACATCCGGTTACTTCGGTAAATTCCGTAATTACGAGTATCCCGAAAACGTCGTTGAACCCATGCATCGATACTTACTAATTGAAAGATGTCAAATTAATTAACAGATACTTAACGATTTTGCGGCATCGCACTATAAACGTTTGAAGTCGGTTTGTTGGAGTTCCTGTCAATATAATACTTCCATGGTTTAAATAATACGAAACTGCTATCAAAGTTTCTTACTCTCTACACAATAGCTGAGATGCTGTAGAAAGTTTTTATCTTTGATATCTTGTTAGTATTTACCGTTTGTTCATCTAACATGTCCAAGGTGATTACTTCTTTAATTAAATATTTTATGCAAACTAGATTTTTAGTGCATTTTAGCACTTGCCGAAATTAATATCTATATTTTCTTGCAAAAAAATGAGTGGTTAATTTATCAGATTACAGGAACTAAATTACTTTATACATTTGACCTGGTCGGGAGTGGCTTAATCATCTACTTAATTGAAGATTATCGTTTTTAAGATAACAATTAACTTTTGTAGATTATGAAACTAATTTCTTATCAATTAATTGATATTTCAGTGCATACCTTTTTTTGCTACACCGATTATCGTTTTTGGATTACCTAATGACGTGTTTCCAGTAGGAATACAATTCTTGCAACGATTCTTTGTCAATGGTACATAGTTGGAGTGTGAATGTCGTAAGGCGAAATGTCTGCACTTTTTATTTTCTAATTCTGGTTCATATTTTCAACCAATGAGCCCTTGATCTCGGTCTTGTCACTTTGCAGGTCTTACATTGAAATTCTGTATATGTATGAAATGTTTGCCACTGGGCGTAAACAAACAGCAATCAATTAATATATGTGATCAACGAATAAGTATGTTATTATTAGGACTAAATGGTTGTAAATGATAGTATTTTCCTGTATCGTATTTTTGTATTAAACATTCTAATTATATTCCTGTGTTTTTACATTGCTGGCTTTTTATTGGCTTTTATTTTATTTGTGTGTGTTTTTTTTCAATTTACTTGTATCTTCACAAAATAGATTTCGATTATATGAATTCCGACAAAATATCAACCTTACTTTGTTATCTATGAGCTTATGATCTTTGACCTACAGAACGGCTTTAAGGTAATTAACCTGCATTTTACAAAATCATCTTCTTACATATATAGCAATAATCACAAAAGAAGAGGGTATATTCTTTATTGGCAGGGAGGTTATTTTCATTACTTTATTATGAGCAAATGGTCTTTGAACATAAGTAAAAGATTCACTCTTTATTCAGTAAAACAATCACATTTGACTGATGTGTTGGGTCTATTGATAGCAAAGTCATATGTCTCTATTGAGTTTGTTCCTATAATCGGTTTGTCGTCTCTATGACGTATATACCACATCCTTTTATTTTCCCCTTATTTGTTTTAGTAATTTTCATTTTTACTGAAACAATACTTAAAAGTATCGAAAATTTGATAATTGATCGTTAATTTTTTAATAATTCAATATGTAAAACTTAACTTTGCCCTTGACATTATTGGACCTTGACTTTCTTAATGACGTGTGTAGAGAAAAACGTTTTATTACATTTTCTAGACATCGGACTAAAAAAAAATACAGAAATAAATCTCCAGAGATCTGATTGAAAGCAATTTATATTAGTTGAAATTATGTAAAATGTTTATGTTTGCTAATTGTGTCTGGTACGTAGAAATTCATTCATATTAACTGTCCAAAATATTGTGATAACGACATTTTCCATAATTTTATGAGCATACTGAGAGTAATTAGAAATCTCATGGCGTTTGGCCATAAAATGAATGAAAATTGTCAAATTGTATTTAATTTCAGAAATAAGCTTTTACGTATTTTGGTCTCTGGTGGAAAATTGTCTCATTGACAATCATACCACATCTTCCTTATTTTTATATGATATACAACACGCAATAACAAAAATACTCATAATGAGAATAACAATAGTTTATCATCAATACCAAGATTGTTTTACTTTTAAACAGTTTCTCTAACAATGATGATTTGTGATCAGTATACTTCAAAATATGATATGTTTAGTGTACAGTGATTAGCGCATCGGACTACTAACACAATATTCCTGGTTCGATCACCGTTCCGGGGAGAAAAATTCAGGGACTGGGCATCATTTGCGAGTATGGTCTAGAGAAACGATGAAAATCCGTCGGAAAGGGACGACAAATGGCTGACCCTTGTTAAGAGAGCGCAATGTCTCTTTCACGTAAAAGACACCCTTGTAGATTTCGAAAAAGAGCAATGCCACTACAAGGCAGCACTCGCACCCGCAAAGTGGAAAGGGCTTGATATAAGTATCTATAACTTGTTTCCCAATCCACTATGAATAAATATGTTTAAACTAAATATAATACATTTCGTCCAGAACTTATCCCTACGTCAAACTGCTATGATAGTTGAAAAAATATCAGAGTTTACATCATAGATCACTTAGTGTAGACGTTAATTGGAAGATGTAGTATTAAAGAAGATGTGGTTTACAGGTCAATGAAATCCTTGAAGAAATAACCCTCCCTATGTCGGTTCAAACCGCAGATACTTCAACCTTTCGCTAATTAGTGAGTAAATAAATCATCAAAATTGTTAAATGAAAAGAAGTGGAAGAGCCCACCTACACAACATACACCTTTTACTAATAGAGATAATTGGTTGGTCAATTATAGGTAACAAAACATTCATTATTAGAAAATAATTGTATTTTTCAACAATTTAGAAGTTTTGAGGTGCTTATTAAAATGTTTTTCTTGTCATCTATTAACCTCATGTATGCTATAAATATTGTTAAGATATTTGTTTTTCCTTTTTTAAACTAACACGTTTTTAGAGAAAATATATATTTTATATATGAGTTTGCATCTAGCGTCGTGTGTAAACTTTCACTGCATCATCTTAGGAATCCATGTAACTAAATTTTGCAAGAATAATAATTAGACCCTGATTGGACAATTTCCAAACTTCCTCTTATAGGAAACTACATATCGAAACTTTTCAAATTTGTTAAAGATACAAATTTGCATACTATTGTGAAGAATGAACGGATGGGAGTCAAGGAATGGGAATTGGAAGTAAGAGGAGAAAAATAGGGTTTGAGGGGTATGGAAGTGTGCATCAGGGATCCCTAGCTTTCTATCTCTCAATGCTGCAACAGTAACAAATGCGAATACGTTTAATACCGTACAGTTAATGAGATAATATATTAACCTGTAAAAACTTCTAATCTATAATACTAAAATTACGAGGTCCAATTTGTCAGCCGTCATCACGTAAAAACGACGAATCAAAGAATTCAACTTTATATACAACTAATATAGTACAAAGGTGTATATTAAAAATTACACCACTCCAGGCCCTTTTGTTTTCCACGTAACTAATATTGCCAATAATTAGGAAGTTCCGGGTCGAGTCCGATACCGATACCAATAGTATAATCACCTGTTACCTGTTACCTTATCTGTACGTTCCGCATCTGACAGGCGCACCACCAAACGGTGTATTCAGGATTAATATGCTATATACACGGGTCATAATCACAGGGTTGACACTACTAAATTGTCAAATTGTTACCTATTGTAGTATTTTAATCCGTAAGACTTTCTAAGATAATAATACGAATACTAAAAATCTGGACTAAAAATAAGTTTCAATTTGTAAGCGGGCATGACGTAAAACAGCGAATCAAAGAATTCAACTTTATTTATAACTAATATAGGACAATGCTGTTGATTAAAAAATACTCCATTCCAGGACCTTTTGTTTTCCAAATAATTAATATTACCAATAATTGATAAGTTCCAGTTCGACGGGTTCAAACAGAAAGATTTGAAAGCAGAGAAAATTGTGTATCTTATAATCGGCATGACTTTATCAGATGACAGTACTAATACTAAGATAAGGCTTGCGCATAGTTATATACTTTAATTCAGTCACGGACCCGCGATATCACGGGTGTGTTCTAGTATGATATATATGTGTATACTATAATAACTTGAATAAGTTAATATTTATTAGTGCATCGGGTATATGCTGTAAACCAAAGACTTGAAAGCTAATATTTAAATCGTTGAAATAACCAGAATTGAAAAATTACGGAACTCCAAGGAAAATTCAAAACGGAAAGTCGTTCATCAAATGGCAAAATCAAAAACTCAAACACGTCAAACGAAATCAATGGAAAATAACTGTTATATTCCTATCTTGGTACAACCATTTCCTCATTTAGAGAATGGTGTATTATAACTGTATTAAAAGCTAACTAAACCTCTCATTTGTATGAAAGTCGCATAAAATTGTATTATATTGACAACAATGTGTGAGCAAAACAAACGGAAATAATAAGTAAAATTGTCAAACATTGGGGGACAGCAGTCAACAGTGTTATATTCTTAATCACTATACCAGCATATAAATATATTTCAACAAAGAAAATCAAAAAATGCATATAGACAAAGTTTAAAAGCAAACATAAAAGACAAGAACACCAAAAAATGACCATAGCACCATAAAACTATGGCAGGGTGTATAGATACCGAGTCATGTCAAAAATGGAATAAACAATTAAGGTTAATAATATACAAAGACAAATGGAAACACTAAAGCAAGAAATTTAACACCTATACTTTAAGACCATCGTATATGATTTGTGAAGTTGATATGGAATATTTATCAACAAGGCAGTCTTGATATCCTCCGATGAGCCTCTTTTTTTTTTAATAAGGACGAGACGTTCTTTGACAGGGCACAGGACGTTTGCGCTTTTTTACCTGTAAAACGATAGGACATTTGTGTTTCAAATACTATGGACATTTGCGCTTTAAATTTTGATTCACCTGTATTAAATTGACCGGACATTTGCGTTTTTTACCTACAGTCGTCTACCTGTAATTTTGATGAGAAGTTATTATTATTTTAATAAATTTAACTTATATTTGTCATTAGTACGAGAAATGGTCTAGAATTCTTCCCTTCCCACTAAAGTGGACAGTTTCGAATCCTCCTGCTATTTTTCTCTTTTTGAAGAGCAACAGTATGTGAATTACATTAAGATTCGTAATATTGATGAATAGGCACCCCTGTCAACTTTAAACTTAAAAAAATATTACTTAAACTCTGCCAGGTCACACATGCCAGTCCAAAGCCCTAATTAAAGAAAAATAAATCAAATATTGCAAAAGCGCAAATGTCCTTTGTTAAAAGCGCAAATGTCCTTTTTTAAAAAGCGCAAATTTCCTATGATTTGAAGCGCAAGTGTCCATAAAAATAAGCGCAAGTGTCCATAAAAATAAGCGCAAATGTCCTATAAAAAAGCGCAAACGTCCCACGCCGCTTTGACATAACCCTGGTTATCGACTTTCTGTTCAGATATGATGACGTTTTATAAAGTCGGAGTAGCAGCTGCAAGCTCTTGGATACTGAATCATGAGTTGGAAAATATATATCCCATAATGCAGGTTAAGTTGTTGTATTGCTGCTAAGGTAGGGTAAATTGATGATTTCAAAATTAAAATCGTTTCGTTTGTCATTGAATCTAGTACCAAGATTATTGCGTATGTCCAATTCGAAGTAAAAGTCCAAAAATGAGGCGGAAGGAGTCGTGTCTGTTGTTTCGTTAATTTCTAGTTCTGGAAACACAGAAAACAAAATTGATGGCAAATAGAAATAACATCATCTGTATGTGAAATTAATTGATCTGGCTGCTTTGATCATCTTGTTTTTGTCAAATTTCTGAAGGAACTCTGACTCATGTGAAAATAAGAACAGGTCGGTAAAGAGAGTCACTGTCCGTTCCCATAGGAATGCCGGCAATCTGTTGAAAATTCCTCCTCCAAATTTAAGAAATATGTTGTAAATAAGAAACTGATCACTTGTTCCTTCTTTTAATATACGAATATGGTTAGTACCACAATGTGAGTTAACAGTTTCGCAATATTTCTAAAGAACCCCTTCACTACGAACAGTTTTTTATTGTCAATCTAATGGATAATTCCTTTGCAGATGTTGAGTCAGGTAAATCCAATACAAACAAGGTAACTCCTCCGATTTGATGCTCAGTGTAACGTTCATTGAGGCCATGAAGGACTTATGATTCGCCAAAATCTCATCTTTGTCAAATGATATGTTTTTGTATGTGTGATTACCTGAAGCTATTTGATTCCTACTTCTTTTACAAGACATTGGAAGTAGTACGATTAAAGTACAAAAACAAGATTATTTGAAGCTAGCTTTTTTCGCAGATGAGCACACAGCGCACGAAAACCAAAAGTGTCGAAATCGAATAGCTAAAAAATAAAAATGCATAAGACCAATTTTAGGTTTGAGGTATTTAAAATGAAAATTAGTCGCTTTTCTGGTGTTACATTTACCAATAACTCTAAAACCCCAACTTTTAGGGCAGCGGATGTATGAGTACACGAACATGTCCAATATGAATCGAACTTTATCTTTAGCAAATTCATATAATTGTATAATTTAGACAAAATTATATCATTTGAGAAATACCAGTACCGAAGTACTGGAGAATAACGCATAGTCACGGAACAGGTGTAAATGAGACATATGGCAGTTTTTGTTCGTTTTGGAATATGTATCAACTGGGAATATTGTACTAGTTAATATAATAGTCCCAGATATCCATTTATAGTTTTACTTTTATGAAATGCATAAAGTTAAAAGACGCTATCATGGAATTTTTCATTCGCGATCCACATGCAGTTTTCAACTGGTGACCTCTAAGGATGATATCATTGTCTATGGTTATGCGATAATTTATTATTGTATTAAGTTGTATCTTTGCAAGAATAAGATTCATTTTTCCCTTATATGGCAATATAGAAACGTGTTTATCATTTATATGTTTTTATAGTGTGGACCAATATTATCCAGGATCAATTCGATGAAAAAATGTGTTCAAGAAATTTAAATGCATGCGTACATATGCATGTTGATGGTTCAAAGGTGTAACAGAAAGTTTCTATTTACATATCTATCGTTCAGTTTAATGCGGCACTGGCTGGTACTACACTAGAAAAGAGCTGTCAATTTCAAGGTTGTTCCCTGACTACACATCTGCAAAAAGAAAATGATAACTACCAAATATGGCAATAACTGACTAAAAATAGTCGTAACACGGTTATATTTGTTTGCTTCAAAATCATTTTTGGAAAGAGGCTATCATTTACTATTTGGTACATTAAAATGTGTGTATCTTTGAACATCATATACTGAGACGCAAATATTTATATCGTGTTTTAATGGACAAACCTAAGCTTTTATTTTAATCAAATAATATCCTTGTTATCATATTCAGGTAACAGGTAAGTAAATGGCTTGTTCATCGATTTTCAAAAGAAATTGTATACATGTATAACTTATCATCAAAAGATAATGAAAAATCGAAAAATTTCAGTTGGTCACCGATCTAATTTCCGAGTTCCAGACATTTGAAAATGGTAAGGAAACAACATAAAGTACATAGACATAACGTCAAATTTAAACCAAAAATAAGAAATTTCAAGCTTTAGTTATTCTGCAGTTTAAACCAATCCTACGATTTTTCTATAAAAATCAGATGTTTTTAAGGTATTATTTTCCTTTCTTTTGATATATAATTTTCATGGGGTTACCCAACTCCCTTTTTATATATCAGCCCGGTTGAAAACATGTTCCGTGACGGGGATCAGAAAATGCATGTCATTTGTGTTGTTTGCGCGCGCATGGTATATAAAATTTCAATATACATAAATTCAATTTAGTTTACCTAGAAAATTAATTAGATATAAAAATTAATTTTCTTTAATCAGTAGCAACTTATTTTGCCGACACGGACGTTTGTGTTTTTGATACAACATTGATAATATTTTATGGGCATTTGCGCTGCAATTTTAAGGACGTTTGCGCTCAGTTAAAAAAAAGTAACATTTTCACTTAAACAAAAGAATATTTGCGGTTTATAAATATAAGATTTGATATCACTTATACTGAGTAAATGTAATTGGCGGATGCTGTTCAAAAATACTCTTCAAAGACACAAAAACATAAAAGATACATTAACGGGGTGGTAAAGTAAAATATAATATTAAATATTACCAAGTACATGTAACTACCAATGATGACCGATTTATATTAAAGAAATACCACAGTATGCAGAAATGTTTAAAGTTTTTATTGTTAATTTCGCAATGATATTTTTCAGGCTCATCTTAATTTTCTGACAAGGTGAACAAAAAAGAAAAAAATATTTCTGGAAAGGTTTGTTTTGCTTCGGTTTCTAACCAAACTGAAATCGTAAAAATTTGTGATTCAACCAATAGAAAATGAAAACTAACCTCACGAAAATCATGGCCAAATATACAATAAAAAATTCACACATTTCTACAGCTTACGGTATTCATTTTATAAAGAAATGCTCATAAAAAGTACTTGGTAATACATTTTTTGAAAAATATCGATTTAAGTTGAAATATTTTTGATTGGAAACTCACTTTTGTCCACCATCTGTACTAGGTTACAGAAATCTAACATAAATACCTGTGCACTAATGGCTGAGCTTTTCATGAATTGAATTGGGATATTGTTTGCTACATTCGAATGTTGCATTCGTTAAATTCTAAAACATAGGTCTACCTCGAACCTTATTGTTCCCAACTCAAACACTCCTAAATTTGTCGTGAATGAAAAATGATAATTCTGTTTTCATGTATTTTTTTTATAAATAAAAAGCGCAAACGCACCGTCGGTTTATCAAACTGTTTAAAAGATCACCTAGAGGGACGATAGATACCAGAGGGACAGACAAACTCATAAATCTAAAATAAACTGACAACGCCATGGCTAAAAAGGAAAAGGACAAACAGACAAACAATAGTACACATGACACAATATAGAAAACTAAAGAATAAACATCACGAACCCCACCAAAAACTAAGGGTGATCTCAAGTGCCCCGGAAGAGTAAGAAGATTCTGCTCCACATGTGGCACCCGTCGTGTTACTTATGAGATAACAAATCCGGTAAATAGTCTAATTCGGTAGGTCACAATCATGAAAGGGGAGGGGATTGTAGTTATGACGTAAGGAACATATCCGATATCATTTGTGAAACGGTTATTCCATAACGGACAACCAACTCGTGATGGCGTCCGTAAAATTTACGAAGTGATGATTTCAACTTCACCATTTGAAACTCTTGATTTAATAGCTTCCTTGTGAGCAACAACCCTCTATCAAGAAAATCATGATAGGAAATGCAAGCACGGGAATATCGTATCAATTGGGAGATATATAAACCGTATGCAGGCGCTTCTGGAATGTTGCTACATAGAAATGGAAAGTTCACAATTGGAAAGCTGAAATCATCTCTTTTTTCGTAAAGTTTTGTTTTCAATTGACCCTCATTGTCAATTTCTAGATGTAAGTCAAGATATGAGGCCGACTTAACTGTATCTGTTGTATCCTTTATCTCTAGTTCAATTGATAGATGCGTTCAACATAGTCACCAAATTTTGCTTTGAGTGAAAGAACATCATCTTTATAGCGGAAAGTAGAGTTAAAGGATATTGCTAACTTCTTGTCTTTCTTCCTAAGAAGTTCCTGTATGAATTCAGCCTCATAATAATAAAGAAAAAAGTCGACAAGAAGAGGGGCACAATTCGTTCCCATTGGAATGCCGATAGTTTGTTGAAAATCACATCCTACGAACGTAACAAATATATTGTCAATCAAGAAATCAAGCATCTTGATAATGTCAGTTTCAGAGATTTTTTGTTTGAATCAGAGTGATCCTTTACAGCGTAGGATTTATCCCTTCCTAAGACAAGATACTTGTATCTTCGTTGGCCATTCTTTTTAATGAAACAAAGCAATATCAACTCTTTCAATTTGTCTTTTAGTTTGGAATGAGGAATACTTGTATAAAGTGTATAAAAATCTAATGTTTTAATACTATTACAAAATGAAAGAGAGTTAGATTGTGTGTACTCTAAAAGATCTTTGAAATTTTTAAGTATCCACATCTGATTCACACCACCTCTAGAATAGGCAGTTTCACAACTTAGTAAAGTGGACATGTCCATAGTTTTGGGGCGCAAAACACGCAAAAGTCCTGAGATAAAATTTTCTCGATTATTGTTTTAAAGTCCAACACTTGAATTTTTCACTTTGTCATTGGTTAGAAACAGGCGAATATATAAAACAATTAATGCATAGCCCACTTTTGCAATCCAGTATTTTTCATTAAAAAAAATGCAGATCCAGGCGGCTATGCCCTCCCCTCCCCCTTGCATGGTAAAAATGTGGTTGGTTATACAGTGAATCACTGAAGCATTAGTGTAGTGGGTCCCCTCTTATGGCAGTTATTGGGCACTGTGCCTCCTAACAAAATGTCGGTATGGATCCACCACTGTTAGATTTTGCTTTTCTTATCTTTTGGCTAAATTTCATCATGGAAAATTCACAAATGCTTACAATCAAAATAAGTTATAATAAAATGGAAACAAAATAACAAAAGAAAGCTGCATGACAACATTTTGGAAAATATATTTGTCCGTTGCTGTGCTATACTTTTTAAAGTGATTTTGAAGTTTTAAGATTTACCATTAAAAGCTCTTCACTGTGAAAACAGAAACAGTGTACATCATGACAGACGTAAGATTTTATTTTATTTTTTAGTTTATTCTCTACTATCAGACACATTGTTTATTGAATTTTAAAAGAAATCAGGATCGTGAGTTCAACTGTGAAAAAGATTTCATACCCTAGATGGCCTAACTGTCGTTTTGCCGCATAGCGAAAACTTCAACTTGAAAAATGGGAGGGTCTTTTCAGATGAAGTTCCTTTATCTTCCAAATTATACTGGAACTACTCTACTTAGATGGGTACTACATGATGAGCTCCCGAAGTTTAATAGTGTATGTTGTTTTTTTTAATCTATAATCTGGTGTTTGTTATCCGATTATGAATACAACCTGTTACCTGTTACCTAGTCTTTATCTTCCTCCTCTAGCAGGAGCCTCGCTTTTATAGCGTAATTCTTATTTGCAGCCTTATTTGCACCCTATCCCTTACACACGGGGCACTCATAAAATCAGTATACGTAGTTATTATAATGTATAACAGTAACATATATACAGCATGCGAACTAATCCATCACCATGTAAACAAGGTTAACTATATATATTACACAGTCCAATCGTTCATAGCCGGTTCACTATTTATATCTCCATATCACATAGGCTTAACAATTCTACATATATAGCACTCCTGCCCTCACATTAGCATTTACTGTTCAAACACTATCCTCGTTATCTTTAAAATCTAAAAACTTTCCACTGTTCATTTGGTAAGCAATTATTCCATATATAACACACAGATAAAGTACCTAAAATCTAAAACTGCTTGATATCTTACAAGCCTTGGATACAAGTTTTCAGTTCTAACACTGAACTTGAACTTTAAATATTTACAACATTTAGGATTTTTTAAGGTGCACATGCATCCTAGACATGAAACCTTCTGTCTGGATGCATTACATATGTATGTCGAAAACTAGTGCATCCACAGACAGTTTTCTTTGTGACATTAGCCAAGTCCTATAAATTATTGTCCATACACCTTCCCTTATTGTTGTGAAAATCCATGGTTGGTAGCAGCAATATTCGAACCTTCAATCTCAGGATCTACAGGCAGCCCCCTTACCAATTGAGTTAAAGAAGAGCTTCCCTTCCTCAACTAGTAAGCCTCCCTTTATGTCTCCAGGTCTACAACACACTTCCCCCTTTTCTTTTTGCGGTCTGCGTACCATTCATCCAAGCAACTTACAAGTTTACTACTGTACAACCAAGAGACTTCTTCTCAGAAACCCTCTGGCTATTTCCCTGCATGTCACATAGACATGTAACGGTCATTCTATAACCTAGTAAAACCTCATGACCATATCTTACATGTACATGGAACTACCAGGCAATATTTTTTTTACATGTACACTGTTTGTACATTATTGTACCTTAGTAGCAGATGTTCGCTGTACAATTGTTGGATGGTACATTTTGTAGAAGTGCTATTCGAACCCTCGATCTTAGGATCTGAAGGCAGCGCTCTAACCAATTGAGCCAAAGAAGATCTTCCCTTACTCAACTAGTTAGGTTACCTTTATATCTCCAAGTCCACAACAATATCCCTATTTGTCCCCCATTAGTCATTACTGGATATCACAAAGGTTCCTGTAAAAATCTGAAGCCAGAAAAGAAAGGTGATTGTTGTATGATGTCACTAGTTCAAGTGTCAAGGAATTCCCAAATAAAGATTTATTTTTTTTCTGTCCTTATCCATGTTATCATGGTTGATAAAGTTGTTAAAAGAATCAGAAAATGTGCTTCCTGATAAGTATATTATTATTGAATTCTGTTTTCATGCATTGCCAGGGGTCTACGACCTTCCACTGTTGCAATTGGACTATTGTTTCGGTTACTAACTATGCCAGACGGACCTTCGATTAAAAGAAAATAAAACTAAACTTTGCCGTCCTTTTTAACCATCAGTATCTTAATTTCAAAACCATACTATGATTGAAATTGAGATAATAAAATGTTTCAAGCAAAAGCCTGAAGATGATGAACGTCATCATGGTCATTTACGTGAACAAAACAAAAGAAATAGAAATGAAGATCTCACTATGCATGTTATAGACTAAAAGAAGATTTTGAAAATTAGGGAGTGATATAATAATTTAAGTCCTGTTAGATCAACTATATTTTGATGAATTGACTGGTCTAATGTCGTGTACATACTGCCAAAAGTTTTCATTCGTTAAGATAAAGAAAGTGCACTTGATTGAAGGGTTACACAAAATCATAAAATAGACCCAATAATAATACAAAAATTGACACCCCAGCATTTATCTGGTTTAAAGCAGTGGATCCATGAGAGTGACCCAAATTTTAAGTCTTAAGCCTTACCATGCTTAATTGTTATCAGAAATTGTCTAAATTTCGAGTATTTGCAAAAATATGCAAATGATATGCAAATGAGCTGTACCCTGATGCTGATACATACTGATAACAATAAATCTAAGATAGGGGATCGCAGGGTGGGGTAGGCGGGAATTTGCCCCAAAGTTGGTCCTCAGGTGCAAAAAGCGTCTATTTTGACGTTTTTTTTGTTCTTTTTCTCGACCTGTAAGTCCAAGAGATGCTAATACATGTAATAGATGCATCCATCTGTAGTTTTTATGTAGAGTGGACCCCAGTGAACACTTATATCACAACAGTTGTTAGGTCGGAGTGAAACTGATCTGGGTTCATCAGTGTAAAGAAGGTCATTTGCACCAAAATTCACAAAATTTCTGATTTTTTTCGATTTTGAACTTTAACTGGATTTGCAACCTGAAGTAGTCGTTTCCTAGGCGTATTTTGATAATAAACACAATCAGTCGTCTGGGCCTTTAGTTAAACAGTATTTGTCAAGGTTTCAGTCCTCTTAACTCCATGTTTCAGACCTCGAAGGTAAGCCCAAAAACCCAATTTTGTCCGATATCTAATTTTGAAGTTCGTATTTGAGCTCAAAATGAATATTAAAAGTGAGAAACATGACAATCAGTAGTGTCAGATTGAGGAAACTTGCATACACTACGAATTAAATGGCATTATGATGACCTTCAAATGTATGGAGCGCCATTGATGCCTAAATAACGGTGGTCTGGATACGGCCGTAACATTACGGCCCCCGCACAACAAGGGTTAAGATTTATTGTCAGGCACGAAACATGGACAATTAATCTCAAACAGCAATGTAAGCCTGATCAGTTAAATAGATGTAAGGTTCTTTTCAACACTGCATACAGTTTTGCAAAAAAGGGAATCCCCTCAGTGACTATGAATTTATTCTTGAAATCCATAGCAAAAATGGTGTTGATATTGGTTAGCACTACTTCAATATTTGAGGTTGAAAACTGTTTATAAGCTGGAAAGTTCATTTTATGAGAAACAAAATGAGTTTATGAGTTATGTAATATTTCTTATAAAAATAGGACCTGGGATTTTGGTTGTGGACCTTTCACTTTTTTCACATTCAACCAAATGTTGATTTGAACCCCTGATGGGGTACATTGGCTTTTATCTGTCCCTCTATTACACATGTATGACACATTTTTCCAAGAAACTAAAATTCTGTTAGTATATATTTGCACCTTGGTTCTTCTGGTTTTGAAATATACATAGTGTGAAGTGTCAATTCCTTAGTCTTTAGAAGAGGGTCAAAAGATGCCAGAGGGACAGTCAAGCTAATAGATCAAAAATAGGCTGACACCGCCGTTACTAAAAAACAAAAAGACAAAGAGACAAATGATAGTTCAAAGACACAACATAGAAAACTGAAGACTAAGCAACATGAACCCCACCAAAAGGGGTGGGGGTGGGGGGTGATCTCAGATGCTCCAGAAGGGTAAGCAGATCAACCCACTTTCTTTGTCAATTTCTAGATCTATGTCAGTCAAGATATGAGGCAGACTTAACTGTATCTTTTGTTTCCTTTATCTCTAGTTTGATGGGATAGAAGTCAACAACCTTCAGAGTTGGTTTTGTTATAGACTTATAGACTTATAGAGCAATAGCTCAAAGTACATCTTTGGAAATCTGTTTGAATTTTTTTTTGAAAAAGAAGGAAATGCAGACATAAGTTTTTATATAAAACAGTGTATGAATTTAAACTGACATAAGCTAGCAATAAATCTAAACATTAACAGAGGCGGATTTAGAGGGGGGCCCAGGGGGCCCGGGCCCCCCCCCTTTTTGGGAAAAAAATTGGTTGCTTATATAGGGAATCACTGAAGCGTGACTGGAGCGGGCCCCCTCTTAGGTCAGTCAGTGGGCCCCCACTTATGAAAATTTCTGGATCCGCCACTGATTAAGAAGTTACACAGTTTGTACATTTGTAGGTGTGGACTTACTGAAAAGTAGGGGGAGGGCAAACTTCTTATACATGTAGTTACAAGCAAATTAATCTTTTCTATAGTCTTAATAGTCTCAGAGAAAGTCGGTTAATCCTCTTATATTTTTAAGGCCTCGCCTAGGGGCAGTATGATTATCTGTCTGTGCATCAGTTCGTCTTTCTGTTCTTCCTTCTGTCTGTCCTGTTTCAGGATAAACATTTGGTCAAGGTAGTTTTTGATGAAGTTGAAGTACAATCGACTTAAAACATAGTACACATGTTTCCTATGATATGATCTTTCTAATTTTAATGCCAAATTAGAGTTTTGACTCCATTTTCATGGTCAACTTAACATAGAAAATGATAGATTGAGTGGGGCATCCATGTACTAGGATATATTCTTGTTGTTTTAGATTTTCTATAATGTTTTTGGTTGCCAAAAACACAAAAACAAAGTTTTGCCCTTCTTGCCTCTCACCTCCTACGCTGGTGTAGAACATGAACAAAAAGTACTTACTAAACTTCTAATTCATATGTAAAAATTAATCAGCATTAGTTAGCAGTTAGTTCCGTATTCTGACAGATGTTGATGTATGATCTATACATGTACAAGATGATTCTTTTTAAAATCACTCTTGATGCTAAGTGCTGATTGATTGGCTGCATGCAAAGGAGAGAATGTTGTCAAGTGAGTTTTGATGTTAACTCTTTTGATTTAGAGCCTCAGTCTGCATATTTCTATTTCATATTCAAAGAAAAATTTAGAATTAATAAATCAAGTTCATTAGTACAAGTAATTTGTTTAAACTGAATCACCTAACATGCACTTTAAAACAAGTTGACTTGAATACTTTTGTATTATGGTATTAACAACTTTCAAGTTACTGTAGAAGACCAATACTACCTATACTTTGTATGGAGTTGCAGATCTAGAATTTTGAGTGAAGGGGCAATCAAGGCAACATTAAGAGTGAGACTTGTAAAAGTCTATACATTATCCATACACATGGATGTAGCTCCTTAAGTGGTACTAGCGATTCTACCCTTAAATCTGCCTCTGGTATGCACACATATGTGCATCTTTCAAATTACAGTCATTCCAATTGGAAGAGGTGCAAAAATGCAGCAGGTTGAACATGTTTTGTGTGATCTCAACTCTACCCCTATAACTAAGTACTAGAGCCAATGTAAAAAAAATAAACACACAGTAACAGAGGCGGATTTAGAGGGGGGTAAAATTTGGTTGCTTATATAGGGAATCACTGAAGCATGACTGGAGCAGGCCCCCTCTTAGGCAGTCAGTGGGCCCCCACTTGTGATAATGTCTGGATACGCCAGTGAGTAATATGCTGCAACTATATATATAAAATAAAACATCACTGGAAGACCAGTATCAGCAACTACCAAATTATTCAAACCAATATCTTTACCATGGTATCTGCAACTTTGAAATTATTCAGACCTATATCTAATTATATGCAAGTTTGAAATTATTCAGACGAATACCTTTACTCAAGTATCAACAGCTTATAAAATACTCAAGAAGAAGAAAACCTATAGATGAGTACAGTGATGGATCCAGAAATGTTCATAAGTGGGAGACCACTGACTACCAAAGAGGGGGCCCGCTCCCTTCACGCTTCAGTGATTCCCTATATAACCAAACACAATTTTCCACTACCTTTACCTAATAGGTATTTGTAAATTTATAATTTCTCTGGAAGGCCAATAATTAGAATTAAGTATCTGCATCTTTCAAATTACTCTAAAAGACTTAACCTACACCTTAGGACCTTGAACTTTCAAAGTTCACCAGAAGACATTTACCTACTAGTATACTCAAGTATCTGTGACTTTCAAATTGCTCTAGATTAAGGATATTGACATTTGACCTAGTCTAAATTGGTGTACAAAATGTACTTTCATTGATGATCTCCAAAGTTTGATATTTATTTCATTTATTGTAATTGTAATGCAGTCTATACATAAATGTATATTATTGTCTGTCAAGTCTAGATTTCTACTTCATCCAACTGTCATAATTATTAATTTTTCTTAAATTCTTACATTCTTGATGCATTCCATGCTAAATTTTAAAGAATTGCTCAAAAACGTTTTTTTCCTTAATTTTATTAATCACCAAACTGTCATTTTCCTTCAACAACTCTGATATTTTATGCATAGTCTTATCATAACCTTCTTGTGTAGGATATATTATCAATTCTAAAACTGTATCTTCAACCGGGTGATTTGGCGTCTTAAGTGCATTAAGTTACTGCAGAATAGACATTTGTGTTTCAGTGAAATTTACATCACTTTGAAACTATTTATCTTTATATGCAATTAGGTTTTATCATTATTTACTTGTGCATCTTGCTAAGTAATGCAATTTGTATCAATTAATCTGTAAAAAGTACATTGAATGTCTTCCAATTTATTGGAAGAATCCAAACTTATCTAAAATGAAATTCTGCATTTGATATATTGTTTAAATGATAAAATAGTGGTTCTTGTCATGGCATACCCAAACTGACTAATCTGATGTTGTTTCATTGCACCTATGGTGCAAGTCAGTAGGCGTTCTTTAATTTGTTTGTTTACATCAAACGTTTATTTCTTCTTATGTCTAGTTAATGAATTGCGCAGTTTGATACTTATATAAGTGTGTAGCTTAAGAAAATAACACTTTTCTCTTTTGACTTTAAATACATTTTTTGAGAGAATAAAACACAAATAAGATTCATTGCTGAAAGCCCAGTTTTCATTCATTTCAAAAACATTAAGAGAGTTCTTATTGTACACTTAAAAAGTATGCATGATATTTTATATATTATTTAAATAACCTTTTGACACTGTCTTGCACATAACATGCAAAATTTTCAATAAAATTGGCTAAAAAATTGAATGTACAAGAGTAAATTGAGTATAGTGACAAAATTGCAAAAATCTGAACAGTTTGAAGATTTATACAGAGAACAAATGTTACGATCATGTATTAAATTGAAGCAGGAAGAATATTTTGAATTAATCTCCTTGCTAGATAAATAAATGTTTTGGAGAAAACTTTCCCTTTATGTGGATTTGGAATTTTTTCATTGTTGAAGGCCACACGGTACTCTATAGTTGTTAATTTCTCTGTCATTTGGACTCTGTGAAGAATTGTCTCATTGGCAATCATACATCTTCTTTTTAAAATTTGCTTAAAAAATTTTCTGAAAAATTTAATCTGTTGTTAAAATCTCCTTATTATATCACTTTTAGAATGTCAGTCACATAATGCCACAAAAGTGAAGCTAAGAATTAAGTCTTCATAAATATTTTGTCCTGAAGATTCTCTAGTAAATCTCTGCTTTAAGAAGGAATGCTTTTAAAATAAATGAAATTGTTAACGCTTGGTTATACAAGATTTTAGAACATTTTATAACGTGTTCAAGAGTTAAATTAACAAACAAAAACCATGATAAAATTAATATTCAAATTAAGTCCTTTTTTGTAAAAATTAATTGAAAATGAATTTCTTTCTGTTATAATTTTAATTGCTTTGTACAATTTTTGTTGACAACAATAAAATAAAAATGTGTGTTAACTGTCACCTGGTGAAATCAAGAGCAATACCAGTTCTGGTCCTTAGATGTGGTATGAGTGTCAACGAGACATCTCTCTCATCCAAGTCACAATTTGTAAAAGTAAATCATTATAGGTCAAAGTACAGTCTTCAACACGGAGCTTGGCTCACACCAAACAGCAAGCTATGCAGTGCTCAAAAAAATGACATGTGTAAAACCATTCAACATGTTCAAATGGGAAAAATAAAGAACGGGAAACACTTATGAACCACAGCAACTAACGACAACTATTGAACATCAGATTCCTGACTTAGATCAGATGCAAACAAATGCAACAGGATTTTACGTTTTTATAGGTACCAACATACACCCTTATCTGAAACAATGGTGTAACATCACAACATAAAAAAAACACACTATTAAATATCAATTGAAATGGATTTCAACTCAATCATAAGACACATTAACACAAAAGAACATACACTGAATGAATAAAAATGATCTATGACACAATGTAAATACAACAATTAATAAAATAAAGGATAATATGGGGGAAATGTATACTGCAACAAACCTGATTATTCCCTTCCCCTTTGTAAAATTTCAAACTTTTGGAAAACAGGAAATAGTTGCACCACTCTTGTACCAGTATATATAACCTTTTTGTGCTGATGCCATGTAAAGCAAACATCACTCCATCAATGACATTGTATAATATCCATAAAACATTACATATGTTTTTGTTTTTTAACACACTGCATGAATTCAATACTTATTACCTAAAAAAACCTTTGCATATTCTAGATAAAAATCTTTTATTAAACCTTGCATTGCCTAACTGGTTTTAAGATGGTTCTTTTTATCTATATACATAATTCATTGTCAGATATTGAGTGTTGAATGTTTGTTTATTCAAGTTTTTATCAAAGAGATATATGTTTAATTTCAGGAAGTGAAGAACTATTTGATGAAACTGATCAATTCGTAAGTTACATTTCTTATCGCTTACTTTCACTTTGTGAGTTGAGATATTATGCCTAGTTTTTCTTCAAAGGTTATATGAGTTTCTCTAGTTTTTTGCCAAATAATTCATACTCGTTTACTGCTTGCGAAATAAAAACTTTTATTTTTTTGGTTTCATTAAGGATGATATGATCTTTAATTGTAATTTCTTATCTAACAAGTTGTTAGGCCAAGGTAGCTGTTTATTGACGTTTACATTTCATGTCTCTGATTGCATCTAAGTAAATGCATTATTCATTCAACAAACAAACTCTATGCCATTTTCTGCTTCATGGTATTTAAGAAAAGATATAAATGGATTTTCAAGGCTGTATTGTATGATGGCTATTTTGTTAAGGCTATACTTAAAAATGATTTTTTTGCACTGTCTGATTGGCAGTAGAAAATTTAGTTCATGCAATTTTGATTTTCTTCTTAAGTTTTATTCAAAAATGAAACTTCAGAATATAGTTGATGTCTTTCAGGCTTCATATATAAATAATGTTTTGGCAATGTTATAAATCATATACTGGAGTCTTGTTGGTTTCATAGATTGGTTTGACAACAGGGATCAAATGCTGAGGTTATCTGGTTTAGGCAATCAGTGGGCTCCCCTTATGAAAATTTCTTGATCACCAATAGTTGTCAATGGGAGGGACCATAGGTTTGCTGTGCCTACTTTTTTTTAGCTTCCTTAGTATTGCTGATATGAAGAAATCTTAGTTTGAAACTAGGTCCTTTCTGTCTTTTATTTGTGATCCTAGTTGTATTTTATTTTGGATTTTCAAACATTAGTTTGAGCATCACTCAACAGACATGAATTGTTGGAATGTACAACGGGTGTCTGGTGCAATAAAATTGGTACTGATAATATTAATTATTAACTCATTTTTGAAACATTAAATCATAGTTATTATAAGATACTTAAATGTCATTCTTCTTTCCTTTATTGATTATATCATTTTTTCTTTGATGTAAAGACAGAAGAATAAAAATGTAATTATTACAGCAATCTTTAAACAATGTACTATTTTTGTGTGTGACTTTGGTTCTTTTTATTACCATTGACAGAAATATCTGGTAATATGTTATTTTGATCTTGATGTTTCTATTTATTGATGGCAAATTATTTGAAAATACATTCTCTGCATTAGACAATGCTTTGATCTTGTTTGATTTCTTGAAGGACCCCTTTAGTTTAAGCGTCACCTAACTCTCTCTGTTTAGCATTGTTTTGCATTTCTTCATCACACGTTTTCTATAGGGATGCTTGATGGCCATGTTGCTTAGTGCTCAAACTTCATCTTCTGCATCACTAGACTGCCGAGACTGAGGTTTTGAGTTTTAACCCCACATATGATAGGTGCTTTAAATTCCAGTCATATTTGACTAGGATTTTCAATTTTTTCCTGTGCAGATTATTGGTATTCATCAGGCTATCCAGCAATAAAAAACTGACATCCATGATATAGCAAATATTGCTGAAAGTGGTATTAAACACCAATCTGTCAATCCAGTTCTTAGTTTTATTCATAGGTGATTAGCATAAGAGTAACAAGTTACTTAAATAAATGATCATGATGATATGGAAGTAGATGTGAGAATTTGGGATTCACCTGTCCCTGAGTGAGGTTGAGGATATTAGGATATTAAAAACCTACCTGTTTCTAAACTAATTTGATTTTGTCTTTTTAGAGTTGATGGTTTACTGGCAATAGCAGTTACAGACAGAGATGGAGTACCACTCTTAAAAGGTAAATTGTAAAATTCATTGATGAATGAAAGAAATAAAAAAAAACTTCTTAAAAAATCTAATGCCAAAAATTTCCCAAAATTGCAAGGATTATTTTAACTTTTTTTATTTCTAATTTTGCATTGGTTGTAGAATTTTTTTTTGAAACTTGCTACAGACCAGAACAAAGAGATATACGATTTTAATCTTTTTAAAATAGACATTTGTTTGAAAAGTAATAGTACATTATATGAATGGCAAATACAGACGAGATATTTCTACCTACACCAGAGATAAATTTTCATATTTATCAATATTTATCAGATACATATCAATTTTAGATTTTCCACAGATATATCTTTAGAAATAATAAATGTTAAGTGTTGAAGTTTTGATATATTTCTTGAATGCATGAAAAAGACAAAAACAATCATGGATTATTTACTTATCTAACGAATTTCATTCAATCTTGCATAATATTTCATTGAGATAACTATATCAGGACCTTGTGAAAGAAACTATTTTTCCTCCCCCACAGGCACCTGTTTGGTTCACACTGTATTAAATGACACTCGACAACATATAGTTATTTTAGTCCAAACTACATGATGAAGTTCAGTTAATAGATATCATTATTGAAATGTGATTAATGATTCACAACCATTAATATGACAATTGGTTATAATTTACAGTTTTTTGACCATGTTCAGTTTTTATAAATAGTTTGATAAAAGAAGTTAAAAGAGTAAATTACCACTTGAAATTGGTAAAGTGTTGCCTTTATTAATAAACGTGGGTGGGCTTATTTTACTTCAGGTAGGAACAAATTACGTTGACAGTAGAAGATAGATAACTTTGAATGGCTTGATAAATTTAATAGTGAAGAACCACTGTCAATTAAGAGTAATAATATCTTAAAATTCTCCAAACGGGGTATATGTAAAGGGAAAAAAGTGGAGCTAACAATAAAAATCCAAGGACTTATCATATAGTTTCTTTTTTGCAGTGTTTCAGTTAAAAGTAACAGCTGTGAAATTTAAGATAAAGTGTATATTATTTTAGGGTATAATTTAAGTAAATTGAATTATCTCCCCTTTTGTGATTTGCAGTACATTGTTTACTGTTTAATATTTTAGTCACAAAATAATTTATTGGATAATGAGGTAATCAGCTGTTAGTAAGCTAAACAATAAGAAGGACTGAAGGAAAGGTGACCACTCAACCTGTGCAGTTTACCTGTGTATACTGTCAAAGTTCATTGCCATAACAAGAATGCTGTTGTCTCTTTATAGTTTAATTGTATGCTTGTTGTCTAGCAAAAATCTATTGTGATAGTGTTCTTTACACATACTTTAAATATCAAGCTAATAGAATGAAATTCAAAACAGTGTGGCTGTGGCCATTGATTGACACATTAAATTCATCCATTGACTGGGACAATTTAGGTGAACGTTTGTATGTAACGATCACTGCTCACTATGTTCTTTTTAAAGACACTTAAACTATGGGGTCACCAAAGGTTCTCAACACCTTAATAAAGTAATTCGAAAAATTAATCAGAAATAACACGATGTTTTGATTTATAACAATTATATAAATTAAAACATAAAGGTTATTCCTGATTAATTTTTCGAATTATTTTATAATTAAAGTCTTTAAGAAACCTTTGGTGACCCCACAGTTTAAATGTCTATCGTAGGTACGTCGTGAACAGTGGTCGTTACAGACAAACGTTCACGTAAATTGTCCCAGTCAATGGATGAATTTAATGTGTCAATCAATGGCCACAGCCACACTGTTTTGAATTTCATTCTATGATGCTACATTGGTTGAATGTGATTTGATTAGCAATGATTTTCTTAAGAGATTTTGCAATGGATGTGAAGCTATAAATTCTTGAGAAAAAAACATGTATTTCAAAATTTAAGTTTACCAGAATGTTTATTGAATTTCTGGGGAGAACACTGCTATAAGAAACATATAATAGATTGGAAATCAAATCAATTTACACTGCCAGATTGAGATATAGTCAATATACAAGTGTGCAGTCAGGGGCAAATTCATACCCAAGGTCAAGAAAGTTGTGTCTCATTGATAAATGAACTAAAAAGGACATGGCTTATGTTATTTTAATACTGTGGATTCATTTATTTTTGTGGGTACCAATTTTCGTGGATTAGGGAAAACTTGCATGTTCGTGGATATTTAATTTCGTTGTTTTGTTGAAATCTGTATACAAGCTTATAGAAAATTTATCATTCGTTGGACATTTAATTTCGTGGTTCAAATGTACCAACGAAATCCACGAAAATTGGTATCCAACGAATATAAATAAATCGCAGTATATAAGTTTTACAGAAAATTTGAATGTTTCAGGTTCAACTGAACAGGTACCAGAACTAGCCTTACGTCCAAATTTTCTATCTACATTTGGTACAGCCATAGAACAAGCCAACAAAATTGGGTTTCAGCAGAGTAAAAGTTTTATATGTTTATATCAAAACTATCAGGTAATCAACACTTTTGACTAGAATGTCCAAAATTACCTCCAGCAAAAACATTGAAACTGGAACTGTTATTTTATGTTGAAAGAATATGAAATTTATGTTATGTTTTGATTTCAAAATGAAAATTAATATTAAATATAAAAAGAATTGATTCCTTGGGAAGATTATAGTTCAGTTGTTAAACATATTTCAATAAAGTTTTATTGAAAATTTAAAGTTCAAGTGGGTTTTTTTGAGAGTGAAAAAAAAAAGACAAAATTTAAAAAAATAAATGTTGTTCTTTGCTGTGTTTGTTATGATTTGTTATATAGTTTAAATGTTATTTTCCCATAGGTTTCTAGTGATATATATTTCCTTCCATTTGATAACAAGTCAAACATTATATCTTGAAACACCCGTATAAAGATCTAGATAAATAAATTTTGCATAAATGAAACAAGTTTTGGTGACTTCATATCTGTTTCTTACTCTGTAAATTTTTTTCATTTAATTTTGTTTCATTTTAGGTTGTTCAGATAAACAAAAGTCCAGTGGTACTAACATTTATTGCAGATAGTAATACAAATACAGGTAATTTAACTAATTATTTACTTTTGATGTCATTCTTGATAATGTTTCTAGATCAGAATTCCCATTATAGATAATTTTGAAGCCTAAAAAAATAATGTGTATAATCTGTAAATAGTGAAGTGAAATATTGTTAAAAAAAGGCTGAAATAAGAGTGTTTACACATTGTGTTGTTTCAAAAATTTCATTCAGTCCCAAAGGACCATAAGTTTTTCATTGGTGTAAATCATTAGTTGTTCATCCAGTATTTTTAGCTCACCTGGCCTAAAAGGCCAAGTGAGCTTTTCTCATCACTTGGCGTCCGGCATCGTTCGTCGTCCGTCGTCGTCCGTCGTCGTCGTTAACTTTTACAAAAATTTTCTCCTCTGAAACTACTGGGCCAAATTTAACCAAACTTGGCCACAATCATCATTGGGGTATCTAGTTTAAAAAATGTGTCCGGTGACCCGGCCAACCATCCAAGATGGCCGCCATGGCTAAAAATAGAACATAGGGGTAAAATGCAGTTTTTGGCTTATAACTCAAAAACCAAAGCATTTAGAGCAAATCTGACAGGGGGTAGAATTGTTTAACAGGTGAAGATCTATCTGCCCTGAAATTTTCAGATGAATCGGATAACCCGTTGTTGGGTTGCTGCCCCTGAATTAGTAATTTTAAGGAAATTTTGCTGTTTTTGGTTATTATCTTAATTATTATTATAGATAGAGATAAACTGTAAACAGCAATAATGTTCAGCAAAGTAAGATTTACAAATAAGTCAACATGACCGAGATGGTCAGTTGACCCCTTTAGGAGTTATTGCCCTTTATAGTAAATTTTTAACCATTTTTCGTAAATCTCAGTAATCTTTTACAAAAATCTTCTCCTCTGAAACTACTGGGCCAAATTAATCCAAAACTTGGCCACAATCATCTTATGGGTACGTAGTTTGAAAAATGTGTCCGGTGACCCCGCCATCCAACCAAGATGGCCGCCATGGCAAAAAATAAAACATAGTGGTAAAATGCAGTTTTTGGCTTATAACTCAAAAACCAAAGCATTTAGAGCAAATCTGACATGGGGTAAAATTATTTATCAGGTCAACATTTATCTGCCCTGAAATTTTTAGATGAATCGGATAACCCGTTGTTGGGTTGCTGACCCTGAATTGTTAGTTTTAAGGAAATTTTGCTGTTTTTATACGACCGCAAAATTTGAAAAATTTTTCGTCGTATATTGCTATCACGTTGGCTGCGTCGTCGTCGTCGTCTGCGTCGTCGTCCGAATACTTTTAGTTTTCGCACTCTAACTTTAGTAAAAGTGAATGGAAATCTATGAAATTTTAACACAAGGTTTATGACCACAAAAGGAAGGTTGGTATTGATTTTGGGAGTTTTGGTCCCAACATTTTAGGAATTAGGGGCCAAAAAGGGCCCAAATAAGCATTTTCTTGGTTTTCGCACTATAACTTTAGTTTAAGTTAATAGAAATCTATGAAATTTTGACACAAGGTTTATGACCACAAAAGAACGGTTGGGATTGATTTTGGGAGTTTTGGTTTCAACAGTTTAGGAATTGGGGGCCAAAAAAGGGCCCAAATAAGCATTATTCTTGGTTTTCGCACAATAACTTTAGTTTAAGTAAATAGAAATCAATGAAATTTAAACACAATGTTAATGACTACAAAAGGAAGGTTGGTATTGATTTTGGGAGTTTAGGTCCCAACAGTTTAGGAATTAGGGGCCAAAAAGGGACCCAAATAAGCATTTTTCTTGGTTTTCGCACCATAACGTTAGTATAAGTAAATAGAAATCTATGAAATTTAAACACAAGGTTTATGACCATAAAAGGAAGGTTGGTATTGATTTTGGGAGTTTTGGTCCCAACAGAATAAGGGGCCCAAAAGGGTCCAAAATTAAACTTTGTTTGATTTCATCCAAATTGAATAATTGGGGTTCTTTGATATGCCGAATCTAACTGTCATGACTGTGTATGTAGATTCTTAACTTTTGGTCCCGTTTTCAAATTGGTCTACATTAAGGTCCAAAGGGTCCAAAATTAAACTTAGTTTGATTTTGACAAAAAATGAATCAGTTAGGTTCTTTGATATGCTGAATCTAAAAATGTACTTAGATTCTTGATTATTGGCCCAGTTTTCAAGTTGGTCCAAATCGGGGTCCAAAATTAAACTTTGTTTGATTTCATCAAAAATTGAATAAATGGGGTTCTTTGATATACCAAATCTAACTGTGTATGTAGATTCTTCATTTTTGGTCCTGTTTTCAAATTGGTCTACACTAAAGTCCAAAGGGTCCAAAATTAAACTTAGTCTGATTTTAACAAAAATTGAAATCTTGGGGTTCTTTGGTATGCTGAATCCAAAAATGTACTTAGATTTTTTATTATGGGCCCAGTTTTCAAGTTGGTCCAAATCAGGATCTAAAATTATTATATTAAGTATTGTGCAATAGCAAGTCTTTTCAATTGCACAGTATTGCGCAATGGCAAGAAATATCTAATTGCACAATATTGTGAAATAGCAAATTTTTTTTTAATTAGAGTTATCTTTCTTTGTCCAGAATAGTAAGCAAGAAATATCTAATTGCAAAATATTGTGCAATAGCAAGATTTTTTTTTAATTGGAGTTATCTTTCTTTGTCCAGAATCAACTTAAATCTTTGTTATATACAATATACAATGTATATTCACTTTTTACTACCAACTGATAAATTAAAATAATCTTTACCATTCAGTGATAACAAGCAGTTTTTTTATACGACCGCAAAAATTTTAATTTTTTGGTCGTATATTTCTATCACGTTGGCGTCGTCGTCTGCGTCGTCGTCGTCTGCGTCGTCGTCCGAATACTTTTAGTTTTCGCACTCTAACTTTAGTAAAAGTGAATAGAAATCAATGAAATTTTAACACAAGGTTTATGACCACAAAAGGAAGGTTGGGATTGATTTTGGGAGTTTTGGTCCCAACATTTTAGGAATTAGGGGCCAAAAAGGGCCCAAATAAGCATTTTCTTGGTTTTCGCACTAAAACTTTAGTTTAAGTGAATAGAAATCTATGAAATTTTGACACAAGGTTTATGACCACAAAAGGAAGGTTGGGATTGATTTTGGGAGTTTTGGTTCCAACAGTTTAGGAATTAAGGGCCAAAAAAGGGCCCAAATAAGCATTATTCTTGGTTTTCGAACAATAACTTTAGTATAAGTAAATAGAAATCAATGAAATTTTAACACAAGGTTTATGACCACAAAAGGAAGGTTGGGATTGATTTTTGGAGTTGAGGTCACAACAGTTTATGAATTAGGGGCCAAAAAGGGGCCCAAATAAGCATTATTTTTGGTTTTTGCACCATAACTTTAGTATAAGTAAATAGAAATCTATGAAATTTAAACACAAGGTTTATGACCATAAAAGGAAGGTTGGGTTTGATTTTGGGAGTTTTGGTCCTAACAGTTTAGGAATAAGGGGCCCAAAGGGTCTAAAATTGAACTTTGTGTGATTTCATCAAAAATTGAATAATTGGGGTTCTTTGATATGCCGAATCTAACTATGTATGTAGATTCTTAATTTTTGGTCCCTTTTTCAAATTGGTCTACATTAAGGTCCAAAGGGTCCAAAATTAAACTTAGTTTGATTTTAACAAAAATTGAATCCTTGGGGTTCTTTGATATGCTGAATTTAAAAATGTACTTAGATTTTTAATTATTGGCCTAGTTTTCAAGTTGGTCCAAATGGGGGTCCAAAATTAAACTTTGTTTGATTTCATCAAAAATTGAATAAATGGGTTCTTTGATATGCCAAATCTAACTGTGTATGTAGATTCTTAATTTTTCGTCCAGTTTTCAAATTGGTCTACATTAAGGTCCAAAGCGTCCAAAATTAAACTAAGTTTGATTTTAACAAAAATTGAATTCTTGGGCTTATTTGATATGCTTTATCTAAATATGTACTTTGATTTTTGATTATGGGCCCAGTTTTCAAGTTGGTCCAAATCAGGATTCCATATCAAGTATTGTGCAATAGCAAGAAATTTTCAATTGCACAGTATTGCACAATAGCAAGAAATATCTAATTGCACAATATTGTGCAATAGCAATTAATTTTCAATTGGAGTTATCTTTCTTTGTATAGAATAGTAGTTGATAATATATGTTTGAAATTTGCCAGACATGACTATGATGTCATTTTCTATTTTTATTTGCCAATAACTTTATGTAAATAACTTCATTGGACATTTGCCAGACATGACTATGATGTCATTTTCTATTTTTATTTGCCAATAACTTTATGTAAATAACTTCATTGGAAATTTACCAATATAAAATGTTGCTGATGAAGTTTTTTTTATTGTTTTATACAATAAACAATGTATATTCACTTTTACTACCAACCGATCTTTACCATTCAGTGATAACAAGCACTTTATTTTACATTTTAATATTTTATGATGTATTTAAAAGAGTAGTTATTGTTGCAAACTCCATTAGAAATTTGAATTGATCTCAGTTTTGGAAAAAGGGAAACAGGGATGTGAAAAAAAAGGGGGGGGGGGGTTTAAATTTTTCTCATTTCAGATTTCATAAATAAAAAGAAAATTTCTTCAAACATTTTTTTGAGAGGATTAATATTCAACAGCATAGTGAATTGCTCAAAGGCAAAAAAAAAAAAAAGTTCATTAGACCACATTCATTCTGTGTCAGAAACCTATGCTGTGTCAACTATTTAATTTTAGATTTAAAAAGTTTGAAGAAGAAATCTTTAATTGATTTGTAAATCTTGACATTTGTTTTGTGTAAAAAAAAACCATGTAATGTCAAAAATTTGATCACAATCCAAATTCAAAGCTGTATCACGCTTGAATGTTTTGTCCATACTTGCCCCAACTGTTCAGGGTTCGACCTCTGCGGTCGTATAAAGCTGCGCCCTGCGGAGCACCTGGTTGGTCATTATCTTGAATATTATTATTGATAGAGATAAACTGTAAACAACAATAATGTTCAGCAAAGTAAGATTTACAAATAAGTCAACATGACCGAAATGGTCAATTGACCCCCTAAGGCAGCAACCATTTGATTTTCTGGGGGGGGCTATGGTTTTTTTTTCTGGACAAATTTTTTTTTTCGCCTGTGGCGAAAAACAATCTATTTTTTTCGCAACAAGTCGAAAACAATTTTTTTCTTTCAATTTTAGAATTACATATAGTGGCAGCTGAGGGTGAAACAAACATTATTTTTTTCTCAGAATCAAGAACAAATTATTTTTTTCTCCAAAAACTGGAAACAAACTTTTTTTTCCAAAAAAAACCATAGCCCCCCCCAGAAAATCAAATGGTTGCTGCCTAAGGAGTTATTGTTCTTTATAGTCAATTTTTAACAATTTTCATAAAATTTGTAAATTTTTACTAACATTTTCCACTGAAACTACTGGGCCAAGTTCATTATAGATAGAGATAATTTTAAGCAGCAAGAATGTTCAGTAAAGTAAGATGTACAAACACATCACCATCACCAAAACACAATTTTGTCATGAATCCATCTGCTTCCTTTAATATTCACATAGACCAAGGTGAGCAACACAGGCTCTTTAGAGCCTCTAGTTTTGAACTAAAGACCGTAAGTTTTGCAGTTCACTTTAAGATACAGTCTGAGGTTTAAGTTTTTAAAGATTAATAGCTAAGCCTCCATTGAATGGTTTTAAACTTGGAAGTAAGCTACTTCCAGATCAAGAAATTGAATCTGAAGGAAAAATGTTAATTTTTGTAGAATATTTTCAGTACCCATTATTTTATGATAAAAGGACTGCCTTTTTGACAATCAAGATTATACCATGAAACTGACATAGTCAAACATGGAAAGAGATGAGTTAAGAACCATTCTGATTTCATGTTTATATGAAAGATATAAAAGTTCCTTTCAAAAATAGAAGTGCCGTGAAACAATTGAATCTCCAGATATTTCTTGTCCAAGACTACATTTCACAATAAATAGACAAAAACTGCATACAAAAGGTCGAAAACACATAATTTTACTTTTGCAATTGACTATAATTTAGTTTTGCTTCAGATATTTTTTATAAACTAAAAAAAAAACAAGAAAAAAAAATGGTGCAAACAAGAATTGTTTTACCTGTACATTTATTGATATCATTTTATTTATTTTTCAGGCTTATTGTTGAATTTAGAAGCAGATATGAATGACATTATTAATGAAGTTTCAAAAGTGGTGACAACAACATAGCAGGGATGCCAAACTGCAAAATACTATCTTTATCTTGTATATAAATTTTATGTGCAATAAAATGATTAATTGATACAATATACCCTGTTGCAAGAGATACTCTTTCTGTCTGTCTCTAAAAAAATAGTCTATTGAGGTGAATAAGCTATTAAAAAATAAGTGATGAGTTATAACTCTCACATGGTCTTACAAAAGTAGATTTGTCTCATAACATAGGTTGACTATTCTTAGAAAATAATAATGGAATATCAGGAATGAGCATGTAAAATGCATAACAACATTAAAAGTCTTTTGAGATAGATAATTGATTGTATGTTGATGATTTCCTTGAATTTGGTTATGATTGATATTTTTGATATTTTATTTATGAAATAGACTTAGTTTTATTGTAATTTTCATTATTATTACATTTTTAAACAGTATTTTTCTACACTATTTGGTCTTTGAATGATTTTGCCTCAAACAACATTGAAGAAACATAGATTGTTTTAGTGTACAGTAAAATTGAACACTGTATATGTTGTTTTAAACTGTGAGTTATGATTAAAACATCATTGCATATGACATATTTTGTTGTAAAAGCTAAAAACATGTATATCTAAAAAATGCAAGTTTGAGTTTGTAATTATTTGTAATAAAAATTAAAAAAAAATAAAACAGTTTAGTTGTAATGTTTCTTCAATTTGAAAGTCTGATTTAATATCAATGGATAACAGAGTAACATTATTGAACTAGCACTAATCTCAAAGGATAACAGAGTAACATTATTGAACTAGCACTAATCTCAAAGGATAACAGAGTAACATTATTGAACTAGCACTAATCTCAATGGATAACAGAGTAACATTATTGAACTAGCACTAATCTCAAAGGATAACAGAGTAACATTATTGAACTAGCACTAATCTCAATGGATAACAGAGTAACATTATTGAACTAGCACTAATCTCAATGGATAACAGAGTAACATTATTGAACTAGCACTACAATAAATAATGCTTAGAAATCATGCAACTAACAAGTGCCTGCTTCCAAGAATAGAAACAATACTATAACTTTCATGAATTCCAAGCAATTTTGTGAATTCTCCTTCATCAGGAATGCTCAGTGCCAAATATATGAAAGCCAGATGAAATTATATATGACAAAAAAAAAAAAAAAGTCTGTAAAAATAATAATTTTACATGTACATGTATCTATATTCTTTGACCCAGTTTTTTCTGATTGTATTATGGTATGGTCTTATGCCAGTTATGGCCATTATTGTTCTATATTTCTATATTTTCTTACCTTCTTTGTGGTAATTTTGTGTCTTCTTGATCTTTACAACATTAAAAACTGGACTTTGGGAGTATAAATAAATAACTATTCAAAATGTACATTCTAGCAGTTTCAATTCTGAACACATATTAGAAATTTAAAAAAAATACAACAGCTGACCCATGGATGCAATCATTTTTAAATGAGGATTCACAAATGAGTTGAGCAACTTAAAACAATGTTAGAGTAAAAATACATGGCATCAAAATATAGAAACAACATGGATGTGCAAATGTTGATTAGCAGTGCTGTCTTCACTAGTGCATGGCACATGTGTTGTACTGTTGCCAAGTAAAAAATCAGTGATAATTTTGATTGGTTGGTGTAACAGTGTACTATTATCATTTCTCTGCCCTGAATGTTCTTGCACTTATTAGTCCCCTACCGACGAAGTCGAAGGGGACTTTAGGTTTGCACTCCATCGATTGGTCTGTCTGTCCATCCGTCAGTCCAGCAAATCAGCTTTTCACACTTTTTTCTTCGTTCTTAAAGATATTGATTTAATATTTGTTATATGGTTTTATCATGACAAGTTATAGATCAAGTTCAAATTTTGTTCCATTTTAATGATTTAGTCCAGAGTTATGGTCCATAAAAAAAATCCATATCTTATGTTAGATTTCTATGTTAAACCATATTTCTATACAAAAGAGAGATAACTCATTTTTTTAAAGAAATTCTTTAGTAAATTGTTTGAAAAATTTGTGCCAGTTTGTTTGTTATTTTCTAATAACTAACTTTCTGTATGCTATATATATATTATTAAGTGAAATCCTTTAATTATTAAGGTATATATTTCATTACATTATATTGTGTATATAAAAGTTGTTGACACTTAATAGATAAGTTACAAATCTATATTAGTTTGTGACAAATGAAAGAAAAAATATTTGGAACTATTAATTATATTTGATTATAATTTGAAAAAAAGATATACATTGTATTACATCATATCTAATTTTAGGGAACTATTAATCATATCCAATGTAAAGAGTGTTTTCCACACTTTTTTCATCATGCTTGAAGATATTGATTGATAATTGGTATATAGTTTTATCATGACTAGTTACAGATCAAGTTCAAATTTTTGTTTTGATCTGATAATGTTCTGCATGTTATGGTCCTTGGACTTGAAAATTTCACTCATATAATCAGTTATTCACACTGTTTTTAGTCATACTTACATATACTGACTTGATATTTACTTTTTGTTTACACTATGACAAGTTATAGAACAAGTTAGCATTTTGTTCCAGTTTAATGTTATTTTGACCCGGTAGGGGACTATGTATTGCCATGCAATACTCTTAGAATGCTTGTTTTAACTGTATTCCCAGTCATGTCATTTTGTCTTTTAAGCAATAATTTTAAAATTGCCATATAAGCAGAAGGTTTGGCTAGCCATAAAACCAGGTTCAACTCACCATTTTTTCTGAAAATGTTCTGCACCAAGTCGAAAATATAGCAGTTGTTATCAGAAAGTTCGTTTATATGTATGTTGGCGTTTGTTTTTGTAGAAATTCATGTTTTGTTGTTCCGTTGTGTTTGCTTTTATAGTTGTTGTGTATCCCTCAGTTGTTTTTTTTTTTTACTCAGATTTGTTTCAGTTATATCTATTTGTTAGTATTAAGCAGTGTTATACTACAATTTCCTTTATTTACAATAGAAGATATTTGAACATGTCTGTGTTCATCTGTGATATTTAAAACCGGTCACTTTGAACGAATTTTTTCTAGATAGGGATATGACAAATTATTACTGAATTTTACGTATCATGAGTAACAGGTGTAACTAGTTGGGCAAAATATGTTACCCTGAATTCTATGCTACTTTGTGATGGTATAGCTTAATCATTATTTTTGTGTGAAGTGTTGTGTGCCTTGTCGATGATTTTCTGTTTTACCAAATTACCATTGTGTGTCAGGTTTAAATTTTGCTTGTTTTACTCAACATTTGTTTTGCCCAGATGAAATCTTATCCCTCTTTTTTCACTTAATATCATTTAATCTACGATTAAAGACCAAGAAAATAAAGAGAAAGCAAAAGGAGAGAAATAATGATTGGTGTGTATTAGCTCATGATAAATAAAACTTAGTGATCTTTGTTGACATGTGTGTTTGTTTTATATTGATAACGATTATAACACAATGTTAACTGCTGTACCCCTATTTTTGACAGTTTTTATCCAATTGCTTGATGTGTTTGAGATTTTGATTTTGCCATTTAATTAGGGACTTCCCGTTTTGAATTTTCCTTGGAGTTCGGTATTTTTGTCATTTTACTTTTTAGGGTAAGTATTGATTTAGAAGACAATTTAAATACTGAATATATTTAGCTTTTTGTACACAATCGTCATATTTCTCATCATAATCTTTATCATTTTTTACATTAAAGCATGGACATATTATATTGACATTACTTCCATTGTTAAAGTAAGTTTTTTTAAGTTAATTGTTTGTTTGTATATGTTCTAATTGTTCTTCAGTGTCATTGCCAATTTCAGTCTTGGGTTCTTAAGTTTTCCCAAAATATCTTGGTGATGACTGTCTTGTTGTGTTATGATTATTCACTTCGTTATAAGACAATTAATGATTTAAAAACATCTAGGCATATTTTTTGCCTGTATTTTTTTTTTATACAGGGAAAAGTGTATGACAAAAGAGAAAATTTAAGATAATAAACAGAAAAATAATTCAATAAAAGCGGGTCGCTATTGGACAAACATACTGATGTGTAAACAACCACTGACGAGTTCCTGACTGAAGACATGCATGATATATAAAATTTGGCGAATGGTGAAATGATCCATGAGTTTACAGTATTGCAATAACAACATTCATGACATCCCTGCGTTGATTACAGAGAAATCAACGAAAAAACCCCTAAGAACGTGTATCCTTTTCTAGGAAAAAGAAAATGATATAGATGTTTGTTTTGTCTCTATTCTTGCAAAGTGCATACAAGTCATGTCTGACTTAAAACACTGAACTTATGGAAAATATTGCTGCCAAAAACCTCTGTTGCTTATGATTTCTATTTTTCAACTTTTTCATGTTTGTTAGCTACTTCATAAAAACTTCTTCTTTGGATCATAATATACAACTATTTTTTAAAACCATTTTGGATTAAGCTTTTTTGTAAATGTCAAATGTAGTTTTGTCTAAGCTTAACGTCATTTGAGAAAAAAACCATTCTGGCATTCTGATACTTAAGTCGACTAGAGCTTGAAAAGTATAGATACCTATATTTTTATGAAGTGCATTTGTTTTTGTGTGTGTGTGTGGGGGGGGGGGTTCTATTTTCTGGGGCGTGGCTGAAACCCAACAATCCAATTTCGAATTTATATTATTGATGTAGCCTTGAAAATAAGGTTTGCAGTAAACTCAATTCAGTTTACCATCAGCAATCAAAATGTTGATTGAATAAGGCGTATATTAAGGTTTTCCCTCAATATTATGATGAATCTCTACCCTGAAACTATTGCTGACGGTCTGGATGGGGGGGGGGGGGGGTCTGTTATTCTGTAAACATTTAATTTTCACCCCTTTTTTCTCTAATCTTCAAAAAATTAGACCACGCATTTCTCTAATCTTCATTTTTTTTTTTGCCCGTTATTCTCTAATCTTCATTTTTAAGGGCATATTATAACTTTAATCATTTAACCCCATCCAAACCCTCATTGCTGATAATATATAAAATGAATACACATTTTTTTCGCATTGAAAATAACGGTTAATTGTATTATTTCTTAAAAAACATTCATTAAACAAAGAAAGCCAGTTGAAAGCCAATTACATCTAATAAATGGGTGTTGCTAACCGGCGGAAACGGAAAACGGAACGGAATACGGAACGGAAACAGGAAGAATTAACATCTTTTCTTTTTGGTTATTTTATCTACATAGTCATGTTTTATATAGTATACACATGTTCAAAAGAACAAAAACCAGAGGAATAAATTTAAAATAAAAGATTTTAAAGCAAAAAGTATTGAAATAATTACCAGATGATGAGACTATGTTTTTGAAATATTTGATAAGGTCATGTGTAATCGTTCGTGCGATTCAGGATAGTCTGTTCGACTTTTTATTTTTTTTTTAAGTTTGATCAATGTCAATAAGATGGCAACCCAACAACACAAAAAAATTCTCTATAGGCCTAAAATTTTTTTTACATCGGCCTCGATTCTTATAGGTTGTGAAGTAGGCTATGGGCCTCAAAAAAGATTGACATCGGCCTCGATTCTTAAATGTTGTGAAGTAATAAACTTTTAATAAATAAGTAATAAACTTTTAATAAATAAGTAATAAACTTTTAATAAATAAGTAATAAACTTTTAATAAATAAGTAATAAATCCTTTGCATCATTTTTTTCTGTGCTTCTTTTTTAATTGCCTTGATTCAAGATTAGTGATGTGGTGTATCTTGTTGCGTTGTTCTGCAAGTGGCTGCTAGCTTGAGCTTGGTTGTTCTGCACTGGTGATTTTCGTTGTATCTTTTCTTGTATAATGCGGGAAAGAAAACGTAAAAGAAACAGGACAATGGTGTATGGACAAAATCCGATATGGAAACCAGGGAACTAGAATAGAAACTTGTATGTACTTTATTTTTAAGAAAAAAAAAATGACAAAATCTCTCACTACACAAAGCCTTTCTCACCCTTTTACAATACTCAAGGATTTGTATAGTAAATCCTTGCAATACTGAAGTATGCTGTTTGGTATTTACATAGGAAAAGCATTATATCTTCTAGAATTTAAATCAATAAATACGAACTGATGTGCAAAAAGTGGCGAACAATTAGTAGCCTATATGGATATATACGATTTGCACAGTGCCCTCACCAAGTTAGTCGTAGTAATATCCTAAGGTTTTCAAAAATCAAATTGTCCACGCTGCTTTAAATATCATGCCGCTTAATTCTACTCTGAAAATTCAATTCCTCTCAAGCAACCGTGACTTTGTTTCATAATATTACAATTGCAAATAGTGTCACTCATTCAGTATGCTGTTTTACTATAGTAGAAAACATACAAAGATAAGCGAAAAATACCAAAGGGTTATTCAAGCTCAGAAGTCGAAAACAAACCGTCAAAGCCATGACTAAAAATGAAAAAGGTAAAAAAGACCGAAAGACAAACAGACAAACAATTGTACACAAAATGCAACATATAAACTAAAGGCTGAGCAACACGAACCCCACCAAAAACTTGGGGTGATCTCAGCTGCTCCGGAAGGGTAAATAGATCCAGCTTCACATGTGACACCCATTAACATAAACATGTATTCATATACATTCACACAAAAGGAATATTGAAATTTGAAAAGAACTTTTATTTATATTGGTAGTCTTTAGTGATTTTGGTGCTATGTCAAGAAAACTGAAAACTCATTCTGCTCTGTTCTTTTTTTATGACGGAAAGGATACTTTATTTCACACTACGCATCTAATCGTTTGGGTGTTTCTACTTGCCATACACACGATTTTCCAAGATATCACTGATATCATTTACTAAATAACACCTGACCCAGAACAGTTCCTTGAGATCCCCCAGAATCAACGGCATGTTGGACCTGTTTGATGTTGTTCAATTTACCACGACGCTTTGCGTGTGTACGGCCTTCAACAATGAGCAAAGCCCATACCACATAGTCAGCTATAAAAGGTCCCGAAATGACAATTTTAAACAATTCAAAACGAGAAAACTAACGGCCTTATTTATGTACAAAAGACAGGCAGCCTGTAATTCAGTGGTTGTCGTTTTTTTATATGACCTGGCCCTGCTAAGTGAGCTTTTCTCGTCACTTGGGTTTCGTCGTCCGATTTCGTCTTTCTTAACTTTTACAAAACTTCGCAGTCTCTGAAACTACTGGGTCTAATGTTATTGCACATATTATAGGCCTAAGGGAGTCGCCTGATAGTCTTGGTTAAACTTTGCAACAATTACCATTGGTGTATCTAGTTTAAAAACTGTATTGGATAACCCTGCCTGTCAGCCAAGTTAGCCGACATAGCTAAAATTAAAACATAGGGATAACATGCAAGTGCTGTCTATTAAAAAACGCTATGAATAACGAAAACCTGATGTGAAAAACATGTCTAATCTGACATCGGACTCGGACTTCTTTTAAAATGAGTTTTACTGTGTGTATTGCTTCATATGTAGTTTATTCTACATTGGCTAGAGGTATAGGGGGAGTGTTGGGATCTCACAAAACATGTTTAACCCCGCTGCATTTTGCACCTGTTTCAAGGCTTTTGACTGCCTACCCCATGACCTCCTCCTACTAAAATTAAAATCCTATGGGGTTTCCGCCTCATCTCTTAAACTTTTGGAAAGCTATTTAACTAATAGAAAACAGTGTGTTAAAGTAGGTACTAATTCAAGCTATTGGCAAACAATGTTTAAAGGGGTGCCACAAGGGTCAATATTAGGGCCAACATTATTTTAATATTTTTTTAAATGACATTTTCTATTTTATTCATAAAAGTGAACTCTATAATTATGCAGATGACAACACCCTTTCATACGCAGATAACGATTTAGATAAATTAATTAAAACTTTAGAAGATGAAAGTAAAATTTTGATAAACTGGTTCTCAATAAATAAAATGAAAGCAAATCCAGAAAAATTTCAAGCAATAGCTGTAGGTAAAAAAACTAAAGACAAAAACCTAAAATTTAAATTAGAAGGTAATGAAATAGAGTGTGAAGATAACGTTAAACTTCTAGGTGTAACAATAGATTTTAAACTAAATTTCAATGAACATGTCTCTATAATATGTAAAAAAGCATCCAAACAATTAAATGTATTAAAAGGAATAGGTAAACACCTGACTAAACTCGGAAAATTAACAATTTATTATTCTTTCATAATGTCCAACTTTAACTACTGCCCACTAGTTTGGCACTTTTGTGGGGAGGTAAATGCAAAAAAGATAGAGAAAATTCAAGAGAGAGCACTAAGGTTCATCTATGAAGACCATTCAGCAAGTTATGAAGATCTACTCTGCAAATCAAAATTACCATCTTTAAAAATAAGAAGAATGCGATCTTTGGCGATTGAAGTTTTCAAAATTATAAATAAAGATTGTCCTGTATATCTCCATGATTTGATTCACTTAAAGGAAAACACTTACTCTTTCAGATACCAGAATACAGCAGATCTACCACATGTAAGAACAACTGCATATGGCCTACAATCCTTCAGGTATGCGGGTGCTAGGCTTTGGAATGAGCTGCCAGATGAGCTTCGAAAGCAATCATCTTTAAATCAATTCAAGAACTTGATAAATTCTTGGTCTGGCAGCTCATGCCAATGCTTTGCCTGCAAAACCACTTAATCTATGTTCATTTTTTTTTTTTTTTTTTTTTTTTTGGTTTGTTGCTTTATTTTCAGCATGGCAAATTTATTTTATCATCTTTACTATAGTGCTTCTGCTGCTTTGTGCTAATTTTAGAAACTTTATGTGCTTTTAATGTGCTTTCTATGTGCAAACCATTTTATTTGTGCTTTTGTTTTTATCTCATAATTGCATGTATCAGAATGTGTTTAACATATACGATGCTTAAAGAACTTTTGTGCTGCATGGTTATATACTGATATGAACTCTTGCTTTATATGTTTAATGTTGTGTGCATGACTATATATGTATGTTTTGTTTTACTTGTTGTTATGTCGGTTTTAAAAGCTCTTCAGAGTTTATGTTTGTAATTGCTTGCTTATACCGACTCTAAATAAAGCTTTATGTCTTATGTCCCAAGTCAGAAACCTCTGGCCTTTGTTAGTCTTGTGTTTTTTTAATTTTTTGTCTCATTTATATGTTTTAGAGTTTAGTGTGACGCCCATTTTCACTGAACTAGTACACAATTTTATTTAGGGACCAGTTGATACCACCTCCTGGTGCGGGATTTTCTCGGCTACATTAAAGACCCATTGGTGGCCTTCGGATGTTGTCTGCTCTTTGGTCGGGTTGTTGCCTCTATAAGTTATATGGTTCGCTACTGACCCCGTACGGATCCATAGAGGGTTAGTAAAATCCATAGGGGGTGAGGCCGGAGGCCGAGTCCCCTATGAATTTTATTCACCCTCTATGGATCCGTAGGGGGTCAGTAGTTAACCGTATAACGAATTTATCGGACGCTGGACTTTTTCTGCGGCGTTTTGTTGAAAAATAAACAATGAAACACAACAACATTAATAGATGACGTCGCCATTAACGCGTCATGAACCCCATATGAAACTTACTAACCCCATACGGTCTCATAGGGGGTCACCACGTGACGGCGTTTAACCAATCACAACGTGATAATTCATCTGTGGTCCGATAATTTGACATATTCCCCGTTTTCATTCTCATGACTTCTTATAGGAGTTATCGACCTTATATGACGAATTTTCTCACTCGCATGTTCGCCTGTTAAATTGAAATATATGATAAATAGATAGAAACTTTAAATAGCAAAAATTACCAGAAAGACAAGATCTTTTGATTTTCATAGGCTTTATTTCCACCCTTAAATTCCGTCTATATAAATGTTTATTTCCGTTACCGTTTCCGTTCCGTTTTCCGTTTCCGCCGTTTAGCAACACCCCTAATAAATAGATCAAGATCTTGAAATTTTTCAAATGTGTCTTGGTCCTGCCTATTAGTAGTCTATTATACTATGTAACTAGTCCCAGGTTTTAATCAACAAATGTTCTCTCTTTTGAGACTTTTGTTTTTCACTCTTACATGATTTAATTACACACCACGAAACTCAAACAATATTGGAAAATGTAAGATTCTTACCTATGCAATATATGAAAAGGTTTAAATTTCTAGTATCTAAATTATATGGAAAGATCAGGATGTTAAAAACAAAGAGTTCATCTATTTGATCTTATTATTTTTATTCAACACGATGCGAATAAGTATGACGTTCAGAGACATACTATAAACCGGGTTATAAATTATAAATACATAATTATGTCTCTCTGGTATAATTTACGATTTGATTTAAATTTCCCGCTCAAATTACTTGAATACACATGGATATCTTTATTTTCGCAACTTTAAAACAAAATTATCAGTGCATCGGCAAAAAAATAAGAATTTTAATCAAGTAATTTCCATGATACGAATAAAAGTCATTTTGAAAAATAAAGTGCGAAACTGTGTGAATAAATAAACTTCTGCGATAAAATTTCAACTTCCCGCCATCCCGCCAGAAAATAAACAACAAAAAGCAAACATTTGGAAGAAAAAGAAGGGTTACACAACACATGTAAATTGTAGATAAACCAAAAATTACAGCCCACTAATACAATGTAATTCAAAACTAACGATATAAATTTACTATTCAATGGTGAAAATTCTCTTAGAACAATTATTTTGACAGGTAGAGTGATATTGATTCCGCCATATACATCGGAGGTATAACACACATAAATACTCAGAGCCCTGATTTAGGAGTGACAGGGGACTAACCACCTATTGTGGATCTTCAAATATATGGTTATGACATAGATTTTTTTGGCATTGATTCAAAGACAAAGTGCTTGTTTGGTATCCCCCCTTTTCTAAATCCTAGATGCTAGAGGGTACCTTGATTGACAGATATTGTGTATGTTATATTACCCATGTCATTAGGTTATTTCTCTTACCCCATGCTAGATCCATTATTGACAAAAACCAAGAAAGTTTGATGCAATTCCTGTAAAAGGGCATATAGGGCTCATAACAAGAAGACCCTGCAGTCACCTCTTAGCGTCCGCTAGTTGCAACTGATTTGAGAGAAAAACAATCCACAGACTGACTTTGAATTTAGTTCCAGTTTACTTTGTATTGCAGAGCTCCAGATAAGCTGCGTAATTGCGTGATCACGCAATAAAAATAATTAAAAACCCAATACAATTGCCCATTCATTGCAGGGTTCAATAACCCAATTAATTCAAAGGAAAACCCAATTATATGCCAAAACTATGAGTTCTTAACGCTTTTACTCGCTATGGTTTGCGTTATTTACCCTTATCTGATTACAGTCGTAGCGTTACAGTCGTAGCGTTACAGTCGTAGCGTAAATCTGTTTTATAATATTTATAATTGGAAATGTCCTATCGTTCTAAAAATAGAGCCCTGCATCAAGTAGCTGAAATGGGTCCCTGTTGAAATTTTCCGTTGCTCAACAGGTACACGTGAATATGAAAACATTTCGATCTTCTCGGCTTTTATCCAATTAGCGTGTGTCATGTCACTGGTAGACCTATTTGGCAAATGACCGCGATTTTTGGCAAATCTCCGCGGAACGGATAATAAATAGAGGTTCATCGTAAATTTTCTGTTTTACAGAATATTTTGCGGTTCTCCGGAGATTTTCTGTGTCTCAGGGAATTATCCGCATGTCTCAGGGAATTATCCGTTTGTCCGATTAAACGTGTGTATTGAGTCAGTGATAGAACCAGTGATGCGTGAGCGACGGTTATTAATAGATCGTTGTATAATCTGTTATCTGTGAGCAACGGTTATTAATAGATCGTTGTGATTATATACAATGTTTACAGTCAGATAAAAATAACCGTCTTATTACCCTTTTCAGTCGAGAAATAAAAAGCGGTGGTTTTGATATTAAAGTTACTTGCAATTTAAATATCGAATTTAGTTCAATAAAGAATAATCTATTTAAATGTGACCAATGAACAGGAAAAGTGCACATGGTAACTTTGCAATACTACAAATATGTTCACCTTACAAAATTCTTCTTTATTGTCATGTTAAGATAAATCAGTTCCTGTAAAAACAGTAAAAAACAGAGTCTTAATTACTGCAGATGCCGTAATCCGACATAATGTCATACTGATTTGACACTTGTCTAGTGTGAGTAACACCTGCTGTGATATTTTTGCAATACAACATGGACAAGCGGAAGGTCGTAAATCAATCTGTTGATCCGAATTTAACTTTACCTGTACAGATATTTATTTATGGAGGATATCATAGATACATTTAATAAATTGTATTGTATTCAATGGAGATAATTTAAATACACAATATAATTTATTAAGACATATTCGCAGGTATACATTGAACATGTTTTCTCCAACCAAGAAGGTTTGATATTGAATGCTTTTTTTTTTTGTTTTTTTTATCAAACTTCGATCTGATCAGTCTCGTAGATTATAAACGAGTAATTCGTTTATAGTTACACATTGTTACTCTTCTAACGTCTTTTTCTTTGTGCTATTAAAAAAAAACTCACAATTTTCCACATCAGATCGACATTTATATATATATGAATACTGGAAATCTTTTTTCCGTCCGACACCACGCTCCCCACAAGAGCCCCAAGATATAATCATACCTGTCAATCACTAGCCGCAAGTTGAACATTTTGGTCAGCCTTCCTCGTGCTTTCAATTATGACATCGTTGCGAATTTATTTTTTTTAAATTGACATGTGAAAAGAATAAAGTGATGGGAAGTTTATTTTACGACCTATCAGAACTTCTTGTGATTCTAATAAGATTTTTCTTAGGTCGCATTTCTTTCTAACAAGAATTTTGTAAACGTTGTGTCGCGTGTGTTACTGTTTTCTAAACGATACACGAGTAGAAACAAATACATCGTTTGATAAATCTTTAATGACCCTGTTTGAATTTTCAATAATGCATGCACATGTTGTTGGTAATCAGACTTTTTTACAAACGTAGAAACAAATACTTCGTTTAATCAGGTTGAAGTTAGAAACAAATGCAGCGTTTGTACTAACAAACGACAAACTGCAGACGCATTTTTAGCGTTTGCATAGTTTGTCAAAGTTTATGTAAACTTTGCAAACGTATGTGTTTGAAAGAAATGATCAAAACATGTGCGAGCTTAGCCGTTTGCATCGTTTGTGTTTGAAAGAAATGCATCTTTAATGAGTCTGAATCCGTAACCGTCAAAATAGCATGCTTTACAAAAAGATCAGCCAATTCAAACGTGTCTTTACACAAAGATGATTTTAAGTACGTCATACATTACATGTAAATTAAACATTTATTTAAGTAAATTTTTTTCGTATCTATCTTTTTCGTATCTATCAATTTGGTTACAGGGTTTATGCAAGTAAGTTGTACCGTGTGGTGCGTTTTCAGATTCATTTCTCAACAACTTCCTGTGAACCGAAATATTTCGGCGGGGGTATCAACGGCGGCAAGCTTACAGTTTAACTTGCTTAAATTTTATTTAAGTCAGTTTATTGAAATAAAATTGAAAATGGAAATGGGGAATGTGTCAAAGAGATAGCAACCCGACAATAGAAAAACAGCAGCAGAAGGTCCCCAACAGGTCTTCAATGTAGCGAGAAACTCCCGCACCCGAAGGCGTCCTTCAGCTGGCCCCTAAACAAATATATACTAGTTCAGTGATAATGAACGCCATACTAATTTCCAAATTGTACACAAGAGACTAAAATTAAAATAATACAAGACTAACCAAGGCCAGAGGCTCCTGACTTGGGACAGGCGGAAAAATGCGGCGGGGTTAAACATGTTTATGAGATCTCAACCCTCCCCCTATACCTCTAGCCAATGTTGAAAAGTAAACGCATAACAATACGCACATTTAAAATTCAGTTCTAAAGAAGTCCGAGTCTAATGTCAGAAGATTTAACCAGATAAAATAAACAAAATGACATTGTTTTTGCAGAAGATTAATCCAGACATTAACGTACTTTGGCTTCCCATTTGTTCCACTGTGTAGGATAACTTATTTACGCATTACATCATTAATAATTACCAATATTAAAATGCTGGAATGCAAGTTGTATACTTATTATTTTACTAATTTGCGTTTTGGTTCCGTTCAAATTTGCTGTTATAGCATGTATAGATTCCTTGATTTTCATAAGTTATCTAGTTTCAGTTGTTAAATACTAGTCAGTAAAGAGCTAAATATTTTGCCTTCCAGCAGAGCCAACAATTAAGCATCAGACGTATACGTGATACATTAATCATATATATATGTAATATCAGTAATGGACTCCTAGACTTTTTCTCCTTTTATAGCCGACTATGCCGTATGGGCTGTGCTCATTGTTGAAGGCCGTACGGTGACCTACATGTATAGTTGTTAATTTCTGTGGCATATGGTCTCTTAACGAGAGTTTTCTCATTGGCAATCACACCACATCTTTTTTTTAAACGGACTCATTTAGCATTTGTTATATTCTCAACGGTTGAGAAAAACTCCATGGATGACAAGTCAACTGGAGTTTTGAGTTGAACATTTTGATTGTGTATGTTTATAAGGGTTTGAATAGGATTTATATAGAAGAAGAGAGAATATATATGGACAAAAAGTGCACAACAAAGGGCCAAAAAAGTAAATAAAATAGACACCAAGAAAACAAAGAATACAGAATAATGGGGGAAAATATGAAGACTACAGAAAAATTACTTACAACTATAAGACAATATTCAAGACCCTCGTATGTGTTCAAATACAATCTGTATACACTATAGTATATATCTTGCTATAAAGTTCCGTTCTCAATGTTATTTGCTCGAGCATGACTGTCTGATTCTATTTAATTTTTAAATTGATGTCCAGTGGCAAACATTTCTAGAGTCGTGTCATTCAGGAAGTAAATACAAGAAAAAATGTTGGTTAAAAATAGAGCTCCCTACATATATCTTGTTAAAAAAATTATTTATTTTACTCAGCTATCTTCAAGGCACCATCTTCTTCTGTTACATGAAATTGTGATACTGTGAAATTGACTGATTAGATTTCATTTTAGATTGCCAAAGTTTGAAGTAGTAGAGACCATTTCCGTGACCTGTGTTTGTTGCACTCTGTGGGTAAAATCCAGTAGTTTTTTTTTAGTCTACTGAGATTTTAATAACTTATTTTCGAATGATGGAACCATATCAATTTAATAAATTGAACACGGGTTTGACAGTCAGTAAACTGTCACACAAGAAATAGATTGAATGTTGCATGTACACTAGTCCAATTTGTAATGTTGTCTTTACGTCCTTCCACATTCTTTTTTTTTCAAAATCCGGGATCCGCTTTCGAATATATTATGGGAGTCTGTCAATGGAGCTAGAGATACATTTAACGACCTTGACTGGCTACACAACCCTTGCACGGTAGATAAATACATCATACACAGATACACTGGCTGGTTAAAGGGACAATAAACCAGAAGTGTAAATTGCCCCAGGTATTTTAAGTATATTGTGTGTAATGTGTCAACAGCCACGTGTTAGTGAATTCACAGTCGCTTGAATTTTAGTGATATATGTATGAAAAAAAAATAAAAAAAATACTGTTATATATATTATACATATAACAGTATTTTTAAAATTTTTTTTTCCATACATATATCACTAAAATTCAAGCGACTGTGGTGAATTCAAAGATAATCAAAATGATCTAATTCACGTGGTAATCTACCATGCAGCTACGCATCATCGCACATCGCAAACAACTAGCTTTGCATTGCAAGATATTTAATTATACCCCCGCTTTGAAAAAAAGGGGGGTATACTGTTTTACCTCTGTCTGTCCTTCCGTCAGTCCGTCAGTCCATCCGTCCGTCAGTCTGTCAGTCAGTTCGTCCGTCCGTCCCATGAATATTTTTCGTCACATTTTTTGTCAGGAACTACACTGCCAGGATTTCTGAAATTTGGTTTCAGGCTTGATATAAGTCAGCTATACTTGGAACTTGATGCGTTTTCAGATTCATCACTCAACAACTTCCTGTTTACCGAACACTTGTTTGATTTTACACATGATAGCCAAGTTGAAAATTTTTCGTCACATTTTTCTAAGGAACTACAATACAATGATTTCTGAAATTTGGTTTAAGGGTTAATATAAGTCAGCTGATGCGTTTTCAGATTCATCACTCAACAACTTCCAGGGTTCGTACGGGGCATGGAATCCTGGAAAAGTCATGGATTTTTATTTAGGGGTGGAAAGGCCTTTAAAAGTCATGGAAAGCTATATTTTAGTGACTAAGTCCTTGAATAGTCATGGAAAAGGATTATTTGCACTGTAATCTTTATTGCATGTCATCAAACATCTCAAATTAAATGATCCCCGTAGTTTTTGTCGAAACTGTTTTTTTTTTTCGAATGCTAGAAACAAGGCCCCAGTTGTGGTAAGTGTAAAATGAGAATTTAAAATTCGTTTCTTCAAAATTGTTTATAAAAATATGCAACCGCATCTGGTTCCGTTTATAGTGCAATTTGCTTTAACAGTATTGAAATAAGAAACCAGCTATCGGAATATTCGAAAACGAAGTTATTGTTACCAAACAGCCGTTGAAAAACACTTTTAATGATAATGTATATTTTTGAGTGTAATTTCACATTGCGATAAGACGTGTCACGGTACTTGTCTATCCCAAATTCATGTATTTGGTTTTGATGTTATATTTGTTATTATCGTGGGATTTTGTCTGATGCTTGGTCCGTTTCTGTGTGTGTTACATTTTAGTGTTGTGTCGTTGTTCTCTTATATTTAATGCGTTTCCCTCGGTTTTAGTTTGTTACCCCGATTTTGTTTTTTGTCCATGGATTTATGAGTTTTGAACAGCGGTATACTTCTGTTGCCTTTATGTATATACGTATGGATAGAGGAGCTGAAATGATAAGAGTCCTACATATAGTAAAGAGCAATTTTTCATACAAAAGCTGTGAGGATATCGTCTCGGTATTTAAGAATATGTTTCTGGATAGTAGACAGATGTCACTTCTGAAATGGTAATGATGCCTCTAAGTAGGAAGTTGATAGTTTTTTGTCTACAATGTATTATCTGTTTGATGAAAGTCCAACCAGTCAAGAGGATTATGCCAAATAACCTTTTCTAATACTTTGTTTATTAAAATATTTCAAAATTTGTATATATTCTTTTATACTGTAAAAAGAGGCAGAACATATCCAAAGGGGACATTTAAATGAGTGTGTAGGTCATACTCTTTCATAGAATCTTTGATAACAAGTAGGTCTACATCATTGTTAGCAAACTTAACTCAGTATTGTCATTCATAAATATGTTGGTATTTCTCATTGTGTTTCAGTGCAATTGTGTCATTATTGGATGTTAAAAAGATTGTTTATTTAGTTGCATGGAAAGGACACAAAAGCATGTTTATAGAGTTAGGGATGAGTTTTTGGTCTATAGTTTTGGGGTATGGAAATTTCATAAAACATCCTTGAAAAGTCATGGAAAAGTCATGGAAAAATGGAACTAAAAAGGTGTATGAACCCTGAACTTCCTGTTTACCGAACACTTGTTTGATTTTACACATGATAGCCAAGTTGAAATTTTTCGTCACATTTTTCTAAGGAACTACAATACAATGATTTCTGAAATTTGGTTTAAGGGTTAATATAGTCAGCTGATGCGTTTTCAGATTCATCACTCAACAACTTCCTGTTTACCGAACACTTGTTTGATTTTACACATGATAGCCAAGTTGAAAATTTTTCGTCACATTTTTCTCAGGAACTACAATACAAGGATTTCTGAAATTTGGTTTAAGGGTTAATATAGTCAGCTGATGCGTTTTCAGATTCATCACTCAACAACTTCCTGTTTACCAAGCACTTGTTTGATTTTACACATGATAGCCAAGTTGAAAATTTTTCGTCACATTTTTCTCAGGAACTACAATACAATGATTTCTGAAATTTGGTTTAAGGGTTAATATAAGTCAGCTATACCGTGGTAACCAAGGTCTGTCGTTTTTAACTGTTTATATGGGAATTGGTGAAAAAGTCATAGTTCAAAGTCTTAAATGAGCGTAAATAAGTGTTCCGTGAAAATTGTTTTCGAAAATCTAATTTGTTCATAATTCTTTTATGTAATAAACTTATTTAAATAAATTTGTACCTTCCCTTGTCTGATTCACCAGCATGGCTAAAGGTATTACTCCCAAATGTATTGTGAGGTGACCCGTTCAGGTATTCAAGCGATTTCCTGTCGGACTTGCAAGTTCATGCATCGCTTCACTTCTAAGGGTATTGATCAGTGTATACGACCGGTAACTTGAAACTTTCCATTTTGAACTATCAGGTGTATAGTATAAATCTCTGTCTTGCGTGTCCGATATACTAGTCATTACTAAACGCATAAGCTTGTTTATAAATTACATTTCTGTTGTAAAGAATATTATTTATAAAAATCTAAATAATTCCAAAAAAAAAGATTTGATAAAATAAAAATCTGTTTTCACCTTTTTTCCAAGGGTAAATTTGGGGAAATGTAAGTACTCGTTCTCAAAAGTGAAGGACAGTTTGAAACGTACAAGAAATATTGATTTAACAAAAATATACGCACTTATCGACCATTCTTTTATACGCCTTGATAGAAAGTTACGGAACTATAGATAGTTGCAATTCAAAATTACATACATTTTTATATTGAACATAAGAAAGAAACATACATTTTGTTTATTTGGGTTAAAAGTTTTGTAAATAAAGTAGTCCTCGTATGACAACAGTATGTTATCATGGGATGTCGATGGACGAAGAAGAAGAGAACTTATTTGAATTAAATACAGGTCGATATTTAACTTGCTTTGGGTTCATCGAAGTTATGGACATAGTAAAATCACAGATTTCTATTTCAACAAGATTGTTCTCGAACAAAGGAAGGAGTTGTCATCACAATTGTTGGCTATAATGTATAATGATGTGAACATGGTTCTGAAAGTACATTATGCAAAATTTCCTGTTCCGACATGCATGTTATATATGCCACTGGACAAACACTAATTATCCCCAAGGGATGTGAATATTTTGCTGGAAAACTATTGAGTATCAAAGTTTCAAATTAATTTCGGGATTTATTTTCCTTCTTGGTATTCAATATTCAATAACAGAAAAAAAGAATAAACTGCTTGTCCGCTAAATAGGGGTATTCTTGTTATAGTTATATTAAAAAATAGGGATATATGACATTAAATTGGTTCTGTCTTTTTTTTTAAACATCGTTAAAAAGATGTGTGTCTAAGGTGAACGACACAAGAACCCTGTAATACTAGTACGAGAGCATGTAAACATTCCTTCTCAATAATATGGTTGTATTGGAAATCTTTTCATACCGATTGACAACTCATGGTCCGATATGCATGTAATATTTGCCACATGACGCCCATAGTTCTTTCTACCATCATCATCTTATTCTTTGATATTGCTGTAAACATCGATGGTTCACACCCAAACAAAATGGGAGTAATGTACCTTCTGATAGCTTCTCCGTGTTATACACTTGTGAAACTTAATATATAGACGAAATTTCGGTATTGAAATGAATCTGCATCTCACGAACAGGATTTTTAAATAACGATTTTGAGCAATCGTTGTAGGTTCATGAATATTCATATGGTGCTTTTCTTAGCGCCAATTGGAAAAAACGTATCTTTAAATAAAGTTTACATTATTAAACATATTCCTCAGAAATCAGTTATCATAAAACCATACGAGTCATGATAAACCTTGATAAAACACAGTTCTGTTATCATAAAACATAAAATAATGCACTATGTAAACTGGAGTAAAATTATGAGAGTTCTAAGCACTGTACATTTACTATAGTAAAGTTGTAAGCCTGTTCTGTCACAAAACTTGTAAGCGATGGTCCATGCAGTTATATTCATGTCTTGAAATGTCCTTGGCTGTTTATCCAAAAGATATAGTCTGTTTTTTTTCTGTTTCCCATCGTTTTTTGAAAAATGCATTTAATAGTGAATCGTTAACTGGGTAAAGACCAGTGGCAAATATCTCTCTGTTCGTTCTGTCGATTTGGGAAGATATTTTCTAATTCATTTGAAAATATCTATATGTGTTTGCAATGTTCAATGCTTGGACTTTGAAAAGGCGCTAATAAAGCTAACTAAATATTGTTTTGATAAAAGAGGTAAAACAACAAATTTAATTTTTCAAACAAATAATTCTGTAAACATCGCGTGTGAGGGTTTACACGGAGTTAAAAGAAAAGACAACAGGGCAAATCTGATGAAAAAAAAATCCCGAAAATTCGTAGTAACAGGAAATTAAACAGTAATTGAAACCCCCTCCTCAAACAAATGTACCTCATGACCTGTATTATGCTGAGGTTCAATTTTTTTGGTGAAAAAAATATAGAATGCTGGAAGTGTTTCGATGTGCTATTGGAAAATCCTTTGAAAAAAATGGGTAGGGTTCACCAGGACACGGCTTAGGTAGCACTTCACAGAAAATATAGTTACAATTGAGCCACAGAATGTTGAATAACCTTCCAACCCTGGCCTTCTAATACGTTAGGCCAACTGTTAGTGTCATACATGCAAAACTACAGACCTATCTACGGAGTGCTACCATACTCACATGCTCCCGATACTAGTATGTTGAAGAAGTAATGAAATTAATAGAACCAGAGCCGGATTTAGTGGGGAATGGCGTTGACGGGAGTTTTTAATAGTCTTGATTTGATTGATTGATATACATGGAAGTTTTTAACGACACTGACTCAATGACTGGCTATACAACACATAGAAGTTTTTGACGACATTGACTGCCTAAACAGCCCTTTGAGTTTCTCAGTCGGCTATAAAGGGGGAATGACACGGTGTCCGCCCCCTTTTGTTGAAAAATAAATATTGATTATATAGGGAATCACTTGAGAATGACTGGAGCTGGTCCTCTCATGAAATTATCAGTTAGTTCTCCCATCTCCTTATATATAAAAAAAAAAATCTGGATCTGCCACTGAGAACAAGTTTAATAAATTAAAAAAAAGAATGTGTCACTAGTATACACGGATGCCCAATCCGCACTATCATTTTCTATGTTTAACAGACCAGGGACTTTCTTTACTTAGTATAGAAAGTCCCTGAGTGGACTGAGGAAATGAGGTAATTCTAATTTGGCATTAAATTTAGAAAGATCATATCATTGTGAACATGTGTACTAAGTTTAAAATTGATTGGATATCAACTTCATCAAACACTACCTCAACCAAAAACTTCAACCTGAAGCGGGACAGACGGACGAACGAACAAACGAACAGACAGACCAGAAACAATGCTGAGAATGGAACATCCAAAGTATATATTTTTAATCTTTATTGCAAAATTACACCCATAAGGGTCAAGCAATATAAACAAACATTGTAATATAAGGTAATCTTATACACTCCCACTCCTGAAACACAAACAAAATTAAAAGTCATCTGATTGCAATCTTATAACTGTTAATACTGATGAAGTCGCTTTATCATTGATTTATAAGATACAAGTTGTGACCTTCGAAATTGTTTTATATTATTTTATTTGTATATTTTCCTATAGACTTTTAAGGTACCTCCGTTGTCCTTAAAAAAAATCCCTTCCATAATATCCAAAACTTCATCGTTGATTGGAAAAAAAAATGATTTTAGATTATCGATTATCAATTGAAATGAACCTACTAGAGCCTCAACTTTCAAGCGCACAATCATTACACATCACTTTAACCCTGAGTTGACATTCCACAATCGGTCAGTAACATCACCTGTGTTTATAGTTACAGGGTATTTCCCGCCGTTGGACAATCCCGTGCAGTCAACACAATTGATTTTTAACATTCTCTATTATGAGCGAGGTCAAGTTTTAGATCAAGTTAATTACATATATTTTTAACGTTAATTATTTAATTATTAAAAAAACGTATCATCATTTCTTTTCTTTTCTTTTTTTTTTGCTAGTATAGTAAATAAATGTCAATCCCGGGATGTAGATACACTTAACATTAGACCTGGAAGTGCCTTCTTATAAATGGAGAAACTGTCTTTCACATTAAAATTTAAAAGAATATTATCGCTCAGGCATATTTTAAATTTTGTAATAAGATGATTGATTGTTGGTTGTTTAACTTCCAGTGGCAAATATTCCATAAATGTCAGGATGAACTTAGTTTTAAGATCGAACTCTCAAAAAATAATTGAAAAACAGTAATGATGACAGAAGAACTTTGATACGTGTGAAATAACCATCCAATCTTTTAAATATAACTTATTTATATTTCAAAAAGTAACAGATTAGTTTACAAGACGTGCATTGACGTACTTTCATATCTTTAAAATGGAAATTCTTTGTCTAAAAGACAACCCACGAGTTGTCGAAATCCAGTTGCATGCATACTATATACATACATATGCATATTATGCATCGACGATCGTTGTATTACGTAACATACTGCTATACCAATTAACCCCTGATATCTACTAAGGTTAGAACTTCCTCCAGGCCGTTCATTTTATTTTTGTTCCAATAAACGGTTCTTGAATCAATTATAATTTCTGAAGTATTTACGATGAAAGCATTATTCTCAAATCGTCTTACACAATGATAAAATTGTATTTATACCACAATTGAAAAGTAATTTAATAAAACAAATGACAGATGAACTGATTAATTATAAAGATGAATGTATGTCCATATGCTCATATATATACACATTCGGACTAAAATTCGCAACTTGTTATTATCTCATCGTAGCATATTGTTAATTTTGCTAATATATGCCTTCAACCCCAAGAGGTATAAATGTGCATTTCATTCTGAAAGATTAATGGATCAGCAGGTGATCAAGACCGTTTTAAAAATTCCTATTTGCCAATGAAGTTTAAATGATCTGCGGCCTCAGAAATACACATGTATTTTTCCATCATAAAAGTAAACCTTTCACCCCGAGAAATATATAATCTGTTTCTCTCTAAATTTACAGAAACATTATGTGATAAATTTTTGAAAATTCCTTATATCTCAATCGATTAATGATACTAGTAGTTCTGTAAACTTCTACATATATCACAATCTGTACCTCAATACAACCGTCCCTCACACTTAACGGATTATACAACGATCAATTAATGATTGAACGTCGCTCACGCATAACGGATTATACAACCGACCTTTTAATAACCGTCGCTCACGCATCACTGGTTCTATCAATGACTCAATACACACCCGTTTTATCGGACAAACGGATAATTCCCTGAGACACGGAAAATCTCCGGAGAACCGCAAAATATTCTGTAAAACGGAAAATTTACGATGAACCTCTATTTATTATCCGTTCCGCGCAGATTGTCCAAAAAACACCGATTTTTTTACAAAAATCACGGTGATTTTCCAAATAGGTCTGCCAGTGTGTTTCTTTAATCACTCTGTAATGTTTATGTCATGTTGTAATTAATGTTATGCTCTCAATGGGCCCTTTAATTTGGAAATTAAAAAATAAATATTGTATTGTATTGTATTGTTGTCATATTTTTTCGAATTGCTTGGGACTTATCATAACATACAATGATTTAAAACGAAAGTAAATGTCCGCATGTTTTCATCTTCTTTCTTTTTGATAGCTTAGGGAAAGTTATGATAATAACAAAACTCAGCTAGTGTTTTTATGAAGCATCCATCAAACGCACGTGCGTGCTTGCATACCTTAACGAGAACATTGCCAGAAAGATAAACACAGGGTTACATCAAAAACGAAATCAGTTTGAAAAAGTGAAAAGTACATGTATATCTCAAATCTGGGAACTACTTATTATTTTTTTTTATAAGTAGGTCTGGCAAATAGGTGAAAGTACTGGCAAAACTTTCTTACAGCACCTAAATTTCACATAAAAATCTAAACACTTAGCCGGCCCACGCCTACCCCAACTAAACTGTAGGGTGATCATATGGGATCTAGAAAGGTAAGTAGTTACTGTCCAACTAGTGACACCAGCTGCAGTTTATATAAGTTGTTAGAAAAGAAAAAACTGAAAGAACGTTTAAAATGGGACATAAATAAAATGTACAATTGCTTGTCAGTGAATAAACTAAATAAAACAGCTAGCACATATTTAAGACGGATAAAACATCTGAGGTTGATATAATGTGATTATAACATGCCTGAATATTCAATATTGTGTTGATGAAAAAACCCAATACATAAAGGAGCTTAGTGGTTAAAAACCCAATTTGATATTTACTTGAGGGGTGAACTGAAATTGATAATGCAATTGAAAATCTTTATCACCCAATTACGTAAAAAAATGGTGGGTAAAAACCCCAATTTGTGAATTCTTATCTGGAGCTCTGGTATTGAAATGCAGGACAAGCACAAAAAATGGAGTACGAACACGAAACATGGAAGATAAATAAGGGGAAACACGAAGCACACGGCAAACCAAACATGAGATAACAAGAAATAAAAAGCAAAACATGAAAACACATGAAATAAAAAGGCTGAAAACATTGCACGAAAATAACCCTTTACCTCCCTAATCAATGAGACTGCAATCTAGTGATGCTGATAACCAACAGACATTTAGATGTCAAGGAATTTCATATCTAAAGGATAATGTTATTCAGGGATCTCCATGGATGAAAATTGAACGATGGAGGAACTTTCACCATCATAAACTGTATCTAAGCCGTACAGTGTAGCGCGATCGAAAGTATTTCATCCCTCCACATAAGGATAGGTGAACATGCTAATTCATTGCTTACTTAAATTATATTTATTTGAATTTTCATTATAAATCCTATATAGAAGTATATATATTTTCAATAATTGCCGTTTGTAACCCTTCAAAGCCCAAGCCCTCATGCCCCCTCCCTTTCCCTTAGTCGAGAATGACCAATAGCTATCACGAAGGTCCCCATGTAGTTTTCTTGCTATTTTTGGTTATTGTTATGGGGGTTAAAAATCATGTGGAGCTTATTTTTTCACGGACACTGTCAAATTCAGAAGTCATAAACCCATTACCGGTATGGCTGGTTTGCAGCAACGACAAAACGAGTCGTACGGGTTATGTAAAAGGTTAAAAAGATTTGTAAAGCAAACGTTGTCAAATGAAAAGGTTTTTAATGACTATCTAGCAAATCGATGCTATGCAAAATGCATCTTTCGAGTCTGAATAGAAAGCGGAAACGCGGATGTATCAATTTGATTGTAAACTACGAAATGAATTCGGAATTACGATACGATATTTCTTTACAGGAAATATTAAAAGTTTTTACTTTTTAACTTTTAAAGTAATTCTATATTATCGTTACAATACAGCAGTACTCGAGTTATTTGCGATGAAATAATAATTACTGTTTTACGTCTTATTTTGTACTTCTTAAAAAGGGGGATGCTGATTGCATAAGTCAAAATAAAAGCACGTGGTCGACTTGTTAAACTTTGTAACTGGATTATTAATTTATTTATTTAATCTGAATTATCATAAGCATTTGCGGAAACTTAGTTAAATAATTCGACAAATGAATCGTCTATCTTCAGATAATATTCTCCTGTCTGGTTTGTTGATCTACCCACAGTGTAGATACTATTCTGTACGCTTTCCGGAAGTCGCGATTTTCGAAGCGAGAACCTTTTGGATCACATTTTAAATTTATCAGATATACTATATTAAACGGTAAGATGTTCATCTGTACATTGCTTAATGATTAATTCAGCTGACATCGATATTCACAAATGGTTTATAATTAAATTTAGCACATTCATTATTCGTATCTTTGCCTTAATCAAGAGATTTTCAAGTGCATCACTAAGGAAAATCAGTCGGTGAACCTAAAAACAATCTTTTTGCACCCTTACTGTACATATTAACGTAAAATCCAGACTTAATTTACTAAATAAAGTATATTTAAAGTGGTGGTAAAAGTTTCAGCCAGATCTTTGAAGCCAGAAATAAGAAAATTACACTTGTTCGAATTTCGCACTGTACGATCAGTCTCGCTTGTATATTTTGAAACTGTATGATCAGTCTTTATTTCACTGTATTCTAGTAGTGATTTCAAAGTTATTTACGATACATTAGAAGATGGCATTTTTCTAAATAACACAAATGTATTTTAATAAATTCACATCCTGTAAACTTTTCAAACATGTTTTAGCTTGATAGGGTGTACTCGACTTACTACATTAAGTATAAGGATGTTTGAATGTGGCTGAAATAAGAAGAAGGTTTGTTTGTTTATATAAGTTTCAGAAATGTCCTCCGTTATACTTAAAATTGTACAAACACACAGATTTAATTGTTATATAAAAATGCATGTATTTACAAACATTCGAGGCCGTACTGTAGCCTATAATTGATCACAGTTCCTTCACTTTGTTTTGGATGTAGATCTGCCTCTTTCACACTCAATTGTACACCACTTTGTAAAGCGATGGTTTATAGTGATAATGAAGTCCGTCTTTCCGTTCGTCCGTTGGACCGGTACAACATGTTTCGCCGGTTTTGCAAGCGCATCTCCTCACAAACCACTTAATATACATTGGGGTTTCCAGACATTTTTAAATGGAGAGGGGGTCCAATCCAGGAGAAAAGAGGATTCTAAATATATGTTCCCATACAAATGAATTGAAAGTTAAAAAAGAGTTTCAAACCGCCGGATCCCAATTTTCTTGAATCCTTCACTGGTACAACTGTTAATTTATTTTTTTCTCGGATTCCGTATCATAAATTATAATATAAAAAAGAAGATGCGGTATGATTGCCAATAAGACAACCGTCCACAAGAAATCAAAATGACACAGACATTAACAAATATAGGTCACCGCATGGCCTTCAACAATAAGCAAAGCCAATACCACAAAGTCAGCTATAAAAGCCCCCGAAATGACAATGTAAAACAATTCAAACGAGAAAATTAACGGCCTTATTTATTAAAAAAAAGGAATGTTTTTCGAATTTTATTAAAAATCTTTTATGGGGTTTCTTTATATAAGATACGGACTTGAACATTGCATTATATGGGGGCACCCATCAGGTATTTCCAACCGTGACCCTCAAAACCAATTGTTAAACTTTTCTAAAATTGCTCCATTTTTAATCAATTAATGTATTATGGAGCTTCTATTTCGAATTTTTGGTAAAAATATTTTTGATGTTTCTATATCTTAAATACGGACTTTGTCATAACCTTATATTGGGCGTACCTATTTTATATTCACAACTTCCTTCAGACAAGTGTCATAACTTAATGAATCTTTTTCAGATTCCTTATCATTTAATTCAATTGTGTACCTCTTATTTGGTTTTTCGAAAAATCATCAGTTTTTTATTTCCATGATAAGGACTTTTCCACTACCTTATTGGGTGGTACCCGTTTACTATACGCAACTTTCAAAAACTTACCATATACTAGTATTAATAAAACTTCCTCGTATTCGTTATTAAATGATGCCCCTGTGCACCTATAATTTAGTTTTTCTGGTGGTTTATTTTATTCCAAAACATGGACTATAGAAGTGGCGGGGTATAATTTCGTGAATTCTTTCCTCAATACCTAAAGTTTTTAAACAAAGTTTTCTCTATCTATTTTTTGTCATTTTAAAAGAGACAGGCTTGATGTATGTTATCACCAATTGGTCAACGGCAGACGGTGTAAATAGTCTTTAAAAATGTAATAGTTAAACAGATAACTGCAACGACACACTAGTACAAAGTCCACAAGCAAATCATGTATTGCTTTTTAGGCATTTGATTATAAGTAAGACTGATGGAACAAAAATATGATTATTTTGCCGTCTACAAAAATCATCAGAAATATATTTGTATTGTCTGATGAAAGAAATTACACGTTATAGTTCCAGGGACACAATCATAATTTCACATAGACACGTATACACCTTCAAATTGCTGTTTGTCAGTCAATGTCGTTAAAAACTTCCATTTGTTGTTGTTTTTTTCTTCAAAATCACGACTGGTCATACAGACAAAAAATCTGAAATCGCTACTAGAATACAGTCAGTTTTAGACTGATCGTACAGTAATTTATTTTGGGATCCTCAAGGAAAGCATATTTTTTATTTGAAATACGAACATTCTACTTTAATACGATAGGAATATTGAAACAGTATATATTTAACTGTAAACTGGTGTAAATATTTGCAATAAAAGATAATTTGCTTTGTACTACGAGAGCAAAATTGTCAATCGATTTCACTTTTTTCTATGAAGTTGGTGTGATGCACACGTATATTTTATATTCTACTGCATGTTTTTGTTACAGTTACTCATATTTATGATGCTATACATACATTTAAGATGTACAAAGCACTTTATAGATATAGGAGTAAACAAATGATGAGAAAAAGCACCAAAACAAAACCGTTCTGTTAGCCAGTTTGAAATCCTCGCTTCGAAAATCGCGACTTCCGGATAGCGTACAGAATAGTATCTACACTGTGCTACCTGAACAAGCTCAGGTACAAGTGATTAGCGATCTTAATCCGGATATCCCTCAGGCGTTTGAACTGTATTGGATTATACTATAAAAAAGCCTGAGGGTTATGCAATTACATGCATTTAATTATAATTGCTAAAAAAATGGCGTCAGGCTATAAAAATGATCACAGTTTTGAACGATGGCGGAAGACAATTGAACGATGGCGCGAGTCATTTGACGATGGCGCAAGACATTTGAACGATGGCGGGGCGCCATCGTTAAAAAGGCCATGGAGATCCCTGGTTATTGATATCAATTCTTTTGTTTTGTAGATGTTAAGTCAATAGATGAAAACATGCCGGGTATTGTTATGGAAATGGAACAAGAAAAAGAAGCAGAGGAAGATGTAAGAGAAATTAAAACTAAGGATAAATAACTAACTATAAAGACTAAAAACATATATGGTAGTTCATTTCTGGCCTTTTAAACTTCCAACTCATCACATTTTATGTACATGATCATGTATATATTAGTTTAAAAGTCATATGAAACCGCCATATTTTCCATATATGCAAGTGACCTCAGCGAGACCCTCTCGTAAAAATCTGGTGATCACTATATGCATGGATCTGTCATTGAAATAAACTATTATCTGATTGTACATGTTATGCACGTGCTCAATTTCCATGCTTCTTTGTTGATTGTTTACTTTAAGGTGACAATTGGTAAACTACGGCTTCATAACACGGCAATTAATTAGCTGCCATATTTGTTAGATTATAACAGACAGAGACAAAAAAAAAAATGATAATTATACAATATTTTTGCGTAAGAAATGATAAAATCGTGCACAGAAGACTTCGTTTAGGATATATTCATGAATTTTGGATAAACATAATTTTTCACCATTTACTCATTTCATATGACTTTAAGTACATGTATTGTTATTTAAGTCGCAACTTTTTTGGTTTGCACCCTATTATGTCCAGAACATTTCCCTTTGCAGTCTATGGAAAATATTTAGAAAAATAATAAGTCAACCTACATACTAGAAACACCTGTTTTTTCTGCCATGGTGCAGGAAAAAGTAAAAACATTGTTTTGTTCTTCTGAGATATTATATAATTATGAGTCTTCAATGTGTTAACAAAAATTTCATCTCATCACTATAGTTTGTCTCGTGTGCCAGAGTTTCTATAGAATAAAAGAATACTAAGATTGAATTAAACATTGTATATAGAAAAAGTCCAGATAACAACATGACCTGAGAAAAAGAAGAAAAGACTTAAACAAACATAACACTTAAACTAAAGATTATGTAACATGAGGTCCGAGACCACCATTGTCGTCCCTTGATTTTCGTTGTTCACAAATATAGTCCCTAGTGTTGACAGTGGGTTACTTGCCATTAATTTTTATACCCCTTCCAAATTTATTTCTCCATGTTTAATGCCTCAAATTGCAAGTAGGGGGGTGAAATTACACTGTAAAAAAATTTGGGTCCAGAATTTTAAAGGAAAGTAGTGATTTGGTCCAGCTGAAAAAGGTTTAAAATTAGCACTTCGGAAGCTGTCAAAAGATTTCAAGACGCCCTAAACATAAAATTGTCCATATTTTGAGTTAGAGACGATGAAGTTTTCTATAATTTTGATATAATTTGTCCCAAAAGTAGTACAACACACTGTAAAAGTTTCTTTGAGAAAGCGCAGGTGGGATTTTTTTTATTTTCATTTATGTTCTAAAAGAAATGCACTACGAAATAATTGTGGTCTCGGACCATGAACCACACACAAAACCTAGATGAATTTAAGTGTTCATGTTCCACTATTGGTACTTCTATTTAACATAACAGTTAACTAGAAGTTATGTCAGGCACTGAGCAACTGTCAATGGTTAAACACAAGAATACAGTGCAAAGATTGCTTGAAAAAAATCTTGTCCATCAGTGTGTTCATACATACTGTGGATTCATCAACTTAGGCCAAATAAAAAGTATGTGTGGTTCCAGTTACATCTGAAAAAAAGTTAGGGTAGGTAGGTAGGATTTTTTTTTTGTATTTTATGGGTTTTTTTTTTTACATCGAGTCTATGGGAGCAACATTTTGACTTTAACAGTGCTTAATGAAAAAAGACAATAAAATCTTTAGGGTAGGCTATTTTTGAGGCAAAAAGTAAGGAAGGTAGGGTTACTGGAACCACACATATATTTTTATTTGGCCTTAGTGAGGTTAACTTTTTGTTTTGAGGATTTGCGAAAAAAAATTGCATTGCATGGATACTTGATTTTGCGGTATTTTCAAATTCTGTAACAAGCTTATTAGAAATTTGCGTTAAATGAACACTTATATTGGTAGACACCTATTCCTTAAAATTGATGAAAGTAAAGTATGTCTCCAATAATAACGAATTCACAGAATTATTTGTTTTCTCTGATTGCAGAAGGAATCCAAACTAGAAGAAATTGCATCACCACAAAGGTCAATACTAGAATTCTTCAAATCACCTACCAAACCAGTGGAAAAGCCTAAAAATCTATTGAGTTACTTTGGCAAGCCAGCTCCCAAACAGAAAGAAAGTACAGAAACATTGACCAGCCAAACAAAAACAGAAAAAGCAAATGGAAAAGTGGTATTACAATTATTTACTTTCTTCGTAGATTATTTGGTACACACAGACACAGTTATCTTATTCTGCACGGTTAGCCACTAGTCCGATGCCCCAGACAATAAATTATTGCAAAACTTTGTTTGGACCAATAAGAAAATTTTTGAAATATTGGTCTTTGGACTAGTAGTTGAAAAAGTTTTTGGTGCAGACTGTTATCATTTATTTATATAGAAATGATGTATATATATACTAATTGTACTTAGCTATCCAGGCAAATTAATTCAGTATGAAAAAAAAAATGTTCAAGAGACTCGCTCAACTGTGATAGTAAGATCATGACATTGTGTCATAATTGTTGGTTTCTATCTTGTCTTAACAATGTGCTAAAGAGATACTTAGCATGCTTGTCACTGCACCTTCAGTCATGTGTTGCATTTTTCATATACTATAAATTTAGAAATTATTGCATGCTTTTATTATTGAATTGATATTTTGTCATTTTAGGCTAAAATGCGAGTTTAAATTAATGCAATTATAACCTTGTCCCATTTTTCGCAAAAAGTAAAAACATAGCAATTATTTCTGAATTTACAGTATTAATGTTTTGTTTGTTTAATTTTTAATATCAGCATTTTACTGTCTCAATTACTTACAATGTACAGACAAGACAAATCTTGGTTTCAGTAGGTCAATCTTTTATAATCAGTAGTTAAAAAGGTTTCAGTGAAGGTAAAATAAAAGTTTTTAATTAGAATAAAACCATGTGTTCTTTTCTCATTCCATGCTGTATATATAGCCTTTGGATATATTTTTATGCCCCATTTATGGGCATTATGTTTTCTGGACTGTGCGTCCGTCTGTCCCGCTTCAGGTTTAAGTTTTTGGTCAAGGTAGTTTTAGATGAAGTTGAAGTTCAATCAACTTGAAACTTAGTACACATGATCCCTATGATATGATTTTTCTAATTTTAATGTCAAATTAGAGTTTTTACCCCATTTTCACAGTCCACTGAACATAGAAAATGATAGTAGGGATGGGGCATGTATTATGGACACATTCTTGTTTGTTGTAAGGGTGCATTCTCATTAATCTATCCCCACATCTTTATTTGTTCATAATGAAGGAATTTCTAAAATATAAATAGGAAATAAACAGCAATGGTATTTTTAAAATGCTTACTTTCTGATCATACAGAAAACAACAAAAAAAAAACCTGTCAGACATCATTATAGGATACCTTTTTGCAGTCCAAACAGAGATTTCTTTGCCCATGTCTCACAGTCCTTGAGTGTAGGCTCTGTTGCAAAAGCTATGAAGATTAATAAATGCACTTATTTTTGTTGATATACAATTTCTTTTAAGTGTATTCTATATTTGTATTTACAGAATGGTCTTCAGAATGGCATTAATGGTAAAGAGCAAAAGCGGAAAGTTGAAAAGAATTCATCTTCGCTAAATTCATCAATTTCTGAGTTTGAAGGTCAGGATTCTCTTACTAAAATTAAAAAGACAGAAAAAAAGAAGGGGACAAAAAAGTCTTTAAAAGCAAATGATGAGGCTTCAAAAGAAAATGCTGAAAGTAAAACAAAAGACATTTCAAAATCAAAGAAAAATAATGTAGAGAAAGATGTTATTGAAAAAATACAGAAAAAGGAAGTACAAAAAGAAACCCAAAAGAAGAAAAAAATAAAAGACAAGGAAGTTAAATCAGTACAAGATAAACCAGTAGGAAAAGCAGAAGTTGAAACAAAGACAAATGAGAATAATATCAGGAAGTCTGAACAAAAGGAAGAGAAAAATTCAGGAATAAGTTACCTTGACTTCTTAAAGTCACTAGAAAATAAATCTGAAGAAAAGAGAGATGAAATAATTACAGATAACACAGAATTAGAAACAGTGATTGAAAATGACTGCAAAGAATCAGTGACAGTGACTGGAAATGACGATGTAAAATCAGAAGCAATGACTGGAGATGGAGTATCACAAGTGACAACTGATTCAGACAATAAAAACCCAGAGATTGTGGTAAGCGCGGATGATAGCAAACACGATTCATCCGCTGATGAAAACTATCCCAGTATAACATCTTTTTTTACTAAATTGTCAGGACCAGTTCCCAAACAATCTAGCAGTAAACCAAACAGTCCTAAAATCCTAACTACTAAAGCTGACATACATTCTGAACCTACCCCACCTAAAATTTCTAAGGAAAATAAATCTGAAAAGACGAAAGTATGTACTTCTGTAGAAAGTGACTCAAAACTGAATGAAATTGAAATTATTAGTTCTGAAGTTGTAAAAGTTGACAGCCCAACAAAGAAAAGGGGTACTAAGCATAAAGACAAACCTGTGAAATCAGCCAGAAAGTCTTTGAATCAGAAATTGACAGAAACAGTAGAAATCTCTGATGATAGCATGACTGTAGATGCTACTGAAACAAAAGAGGCATTGGATAGGAAAAAAGCATTTCTTCAAAGTGATAATACCCCTTCAGGATCTCAGAAAACTTCCCAAGCAACACTTAGCTTTGTTAAAGGTGGGTTTCAAGTGTCAAGCAAGCCATCACATAAAACAAGAATTCGTAAATCAGAACCAGAAGAGATGACATGTGAGTCACCCTTGTCTAAAAGTACGCCAGTAAAGAAAGGTAGAGGGCGGCCACCATCTACGAAAGTCCAAGAAAAAACGCCGGTCAGTACAAAAGCCAGAGGAAGACCACCGGGTAGTACAAACAAAATAAAGAAAAGTGCTTCAGACGGTCAAAAACCTGAATTAAGTAATGCATCTGTTTTGGAGGATAGTGTGATAAAAAGTGAAGATACAATGGAAGTTTATGATGATAACGCAGTACAGAAGAGACGATCCTCGAGGAAGAAGAAGCAATACAAAGTTGATATGATCAGTATTGATACTAAAAATAGAACACCAATCAGGATGAGGCTTACAAGGTAATGATTCTCTTTAAATATACATTGACAAATAAAGCTATTGAAAATTGTAGTAAAACAAGACACTGAAATAATGAGTTTATACTTAGTACAGGAAAAATTATAAAACTAAAATCTGACATTTTATAACAAGAAGTTCTCTTTATTTTTTCAGACAGGTTTCACATATCATTCTGAAAAGTTGCTATTTGCATGATTTGAGTCTTTTAGAATACATTTTTTTTTTATTTACAAAAGGCTTTTTTTTGCAAAAAGAGGAAATATTTGATAGGTGAAGAGTGGTAAAGATCAAGTGAATATCATTTTTACTTACAAGAAAATGTGTCAAATATGCATTCCACACATTTTAAATTCTAAATTTCAGCTGATTGCATTGAAAATGCAGATAAAAGTTTTATTTTGATATAATATGAATTTATATTTTTATTTTGCTCATAGTTTGCATGTACCGTAGATACTCGCCTATTAGTCGATCCGACTATAAGTCGGATGCCCTTTTCAGCTTTAAATTCTGAGGATTTAGTCTTGACCCTGTATAAGTCGGACAAAATTTGGACATTTTTTTTGCAGCTGACAGTTACTGAACGCCGGTAAAACCAATGCAAATCCAGGAATTACATTCATTTTCTGCATGAATGTTTGTTTGGTTTGAATTTAGTTGATGTTTATAATGATAATTTACATAGCTGTTAATAATAAAGATGTATTTATTCCTGTTGTTTTGTTCACTGTTTGATTACAGATTAGCCATGTGTTGTTTACGTAATGCATCAATGATTTTGTAGGGTATGACTAACAACCTATTGTTTGAGAAAAGCGAACATAAACCAATATGAACCTGAAAAAGTTTTAAGTCAATCAATATTTTTCACAGCACACATAACTCAGTGTTAAAAGAGCATGTACACTTCATAATTCTTATTATATTGTGATGATTAAAGGATTAAAAAAATTAAGTGAAGCTAGAATCAACTTTATATTAAAATAACTTCCATCTCATTAGTGTCATCTGTTCACCTATCACTGATATTTTTCACACCTTTAGTGAATACAACTCTTTGTCTCTTAATTAGGGGTTATCAATGGATTATATTGGCTTGCCAATCAATTTTGTAATCTTTTTGTTTACCTGAGACATCAGTGTTTTCCTTTTTTCACTAAGGGAAGGTGGGTGTTTTAAAAAATTTACTTGCAACCGGGTGGTTTTTTTTTAAATGTCCACCCGTTTTTTTTTAATTTACTGTGGGTGCACGTGGGGGTCACAAAAATAAAGATTAGTATAATATTCACATTTAATGGAGTTGAACAAACATAAATAGACGTAGTCATATTAATTGTCAAATATTCTTTGATTTGATTTTTTCCAACAATTTATCTCTTTTCTCTCTTTTTTCATTTACAATTTTATGTCCTGTTTCTTGCTTTTGTGCCGTATTTTTTGCCCGTAGAACAGTAGTATCCTTCCTCTGTGACTATAAGCCATTTGAAGTCTTGCTCATATTTGTCTTCACTTGCGTGTCTTTACCGTTGTTTGGTTGATTTTTGTTCAATTTCCACAACTTCAACATTACTATCAATTTTATTTAACTTATTTGGTCTAGTATTTTCTTTATCATCATCGTCATCTGCCTTTCTTGTACCCCGATTGATAAATGAAAACATTGAAATTTGACGATTGGACGCCATCTTTGTCAATGAAAACAAATCAGCGAGGCGCGATTAGTATTCAAATTTTAACGTTACGGAACCGAAAAAAATCCGAAATTTGAAAAAAAAAGCCGACCACCTCCTAAAATCGAAAGGTGGTCGGCTTTCAAAAGAAGGTGGTCGGCACACCCGGCTTAAATGCCGAATGGAAAACACTGGACATTTTAATGAATAATATTTTGATCTTGGGAATGAATCTTAAAATTATTTTTGATTATTGTATGATTTATAAGTATTAAATTGATATCATGATATCACAATAATGACACAATAACTCCGCTGAATACATCCTTTTACATAGTTGGTACATTGTTATCTCGTTTTCATTTTTGGTTCTTGGCTCTTTCTTTTGGGTTTATGCACAAACCATTTGACCATGAAAATCAATACACAAACCGGAAATAGTCGGAAATTCAACACAAATTGACAGAAAAAAGTTAACAAAGAACAAATAAAACATAAAGACAGTATTGTAGTCATTTATTTTCAACAAAAACTTTGTATTCAAGGATTTATGTAGGTTTGGCAATCACCAACGTAGTTTTGACCAGGAAATTCACTCCTGACCACTTTTCTCAAGCTTGGATTTTTCCTCTGGTCTCGGGATCTCGCTTATAAGTCGGTACCCCTCTCTGGATTCTGAATTTTACTCCCAAACTTCCGACTTATAAGCGAGTATCTACGGTATTTTTGTCATCTGACAATGCTGTCTTTAAATCTCATCTGTTTTTATTGATTTCAGATGCAACAAAAGTGGCAGTAGCACAGATGAATCTTCTTTTACTTTAAAACCAAAGGTAAAGGTCAAACAATAGTACCACACAATTATAAACTATTCCTTGTAAGAAGGCAAATATATTACAATAGCATTTCTCTACAATTTTGGTTCTTGATGTAGGAAACCAATATGAGAGCCAATGAAACAACTCTCCATGCAAGTCACAATATTTTAAAAAGAACAATTATAGATCAAAAAGTACGGCCTTCAACATGGAACCTTAGGCTCACACCTAACAGCAAGCTTTAAAGGGCCCAAAATGACTAGTGTAAAACAATTCAAACAGGAAAACATACAGTCTAATTTGAATAAAAAATGAGAAACACCTATAAACCACACCAAAAAAATTGACAACCACTGAACAACAGGCTACTATTATGCATGGTTGCAATGGTAAAGGGTTATTTTAAGAATTGAATAAACACTCAAATCAACAGTTTCCAAGTGGTCCTGACAAAGATCTTATCATAAACTATTGAATTTCATTGTATTAACAATTATTTAAATGTGATAATTTCAGTCAAATATCAAACAAACCAGAGCACAAAAGCTATTGGAAAAAGCAAAGAAATCAAAGTCTGGAAAGTCTCCAGAATTGAAGCTACAGATGAAAAAGGCCATTAAAAAGAACCAGAAGAGATCTAAGTTAAAAGGAAGTGCCAAAGAAAAAAGAAAGCCAGTTGAGACTGAAAATGAAAGTTCTAGCAGGAGAAGAAGTTCAAGACTATCAGGTAAAGTACAATCCCTGTCTGATATATTGGTAAAGTTTCATCATCAGTGTTCTCCCCAGGCCGTTTTAGTGTCGCGGTACCGCGACGCTATATTTTTTCACCGTGATGCTATAATAATTCCCGCGACGCTATAATTATTTTGAAGATGCTATTTTACTTGTCCTCAATTTTGAACTTTCATCTATTATCGATTATGATCATAAAAATTAGATCACCTTTAATTGTAATCCCTTTAAGTGGGACATTAAAAGCAATTAAGAGATTAAATAGCCAGGTGTTAATTGCCCTCAGGGTTATAACTGTTTGGATGCGAATATCCAAAGCTGACACTTGTGACATGACTAATACCACGTGTCTGCAATCACCAATTTCGACATGGAAAAATGCAATCCCAAAACAATTCGAAATCTACGTTTTGTATAACGAAATTTCAAAGATTGAAACGATTTTTTTTTAATTTTTTTATATAAAAGTCGTTTATTTTGTGCAACTCTCCAAAAATTACTTTCTTTCTCTTCCGGTTTTGAGCTAAAATAAGTTTTATACTTCTTTAAAAAGTGATCATAATTGGCTTAAGTTTATGTTTAATCCATAAAATGCATTAAAAGCGTCTTATTCGTTCACAATCTCTTGTCAAACAATGTTTATTCTCGGACTCATTTTCATAATTTTTTCTACGGCCGCCATTACACATTTTTGTGTAAACTACGGATTAGAACCGGACCAGATATGACAAAATCCGCATTTTCACGATAATGACAACAGATGGACAGTAGACGGAAAAAATATACCAATTGAGAAAACTACGCATTAACAGACTATTTGTAGATAACTTTGTTAAAAATACATATCATTTTGATGTAAAGATAAGAAACAACTGGGACTAATTCATTGAGTGCCATGAAACAATGATATGCATAAACATGATAAAAAAAAAAATTTAAATTGATTTTTTTTTGCTACTTTATCTTTACTTAATATAATATAAAAATTAGTTAATTTTGTGTACTAGATATTTAGTTTTGTATATATACAGGTTGCACTATAATGAACCATTCATTCATTTGACTTATTGTTGGGTAACTGAAACCACATATTTATTTTTATTTGGCACAAGAGGAAAAAAATAATTCTGTAACTATAAATGAATAAAGAAAACATAAACTGAAACAACTGTTTTTGTGGTTATAGTTTAATTGTATTCTCAGTTATGAATTGAACAATATAAACTAAAACATATAAAGGAAATAGAGCATCAACGCGACGCGACAAATGACATTAAAAAAAAATACAGTTATATTTTTTTACGCAAAATGTGATGCTATCCAAAATTTCTGGGGAGAACACTGATCATATTGTGGTAATAAAACTTATACCAATTTATATATTCTAAAATCAACATGTTTTCGTGAATAACCTTTATATAATCAGCTGGGGTTAAGACCAAATGTTTGGAATGCCAAAAACATGTGGGCATAAAAAACCATAATAAGACCATCTTAAATTGCCTGATTGAGTCTCTATCTTAGTTAACATACTTAAGCATTCTTGTAATTTTCTCACAAGATGTTTTGTTAATTGTGCCAATATCAAAGCATAGCTGATTGAAAGATGGTTATCTTGAAGACTTATTAAAGACACATTTATAATCAACAAAGTACATCTGCGCCAATATGTAAAAATCAAGAAACACCGTTCCCTGTTCCAGTACTGGTATCTTGGAAAAAATCACAAAAGTGCCTCAAAATTTATTTACCATGTAATTGTGCACTCCATTGGTGGTTGTTTACAGACTTGAGAAAAGGACAGACTTTTAAGTATCATTGAAAAAAGAAACTTACAGATTTTCTGCTTTACATGCAATTGTTTTTTCTCCTCAATATACATGTTCAATTTTCTGTTTTTTTGGGGGGTTACAGTGACATAAAATCAATATTTTCATTATTTATTTGTAGATAAATTTAGTGTTTCTATGGAGGAGTCAAAAGATGGCAATGATGATGATGAAATCATGATTATAGATGATGATGAAGATCACAAAGGAAAGAAGAAGAAACAGAAAGACCTGTGTACTCCTAGGAAAGGCAGGAAACCATCAACACCTAAGACTCCACTGCAGAACAAAACTACAAGTAAAGGCACACCCAAGAAGCCTTCAGGTATTTTAATTGTTAAACGTCCAAAGAATCACTGGTCCATATAAAAAGACATAGCAAGGGTTTATGAAACATTCTATAATTATGCATCCTATCAATGAACATTTCAAGAGATTTATTAATGCAATATATTCTCAAGTATTCAAGTTACTCAATGATATGCATGTCTACATGTAGAACCATAATTGTCCATCAATTTACATAAATTGTACATGATGCATGAATCCAGTATCTGTTCTTAAATATCAATGATTTCGTTGTTAAAGTAATATTTCTGATTAGAGGTATCTTCCTTCGTCAAAAATTGTAGTTGAACCAAATCTTATCAATGCCATCAGATACTCATAGAATACTTATAGTATCGTTCCTACTGCAAAATGAATGCAATCTACCCTTCTATGCTCACTAACACTTTGATTAATCAGATAGCAGAAAAGAAGAGAAAGGCAGAAATAGTCTGTGGTCTGCCATAACCTCGGGCGAGCAAAGGTTGAAAATTGTCAGGCCTTGAGTCACATTCAGTGGGGAAATGCAGGTTACAGCAAGTTACACAATATATTAACCTTTACATTGGAAGTATTTTTAATTTTGAAGAATAACTATGATAATTTGTTGATGTCTCGTATCTCTATTTCGTGGCATTAGTTTCAAAATGAAATTACTGTTGAATTGCTGTGTAGAATATGTTATTAAAGCTAAAGTTAATGTTGAAACTTTGCACCATCAGTAGCAATGTTACCATGTAATTAATGGAGAAAACACAGTTTTTAAATGTAACAAAGTTAAAGAAATAAATAAGGTAAATTTCTGTTTTTATAGGAAAACTTGCCCCAATATTTATGAAAAAGAAAGCTGGTGAAAAAGTTGAGGAACCAAAGAAACCAGTTTTGGATCCAGAGCAAGAAAGACAGAGACGAGAATTTCTGATGAGTGGTGTACCTGAGGCTTTAAAGAAACAAACAATTGCTGCAAGTGCAGCTGTCATTCTCTCTGATCTACCTCCCTTTCCTGCCATTAGGCATGTGCAACAGATGGAAGGCATTATGGGAAAGTCTGGAATTGATATATGGAATTTATCAAGTGTACAGCTTAAGATTAAGAACTGTGAAGAAACTGATAATACTGGAGTTATACAAACTTATTGGAATCATGGCTTACTAGAAAAAGACAAGATTATGTGTGATTTATCTAAAATAAAGGTATTGTAACTTGTATCATAATCAGTTAAAATATTGTTTCCCCAAGCCTTAGTATTGAATTTTGAAAATCACAAATCAAGGTCTTTAAACCTTCAACAGGAAATGACTTATGACCTTTATAGGGTCAGTTTGCTTTTAATACTAATAGGTATTTGACTGCTAGTAAATTGCTTTAATATATTTATCAAGCAAGGTGAAAAAATTTGAGACATAATGTTATAAACTAATAAAATTTCAATTCTTGGTCATTAGTGAAAGTAAAAGTGTAGATTGTTCATTTTGAATACTTTTGCTGTTTTTGTAATAAAGAAGGATTCAAATTACTGGAAAAGTAGTTCAATTACATAATTGACAAATAAAATTATATATTTTTTTCAGCTTTTTAAGCAACATTCAAAGGTAGAAGACGGTCTTGAAGAACCATTATTGAAAGAAATTCAAAAAGTCAGTCCAAGTTATAATGTTGATAAAATGTACAAATTACTGAAGGAAAAAAAAGAAGACCAGGATGCTGAAATGACCTATGGTTAGTGTGATCAGAATACTTAATTACCTCACCTGGCCCAGAAACCAGTAATTATAGTTCATGTACACATTTGTCTATAATACACACCCTTTTTCATCCCCCCAAAATCGCAGTTATTACACTATTAAATATCAATGGTGAGGGATGGTATTTTTTCTGGAACATCATATGGAAAACAAAAATAAATATACAATATTTATAGGTCAATGTCAGAAAAATATCAACTTTTTTTGTATAATGCTGAGAAACTGGGGAAGGGTGAGGTTCTACTGAGCTCCTCCCCAGTTTTGCGCTGAGTACAAAAAAGTTGATATTTTTCTGACATTAACCTAATGTTGTTTTTATACTGCAACTTGAATAAATAAATTGATAGCTATTTAAATTGTAACTCAAATATCAAACTTATTTTCATCCCTTAATGGACCCCTGACTGGAAAAAGTGTTCCATGATGAAATTGACATTGCACAAAATATAGCTGTGTTACTATATTTAGGAAATAAACACAACTAGTTGCAGTATAAACTATATAAAAGTTTAATGCTTGGAAGAACAAAATGCATTTTGCTCTGTGAAATGCTTGTACTTTAAATCATGAAATAGACCTTAGATTTTCATGCCCCAGTTATGGACATTATGTTTTGGTTTGTTCATCCATCCACCCCTCTGTTTGTCCACAAAGTTTTTGGTAAAAACAGTTTTTTGATACAGATGAAGTTCAATCAACACGAAAGTTAGTATGCATGTTCCCTATGATGTGATCTTTCTAGCTCTATTGCCAAATTTTGACTCCAATTTCACAGTCCACTGAACACAGAAAATAATAGTGTGAGTGGGGCATTGGTGTACTATGGACACATTCTTGTTTTTAAACATTTTTTTTTAAACAAAATAAAACAGTAAATAGCATGCAGCAGTTTTAGAACTTTTTTGTCTGGATAAGTGATTTTATTTTAATTTTGTAGATATTGAGGAGCAAAAAGATAGCAAATCAAAGAAAGGTGAATCAACTGATACAGGGAAGGAAGGTAAAAAGAAAACAAAGAGGAGAAGTCTCCGTCTAAAAAAGAAAGATGAAGTCATGGAAGTTATAGATTTAGGGAGTCCAGAACCAGTCGCAGAGGAAACCAGTTCAGGAGACAATAAACAGGAAACAGGTATTGATTTATTTTCTTGTTATTGTCAAAGCTTGGAGTGAAGTTCATTTAAAACTTTCTAGATTAAAACATTAAAAATTATTGAGAAGTTTAAGTTACTTTAAGTTTAGTGTTTATAGTGTAGAATATATATGTAATTGATTTCAAGATCAGAAAGAGAAAAAAGTTCTGTTCATCTTGTCTACACTTTCTCATTTTTTCTGATTTTCAATCGATTGACTGAAATTTCTTGACAGATATTCGTGAGGTTTGTGTTGCTCAGTCTTTAGTTTTTTATACGCCCGTCTTTTAGACGGGACGTATTATGGTATACCGTTGTCTGTCCATCCTTCGTCCACACTTCAGACAATAACTCAAAAACACTTTCACCAATTTCCATGAAACTTAAGTGAATTGCTTATATCTATTGACGTAAGCTCACTTTCGTTTTAATTTAATTTCAGATTTTAAAGGGAAACTTCGCAAAAAAATCAAAAATTGATATTATGTCCATTCTGTATAAAAATTCTCAAATTTATAGATATTAAAGTTTTATTCCGCTAGATAAGAGATCACCATCGATTTTAAATTTTGAGTATCAATTCTCTGCGTTCCGCCATTTTGTCATCTTCTACGATCAAAAATCACGATATGTCTATAAACCACAAAGGACCAAAACTACAGTAACCGATGTAGTCGTAATTGCGTGTCGATATCTTGTCAATCGTACTGTTGTTTTATCTGACTAACTAACTTGATACGGAAAATGTTCTTATTTTTTTTTTTAAATAACCATAGTCTGTTATTTTTAAACTGTTAATATTGGAATTAATTAAAAAGTCAAAGTTCAAATCATAAATAAGTGTTCCGTGAAAATTGTTTTCGAAAATGTAATTCGTTCATAATTCTTTAAAGTAATAAACTTTATTCAAATAAATTCGGATCTTCCCTCATCTGATCACCAGCATGGCTTAAGGTATTACTCCCAAAGGTATTGTGAGGGGTGTGAGGTGACACGTCCAGGTATTCAAGCGATTTCCTGTCGGGCTTGCAAGTTCATGCATCGTTTCACTTCCGTAGGTATTGATCGGTGTACACGGCCGATAACTTATAACTTTCCATTTTGAACTATCAGGTTTATAATATACATCTCTGTCTTGCGTGTCCGAAAGTGATATAATATACTAGTCATTACTTAACTCATACGCTTGTTTATAAATAACATTTCTGGTGTAAAGAATATTATTTATTAAAATATAAATAATACATAAAAAAATCAAATATTGATTTTAAAAAATGTACGCATTTGCCGACGATATGTTTATACGCCTGGATAGAAAGTTACGGAACTATAGCGCAATTTAAATAGAATGTAGGACAGAAAGTCACAGGACAATAAGTCACAGACAAAAAGTCACGGACAAAAAGTCACAGGACAAAAAGTCACAATTCATTTTTTCTGATTATTTTCTTTGAATAAAAAATGCTTATTTTTACAAAAATATTTTTGTGTTTTTCTTGATGTATTATATATTAACCAACTTTGTAAGCAAAATTTATCAAAAAATATATCAAAGATGATCAAATAATTGTTAAGAAAACAAAATGTCAAAGTAGATTGGCACTCAAATGGCTTCATGGTGCTAAAAAATATGTCCTTTGCATGATTAAAATAAAATAAATCTTCATTTTTCAAGTAAAATGATAAATTCCATTAACTTTAATATGAATATATGTATTAAAAAGTAAATATTTCAAGATATTTCTCTTACATATTCCAACAATTGTCAAAAAATTATTTGTCCTGTGACTTTTTGTCCTATCAAATTTGTGACTTTATGTCCTGTGACTTTTTGTCCTGTGACTTTCTGTCCGTTTACCATTTAAATACTATACATGTATACATTGAACATAAGAAAGAAACATACATTTGTGTAAATTGGGGTAAAAGTTTTGTAAATAGACTAGTCCACGTATGCCAACAGTATGTAATCAACGAATTCGATAGACTATTGTATACCAAAAGAAGAAGAACGAACTATACAAATCAGTTGAAAAAGGCTTTAGTTAACTCATCAGATGGATAAAAATACAAATACTATAAATACAATTGGAAGTTATCGTTTTTGCAATTTGAGAGTAAATGATGTATCAAACGTTCAAGAATACGCATGTAATATGTGTCACTGGATAAAAAAAAAATCATCCTCAACACCTACTTCCGTATGGGACTTTCCCTTTCAGTGACCTTCAAATTTAACAGATGATACGCTTTCTAAGATTTATATGTCCAACAACGACCCACTGCTCTACATGTGTTACTAACAGCCTAAGATAGCAATTCTTTTGTTAGGTCAATTCTCGTTCGTACAATACCAGAAAACATGGAAAATAAGTTCTTTAAATTTTGACTCTGGAATTAATACCATTTTTTCGTGCGACAAACTTTATTTCTGGCGATGAGCAGACATGGGCGGAAAACAATAAAAAGATAGGTTTAGTATTTGTTCATTCATTTAACATGTATAATATGAATATCATTTAGTACACTTCGGTCTATACAAATGCAGAATATACCATGATGGTTTGATTTCGTCAAAAGATATAAGAGATCTGACAAATAGATTATCACTTCGATATTGCAAGACACTCATTTATAACTTTGCACTTTTGCATACCAAACTTTCGCAAAAAGATAAGTCATTTGATTAAATAAGAAGTTGTGGTTTGTTTACTTGGGAGACACTTACCCAAATGAAGTGGACTTAATTAAGCAGCTATATAAGTCACGGTATGGCCTTCAACAGTGAACAAAATTAAAAGTATATATAATTCAACTAAATGTGAACATGGCTGTGAGTTAGTACGTCTGGAGCTCTCCCTCTATGGCGCTTGTACCTCGGAAAACTTATACAGCTTGTTTCAATAACAACCGGGTTCAGACAAACTGTTTTGAAATCGATATTGTCACTAATGCATTCACCCAATTCAATATTACCATCAAAGAGAGTAAATTCGGGGCAACAAAGACATTCCGTCAATAACGGCATAACTATGCTTTTAGTACACGAACACCAATCCGGCTGTGTTAAACTGGCGAGGGTTGCTAAGGATATCTTGATTTCGGGAACTTTCTGCAGCTTCCATTTTATGGAGCTCTTCCTCGGTATACTCTGGCTCTAGTGCGTATCCAAATTGACCATACTCGTCAAAATCTGCCTCTCTTGACCGGACTGGAACCACTGTTAGTACTATCAACCTCTTTTTTTTTTTTACTATCAACCTCCGAACAAGACATTTTTAGTTACGATTTTATGATTAATTGTGGGACAATATATACACTGTCCTATAGAAACAAACACGCACAAATCATGAGAGAAATATATGAACAGTTGTGGTTTACCAAACTTTGGAATGACAATTCGAATGTGAATGGAAACAAGTTGAGACTATATAGACGTTATAAGAAGGACCTTCAACCTGAACACTATGTTACTAACGCAATGCCACGACACTTACAAAGTAATCTATGTAAACTTAGATGTGGAACTTTACCTCTGTCCGTCGAGACGGGTCGTTATACGAAACCACCAATACCGTTAGAGGAAAGAATTTGTCTATTTTGTAACGATGCTGTAGAAGATGAGATACACTTTTTGATTAATTGTGACATTTACAGTGACTTAAGGTTTAATTTGTTTCACAGAGCTATGGTCATGGATAATTCTTTTTGTACAAAGTCAGATTTAAATCAATTTGTATTTTTAATTCAGAATGCTGAATTACAATACGAGTTATCTATCTTGGTGCATAATATGATAAAAAGACGTCGTGCACTGAAAAGCAATCTACACTCTTAATTGTATATTTCCGTAAAAGTCAAAGTTAATATATTTAATTTATTTATTTTTTTTTTTTTAATTCATGATTGTGTATTTCCGTAAAAGTCAAAGTTACATTTAATTTTTTAATTGCTTTTTTAATTCATTTCAATCATGTTCTATTTATTTACTATTTTACTGAGAGATTTTTAATAAAACAACAAGATAACTTCATTTTATTTTCTGCAATCTGTTTATATAACCTCTTTAAAATATATTCTTTTTATCACATATCATTTTTTTTTTTTTTTACGTCATACCTTAATTTTGTCATTTCTATTTTTAAAAGACATGTTTTTTTTTGTTTTTGTTTTTTTTTTTTTTTAATTACTTATTTTAATTTTTTTTTTTTATGATGTGAAATATCCGGACAATTTTAAACATTTTTAACTTTTTATTATGTTTTTTCAATTTGTATTTGTTAAATAGATATATATTTGTATATATAGTGTCTCATAAGCCTTTCTAGGCTGGGTATTTGTCTTATTTTATTATTGTGCAATGTATATTATATAATCTGTATAAAAAATCTGTAGACAAGTATGTGACACTTTAATAAAATAAATTATTATTATTATTTTTTTTATATGTGAGTAAAAGTTAATTGAATTAGCAAAGTTAATATCCTTTGGTCTCGAATGTATGTTAACTAATTAATGTGTTTTTATAGGCTAGCTCAAATCCTCATCCAAATAATAAAATCTATATGTAATAATCCCTTCCTACCACACCAAGATTTAATGCCGAGCGGTAGACATATTTAAGGTACTAATTAAGTATGATTAAATGAACAATAGATAACAATAATTAATCATAAATGTGCAAAGATTTAAAAACATTTTTTTTTCTTTATTCGTACAATTATATTCCGCTTCGGTAGAGTTATCTTCAGATAGTTTCAGATATTAATTAATACATGGGTTTCAAAAGTCTAAATGTAAGTGATCTGGTACATTTTTTTGCCTAATAAAGACAATCAAAATGATTTGGTAAAGCTATTTCTAATTTCTAAGTTCCCCCTTTATATGAGACTTAAATCAAGGACAAGAGGTGTATATCATTTTATTCTGACACATGAATTAAGTTTCCCGTCTTTAACCGAAAACTGTTTATTTCTTAGTAAATTAATTGATTTGAATTCAATAAATAATAGCACCAAATATAATTAAATAATTCCACGGCGATCTATTTTTATTAGTCACCTGTATTTTTAATGTGTGTATTAAATGCTCCCTTGTTTTATAATCCACTGATCCGAATAGACAGTCACACCTGGCAAGGTGTGCCCTAGAGGCGTGGTTAAATACCGAAGTGCAAATAACAATTTACCTTTAAACAGGCCATCTACGAGTATTGCCACAGAACCGTGAATACACACATCGTATAAACCTAGTCATAGCAGAGATAGTAAAAGGTCAATAAGAGTACACCAACATATTGTCTTTACAGATTATTGTACTTTAATTTGTTCACCTTACCAGTCCGAAAATGCATTAATTTAAAATAATTTTATAACTTTTTGTGTTGTCTAAAAAAATAATTCGAATATATACGTTTAACATAGAAAATTTATCTCATGAATGTGTACAATTGCACGTCTGTGCGTTTTATCTTCTTATTATCGGCTGGTTATTAGATAAAGCATAAGTCATCGGCGCGCTTACGATTACGTTAAAATATGATTAAAAACCAAGACTTTTAATGATTGTATTTTAAATCCCGGCATGCAAAAACCAGGAGAAAACGTCACGACCTACAGGAAGTAGTTAATATTTTTTCATTAATTATTGAATTTCTCCTTTATTACTGCACATTTAGCGATAAAACTTTGTGAATATATATATTCTGTCATTATGAACATATTTAAACCATAAGAAAAAAATCGCGAATTTTCCCTTTAAGTTTTGGATTTATGGGGCTTTATTCATAAAAAAAGGGGGGATTTTCAACACTTCGGACAATAACTCAAAAAGGCTTTCACCAATGTCCATGAAACTTTGGTGAATTGTTTATATCTATTGATGTAAGCTCCCTTTCAATTTTTATAAATTTCAGATTTTAAGTTTTGGATTAATGGGGCTTTATTCATAAAAAAAAGGGGGATTTTTAACACTTCGGACAATAACTCAAAAAGGCTTTCACCAATGTCCATGAAACTTTGGTGAATTGTTTATATCTATTGATGTAAGCTCCCTTTCAATTTTTATAAATTTCAGATTTTAAGTTTTGGATTTATGGGGCTTTATTCATAAAAAAGGGGGATTTTTAACACTTCGGACAATAACTCAAAAAGGCTTTCACCAATGTCCATGAAACTTTGGTGAATTGTTTATATCTATTGATGTAACAAATAATACTTAATAAAATCTGATGAAAACATAAAATTTGTAAAATCTTTAGTTCAATTTAAAACATTAAATTTCTTGTAAAAAATAGGTTCCATGAATGTCATATGTTTGTACTATTATTGAATGGTTGCAAGGATGAAAGCACATTAGCAGTCTCTGAGATACTAACTGTTCCCTGAGGCATATATCATTTTATGATAACATTTTTACTATCTAAGCTATGGATAAAAATCAAATACTGTTTTTGCATATAGGATGTTTTACTCTTGTTAAAATTGGTTGCAATTGAAATCACAAATGATACCTTAGCATTGCAGCTTTTTTATAGAGTTCGGTTTCGGTGGAAGGGTTGAAAGCAAATAAAAAATGTTATAAAACATAACTAGTCTACAATAGCACATAATAAGTGAACAAGTGACAACATGAAAATCCTAACATGTGACTAAATATTCCTTAAATGTTAAAGGGTGTCATTTTATGAAAAAAATAAGGAAATCAAGTCTCCTAAACATTTATCAATATGATCATCTTGTGAATATTCTAAACAATAAAAAGGTAATAATCATTATCCACCATATTAAGCACCATTTGAACAACTTTTGCATACATCTTTGTATAATTTAGTATGGATTCCTTACTGTGTTCAACAGAATCTAACTATGAGCAATATACCCCAAGAAAATTACCTTCTTTCAAACTACTATAAAATTTGGAAATCAGCCATAGAATTACTAAAACCCATAATCATATATCACTTTCCTTATATTGCATTGAAGACTTCTATGTTATATGCCAATGTTAATGATATTTGTTTTTTATGCTAAATATTGAAAAGCTGAACTAGGTTTAATCATCAGTGTCTTCTTCACTGTAATCACTGTCCTCATCATCAGAAAAATCCTCATTTTCATTCTCAGAAGAGGCCTCCTCATCAATGAAATCTTTATCTTCATCATCAATGAAATCCTTACTTTCATCACCTACTTCCTCATTTAGATCATAACTTTCAGTAGAGTCACTTTCACCATCTTCACTTTCCCTGTTATCTTCTTGCTGCTCCTCATTGTCATTGTAGTCTTTTTTGCCATTTTTATACGCCCGTCGTCTTTCAAACAACGGGCGTATCATGCGCTAAAGCGCAGCCCTTTATTATGTTGTGTTTTGTAGATTGGACTCGTTCGTCTTTTTTTTTTTTTTTTTTTTGCCATGGCATGTCTGTTTTCATCTTATTTTAAACCTTACATTTTCGCATTAACATTTCAGCAATAGTAGTGCCATGGACAGATAAGTATCAACCAACCCATTCATCTGAAATAGTGGGGAATTCTAATAATGTGAAGAAACTGAAAACTTGGTTGATAGAATGGAAACATAAAGTAGATAAAGAAGCCAAAAAGATGAAAAAATTAGCCATGAAAGAATCTAAAAATAAAACAAAAGAGAAAGGTTTGTTGAATATTAGATATTCATGGGTACCAAGTGTAATGTATTCAGGAAAAGTTGTATTTTCATGGATGATTGTTTTCTTGGTTAAGATGTTACACAGCTTTCTAACAAATTCAGCATTGAATAGATGCATTGAAGGAATTTGTGCTGGTCTATGTGAAAATCTGACCTTGTGTGCAAATGATCTGACATGTTCAGGATTAGATAATAGTAATAAAAGATCACACTTATTTAACTATAACTTGATGTCAGAAATTCAGAAAATATTAACAGGGAAATTTCTAAAATAATTTGTTTATACAGGGCTGCGTTCAATATCGTAGCGGCTACGTAGTGCTTCATAGATTTTTGCATAGCTGCTATCTATATATATGTAGAAGCTATAGGCTAGCTACATGTTCAGTAGGCAAAAATCTACGTAGTTCTACGTAGCCGCTACGATATTGAACACAAACCCAGTACCCACATACTTAATGCATTGTCATATTTCAAAATTTTGTTTGAACCCCTTAAATTAAGTGTTACTGTGCCCTGTCATTGGTTACATATCTTTTGTATAAATCAGTTCAAAAGCTTGCTTGCAAAAGAATCTGTCAATAACAAAAAAGTTGCTCCCAAATGTTTTGATAATTTTAACTATTTTGATTAACAGAGGATAATTGGTGGGCAGACGACGACAGTGACTTTAATGTTGACAGTGAGGGTACTGAAGATGAGGAAGATAAGCTGTGTAATACTGTCATGTTAATGGGTCCTACAGGTGTGGGAAAATCTACCACAGTGTATGCTCTGGCACAGGAGATAGGGTTTAAGGTAAGTAATAGAAAAATAATAATAATATTGGTAAGCACAGAAAAATATGTCAGTCAGCATTGATTTAAGGCAAGTGAAATTTATTCAGATGAATTGATTTATGTACAACTGCCATATAAAGATTTACAATTAATGGAAAGTTAGTTAAACTGGTCACCGACTAGTTATTTGTCCTGTTATCAATTTTCACCATCATACTTAATTTGTTTTACATTAATGAATTGGTAAAATGTTTTTTCAGTGTCTTATTTCAAAAAATAAGCACACATGTTTTAAGATAAACAAGATGAACATAGTTTTTCTATGACCAGTATGACTCAATTTGAAGGGAAATAACCCCTCTAAAACAGTTTCAATACTTTTTTTGAAAATCACATTAATTTTGTGCATTTGAAGCGTTTTCTGGGTTAACCTTCCTCAGCAACCATCAAACCCAATCATTTGAACTAAAATTCATTTCCTAAAATAATAAATTCTCTTAATTTTATAATTTTATCTGGGTGTTATTCTAAAAAAATATCTTAGAAAGATACCTACATGACTTAGTTGTGAAAGAAGCCCAAGTCAGTAATCACATTTGTATACGAAGGAAAATATAAAAATATTCAACTTTGCAGGTTTTTGAAGTGAATGCATCTTCAATAAGGAATGGGAAAAGGATACTAACTCAGTTACAGGAAGCTACTCAATCACACAGGGTCTCTCATAAAAGTTGTGGGGATGCAGGTCCAGCTTCTATATTCACACAAGGTAAATAAGTCATTGTATATATACAGTATTACAGCTTTCAAAAATTAGAAAGTTAGTCCTCTTTTGATGACTCATGCTTAAATCCTCTGTTTGGCTCATCAATCCTGCCCTGAAAGGTAAACAAAAAGCAATAATGCTGGAATGAATTGTGTTTCACCCAGTTGCAACTGACTATAAGATACAGATAAAGTGCTATTTAAATATGGTTGTTGCTACTATTTATGTGTAATGTTGCTTAACAATGTTAAATATATATCATGTATATCCAAAAAAATATTTCTGACAATAAAACACTATTGACTCTGACAATTTTGGCATGTGCCATTTAATATTTTTATTATTAAGAAGGAGAACAATTTTTCTCAAAACTATATTTTATGTATAATTTGATATGATTTTATAATTACAGGCAACAAACCATCTCCTAGGAAGAAACCAGAGAAAGAGAAGAATGCACCAACTTCATTTGCTAATTTCTTTAACAAAACAACAAATTCTAAACCAGTAGAAACTGAAAAGTCCAAAAAGTCAAATGATAGTAAGAATGCAAGAAAAAGAAAAAGAGACTTGGAAGAAAGTGATGCAGAGAAAACACCTAAAAAGAAGAAAGGAAAAGATGAGAAAGGAGTTAAGTTTGATGGCTTATTACCTACTACTTCAAATCAGACTGCTGGAACTAACCAAGGACTGAATTTATCAAGCACATCTCTAATACTATTTGAAGATGTTAGTATATATTTTACTAGAGATCATGATGAGATGATGACTGACGTATGTCGTCTGAATCATGTTACAAAATTTGTCATCTCGGAGCTTAATTATTTCAGCAATGTCAAATGTCTGAATAACATGTAGATACTAAGTTATTCAGTTTAGTAATCTAGAATTAAAATCTGCATCATTATTTAGTAAATTGTGAAAACATTACTTGATGACCAAAATTTTTTCATATTGTAAAAATGATCAGTATTTTCTTAAAATTTAGAAATTCTCTGATCGTTACACCTCATTAAATGGGATTTTGTAATATTTATTTTGTTTGAATTTCATTGATTTGTGTTCAATGAACTTTTCTTTTTAAAGTACAAAATTTTTAAGCCTTGTTGAAACTATATCTAACCATGAATCCTCTTTTTCAGGTTGACATTGTGTTTGAAGAAGACAAGGGATTTTGGTCTGCTATACAGACATTTATGAATTCAACAAAGATTCCTATTGTTCTCACTACAAACGATGTTACATTGTCTTCTAAGTTTGAGGGAAGATATGAACAGTTTTTATTCAAAACACCATCCATGGTATAAAATATATCACATCCATATTTGAATTGAAAATTATGTTAAGTTTGCAAAGATAATATTTCTTATTTTCACATAAGTATGAAAATAAGGAGATGTGGTATAATTTTCCATGAGACTACTATTCAACAATGAGAAAAAACATTTTCATATAGTCCACTATAAAGGGCCCTGACATTAACAGTATGAAAAAATTCATTTGCCAAAACTAACAGCTTAATTTATAACAAAACAATTTTCTAAAAACAAATATTACAGACATGAACCAATGACAACTACTGAACAACAGGCTCCTGAATTCGGACTGGCACACAAAGGATGTGACAGTGTTTACAGTGAGATGCTTATAGGTGTTACTGTAAAATTTTACCTATAGCTCAACCTGTTTTTAAAATTGTCAACACAATAGGGACATTTAAATTGACCAGTTGGTATTGTTAGATTTAAATCTACCTTGATGCTACCTGTAAAAAAATTTATTCACCTAACCAAAAGTTTCAGCATGCTTTTTTCCTGAACTTTTTTTTACCTAGGATTATTCTATTGAGAGATTTTTATTTTGCTGTCATTCAAAATCTTATGAGTGATCAAGCCAAACAAGAATGACTTTATCATATATTTTATTTTCTTGCAGTTAATTCAAAATTGCATGACCTAAAATGCACTACATTTCATCTAAATGTTTGCATAGCCACTACTAGCAGTGTTTAATACCCCAAATAATCCAGTCGTAATATTTCACTCACTTTAATGAAACCTCAAAATCATATTTGAATAAACAATTTCATTTATTTTTTTACACTAATATTTGACATCTCATCCAGAATTCCAAAGATTTTAAATAATTCCCAATTTTATTCATTTTTCACTACTTCACTAGATTTTTTTCTAAATCCATAGTATGAATTCTGATTAACTTCCAATGATATACATCCTAATTTAACAGGTGCAGAATCTATACATAATTCAGAATCATTTCCATTACTATATTACAAATAGTTATCCTCACTTATATTTTGTAAAATTTTATTTATATTTTTACTGTATATCACCTGATTTTAATATATCCACAGTAAACATTTTATTTCATTTCCTATAATAAATTCCCAAATCAAACAATATTTGATTCAGAATTTTATAATGACTATTAACAATTTCACATTCACTTAAAACATTTCCTCATGTTAGGAATATTTTAGAATATTTTACTTTCATTTTTCACTTTATCACTAGATTTGACTATATCCACTGCATTACTTCAACATTTTATTTCATTTCCTATAATAATTTCCAAATCAAACAATATTTGATTCAGAATTTTATAATGACTATTTCCAATTTCACATTCACTTTTAAAAAACATTTCCTCACGTTAGGAATATTTTAGAATATTTTACTTTTATTTTTCACTTTATCACTAGATTAGACTATATCCACTGCATTACTTCAACATTTTATTTCATTTCCAAGATCCCATTTAAATAGGGAATCATCTTAAATTTGTAATAGATCCCAAAATTAATAATGAATATTTCAAAAATCACATTTAAAGCCACAGAAACATGTTGGATGAACACACACTATATCTCCTACTTGAATTCCAGTTTTGAAATTTTTAAATCTTTAACATACAAAAAATGTAACTAAATCCCATCGTATGAAAAATTGAATTTCCTTTAGTGAACACAGCAATTTATGCACAAAACTCCCACTAATATTATAATAGATTTCAAATAAAAAACACATCAAGGTATACTCCAAAATTATTTTGAATTTTATATGTACAACATCATATGTAAGCCCCACAAAACGGTTTGAATGAATTATTTCCTCCTTGATGTCCTTCATGACAATAAAATCTTGAAAGAAACACATCACATTTTAAGAAGCAAAATTGCTATAAAAAGTCTGAGTAGTGAATTCAAATAAAATAAATCCAATATTGTACACACAATGACACCAAAAGATTTAAAATATTGCAAATAATAATCCAAAATGAGAATCTTGAAGGGTCATGTGAAGAAAAGAACAACATATCCCTCTGAAAATTTAAACTGTAAACACCTGAGCAGCTATTTCTTGTTTCACTGGCAGCTGGACAATACTATGTATAAGGGTTGGAATTTTAAAGAAGCATTTTGGTGTAAAAACAGTTTAAATTTTCAAACAAATTAATACATATTTATTTTAATCTTTTACTGATTTAGAATTTTAGGTAAAAAATAGATAAATCATATACATGTATATCAGGGATTTAAAACAATGAAAACCAAAACTGTTTTCTTCCCTATCAATTTTTAATAGAATAATCCTAGGTAAGAAAATCTTCAGGAAAAAAGCATGCTGAAACTTTGGGTTAGGTGAATAAAAATCTGTACAGGTAGAATCAAGGTATATTTTAAATCTAACAATACCAACTGGTCAATTTAAATGTCCCTATTGTGTTGACAATTTTAAAAACAGGTTGAGCTATAGGTAAAATTTTACAGTAACACCTATAAGCATCTCACTGTAATATGTTTGTGAGACAGGGACCGTGGCGTTACAAGACAACATTAGAAGAAACTATAAAAATCACTTTAAAAGGGCTAAACTCATCAGATAGATACAAAGCAGGAAAACACAAAATAAAATCACAGAGAAGATGTGGAAGTGTATTTATACATCCCTACCAACAAAAAAGACACAAAAGTACAGAATACAAAAATCTTATGTAGGAATTAACTAAACATTTTAGAATTTATTAAGGATCAACTGAACCTTGCGACCACAATACTCGTATACTAGTATTGTCAACAATACTCGTATATAATTAATGTACAAGTATTGTCCTAGTATTTTTTATATAAAATAAAGTAGAATGTTGTTATTACTGCATATATTCAAAAGTAATGTATTAATTTGAAAAATGTGTATTTCTTGAAACATTTATTCATTTGTGTATCTCAAAAAATCTAAATTATAGTTTAATTTTGAAATAAATGTTCTTTTTTATGATAATTACATTAGATGTATGTTTCACTATAATACTTTATTCTGATTGGCTAACTGCACATCATGTGTTATTCCTTAAACAATTGCATTACTCAATAAAACTTATAATTCATGATAACATGTGGTCCCACAATAAAGTGCACAGGTGAATTAAATAAAAAAATTATAAAATTCGTGTTTTCATGATCATAGCTAAAAAATGTAGTTATAAGTATTGAATGCTTCTTTTTGTAACTTCATAGGGTTGTAATAGCGTTGACCGTCCTCGCTTCATACAAAATGTACTTCGGTCAACACTTTTACACCCCAATGAAGTTACAAAAAGAAGCATTCAATTCTTAAATAAAGTGTATTAAGGGGAAGTTAAGCCCAAGGATATTTTAATTGATGCAAAACAATTTCAGACTCTTTTTGTACCATTTAGGTAACCCTTAATAGAACAGTGGGACTTTCTACATGTATTTTTCTCCCATTGGTCCCGCCTCATTCTTTCATTTATATAGGAATCGAGTGCTTCACTTGAAACCCCTTTCATTAACTCGAATTTCTGTTTTGTTTTGGCCCAGCAGGATTCAATGGTTTGTGTGTGTACGCCTGTTTCTGGTATTCATAATATTATATTATGTATTAATTTAAATATGTTTCTTTGTATATTTTCTTGTGTAATTAATTGATTGTCAGTTTAGTATGTTTTAGTTATCATGTCAATGAATAAAAGTATAAGCAAAAGTCCCAATTTTTATATCTGACAAAATTCATTAAAACAATAAACACCAACAAGTTGTTAATAAAACACATATATGAAAATAACAAACCCTATTGATTTTTTGATTTTTTTCAACAATACTAGTACATTAGTTATATACGAGTATTGTTGACAATACTAGTATACGAGTATTGTGGTCACCAAGTTCAGTTGATCCTTTATTAACTAATCATGTAGTAATTGTCTTAAAAAGTTATTTGTCTCCGAAATTTCCAGAACAACTTTTTATGATGAGTTGAAATCAAGAAATCATTGTTTGATTCATGATTTTACTTTCAGAAACAAACAACAGTGTATCTACAGTTAATATGTTTGGCAGAAAGTATAAGGACAAACTCAGAAGAAATCATGACTCTTGTAAAAGTTTTATCAGGAGATATTCGTCGATGCTTGCTGGCATTACAGTACTGGATTGAATCAGGAGGTGGTACATTACAGGAAGTCCAGAAAATTATCTCCACTGACAAATTGAAGCCACTTCCCGTGAGTGGGGACACTTGCTCACAAAATGCTATAAAAACTTCAAGCATTTCTGGGGATTCAAAATCTAGGTTTGACGATGATGATGATTTCATTGTCATAAAACCTGTCGTGAACAAACGAAAAAGACCTCTGATTAGTGATGATGAATCGTCAAATAGTGCCCAACCATTTCCTCCGGCAATGGAATCTACGGAGAAACGGGAAGTAGCTTTGCAGTCTTCTGTTCATTTGTCATGCTTGAATAGTTCTTTGGGGCTGAGTTTAGGGGGATCAGAGGGAATTATGAATTTATTAAAGCAGCTAGTTAAAGGTCAAAGAGATGACCTTGTTACTGTGGTAACAGAAGCATGTGATCAATACAGGAAGTTGATGTATAATATTGTTTACAATACTTACATTGATCTGTTACCCATGCCTAAGAGTCAGCAGATGACACCTCCATCTATAAAAACAAAAGTCAAGGAAAAGAAAACTCAATTGAAAAGAATAAAAACATTTGATTTGTATGATAGTGAGGCTTCTAATGATGGAATCTTAGATGAACCAAAAGAAGAGTCTCTTGAAGAAACAAAAACCGAAGAAAGCAAAGAAGAAAAAGTAGCAATTATTAAATCTCTAGATCAATTAACAGAATTTTATGACAATATGTCTTTCATTGATTCAGTGACAATAAGTTCCGAAGTGCCTGAATCGTCAAATAGTTTTATATTGCACAGCAAACGATGCCTTCATGACACTGACATTACAAGTTCGTTAGAGTATATTGATAAAGATAATTTGTGTTCAGAGATAGAAGTTAGAGCGCTTTACAAATTGTGTACAAATCAGGGACAAATACAGGACACTTTAAAAGGCCAGCACATAGAATCACTTAGTATACCTTCTGCAGGGAGTCAGTCACAAGGAGTTCTAGTCAACAGGGCCAGTAATAGGTTAGTTTGGTATAAACTTTTAGCACATCTTTTATATTCTTGGCCAGAATTGTGTCCCTTTAGCCTTATTTTAGTAACCTCCTTGTCATCGCAACCTGAACATTGGATAAGTTGTTGAATTTGATTTAAATGTTCCATTGTTTGTTTGATAGTCTATGAATTACTTTTAGATTAAGGCCTTAAAGTACATTGCAATGTGAACCCTTTGTATTACAAACTTCTGCCACTGAAAATCTTCTTAATTGAAACACTAGTTAGATTCTAATAAAGAAAGGATATCGTGGTCCACTTTGGTTCAGTTCAATCTGAAAGAACCCACTTTGAGCCATAATTATACAGTAGAAATCTAATTTCTTTAATAATATTAAGAAATAGTGTAAGTAATTTTGTCTGCTATTTTGAAAATTAATTTCCTTCTAAGGTTTGGAATACAGATCTCCAAAAACCAATTATCAGTATTTATTAAGTTATTATTTTACTGTTTTACATTAAGTACTATTCCTTTTCTTTTCAGTAAAAATCTAGTCCTGAAGAAAGCCAGTAATAATGTTATGAGTAACCTCCCTTTGAATGTTAGATGTCATCAGAGATCCATTGTCATGGACTACATGCCTACTCTCAGAGAAATCAGTAAATCAGAAAAACTCAGGGAAATGGCAAAAATAAAAAGAAGGTTAGATATTTGCACTGATTGATTTTCTAAAAGTACCATACTCCCATTATTTTTAAAGATCGAAAAATGAATCATCAAAAAGGAACAAAATTAACAAACAAAGCATTTACTGTATAAAACTGAAAGTTAGCTTCTACCTCAACTTGTTTTATATTTCTCTGAATGAAAAATTGAAATTAGGATTTTGTTGTCAACTGATTTAATTTTTACCTTAACTTGTTTCCCTCAACATGCCTGTAATATTCGCCATTCGATTTTAAACACCAATTCACAATTATCATCATTTTGTATTTGCAGGTTTCATCATTATTTTGACAACATTGGATTGAATTTTAAAGACACAACTCTGGATATCATGTATACAAGTTTTCAATGAACACTATTGACAGATTTGTAATAATTTTCCTGTCTTGATTTCTTTCAATTTATAACAATACAATTTGTACCAAGAAATTTATGAATGTGACACTGCAAAACTTTTTAGACAGTAATATACAGTATGAGGCTTTTCTTTCAGTGCATTAGTCTCTTAAACTAATAATTTCTAAATTATATAAGTGATTTTTGTTGAACTGTTTACTTTGATATTTGTTGATTTGTTGATTTTTTTGATATTTTGTTCCCATCATTGAACGCAATATGAAAGGCAAATTGGCATTGCATTTCATTCATAGGTTCAATTGTGATTTGTTCATCCATCTGGCTAAATTTGCAATAATGTCTATTTAGAATACAGCAAAAAGTAATAAAAAATTAACATTTATCATTGAATGTCGCTCAGTTTACATGTCTTCTCACCTTTACCTTATTTCATTCATGAATGAATGTACAAGTACAATCAGGTAAAGTTCTTGTTTAAATAAATGTTTCCGATTATATTTTTATTTTCAATGTTTTACCGGTAAATGATTTCCCCTAACTCTAAAATTTCAAGTATACAACTATTTTATATACAATCCCAGATATTCTCAAATTTTTTAAATTACAAAATAAATGTCTCAGTTTTTTTTCTTGTCTGACATAATATTTAAATTAATTTAATACTTAAATATCCTCTGTCATATTAATCAAGGTTATAAATTTGAAAGAACTCTTTGCTAGTGACAAAATTATTAATATGCACATACATATTGACAGTGATTTTGCTAGCGCTCGTCACTTTCGTAATTTAATATGAAACGGTTTTTGTATTGACGAAAGTATTTCAATTGAATTTCATCACTTAAATTTTGTAAGTATAAAAATATATTCGCTTTAAAATACTATAAATTTACTTGTCTTTATGTTTTGGACAAGTTTATGACCCCTGGCCCAGGTAATTAAGATTTGCAACAGGTGTTACAAGTTGTGATTACAACTAATCTGCTTATCGCCATCGGATGGGTCACTAATCCATTAATTACTAATAAACCTCATAATTGACCATCATAATTATTTTCCCCAGGAAAATCAGTCAGTCTGTTTTTCAACATCCAGGAGTATAGTTTCGTCATTTGATCAAAATTGTTTTCCCCCGGACAGTTTGCACATGAATTTCAATATTTCTCAAACGATCACAATTTGAAGTTCATCATTCAAACACATTTTCGTCATATTTGATATAAATTTTCATCAATAACTTTCAACATTTTCCATTTAAAATATAGAACTTTATTCAAAAATGTTTTCAAGAGTCAAACAGGTGCTTCCTGTACGGTGTACTACGCATGCGTAAAAGTATTCCTATGACTATTTATAGACACCAAAAACGTAAAATGGGAAATCATTTAGTATCAAGTAGACGAGAGATACAAACATATATATCTCTTACCAAAGGAATTTAAATCGAAAAATTCTAATTTCCTGATGAACCCAGACTCATTTTGAATTTATTATCCACGCGTTACTTCCCGTTTTCATTTAATTTTAAAACTGAAAGTAAAAAAACATGATCTATTGGCTATTCTTGATTTGTTTTCCAAGCTTCAAAAATATCTTTGTATGACACCTAAATCCTGCAAATAATTATAAAAGAAATGTTTTATACCTAGATACAAAAATATGTGATTTTGAAATTTTTATAATATTATAATAGAAATTGATGTAAAATATATATAGTGATTTTTAAAACTGATTTTATGGGAATTTTTATGTTGTCTTCTTAAATTGAATTCATATTCTTAATGCATGAATTTGTATAATAATATTTTCTTGAGTATTTATTTATTGTAATATCATCTGTGACAAATAAATATGTAAACTATACTAATGAAATTGCTAATCTGTTTTTGAAATTTTCACCATTGAAAAACTGAAATTGACGTTTTTATACAATCTGATTAAATTAATTCCTATGTCCAAGTTTTGCTTACAAAAGATGAAAATGCTTTGTTCTACTTTTTGTTTCAAAGATCTAACAGGATCCTCTGTTTTGTTGTAATGATAAACACCTTCAAAAATATTGAAGGCTGAAATTTCATAGTCTGATGTAAAAATTACCAGAATAGAGAGTCAAATGGGGGTTGTCAGATCTATGTGAGTGAAACTTTGACACAGTATCTGTATTTGAATTAGATTGAGTTTTTATATGGCAGTGTAATTGAATCTTTTAAGGAAATATTTTGAATCTCCTTAACAACTTCTGCTATCTCTTGGCACCAATAGGCCAGTCACTCTGATTGGCTAAAACATCAAAACATCTTTCCTGGAAGTACTGCTGGACTAATTGATAGCAGAGAAATTGTTTTCACATTGGTGCCTATTCAATTGCTTATATGTAGAAAATCTAATTGAAAACTGTTAAAAAAATAAAATTGAGAATGGCAATGGGGAAAATGTTAAAGAGACAACAACTGGGCCAAAGAGCAAACAACAACCGATGGCCTCAAATGGTTCTTCATCACTGCAAGAAAATCCTACACCCAGACTAGCCCCAGAATAAAAATAAACCAGTGGAAAGAAACATTCAAAGGAAGATTAAATGATTCTTCATCAGAGGATATGATTGCTCTGTAATCACAACCTAAAACATGTTTCTAGGTAGTGCATGTATCATTGAATAAAAAAACAATGTTGTGGTGTAAAGGGTAAATAAAACTACTGGACTGGTCAAGTTATCATGGCAATGACACAAAAAAATGTTCTGAAATTATCTTGAAATTTTTGTAATGCCTACACATACAAAACTTCAATGGAAAATAGAAAAGATTGACTGAAAAATTGCCACCTGTAGTATTACTAGTGTATTTTCAACTGATCTGGCGGAGCTTACTTTTCAATTTGCATAAGGACAGTCTATTTGAAGTTGTGTGTGATAAGGATGATTGCCGTTATAATTTTTACTGATTTCTAATCACATATCAGTGTCACCAAAGCGTTATAGAATAGCGACATATGCAGATTTTGCAACTGCTGTCGTTACAGTTTTTCTTTCATATTTCAAATACACCTTTTTTTGTCCTGTGAAATACTGGACTTATTTTGGGTATAGTTTCCTTGGAAATCTACATGTTTGTCAGGTAGGGTGGACCTGATATCAACCTTATTTTGATGGATCATTGATCAAGGTTAAACTTACATGGTTAATTCTGGATTCTCAGATACTATAAGCATTAGGTCAACTATATTTGGTGTACTGAAAAATTATAAGGTGTACATGTCCGACTGGCAGTGTGTTCATATGACCTTGACCTTATTTTCATGGTTGTTTTCATAATGGTTATCAGATAAGTATTTAATAGGTCAACTATAATTGGTAAATGGTGTGGTTGTAGGGTGTACATGTCGGCTTTGCAGGTTTAACCAGACATTGATCCAGTAATGGTATATTGGACAATGTCAAGTTTTTGTGGTTAGGGCCATTTTATGAACAAGAAGTCCATTACATTAGATGTTTGTTAGGTGTACATATCCATCTGTCCATGACCTCATGTTCATGGTTCATGGACATTAATTAGTTTTTGTTGTGTGGTCTATTTCTAAGATATTTTAAGCATTACATCAATTATATTTGGTGTACTGAACAATTATAAGGTGTACATGTCTATTCGGCATTGACCTCATTTTCATGGTTCATTAGTACATTTCTTTTACAGACTTTCAATATGAATTCAGTGATAAGTGAAACAGGCAAGACATTGCGGCGTCTGTACGCTTATTTTGATCAGCATCCATTCAACTTCCAATGAGAGTATACAAAAGTAGATAACTCAATAATGAACCCTTGTTTTATATACAACTACGTTTCCCATATTCTGCATTGTAGTGTTACAATCCTAATTAATTAATTGATTGATTTGTGTTTTAACACCACTTTCAACACGATTCAATCCTTATTAAAATATCAACATTAAAACAGCTATTGAACGTGAGAATGTCTTGAAAGAGGAGTTATTTCAATATCAGATTAATGTATGTGATTTGAAAGACTTAAGCATTTTTAAGCTTCAGAATTGCCAACCATCAAATCTTAAAGCTTTCAACATGCAAAAAAAGTGGTTGTGTGTTAGACTCAAGTGTGGGAGGTCTTGGGTTTGTTGAGGAGTCCTAGTAAGTGCATAGACTGGTAGGCTAAGAGTTTGAAAATGAGTCCATGCAGGTTGAAAAATTTTCTTTCTAAAAATTAATGTAACTTGCAATCTAACATGTTAAAATATGGCTGAGGGTGTCAAGTCTAGTACAAAGCAGGGTTAATTAAGTCATATCACATTAACAGGTTCTCGTCCTAGACATGCATTAAATTTGCAGCTGGATGGTAAACAGTCTTCCTCCATCATCAAAGTGCACCTATATATGTATATACAACAAAGCATCTATATGTTATTTATAATTTATTGCCATTTACACATCATTTACATGTCAGCATTCACACTATCACTTCTGAACCACAGATATAACAAGATACAGCAACAAAAAAAATATACTTCAGTCAAATAAATTATTGGCAAACAAAATCATGTTGAAATATACACAGAAAACAGGTTTTTGTCTTGAATTTATTCTGATTTATAAAGTTATCATTACAGCAAAAAAAAAAAAAAGACTTACACAATCATACCATTCTTTCTTTTTTGACAATTGATTTTAAAATCCATTGCATATGTAACTGTACAGCTTTCTAAGGGTATATATAATGGTTTGCTAAGGAAAGCATTAAACTATGGTGAGCTGAAATAACACTTACATGCATACATTACAGTTTATAAAAATCTACTCTATGAATATCATCCTCCTAGTAGATGTCACAAGTCAATCTTATTTCAGACTATAATACATCCTTATTTCTCTTAGTTCTATTTATCTAAAATAAGCTTTGTTTTCTGCGAGCAGTGATTTTTATATCTGATTTTTTTTTATAGGCAATGAGATGTTTGTGAACCTAAACGTCTTATTGGCATTATTTTATCTCCAACAATGAGAAGATTTTTAGTCACAAAAATGCAAGATAATTAATGACAACAAAAATTCTAGAGACTGAATACTTTGGGTTGGTAGTTTGAAAGAATAAAGATGTGTTATGGTCTGAAAAATATCACAGAATCTATTAGTATAAATAACTCTTAAAACAGATTTATATAAACATTAAATAGCTCGGAGACAGAAACAGACATTTTGTACATGAACACAGTACATTTCAATTACTGGGTAATTTTAATGGCATCATAACAAACACATAAAAATATGTTACAGTAATGGTTCAATCACACCATTTGGGTTTATTTTACATCAATGAACTCATTTTCTGGGAAATTTACTCCCAATGCCAAACAATACATATAACAGCCAATTGCAAAAATACAATATACAGAAATTATCTATTGTAAAATTCTATAATAATTAATAATCTCTGTAAATCAAGGATGACTTCAACCCTTCAAATCTTAAAAACTAGTTCCAAATTTTAAATCCATATTGGAATTTAGTACATTAACTACTCTTATATGGTAAATGACTGGTTACTATAGGAGCCTATTTTCAGTCTCCATAGCTTGTTGTAACATTATTGAACTCTGAATAAAATACATAAGTTAGGCAATCCAATATAACAGTTATGGTTTCATTAACTACATGTTTATAGGATATTGCACATACAATATGATTAAATCATTTAAGTTATCATTAACTTGTTTATATTGATATTCCCATTGTGCCTAGAGATACTTTGCATGTTTACATGGCAAACAGTAATTCCTTGAATATGAGATGCCATGCTTGCTTTCTTGTTTTAAAAAGGGACAAATTCATACAAGTTTACTTTATCATCAGTTTATGTTAACATCAGTTTTCCATGTTAACTTTTTTTTCAATTTCACGTAAATACTTATTGGTATATTCTCAAATATTTATACAGCATATTGTTTAATATATAGGAATAAATATTTCCAAACATAAATCTGAGATTTAATTAGCTTATCATATGATTGCTTTATCAAATGACTTTGATACACAATTCTTCCCAAATTTAAATCCATTAAGTTGTTCTTGTATAATTCTGCTTCAACATTTCCAAGTTATTTTTTTTATAATTTTCGTAAGCCATATTTAAGATCTATTTGAAATTCCATAAGCACATTTCTTGTTTGTATATTTATTTATCCACTGGAAGTTAAAAAGCCATCCATCCATCGTTTATTAACACAGACAAAATGGTGAAAATATTTATGACTACATAATAAATACTGACATCACAGTACAACCAATTACCATTAAGCACTACTGATTCAAATACAACAACTAAATCAGATTTTTAAACCAAAAAGTAAATTCTAATAGCACTATGGTGCCAGAAAATTAAAAAATATATGATTATATTTATTTAAATTATCTATAAAAAAAAAGTTTGGAGATTTGGTATGATAGCCAATACGGCAACTATCCACCAATGGCTGAAGGAAAATCGTTTAACAAAATGTAATATGATTTTATTGGAGGGTATATATACCAACTTAACTGCCACTTCAGACTGCATATAAATGAGTCTATTTGTAAATTCCTTTGACCAATCATAATAAGAACAAAATAAAAATCTTAAATAAAGAGCAACTAAACATATAAACTATTGAATAATTATATTTCATAGTTGTAATTTGTTTAAAGAAAAAAAATTCTGAAATCAATATCAAGAGAAGACAACTCTTTTTAAAAAGCTGACTGATGATATAAATACTTGCATCTGACTAGGTTATCACAGGAAGACATAAGAGATACATACACATCACAACATTCAATAAAATATCGCCATTTGTAATGTTTTATTTGTTTTCCCCCTGTTGATTTTGTACCCCTATGAGAACCCTAATTCTTTAATATATATGGACTGGTTATGTTAAAAATGACATAAATTTAATTACAACAAAACAAAACAAAACAATAGTTAACCAATTTATTTTACTCACTTCATAAATATATATAAGGTTCACATCTTTTTTTTTTTGATTCAACAATTTCTTCACTCAGTTGGAGTATTTTAATACTATCCTTTAAGATGAATTTTCAAAGTTCAGATGATATAACTATGACATATTCATTGAAATCATAAATCCATACCTCAATTTTAACTATCATTAGGTTTGGCAGTCTCTCTTAGTGAGACTTACATTTTACATGAATATGGTAAAACAACAACTTTATGTTCAGAGTAAAATAAATTGGTTATAAAAGCTTAAGAGATTTTCTCTTCCTTTGGTTTGAAACAATCAAAGCTTCTGATTCTTTTCGAATTAATGCTCCGATAATCCATTCTTTTCTCGGCCAGGATTTCGTCATTCTCATGCAAATAATCTCTAGTCTATTATGATGTTGACATATTCTGAGATATGCATGAATCGTATATTTAATTATGAATAAAAGAGTCCTTGCACCATTATAACAATCAGTTCATTAAGTTCCTAATCTCTTTATGTATGTGGCATAGAAAGTCTACGTAAGAACTGCTGCCGTTGGTTCCTTTGTCTTCAGCCATGAAATGGTTAAACCAGGGTTCTAATTTGTCTCTTTGTCTAATTATTGTCAACTGTAAAGAAAAAAAAATATTGTTCACCGACTCATTTAAAACAGAAATCATCTAATACACAAAAGTAATCTCTTGTAGGAGCTATTCCAGAAAAAAATGTATAGGGGGGGGGGGGGGGGTTGTTAGAAAGCACATTATATTAATAATACATGGTTGATGGGTATCAGAGCAACTTTTCACACTATAATGTACTATAATTCTGAATTACAATTGTCTGGGTGGCGGGTGCTGACAAAAACTGCCTTCCAACCCCCCCATACATTTTTTTCTGGAATAGCCCTAACAATTTAATATACATCTGACAGTTTTATAGAAATTTGTCTAACATTTACACAGCCTTAATATATTTAGGCATGCAGTAGTTTGATAAGTTTATATTAAAACCTGTAACATGTTGTTGTCGTTTGTTGATGTGGTTCATAAGTGTTTCTCTTTTCTTGTTTTTTGTATAGATTTAAATAGACAGTTGCTATTCCCATTTGAATGGTTTTACACTAGTCAATTTTTGGGCCCTTTATAGCTTGCTGTTTATTGCGAGTCAAGGCTCCGTGTTGATGACCATACTTTGACCTATAATGGTCTACTTTTACAAATTGTGACTAGGATTGAGAGTTGTCTGATTGGCACTCATACTTATATCTATTAACTGTCTGAAATTTTTTTTGCAATTACCCCTTGGTAACCCCACACAATTGGTTTTCAGACAGGTAAGAACAGATTTATCACAAACAAGGTTTTTACCTTCAAAAAACATATTTGTCTTTACAGTTATGTCTTAAAAAAAACCCTGTTGTTTGTTATTGCAAAGTTTCATTAGAAAAGTAATTTCTACATTCCAGATCCAATATAAAGAAAAGGTTGATAACTTGGTTTAAAATATGTATTGTACGGATAACAAATTAATTCTTATTATCAAGTCCTTGGCACTGATGAAAAGACAGAAGTGAATCCTTTAGAAGCTGAATGATCAGAACAGCTACCATTCTAATACTGACCTTCATACATCTTGATCTTTGTGACCTGACTTTAGCTATCACTTCACGGAGTCGGATTGATACTGGATTGTCAAGGTCCAGGATTTTACTCTGAAATATAGAATATTTTTAACAGTTACAAAGACAAATAAACACTGCTTTACTCTTAAAAAAACCAATATGTATCGCAGGCATAAAAAAATTTGGTTTTCCCTACAACAAATCATGGTTAAACAGATGTATATACACTTATGTAAAAACTTTTCTTGAAGTTTTCAATAAATTTGCTCTTTTTCAAAATTGTTCACTTCTAATAAACCACTTTCGAGTTCATCCGTCAGAGGAAAAAGCTCGTCAATTATGCTTGCCTTTATGACGTCATTTACCAGACAGAGGGGCTCACCTCTATCCCTGCACTATTAAAGTTCATCAAGCATCTTAGTGATCGTCGTTGTGCAGGACAAACTAGAAATAATGGTTGTTCTGTAGGTACTTAATGACAATTCCATAATGACAGCAGTGCTGATTGTCAATATTGAGAATTCAATTTGCCGAATAATTCGTACAATATAGAATTATAGTTTTCCAACCACTCGCTCAACATTAGAATGGAAGTGAAGACGCCCCTAAACGCACAAACGACGTTCACTAAAACCAAAGTTTTTGACGGAAATGCATCGAACTCGAAAGTTGTCTATTCTGTGTGCATTTTAACCAGTTCTGATAACCTTTAGAAATTTTAATAAACTATATACTTGTCTCATGTAGTTTCATGCAATATACATTTAGAAAATTTGTCTCATTATTTTCCACATAATAATGTTATATATAAATATTATTAATTCGTATATTTTAACAAATTTGATTCGTTTAGGGATAGTCACATGTTAAACTATATTTTTGAAGGTAGAGCGAAAACGGCGGATAGCAAAATGCATATTGACCGGCAAAAAGCATATTGCACGGTTATTTTTAGAATATCTAAAAACCGATATACTTTGTGACGTCATGTAATGAATTTCAGGATATTGTTTAACGTTTTGAAACAAATGATATCTGTGATCGATTATTTGACGAAAAAAATCTTCAAATACATAAGATGTCAAAAAAAAAAAAAAAAAAATGAATTAACAACTAAATATGTTGTTCTGGTCAAGGAGACAAGGTAATATCTATCAAGTTCCAACAAACCTAAATGATGATTTTGATACAAACATGGTCGGAAATTAATAATATAACAAATATAGCCTTTGTATGAGGTCAATACAGGATATATTGACCCAAAGAAGTATATCGACCTCGGTCAATATATCCTTGTATCGACCTCATACACAGGCTATATTTGTATAATATCAGGTTGTATACCGACTTTGGCAAAACCACGAAATTACATATCCACGAAAAGAATAGTTTTTTTTTATGTCGTCCCTTATTTGATTTGTATAAACGTATGCCGATTTTTCTGAAATCTCAATAATTAATCTCACAATAGTGTCCATTCTTTAAAAATCACAATAATAAATGCAGGCAATAATTTTCTGAATTTCTCGTATCTCCAGGTTGATAAATTTTGAAACTAACAGAATTGTTTGGTAGAATCTATAAACAACAGATTTAAATGTATTAACGAATTATATACTAACCTTATCTATATCTATCTGTGCCACACCCTGAACACTAAATACTTCTTGTACCCAGTGTGGGTCAACATTATGTCCTATCCACAAGAACATAGATATACCATTTTCTGCAAAGAAAATATTCAAATTCACAATCTTCATATCAAGCTGAAAATTCATTTAATACTGTAACAATATATTTAAATGTATATCTAACAACAAATTAATGAAAAACATTACAAATGCAATACAATAATTCAAATTTGTATGAAATGTTCTTCAAGTTACAGTTAAGGTGGTATGGGTGTCTTTCGCCATCTTGGATTGTAAAAAACAGAGAATCTAAAGTCCATATTTTATATCAAGTTAGCAAAATTTGATGTAGGAATGCAGTTATTTAATGTGAATTTTCATTTAAAAGTACAAATTTATAAGAATGTAACTTATATTATATTAATAATTTTACAAATGTTGATTATATTTAGTTGTTTTAGAATATTTTCAAATTGTCATTTTAAGGGGAGGTAACTCTAAAACAGTGCATTTCTGAAGGAATATACATCGAATTTTCCTATTTTGTCTTTAAGCCGGAAAAAACGTACGGTGACCCTAACTTTTCTTTTGATATTCTCAAAGCATTGTCTGAAAGCTATCTTTTCCTAATTCATTTTATAATTCTATAATTTTGTTATGTTTCTATTCACAAAATTGTGTTTTTTCCTGTATAATCCATACAAAATGTGTCATTTTGTCACAACCTGTAACTTGAGAAAATGCGCGGTGACCTATCATTTTTATAATATTTTTGAACATGTATCAATAGATACTACATTTTGGCAAAGTATGAACAAAGTACTATCATTTTTATTCTAGACTCCCATACCACCTTAAGGTTGATAGAGGTCTAAATACAAATCTGAAGAACTTTTTTAATAATTTGTCAAAATGTAGTTCATATCATGATTTTTTTTAAAAATATAATAAAAAGTATGTTATCAATTAATTCAAAATCCAAGATGGAGGAAGACACCCCAGCTACCTTATATGATGCATAATTTTAAAATGTTATCCCCTCCCAGCTTCCTGTGTACAGAATAAAGTTAATATTTGATTGGTTACTTTTAAAATGTCTTTCAATATCAAATGGCACAGAATGATTTAAGTTTGTCATCTTATCAAATTTACCTAATAAATAAACACCATCGTCACTCAATCTTTCTGCTGAACAACGTATACTCATGGGTATATCTGTAGCTTCATCGTCTAAATCATGCTGAAAATACAAATACATCAATACAATAGACTGACAATGAATATCTATAATGTTTTTTTTCTCTAAATGTTAGAGCTAATTTTCTTATGCATGTAGAAAAAGAGTTTGGTTAGCTTGCTTGTTTTGTTTATATTGTACAATTGTATTTGAAAATACAAATACACCAATACATTAGCCTATCAATGAATATCTATTATTATGCATGTAGAAAAAGAGTTTGGTTAGCTTGCTTGCTTTGTTTTTATATTGTACAATTGTATTTGAAAATACAAATACACCAATACAATAGCCTGAAAATGAATATCTATTATGTTATTTCTAAATGTTAGAACTAATTTTCTTATGCATGTAGAAAAAGAGTTTGGTTAGCTTGCTTGCTTTGTTTTTATATTGTACAAATGTATTTGAAAATACAAATACTCAATACAATAGCCTGAAAATGAATATCTATTATGTTTTTACTGAATGTTAAGAGCTAATTTTCTTATGCATGTAGATAAAACGTTTGGTTAGCTTACTTGTTTTGTTTGCATATCTTACAATTGGGATGATGTTTAATTTAAAATATAATATATACAGATTTAACGATACCTATCTATATTATTTGCAGATTTCAATTTTAATAACAATACTTGAGCCTATATATACTTACAACTGGGAAAATCCTTGGATAAAAGAACACATTTGAAAATGACACATTCATAGAGTTCATTATAAACATTAAATAACTTCTGTCATCAGTTGATATCTCTTGACCTGAAACAATAAAAGAAATAAATGCAAAATAATGTTTAAAGGAAGATATTAAATATTTTATACTGTCAAGAAAAGAATGTCAGTTAAGGTATCAGAGTAATTGTGTCTGATTTTGAAAAGTAAATATATTCACATATAACTAAATATTAAAAGCTAATTAAGTAAAGAATTCCTATTTTTTTTTTTTTTTTCAATGCAGAATTTATTATGGCCTCACTATCTCACTATGATATACCAATAATTTCTCATTTTCACGAATTAGTGCAATGCATTTTCCTTCACAAATTGGGTAATGGATAGTGTTATGTTACTGATAAAGGATTCACTTAGGATTGTGATGATTATGCCAATAAATAGTATTCCTTCATCTGCTAATAATTATTACCTTTAAAGGCTGAACATCTTTTTATAGCACATTAATGGTTTCCTAATAATTATAAAATTGATGACAAATTCATCTAACCATGTAATTTATAATGCCTTACCTCCCCTTAATCCATCACTCTTTAATACACAGTTTCCATATACTGGTAATAATTTCATACACTCTGGTAATATGAGTTGTCCAGCAGATGATGGACTGGCACAATTCTTTCTATAACAGGCCAATATATGTGCAACATCGTTAGTAATACTCTCCCGTACTTGACATGGATTATTATTCAGTAAAGATTTAATAGCTGAAATAAACAAAATTTTAAAATTATTCAAATATTTGGGCATTTGATGTAGAGGTTCAAGGTATCTGTACAAAAATGGCAATTTGTCTTTCCTGGTCAAAAAGAATTCCCAAATAGAGCTACCATTAAAACATTTGGTACAATTTCAGGAAATTATTCAAATAATTGAAACATATGTTAGGCAATTATCATTGAACTACAACTATTATACATGATAAAAACATTAGAGATACATACCTTGTTTACCAAGGAAGTTAATAAGAGCATCAAGTTCACAGCTACGGAACAAATCTGACATTTGCAAACAACAATTGAAAGATAGATTATGAATACGTAATCGTCTCTGACCACCAACAGATGTATACAGCACAGCAACCTGAAATTATAAAATTGACCAAATTATTCCTTTGTTCCAGTGAACAGATGTGTAAATCAATATATCATTAAAAAATCTTTAATATAAGATGTATGGGAAACTTGAAATTTATCATGATCTTTTAATGAGAATCTACACATAATATCCTTTCATGATCTTTGTACAAGATATGATTTTTTCCATATGTAGAAATCTACAACATATAAAAAGGAAGATGTGGTATGATTGCCAATGAGACAACTGTCCCCCAGAGACCAAAATGACACAGACATTAACAACTATAGGTCACCGTACAGCCTTCACAATGAGCAACGCCCATACCGCTTTTTTATATATATTTAGTTTTACTCTAATAATTTGATAAAAAGTTCTTCATACCTTTCATAATTTTAATACTCCTACAATAGTTTTATCATATTTGAATGTTATTAGTAAAATACATATCGAAAATTACCTGAACATAAGCACCATCCCCTTCTGATAACTTGTCATCATGTTTAATTTCTACATTTAAAGCATCATCACTATTTACTCCAGCCATTTCTACATCAGTTGTGTTAGACATGTAAAAGTTTCCATAGAAATCTACAGGTCGTATACCTGAAACAACAAAAAATTGAAATTATTTTCCAACATTTGGTAATAAACTATATAATTCATGTGTGGTCAGATTCAGGCAATCAAATTTTCAGGAATGAAAAAAAGGCAAAATAAATCTTCTACAAATATTTCTTTATACTTCACATAAAGATGTCAGTTTCACTTCTAAGCAAATAATATTCTACTGTTTCTAAGGCAAAAGTAGAAATGAAAAAGTTAGTTTTATCTTTCTATGAGCTAATACTCTTAGTTGAAAATGATAAACTAAGAAATATGACAATACCTGTGCTTGTTCTGACTCTGAGTATAGCATCAAATCCTGACTGGTTCTGGACATTTCTTCTTAAATCTTCTAAAAATCTATCACCATCTAAATCAGCCTACAACACAAATAAACCAATTATTTGTCATCTTTATAAGTTAACAGAACATTTTTATTTAAAAACTAGATGTGTCAAAGCGACACGAATGGCCCCGTCTCAAAAAGTTGGAAAATCTGCAATTTCAAGAACACATGTGGACACAAACATCATGATAGTCTCACATATCAAAAATCAGCTCAAAATGAGGAGCGGTATAGAAAATAAGTCTGTATAACTGTGATTTTCAACAATTTTCAAAGTTGTAAACCCTTAATTTTGGCAAAAATTAAAGGAGCGGAACAAAACTTAAACTAACTTAAACTTGATCTGTAAGTCATTATGAGTAACTCACATACCAAAATTCAGCCCAATATCTGAAAGGATTTAGAAAAAAAGTCTGTATAACTGATTTTCACCAATTTATCAAAGTCCATAGCCCTTATTTTCGGCAAAAATTAGCCGAGCGGAACAAAACTTGAACTTGATCTGCAACTCATCTTGGTTAAATCACATGCCAAAAAATCATTCCAACATCTGAAAGAGTTTAGAAAAAAAAGTCTGTATAACTGTGTGATTTTCAACAATATATCCAAGTCCAAAGCCCGTAATTTCGGCAAAAATTAGCCGAGCAGAACGAATCTTAAACTTGATCTGTAACTCATCATGGTTAACTCACATACCTAAATTCAGCCCAACATCTTAAAGAGTTTAGAAAAAAAAGTCTTTATAACTGTGATTTTCAACTATTTATCAAAGTCCAAAGCCTGTAATTTCAGCAAAAATAAGTAGAGCGGAATGAAACTTAAACTAGATCTGTAACTCATCATGGTAAACTCACATACCAAAAATCAGCCCAATATCTGAAGTCGTTTAGAAAAAACTCTGTATAATGGTTTGTTGCGGAATGACGGAATTTCTGAATTACAGAATTTCTGAATTACGGAATTTCAGAATTATGGACAAGGGTAAAACTATATGGCACAAAACAACTTCGTTGCAGGGCCATAATAAAGATAAAAGGAAATATCACATTTTTACTTGACCTATAACTGAAAATTCTAAATGTGTATTTTTTTCTGACGTCAAAATTTATCTTTGTTATTGTTGGTATTACAATACATAATCTCTTGACAAGTTAGATAATAAACAAAACTCAAGCATGTTTCTTATAGAATATCTGAAAAACTTCAGTTTAAAGTCCATGTTTTGGTATGGACAAAAAAAAATCACTTGGATAAAAAAATAAATGATAAAATGCACAATTTTGTGTTCAGTAGAATTATCAGTATTCCTTTTGTATTGGAGAAAAATTTCTGTAAAAATTTGATTGAATTTGATCCACAATTTAGATAAAGTTGTCATTTTTACTTCACATTTTTTTTTACAATTCAACTGCTGCTTTTAAACTGTGGTATCCAACTTAGGGCTATTCAATTCAAAAGTTTGTAGGAGGGTAGGAAAGGAAAATTAATTATTGAATGTTGATCATGGTTCTTTTTTCAGTATGTGTCTATTACCATTATGCAAAATTATCTAAAAATGGTTCTTGGTTTTAGGATTTTGAAAGACCTTTTCTACCCTCCAACATAATGGAATAGCCTTTATCAGAATGATCACTTACCTGGAAGTAACTGTATTTATACACACTGCCTCCAGTTAGGCGACTGACTTCACTTATTGTTGCCACATCAATATACGAGTTAGGGAACAGGAATAAGTCAACACTACAACCCTCCCCGACGCACTCCTGGCCTAATTTAGTGTAGAAATTGTTCTGTGGTGTCAATATAGTCTGAAATATAAAAGAATGGTATTTTTTTTAACTTTCTTTGAAATAAACAAATAATTGTTTACACTTATAAACAGAAGCAAATTTATCCAGTCAGAATAACAGATGACCTACAACCCTTGGAGATGCCATTACTAAGTTGTAAAACTTGTGTCTTGTTTGTTTGGTTAGTTTTTAACAATAAAAGAAGTTTCAACTGTTCAAAAAGTTTTTTTTTAAAGTAAAGTTCTACTGATAGCCAACTAGATAACAACTTGCCTATAGGTAATAACATAAAATCATATTCAATAGGCTCAGTTATAAGATGAACACCTTTGTCAGGACATACATTAAAAAATTCTATGAATTTGACCTTTAGGAAAACTGTAAAGTCAAATATCAAAATCTGAATTATCTCCATAATTTACCTTTTCTTTATCTGTGCCTAATAATTTTCTGTCGTCTCTGTTTTTCAACTTGCCAGGAGCTTCAGCTATGGGTAATGATGTGTGGAATATATATAGTTTTCCTGTTCTATCTGAAGACTTTAATGCATCAAGACCAGCCTGAATAACAGGTCCTAAGACTGTTTCTGTTTCCCTAGACTCAGCAAACATCTGAGGGATTTGTGATAAAAGACTGAAAAGAAGAAAATACAGTTGACTTAATACTTCTAGATTTTATGTTATAACTTTAATAATTATAATGAAATGTCTATTTTCAGAGGCGCTCATCAGAGAGGGACAACTTCAAGAATTCTTAATACAATATGATTTAAAATCACAAAATTTAAATCGAAACAAAATTTTTGAGCAAGTGAAAAGACATGTGTAGCTTTCTCTTTTCAAGTCTACCCCTTCTCCTTCTTCACACTTCTCTACCTTATGACCTTTAACCTCTAGCTCACCTAGAATGAGGAAGGTCGTGGATTGATCCCTGGCCAAGTGAAATAAGAAATATAAAATTTGTATTTGTTGCTTAAAGTTTGGCATGTGACATAGAACAGTACCTCAAAGTTATTCAGCTCATAGATGTTTTGTCTGTAAAATTGGATCCAACTTAAATCTTATTTTACCAAGAATGCAGAATATACTGCACAAAAATATACCATATGCAATGTAGAGGGGACAATACTGTGCAGGAGTGCTTGGAGAAAACCACACACCTTCGATAGGAAAACTGACAATCCTAGTCAATTAAGATTGGGGTCGAGTGCACCCACAAGCGGGGTTCGAACTCACAACCTCAGTGTTGACTGGCTAGTGATTACAGTAGTAACTACTTAGACCACTCAGCCACCGAGGCCCCTTTATATTAAGAAGTCATGTATCAACTAACCTGTCAATAACAGCTTCCGATTCTGATACTTTGACCAAGAAACCATCAAGTAAAGGTACAAATACATCTTCTAAATCAGATACCACTAACATTTGTGGCTGAGCTAAATTACCCTATAAAAAAATAAATCATTAAATTAGATTTCAAACATACAAGAGGTAAAGGCTTTTGCTCCTCGTGAAAGGCCTAAATGTGCATTTGAGATGAAGAACAGCAATTATAGTGTTGTTCCTTTGCTGTATGTTTTGTCTTGGATGTGTTGGGATTTGAATTCATTAATATAATTTATAAACACCCCATAACATCTCTGAGTCTAAGTTTAAAATTGACTTGATTTTTTTTTATAAATGAATTGCAGATTTTTTCTTTGTTAAAGCTGTTCAATGAATTTGAGTTATACAGGTATTTATATATTCAACTTGACAAATATGCTTTTCTTTTTAGAACAATGCTTTCAATACCACAAAAACAATGTGTTTCATTTAAAAATCAATTTGGTGGTGAATATTTCAAAGTGCAGGTGGTCAACTAAAAGCTTTATACATGTATGTACATGCAATCATTTATATTTGAAAAAGTTGTAAATACTAGGTAGCTTTTAACATTATCATGTAGTGGGTACTGTAAATATAAAACAAACTTACCTTTACATTATAAAAGTGTATTTCTTTTGCATACGTTACAAAACCTACTCTTATTTCAGATTCCTCTGCACCCATATCCCTGTAATTACAAAAAAACATATTAAAATGTATATAAGAAGGGATTTTTGATAAAAATATCTGTAGCTCAATTTTTAGGCATAAATTCTGTGCATGTAGTTATGCTTATATTTGTTGATTAAATCAAAAAGTTTTCATTGTCATTTCAATTATACTGTGAAAAATCACCAATTCATCTTTTATAAATTATTTTTTGACCCTATCTTTACTTGACTACAATACAGACTTATCTTTCTGATGATTTTCAAAAGCCTGTTTACAAATCTGAATTGTTTAAAAGTCTTTCTTTTAATGGAAAAAAAAATAAACATGGAGTGTTCTTTTAGTTTAAATTTATTTTTAAGAGAGTGAGAATAGAATGTTCTAAACAGATGAGGTAACTTGAAAAACAGTGTATAACATATAGTGGAAACATTAATTTTCGATGTTTTGTCTCTATATAAGATTTCATGGGGATTTAAATTCTTGGTTTCCATTATTTGGAAGGGACATATACAGGGGCAGATCCAGCCATTTTAAAAAGGGGGGTTCCAACTATATGTCCCCATTCAAATGCATTGATCGGCCAAAAAAAAGGGGCTGTTCCAACCCCGGAACCCCCCTGGATCCGCCAATGATATATGAAAGTTAAATTTTTGTGTTTTTTTATTTCATTTCGTGAATATATTCTTTCCACGAAATAAACCAAATTAAATCCTCCATGAAAATTTCTGCTTTTACAGTACATACTTACTTTGGCAAATATGACAATATATCTGATTTTAATCTCTCACAGATGAGATGGACTAGACCACTTTTTACACTATTATATGACACATCTATCATAAATATAAAGGCAGGTTCCTTTGGCAATAAACTGTTCTACAAAGAGAAAAGTACACAACTTTAAATATTTGTTTATGAAAACTGTAAAAAAAAAAAAAAAAAAAACATTTCTGATATTGTGGATTCATTAGGTCAAATAAAAATATATGTGTGGTTCCAGTAACCCTACTGTCCCTACTTTTTCGGCTTAAAAATAGCCTACCCTAAAGACTTTATTGTCATTTTTCATTAAGCACTGTTAAAGTCAGAATGTTGCTCCCATAGACTTAATATAAAAAAAAAAAAAACGTAAAATAAAAATAAATCCCTACCTACCTACCCTAACTTTTTTTCAGATGTAACTGGAACCACACATACTTTTTTATTTGGCCTTAATATTCGTTGGATATCAATTTTTGTGGATATTGTTGGTACAGGTGAACCACAAAATTAAATGTTCAAAGAATAACAAATTTTCTATGGGCTTGTATGCAGAATTCGACAAAAACATAAAATTAAATATCCATAAACATGCAAGCTTTTCTTAAACCATGAAAAATGGTACCCATGAAAAGCTCCACATTACATTATAAACTGTTTAACACACAGATACTGCTTAGTCTTTAGTTTTCTATGTTTTGTCTTCTGTACTATTATTTTTCTGTCTTTTTATTAATGGCCATGGCGTTGTCAGATTAATTTTCAATCTATGAGTTTGACTATCCCTCTGGTATCTTTCGTCCCTCTTTTACATGTATATAATTTCAATGGTGAGTGCCAATGTTTAAATTTATACTGCAACAATAAACAGAAAAACTTTCAAATGGACCCTGATCTTAATAATCGCAACTAACTGGACAAAGATTCAAAACATGTACTACTCATAACATCTTTTTATTAATATATGTGATTTTCTTTTGTGACAGAAAAAAATGAGGGGAATAAAATTCATAAAGCAAAAGCAATTTCCCCACTTGTTAGCAAACAGAAAAGGTCAATTCCTTGGGGTTTCATCTATAGATAAATACTGTTTTTATAAACACCAATAATGACCTTACTTTACAATAATCCTTTGTGGCTACATATTCATATGATCCTAAACACAATTCTGGTCTGTCATATGCATCCACTCGTTTTCCAGTGTGATCTAAGTGATTGAAGTATTCTTGTGGAACTAAAATATAAAACATCATTTTGAAATTCTTGCCTAAAGACTAATTTACAACAAATGTTTACAATTTAACAAGAAAATATTGAAAAAGTTGCATTAATATCTGTATGTTTGTTGGATTTTACATGATGAATGCTGTTTAGGGGCCAGCTGAAGGACGCCTCCGTGTGTGGGAATTTCTCGCTACATTGAAGACCTGTTGGTGACCTTCTGCTGTTGTTTTTTCTATGGTTGAGTTGTTGTCTCTTTGACACATTCCCCATTTCCATTCTCAATTTTATGATGAAGATTTTATTAAATTCATAGGTTTCTATTTGCCATTGTATATAGTACATAAAATTAAAAGCTTGCTATTTGCTAGGTGAACCCTGAATTCTTCAGTATCTATTATACTAATATAAACAAACTTGTGAAACAGGTTCTTCTGACATCTTATTTTTACATGATTAGATTGTTTAATAATGACAATTGTAGTCATTCTTGATTGTAAACAAAAGTATTATTGATTTCAATGGAAACTTAACAAATACTCAATATCATGTGCATTGTTCTTTGAAATACACAGACATAGTTACAGCTGTTATCCTAATGCTAGGAAGTTAAAGGTTTAGTTTGCTTGTGTGATTAAGCAAACTTTAATACAAAGAAACAAGCTGAACCTTTAACTTGCTAGCATAAGGATAACAGTTGTAAGCAGTTAACAGTTTCATTGATTTCTTACAACTGTTAAACAAACTATTAGTTCTTTCATATATCACAAATTTTACTATTACAAACCTTGGAGTACTTCAAAAATTTTATAAGGCATTAAAACTCTTTTCCAAATGACAAAAAGTGATGACAGACACAAGCATGGGGAAAAGTAAAAACCCACTAAAAATGCAATCTGTAGTTTTCATAACAAAGCAGTATATAATTCATATTCTCTTGAATAATATATTTTAATCAATAACTACCATCAGTGGATGCTCCACAGAAGACACACTGGAACCGCCTTCCTCCATCAACAAATGTCATGAATGGACCCATGTAAGCTTTACATCTCTTACATCTGACTGGACCTACTTCTCCCATGTTTACAATTGGGGGAGGTTGCTGCAATAGAAAAAAACATTTTTAATATCTGATACCAATAATTTTTAGAAGTTTGCCCTTTAATGAATGTTAGTTTAAACTTAATGATTCACCTTAATTAAATAAATTTGTAGATAGGTCCTTTGTTACTCAAAATGCACATAAAAAATATAAGATGACCCTTTGGGCTAGTCTTATAGCCATTTTATTTTATATTCATTGATAAAATTCTTATAGACAAACAGCAAAATATCTTTATACCAAAGTCAGCAAATATGATCATAAGCTTTCCCCATCACAATTTTTTTTTAAAACTACTACAATTAATTATTTTTTTTCTTTCTCCACAACATGAACATGATAAACTAATATTACCTCCTCATCTCTAAGTTTGGCAAAAGGACATATAGACAATGCAAATGGTATATGGCTACTTTTCATCATGTCTGATGTGCATGGTACATTATACATAGTTGAACGCATGAATGCTGGATTGCAATTTCCTGAAAAAAAAGAAAATTACCTAAAAATTTCTTGAGAAGATTCATAATTTGTTTTATTTTTCAGTCTTTTCTTAGATATCAACCATATCTTTAAAATTTTCAATAAACCAGGTGCTTATAAAATACATATTAAAGTAAGCTTTTAATATTCATCAGTTTTCATTATAAACTGAAACAGACACAATGTAATCACCTAGGTAGGGAAGTATAGTTTCACATATTAATTTATTATATACTTGTACGTCCTTATGTTGAGAGCAAACTTAATTAAAGTTTGTTGGTTATTGGGGAGCGTTTGTAAGTCCCCTCCTTCTCCTCCACATCCCTTTTAATGGAACAGTCTACAGTTGAATACATACCCTGATCCTGAGTTGTAAAGTCTGTTGTGACAAGAGGTGGTACACTTCCTCTTGATGTAGTCTGAAATTGTCCACTACGGTTTAATTTGTCATCTTCTATAACTTGTACCTGTTAAAATAAAAGAAACATGATTGTTGAATATAATTTACACCTATATCTACATCATATCTTATTACCATGAAGATTGTCCACTTAATATAACTACCTGCATTTTTCTTAATATTCAAAAATATTTATAGGTGTAAAAGTCTCATTATACCATAAGTAAATACTAAATCAAAAACAAAAGAACTAATGTTAAGAAAGTCTTCATTCTCCAGTTTAAAAGACATCTTTATAAACTTAACTGATAAATTTACACTGTATGAGCAAACCACTTTCACAAAAAGCAATGACCCAAAACTTTAAATGTTGCAAGCAAAAGTAATGAAAACTTAATCAACTTATGGTAAGAGGTTTGAAACTTCATAATTTTGCAATTTCTTTTCTTTGCATTTGAATGCACCTCCAAATTTAATAACTATATAGGCCCACTTGCTCTCTTTTATGGAGGTCACAGAATGTAAATATAAAAATATATTGTTCAAAATAAAATTTCTTCCTGCTTTCATTCATCACATTACAATCGAAACTTACTGGACTAGGCATAGAATCTGGATCTAACTTCTTAGCTTGAGGCTGTTGCATTGCATTAGGCCCTGGCATTCTCTGTTGACCTGGTCCAGGAAACTGCTGAGGAGGGAATCCACCCTGCCCTGGCATTGATCCACCCATGTATGCACCTGGTTGGTTCATCTGTGGTCCTTGACCCATTGGTGGTGTAGGTGGCATTCCATACCCACTTGATGGTGGTCCACTCATATTACTGGTTGGTGGCATTCCAAAGTTACCTGCAGGCTGTCCACCAAAATTACTATTTGGTGGCATCCCTATACCACTAGAGGGTCCACTAAAATTGCTTGTAGGAGGCATTCCAAAGTTACTTGTAGGTGGCATTCCAAAGTTACTTGTTGGTGGCATTCCATAATTACTTGATGGGGGCCCATTTAATGTACTTGTTGGTGGAGCACCAAAATTAGGGGGCTGCCCCTGATTAGGCTGTGGATAGTGTTGCTGTCCCATCTGAGGAGGTTGTCCCATTTGAGTAGGTTGCCCCATCATTGGTGGTGCTTTGGAAGATGGTGGACCCCCAAACTGACCTGGTGGGCCATGTCCACTTCCAGGTTGCTAAAAAAAATATTTCCAGAATTCAAAACAGAAATATGGCATCCTTGACCAATAAACCTAGTCAGGCATATAAAGCAGTTCTTTGTCAAGACCCCAAATTTCCTTCACATAGTTATTTCAGATGTTTTTAAATACGCTTTACATAATTTATTTATCATTAAGATGATGAATGTTCTGTTTTATATTAAATCATTTTTTTAAATACATTTTACATAATTTTCATAGTTTATTATCATTAACATGATTAATCATTTTTAATGCTAAATCACTAACATTAAACAGTCTACATACATATTTATTTTAAAGGTTGTTGATAGTATTTATGTATCTTTTGAACATATATAACAAGGAGTAGTGCATGATAAAATGTAATTCAAAGAAGGCTGTCTGATGGCTTGAAAATTGCTTTAACAACCCTACATTTTTGTAATTTTCAGACCAAATATCAAAACCTTCCATAATATAGAAGCTGAGTGCAATGCTCAGTAGGTACATGTACATTAAAAATCTAAATACTGTCAAAGGAAGTTGTTTTCCATTAACCCAACTAAATATGAATTTGTCTATATTAAGATCATTCTTATCAATTTCCACGTTTTTTCTCTATAAAATTGTTTGACAATTGGACACTGACGTATTTTTTCTTCAATGTCTTTAGTGGTTACTTACAGGTGGCATAGGCCCACTAGGTCCTCCTAAATTCATACCTCCCATCTGACTTGGCAACTGTAAAATACAAATTATAAATTAAATTTCAATCAAAATTCTTCCAATGTTTACAGTAGGCAGTGCTACACTCATTGAAGGTCAGAGAATCCTTGTAAAAACTCTTTTGAAAGCTATTCAACATTGAGCAAATTCAAAATGTTCAGCACTCCATACTTGTGGACATACTTTGTTGTATTAATTGTTCATTTGATAACCTATATATAAACTATACAGATTGTACTTATACTTAATGTAATTAAAATGTATCGGTCAGTATTTTTTTGTTTTATTCCATACTGACTACTGTTAAAACTAGATGTGTCAAAGCGACACAAATGGCCCCGTCCCAAAAAGTTGAAAAATCTGCAATTTCAATATAAACACATGTGGACACAAACATGATGGTAGCATCACATATCAAAAATCAGCTCAAAATCTGGAGGGGAAATGAGAAAAAAATCGTATAACTGTGATTTTCAATAATTTATCAAAGTCCATAGCCTGTAATTTCAGCAAAAATTAGAGGAGCGGAACGAAATTTAAGTTTGACCTATAACTCATCATGGTTAAACGGATAGTAGCTACAATTTTCGTTAAAATTACTTTTTTTAATCTATATGCCGGATTTTGTACAAAAAGTAAAATAATTATGATTAAAACAATTACTGGTTACGTTCCATTAAGCATTTAGAAGTTTTTTAACGTTTAACACCTACATTTATTTATTATCTATAGATAATAATTCGATGTTAAGCCCAACCCTTATTCATATGACCTTTACTCGTCAGTTCCCAATGCGCAATCGCACATTGTGCCTCGAAGGGAAAATGGTCGAACAGGGGAATGTTATCGCGGAAATGGTACGCGAATTTACAGTTTCAGCGAGAAAAGAAAAAAAAAGAGGTGCAGACAAGTTAATTTAAATTAAAAATACAAAAACGTCGATGAGATCGGTCATTAAAATCACTCGAAACACCTGCAAAGGCAAAGTCAAACAAAAGTAGCCGACGGTTTGCGTAATGTTTACATTTCTTAAATTTTCCAGATCACATGAAAAAAAATCTCAACGTGTTCTTAATTGTCAAAAATATGTTTATAAATTTACGGGCAGTAATCTCCCACCTTAGAAGAAATTAGAAATCAACTTCCTAAACTTAAGTATATTCTTCAAGTGTATCCTTCATGGAGGCCCCGATTTAACACACAAACACGTGTATACATTATCGGCATTGTTTGGTCATACAAATGTAATAACAAGTGTATAATATCGCCATTGTTGGAGAATCTTGGGTTGGAATAATATGCCGGTATTTGTTATATTTTTTATTTACATAATTTGATAAATGGCGTCAAATATGTACGTTTAATAAAGAGTAATTATCAAATATGTAAGAAAACAAAAAGCACGTGTTCGTATCTATATATATCTTGGTTAGCTCACTCGCTATGTCGGCAAAGTTCGGGAAGTAAACCCGATGCATAATTAATGAGATGAATAGGCACACAACACGATATGAATTATCAATTATTAACACTTCTGTAGTTTATGAAAACATTTTAGCGATCTTATTGCTTATATTTAGTACATATCTTTGATTTTAGCAGCTTTAAAACTTGTTCATAATTTTGTCAAAATCGTAGCTACTATCCCTTTAACACACATACTAAAAATCAGCCCAATATCTGAAAGCGTTTAGAAAAGAAGTCTGTATAACTGTGATTTTCAACAATTTCTCAAAGTCCAAAGCCTGTAATTTCGGCAAAAATTAGTGCAGCGGAACGAAACTTAAACTTGATCTGTAACTCATAAGGGTTAACTCTTACTCACATACCAAAATTCAGCCAATATCTGAAGGTGTTTAGAAAAACTCTGTATAATGCTTTGTTGCAGAATGACGAATGACGGAATTACGGAATTTCGGACAAGGGTAAAACTATATGGCATCGACAACTTCGTTGCGGGGCCATAAAAACGTTATGCATCATATTGTTATAAACAAACCTGGCTGGCAGAAGTAGGTGGATGTCCTGGACCTGTTTGTGGAGGGAAGCCTGGTCTATGTTGTTGCCCACCAGGGCCACCCATGTTTGGTTGTGATGATTGTGGACCTGGTCTATGCATAGGCATGCCACCTGGTCCTGTAGATGGAGGAAAACCTGGCTGGCCTGCTGGACCTCCAGGTGGCCCAGGTCTTGGGCTGCCTTGACCTGGAAAATTCTGCATACTAACGGGTGGTCTTGCACCCATTTGAGGTGGGCCTCTGAAATATGAATGTAAATATGTAAATTATAGAAAAAAATATTGGTACAAAACTCAACCTAATCGGATATCGGCTAAACGAATATATCGGCTATTGTAATATTATTTCAAAACACCAAACCCTTCCCTATATGTTTAATGTTAATTTCATTGTGTATGATATTATATTCCAATTACAGTTGATTCATTATAATATTTGTGGATACCATGTTACAGGTATTTTGATGGTACAGGTCTGGTGAATCATGAATTTCAAGGAGTTACAAATTTTCTTCAGTTTTTCTATGCAAAATCAGCTTTCAAGGAAGAAATAAGAGCTTTCTCTTATTCCTCTGTAGAAAAGACATCCTATCTACATAAGATTCTTACCTATTCATACCAAATTGATGGTCTCCCTGGGGACCAGCTGTTCCTTGCCCTGGATGAGGTCCATTTTGAGTTGGAGGTTGTCCACCATATGGCTTTGGAGGTCCTGTCCCAAATTGACCTGAAAAAGTCCATTTATATAAATTTGTAAACAATGAACTGTCTTGCTATTCCAGTAAACTAAATCAACTATATACATGTACTGTAAACATATTTTCAGAATTATTTTTTTTGTGTATTCCTTTCTAACTGACCTCACAAAGATTTATTTTTTAAGTGTTTTTTTAAAAGTTGTTCTTATTTAGTTGATTTACTCATATACATGGCTCAGTCTTTAGTTTTCTTAGTTGATTGTCTATTTTATCTGCTCATTTGTCAGTTTATTTTCCGAGTTTGAATGTCCTTTTGGTATCTTTGGCCTTTCTTTTAAAAGAGAAGATCAAAGCTTGACATAAATTCTTGAAGACATTTGATAAGAATGATGACATATTTGTGTAACAGTTCCTACAGATGTGATGCTAAATGAAACTTGTTGGGAGAAAATTCATTATAATAATAACAAATTCTTCTTGCCTTCTATGTTTGGTTAAAAATATCACCAATAATTTTAATACTTTTGGTATAGTAGGTGCACAAAACAAGTCAATAAGAACATAATATAATTTGTATTTTGTTTAAGTATGATTGGAATAAACATGACTTTGGAACACTGGGTTATAATTCACTTGCATTTGGAATTGTATAATGTATATAAACACTGTCATGAACAAGACTTTTCTTTCAGTATTTGAATGTTAGTTATACCTGAACCCGGACCTGGCGGACCATGTTGAAATTGTGGTTGATTCATACTTTGACCATTGTACATGTTCTGTGTTGGACCAGGTGGTCTCTGACCTGGTCCCATTGGTTGCTGTCCATAACCTGTTGGAGGCATTTGGCCTTGATTTCCTTGGTACTGTGGATTCATTGTTTCATTTTATCCTAAAAATATAAAATAACTGTATAAAATATAAGATAAAATTTAAATAACAATATCTTATTTATGCTTATTATAACCTGTAGGGAAATACAACAGGTACTTGTCACCTACTACTGACCTACCTGTATAATGTACATTTGTACTTATTTCAGAAAATCAAAACTCTCCTGAATTTTGATGACCATTTTCCCCCTTTGCAACAAAAGGTGTAAAACTTAACTACAAATGAATATAATGTAACTTAAACAGGGCTGTTTATTGTTAACTAAATATAAATGTAACAATTAAAACTATTCCTTTGAGAAACACCTTCATTGCATGTCCTAATGACACATTTAATTTTTTTTTTATTAGCCTTGGCTGTTTAGTCTGAGGGTGAGCCATCTGGGGTGAGCAAGTAGACTACTGTTAGGAATTGTTAAAGTTTATGAAAACAAACTTTTTGTACAGTGAAGCGGTTACTAACGATAACAAATGAATTTGACTGAACATGCTGAAGGAAGGATGTAAAATTAGAAGTAGGTTTTAATCATTTTTTTAAACAATCAATTGCTTCCTTACAAATTAATAATTTTCATGTACTGGAATCTAAAATATTCTCCCACTACTGTTATCTCTAATTATGATTGCATGACATAATCATGTTATCGAAAATGCCTTAAATGGTTTTTCCATTGTAAATCAACCATCTTCAATTAATAAAGATCCTATATTTACACAACATACATTACTCTCTATTTATATTTATGTTATTAATGTGATGGTTTCCCATGCCTTTATTTTGTATAAGAATATTTCTTTTGACTAACTCTGTAATTTAGAGAAAGTTCTAAGTTGTCAGAAAAATATGTATATAATTGTATAACGTACATTTTTATGCACCTGCACTTTTCTAATTCTTAAGACCCTCTTCAAGATGACATTAAGCCAGATAAACTAGAAAGATGGTTGTCTGTAGGTACTTAATAACAATTCCCTAATGACAGCAATGCTGATAATCAATTTAAATAAGAATTTACTAAAACTGCAAAATTATTTGTGCAACATACTACTGCATCATATGATCACATTTTTTCAACCTTTTGTTCTACATATAGGAGAAAGTGCAATGCCCCCCCCCCCCCCCCCCCCCCCCTAAAACCACGAATGACATTCACTAACACCAAAAGTTTTTGACAGAAATGCTAACATGGCTAGACCTCATATATAGGAGGGTGGTAATGGGGTAACTTCATGACGAATATCGGTAAAAATTCTTGCCAAATAACATTTACGCTAATTTTTTGTGCATGACGATAAAATGTATACTTTCTATTTGACAATAAAAAATTGACTGATTTTGACAAATCACGTTAAATTTTTCTCCGAGATGACGATAACTATTCGACGAATCACAATACATGCAATAAGGATATTTTGACCATTCACAGTAAAATTTTAACCAATTTGACGCCAACAGTAGCTGAAAATGACCATTTGAAACCTGAAAGTAAAGGGCATTACTACCCTCATGTAGCGTGGTCTCCAATCTTCCTTTAATTTTTGACAGAAAGCAATGGAGAGCCTACAATTCTATTCTCTAAAGATCAACATCTCAAATTAGTTCTCGATATGATATATAATTTGCTATACTCTGCAAATTATGTAGATGTTATAGTAAATACTACATTGAAAAGGATTATTGAATGAGAAAAAAATACTGTATATTGCAAAAATTCATGACTGTCACTGTCAAAGCCGGTTGACGTGACTGTTAAATACGCCATATAAACAGAGTGCTTGAACTTACCTCGAATGGGTATTTATCTTATTTGTGAAGTTCTCTTAGCTTTTGCTAATTATATATGATGAATGACTTAGAGTTTAACACTATATACGTAAACACGTATCAAAATACACAAATTCACTGCCACGTACAGAAGAAGAACTTCCGGAATTTGGCACCTGCGCACTTCTGCCACGTAACGAAATCAACTGCATTCTGGGATTGTAAACATTGGAAAGCGGATGTAGCACGTTGCCACTGATGATGCTGCTTTATATCTCTATTTATCAAGCATAAATCTGCAACAGCAATGAAAAGAGTTTTGTCACGCTTAATTTTTGAAATATTCTTCTATGTCAAAATGAGATCTTTAATTTTCTTCTTCATTTCAGTGTTTACTATTCTTAGTTTTGTTGCAGTTGAACATTTTGCAAAGGGGGACCTGCCAATCTTGTTATGGTGGACCCAACAAATATATCCACATCCAAGTGAAAACATAACGCTAATAAGATGTGGAAACGTTAAATGTTATTCTACAAAGTCTAGAGGATATCTGGACAATAAAAACACAAAAGGGATCATGTTCTATGGTACAGGGATAGATCCTTTAGATTTACCTCTCCCAAGAACTCAAGATCATGAATGGTGCTTGTTTCATGAAGAATCACCATTAAACAATTACCTCCTGTCTCATGAACATTTCATTCAACTTTTCAATCATACTGCTACATTCAAACGTGAATCAGATTACCCAATTACTACTCAAGACATTTTTTCATTAGAGTATCTCACAGAGCGTCAAGCAATTGACATCAAGGTTAAAAATGAAAAACGTAAATCAGATGGATTTGCTGCTTTAATGTACACTCAATCTCATGCTGATGTACCATCATACCGTGATTCTTATGTTGAAGAGCTGATGAAATATATAGATGTAGATTCATATGGGACATGCTTGCACAATAAAGATCTGCCGGAAAATTTAACAAATCCTGAAGAATCATTCCAAAAAGATCAGTTTTTAGATTTTATAGCTGGATATAAGTTTCATTTATCATTTGAAAATGCTGTATGTGATGATTATATGACTGAAAAATTAATGAGACCTCTACATTTAGGCTCAGTTCCTATTTATTATGGCTCACCTAAGGCAAAAGATTGGATGCCAAATAATCATTCTATTATAATGGTCAATGACTTCAAAAGTCCCATGGAGCTTGCTGAATTTATAAAATATTTAGATGAAAACGATGAAGAGTACTTAAAATATTTAGATTTTAAGAAGCCAAATGGCATATCAAACACACTGTTAAAAGAAACTGTTTTAAATCGTGACTGGGGATCACATGATCATAAATATTATTTTTACAACATTGAGGATAAAGTTGATTATTACCAAGGATTTGAATGTCATGTTTGTCGTGAAATTCATAAACGAACAAATGCTTTAAAGGAACATGAAAAAGATCCATCTTGGTTTCCAAAGCCTCCACCTAAAATGGCTGACAATTCCCATCTTGGATGTCCTAAGCCATTTTCACCATTGTCAGGTCATGAAATGTAAGTGTCTTAATTGTTTCTGTTAATTCAGTTTTTAAAATAAAAAAAAAACCCATTCATTATAAAAATGGTAAGGAGCCTCAGTGTTCTCCCCAGATATTTCATTTAGCATCCTAGTAATAGGGGAAATTGAAATACCATTTTTTTTCTAAAAATTTATTTAACATCACACCCTTAACATAATCCATAAGAAAACCACTTCAGATAGCATCACATTTAAGATTATAGCATCACATACATGTAACAATGATGTTAAAGGCCCTTGGGAGAACACTAGAGACTGTTACAGTCTTTACGCAAATTGAGCAAGACCCTGTAGGATAGCCAAGGTCGTTAAAAACCACTTCCATCATACAGTATTTCATTATGTGATACATTACTTTATGAAGGGTGTGTACCTGTAATTTTTTAACAGAATAGTCAATTAATAAATATAACATGTAAACACTGATAACAGAGGACAACACCTTGCTATATCCTCATTTACAACATTGGTTATGAAACCATCAAAAATTCAGGCAAATTTACACTAAAGTAAGGTGAGGTTGATTTTATCTGATTTCTGTTTTTGGAAAGATTGGAACTTTTTCTAAATCTTTCCTTAGGCACTGTCCTCCCTAACAACATGACAGGTTAGCTACTATTACTGCATGTATTCACACTGAACTATAGTTCCCTATAGTTCTCATGTATGTGCACATAATACACATATAAACTGTGCAAAATGGTTATATTTTTGGAGCAGTCATCAAGAATGTATGTAATTAAGGTGTGTTGATGTGCAGGCTTTTTTTTAAGCATTTTGATTAGGTAGTTTAGTATTGATACAATACTAGTATGACTGACAACTGTCATTATCACCAAACAATCAGGGACAATGTGGACCATAAATTACAATGTCCAATCCTTCTAAACTGTCAATCAAATTGACCACATTACTTATCAACATCAGTGTTACATAATTGTACAGACCCAATAATCATTTCAATACACAAATATTTGACCTCATAATTGAATACACAAATGTATATATATATTAGATGTTTGATATATAAGGATGATAGATTTATTTATTGCCTATTACTTTTGATCTACATTACATAAAGTGATTCTGTAAATTATGTCTGAAAGATAAATGATTAATTAAGGATTAACAAGATCTTTAAAAAAAATGAAAAATAAATATAAATATGAATATATAAAAGGTATTGAAGTTAGGCCTATAATTTACTTGATAAATTTCCAATAATCATCAGTAATTAATCAACAATTTAGATTAGTTCACTTTTTATTTTATCAGAAATTGGCTTGAAACAGTTTTAAAATTTTAAAACTTTTATTTATAACAAACCATTTTTTATTGATTTATTCCCTATCAATCATTATGTCTATTTTAGTCATTTGTGAATTTTTATAAGAAGTGAATATATATTTTTGCTATCAAGAAAAATCTGCATTTCAATAAAAATAAGTTTTTTAACTTGTTTGCGTTGAAAAAGTACATTTTCAATGCCCTGTGCTGAATAAATACTTTATAAATTGATCAAAAGGCACTCTACAACTTTTAATCTTCAATGTCATATAACCTATGTTTCAACTAACAAAATGCCCCAAAACAACATTTTTAGATTATATTTGTTGACTCTTTAAAGTTCTTAGCTGTTGGTCTAGAACTTATGTCTTACAAGGAATTGGTAACATTTACTGGAAGAATTTTTGATTTGCATTTTTTTTTTAAACATGTTCAAAACAGGCAACATTATTTTGATAAGATATAAACTGCAGTTTAAATAAAATTGTGCAAATTAAGAGACCCATATTATTTAATTTGAGCTCATTTTATCTTCATACTGGAAAAGCACTTTTATTCCTGCTAGAACCCTGCTGTTTATGCAATTTTCAGCAATACTGTTTTATTAATGTTCTTTTGTCCCCATCATACCTTAATATGAAATTATTCAAACTACTCTTCCAATCTTTCCACAGGTGCTATCCAGCACTTTGATTTTCACCAACAAGACTATTACATTTGTATTAATCTATATCTCCTCCTCAAGTCTGAAAAAAGAAGCTATTAAAGATACAACCAAACACATATATACATGTACATGTACATGTTCATTGTGCTATAATTAGACAAAAAAAACCCAGACACAATGATGTTAAGAACATGTTTTTTCTGATGGAAGCACAAGATGTGTATTTCATATTTATAAAATTAATATTTTCAGACCTTCGTCACATTGGTCATTTACATATGAAGATACAAAGACAGTAGCTGATGCAGTTGTAGAAATGTTACGTAGAGGAGAGGAAGACCCATCTCTAACATACATGTACTATACTCAACTAAAGAAGAAACAGAAACAGAACTCTCAAAACACCGGAGAATTATGATTTCACATTCTGACAAGGTCAATAGAATATTTTGTTCATTGGAAGATCCTTCTCTAACATATACCGGTATGTATTATTCTCAACTCAAGAAGAAACAGAAACAGAACTCTCAAAACACCGGAGAATTATGCTTTTACATTCTGACAATGGAATATTTTGTTATACTGCTTGACTTTGTAATGGACAATACCTTTCCTTGATCATTTAGTATAATTTAAAGAGTTGAGGGATATTTATCAAGGAAATAGCAACCCAATAACAATCAATCATAATCAAAAGACTTCAAGAGGGCAACAAAAGACAATTGTTTTTGCATTATGCCAAATTTTGAATTGTCCTGGATCTAAAAAAGTTGTGAATCTCAAAATTTAACAAATGTTTAACTTATAAATTTTTGGGCTAACCATTTTTATACGACCATAAAAATTAAAAATTTTTTGGTCGTATATTGGTATCACGTTGGCGTCGTCGTCGTCATCGTCGTCGTCTGCGTCGTCGTCCGAATACTTTTAGTTTTCGCACTCTAACTTTAGTAAAAGTGAATAGAAATCTATGAAATTTTAACACAAGGTTTATGACCACAAAAGGAAGGTTGGGATTGATTTTGGGAGTTTTGGTCCCAACATTTTAGGAATTAGGGGCCAAAAAGGGCCCAAATAAGCATTTTCTTGGTTTTCGCACTATAACTTTAGTTTAAGTAAATAGAAATCTATGAAATTTTGGCACAAGGTTTATGACCACAAAAGGAAGGTTGGGATTGATTTTGGGCGTTTTAGTTCAAACAGTTTAGGAATTAGGGGCCAAAAAAGGGCCCAAATAAGCATTATTCTTGGTTTTCTCACAATAACTTTAGTATAAGTAAATAGAAATCAATGAAATTTAAACACAAGGTTTATGACCACAAAAGGAAGGTTGGGATTGATTTTGGGAGTTGAGGTCTGAACAGTTTAGGAATAAGGGGCCAAAAAGGGGCCCAAGTAAGCATTATTCTTGGTTTTCGCACCATAACTTTAGTATAAGTAAATAGAAATCTATGAAATTTGAACACAAGGTTTATGACCACTAAAGGAAGGTTGGGTTTGATTTTGGGAGTTTTGGTCCCAACAGTTTAGGAATAAGGGGCCCAAAGGGTCCAAAATTGAACTTTGTTTGATTTCATCAAAAATTGAATAATTGGGGTTCTTTGATATGCCGAATCTAACTGTGTATGTAGATTCTTAATTTTTGGTCCTGTTTTCAAATTGGTCTACATTAAGGTCCAAAGGGTCCAAAATTAAACTTAGTTTGATTTTAACAAAAATTGAATCCTTGGGGTTCTTTGATATGCTGAATCTAAAAATGTACTTAGATTTTTGATTATTGGCCCAGTTTTCAAGTTGGTCCAAATCGGGGTCCAAAATTAACCTTGTTTGATTTCATCAAAAATTGAATAATTGGGGTTCTTTAATATGCCAAATCATACTGTGTATGTAGATTCTTAATTTTTAGTCCCGTTTTCAAATTGGTCTACATTAAAGTCCAAAGGGTCCAAAATTAAACTAAGTTTGATTTTAACAAAAATTTAATTCTTGGGCTTTTTTGATATGCTGAATCTAAACATGTACTTAGATTTTTGATTATGGGCCCAGTTTTCAAGTTGGTTCAAATCAGGATCCAAAATTATTATATTAAGTATTGTGCAATAGCAAGAAATTTTCAATTGCACAGTATTCAGCAATAGCAAGAAATCTTCAATTGCACAGTATTGTGCAATAGCAAGAAATTTTCAATTGCACAGTATTGCGCAATAGCAAGAAATCTTCAATTGCACAGTATTGTGCAATAGCAAATATTTTCAATTGCACAGTATTGCGCAATAGCAAGAAATATCTAATTGCACAATATTGTGCAATAGCAAGAAATTTTCAATTGATTGGAGTTATCTTTCTTTGTCCAGAATAGTAGTTGAATCAACTTAAATCATTGTTTTATACAATATACAATGTATATTCACTTTTACTACCAACTGATAAATTAAAACAATCTTTACCATTCAGTGATAACAAGCACCTTTTGTTACATTTTAATATTTTATGATGTTTTTAAATGAGTAGTTATTGTTGCAAACTCCATTAGAAATTTGAATTGAGATCAGTTTTGGAAAAAGGAAAAGGGGGATGTGAAAAAAAAAAATGGGGTGGGGGGGGTTAAATTTTTCTCATTTCAGATTTCATAAATAAAAAAAAAATTTCTTCAAACATTTTTTTGAGAGGATTAATATTCAACAGCATAGTGAATTGCTCAAAGGCAAAAAATGTATTTTAAGTTCATTAGACCACATTCATTCTGTGTCCAAAACCTATGCTGTGTCAACTATTTAATCACAATCCAAATTTAGAGCTGAATCCAGCTTGAATGTTGTGTCCATACTTGCCCCAACCGTTCAGGGTTCAACCTCTGCGGTCGTATAAAGCTGCGCCCTGCATCTGGTTTTTAATGATTTGGAGATAAAAACATATATCAATTTTCTGTATTTACCATTTTACTCATAATTAATTGGTATGGATACTTGTATTGTAGCAAAGTATACATTTATTGTAAAGTAAAGGTTGGTAACTTTTTGATTAGTACAGATTCACATATACAAAGTTTCATTACTGCTGGGAGTTTAGTTTAAACATATTTATTTATAGTGGATTGGGAAACAAGTTTTGCAACTTATATTAATCCCTTTCCACTATTGCGGGTGCGAGTGCTGCACTGCTGGGAGGAGAAAAGAGATTCAATATATTAAATCCTAATATGATATGCTCCCAGATAACAGTTTTCGAGTTTAACTAACCACATTCTCAGTTGATAAAAAAATGTAATGAGTAAGTTTTTTGAGTTATCTCCCATTTTACAGTAACTTGTTTGTTCTTTCCAAAGCAATTATGTTTATGAATCCTACATTAGTTCCAATAAAGTTACTATAATTCGTAAGTTAAATGCCCCTGTGTATTACAAAATTTTCTAAATGCAATAATATAAAAACAGCAAAAATGCTGAATAAAACAATGTGCCATTTTGTACATACCAATAATTTTTGTTGTTTCAATAGCATAATTCATCAAATCCTTTGAAACACAGATTAATTACTCACTTGTTTGTCTATGTTGTTCTAGTGTTTATTGTTTACAAAAAATCCTTAACATCCTTTTCAATCTAAAAAATCCTGTATAGAATCACTAAAGTAAAGCACACCTTGGAAGAGGTACTAGAAAAGGCCCATATTTGTAATTATTTAAAGACTTGCTTTAGGGAAATCATTGCTTCTATCACATTCGGTTATCCTTAACCTTTTGTCAGGTAAAGAACGATCAGATATAACACTATAAGGTGAAAGGCTGTGGATTTTATGTCAGATTTCCATATGTTTAACATTAAATCAAAAGGTACCATAATCCTTAAAGAATTGAATGACGAAGTTTTTTTGGTTTTTTTTTGCAATTTTAGGGACAAAACAATTATTTATCCCTCAGTGAACTTCCTTACTTCTTTTTAGCTCACCTGGCCTAAAATTCCAAGTGAGCTTTTCTCATCACTTGGCGTCCGGCGTCCGGCGTTGTCTGTCGTCGTCCGTCGTCGTCGTTAACTTTTACAAAAATCTTCTCCTCTGAAACCACTGGGCCAAATTAAACCAAACTTGGCCACAATCATCATTGGGGTATCTAGTTTAAAAAATGTGTCCGGTGACCCGGCCAACCATCCAAGATGGCCGCCATGGCTAAAAATAGAACATAGGGGTTAAATGCAGTTTTTGGCTTATAACTCAAAAACCAAAGCATTTAGAGCAAATCTGACATGGGATAGAATTGTTAAACAGGTGAAGATCTATCTGCCCTGAAATTTTCAGATGAATCGGATAACCCGTTGTTGGGTTGCTGCCCCTGAATTAGTAATTTTAAGGAAATTTTGCTGTTTTTGGTTATTATGTTGAATATTATTATAGATAAAGATAAACAGTAAACAGCAATAATGTTCAGCAAAGTAAGATTTACAAATAAGTCAAAATGACTGAAATGGTCAGTTGACCCCTTTAGGAGTTATTGCCCTTTATAGTCAATTTTTAACCATTTTTCGTAAATCTTAGTAATATTTTACAAAAATCTTCTCCTCTGAAACTACTGGGCCAAATTAATCCAAACTTGGCCACAATCATCTTTTGGGTTAGTAGTTTGAAAAATGTGTCCGGTGACCCGGCCATCAAACCAAGATAGCCGCCATGGCTAAAAATAGAACATGGGGTAAAATGCAGTTTTTGGCTTATAACTCAAAACCCAAAGCATTTAGAGCAAATCTGACTGGGGTAAAATTGTTTATCAGTTCAAGATCTATCTGCCCTGAAATTTTCAGATGAATCGGACAACCCGTTGTTGGGTTGCTGGCCCTGAATTAGTAATTTTAAGGAAATTTTGCTCTTTTTGGTTATTATCTTGAATATTATTATAGATAGAGATAAACTATAAACAGCAATAATGTTCAGCAAAGTAAAATTTTCAAATAAGTCAACATGACTGAAATGGTCAGTTGACCCCTTTAGGAGTTATTGCCCTTTATAGTCAATTTTTAACCATTTTTCGTAAATCTTAGTAATCTTTAACAAAAATCTTCTCTGAAACTACTTGGCCAAATTAATCCAAACTTGGCCACAATCATCTTTTGGGTTAGTAGTTTGAAAAATGTGTCCGGTGACCCGGCCATCCAACCAAGATGGCCGCCATGGCTAAAAATAGAACATGGGGTAAAATGCAGTTTTTGGCTTATAACTGAAAACCCAAAGCATTTAGAGCAAATCTGACATTGGGTAAAATTGTTTATCAGGTCAACATTTATCTGCTCTGAAATTTTTAGATGAATCGGACAATCCGTTGTTGGGTTGCTGACCCTGAATTGTTAGTTTTAAGGAAATTTTGCTGTTTTTGGTCATTATCTTGAATATTATTATTGAATCTGATAGAGATAAACTGTAAACAACAATAATGTTCAGCAAAGTAAGATTTACAAATAAGTCAACATGACCGAAATGGTCAATTGACCCCCTTAGGAGTTATTGTTCTTTATAGTAAATTTTTAACAATTTTCATAAAATTTGTAAATTTTTACTAACATTTTCCACTGAAACTAATGGGTCAAGTTCATTATAGATAGAGATAATTTTAAGCAGCAAGAATGTTCAGTAAAGTAAGATGTACAAACACATCACCATCACCAAAACACAATTTTGTCATGAATCCATCTGCTTCCTTTAATATTCACATAGACCAAGGTGAGCGACACAGGCTCTTTAGAGCCTCTAGTTTTTATTGATGCAACTGAGTACACAATATGAATGTATTCACCTTTTGTTATAATCGGTCTAACAAAAATTGTATACAATGTGTCAGCAAATTATTTATAATAGATATTAATGCACCTTACCCATGTACTTTAGTTTTTGATATAGCTTCATTGCATTATCTGTTACTGAAATTATTTATATTTGATATTTATATTTATTAATATTTTATTTAGGGGCCAGCAGAAGCCGGATTCCTGGTGGGGGATTTTCTCACTGTGAAAAACCCATTAGTGGCCTTCGGCTGTTTTCAGTTATTTGGTCAAGTTTTTTTCTCTTTGACACATTCCAAATTCCAATTCTCAATTTTATATATGCACATTCATTTTAGTTCTTTTTGATATAGCTTCATTGCCTTATCTGCAACTCTGTATATTTATTTACTGATTGCTGTCAATATTTTTTTGGAAGAGATAGTTTATACCAGTACAAGTACCACAGTTCTCATGGCAACATGCTTTATTTTGTTGAAAATTATCTCCCTTAACGATCTCATCATTATTCTGTCATCGAAATGCTTTTATACCAGTATTGTAAATTAATTGTACTATATTATTACTACATGTATTATTATAGAAGGTGAATTGTTTACTTTTGTAAACTTTCTCAAAGTTTCATACTTAATAGATCTTTATATTTTTACTTTTATATTTTATCTATGTTGTCCCTCAATCATTTGGGACAGTACAATGTTTTGCATAATCGAATTATGATCAGTTTCATCAAAATATAAATATTTAATAAATACATTTAAGCAATATAAAATTATGATGTTTTGTATTAAAATATTTTTATTGATAAATATGTTTTTGTCGTATTTTTATAGGTTAGATAAATTTACTTCAATTGGCAAAATGTTTGCATAATCAGCATACATGTATCATCAGTTGTGGAAATTGTACTTAAAAAATAACATATCTTAGTGGATTTGCATAATCAGATTATAATCAGTTGTATCAAATATTATTATGGGTGAAATATTTTGTATTTTTTGCATTATCTAATTATCTGAGCGTGGATCCAACCGTTTAAAAAGGGGGGTTCCAACCATATGTCCATATTCTAAAGCTTTGATTGTCAAAAAAGGGGGTTAAAACCCCATAAGCCCCTCCCCTTGGATCCACAACTAAATTATCAGTTGTATCAAAACATTATCCATGTAATGGGTTGAGTAGATTGTTCTTATATGTTTTTTCATAATCAAATAATGATTAGTTGTATCAAAATATTATTATTGGTTTAAAAATAGATTGTACTTTAAAAGTAAAACTTTGATTAGTTTATCAAAATGTATTCTGGTTTAATAGATTGTACTTTAAAAGTAAAACTGTGATTAGTTTATCAAAATGTATTCTGGTTTACTAAATTGTACTTAAAAATTGTTTTGCATAATCTAATTTTGATAATTTATATAAAATATTATTGAGGGTTGAATATATCATACTTAACTAGTTAATGCATAATAAAATTATGATCTGTTGTATAGAAGTTAAGTTATTAGAAATGCTTTTTGCTTTCTCATACCCGTAGCCAGGAGGGGTTCGTCCGACCCCCCCCCCCCCCCTTGAAATCAAATAAGCACTGTTAAAGTCAAAGTTTTGTTCAAATTGTGACTGTTAAAGTCGAGTTCATGAGTCCAACGAACCCCACCTTGGAAATTCCTGGCTACGGGCCTGTTTCTATTTAGTTTTTACAAAGACTGAAAGAGAATTGGGTGATTGATTATTTAGATAATTAAAAATATACAAGTTCTAACCTGTTATTTTAAGGAGGTAGGCTAATGTTTAAGGGAAATAACTCTTAAAATCATTAATACGTTTGTGTCAACTATTTTCATAAATACATTCATAAATACATTCCAAGCTTCAAGGTTACATAGAGTATTTCCTAACTTGTTTCAAGTAAATGCTTTCAATGCATTGATGTAACTTGACTTTTACAAATGCATCACTGATTTAAAGAGTTATCTCCCTGAAACAAGTTCTACACCCTTAAATAAGGATATCTGTGTTGAAACATTTTTTTAGAGTTATCTCCCATGTGGGAAGATATGCTCCTGAAGTTTGAACTGAAGATATTCACCTTTTTAGCTCACCTATCCAAGATGACCTAGTCAGTTATTGCCATCTCTTTCTGCTGTCATTCATTGTTTACATAAAACATTTTGTAAATGCTCAATGAAAATAATGAAAATGTTTGGCTTGACTAAATTTTATTTTTGTGTTTGTGACTATATAAAACTATGATAGACAGAGAGAAACTGTTCCAGTAAAGTTATCTTTTTGTTAAAATAGTAATATGTTCATCATTACCAAACTGGCCAATCAACTGCAATTAGAGTTATTATAAAAAAGAAGAGGTGGTATGATTTCCAATGAGACAACTCTTCACAAGAGACCAATTGACACAGAAATGAACAACTATAGGTCATTGTTAATCTTCAACATTGAGCAAAGCCCATACCGCATAGTTAGCTTTAAAAGACCCACAGGCACTTGTCTCAGAAAAAAAATTTCCTATATACCTTAATATAACATTAAGGTATATAGGAAATTTTTTTTCTGAGACAAGTGCCTGTGAAAAGACCCCAAATTGACAAATGTGATACAATTGAAACGTGAAAACTAACAGCCTAATTATAAGATGAACAAACAAGAATGTGTCCATAGTATATGGATGCCCACTAGCACAGTAATTTTCTATGTTCAGTGGCCCATGAAATTTGGGTCCAAACTCTAATTTGGCGTTAAAATTAGAAAGATGATATAAAGAATATGTGCACTTAGTTTCAAGTTGATAAGACTTCCAACTCATCAAAAACTACCTTGACCAAAAACTTTCATCTGAAGTGGGACTGACCGACGAATGGAAAGAGGATCAGATGCACAGACATAAAACATAAACCCTAAGTCTAGCTTAAAAACAAATATGTCACACAGCAACAAAAGATATTCAAAAAGCTAGTTTGACTTAAACTGTCAATCTACTCTTTATTCAAGTAATTTCAAATTAAATTTTTTAAACATATTTTTGCTTAGGCCCAACAAAAAAGTATGAGTGTTTACTGTACCCATACCTACCCTAATTTTTATCCCATACCCTAAAGGTGTTTTTACCATTTTTGATTAAGCACTGTTAAAGTCACAATGTTGCTCCCATAGACTTAATGTAAAAAAAAAATCCCTACCTACCTACCTACCTTATTTTTTTCACCATGTGACAGTAAAAGCACAAACTTTTTTTGTTTGGCCTTATGAGATATTTTCTTAGATATTGTAATAGATACAGAGAAAACAGAAAAAAATGTTCAGAACAACTAGCTCATTTATCAAAACCAAAGAACGATATCAAGGTTATCAAGGTCAGGTTACTTGCCAATTCTTACAATGATGCTGTTGACAATAAATTGTCGACTTGTTACTAGGGCTGAGAAAGTGACTAAGCATGTTTCTCAACTACTAAATTAGATCTTGGTTAATAAATCTTGTTAGATACACATGTACATGCATAAAATTATTTAAATATTGTCCAAATATAAATTAAGGTTTTTAAAGTTACTCACATTTACACAGAAATAAGTTGAATAATGAACTAAGTTCCACTAACTCATCATTGAAAATGAGGTCAAGGACATACACCATGTAGCAGACAGAATCTTTACAAATATACAATAAGGAGATGTGGTATGATTTTAAATGAGAAACTGCCTAACACAGTTGAAATGAAGGGAATTTATAAGCCTCCAACCCTTTTTTTATTTAATACCTTATCTGCATTCTGAAATATAAGGCTTTATTCAATAATCAAATGCCATTTTAAATGCTATTAAACATATTAGAATCCTTGTGAAGAATATTCTCTGACTTTTATTTCAGAGAAGTCAAAAAGTTGAAATTTGAATCTATCTTTTTAATTCTTGCAACTGCAAATTGTATATTTAGTTGGTCATTGTTTGTATATCACTCAAAAGATGGTATTTTAGCACAGAAGGTCAAAAGGTATAGTGAGAGCTATGGACCTGAAATGGCATTCCTCTGTCACTGATAAGTATAACCTAAAAATAATGTACAAGACTATGAAAGGTCCTGGGCCCCTCTAAGGTCAGTCAGCCCCCACCCCTCTATTAAAAGTTCTGGATCCGCCACTGGTGTTATTTATTCAAACTGTTATCACTGAACTAGTATACAGAATAGAATATTTTTATTTCCCAAATTACAGGGCCCATAAAGGGCATAAAATCATCATTTGGGTATCTAGTTTAAAACATGTGTCCAGTGACCTGGCCAACCAACCAAGATGGCCACCATGGCTAAAAATAGAACATAGGGGTAAAATGTAGATTTTGGCTTATAACTCTGAAACCAAAAATTTAGAGCAAATCTGACATGGGGGTAAAAATGTTTATCAAGTCAAGATCTATGTGCCCTGAAATTTTCAGATGAATCGGACAACTGGTTGTTGGGTTGCTGCCCCTGAATTGGTAACTTTTGCCGTTTTTGGTTATTATCTTGAATATTATTATAGATAGAGATAAACTGTAAACAGCAATAATGTTCAGCAAAGTAAGATCTACAAATATGTCAACATGACCAAGTTGGTCAGTTGACCCCTTAAGGAGTTATTGCCCTTTATAGTCATTTTTTACCAATTTTTCGTAAATTTTTGTTATCTTTTACAAAATTCTTCTCCTCTGAAACTACTTGACCAAATTTAACCAAACTTAGGCACAATCATCATTAGGGTATCTTGTTTAAAAAAATGTGTGCGGTGACCCAACCAACCAACCAAGACAGCCGCCATGGCTACAAATAGAACATAGGGGGCAAATGTAGATTTTGGCTTATAACTCATAAACCAAAGCATTTATAGCAAATCTGTTAAGGGGTTAAATTGTTTATCAAGTCAATATCTATCTGCTGTGAAATTTTCAGTTGAACTGGACAACTGGTTGTTGGGTTGCTGCCCCCAATTGGTAATTTTTAAGGAAATTTTGCCGTTTTTGGTTATTATCTTGAATACTATTATAGATAAGGATAAACTGTAAACAGCAATAATGTTCAGTACAGTAAGATCTACAAATAAGTCAACATGACCAAAATGGTCAGTTGACCCCTTCAGGAGTTATTGCCCTTTATAGTCAATTTTTAACAATTTTCATTAATTTGGTAAATTTTTGTAAATTTTTACAAAATATTTTCCTCTGTAACTAAAGGGTCAAGTTTATTATAGATAGAGAAAATAGCAAGTAGCAAGAATGTTCAGTAAAGTAAGATCTACAAACACATCATCACCAAAACACAATTTTGTCATGAATCCATCTGTATCCTTTGTTTAATATGCACATAGACCAAGGTGAGCGACACAGGCTCTTAAGAGCCTCTAGTTTTTATACGACCGCAAAAATTTTAATTTTTTGTCGTATATTGCTATCCCGTTGGCGTCGTCGTCTGCGTCGTCGTCGTCCGAATACTTTTAGTTTTCACACTCTAACTTTAGTAAAAGTGAATAGAAATCTATGAAATTTTAACACAAGGTTTATGACCACAAAAGGAAGGTTGGGATTGATTTTGAGAGTTTTGATCCCAACATTTTAGGAATTGGGGGCCAAAAAGGGCCCAAATAAGGATTTTTTTTGGTTTTCGCACAATAACTTAAGTTTAAGTAAATAGAAATCTATGAAATTTTGACACAAGGTTTATGACCACAAAAGGAAGGTTGGGATTGATTTTGGGAGTTTTGGTTCTAACAGTTTAGGAATTAGGGGCCAAAAAAGGGCCCAAATAAGCATTATTCTTGGTTTTCGCACAATAACTTTAGTTTAAGAAAATAGAAATCTATGAAATTTAAACACAAGGTTTACGACCACAAAAGGAAGGTTGGTATTGATTTTGGGAGTTGAGGTCTGAACAGTTTAGGAATTAGGGGCCAAAAATGGGCCCAAGTAAGCATTATTCTTGGTTTTCGCACCATAACTTTAGTTTAAGTAAATAGAAATCTATGAAATTTAAACACAAGGTTTATGACCACTAAAGGAAGGTTGGGTTTGATTTTGGGAGTTTTGGTACCAACAGTTTAGGAATAAGGGGCCCAAAGGGTCCAAAATTGAACTTAGTTTGATTTCATCAAAAATTGAATAATTGGGGTTCTTTGATATGCCAAATCTAACTGTGTATGTAGATTCTTAATTTTTTGTCCCGTTTTCAAATTGGTCTACATTAAAGTCCAAAGGGTCCAAAATTAAACTAAGTTTGATTTTAACAAAAATTGAATTCTTGAGCTTTTTTGATATGCTGAATCTAAAGATGTACTTAGATTTTTGATTATGGGCCCAGTTTTCAAGTTGGTTCAAATCAGGATCCAAAATTATTATATTAAGTATTGTGCAATAGCAAGAAATTTTCAATTGCGCAGTATTCAGCAATAGCAAGAAATCTTCAATTGCACAGTATTGTGTAATAGCAAGAAATTTTCAATTGCACAGTATTGCGCAATATCAAGAAATCTTCAATTGCACAGTATTGTGCAATAGCAAATATTTTCAATTGCACAGTATTGCGCAATAGCAAGAAATATCTAATTGCACAATATTGTGCAATAGCAAGAAATTTTCAATTGATTGGAGTTATCTTTCTTTGTCCAGAATAGTAGTTGAATCAACTTAAATCATTGTTTTATACAATGTATATTCACTTTCAGAGGCGGATTTAGAGGGGGGGCCCCCTTTTGGTGAAAAAAATTGGTTGCGTATAGCACCTTTTGTTACATTTTAATATTTTATGATGTATTTAAATGAGTAGTTATTGTTGCAAACTCCATTAGAAATTTGAATTGAGATCAGTTTTGGAAAAAGGGAAAAGGGGATGTGAAAAAAAAAATGGGGGGGGTTAAATTTTTCTCATTTCAGATTTCATAAATAAAAAGAAAATTTCTTCAAACATTTTTTTGAGAGGATTAATATTCAACAGCATAGTGAATTGCTCAAAGGAAAAAAAAGAATTTTAAGTTCATTAGACCACATTCATTCTGTGTCAGAAACCTATGCTGTGTCAACTATTTAATCACAATCCAAATTTAGAGCTGAATCCAGCTTGAATGTTGAGTCCATACTTGCCCCAATCGTTCAGGGTTCAACCTCTGCGGTCGTATAAAGCTGCGCCCTGCGGAGCATCTGGTTAAATCCTGTAGTTCTAAATATTCTATACATAATTTGTTAAGGGGCCACCTGAAGGACGACTCCTGGTGAGGGAGTTTCTTGCTTTATTGAAGACCAATTGGTTTCCTTCGGCTGTTGTCTGCTTTCCTGGAGCAGGTAGTTAGAAGTCCTATTTAAATTACTTATAGGATAGATGTTAGCAATTTAGAAGCGATATTGTAGAGTGAGTTAATGGTAGGAACCATCAGGTTGTTTGCATGCAGACTTATTTGGGTATTTCAGTAGGTTAAAGTCGGAGCCAGTTATTCTATGTTGTTTCACTTGAAATGTTTAGGAAATATGAAATAGGCAACTATTTTTTTAGTCCCTGTTTTATTATTTTCATTCAATAAATTGTCTACTAATTGTTTCTGTGTTCCAATTAAATTTTGAAATATTTGATGCTGGTTATATTGTAGAAAAAAGTAAAATAACCGGGAAAAATACCGAACTCCAAGGAAACTGCAAATTGCAAATCATAAGCACAAACACATCAATCGAATTGAAAACAACTCATATTTCTGACTTGGAATTGGTACTACATTTTCTTATGTAGAAAATGTTGGATTAACTCTGGTTTTAAAGCTACCTGAGCTGCTAAACCTCTTACTGTTCAACAGTCACTTAAAATTCCATTATATTGACAACAAGTTCAAAGTAGGTTCGTCAGACGGCATGTAGAACAATCTCGGACTACCGTCCAACAGTAAAACCATTACTTCAGTGGGGTCCCGGAGTACGTTTGGCTGAGTGGGATGTACAAATTTGCACCCATGTAGGTTTGGTAGGTTAGTTGACGATATTTCCGATGTTCCAAGAAGGATGAGTGCTACGCTTTCTGTATGTTAACTTTGAGAACCCATGTGTCAAAACTAAGAGGGTCCGTATGATATAAACTTTGAGCCATCTAACATACGCTCATTTTCTTGTGACATTTCAAATTTCACCCCTTTATGATTCGTCTATCGACCAATCTTGCTGCATGCAGAACCCTTACCTCTATTTCTAAATACACATGAACTATTTGCCACGATAGGCCATTTGCAAACAACTATAAACAAAATAGTTATGTGCATGTAATAGTTTCCACTGTACATCCGTTTAACACCAATCAAAGAAACCTTGCGTTTATGTTATGAGAGCTACCATTTGATTTTTTTTGGGGGGAGGGGGCGGCTTGGCTGAAAAATGTTGCCCTGCCTTCTTTTTTTTTTTGCAAAGTGTCTCATCCTACCCTTTTTCAATCAAAGTTTTTGTCCAGTCCTGAGTCTTTTTAACAAATTCATTTTATCCAACACCCCACCCCCTTTCTCAAATCAAATGGTAGCTCCCTAATAAGATTTTGTTGTAAAAAATTAGAAAGTTGTGATATGACTGCCATTGAGACAAATATCCTCCATAGTCCAAATGACGAGGATGTAAACGTTTTTAGATCAATGTACAACCTTCAACAAGTTTAGTTGACTAACATCCAAACGGATGGTAAGCAATAACAATGACAACATATGAATTTAACAATTGAAAGAGAAATAACGAAAAACCATAAACGAAAATATATATCGTAAACACGTTTGTCAACCATTGATTTTAGTGTTGATCGCCGCTTTTAGCACTATATTTTGTATTTCGTTGCAGTAATATTTTATTGGCGAAGGAAGCAGGAATTCATGAGGAGAACCACTCTCCTTCGGTAAGAAAATTGACAATTTAAGTCAAGTAAGACTGGAGTCGAGCGCACCTGTCGCGTGCGTGATTTGAAATCACAGCCTTTGTGTTCACCGGCCAGTGATACAGAAGTTCCACTACTTAAACAATTCGGCCACCTCGAGACCCCTTTCTTTACCTTAGACAGACACTTAAAGAATGTGGGGCTAGACATGTCGTTTGTCGCGGATTAATTAATTCCAACTTCCAACTTGAGACAAGATCAACACATCTATCATGTCTATGGCTGATTGATTGGTCATAAGTCATATGACCTTAAAATTTGACCTCATGGTCAGAATAGTAATTTTGGGGAAATTTTGTACCGAGGACATTTCTTACTTTGCTACTTTGTCACAGGCTTTTGATTATTGACACAAGAATGCAGCCCCTATAAATAGTATATGTGTTGCGTATCATGGAAACCGACAATGAACTTTTACCTTCAATATTGCATAAAAGGTCAAGGTCACATGTGACATTTACATGTCCACCCTAAGCGTAACCATACATGTTCTTGCTAGTCATTGCAATTTTGATTATTGCAACTTGTGTTTGTCCCTGGATCATGCCCGCTCCTTCCAAATAAGTTGGTTATATATCTAAAAAAAAGATGATCAGATCTACACTCCTTACCCATATGAAATCTAAATTGCCTTGATAAGATCTTTCTAGTTCACAATAGATTTTTTTCCTGTCGGATATGTCCCGCCTCCTCCATATCATTATTGGTTAAATAGCTTGAATTTTAAACCTGTTCATATCCGGATCTCTAAACCATATGTGTTCTTAATCAAATTTGACAAATATATTTACAACAACACCTTTCAGTACACCACCGATAATGATTGCTGGTAGTCACTACCCGTACATCAAGTTGCGATAATTTAACGTAAAACACGAGGAATGTCGGGCTTTTGAGGCAATGCTTTGTCATCTTAACCTGTTGTTTATTTAATAGTTGATGATCAACATTTTGATACATTATAGTGTTATGTATGCCGATGAAACTACTGATATGGGTATTGTGACATATAAAAAAGAAGATATGATATGATTGCTAATGAGACAACTGTCCACAAGAGACCAAAATAACACAGACATTAACAACATAGTTTACTTGATTTATAATAATATATGATGAATATTATATAGAAGGAAAAGACCTGTTGCGGTCAATATACCGTTGGGCCTCCAACAATAGAAAGCGCACGTGTCTTTAAAAGCCATAACCTTAGGTGTAATTGACCATTTTCTACATAAGGAAATGGCTGTTCCAAGTCTGGAATATGACAGTTATTTACCATTCATTATCTCCAGAGACATAAATCTGGTTATATAATTATGTGGTTGTGCTTTTATCGCCTTTGATTTTGCCATTTGTTAACGGACTTTCCGTTTTGAATTTTATTCAAAGTTTAAAATTGAGAATGGAAATGGGGAATGTGCCAAAGAGACAACAACCCGAGCATAGAGCAGACAACAGCAGAAGGTCACCAACAGATCTCCAATGCAACGAGAAAATCCCGCATCCGGAGGCATCCTACAGCTGGCCCCTAAACAAATATATACTAGTTCAGTGATAATGAACGGCATACTAAACTTCAAATTGTACACAAGAAACTAAAAGTTAAAATAATACAAGACTAACAAAGGCCAGAGGCTCCTGACTTAGGACAGGCGCAAAAATGTGGCGGGGTTAAATATGTTTGTGGGGTCTCAACCCTCCCCCTATACCTCTAGCCAATGCAGAAAAGTAAACGCATACCAATACGCACATTAAAATTCAGTTCAAGAGAAGTCCGAGTCTGATGTCAGAAGATGTAACCAAAGAAAATAAACAAAATGACAATAATACATAAATAACATAAGACTTCTAGCAGTTAACTGACATGCCAGCTCCAGACTTCAATTAAACTGATTGAAAAATTATGTCTTCATCATATGAATATCAGGCACAATCCTCCCCGTGAAGGGTTTAGTATCATAACATCATAACATATATGAGAAGAACATAACCCGTGTCATGCCAACAACTGGTTTATTAATAATAAATGTGTTTAGTTCCGATGCAAAGACCCCATATTTAAAGTGAATCAATATAAACGCCAAAAAATGCAATCTTTAATGACCTGACAACAGTATCGTAACTATATCCCTTCTTAATAAGTCTATTTAAAGGTTTTGTTAGCTTCTGAGGTGAATACTTACATTTTTGTGCTTTATAAAGAATATTTCAATAAAATATTGATGTGAAATATCTGAACGTATAAGAAGTCTGCATGTTGAGCTATATTTCCGAATGATATGTCCTTATACCGATGATAAAATTTAGTATATGTTTTGACTAGTTTGTGATATCTAAAACCCTGGTGTAATAATATTTCTCTCGTTAAAATCTAAAACATTGTTACATACACGAGCGAATCGTACAAGTTGAGATATATAAACACCGTAAGATGGTGACAAGGCAACGTCACCATCTAAAAATGGATAATTACAACGATAGGAAATGAGAAATGATCTCTTTTATCATAAATTTTAGTATTAAGCTTTCCGTTAATGATAAATATATCAAGATCGAGGAAAGGGCAGTGATCATTGTTAGTATTAGCTTTATTTAAAATAAGTTCAACAGGATAAATTTCTTTAGTATACATACTGAAGTCGTCATTATTGAAAGCCAAAATATCATCCAAATATCTAAAAGTATTATTAAATTTGTGTATCAGATGTTGTTTCGATGGATCTTTGCTGATTTTTGTCATAAATTGTAACTCATAGCAATGCAAAAAACATGTCCGCAATAAGTGGTGCACAGTTAGTCCCCATTGGAATTCCGGTAACCTGACGATATACGGTATCTCCAAAGCGAACAAAAATGTTATCTAGTAAAAATTCAAGGGTAGATATAGTATCAAATCTTTTTTGTTATTTCACTTTTTACAATATGTATTAAAAAGTTACATTATGTATTAAAAAGTCAATAAGATATTTATCAACTATGCAACAGGTTTAAAAAAGTAAATAAAACAACTACATGTCACTATGCCATGATAGGGCTGGGTTAAGCAGAGACATATATGTTTGTGGTTTGAGCTATAAAAGGTTACTGAATCGTAGATGAAAATGGAGAGTAACAACTTGAAAGCCCTAATTTAAACCAGCTACATCAATTGAAAATTAAATATTAAATCAGTTATAAAAAAAAACCTGAGTGCTCGCTAGTTGAAAGCCCAATTTTGGAGTGTTTTTTTTCAAATTGGTCCGAGTTGGCTTTCAAAGTGGTCCGAATTCAATAGTATTTAAATGGGTCCGAATTGTCTTTGTCCGAGTTGTCCAGATAAAAGTGATATCCACTCTACTGTTGTACATCGGGTGCGCCATTGAAAGGTGATTTCCACTCCACTGTTGTACATCGGGTGCTCCTTTGAAAGGAGGAAATTGATCCATATACTGCCACAGATCAGATGGCAGGTGGCGCTGCAGATTATCACGACCTTCACCTTTTGATAAACCACTTACCTGATTTCCAAAACAGACAGGTGCGAATTTCAAGAAATACAACACTACTTTAACTACAAAGGAACATATAATTCAAGATAGATTTCATATTAGTATTCAGTATATTTGAAATGGGTGACATATCGACATTGACCAATTCGCTTGCTAAGAACGATGCATTGCTGTAAATTTCTATGATGAGTTTATTTCCACTAGATGAAATAAAATATTGTACGTGCTATAAATCTATGAATATGATGTTTCCCTGCCTAAACTGACCACAACACTAACACAGTGGATATTGAAACTCAAAACAGGTAAATTATCATATGGTGGGGATAGCCGAAAATAAATGTATCAATATTTGTATAATTGCTGTCTTCACGTTACGACTAAAAATGTACATGATCAATGACAATATAGACCATGGGACAATGACAATGCATATCTTTATATAATCTAATAAGAATCATGGTAATCATAATATTTACAAAGAAGACACTATATACTAACAAAATTCAAATATGTAATATTGGGTTCCCATGAAAACGGAAATTCTATTGCAGACCAAGAATAATGCCCTTGAAAAGAAAATAGGGATAAAGAAAAAGTGGATATTTAAATTCCACCCACTTCCATCCTGCCCTGGACAGTCTATATAACATGATGCTCAGGACCAACCTATTGAAAGTATTTTTACTTTTTTGTTGTTTGGAAAATTTATGAAAAATTTGCCACTGGATTTTAAGCAACCAACAATCAATTTCTAAATCCAAACTTAACGTTCCCCTATCAAGTATATTAATAAACAAGTTCAATATAGGTGGAATATGCACTCCAGGTCAATTTCATAGGGTGCAGCATAGGTAGGTTCAATTAGTCCGAGATAACTCTGACGTCCAACGGCTGTTTTGCCAGACAAGCTGGGGCCGTGGGATGTCAGAGCTCGTCCAATATCAAGTGGATATTTGCCCACCCAAAATAGAAGCGTTGCTTCTGGTGCAGACTGACGGCCTTGGAATTATATAAATCGGGCATCAATCTTTTCATTTATCTTTTCATTTATCTTTTCATTTATGTAAGTTTCACCTACCTGCCAACCTTTATTTTTCCATATTTTAACAGTTTTTACAGAGACCCATATTGATTTCTGCATTTTGACTTTCACTTTCAAATGGACGTCAAGATACGAGTGAGTTTGTGGCCTCGAGACTTCAGTATGCAAATTTTTATACTTTTTTCACTTCCATTACAGGAGATCGATGTTTAACATTTAGTAGCCAACCACGATTTTTCACCTCCTTTACAGGAGATCCTTATTGAGCATTTAGTGCCAACCACAATAACAATCGGAAGCTCTCGGACATTTAGATTACTTGCATAGTAAATAAACGAGGTGTTCGATTATGGTCATTTGCATAAATCATCACTTTTTTCTCGAGGTCACGTGATAATCTTTACGTCTTTTTGAAAATTAAAGTCAAAATGTCTGAATCGATGCATGGGTCACTGTGAAAGCTGTTAAAATATGGAAAAATAAAGGTTGGCAGGTAGGCGAAACTTACATAAATGAAAAGATAAATGAAAAATGAACAGATTGATGCCCGATTTATATAATTCCAAGGCCGTTAAACGGCACCAGAAGCGACAAAGCAGCGCATCTATTTTGGATGGGCAAATATCCACTTTTTGATATGGGACGAGCTCTGACATCCCACGGCCCAGCTTGTCTGGCAAAACAGCCGTTGGACGTCAGAGTAATCTCTGACTAAGGTTCAATGTACCTTGGGCGGATCCAACCATTTTAAATGGGGGTGGTTCCCAACTATATGTCCCCATTCAAATGCATTGATTGGCCGATGGTAACTGCCTATACCATGTATAAAAATTCTGTACACTTGTTTCCATCTTATCTTAGACATTATACATAATTTGAGCCCAAAAAGCAATGTCATATTTTATACCATCAGACTTCGTCATACAATATTGACTGGAATTCAAGTACAGTCTGAGTAATAATAAGACTGCAACTATTGATTTGGATATGACTAAGGTGTCATTTAATTTGACAGCTTTGAAAATGGGTGTCAAACAGACTTCACATCTTTATTAAAACAGATTATTATCTTCTATATCTTTATGCTGTACGAAGGTACAATCTGTTTATTAAGCAGCCAGAATCAATTCTTGTAGAGTTACTACCCTTATTTTTAGTACATGTATATTTTCAAAATTCTAGTACAGAAAACAATGTTTTAAAATATCCATTTTTTGTACAGTAAATATGATAATTAGATTAATTGCAAATTGAATGATTTTATATTTACTATTTGAGTTGACAGGACTTTGAAATGAAAAATGAACAAGTTTATCAATCATTTGCAAACTGAAATCTTCTACTCTTGCATGATTTCATAACAGTACATGTATCTTCAGTACCAGTAAATATGATGGATCTAAAGGAAATTAAGTAATCAAAAGAGACTTTAAAATGGAGGGGTGAGAATTTTTATATCCAAAATATCACTTTTCACATGATGCACCACATTCCAAAGCACTAACATACAACCTCTTAATATGCCCAGTGAACAATACAGTCACCTTATATATATATAAATTAATTGTTAGTACATTTGTACATGAATTATTGAGGGTATTCTTTTTTTCTCCATCTTTTCTTTGCATTGCATTTATTTTCATACACAGCTACTTTTGCATAGGTACTATTTCTGTATTAAAAATGTGTAGTTCTGGAAATCTACTTTTAATATCCAGTACTTTTTTGTTACTCTAATATTATTGTAATATTTAGGTACCTGTATTTTACAGTACTTTATTTGTATTTGAAATTTAGGTACTACAGATTTTTGGTTACTACCGTTACATTTTCAGCATTTTGAAAGTTTTTCTATTTCAAATCTCTTAAAGTTAATGCATTTGTTAATATGATTTTCAAACGTGAAATATTGTATTATTTCTGTACCAAAATATTTAGTACAAATCAAGTACTGTAAAATACAAGTACCTAAATATTACAATAGTTTTAAAGTAAAGAAATAGTACTAAATGTTAAAAGTAAATTTTTTTTTCTCCATCTTCTTTTCTTTGCATTGCAATTATTTTCATAGTGTAAAGAAACAATCTTATGATTATGCAATTGATTATCTAATGGTGTTGTACACATTGTTGACAATGAAATGAATGAGCACTACCAATTCTTTAGTTTAATCTTTAACTGTTAGAAAAACCTTAATAATTCCAAGACCTGGTGATTTGGTCCACTGTTACGTATTCACTTATATTAGATGGTAATGTCAAATGATTAACACATAAAATACGGTCATAATTATATATATTTCATTTCTCAATGTATCTCAATAGTAAGTAGTTGATAATTGTATCAATAATTTATATATTGTTATGAAATTAATATTAGGCCAAACAAAAAATGTGTGCTGTCAGAATTTTCTCCTTGTAGTGTATTATACATCACATGTACATACGTGTACATACATGTACCAATAAAGTCTGAAATTTATTATGCAAATGAACTTCCCAAGGTTTTCGAAAGGTAAATAGTGGATTTAACCACTTCCAAAAATATAATGTTCAACTGAAATTGCAATTGTAGTTCAACCAAGTTTAAATCTTGAAAGCTAGGGGAAAACTGCTGAATTAACAGTTGAAAAAACAATTATACACTCATTCTATCATGTCTATGTAAAATGTAAATAATCTTAAAACGTTTACCAAGTGTTCTGATTGAATATATATATATATCTATTACAATTTACTGTCCAATCTTACATGTCTTATGCAATACTAATCATATTGTCTTCCGGCTAAACTTTAATAGTGAACTAGCCATAATTGCTTATTTGAAGTAAAGAATATTGTCTTTCGCACTATAAACATGTTAAAAGTGACATCAGATTAACTTGTACATAGTTAAAATCAATAATAGAATTCAGCTTATATAAGATATAAAGAAACATTTGAATTAAATAAGTTTGCATTTTGGGTTATATTCTCCACTGGTTCCCATAAGCAAATGATAAGTGGGTATCCCAAGCACCAATCACTACTTATCATTATTGTGTTGTTATTGTTATTCTATCTAATGTGGGTATTTCATCCAAATTACTCTTTAGGTAGTACATCTTTTTGGTTGTTGAAAGTGTCAGTGTGAAGCATCACAAGTATATAGAAAATGCACATTTTGAAGCTTTGAATAAATTAAGTATACCAGATTGCATTTGAATTATGTTTTTTTTTTGTCAGAAAAAGCATTTTTTTAAAGAAATACAAACTCTTGCTCTTTGCTTTATTAGTAACATCCAAACGAAACTACTATCAGTTTTTTTTTTAAACTGTCTTATGACTTATAAAATGTATAAGTCTCTCTCAGCATCAAATCTGTGGTTTATGTAAATAGCAGTTTATTCTTCAGATTAAATTGATTTGATTAGAATGTCAAGTTGGCTTAAAAGAATCGCAAAACACTTACATTTTCACAGTTCAGGGGTCAATGTTAAGCTTTCATAATTTGATTTGTTTCTTTGATACTATAAGCGATATCATATGTCAACTATATTTGGCACATTAAATGATTTTAAGGTGTACAGGCTAGGTCTGTCTGGCATGTATCATCTGACTTTGAATTCATTTTCTTGCTTTATTGGTCAATATTAAGTTTCTTAGTTTGGTGCTCTTCTGAGATTCCAGAAACAAGGCATGTAAGACAACTATATTTGATGCATAGATAGGAATGATAATAAGTTGAACATGTCTACCTGGCATATTTCAGCTGACCTTGATTTCATTTTCATGGTTCAATATTCAATGTTAATATAAGCATAGATGTATTACATCTATGATATAAGGTTTTCATGGTTTAGTCTGAATTTTCTTTTTGATACTGTATACGTAGGCAATAGGTAAATGATATTTTGTGTATATATGAGGGTTTGGATGGGGTTAAATGATTAAAGAATAATGCCCTTAAAAAATGAAGATTAGAGAATAACAGGCAAAAAAATGAAGATTAGAGAAATGCGTGGTCTAATTTTTTGAAGATTAGAGAATGCGTGGTCTAATTTTGAAGATTAGAGAAAAAAGGGGTTAACTTTTTGAAGATTAGAGAAAAAAGGGGTGAAAATTAAATGTTTACAGAATAACAGACCCCCCCCCCCCCCCCCCCCCCCCCCATCCAGACCCTCATATATTATATACACCAACTTTCATTTACCTATTGCCTTATTTGGTGTAATATACACAAACTATCATTTACCTATTGACTACAGTATCAAAAAGAAATTAATAATGGTTGTAAGTTGTAACATGTATGTCTGGCAGCATTTATCTGACCTTGACCTCATAGGATTCATTGATAATATGAAGTTTATGTGATAGGTTCATGTTGTAGTAACAATGTTATCAATGTAAACTCTATCATGGTTAGTAATCTCTCTTGCTGTCAATTGTATTGTTGGGCTTTTGTCACATTAATTTATTCCCAGATCTTATTTCAATCTTTTCAATTTACACTTTATAATGTTTCCATTCCTGAGTTATTGAAGTTTATTTCTAGTTAACCCATAGTAATGCCATAAATTGCAAATTTGTGTTCCCTCCATTGGAATTATCTTTCATATTTCCATTTCTCACTTCTCATTTGTCTTTTATAGCGTTGCTTCTTAAATATCTAGATCTTTAAAAGCAAAAAGGAAATAAAATATAAAAATGAATGTCATATTCTGAATCATTCATTGTAAAGTATTAAATGTACAGGTATACATGTACATGTATGGGTTTTGCTTATCATTGAAGGCTGTACGCTGACCTATAGTTGTTAATTTCTGTGTCATTTGGTCTCTTGTGGAGAGTTTTCTCATTGACAATCATACCACATCTTCTTTTTTATATGTAAATACTTAAATACAAATTTGATGAAACAATCACAATGTACAAATATTATTTGCTATCAATGTATCAACATTAGCTACATGTTTATATTGTAGCTTAGCCCATGCAACTGTTACAGTAGATTCCATTGAGTGTGTATCCAAAGGTAATATCTTTGGTTAGCTTGCTTGTTAGCTGAACCTTGAAGTCTGGTATATTACCCTCCTTTCGAAGTAGCATAGTCCAACAGACAGATAGATTGGTTTTCTGTCGGACTAGTCTGTTCTTAAAGTAGGGAAGCTTTCCTAACCCAACAATGAATTCACGGTTCAGCTAACAAGCAAGCTAACCAAAGATATTACCTTTGGCTACACGCTTAATGGAATAGGCTGTAATAGAATGAAATGTCCGATAATTGTCGTAAAGTTTTTCAGTAACGATATTTTATCATCATCGACATGAATCCAATTATTTTAGAATCTGTTTTTAGAGATAAACAATGTTACCAATTAAATTACATTGATCTTTGATGAAAACATACAATTTTTTATTTACTTTATAAGAATAGTATTATTAAGGAAACATAAACTATGGGTTGATCAGTAGTTCAGTGATGAGTACAATTGTACTCCAAGTCTGATACATGTTAACCAGTAGGGCGTCCTTCGTGGCTTTGTAGTTCATTTTCTAAAACACTAGCCTGTTAACACAGATGTTGTGAGTTTGAACACAGATGTAGTACATGCTTTAAACTTATATTGTAATGGACCAATGAGGTCATCATCATGGTTCTTTCTTAACTCTAATAATTATATATATTTGTGCCCTCTAGTTGCCTATAGCCTATCTCCTCCCACACACAATGTCAAATTACGAGAAACAACATTAACACTGTATTTAGTAATCATGGACATGTAGAAAAAGTCACAGTTGCTACACATTACCAATTATTGGTGGTCTCCCTTTAAAGATGTTGACCTGATTGTGAATCAAAACAGCCATGTAAAGTAGATAAATTGACATTTTTTAGTACTCATTCAAAGCCATGCGGTATGGGTTTTACTCATTGTTGAAGGCTGTATGGTAACGGATTTTTGTTTATTTCTGTGTCAATTGGTCTCTTGTGGAGAGTTGTCTCATTGGCTATCATAACACATTTTCTTTTTATATATGGTATATTTAAAGATTAAAAACACTTGTGTGACTAGTTACATTAAGAGATGCATATAGCATGTATAGGTCCTCTTTGTGCGTAAAGTACTTCATGGAGATTTATGAAACTACACAATATGCATATACATGTATGTAATAACATTTGAAAAACACTATGAGGTACCTTACTGAATGAAAATTTGTGTAAACAAGTCCATGAAAGTGTTAATTACCTCAGCTTTCTTGAAAAAGTGTTAAACAATAACAAGGATGTGACATCACTTAGAAGAAAAATATAGTGTTATTGTGAAAGAGGTGTGAATTTATATTAAGAACTGGCAAAAACTGGTAGTCTTTCTCTCATATGATAGCAAATTGTTCTGGACCCATGCCTCATTTATTTATTTGTGTCGTATAGAATATGCGGTCATTTTCTACTTTTATTAATAGGTGTGGTGACATAGTGATCGCAGTTTCGGATAATGTAACTGCGGAATCTAAAACAGCCATGCCGTTCCAACAAATAGCCGTTCATCCCATTGGAGATGATGCTTCATGTACGAAAGATTCTAAAAAGAAAGAAAAGTCACCGTCGTCACCTGTCAAGAAAAAGGAATCGGAATCGACAAAGGTAACTTAACATGAAGTTCACTTAAAAGAATGAGACTCTGCATGGACAACCGTCTTTTTTCCCAATAAGAAGGTTTTATTGAAGTCATGAATATTTCAGTTTTACTTCAGATTAATTCTTTTTGTAGATTTTGTCTGAATGCAGTCATAGATTTTCAATGTGGATTTTGTTATTATAAAAACTATTGATCATTTCATGCTATGAAAATTAACAATATGTGTAACGTGGATTCATTTATTTTCATGGGTACCAATTTTTTTGTGGATTGAGCAAAAATTGTGCTTTTGTTAATTTTTGATTTGTTGGTTTTACTTAAGTCTTCATTCAAGCCTATGGAAAATTTGTTCTTTTAGAATATTTAAATTCATGGTTCACCTTTACCAATGAAATCAACGAAAAATGGTATCCGAAAAATGGTACCGAAAAATGGTATCCAGGGGTCATGAATATTAGTGATTTATAACACAGTACAGAAGTCACAAATATTTTATTTCTTATTTTTAAAGTAATTTTTCTCTATTTATTTTGCCTATTATTTACATTATTATATATGGTAAGACCCTACAATAATCTCTGTTTTTTTTGCCTGTTATGCTGCACTTTTTGCCCATTATTCTGCCCTTTTTGCCTGTTGTGCTGCACTTTTTGCCCATTATTCTGCCCTTTTTGCCTGTTGTGCTGCACTTTTTGCCCATTATTCTCTTTCCCAATCTAGAACCACCATAATAGACTGAAGACTTTTTTATTGTCTTTTGTAAATAAGAAAGCTTTTGTTTTTCTTATAATTTATTATGAAGAAGATTATTTAAAGAATGAATACTGATTTTAACAAAAACAATAAAACTGACCATCTTCCATTTCCATTAAGATAGCCATATCAGATTATCAAGTGCATATATAATTACTTGACTCCTGTAGTATTTATTTCTTTTTATGTATTTTGGCTATTGTTTTCTATTATTTATATGAAAGACCCAATCATATTCTACGGGGTTTTATTTGCCTATTTTCCCCAATTCGCTCTTTTTTTTGCGCTTTATTCCGAACTTTTTGCCCATTATTTTCTCTTCTGTAAACTCCATCTATACCCATTAATTTAATAGACTGAAGACTATTTTTGTTGTCTTTCATAAATAAGTAAACTTTGTTTTCTTATACATGTTATAAGGTAATGGATATAAGATATGCATGCTCAGTTTAATTATTGAATTATTTTAAGAATGAACACTGATTTTAACAGAAACAATAAAAATGACCGTCTTCCATTCCCATATCAGATTATTAAGTGTAAGTGCATATATAATTACTTGCCTCCAGTAGGCATATTTGGATAATAAAATAAAGATAAACGGAATTGTATTGATTCAATACGACTGATCTAAGATATCTATCATTCTCAATTTTGAGAGATAAATGGACAATATGGTGAATTCCTGTCAATATATCATATATCACTTTGGAAAAATTAATAGATAATTTATGGTCACAGTATTAGTTTGATGAGCATGATGAGTCTTAAGCTTTCTATCTGTGAAGGATAGAATATACTGAAAAACACCTGCCTTTAAAACACAAGGTGTTTTGTCTTATTTTAAGGTTAAAATTAGGGATCAACAGATAAATCATGAACAACACAAAACAAAAATGTGATTATGAATTTAAGACCTTTGAAATATCTTTCATGAAAAATACCATGCATACTGTGGATTCATAACATTTTAGTGGATACCAATTTACTTGGATTAAAGAACAATTGTATTTTCGTGTATATTTAAAATCGTGGTTTTGCCAAACCTATTGTATAATTGTACTTCGTTGAACATTATAATTCACGGTTAAAGTTAAACTATATATATACACAAAATCCACGAAAATTGGTAACACACGAACAATAATGAATCCACAGTTACCAACTTACAGATTCCATGATTTTTATGGGCATAATTTTTTCTGGTCAGTGCGTTCATCCATCCGTTAGTTCGTCCATCTATTCTATCCCGCTTCATGTTAAAGTTTTTGGTTGAGGTAGTTTTTGATGAAGTTGAAGTCTAATCAACTTGGAACATGTGTCAGAAACTTAGGACACATGTTCCCTCTGATATAATCTTTCTAATTTTTATGCCAAATAAGGGTTAAGACCCAAATTTCACAGTCTTGTGAACATAGAAAATGATGGTGCAAGTAGGGCATGCATGTACTTTGGACACATTCTTGTTTTATAATAATATATCACAGATTTTCTATAATCTTTGTATTATGACACATGTAAACATGTATCGGAGATTTAGCCAGACTTTTCTTTTAATTGATTCAATGTCATTGGCTACAGTACAATATAATGATTTTTACTGAATTTCATAATGTGTAAATGGATTTTTGTCACTCCTAAGAGCATTTTAAAGGTCTCTTTACATTTTTACAACTTCACTAGACTTGAACAATTACAAATGTTGTATTTTAACATATGATATAAGGCCAAATAAAATAGTATGTGTGGTTCCAGTTACATTTGAAAAAAAGTTAAGGTAGGTAGGTAGGGATTTTTTTTTTTTTACATTGAGTCTATGGAAGCAACATTCTGACTAACAGTGCTTAATGAAAAATGACAATAAAATCTTCAGGGTAGGCTTTTTTTAAGACGAAAAAGTAGGGAAGGTAGGGTTACTGGAACCACACATATATTTTTATTTGGCCTAACCATTTGTCGATAGTTCGAAACCCTTTCCTTTTTTACTCCCAAGATGTCTTTTGTGGTTTTTGTCTAGCCTCAGCTTATGCACTGAGACATCAATAATTTGTGAAATTTGGGATGAGTTTAGTTTATGGGGAACCACTAATGATACATGTAAGTCTGATATTTTTTGGTAGGCATTTGCTTGTGGATTGGAAAATCAGACTTGCTTAAATGAGGGAGGAACTTCATTCAAAGTTCACCAAATTATAAGAATGTTTGACTTTTAGTCTGAATAAGTTTCAACAATATAAAGTAAGGAGATGTGATATAATTGCCATTAAGAGAACAATTTAGCCACTGAAGTTCAGATGGTGCGTGAATAAAGTGGATGTATGCAAATATGTTCACTTTCTTTGTTTTTCATGAGTTATACGGTATTTTAAATTGTATAAAACTAGATAGATTGATTTGTTGTTGGTTGTTTCACATCCAGTGGTAAAAAAACTAGACAATGTTTCATTCAAATGAAGTTTTTAGGGTCTATTATTCAGAGTAACCCAGTTGGTGTGTGGTCAGTCTTACTATCAAATTTTTATGGTTATCCTATTATCCTTTTTTAGTATCTTCTTTTCCTCTTATAGCTTTCAAAGTCTTTGATTGGAATTTTGTATTTGAATGAGATTACTGCTATTAATAATGTATTGATAGAGAAATAAGGAAAGAACAAAGACTGTGGGCAGATCAATCACTATAAATATTGTTTTTGTGATCAATATAAGTAACAAACTAATCATTATAGAAATGATTATAAATCTGTCTGTGTAATTCTAATATTCACCATCATTGACAGCCATATATGTCAAAGTTATCAGATAGGGGATTAGTATACATGGTATAAAATGCAAAATATTTTAACAAAAGATATGGGGAAAACCTTTGGTTTTTTTTTTCAATATCTGAATTAATCCTTTGTCAATTTAATTTTTGCCTAAATAAAAAATAAAAATCACAATACCTGGTATTACCAGTTTTTGGTGCAGAATTAAAAAAAAGTTCTCAAAGCTTCTTTTGAATAATTAGATTGGTGTTGATAAAAATAAATCAGGTATATGATAAATATTAAAAATCTAGATAAAGACAATGTAGTACCTATAGTATGAGTAGATAATACAGAAGAATTAAAATACAAAGTAGTAGAGGATGTCATATAGCTACCTGCAGACTTTTACACTTTAATATTTTCCCCTTTTATTTAAAATATATCATAAATTTTCATCGAGGAGTCGCACGTTAGATGCGGGCGAGCTACCGCGGGTCTCTCGACCATCGAAGCCAGCCAACTATACCCTTGGTAAAAAAATGTTCTTATTCCAAGCCATCTTCACTAGCCAAGGGTTATAATCCACTCTCCTCCTCTTGGAGAGGAGAGGAGTAGGTTGTAACCTTTGACTAGGTAAGATGATACCAATGATACTAAGCCTTTGGTAAATATCAAGACCTAAAAAAAATATACCTGGATGCTATGAAAACAAAATAAGACATGGCTAAAAATAGAACATAGGGGTAAAATGCAGTTTTTGGCTTATAACTCAAAAACCAAAGCATTTAGAGCAAATCTGACATGCAACAAAAATGTTTATCAGGTCAAAATCTATCTGTCCTGAAATTTTCAGATGAATCGGACAACCTGTTGTTGGGTTGCTGCCCCTGAATTGGTAATTTTAAGGAAATTTTGCTGTTTTTGGTTATTATCTTGAATATTATTATAGATAGAGATAAACTGTAAACAGCAATAATGTTCAGCAAAGTAAGATTTACAAATAAGTCAGCATGACCAAAATGGTCAGTTGACCCCTGAAGGAGTTATTGCCCTTTATAGTCAGTTCTTAACCATTTTTTCGTAAATCTTAGTAATCTTTTACAAAAATCTTCTTCTCTGAAACTACTGGGCCAAATTAAACTAAACTTGGCCACAGTCATCATTGGGGTATCTAGTTTAAAAAATGTGTGGCGTGACCTGGCCAATCAACCAAAATGGCTGCCACGGCTAATAATAGAACATAGGGGTAAAATGCAGTTTTTGGCTTATAACTCAAAAACCGAAGCATTAAGAGAAAATCTGACAGGGTTTACTTGTTTATCAGGTCAAGATCTATCTGCCCTGATGTTTTCACATGGATCAGACAACCCGTTGTTAGGTTACTGTCCTGAATTGGTAATTTTAAGGAAATTTTGCCGTTTTTTGTTATTATCTTGAATATTATTATAGATAGAGATAAACTGTATACAGCAATAACGTTCAGCAAAATAAGATCTACAAATAAGTTTACATGACCAAAATAGTCAATTGACCCCTTAAGGAGTTATTGCCCTTTATAGTTAATTTTTGTCGAGCCTGCAACTTTTGTTGCAGAAAGCTCGACATAGGGATAGTGATCCGGCGGCGGCTACGGCGGCGGCGTTAGCTCACTTCTTAAAAGCTTTATATTTTAGAAGGTGGCAGACCTGGATGCTTCATACTTTGTATATAGATGCTTCATGTTAAGAAGTTTCCGTCAGTCACATGTCCAATGTCCTTGACCTCATTTTCATGGTTCAGTGACCACTTGAAAAAAAAGTTCAAATTTTTTGTAATGTTGAATTCTCTCTTATTATAAGTAATAGGATAACTATATTTGATATGTGCGTACCTTGCAAGGTCCTCGTGTCTGTCAGACAGTTTTCACTTGACCTCGACCTCATTTCATGGATCAGTGAACAAGGTTAAGTTTTGGTGGTCAAGTCCATATCTCAGATACTATAAGCAATAGGGCTAGTATATTCGGTGTATGGAAGGACTGTAAGGTGTACATGTCCAACTGGCAGGTGTCATCTGAACTTGACCTCATTTTCATGGTTCATTGGTTATAGTTAAATTTTTGTGTTTTGGTCTGTTTTTCTCATACCATATGCAATAGGTCTACTATATTTGTTGTATGGAATGATTGTTAAGTGTACATGTCTAGCGGGCAGATGTCATGTGATCTTGACCTCATTTTCATGGTTCAGTGGTCAAAGTTAAGTTTTTGAGTTTTGGTCTTTTTATACGACCGCAAAATTTGAAAAATTTTTCGTCGTATATTGCTATCACGTTGGCGTCTGCGTCGTCGTCGTCGTCGTCGTCGTCGTCGTCGTCGTCGTCGTCGTCCGGCGTCCGAATACTTTTAGTTTTCGCACTCTAACTTTAGTAAAAGTGAATGGAAATCTATGAAATTTTAACACAAGGTTTATGACCACAAAAGGAAGGTTGGTATTGATTTTTGGAGTTTTGGTCCCAACATTTTAGGAATTAGGGGCCAAAAAGGGCCCAAATAAGCATTTTCTTGGTTTTCGCACTATAACTTTAGTTTAAGTGAATAGAAATCTATGAAATTTTGACACAAGGTTTATGACCACAAAAGGAAGGTTGGGATTGATTTTGGGGGTTTTGGTTCCAACAGTTTAGGAATTAAGGGCCAAAAAAGGGCCCAAATAAGCATTATTCTTGGTTTTCGCACAATAACTTTAGTATAAGTAAATAGAAATCAATGAAATTTTAGCACAAGGTTTATGACCACAAAAGGAAGGTTGGGATTGATTTTTGGAGTTGAGGTCACAACAGTTTATGAATTAGGGGCCAAAAAGGGGCCCTATTAAGCATTATTTTTGGTTTTTGCACCATAACTTTAGTATAAGTAAATAGAAATCTATGAAATTTAAACACAAGGTTTATGACCATAAAAGGAAGGTTGGGTTTGATTTTGGGAGTTTTGGGTCTAACAGTTTAGGAATAAGGGGCCCAAAGGGTCCAAAATTGAACTTTGTGTGATTTCATCAAAAATTGAATAATTGGGGTTCTTTGATATGCCGAATCTAACTATGTATGTAGATTCTTAATTTTTGGTCCCGTTTTCAAATTGGTCTACATTAAGGTCCAAAGGGTCCAAAATTAAACTTAGTTTGATTTTAACAAAAATTGAATCCTTGGGGTTCTTTGATATGCTGAATTTAAAAATGTACTTAGATTTTTAATTATTGGCCTAGTTTTCAAGTTGGTCCAAATGGGGATCCAAAATTAAACTTTGTTTGATTTCTTCAAAAATTGAATAAATGGGTTCTTTGATATGCCAAATCTAACTGTGTATGTAGATTCTTAATTTTTGGTCCAGTTTTCAAATTGGTCTACATTAAGGTCCAAAGGGTCCAAAATTAAACTAAGTTTGATTTCAACAAAAATTAAATTCTTGGGCTTATTTGATATGCTTTATCTAAATATGTACTTTGATTTTTGATTATGGGCCCAGTTTTCAAGTTGGTCCAAATCAGGATTCCATATCAAGTATTGTGCAATAGCAAGAAATTTTCAATTGCACAGTATTGCACAATAGCAAGAAATATCTAATTGCACAATATTGTGCAATAGCAATTAATTTTCTATTGGAGTTATCTTTCTTTGTATAGAATAGTAGTTGATAATATATGTTGGAAATTTGCCAGACATGACTATGATGTCATTTTCTATTTTTATTTGCCAATAACTTTATGTAAATAACTTCATTGGAAATTTGCCAATATAAAATGTTGCTGATGAAGCTTTTTTTCCTTATCTTATCTAAAATGTTTTTAGATAGTGTATGTTGGACATTTGCCAGACATGACTATGATGTCATTTTCTATTTTTATTTGCCAATAACTTTATGTAAATAACTTCATTGGAAATTTGCCAATATAAAATGTTGCTGATGACGTTTTTTTTATTGTTTTATACAATAAACAATGTATATTCACTTTTACTACCAACCAATCTTTACCATTCAGTGATAACAAGCACTTTATTTTACATTTTAATATTTTATGATGTATTTAAAAGAGTAGTTACTGTTGCAAACTCCATTAGAAATTTGAATTGATATCAGTTTTGGAAAAAGGGAAACGGGGATGTGAAAAAAGGGGGGGGGGGGTTAAATTTTTCTCATTTCAGATTTCATAAATAAAAAGAAAATTTCTTCAAACATTTTTTTGAGAGGATTAATATTCAACAGCATAGTGAATTGCTCAAAGGCAAAAAAAAACTTTTAAGTTCATTAGACCACATTCATTCTGTGTCAGAAACCTATGCTGTGTCAACTATTTAATTTTAGATTTAAATAAGAAGAAATCTTTAATTGATTTGTAAAATCTTGACATTTGTTTTGTGTAAAAAAACCCATGTAATGTCAAAAATTTGATCACAATCCAAATTCAGAGCTGTATCACGCTTGAATGTTTTGTCCATACTTGCCCCAACTGTTCAGGGTTCGACCTCTGCGGTCGTATAAAGCTGCGCCCTGCGGAGCACCTGGTTATCTAATGCTATATGCCATAGGTCAACTATATTTGGTGTATGGAAATATTTTATGATCTTTATGTCAGTCGAGCAGGTTTTATTTAACCGTGACCTCATTTTCACGGTTCATTGCACAGTGTTAAGTTTTTGTGTTTTGGTCTATTTTTCTTAAACTATAAGTAATGTGTCAACTATATATGTTGTATAGAAGCATTGTTAGCTGTACCTGTCTGCCTGGCATGGTTCATCTGACCTGGACCTCTTTTTCAGGGTTCATTGGTCTTTGTTTAGTTATCTTGGTTAATGTTAAGTTTATGTGACAGTTGTAATAAAGCTTAGCTTTATACTTAGGACTATCAACATAATATCAATGATTAGTATAGAAGGCGAGACATTTCAGTGTGTGCACTCTTGTTAACATTTTTCATAAATTTTTGTTAATTTTTAGAAAATATTTTCCACTGTAATTACTAGGCCAAGTTCATTATAGATAGAGATAATTGTAGCAACAAGAATGTTCAGTAAAGTAAGATCTACAAACACATCACTATCACCAAAACACAATTATGTCATGAATTTATCCGTGTCCATTGTTTAATATGCACAAGACCAAGGTGAGCGACACAGGCTCTTTAGAGCCTCTAGTTTGAAATTTTTATATTTCTTTCAAAGGGTCAAAGCAAAAATTTTGTCAAAATTTTATGAAAATCAAACAAGCCAAACTAATTTTAATCAAGGTGTTGGGTACCACCTTAACATGCAAGTACCTGGTACATATTTGTTCACCAGCATGATTAAAACATGATTTTGGAGACATATTGTATGGTCACTTATAACTCCTCATTGAACACCATATTCATGATATTATGATCTCTTAATGCTCATTTTTATTTATTTGTGTTTGTGAGTTGCTGTCTCATTGACATTTGACAGATATGTTCTTTTTTTCTTTAGGAATATCATTAATGATTACCAGTACATTTATTACAATAAACTTTTTAAATAAAATTTTATAACAGAAAACATTTTTAAAAGTCAATGTTTTGCACCATCTATACCAATGACGTATATATGTTAGTTATATGTCCTTGTCTTTACCTAATGTGAAAGGCTTATACAATTGCATTGTGGTATTGAAAGTGTTGTTTACTGGTTTTGAACACAAATCCATGCTAGCATTTAATAAAGTGTAAATTTTATTGAAAAATCTTTGAAGAAATAAAAGCATAAATTTATCTATTTCGTAACATTTGAAAAAACAGCAAATGTATCAATTGAGCTATGTTGTAAAACCACTACATTGTATATAAAAACAGGCTTATCATTTCAAAAGAAAAAAAATTCAAGGACATTTTGCATGAATTGACATTTTCAATGATGTTAGTTCTGATAAAATTTACAATAAAAATTCATTGGTTGTAGACTTTTATAAGTGAAAATGTTATCATGAATGATCAATTTTAAGTTTTGTTATTTTTTTCACCCCGCAACGAAGTTGTTGGTGCCATATAGTTTTACCCTTGTCCGTCTTTCCGTAATTCCGTCATTAGTTGTCGGTGCCATAAAGTTTTACCCTTGTCCATCTTTCCGTCTTTCCGTCATTCCGTCATTAGTTGTCGGTGCCATATAATTTTACCCTTGTCAGTCTTTCCGTCTTTGAGAAATTGTTGAAAATCACAGTTATACAGACTTTTTTTTCTAAACGCCTTCAGGTATTGGGCTGATTTTTGGTATGTGAGTTAACCATGATGAGTTATAGGTCAAGCTTGAGTTTTGTTCTGCTTTGCTAATTTTCGCTGAAATTACGGGCTTTGGACTTTGATAAATTATTGAAAATCACAGTTATACGTTTTTTTTTTCTCTATTCCCCTCCAGATTTTGAGCTGATTTTTGATATGTGAGACTACCATCACGTTTGTGTCCACATGTATTTATATTGAAATTGCAGATTTTTCAACTTTTTGGGACGGAGCCATTCATGTCGCTTTGACACATCTAGTTTCTTTCAAAAATGATATAAAACAGATCCATTGTCATGTTAACAAATTTCATTTGACAAATTGCATTGATTTATTATAATCAAATTCAAATTCATTTTGTCTGGGATGTATATTTTCCCTAATGCAAATGTGAAAATCTAAAATATAAAGGCTTGTTAAATTGTGCATAAAATTATTTTTTTTTTAGTGTAATTGAAATTTTATTTTTGAGATTTACAGTAAAACAAGTTATAATTTTGAAATGTCATAAGCCTGTTTTATAGTGCTTTTAGAAATAAAAAGATCAATAGATAAATTTTTTTTTTTTTTTAAAAAGATACAAAATAAATAAATTTATACATTTGCTGGGTTTTCTTTAAACATCTTTAACAAAGAGTCAATCTTTCCATAAAACAGCAGACTGATTGGATTATATTTTATAGTTGTATTTTTCTGCTAACGAACTTTGTTTTCTGTGCACTTTTAAAGTAGACAAAAGATTATTCTAGTAAGGAACTCTGTTTCCTACTGTGTACTATTAAAGTAGACAAAAGATTATTCTAGTAAGGAACTTTGTTTCCTACTGTGTACTATTAAAGTAGACAAAGGTTCATTCTGTCCAAATTTTAATGTTTTCTAAAAAATATAGATTGAAATAAACAAACAGATGTGTTAATTGCATTGGTCATTTGCCTTATTGTGTTTTTTAATATAAGTAGGTGTGGTCAGCAGGTTTGGTCATGTAATTGAGATTTGTATTGAAATACGATACCAGATATTATTTTTCATGACAATCATCATATTCCTTTTTTTTTTCGCTTTTAAAAGGAATTTCCAAACATCAATAAATTTAGTCTGAGTCATTAATATAAAGAAATATTTTGTATGTTGATTTTTTTTGGGATGATATAATTTTGGATTTATGCATTATAAGTATTTAATGGATTCTGCAGAAAATATTCTTGAAACAAAGGTAAGGCACTTTAACCAGTGGTAATAGTTATCAAAGGTACCAGGATTATAGTTTAGTACGCCAGACGCACGTTTCGTCTACATAAGACTCATCAGTGACGCTCATATCAAAATATTTATAAAGCCAAACAAGTACAAAGTTGAAGAGCATTAGGATCCAAAATTCCAAAAAGTTGTGCCAAATACGGCTAAGGTAATCTATGTCTGGGATAAGAAAAATCTTAGTTTTTCAATAAATTCAAAGTTTTATTGGGGGGGGGGGGGGTGACCTTCATTTCTATATTTATTGAATTATTTTTTTATACATATGAAGATGGGAAAATACACAAGAGACCAAATTACACAAAAATTCTGTCTTTTCTCTTAATTTTTTTGCTCATTCTGTAAGCTTATTTTTTTGTCCTTCATAATTTTTCTCTTTTCTTTATTTTTGCTTCTTTATTTTGTACTTATTGCCAAGAGTTTAAAATGCCTCTGCTATACAAAAAGAAGATATGGTATGGTATTGTTGCCAATTAGACATATCTCCACCAGAGACCAAGTGAAATAGAAGTCAGCAGCTATAGGTCATCCTACAGCCTTCAACAATGAACAAAAACCCATACCACTTAGCATTGGCTTTAAAAGGCCAAAGAATGACAAATGTAAAACAATTCTTGAAAACAAGAAAACTAATGACCTACTACTGGTAGTTTTATTGACATTATCCCATGTAAAACTTAGTTAATCTAATGTTGTATATACCAATTTTCATGACTTTTAGAGTTAATTTCCTGAAGCATGTGGATTAAGACTTTGGTTGGCCTGCTTGCTTTGTTTGTATTCATGTTTGCTGATGTCAATCTTTATAACAATGTTTGAGCAAAAATTTATTCCAGCAAAGCAAGCAAGCCAACCAAAGTCTTTATCTACAAGCATTAGGAAATAAGCTCTAATAGTAAGACAAGCTAAAGTTTGAGGATATTTGGTCTTTGTTAATGTCTAAATCTCTTTCTCTTTCAGGAAACACATCATGCAAATTCACCGACACCAAAAGCTACAGAAAGATGTGAAACTAGACTATCGATGACATCCTCGACGGGAGATACTTGTAGAATTTGTCATTGTGATGTGTCTGAATATGATACAACCTCACCAATGATATCACCGTGCCTTTGTGCTGGGAGCATGAAATTTGTTCACCAAGCATGTCTTCAGAAATGGTTAAAAAATTCAGACAAGAGATCCTGTGAACTGTGTCACTTTCACTATAAAATGACAACAAAGCTAAAACCTTTTCCTAAAGTAAGTTTACGTAAACTCATCATAGATACCAGGATTGAAATTTTGTATGCCACACACACATTCTCATTCACTCAGTCTACAAAAGACTCATCAGTGATGCACAAATAAAAAAAGTTTGAAGTTTAAGAGCATTGAGGACCCCAAATTACATGTTTAAGTAGAACAAAGTCTATTCTATTTTCTTTTGTATTCTTAATAATCCTCCCTTGTAGGACAGTTCATTATGACGTATGTCAATAGTTAAATAAGGAAACTATACATTTAAAAACATGAAGTTTCCTATCGATGTAAACCTATATAAAATCTGATAGGGTTATATGTGAATCATTCTTAAAATGGCATTAATTGATGTAGCATTGTCTTTGTGAAACAAACACAGACACAAATGCACACATTATAATATTGACTTTTTTTTTTGATATGATGCAAAATGAATGGCTTTCAATAGTTGCAGGCATTCAATGATATTTATTATATAATATTGTATTATATAGTGTTTTTTTTTTGTATTCTGGAATTCCAATATAACTGATTTAATTGCTTTTGATATTCCAGGTTTGAATTAAATGTACATTTTAATTTGATATCGTGTTTATCAAATGATTGTGATGATGTAAAACTTGTGCATTAAATAATTCAATAGTTTTAATTACATTACACTTTTATGTGTCTTTCATAACTCGCAATTCTCACCACTGGTCGACGCTGTGTCTCATAAGGGCGTTGCAGAAAGGTGAACATTTCAATTGAAAGTTTTATAAAATTTGCGTTACATGACAACTTCTCCTCATCTCTGACCTTTCGTACAGTGGAATTCAGGAAGTTGCACCTTTTTAACAATTTATCAACCTCACTGATTGCTAAAAGAACATAAGCCATTGGTTGATATTTTATGCAGAGTTGATTCCATTAGTTGATATTTCATGCAATGTTGTTCCATTATCAGTGATTATAATTAGATGATATTTCATGCAGTTGATTCCATTTGGTGATCCATAAATGTTGAACATTTCATGATACCACATGACTGACAAGAAAATCAAGATCTTAGACTAAAAATCAGACTGCCCTTGAAACTTCTGTTTTTTTTTTGTCTTTGAGAATTAGTTGATGTTATATTTATTTAAATGTCACTGTTGAAGTCTTTCACAACTTTTGATGAAGACTTCTAGACGTTTGCTTTCATCACCTTACGTTTTCTTGCTTATTTATTTAGATTCTAGTGGTCCTTGTTTGATATTGATAGTTTGTTTCTACAAAACTATAAATCATGGGTTAACCCTTGTCCTTCATTCTTATTAGTTTTATAATGCCACAACACTTCAATGGTCAGTTCTTCGGAATAAAGGGACACTCTTCTTGTGCAAAATGTTATTTCTTTTCCCTCAAAGAAATTGAGTGAAGATTAAAAGATAAAGCATGATGCTTGATTTAAAATTTTATATCAAAGAATAAGAGGGTCTGGAGACTTTGTTTTGATTTTTTTCCCTTTTGCATGCAAAAAGTATGAAAATTAAGCTAGCTGATTGGAACTGTACTGTTATTGGACGAATATTCCATCTTTGGAACTTGTGCAGTAATTTTAGCTATATAATACTATGTCTATTCAATAATCTGTAAATTATGCTGATAATTGAGATAAATAAGTAAAAAACAAATTACAGTTATCTCATCATTACAAATATTTCAGTGAACTCTCAGTATTTCACGATTTTAACAGACAAATAGACAACAACTGTTTAGTGTCTTTAAATATCAGCTGTATTTGTACAGCTGATATTTAAAGACACTAAACAGTTATTGTCTTTATCCTGCAATTAATTCTGTATATTGTTTGTGTTTTGAAAGACACAAAAACTAACATATTTAGCATTTATTTTCGATTTGTAATCCCTTGAGGCCCTCGTAGTAATATCAAAATCACACATTACGCTGAAGACGGGTTCGCAAAAAAGAATCTCGAATGGTCAACAATAATACATTGCTCAAGGTGAATAATTATCTATTTTAACATAACAACTAATTTCAACAGTAAAAACAAATAACAAAACATTGTCAAATTTGAAACTGAAGTGTACGAGTTGTCCTACACTTCAGACTTGACATTCACTAAACATGCATGCTGAAATTGACATGGTTGATTTTGTAACACAATCATACACATTCAAGTTTTGAAATCGACAATTGTCATCGTCATTGGAATGCAACTGGAATACACATTCTGAGGTCACACAGGTTCAAACAATACTCAGTCCGGCAGTGGGCGGAGCTTTAAAGCGATATTTGTATAGAATACAGATACAGCATAGCGATATCTGTAGGGCTGTATCTGTAAAGTAGGACACCCAATTTCAGGATAAAGTAAAATAAACATGTAGCTACAATTACTTGAAAAGATCTAAATATGGCATTATTGTCTTAATGACAGTACATTTGGAAAATTATTAGTATACCCACACAGTCATATTTATAGTACTAACGTCAATGGGTTTTAATGGGTATGATTATCCTTTTAACTTGTTTTCCTTTCGTTCCTTCCTATCTTTTTTCCCCCTGAACACAAACTATTTTTATCAAATTATAAGTTGCTTTTTCAAAAGAAGGGGAGAACTGTAGTAAATGCATCAAATACAGAATTTGTTCTTGAAAAAGTACAAAGAAATATTAATTATGAACTCCCTGTAACCCTATCAAATAATGAAGATAATTATTTCTTGGAAAGTATCGTGAATTTCTTCAAATGACATTTAAAGAATTTTATTTCAATATCACGATTTTAGTATAGGAGGTTATATAAATTTTTCATGGCCAGACTATTGATTTTTGATTCAAAGGTTATATATTATATATTCTATCTGATTTGTTTACAGGTAGTTTCTTCTATTCGAGGTATTGATTTCGGTTTTTATCATTAACACGTATTGCAATATATCATGTATAATATGGATATTCACGGAAGTTTCATACAAACAATTCTAGCTACTGCATAGGAGGGGTATTCTCAGAACATTGTTAGCCTACTGCACAGGAGGGATAAGTTCAAAACATTGTTAGTCTACTGCAAAGAAGGGACATCCTGAAAACTTTATTTTCAACAAAAGCAATCCTTAGCCTAGGCTTTGTTAGAATAAGTTCTCACATTTTTAGATGACACATTTTTTAAAATATACAACAATAAAATCATACAAAATATAATCTTTTGAGCATTTTACATCAAAACCCTTGGAACTGTTCACCAATTATATATTTTGCAAATTGATAACTTTAGTTTAAAATTTGATATAGATATTTACAGCTAATTTCTCTAATGCATGTAGAGCAAGACTTTGGTTAGCTTTCTTGCTTTGTATATTGGACCATTGTAAATGATATAACGTCCAATTAAATTTAAATATAATATAAACAGGTTTAACTATGCCTATACATATTGTTTGAAGATGTCAATATTAATTACAAAGCTTTATTCTAACAAAGCAAGCAAGCCAACCAATGTTTTACTCTACAAGGAAAATTAGCTGTAAAAAAGAATAAAAAGTTCAATCTGTGACATATTTCTGAATATTTTTGTTTTTAAAACAGACTACTCCAACCCTTTTTTGACCTTTCATGGATTTTTCTTTGTGATAATATATGTGTGATAATATATGTAAAGATTTACAGACACTTTAAAATAAAATCTATTTAGATCAAAAGTAAACAATTGAAGATTCAATATAATTCCTTTAATCTTTTCAGAAATAAAATATTGAACATTTTATACCTTGTAATCTTAATCAATATTGTTTACTTCTGTGTTTCATAACTTTAAAGTCTTGTACAGTCTAGTTATTTTGACATTATCTTACATTGATTTTTTTTTAAAGGTTGGATTAGTTATACTTCATAATTTATGTAAAACAAAAATGTTTCCTTCAATTTGTACTTGCTAACGATAATTTTTTGCAAACAATGTAAAATTACATCTTATTTATATGCAAATATTAAATATTTCAAATTTTGGTACAAAATTCGAATTTCTATTTTTCGTTTCGAATTTAGTACTCCCTTAAACAACATGCTTGATCTGGCTTAAACTAATTATCTTTGATGTAAATATTGTTTTAAATATTGATTGTGCCCTGTTGCCCATTGTGTATGAAAAAGGATTTATCCAGTTTGTGTGTGTATGTCTGTTAATCCATCCCCTATAAAGATTGCGAAATTAGGATTTAACCTAGATATCGCTGTTCACTGAAGATGGAAATGTAATTAGTGCCAATAACACAACTCTCCATCCAAGTCACATTTTGTAAAAGTAATCCAGTATAGGTCAAAGTACAGCCTTCAACACGAAGCCTTGGCTCACACAAAACAAAAAGGGCCCAAAAAAATACCAATGTAAGAGCACAAACACAACAAATCAATGGTCTAATCTATATAAAAAACAAGAAACACTTATGAATCACATTAACAAACAACTATCACTGAGCATCAGGTTTCATGACTTAGGACAGGTGCAGTCAAATGCAGATGGTTTAAACTTTTTAATAGGCGCCAACCTTCACCCAACTTGAAACAAAAGTGTGACATCACAACACTATAAAATATATACATGTTTACAATAGAAAAAAAAATCATTAATTTGGTTTCTGGTCATATTGAATTGATTACGGTACACTTCATCTTTACTGACTTGTGTTTTTTTTTCTTTTTCAGTGGGAGAGATTACAGATGTCCCGTGTGGAAAAAAGGAAGATTACATGTTCGGTAACATTCCACGTAATAGCTATTACCTGTGTTATTTGGTCTCTTTATGTATTAATAGACAGAACAACGGAGGAAGTAGAAATGGGTGCATTAAACTGGCCGTTTTGGACCAAATTAATTGTTGTTGCAATTGGATTTTTTGGCGGCCTTGTGTTTATGTATGTTCAGTGTAAAATGTATTTACGATACTGTCAAAAGTGGCGATCGTATAATAGAATTATTCATATTGAAAATTTGACAGATGGGGAAAGGATCAAATTCATCGAATTAGCTGTGATCAAGAAGAAAATCCCAGATGAAGATCATGGGGTCAGCAATTTGGGATTTGAAATAGATTCTCTGTGATAAATTTTAAAAAAAATCCATGTATAATTTATATTATGTTGCATATAGTTGTTCAGGTATGAACCAAAAATGCCTTGAAAATTTGTTAATGCAATGCATCTCTCTAGTGTGACAGAATTATCTGTTAGAAACAATTTTAACTTGATAATGATGTAAGATATTTTGTATTACTGTGAAACATTACTATGCCACACTAATGTATTATACCTTTGAGAAATTACATTGCTTAGGTGATATAATTTTGTACAAGTATCTAGAAATATTTTTCTTACAACTTTCGTCTTTTTTAAGATGACTTGATAGTTAGGGTCCTTTTTTTAAAGTATTTTTTTTGGTATAAATATCAAAGTAGAGACAACTTATTCTTTATAAGCTCTGAATAATTACACATACATATAGTGCTATTTGTACATGTTGTACTTGTTATCACATGTATCATTTACAACTTATTCACTTGCTATAAATATACATTTACAGCTACTCGGCTACTCGGTCTTAATTCACTTGCTATAAACATACATTTACAGCTACTCGGCTACTCGGTCTTAATTCACTTGCTATAAACATACATTTACAGCTACTCGGCTACTCGGTCTTTATGATATCCTCATCAATGTAGGCTTAAAATTTAATTACAGCTATTATAGAACCATTTGATCAAATTGAGCTGATTTTCAGTACTAACCAAAATTCAAGATGGCCATAGATTGTTTCTAAATGGCTGAAATTGAGAAATGATATTGTCTGGAATCACAAACTTAAAGGTACTGTGGATTCATTTATTTTCGTGGGTACCAATTTTCGTGGATTACGAAAAACTTGCATGTTCATGGATATTTAAATTCGTGGTTTTGCCGAAGTCTGCATATAAGAAATTTGTTATTTATTGAACATTTAATTTCGTGGTTCACCTGTACCCACGAAAGCAACGAAAATTGATATCCAACGAATAATAATGAATCTACAGTATTTGAACAATTGTATTATCAATATGGACCTAACAATGTAAATTTGGTGCCAAAATGAAATCCACTTTAGATTGTGGCTACCGTGGAAATTAAAAAGTTATTCATGTAATCAACTTAATCTTGGTAACTGTTTTTCATAATGAAGTAACATGCATTGGTAACAGTTGTATGGCCAGTCTAACAAATTATTATTTATATATATTTGTAATTTTATTATTTATATATATATATATATATATATATATATATATATATGTTATTTTATTATTTATATATATACTTGTAATTTTATTATTTATATATATATTTGTATTTTGGTGTCATTCTGAAATCAAACTTGGCCCCCATGACTTATAACTTGAACCATATTTAAAAGACATACATGTAAATAGCTTTGATACGTTGTACTGCAAATCATATTATTAATATGTGATATTCTGTCCTTATATTTGTGAATAATATTTACAAAATAACATAATCATCATGTGCTATCATGAACGAAAAATTTACAAATTGCATTTTGCAAAACACGTTATTCTAGTCTTAAAATTCCTGTGATAAAATTTTTGTAGCTGTAATCAGTAAAATTGATCACAGAACCTTGGATACAAAGATCTCTTTGATTTTTAGTACAATATATAGTACATGTTTATATAGAATTGAGTTGTATGAAAACTTGATCCAAACAGTTGTGAAATGACTCGGTTTTATGAGTCTGATAAAGAAAGTTCCTCCTTTTTGATTGGTGGGCAATTTGATCTCTGTAACCAATAAATGATGCCGTCATATTTCAAGATTGTTGAATTCCATATGATTTTTATTTTTCAATTTAACATCCTGCAAATTTGAAGATTAATGCACACATTTGTGAAATGTAATAAGAATCGTCAAAATAAATTAATGGGTTTCACTGTTTGGAAAATATCTATTTTTGAAATGTGTATTATTCTGTTGTTGAACAGAAATGTGAGTTTTAAACAATGTGACCTGAATTTTGTTTAATTTTTGTTATAGATGAAAACATTGCATTAATTTTTGAATATATTGTTAACCTTATATGCCATTACACAATATACATACCATCAATCTATCTGGTGTCTTAGAAACAATAAGTTATTCTGAGTATCCAAATATTATATATAAAATATTTAAAAGCATAAGATTTTTATGATTCTACAAAGCCAGTCTTGAAACATTTTGAAATGGACCCCATTATTTTCAACAACTTTAACTTTGATTGATTGATGTTGAATTCCACTTTAAACAGTATTGTGCTATTTTGTTGCAGTCTTTTTTTTATTACTGGAAGAAGTCGGAGTGTTCAGAGAGAACCACTGATCTTTGGTAGGAAAAGTAACAATCCTAGGCAATTAAAATTGGAATTGAGTGCACAGTTTGCACATGCCCTGTGTGCGATTTGAACTCACAACCTCAGAATTGCTGGCTTATGTTATAGTCGTTAGACTACTTAGACCTCTGGTCCACTGAGGCCCCTTCACAACTTTTATAGACGAATAAAAAGGTTATATATATATATATATATAATATTCTGTAAATGTTCTATTTAACATTGAATAAAATGGTTTGTCAAAAGTTACAATATAGTGTACTGTGAATTCATTTATTTTCATGGGTATCAATTTTCGTGGATTGACGAAAGATTGTATTTTCGTGTAATTTTGATTTCATGGAAATGCCTATCTGTGCATACAAAGCATATATAAAATTTACAATTTATGGTTAACCTGTAACGACGAAATCCATGAAAACTGGTATCCAACGAATATTAATGAATCAACAATTCTTATTTTTTGTGAAATAGCAAATAAGCAGTACATGTGAATCAGCTTTCTGTGATAAGGTGTACCACACAGTACCGGTACATTAAACTCAATGATGGCACTTTTGAAATCTGACTTACAAATGGATCTCATTTATTATTCATATCAGATAAATTTAACGTCATTGGACATTGTCATTCATGTTGATATATTATTTATAGGTGCTCGTATATATGTATTTAATTTCCAGATAATTTTTAATTCTTTTGCATTGAAAGTTGTAGATGAATGATGCTTGCATTTGATTCAATTCAGATTTATTTACTTTGTTTGATTTTTCCAATCTTCAAAATATCTTTTTTGGTTCCGAATTTGGAGGAATATTGAAAAATTGTTAAAAAAAAAATACTGTTCTCTAAGGTCATTTCAAAAGGGTCCAGAAAAACTGACAAAATCAACGTAATTAACCAACCAAATAAGTAAAATGTTTTTTGATAAAAGCGTGACATAAAAAGTATCTTAGTAACAAACAATAGTTGCATAGGATAATTACTAAGTGATCTATTTTGGTTCCCTTGAGCCAGTAGTGATTTTTATATTAGGTCAAATGGTCCAAACTTCTCTATAAAGCATGCTTTTGTTTTTTTTTGTGACAATCTTTAACGGTTTCATTCAGAATCTCATTCCTGTCATTTTGATTTGAAAACGTTCCATTATTTTTTTTTTTTTTTTAAACATATCAGTTATTTTTATTTATGCTTATAGTTAATTTACGATGGTATATAAATTATTAGAGCAACTTTTTTTTATTTTATTTATGTTGACCAAAAATATAAATATAATGTATACTCTTAATTTATTTATTGTTATAAAAGTAGATCTAGGTTGGTAAACTAAAGCCAGTTGTGAATTTATCAGTCCCATCCATGTACAGATATAAACTTTTTTTTTTTGGCCAACAAAAAAACAGTTAAATTTTCTTATCTGTTAGGTGAATTTTGACCCATTGGTAGACTTGGTTTGTTTTCTGCTTTTTCCATCGATTGTCTCTTTGGTGAGTTCTCTTTTTCTAAGACCTTTGTGAAAGTGGTAACTTGCTAGTTTGACATTATTTTTATGCCCCATTTATGAACAGCCAGTTGTGAATTTATTAGTCCCATCCATGTACAGATATAACTTATTTGTACTGGAAATTCAGAAATTATTGTGATGTTTTTATTATTGCCAAAAATGCAACAGGGTTTTAATAGCAATAATTTAAACTCTCATTTTGAAACTTTTATATGAATTAAACAGGATTTTTCTCAATATTGCAAAAATTAAAATCGTGTTTTAGTCTTAAATGACAAAATCGCAATAATAAATGCACACAATAATTTCTGAATTTACAGTATTGAAAACAAAACTTAAGTTAAATTTGCTTCTCTGTTAGGTGAACTTTGACCTATTTGTAACCTATTGATTTGTTCTGCTCTAAGGTCGAGTTGTCGCTTTGAGGCATTCCCTGTTTCCACTCTCTTTTCTAAGGACTTTGTAAAGAAATTAAGTTACTAGTTTGATTTAATGTAGTTCTGACTGCTTTTATTTTTTATGCCTGCTTTTGTTAGTAGAGGATGTTATGGTGTCCGGCTGTTCATTTCTGTTCAGGTTGAAGTTTTTGATAAAGATAGGAAAGTTATGGTGACATTAATTTGAATGTGCTAAAATTAAGAATGAAAATATGGAATGTGTCAAAGAGACAACAACCTGACCAAAGAGCAGAAAACAGCCGAAGGCCACCAATGGATCTTCAAAACAGCAAGAGAATCCTGCTCCTGGAGGCATGCTTCAGTTGGCCCCCTAAACATGTTCATTGTGAGCAGAAGTTTTCAAATCTTCTGTCAGAGGCAAATCACTCAATAAAGTACAAAATACCTACATGTTTGAATGCAAAATATGCTTGAAATACACCAAATGAAGATCTAAGTCAAATTTTTTCCTATAAAAATAATTGGTACAGACGAAAACAGTATTACCATAATGAAGTCACAAATCACCTAACAGTTAAACAAATTTCTCTTTAATTTATTACAATTACTGAATAATTTTATATTAATTATCTTGTGTATATAATTGTTTAAATACTACTTGGTGCAAACAATAGTATTTATTCAGATAGTATATATAGCATACATAATGCCTCCATGTTGTGGGAAAATATTTGTTTTGGGGTAATAATAGAAATAAATATTTTCTTCTTTTATTTAATTGTTTTGTTCACATCAAATTCTATATGCATACTTCATGTGCTTTGTATATTTTATTTAAATTCAATGAATTGATTAGATTTACCGAGTTGTTTAACTAAAAATCCATTTTTATGTTTAGAACAAATGTTATGCCTTATTTGTATTTCTCCTTGTTCATCATATTTTAAAAAGATTTTCAACCATTTTTAAAGTGTCATGTTATCTGTTATAATACCCTATTTAGTCACTGCATCCACATTATAGCAAAATAGGACTTATCCAGGAATCTTAACATGTTTGATATGACAACTTACTTTTTATACGACTGCAAACAAATTTTGGGGATTGTATTATAATGCTTTCATGATCATTGTCGCCCCAAGACATTTGGTTTCCGGACAATAAGTTCAGTTTAAGTACATGGATATCTAACATTTTTCTAGTTTGGGTATGGGTAAATTTTTGAAAAAAAACTGTATGGGAAAATAATACTTATTGGCTGCCATGGGAGGAAAAAAAAGGAAACTTGAACCATGCACATTGTATGTAAAAATGTAGTCCTGCAGCTCCTATAATATCAAGCTTCTGCATTACTGCATTAATTAGGGTTTTTTTTTGCTATTCTGATCTATCAGAGTGTGTTCCTATTATTACTATACTCACCAAGTCGCATTATTCACAATAAATTCCAAATTTTCAATACTTATTTTCAAATACCCTGGTACTGTAAATTCAGAAATTATTGCAATGTTTTAATTATTGCGAAAAATTGCGACAGGATTATAATTGCAATAATTTAAACTCTTTATTTTGAACTTTTTTTATATGAATTAAACAGGATGTTTTTCAATATGGTAAAAATGAAAATCGCATTTCAGTCCTTAATGAGAAAATTGCAATAATAAATGCACCCAATAAATTCTGAATTTACAGTACACTGATTTATCAAAACTGACACAAATGTTGATTCTTCAATGTTATTGATATGTAATTTAAAATACATATATTATATGATAATATTGTTTGTTATCAATCTTATTAAAATAAGTTCTCATCACTTGCTCCTCGATTTTTTATATGTCGCCGTGTGACATTTAAAAAATCGAGGAGCAAGTGATGAGAACTTATTTTAATAAGATTGGTTTGTTATAATTTATATTATTATTACATTTAGGTTTTTATTACTTTGTTCTTATGCATTAATCTTTTACCGTTTAGGAATTAAAAAGTTAAGAATTGGCCTTATTATTTTGGACCAAATGTTGGATTACTATATTGTAATTTGTTTGTAAAAATAAAATAATTGAACATAGTTATATTTTTTATGCCCCACCTTATAAGGGGCCATATGTTTTTTCAGTCCGTGTGTCTGTCCTCCTTCTACTTGAAGTTTTTGGTCAAGGTAATTTTTGATTACTGTAAATTCAGAAATTAGTGCGTGCATATATTATTGCGATTTAGTCATTTTAGACTTAAATGCGATTTAATAATTTTAAGAAAAATCCTGTTTAGTTCATATAAAATGTTTCAAAATGCGAGTTTAAATTATTTCGTTTCTGTCGCATTTTTTGCAATAATTTCTGAATTTACAGTAAGTCCAATCAGCTTGAAACATTATTTTGCAAATTCAAACCAACAACTATCTTCTGCATACCTGTTGGTTTTACTGTTGTATAGGAGTTGTCTGAATTCATAGCCAATTCTCAAAGCATGTATGGTTAGAGCTTACAACCTCAGTGTTGACATGCTAATGATACTGTATATGAAACACTTAATTAAAAACCATTAGGTCACTGGGGACTTTTGTGAAAGTTTGAAATTAAAAACCAATTTTCATGACTAGGATCTATAGACAAGAATGTTTCTGCTAGAAATAAAACAAGTCATTGAAAATAAAGAAAAATTAACAACACTGAAATCTAAAAAAAACAAAACATGAAGCCCTTTTAATCAAGACTAAGGGCAAACACAGTTCATCCATGTTCCTTTACATTAGTGCTACTTCGATACGACTTTAGTGGATATTTAATTTCCTGGTTTTGTCAAAGTCTGCCAACAAGGTTATGAATATATTATTAGTTGAACACTAAATTTCATGGTTCACTTGTACCCACGAAATCCACGAAAATTGGTATCCAACGAATTATAATGAATCCACAGTATCTCTTATAAATGACAATAAATATGTTCCACCTGTATCATTCAGCAGAAAAAGGTACCTATCAAAAACTATTTAATTTTTTAGTGAGAGTAAAACAAAATCAAGAAATAACATAAACTGGTTATCACAGAGATATGTCTGGCTTTTTTGTAATTTTGATTATGCAATTGTTGACATTAAAATAGCAATACTTTACATGTAACATAAGTTATACCAAATATTATTGACCTACCACTAGTGGTTCTCAATAAACTGCCCTAATCACACACTTATACATGTAAAATAAGGAAAAGTCAATAGACCATGACTGAGGGGAAAATAATCTCCATGGACATGAGATGTGCCAATGCTAATACATGTACAACTACATACCAAATATGATTGACCTACAACTTCTGGTTCACCACAAACTAGACCTAATCACAAACTAATACATTGTGGAAGCCGATGCCACTGACACCAGTACTTTTTTTACTCCATCAAGCAACACAAAAATCATGTGTCATCGTATTGTATAATTGGCAAATAAATCATCCTATATTTTTTTTTTTTTTTAACTATATATATTTTGTTATAACTTCCTTCCACAGTCCCTAATGCATGACCTTCTAAATGGATGTTGCTCATTTGCTACCCCAGTTTGTTCCTTTTTAGGTTGCACTTTGTGTCATATTCCTAATAATAACTAAAACCCAAATAAAAGTATCACAAAATGAATAGATAAAAAAAACTTAATAATATCCAGGCAACAGGAAAGAAAATTTTCTTCTGATTTTTCAGATGAAAATAATATGAAATAAAAAAACATGTCATTTATGCCTAAAAATCACACAAATATTGTTTGGATTCTGTAAAGCACTCTATACCTTTTTAGAACTAATAAAATACCAGTAGTTGAAAATTTATTTTAGAATGAACTGGATTCCATCCATAAAGACTAAGCAAATTTGATCAAATTGTCATAATTGGTATTGACATCTTATTGAAGCTGCCCCACCTAATTGTTAACCTGTTGCATAAGTATCATCAGCTCAGTTTAGTCCGTACTTCAGTACAACAAATTTCAAACCAATCGATCAATTGTATCCCATAAATGTTATTTGAGAAACGTGAGACATAAGCATGGACGTTATATCACATATTTTGTATTGTATAAACACCACACACTAGTAAACACTTATCTGATGACAGAGAAAAATCAAAGTGATGGAAATCACTCATGGAAAGATTGGAAGAGTAGTTTGATTATTTCATATTGGTATGGCGTGGACAAACAAGAACATTAATAAAGCACTATTTCTGACAATTGCATTAACTGTAGGTCTTTATATAAAAGAAAAGTGCTTTTCCAGTATGAAGATAAAAAGAGCTCATTTGCACAATTTTATTTAAACTGCAGTTTATATCTTAAGCAAATAATGTTCCCTGTTTTGAACATGTTTTAAAACTAGTAAATTTTACCAACTATTCTTTTAATGCATAATAAAGACCAACAGATAAACTTGAAGCCAAGAACTTTAAAGTGTCAAAAAAAATAATCTAAATAAGTTGTTTTGGGGCATTTTTTAAGTTGAAACAACGGTTATATGACATTGAAGATTAAGAGTTGTAGAGAGCCTTTTGATCTATTTTTAAAGTATTTTTCAGCACATGGCATTGAAAATGTACTTCTTTGATTGAAATGTGGATTCTTTCTTGATTGCAAAAATATATATTCACTTCTTAAAAATATTCAAATGCCTAAAATTGTGAATTAGATATTTGACCAAAAAAAATGTTTGATGGGTAATAAACTTAAAAAAGGTTTGTACTACTCAACTTGTACGATTCGCTCGTGTATGTAACAATGTTTTAGATTTTAACGAGAGAAATTTATGTATTACTGAAAAATTATTACACCAGGGTTTTCGATATCACAAACTAGTCAAAACATTTACTAAATTTTATCATCGGTATAAGGACATCATTCGTAAATATAGCTCAACATGCAGACTTCTTATACGTTCAGGTATTTCACATCCAATTTTTTATGGAAATATTCTTTATAAAGCACAAAGGTGTCAGTATTCACCTCAAAAACTAACAAAACCTTTGAATAGACTTATTAAGAAGGGATATAGTTACGATACTGTTGTCAGGTCATTAAAGATTGCATATTTTGGCGTTAATATTGATTCACTTATAGGGTCTTTGCATCGGAACTAAACACATTTATTCAAAAACCAGTTGTTGGCATGACACGGGTTATGTTCTTCTCATATATGTTATGATGGTATGATACTAAACCCCTAACGGGAAGGATTGTGCCTGATGTTCATATGATGAAATCATAATCTTTCAGTCAGTTTAATTGAAGTCTGGAGCTGGCATGTCAGTTAACTGCTAGTAGTCTGTTGTTATTTATGTATTATTGTCATTTTGTTTATTTTCTTTGGTTACATCTTCTGACATCAGACTCGGACTTCTCTTGAACTGAATTTTAATGTGCGTATTGTTATGCGTTTACTTTTCTACATTGGCTAGAGGTATAGGGGGAGGATTGAGATCTCACAAACATGTTTAACCCCGCTGCATTTTTGCGCCTGTCCCAAGTCAGGAGCCTCTGGCCTTTGTTAGTCTTGTATTATTTTAATTTTAGTTTCTTGTGTACAATTTGGAAATTAGTATGGCGTTAATTATCACTGAACTAGTATATATTTGTTTAGGGGCCAGTTGAAGGACGCCTCCGGGTGCGGGAATTTCTTGCTACATTGAAGACCTGTTGGTGACCTTCTGCTGTTGTTTTTTTCTATGGTCGGGTTGTTATCTCTTTGGCACATTCCCCATTTCCATTCTCAATTTTATTGTTATATTTAAAAGTTTTTAAATTTTATTATCTGTTTCAAGCCAATTACTGATAAAAAAAAAAAGTGAACTAACCTAAATTTTTGATTAATAACAGATGATTATTGGAAATTTATCATGTAAAGTATAGGCCTTACTTGAAGACCTTTCAAATATTCATATTTATTTCTATATTTTTTCAAAGATATTCTTAATCCTTAATTAATCATTTATCTTTCAAACCATAATTTATAGAATCACTTTATGTAGTAAAGATCAAAAGTAATAGGCAATGGATTAATCCTCCTTATATATCAAACATCTAATATACACATTTGTGTATTCAATTATGAGGTCAAATACTTGTGTATTAAGAATTAGATGTATATTGAATGGTCTTGTATAATTATGTAAGACTGAGGTTGATAGGTAATGTGGTCAATTTGATTGGCAGTTTAGGAGGTGGGGCATTGTAATTAAAGGTCCACCTGGTATCTGATTGTTCTGTGATAATGACAGTTGTCAATCATACTAGTATTGTATCAATACTCAATTACTTAATCAAACTAATTTAAAAAGCCTGCACATCAACATATCTTAATGAGATACATTCTTGAATGAACTGCTCCAAAAATATACCCATTTTTTTCACAGTTTATATGTGTATTATGTGCACATACATGAGAACTAAAGGGAACTATATTTCAGTGTGAATACATAAATTTAGTAACTAACCTGTCGTGTTGTTAGGGAGGCCGGTGCCTAAGGAAAGATTTAGAACAAGTTCCTATCTTTCCAAAAAGTATAAAATGTCAAATTTAAAGTACATTTTAATGTCATAACACAAAGCAAGCTAAATTTTGTAGACTTTTGATGTATTGTATAACACAAAATACTGGTAAATGCCGGTAACACTCTACTACTGCAAGCGAGAGAGAAAAAGGACATGTTCTTTATATATGAAAGATTATGGACACATATTAAATGACATTCAATATTTTGTAAAAGGCAGGAGTAACTTGCATAAGGGTAATCATGCAGTTATGTTGGGTGCTAATTTTACTTATAGTGCATCTAATCACTATGTGTCAGACCTCCACAATTTGTTCATAGGTTTACATCAGTGATGAGTCAAATCTATATATCATTCAAAGTTCTGACCATAATGTAATTTGTTTTATCACCTTGCTCTTTCATTTTCTAGCAGTTGGTTAAAATTTCCGACCGGTTGAACAAGTTGGATTGATAACACAAATTACAAATTGGAGCAGAATTTGAATGAACCATAAAGGCAAAATAGGGTGTGAGCAACATTTTCAGTCAAGTCATGTGAGTAAGAATGGAAATAAAATTGGGAATGGAAATGGGGAATATGCCAAAGAGACAACAAACCGACCATAGAAAAAAAAACAACAGCAGAAGGTCACCAACAGGTCTTCAATGTAGCGAGAAATTCCCGCACCCGGAGGCGTCCTTCAGCTGGCCCCTAAACAAATATATGCTAGTTCAGTGATAATGAACGCCATACTAATTTCCAAATTGTACACAAGAAACTAAAATTAAAAATAATACAAGACTAACAAAGGCCAGAGGCTCCTGACTTGGGACAGGCGCAAAAATGCGGCGGGGTTAAACATGTTTGTGAGATCTCAACCCTCCCCCTATACCTCTAGCCAATGTAGAAAAGTAAACGCATAACAAAAAAGTATTTATCTTAATTTACTAATGAGAGATTACAGACTAAACAACTTGTAAAAGTAACCATTAAAATTCAAATAAGCTGTTTAGGAGGCTCAATTTTTTCTTTTCATTTACAATAATAAAATAATTATAGTAATTCACATTTAAAGGTTATTCTGATTAAAAAGTGATGTGGGCTATATTCAAAAGAAACAGCAATTCATAAATACAGAACAACAACCAATAGGTTGAAATACACACTCATATATTTTGGAAACTGTTCATGTGCCTGCCCCAATCCAGAAGCCTGTCATTTTTAAAGTTGTATGCTTGCTTTTAATTGCTAAAATCTACTGTGGCTTAATTAAACTTTGATGGATAAATGTCTCATGGCAATCATAGTACCACATTTACTTATTTTCATATAAGAGGCCTCTTTATAAACAAAAGTTGGTGACAGTTGAATTGATAAATTGTACTTGTTGAAGGTAATTTAAAAAAGAAGTGTTTGTAGAAAATGAACATGCTATTATTATAATTATCAAAGGTCAAAGATGGAACTTATAACATAAATTAACCGACATTAAATATTTTGTGAAAGGCATAATTGATAGCCTTAGATTGGTGCTAATTAGGATATCCATCTTTTCAATATGTGTCACCTCCAACATTGTACACCAGGGTTGAGTTCAATATCGTAGCAGCTACGTAGCGGCTACATAGCTGATATCAATATCTATGTAGCAGCTAGTCTATAGCTACACGTTCAATAGTCAAAATCTACGTAGCACTACGTAGCAGCTACAATATTGAACGCGGCCCTGTTAACATTGGGGATTAGTAAACAATGCGATTATTTAGGAAATATTGATTAAATTAATAGAAAATAACAACCCGTATCTGGTTTATAGGGGTGTCCATGTTTATAAGGTTACATGACCCTTCAATTGAATAAAAATCAATGGTGATTCTTGATTTGGCTGGTACAAGGGGAGAACAGGTATCCAGTGGACCAGTTAAGAGAGGTTTCACTGTATATATATCTAAATTTACTAAAGTGACTTTGCACAATGATCTATTTATAACAGTCACCATTGAATTTTAAATATGATGCAGATGCAGATAAGGGTCTCTATATGTTTCCAATTACACTAATACAATAATTATAGTAAATTACATATTAGACCTCAAACTTATTCTGAATAAAAATGAAATTTGAGGTATGTTTAAATTAAAAAAAAGACAAACACAATCAACAACCAATAATCAGTTAAATAGTTGAATATTGCCATGTGCTTATGTGCCTGTCTCAGGTAAGGAACCTAATTACTTGCTGTTTTTTCATATATCTTCATGTTTTTGTTGTCATTTGGGGAAATTTTGCTTTGTTATTGACTTCATAATACTTATGGAGCAATAAACAGACTTGAAAAGAGACCTCTTTATAAACATACGTCAGTGATAATATAATAAATGAAGGTAAATCAAGAAAAACGTGTTGTGCAGGTGTTACATGGTATATCATAGGTTTTTGTATTGTATAAACACCACATGCTGGTATGATCTAGACCCATTGGTGGCCTTCAGCTGTTGTCTGCTCTATGGTCGGGTTGTTGTCGCTTTGACACATTCCCCATTTCCTTTCTCAATTTTATCTGTTAAAGAAAAAACAATCACATTTTGCCTTTAAGATTCAATGTAAAAAATGAAACAAATGTCATTGCAATATTTATTATAAAGTGTGAAAGCCAGGGCTTTTTACTCTCTTTAAATCAGATGCGATTCAAATACCTGTTTTTACGGAAAAACTTTTACTAAAATCTTATTTTATGAAAATTATGCATAAACTGATCATTCTTCATCAACTTTGAATCAAACATATCTATGAGGTAATTGTAACATCATGATTTACATAGGGTAACCATTACATGTTCCTTAATGATCTTTCAAATCTTACTTATCGTCCTTCCCTACGCCTATATCACCCTGCTCTGTTGCTCAGTAATTCTCGTATCAAGACTTCAAAACGAGACCAGGCATTATCAGCGACGTCACAATGTGAGAGGAGAAGTTATCAGCGACGTCACAATGCGAGAGGAGACGTTATCAAGCTTGCTTTCGTCAAGCGTAAAACTGTCTTAGGGAGAGGAAAAAAGACCATTAATAAAACGATAAACAGATAATTGGGTTTTCTACGTATAGATATCGTAAAATATCAGCCGCATGACACAATGTGAAACCTTTTTAGCTTGTTCGCTACGCTCTATCGCCAAAAAGGTTCACATTGTGGCTCGCGGCTGATATTTTACGATATCAATGTGTAGAAAACCCGATAATCTATACTTATCACCTTTTTTTAAACTTTAAAAACATCTAGCATATCTAGTGAGTTTCGAGTATTTTTTGCGCTTTATCTTTTATAGAATTTACCAAGGAATTTTAGTATTGTAAACTGACTTTAACATGTAAACTATGCGAAATATTCATGGTCAATAGACCATGACTGAAGGGGGCAGGGCAATCGAGATGTGCCAATTTTTATACAATTGCAAACCAAATATCATTGACCTACCACAAGTTGTTCCCAACAAACTGACCTTACCACAAACAAATAAATAAAATCTTAGCCAAAGTTTCAAAGTCAGTACACCATGACTGAGGGGGCAGAGCAAAGTAATCTCTATTGAAATGAGATATGCCAATGTTTACACAATTGCATACCAAATATCATTCACCTACCAATAGTTGTTCCCCATAAACATACCAAAAAAAACCTAACCACAGTTGATGCAACCGTCGACAGGGATGGAAACAGCACACCCATGTCTTGCTTGTCCAACTTCAATGAGGCTAAACAAAAAGCATACATAAAAACATCAGGCTTGGTCAACAATATCCTTTGATCTAAACAATTAGTCTCAAATCAACAGACAACTGGTATCAAATCAACAGACAATTGGTATCAAATCAACGGCATAAACCTTATTTTTCGTTTTGAAACAAACAATGTAATTATCTACAAGCCTTTATATTCTGTACTTGCAAATTTAAAAAAATAAAGATACTACTAGTAAGTAACATTATTGCACATCATTTATTAGTTTCATAAAAATTCTATAAACAATTTTGACACTTCTACTTTAACAGTTTTCTTTAAGAGTGTTTAGCACTTTGTTAAATCAATATCTGTCTGAATAACAAACAATTTGAGTAAGGTATAAATATAACTTGTTTTAAAATAAGAATGATTAGCACTTTGTTATACTAATATCTGTATGAATAATAACAAACAATTTGAGTAAGGTATAAATATCACATGTTTTAAAATGAAATTCGCACTGTTGACAGTTTTCCAATTTATGTCCTTGACTCTAACGCCATTTTATTAACTAAGTCTGTATATTCTTTGATATTCAACACAGCTGCTTTTTTCTTGACTGCATCTAATGATCGTACCTGCAATAAACAACATTAGTAAGACATTAGTTAAAGCAATATCTATAGTACATTTAATAATTAAAGTGAATAGTAATAATTTCAAACAAGGAGGAGTCATAACCTAGCACAATATAAAAGCCCTATTGAAATTTTGAGCAAAAATCTAGGACCTCAGCCCAAAATTTAGTACCCTGGGCTATAAATTTTTGTAATTTCCCATACACTAATAAAGGTCTGCCTGTCTGATTCATACAGACTGACAGGAAAAAACAAAACAAAGACACATAATCTGAACTGTAAAATAGACAAATGATTCCAAGTTAATGTTGTTCACACTAGTTTTCATGCTTTCAATCTTATCATAATACAGATATTATTTTTTCCCCTCATTAATGATTTGATGAATCAAAGCATGTTTGGAATTATTTTTTTTAAGTTTTGCAATATTACAACATATTTCTTTCTTTTTTGTGGAATCAAAAGAGTAAATTTGTATAAGAACCATGTCACATTTTGTGTTTGTGATACTGTGGATTCAGTAATATTCCTTGGATACCAGTTCTTAAGGAGGGATGGTTTTTAAAAGTTATAATTTGATACAAGCCAGGAAACCAGGATTGTACAAGAATTGCTACATGTACATTACAAAAGATGTGCATGTACATATGCAATATTTCTAAATAACTTTTGAAAAGAATCTGTGTTTACATACTACTTATGGGAATGTTTAACAACCTTGACCTCCCATGAGAGTCTTGGCAGGTCAGTAAAACTTACTGTTTGTTTAGTATCACACTCCCCATGCTTCTGAGCCAAATTCCATAAGTTGAGAGCCAGTGCAAACATTGATGGCTTTGTCACATCACCATGATGTACAATTGTATTAAACAGTTCTAAAGCAAGCTGACTTTGTCTTCTCAATGTCTGAAAAAAAATATATTTAAAAAAATAAGTTCTTTAACCTTTATCACCAATTATTGGCTCTCATGTTGAGATTATAAAAACAGAATAACTATTTCCCATGTGTTTTACTAGTAATGTTCTCTTTTATGCACTGGATGCAACCAACAATCAATCAGTCTCTTTTTGGGTGAACTGAATGGTGTCCTTATTGGTTTAAGCATTTCAACAGCAAACATTCCCCATGTCTTTTCATTCCAAAAATTATATTAGACAAAAGAAACAGGCCTTTTCATAAATTTTGGGACTGTTTTCATCAACAAAGATACAAAAAAATGTATAAACAGTCTTGGAGGGCCAACTATATTTCCCCATTCAAATGCATTGATCATCCAAAAAAAAAGAGGTTAAAATGTAACCTTTTAGCTATTTATTGGAAAGAAGAATACTTCTGTTACAAAAATTTGGGCTGTTTGTGACCAGACAACGCACATATATTGAGTACTAGCATCATTAAGTCATGCCAATATAAATTACTGAAATCTTCACAATTCTAGCATTTGAGTTAAATCTTAGACAGTTTCCTTCTTAAATGGAAGTGGCCGCATTTGTGTTCATTCTAAATATTTAAATGTTAGTTGTATTTGATGATAATACATAACATATGTAAAGGTTGAGAGTGAACACAGATGCGGCCACTTTCATTTTTGACAAAAACCATCTGAAAAGTGACATATTATGGCATATTTGACAGATTTTTCATATTTAAGCTTTGAGCATTTTTAATGACTAAATAAGTTCAAATCCTTCACATAAACTAATTGAATTGACTGAAGAAGACACTTTAGTGTTTAAAAAGTGTGCAAAATATTTCATCAGATGAACCTGAAATTTGAGGCCAAAATCAGTCCTTACCGTACCTACTCCTTTGTACTATGAACATAAATAAAGTAATTTTACCTCTGCTGTATGTAATGATTTCAGATGATTGAGTACTTCCTCAAGCAGTGTACTACAGATTCCCTGAACATCAGCGGTAAACTTAGGATCGGATCCATACATTGAGTCATTAGAATCAACTGAAAAATTAAATCACATGCATTACAAATGGATCAAAAACATTGTTAAATTCTGATAAATAACCAAAGAGTAAGTGACAAGCTTTACCACAAAATGACTAATTAAATATATAGCCCCATTTAAAAAATAATTTGAGCAATGCTTATAGGTCTACATTTAAAGTGAAAGGCTAAACTAATCTTCATAGAGTTATTTAAATCACTTGGCCACAGAGTCCTTGCTATGAGGAAATCTTTAATATCTTTGCAACTTCTGAATAGTCATATCTAAACAAAAATTAAATTTTAAGGTTTATGTTCTCTAGACATAATCTTTATCAATTGAGCATGGTGTAATTTACTTTATACTCAATCACAAACTCCAAACATTCTTTCAAAAGACCATTTATTAAACTTCAAAAATGTTGTTTGCAGAGCTCCAGATAAGCTGCGTATTTGCGTGATCACGCAATACAAATAATAAAACAAGAGTGCACACGCTGAAATGTCTCGCCTTCTATACTAATCATTGATATTATGTTGATAGTCCTAAGTATAAAGCTAAGCTTTAATACAACTGTCACATAAACTTAACATTAACCAAGATAACTAAACAAAGACCAATGAACCTTGAAAATGAGGTCAAGGTCAGATGAACCATGCCAGGCAGACATGTACAGCTAACAATGCTTCTATACAACATATATAGTTGACCTATTACTTATAGTTTAAGAAAAATAGACCAAAACACAAAAACTTAACACTGTGCAATGAACCATGAAAATGAGGTCACGGTCAAATAAAACCTGCCCGACTAACATAAAGTTCATAAAATATTTCCATACACCAAATATAGATGACCTATGGCATATAGTATTAGATAAAAAGACCAAAACTCAAAAACTTAACTTTGACCACTGAACCATGAAAATGAGGTCAAGGTCACATGACATCTGCCCGCTAGATAGGTACACCTTACAATCATTCAATACAACAAATATAGTAGACCTATTGCATATACTATGAGAAAAACAGACCAAAACACAAAAATTTAACTATAGCCACTGAACCATGAAAATGAGGTCAAGGTCAGATGACACCTGCCAGTTGGACATGTACACCTTACAGTCCTTCCATACACCGAATATACTAGCCCTATTGCTTGTAGTATCTGAGATATGGACTTGACCACCAAAACTTAACCTTGTTCACTGATCCATGAAATGAGGTCGAGGTCAAGTGAAAACTGTCTGACAGACATGAGGACCTTTCAAGGTACGCACATATCAAATATAGTTATCCTATTACTTATAATAAGAGAGAATTCAACATTACAAAAAATCTGAACTTTTTTTTCAAGTGGTCACTGAACCATGAAAATGAGGTCAAGGACATTGGACATGTGAGTGACGGAAACTTCGTAACATGAGGCATCTATATACAAAGTATGAAGCATCCAGGTCTTCCACCTTCTAAAATATAAAGCTTTTAAGAAGTTAGCTAACACAGCCGCCGCCGGATCACTATCCCTATGTCGAGCTTTCTGCAACAAAAGTTGCAGGCTCGACAAAAACCCAATGCAATTGCCCATTGCAGGGTTCAATAACCCAATTAATTCAAAGGAAACCCAATTATATTCCAAAACCATGAGTTCTCCACCCTTTTATTGGCATTAACCATTTGCGTTGTTTACCCTTATCTGTTTACAGTCGTCGCGTAAACTATTTTTATTTTTTATAATATTTATAATTGGAAATTTCCTTTCGTTCTAAAAATAGATCCCTGCATCAAGTAGCTGAAATGGGTCCCTGTTAGAGTTTGCCGTTGCTCAATAGGTACACGTGTTTTTGAAAACATTTCGATCTTCTCGACGTCTATCCAATTAACATGTGTCATGTAGTCATATTTTTTTCGCATTGCTCGGGATTTATCATAACATACATTGAATTAAAATGAAAGTGAATGTTCGGTTAAAATATTGAATAGAAGCATGTTTTCTGCTTCTTTTGAAAAGCTGAGGGAAAGTTATGATGATAACAAGACTCAGCCAGTGTTTTTAGGAAGCCGTCGAACACACGGGAACATTGCTAATAAAAACAGGGTTTCCTCAAAAAGAAATCAGTTGGAAAAAGTGAAAGGCCAAACATTTGAGGCCAAATCAATTATGACATGATAAAGCATCAGAAACCAAAAGTTCTAATAAAAGACAACTAAACCCAGATTTATGAAAATTGGAATAAAACAAAAACATTCAAGTATAATTAGAGTTTATAAACTATTTTTTGTTTCATTTTACACTGGTCTCAGAATTTATTATATATAAAAGGTATAAGACGAGTGCCTGTGAATATACATATCCGTTTTATACAATTGCTCCTCAGTGAATAAACCAAATAAAACAGCTAGCAAATAACCCTAACCATAAACCAAATAAAACAGCTAAACAAAGAAAGAAACATATTTAAGATGGAAAAAAATCTGGGGTTGGTATTGCCTAAATATTCAATATTGTGTTGATGAAAAAACCCAATACAATAAGGAGCTTGGTGGTGAAAAACCCAATTTGATATTAACATGAGGGGGGAATTGGAATTGATAATGCAATCAAAAAACTTTATCACCCAATTATATAAGAAAATGGTGGGTAAAAAACCCAATTTGTGAATTCTTATCTGGAGCTCTGTGTTTGACTTTTGACTTAACATATACCCAACATCTCCTTTATTCATATTCATTGGCCAGAACAATATTATTTGCATGTAAATTTTTTTTTAAATACTTTGAACTAGTTACCTTTATCTACATGATAAGGATAACTTTCCTGACAAACTGCTGACAACACTGCCAGGACACGGACATAAATATTGGATTTAAAATCACTGTCACTGGTGTAGTTCTGTAGAATGTTTAATAGACCTCTCAATAAATAGAGAACTCCAGAATCTGGGTTGTCCTGTAATGAGATTAAAAAAATAATATTCATGACACACAATATCACTGAACTAGTGCACATTTTGGTTTAGGGGCCAGCTGTTGCACACCTCTTGATGTGGGATTTTCTCGTTGTGTTGAAGACCCATTGGTGGCCTTTGGCTGTTTTCTGCTCTTTGGTCTGTTGTTGTCTCTTTTGACATGTTCCTGTTTCCATTCTCAATTTTATTCTGATATGTCCCTACACCAGAATATATGATTTTAGATCAATAAGGAACTGAGGATAGAAGTAGGATTGAAAACTTAAACGAAGTCACTGAAATGTGAAATATAGTAACTTGAATATCTACAACATCATGGATAGATATAAGAATACAAACTCATAAATATAATGTTGTAGTTTATTAACATTGCGGGGGGGAGTCGGAAATCCCGGGCTTAAAAACAAGAAATCCTGAGGTCCCCAATTTAAAGAAATTTAAATCCTGACATCCCGAAATTCGAAAAAAAAAATTCCCCGAATTCTGAAAGGATCAATCCCGAAATCCAGAGCTTAAAAAACCTGATCCTGACGTCCCGAAAAAAAATCCTGACCCCCTCAACATTCTACACCTTTATTACACATGTATATGTACAAATCTGAATACTTACAGGAACAGTTAGTAAAGTGGACAGGAAATTACAGATATACTCCTGCAAAACTGGCTCTGATTGTCTCTTCTTTCCATCTTGAGTTAAATCTTTAGGCACATCTGGTATTAATGATATTGCTGCTTTAAAGAAAGAATCAGCTACAAAACAAAGATATATTTATCAATAACATATCTGTTTTATGCTTTGACTAAAAAATTACTAGTTACAATGGTAAACAACAAATCAATATCATTTCAACCTACAATATTTAAAGAGGAGCGTGAAAGGGGGGTTATCTGCATGGAAGAACGTGAAATAAAATGGCCATTTCACAATGACGAACAATTAAAAATATCTTGCACCTTGATATTTTTACCCATTTCACAAAACACAGTGAATAACAAACCTTTTTCAAGGCTGTACATAATATAAAAATGGCAAAACATGTTGCATGAAAATAACCCTTTACCACCCTCTTTAAAACTTCAACAGCTCATGGGTACTAACGTTCATGGATTGAGGAAAAATCATAATTCCTTGGATATTTGAATTCATGGATTTCTTAAAGGCTGCATAAAATCCTTTAGAAAATTTATACTTGGTTGGGTTTAAATTCTTGATATTCCCAAGTATATTACATGTTACTGTAGATACATTATTATTTGTTGGATACCAATTTTGGTGGGTTTGGTGGGTTTGGTGGGTACAGGTGAACCACGAAATCAAATGTTAAACGAAATACATATTTTTAATAGGTTTTGTATACCGAGAATGAGGGGGGTTAGGAGGGGCCCTGATCCTGAAATCCCGGGCTTAAAATCACGAAATCCCGAAATCCCGGGCTTAAAAATACGAAATCCCGAGGTTCCCAAATTTGTAAAATAGAATTCCCGGATCCCGAAAGAGTCAATCCCGAAATCCCGAGCTTAAAAACACCCGATCCCGGAGTCCCGGTAAAGGTCTTATCCCCCCTTGAGAATGGCAAAACCACGAAATCAAATATCCACGAATATGCAAGTTTTCAGCAATCCACGAAAATTGATACCCACGAAAATAAATGAATCCACAGTATGATCTGAATTATATATATTGGTTACAATGATTTTTATGTCTCATTTAAATTACTATATCACTTAATACCGTGAATATGATATCAGAATAATATATGCATTCTTTAATGTGAATTGTCAAAATTTTATTTATGAATGTGATTCCAACAAATCATTCCTGTAATATACATTTGTATATGTATTATCAAAATAAAAATATGTCTTAAGGTTAAGATGACAAAATCCAGTAGCTTTTTCTCATTTTCAAAAACATCTTATAACTGGTGTGTCATGACTGAAACAAAGTAGGTCACCTGGTACTAATTATTTTGACTATTCATCATGAAGAGTACTATAGCACTAGTCTTGTTACCTTGACTAAAACACTGATTTAGCAGTGACACCTGTCCTGACAGTAGATATAACTGTAGCTGTGATGTATGTGACTGTAATGATGGAACTGTTATAAAGCAATATGCTGCACATGCCTGAAAATAGACCAGAGACTCAGAAAATTACAAATACATAGCAGAAAAACTGATAAAAATAAACCAATCAGAATTTCTAAAAGAGATTTTTTTTTTTTTTTCATCAAAACAAATGTTTCAATTTTACACCTGAAAACATACAGTAATCAGTCTAATAGGTAAACATTTTAAATTATATTTCAGCTTCTGGAAATGAAATTCAAAATGATGATTTCTGAAAAAAAAAAATCAGAATGAGTTTCTGAAAGTAAAAATTCAGAATGATAGTTTCTGAAAGTAAAAATTCAGAACGATAGTTTCTGAAAGTAAAAATTCAGAATGATAATTTCTGAAAAAAAAAAAAAAAAAAAAAAAAATTTAGAATGATTGTTTCTGAAAGTAAAAATTCAGAACGATAGTTTCTGAAAGGAAAAATTCAGAATGATAGTTTCTGAAAGTAAAAATTCAGAATGATAGTTTTTGAAAATAAAAATTCAGAATGATAGTTTCTGGATGTTGTATTTCAGATTAATAGTTTTTCTGGGGGGTAAAACAGCAGAATTAAATAACACCTACAATACCAGCTTCAGGCGCGGATACAGGGGGGTTCCGGAGGTTGGAACCCCCCTTTTTTTGGACGATCAATGCATTTGAATGAGGAAATGTAGTTGGAACCCCCTTTGTCCTGTGTTAGGAACCCCTCCTTTTTAAAATGGCTGGATCCGCCCATGAGCTTATAAACAATACACCTTATCGCTATTTGTCCGCCATTACTGGACATCACACAAGTTCCTGTAAAATTTTGATGTCATAATAAAAAATACCTGATGACACAATGGAAAAGTGAATGTTGTATGACATCAAAAGTTCAAACGGGACAGATTCTCGGGTCAAGCGGGAACAGCGATAAGGTGTATTGTATGGTTGTGTTTAGCAGAATGTTTTATTATACCTACAAAATTGCGTTTTTCTGGAATGATTCCCTTTCACATGTTTTAATATACCTACCCTAACAAAATTGCCTGTTTTTCTGGAATGATTCCCTTTCACAACTTTTCGTGTATCTATTGACAAATTATTCACATTCTGAAAAGAAAACCATTAAATGTGAAAGTATATGGTAACTTTTAATAAGTTTGCTTGCAAAAAAGAATAATGTTTATACTCAACATTTTAAAAACAATGGAATATTCTCTAATTATATAACATTTACAAATTATGAAACTTAAGTACATAAATTGTGTTTCTGATAATCTTCTTAAAAAAAAAATATTGTACAGAAAATGCTTTCGATTTTGAAAAATTCTATATATCACAACTGTACTTCCAATCTGTTTTCTAACTGCTTTTTTAAGAAATAGCTGCCCTAATTTAAACATTTTAACCTGTCATCCTTTTCAAAGAGCGAAAATGGCACCTGCACAAAATTCCTTTTTTTTTACAGTTATACACATACCTGCACCAGCTCTATTAGGACCATATCAAGGTTAGTGAAATTAGATCTAGCTTCAACATAGAAACTCAATTGTTGTTCAAAGTCACGACCAAAAGATATTTTCCTAACAAAGGCCGAAATTAAGTTACTGATCATTTTTCTTTCATCGTCGAGAGTTAAAGCACTGAAATAAAAAGATAAGCACATGTTAAATGTAAAGTTAATAATTCAACAAATACCTTCTTTTAAAATTCATGTAAATGTAGTTGTTAATCTTTAAGGTAACTCTAATTAAAAAATTGCTTTGTTGGATATAAATGAGACAAAATCATTAAAATATTCCAAAAGAATGCTATATACTGCAATTTTCCCCATTTTAATTTGAGACACAATATAAAACAAGAGTGCACACGCTGAAATGTCTCGCCTTCTTTACTAATCATTGATATTATGTTGATAGTCCTAAGTATAAAGCTTTATTACAACTGTCACATAAACTTAACATTAACCAAGATAGCTAAACAAAGACCAATGAACCATGAAAATGAGGTCAAGGTCAGATGAACCATGCCAGGCAGACATGTACAGCTAACAAAGCTTCCATACAACAAAGCTTATAGTTTAAGAAAAATAGACCATAACACAAAACTTAACACTGTGCAATGAACCATGCAATTGAGGTCATGGTCAAATAAAACCTGCGGGACTGACATATAGATCATAATATATTTCCATACACCAAATATAGTTGACCTTTGGCATATAATATTAGATAAAAAGACCAAAAGTTAAAAACTTAACTTTGACCACTGAACCATGAAAATGAGGTCAAGGTCAGATGACATCTGCCCGCTAGACATGTACACCTTACTATCATTCCATACAACAAATATAGTAGACCTATTGCATAAAGTTTGAGAAAAACAGACCAAAACACAAAAACTTAACTATAACCACTGAACCATGAAAATGAGGTCAAGGTCAGATGACACCTGCCAGTAGGACATGTACACCTTTCAGTCCTTCCATACACCAAATATACTAGCCCTATTGCTTATAGTATCTGAGATATGGACTTGACCACCAAAACTTAACCTTGTTCACTGATCCATGAAATGAGGTCGAGGTCAAGTGAAAACTGTCTGACAGGCATGAGGACCTTGCGAGGTACGCACATACCAAATATAGTTATCCTATTACTTATAATAAGAGAGAATTCAACATTACAAAAATTCTGAACTTTTTTTTCAAGTGGTCACTGAACCATGAAAATGAGGTCAAGGACATTGGACATGTGACTGACGGAAACTTCGTAACATGAGGCATCTATATACAAATTATGAAGCATCCAGGTCTTTCACCTTCTAAAATATAAACCTTTTAAGAAGTTAGCTAACGCCGCCGCCGCCGGATCACTATCCCTATATCGAGCTTTCTGCAACAAAAGTTGCAGGCTCGACAAAAATCATGTTAGTTAAAAAAATGTTAGTTAAGTTTTATTTTTATAAAAGGTTATAAGTGAGAATTGACAAAAAACTTGAATAACAACAAAAGGATTTCCATATAATGATACATAATATTATAAAACTTACTTAACGGAATCATGCATAGTCTTACATATAAACATCAGGGCATTCACTATAACAGGATCATTGGTAGGTTCTAATTGTGTTCTGAAATGAAAGAAAATACTAATATATTTGTCAGTCTAATAAACAGCAAACTGCTCTTATCTCAAATAAGAATAATTTTTGTTAACAAGTTCAGTTTGTTTGTGTTTTCATGTCAAAGAGTACTTTTGATGAGAACTGAGCATGTGTAGATCAAAATTTATTTTTTAAGATAGGAAAGTGGTTGAATGTAGGAATTTACAATAAAAGATCTGTTATGAAACCAACTGCAGAATTTGAATGTCCAAAAACGATTAATTTTTGTATGTTTTTAGTTTATTGTTTTGTATAATTATCATTCTATTGATGATGGAAGTGTTTAACGACTTGACTGGATATACATCCCTCGCACGGTCTGCTCGGTGCCTGGAGCATTTGGAGAGCGTTTAAATAATTTTGTGCCATCGGTCAGAAACAGGTGGTGGACGTCATTTTGGTAGGTTGCCATCTTGGTTTTGTGAGTTGTTTTGGTTTTTCTTCTGTTGACTATTTTGATGTTATGTCTTCACAACGGCTGCTGGCTGATTGGTCAGCTTAGCAGCCCGCTAACCCTGATGATGGAGTACTGGTCGATGAGTCTCCGACGTAGTATTAAGGATGATAGGAAGCACTATCAGGACCACTGCCATGGGACAGTAAAATGGAGATCCATTATTCAACACCTTGGATACAGCCCTCGGAGGACAGTCTGCACAACACTCCCCCAACCATAATGGGTTTTGGAGTGTATGCTGATGCGGGTTAGACGGAAAATGTCTAACATATTCTTACTCTATACAGCATTGGATTGGTTTCTGTCATCGAAAGTAGTACGTCGCTGATCCATCTATCAGTAAACCCTCATAGAAGATTGAGGGTGAAGGAGAGCTGGCTCAGCACGTCCGTTCAGTTGTTAATGATTTTGTTTGAATTTAATAGCTTACTGTGGGGCTAGGGTTTAGCTCATTGTTGAAGGCTGTACAGTATCCTATGGTTGTTAACTTCTACATCGTTTGATCTATGCTGGAAAGGTGTCTTTATTGAAAGTCAAACCACATCTTTTTATTTCTATTTTGGATGTAGCTTGGAATCATGATCTACATAAGTTTATTAGGCCACTTATTTTCTGATTCCTTTAAACTGAAAAGTTTGCAATGAAATCTTACATTAAGCACTCAATAGCTTGCTAAATAATACATGTACTGTCAAATATATGCTGTTCCAAAAACAATACCTACTTATTAAAAGATTCCATAATATTTTTACAAACATCCACTCGGACAGATTCCTTCTGGAACATATCTATGAATGGTAAAAATTTGTCCTGCAATAAAATGAAAATATTCTGTAATTTCTGTCAAACATTTTGTTAACTAACATTCCATTAAATTTCACTTTTTGAGATTTGCTTTATTTTAAAAATCATCATTATTTTGTTGTTGTTTGATTATTCTAAAACATGTATTTATATATTAAAATAACTTCATATTATGTTCCTTCTCGTTCAACCTTTAAATAAAAAAATAAAGCAAGAAATATGTTTGAGTATGGCTAACATCAAATCAACATTTCAAATTTTTTATTCAATCTTTGCAAATCATGTATTGTATGGTCTCATAATTTTTTTTCCTCTTTGATTACCGGTAGTTTTAATTACCCTGCTGCATGTGCAGTGTCATAAAGTAATTTTCATATAGGAAGTTTTATAAATTTTCATTGGCATTACTATTTTTAACAAAATAATATATGTTAAAATAATACATCCACATCTATTATTTGTACTTACCAAAGAAAATAACATAGAGAAGTTTGTGATATGACACATTATTTTGGTAACAACAGACTGTAACTGTGGATAATAGTCCTCAAATACTCTATCTGGTGTCATGTGCTTAATTATGTCTGCTAAAATTGTGTTTATCTCCCTTTTCTGAAATAAAGTATCAGTTTAATACCATTATCTCAAGACTGTTCCATCATATTAACTTATATGGGACCAAGGCAAGGCACTTAAAAATCTCAACTATAGGTGGAAAGGGTGTTTAAGACTATATTGTACATTGAAAATATAAGAAAGTGTCTAATACTGCCTCTATATATGGTTACTCCCATTTAAAATTGTCTTCCCTTGGTATCATGTATGCTTTAATGGAACTGCACTAATTAACAAATGATAGTGCATGCACAAAATTAAATGGACCAATTCACTAATGGTGTTGTAGTTAATCTAGGTTTGATAAGACATTGAAAGATGGAAAAATAAATTTTGAGAAATGTTGGAAGAAGAAGGACCTTAATAACTTAAAGTGTTTGTAAAATACTTACACCGAAATGTTTGACAACATATTCAGTCCACACCTCTGCACAGTCAATGTAATCCTAAAATATAAAAAAGGATCACTATATTTTATACGCACTACAATCTTTCAGAATCTCAATAATAGATCATTCATGTACAAAGTTCCATCAAAGGTCTTTGTAGTATCCTTTTAACAGATCGGATATTTAAAAATAATTTGTGTTTCATACTTTCATTACATGAGCATTGATCATTTACCCTTCTGAAGCAACTGTGATCCCTCCATCCCCTTGTATGTAATAATAATATTAATAATAAATATATGTTTATAAACAGGAAAATTTGGTAAAATACTAATGACAATACTTACACTTGGATTTTTCAGTTTCATGATACTTTTCCAGACTTCATTCAATACAGGTAATCTTTGTTCTTCTGGTGGAGATGCCATCACTAAACATAGACCCAGGGTCCTATCTAGTAAATGCTAAGAAAACAGAAAACGATAAATCATAACTTTTTTTTCTCTTCTAAGAATCTCTTTCAATATTTTTAAATTTTGGCATGCAGGCAGTTTTATTTTGTTCTGTAATAATGAAGGATAGTTCACAATAGGGCTCTTCACGGTTAGTTCGGCCATATTGGATAGGGGACAGATTTTCATAATGGAGGTAAAAATGGTGTGAAACATACAGGAACGCATCATTAAAACAGAGCAGTTGCTTAGAAACATGCATAGGATTTCCCACACTTTCATACTATTTCCACCTCTTTCAATAAAATCTGCCCCTATCCAATATGGCCGAACTAACCGTCAAGAGCCCTATTAACAATCTTATATAAATAAAACTAGTATCAAAAACAATGTGTCTATTAACAATAAGGGTAGATGTACTTGCATGGTGTGTAGAAAAATATTTTTTTTAAATTTGATACACTTAATTAAAGATCTGTTGAGCCAACGCCTCCTACATTTTATTTTGGTAGAGTTTCCTTAAGTGGATACTAGATGTTATGCAGGATTGTCAGATAAAGAATAATTAAATACGGCTACATTGACAACAACAATTAAGTTAACTGCAACTTTTATTGGTTGACATGTTTCTCCAATTTGATCAGCGTCTTCAGGTTGCAATTTACTGAAGTGTTGTTGTCATTTTAGCTGTATTTAACTGTCGTATGCTGTAAATTCAAATTATTGGGATGTTTATATTTATGTGAAAAAAGTTGAAACTCAGATTTGTTATACTAAAAATGTACATTCTTAATTTCAGTAGTGATTTTTCTGTACAAAATGTTAACAATCACATTAATTTGTAATTTACCAGTATTGCAATAATAAATGCACATATTGATTTCTGATTTACAGTCCTTACCTTAGGAAATCCAGCTTCCTCTGATTCTCTGATTAATTCTATAAACTGTGTGGATCTGGAAGCTATATATTCTGGTTTAAATGCTGATATGATAGAATTCAGTAGCAAGGCACTAAAAATAACATCATAGACAATGTTAACATTAAATCAAATAAAACTAGATGTGTCAAAGTGACACAAATGGCCCTGTCTAAAAAAGTTAAAAAATCTGCGATTTCAATAACACATGTGGACACAAACATGATGGTAGTCTCACATATCAAAAATCAGCTCAAAATCTGGAGGCATATAGAAAAAAGTCTGTATAACTGTGATTTTCAACAATTTATCAAAGCCCATAAATTCGGCAAAAATTAGCCAAGCTGAACAAAACTTAAACTTGATCTGTAACTCATCCTGGTTAACTCACATGCCAAAAATCATCCCAATACCTGAAATAGTTTAGAAAAAAGTATGTATTACTGTGATTTTTAACAATATATCAAAGTCCAAAGCCTGTAATTTAGGCAAAATTTAGCGGTGTGAAACAAAACTTAAACTTGATCTGTTACTCATCATGGTTAACTCACATACCAAAAATCAGACCAATAACTGAAGGTGTTTAGAAAAAAACTCTGTATAATGGTTTGTTGCCGAATGACGGAATGACAGAATTTCGGAATTACAGAATTTCGGACAAGGGTAAAACTATATACATGTAGCACCAACAACTTCGTTGCGGGACCATAAAAAAAAAAAATGATAACCTTAATGGCATTTACATAACAGAGCATAGAAATTGATTCCATCCTTAAAATATTTCTGGACTTCAACAAGAATATCTAGAAAATATGTAAGGGTAGGTAAGAAGGCATAGCAAAGGAAACACACATCTCTGTTTCAACTGATTTTCATCAATGCAGTAGGCTAAACACTTCAGTATCAAGTGTGTAAGTGATATAAAAATATTTACTGAACCTTACCCCTTATTACAATTATAATGGTAACATTTTGATTTCGCATGATTTCATTGCTAGAATTAGCCTGATTGTGAACTCCATTATCACTGAACTAGTACATATTTTGTTTAGGGGCCAGCTGAAACATGGTGGCCTTTGGCTGTTTTCTACTTTTTGGTTGGGTTGTTGTCTCTTTGACACATTCCCCATTTCCATTCTCAATTTTTTCTAACAGCTTTAAAAGTTACTTACTTATTACATTGTTTCCTTGATTTCTCTAGGATATCCATAAGCGTCTTTTCTGTTGATTTATTGGCTATACATTGTAACAGCCAGTCCAAAGCAGGAGAAAATAATGTTAGATATCTAGGCATCTCTATTTTCTGCATGGCTAAGGTATTTTGCACAGCATCCTTTTGCACCTACAAATGTTATAAAATTTGCAAATACAATGTACCCATAAGTTGTATGCTCACATAAAGATTTTCATGAAAAATCATGATTAAAACATTTTTTTTTAAAATTCTTTAACATACAAAAACTTTTGCAATTATTTATTTGATACATTTCTATTTTTCCTTAAGTTGTCATGGAAATTTGTTGATTATAACCTGAATTTGTCAAACTCATCGTTGTATACTCACTCTTTTTTAACATACACTGTACCCTTTTTCAATTTAATACAGTCATCATTTATTCAAAATTATACACCAACTTACAAAAATCTACAAAATCTATCTCTTTCTAAATAATGCAATTTATATTTGCTTTTGATAATTTATGACCAATATTTGTTTGGTAAAAAAAGCCTGTTTAATACCTGTGAGTATGTGGCCAGGAAATCTTCATAGCATGGTAGTATATGGTCTCTTGTTTTAGGTGCTATCAAAATGCCAACCTGTAAAAACATATAATTGTGTGAGCATATCAAATATCATTATTTATTCTATAATCAAATGAAACTTATAAAATATACACAAATTGATTCAAAATATTACTTTTACTTCTAACAATGTTAGGAAACAGGTAGAAATGCAAGAAAGTATAATCTAATCTAAAAATAACTTTCTGCATATATTCAAAATCACTCAAAGTTCAAATACTGATATGTGAGATACTCTTTTAAACTTGTAGTTTGTTACTTTTAAAGTTTTATATATTGCATATATCTGAATCAACAATACAATTCATAAATTAGTACAACACTTTTAATAAATATCTATAAGTGAACAACCTATAAATCTAGTTACTTGTCAAATCGTGGTAGCATCTGGCAAGTAAAGCTACATATGAACTATATATACTGTGGATTGACTTATTTTCATGGATACCAATTACTTATATTTGTATATTTTTTAAAAATTCATGGTTTACCTAAATCCATGAAATCCATGAACCTTAGTATCCCTTAAAAAATAAAGCACTTACCCTACACAGATAACATTTGGCATAAATAGCTACCAGTGGATCACCTATACCTCTGGTCATAACACATAATCTGTCTATGGCATCTGTATATTCCCTGATAACAAAGACATTTTTTTTGTAATTTTCATCTTAAATACATTACGCATCTTTAATAGAAATGTAACTTTACATAAAACACAAAATGACTGTCTGACTGGAATGCATTTTAGAGTCTTGACACTTTATTGAGTAATTCAAGTTCAAAATTTGTGCCTAAACCCAAAATCGAGTATTTTAATTGGCTAAATTCCGAGTTGGAGAATGATGAACACACTTAAAAAGTTAACAACTGTTAGCCATAGATTCAATTTTCTAACTTACAGACTTATGCAGCTGTTTCTTTTACACTCAGAAAGGTAATCAGATCTTATAAATGAAACAATTTGTGAATTAATTTCAATAATATTGAATTATGAATACATAGTTATGAATTTGGTGAAAGAGCACAACTACAAATACCTCTCTACCAAATTAACCTTTTAAATGACACAAATAATATACAATTATAATGAAAGCTACAAAATATTTTGATATCCAATAAAAACTGTGTATGAAGTTTTGTCATAAATATTAAATAAGCCCTCTCTTACTTACTGGTTATTTAGGTAACTGTAACATTTTAATATGGCTGTTTCCACGTAAAATCTGGGAATTAATTCTCTGATGGAAGCTATCTTAAAGAACCAGTTTCTACAGGTCTCCTTTGCAGACTCTGGAACTTGGTCAGGAGTAAAATTATCTGGAATGCAACATAAATATGGTATAACTATATTTGTAGATATCTCATGGTAAAAATGGTTTTCCTTAGGACTAACATTAACTTCTGAGTACGAACTGGCAAATTAATACTTGTGTATACATTATTTAAAAAAAAAAAACACAAAATATCATATATCCATCAGTATTTTGAACAGAAATTTTATTTTTGATAAATCTTCAGAGAGACAGGTATACCTTGCATGCTTTACATTATACTTATCCAAGACAGAAGAAGCAACTGCATATTCACTTCAGTTTGAAAGAAAAATAGATTAAATATATATCAAAAGTTTCCCTGGAGGATTTTCAGTAAAGTTCAACTTCACATTTTCAACACAACCAGCTGTTCTACTTAAGTGCTCCCAGAAGGTGGTATATTACCAGGTAGTTTAAGAGGAACTCCACTGCCTGCAGGTATATAGACTGCTTTCTCTTTCAGTCGATCATAAACTAGTCTTCCTGAAATACAAAAAATACAACTATAGTGAAACTTTATCTGCACAGTACATATCTTATTTTAAAGATCTTCCAAAACATGAATGACAAATTTGACACTGGATGTTAACCAACTAACAATTACTCATTAATATAAAAGAAATAATTTCATTTCATTTAACAAAAGAGGGGTGAAAGATTTCAGAGGGACAGTCAAACTCATAGATTGAAAAATAAACTGACAACCCCACTTCCAAAACAGAAAAAGACAAACAGACAAATAATAGTACACAAGACACAACATAGTAAGCTTAAGACTAAGCAACATAGACCCCACCAAAAATCATTAGATTTAATTCAGAGTTTAAACTGAATAAAATTCAAATCTGTGTATGAGTTTTTAGTTGTTTGTTAAGTACTATCAACATCCATGTCACTCAATTATAATAATTTTTATTGACAATAATTGAAGAGCTTTGTACTGATGGAAAATCGTTTGTAATATTTGATGAATTTGATTCTAGAAAATGTCAATTAGTAGCTTGACATATTGTATGGTCACTTGTATAAGTTGGGGTGGTAACTTCTTCCTAACTTTTTTGCTTTTAATATTTGGTTTTACATACACAGTATGTATAAGTTGCTGGTATTTAACTCCAATTGTTAGCACTTATGGCTATATTATGGTTTTTATTGGTGGAGGAAGCCACAGTGCACGGAAAACCAAAGACCTTTAGGAGAAAAATTGTTTATCCTAGTCTATTTAGATCAGAACAAGTGAGGTTCATACTCACGATCGCAGTGGTGACAGGCAAGCTATCACTGAAGACTATTACTACTTAGACCACCTAGCCACAAAAACAAAGATCTTTTCAACTTGATTCAATGATAACATAAAATAACAATAGGGTTTGTTTCATCTAAATTACAGTTCGAATTCTTACCAAATGTATCAAGTATATCTGTAATCAGGACAAACTTGCTGGGATAAAATGGCAAAACAGATGTATCTGCTAACAGTTTAGAGCACTGAAAAGGAAGAAAACAGTATACTCTGACCATGAATTTTGATCTACCTGTACCTTTTATTACAAATTACTTTGGTGTTTAATTCAATGGTGCTTAATAAAACAGCTAGAAGGTATGTACCTTATCATAATTATTTTCTGTTAGTGGTATAATTGTTTGTTTTTTGGCAGAAAATACCAGTTTTCAAGTTTTTGGTCCATTGTTCTACAATAACATTAATAAGTGATTTCCTGATTAACAGTTTGTTTTTGTTTTTATTAGAGTACAAATGAACATGTATGAAATTATCTGAATTAAACAAACAATTATTGGTCTTTTCACAAAAAAAAATCTTCATCGTTACTTAAAAAAAATATACTAAAATGTTCATGACTTTCTAGTATCTTTTTTTGTTTTATGTGAAATGAGTCGCTGAGTCTTTGGAAGATTGTATGAAACTACAATATATACCTGTATAGCAATTTTGAGAGCTTTAACTCTTTGGTCATGTTGCCAAGCGTCAATCAATGCTTGATTTAGTTCATCTATTCTGTTGACATAATCCTGCTGACTTAAATTTAACATTTCTTGAACTGAACCCTGCAAAAAAGAATCAAAATTTTAAATTTTATTACAAAATCAAATCAAAAATAATTCTAACAATTCTTAAATAAAGGTTTATGAATGGTTATCTTGACAAACTTATAGTCAACTAAAAGGCTTTACCTTAACTGTGTAATGCAGCAAAGTGAAGTTGTTTTTAGTATTTACTTTGTCTGTTAACATTAATGGTACAAAAAGTCTAAAAAATATTTACAGAATACTATGATTTTACAATCCAGAATATTATTAAAATCTCCCTTTAAGTGAATATCTAAGAATTCAGTGCCTACCTACTTTTAATTTGTTTCATTTTCCATTTCATTTCCTATATCCTAATGCTTATGTAATATCACCACTGTAAGAACCAATTGTTCAATGATACTGTTAACCCCAGTCAATTTGTGAAACATTTTCATACAAAAATAATTGGTGTATATAAATAAAAAACCCAAACAAAACTACAAACCTCTTCAAAATCATCAAGCTGCTCCAGTCTGTTTCTAACCTTATCTGTGACGGTGGTGGTAGTTGAGGGTCTCATTGCAACTGTAAATAAAAATAAAGAAAATAGAGCAGTTGAAACAAAGCTTATTATCTCACTCTTTTTCTTCCATCAACGTCGGAGTCTTAATTATTGCATTTGTATAGTGATAAAATGTTATGAGTTTCATAGATGTTATGATAGCTTTCTTCTATGACTTGCAATATTAATTTATTCTGAGAAAAGAACCTTATTGTAATACCTATCAGATACCTATACAAAATATTTCAAGTTAATTTGCTGAGGTGACCTCATATCTTTTTGGACTTTCTTATAAGACAAGTTTTAACTTAGATCTTGCCAATACCATAAAGAAAAACACAATCATTGATGCATGGAAAATCAAAATGACCCTTTATACGTATGGTTGCACAGCGAAAAAAGATTTGTCTACAAGTTTATAATAATAATCTCTTCCATGATTTGTTTTGATGCATTTGGTTGGCCATTTTAAATGATATCTCACACAAAGTAAATACATCATAAAATTGAGAATGGAAATGGGGAATGTGTCAAAGAGACAACAACCCGACCAAATAAAAAACAACAGCAGAGGGTCACCAACAGGTCTTCAATGTAGCGAGAAATTCCCGCACCCGTAGGCGTCCTTCAGCTGGCCCCTAAACAATTATATACTAGTCCAGTGATAATGAACGCCATACTAATTTCCAAATTGTACACAAGAAACTAAAATTAAAATAATACAAGACTAACAAAGGCCAGAGGCTCCTGACTTGGGACAGGCGCAAAAATGCGGCGGGGTTAAACATGTTTGTGAGATGTTTATAAATACATAACTCAATTATTGTATAAGCTTGTTACCTTTTTCTTTATCTGAGGATGATAGGAAGCTTGTGGTTATTGATAATTTCTCAGATGTAGAATATTTTGTAAGTATTGACGACTTTTTGACACTCCATGGTTCAAATGTTTCATCTAAACCATCTGTTTCTGCTGATTCCTGAAATATTTATCATAAGTAAAAGCAATTAATAGGCATAAATAAATAGATCAACATTATACATGTATAGCGAAAAAACATTTAAATTCATATTGAAATGAAAATGATAGGTCCATCTAGTGTAAAATGTATCAAAATGCAAAACAGTTCAAAACAATGTTCCATGAAAATGAGTAATTGTAAAGAAAACAGGTTGCAAAAGTTACTCTGAATTTGAACTGTAATGCACATCAAGATAATAGCATAAAAAATAAATCTAGAAATCAATCCATTATCTGCAATGTGAAGACAATACCATAAGTCAAGTTCTTCAGTACTAAAAACTTTGATATATATACATTCAACAGAGTACGTTCAATAACAAAATCAATAATGTTGATGAAATTCAATAATTATCTCCCCTTGATACAATTTTCATATGAAAAAAATATACTATTGAATTTAATTTGTTTAAATTCATTGTGGTTTTAAGATTGCCAAACTTACAAAAGTAACATCTTACAATAGCTATGGTATAAGTGTTTGTAACTATATTTACATTAATATGTACCTTAAAACTTGATTTTCTCCCTGTAGTAGGTAATGAGGATGATGCTATTGACATCTGTGATAAGGGATCTGATCCTTCTAATGAGGCACTAAGAGGGTCTAACATGGAACTCAGGGGATCCTTGATTACTGAACTGGAAACCGGTTTCTTTTCATTTTTTGATGGTGTTGTGCTCTTCTTGTCTGTCTTCTTGACATCAACAACCTTTCATAATAAGAAATCAAAATAAAAAAAAATAAAAAAATGTTTTAAACAAGTTGCAGTGCTTTAATTTGTGATAAATTATAAAACTCATCAATTATCATTGTTCCTTTTTTTGTATTATTGTGTACAAAGGTGCACCAATATTTGAAAATATTTACTTCTTAAATAGAACAGCTAGTTCAAGATTTGAGTTAAATGTGTCAATTTAAGCATGACAAAATATTTCTTACTGTAATTGATTTTAGTGGATGAGAAGAAGGTTCTTCACCAACAAGCCTTTCTCTATTTCTTTCAACATCATAGTTTCTGGGCCTTGGAAACCTGAAAAATTAATTTATGTACAACCATGAATATCTAAGTAAAACACATTTCACTGTATACCGGTAATTGTATATACACTTTTAATATCAAATACAAATTGTACTGTACAATGTATGTCCCATTAAAGCATTTGTGAATTAAATCATGTTTTAAAAATGACAAGGTAATTTTTCAAAGAAGAAGGATGCCACTATTACATTTGACTAGTGTGCTAGACATTTGTTCTAAATTAAGCAAAGTTTACATTTGAACTAATTAAATCTTGTACATGTACAGCCACATGTGGAGCAGGATCTGCTTACCCTTCCGGAGCACCTGAGATCACCCCCAAGTTTTTGGTGGGGTTCGTGTTGCTTAATCTATAGTTTTCTAGGCTGTGTCTTCTGTACTATTATTTTTGTCTTTTAATTTTTAGCCATGGCGTTGTCAGTTTATTTTCTATCTATGTCAGAGTTTGATTCTTTCTCTGGTATCTTTCGTCCCTCTTTTAATTACAGATATAATCAAACTTTATCAATACTTACTTTTGATATAAAATATAAAACATGTCACATAAAATATATTTTAAATGTTTAAAATACAATTGCATTAAAATTTGGTCATTTGAAAAGTGTGCTAGTTTGAAAAGGAAAGAACTTAAACTTTTACACCATTTCCCGGAAAATGGATTTTAGCGCTTTGAGATCAGCCTGTATCATAGGATTACAATTTTGAAAGGTTGGTAGTAACTTTAATTCAGGGCCACAAAGAATCTTTTAGAACAATCAATTTTTTATCTTGACTTTTTTCCTGATTTATACTTGCAATTATTGCATATGCTATACATAGTTTAAACAACTATTTGGATTCATCTTGCTCAAACTCCCATTTCAAGGGGAAGTAATGCCCTTTACCGTCAGTTGTCAAATAGTCATTTTCGGATACCTTTAGAGCAAATTGGTTAAATCGTAATGTGATTTGTCAACATATTCTTATCGAGATTTGTCAGAGGTCTCAAATAATTATCATTAGCATCATTTTTGGAAAAAAAATTACATGATGCATCAAAATCAGTTGATATTTTTATCGTCTAAAAGAAAGTGTTATCTTTATGCACAAAAAATTACTGTTAACGTCATTTAACCCAAATGCTGACATGACTTAAGCGCTAATGTTATACCAATTAAAAGATTGATGTTTGAAAAATGTCCGATGTCAAATACATGTACATGTATTTTCATGCATGTTTAGGATGAGAACAAATTGACAACAACTACAATGTGCATGTCCTATAAAAGTGATCGTCAAAGATGATGAAGAATTTTGGAGTAACTCTAAATTATAAGAGTATATAGGATAGAAAAGCGAAATTCTTTATTTAACCAATAATGATGGGACAGACATAATTTTTGCCTTACACTTTACAGTTACACAAAAACTGAAGTTGTGGAAAATTCTGAATTTTTCTTGATTCCTACAGTTTTTGGGAAGGAACAACTATAAAATGCATATTTTGAAGATGTGCCTGTATCCCCGATAAACGACAGTTTTTATATTTTTAACCGGTTAAGAATTTGTGGGAGGAAACAAACCATTCATAGGTCGCCATTTTGTCTATTTTGATAAGTCACATGACAACGTCTAGTTTTAAAGTGATTAAACAAAATTGTTTTAACTGCTAGTATAAAGAAATAAATTAAGATAAATATGTTTATAAGTGATTACACTAATTTAAGACTGATATTAATTAACATGTTAAAATTCAGACCACATCTTAAATGTACGAAACCACGGCTCAAATATTACTTCTTTTACCCCTGGAAATGGGGGATACAGGCGAACAAGAACTAAATTTTTTACCATTAATTTCTGACTTGTTAAAGAGGTAATAGACTATTTAAAAGATATAAAATAAATTGGTTTTACTATTGAAGCAATATTTCTATGCTATGATATTAAAAGAAAACGGAAACGCAACTCGAAAGAGCACATTCAACGTTTGGTAAATCTAAATACCACAAATAATATAATTTTAACTAAATTTTGTCCAAATCATGAAATTGCCTATAAAGCGTCTTAACGTAGAAGCATTCTTTATACGCAAAAATCTGCTATAAGTACAGACAAACCAATGGCGTTACATCTAAGCTTTACACTTTATTGCTATTCTCGGTCGACCTGATGGAAGCAAGTTAACTCGTACCAACGGAAACTCGTACCATGTTAACTCGTACCAAAAAAGTTAACTCGTACCAACTTAAAGTTGTACCACTGGGAAGTCGTACCATTAAAAATATATTAAAAAATATGAATGTTTTGTGGTGTTTTTTCTTTCTAAAATTAATAAAAAAAAAGTTGAATTACTGTAATTTTATACTGGATTTTAATGAAAACTTGGACAAAAATACGTTTTTTTTTAATTAAGATACTAATATATAAATGGTCTTAATTACCTTAAAGGGATAATTCGCGATTTTTCACTTTTCATCTTATTATGTTCATAATACCATAAAAAACATATTCACCAAGTTTTATTTCGATATGAAAAGTAATAAAGGAGAAAATTGGGAATTATTAATTTTATTTTATCAAACTTCCTGACTTATGTGACGTAGTTTAAGTCTTTGAGCATGCCGGGAGTGAAATTAATCTCATTTAAGTCTTGTTCGTTAACCATCTAATAACGGTATTTAAAGCGCATCGACGACTTTTGGTGTAGCTATTAACCAACGAAAAGTAAGTGATAGCCATGCAACTTTTTAAATTAGATTGTAGGATTTATGTGTGGATTTTTTTTACGAATTCTAGTAATTAAAGTAAATAATACAATAGAACATTTTTATGATTTTTTTTCTTCAAATACTTTAAACAAACATATGAAAATGACACGATCGATAGTGTATTAAAAAATACATGTTTGTATTCTGAACTTTTTGCTTCATTCCAGAAAACATTTTCACTTGCTTGTACTGTGGAAATTAAATGTGTATTAATTTGTTACACTTAGTGAATGTTGAATGCGTAGTTAAACTCAAGGTAATTAAAAGATTAGCATTATGTAATTCTAATCTTTTGATCTTCATTCAGTGACACCTAGGCGTCACGGTTCAGCATTTCAGGTGTGAACAACATTTCGTATAAATGATATACGGGAGTCCGTTATAGTTATAGACACAGAAATGTAAGAAAAAGAATTAAAATGAATTTACGGGAGAAATAAGGTCGCACAATAACTGGATAGCTGTTGCATATTTTTATATATTTTGCATAAGCTCACTTTTAAATGAATTATGACTTCTGATTAGTTTTGTAACGATACTATACTGAATTATTTTAATTGAATAAATTTATAAATAAAAATAGCCTTCTAAACACGAGTGTATGAACTAAAAATTGTACTTTTTTAGATTAAAATCGCCAACCTTTAATATTTCAAACAGATTGCAATTATATGATTAAGTCCATCCAAAGCGATCTTTATTTACCTATTTAGGAATTAATGTTCTCATCAAAATATTTTAAATCTCACAACGCATGCATGAATACTTCAGCTATTTGAAATTTAAGGATCCTCTTGGAATGGAATCGAAAAATTACGAATAGAAATTCTTTTCAAGTGTGAAAAACGTCGACCAAATTTATTCATAATCGGGAGCGTCCTTATATTAAAATAGTCTTCTTCTCACAACGAATAATACTTTAGCTATTTGACCAACGATGTTTAAAAAAAAAGACAACGAATTTAATGTCATCTTAATTTCCCTATTTTTGAATGTAATTATAAGTCTGTTCAACTGGCAAGAATACCCCTAAAGCGGACAAGCAGTCTATTCTTAAAATTGCTGTCATTGAATATCAAGAAAAACAATAAATCCCGAAATCAAAGTGAAACTTTAATACTCAAAAGTTTTCCTAGAAAATATTCACATCCCTTGGGGTTTATTAGTGTACGTCCAGTTGTATATGTTTTACATGAATGTCGGAACAATTGTGATGATGTCGAATTTCTTCCTTTATTGGAGACAAGAGACATATATACACATGTGTATATATGTTTCTGTTGGAGAACGATCTAATTGATATATAAATTTGTGATTTTACTATGTTCATAACTTCGATGAACCGAAGCAAGTTATTATATCGACCTGTATTTAAATCAAATTGGTCCTCTTCTTCTTCTTCTTTTGGTATACAATAGTCTATCGATTTTAAATTGCGATATAGCCCCGCAACTTTCTATCCAGGCGTAGAAATGAATCGTCGACAAGTGCGTACATTTTTTTTTAAATCAATATTTCTGGTATGTTCCAATCTGTCCTTTACTATTGACAACGAGTATATATTACATTTTCCCAAATTATACCTTGGAAAAAAAATGTAAATAGATTTTTATTTTATCAAATCTTTTTTTTTTGGTATTATTTATATTTTTATAAATAATATTCTTTACACCAGTAATGTTATTTATAAACAAGCGTATGAGTTTAGTAATGACTAGTATATTATATCACTTTCGGACACGCAAGACAGAGATATATATTATACACCTGATAGTTCAAAATGGAGAGTTATAAGTTGTCGGCCGTGTACACTGATCAATACCTACAGAAGTGAAACGATGCATGAACTTGCAAGCCGGACAGGAAATCGCTTGAATACCTGGACGTGTCACCTCACACCCCTCACAATACCTTTGGGAGCAATACCTTTAGTCATGCTGGTGATCAGATGAGGGAAGATCCGAATTTATTTGAATAAAATTTATTACTTTAAAGAATTATAAACGAATTAGATTTACGAAAACAGTTTTCACGGAACACTTATTTATGATTTAAGCTTTGACTTTTTAACTAATTCCAATATTAACAGTTTAAAAATAACAGACTATGGTTATTAAAAAAAAATAAGAACATTTTCCGTATCAAGTTAGTTTGTCAGATAAAACAACCGTACGATTGACAAGATATCGACACGCAATTACGACTACATCGGTTACTGTAGTTTTGGTCCTTTGTGGTTTATAGACATATCGTGATTTTTAATCGGGAAAGACGACAAAATGGGAACGCAGAGAATTGATACTCTAAATTTAAAATCGATGGTGATCTCTTATCTAGCGGAATAAAACTTTAATATCTATAAATTTGAGTATTTCTATATAGAATGGACATAATATCAATTTTTGATTTTTTTGCGAAGTTTCCCTTTAATACCCTGCTAATTAATATATGATATTCTTTGATTGTGTGTTCAAATTAATACAGGCTATGCAACCCTTCCTCGGTCGGTAATCATTACCTTGTGCAAAATATTTTATATAAAAACAAGAATGTGTCCCCAGTACACGAATGCCCCACTCACATTATCATTTTCTATGTTCAGTGGACCGTGAAATTGGGGTAAACCCTCTAATTTGGCATTAAAATTAAAAAGATCATATCATAAGGAACATGTATACTAAGTTTGAAGTCGATTGGACTTCAACTTCATCAAAAACTACCTTGACCAAAAACTTTAACCTGAAGCGGGACAGACGGACGGACGGACGGACGGACGGACAAACGAACGGACGAACGAACGGACGCACAGACCAGAAAACATAATGCCCCTCTACTATCGTAGGTGGGGTATAAAAATTCATACTTTTAACATGTTGGTCATAAACAATTTACAACCTTTAAAACACACTAAATTAATTCTTTCAGTCAATAAAATTCCTTCTAGAAACAAAAGAAAAGTACCCAAATCTATTCAATGTAACTGATTTGGAATGATTAAAAATTAAATCCAATGGTTATCAGCATAAGTTTAAAAAAGAATGATTCAAGGGAGACAACAAATCAAATCTGCCAAGGTATTGTCTATATCTAATACACATGGAACATTAACTACAGACTGGTCATTTTACTTTCAAATTATATACATTTTACAGACTTAAGAGGTATTGAGAAAAATAACAGTATATATCATAATTAAACACCAATCAAATGTATTTAAATAAGTTGGTACGAGTTAGCAGTGGTACGAGTTTACATTGGTACGAGTTATTTTTTAGTGGTACAAGTTAACGTTGGTACGAGTTAACATTGGTACGGGTTAACTATAATTCGACCTGATAATCTGTCCAGCTTGAACTATATTTATGTCATACTACAATCACTTTTCCATTGCAGCCTCAGATATTTTGTATTATGATGTAAAAAAATTACGGGAACCTGTGTGATGTCCAGTTATGGCAGACAAATAGCGATAAGGTTTTACGACTATAGTATAGGGAAGTTTTAAGGGGGTCTCATTAGGGGGTTCCGATCCGGGATCTCACTTTCTGTTTTGTCAGATTCCCATATCCCGCTTACACTATGTACGTAAGCAAATCTCATTTTTATTTGTCTTTTCCTGGGTCACGCTGGACCTCATTTCCCGTTTTCACAACACAATAATTTAACTATCACGTGTCACGCTTGCAAAAAAATTGGCAATCCTGCGTCACACTTAGACCCAATGAGACCAACTTTTAAGGCACTATGTGATGATCCTACAATCTGTGTTTTCAATGTATTCTAACTAAAGTTTCATTTGTCCACAGTGATTTGATAAATCTAGACAAGTTCTTTCCATAAATAACCCTATTACTTGCAGTACTCAGTAGCTGAAAAAAAAAAACTGTTTGAATTTGGATAGCGTCACCTTTACCGTTATAGAATTATGCCCCTTTAATAAAAAGCAGGGCAAGCAAGACAAAAAGAGTAATGAGTCGAGTAGAAAACCTAAAATGTAAATGGACATGATGGAGGACACAGAGTATTTAAAATAAAAAACTGAGAATTTCAGACATTGTGGATATCAGATTGCCCCTGCCCCTGGCTATCTAGTATGAAAATTCACAAAATAAATTAAGTTTTTGTTTTATTTATTGATGAAAGGTCAATATTATTTGTTCTCGAAGTGGTAAATTAAAAGGGACGCTTTAATTGATCATCAAGACAATAATGAATAATCAAGAACAAGAGTGTCAGTTGAGAGAAACACCACAACATCAATAGTTTATCTATTATTTACTAGTTTACATTTCTTCAATTACTGTCCTCTCCTCAAATTGAGTATATGTACCTATTGGCTACAATCTTTATTCAAAAACTGCTGCAAAATTGTCCTTTACATGTCATTTCATTGGTTAGTTTGATGTTCGGTTTCTGTCCCATTGATGTTAACCCATTTCTTACTTTCCTAATTTTTTTACACATATAGACAAATGGATTTCATTTGTTTGTGAGGCACAACAGTACTTAGTAAGAATCACATATTAGCTAACAAGAAATACTTCAATATTTATTTGGATCATCAGGGCAAGTACATTTTTGTAACTTTTTTTCCGGACAAGTAAAAATTATAGTTTTACTTGCTCAGGGACAGGTACTCAAAACAAATATTTCCACACCCCTGAAGGGGGATCATCTGTGTCCCATGGTCACATTTTCCATTTATTCTCATTCTGCATTTTCACTTTAGTTTGCCTCATGCATATTTTATGAAACTCATACATAATTTTAAGAACCAAACCTTACAGACAGAGTTTGAATTTGGGCATCAAGTCATTTTTCGTTTTGTCTCTATCTAGCAGTGACATCAAACAATGATAATATAATAAAGAAGATATGGTATGATTGACAATGAGACAACTGTCCACAAAAGACCAAAATGACACAGACATTAACAACTATAGGTCACTGTACAGCCTTCAACAATGAGCAAAGCCCATACCACATAGTCAGCTATATATAATGCTGTCAAATGCTCTCAATGCTTTACTTATTAATGTATCAGCAAGTTTGAGTGGGAACAGTGGTTTAGCACCACTGACACTGCCACCAGTGTAGCATTGTTTACATCATGTGCTAACAAATAATTTCACAACACTTTTTTTTTCAATGAGAATTTTTTAGTGAACTTCAGATTCTGGGGTGCCATCCCCCAAAACACCCTGTTAACAATTCATTGTTCAGTAGCCACTGTGGAGCATTTGTGTCCTTGGACAGGACATATTCTTTTATTTTATTGGAATATTGGGATACATTGTAGCGCCAAATGTTTTATGACAATTACAGTTTTATAAAAACTGATAAACATAATAAATGAGAAAGATATTTTTTTTATTCTTTAATTTCTTTAGTCTTTGGATAACTCTCATTGTTTTTTTTTTACAATTTTAGTTTCATAGAAACTGATAAAAAAACAATCTTTTATTTTCTATTGCAATTTTAAAAATCAAATTTAGCAATTTGTTTAGATGCAATAATGTAATAATGTAACCTCTGTGTTCTCTACTCTATTGACAGGGTTACCACAGCCCATAAATCTCAATGACGAAAAAAAGAATACACTATTAAAATTTGTAAAAAGCTCTCAAGAGCTTATGTTTGTATAAATTGATGTTTGTATTAATTGTTATAAGTGAAACGAATCAAAATTAAACATTTGTATTGGTATAAAGTGAAAATTATGTTTCCAATAAAAATAAGGAATATGTGAGTCGTTAATAGACTTGATCATATTCTGGATGCATGATTTTTGGACTGAATGCACCACTTCAGAAACTTCAACCTAGTTACACTATTTGAGTCCTATCATTTATCTGTTAAAAGCAATCCAAAAATTGATTGTACATTTTATACCAGAAGTAGAATCATTAAAGACAGCTTATTACATGTAATTATCAAAACAATGAGTTCAATAAATAGATAATTACATGTACATTGTGTTACATAATAAAAATAATGTGTTCAAAATGTAGGTTAATCAGGGAAGTACATTGCACGTCATGTACATGTAGTACCCCTAAATTAAGCTGCAATACATTTTATGCATCAGCTTTTTACAATGTACTTTTCCTGCTTCTAAAATACAATGTAGCCTTGCAGGGTTTCGTATCATGACTAGACATGAATATGTAGGTCACTTTATGGCTTTCAACAATGAGCAACCCATACCGCATAACATGCTACAGAAGGCCCTGAATTGACAATATAAAACGACTAAAAGAAGTTATTTAAAAGCCAAATTTATGTATAAAACAATAAATGAAAAACAAATACCCTGTATGCTCGAAAAGGAATGTTTTTAAGACAAACTGTAAACTAACAATTGGATTAAATTGTAGTCATATCAAAAATGTCTGATGAGATATATTTTTGTTTATTTCAGTGTAGAAAAAGAATCTGGAGATGTAAACACTAAGATGACCGAGTTGAAAACAAAATTGGACAAAGCTAGAGAATTTGTAGAAAAGATGCCAGGAATTCAACAAAGTCAATCAGAACAAATCAAACAGATAGATATTCTCAGGAATCAGTTAACAGTTAAAACTGCGTTATTAGAAAAATATAAAAGTATGGACAAGTTTGATTTGTCAAGCTAACTTTTTTATTTTGTAGACTTAAATTTGTGTACGTTGTATTGAAAGGAAATCATTATAAACTTACATTGAAATAGATACGGACTAAAGATTTTGGCATTTGTGTTTTGGTCGAAACCAAGAAGGAATTGATTCGAAAATTATATATAAGTTTAAGTACATTCTTTGAGTAAGACTTTGCTATGTCTGAAGAAACTGAAATAGATCCGCACAACATTTTCATCAAAGATCCAGATGAATGGATGCAGTATGTATATAAACAAGTAAATGTGTTAGTAGGAGATGGATCTGAATACACAGGTTGGGTGTATACTATAGATCCAGTGTCTGAATGTATTGTATTGATGACATTCAATGACGATAAAACCAAAATGGACATAATAAATGGCAGCTCTGTGTCCTCAATATCTATCATTGACGAGGATACTGAATTACATGTCAAAGCAAAGCTAGATGCTATGTTCCGACCAAAGGAAACCAGTTTACTCACAGAGGAGGAACTTGAAAGTCTTAAGAAACGACTTAAACTGTGGCTAATTAAGAACAGGCTTCCAGTGCAACTTACAGGGAATAATGACGAAATTTTGTCCATTTCTGATGCTCTATTTATTGAGCCACCTTACGGTGCAGATAACTGCCGTAGTACCAATGAAATCATTCTTGGTCGTATTCAAGGTCTTATAAAGAATATGCCTGCAGACCATGAAGATTGGTAGAGAATGTTAAAATGAAATTTATTCATTTTATAAATGTCATGAAATTGAAATCATTGTAAAATATCATTAAATTGTAATAAATTGAAATCTGTATATTTGTTCCTTTGTTATTATTTATGAAGCTTTATCTGTTATATGAGGGTGAAAACAAGATGGTTGCCATATGAGTAGTGATGCTGGAGGTGAGATATTAGTATCACTTTTCATTTGCAGATTTACATCTTATGATAAATTTTCTTAGAAGTTCCACTTCAAGATAGTTGTATATGCAATAGATCTTCCATTTACATTTGAAATGTCTTGGCATTAACATATATATAGTTTTATATTGTCTATTGTGAAGCAGGGGATACATGCATGGACATTTGGCAGTTCCTGGTCTTCAAGTGGCACACATTGTTGCTACGACAAGTCCAATCTTGTGATAAACTATATTTGGATATAAAAAGAGTTCATATACATTAAAATACATTTGCATTTGTAATTTTAATACTTTAAGTAAACAGCATATTACCTTGGATTTAAAGAGTACAAATGTAATCCAACCATGTCCAATCACTCCAATGTACAGAAAATATAACATAAAAATATGTTGAGATGTGGTATGACTGTCAATGAGATGGCTATTTCCCATAGAAGAGGGAAGGAGGATGTAAATAACCAAATTAACATGATTTTATCGAAGACAACATAGTAAGTGTTTTCCTCATTGTTGAAGTTCGTACAGTTGCCTATAATTGCTAACATTCACATCGTATGAACTTTGGTAGAAAGTTGTCTCATTGTTAATCATACTACATCTAATTTTTAAAAATAGATGCAACAAGTGTGGAATGCCATTTAGAACTGGATAACTAAACACTGTTAAGGGTCCATGATGTTTGAATTTAAAAACAATACAGCTTTGTGTATGAATTTGGTGTGCTAATTGTTGCTTTGTTGTATATTCTATTAAAGAAAGGAGGAAGATATTAAGGGCATATTAAAAGTTTCAAACTTGGATAAGTTGTTGGTAAACTGACCCAACCAAAAAACTGTATAGAAAACTAAGGCAACACAAATTCCTTCAAATACTGGGGATATCTCTGTGCTCTAGAAAGTTAAGCAGATAAAACTGTAAGAACCCTTTTATTTACTTCTGGTCAAAGTGTGTAAATATATATATCAAATTAACCTACGGGTATATGCAAACTTCTTCATTAAGATGCACCTCCAAACAAGTGCCACTGTCACAAAATGACTGTACGTACTTTAAAGTCATATGAAACCACAAATTAAAAAAAAAATGAAACCACAAATTAAAAAGAAATGAAACCACAAATTAAAAAAAAATGATGCATATGTATTTTATAACTAAATGGATAGTTTTCATTATAAAACTTATGTACAGACTACAGATACTTTTTTCTGGTGAAAATTCTTTGTACACATAGAGAATAAGTTAACTTTTTTTAATTGTTTGCTCCAAGGAAGCAATTCACCGATATATTTTTGGTATATGCAAGTGACCTTAGCGTGACCCTCTCGTAAAAATCTGGTGAGCTGTTTGTTCTACTGAAAATTAGTAATTTTGGGTATAAAGTAGTTAAATTTAAAAAAAAAAAAAGGCCACCAACTCAGAATGTGGTATTTTATTCACAAAGCTGATGTTAAAAACTAAAGTTTGGTGAGGAACTGTCAAGGTCAAGCCAGTTTCAAATACATGTAGTTGCTTTAAGCTATTTTTGGTAAATCCAGCAGCAGCATAGAAGACTTAAATTCTTTAGAATCAAATAGCTATTGTTTAACTTAGTAGTGATAATTTGAAATTGAATTGTAACCATCTAGAACAGGATTTTTTTTTCATCAGTGGAGGAGGGTGTCCATTGTTGTTTTGCTATTACAATGAATATGAAGTCATCTGAAAATAACTCCTAAAAAAAATGCCTTTTGAAAACATTCAGAAAAGGTTTCAAAATATTCACAAAGAGAAAAACAAATATTTCAATATCTTCCAAAACACTGATGCTTGATACACACCTTTATACTGAGTAGGTTCAGTAAGACTCCTTTTTGGCCCCAAAATATAGCAGTTTTATAAAATTGTTAAAATGTAAACTTTTAGCTATTTTCTTTAGAGTAGAATACTTCTGTTACAAACATATTGGCTGTTTTTGACAATACAATGCATATTTATCGGGTACTAGCATCATTAAATCATGCTAAAATCTTCATAATTTTAGCATTTGAGTTAATTATTAGACAGTTTCCATCGTTATAGATGTGGCCGCATTTGTGTTCATTCTTCATATTTAAATGTAAGTTGTATTTGATGATAATACATAACATATATAAAGGTTGAGGATGAAAAAGGATGCGGCCACTTTCATTTTTGACAAAAACCATCTGAAAAGTGACATTATGGCATATTTGATAGATTTTTCATATTTAAGCTTGATTTTGAGCGTTTGTAATGACTGAATAAGTTCAAATCTTTCACATAAATTAATCAAATCCAAGTAAACCTAGAGTGTCCAAAATCTTTCATCAGATGAACTTGAAATTTTGGGCCAAAATCTGCCCTTACCAGCCGGACCTACTCCTTTGTGAAGCTTTTAGAAACATTTTTAACTGATAGTATGTGAAATTTAATACAAATAGTGAAGTAGATTATAAAAAGTTTTTAATTTAATTTATTGTCATTTTATTGTTGAAAAGTTTTACAAACAATCCAAACAAAATAACGGGTCAATATTTGGCACTTTGGAATGGATGTCAATGTTCAGTATATAAATAAATATATACATTATGATTTAGATTCATGCCAGAATACATAGGATATTTCTTCTGAAGTTCCTGGTAGATGCCAATTCTGTAAAAAAGAAAACAATAAATTCAATTATTTCCTCAAATATCATGAGAATTAAATAATAAATAACTAAATGTTTTGGTTCAATTTAATGCTAAATCTCAAGCCATTAAACTTAAATAAATTGAAAGATTGTTGGTTGTTTAACATCCAGTTGCAAATATTCATGCATGTTCAGAACAAATAAAAATTGAATGAATTCATATAAAATGTATCGGTACATAGTTTGAATCTGGAAAAATGCAGGTTGCACAGTATTAAAGAAATGAACTGGGATATTTAAATCAAACATTAATCAGTGAAGCATAAAATATAGGTCAGAGTGAACCTATTTGTGTAGAAGGTTATTATACACCTATAGATCCATCAAGTTTAAAATCTTTAGGTCCTTACAATCTGATAAATGAGGTAAAAGTATATTAAAAAAATATTACTGTCACTCAAGTATTTTTTATTGCACTTTTTCTGATTTTTCTATGAAAGCATGACTTTTTAACACGAATGTGTCCATTGTACACAGATGCCGACTCTTTTTGAAATTGGGATAAACAAGAATGTGTCCTCAGTACACGAATGCCCCACTCGCACTATCATTTTCCATGTTCGGTGGGCCGTGAAATTGGGGTAAAAACTCTAATTTGGCATTAAAATTAGAAAGATCATATGATAGGGAACATGTGTACAAAGTTTGAAGTAGATTGGACTTCAACTTCATCAAAAACTACCTTGACCAAAAACTTTAACCTGGAGTGGGACAGACGGACGGACGAACGGACGCACAGACCAGAAAACATAATGCCCCTCTACTATCGTAGGTGGGGCATAAAAATCTAATTTGGCATTTAAATTAGAAAATTATATAAAATAGGAAACATGTGTTCTACGTTTAAAGTTGATTGGACTTCAACTTCAATCAAAACTACCTTGACCAAAAACAGTAACCTTAACCTTGACCAAAAACTATAACCTGAAGTGGGACAGACATACAGACAGACGAACAAAGGATGCACAGACCAAAAAACATGCCCATAGGCATAAAAAGAAGTAAATAAGAGATAGTATACAACATAAGCCTTATACTCAAAAGGGAATTCCACACGCACTAAAGGCAAGGTTGAGTGCTGTTATTTTGTGGTACCCTTCAATCAAATTTTAAAGTTGCACTGAGATTTTTCTCCCGAAATTCCATAAAAGGCAGAATATTTCCTACCTGATCAAAGCTTGAACTATTTTTCACATGTTTCCACTCCATCAACTCATCCATACCAAGATTTTTTGTTTGCTTCTAAAATTGGAAAACATTTGTTAACAAGATAAAAATACATTAAATGCATTAAGACAATAACTCATACAATTGTTCAGTTGACAATTTTAGTCATAATGACTTATGTGTAGATCTGATAAGAATGAAGATTTTTGTTTAAAACAAGTTCTCTCTTTTAACTTAAGTTTTTTTTTCCAAAGTGCATAACATGGGTTAATACTGTCTTCAAGGACAATAACTCATATAATTGTTCAAATGACAACAGGATGAACATTTTTGTGTTTTAAAAAAATCAATTTCTCTCTTTCAATTCAAGTTTTTGCAAAAAAATACATAAAATGATATTTTATATTGTGTTTTTCTATGTTGTGATGTTATACTATTGTTTCAGAAAAGGGACAAGGTTTGGTACCATTAAAACATTTAATCCCGCTGCAAATGTTTGCACCTGTCCTAAGTCAGGAATCTGATGTACAGTAGTTGTCGTTTGTTTATGTAGTTCATACATGTTTCTCGTTTCTCGTTTTTATATAGACTAGATCCTTGGTTTTCCCGTTTGAATGGTTTTACATTACTAATTTTTGGGGCCCTTTATAGCTTGCTGTTTTGTGTGAGCCAAGGCTCTGTGTTGAAGGCCGTACCTTAACCTATAATGGTTTACTTTTATAAATTGTTATTTGGATTGAGAGCTGTCTCATTGACACTCATACCACATCTTCCTATATCTATTAACCTCTTTCAAGGATAACAACTCTTGCAACTGGTCAAATTGGGGACTTTTTATGTTGATTGATTGATTGTTGGTTGCTTTACGCCGCATTAGCACAAAAAGGTCATATCGCTGCGAACTTTTTATGTTGAACATTTACTATTGAAAAATTCTCTAAGTCTACAATAATCAAGGCAAAAATTGCAAAAAAGGATATAAATCATCATTTAAAGTTAAAAGTTTAAATTTGAATAGCTTTTGTAGAGCAGTTCAATTTGCTGTTTACAAATTTTTGAATTTTTTGAAATACTAAGGCTTTTCTACCTCAGGCATAGATTACCTTAGGTGTATTTGGCAAAACTTTTAGGAATTTTGGTCATCAATGCTCTTCAACTTCGTAATTTATTTGGCCTTTTTAACTTTTTTGGATTCGAGTGTCGCTGATGAGTCTTTTGTAGACAAAATGTGTGTCTGGCGTATATACTAAATTTAGTCCTGGTATCTATGATGAGTTTATTTCCTGATGGACCATTGATATTTGGAATGCTATTGTATCAGTATAAGAATATTTTTTTTACAAAATTAGTGTTCATGCTCTGGAAAGTTTGGAATAGGTAAAAGGGTTACTATGGATTCATTATTATACGTTGGAAACCAATTTTCATATATTTTGTGGTGACATGGAAACCACAAATTTAAATGTTCAATGAATTACACATGTGCTGTATGGTAATATGCAAACTATTGGAACACCATGAAATCAAATATCTAGAAAATGGCAGTTTTCTGCAATCCATGAAAATTGGTACCCACGAAAATGCATAAATCCACAGTTATAATGATGTGAACAATAAAGGACAAACTACACAATAAACTAACAGTATGTTTAACTCCAACACCAAGCTGACAAGATCTGATTACTGGTTCCTCTTCTCTCACTGGTTCCCTGCTCTCCTGACAATCACAACTCAATAGTTCATGTGTATCACAGTCTGTTCTTTCATTTAAAGAAAACAAGTCCTGTATACAAAAAATATATCATTTTAATTTCAACATTGTTGATGACAATGTTTATTTGTATGTTGTTCTAGCAGGACCCAAAAACTATATTTAGACTTTATAAATTGTATATTATGATTATGCTTGATTATTATATTTGGTTCCAATAATATCTCAAACAGAATTCTTTTGCTTTAATCTCTTTTAAATCTAAACCAGAAAGGATAACAGGCCTTTTGGTCATAAAACTCAATGAAATGACAGATAACAAGATTACTAAAATTCTGAATACTGCTATTGAAAATGTTGAATAGTATGATGCACATAATGCAGTCTTCACGCTGAGTGGCAGCCCAGGCAGCCCAGGCTTGTAAAATTGCTCTTGGGCCTGTAAAAATCATATCTACAGGCCAACAGAATCTTACTAAAAAATTTCAAAAATTGAGCCATGGGCCTGTAGATTTAACAAATCATCGGAAAGACTGATAATAAATTTCATATACTAAAAAGACACAGCAAAATATAATATGCATCCATAGGGGACTTCCATCAGGTTTATCAATCTGTAAAATCAAAACCCTTATTGGGCATAGATTTTTAAAAGATCACATCATAATGAACATGTGTACTTTCTTTGCAGTTGATGTGAGCACAATGTCATGGTAAATTACTTCAAACCAAAATTTTAATTTGATATGGGACAGAAAACCCTGATAAATGGACTGACAGACTGGAAAGCATAATACCTTCTACTAACAAGGCAAGATATATAAAAGATATGACATAATATTGAGCTTATATTCATTATCCATATCAATTCATCCAAAAACTTCATATTTCAATTACCTTTAGATCATCTAATGAAAACTGAACATCATTTTTACTTTTAGAATCCATAACAGCACCACTTAAACTCTGTTTACTAATTTGTCTTTGATATATTTTCTCCTCTATTGTACCCTTAAAATAGAACAAAGCATATCATTAAAGTTTCTTGCATTAATTAATAAAATATTTTTCCAATTTCATTGCTTTTTTTTTTTTATCTTTTAATATCTATATGTAGCATATTCATGTTCTTTAAAAAAAATATGTGCCTTTTAAAACAATTTTAAAGTGAAAATCTATCTAAAAAGAATTTCTATCAGAGAATTGAGGTAATTAAAACTTACAGTTGATAATAATCTGTAGATATACACTTTTTTCTTTTGTCCATCTCTCCACACTCTGGCCATGGCCTGTAAATCATTAGCAGGGTTCCAGTCTATGTCGTACAGAACCAGTCTAGAGGCTCCAATCAAATTCAAGCCAACACCACCCGCCTTGGAACTCAAAAGGAATACAACTACAAATAATTTTGAACAGATATATCATGTTAAGGAGGGGTATTTGCGAAAAATACCAGTCGAGAGAATGTTAAATTTCACGACCAGTAAGGCGAGGGAAATTCATTCTCAAGACTGGTATTTTTCACAAATACCCCTCAATAACATGATATATCTGTTTAATTACACCGAATGTTAATGTACTAAAACGCATTGATGATCGTGACGTTACAAGCGTCCAGTCTGATAGAGTATTTTTTGGCAAATACCACGGCAGAGAGGGTAAAAAAGGCATATCCTTTTAGCAAATACCCCGGCGGCGTTAAGAATGAACGATATTCATTTGATAACAGTAAATTGGTGAAAAATACACTGGCTATTAACCAATCGAAACCCCGGATTCTTACATAAGGTGTAATTAAAAGTGAAATACTACATGTGTATAAAATCAATAGGCAAAATTTGGCACTTCTTTTTTTTTTTTTTACCTTTTATAACAATTCTACTGTTTCTTGGTTAATCAAATTCAGTTTACCTCTTCTTTTTACTGGTTTTTTTTCGGCAGCTCTTGTTTTTGTTCTAAGATTTCTGGTTTATATTTTTCTTTCATATTTATGGTAATTTTTCACATATCCAATGCAACTTTTTAAGCATTTTTAGTACAAAAATATAATTTATGTAAAGAAAACAACTGGTGCTGTGGATTCATGTAATTTTTTCAGGGTTCCAATTTTCGTGGATTAAGGAAAACTTGCATGTTTGTGGATATTTAATTTTGTGGTTTTGGCAAAGACTGCATACAAGCCTATAGAAAATTTGTTGTTCGTTGAACTTTTAATTTTGTGGTTCACCTATACCCACAAAAGCCACGAAAATTGGTATCCAACGAATAATAATGAATCCACAGTATATATCTTTTTTTTTACAAATCATTGTAGATAACAAAATGTGGTTATCTACCAATTAAATTATATTCCATTCCTGCTTTTTATGCCCCACCTACGATAGTAGAGGGGCATTATGTTTTCTGGTCTGTGGCTCCGTTCGTCCTGCTCCAGGTTAAAGTTTTTGGTCAAGGTAGTTTTTGATGAAGATGAAGTCCAATCAACTTGAAACTTAGTACACTTGTTGCTTATGATATGATCTTTCTCATTTTAAAGCCAAATTAGACTTTTGACCAGAATTCACGGTCCATTGAACATGGAAAATAATAGTGCAAGTGGGGCATCCGTGTACTTTGGACACACTCTTGTTGTTGTATGTTTTCAATGTATTATGTTGTATCTGTTTAATTTTTTGCTATCTGATAATTAGCTACATGTTTTGCTATATGCTTATGTTGTAAAATTGTGTTAGTGTCAATCATAATTTAGTTGCTTATGTGACATTTAATGTGCTGAAAACCCATATTTATGCCTTATATTCTATTTCCTCCAAACTTGCATATTTTGAAGTAGCTACTTACAATGCTTAGAATATGAGCTATTAAACTGTGAAACTATATCTTGTCTTTTGGCTGTAGGAGTCTGCCCATCCAACCGACAGTATTCAAAGTTACAAGCTTCACAGAAATTCTGTAGGATATCCAATGTCTTAAATAAAAAGAATTAACAAATAAGACTTTTGGGTCTGTATTTACAATGTAAGGCTTAAAAAATAAAATTATATTATATTATCTATTTTGACATCTTAATTCGCTTGTTCTGATTTGTTTTTATTGTTTATCCTAATAATAAAAAAATCTAAATGGCTTCAAAAGAGAAGCAAAGGATACCCAAGGGACATTCAAACTCATAAGTCGAAAATAAACTGACAACACCATGGTTAAAAAAAAAGAACAACAGATAAACAAAAGTACAAAAACAATGTACAAAAAAACCACATTGAAAACCAAAGACTGAGCAACACTAACCCCACCAAAAATTTTCTTAAATCAGATCCATGTTTCTTCTTTAATTCCTCACTTAAAAAGTTTGAACATCAGGTTTATGTTCAAAAGCAATATATTCAGTTTTTATACTGGTTCTAATAAATGGTACTTCTGACACATACTAAACAAAACAGTCACAAAATAGTCAATTATCAATGGGGATACAGTTCTATACATTAATTTTTTTCATTTTTGATTTTATTCCATGTAAAATGTGGTTCTTTTAAAAATATCTAAAACTCACCCTACCAATTTACAGGTTTGTATTAAGTTCAAACACATATTGTTATTTTACATATAAAAAAAATGACAGCAAAGTATAAATTTACATTTAGTTTCAGCGTCCTAGTCATTCATTAACAAAGTTAATTCTTTCAAATACAAAATAGCAGATTATTTATTGAAATCAACCTGTTGAAAAAAATATTGAATACTGATATTTCATCATGTTTATTTTTTCATATCATTTTTTGTTGTTGTTGTATTGAACATTATCATCATACCTGACTTTTATACTAATGTATGCCATGTATAATATAAAAAAAGAAGATGTGGTATGATTGTCAATGAGACAACTATCCACAAAAGACCAAGATGACACAGACATTAACAACAATGAGCAAAGCCCATACCGCATAGTGAGCTATAAAAGGCCCCGATAAGATAATGTAAAACAATTCAAACGAGAAAACTAACGGCCTTATTTATGTAAAAAAAATGAACGAAAAACAAATATATAACACATAAACAAACAACAACCACTGAATAACAGGCTCCTGACTTGGGACAGGCACATACATAAATAATGTGGCGGGTTAAACATGTTAGCTGGATCCCAACCCTTCCCCTAAGTCTGCATTTTTGTTTATGCTTTTCTATGATTGTTGTTGATGTTCTAAAAATAGATGATCACCATAACTTCTGGATCCCTATTCACTTACCTTAGTATGATTAGAAACCAGTACAATTTTCTCCTTTGGAGAGTGTTGATGCAGATCATTAAGCAAGGAATTCAGTACTTTTAGTTTACTAGAATGTTCAGGGTCATTGTTGTCTGGTAAAAAACCATCTGGGTATAATGATGACAAGCCAGAATATACTGAATCCTGGAAAAAAGCACTGCATTCTATATTTCACATTTTAATAACCACATATTTATATTTGTGAAACTGTTTGATTTCTTTCAATAACCATATATATTACATTGTTTTATATTTTATCAGTTCAGAAGAAAAAGTAATTTTGCAAGATGTTGGTACATATATAATATATTCCCTTATTGTATTAGAATTATTATCTTTAGCACATGTAATTTTGTAATATTTTGGCACCACTGTAATTATATTTCATTTTGCTTGCAAGCTAGATTTTTATTATAATATTTTGCACAATATCAAAATAAATTCATTTATCTACCTATAATTTGTTTTCTCCTGCACAGCAAAACTACATCATCAAGTTATTGTTGTGTCTGTTTATTTAGTTGTTAGTGTGACTGATGTTTTGATCAAAATGTTAGTCTGTACACATATTTTTTCAAACTTTTATGAAATCACTGATAGAATTTTTGTAGAGACATTTGCGTTTTTCTTAAATGTCATTACATATGATTATCCAAAGGTTCTTGTTTATAGATTCATATATTTTTATTGATATCCATTTTCGTTTTTTTGTGGATTGAGGGAAAATTGTTTTGTTGATATTTGATTTTGTGGTTTTGTCAAAGTCTGCATACGACCATATAGAAAACTTGTACTTCCTTAACTATTTAAATTCACATATCACATATCCCACAAATAATATTGAATCCACAGTATTCTTTTTTCTCTAATCATTATATGTTATTGAAACAAGAATGTGTTCCCAGTACAGGGATGCCTCACTCGCACTATCATTTTCTATGTTCAGTGGACCGTGAATTTGGGGTCAAAACTCTTATTTGGCATTCAAATTAGAAAGATCATATCATAAGGAACAAGTGTACTAAGTTTCAAGTTGATTGGACTTCAACTTCATATAAAAGTACCTTGACCAAAAACTTTAACCTGAAGCGGGACGAACGGACGCACGGACGAACAAACAGACAGACGAACGGACGTACAGACCAGAAAACATAATGCCTATCGTAGGTGGGGCATAAAAATCAATTATATTATACTAAGCACCTGGTCAAGGTCATCAACACATTCATCAGCTTCCTGAGTTTTAAGGAATAGTAGACTAGGATGGTTACACAATTTCTTCAGAGCTCCTATACAAATAAGATGTGGAGCTCCAGCCATTTTCCCCATCAGACATGACCTGATCATTCTGCTGCTGAGAAGATGGTTGTACAGTCTGAGCTGTAATGGTGTAGGTCGACAAAACACCACTATCTCACCTACAAGAATAATTCTAGTTAACCTCTGAACTATTCATGTACATGTATTGTACACATAGAAATCATATTATACCCTTTTTTCAAATACCATGATTATATGAAAAGTATGTTATTAAAAAACACACATTGACCTGAATCTGTTACTCAACATGGTAACTTGTAAACAAAAGATAACTATGTGGTTAGACATCATCAATGCAATTTTGGGGGAAGGTTTACTGTTTTCCAATACTACTGTCAGGTATAGAAAACAAAAACAGGCAATTATCTCCCAAAGTTGTACCGTTTTTACTCTTGATTTTACTTCTTTAAGTTGCTCTTACTTAACCGAGTACCAGGATGTCTTAACAAAGAAAAAGGTAATCTGTCGAAAAAGTATAAACTCTGGGATCAAATGTTGGTAATATGAACATAGACTATTATTTCAAGCATATTCAGGACGACAACAAATTAACAATTTTTCAAAAAGTTCAGTTACACAATTAGTGGGATGTACTGTACAAAGGGTGGGGAATTTGGAATAACACTGGAAAATACAGGTTTGTTGGGCAGAGGAATGAATTTTGCCTTACCATAAGCCACCTGACAAGCCAGGTCTTCCAAAAAATGTTTAAGCCAGCCGGACATTTTATATCTGATCCCAATTTTAATCCCTAAGACTAAGTCACAAAAGGCAATTATGGTAATCAGATGGTCATCCCAATGATTGATATTAGATTTAAAAAAAAATGATACTTTGATATGAATTTGATGTTCTGATGTAAACTTTTAAATTGGCAGTGCATCATTCAAAGGGTGCACATCAGCGTGCTCAGATTTGCCATATACTCTTTATTTGAGCAAAATGACGTTGTAAAAAACTTAACTTTCGTTTTTAAAAGGCAGGGACATCAGTCAAAATCCCATTTTCTTAAAACCGGATGTTGACTTGACAATGGTAAAACATAGACCATAAATGGATACGTAAAATCCATGTACAATTACAAAGCACGACTTAGTGAAGAAGCTCTTTCCACGTTATTTCTTCAAAAAAATACTTGAAATGAACGTTAGATACAGGTATCAATGATAATTTTAGCATTTTTAAAGAAATGTAGGATGCATAATTTAATTTCCCTACTGTGCACATGCGCACACTTGTTCTAGTTCATACAATACAGTTCTGATGATTTTTCATTTAACCCTTTTTAAATTTTTCACCAAATCATGTTTATTAATGTATTTTTTATAATTTTAATCTTTTGGACTAAATCAATTAGATACAATGTGAATAGACCGATCAATTTTTATGATGTCCGGTACTGAAAATAGTTTACCTGTCACCTGAACAGGTAGATTTCAGCTGTCCAACAACTAATTAGCCTTGATTAAAATTAGAAAGTATTGAAGTAGGGGTTGTTTTGATAGTAATTAATCAACATGTCACTTTTATGACTGGAAATGTGTGGATGTTAAAGGCAAAAGGTTGGATCAAAAAGATCTTAAATTATGTTAAAATGATCAAAAAAGCCTTGAAAACTAAAAAGTAGATGACCGTTTCATGCCTGGCCCAGCCGGACTTTTACCAGACATTATACAATTGTCCGGAATAAATGACCGTTTTGGAAGCCCTGTGACAAGCCCTCAGAGAAATTTGTTAATGAAGAAATAGAATTTTACAACAATGTAGCAATTTTTTTGTGTAATGAGATTTCAGTGTAAAACAACTTACATTTTTGAGGTAGGTATTTGTTGTTTATTTCTTGGGTTCTACGCAGAAGAAACAACTTGGTAAGACGTGACAGTTCTGATCCTCTCTCCTCACCAAGTTCTATCTCAGCAGGAGTAGCTTCAGGCTGACGAGATGCTACAATAGGTCCTTCATAAACTCTTCTAAATGCCCCACTGGAACCTAAAAAATAGAATGGAAAGATTTTAAGTGAAGCAGATAAAGGAGAAGATGCATGAAGGGGTTAACATTGGTCCTAAATTAGTAGTAAACAAGAATGTGTCCAAAGTACACGGATGCCCCACTCGCACTATCATTTTCCATGTTCAATGGACCATGAAATTGGATAAAAAATATAATTAGGCATTAAAATTAGAAAGATAATATCATAGGGAACATGTGTACTAAGTTTCAAGTTGATTGGACTTCAACTTCATCAAAAACTACCTTGACCAAAAACTTTAACCTGAAACATGCACTTTCATTTTCTATGTTCAGTGGACCATGAAATTGGGGTCAAAAGTTTAATTTGGCTTTAAAATTAGAAAGATCATATCATAAGGAACATGTGTACTAAGTTTCAAGTTTATTGGACTTCAACTTCATCAAAAACTACCTTGACCAAAAACTTTAACCTGAAACATGCACTTTCATTTTCCATGTTCAGTGGACCGTGAAATTGGGGTCAAAAGTTTAATTTGGCTTTAAAATTAGAAAGATCATATCATAAGGAACATGTGTACTAAGTTTCAAGTTGATTGGACTTCAACTTCATCAAAAACTACCTTGACCAAAAACTTTAACCTGAAACATGCACTTTCATTTTCTATGTTCAGTGGACCATGAAATTGGGGTCAAAAGTTTAATTTGGCTTTAAAATTAGAAAGATCATATCATAAGGAACATGTGTACTAAGTTTCAAGTTGGTTGGACTTCAACTTCATCAAAAACTACCTTGACCAAAAACTTTAACCTGAAACATGCACTTTCATTTTCCATGTTCAGTGGACCGTGGAATTGGGGTCAAAAGTTTAATTTGGCTTTAAAATTAGAAAGATCATATCATAAGGAACATGTGTACTAAGTTTCAAGTTGATTGGACTTCAACTTCATCAAAAACTACCTTGACCAAAAACTTTAACCTGAAACATGCACTTTCATTTTCCATGTTCAGTGGACCGTGGAATTGGGGTCAAAAGTTTAATTTGGCTTTAAAATTAGAAAGATCATATCATAAGGAACATGTGTACTAAGTTTCAAGTTGATTGGACTTCAACTTCATCAAAAACTACCTTGACCAAAAACTTTAACCTGAAACATGCACTTTCATTTTCTATGTTCAGTGGACCGTGAAATTGGGGTCAAAAGTTTAATTTGGCTTTAAAATTAGAAAGATCATATCATAAGGAACATGTGTACTAAGTTTCAAGTTGATTGGACTTCAACTTCATCAAAAACTACCTTGACCAAAAACTTTAACCTGAAACATGCACTTTCATTTTCTATGTTCAGTGGACCATGAAATTGGGGTCAAAAGTTTAATTTGGCTTTAAAATTAGAAAGATCATATCATAAGGAACATGTGTACTAAGTTTCAAGTTGGTTGGACTTCAACTTCATCAAAAACTACCTTGACCAAAAACTTTAACCTGAAACATGCACTTTCATTTTCCATGTTCAGTGGACCGTGGAATTGGGGTCAAAAGTTTAATTTGGCTTTAAAATTAGAAAGATCATATCATAAGGAACATGTGTACTAAGTTTCAAGTTGATTGGACTTCAACTTCATCAAAAACTACCTTGACCAAAAACTTTAACCTGAAACATGCACTTTCATTTTCCATGTTCAGTGGACCGTGGAATTGGGGTCAAAAGTTTAATTTGGCTTTAAAATTAGAAAGATCATATCATAAGGAACATGTGTACTAAGTTTCAAGTTGATTGGACTTCAACTTCATCAAAAACTACCTTGACCAAAAACTTTAACCTGAAACATGCACTTTCATTTTCTATGTTCAGTGGACCGTGAAATTGGGGTCAAAAGTTTAATTTGGCTTTAAAATTAGAAAGATCATATCATAAGGAACATGTGTACTAAGTTTCAAGTTTATTGGACTTCAACTTCATCAAAAACTACCTTGACCAAAAACTTTAACCTGAAACATGCACTTTCATTTTCCATGTTCAGTGGACCGTGAAATTGGGGTCAAAAGTTTAATTTGGCTTTAAAATTAGAAAGATCATATCATAAGGAACATGTGTACTAAGTTTCAAGTTGATTGGACTTCAACTTCATCAAAAACTACCTTGACCAAAAACTTTAACCTGAAACATGCACTTTCATTTTCTATGTTCAGTGGACCATGAAATTGGGGTCAAAAGTTTAATTTGGCTTTAAAATTAGAAAGATCATATCATAAGGAACATGTGTACTAAGTTTCAAGTTGGTTGGACTTCAACTTCATCAAAAACTACCTTGACCAAAAACTTTAACCTGAAACATGCACTTTCATTTTCCATGTTCAGTGGACCGTGGAATTGGGGTCAAAAGTTTAATTTGGCTTTAAAATTAGAAAGATCATATCATAAGGAACATGTGTACTAAGTTTCAAGTTGATTGGACTTCAACTTCATCAAAAACTACCTTGACCAAAAACTTTAACCTGAAACATGCACTTTCATTTTCCATGTTCAGTGGACCGTGGAATTGGGGTCAAAAGTTTAATTTGGCTTTAAAATTAGAAAGATCATATCATAAGGAACATGTGTACTAAGTTTCAAGTTGATTGGACTTCAACTTCATCAAAAACTACCTTGACCAAAAACTTTAACCTGAAACATGCACTTTCATTTTCTATGTTCAGTGGACCGTGAAATTGGGGTCAAAAGTTTAATTTGGCTTTAAAATTAGAAAGATCATATCATAAGGAACATGTGTACTAAGTTTCAAGTTGATTGGACTTCAACTTCATCAAAAACTACCTTGACCAAAAACTTTAACCTGAAACATGCACTTTCATTTTCTATGTTCAGTGGACCATGAAATTGGGGTCAAAAGTTTAATTTGGCTTTAAAATTAGAAAGATCATATCATAAGGAACATGTGTACTAAGTTTCAAGTTGGTTGGACTTCAACTTCATCAAAAACTACCTTGACCAAAAACTTTAACCTGAAACATGCACTTTCATTTTCCATGTTCAGTGGACCGTGGAATTGGGATCAAAAGTTTAATTTGGCTTTAAAATTAGAAAGATCATATCATAAGGAACATGTGTACTAAGTTTCAAGTTGATTGGACTTCAACTTCATCAAAAACTACCTTGACCAAAAACTTTAACCTGAAACATGCACTTTCATTTTCCATGTTCAGTGGACCGTGGAATTGGGGTCAAAAGTTTAATTTGGCTTTAAAATTAGAAAGATCATATCATAAGGAACATGTGTACTAAGTTTCAAGTTGATTGGACTTCAACTTCATCAAAAACTACCTTGACCAAAAACTTTAACCTGAAACATGCACTTTCATTTTCTATGTTCAGTGGACCGTGAAATTGGGGTCAAAAGTTTAATTTGGCTTTAAAATTAGAAAGATCATATCATAAGGAACATGTGTACTAAGTTTCAAGTTGATTGGACTTCAACTTCATCAAAAACTACCTTGACCAAAAACTTTAACCTGAAGCGGGACAGACGGACGAACGAACAGACGGACGGACGGACGAACGGACGCACAGACCAGAAAACATAATGCCCCTCTACTATCGTAGGTGGGGCATAAAAAAGTAGTTAAGATATTACTGTTGACACAAACAAAAACTTAATTTTTATACATCACATAACAAATAACAAATTATTGACTCCTTGAGTATGCACTATTTGTGTGGTAGCGTCAGTTATGGTCAAGTTTTCAAATATTCTTAACAGTTTATTGCATAATTTTCTTTGACCGCCATCCAAGATCCAGAAATTATTGATGTAATGGGATTCAATATCATCATTGTCAACTTTTGATTACAGAACATTTTGGATCCTAGGTTTCGGTCAAGAAGTTCCTAAAGCTTTTATGTCCTAAAAATGCACAAAATCATCATACTTTGACAATATATGCAAAATCTATAGATTATGAAGTCACACCTGAAATATTATTTGCATTGACTGGATAATCATTGAATTTTGTTACAACCAATATAGAAATAAAATAATAGATCAACTATTTTACAAACCAAGCACCCCAGGATTACAAAACTCCACAATTGAAAAGAATTCTTGAAGATCATTCTGTATAGGTGTTCCTGATAGTATTACTCTCCTCCTGGCAGGTAAACTCATTATCAGCTAAAAAAACATATGACTGTTTTTAAATTTTCTCTAACTATAAATAGTGAAACACAAATTTATGGAGGAGTTAAAAGATATTTTTATGCCCCTCCTACGATAGTAGAGGTGCATTATGTTTTCTGGTCTGTGCTTCCGTTTGTTCATTCGTTCGTTCGTTCGTTGTTCGTTCGTTCGTTCGTTCGTCCGTCTGTACGTCTGTTCAGGTTAAAGTTTTTGGTCAAGGTAGTTTTTGATGAAGGTGAAGTCCAATCAACTTGAAACTTAGTACACTTGTTGCTTATGATATGATCTTTCTAATTTTAAAGCCAAATAGACTTTTGACCCCAATTTCACATTCCACTGAACATAGAAAATGAAAGTGGGAGTTACAGGTTAAAGTTTTTGGTCAAGGTAGTTTTTGATGAAATTGAAGTCCAATCAACTTGAAACTTAGTACATATGTTCTCTATAGTATAATCTTTCTAATTTTAATGCCAAATTAGATTATTACCCAATTTCACGGTCCATGAAACATGGAAAAGGATAGTGAGAGTGGGGCATCCGTGTACTTTGGACACATTCTTGTTTTATATTCAAATAGATTTAATTCATGGTGTTTTTAAAATAATAAAAGAGAAAGTTTCAATAATCTACCATTTAACTGTACTAAATTTGAGATTCAACTACGATAATACCAATGAAATGTATGTTGGAGGGTAGTTTCATTTTTGGAGGTCATTTACATTTATATGTTCCTTAGATGAGTTCAAAGTTAATGAATTAGAGTATACTTTACTTTATGATAGGTCAAGTTATCAAAAAACATGTTTAACCCAGCTACATTTTTGCACCTGTCTCAAGTCAGGAGCCTCTGACCTTTGCTAGTCCTGTATGATTTTTAATTTTAGTTTCTTTTGTATATTTCAAAGTTTAGTATGTCGTCCATTATCACTGAGTACATATTTTTGTTTAGGGTCCAGCTGAAGCTGTTTTCTGCTCTTTTGTCAGGTTGTTGTCTCTTTGACACATTCCCCATTTCCATTCTCAATTTTATTTCAGTCATCCATTTAAATGTAAAAGTCCTTCATTCAGATGTTGTTCTATCTAAATTTGTTTGATATTTTACAATAATAGATTACTTACTGAAGTAGTTTTTATAGCTGTGTTTTTAAGTCTATGACCTTCATCACAGATGACAAGGTCAAAGTTCATTTGTTTGACAATATCATAGACCCTCACAAACATCTCATAAGATATAATCAGTACTGGATAAATGGAGGTATTTACAAAATCCTGAAATTATAAAATTGTACGAACTATGTCTTTACTAAAATAAAATCCTGTTATTTTCAAATTCACATATTCTTTTTTCAATACTTGAATGGCAACAGTTAGATCTACTATATATTTAGATTTTTTTTGGAATATTGACATATATTAAGTTTGGAAAACTTACTTGTTTTTCAATTTGTTAAGTACTTGTTGGATTGATTGATTGATTGATAATTGTTTTACACCACATCCTTGTTGGAATGAAGCATTACCTTTATTTTATAATAAATGTGACTGAAAACTAATACTAAACCATATATGTTTTTTGTTGGCAATATTGTGAGAGAGAAAAAACTAACCACATGATCTATATCTTAAATAAACTATATATAAAGTTACCTCTACTCTCTTCTCTGAGCTGACACAATAAACTGAAAGTCTCTCTGTTCCTAACCATTTCTTAAATTCCTGATTCCAGTTCTGAATGATGAAAAAAAAAATAATGCTATACAAAAATAAAAATTGTGTGTAGTTTAACTGGTACTGAAACAATTATTACAGTGGACTCATTTATTTTTGTGGGTGCCAATCTCCTTGTATTAAGGTAGATAGTATTTTCATGAATATATATGATTTAGTGGTTTTAAAAATAGTGCATACAAGTCTATAAAAATTTGTACTGCATTTATACTTTAAATTCTTGGTTCACCTGTTCACACGAAACGCACAAAATATTTTGTTTTGTTAGATTTACCGTATATTTTTAACTTATAATTTGATTCAGTTTGTATCTAACCATTATACTTTAAAATCACATGATACTGTGGATTCATTTATTTTCGGGGGGTACCAATTTTCGGGGGTACCAATTTTTGAGGATTGAGGAAATCTGGCATGTTCATGGATATTTGATTTGGTGGTTTTGCCAAAATTGATTGTTACCTTATAGAAAATTTGGAATTTGATGCGACTGTCATACAAGTGAGAGGTTTAGCTAGCTATAAAACCAGGTTCAATCCACCATTTTCTACATTAGAAAATGCCTATACAAAGTCAGGAATATGACAGTTCTTGTCCATTCGTTTTTGATGTGTTCTGTTATTTGATTTTGCCATGTGATTATAGATTTTCCGAATTGATTTTCCTCTGAGTTCAGTATTTTTGTGATTTTACTTTTTTTTTGCAATTCGTTGAATACTTAATTTGGTGGTTCACCTATACCCACAAAATCCACAAAAATTAGGATCCAAAGTACTGTTAAGATATCTACACTACCAACCTTTACTAAGCTACCAGGAGTGATGATCAACGCCTGTTTTACTACGGCTTTTCCCCCATATGGACCTTGTTTGTATAATGTCCTGAAATAAAGAGATTAAACAATCTTTTTAATAGATATAAGAAGATGTGGTATGAGTGCCAATAAGACAACTCTCCATCCAGATCATGACATAAGTCATTTTAAGTCCATATTACAGTAAATTCTGAAATTATTGCATGCATTTATTATTGCGATTTTGTCATTTTAGACTAAAATGCAATTTTCATTTTTGTGATATAGAGAAAAATCCTGTTCAATTCATATAAAGATTTCAAAATGCGAGTTTAAATTATTGTGAATATAACTCTGTCCCATTTTTCGCAATAAAAAAAACATCACAATAATTTCTTAATTTACAATATTCATATTGACTGACAAATGTGCATATGGCACTTAAATTTTGTATTGGTTGATGCTATATTTAGCAATTGGTCAAAAATTCTTTTCGGAGCCTGATAAATCTCCAAGCATAACAACAGCCCAGTAACTTAATAATGTTGCGCTGGGATAAGAAAAAAAAAGATCAAATTCTTGGTGCGATTCATGTTTGCACAGCAAATGTTTGTGCATGTATGTTGCATATTTCCTGAAAACCCAGTAAACAGGGATATGTGTCCCACATACGTATTAGACCATGAAATCTATCTTGGACTGTGAATTTAGTGTCAAAATTCTATTTTGGAATTTTTTTTTAAAGTTCATTTCATAACAAACTTATGTACTAACTTTCAAGTTGATGTGATAAAAATTTCAAGGAAAACTACCGTAACTTAATTTGAGACAGAAGAACACTTTTTTCATCTGTCAATCTGCAAATACAGTAATATATGTCAACACCAGTTTCTGAATTTACAGTGCAGCTTTGGTTTTGTTCTTTATCAAATAAAGTATTAAGGCCAAATAAAAAAGTATGTGTGGTTCCAGTTACATCTAAAAAAAAAGTTAGGGTAGGTAGGTAGGGATTTTTTTTAATTTTTTAATTTTTTTTTTTTTTACATTGAGTCTATGGGAGCAACATTCTGACTTTAACAGTGCAATGAAAAATGACAATAAAATCTTTAGGGTAGGCTATTTTTAAGCCTAAAAAGTAGGGAAAGTAGGGTAACTGGAACCACACATATATTTTTATTTGGCCTAAATGATACATACCATAACAGAGATATACACTGCAATGTTTTACCAAGGCCCATATCATCTCTGTAATCAAAATATACCAATCATAGAATTTTTCAACAAAATAGTTTTTATTTATCTATCATTGTTTGAAATAGAATTTTCAATCTAGTCTCAAGGTCAATGTATATGTCCAGATTTGACTGCATACCAATCAATATAATATATATCATAGTGGTGATACTTAAAATCTTTTAACTTAACATATTCCGTCATCTTTTTTTTAACTGATTTAGTATGTGAAATCATTTGTTGGTTCCTAATACACTACAAATTCATCGATTTGTAAATAATCATTTTATGCAAATTTGGACTAAATCGTCCAAAAAATCTGAAAATTCACCAGTACTTTTTTTTGGTTGCTAATTTCTTTAGAATGCATAAGAACTGGCTTTAAAAATAAGGTCAACACATTTATCTAAAGATTCTTACAATAACAAATACTCTCAAGAGTATCAAATTAGAACATAACATAAATTTTTAATTAAAAACTTAAACCAAATATCAAATACTTTTCACGAGTATGAAAGTAAAATTAAACTTAAATTTTTAATAAGCATTTTGAATAAGATTGAATGAATAAAAAAAAAAAAAAAAAATCAATAAAAAAAGAAGAAAAAATTCAAATAGCCACTTACGCCAATATGGCCCCTTGTCCACCATAGTCTCTGTAACCCATGACACACTCGTACAGAAAAGTAACTCCTTCTCTCTGATGTGGCCGTAAATGTGTACTGAGATATGGATCAACAACTACATCTATAACTGGCAGATTTTTTTTGTTACTCTGCCACTGAATAAAATATAAAATATACGGATTACAAATGTGTCGAGGTTTGTGATTGGATAACAACACAAAGATGTTAGTATATATTCAGGAAACTGCCGGGGTATATAAGACGTTTTTATCTCCAATTGGAACCTCAAAAACGTCATCATGACACCGGTTACTATGTGACGTAGTCAAAAGCTATACAGAACACTAAGGAATGTAAGAGGCTCACAGAGGGAAAATAATACATTTTTAATACAAAATCACGCAATTTACACTTTTAATACTTAAATTTAATGTTAAAAGTGTTCTTATAAATTATTACATACACGATAAAATTATGTTCACAGCAAATTAGAAAATCCTTCACGTATGCCGAACATATCAGGTTGGGTTTTTCAATATATGTGTTGTAAACAAGAGTGCACACACTGAAATGTCTCGCCTTCTTTACTAATCATTGATATTATGTTGATAGTCCTAAGTATAAAGCTTGATTACAACTGTCACATAAACTTAACATTAACCAAGATAGCTAAACAAAGACCAATGAACCATGAAAATGAGGTCAAGGTCAGATGAACCATGCCAGGCAGACATGTACAGCTAACAAAGCTTCCATACAACAAATATAGTTGACCTATTACTTATAGTTTAAGAACTAGAGGCTCTAAAGAGCCTGTGTCGCTCACCTTGGTCTATGTGAATATTAAACAATGGACACAGATGGATTCATGACAAAATTGTGTTTTGATGATGGTGATGTGTTTGTAGATCTTACTTTACTAAACATTCTTGCTGCTTACAATTATCTCTATCTATAACAGTACTTTCTGTGGAAAATGTTATTGAAAATCTTCAAATTTTAAGAAAATTGTTAAAAATTGACTATGAAGGGCAATAACTCCTTAGGGGGTCAATTGACTATTTTGGTCATAGTGACTTATTTTTAGTTCTTACTTTGCTGTACATTATTGCTGTTAACAGTTTATCTCTATCTATAATAATATTCCAGATAACAAAAAAAAAACAGCAAAATTTCCTCAAAATTACCAATTCAGGGGCAGCAACCTAACAACCGATTATCCGATTCATCTGAAAATTCCAGGGCAGATAGATCGTGACCTGATCAACAATTTTACTTCCTGTCAGATTTGCTCTTAATGCTTTGATTTTTGAGTTATAAGCCAAAAACTGCATTTTACCCCCATGTTCTATTTTTAGCCATGGCGGCCATCTTGGTTTGTTGGCCGAGTTACCGGACACATTTTTTTAACTAGATACCCCAATTATGGCTAAGTTTGGTTAAATTTGGCCCAGTAGTTTCAGAGGAGAAGATTTTTCTAAAAGATTACTAAGATTTACGAAAAATGGTTAAAAATTGACTATAAAGGGCAATAACTCCTAAAGTGGTCAACTGACCATTTTGGTCATGTTGACTTATTTGTAGATCTTACTTTGCTGAACATTATTGCTGTTTACAGTTTATCTCTATCTATAATAATATTCAAGATAATAACCAAAAACAGCAAAATTTCCTTAAAATTACCATTTCAGGGGCAGTAACCCAACAACGGAACGTCTGATTCATCTGAAAATTTCAGGGCAGATAGATCTTGACCTGATAAACAATTTTACCTGGTCAGATTTGCTCTAAATGCTTTGGTTTTTGAGTTATAAGCCAAAAACTGCATTTTACCCCTATGTTCTATTTTTAGCCATGGCGGCCATCTTGGTTGGTTGGCCGGGTCACGCCACACATTTTTTAAACTAGATACCCCAATGATGATTGTGGCCAAGTTTGGATTAATTTGTCCAGGTAGTTTCAGAGGAGAAGATTTTTGTAAAAGATAACTAAGATTTACGAAAAATGGTTAAAAATGGACTAAAAAGGGCAATAACTCCTAAAGGGGTCAACTGACCATTTCGATCATGTTGACTTATTTGTAAATCTTACTTTGCTGAACATTATTGCTGTTTACAGTTTATCTCTATCTATAATAATATTCAAGATAATAACCAAAAACAGCAAAATTTCCTTAAAATTATCAATTCAGGGGCAGCAACCCAACAACGGGTTGTCCGATTCATCTGAAAATTTCAGGGCAGATAGATTTTGACCTGATAAACAATTTTACCCGGTCAGATTTGCTCTAAATGCTTTGGTTTTTGAGTTACAAGCCAAAAACTGCATTTTACCCCTATGTTCTATTTTTAGCCATGGCAGCCATCTTGGTTGGTTGGCCGGGTCACGCCACACATTTTTTAAACTAGATACCCCAATGATGATTGTGGCCAAGTTTGGATTAATTTGTCCAGGTAGTTTCAGAGGAGAAGATTTTTGTAAAAGATAACTAAGATTTACGAAAAATGGTTAAAAATGGACTAAAAAGGGCAATAACTCCTAAAGGGGTCAACTGACCATTTCGATCATGTTGACTTATTTGTAAATCTTACTTTGCTGAACATTATTGCTGTTTACAGTTTATCTCTATCTATAATAATATTCAAGATAATAACCAAAAACAGCAAAATTTCCTTAAAATTATCAATTCAGGGGCAGCAACCCAACAACGGGTTGTCCGATTCATCTGAAAATTTCAGGGCAGATAGATTTTGACCTGATAAACAATTTTACCCGGTCAGATTTGCTCTAAATGCTTTGGTTTTTGAGTTACAAGCCAAAAACTGCATTTTACCCCTATGTTCTATTTTTAGCCATGGCGGCCATCTTGGTTGGTTGGCCGGGTCACGCCACACATTTTTTAAACTAGATACCCCAATGATGATTGTGGCCAAGTTTGGTTTAATTTGGCCCAGTAGATTCAGAGGAGAAGATTTTTGTAAAAGTTAACGACGACGGACGACGGACGACGACGGACGACGGACGACGGACGCCGGACGCAAAGTGATGGGAAAAGCTCACTTGGCCCTTCGGGCCAGGTGAGCTAAAAATAGACCAAAACAAAAAAACTTAACACTGTGCAATGAACCGTGCAATTGACGTCATGGTCAAACAAGAGGCTGTCACAACGACAGCAAACCGGATTTATTAACATTTATTTGTGTCCTGGCAATATCACAAGAACAATAACTGATGTCTGATGAATGCTGAAAGTGAAAATCGTCAATATCAAATTTGATCTCCATTTTGTAGTCAGTGTCAACATATTAAAATTTGAAAAGCTTAGATTGAATGGTTCATTAGTAAATGCAACAACGTGAATGGAAACGCCATTTTACGATCTTTCAAGAACCATAACTCCTGAACGGTAAAAGTCAAAATCGTCATTATTGAACTCGACCTCTATTTTGTCATCAGTAACAACATATAAAAATTTCAAAAGCTTTGGTTGAATGGTTTATGAGAAAATGCACGGACACGACTGGAAACACCATTTTTCAATCTTTCAAGAACCATAACTCCTGAACAGTAAAAGTCAAAATCGTCATTATTGAACTTGACCTCCATTTTGTCATCAGTAACAATATATTAAAATTTGGGAAGCTTTAGTAGAACAGTTCATGCGTAAATGCACGGACACGACTGAAAACTCCATTTTTCAATCTTTCAAGAACCATAACTCCTGAACCGTAAAAGTCAAAATCGTCATTATTGAACTTGACCTCCATTTTGTCATCGGTAACAACATATTAAAATTTGGGAAGCTTTGGTTGAACGGTTCATGAGTTAATGCACAGACAACATTTGATTGCCGCCCGCCGTACATCCCCAAATCAATAACCGACATTTTTGTCACAAAAATCCGGTTAATAAAACCTGCAGGACTGACATATAGATCATAATATATTTCCATACACCAAATATAGTTGACCTTTTGGCATATGATATTAGAAAAACAGACCAAAACACAAAAACTTAACTATAACCACTGAACCATGAAAATGAGGTCAAGGTCAGATGACACCTGCCAGTTGGACATGTACACCTTCCAGTCCTTCCATACACCCAATATACTAGCCCTATTACTTATAGTATCTGAGATATGGACTTGACCACCAAAACTTAACCTTGTTCACTGATCCATGAAATGAGGTCGAGGTCAAGTGAAAACTGTCTGACGGGCATGAGGACCTTGCAAGGTACGCACATACCAAATATAGTTATCCTATTACTTATAATAAGAGAGAATTCAACATTACAAAAATTTTGACTTTGTTTTTCAAGTGGTCACTGAACCATGAAAATGAGGTCAAGGACATTGGACATGTGACTGACGGAAACTTTGTAACATGAGGCATCTATATACAAAGTATGAAGCATCCAGGTCTTTCACCTTCTAAAATATAAACCTTTTAAGAAGTTAGCTAACGCCGCCACCGCCGCCGGATCACTATCCCTATGTAGAGCTTTCTGCAACAAAAGTTGCAGGCTCGACAAAAACAAAGCCAGACACACATACAAACACAAAATATGATATCTAAAAACTTTATTGAAACTATTTTTTAACGGGAAAAAAATTGTCAAGATAAAAAAGGTGCATTTAAATGGATTACTCAAAATATTAAAGAAAAAATAAACATGTAATGAATAAACATGCTGCATTGTGAATGTTCAACAAATACCTGCACTGGAAAATAACATTAAGTCAGGGGTAATCCGTAATATATGTGTAATTCAGGTCTCAGACAGGGTATATACTGTGACATTCACGGCTTACGGCTTATATACCTTCGGCCCAGGGGATACAAACTCTCAGCCGGGAATGTCACAGCATATACCCTGTCTGAGACCTGAATAACATATAATATCCCCTCACCCCCCTGGCAATAAAAATAGTTTTTTGGAATTAACTTTAATATAAATTGAAGGAAACTGTAAAAGTAATGAAAGTATTATTGATAACAACCACAAAGCTTACATTCACTATTAATACTTTATTTTCTCTGTAAGAAAAATTATAAACAATTGGTTCAGCCCATTTTTTTCTCAGTGAGTAAATGTGGTCACTGATGTTTTGTACTTTATTTGGAGGAAATACTGGAATTCTATTTTTAACTGTGAAAGAGCAAATTTCAACAACTCTCTTTGTAGAATTCAGATTTTCACCTAACAGTTTTTGAATTATACAGAAACTAATAAATTTAATTATTACCTGATGTGATTGACTAGGTCTTGGCATTACTAGTGCACCAGGTATACTGGGATCATATCTTGGTTTTATAGGTATGGATGTGGTCTACAAGAAAACATAAAGAATAATGTCAACAAAGTAAAGGCTCTAAGAACCAGTATATATTAAGTAGCATCCTGTATAAAAGAGAAAGGAAGGAACTGAAAAGATTAGCCATATTTCAATGGACATGCTACTTGAGCAATTTCAGTTAATGAAAACTTAAAAATGAAAGTTTTAAAAAATGAAAAAAATAAAACACAATTCATCAGCAAAAGTCATTGCAAAAGATTTACCCTTCTCATACGTGTAGAAATTGTCATTGAAAAGAATTTCACATGCCAGGTTCAGTTATATAGCCACATGCTTGATAAATTTATGGTTGATAATTTCATTAAACTAAATTGTTAAGAGTTATCTCCCCTTACAATGCAAAAACTTTAATTTTCTATATTTGTTGAATAAATGAAACCATGAAATATGTCAAAATTTCTTTATATCAAACATCTAAAAAATAAATTAAATTCCTGCATTAAAACTTGCTTATTACAGTAAAATCTCTACCTATCATATGTGGTCATTTGCAATTAAGAATTGAATGCTTCTTTTTGTAAATTCATTGAGGTGAAAAAGTGCTGACCAAAGTAAATTTTGTATGAAGAAGGAAAGCGCTTATTTCTAAAAATGTGCTAATGTGCACACAGTCAATGATTTTACAAACCTATGATATTACAAAACTAGAGGCTCTAAAGAGCCTGTGTCGCTCACCTTGGTCTATGTGAATATTAAACAAAGGAAGCAGATGGATTCATGACAAAATTGTGTTTTGGTGATGGTGATGTGTTTGTACGTCTTACTTTACTGAACATTCTTGCTGCTTACAGTTATCTCTATCTATAATGAACTTGGCCCAGTAGTTTCATTGGAAAATGTTAGTAAAAATTTACAAATTTTATGAAAATTGTTAAACAAGAGTGCACACGCTGAAATGTCTCGCCTTCTTTACTAATCATTGATATTATGTTGATAGCCCTAAGTATAAAGCTTTATTACAACTGTCTCATAAACTTAACATTAACCAAGATAACTAAACAAAGACCAATGAACCATGAAAATGAGGTCAAGGTCAGATGAACCATGCCAGGCAGACATGTACAGCTAACAATGCTTCTATACAATATATATAGTTGACCTATTACTTATAGTTTAAGAAAAATATAACAAAACACAAAAAATTAACACTGTGCAATGAACCGTGAAAATGAGGTCATGGTCAAAAGAAACCTGCGCTACTGACATAAAGATCATAAAATATTTCCATACACCAAATATAGTTGACCTATGGCATATAGTATTAGATAAATAGACCAAAACTCAAAAACTTAACTTTGACCACTGAACCATGAAAATGAGGTTAAGGTCACATGACATCTGCCCGCTAGACATGTACACCTTACAATCATTCCATACAACAAATATAGTAGACCTATTGCATATAGTATGAAAAAAAACAGACCAAAACAAAAAAATTTAACTATAACCACTGAACCATGAAAATGAGGTCAAGGTCACATGACATCTGCCCGCTAGACATGTACACCTTACAATCATTCCATACAACAAATACAGTAGACCTATTGCATATAGTATGAAAAAAACAGACCAAAACACAAAAATTTAACTATAACCACTGAACCATGAAAATGAGGTCAAGGTCAGATGACACCTGCCAGTTGGACATGTACACCTTACAGTCCTTCCATACACAGAATATACAAGCCCTATTGCTTATAGTATCTGAGATACGGACTTGACCACCAAAACTTAACCTTGTTCACTGATCCATGAAATGAGGTCGAGGTCAAGTGAAAACTGTCTGACAGACATGAGGACCTTGCAAGGTACGCACATATCAAATATAGTTATCCTATTACTTATAATAAGAGAGAATTCAACATTACAAAAAATCTGAACTTTTTTTTCAAGTGGTCACTGAACCATGAAAATGAGGTCAAGGACATTGGACATGTGACTGACGGAAACTTCGTAACATGAGGCATCTATACACAAAGTATGAAGCATCCAGGTCTTCCACCTTCTAAAATATAAAGCTTTTAAGAAGTTAGCTAACACCGCCGCCGCCGCCGCCGCCGCCGGATCACTATCCCTATGTCGAGCTTTCTGCAACAAAAGTTGCAGGCTCGACAAAAATGACTATAAAGGACAATAACTCCTTAGGGGTCAATTGACCATTTCAGTCATGTTGACTTATTTGTAAATCTTACTTTGCTGTACATTGTTGCCGTTTAAAGTTTATCTCTATCTATAATAATATTCAAGATAATAACCCAAAACAGTAAAATTTCCTTAAAATTACCAATTTAGGGGCAGAAACCCAACAACAGGTTGTCCGATTCATCTGAAAATTTCAGGGCAGATAGATCTTGACCTGATAAACAATTTTACCCTTGTCAAATTTGCTCTAAATGCTTTGGTTTTTGAGTTATAAGCCAACAAGAGGCTGTCACAACGACAGCAAACCGGATTTATTAATATTTATTTGTGTCCTGGCAATATCACAAGAACCATTACTGATGAATGGTGAAAGTGAAAATCGTCAATATCAAATTTGACCTCCATTTTGTCATCAGTATCAACATATTAAAATTTGAAAAGCTTAGATTGAATGGTTCATGAGTAAATGCAACAATGTGAATGGAAACACCATTTTACAATCTTTCAAGAACCATAACGCCTGAACGGTAAAAGTCAAAATCGTCATTATTGAACTTGACCTCTATTTTGTCATCAGTAACAACATATAAAAATTTGAAAAGCTTTGGTTGAATGGTTCATGAGAAAATGCACGGACACGACTGGAAACACCATTTTTCAATCTTTCAAGAACCATAACTCCTGAACGGTAAAAGTCAAAATCGTCATTATTTAACTTGACCTCTATTTTGTCATCAGTTACAACATATTAAAATTTGGAAAGCTTTGGTAGAACAGTTCATGCGTAAATGCACGGACACAACTGGAAACTCCATTTTTCAATCTTTCAAGAACCATAACTCCTGAACGGTAAAGGTCAAAATCGTCATTATTGAACTTGACCTCCATTTTGCCATCAGTAACAACATATTAAAATTTGGGAAGCTTTGGTAGAACAGTTCATGCGTAAATGCACGGACACGACTGAAAACTCCATTTTTCAATCTTTCAAGAACCATAACTCCTGAACGGTAAAAGTCAAAATCGCCATTATTGAACTTGACCTTCATTTAGTTGTCAGTAACAACATATTAAAATTTTAAAAGCTTTGGCTGAACGGTTCATGAGTTAATGCACGGACAACATTTGATTGCCGCCCGCCCAACCGCCCGGCCGCCCGATCGCCCGCCGTACATCCCCAAATCAATAACCGACATTTTTGTCACAAAAATCCGGTTAAAAACTGTATGTTTTATTTTTAGCCATGGCGGCCATCTTGGTTTGATGGCCGGGTCACCGGACACATTTTTTAAACTAAATACCCCAAAGATGATTGTGGCCAAGTTTGGATTAATTTGGCCCAGTAGTTTCAGAGGAGAAGATTTTTGTAAAAGATTACTAAGATTGACGAAAAATGGTTAAAAATTGACTATAAAGAGCAATAACTCCTAAAGGGGTCAACTGACCATTTCAGTCATGTTGACTTATTTGTAAATCTTGCTTTGCTGAACATTATTGCTGTTTACAGTTTATCTCTATCTATAATAATATTCAAGATAATAACCAACAAGAGTGCACACGCTGAAATGTCTCGCCTTCTACACTAATCATTGATATTATGTTGATAGTCCTAAGTAAAAAGCTAAGCTTTATAACAACTGTACCATAAACTTAACATTAACCAAGATAACTAAACAAAGACCAATGAACCTTGAAAATGAGGTCAAGGTCAGATGAACCATGCCAGGCAGACATGTACAGCTAACAATGCTTCTATACAACATATATAGACCTATTACTTATAGTTTAAGAAAAATAGACCAAAACACAAAAACTTAACACTGTGCAATGAACCGTGAAAATGAGGTCACGGTCAAATAAAACCTGCGCGACTGACATAAAGATCATTAAATATTTCCATACACCAAATATAGTTGACCTATGGCATATAGTATTAGATAAAAAGACCAAAACTCAAAAACTTAACTTTGACCACTGAACCATGAAAATGAGGTCAAGGTCACATGACATCTACTCGCTAGACATGTACACCTTACAATCATTCCATACAACAAATATAGTAGACCTATTGCATATAGTATGAGAACAACAGACCAAAACACAAAAATTTAACTACAACCACTGAACCATGAAAATGAGGTCAAGGTCAGATGACACCTGCCAGTTGGACATGTACACCTTACAGTCCTTCCATACACCCAATATACTAGCCCTATTGCTTATAGTATCTGAGATATGGACTTGACCACCAAAACTTAACCTTGTTCACTGATCCATGAAATGAGGTCGAGGTCAAGTGAAAACTGTCTGACAGACATGAGGACCTTGCAAGGTACGCACATATCAAATATAGTTATCCTATTACTTATAATAAGAGAGAATTCAACATTACAAAAAATTTGTACTTTTTTTTCAAGTGGTCACTGAACCATGAAAATGAGGTCAAGGACATTGGACATGTGACTGACGGAAACTTCGTAACATGAGGCATCTATATACAAAGTATGAAGCATCCAGGTCTTCCACCTTCTAAAATATAAAGCTTTTAAGAAGTTAGCTAATGCCGCCGCCGCCGCCGGATCACTATCCCTATGTCGAGCTTTCTGCAACAAAAGTTGCAGGCTCGACAAAAACAGTAAAATTTCCTTAAAATTACCAATTTAGGGGCAGTAACCCAACAACGGGTTGTCCAATTCATCTCAAAATTGCAGGGCAGATAGATCTTGATCTGATAAACAATATTACCCTTACAGATTTGCTCTAAATGCTTTGGTTTTTGAGTTATAAGCATTTTACCCCTATGTTCTATTTTTAGCCATGGCGGCCATCTTGGTTGGTTGGCCGGGTCACCGGACAAATTTTTTAAACAAGATACCCCAATGATGATTGTGGCCAAGTTTGGTTCAATTTGGCCCAGTAGTTTCAGAGGAGAAGATTTTTGTAAAAGTTAACGACGTCGGACGACGACGACAGACGCCGGACGACGACGCCGGACGCCGGACGCAAAGTGATGGGAATAGCTAACTTGGCCCTTTGGGCCAGGTGAGCTAAAAAAGCATTCAATACTTATAATTACATTTTTTTAGCTAGGATCATGAAAACAAGATATCTTTCAAGTTTTTCTTTAATTGACCTGTGCACTTTATTGTGGGACCTTGTTTTAGCATGAATGTTACATTTCATTGTGTAATGAATGCTAATTTCAGAAGGATGCGAGATTGCTGTTAGCCAATCAAAATAGGGTATCATAATGAAACATACATGCAATGTAATTATTCCAAGAATATTCTCCTACTACCTTATCATAAACAAATGATTATCAATTGAATGCTTAACAAGAAATGATGTGGTTCAATGCAGGATACTTCTAACTTCTATCCTATGGTTGAACATCTTTTTATGTTAAAAAGTTCATTATATAGGCAGTCACAAACCTGAACAACATTACAAGCCTGTCCATCTTGCAGTGGGTTGACAAACTTTTTGCCTGTGTTCTTTTCTGGAACAGGCATACTAGCTAAGAAGTAAAAAAATATATTAATGTACTGACAAACCTCTTGTCAGTGTTCTTTTCTGGAACAGATAAGAAAAAAAATAATATATTAAATGACCTATTGTGCTTTCATGTGCATTAAATTTAAGTATTTAGTAGTTTTGTAATCTTGAAATTGGTCAATTACTTTTATACCTTTTTTCAAATATTTTTATTTGTCAAACCAAGATAACATACCCTTAAGTAAAACAAAGAGCTGCATGAAAAATTGCCCAAGTATACCCCACTGATTGTAAGGCTTGCTCATTGGGTAAAACAAAATTTCAAAATATCATGAACAGGTAGAGAATGGATGGCAGATAATTTATTACTAACATGATGCATCTGAACATTGTCACTGTATAGGCCAGTTACGTGATACGTTTTTTGGAGGAATGTGACTTCCATCACCATGTGACAAAAAATTTATGAATCATCATTTCCAACACATGTTGAGCAAACGGGTGAAAAAGTTTGATTTTATACTGAACAAAATATTTGGGAAATTAAAATCTAATAACATGGTCACCCTCCCTCAGCCGTATGGGAATCAAGATTACATACTTAAGGTACATAAAATATTTCTATACCCTACAGAATGACGATTATGAAAGTGCTGGAAACTTTTAATGAAGCAGGGATATAGGCGCGCATTCTATCTGGTAAATTACATTATAAAGGCATGCAAAATTAACAACCTTTCCTGGTCAAAGACATGATTCCAGAAATGACGAATTGTTATAAATTGGACTTAGTGTTTTCATTTCTCATTTTTCATTTCTAATTTCTCAATTCTTTATTTCTCATTTCTCAATTCTTAATATAGAAGCTGAATAAAAATTTCATGGTCAATGAGTATATTAAATATTTAAAGCAAGTAGCAACTATAAGGCTAAATCCATATCGCTTACAGGGTAAAGTTCCAGACCAAAAATAACATCATTCCTTACTACAAAAGTGATATATAATGTCATGCTCAATGATTATAACAATTATTTAAATATTGTCAAACAGTTAGTAACTGCAATTTTCAGAAATGTAATCCACATTTGTTATTCATTTTTTTTTAAATTATTTAATTATTAAATCCTGTTTTTTAGAGAGTGATAAACAATATGCAAAGACTGATGCTATTATATTTTTAGACTTGTATAGAAAACCTACCTGTACTATCTGAAGATGTGCTGGTACTTCCAGCTGCAGAGAAACACTTTCCAGATTTAAACTGTTCTTCTGTTAATATAGACATAACCTATAATAATAAATTTTAGCATTTAGAACATAGATATAGGAAGATGTGGTGTGAGTGCCAATGAGACAACTCTCCATCCAAATAACAATTTAAAAAAAGTAAACCATTATAGGTCAATGTACGGCCTTCAACATGGAGCCTTGGCTCACACCAAACAAGCTATAAAGGGCCCCAAAATGACTAGTGTAAAACCATACAAACGGGAAAACCAACGGTCTAATCTATATAAAAATAAAAAAACGAGAAACGAGAAACATGTTTAAATTACATAAACAAACGACAACTACTATATAGCATGGATTCATTATAATATTATTCATGGGATACAAACTTTTCACTGATTTCATGAATATATGTGAATCTTCATTTAAATGTATTGATATTTTGTCAAAATTTACTTTTTTCATGCTTTTTTCCAAAATGTAATAAAAAGTATAGGGTCATCACTTTTTTCATGCTACAGGTTGTGCAAAATTGTCAGATTTCGTATAGATTATGAAGGGAAAATACAATTTTGTGTAATAAAAAGGAAACTACATCATAGAATTTTAAGATAAATTTGAGAAGATAGCTCTTATAACATGCTGTCAGAGAGGCAAAAGAAAAAAATGTTTTCTTGGTACATATTTAAATGGGTAAATTCACACTTTCTACAGAATAAATGATTTATCAAAATTATCTCCCCTACTATATTTGAGTTATCTCCACTTACTTTTGTGTTGTTTTTTTTTAGAAAATACAGCAGTAAATATAGTAAAACACATAATTTTCTGTATTAATAACATCAAAAGTCTTACACATGAATTACATATTACTCTCAAATTTGAAAATTTCATTAAAGATCTAAACCAATTGTTATCTGCTTCTTAAAAAAAGGTGAACAACTATGAATTTATAATGTTCAATTTTTTTACGTCCTGTATATCAAAAGGAAGATAATGATGATAAAATACTGCAAGTAAGAAATAAAGACAATTTTCCCCAATAAAATATCCATCACAATAATATTAAAAGAACACACTTATCTTAGAAACTTAATGTTTTCATACCTGTATGAGCTTTCCTCCAACAGAAAGTGTTTCATCATCATTGAGAGCCAACAGATCCGAAGACTTGTATCCTGTACCTTTACCAATTCTATTGTAAAATTGTATATTCTTTTGTTAATTACTAGTATTAAAAGAAGGAAATATCAAACTATAATTTGTCGCTAAAGATATAAATGTTGTTTCTCTTGATTATAATACATGTTCAAAGTGTCTCATATCGATGCCATGTATTGCGATTTCATTATAATTCATGAGATGCCAAAATTTCGTTGATTTTGTGGTTACAGGTTAACCCAAATCTAAATGTTCAACAAAGTACAACTTTTGTTTAGGCCTGTACACATTTTGGATCGTAGGTGGCGGCCAAAGTGTTTCTAAAGCTTTTAGGTCTGAAAAATGCACAAAATCATCATATTTTGACAAAATGTCCAAAATGGGCTTACTTTGGAGAATATTAAGTACTCTTATGAAAAGAACTGATGTATCTAGCATTAAGATTTATGAAATAGACCCATTTATGAACACATTTGTGACCTTTATGGTGTTTTATGATAAAGTTGATATTTTGTGACATAAGTGAACCTTGTCCTTTGGTACCCACGAAAATGAATAAATCCACAGTATATTGATGGAACAGCTGGTAGATAATTAACTATTTTATAGTTTGCTTCTTCATTGGTTGAATATAATTATCTTAGTTCTCTTTGGAGTCCTTCAAGTTTGTAGTAAGATTACTTGAAAAATGAGGACCGCAACTAATGATGTTCCTAAAAACTTAAAAAGAACACACCTTTTGTAGAAAGTATTCAATGGAGGTATAAAACAAATCCTAAAACAACTATGGCAACCAAATTTACCAAGTTGAACTACAATAGCTACAGTCTTCATATATTTTTCAACTTGTTTCTGCCCTTTTTTCTTTTTCGATAGTCTACTCCTAAAAACTGATAAAGCTAAAAGTGATAATTCCACTTATGATTTGGTAATCTTGTAGGGATCAAAGATTTTATGTGATATATTTTGAGCTCCTCATTTGATTTTCAATTTCTTTATGTACATTTGGTAATGTGAGCATTCCAACACCCATTTTTTTCAGCAGTCATAGCATAGATAAAACCAGGTCAAACTTTATCATTAATGAGGCTTGCGGGTATAAGATTTCCAGAAAAAAACATTTATTTTTCATTACAAATTTTATTAATTACCTTTAGTAGTTGATACTTTATCATATGGTACAAAAATCATCCCAAAAAAACAATTCGTGTTGGCCCCAAGGGACTTTTAAAATGTAGATATCATTGAAAAAGCTCCAAATTATCTCCCTTTGGTGCAAAAATGCTATTTTTTGGCCTTAAATTGAAATATCTTTTTTAACTCATCTGTGACCTATATTTTTTATTGTTGTTTTTGAATAAACTGTACATAAACTAAATAATTGTAAAATTTAAGCGTTTTCTGTAATTTAGTTCTTTTTTTATTTCGATATTACCACTATTTCTCTTATTAGTTCAACAGAAAAAAAGGACATTGTCAAAAATGTATGCTTCTTTCGAAAGCAGATTGTGAGCGTAAATGAATGGTGAACCCATTTTTTTATTTCATTTTTCTATATTGTATAAGATAAAGTTCATTTACAGAAAGATATAGCGAAATTCTATATTAAATAAAAAAATTGATATAGACCCGCGAGCCCCTTAAGTCAAATCCTATTAACTTTATTAACAATGACACAAGATTTTCTGAATAGGTCAGCAATGACACAAGATTTTCTGAATAGGACAGCAATGACACAAGATTTTCTGAATAGGTCAGCAATGACACAAGATTTTCTGAATAGGTCAGCAATGACACAAGATTTTCTGAATAGGTTAGCAATGACACAAGATTTTCTGAATAGGTCAGCAATGACACAAGATTTTCTGAATAGGTTAAGCAATGACACAAGATTTTCTGAATAGGTCAGCAATGACACATGATTTTCTGAATAGGTTAGCAATGACACAAGATTTTCTAAATAGGTTAGCAATGACACAAGATTTTCTGAATAGGTGAGCAATGACACAAGATTATCTGAATAGGTCAGCAATGACACAAGATTTTTTTAATATGTCAAGCAATGACACAGGATTTTCTGAATAGATTAAGCAATGACACAAGATTTTCTGAATAGGTTAGCAATGACACAAGATTTTCTGAATAGGTAAAGCAATGACACAAGATTTTCTGAATAGGTCAGCAATGACATAAGATTTTCTGAATAGGTCAGCAATGACACAAGATTTTCTGAATAGGTTAGCATGACACAAGATTTTCTGAATAGGTCAGCAATGACACAAGATTTTCTGAATAGGTTAAGTAATGACACAAGATTTTCTGAATAAGTTAAGCAATGACACAAGATTTTCTGAATAGGTTAGCAATGACACAAGATTTTCTGAATAGGTCAGCAATGACAAGATTTTCTGAATAGGTTAGCAATGACACAAGATTTTCTGAATTGGTTAAGCAATGACACAAGATTTCTGAATAGGTCAGCAATGACACACGATTTTCTGAATAGGTTAAGCAATGACACAAGATTTCTTAATAGGTCAGCAATGACACACGATTTTCTGAAGAGGTCACCATAGTGATAAAGATGTATTTGAGGTGTAACATATTGCTTTGTAGTTTATGAATGCGCAAAAAGTATCTTCTTAGATAACGGATACCTTTTTTAAAAAGAATTTCATTGATATATATAATGTCCATAAACTTACTCTTTCCCTTCCATGTCAAGCAAGGACACACTTCTTCCTGATGTTATCAATATTGCTTTAAAAAGAAACATACAAATATCTTTTTACTTAAAATTCACAGTTCTTAACATTCAGAGTGTGGTTGTATGCATGTCATTGAAAATTGTATGATGACCTTGGATGTCTATATTAGATTTGATGAATCCATGGTGTGTGTTTGCATTTGAATCAATGTGTATAGTAGATTTTCATCTCATGGCAATATTTCAGATTTATTTCTGGAATAAGATACTTAGCCATTACATTAGCCAGGAATGAGTTATTCAGTGGTTGTTGCTGGTTGCTGTCAGTCATATTTGTTTTTCTTTTGTTGCTTTATTATAAATCAGGCCTTTGGTTTTCTTGTTTGAATTGTTTTACATTATATCATATCAAAACCTTTTATAACTTACTATAGGTTATCAATTTTTCTCATTGTTGAAGGCTGTAGTTACCTATTTTTTACCTGTTTGGTATTTGGTCCATGGTTGTAGCCTTGGCAATCATAACACCTCATCTCATTATTTTATTTTCACATATCAATGCAATTTAATGCATTTAGATACATGAATATAATTCTATTTCTAAATATTTTAAAGCATGCTTACCATCCCCTTCCCATTTTTTATGCTGAAAAAGTAATTATGAATACCATTGTAAATAGACATCAAAACATTCACATAAATTTTTGACCTTATACATAACAAAAAACTAACTTATTCATCCAGTCTATGCAGAAACATTGCTTGTTAAATAAGTATGTGTTAGTGAATTCAGTCACAACTTAAGGTGGTACCTAACACTTTAACTAATTTTAATTTGGCGCGTTTAATTTCCTTAATATTTTGACAAATTATTTACTTTGACCCTTTGACAAAAATACAAAAATTTCAAAAAATTTGAACCAACCGTTTAATCAGAAAAATTACACTGGTTATATAGCAGTTTGACAAACACTCATTTTGATCATTGAGAAGCTTAATATTCCCTTAAGAACACAATGCCATTAAAACGTTTTGCTGATTTTACAGAGTTATCTCCCTGTAGTGTTAGGTACCACCTTAATGGGCAACATTTATTCATGTGAACTTCATCAATATATTTTGAAGACATGTGTCAAAGATATCAATCTGTTTCATCAGAGCAAGGCATAAGGAAATGCTAGTCCTGTAGTATAACTTTATCAGGTTATTGTTTTAAAGTGTAATAATGCATAAGGAAATGCTAGTCCTATAGTATAACTTTATAAGGTTATTGTTTTAAAGTGTAATAATGTCATAATGAGTGGTATTTACTAAATATTATGTATATTTGTGTTTCCTATCATGATTTTAATGATAAGACGATTGCTGCTTACAAGGATGCTTTTGAATCAAAGGTTTTGAATGGTTAGAATGCAGTCATCATGTCATAAATCAGCTTTACCTTTTTGCTTGAATTTTTACACCACATCACACTGAGATACCTCCTCTCCACTGAACTGTCACCTGAAGTTTGAGAATTAGTGAATGATAAGTTAAAACATGCAGATCTTTCATTGTTAGATAAAACATTTTCATGAAGAAACAAGAATGGGTCCACAGTACACGGATGCCCAATCCACACTATCATTTTTTATGTTCAGTGGACCGTGAAAATGGGGGAAAATCTCTAATTTGGCATTAAAATTAGAAAGATCATATCATAGGGAACATGTGTACTAAGTTATAAGTTGATTGGATGTCAACTTCTTCAAAATAAACCTCGACCAAAAACTTTAGCCTGAAGCGGGACAGACGGACGGACAAATGGACGGACAGATGAACAAATGAACAGAGGGATACTCAGACCAGAAAACATAATGCCCATAAATGGGGCATAAAAAATATTGATCGTACATAGTTAAATAAACAGGTGTTCAATTCTGAGGTCAATAAGAATTTTTGTTAATTGATAAGGAATGGCTCATTTTATGTCAGCATGTTGAACCCTTGGAGTGGCCGCCTTCACAATGCTAACATTATAGAAAATTAACATTGAAACATGGTGTATGTTGTCAACGTATATTTGTTCCACCTTAAAGAGGCTTTGTTATAAACAATGCAATAATAAGTGGTTGTGCTACTTAGGCTCTACAGCACAGTTGTCATCTGTAAACGCCTTGACTTTAGTTAAGGATCTTTTGAGTTCAACTGTATGGTGTAAGAATATCTCATAAACATGTTTAACCCCACCGCATTTTTGCGCCTGTCCCAAGTCAGGAGCCTCTGGCCTTTGTTAGTCTTGTATTATTTTAATTTTAGTTTCTTATGTACAATTTGGAAATTAGTATGGCGTTCATTATCACTGAACTAGTAAATGTATATATTTGTTTAGGGGCCAGCTGAGGGATGCCTCCGGGTGCGGGAATTTCTCGCTACATTGAAGACCTGTTGGTGACCTTCTGCTGTTGTTTTTTCTATGGTCGGTTTGTTGTCTCTTTGACACATTCCCCATTCCATTCTCAATTTTATCATTATTGGTGAAGATTATATTATTGACTTCAGATGCTTATCAACATGTTTTGTTATTGTTTTCTTAGTTTTGATAATTTAACTATAAGTTATTAATATGATACTGTGACTTGAAGCATTTAAAATAGTAACGACCATTGTTTACACTTCATTTGACTTAACTCAGTATGTTATGCCTCAAGAATAACCATTCTTTTTTTTAAAGAGGTTAACATCCTTCATAACATGGAAAACATACCATCAGCATTTCCACTAGTTGGTGCTGCTTTCACTTCAGAATCAGTTAGACTTTTGGTCTTTTGCTGTGGTGTGGTAACTGCATGAAGAGGTGTCCGAAATGTTTTAGCCACATTTGATACTGGTAATTTTGCTGTTTGAATATTATTGTTTTCTGCAGTGGTGGTAGCTGCTTGAAGAGGTGTATGAAATGTTTTAGCCACATTTGATATTGGTACTTTTGCTGTTTGAATTACATTGTTTTCTGCAGCACTGTAAAGATTAAACACATTAAAACTAAAATTTTACTGTAAGGTCTTAAACATGGAAATTTCTTATCTTAATTACTGTGTAAATCATGATTTTCTTTGTTATTCATCTTGTGTTTGAAGACAAACAGCTTTAATATAAGATTGTGTTTGACAAAAAAAAACATGTCAATCTGATTTCTTCCTGTACAATTCTTGAAAAAAAGCAACTCTAAAACATTCTGCTTTGATTTACTCATTTACTTGGTTCTTTCCAAATCAGAAGTTTTCTTAATACTGTAAAATCATTTATTTTCTAGGTACTAATTTTCTGATTTTTTTATTAAGGAAAACTTATTCATGGATATTTAAATTACTGGTTTTGCCGAAGTCTGCATACAAGCCTATAGAAAATCTACATTTGTTGAACACTTGATTTCATGGCTCACCTTTACCAACATAAACATGAAACATGGTAGGGGGTCTCATTGGGGTCTAAGTGTGACGCGGGATTGCCGATTTTTTGTAAGCGTGACATGTGCAAGTCAAATTATTGTGTCGTGAAAACGGGAAATGAGGTCTTGCGGGACCCGGGAAATGACAAATGAGAATTGCTTACGTACATAGTGTAAGCGGGATACAGGAATCTGACAAAACAGTAAGCAGGATCCGGGATCGGAACCCCCCAATGAGAACCCCATGGTATCCAACAATAATAAACAATCCATAGTACATGTTCTATGTTCATGATATTTTTTTCCATCAGATCTAATTTAACACCAAAAGTCATGTGATTATATTATAAAGTTACACAAATTTGTTATACCTAACATCTTTCACTCCAGTGACACTGTCTGCTATTTTATCCTGCAGTAAACAAAGATATAATATATACATAAATGACATCATAATTTTGCTGTAACAAAAATAACATTTTATACTTTTTTTTTTTTTTAAATTATCTTTACTGTAATGGACTTTTGAAAAATCTAATTCATAAATCAATTATTTTCAGTAATTTATCAATCTTCAATTATCACAATTATTGAATCTATTTTACAAGTCAATCTATTTATGAATGATTCTACTCTTAAGTTAAGAAACTTGTAAACAGGTCTGGTCATATTTGTCAATGTTAAAAATCTGTTCTGAAAATGATAACCCTACAAGAGTGCCCCTTTTCATATAACATGTACAATGGACTGTACATGTGGACCTTTTGACCTAGCTAAAATACTGAAAGTTCAAACACATGTATATTTATAAACACCATACCAGAACATTTATGCTTCTTTGAGTGACTGAAGTAGCTGTAGGATCTTTGAATGGTGCTGTAAACTTGGGTCGTTTTGCTGGATTGAATTGACTTGGGGCTGCAGATCTCCTCATTCTTGTTATAAGTCAATAACATATGCCACAGTACAATTTGATATACAATCTATCTTTACATGGTCTTAGAATCTATTCACTTCTACATGTATCTGCAAAGTAATAATGATGAATTGTTAATTTATTTTTACATTTACATTCATGTTTTCGAAGTGCATATACTCCAAATAATTTTTTAAGAAGAATTTGTTAATGATTGCTATGTTTCTTCTCGCTACATTGAAGACCTGTTGTTGACCTTCTACTGTTGTTTTTTTCAATGGTCGGGTTGTTGTCTCTTTGGCACATTCCCCATTTCCATTCTCAATTTTATTCTTCTAAATTTATTTTAGGAAGTGTTTGGGTTGTAAAATCAATGAAGTTAGGAAATCCTTTCAATGTGCACATTACATTGTTAAGTCTTCTTGCATACATGCATTTGATTAGGGACTTTCCTTTTTTACTTTTCCTCAGAGTTCAGTATTTTTTTTATTTTACTTTTTTTATTTCTTTGAATAATCATTTTCTTATGCATTTGTTAAAATATTGGTTAGTTGCATGAGAATGAAATTCAAAAAAAAAAAGCAGGACATGCCTGGAGTTTTCTGTAAAAAGAAGTGGCAGGATGAGCAACTTGGCAAAAAAAGAGGTAAGATGACAAGTATTTTAAAAAGTCAAAACTAAATAGAGAGAAAAATAAAAAGACAGGACAGGTACAGTACAACTAAAGAAAAATGCAGGACAATATTTTCATTCTAGCCTCCCCATACAAATGTATCATGCATCAAAATCAAATAGTAGCTCCCTTAAATGTCAATGCTACACAAAATGTATGACTTCTGTAAGTCTCTCAAGTTTTTTGGTTCAAGTTTACAATAATGAAGGCATTCTGATTATTGCCTTTAAAATTAGGCAGTGGCTATTTGTCCGGAATTATCCAAGTAAACTTGCTGTACATTTTTGTTGTAAATGTGGCCATATTTGTTTAAAAGTCCTGAAGATAACAGTCTGCACAGTTAGCCACTAGTCCAATGCCCCAGACTAGTAAAATTTCATTTGGACTAATAAGTTTTTGCAAAAATTTTTTGGACCAATAAGAAAAATGTTAGAATATTGGTCTTCGAACTGTCACAGAATGTAAGTTCCGTCATAATATTTATTCAAAGATAATTCATTATGTAACAAAAGTTCCAATTGGAATTATTGTTATGTCACAGTGATATTTATTCCATCAGCATAATACATGTAATAAAAGGACCAAAGAATTTTTATCACTTAATATAAATTCCAACAGGAAGTTTTATTGCATAATAAATTATCTTTGGAATAAATGTTATAGTGGAAATTTTATCTTATGACTGGTATAACATTTTGACTTTATTCATTTTGACATATCATTCCTTAAAATGAAAAAAATGGAAAAAATCTTATGTCATGATTATTCCGATTGGAAAAAGTATTATGTTATATTTATTTCGGTTGGAAAAAATATTATATACATATGTAATATCATTTCCGACCCAAAAATATTTTTAATTCTATCCATAACTTATGCCGGAATGGTAAATTGGTATTTATAATTATTATCAGAACAGGTATCGTGAATATGGGAAATAATTGTTCCCAATGTTGTAGACATTAAAGAATCATTTCTAAATTATCAACAATTACTGGTATGCATATTTTACCTTAAAATGATATTTTTCTCATTACATCAGTATAATTATCATTTATATTTCACAGCTGAATTTTTTAACATAATTACTTACTTTAAGAACATAAATATTTTCTCATACTCATCAGCTTCCATTTTTCAGGATACAAAATGTACATTCAGGTGAATATATCTAACTCATTAACAAATGATTAACACTTTTCATTTTACATAATAATTATATAATTAGCATTTAAAACCTGTTTCGATTTAGAATATAATCAGCATTTAAAAACTTTTTTATTTATATAATAAACTAAACTTCAGCATAATTGGAACATTTGTTATACTCATCAACATATAAGATAAGTTCCTAATATCAGTGGAACAAATATAATACATATATGGAAAAAGTATTCCATGACATAATTTCCGCAGAACAAATATTATTACAATATTGTTTCCCTCAGGAACAAATCTTATTCGGAACAAATATACGTTGACAGGACTAGTAGTTAAAAAGGTTTTTGGTGCAGACTGAGAAAAACCTTGATGAAATTTGAAGTGCTTTTTTTGTCAGATCATAGATGTGAATTGCTTAGCTTGAATGTAGATATTTAGCTAGCTATAATCTGTTGAGTTAAAAGTATGGAAGAACTTTCACTTGGTTGGATAGAGTCAAAGATGTAATAGGAAACACACATATTATTTTTTTGTTGTTGTATACACTAGCTGGAATAAGCTATACATATGTCTCTGTATATTTGTTTTTTTGTTTATTTTTGTCTATTTTTTGTATTTACATTTTGTGAATGTCAGCTGGTATCATTCCTGTGTGACGGGATTGCTTCCCTTAGAAAAACTTAGTAGATACTTAGTCAGCCGTAAGCGGTTGAGCTAAGGAAGTACTTCTTTAGCTCAGTCGGTTAGCGCGCTGCCTTGTAACACAGAGGTACCGGGTTCGAGTCCCGGTGGAGACAATCAATTTTGTAATGAAATTTGTGCTCTCCGGTTACACCTGTATTGGAATTTACACCAATAAAATTATTGGATTTGATTTACCCGTACATAATATATATATGCTGTAACATGCCTTTTTGGCTGCATTTTCCTTTCATCTATTTTTTTTACAATTTTGGCCAAATCTCTCACGCATTTGCTTCGTGAAAAATACGGAACTTGGGGGGGGGGGGGGGGGGGGATCGGGACAACCTTATTTTATAAGTTTTATCTGCTGTTTTTCTATAATTATAATAAACTTTATTGTCTCTAAAATAATAATTGTGGTGAGACCTCCCAAAAGACGATAAGGCTAAGAGTCATTATCTGATGTTCTAGTGAGAATAATGTTCCCTCATCGGTTAGACATACAAAAAAGTGTTTATCTCATGAAAGGCAGGCATATGCATTTTGTATCCATGTGGAGAGTATTGCTAATTTGTGTTATGTTTTGTTTGATATGAAAATAACAATATTTTGTTTTTACCGCCGTTTCGCTCGAGATTATCGCCCTTGGTAATTCTAAACTCTTGAACTTGGACGGTATTGATCACGTTCCGGAAAAGTAACAGGCTCTCGGGGCTTGAGCTTGGAGCAAGGACCCTTTTGTTTTGACAGTGACTGTTTTGCCGGCTCTGATTAAAGTATCTTAATTCAAGCCGGCAAAATAGCACATTTCTAAAGAAATTAATTTTTTTTTTGTTAACACATATATACATTGTATGCAATGCAAAGAACTAACGATTATTTCAAAGTAAGTTTAATTCAAACTTTAGATTTTTTAAGCTACATGCATGTGCTTGACACATATACATAATTTCTGTCATGAACGTTGCACGAAAAATAAAGACTTTTGTGAACCTTTTGTGACTGATAGTGGCAGATATTATGAGTCACTGTCTGTCCTCTTGTTTATAGAAACTCTCTGTTTTACATAATATTCCCTGTTTAGTATACACATTTATGATATATAATGATTTACGGCTTTTAAAAAAGTATATAACAATCTTCTGACTTTCAAAATGCAAATAAAGGAACATCATTGCTCCGCCTTATCACAAAAACAAAATTCAGTCTTTTTTTTTGCTCGACCGGCGATCCAGGCTGGTGTGAAAAATACCGAGCACGCAAAATAAGCATTTGAAAATAAATCACAATGCACGTAAATTAGATAAGCAGAACACGTTGAACGGAGGCACCTGTCTTAAACGACTGAACGACAAATAGTTGCACTAAAATAACTATTTACCACTCTCGTATATGTAATTGGGGGGGGGGGGAAGAGGCTCATGTAACATTAGAACGATTAGATGACTGGTTTTAGCCTTGAAATAATTTCAGTTACATGTTTTAAAAATAATTTATTGCAACAAATGATTGATCAATATCATTTTTTTTTCTTGTTATAAATTCTTATTTTCACTTTCACAGATAAATGTATGGGTTGTCATCAGCTTAACAAAGAAAATTTCGATAATTTTACCTCAAAAAGTTAAGAAATTCAAAACACAGCAATACTTATCATTAAATTACACGTATACAGGAAGGCCGCTCATGATTTTTTTTATGTATTGTTAAAAGCTGATAAACGGGGACTATTTATCTTATGAAAAGCCAAATTAAGTTCTGCATGATTTGTCTTGGTGTGTCAATGTCTTTTACTTGCAGATGCATGCCGAAATGTTTCCCACTGGTACCGAAATTTCGTAAACAGGTCAAAGTGCTGATTTGTCCTGCTAATGAAGTATCTAAAATACCAATCCATTGTACGAAGAAAGGGGAGACAGTTTTTGCTTTCTAAAAAGCACTAGAATGTTTAGCTTTATATTTGTAAGTAAGATGTCGTTAATTGTGGTTATTTAAGTATGGGAAAGGTGCTCTATTTACTTCCGGTGTGCATATACGTATGCTTGATAGAAGAAACGGCTTCTTTTTGATTTTAAAATTCGTTGGTGGCGTCATTCCAGAGAAAGCGTTTGATTTCGAAAATGTGTGATTCGTCAATCGTCAATATATATATGTGTGTGACTCTTAACAGTCATTACTGATGCAATGCTTATCTACATGTGGGCCAACTCTGCATATTTCTGCCAATGATCTTCAAAAATTTTGTGAACATATTTGTATTCTATATCATAAATCACACGAAAAATCAACAACACAAAGAGCACACGATACCCCAAAATTATGCATGGCAAAATTGTTGGATCGGATCCTGGTTACCAATAGTGTATTTTTTTCGTATTTAATATTTTCTCAAATAGAATCTTTCCAACATCATGGGTTACGAAATAGGAGAACCGATATGTGGTACGTAATAATTGCAAGATGGCGTGAATATCGTATGAAACTAATAGCTTCGCTCGTGGTAAAAAATGGGGTAGCGATGCCAAAACATAATGATATTTATCTCCACCCAAAGGAGGCCTAGACCAACGTATTCTATGTCCTTTATTGTATGTCAATTAGGGCAAGGGTGTACAATAAATTGTATTGCATGTTGCATGTGAAAATAAACTTTTTGCGTAAGATATATGTTTTTGTAATAACGACGAAAAAGAGATAAAATTTTGAAAAAAATATTTTCAAAAAAGTCTACATAAATAGGATGACCCTGTCCCAAGTAACTGTGTGTAGATAAGAAGTGAAGCAGACAATAGGCCAAGATGTCATACTAGTTGAAAAGGAGATCACAAAGCTTGGATGCTCTCTGCACATTAAACAACCCTTAAAACAACTCTTTCAGGGACTCGTATATGCGGCCTGCTCATGAAACGCAATGGTAAAGCTGTTGTCTCATCCTGAACATGTATAAAATATTTTTCACCGGACAAAAATCAAATAATCATGTTTGAATAAGTACGAAAAGTGGACACCTATATAAAATGATAGTGATCACCGATATCGTAAATTTTCAATACTTTGATTTAAATTGTGTCAAAACCCAAAAGGTTTATATTGTGTCGGATAAGGTTTTCTTTTGTTTCTAAAATTTCGATTCTTTATGCTGCCTTTCTAGGCAATCTATTTGCTATTGGAGTTTTTAATCAGAGCAAACCTTCACTTTGAACAGTTTAAGAATAGAAACCATATTCTCAATACCATAAAGAATTTGGATATTGTTAATAAAAGCAATAGATTATAAACATATTGTAAAACAATATTAAAACCATAGAAACATATAAAACGATATCAAAAAGCTTATTTCATTATTTTTCAAGATCTAACAGAGTGAGAGACTTTTCAGAGGCAAGTATATTTGGCAAATATGGTCATAAATCATTTCTTCAAAATCAGTGCTGCGATTGATGATTATATATGTTGAATATATTAACTTAGTAATTTACAAGATATTTTTCTCCTGATCTTTCCCATGGAGATTTAATACGAAATTTCCATAATCAGCTTATATAATTAATCACATATTGAACAAACAATATATATACATAAGATGTTCCTTAAATGGAGCCGGGTGATAGATAACTTACACAGCTGCTTAGCGAACGTGGATCAGATTGCACGGTGCTATCTCGCGCATGAGCAGCGGATGTTGATTGCTCTTCCTCGCAAACAAGATAATATTGAAATACCGTCAAATATTTGATCATATCAAAAAGTGGGAATTAAAGCCATATCAAAATGGTAAGTTATATTTCTGTTATGTTTTGATTTGTTTTTTAACCATCACACATGTCCATTGCCAAATTGCTGTCTAAGCAATACAAAACAACTTTTTTTCATAATAATTTAAGGAAGGTAGGGGATATACATGAAGATTTGATGTGGGTGTTAATGGCTACAGAATAAAAAGTTCATCATCCAGAAAGTTCATCTCCAAGTAGTAGTAACTGAATGAAAATCCAGGTTCACGAACTTCGAAGTTAGTTTTAAAACCATAGTCGGAGAATTTCACTCAAATTGTGTCTATATACTTTTTGGTTGGCCCTATACAGATTTCTTCTTTATTGACATGCTATAAACTTTATGTTTCAGTCCGACTTCAAGGTTACGGAAAAACAGTTTAATGGTAAGTGTTCTTAAATCACAAGACTTCAAATTAACAACTCAGACTCTGTCCCCTCCCTAAGAAATGATGTTCCCTGCGTGCTGAATATCTTTGATGTTTGCCCTTGTATAATGGTTATCATGATAATTACGAATATTGAAACTGAGTATTATAGACTTTTGGTTATTCGTGGAAACAGAAACCGGCAAATCGGCATTTCACACATTCATATTTACTACAAGATAAGCAGAAATACGTGTGTTATTCATCCATATTATTGGCATAATTCCAAAAATACTGAGAATGTTGCATGAAAATATTCCTGAAAAAAATGTTCTGGAATAAATTGTTTGAACAAGAAGCCGATTTAACCATCTGTTGACAAAAATACGATAATTCATTTATTGAAAGCTAGTATCAATGTTTTTAATTATAAAACATTAAATCGTCTGCATACGATACATATGTTGCTGCCAAATTTGGGAGGTCACGTGGCAAGACGTGGAATGCGCGTGTTGTAATAATGAATAATAAATTGCAAAATGGAACTATTTTTAAACTTTTTTTATATATTTTTTTGAAGTTGATGAAGCGATAAACCTGAAAAGAGGTTCACGAAGGTCTACCGCATACATTTTGTCGCGGAACGTTCTTTTACATTTAACAGTCTTTCTCTTTGTGTTAAAAGATGAGAAAAAAAAAAAAAAACGCGTAAATTTTCTGATAGTAGTACGTATAGTTGTAAATAAATAAATTTATCGATAAATGCATGCTGTGTGTTTTCTGCATCAGAGATAAGGAGAAACCGAAAAGTAATACACAATATGCATGATACGCGCACGATAAGCTTCCGTTTGCTGATAAAAACCAGACGTAAACCACTACATGTTTACAATACATAATTATGTTTAGATTATTGGCAATTAATGCAGTCGAAGGCCATTAATTATTCCTGTACATAATAAATTACACAGTAGATTGATTACTGTCGCTTATTTTCGGTATTACTACTTACCCCCAAGTGCGTTAAGGGCATACGATACAGTTTTGATCCTGTATTTACAGTTTGATGAAAATTTCCATATAGGCTAGTTTTTGCCTGCTTAAATCAAATATGTAATAAAAAAATATACCTTCATGTGCTACTTTTTGAGTTAAATGAGGTCGAAATTTTGTATATTTGCTCAAATTCGGATTTGTGGCCGTATTTTCCCTTTCGAAAGAATGCCATAACTTTTTTGTTTTAAAAGATAAACACAAACTGTTTTTTGATAAATAATTTGTAATTTTTGTATTTTATAAGTATCCTAAAAAAATATGCATTTTTTATTCAGAAATAACTCATATTTATCAAATGGTCATGAATTAAGAAAAAATCGCATTTTTTTGCTGTATATTTATCAAAATTAAAAAAATTCCTCTATTTACAGTTTTATAAAATTTGGTCCACATAATCTCCCTGCAAAATGAAACAAAATGTCGTTTTAAAAAATAGGGGTCCATGCACTCGTTTTCAAATTAAATCAGTATGAATGATAAAAAATAGTCGAAAAATGCATCTTTTCCCGATATGTCATAGTTTGACGTCGCGAAAATAACATTTTACGTTAGCAACGTCATTACCTCCCCTGTAACTGTATCGTATGCCCTTAAGATCACCAAAGGCGGTGGGATGGGTAAAATAAAAAATTATGATTTTGTCCTCCCTTTTTAGCCAAAAATATTATCTAGACAAAATGAAAATGAACACTGACTTACTTTAGACTATTTGACTACAGAAAAGATTCGAAGAGCCTTCGATGCTACTTTAAAAGAGGGGCGAAAGATACCAGATGGACATTCATACTCATAAATCAAAAATAAACTGACAAAGCCATGGCCAAAAAAGAAAAAGACACACAGGCAAATACTAATACAAACGACACAACATAGAAAATTAAAGACTAAGCAACACGAACACCATGAAACAATTGAAAAGGAGTCCCTATTATTAGTTATAATTAATAAAAGATAACAATGGTGATAGGATAACTGAATTTTAAAAACAGGAAAATAATTTCTTCTAAACTTCTAGAATCTGGATTATCTCATAACGTGAAGAAGAAAAAATTCAGCTGTCAGTGTGAAACCACTGCTGCATAAGGTGTGAGAATGAGCGTTTTTCCTTTCTATTACAATATCTGTAATTGTAAAAGATATATCTGTTTTTCAACTTTGTTTAAGTACAATATTTCACATGTGAAAATGTTCCGTTCCATAATTGTAGTTTCTTTTGAATGCATGAAAATCTATCCATAATCATATCATTGGAAAATAACAAAACTTTTACCTCGATGTCTTTAAATTGAACCAATAATATATCAATTATTGCTTTCTCTTTGATTCTACAGTACAGTTTGTTTTTGTTTTTTTCATTTCACCAAATTTCTCAAGATTTTAAGACAGCTCCCCTCCCCTCAACACCAAAAGGGATGTTTTGTTTGTTTCAAGTAATGTATGTAGGCAGGGGTTGAATGGGGTCTCACAATTCTGTATTCTTTAATTTTAGACCATTTTTTTCTTTATTCTTAATTTATTCTGAGCAATATTGTCCATTGCTTATAATTAAGCTACAATTGTTCTCTATTCTTAATTTGTTTTACCTCTTTTCTTTACCCCCCCCCCCCCCCCCCCCCTTTTAAAATTTTTCACCATTTGTTTATAATTCTCTATTCTCTTGCTATTTTATAATCCCCATCCAGACCTTAATGTGTTGGCACAGTAAATGGTACGTAATATATCAACTTGTTTAAACAGATAATTCATTTTCATACAAAAAAGTCAGGGTAAAAATAACCTATTTATTATATTGACCTGCAATTGCTGTGGTACAACATACGCAATTATGGAATGTATACCAAAATGATGTAATATTACAAAGAAAGCAGAGATATATAGATAAATATAAAACAGATGTTGAAGTATCATTAGATCTCCCGTTGATAACAAAATACTCATATTGTTTTAATCTTCCGATTCATAAGATAGGTGAAGCTAATTTTACAAATGAAGAATAAAAAAAGTTCACATTGACAAAAACGGTTACTAGTACTATTTTTTATGAATGAATGAGATATATAAACGATATAAAAAAAATAAACATTGTAATTGATGTATGTATATATCTTGAAAAAATAATTAACCCCAAACCCAGTAATCACAAAAATATGATATCATTCGTATTTGTATTTTTCGGTAATTTATACAGCACGTATTCAGAATGGGTGACCTTCAAATTTCCATGTAAAATGCATCTTTTTACGGCAAATGCATAAGAAAACCAACCTGCATTGCTTTAAAAATATTCATAAGTTGACTGAAGACTGAATAATAAAAACCACAAAAAAATAGATGTGGTCAGATGAAATTGATTTTATGGTAAACAGTATTATTTTCCAATCAAAGGAGGGTGGGCTTACGCCCTCTACGCCATCCACGAATCCTCCACTGTTTTATGTATTATTGTTTATTCCCTTATACTGGTAAATGCCCAAGGTGACAACAAATGCAATATCCGGGGAACCAAAACCAAACTGAGTCTCGGATAATAGCACTTGCATGGTAATTTCGGCAGCCGTCCTTTTGCGTTTTTCAGGGGCCAATATTCGGAACTCATTTGCGTCAATTTACCTGTACACATACCTGTACACATACCTATCTACCAATATAAAAGTCACTTAGTGATGTAATAAATTTCAAGTTACCCATGATAAAACCTAAAATAAAAAGTTTTTCGACTTGTATCTGTTCATAATCTATATCAATTTTATTTCAGATGCTCATAATACATTCAATTTTTTCTGTTAATAATCTATATCAAATTTATTTCAGATGCTCATAATACATTCAATTTATTCGACAAGAAAGGAAATGGACATGTATCAACAAAAGAATTAGCAAACATCTTTAAAAGTTTAGCTTTACAAATTTCTGCAGACAAATTAAAAGAATGGGCAGATGAGGTCGACGAGGAAGGTTTGTATTTATATATATAATAATACATGAAGACTGTTGTTTCTTATTTCTTATTTGTGTTTGTAACTATGTATACTGTATTGTTTATTATATTTGTAAAATAATAATATTATAATGATATTATATTATGCTCCTTGTGAGCCCATTTTATCATCTTCTTCTTCTTCTTCTTCTTCTTCTTCTTCTTCTTCTTCTTCTTCTTCTTCCCATTTTATCATCTTCTTCTTCTTCTTCTTCTTCTTCTTCTTCTTCTTCTTCTTCTTCTTCTTCTTCTTCTTCTATAGTTACACTTTATCATCTTCTTCTTCTTCTTCTTCTTCTTCTTCTTCTTCTTCTTCTTCTTCTTCTTCTTCTTCTTCTTCCCATTTTATCATCTTCTTCTTCTTCTTCTTCTTCTTCTTCTTCTTCTTCTTCTTCTTCTTCTTCTTCTTCTTCTTCTTCTTCTTCTTCTTCTATAGTTACACAAAAAAGTAAGCCTATACATATTCCAAAATAAAATTAAACCATGCAAGGTTTTGTGGTATTAACATCGGTGAGGTTTTGGAAATTGTGCTAGATGTTCAGACTCCTTGTTTTCTCCCATACGAACCAGGGTAAAATATTTTGCCCCTTAACACCCATTTTTTTCTTTTCAAATAAGACTTCAATCGCTCATTAAATGTCATTTACCAAATTTTAACAGATTCTTGATTTCTTTTCTTTCGTTTTGAGACCAAAAGAATACCAATGCAAATATAAGATAAAAGTCCGAGTCAGCTTTTCCCCTCCATTTTTTTAAAACTCAAATATCTCGAAAAGGAGCTTCATAACCTATCAATATTTTTAGCTTATGGTGGCAATTCAAATTTACCAACCTGCATCACGGACGGTCTCTATTGCAGAAACTACCCCTTATTATTCATTGTAATCTGTTTCTGGTTCTGAATATGCATGAAACATTAGCCACTGGATGTTAAGCAACCAAACAATATCAATCAGTACATCACGGGGGTTTTTTTTTTTGCCTTACATAAACTTACTCTGTCAGCAAAAATGTTAGAACTAAAAAGAATCATATCAAATTAAAGCAAAACGTTATAAATTTGATGCGTCAAAGGCCTTTTTCTGGATTTACCTTCATCAGGAACGCACAAAGATGAATCTATGAGTATCTGATAATATAAAACTATTGTCTGTAGCCAATGTTCTCAATAAAACGATGGCATTTATATATTTAACACCATTAAACACATATGACAATTTTACAAAAAACAAACTGATTTTTTATAATTACAGCACTTGGTTACATGGAATGGGAAAATTTTAAAATACTTTTTGAACGAAAATTGAAAGAAGACGAAGACGAAAGAGAGTTAAGAGATGCCTTCCGAGTATTAGATAAACAAAATAAAGGAACAATTCCAGTAGATGATTTGCGGTGGATTTTGAAAAGTTTAGGAGACGATATAACGGAAGAAGAATTAGACGATATGATTGCTGAAACTGATACGGACGGAAGTGGAACAGTAGATTATGAAGGTAAATCTTAATGTAGTCTGCTAATTCAAGACAAAATGTAATTTAAAATAAGAGCTACTATCTACATTTCAAGAAAAAAAAATTGTCTGAAAGTACAAGTGGCCATTCATCCATATAGTATATATATATTATTCTCTCAGTTAAGTAGTTTTGGGTTAGCTGAAATGCAACTGTGTGATCGATACAGGCATTTGCGGTGCCGATTAACTTTTTTATGTATTTTAGTGTAACGTTTTTATATGTAATATCTACATTAAATTTCCATGATTTTCATCAATATTCATCACGGGTGACGTTTATAGGTTAACATTTAATTCTGAAAACGTAAAATCAGAAACACAGAATTTCAACATACATACGTTATAAATACATAAACATATAATACTGAAACATAAACATGCAATGACAATCAAGACAATGTGATTACGCTTATACATAAACATTTAGCAAAAAAAATCAAAAACATAATGAAAATGTGAATACGATTTAACATACACATATATAATGTTAAAGCATAATAAGTATGGACACAGATCAGTGTGGATAGTATGATTGGATGTTTGACCGTGTTTTTTGACAAAAAGAGTTCTCTGTTAACTGTGTTGCACAATAACAGTCAACCTGAACCAATCATTAAATATTAGCAGTGTTGTTTATTTCATATTTTGCTAAAATATAAATACATACGACAACGTGAATATATATGTAATTGCTACATGTATTTAAAACGTAAACCATTATTCCATCGTGATTACACAAAAACATTAAACTCTAATGGCAACTTAAATGCATTAAAACATAAAAATAATGACAATATGAATCCCTAAACATAAAATGTGTCAAAGGTCACGTCGTCACGTCACGTTCCTTGTTGGCTTATCGAGCAATGAGGTTCGCATAATCCAGAAAAGCTCTATTTCTTGCTCTTTCTTGAATTTCAGTAAAGGACAAAACAAGATGAATAAAAAATTTCTATATTCCATACCTAGAAACTCAAAGGGGGTTTGGGTTGTTCTATGTCCTTCCTGTTTTCTATCAAATCCTATCTGTTGTGAAGATGTAGTTTATCCCAGAACCAGAGCAAGAATGACATTAAATTATTGAATTAAATGTACCATCATAAACACTAACGGCCAACCTCGGTAAACAGAGGAACCAATTGAACAATTGGAGCTGCTTCTGTCTAGGCTTCAATAACATTAGTAGGTTCAAAAATATGCGATGACTTTGTTGACAACCATGCATCTGGAAGCCATACCAGTCCCCACTCCCCAATGAGAGCTTAGATTGGCAGATTCGAAACTTAAATACACAACAAATACAATTTGCTGTTATCTAAATGATTATAGAAACTGCAGAACAGTAAAATGCTGATATATACTTGAGTATCATCCAATCAAAACATAGAACTTTCATTATTGCGGGGAATAATTTTTTTTTTCATATTTTAGTTCAGGTTCCAGAGAAACATGTGTGTTTTTTTTAATTCCATCATCTTCACATCTTATTCTTTGTGTGCTCATGCCATGTTAGCAGAAGTAGAAATTATATTTTATTTATACCCTAGAAGTTCTATAGCGTTTCAGTTTGGTTTGTTTTATAGAAAAATTGTAGAGTTATATAGACAAATGTTATTAGAAATTTGATTTCACAAAGTCAAAGTTCTCTTGATCTTATTATTTCTTATCAAATCAATCTCATTTTTAAGAACCATTGTAATCTTCAAATATAGATATATATATTTTGGTATTTGAATTTTAAGTAAAAGAGAACCTTGACGTTTATTTTATTAGTTCTTTATTCAAACTATAGTATACCTAATTAGAAAATATCACTTTATAATTAGTTGTGCATTTGCATGATTATTTAGTATATTCATTTTTGTTTTTTACAGAATTCAAAAGTCTGATGACCTCTGATTGAATGATTGTCACATGAGGGAGGGTACAAGTTCCGGTTGTTTGCTACACATGCACGCATGCGTGATTCCAACTGGTCGCCATATATCAATATTTCGTAGAAGGAAGTCATCCTGATCAGTAAAAATATCCCACGTCATATTTGAGCAATTGTCAGCTAGAGACACTGCTGCGTGCCCCATCCTCATGTATTTCAAACAGTCTACCTTTTGTATGAGAAAAAGTCGATGTTTATATCTTTAAGATGATTGTGTCTTCCCATCATTCCATATTTAACATGCGCACTAACTGCCTGCTTCATTTCTTGCTCTATAATTATGTCTGTTAGAAAGTCTACTATTGCTTTTTGCATTATGAGCTAACAAGTTAATAATTGCTTGACACTGAGTAGTGTAATATATACAAAATAAATTAACATGAATGATACTCATCGGCAGATTCCGTATCGTAGCAAAACGGATTCAGTCGAAGTTTTCCGAATAATTATTTCAACACCGCAATACTGTCAAGCTAGTCTATCCAGCGTTATCTGCAGCTTGTTTTTGGCGCTGCTGAAATATATTATTTCTTCTATTAATTCCAGAGTTTTATACACTGATGATGGGTTGAGCCGGACGATGGAGAAAAAAATCCTTGCCACTTAATTTGACGTTCCATGGAAACGGAATATTTCGAATAGATTTAAATTGGTTCTCTGAGATTGATGTATATTTCAAAAACATTTAACGTCAGTTACATCTAATTGAATCGGATTGTTTCTTTTTCCTTTTCACAGAAAAATTTTCATACACAATTTTGGTTACTTGTTGAATGATTGAAATTCAGTTGTGTACCGAACAGTTTAAAGGGTAAAGGAGTTATCTAGAATAATTACTAACACGAAAAATTTGATAGACTTAAAATATAGATTTAGCAACAGATACATGTATGAATTAAGAATAGAATAAATAAACATCTTTCTCTAAGGCCAGTTTTTTGTAAATGTTTGTTAAAGACGATTAAGTGTGTTTTAATTTGTTGTTTTATATTAAAATTTATATTTACTTGATTGTATATATATATATTTTAAAAATTTCCCATCTACATGTACATCAACCATTTTCACTTGTATGTATTAAAAGTCTTCATGTTCCAATAAAAATTGCATTTTGTATATCCAATTTAAGCTGAATTAACCATGCCATTTGATGCTTGGCGTTTAATTATCAGTGATAGAAATCTACTTTATAATTGCACCAAAATAATTTCACATCTTAAACACAGAACGATGCACTTTGCATGAACAAGTACTGCAGAAAATTCGCACGAAATCTTTTACTAATGCTTTTTAATATATATGAAAATTACTTCATGTCCGTGTTAGTCTTTCAGAGTCTCTGTAAATCTGGAGAAAGTTCAGTGCATCTTATTGGTCAAAATACCTTTTTAATTTATAATTTTGACCAATCAAGATGCATTATGAGTTAAATTTTGATTAGTTGAATATTTCATGATGAACATATTGCACCAGTCAGAATGCTTGTAATTCCACCTTAGAATTCCAGAGACTCATGCAGATAATTGGTGATGTTTCTTAACGTAGTTGTATTTTGTTAATTTGGGAAGACCACAATAAATTCTCAGAGCAAATGTTGTATAACAATGATAATTTATAAAGAGTTCCAAATATATTTATGTCATGTTCTCCTGTGACATTATAATAAAATTACCACGATGATAATATTGTTGTCTTTCTATTTGAACAACATTGTCAAATACTTCAGAAAGAATGTATGTACTGGTAGATTCCTCCGTTATTCTGAGCACCCCTCGAGAGCTGCGAGGGTACAGTGGAATCCGTGTATGCGTGAACAGGACTTTAATAGCTGTGATGTAATTGCACATATATCAGTTCAGACAAAATCCCGAAAACTGCGGATCAATTTCTTGTAACTTAAAAAAAATCCAAAAATATTGATGGATACAATACATCTGTCAATTTCGAAATTGATGTAAGAGCCAACTTGAAAGTGAAGAGATGAAAGATGGATTTATTTTGAAATGATCAGCTTATGTTTCAACCATCGTCAAGCCAAGAGCAATTTGTAATATGCATAAGAACCATATTTTGTACTAAACCTATTCTCTTAAGTCTCATTTTGAACGTTCTAGCTCAAAGAATGAGTCGATATGAAGACGTGTCAATGGTGTTATCGTAAACAAATATTATTGTGATTCAGATGCTCTTTCTCCAAAATGACACGTGTTTAGTTTAAATGCAGCCAACGCCAATTTTAAAGTCTGGTTTAACCTTGTATGGGAATTTACATAAGCAAGGCAGTCTAAAGGCAATGTACTGCTTTTTAGGTCTGCATGAATCTTTTGACAATTGAGGTTCTTGATTGAAAATGTTTTGTTTTGTTTTGTTTGAGGTTCTCTGTATTATTTATGGATGTACAATAGACAAGCAACTGAAATTTAAAGACGATAGGTTTAAAACAGGAGTGCCCACTTTCATGTTTATTGATATAACTCTGTTTGTATTCGGAATTGCAGGCATTTGTCTCAGAATTTGTTTCCCTATATACCTTAATATAACACGAACATTTTTTCTGAGACAAGTGCCTGTGTTTGAAAAAAAAGGAAATATAGGGTTAGCGCAAATGAAACCGTCCTCAAATACCAGTATACTTCTTGGAAGTGGTGCATTTATACATTCCGCGCATCAAAACTGGCGCTCTCTCAGCATGGGTTCTACTGCATGGTGAATCTTATACAATATCTCTGTCTACAATTCGGGTTTGACAAATAGAAACACATGTGTGGTATATGTCAATGATACAGCAATCCAACATCAAATGGTAACATATGACGTCATTGATTTTGGATTGATTGATTGGTGATTGTTTTACACCGCAGAGGCACCAAAGGGATACATCTCAGCGGAAACTACCAGTTTATCATTTAACATATCTTAAATACAGCCACTGAATACTCTTATAATACACCACACAGACATTAGTTGATTGCAAGTGATGTGAAATTTAAACAAACATGTACTGAATTTAAAGAAAAAGCTATACAAGAACATATTTCACTTGTTACTTAACTACCTTCATATCTTGTTTTCCAAGACGGTCATTCAGAGTTTGTTCAGCAGACGTTGACTTCATTTTGCTCTAGAACTGGTCATAAGTCTGAGTGGTGGCATAATAGATGCAACTTTCAGTTGGTTAGTGGTTTATTTAGAAATTGGTTTACATCAAGAAGAATTGAGTGTGAAGGTAAAGGTAACATCTTTGGTAAGCTTGCTTGCTAGCTAAACCATGAAATCATTATTAGGTTAGGTATTCTACCATCCTTTCGGATTAGTCTAGTCCTACAGACAGATATATTGTAAATTTATATTTGTTTGTAGAGATTCTTTAACCAGGGGATTACTATCATTACAGTTTATTCTATTAAAATACATGAGTGTTTGAGTTTTTATATAAGAGTCCAAAGAAAATCTACCTAATTCTGATTTATTGTTAAATGTTATGTCGTGGCCTGTAATTGTTTTGTGGAAATTTGTCACTTCTGTAATCATACCAGATATTTATACTGGACATACAGTAAACAAAATGTGTTATCTCTTGGAGTAGACTACTCTTAAAGGACGGTAGTGTGCCTGACTTGACGGTGCAGCATTCAAACAAGCTAACCAAACATTTTTTTAACCTACACTCAAGTCATTTGGCTGTAATAGAGGTGGATTAAGGGATTGGATCTTTTGATTCGATAAATTAAATATGTGTTTTGAGTACTTTTGAGTAAACAGAATAATAAGAGGGAGAAAAAATACAGGGGACAACAAAAAACTAGTGATGGAAAACACACAATGGCCCAAAAGATAAATAACAAAACCGACACAACTAATGGATTGCATCTTTAAATTCATAAGATGTAATGAGCTTCAAGTATTAGCAAAATAAAAAGAGCGAGAATATATCAAGGAGACCAAAATAAAAAGAGGGAGAATATATCAAGGAGACCAAAATAAATACAAGTGAAGGAAAACTGACAGTACCACGGCCCAAAAGAAAAATAACAAAAAAGGCAAACAGCAGTCCACAAAATACACACTACTACATAGAAAACAAAAGATTCACCAACAAGCACTGAAAAAACTAGAGGTAAGCTAGGTGCTCCGAAGTGTAAGAAGTTCTTGCTTCATTAGTTATACGATTCGGGATTGTGGCTACGACAAGTCGAACGTATCCATGAATGTACGTATATGAAATCATAACTGCGTCCAGAAAACATTCGACGGGATAACTTTAACATAATCATCTGGACGCTTTGGTTCAATGGCTTACTTTTTTGCAACAACACTCTTTAAAAGAAATCATGATTCTGGACTATCGTCACAATTATATACTCCGTATGCAAGCGCTACTGAAATGTTGCTACGCAGAAATGGGAAGTTCACAATAGAAACTAGAGGCTCTAAAGAGCCTGTGTCGCTTACCTTGGTCTATGTGAATATTAAACAAAGGACGCAGATGGATTCATGACAAAATTGTGTTTTGGTGATGGTGATGTGTTTGTACATCTTACTTTACTGAACATTATTGCTGCTTACAATTATCTCTATCTATAATGAACTTGGCCCAGTAGTTTCAGAGGAGAAGATTTTTGTAAAAGATAACTAAGATTTACGAAAAATGGTTAAAAATTGACTATAAAGGGCAATAACTCCTAAAGGGGTCAACTGACCATTTCGGTCATGTTGACTTATTTGTAGATCTTACTTTGCCGACATTTATTGCTTTTTACAGTTTATCTCTATCTATAATAATATTCAAGATATTAACAAAAAACAGCAAAATTTCCTTAAAATTACAAATTCAGGGGCAGCAACCCAACAACGGGTTGTCCGATTCATCTGAAAATTTCAGGGCAGATAGATCTTGACCTGATAAACAATTTTACTTCATGTCAGATTTACTTTAAATGCTTTTGTTTTTGAGTTATAAGTCAAAAACTGAATTTTACCCCTATGTTCTATTTTTAGCCGTGGTGGCCATCTTGGTTGGTTGGCCGGGTCACGCCACATATTTTTAAAACTAGATTCCCCAATGATGATTGTGGCCAAGTTTGGTTTAATTTGGCCCAGTAGTTTCAGAGGAGAAGATTTTTGTAAAAGATTACTAAGATTTACGAAAAATGGTTAAAAATTGACTATAAAGGGCAATAACTCCTAAAGGGGTCAACTGACCATTTCGGTCATGAAGACTTATTTGTAAATCTTACCATGGAAGTATTATATTGACAGGAACTCCAACGAAAAATTAGCACATTCGCACCCCACTGATTTCTTTAGGAAAATAAAAGGTTCCGACTCAGTATGTCAAGTATGTGATAACTCCTTTGTGGGGTATCTGCGATGCCGCCCTCGCGTGTGTAGTTTACAGAGACTGATCTTATCACGTGATCTGTTATCGAGGGTCTAATCTACCTACCAATGTAAATAAACACGGAAACTCCCGTGGGTAATTGCGAATCGCTACATGAATAACGACACCAGTTTCTATTCAATAATTAAAGACTACAGCTGAAACAATCTTAAAAATCGGTCCATATTTAACAGAATGACAAAAGAAAAATAACTGTATTTGGAAAGAATGTAAGATTATTTTTAGTTTTGTCTAATATGTTTTTATCACTAGAACTAGGAAATCGGGAAATATCGGATTATGCAGATTACATGACTCTGAAGTAGAGTGTTTGCAGAAAATAATTTGATGTCCGTGTAGTGTGCCTGATGGCGCCTGATAACTCAAATTTTAAGTTAAAGATTGTAAATTTTAATCGAGTGTAACACAAATATTAATAGTTTTCTCGATCGTAAAATGTAACTTAACATATTTATAGAAATTGTTTTAAGCACTAAGAGGTGGATAATTATACGCCCGTGATTGTCTCTCCATATAGTATGTATCAAGTTAAAACACACATTACATGTACACCTTCTTTTTTTTAAAATTCAACCTGGTCCGAGATTGCTCTGGCGTCTGACGGATTTGTTTTGGGAAATTTATAAAATTTTCTTTTTGTTGAAATGAATGAAACATTTGACACCGGACTTTCAGTAAACAATTCAACAAGTGATTTGTTAGCAGTAAACCTCAATTATACATGCAGATTACAACTATTTGGTTCCTTACACAAGACATTTATTATAATTCAATATAAAAATAAGAAGATATGATTGCCAATAAGACTACTCTCCACCAGAGATCAAATGAAACAGAAGTTTTCAACTATAGGTCACCTTACAGCCTTAAACATATTTTAGCAAATCCATTTCATATATGAAAAAAATTCTATTGGCCTGATTATGCACAAAACAAATAACAGAGAAACAAATAAGCGAATATAAAGAATAAATAGATATTTGCGATTGAAAATGATGTCCATGCAAACGATTATGTTTTTTTTTCAGTTTTTTTTTGGGGAGTGGGGGATCGTTAAATGTCATATCCTTGACATTTATGTATACATCCGGTTACTTCGGTAAATTCCGTAATTACGAGTATCCCGAAAACGTCGTTGAACCCATGCATCGATACAACTAATTGAAAGATGTCAAATTAATTAACAGATACTTAACGATTTTGCGGCATCGCACTATAAACGTTTGAAGTCGGTTTGTTGGAGTTCCTGTCAATATAATACTTCCATGATCTTACTTTGCTGAACATTATTGCTGTTTACAGTTTATCAATATCTATAATAATATTCAAGATAATAACCAAAAACAGCAAAATTTCCTTAAAATTACCAATTCAGGGGCAGCAACCCAACAACGGGTTGTCCGATTCATCTGAAAATTTCAGGGCAGATAGATCTTGACCTGATAAACAATTTTACCTATTCAGATTTGCTCTAAATGCTTTGGTTTTTGAGTTATAAGCCAAAAACTGCATTTTACCCCTATGTTCTATTTTTAGCCATGGCGGCCATCTTGGTTGGTTGGCCGGGTCACCGGACACATTTTTAAAACTAGATACTCCTATGATGATTGTGGCCAAGTTTGGTTTAATTTGGCCCAGTAGTTTCAGAGGAGAAGATTTTTGTAAAAGTTAACGACGACGGACGACGACGGGCGATGGACGACGGACGCAAAGTGATGGGCCAGGTGAGCTAAAAATGACATTTTTTTTACGCAAAATTTTCGGACTTGCCAAGTGACAGACTGCTTGCAAAATCTGAATGTAATTTAGAGGATTTGTCTCAACATTAGTATTTTTATAGGGTAACTTGTAAAACGTCATCGCCTTTTTAAGAGGGTGGTAAAGGGGGGTACTGAACACGGAAACACGTGAAATTAAAAACGCAAAAACGTAGCACGAAAATTAAAAATCGGGAAAAACGAAGCACGAGAAATAAGATCGTAAATATTAAGGAATTTATCCGAAACAAGTACCAGAAGTTATACTCAGCCGTTCTTGGAGATCATGCAGCTATAAGTAATGAAGATGAAGACCTTGCAGTCACCTTTTAGCGTCCGCTACTTAAATTGCATCTTATTTAATAAAAAAAAAATTAGTATTCATAGCAATTAGATGGACTTCATTAATACCATACATATTGCAAAAGTAGAATGGTAACAATACATCAATTTCTATAAGTTTACACAGGTTTCAGAAGGTATTACAACACACTGACTTTTTTTAACAAATTCGGGACATGCACGAGAAATTAAGAGCACCGACACGAAACACGGAAAATAAATAAGGGGAAACACGAAGCATGCAAATCGAGGCAAACACGAGAAAACGAGAAATAAAACGTCAAAACACGAAAATACGTGAAATAAAATGGCCGAAAACGTTGCACGAAAATAACCCTTTACCACCCTCTTTTAAAAGACATTTTTGACAAACACATTTTGTTTATTGTATGTTCAGTATAAATATCTGGTATGATTACAGAAGTGACAAATTTCCACAAAACAATTACAGGCCACGACATAACATTTTACAATAAATCAGAATTAGGTAGATTTTCTTTGGACTCTTATATAAAAACTCAAACACTCATGTATTTTAATAGAATAAACTGTAATGATAGTAATCCCGTGGTTAAAGAATCTCTACAAACAAATATAAATTTACATTCCGCAGGAATTTATTCTTGGTACTCATTTGCAGATAAAAATTTTATAAAATAAGTGTTTGAAAATATACCCAGAAAATTACTCAAATATTAATGTACCTTTTAAACAATCAAAAAATGTGTTAAAATGCTATATTAAAAAGTGTGTTTCAGAGGAATATGAAAAAACTACTTTGAATAAACTTTCAAAATTTGATTCCTCATCCAAACTTTGTCTTTATGGGAAATTAAAAACTAATTGTCAGTCTGAGGAATATTTAAATTGCAATAATTTTATACACAGGCAGTTACTTTCAAAATTTAGACTTAGTGATCATTCCCTAAGCATTGAATAGGGAAGACACAGAAACATTTCAAGAGCACAAAGATTATGTAAAAAATGTGGAGTCCTAGATGACGAATTTCATTTCTTGTTGTATTGTGACATTAACATATCATTGCGTTCTATTTTTTTTTGCTTATCTAAAAGACTATGTACTATTATTTCAACATCTTGATGCATTTAATAAACTAAAACACATTCTAAACCCCATCCCTGAACTTGTTTGTCATATTGGAGTCTTCATTAAGCAGTCTTTAGAACTGAGGGGATCAGACCCATGTCAGACAAGCTCATGATTGTGTTTTATACATCAATTTATAATTTAAAATATGTTCTATTATATTGTATTGTATATCATTGTATTGTAGCGCATTGTATTTAAAATGTATAATCGTTTGTTTGTATTGCTTGACCCTTATGGGTGTAATTTTGCAATAAAGATTATAATAAATGAGCTGAAATCAAATCATATTGTGAGCTAAAAAGGGAACCGGATGTCAATAGTTTTGGCTTGAAATCGACCAACAACGATATTTGTGCAGACATCAAACAAGACAACCACTGCATTACAACCTTCTGGCTTAGAAGACACATACATAAACAATATGGTGGGGTTTAACATCTGTGTGAGCACTCAAACATCCCCTTATCTGAGACTATGATGTAACAAAAGACAAAAGACACAACATCCTGATATCATTTTAAAAATACGTTTCGATGATTCTATAGAGTATGGTATGCCATAATTCTATTTCGTATCTTTTGAAGACTAAGATTACATTGTCTCAGTCTTTACCAATGACATTGTAAATTCTGTGGAGAAAAAAAACCAACATTGTATTATGAACATTCTGTAGTTTTTGTGGTTTTTGGAATCACTTTTCCAAAACTATTTCATATTTCTACAATATAAAAAAAATAGACAGAAGATATTACCAAAATGTAAGTCTAAGTGAAATAGCCTTCACAATAGCTAAAACACGACGAAAGACGAACAGCATTCTATAAATATTATCTCTACATGGAAAACTGTACTGAGCAAAACAAACCCCCACAAAAAGCCAGGATGATCCAATCCCATGTTTACCAGGTTAGTTATGGCATATCAAACACCACATGACTTCCACAGTTTTTTGTTTGTTTTTATTTTAAACTATTATAAAGCTCCTACTACGCTACTTTCACCAAACTATATTAGGGTTTGAAAATAGTAAGGTATCGTTACTTTATTAGAACTCCACGGGTTTAAGTCATAAAACTTTGCTCAGTGCTCGCAGCACAAAAATCATGCTCGAAACATGAAATCAAGCATTTTGATTGGTTGATTCTCGAGTCTGAGTACAAAAATCGTGCTCGAAAGTTTTATGACCGCAAGGCCTGGAGTAGAATATGCAATCATCATTCAGCGTGTAATTTCTCAATCGTGCAATACTTTTCATTTGAACAGTTGATTTTCTTGGAAACTAATATAAGCTGCATACACGACAGAGTTATCTCTCTTGCAGTTGTAGAGTATGATAGAAAATCGTTGACTAAGAATATTCATTCAATCTAAAATACTTTCATCTGTTAGCAGTTCTGTTAGCATAGAATATTTTACTACTATTCCGAATTACTCAAATTATACCGGAACAACACCATTCTTTCTCAAAACGTTCCAAACTTTTTCTATATATAATTGACATTTATTAACAATGAAGATGAAAAATTCCATGAGCAAGTAACTGTCATACGTAGAAAATATAGATATCAGCGTCTTACATACTTTTCCTTTGTTCTGTGTTCAAAGAGTAATTAGATATATACTACTGGTTCAACTGGAGGTACAAAAGAGCTCAATATCATATAAACTTATGAAACATTTTGAATGTTTTTTTCTCTGAAATACATATGTTTCCGAATAACCTTCATTATGTAGTTCGTGACCGCGTCTCGTAAAAAATAGTCCTGTACCATCAGAAATTCGGCGAGAAAACGTTTGAAATTGTGATAGATTTTGGGAGCATCCACCAGGGAAAAAATCCTTATAAAAGTCCACATAGATCTATAAAGACAACTATATGTTTTATAAAATGAAAATTGTATGGTTTCCCACCAGCAGTATCTGTTCGGTGTTATAGTAATATACGAATTTATGCAAGGTTCCGATTTCCTTGTACGATCAAGACGATCAATATACACCCAAAAAATGAAAACGAGTTTTCATGTGTCTGAAGCGCTTTTCTGGATTCACCATCACCATGAACGGCCAAAACCGAATATTTGAAAGCTATAGAGATGTATAAGAACTGAAACAGTGGAAAGGCTATAGGACCAAAAAAAATTACCAAAAATACCCAATCAATCGAAAGTCAACTTTGTCTTTGGGGATTAAACCTTAGTTTCTTAATAATTTACAAATCAACGGACACTTTTACAGAGGTTTGTTATAAATCATGTCAGTACCTACGTATTAACTCATGGAACAGGTGACAACCTCTAGACGGATGGTTCACTAACAGCGTAGAGATGAGCGTCTGCAAATATCTGAACGAAAATCCGCTATACAAAACAGAAAATCTAAGTAATACATTTTGAGGGATTTCTAAAAGTTAGGCATTCGTATGATAACTTTCGGAAGGTACTAGTTTGGAATTTAAAGCCAAGTATTTCTATGGAAAAAATACTTATCTATAGATATAGAAATCGGTACTAGCATGAAATCATTTTTTATTGACATTTTTGTATTGTAGAACCTAGACAGTCAATCATTTGACAAATGAGAAAATGTATCTCCTTGGGAGTTTTTTTAAAGGTTTTCTGCAAGAGTTTCTATAACCAGGAAGAATCTGCTTACTCTTTCGGAGTACCTGAGATCATCCCCAGTTTTTGATGGGGTACGCGTTGCTTTGTCTTGCCTCGACTTGTGTACCATTATTTGTCTGTTGTCTTTTTTCTTTTTTAGCCATGGCGTTGTCAGTTTATTTTCGATCTATGAGATTGACTATTCCTCTGGTATCTTTTGTCCCTCTCTTTTTAACTTGAAAGCTGTACGCGATAAAGAAATACAGTGACACGGCCGTTCTAATCTTAGTCTAGAAACAATCTATTGATACATCGAATCAGAGTTAATTTGACTGTAATGCAATTTGGGACGGTTCAACCAACCGCTTTCATATGAGAAGTGACACGAAGTCAAGAACAATACGTTTAATCATCAAAATTTGACAAAGTAATCGCTGAAAACATGTATGTTTTTGTTATTCCGTATTGGCGGATTGGAACGAATGAGTTGCATCTAGGTATTCATCAGTTCCAAGCAGTAAACATATTGATCAACCACAGTGGATAAATTGACGTTTTTTTTTGCTTCAGTGGATATTACGACAAAACGTTAAGGAACTATGGACAATTAGTGCGAATATACAAGACATGCTGACTGTGTTAACAAGTAAAATGTTGACGCGTGAATTGGGAATTAATAGTAAAAAAAACAACAAAAAAAACAGGTCAATCATGGATTTTTTTATAACGTACAAATGATATTGATTCCTGCTTCTCTGTTCACCAGAGAGGAATGCATTGATTTCAGCGTTAGAAAACTTATACCCTGTGGTTTTAATCTTTGTCTGAACAACCATTTTTTTTCTAATTTATCTTTCTCGAAGGGAAAAACCAATTTGCTGGAGCTTTTATTTAACAGATGTGTTCCTTTTAGATTTTAAGCTCATTAATTTTGCCATAAGACAACCTGTATAGTTAATATGGTGTAATAAAGTGTAATGTGATTGCATATTCGTTGTCATATGCTGAGAATAATTAGTCTCTTAATGGCTTCCAATATCAAACGTATTCAAAAAACAAATGCGGGCGTTGACACTTGTTGGTCGGAAAAAATACGGAAAAGGTGAAATTGTTTTTTTAAACGGAAGAAAATAATAAAAACTTAAATGATATAAGGTAATAATTTAAGAGTATACATAGGTTTGCGGATATATGACCAATCATTTCTATATGAGTATGGAGATATACTGTATGGTAATAACCGTAATTGCCATGATTTAATAGTAAGATTTTTTATCATGGCGTCAGCTGCTGGAAAAAAATAAAATTTGGCGGGAAAACCAACAAAACAAAGAGGTTAATTACCAGGAAGTACAATTAAAAATAAATTAGTTGGTATTTTAAAATGAAAATCTCAGGATTCCTGCAGTATTTGAAAATTATTATATAATATTTTGAAGAAAATTACGTTAAAAAAATATATTTTTACGTCAGAAAACCTGACGGAAATAAATAAGAATAATTGACGGGAAAGTTTATATAGTCTTTTAAGTATGATGATAGAATAAGCTAGAAAAAATAGTAAGGCTTGGTAACTTGTTATCAGTAAGATCCATTCTAGTGTAAATACTATGAATGGCGATTAGAAAAAAAACTACTGATTTTTTTAATACGTCACCAGGCATAGCAAACTAAAAGAAAATAAAGAAAAGGAAAACACAAGAAGATGTGGTTTGATTGCTAATGAGAAAATTCTCCACCAGAGACCAAATGACTTTGAAGTTAAAAAACAACTATTATAGGCCAACGCACGGCCTACAACAATGAGCAAGAGACTAAATTGACCAATACATATTTATGTTTGTACCATGTTTTCTACTCTTTAGTCGGGTTGCTGTCTCTCTGACACTCCTTATTTCCATTCTTAATTTCAGAAAGGAGCAGTTTTTGGCTGTCAATAGTGCTACATTTTTCACTGACAGCAGCAATTGAAGGTGAAACACATGGTTATTAAGAATTCTATTTTTACCAGCTATTTTTGTTCTCAAAAATGCGCAACTCTCACTATTACGTAATAGTACTACATGTGCATCGCATACACGAATAACAATTAATCTAAGGATAAATCACAACCAAATATTATATTTGTTAATAGAATGTTATGGTATACCTTCAGTAAATTAATTCCACACACTAATGAAGATAGATCATATGGAAACCAGCCGACATTAGCAATTAATGTTGTAATGGTCAATACCTGGTTTACCATGGTTTCTCACGATTTACAAATAGAAATCAAGATCTATTCATAACATAACCTGAGACACATAAAAGTGTACAAGAGGACAATATAATTCCAAACATACGATAATATATACGCAGCGAAACAGGACAGACAACACACACATACAAATACATAGTATGTCATAAAAGACAATTTAAATATTTCATATATCTCGTCATATATCTTTTACGAAAATTAATAATTTCTTTGTACTTGTATGTTTCATTTAGACAGCAAACCAGTTCTTGTTTGGATTCATAATATTGTTTGATCTAAAAACATATAACTTACTGAGCAAAACCTAGTAAAAATCCTTTTGACCTTCGAATGAAAAGATTTAGTATCAAAAGAAAACGTACACATTTGCAAAAAATATTGTAAAGTACCTGTGACTCACTATCAGGTACTTGTGTAACATCTCATTTTTGACAGGTATTGTTGAGTAGTTCACATAGCGACATTTTATTCTCTTTTCGTGCATGTTCTTGATGTAGTATAAGTGGATAAACACGATATTCTTAAAAAAAATGATGTGAGTGAGATAGAACGACTATAAAAAAAAAAAAAAAAAAAAACCTAACCAACCAGCAACATTATTAAACAAACATGTCAAACAAACATGTAAATCTGATTCTCAAACAAAGCGTGCAATAGCAAATGATTTGGAAGTTATTTATGCAAATAAACTCGAAAAAAAAGTGCCGCTTGAAAGTTTAGCACATTAAACCGGTTACAGATCCCAATGGTGTTTTGAATCTCTATAACTGGTTTCAAGCAGGCAAAATTAGCTGTAATATAGTTTAATCAACCTTATTTCAGCGCAAATTTCAGTTCTGCTGTACCTGTTGGTAATAGCTTTAAATTTATGCCGTGTTCTTAGAAGTTTATTTGTTTTTAACGGTATAATTTCACATTGTTTGGGGTTTTTTTTTTATCTAGAAGCTTGCTTTTAATGTCATTAATATTGAATAAGCAAATATACGGTTACCAATAAATCAAGGTAATTCCATTTTTTTTATATAGCTTTCAAGACTTCTAAGCACGGAATTGAAGATCAAACGAGATTAACTAGCTTAGGTGGAGTTGCGCGTATTAGCAGACGACAATTGCTTAATGACTTGTTTGCATGCTATATGTATCAGGCTATGTTTAAAGTCATTTCAATTTAGCATTTGTTAACTTAAAACGTGTAGTATAAGTCATAAATTTTAAAATTGATAATATTTCATTGTCAACGCTAAATCTGAAAACCATTCATTAAAACCGCAAAAATAGTTTCTCCCAGACAATTTATCTCAATAACAGAGTATTAATATTAGCCGAAGAAGAAGAATTTTAAACAAGAACGAAACTAATCGAGTTTGGTGTGAATGGGGAAAATGGATATTGATCCATTCCGTGATTGACACAAACGGATGCAATGTCGCGCGATGAAATGAGGACATTTGTTAAAGGTGTTTCTTCGAGTAAGACATCGCCAACAAGTAGAAAATTGTTCCGTTAATAGTTACATCAATAGAGAACAGTGATTAAGGGGAACTGTTATGATTGGATAATGTCAGTTTCGAAACATGATACAATTGCAGACGAACACTCAATCAAATATACGGCTGCTCTAAATCAGAGACGAATAAAGGTGATGCACCGAAATAGATAACCGAATGACAATCGTATAAAATGAAATTGATTGGATTTACATAAAATAATGATGTTTTATCGCTGAAATATACAATTTTAATTGATGGTTGAGAGAAAAATTAACATAGATAAAATCATATCATTCCAAAACCGTGAATTTTTTATACATAGCATAAATTTTCACTGGGAAAAAGTTCAAGAACAGAAAAACTTGTAACTATGGTAAGTTGCTTTATGATTTTAATTAATATGTATATCAAAATTGATTAGTATTATTTGATAATATCTTTGCTTCATAACTACTGTCACTATGCTTTCTATTTTTATCACTGGTAAAGCTATTTAAAGAATATATTAATTTATATCTACTATTTTGAGCGATGCTATTTGTGAATAACAGTTAGACCATATCAAAAATATTCAATGTTTTTGTTTTACAATGTATATGTGTTTTTTTTGGTACTAAAGTTACAAGTATCATGGAAATCTTCATGACCCTTCATGGAGAGAATAAGATATTGCTCATTGTTGAAGGCCATTCGTTGACCTATAGTTGTTAATTTCTGTCATTTGGTCTCTTGTGGAGAGTTTTCACATTGGCAATCATGCCACATCTTCTTTTTTTATATGATGGTATTTTTTTATTGATTATTAAGGGTTTAGGTTTATGACTCTTCTTAATTTTTCTGTAATGTGTTAAATATTCCTTAAAATTATAATTGTTTTGTTTTAAATAATTCCTTCGGACATTTAATTTTTTGTATTCTTTGAGAAAAGGGACGTTTGCAGACAGCATTCCCATTTGAAAAAAAAAAACTAATCTCTTATTTAATTCCTTCAGTATTTTATTTTTTATGGTTTTCTTTTCTGAAAAAGAAGTGCTTTTTGTAGATATATATGGGACAGCATCCCCAAGTATATTTGAAACCAGCCATTTGAACAAAAAAAGGGGATCCAACCATATGTTCCCATTCAAATGCATTAATTGTCAAAAAGGGGAGTTTCAACCCCACGGAACCTCCCCACACATATCTGCCACTGCCACATATCAACGAAACATAGCTTTAATTGATGTTCTTTATCGTGACTGTCACTTGGAGGTTTTTGGCGACTAGCTCAAAGTACCATACCTTGACTTACGTGTAAGCGATTCCCTAATTTGTTTTACGGATAACCTCTTTTTAATGTTTTGAAGTAATTTGTACATGCATAATCTACAAAAGTTTCTACTCTGAGTGTGTGAGTACCTATAAATGAACCTTTCAGGTAAAACAGTTTTTGGACAAATTACCACCCAATTAACCTAATAAACTTCAAAATGATAACGTATCACAATTCTTAGTATATCAACTGCAACTACAAGCTCGTGCATGTCGTATTAGCTGAATAATCTACACTATATTCATAAGAATAGAATTAGATAAGAAAAATCGATTATTTTAAAGTTTAACAATCTAGTGTGTCATAGATTCTTTTACTGAAATACCAAACAAACAAAAAAAAATTAAAAAAAATGGAGGCATGGGAGCTGAAACTGTATTTTCCTTTAATATCGAGAATGTGGTACTTTTGATTGCCCGGGTTAACATTATCTTAATCATTTAAAAGCTTTTCAAACCTCTTACAATTGTAAAACAAATGGCTGCAAATATTTCCAATGCACACGCATACTGCAAATCTTCTAGAAACGTGGACATATCTTATCGAGGAGAAACCCTAGCACACTATGCACGTTTTCCCTTTTCAAACCAGTTTCGTGCTCTTATTTGACATTTAGGGTTGGTAAATTAATAACTCGAGACTTGAACTTTGTCAGGAGAAAAACAGGATATCACACTCGAATTTCAACAAGAACTAAACACTGAAATAAAATATGTATATTTAGACTTCAACCTGATTTTCCGACACACTATAAAGAATGTCTCTATGGATATTCTGTGTCGTTCCCTTCACTATAAATGAAGAAAAGCAGAAAGAAAATGTCAAATGTTTAGACTAAATGGACAACATTGGTGCCCATGACCAGGTTTGAGAATTGTGTCGTAAATTTTACTCAAAACAAATTGTTGATTCACTTTCACGAAGCTAAAGGAACACCACTATTATCATCGAAAACAGTCAATAAGATGAGATGAAAAGTAAGAGTGCATTACGGAAGGACAAGGGTCCATGTACAAGTTTCACAGATTCCTTTTTGGCACTTAATTATTGCACATATATATATATTTTCCCTCCGGTTTATATGATCCGTTCATCCTATATTGACTCTAAAAATTCAAGAGTCTATCTAAAAATCAGGGTACATTTTATATGGCCTTCCAAATACCGTTTCGATCCCTAACATCACTGAAGAGACATTTATTGTCGAAATCCGGATCTGGTGTACAAAAAAATATTAACACCTTATGTTTGTGGCATAACATCGTGGTCACAAATCAATTGTTTTCTGTTTAGTATTAAATTTATATTAAGATCCATTTTGTTACATCTTGTGATCAATTTTATTTGGCAGTCGCCAATGGCAGTCAGCAGGGCTAAAGAACATCAGTTGTTCGACCTGCTAGCTAGTCAAATGCGTTTTGTTTAAATATACTTCTTCACTTTTTTGGTCTTTTGGAAAATGTTGTTTGTGCTGTATTTAGACCCTTCTACAACGAAATTTGTTTTACATGCACACGTATAAAAATTGCGGTTTTTATCCAACGCAATCGTAGGTTGAACGTAGTTTTCAATTTAGACTCGTATATATATATATATATATATATATATATATATATATATATACATAAATTTATCTATTTTGAAGTCCATACTTCAAACAATATTATGGCTTTTTTGGTGATGATTTATATTCTTTCTTTCTGCTTTTGGGAGAAAATTAAAACAATGAATTGTAGTGTTGCAAGAATCTTTTCTGCATTTAAAGTTTTTAGATAGAGAAGGTCGTACGGTGACCTATAGTTGTTAATGTCTGTCTCATTTTGGTCTTTTGTGGATAGTTGTCTCATTGGCAATCATACCACCTCTTCTTGTTTATAAACTCAGTTTTGTTATGGATTCTTTACCATTTGAAAGAAATTGATTAGATAGATTCTTATTGCATTTGTTTCTCGTTTCAATAATGACTTAATGTTACAATTCTGCGAAATCGGTCAATATTACAATAATACTGGGAGCCTTCATGTATGCAAAATTTGTAAGCAGATTTTTATCAAAGTTATATACAGACGTCTAAGTGATAGTTTTGCTGAAAGGGCGATAGCAAATATGTTGACCAGTCGGTAACTATTGACTTCAGCTTGGTAGTATATTGTAATACCTTTTATACAGACGATGATTCGAAACATCGATAGCTAACAGTTGAGTTTCATGATTTGTAAAACATAGTGTCATAGAAAATAGGCTTTGTCTTGATTTTCGTGTATTTAATGTGTGTTGCTTGTGAGAGATGCATACATTGCTCTTATCTATGAATAGCAACATCAGTTCCGAGTGATGATTTATCACTCACTAATAAACTTCTATATTATTCATATAATATGTGTTAATAGGTGATTAGAATCTATATAGTATTTCAACTGATTTCGGCCAATTAATGCATTACCCTATTTCTTTCCTTGATGATTATTAGTTGGCAACTGGATTGTTTACATATGCATTCAATGACGATCAAGATCTTTATTTTTTACCATGAGCATTACGTTAGCTAAAACCTTGATGGGCTTCAGGTGAACAGTGCAAGAAGGGCAATTCTGTATCTGTGTTTTCCCCTAAGCGTATTCTCAGTGAATTCGTATACATTTGTATTTGGGAAACTAAAATAATAGTTATCAATGGTACCAGGATTATAATTTAGTAATTAAATAATTATGAACAAATTAATTGAATTTACCATTTCATTTAAATTTTAATCTCAACCATACATGGTCCATTATGCATTGGGAGTCTAACTAGGCAGAATAATGTCATTCCAGACAAAGAATGAAAGAATAGTTTAAAAGGGTCGTGTGAGGTATTGCCATAATTCTTTTCAATAATGTATGAATACTTTTCCCTTTTAATCTTAAACCAAAATTAGCAGGAATAGTCATATTTGTAAGTTATTCACAATTTTTTTTTTGGATGTGGGTCTGAAATTTATTGTTGCAAGGGTCAAACTGTATTCTGATTACTAGTAAATGAAATTGCAAATATCTTGAAAATTCCTTGCATATTTATCTAAAATATCGTAAAAATATTTATGATAACTTTTAATCAATTTTGAGTAAAATGAGTTCATGTTTTAAATCAAAATGTAAAATGGCGACCACCACCCTCTGTGCTTTCGAAAATTTATTATAAAGGTGATTGTAGCACGCAGTCGTCTATTTTCACAACTCGAAGCAAATGGACACATATTTTTGTTAATGCCTAGAAAGCAAGTTTGTTTTTCTATGCTGTAATGTGTAATGTTACACTACAATTTCAGGTTAGGTTGAAGGTTGGTGTCTATTAAAACGTTTAAACCCGCTGCATTTGTTATCATCTGTCCTTAGTCTGGAACCGGATGTTCAGTGTTTGTTGTTTGTTGATGTGGTTAAGACGTGGTTCTAGTTTCTCCTTTATATATATATATATAAAGTGCCTAGAAAATCAACCTAACGATGTTAGAGTAGATTTGATTCGTAACTTCCTCCCCGGCGCCGGGGCTGGAACCTGTACTTTATTTTCTAACTTCTACGACAACACCGCCTAGCATTGCGCAGAGACCTTATCCCCTCCTCTAACTCTAGCTTATAAAAATAAGCTTTCGTTTCGGGAGGTGTTACCTTCTTGTAGGAATTAAACAAGGATCTCTGATACAATACACGAAGTATTTATAAGTCTATATATATATTAGACCGTTGATTTTCCTGTTTGAATGGTTTTATACTAGTCATTTACATGCCCATTGTAGCTTGCTGTTCGGTGTAAGCCAAGGCTCTGTATCGAAGGCCGTGCTTTGACCTAATGGTTTACTTTTACAAATTGTGACTTTGATGGAGAGTCGTCTCATTGACACTCATACCACATCTTCTTATATCATCTTCTTGTACCAATATGCAAGTTCATTGAAGTTATTCAAGGAGCTTGCATATTGGTACTCATACTGAAGTATCGATAATTAATTCAAGTTCAATGATTCTTGCATTCAAATATCAAAGTTTTTTTTCTTAATCTCATTTGAATCATACACAAGAAATTAATTAAGTTCAATCCATCTTCTTTTAAAAAGATTTAATATGTCAATGATCAATTCATTTCAACTGAGTGCATCACGTCTAGCATGTAGAAAACATGAATTATGTCAAATAAATTTCAGAGTTCATTCTAAGAATTTTTTGCGGAGAAATAAATTGCTTTGAAGCAATGTTGTTCATCATGGAAAAAGAGAGAAAGAAAAACAAATTTGCATTTTTTATCCCATTTAATTTAGATACCCTATCTATATTGAAAAATATGTTTTGATATTGAAACATAACAATCCATTTTAAGTACTATTAGATCGTGTAAAGAAGTACTGATATAAGCCATTCACCTGTTAAGGGAGTGTTTTGGAATCTGACGAAGTTTGAACTGGCTGAAAACAAAAGGCTGAACACTAAAAGTATAATACACTCCGAATCATACGACAAAGGGTGCAGATTTCGTCATCAATTAAATAGATATGATAAAGAAGAAACTTTTATACATCATCACTCAGCAGGTTTTCGATTATGTAAGCCTAAGTGGGTGCTTGATATACTTTGACTACAATTCATCATGCACTTACAATCTTGGCTGTTTAGGTGTACATGTATATAGTTATATTCTTCTATATACGCCTTTGAAATACAAAATTGGTTACATAATGGGAAACATTTCCTATGGTAAATTGTATTGAATTCAGTATAAGGCGTTAACGAAGGACCTTTTACCAACTTATTTTGTGTTGTTTTAAAATGGTAAAGAAAACTTTTACAGAAGATAATGAAAATTTTGTCTAAACGTGTTGCCATAATCAAAATGCATACCAACCAACCAACCAGCAATAAAAATTATAATTTCTATTAAATTTTTGAAATTTGAAATGTTGGTTTGGTTAGCAATGGCCTTCTTTTTTTTATTTTTCGCTACATACTAAACATTAATTTTGCCGAAATCATTTAACTTGTACTATAAAGCCACCTTTAAACATTTGTATATTGGTGACATGGTCAGAAATACAACATAATATGCTACAACCCTTTATGGTATACACATGCATCCGAAGATACTGGTGAATAATTACATTACATGTATGTTTCATTATAGTACGTTATTTTAATTGGCTGACAGCAAGTTCGCGTCATTCTGAAATTAACCTCTATAAAATGTTAGATTCATAATGATATGTAATCTTAAACAATAAAGTGCGCACGTAAATAAAAGAAAAACTTGATAGAAATCGTGTTTTTGTAAACTAGCAAAAAACATGTAATTATAAGTATTGAATGCTTCTACTCACGTTTTAATTTCATAGGGCTGTAAAAGCGTTGGTCATGCGCACATTTTTAAGAAAACATACGCAATGTACTACAGTTAACGCTTTTACAACCCAACAAATTTACAAAAAGAAGCATTCAATTCTTAAGTAAATCGTAGTATGATTTTTTCGACTGTATAAAGTCCAAGCGTGAAATGAAATCAAGAGAAATTCACCATTACCCTTTTTAAAGGACTATTGTGATTTCTGGGTGGCATAAATCTAAATTTACTACTAGTTGTTTATTTATAACAAAATACTTAACTGGATATATCTACAATCAGCGAAACCGTATTTATCAACAGTAACATTCCTTTCGTAATTCAATGTAGATAATGCAACACAGATAATTACAAATTACTCATTTTTTAATCAACTGAATCTAATATATAATTCTAGGTATATATACATAGAACTCTTTGGTTATACTTTGTGCGAAAAAAAAATTTCGTGCATATGAAATAAAAGAGATAGGGAATATACATGTAAATGATGCGACAACTCAATTTCATTTGCTATAAAACTAGGTTCAATCCACCGTTTTCTACATTTGAAAATTCCTGTACCAAGTCAAGAATATGACAGTCGTTGTCCATTCGTTTGATGTGTTTTATCATTTGATTTTGCCATTTGCTTAGGGACTTTCTGTTTTGAATTTTTCTCGGAGGTCAGTATTTTTGTGATTTGATTTTTCACAACCCAAAATATAGGGGTGAACAATCTCTAAATATCCTTGTGTTTTAACGAATACTTCATATGACTACCAATACCGTTTCTTATTTGTAATAATTGGCCACCACCACAAAAATATTTTTGATTTTTAACGTTCTAAACAATAGAAATTTAACCAATGACGTAACGTTATTTTCATTTTGATGTGCAAACAATTAGGATTACCCATTTTCATTTTAAAAAGATCCATCAGTAACGCTCGAATCAAAAAAGTTAAGAAGGACACATGATATTCTCCAAAGTTGAATAGCATTGAGGACCTAAAATGACGTATATAGTAAGATTTTGACATATGCAACTAAGGTCATCTATTCCTTGGTAGAAAACCCTTGATATTTCGAAAATTCATAGCTTTGTTAACAGTTTTATGTTGAATTGTATCAAATGTAGGTCTGTTTTAGGTCCATATTATATAGGTATAGGAAAATGTAGTATGAGTGCCAATGGGACAACTCTCCATCCAAATAAAAATTTATAAAAGTAAACCATTTTAAGTCAAGGTACGGCCTTCAACACGGAGCCTTGGCTCACACCGAACAACAAGCTTTAAAGGGCCCCAAAATTACAAGTGTAAAACCATTCAAACAGGAAACCAACGGTCTAATCTATATAAAAAAAAACGAGAAACGAGAAACACGTATAAATTACACCAACAAACGACAACTACTGTACAACAGATTCCTGACTTAGGACAGGTGCAAACATTGGCAGCGGGATTAAACGTGGTACCAAACCTTCTCCCTTTTACTGAGACAATAGTATGACATCACAACATAGAAAAACACACGATAAAATATCAATTGGAAGGCTTAACTCAATCGAAAAACGTAAACTAACACACTATAAACGAATAAATTTGAGATGCGATACCTGAATGCATATACATAGTTAATATAGTTATTAGGGATAAATATTTAAGGTCAAAAAAAGTGTTTGTATTTTCCATTCTATCAGTTAAAAACAGGAGTTGTCACCTTTAGGGGCTTATAGAAATACAACGCTTGGATTGAAGAAAAAAAACAACAACAAACGATACCATGACCAAGAAAAAAGATAAAAAAGACAATATAAAAAAGAAGATGTGGTATGATTGCCAATGAGACGAACTGTCCCCAAAAGACCAAAAGGACACAGACATTAACTACTATAGGTCACCGTACGGCCTTTAACAATGAGCAAAGCCCATACCGCATAGTCAGCTATAAAAGGCCCCGATAAGACACTGTAAAACAATTCAAACGAGAAAACTAACGGACTTATTTATATAAAAAAATTACTAGTTGACCGACATGTTTTAGTTCAAATGCACCTAATGCAGTTCTGTTTTTCCAAGCCTGATTATTTTTTTTTTATAGCCCTTTCTTCTGTATGGTCGGTTTCTAGTGCAGTTTTGAAATATGATATAATTACATAACCAATAATTACTGCCAAATGGAAATTGATAGATTGATTATTTTCCTTCACGTAAACTCTTTTGAACGCTATATTCCGCAAAATTGTATTATTTTGTAAGACAAATGTAATATAATATAACTGTAATGTAATACTGAAAAATAATGTCACAGAATGTTATCATCCTTCTGATAAATACTGAAAAATAATGTCACAGAATGTTATCATCATTCTGATAAATACTGAAAAATAATGTCACAGAATGATATCATCATTCTGATAAATACTGAAAAATAATGTCACAGAATGATATCATCATTCTGATAAATACTGAAAAATAATGTCACAGAATGATATCATCCTTCTGATAAATACTGAAAAAATAATGTCACAGAATGATATCATCCTTCTGATAAATACTGAAAAATAATGTCACAGAATGTTATCATCATTCTGATAAATACTGAAAAATAATGTCACAGAATGTTATCATCATTCTGATAAATACTGAAAAATAATGTTACAGAATGTTATCATCATTCTGATAAATACTGAAAAATAATGTCACAGAATGTTATCATCATTCTGATAAATACTGAAAATAATGTCAAAGAATGTTATCATCATTCTGATAAATACTGAAAAATAATGTCACAGAATGATATCATCATTCTGATAAATACTGAAAAATAATGTCACAGAATGTTATCATCCTTCTGATAAATACTGAAAAATAATATCACAGAATGATATCATCCTTCTGATAAATACTGAAAAATAATGTCACAGAATGTTATCATCATTCTGATAAATACTGAAAAATAATGTCACAGAATGATATCATCATTCTGAAAAATAATGTCACAGAATGATATCATCCTTCTGATAAATACTGAAAAATAATGTCACAGAATGATATCATCCTTCTGATAAATACTGAAAAAATAATGTCACAGAATGATATCATCATTCTGATAAATACTGAAAAATAATGTCACAGAATGTTATCATTCTGATAAATACTGAAAAATATTGTCACAGAATGTTATCATCCTTCTGATAAATACTGAAAAATAATGTCACAGAATGATATCATCCTTCTGATAAATACTGAAAAATAATGTCACAGAATGATATCATCATTCTGATAAATACTGAAAAATAATGTCACAGAATGATATCATCCTTCTGATAAATACTGAAAATAATGTCACAGAATGATATCATCCTTCTGATAAATACTGAAAAATAATGTCACAGAATGATATCATCATTCTGATAAATACTGAAAAATAATGTCACAGAATGATATCATCATTCTGATAAATACTGAAAAATAATGTCACAGAATGTTATCATCATTCTGATAAATACTGAAAAATAATGTCACAGAATGTTATCATCATTCTGATAAATACTGAAAAATAATGTCACAGAATGATATCATCCTTCTGATAAATACTGAAAAATAATGTCACAGGATGTTATCATCATTCTGACAAATACTGAAAAATAATGTCACAGAATGATATCATCCTTCTGATAAATACTGAAAAATAATGTCACAGAATGATATCATCATTCTGATAAATACTGAAAAATAATGTCACAGAATGTTATCATCATTCTGATAAATACTGAAAAATAATGTCACAGAATGATATCATCCTTCTGATAAATACTGAAAAATAATGTCACAGAATGTTATCATCATTCTGATAAATACTGAAAAATAATGTCACAGAATGTTATCATCATTCTGATAAATACTGAAAAAATAATGTCACAGAATGATATCATCCTTCTGATAAATACTGAAAAATAATGTCACAGAATTATATCATCATTCTGATAAATACTGAAAAATAATGTTACAGAATGTTATCATCCTTCTGATAAATACTGAAAAATAATGTTACAGAATGTTATCTTCATTCTGATCAATACTGAAAAAATAATGTCACAGAATGTTATCATCATTCTGATAAATACTGAAAAATAATGTCACAGAATGATATCATCCTTCTGATAAATACTGAAAAATAATGTTACAGAATGTTATCTTCATTCTGATAAATACTGAAAAAATAATGTCACAGAATGTTATCATCATTCTGATAAATACTGAAAAAATAATGTCACAGAATGTTATCTTCATTCTGATAAATACTGAAAAAATAATAACACAGAATGTTATCATCATTCTGATAAATACTGAAAAAATAATGTCACAGAATGATATCCACAGAATGATATCATCATTCTGATAAATACTGAAAAAATAATGTCCCAGAATATATTCATAATTCTGATAAATACTGAAAAAAATAATGTCACAGAATGTTATCATCATTCTGATAAATACTGAAAAAATAATGTCACAGAATGATATCATCATTCTGATAAATACTGAAAAATAATGTCCAAGAATATATTCGTAATTCTGATAAATACTGAAAAAATAATGTCACAGAATGATATCATCCTTCTGATAAATACTGAAAAATAATGTCACAGAATGATATCATCCTTCTGATAAATACTGAAAAATAATGTTACAGAATGTTATCTTCATTCTGATAAATACTGAAAAAATAATGTCACAGAATGTTATCTTCATTCTGATAAATACTGAAAAAATAATGTCCCAAAATATATTCATAATTCTGATAAATACTGAAAAAAATAATGTCACAGAATGTTATCATCATTCTGATAAATACTGAAAATAATGTCAAAGAATGTTATCATCATTCTGATAAATACTGAAAAATAATGTCACAGAATGATATCATCATTCTGATAAATACTGAAAAATAATGTCACAGAATGTTATCATCCTTCTGATAAATACTGAAAAATAATATCACAGAATGATATCATCCTTCTGATAAATACTGAAAAATAATGTCACAGAATGTTATCATCATTCTGATAAATACTGAAAAATAATGTCACAGAATGATATCATCATTCTGAAAAATAATGTCACAGAATGATATCATCCTTCTGATAAATACTGAAAAATAATGTCACAGAATGATATCATCCTTCTGATAAATACTGAAAAAATAATGTCACAGAATGATATCATCATTCTGATAAATACTGAAAAATAATGTCACAGAATGTTATCATTCTGATAAATACTGAAAAATAATGTCACAGAATGTTATCATCCTTCTGATAAATACTGAAAAATAATGTCACAGAATGATATCTTCCTTCTGATAAATACTGAAAAATAATGTCACAGAATGATATCATCATTCTGATAAATACTGAAAAATAATGTCACAGAATGATATCATCCTTCTGATAAATACTGAAAAATAATGTCACAGAATGATATCATCCTTCTGATAAATACTGAAAAATAATGTCACAGAATGATATCATCATTCTGATAAATACTGAAAAATAATGTCACAGAATGATATCATCATTCTGATAAATACTGAAAAATAATGTCACAGAATGTTATCATCATTCTGATAAATACTGAAAAATAATGTCACAGAATGTTATCATCATTCTGATAAATACTGAAAAATAATGTCACAGAATGATATCATCCTTCTGATAAATACTGAAAAATAATGTCACAGGATGTTATCATCATTCTGACAAATACTGAAAAATAATGTCACAGAATGATATCATCCTTCTGATAAATACTGAAAAATAATGTCACAGAATGATATCATCATTCTGATAAATACTGAAAAATAATGTCACAGAATGTTATCATCATTCTGATAAATACTGAAAAATAATGTCACAGAATGATATCATCCTTCTGATAAATACTGAAAAATAATGTCACAGAATGTTATCATCATTCTGATAAATACTGAAAAATAATGTCACAGAATGTTATCATCATTCTGATAAATACTGAAAAATAATGTCACAGAATGATATCATCCTTCTGATAAATACTGAAAAATAATGTCACAGAATGTTATCATCATTCTGATAAATACTGAAAAATAATGTCACAGAATGTTATCATCATTCTGATAAATACTGAAAAAATAATGTCACAGAATGATATCATCCTTCTGATAAATACTGAAAAATAATGTCACAGAATGATATCATCATTCTGATAAATACTGAAAAATAATGTTACAGAATGTTATCATCCTTCTGATAAATACTGAAAAATAATGTTACAGAATGTTATCTTCATTCTGATCAATACTGAAAAAATAATGTCACAGAATGTTATCATCATTCTGATAAATACTGAAAAATAATGTCACAGAATGATATCATCCTTCTGATAAATACTGAAAAATAATGTTACAGAATGTTATCTTCATTCTGATAAATACTGAAAAAATAATGTCACAGAATGTTATCATCATTCTGATAAATACTGAAAAAATAATGTCACAGAATGTTATCTTCATTCTGATAAATACTGAAAAAATAATGTCACAGAATGTTATCATCATTCTGATAAATACTGAAAAAATAATGTCACAGAATGATATCCACAGAATGATATCATCATTCTGATAAATACTGAAAAAATAATGTCCCAGAATATATTCATAATTCTGATAAATACTGAAAAAAATAATGTCACAGAATGTTATCATCATTCTGATAAATACTGAAAAAATAATGTCACAGAATGATATCATCATTCTGATAAATACTGAAAAATAATGTCCCAGAATATATTCGTAATTCTGATAAATACTGAAAAAATAATGTCACAGAATGATATCATCCTTCTGATAAATACTGAAAAATAATGTCACAGAATGATATCATCCTTCTGATAAATACTGAAAAATAATGTTACAGAATGTTATCTTCATTCTGATAAATACTGAAAAAATAATGTCACAGAATGTTATCTTCATTCTGATAAATACTGAAAAAATAATGTCCCAAAATATATTCATAATTCTGATAAATACTGAAAAAAATAATGTCACAGAATGTTATCATCATTCTGATAAATACTGAAAATAATGTCAAAGAATGTTATCATCATTCTGATAAATACTGAAAAATAATGTCACAGAATGATATCATCATTCTGATAAATACTGAAAAATAATGTCACAGAATGTTATCATCCTTCTGATAAATACTGAAAAATAATATCACAGAATGATATCATCCTTCTGATAAAATACTGAAAAATAATGTCACAGAATGTTATCATCATTCTGATAAATACTGAAAAATAATGTCACAGAATGATATCATCATTCTGAAAAATAATGTCACAGAATGATATCATCCTTCTGATAAATACTGAAAAATAATGTCACAGAATGATATCATCCTTCTGATAAATACTGAAAAAATAATGTCACAGAATGATATCATCATTCTGATAAATACTGAAAAATAATGTCACAGAATGTTATCATTCTGATAAATACTGAAAAATAATGTCACAGAATGTTATCATCCTTCTGATAAATACTGAAAAATAATGTCACAGAATGATATCTTCCTTCTGATAAATACTGAAAAATAATGTCACAGAATGATATCATCATTCTGATAAATACTGAAAAATAATGTCACAGAATGATATCATCCTTCTGATAAATACTGAAAAATAATGTCACAGAATGATATCATCCTTCTGATAAATACTGAAAAATAATGTCACAGAATGATATCATCATTCTGATAAATACTGAAAAATAATGTCACAGAATGATATCATCATTCTGATAAATACTGAAAAATAATGTCACAGAATGTTATCATCATTCTGATAAATACTGAAAAATAATGTCACAGAATGTTATCATCATTCTGATAAATACTGAAAAATAATGTCACAGAATGATATCATCCTTCTGATAAATACTGAAAAATAATGTCACAGGATGTTATCATCATTCTGACAAATACTGAAAAATAATGTCACAGAATGATATCATCCTTCTGATAAATACTGAAAAATAATGTCACAGAATGATATCATCATTCTGATAAATACTGAAAAATAATGTCACAGAATGTTATCATCATTCTGATAAATACTGAAAAATAATGTCACAGAATGATATCATCCTTCTGATAAATACTGAAAAATAATGTCACAGAATGTTATCATCATTCTGATAAATACTGAAAAATAATGTCACAGAATGTTATCATCATTCTGATAAATACTGAAAAAATAATGTCACAGAATGATATCATCCTTCTGATAAATACTGAAAAATAATGTCACAGAATGATATCATCATTCTGATAAATACTGAAAAATAATGTTACAGAATGTTATCATCCTTCTGATAAATACTGAAAAATAATGTTACAGAATGTTATCTTCATTCTGATCAATATTGAAAAAATAATGTCACAGAATGTTATCATCATTCTGATAAATACTGAAAAAATAATGTCACAGAATGATATCCACAGAATGATATCATCATTCTGATAAATACTGAAAAAATAATGTCCCAGAATATATTCATAATTCTGATAAATACTGAAAAAAATAATGTCACAGAATGTTATCATCATTCTGATAAATACTGAAAAAATAATGTCACAGAATGATATCATCATTCTGATAAATACTGAAAAATAATGTCCCAGAATATATTCGTAATTCTGATAAATACTGAAAAAATAATGTCACAGAATGATATCATCCTTCTGATAAATACTGAAAAATAATGTCACAGAATGATATCATCCTTCTGATAAATACTGAAAAATAATGTTACAGAATGTTATCTTCATTCTGATAAATACTGAAAAAATAATGTCACAGAATGTTATCTTCATTCTGATAAATACTGAAAAAATAATGTCCCAAAATATATTCATAATTCTGATAAATACTGAAAAAAATAATGTCACAGAATGTTATCATCATTCTGATAAATACTGAAAATAATGTCAAAGAATGTTATCATCATTCTGATAAATACTGAAAAATAATGTCACAGAATGATATCATCATTCTGATAAATACTGAAAAATAATGTCACAGAATGTTATCATCCTTCTGATAAATACTGAAAAATAATATCACAGAATGATATCATCCTTCTGATAAATACTGAAAAATAATGTCACAGAATGTTATCATCATTCTGATAAATACTGAAAAATAATGTCACAGAATGATATCATCATTCTGAAAAATAATGTCACAGAATGATATCATCCTTCTGATAAATACTGAAAAATAATGTCACAGAATGATATCATCCTTCTGATAAATACTGAAAAAATAATGTTACAGAATGATATCATCATTCTAATAAATACTGAAAAATAATGTCACAGAATGTTATCATTCTGATAAATACTGAAAAATAATGTCACAGAATGTTATCATCCTTCTGATAAATACTGAAAAATAATGTCACAGAATGATATCATCCTTCTGATAAATACTGAAAAATAATGTCACAGAATGATATCATCATTCTGATAAATACTGAAAAATAATGTCACAGAATGATATCATCCTTCTGATAAATACTGAAAAATAATGTCACAGAATGATATCATCCTTCTGATAAATACTGAAAAATAATGTCACAGAATGATATCATCATTCTGATAAATACTGAAAAATAATGTCACAGAATGATATCATCATTCTGATAAATACTGAAAAATAATGTCACAGAATGTTATCATCATTCTGATAAATACTGAAAAATAATGTCACAGAATGTTATCATCATTCTGATAAATACTGAAAAATAATGTCACAGAATGATATCATCCTTCTGATAAATACTGAAAAATAATGTCACAGGATGTTATCATCATTCTGACAAATACTGAAAAATAATGTCACAGAATGATATCATCCTTCTGATAAATACTGAAAAATAATGTCACAGAATGATATCATCATTCTGATAAATACTGAAAAATAATGTCACAGAATGTTATCATCATTCTGATAAATACTGAAAAATAATGTCACAGAATGATATCATCCTTCTGATAAATACTGAAAAATAATGTCACAGAATGTTATCATCATTCTGATAAATACTGAAAAATAATGTCACAGAATGTTATCATCATTCTGATAAATACTGAAAAAATAATGTCACAGAATGATATCATCCTTCTGATAAATACTGAAAAATAATGTCACAGAATGATATCATCATTCTGATAAATACTGAAAAATAATGTTACAGAATGTTATCATCCTTCTGATAAATACTGAAAAATAATGTTACAGAATGTTATCTTCATTCTGATCAATACTGAAAAAATAATGTCACAGAATGTTATCATCATTCTGATAAATACTGAAAAATAATGTCACAGAATGATATCATCCTTCTGATAAATACTGAAAAATAATGTTACAGAATGTTATCTTCATTCTGATAAATACTGAAAAAATAATGTCACAGAATGTTATCATCATTCTGATAAATACTGAAAAAATAATGTCACAGAATGTTATCTTCATTCTGATAAATACTGAAAAAATAATGTCACAGAATGTTATCATCATTCTGATAAATACTGAAAAAATAATGTCACAGAATGATATCCACAGAATGATATCATCATTCTGATAAATACTGAAAAAATAATGTCCCAGAATATATTCATAATTCTGATAAATACTGAAAAAAATAATGTCACAGAATGTTATCATCATTCTGATAAATACTGAAAAATAATGTCACAGAATGATATCATCATTCTGATAAATACTGAAAAATAATGTCCCAGAATATATTCGTAATTCTGATAAATACTGAAAAAATAATGTCACAGAATGATATCATCCTTCTGATAAATACTGAAAAATAATGTCACAGAATGATATCATCCTTCTGATAAATACTGAAAAATAATGTTACAGAATGTTATCTTCATTCTGATAAATACTGAAAAAATAATGTCACAGAATGTTATCTTCATTCTGATAAATACTGAAAAAATAATGTCCCAAAATATATTCATAATTCTGATAAATACTGAAAAAAATAATGTCACAGAATGTTATCATCATTCTGATAAATACTGAAAAATAATGTCACAGAATGTTATCATCATTCTGATAAATACTGAAAAAATAATGTCACAGAATGATATAATCCTTCTGATAAATACTGAAAAATAATGTCACAGAATGATATCATCATTCTGATAAATACTGAAAAATAATGTCACAGAATGATATCATCCTTCTGATAAATACTGAAAAATAATGTCACAGAATGATATCATCATTCTGATAAATACTGAAAAATAATGTCACAGAATGATAATACTGAAAAATAATGTCACAGAATGATATCATCATTCTGATAAATACTGAAAAATAATGTCACAGAATGATATCATCCTTCTGATAAATACTGAAAAATAATGTCACAGAATGATATCATCATTCTGAGAAATACTGAAAAATAATGTCACAGAATGATATCATCCTTCTGAAAAATAATGTCACAGAATGATATCATCATTCTGATAAATACTGAAAAATAATGTCACAGAATGTTATCATCATTCTGATAAATACTGAAAAAATAATGTCACAGAATGATATCATCCTTCTGATAAATACTGAAAAATAATGTCACAGAATGATATCATCATTCTGATAAATACTGAAAAATAATGTTACAGAATGATATCATCATTCTGATAAATACTGAAAAATAATGTCACAGAATGTTATCATCATTCTGATAAATACTGAAAAAATAATGTCACAGAATGATATCATCCTTCTGATAAATACTGAAAAATAATGTCACAGAATGATATCATCATTCTGATAAATACTGAAAAATAATGTTACAGAATGTTATCATCCTTCTGATAAATACTGAAAAATAATGTTACAGAATGTTATCTTCATTCTGATAAATACTGAAAAAATAATGTCACAGAATGTTATCATCATTCTGATAAATACTGAAAAATAATGTCACAGAATGATATCATCCTTCTGATAAATACTGAAAAATAATGTTACAGAATGTTATCTTCATTCTGATAAATACTGAAAAAATAATGTCACAGAATGTTATCATCATTCTGATAAATACTAAAAAAATAATGTCACAGAATGTTATCTTCATTCTGATAAATACTGAAAAAATAATGTCCCAAAATATATTCATAATTCTGATAAATACTGAAAAATAATGTCACAGAATGTTATCATCATTCTGATAAATACTGAAAAATAATGTCACAGAATGTTATCATCATTCTGATAAATACTGAAAAAATAATGTCACAGAATGATATAATCCTTCTGATAAATACTGAAAAATAATGTCACAGAATGTTATCATCCTTCTGATAAATACTGAAAAATAATGTCACAGAATGATATCATCCTTCTGATAAATACTGAAAAATAATGTCACAGAATGATATCATCATTTTGATAAATACTGAAAAATAATGTCACAGAATGATATCATCCTTCTGATAAATACTGAAAAATAATGTCACAGAATGATATCATCATTCTGATAAATACTGAAAAATAATGTCACAGAATGATATCATCATTCTGATAAATACTGAAAAATAATGTTACAGAATGTTATCATCATTCTGATAAATACTGAAAAATAATGTCACAGAATGATATCATCCTTCTGATAAATACTGAAAAATAATGTCACAGAATGTTATCATCATTCTGACAAATACTGAAAAATAATGTCACAGAATGATATCATCCTTCTGATAAATACTGAAAAATAATGTCACAGAATGATATCATCATTCTGATAAATACTGAAAAATAATGTCACAGAATGTTATCATCATTCTGATAAATACTGAAAAATAATGTCACAGAATGATATCATCCTTCTGATAAATACTGAAAAATAATGTCACAGAATGATATCATCATTCTGATAAATACTGAAAAATAATGTCACAGAATGTTATCATCATTCTGATAAATACTGAAAAATAATGCCACAGAATGTTATCATCATTCTGATAAATACTGAAAAATAATGTCACAGAATGATATCATCATTCTGATAAATACTGAAAAATAATGTCACAGAATGTTATCATCGTTCTGATAAATACTGAAAATAATGTCAAAGAATGTTATCATCATTCTGATAAATACTGAAAAATAATGTCACAGAATGATATCATCATTCTGATAAATACTGAAAAATAATGTCACAGAATGTTATCATCATTCTGATAAATACTGAAAAATAATGTCACAGAATGATATCATCCTTCTGATAAATACTGAAAAATAATATCACAGAATGATATCATCCTTCTGATAAATACTGAAAAATAATGTCACAGAATGTTATCATCATTCTGATAAATACTGAAAAATAATGTCACAGAATGATATCATCCTTCTGATAAATACTGAAAAATAATGTCACAGAATGATATCATCCTTCTGATAAATACTGAAAAAATAATGTCACAGAATGATATCATCATTCTGATAAATACTGAAAAATAATGTCACAGAATGTTATCATTCTGATAAATACTGAAAAATAATGTCACAGAATGTTATCATCCTTCTGATAAATACTGAAAAATAATGTTACAGAATGTTATCATCATTCTGATAAATACTGAAAAATAATGTCACAGAATGATATCATCCTTCTGATAAATACTGAAAAATAATGTCACAGGATGTTATCATCATTCTGACAAATACTGAAAAATAATGTCACAGAATGATATCATCCTTCTGATAAATACTGAAAAATAATGTCACAGAATGATATCATCATTCTGATAAATACTGAAAAATAATGTCACAGAATGTTATCATCATTCTGATAAATACTGAAAAATAATGTCACAGAATGATATCATCATTCTGATAAATACTGAAAAATAATGTCAGAGAATGTTATCATTCTGATAAATACTGAAAAATAATGTCACAGAATGTTATCATCCTTCTGATAAATACTGAAAAATAATGTTACAGAATGTTATCATCATTCTGATAAATACTGAAAAATAATGTCACAGAATGTTATCATCATTCTGATAAATACTGAAAAATAATGTCACAGAATGATATCATCCTTCTGATAAATACTGAAAAATAATGTCACAGGATGTTATCATCATTCTGACAAATACTGAAAAATAATGTCACAGAATGATATCATCCTTCTGATAAATACTGAAAAATAATGTCACAGAATGATATCATCATTCTGATAAATACTGAAAAATAATGTCACAGAATGTTATCATCATTCTGATAAATACTGAAAAATAATGTCACAGAATGATATCATCCTTCTGATAAATACTGAAAAATAATGTTACAGAATGTTATCATCATTCTGATAAATACTGAAAAATAATGTCACAGAATGTTATCATCATTCTGATAAATACTGAAAAAATAATGTCACAGAATGATATCATCCTTCTGATAAATACTGAAAAATAATGTCACAGAATGATATCATCATTCTGATAAATACTGAAAAATAATGTTACAGAATGTTATCATCCTTCTGATAAATACTGAAAAATAATGTTGCAGAATGTTATCTTCATTCTGATAAATACTGAAAAAATAATGTCACAGAATGTTATCATCATTCTGATAAATACTGAAAAATAATGTCACAGAATGATATCATCCTTCTGATAAATACTGAAAAATAATGTTACAGAATGTTATCTTCATTCTGATAAATACTGAAAAAATAATGTCACAGAATGTTATCATCATTCTGATAAATACTGAAAAAATAATGTCACAGAATGTTATCTTCATTCTGATAAATACTGAAAAAATAATGTCACAGAATGTTATCATCATTCTGATAAAAACTGAAAAAATAATGTCACAGAATGATATCATCATTCTGATAAATACTGAAAAAATAATGTCCCAGAATATATTCATAATTCTGATAAATACTGAAAAAAATAATGTCACAGAATGTTATCATCATTCTGATAAATACTGAAAAAATAATGTCACAGAATGATATCATCATTCTGATAAATACTGAAAAATAATGTCCCAGAATATATTCATAATTCTGATAAATACTGAAAAAATAATGTCACAGAATGATATCATCCTTCTGATAAATACTGAAAAATAATGTCACAGAATGATATCATCCTTCTGATAAATACTGAAAAATAATGTTACAGAATGTTATCTTCATTCTGATAAATAGTGAAAAAATAATGTCACAGAATGTTATCATCATTCTGATAAATACTAAAAAAAATAATGTCACAGAATGTTATCTTCATTCTGATAAATACTGAAAAAATAATGTCCCAAAATATATTCATAATTCTGATAAATACTGAAAAGAATAATGTCACAGAATGTTATCATCATTCTGATAAATACTGAAAAATAATGTCACAGAATGTTATCATCATTCTGATAAATACTGAAAAAATAATGTCACAGAATGATATAATCCTTCTGATAAATACTGAAAAATAATGTCACAGAATGTTATCATCCTTCTGATAAATACTGAAAAATAATGTCACAGAATGATATCATCCTTCTGATAAATACTGAAAAATAATGTCACAGAATGATATCATCATTCTGATAAATACTGAAAAATAATGTCACAGAATGATATCATCCTTCTGATAAATACTGAAAAATAATGTCACAGAATGATATCATCATTCTGATAAATACTGAAAAATAATGTCACAGAATGTTATCATCATTCTGATAAATACTGAAAAATAATGTCACAGAATGATATCATCCTTCTGATAAATACTGAAAAATAATGTCACAGAATGTTATCATCATTCTGACAAATACTGAAAAATAATGTCACAGAATGATATCATCCTTCTGATAAATACTGAAAAATAATGTCACAGAATGATATCATTCTGATAATTACTGAAAAATAATGTCACAGAATGATATCATCATTCTGATAAATACTGAAAAATAATGTCACAGAATGATATCATCCTTCTGATTAATACTGAAAAATAATGTCACAGAATGTTATCATCATTCTGATAAATACTGAAAAATAATGTCACAGAATGTTATCATCATTCTGATAAATACTGAAAAAATAATGTCACAGAATGATATCATCCGTCTGATAAATACTGAAAAATAATGTCACAGAATGATATCATCATTCTGATAAATACTGAAAAATAATGTTACAGAATGTTATCATCCTTCTGATAAATACTGAAAAATAATGTTACAGAATGTTATCTTCATTCTGATAAATACTGAAAAAATAATGTCACAGAATGTTATCATCATTCTGATAAATACTGAAAAATAATGTCACAGAATGATATCATTCTTCTGATAAATACTGAAAAATAATGTTACAGAATGTTATCTTCATTCTGATAAATACTGAAAAAATAATGTCACAGAATGTTATCTTCATTCTGATAAATACTGAAAAAATAATGTCACAGAATGTTATCATCATTCTGATAAATACTGAAAAAATAATGTCACAGAATGATATCATCATTCTGATAAATACTGAAAAAATAATGTCCCAGAATATATTCATAATTCTGATAAATAATGAAAAAAATAATGTCACAGAATGTTATCATCATTCTGATAAATGCTGAAAAAATAATGTCACAGAATGATATCATCATTCTGATAAATACTGAAAAATAATGTCCCAGAATATATTCATAATTCTGATAAATACTGAAAAAATAATGTCACAGAATGATATCATCCTTCTGATAAATACTGAAAAATAATGTCACAGAATGATATCATCCTTCTGATAAATACTGAAAAATAATGTTACAGAATGTTATCTTCATTCTGATAAATACTGAAAAAATAATGTCACAGAATGTTATCATCATTCTGATAAATACTGAAAAATAATGTCACAGAATGTTATCATCATTCTGATAAATACTGAAAAATAATGTCACAGAAATTTATCATCATTCTGATAAATACTGAAAAAATAATGTCACAGAATGATATCATCCTTCTGATAAATACTGAAAAATAATGTCACAGAATGTTATCATCATTCTGATAAATACTGAAAAATAATGTCCCAGAATGATATCATCATTCTGATAAATACTGAAAAATAATATATTATTATCGAATTCTGAGTACAAACAATTGCGTTCCATCACCACTTATACCGAGGTATGATCTAGTTCCCAATACCGTTATGCACGGACTAACGTGATTTTGAGATATCAATTATACCTGAGGATGTCACTTGTACAATAGTCAGCACTTTTGTGTTGTTTAGCAATATCATGGATTTGGTCATAAATATAAATAAACTGTCTACAAAACTTGGAATATTTCGAAATAGTAAGGATTTTCTACTCAGAAATAGATTAACGTAGCTTCTTAAACCCTTTTGGACTTTTGGGTTCTCAAATATTGTATTTGAAATAATTTATAAATTTATAAATTCCAGCTCAAACTTTTCTGTTAAGGTTTTTTTTGGCTATTATATGTTTGGGCTCTCAATATTTTGGTCACATAATGATTAAACTGTTCTTAAAAACCTTGTCGAGAAATGAATTCGATTCATACCTTAAAATTTAGATTATATTTTTATAGCCTCAAGATCATTTGAGTGCTCAGCCAGGAGGGATTTCACCCAATGTTACTGTGTCATAATATTCAAAGTTTAGCATGCAACATGTGCCGAGCAATGCAATCGATTTCAAACATCTAAATTAATATCAATTTTCATAGCTTCAATATCTTTTACAGCAGTGCTAAACCAAGAGTTATTTCACTCAATGTAATGGTGTCATAAGATTCAACGTTTAGCATGTTCGTCTAGGTCTGTTCTACTTCGAAATAAACTTTCCCTCATGTTTAACTACGTGTATCAGCCTGAAAATCAGTGATGTTTTTTTTATACAGATTAGAACGTTGGTTTTCACGTTAGAATGGTTTTACACTTGTCATTTTTGTGCCCTTTATTGCTTGCTGTTCGGTGTGAGCCAAGGCTTCGTGTTGAAAGCTGTACCTTGACCTATAACATGTATAATGGTTTACGTTAATAAATTGTAACTTGGATGGATAGTTGTCTCATTGGCAGTCAAACCACATCTTCTTACATATATATATATATAGGATCTTAAAATGTCCAAAAGAAGATGTGGTAGAACAGAAGATATTAAACGTTGGCCGAGTATATATATTATTTATGTTAGACAATATATGACCATTAATTAGGTGATGTATCTGTCAGCTTGGCCGACTAATGCCTCGTTATGACTCTCTAAACCTACAATTTACAGATACTTAATCTATGTATTTATATCATTAGCACTGGTTATACTCACGTTATGTGTTTGATGAAATCCGAATTTGATCAAATAAAACGAACATATACCATTAGAGTATCGTATACGTTGACGTTTCCGCATCTGCAGGTATATCAAAATATATTATGTGATCCCGAGCTTATTAATAAGACCATGCTTTATTTAAAAAAAAGTGGAATCTCTTCGAAACAATCAAACATATTTGTCCAAGGATTTGTATAGTTAGACTATACAAATCTTTTATTTTTCATAGTGGTGTTTTGTAAAAAAGATAAGGGGTTCTATAAACAACTTGTACATGCCCATAAAAATGTGCCAATGAAGGGCAGGTATACGAATATTGTACACAATCCTTTAATAATCTAGTTAAAAAAATATTTCAAGATCTTACATGAATAAAAAAAATGTAAGGAACTTTGAATATTGTTCATTTGCGATTTTATCATAAAGGTTATAGAAAAGTACTGAGTATCACTCTATTTATCAAATAACAATTTGTTTCTACGTGACCACAAGTTCATTCACAAACAAACAACTTTTCCGTATTCACTCCTATCATGCCTGGAAACTGTCCCAACTATCCTGAATTTCTTTAAGGATGTTTGCTGCTCAGTTTGAAAATAAATAACTTTCCATAAAACTAGTATATATTGATAGGGGATAAATTGAGGAATCAAAAAAGCAAAAAATATATAGGGGTCAATGTGCTTGTTTTTGAGATATTAGCCATATAATTCTGGCGGAAAAATGTTCTCTCTTGATTTTCCATAGCTTTATCATTGACCAGTTAAAGTATCAAAAAGTAGTAAAAAATAAATAAGATTTTATAAGACTTTTACAAATGTCATAATTATACATGTAAAAGATTTATAAAAAGAAAAATGAGGGTTCGTGGGCAATTTTTTTTAAGGCATTCAAATGGATAAAACCAGAGGATTTCGAAAATCTGACAAAAATTCCAAAACATGACAAGCAAACATCCTTAAAAGTCGGGTTACATATTCCACAAACACTCGATATTTCCTAATGTTTTGTAAATTTCTGCATTAGAAATTAATCAGTCACCCATTTGCATAATTCAAAGTCCATAAAATTAAAGCTTGGGATCACATACTGTTTATTTTGGTATATCTGCAGATGCGGATACGTCAACGTATATGATACGGTTGATACGTCTTTAAATGACCGACCTCTTTTAAGATATATATGGCATAGGTCGTCTTCAACTGAAACAATTATCGGAACTTAGTTCAAGGCTTTGATTATTTTTATCAAACTTAATGCATTTGTATTTTTTTCAACGAAGAAAGATAATGTTTCCTGCATGATAATTAAACACTAAAATCAACAGTGGGAAGCATATTCCAGATGTTTAGTCTGACATAATGATTTGCTATAATATACAGATAGATATACAGTCCAAACTGTTATGACAGTTATATTTCAGACCAGGCGCAGATCCAAAAGGGGGGGGGGGGGTGTCCGGGGGTTAGAACTTCCCTTTTTTGGACTATCAATGCATTTGAATAGGGACATGTAGTTGGAATCCCCCCATTTTGTCCTGGGTTAGGAATCACCCTTCTTAAAATGGCTGGATCCGCCCCTGCAGACCTACCTTGGATGAACATTTAGATAATAGTGCAATAAATTCTCAAAACTTTTAGGTATTTTGGTCCTCAATGCTCTTCATCTCCGTACTTTATTAGGCCTTTTTAACTTTTTGAATTCGAGCGTCACTGATGTAGACGGAATGCGCGTCTGGCGTAAATACAAAATTTAATCCTGGTATCTATGATGAGTTTTTTCATGAGTATATACACAAGTGTTGAATTCACCAAGAAAGGAACAATCTTAAAGAAGCAGTTCTAAAGATTGAAATAGGCAGTACACTATCCTCAAAATTAAAGAAGAATAGCCTTGAATATGAATATGCTATCTAAGATTTTCTTAGTGGAGGAAAAATGCAACAGCTATTAAAATCCTTGCAAATTAGTAAAAAATGTCGACTGTTTTATAAAAAATACCAAACTAACCTTTTGTTCAGTTTTGATTAATTTTGAGATATTCTATTGTAAGAATAAATGCAGCACAATACTAATCTAATTCCAGGTATTTCGTGGTAAATCTTATTATTTATACCTCAAACCTATAATGCAACTAGTTTTCAAATCGATAAATGTTATTTCAATGAATCAAAAGAATTTCTAGATTAACCCTAATTCTTCAGTGCGTGTACTCATCTAAAAAGTGATCCAAAATAATTGGCGACAATCGGATCTATTTTCTTCCGATATGATCGATCACCTGGGAAAACGATAATCGGAGTAGAATGTTTTTTACGGCCATTGTCTTAGTAATTAGCTATAACTTTAGATTCTGATGAATGACCGAATCACTTAAGCTTGATTTTAAACGATTTTGTATGATGTAACTTTTTTTTTCTAAATTAAGTTCATATGGACCTATGAAATCAGATTTAATCCACTATATATTAATTTCTATATAAAAAAAATGCCTGTACCAAGTCAGGGCATGACTTGTTATCCATTCGTTTGATATGTTTGAGATATTGATTTTGCCATTTGCTCTGGGAATTTCGGTTTGAAATTTTCCTCCGAGTTTGATATTTTTATTATTTTACTTTTTTCACTGATATTCTTTCGTCCCTCTCTTATAATACCAAAAGTACTGCTGGTTATGAAAACATCAAGTGATTATCATTCAAGAAAGAAATTTGACGCAGTAAACCCTAGTTCATCTAGGTCAACCCTTAATTTAGATGGTGTTTAATACATGCATATTAGGCAAAGCCTAACCTGTCGACATACCAGGTTCCATTCCGTTTCAAGTTCGAGTGACTCCGACAGGTTTCTCCCTTGGTGTGTATTTTATCAAAATTGACTCAAGAATTTTGAACGACTGTAAACTTCTCAGGCCTCTTCTTTATAACTGCACTTGGCACACATTTAGGACTATGATTTTTAATGCTCTATTGCTTTGCTTTATGCACATGAAACGCGCCACATCTGGTATATCAAATTTATAGTCAGGTAATGTATTTTATTTCGTTTGAAATAGGGTTTTTCCCGTTCGCTATTTGTAGTAATTATTTATAGATGGGAACTAGTATAACTAGTTCGGATACTGGATTTGTAATAGTATGTACTATTTATAAATTTGATGTTAGGTGCAGGAGGCACGAGGAAAGTTTTAGCGGTTTTTACGGGTGGGGTTTAATGGTACTATATAAAGTTTGGCATTTAAATCTATTAGTATCGAAGGTGCTCGCAGTTACGTCGAATTGAAGTTGGTCACATAGGTATATATGCAGTTGCTGCTATGTTTATTGTACGTACAGGCGTTGGAGGTATTAGCCGAGGAAAAAGAAACGATGCGAAAGAGGAACAATGTTATGTCATGTATTTATATATTTTTTTCAATCGAAGAAATATGTACAATAAAGTAAAATAAAATATTGTATCGCAAGAGAAAATAAGATGTTACTGCGAGCAACTAATCCTATATCTGTGTTTGTCTTGTTTATAGCCTATTGAATTTAGAGATTAAATACTTTAAATTCGGACGAGCAGGGCGAGGGAGAATTTAATCCTCGATAGGTTTTAACCAACACTATCATATGAATATACCTATACATTTTATATAGACTAAGATTTTTATTTATTAGTCGTCCCAGGTTTCCTTTGAAAGAATTGACTATAGTTGACGTCAATCTAAAACTATCAGCGGAAGAAAAATCGATATACATGGTTTTTGTGCCAAACTTTGATAAGCTTAGAAGGCATTGCACTTTGTTTAACAAATATGTCAGCAAATAAAGGTGAATTGTTGAGGTCATTTCATTAAAGAAATATTGAGAAATATTCATGTTCTTCAAAAATGTCAAATGGCATTCATGCAGATGTCAATTATTGAGATCATGTCATTAAACTATTGTGACTTTTCGTTCACTACCAAAATATTAATTTTGTTGTGAAAAAAGTTTTGAATTCCAAAGGAAACAAACGGAACTTTTAATCCATAATTAAATTTGTGAACAAATGATAAAATAAAAAGAGATTGTAGTAACTGCAAAATGAAGCACGAGTGCACTGTTAAGTTATGTATTCATAAATTACACTTTCGGACGTATAATCACAGTTCGTTTCGGTTTAAACTGACACTTCACATAAACATGATAAACACCCAATTGGCTGTGATTTTGCGCGCTAATCAAGAAATACCAAATTGTCGAAAGAAAAAGCATGATATGATCTGATATATAGATTGACTGATAACTGAATATTGAACACGCTTGAATTATGCGAATATGTCGCATTCATTTCAATTCTCACAGGCTTTTAATGCTATGTACTTTGGTTACCACACGTGTCAGCAACGTTCTGAAAATCAAATTTAATTCAATAATACAGTTTAGTCATTAAATTTTGAGAAATTTTCATGTACTTCAAAGATGTTAATTTTGATGTAAAAAAAGTTTTCGAATTCAAAGAAAGCAAACGGAAGTTTTAATATATAAAATGATTAACTTTAATTGTTTGCAAAGACAGCAAACAAAAACTCATAATTTCATTTGTGAACAAATGATAAATTACAGAAAGTTTAAGATAAGTGCACATGTTACATGATCAAACTGTTGGACTATGTAAGCATATATTTCAGATCATTACACGTCAGAAAGCACAATCGCAATTCGATTTAGCCTGAAATGACAGGTTGCATAAACAATGTTCGGGCTAAACAATAAGTACTTAATTGTCGAAAGTGATGGAACTTGTATATTCTTTCTTCGAGCGGAATGTCAAAATACGCTAGAATTTACTTATAAATAAGAACAGATAATTCGGAAATCTTCACAATACCTTAGTATAACGCTCCATAATCTCAGATCTTATGTAAATATATAAAATGACGTTTTCTTCTATAGTCATTGTGACAGATAAATCTAATTCAAGTCAGCGGGTAGAAATAAAATTGTCGGTCTAGAAGGTGATAAAACTAAATGATAAAAAATACCTTTTTTTTTTAGTATACATCTTGAAAATTGAACCCTCATCAAGGTTACATACACATACTTGTTATAATGAGTGTTGAGTTCTAAAATATTTTTTTTATGTGCTTATATCCTTTATGAATCTTGTCAGTATCTGTTTCTTGAGATATTCATATCGGTTGAGAGTGTGGTGTTATTTGTATTCATTTCGAAATGCATAAAGTCTGTGAATATGACTGAAATTGATAATGTAAATTAATACCTAGAAGAACAGATGATACTACGAATGGATGAATTGATTTGAAACAGTAGTCAATAATTCGAGTTCATCGACCATTTTGAAAGGGGACAGTTAAAAAAAATGAAACGAAAAGCAATTAAAAAAAATATATGTGTATATTGAATTTTTAATAGAAGTGCTTGAATTTTATGCGACTGTCATACACGTGTCAGGTTTAACTTGCTATAACACCAGGTTTAATCCATTATTTTCCCCATAAAGAAAATGCCTCTACCAAGTAATATGGAATATGACAGTTGTTGTTCATTCGTTTGATTCGATAAGATAAAAATAAAATTGAGAATGAAAATAGGGAACGTGTCAAAGAGACACCGACCCGACCATAGAACATACAACAGCAGAAGGTCACCAACAGGTCTTCAATGCAGCGAGAAATTCCCGCACCCGGAGGCGTCCTTCAGCTGGCCCCCAAACAAATATACTAGTTCAGTGATAATGAACGCCATACTAAACTCAAAATTATTCACAAGAAACATTAAAAATAGTACAAGACTAACAGAGGCCAGAGGCTCCTGACTTGGGACTGGCACAAAAAAGCGTCGGGGTTAAACATGTTTGTGAGATCTCAACCCTTCCCCTATACCTCTAGCCAATGCAGAAAAGTAAACGCATATAAACAATACGCATATTAAAATGCAGTTCAAGAGAAGTCCGAGTCTGATGTCAGAAGTTGAAACTAAAGAAAAAAGAACTTTCCGTTTTTAATTTTCCTCGGAGTTTTTGTGATTTCACTTTTTTCATATCTGTTGTATTTTCAATCAATATCGAGGTGTTTTACCGTTCGACACACGTTATGAACTGTTTTTTGACAATCTTGACCTCTGCTTTGGCATACAAATTTGAAATAATGGCAATGAACCGTAAAACAATCAAACATGATCTGCTTGTTTGAAAGGTTTAATTAGATAAAGACCAAGTATATCACATCTCTGTTGACAATTTCTAACCAACAGTAACGTAAAGGCTGTCAGCGTGACATACTGACGCGGAGTGATGACTCTCCTAGCCGAAAATTAACTGATACTTTTTTCTATATTGTTATATTGTTTTTAACACTTGGTATTCTTGTGATTACGATATGTAATGAACACCAAGTTCGATAAAATTACGCGAACAAATACCATTAAGATATATTAGCCATAGGTCATCTTCAACTGAAAAAATTATCGAAACTTAGTTCAAGGCTTTTGAGTTTTTAACAAACTTACCGCGTTTCTTTTCAAGAAAAGAAGATAATGCGTGATAATTAAATACTAGAATCAACAGTGGGAAGCATATCCCAGATGTTTAGTCTGACATAATGACTTGTAAGATGTTAAATAGTATACAGATAGATATACAATCCAAATTATCATGACAGTTTTATTTCAGACCTACCTGAGTAAAGCTTTTTTTCAACTGATGTTTACATTTTATAGATATAGGAAGATGTGGTGTGAGTGCCAATGAGACAACTCTCCATCCAAATAACAATTTAAAAAAGTAAACCATTATAGGTCAATGTACGAACTTCAACACGGAGCATTGACTCACACCGAGCAACAAGCTATATATTTGTTTTGTGCTGTTACACCACTGTACCAGGTTAAGTGGAGGGTTCAACGCTCACAAACATGTTTAGCCCCGTCACATTCTTAGTCAGAAGCCCGTGGTTCAGTGGTTGTTGATTCATGTATGTCATACATGATTTTCATAAATTGTTTTGTAATAAATCAAGCACTCCGGGTTTTTTAATTATATTTTTTTAAGTCGAAAAAGTAAAATAACAAAAATACCAAACTTCGAGAAAATTTTAAATTGAAAGACCCTAAAAAAATTAGCAAAATCAAACTCTCAAACATTTTACATCCGACTATATGGTATAGGGTTTTCTCATTGTTGAAGGTCGTATGGTTGCTTTTAGCTGTCTACATCTAAACCATTTGAAATTTGATGGATAGCTGTCTCATTGGCAATCATACCACATCTCATCTTTTATATGAAATATGAATTTTAAGCTCAGGAAAATATAACATCGTATCTTGCTATTTTCAAACAAATGACTTTTCACTACGGTATATAATTATTCGACAGGTAACTTTCCCTGCGGAAGGACATTCCAGTTCTCGTTCAAATAAGAGCAAATAAAGGGAGATTATAATCGGTGCAATATGGAGAAAAATATGGAGTTGAAAGTTCAATTACAAAACTACCAACTTTCAAGGCATTGCACTTTGTTTATTACATGTGTCAGAAATTTGTCTTAAATCAAATTTAGATTAATTATTGGGTTCATGTCATTAAACTTTGAAATAATATTTATGTAGTTCAAAAATGTTATTTTTGACGTAATAAAGGTTTGGAAATTTGAAAAAAAAACAAAAAACGGAAGTTTAATCCCAGAAATTGATCATCTTTAATTGTTTGCAAAGACAGCAAATCATATTTCATAATAAAATTTGTAAATGGTAGATAAATTAAATAGAGATTAAGATAAGTGCAAATGTTACATAATGGTACTTTTTTTTACGTAAGCATACATTACACGTCAGAACGCATAATCACAGATATGGACTAAATAACAGGTCAAATAAATCAGTTGGCGGTTATTATCCGCGCTAAACAAAGATACAAAAAGATTGAGTTTAGTTTATGTATTGATTACTGCGAGCAAGAATACGTTTTAATTACTACAAATATTTTTTTTTGAAAAAAAAAATAAAATAAAATCTACATAGTACCTCGGGTTTATGTTCCGCAATTTAGAATTTCATATGGTAATTTTAGTTTTCAATGCTTTTCAATTTTGTAATTCGCCTTTTCAGAAACTAAATGACTATGTGCACTCTCATTGTTCGTACACCAAAATGAAAATAACGTTACTCCATTGGTTGGATTTCAATGATTTCAATTGTTTAGAACATTCTAAACCAATCACAACTTTTTGGGATACGCTTTTAAAAATATTTACCCAGAATGCATTAGATTCTGAAACGGCGAATTGATATGGCTGATACAAAACTTTGAATTTTTCGAAAAACTAAGGATTTTCTTGTCCCAGGAATAGAGTACCTTAGCCGTATTTGGCACAACTTTTTGGAATTTTGGATCCTTTATGCTCTTCAACTTTGTATTGTTTGGCTTTATAACTATTTTGATATGAGCGTCACTGATGAGTCTTATGTAGACGAAACGCGCGTCTGGCGTACTAAATTATAATCCTGGTACTTTTGATAACTACTTCCAATTGTTCTAATAAAGTGCCATTGGTAAGCCTTATAAAGACAAATTGTGTCACGTCTGGTAAATCACATTTATAGCCATATATCTTTGATTGGCTTTATTTAACACTAGATTTTGAATATACATTAACATGTTCGGGACTACGATTTGCGATCACCATTTGTCCAAAGTTTTCAGAGGTCATTGTGGACGTCAATCTTAAACCATCAGCGAAAGAATGGCCGGAATTTTTTGTTTTTCGTTCAAATGTCTGTTTTTCATAGGCTTTAACGGAATTCCACTTTTATTATCACATATGTCAGCAATGTTCTGAAAATCATATTTAAATAAATTATTGAGATACATTAATAAAAACTTGAGAAAACCCGGTATTCATGTACTTAAAAAAATGTTTAATGTATTTATGTTGATTTTTTTGTCCATCATTGAGTTCATGTCAATAAACTTTTGAGGACTATTCATGTAAAAATTTTAAATAAAAAAATACTCGGAAACTTTAATTCATAAATTGGTTTGCTTTAGTTTTATGCAAAGATAGCAAACAAAAAAAAAAAAGGACCATAATTTCATTTGTAAACAAATAGTTCATTATAGAGAGATTAAGGTTTGTGCAATTGTTACATGATTACACTGTTGCATAACGCTTGCATATATCAGAACGGAAATCAATGTTTGACATGGCCTAAAATTCTTCATTCTAGTTCTCGGTAAGAGCAACTAAAACAACTAAAAATAAGGTTACAATCGATTGAAATTGGGGGGTGGGATACAAAAAATATGCTTAAGTGCACGTGCCTTTACAAAGTCAGGAATATGACATTTGTTGTCCTTTCGATTGATGTATTTTATCATTTGACTTTGCCATTTAATTACGGACTTTCCGTTTTGTATCGGAGATCAGTATTTTCGTGATTTTACTTTATTTGCACTTTTCCTATCAGTTAAGAAAATCCTCACAAGATTTTTATTGAGTTCATGCAAATAAAATTAACATGAACTTCAAAAGTGTTAAACTCAACAAAATTAAGGTTGATTAAAAAAAAATGAAATTGATAGACCGCAGATCGGGGTATTAATTCATAGCATTGTTTACCTAAATTGTTTGAAAAGGGAGCAAACAAATTGTCTATAATTTCATTTGTAAATAGATGATTAATTATAGTAAGATTAAGGTAAGTGCAAAAAAATTAATGTTGTATTATTTAAGCATACATTAGTGAATGATGCGAGTTCATCAACCTTTCGTAAAGGGGTCAGTGAAAAAAATGTAATCGATAATCGACAGTAAATAAAATGAATCAGAAACAGAAATGGAATTATAGAATGTACTATATAAATTGATTAAGAGAGAAAACGGTTGTCAAGTATATCATTATAGCCAAATTCAAAGTTCTTGAACGGTTTCCTTTCTTGAAATAGTTGATACTGTCCATTTTCATGTAACACGGTTTTTTTTTCGAAGGATGACATATTGACTCCTGCGGATGTATACACGTGTTTTCTGTTTAGTTGTCTTTCACATTTTCCCCTTTAAATACAAATGATTTGTGAACATTTTATTGGTTTTGTACATTTTTGCAAATTTTTGTCAATGTTGTAAAGACCATTACTTGTTCGTCCAGTTCAAGAAACGATAATTTGCAGCCATGAGAAATAATTGTTGACCTAGTACAAAATACGAAAACAAACAAATTAGATAATGTTGTTTTAAATTGAAACTCCCGCCGTTATAGAGTTAGTTTGTGACCTTTCCACACTCAAACGAGTTCACATTGACTTATACTATTCTTGTACGTTTCTTTATTTCTCTTTTATTGTGTTGTTTTGTTCGTGTCTCAACGACGCACTGACCCACACCTTCTTTGATTTATACTTTAAGTAGTCTCACGTGGACTTGCATTTTTTGTAATTACTAAGTACTTTGATGAGTATGAAAGGTAGATGCTCATGTTTTGTACTGAGTGCCAATATCCGTGTTTAATGTACTATTTATTGATAAGAATCACACCTTAATCATGTCTAGTGCAATTTACTTCCTCGTACATCTTTTGGCTCCTAAAAACAGACTACTATGAATCATTATCTTCTACGACAGACAAACATTCCTCTTTATCAAGATTGTCATAAACACTAGTATTAGTATAGAACTTCATTTACGATACAGCCATGAAGAAAGCTAAACAGAAAAACAAAGCTCATATGGACGATATAGTCTACCTTAAAATTGTAAGTTAATTTGTGATATTGGAACGGATTTGCATGCTGTAATATATTTTTGTATTAAACATGTAAGTTCTAGCTAAGTTTAACATAGAGGATCATGAACGTTTGCATATCTATTATAACCGTAGATATATAACATCTTATCTAAATTCTTTTTTTTTGTATTAAGTACTTTAAGGCGAATGATATGAAGTGTTACATGACTTGTTTATGCATCTTTATACTAAGTAATAAATTTTATGTGAAATACATGAAACGACAAAATTCAAAGAGATTTCAGAATTGTGCTTAATAATTTTGGCTTTATAATTTTTTGTAAAACGTTAAACTTTAGTCTACTTTAACATATACAGCAATGGGTTAAAAGTAATCTAACTTATTTGTGTGCTTTATTTTCGATTATGTTGACTGATTGTATAAATGCATTTAGGCAAACTGGACATGCTTTGAACAAAAATGTTTGCCATTATTGTTTTTGTTTTTATTGTTTTTAAATCTACAGAGTTCAGTTATAAATACCAATTTCATTACTATTATGATAGGCATATATATATATATATATATATATTGTGTAATTGTGGTCTGGAACAGGATCTGCTAACCAATCTGCAGCACCTGAGATCACCCCCGGTTTTGGTGGTGTTCGTTTTTGCACAATATTTAGTTTTCTATGTTGTGTTTTTGTACTTTTGTTTTTCTGCTGGTCTTTTTCTTATTTAGCAAGTCCGTGTCAGTTTATTTTCAATTTTGAGTTTGACTGTCTCTTTTTGTATCTTTCAACTCTCTTTAATCTTATAGTCAAACACTTCCATTGACAAATTAATTGCAAACTAATGATAACAACAGTTACACTTATTAAACCCGGCGGGTTAGGGAACAACCATTTAATTTTAGATTCAGGATATGATTTAGTCCTCTGCTTGAACAGAATATTTTTTCATCAAATTAGGGATCGAATATTTGTTCAGGAAAAAAATATACCCTTCTTTGAAATTAAATGGTTATTGATGGAGAAACCGGCGCTATGTGCAATTAAATTGTTCTTGTATGTTGATGTTTCATCATGACTGTGAATGATTTTCAAGACCTTTTGTAGTATTAATTAAGTGTTTGACAAATTTCAAATTATATTTATCAATCAAAGTATAATCCGTTATAAAAAAAGTAAAATAACAAAAAATATCGAACTCCAAGGAAATTTCAAACCGAAGTCTTTTATAACATGGTAAAATCAAAAGCTCAAACACATCAAACGAATGGAAAACAACTGTCATATCCTTATGTCACTTGCTTATGTCGAAAATTGTAGACAAAACCTAGTTTTATAGCTAGCTTAACCTTTCACTTATAATGCATACAATAACTCGGAGAAACCTATACTTTAGTATATACCGAATACAGATTCTGAATTATTAAGCAGATAGAGAACTTTTACCTACTTAATCATGTATTTATAACTGAAGTAATTTTTGAAATTACTAAATATCACATGAGTATATGAAATGAATATGCTTTATTGTTAATTTAATCTAAAATGTGTGTAAGCATAGTTTGTGTGTCCTTTCCTTAGAACCCAGGTTACTCATAGTTCCTGAGAAATCCTCCTGCACTGTGTCAAGTGCACTTGATCAATTGACCAACTAGACTTTATACAAAAAAAAGTCGAGTCATGCCTTTCCTCGTCGGCTAAATCTAGAGTTGTTATACAGTTAATGATATATGATTTTATTTAGACAGAATGTCATGCTGATCGGCTGATGAGTCTGTTGTAAAGGATCGTGATACTTACATGTGTTCACCTCGTTTCTACAAGTCTGAATTAATATTTAGAAAAAATGTTCTTTGATGTTTTGTTTTCTTTATCATGTTGCAGATTGAGTCTTCAAAGCGATATGACAATAACAAATTTGTAATCAGATGACATAATAATCCATTAAATATTGGTTTCAAATTTGCTTGTACATTATATACCGACAAAGAGTTTTGTTAATGCCGTTTGAAATCATATTTCTGTGGAATGTATTTATCACGACCTAATGGAATTCGAATGCAATCTTGTTTTTCACAATTGGAGCTATCGTTCTTATTTCAAAAATGAAACCGTCATGAATGTCTATCCTTTTTATTTTACGTAGATATTTAATCGGTCATGTCAATGTATGTCTGTCATACCATTATCCAGGAATTACACTTATAAGAAACCCAAGAATTTATCTCAGGGGGTACTCTTGTCCTGAATATTTCTATTTAATCAAGCAAAAATGCATATATCCAGTTCTCCAGTGATAAGAAACATTGCCATTATTGAAGATTTTTGAGATATTGGTAAATTAGACGGAATAATTGCTTGTTTTTCAAAAATTCTTTTTAATTCTTCTAACTGAATTATCACTACAAAAATCTAAATGGTGAGATTGGGAACAATGTCTACCAAATTATGTGACCGCTCTTAAAAAATATCAAAATCGGACCAGATCAGATAGACATACGGAATAAGGATAATTCCTGGAAAAAGTATATGTCAAAATTGTGTATGGCTATTTATGCATTTAAAAAAGAGGAGAAAGATACCAAAAGAACATCCAAACTAAAAAAATAAACTGTCAACCCATTGCTATAAAAGGAAAAAGACCATGAATCAACAACAATATTTGATCCATTCATTTGATGTGTTTGAACTTTTGATTTTGCCATTTGATTGGGGACTTTCCTTTTTGAATTTTCCTTGGAGTTCAGTATTTTTGTGATTTTACTTTATATTTCACATATTCTTACACTTACCTTGTTAATCTCGTTTCAGAACGCAGACCAGGTGATAGCATTAACAGAAGAACAAGTAGCAGGTTAGCTTTATTATATAAATACGAGTGGAACATTTCTTCACTGAATAACACAATCCGCAGAACCATAGTTTCTATGTAGTTGGCGTTTGTTTTTGTTGCACTTCAGTGTTCCTGTTGTTCCTTTGTTTTCCTCTGACAGTTGATGTGTTCCCTCGGTTTTAGTTTGTTAACCGTATTTGATTTTTCCCAATGAGTTATAACTTTTGAAAACCGGTTGCATTTATTTGCGTCCTGTGCGAATTTCAAACGCGCAATTTTACACCAGTAATGAAAACCTTCTATCATTTATTTGTAGACTTTACATAGATAAATTCAGCCGTATTTGACGTGAAACTGTATTTATGTGTCCCGTCATACTTTGAACCACACCATTATTTTATTTATTATTTTTACTGTAAGTCTGTTTTTTGTTATATCTACTTTACGTGAGTCTGCATTTATGTATGCCGTCATACGACAAAATTATTTTTATGTCTACCTGTGCGAATTTCAAACGCGCAATTTTACACCAGTAATGAAAACCTTCTTTCATTTATGGGTAGACTTTACATAGATAAATTCAGCCGTATAAGAAAAGCAAAATGAGAATGTTAAATTTGATGTATGCCTTTTTGTGCTACTTTGTTACATTTGTTGTTTATGTAGTGATATTAAGATGATAACACAATATTGACTGTTGTACCCCTATTTTTGACATTTTTACTCTTTGAGTATGTTTGTTTTGTTCATGCATCGTTGACAATGTAATGGAATTTGATGCGACTGTCATACAAGTGAGAGGTTTAGCTAGCTATAAAACCAGGTTCAATCCACCATTTTCTACATTAGAAAATGCCTGTACCAAGTCAGGAATATGACAGTTGTTATCCATTCGTTTGATGTGTTTGGACTTTTGATTTTGCCTTTTGATTTTTGATTTTCCTTTTTGAATTTTCCTCGGAGTTCAGTATTTTTGTGTTTTTACTTTTTATTAAGTTTTAGTTAATTGCATAACATTACATGCTTGCAGTGCATGAAAATAATTTTGTCATAGACATTGTTATCATCGCCAAGTGTATGGTGTCATGTTGAGAGCTATCCTTTTTGCTCAAATCCACCGATTATTAATTAATCTTAAAACAACGATTTGTGTTGCTAGAAGTTAATATTATAAATGATAATAATTGCCAAACTGTTTAAATAAAGTCAAAACAGTATTAAAATCAGTAATTTCACTCAATTTGATGTGTGCTTTCATCTGATTATTTGTAAAGTTTTGCAAATTCATGTACAGTCGTTTTACTTTACACATGTATTTGCATTAACTGTTAGGTGTATGAATTTCCAAAGCGTTTTATTTTATGAGTGTTATCATTCCTGCATATCTTTCGATATTGTTTATATCCTACAACCTAGAACTATTCTATGGAAGCGTATTGAGGGATAGCAACAATTTAAGCTATCTGAACCTCTTCTCATGCGTCATTTGCTGTATTTATAGGACAATGATATTTTGTATTTGATCATCGGTTTTCATCATAAATTGATGCCATTTATACCATTTACCTCGATGTTTTCGGACGAACTTGTTATCAAAACCTTTATTGGGGAAAATGTGCTTAACATTTGTGAAATCCATTTGCAAAGGCAATACATTTTTCACAAATTTTTGTTCAAAATTACGCTAGGGTATACATGGTATATGTAATTGAATTCCTTTGGCTTCAATATGCTGATGATTTTGATGTGATGTTCTATCGAAGTGTCAGAGTCCTTTTATCTTGAACAGACGACTGAATGTTAAATGTTTTCAACTAATTATGATCTGCAGGCTAAAAAAAACAAGATATATTCACCTTTCGAGGATAAAATGGAGGTCACATTCACTGTACCTACATCACCACCAGATATATCTGGTAGACAAGAATTATACACCTTTGTGTTCACTTAATCATTCAATTGCTCTCTGAAAGTAAATATAATTCATTTCCGAGGTACCTGATTAATGACGTAGATATAAAAGTAAAAGCAGATAATCAAATAAAACCAAGTGAAATCTCGAAAAAAAAACGTAATTGTAGAAAATGACAAGTCTCGCGAGACGCGGTTGCTTGAACGTTGCAATTCCCAGAAGTCTACGTTTCAATCTTGATCTCCATTATTGTTTATCATTACTGTACAATTACTTTCTAAATTGCACAGAGCTAGCAGTTTTTAGTTGGACTATACAAGTAATTGATTTTTATTCATTTACTTTCATTTGTTGTTGAATTGAGTAAATTTTAGAAGACCAAAATTCAGATTCCTTTCAAAAGGCTTTTATTTAAAAAATGTCCAGTGTATTCGATCTTCTTTCATTGAAATATCAATTCAATTTATTTGATCAAACAAAACAAAAACAAAAAATAATACATTGTTAATGAATATATTATATACACAGAAACATTCGATAACTTAACGCTAGAATAATCTTACCACTTCCACTAATTTCTTTGGAATACACATTTTTTTTTAGAAATGAATGAATTGAGTCTAAATTTCGGCACGACATTTTTTTGAACCTATAAACATAAATTTCTATGAGCTTATAGTGATTTCAAAAACAATCGTGAATGTACATAGCTGTATAGCAATAATAATGTACAGTTATGTTTTAATTCATTGATAACATAATCAATATTTGCACTGATTAAAACAAGTTCTAAATGAATAGACCCGAATGAGTTATATTTCATATTATTTTGAATGTAGGCTTTTTATACATATGATTGACAGAAAACGTATAATTACACTTGAACAATATAATGTTTCCAATGGAATTTTTGGACATTTTGAGAAATCTATAACTCATATTATCCAGACATATAGATTTTACAACTCTATTAAATGTGAAAATATACTTTTGGTAGAAACAAATACAAAATAAACACGAGAATGATTATTCTAATGATAAGTTCCTTGTTTCTGTAACATTTTGTTCATTAAAGATATCAATTAGTTCAAACTGAATTTGGTATAGTTTTTTTGAATAGGTGTTAACGCTTTGAGAAAATGTAGTACACATGTATGGGTTTCAGCTGATCCACACTCAACTCCGAAACATATAAATAGAACAATATAGAACAATATTTAAAGAAAAAAAAAAAAAACAACACAAGACTAACAAAGTTTAGAGGTTCCTGACGGGACACGCACAAAATGCTATAAAAAGAGGGGTTAAACATGTTTTGTGAGTTCCCGAACTTTCCCTTTACCTCAAGCTAATATAGAATTCACAAATACACATAAAATAAACGCTAAAATTGCCTTTGAGGAAATTAATAGATATATTTTTTAACAATTCTCTTTCAACGTTGTCCATGTTCAAATCAGCTTTCTGAAAGGCAAATTTAAATAAAGCATTCCTATTAGAGTAAGACTTACTGGTTATAAAACTGAACCTTTTTTAACAAATTTTCATATCCCGTTTACGTTTCCCTCACTTAGTTGATTGACAGGAAATGCATTTGTGCTTTTTACGTAGTTAAAACATTTATAATTAGATAAAAAGAATACAAATGAAAAGATGAAGGAAATTCTTGTCAGAATAACATTAATTACATCCGTCTTATCATTTCTACAGTGCTGGTTATTTTCATACATCAAAGCGAGGCTCTTACAAATATTTTTTTAACATGAAATTCACATAGAAATCAGTAATCGCCTGCTGGTTTTTTTTTTTATATATATCATAACCCCTTTTAAAAAGTAAAGTTCATAACAATATAGATGTTCAATTGTTGGTTGATTAATGTCCAGTGGCAAATATATCATGCATTATCAGGACAAGAAAAAAATAACAAACAATACAATAAGCAGAACCTGTAATGGGGTGTCCGGGATGAAGGTTTTGGTCTGCCACTGAAAAATATGGGTGAATGAAAAAATAATATACAGACATAACGAAAAATGCATTGCATTGTATAAATTCTTTATTTTTTTTTATATATTTTTGCAGAATTTAAAGAAGCATTCTCGTTATTTGATAAAGATGGCGACGGAACCATCACGACAAGTGAACTGGGCACAGTCATGCGCTCTCTAGGTCAAAATCCAACGGAAGCGGAACTTCAAGATATGATTAATGAAGTAGATGCTGACGGTAAGTTAAATCTTGATATACAGAAGAAAAACTAGAATTGCACGGTCTGTGTTCTTGCTTAAGATAGCTTTGATCAAATGTATTGTTAGTCAGTCTTAGAAACAGCCGCGTAACTTCCAAGCAAGGACCAAAGTTCGTACACTCAGGACTTCGGAGAGCAGACATCCTTGCTTCGGAAGTTGACAGCCGCCCTAAAAGCATGGCTACTGATGAAAACACCAATAGCAGTATCACTTATTTCAACAAACATGTTCCGTAGAAAACCAGGGAAATACATTTTACTGGAATTAAGATGCACTATTTAACAATGAAATATCGTATTTATTTCGATTTCTTAGACAAAATACGTTATCTTTCATTCAAACAGGTTTTATGTTTTTTAATAGACAAAAGAAAATTTGGTAGGAAGAAAACAAAAGTAATGAAAACCCAAATGGTTTCAAATTAATTGCTTTGCGAATTTTGCATGATATTGACAACTCGATAGGTAAACTCAGTACATGTCAATTAAAATCGTTCAATTAGTTATTTTCAATATAATAATTTGCTATGAAGATAATTTTGTCAATGATTCCATGCACATTGTTAAAGTACTAATAATATATTCAAACGAATAAAAAGATACATTTCCCCGAGTAAAACATTACTTTAATGACAATTGTTTTATATTCCGTAAGACATTCGGTTTTTTCAGTGGGAATGAATATTTTTTTTTATTGGTTTAAGTATTGAAAGCTAAGTCGTATTTTTTCTGAACTGATTTCTTTTCTTAGTATCTTTGTCGGTTTTAAGGAATTTAAACATTTCAATCCAGTTATATAATATAGTTTAACACGATTAAGGTCAATTATGCAGTAATACCTAATAACAAACTAGGTACGCTTATACCAGCTGTTATGAATGTCACCCTATTTGCCTTTTCTGATAACATGAACCTTGTTAGATATTGTCTGTAGTAACACCTTACAAAAATACCCTGTGCTTAAATCAGTTCTTTGTAGTCTATGTAGAAAAACAAAAAGATTATCAGTTTTAGTTTTGTCTCTTTATTATAGTTGAAAATAAATATTTCATTGAAAATTCCTGATTTAAGGGTTGCTGAAGTGTTTCACGTGAATAATAGACCATTTTCATATTACCGACATTTTTAAAATGCAACTGTTGTTCTTGTTTTTTGAAGCTTTTGTCGACAGTTTTCTTCCCTGATGATAGGACAAAAAATCTTATAAAAGTTATATAAAAACGCCAACAAAGTTCAAGATTGCGATACATCAACTTATATACGTTGATGTTTAATGCTTTCTATACGTGACTAAATCATCCGAAAGCAGTTAACTCCTCCCCCATCATGGCATCGTTTATATATCTGATTTTACTTTTTTTGGTCGCTCGGAATTGACCGAGTACCAGGATGTCTTACCACAGGGGAGGTAACCTGTCGAAAAAATATATATTCCGTAGTCAAAAGTCGGTAATATCAAAAAGACTTTTGGCTCTATCACTTTTTCAATATGTCTCTCTTTTACTAATTGATTTTTGGCAGTCTCAGTCGATATATAGGTTGATGTATCGCAATCTTGAACTTTGTTGGCGTTTTTATTATATATTTTTATAAGCTATTTACATCCGTAAGCTGTTAATTGCATCGTCTATTTTTGTCGTCTAAAACCATTGAATTGTTAACTATAGTTAGCTACAAGATCCTGTAGTAAACAATTAAGCCTATTCTCGGGGAGGAAAAAAGTCGACAAAAGCTGAAGAAAAGCAAGATAAGTTGCGTTTTGAAAATGTCTTTGATGTGAAAATTTGACTTTGCACCTCAAAAATATGTACGTATCATCAAAAGTCCTTAAATGTTACTATTACAACGAAAATAACACTTTATAAATTTCGAGTGTCTTTTATTCCGAGGAGCAATATACTTTTGGCATCACATGCATATATACAGCTGCTTATCACCTTATGTCTATACAGACACACTCTCGTTTTGCATGAACTATTGCAAACAATTTTTATTTCTAAGTGGAAAAGTTATCCCTAATCACTATTTGACAACATACGATATGTCAGAGTGAAAAAAGAATAGCATTTTTACTATTTTGAAAATAATTTAAAACAAAAAAGTGAGATATTATAAGCACGTGAAGTATGCATACGATTAATAATGAATGCAAAAAACTATGTACGCGTCCAATTTTGTTGTTTTTTTTCTTTTCGAGTTAATTATTTATTTCAATCTGTTTCAGAATGCCTGTACCAAGTTTAGATTATATGACAGTTGTTGTCCATTCGTTTGATGTGTTTTATCATTTGATTTTGCCATTTGATTAGGGACTTTCCGTTTTGAGTTTTCCTTGGAGTTCAGTATTTTTGTGATTTCACTTTTTCTAGGACGGTGTTTATTTTCACTTTTATTTTCATCGTCTGGGGCAAGATTATTTCTTTCAGGTTTTACCAGTCCAAAATATAGATAGGATGGCATTAAAGAATAACAAACTGCAAAATATTTTTTTCAATATAGTTTTAAATATCACAGCCCAACTATAATTAGTTTGTTGCATACATTATACAAGCATTTGTAAGTTCTAATGAAACTCACACTTATCATGAACGCTCAAACTATATCATTTAAAAGCCAGGGATGTACAAAAGGTAAAATCACAAAAATACTGAACTCCAAAGGAAAATTAAAAACGGAAAGTCCCTAATCAAATGGCAAAATCAAGAACCCAAACACACCAAATGAATGGATAACAACTGTCATTTTCCTGACTAGGTACATGCATTTCTTATGTAGAAAATGATGGATTGAACCTTGTTTTATAGCTAACTAAACCTCTCTCTCTCTCAAATACTTACTTGATGAGTTATTTGTAGAAATGATAAGGGATATATGACTAAAACAGATTATAAAATTGATGTCAACCTTGCCTAAGGGAGTCGCCATTTTATATTTATAAAACAAAAACCAACACAGCGGACCATATGTTCCGCACTAATTTATAACCTCTTTGTTATAAGCTGTAGCATTTTATGGAGCAATGCAGATAAACTGCTGCGGAATTGGTAAGTGAATCGCTGTATGAGAGTGAAATAATAGCTCTAGCAGTTAATTGTCTATAGCAGTTTAGTTTTTCTAATGCATTTGAGGTGGTTGGAATGGAGTGCTGCATGAAGGTTTTCAACAATTAATGGCCGCTGTGTTTCGAAAAGACGTTAATAGTTATGACAGTTTACTGAAATACCGAACAATGAAACATATAAATATAATATATAATAAGCAATTATTATATTAATAGTACTTAAGCTGCATAGAGGTTTCTCTAAAACAAACCAATGCCGACCTTAAGACAAAAATCTATATAATTTTCGTTAAACACTTTTCACAACAATATGTACCTTATTCTTTATGATTTGTTCCAACTTATATCATTTTTCATAGACGCTTATTTCATTTGATTATTTTCTGGATATATTTTAAAACTCATTTGATCATTAAAAAAAAGACAAGAGTAAAGACACATACACCAGAGTCAAATCATAAATGCACCATTGACTTCAGATGATGTTTTTTTTTTACCAACACGACGGGTGCCACATGTGAAGCAGCATTTGCTTACCCTTCTGGAAAACCTGAGATCACTCCGGTTTACGGTGATGTTTATAATGCTCAGGCTTGAGTAGTTTGTTTGTTTGTTGTTGTTTGTTTGTAGAATTATTTAGATTTTTTTCTCAATGGCATTGTCAGTTCGTTTTTCACTTTCGAGTTTAACTGTCCCTTTTGTATCTTCTACTTTTCATTGTTTTTCAACTTTGCTGTAATTCTATACACAGGCATTCAGTTTAAAAGGCGTACTTAGTGGTTTAACCAGTTATACACATGATAAACAAAAACTGTTGTTCTTTCAGTTTTTTTTTAACTGTCTTAGATATTTTTTTCATTGTCGATGTCCTATAGTTGTTTGAATATGCTTCATTTGGACTGTATGGTATACTAGTAGTCGACTTTTCCTTGTTTTTGTAATGCGATTTTTTTTTAATGACAGCAAGTTAATTACTCTGGAAATGAAAATACGAACTTTTGATAAAAAAAAAAACAGATAAAAATAGACATTTACAGCAAACAGCAAAAGACAATAAATGAGCTTGACAACATTTTTCTCCGATTTATGGTTATGATTTAATTCATATATTAGGGAAAATTGGAGTTTAAATGGTCCATCCGTTTTCATGATCCTCTTTCTCCTGGTCGAAAAAGGTCAGATTAAGAGAAAACTGCGTTTACAACATGTAGTTTTCAAGTCAAAGGTCTGTGTCAACGATGACTTTCATATCGTATCAGACTTTATACAACTTGAGGAACGAGAATACGATTTGTTTTCTGGTTATTTCATTGAATTATCTATTCTCCATTTTATTTTCTTCAGTGGTCATTTGACTTGTGGTCTTTTTCATGTTTTACTTGTGTTGATTAAAAGTCTTGTATTCATATAATGAATAATTTACTGAGAAGGAAAGAGGATAATAATAGACTTGCAATCTTTTTCCTAACTTTAGGTAATGGAACAATCGATTTTGAAGAATTTTTGCTTATGATGGCAAGGAAAATGAAAGACACTGATAGTGAAGAAGAACTTCGAGAGGCATTCAGAGTTTTCGATAAAGATGGGAATGGATTTATAAGTGCGGCAGAGTTAAGGCATGTAATGACAAATTTAGGTGAAAAATTAACGGACGAAGAAGTAGATGAAATGATAAAAGAAGCAGATTTGGATGGTGATGGATTAGTTAACTATGAAGGTACATTTCAAATTCCTATTTGACACTATGACAGCTGTATATTATCTCCCTTAGCTTTACTTCCTTCTATGAAAATGAATGTCGTTTTTAGAAGACAATAATTGCATGAAATCATCGCTTTTTTCCCACTAACATTTGAACGCATTGTTTACCATGCAAGGTTATCTATCTTAATTGATATAGAAAAAAAATTCATGGTTAGTTAATCGGTGTGCATTTATTCCAACACCTTTTTGAAAATGGATTAAATATGCTGCTTGGTTGCTCTCAAATTGCTTTTATGCTTATTTTAAAGGTCAAAGCACCTCAAATATTTTCTAATTAGTATTTCAGCTTAACTATTTAAAAAATAAAATTCTTGAAATGGGAACACATGTTGTTTTCAAAATTAAAATTTCTAATGCATCTATTTATTCATAATGCATTCGCTGTTGCAAACAGGAGTTCTTTAATTGCCATCTCTTGTTTTAATTGAAATTAATTGCACCATTTATTGTCCTCAGTGCAACCAGAACAGAATCAGTATGAAACAGCTTCAATGAAACGTTCAACAGCCAAAAAATATTTCAAATATGTCACTAAAATTTTAACTTTCCATCTTTTTCGAAAGTAATAATTTGAGATAATAAATTTATAATTATTGTTTTTAAACGGCTGTTGAATGCTTTTTGCTTATTTAGACACAAAAAAGCTTTCAAGCAATTTACGTGTGTATGAAAACTTAATTCAGTTTTAGTGTGAAGCTTTTAATGGTTTGACATGGTATTGCATTCAAGAGATAAGGGACAATTATCTTACATGCGTTTAAGGTTCAAATGCCTTTTACAATTCTATATTTTACAGCGTTTTTGGTTTGCAATCATAATGTTCAATGGATTGCCGATTTAATGATGTTCGACAAATCATTTTCAACATTTAATGATGTTTTGTTATGTCCTGGTGTAGCTAAATGGCTCATGTTTTTCTATTGCCCCTTGGTATCTTATCTAACTAAGAAAAAAAACCTATATTCTAATTTTAGAACATCGATAATAAGTTCTTGTTTTGTATTCGTTTGCATATGTCGGAGTAAATTTAAAACTATTAGCGTAAAAATAAATACGTCGCAATTTAGAGAGTAAACAGAAGCTTCTGTGTAAATCATTTCCACTTTTAAGATTTGTATGAATTTTTTATTTGTTTAACTTAGTTTTCATACACATGTTTTAAAGTTCTTTTTTGTTTTGTTTTTGGTGTCTTTCGTTGTTTTAATTATTATAAAAGTAGGCTGAAACTTTTCAGTTTACTTTCAGATTTTATGGGATATGCAAGATTAATTCTTTCTCGAAAGACAAAAAGATGAAGATCTTCACCTACCAACATGCTTCCTTACCATTCCATCTCCTTGTGTACGCCTTGTGACCTTGTGACGTCACTTCCTGTTTGGTGCCATGTCATACCAAGTCTCTGACTAACAATGAAGGAGTGCACGTATTATTTGCTTTGCGCATGTTTGACTAACCAAAATGCTAGACAAGATATGCATTTATCATGTTTATTCCAAGATTGTACTTGGTGTTTGATATTGTACTTTTCATAATTCCAAAACTTGATATAAATAAATAGATATCAATAAACATATCTATGCGTTGTCTCAAGAAATATAAAAACGCTCAGATGATTTCACTTAAGAAGTGAAAGTGTTTTATTAACAATTTGTTTTATACTACATTGTAAATTTTTAAAAAGAAATATATCATTTATTATATTATTATTAAAATAACATAAAACATAACGTTTGTTTTGCTTTTTACTTAGGGCGAATACATTTACTTTCAGTGGAAATCTATAGAAGAAAAAATAAATAAATAGACATCAGACATATTACTATAAACAAATATGTGTCTCTTCTGCCGAATGTATGAGTTATACAACCATCATCATAATTTATCTTAAATGTTCCGGAGGACACTTATTTTGTCATGTCGGAGCGTTTTAAATCTTTCTACACAATATGGATTGGTTCATTGTTGAAGGTCATACGGTAACTTATAGGTAGTAACAGCCAAGTCACTGTTTGGTGGATAGTTGTCTCATTAGCTATCATATTACACCCGCTTACTTTTATTTAGATTATGACCGAATCTTCTGAAAAGGAACGAGTCAGAAATTGAAAGTCCATAGAAAAGAGTCTGAATGGGGTCTACAGTATAGGTCTCATGAGAAAAATCTATAGAAAAAAATGGAAAAACATGAACAAAGTTAACAGAGTGCTTAAATATAAAGAATAGATAATAACGGGCAAAAATATATAAAGAATAGAGAATAATTGGCAATAATTGAGAAAAATTACATATTTTTTTAAAATACAGAAATGAAGGTCTCCCTCTTCAAAATCAAGACCTTCATCGAACGATATCAATTTAAAATGAAAGAGACGAATACGGAAAAACACAGGAAGAGCAAAATCTGAAAGATATGTACGAGCGGTGGCAAATCCAATTGACAGCATTGTTTTGCAAGGTTGATACAAATAGCACATGCCATCAGCATTTTAGCATTAAATATAATATAAAATTGAGAATGTAACTGGGGAATATGTCAACAACACGATCAAAGAGCAGACAACAGCCGAATACAAACAAGAAAATACCGTAATATTGTATGCTATAGATATGCGCATCCATGGGGTGCGGGATTTTCTCATTGCATTTCCAATTTTATTGAAAACCCATTGTTGACCTTCAGCTGTTGTTTATTCTTTGGTCGGGTTGTTGTCTATTTGAAATATTTCCCATTTGATATTTTCCGTTCTCAATTTCATTATAAAATATAAAAAATTAATGGGGTTATTAAGAAGGATTATTATGAGATTACATAAAAAGTATAAAGCATCAGATATATGCAATTTAAATAGTCACCATCAATAGATTCGTCACAACCAAAAGAAGCATAAAGGACATAGTAAACAAATGCATTATAATTTTCTACTCCTTATATTACAATTGTCGTGTCATTATTGTGCTTGTAATAAAAAAAAACACCTCGCAATACTGCATTGTATATAACTATCACATTAGCAAATTTTGATGTCATAAAACCATACTTTGTGAATTTTTCGACCTGGTAAACGTTTTGAACGCTGTTACAATATTTTCGGTTTTTTTTTATCTAGTGTATTGATAGACATATTGCGAGAATGTAAAAATCGTTCATTTGAATGTTTGTTGCACAAAGATCTTTATTAAAATATATCTATCAAATGGAAACTAAATCACCGACCACGGCCTTCAACAATAAAAAAAAAACATACTGTCTATTCGACATTATATTAGAAACAAATCTTACTTGTCCGTTTATAAATTTTGAAATTATATAGAAACTAAGGTTTAAAATTCCTCAGACAAAATAGATCGTAAATGGATTTGGTAATTTTGTTATCTCCTTTTTTGGTAATATAGCATTTCAGCTTTACTGGTTCGATTCTTATACATGCTCATCTTGCGCTTTTTCTGATGAAGGTAAATCCAGAAAAGCGCTATTTGGATATTTTTATCTGTTATGTCTGTTTGTTTTGTTCACACATCGTTGTCAATATAAAGGAATTTTATACAAGTGAGAGGTTTAGCTATAAAAACAGCTTTAATACACGATTTCCTATATAGGAAAGTAGGGAATATGACAGTTGTCATTTGATAAGGGTCTTTCGGTTTTGAATTTTCCTCGGAGTGCAGTATTTTTGTTATTTTCTTTTTTCGGACGCATAAGATTTATAACGTCTTGTTTCATTTCTTAAAAATCTTATACCATAATTGTGACAAAATTTTGACCTTTCTAAAGTGGTATTGGTCTTTATGTCATTGTTGCACTGCAAAACTGTATTGTAATATATTCTTTCTTTGCTCTTTATATACAGATTTAACGAAAATAAAAATAACTGTTCAACAAATATTGAGATTTAAATAGTACTTTAGTATATAGCATAACTAATTAAGTCGTCCGTCTTAAGATTTAATGGACTATGGTTACGTTCTTTAATCTTCTCTGAGTTCATTTAGAACAGTATTAGCGTAATAATTCAGTATTAACCGAATTCTTCTTGTTACTAAATAAAACCACGATAATAAGTTAATGGACGTGTTACTGGTTATCTAATACGTCTAGGCTATAAGAATAGTTAAAACAAATTCAATCATGAACAGAAAAGAATTGATAATTCCCCTATTGATACTTTTATCAATAGGGAAAATTATCTTGATTCAATTTATAAAATCTTTGTAAAGGTATTTGACAAAAAGTTCTTACTTTGCTGGGAATTTATTACGTACTGACGTATTGCTTCCTTCAAAAAACATTATTGGAAGATAAATGAAATAATCTATTTCGAAAGCAAACTTTTAATGATCAAAATATGTAATGAATAGGCAGGTATGTTCAATTGTTAAGTCAGTGTCAACGTATATTTAATCATGTATACAATTTTGTATAAGTATGCTCTGTTGGGTTTAGGACTTCATTCGAATTTTTTTCTTCGAAAATTATTCCTGAAACCTTGGAATTAAACAGTTGTTAAAACCAGGTTTAATACACCGTTTTCTAGTGAGTACATAAAAAATGCCTGTACCAAGTCAGGAATATGACATTTTTAATCCATTCGTTTGATGTTCTTGAATTTTTGATTTTGTCATTTTATTAGTGATTTTCCGTTCTGAATTTTCCTCGGAGTTCAGTATTTTTGTGATTTTATTTTTTTTTTTTTATTCAAAATGAATTTATTAGATTTAAATATCGGTAAACTATTGTTCCATTTAACAGTATAAACGTTGCGCAGAATTATTGTAAAAACATTATATGAAGATCAACCTGTTGACTGTTATATGAAAGTATATGTAATATCAATTTTAAATCAAATTATTTGTTTAACTATAAATCCACGAAAGAAAATCACGTTTTAAAGTGATCGCTTGGATCGGTATTATACGGGATGATATAACGTCTTCTTCGATAACAGGAGAGCCTATTATGTGGTTATAATTATGTGAATAGCAATTATTCATCACTTTACTAGTCTTTCTTAATTAAAGGTACCGTCCATACGTGCCAAACATAACATAGTCGTAATAACTGCTGGCATCTTTTATTTAATATGTTGTCTGTATGCTAATTATTGTTATTAGAGGAATGCAGTCCGCATTGCGACAAAGAACTACATTTCTTGATGCAATATGACATTTTCTATCATAAGAACACAAATAAACACAATCGTTAAACAAGGTTTTTTTTTTAACAAATGAGCGGAAAATGCCGAATTACGACGAGTGTATGGCGCAATGCGACATAAGAACGAAAATAGCTTAATTGCTAACAATAGGGTGGTACTTCAACTGCATTCCTAAATGATGTAAACCCAAGCCTTCATAAACAAAATTCTTGTATGTGTAAACATATGCTATGATGTCGCACACCAAGTATCAGTCATCAGTAATAGCAAAAATAAATAACAAATCAAGATCTCCAAAAAATGAAGATAAACTAGGGAACATTGACAGGAATACAATTTTAAATTTGTGTAGTCCTTGTCAAAACATACCAATTATATAATCGTGGTAATATTAGGTGGATTATTATGCCCCACCTACGATAGTAGAGGGGCATTATGTTTTCTGGTCTGTGCCTCTGTTCGTCCGTCCGCTTCAGGTTAAAGTTTTTGGTCAAGGTAGTTTTTGAAGAAGTTGAAGTCCAATCAACTTGAAACTTAGTACACTTGTTCCCCATGATATGATCTTTCTAATTTTAATGCCAAATTATAGTTTTGACCCCAATTTCATGGTCCACTGAACATAGAAAATGATAGTGCGAAGTTCAGGTTAAAGTTTTTGGTCAAGGTAGTTTTTGATGAAGTTAAAGTTACATCAACTTGAAACTTAGTACACATGTTCCCTATGATATGATCTTTCTAATTTTAATTCCAAATTAAAGTTTTGACCCCAATTTCACGGTCCATTGAACATAGAAAATGATAGTGCGAGTGGGGCATTCGTGTACTATGGACACATTCTTGTTTAAGGTATGTTTCAAAGCAAAGAATTGGAAATCCTTATTGGGTAACGAATTACAGAGCATGTATAACTTCATCATGTTTAAACGTATCTGATACGGTTATCTAAGACAATCAGAGAGTACGGTAAAAATGCTATCAGATGCCTTGACCTTTCCGTAAAGTGTTACCATGATCTTGTCGTAAATGCTACATGTTTAGTCCGTCATCGAATTTGAGGTTCATTTAGCAGCTGTCCAAACAGAGAAAGACACAGCAAGCGATGTCATTATGACAAATTATCATTTTTCGTAGTACTAAATATGTTTGCACCTCGTGTACAACCGCTCCAAATCTCAACTTCAAAACGGTAAAAAAAAATCATATTGATAAACTATGCCAATGGTATTTCATTTATTTTTTCACATGAAATCGATATCGTGCACTTTCTCTAACTGAGAAAAACGTGATGGATACGGCTCTCGAAAAGATCCAATACAGAAAATAAAGGATGCACCTGCATGCATATCTTCAAATTAGTAATACATATTTTAGATTCATTGCATAATTCATCTAGGATTTATGGAATCAGAAAAAATAAAGATTGCAACGCAATTATTTCTAACAGCATTTAATATTATGCAGCTAATGGTTGCATTCATTGATCAGCAATTTCAACTAAGAAGGATGGACACAACACTTTCATAGTATTACTTTTTGTGTGATATCTGTTTAATACGTTTCAAGTTTTTATATATTTTTTTTTATTGTGTAGTTATTCGTATTGTTTACATTTTCATCTCGTTGATAAATAAACCTTAATAAATGAAATATTTCTTTTGTATTTCAGAATTCGTGACAATGATGACGGCCAAATGAAGTAACAATTTTACTGTTTACAAAACTTTGTATACCTTTATTTGTTTCGAATGTTCTGACAGAATGGAGAATAAGAAGAATGAATGTGGCATCTGGTTAAACTTTTTTTTATATTATTTATTTACTTTAAGACATTTTTGTAATCCATGACACATATTCATTAAATTCTTGTTCAATGTTATTTTGTATTTAATTATATTATACAAGTTGACAGACTACATATACCTCATCGTCGGCATGAAAGTCGCATTTGTCAAAAGTAACGAAAAAGCGATAAAAATCGGTTATGCTGTATTAGAAACTTTACAATTTTTAAAATGAAATATTTTATCTTTAAGTTCAGGAGTAACATCAAGGCAAAGTGGGTTTTTTCAAGCTCGTTATTTTCAATTTGAAAACAAAAACAAAAAAACATTGTATCTATATATTACTACTTATTTTTACAAATATACATTTTTGTGCATAGTGTATCACGTGAAAACAATAGGTTAAAACTATTGACAAATCCATCAGAGTTGTCTTCCTTTCTACTACGATTTCCACATTTTAAATTCCCATTGTAAATTTCATCTCTCTTCTTTACAAGCATACTAAATGTTTGTATTGTTATCAAGATATAACACGTATAAAACACAGAACGAACAAATGAATATTTTGACCAGGCATTTGTAATTAAAAACAAAATATATCATTCCTTTTTTCCCGAATAAATAGCTTCCTCATGACCATGACCAATGAATGATTTTTTGCATTTTCCATCACCAGAATTGCTCAAACACATAAACATTAATGTATTGATACATATATATGTAAGGAACTATATGACCAAAAGAGATATGAAAAGAATAGATTAATTCATATAAGTCGACTTTGCCTGCGGGAGCAGGAACCTAAGTTTCTCTTTGATATCTTCATTTTTCAACGAGGAATTTTAGAATAGTTGTCCATAATGAATCACTTAATCACTTACTACTGGACTGATGATTATCTCTTAGACTCACAGTCAATTAACAGCAGTATTGACCCATTGCTAGAATAAGTAAATAAATATATAAATTCATAAATTTCGTGCGCTCGAAACTCTTTTCTTTATTTACTTTCATCACGAACACCCAAACCAAAACTTTCGAAGGCCAGAGTTGTATAAAAACCTAGATGCATTACGAACTGAGGTATAAAGAAGATGAATAGAATATCCCATATCATCTAAGGTAAAAAAAAAATAAAATTAACGGTACCAATTTTCGTGCACCAGATGCGCATTTCGACAGTACATGTCTCTCTTCAGTGATGCTCGTGGCCAAAATATTTGAAATCCAAAGCTTATATGAAAGATGAAGAGCTATAATCCAAAAGGTCCAAAAAGTATAGCCAAATCCGTGAAAGGAATCAGAGCTTTGCATTAGGGAGATACATTCCTTAATTTATAATAATTTCTATCATTTTGTCAACTTTGTCGGAGTTTCTATCTTATATGACAAGCTTGAAAAAAACCCTTTATTTGATTTTTTAACCCTCTATGCTAACATTGCCAATGTAAATTTTAAAATTGTTTGTATGCATATTGAACGACAAATTTATATGACGTATAAAATTTTCTGACGTCAGACACACAAATCAATGAATGTGTTTGTAGATAGATGATTTGTGTTCTGTTAAATTGTTCCTTATAAAATTGTTATACGATTATGACTGATGTACCCATATTTTGACTATTTTATTTATTGTGTCTGTTTAGTTAACGCATCAATGTAAATATAAAGGAATTTGATGAGAGTATCATCAAAGTGAGATGGTTAGCGCTATAAAACTAGGTTTAATCCACCATTTTCTACATTTGAAAATGCATGTACCAAGTCAGGAATATGACAGTTCTTGTCCATTCGTTTTTGATGCGTTTTGTTATTTGATTTTGCCATGTGATTATGGACTTTCCGAATTGATTTTCCTCTAAGTTCAGTATTTTTGTGATTTAACTTTCTACACTTTGCTACTCATTTTACAGATATGTATTTGTAAAGTTATAATGCAGCAGATTAGATTTGTTTGCCTTTTCGTTATAATTAGTTTTGTTAATTCACTTTCTTACCACTGTATGTAAAATATTAAATTAGAAACCTAGCTAGTATCTTTGCTGATATTTTATATTTGGTTATTTTGTATCTGTAATTTGACCATATATAGACAGTGGAAATTGTAAAGCTTGGTGTTAAAAGAATTTGTCGCCTTTAAAACTAAGGTTACAAATTTGCCTCAGGCTTAATTGTTTTTGTTGACCTTTTACACCACTGGGTCGATGCCACTGCTGGTGAACGTTTCTTCCCCGAGGGTACACCAATCCAGTAGCACTTCGGTGTTGACATGAATATCAATTAGATGGTCTTTTTTTATATATATATAAATTTCCTGTTTACAAACCTTTGAATTTTCGAAAAACTAAGGACTTTTTTTTTATCATAGTTCGTTTCTGTGTGTGTAACATTTTAACGTTGTGTATCCGTTGTGTCGTTTGTTTTCTCTTATATTTGACTGTAAATTCACATTATTATAAGACGTGTCACGGTACTTTTCTATCCCAAATTCATGTATTTGGTTTTGATGTTATATTGGTTATTCTCATCGGATTTTGTCTAATGCTTAGTCCGTTGCTGTGTGTGTATTACATTTTAATGTTGTGTCGTTGTTCTCCTCTAATATTTAATGCGTTTCCCTCAGTTTTAGTTTGTTACCCCGATTTTGTTTTTGTCCATAGATTTATGAATTTGAACAGCGGTGTACTACTGTTGCCCCCCTTTTTTTTTTTTATCTCAGGAATAGATTACCGAAACAGTATTTGGTACAACTTTTTGGAATTTTGGTCCTCAATACTCTTCAACTTTGTACTTGTTTGATAACATAACTTTTTAGATATTAGCTTCATTGATGAGTCTTCTGTAGACGAAGCGCGCGTCTGGCGTATCAAATTATAATCCTGGTACCTTTGAGAACCTTTTAGCTATACTCTTTACCTCCGTTTTGGTGACAATGTCACTAACGTGTTTACATATATATAAATACATCCCTGGCTTTCAAATATATAGGTTTGATGAAAATACATTAAAAAAAGCGCTTCGGACGCGCGACATTAATAAAGTGTTCAATTTTGAAAAGCTAGCAATAACCTGTTTGATACCGTTTGTTCCTTAGTCATAAGCTCTGTTGTACGTGCTTCGGCAATGACAAGGTGTATAACAATTATACAATTATCTCCATTGATAATTTAATAAATTATTATAAGGGTCGGTTGAAAACAAAACTTTACGACAAAAGAGATGATTTCAGCTTTCCAACTGTGAACTTTCCATTTCTAAGTAGCAACATTCCAGCAGCACCAGCATACGGGGTATATATCTCCCAATTGATACGATATTCCCGTGCTTGCATTTCCTATCATGAATTTCTTGATAGAGGGTTGCTGCTCACAAGGAAACTATTAAACCAAGAGTTCCAAATGGTGAAGTTGAAATCATCCCTTCGTAAATTTTACGGACGCCATCACGAGTTGGTTGACCGTTATGGAATAACCGTTTCACAAATGATATCAGATATGTTCCATACGTCGTAACTACAGTCCCCTTCCCTTTCATGAATGTGACCTACCGAATTAGACTATTTACCGGATTTGTTATCACATAAGCAACACGACTGGTGCCACATGTGGAGCAGGATTTGCTTACCCTTCCGGAGCATCTGAGATCACCCCTAGTTTTTTTTGGGGGGTTCGTATTGTTTATTCTTTTGTTTTCTATGTTGAGTCATGTGTGCTGTTTTTTTGTTGTCTTTTTCATTTTTAGCCATGGCGTTGTCAGTTTGTTTTAGATTTATGAGTTTTACTGTCCCTTTAGTATCTTTCGTCCCTCTTTTATCAATAAGCTAAGGTTCAATTTTGAAACAAAAATCACTGCATGCTTTTGTTACTCATCTTCATACATTTAAATAAAGATAGTCTAATAAAAGTACATATAAAAGCACAAGAGTTGTCTCTCTTCCTACAACGATTTTATTATCATATTTGAAAACGTCAAAATGCCTTTATTCGTAGTTTTGTGTTGGCGTTATCATTCTTATGTTATATTTCTAAAATTTCAAGTACACTGAACAACTGCCCAGTGTCTGAACTTTACTGATTTGGTATAAAAACCAGGCTAAAAGATGACAAAACATAAACAAAAACGCACCAAAGATCACAAATAAGTTCTTGATCTAGAACCAACAAAAGCTGGTCAACATAACTCTTGCTATTCGCATGAAGGTAAATTATACAAACTCATTTAATAGAAAATAATCGATATCGTATTGGAAAATTCAATACAAACAAATAAAGCAAAAAAATAAAACCGTTTTTCGAGAAAAAAACACATGTTGTTACTAAGAAAAAAAAAAGACATTATATTCTATTTTTGGCTAAGTCTGAAAAGATATTCAAATTAAATATTTCATTTTTTTAATTTTTTTGTTCCGAATATTATGTAATGAAAAATATGATAGTTCTGGTTCAAGACAACAAGCATAAAAAAATGAACGAAAGGGTGCACCATGATACGACCTCAGAAATCGAACCCTGAACATCTGTGGAAAGTCTGGACACAACATTTAACTTGATACAGCTCTGAACTTGGATTGTGATATTTGACACAGCATATGTTTTGATACTGAACGTAGGTGGTAGAATTCAAAATTTATAAATTGCACATATACCTATATTTGTCAAATATCCCAGGACAAAATCTAAATACTTGGTTATATTCAGCGTATTAAAGAACCCACTAATTCATTTTTTTTTTATTAAATCTACGAAAAGTTAAATTTTGGAATCGTTGAACCTCAATGTGTACTAATTTGATGACGCGTCAAAAATAAACGGTTAAAATTCGCATATCAAAGAACCCCAGTTTTTAAATTTTAGTTGAAATGACACTAAGTTTACTTTTGAATTTTTAACCGCGATTTGGACCAACTTGAAAACTGGCCCCAAAATAAAAAAAAATCTTTTTAATATTTAGTTCCAGTATTTCAAATGGACTAAGGCAGCAACCATTTGATTTTCTGGGGTGGGGGGCTATGGTTTTCTCTGGAAAAAAGTTTGTTTCCAGTTTTTGGAGAAAAAAATAATTTGTTTTTGATTCTGAGAAAAAAAAAATTGTTTGTTTCACCCTCAGCGGCCACTATATGTAATGCTAAAATTGAAAGAAAGGCGAAAAAAAAAATTTGTCCAGAAAAAACAACCATAGCCCCCTCCCCCCCCCCCCACTACAAAATCAAATGGTTGCTGCCTAATTTAAAAACGGGGCTCAATTTTAAATCTTAATATACGAAAAGATTCAACGTGATAAAGAAGCCAAAGAATTAAAGACTTTTCGTCAAACTTCATTTAAATTGGCCTAGAAATAAGCAATTTATAAAAAATATTACAAAATTATTGTGTTTGTCCCTCTTTCCTAATCAGATATACCATAACCCCAAATAAATTCCAACGCTCCTTTTTTTGGTAGGGAATTTTGCGATACAATTAAAAGAGATTCAAAAGTTGTTGTTCGGAATCAGAAAATAATTTGTGTGTCCCTTTTTTGTCCCTCATTCCTAAACGGTGGTCATAACCAAAAAAAATCAACCCCATCGTTTATTTTGAGTTATGGAACCTTTTGGTACAAATTCTTAGCGATCCATACACTTATACACAAGTGATTGTCCAAAAACTTACCCCCCCCCCCCCCCCATCCCCCAAGATCGATTCCAACAATCCTGATGTGGTATGAAACGACGACGAAATACCGTTCTTAATATAACCAACCGCAAAATTTTAAAACTGTTGATCAATCCGATGTTAACTCTTTTATGAATGGTTCCTTCATGCACTCTATCATGATGTATAATACTGTTTTGGGTCCTTTATGGTTATCTTTTAACAATGTCCGGGTGTTCACATAACTGATTGGAAGAGAGTACTTTCCTAGCCTAATTTTTCCTGCTTACTTCGTAACACTCGCACTAATTCATAACCGTTCCTGGTTTTTGGTATAATATACTTACCAGTCATTATCTCCAACTGAAGTGTGTACTAGAATACTTATACTTTATATATATATACTTACATGATAATAGTGTATTATTGTCGTGGTAAATTAAATAAACTATTGGACTTAGTAAAACTATTTCTTAACCTTAACATACCGTTATATCTAGATAACAAAATTTCAAATCGCGATTTAAATCTATTCATATTCAATATTTAATATTATGTAGCAAGATTATATTTTTATTGCGTTGTCGTAGTTTATGTATAATATGGTACAACATTTACATAACAAATCGCTCTTTAAATCTATTCAAAATTATTTCAAATATAAAGTAAGATAAATTATCCTTTATTTTATTCTTGACTTTTATTACTATAAAAAAATCATGCATAAGCTCTCCGGCAGATTTAAAAACCGACTAGAAAACCGAACAAAAAGCAAAATACAAGATTTAAAAGTTTTAGTACATATATATATATGTTTTGATAAATAGTTGTCCCTATTCTTTAATAATAAAAATTTTGCCCTTAAGAAATCTAGACCCATCTAAACTTGTATCTGATTTAAAACTTTTAATACGTACCAATATGATTGTCAACCCTCCTTTTCCTCATCAGTAGGTATAACCGCTTTAAAAATATTTCTCTGACTTACCTGTATAAATGGGTCGCAATCCACAAAAAACACAAAACATTACCAACGCCGACAACTTTTAAAGATACATCGACGGACATCAGTACCGCATTGTGGTCTTTGGGTATCCGCACCTACCCCTTAGCCCATTTCTGGGTTTGCGAGGTCGCTGTGGTGTGGGCCCAAAAACCGGGAACGGTTCCTAGGTTAGAAAACCTAAGAGGTTACGAAGTAAGCATTATCTTTTTGAGAAAATTTGGTGCTTGGACAGCACTCTCTTCCAATCTGTCACAAACATGGTCGATCAGAAGGGGAGTTTCTCTAGTTCCGACTTGATAACGACTGATACACAGTATATATACATGTTGTTGACGTCATAACGGATATATAAATAAATCCGGTCATATCTATATTTAGATTAAAATGATGAATATTACTTTTACTAAATGTATGTGGGTTATTAAATGCTGACGATGTCTAATGTTAGTTATATGTAATTTTAAATCAACCGGATGTACTGATTATGTTATGAAATGACTGATTAAAGTTAAAGTTAATAATAAGACGTTTTATTATTAAAAATGAAGCAACCGCATTAACGTTTTTTTTTTTAATTTTAATTTGTATCCACTTAGTACAAGTTATACATCGAAAAAATGTTGATAAATAATAATCTTTATTTGTCATATACGTAACATTATACTTGTGACATAAACAAAAGTAGCAACAACAATTAAATAACTGAGTTGAACACACTAATATCTATATATAATAATATACAAGTAAAACTAACTAAGAGTCCCCTGTCCTCAGTTCTAAAGACTGTTTTATAAAGGAACCTGTTTTTGTCAATTGGTTTAAATTAGAAAGATTTAGTAGGACTTCTAGTTTTTCAGTATCGGATAGATTTGGAAATATAGGATTATCTATTGCAATGTCATTAAAAAGTTTTATACGTAACACATTATTAATTTGATAGAGAATGAGAAAGGGATTTTCATCTTCTAAGGTTTTACAAGTTGGACATGTTCTATTGTCTCGAGATATAGAACAGTTTTGATATCTGCAATTTGTAAGCATTCCAGACATTAATAGCAAGAAAAGTCTTTTTTAAATTGGTTCCTGAATGTAAATAAGTGAGAAAAATACGCTTGTATTAAATGAGTTTTTCCCCAACTCATCTTTAATATTCATTAGATAATATTCAAATGGAAACAATACTTACATTATTACTTCACTATTTACAAATAGACTGTTGCATTTAATTTTAAAAAACGATGACGCATATTTTAGATTGTACATTATCTTAAATAAATTCACTTTTAAACATGCACATTGTGTTTTTTTCTCAACCATATACTGATTTTGTGTCACTGATGAATACCACATATATATCCATTTTTTCTAATACATGATGCACTATTTTATAGATTTTATTAAACGTTTATAGGCTTGTGGTCATACTTCTGGATATTTCATGGTCTAGCCCAAAACGTGTCTACTTTTTTTTCGAATAGCTTTTTAAATTTATTTTTAATATTAAACTCGCTATTGATCAAAGGATAAGTCTGTACCAGAAAAGATTCTCCTTACTTTAACCTGTCATTCATGTATACCTTTCTATACACATCGCATCCTAGATTGCTAAGAATTTTGATTATCAAAGAATGTTGTTAAATTGATAGATCATGACAACCTCCTGTATTCTTTATCGACCCAAAACAAAATTCGACTTTTTAATTGCATTTGGTCAAGTATAGTACGGTGACCAGAAACAACATTTTTGAGATTTAATCGTCAAACATACTATATAGCTATATTACATTCGGCAAAATGAATACTTTTGAAATATCGATGTCGTCAGTTTTGCATAAAATAAGGTCAAAGATCAAATACTGTTTTCATTTTTTTCTTCAATTTTTTCAACATTTAAAGATATATGCAGACATTAATGTTACATTTCAGGTACTGACATTTTTTTCATTAAGCAATGACTATATTTTTTTTCTTTCTATGAAGAAATAACATAAAACAATGTGGTGCACATTGAATAACCCGCGTAGTAAACCATGAAAAAAACGTTGATGACGTCACGGTCACATGACTAAATTATGTCTATGAGCTTATAAACAAAACATCGTCAGCCAATCATAAGACGCGTTACATCCAAAATTAAATTATAATCAATTAACAATGTATTATCTCGAAAATATAAAAAAGGAAATAAAAAATTGGCGTTTTTCAAACTCTTGTTCTATTATACAAGATCAACACAAATTCCGTTAAAGTTACAGTAGTTACCTTGCCGGGTGACTACAACCTCAGCAATAAAATGATAAATATTTTTGTACTTGAAGCCTACTATCCTGAACGTGTATTTAGCAAAAGCTGATGCATTTTATTCATTAAGACCCAAAACAACGTAATACTTAGAAAAAAATTACAGTGAAAAATCTCACGACAGAATTCAGCCAGGAGTGTCTTCTAATTCATCTTTTAGGAACATGATTGGGAATTTCTACATAATTCTGAAAAAAAAACTTATTGTGAAACCTCTGCCAACCCTGTTAAATTGCTTCCCAGTTAACATTTGTTCGGCTGTATAACCTGCATTAACACCCAAATTCAACCAACAAATATCGCAGACCTCCATTTGCCCATAACTTACCTAATGATGTTATGATACATGATAGTGTATGAAAACTACCAAGTCTTAGAATATGAGATTCAAAAATATCGGGTATTTACCATTTTACCCGCTGCACAATGGCACAGAGCTGCTGATCAAATGATTGTATGTCATATGCTTAGACTGCTTCATTTGACATATCAAGACACTTCTTCATAGCAGTAAATACTGTAGAAAATCAGTGGGTTTAGCATCTATTAATGAAGGATATTTTACAAGTGCACGTTTGACCTCTTTTCAGACAACAAACAATTAAAAACTGTCCAGAAAGGAACTGTTTGTCCTGTTCCTTGGTAATGGACTGGAAAGTCAATAATATTCCTCGACAGAATCCTTGAGAACACCCAAATATCACCGACAGTATTGCCTTTGCCATAAACTCGCGTCTTAATTTGGTCAAATGGGGTTATACGAAGAGGTGGTTTATAGAAAGATAAAGTATTTGTCAGATAGTCTGTAGTGTCATCCATAGACAGAGATTTATCTTGATTGCGTTTGATGCGAGTCAAATTTTCAAGAGGATCATTAAAGAACTTTGTTTGAAACACGGCTTTAGCTAAAGAGTGGAAAGTGTTGTTACCATCTGTAGTTTCTGTGTTAATGTCGATTTAATCTGAGCCTTCCTGAATGAGACGACCTCCCCTGCAAAAGAGAACAAATACCTCAAGGAATGTAGCAGCACCATTGATTTGACTAGTATCATGGTTTGTCACAGTAGTTCCATGTATGTGGCGCAAAATCCATTTGCGTTACAAATTTCAACAAGACGCTTTGAGCCAAACTCATGATATACTTGTACAGTCAATCCAATGAAAATTGAAAAGGTGTCAACATATTCCTATTACTAGCAATATTTCATTCTGATAATGCCAAACATGTTCTCAAGTTGTCGGTTCGTATATGAGACGGATCAACCCCATTGTTAAAACCTTTTCATCAACAAACCAGGGAGAAGCTTAACTTATTGAAGTAGGATATTGCTCAATGGAAAGTTCAACCTTTTCAACTTCACAACAAATGATTTTTAAAACGGTATGAAAAAGTTGCTCTTCTGTTGGCTACCTCTGTTGTCGGGACCATTTATATTCATCTTTAAGATTAGCAGCTACTTTAACATAGTCCCCAATTGTGATCGAGCTTCTAAACATAATGTTTGACATACCTTGACCTTGTTGTGTTTGTATAACAACATAACTGCCGGTAATGATTTTTCAACCAGCGTTAAAGTTTGCGAATTGTAAAACTTTTAGCTACATTTTCAGGAAAGTAAGAAAAGAATATTTCCAATAATGATGATAATAGAAGAGCTTTCTTGTTCTCCTAATTATGAAAGGAACTTTTAAAAAGCAGTTTGGTAGTCAGAAATATCTTCTGACATGGTTCTTCATCAACTTCTTTCAACCCTTCTAAATATTTAGTAATGCACTTGTTGTGGGAAAATGCTTTTTCTTTAATTTCTGCCTGACTAATTTTACTAATCATATGAAAATAAGAGTAGTGGTGGGCTGCACTAAATATTCGACTTACTCTGTCATGAGTCTCGATTTTGATGAGTTTCTTATATTTTTTGGTAGATTTTGTAGTTACATATAATGAATGTGTTCAAAAGATTAAAAATGATTGTGAACGAGTATGTGCACCAGGGACACTACTTTTTGTTGTATCTTCGTCCAACGCCTCGTTAGGTTAGCCTTATTCCCAACAGATACAGACAGGTTGTGTTCACTTGTATAGTATTTATAGCAACTTCTGTGGTAAACCATATTCAAAGAGTCCATAGGAATTTCAGTAAACGACCCGTACTCTTCCACACATTCCATAATTACGTCTTTCAACTAAACTAAGAAGATAAATTATTCTTAGCAGTAAAGGAAGTGACTGATTCATAACTGCTTCTCTAGCAAACTATACACTTTTTCTGAATTTAAACCATTTTTTGGCGTTTTTGAATTACCAGGACCTAATCGTAAACATTTTCCGGATAAACACAGGTTCAAATCCAGATTTGGTTCTTAATTTTATTTTTTGAAATATATAAAAACAAAAACAAAAACAAAAAAAACTTTACTCTCGTTTATCAAACAAACGAAAAAAAGGGATTTTTTAATAAAAAATCTCTAAAAATACGATAACTAGCACGAAATGGGAACAGGAACACACAAAATAGATCGAATTGAACAAATTTAAGCAATAAAATATCGTTGTGTGCAGTGCACTTGATACTAAATATCATTTATAGATTAAAATAAAAGTATCGGTACAGTGCAAGTCAAATATCCGCGGGAAACCTGCATCTTCGATTTTGTATTGTATATCAATATTGTGTCAATGCACATGTCGAAATAATGCTTCAGAGATAAATGAATTTGATATTGTAGTTCAATTAAGGTTTGAAATGTCATATAAATTTTGATTATTTACCTTTTGCGTTAATACAAACAATAAAATTAAATTGAAACGTGATCTATTAAATGCAAGATATTCGTAGTGTTAAACTTTTACAAAAACTCTTCTAAAACAGATTAATTTTGCTAAACTTCATTTAAAGTCGTCAAAATAAGATCTAACAACAATGTACATAATAATAACAGAAAGCGTATCACGAATATTCTTTCAGAATGTACACCTAAATAAAATCTTTTAAAGTCATTTTTTTTCTTTTAAGTAAGGCAACGTAAATCAAAACCGTCCGAATTTTTGACGAAAGTTTAACTTTTGAATTACCAATACTGTGCCGTATAGTCCGAATGACAATTTAACTCTATAAATAAGCGACTTTTCCTTACTTGATCATCGTACTAACGTCTTTACTGCAAAATACGAAAGGTGTTCAAACAATTCGTCATGTGAAATGAAATACATTATAGCTTTTGAAGGATTGGAGAACAACTTTTTTGCAAAAGACACATACCATTTAAATTATGTGCAAGACATGCTAAAAGACAATTCATGCGCAGATTGCTAGAACAGTTTAATGAACCTTCAAAAGTTGCAAACAAAGAGACTCGTAGAGTAAAAATACAGCTGTGAATATTACAAATAAATTGACAACTGTATGGAAAGAACAAATTTCATTTCTTCATTTTTTTTTACAATTAACGAGTTCAATATATATTTGACGAATTGGTTTTTGCTTATTCTGTATCAAAAGATGAACAGTTTAAATATTTTGCTATGCCAACATCCGCTACAAACTGCTAAATATCTATTGCAAGCTTTCAGTAAGAAAAAAACTTTTTATATAACATTTCAAAATTAAATTATTTTTTGTTCGTTATACTCATTACATTTATGATAAAGTGACTTATTGGCATAAAGGGTTAGTCCTTACAGGTTTTTGAATTTTCATTGTTATTTACACTATTTGTCAGAACCACATACCAATATAACTAATTTGTTTAGTTGTTAGTAATGATTTTATTTGTATATTGCACTCGTTCTATTTGATCAGTCAAAATGATTTGACAGTATTTTTCTATGTCATATACAGTCACTGACCCGATATCATTTTTCCTTAAACTCAATATTTATATATATTCATGACGACCGCTTCAACTTTTTCGTGTTTCCAATGTTTACAACGCAGCGTAGAGCGACTCAAACTTATTTCTTTTACAATTGTTGGAAAAATATATTTCACGTGTTATTTTTTTTGTTTAAAACCTATAAATCATTATATTTTATGCTTATTGTTGCTATATTAGTCCATACTGAAACGAATTTGGTAACCATAGATTGGTTTCAACAGGTAATGTACATTTTATTGTGTTGTATATTTCTCCGCCAGATGTGAAACCTTGTTAAGGGTCATTTTTTTCTCAATATTTAAATCAAATAAATAGCAAGAACACAATAAACAACAATTGATAAGTTTTTTTTTTATTGCAGTAAGAGACAATAATAGTGTATTGTCTAGAGCATCACATTTCACCGTATATAAGCCTTATCCTAAAATCGTTGATATGTCAACTCAATACACTATTATTGTCTATCAAATGGAAATGGAAAACAAGCAAACATATAATAGATGTTTAAATGGTTATTTTCTAAATAAATAAAACCACATTAGGCAACAATTTACTTATCTTAATTTTTATTGACTTTATCGTACATTTCTGTAATGAATACAAGATATGTTAACAAAAGAATATTCTTCAAATGCATTGCGTATCACTATTGTTAAAGTGCTAGATCTTTACAGACAACTCAAAATCCTAACTGGACAGCTGCAGCATGATATCGCTCATATTTTTGCTTGTCCTTTTCGTAGTTTTACCCTCAATAATATGTGTATTGATGCAAACCGGTGTTGGCATAAAGAATACAGATTTTACAGATTTCAAAATTACAGAAAATAATCTTAACCTCGGTTTTGCACGAAATGTGATTGGTTGCAGTGCCCGTTGTCTTGAAAATCTCCAGTGTCTATCGTTTTCTTATAACCAGAAAACAAGCATGTGTGAAATTTGGGACGAAGATTTCATTCATATTAATGCCACAGATGGATCAACAGATGTTGGGTGGATATATTACTATATACTCAGAGGTATGAATATATGATTAAGATATGTTAATTAAATTTTTAATTTTAAGGATGTACTCAGGTGAGGTTTTGTGAATTTCAAAAAATCAAGAATTTAAAATTGATACTATAAGTCAAAAGAGCATTGGTTAAGAATCAAAATAAGCAAAAAATATGGATAGATCCTTTTCGAGATATTTGATATTTAAAATATGCCGGGAAAATGCTGACTCGGACTTTTACCTTATATTTCATGGTTATTATTTTAGTCTCAAATCAAAAGAAAGAAAATGAACAAACAATCTGCTATAATTTTGTAAATGACCTTTTATGGGCTATTAAAAGTTTTACCGTGTATCGTATTGAAAAACACCAAGGAGTCCGAATATTTGACACAAATGCCAAAACCTCACCTAAGTAAATACTTAAGGAAACATGAAACTTTTAAATTATACAACCCGATTTATTGTGTTGTGAGGCTGTTGTCTATTTCATGCATACCAACTAGCGGGTATCTCTTTTTATTCCTTTATGGAAGTAAAAATGTCGAAGTTAATAGACGGAATACATTTCAAAGCCTAAAAGCCGACTGTCCTGAAATAAACACAAAACAATTAAACAAACAAAAACATACGTTTTTTAGATTACTCGTTACAACATATTTGTTTTCAAATACAAATTATATGTAATGCATTTCTTTTGCTAATTCGGCGCATCTATCGCAAAGATAAATAAAATTGAGAATGGGGAATGTGTCAACGCGACTACAACCCGACCATAGAGCAGACCACAGCCGAAGGCCACCAATGGGTCTTCAATGTAGCGAGGAGAAACTCCCGCACCCGGAGGCGTCCTTCAGCTGACCCCTAAACAAATATGCATACTAGTTCAGTGATAAAGCATGTTACCAACTTTAAAAGGATAACGGAAGTAGTTTCAGAATTGTGAGGTCTTTCTGTGACCATATCAGTGAAAGCTCGAATTTTCAGCTTTACCACATCGGAACCTTATGTGGAGCATACTTTTCCCTCAACAGCATCTAATATCATTCCCGGTTTTTGGTGCGGGGTTGCGTTGCTCATTCTTTAGTTTTGTATGTAGTGTTTCGTAGGCTGCTGTTAATCTTTTCGTTTTTTTTTAGTTTTTTGTCATAATTTTGTCGGTATGTTTTCGACATTTTTTTATTCTCTTTTTTGGTATCTCCTATTTCATTTTTCATTCCGGTCAGCCTTCTTAATTTTTTTTTTAAGCCTTTACATTTTGATAAACCGGCTCAGAAAACACTAAAAAATTCAATATCTGACTGCATAAGCTTTATTCGCTAACACTTCAATTTCGTTTTTTTTATAAAGTCTCCCAATTGTTGTGTAAAAGGAAAGGGTGTCTGGTGCTCTAAATTTAAGACTGATATCTTCAATGAACTTTTGTAATATACAATGCGTATTTATACAGAGTCATTATAATGTCACAAACGTCACAAGGTTGTACGTATCAAGTTAAAGTTGACAGGATGAATTTGGCTTACAAGTTTAGGTATTTTGTCATATAGCTCTTCAACGGTTTCGGTACTTATACATCCTTCGAATGCTTGGCTGTGAGCGTTCCTGATGAAGGTGAATCCAATCCAGAAAAGCGCTTCGGCATTGAAATTATTAAACGTGTTGTTTCCAATTTTTTAAAGTTTTATAATTTATTAATTACTAAATATTTTGACCAATGGGAAAATATATTTATCTAGAAATGAGCTTGACGGCGGTTTGGTGTTTGCCTTAACTTGGTGTAGTTACTCTATTGAAATAATTTCATTCATTAACGAATGGAAAGCGAGAAGTAAGCTAGTTGATAGTTAAGTCTGGACGACGTTTCTCTTCTCTTAAATTATTATTTATTGATCTATTGCTTGACTGCTGCAGCATGTAAGTACACTGTACAAACCCGGTGATAAGTCTAATTCGGAAGGTCACATTCGGGAAAAGGGGGATAGGATTGAAGTTACGACCGTTGGAACATATCCGCTATAATCTGTGAAAGGGTTATTCCGTAACGGTTAACCAACTCGATATGGCGTCAGTAAAATTAACGAAGGGATGATTTTAACTTTGCCACTTCGAATTCTTGGTTTAATAGCTTACTGGTGAGCAGCAGCCCTCCACCAAGGAAATGATGATAGAAAATTCAACAACTGGAATATCGTATCAACTGGCAGATATCTACTCCGTATGCAGGCCATGCTGGAATGTTGCTACAATGAAATGCAAAGTTCACAATTGAGAAGTTTAAGTCATCTCTTTTGTCGTTTAGTTTAGTTTCCAGCCGACCCTCGATGTCAATGTCTGGATGTAAGTTAATATATGAGGTAAACTGTATCTGATCTAGAGTATGGCATTCTAGAGTGTGGCATTGCAACAGAAGACTGACTTCCACATAGTGAATTTGTCTTGTTTTATCTTAGACGCACATCAACAACAATATTATCAGAATGCTTTAGATATGTGTATGTCTTACAACAGATATTATGGCAAGCCGTTCTCGTCAAAACTATGTTTAAACCATTTTTCGAAAAATTTGCACACTGAGCCATTACAACAAAGCGCACTGAGATTTAAAAACTTCAAAACACACAATGAGAATTAAAAATTACACACTGAGAATTAAAAATTACACACTGAGATTTCATAAAGACGCACTAAGATTACAAAACTGAAAAACACACACTGAGAATTGAAAATTACACACTGAGAATTGAAAATTACACACTGAGAATTGAAAATTACACACTGAGAATTAAAAATTACACACTGAGATTTCATAAAGACGCACTGAGATTACAAAACTGAAAAACACACACTGAGAATTGAAAATTACACACTAAGAATTGAAAATTACACACTGAGAATTAAAAATTACACACTGAGAATTAAAAATTACACACTGAGATTTCATAAAGATGCACTGAGATTACAAAAATGAAAAACACACAATGAGAATTGAAAATTACACACTGTGAATTGAAAATTACACACTGAGAATAGAAAATTACACATTGAGATTTCAAAAAGACACACTCAGAATAAATAAACTGAAAACACACAATGAGAATTTGAAATTACACACTGAGAATTTAAAATTACTCACTGAGATATTTGCGCACTTTTTATGCGCACATATCTAATTAGCATACTCAATCTGAATCTATTACAAGCTTAAAACAACTAGGGGACAGAACTCGTTAGTCCTTCGATTTGGTTCCAAATTATTTATAAAAAAACTTTAGAAATACAAGAACATGAAAAATACCCACTTACTCTTTCACAAAATATAACCAAATGGTGAAAAACTTTATTAAAAATGAAAACATTAGAACAATCTCAAAAAAAAAAAACAACAAAGAATGCAGTGAAATGTTTACTCAAGTGTCTATTATAGCATATAAACGTAACAAACATATAAAAGATTACCTTGCGAAATCAGGGTAACAGTTGGAAGACTTTTGAAAAGGGACCCATGCTTAAACGGTTTTAAGTAAAAAAAAAAATCCCGATACACTGGTAGTAGTAATCTGCATTATAGGCAACAAACATATGAATATGAGCGATTTTAAGTCTTGAAATTTATTACGAATGTTGGTTGAAGGAATCGCATTTCATTATTATGACAAGAGTTCTTGAGATCAAGATATTAATCTGTTGAATTATTCATCTAATGAATATTCATTAGTAATTTGCATACGTATCTCAGTGTGTATTTTTGAAATCTCAGTGTGTAATTAACAATTCTCAGTGTGTGTTTTTCAGTTTATTTCATTTCAGTGTGCCTTTTTAAAATCTCAATGTGTAATTTTGAATTCTCAATGTGTGTTTTTTATTTTTTTCAATCTCAGTGTGTAATTTCGATTTCTCGGTGTGTTATTTTAGTTTTTTAATCTCTGTGTGAATTTTTATTAGAAAAAAAGGTTTAAACATAGTTTTGACGAGAACGGCTTGCCATAAGATATCTGGCAAAAGTAAACAGAGGATTTGTTAAACTTACACTTGAAAATAAATAATGTCCTTTAACATGTTTAATAGACAATTTAACCATAAGGTTAACCCTAAAACAAGCTTGTTTTATTTGCATTCATTGTACTTTAAAGTTCGTACTTTGAATTAATTAAACGAATACTTGTAAAATATTACTTTAATCATGAGTAAAACACAGAAGTCAACATTATCCGATTGAGGTGCAGACTTAGTTTAAATACAGTCACATGATATAGGTAATCATAATTTCTTATTGTTCATATTAGTTAATGTAAACAGTTTGCTTCTATTTTAAAGCAACATCGGGACTTACACTCTGCTGATAGAGACACCAACTAGTCCTAGACTAGTTAGACTTTATCAATTACTTTTAAGACTAATGGCATTATGATCAGGGTATTTTGCTCTGATTTCAAAATGTATATTATCTGCTGAAAATGCCTATACTAAGTCAGAAATATGACATTTTTTTCATACGTTCCGTTGATTGATAACGTTTGGTTTTGCCAATTTATATTTAATTCCCCATTTCTTGAAGTTTATTATTTTTGTTATACTTTTTTTTTACATCGGACAATTATGCCTACAACCATATCTTATCTCTGATTAAGGTGGTACCCAACACTTTCACTAAAATTAATTTGGCTTGTTTAATTTTCATAAAAATTTTGACAAAGTATTTACTTTGACCCTTAAATTAAAACGTTTAGCTGATTTTACAGAGTTATCTCCCTGTAGTATTAGGTACCACCTTAACGTACAGTTTGTATGTTTTAACTAATTGCGATTTAGAATTTTAGTATTTATAATTGTCTATTATTAATGAGCTTTTCGTATCTTATTCATTGTTGTTTTATTTGTCTTTATTTGGTTGAGTTGGCAAATTTCCGTTTCATGACATTTAATGTACATCTTGTTTATTCATATTTGTTTTTCATCTCAACATTGACACTTACTTAACCTACAAGGGATTTTAAAGTCGCCAATATTCTTCTTTATGTATTTGATTTTGATGTTATATTTGTTATTCTCATCGGATTTTGTCTAATGCTTAGTCCGATTCTGTGTGTGTTACATTTTAATGTTGTGTCGTTGTTCTCCTATTATATTTAATGCGTTTCCCTCGGTTTTGGTTTTTACCCCTATTTTGTTTTTTGTCCATAGATTTACGAGTTTTGAACAGCGATATACTACTGTTGCCTTTACTTAGCTTTAGACAATTTTAAATCCTGTATTCCTTAGTTGAAGGTAAACACTATCTTTTAATGAAATAACAACATATAGACACTTAAATATTGATTGACTTATAGGGTCTTTGCATCGGAATTAAACACATTTATTTAAAAACCAGTTGTTGGCATAAACTCATCATAGATACCCGGTCTAAATTTAGCATATACGCCAGACGCGCGTTTCGTCTACAAAAGACTCATCAGTGACGCTCGAATCCAAAAAAGTTTAAAAGGCCAAATAAAGTACGAAGTTGAAGAGCATTGAAGACCAAAATTCCTAAAAGTGTTGCCAAATACAGCTAAGGTAATCTATGCCTGAGGAAGAAAAACCTTAGTATTTCAAAAAAATTCAAAAATTTGTAAACAGTTAATTTATAAATATAACCATATCAATAACAATTAATGTCAGCACAAAAAGTGCTGACTACTGGGCTTGTGATACCCTCGGGGAAATAAATCTCCACCAGCAGTGGCATCGACCCAGTGGTTGTAAATAAACTCATCATAGATACCAGGTCTAAATTTAGCATATAAGCCAGACGCGCGTTTCGTCTACAAAAGACTCATCAGTGACGCTCGAATCCAAAAAAGTTAAAAAGGCCAAATAAAGTACGAAGTTGAAGAGCATTGAAGACCAAAATTCCTAAAAGTTTTGTGACACGGGTTATGTTCTTCTCATATATTTTATGATAGTATGATATGAAACTCCTAACGGGAGGGATCGTACTTGATTTTCATATGATGAAGACATAATCTTTCAATCAGTTTAATTGAGGTCTGAAGCTGGCATGCCAGTAACTGCTAGTTGTCTGTTGTTGTTTATGTATTATTGTCATTTGGTTCATTTTCTTTTGTTACCCCTTCTGACATCGGACTCAAACTTCTCTTAAACTGAATTTCAATGTGCGTATTGTTATGAGTTTACTTTTCTACATTGGCTAGATGTATAGAGGGGGAGGGTTGAGATCTAAAAAAACATGTTTAACCCCGTTGCATTTTTTCTGCTGTTGTCTGTTCTATGGTCGGGTTGTTGTCTCTTTGACACATTCCCAATTTCCGTTCTCAATTTTACTTAAATACATTATCTAACAACAACAATAAAAGTAATTATAATTGATGTATATGTGTTTGTCATAATATGACGGTTTTCTATTCTAGTTATCTCCTTTCAGATCTAGAGTGTGGTATTACAAAAGAAAACTGTCTTTCCCATAGCGGATTTTTCTACACAACTTGTTTCTGTCATAGACTCACATCAACACAGCTGTTCTACCAGAATGCATTAGATATGTGTGCATCCTACAACAGTTCTCTGGCAAAAGTAAACAGGGGATTTTTTCAACTTACACTTGAAAATATATTAGGTATTTTAATAGAAAAAATAACCATTATTTTAACCTTGAACAAGTTCGTTTATTGTGCATTCGTTGTACCTTTACTATCACACGTTTATTTGCTGGTAATTAAATGAACACTGATTTGATATTGCTTTAAAAAAAAGGGCAGACAATTGTGAACTAGATTTTTGGTGTGAAATCCAATGTTGATATTCATCTTCTGACCTTATCATTTTTCATACTTTGATATTATGAGTCACTGCAAAATCTTTGTTTAACAGTATGTATCAAATAGGTCAAGAAAGTGCTAATGATAGTGTGTGTGTGGTCTAGATGGAACCTTTTATTTCGGTTGAATCAGAAATGTGAAAGTTATTAAAAAGGTTCAATTGATAGCTGAAAAATATTGAAACCTTTACGGTGGGTTTATATGAACATGAAGATTGTTTTGTTTTCATGTTTTATAGACCATTTTCTGTTTGACAGTCCATATTTTCATATAAAGTTTGCCATGGAAAGTAAGGTGGTACTATTCTATGTGTAAGTATTTCCGATATTTTACACCAGATATTTCATTGGTTTCAATGTTTCTTATATAGGTTCCGTGGGAAATGAATTGGCGACACAAGTCAGCTGGTTTTTTTTTCAACAAATATTGTATGCTCGACCTTTTCAAATCAATTTCATGGAAAACTAAGGTTTTGATTTTTATTCAACCGTTTGATAGATAAATGTCAATGGTTTCAAAAAAGTATCACTCTAATTGATTGAAATTCTACTTTGGACCAAATTTAGGGTTACTTGCGACATTTTCTGTCCCCCCCTTTTTCTGTATTTTGTATCAAATAAATGCAGATTTTTGTCATGGTTATACCAAAAGAATTATATTTTACAATTTTAACTATGGACAATCCAATCTATGAAAGATGCATGCATGACACAAACAGTAAGCTTTATTGTTAACAAGCATGCGAAAGAGGCTTGTTGCAATTTATAAATTTGTGTCAATATTAAGATGTTTTTCTAACTATGTTTTACTTATTACAAGATATATTTCAGCACCAATAGTCGATGGTGAAGTAAGAATTCAGGGCGATCGTGCTAATGTAACATCAACATGGAGATTTAACAATGGAGACTTAATGAAATACTTTAACTGGAATACACACGACAACCAACCAGACCAAAGACCGACTGAACTATCCCTTATTATAAGGAAATCCAAAGGATATCGCTGGCATGATGCTTTAATAGAAGAAGTATTTGGTGCTGTGTGTCAGATCTACTGAATTTTGAAAGCAATGAACTTCCTAGTGGTTGTCTTTTAAGTTTTTGTGTGTGTTTTCGTTGATAAAAGATTAGCAAAATAGACCAGGGGGACATTCAAACTCATAGATTAAAAATAAAATGACAACGACAAGACTAAAAAAGAAAAAACACAAACAGACAAATAACTGTACACAAGACAAAAAATAGAAAACTAAAGACTTATCAACACGAACACCACCTGGGTGTGATATCAGGTGCTCCGGAGGCGTAAGCAGATTCTGCTCCACATGTGGCATCTGTCGTGTTGCTCGTGTTAGTATTAACCCGGTTTATAGTCTAATTTGGTAGGTCTCATTCGTGAAAAGGGCACGGAATTGTTGTTACGACATATGGAACATTTCCGATATCATTTGTGAAACGGATATTCCATAACAGTAAACCAACTCATAATGGCGTCCGTTAAATCTACGAAGGAATGATTTCAACTTCATCCTTTTGAACTCTTGGTTTAAAAGCTACCTTGTGAGCAGCAATCCTCTATCAAGGAAATCACTATAGGAAATACAAGCCCAGGAATAGATGAATAGGTATCAATTGAGAATATATCTTTTAGGGTCCCTTTCAAATTCATTTGGCTCTTTTTTTTTTAAGACTCGATGGATTCAGATGTTTCTATGTTGTATAGACAGAATAATTGTTGAGGGCCGTAATGTGATTAGCTTGAGAACAAGACACATTTACATTTTTACTTATCAGAAGTGTACTTTTCCCGTTTGAATGGTTTTACATTAGTCATTTCTGAGCCCTTTATAGCTTGTTTTTCGGTGTGAGGCAAGGCTCCGTGTTGAAAGGCCGTACCTTGACCTATAATGGTTTACTTCTGTAAATTGTTATTTGTATAGAGAGTTGTCTAATTGGCACTCATACCACATCTTCCTATATCTATGTACATAAAAATCTGTTAATTTTCTAATAATAACTACAAAAAGATTTGTGTTTGTTTCTTTGTAAGATTTTTTTTTATGTTTGTTAGAATTTTTAATTCAGTTGTGTCTGTACAATTGTGATGTATATTTTTGCGTCACTGATGAGTCTTTTTTAGACAAAACGCGCGTCTGGCGTATATACAAAATTTAGTCCTGGTATCTAGGATGAGTTTATTTGCTATTTAGTCTCAATTGTAGTTTTGACATCTTAACACATCATGTGTGTTTGAGTTGCTCGCCCAATTGTCAATATAACGGAAACCAGATGCTCCGCAGGGCGCTTTTTATACGACCGCAGAGGGAAGTGGGAGATTATTAAATAACTGTCATACAAGTTGGAAATTTATCTAGCTCTAAAAGCACCATTTAATTCAGGAAATGACTGTAGCAAGTAAGAAATATGACATTTATTTTCCATTCGTTCCGTTGTTTTGTGTAATCGAGCTCATGATTGTTGCGGGTTTTATGAACTGTCACCTTTCTGAATTTACCTTGGAGTTTAGTATTTTTTATTTCTTGTTTACCTTTAATAACTATTTACACCACTGCTGGTGGACGTTTCGTCTCCGAGGGTATCACCAGCCCAGAAGTCATCCCTTCTGTGTCGACATGAATATCAATTATGTGGTCATTTTTATAAATTTTCTGTTTACAAAACTTTGAATTGTTCTAAAAACTAAGGATAGTTTTATCTCAGGTATAGATTACCTTAGCCGCATTTGGCCCAACTTTTTGAAATTTTTGCTCCTCAATGCTCTTTAACTTTGTACTTGTTTGGCTTTATAAACATTTTGATATGGGCGTCACTAATGAGTCTTATGTAGACGAAACGCGCGTCTGGCGTACTAAATTATAATCCTGGTACCTTTGATAACTGTTTACCAGTCTTTTAAAATCACAAGTATCCCAATCGGTGGATGTAGATGATAAACTGATATTAATGAGAGAGATAACACCAGTGTCGTTAGTAGAACAGAGACTGTGTATTCACCTGGATCATATGAAAAGTAAAATAACAAAATTAGAAATCCGAGGAAAATTCAAAAAGAAAATTCCTAATCAAAGACAAAGTATATATATTAATAGTTATCAAAGGTACCAGGATTATAATTTAGTACGACAGACCCTTTGATCTGATTTGGATTCGGATGCAAGTGGAATCTATCTTGCGTATCTTGACATGACTGATCGGACTTGACACGCTATCTTGTGACAGCGTCTGTAGGTCTGAGAAAATCTTGACGTTTTTCGCTAGCAGTCGGTTAAAACTTGATCAGACCAAAATGACGGTTTCAGACAGAAGAAAAAAGGTATTGATTATCATTTCAAACATTGTAAAATTGAGAATGGAAATGGGGAATGTGTCAAAGAGACAACAACCCGACCAAATAAAAAACAACAGCAGAGGGTCACCAACAGGTCTTCAATGTAGCGAGAAATTCCCGCACCCGGAGGCGTCCTTCAGCTGGCCCCTAAACAAATATATACTAGTCCAGTGATAATGAACGCCATACTAATTTCCAAATTGTACACAAGAAACTAAAATTAAAATAATACAAGACTAACAAAGGCCAGAGGCTCCTGACTTGGGACAGGCGCAAAAATGCGGCGGGGTTAAACATGTTTGTGAGATCTCAACCCTCCCCCTATACCTCTAACCAATGTAGAAAAGTAAACGCATAACAATACATACATTAAAATTCAGTTTGATATTTGAACATACATATATTCTCAGTGATTGATATAATCTTGCACCCAGTTCATGTTAAGTTATGGGCATAGAAAACTCTACAGGAACGAACCGAATACAAGATAATATCTATACGTTTCAGAAATAAAAATGTGGACTAATATGCGCAATGGTATGCATAAGAACTCACTGGATATAGCGCGCAGTTGTTTCTTATATAACTACTCTTGAGCTCCTAAAATGAAGTCTTATAATCAACATTGTCATCCGAAATATATCTTATTTTTACCATTGTAATGAAAAATCAAGCACAAACTTACGAATCCACTTGCCTTAATTGACCTTTCCCTTGAAAATCGATAAAGCGAAGTTGTTGTATTTTTTGTCAACATGATCCCATGGTCATACTTTTGTTTTTCTAATGTTGTCTCGTGCTCATCAACCCAAAATGCATACATGTTATACCAATATTAAAATATAAATATGAAAACATATCCACATTTTGGTAATATGGTTGGGAGAGGGTGGGACTTATCAAGAACCTCCATAAATTATTATTTCATTTCGATAAAAACCAAGTTCGACTACCTTTGCATGATGTTGATCGCCAGGGGTTACAGTACGTAAAGTACGTAGTTTGTAAAGAAATCTTTTATTAGACAACACAATTACAGTCAAGCTTAAGAGACAACCTGTAGTAAGGTTCATGTGGACCCTTTGGCTAAAATGGCCGTATTTTCACCTCAGAATTTACTCTGAGTACAGACAAATCTGCAAAAGTCATGTTTTCGTAATGTACTTTGTACGACCTTTCGTTTGATATACGACAAGCATACCTTCTGAAACTTTTCGCTTTTAACACTTAATGACCTCATCCGCCTACATTTTTGAGATCGGAATTGTGATATATGAAATATAGAGTAGATGAGCTTTCATTTGATATGCGACGTTCTAAAAAGTTGATTTTTGCACTTAATAACCCTATCCAACCCATTTTTTGGAGAAGTCAGTTTGAAATTTGAAATGTACGCTTTATGTTCTTTCATTTGAAATGCGACAACCTTACCATCTGAGAAATTTGAACATTTGCACTAAATGACCTAACCCGTCCACCTGGGATAAAAAGGGGGTTTAAAATTTTCATTTTTAAGTAGAGTTGATTAAGACCTTCAATTTGATATATCAGATGAACCCATTTGACAAAGTGCAAATAATGATGCAATATCAACTATATAAATAGTTACAAAGTCAATGCAAAACTTGAAAATTTCAAATTGATTTTTTTTTCATGGAATATTTTTGGTATTTGGTCAAACATATAACTATGTTAACCTTTTCAATTTTTAAAACATTTTAAGTGGTTAGCTGTTGATGATTCAGAAATACATGCCTCCGCTTGCAAAACTTCAAACTGCATTATCTCTAAAACGACAATAGATATCTCAAATCTGTTAAATGATAAATGATCTACAGTTGAAGGACAACATTATAAAAAAAGAATTGGGACAATTTCAAAGTTCACCAAGGTCACAATAAATCATAAAATATGTGATGCAATACCAAACGTGAGAATCGGAAGTCGTAGTAACATGGGACTACCACTATTTAACTCAAGACCACTTGACCTTTCAAATGTCACAAGGTCAAGGTCATAATACACTTTGAAGATCAAGGTTAAATTTCATCATGACCTGACATTGACCTGAAATTGAAGGTCTTATTCTACTGATCATTTTTGTAGTTTATAGTAGGTTGATATCTGTTACCATTAAAAAAATATACACACAATTTTATACTTTTAACAATCATACCGTCGTAACTTTTGAGCTCAGTGTATAAAATGTAGAGCTCGTCGAGAGGAACATTTTATACGCTGTAAGTATGCAGCAAACTCTTATCGTTTTCTTAATATGCAAGCTTGAAATTGCAGCTTTATTTTTTTGTTTGCACTCTGTGACCTTTGACCTCGGGTGCAAATTAAAGGTCACATGAACTTAAGATTATTGGTGTAGGTCCCAAGTCTTTACGACTTCCGGTTTTCGAGATACAATTTTTCAAAAATTGTGTATATTTTTTCAAGGGAAATAACTCCTTATAAGGGTTAACAACAAAATGATTGCATATGTCGTCTTGTACATGTTGAAAACGGCAACATGTACAGGAACAGATGGCAATGTTAATGAACATATACAATCATTTTGTTATTAACCCTTATAAGGCATTATTCCCTTGAAAAATTGTATACAATTTTAGAAAATTTATATTTCCAGACCTGGAAGTTGTAGAGACTTGGGACCTTCACCAATAATCTTTAATTCATGTGACCTTTAATATGCACCCAAGGTCAAATGTCACAGAGTGCATAATAAAATTACGCTGCAATTTTATGCTTACATATTAGGAAAACAATAAGACTTTGCTGCATACATACAGCGTATAAAATGTTCCTCTTGACGAGCTCTACATTTTATATAAAAAGCCCAAAAAGGTCCGACCGTCTGTTCAAAAGTTACAACGGGAGGATTCTTAAAAGTATAGTATTTTGTGTTTATCGTTTTAAAGGTAACAGATATCAACCTAATATAAACTGCAAAGATGATCAGTAATTCAAGACCTTCATTTTGATGTCAATGTCAGGTCATGATGAAATTTCACCTTGACCTTCACAGTATACTGTGACCTTGACCTTGTGACATTCGAAAGGTCAAGTGGTCCTTAGTTGGATGTTGATAGTCCCATGTCTCTACGACTTCTGGTTCTTAAGTTTGGTATTGCATCATATATTTGATGATTAATTGTGACCTTGGTGAACTTTGAAATTTTCCAAATTCTTTTTCTATAATGTTGTCCTTCAACTGTAGATCATTTATCATTAACAGATTTGATATATCTTTTGTCGTTTTAGAGACAATGCAGTTTGAAATTTTGCGAGCGGCGGCATGTATTTCTGAATCAACAACAGCTTACCACTTAAAATTGAAGAAGTGAAGTTATATGTTTGACGAAATACCAAAAACATTCCATGGAAAAAAATCCACCAAAAAATCAATTTAAATTTTCATGTTTTGCATTGGCTTTGTAAGTTTCATAACTTCTATTTATATAGTTTATATTGCATCATTTTTGGCATTTTGTCAAATGGGGTGATCTGATATATCAAATTAAAGGTCTCAATAAACTCTACTTAAAAATGAAAATTTTAAACCTCTTTTTCATCCCAGGGGGAAGAGTGGGGTCATTTAGTGCAAAAATCGAAAGGTTGTTCAAAGTACATTACGAAAACATCACTTTTACAGGAAAGACCTTTCAATTGTTTTACAAACAACTGAGATACAAGTTGGTATGGTCTTGTACTAAGAACTCTCTACCATGGAATAGATTATCTACGCTGTCTCTGACAAAATTTTTCGTAATTGTGGGTCAACAATACTCTTCAGCTACGTACTTTATTTGGTCTTTATAACGTGTTTAACTCCAGCGTCACTGATGAGTAATGTGCAGACGAAAACGAAATGCACGTCTGGCATTCAAAATTTCAATCCTGGTATCTATGATGAATATTTTTACTCATTATTTTCAATATTAAGAGGTAGATGATAACATTATTTATTTCAATTTGTTGTTGTTCTACGGAAGCCGATAAGGGCCATTCAAAAAAAAAATTTTATGTCGTAATTACGACATAGCATGTCGTAATTTCGACATAACATGTCGTTACAACGACATCGCTATGTCGTAATTTCGACATAATATGTCGTTATAACGACATCGCTAAGTCGTAATTTCGACATAACATGTCGTAATAACGACATAGCTATGTCGTAATAACGACATCACTATATATATTAAAGAATATGTATTATGATTGCCAAGACACTAAATGACACAGAAATTAACAACTATAGGTCATATCATAATGCCTCCAGTAACTAGAAAAGCCCCCGCATAATCAGCTATAAAAGAGGGACGAAAGATACCAGAGGGAGAGCCCCCGAAATGCTGTGTGGCAGACAGTGTTATTAATTAATTATTAGCTCCCTTGGTAAAACTCCAAATTTCATATTTAATGTATTTCATTGTTAAATAATTTACATGAAGCTGAATAAGTATATATCTGTTAATTGCATAGCTTTTGCTATTTAAATTCATTGATTAAAGATATTTATTTATATTGTAAAGTTTAATATTTGTATCGTCGCAAAATCTTTGGTCACCTTCTTTGGTTACCTTCTGTGAGAAACATAGATATTTTATAGATCCTGATTGAAAGTAATTAGAAACCGGGACTATAAGAACTAAAAGTCATGTCCTATCAAGGCAAGCAAAGCTCTCCACCTCTCTTTAAAGAAGCGCACAACTCAATGGTTTATTGTAATAAGGGTGAAAGGACGTATCGATTGCTCTGTAATAACTGTCATGGGCACGATGTTCCTAAAACACGACAATACACATAAAAAGCGGCGTCAAAAAGGGTTTTTGATTAATTTTTACAAGTTTTATTCGTATTTTTATATGTTGGTTGATTTATTCATTATATTACAAAATTTTTAAAATTTCTGATTCTGGTTCTGTTCGTTTTGTGATGTCATTTTATCATCAATTACCTCAAGTTGTGGAAATCTATTTAATAATGTTTACCCTTTAAGTTATTTCAACTAAAAATGCATTACTGTCGCAAGTAATGTGGAAAAGAAAGATGGGACGGAAGTAGATATAGGAAGATGTGTTACAGTTTTCCATAAAAAAAGATATTTTTTTTTTAGATGTACGAAACTTTTATCATATGATGTTTAACTTTCAAGGTGCATATCATCTGTCATTGTAAAATTTCTATATCTTAACTCAACCCCAATACAAATATATCTGACACTCTGCAAGTACATCGAACATTTTTACCCTTGGTTAAATTTGAATAGAATTGTATTTTCCCTGGTACATAAGTTGTCGAAATACACCCCTTCAATTACTGGAACCTTGGCTTGAGAATTATTTCCGCAAGTCATCTATAGTGTTTAATTTCTGATATACATTTTAAAATATAGTAATCTACTCCTGGATCGTCCGCGAAAACGGCTTAAATAATCCCGGGTTTTTAAAATTCGATGAAACGGTTTTCGTCGCTGTTTGGGATTTGTCTTTCAATTACTAGTACCTCCATTTCATGCACAAGTTTATATTGACGAAAAGTTCCGGCTTCGCTAGTACAGGAATTTATTTCATCACGACAGTTATAACATGAATAGCAAGACAAATCGCGAAGTAAAACACTCCGTGAACTGGTATAAGTCTTTTAATATTGGTGATTGCACCTTACTGAAGTGACGACTTTAAATGATCTATGGAGTACTTCCACAATATAAATTTCAATTCGAATTTTACATTTAGAGGACTGTCTTGGTGTCTAAAATTTGTCTTTGCAAAAGTTGGACGAAGTTCATGTAATGAGATGTTTTTCCCCATTTCACCATTCTTTTAAATAAATCGTTAAAAGCTATAAACGATTAATAAAAATTGCAAAATTTAACCTGTGTCGAACCTATGTTCCCGGGTGGAGTCTATAGCAACATGCGCTATTCTTTTTTTTTTTTGCAGCAATCATCAACCTGTTTTTCCAAATTTCATAACACGATTTGTTTTAATTATCATGATCATTTAATTGAAACTTTAGCACATGTAACGACGGAAATTAGCGTCTTTCAAACTTTCGACGTTTGGACAAATTGGCTACTGTTTTGTAATGTGTGGAAGCATTTTATTCCTTTAAGACCCAAACATGTAGTTAATAAGAAAAGAATCTTGGCATTTTTTACTCTTCGTGTATCTAACTTTTGTTTTGAATAATTATAAAAAAATACGCGTTAAATGCTTTGAAAAATGAAATATCAACTTGGACAAAATGGCTACCGTTTGAAAAACGACTGTGTAGAGAAGATTTTATTGAATCAGCAATATTTGAACTCACGAACAATGAGGCAAATATTTGTACTTTTGTTAGATATTATTATTGTCTTACTCTTTTTATTCATTTTCTGCTACTTACAAAATTCACTTTCAGTCGTTGAGATGACGAAAAACGTCGTTGGACATTTTTCTTATTCCCGCTTAATATGAAGCCACCGAAGTCAAATAAAATTTGGCAAAAATAACGGCTTTAACGCCACAAAGAACCGACACCTGTCGTTGTTCCTGCCAAGTATCAAGAAGATCAGAGAATAAGAAATAGGATCACTATACATAAGATTTAAAACAGTTTTTCATAAATGTAACGTTGGACATCCGGTTTTTTTCACATAGCTTTGCTAATCTAATCATCAAATATACTAGATATTACTTAGTATATGATCAAGAGCTGTAAAAACATAATTTGAAACATATATTGAATTTGTTTTAATATTGGTTCGTGTTTTCTAACATTTTTATTTTGTTTTGCGGATGAAATTTCGAAGATTCTGTTTTAAATCCTAGAGGTTGTAGGAACATCGTGTCCAACGTTTGAAAGTAGAAAAAGAGCAATCAATATTTCAATTCACCCTTATTACACGAAGGCATGTAGTTAGCGCTTGTTTATAGGTAGGACTGTGTGTCAGTTCTCACGTAATTCCACACTAATTTGTTCGAACAAGTAGAAGGTTTATAAGACCTTGACTGACTCTGCATCCCTTCCACGGTCGGTATCTTCAAGAACTTAATCAGTATCTATAAATTATATAAGTTTCTCAAAGAAGGTAACCAAAGAAGGTGACCAAAGATTTTGCAACGATACAAATATTAAACTTTACAATATGAATAAATATCTTTAACCAATGAATTCAAATAGCAAAAGCTATGCAATTAACAAATATATACTTATTAAGCATCATGTAAATTAATCAACAATGAAATACTTTAAATATGAAATTTGGAGTTTTTCCAAGGGAGCTAATAATTAATAATGTTAACACTGTCTGCCACACAGCATTTCGGGGCCTCTCCCTCTGGTATCTTTCGTCCCTCTTTTATAGCTGACTATGCGGGGGCTTTTCTAATTATTGGGGGCATTATGATAACATATAGTTGATAATTTCTGTGTCATTTAGTCTCTTGGAAGTCATAATACATATTCTTTTATATACATAGCGATGTCGTTATTACGACATGTTATGTCGAAATAACGACATGTTATGTCGAAATAACGACATGTTATGTCGAAATTACGACATAGCGATGTCGTAATAACGACATGTTATGTCGAAATTACGACATGTTATGTCGAAATTACGACATAGCGATGTCGTAATAACGACATGTTATGTCGTAATTACGACATAATTTTTTTTTTTGAATGGCCCTTATCGGCTTCCGTATTACAGTTCTAACACTAAACACATTACCCCTTAAATGGGGCAATACAAAGTATTTATAGTAAAAGTTAATTGCGCATTTTTGCGACGCTTTCTAAGAAATGAATAGAGTTAGTGTTTTCTATTTTATTTGTCAAAGTTTCTTTAGGATTGCTGTAATTTCATTTTTGGTTGGCACCTTGGCTTTAATGCTATTGTAAGTTTATTTACGAATTGAGTTTAAAGTAAAATCACAAAAATACACAGCTCCAAGGAAAATTCAAAAAAGAAAGTGCCTAATCATATAGCAAAATCAAAAGCTCAAACACATCAAATGAATGTAAAACAACTGTCATATTCCTGATTTGGTACATTCTTTTTCTTATGTAGAAAATGGCGGATTAAACTTTGGCTTTAAAGCTAGCTAAACCTCTCACTTGTGTGCCAATCGCATCAAATTTCATTATATTCACAACGATGTGTGAACAAAACAATCAGACACAAGCAGTTAAAATGTCAATGTCAAAAAGAAAGGTACAGCAGGCAATATTGTGTCATAATCGTATTTACAATAAAACAAACAAATATAAAACAAAGAAGCACACAATGGTATATTGACTTAGCATGCACAAATTTTCCATTGTACAATAACAACACAATGACGATATATAAGTACAGAGCAACGTCATATATGCATCAAAGAAACACCGAAAGGCATATAGACAAAGCACATTAGTAAAAATGAAAGACAAGAATACAAGAATTATCATAGAACATTACCACAATGACGGGATTTAAAAGTACCATCCACGTCACACGGATACCAATAAAAATAGAATAAACAGTATAAGTAATATTCAAAAAGACAAATAAAAGAATAGTACAACACGTAACGACCCAGTATCTATACTTCAATAATTTCGTGTTTTTAAGTGAAGTTGATACGGAATATAAACCAACAAAGTATTGTTACCTTCCGATGAACTTTTTAGAAAGTTCTTTTGAATATCGCTGGTTCATCAACTGTCTGCTCAGACACTGGTGACGTTTTACCAAGTCTGAGTATGAGCTATAAACTCTTGCATACCACGTTAGTTGGGAATTGTATATCCCATATGCAGGTGAAGTTGATATATTGCTTCTCAGATGAGGATAATTTCAAAACTAAAATGGTCTCGTTTGTCATAGATTCTGATACTGAGATGACCGTGTATGTCAAATCTGGATATAGTTCTAAAAATAAGACAGAGGAAGTCGTGTCTATTGTTTCTTTAATTTCATGTTCTGGGGATATAACAATGGAATCGAATCAGAAAAGTTTGGATTGTAAATGGAAAGAATATCATCAATATATCTGCAAGTAAAATTAAATGACCTGGCTTATTTGATCTTCTTGTTTTGACAAGTGTCTGAAGAAATTAAGATACATATCAAAATAAGAAGAGGTCGACAAGAAGAGGCGCACAGTTTGTTCCCATAGGATTTGTTAAATAAGTCTACCTCCAAATTGAACAAATATGTTATCAATAAGGAACTCCATCATACTGATCACTTGTTTCTCTGTGTAGCATGTTTTACTGTTTTGTTCACTATCAACAAATATGCCAAGTAATGAATGTCCCTTTTGCATCTCATCTACAAATTGATACTAAATCTTATTTGCATTGCAAACAAAGTGAAGGAAAACGGACAAGTAATCATTTGGAGCAAGCGTTGAAAACAAGTTCTATCATCCCTTATTTCCAGATTAAATAACTACCTCATGACCTTTATCTTTTTTCTGCCTTTACCACCAAAACTGCTCTAACCTATAAACATTAATACAATTGAGAATGGAAATGGGGAATGTGTCAAAGAGACAACAACTCGACCAAAGAGTAGACAAATGTATTAATATCCAGAAACGTTTGGAACTATATGACAAAAAGGGAAATAAAAATAGCTTTATTCAAGTAAGATCGACTTTACCAGAGCGAGTAGCTGAAACCTTAGATTCTTCATAACTTCTTTATTTTTATGTTAGTTATGATATTTCACTTTATTGCCACTAATGAGCTGTATATAGACCGTCTAGAATATTAAATTATATACCTAGCTGGTATCATTGTTGATATTCTATCTTCTTGACTATCATTTGACCATAGCAGTACAGTAAAATTGAAAATTTCCCTCTGGCAAAATTGGTCCTTTGTACGTCTCTTTTAGTGAACATGCTGCTCACGTGTCTACATATTTAAATATCAATTGTTTAGGTTTGAAAAAGTTAAAGCCAGAAAAGGTCTTCGGTTCCCGACATTTATAAAGTATCATTACATTTGTATTTCAATAATAAGCACGTTCTGATTTACAACATTTCTTTCTAAGAAATTATTTGAAACAAAAAACACTACATATATTTGCTTCTCATTTTTACAAATATACAATTATACATTTTAATGCAGATTGTATTGATTTAAGATAGCCAGTAAAAATATCGATTTACGAACCAGAGTTGTCTCTCTTTCTACAACGGTTTTAAGAGTGAACCTCTTCATATTTGAAAACGACAAAATGCTTTATTCCGTAATATTGTTTTGGCTTTAATCTTTTTAATGTTATATTTCTCAAAAATCAAGGACACTTATCAAATGTGCAGTGTTTTTACTGAACTGCTTTGATCATGTAACGGGCTTCAAGATGAGCAAACGAAAACAAAAACTCAGCAAAAATACTAAATAAGTCTCTAATGTGGACCTACGACACGCTGGTCTACATAACTCTTACAAAAAGTAAAATCACAAAAATAAACTGAACTCTGATCCAAACATAACATAAGTTTCTGACACTGAATAAATGTGGTAGAACTTTAAATTTAAAAATTTGACATTTACCTGTAATGATCCAATATCAAAAATCGAAATACGTGGTTATATTCAAATTTTTTTTTTATTAAATCTCACAAAAATTTAACTTTTGGTACCTTTGGACCTTTGGACCTCAATGTGTACCAATTTGATAGCGCATCATAATTATACGGTTAGATTAAGCATACCAAAGAATGCCATATATTGACTTTTTGATGAAATGACACATAGTTTAATTTTTATTTCCGATTTAAACCAACTTGAAAACTGGCTTCAAAATTAAAAATATTATTAATGTTTAGTTTCAGAATTTCAAATAACCCCCTCATTTAAATTTTAATCAAAATCAAACAGAGTTAAATTTTGGACCAAATTGAAAACGGGACCCAGAATTGAAATTCAAAATACACGGTTAGATTCGGCATATAAAAAACCTGAAGAATTAAATTTTTGATGAACCAATTTGGACATCAATGCGCACTAATTTAAAAACGGGCTCAAAATCTTGAAATACAATTTCATAGACATTATTGTCCGGAAACCAGAAAATCCTTTGTTATCCCTTTTTAGACCCTTATTCATAAACAGTTTGCCCAAGTACCCTTGAAATGAATCCATCCTTTGTTTTGAGGTATGATATATTTTGGTTCAAATTCATACACTTAAACACAACTGATTGTCCTGAAACAAGAAAAATGCTTGTTTTTTTGCATCTTATTCCTTACCCCCATTCCCCACCACCCCAAAAAATTCAATTGTGTAAAAAACTGACGATAAAACCGATGTAAATCATTGCTATGAACGGTTCCTCCATGCACTCTATCATGATGTATAATCATGTACTATATCATTTCTGTTGTTATCTTGTAATACCTTAAATGTATTTGACAAAGCATTTTGGAATTTTGGTCCTCAATGCTCTTCAATTTCGTACTTTATTTGGCCTTTTAACTTGTTTGGATTCCAGCGACATTTATGAGTCTTTTGTAGATGAAACGCGTAAATACAAAATTTAATCCTGGTATCTATGATGAGTTTATTTATAAACAAGATAACCGCAAGGTCCATGTGATCACAAGACTGATTGGAAGAGAGTACTATCCTAGCCTACGTTTCCCTGCTTACTTCGTAACACTCATACTTATTCATAACCGTTCCTGGTTATTTGGTATATATACTTACCAGTCATTATGGCCACAGGAATTGTTTAGTTGGAATGCTAATACTGTATATATACTTTCATGATACTAGTGTAAATGTAATACAATTCGGATTGTTGTGGTAAAGGAAATAAACTATTGGACTTACTATTTAATAACCATAACATGTAATGGTGTTATTCATAATTAACAAAATGTTAAGTCGCAATTTAAATCTTTTCATAACAAATATTTTATGTAATTTAAAATCTTTATTATAATATGAGATTGTATTTTAATGGTGTCATGTTAGTGTATAAATAATATGGCTTAACAATAAAATAACAAATCGCTTTTCAAATCTATTCAAAATAAGTTCAAACATTAAGTGAAAAAAAATTTCCTTTATTCTAAGTTGGGCTTTATATTAATATAAAAATAAGCATGTATAAGCTCTCGGGAAGATTTAAAATTAAAGATTAAAAACCGACTAGAAATAAATAAAAAGGAAAACACAAATTTTAAATTTGAAAGTGAAAATATTCTGACATACAGTTATCCTTATTCTTTATAATAAAAAAAAAAATAGCCCTTAGATTAAAATCAAACTATCTGAATGTTATTTCATTTAAAAAGTTTAATACATACCATTATGATAGTCTATCCCTCCTTTTCCTCATCGGTAGATATAACTTTGCTCCTTTAAAAAGATTTCCTTGATTTACCTGTATAAATTTGTCGCAATCCACAAAAACCACAACACATTACCAATGCCGACAACCTTGAAAGATACATCGACGGACATCAGTACCGCATTGTGGTTTTTGAGTGTCCGCACCTACCCCTTAGCCCATTTCTGGGTTTGCGAGGTCGCTGTGGTGTGGGCCCAAAAACCGGGAACGGTTCCTAGGTTAGAAAACCTAAGATATTACGAAGTAAGCATGATCGGTTAGAAAAATATGTGCTTGGACAGCACTCTCTTCCAGTCAGTCACCGTAAACATGGCCAACCAGAAGGGGAAATTCACCAGTTCCAACTTGGTAACGACTGAAACATAGTATATATACATGTTGTTGACGTCATAACGGATATATAAATAAACCTTGTCATATCTATATTTAGATAAAATGCTGACAGAATATTATTATATGTATGTGGTTTATAAAATGATGACGCTGTTTAATTTTAAATATATGTTATCAACCGGATAAACTGATTATGTTATGATTAAAGTTTCGGTGTATTCATATAGTTAATAAGCAGACCTTTTATTATTATATTAGTATGTACTGATAAAGCAACCGCAACCACGGTTTATTATTATTTTTTTGTTTGTTTTATTTTTTATCCTATTTGTTCAAGTTATGCATCGAAAATGTTTTGATAATGAACAGTTTGATATCTGAACTTTTTATACATTCGAGACGTTTATAGCAGGAAAAGTTTGTTTTTTTGTATTGGTTGCTGCATATACATATGACTTTTTTGTGAGAAAATTATGTTTATATTAAATGAGTTTTTTTCCAAATGGAAACAATACTTTACTTTTTACAAATAGACTGTAACATTTAATTTCAAAACTGATGAAGCATATTTTCGATTAGCTGCAAATTTTGATGCCACATGTGGAGCAGGATCTGCTTACCTTTCCGGAGCAGATCACCCCGGTATTTGGTGGGGTTCGTGTTGTTTAGTCTTTAGTTTTCTATGTTGTGTCTTCTGCACTATTATTCTGTTTGTCTTTTCATTTCTAGCCATGACGTTTTCAGTCTATTTTCAATCTATTAGTTTGACTGTCCCTCTAGTATCTTTCGTGCCTCTTTTGTACAAATATCTTATCCCAATTTACTTTTAGATAGACACATTGTGTTTTTGCTTAAGCATATAATGATTTTGTTTCATTGATGAATAACACATATATATCCTTTCTTTTCTAATACATGATGCACCATTTTATAGATTTCATTTGTCCTTATGTATGGATTGAGGTCATACTTTTGGATATTTCTAAACATAGATAAGATTAGACAAATAATAGTTTATTTTAGTTGCACATATTGATCTATAATAAGATAACAAAACAACATCATAAAAAATGACACATTTTAAAACTAGATACCTCAATAATGAGTTTGGTCAAGTTTGATTGCATTTGACCCAGCAGATTCAGAGGAAAAGATTTTTTGTAAAAATTAACGGACGCCGAGCGATAAGTGTTGGGAAAAACAACTTATTGGGTCTATCATGACCTAATGATTATACAATTGTAATCGGTTATTTTTAAGCGAATTACATAAATTAACAGGATTTAATGAGGACCAAAAGCTCCAAAGATTCGTCAGCTCCGTTAATGCATTATCTTAGAACCCAATATGATTGATATGCTGTTGTTGTAGTTGACAAAGCCTCCAACAACATGTATTTTATATACTAAACTGTCAGTATTAAAGAAAATTAGAATTATTAAGCATCTGATTATTTTTATCTAAATACATCGGACAGACCTCCATTTTCATGACTCAGTTTCATAATCATAACATCTATCAATGAAATTTCCGCCTCCAAATTAAAGTAAGTATTTTTACTAAAGATTGACGTGGTTTAAAACTAAATTTTAAAAGTTTCAAAACTAACGGATTCGAAAAAAAAAAGTGCTAATAAATGGCATTCTGCATAGAACAAAAATAGATAACGGCTACTAGTCTGTTTTCGTACACATATTTTGAATATCAGGGGGGGGGGACATTTCGGTTTCATCTGTTTATATTGGTTACGCATTATAACACGACTAAAGAGAACAACACACCACATACATTTTTTACCAAATAGTATATAGATCTGAGTTATCCCGCTTTGTCTGAAGAATATCCTTTTAAATACTAAAACGGACCTGAATGGAAGATTGTCACGGGGAAAAGAAAGCAGTTAGCTATAGGTAAGACATTTTCCTTACAACAGGCATATAGACCCCTAAAACATTTGCCATGCTTTTTTACGATCAGAATTTAGCGGGCTTCATTTCTACATGAAAAATCGGATTTACACCCGAGACACACACACACAAACACACGTACTCTCTTTACCCACAGCAAAACGGACATCCCTCTCAAATATAGATTTTAACATCGGTTGATAAAGTTCGCGTTACCATATTTCCTTACCTGAGACAAAACTTTTAAGGTCCATTCTTTTATAGGGCAAAACACGACGGTATGTAAAATGCTGAATTTTGTGGGGTTTTTTTTGCGTTGGTATTTTGACGTACATCAGCAAATTAGCAGTGAGAAACGGTAAAGAACTTATGTTTACGATGAAAGAGTTTATCAATATGATCTCTCCATTTAAGTACCATCTGCATATGGAAGATATTTCTCCCAGTTGATGCGCTCTCCATGAACTTGCGTTTTTATCATGTTTTACTTGAAGGAAGTACCTTATATATTTAATGGGCTATAATTCAAAGAGTATTTTCTCCCGCCTGACCGATATCCAAGAATTTGCCATTCATATGATTTACTTGAAGCAAAGTACCACATATATTTGATTGGCTAAAATGCAAAGGGTATTTTCCCCTGTCGGTACGATATGCAAGAAATTGCCTGTCATAACTTGATTTACTTCGAGAGAGTACTTTATATATATCATGTACTGTATTACGACGCTAGATTAAAACTGACGAAGAAAGGTAACACCCGACCACCAAAAGCTTTATTTTAGTATAGCCAAGGCGGCCGAGTGGTTTAGCGCGTCGTTTACAGTGCAGGCGATTTGGTGTCACGATATCTCAGTAACATGAGTTCGAATTCTAGCGAGGGAAGAACAAAAAATTTGCGAAAGCAAATTTACAGCAAATTTACAGATCTAATATCGTTCGGCTGATGTTTAGACAGTTTTTACCAAAATGAATATAGATCTGAGTTAGGTCACTTTGTACCAAGTCAGGATTATGACAGTTGTTGTCCATTCGTTTGATGTGTTTTATCATTTGATTAGGGACATTACGTTTTGAATTTTCCTCGGAGATCAGTATTTTTGTGATTTTTCTTTTTGTCTGACAAATATCACTTTAGTCAACTTAAAGTAACGAAAATGGAGAATCAACAATCAAACAATTTTAGAATTTTCGTCGCTTCAATTTTTAGACAAGATTCTGAAAACATTACAGTCAAAGAGGGTGCTCAAAATATATTGTAAAGAGGTGAGTTCTTAAGAATTTGAAAGATTTACTTTTTTAAGGAATGACTGAATATTTTTTTTCTGTCTATGAAATATCATTAAAAAAAATGTGGTGCACAGCGAATAATATGCGTAGTGGGTTATTTAAAAGTGTGCACCACAGTTTTATGTTATTTCGAAGAGACAGAAAAAATATTACAGTCATTCCGTATAATTTAATTCTAAATTGCATTTTAAACCGTAGTAAATCATGAAAAACGTTGTTGACTTCACGGTCATATGAAAAAATTATATCTATGAGATGATAGACAAAACACTGTCAACCAACCAGAAGATGCGTTACATCCAAAATTAAATTATACTGGTACAATATCAAAACGTTAGAATATTTCACGTGGTACGATACTTCTTATTCCGAATCATCTACAATGACGAAAATCTTTTGTTCAATACCTGATTGTTTGTTGCATTTTTAACGTCCAGTGGTATTTTTTTCATGACTATTTATTATGTTAACACATTTGGCAAAACTTTTAGGAATTTTGGTCCTCAATCATCTTCAACTTTGTACTTTATTTGGCCTTTTTAGCTTTTTGGATTGGAGCGTCACTGGTAAGTCTTTTTGTAGACAAAACGCGCGTCTGGCGTATATACAAAATTTATTCCTGGTATCTATGATGAGTTTATTTACAACCACTGGGTCGATGCCACTGCTGGTGGAGATTTATTTCCCCCGAGGGTATCACCAGCCAAATAGTCAGCACTTTATGTGCTGACATGACTTATCATTGATATGGTTATATTTATAAATTAACTGTTTACAAAATTTAGAATTTTTGAAATATTAAGGCTTTTCTACCTCAGGCATAGATTACGTTAGCTGGATTTGACAAATACTTTTATGAAATTTGGTCCTCAATGCTCTTCAACTTTATTTGGCTTTTTTAACTTTTTTGGATTCGAGCGTCACTGATTTGTAGACGAAACGCGCGTCTGGCATATATACAAAATTTAGTCCTGGTATCTATGATGAATTTATTTACAATAAATGTAATGGTAGGTTCCAGTAGTCAATTTGTTGAAGGGAGTAGTTTAGATTGCCACAGAAAAAGGAAAGCAGTTAGCTTTGAGCATACGTTTTGTTTTGCAACAGGTCGTAGTATGCAGACCCCAAAAATGTTTGCCATGGTTTTTAGATATGCAGAGAGTGTGGCTTCATTCAACAGGTGTAATACCACCAAATGATGGTACGTCACATCCGGTTCTATACGAAAATAGGTCGGAAAAAAATATTCCCTTGAATTTGACAGTTGTAAGTACTTAATCCTATATTTTATTGGAGTAACACATTTCTGTGTCATAAACCTAATTAAGTGCTGTGTATTTCAAAGCACCATTATTTTTTTCATTTGGAGTTTCTATAGAACATTTTGTAAACTTGAGGTTACATGGTTACTAAAGCTTGTACACAGGTTAAATAAGGGGAGAAATTTGATTGGTTAACTTCGAGTGACTGATGGTTATTTCTTATATGCAATGAAATGTTATGTGAATTTTTTTCTATAGTACTGGACAGGATAAAACTTTACTCATGCCAAGTATTCAAAGATAAATTCTGCACAATTTTTTGAAAAGTACAAATTTAACAAAGACTAATAGGGGAAAATCAATGATGGTATTACACCTACAAGAAACATCGGCTTTAACGCCCTAGATGTAATATCAATACTAGAACATACCGCACAGGCAAATCGACATCCATCTCTAATATGGATTTGACCACTAATGGATGAAGTACGTCTGTCAACATTTCATTACCCGAGGCAACCCTTCAGGTCAAATCTTTGTATATGCTCGAACAAAACGGAATGTAAAATGCTATTTTTCTCCCTTTCCCCTTACTTTAATTAATGTTATTTTATTTCAAACAACAATTGGGATATGTGTGTTCTTTGCAGAGGATTTTAAAATGGTTGTATATTATTAAAGCAACTTTGTTCACTAACTTGAAATACCACAAAAGACAAAAGATCTGCTTGATGTTTTGACACATATATAAAAATTGACAGAGAGAACCGAAAAGGACCTAAAGTTTACGATGAAAGAGATTATTTCTGAATTCCAATTGTGTTTTTGTTTAGGTACATTCCAGAACCATCTGCATATGATATATATTTCTCCCAGATGATACAGTATTCAAGAACTTTCCTTTTGTATCATGATTTACTTAAAGAAATACGCATATAATATTTGATTGGCTATAATGCCAAGAGTATTTTACTATACTCCCGTAGTGCGCCTTGTATTTTCAAAATAAAGTCTTAATTCCTTAAAAAAAAAAAAAAAAAATAGATATTTGCCCTATGGACGTTAAGCAAACGTTAATCAATCAATCTCCTGTTTCTGTGTTGAATTTGGGGTTCTAAATAATATTGAATTAAGTTCATTGAAAAATTATTTTTTTGCGAACAAAATCATGATTTTGCTGACTATTTTGTCAATAAGTTTCAATGTCCCTCTTGTATGTTTCTCCTGTTATCTTTTTCTATTTTTTATCTTGAACTTGTCGAAGCCAAAATATCAAACTGTGGTTAAAATTATAAAATTAAAAAAAAAAAACAACTTATTTTTCATTTAATATAATAAATTAAAAGATTCTGCAATAACCAAACTACCAAAATTCTACAAAGTTACAGTTTTGTTCGGAAAAGCACCTGATTTCTGATTATATATTTGCATCAAGCAATATACCATTTCTCATTTTGTTAAGAAAAGGGCATTTTGCATTTTGTTTAGATCACTCAGACATTTAGTTTGAGTATTGTCATATCACATTACAAATAGGTTCAATCGGCAATCATCGGATGAATCCGCTACTGTTAGATGAAGGTATGGAATCGGCCGAGTTGTGACGAATGTAAATAGGTTATCTCAAATACAATCGACCACTTTGTTGTTTATGACGTAAATAATGGCACAGATCTAATTCTCTACAAGCTTATCTATCTTTCTTTCAGTTATATACACCTACAACTATTGTTTTCAATATAAAAATATGAAAATAATTGGCAAGCACAACTTGCATGCTCCTGTTAGTTTTCCAATCCACGGTATTTATGTAAAGAAGATACAATGGATAAGCGTTGGTTCGTTAAAAGAGAACATGAGACCGGTGTATAAATGAATACGCTTATGTCACCGGCAATGGTTTCAAGCTTTTCTAAGCTTTATTCTTTTTGTTGGACTTCTTGTGTTTGGTCTTGGTAACAGCTATGTACTAATTGTATATCACTGAAGGAATAGCGATGGTTATTATTAAGGTTTGGTTGCTGGGCATTACTAGGTCCTTGAAGTTCTATACTATTGGAGTCTTGTTCTTCTGAATCGGAGTTTTCCAATGGAACCTCTGATCCTAAACCTGCAATGTTAAATAAGTTATTGTGAATTATTTTATATAATAAATCATCAATAATTATATAATTTTAATTGTTTAAGTGGTTGTGTCTTAATCTGTAATTCTTTTTTTTTTTTATATAGTTTTTACTTTATTAAATTTTGAAATTCATGCTGTTTCTTCTGCTGATATGAAAACAGCTCGAATCTGATCATGAAGATGCACAGAACTATTAAGCAATTGTCCAGACTAATTATAAAGGCATTGTAAATTTGTGTAAATTTGAGGTAATAACAATTCTTGTCGCCATATATCATTAATTAAACAGTTACATGTATCCATAGTTATTTGTAAATTCTCAGCTTTTGGATTACGCAACTGTTGATTGTAGTACCGTTTGAATCAGACTTACACCTTGTTCGGGAAATATGCGTTTACAAACAGCGTAAACTAAAACCAATTTCTTAAAATTAAATTCGGTATTTTATTAATCCACGTTGAAAAGAAGTTTCTAAGAAACTAAGGTTCAAACTTCCTCGGGAAAATAGGTCTCTTTTTGGTCACTTAGTTCCTTACGTTTTTACATTCAAATGTGTTTGCTTCAGCGCTCCTGCTGAATTAAAATAAAACCTCAAAAGAGCTCCGGGCAAAAGAAAATACAAACTGTTCTTTTCATTTAGAATACTAAGCCAGTACTCAAAATTATAAGTATAGATTTACGCATATTTGACTGAAAAAATGCAATTTTGTTCATATATTTTAATAAAAATGAGAATGGAAATGGGGAACGTGCCAAAGAGACAACAACCCGACCATAAGGCAGACAACAGCAGAAGGTCACCAACAGGTCTTCAATGCAACGAGAAATTCCCGCACCCGGAGGCGTCCTTCAGCTGGCCTCTAAACAAATATATACTATAGTTCAGTGATAATGAACACCATACTAAACTCCAAATTGTACACAAGAAACTAAAAGTTAAAATAATACAAGACTAACAAAGGCCAGAGGCTCCTGACTTGGGACAGGCGCAAAAATGCAGCGGGGTTAAACATGTTTGTGAGATCTCAACCCTCCCCCTATACTTCTAGCCAATGCAGAAAAGTAAACACATACCAATACGCACATTAAAAAAAATACACGTACCTGGATACACAGTTGTTGGACTGAATTTGTCCCTTTTACATTTTATCATTGCTATAGCAGCATGTCGGAAACATTTGTTGAAGCCAATGTATATCAAAGGATGAAAACATGTACTGGAATATGCCATGTAATATGCAGCAAACACATAGGAATCTATCCATGGGGGTAGCTATAATAAATGAATATGTGATGTAAAATACAGCAAAAACATAGGGGTAGCAGATTTGTCTGATGAGAAAAAGGTGATTTATATAATCAATCCATCAATATAAAAAAGAAGATGTGGTATGATTGCCAATGAGACAACTATCCACAAAAGACCAAAATGAAACAGACATTAACTACTATAGTTAACCTTACGGCCTTCAACAATGAGCAAAGCCCATACCGCATAGTACCATCACAAGTAAATAAATGTGGGTCCTACATCAAAAAGTAATTAGAACTTAGGACAGGGGACACTGGACTATTTACTGTAATTCAATGATTGGGTATAAATATTATTTTGTGAATTTTAGTAATATTCGATACTTATTTTGTATTTGTCACAAACTTAATATGGATAAAGTTTATATGGCAATAAATATTTGAATTGAATTGAATTGAATTGTAATTAGATAATAAAACTAACGCATTGATAATTTCATTTCATAATAAACACATATTTCCTAACCGCATAATGTTGTTAGAAAAAAGTAACAAAATGCGTAAGGGACACTTTTGATGTTATACTCATACCAACTAACACCTATAAATTAACAGATATCGTGGCTTATTTTACCAAAATAAATTAAGTATCAATTTTTTCTCTTTTAAATGTTTTTTTCAAAAACTTTTCAAAATGTTTTATTTTTTTTTTGTTTTTTTTTTGTTGTTGTTTTTTTAAATAGAAATGAAAGTAATATTCGACCGTTTACTAAGTTAGATGTTCACTCATTAAAGGAAAAATCCACCGCCCCACCCTTATAGATAATAATAACAATAGTAAAATTTTATCATCATATTAAATAAAGATAAAAAATATCATAATGATGTAAGTTTAGATATGTATACAATTATATAAAATCCTTTTTCATAAATATTTAGAAAAATCGTAGAAATGTAAAAAAAAAAAAAAAAACACGACATGACATTCTGCATGAATTAATGTGGTTCCTAAATGCATTATTTTATGTCAGATCATTAAAATGTGAGTTGATGAAGTAATGTAGTCCATATCTGTTTCGAAGACTATGCTTGATTGATTGTTGGAAGCTTAATGTGCAGTGACAAATATCGCACGTATGTTCAAGACGATGAAGAGTTAGACTATGAATCCGGTAACCTATTTTTTTCAGTAAAACTCTGATCGTACATTGTTTAACAAGACATGCATAAACCGGCATAAAACGCATCGACTTTTTACACATGCATTCACGTTATACTGCAACATAATTAAAGCATTAAAACCAATGTATAAGTGAAGAGTTAACTTCTGACTAATTCTTTCAGATAAGAAGCTGCTTTGCGAAGGCAACTTTAAGTTGATAAACAAATACACGTGTACCATTTATTTGTAATTACTTACTGATATATGAAAGAATTGTTAATGTTTTGTTATGCAGTTTTGTTATATATATGAATAAAAGGAGATTTGCGGTAAAAACGAGAAAGAAACCCAACGAAAGAAGATTACAACAGATATCGGCAGTCTTCATTATCATATTAAATTCTTTACAAACTTATATATTTGTCACTGGACGTTAATATTCACTTCTCTGCTAACTGTCCTTATTTTCAATTATAATAAATATAATTAAGAATAGAAACAGGTAATGTGTCAGAGAGACAACAACCCGACCAAAGAGCAGACACTAGGCGAAGGCCACCAATGGGTCTTCAATGCAGCGAGAAACTCCTGCACCCAGGCGCGTCCTTCAGCCGGCCCCTAAACAAAAATGTATACTAGTTCAGTGATAATGAATGTATTATTCTTACCTTTGAATGTGCGTTTCTCGTTCTAAAGACATCCCAAAGTTTAAGGCATTGTTGTGGTGTCCAGCATATAAAAAATACTAGCAGTACAGATAACAGCATGTTCAGAGCCTAATAAAAAAATGTATAAAGATTATGTATATTTTATTTATAAAATGAAATAAAATTGTGTTGGTTATTTACCAAATTCAATTCCGTTTTAATTAATTTGACTTTTAATAAATCGATTTTCTAGTTATCCTAAAAATGCTTAAACATAGTCATATCAAAATTATAATGATGAAACAATACGATTTTAGATGCAAGGTCATTCGCGCTACATTTTTTTACATTCACTTCATGAATGATTTTTTTTAGCAAATATTTGTTGCAGTGATCTTTTAGCCAGCATTCTCGGTGGTCGATACAATTCTGTGTTGAAGAAGACGGCGCATTTCATCTTTTCCTAATATTGGACGGAACTTGACTGTCTTTATTTGTTGTTTTTTTCATATGATTTTTGTTGTTGCCATGATGCATTGACATTCACCAATTATTTGATCCTTTATAATGAACTATTGTTGTTCCCGAAAAAAAACCTATGGACAATAACTTGAATAGTACCCAGCCGACTTTGAATAATTGAAGAGCTACAAATTTGAAAACGAAGTTGTGCTTAACAAATTGTATGAAATGACCAGAAAAAAGAACAAAATGTTATTTTTTTATTATTTCAATAGCTATTAAGTCATAAAATAATTCAGTAATGAGCATTCGCAAAGAATTTAGAAATATCAGGTTATGTTAAAACTTTAAAAAACCAAAAAAAAAAAAAGAAGAAGAGCATTACTGAAAATTTAAATGTCAAATAATGTTAAATGAAAATGCGAGCCGTATAATTCATTTGAATTTTCTATTTAACTTCTAAACCTTGTTTAATCATAATACAATATCTTTTTTTAAGTTCTAAAGAAACACACATTTGAGGCAAATCACGAAAAATGATAGTCGCAATTTTTTTTTGTGGTGTTTATAATATATATATATATATATATATATATATACATATAGCTTGCTGTTCGTTGTGAGCCAAAGCTCCGTGTTGAAGACCGAACTTTACCTCTAATGGTTAACTTTTATAAATTAGACTTGAATGGAGAGTTGTCTCATTTGCACTCTTCTTAAATCTATGTATATTGTAACATGAATTTGAAAAACAATATATAAAAATATAATTACCTTTCTCTTCATGTCGAGGGTTGGATGAAGAAATGTTATTGGAATGTCCGACTTTTTACGCTTCCCCATAGAAAGTACAATACAAACACACATTATCCATAACGGTATAGCATAACCAATTATGAAAAATATTGTCGTATATGCCTTTCGAGAATCCTTGGAAGGAAACTTTGCTTGACATAGCACTTCGTGTTTTCCCAAAAAGTCAAGTTCCACTAAATGTGTATATAATAGCCATGGCAACGCAATAGCTGCACCACAGACCCATGTCAGTATAATAACGATAATCTGGTGCCCTTGAGTGAGCCACAATAAAGAAGGGTGTTCCGAAGCTAGGAATCTGTCCAAAATGGTAACCAGTAATGTGAATATACCAACGGACACTACGAAAACTAAAAAAGACGGAAAACGAAATCTAAATTTCTGTACAAACAGTAGTGTCTAAAAATAATTACTTTGAAAAATTAAAACTTATATTTAGCTGTTATTTAATATACATAAAATAAGATTTTTGTTTTTTTGTTTTTTTTTTTTTTTTTATTATTTTTTCATTTTAAATAATGTTCACATATTTTCGTATTTTTAAAACATGCTTGCTGATATTTAAGAATGAGTTATAAAACAAATAGGGTATTTTCTTACCTTGTGAAAACGTGTTAATTTTGCAGAAAAAAGACCCAAGAATCCATGTTGACGGATTAAAATCGATCACTAAATGAAGCCACATGCAAGTCAACGGCACTAATATGTCCGCCACAGCCAAATTGAGAATGTAATAATTGAATTTTGTTCGAAGGCTTTTGGTAGACAAAATTACAACTATCAACGTCAGGTTTCCGAAGAATGATAAAAACATTGCAACAGCATAGGCGAATATTTTGATCGCTTTTTCATCGTCTGGCATTTCATGTTTCTTCACTTTGCCAAACAAGTCCTTTAAACTTAAATTGCCTAAGTCGAAATCAAATGTATGATTACCAAAGCCAAAATCCAAAGGCGAATTCAAGTTATCCATATTTTTTTGTAATTTCTCATTCAAAGATCCTATGATTTACTTTAAAGTGTTCATGGTGAAATAACCTATTGACTATAGTAGAAGAGACTATACAAATGTTTCTAAAAGTAGGAAAGATAAGGTCTGCAAACCAACCTCTAAATCAAAATGACATTTAACTTCTTATCTTAAATACTGAAATCTTATTTAATCCTTTCCTATACAAATACATCAATTTAAATATCAATGTAAACAATCAAGTCTGGAAATCTTTGTTTTACGGGAGTTGTTGACACACTTGACAACTTTTCGGTATTCGTTTCCTCCCTCCAGGTTAAGATCCGTTTAATAGAATCCAGAGTAAATACTTTTGCTGTAACACTCTGTTGATCTGGTACCTAGTATGACAAGATCGATATTAGCCAATCCGCTGCAAGTAGTCGCGTGCTGTTCCCAGTTTAGCTCTTGGAGTGTTTAGTTCCGTTTTGTATTTTCTATCTTTGTGGTGGTCTTCGTTCAAATTTATTTTTAATTTTTTCATTGTTTACGAACTTTACTGATCTGTGTTGACCGTAATATCAAACAATTCTACCTTCTTCCTGATATTTGATATCATGTTTCAGAATCGTGATGGACCTTTTAAATTATACCTTTGAAACATTAACGGTACCAATCATTGTTGTTACACACAATCTGAATTACGATAATTTATACTTCTCCAGTGATCCTCGATTAAAAATATTTGAAAATCCAAAACCTAATACAAATGCTGAAGAAAACAAATGATAACCAAAAAAGACCCAAATTTGAAGACATACTTGAACAAGGCATATGAGCTATATGTGCACCAGGGAGATTACCGACCGTACAAGGGCTGTATAGGTAGTGAAAAATTTCTATTTGTTGTTCCTTGATTTAAAAAATTTCGAAAATTGTTAAACAGTAAATTATATACGTATACATATATCAATATTTAAAACTTTATCAAATAATCAAATGCGTTACTACGTTAGTTGTCCATCAACTGGTTAAAAAAGATGACTGAGATGTTCTATTTTTGGTCCTTTACAGATTTTGGTAAAGTGCGGATGTTAAAGGAGCGTAACACAAAATGACAATGGAAGTGTGTTGACTGATGAAAAAAATCAAAGTAATGGAAATTAAAATTTACATGTAAAATGAAGCCATACACATAAAAACACACACAGAGTATAGTTTATTATTTAGATTCAGCGATTTATGATGCAAACTAATGAAAAATTTCTAAAAACTTCAAATTTTTGTAGATCGAGAAGATATTCATGAAATTGATGTTTCATTTTGTCATATATTGGTCAATCTAGATGAAACGTGTTACACTGACGATGCGGAATATCTATCACTAGCAGTTTTGAACTTTGGACTGTCTTTTCTTGACAGGGGTGACCTTGACAGGGTGGAACATTTATTAAATATAAACGCTAATATCATAAAGTGGTTTGTAATTGATATAAATTGGAATAAGGTTATGGATTTAGTATATTAAAAGTTGTGTTGTCATTCTATTTACGTCATCACTACGTATGTACTCTAGTAAATTATGTTACAGATAGAAAAGGGTGTAACATTGTTCGCCCATATTAAGAGCTAGATATTTAATTTTAAATTTGTATGATTAAATGTACTCTTGTTAAAAATATTAGATGAATGAATTTCGGTCGTGCAAATTTTGTAGCACTTTGTATAAAGCGTGTCCTTCATACCGGTCGCAGAACATTGCTTTTCACTGCACTTTCCCCACATTATATACGTATTATTTTTTATGCAACTGTTTTGTACAATACATTGAAATTCACCTTTTGTCGTAGCGACCCTGTTACTTAGTCAGTCCTTTAAAACTATTACATATAGAAACCTTATGAAAATACTTGTCCGTTATAGAAGCTGGTATGTTGGTATAATGCTCTTTTGAATTTTTCGAAAAACTAAGGATTTTTCTTGTCCCAGGAATAGATTACCTTAGACGTATTTGGCACAACTTTTTGGAATTTTGGATCCCCAATGCTCTTAACTTTGTACTTGTTTTACTTTATAACTATTTTGATATGAGCGTCACTGATGAGTCTTATGTAGACGAAACGTGCGTCTGGCGTACTAAATTATAATCCTGGTACTTTTGATAACTATTATGTCTCTTCTGGTATATTTGGGGTCAAGCTGTAATGACAATGGGTTGACGTCTTAATGAGGAATAACAAAATTCTCGCTTTATCCATATATACCTCTAACCAATTGATAACATAGAAGTGTGCATGTGCATACTAATCTACGTATGTATACAAAATACTGAAATCTACCATTCTGACTCAAAACCGATCCGTCTTTAAATTTACTCCTTTATACCGAGTGCTAAGCGAGAAAGCAGCAAGCATAATTTTACAAGTTTGAGGGCATAATATTTAAAATTTGGCCCAATAAGAACCTGAAATATTCAAACTATTTCACTAATTTAGTGGACTAGATGACGATTACTATTATTAGAAATGAAACGTGATGTCCACATCCATATTGTTATATCTTCAAAATTTCATTCTTCATTTTCATACATAAATAGAATTTTATCTAGCCAAATTTAGAATTTCCATTCCTTCAAATCAAAGTGAAAATTGACATCTGTTACAATGATAATGGTTTAGGATAAATTGAATTTATTCTAAAAACATTTTACTATGAATTCCGGTTGCATTTTTATTTTATTTTTTTGGGGAGAGGGGGTCGTTATATTTTACTTATTTCATAATATAAATCCTTATGAATAATTTATAATAGTAAGATTTCAGAACTAAAGAAATTAAAATAAAAAAAGATAAAGTTACAAAAATATTATCTATGACTGAACTTTAACCTGTTTAATATGCCGATTGTCGCTCCATTCATTTTAAAAAGACCGAAGTACGGAAAGTCGGAAAGTACATACGAAGAACGATACAGAAAACAACAGTTCTGTCAATTTATACCACAATGAAAAACATCGAAGTTAATTTTCTAGTTCACAATTAGTACACAAATTTATGGTGAAGTTTGAATAAATCATCTTATTCTTTATTGGAATCTTGCTTGTTAATTGTTTTATACAATCAACTATTCAGGAAAATAAAATTTACACTTGAAATAGATAGAAAAGCTGACCAAAAGTGTTAATTTAACCTCAGACGACCTTTGCAGAGTGGGTCGTTCTGGTGTGTGTGCTCTTAAACGTTATGTATGACTTCACAAACTTCTGGTCTAAAGGTACCACAGAAACACGTGACATGCATGCGCACTAAAATTCGTACCAGGTATTTTGACAAGAATTTATTATTTTATTTCGTTGAAATTAAGGGTGTTCGCTTATCTTGTTTTTTTTTGTTTGTTTTTTTTTTGTCAAACATTCTCAATTCTCTGGTGTTATTCTGTAGTGTATTTAAAAATTTGGCCCACTAACTTCTACTTTTTCGTAGTTTGACTACATATAGTTTAAAATTTCATCTTTGAATAAAATTCTTGTTATTTTTTCATCGTTTTTGAGAGAAAAAGGGTGCCAATGTTAAATGTATTAAAAAATTTAGAGTTTATTATTTCCCGCCAAATTTTCAATGACTTATACACGCCATGCTTCATTTTTTTCTGCGTTTTTTATTTTTTTATTTATGTATTAGCTTGTTATTTTGAAACAAAGAAGCGAACATCCTTAAAGAAAATTCCCAATTTCCCAGATCAAAATATGTCGTAGTATACACACAAAAAAAAGTAGTGGATTTTTACATATTATAATTCGTTTGAAATTTATTTTGTACGTACAAAAACAATTTGCTATTTTTAACGGACAATTAAGCTAGCTTATTCTTTAAAGATACTATACATGATAAAACAATACATTTTCTCTTCTTCATTAAAATTTGTCAGAAAAACAAATGCATGGAAATTTCTTATTTTATTTGTAAAACTATTCTTCACAGCATATACCGGTAACTGATATGAAAATTGTAACTGCCACAAGTCTTACTCAAAATGCATAAATGATATTGTCAACAAAGTAAGTTAGGATTTATATATATATATATATATATAGAGTCTTGCTAATGTTGTAATAGATTCGATATAATTTGAATCTAATACATATATATGGACATATAAATGCGTCAGGTGCCGCTCTTTTTTTTTATAAATCAACCAAACCATCATCTGTAATAACTGAACTGATATTCTGAAAGCTGGAAACATTCACAGTTAACGGTGTCACTGGACCTGTAACTATATACAAATTATATTTCAAAAATTAATCAGTATAATTGTATTATTTTATATATATCATAAAATATATTATCATGTTGGGCATAGAGGTCAAGTCAGAGTCAATGAAAGGCCACTGTCTACTATAAATGTCAACCACACGATCAGTATTAGAAAGTTGATTAACTCTAGTGTAGATTGAAACTCTAAGAGCCTATTAAATTAAAAGTTATATATTTATGTTTCAACATTTCAGTGCTTCTGTTGTCTATTATGTACTATTGTCAGATAGTTAAAATACTGTTTATACGGAAGCTATTGAACCATCTGGCTTAATAGATAAGTTTGGCGTCACCCCTTTAAAAGTTTAACAAAAGTCATCTTGATTTGATTGGCTATAACGCTGAGGTACAGTTGACTTCACATATTTTCCATTTGTGCTAGCCGCATCACCAGACTGTGATATTTTGAATTTGTTCTTCTCATGCACAGCACGACGAGTGCCAGTAGAAAAGCGGGAATTGTTTATCCTTCGGGAGAACCCGAATTCGCCCGGCTTTTTGGGTTGGGTTTGTGTTGGTCTGTGTTTAGTTTTAAGTGTATAGTGTTTTGTTGACCGTTGTTTGACTTTCATCATGTTTCTATCGACTTTTTCTTTATGTTAAGTTCTTTTGTGTCTTCTCCATCTTTTTCCATGACTTTTGTCAATACTCCCAAAATATATTGTAACTCACTCAGCGTTCACGGCGAATATGTAAAGTTGTCATTGTCAAAAAAGCCTCTTTATATAACGAGATATGTCAACTATGTTTAAATGTGTAAAAAATCGCTGAAACAAGATGTGAATTCTATTACACAAGTATGATAAGAATTAAGCACATAAATAGGTCAATAATTTGAATTTCATAACATTTTCTATTACTTATCTATCGTCACAACACTCAAACACAATTTTGAAAGTCAAGGATTGATAACACTTTCTTAAAGTTGAGATTTATGACTGAAAGGGAACAAGGTCCTCTAATAGTCTATTCGATTTGAAGTCAATTTTTGCCTAAGGTAGTAGGAACCTTATTAAAAAAATAGTTTTCGAATTTGTAAACGGAGAATCGAAGAAAGATAAGTATGTTATAAACCATGCCAGTACCGAAGCACTGACTACTACACTGACCAATCATTATCTTCGCCTCTTGGGGTTTCGTACCATAAAGAATGCATTGTGCCGTCACAATTTCCATGAAAAGGCATGCATAGTTGTTAATTTCTGTGTCATTTTGGGCTCTTATAGAGAGTTGTCTAATTGGCAACCACATCTTCTTTTCTATAATACGAATTCATAAGACGTACGAAAACATATGATATGACCATTAAATCTGTTTAAAAAATTGAAAATACTAACCTGGACGAACTTGATTTCTTTTCCCCCACAGTTGACATTTAAACGCTTCTTTGAAGCCTTTTCTAAAATTTTCATTCAGCCCTGCATATATTATAGGATTGAGTGCACTATTGAAATATGCCAGGTACACAGCGGCATACTTTAAGGATATGACGTATTTTGGTATTTGCTGCAAATATAAAAGCTGATCATAACGAAAAAAAAAAAAGCATCGGAGTTATAACAGGGTATAAATGCGTTCTCGAATGACAATTAATGTTTTATTCCCACCACTTTTTTCAGATATTCGGAATCTTTTGGTCGAAACAACGTAGCGAACATCTTTAACATTTATCTCTGTTCTATGCTAACGATATCTCAAATATATGATGCCCCAAATGACGATGAAAAAATAGGCGTTTTGGCGTTAACTGCATCAAACAGAGGGCATTTGACTCTTGACGTTAAAGCTGAGTCATTCCTTATACATGTTTTAAGAAAAAAAATCTTGTGAAATATTTTGCAGTTCTATCAATAAAAACTATATTGAGTTCTATTGGGTAAATACAATTTAATTTTCAAGTTACACATCCATTTTTTTTTTAAAGAATGACAGATCCAAAAGACAAATAAAATGGTAAATATAAGGGACGACATCAAAAGATCGATGTAGGATAAAAAAAAACTTAAATCAAATAGTTTGGGGGTGGGGGTCAACATTGCTGCAAGTTTTGTTAATCCAAAATCGATTTTACCTATATCCAGGTTGGGGGTCAGTGAAAAAACTATGTGAATTAAGTTTTTTATCCTACATTGAACTTTTGATGTCGTCCCTAAACATACTACGTTACGGCTTCTGTAAACGTCCCATAGGAGAAATGTTTGTTGAGGTGTCCAGCATATAACAAATGATAAAAGAACAACCAATAACATTCGAATAACCTGAAAAAAAAAACAAAAACATGAAAATAACTATTAACATTGCTTCAGTAACATAAAAATGAAAAAAGATGTCGTTATAATTATATAAAAAAAAACATGTTTATTTTTCCTTTACTTCTTAAAGGAAACTCGCATTTGAAAGCAAACTTGTTGTTATTCCAAGATGTAGAATTTTATAAATACTCGAAATTGTTTTTATTTATTTTTTAAATTTGAAGCCTTCATATAAAAACAGATATTAAATTATTTTCGGTACATCTTGTATCATTTTAAATATTTCTCCATATTATAAAGTTTTTTTGCAAGGTTTAAAAAAAATACTACACTATTTTGCAGGTTTTTTTTTATGTCATTGACAAAGTAAATGGTTTAAGTAACCTTAACACAAATGTAACCCCGATTCAAACTTATATGTCCGATTTAAGAAGTAAGCTTTATTTATGAGCCGTGGTATGCTTTCAGCTAGATGATGGAAGATTCAATTAAACTTTTCTATGAATGTTATCGCTTTTCCCATTTAAGATTTCATTTCAAACTAGCTTACATGAACATTCCATGATTTTTTATGCCCCATTTATGGCATTATGTTTTCTGGTCTGTGCGTCCGTCTGTTCGTTCGTTCGTCCGTTCGTTCATCCGTTCGTCCGTCTGTCCTGCTTCATGTTATAGTTTTTGGTCGAGGTAGTTTTTGATGAAGTTGAAGTCCAATCAACTTGAAACTTTGTACTCATGTTCCTTATGATATGATCTTTATAATTTAAATGCATTACATATTTAACCACATTTTCACGGTCAACTGAACATAGAAAATGATAATGCGGTTGAGGCATCCGTGTACTAAGAACACATTCTTGTTTGTAATAAAACTATTTCTCTATTATTGAGTGTTAGTTCACCAAGATTTCTGAATTTAATTTTTATTACATAGTTTTATGTCTTTTGGGTGTCTTTTATTTGCCATTGCAAAAGTAAATGGGGGAAAGGTTCATAAACCATAAAACAAATCAACGACAATAAGTTCTGATATTAAAGGAGATTTATTTAGATTAAGCGTTATTAGTAAACCATGTTAATGTTCTGCCTGCAGCTATAGGTGATTCATGATTCCATTCAACTTTTCTTTGTATGTACCAGTAATTGCTCATCCCATGCAAAACCTGTCGGCACAGTTCAAAACTAGCTGATTTTTTTTTTATCCACGAAACTCTTAATTTTCGGCAATATTACTTTTTCTCTATTATCGAGTATTAATATTTGTCCACTAAGTTTCTGAAACTTGTTTTGACTGCACGTTTCACAGTTCTTTTTTTCTGCCATGGAACATATTAAATGGATAGATGGTTTTGTAACCTTTGAACAAATGTATCAGCGACGAATCATGCTTATAATTATAATTCAAGTATATTGGGGTAGAGTAAGCGTTATTTAGTAGCCTCGCAATGTCTGCAACTAAATATAAGAAGATTATATTCAACTTTTCTAGGAATGGAATCGCTTATCACATGCAAGAACTGTTAAAACATTTTAAAACAAGAATGTATCCATAGTACACGGATGCCCAACTCGCACTATCATTTTCTATGTTTAGTGGACCGTGAAATTAGGGTAAAAACTCAAATTTAAATTAGAAAGCTAATATCATAGGGAACATGTATACTAAGTTTCAAGTTGATTGGACTTCAACTTCATCAAAAACTACCTTGACAAAAAACTTTAACCTGAAACTTGCACTATCATTTTCCTTTGTTCAGTGGACCGTGAAATTGGGGTCAAAAGTCTAATTTGGCTTTAAAATTAGAAAGATCATATCATAAGCAACAAGTGTACTAAGTTTCAAGTTGATTGGACTTCAGCTTCATTAAAAACTACCTTGACCATAAACTTTAACCTGAAGCGGGACGAACGGACGGACGGACGAACGAACGGACGGACGGATGGACGGACGGACAGACCAGAAAACATAATGCCCCTCTACTATCGTAGGTGGGGCATAATTAGCGGATATGAACATTGAAACTTTTAATTTTGGCAATAGAAATGTTTCATAATGATCCAGTATGTGTCCACTGAGTTTATCTGAATTGCATTTTTATTGCATGTTTTACCTTTCTGTTTGCCTCTGAAAATTGTGGTAAATGGCAGGCTGGTTTAAGCCCCGGTCACAACAGATCGTACGATTTTTTTTGTCGTGAAAGATCTATAAAATAGTTGTGGCGCTCTCGTGCAAAATGTCAAAAAATATTTCGAGTGGTCACATCAACGACGTGTCCACGATAGTTCCACGATGGGTAGAAGACAGAAAAAAAATTGTAATTGTACTGTCGTGGGTTTCTCGCAAGTCGGTCGTATAACAGTCGTGCGATAATCGTACACGACAATCGTGAGTTGTTTGGGGCTATTTTCAGGTTTTTATGTCAACGGATGCGCGTGTCACTGTCGTGTCACTGTCGTACGACTCTCGTGCCACTGTGATGCGACTCTCAACAAAAGCTCTTGAAACATGCCAGGCTCCATCCGCATGAATCCAACGAAATCTCCAACTCTCACATCAGTTTACTTTACTGCCAAACATCAGGCGCCATTCGATCCATGGCCTAACCCACCAACGTCGGGCGTTTTGCTGGCTCCTATACTGTTCACGAAATCGAATTAACGCTAACAGGACCATATATTGCACTTGTTGGAGTTCTGCAAGGCGCCTATTCAGCAGGGCCAAGCATAATCGTTCTGATGGAATAGCCATCCTGTTTAAACAGTAGACGGTATTTTTTTCCAAACATTCATTTCCACCGAATTGTATTCTTCTTAATACAACGAAAATATGTTGCACGACGAACGTACCACTGTCGTACGACAGACAATCAATGTTGTGCGATCATCGTACGAAATTTGATATTCGTGAGACAATCGTGCGACTGTATCACGAGTGTCTTGCGACAGTCGTGAGATTGTCGAACAACAGCCGTGCGACGATTGTTTGATGAAAATGCATTATATTGACACCCACGACAATGTGTTTATCGCACGACAGTCGCACGACGTTTGTAAGTCACTTTCACGACAGCCTCAAGACAGTGACACGATTAAAAATCGTAGAGCAAAACAGGTGCATGTCCAATTTTCGTCCCACGACACACGACAGCGCCACGATGCCCAAAATATCGTGCGATTGTCGTACGACGACCACAGATTACCCACGATTTGACCAAATTTCATGTCGTGGCGCTGTATAGATGTGTCGTAGGTTCGTTGTGACCAGGGCTAATTTTGCATTAAAACAAAGGCAACGACGACAAAACATGATTATATTCCTGATTCAAGAAGAGTGGGTTGGAGTAAGCTTTATTTACGAGCTACATTATGCATGCAGCTAGATAATAGACAGAAGTAAAATACAAAAAATACTGAACTCCGAGGAAGATTCAAAACGAACAGTCCCCAATCAAATGGCAAAATCAAAAGCTAAAACACATAAAACGAATGGATAACAACTGTCATATTCCTGACTTGGTACAGGCATTTTATTATGTAGGAAATGGTGGATTAAACCAGGTTTTCAAAGCTAGTTAAACCTCTCTCTTGTATAACAGTCGCATCAAAATCCTTTGTATTGACCACGATGTGTAAACAAAACAAAAATACATAATAGGTAAAAATGTCAAAAATGTTAATCTCTATTATAACAAACAAATATGTAACAAAGACGCACTAAATGGCATATAGACCAAGCACATTAGCCAAAATTAAAGACAAGAATGCAAAAATTCACCATAGTACAATAGCACAATGACGGGATGTATAACAACAGAGTCACGTCATATATGTATCAAAGAAACATTTAATTCAACATTTCAATAAATTTTCTGATTTAGAAAGATTGAGTTAAAGTAATCTTTACAATGTTATGACTGCAGCTAGATGATAAATATTTTATCAAACTTTTCTATGAATGTAATCGCTTATCCAATGCAAAATAAAGGCAACAGTAGTATACCGCTGTTCAAAACTCATAAATCCATGGACAAAAAACAAAATCGGGGTAACAAACTAAAACTGACGGAAACGCATTAAATATAAGAGGAGAACAACGACACAACATTAAAATGTAACACACACAGAAACGGACTAAGCATTAGACAAAATCCTATGAGAATAACAAATATAACATCAAAACCAAATACATGAATTTGGGATAGATAAGTACCGTGACACGTCTTATAGTAATGTGAATTCACACTCAAAAATAAGAGAAAACAAACGACAAAACGGAAACACAACGTTAAAATGTAACACACACAGAAACGAACTATAATATAACAATGGCCATATTCCTGACTTGGTACAGGACATTTTTAAAGGAAAAAATGGTGGGTTGAACCTGGTTTTGTAGCATGCCAAACCTCGTAGACATATCCCCCCTTTTTCTTTACCTGATGACCTGCATTTACTGCATTCGAGCGTCACTATTGAGGTTTTTGAAGACGAAACGCGCGTCTGGCGTAAATATGAATTTTTAAATCTTAATTTTCTGCAATAGTACTGTTTCTCTATTGTCGATTATTATTTACTATGTTTTTTTCAATTGATATTTATCATATGTTTTACATGTTTTTTTCTTCCATTGAGAAATTAAATGATAGAATGATTTAGAAACCTTAAAAGAAATTAACAACAATACGTGCTTATTTGTCTTATTGAAAGAGATTGATTTGGAGTAAGCTTTATTGATGAACCAAGTTCTGCCTGCAGCTATATGTGATAGAAGATTCCATTCAACTTTTCTTGGAATGAAATCACTCATCTCATGCAAAGAATTTTTTTGGTAAATGTATTGTTTCTCTGTTATAGAGTATTTGTTCACTCAGTATTCTGAATTTGATTTGTTACTGTTATAGTAAGCTTTAATTATGAGCCAGGTTTATATGACTGCAGCTGATCGGAGATCCCCTTAACTTTTTCTAAGAATGTAATTTTAAATAATACCATGCAAAATTCCATTTCATATTTCATATTTGGCACAACTTTTTGGAACTTTGACTTGTTTGGCTTTATAAATATTTTGATATGAGCGTCACTGATGAGTCTTATGTAGACGAAACGCGCGTCTGGCGTACTAAATTATAATCTTGGTACCTTTGATAACTATTTACACCACTGGGTCGATGCCACTGCTGGTGGACGTTTCGTCCCCGAGGGTATCACCAGCCCAGTAGTCAACACTTCGGTGTTGACATGAATATCAATAATGTGATCATTTTTATAAATTTCATGTTAACAAAACTTTGAATTTTTCGAAAAACTAAGGATTTTCTTATCCCAGGCATAGATTACCTTAGCCGTATTTGGCACAACTTTTTGGAACTTTGAATCCTTAATGCTCTTCAACTTTGTACTTGTTTGGCTTTATAAATATTTTGATATGAGCGTCACTGATGAGTCTTATGTAGACGAAACGCGCGTCTGGCGTACTAAATTATAATCCTGGTACCTTTGATAACTATTAAAGGTAGCTGATATGAGCATTCCAACTTTATTATTTTTGTAATAGTACTGTTTCTCTATTAATTGAGTATTAGTTTACAAAAACTTCTGAATTTTAATTTGATTGCATGTTTTTTAGTTGTTTTTTTTTTTTTAATTCTTTTTCCCCTGCCAGTGAAAACGTTAATTGGAGGATGGTTTAGAAACATTAAAACATATTAATGACAATACTTGATTATATGTCTTATTTTATAATAAGATTTATTTAAACTAAGCATTTTTATTGAACCACGCTTTACCTGCAGCTATAGCTGATTGAGGATTCCATTCAACTTTTCTTGGAATGTAATTGCTTATCACATGCAAGAACCATCGGAACGGATCAAAACTAAATATGATCATTGGAACTCTATTTGTGGCAATAAAAAATTTTCCCCGAGTATCTGTTGACTAAAGTCTTCTAAATTTAATTTTTACTGCACGTTAAAGCCGAAAATTAAATGGATAGATGGACGATGAAACATGTTTACATTCCTAATTTAAGAAGATTGGGTTAGAGAAAGCTTTATTTACGAGCTACGTGATGCCTGCAACTTTTCTATGAATGGAATCGCTTATCACATGCAAGAGCTGTTAAACTTTTTTTTTAAATAAGCTGATTTGAACATTGGAACTTTGAATTTTGGCAATAGTACTTTTTCATATTATACAGTATATGGTCACTACGTTTTTCTGAATTTTTTGCAATTGAAAATTAACGCGTAAATAATAGGATGGTTTAGTGACTTTAAAACTAATGTAACGACCGACGAAACATGCTTATATGAAGATTGGGTTAGATAAAGATTTATTTGCGACCCACGTTATGCATGCAGCTATACAATAGAAGATTCCATTCAACTTTGCTATAAATTAAATCGGTTATTCCATGCAAAATCTATAAGGACAATTCAAAACAGGCTGAAATATACACTAAAACTTTTTTTTTCGCAATTAAACTGTTTCTCTGTTCTCGAGTGCGTTCACTATTTTTTACTTTATGTTTTACATTTTTTCTGTCGTTGAAACAGTAAAGTTTTTCAATAACCTTAAAACAAATATTACAACGATAAGTGCGTAAACTAGTATGTTTAGAATAAACTGGTTGGTTTAGAGTAACCTTTATTCAATTTAATGTGCCACGTTAATTGAAAAGGTAAATGGAAGATAGTAACCTTAAATGTAAATATGGAATGACAATGCGTTCTTATATATGTTTAGGTTAAATAAAAGCAGATTGATCTAGAGTAGATTTATTTATGAGCCACATTATTCCTGCAGATAGGTTATCGGAGATTCCATTCAAGTTTATTTATGAATGTAATAGTTCATCCCTTGCAAGATGAAGATGACATTTCAATACCCGCCCGTGTTATCAAATAATAGTATTAACCCGAAATATCTGAAAATGGCCTGATTTTCAAATGTAAATGAAAATTTATCTTGTTTTGTCAACCGATTTACATTTTTACGGTTTTCGGGTATATTAAGTTAAAGATTACGACGATAAAGGAGTTGGAGTCATCAAATGGGTGGAAAACAGATTGGATAAAACACAACAACAGATAAAGAAAGAATAAAACAACTTACTTTTCTTCTGATTTTGTCATGTGATGAAGTCGAACTTGTTGTGATATTGCCAGGAATTTTTCTAAATGTTAACTTCATAATTATTATGCTATAGGCAACTATCATAACAAGTATTGGGATGAAATACATGACCACGCCCTCAATTGTATAATAAATTTTCTTCCCAGGTTCTTCTGTTTTACATTTAGTATCAGTGTAGTACTTTGGCCATGACTCTTGACAAATTGTGTCTTTCCTGTTCCGGAACTGCAAATATACCAGTTCGTGAATGAAAAGATGTGGGGAAGCAATCGCCAGTGAACTAATCCATGTCACTGAAATTGATATGTATATTCCGCGTATTGTCATCTTTCCTTTTAGCGGGAAAACAATAGCTAAAAACCGCTCTATTGATATGCAGGTAAGGGTTAAGACACTGAGCGTCACTGAAAGAACTGAAATATATAAAATAGTGTGTATCTCTTATATGCAATAGATCAGAAGACAGATTGTAGAAAAAAAATAAGCAACAATAACAAATTATCCCGATAGAAGTTTGAACTAGACTCTTTGAAGGTTGATACATGGTGTAAAAGTTCGGTGCATATTTCTCTCTCTTTTTTTTTTATCTAAAACAATTTACAACGAATCCATTTACAAAAATCAAGAACATTCAATGAATTCATACCAATTGTTTACAATTGGTGCTCTTCACTGAATTTTCACTTGTTAATGTTATTATGAATATTCCCTGCTTTGAAATATATTAGACTGACACGCAAAAGGTCTTAAAAAATCATCGTATTGTTATGCTGAAATGTTCATAACCAACGCGTATTTTATCTCGTAAGATTTTTATGTGAAATGAGTCGCAGTTGGATCTAACGTAAATTCGATAGGAAGAAAGATACCTACATATATATATATATATATATATTGAAACAATATACTAACTCCGAGTCGAACAGTTTTTGCTTTTATACATTACTCTTTTAATGAAAAGCACTTTTATACCCAGTAGAAGACGCATCAACAATACAATACAAATTAATACACAATGCAAAATTTAAAAATATTAAACATTATAAATAGCGGTTTGTCGTGTACTTGGGACTAGCGGAGAATCAGCAAAATAATAAATTTAAACTAAAGTTGAACAGACGTTCTTCCGTTCAAGAGTCAAGGAAAAGAACGCCTTTTTTATTGCTGTGACTACTCTATTTTGTTATTCTTGTAAAAAAAAGTTATTGTCAACTAAAGTTCAAAGAGTCAACCAAGGAAACTAAAACAAAATGAACCCACATCCTCTTGCGCAAGAGTTAAGGGAAAGAACGCCCCTTGTACTGCTGTGACTACTTCCTTTTGCTATTTTTTAAAGAATGTATTGTTTCAACTAAACTAGAGACACGAAGAGTCCACCAATTTTTTTTTTTTTTAAATTGTAAACATCAACACATAAAAAAAAACATGTATTCAGACTTACCTTGAACAAAAGTTGCAAATTTACACATAAAAGCACCAAATGGCCACATTGGAGAAATCTGGTTTCCAAGATGTACCCACATACAGAAAAACGCAACCATAATATCAGAAATTGCTAAGTTTAGAATTAGAATATTTGTAGTTGTCCGTATTTTCTTGTGACATATTATTATCAAAATGACTATAAAGTTTCCTATAATATCACCAGCAATTGCAATTATGTAAAATATGATCTTCAGAGTGACTTCTAATATCGGTTTTGAATGGATTTCAGGTGCATCAAATAGTTTCAGAAGATCTGTTACACTACTGTTCACAATAACGCGTTCTCCTGGGATACTTTTGCAATGTATCATCATCTTTCCGTATCACGTTTAATATTCTGGTATTAGAATGTGATTTTTTCCAATACATAAAATTTCAGTTTGAAAATCTGGAGTGAACTTCTGATGTTGGTCAGTCTAAAACGAAAGAGTTGTGTAAAAAATCAATTAGTAATCTGCATTTTATACCTGGAAACAATTAATTGGTTGTGTGATTTTTAATTTGTACGGAACAATTTAATAATTTGTTCGGAGGAAATGTTGACATCCAAGACAAACACAATCCTGCAGTATGCCCGCAGCTGATCAGATGACGTATTATTTATTGCGTAATGCACTCAACCGGAATACTTTGTTATTCGGTTTTGAAGTATTTCCTTTCCCGGCAAACAAAATAGAAAAACAATGTTAAGATTGCAGCAAATCAAATTCCTCTTTTCAAAATCTGGAATTTCCAAACGAAATCAAAGAAAAGGAATAATATAAAAAAGAAATAACAAAAAGCAAGTACATGTTATATTATCTACAAAATAATGCAAATGATACAGATCAATTTCAGTTTGCTTAAATAATAGTGGCAAATAATTCATGCTTTTTCTGAAAGGGAAACGTTAAAATTAATACACTATTCGAAGAAAGTTTTCAAAACTTTGATTGAGATTAATGGAGACCTAACTATTCTTTAAATAGTTGCTGCAAAATTGTTTTAAGATGCAAAGAGCCCGAAACTTTCCCTAAATGCGAGTCATGATTAAACGTTGTCATTCCGACTAGATTTGGTTGATTGTTTATTCATATCGCACAGGCTAAAACACCATCCCGGCTTTATCAGACTGCCTGTACAATTACTCTCAAAACATCATAGCCAGATTTCATTTTTATGAAGCAAAATATATTTGTATTCAAGATGCAAAATATATTCGTATTCAAGATTTATCTTGAATTTACATGTAACTGATGTCTTGCCTATTTTCAGGCTATTAAGTTATTAGATAATCATTGAAGGCGCAAGTCCGAATGCATGTATCTAATTTACACCAAGCTATTATTGTCAATGTAAAATGATAGTTTTCAATAAAATTGGAGAGGAGTCTTTCAGCGATTTGATCATATGATATTGAAAAACGTGATTAACGTGGTGTATCCAATTTCATTTAACGACATATTAGTGTATATAGTTATCAAAGGTATCAGGCTTATAATTTAATACACCAGACGCGCGTTTCGTCTACATAAGAATCATCAGTGACGCTGAGATCTAAATAGTTATAAAGCTAAACAAGTACAAAGCTAAAACTCATTGAGGACCCAAAATTCCCAAAAAGTTGCAACAAATACGGCTAAGGCAATCCATGCCTGGGATGAGAAAATCCTTAGTTTTTCGAAAAATTCATACTTTTGTAAACAGGAAATTTATAAAAATGACCAACCAATTGATATTCATGTCAATGTGACGAACTTCATTATGTGATTTTTTTTATCTTTTATTAATTATTAGCTTATTGTTCATAAATTGTAATTCATGAAAGGCAGCTCACTATCTTATGTTCATGGTTTATAAAGGTATGTATAAATTGCACCCTGATTGGCACCCCACTCATTGATTTACGCGCCAGGTAAAAATCATGTGACAAGTAGCACATGGTTTTTCATACAGGTAAAGTGGTTAGGCAGGGCACACCTAGATTTTGATGCGAACAGACGTTCTGTCTGCTGCAGTTCACTTATATTTGGTGATACCTCAGAATTGTCAATTCAGGGCATGGAGATTCACAGGACAATATAATGAATAAGCTCAGGTAAGAACATTTGTTTATATTTTTGAAGGTGTTATCATTTAGTTGTCATTTTGACATATCAAACAGACCCGGAGACTTTTCATTCACGTAGCGGTCGATTTATGGTTTGAAATCTTGTTTTCATTTGATTATAAATTTATTTGGGGTTCAATTATTTGTTTCAGGGGTTGGTCCATGCAGTTTTAATGCTCAGTTTTGGAGTGGCAACGTTTAAATGGTCAGACAACGTACGTCCTATTTATTGACACAGATCTTCCCAAATACCAGTTGTGAGGTTTAGTTTAACGTATCATACAACGGCCAATATATAAATGTTATGTGGCAGAAATTACGTATTTGCGTTTATAGAAGCTGTGGTATATTCACCGGAAGTTGGTGTTAGTTTACCGGAAGTCCGTGTTTTATTTACCGGAAGTGGCATATCAATATAGAAGCTATGCAATTAGTGAAATATATTTTATAAGTGAATATATAGTGAGCCATACATCTTATTGATGTTACAAGTGTACACAAGTCAATATTAAATAGTGAAAAGTTTAATAAAGTAAAAGTTTAGAATAATTCAATCTGAAAGTATTTGATGTTCGTTCCAAGCGACGTCCTAGATCTTGACCTCAAACAGAGTGAATGTTAGCAGATGTGATGAGACATTTTTCTGATTAGTTTCAATTTATACTTACTAACATTTCAGTTGTTTACTTTGTTTATTTGTATTCATTTGCATGTTATAATTATGTTTAGTTTTGTTTGATTTTGTTTATTTTTGTTTTAGTAAAATATTATTTTTTACTTGTGTTTCTATGAATGTTGGCCAACTGACAATCCGATTATCCTACGTCTTTACAATGGTGGCAGCGGTGGGATTGTCACAGGTCCAACATTCATAGAGTTCATTTGTTATGAAGGTATAACCAGACACTGTTGATTTATTTTTGAGACTTTATTTCTGGTAACCTTACTCTGAAATATTTGTATATTTTTTGTATCATTATCAGATTAGATTGTGTACAACATGACGTCAGAAAAGTTGCCACAGTGGATGGCAGACTTGATTGATAAAGGTGAAACAGCATCTACTTGTTTAAATTTGTATAGAGAGATGCAAGCTGCAGAAAGAGATGAGAGAGCAGCTGAACGAGATATGAGAAAAGCAGAGATGGACAATAGTTATAGACTGAGAGAGCTGGAGTTGAGAGAGAAAGAGTTGGCAACAGGAGGTAAAAGTAGTTTTAAAACGTCAGAGTCTATTAAGACTAAGTTACCTAAATTTTCTGAAGGTCAAGATCCAGATGTATTTTTGAAAGCTTTTGAAAAACTTGTTACACTTCATAAAATTCAAAAGAGTGAATGGCCACTACGACTTATTCCCCTTCTTTGTGGTAAAGCTCTTGAGGCATATTCCAGGTTGAGTGATGAGGATAGTAGGTTATACGACAAGATTAAGACAGCTATTTTGGTTCGGTATGAGTTAACTTCTGAGGCATATCGGGGTAAGTTCAGGAATTCGGCTCAGTTTACTGGGGAGTCTTTCAAGGAATTTTCAGTACGGATAGAGGGTTTTTTAAGGCACTGGTGTGCCAGAGAAGACATTGATGGTAGTTTTGATAAGCTCTATGATTTGATGGTCAGGGATCAGTTGACAGTAAGTAGTGATAAGGAGTTAAGGTTGTGAATTCAGGAGCATAAACCACCGGATCTTAGGTCTTTAGTAGAACTAGCCGAAGCTTATCAAACAGCACACAAAGATGTAGGTAAGGGTAATGATAAAGCACAGTCTAGCAGTGATTATCAGAAGAAACAACAGAGTAAATCGAATGGAAGCAATCAAGGTCAGTACAAACGTGAAACCAGGACATGCTTTGTGTGTAACCGCAAAGGACATATTGCTCCAGATTGTACTTTAAGGAATAAACAGCCGTTTAAACAAGGTAAAATAGGATTATGTTTAGATAAGCCAGGACATACAGAACCATGTAGTACAGTTGATGAATATGCAAGTGGCATGACAATTCGGTTACCAGGGGTGTCATGTGACAAGGTGAAGACAAACAAAGTACCAGGATTAGATATAGTTGAAGGTAAGGTAAACAGTAAACCAGTTTCAGTGTTAAGGGACACAGGATGTTCAACTGTTTTTGTAAACCAAAAATTTGTTGACTCCGATAAGTTTACAGGTAAGAGTAGAGATATTTGTCTTGCAGATGGTTCGACACGTGTATGCAAGGAAGTTTGGATAGATATTATCACTCCTTTTGTTTCAGGTACTGTTTTAGCTCTAGTTTTGGATACTCCTTTCGCAGAGCTCATCATAGGGAACTATGTTAACACTTATATACCTACTAGTGTTAAGGATACTGTTGTAGTTAGTGATGATTCTGTAGATTTTTCAGTTTTAGATCCAGTTTTAGATCCATCTTCAGAGCCATGTCAAGCAGTGCAGACAAGATCACAGAAGATTAAACAGTCGGACGAGGAGATAAGAATTGAGAAGAACACAGAGAAGTATAGTGATGATTTACCTTTAACAGAGCCTTTTCAAATTACTAATTCTGACTCTAATTTTCAGATTTGTACTAGACAGGAGCTGATTGATGCACAGAAGTCTGATCATACTTTAGATACTATTAGATCTTATATTACAGATGACTCGGATGAACAGTCTTATTTTACAATAAGATCTGATATTCTTTACAGGATATTTAGGACACAGTCAAGGGAGGCAATTAGTCAAATTGTTGTCCCTCAGAAGTTTCGGAAGACAATTTTGACCTTAGGTCATGATATTCCTTTAGCAGGTCATTTGGGTATCACTAAAACCAGGTATAGGATTATGCAGCATTTCTATTGGCCTAGAATATTTGGCGATATTGCTCAGTATTGTAGATCATGTCCATAGTGTCAGAGAGGAGTTCAGAAAGGTAGAGTTTCTAAAGCTCCACTTATCAGTATACCTCCTATGGACGAACCATTTCAGCGTATAGCGATAGATTTTGTAGGTCCACTTCCTTTAACTGAAAATAAAAATAGATATATTTTGGTTTGTATGGACTATGCAACCAGACATCCAGAAGCATTCCCTTTGGCTAACCAGGAAGCAGAAACAGTTGCTGATACCTTAATAGAGTTATTTTCAAGAGTTGGTGTTGCAAAAGAATTGTTGACAGATCAAGGTTCGAATTTCATGTCCGATCTTATGGTTCAGGTATGTAAATTATTGTCAGTTCATAAAATGTGCACAACACCGTATCATCCTGCTGCAAACGGCCTTGTAGAAAATTTCAATGGAACACTAAAAAAAGATGCTCAAAAGCTACGCTCGAAAGTATCCAAACACATGGGACAAATACATACCGTATCTCTTGTTCGCTTATAGAGAAGTTCCGAATGAAACAACAGGTTTCTCGCCATTTGAGTTACTCTACGGTCGACATGTACGTGGACCTCTTGCCATCTTAAAGGAAGAGTGGGAAGAACCAACAGATAGTGATAATTCTGTACTGAGCTACGTACTTGAAACTAGAGACAATCTTCAACATATGACCGAGTTAGCAAGACAGAATGAGATAGAAGCTAAGCGAAAACAGAAAACATATTACGACAAGAAGTCAAGAACAAGGAATCTAGAAGTTGGACAAAAGGTTTTGGTATTACTTCCAACGCATACATCGAAGTTGCTCGCTAGTTGGAAAGGCCCGTGTGTCATTACAGACAAGATCAGTCCGGTAGATTACAAGATTAAAATGAAAGGTACTACAGAAAAGGTTTTTCATATAAACATGTTGAAACTTTGGTATGAAAGGTCTGATGATCTTGAAAGTAGCAAAACTGAGGTACTCGCTTGTTTAGATATTATTTCAAGTCTAAGTAGTACTGATGACGAAGTAGATACTGACTTTAATGCCAAGGTTGAACCTGTCATTGAAGCTAAAGAGACTATTGATGACGTCACAATTTCTGAAGAGTTGTCTGTTGAACAGAAACAACAACTTGGTCAGTTATTATTTGAATTTTCTGATATTTTCAGTGATGTTCCACAGGTTACTGATGTCATTCAGCATACAGTCAAGACCAAGACAGATGAGCCGGTTTACAAGAAACCCTACCCTTTGCCGTATGCACTTAGAAACCAAGTCAAGGTAGAAGTTGATAAGATGTTGAAGTCTGGTATTATTGAACCTTCAACTAGCCCTTACGCAGCACCAGTGGTTCTAGTTAAGAAGAAAGATTCCAGTATTCGATTTTGCGTCGATTATCGTTCTTTAAATCAAGTGACTTTTTTCGATCCAAGAATGATGCCTCGTATGGACGAGATCTTGAACAAGGTAAGTAGGTCACGTTATATTAGCAAAATTGATTTGACCAAGGGTTATTGGCAGGTCCCACTTGACGCCGACGCCAAGCGCAAGAGCGCATTTGTCACGCCATTCGGGCATTTTCAGTTCACCGTTATGCCATTTGGTATGGTTAACGCAGGAGCCACTTTTGTCCGTCTTATGCAGAAGGTTTTGTGTGGTCATGAGGACTATGCAGATTCATTTATTGATGACGTAGGCATTTTTAGTGACAGTTGGTCATTTCACCTTGAACACTTACGAATAGTGTTCAGCTACTCAGAGAAGCGAAGTTGACCGCAAGGCCAAGCAAGTGCTTGTTTGGTTTTTCTGAACTTGAGTTCTTGGGCCATATTGCAGGTAATGGCACTATAAAACCGGTACAGGACAAGGTATCGGCTATCAGAGAATTTCCGGTGCCTACTACAAAGAAAAACGTCAAATCGTTCCTAGGTTTAATAGGGTTCTACAGGAAATTTATTCCTAAGTTTGCTGAGATATCGTTACCATTAACGGATCTTACGAAGAAAAATGTACCTAACAAGGTCAAATGGTTAGATATACATCAGAGGTCTTTTGATGCATTAAAGCATGAAATTTGTAAGGATTCAGTTTTGAGAAGCCCTGACTTAAATAGAAAATTTATTTTACAGACAGACGCTTCACAGTTTGGTCTCGGTGCTGTTTTGGAGCAGGAATTTGAAGATGGCAGACATCCAGTTATTTTTATCAGTAAGAAGCTGAGTGGTGCAGAATGTAACTATGCAGTCATCGAAAAGGAATGTTATGCTATTGTATGGGCGGTAAAAACATTGAGGGTATATTTAGAAGGTAGTGAATTTACTATTTTCAGTGACCATGCACCTTTGCAGTGGCTTTATAGAATGAAAACCAGCAACCAGCGTTTACTTCGCTGGAGTTTATTTTTACAGGAGTTTAGGTACACGATTAAACATATTCCAGGAAAGCAGAATATAGCAGCAGATGCACTTTCTAGGTGTGACGAAGATTGACCCCTGAGCAGTTATTAGCATCTGATGTGTATATTTAGTATCTATGTATATATGAGGTATTAATTTCAGATTATTTTTGTTTTGAAGTTCGTTGGTGTTGGCTGGACTAAATCATAGTTTAGTCCTTTGAAGGGGGACGTATGTGACGAACTTCATTATGTGATTTTTTATCTTTTATTAATTATTAGCTTATTGTTCATAAATTGTAATTCATGAAAGGCAGCTCACTATCTTATTTTCATGGTTTATAAAGGTATGTATAAATTGCACCCTGATTGGCACCCCACTCATTGATTTACGCGCCAGGTAAAAATCATGTGACAAGTAGCACATGGTTTTTCATACAGGTAAAGTGGTTAGGCAGGGCACACCTAGATTTTGATGTGAACAGACGTTCTGTCTGCTGCAGTTCAATTATATTTGGTGATACCTCAGAATTGTCAATTCAGGGCATGGAGATTCACAGGACAATATAATGAATAAGCTCAGGTAAGAACATTTGTTTATATTTTTGAAGGTGTTATCATTTAGTTGTCATTTTGACATATCAAACAGACCCGGAGACTTTTCATTCACGTGGCGGTCGATTTATGGTTTGAAATCTTGTTTTCATTTGATTATAAATTTATTTGGAGTTCAATTATTTGTTTCAGGGGTTGGTCCATGCAGTTTTAATGCTCAGTTTTGGAGTGGCAACGTTTAAATGGTCAGACAACGTACCTCCTATTTATTGACACAGATCTTCCCAATTACCAGTTGTGAGGTTTAGTTTAACGTATCATACAACGGCCAATATATAAATGTCATGTGGCAGAAATTACGTATTTGCGTTTATAGAAGCTGTGGTATATTCACCGGAAGTTGGTGTTAGTTTACCGGAAGTCCGTGTTTCATTTACCGGAAGTGGCATATCAATATAGAAGCTATGCAATTAGTGAAATATATTTTATAAGCCATACATCTTATTGATGTTACAAGTGTACACAAGTCAATATTAAATAGTGAAAAGTTTAATAAAGTAAAAGTTTAGAATAATTCAATCTGAAAGTATTTGATGTTCGTTCCAAGCGACGTCCTAGATCTTGACCGCAAACAGAGTGAATGTTAGCAGATATGAGACATTTTTCTGATTAGTTTCAATTTATACTTACTAACATTTCAGTTGTTTACTTTGTTTATTTGTATTCATTTGCATGTTATAATTATGTTTAGTTTTGTTTGATTTTGTTTATTTTTGTTTTAGTAAAATATTATTTTTTACTTGTGTTTCTATGAATGTTGGCCAACTGACAATCCGATTATCCTACGTCTTTACAGTCCACACCGCAGTGCTGACATATGGGACAATATCCCTAATGCGCCTTAAAATGAGGAACTCAAAAGTCACGTGTAAACAAAAAATCTCTGTGTAGTGATATTTGACATATTTCTATGATAAACAAATGACTGAGCTGAACCATTTGTGTTAATTTAGAAAGTAAGGGAACACAGAATAAATGTGTAAAAAATATGGAACTATTAAATGTGTTCAAAGTATTAAATTTTCAAAAAAACTTATTGTGTTAAAAAAAGGATTTTTTACCACGAGGAGCCTCATCGCAAAAGGATACTCGGGGTTTGCTAATTTACGGGAAAATGAATCACACTTCGTACCCCGAAAATTGTAATATGTATCAGCTTCGAAACAAGCCATCATACATATACAAGTTTACGATATGGACTGAGCAACAGAAGAAAACGTTACCATTACCGCCTATGGAGAAACAATTACGCATATTGCCCCAACTGGGCTGGTGATACCAGCAGTGGCATCGACCAAGTGGTGTAAATAGTTTTCAAAGGTACCAGGCTTATAACTTAATACGCCAGACGCGCGTTTCGCCTACATAACAGTGACGCTTAGATGTAACTATTGTTATTGATATTTTTCTTCATCAACATTCTAATAGTTGTTAAAGTACTTTGCTCTCAAGTGTAAGCAACATACCAATGTTAAGAACACCGCGGTAACTATATTATCAAACATGTATAATATCGGCAATACTTATATGAATCATTGACTTATCATCAGCACAATTTTTAAAATAGCCACAAACAAGGAGACTGTATTTAAAAGTTCTTGGAAATGTAAGTCTTCTGACTTTCCAAATTAATAATCGTGTAGGTTTTGGAATTAAATTTTAATAAACAAAGGTCCTATGTAAATAAGTGTCAGTTCTATGAAATGTCAACACAGTAACGCGTGTTAATATCAAGGTCAATTTTGAATTTAAGACACTTGCTTCCAATTCACAACGCTTGAAATGGGCATTTCAAGTTACTTATCCAATGACTACTTGGTTAAAAGAGACACCGTCGTGAGGAACAGTAAATGAAGTTAACACGTTTTGTAGAAGATAAGCCATGTTTTCTTTATTTGTTTAACTTACATGGTCTATTCAGAAAGTTATTAATAGAATGAGCAGTATATATATATATATATATATATCTAATATTCTCACACAAATTATCAACAATTTTACATATTTTACATCATTGCATTCTACTGTTGAACAATTGCACTTTTTATATGCTTTTGTAAAATTTTGCAGCGAAGGATTTGAACAACTTTACGGATGCCACTATCTGAGTTGGATCTGTCTACTATTTCGCAGCAACTGATATAACCCATAGTTTTGATAGGTTTAATTGCTCATTCTTAAGTTTTGCTATGTACAATGTAGTGTTTTGTGGACTTAATTGTCTTTTTTTTTTTTACATTACATTGTCAGTTGTACTTCTACTTCGACTTTTGAATGTCCTCTTGTTATTATCTATATATATTTTGGTTTTTTAGTTAACTTTTTATGGCGAGAACTAAAATCTGTTAAATATACTTTGATGTGTTGTGTTCTCTAATCTAAGGTAATTCAATAAAATTGAGAATTGAAATGGGGAATGTGCCAAAGAGACAACAAGCCGACCATATAACAGACAACAGCAGGAGGTCACCAATAGGTCTTCAATGCAGCGAGAAATTCCCGCACCCGGAGGCGTCTTTTAGCTGACCCCCAAATAAATATATATACTAGTTCAGTGATAATGAACGCCATACTAAACTCCAAATTATACACAAGAAACTAAAGTTAAAAATAATACAAGACTAACAAAGGCCAGAGGCTCCTGACTTAGGACAGGCACAAAAAATGCGGCGAGGTTAAACATGTTTATGAGATCTAAACCCTCCCCCTATAACTTTACCCAATGTAGAAAAGTAAACGCATAACAATACGCACATTAAAATTTGTCTTTTAATTCTTGTCATTTTTTTTTCAATTTTTTCAAGTGCAACTGACGTACACGTATTGCGTCAAAATGATAAGGTGACACTTCCATATATTTGAAGTTACATTCTTTTATAAAAATAAATTGGATAATATCTACTCTGTCAAATCCAGTTGAAATAAACATTGTCAGACTGAACATTATCACCGGCAAAAGAGAACACTCAGTCGAATATAGAATAAAGCCGATCTATAGGTACAAAGGACTAAGTTAGATATCGCAAGTGTAAGCCTCGAAAACCAAAATTATTCTCATTTTTATTATATCAAACGGTTAAAATTCTTGCACATCGACATTATACTCTATTTTAGCTTGAAATGAAAAATTTCATGCATTCAACCCCCTCTTTTAATTCACTGTAGATATAAATCGGATGAATAAAGACAATGAAAAATTTCAATTTATTTGAGACAAATTTACTCGAAGTTCGGTATTTTTTATTGTACTGAACGCTGAACTTCGAAAATGTAGAGGTATAATTTCATACTATGTTTTATGTTCTCTCATCTGGAAAATCTTGGCTATCTTAATGTTATATTTGTTATTCTCATAGGATTTTGTCTAATGCTTAGTCCATTTCTGTGTGTGTTACATTTTAATGTTGTGTCGTTGTTCTCCTCTTATATTTAATGCGTTTCCCTCAGTTTTAGTTTGTTACCCCGATTTTGTTTTTTGTCCATGGATTTATGAGTTTTGAACAGCGGTATACTACTGTTGCCCTATTTACCATTGGAATTTATTTAGTCTTTAGTTCATCAGATGTTAATTCACAGTAATTGACTCAAGGGTTTGTAGCATACATTGAAGTTGTCTTTTTGTGACTTTTGAAGGTTTTGATTTATTTCTGCAAGAATAGTAAGTTTTTGTATATCACATGTATAGAAATTTAGGTAAGAGAGATGTCGTTTTTGCTTTCGAAACTTACACTTTCGATGTCTAACTAAGCCCTTTGTTGAACTAGATAGATGGTATTCTACTTTTGGATGAGTTTTGAGTGTTCTATTACCTAAATTCGCTGATAAAGTTAAGTCTGACATGTTTGTGTCAACTATCTTAGATATTTACACCAAAGAGAATGTATTATACACTTTACTTAAAAATATGTAACTTTAATTATTGAATATATCATATAGATATGTCACCTTCTTGATTTGACGCAAAACATGTACGTCAGGTGCTCTTGAACTGAGAAGAAATATTGAAAAACTTTGACAAGAACTCATATACATAGAATTACCTTGGATTAGAGCTGTACATCAAACTAAAGTACGGTTTAAATACTAAATGTTCTCGTCATAAAACTAGTTGAAAAAAAAGAAAAATACCAAGTTGACATTCAAAAGTCGAATAAGAAGTAAAATTGACATCGTCATGGCCAAATAAAACAAACAAAATGACGGAAAACAACAAAAAGACGAATAAGTTTATAAAACAATACACAAAAAAAAAAATTAGAGCAACACGAAACCAATTAAACTATGAATGATCTCAGATGCTCCTGAATGGTAGGCAGATCCTGATCAGATAGTAGCATCCGCCATGTAACTGAGGGAAGTTTAAATTCGGTGATGTCATAATCTGGGAACAGATGACGAGATAGGGGTGATGATAATTGGATCATACCCATGGTCATATGTAACAAAGATATTTATTATCGATCAACCAAATCAGGAAACCGTCCGCAAAACTGTCAAAGGAACGAAGAGAAGAAATTATATTTATGTATTCTGTTACGGCACGATTTCTCAGAAATATAATTCGAGGAAAAACATGCGCCCACCGGAAGTTCCATGGTAATATTTTTTTCTAATCATGTATGACTCAATGCGTCTTATTTTTGTTCGATTAATCGAGAACTGATTTCAGATAAGGTTAAAACAGTCAACTTGCAATGCGCAATGTTTTAGAAGACTTTTCTTCATTATGATCGTATAAAGTTTGAACAAATTTGGTTTTGTTGTACTATGAAATAGAAACATAGTTAACACAAAACAACAAAATTACTCGAATCAAAATAACTGAATAAGGGGGTGCATGAGGGCAATATGAATAAAAAAAAGTTTAAAAGAGACGCCAAAACCAGAGGGTACATAAAATCAGTGTCGGTCAACTTTTCCCGAGCGAGTTTGAACCTTAGTTTTTTACTAATGCTATCAATAGATAATTCAGAAAGTTATGTTATAAATCCTATTAGTAGCAAGGCATTGACTATAATGGTCCTGAACAAGTATTAATTTAAAGGATCCGAAGATTCTAGATTTACCTTCACCAGTATATACCCTTTAAGGATTCATTTGAAGCCAAAAAACATAAAGAGCATTCTATAATCTTTGTGAAAAAATTAACATCGTTTTTTTATTATGAAAAGCTAAGAGATCTCGTATTTGGACTTTCGATGTCCTACTCTTCGGTTCATCCGAGCTACTCTATTCAAATTTCGAATGAGTTGAGTGTTCTATTTTGAGTTAAGTATGGCAATGTTTGTGTCAACTATATTAAATTAATAAATACTAGTAAGTGTTTACACCAAAGAGTTGATAATATGTAAATTACTTTTAAAAACAATAACTTTAATTATCAGATATATGAATGTGTCTCTTCAATATTTTGACGTAATACATGTACGTCAGTCGCTCTTGAACAGAGAAGAAATATTGAGAATTCATAAACATAGAATTATGCTGGATTATAGCTGTTCATCAAAAATAAGTACATTTTACATACTGAATTTTCTCGTCATAAAACTAGTTAAAAAAGAAGAAGAAAATATCAAAAGGATATTCAAAATATAAAAAAGAAGATGTGGTATGATTGTCAATGAATCAACTGTCCACAAGAGACCAAAATAACACAGAAATTAACAACTATAGGTCACCGTGCAAAAAGTCTAAAAAATAATATAAAAGTCTACATTTTACATATAGAAGTTTCTCGCCATAAAAATGAACTAGGTAAACAAAACATAAAAGAGTGAACGTACATAATAGACATGCAAAAGTCAAAGTACCATTAGAAGTAAAACTGACAACGTTATGACAAAACAAAATTACGAAAAAAAACCGACAAAAAGACAAAAGGACAAACAAGTTAACAAAAGCAAAACACTACACAAAAAACTAATGATTGAGCAATAAGAATCCTACCACAAACTGTGGATGATTTCAGATGCTCCTGAATGGTAGGCAGATCCTGCACAGATAGTGGCATCTATCATGTTACTCTGGGAAGCACATATTCAGCGCTGTCCCAATCGGGAAAAAGAGGGCGAGAGTGTAGAAACGATAATTAGATCAGACCCGTGGTCATCGTTGACACAAATATTCCATAACGGTTAACCAACTCTGTCTTTATTTAAACATTGAAGACCCATTGGTGGTCTTCGGCTGTTGTCTGCTCTATGGTCGGGTTGTTGTAGCTTTGACACATTCCTCATTTCCTTTCTCAATTTTATCTGTTATAAAGGCGTCTTAATCAGGGACATAGAAAAAAATGACATATGCTTTGTTACGGCAAAATCTCGCAGAACAATAATTTGAAGACAAACATACACACCGGAAGTTCCATGGAAATGTTTCTCTGATCATATATGACTCAATGTTACTTAATTTTTTTCGGGTTATCGAGTTTTCTTCATTTTATTCGAATAATAAAATTATCTTAACGAGTAGTGATTTTGAATAAGGGTAAACTGAACACAATTGTAATCGTATATACCAATTGATCAACTGCAAAATGCGCAATATTTATAAAAAAAAACTTTTCTCAATTATCTTCGTATAAAGTTTGGACGAATTTGGTTTTGCTGTTCAATTTACACACAAAAAACACAGTTACCTGTGTAGATATCAAGGTAAATTTTTAACTTGTTTCTGTTTAAACAAATCTGAAATGAGGGGATTTCGATAATGATTTCAATGACTTCTCGATTAAAAAAGACTCGAATCGCGAAGAACATATAAATGGGGAAAAAACAATGTATGAGGAGGTCGAGCCAATATCTCTTGTGTGTTTTCATTCTCAATTCTAAAAAGTTGTTCAAGTTTACTAGCATTAAAATAATAAACCTAGTATATTGTAGTATTGCATGAATAAACATCAATTTACACACTTTTATTAAATAAAATCAAAAACAAAAAAACAGCACTGCTTACTGCTATAAAAAGGGCTACACATTACACATGTTTTTTTTTTTTAATTTGCATCAGAGGACGTCTCAAATCAAATTAAAGTGTTTGAATGACAATATAGAGGTATACTTCCGACATAATTTTGGTTTTGGTGTCTTCTAAAACATTTTAAATTATAAATCTTTAGAATCTCTTAAATCCAAAATACGAAAATAAATGTCAATGAGTTTCTTAATAATATTATCGGTGATAATATAAAAAAACAAACTTGTTGTAAATCATTTTAACACTGAGCTGATAATACTTTCATAAACCAGCAGACCGCCATCAGCGTTATCGACTCGGTACTAGAAAAGGAAAATACTACTTGAATTAGTTGATTGCAATCGAAGCACATTTCTAGATTTACGTTCATTGTCATAAAAAACTAGAGGTATAATTTCATACTTTATTCTATTTGGTTTTAGATTCTTTCATCTGGAAAGTCATAGCTTTTAAACTATTGGACCTTTCTTGTTTTTTAGTTCATCAAATTTAAATCAACAGCAATTAAAATAGGGTTTGAGGGAAGTTTTAGTTTGAATTAAATTAATTTATATTAAAAGCTCAAGAATTATAACCATATGTATATTATAAGACCTTTGGTTAGAGAATCAGTCTGAGATGTCGTGTTTGCTTTCGAAACTTACACTTTCGATGTCCTACTAACCCCTTTTTAGCTTTATATCAATAGTATTCTATTTTGGATGATCTTTGAAGAGTTGAGTGTTCTATAACCTTACGTCAATTATAAACTTAAGGCTGGCGATGTTTATGTGAATTGCATGAAATAAATGGATATATTAAAGAGTAGATAACATGCACTTTACTTTTAAAAAAATGGGACTTTAGTTATTATATATATTGAAGTGTCATCTCATCGTTTGACGTATTACATGTACGTCAGGTGCTCTTGAACCTCAAAGATATATTGACAAAGTTTGACGAACATAGTATTACTTTTGATTACAGCTGTACGTGAATTCAACCTACATTTCATGTGTAATACCACCATTGTTTTCCCCTATTAGTCTTTGTTAAAATCATAAGTCATAGCCAAAATACTTGGGACGATACCCAGGTGCTCCAAAAAAGTAAGCAGACCATGTTCAGAGAGTGGCTTTCCTCGTGTTGCTGATGTTAGCACTAATTCGGTGATGTCACAATCGGAGAAAAGAGGACGTGATAAGGGGAAAGATAATTAGATCATACCCGTGGTCATCTGTCACAAAGATAATTCATAAATGATTCTCTCACTCATGTACGACTCAATGTTACTTAATTATTTTGTTTTCGAGTTATCGAGTTGTGATTTGGAATAAGGTTGAATTGTTAATAACAGTCATCATATATACCTACTATCAACTTGTGATGGACAAACTTTGAAAAGACGTTTCTTGATAATCATCGTGTACAGTTTGAACGAATTTGGCGCGTAAATATCAATATCAATTTTTATTTTTTTTTATTTCACACAGCTTGAAACGAGGCGTTTCCAGTAATTTACTTCTCGATTAAAAAAGACAAAGTCGCGAAGAACGGAAATAATAAAAAAAACACACTTTATACAGAGGTAGAGCCAATATCCCCCGTCGTGTTTACATGGTAAATTCTGAAAGTTGTTAAAATCTACTAGTATTAAAATAGTAAACAAAATACATGAATATCATATTCTCTAAAAAATAAACAATAATTTTACATATTTTAATCAAATATAAAAAAAAACAACAATTCAGCACTCCATTCTGCTATTTGTTGCAGTTGCACGTTTTACATGCTTTTGTAAATTATTGTATCGAAAGACATCTCAAATAAGATAAAACAAATTTGTATTCTAAGGGCAATATGAAGTTCTACTTCCCATCGAAATTTTATTTTGGTTAAGAATGTCTTCTTTAACTCTTTGTTATAAAACCTTAAAACAGCGTAAACAGGTTGGCGATGTTCCAGACCGTATGAGTATTTGGACCGTATGCGTACTTTTTCAAAATACGCATACGGTCGGACCGTACGCGTACGGCCTGACTAATATTAAGAAGTTGGTCAGGTTTATTACATACAAATGTATATATAACAAGTATCAAAATAACTTCTATCTCAAATTAATATAAAAATTTCAATTATAGTAATTGAAATAAAAACTTAATATTTTAAATTAAAAAAAATCACGCTTATTTAATCTGTTAATCTCCTGTATTAAACATGTCAGTAATTCATTAATTTCAGCCAAGTATGCTCATTGAAATTCTCGGAAGTAAACATAATGTGGGAGGACAATTGTTGAAGAATATTTAGGAACTTTACAAAAAAATGCATATGCAAAGGAACATGCATGAAAATGTAAAAAAAATATGACGTTCCTTGTGGAAGCAAGTGTCACCTTGGGCCAGAGTAACACAAAAGGATTCACGGATATAAAATCAAACAAATATTCAATTTTAATTGTTCGCTTATTCACTTTATCCATCTTATTGTAATAATAACAATTTGTATAACTAATAATAAGGATTTTGATAAATAGAATCATATTTAAAACAGTGTAGCTGTGGCCATTGATTGACGACCTTAAATTATCCCATTGACTGGGGCAGATTATGTGAACGTTTGTCTGTAACGACCGCTGCTCACTATGTACTTGTTAAAGACACTTAAACTGTGGGGTCACAAAAGGTTCTCAACACCTAAATAAAGAAATTAGAAAAACTAATCAGGAATAACACGATGTTTTGATTTATATCAATAATATAGATCAAAACATAAAGTTATTCCTGATTAATTTTTCGAATTATTTTAATATTAAAGGCTTTAAGAACCTTTGGTGACCCTACAGTTTAAATTCTATAATAAGTAAGTAGTGAGCAGTTGTTGTTACAGACACACGTTCACCTAATCTGTCCCAGTCAATGGGATAATTTAAGGTCGTCAATCAATGGCCACAGCTACACTGTTTTGAATATGATTCTATTTGTTTGAATTTAACCCATATGATCCCAAAACATGTATAGTCAGCTGGACCGTACGCGTATACTCATACGGTCCGACCGTACGCGTATGGTCGGACCGTACGAGTATACGTATACGGTCCGGACCGTACGCGTACGGTCCAAATACTCATACGGTCTGGAACAGCAACAAACTCCTTCCCAATGAGGAACTGTCCCTCAGACAAGGGGTTATTTTGCTGTTTTTATAAGAAAAATAATTACTCTTATTTTTTACTCTTATTTTTTTAACGGAAAAAATAAAGAAATTCATTATATTTGGTAGAACTTTTCTAAAAGAGAGATCCTCAAATTTTCAAAAAAAATAAATAAAGATTCAAATTAATTATTATTCCAAAAAACCTTGACATGTTGTGACAATATCATACCAGATAGACGTACTGTTTTTATGGCAAAGTTTCTACAAATAATAAAACTATGTGCCCTTTTGTGCTTAGAGATGGTTCAAAAAATAATTTATTAATTGATTTCTAACTATAATAAAATGGCTAGCCATTACATTTAGGGGTTGCCCCTCATTTGAGGGGTTGTTCCTAAACTGATTATTAATAAAAAAAAAAATAAATGAAACAAAATGATTTGAAGGAGCTATATGTCCAAAAGGGACCAAAAAAAGTTTTATTTATTATAAAAATTGTAGCCTTTCATTTATCATGAGAATTTAGGTGAGAGATATCGTTTTTGTTTTCGAGACTTGTGCTATCGATAGCTACACTTATCCCTTTGTAACATTAGATCAATTTTAAATCTAATTTTGGATGAGTTGAGGGTTTTATTATACCTAACATCGCTGATAATAACGATGTTTGTGTCAACTGTATTAGATATAAGTGTGGACACCAAGGAGTAGATTATATATGCACTTTACTTAAAAGAATGTAGCATTAATTATAAATATCTGGAAGTGTAACCTTATCGATTTGACGTAATGCATGTACGTCAGTTGCTCTTTAACGTTAAAGGAAAATTTGACAACAATTCATAAACAAAACATTACCTTGGATTAGAGGTGTACATCATTTCAAAGTACTTTTACCTAATGTCCATTATGAATTGAACTACATTACAACTACAAAGAACAGAGAAGATACCAAGCTGACATTCAAAACTTATAAATCGCTTAAAACAGCAAAAAAAAAAAAAACACGAAAATATACGAAAATACAAACAATTCCTTAAAGCACTACACAGAAAGATTGAGAATCGATATCCGTTTTAAGGCAAAAACTCATACGAAAGATAAAAACAAACATATTCACAACAGAAGTTCCGTGGAAATATTTCTCTCAATCATGTATGACTGAATGTTTTTCAATTTTGTACAGTGAATCGAGTAGTGATTTCGATAAGGTTAGATTACCACAACCGTCATGATCTCTGCCATTTGACCAACTTGAAAGGCGCAACAATTTTAAAAGACTTCACTATAATATCATCATATAAAGTTTGAATGCATTTGGTTGAGAAAATAAGAAATTAAAATATCAATCATATAAAAAAAATTGACAGTCATTTTGTTTTTCGCCCAATTGGAACTTATTTCAATTATCTCAATCATTCTTCTAGACATTATGCTATTTTTTTTATGATATATGAATTTTAAACATATGCAATGAATGCGTCTTTACCAGTACAAAAACAGCGGCCGTCGCTGAGTAACAGTCCGTTAATATAGGTATTGATACACTTGTAAATAAGTGTTTACACCAAAGAGCAGATAATATGCACTTTACTTAAAATACAAAAATAAGGCTAGTTTATTCTTTTAAAATATACAGAAGTGTCATCTAATCGTTCTGACGTAATACATGAACTTTGGTTGCTGTTGAACATCAAAGATGTAATTGACAAAATTTGACAAGAATTCATATACATGGAATTACCCTGGTTTAGATCTGTATATTACATCAACGTACTTTTACCTAATGATTTTCTCGTCTTAAAAGTGACCCAAATAAAACCAGAAGAGAGAAGACACAAAGGGTACATTACACACTTATTTAAGATGAAGTAAACTGCACGTCAAAGCAAAAAGGAAAAACGACGTCACAAACAAGTTCTCAAAACACTACACAGAAATTTAAAGTTTGAGTACACGAACCCCACAAAATCGTGAATCAACACAGGTGCTGCGCGCTCGGGGAGGATAAGCAGATCCTGTTCCTCATGTGGCACCACTTATGTTTCATAGGTAAGTACTAATTCGGTGATGTCACAAATGAAAAAAAAAGGACGGGATTGTGGCTAAAAAAGATAATGACAAATAACAGCTCACAAAACACATCGAATAAAACTAAAAAACTGATCACGATGTTTACAGTTGACACTAATAATGCTCAATTGGTCTTCAAATACAGGTCAAATGTAACGAAATTAGTAGATCTTATTAAAATGACCTTGAACTTTTTCAAAATTGTATTTTACAACCTGATCAAAATACATACATTTATACGATAAACAAATTTGAACATATAAAGTTCATGCAGGACATGACCAGTTCGGACACAATGACCGCCATGGAGTAGCAGATTAATAAAAGTATCGATACACTCATTTGTTTATATCAAAGGTTAATATCGAAATACTAGTATATAATTGAAAGGTGCCAAAAAATAACGGAATGGCAAAAGCCGTCTAGGAACCCTTTTCCTTAGAACATTTCAATCTTAAATTTTAAGTGAAAAATTAACTTGTATCTTCTAGTACAATATTTCCAAACCTTAGAAATATTATGAACTCGAGATGAAACGGAAGTAATTCTTACCTGTTCGGCATAATTCGGTTCCATAAACGACCTTAAAGAATAGTTGACGAAAAGTTCCTCTTATCAATATTGTACGAGACTATTTGTCATGGCCGTTTGTGTTTACACAAAGAAAATTATATTGTGGCAGTTATAAATGATAATAAGCTTGTATTTTCCAGTTGAAAGCAGACTTGTAATGCTATTATTTATTGGTTATTAGCCTGAATCTCAGAATTATAAACCTTTCTTTCAGACACGCAAACTTAAAATTAGAGCAAGAAAGTTTTATTCATAATTTTAGCCCCAGCATTATTCATCCGGCTAGCCGGACAAATATCAACTGCCTTTGAAGTATGGAGGTTTTATTCATGGTTCTCGCTTTTTAGAGTATTGAAGTTTTATTCATAGTTTTAGCTATTTATGATTATTTGGAAAAGTATTGTGTTGAGAATAGAAAATGTTTGGATCTCGTTTCATATAATTGTATGAATTTCAAGATTATGTATACGTCACAAATATACGTCACTGTTTGTGGTGTGCTGTGCTGTTATTAAAATAAGATGTCCAATGTTATTCTGCGGTTTATATGTTGAAATTTACTACTGCATTATTTATTTGTGCTGAGTGTAATTGCGTTTGCATGTATTGTATTCCTGTCACGTAGTTTTGTCATTTTAGCGATATTTTTTATTTTTTTTTTTAAATACGCGGGAGGTTTGGCTAGCAATAAAACCAGGTTCAACCCACCATTGTGTTCTTAAAATGTCTTGTGTTAAGTCAGAAATATGGAAGTTGTTATCATATATATAGCCCGTATCTATGTATGTTGGTGTTTGTTTTTGTTATAGTTGACGTAATTCCCTCCGTCCGGATTTATATCGTTTGAACAGCGGTATACTTCTGTTGCCTTTATTTAGTAATTTAGAGTATGGAAATTGTATTCATAGTTGTAGCTATTTTGTCCTACATTTTGTACTTCAGTACTTCATTGAAATATAAAATAAATTCATTTCTCAACTTCTTAATTGGCAGCCTCCTGTGTCTCCTTTGGCAGAAGTACAGCCTTGATGTTTGGTTGAGCCATAGTGTTTCTTCAACTCTTTATTCATCGTTTCTTCCGGTCAAATGGAAATGACCGAGGATTATTCCGTTAGCAATCCTGGACTATGCAGTAAAATAACTGGTTAAACTTTGAATAAATGTCAAAACAATGACATGCTTCCTTTTACTTAAACATACTTATTTTGTATAAAATACCCCAAAAAATCACTCGGTGTACTTTCTGCAGTTAAAAAATTGTTGGTTGGACAATATCCTAAATCTGTACATCTTATGTTGTATTATATATTTTTTTTTTTAATTAAAATCTTTTTACAGATTGTTTTCTCTTTTTTTAGACTGTGACCTTCATTATTTTCTAATCGTGATATGTTTTCTAGAATTCTCTATTGGCTATCTTTAAAATTAATTATCTTCTATCAAATAAACTCTTTCAAAATAATCTTATAGTGCCAAACTATATATTCACATAATTTGTCAAATGTTCAAGAAAATAAAAACAAGCTATGAATAAATTTTCTCATTTTATTAACCTTTAAATTGTTTTAGGCAAATAAGTATGACATAAAATAGAAATAGTTGATTAAAATACATCAGATAACTTGGCATACAGTTTTGTCTGGTGGCCATTTGAGAGAAAGGCTACTGTAAATTTCTTACTCGAAAAAAGAAAGACAACCCAAAAATATAACATACGATTGACCGAGGGATTTAAAAACTATTTATTATTATGACCCCATTTCCCTCTAGAAAACTAACACAGGAAAATATGTTAATGTCCTTGTAGACTTCAGATTAGCTTCTGAGTTTTCTTATTTCAAGGGTGGGTCAAACCGGCAGTAAAATCCTTGTCAAAGTGGGGAGTCCGTTTTGTTGTGCGGGATGTATAAATACGCAGCCACGTCCTACCAGAATAGGGATGTTAAATCTGATGGCTCGTATATAGAAAGTGCTATGCATGCTCTCTGTACGTTAAGAGCCTTTGTAACAGCTCTTCGATAGATCCTTATGTGGCCTCTAACACAGCTAAAGGTCGACTTTCTATTTCAGGACCTACCTCCCGTATTAATGCTTGAACATGCATGAAATATTTGCCATTGGACGTTAAGCAAACATCAATCAATAATTTGCCTACGTGTTTTCTGTCGACTATGCTACTAAACAAAGATACTTTCAAGTCACACAATCACTAGGTTTGTTTCATATACTTCTTTTGAAAAATTTACCTTAATAAGATAAATTCCAAGCCAAAGTTTAGCATACCAGAGAGTTTGTGGGTTGCTTTTAAATCAATTTGTTTCATGCATTTTGGCGAACAATATATCACGCACAATGACCTAAATATGATACGTTTATATCTGTATTATAACACTACATTGGTACTCTCCTTGTGTGTGTCGTTACAGTTCCTCTAACTGGGTGCTTGTTAAGCTAAAGGTAAATACACATGCATATAAATGATTATATATAGTTTCTGGCTTGCCAGTTCGTTTAAGCAATACATCATGTCATCTAGTTATAAGTATTCGAAAAGAGGCGAATTGTGCCCGTTTGAAAAAAAAAACAAATTGTCTCTATACTGTTATCATTCAATTAGCTTCGGCAATAGATGTAATGATAAAGCACCATGTTAAGCATTGAGAAAAATGTTGCCTCCATGCATGTGTTGTTTATATTTGGGTTTCTTAAATTTTCTATTTTAGAGCAGCAGATATTTTTTAAAAGTGCTAAAATTATACCATTATGATATAAGTTCGCAGTATTATATCCTTAAACTTGACTTTCCGCTGTTTAGATGTTGCTCTCTCACTAAATAGTTCAAAATTTGGTGACTATGTTGAACACATCTATCCAATCGAACTTGAAATACAGGTAGGTCTGCCTTATATCTGACTTTCTTCTAGGAATCAACAATAAGGGTCGGATGAAAACAAAACTTTACGACAAAAGAGATAATTTCAGCTTCCCATTGTGAACTTTCAATTTACACAGTGTGGGAACGGAACTGTACGGTTTTCTAATAATTTGGTCATGTTACTATATAACGTTTCTGCTTCTAGTTTTGGTAGCTAATACATTCTTTACGTAGATATGAACCAATAAAATAATAGGAAAGATATATGCATCCTTAGAATGGTGGAGCTCCGTGTAAAACGATCAAAATTGTCACACAGCAGCGATCAAAAATGTCAAATGAACATCGAAAAATCAATGGTTGCTGCCAGAATTTTCACATGTACCTTTTTTGATACATAGTCTTATCTTGTCTAAAAGTTTCAAAGCCATTGTTCCAGTAGAAATCCAAATACATTGTATATTCATATTTTCCATGTCGGATATTTTTATTGACTGTACAATCGCTTGCAAGTTTACTGTACAATCACTCGGAGCCTTCCTGTACAATCACTTGGAGCTTTTCTGTTCATCCTTTGACCAACTAGACTACTCCGAAAGGAGGGTAATCTATACTTAACCTTATGATGACTTCACGGTCCAACTAGCAAGCAAGCTAGTCAAAGGTGTTACCTTTACCTACACACTCATTACATTGTGCTGTAATAGTTTCTAATGGCATTTGACTAATTATAACTCTTAAGTAGATCATGCTTACTACTTCCTCTTCTGCCACATTCATGATCAGTTTATGTTTTCAATGATACTTCTGTCATATAAATATTTATTAAAACTACTGCAATCCAATGCAACATGTGTCTGGCATGATTATTCTTTCCTTTTTCTGTTACGATTTTTAATAACAGTTAGTTATTTGGTATTGTTATCAAGTTTTTTTTTAAACCTAAATTACACACTCAAAAGTGTGACTGGTGTTTGAAACTTTTATTTTAATGGATGCAGTCTGCTATAGCGGATCCGGTATGCGGGGAGAAGGAATTTTGGTGGTTGAAACCCCATTTTTTCGATTTTGTTTTATTTTGGGGACGTTTCAGTGTGTTCCGGGGTTTGGATCCCACTTTTACAGAAAGGCTGGTTCCGCACCTGGTCTGATATCGTCAATGATAGTATTAAATGATGATCCAATCATTCAACTTATTTTTAATAGTTTGGTCTTTTTGTGCTAGTTTTGGGGAGAAATGAGCGCACACAGACATTTTTAACCCGCCAAATTCTTTATGTATCTGTTACAAGTCAAGAGCCCGTAGTTCAGTGGTTGTCGTTGGTTCATGTCTGTCATATATGTGTTTCGTAAATTGTTTAATTATGAATTATATATAAAAAAAAGATGTGGTATGATTACCAATGAGACAACTGTCCACAAGAGACCAAAATGACACAAATATTAACAACTATAGGTCACCGTACGGCCTTCAACAATGAGCAAAGCCCATACCGCATAGTCAGCTATAAAAGGCATCGTCAGTTTTCGAAATGTATTGATTCTTATTTTTCATGTCGGGACCTTTTATAGCCGACCATAATTGCTTAAATCCATTTTTTTAACTTTGACAATCATATCACAGCTCCTTATTTTCATATTGAAGATATAAATGTGTTTTGATAAAATGTTGTTCTTCATTCATTTTTTGTACACAAATTAGGCCGTTAGTTTTCTCGTTTTACATTGATATTTCGGGGCCTTTTATATCTGACTATGCGGTATGGGCTTTGCGCATTGTTGACGGTCGTACGGTGACCTATAGTTGTTAATTTTTGTGTCATTTTGGTCATTTATGGAGAGTTATCTCTTTGGCGATCATTCCACATCTTCTTTTTTTATATTTATTGTACAAATTTTGTTTTTGTCTCTCAGTGATATAGTCAACTTTTAAAAAGGGTTCTGGCTTGATAGAATCTTAGTTGTCAAATAACTGGTTTTGTGCTTATTTTCATTTAAAATACCATAGAAGAGTATAATAGGACAGACAAGGAACAAACAATGCAATGCATATGCAATGTATTTAATAAATTTGGCCAAGCGATTCTACAGGAAAACTGAAAGTGATTGTACAGGAAGGCTCCGAGTGATTATACAGTAAATTTGCAAGCGATTGTACAGTCAATAAAAATATCCGACATAGAGAAAATGAATATATTTGGATTTCTACTGGGACCATGGCTTTGAAACTTTCAAACAGGTAAGACTAAGTATCAGAAAAGGTACATGTGAACATTCTGGTAGCAACCATTGATTTTTCGATGTTTATTTGACATTTTTGATCGCTGTTGTGTGACAATTTTAATCGTTTTACACGGAGCTCCACCATTCTAAGGAAAACGTTTGGATGCATATATCTTTCCTTCCTATTATTTTATTGGTTCATATTTACATAAAGAATGTTTTAGCTACCAAAACTTGAAGCAGAAACGTTATATAGTAACATAAGAGTTCATCAAAGTTTTCATCTTAAGCAACTTGTTATTTTGCGAATGTCGGAGCCCCGCTTGACAGTCTCCCAAATGACCAAATTATTAGAAAACCGTACAGTTCCGTGTCCACACTGTGTGATTTTTATGTTGCAATATTTTACCAGCGCCTGCATACGGTGTGTCTATCTACCAAGTGATTCCATATTCCCGAGCTTGTATTTCCTGATTTCGTTGGTAAAGAGTTGGCTGACCGTAATGGAATAACCGTTTCACAGATGATAGCGGATATGTTTCTAATGTCATAACTACAATCCAGTTCCCTTTTCACGAATGCCACCTACCGAATTATACTTGTTATCGCTCACTTCACATACATATTTAAAACGGAATGAAATGCTTTAAAAATCAGTAGAAACCGTGAAATTGTCGATTTCCGCTATTAGATTGCATTTAACTAAGCTTTAGCGATTTTTGGAACGTTTGAGCCTCACGCAGTTTTTTGGTTTTTAGACATATCATCAAAATTTGCTGCTGGAAAAAAGTGGCTGCTATCTTGATTGGCCGATAAAAGTGGCTGCCAGCTTGAGTCTGGTGACTTATTGTACACTTTTAAACTTTTTGATTCGAGCGTCACTGATGAGTCGTTTGTAGACGAAAGCGCATCTGGTGTTAAAGCTTTTGATTCTGGTATCGACAATGAGCTCATTCTTAGATAATGTTATCCCTTGATGCTTAAGTTAGCTGGGGGATATTAAATGGCTTGTTTTTCTTTTGAAGAAGAGACATACTTGTACAAAGTATGGTCGGCCTTTTCAAAAGAGACGAATAACTCGTATGTAATGTATTCTGGTATTTCTCAATACAAGGACAAACAACATGATTATTTTCTGATTTTATACAAAAACAACAAATCCGTTCAATAAAACTATTCTTCTTCTGCCTCTATGCAAGGTCATACTTGTTTTTAAGTCTTTGTAAAAATGACAAAAACTTTTATAGAATATTTTTCTATTGGTCTCAATTGGTCATCGTACGTAGGTTTCAAATATTTAAAACATGTATTAAAGTGGTCATTTAAGCCTGCTTTTGTGTAAATTTAGTGATCTGTCTTTAATTTAAATATGAGTGGGAAGTCTATGACAAGTAGTCAACCTTTTATTTAGAGATTATCTTAAATGATCGGTTACACTGACACTTATATACACTTAGATCACCCAATTGAACTCGTAAATTTATACACTCAACAATCTAAGTAACGCAACACATCAGCAAACTTTAAGAAGAAAATTATGGTGGTATCTTCGTAAGAGGAATATAATCTGACACGATATTTATCATTAGATTCTGAAGGAATTTACAAACCGGATAAACCATAAAATACGAAGATACCACCATAAAATTAAAAAAACTAAAATAATAAATTTACATAAACTGGAGATATAGTTTATAACTATAACTATATCTTACATTTATGAAATTTAGATTACATACAAATTTAAATGCCGACAAAAGGTGTGTTGGGTTACTTGCTCAGTCATTGTCGTCCTTTACATCTATTAAAAGTATTTGCACAAATGTTGTTGTCTTTTTTGGGGTAGGAAGGGGGGGGGGGGGGGGGGGGTTGTAGACATTTCCTCATTTCCTAATGAATGAATATGCAGCCATTTCGGGTAATCTAACGGTATTTTCCGAAGTAGGAAAAAGTAAAATCACAAAAATACTGAGCTCCGAGCAAAATTCAAAACGGAAAGTCCCTTATCAAAATGGACGTCAAGTTCAAACGGAAAAATGGCAAAATCAAAAGCTATGAAAAAAAAACCAAATATGTTACAAAGAAGCACAAAAAGACATATAAACAAAGCATATAAGCAAAAATAAAAAATAAGAATACACAAAAACTATAATAGCACAATAACACAATGACGGGATGCATATATATAAGTACAGAGCAACGTTATGTAAGTAACAAATAAACACAAAAGGCATATAGACAAAGCACATTAGCAAAAATGAAAGATACGAATACAAAAATGTTACCATAGAACGCATAAATATGAATATTAGGTATGTATGATGCTTTAAATGAGATAGAAGTTGCCACTTGAAGAAGAAATCGAAAATCATAGGCCCAATAAAAACATAACAAAACAACGAAAAAACAAAACATTTTATATAGAAACCCAAAGATTGAGCCCGGAAACACGAACACAACCAAAAACTGGTTGTGAACTCCGGTTCTCCGGAAGAGAACGCAGTTCCTACTCCTCATGTGGCACCCGCTTCGTGTTGTTCATGCAATCAAAATCTAATGATAATTCGCATTCACACTTTAAACCAAACAGTTGCTCCAGGTTTCAGAATTTATGACACATTGAATGATCCCTACATTTAAAAACTTCTTTATATATAACGAGCACATATATAATTTAAATTGTTTATGAGATCACAGTTTGTGATGGGTTAATTATGGGGGAGGGTTTTATCTGAATTAATAAGCGTTACATGTATTGAATTCAATCGTAAAGAAATATGTTGGGCTGTACCTGCTGAACAATGAGTTACATTAGTTTACAGTTAATACACGGTAACCCTTAGTAAAAAAATATTACCTATATTTCAACAAAGACACCTATATATAAACAAATATCGTTTTTTTTTCTCTTATTCCTCAAATGTTTGTAAATCGTTTTGAATCTTCTATTTTATTTTGATATTACATATATTTTGTAACAATAAAACAATGGGTTATTATAAATTTAAAAAATGTTTTTTTTCTGATTCGTGTACTGACTGTCAAACTGATCAGCAAATATGTAGCTAATAATATACTAATCTAAATCTATAATGTCATATGTATTTGTAGCAAATCACATATTCGTCTGTCAAGTTCATTGTCACGGCCGACACTCGGCTAACCGAGAGTTTGGTCGGTTAATCTATATTGAGTATGCGGCTATATCGGCGGTTGGTCTGTTAATCGGGTTGGCTAAAGTCTGTTAATCAGGTGTTATCGAGAAAATCATTGCAATGTCAGTATGTTTCATTGTATAACTTTTTAATTATATTTATATCATAAAAACTATTCATGTCTGACAAAACGATTTGGAGTACTGAATCCAGTGGTGTAATTATTTTTTTTCTAGCTTCAATAAACGATCTATAAAATGAAAAGGCGAGTTACTCATCAGTAAATTTATACACATTTTACACACACAAAATGTACACAAAAATGACAAGTTGGTTGAGTTTACTTGCATGCAATATTTTGAACATCGAAAAAAGACAGGCATTATGTTTGTTTACCATATTAACATCAATATGTAAAAAATCTACACGAAAAACTGTATTTTGGTGACATAAATCAATTTTTAATAAAAATGTGGTCTGTTAATGGGTCGGATGTATAAAACTCGGTCTGTTAATTGGTCTGTTAAGAGTTATGAATGACATTACAATAAAATTGAGAAAAGAAATGGGGAATGTGTCAAAGAGACAACAACCCGACCAAATAAAAAACAACAGCAGAAGGTCACCAACAGGTCTTCAATGTAGCGAGAAATTCCCGCACCCGGAGGCGTCCTTCAGCTGGCCCCTAAACAAATATATACTAGTTCAGTGATAATGAACGCCATACTAATTTCCAAATTGTACACAAGAAACTAAAATTAAAATAATACAAGACTAACAAAGGCCAGAGGCTCCTGACTTGGGACAGGCGCAAAAATGCGGCGGGGTTAAACATGTTTGTGAGATCTCAACCCTCCCCCTATACCTCTAACCAATGTAGAAAAGTAAACGCATAACAATGTTTACATTAAAATTCAGTTCAAGAGAAGTCCGAGTCTGATGTCAGAAGATGTAACCAAAGAAAATAAACAAAATGACAATAATACATAAATAACAACAGACTACTAGCAGTTAACTGACATGCCAGCTCCAGACTTCAATTAAACTGACTGAAAGATTATGATTTCATCATATGTACATCAGGCACAATCCTTCCCGTTAGGGGTTTAGTATCATACCATCATAACATATATGAGAAGAACATAACCCGTGTCATGCCAACAACTGTTTTTAGAATAAATGTGTTTAGTTCCGACGCAAAGACCTTATCAGTGACTCAATATTAACGCCAAAATATGCAAACTTTAATGACTTGACAACAGTATCGTAATTATATCCCTTCTTAATAAGTCTATTCAAAGGTTTTTTAAGTTTCTGAGGTGAATACTGACACCTTTGTGCTTTATAAAGAATATTTCCATAAAAAATTGGATGTGAAATACCTGAACGTATAAGAAGTCTGCATGTTGAGCTATATTTACGAATGATGTCTTTATACCGATGATAAAATTTAGTAAATGTTTTGACTAGTTTGTGATATCGAAAACCCTGGTGTAATAGTTTTTCAGTAATACATAGATTTCTCTCGTTAAAATCTAAAACATTGTTACATACACGAGCGAATCGTACAAGTTGAGATATATAAACACCGTAAGATGGTGACAAGGGAACGTCACCATCTAAAAACGGGTAATTAACGATAGGAAATGAAAAATCATCCCTTTTATCATAAATTTTAGTATTCAGCTTTCCGTTAGTGATATAGATATCAAGATCGAGGAAAGGGCAGTGGTCATTGTTAGTATTAGCTTTATTTAAAGTAAGTTCAGCAGGATAAATTTCATTAATATACATACTGAAGTCGTCATTATTGAGAGCCAAAATATCATCCAAATATCTAAAAGTATTATTAAATTTGTTTATCAGATGTTGTTTTGATGGGTCTTTGCTTATTTTTGTCATAAATTGTAACTCATAACAATACAAAAAGAGGTCCGCAATAAGTGGTGCACAGTTAGTCCCCATTGGAATTCCGATAATCTGACGATATACGGAATCCCCAAAGCGAACAAAAATGTTATCTAGTAAAAATTCAAGGGCATATATAGGATCAAAGCATGTCCAATTAACATAGTTTTTTTGTTTATTGCTACTAAAAAATGACCTAAAAGAGTTTGAACATATATATTCACATTCTGATTTTTTGAATGCCCATTTAATTAGGTGTGTGAATTTTTTCTTAATGAGAATGTGAGGCAATGTGGTATACAGGGTAGAAAAATCAAAACTTTGAATAGATTCAAAATCACCAATATAAGCATGCAATTTATCAAGTACTTCCAACGAGTTCTTGACACTCCAAAAGTAATTTATTCCACTATTTTCGAAGGCCTTATTTGAACAATTTATTATAAGGTTTTTAATTGTACCAAGTGTGCTGGTAAGAAGAATAGACAATTTAGTAGTTGAACAATGGCTTGAAGACGAAATAAATCTGTATTTGTAAGGGGTTTTGTGTAGCTTCGGAAGCCAATACATTGTTGGGACTTTCATTGTATTTGGCTCTGCTTGTAAAGCGGTGGCTAAAAGTTTATGTTTGTTACAGATTTCGTTTTCTGAAAATGGAGTCAGTTGGAATGTTGGTGAATTGGTGATTTCCTTTTTCAGAACCTCAATGTAAAATTTACGTCAAACAATAATAATATTATTAGCAGCTTTATCGGCCGGGACAAAAACAAATTCCTTGGCTAATTCTTTTAGTTTATGTTTGATACGAGAAATAGGTTTATTTTGGTTATTGTTAATAGTAAAATGCAGTCTTTAAAATGTTGAATACGTATATCAACTATCTTCATTATACAAGCATAATTTAATTGCTATATGGGGTGTTATCTGAATGGGCGATATCTTTTTGCGCAAAAAAGTAACTCATTTGCGCCACAACTTAATTGCGCCAATACCTCTTTTGCGCCGCCTAATTTTCAAAACTATAGGCATCATTTGCGCCAATAAAATAATCATCTAATTGCGCCAATTTTATATATTTCTATTTATATATAACAACTAAATGATTGACTAGGTACCAACAGCAAAAAATTCCTCTGACATTGTACACTAGCCTCGCATCCTAATAAAATTATACCGCTTTCTGGATCGTTACACGATACAAAGTCATCATCTTTGTTTGTAACAAGACCAATATCATCCAATTTTCTGTGAAATTCTGCTCGATTTTTAGATTAAGCCAGACGCAGTTTTCTTCTCTCTCTATACATAGACTGACATACATATTTCAAATCTTTCTTTTCTAAATTTTATTCTTCAATTTTGAAGATCTCTGAATTTATTATTTTTGAAGGTCGCTCTGACAACACATTGGTTGCTTTTCTTTTACACGCAGTTCTCAAAATTTGACGCTCTAATTTCTGGACACTGATAATGAAAAAAATAGATTTCTTTTTACAAATAAAAATATGGTATTTTATACTGCCAAAATCTGCTATGAAATTTTAATAAAGCGAAAATTTATTTTATACTCGTGATAGTTGACTTGTATTTGCATTATAATTTTAAGAAAAAAATGTTTTATAGTCTCTCAAAACTCTTTATAGAGTGGCTCTTGTTGCCAAGTTAACTTGTGTTTTAAAAAGCTGTATATTTTATATATAACAAGTAGCGAGACTTTAAGAATGTATTTTTCTTGTCTTGTCTTGATTTAGGTAAAACATATACACATATGATAAAGGTAAAAAATATTAAAAGGTAAATGTGACGCAATTAATACCATCAAAATAAAACAGTCGGAAACCAGGTTGAAATAGAACAAAAGAATCGAAGCTCTCTATTAGAGAAGGCGATAAATGTTTACTGTATTGTTTACTATAGTGACAAATTTTTAAAAAGTTAATAGAAACAAACAAAACTGCAATTTTCTTCTCAATTACGAGGTGTTTTATTTCAAAAACACCATTTGCATAAGTTTTCAATTTATCTAGTACATAGTTAAGCAGAACAATAAGATATCAAGTCGACGACATGGGTATCTTTCAAGTTGGATGACAAAAATGCATAACCTCCGATTTTTTTGAAAAAATTACCACGGACGGAAAAGATATCAATCTATTAGTTCAGTAATTTTCGTGTCTGCCCTTCCATTATGTGACTGAAGAAAAAATTCCAAAATATAGGTAACAATTGTATCGAAAAGAGAAAATCGAATGCACCTTTTTATGTTAGGGCGTGTTTGAGTTGAGTATTTTGTCTTGATATCGTTCAAAGTAAGAATATTTCATACATCGTCTCGCTTCAGATTCTATCATTTTTATATATTAAAGCTACAGGTTGACTTTATAACACAAAAAAATAACAGTACTAAAAGATGAAATATATGGGTCAAGTGAAATACCTATCTAATGAGTCACAAAAAACAGGGAAGGTGTGTTCGAATAGCTATTTTTTTTACTGAAAGTACTTGACGACAGTCTTTCAAGTTGGATGATGAAAATGCATATCTTCGAAAAATTCTAATTTTTTGTGTGTGATAACTAGGGTTTATAGTCTTCAACCACTAAAAAAATCTAGTCTGCCCTTCCACGAAATATTTAATTAGATTTTTTTTAAATGTTTATGATTTTTCGAAAATTCCACCTAACAACCGATCAGACAATAGTTTTAAGTTGAATTAATACAGACAAGATCATTAACTGATGCTCATTAGCTAGTTGATACATTTGTCTTTTAAAATATAACTGACATATAAGGATCGTATTGGTGCAATGTGGACAAATTTATCGGTTTCCAAGAGCAAAATTGGTAGCGCGTCATCGCTACAATGGCTTCCATTTTTACGATTGTGAAAATGAACTGGCGTAATGGGGAGATAATTTTGACGAAGTAGGATCCTGACTGAAAAGAGAGTGGCGCAATTAATACCTTTTCAAAACTGCAATTGGCGCAAATTGATTCTGCCCATCTGAATAAAGGGATAGACTCAAGATTAGTGGCTAGAATATATGGAAACAACCCATGAAAAATGAAACATAAGTTTAGACAATGGAATCTGAAAATTGATAGAAATGGTTTCAAAAAGTGTAATATCAAAGTAATATTAATTTCAAAAGACAATACATACCGGAAATAAACTCCTCATAGATACCAGGATTGAAATTTTATATTTACGCCTTATATTTACGCCAGACACGCGTTTCGTCTACGAAACATCAGTGACGAAAAAAATGTTTAAAAGGCCAAATAAAATACGAAGTTGAAAAGCATTGAGGAAACACAACTAATACCGGCGTCACACATCAGCGTATAGCACTGGCATGTTCAAAATCATTTACGCTGCCAATACGCTAGTAATTTTGGATGCATTTAACCTGTCAATCATATTTGTAACGTGTGCAAAACGAGCTTTAAGCGTGTATTAGGCGTACTAGAAACGTATGTTGGCGTATGTTGTATGTTTTTTTATGCTGCATACAAATTTCCTGTGATTGTAGCGTTCATCAAGCGTATTTACTTTCCTTCATTGGCTAGAGGAATAGGGGGAGGGTTGATATCTCATAAACATGTTTATCCCCGCCGCAATTTTGCGCCTGTCCCAAGTCAGGAGCCTCTGGCCTTTGTTAGTCTTGTGTGATCTAGTATACATATCTTTTAAGGGGCTAGCTGAAGGACGTCTACGGGTGCGGGAGTTTCTCTCTACATTGAAGACCCATTGGTGGCCTTGGCCTGCTCTATGGTCGAGTTGTTGTCGCTTTGAAACATTCCCCATTTCCTTTCTCAATTTTACCTTTGTATTTCGACGTACTAAAAACTTATGCAACGCGCTTTGAACTATTGCTAAGCGTTCCTATGGCATGCAACTAACGTATACCGACTTTGTCAATTTTCTCTGTACGTTTGGTGCACGCCGGTCTATACGCCAATGTGTGACGCCGGCATAAGGTAATCTATTCCTGAGGTAGAAAAGCCTTAATATTTCAAAGAAAACGCATGGAATTTAACCAGCTGCATTGCAACACATGACAGATTCATATATGTTACAGACTTTGAACAGACAAAAAAAAAATAAGGTTGATTGATAACTTGGCGTAAATAATAAATTCGTGCGAATTCGAGCGGCCAATCAATCCATATAACGCTATATTGAAGTGACACACCCTTCAATGAAATGCAAAGAAATAAAATTAAAATAAAAGTTCTCTTTCTATAAGGATACTGTTGCACCGTATTGTAATTTTTTCGTCACAAGTACATCTCATTTTTTTCAATGTGAAAATATAAACTAAAGGTAGTAAGACTATTGTCGTGGCTAAATAACTCTTAACTGACACGATTTAAATTGTCCAACCCATTAACAGACTGTATTCCCCTAATATTCATTAAAATGTGGTATTACTCAACTTTTATAACAATTATGAAATATTTATCAATGACAATTACTATTTTAGAACCAAAGTACTATTTTGTGTCCTTTAAATCATATATAAAAATGTTTTTTAGCCTTTTATCCAAAATATTGCTATGCGTACAAGCATAAAAACCACATACTTGCGAGACGCCTTTTCGTTTTACTTAAAACTGCGCAGGCTATGCATTTTTTTTACTGGTTGAAAATGTTCTATGATAGATATCATTTTGTCAGACACTTTTCTTTTTTTGATGTGGTTCTCATAATATGGCAAAAATCTGTATATTTAACAGAGTTTAACATTAAATTGTGAGTTTTACTCTTAACAGACGTATAACCAACCCGATTAACAGACCAACCGCCGATATAGCCGCATACTCAATATAGATTAACCGACCAAACTCTCGGTTAGCCGAGTGTCGGCCGTGATTGTATATATTTTAAATTACCAATAACCTCTTCGTACACACTATAAATTTCAAAGTATACTTCAAAAGGACATTAGTTTTAATTTATATTCTAGTTTTTCATATTTTTTTATTTTTATTAATTTTGACTCGTTTATATTGTTGGATATAGATATGAAATGCAATACAATACATTTTATTTATAGTCGTGTAAAATATTTGCCATTTAAAGTTAAAGCTAAAGTATCATTATTTGTTGAAGTATTTTGGAATCTAATAATAGCATCACATAGATTTATTGATTGAAATCGACACTTTTGGTACAATAAGTTTAATAAACAAGGTTCTTAGAGGAAAGACTACTTTTATATTTATTTACAAAGAAAAACTTTTCTTCCATAATTAATTCACCAGGCTCCCGAGGGTTACAACATCAGGTCGGAATATTACACCTTTAGTATAGGATTACCTGTGTATTTACCTGCTCATTAACCATGACCAATCGTTATTATTAAATCCGCTATAGAAATGTTCTATGTGTAGCTAAAGAGTGTCTATTGTCAAGACTTGACAAACGGGTAGAGCGCATTCTTATGAGAAGGCGTGCCACAGTAAACACACTTTCGATACAGAGGCCGTTAGTCGAACAGGACTCCGGGAATAAACAGGAACCATGAGGTGGAGAAATTTATATATAATGATTCTGTGGTTCGCCACCATAGCACTAGTTTTGAAGATTTTAGGATATCTTCTGCCATGGTGGTTTGTGGCTCGTGCAGCAGGATCCACGACGGACCGATTCTTCATTGGAATTGTGTTTGGTCTAGATTGTGCATCTAAAGTCAGTGTATCGAACTGTACAGAATACTCCATGGGAAATGCTCCTGTTGAAATTGAATCATTAGGTAAGTTGACGGTTTTTTCTGCTGTAGAAAAAAGGGGGTTTGTAGTGACAACTGATCACGGTTCATTCGACTTTCAAGTTCGAATAACTTATTTATACAAAAGCATATAGGACTGTGTGAACAGTACTGTATTTGCCTGAGTTTAATTTCCTCATCTATGTTAAACGGTTTAAAGAAATTAATAAAGATTTATTTCTACGCTTTTATCTGTTGATTCGGGTCTGTGGTACATTGATTTTTGATATAAAAAAAAAAATCAGTTTTAAGACTTATATACTGTACATTTACGTTGACGTTATGTCAAAAGCAGAGGTTTGAAATTAAGTTTCAATGAAATTTGAACATGATGGTCAGATGGAACAATAAACTGATCAATTCGACCAGGACAACACATTTCTGACATTTCAAATGTAATAAATTCTGTTGTCAAAATTCTAGCCCTCGAGGGGTAGCCCTAGTGGTTTTAAGGTAGCTAATTATATTGACGTCGTATTAGATTTATTTACGACACTCTTTATTTGCTCAGCAACTCTGTTATTATTTTTTTAATTTTTTTTTTAGATATATTTATAACACTCGTACATGTTTAGTCGTTGTTGTAATTAATTTCACATAAATTTATAAAAATTGCGTAACCCTCTTTCTTGTAATAGACTTTTTTCGTTTGGTTTTCCAATCTATTTAATAGGCGAAAATAACCCCAACGCACGAACATGTACAACAAGTATATCTTCCGCATACCATTTCAGTCAGGATCCTACTTCGTCAAAATTATCTCCCCATTACGCCAGTTCATTTTCACAATCGTAAAAATGGAAGCCATTGTAGCGATGACGCGCTACCAATTTTGCTCTTGGAAACCGATAAATTTGTCCACATTGCACCAATACGATCCTTATATGTCAGTTATATTTTAAAAGACAAATGTATCAACTAGCTAATGAGCATCAGTTAATGATCTTGTCTGTATTAATTCAACTTAAAACTATTGTCTGATCGGTTGTTAGGTGGAATTTTCGAAAAATCATAAACATTTAAAAAAAATCTAATTAAATATTTCGTGGAAGGGCAGACTAGATTTTTTTAGTGGTTGAAGACTATAAACCCTAGTTATCACACACAAAAAATTAGAATTTTTCGAAGATATGCATTTTCATCATCCAACTTGAAAGACTGTCGTCAAGTACTTTCAGTAAAAAAAATAGCTATTCGAACACACCTTCCCTGTTTTTGTGACTCATTAGATAGGTATTTCACTTGACCCACAGGGGTGTGGAAATGCTATGCCCGACTCGCCCGACTCGTACATTTGAACAACCGGACAAGTAATTATTTTTGTCTTGGTTGCCCGTGGACAAGTAAAAAAATATACAAGACAAAATTCAAATCCAACAAAACTATAAAATTAATTTCAAAACGTATAAAGTGTATGATGTTTAATTTATGTAAAAGAAACCAATGTTCAGCAAGTAAAAACATCAATGTTCATGACGATAAACATGATACCGGAAATATATCGATTATCACAATAAATAAAAATAAGTATGCGAACCCGAGTCGCGTAACATTGCATTGGCTTTGTCCATTGACCCGGGATCGTCGACTAGGTTTTATCCATCATTTACCGGAAGTGTCATTTCTTTATATTTCGTATCGAGATTCAGATTGATAAATACTTAATAAAAAGGTGGGCAAGCAAGACAAAAAGGGTCATGAGTCGAGTAGAAAACCTTAAATGCAAATGGAGGACACAGTATTTAAAAAAAAAAAAACGGAAGCGAGAAATTCAGACATCGTGGATATCAGATTGCCCTTGGCTATCTATGGAAATTCGGAAAATAAATTAAGTTTTTGTCTTATTTATAGATGAAGTCCTATTTATAGATGAAAGGTCAACATTATTTGTTGTCAAAGTGGAAAATGAAAGGGACACTTTAATTGCCCATCAAGACAATAATAAATAATCAAGAAAAAAACAAGTGTGTCAGTTGAGAGAAACACCACAAAATCAACAGTTTATCTATTATTTATTTTAAATTTCTTCAATCACTGTCCTCAAATTTAGTATATGTACCTACTGGCTACAATTTTTATTCAAAAACTGCTGCAAAATTGTCCTTTACATGTCATTTCATTGGTTGGTTTGCTGTTAGTGTTCTGTCCCATTGATGTCAACCCATTTCCTACTTTCCTAATTTTTTACACATATAAACAAATAGATTTCATTTGTTTGTGATGCACAACAGTGCTAAGTAAGAATCATATATTAGCTAACAAGAAATACTTCAATATTTATTGGGATCATCAGGGCAAGTAAAAAAATTTCCGGACAAGTAAAATTTTAGGTTTCACTTGCCCGGGGACAAGTGCTCACAACAAATATTTCCACACCCCTGACCCATATATTTCATCTTTTAGTACTGTTATTTTTTTGTGTTATAAAGTCAACCTGTAGCTTTAATATATAAAAATGATAGAATCTGAAGCGAGACGATGTATGAAATATTCTTACTTTGAACGATATCAAGACAAAATACTCAACTCAAACACGCCCTAACATAAAAAGGTGCATTCGATTTTCTCTTTTCGATACAATTGTTACCTATATTTTGGAATTTTTTCTTCAGTCACATAATGGAAGGGCAGACACGAAAATTACTGAACTAATAGATTGATATCTTTTCCGTCCGTGGTAATTTTTTCAAAAAAATCGGAGGTTATGCATTTTTGTCATCCAACTTGAAAGATACCCATGTCGTCGACTTGATATCTTATTGTTCTGCTTAACTATGTACTAGATAAATTGAAAACTTATGCAAATGGTGTTTTTGAAATAAAACACCTCGTAATTGAGAAGAAAATTGCAGTTTTGTTTGTTTCTATTAACTTTTTAAAAATTTGTCACTATAGTAAACAATACAGTAAACATTTATCGCCTTCTCTAATAGAGAGCTTCGATTCTTTTGTTCTATTTCAACCTGGTTTCCGACTGATTTAAATCATTATATACAATACATCTCCGTTCATACAGGTTTATTAAAGAAAACAATGCCTACCTCCAAGTTCAGTCAAATTCAATAGTCAGTGACAAATTGATCGTTTATCATAATTGTATACTGAATGACGATAAAAACGCAACGCATACATGATTTTTTTATTTAATAAAAAACTTCTTTTCAACTCCCTCCGGCAAAGTTTGAACATTCATCATTTTTGTATGTCCTTTTCATTAATATAGCTCTTCAACTGTTAAGGTTCTTATATATATCCTTGCCTTTAAAATATTCGGCTGTGAACGTTACTAATGAAGGGAAATCCAGAAAAGCGCTTCTAATGCATGGACTTTATCACGTGTTGTTGTAATTTTTTTTATACAAGTTCAAACCATTCTTCTTTTAATATGCATGCAGATCATTTCAGAGCTTGGCGATTTTCTTGTGTCGATAAACTTTACACATTTCTAACAACGACAAAAACACTCTGAACGGTACATTTATAATACCATAAGAAATCCCTATAACAAAGGTTTTCAAAAAGCAATGCACATTCATGTTTTTTTCCTCACTAGTTCACTGTCATTAATGATTGACAAAAACAATCATACTTTATTTTTATATATATCTCGTAGCTAGTGCTTTTCTTGATCAAATCAACCAATGCCAGGAAACGTCCATACACACAGTCTTATTTCAAAACAATGCTTTGTTGCTTGTTTTAGAACTTTCCGTTATTAATTAACAACATCAAAGTTCAAAAATTCAAAACAGGGTGGAACAAGAACTAAAATGAAAAAATATAGAAACCTTACAATCACACCATTACTACTACACATCATTAGTAGCATATCCATATATCCATATCCATATCCATATATCAATATCTACTGTATACGTTTTTGAAAACAAAGGCGCTCCCTTTTATTCTAATTTCTTCTACTTTCTAATACTCGCTTATATTTTAGCCTTGTTACTCGATACAATAGGAAATAAAATAGTAGTTTGTACATAATGAAAATAAGAAAAGAGGGCATCAAATACAAAATACGTATACTTTTATTTTAATATCGTATGGACAAGAGTAAAAAAAAACATTTATCAACATAAAGTAGCTATAGAATAAATATCAGTAAAAGTTATTAAAACAAAATATTTAGAAAAAGGGGGTCAATACCCCGTGGTTTTGAATGACATTAGGAAACAAAGATCTAATTGTATCTGCCTTAATGATCGCCAGTCATAGGGTGTGACACTGTTTTTAAGACAAGTACAAAGTTTAATAGACCAAGAATGCATATATTACAAATAAAGACATGTTCTATAAACCTATAGCCCATCGCAACATTACATAAACTATATCTACAGGGTCTTGGTAATTATTCACTGACGGTTAAATCTTCATCCTTAAGCCAAATTGAGTTTGATGACCTTAAATAACAACGTAATGTTACAGATATTTGCTAGGTTGACAAAATTTATTAGTATACTTTGGCATATTTTCAATGATAATAACATTCATCAATTGGTTTGAGTTTACTGATAAAAACTTTAAAAGAAACAACAACAGCAAAAACACACGAACACAATTTTTAATTTAAGCGTCTTGGCCTACATGTATATGTCGTATTAGCCGTGTAAAGGGGTTTCCAAGAAAACAAGAAATAGATTTGTTTCAGCGATATTTACACCGGTTTTAAATACACCATCGAAAACTCATGATCAAACCTGCAATAAAGCAACAGTGTCAGATACTGAATGACGGGTGTTTCATCGAGACTTGTGACTTATCAATTTACAGTGCTAACTAGTAGATCATCTATCAATCATTTATGAAAAATTCGGTAGAGTTAAGAAATCGAGCATTCTAACTGCGATAACGAGTTTCTAAAAGTAATACCATGTTTCTGTGATCTTGACTAGATAATGAAATTTCAAAGGTTGATGTTTACTGCTTGTAATTCAGTTTAGTTTTAGTTTATTAAAGTTCACATATGTATCTTGTCTACTGTTGTTATTCGCTTATAAAAGACTGTCCTTCAATTTAGCATTACATGGACATTGTCAATAAAAATGAAATTTCTTTTGGGGGACTTTCTATGTGTTTACATTTGTTAAGAAAATTTGGTATGAATTTATTCGGCATAACTTTTTGTGTCCTCAATGCTCTTCAACTTTGTTTGGCTTTATAACTATTTTGATCTGAGCGTCACTGGTGAGTCTTATGTAGACGAAACGCGCGTCTGGCGTATTAAATTATATGCCTGGTAACTTTGGGAGACTTTCTATTTCACATACTTTCCTCTTTTCAATAGAGATATATATTGTCTAAATGGTAACAATGTCTTGTCGACTTTAACTTCCCTTGATTTTATGTCATGCTAACATTTATTTATCATTTATTTCAGTGGAGTCTGCGTCTATGCTGACGCTGCAGATAGCCATGTCTGTCAATTTGGGCCTCCTGTTTATTTCCTGTATGATCATTGTCGGTTCCTCTGTTACCAAGACTTATAACCAAGGACTGATGGTCTTGGCCGGGATACTAATAGCATTTTCGTGTAAGTATAATAACGTTAAAACTAGTAACGAGCATGTTACCACACGATACACGTGGTTGTAAAATACGGGATGGAAGGAACATTCTTATATTAATGTGCTTTATAAATAACATTACCACAAAATGTTAAGAATAGAATGACACTTTTTTTGTCTTGCCAGTTGAAACACCCATCCAATATACATTCGGCAAGAAAACTTGACCCGTTTTACGTTAAGATCAGAGTCGAATGCACCTTGTCACTCACAACCTCTGAGTTGACAGAGTAGTGATTCCTGTAGATGAACTTCTAAAAAAAACTTGGACAATATACCACTTAATACTTACATCCTGTGAATGTTCATCTATACAATATGTAGACTTTGACCTCATTTACAACCGATTGCATTGAGTGTGTAGGTGAAGGTAATATCCTTGGTTAGCTTGCTTGCTAGCTGAACCGTGAAGTAATAATTAGGTAATGTATACTACCCTCCTTTCAAAGTAGTCTAGTCCTAAAGACAGATAGATTGGTTATCTGTCGGAGTAGTCTATTCTTTAACACTCAATTCAATCGTCTGTAAATGTTCAGTTTCCTTATATTCTATAAGAAATGTGTCAGCTTAAAATTCGATATGTAATGATTGTAAGCTGAACATGCGTATCTGACAGTGTGAATCTGATCTTGACAAATTTTCATTGAATATTGATCATTTTTTAAAGTTAAGTACAACTTTGTGTAATCCTGTAATCTTTATGACTTTCAACATATAATATTCAAACATCAATATTTAAACAGGCAATATGTGCACTCATGTTTAATGATTTGTGTATACGTTGCGTTTGAGATAAAGCATGCTTGTTAAGTTATTTGTATTCCGATGTGGATTTACTGTTCCCCCATTATATCACATATTGGTAACGTTACGGTTTTGAATAAGGTTGATTGATAACTTCTTAAAGCTCCAACAATTGCAGAGAAATGTTCCTTCCATACCAGAAAACGGGACATCAATGGGGGTCTGGATAAGTTCCATCTTTCTGTATTCGTAAATTTTTTAAGGCCATTTTTCTCTATTCTCTATTTTCCCCCTTTATTTTCCATTCTTTATATCTAAACACACATTTTTTTCTGTATTCTTTATCGGGAGAGACATATATATACTTACAAATTTGAAAAGAAAGGTGTTTACGTTTGTTATGAATTTTTAGTATGAGTTTCACCTTGAGAAATCTCAAAGCAAGACAATTATTGTATTTTTAACCTATTTTTCATCTCGAAGGACGACAGTGGTATAAACATATGATCAGGTATAATTTATCAGAAACCGCTTATATTTATCCCTTAATTCTAATGAGGTAGACATTATATAGCTGTTAATTTCTGTGTTTTTTGGTCTCTTGTGGAGAGTTGTCTCGTTTGAAATCATGCCACATCTTCTTTTTTTTTTACATATGCATATTCTTAAAAATATGAAAAGTAGCTAAAATTTAGCCTTCCTCTACATAAATGTATCATTTTTTTTACTCTTTGGTCGAGTTGTTGTCTCTTTGACTAATTTCCTATTTCCATTCTTTATTTTGTTTCACTGAATTACTCAAAATTTGGCAACTATGACACCTTCATCTATTCCAATGAATTGATATAAAGGCTACTATACGCATTTAGTTAAGTCTTTCTTATATCTAGACTAACATCTAGACATTGAAAACGATGGTCGGTGTTAAACTTAGCTTTACGACAAAAGAGACGATTTTAATTTTCCAGTTGTGAACTTTCCATTTTTGAGTAGAAACATTGCAGCAGTGCCTGCATACGGAGTATAAATCTCAGTCTCAAAGTTGATACGATATCCAAGGGCTTGTGTTCCCCATCATAATTTCCGTGATCGAGGCTTACTGATAACAAAGAAGCTAATACACCAAGGGTTCCAAGTGCATGCTTATATTGAAGTCGTTCCTTTAAAGGTTTTATGGACGCCATCATGGTTAAGTTGACCATGTCTAACAAGTCAACGGATTTGTTCTACTTTTCATAACACCAGCCCCTTCCTGCATTTAATTGTTAAATTTTAATGCGAATTTTAACGGATTTTTACACAACGGGTAACACATGTGGAGCAGGAACTGCTTACACATCTGAAGCACATGCGTTCACACATGTTTGGGATTCTTTTTGCTGAGTCATGATTTCTATGTTATGTGTTATTATTGTGGTTGTACTTTCGTCATTCTTTGCAATGGTTTTGTCTGCTGAACATAATTTTCGAATGCCCTATTGCATTTTTTTCTCTCTCTTTTTAAAAATATTTTGTAGAAGTCTTCAATGACTTGTCTTGAATATGAGTGACACTTGCCACTGGACGTTAAGCAAAAAACAATCAAGTCAATTTAATTTTAAAATGACATTTCTGATTTCAGGTGTGGCTTACTGCGTGAGTTTAGGATTTTTCATTTACATCCATATCAACGACATCAAGAAAATCGAAACATACGAGTACAACGCCACCAACTTTCCATGGTCAATGTTGGTTACTTCAGTAGCAGCGCTCTTCCTTTTTGCCACGTTGATTCTACTGGTCATTGCTCTTTGTAGATGGCGCGACGATGACGAAGATAGTCTCGTCAGTTACGATGAGAGAAAGATTGTAGATAATTATCCAGCTGAAACAAGATACATGACATATGACAACCCTAACCAAAAACAATACATGATGGAGCGTCCGATGGTTCATTCGGGTAACAACAGAGGTTACAGGTATGCAGTTGACTCGCCGAGATCACAAATGCAAGCGATTACGTATCCAGCTGAAACTATGTATAGACCGTACTCCGCTTCTAGGAGATATTAGACCAATGAAGATGTTGGTTTGGGGTTTCCTAATGGGGGTTTCAGTGACCAATGATAGTGCTGATTTGAGGTTTCAGTTCATAAAATTCCTTAATTAATTATAAAGGGTATTAACAGTTAACTTTGTTATCAAGTTTATTATGTATATAAGCCTATGGAAGTTAAGATAACAGCTCGTAGCATCGTGGTGTTGCTTCTCCTGAGAACTGGCAACCAGTCAAGTACTTTAAAAGTACATACGGACAACTTCCACCAAAGACCTCGTTATCTACTTACATAAATAAAAATAATGTATATATCCTACATTAATCCTAGTCGTAATACTCACCCATAAGCATAATATATTTAAAAATTATATTTATCGTTAACCTTCGGTATGTTTGTACTTCATGACATTTCGTATTAGCAACAACAATCGCCATTTTGCAATAAACACTTCTATATAAAGATGGGCGTTGAAGTTTTATTCTATAAGATCAAACGGATTCATATTAACTATAAATTTGCAGGTGAACTTTAAGAAAGGAAGTTACAAAAAAACGATAACATAAATAATCAAAAGACATATACATGATATATTAAGTGAGCAGCGTTCATAAGTCAGCATACAGACTTTTAAACAATTTACCGGCGTTTACTTTATTTACTAATCAAATCATCCTAATCACAGCAGAATATTTTAAACCTGACAATCTCTAAATTGACCCGAGTCTAAAAAGTTGTTAACTATTTAACAGATAATATAAAAAGAAGATGTGGTATGATTGCCAATGAGACAATTCTATACTATAGACCAATTTACACAGAACATAACAACTTCAGTTCACCGTTCGGCCTTCAACAAGGAGCAAAGCCTATACATAATAGGAGGTATATTACCAAAACGCATAAAACCTTGAAAAGTGAACATATTAGGAGGTACAAAAAAACGCATAAATCCACCTGAATAAAACTTGTCTAACTGCTTTTTTTGAACACCTGCAATAACCTCCGGTTGTAAGGTGGGGTTCGTGTCATTCAGTTTTCAGTTTTCTACTTTGAGTTTTATAGACTGGTGTTTGTCTTCTGCTCGCTTTTCATTTTATTACCATGGCATTGTTAGTGTATCTTTGAATTATTGTTTGAATGTCCCTTTGGTATCTTTCGTCTCTGTTTTGGGTTTCCATCTGAACATTTGGATGTAGTTATTTTCATAAAATTTACAGCAATAAAACTATGTTGATAATATCTTGTGACCGAGGTCTTTTTGTAAAAAAAAAAGAGATACTAAACCAACGGGGACAAGTGCCAGATAGGGTACTTATGGCAAGCCGTTCTCGTCAAAACTATGTTTAAACCATTTTTCGAAAAATTTACACACTGAGAATTACAACAAAGCACACTGAGATTTAAAAACTTTTAAAACGCACACTGAGAATTGAGAATTACACACTGAGAATTGAAAATTACACACTGAGAATTAAAAATTACACACTGAGATTTCATAAAGACGCACTGAGATTACAAAAATGAAAAACGCACACTGAGAATTGAAAATTACACACTGAGAATTGAAAATTACACACTGAGATTTCAAAAAGACACACTGAGAATAAATAAACTGAAAACACACACTGAGAATTTGAAATTACACACTGAGAATTTAAAATTACACACAGATTTGTGCGCACTTTTTATGCGCACATATCTAATTAGCATACTTAATCTGAATCTATTACAAGCTTAAAACAACAAGGGGACAAAACTCGTTAGTCCTTCGATTTGGTTCCAAATTATTAATAAAAAAAACTTTAGAAATACAAGAACAAGAAAAATACCCACTTACTCTTATTACAAAATATAACCAAATGGTGAAAAACTTTATTAAAATTTATAAGAAAACATTGGAACAATCTGCAAACTAGATTAACTAGCGAAATCAGGGAAACAGTTGGAAGACTTTGAAAAGGGACACATGTTTAATTACTGGTAGTAATGATCTGAATTATATAGGCAACAAACTTATGAATATGAGCGATGTTATGTCTTGAAATCTATTACGAATGTTGGTTGAAGGAATCGCATTTCATTATAATGACAAGAGTTCTTGAGATCAAGATATAAATCTGTTGAATTATTCATCTCATGAATATTCATTAGTAATTTGCATAATAATCTCAGTGCGTATTTTTGAAGTCTCAGTGTGTAATTAACAATTCTCAGTGTGTGTTTTTCAATTTATTTCATCTCAGTGTGTCTTTTTAAAATCTCAGTGTGTAATTTTTAATTCTCAGTGTGTGTTTTTTATTTTTTTAAATCTCAGTGTGTAATTTCGATTTCTCAGTGTGTTATTTTAGGTTTTTAATTCTCAGTGTGTATTTTTTCGAAAAAAGGGTTTAAACATAGTTTTGACGAGAACGGCTTGCCATAGGTACTGACACCTTCATCATCAAATCGTATGTAAAAGTAATATTATATAATTGTAGTAAACCATGTAACAGGATGATTAAAGTTATATGAAAGTCTTATAATTACATTTACGTTAAACACATTATGCATTGGTTTTGTCGTAAAAGTACATTGCAATTAAAATTTCAAATTTATATGAAATCAGTCTGTCATTTAAAGATATAAAAACTCAAAATTAAAATCAAAACTGAGCACACATGGAGTTCATGGCATTATAAAGCAAAAATAAATGTTCATGATCATCAAACATCAAATTCATAGCGTTTGTGCAAGATATTTTCCCCGATATTATCTAAAGTATAACCTAAGTCAGAACGATACAATAATCCTAGAGCACCTATAATGGACTATTTGCACTGGGGGCAACAACATTTTTTTAGCTCACCTGGCCTGAAGGTCAGTACAAACACATCACCATCACCAAAAGACAATTTTGTCATGAATCCATCTGTGTCCTTTGTTTAATATGCACATAGACCAAGGTGAGCGACACAGGCTCTTAATTTTAGAGCCTCTAGTTTTATTAGTCGGAGAAAGAAGGACATTCTATTATGCGAAAAATATTTCTAGGTGCATTTGAGGAAAATAACTGACAGTTTGAGCTGTTACACTGTCCCAGGTTATGGGGAGGGTTGAGCGCTTACAAGCATGCTTAACCCCCGTCATAGTCTTTGAGTGCCTTCGTAAGTCAGGAGCCTGTAGTTCAGTGGTTGTCGTTGATTCCTGTCTGTCATATTTGTTTTTTCCGGTAAATTGTTTGTTATAAATTAGACCGTTAGTTCTCTCAATTAATTGTTTCGTGTTTTTCGTTTCGGGGTCTTTCACAATCGACTTTGCGATATTGTTTTACTTATTGTTGAAGGATGTACCTCTACGTTTGCCTATAATTGCTTATATCCAGTACATTTGAATGCTGGTGGATATTTGTTGTTTTGGCAATCATACCACATCTTCTTATTTCATACAAAGTGTTTGACATTAAAAAGTAAAATAACAAAAATACCGAACTCCAAGGAAAATTCAAATCGGAAAGTCACTTATTAAATGACAGAATAAAAAAAATATCAAACACATTAAACGAAGGAAAACAACTGTCATATTAAGATTCATTCGTTGGAGCGGGGTATTCATAGGCAGACGATTCATTCTTGCCAAAAAAAATCACCTTGTCAGTTAAGGATATTTTTTCCACTTTATGTTTTAAGCTCTCAAGTAACGTGAAAAATATGTATTTAACATTTTTTAAATAGTTTAAAGTAATTTAATTTCACTTTACATTGAGTTTGCGATTTAATTATGTAATATCTTAGGTATAATGTATGAAGTTGAACACAACCAGTTAATCTAGTTAAATATAGTTTTCATAGTGTTACGATTGTGTGAAAAGGATAAACTGGATGTGCCCATATATGAAAGTAGAAGTAAAATAAACGGAATATGCTTGATATGTCTCAATCGGGGTCAACATGAAACTATAAAGCTTATTTTAAGAACATTTTTAATAATATTATCTTATACAAATAAATATATATATATTGTAATTGCATGCCTAAATTATTGTAAGTGGGCTTATTGTCTCTTTTTAGCTCACCGAGACCCGAAGGGCTCCATGTGAGCTTATGCCATCACTTGGCGTCCGTCGTCGTCCGTCGTCTGTCGTCGTCGTAAACTATTTAAAAAATCTTCTCCTCTGAAACTACTGGGCCAAATACCTTCAAACTTTAACTGAATGTTCCTTAGGGTATCTAGTTTTATAAACCGAAGTTTTGATCTGTCGACAAACATGGCCGCTGTGGCTAAAAATAGAACATAGGGGGCAAATGCAGTTTTTGGCTTATTTTTCAAAAAACTAAAGCTTCTAGAGCAAATCTGACGTGGTGTTAAATTGTTCAATTGGCCAAGATCTATCAGCCCTGAAATTTACAGACAAATTGAACAATCCTTTGTTGGGTTGCTCCACTAAATTGGTAGTTTTAAGGAAATTTTGCAGTTTTTGGTTATTTTGAATATAATTATAGAAAGATATAAACTGTAAACAGCAATAATGTCCAGCAAAGAAAGATCTACAAAAAAGTTTAATGACCAAAATTTTCTATTGACCCCTGAAGGAGTTAATGCCCTTTAAAGACAATTTTACACACAAGTTGTTTGGTTTTTAACTTTAAAAATCTTCTCAAATGAATCTAGTGTAAATTTTGTATTTTATTTCCTTGTACGCAAGAAACATAGACACTATGGCTAAAATGGAAGATATAGGTAAAATGTATTTATTTGGTTTTGAAGAAAATATGACTGATACAATGAACTTTTAAATGGCATTTTTAAACCACTCATTAATATACATTGAAAACCAAACAGAATTATTGATGAAAGATTTAAGCCAAAAAATAACAGGTGAGCGATTCAGGCTCTTGAGAGACTCTTGTTTATGATCTCATTAGTTTATTCTTTTGAGTATGTAATGTGGCTTTTAACTAGCTTTCGGTAAATGATCCGAGACCACAATTGTCGTCCAAATATAGTCCCTAGTGTTGGCAGTGGGTTACTTGCCATTAATTTCTATACCTCTTCCAAATTTATTTCTCTATGTTTAATGCCTCAAATTGCAAGAAGGGGGTGAAATTACACTGTAAAAAAATTTGGGTTCAGAATTTTAAAGGAAAGTAGTGATTTGGTCCAGCTGAAAAAGGTTGAAAATTAGCACTTCGGAAGCTGTCAAAAGATTTCAAGATGCCCTAAACATAAAATTGTCCATATTTTGAGTTAGAGCCGATGAAGTTTTCTATAATTTTGATGTAATTTGTCCCAAAAGTAGTACAACACACTGTAAAAATATCATTGAGAAAGCGCAGGTGGGATTTTTTTAATTTTCATTTATCTTCTAAAAGAAATGCACTACGAAATAATTGTTGTCTTGGACCAAATGCGATTAATTTCTAGTCTTAGTCTCGGTGCCGTTTATCATTTTGTTAATTATTTTCGTCAAATTCGTGATTAAAACTGATCTGAGTGGCCCGACCACAATTTATTGAAATATAGAACTTTGATTTTGCTATGATCTAGCTCATTGGGTAGCATAGTAACACATCTTAGTTTTGTATCAAGAAAGATCGCCCATCAGCACTGAAATTGGACTTTTAGGGGATGGTATGAATCTAGTCAAATGGATGTTCTTATTATATGATCTAAATAAAAGCATTCGATACTAAAGGGTAGACTAATATGCTATATAAAAATTTTGAAAGGCTTTATTTTGATATAAATCAGTGGCGTAGCCAGGGTTGAAATGATGAGGATGCCTTCGCCGAGCGGAGCGAGGCGAATTTTTTTGGGACTAGTTTATGCAGAAAATTATATTTTTTCAGACATTGTTCCTGTAAGCACATTTGCTCCCATAGAATCCGACACTGGTTAGATTTTTGTTTAATTTCAAAATACCCACCAATTCATATAATTATATTTCAAACATAATTTTAATGTTTTCTCGAAATTCTCGAAACTGAATGTAATTCATAATTTATTTATTTGATGTAAAAGTTTCCCACCAATCTCAATATTTGACATCTCATAAATGGCCCCAATCACAGCGGCACTTCTGTATAAAGGAACTGAAGTGATCCCCTTTCCTAGCATTTCTCAAAAAACGGCCCTATCACAGCGGCACTTTGGAATATAGGAACTGAAGTGACCCCATTAACGCGTCGCAGGGGACATCATCGAAATACCTGGTGTCTGTCCATCCGGTCTTGTTTGCACTCTCATGTGTACAATTCTTGCCAGATTTTTATATCATCAGCAATGACAATTTCGAAAATAAGTCCTAAGCTATGACCTTTTGAAATATAAATTATATCGGAAATCCCATTGCATTTTCTCTATACTTTGCATTTACCCAAAAAGGAAAGCAGGAAGAATTAGATAGTGTGCGTTTCCAATTTAACGTCATTTTTCTGTTACACTAAATGGTAGCAATATCTGACGTTGCGTCAAAGCTTTTATTTCTCCATTAAAAATAAAAGGAAAAGGAAAAACATTAATTTTTATTAGTTATTGCTCTTGTTCATTGGTAACATAAAATATGTGCAATGCAGGGGACATAGGAACTTTGTGCTTTTATTGAAAATAAAATTAATATGTGGACCTAGATAGAAACTGGAATTTACTGATAAGCCTAGGAATGATCACACTCTATTACAGATTAGTTCTTTTTTCACGTCGTCTTTCATGTCACAGGAAACGATATCAGGATATGGTGGTTTAGTTGTCAGTTATGTTGTTAGTCAGTTGTAGAAGCCAGACGAAACATGCCAGACGAAACATGTCCGAGGATCTGTGCATCATCCTTTGCACTTGCCGTAGCCGACGACGTAGTCTTTTTACGAAAAAAATCGAGAACACTTTTCTGCGATTTGTCCATCTTGTTCTATTACATGAACTAAATTATCCTTAATAAAAGACCACACATACTTCATCGGAAATAATTGGATGTTATCCTCATATCCTAACCCTTGTTACAAACGGATACCTCCGAGTTTAACTGCTGCGAACATATCTTTATTTATATTTTTTCCCTGTCAAAATGATGTGGATGCTTGAGCATCTGAGCATACATGCAAGCTACGCCACTGTAAATGAATAGAGTATATATCAAAAATTATAAACTATACTTAAAACTATATGACATGTTGAATATGTTAGGTGGGAGTTCATCTTTTGTGTGTTTTTCTACTAGTGTGGATCTAGCCGGCGTTAATATTCATGAGGCTAGCCGTCAATAATATTCATGAGATCAAAACCGCGGTCGATGAAATGTTTTGGGTAGTTATTAGATTGTGACAATAAAATAACTTTTGCTGTTAATATCCATTATGGTTATGCTATTTATAGCAATATAAAGTAATTAGGAAATAGTAAGCCAATAGGTGTCTTCTGCAAGGTCCGCGTCATTTAAAATGAAAGTAAATGAAAAGTTTAATTGCATTGCCTCACACAACACAAAACAATTATGAACATTAAAATGTTGTTATTATTGAATCAATGTAAACTATAGTAATTAAAACAAGATGATTAAATATAGGGTAATTAAATGGAATTAATTGTCATATGGGCATTCCATAATCTGTTCGTTGTCTACAAATATAGTCCAATTCTAAAACTAAAATATACAATGCATACGATAGTATCACACAATTAAAAAGATCAGAAAAACAAGAAACATAGTTTATTGAAGGAATATAATAAACAGAAAAATAGAAACTGTCAATTACTATTTCAATGACATAATTCTTCAAAATTACGGAGATCAATAAGAGTCTTTAATCTCAACATTACCAGTCCATTTAATTGCCTCTAAAATGGCTCATAGCACTTATGCCCTAGACCCGTACGAGTTAGTCAGAAAAGGATAAGGGGGGTACCCTGGTATATCACAAATTCGAAAATGAACTATTGCCGGCTGGCCAAACGAAGAGATTCTCCACGTGGGCAATGATACCAGAGGAAGAGGTACTTATTGCCTTTAAAATGGCCCATAGCACTTATACCCTAGACCCGTACGAGTTTGTCAGTAGAGGGTTCAAAGGGGGGATATGGTATCCCGGATACAACGAATTCGAACTGAACTATTGCCGGCTGGCCAAACTAAGAGATTCTCCACATCGACCATTATACCAGAGGTAGAGGTTGGTATTGCCTCTAAAATGGCCCATAGCACTTATGCCCTAGACCCGTACGAGTTAGTCAGAAAAGGATAAGGGGGGTACCCTGGTATATCACAAATTCGAAAATGAACTATTGCCGGCTGGCCAAACGAAGAGATTCTCCACGTGGGCAATGATACCAGAGGAAGAGGTACTTATTGCCTTTAAAATGGCCCATAGCACTTATACCCTAGACCCGTACGAGTTTGTCAGTAGAGGGTTCAAAGGGGGGATATGGTATCCCGGATACAACGAATTCGAACTGAACTATTGCCGGCTGGCCAAACTAAGAGATTCTCCACATCGACCATTATACCAGAGGTAGAGGTTGGTATTGCCTCTAAAATGGCCCATAGCACTTATGCCCTAGACCCGTACGAGTTAGTCAGAAAAGGATAAGGGGGGTACCCTGGTATATCACAAATTCGAAAATGAACTATTGCCGGCTGGCCAAACGAAGAGATTCTCCACGTGGGCAATGATACCAGAGGAAGAGGTACTTATTGCCTTTAAAATGGCCCATAGCACTTATACCCTAGACCCGTACGAGTTTGTCAGTAGAGGGTTCAAAGGGGGGATATGGTATCCCGGATACAACGAATTCGAACTGAACTATTGCCGGCTGGCCAAACTAAGAGATTCTCCACATCGACCATTATACCAGAGGTAGAGGTTGGTATTGCCTCTAAAATGGCCCATAGCACTTATGCCCTAGACCCGTACGAGTTAGTCAGAAAAGGATAAGGGGGGTACCCTGGTATATCACAAATTCGAAAATGAACTATTGCCGGCTGGCCAAACGAAGAGATTCTCCACGTGGGCAATGATACCAGAGGAAGAGGTACTTATTGCCTTTAAAATGGCCCATAGCACTTATACCCTAGACCCGTACGAGTTTGTCAGTAGAGGGTTCAAAGGGGGGATATGGTATCCCGGATACAACGAATTCGAACTGAACTATTGCCGGCTGGCCAAACTAAGAGATTCTCCACATCGACCATTATACCAGAGGTAGAGGTTGGTATTGCCTCTAAAATGGCCCATAGCACTTATGCCCTAGACCCGTACGAGTTAGTCAGAAAAGGATAAGGGGGGTACCCTGGTATATCACAAATTCGAAAATGAACTATTGCCGGCTGGCCAAACGAAGAGATTCTCCACGTGGGCAATGATACCAGAGGAAGAGGTACTTATTGCCTTTAAAATGGCCCATAGCACTTATACCCTAGACCCGTACGAGTTTGTCAGTAGAGGGTTCAAAGGGGGGATATGGTATCCCGGATACAACGAATTCGAACTGAACTATTGCCGGCTGGCCAAACTAAGAGATTCTCCACATCGACCATTATACCAGAGGTAGAGGTTGGTATTGCCTCTAAAATGGCCCATAGCACTTATGCCCTAGACCCGTACGAGTTAGTCAGAAAAGGATAAGGGGGGTACCCTGGTATATCACAAATTCGAAAATGAACTATTGCCGGCTGGCCAAACGAAGAGATTCTCCACGTGGGCAATGATACCAGAGGAAGAGGTACTTATTGCCTTTAAAATGGCCCATAGCACTTATACCCTAGACCCGTACGAGTTTGTCAGTAGAGGGTTCAAAGGGGGGATATGGTATCCCGGATACAACGAATTCGAACTGAACTATTGCCGGCTGGCCAAACTAAGAGATTCTCCACATCGACCATTATACCAGAGGTAGAGGTTGGTATTGCCTCTAAAATGGCCCATAGCACTTATGCCCTAGACCCGTACGAGTTAGTCAGAAAAGGATAAGGGGGGTACCCTGGTATATCACAAATTCGAAAATGAACTATTGCCGGCTGGCCAAACGAAGAGATTCTCCACGTGGGCAATGATACCAGAGGAAGAGGTACTTATTGCCTTTAAAATGGCCCATAGCACTTATACCCTAGACCCGTACGAGTTTGTCAGTAGAGGGTTCAAAGGGGGGATATGGTATCCCGGATACAACGAATTCGAACTGAACTATTGCCGGCTGGCCAAACTAAGAGATTCTCCACATCAACCATTATACCAGAGGTAGAGGTTGGTATTGCCTCTAAAATGGCCCATAGCACTTATGCCCTAGACCCGTACGAGTTAGTCAGAAAAGGATAAGGGGGGTACCCTGGTATATCACAAATTCGAAAATGAACTATTGCCGGCTGGCCAAACGAAGAGATTCTCCACGTGGGCAATGATACCAGAGGAAGAGGTACTTATTGCCTTTAAAATGGCCCATAGCACTTATACCCTAGACCCGTACGAGTTTGTCAGTAGAGGGTTCAAAGGGGGGATATGGTATCCCGGATACAACGAATTCGAACTGAACTATTGCCGGCTGGCCAAACTAAGAGATTCTCCACATCGACCATTATACCAGAGGTAGAGGTTGGTATTGCCTCTAAAATGGCCCATAGCACTTATGCCCTAGACCCGTACGAGTTAGTCAGAAAAGGATAAGGGGGGTACCCTGGTATATCACAAATTCGAAAATGAACTATTGCCGGCTGGCCAAACGAAGAGATTCTCCACGTGGGCAATGATACCAGAGGAAGAGGTACTTATTGCCTTTAAAATGGCCCATAGCACTTATACCCTAGACCCGTACGAGTTTGTCAGTAGAGGGTTCAAAGGGGGGATATGGTATCCCGGATACAACGAATTCGAACTGAACTATTGCCGGCTGGCCAAACTAAGAGATTCTCCACATCGACCATTATACCAGAGGTAGAGGTTGGTATTGCCTCTAAAATGGCCCATAGCACTTATGCCCTAGACCCGTACGAGTTAGTCAGAAAAGGATAAGGGGGGTACCCTGGTATATCACAAATTCGAAAATGAACTATTGCCGGCTGGCCAAACGAAGAGATTCTCCACGTGGGCAATGATACCAGAGGAAGAGGTACTTATTGCCTTTAAAATGGCCCATAGCACTTATACCCTAGACCCGTACGAGTTTGTCAGTAGAGGGTTCAAAGGGGGGATATGGTATCCCGGATACAACGAATTCGAACTGAACTATTGCCGGCTGGCCAAACTAAGAGATTCTCCACATCGACCATTATACCAGAGGTAGAGGTTGGTATTGCCTCTAAAATGGCCCATAGCACTTATGCCCTAGACCCGTACGAGTTAGTCAGAAAAGGATAAGGGGGGTACCCTGGTATATCACAAATTCGAAAATGAACTATTGCCGGCTGGCCAAACGAAGAGATTCTCCACGTGGGCAATGATACCAGAGGAAGAGGTACTTATTGCCTTTAAAATGGCCCATAGCACTTATACCCTAGACCCGTACGAGTTTGTCAGTAGAGGGTTCAAAGGGGGGATATGGTATCCCGGATACAACGAATTCGAACTGAACTATTGCCGGCTGGCCAAACTAAGAGATTCTCCACATCGACCATTATACCAGAGGTAGAGGTTGGTATTGCCTCTAAAATGGCCCATAGCACTTATGCCCTAGACCCGTACGAGTTAGTCAGAAAAGGATAAGGGGGGTACCCTGGTATATCACAAATTCGAAAATGAACTATTGCCGGCTGGCCAAACGAAGAGATTCTCCACGTGGGCAATGATACCAGAGGAAGAGGTACTTATTGCCTTTAAAATGGCCCATAGCACTTATACCCTAGACCCGTACGAGTTTGTCAGTAGAGGGTTCAAAGGGGGGATATGGTATCCCGGATACAACGAATTCGAACTGAACTATTGCCGGCTGGCCAAACTAAGAGATTCTCCACATCGACCATTATACCAGAGGTAGAGGTTGGTATTGCCTCTAAAATGGCCCATAGCACTTATGCCCTAGACCCGTACGAGTTAGTCAGAAAAGGATAAGGGGGGTACCCTGGTATATCACAAATTCGAAAATGAACTATTGCCGGCTGGCCAAACGAAGAGATTCTCCACGTGGGCAATGATACCAGAGGAAGAGGTACTTATTGCCTTTAAAATGGCCCATAGCACTTATACCCTAGACCCGTACGAGTTTGTCAGTAGAGGGTTCAAAGGGGGGATATGGTATCCCGGATACAACGAATTCGAACTGAACTATTGCCGGCTGGCCAAACTAAGAGATTCTCCACATCGACCATTATACCAGAGGTAGAGGTTGGTATTGCCTCTAAAATGGCCCATAGCACTTATGCCCTAGACCCGTACGAGTTAGTCAGAAAAGGATAAGGGGGGTACCCTGGTATATCACAAATTCGAAAATGAACTATTGCCGGCTGGCCAAACGAAGAGATTCTCCACGTGGGCAATGATACCAGAGGAAGAGGTACTTATTGCCTTTAAAATGGCCCATAGCACTTATACCCTAGACCCGTACGAGTTTGTCAGTAGAGGGTTCAAAGGGGGGATATGGTATCCCGGATACAACGAATTCGAACTGAACTATTGCCGGCTGGCCAAACTAAGAGATTCTCCACATCAACCATTATACCAGAGGTAGAGGTTGGTATTGCCTCTAAAATGGCCCATAGCACTTATGCCCTAGACCCGTACGAGTTAGTCAGAAAAGGATAAGGGGGGTACCCTGGTATATCACAAATTCGAAAATGAACTATTGCCGGCTGGCCAAACGAAGAGATTCTCCACGTGGGCAATGATACCAGAGGAAGAGGTACTTATTGCCTTTAAAATGGCCCATAGCACTTATACCCTAGACCCGTACGAGTTTGTCAGTAGAGGGTTCAAAGGGGGGATATGGTATCCCGGATACAACGAATTCGAACTGAACTATTGCCGGCTGGCCAAACTAAGAGATTCTCCACATCGACCATTATACCAGAGGTAGAGGTTGGTATTGCCTCTAAAATGGCCCATAGCACTTATGCCCTAGACCCGTACGAGTTAGTCAGAAAAGGATAAGGGGGGTACCCTGGTATATCACAAATTCGAAAATGAACTATTGCCGGCTGGCCAAACGAAGAGATTCTCCACGTGGGCAATGATACCAGAGGAAGAGGTACTTATTGCCTTTAAAATGGCCCATAGCACTTATACCCTAGACCCGTACGAGTTTGTCAGTAGAGGGTTCAAAGGGGGGATATGGTATCCCGGATACAACGAATTCGAACTGAACTATTGCCGGCTGGCCAAACTAAGAGATTCTCCACATCGACCATTATACCAGAGGTAGAGGTTGGTATTGCCTCTAAAATGGCCCATAGCACTTATGCCCTAGACCCGTACGAGTTAGTCAGAAAAGGATAAGGGGGGTACCCTGGTATATCACAAATTCGAAAATGAACTATTGCCGGCTGGCCAAACGAAGAGATTCTCCACGTGGGCAATGATACCAGAGGAAGAGGTACTTATTGCCTTTAAAATGGCCCATAGCACTTATACCCTAGACCCGTACGAGTTTGTCAGTAGAGGGTTCAAAGGGGGGATATGGTATCCCGGATACAACGAATTCGAACTGAACTATTGCCGGCTGGCCAAACTAAGAGATTCTCCACATCGACCATTATACCAGAGGTAGAGGTTGGTATTGCCTCTAAAATGGCCCATAGCACTTATGCCCTAGACCCGTACGAGTTAGTCAGAAAAGGATAAGGGGGGTACCCTGGTATATCACAAATTCGAAAATGAACTATTGCCGGCTGGCCAAACGAAGAGATTCTCCACGTGGGCAATGATACCAGAGGAAGAGGTACTTATTGCCTTTAAAATGGCCCATAGCACTTATACCCTAGACCCGTACGAGTTTGTCAGTAGAGGGTTCAAAGGGGGGATATGGTATCCCGGATACAACGAATTCGAACTGAACTATTGCCGGCTGGCCAAACTAAGAGATTCTCCACATCAACCATTATACCAGAGGTAGAGGTTGGTATTGCCTCTAAAATGGCCCATAGCACTTATGCCCTAGACCCGTACGAGTTAGTCAGAAAAGGATAAGGGGGGTACCCTGGTATATCACAAATTCGAAAATGAACTATTGCCGGCTGGCCAAACGAAGAGATTCTCCACGTGGGCAATGATACCAGAGGAAGAGGTACTTATTGCCTTTAAAATGGCCCATAGCACTTATACCCTAGACCCGTACGAGTTTGTCAGTAGAGGGTTCAAAGGGGGGATATGGTATCCCGGATACAACGAATTCGAACTGAACTATTGCCGGCTGGCCAAACTAAGAGATTCTCCACATCGACCATTATACCAGAGGTAGAGGTTGGTATTGCCTCTAAAATGGCCCATAGCACTTATGCCCTAGACCCGTACGAGTTAGTCAGAAAAGGATAAGGGGGGTACCCTGGTATATCACAAATTCGAAAATGAACTATTGCCGGCTGGCCAAACGAAGAGATTCTCCACGTGGGCAATGATACCAGAGGAAGAGGTACTTATTGCCTTTAAAATGGCCCATAGCACTTATACCCTAGACCCGTACGAGTTTGTCAGTAGAGGGTTCAAAGGGGGGATATGGTATCCCGGATACAACGAATTCGAACTGAACTATTGCCGGCTGGCCAAACTAAGAGATTCTCCACATCGACCATTATACCAGAGGTAGAGGTTGGTATTGCCTCTAAAATGGCCCATAGCACTTATGCCCTAGACCCGTACGAGTTAGTCAGAAAAGGATAAGGGGGGTACCCTGGTATATCACAAATTCGAAAATGAACTATTGCCGGCTGGCCAAACGAAGAGATTCTCCACGTGGGCAATGATACCAGAGGAAGAGGTACTTATTGCCTTTAAAATGGCCCATAGCACTTATACCCTAGACCCGTACGAGTTTGTCAGTAGAGGGTTCAAAGGGGGGATATGGTATCCCGGATACAACGAATTCGAACTGAACTATTGCCGGCTGGCCAAACTAAGAGATTCTCCACATCGACCATTATACCAGAGGTAGAGGTTGGTATTGCCTCTAAAATGGCCCATAGCACTTATGCCCTAGACCCGTACGAGTTAGTCAGAAAAGGATAAGGGGGGTACCCTGGTATATCACAAATTCGAAAATGAACTATTGCCGGCTGGCCAAACGAAGAGATTCTCCACGTGGGCAATGATACCAGAGGAAGAGGTACTTATTGCCTTTAAAATGGCCCATAGCACTTATACCCTAGACCCGTACGAGTTTGTCAGTAGAGGGTTCAAAGGGGGGATATGGTATCCCGGATACAACGAATTCGAACTGAACTATTGCCGGCTGGCCAAACTAAGAGATTCTCCACATCAACCATTATACCAGAGGTAGAGGTTGGTATTGCCTCTAAAATGGCCCATAGCACTTATGCCCTAGACCCGTACGAGTTAGTCAGAAAAGGATAAGGGGGGTACCCTGGTATATCACAAATTCGAAAATGAACTATTGCCGGCTGGCCAAACGAAGAGATTCTCCACGTGGGCAATGATACCAGAGGAAGAGGTACTTATTGCCTTTAAAATGGCCCATAGCACTTATACCCTAGACCCGTACGAGTTTGTCAGTAGAGGGTTCAAAGGGGGGATATGGTATCCCGGATACAACGAATTCGAACTGAACTATTGCCGGCTGGCCAAACTAAGAGATTCTCCACATCGACCATTATACCAGAGGTAGAGGTTGGTATTGCCTCTAAAATGGCCCATAGCACTTATGCCCTAGACCCGTACGAGTTAGTCAGAAAAGGATAAGGGGGGTACCCTGGTATATCACAAATTCGAAAATGAACTATTGCCGGCTGGCCAAACGAAGAGATTCTCCACGTGGGCAATGATACCAGAGGAAGAGGTACTTATTGCCTTTAAAATGGCCCATAGCACTTATACCCTAGACCCGTACGAGTTTGTCAGTAGAGGGTTCAAAGGGGGGATATGGTATCCCGGATACAACGAATTCGAACTGAACTATTGCCGGCTGGCCAAACTAAGAGATTCTCCACATCGACCATTATACCAGAGGTAGAGGTTGGTATTGCCTCTAAAATGGCCCATAGCACTTATGCCCTAGACCCGTACGAGTTAGTCAGAAAAGGATAAGGGGGTACCCTGGTATATCACAAATTCGAAAATGAACTATTGCCGGCTGGCCAAACGAAGAGATTCTCCACGTGGGCAATGATACCAGAGGAAGAGGTACTTATTGCCTTTAAAATGGCCCATAGCACTTATACCCTAGACCCGTACGAGTTTGTCAGTAGAGGGTTCAAAGGGGGGATATGGTATCCCGGATACAACGAATTCGAACTGAACTATTGCCGGCTGGCCAAACTAAGAGATTCTCCACATCGACCATTATACCAGAGGTAGAGGTTGGTATTGCCTCTAAAATGGCCCATAGCACTTATGCCCTAGACCCGTACGAGTTAGTCAGAAAAGGATAAGGGGGGTACCCTGGTATATCACAAATTCGAAAATGAACTATTGCCGGCTGGCCAAACGAAGAGATTCTCCACGTGGGCAACGATACCAGAGGAAGAGGTACTTATTGCCTTTAAAATGGCCCATAGCACTTATACCCTAGACCCGTACGAGTTTGTCAGTAGAGGGTTCAAAGGGGGGATATGGTATCCCGGATACAACGAATTCGAACTGAACTATTGCCGGCTGGCCAAACTAAGAGATTCTCCACATCGACCATTATACCAGAGGTAGAGGTTGGTATTGCCTCTAAAATGGCCCATAGCACTTATGCCCTAGACCCGTACGAGTTAGTCAGAAAAGGATAAGGGGGGTACCCTGGTATATCACAAATTCGAAAATGAACTATTGCCGGCTGGCCAAACGAAGAGATTCTCCACGTGGGCAATGATACCAGAGGAAGAGGTACTTATTGCCTTTAAAATGGCCCATAGCACTTATACCCTAGACCCGTACGAGTTTGTCAGTAGAGGGTTCAAAGGGGGGATATGGTATCCCGGATACAACGAATTCGAACTGAACTATTGCCGGCTGGCCAAACTAAGAGATTCTCCACATCGACCATTATACCAGAGGTAGAGGTTGGTATTGCCTCTAAAATGGCCCATAGCACTTATGCCCTAGACCCGTACGAGTTAGTCAGAAAAGGATAAGGGGGGTACCCTGGTATATCACAAATTCGAAAATGAACTATTGCCGGCTGGCCAAACGAAGAGATTCTCCACGTGGGCAACGATACCAGAGGAAGAGGTACTTATTGCCTTTAAAATGGCCCATAGCACTTATACCCTAGACCCGTACGAGTTTGTCAGTAGAGGGTTCAAAGGGGGGATATGGTATCCCGGATACAACGAATTCGAACTGAACTATTGCCGGCTGGCCAAACTAAGAGATTCTCCACATCGACCATTATACCAGAGGTAGAGGTTGGTATTGCCTCTAAAATGGCCCATAGCACTTATGCCCTAGACCCGTACGAGTTAGTCAGAAAAGGATAAGGGGGGTACCCTGGTATATCACAAATTCGAAAATGAACTATTGCCGGCTGGCCAAACGAAGAGATTCTCCACGTGGGCAATGATACCAGAGGAAGAGGTACTTATTGCCTTTAAAATGGCCCATAGCACTTATACCCTAGACCCGTACGAGTTTGTCAGTAGAGGGTTCAAAGGGGGGATATGGCATCCCGGATACAACGAATTCGAACTGAACTATTGCCGGCTGGCCAAACTAAGAGATTCTCCACATCGACCATAATACCAGAGGTAGAGGTTGGTATTGCCTCTAAAATGGCCCATAGCACTTATGCCCTAGACCCGTACGAGTTAGTCAGAAAAGGATAAGGGGGGTACCCTGGTATATCACAAATTCGAAAATGAACTATTGCCGGCTGGCCAATCGAAGAGATTCTCCACGTGAGCAATGATACCAGAGGAAGAGGTACTTATTGCCTTTAAAATGGCCCATAGCACTTATAACCTAGACCCGTACGAGTTTGTCAGTAGAGGGTTCAAAGGGGGGATATGGTATCCCGGATACAACGAATTCGAACTGAACTATTGCCGGCTGGCCAAACTAAGAGATTCTCCACATCGACCATAATACCAGAGGTAGAGGTTGGTATTGCCTCTAAAATGGCCCATAGCACTTATGCCCTAGACCCGTACGAGTTAGTCAGAAAAGGATAAGGGGGGTACCCTGGTATATCACAAATTCGAAAATGAACTATTGCCGGCTGGCCAAACGAAGAGATTCTCCACGTGGGCAATGATACCAGAGGAAGAAGTACTTATTGCCTTTAAAATGGCCCATAGCACTTATACCCTAGACCCGTACGAGTTTGTCAGTAGAGGGTTCAAAGGGGGGATATGGTATCCCGGATACAACGAATTCGAACTGAACTATTGCCGGCTGGCCAAACTAAGAGATTCTCCACATCGACCATTATACCAGAGGTAGAGGTTGGTATTGCCTCTAAAATGGCCCATAGCACTTATGCCCTAGACCCGTACGAGTTAGTCAGAAAAGGATAAGGTGGGTACCCTGGTATATCACAAATTCGAAAATGAACTATTGCCGGCTGGCCAAACGAAGAGATTCTTCACGTGGGCAATGATACCAGAGGAAGAGGTACTTATTGCCTTTAAAATGGCCCATAGCACTTGTACCTTAGACCCGTACGAGTTTGTTAGTAGAAGGTTAAAAGGGGGGTTATGGTATTCCGGTCAACAACGAATTCGAACTGAACTATTGCCGGCTGGCCAAACTAAAAGATTCTCAACATCGACCATTATACCAGAGGTAGAGGTTGGTACTGCCTCTAAAATGGCCGATAGCACTTATGCCCTAGACCCGTACGAGTTAGTCAGGAAAGGATAAGGAGGGGGTACCCAAGTATATCACAAATTCGAAATGAATTATTGCCGGCTGGCCAAACGAAGAGATTGTCCCCGTAGGCAATGATACCAGAGGAAGAGGTACTTATTGACTTTAAAATGACCCATAGCACTTATACCCTAGACCCGTATGAGTAAGTAAGTAGAGGGTTAAAAGTGGGGATATGGGATACCGGTTTACAACAAATTTGAACTGAACTATTGCCGGCTGGCCAAGCTAAGAGATTCTCCACATCGACAATTATACCAGAGGTAGAAGTTGATATTGACTCTAAAATGATCCATAACACTTATGCCCTAGACCCGTACGAGTCAGTCAGCAAAGGGAAAGGGGTTTATTGAACTGTTGTCGACTAGCAAAACTAAAAGATTCTCCACTAGGGCCACGATAACAGGGACTAAGGTAGTTATTACCTTTAAAATGGATAAAAGCACTGATGCCTTAGACCCGTAAGATTTTTCAGAAGAGGGTTAAAAATGGAAATTAACTATTATTGACTGGCCATACTAAGAGATTCTCCACGTTAGCCATTATTGGTTAACCTATCTTGGGAGCATAACGTCCGATTTATTGTACTTGTCCATTGTCGACGTCGTACTGTCAGTGACTTCGCCTTGGAATACGAATATGTATAATATTTAATGTACTGGCTGAACAGTTGTTGTAGTACATATTGCCTGAACTATCATCTTTATTTATGATACCGTGACCCGGATCTCGAAAAAATGAAATCAGTCAGATCGGAGAACAGAAGACAGAAGCGCTGTTACCAGACTATTCCGAAATAGAATTACCGGAGAAATAATATCTCGGAAATACGTTGTGTGTCGCTTTCTCAAAGTCGCTTGCTACAGTAATCCTTAGAGTTTTCCGAAACGTGTTTATCCCAATTCAATCCACTTTTCCATAGATCCTGTATGAGCTTCTTTGTTCGTATTGTGACCGGGCTAAGTATTCTAAGTGGATCGTATTTTTTCGAAGAATTTTCAAAATCTCACTTTTTGTTACAATGTCTAGTATTGGAATATCACATTTAGTCCGGCGGCCACAAGTATATTTCAGACGAGTTGTGCACATCCTGATATAAGCATGAACATTGGCATAGACCTTCCTGAAATATTACTCTTTTATTTCAGATAAGAAGGCATTTGAAAAAAATGTCTCACTGCCGGTTAAATAAAAAATGGCGGACATCATACTTTAATCGGCCCAATATAGAAGGCTAGTACTGTGGATTCATTTATTTTCGTGGGTACCAATATCCGTGGATTCAGGGAAACTTACATATTCGTGGATATTTAATTTCGTGGTTTTACCGAATTCTGCATACTAGTACAAGCCTTTGTAAAATTTGTCATTCGTTGAACATCAAATTTCGTGGTTTGCCTGTACCAACGAAATCCACGAGAAATTGGTATCCCACGAATAATAATGAATCCACAGTATGTGAAAAGGATCTATCAGCATGCTGCTATAATAATATTTGGTACAAACCTTTGTTATGTAATACTTTTGGATATATTATATAGATAAAATGTCTCTAAAAACCCTACTTTCGGTAGAATCCAATATGGCGGACATTGACTAAAATAAGCTTATTTTTTAGGGAGGGGGATTGAAATGTGTTTTAACGTATTGTTACTATCATTAAATTGTACAGGAACATTTCTTTGATGCTTCCAAGGGATACAATGTATAAGATATATGTCTTAAAAATCCTTTCTTCCGGTAATATTCAAAATGGAGGACATAAATATGTCATTTTTTTATTTTGATATTTATCTTTTTTTCAAAATGTGAAGAAAGTGGTTTTTTTTTTGTGGTGGTCATCAACTTTAGGCTTTAATTTATCCTCTAAACCACTTATCATATTCTGTAGTTAATATTTAAATACAAAGTTAACACTTCCGGTAAAAAAAAACAATATGGCGTAAATGTCAAAGATGAGTCCTCACTCCATATGTTCGATGTAGAGCTTTGGATAGATTGATTTAATCAAAATAAAATCACTTAAGTACTAAACCTTTTAAAAATTACCACTATTTGGCAAAAAAAACTTGTAAATTCCCAGTTACCACCACATGCACACGACGCAGGGCACGGGAGACTTGATTTTCCTCATAAAAACAACCGCGACAACCTTTCTTACATCCACAATGTGCAAGCTTCTGACAACATGATGAGCCCTCAGAAAGAGTTTTTTAAAAGTGATCCTCTTTGTCCCGTCGTCATCCATTAGCGCCTGGACTTGGTAGCATACGAGTCAATTTCAGGCTCGTCCCCTAAACACGTGTCTTAGTATATTGTACATTTTGCATGCTGGAAAAGACTAGACTAAGTTGATAACCTCAATTAACCTACCCTTTTGCGTAAATAGATATTTCTTGCTTTGTTAACCATGCTAACCCCATATGATTATTTTTTGCTATCTTACAGTAAACACCGGTGATTTAGGCGGATCAATTATCATTCTTTAAGTTAAAGTCACACCTTCAAATGCTATCAATGTCTCCCAAACAGTCTTTTTCCCCCTTTTCAAGAAAACAGAGAACCGTATCACAACCGGAAAATGGATCACAATATTTGTGTGTGATCCCTAATCGCGAGTGCATTTGGAAGGTCATTTATATATATTTATCCAAAGCTTTTCCTCCTCTTAAACACAATCCATAGTTCGTCTACCCCTATGTCACGGAATAGCGAAACAGTAATGACAGCATCATCAGTAACAACTGTTCGAATAATGACTTGTTTAATTTCGTGTTTCACTGCATCAGACACATGCACCATGATTCTAGTGTCAGCCTTTTAATACATATGTATTAATATGGTGTTTAACTTGAAACGCATCACGGCGGTAAAGATAGAATATCCTGAACATGTGTTGCTACAACTGTCATATGCATCCAAGACTTTATCATAATAGTTTCATGCTTTTTAAGATAAGGGCATAATACCCTATCAGCATACTCGTTATGAAACAACTTGAAACTGTAACAGTGGATGAATGCATATATAGACAATACCGGTAGTTTGAATGCTGCCACAAGAAAAAAGAAATACACTTAGGGGTAAGAGAATACAAAGACGAATCCAGAGTCGAAACAAATCTCAAAATTGGTAAAGTTTTCTGAGAGATGACGACATTAAGAAAGAACCTTTTAGTTTTTATTCACAGGCGCTTGCTCAATAGATTTTGAGGAAGAGTTAGTTGTAGCAACAAATGCTCAGGATGTTTTGTGTTATTCACCACATGATGGTGTTTCAAGTTTAGCCCCATGTTAAAATGAATAGACTTATACTATAGAATCAATATACAAAAAAAAACATGTGTCTGATGCAGTGATTCACAGACTTAACTGACTCATGACTTGAACAGTCGATACTGATGCTGCTGTCATTGCTGTGTCATTATTCCGTGACATGGGGGCAGATGAACTTTGGCTTGTATTTGGAAGTGGAAAAAGCCTTAGATATAATCTATCCGTGACCTTTCAAGTGCACGTTTACTTGAAAGGGAACTTCGTTGTTGACATGGATGGCGTTTGAAGATGTGACTTAATGATTTCGAATGATGATTGATCAGCCAACATCACCAGATATGGATTTGATAATGCCATTGATAAAACGATACGTGGTTTTGTAGTAAGATCGAACAAACTTATCAGATGGGGTTTACGAAGCAAGAAAACATGTTTTTGAAAGTGGAAAGACTTATTGATGATATTTGAACGACTCGGTCTAATGTTTTTCATCATGTAAAACGTGCAATATACCATGGCGGGTGTGGATGAGTAACAAGCTTGAGATTTGGTTTCTATGCTTACTATTCCAGACGCTTATAATGGCGGGGAAAATATGAAACATTGGAACCCCTTTGGACAACTCTTTGTGAGGCCTCTTCACCTTATCAGGAGCTTGTACATTATTGATGTAAAAACCAATACCGCCGCTGTCTTAGTAAATGAGGAAAATCAGCTTTCCGATTGTGAATATTTGCGGCCATAAATGATCTGTACTTTTAAAGATGTTTTAGTACTACAGTGATTTTATCTTATTTTCATCAATCTATCCAAATAAAAGCTCTATTTCGAAGATATGGACTGAGGACTCATCTTTGAAATTTACTCAAAATTGGTTTTATATACCGGAAGTGTTAGCTTTGTATTTAATCCTTATCTATAGAATACAATAGGTGGTTTAGAAGATAACTTAAAGCCAAAACCAAATGGTAACTGACCAGCACAAAAAAAAACAGTTTCTTTACATTTTGAAATTAAGTTGAATATTAAAGTAAAATAATGATGTTTCATGTCCGCCAGTTTGACTATAACCGGAAGTAATGCTTTTAAAGACATATGTCTTATGTATTGTATCCATTAGCAGCATCAAAGAAAGGTTCCTGAACAATTTAATGATAGTAGCAATACCCTCCTTTAAAAATAAGCTTATTTTAGTACAATGTCCGCCATGTCGGATTTTACCGAAAGTAGGGTTTTAAAAGACATCTTATCTATATAAAATATCCAAAAGTAGTACATAACAAAGGTTTGTTCCAAATATTATTATATCAGCATGATAAAAACCGCTTTTCACACACTTACACTAGCCTCTGATATTTGGATGATTTAAGTTTGATGTCGGCCATTTAAGATTTTTACCGGATGTGAGACATTTTTTTCAAATGCCTCCTTATCTTGAATAAAAGAGTAACAGCTGAGCTGAGTCTGCCAAATTTTATTCCTGTAGCATGATTTGCACAATTTTTCACAAAGCGGCCGTATTAATTTCTGGTACATCAGATCATCGAATCAGCTATTCCATAACATACCAAGTACTTTTGTGTTTTGTCCGCATATAGTAGTACTTTTTCCGTTTTAGCTAGCTTACGTATATCCACACGGTTTGACGTCCAGGATCGTAGATAGAATCCAGTTTCCTCCATCATTGATCTCCCTTCCTTATAGTCAGCCCACCCTCGTTCTGTAAACTTAACAGAATGTTGTCCACATACAAATCAGTCATTCAAACTTTGCGAATTATGCGATGTCGACAAATGCAGTCGTAAACAATTTTGATAGGCATAGTGCTTGATTCCTTCTGTACAGGATGACAAGGAATGTAGTGATACTTTTCTTAAGTTCATCTGTTTCATCTACCTTCTCTATGAATCCTCTTCGTTCCTGTTCTTGTATAATGTTCCCGTACTTCTTTAACATATCTGAGTTTTGAGTAAGTCTTTGAAGGACGTTTTCTGTCCTTCTGTTCGTGACTGCTTAATTTATAGGCAATTCATCACGTTTTCAAGGTAACATAGCGGAATATTTGTTTTCTCAGAACTCAATTGATCTGTCCTGATAGACTTCAATATATGCATTGTCGTCTTCGTCTACCTCCCTACTATTTATTCCTATTGAATCTAAATTCCAAAATCTCTCCAGATTGAATTCTTTAACTTTGTGTGATACTAGAACATTACACATACTAGTCTTCGACGTGTTTGTTTTCTTACCGTATGTAAGTACCGAAAGCATTTATCCGATATTGGATTTCACGGCGGTCGGATCGTTTACACGGACTATATAATCGTTAACAATGTCCCCGTAGTGATATGCGCCTACCAGCAACGATATTTCGAATGAATCGTGCTTTGTCACCGTGTGCACTATCTTTAAACCACGCAAATAACCGTTCTGTGTATCAATATTACGTATGTGATTCTGTATAGGCATGCCGATCATCTGTACTATCAGTACTTTGATTGACAATACGTGTCCTACATCGGTTTTCAGATAGATTGTTGACTTTTCTATGTGTCTCACGTTTTTCTCTGCACCTCCAAATGCCGATTAATATATTATTTATGTTCCCGCTATCTGTAAATTTAGTTAAGTTTTGCGTTTCAAAAGATGTTTGCCCTCCTTCGTCAAAAAGAACATCCGTATCGATAAAGAACTGATTTGAGCCTACTTGTGCCACGGCAGTTTTCAAAAGTACATTCGATTGCAATTCTGTCCGTTGAGAATACAAAATAGTAGTATTATGCTCCGTATCATCAATGTCATTCACGAGTTGAACGTTGGGCGAATTCGAAGATAGTGGGTTTAACGTGCATTACATTAGTTTGTGTGGTGTTTCTCATTACAATGTGCGTTTAGATTTACATTCGTTTAGTCTGTGTATACCAAGGTAGTTAAAGATAACAAATTTGTTCATACGGCATTATGTGTCGGCTGTTTTACTGCAATGAGTTGGTGGATGTATTTCGTGACAGTAAACGCTAGGTCTAGTCTCAATATTCTTGTAAGATTTAGATTTCACCAATTTCGGATGTCGACTCTTTTGTCCTGTGTCCGGTATAACGATATCGTCTAATATGCTTTCAGGGAGGTCCGTTATACCAACGTTTTTGTTCTATGTCCACGCGCGATATTTTCTGACTTCAACGGGTAATTTGTTGACAATAATGGGAAGAAGTAGTGTGCCGTATGTTTCATGTGTCTTACCCAAAGTTTCTAGACCTTGACGCTACCTCCAATTTGATTGTAAAAAACTTCGTAAGCTTGTTTACTGATTTATAGGCGAAGGAATTTCTAAATCTAGTGCTTCGTGTTCTACTTCATGAGCTTTCAAGCAGTTACACTTTTGTATATTTGTAAGTAACTAGTTGAGATGTACGGACGACTCACATGAGTCCCAGAAGGTTTGCCATTCTGAAATCGTGCCTTCGAAAGTTGGAAGCGTAAGTTTTGGTACGTTACTCTGATTAAAAGTTGCAGGAAATGTACTTTATTGCGTGTTGATTGTGAGAATGGCTTGGGCAAACTGGTTTTCAAACGACAGTGCGTTGTGTAGGTTTGCTATGTTTTGCGTTGAAACAAACGGTATAGTTTTTGGATTTAAAGTGTGCGTTCTAGTACTTTAGTATTTGATTCAATGTGACGGGACTGCAGGATTTTGGACATTTGTATGAACTTACGTACGTGTCAAATCAAGGTTATCATATTAACCGAAAATTCATCTGAATGAAATAATCTAATTTACCACATCTTCCGGTTCCGTTAACTTTAGAATTTGTTCATTCAAGTCCTAAAACAATGTTTGTGTTTGCACAAGTTTTCCTAGTGTTGTAATGACTTCTACTTGATCGAATTTTGTATTCTCCTTTGTTTCATCTAATCTTCGGTATACCTTGAACTACACGTATTTTGCGACTGACTATCTGAACAACGGAACCGAAATTACGTTAGTGATTGCAAAAAGCAGATTAGCGCAAGTGAAAACCCTTACATAACCGCAACTAGAACTTATGGCCGCAGTTATTGGAACTAGACTAGCTTTTCATGTAAAATCGACCTTCTAATGTAAAAACGTGGCTTTCTGGTCGGATAGCTGTATAGTATTGCACTGGTTAAATCATCGAAACTGTTTAAACGATTTATTGTGAATCGAGCGCGAGGAATAACAAAATCTACAAAATCAACATAAATGGAGATATTGCCCAAAAGAATGCAACCCAACCAATCTCTTAACACGAGGAATTGACGTCGATCAATACATCGATAGTGTCCTTTAAAAAAAGACAGAATTAGTTAACGGTATTGACAATTACAGAAAAAAACGAAGACGAGGAATTTCTAAACAATGAAGTTCATACTGATCAGTATGATATCAGTAACGTTATAGACAATTGGAAATATTGAAATTTTCAGGAAAGTGATTTGAGTAACTGCTTACGTTCAGCGGTTCATATTTAACTACCAATATACCGATATACCAAACATCTGAGATAAAAACACAAGGCAATATCCTAGCACTAGACAATTGTGACTCTTCATAGATGACGGTAGCTTTTTGAGATGCAATGGAAGGATTCACAGCGGAATCATTTTAGAGAATACCAAATTTCCGTATTTATTACCTGCGAATCATTTACTTACCAAACTGATAGTGACAGACGCACACGAGCGTTCACTTAATTCGGACTCAATGCTACGCTTACTTACGTATTACAATCGTATTGGGTACCGATACTTAGACAATATGTTAAGGAGTAATTGATCAAGTTTTCGCTGTTGTTAATCATTGTAATGTTACGTAAGTGTCACGTGTTGACATTAGAGTCAAAATAGATATACATACATTCTATTCACTTTTGTTATTGTTAGCTATATAGTTGTCCGATGTAACCTCTTAACGATATTGGTGTCAAGTGAACCTCTTAACGATATTGGTGTCAAGTGACCAGGATGAATTTACAGCTGAAATCGATACTAGCAGGACATAGTAGTGCCGTCTCCGGAATATTCCAGAAATTCGACGAAAAATGGGGAGAGCGGCACAAAACTTGTTGATTCCAATAACCTTCGAAACAGAAATCGTTAACTCTGATGATTATTTATTTAATTTAGAAAAAAAATACAGCCAATAGCAAAATTTATCTAAGTACAAACATCAACGCTAAACACAAATGCCACAAGTTCGCAACATCACGCAAACGTACATGAATGCATAATTTTACATACCTTCATACAAGAGCTTACGTTATTTTTTACGATAAAATTGAAACATATGTACGTGGTTTAGAATCCCTTGGTCAGAAAGAAAATACATATGACCCATTATTGGTCCCTATCATATTGAAATAGTTACCGGAGACGTACGCATAGACACCATGAATCAAATAGTTGGCAATTAAATGAACTACTACATATACTATCTCAAGAACTCAACATTATGGAGAGAGGCAATTCCTCTGATCATACGGAAACTTAAACCACTACAGCAGCATTTCACACCAATGCAAAGGTACGTACAAAATAAATCAACACAAATAAACGTAAAATCATGTGTACTTTTGTAACGAATCACATGATCCCGTTAATTGCACTAAGATAATTGATCAAACAGCAAATATTTCTGTTGTTAAACAGCATCGTTTATGTTTTAACTGTCTTTGACCCCCAATATAGCTGATTGCAAATCACACAAAAGTTGCAGGAAATGTAAAATAAAGCAGCATACTAGTTTATGCAAAGACGAGGTTAAAAAGATGAAAAACAGAGTAACACTAATGAATATATTACTAGTAACACAATTCAGTAAACACAACACAACGCGAAGAAAACGGGTACAGTTCTTCACTCACAGACACAGACTAAAAACTGTCGTAGCGCAAGTAAGTTCGGGCATTCAATGTACTTACACAAACACATTATTTGACAAGTGCGCACAGATGCCCTCATCACAGAAAAATAAGCTACAGAACTTGATTTGACAATTACCAGACAGAAGACCATAAACTTGTCAGGATTTTGTGACACAAGTGATGGCACAGACAACGGCAAATTACCTATCAACGTTTTGATTGTACCAGAAATAACTGTACCAATGAAGACTTATGTACGTAATATAACAAATTTAAAGTATTTGTTTGGCTTGAAATTAGACCATCCGGTCTCACATGACCCAATGGTTGAAGATTCTCTATTGAATTATATCTAATTCGATTATTACTGGTCAATTGTCGATGATAGAATAGTATGAGGAACAGGACCTACTACCGTCAAGTCGGAAATCCGTAACCTTCTATCCGGCACAATCAATTGAATACCTGCAAATCCAGATCACACACTTACGTCAATGATGAACATATTAGTAGGTCACAAAGTTGAAGAGTAGAACTTTTATAATGGAGAAATTTATGGAAGTTGAAGCTGCTAGTATAAATAATAGTGACAACAAATCTGAAAACAGACAATTCCAAGATGTATATAAATCAAATGGTAGAGGTTACCATATGGAAACATAAAGATATGTTGATAAGTTACCTTGTAAGGAGGAACACCACACCTTACTAGACAACAGAAGTATTGAATAACGGAGAACAGAAAATGTCATTAAGCGTCTTAATCGTGAACTTACACTTTTACAGAAAAACGGAAAAATTATTAATGAACAAGAAAAACGTAGATTTATCGAGAGAGTTGATGAACGATCAGCCAAAACAATTGTTCATTCCATACCGCACCATCATTTCCGTAAAAAGTCGTCAACCACGCCAATCAGAATTGTATTTGACTGTAGATGCAAACCTTCACCTATTAATCTAAGCTTAAATGATTGTTTGATTGATCTTTGGCCAAACTTTAATGATTTAACCGGAATTTTTCTCCGATTTAGAATGCACAAATACGCCGTCTCGACAGGTATAGAAAAAGCCTTACTTATTATGGGCTGGATGAAGAGGATCGTGATGTTACCAGATTCTCTTATGCGTAGTAACCCGGATGACCCAAATAGTCAACTAACCGCAAACAGATTCAAGTCAGTATAATTTGGAGCAACTTTCTCTCCGTTTATCCTAAATGCTGTTATACGTAAACATTTGACTGCAATTCAACAGACTGGACAGCAATGTTGAAGAAATACTTTTATGTTGACAATATTATATCGAGCTTTAATTAACAAAGAGCTTTGTTAGACTTCTTCCATGCATCACGTTTAGTATTTGTAAATGATTTGTATGATGCGAGAGCATAAGAAATTGAACATTTATCAAAATCATCATGTAACCGAGAAGCTTAATCCTTATGGAACAATTTTGTTCGGTGGATGGTGGGAGAGATTGAGAGGAATAACGAAAAACTGCATTAAACGAGCACATATGGACAATAAAACACTCAACACGATAATGACTGAAGTAGAACGTTTACTCAGTGATCGCCCACTAACATACGTTTCATCGGATCAAACGCGGACGACGAACCCCTTACTCCGTCACATTTATTATATTGAAAACGGACCAAGACGCTACCGTATAACGGCCTTAAAGACTGTAGTTTACAACCAGGAACCAAAGACACTACGCATGTACCAGTAACTGGCTAGACAATCGAAGTTTCTTTCATTAATTCTTAAAAACTACATAAAAAGATGGAAGCAGGAATACATAAATTCGCTTAGGAAATATAACCGATACACAGATCGAAACACATAGAACATTAACGTCGGAAATATGTAGTTCAGATTCAGGACTATGTATCTAGAGTAAATTGGACTTTGGCGATCAGTGACAAATTTTTTTACGGCAAAGATGGACTTACACGATCAGCCATAATTCGAACAAAAACTGGTTTGATATCTAGACCAATCATCAAACTTGAATTCTTTGGTACTTGAAAATATAGCAGCTCAGAGTGAGGAAAAGACAAAAATAAAAACATAGACTAACATGTGTTAAATATAAATCGTGAAAAGTAAAATGATAACGTGTGATTAGCATATGGACATTAAAATGAATTTAAACCGTGGGCTGTTAAATATTTTACATATAAACTTTAAAATTTTACTAGTAATTTATTTTATTAGAACTTTAATAATTAATGTTGTGATCACTTTCATTTATTTTAAAGTAATTCATGTGCGGCCCAAGTATGTTAAGAGCAAAATCACAAACGCAACGTTCTCGCTGCCCATATTCATTGTAACATGTGTGACATGTTGACATTAGAGCTTGAATAGAAAGAATTATTCACACGAGTCATAATATCAGAGGGAGAGGTATCCATTGCCTCAAAAATGACAAAAATCTTTAATGCCCTAGACTCGTACGACTTAGCCAGCAAAGGATAAGGTTGGTACCTTTATATATCACAAAGTCGAAATGAACTATTGCCAGCTGGCCAAACCAAGACATTTTCCACATGGGTCATGACACAAGAGGTATATGTAGTAGTTGTATAATGGCCCATAGTACTTATGTCCTAGACCCGTACGAGTTTGTCAGGAGGGGATAACAAGGGTTGTGGTACTCCGATTCATCACGAAGTCGAAAAAAAACTATTGCCGGATGGCCAAATTAAGAAATTCTCCACGTGGGTCATTATATCAGAGGAAGAAATAGGAATTGCCTCTAAAATGACCCATACTTCTATACCCTAGACCGTACGACCTAGTCAGCAAAGAGAAAGATGGGCACCTTTATATATCTCAAAGTCGAATTGAACTATTGACGACTTGTCAAACTAAAAGATTCTCCTCGTGGACCATGATACAGAGGTTAAGGTACTAATTACCTTTAAAATGACCAGCAAGTAAAAGTATGTTTGAATATTTTGATATACAAGAGTACTTCCCTTACCCTTTTCCTACCAATACGTACGGATCTATGATATACGATACATGGGCCTTTTTAGAGAAAACACCTACGCTAATCTTTTTGTTAGCCCACAAGGAGAAACTCTTAGTTTGGTCTTTGTGATATACAAGAGTACTTCCCTTTGCTGTTCAACAGGTACGGGTCTAGAACATAAGAACCATGGGTAATTTTCGAGGCAACATTATTCCATACATCTGATATGTTTGACAACGCAATCAGGGTTAGTGTTATGGCCCATCTTAAAGGCAATGGCTACCTCTACCTCTGCTATTATGGTTCACGTTTAGATTATCTTAGTCGGTCAGCTGGCAATATTTCATTTTGACTTCGTTGTACACCGGGATACTATATCCCCCTTTAAACCGTCTGCTGACAAATTTGCACAGGTATAGGGCATGATTGTTATGGGCCATTTTAGAGGAAATGCCTACCTCTACCACTGGTATAATGGCCCACGTGGAGAATCTCTTCGTTTGGCCAGCCGGCAATAGTTCATTTTCGAATTTGTGATAAACCAGGGTACCCCTTATCCTTTCCTGACTAACTCGTACGGGTCTAGGGCATACGTGCTATGAGCAATTTTATAGGCAATACCAACCTCTACCTCTGGTATGATGGTTGATGTGGAGAATCTCTTAGTTTGGCCAGCCGGCAATAGTTCAGTTCGAATTCGTTGTAAACCGGGATACCATATCCCCCCTTTTAACCCTCTACCGACAAACTCGTACGGGTCTAGGGTACAAGTGCTAAGAGCCATTTTAAAGGCAATAAGTACCTCTTCCTGTGGTATCATTGCCCACGTGGAGAATCTCTTCGTTTGGTCAGCCGGCAATAGTTCATTTTCGAATTTGTGATATACCAGGGTACCCCCCCTAATCCTTTCAAGACTAACTCGTACGGGTCTAGGGCATAAGTGCTATGGGCCATTTTATAGGCCATACCAACCTCTACCTCTGGTATGATGGTCGATGTGGAGAATCTCTTAGTATAGCTCTTCCTCTGGTATCATTGCCCACGTGGAGAATCTCTTCGTTTGGCCAGCCGGCAATAGTTCATTTTCGAATTTGTGATATACCAGGGTACCCCCCTTATCCTTTCCTGACTAACTCGTACGGGTCTAGGGCATAAGTGCTATGAGCCATTTTATAGGCAATACCAACCTCTACCTCTGGTATGATGGTTGATGTGGAGAATCTCTTAGTTTGGCCAGCCGGCAATAGTTCAGTTCGAATTCGTTGTAAACCGGAATACCATATCCCCCCTTCTAACCCTCTACTGACAAACTCGTACGGGTCTAGGGTACAAGTGCTATGGGCCATTTTAAAAGCAATGAGTACTTCTTCCTCTGGTATCATTGCCCACGTGGAGAATCTCTTCGTTTGGCCAGCCGGCAATAGTTCATTTTAGAATTTGTGATATACCAGGGTACCCCCTTATCCTTTCCAGACTAACTCGTACGGGTCTAGGGCATAAGTGCTCTGGGCCATTTTATAGGCAATACCAACCTCTACCTCTGGTATGATGGTCGATGTGGAGAATCTCTTAGTTTGGCCAGCCGGCAATAGTTCAGTTCGAATTCGTTGTAAACCGGAATACCATATCCCCCCTTTTAACCCTCTACTGACAAACTCGTACGGGTCTAGGGTACAAGTGCTATGAGCCATTTTTAAGGCAATAAGTACCTCTTCCTCTGGTATTATTGCCCACGTGGAGAATCTCTTCATTTGGCCAGCCGGCAATAGTTCATTTTCGAATTTGTGATATACTAGGGTACCCCCCTTATCCTTTCAAGACTAACTCGTACGGGTCTAGGGCATAAGTGCTATGGGCCATTTTATAGGCCATACCAACCTCTACCTCTGGTATGATGGTCGATGTGGTGAATCTCTTATTTTGGCCAGCCGACAATAGTTCAGTTCGAATTCGTTGTAAACCGGAATACCATATCCCCCGTTTTAACCCTCCACTGACAAACTCGTACGGGTCTAGGGTACCAGTGCTATGGGCCATTTTAAAGGCAATAAGTACCTCTTCCTCTGGTATCATTGCCCACGTGGAGAATCTCTTCGTTTGGCCAGCCGGCAATAGTTCAGTTCGAATTCGTTATAAACCGGAATACCATATCCCCCCTTCTAACCCTCTACTGACAAACTCGTACGGGTCTAGGGTACAAGTGCTATGGGCCATTTTAAAAGCAATGAGTACCTCTTCCTCTGGTATCATTGCCCACGTGGAGAATCTCTTCGTTTGGCCAGCCGGCAATAGTTCATTTTAGAATTTGTGATATACCAGGGTACCCCCCTTATCCTTTCCAGACTAACTCGTACGGGTCTAGGGCATAAGTGCTCTGGGCCATTTTATAGGCAATACCAACCTCTACCTCTGGTATGATGGTCGATGTGGAGAATCTCTTAGTTTGGCCAGCCGGCAATAGTTCAGTTCGAATTCATTGTAAACCGGAATACCATATCCCCCCCTTTTAACCCTCTACTGACAAACTCGTACGGGTCTAGGGTACAAGTGCTAAGAGCCATTTTTAAGGCAATAAGTACCTCTTCCTCTGGTATCATTGCCCACGTGGAGAATCTCTTCATTTGGCCAGCCGGCAATAGTTCATTTTCGAATTTGTCATATACCAGGGTACCCCCCTTATCCTTTCAAGACTAACTCGTACGGGACTAGGGCATAAGTGCTATGGGCCATTTTATAGGCCATACCAACCTCTACCTCTGGTATGATGGTCGATGTGGTGAATCTCTTATTTTGGCCAGCCGACAATAGTTCAGTTCGAATTCGTTGTAAACCGGAATACCATATCCCCCGTTTTAACCCTCCACTGACAAACTCGTACGGGTCTAGGGTACCAGTGCTATGGGCCATTTTAAAGGCAATAAGTACTTCTTCCTCTGGTATCATTACCCACGTGGAGAATCTCTTCGTTTGGCCAGCCGGCAATAGTTCATTTTCGAATTTGTGATAAACCAGGGTACCCCCTTATCCTTTCCTGACTAACTCGTACGGGTCTAGGGCATAAGTGCTATGAGCCATTTTATAGGCAATACCAACCTCTACCTCTGGTATGATGGTTGATGTGGAGAATCTCTTAGTTTGGCCAGCCGGCAATAGTTCAGTTCGAATTCGTTGTAAACCGGAATACCATATCCCCCCTTTTAACCCTCTACTGACAAACTCGTACGGGTCTAGGGTACAAGTGCTATGAGCCATTTTAAAGGCTATAAGTACATTTTCCTCTGGTATCATTGCCCACGTGGAGAATCTCTTCGTTTGGCCAGCCGGCAATAGTTCATTTTAGAATTTGTGATATACCAGGGTACCCCCCTTATTCTTTCCAGACTAACTCGTACGGGTCTAGGGCATAAGTGTTCTGGGCCATTTTATAGGCAATACCAACCTCTACCTCTGGTATGATGGTCGATGTGGAGAATCTCTTAGTTTGGCCAGCCGGCAATAGTTCAGTTCGAATTCGTTGTAAACCGGAATACCATATCCCCCCTTTTAACCCTCTACTGACAAACTCGTACGGGTCTAGGGTACAAGTGCTATGGGCCATTTTAAAGGCAATAAGTACCTCTTCCTCTGGTATCATTGCCCACGTGGAGAATCTCTTTATTTGGCCAGCCGGCAATAGTTCATTTTAGAATTTGTGATATACCAGGGTACCCCCCTAATCCTTTCCAGACTAACTCGTACGGGTCTAGGGCATAAGTGCTCTGGGCCATTTTATAGGCAATACCAACCTCTACCTCTGGTATGATGGTCGATGTGGAGAATCTCTTAGTTTGGCCAGCCGGCAATAGTTCAGTTCGAATTCGTTGTAAACCGGAATACCATATCCCCCCTTTTAACCCTCTACTGACAAACTCGTACGGGTCTAGGGTACAAGTGCTCAGAGCCATTTTAAAGGCAAAAAGTACCTCTTCCTCTGGTATTATTGCCCACGTGGAGAATCTCTTCGTTTGGCCAGCCGGCAATAGTTCATTTTCGAATTTGTGATATACCAGGGTACCCCCCTTATCCTTTCCAGACTAATTCGTACGGGTCTAGGGCATAAGTGCTCTGAGCCATTTTATAGACAATACCAACCTCTACCTCTGGTATGATGGTCGATGTGGAGAATCTCTTAGTTTGGCCAGCCGGCAATAGTTCAGTTCGAATTCGTTGTAAACCGGAATACCATATCCCCCCTTTTATCCTTCTACTGACAAACTCGTACGGGTCTAGGGTACAAGTGCTATGAACCATTTAAAGGTAATAAGTACCTCTTCCTCTGGTATCATTGCCCACGTGGAGAATCTCTTCGTTTGGCCAGCCGGCAATAGTTCATTTTCGAATTTGTGATATACCAGGGTACCCCCCTTATCCTTTCCTGACTAACTCGTACGGGTCTAGGGCATAAGTGCTATGAGCCATTTTATAGGCAATACCAACCTCTACCTCTGGTATGATGGTTGATGTGGAGAATCTCTTGGTTTGGCCAGCCGGCAATAGTTCAGTTCGAATTCGTTGTAAATCGGAATACCATATCCCCCCTTCTAACCCTCTACTGACAAACTCGTACGGGTCTAGGGTACAAGGGCTATGGGCCATTTTAAAATCAATAAGTACCTCTTCCTCTGGTATAATTGCCCACGTGGAGAATCTCTTCGTTTGGCCAGCCGGCAATAGTTCATTTTAGAATTTGTGATATACCAGGGTACCCCCCTTATCCTTTCCAGACTAACTCGTACGGGTCTAGGGCATAAGTGCTCTGGGCCATTTTATAGGCAATACCAACCTCTACCTCTGGTATGATGGTCGATGTGGAGAATCTCTTAGTTTGGCCAGCCGGCAATAGTTCAGTTCGAATTCGTTGTAAACCGGAATACCATATCCCCCCTTTTAACCCTCTACTGACAAACTCGTACGGGTCTAGGGTACAAGTGCTATGAGCCATTTTAAAGGTAATTAGTACCTCTTCTTCTGGTATCATTGCCCACGTGGAGAATCTCTTCGTTTGGCCAGCCGGCAATAGTTCATTTTCGAATTTGTGATATACCAGGGTACCCCCCTTATCCTTTCCTGACTAACTCGTACGGGTCTAGGGCATAAGTGCTATGAGCCATTTTATAGGCAATACCAACCTCTACCTCTGGTATGATGGTTGATGTGGAGAATCTCTTGGTTTGGCCAGCCGGCAATAGTTCAGTTCGAATTCGTTGTAAATCGGAATACCATATCCCCCCTTCTAACCCTCTACTGACAAACTCGTACGGGTCTAGGGTACAAGGGCTATGGGCCATTTTAAAAGCAATAAGTACCTCTTCCTCTGGTATAATTGCCCACGTGGAGAATCTCTTCGTTTGGCCAGCCGGCAATAGTTCATTTTAGAATTTGTGATATACCAGGGTACCCCCCTTATCCTTTCCAGATTAACTCGTACGGGTCTAGGGCATAAGTGCTCTGGGCCATTTTATAGGCAATACCAACCTCTACCTCTGGTATGATGGTCGATATGGAGAATCTCTTAGTTTGGCCAGCCGGCAATAGTTCAGTTCGAATTCGTTGTAAACCGGAATACCATATCCCCCCTTTTAACCCTCTACTGACAAACTCGTACGGGTCTAGGGTACAAGTGCTATGGGCCATTTTAAAGGCAATAAGTACCTCTTCCTCTGGTATCATTGCCCACGTGGAGAATCTCTTCGTTTGGCCAGCCGGCAATAGTTCATTTTCGAATTTGTGATAAACCAGGGTATCCCCTTATCCTTTCCTGACTAACTCGTACGGGTCTAGGGCATAAGTGCTATGAGCCATTTTATAGGCAATACCAACCTCTACCTCTGGTATGATGGTCGATGTGGAGAATCTCTTAGTTTGGCCAGCCGGCAATAGTTCAGTTCGAATTCGTTGTAAACCGGAATACCATATCCCCCTTTTAACCCTCTACTGACAAACTCGTACGGGTCTAGGGTACAAGTGCTATGAGCCATTTTAAAGGCAATAAGTACATCTTCCTCTGGTATCATTGCCCACGTGGAGAATCTCTTCGTTTGGCCAGCCGGCAATAGTTCATTTTAGAATTTGTGATATACCAGGGTACCCCCCTTAGTCTTTCCAGACTAACTGGTACGGGTCTAGGGCATAAGTGTTCTGGGCCATTTTATAAGCAATACCAACCTCTACCTCTGGTATGATGGTCGATGTGGAGAATCTCTTAGTTTGGCCAGCCGGCAATAGTTCAGTTCGAATTCGTTGTAAACCGGAATACCATATCCCCCCTTTTAGCCTTCTACTGACAAACTCGTACGGGTCTAGGGTACAAGTGCTATGAGTCATTTTAAAGGTAATAAGTACCTCTTCCTCTGGTATCATTGCCCACGTGGAGAATCTCTTCGTTTGGCCAGCCGGCAATAGTTCATTTTCGAATTTGTGATATACCAGGGTACCCCCCTTATCCTTTCCTGACTAACTCGTACGGGTCTAGGGCATAAGTGCATTGAGCCATTTTATAGGCAATACCAACCTCTACCTCTGGTATGATGGTTGATGTGGAGAATCTCTTAGTTTGGCCAGCCGGCAATAGTTCAGTTCGAATTCGTTGTAAACCGGAATACCATATCCCCCTTCTAACCCTCTACTGACAAACTCGTACGGGTCTAGGGTACAAGTGCTATGAGCCATTTTAAAAGCAATAAGTACCTCTTCCTCTGGTATCATTGCCCACGTGGAGAATCTCTTCGTTTGGCCAGCCGGCAATAGTTCATTTTAGAATTTGTGATATACCAGGGTACCCCCCTTATCCTTTCCTGACTAACTCGTACGGGTCTAGGGCATAAGTGCTCTGGGCCATTTTATAGGCAATACCAACCTCTACCTCTGGTATGATGGTCGATGTGGAGAATCTCTTAGTTTGGCCAGCCGGCAATAGTTCAGTTCGAATTCGTTGTAAACCGGAATACCATATCCCCCCTTTTAACCCTCTACTGACAAACTCGTACGGGTCTAGGGTACAAGTGCTATGGGCCATTTTAAAGGCAATAAGTACCTCTTCCTCTGGTATCATTGCCCACGTGGAAAATCTCTTCATTTGGCCAGCCGGCAATAGTTCATTTTCGAATTTGTGATATACCAGGGTACCCCCCTTATCCTTTCAAGACTAACTCGTACGGGTCTAGGGCATAAGTGCTATGGGCCATTTTATAGGCTATACCAACCTCTACCTCTGGTATGATGGTCGATGTGGTGAATCTCTTATTTTGGCCAGCCGACAATAGTTCAGTTCGAATTCGTTGTAAACCTGAATACCATATCCCCCGTTTTAACCCTCCACTGACAAACTCGTACGGGTCTAGGGTACCAGTGCTATGGGCCATTTTAAAGGCAATAAGTACCTCTTCCACTGGTATCATTGCCCACGTGGAGAATCTCTTCGTTTGGCCAGCCGGCAATAGTTCATTTTCGAATTTGTGATAAACCAGGGTACCCCCTTATCCTTTCCTGACTAACTCGTACGGGTCTAGGGCATAAGTGCTCTGAGCCATTTTATAGGCAATACCAACCTCTACCTCTGGTATGATGGTTGATGTGGAGAATCTCTTAGTTTGGCCAGCTGGCAATAGTTCAGTTCGAATTCGTTGTAAACCGGAATACCATATCCCCCCTTTTAACCCTCTACTGACAAACTCGTACTGGTCTACGGTACAAGTGCTATGGGCCATTTTAAAGGCAATAAGTACATCTTCCTCTGGTATCATTGCCCACGTGGAGAATCTCTTCGTTTGGCCAGCCGGCAATAGTTCATTTTAGAATTTGTGATATACCAGGGTACCCCCCTTATTCTTTCCAGACTAACTCGTACGGGTCTATGGCATAAGTGTTCTGGGCCATTTTATAGGCAATACCAACCTCTACCTCTGGTATGATGGTCGATGTGGAGAATCTCTTAGTTTGGCCAGCCGGCAATAGTTCAGTTCGAATTCGTTGTAAACCTGAATACCATATCCCCCCTTTTAACCTTTTACTGACAAACTCGTACGGGTCTAGGGTACAAGTGCTATGGGCCATTTTAAAGGCAATAAGTACCTCTTCCTCTGGTATCATTGCCCACGTGGAGAATCTCTTCGTTTGGCCAGCCGGCAATAGTTCATTTTAGAATTTGTGATATACCAGGGTACCCCCCTTAGTCTTTCCAGACTAACTGGTACGGGTCTAGGGCATAAGTGTTCTGGGCCATTTTATAAGCAATACCAACCTCTACCTCTGGTATAATGGTCGATGTGGAGAATCTCTTAGTTTGGCCAGCCGGCAATAGTTCAGTTCGAATTCGTTGTAAACCGGAATACCATATCCCCCTTTTAACCCTCTACTGACAAACTCGTACGGGTCTAGGGTACAAGTGCTATGAGCCATTTTAAAGGCAATAAGTACATCTTCCTCTGGTATCATTGCCCACGTGGAGAATCTCTTCGTTTGGCCAGCCGGCAATAGTTCATTTTAGAATTTGTGATATACCAGGGTACCCCCCTTAGTCTTTCCAGACTAACTGGTACGGGTCTAGGGCATAAGTGTTCTGGGCCATTTTATAAGCAATACCAACCTCTACCTCTGGTATGATGGTCGATGTGGAGAATCTCTTAGTTTGGCCAGCCGGCAATAGTTCAGTTCGAATTCGTTGTAAACCGGAATACCATATCCCCCCTTTTAGCCTTCTACTGACAAACTCGTACGGGTCTAGGGTACAAGTGCTATGAGTCATTTTAAAGGTAATAAGTACCTCTTCCTCTGGTATCATTGCCCACGTGGAGAATCTCTTCGTTTGGCCAGCCGGCAATAGTTCATTTTCGAATTTGTGATATACCAGGGTACCCCCCTTATCCTTTCCTGACTAACTCGTACGGGTCTAGGGCATAAGTGCATTGAGCCATTTTATAGGCAATACCAACCTCTACCTCTGGTATGATGGTTGATGTGGAGAATCTCTTAGTTTGGCCAGCCGGCAATAGTTCAGTTCGAATTCGTTGTAAACCGGAATACCATATCCCCCTTCTAACCCTCTACTGACAAACTCGTACGGGTCTAGGGTACAAGTGCTATGAGCCATTTTAAAAGCAATAAGTACCTCTTCCTCTGGTATCATTGCCCACGTGGAGAATCTCTTCGTTTGGCCAGCCGGCAATAGTTCATTTTAGAATTTGTGATATACCAGGGTACCCCCCTTATCCTTTCCTGACTAACTCGTACGGGTCTAGGGCATAAGTGCTCTGGGCCATTTTATAGGCAATACCAACCTCTACCTCTGGTATGATGGTCGATGTGGAGAATCTCTTAGTTTGGCCAGCCGGCAATAGTTCAGTTCGAATTCGTTGTAAACCGGAATACCATATCCCCCCTTTTAACCCTCTACTGACAAACTCGTACGGGTCTAGGGTACAAGTGCTATGGGCCATTTTAAAGGCAATAAGTACCTCTTCCTCTGGTATCATTGCCCACGTGGAAAATCTCTTCATTTGGCCAGCCGGCAATAGTTCATTTTCGAATTTGTGATATACCAGGGTACCCCCCTTATCCTTTCAAGACTAACTCGTACGGGTCTAGGGCATAAGTGCTATGGGCCATTTTATAGGCTATACCAACCTCTACCTCTGGTATGATGGTCGATGTGGTGAATCTCTTATTTTGGCCAGCCGACAATAGTTCAGTTCGAATTCGTTGTAAACCTGAATACCATATCCCCCGTTTTAACCCTCCACTGACAAACTCGTACGGGTCTAGGGTACCAGTGCTATGGGCCATTTTAAAGGCAATAAGTACCTCTTCCACTGGTATCATTGCCCACGTGGAGAATCTCTTCGTTTGGCCAGCCGGCAATAGTTCATTTTCGAATTTGTGATAAACCAGGGTACCCCCTTATCCTTTCCTGACTAACTCGTACGGGTCTAGGGCATAAGTGCTCTGAGCCATTTTATAGGCAATACCAACCTCTACCTCTGGTATGATGGTTGATGTGGAGAATCTCTTAGTTTGGCCAGCTGGCAATAGTTCAGTTCGAATTCGTTGTAAACCGGAATACCATATCCCCCCTTTTAACCCTCTACTGACAAACTCGTACTGGTCTACGGTACAAGTGCTATGGGCCATTTTAAAGGCAATAAGTACATCTTCCTCTGGTATCATTGCCCACGTGGAGAATCTCTTCGTTTGGCCAGCCGGCAATAGTTCATTTTAGAATTTGTGATATACCAGGGTACCCCCCTTATTCTTTCCAGACTAACTCGTACGGGTCTATGGCATAAGTGTTCTGGGCCATTTTATAGGCAATACCAACCTCTACCTCTGGTATGATGGTCGATGTGGAGAATCTCTTAGTTTGGCCAGCCGGCAATAGTTCAGTTCGAATTCGTTGTAAACCTGAATACCATATCCCCCCTTTTAACCTTTTACTGACAAACTCGTACGGGTCTAGGGTACAAGTGCTATGGGCCATTTTAAAGGCAATAAGTACCTCTTCCTCTGGTATCATTGCCCACGTGGAGAATCTTTTTGTTTGTCCAGCCGACAATAGTTCATTTTAGAATTTGTGATATACCAGGGTACCCCCCTTATCCTTTCCTGACTAACTCGTACGGGTCTAGGGCATAAGTGCTATGAGCCATTTTATAGGCAATACCAACCTCTACCTCTGGTATGATGGTTGATGTGGAGAATCTCTTAGTTTGACCAGCCGGCAATAGTTCAGTTCGAATTCGTTGTAAACCGGAATACCATATCCCCCCTTTTAACCCTCTACTGACAAACTCGTACGGGTCTAGGGTACAAGTGCTATGGGCCATTTTAAAGGCAATAAATACCTCTTCCTCTGGTATCATTGCCCACGTGGAGAATCTCTTTATTTGGCCAGCCGGCAATAGTTCATTTTAGAATTTGTGATATACCAGGGTACCCCCCTTATCCTTTCCAGACTAACTCGTACGGGTCTAGGGCATAAGTGCTCTGGGCCAGTTTATAGGCAATACCAACCTCTACCTCTGGTATGATGGTCGATGTGGAGAATCTCTTAGTTTGGCCAGCCGGCAATAGTTCAGTTCGAATTCGTTGTAAACCGGAATACCATATCCCCCCTTTTAACCCTCTACTGACAAACTCGTACGGGTCTAGGGTACAAGTGCTAAGAGCCATTTTAAAGGCAATAAGTACCTCTTCCTCTGGTATTATTGCCCACGTGGAGAATCTCTTCGTTTGGCCAGCCGGCAATAGATCATTTTCGAATTTGTGATATACCAGGGTACCCCCCTTATCCTTTCCTGACTAACTCGTACGGGTTTAGGGCATAAGTGCTATGGGCCATTTTAAAGGCAATGATATAAATTGTTAATGTTAAGATTAATGACTGAGATTGGTCTCCGTAATTTTGAAGAATTATATGTCATTGAAATAGTACTTGACAGTTTTTATTTTTCTGTTGTTTTTATTTCTGCAATTAACTATGTTTCTATTTTTTCTGATCTGTTTAAATAGAAAATACTGTCTGTATTGTATGTTTTAGTTTCATGATTGGACTATATTTGTAGACAACGAACAACGAACAAATTATGGAATGCCCATATGACCATCAATTCTCTGTAATTCCTAAATTTCTATACTAGTATTCAATCATTTTTTTTATTTATTGTAGCTTACATTAATTCAATAATCACAAAATTTTAATAAGAACTGTTCTTTACTTTATTTGTTTGTTGTAATGTCCCATTAAATTTCTATATTTAATTATATTTATTTCAACTTGTTATTGCTTCAGTTTACATTATTTCTCTTATCACAGAATGTTAAAAGACCATTACTTTGTTTTATTTTTGTGGAAGCATTTGCATTGTTTTTATTACATTTACAATGTTATTTAAAGACTCAGACCTAGAAGTCCTTGAAGAAGACCAAAAGTTAATTTAGTAAACGCGGACCTCGAAGAAGACACCCATTGACATGCCTGTTTGAAGTAATATCACATATAAATAGGAACGTTATTTAATCATAGTTATCGTTCATAGTTTCTAACAACACTTCTTCGAACGCAAGTCATCTCATGAATATTATTGCCGGCTCATGAATATTATTGAAGGCTGGCCTCATGAATATTAACGCCGGCTGCTATCGACGGCTAGATCCACACTAGTTGTTTTTCTCCATGGATGGATTTCTAAGTTTTAAATATAATAAAATAGATAACAACGGTCGTGATCAATTTTGAAACACATTTAAGAAACACTAAGCTTAATCTTTAAACTTTATTTCTTACAAATCTAGATATGCGATTTAAAAAAACGCAAGGAGATTTGAAATACGGAATAATAGATTTAAATAATAATATAGTTTCCTAAACGTATATCAATATTGATAATGTGATTCATTATAAATATATACCATATAAGTTTTCAAGGTCAATTCTTTGTTAGTAATCTGTTTAAAGGTTTAAATATGTTCATATCAAAAGTTAACTTTAAGTTAGTTTTTAACCTCGTATTGATTTCAAACAAAAACAAATACTCAAGTGTTCCCGCTTATATGCTTGCACGTGACTACATGTATTTCATTCATAAATATTGGAAACTGTCGAATCAGAATTATTGGACGAAAATGCTTGTTAAATTAATTCCCGATTTTTAGTAAAAAAAAAAAATTTAAATATGGACTCTACAGCTTGCTGTTCGGTTTGAGCATAGGCTCCGTTTTGAAGACCGACTGTTTTAGTTTGGTCGATTTCAAAGAAATGAATTTCGTGTTTAAAAAAACCTGTAAATAAAACGTCTTAAAGAAACAATGAAACAAGTTTTAATTACAAAGAAATGATCATACTCTATTAATTCTTTGCTTTATACAGTGTTTTGCTTTCCATTACCAGTATCAAATTAGCTCAATGACAAGATTCATAAAAGTTGTCCACGTACAAGGAGGTTGTATGATCGATTTGGAAAAGTCACTTTAGTCCGTTTCAAAGAAACAGTTTCCTGTTAAACAAATCTATGCTCTGTTTATGAAACATCCGGAAAAAAAACCAACGAACAACTTATCATGAAACATTTTGTGTAATTCTAGTAACCCATTTGTCGGTTGAAATAATTTGTTTCTTCATCGTATTGAATGTAAAGACTCGGATGAAGAAAAAAATATGAATAAATGTCTGTGTCATATAGTGCCTATTTCTTTAATTGATGTGAATTGTTGTAAGAATAACTCTAAAATTTATCTTAAACTGACACTTATTTTATAGACTGACATTTATTAACATAAAAATAAGGAGATGTGGTATGATTGCCAATGAGGCACCTATCCACCAGAGTTCAAATAACGAATATAAAAGCAATTATAAGTCACTGTACGGTCTTCAACAATGAGAAACGCCCATACTGTATGGTCAGCTGTAAAATGAAAAATGTGAAAGTAGAAAACTAACGGCCTTATTTATACAATTCAATTTACAAAAGCAAACATGACGGAAAGGACTTTTAGTGAAAATCCCCCCAAAAAGGTAACAAGTCACTTTGCAACAACTGGAGAGGTATCATTTTACTGTCCATACCGAGCAAACTGCTCAGTAGCACCATCATTAGAAGAATGAAGAATGAAGTGGGTAAGATACTAAGAGATGAACAAGCTGGCTTCAGACAAGAAAGATCATGTGTATACCAAATAGCCACATTGAGAATTATCATCGAACAGACAATAGAATGGCAGACGACACGTTACCTAAATTTTGTGAATTTCCAGAGAGCTTTTGATAGCATCGACCACCAGGTGCTCTGGGACATTCTTGGACACTATGGAATTCCACAAAAGATCATCAAAATGATAAAACTGCTATACAACCAGTTTTCCTGTCCCTGTTACAACTGGGGTACGTCAAGGTTGTCTTCTTTCTCCGCTCTATTTCCTAATAGTAGTTGACTGGGTTGGTAAAACTGCCTACAAAGATCCGAAAGGCATTGGAAGGACTCCAACAATACGTCTAGAAGACCTAGAATTCGCTGATGACATTTGTACATTATCCCATCGCTTCTAAGATGCACAACATCAGACTAAAAGTCTTGAAACAGCAGCAAAACAAACAGGCCTATACATTAACACCCAGGAAACAGAAGGCTAAATACAAATCAGCAAGATTGTCTTAAGATCAACGACTCTACTGTTGAAGATGTACAATAATTCACTTACCTTGGAAGTATTGTTAGTACATCAGGAGGCACAGACGAAGACATATCAGCGATAAAAAACAAAGCACAACAGGTATTTTCCATGCTTAAACCTGTTTGAAGGAGTAATGCTTTTAAAAGAACTAGCACAAAGTTAAGGATAATTACCACCAATGTCAAATCAATACTCTTATACGGATCAGAATCCTGGAGAGAAACAGTTGCATCCAATAAATCTATCAAAACTTTTGTCAATAAATGTTTGAGAAATATCCTCAACATCAGATGGCCAAACAAAATATATAACAATGAGTTATGGAGAAGAACCAAACAACAGCCAACAACTCAGATAATAAGAACTAGAAAGTGGAAGTGGATTGGACATACCCTCAGAAAAAAAGACTCAAACATTAACAAGAAAGTCCTAGAATGGAACCCCCAAGGACATCGAAAAAAGGGGAGGCCAAAAAAAAAAAAAAAAAAAAAAACACCTGGCGCAGGGGACTAACAACTGAACTGAGCAAAAATGTGGTGATCTGGAAAGAGACAAAACGAATAGCCATGGACAGGAATAAATTGAGAGAAACTGTAGTCGCCCTATGTCCCCTTGGAACGAAGTGGATTAAGTCAAGTAAGTCAAACATGACGGACATGACACATAAAACACCCCTGAATAACAGTTACTTGACCGTTTTTCATTACTCAAGAATGTGGCAGTGTTGAATATGTTTGTAAGTGTTCAACCCTCCCCATATCTTGAAAGGGAATGTTTGTCATTGTTATTTAAATGTGTTATAACCTTTCGGAATAACTTGAATCAAAGAATCAATGAGTTAACTCGAATCACACCTAAAACTTACGGGCTTTATAAACAATATCACTATAAAATTTATATGTATTTAGGTATAGTAGCCGTACGAATTTCCAAGTTTAAAAAGCAAGCTAAGTTGTGATGACAAAATTATTAATTCCTGTATTGGAAGTTTAATCTTCAAAACAACAGCTTATGCATTATTTAAATTATGCACTTCTTTTTTGTAAATTGTATGTTATTTGAATGGAACTTACGCCATAATTTTTGGTGCATACATTTGAGGACATTTGTCATGTGTTTAATAAATTTGGAAGATGTGACACCGCACATGACAGCCCCTATAATGTGTTTTGTCTTTATTGATACAGAAATAGTTTCATTGTCAGTTAAATATCTGAGACATATAAGTATATATTTTTTGTGGTTGGTATTAAGGTATCATGAGAAAAAATGGAAGTCAAGAGTACAAAAATGATTTTCGGTTGAACACAGTTTATTTAAAGCCTTGGTCACATCTTACCGGATAGCACGAACGGACGACTAACGGATGAAAATAAAAGTTGTCCGTTGACAAAATTGTTATCCGTTGGGAGTCCGTTGATGTTCTGACCGAATAAAACGGACGTGTAACGGATGCATAACGGACACATACTGGATATGCAACGTACGAGAAACGGACACGTACCGGACACAACGGATGTCGAACGTACATCCAACGGACGAGTACCACATAAAACGGACACCTAACGTAAGCGTACCGGATAAAACGGATGAACAAAATATACGGAAAAATCAAAGGCGACAATAATAATACATGTAAATCGCATAAATATTCAAAATGTCTCTGTCTAACTGGTTTTGGTTTGTTCTTCAAAATTCCGCCCAAGGGCATTGTCTGGCCTGAATAAGAACTGCTTGATTGTGAAGGCGTGTCTATACTCTAAGATCGAATATGAATAATAAGAATTCATGAACCTTTAGAAATCTGACATACCAATAATTTGCATTTCTGACACGAAATTTTCAATTGGCATTTATCCGTTTCAGATTCGTTCATCATCCGTTTTATCCGTTATACGTCCGGTAGAAGTCCGTTTCTCATCCGTTTTATCCGTTAAACGTCCGGTAGAAGTCCGTTGGTGAATTTATTTTCCAGACCTCCAATGGATGTATAACGGACACGTAACGGATACAAAACGGAAACGAAACGGACGAGTACCGTACAAAACGGACGCCTAACGGACGTTCAACGGACTTTTTATCCATTGGACGTCTGTTCAAAGTTTTCAACATGCTCAAAATTTTCCACTGGACAGAACGGACGTTGACAGATAAAACGTACGCTTAACGGACATGCAACGGATATGGACGGAAGTCTAACGGATAAGAACGAACGCCTAACAGACATGAACGGATTGAAAAAAAGTTATCCGTTAGTCGTCCATTCGAGCTATCCGGTAAGGTGTGACCGAGGCTTAAGAAAACAATTTTAATTCTACTGGTAAAGCCAAACTTCCAAACCAAATCTGTGTGTCTATGGGATATTTAGAAACAGTTTAAACCTATTTCTAGTAAAGAAATCCCTGATTTTATAATTAACCAGCCAGTGGCAGATCTAGAAATTTTCACAATGGGGGCCCCACTGACTGCCCTTAAAGGAGGCACCCAAGGGTCCTCTGGATCTGCCTATGCTAGTTGTATATAAATAAGTATTACATTCCGACCGTGAAGGGGCTTTCCTTATTTTTTTATGCCCCACCTACGATAGTAGAGGGGCATTATGTTTTCTGGTCTGTGCCTCCGTCCGTCCTTGCGTCCGTTCGCTTCAGGTTAAAGTTTTTGGTCAAGGTAGTTTTTGAAGAAGTTTAAGTCCAATCAACTTGAAACTTAGTAAACATGTTCCCCATGATATGATCTTTCTAATTTTAATGCCAAATTAAAGTTTTGACCCCAATTTCATGGTCCACTGAACATAGAAAATGATAGTGAGAAGTTCAGGTTAAAGTTTTTGGTCAAGGTAGTTTTTGATGAAGTTAAAGTTACACCAACTTTAAACTAAGTACACATGTTCCCTATGATATGATCTTTATTTTAATTCCAAATTAAAGTTTTGACCCCAATTTCACGGTCCACTGAACATAGAAAATGATAGTGCGAGTGGGGCATCCGTTTACTATGGACACATTCTTGTTTGTTTATTTTTTTGGTAAGTATTTGAAATAATTTTTAAAGATTGTAGGGTAGAACACAACCGGTGTTCAAATATAAGATGGTTTTAATCTAGAGACAGACTGAATAACTAGGTTATTGATGAGGTATGATAAAATTGTTAATTATTTGCATAATTAATTAAACACAAGATCATTGATAATCTTCAGAATTAAATTTTACACTGGGAACTGCAGAACTTTTAGTTTTATAATAATTTTAAATTCAATGTACAGATAATAGATAACAAGAATGTGTCCATAGTACATGGATGTCCCCATTCGAACTATCATTTTCTATGTTCATTGGACTGTATAATTGGGGTAAAAACTATAATTTGCCATTAAAATTAGGGATCATATCATAGGAAACATGAGTACTAAGTTTCAAGTTGATAGGACCTCAATTTCATCAAAAACTACCTTGACCAAAATTTTAGCCTGAAGCAGGACAGATGGATGGACAGACAGAAGAATGAAAGAATGAATGAACAAACGAACTAATGAAGGAATGAAAGGACGAACAATCAGACAGACAGACAAACGGACACACAGAGAAGAAAACTTAATGCCCATAAATGGGCATAATAATAATGCCAATAAATGGGGCATAATATATAGGGCATAAAAAAAAGACAGATTGAACTAGATGTGACTGCAAACAAAACCTTAGAGTTAAACAATAAATGATCAAATTAACTTAACAGTTAACAACACCATAGTGAACATAAACTTTAGACACAGAGATATGTACCATCATAGAAAACTGCAAGCCTAAATCTTTCCTCCATAAGACACAAATTGTCAAGAGATTTAGCTAACAACCTGCATTGGAATATGAGGTACTGGTGTTATGTCATACCAAAGATAATTACTAAATTCTGTAGACAAGCCTATAGGTATGAAAACAAAACAGGCCAATGATAAAGGGACAATAAAAATTCAACAAGTCCAACAGAAATAGGTAACAAAAAACCAAAAAAAGACAAGCAACAGTCTAAAAACAAAAGTTAGTGTTTGGTAGAAATATGTATTTCATTGAAGTTAAATTTCATGGTTCAACAATCACTGAGATATTCATAAATATAAAATAAATATTTCAAGCAAGCAATTCTATCAAGGTTAAAAAAAAATACTGAAAGGCAACCTGACACATTATTTAACTACTGGTAGTAAATATTTTTAATATCAAGTTTGGTTTTAATTTCTCTTTTGTAGTAACTCATTGAAATATTTTTTTTGGACCACATAGGTTATAAAAAGTCTCCAATGTGACATAATAATACATAAACAGAACTGTTAAACTTATTTAATTCTAAATTGAAATAAATAAAAAAGTTATGAAGGAAGTCAACAAAATAAGATATAATGATTCATTTTAATAGTGAAATAATAAATAATAATACTATACAAACATTTTGTATCATACAAATTCTTATAAAGAGACATTTATGCAATAAAAGTCATCACAGATAAAAAAAAAAAAAAAAGAAAAAAAAGAATGGCCCCTAGGCAGTGACATTTAGTCAATACATTCATAAATTGTTAAAATTATGAAAAACTTCAGAAATAAATCTTTTTTAACAAATATTTGAAAAGATTGTGTTAAATTTGCTTTTTCAATCTTTTTTTCTCTTTGACAAAAGTTTGATGAAGATAATCAAAAAAACTATCAAAAATTGTCTTTAGTCGTCTGCAACATCAATTCTTGAACTCAGAGCGAGAGTGACCTTCCTAAGAGCAGGCTGAACGTGTGGAAATTCTTGGTTTAACTTGTCCACTATAGCACTGAGGGTTTGTAATCTGTCAACTTGTTTGGAATTTTCCGCCTCCAATGTGGAGTCAGATTTACATAACATGGTATATTTTCCGTCTTTAGCTTGCTGGAAATACTTCATTTTCTGTTGTTTGCCCAGTAATTCAGTCATATTCTAAAAGTTAAATAAATGTAAATTCAAAGAAAGAAATCAAATAACTTGTGATACTGGGGATACATTATTATTCCTTGGATATCAATTTTTGTGGATTTGATGGGTACAGGTGAACCCAGAAATTTAATGGTCAGAGCAAAAAAAAATCTATAGGCTTGTATGCAGAAAACCATTAAATTAAACATCCACAAACATGCAACTTTTCAATAATCAACAAAAATTGTACTCACAAAAAAATAATGAGTCAACAGTAACTACTATTATGTATTACCAATGTCATTTCAACTGATCGGGCAGAGCTTACGTTTTAATTTGCATAAGGACAGTCTATTTGAAGATGTGTGTGATAAGGATGATAGCCTTTATAATTATTACTGATTTCTAATCATCTATCAGTGTTATCAAAGGGATTTAAAAAACAATGACTGGACACTTCATTGGTGAGTTTATCCTAAAACATCTATCTATAGATGGACTGGTTTATTGTAAGCGAATCGGTTAAGCCCCAGTCCCACTAGACCACGATCGTACCACGTTCACCGCGATCTAAATTAAATTCAGATCGTGGTGAAGTCGCGGTATGAGCGGCATGAAAATGTAAATTTTCGTTGCTTTCACGATGCTACTACGTCCTCATTACGCTTCTACAACGATCCCGCTACGATTATAACACGTTCTCACCGCGCTTATCAATATCTTTCTACACTCGTCACGTTCTCATTACGACCATACCACGAGTTATCCGATTGCAACACGATCTTACCACGCTTCTACTGCGATTATAGCAGGTTTTTACCACGATTACACTACGTTCAAACCGCGATCTTACTACGCTCTCAGCAATAACGTCAACATCGTGTTCCATATCAATACAGTATCATTCCTTCAGTTCTATTTCTAATTAATACGTAGATTTCTCGAGAAAAAATACAATCAAGCCACCAAAATCTACTAGAACACGTGGGCGTGGTGTTAGGGTTGATGTAGAGGCAGATGGAGCTCTGAAAGTAACGAATCTTGATCAAGTAGAGATATCGGACCGACCAATCCGACCTAAATTACAACCTATTGCTGGTCCATAAAGCTGAAATGACGATATTTTAGTGAAGGATAGCAGATATGAAACAGATCTGTCAATAGATATAGGAAGGTTTTGTATGAGTGCCAATGAGACAACTCTCAATCCATGTAACAATTTTTAAAAGTAACAATTATAGGCCAAGATACGGCCTTCAACACGGAGCCTTGGCTAACACCGAACAGCAAGATATAAAAGGCCCCAAAAATTACTAGTGTAAAACCATTCAAACGGGAAAACCAACGGCCTAATCTATATGAAAACAAGAAGCATGGTTGAGCCGTTAGATAAAATGGACAAGAAGTCCCAATTACATACAGACAAACAAAACCTGGAGAGAATTAATATATTTTATGGGAAAATGACAATGAGAATAATGGTCGTAGTATGAATGTAGTCAGGTCGTAAGAAGAGCGTGATGAGGACGGCAAGGGCGTGCTAGAATCGTACTATGGTCGTGAACAGCGTGATATAGTCGTAGAGGAAGCGTAGTTTGGTCGCGGTGAGAACGTGATGATCGTAGTGAGGTCGTAATAACATCGCAATGAGATCGTAGCGCAGTTTCTCCGAATAGAATCACGCTTTCGCTACGCTCTCACTACGATGGTACAGCGACCTTTGCGATCTTACTACGATCTTAGTACGCTCTCACTACGCTTCTACTACGACCTGATTTGGCCACGACCGCACCACGATTGTTTTGAACATGTTCAAAGTTGGCCACGCTCATCACGATCTTGAAGACCTCACCACGACCGTGATACGACCTTACTGCGATCTACACGATCGTACTACGATCATCAAAATTTTCATTTTTTTCACAGATCGTAGTGCGATCGTGGCCTAGTGGGACTGGGGTATTAAACTTCGCCCAGTCAAGTGAAATAAATCAAGTAATACACATATGGTCTATTTTTGACTCCACAACATCTATCTTTTGTTATTGAAAATGAAATGGTACAAAATGTATGTACTTGTTTAAAGAAAAACATGTGAGGCTGTACATGTGTTAAGTCAATTGCTACTGATTTTATTCTGTTTGTTCTTATGTTGTGCTGTTACAATACTGTAGTCGAGGGTTGAGTGCTCACAAACTTGTTTAACCAGACAAATTTTTACATGCCTGTCTCAAGTCAGAAGCCTGTTGTTCCGAGGTTGTCTTTTGTTCATGTTCGTCATTTTTTTTTCATAAAACAATTTGATTAGGGTGTTGGTTTTCTTGTTTAAATTGTTACACATTTTCCATGTCTGTCATTTCAGAACCAACTTTATGATTTATTTATTTCTCATTGTTGAAGGCATTCATAAGAGTGATAGAATGTATGTGTTTTTCATTGCAACAAGTAAGAATGAATAATTCTACCTTTTGTTTGAGCTCCACCATATTCTCTACATCAGAATCTAATGTATCAGCTTCCCCTTGTAATTGTTGTACATTAATTTGTCTCTGTTCTAACTGCTGACTCAGATCTGTCTGGTGGTCTCTAAGTTCATTTATCTCACCATCGCAAGAATTAGCCTCCTGAGAGAGAAAAAATAGTTTTCAAAACAATCCCATAAGAATCCTCCATGTTAAATGTTTGAAAATAAAATGTAAATGCCACTTAAACCATTTCAGTTTAAGAAAAATGTTAAAATATAAAACAAAAGAGTCATACTGAAACCTATTGCTAGAAATAATAAATAAGATATCTACCTAATGAGGAAGGTAACAATAGAAAATTATATTTGGATGCATAAAGTTTAGAAAGAAAAATGTGATGGTAATCTACTGTACGAGCTTCATTTCTATAATTTGTAAAAATCCTCTGCAATTCTGAAGTACATTTTAACATTATAAGTACTCATATGAAAAACTTTTTTTTTTTTCACATTTGCAATATTTTCTCATTGAATTCATTAACACTTGGGATTTCTATCCAAAATCAAATTGCATGTCTAATACAAAGTTTTGTCATACCGTTATTGTTACTTTGATTTTCTTTCTCAATTCTCCCATCTGTCTTTCAAATGTTCCTTTAGTCAATACTTTCTTGTTTACTTTCTGTGAAGCATCACCTCTTGTAACTATGGTATCTCTCCTGAAAAAGATCAAATTTAAAATATGTTTACGATAAATTTAATGACAACGGAAGAAATTATAGAGTATGATAGACAAGATAAAAGAGAATAATTTGATTTTACAAGGTTTGTTTACAGTCCGCCATATTGTTATTAAAATTTGAGAGGGTATACTTAATCATAATTTAATATTTTATGTGACTTGCTATGAATTTTACAACTTAATTCTAAAACAATACATTATTCTAAAGATAAAAAATGCCTTTAAATTACATAAATCCAGGGTAAATCAAGAAAAATATACTGTTAATTCTGTCATTTTTATGTTGTTATTAATGTGTAAAATAAAACAGTATCGGGTAAATAGTAAAAACTTGCATATATAATTACAGAAAATTATTCTATATAGCATTAAAATCGCATTAATTAGATTTGTTTATTTTTGCCAGAGGTTAAGGATTCATCGTCATAAATGTGTACATTAATTTTTGAATTTACCTAGAAACAGCCTTCTCCATTTCTTGTATCATTTTCTCCTGGTTCTTCATCAGTTGAGCATATCTGACCTGCATACGATGAATTTCAGCTTTCATGGCCTTGATTTCACCTTGACCTACTTCTGAGTCAACAGCAGCTCTGGTTTCTCTAGCCAGCTGAGTTTTCTTCTCCCATAACATTATTTGCCGTCTGAAAAATAAATAAGTAAATTAAGAAAGTTCACAAATTTATTTTACATCATTTAAATTCTTGAACGTCATTAAAAATACCTTATATTTGAACTCCAGTTCCAACTTACCAAGTTATTTGAAGAAAATAATCTTAACTAATCTTATAAAATACTATCAAGTGTAACTGCAATAATTTTTCTAAGTCTTAAGGATGAACTTAGGTGAGGTTTTGGAATTTGTGTCAAATGTTCGGACTCCTTGGTGTTTTTCCATACAATACAATGTAAAATATTTTGCCCCATAACACCCATTTATTTTTTCATATAAGAATTAATAGCTCATGAAAGGTCATTTACCAAAATTTTAGATGATTCTTGATTTTCTTTCTTTTGTTTTGAGACCCAAATGATACCAATGCAAATATAAGGTAAGAGTCAGAGTCAGCCTTTTCCCGCCATATTTTAAATCTCAAATATCTCAAAAAGGAGGTCCATGACCTATTAATATTTTTAGCTTATCTTTATCCTTAATTGATTCTCTATCAGTTTATAGTATCAATTTTAATTTCTTAATTTTTTTAATTTTTACCTAACCTCACCTAAGTACATTCTTAAACCTTTAACATGTATAAAAAAAGAAATAAAATGTTAGATCTATCCTAATGCATTATTTTTTTGAAAGTATCAAAGAAAAAGCCACTAGGTACCGGTATAACTGAGGGCAGCACAATCGTAAAGTACTGTAAATTTAGAAATTATTGCGTGCATTTATTATTGTGATTTTGTTATTTAAGACAAACATGCGAGTTTAATTTTGTCCTGTTTAATTCATATAAAACATTTCAAAATGCGAGTTCAACTTATTGAGATTAAAATCCTGTCACATTTTTTGCAATAATAAAAACATTGCAATGATTTCTGAATTAACAGTATAAGATTGTTAAAAGTAATTTTTGGTGACAATTCTGTGTCAGTAAAAAGTTAATATTGAGTCCCTTATAAAAAGAATCCTAAGCCTATTGGCTTTATATAGGTATAGAAAAATTGACCTACTCTGACTCCACAAGACTATTGAGTAATCTTTCCTTCTCTTCTTTAACACCATCCAGTGATGTTTGTAATTCTATTGATTCAAGCTCTGCTTCCTGTCAAAAATCAAATCAAATAAATAATTTATGAACAGATTTTTAACAACCGACTTGGATTCCATTGTTTCAACTTTTACATTAGGCTTATAAAATCAATTATGTTTACACAATTATGTTCGATTGTTTTTCATGTACGTTTATTCAAATTTTGATTTATTTGCAAATGTATTTTCAATCCATTGGAATTTTCTGAAGATAACCATTACTTTAATAATTTGTTGATAAGAAATAGAGAAATGAATTGACCTCTTGATAGTTAAAACTTCAGATACATGTATCTTACATACCAGTGTTTTACAGATAAATAAGAATTTTTAATATACAAACTTGTCTCATATTAAAGTTTACCAACAGTTTTCCTGATATATTTTCTTATTTTAAAAAATACTTATGTTGTTAATGAAACACACCTTGAGAGCACCAATGAAATCGTTTTCTAACAAGATATTATTCTGCTTCAGTTCATGATGAGTTCCAGATTGTCTATGCATTAATTGATTCAATTTCAGCATATCATTCTGCATGACGCTAATTACACGCTCGATGTCGTATGTTTCACGTCTCTCATGATCGATATCGCCTGGAAAAAAATGAGAAATTTTTTTTTGGTAACAAAAAGACTTTCTTTTGTAACATTTACCATTTTAAATAAGCATAGCGATTAAGGAATTTAAATGAAAATATTTGTATCACAGAACTTTATAATATAAACTGTAAACCATGTTTTTTTCAGGAATACTTATTTTTTCAATTTGCCCTTTTCTAGCTGCCTTCTTAGCAATTTGATTTCCTATTTTTTTTTATTTCTCTTGAAGTATTTATATAATAGAAGACACAAGTTTTACATATTTGTGACTATTTTTATTCACATTATTTTCTTTTTGTTGCAAAATTAGTATGTTTACAGTGTTAGTTCACTTGGAATAAGCATTCATTGTTATTCAAGTTATCTATATTTTTATCTTTGGAGTGTATGAAATTTTTCAATTATCTCCCTTTGACAGAATTCAAATTATTTTTCAATTACTCAAAAAAAAATTAAAATGCAAATTAATTTAATTTGAATAAATGTGTATGTTTTTGCCACTTCAGAGTCTCATTTTTTTTTTAAATAAGGTGTACTTTACAATATACTGTGGATTCATTTATTTTTGTGGGGACTGATGTTTGTGGATTAAGGAAAACTTGCATTTTTGTGTTTTGCCAAGTCTACATACAAGCCTATATATATAATTTGTTATTCAATGAATATTTAATTTCGTGGTTGGCCTGTACCTAGAAAATCCACGAAAATTGGTATCAAACAAATAATAATTAACCACAGTATATCACCTACCCTCTGTTCTAATTTTTTTTTGCAGGAGAATTGTGAGTTGTTTCTTGAGTTTCTCCACATCAACCATTTGTTCCTCCTTGTCCTTGGCCAGTCTGACCAGTTCACTTTGTTGTCTTAACCAGATCTGTTGTAGTTCTGTTATCTCCTGAATCATGCCATCTATTGACTTCTGTAGAGAGTTGATCTGGATCTCCAAGGGACCTAACTCTACACCCTAAATTGTTAAAAAGGAAAGCGAAAATTAAAATAAAATGTCATAAATCTAATTCTAGTCTTATTTAGAGAAGGACTACTGTACATGAATTTTCACAATTTTGGCGAGTAGGAAAAGTAAAGAGAAAATAGATATATGTTAAACTTGGGTTTTCCCTTTTGTCATGTATGTAAATACATCAAGAAAAGTAAAAAATTGTGAATATGAATTGTGGGGAAGTTCGCTTAGTAGAAAGGCTTTGTTGCATTACTAAGTATTCGCCAAAAAAGTTAGTTTACAGTATTGAAAGGCTTTATCTCATCCTTATTTCACACCATAGCTTAACATAGATATTTTATGAAATCTCATCCTTATTTCACACCATAGCTTAACATAGATATTTTATGAAATCTCATCCTTATTTCACACCATAGCTTAACATAGATATTTTATGAAATCTCATCCTTATTTCACACCATAGCTTAACATAGATATTACTGCATCGGACTACTAACACAAAGGTTCCTGGTTCGATTCCCGTCTGGGATGAAAATTTCAGGGACTGAATTTTCGGCTCTCTCTTGACACCATTTGCGAGTATGGTCTTAAGGAAACGATGATAGTCCGTCGGAAGGGGATGATAAATGGCTGACCCGTGTTAAGAGAGAGCCATATCTTGCACGTTGAAGACACCCTTGTAAATTTCGAAAAAGAGCAGGCTAATGCTGCTACAAGGCAGCACTCGCACCCGCAAAGTGGAAAGGGATTAATATAAGTTGCAAAACTTGTTTCCCAATCCACTATAAATAAATATGTTTAAACTAAACTAAACATAGATATTTTATGAAACTTAGAATAGGGATAATTTTTAAACAAAAACTTTAATCCTTTCATAATTTTTTATTAATTTAGTCAAAAACTATTAATGGATCTTGAGACAATAACACAAATCATGGTGTCGTCATCAGTTGATCTAAGGAGCTTAAACGGGATCAATTAAGCTATCAGAAGAAAGGGGGATAACTGATAACTCAAGCTTGGTAATGAAGACTTATTAAAGCTATTCATTTCAAAATCTGAAACAAAGGGAACTAACTACTTACTCCAGCATTGGTAATGAGGACTTCAAGTTTCTTGTTATATTGGTCAATAACATTCTGCTTCCTCTCAATTATGGCATTTCTCCTTATAATCTCTCCTTCACTTTTGTTAATTATTTCATTTCTCTGTGCAATTTCTTCATCCATTTGTTCCATTACTTTATTCAATCTTTCAATTCTAGTTTGAACATTAGAGATTTCCAAAGTATCTCTAGATATTTGGTTTTCTACCTCAGCCATTGATGTTTCCTGAAAAGATTATGTATATCGAATCATTTGGATTAAGTGTTTACATTAAACATCTAAATGGCAGTACTGTAAATTCAGATATTATTACGTGCATCTATTATTGGGATTTTTCACGAATGGACAAAATTGAGAGTTTAATTATTTGCAATTACAAAATACTCTGGATAAAGATCAATGTTTCAGTTATCAAATTGTGAGTTCTTATTATTGTGATACTCAACCATTCGCATTAAAAACACCTCGCAATAATTTCTGAATAGTGAATATACAGTATCATAAAGAAAATTACTATCTAGCAGGAATATACAAATTTGTGTTTATAAACAAAAATAAAAACTCACAACTATAAAACCAATGAATTTCTCAAGTATGTATAATACTACAAGATAATTCAGTACCAGAAAAGTTTAGAAATAGCTAAGCAGAATAAATTTCTATTAAAATTTTCTCTTCAGGGGCCACTTGGTAGAGAGTTGATTGACCGTTAATGTCAGAACTGTGACAACAAAACATTCATATCTTTGCATATTGCATGTGTCAGTGTAAAAGGTTCAGAATTCTTGTATTAAGTTATGATAAAAAAAATTGTTTGCATTATATTTTTTTTCTATGGTTTATATTTACTCTTGTGTATTTTCCAATATTTTTTGGGTAGAAAAACTGAACTCTGGAGGATTCATGAAAAAGTTAAACATCTGAATCACACATATAAATCGCCATTACTAATAACACAGTCAGCTTGTGACAAAAAATTGTAATCATAAGTAGATAAAGACTAACAAGTTGTTTGGTGAGATCCCTCCTCTTTCCTGTCAATTTCTTTGTGTAATGTGCAGCTTTATCCATTGTCAGTTGACTTCTCATTTTCTCCATGATTTCATCTTCTAAATTAACTTTCTCTAAGTATTCTCTTTCTATCTGCTTTCTTAATGCATTCAATTCATTTAATCTCAAAGTTTTGTCCTGGAATAGAAAAATACATGGAACTCAGTTACTTTGGAAAGATATTTTGTCACATGATACACATTTTAAAAGTGTAAGGTATTGATTTTCCTGACACACAGTGTATTTTTTTTACAGAGATTCAAGCATTTGACAAATGTTTCTTTTTTCACATGTAGCTTTGTCCTGGTTTTTTTTTTTCATAGTCTGAATCACATGTGTATGAATTGACATAATAACAAACTTGATTTACATTTTGGGCTTATCTCATTGAAGCCTGCAATTGCTTACATTCACTTCATTTGAACTCTGTTGGAAAGCTGTCTGGTCTCTTTATTTTTATATGTAAACTATGCAAATTATTTTATCATTATTAACAAAATATGTTTTTTTTTTTGTATTAAACAAGCAGTTGCACTAATGAGTAGGTCTTTCTTAAATTTAAAACTTTTGGCAAAATGTTTACCATTATTGCCCTGTGAAGAGCTTGATCTATCTCATGTAAATTCGGGTATATGTAACTATTGCAAATTCAGAAAATATTGAGGATATACACTACTGCTTTTGTTGGACAATCCACACAAATGTGAGTTTAAATGTTGCGTTTTCTGAATATGCTGAATACAAATCATGCTATCAAAATTCAAAATGCAAGTGGTTATTTTTGGCAACATCTATCTCATTGCAATTTTCGCAATATAAAAATTTAGCAAATATTTCTGCATAAAAGTTTCTGCTTACTGTCATTGCCCTGTTAAGAGCTTGTTCTGTCTCGTGTAACATTCTGGTATAAGTGGCATATTCAGCTTTCAATGCATCATGCTTAGCTTGGCATTGAGTCAATTGTTTCTTCACAGTTTCTATATCTCTCTCTGTCTTGTTCAATATCAATGTTAATTTTTCATTCTGTTCTTGTTCTTTGAAGATTGATTTCTTGTATCCCTCTATTTCTGTCTCAAGTGATAACACCTTCTGCAACTGTTGTCTGTAATAAAGAGTCAATTTTTTTTTTTAAACAAGAGTACACACGCCTTGCCTTCTTTACTTATCATTGATACTATGTTGATAGTCCAAAATATAAAGCTTTATTACAACTGTCACATAAACTTAACATTAATCAAGAAAAGTAAACATTGACCAATGAAACATGAAAATGAGGTCAATGTCAGATGAACTATGCCAGGCAGACATGTACAGCTATCAATTCTTTCATACAACAAATATAGTTGACCTATGGCTTATAAGTTAAGAAAAACGGACCAAAACACAAACACTTAACACTGAGCAATGAACCGTGAAAATGAGGTCACAGTCAAATGAAACCTACGTGACTAACATGTAGATCATAAAATATTTCCATACACCAAATATAGTTGACCTATTGCATATAGTATTAGAAAAAAAGACCAAAACTCAAAAACTTAACTTTGACCACTGAACCATGAAAATGAGGATATGTTTGATATGTACACCTTACAGTCTTTCCATACACCGAATATACCAGCAGGCATGGGGTAATCGTAATCAGTAATCGTAATCAGCTGTAATCGATTACATTTTGCAGTGTAATCCTATGTAATCAGTAATCATGCAATTTCTGATTACAAGTAATCGTAATGTAATTGATTACATGGCAAAAAACAGGTGTAATCATGATTACTTTTAGATTACTTTAAGATTACATTCATATGATTACTTGCTGATTACAAATCTTGTATATATGAAAATAATTTTTGATATACAAGATGAAAATAAGAAAATGTAAAGCTTGAACGAAAAATCATGAAACTAGTATTCACAATGATGGGACCTTGTTTAATGTGATAAATTGTATCATATATATCACAAATTTGCATAACCAAGTGTTTTATTTTGTTAACAGTTTACTAAAGGAAATTGCCTCTCCAATATTTCTTTGTGAGATTGAGCTCTGATGATACAAGAATATGCCTTGAAAGCATTTATTTTCCTTGATTGAAAACTTCTGATATTACCTCCAATTTCATAAAAGTTTACCCAATATTTTTACATAACTACATTGAAATTCAAATGCAGAAAACATTTAGTTCCAATTTGACTTTGATGGTCTACATAAATAAATGAGTCCACTTAATTCAAAATGGAAGTTAAAACCAGATTTCATTTATTGATTTTTTTTTAGTTTTCCATAATATGTGCTTTCCAATTTTTATTCTTTATTAACTTTGAGTCTAACGCCTCATCAGTATAAACAAGAACATGTTCAGTGTATACATATGACATGATATTACAAACAATATGCATAGTAAACAATAGGTGACGTCAGAAGTTTCATCAATACAAAATATTTTTTATTACTATAAACTGTTTCTTAATTTAAAGAGAAATGTATATACTTTCCAAGTTATAAAGCTGTTTTGTGCTTTCACCTGACAATAATTCTATTAATTAGATCAAGAATTAAAAATTTTCAAAGAAACAATGACAATCAAGTACTTTTAACTTTATTGATATTGTTATTAAGACAATAAAATGTTAATACCCAAGCTCACCTATTGTTTGTTTAAAAATGGAAGTAGAGATTAACACCTGTAAAAACATTTATGGATGTGTCAATTATGTCCTCATAGACAATAAAACTATATACTTATTTAATTTTTTACTTATTTGTTCAGGTTTTTTGTTAATTAAGGCAGTTGGTTAAAATTTGTAGAAAAGAATAAAGTTATATCTTTTACATAGAGAAAGGACACTTGTCTATAGCTTTTTATCAAATACACATGTTACACTGTACTTGTCTTAATTCTTTAAAAAAGATGAATAAATTAAGGCTTTACAAAAATCACCAAAATTAGCTTTTTTGTGAGGATAAAAAGTTATAAAAAAAACTTTGTTATTGCAATATACAATGTAATCATAAGTAATCTAAAGTAATCATGATTACTTTAAAGAAAAGTAATCTAATGTAATCGATTACATATGAAATAGGGTGTAATTGTAATGTAATCGATTACATTTTATTAGCAAAGTAATTGTAATTTAATCGATTACATTTTAAAGTAATCGACCCCATCCCTGTATACCAGACCTATTTATTGCTTACAGTATCTGAGATATGGACTTGACCACCAAAACATAACCTCGTTCATTGATCCATGAAATGAGGACCTTGCTAGGTACGCACATACCAACTATAGTTATCCTATTACTTATAATAAGAGAGAATTTAACATTACAAAAAATCTGAACTTTTTTTCAGGTAGTCCCTGAACCATGAAAATGAGGTCAAGGACATTGGACATGTGACTGACGGAAACTTCGTAACATGAGACATCTATATACAAAGTCTGAAGCATCCAGGTCTTCCACCTTCTAAAATATAAAGCTTTTAAGAAGTTAGCTAATGGCGTCGCTGCTGGATCACTATCCCTATGTCAAGCTTACTGCGACAAAAGTCGCAGACTCCACAAAAATAAGAATACACTAAAGTTTCCAATCATAATAATATCATGGACATACCGGTATCCCCTTGCATAAGTTTGTTTTCTTAGGAAGTTCAAAATCCATACAAATACAAGTAAATACAAGACAATACAAATGTGAAAGTTAAACCTAGCAAATAGGTTTGGTCTTTGAAGTGGGTCTCATTGGGGTCTAAGCGTGACACGGGATTGCTGATTATTTTTAAGCGTGACACGTGAAAGTCAAATATTATGTTGTGAAAACAGGAAATGGGGTCTAGCAGGACCCGGGAAATGACAAAAAAATGAGAATTGCTCACGTACAAAGTCATTGATAGTGTAAGCAGGATACGGGAATCTGACAAAACAGTAAGCGGGATCCAGGATCGGAACCCCCCAATGAGACCCCCTTTGAAATATGGAAATTTTGATGCCAGAATATTAAACCATTTGTCTGTAAACTTTATTGTTTTATTATTTCAATGAACATAAGAAGCATACAATGGTTTTTCTTAGCATTGCTATTAATTCCTTATAACACAAGATTTGCCAAGTCTTTATACATGTTTGAGTTATAATAGGTTTAGTTCTTTCAATACTGTTCAAAAATAACTACTGTAAATTCAGAAATTATTGCCATGTTTTTATTATTGCGAAAAATGCAACTGGGTTATCATCTCAATAATTAAAACTCGCATTTTGAAATTTATTATATGAATCAAACATGATTTTTCTGAATATGGCAAAAATTAAAATCACATTTTAGTCTAAAATGACAAAATCGTAATAATAAATGCACACAATAATTTCTGAATTTACAGTATCATATTGCCATATTGGATAAAGGCAAGTTAAACAGTTGACAATACATATAAGACAGCAGTAAACATTATTAATTTTGAAGTATACAATTTTTACATAAATAAGGCCGTTAGTTTTCTCGTTTGAATTGTTTTACATTGTTATTTCGGGCCTTGTATAGCTGACTATGCGGTATGGGCTTTGCTCATTGTTGAAGGCCTTACGGTGACCTATAGTTGTTAATTTCTGTGTCATTTTGGTCTCTTGTGGAGAGTTGTCTCATTGGCAATCATACCACATCTTCTTTTTTTTATATAACTGTATAAACTCACAAAAAATATAGAAATAACTTACTCTAGAGCCTCGTTCATGGCAGAGTGAGCTTCATCTCTTCTCCTCATACCAATGATAGAACTATTCCATTGCTGAAATAACTGTTTCTTTTCTAGTTGTATAGCCTGAAAAATTAACGGAAAAGTTATTGGAAAGATTGGAACTTGTTCTAAATCTTTCTTAAGGCACCTACCTCCCTAACAACACAACAGGTTAGCTACTAAATTTATGTATAATTCACACTGAAATAAAGTTCCCTTCAGTTCTCATGTATGTGCATATAATACACATATAAACTGTGAAAAAAATGGGTATATTTTTGGAGCAGTTCATTCAAGAATGTATCTTGGTGTGCAGGCTTTTTTAATTAGTTTGATTAAGTAATTGAGTATTGATACAATACTAGTATGATTGACAACTGTCATTATCACAGAACAATCAGATACCAGGTGGACCTTTAATTACAATGCCCACCTCCTAAACTGCCAATTATATTGACCACATTACCTATCAACATCAGTCTTACATTATTATACATACCATTCAATATACATCTAATTCTTAATACACAAGTATTTGACCTCATAATTGAAATCACAAATGTGTATATTAGATGTTTGATATTTAAGGAGGATTTATACATTGTGTATTACTTTTTATCGATACTACATAAAGTGATTCTATAGATTATGTCTGAAAGACAAATGATTTATTAAGGATTAACAAGATCTTTGAGAAAAATAAAAATATATATGAATATTTAAAAGACCTATACTTTACATGCTAAATTTCCAATAATCATCTATAATTAATCCAAAATTTAGGTTAGTTCACTTATTTATTTTATCAGTAATTCGCTTGAAACAGATAGTAATATTTTAAAACTTTTAAATATAACAAACCTTTTTTTTTTTAGTTTATTCCCCATGAAACATTTTTTTTGGTCAAATATCTATTCACAATTTTAGGCATTTGAATATTTTTAAGGAGTGAATATGCGGGTTTGACGTCGTCGTTCTCAGTGCGGAACCCGTCTTTTGACGGGTTACACTGGCAATTTTCTGACCTTTCAAAAAACCTTCAAATCCTCGCATAATCACAAAACTCCGAGTTTAAATTTGAATGAGCCATCAGATCTATATCCATTATTCAATTTGAACCATTTTAAGTCTTTATAATAAACAAATATACACTTTAATTTTACTTTCAGGAAAATAAATTGTTTTTGGCATGACGTAAAAAATCTAAAAATACATCTAGGGAAATCCTTTTCGTCCTCGCTCAATTCTTGTTCATTTGATTATCAAAACTATATGTCTGGGTAAATAGAAGAATATTTTGACACGTGTAAAAGTTCTTTTGTGAAAAAAATGGAATTATTTAAGTAAAAATATGAAATAAAACAGTTTACGTGAAATATGAAATTCCCGCGCACATGCCCCGCCCTTTCCTGTATTATATAAATAGATTTCGTCTAAAACCGTAAGAATAAAATATTGTCTTAAAGGTGAATATTAATTTATCGTTGTTATTTGATTGATATTTTGCAAATTTAGAAGTTTGGTGGTAAAAATACATAAATTGTATGGAAATATCAACCGGAAGTTTACTCGCTTGAGAGACGTTCCGAAAGAGAAAATGAAAGTTGCCGCACAGTTTGTTACCAACAATTTATAGTTTTTTTCAGTAACTCTATCAGTGTCCATGTTTGAGGATACACATTTCCCATAAAATTAATAATGCCTGAACACAAATCCATCTTTCTAGGTGCTGTTAATACCTATATACCTCGAAAATCTTTGAAAACTTGGAATTCTTTTCCGAAATAAAAGAAACGTGAATCAAAGAAACAAAATGTGAATCCGTTGTCAAATCTATTTATCGTCTGATATTTTCCCATATTTATGGGCTTTTCAGGTATATTCAAGAAAAATAAATTGATAAATATGAATGAGTTTTGTTGTTTTTCCAATGAGTTATCCAAAATATGCAGCTATTTTTTTCTATCTTTTCTTTTTCGCAAAATAAAATAAAAAGGGGGCGTTTCTGTGTTTACTTTCTGATAATGGCACAGAAGCCAGCACATCTATTGCTGAAAATATATGTGAACTATTTGCTGACACTGATAGTGAAAATGAAGAATTTGAAGGATTTACTGAAAATGACTTTGCTGAGGATGACCTAAATATTGACAATGTTTCTGAAAGAGATGATTTGTTTGATATTGATAACTGGGTTATGGGTGAAAAAAATCCAGAACTTCTACCTTTTACGCAAACCCCAGGAATTAAGTGTGACCTCCCAGACAATGCGTCCGTTTCTGATTATTTCTATTTATATGTCAATGAAAATGATTTTGAGAACATTTCTGAGGAAACAAACAGATACGCAAAGCAATATCTTGATAAAAACAATAACTTGAGCAGATTTTCAAGGTTTAGAAAGTGGACAAACACTACTGCCACAGAAATGAAGCGTTTCATTGCTGTAGTTTTTGCAATGGGTATTCTGTCACAGTCAGACGTGACTGATTACTGGAGTAAAAACCCTGTCACTTCAACACCATTCTTTCCGTCAACTATGCCAAGAGACAGATTTCTCCTAATGTCATCTTTCTTCCATCTTGCCAACAATGATGAGTATGTTGCTAGAGGTCAACCAAACTACAACCCACTTTTTAAACTTGGAACTTTCTATGGTCGTATTGTAAACAGATTTCACTCAGTTTACACACCTGGTCAATCAATTTCATTAGATGAAGGAATGATTCCTTGGAGGGGTAATCTATCATTTCGAGTTTACAGTCCTGACAAGCCAGTTAAATATGGAATCAAAGCCTACATGATCAGTGACTCCAGTAACGGTTATGTTTCAAAATTTAAATTGTATACAGGAAAGTCGGGTATCGGTCCAAGCTCAAATGGCGCGACGTATGACTTAGTCATGGATATGTTACGAGGCATGTATGAAAAAGGTTATAATCTGTATTGTGACAATTACTACACATCACCCCAACTATTTTGGGATCTCTATGGTCTAGGTGTAGGAGCGACAGGCACTGTAAGGTCTAACCGTCGTGGTATTCCACAATTTTTGAAAGACAAAAAACTTACAAATAAAGGAGATCTTTCTGTAATGAGTAATGGTCCTTTAAATTGTGTCAAATTTCTTGATGGAAAGGCTGTTTTTATGCTTTCGACTATACATAAAACCAATTTGGTCAACACACGCCGTCGTGACCGTGAGACAAATGATTATATAAGAAAACCTAGTGTTGTGAACTACTATAATAAATATATGGGTGGTGTTGATCGGTCTGATCAAATGATTACTTACATTAATAGTGTTGTTAAATCATTTAAGTGGTGGAAAAAGGTAATTTTCCATGTTCTTGCTATTGCTGTTCTAGATGCATACACTTTGTATAAAGCTGACCACCCTAATATAACACATAAAGCGTTCAGAAGACAATTAATAACTGAACTTGTATCTAATAACCCAATAGAAAGTGATAAAGTAGGAAGGCCTTCAAATGCGAAATTAGAACGCCTAAGTGAAAGACATTTCATTTCTAGAATTGTAGGGGTGGGCAAAAAAAAAAACATTGCACGTTTATGCAAAGTCTGCAATGAGGCTGAAAAGAACAATGTAAATATGAACAACCTACAAAAACGCAAACGGCCAGGTCATGAGACTTGTTACGAATGTAGAGAATGTAATGTTTCTTTGTGCATTGAACCATGCTTTAAGATATGGCATACACAAAAGGAATATGTTGTTGCTTACAAGAGATGGAAGAATTCTTCTGTCCAACCAGTTGATGAGGAATAGTTTCTTTGTGCATGTTTATATGTTATCAATATCAATTTAGTTATTATAAAATTGTAGTTATGGATTATTGTTTTCAATTACAGTATCAAATGACCTTTTCATAATTTTTAATTAAGAACAGTACTAGTCAGTAGACAAACAAGGAGATGTGGAGTAAATGTTAATTACGAGGCAACCAATCTTTTCAGTTGTGTACATTCAAATGATCTTACAAAAGTCAATGATTTGGTAGGGTTTTGTCTGCTTAAAATTCAGCGGCATGGTATATACAATTTGTTGTCAGTATAGTTGTTTGTATAAAGGAAGAGTATTTTTATTACCTGAATTTGATTGGAACATAACAAAAAATCCCATTCCTTTATCAGAAAAAATATGTTTAAGACGTTTAAGTTTGTACATCTACAGATAAAACTTGTGTATAAAAAAGAAGATGTGGTATGATTGCCAATGAGACAACTCTCCACAAGAGACCAAAATGACACAGAAATTAACAACTATAGGTAACCATACGGTCTTCAACAATGAGCAAAGCCCATACCACATAGTCAGCTATAAAAGGCCACGAAATGACAATGTAAAACAATTGAAACGAGAAAACAATACATTAAAATTTAAAATTGCTTAAACTTATCAAAACATCATATAATCATATAGCCTAACACAAAACTAGTTATAAATTGAAATTATTCAAACCTGGACAGAAACAGAGGTAATAAGAATTACAAACTAAGTTGTCAAATGTGTCAAAAATAAAATATCCTGCTTTCTAGGTTACAAATGTCAAATTTATGTTGCACTTTTGTCCTAATAATGCATATTCCCCTGCAATTGAAACTAAGGAAACGAAGATGTTACCATAGCAACCACTTTTTATTTGTTTGAATACTTAAACTGAATTAGTTCTTATGATCTATTACATGTTTATTATAGTGTTGAGACTGTTTGTAGTAAAGCAAAAATTTGTTATCTTATAAATTTCTTGTAACAATAAGAGCATCTTAAAACAGGTGAGTCATATATTATTTACATTAAAATTTCACATTTTTGTGATATAAGTATTTTTATTTTCAGTAATTTTCAGTTTACTACATTTTAAAATTTTATTTAGATGGATAAGAAATGATTATATGGCTAGACTAGCCAGTAAAATACATTTTAATGCAAAAAATACTAATAAAAAGGCAAAAATGTTTGTTACCATAGCAACCATTTAGACAAATTAAAGTATAGTTCTTCAACTATATGGATATCAAGTTTTGGACCAATCGGGGCGTTTATCATTTAGTTTAGGACAAATTAATAATGATGGCATTTTTTTTTAAATTTAAACAAAACAATTCAGCATACAGACTACATCTGTAGAAAACAAGTCAGCATGGTAAGGAAAGAATCCACATTTCAATAAAAGAAGTTGTTTTAGTTTGTTTACATTGAAAATGTACATTTTCACTTAGAAAATGTCCCAAAACAACTTATTTAGATTATTTTTGTTGACACTTTCTTAGCTTTAAGTTTATCTGTTGGTCTTTAATATGCCTTAAAAGAATAGTTGGTAAAATCTATTTTTTAGTCGAATTTTTTATTTGCAATTTTTTTTTAAAACATGTTCAAAACAGGGAACATTATTTCTTAATCTTGATATAAACTGCAGTTTAAATAAAATTGTGCAAATTAAGAGTTAATTTGAGCTCATTTTATCTTCATACTGGAAAAGCACTTTTCCTTATAAAGACCTACAGTTAATGCAATTGTCAGAAATAGTGCTTTATTAATGTTCTTGTTTGTCCAAGCCATACGGATATGAAATTATTCAAACTACTCTTCCAATCTTTCCATGAGTGATTTCCATCACTTTGATTGAATTTGCCAAAAAAAAACAGCATTTTGGGGGGTTGTTTCCTGCTCATTGGTCAGGTTATCTCTTTGACACGTTCCCCATTTCCATTATCAATTCTTTTTTTTTTTAATACTACGATAATTCTTAGAAGGAACACAACATTACTTTAGCTATCTGGTAGAATATAATGCAATTGTAATGAGAAACTAATTCTTAAACTATTAAAAATATGTTGCTTTGATCAGAAGTAAAATAGTATGTCACATAATCTTTGGTCAGTTGCTACAGGTTAATTTATCCAATAATGAAATGGACATCAAGATAGGTAAAAAATGCTTCGATTGAAAATAAGAATCAACCTCAATTTCCATATGGGCATCAGATAATGCTTCTTTGGCTGCCTTTGTTTCTTCTAGTTGGGCAGTAATCTGAGCCTCAAACATGGCTATCTCTTCTTTCAGTTTGTCTACTGTTTCTACCAGTCTGTCTACATACAAATCCTGTCGAAATAAAGTATCAAACATTTAATGGATTATATTTAACATCTCTGTTTTTCTTTCAATAATATTCAAAGTGCCAAAATGAGATACAATATGTAATTGTTACTCTTGGAACTCAAAGACATTTAAGCCAGATTTATTAAAGACAGATTAACGATGATTTTGTTTTCTTCTAAAGATTGCAAATATAAATTATTTTCTTTCTGATTCAACTTCATGGTTTTGTTTGTTTCTTTATTGCTTATAATTTTGTTTTTGTTTTTGTTTCTGTTTTCTTCTCTTCCCTAGTAATGAAAACAACAAATTTTTACACAATCCCATACTATGAGGCAGCTGAAAAAGTGTTACTACTGTCATGCAAGTGAGAGGGTTAGCTAGCTATAAAACAAGGTTCAATCCACCATTGCCTGTACCACGTTAGGAATATGACAGTTGTTATCCATTTGTTTGATGTATTTTATCTTTTAATTTTGACACATGATTAAGGACTTTCTGTTTAGAATTTTCCTTAGTGTTTAGTTTTTTTTGTGATTATACTTTCTACATATAGTAATGTAAATTTAACAGATATTGTTTTTGTTTATATGAATAAATTAAGTACCCTTATGACCTTACAGACATACCTGCTTTTGTTTTTCTATTTCTGCCTTTGATACTTCTGTATCTGCTTTTTCTGCAGCTCTTCTCATGATGGCTATGTCAGATCTAACATCCTCCTTGGCATTCTGCATGTAGAACAGGCGTAAAGCCAAATTCTCTACCTCAGCTTGTAACTCAGAACCTGTCAACATTGATAACATATGAGATAATATATAACAATCTTTGCTACAGTTCTAAATAATCTTGTATCAATAAGCTTGCATTTATAGTAACAAGAGTGCACACGCTGAAATGTCTCGCCTTCTATACTAATCATTGATATTATGTTGATAGTCCTAAGTATAAAGCTAAGCTTTATTACAACTGTCACATAAACTTAACATTAACCAAGATAACTAAACAAAGACCAATGAACCTTGAAAAAGAGGTCCAGGTCAGATGAACCATGCCAGGCAGACAGGTACAGCTAACAATGCTTCTATACAACATATAAAGTTGACACATTACTTATAGTTTAAGAAAAATAGACCAAAACACAAAAACTTAACACTGTGCAATGAACCGTGAAAATGAGGTCACGGTTAAATAAAACCTGCTCGACTGACATAAAGATCATAAAATATTTCCATACACCAAATATAGTTGACCTATAGATGGCAATATAGCATTAGATAAAAAGACCAAAACTCAAAAACTTAACTTTGACCACTGAACCATGAAAATGAGGTCAAGGTCACATGACATCTGCCCGCTAGACATGTACACTTAACAATCATTCCATACAACAAATATAGTAGACCTATTGCATATGGTATGAGAAAAACAGACCAAAACACAAAAATTTAACTATAACCACTGAACCATGAAAATGAGGTCAAGGTCAGATGACACCTGCCAGTTGGACATGTACACCTTACAGTCCTTCCATACACCGAATATACTAGCCCTATTGCTTATAGTATCTGAGATATGGACTTGACCACCAAAACTTAACCTTGTTCACTGATCCATGAAATGAGGTCGAGGTCAAGTGAAAACTGTCTGACAGACACGAGGACCTTTCAAGGTACGCACATATCAAATATAGTTATCCTATTACTTATAATAAGAGAGAATTCAACATTACAAAAAATTTGAACTTTTTTTTCAAGTGGTCACTGAACCATGAAAATGAGGTCAAGGACATTGGACATGTGACTGACGGAAACTTCGTAACATGAAGCATCATATACAAAGTATGAAGCATCCAGGTCTTCCACCTTCTAAAATATAAAGCTTTTAAGAAGTGAGCTAACGCTGCCGCCGTAGCCGCCGCCGCCGGATTACTATCCCTATGTCGAGCTTTCTGCAACAAAAGTTGCAGGCTCGACAATAAAATTAGGAAAACTAAGAAAATATTAGCAATACATATGCTTTTATAACATTGAAATTTCATAATTCTAATGGCTTTTATAGATTTACAATACAACTTTTCTATCATTTATTCATCCACTTTTGTAAAATTCAAAAATATTTATGAACCATTGCAGATGTGGATTTAAGGGGTGGGGCAGACCCCCTTTCCCTTTTCTGTAAAAATTAGGTTGCTTATATGACTGGAGCAGGGCCCTTCTTAGGCAGTCCTCCTCATGAAAATTTCTGGATCCAACACAATATAGTGAGCAAGTGTGGTCTTTTACTGTTGAACTTGTACGTTAATTCAATCACCAGACATTTTAAAAGTGAGGTTCTGTGATTTTTTTTTATAGATACATGGCATGTTGATCACTTGAAATCAAAATCGTTTTAATTTGACTATGTTAATATACAGTTTTATTTGAAGCTTTACAGTTGTAATTCAGAGTGTTCACAATTTCAACCACAAGCGATCCCCAATATCACAGTAACTCACTCAATACAAGAAGAAAGGATTCTTTAATTGAATCAAATAAAAGTACTAGACTTATTGTAAAATTGTATCTTACATTTCTTTTTCTCCTTATTAACAGATACTTGATTTTCCTTGTATAGACTTCTGACATCATCAAGTTGTTGTTCCTCTTGTTGACGACCTTGGTGAAGTGATGAATATTCATCATGATTTTTCTCCAGTAACATCTGGAATCTAGCTAGTTCCTGCTGTATTCCATAAAGATCTACACCAAGGTCCTCCCTTAATTTCTTTCTGTTTCTCAGTGCTTCGTCCTAATTTTAAGTGGACAATTTGTCATATCTAAGCATTGATTTATTACAGCAAAATGACTTATTTTCACAGATATTTTTGTTCATGTTTTAGTTAGACCTTTCCAGTAACAACATAAACAAATTGTTTTCTTGATTTTCAAACTTTGTTGATGTTTTATTAAAAGAGAAGATGCTATTTCGTAATACAAAATGTATTTGGAAAGATTTGTATCCCAATTATTTTTTCAAGGAGGTCAACAACAAAAAATTACTCAGGGAAAATTAGTCATATCCACTTTTTGAATGGATACTTTTTTATCCTCTATCTGAGGATAATTCTGTTATTTTTATGTTTGTTTGTTTTATTTCTTCTGTTTTTTTGTATAACTAGAATCTTTTTTATTTTTGTAATAACAAATATATACCTGTTTCAATGCAAAAAAACAAAAACTTTTTTTCTTATCAAAGTATCATTTGTAACCAGCTAAAAATAACAATCTTCAAGACATTTAAAATCTTTCTAAACAGTGCATATTTATGCCAGTATAGGGTCTCTTACTTTCTGTGCCTATCTTTGAAAAATTTCAAATTTTCGTGCGGGAAATTGCAAACTTCAAAACTCATAAACATGTACTTACCAACTCTCTCACTTCAAGGGTGAACTTTTCATCTTGTTTCGTCAAATGTGTTTTGAGAGCATTTTGGAACCTTTTCATCAATGGCTGAAATATTCAAAAGAAATAAGTTAAAATGTGTATAAAAACTAGAAATTGTTACATTCAGTTTTAATACAAGCAATACTCATGTATAATAAAAAAAATATGTCATTAATGTGAATTTATTTTAACCAATATTTATAAAAAGGAACATTTCATTTATTTGCGGGCAAGAATCACATTTCAAAAAAAATCAGTAATAAAATTCATTATTATTCCTTTTAATAATTTGATATGATAACATAATTATTTAAAAATTTAGAATTTATTTCTTTTGGGGTCATACTTACATGGTCAGGGTCAAGGACCATCATATCTGTCTCAGCCTCACTTCCATCATCAGATTCTCCACCCTCGTCTTCCATCTCTTCCTCATCTTCATCGCTGTCCCCACCCCCATCACCATCATCTCCATCATCCCCACCTCCACCACCTTGAGAGTTAAGGGCAACTGCATTACTTGGTTCCTGAGGTTGTTCTGGAGCCATGTATTCTCCCTGGTCAAAATCATCATCATCCCCACCATCTCCACCAAAATCATCACTGACACCAAAAGTAGGTTCCTCTTCTACAGCTATAACAATAAAAAGTAAATTTATACTTTTTTTTATATATAAAAACCTAGGACTTACACATGGTTTCAAGTTTAATTACAAACAAAATGACTTGACCACAAACGCAAATCATTATTCATTGTTATAAATTTACCTATTATTTTGCTTCAGAAAAGTGTCAAAACAAACAATAAGAAATTATTATATAAAATGAATATCATCAAATGGAATATGTCTCTTAAGGTGGTACCCAACACTTTAACTAAAATTAATTTGGCTCGTTTAATTTTCATTAAATTTTGTCAAAGTATTTACTTTGACCCTTTAACAAAAATATAAAAATTAAAAAAATTTTGAACCAACCGTTTTGTCAGAAAAATTACACTGGTAATTTTAACAAAAATATAAAAATTAAAAAAATTTTGAACCAACCGTTTTGTCAGAAAAATTTGACAACCACCAATTTTGATCATTGAGAAGCTTAATATTCCTTTTACAACACAACGTAATTAAAACGTTTAGCTGACTTTACAGAGTTATCTCCCTGTAGTGTTAGGTACCACCTTAAAGACGTACAAAAAAATAAAATAGAAAGCTATACAATGTGCATTTTTGCTCTCACACTATTATCTAATACATTTTTCTATTAATATTTTCTTAGAATACTTTCATTCTTGTGTCTTTGAGGCTTCATAGAAGATAGTTTAGAAAAATTGTACAAAATGGAAATTTTAACTTTCACAGTACTTTAAATTTGCCAAAAGATTTTTTTTTTCACTTACTGGATCTTTCAAATTCCAGTTGACAATTAGATACATGTCTCTAGCTAATGATAGTATCATCAGTGGAACAACAGGAAAGTAGCAATCAAATTTGACTGGCTTTCTTGTTGATAAAACATTGTTAAAATTAGGTAAAAACACATTTAAAAGGTGCAGAAAGACAATATATAAATTATCCTAGAGAACAATATTTCCAAGGAAAATTGACAAATGTTTACCTCTGGCTGCACTTGTAGGTCTGGAATCTTTCTTAGACCCAGCTGCAGATTGAGGCCTGGACCCTCCAGTTACTGATTGTGGTCTAGACCCTGCAGGTGATGGTGGTTTTCCAGACCCAGGTCTAGACAGTGGTTTATCTTTAGCAGCTGAGACCGGTCTGGCAGCAGAGCTTGGTCTTTCACCAGTAGCTGACACTCTACCAGACAAAGGCCTGGCTGATGTTGGTCTTGATCCTTCTTTTGACCCTGAAAAAATTCACAAAATTAGATTTAATTTTATGATTTTTGGTGTTTTAACTTTTAAACACAGCATTTAGTGATTTCCTGGTGAAAAAAATTCACACCTTCATGTACAGAAAAAAAATCTTCAACCACCCATTAAGCTTACTAACATACATTTGTGTACATGTAGACAGTTATAGAATAATTAATTTCAAAGTAATTTATTGTTTAAATGCCAAAGACACATTTAAACAAAGAGATTGGACAAAAGAAAAATTAAAGCCTATACAATTTCTTTCCAATAGGTACAAGATGAATTGAATAATCTCATAATATTTTTAAACATATATCTCTGGTTATTCATAAATCATTTACATTGCAGTGAGTCAGGGGAGGTAATCCTACCTTGTAAAATAATGCATCAGTTAAATAGGCTAACAAATCAAAACAGCAACAGCTACTTATCAAAGACAAGAAATTTGTAGAAGATTTATAATTTATAAATCCTAAGTTAAAAAAATTGTTTCTAATCCTTTCAGGTTTTTTTTAACAATTGAATATACATGTATTAAACATATATAATATATATAATTATGTTTAAACTAAAACAAATACAAACACTAATATATGTTCCTTATCAATTATAACCTATGTATACCTGGTTTGGCAGATGTTGGTCTAGATCCCGGCTTTGCAGAAGTTGGCCTAGATCCAGACTTGGCAGAAGTTGGCCTAGCTTGTTCCATTGGTCCAGAATCAAACTGAAAAAAGAAATTCATAGAAAAAGAAATTTTTAGAATAATAAACTCAGACAGTATTAGATTTTAATACTAACTCTCAACACATTGTTTTTGAGCCTGAACACGGTCAGTCTACCATGATCAAGTCTTATTGTACAAATGTAACTTTGTAAGTCTTTATTTGTGTATTTGTTTTTTTTTGAGAGAGACAGTTGTTAGTGTCTGAGTATGTGTGTTTACTGTCATGTGTTGAAAAAAGATAGGGGACATGTAGTTACCGGGTAGGTAGGGATTTTTTAAATTTTTAATATTTTTTTTACATTGCGTCTATGGGAGCAACATTGTGACTTCAACAGTGCTTAATCAAAAATGGTAAATAAAACTCTAGGGTAGGGGATAAAAATGATGGTAAGAAGGGGTACAGTAAACTCTGACACATACATTTTTGTTTGGCCTGAATGTGGGGTATAAATCAATCAGATAACAATATAAAAGAGTCTCATCTCAATTATCTTGCTCATGTCTAGCTGTGGCTTCAGATATTATAAATAATGGTAATATATGTTTTCATATAAAAATATATTATATATATTAATGATATAAATTCATTTGGTTTTTCAATTTAGTTGTTCATTGTAGTAAATTTCATTGTGTTTCATGTGCCTTTCATTTGAATAAAGAATTCTTGTTGTTTAATTTAGTTGATTCGATTTTAAAGAAATCAATCCCATCCCTGCACAGAAGTCAGAAAACAACATACCTCTTGGAGAGCTGCCACTGTGGCATCACTGACTACATTTTCTACTTTAGGTTTGGTAGATGGTGACTCTGGTCTAAAAAATAAAGGTAGAAAAATTAAACAACTGCAGTGTGGAGAAATTAAAAACTTTTCACATACATGTAATGGTATTAAAGAAAAAAGTTATCACATTTCTGGTTACGAATTAAAAAAAATTGTAAGGGTTCTGCAGAACCCAGTGTCTCACCTACTTTTGCTGTTAATCACAGGCTGAACAAAAATGAGGAAAAAAAATCAATAAAAATATTTCTCTTGATACTATTTTTTGAATGTAAGAAGCTTCTGTCCAAGTTTGGTTAAAATTGAGGATAGTTTATGAACCTAATAAATGTTTTAAAAACTTTAACTGCAGACTACGTAATGTTAACTGGAAGAAAAACTAAGTCCATTTATATAGGGAAAAAAAACAAACAAATATGCACTTCCTTTTAGGTTTAGACATTTAAAAATAGATATCAATATATATCCTTGATAACAAAACAACTGTTTTAAAACAAATGAACAATACACCTTATCACTATTCCCCGCCGACCCAATAATCTGGCTTGAACTATTGATGACATCATGTCATACAACGATCACTTTTCCAATGTGGCGTAAGATATTTTGAATCATGACGTGAACCAAAATTGTAAATAACTTTAAGAGGACTTGCTGCCTTGCCCTGCACTGCGCTAAGTTTTAGCGGGACCATACACATTTAATATGAATTTGGTTCCTTACTTGGAAGTCGAAAAAGAAGATGAACCAAATGTTATGGCAGACAAATAAGGATAAGGTGTATAGTTTTTCTCTCAGTATCATGAGGGGGGATAGGACCTATATCAAGGGTTCTCACTAAGGCGAGTCCATGAGTCCTGGGCTCATCAAAATCTGTCTGGACTCATCATTTTCAAAACTAGTGAGTCCACAGATGCATCAAGATAGAAATATTTTGTATAACATGTACAGTTAAATACAAACATCATCATTTTATAGCAAAAGTTTAAAAGTAATTTGAATTTAATGTCATTTCATTGCTCTGTTAGGCCATGGAGACTTAAATATTACATTATATTGCAATACAATATCTTCTCCTTGCTAGATATTTTGTATAACATGTACAGTTAAATACAAACATCATCATTTTATAGCAAAAGTTTAAAAGTAATTTGAATTTAATGTCATTTCATTGCTCTGTTAGGCCATGGAGACTTAAATATTACATTATATTGCAATACAATATTTTCTCCTTGCTGTTGGACTCGACATGGCCAAAAATGACGAGTCCCTGGACTCGCCTTCAAAAATCCTTAACAAGAACCCTGTGTATCAGGACTCTGGGAATTCTTTTTTTTGAATTTTGGGTTTAAATTTAATTAAAGTCCGGACGGAACCTCTGATTTCATGTTTTTAAGCCCAGGATTTAGGTAAATGTATCAGGACCCCTCCTACCACCCCTATCATGAAATCATGAAAATAAGGGTATATTCAATGATTTCTATAGTAAGCTTGGTAAATAAATGATTTTTTCTATTTTTATGTATTTGAAATAATTATGATGTAGGTATCAGATTGTTAAAATGTTGCAAAAAATTATGTATATAGGCCGAGGAAGAAGGGTTTATTTATGCATCAAAATCAAGTTTGTTTTAGCTCCAATTGAAATTCTTAGCTAATTTTATTGAATAAAGATAAATATTGGACTCTGACGAAATGTGTCATTTCGACATTGTCTCTTAACTCGTCAAAACAACAGGAATTTATGCTAGCTACCTGTCTTCTTGGTCTGCCATATTGTTGATTGTTGCTATGCGGAAATCACAAATTCGCTATGAATGCTGGGTAGTATTTTCGGAACATTCCTGACGTTATTCACTGATTTGAATGTAAAATAATATCGGATTTTTGGTCCGAAAGTAATCCAATGAAAAAGAAAGAAAGGTAATGAGATGTACAGAATGTCATGTTTTCGTGTACCACATTGAGATCTACAACAACAAAGAACTGCACTATTTGATTTTACTGATAATTGGTACTTCATGTAAGTAATTACAAAATGTGGGAATAGCGTTTGTTCACTTTATCACCATGTAAAACTATAGTGTCATTCACCATGGCCCTCTTTCTTCAGTTTAGTTGTTTTCATATGTCAGTATGTTGTTTATTTACTTTGACAAATTTCATTGTATATACTCCATAATGGGGGTACCTTCATTACGCATAACAATCATTCTACCCAAATGACGTTAATCATGTTAATGCAAATGACTTTAATAGTAATTTTTGGTGCATGACAAAAAAAAAGTACACTTCCTTTTAGAATGTTTAGACGATAAAAAATTCCACTGATATTGCTTTTCGTTCATTCTACACTAAACCATCATATAGTGTAGAATGGTTTTTCTACATTATATGGACAATGATGGATAAGCATATTTAGTTACCTGATTCATCATGTTTATAGATTAACAAGCTAAATAGAATAGGGAGGACAATATCCAACACTCAAATAACAGTAAAAATCTTGCCAAATGGCGTTAAAGGTAAATTGGTACATGACCATAAAATGTACGCTTTCTTTTGGACAATAAAAAAATCAACTGGTTTTAAACGGTAACAATAATTATTTGAGACCTCTGACAAATAACGTTTGAGATATTTTTAACGAAACTTGGTAAAATAACCAATTTGACACTTACGGTAGCTGATAATGACCGTTTGACGCCTGACAGTAAACTTATTTTCATAAAAAAGGTAATAGATAATGTAACATTTATATGGTGATGAATTGTCCAAATAATTATGATGAAAGGCTATTTTATTTTTGACTTTGTTTGATGCCTAACCTTTACTGTGTGTGACTGTCAAAGCCAAAAAAATAAAATAGCCTTTCTAGACGTCATAATTATTTGGACTAGGTGATGAAATGAACAAGCTAATCATGCTAATCAGATGAACGAAATTACTTAATTAACTTCATCATAATTATGTTTATTAAATTAGGAAATTACATTTGCAAGTCTATTTTTAATATGTTCAAAAAATCACTGTGAGAACAGGTGATTAGGAATAGGGTGAAATTGAACATATTAAAAATAGACTTGCAAATGTAATTTCCTAATTTAATAAACATAGCTAGAACTAATGTCTAAAGGTCTTGAATCTTTTTTAAATCATGGAAAAATCATCAAAAATTGAGTGGGACCCTGTACATGTACATGCCATAAATATATATTCATGATATATTTAGGAACAATGTCTGTTTTTTATAAACGCGGTTAATATACATTTGTACCATTGAAATTTGAATTTTAAATGTCTACAATAGTGCATGTTTATATGATTTAAAATAACCGATCATCCTACTTATGTGGCATATTCTTTTTAAGTTTGCCTTGTTATAGGATAGAAGAACATTTTATGAGGGGGGGGGGGGGGGGTACATGTAAGAGGGGTCCTGATCCCGAAATCCTGTGCTTATAAACACGAAATCCAGAGGTCCTGAATTTAAATAAATTCAAATCCCGACATCCTGAAATTCAAAAAAAGAATTCCCGGATCCCGACAGGGTCAATCTCGAAATCCTGAGCTTAAAAACACCTGATCCCGGAGTCCCAATAAAGGTCCTATCCCCCTCTTTTATGCTAAATTTACACCATAATGAAATTAAAAAAAAAAGCAAAAATTTAAAATACAAATATTATAATGTCAAATGAATGTCATGAATGTCATGAATGTAAATTGTAAAAGTGGAAAAATATTCATAGAACAATTTTTGAATGATAAATATTTATAAAACTTATAAAATAACCAAAACTTCTTGACAATAGATGTATGTACATGTACAACTACCAACTCTCAGAAAAAAAAAACGACATTAAAATTTCATGAATATTAAGACAATTAACAGCTGAAGCATGCCTCCAGGTGGGGTTGTTTCTCGCTGCGTTGAAGACCCATTGGTGGCCTTCAGCTGTTGTCTGCTCTTTGGTCACGTTGTTGACTCTTGGACACATTCCTCATTTCCATTCTGAATTTTATTAATTAACAAATAAATCCAGATAACACAACATGGTACCCGCACAAGATGTAGTTTGATTAAACAGTTTCTATAAGCTATTTTACTAGTGATATTTTTTTTGAAAGTTCAAAGTTTAGATATTAAAACAATGTAAAGACCAAAGTACTGACCTGTTCAATGTGTCAAAATGCAATTCTGTCACGTGACACATTGTGAGAGTTCAATTAAGATAAATAACTTAGTGAATAATATTGAACTGTGGTATCTATTGTACAGTGGCGGATCCAGAAATTTTCATAAGTGGGGGCCCACTGACTGACCTAAGAGGGGGCCCGCTCCAGTCATGCTTCAGTGATTCCCTATATAAGCAACCAAATTTTTTCCCTCTTTTGTACTCTGTATACATGGTATAGATATTAGGTTAGTATAAACATATGAAATAGACATATTGTGTAGACACTTGCCTATAGTTGAAGACCTGTATATTGACCTCTAGATGTATTCAGACTGATGTAGTTTTCAACAATAGACACATGAAATGGACATACTGTGTAGACACTTGTCTATAGTTGAAGACCCATATATTGACCTCTAGATGTATCCAGACTGATGTAGTTTTCAACAATAGACACATGAAATAGACATACTGTGTAGACACTTGTCTATAGTTGAAGACCCATATATTGACCTCTAGATGTATCCAGACTGATGTAGTTTTCAATAATAGACACATGAAATAGACATACTGTGTAGACATTTGTCTATTGTTGAAGACCCATATATTGACCTCTAGATGTATCCAGACGGATGTAGTTTTCAACAATAGACACATGAAATAGACATACTGTGTAGACATTTGTCTATTGTTGAAGACCCATATATTGACCTCTAGATGTATCCAGACGGATGTAGTTTTCAACAATAGACACATGAAACGGACATACTGTGTAGACACTTGTCTATAGTTGAAGACCCATATATTGACCTCTAGATGTATCCAGACTGATGTAGTTTTCAATAATAGACACATGAAATGGACGTACTGTGTAGACATTTGTCTATAGTTGAAGACCCATATATTGACTTCTAGATATATCCAGACTGATGTAGTTTTCAACAATAGACAAGCTTCCATACCATATGTCTAGCTCAGAATTGTCCTGTCCAGAAAAGTTATGAATTGATTAAACATAGACTGATTATAAAAGATCTGCCATCTATATTTCCATTGTTTATATTTTATTTTTATGTATACACTTAAAAGGAAATATATTCTCTGAAAATTATTATTGATTACCTTTGCTTTTGAAAATGAACAAGTTTCTTGATTAAAATATCCTTTAGTTTGAAAAAAAAATATAGGTTATCTGCTAAATGCTATTTTTTTCTAGGAAATGTTAATAATATTGGGTTGATGGCATCATCATCAATGATCATAGTCTCACTATTTGGAATTTGACTGAGTAAAAACCCATCTCTGACTCAGATTGAAAATTGTCACTGAGAAACATCACAGTCAAACTTAAGTGAAATTGAAGTTTGCCAGATAGCAAAATACTTCAGAATTTTTATAGGTTCAGACAATTAAGAGCTTGACAAATGTATAGTGTAGACAATATTTACTGTGGATTCATTTATTTTCGTGGGTACCAATTTTCATGAAAATGGGGAAACCTTGCATTTTCGTGGATATGTAATTTTGTGGTTATGCCAAAATCTGGATGGAACTTCGTGAAAATTTTGTATTTTGTTGAACATTTATATTCATGTACCCACGAAACCCATGGAAATTGGTGATGCAACGAATAATTATGGATCCACAGTATGTACTTTAAAATCAAATCAAAGTATTAAAGATGTCATCTTTCAATATTCAACGACTTATCCTCAAGATGAGGAACAGCTATTAAAGTATAATCCATTCTAAATCTTTGATTTTAACTTCGATTTTCGATCAAGATTAAGAACAGCATTTTATTATTATTTCATGGGATCTATTGCCTTTGACAATGTTTGAAAACCCACCCAACATCTGTCCTTTTTGATTACCAATTTGATTTTCATCTAAAAACATTCAAATTATAACAAAATGACAGTAGCATATCCTTTTATTTCATGAAAACGACTGAATTGATAACAGAAAATTACACATGTTTTATGACAGAAATATAACATAACAGAGATGTTTTTAACCCTCGGAAGTCATATTAAGAACTTGTTAATATATAACGAAGGAAATGAAGGATACCATATTGAAAATCAGATCTATTATATCCAGTTAATCAGATTATGTCTAAAATTATGAAGGATGTAGTGAAAGAAAAATTGATTAAGAGATAGAATTAGGTCTCTTGAGGAGACTGTCTTCAATTGACAGACACGTTGGAATCTTATTGATTTGTTTACCATGTTTACACTGTAATATTAAGGATAAATTAGTTCTTATTCTTAGAAAAACTCTTATAAAATATATGGACATTTTTATATGAATACTACTTATTTGAAAAGATAAGTATGTTAATTTATTTACCTTTGTTGTTTTAGAATAATCACTGTTAATCAGGAAAAAAAAGAAAAGGGAAAAAACTAGAATTTCCATCTGGAAAATTCACATAAAATTTATGGATTATAATTTATTTTGTGCACAAAAATTGAATACATTTTATAAATTATTTAAACGGAGCTCACATCAGTAATTTAATACTCTACACTATTTTATAGATTTCAATGTTATGTTTTAGATTTCAATGTTATTTTTTAGATTTCTTTCATACTTTTATTATGGATCCACATGCTTTTTTATTTGATTTTACAACCAAATTCTGGTATTTAAAATTTCTTGTGAAAAGAAAGGAAAGACAAATTCAAGAAGCTTTGAAACTTATCGTAACTAATATAAAAAAGAAATGAGACAACTTTCCACAATAAACCAAATGACACAGAAATTATCAACTATAGGTCACTGTACTGCCTTCAACAATGAACAAATCCCATACTGATACTGGTAGTCAGCTTAGATAATAAAAGGCCCTGAAATTACAAATTAAATTTAAAACAATTCAAACGAGAAACAACATGAACAACTTATGTTTACTTTTATATATTGCACTTCTGAAGACATAATTTTTGTTGTTCATTCTTACTGTAGGTTTGCTTCTTATGTACCAAGGTTATTGTGTGATGGTTTTTTTGACATTTACAACAGCATGAACAGCATGAATAATACATTTACATGTATTCAACTTTACATCTTTACAAACATGTATTTATATGTTGGAAATGTGGTGATCATCTTAAAGCTTGTGACACCTTCCATGCCTTCCATTTGGTAAACAACAGTTTAATAATATTAACTACTATTTGATTTCTCTGTATAATCATGTCATGAATGTTTGAAGTAATATTACATCTTTTTGTACATTTTTCACAGAAATGATATAATAGTCAAGTTTTTGAGTAAAGGAAATTAAAAAAGCTAAGTTTCTTTTATTAAAAATAAAAAAAATGAAACAAAAGATGCTCAGAATGCATATGCTTACTTTCCAATTCCACTGAAATCTGGACATCAGACAAATCCTTGTAGGAGTAACGTCCCTTGAATTAATATTTTTTTTACTAGATTTTATCTGTTACAAATGTAATGGATTTTCAAAGCACTCTAGCTTCCTCCACCACTAAAATTGATCGTCAAGAAATAGCACAAGTGGCATTAAACATTTATCAATCAATTACTAATATATCTTGAAAAAAATGATACTAGATAAACAGAAACTGTAACAGTAATACAAGATTTACACGAATGCCAATTTGACTGGAACAATTAGATCACTTACATAATTTAAGTTCGTGAGCTTAAATGAATACATTTGCACTTTTAAGAATTTACATGTTTTTCATGTTTTTACCAATAATCCTTTAATCTAGAGATAAACAGAAACTGTAAATTGCAAAAATAATGATCAATACATGATCTTAAATCTTGCCATAATCACTAGTTCTAAAACCATCAACTTACACTTTATATAGGAGTGTTTCCTTTAAACGATGATTTTTTTCTCAGTTGTAGATATACAGAAACTGTAAACAGCAAAACAATGCTCATTTAATGCAGAATATACAAATAAATCACATGACAAAAGCTGTCCTTTGACTATTTTACCCAGTATTGCAATTTTTCTAACATCTTCAATGCTACTGTATCTTTTTATGTGCTCATCAGACATAGATTTAGATGAGCTGTACATACTCTTTTGAGCCTCATGTTGATATGAAAAAACACTTCATGAATGCAAGATACATGAAATTGAGAATTGTCAAAGAGACAACAACCAGACATTTCCAGACCAAAGAGCAGATAACAAATAAGTCACATGACAGAAAATGTTCATTGATTTATTAGAAAATTACTGTTGTACTCATATTGACTATTTTACCTATTATTGAGTTTTTTTTCCAAAGAGGTTTTGCCTCTCAAAGTGCAGGGCCAATTTATTTTCTATTCACACTGGACATCAAACATATTTGCTATTCATGTTTAACATCAACATAGACATAATAGACCCAAATGGCAGAGCAATACATACCAGTACTCTTCAGTGCCTTATGTGGATTTTAACATATAACAGGCTATTATTTGAACTTAATTTATTATTTTTAATTATAGAATTTGCATAATTTGTTGTGTTTAAATTTTTTAATAAATTCCATGTTTATTTGGTGGTATGATGTTTTGAGCGGTTCAAAACACTTTCCATACAATGTATTTTGGTTAGATAGTGTTGTGCGCGGCACAGTACATTCTAGTGAAAATATACTATTTTCTTTGTAATGGAAAGTGTTGTGCGCAGCACAGAACATTATAGTACAAAATAAACATGGAATTTATTAAGAATTTCAATAACAAGAATTTAAGCAAATTCCATAATTAAAAATAATTCCAAGTTCAAATAATTGCCTGTTATATATATATGATCATGATTTTACACTTTGTTTCTTCAAAAATATTGAAATTATTGTCGAAATACGTACTATTTTAATATGTATCTTGTTTCAGACATGAAAGACATGAATTTGGAATAGACATACTTTTATGGTTAACAGTAGTAATAGAAAATTCACAGCAACATTAGTAAGTATAAGACAAATAAAAAATTATAATCTTTATAGAAATAAGAAGATGTTGTATTGAAAACGAGACACTTTACCATCCACTAGAAACCAATTGATGTAGATTTAATTAAGGTGATACCCAACCACCTTCACTAAAATTAATTTGGCTCGTTTAATTTTCATAAAATTTTTACAAAGTATTTACTTTGACCCTTTGACAAAAATATAAAAATTTCATGTTTTAATGTATCACATTTTTCATTAGTTTTTGTATTGGGTAATTCTGTCTGATGATAGAAATATTGTCAATGTTTGCCTACTGATAGGAGAAATATTGTAAACACAGCTCTAACTTTACAGAAATATGGTACTTTTAATAATACATCTAACATAATGCAGTTGTAAAAACTATACATTATTTATTATAACTATTATGTGACTTTAAAAGTTCAGCAGTTACAGGAAACATTTAATCATTTACAAAAAAAAAATTATTGTTAGAGAAACAGTTATATTTCTTAGTAAAAATAGAATACCATAGTTGGTTTAGGTTAAAAAATGGTATATGAAAATTTTTGCTGTTTTTTTATTTGATGCCAAATTTGTTACTAAGTTACTAAATTACTTGTATAATCCTGTATATATATATATATATATATATATCAAAAAATAAAAAAAACACCTTTGAAATGAAAAATGTATCCTGCATATGTAAAAAACTTTGAAATATAAAATTTAATTATTTATAAAAAAATGAAATTTGAATAAATATTCGTCATGTATGTCAATACACATCATAGCTTGATTTATTAAATATAATAATTCATTAAGCAGCATGATAGATTTACTTCATGGAATGGGATTCACTGATCATCCTATTGTTGTGTAAACAGTTGATCTATAGGATTTGGTAGGCATTTGTCATACTAAAGGCTTACTGAGTTGATGCATTTAATTAGTTACGAATATGACTGGACTTTTGATATATTAATGAATGAAGATATTTTAAGAATATTCTAATTGACAATTAAACAAGGTTATTTATGAATATGACAAATAAAAGTACAAGTTTACAAAAGTCAAGTGAAGGAAACTCGTGATATCATTTGACCCCTTGAATATATGACCTTCAACAATACTACTTACATGTACTTATAAATTTAAAACCTTGGTATTTGAAAAAATAATTTTATAATACATATATGCATTTTAATCTGCTGCATTAAGTTAGTGATAGTTAAAACCGTATGAAAATATTCACTTCGATATGAATGCATGTACTACTACTAATCAACAATTTACAGTTGTTAAATGTCCCAAAATCACAATTTTAACTCAATTTAAAAAAAAAAAAATTCATTGAAGATTCAATAAATTGCACAACAGAAAATGATCAAAAAGCTAAGGCAAGATTTTGGCCCACACAAGTACAAATCAGGGGAGGATCAAGCCATTTTCAAAAGGGGGGTGTCCTAACCCAGGATAAAGGGGGGGGGTCCAACCATATGTCCCCATTCAACTGCATTGATCCTAAAAAAATGAGAAGGGGGATTCCAACCCCAGGACTCCCCCCTCTCTCTGGATCTGCCACTGCAAATCATCATAAGTATACTTGTGCATTGTAACTATTTTATGCAAAAATGCCATATGCTTTGTATCTGCTCCATGGAGCCTCTAGTTAATGAGTGCAGTAACTGTTACATAAAATTAAAAAAATACAGAAGTATAGAACAACTTTACAACAAAAAAACCCAAGGCTACATGGAATTGATTAGTTTGACTGATAAATGCGACAGAGCTATGGATTGAAAAGAAATATGAACCCTAGTGCCCTTAAGCATGCATCCTGGTATAGATTGTCACTGTTTAATACATGAACTTGCTGACCCCTTCCATTGTAAGACAATTGACTTAATGCAATAACATCATGAACATTGAGCACAGACCAAAATCAAGTTTTCTATCTTTAAATAATGCAAATTAGATAAGGACTCTATTTACTGTCTTTGGAGATTGGCATATTAGTTCATTAGTATTCTGTACTTGGTTGTCAAAATCAGGTTTACAGAATTTCTGTCTATTCCTCTTCTTTTTCTGTCTGAGAGTTTATTATATTAGATTGGTAAGGAAATATATTTTGCTGTTTTTCAATAGAAAATTGAATAGAAAAAGTAACTTTTTACGTCATAGGTAACTTTATATAGTGTGCCATGTCGGATAGAGGTTTAAAGTACAACTTATGTCATGAAATATGTACAAGGCTTTCTTATGGTAATCTAGTTTCCAATTCTTAATTTTCCATTTTAATGAAAAAGACAGTTATTGACTTTGAGTTCACTTTGTCAAACACCAACATTACAGTAGCAATTAATAAAAAAAAGATAGGTTTCCGCACATTTTCAATTTATAAGTTTGACAAACATTGTTATCAGATTTCACGTTCTTTGACACTAAAAAAAATCCTAAACAGTACGGACATAAAATCAGTTACTGGAAATAAAATTCTGTCAAGGAAACTGTCATGTGGCTTCTGAAATTTTTTTAAAAAACTTTTTTGGATTCGAGCGTCACTGATGAGTCTTTTGTAGACGAAACACGCGTCTGGCGTATATATAAAATTTAGTCCTGGTATCTATGATGAGTTTACTTTTAGATTGAAAGACTAAATTTTAGTCTGTATTTTACAGATTTCAGTAGAAAGATTTTTAGAAAGATGATTTATAATCACTGCTTTATCAGGTTTCTTAATCTTCCAGAATTAATGCAGCAAAAAATCTTGACATACAATTTTATGTCTATTATGGTTTTCTTAAGAACGATCTAGATAAAAACATTAATTTCAGTCATTTGTTATTTCTGTAACAGGGAGAGCTGACGCACACAGAACAATTAAAGTTGATTTTAAAAGGTGAAATTACACATTTTTTTTTAACATAGATTGTCTTTTCTGATTGCTATAAGTACAATTTTGTTCTAGTTAATCTGGATAAAAATCTCAAGTTAACTCTTGGGATTTTAAATATCTTTAAATGAATTAGAATTTCTTAGCATGTTTATAAATATAAATATATGAAGATGTGGTACGATTGTCAATGAGACAACTCTCCACAAGAGACCAAATGAAACTATAGTTCACCATACGGCCCTATAATCTCCAGTGCAGAGCTTACATCCTTTCTGTACTTACTCTGTATCACTACACTAAATATAACTTACAGCAGAGGTCATTGTATTGTAGTGTACAGAATATACTGAAAGGAAACAACACTGTACGGAGTTACATACAGCCTTCAACAGACAGTAAACCCTACATGTCTATTAATTAGAATTGATATGTATGTGTTTTATTCAAGCTATATATGAAAAGAAATTTATTATTTGTGTTATCAAATGATTCAGGTATGAATAAAACATGAAAAATTCTTGAAACTGATTATTTTAGTGATATGCTTAAGCTCAAATATTCATATATGGGGATTGAAAAATGTATAGATCAAGATGCAGTTAATCACAGGGATGGAATGGGATTAACTTATAATGAATGATAGGGGTCCAGCAATTTGATGTGAGTAATGACAGATGCAGGGATAATAAGGTGAGGAAGGATTTATAAAGGGTTTATGATGTAGGTTATAACAGATGCAGGGATTATGATTTAGGTGATGGTATGGAGGGAGAGATTATAAGGGGAGGGAGGATTGATGCAGGGTTTAAGATGTAGGTTAAATCATAGAGATGGATGGATTAGTTGGTAAGGAGTGATGAAGGAGAAGGCATTATTAGATAAGGAAAGACAGATGCTGGGATTAAGATGTAGGAAATGATAGGACTGTAGGATATTGAGGGATAAGTGGGCTAGAATGGGTAATAAAATATAGAATTGAGAATGAAAACAGGGAATTTGAAAAAGAGTCAACAATTGGATCAAAGAGCAAAACACAAGGCGCCGATCCAGCCATTTTAAAAAGGGGGGGGGGGTTCCAACCATATGCTCCCATTCAAATGCATTGATCGTCCAAAAAAAGGGGGTTCCAACCCCGGAATCCCCTGGATCCGCCACTGAAAACACAGCCCAAGGTCACTAAAGGTCATCATCACAGCGAGCAAATCCTGAACCCAAAGGCGGACTCCAGTTGGCCCTTATACAAAAATGTGTAGGAGTTCAGCGAAAATGGATGTCACACTAAACTCCTAAACATATAAATGAATATAAAAAAGAAGATGTGGTATGATTGCCAATGAGACAACTACCCTTCCACAAAAGACCAAACTGACACAGACATTAACAACTATAGGTCACCGTATGAAGCATAGATTTTCAAAGACTAAGATGCCTTTGTTAACTTACAGGGTAAAATTATTATATTTCTGCTATGAATTTTAACTTCTTTAATTTAAACAATGATTATTAGTTCAACACCTGTGAATGAAAAGCATTATAGTTCTTTAATGTTGGGTAACAAAGACAGTTTTTGTTCAGGCTTCCTTTTAAGATTCTTACTGTATAAGTATCACCAGAAGTTTACATCAAACATGATATTTAATGCGATATAAATCAGAATATGGACAAAATGCCAAATATCTCAGTAAAACATTGTTTAATCAACCATATTTATCAATTATATTTATTGAAATAAATGGATTTGAAAATATGTTGCAGCTATTTTATTTGTTTTAAATGAGTTAAATTAAAGCACTATAAACTTTAAAAGTGATATACGTATTGCCAATAAATAAAGAGCACATCATTCATTAATCATGTTAATGTGATCAAACTCTTCCAATAACAAAGAATAAATGATAAACTGCATCTGAAATGTTTTGCAAAACTATAGAAATAAAAAGGGTTCCTCATTTTATGTGGATGAGATTGTGTATTATACAGCTGTAGTTCAACATACTGGGGTAAGTCCTAATTGAAGAGGGTCTAGATAAGGTTACAGAGTAAGAGAATAATGGACAATTGGAAAGGGGGAAAATAAGAAAAGAGAATGAATGGGGAACACATGAGAATATTAGCTTCAGTGAAAAAGATTGGTATTTTTGTCCATTTAAAAATGTATAACAAGACTACAGAACTTCAAAGAAAATTCAAAAAAGGAAAGTTAAAATGATTTTTTTTGACAAAATCAGCATTATCAACCAACAGAAGAAATGGAAAACAATTATCATATTCCTGACTCGTACAGACATTTTATAAAGAAAATGGTGGGTTAATCCTGGTTTTAAAACTAGCTTAACCTCCCACTTGGATGACAACCCAAGATGATGATTGCTGATTATCTTGTGGTTTACACATATGGTACAAGATGAATATGGTCATACTAAATAATTAGACACAGAATAAAGGGAAGCCTTTTATGTTGTTCTTACTTTCCCCCATATATTTCAGAGGCCTTAATTAGGCATTTTTAGGAAAATTTAACGAACAGCTGTTCAAGTGTCAAGGCAGTTTGTCTGATTGTAATTGCATTGGAGTATGCATGAACTTTGGCAAATGTCTGCAATTATCTTAATAAGCATCTTTATTGTTTCCAGTGTCTTATTAAGGAATCCTTAGCTATAAGATCACTGCACGCTTCATTACTAGTCTAAAGTTTCATCAGTAATCGTCACAGTGGAGAAATTGATGTGACTAAAACCAATAAATATCTGTTCAGTTTACAGTATAAAAGGAAATGTAGCATGCAACAAGAAATTTTCTTGAACTCTTTGCTTTTTAAAGAAATACGACTGCTTTTTAAGTGTGCATCATCTGCATGTTAATAATCCATATAACTGGTAGTTTTTGGGATGATAGGTTGGTTAAACCTAGTTTTATAGCTAGCTAAACCTTCCACTTGTATGACAGTTAACTGGGGATCATGACTGGTAAATACATGTATCTTGTAGTTTACATATGGCCCCTTAATGGTAATACTACATCGTTAGACCCAGAATAATGGAAACCTTTTATGTGGTTCTTACTTCCCCCATATTTTTTTAAAGGCCCTAATTAGGAAAATTAAAAGAACAGCTGTTCAAGTGTCAAGGCAGTTTGTCTGATTGTAATTGCATTGGAGTATGCATGAACTTTGGCAAATGTCTGCAATTATCCTAATAAGCATCTTTATTGTTCCCAGTGTCTTATTAAGGAATCCTTAGCTATAAGATCACTGCACGCTTCATTACTAGTCTAAAGTTTCATCAGTAATCGTCACAGTGGAGAAATTGATGTGACTAAAACCAATAAATATTATATAATAATGTTCAGTTTACAGTATAACAGGAAATGTAGCATGCAACAAGAAATTTTCTTGAACTCTTTGCTTTTTAAAGAAATACGACTGCTTTTTAAGTGTGCATCATCTGCATGTTAATAATCCATATAACTGGTAGTTTTTGGGATGATAGGTTGGTTAAACCTAGTTTTATAGCTAGCTAAACCTTCCACTTGTATGACAGTTAACTGGGGATCATGACTGGTAAATACATGTATCTTGTAGTTTACATATGGCCCCTTAATGGTAATACTACATCGTTAGACCCAGAATAATGGAAGCCTTTTATGTGGTTCTTACTTCCCCCATATTTTTTTAAAGGCCCTAATTAGGAAAATTAAAAGAACAGCTGTTCAAGTGTCAAGGCAGTTTGTCTGATTGTAATTGCATTGGAGTATGCATTAACTTTGGCAAATGTCTGCAATTATCCTAATAAGCATCTTTATTGTTCCCAGTGTCTTATTAAGGAATCCTCAGCTATAAGAACACTGCACGCTTCATTACTAGTCTAAACTTTCATCAGTAATTGTCACAGTGGAGAAATTGATGTGACTAAAACCAATAAATATCTGTTCAGTTTACAGTATAAAAGGAAATGTAACATGCAACAAGAAATTTGATACGACTCTTTGCTTTTTATACGACCGCAAAAATTTTAATTTTTTGGTCGTATATTGCTATCACGTTGGCGTCGTCGTCCTGCGTTGTCGTCGTCGTCGTCGTCCAAATACTTTAGTTTTCGCACTCTAACTTTAGTAAAAGTGAATAGAAATCAATGAAATTTTAACACAAGGTTTATGACCACAAAAGGAAGGTTGGGATTGATTTTGGGAGTTTTGGTCCCAATATTTTAGGAATTAGGGGCCAAAAAGGGCCCAGATAAGCATTTTCTTGGTTTTCGCACTATAACTTTAGTTTAAGTGAATAGAAATCTATGAAATTTTGACACAAGGTTTATGACCACAAAAGGACGGTTGGGATTGATTTTGGGAGTTTTGGTTCCAACAGTTTAGGAATTAAGGGCCAAAAAAGGGCCCAAATAAGCATTATTCTTGGTTTTCGCACAATAACTTTAGTATAAGTAAATAGAAATCAATGAAATTTAAACACAAGGTTTATGACCACAAAAGGAAGGTTGGGATTGATTTTTGGAGTTGAGGTCACAACAGTTTATGAATTAGGGGCCAAAAAGGGGCCCAAATAAGCATTATTTTTGGTTTTTGCACCATAACTTTAGTATAAGTAAATAGAAATCTATGAAATTTAAACACAAGGTTTATGACCATAAAAGGAAGGTTGGGTTTGATTTTATGAGTTTTGGTCCCAACAGTTTAGGAATAAGGGGCCCAAAGGGTCCAAAATTGAACTTTGTGTGATTTCATCAAAAATTGAATAATTGGGGTTCTTTGATATGCCGAATCTAACTATGTATGTGTATTCTTAATTTTTGGTCCCGTTTTCAAATTGGTCTACATTAAGGTCCAAAGGGTCCAAAATTAAACTTAGTTTGATTTTAACAAAAATTGAATCTTTGGGGTTCTTTGATATGCTGAATTTAAAAATGTACTTAGATTTTTAATTATTGGCCTAGTTTTCAAGTTGGTCCAAATGGGGGTCCAAAATTAAACTTTGTTTGATTTCATCAAAAATTGAATAAATGGGTTCTTTGATATGCCAAATCTAACTGTGTATGTAGATTCTTAATTTTTGGTCCAGTTTTCAAATTGGTCTACATTAAGGTCCAAAGGGTCCAAAATTAAACTAAGTTTGATTTTAACAAAAATTAAATTCTTGGGCTTATTTGATATGCTTTATCTAAACATGTACTTTGATTTTTGATTATGGGCCCAGTTTTCAAGTTGGTCCAAATCAGGATTACATATCAAGTATTGTGCAATAGCAAGAAATTTTCAATTGCACAGTATTGCACAATAGCAAGAAATATCTAATTGCACAATATTGTGCAATAGCAATTAATTTTCAATTGGAGTTATCTTTCTTTGTATAGAATAGTAGTTGATAATATATGTTGGAAATTTGCCAGACATGACTATGATGTCATTTTCTATTTTTATTTGCCAATAACTTTATGTAAATAACTTCATTGGAAATTTGCCAATATAAAATGTTGCTGATGAAGCTTTTTTTCCTTATCTTATCTAAAATGTTTTTAGATAATGTATGTTGGACATTTGCCAGACATGACTATGATGTCATTTTCTATTTTTATTTGCCAATAACTTTATGTAAATAACTTCATTGGAAATTTGCCAATATTAAATGTTGCTGATGAAGTTTTTTTTACTGTTTTATACAATAAACAATGTATATTCACTTTTACTACCAACCAATCTTTACCATTCAGTGATAACAAGCACTTTATTTTACATTTTAATATTTTATGATGTATTTAAAAGAGTAGTTATTGTTGCAAACTCCATTAGAAATTTGAATTGATATCAGTTTTGGAAAAAGGGAAACGGGGATGTGAAAAAAAATGGGGGGGGGGTTAAATTTTTCTCATTTCAGATTTCATAAATAAAAAGAAAATTTCTTCAAACATTTTTTTTAAAGGATTAATATTCAACAGCATAGTGAATTGCTCAAAGGCAAAAAAAATTTTTTAAGTTCATTAGACCACATTCATTCTGTGTCAGAAACCTATGCTGTGTCAACTATTTAATTTTAGATTTAAATAAGTTTGAAGAAGAAATCTTTAATTGATTTGTAAAATCTTAACATTTGTTTTGTGTAAAAAAAAACATGTAATGTCAAAAATTTGATCACAGTCCAAATTCAGAGCTGTATCACGCTTGAATGTTTTGTCCATACTTGCCCCAACTGTTCAGGGTTCGACCTCTGCGGTCGTATAAAGCTGCGCCCTGCGGAGCACCTGGTTAAAGAAATACAACTTCTTTTCAAGTGTGCATCATCTGCATGTAAATAATCCATATTAGTTTCTGGGATGATAGTTATATGACATAGAAGGGAAATTATTATGGAATATTATGACAAATGGAAATTGATTGTAATTGATTATTTATACATCATATGAAAATTGCCACCAATTATATAGTGGTCATAGTTAGTGATTGAGTATAATAATTTTTCTGTCAAACGGTCGTGTCCATTGTTGTTATAATTTATTGATCAGCTTAATACATGTGTATTGATGACAGAAATTTCATCTGTGTTTACATTGTTTATATTCTCAAGGCAAATGACACATATGGCGGTTTATATTTATTGACGTTTTTTTGGATAATTGTGTATTTTATCTAGAATGTGAGTAATTGTGTGTTGTATCATTTATTATATAATATTCAATTCTCATATTAGGATTTCTTCGGGTTTTTTTTATTATGTTCACATCTGGCTCCGGGATAAACATGTAAATTAAAAATTTATTGTCCATCTGCCAGGATTTGTCACTTTTAATTGGATTAATGCTAAATGGCTAACTAGAAACCAATAGAACATTGAATATTGATATAGGCAAGAAAAATATTTTTTATATTGTTTTATGATGATAATTATAAGTTTGAACTTTGTAATGTAATTGTAGTTGAGATCATATATTCATGTATAATTACAAAAAGAAACTGTTAAATGGACATTTTTTTTAGTTCAATTGTGTATGCTGTAAAAAAAATCAATCTTAGATAACAAACAAGCATATGTGCCCTCCCCCCATTTTTACATTTTAATGTTCAATGAACTACAAAATTTGGGTCAAAATCTAAATTTGACACATATTTTTAACAATTATCTTCATGACACGTACTAGTTTCATGTTAATATGACCTCAAAAAATCTTAAACCTAGCAAAACTAAAACCATATAAAATTAATAGGGGATGTGTGAAAAACATATAACACCCCTTACTAAATAGTGGAGGTGGGGCGTAACAATTGTTTCTTCTGATTATAAAAGGAAATTCAGAAAAAAAACTTGAAATATTGAGTTTGTGGAAAGTTATCATCATGTGTGAAATAATGAAAGGACATCAATTATTTTTTGTAGTATATATATAAGATGTTCTTTAAACACAAATATCTTCTTTTTCAAATAAACCCAGTTTTCTGTAGAAACAAAAATCACACACACAGTGTTAACGTTTCTGAATGCTAAAAAGGGGTAGAGATTTCAAGTAGCTCATTATATAATAATTTTTTGTAAGCATTATTCTCTTTTCATTCATCATATGTTACTTTCATTTATCAGCATCTATCTTGTCTGGTATTTTCAAAAGAGGTTATTTTATTTTACCTATTGAAGGTCGGTGGTTTTCTCAGGGCAATCAGCTTCCTCCAACATTAAAAACTTCCGCAATGGAATAGCCCAAATGTGGCGCTTAAAAGTGGCGTTAAAACACCAACAATCAACCAATCAAAAAAGAGGTTATAACTTTCTAATAACAACATAAAGAACCTGAATATTTATGTTTGAAGAATTTAATTTCAGGCTTTAATTGTAAGATCACTGTTCAAGTAGAGATAACTCTTGTACAGGGGCAATTAATAAATTCATAAATAATGGAGAAACGAGTATATAAATGAACATGTAATGCATGTTAATTTAAAATCAGTTTTTACTTGCTTGAACATACTGTTAATAGATATAGAGTAAAGTAAATGAACAGTAAAATTAGATTTAACTTTTCAAATCAGGTCACCATGAAATTATAATCTAAGGCAAAAAGTCGGTAGAATATGTGATTTATATTGATATTACCTGGAGCATAGGAGATTTCTATCAATGATAAATCCATCAGCTTTGTAAAAAAAAGTAATCGATACAATTAAAATAAACTTATTTTGTAAGAAAACCTATAACATCGTGCGTAAGAAGCTTTGGGACTTGATGCTGCAGATACACATATTGTTTGTATACCTGTTTATGATATTAAAGAAAACAGATTTGTCAATTGGATTTATATTTGTTGATCAAAAATGTAACTGTGAATATGGAATAGTAACATCAACTGTCATATGTTTAGTAAGGGCATATATCTAGATGTCCTTGAGAACTTACTTTGTCAGAAGATTTTGTTATGATATTCTGGATGTTAAATTCATATATAAATGGGTATAGTAATTGATTTCCATATAATCCTATTTATCATTATTACATTGTTAAAAGTACAACATGTACTATACATTTAAATCTAAACCCAGCTTTGTATCTGATTTTATTGGTCTTCAAGAGTACATTGCTAAATTTATGCTCTATTATTTGACAGACTGTCAGCTAATTGGTCTTTGTCTAATTTACTTATTATGTCAGATTGGCCTTATGGCTAATTTTTTGTACTAATTTTATATGCAGGGGCGGATCCAGCCATTTTAAAAAGGGTGGGTTCCCAACTCAGAGTAAAAGGGGGGGTCCAACTATATGCTCCCACTCAAATGCATTGATTGTCCAAAAAAAAGGGGGGGATTGCAACCCCCGGAACCCCTCACCCCACCCCCCTGGATCCGCCAATGATATGAAGCATTGAAAAACTACTGTAAACCAACTTATTTTCACGGATACTTTATTTCTTTTAAATTGTCCCTATATGCCCATTTCAGGGCGATTTAATTTCACATTTTTTAAAGGAGTAGGTCCGGTAAGGACCGATTTTGGCCTCAAATTTCAGGTTCATCTGACGAAAGATTTTGACCACTTTTTAAACACTTAAGTGTCTATTTTATTTGAATTAATTAGTTTATGTGAAAGATTTTAACAGATTTAGTCTTAAAAACGATCCGATTCAAGCTCAAATATGAAAAATCTACCTAATATGCCGAAAAATGTCACTTTTCAGATGGTTTTTGGTAAAAATGAAAGTGGCCGCATCCCTGTTCATCCTCAACCTTTATATATGTTATGTATTATCATAAAATACAACTTACATTTCAATATTAAGGATGAACACGAATGCGGCCACTTTCGTTTTACACGAAAATCGTCTAAAATTTAACTAAAATGCTAGAATTATGAGGATTTCAGTAATTTAGCATGACTTAATGGTGCTAGTACCGGATATATGTGCATTGTATTGTCAAAAACAGCCCATATTTATGTAGCAGAAGCATTCTACTGTCCAATAAATAACTAAAGGTTTACATTTTAACAATTTTGTAAAACTGCTATATTTTGGGGCCAAAAAGCGGTCTTACTGAACCTACTCCTTTACTTGATGAAGTATTATCTGAAAAGATCCAAGTTTTACAAATTCATAACGATTTATATTTCCGCTATTTTCTACTCGCGAAAAGTTGGGAAAATAAATCCTCGCAAAAACTAGTTGGTTTACAGTACATTTGTTTGTATTCGGAGCTGATGTGTATGAGGTTTTAGCCTTTATCTGTTTGTATTAGGAGCTGATGTGTATGAGGTTTTAGCCTTTATCTGTTTGTATTAGGAGCTGATGTGTATGAGGTTTTAGCCTTTATCTGTTTGTATTAGGAGCTGATGTGTATGAGGTTTTAGCCTTTATCTGTTTGTATTAGGAGCTGATGTGTACAAGATTTTAGCCTTTATCTGTTTGTATTAGGAGCTGATGTGTATGAGGTTTTAGCCTTTATCTGTTTGTATTAGGAGCTGATTGATGTGTATGAGGTTTTAGCCTTTATCTGTTTGTATTAGGAGCTGATGTGTATGAGGTTTTAGCCTTTATCTGTGTGTATTAGGAGCTGATGTGTATGAGGTTTTAGCCTTTATCTGTTTGTATTAGGAGCTGATGTGTATGAGGTTTTAGCCTTTATCTGTTTGTATTAGGAGCTGATGTGTATGAGGTTTTAGCCTTTATCTGTTTGTATTAGGAGATGATGTGTATGAGGTTTTAGCCTTTATCTGTTTGTATTAGGAGCTGATGTGTATGAGGTTTTAGCCTTTATCTGTTTGTATTAGGAGATTATGTGTATGAGGTTTTAGCCTTTATTCTTTATCTGTTTGTATTAGGAGCTGATGTGTATGAGGTTTTAGCCTTTATCTGTTTGTATTAGGAGCTGATGTGTACGAGGTTTTAGCCTTTATCTGTTTGTATTAGGAGCTGATGTGTATGAGGTTTTAGCCTTTATCTGTTTGTATTAGGAGATGATGTTTATGAGGTTTTAGCCTGTATCTGTTTGTATTAGGAGCTGATATGTATGAGGTTTTAGCCTGTATCTGTTTGTATTAGGAGCTGATGTGTATGAGGTTTTAGCCTTTATCTGTTTGTATTAGGAGCTGATGTGTATGAGGTTTTAGCCTTTATCTGTTTGTATTAGAAGCTGATGTGTATGAGGTTTTAGCCTTTATCTGTTTGTATTAGGAGCTGATGTGTATGAGGTTTTAGCCTTTATCTGTTTGTATTAGGAGATGATGTGTATGAGGTTTTAGCCTTTATCTGTTTGTATTAGGAGATGATGTGTATGAGGTTTTAGCCTTTATCTGTTTGTATTAGGAGATGATGTGTATGAGGTTTTAGCCTTTATCTGTTTGTATTAGGAGATGATGTGTATGAGGTTTTAGCCTTTATCCTTTATCTGTTTGTATTAGGAGCTGATGTGTATGAGGTTTTAGCCTTTATCTGTTTGTATTAGGAGCTGATGTGTACGAGGTTTTAGCCTTTATCTGTTTGTATTAGGAGCTGATGTGTATGAGGTTTTAGCCTTTATCTGTTTGTATTAGGAGATGATGTGTATGAGGTTTTAGCCTTTATCTGTTTGTATTAGGAGCTGATGTGTATGAGGTTTTAGCCTTTATCTGTTTGTATTAGGAGATTATGTGTATGAGGTTTTAGCCTTTATTCTTTATCTGTTTGTATTAGGAGCTGATGTGTATGAGGTTTTAGCCTTTATCTGTTTGTATTAGGAGCTGATGTGTACGAGGTTTTAGCCTTTATCTGTTTGTATTAGGAGCTGATGTGTATGAGGTTTTAGCCTTTATCTGTTTGTATTAGGAGATGATGTGTATGAGGTTTTAGCCTTTATCTGTTTGTATTAGGAGCTGATGTGTATGAGGTTTTAGCCTTTATCTGTTTGTATTAGGAGATTATGTGTATGAGGTTTTAGCCTTTATTCTTTATCTGTTTGTATTAGGAGCTGATGTGTATGAGGTTTTAGCCTTTATCTGTTTGTATTAGGAGCTGATGTGTACGAGGTTTTAGCCTTTATCTGTTTGTATTAGGAGCTGATGTGTATGAGGTTTTAGCCTTTATCTGTTTGTATTAGGAGATGATGTTTATGAGGTTTTAGCCTGTATCTGTTTGTATTAGGAGCTGATATGTATGAGGTTTTAGCCTGTATCTGTTTGTATTAGGAGCTGATGTGTATGAGGTTTTAGCCTTTATCTGTTTGTATTAGGAGCTGATGTGTATGAGGTTTTAGCCTTTATCTGTTTGTATTAGAAGCTGATGTGTATGAGGTTTTAGCCTTTATCTGTTTGTATTAGGAGCTGATGTGTATGAGGTTTTAGCCTTTATCTGTTTGTATTAGGAGATGATGTGTATGAGGTTTTAGCCTTTATCTGTTTGTATTAGGAGATGATGTGTATGAGGTTTTAGCCTTTATCTGTTTGTATTAGGAGATGATGTGTATGAGGTTTTAGCCTTTATCTGTTTGTATTAGGAGATGATGTGTATGAGGTTTTAGCCTTTATCCTTTATCTGTTTGTATTAGGAGCTGATGTGTATGAGGTTTTAGCCTTTATCTGTTTGTATTAGGAGCTGATGTGTACGAGGTTTTAGCCTTTATCTGTTTGTATTAGGAGCTGATGTGTACGAGGTTTTAGCCTTTATCTGTTTGTATTAGGAGATGATGTGTATGAGGTTTTAGCCTTTATCTGTTTGTATTAGGAGATGATGTGTATGAGGTTTTAGCCTTTATCTGTTTGTATTAGGAGATGATGTGTATGAGGTTTTAGCCTTTATCTGTTTGTATTAGGAGATGATGTGTATGAGGTTTTAGCCTTTATCTGTTTGTATTAGGAGCTGATGTGTATGAGGTTTTAGCCTTTATCTGTTTGTATTAGGAGATGATGTGTATGAGGTTTTAGCCTTTATCCTTTATCTGTTTGTATTAGGAGCTGATGTGTATGAGGTTTTAGCCTTTATCTGTTTGTATTAGGAGCTGATGTGTATGAGGTTTTAGTCTTTATCTGTTTGTATTAGGAGCTGATGTGTATGAGGTTTTAGCCTTTATCTGTTTGTATTAGGAGATGATGTTTATGAGGTTTTAGCCTGTATCTGTTTGTATTAGGAGCTGATATGTATGAGGTTTTAGCCTTTATCTGTTTGTATTAGGAGCTGATGTGTATGAGGTTTTAGCCTGTATCTGTTTGTATTAGGAGCTGATGTGTATGAGGTTTTAGCCTGTATCTGTTTGTATTAGGAGCTGATGTGTATGAGGTTTTAGCCTTTATCTGTTTGTATTAGGAGCTGATGTGTATGAGGTTTTAGCCTTTATCTGTTTGTATTAGAAGCTGATGTGTATGAGGTTTTAGCCTTTATCTGTTTGTATTAGGAGCTGATGTGTATGAGGTTTTAGCCTTTATCTGTTTGTATTAGGAGCTGATGTGTACGAGGTTTTAGCCTTTATCTGTTTGTATTAGGAGATGATGTGTATGAGGTTTTAGCCTTTATCTGTTTGTATTAGGAGCTGATGTGTATGAGGTTTTAGCCTTTATCTGTTTGTATTAGGAGCTGATGTGTATGAGATTTTAGCCTTTATCTGTTTGTATTAGGAGCTGATGTGTATGAGGTTTTAGCCTTTATCTAGATTGATGGATTTTAAGTGTTTAATGCCACTCATGCCTTGATAGTAGAGCCAGTTTTAATGGAAGTAGAAGCCAGAGAGAACATCTACAGGAAAGCCCCAGTCTTGAAATACTGAGAGACACAAGGGGATGAGAACTGATATTAAAAGAGGAAAAGACTATAAACTCACCTTTTTAGCTCACATGATTAGCAATACAAGATCACTAAAACAGAGACTTGAGAATTCTATATGGTACTCATCTACAATGTTGGTGAGTTCTGTTGTTGAATATGCACATAGACCAATGTGAGCGACACAGGTTCCTTAGAGCCTCTTTTTGGGATTTATTTTCATTAAATCTTTTTTATTTTATTATTTTTCAGAATCAGCATGAACAGATAGCACAGTGACAAGTTTCATGGATCCAGTCATGGCATTCAGTACCATATTTAAGAAAGCTACCAACTTGTTAGGTATAGGAGGTAGTGATTTAAAGCCTCCTCCTCTTGATGGAGAGATTATTTATTGTAAGAATAATGTATGTGTTCACCCACCAGCACCACTGACCATGGACTCGGAACATCATCCTGGCTACCTGAATATAAGATCTCAAATGGACAAGGTAATAATGTGTATTGTTTATGCATGTATTACTACTCATTTTAAATTGAGAATGAAAATGGGGAATGTGTCAAAGAGAGAACAACCCGACCAAAGAGCAGAAAACAGCCGAAGGCCACCAATTGGTTTTCAACACAATGAGATAATCTTGCAGCTAGAGGCGTGCTACAGCTAGCTTTTTATGCCCCACCTACGATAGAAGAGTGGCATTATTTTTTCTGGTCTGTGCGTGCGTCCGTCTGTTTGTTTGTTCGTTCGTCCGTACGTCCATCCGTCTGTCCCGTTTCAGGTTAAAGTTTTTGGTCAAGGTTGTTTTTTATGAAGTTGAAATCCAATCAACTTGAAACTTAGTACACATGTTCCTTATGATATGATCTTTCTAATTTTAATACCAAATTAGAGATTTTCCCCCATTTTCACAGTCCATTGAACATAGAAAATGATAGTGCAGATGGGGCATCCGTGTACTAGGGACACATTCTTGTTTGATATTAGATCACAGATAGAGAAGATGAATAATGTATTATGGATTCATTTTTTTTTTGTGGGTACCTATTTTATTTGACTGAGGAAAAATGGAATTTTCATTGATATATGACTTCATTGTTTATCCAAAGTCTACAAAAATATGTCCTTTGTTGACTATTTCAATTGGAGGTTTTATGGCCTTGTAAATGTATTGCATTTTAAAAGATCTACATAGAAAAGTTTGAGTAGGGTAAATTTTGCTATAAAATGTCTATCTTGAAAAAATAAAAAATCAGACACACATGAAAATTTCCTGTTATATATTGTACTTGTTCAAGTTGTTGTGTTTGTGCATGCATGCATATGGTAAATATGAATGGGGAGATGTTAACAAGATATTAAACCAACAATTACTGTGATTAAAAATTAATGAGGTATAGTTCAACCAAACCAGCAAATACCTAATTGTATCACTTTGATATATATGTTATCAAACTCAGTAATAGAACAGAAGATTACATACTGAATAACACATCTTATCGCTATTTATCAGCCATTTCTGTTGTATTACTTCAATAGTTGGAAGTTTTGCAAAATCATGGATTAAATCTCTTAGATATTTATGAAGATTTTTTTTTATAAAAGAATCAACTGTTTTAAAGTTTGCAGGCATTGATGCAGTCAGAATGAAGAATTACATCCACCACATATATAAATCAATTTGACTTTAGATAGTACAAGTCTTTCATTAATAACTTTGTACTCAATATTTTTTCATTTCTCTTCAATTCATCATTATCTTTTATTATTTTACAGTCGAGAGGACCAACGCTTATTTTAACCTGGATCCCTAATTCAAGTTTGAAGAAAAACCCAAGGAGTATAGAAAACAGTCCAAATAAAACAGACGATACTATATTAAAGCCAAGCCCACGCAGACAACCGCGACCTGAATTTAGCAAGGTCACCACACCTTCACCAGTCAGTTCTCCCAGAGGATCATCTGTTAACAGTGATGTGTATGAGTATTATTTGGACAGGGGACCAGTAAAGTCGAAGAAAAAACACAGTCTAGATAATTCTAGTATTAATTCAGAAGTTTCTGTTGGATCTCGAGATGAATTTGCCAGTGGAGAAAGCTGGTCTCAATTTGATGAAAGTGGGAGAAAGTGTAGTTTGAGTAGTAAATCACAAACCGATTCAGGACTAGGACCTGATCATGAAGAAATTGTTCAAAATAATGAGAAAAATTTCAGAGGTGAATATGTTAGAATGAATAAAATAGGGGTGAATGTAAACAATTTACAAACCAGTAAGGGAAACAACTGCAGTTCGGTTAAAAAAACAGAAGCAGAGGAGTTGTCTTCTCCTGATACAAGTGATAGTTTGACGGCTGAAGAGCAGTTGGCAGCCATGTTAAATAGAAATAAACTTCGTGCAAAAGTGAAAGAAAACAAGATACGACATAAATCAGTCAGTATTGAGATGGAAGGAGACAATATTGTGATTGTGACGGAAGAATTAGAAAAAGATCCAATAGTAGATCATGACAAATATAGCGAGGAACATAATATCAACAAGAATGAGAGTAAATTTGAAACGAATAGTAGTTCTAGTATGTCACAATCAACAGACGGGGAAGGTATTAGTCTCAGTTCAGATTCAACACATCCAAGCCCTTCAGGTGCTCATTACAATCAAATGTTAAACGAACTCAAAGAAAATGTTCATAAAAATGTGACAGAAAACGGTCATTGTGATCATCTGACTGAATCTAGTGACTTAAAATCAAATGATACAAATTATATCAATGAAAAAATACCTCATGAAAGATCAAAAGTTCCAACAGACTTAAATTATAGAAGGAAAAGTGATGAAGATGCAATAGAAACTTCTGGAACTACTCCCGATATTTCCGTGACAAGATATAGGACAATGTCAGAATCGACGTCTTCAACAACTACTTCAGGACCAGACTCAAAACCACCAAGTTTAAGTTCATCACCGGAGAACTATCCATCATTAGATCCCAACTTCATTGAATCTCCGTCAAGTTGTGATTCTTCATTATACTCTCATAATTTATCATTCCCAAATAATTCAGTAACATACTCTCGGAGCAAGGGTCTACGTAAAAATGGCAAGGACCAAGTTTGTGGTGTTTTTTCTGTAGATCTAGGTGAGTAAAGGTCTTACTTTGTGTAAAAGGAAGATTTATTTGCTTATGCATGTTAACACATGGTTAATTGGGTTGAATACTTATGGTAAATAGTTTTCTTGATGGAGGAAACTGGATAGCCTATATATGCATGGTAAACTGACTTTCATACACTTTGCAAAGAGCAACTTACTATTTTTGCTACTGTGGCCAAATGAAATATGTTTGTTTCTCCTCATCCCTGCAAAGGTTCAGGGGAAAATGAAATCATCTCTGTCAAAGTGTTTTTGCCCTTTCAAAAAAAAAATATGTTGAGGGTTTTATGTGTGTCGACCAAATACATGTACCTCCATATCTAACTTATGCAACTGAAATATCCTGAATATATGTATTATGCCAGGAGTTCTATATTTTCAGGTCAAATGCGATCATTGCGATTGTTTTACAGTGACCTAGAATGCACTAAAGGACAAGTAGTGATAGCTAGCCTTGAGAGTCAGTATAAAATCTTGCATTTCCATAACTATTTTCAGGTCAGATGCGATCGTTACGGTTGTTTTACAGTGATTCAGAATGCACTAAAGGACAAGTAGTGATAGCTAGTCGTGAGAGTCAGTATAAAATCTTACATTTCCATACTGGGGGACTAGATAAACTGGCAGAAATTTTCAAGGATTGGAATCTGTTTGCTCAGGATCAAGTATGTATGATTTATTTACAGCAACAGGATCAACCAGTTATAAATAACTTTCTCTAACTCTTCGTCAATTTATCCCTTTCTTCACCCATTGTATAAAAAAAAATTAATCAATGTGCGGTTCGTTTGATCTCAGTTTTCATTTGTTAAAATTCTATTATGACATCAAATTTTCTTGCTTTCCTCTAAATTTCTTATTGTGACGGCATGAATAAAGGCTACGACGTCTGATGACGTCACATAGAAAGAGCACATCTTTTTGCAGATCATTCGAAAAGAAGGAATAAGTAGTTTGCATGCATATTGTTAGAAAATCATTAGAGAAACAGATTCCACCACCAAATCTCATGTAAAAAATCAATTTACTGATTACGCCTATAATGGATCCACTATTAGAAATAAAATTTATCTTATCTTATCTTGTAATACGATATTTATCCACTCTTGACAGTTAAATTTTGAATTTTTAAAAACGCTTGGCGGCGAGCCTCCCGTTTTAAATTTGAAAATTTACCTGTCTTGAGTGGATAAATATTGTATCACACTTGATGCAGTAGTAGAATCTATATGTATCACTCAACATTGTTCGGGAATAGAGTGAGTGTAGTAGCAAAATAAATTGTATTGATTAATTGGTCTCAAATGTGGGGATATTTTAGCTTGACATATTTTGTAGTCTGTATGTTGCATGTTACCTCTATAAATTTTTTTATACGACCGCAAAATTTGAAAAATTTTTCGTCGTATATTGCTATCACGTTGGCGTCGGCGTCGTCGTCGTCGTCGTCGTCGTCGTCGTCGTCGTCGTCCGAATACTTTTAGTTTTCGCACTCTAACTTTAGTAAAAGTGAATGGAAATCTATGAAATTTTAACACAAGGTTTATGACCACAAAAGGAAGGTTGGTATTGATTTTGGGAGTTTTGGTCCCAACATTTTAGGAATTAGGGGCCAAAAAGGGCCCAAATAAGCATTTTCTTGGTTTTCGCACTATAACTTTAGTTTAAGTTAATAGAAATCTATGAAATTTTGACACAAGGTTTATGACCACAAAAGAACGGTTGGGATTGATTTTGGGAGTTTTGGTTTCAACAGTTTAGGAATTAGGGGCCAAAAAAGGGCCCAAATAAGCATTATTCTTGGTTTTCGCACAATAACTTTAGTTTAAGTAAATAGAAATCAATGAAATTTAAACACAATGTTAATGACTACAAAAGGAAGGTTGGTATTGATTTTGGGAGTTTAGGTCCCAACAGTTTAGGAATTAGGGGCCAAAAAGGGACCCAATTAAGCATTTTCTTGGTTTTCGCACTATAACTTTAGTTTAAGTTAATAGAAATCTATGAAATTTTGACACAAGGTTTATGACCACAAAAGAACTGTTGGGATTGATTTTGGGAGTTTTGGTTTCAACAGTTTAGGAATTAGGGGCCAAAAAAGGGCCCAAATAAGCATTATTCTTGGTTTTCGCACCATAACGTTAGTATAAGTAAATAGAAATCTATGATATTTAAACACAAGGTTTATGACCATAAAAGGAAGGTTGGTATTGATTTTGGGAGTTTTGGTCCCAACAGAATAAGGGGCCCAAAGGGTCCAAAATTAAACTTTGTTTGATTTTATCAAAATTGAATAATTGGGGTTCTTTGATATGCCGAATCTAACTGTCATGACTGTGTATGTAGATTCTTAACTTTTAATCCCGTTTTCAAATTGGTCTACATTAAGGTCCAAAGGGTCCAAAATTAAACTTAGTTTGATTTTGACAAAAAATGAATCAGTTAGGTTCTTTGATATGCTGAATCTAAAAATGTACTTAGATTCTTGATTATTGGCCCAGTTTTCAAGTTGGTCCAAATCGGGGTCCAAAATTAAACTTTGTTTGATTTCATCAAAAATTGAATAAATGGGGTTCTTTGATATACCAAATCTAACTGTGTATGTAGATTCATCATTTTTGGTTGGTCTACACTAAAGTCCAAAGGGTCCAAAATTAAATTTAGTCTGATTTTAACAAAAATTGAAATCTTGGGGTTCTTTGATATGCTGAATCCAAAAATGTACTTAGATTTTTTATTATGGGCCCAGTTTTCAAGTTGGTCCAAATCAGGATCTAAAATTATTATATTAAGTATTGTGCAATAGCAAGTCTTTTCAATTGCACAGTATTGCGCAATGGCAAGAAATATCTAATTGCACAATATTGTGAAATAGCAAATTTTTTTTTAATTAGAGTTATCTTTCTTTGTCCAGAATAGTAAGCAAGAAATATCTAATTGCAAAATATTGTGCAATAGCAAGATTTTTTTTAATTGGAGTTATCTTTCTTTGTCCAGAATCAACTTAAATCTTTGTTATATACAATATACAATGTATATTCACTTTTTACTACCAACTGATAAATTAAAATAATCTTTACCATTCAGTGATAACAAGCAGTTTTTTTACATCTTAATATTTTATGATGTATTTAAATGAACAGTTATTGTTGCAAACTACATTAGAAATTTTAATTGAGATTAGTTTTGGAATAAGGGAAAGGGGGATGTGATTAAAAAAATTGGGTTCAATTTTTCTCATTTGAAATTTCATAAATAAAAAAGAAAATTTCTTCAAACATTTTTTTGAGAGGATTAATATTCAACAGCATAGTGAATTGCTCTAAGAGAAAACAAAAATTTTAAGTTCATTAGAACACATTCATTCTGTGTCAACTATTTAATCACAATCCAAATTTAGAGCTGAATCCAGCTTGAATGTTGTGTCCATACTTGCCCCAACCGTTCAGGGTTCATTTTTATTGTTTTATACAATAAACAATGTATATTCACTTTTACTACCAACCAATCTTTACCATTCAGTGATAACAAGCACTTTATTTTACATTTTAATATTTTATGATGTATTTAAAAGAGTAGTTATTGTTGCAAACTCCATTAGAAATTTGAATTGATATCAGTTTTGGAAAAAGGAAAACAGGGATGTGAAAAAAAAGGGGGGGGGTTAAATTTTTCTCATTTCAGATTTCATAAATAAAAAGAAAATTTCTTCAAACATTTTTTTGAGAGGATTAATATTCAACAGCATAGTGAATTGCTCAAAGGCAAAAAAAAACTTTAAAGTTCATTAGACCACATTCATTCTGTGTCAGAAACCTATGCTGTGTCAACTATTTAATTTTAGATTTAAAAAGTTTGAAGAAGAAATCTTTAATTGATTTGTAAAATCTTGACATTTGTTTTGTGTAAAAAAAACCCATGTAATGTCAAAAATTTGATCACAATCCAAATTCAGAGCTGTATCACGCTTGAATGTTTTGTCCATACTTGCCCCAACTGTTCAGGGTTCGACCTCTGCGGTCGTATAAAGCTGCGCCCTGCGGAGCACCTGGTTCCTTATTTATTCTTTTTATTATATTTCATTTGTGAAACTGTGTACTGTAGATGTCTTAATTTCATATGTCCAACTATAACTTTTATTCAGGCAATGTATTAATTATCTTTTATATCATGTTGAATTGCTTCTATCTTTACATTAACCTACTAAAGCATATAAAGTAAAATGGCAAAGTTTGCTAAGCTCCTGAGTGCTTTGTTTTATAAAACTGTACTAAAAAAGGTAAAACTAGTTTTATTCATTTAAATTATAATATTTAAATTTCTTAATTCAATGTGGGTTTACCAAGGATAGAAAATAAACCACAGCGTGTTGTTTAAACCATGATTCAAACTGGAATTCCCCATTTTGAAGAAACTGCATATAGAATTTGTCTACAGACATAAAGGTGTAATTGGATCTATTACTCTCAAAACCACTTCAATTATATGTCTGTTGTCATGATTGTAAGTCAATTACGAACATGCTTAGAAAAAATTATTTTTGAAAATAATTGGAAGAAAAATTGTTCAAAATTACATCACAAGCTGATATGTAAGAAATTATAAAGATAATTTGACTTTCGGTAGAAATTACAAAATACTCCCCATAGTGGGAATAATTGGCTTGTCGGAGAAGAATTTGAAAGTAAACAAAACTGACTGTTTGATTCTTTAATAAAACATAGACAGTATATAATGATGATTGATCTCTTGTTATAGCAGTGGTAATACGGTTACCGATGTAAAGGATAGAACATCATTTGATCAATAAACTATAATTTCTTAATTCTGTTTTCTACTGATTATCAGTATGGTGTAGTACACAAAGTATTATAGAATCCTTAAACATTTGAAACTTTTACTAGTACTGGTATTTTGACCAAGCATCTTTAAGACATGATAAAAATATATAGGGTATGCAACAGCAGCAACTCAACAACTAGAAAAGACAATCTGATGATAAGTTAAGGTGGTATCCAACACTTTCACTAAAATTAATTTGGCTCGTTTAATTTTCATTAAATTTTGTCAATTTATTTACTTTGACCCTTTAACAAAAATATAAAAATTTAAAAAATTTTGAACCAACCGTTCTGTCAGAAAAATTACACTGGTTAAATAGCAGTTTGACAAACACCAATTTTGATCATTGAGAAGCTTAATATTCTTTTTACAACACAATGTAATTAAAACGTTTAACTGACTTTACAGAGTTATCTCCCTGTAGTTTTAGGTACCACCTTAACATAGTACTGTTATCAAGAATAAACAAATGAACATAAAATCTCAAATGCCTATATAGAAAAAAAAGTTTATAATTTTAGCAGAGATATGCCTTCTTCTTAAAATTCTCCAATGAACATTAAGAACCAACTGAAGGGAGACACCAACTGGTTTCTGATTTGGAATTGACACTTTGGTTTTGTTGGAATAACCATTTTATGACATTTGTATACAATAGAAAAAAAAAGATGTGGTATAATCGCGTTATATCGTAAATGAAACAACTATCCACAAGAGACCAAATGACTCAGAAGTTAACAACTATAGGGTCATCGTACAGCCTTCAACAATGAGCTAAGCATATACCCTATAGTCAACTATAAATGACAAATGTAAAATTCAAACAGGAAAGAAAACATTTTTTATAAAAACATTTCATTGCATTTAAGATGGCCACATCAAACTAAACTCAGATACAGCTAATTCAGGAATCTACTAGAGAACTTCATATTAATCAGCAATAAAAAATCTCTAATACAACATATTCTATGATGATTTATAGTTTGCTTGTTCAAGTAATAATATAGTTACTGATAGTTATAAATGATAGTTTCACTTAATCAATAGACTATTATTTCTTATTACAGTTTCCTACATCGCTATAATTAATCTAGTCGATATATTTTGAAGTATTGCTTACTTTGAAAAACTAAAGTCTGAACGTAGATTTTTCAACATTTATAAAAGTTTTGAAATTTAATGTATTATTTGTCAAGTCTATAAAAAGCTTAGGGAATGTGGGAACATTACCATATAGCAGATAGGTGTCATAAATTAGAATCTTAACCCTTCTGAAAGATTTGTTGAAAAATGGGTACTATTTGCATTCATTGTGTACCAATAAAACACTATTTATCTTCCATTTCCATGTACATGTATTGCTTGGAAAAAATGAAAATAACACTTCATAAATTGTTCAATGTGAATGTAGTGCTCTTCTCTGAATTTACCTTCATTACAAATGCTCAAAGTCCAATACTTGAAAGTATATTATAAGATTTGATTCTGTATTTATTTAAAGTGACTCAATATTATGTCTTTTGGTATTGGATGTACATAAAGCCTTGCCAGAACATTGATAAAAAGATGTACATAAAGCCTTGCCAGAACATTGATAAAAAAATATCGGAATGGAGGATATATTTCAGTAGAAATTGTTTTATAATGGACATAAGATTTTTGATAGATGGGTCAATATCTTTAATTGTTTTTATACGACCGCAAAATTTGAAAAATTTTTCGTCGTATATTGCTATCACGTTGGCGTCGTCGTCGTCGACCGAATACTTTTAGTTTTCGCACTCTAACTTTAGTAAAAGTGAATAGAAATCTATGAAATTTTAACACAAGGTTTATGACCACAAAAGGAAGGTTGGGATTGATTTTGGGAGTTTTGGTCCCAACATTTTAGGAATAAGGGGCCAAAAAGGGCCCAAATAAGCATTTTCTTGGTTTTCGCACTATAACTTTAGTTTAAGTTAATAGAAATCTATGAAATTTTGACACAAGGTTTATGACCACAAAAGAAAGGTTGGGATTGATTTTGGGAGTTTTGGTTCCAACAGTTTAAGAATTAGGGGCCAAAAAAGGGCCCAAATAAGCATTATTCTTGGTTTTCGCACAATAACTTTAGTTTAAGTAAATAGAAATCTATGAAATTTAAACACAAGGTTTATGACCATAAAAGGAAGGTTGGTATTGATTTTGGGAATTTTGGTCCCAACAGTTTAGGAATAAAGGGCCCAAAGGGTCCAAATTAAACTTTGTTTGATTTCATCAAAAATTGAATAATTGGGGTTCTTTGGTATGCCGAATCCAACTGTGTATGCAGATTCTTAATTTTTGGTCCCGTTTTCAAATTGGTCTACATTAAGGTCCAAAGGGTCCAAAATTAAACTTAGTTTGATTTTAACAAAAATTGAATCCTGGGGGTTGCTTGATATGCTGAATTTAGAAATGTACTTAGATTTTTAATTATTGGCCTAGTTTTCAAGTTGGTCCAAATGGGGGTCCAAAATTAAACTTTGTTCATCAAAAATTGAATAAATGGGTTCTTTGATATGCCAAATCTAACTGTGTATGTAGATTCTTAATTTTTGGTCCAGTTTTCAAATTGGTCTACATTAAGGTCCAAAGGGTCCAAAATTAAACTAAGTTTGATTTTAACAAAAATTAAATTCTTGGGCTTATTTGATATGCTTTATCTAAATATGTACTTTGATTTTTGATTATGGGCCCAGTTTTCAAGTATTGTGCAATAGCAAGAAATTTTCAATTGCACAGTATTGCACAATAGCAAGAAATATCTAATTGCACAATATTGTGCAATAGCAATTAATTTTCAATTGGAGTTATCTTTCTTTGTATAGAATAGAAGTTGATAATATATGTTGGAAATTTGCCAGACATGACTATGATGTCATTTTCTATTTTTATTTGCCAATAACTTTATGTAAATAACTTCATTTTGCCAATATAAAATGTTGCTGATGAAGCTTTTTTTCCTTATCTTATCTAAAATGTTTTTAGATAATGTATGTTGGACATTTGCCAGACATGACTATGATGTCATTTTCTATTTTTATTTGCCAATAACTTTATGTAAATAACTTCATTGGAAATTTGCCAATATAAAATGTTGCTGATGAAGTTTTTTTTATTGTTTTATACAATAAACAATGTATACATCACTTTTACTACCAACCAATCTTTACCATTCAGTGATAACAAGCACTTTATTTTACATTTTAATATTTTATGATGTATTTAAAAGAGTAGTTATTGTTGCAAACTCCATTAGAAATTTGAATTGATATCAGTTTTGGAAAAAGGGAAACGGGGATGTGAAAAAAAAAGGGGGGGTTTAAATTTTTCTCATTTCAGATTTCATAAATAAAAAGAAAATTTCTTCAAACATTTTTTTGAGAGGATTAATATTCAACAGCATAGTGAATTGCTCAAAGGCAAAAAAATTATTTTAAGTTCATTAGACCACATTCATTCTGTGTCAGAAACCTATGCTGTGTCAACTATTTAATTTTAGATTTAAAAAGTTTGAAGAAGAAATCTTTAATTGATTTGTAAAATCTTGACATTTGTTTTGTGTAAAAAAAAAACATGTAATGTCAAAAATTTGATCACAATCCAAATTCAGAGCTGTATCACGCTTGAATGTTTTGTCCATACTTGCCCCAACTGTTCAGGGTTCGACCTCTGCGGTCGTACAAAGCTGCGCCCTGCGGAGCACCTGGTTACATAGGCGGTAAGACCGCAGGTCAAGGATCCGGAAATTTTTTCACCTAATTTCGGTCATTTTCATATAACATAAAAGTTGGTGCCCCTTTTCAAAAACAGATTGTCAAAATCTCATTACTGCATGAGTATGCTCAGATCTGCCGTGACATCACAACATGTAACTGACCAATCAATGATAAGAATTTGTGTTATGTAAACAATGTTGAGAGGTGATGCGGGTAAGAATCCTCTAGATTTTCCATAGACTTCAATGCAAATTAATTTAATTGATATATATTGACACCAGTTGAATCTAGTAATTTTACCCACTTAATATTGTTAAAGACACTATATAATATCTCCATTTTGATTTTTATCATATTATATCCTCTGATTAAAAAATAATCAACAAAATAAATAATCAGTTATCCCCTTCAAATAGATGAAAAATCTAGAGGAATCCTGTCTGCATCACCTCTTGAAAAATTTAAATACCAGGATGTCCGGATCTCATACTCGTAGCATCAACGAACTTGTTTCACTGTTGCATCGCGTTTACTTCATGATTTATCCTACCATTTTCCTAAAATCAATCAAAAGCAATTAAGGGAAGGCAACAGTTTTAGAATAAAATGATTTTAATGACTCAAAATCGTAATTTTCTCAGTCATCGCTTACGTTTCTTTCGATTCTGAAGTCGAAATTTAAACCGGATGTAGCCTAATGCGACAATAATAAAACGAACAATTCCGGACTTATTTCCGGGATTAGTTTTGTTTACTAATTCACAGGAAAACATCGTTTTTTTAATATTTTACCTTTAATAGTGTAAGAATATTAATGAAAATAGTTGCACTTGCTTTATTTAGCAAGAAATCATTTTAAATTGACGATTTAGTGTCAAATCTGAGGAAGAGAATTTCAGGCATGCGTATCATAGTAAACAAAGCACGTGTGTTAGTAGTGAAAAAAATCTTTTTTCTACGTAAACTAAATCAAGTTTTAATTTAATTTTAAATCATTATTGACAATTGTCTTAGCTGAAAAGTAATTAAATAATGAAGACATTTGGTATAGAATTTTAATTTCTTTATAATATTAGTTCGGAGCTTGTGATTAATAGCCAGGTGTGTACTAAAAACACAGGTAAAGAGATAAGCGATCATTAGCCAATAGCTCCCCGAGGCATTAATATAGTTATTAGGAGGGCCCTCAGGATTATAACACTTTACTGGAGTGGCAGTTTAATTACATAAAATCGATAACAAAACAAAAATATGTTTAAAATGGCGATTTGAAACTCAATCTCAACGAAATGACCGAAATTATTTCTGTTTAAAAATAAAATTTGACCTAAATCCCAATAAATGATTTAGGACTTTTGAGTTTCCGAATCGGTCATGTCTGGCATATATGACCGTTTCCGGACCCTTGCCGCAGGTAACGTTTTTTCCTGTAGCTCAGTCCATATCGTAAACTTGAATATGTATGATAGCTCGTTTCGAAGCTGTGACATTTTCACATATGTGGTTAAATTTTCGGGGTACGAAGTGAGATTACTTTTTCCGTAAATTAGTAAACCCCGAACATCCTTTTGTGATTCGGCTCCTTGTGGTAAAATATCCCCTTTTTAACACAATAAGTTATTTGAAAATTTAATACTTTGAACACATTCAATAGCTCCATAGTTTTAACACATTTATTCTATGTTCCTCTACTTTCCTAATCACCACAAATAATTAAGTTTGAAGTCATTTGTTAAAAATAGAAACATGTCCAATATCACTACACAGAGATTTTTTCTTTACACGTGACTTTTGAGTTCCTCATTTCGAGGCGCATTAGGGATGTTGTCCCATATTGAAATCCATAGTTCTGATTTTTCCAAATATTTTTATGTGATCTTCATCGGTATGACATTCTGAATAAATCTGTGTATTTTTGTCCATTTCTGAAAAAAGATAAAGTTGTTTCAGCACTATAAGGCAATGACACTTTTATGGCTATATTTATTTATTTTGAATACAATGTGTATGCATAATTAATTTCTTCCAGTATACCTTCACTAGTCAAAAGAAGGACAAAACATCTGAATGTAACCTTAAATTACAATACACAGACCCTGTTAAATCATTCAATAAAATTTTCTGGTGCGGAAAAGTGCATTTTGATAGAGAAATAATGCAAAAATGAAGATTTCATAAAAAAAACACCAAAATACTTAATTATTCTAGCCAGTGGAAACCTGGTATTTTATACTGTAGAAACCACTATAAACTACTGTAAAAGTCATTTGAATCATATAATTAGAGTGCAATGAAGTGCAAATTTTCAAAACTTGTTTTTTCACATAATTCTATTTGAGAAAAAATGTTTTTTACATGTATTTCAGTGAAAATCTTTTATCAGTGAGAAATCGACATGAGGTTTTAAAGGAAACATTGTGACATCACACGTAATATGGCGTCATTAAATAACGACATATCAAAATAATGCTAATTATAGTTTGCAGTGTTACATGAGGAACAGTTGCCGCAAGGTTTAACTTGAAATATGGAGTCGAAAAGATCAGTAAACAAGCATTTTCATTTAATACCAAGACCATAGCAACAGTTTTCATATCAATATATTTTTAACATACCGACTGTAATTTCTATTGCATAAATACCATAAATAAACAATTTAGAGCTTGCCAAATAAAACAAAATGCTTACCAGTTATTCAGGACTTTTTAAAACCTCTAGTTTGCCATCTCAGATTAAAAAGTAATGATATGTCTGGAACTGAAATAAGACAAAAAAATTACTCAGGCTGTGTTATTATTTGGTTTAGATACATAAGTATTATTGAGAGAGCAAAAATCAAATTTTTGAAAGTTTTATTGCAAATATAGAAAAATGCTTCTCCCTTGTGGCTTATCAACCTTGATTTAAATCTTTTATATTAGAAGCAATGAGTGGTAGCTAACTAGCTTAACAGTTGAAAAGGTGCAGCAATGTTGTTTTCAAAAGGTTTGACCCTCCCCCTTTTTCACCGAGAAAAGACAATATCTTGTGATTTGCTAGTGTGCATTAGAAATAATAATTCATGATTTTATTAATACATGTACGTCTGTTTATTCATTTGCATATGATATCTGCTGACCAGGGGTCAAATTATTGGGTAAAAGCACATGTGATGATGTATCTCACTTTACTCGTATGAAGTGTGTTATCTCCCTTGATTATCAGTTATTCCTGTAAACCGGAGTGATAATTACATAACAAAGACTGTATTGTGTCATGTTTACTTACAGCTAAAACTATATTATGTTAGTTCATGCCTTTTTCAATTAATAAACAAATTCCTTTCGGATCTCTCGGGGGTAAACAAAGTTAGAATTGTGCCTAAAAAAAGTGTTCAGCCCCGTGCCAGTAATGCATTTTAAAAGCGAAAATTTCATTGAGTATTTGCTGGTATTTATCGATAATGTTTATCTAAAAACATCTGGGATATTTAGGTATAAATAAAAAAGTACTAATCATCATTTTCACAATTTTCTCTGGTGTACAAGGTGAAAACATCCATAGATCACTCTGAAAACTTCTGATAATCTTCTTGTAATTTGGGTCAATATCTTTAATTGTTTTTACATAGGCGGTAATGGTAACGTTTTTTCCTGTAGCTCAGTCCATATCGTAAACTTGAATATGTATGATAGCTCGTTTCGAAGCTGTGACATTTTCACATATGTGGTTAAATTTTCGGGGTACGAAGTGAGATTATTTTTCCGTAAATTAGCAAACCCTGAACATCCTTTTGTGATGCGGCTCCTTGTGGTAAAATATCCCCTTTTTAACACAATAAGTTATTTGAAAATTTAATACTTTGAACACATTCAATAGCTCCATAGTTTTAACACATTTATTCTATGTTCCTCTACTTTCCTAATCACCACAAATAATTAAGTTCAGTCATTTGTTAAAAATAGAAACATGTCCAATATCACTACACAGAGATTTTTTCTTTACACGTGACTTTTGAGTTCCTCATTTCGAGGCGCATTAGGGATGTTGTCCCAGATCCATGAACACATAAATCTGGCATAACGACCTTGTCAGTTCAAGGGTGCAGTGATCTGGCATTGAAGTCATAAAACTTTTGAGTCATTTTTTTGTACTCATACTCCAAAATTAACCAATCGAAATGCTTGATTTCATGTTTCGAGCATGATTTTTGTGCTCCAAGCACTGAGCAAATTTTTATGACTTTAACCCCTGGTCTGTACATAAAACGTAAACAAATGTCAGAAATAAGCCAATTGTAACGAAAGATTTTCTGGTTATTGACATTTGGAGTATGATTATAGTTATCACAACACATAATTCAACCAATCAAAATGCTGGATTTGGTGTTTCAAGCACCAAGTTAAGTTTTATGACAGAGGGCCTAGGACCGATGCTCTTTTTTAACTTACTAAAATCTGTTATGAAAGCAAAAGCTTATATATATTTTGGCTTTGCCTTATATAAAGAGAAATGTCTCAATTTCTTTCTCGTTAGGTAAAACTTTCCAATTGGGAACCATTTATTAGAAATGTTTATGATTGAATTGATTATAAGTTTTTAAGCATGTTTTAATAATATATAAGTAATTCTTTAGTTACAATTGCACATCAGTCTATTTTTTGTAATCTTAACGATCAACAAATTTCCCAATAGAAATATTATTGTGTTTGTTCATAATCTCCACATGCATGTTTACAATTAAATTACTATGTTTTTGTTGTTGATCCTAGAGTGTCTCTCTCTCTTGTAGAATATCAATAACAAGAACGAAAAAAAGTAATTTTATGAGGACGCAGTAGAACCGTTATTGCTATTGTAAATGAATCTCAAATTAATATCTACCACTTCACAAGCATTTCATTTATATGTTTAATGGCTGTCGATACTATAGATTGGTTAATATTTACAAAAAATCAATTTTTTGCAATAGAATCGGCACATTATAAATGATATGAAAACATCGTAAATTTTTATAAATTTCATTACGTTGATTATCTTCATTTCCTGTTTAACAAATTACGTTAATAGTAGTGTTGCGGAAATTCTGTTTCATTAACGCTTTGATGAATTATTCATGCTCAAATGTATTTTGGTGCCATCGAAATAATACAAAAAAATGGAAGATAGAACATCAATTGCTATTTTGCTGTAATATATATACTGGTAAATTATTTAGCGCAATTGCATTAATATTGATAATGGATGTGTTTAGTAGATTATTAGCAAACACAAGCTTATTAAGGACAATTTCAACCAATATCTGATATTTCTCTATAATGCATTATAAAGCTTTTTTGTCACAATGTATATGATATATAAATCACTACATTTACAGATAATTTGAATCTACAGGGTAAATAAGGCCAACATTATTCATGCTGTCTTTTGTTTATGTTGAACACAAAATACAGTACTGAATCTACTGATATGTGACACTATGATCCATGACATAATTTATCTAGACTTGGTGTCATATTCAATATTAAAATGTGTCATATTTGTTGTTGTTGTCTTGTCAGTGCATTGAAGTGGCTGTAGCAAAAGTTCAGAGGTTTAGCAAACTTTAAAACTAGGTAAAACCCAACATTTTCTTTGGACAATGATTATAGGAAATCAGAAATATAACAGTTGTTTTCCATTTGTTCCGTTGATTGATAAAGTCTAACATTTGATTTTGGTAGTTTTTATAATGGACTGTGAATTTACTGTAGAGTTTAGGTTTGTTTTTTTTTAAATTTTGTGCTGTTTCAGAAGATAAATGTGAGTGGTGACTGAACAACTGTTAAAATTTTGGAATAAGTCAGTTTAAAAGGTACAATTGAGGTGTATTTTGTATTGCCTTGGTATCTCCAATTTCCATAGAATTACATACAAGTCAGACATAAGTTTATTTATTTTACCCCTGTGCAATGCATGGTAGGGAACATAGAAATACCCTTTGTCTGTCTAACTGTCCATCTTGTCTTGTAAGTACTTTCATGTGTGGAAAATTCTTGACAGATTTATAAAAGGTATATCATAGATTTATATAAGCAATGTCTCAGACAAGTTTGAAAATCAATTTGTCTCTTGTGAAAAGTTTTCCCTGTGGCAGTCATACCTCATCTTCCTTTTATACATTTGTTTTGAATTTTACAGCACAAAAGAGTGAGTATTTGTATTATCCCCTACTAAAAGAATAAAGGTGTGAAGGGAGATAACTCGATGTTTACCTTTTATTTAATTGTTGAATTTTTATAATTTTTGGTTTTGTTAAAACATGCAGTCTTAATTAGTTTAAAAATGTTAAATTCAAAATCATGAACTCTTTAATTGTCTTCAATTTTAAATGTGACTATGACTGTTTTGTTAGTTTTTTGGACACATAGAAAATCTCCAAAGAAAATTTTGACATATCTGTATGTAATTTTAAAATTAAGACTGCATACAAGTTTGTTTGGTGTCCATTTTTACCCTCTGTTGTGTTTCATGTTGGTCACACTTTTGTTTAAAGGCTATTTTATTGTTAGTCATGAAGTTGAATAGTTTGGAAATAAGTAGTATTCGTATACACATGTAGCTGTATTGTCAGCAGCTAATATTTTCATATTTTATATCCCTAATTATAAAAAGGTTCGTAAATAGAATCCAACTTGTCTGTCCAATCAAATTGTGCCATTCAAAAGATTCTTAAATATTTATCAATATTATTATTTATTAACTGTCTTAAATTGTAAAAATTCAGCCCTTACATATTGAAAATACATGAAAAAACCCTTATCAAAGTTATTGAGATTTCCAAATATTTTCCCCTAAATTGAATTCATGCAATTACATTTTTACCTCCCTGGGGAGATGAGCAGCATATCAAAGTATGACTAAACTCATAGTAATAGCTGCTGACTACAATCATATTTAGGATCATAGGGTATTATGGTTTATTGAGATATAACTGTCATTTTATGGTTTGGTTTCTATATATCATCAGCTTAACTTAGCCATCAGGTTCACACAATAATCCATTGTATATGATATATAACATTAGATTTTGTAAAGCAATGTAATATATTAAAACATGAAACACTCTCATATAAGTATTTAGCCAAATGATATGTAAGAGCATAAAACTATCAAATACTAAAAGATTCTAGCGAAATGGTATTCATTTTTATGCCCCACCTACGATAGTAGAGGGGCATTATTTTTTCTGGTCTGTGGGTCCGTTCGTTCGTCCATCCATCCGTTCATCCTTTCAGGTTAAATTTTTTAGTCAAAGAAGTTTTTGATGAAGTTGAAGTCCAATCAACTTGAAACTTAGTACATGTTCCCTATATGATATGATCTTTCTAATTTTACTGCCAAATTAGAGTTTAATCCCAATTTCACGGTCCACTGAACATAGAAAATGATAGTGCAAGTGGGGCATCCGTGTACTTGGGACACATTCTTGCTATATAATTCAATACAACCTATATCTACATATATGCATGCTTATACCCACAAAGGCAGGTAGTCTGGGCACTCTTCAACTTACAACAACTGACTGCCTCAAAATAGCACAATATTGTTGAAAGTGGCATTAAAAACCAATCAACTAATCAATCAATCAATACAATAGGATGAAATACACAGTATATACATATTTGTTAATAAAGACATAAAAGATGTTTAAATTTTGTTATTTGCGGAACTGAAAATAATCCGATTATTTGAAATTGAATGACGCTTCTTTTTATACACTTTTGACACTAGTTTTCCCTCAGAAATTTTATCGGTAAGGGTTGATAATAACAACTGACAATCAAAACTTCTTGTTAATTGCTTATCTTTTCAAAGAAAAACGTTTCGCTGCTGTTTCCAATTTGTCAGTGTGTAAACGACAGTGGAAGCTCCTTTGTTAATTACATGACTACAAGTAAATTTGCTTGTCACGTTCAATTTGTCAAGTGTTTGGTTTTATAGAAGACGGTTTTTAGAAAAAAATTACTCAGATAATTGTATGAAACGATTGCTTCATTAGGACCAATTGTTAGGTAATTACGGATTTCTTTAGTTTGAAATGAGTAAATCACATGAACTTTCCACTTATCCTAGAAAATTATTTAACCGTTATTTGATCTGTTTATTTTGTTCTGTTGCTTTGACATTTTTTCTGGAACTTATTTACAATATTTGAGAAAAAGTCATTAAAAAACTCATTGTGTATGGGGCCATGGGCAGTAATAACACAAACGATGGATTCAGTATATGTCAGTCATAAGACAGTTTTAATAGAACTTTCTCCCATGTGTCATTAAATGTTATTGGATATCTTGCATTGTCATCTTTTCCTTGACATAAGGTCATGATGCTCAAAGACTTTCTTTCATACTTGATAGATATTTGAATCTACAATTTTGCACAATATCTTAGTGTTAACTAGATGCATGCATTTGACATAATTCCTTAATGGTGTTTCTTATATTTGTACCTCCCTTCCAGAACTCTGGAGACTTCTCCTGCTTTTTTGTGGAGTTACTGATGCTCAGTCTTGCTGTGTTGAAGACCCATTGCTGGCAGTTCAGTTGTTTTCTGCCCCTTGGTTGAGTTGTTGTCTCCCCATTTCCATTCTCAATTTTACCTTTCCATGCTGTCTGAGTGTCAAATGAATTAAAGAGTTGTGTGACTTTATTTCTTGTATTTCCTAGTGATCTGATTAGCAATACTAGTGACATTATTTCTTGTATTTCCTAGTGATCTGGTTGGCAACACTAGTGACATTATTTCTGGTATTTCCTAGTGATCTGGTTGGCAATACTAGTGACATTATTTCTTGTATTTCCTAGTGATCTGGTTGGCAATACTAGTGACATTATTTCTTGTACTTCCTAGTGATCTGGTTGGCAATACTAGTGACATTATTTCTTGTATTTCCTAGAGATCTGGTTGGCAATACTAGTGACATTATTTCTGGTATTTCCTAGTGATCTGGTTGGCAATACTAGTGACATTATTATGATAAAATAGTTTAGATTAAGTGTTTTCAATTTTTCAGAGTAAACAATCCAGCCCATACAAGCAGTTTTTGATAGTACGGTTGAAACTGTTTTGATAAAAGAGTTTAGATTGAGTGTTTTTTATTTTGTAGAGGAAAAAATTCCCACCCCTTCATGCAGTTTTTGATAGTATGGTTAACATTCTTATGATAAAAGAGTTTAGATTGAGTGTTTTTATCTTCTAGAGTAAAGAATCGCGGCCATACAAGCAGTTTTTGATAGTACGACCCCAGCTAACTGATGACCAGTGCCACCCGGAGGAAGGGGTATATAGTATGGTCGACGATGAGATGTGGAAGAGACATATGATTGTAGACGGACAAATAGAGGAAGATTATCAATTAAGAAAGGTACATTTACAAATCTGTTTGCCAGGATGTTTCTGGTGGGGGTACTGTAAACTTACTTATTTTTTGCGAGCAATTTAATTTCGCGACTTACGAAAGTTGAAAGTTAACGTGAATAAAATTTTCACGAATAAAACTTGCATTTTTTCTTATTTATCTTCATAGAGTAAATTTTTCAAATGCAAAATTAAATTGCAGCGAAGGGTTAGAAGGGGCTTAACACGAAATAAAGTTAAGTTTGTTAACAGTATTTTGGATCAGGCTACAAGTTTAAAATTGAAGATGATTTGAATTTACTGTGGATTCATTTATTTTCATGGGTACAAATTTTTCATGGATTGAGGTAAACTTGTATAATTGTGATTAGAGGAAGAGGTTTTAGTAAAGTCTGCAGCATAGATTCCTTAAGAAAATTTCGATTTTTTTGTTGCATATTTAAATTCATGATTCCCCTGTACTAATAAAAATTGGTATATTAATGAATTCACAGTAGATCAAATCTAGTGCTACACTTTAGAATTGTACTTGAAATATTACAGGAGGTTTGATCTGCAGTAGTCACTGAGTGGCGGATCCAAGGGGGGGGGGGGGGGGGGGGGGTTCCAGGGGTTGGAACCCCCCTTTTTTTGGACGATCAATGCATTTGAATGGGAGCATATATTTGGAACCCCCCTTTACTCTGGATTGGGAACCCCCCTTTTTAAAATGGCTGGATCCGCCACTGTCACTATTTTCCGGAATAAAGGGTCAATGTTACGTAAGGTAGATAGAACCAACTTTACAAAGATAATAATAGAAATCAATAGTACTTGTTGTTATTTGATTTTAAAGTTATAATAGTCCTTTAGTTTTACGAATGCATTGAAACATATTTACCTCTAAATAAAATCCACACTTTTAAAAATCAATGATTTCACAAACACAAAATTAGTAAACAAGTATAAAAAGATTTAAAAAGAAATGCACAATTACTTCATATTACAGTGCTTTTATATAAAAGATTTTAATTTACAGCTTTTCTGGATTGAAAATCTACACTCAGTCCATGAATTTCAATTCTTCAAAGATTGATGCAATAAAGTTTTGTTGTACTGTCTGCTAGGAATAAGATAAATAGCCTGACGAAATGAGATTTTAGCGCTTTGATTCAGTCAACAAGTGCTACAAACCATTATCTCAAACTTAGATAACAGCACACAGCAATGTCCAATTTATTCTATTGGAATCCACCGTTATTTGTGTGAATATTACATTAAATTTAACCCTGAAGGAATAAAACCTGACAAATTATACAGTCATTGTTTTAAAATTATTGCTGCATTGACACATTAGTTCTGTTTGAGTGTATGTATTCTTAAAATGTTTATATTCAGTTCTGAGAAAGATAAATTTGATTTTTGATACCTGCCTGTATGCATTTCTTATGATTTATGTTTTTTTGTAAATGGAAGTTTTCTTGTGTCATGGTCAAGCATAGCTTATACTTTTTGGTTCTCTTATCTGCAATACTTTAAAGGTCATACTAGTTATGAAAAACTTTGTGGATGAGACCCTAAACAACAAGTGTCCAGGTAGGGTAGAATCCTCATAAATGGGTACTACTCTAATCTCATTTATAGCTAATATTGCCCAAAATAGATATTAATTTTCAGTGATAAAAATATAAACTTTGGATTTAAGAAATTTTTATGTCGTGGCCTAAACATTTGGCAAAGGACAACATTTTCCCTAAAGACGCATGACTGAAATATCATCAGGATAAAAATTAACAGCCTTTAAATGCAGTATTTTTGGAGATTATTATCTTTATATCAAGTTCTCATTAAGAACTATGGTCTTTTAAAAAGGGACAAATGTGACAGACAATGTCATTTATATTTGCTCAATAACAGCTATTTATGCATGATGCAATACAAAATTTGATTTTTTTATCACTGTAAATTGATACCCAATATTGGGTATAACACCCATTTTTGTGAAATTTTATAAAATATGTGATTTAATTTTCTTCATAAAATCCTTACATATTTTGTAATTTTTATTTTTTTATTTTTCAGCATATATTTTTTGGAGGTTTAGAACCTGGTCTACGACATGAAGCTTGGCCTTTCCTTCTCCATTACTATCCTTATGACTCAACCTTTGATGAACGAGAGCACATTAGAAATGACAGATACATAGAATACCAAAATATTAGAAAACAAAGGTATTGAATTTTTTATTAATTTTCTGATATTTCTTGAAATCCAGAGATTTACTTTCATACAATTATTTTCCTTGATCTATATATAGAGGGAAAAAAAATCTTTGATATTTGATTCATAATCTAGCAAAAGTATACATGCATATGCTTTTTTTTTTAACCAAGATTGGAACATGGGATATATGGGAACATGCTTGCACACAAACCTACTTCTGTGCACAAATTACATATCAGTTGAACATATGATATCTGAGAAGTTTATTGGTAACCATTAGTGGTATCTTAATGATATTTGGTATGCAGTTATACTAGCATTGGCACATTTGTTTATTGACCTTGAAACATTTGTTTAGTATACAAATTAAAGTTTGTGATTAAATCAGTTTAAGACAAAGACTAATGTTTATGAGTCAATGGTATTTTATATAGGCATTTGCATGTGTCATTTCCATGGAAATAATATGACCCCACTTCCTCATCATGAATCATTGAATGTAAAACTTTTCAATAGTTTGTGTTAAGGTTAGTTAAATGGAACACTTATCTATCTTATATATCTTTATATTTTACTACTTTAACTACTCACATTATATATTTTTCATAACATGTGCATTTGTTATATATTAGATAATTATGTTTAATAATCTTAATGGTAAACTTCATTTTTTGATATTACTGATATGGTATATAACTTTTTCAAGTATGGAAAATTGTATGTAAATAAAAACTAGCAGCTGTATAAATATGTTATTTACTAATGTTAACGAGGTCGGGATAAGGTACCAGTACTTGATGTTTTTGTCGAGCCTGCAACTTTTGTTGCAGAAAGCTCGACATAGGGATAGTGATCCGGCGGCGGCGGCGGCTACGGCGGCAGTGTTAGCTAACTTCTTAAAAGCTTTATATTTTAGAAGGTGGAAGACCTGGATGCTTCATACTTTGTATATAGATGCCTCATGTTACGAAGTTTCCGTCAGTCACATGTCCAATGTCCTTGACCTCATTTTCATGGTTCAGTGACCACTTGAAAAAAAAAAGTTCAGATTTTTTGTAATGTTGAATTCTCTCTTATTATAAGTAATAGGATAAGTATATTTGATATGTGCGTACCTTGCAAGGTCCTCATGTCTGTCAGACAGTTTTCACTTGACCTCGACCTCATTTCATGGATCAGTGAACAAGGTTAAGTTTTGGTGGTCAAGTCCGTATCTCAGATACTATGAGCAATAGGGCTTGTATATTCGGTGTATGGAAGGACTGTAAGGTGTACATGTCCAACTGGCAGGTGTCATCTGACCTTGACCTCATTTTCATGGTTCAGTGGTTATAGTTAAATTTTTGTGTTTTGGTCTGTTTTTTTCGTACTAAATGCAATAGGTCTACTGTATTTGTTGTATGGAATGATTGTAAGGTGTACATGTCTAGCGGGCAGATGTCATGTGACCTTGACCTCATTTTCATGGTTCAGTGGTTATAGTTAAATTTTTGTGTTTTGGTCTGTTTTTTTCATACTATATGCAATAGGTCTACTATATTTGTTGTATGGAATGATTGTAAGGTGTACATGTCTAGCGGGCAGATGTCATGTGACCTTGACCTCATTTTCATGGTTCAGTGGTCAAAGTTAAGTTTTTGAGTTTTGGTCTATTTATCTAATACTATATGCCATAGGTCAACTATATTTGGTGTATGGAAATATTTTATGATCTTTATGTCAGTAGGGCAGGTTTCTTTTGACCATGACCTCATTTTCACGGTTCATTGCACAGTGTTAATTTTTTGTGTTTTGGTCAATTTTTCTTAAACTATAAGTAATAGGTCAACTATATATGTTGTATAGAAGCATTGTTAGCTGTACATGTCTGCCTGGCATGGTTCATCTGACCTTGACCTCATTTTCATGGTTCATTGGCCTTGGTTTAGTTATTTTGGTTAATGTTTAGTTAATGAGACAGTTGTAATAAAGCTTTATACTTAGGACTATCAACATAATATCAATGATTAGTATAGAAGGCGAGACATTTCAGCGTGTGCACTCTTGTTAAACTAACAAATGTACAGATTTCCATAAAACATGATAAATTAAAAAAAAAAAAAAAAAATGGAACCACTTGTGATACGTCCATGGTATTTGGTTGTGCAGTTTTATAAGAATTGTCATTTCACATTTCCATGTGGATTATATGGCCCTGCACTTTCAGCCATGGTTCATTGACTTTAAAACATTGCACAGTTTACATGTTTTAATGTCACCATTTTACTACATGTACATATATTAACACACCATTATACTATCGAAAATTCATAATCCAAGACATATTTCTGTGTCAACAGTTTATTTAATTGTGTTTTAAGATTTAAATAACATCTGAAGGCTTTAATGATAAAAAACACTAGCAAAGCTTGCACATTTTATACAAAGTACAAACTATAGAGACATGTCGTTAATTTAAGCTGAAATTTGCTTTTGATAAATGTAACACCTGCTTTGTTTTTGATTTTCAAAAACGTGGTCACAAAAATATTTTATTATGTAATCCTCAGCTGTGATTTTGTCTTTGTTTTCTCTTCATCAAAAGACATACTATCCTTTTGAGGCCTTAGAATTCTTTGTGGAAAACAAGATTATACTTCAAACTGAATGATCCATTTTCAAATAATCGTGTTTCTAATTAAGGTAATGATAGATATTATGAAATCTTTGAGCCTACAAATCACTTGTGTTTTGGAAAGAAACATAATATTTCATTTTCTTTTCAAAGTTAGTCTGTCAATTTTAGTAGAATATAAGAACATCTTTTTGAAAACTAAGCATGAATTATTGTTATGTTATATATTAACTATTTTGGTAAGATTTACGTTCGATATATATACAAATAATTTAATTTTGGATGTAACACGTCTTCTGATTGGCTGACGTTATTTTGTTATGAGCCCATAGACATAATTTAGTCATGTGACCGTGACGTCATCAACGTTTTTTCATGGTTTTCTACGGTTTAAAATGGATTTAGAATTAAATTATAAGAAATGACTGTAATATTTTTTCTGTCTATTCGAAATAACATAAAAAATGTGGTGCACACTGTTAAATAACCCACTACGCGCGTTATTCAGTGTGCACCAAATTTTTTATGTTATTTCTTCATAGACAGAAAAAATATGACAGTCATTCCTTAAATAACAAAACCAACCCATCACTAAACACTTTAATACATAGCTTAAGTAAATAGTTGCAATTTTTCCATCTTTTAACTTGATTAAAGAGTTATTTATCTTCTTGGTGAATTTATGGTTTGCTTGTTTTCAATTCTTCATCAGTCAGAGTTCAATTAGGACATTAGATTTCCATGGTTTTATTTTGCCTTTGTTTTATATATATATCAATATCAAACCATATCTAACATTGTCTAATAACATTGTTAAATTTTGCATACAACTTTTTTAAAGTGTTGAGCTCAACATTCTTAAATTAAACTGAAAATTGACTTTCTAAGATATTTTTATTGGATGAAAACCCTAAAGATACTTGAAACAGCTCATATAATCTACATAAAGTTGGTTAAAAACTATGTCAAATTTATCTTTAAAATCTTCCTTCTCTTCACCCAGTAGGGCAATTTGAGGAAAATCTTTCATTGATTTCTTGAGTATTGTACATTAAATTTTAAAGGAATTCAATAATATGTCAGAAACATTATTAAATAAATGCAAAATTTTTTGGTCTGGTTTAACATATTACACAGTGGCCGATCCAGAAATTTTCATAAGTGGGGCCCACTGGCTGCCTAAGAGGGGCCCCGATTGCTTCACGCTTCAGTAAATCCCTATATAAGCAACCAAATTTTTTTCTCAAAAAGGAGGGGGGGGGAGGCTGGGCCCCTGCCCCCCCTAAATCCGTCTCTGTTACAGTTGCAAAAATCTTATAAAAATGATAAAATGACTTGTTTATTGCAACTCGACCTTAAATCATTGGTAAGAATTCACACATTTGAACTTGGGTTGTTATTGAATATAAACAAATAATGTTTTCAACAATTTTACTATATAGAGAATCAATGAATGATGAAGAACAAGAACAGTTTTGGAGAAGAATTCAGTCAACCGTAGAGAAGGATGTAATCCGTACAGACAGGAGTCATAGTTATTTCAAAGGGGAAGATAACCCTAACATAGAAGTTTTACAGTAAGTAGCTGCCTAGGCCTCTTGTTTTAAAGGCATTTGACTTCCAAACAACAAAAAACATGATTGGTTTTAATATTCAAGGTTGTACTTCTGTAAATACCTGTATAGACAATGCAATTTTCAAAAAGAATTCCCTTTGTGGTTAAACTGTGCCACTTTTTACTATTAAGTTTCAATAAAAATTATATCCTAGAAAAGAAAATTAATATGCTCTACTATTTTATTCAAAGCTCAAAACATAGGAATGTGCAACATATTTTCAACATTCATACATGTATGCCCTAAATTTCTAAAATGTTCTACTTTTACTTAAATTCTGTACAACCCATACCTTCATTTTAGGTTTTCCTCAGATTTCAATTTTCGTTGCTACCATGTGTTTTTATACTGGTTACATTCCGAAGTTATGTCTCTATGAATTGAAACATAGAGATCATATTTAGGAATCAGTATGTAAATAAAATAAATTATCGCTATTTTACGAAATTTTCCTTTGATCTTACTGACTGATAATTTCCTTTCTCAGCGGAGTCAAGTATATCTCACCAAAAAGAGGCATTGCTAGTGAAACAGATGTATTTATAATGTGAAACCTACATCAATAACTGTAAATTTAGAAAATTTTGTTTGCATTTATCTTGTGATTATTTTTGCAATTGTTGTACACTTTTAAATGGACTTAAATGCTAGATTGATTATAAACAAGGTAATGCTGTGTATCAGTAATGCTATCTAAATTTAAAATGTGAGTTTTTGTTTTATTGCTAAACATATCCATTTGCAATTTTTGTAATGTTGAAAAGGCCACAAAGAAGCCCTGAATTTACAGAAAATTTATCTGTGTACCATATTCACCATACAAAGTGACATAAACCCTTATTTGTTTGCAATTAGACATCACATTTGAGAAACTTTATTTTTTATACAAAGAGAGATAATTCCATTCCTTTGACATGTTTGAGTAAAATAGTTTATTTTTTTCATTTCAGAAACATTTTATTAAACTATGCAGTTGCAAATCCACAACTTGGCTACACACAAGGAATGTCTGACCTTTTGGCCCCAGTCTTGGCAGAGATCCAGAATGAGGCTGATGCATACTGGTGCTTTGTGGGATTGATGCAGAGGACATTATTTGTCAGTTCACCAAAAGACAATGACATGGACAAACAATTGGTATGCATTTAGATTCGTCATTGACTTTAGAAACTGATATTGTGGATTGATTTTTTATTCGTTGGATACCAACTTTTAGTCCAGTCGATTTGTGCAGATTTTTGACAAAATTGCTCAGATTGTGGTAAAAGCATGAAATTTGGCATAGTAGTAGTATATGTCATAGACAACATTTTAAGCTATGGACCCAGTCTGAAAGTCGAAATTGGCGGAAGAGGCGGCCATTTTAAAAAAGCGGCCGTTTGATCTCAATAGATTAATAATAAAAAATCATGAAAATGATATTAGAGAAGATATTGACATGAAATCTGGTTAATAGAATAACATTGCTGAATCCAATTGTCTTGTAGAACAAAAGTTTTGGAAATATAACTCATATTGAATGGTGGCCATTTTGAAAATCTTTTTTGTAAGCCAAAATATGTAGTCATTATTCGATTTAATAAAAAAAATGCATTGTGGAAGATGTACAAATGTATTTGTTTGACCCATATAAACAGGACAAAATGCAAGCCTATCCCCCTCCCCGAGTTATTTTTCTGTTTTGTAGCGGGTACAAAAGCATTAAAACGCGGACACAAAGAGGATCATAAAAATGAACTATTACTCTGAAAGCAATATTGTGCAACCGCTTGTTCAACATAGAATAAAAGGAGAATTCTATTTTATACGTACAAATAAAGCAAGAAAATATTTGTATACCTGTCGTTTATAATAGTTGGCTGATTACTGGATAATTCGTTTTGTTAATATTGTTCATTTGAAACAACTTTCAAAAACCTTGATTTCAGACATAATAAATTTTATATCATACAAGTAATGTTATAAGAACATAAACTGCTCAAATGTTCTCAATTGACGTTAAAAATATCTAACAATAAATGAAATGTACATGTTTTGTCAAACCACACTCTGTTTTTCATATTCTAATGCATTGTCCTCCGCATTAACACAGAGTAGTACAACTTAATACTGCCTTTACAAATTTGCATATCCTTAGTAGCAGTGTTATGAGTTAAGCGCTAGCTGCAGGAAATTATTATATAGTCATATGGTAAATTTATCACAGATGTTAAGGACTGTCATCTGAGAATTTCATATATATTGATTTTTTGGTAGCCATTTTGAATGATGGCCATTTTGAAAACATGAATTTCCAACATATCATTATTCGCTAAACTTATTAATTCACTGTTTGCATTCATACTTTTTTTACTAATTTATATTGGATATTCACAAAGAGGTCAGGTAAAGCATGCACATGTTTACAAGATTAAGATATCAGTATCGAAATTTCTGTTACTTACACGTTTGCCTAAGTAACTTTTTAAAACAGAAATTACGTATATATTATATAATTTATGACCGAAATTTTTTTTAAAAAGATCAAAATTGTAGATTTCGAAAACACTGGAACTAGATATCAGAAAAACATAATAGGCAATTAGACTGGTAGGAATGTGTGAAACGGCAAGAGAGGACATGTAAGGGTTTGCAATGCCAAGCAGATACAAACAGAACAGTCATAGACATTTGAGCTGGCAATCACTCTTTTGATTCAAGCATACAAAGATTTTTGGTCTTGAATTGGTTTTTTTTTTTTTGCACAATTCAAAACAGTTGAATGAAGGCTATGGAACTGCAGAAGCACTCCAGAATCACAAGGCAAAATGGCACAAATCATGTCAAACAAATTTTCAGACCTTAAAATATTTCATCAGCAAAAGGAAATACATAATTCTGATGTTGAAGATCAGTTCCCATTTGAAAGGAAACAATAAGTAACCAGACACTGTAAGTAGAACTGTATCAAAAAGAACAATGACTGCAATGTATTTTTTCTGTGGTGATGTATCTGAAGATCTCCATGATACATCGACCTTTTCAAATCGACAAAAATAGGGCATGACTGTGCACTTGTACTACAAGACATATTCCCTTAGCCAAAGTAAGAGCTGAAGATATCAAATCACTAGTATTATGCTTGATGATTGATGTAACTTGACAACATAGCAAATAGGCAGAATAAAAGACACAGAAAGAAAGCCAGGAATCTTTTATCCTTGGAGTTGTGCTTTCCTAAATAATAAAATACGTTGATGGCACACGGTCTGGAAGAGGTATTGTACTAATCTCCAAGCTTAGAGATCACGCTAAATTGTACAGAAAACGCCTGGAACATCTTGGAGTTATCATGGAAGGTAGATTTGATACAACGCAGTTAACAAAATTTGAATGTGCTGCCATAGGATATCTATAAGCATACACGCAAGATAAATTAGTGCTCTTGATTTTCAACAAATGTAAAAGAGGGACGAAAGATACCAAAGGGACAGTCAAACTCATAAATCTAAAACAAACTGACAACGCCATGGCTAAAAATGAAAAAGACAAACAAACAACAGCACACATGACACAACATAGAAAACTAAAGAATAAACAACACGAACCCCACCAAAAAACTAGGGGTGATCTCAGGTGCTCCGGAAGGGTAAGCAGATCCTGCTCCACATGCGGCACCCGTCGTGTTGCTTAGCCTTATGTGATAACAAATCCGGTAAATAGTCTAATTCGGTAGGTCACATTCATGAAAGGGAAGGGGATTGTAGTTACGACGTAAGGAACATATCCGATATCATTTGTGAAACGGTTATTCCATAACGGTCAACCAACTCGTGATGGCGTCCGTAAAATTTACGAAGGGATGTAATCGTGAAGCTCTGAAACAGACTCATAATAAAAGGGTAAAAATGAAGGCATCACCATAGCCATAGCAGGCAAAATATATATGTGCTTAATACTAAGAATAACTTTACAGGGACACTCAATAACAGCTGTTGACACGAATCAGTTCAACAGACATAAGTTTCCTTAGTAAGAATGATACAGGATGGTCAAACAGTCCAGAGATATCGTTGAGTGATAGACAATACTTACCATTTCTCAGCTATAATAGTTCAATTGTGCAACTCGCCGTTGAAAGGATACAACTGCAACTTATCGGTCCTCAGATAGAGAGTAAGATGTCTCAAAGATTGTGGAACCGATTCATTTGGAAAGCCTACATTGAATGTCCCTGTAAACCTTTTTTTATAGTAACAAGCTTAACTCTTCAAACAATTCTAGTTACTTTGACTATGAAGAGGCCTTCATAATCACGACTAAAAGACATGGCCTGTTTCAGAACTTCCCCAACATATTCGTTGAGAATCCGAAGAAAGACGAAACCTTTCATGTGTGCTTGCATATTATCTATGGCAGCTAGTATTCAATTTTTCAGAAGTGTTGTATTAATCATTCCTTCAATGACAACTCATATTTACTAAGAACGTTTACTGTACAATTTACCAATATCATCAATTTCAAATATTAAAACAATATCTGTTCCAGAGTGTGAGCCGTCACTGTTTTCTATCAATTTTGCGAGTCCCATTCCATGGATAACAGATTCTTGACTTTTTTCTGTGTTTCGAATTCTGTCTAATTGCCTTTTGGTGCAGTTTTAACAAACATTTAGCATGATATCTGCTCCTGAAATATTAATCCCCAGCACTGAGTCTGGTTAAAAGAACAATGGTTAGTAGTTCAAGTGACAGTCACCTACTCTATTGTCGATCATAATGGTCGAGGCTTCATGATGATAGTCGGATACCTCATTGCAATGAAAAGAAAAAATCCCTGCAATCATATTGTTCTTGTTAATTCATCACAACCGTGGCTGGTTATTTCACTGGTATTTTCAATCCTTGACTCATCTTAGACTTTTTCGTTTTTCCTGACAAAATATATTTTGATCTTAAGATTTGCTTTGACAAGATAAGTACCTTTTTCCTTGTGATTCTCCCATTACATGGCCTTCATCAACTTGGAACAGTTGTATGCTTACAAAAATGACTGATTACCAGCTCAAATGTCTATGTCTGCTCTTTTTGTATTTGATTGGCATTGTAAATCCTCATGTGTCCTCTCTTGGCGTTATGGAATTCTTTCCAGTCTATTTATTATTTTTTGAGCTCCAGTGACTTAAATACCTACGTATTATTTCTTTTCAACATACAGTGGTCATAACTTATATTGTGTATACGCATTTTTTGGTGGTAAAAAAGTAGCGTATTTTGTAAATACATTTATTTGTGAACATATGCATGCCTTATTTGAACACTTGGTGAATATATCCTATATGAATTGCAACAGTCATAAATAAATTATTAGCAAAACTAGTTGTAAATGCATATAAAACTTAGTATGAATTCAAAAAACGATTTAGGATAGCGAATAATGATATATTGGAAATTTACGTTTTCAAAATGGCCACCTAATACTTCAATAGTCCTCAATTGATATTCTTTGTCATAAGATATACGAAAGTTTATCAAAATTAGTAAAGTAATATATTTTTCATATTTTTTCTAATAATTTTTATTAATTTTTTGGACATGATTTCAAAATGGCCGCCCAGAGCCGCCATTTTGATTTTCTGAATTGTGTCCATAGCTATAAATGTTTGTTATGACCGCAGCTAACACTCTGCAAAATTTTATGCTTTTACCACAATCTGAGCAATTGTTTCACAAATCGACTGGACTATTTTGTGGAATTCGTAGTTACTTGAATTTTGTGATTACCCAGTTACCAGGAATTCCAATGTACTACAAATTAAAAATTTTCCATAGGAATGTATGCAGATTTTGGCAAAACCACGAAATCAGATATCCATGAAAATTCATGTTTTCCTCAATCCACGAAAATTGTTACTCACGAAAATAAATGAATCCACAATACTTGAAAAATTATACGATATTACATTTAATTATTAATGTAAAAAAAACTATGCAGAGGTAATTTTTTGTAAAAAATATCAGAGATGATAAAAACAGTGCTTATTGTAAAATATTAGAAATTCTTTTTTTATGAAATTTCAAAGATATTCAACATTATTGAAGTATTGCAATCATACAAACTTGCACTTTGATTTTGATGTACCATTTTCTGAAATTCCAATAATTAATCTCATATTTCTGAATTTCAGAATTACCTGAAAGAATTGTTACGGATGATGCAATCTGATTTTTATTACCACTTAAACCGACTTGGTGAAGATGCTATGGAACTCCTGTTTTGTCACAGGTACAGCTTATTTTTTAAAATGCAAGAGAATCTACGCTTGTGAACACAGAGGTTTTGTGTTTTAAAACTCTGCACGTTGATTGTACTTTTGACTCCAATGTTAATTAATTTAGATTGTCAGTTTGACTTCTGAACCTCGGTTGTTCTCACTAGGCACTCTTTCTCTGGCATCCATCACTTACAAAAACTGACCATCACAATATGGGCAATTGTGCTTAAACACAAACAATCAATCTATTGAATAGATTCAGAAAAAGATGAACTCATACTTCAAACACTGGACATTACAAATAAGTAGAAAATATGCATATATTGGGTATAAAAATATATGGTTGATTCACTTTAAGTTTTATGAACATTAGTACACTGCCATAAAAGCACTTTCACATTATACGAAATAGATTTATGTATAATTTGGAAAACAAATCAGTACAAATAAAAAAGAAGATATGGTATGATTGCCAATGAGACAACTCTCCACAAGAGACCAAATGACACAGAAATTAACAACTTTAGGTCACAGTACAGTGATTTCAATAAAAAATGGATAAAAGGAGAATATCATATGGCTTTTATCAATATCTTACCTGTATCAACCAGAACCAAGATTGTAAACCCAAATGTTCAGATTACCATTGATTGTACATACAGTTTGCTTGTATAAATTACTGATTGAATAACAAAAGATATGGGGTATCCATCCATAACACAAAAAAGTGCATGCACAGCAAGACACACAAAAAAACCCAAAGGAACAGAAATTTTATTGCAGCTCTTCATCTCAAAGTCACTATGTTTAAAATGAATTTATTTATGCAGTTATTTATTCAACAGGTGGATTTTATTATGTTTCAAAAGAGAATTTCCTGAAGTTGATGCCTTGAGAATTTGGGAGGCCTGTTGGTCACATTATCAGACGGACTACTTCCATTTGTTTATCTGTGTTGCCATAGTGAGTATCTATGGCGATGATGTCATTGACCAAGGACTTCCATCAGACGAGATACTTCTACATTTCAGTAGTCTGGCCATGCACATGAATGGGGATCTTGTGCTTAGAAAGGTAAAAATTAATTTGATTTGTGAATTTTCATATCTTTTATATGTCTAAAAATCATTATTTGTTTTTTGCAGATTTCTTTTGTTTTCCATGAAGATTATAAAATTTAAGTTGATTTATTAAGATTTTATCAATGTTTTACCTAATTTGGATATTTAACTGAAATTAAATAAATACTGAAAAATATTGTTAATTTGATTCAGTCCAGGGTTTTACCCGATCAGGGATGGGGTAATTGAAAATGTAATGGTAATTAAGTGTAATGCATTACAATTTTCCATGTAATTGAATGTAATGTGTAATTGAGCATTTTTTTAATTACTTGTAATGGTAATTTAATTAATTACAATGAAAAAAGCATGTAATGCTCAATTACTTTTGAATTACATTTCAATTACATGTACTTTTATGGTGTTAATAATAAGGATTTATGTTTAATAATATAAATTGTAAAAGTATATTTATTTTTCAAATATTAATATCACATACTTTCTGTAATTTATTCTATAGTTTTTATATTACTCATTTGACCAACAAAATTTTTTTCTGAATAGTCTTATGATCTGAAAAGATACATATGTTTTTAAGAAAGATCTTTAACTAAATAGATTGAAAAGTAATAAATCACCATGTTAAACAAAAACAAAAAAATGTGTGAAAAATCTTTATGAGAGTTCATTTAGAATTTAAATATACTGCACACAATCATTTTGTCAAATTAGTATACACAAAAGGATTATAGAGATAAAAATTAACAGCTGTAAAAACAAACAGCAATTAATCAGATTAAAATGTCCAGGGGCAATGCCACTATTGCATGTATTTTATCTAATTAGCAAAACATTGCTAAGATATAGACATTATATACATTGTTTGTACTAAAAATTATTTTCAATGTTGTGACAAGCATACCTTTTAATAATTATTAAGTGATTTTTTTTAAATTTATTTATAATTTCTTTATTCATGCTATGTTTTATTTAAATAACTTCATTTCTGAGATGTCAAAATACCCCTTAATGTATTGGCAAGTTAATAGGAACTGATTTCCTCTTCTATCAACACATCTACAGATTATGGAAGTATAATACCTCCATGTTCTAATTAAGCGATATATGCCACATTAGCTCCTATAGAAATACTTTTGAGAATGGCTGTCAAAGTATACAGACCAGAGAGATGCAGACTAAATGACAAAACATTAAAATTACTCATGATTATCAAATTCAACGCTTATACTATGTTTACATGAATATTTTACACATACATTATACATACATGTAAAATATTGGTTAACAAATATTATGATGAAATGTAATGTGTAATTTAATTAATTACTTCAGTAAAGTAATTGTAATTTAATTAATTACATTTCAAAAACTGTGTAATGTGTAATTATTGTAATTGACCATTTTTGCAATGTAATGTGTAATTTAATTAATTACATTCCAATGTAATTGACCCCAAGTCTGTACCCGATCATAATCAACAAGGATGTTTAAATTAAGCTTCATGTGAGCTTGCCTTGCTCCGTGACATGTTTTCACATCCATTTCTTATCAAATTCCTGTTAATCAAATACATCCAGCAAGAGTATCTTTAGTGATCGACAGCTCACAGTTCATCTTTTTGTAATGGCAAACATTCCATATGTTTTTCACAAATTTATTAAAATGGTACCGTTATCAAATTATTTTGTGCTATAAATCATTTGAAAGCTTTGCTGTTATTTGTCATTTTACAATGTCCTATTCCCTTTGGTATACATATCTGAATTTTTATTTTCTATGGATTATCCATTTATTCAAATTAATAATTTCAGGCAAGAGGATTGCTACATGACTTCCGTCAGATACCAAAGATACCATGTACACTGCATGGACTTTGTTCTCTATGTGGACCAGGGATGTGGGACAGTGGACATGTACCTATTGTGGAATGTGCTGGTAACCATATGGATGGCGTTTGCCCTTACCATAGCAACCCAACTTCACCTACTCATGTTTTACACAGTATGCCAGGACAGTGATTGTTGACCAAACATCCAGATAATCACCTGTCGGAGACTAACATTACTGGAACATGACTTATTCTTACATGAATTTAAGTTTTTCGTTCATCACTTTTAAATTATGTTGCAATATTTGTTTAATTTTAGGGTATTTTTAGTGCAATATTATTTTTAATGCCTTGCTTTATTAGTATATTTCAATTAGCACACTAATTTCCGTGAGGTAAAAATGAAAACAGAAATATATTTTAGCAAGGTTGAACTTTTACAAGTTGTTTTGATATTATGTTGTTAATCATTAATTCCCTGTAAAATAGAACATGTTATGTTGCAAAAAAGAGATGACTATTAAAAACAATGAAATGGATATAGTTTTAAAATCATTTTTAATGAATTGTCTCCCTTCATTTTAGTAATTTGTCTCCCTTTGCATTTAGTGAATTGCCTCCCTTCATTTTTAGTATTCAAGACAGAATTTGATTAATTGTTCATTTATGAATTCAAAAAATGTCATAATAAAAAGGTTATTTGTATTCCACCTGTTAAACACACATTGTACAGATATATTTGTAAAAAGAAAAAAAAATGCCCAACTTGGTGCTAGAAGTCATTATAAAATACATCTTTATATACATGTTCATATAATAGTATTGTTGTTATACATATTAACTCATTGTTCATTGCTTATCAAGAATTCTAGTTGAATGCTTTCAAGGATATAATGTAGATACCTGACACTTATTATTTTTATGTATGTTGCCTTCTACAATGATTTAAATGAATATATTGATATTATAGTTTGTGCATTTAGGGGAGGGGAAATTATTTATGAATGTGATATTATGTTTTAAATTGAAAGTCTTTGAATGAATCATCTAGTGATAAGAATGTTTGGGAAATCAGTGAAAATTAATATTGATAGATTGAGGAATATATAGCTATATACAAAGATGATATTTATTTTAATTCTTCATGTTTTGAACTTACATATGAATTGCATAGAACATACTGTAAATTGTTAAAAAGGGGAGATAACAAGCACACTATATGTTATCCACAAACTAGAATTATATTTTAATATCTAGAAGCATAAAAGTGTTGAATGTGTGTAAGTTGAAGCTTGAAGATCAATAATTTGACTTTTATTTATTCTGTAATTTCTGTTTAAATATCAGTAAATATTATAGATGATAATATTACAGTTTTATTCAAATGCATTTCGATTTTTTCAAGTTTCATGCAAACAATTTATAAAAGATAGCCCATTTACATACCTGTTACTGCTATTCCAGTCAAATATTTTAAGGAGGGTAGAAAGAAACTTTCAAAATATATCTTCACCCAAGAAAACCATTTTTTAAAGCTTATTTTGCATAATGGGAACACAGTGAAAAAGAACCATGACCCACATTCAATAATTAAACTTCCCTTCCTACCCTCCCAAATACATTTTAATGGAATAGCCCTTACCATAAATGTTGTTGTTTCAGTGTAATATTGCCAGGCTGATGTATACCCTGTTCATAACAAGAATCTCTCGTTCAATTATTTTACTTCCTTGTTCCTGTGATAATATAAAGAGCAATATAAGATATTTGCTATAAAGTGTATCTATTTATGTTGTACTATTATTTTTTTTTCAGCATTCCATGAAATTGTTGTTTATTTGAAAATTATTCAAGTTGGTTTGTTAATATTTGAAAAAAATCAATGTTTAATTTATTGGTTATCAATTGAGTTTGTTGATATATTATTGTCTTGCAAGACAAAAATTCAATCTCATTTGTATCTGCTTGCATGTAGTCTATAATTTTACCTTTAGCTGGAGGTTGTCATCTCTATAGTTAATTAGATGGGGTCTAGTCTAAAATGCAAACTAAATACTGACATTTAATCACTATTCCATGCATATTATTAATAACTAGGGAAATTTGGCAATTTTAGTATGTTATGAATACTATGAAAGAGTTTGAGTCAACTTGGTGGTAATGAAATCAGCAGTTTATGCCCTTTTAGTAGAGTAACTCTTAAGTAATTCTTTGCTATTTGACTAATCATTCAAATAAAGTCTATATTTTTGGAAAAATTTCTCCCAAAAAATCATTTTACATTTTCAAACATGTTCAGTTATTTACAATCAATTGTTTTTGTAGCACGTTTTATTATGCTTGCCTTTTATGATCTGCTAGATATTTGAATGATTAATAATGATTTGCAATTTCCTCAAATATTTTAGCTTGAGATCGCTTTTTTTATATAATTTTTTGTCACTTATTCCATCAGATATGAAAAGTATTAATTATAATAAATTAATCTAACATATACTTATCTTGTTAACACATATAACCTATAACCTCAATTTATAAGGTGCAATAAGAATTTTTTTTATGGAAAGGCATTTTTTTCTTGTTTTACAGATTTACAACCAGGCATTCTATGTTTAGATCCTTTTGTAGGGAATGTGGTGTCTGTTTATGTATCAACATCTCACATTCTTTCTAATGATTGAATTAAATAAAAGTACAGGATATGATTAAGGTTTTGTTTTGGTTGATATGTCTTAGAAATTTAAACATTAATTCAAAGATTTTCATATATATATGTAATTTAGGTTGAGGATTTACAAAATTAATAACAAGTAGTTTAATAGGATCAAAATGTCAGGATAGTGTATTTATACAGTCATAAAAAAATCATGTTTTTATTAAAAAAGTACATATATTTTTTTTTTTCAAATATATTTTACAACCACAAATATAGAGTAGAATTTGAGTGCCAACTTATTGATTTACCAAGTTCTATGTTTATATAGAAAAATTCTTGTGTCAAAATTTACTTTTTTGGACAATTTCTAAGAAAAAATGTTATCTTTGCACGTTTGAATTTAAAAGAATTTGCAATTTCAACAGTCCAATAGAAAGTTTACGGTTATATGAAAAATTGCTTTTATTGGCACTGGGAAATGGACAGGTAATTTTCGAATAGGCTTCTTATTTAAGTAAATACAGCATAAGAAGATGAATTATTTTATTCTTAATTGCCTAAGGAAAAGTTAACACAATAATAGAAAATATCACATGCCCAATAACATCCAATCAGTACAATTAATCTTTTATTTGGATATCATGTTATAATTTTTAATTGTCATTTTTCATTCTATTGAAAGGTGTGGATTAATTTTGATGCAGATGGACAATTCTCCATTTCAGAGTCTGATGCATTCTGGGTAATATTTTCAAAAAAACTTGCTCCAAAACATTATGATTGGTTAAAACATCTTAAACAATTGAAATTGAATCAATGATGTACCTTTATTTTGTTTTTGGTATATCAACGATGATATTACCCATAGTCTTTTAGATACTGAAATGGCCAATTATTGTGTAAAAAAGAAAATCTATAAATGCTCTTCTTTGTGATTTATTATTTGAAAAGGAGATCTTAATCTTTTTCCTCTAAAACAATCTCATTTTTACACATGAATCTTCATTCCAGGCATTTTATTTACTTATTTATTTTTACACAGTTTGTGGTTGTAACAACATTCTAAATGATCATTTGTAGTGATATTATAAATACATGTATTATATGAATCATGTTGTTTGGTCATACAATGACTATATATTTATCTGTTAATGTTTAATTGATTATGTGTAAATGTAAATAAACTATTGTTTATTTGAAAATTTAGCATTATTTTACTCCTTGACGAGATCAGTATGATATACAACAAACTGCTGTACTATGTCTAAAGGTACTGCATTAGCTTGATATTTTAGTGTATTCAAAATCAAAAGTTTTGTCTGTCTGGATTTTGGCATGCCATTTTTCTTTGTCACATGGACTTCGATAGATACCTACCACCAGCCAAATTTCATTAAGTTCCTTCTTTTTGTGGAAGTTGTTGCGCTTGGATATAGAAAATTGCTTGAAAAATCAGTTGTCAATACTTTTAAACCTACATGGCCTGGTAGGCCATGTGAGCTTTTGCAATTACTGAATTCTTTGTTCAAACCCTTTTACAAAATTTTCTTACCTGAAGTTTCGAGTACAAAGTAAATCACAAAAATACCAAACTTTCAGGAAAATTAAAAAAGGAAAGTGCCTAATCAAATGCCAAAATCAAAATCTCAAACACATTTAACAAATGGATAACAACTGTCATATTCCTGTCCTGATACAGTCATTTACTTATGTAGAAAATGGTGGATTAAAAATGATTTTATTGCTAGCTAAACCTCTTAATTGGATGACAATCAAACTGTCACCAAACTTTGTCTGAATGTTAAAAGTACAAAAATACCAAACTCCGAGGCAAATTAAAAGAGAGGAAGTCAATAAAACTGACAAATTCAAGTGAAAAATATCTTCCATTCCTGACCAAAGAATATGATGGTAAAACCTGATTTTATAGCAAGCTGAACCCCCTACTGGAATGACAGTTAGGTATGTTTCTGTTGTATCGTAAAAATGGGATGAGCAATTTAAACAAACATAACTTCTTGAAGGCCATCCGGTGACCTATAGTTGTTAATGTCTGTGTCATTTTGGTCTCTTGTGGACAGTTGTCTCATTGGCAATCATACCAGATCTTCTTTTTTTTTTATATAACAGGTTAATGTGACAATAATTGGGACCAAGCAGCCAAAAATGTGTTAATATACAGATCAAGTATTATTCAGAAATATTGTTCCTGAAATGTTAATTTATAGTGAATGGATTTCTTATTTTTGTCGACCCTGCAACTTTTGTTGCAGAAAGCTCGACATAGGGATAGTGATCCAGTGGTGGCCGCGGCGGCGGTGTTAGCTAACTTCTTAAAAGCTTTATATTTTTAAAAGAAGGTGGAAGACCTGGATGCTTCATACTTTGTATATGGATGCTTCATTTTACGAAATTTCCGTCAGTCACATGTCCAATATCCTTAACCTCGTTTTCATGGTTCAGTGACTACTTGAAAACAAGTTAACATTTTTTGTAATGTTAAATTCTCTCTTATTATATGTAGGATAACTATATTTGGTATGTGCGTACCTTGCAAGGTCCTCATGCCCGTCAGACAGTTTTCTCTTGACCTCGACCTCATTTCATGAATCAGTGAACAAGGTTAAGTTTTGGTGGTCAAGTCCATATCTCAGATACTTTAATCAATAGGTTTAGTGTATTTGGTGTATGGAAGGACTGTAAGGTGTACATGTCCAACTGGCAGGTGTCATCTGACCTTGACCTTATTTTCATGGTTCAGTGGTTATATTAAGTTTTTGTGTTTTGGTCTGTTTTTCTTATTCTGTATGCAATAGGTCTACTTTATTTGGTGTATGGAATGATTGAAAGGTGTACATGTCTAGCTGGCAGGTGTCATCTGACCTTGACCTCATTTTCATGGTTCAGTAGTCAAAGTTAAGTTTTTGAGTTTTGGTCTTTTTTTCTTATACTTATTGCAATAGGTCAACTATATTTGGTGTATGGAAATATTTTATAATCTATTTGTAGGTCGCGCAGGTATTATCTGACCTTGACCTCATTTTCACGGTTCATTGCTCATTGTGTTTTGGTCTGTTTTTGTTGTATGGAACAATTGTTAGCTGTACCTGCCTGCCTGGCATGGTTCATCTGACCTTGACCTCATTTTTATGGTTCATTGGTAAATGTTCAGTTTTCTTGGTTAATTAAGTGTATGTGACAGTTGTAATGAAGTATATTTAGGACTATCAACATAATATCAATGATTAGTAAAGAAGGCGAGACATTTCAGCGTGTACACTCTTGTTTAAACAGTTGAAAGTTGACAATATGTCTTCTTTACAAAGTGATTAATAATATTAATGTTCAGGAAAACAATTATTTCTATTATTTCAGAAGTATAAATATATAACTGAATGTGACTTTTTTCTACTTACCTACATGTATTACCATAACTTTCTATTTGTTTGTTTTATGTTCTTCTTTCATTGAAGACCCATGCTCTTGGCATAGCAAAAAAGTATTTTCTTCTTAGTAGATCGTTACAAATTCATCCTAAATCTTTGAACATAAATGTACTTTGTATACCTTATAAGTAAAAGTGTTCAATCTATTATTATTGATATCGAGAAGTAGTATGGCTATGGTGATGCTTCTTTTGCCAATTATCAATTGAAGTTCAAAAGTCTATTATAATCAGGAAAAGAACAAGACCACCCAATCAATTAAAAATCCATTTGTGATCGATAACCAGCTGCTATTCTCACTGACCATGTGAATAGGTAAGAAGAAAGAAGCATTGGTAACACTATTCTAATGTATTTTTATAACTGCTTCACCCTTTGGTGTAATCCATCTAATTGTATCTCTTTATTAAAGTGAAAAATAAAACAAAGAAATACCACCCCAAAGTCATAAAATTAGCAGAACAATTCGCTTCACAATTCAAAGGTAAATTTAACACAAAATATTAAGATTGCATTGTATAAAATTACCCAGGATCTGTTCAAATGTTTTTCAAATAGTTTTAACGAAATGGTTTTATAAACTTTTATTTAGATATAAGCAACGCTATTGTATTACGTTATGAGGAGAATTCGATACATTTTATTGCACACTATTAATTTTGCACAATCCGCTATTTTTATATTTTATACCGTTCTATCATATCGCAGTAGGTCATGTTAAACAATATTATGCTAGTCTTAAACATTTATTGACACGTTAACATAAAGCTGCACAATGCATATACTTGTATGCCTACTTGCATAAATTCTTTTCTACTAACTCAACTGATTAATACCTCGAGTACTGAATTGGTTCGCAGGCAAGTATTTAATTTTTTTTTATTTTTATTAATTACATTTTTGTTAATTGTAATCACTTTTTATGTTGGATATTAAAGCGAAATATAAATATACACATAGTTCGATTTACCACAACTACCAAAAATTGGTATCATTTAAACCACGGTACCTGCACTAGCCAGCGGAGACGACGAATGGTACATGAAAAATGTTTATGTATTACCAGAGTCCATGCGGAAAACATTTATTCTCATTTACTGTATTTTTTTTCATTTACAGTGCTCCGTTTCTCAACTCTAAGAGATCTACGACCTGAGAATGAATCTGGTGTACCAAATTTTAAGTCCTTGGTTGTTTTTTTTCATTTACTGAGTTGATGCCACTCAGTCTGATTGTGGCCGTCTGATGGTGGTAGTTTCGTCCTGTGTTAACACGAAATATCATTAGCATACGGGGATTTTCTGTAAATGTACTGTTAATATAACTGAATTATTCGAAACACAGGGTTTTCTACCGCAAAACATAGATGGACCGAATAGTTTATTATCACTACTACTTATGGAAACTTTTGGTTTTCATGCATTGGTCTTCAGTTTTGAATTTGATCCGGTCAAAAAACTGTTTTAATTCTTCGAACACCTCTGATTAATTATGTATCATTTCAGAAATCAAGATGTGTGGATTAGAAAGGGAAAAAATCGGTCAATGGATTCTCCTATTAGTTGCTGTAATATCAGAAGTTGGAGACCTTATCAGTGACTGGAAGTTTTACATAGAGATGAGTAAACAGGAAAGAGGAATAGTGTTTGGACCTATTGACAAAAATTTATTGTGTGCTATACTAGTTTTTTGTTGTGTTGGCATTGTAACATGTTTAGCCGAAATCGTCGACGAATTTTACGAAATTATCAGTTCTAAAAAAGCTTGCATTAACGTTATTTACCTTTCTGCAATCGTACTCTGGATTGAAGAATTACCACAGATTAGCATTAGTGCAGCGATTGCAAGCTGTCGGGATGAAGGTCCAAGCTTAACTCAGTTAGTAAAAGCTTCTTTTTTAATAGTTGGATGCATAGCGCGAATAATCATAGCTATTAAAAATATCTGTTCAACAAAGGATTCAGATGATGATAATCTATGTATATTTAGTTCTTTTGCATTAATATTTGGATCAATCTTGGCTTTCTTTCTTGCACTAGTTATTTTTACTTTAAAAAATGTCCAGCATGACAATAAAAATTTTAAATTCAAAGCATCAACTGAACTTGAAACCCGTGGAGTTGATCCTTCAAGGTATTTTGAAAATGCGGGAATATATATAAATGGGATGGATATAAAAGTGAAGTATACCAATTCAAATCTTGATAACACGTGGTTGAAAATGGTAAATCTTACATTTTTGAGAAATAATCCTTCCCAGTTGCAAAAAATCAAATTTGAGAGGGAAGGAAATTTGAAAATATTGATTCAAACCTATTTGCCTTTCAATAATGACTCTGATTTCTTAAAGGTTCACACCGAATGCTACAACGAAACTAAGCATTATATGTTTAGTCAAGTCGACGAAACTAAACCACTTTTGTTTAGTCAAGTCAATGAATCAGAATGTTTGGATTTAATCAACACTGCAGATGTAGAAGAAATATGGATACATTTCAGGTTCCTTCCACAAACATGTTATCGTCCGATTGGGGATGTACAATATAACGTCTGTCACGTAACATATGAGGATTGTTCTGAACATCTTAATCATTGTGCTGAACTTAATTTGAAATATTTTACTATCGAATCAGGGGAGAATTATCAATATCATTTAAAACCAACGATTGATACTTCTCTCTTTGAATTCTTTGGATCAGATAATTTAACACCTACAAAAGAAGCATGGAAAACAGGGTTTTTTCGCTGTGAAAATTCTGGATTTGAAGCACCAAATTTGAATAAAAGCATTGAAGTAAAATGTCTAAGTTGATACACTCGGACTTCATATAATTAATACAATTAACGTGAGTAAATATATATTTTTTTTAATTTGTACACACAGGTTTTGATATATTTTTATATTTTACAAACAGTTTTAATATATTTTTAATTTGCACACAGAGTTTTTAATTTAACTTTGGTTAACGCTTTTTCTATTACAAAATATTTCCTGTCTCAAGTTTTTACTAAAACAAAATTCTGAGATTCAAATAAAATGATTCCAAATTAAAATACTCTAGAAACAGCAAGATTTTCATTAAAGATGTATCCTAATAATGACACTGTACGTTCTTTCAAACATAATATACATAACAAGCTTTTTATAACCACTTGAATTCAATCAAACTTGACAAAATAAATTTGTTTACGTGAAACGCACCATAATGTTTGTACACCACTGCAGACATTCAACCCCAATGCCAAACAAGTGGGAGATTGGGCTAGCTTTAAAACTAGAATTACCGACCGTTTTCTTCGTAAAATGCCTATACGAAGTCATAGAATTTGTAGTTGGTTTCCGGTCGTTCCGTTGGTTAATAACGTTTTGATATTTTATGGACTTTTTCGAATTATCTTTTGAGTTTTGTTCTTTTTTATATTCTTCTTTTTCAAAGGCTAGCCTATCATAAACGCGCTTTTAAAGTCGATATACTTTATGCTCAACGGGAGACAAAAAGGGGACGAACGATACCAAAGGGACAGTCAAACTCATAAATCTAAAACAAACTGACAACGCCATGGCTAAAAATGAAAAAAGACAAAAAAAACAACAGCACACACGACAAAACATAGAAAACTAAAGAATAAACAACACTTATCGAAGTAGAAATTTGTCTAGACACTAACTTTGACATGCTGTTTCAGATCATTGGTGGTTCGTTCCTATGAAGGGTTTCTTTATGAAGAACTGATTATAATAGGACATATGAGAAAAAGGAAAAGACATGTATGTCATATGTATATTGTAATTCATTTTTACTAATCATTGAATAAGTATGTATCAATGTGTTATATCAGTTAGAACATTTGTATAACAAGGACATACATTCACTTTTAAAATCTATTGTTCGATTACATTGAAAAGGCATGTCCGGTCATATAATTATTCAACCTTCTAATGATGTCACGTGTTTATATTGTTAAGTTTGCAGAGTTGTGTTACTAGTTACTTATATTTTAAACCTGTTTTTTTTTGTATTATAAATAGATAATATATAAATAAATGTTTTGTTATTAATAAAATTCGAGATAATTAATTATCAAAGGTACCAGGATTATAATTTAGTACGCCAGACGCGCGTTTCGTCTACATAAGACTCGTCAGTGACGCTCATATCAAAATATTTATAAAGCAAAACAAGTACAAAGTTGAAGAGCATTGAGGATCCAAAATTCCAAAAAGTTGTGCCAAATACGGCTAAGGTAATCAATGCCTGGGATAAGAAAATCCTTAGTTTTTCGAAAAATTCAAACTGTTGTAAACGGGAAATTTATAAAAATGACCTCATTATTGATATTCATGTCAACACCGAAGTGTTGACTACTTGGCTGGTGATACCCTCGGGGACGAAACGTCCACCAGCAGTAGCATCGACCCAGTGGTGTAAATAGTAATCAAAGGTACCAGGATTATAATTTAGTACGCCAGACGCATTATAAAACATTATTGTGGCATAATAACCTTTTAATATGTTGTCTGGATGGTGATCTTTTATAATAATAGCAGAGTTCTTACAGACGAAAAAAGAAAAATGTCACCTATACTTACAATAATATAAGGTAAATCAATAAACACATTGAGATTGGAAATATTCAAACATTTGTAAAAACAACACAAAACTACCATCATATTTATAGACGTATACTTCCTCCAAAGGAAAAAGTAAAATCACAGAATTACTGAACTCCGAGGAAAATTCAAAACGGAAAGTCCCTAATCAAATGGAAAAATCAAATGATAAAACACATCAAACGAATTGACAACAACTGTTATATATATATATATATATATATATATATATATATATATATATATATAAAGTGCCTAGAAAATCAACCTAACGATGTTAGAGTAGATTTGATGCGTAACTTCCTCCCCGGCGCCGGGGCTGGAACCTGTACTTTATTTTCTAACTTCTACGACAACACCGCCTAGCATTGCGCAGAGACCTTATCCCCTCCTCTAACTCTAGCTTATAAAAATAAGCTTTCGTTTCGGGAGGTGTTACCTTCTTGTAGGAATTAAACAAGGATCTCTGATACAATACACGAAGTATATATATATAAACGCCTAAAAAGTGTACATAACAACACCAATGATATATAAAAAGGAACTATAAATGTAATTATTTATAAATATTTCGGATAACAGATATCCTTCGTCAGTCAGATTCTGATGTTAAATGAATCATCTTTAAGTCTTCTTAGATTAAACTTTGACTAAATCTTGAAATTTATACAATAAAAAAGGCAAACCGAACATCAGTTAAGACGCTTGCACCATTCTAAAAATTTGTTGAATATGACATAGGTTATATGACTAATTACATCAGAGAGTTCAAATATATGCTTTAAATAAAAATAATAATGTGCGATGTGAACTAGCACAATTTTAAAGCTTTAACGGTGTCGATATTATGATGTTACAAGAAAGATTGCGTCAATAAGAATTCCAAATAAACAGCACTGAACGGTCTAAATTTCTAAATATTTCAGATTTGACAACTGTAGTGTAGTTACATTAGAGTCTGCGATGTTTAAAACAAACGGCCGTTAAAATATAATAACAAATTTTGACTAAAGTAAAATAGTTGGACGTGGCTTGGTACTTATACATCCCTCAAAAAATTAAGCAATTTAAATTGTTATATTCAACAGATTTATTTTAGAGATGAGTAAGGTAAAGAAATAGAAACGGAGACTGTAATAATAAGTAATATAACCCAGATGTGAAGCACTGCTTGGTGTCGAACTACATCTTTTCATTTATCCCATTTGGTGCTAAAGTTGTTAATTTTCTTATCCAAAATCTTTCCCGAGTAAGTCTATCCTCCCTAGACCAAGCAGAGTTGTGGTCAATGATAGTAATGGTCAGTCGATTGAGATCTGCCTTAGTGTGGCCAGGGGATCTCAAATGTCGACTAAGAGGGAGGTCTGGCTTGCATTGGTAGTCGCTACGATGACCGTTCATTCGTTTGTGAAACGGCTGTTCTGACTCGCCTACATACTGTTTACCACATTTACACTATAGGAGATACACAACATTTGTAGTCTTGCAATTAACATTGCAAAATATGGTGTATTCTGTACCAGTAGAGTGACTGTTAAAAGTCTGGGTATCCAGTATTTGTTTGCAAGTCAGACATCGTTTGTTTCCACAACCCTTACAAGAGCCCACTGACGAAGAGCCTGCTTGAGAGGATAACTCAGCTCTCACCAGCAAGTCTTTAAGGCTTTTGGGCCTGCGGAAAGCCAGTACAGGTGGCTCGGGAAAGATCTTGGATAGTTTAGGATGTTTTTCGATATCTTTCCAACTTTCGCGGATAAGGTGAGACAAGTTGTCAAATTTTGGATGGTACGTCAACACAAAAGGCACCCTCCTGTTGACCTTTTTGACTTTATATTTTAAAAGTTCATCTCGGCTGATGTTGCTAGCACGAGAAAAACATTTATCAATTTCTTTCCTTTTGTAGCCTCGATGTTTTAGGTGACCGCGAAGTTCTTGTAGTCGTTTTTTGGCAACATCGTTGGTGGAGCAAATCCTTTTTATTCGTATGGCCTGGCTGTAGGGAATGCTCTTGGTGCAATGTTTAGGGTGACAACTTGAAGGAGACAGATATTGATGTTTGTCTGTGGGCTTGCAATACAGATCTGTAAATATGTTTCCATCCCTCACTTGCGTTGTAGTGTCAAGAAATGTGATCTTAGAGTCAGAGATTTCATATGTGAATTTTATTGAGGGATGGGCATCGTTGGCATGTTGAATAAACAAATCTAGTTCTTGTTCAGTATTATCCCACTTCATGTCAATATCGTCAATAAATCGGAACCAAGAGAGGGGTTGATAAAGAAAAGAATTGAGAATTCTCTGTTCTAATTTCCCCATAAAAATATTGGCATAAGACGGGGCCATCTTTGTTCCCATTGCTGTTCCATTAACTTGGAGAAAGTGTTCACCATTGAATGTGAAGTTGTTGCATTTTAATACCAAAGTTAGAAGCTGGATGAGACATTCAGTTGGTGGATGTAAGGTTTTACGAGAGTTCCAGACTTCCCTACAGGCTTCATATATGGCTTTTTATATATATATATATGATATAGTCTTACTGGAAATATATAAATAGTCTTTTTCGACAGACTATCATTCATTGGAAAGTCCTTCCAGCTGAAATATAGTTGAAAACTGCAGAGACCACCGTGCACGTCGGTATTCTGTGTCAACTGATTACGTCCCCTTATTTGTAATTTAAACTTGTTTTGTCCTATTCCTGATTATGTTTTATTTCTGATTGTGACATTTTGGCAGATTGTTCATGCAATTTACTAGGAGATACAAAAAAATAACGTTAATAAGATGCTTGATTTATTAATTGACAACATACTTGGTTCGTTTGGAAAACGTGTTTACCACACAAATTCTCCGTTCCAATGGGAACCAATAGACAAAGGAGGGACGAAAGATACCAAAGGGACAGTCAAACTCATAGATCTAAAACAAACTGACAACGCCTTGGCTAAAAATGAAAAAGACAAACAACCAACAGCACACACGACACAACATAGAAAACTAAAGAATAAACAACACGAACCCCACCAAAAAACTAGGGGTGATCTCAGGTGCTCCGGAAGGGTAAGCAGATCCTGCTCCACATGTGGCACCCGTCGTGTTGTTTATGTGATAACAAATCCGGTAAATAGTCTAATTCGGTAGGTCACATTCATGAAAGGGAAGGGGATTGTAGTTACGACGTTAGGAACGTATCCGATATCATTTGTGAAACGGTTATTCCATGACGGTCAACCAACTCGTGATGGCGTCCGTAAACTTTCGAGTTCGATGCATTTCCGTCAAAAACTTTGGTTACAGTGAACATCATTCGTGCGTTTAGAGGCGTCGTCACTTCCGTTCCAATGTTTAGCAAGTTGTAATGTAATGCTATCTTGCACAAATTATTCGGCAAATTGAATTCTGATAATTGACAATCGGCACTGCTGTCATTAGGGAATTTGTGTACCTACAGAAAAAACATTATTTATATTAGACGCTTAATTATGGTTAATAGTGCGTGGATACAGGCGATCCCCTCTATCTGGTAAATGACGTCATAAAAATGCGCATAATTGACGAGTTTTTTCCAGGTGAAGGACAAACTCGAAAGTGGTCTATTGTGTCGACTGGGTCATTTATTCATATCAAACTGACTTCGTATATGAGTATCTTAGGAAGAATGATAATGAGCTGAAATTATCCTTTTACTTCAAGTTATGCTTAAAACATGATGTCCTCTTACTGAAGTTTTCAAAGTTTGGTGAGTTTTGAACGTATCTATCCAATCGAACTGAAAAAAAGGAAAAACAATTACGATTGAAACTGCTTCTTATCTTCACTTACATTTAGAATAGAGACAATGAGGGTCCCGACCCGCTTGAGAACAATTTCATGACAAACGAAATTAATCATTTTCCAAATTGTAAACTTTCAATTTCTAAGTAGCAATATTCTGGCAGTACCTCCAATTGGAGTATTTTATTCCCAGATGATACGAGATTCCAGAGCTTACATTTCATATCAACAGAATTGCTGCTTACAAGAAAATTATTAAGCCAAGGGTTCCAAGTAGTGAAGAATAAGTCATCCGGATGCCATCATGAGTTGGTTTGACCGTTTTTGAAGTATTTCTTTCCGTACGAGGACGGACATGTTCCATTACATTAATCCGGTCTCCTTTCGACTTTTCAACTAATTTGGTCTAACATTATCAACGCAACAAGTGCAACATGTGTACCCTTCAGGGGCAGTTGGTATCCCCTCAGGGTTTTAAATGGTTCGTATTGCTCAGGTTTAGGTTTCTATGTTTTGTTTTGTGTGCTGATTTTCTTTTGGTCGTTTTACATTTTTTGTCATGACGTCATCAGTTCGTCATCAACTTATGAGTTTAATTAACACTTAAGTAGTGTAATAGTATACTTAAGTTCCATAGTTCTTCCTAACGTCACTCCCAAATATATGTAATATGTACAATTGCTATCTGTTCAAAGTTCAACCTAATAATGGTATACTAGTAGTTAAACTAACGTAACACCGTTGTATAGAAGCTCTTCCATACATTTTTTTCTTTGGTCTAATGAGTTTGAATATGTCTTTGATATATTCCGCCTCTCTTTAAGTTCATTGTTATGTGTGTGTAATAAGTGTATATACCAGTTACTTCATTTGGCCTTCGAAACATTTTTTTGTTCGAGCGTCACTGATGAGACTTTTGAAGACGAAACGCGCGTCTGGCGCAAATATAAAATTTTAATACTGGTATCTATGATGGGTTTATTTGCTTTATAACTTCGAAATACAAACGAAGATATCAAAACAACGTGATAGTAACATCCTATGCATTTTTTTTTAAGCTATTCACTATTCGTATGGAATAAGTGAGGAACAATTTATTTTCTTTAACTGAATATCCAATGCCATTTTACCCAATTTTAATTTACTTTTCATTATTAACCTAAATACGAAATTTACCTCAAAGTAAAACCAAAACCAATCAAGAATAGCAAAATTAATTTCAAAAGTAAGAAGAAACAAATTTTCAGTTTGATTAGGGACTTGCCGTTTTGAATTTTACTCGGAGTTCAGTATTTTTTTCCACTCATTTTATTTGTCAGTTAAAGGTCATTATATCACCGACCTTGCGGGACCTTCGTATATACTAGTTGTCAAGATAGTTCCTCCCTTTTTTTCCTTGTAGTAGTTAAAAGTAACCATTCACTGTTTAAATAGTTATCAAAGGTATCAGGATTATAATTAAATACACCAGACATGCGTTTCGTCTACATAAGACTCATCAGTGACGCTTAGATCAAAATAGTAAAAAAGCCAAAGTTGAAGAGCATTGAAAACCGAAAATTCCTAAAAGTTGTGCTAAATACGGCTAAGGTAATCTACTCTTGGGATAAGAAAATTCTTAGTTTTTCCAAAAATTCAGTTTTTGAAACAGGAAATTTATAAAAATCACCATATAATTGATATTCATGTCAACACCGAAGTGCTGACTACTGGGCTGGTGATACCCTCGGGGACCAAACGTATCATCGGTTTATTATGCCCATGTATATTTAAAGGCCTTAATTAAAATTTATACATATATGCTTTCGGTAAACTCAACTTTTGGCATAAAATCCAAGGCCGTAGAAAGGCATCTTATTTTAGTGAGGCAAAATAATTGAGCCGAGCAAAGCGAGGCGAAATTTTTTTTGGGAGGGTATGAAATGAATGGTGCAAAATCCTTCATTCTAGGCATTTTTAGAGAGTTTGATAATGTTTTGAATTTGGACACTTTTTATATAAATTTTTCATTTTTTAAGACTTTTACTAACACCAAATTTTTAACAACTTTATTTAAATCTATATATAAGATAATCATCCAAATATCACTGATTTGAGTCTGCTGCCTGAACATAGAAGAAACATCGATTCAGTAGAGTTTTCCAAATTTTCTATGGCCGGTTCAGTCAAATTGTTTCAGAATCATAATTTGGTCTGCTGATATCCTTATCGCGATGAACATGGAGCATGGCAAGACCGCACAATCTGGCGCCACTCATGCATACTCTTTTCCAAGTTTTCAGTTGTTTCAGGGAAGTCTGTGTTTCTAAAGGTAGCACATCATCATCAACACAATGATCAATGTCTTCTTCCAATTCCTTCTCCATCAGCAATTCGGTAGCAGCATCGGTAGTAACACTTTTGTTTGCAAAAGGGAATTAAGCTTTCCTGTAAGCACCATCATACTGTCGCAGTTAAAAAAATATTAAACTCGCTTTTATGCTGACAAAGAGTAGACAAACTAGGGAAAGAATGAGATAAGATACATGTATATGATTCTATCTATAGAGTAAGTATATATCAGGGTACAGGGGAATTGGAATGGAGTTTTTGACGTTTGTACATGCAGTTCCGTAATTTCAAATTATTTCTGGAAATAGTTGGTGGTATTTTAGTTCCAGAATCTATAAATTGAGGGGTTAGGGTTTGGGGGTGGCCGATTCCGAAACCCCGAATATAAAGAAACGAAATTCCGTAGTCCCGAATAAGTAAAGACAAAATCCTGTGTTAAAGGTTCTACCATTCCTCAATAATATCAAATTGGAATATGGGATATTCTTTCAATTTTTAAGGTTAAAGAAACATGGATAAAAACTAATCCATGCATTCATGTTTCATATTATTTATATTTCATTTATCTGTAAAGAGAAAATTTAAAGTTCGTGAAATGAATACGCAGACAGGACTGCCCCCTTGCGATGCCCAGTACTTGATTTGTCAAAAAGTTGGTGAAACGGAGAAATGAATTCGCAGACAGGACTGCCCCCTTCCGAAGACCAGTACTTTATTTGTCAGTCTACTTATCGTTTTTTGATTGTTCTAATGAAGTTATATACAATAGTTATACTCAGACTCTGTTAAAAAAAAGAAGTTTACTAGAATTATTCCTTCTTTACCTTCAGTGTCGCTTTTCCCTTTTCTGCAAGAGCCTGTTTTAAACTTAAGATCCATGATGATTATCGTTACTAGGTTAATGTAATCGAGAAACATCACCCGTTGAGATGCTGAGTTATATCAAGGAAGAATAGTTTAAAAGGAATGATGACAAGTTATAGAAATTAAGATTGAGACAGAACAACAAATGACTATTATATTTATATATATGTATAAAAAAATAATCAGTGTCGAAATTTTAGTGAGGCAATTGCCTCACTTGCCTCAAGGGTAGCTACGGCCTTGAAATCAATCCTCAGTATTGGTGAAGCATATCCTGTTTCAGTCACTTAACTTTAAATTATACTTTAAATGAATTTGAACAATACTAAAGTATAAGGTTATATTAGAGTAATAACTACGTTCCTTTTGTTCGCTGCCAATTTTGTATGATCCATTGCATGTCTGTATTTATAGCCCAATACCTCTCTATAAATATTTAGAATAATTTGCTATTCTTTCTGGCAAATTAAAAAATCCCAAAGAGTTAAAAATAAAATAATGTAATGCTTCGTGTACCTTTATAAAGGCTTATAAATAGAAAGTATATGTACATGTTCTTTTCAAGGAGTCTATAGAGTTGATACTGTGTAGCACTGAATTACAGGCAAGTAAATATTCTTAAAGTTATTTACGTAAAATAAATCTGATATGTTGTATCCGTGGCTGGTTCCGATTATCATAACTTTATGTCAGATTTATATAGCTACTTTCTCGTTTAATTTGATTCATGTTTTTCATGTCTGGGCCTTTCATAGCTGACTATCCACAGTATGGAGTTTTCTCATTGTTGAAGGATGTATGGTTCAAATAAATTCGTACATCCACGTAAGATGAACTCTTGTGGATAGTTGTCTCATTGACAATCATACTATGTCTCTTATTTTTATATTAAAAATGTGGAACTAAATTGGGTCCCATCGTTGATAACTATCGCTTATTAATACATCATGCGTATCGGCCCATCATAGCCTCCCCCTAAAAAAGATGAAGAATATTAATCAAAGGATATATGTGTGTATAACAGAATTTTAAAACAATCAAGGTTAAAAGGTTGTCAAGCTTTATAAACTACTTGGGTACCCAGGACGCAATTTCTTTTCGTTAGTTGTTACATTCCGGAGGAAATCCTGTACTAAGAAGGTGAAGGTAGCCCCCGTTCTTACATGTATCATTTAGCTGCATTACTTTGCAAAACAACAATCACCATCTTATATCTCCGTTGATCAAATGATGTTACATGCCTCTTTGAAAACTTGACCATTTTGTGGGGATATTTACATTACCAATACATTAAAATGTTCTAGATAAGGCCAGAACCTGCTAGAAAGTATTTTATAACGTAAAATATGAAAGGACCAGTTTCGACCTGAAATCTTTAGCTGGGTGAACCAGAAAGTTAACATCCTTGGAATGCTCAAATAGAAATTTCAAAAATGCATACAAAAACTGTCAAGTTGAAAACGAAAATATTTTTGACGAATGAAGCAAAAGGCTTGCTGTCAGATAATAAGACTGTTTAGCGAATCATAATGCCAACAATATGATTTGAAAAAATCGACAAGCATCCCACCTCACTGTTTTTGTTAATACAGACATCACTACCTTGACCTAATTGACCAATGACGAATAATTAACTTTTCTTAATTTGTATATTAAATTATTCATATGTTTTTTTTCCATTTCAGAAAATCAAAATGTGTAAGACAACGTGTTTTAAACTATTTGTCTTTATTCTCATTGCAATATTAGAAGTTGCAGACTTAATTTTCGACTGGTTATTTTACGCCGAAATGAATAAACAAGAAAAAGGAATAGTGTTTGGGCCCATTGACGCAATGTTCTTGCATGCTATATTGGCTTTTTGCTGTATAGGTGTTGTGACATTCATAGTGGAAATGGTCTATAATCAACTAGACCTTTTTAATCATGATAACAACTGTTGCATTAACGTTATTTATCTTTCTACCATAGTGCTATGGTGCGAAGAATTACCACAGATTGGCATGAATGCATACATTGCAAGTTGTCGTGAGGAAGGTACAAGCTTAGTTCAGTTAATAAAAGCATCATTGTTAATAGCCGGATGCATACTGCGTTTAATCATTGTTGGTGTACGAATCTACTTACGAAGACAAGAGGATTCCAAAACATGTTTATTTTTATTTTCTTCTTTTATATTAGTCGCAGGATCAATCTTAGCCCTCATTTTTGCAATGTCTGTTTTTGTTTTCTCAAATATCAAACATGATGGTTGGAGTTTTAAATTTCAAGCATCAACTGAACTTGAAACAAGAAGTGACCCTTCAAGGTTTTTTGGAAGCGCGGGAATATATATAAATGTAGCAGAACTACATAAGGAATCTACACAATCAAATTTCAATAACTCGTGGTTGAAAATGATCAACCTTACATCTTTAATAAATAAACCATCCCAGTTGCAGAACATTAAATTTGAAAGGAAAACAAACACGAGGTTAATGATTCAAACGTTCCTACCTAGAAATAACAGTGTTGATTTCCAAAATGTCAAATCTGAATGCTACAATGAAACAAGGAATCTTTTGTTTCGGAAGGTCGATGAATCAGAATGCTTAACTTTAATTAACAGTACAGACGTAGTGGAAATATGGATACATTTCCGGTTCCTTACTCCAACTCGTTATCGTTTGATGGGAGATGTACAGTATAACGCCTGTTACATAACATCTGAGGATTGTTCTGAAAACCTAAAAACATGTAGTGAAATAAATTTAAAATACTTCTCTGCAAAATCGATGGAAAATATTCAATATCACTTAAACCCTACAAAGACTAACTCCCTGTTTGAATTCTACACATCAGATAATTTAACCCCAAGTAAAGAAGCATGGAAAACAGGGTTTGGTGGTTGTAAGAGTTCGGGTTTCGAATCGCCAAACTGGTATAATAGCATTGCACTGAATTGCCCAAATTGATTAACACCGGCTCTTGATAATTATTTTTAAAAAGTGAGTAAAAATATGCACAAAATAAAAGTATTTAATGAACCTTTATAAATAGAACGAAAATATTTTGGAATAGATTTAAATTGAATATAGAGTTGACGGTAATTATGTTGATGATGACGACGAGGAGGAAGTTGAGGAGAAGGAGGAAGGGGAGGATGAGGACGACAATTATGTTGATTTATACGTAGAAACAATAAGAGTAAACTGACTTAAAAGGATAAATTCACCTAAGGTCAACTAATAAGCTTTAAAATTTTCATCGCGTACATTCAAATGGTCAGAAAATATTGGTATAACTCTTTTTGTGATGTTTTATTCTCTTTTCCATTTACAATTCTGTACCAGATAAATAATTTTTATGAAATTTTATTGTATTTATGTGATTTGCCTTACAGGCTGATATACTCTTGATATTAAACAATAGAAACAGAACTTTTCAAGGTAGTCACGTTTTGAATGACAATGATCAGATCCATTTTAACACATTTTAATATATCTTTTTATCCAGTATGTTCAAATCATTTCAAAACTAGAAAAAAAATTGTATATTCATCAATCCACAGATGTTTTGATTCGATTCCTAGAAGGTGTGTTTGAAAAATAAAATAACGTTACTAAAATTTAATGTTCACCTCTGAACGTCAATTCATATTATTTTCATAAAACAAATATCAAAGTAAAGTTATGCATACTTATCATCTTATTTACAATAATGTTTACAAAACGATAAAACCTCTCAAATCTGGGACCAAAAGCATCTACTAGTTTCAGCTTAAATATCTAAACACCTTGAAGGCAGTTTCATTACTTTGGAAATTGAAATTGCATTCCTTCCAAATAAAGAACAACAAAATATTAAAACAAATGTTATTATGTTATATGTGGACATTTGATTATCACGGCTTCATTTTCTGGAACGTTTATTGTCTGCTTTCCAGGAAAAAAATTCTATAGATTTTTTGTTTACAGTATTGTAGTTCACGTTAAATAAATTCGCATTAATAACACTTCAGACATTACTCATTTAAGTTATCAAAATTGCAAATAGTTTGAAGGGTTATTTTTATAAGTATAGGATCATTTGAATTTAAAAAAATTAAAATCAAATATCTAAGGTCATATAAACTCTTAACAATAAGTTTGTGACAAATTAATATATGAATGCAAACATACAATTATAAATAGAACGAACATGTTGGTTCGGATAATTTTTGGTTCGTTACTATGAACGAGAAGGTGACGTGTTTGGCTTATATATATATTTCTATTTATTTTAACTCGTCATTATACAAATATGCACCAATGGGTTTAATCAGTTATAATTGTTTTAAACCAATGACATGCATTCTCTTAATTATGTTGTTGGAATATTTTCTAAGGCATGTCATGAACTATAATTATTAAACCCGCTTATTAAGTCACACACATTCGTATACATTTTAAGTTTTATGTTCACAGTCGTTAAAATAGAATATTTTGAATCTATGCTATTTTATATGAATAGAGAACATTCAAAATGATGGTAAATGATACACAGCAAAGCTGTTCTGTTTTAACTTTTTGAGATACAAGAATGTTTTTACATTTATGTGTGAAGGATATAGTTACTGAATTATTAAATAAGATTTGTCAATTTATAGAAGGCATTTTTAAACTTCAGAAAAGTTTCAATCATAAGTCGTATCCTTTTACGGAATGTAATAGTAACGATCTCACAGTTACTCAACTTCTGGCATGAGTAGTCATATTTAAGCAAATACTTGTGTATTTGTTGACAAGGCGAATGTAATATGCACTCCTGTTATATAACAAGTACAAATTAATCTTATATTGCAAGTCATATAGATGATATAACCATACTTGATTGTGATATGCAAATGACTGTTATTTGATCTTCATAATGAAACAAAATAACGTGTTTAAATAACGGATCATTTGAAGTGCTGCTTCTGTTTTGAAGAGGGTATACGTCAATTATATTGCATTTCACACCAGAAATAACATCTTGTAAAGGACTTATAAGTTAACTGAAATCATATCGTTTATCGTAATTTTTTGTTCTCAACCAACCCTCAGTGCCACTTTTTATATTTTGGTCAAAATATATGATAGACGTTACTGTGTATGCGATATACTTAGTTCTAAGTTTTATGGGCAGATTAATGCAATAGCGTTAACAAATCTACAAATTTTGGTAAAATAACATCAACCATCAAGAGGAACGTGAAGTAAGATGATAATGCTTACTTGTCGTCCATCTTCCTTGTATAAAATGTCGGTCTCATATGAATAAAATAAAGGTACAAAAGAAGAGCGCAGAGCCTGTTTTACTGAACATGACAGAACTAATGCCGAAAGTCTTGCAGGAGGTTATACATGTATAAAAAATATTGACAAATCATCAATGATCCAGGTAAATTTGGTTGCATTAAAATAATTCTATACACCAACTCCCCAAATATAGTTAACCTATTGCTGTTAGTATACGATATGCATACGTAACCAAGAAAAACAAAACAAACAAAACATTACCAAATGACCCATGACAATGAGCTCAATGTCAGATAAAATCTGCCATACCTACATGCATCACTTGACATCATTCTGTAGATCACTGCTTATAGTATCTAAATTATGGATTTTACAACTAAATCTTTAAAGATCACTGATCCATAATAAGGTGAACTGTCACTAGACCTGTAGTCCTTGCAAGGATGTATCTACTAAATACTGTTGATTTTACAATGAAAACTTTGACAATCACTGACCCATGATTAGTTGAACTCTGTCTTTAGACATGTAGACCGCACAAGAAACCATCTACCAAATAAAATTATCCTGTTACTCATAATAAGCAAGAAATTTAGATAACAAAAAACACTTATTCTTTTTTAGCAGTTGTTAATCCATGAAAATGGAGTCAAGTACAAGGGATGGACATATGGCAAATTGAAACTTTGTAACACAACATATATATGATCTGTATACAAGGCATCAAGCATTCCTGTCTTACACACCTTTAAACACATAGTTTAAGCTGTCACCACAGTGAAAATGTAAGTCCTATCTGGCATTCACCAACTCTCCTTGAAGGGGAGACAAAACACTAAAGAGATCATTTTACAATGCTTGTCAACATTTTATTACAAAATAATATCACTTTGGATGTTCCAAACATAATTCATTAAAAAAATTGACATTTATTTAAATCAATAACAATTGTCATTTAATATTTGTACTTCATTATCACAGAAAAATAATGGTAACAATAGATTCATAAGTGATAATTTAACTAAATGCAGTTGTTATCTGTTCATTATAGATGTTTTCTACTCCATACACTATTATACCAAATACTTGTGTACAAGATTTAGAGTAACATTTAACAATGCAAATGTAATTTTGCATGGAAAACATTTCTTGTTATTTATCATCCTTGTTGTCGATTTTTTTTTTGTCATAGAATTAAACTTAAAAAAAAAAAACACTTTTAAAGTATACATTATTAGTTCTATCAAAAAAATACTTAGCTTTTCATATAATTGTTAATTGCTTATCACTAATTATACTTCATTTTTATATCTATTTATGATGTCTAGTACTAACTTATGTGACAGCATGCAGCTGGAAATCTTTTTTATTCCATTATTCATTATCTGCTATAAAATAAATTACACTACAACAGTGCTTCAAAAATTAGAACAAAGTGCATTTCATCTTTTATAAAATTTAATTTGGCATGCAAGCTAAATAGATGTAGTGTATTATGTCCAAGTTGACAAATGAAGCACTACTGAAAAGTTAAGAAAAGGTATTATAAAAACTTTAATAATAGAAGAAACGAATATGCATTGTTAAAGGAAAATGCAATGATAAAGACACATTTTTGGATCCTCAATTTTATAAATCAATAATTCAAAATTATCTAAATGTTGATCTTCAACAATTATGAAAATATTGCAGAGAATTGTACTGTTAAAATGTCTTTCATTAAGATCTACACATATGCAACAACCTTTTCCAATAACACATTCTGATTAGAAAATCACAGGGTATCCCAATTAGTAATCTGCAGAGAAATATGGATCCTAAGGAGCAATTACCGTTTTGTTTAGTACAATCATGATTTGATTCCCAAAAAGGATTATGCTCAGTTGGAATGGAATCCCAATTGTACTGATAATTGCACTTAACAAATTGTAATTGCTCTTCAAGATTCAGATCTCTACAGATTTCTTATCGCGATACCATGTGCGAGAGACGTCTTAAAATTTTCTCCTGGGTTGCATTCAATATCATAGCGGCTAGGTAGTGCTAGGTAGTTTTGTCTACTGAACGAGTAGCTAGCCTAGCTGCTATCAATATCTATGTAGCAGCTAGGCTAGCTACATGTTCAATAGTCATAAATCTGCATATCCCTAAGTAGCCGCTACGATATTGAATGCAACCCTGGTGTACCCTTTTGCTATCTTTTATTTTTATCAATAACAATGATCACAACTTATAATGACCATCTTGAACAGTTAGAAATAATAATAAATGTTTCTTCTACCTATACAACAATTATGCAATCTTGACCCAGAGTTTATGTTTCGTTCTATGTGTCATGCACAATGATTTTTCTCTCCTCTATAAGTTGGTATCTGTATTTCCTAGGCATTTCTTAATATAAATAAAACACATGTTTAATAATGATTTATCTTTGGTGAACATTTTATAGATCTTTGATCAGAGATTCAATATGAACAAATACAATTTATAACAAACTCAACAATATACGAAACATAAACAGATAATGTCAAATTTAGAGATTACAAAAGTAAGGGGACATTTTAACAGTCAAGGTAAAATTTAGAGATTATAAAAGAAAGGGGACATTTTAACAGTCAAAGTAAAATTTAGAGATTATAAAAGTAAGGGGACATTTTAACAGTCAAAGTAAAATTTAGAGATTATAAAAGAAAGGGGACATTAAAACAGTCAAAGTAAAATTTAGAAATTATAAAAGTAAAGGGACATTTTTTAAGGGAAGATGAGTATGCAAAATATTATGACATTAAAAATCTCAACTTCTTTTTTGCCTCATGGCAAATGATGGTATATGATAATGAAATGCTACACCGACAGTAAATTTTACTTTTAACATACTGTTGCATCAAAATTATGATTGAAAATTTTTCATCTTAAAAATATAATTTTTCTTACAGCAACTGGATCATGTGTTATAAAAGTGAACAAAATTATCATACAAACATATATACATAAAGATGAAACTGTACTATTTCCTCTCACTTCAAAAGCAACATTTTTGGGAAGATGACAGTTCTAATAAAAGCATTGACAAATAAAGATTAATTTTACTATGGCACAATTTATTACTTAATGGATTTATAGAATAAAGGCAAGATTGTTTTTCTAAAATATTTTGAATGGCACAAATTATTCAGAGGTAAAGCTGATATAACAAAAGAATAAAACTCAATTGTTAAAGGACTGTCAGACCTTCCAAAACATTTATATACACATAAAATATAAAAATACATCACAGTTATTGTCTGATTATCATATTTAACATAAGATATATCAGGATTTATAAAAGCATAAAAATCTTAACTAAAACTACTATATATACGATCGTTCATATTAAACTTTGTAGATTTCATATAAAGTTAAAAGTTAAAGATAACCAAAAATTCATAAAACATATCCATTCTAAATTCACTTACAGAAAATCTATATTTGTTTTAAAATGTTAGTTTCAGAACACAAACTATCAACAGTACAACTTTCCATACAACTAAATACAAATTTAATGAAACGAATTATAAAATATTATTGATTTGGATATTATATATAAGTTTTTAACAAAGCAGGTGCTCTTTCATTAGGACACAAATCAGAAGATATGTACCATACAAGTCAATTTGCAAAATTAACAGTTTATATAAACTGAACAACAGAACTTAAAAAAGAAAAGGATTTTGGTAGAATTAAAGCTAGAAACAAAGTTAAAATTCAATAAAGTTCAAGTAAAACAATAAAGATGTTTAAAAATACCACTGGATTGACAACAACGCTTTAGTAAACTGCAAGTTTATTATGCTGACTAATTTCACCGATTAGATCAGCGTCTTCAGGACCAAAGATGTTTATAAAAATATTTGGTATCCAATATGTAAGAAATTAAAAAACGCTACACACATAAACTTCTATTCTATATATATATATATATATTAAAGTCATCTGTATCTAAGTCATGTTCCTTTTAAAGTCATTAAAACAAACAAAAAAAGATACATATGTATGAAAGCTAGGCATAAATGTATTTTTTTTTTTTAAGTTCGCCAATAGTTTTAGCTGTTGATGGTTGAAACTAAGTTGCACAGCAACATATTTCAATTATCATTTAACAGCAATTTGTCACAATCAATTTTATACACTGATAATGGCAATACTTGTGCAATAAAATACAAAAAAGTTGCACACAATGTTAAACCATGTCTACCCTAACTCATTATTAGACATAGATGAAATATTCCCTACTCAGCGGGTAAAGTAAAAATTCAAAATATTGTCAAACACGAATTGACTGCCCAGCCAGACATGAAAACCATTTAAATGGATAAACTTAAAAAGTTACAAACCAAATATGAAATTCAGAAATATATATGAATTATATAAGACAAAAATATAAAAACAGATTAACAGACAAGGTGATTGTTGAATACAAATATACAAAACACTCAATGAGTATTGGTATACTATTGCTTTGTCTGTACTAATGAATCTTTAATGGTTGAAAAACAGTAAATTTCTATAACCAGAATTTGTTACCTACCAGCAAGCAACTCTGATGACATCAATAATGAAATTTATGTCATGAATATTTTAAATGTTACCCAATGAAAAATGAGCCAAAAAAAAAAGTATTATACTTGACACATGAAACAATGAAAAACATATTTCAGTACTGTTAGATATTGTTTTAATACATCATTTATTGAAATAAAAAATAATCTACTTTGTGACTCGGAAAGGAATCAAAAACACATTTAACTTAGACCAAAAGTTGTAAACAAAAGTATACAACCAGGCAAATTAAGCAACACAAGTAACATAGAGAAAACAAAGGGTTCTCTGTTATTATTTTAAAATAGCAGTTTAAAATATTTTAATAAATCATTATCTAAATCATTGTGTGTTTTAATTTTGATAATGTGTTTTATGAATGGTTTTATTGTGGCACTCATACCACATCTTCCTATATCTATTTATGTTCTTTTTGTGAACAAGGCACTAAAACATGTTATCAACACAACTTACTTAATTCAATACAGAAAGTTTATTTTTTCTTAATTTTCTGATTATTCAAATGCAATATTGTGTTATATTACTTATAAAGTCTCTAATGCATAAACTATGTCATTTATTACCAAGTATATCTATTGACCTAACTTAAGGTGGTACCCAACACCTTCACTTAAATTAATTTGGCTCGTTTATTTTGCATAAAATTTTGACAAAGTATTTACTTTGACCCTTTAACAAAAATATAAAAATTTCAAAAAATTTGAACCAACCAATTGATCAGAAAAAATACACTGGTTATATAGCAATTTGACAAACACCAATTTTGATCATTGAGAAGCTTAATATCCCTTTTACAACACAACGTAATTAAAACGTTTAGCTAAATTTACAGAGTTATCTCCCTGTAGTGTTAGGTACCATCTTAAAGTTTATCTTATTTTCATATAGATGAAATAAATAGGTGATGTATTATTATCAGTGAATTTGATTTAAAGCGTAACACAGAGGGAAACCAATCATTTATACATAAACTAAAGGTCAAGGTAGCAAAATTGTCAAAAACCTCCAAGATATACCGGCTTGTCTATCTTTACTGATGTATCACTCATAGATATATAAATTCAGACAAATGCAAAAGGTGTAAAAATAATTTTTTATTGTAGGATCCTTTTAAATTATTATGGTATACCAAATATAGTGACTAAATGCAATTATCGTTTATCAAAAGGCATTTCAAAAGTAATTCATGCATAAAATATATGCAAAGGTATCCTTAAATTATCCTCAGCTTGTTTCCAAGATGCATTTCTAAGATGAATCTTCTTGCAAAAAAATATTGTTCTTTAACCTGTATTAGTCTAGATCTAAGCATAACACAAGACTTAACCAGTCCCTTATTTGTAAAATACAGTGGCAGATCCAGGGGGAGGGTTCCTGGGTTGTACCCCCTTTTTTTTTAAATGGCTGGATCCATCCCTGTAATATATCTCCAGGTGATATTATTTATGCAAGACCCTTCACCACTTTCAAAGATATAATCCCCCACTTTATATAATAATCCTATAATTTCAGTTCCGTACACGTCGCCTTAACAGACATAAAGATTAACCAGAAAAATGAGAAACTGAACAAATAGAGAATGTTATACCCTCCCCTTGCAAAGGGGATAATAAAATATGATGACTATTATTTTTCATAAAAACAATTATCTAGTTTTAAACATGATAAATTTCATGTCAAGCTATACAGACAATTTGGAATAACTGTATCCATAATATCTTCATTTTGCAGTCGCCTAAAATTTTCGTTGCTTTTCAACAAAATTTGAAACAAATAATTTCTCAAATCAATCCTTTCATAGAATTTATAAAGACATGCTAATGATAAATTGAGTTGCTAGATTATAGATTTTTCAGGCTAATTTAAGCATTTTCTACCTCAAGTTTTCAAAAGAAAACTCAATAGCTGTTTTTGTGTAAATAAAAGAGGCCTATCAAAATACATTAATAAGAACTCATTACTATGCATTACAAATAACTTAAATTTGTAAAAAGACTTCCAATAACAATGCATAAACGTGATTTTTTCAATATATACATATATAATGATTGTTAATGAATGGAATCACAAATTTCTTCATAAATTATCTCCCTTTTTGTCTTTCTTTAGTCGTCTGCTACTAAACCACATGGTCTTCGGAATTCCTGTCCTCGTTCATGGATCCATTTATTTGACACCCATTTTGTACCCACTAAAACTGGACACGCTGCATGCCGTGTGTCATAAATACCATCTCCATTTTTATACAAATTATACCAAAATGCTGCCATTCCCTGAAAAATAAACTAGACTTTCACAACGATGTTCAGAATATAAACTTGTTCTCATCATAGTAAAATTAAACGTATACATAAACGTTTTTTTTTCACAACAAAATATGCTAAATATTATTTTTCATAAAAACAATATTAAACATATTAAATTTCATATTATGCTATAAAGACAATTTGAAATAACTGTATTGATAATATCAAAGTTTTTAATCATAATTGGGAAAGAAATTAATTTAGATATTGATGTACAAATGAACAAAGGTAACACTAAAACCCAATCTGCCGCAGGGAAAGCATAAAAAAAATTCACTAAACCCTCATTTAAAACTTTGACATCTACATCAACAGAGAATAGGAAGATTTATTTACTTCTTTCATGAATTCATCATTCATAACAAGTTTGTAAATTCAGAAATCATCTTGTACATTTATTATTGCAATTTTGTCATTTTAGACTTAAATGCGATAATATTTTTTTGCGATTTCGAGAAAAATCTGGTTTAATTCATATAAAATATTTCAAAATGGGAGTTTAAATTATTGTGTTTACAACTCTGTCGCATATTTCCCAATAATAAAAACCTTAGCAATAATTTCTGAATTTACAGTACTTAATCTTTATAACAAGAACCATAATCAATCTGACACTGATATGTCATCAAATGATTTATCTTATTCAGATATTTTGTTTACAACTTGATTTAAAACAAAGATGAAGATAACCTACCCTTTTAGGGAATATTTTTACTCCAAGATATGGAAATACTGTTGCACCACCTGCTTCAACATCACTCATCTGTAAAATAAACAAAGATTCTTATTTTTAGACATAAAATTCAATATTGGAAACAATTGTGGAACAAACTATTAACTATTAAAATTTTAATATGTAAGATTTGTATCCATGATGTTTTAATATAATTTTATTTTGAATGAAAGTTGACTTTGTTAACGAAATTTAAAAAGTTGTCTGGCTGAAATCATATTAAATAATGCTTTAACTTAAAATTACCATGGTTACAGCTCTCAGCAAGTTTTAAATTTTAAATACTCCTTTTAATTTCATTAAAACAAATAATCCATCTAAATGCCGGAATCTACACAATTCACCCTAGGAACAGAGTGATACAATCTTGATAATACATATATTGCTTATAACTGTGGTAAAAACTTTAAAATTATCTGAAGGTTAACTTCAGTTTCATAAAAAAAAATCTCTTACAACAATTTTACACATTGGTCTCTTAAATTAAAACATCAAAAGCTCAACTACTCTATATTAATGACAAAACAATGTCCCTTTTCAAAAAGTAATGAGCGTGCTGTTGAAATATTTGACAACGGGACTATTACATAGGAAAGCACTGTATGGTTTGAATCTGGATTATGCAGCCCTGTCCAGGGAAAACAGTCCTATTACATTTTCCTAGCATTAGGTTGGCCTTATGTGTACCCAAGACAGGTGAAGGAAGTCAACTTAGGAGCACTGTGATTGGGTGTAAGGGTACAATATACTTTTTTTATTTATCTATGAATAGCTGCAGTGTGCAAATTTACAATATAAATTTGAAACCTATTGAAACATTTTCTAGAGAATTATTCGAAAGGCTTCCAAAATTTCATAAATTTGGTGTAAAATGAAGGTGGGCATGGATAAAATTAACAAGCTCTATTGATGGTTGGTCATGATACTATTTGGCTTCAATTTTTAAAACAGAATATTAAAGTTCTAACATCACACATAACTGTTTTATCTAGGTTTTTAATATAAAAAGTGGTAAATTTAGAAAATGTTAGTTTTGTTGCCTATGGCAGAATAAAAAGTAACGTTGTCCCTCCAAAGGCATCTCTGAAATAATAAAATTCTCATGACCAAACACATAGTGGATAAGAACAGAAAATAATAGTGTACATCACAAAAGAAATGTAAAAGGTAAAATAAGTTTTTAGTTTTTCTAACTCACATATGACAACCATGTTGCTATCCTATTGCCAGTATTCAAACCTTTGAATGCATTTGACTCTTCTTTCTGAATAAAGTACAGGCACATGTAATCATATTAGCTCAAGATATATATAAAAGATATTTCATGTAGCAAGCTTTTTCAAACAGCTAATATAAAATGTAAATCTATTTCAAGTACTAAGTATTCATGACAGTCCATTAAATGTGGTATTCATCGAGAGAATAAAAATGGTGTTAAAAAGTAAACAAATTTATAAAAGATATTAAAAAACATTTTTTTCCAATTAGAAAAATAAAGATGGCAAAAAGATTTAATCACTTGCCATTTAAAAAACCTTGCTACAATCATAAACATGCATATTTCACAGCCAGACAGTAATTACATACAGCTTCCTAAAGATTTTGGCACAGATATCATTTCTGATATTTTTTATGGTAAACATGTCCATTTCTGTCAAGGATGCAGAAACATGTGAAAGATGATAAAGGGAGGTCCTAAATTTTCACATTTTTTTTTTATTCAGCATGAAAATTTTAAGTTCACACATCTACTATCAGAAACAATATAGTGCACAAAAACTTTTTACAAGCATTAAGACCTATTTTGTGTGTATATATGAACTTACATAAATTAGGAATGTTGCAATCCTGTTACCATTTACTTGCCCCACAACTGAATTTGGTTTCTGTAACAGCAGACAATATGCTACTCTGTTACTAAAGTGTTGCAATACTTATTATCCTCAGTATAAAACATTGCAATACTTATTATTCTTAGTATAAACAATTTTTGTGAAAGAAACCATGTATGACAATCTTGATTGATTGATTTGATGTAGTTTTCTATCTCGTTACAAGAACAAGTATTTGAAATTAGACATTGTTTTTTTTTTCTAAATTGTAGTTAAAAACTAGACAGTTAGTTTTATTGATTGAATGGTTCAAATATTTCATGTTGAGGCCAACTTTACAATATGGGTTATTATCATAGTTGAAGGAAGTATAGTGACCCATAATTGCTAAATCTTCATCATTTTAACTCAGTGGGTAAGTGGTCTTATTGGCAATCATACCAGATTAAAGTATCTGATAGTGTAGTCACTTTTTAGAATACTTCAAAAGATTTGAAACTAAAAAAAAATCAATTCCTTGTTATTCATTAAATAATGTTTCCTATCTAATAAATTATACCTACCCGTGCAAAATCAAAATGTGGTTCATAATGTCCACCAATACCATAATTAGCTATCTGCAAGGCAAGAAAAGGAAATAATATCTCAGTGAAATTTAAAAAATGTATACTATGCAGGGAAAAATAATATATATGTACAAGATAAAATTGCAAAATTCCGTCCGACAATCCCATTAATGTAAAGTAATACTGCTGATTCCATATAGGTTTGAAAATAAATGGGTACCAATTTTGTCTGAGCTGATGAAAACTTGAATTTTCTTGAAAATTTGATTTCATGGCTTTTGCCAAAGTCTGCAACCAAGAATATGGAAATGTGTACTTTGTTGAACATGAATAATAATGAATCTACAGTATATGGTCAAGAAATATAATATCTCATCATTTGCTGGCCTGAACAATGTTGGAGCACTCAAATACATGATTATGATACTGTAAGTTCAGAAATTATTGCAAGGTTTTTATTATTGTGAAAAATGTGACAGAATTGTAAACGCAATAAATTAAACTCTTTTTGAAATATTTTGAATGAATTAAATAGGATTTTTCTCATAATCGTAAAATTTTAAATCGCATTTAAGTCTTAAATGACAAAATTGCAATAATAAATGCATGCAATAATTTCTGAATTTACAGTAATAAGGCACCATGAACATGTACCTATTTATCGCAGTATTGTGTTCTTCTTAAAAAAAAACTATGAAAATGCAGATAACCTGGGTCAAGCAAGAAAATTTTAGTATAACTATGTTTGAAGAAAATATAATAAAGTTACATCATACAAATCTTCAATGGAGCAGATCCATGTCAATTTTTTATTAAGGTGGTACCTAACACTACAGGGAGATAACTCTGTAAAATCAGCTAAACGTTTTAATTACGTTGTGTTGTTAAGGGAATATTAAGCTTCTCAATGATCAAAATAAGTGTTTGTCAAACTGTTATAAAACCAGTGTAATTTTTCTGATAAAACGGTTGGTTCAAATTTTTTGAAATTTTTATATTTTTGTAAAAGGGTCAAAGTAAATACTATGTCAAAATTTTAAGAAAATTAAACGACCCAAATTAATTTTAGCTAAAGTGTTGGGTACCACCTTAAGTGTATTTAAAAACAAAAGTTCATGGTATCTATCTATCATATTATCTAAGACCCATTGGTGGCCTTTAGCTGTTGTCTGCTCTTTGGTTGGGTTGTTGTCTCTTTGACACATTCCCCATTTCCATTCTCAATTTTATTGAAAGTCACAGTGACCTAATGTACCTGTAAGTCTTCAGCTGTATCCATTTCTAATTTTGTGACAGCAGATATTCTCCTATTTACTCTCTCTATAACAATGTCGTCTTCAGGTCGTAACCAAGCACTGTAAAAATCAAATATTAATTAAACCATGAGAAAATATCTTATATGTGGCTGCATTCAAGTTACTGTCCATAATTCAAATAAGCAAATTTTGTGATCTGTACAAATTTTTACTTCAGTTTCTTTTCAATATGTAAATTTTTATGAAAATTACTTTTTAACTGAATAATTCCCTTCTAATTTACACTTTATGATTGTCACATGTGCATATGTGGAGCTGGATCTACTTACCCCTTTGGTGCACCTGAGATCACTTCTGGTGCATGTTGGGATTGTGTTGCTAAATCTGTAGTTTTCTATGTTCCATGTAGTGTACTGTTTTTTGTTTTTCCATATTTTTTTCTTTTTTTTTTGCCAATGTGTTGTCTGTTTATTTTCAACCTAAGAGTTTGATATCACTTTGGTATCATTTGCCTCTCTTTGACTTAAAATCTGTAACTCAATAAATAAATAAAAATTATGCTTCTGGTATCAGTATCTACTATTTATCATGTTTGCTTACTCAGCAATTTCGTGTTTTCAGAATCTAAAGGACTATGGGTAATAACATTGTTCCTGCACCAAACTGAAAAAAACATTACGTCATTGATTGAATTTCCATTGTATAGAATTTTTAGACCAATCACAATGTTTTGGTGTAGGCTTTTGAAAATTTTACCCAGAATGCATTAGATTCTGAAACGGTGAATTAATTCTTATTTTTAAATCTTACCTTTTGCTTACTCTGTAATGAGCAAATTCTAATTTTCCTGTTTTAGCATTATGCACTGTTGCTCTTCCTAGCTGCAAAAAAAATAAGATAACAATCTATTAGTTACATGTATCCTTCAAAGTTTACAACTTTTTCTACAAAATCTATATTACTTTACAGCTCAATTTTTTTTATGACTAAATTAATTACTTAATAACCAAATTCATGTAATTTCAATATACTTTTAACACCTATATATATTACATTCATATGGGTATTAATTCAGTAAATAAAACAGAACATTCTAAAATTACTTATTTACTTTGAAACCATGTACATGTAATAACATCTCATTTAATAAACTTTTGCATCCTCCCTCCCCCGCCTGCTTCAAAACTTTATCAGATGTAATCAATATTGGAGGGAATAGAAAGATAATCCTGTAGTTTTGCAAATACTAATGGAAAAAATATATTCTTTTGTAGTGGCAAAACTTTAGATAACAACCAGCCCATAGCAGGGGCAGATCCAGCCATTTTAAAAAGGGTTCCCAACCCAGGACAAAGGGGGTGTTCCAACTATATGTCCCCATTCAAATGCATTGAGCCAAAAAAAGGGGGTTTCAACCCCCCGTCCCCCCCTGGATCTGCCAATGCATAGACAGATATAAAAAGCCAAAACATAAGGATAAAAATAAAATGATGATTCCATATTGCTCCCCAAATAATAAATGAAATAGTCCATACCTTTGGAGTGGCAATACTTTTGATAACAGACAGTTCATAATCTGATATAACATCATGATAAGCCACAAGATAAGGATCAAGATAAATTTCCTCTTCTTTGACTGGATTTATCAACAACAACGGGTCATTGTTGGTTTTATATCTACATACTAGCTTATGTTGGTCTTTGTAATCCTGTAAAATAAACATGATAATGATTCATCTGATTATTCATTATATATCTACAAACTAACTTAGTTGGTTTTTGTAATCCTGTAAAAATAAACATGATTCATCTGATTATTAACTTATCTAATCATCATGATCATACAGTCTAATATACTTTTCATATTTTCCATCGGGCTTTCAAATATTGGCTTTTGGTAGGCCGTACAGTGACCTATAGTTGTTAATTTCTGTGTCATTTGGTCTCTTGTGGGGAGCTGTCTCATTGACAATCATATCACATCTTCCTTGTTATATTTGAGCAGCATTCCTGATGAAGGTAAATCCAGAAAAGTGCTTCGGACGCATAAAATTCAAAGTGTTTTTTTTTTTTTAAATAAACAATTGTCATATTGTGGGAATTCTTTTTAGCTTGCATAGTGGTATGGCTTTAACTTTATGTTGAATGATATACAGTGGCCTTTGGTGGCTAACGTATATGTAATTTGGTCTCTGATGGAGAGTTTTCTCATTGGCAGTCATACCACATCTTCTTATTTTATGTATGGCATTGTTTTAAAAATAATTGATCGGTACTGATTTCTAGCTTGTCCAAGGCATTGCTGATATAAACCTATGATATAAGTTTAATAAAAATATGGCAAAAATTGTAGATATAAGAGGGCTTACAAGAACAGACAGACGACTCATATTTCTACACAGGTGACAACACATATATGATTCTCCATCAACTTACATGTGTATGTTCTCCTCTACATAACCTTTCATACATGATGAACTCGTCTGTTGATTTATATTCATCCCTCCCCTTTTCATTTTTCAAGGGCTCATCTGCTGCTTGTTCTCCCATAGTAGCATCTTCTCCCATGGTTGCAGTTTCACCCATCTTTTCTTCCTTCTCACTTATCATTTTCAAATAGTATTCTTTATTATTTAAAGCTCGGTCATGACCTGGGACTGAAACACAGAAAACATGTAAAATTATAAAATACACTTTGGTTTGTATATTAAAAGCCTATCATCATGATTATTGAAATAAATTTTGTAGTATTCTAATCCAGCAATAACAAAAAGTAAATCAAAGAGCAGTCTGATTTAATCCACACTTTACTTACAAGTGTCACAGTCAATAATTGTGTAATTTGGTGCAATGTTGATTTTCTTTAACTTTACAAAAATTATCAACAATTCATAATTAGATATGAAAATTAACAGCTGCACAATTATCTTTAAGTATGCGGAACATGAAAAATATTCGGATATACATTTGTATCTGCCTTGGGAGAAAACTGTGCCTGACAACTTGTTCTGGTAATTGTCATGTCAGCCAATGAAATTTCTGCCCTCAAAATGAGAAATTTGTGTATCATAACAACAAGGCCTACGGATCCCGAAAGTCTTAAAAAATACAGTAGAATGGAACGTTGTCGGATAAGTGAATGGTTTTGGAATTTGTTGTTTCTAATTTTGTACATGAGAAATATGTATTTCTTTGAGATAACATTTGTGGTAATCAATCTATCATAAAATCACAGTTTGTATGTTGCATGGAATGTGTTTAATAGGTATTTGTAAGCACATGTATGTGTATTCTAAATGGTAAAGAAAACAAACAACTTACCTAATGTTAACAATTCATTTGTCAAATCTAATGCATGTCTAACATTTCCTTGCTGAAAAGAAAAATAAACAAAAGATGGAGTCTAAAGGTTACAGAAAATTTCCTATAGTTTAGCTTAAAGATGCTTCTACTTAATTATGATACATGAAAAAATGAGTTGTTTTGGAAAGAAATCGATCTTGTGCAAGCATATGTTTACCTGTACATGTATAAGACTATGATTAATTTTGAAACATTCAAATACAAATTGAAGACGAATTTTGGTCTGTTTTACAGGGTTCTTACATAACAAATCAATATTCAAACAGTTACAGAAATTAGGTAATGATTTTTTTCATCCAAAATATTTTTTTTTATGACAAATGTATTTATAGTTATTTGAGTTCTAGGTAGGATTCTAACTGAAGCATCTCAAATTATATTTTTCCTGACAAAGGAAATCCATTACTAAAATTAGGTTTGCATTGTCTCCCCTTCTCCAATTGTCTATTAAAATAATCATAGTAAAAATCTTATTTCAATTCTAGAAGGGTCGAAGTATTGCTTATCAAGGCAGAAATCGATCATTGCATCCATCAAACCCCTACATGAACTACTGGGCATTAAGAAATCAAAAATACTATTATGAAACAGGCCACCAATTGTCAAGTTTGTAACCGTAAGACTTTGTTTTTAAAAGAAGTTACACTACAGCTCAGGTTGATTTTGCTTTGTCCACCGGCCCATCGTGGGAGTGGGCACCGGGTGGGCAAAATTTTTGGCTTGTCCACTCTGTCCACCCATAGGAGTGGGCATGCAATTTCTTTTGTTGAATCAAAAGACTTGCAAGTGCAATCAATTGAAAAAAGCAGATAATCATTTGTAATCAATATTTTTACAAAAATAGAGAATAGAGTAGAGTGGGCACGGGTGGGCTGCCCACGGTGGGCAGGTGGAAAAAGCAAAATCCACCAGAGCTGTTGTGTATATTGACAATAATATGCAAATGAAATGTAACCCAGAAGTCCTTTCAATATGTCATATTATTACCTTAAAACATTTTAAACTAGTGAATTGTGTACATATTTTAGCTATCAAACCATAGCTACCCTTACCAACATTTAAACATACAATTTTTCTACTTATACTGCAATCAGCTATTTTACTATACAGATAAAGCTATACGTATAAACGTTAGCTTTATACGTCAATGACCTCAACTCACCTATAAGCCCCGCCTACTTACGTCACGTCACAACCATGACAACGTGTAGTAACAATGGTCAAACTTTTATGAATTTAAACTTGTTATGTCTTCAAATTGGTAATTTATATACCATGATTTATCAAATGTTATTAATTAGAGTTCATTTTCCCTGTCTTTTTCCTGAAAATGTCAATTTTGTACCGCCTGGACTACACTCAAAGGGAAATACCCCAAAATGGTACCCCAAGAGGGAAATTCTAAACACTTTTTTTAACAATATTTGTTTCATATTTTTATTATTTTTAAAATTTTTTATCGATTTCAGTATAAAAACAATATATGTATAGTGTCTTGAAATATGAAAAATATTTGTATTCGGCACGAAACAGGAAAATGCTCGGTAGAACCTCGCATTTCCCCCGTTTCTAAGCCTCATACAAATAAATTTCATATTTCAAGACACTATACATATATTGTCTAAATATCTTAGCCATCAAACCATAGCTACCCTAACCAACATTTAAACATACTATTTTTCTACATATCTAAATTCTAAGCCATCAGACCATAGCTACCCATACAAGCAAGCATCAGACCTTAGCTTGCTACCCTAATTAGCTTTCTTACAAACATGGACTTGCCTTAGTGAGAACCGACATTGTACCATACAATTTTTCTACACAACTAAGCCGGCAAACCATATATAACTACCCTTACCAGCATTGTAACATATGATAGGTAATCCAGGATTTCTGATCTATCAGCCGTTTTATTAATTTCCTTCATATCTTTACTAAGGGATTCCTCCAACCACATATGACAGTGATATGTGTCACTCTGGGTGTATGCATACTTTCCAACATATAGACAATCAACAGCTGAAAAATCACATGACAAATTGTCAGGGTTGACCATCAAAAAGGGGTTAGTCCACAATATACACAAAAACATACCATGCCCATGCCATCAAATCAAATATTCAAATAAGATGCAATAATGGAAACAGTGCTGATCAGATGTTCGCTTTAAAACAGACATGTAAACAAGATGCAGTACAGGAAAATACACCAATCAGATCTCTGCTTTTAAACAGACATGTAAACAAGATGCAGTACAGGAAAATACACCAATCAGATCTCTGCTTTTAAAAGAGAGTCATGTCAACAAGCTGCACTACAACCAAGTATACCAATAATATGTTCTGCTTTAAAAACAGATTTGCAAACAAGATGTTCATTAACAAATCTACCTTTTTGAAGAAACTAAAATTTTCACAATTTCTAAAACAACTCAGATTCCTTGTATACAGCACAGCTAGTGTATATTAATGCCAAGAAGATTGCATAATCATTTTATAAATTTACCTGATACACAGAAAAAGCCAAGAAGTCAATAATTTCTGATTTGTTGACGGTTTTATTTTTCTCATTTTCCAATCTACTCATAGCTTCAATCATCCATGCAGTTGTATGGTAGTAGTCTTCATCATTGTAAGCCACACGACCAACCTCGAAACAATCAACAGCTGAAAATCATGCAAGTCATGCTATTAAGTACCGTTATCATGCTATACCCTTAAACATACATTTAACCAAACAAATTCAATGATGATTCATAAGTACAATTTTTTTTTTAGGGGGAGGGGGTGGTGAGGCAAGAGGGAATTGATGTTCTCAGCAACGCTTTCTTTATAGTACACTCCTATAATTTCAGCCCCACTGTGATAATGGGGTTTTCTATAACAATATGTCTTCAAGATGTGAGGATACCGGTATTCCTATAAGGCCTTTGTAAAGAAAGTCCTTTGAGAAATGCAGCTTCATGTTAAACACAATGCATCAAAAAAGCAAAATGCATAGGACATTATAATTTAAAAGAGCATTAATATATTTAACTTGGGATATTTCATAGAAAGGAAAATCACAGTTCAACATAAATCGGGATATTCATAGAATATCCTTAAACACTGTCATTGACTGTAAGCTAAAATAAATCAAAATAAATTCTTCACTTGCTATCTTTAAATAATTATAGAATTAATGCTCGTTTTTGGTTAGTGTTAGGGGTCACCTATAGCTACAAAAATGTATTTAGAGGTCAAATTTATATAATTTTCTACAGATCCCTTCTAAGTAAGTTTTATGTATTATAGTTAAGAGTTACTTTAAGAGATGACTTCTTGATACAGTTTGACCTTATTTCAAACACAATTCATACATTCAATTACCATTTCCTCATACCTCGAGCTCTGACTAAAGAATAAAAAGACAAAAATCTCAAAAGGTAATTTTTTTTAATGCTTTTCATACAGACAGAAAAATTATTACCTCAGTTTGAAACTTATAACAAACACTTTAAACAATATCCAGGAAAAATAAGAATAACCATATATTCTTCCTAAAAGTTTTACATGTATTCTGAAAACCCTATCTCTTTTAAATGTTGAGAGTGAAGGCGTCAACAATTTCCAAAATGACTGTGGATTCATAATTGTATGTGGAATACCAATTTTCCTGGATTTCACAGGTATAGGCCTAGGTGAACCATAAATTTAAATGGTACTGCAAAAAAGTAAATAAACCCCAGGTTTGATCAACAGGGCATGCAATATTAGAAAGTTAGCAGGCATGTTATTTTTACAATTCTTCATAAGACCATATGGATATACATTGTTATTGTCATTGTAAATGTGTAAACATTTAAAATGGGTCACAAACTAATTTTCTATGTTTAGATGACATTTAACATTTCATAACAACTTCAAATTCTGATTTGATAAAGCAGAATATAAAGTATTTCATGCATTAGTACTAATTTAAAAACATTCTATATAAAACTTGTTGTAACCAACAAATGTGTCTTTTTACAAAATTCAAATAGCCAAAGGTATGGGTTTTGCTCATTGTTAAAGGCTATTGGTGGGTTGTTCACTGTTGTCTCATTGCTAATCATACCAGCCATCTCCCTATCATAAAATTGAGAATGGAAATGGGGTATGTGCCAAAGAGACAACAACCCGACCATAGAGCAGACAACAGCAGAAGGTCACCAACAGGTCTTCAATGCAACCAGAAATTCCTGCACCCGGAGGCGTCCTTCAGCTGGCCCCTAAACAATATATATTAGTTCAGTGATAATGAACGCCATACTACTAAACTCCAAATTGTACACAAGAAACTAAAAGTTAAAATAATACAAGACTAACAAAGGCCAAAGGCTCCTGACTTGGGACAGGCGCAAAAATGTTATTGTTTTAAAAAGTTTACTTCTAGCACCTTCAAAATCAGTAACCATAATAACAGTGTATTTGATATTTTCATATACATGTATTTCCAACATTACAGAAAATAAACAACACCTCAAGAGTTTTTAAAATCTCTAAAACCAATTGCGTATGTTTATAATCAAATGATTGTCATCCCTAATACACTTGTTATATTGGTCACTGGCATTATGTTGCCATCAATTTATCAACCACTGACTGTATAACAATTAATAATTTACAGTGAATAATTTACAGTGATATATATGCTTGTACTATCGGCCACTGGCACTAAGTATCAATCAAATAATTAACCACTGTATAACAATAATTTTCCGTTATACAAATGCAGAATAAGTTCAAGATTATTATAAGTACATCTATGTATTAACCAAAGTTTTAAAGCATATATTTCAAGTAAACATGGTTAAACAGAAATCTGCCTCAAGTGAACCTTGAATAAAACTGTACACCCATAAAATTTGATCTTTGAAAACAAAATATCATCAAAGAAGAGAGCATATTGGCCATCCGCCTAGAAAAGATATAATGTTTTTCATGTATAACTAAACGGTATTATTTTATATATATGTTTTAACAAGGAGTTACTCCCTCTTACTATGTTTGTGTATATGTTGGCTGTTTTTCATATACTTTTATTGAATGACAGATAATTTTGAAGGTTTACAACTGACGGCAATCAATCTATATTGTTTTCACAGGAAAACATTCCCTTGCAATTTGTATGTACTAATGCTTTTTTCTTTCTTTTTTTTTCACCCTTTTCATTGAACAAAACTTACCTGATAGTTCTGAAGTTTTAATACCAGCTATATCTCCAGCTGCTATTTTTTCAGTTTCCAGTTTGTAAGTGTCCTGAAGCCTCAACAAGGCTGCTACAGCTCCATTTAAATCTTCATAGGTTGGCAAATACTCTTTCAACTTGTTTACTTTTTCATGAAATTCTGTGGAAAAAAAATAATTGCACATATTAAATATTTTTTAATTATGGCTGTAGTTATCAAATACTGTTGATTTATAATTTTCACATCCATCATGTATCTGAATGTTTTACTCCCCATCTTCTCCCAGTTCCTTAATAGATGTATAATCAATTAAAAAAAAATCATTTCATGGTCCTTAAGATTCTAACTAACACTGAAGATCCATATATTTTTTTTTGACAATTTTGAAAGGTTCTGAGGATTCTTTATTTTATTGGGTACCAATTTCAAATATTTTTGTATTTAGTACAAATTAGGTAAAACTTTTGGGGATATTTGAGTTTGGGTTTTTGCTTAAAAATTTCATCTGCATACAACATATTCATGACATTAAAGATTAACACTACATGATAATCAAGCCATAATATTTTCTAAGCAAATGAATAAAAGATGAGGATACACAACTAAATGTGTTAAATGAAAACAAAACTGCAATATAAATTTTGAGGTCAACATTTAGTACATGTACATCTGTGCATGGTTGTCAAGAAAATAAATTAAAGCATAAAATCGTTAAAATTCCAACGTTGACTTACTTTAGCTTTACCTGCAGATATTTTATAATCTATCAAAAATCTATAGCTAACACCACAAACCTAACAGTTAAAGGAAATTCTGTGTTTCTTCTAACATGCCTATAATAAACATTTCATGGACATTTTGTAATAAAATAATTAATTTTCATAGAACTTTATACAGATGTTTTGCTTTAACAGAGTTTCTTAAGGGCATACGATACAGTTTTGAACCTGTATTTACAAGTTGATGAAAATTTGCATATAGGCTATTTTTTACCTGATTAAATCAAATATGTAATAAAAAATATACCTTCATGTGCTACTTTTTGAGTAAAATGAGGTCGAAGTTTTGTATATTTGCTCAAAATTCAGATTTGTGTCCGTATTTTCTTTTTCGAAAGAAAGACATAACTTTTTTGTTTTAAAAGATAAACACAAATTGCTTTTTGTTAAATAATCCGTAATTTCTGTATCATTAAAAATTTATGCAATTTTAATTCCGAAATAACTCTATATTTATCAAATGTTCATGAATAGAGAAAAAAACGTCATTTTTTGCTGCATGTTTATTAAAATTAAAAAAATTGCGCTATTTACAGTTTTATAAAATTTGGGTCACATAATCTCCTTGCAAAATGAAACAAATTGCTGTTTTAAAAAATAGGGGTCCATGCACTCGTTTTCAAATTAAATCAGTTTGAATGATAAAAATCAGTCGAAAAATGCATCTTTTCCCGATATGTCATAGTTTGACGTCCCGAAAATAACATTTTACGTTAGCAACGTCATTACCTTCCCTGTAACTGTATCATACGCCCTTAATAAATCTAATGTGAAACAAGCAACTACAAGGTCTCTTAAGTTAACTTTACGAACTAATTAGTTTGAAACAAGAATGTGATCATAGTGAAGAGATGCCCACTCACACTATCTATGTTCATGATCAGTGGACTGTGAAATTAGGGTAAAAACTCTTATTTTGGCATTAAAATTAGAAAGATCAAGTTTGGACTTCAATTTCATCAAAAAACCACCTTGACCAAAAACTCAAACCCGAAAGGGGATAGACAGTTGGCCGATGCACAGACCAAAAAACATAATGCCCCCAAGTGGGGCAAAAAAATCACACTTCCATGAACCAACTTGGTAAATGATTGAACAACAGGTTGTTTGTTGCATTACACCTTTTTGCACATAATAAGTGCATGTGCATTGACATTTTCTTTGCACAAATTTATGGTCATTTAAAAAAGATCAAGGAACAGGAAGTGAAATGTCAACAGATGTTACTTAAATCATGTACATGTGAACGTGCATGTTCAATATAATGATTGATTTAAATTTTGATTTCTTGTGTTTTATCGCCACTATTATAGTCTTCACGCTGAACTGCTAAATCTACAGGCCCGCAGCTCAATTTTTGAAAATTTATAGTTAGGTTCTGTTGGCCTGTAGGTACCTTTTTTTTACAGGCCTGAAAGCTATTTTACCAGCCTGGGCTGCCACTCGGCGTGAAGACTGCTATTAAACTTAATTTGATTTTGATTTGATTTTTTTTGTGTTTTATCATCACTATTACATGTGTTAAGCTTAATAATTTGATTTTGGATTTTTGTGTTTTATCGCCATTTTTAAGGTCTGCTTTTGGGCTATTTTGTGGCGGCTTGTTTTGTAAAGGTGGAGGAAGCAGGAGTTCCAGGAGAAAACCACCATTCTTCGATAAGAAATTTGACAATTAAGATTGGAGTTCAATATAATGCAACACTCAATTAATCTAATACTGAAATGTATGTTTGCAAATGGATATACATGTACATGGTTAATTCAAACAAAATCATAATTGCAGAAATCACTACAATATAATCTTGTTTAATATTCCATCAGTTAAAAATTATAGTATCACAGTTTTCTACTTGCTATAATTTGCAATGACCGTGAGATGACCCAAACTGGTACACATTTTGGGGTTTGCTATCATGTTTATCTGGGGGGAAACATGCAATAAAATATTAATGAACTGATTTAAATAATCAAATTTTAGATAAATCTCATTCATGTCATTGTGAATATATAAATAGTTACATATATATTTAAATATCACAGAGAATAAAATTGTTGAATAATCTGACAGAAAGGAAAAGATGTGAAATAAAGTTTTCACGAAAAATTAAGTTGGTTTAAAATATTTTTAACTTTACATCTGTTATTTTTTAGAAGGCAGATGTCATTCTGAATTCATCTATATAATCCACTTTCAAGGATTAAAGCTGGCAAAAAAGATGTTAGTCCAATGTAGCGGAATTGAGCATTAAATTTAAGCAATCATAAAGCACTGATCTGTTTATGTTTCTACTCTAAACAACTTTGCTAGATACATTACAAACTGTAATGTCTACTTTTTTTCTTCATCCTTTAAGAAGATAAAATTATCTTTATCTTTGCCCATGTGCAAATTCATCATCTGTGTTTTGAATATTTCATATACATGTAGAGCCATTTTTTTGGAGGGTCCATATAGGGGTAAATTCAAAAAATAAATATACGTCATCAGGGATGGTCCATTAGGGGGAGAGCTTTCTGTATAAAACTGAAGTCCTGTACTCTTCTGATTGGTAGATAATATTCCAACCTTCTTCTCATGGTATTAAGCATTGTGGTACTATTTGAGAACAATTGAAATACTTATACACAACTTATTGTCCTGACACTAGATAAATACTTGTTTTGGGCCCCTTATTCCTAAACCTTTGGGACCATAACCCCCAAAATCAATCCCAAGCTTTCTTTTGTGGTTATAAACATTGTGTTAAAATTTTATTGATTTCTGTTTACTTATACTAAAGTTATTATCCGGAAACCATCCGTCTTCTGACAACGCTGACTATGTGATACCAAAATAAAAAGTAACGGGGGTCAGTAAAGGAATTAAGTGTGAATCAATTGTTTGTAAACAAGACCATGTGAATGCTCAAAAATGCTGCATGACCCTATGTTTTAATTGTTGCAAAAGATTGGGCTACATTTTCATGAATGCTATATATATGAAAGACTTTAATTTCTACAGGTAAATCAGGTATAAATTTAATTCAAGACATAGATTAGCATTAAAGTCAATGGGAGATTTTTTACTGAACTTACCCTCCATCTTTGAGCATGTCATGTGTCAAATTGTCTCGCTTAGTGACTTGATTACTCTCCCTTTATATTATCTAGCTTTAAGCTTTTAATTTGGTGTGTGAAGAAAAGCACACAGTGTGCAGATCATTTAAAAATTTGATGTTACTAATAAACGAGTGTCCCTTGATAAGGGTTGGATATTTTTTAGGTCATTCCGTGTTTTTTTTTTAATTCATAGCATTTAAAATAACATGTAAACAAAATTGTATCAAAATGAAACCTGCACCAGTTTTTAAAAGATTTCACACCAGTGGTGAGTATAATTTATGCATTTCATACCTTCATTTGGTTTCCATTTCAAAATATCTTCAATATGTCTTTCCCAATCAACTGTAAATCTCTTGACAAACAGATAGGCGTTGACAGGGTTCCCCAAATAAAAATCTACGTTCTCTAAAGCTTTAGAACTGTGTGTCTCTAACTCATCAGCTAACCTGAAAAAAAGAAAAAAATGCAAATGACATGCTCTGTTCATCTTATTCAAATTGATCTACTGTTTAGCTCTAAGCAGATTCATACTCAGACTGATTGAAACATTTTTGTCCCTTATCTTTCTGGCAATGAAATAAAGTTGCAGTGGATGTCATTTTTATAATTTGTTTATAAACATATTTTTTTAAATTTGTAGAAAGAAAGATTATAAACCCTTAACTAGTACACATTTTGGTTAAAGGCATGCATGCTAGAGCTCTCCTCTGCATGCAAGATTTTCTCCTTGTATTGAAGACACATTATAATTAATGACCTTGGGCTGTTTTCAGCAACCCAGCAGATATTATGTACAGTATAGATGTATTTTAAATCAAAGATATAAGTAGTTTTAAAATTATGTAAAATAATGTATATATATAATTAATCCTTCAATATTATATTAGTCTCTCATAATTCTAAATAGAATGGCACTTGTATATGTTTTAGTATTTTTAAGCTAATGATATTTTACTGTTAGTTTTAGTATACAATATGTTTTATATATATGTTATCCAATATTTCATGTTATGATATACACAATTTTTTATATTTATCCTGCAATTGGGTGTCCTACTTTACAGATACAGCGCTACAGATATCGCTATGCTGTATCTGTATACTATACAGATATCGCTTTAAAGCTCCGCCCACTGCCGGACTGAGTATTGTTTGAACCTTTGTGACCTCAGAATGTGTATTCCAGTTGCATTCCAATGAGGATGACAATTGTCGATTTCAAAACTTGAATGTGTATGATTGTGTTACAAAATCAACCATGTCAATTTCAGCATGCATGTTTAGTGAATGTCAAGTCTGAAGCGTAAGACAACTTGTGCACTTCTGTTTCAAATTTGACAATGTTTTGATATTTGTTTTTACTGTTAAAATAGATAATTATTCACCTTGAGCGATGTATTATTGCTGACTATTCGAGATTCTGTTTTTGCGAACCCGTCTTCAGCGTAATGTGTGATTTTGATACAATGTATTACTATGCGGGCCTCAAGGGATTACAAATCGAAAATAAATGCTAATTATGTTGGTTTTTGTGTCTTGCAAAACAGAAACAATATACAGAATTTATTGCAGGATAAAGACAATAACTGTTTAGTGTCTTTAAATATCAGCTGTATTTGTACTCGGCTCGAAACAGGTGTAGTAGCTCGCTAAAAGCTCGCATACACCTTGTTTCCTAGCCTCGTACAAATACAGCTGATATTTAAAGACACTAAACAGTTATTGTCTATGTTATTGTATATTGGAATGTATAATGTTATACAAGTGGTGAGACTTTTAATAAAATATTGAATCTGAATCTGCATCAACAAGTTTCAATATCCAAATTGTATGCATATATATATGGAAAATAGTTTCAGAAAAAATGTAGAACAGTGTCGAACAAAAAGCCACACAAGATGCAAAGTACATGAATATGTATTACATGGTAGGAATGTCATGAATGTGTAGACTCAAATGACAATGAAATCAACAAACAAACCCAGTTATTCATAAAAGTTTAACCAAATCAAGTAGTTCAGCAATCAATCTGCCAAGTAGCAATATCCTTTCAAGTTATTTACGCACATATCATATGCATGAGTAAAATACAAAATGTACCACAAAATTCAACATCCTTATAATTTATTCACGTAACACATCACATGCATGCTCAGTAAAATACAAAATGTACCAAGAAATTTTATCTAGTAGAGATTACTGCTATTGTAATCAAGGCATATACATTTCAGCAGGTTGCAGATAAACAAAAGTATATATTTAGATTACAATGTAGGATGATAGCATATTGTTGCTATTATTATCTCATTGTTACATTGTACATGTATATTATATACAATACATGTTATTCAACATGCTATACTAGAATAATTTCATACATTTTATTTTATTCTAATAATTCATTGTAAAAAAGTAAAGAAACTCCTAACCTCTTTAAAATGTACTTCACCAAGAAAGACATTTAATTGAATCACCCCTCCCCCCCTAACTTTGAAAATTCATTTTTAGAGGACACAGAAATATGAAAGGCTTAATATTTGCTAGTCATTTTCAGGAGTCATCTCTATACTTGAATGTACATGTATATACATTCAAAGAAAAGTTGTGAAGCTTGTTTTTCTCTATTTTGTTTCTCACCAAAAAATATGATAAAATTCAATTACAAGGATTATCCTTACTTCATCTGTTCATTTCCGTCACTAACGGAACTGTCTATCAACGTAAATTCCAATCAATACGGACCAAAACAGCTATAATTAAAAGCATCTTATAATGAACAAAATAAATATCAAATTCCCATTACACGGGAGTCTATTTTCAATATCATCTTTATTTAAGTATCATTTTATAGATATTTCCATAAAACGAGAGAAAATTCATTATTCTGCTAACAATTTTGTGGTAAGATAGCGTAGAAGACTGCTGTTAGAATTGTCAACAGTTGTAATTATGTACCTTGAATGTGTCAAATAATTATCCTAATCATGAAACAAGTTGATAAATGTTTTGTAAAAGACCTGAGGTAGAGCGAACACCTGCAGAATTTTTTGATACAATTTCATTTACATGATGTACTGTACATCTAAAAAATTAACATTTTAAAAACATGAATATATGTCCATCTTATAGGAAAACCATGCCCTGCTCGCACAATCACATTTTCATGTTCATTGAAACACGACATCAAGGTCAAAACCCTAATTTGACAAGATGTGCAGTCTTAGACTTACTAAATATAGTCAGAATTTAGAAACTTAAACTTATAAATTTTGTATACGACTAGTTATGTACATGTATTTTTGTTTTTTTACGATTACATGTTTATGAAAAGTGTGGGGTACTGAATTTCTCAGCTAATCATCCCTAAGTGATTTGTTTAATTGTTGGTTGCCTAATGTCCAGTGGCAAATAGTTCATGCATGTTCAGTTAAGAACAAATTAACCATGTATACAATAGGTAGGTCCTGTAATGGAGGTTGTTCAGGATGAGGGTCATGAAAATTTGGCCATGGAGGTAAGAGTCTGACTGTCACAGGAAAAAGAGGGTATAATATTAGTCAGAAATTTTGTTTTGCAACAGCTCACGATTTGGACCCCTCAGAGAGTTGTAGCAAGGGTTCTTTATAACATGTAAGTGCTCTGAAGTGAAAATTAAAATATGTATATGTTGCCAGTTGGTACAGATACAAATGTCCCTTGTTAACTGGATCTCGAAAATCTAACTCAGCCAGTCAAAGCAGAGCATATTTACATGTACATCGTATACATGTATTTAAATAGATCTGATCAACATCATATCTCCTGAAAATGCATGTTCTATTTTCGTCTGGACTAAATTACAAGATACATAAAATTGAGAATGTGGCATAGAGAAGAAAACAGTTGAAGGCCACAAGCATTCACAAGTGGATCATCAACACAGCAAGAAAATTATACACCCGTAGGAGGGCTTTAGCTGGGTCTAGACAAAAATGTGTACTAGTTTAGTGAAAATTGATGTGAATACTTAACTATCTACATGTACAAAAATCAATCCTTAAATCAAAGAAATACCAACCAATGATATCCTAGATATGATAAAATTAGTTTTAGAGGGGAATAACTTCAAATTGATTGACAGAGATTTTCTGCAAAATGAAGGGGTGGCTATAGGGTCAAAACTAGGAAAAAATTTTGCTTGTACTTATATGCGACAATGGGACAAAGCACTGGAAAAATTCAAAGAGAAACCATTATTTTATAAACGCTTCATTGATGATGGTTTTGGAATTTGGACTCATGGCGAACAAAAACTCAAAGAATTTATGGACTTTGCAAACTCAATAAATGACAAAATAAAGGTGGAACTTAGGTACAACAGCAATCAGATTGAATTCTTAGATACACTTGTGAAAATAAAAAATAGTAAATTAACAACAGACCTTTATACAAAGCCAACTGATAAACATATATATGTTCACAGCAAATCATGCCATCCAAAAAATGTAAAAAAGGCAATTCCTTACGGTTTAGCATTACGATTAAGAAGAATTTGTGAAAATGAAGATGACTATCAAAAACATAGACAAGAACTAAAATTACAACTGCGAAAAAGAGGCTATAATGGAAAATTTATTGAAAACCAACTAAAAAGAGCAGACGACTTAAATAGAAAAGAGTTATTACAAAGAAAAAATAAAATTAAAAAAACATCAGAACGCATACCTCTTGTTGTAACCTTTACTGATTTACTACCTGATATTCATGACATTGTGAAAAAAAGAATTAATATTTTACATAACTGTAACTTGATGAAAGAAATATTTCCAGAACCACCACTAGTAGCTTATCGAAGAGATAGAAACTTAGCAGACATAATTGTACATGGAAAACTAAATAAGATCACCAAAAAATGTACTAACTACAACAGCAACAAAACATGTAAAGAAGAATGTGAAGTTTGCGATATTGAAAGACATGAAGAAAAAATTATACTCGGAGATAAAACATTCAACCTCAAAAAGAACATTCATGGATGTCAACTGGTGAACCTTATTTATGGACTTCACTGTGAAAAATGTAACCACTATGTCTATGTTGGAGAAACAGAAAGATCACTCAACGAAAGAATAAAAGAGCATCTAGCAGACATGATAGAGATACAGCTGTGGCAGAACATTTTAACCAAGAGGATCATCATAAAGAGGACATCACAGTTCAGGTTCTGCAACAGATTTACGATAAATCCGCAAATTACAGGAGATATATTGAGGCACAATGGATGCAAAAATTAAATACAATTAGACCATTTGGAATTAACGTTAAAAAGGAATGACTTTAATTGATCAAAACTTATATAATTTAACTTTCATTCATACAAAAGTATTGTGACGTCATGTTATTATGACGTTAGAGTATTATGACGTCATGATGTTTCCAAGGACATTTATTTATAACATCTTTTCAATGTTTGAAAAAAGAAATGTCAGCCATGTAGTTTAGAGGAATAATAAATAACTGAAGAAGGCCAATGGCCGAAACGTCTGAACAATTGGTTTATTTATACAATTATCAAAGATAATCTTCATTATATCAAAGATTTATTTTCCAAACCATTGTCTTTTTACCAATCCTTTTATCTACATTTTATCAAAGTCAACATTTTCCAAATCATTATCTGTTTATCAATCCTTTATCTACATGTACGTTAAACCAAAGACAATATTTTCCATATGCCATATACATATAAATATAAATCTTTTTATCAATAAAGCCATAAAAATTATACCATAATAATCCTTTGATAATTTAATACAAAAATCATAAATTAAACATTTTATTGCATATTATTCTTCTGTGAACATTATTTTAAAACAAAAGATACTAAAGTGTAGAGTGTAGCAGTTTTATTGAAATTTCAACAAAAGATGCAGATGTCTTCTTACAATGTATATATATATATATAAAATTAATATTTGTATTGCTTTTGGTAACATTTGGTGTTCAAACTCCTACAATAGTATTTTCCTGTTTAATGAGCTAGGTTATTTGGAGCGAAAAATATCATAAGAAACATGGAAAATAGTACATCCTGTTTTCTGCTTAACAAAATCAAAGCATTATACATATATGGAAAATTACAAACCTTTTGGATCAGATACAACTATAAATGGAGCAATTTTATCTTTAAATTGGTATTTTACACCTACATGTACATGTAATACTGAATATTATGCACATATTTGGGATAACATTATATCTGACAATATTTTACATGTACATTTTTTGTAGTATTAAAAAGATTAAAAAAAAGGAAAATTTGATATGATTGTCAATGTAATGAGACAACTATACAGGTCACTAGCTAGTGACCAAGGATCAACATGAATAAGGGATGAAGACATGGAAATGTCATATTGGGATACCCATTTAGTCAATTTTATTTTTACAAAATGGAAGTAAAGGTTCTCTTTAAAGATCCTCTTATGAACATGATGAATTGTCAACTTCTAACCAAAATTGTTTAATAATATTTATGAATTTAAATAATTTAAAACTTAGGGCATTTTAGATACCCTAAAACTTTAAATGACTTTTGTACATCCTTTTGAATATGAATCTAAAAAAATTGTAGAAGAATTATGTTAAAACAATCATAAAATAACTCTATTTTGTATCTACCAGTACCACACAATCGAATGATCAGCTGTATAGCCATACATCAAGACATGTCAAACTGACAACCTACAGGACTAGATACAAGCTAGGTACAAGTGTACTAGCCTCAGTTAATCATATAAAGTCTGGTGGCTATTATTATTATTATTATTCATGCATATATTTTAGTTTTATTGAAATAAAAAGTGGTATTCTCACCTAGAGAGTGCATCCAGTCTTTGTTTTTCTTCTCTCACATATTCTTTTATTCTTGAAGAAATTTCTCTCTCTGCAAATAAAGCTCTTTCCATGTGGGCCAAAGATGTAAACAGTTCACATCTGACAACTGATGCCACGCAAATAAGCAACAACAAATACCTCTGATTTGTCATTGTTCCTGAGTTAGTCTTCAAAACTTTGTTGTTTTTTTTTAACAATTTGTCTACAGTAATAGTGAATGACAACTTCAGTACCAAGTAACATGAAGGGTTTGAGAAATCACCAGAAAGTTCCACGTTGGATGGTGGCTTACGTGCACAAACTCTTGTGTAGAATCTTCAGGAATCTACACACACACAACATCAAAGAGTGCCCCTTATCAAATTACATTTCATTGATGGGATATTCCATTGTTGTAGGGAAAACAGGTGTCCCTGTAGATATATGATCATATATTATGAAACAAATCAAAGAGGTTTATAAAGATTGAAAACGTCTAAAAAAGAGAATTTTTAATTTGCATAGATTTCTTTTGTACATGCTAACTGATGCACAGTAAAACAGCTTTATTTAAAAATCACATCATTTTATTAGCCCTGGGAGAAAATAATTTTCCAAAGGTCATGTTGATATCACGTGATTACCTCTCGGTCTGGGGTCCTAATCTACGCTTTCAGTCGGCGGCTAAAAAGTGAGTTAGGATCCCAGTTTTTAATTATTTGTCGGAGCTCCTCGCACTTTTTCATTGTTAAGAATCATGAATGATTTGATAATAAAATGTTCCGAGGGGAGTTATAAATGGCGGGAATTTAAGTTGATAAACAGTCACATACATTGAACATCGTAAAAATGTTAGCCGAAAAAGCTTTAGAGCTCATTGCTGAGTTACAACGAACAATTGATAGCACACTTGGTCCATATAATGAAGATACAGCCAGACACGTGTTAGAGGAGATGAAAGCTTTGTTTGAACAAAACCAGAAGGATGTCAGCGCCACAGTTGCTGGAGAAAATGGTTTGTTTTCAGGAGTACAGCTTCGACATGCTGCTTTGGAAAGGAATAAAAGGTGTCTTTTAGCATATATTTATAACAGATTACAACACATTAAGAAGATGAGATGGGAGTTTGGAAGTGTACTGCCTTCTGATGTCAAATTGAACCTAGGTGAACAGGAAGTTCAGTGGTTTGGAAAATATAACAAATTGCTAGCAAACTATATGAGGTCTATAGGAGACCACGGGGGACTTGATCTCACACAAGATCTTAAACCACCAAAAACTTTATTCATTGAAGTCAGGTGTTTGATGGATCACGGTGAATTTGAAACTCAAGATGGTAACATTGTATTGTTGAAGAAAAATAGCCAGCATTTTCTATTAAGATCTGAATGTGAACATTTAATTAGACAAGGAGTTTTGGAACATATTGTCCATGGTTAAAAGCTGTTGAATCAAGTTTATTTAAACGTGCAATAAGCCAAAAGCAAGTGTGTAACTTTTATCAAATAAAATCAGTAGACAATACCAGACAGTATTTGGATTAATACTATTTCATTTACAATGTAATGTAGGTCACCTGGCCCAATGGGTGAACTGATTAATATTGCCCTTATTGTTAGTTATTTTCACAGCTACATGTACATGTATGTCACAGAAACTCAGTTAACTATTATTTTTTTCCAAGGAATGTGTCTGTTGAAAGTTAACTTGGCTAATGCATCAACAGTACTAAATTCAGGGTTTTAACTTGACTATTGAATGATGAGAGCTATTGAATAATATTCCACAAAAGTAATACATGCACATGTTTATAAAACTTCAGGGGCGGATGCAGCCATTTCAAAAAGGGGGGGTTCCAACTATATGCTCCTGGGCATTCAAATGCATTGATCGTCCAAAAAAAAAGGGGGGTTCCAACCCCTGGAACCCCCCCCCCCCCTGGATCCGCCAATGAACTTAACTAGATGTCGAGCAAATATCAATCATCAAATGTGTATCAAGCTCGAAATTGCCCAAAGTCTGTTAACATGTAGTGAAGTCTTTGGAAGGTCTGTCATAAAAAGTTGAGTCTCCAGAGTCCAAGTCATGCAAATAGCAAAACATATTTAAATACAAAAAAGACAGCCAGCTACAAGTGGGGCTCCCAACTAGGGACAGATACTTGAACACACTAGTTCTTGTCGAGAATGTGAAGAAATTCATAGTACATGTATATGAGATATACAGGGATTTTTATATGGCAGTGGCATAAACTATTTGTATACAGCTCTATATTTTTGAGGTAGAAGACCTGGATGCTTCATTATATGTAAATTTTTTGTAATGTGACATACATGTACTCATAAAATTTTATGAGTAATACAAAATGTAGTAGAAATATATTTAGTATATTGGATCCTTGCAATGTCTTCATGTCTGTTAGACAAATCACTTGACCTTGACATCATTTCATGGATCAGTGATCAAGGTTAAGTTTTCATGGTAAAGTCAATATCGGACAATGTAACCATTAGGTTGACTATATTTGGTGTATGGAATGATTGTAGGGTGCACATGTCAGATTGAAAGATTTTCTCTGACCTTGAACATTCATAATAACAGTTCATTGGATAATGTTAAGTTTTGTGGTTTGGTCTATGTCACAAATTTAAACAATGGGACCATGATTTTTGCTGTAATGAAGGATTAAATTTGTGTTATGATCATGTGTGTCTGGCATGTTTCTTATGACCTTGAAATTATTTTCATGGTTCATTGGTTAATGTTAAGTTTTTGTGGTTTTGTCTGTTTCTCAGATACTATAAGCAATATATCAGCTGATTTTGGTTTCTGTCTGGCAGGTTTAATCTGACCGTGACCTTTTTTTATGATTCATTTGATAATCTTTAGTTTTTGTTGTTTGCATTGGTCTATATCTCATATATACAAATACAAATGTACAATAATTAAGTAATAGGGCCACTATATTTGCTGTATGGAAAAAAGTAAAATAACAGAAATACCGATCTTATAACTATTGAATGATTGGATATGTCTATCTGCCATTTTCTTATGACCTTGACCTCATTTACATGGTTCGTTGGTCAATGATAATTAGCTTCCATGGTTTGTGTGTATCAGATAGTTTAAGCAAAAGGTACTAAAACTGCATGACATTGTTTAGATCCTATTCAATAAATTTTATGGAAATTTTACTGTTTTTGGTTATTATCTTGAATATTATTATAGATAGAGATAAACTGTAAACAGCAATAATGTACAGCTAATGTAAGATTTACAAATAAGTCATCATGACCGAAATGGTCAGTTGACCCCTTTAGGAGTTATTGCCCTTTATAGTCAATTTTGAATCATTTTTCGTAAATCTTAGTAATCTTTTACAAAAATCTTCTCCTCTGAAACTACTGGGCCAAATTAATCCAAACTTGTCCACAATCATCATTGGGGTATCTAGTTTAAAAATGTGTCCGATGACCTGGCCAACCAACCAAGATGGCCACCAGGGCTAAAAATAGAACATAGGGGTAAAATGCAGTTTTTGGCTTATAACTCAAAAACCAAAGCATTTAGAGCAAATCTGACAGGGGGTAAAATAATCTATTAGGTCAAGATCTATCTGCCCTGAAATTTTCAGATGACTCGGACAACCCGTTGTTGGGTTGCTGCCCCTGAATTGGTAATTTTATGGAAATTTTACTGTTTTTGGTTATTATCTTGAATATTATAGATGGAGATAAACTGTAAACAGCAAAAATGTTCAGCAAAGTAAGATTTACAAATAAGTCAACATGACCGAAATGGTCAGTTGACCCCTTTAGGAGTTATTGCCCTTTATTGTCAATTTTAACCATTTTTAGCTCACCTGGCCCAAAGGGCCAAGTGAGCTTTTCCCATCACTTGGCGTCCGTCGTCGTTAACTTTTACAAAAATCTTCTCCTCTGAAACCACTGGGCCAAATTAAACCAAACTTGGCCACAATCATCATTAGGGTATCTAGTTTAAAAAATGTGTGGCGTGACCCGGCCAACCAATCAAGATGGCCGCCATGGCTAAAAATAGAACATAGGGGTAAAATGCAGTTTTTGGCTTATAACTCAAAAACCAAAGCATTTAGAGCAAATCTGACATGGGGGTAAAATTGTTTATCAGGTCAAGATCTATCTGCCCTGAAATTTTCAGATGAATCCGACAACCCGTTGTTGGGTTGCTGCCCCTGAATTGGTAATTTTAGGGAATTTTTGCTGTTTTTGGTTATTATCTTGAATATTATTATAGATAGAGATAAACTGTAAACAGCCATAATGTTCACCAAAGTAAGATTTACAAATAAGTCAACATGACCGAAATGGTCAGTTAACCCCTTTAGGAGTTATTGCCCTTTATAGTCGATTTTTAACCATTTTTCGTAAATTTTAGTAATCTTTTACAAAAATCTTCTCCTCTGAAACTACTGGGCCAAATTAAACCAAACTTGGCCACAATCACAATTGGGGTATTTAGTTTAAAAAATGTGTGGCGTGACCCGGCCAACCAACCAAGATGGCCGCCACAGCTAAAAATAGAACATAGGGGTAAAATTCAGTTTTTGGCTTATAACTCAAAAACCAAAGCATTTAGAGCAAATCTGACACGAAGTAAAATTGATTACCAGGTCAAGATCTATCTGCCCTGAAATTTTCAGATGAATCGGACAACCTGTTGTTGGGTTGCTGCCCCTGAATTGGTAATTTTAAGGAATTTTTCTGTTTTTGGTTATTATCTTGAATATTATTATAGATAGAGATAAACTGTAAACAGCAATAATGTTCAGCAAAGTAAGATTTACAAATAAGTCAACATGACTGAAATGGTCAGTTGACCCCTTTAGGAGTTATTGCCCTTTATAGTCAATTTTGAACCATTTTTCGTAAATCTTAGTTATCTTTTACAAAAATCTTCTCCTCTGAAACTACTGGGCCAAGTTCATTAAAGATAGAGATAATTGTAAGCAGCAAGAATGTTCAGTAAAGTAAGATTTACAAACACATCACCATCACCAAAACACAATTTTGTCATGAATCCATCTGCGTCCTTTGTTGAATATTCACATAGACCAAGGTGAGCGACACAGGCTCTTTAGAGCCTCTAGTTCTTAAATTTTAGTAATCTTTTACAAAAATCTTCTCCTCTGAAACTACTGGGCCAAATTAATCCAAACTTGTCCACAATCATCATTGGGGTATCTAGTTTGAAGAATGTGTCCGATGACCTGGCCATTTAACCAAGATGGCCGCCACAGCTAAAAATAAAACATAGGGGTAAAATGCAGTTTTTGGCTTATAACTCAAAAACCAAAGCATTTAGAACAAAGCTGATGAGGGTAAAATTGTTTATTAGGTCAAGATCTATCTGGCCTTAAATTTTCAGATGAATCGGACAACCTGTTGTTGGGTTGCTGCCCTTAAATTGGTAATTTTAATGAAAATTTGCTGTTTTTGGTTATTATCTTGAATACTATTATAGATAGAGATAACCTGTAAAAAAGCAATAATGTTCAGCAAAGTAAGATTTACAAATAAGTCAACATGACTGAAATGGTCAATTGACCCCCTAAGGAGTTAATGTCCTTGATAGTCAATTTTTAGCAATTTTCATTGGGCCAAGTTCATTATAGATAGAGATAATTGTAAGCAGCAAGAATGTTCAGTAAAGTAAGATGTACAAACACATCACCATCACCAAAACACAATTTTGTCATGAATCCATCTGTTTCTTTTGTTTAATATTCACATATACCAAGGTGAGCGACACAGGCTCTTTAGAGCCTCTAGTTTGAATTATACAATAATTTTAAGGGGCCAGCTGAAGGATGCCTCCGGGTGCGAGAGTTTCTCGCTACATTGACGACCCATTGGTGGCCTTCGGCTGTTGTCTGCTCTATGGTCAGGTTTTTGTCGCTTTGACACATTCCATATTTCCTTTCCCAATTTTACCAGATAGTCATTCAATGCTGTATACATTTACTGGATTTTTAAAAAATTTATGGTCAAAGGGAAATAACTCAATTCAAAGCTTGCAGAATGCAAACATTGTATAAACTTCAAATTGAAATCATGGTCAAACTCATCAGAAGAGTCCTTATTGGTGTTATTGCCAAATAAAAAGTGACCTTTTTTTTTATCATTTTTGGAAGTTATATAGTCTATATTTTTGAAAACAATAAATTATAGGATGAAACTTGGAAGGGAAAAAAGGAACCAAAAATGCAAATAATCTTCAAATAGGTTTGCCAAAAACATTGGTCCACTCACACTAGGAGTTGTTGACCTTGCATGACAATACATTTAACTAGTTTGTGTGTTCATCTATTATCTTGATTACTCCAATATATAGAAAAAATTGACAGCAGGACCAATCTGACTAAAATATTGATCTCAGATTTCGTTATACTATCAGAGATCCATATTTTAATTAAATTGATAACAGGACAAGATAACCTTTTCTTGATCAAATGGCCGAAATTGTCAGTTAACTATTTATAGAAGTTATTCCTTTTAATGATGATTTTACCCATTTTTGCATTTTTAGAGAAGCTTTGGTGGATAAAGAAATAACTTAACAGATCTTAACCACAGAATATCTGTAGAAATATGATATCATATATAGCTCAAATGTTCAGTCAACACCAAAGACCGTACGGTTTCCTTTAATTGACAACATCCTCTTTATTCGAACTTTGATGGACAGTTCTTTCTTTGTCAATCATAAATCTCCTGTTTTCTTTATATTTATGTAAAAGGACTTTTAAAATTCACAATATTGTTTGTATGTCTGACTGGGAGTCCTTTGCATGTACAGTATGACAAAAAAAAGACCTTTATTCTCAGTTAAATTTACCGGCATACCATCAAACTATGCACAGGAAATAAACAAATTAGTTATTAAACTAGTTGTTGGCATGATACGATTTATGAGGGGGGCAAGGGGGGTCCCAATAACAGCAAAACAGCAAATTGATTTGGCTCATAACAGATAACAAGGAATTGAAATGGACAAAAACAGATAACAGTAAATGAAGTACTAAAATAATTCGGTCTTTGACAAATCAGTATTTCTTATTACGGATATAATCCTTTGTAATGCATTCCATTTTCTATGACTATGTTTTTTGTATTAATTTATGTATCTAGAATGTGTTTAAATTACTACTCAATATATTATAATATTTTTTATACGCTCGTTTACGGAACTTATTATCATGATTATGGTATACTGTTGTCCGTCTGTTGTCAACATGTCGGACATTAACTCAAAAACTCTTTAACCAATTTGCATTAAACTTTGGGAAATTGTTTATATCTATTGACGTGAGCTCCCTTTTTGTTTTTTTCTTCATAAATTTTAGATTTTAAGTTTCTGGGTAATGTGGTTTTGTTCAATAAAATTGGTGTTTTTTTTTCAGTTTTCTGATAATGTCTCAAAAATGCTTTCACAAAGCAAGGAATTTTGGTGACTTATGTATATCTATTAACATGAGGTCACTTTCAATTTTTATAAATTTTAGATTTTACGTTTCCGAGTTAACGGGTTTTATTAATTAAAAAGGGGGGATTTTTCAGTTTTCAGACATTAACACAAAAATGTTTTCAGCAGTTCTCATGAAACTTTGCTGAAATGTTTATATCTATTGTTGTAAACTCCCTTTCGATTTTTATTTATTTTAGATTTTATGTTATTGAGTTAAGGGATTTTATTCATTAGAAAAAGGTGGTATTTTCTAGTTTTCAAAAATAACTCAAAAATGCTTTCAGCAGTTCTCATGAAACGTTGGTGTATTATTTATATATATTGACTGAAGCTCCCTTTGTTGCTAATAAAAAAAATGACCTAAAAGAGTTTGAATATTCTGACTTTTTCTAAATGACCATTTAATGAGGTGTGTGAATTTTTCTTAATAAGACTATGAGGCAAAGTGGTATATAGGGTAGCAAAATCAAAAGCACCAATTATAAGCATGCAATTTATCAAGTACTTCGAACGAATTTTGACACTCCAAAAGCAATTTATTCCACTTTTTTCAAAGGCTTTATTTGAACAATTTTTTTATCAGCTGAGGTTTTTGATTGTACCAAGTGTACTAGTAAGTAGAATACATAGTTTAGTAGGGAAACCATGGCTTGAAACGAAAGAAATCTTTGTTTGTAATGAGTTATGTACATGTGCAGCTTCGGACCCAAGTACATGGTTGGAACTTTCATTGTACAATGCATTTGGTTCTGCTTTGAAAAGAATCACAGAGTTGAGTCTATGTACCATATTATATAAAAGGTTAACTGGTTGTTAGGACCAAGTCCTTAATTGAGATCCTTGTCAGATATTCCTGGCCATATGTTTTCCTTTTTGTCATATTAAGAATTGTTTTAATTTAATATGTTCGTACGGGAAACAAGGAACATTATTCTCATACAAAAAATTAAGATAATTCTAAATACACATTCATAAAAAATGGAATTTATTACAAAGGATAATCATAAGATATACTTGAATTGTCCTGGACCTCACTTCTGTGATGGGTAAATGTTAAATCCTTCTCTGAATACGGGACAAACATATTAGTAGTGGTAGACCCCAATGTCCAATGATCTTGAATTTATACCGAATATTGACTGTCAAAAAAAAAAGTGCTAACATTCCAATTTTCATAACAGTTAACAGCAAATACATTATCACAATAACAGATAACAAAAAAAAACTAATAGCCCAATAACAGCTAACAAAGAATAAGACAATAACAGCTAACAGCAAATATATTTTCAAAATAACAGATAACAAAGAATTAAATTGCCCCAAAACAGCATAACAGTTAAACCCCTTGCCCCCCCCCCCCCCCTCATTTATGTTCTTCTCGTATAGTTTATGATGGTATGATACTTAACCCTTTACGGGATGGATTGTGCTTGATTTCGATATTTATAATGAAGACATAATTTTGCAACATATTTTAACATTGGACTCGGACTTTCTTTTAAACTTAATTTACAGAGTGTAGTGACGTTACGCACAGTGTTCGGTTTAGTAATGGTAACGTTAGTCGACGTAATTTTCATTTATTTCAACCGACTTTTGTACAAAACGTTCAAGCTTTGCACTATTTTTAATACATATGGCTTTTTGATGTTTGACTACTTATTTAAAAAAATTATAGACTGTGAACATGACTGATTATACATTTTTGATGAATAATCTTTCCATTCTCGATTTTATTTATTTCCTCATAATCTTAACTTATTGAAATAATTTTAGGGTCTTTCTATCCGTACTACCAACAGTTACATTCCAAATATGAGTCTTTGGAGAAGATTATAATGAAAAATAATTCTCGTTCGGGTCAATGGCAGCAACAGCTACTATATGTATCCTCTGTTTGCTTGATCTATAATTTCAATTTCATTTTCAGCTTTTGGAAAGAAAACGGCAGTTTGAAATTGCTCATTTTATTAAGATTAAAAAGTGATCTACAGTCCTTGAATTAGGATCAGTATTTTTCACATGCGTCAGTTTGTCGGATGCGTGGAAATAACTGTTAGTGTATGCAACAAACATTCGTACTAGCAGAAACATATCTTTTACTAAAGGTCCCAAAGTCGAAAGGTTCGGTATTATAGAAAATTTATCATTTATCAAAAACTTCGACGCCTTTAAGATCAGCACATGGTTTACAAAACTTTGATGGAAGTCAAATTTCTTGTTGGTCTATTACATTTTAGAATAAATATTTGAAAACTCTCTCCAAACAATATATCATTCAACAGAACGTGTCAAATGTTTAAGACACAAAAATGCTTAACTTTTAATCTATGGAAAATTAAATATATATACGTTACATTGACGTTCCTTGCAAAAAAACGTTCAATTTGGACGTGGTAACATTTTGGGGAGACACGGACAACTTGATGGAAATTGATGAAAAATTTAGCGTTTGCTTAACATTAAAGGCTTAAACAAATCTTTACAAAAATTACATTTCAGTAGTAACATTTGTTTTCATAGTTCATTTGTCTGTCACAAATTTAAAATACCCTAAATTAGCATGGTACTGAAAAATCTTAAACAATGGCTCTATGGTAACATTTAAGGGAGACACGGAAAAAACTGAAAAAAAAAATAAAATGAGAGAAGCTATGTTAGAAATAAATATGTGTTCGTAAAATTCAATAAAATTACATTTGCGTGTAGAGGTGTCGAACCTTTTCTATGACTTATGTGAAAATATTGTAATATCGAAGTGCTTGCTTTCATTTTTGTATACTCGAATTTTCAAATCTTACAGCTGTATGGAATTTCGAAAATGTCCACTAGAATGCGAACTGACATGATATTTATCGTAACCGTTTCACACCATGCATATGATCATATTATATCCCACCTGTTTGAATTTCATCGTAATCCATTCAGTAGTTTTTGATTTTTTTTCCCGTTTATATTTGTATGGTAAGTTATTGTTGCGTCTTACACGGCAAACATGGCATTATGAACACGGGACTTATTGCTTAATTATGTAATAATACATAAAATTAAATATATTAAAATTAGGTTTTATTTAATATCGATTAAACTGATGAACCAAGACAAGTAATTATTTGATAATACGCATAATTGATTTGTTTCTGTCCTACTTATGCATCAAGAAATGGTCAAATGAAACATAGACCGAATACCGTGCGTAACGTCAATGTTGTGTGTTTTTTTGTTCTAAATTGGCTATAGAGGTATAGGAGGAGGGTTGAAATCCGTCACAAAACATTTTTAACCCAGCCGCATTTTTGCGCCTGTACAGGAACCTCTGACCATCTTAAGTCATATATTTTTTTCAATTTAGATTCATTTATATATTATTAACGTTAGTTTGACGTCCGTTATTGTTGAGACTGCAACTTTCGTTACAGATAGCCCGATATAGGGATAGTCATCCGGCGGCGTCATGACCAATGTCCTTGGCCTCATTTTCATGGTTCAGTGACTACTTGTAAAAAAAAATCAAAGAAATTTAATTTCGTTTTTTTTTTAGTAATTGGATAATTATATTTAGTATGTGGGTATCTAGCAATGTACTCATGCCCGTCAGACACCTGACCTTGACCTCATTTCATGGATTAATGAACAAGGTTGAGTTTTGGTTGTCAAGTCCATAATCAGATACTTTAAGCAATGGATCTAGTATATTTGGTGTATGGAATGATTGTAAGATGGACATGTCCAACTGTTAGGTGTCATCTGACCTTGACCTCATTTTCATTGTTCAGTGGTCTAAGTGAAGCTTTTAAGTTTTGGTCTTTTTTCTAATACTACAATTTTTTGTATATGCAATAGGTCAACTATATTTGGTGCATAGAAATATTTTATGATTTACATGTCAGTCGCGCAGGTTTTATATGACCTTGACCTCATTTTCACTATTCATTGCTCAGTGTTAAGGTTTTGTGTTTTGATCTGTTTTTCTTCAACTATAAGCAATTTGTCAACTTTATTTGTTGTATGCATCGAGTGTATGCTGTATATGTCTGCCTGGCAGGTACAGTATCATCTGACCTTGACCTCATTTTGGTGGTTCATGTCAAGTTGCATATGGTTAAGTTGTTTTCTAAGATACTACAAGCAATAGGTCATTTATATTTCATATATATATTGATTGTAAGGTGTACATGTCTGCCTGGCATGGTTAATCTGACCTTGACCTCATTTTCATGGTTCATTTTTTAGTTTTCTTTGTTAAGTGTGTTTCTTAGAAACTATAAGCAATAGGTCAACTATATTTATTGTATCAAATGACTAAGGTATGTGTACATGTTTTCTTGTGTGGTTTATCTGACCTTGACCTCATTTCCTTTGATCATGTTGAGTTTATGTGATAGTTGTAGAAAAGCTTTATATTTAGGACTAGCAACATAATATCAACGGTAAGTATAAAAAAAGGCGAAACATTTAAGCGTGTGTACTCTTGCATATATACATATTTGTTTAGGGACCAGCTGATGCCCGCCTCCTGATGCGGGATTTTTCTCCCTGTGTTGAAGACCTATTGGTAGCCTTGCATGGGATGTTTTCTGCTCTGTGGTCAGATAATTGTCTCTTTTACCCATTTTTTGTTAATGGTTTTGAAGCTTTAATGCCTTTTTCATTTTTTGTTGAGCCTGCGATCCTAGATTCCGTCGTTGGTATCGGTGTCGGCGTCGGTGGCGTCAACATTTAGTTGTAAATATTTTTTGGACACCACTGATAATTAGCTGTGTAAAGCCTACATGGTATTAGATGAAAGAAGTAGGTCCAGTAAGACCCGTTGTTGGCTCCAAAACAGTGGCGGATCCAGCCATTTTAAAAAGGGGGGTTCCCAACCAGGAGTAAAAGGGGGGTTCCAACTATATGCTCCCATTCAAACGCATTGGTCGGCCAACAAAAAGGGGGGTTCCAACCGAAGGACCCCCCCCCCCCCCCCCCTGGATCCGCCACTGCAAAATATAGCAGTTTTACAAAATTGTTAAAATGTAAACTTTAATTATTTATTGGAAAGAAGAATATTCTGTTGCATGAATATGGACTGGGTTTTTTTACAATACAATGCACATAAATCGGGTTCTAGCATCATCGAGTCATGCTAAATGACGGAAATCTTCACAATTTTAGCATTTGAGTTAAGACGACCTCCGTTTCAAATGGAAGTGATGCATTTGTGTTCATTCTTATATAAGTTGTATTTGATGATAATTATAGATTATCGTTGATCATCTCAACGAGATTGATTTTCTCGCTTGAGTCGGTACGGCGAAAGCGAGAAAAGCAAACGAGTTGAGATGACCAATGATAATCAGTTTATCGGTATTTTACCTATGCCGACGATGTCAATTTCATGTCAATTTTCTTAGCAACGCCACGTGCCTCCTTAGTTTCTAGCGATAATTTTCCATCTCAAGCGAGTAGCAGGATATGAAAAATTATCACTTTTTATTAGCACAAAAAAAAAAAGACCAAAGGAAAAATGCACAAAATAGCGATAATACATAACAGATATAAAAGGTTGCGAGAAAACACGGATGCGGCCACTTTCATTTTTGACAAAAACCATCTGAAAAGTTTTATTTTGACCTATATTGGATAGATTTTTCATATTTAAGCTTTAATTTGAGTGTCTTTATCACTAAGTCAGTTCAAATCTTTCACTGACAAATTCACATAAACTGATTTAATCGACTGAAGTAGACACTTTTTTAAAAAGTGTTTTAAAACTTTGAAAGTGTCCAAAATATTTCTTCAGATGAACCGGAAATTTAAGGTAAAAATCGGCCCTTACCGGACCTACTTTTTTGGGCAGATGCTTGTTTATGACCAAAATACAGTATACGGAGCAAACTTTTGAAAATATTAATGTTTATTTTTGTCGACCTGCGATTTTAGTTGCAGAAAGCTCGACATAGGGATAGTGATCCGGCGGCGGCGTTTACTTACTTCTAAAGGCTTTATATTTTAGAAGGTGGAAAACCTGAATGCTTCATACTTTGTATATAGATGCCTAATATTACGAAGTTTCCGTCTGTCACACGTTCATTGTCCTTGACCTCATTTTCATGGTTCAGTGACTACTTGAAAAAGATTTTTTGAAATGTTAAGTTGTCTCTTATTATGACAATGTATAAGTAATAGGATAACTATATTTGCTATGTGCGTACCTTAGAAGGTCCTTATGCCCGTCAGACAGTTTTCACTTGACCTCGACCTCATTTCATGGATCAGTGAACAAGGTTAAGTTTTGGTTTTCAAGACCATATCTCAGATACTACAAGCAATAGGTCTAGTATATTTGGTGTATGAATGATTGTAAGGTGTACATGCCCAACTGGCAGGTGTCATCTGACCTTAATCTCATTTTCATGGCTCAGTAGTTATAGTTAAGTTTTTGTGTTTTGGTCTGTTTTTTATACTGTATGCAAAAGGTCAACTCTATTTGATGTATGGAAATATTTCATGATGTACCTGACAGTCTCGCAGGTTTTATTTGACCTTGGCCTCATTTTCACGGTTCATTGCTCAGTTTTAAGTTTTTGTGTTTTGGTCTGTTCTCCATTAACTATAAGCAATAGGTAAACTATATTAGTTGTATGGAAGGACTGTAAGCTGAACATGCCTGTGTGGCATGACGATTCATTGGTCAATGTTTAGTTTTCTTAGTTAAGTCTGTTTCTTGGAAATTATAGCAATAGGTCAACTATATTTAGTGTATTGAATGATTGTAAGGCCTATATGTATTTCTTACTTGGTTTATATGGCCTTGACCTCATTTTCTTAGATCTTGTTAAAAGCTTAATATTTCGGACTTATCAACATAATATCAATGGTAGGTAAAGAAGGCGAGACATTTCCCGTGTGCACTCTTGTCTATATTTTACTGATAAATGGAGATAGTATTTTCACATATTCTTTCTTTTTCAAGGTTAACCCTTTTCAGTCATGATCAATAACTTTTGTCAATTCTTCATTGATTTTTTTCTGGAACTATTATACTAGTTAAACTTAGTATAATAGTCAAACTTAGTATAATAGTCCCAGATTTTTTTTTATAAAATTTGAACAAAAGCTTGTTTTTGACTAAAATACAGCATCAGGAGCAAGTTTTGAAAATTTTTATTTTCATTTTCCATATTTTACTGAACAATGGATTTATTTATTTGTACACTTAGAAAAATATAGTCTAGGGTTAAAGGTTGATACACATCAAAGATCATCAAATAGATTCTACTTTGTCAAACCTCCATCTGAGAATTTTAAGAAAAAAATGTATAATTAATGCATGAATCACACTTTTGGAAAATATGTTTTCATTTGAGTATTTTTCAGATAAATTGACTTTTTTTACAGTAAACATTTACTGACAGTCTGGGATTGAATTGTTTTGACAAGATAAGTTTGTTATGTTTGATAACCTTCATGGATTAATTGAAGCTAATCTACAAGATTTAGAATTAGCAACTAAAGAGAAAGTTTGACTCTTTATTTTAAAATTCTGTATTTTATTGATAAATGGAGCAACTTTTCAGTCTAAATTATTAATACATTTACACTGACAGCAGATAAGAGGTCCACTGAGAAGTGGTCCTTTGGTCGAGTGACATGCATAGCGACGACAAGCTTTTTGGAAAGGCAAAACTTGTATTCATTTGGTAGGGGAGATAATTCTATACAAACAACAATCATGTGACTATTTATTTGACAGAAAAACAGATTTGAGATTCTTCCAAATATTGAACTATGGCATAGGCACTGTCAATACAAGGAAATTAAAAACGTGAAAACTTTAATTTAATAATCAAAAATGCCTGAACAAATCACAGAAACAGGAGCAACCTACTCCAGAGCGGTAAATCATATTTATTAAACTGTTTAAAAAGGACAAGTCATTACATAATTTTTGTCATTGATGGATTATACCTCATTTGTTCCTTACCCGATTAACAGATTATTTCCTTGTTCCCCCAAACTAATGTTTACAGTATTTTATTGGTGCATGGAGTAGTCAGGTTTTGGCTAAAAAAATTACAATGGGGGAAAATAATCACATACAAAAACGTGAATGGAGTAACAATAATACCAAATTTAGCTGTGTATTAATACCAATTTATAGCAGTACAGTCATTCATAGATAATGGGTACAATTCGAATATAGACACTGTTAAAAAATAAATTTCAGCTGAGCAGAGAGAGCGTGCTGTTTTCTTCTGTGTCTATATCTAGTCTGTCACTTTTAAAAGTTTTATTTACACCATTTAAGTTGTTTTCAAGTTTTAGCATTTTTTGTAAGACAAGGTAAGTATGAACGTATCAGAGGTTAGTGTTGTATAAAGTCACCTTTAAAATTGCATTAGAGAAAAACACAAGACGTAAATCAAGGCCCATGTGAAGTGGGTTACATTTATCACCATAACAAAATGATTTATATGTATTATTCTGTAAATATTGAAAGCAAATACCAATTTTAAGGTATGAATTAATATAGCGTTTAAAATATATTCAAATTAGTAGTTTTCACAACTTATTTAGTAATGAATTTAAACTAATGAAATGTTATGTTGTATAGTATTCTAGTTTCATAATACAGCTTTCCAGGAAAAACCCTATTATATATGTTTTGAATCACTGGTATGTATTTTTTATGCTTGTAAATCCACACCCCCATCTTTGTTACGGAGGTTAATATCAAACCAGTACCTAAATGCTGATACATAGTTACACTCAACTCTTTAATGCTAGCTTTTCTAAACAATTTATTGACATTACAAACTAAAAAACTATCAAGTTATATGTTTCTTTTAGTCAAATGGACTTGTTCTTGTCAAAATCTCCAAAACGATTCATGAACTTTCACTCAGAAATATTTTTACCTAAACCGAATAATGTTAACCTTAATTTTATATTAAAAGTTACCAAAAAGTAAAAAGTATTTACCATATTAGAAAAAAAATATAATTGTTCACTGCCATTATATTATGCTTGACTATGAAGTTTTGGAGTCAATTAGTTTCATTTCGAAAATTTCTATCCTCCGTAACGACAATTAAAACCTCCATAACGGACAATTCCAGTTCTTACCAACACCAAACATATAAATGAATGTAAATATTGGAATTAAATGACAAACAAAACAACAGAATTAAACATTTTTCTTAGTAAATCCTTTACGAAGAAGAGTAAAGTCCTGTTAGAGAAAAAACTTTTTTTTCCTTAAATTTCTATCCTCCGTAACGTAAATCAATGATGTCTTCCATGATTGACATCACCTTTTGATATTTATTAGTGATAATTGATGGACTGATTTGGTATCTATAACAATGTACAAAAATTTCAATTGTAATGATCGTGTTTACATGCATGTTTGGATTTTTTTTTTTATTTGCATAACCTCCGTTACATTGATGAGTCCTAAATAATCTTGAAAATGTTTGCTATACACAGCTGTTAAAGTTATGATTGTCGTCGTATTTATACAAGTTGTGTTGTAGACTATTTTATATCTAAGAAAATGGCTGATATAACGTTTATTAAACGTTATAATGTTGCTCACATAATAGGGAAAAAATAAGTTCACCTACCTCTCTCAAAGCAATAAAATTTTTAACAATATCTGTATTTTGTTTGTCTGTTTCCTTTATAATAAATGCTGTCTGCTACAAAAATGACTTTTGGCAGTATCAGCAAGCGCTGATACTGATAAAAAAAAGTCTGACAACGTAACTGTAAATAACTGTGTCACGGAGGTTATTAAAACGGAGGTTAGTTTTATTTTCATTGTACATGGAAATATGTAACAATATTGTTGAGTTCCTTTCTCAAAACTTATTATTGAGAAGCTTTATGGGTGCTTTCAATGAAATAATCATCATTTTCAGTTGTACTTGGTTAGTACGTTCCAAAATACGCGTTACGTAGGTTAGATTCTTATATGCGACAATCGAAAAAAAGAAAAAGAATATTTTTTTTTTATTTTTCGTTTCATTGCAATAAAAGTTAAAGGCAGGATTTTAAAATTTGATGTATCAACTTTGCTTAAAGTCAGTTTGGGCATGTTTTCCAATCATATAAATATGTTTTGACTGTACCTAAAGATACGTTACGGTAGGTTATACGTTTATCGGCGACATTGGTTAAATGGGTAAATCAAAGTGTATATTATAACTTTTGATTCTAAAATATTTTTGTGGTTAAAAATCAATATAGTGTTAAATAAAAAGTGTAAATCTAATCATGATTCAGATGAAATTAAGTATTTTAATTCACACCGATATTTGGAGTTTTTCTTGGCGACATTCGGAATTCGTGTGATTTCCGTATTTTGAATAGAAAATCACACAAATATAATTACGATTTACATCACAAAAGAATATGATTTTATTTTAGTATACATATTAATCACTTAAAACACGAAAAAGATTATCTGTGACATATATTAAGCTTGCATTTTGTGGTTATTTGTCGGCGACACTGTAATTTTGTAATTGTACCCATTTTTTGGGAATGACTGAGTAATCATAAACAATTTAGTCAATTAACAATTAAAGATAATTATCAAATTGATAAAAAAAAATCATATAATAATTTTCCAATCTTAAATCATATATTTTTTTTGGTATAAACTTTAAAAAAAAATCTAATAATTCATCTTGGAATTAGAATAAAAATTGGGTGTGAATGGACCTAGAGGTGTGAACGTGTAGGGTGGGAAAGGTATTGGAGGCAAATGGACCTGATATCTAGTTCTCTGTCATAACACAATCAACAGATTTCTGTTTTGGCTGCCACAGTGCTGGATAGCAGCTGGGGGTTTGAAAAAAGAAAGGTCAAGTGTATAACAGAAGTGTAATTAAAGAATGGGAATGTAAAAATCAAAGGTTCACTTCCAGAAACACAAGTTCAGTACCTGAGGACCCAAGCCTATTGCAATGAACCCATGACTGCCTACCAAATATTGCCAAATGACAGTATACTTTATCATAATTTTGTGCATTTTATATAAACATACCGGTAGTTGTTATGACAAAGATAAATTAGTTCAATTCCATAATGCACAGATCAGAAATCATATCGCATGCATATTGAAACCAGAGACAGAAGTACTTGAAATAACCAAATATTGTTATGGCTATATAATTATGATAGTGAGTAACCGAGAGAATTAACTTGTTGGTATTTTTCCTCATGATGTGGAACATTTATGAAAATTAATTAATGTTCTTAAATGTATAATCAAATTCATAAAAATAGAAATTCCCTATAATTATGTACCTAGATATCAGAAGATGTGGTATGAGTGCCAATGAGACAGCTTTCCCTCTAAGTCACAATTTGTAAAAGTAAACCATTATAGGTCAATTACATGTATACTAAAGTCTATAGACAGTGGTTTTCACATCAGGACATGTAAATGTATTGCATTAATTTGTCAAAAATAACTTGCAGATGAAATCGCAACCAACTCCAAATTAAGCATTCGATCATGCATGATTTACCGTAAAATTACACATAGTGAAAACAAATCATACGGTTAATATTTTAGATAGCTAGTGGTACATGTATATAAGTACAGTTATTTATATATACATTGTTTATAAGTCATGACCTTAGAGTCAGTAATTAACAATCATAATAGTGCAATTAACAATACATTTTTTTTTTAATTCCAGGTTGGTTTGATATACATATTTAATCTAATTGTTGGAACTGGTGCCCTTACTATGCCAAATGCCTTCTCTACCTCTGGATGGTTACTTAGCCTAATTACTGTGATTTTATTGGCCATAATAAGGTAATAAGTATGAATAATTAAATGGTTAACTGTATTCTTTCTGGGTCAGCATATATATGATATTGTGTTATATGGGCCATGGTACTGGCACTATTGTAGTTTTAATTAAGCTTTAAAGGATTCAAGTTTCTTATGAATGTAAGGTATTGATTCATTGGCGGATCTAGGGGGGGAGTCCGGGGGTTGGAACCCTCCTTTTTTATGGCCGATCAATACATTTGAATGGGGACATATAATTGGAACCCTCCCCCTTTTTAAAATGGCTGGATCTGCACAGGTCTGTGATTTCAAGACTCATGATATTATTTGAAGGTCTAATTTTCCTTAAGAAATTTTCTGCAAAGAGACCTCTCCTGGCAGGGAGTTATAAACAAATAAACAATACTCAATAGCTTTATTTATATTCAGTAAAGTCACAAAGATCTAGACATAGAGCTTGAAACGAATACTTATAGTACATAAACACAAATACAACCACACCATAAATGCACAATCATACAAGCAAAAAATAGCCTAATATTTAATAAATTCTTAAAGTTTAAAAAAAAAAGTACTATAAAACATAAATGTTTCATTAAACTATGCTAATCCTGCTTATTTTTCTGTTATTTCAGTTATTTGACAGTAACTTTTGTTACAGAAACAATGGCCATAGCTAATGCAAAAATCAAGATTGGACAGAGGGTTTGTAATTATAAATTTTTAATTGGGTACCATCACACTAAATTGAGTAAGTGCTTTGAACTAACTCTCTCGTAAATTTAAAAATAAAAAGCAACCCAAAAAATAGTTTTAGAAAATGCAGAACTGAATTTGAATATGACATTTTTTGAAGGTGCTTTTCTAAATAAAAAAAAATAATATTAAGTGAGAATAAACATGGCAAGCCTAATTTTAGGCCTTATTTAACGGAAAAGCATCCACATACAGCATATTAAAGGGGCACTAGCTGTCAAATTCATGGTCACCGATTTGACTCAAATTCTCATATTTGATTTATAACAATGTAAAACATTTATCCAAACTATCAAAAGTCTAAAATAAACAGTTTACAGAGCATGGGGTAGATAATATATAGGTTCGTTTCGTGTGTATTTTAGTCCAGATGCCATCTAATTAACTATCGATTTGACCTCAGATGACCATATAAGCGATGTAAACATAAATAAAGATATGAATAGATTAAACCAACACGTGCAATTAGATTTTTATAGGTGTGTTTGATTTTATTTTATAGATTAAAAATAGATGTTTCTCATTGTTTTTAACCGTATAAGAATGATTTTATGTGCATCAAATTAGTAATCAAATGATTTGCCGTAGTTTCACTTTCATTGTTGACATTCTTTTTTCTTGAAATAACCAGTACACGTACACTGCATGCGTTGTCAATCTCTAGCTAGGGGTTAAATTGAAGTTCACATGAATACGGATTTAAAGAGGTTGACTCATTCACTTGCAAGTGAATGACTAATTATCAATGTTTCTTAGCATAATTTGACAAAATTGAACCTTTTTTGGCTGCAAAAAGCGAATTGTTATTTCACTATTTCACTTTCATTATTGATTGAACAGAAAAAAATCAAACTTTAGATTTTTTATGTATCTTGTAGCTAGTGCCCCTTTAATATGATGGTCTTTTATGTCTTATGATTTTGTTTGACACTGGAATCAGACTATAAATATACATGCAGACAGCATTTAACTGTTAATGTACTTTCATGAGAATTTCATAGTTATTTGTACTGAGATTTTTTTAATCTTTATATTCCACTTTACCAAAAAAAACACAAAAAACTTGAATCAAATTTTGCAAGATTTTAAGATGATATTGATACTCTCAGGCACTTCAAGTGTGCTAGAAGAGAAAGAAATTAGGAAAATATATGAGAAAACAAAAGCTTGCAATCATAATGTACATTTTAAATACAACTATGAAAGTAGATAGATAATGACAAAAGATAAAAAAATAAAAACTATATATTTTTAGCTCACCTGGCCCGAAGGGCCAAGTGAGCTTTTCCCATCACTTGGCGTCCGTCGTCCGTCGTTGTCCGTCGTCGTTAACTTTTACAAAAATCTTCTCCTCTGAAACTACTGGGCCAAATTAAACCAAACTTGGCCACAATCATCATTGGGGTATCTAGTTTAAAAAATGTGTGGCGTGACCCGGCCAACCAACCAAGATGGCCGCCATGGCTAAAAATAGAACATAGGGGTAAAATGCAGTTTTTGGCTTATAACTCAAAAACCAAAGCATTTAGAGCAAATCTGACATGGGGTAAAATTGTTTATCAGGTCAAGATCTATCTGCCCTCAAATTTTCAGATGAATCCGACAACCCGTTATTGGGTTGCTGCCCCTGAACTGGTAATTTTAGGGAATTTTTGCTGTTTTTGGCTATTATCTTGAATATCATTATAGATAGAGATAAACTGTAAACAGCAATAATGTTCAGCAAAGTAAGATTTACAAATAAGTCAACATGACCAAAATGGTCAGTTGACCCCTTTAGGAGTTATTGACCTTTATAGTCAATTTTTAATCATTTTTCGTAAATCTTAGTAATCTTTCACAAAAATCTTCTCCTCTGAAACTACTGGGCCAAATTAATCCAAACTTGGCCACAATCATCTTTGGGATATCTAGTTTAAAAAAATGTGTGGCGTGACCCGGCCAAACAACCAAGATGGCCGCCATGGCTAAAAATAGAACATAGGGGTAAAATGCAGTTTTTGGCTTATAACTCAAAAACCAAAGCATTTAGAGCAAATCTGACAGCGGTAAAAGTGTTTATCAGGTGAAGATCTATCTGTCCTGAAATTTTCAGATGAATCGGACAACCTGTTGTTGGGTTGCTGCCCCTGAATTGGTAATTTTAAGGAAATTTTGCTGTTTTTGGTTATTATCTTGAATATTATTATAGATAGAGATAAACTGTAAACAGCAATAATGTTCAGCAAAGTAAGATTTACAAATAAGTCAGCATGACCAAAATGGTCAATTGACCCCTGAAGGAGTTATTGCCCTTTATAGTCAATTTTTAACCATTTTTTTGTAAATCTTAATCTTTTACAAAAATCTTCTTCTCTGAAACTACTGGGCCAAATTAAACTAAACTTGGCCACAATCATCATTGGGGTAACTTGTTTAAAAAATGTGTGGCGTGACCCGGCCAATCAACCAAAATGGCTGTCATGGCTAATAATAGAACATAGGGGTAAAATGCAGTTTTTGGCTTATAACTCAAAAACCGAAGCATTATGAGAAAATCTGACAGGGTTTAATTGTTTATCAGGTCAAGATCTATCTGCCCTGATGTTTTCACATGGATCGGACAACCCGTTGTTAGGTTACTGTCCTGAATTGGTAATTTTAAGGAAATTTTGCCGTTTTTTGTTATTATCTTGAATATTATTATAGATAGAGATAAACTGTATACAGCAATAACATTCAGCAAAATAAGATCTACAAATAAGTTTACATGATCAAAATAGTCAATTGACCCCTTAAGGAGTTATTGCTCTTTATAGTTAATTTTTAACATTTTTCATAAATTTTTGTAAATTTTTAGAAAATATTTTCCACTGTAATTACGGGGCCAAGTTCATTATAGATTGAGATAATTGTAGCAACAAGAATGTTCAGTAAAGTAAGATCTACAAACACATCAATATCACCAAATCACAATTATGTCATGAATTTATCCGTGTCCATTGTTTAGTATGCACAAGACCAAGGTGAGCGACACAGGCTCTTTAGAGCCTCTAGTTATGTTATACAATAGATAGCAGTAAACATGGTCAATGAATCGTATGAAGATGAAACATCAGAGAAAGAACCACTGCTAGGAAATTCATCCACAGGTAAGAGAGAAAAAACACCACTAGCAAATTCCCAGCAGGTAAGAGAGAAAAAAACACTTCTGGGAATTCACCTGTAGGTAAGAGAGAAAATAAACACTGCTAGAGAATTCTTCAGCAGGTAAGAAAGAGAAAAAGAATTTATCAGCAGGTAAGGGAGAAATAGCACCTGCTTAAGAATTCACCACAGGTAACAAGGACAAAGCCATTGAAAATAAAAAAATCTGTTGGTAAAAGAAAATCATGGCCTGGTAAAAGCTAAAAAATAAATAACCTTGCATAAGACAGGATAATAATATAGTGAAATTTTTTGTGGAAAAAAATAAGTATGTATAGCGACAAACAAAAATGATTGGTCAATCAGCAGAAAAACTCCTGACCTTCTGAATATTGAGGCATCCCAATATCAAATAGTAGTCAGGAACTAGTCTACTTAATCGCAGAAGTAATAAATCCTAACACATTAGATATTAAAAAGCTAGATCTTCAATTTAAAGACCTGACAATATCTTTCAATAAGCAATATATTTTTTTTTTATCTTTATTCCAGAGTTCATGTGAGTTCAACTTATTGCACTTGCAGCAAATCTCAACAACATCTTATAAGAATCTATTACAGCTAGTCAAATTAAGTTTCCTTTTTTGATTTGTTTATTTTATCTCTTACAGAAATATTTAATAATTCAGTTAGTGATTTTGAGATTACAGAAAGAGTTGAACTGGTAAGAATATTAATGATTTAGAATATATAAAAAATAGTGCTGGATAGATATACAGAGTTTAAAAAGAAAAAAATGATAATCCAAGAATCATACTAAGATCTGCAAGGTAGATAACTCATGTGGTTAAAATATAAAATAAGGAGATGTGGTATGATTGCCAATGAGATAACTATCTAGCAGAGTTTAAATGAATTTAATGTAAGCAATAAAAGGCTACTGTTCAGCCTTCACCAGTTAAAAAAAAATACTGTATAGTCCTCTGTGATTGGCCCGACATGACAAATGTAAAAAATGAACTAGAAAGTTAACAGCCTGATTTATGTAAAATAACATTAAAGGAAGAACAAATATAATATACAGCAACAAATGACAACCACTACTGTACATCACAGGTTCTTGACCTCGGACAGGCACACATGGAGGTTAAGCATGTTTTTGGATGTCTAAACCTATTGTATATTTGATTAGTTGTTATCAATTTTAGACTCTATATTTATTTTAGGGTCAAATGGCAGCTTTATTTTTCAACAGAGGTAAGTTTTAGAGTCCTTTTTGTATCTTATTTTGTGTTCTTGATTTATTAAGTTATCTCGATTGGAGAAAAGTTGTACCGTGGATTCACTATTTTTTTTGTGCGTACACTTTTCATGGAATAAGGAAAATATACATGGTCGTGGATATTTGATTTTGTGGTTTTGCCAATGTTTGCATACAAGACTATAGAAAATTTGTCAAATTTTATATAAATTTGTATATATGTGTTGTGTACAAGTTGTAACTTTGTACAAATTATAATTTGTACTGATTATTTGTACAAATTATCAGTGTTTTATGACCTACTGAACACAAATGGATGATGCAAGCACACAGTCTTTTATTTCACATATTTCTGTCTTATTTTCACAACTTCATGATACAGTTTAATACTGAGCATTGATACAAAAACATCATAAGACAACCAAATGACTTTGTATGGATATAAATATGGAATTAGGAAAAAAATAGAATTAGAATTTAAACCATTCAGGTATCCTCATTTCCAGTTTGAAGACAAGGAGAATAGCATTAAATGTTAGGTTGAAGTATATAAATTTGAATTTAAAACATTACACTGGTACATTTTAGAAGATAAACATGTATCACCTGTTAAAAAAACTATAACTTGTACAAAAACCCTGTACAAATTATAATTGCACAAACTTACATCTTGTACACAACATATGCACCCTTTAGCAAAACCACAAAATTGAATATCTATGAAGATGCTTTTTTTCCCCTCAATCCACAAAATTTTGTACAAGAAAATAAATGAATCCACATAAAGCATTTGAAACAGTTGAAGAATCTATATATATTACATTTTTTTCTGAATAAAATAAGAATTGTTACAATTTTTGTGCATTTCTAATATTATTTTTTTCAAAATCTATAAAATTAGAAAGATCAAAATGTATCAAATCCTTAAAATAAAAAATATACTGTAAATTCAGAAATAATTGTGTGCATTTATTACTGTGATGGTTGAACAATCTTTGCAAATCTGAGTTTAATTCTTGGTTTTTCCTGAAATACTAGATACAAATAATGCTATCAAAATTTAAGGTAGTACCTAACACTAAAGGGAGATAACTCTGTAAAATCGGCTAAACGTTTTAATTATGTTGTGATTTTAAGGGAATATAAAGCTCCTCAATAATCAAAATTAGTGTTTGTCAAACTGCTATATAACCAGTGTAATTTTTCTGATAATTTGGTTGGTTCAAATTTTTTGAAATTTTTATATTTTTGTCAAATGGTCAAAGTAAATACTTTGTTAACATTTTATGAAAATTAAACGAGCCAAATTAATTTTAGTGAAGGTGTTTGGTACCACCTTAAATTGTCAGTTTTATTTTTGTGATACCTATTTCTTCATAAATATCACAACTATAAAAAATATGGTAATTAATTTATAATATACAGTGCAATAAGTATTATTTATTTCAGTTGACATAATTCTATTGTATCTATGTATGAACTTTATTGCTGTATTTATACATTCATTATATATTTCAGTTGGTATATTTCTATTTTATCTATGTATGGTGCTGTATTTATATGGAGATCTGGCTATTTATGCTGCTGCAGTTCCTAAATCTCTCAGGGATGTTATATGGTAAGACTTGCATACAGGGTTTTAACTTGTCCATCATATGAGACGCAATTAGAACTTAAGTACAAAATAGCTTTTTAAACTTTATAAGCTATTTAAGCACTAACAATATTTTTTTCAAATTCCTTGAAAGTTACTTTCCTTCTGCAGCAAAAAGGAAAAGAAAAAGGAAAATGACGCACACAAATGCAAGTAGCTCTTTTGCAGTGTATTGCAGATTTTTTTTTATTTATAGAATTCTTTTCTAAAACAAATTCTTCATGTTATGTATGTACAGCTTCCCCTCACCAAGTTCTTCTTGCCTTAGAACATATGTTTATTAGTCGCATGTATTGTTGAATAAAACTATTGTAAGCTTTGCAGCAAACAAGTATCTCTATAGTTTATTTATTCATTATTTGGTTTACAATTTTTATTCAAAATTATGTATAAGGATAAACATTTTATCCTATAGCAATTCATGATATCTTCATGATAGAAAACAATGTCTTAAAATCAGTGCTAGAATGGAAAAAAAAACATTTCAGTAATCTTTTAGTTGGAGTCCTGAGTTTCAAAGTTATCTGACCTAAAAAAAAATAATGCATAAAATATTTTTAATCTGGGATATAAGGCAACAAACAATCAATCACTGTAGATGACTTTTTGACTATTTTCAGTACATATAAGTTACCATCTAATATATCCTGTAATAGTACATTAGGAGAAACTGATAGATGTTGGAATAGTCATGGTACTTCCAGACTACAAGCTTACAGAATCATGGTTGTAAGTTGAATAGATCTTAATTGCTTATCACAGGCAGTGACAAAATTATGTTTTTTATATAGCATCATAAGATATCTATATCTGCAATAATGATGCAATTTTTTGTCTCTTTCCTTAAAGAAGTTGAAGAGGGGAACATTTAAGTATGCTGTTTTGAGAAACAGTACTAGTATCAGTGTCAACAATTGTTTAAGTTTGGGATTGGTCCTTTTGAGTGGAATCTCTTATCCTAATACATTCATATTTTATTATACCCACGCAACGAAGTTGCGCAGGGTATAATGTTTTTGACCCGTCCATCCGTCCGTCCGTCAGTCCGCCCGTCCGTCAGTCCTGTTTCTTGTCATCGCAACTCCTCTCAAACCACACAACAGAATTTCATGAAACCTTTTCAGATAAAAAGGACATACTATGTAGTTGTGCATATCGACGGGAAATTGCGATTCAATTTTTTTCTAGGAGTTACGCCCCTTTGAACTTATTTACTTTAATGTACTACTGCAACAGTTTGTCATCGCAACTCCTCTCAAACCACACAACAGAATTTCACAAAACCTTTTCAGATAAGAAGGACATACTATGTAGTTGTGCATATCGACGGGAAATTGCGATTCAATTTTTTTTGTAGGAGTTACGCCCCTTTGAACTTATTTACTTTAATATACTACTGCAACAGTTTGTCATCGCAACTCCTCTCAAACCACACAACAGAATTTCACGAAACCTTTTCAGATAATAAGGACATACTATGTAGTTGTGCATATCGACGGGAAATTGCGATTCATTTTTTTTCTAGGAGTTATGCCCCTTTGAACTTATTTACTTTAATGTACTACTGCAACAGTTTGTCATCGCAACTCCTCTCAAACCACACAACAGAATTTCACAAAACCTTTTCAGATAATAAGGACATACTATGTAGTTGCGCATATCGACGGGAAATTGCGATTCAATTTTTTTTCTAGGAGTTATGCCCCTTTGAACTTATTTACTTTAATGTACTACTGCAACAGTTTGTCATTGCAACTCCTCTCAAACCACACAACAGAATTTCACGAAACCTTTTCAGATAATAAGGACATACTATGTAGTTGTGCATATCGACGGAAAATGGCGATTCAATTTTTTTTCTAGGAGTTACGCCCCTTTGAACTTATTTACTTTAATGTATTACTGCAACAGTTTGTCATCGCAACTTCTCTCAAACCACACAACAGAATTTCACGAAACCTTTTCAGATAATAAGGACATACTATGTAGTTGTGCATATCGACGGGAAATTGCAATTCAATTTTTTTTCTAGGAGTTATGCCCCTTTGAACTTATTTACTTTAATGTACTACTGCAACAGTTTGTCATCGCAACTCCTCTCAAACCACACAACAGAATTTCACGAACCTTTTCAGATAATAAGGACATACTATGTAGTTGTGCATATCGACGGGAAATTGCGATTCAATTTTTTTTCTAGGAGTTACGCCCCTTTGAACTTATTTACTTTAATGTATTACTGCAACATTTGTCATCGCAACTCCTCTCAAACCACACAACAGAATTTCACGAAACCTTTTCAGATAATAAGGACATACTATGTAGATGTGCATATAAACAGGAAATTACAGTTCAATTTTTTTTCTAGGAGTTACACCCCTTTGAACTTATTTACTTTAATGTACTACTGCAACAGTTTGTCATCGCAACTCCTCTCAAACAACACAACAGAATTTCACGACACCTTTTCAGATAATAAGGACATACTATGTAGTTGTGCATATCGATGGGAAATTGCGATTCAATTTTTTTTCTAGGAGTTACGCCCCTTTGAACTTATTTACTTTAATGTACTACTGCAACAGTTTGTAATCGTAACTCCTCTCAAACCACACAACAGAATTTCACGAAATCTTTTTATATGAAAAGGACATATTATGTAGTTGTGCATATCGACAGGAAATTCTGATTCAATTTTATTTCTAGGAATTACGCCCCTTTGAACTTATTTACTTTAATGTACTACTGCAACAGTTTGTCATCGCAACTCCTCTCAAACCACACAACAGAATTTCACGAAACCTTTTCAGATAATAAGGACATACTATGTAGATGTGCATATCGACAGGAAATCATGATTCAATTTTTTTTCTAGGAGTTACACCTCTTTGAACTTATTTGCTTTAAGGTACTACTTCAACAGTTTGTCATCTCAACTCCTCTGAAACCACACAACAGAATTTCATGAAACTTTGTAGATAATAAAGACATACTACGTAGATGTGCAAATCAACAGGAAATTATGATTCAATTTTTTTTCTAGGAGTTATGCCCCTTTGAACTTATTTGCTTCAATGTACTTCTGCAACAGTTTGTCATCTCAACTCCTTTGAAAACACACAACAGAATTTCATGAAATTTTGTAGATAATAAGGACATACTATGTAGATGTGTATATTGACAGGAAATTATTATTCAGTATTTTTTCTTATACAATTTTTTTTTCTTATACTTATTTAATTTCTCCAATGACAATGTGGGGACGTGGGGTATGTGAGCGTGCTCACTAAGGTTCTTTAATTGGCAGCTGTTTTGCATTGGCACATCTAATTTCATGGAGTTAATTTGACACTTAGTCATGGTCCATTGACTTTAGTAAAATTCTGCAGAGTTAGCATGCTAAAGTGTTATCTTCTAAATTTCATCAATTGTATTGTGCTATTACATGTCTTTGTGTCAACAGCTGTGTGCATTTGAAGTATGAGGGGGGATAATAACTTTATCGGGACTCTGGGATCAGGTTTTTTTAAGCTTGGCATTTCGGGATTGACCCTTTCAGTATCCAGGAATTCTTTTTTCGAATTTTGGGATGTCAGGATTTAAATTTGTTTAAATTTGGGACCTTGGGATTTTGTGTTTTTTAGCCCGGGATTTCCGGATCAGGACCCCTCCTACCCTCCTCAAGTATGATCACATACATGTAATTTTGTCTAAATCAGGCAGACACATTATTCATTTATTTTTATTTATGAAAAAATAAATTATATAAGAAGGAATTGACTAATGTTTTACATTTTAGAATAAATTCAGAAGAAAATAATCATACATTTAACACTAAACAACACCAATGAAAACAGGAGGAGATAACTACTACATTTGACAAAATACATAAAACTAGTAGGAAACAACTGAATCATTTAACATGAAACAATATAAATATAACCAGGAGGAGACAACTACTACATTTATCACTAAAACAATAGCAATAAAGTCAGGAAGATTAATCATAATACATTAAACATTAAAACTAAAACAATATAAATAAAATCAGGAGGAGATAACTCTAAACAATATAAATAAAACCAGGAGGAGATAACTCTAAACAATATAAATAAAATCAGATGGAGACAACTTATACATTTAACACTAAAATAATAGCAATTAAATTTGGAGGAGTTGACTAATATATTTAATACTAAAACAAATATAGTAAACCAGGAGGAGACAATATTTATACAATTTACACTTGAACAATATAAACATATCAATGTAAATTAAAAAAAGGTGCATTATATTATCAAACGAAAAAATTGATTACATGAAGGAAAAGATATACTTTTTATTTTTTAAATTTACAGGCTGTGTTTATAGTGTGCTTAGGACCATTTACATTCTTTAATGTACAGAAAACGAAGTACTTACAGATATTTACGACCATTACTAGGTGGTTAGGTAGGTACTTTGACAGATGTCATTTATCCTAAAAAGATGAATAATCGAAAACAATATGATGCATTATTTTACCTAGCCCCTTTCAAAATAGAGAATTCATCCATTTAGACAGCCATTGTTTCTTCATTTGCATTTGAAGATATTCATTTTATTTATATTCTGGTGGTATTAAATCTCTTTTGATAAAGAAGAAGTGGAAGATAACAAGAGAACACTAAAAACTCAAGTCAGAGCCAAATTGATAAAGCCATGGAATTAAATAAAAGTTGGTGAAAAAACTAACAATTTCACAAAACTCTAGAAAACTAATGACAGATACATAAAGTACTCTAGAAGGATATGCAGATCCTGCTCCACAAGAAGCATTCGTCAAAGGTCCTCCTGAATGTTATATCTATTAAAAATTGGAAATGTTCTGTCATAAATTCATCAAATAAAAATAAGAGGATGTGGTATGATTGACGATGAGACAACTATCAATCAGGAACCAAATGAAATAGAAGTTATTTACTATAGGTCACTGTACAGCAACAATAAGCTAAACCAATAACCCATAGCAAGCTTTAAAGGTCCCTATATGACTCTAAAAACAATGCAAATGAGATAACTTACAACCTGGTTTATGGCTACAATTATTTTTGATGTAAAAATGTTCATGTTTTGAAATGTTTTGGCCATATTATGCTGTGACAGCAAAGCTCATTATCTCTTTACATATGAAGATATTAAAAGTAAAAAAAAACCCACAAAAATATCTAAACTTTGAAACAAAGTTTAGTGATAAACACGTTTATTGAGACAAAATTTTCTATAGTACTGTAAATTTACAGATATTTTTGCAATTTTTTATTATTGCAAAAAATTGCATTCAAATAGGTTTGGCAAAAATAAAAATTTAGAAGTTTGTTATTATTATTCATTTGTTATTTGTCGATCCATTGTTCAACTTTAATAACAAATGCACACAAAATATTCCAAATTTACAAATCTTGTGATCTAAATGTATTGAAAATATTTGTTGCTTGCCACTTCAGATTTAGCAACCCCTTATAAAATATTTGTCTCAATTTTTTTTTCAGCTTTCATACTTATGATTGTCCTAGCAGCCATCAGATTAGAAAAAGGTCAAGGCACAGGGCATCCAGTAGTTGCAGACTTTTCAGGAATACCAAATCTATTTGGTGTGTGTATATATTCATTCATGTGTCACCACTCGCTTCCATCTTTAATTACACCAATCAGAAACAAGAAAGGATTATACGGGTTAATATTTAGCGATTTTACCCTCATATTAGGGTTTTATGCACTTATATCATTTACAGGAATATATTCTTTCAATCATTTAAAGGACCTATACACTTTGAATTTTCTACCAGATGACTGCGACCCTTCAAGGTCAGTGACAAATGTCAAATTCTTTGAGTATTTTCTGGCACTATTTCCAGTTTTCACGCTCAGCACAAATTTTCCAATTATTTCTGTAACCTTAAGGAACAACCTAAAAACAATGTTTTACAATGAGGAGAGACCATACTCTTGGTTTGTGGACAAAATCGTCTTCCCAGTAGCTGCTATTACACCTCCAGTTATAGTTGCAATAATTACCAATGAGGTGGAGTTTTTAGTCGGCATAACAGGATCTTATGCTGGAGCAGGAATCCAGTATGTTATTCCTGCAATTCTTGTATACTGTGCGAGAAAAGAAGTGACTAATTTTTCACCAGGACATGTTAATCCCCTAAAGTCACCATTTAAACATGTTGCCTGGGTTATATTTGTACTTATATGGGCATGTATATGTATTATATTTGTAACGGTAAATCATATAATTAACAAAAAATGATCAATATTAGTGACTAGTGAATTTAATATATTCTTAGATTATACTTTCTGTTCTAGTTTTTCACTCATTATCATTATTTTACATATTAGTTCATTTATTACAGAGCATTTCATAGACATTAATTTTTAAACATATAGACAATTTACATTAGTCTTTTCCAATAGTGTTTTTTTTTTATATAATATTGCAAAATGTTAAGATCTCTTTCATTGAAAAATAAGTATCTAAATACTGAATTTAGGTCATTTATGCTTTGAAAGGTAGAAAACAAATGTTTTCCTTGTCAAAATTTCACAAAATTGGAAATAAAAAAATTCAAAAGTTTTAAATCATATGTCCATTAAAAATATACAGGTAGATTATTTGAAGCAACATGTTAAAAGACGTTCCCCCCCCCCCCCCCCCCCCCCCCCCAAAAAAAAAAAGCAGACATCAACAATACATTTCTACATTTTGAAATTTAGGTAGATTGGGGTCTTAAAGTAAAATCACTAAAATGTTCAGATGATTTGCCAAAATATAGTTCATATATAAAATGCTTTTTTTTTTTTCGAAAATAGAATTTAAAGCATGGATCATAGAACTTTTTTTCAGCTTTAGGTTGGGTAGTATTGTCAGATATTGTATAGATTACTCATGAAAACTAAAACAATTCTGTATGTTATATAAAGAAAACAAAAAGGACAGATAGTCTTATAATGTGCTTTCAGAAAAAAAATATAGACACCAAGTGAACTTTAAAAACAGAGATTAAACAAAAAATAGTCTTCATTGAGATGAACTGCATTCTTCTCACAAAAATTGCATATTTCATTAAACATAGATTACAAAATTTGCATATTTCTTTAAACAAAGAACAAAATTTGCATATTTCATTAAGCATAGAGAACAAAATTTGCATATTTCATTAAACATAGAGAACAAAATTTGCATGTTTAATTAAGCGTAGAGAACAAAATTTGCATATTTCATTAAACAAAGAGAAATAATTTGTATATTTCACTAAGCATAGAGAACAAAATTTGCATATTTCATTTAACATAGAGAACAATTGTGATCTGCTATTTCACATTTCAAAAATGTTATAGATGCCCATGTACCTTAATTTTAAACATGAGTGCAATACAGATTTTGCAGATGTGTAGACACAGAGGCATTAGTTTTATTTTATTTCTTTTTGAAATATAAAACAAATATAGAGATATTTTAAGATTGATAATAAAACAACTATCCATCATAGTTCAATTGAGGTGGATGTTGTCATGCATATTTTTGTTATTTTTTTCATTATTGTCATAATGTTGTAAAGATACTGTAGTTCAAATAGATTATATTAAAACAATTGATGTATTGTGTTGGATTGAAATGCATAATGGAATTTAAATTCATTTTCAAGTTTGAAGGCCGATATTAGCTTATGCTATCACTATCATCACCTAGCACATGTCATCAGTATAGACCTTCTGTACCCAGAGTTCAGACACGCTTGTATGAAACGTATTGTCCATAGTTATTTCTCATTCGTCTTTAATAATAAAAAGCAATACTGAATGGGCATATATGGGTCTCACAGGTGGCAACCTTACATAAACCTATGTGGAGAAGATAGACGATATTTGATTTTTCTGTAAGCTTCATTATATGTTTGATACTGAGATGCATGTGTTCCATAGATTATAGTGTTTTTTGTCTCCACTGCTATGATAGTCACAGTATGCTAGACATAGGTTTTATAATCTTGCAGTGGCAACACCCTGGACTATTGTTTAAACTTTTAAGCTTTACATCTTAGAAGGTAGAAGACCTGGATGATTCGTACCTTGTATGAAGATACCTTATGTTAAGAAATATTGGTCTGTCATATCTCCATAGTCCTTGACCTTTTCATGGTTCATTGACTTCTTCGAATTTTGTTTTATTTTATTTTCATGAAATACACACTTATTTTGTGAAATTGCATGGATATATTTAGTATATTGGTTCTTTGCAATGTCTAATGTTAGTTATGTAAGGTTCAGTTGACCTTGACCTCATTCCATTGATTAGTGAACAAGGTAAAACTTACATGGTCAGGTCTATCTTAGATACTATAAGCAATATTTGGTATATGGAATGATTGTAAGGTGTACATTACAGCCTGACAGGTTTCATCTGACCTTGACCTCTTTTTAATGGTTCATTGAATAAATTTTAGGTTTAGTATATAGTTTGGTCTACTTCTCAGATTATATAAGCAATAGGGCAACTATATTTTGATGCATGTAATAATTTTAAGGTGTACTTGTTGCAGATTTCATCTGACCTTGAGCTCATTTTCATCAGCTTATCAAATACTATAAGCAATAGATCAACTTTAATTGGAGTATGTAATGATTGTAGGGTCTACATGTCTGTCTGGCATTTTTATCATGGTTCATTGTCAATCTTAACTATTTTGTGGGTTGATGTGTTTCTCGGGAACTATCAGTGATAGAACCACTATATATTTGGTTTATGGAAAGATTGTCAGATTTCCATGTCTGCCTGTAATGGTTCATCGGACTGTCCTCATTTATATATGCATCATTGGTAGTAGGTTACGTAAAACCTTCATATTATGGACTTCAGGGACCATCTGAAGCCCACCCCAGGTCAGCTGTATAAAGGTGATACATAAACGGTTTTAAGTTGTGTGGATTAGTTAATTATGATGGTGTCTCACTTGAAAGTTCTATCAAGAATCCTGCTCTCAACTTCATGCAGCTTTATTTGATTATAAGTTTTTATAGCTTTGGTATGTAATGATATCTTTATTTCTGGTTAATATATCTTTAAAAAAAGAATCTAGAATGGCAAGTTATGTATTTGATTACATTCACGATACATCAATTGATGATACAAATACTGATTTGAATTGTATGATAAGTGTTGATGCTATCGGAGTTGGACCCATAATAAGTTTACAATCATGTTAAATTTCTGTGATGCCATGCTTCTTGGAATTCATATACCAGGATTGGGTTAACAGAAAAGAAAGTAATGAGCCTGATGTGTGGAAGAATCAACTCTCAAAAAAAAAAAGAAAAAAAAAGAAGAAAAGAAATGGGGTTAAATATAGATAAGGCAGAATAATCGGGTGCAAAGATAAATAGAATAGAGACGAATTGCAAAAAACATAAAGAATAGATAAAAATAACCCAAGAGAGGCTAAAGATACTAAGTCGATATTATAAAATCAAAAACTGACACTGCCATGGCAAATTAAATTTAAAGACTAAGAAACAAAAAAGTCTATAAAACATTACATAGAAAACTTTAGACTGAGTAACACGGACCGCACCAAAATATTTGGGTTATCTCCGGTGATTAGAAAGGGTAAATAGAGACTGCTCCACATTTTGCTGATGGTAAGTGCCTTCTTGGTGGTCATCCTTGACACCTACATTCGATAATGGTCAACCAACTCGTGGTGGTTTCTATACAATTTTCAAAGTTGGGAAGACTTCAGTTATGCCACGTAGTTTTAACCATTGTTTCAATAGCTTTCTTGTTAACAGCAACCATCTATAATGGAAATCCGACAAGGCAACACCAGCTCCGGCATATCGTATCAGCTTGGAGGTATATACTAGTACCCCATATACACATGATACAGGCCCTGCTCGAAAATATATCTCTCAGTTTGTATCATAATTCCCTTGACAGAGTGTTGCTGATTACTAGGACTAAATTCAAAGAGGTAAAGTTTAAGTCATCCCTTCGAAAGTTATCTGAAACGATCAAGACTTTGTTGACTGTTAATAGATATTGATGTCTGTGGGTTTGTTTTACTAGTATTTCACGCTTCCTTTTTCTCAATTGTGTCATCACCGAATGAGACCCCATAAAAACCTGGAGGTGATCTCCGGCTCATGGAAGGTTAAGCAGATCCTGCTTCACTAAGGAAGCCATGAAGTTTCTTATTGTAAATGCACTTTTGGTGATCATCATAGTCAGTCCTATATACCATAATGGTAAACCAACAATGATGGCGTCCGTAACACGTTCGAAGTGTGTATGACATCATCATTACCACTTTTAATCCTTGTGTCAAAAGCTTTCTTAAAAACAGCAATCATTTATAATAGAAATCAGGTTTATATATAGGCAACACAGTATAACGTTATATTCAGACCCTGCATGAAAGATATCTCTAAGATGATACGATATACCAGAAATTGTGTTTATACCGTCATTCCCTTGATTGAGGGTTGCTGATTACAAGGAAACTATTAAAACATAGGTTTCAAGTGTTGAATTATAACCCATCTCTTCGAAAGTTTTTTGGACGCGATTAAAAGTTGGTTGACTAATTGAATATCGATATCACAGATAACCACGGATTTGTTCAAATTCCCTTCATCTTTCCTCAATTGTTACATCATCGTACGAGACTCACACCAAATGTCAAGAGCTTCACGACGGTTGCCACTAGAACAGGATTTTCCTACCCTTAAGTATGTGAGACCAACTTAATATGTGCATGGGTCCTGTTGCTCAAAGTTTAACTTAACTTTCCCATGCATTGTATTGTGAACTTATTTCTCTTTTCGTTATCTGTATCTTCTATTTTTGACGATCATCAAAGAAATTGTTGCCCATAATTGAAAAAAAGATAACGTTCTCCTATTGTTAAAAACTTTTTTATGAAAGACAAACAATGTACACAGATAAATTATCAGCAATGCAGCATCTTTGTAAATGTTGATTTCACTGAAGCAATCACTTGATTCCTTAGATATGAGTTATTGCCATTTATTGATGATTTTCATTTACCATTTTTGTCTGCTATCTGTGAAACATGTTACAGAGAATACGCGCGTCTAGTTTCATAATTATAAGCCAGGTATCTTTGGGGATTTTTTTAACAACGACTGTGCGAAGCCGCTGATGGTAGAGGTTACATCAACTAAAGAATCACCAGTGGCGTAGCTAGGCTATTTTCATGTGTACGCCCAAACCTCGGCGAGGGGTTTGATGGCCCCAATCGGGTCCAGGTTAAAACATCCACTGGTAGTGGGTTCGAGGGGGCAAAGCACCCTGAAGCTAACGAGTTATGGAGAATGAGATACCATTTCTGTCATTTAAAACTCATCAATAGCAACATACTTTAGAGTCTAATTTGTTTATCTCTTATGTTTAATTTATTCATTGTGTTGATTTGGAAACTAAAGGTGATTGAATTGGTTTAAGAGAAAATGTCCAAACCAATTACTTTAAAATATGTATAAAAGGAGCCGCACTCGATCAAAACCCCTTATTTGTGCAAATTTCGTTAATGGACATAAAGTAATTAATTTTCATAGATGTTCAGGTGTAGTATGGAAATTCGTAAAGCGTTCCGTGGAACCCTGGTTCTCGCCTGGGATTACTTCCCGCGAAAAGAAAACCCATTTATCAGTCCATTTCAGGTTTTAAAAAATCAAACATTTTCTTAAGACATTTTTTCTTGATCTGGAATATTACTTCTGCCTAACATACGCGTAGCTACGTTTACGTCAAAACGCCCGGGAGTACACTTCAATTTTGGTAAAAAAATATTTTAATCTAAATAAATCAAAAAGAAGTGGTTAAAAGCACATCAGCCTTGTAAATCTTTCTTCAGTTGCTTTTATAATTGCGAATAAAAGTGACGACATTTACTTTTCAATCTACATGTACCGTGTTATATATTTGTTCATTTTCTGTCCAAGTGTGAATCTACTGTGAATTCTCCTTACTTTCCTTCTGTTTAAAGCATTTCATTATCTGATGAGATTCAATATTTGGTTGGCGTCGTCACCATTTAGGTTTAGTATGTGGTTAAAGATTTTTTTAAATATCATTAACTTTATCAAACCTTCATGAAATTTTACGAAAGTTGGACAGAAGCTTTTTGTTATCAAAAGACTTAGAGAATCTAGAGCATAATGATGAAATAATATTTTTAATTTGCCCGTATTTTACTGATAAAAGGAATTTCTATTTGAAGTTAACAAGTAAATACAGTCTGGGGTTAAAGTTTGTTACACATCAATTACTTTGTCAGACCTTCATCGAATTTTATGAATATTTGGCAGAAGCTTTTTTATGATTAAAGTAAAATTTTGAAAGTATTTTTTTTTTTCATTTTTCAGTTGACAGACGGACTTATCTTTTCGCAATTAAAAGACGGTCTGGGATTAGTATTTTTTACATGATAAAATTGAAAACCTTCAGAGATTGTCATGAAACATAGGCAGAAGTAATATTCCAGATCAAGAAAAAATGTCTTAAGAAAATGTTTGATTTTTTAAAACCTGAAATGGACTGATAAATGGATTTTCTTTTCGCGGGAAGTAATCCCAGGCGAGAACCAGGGTTCCACGGAACGCTTTACGAATTTTCATACTACACCTGAACATCTATGAAAATTAATTACTTTATGTCCATTAACGAAATTTGCACAAATAAGGGGTTTTGATCGAGTGCGGCTCCTTTTATACATATTTTAAAGTAATTGGTTTGGACATTTTCTCTTAAACCAATTCAATCACCATTAGTTTCCAAATCAACACAATGAATAAATTAAACATAAGAGATAAACAAATTAGACTCTAAAGTATGTTGCTATTGATGAGTTTTAAATGACAGAAATGGTATCTCATTCTCCATAACTCGTTAGCTTCAGGGTGCTTTGCCCCCTCGAACCCACTACCAGTGGATGTTTTAACCTGGACCCGATTGGGGCCATCAAACCCCTCGCCGAGGTTTGGGCGTACACATGAAAATAGCCTAGCTACGCCACTGATAAGGTCAAAAGCCGTACTGAAAGCTAAACCCACTGTACCAACTATTTCTCCATTATCTAAATAGTTTAACCATTCGCCAATTAGTTTATTTAACGCAGTTTGGCACGAATGACCTTGTCTGGATACTAGATGCCGTAGACGATTGAAAAGGTAGCGTCGTTCTCCGGATTTTTAACGAATATACTGGTGATGTTTTGATGCCGGCTATGTCTTATAGTCTTGACGATGAAGGTTTAGTATAACTGGATTAGCTATTATGATGCCTTTTTCCACGCTTTTCAGATGTAGCCTGTTTGAGAGCTACACCAACACCTTCGTTCAAAATCAGGAGAATTAATTGACCTTGCTTGTGTGCTTGCTGATTTGCTATGGCAGCTAGTTTCAAAATATTTTCGACGTATTGTATCAATCTATTCCTTCCATGACATATCTAAGTTGTTAAAGGCGTTTACTGTACAATTTAGCGCGATCGTCAAGCTTACAGATTGGCACAATACCTGTTCCAGACCGTGTGCCGTCGATGTATTCCGTCATTTCGACAAGCAGCACAATGCCATTGATCACAGATTCCTTACTTTCTTAGTTTAACATATTTATTTATAGTGGATTGGGAAACAAGTTTTGCAACTTATATTAATCCTTTTCCACTTTGCGGGTGCGAGTGCTGCTTTGTAGCGGCATTAGCCTACTCTTTTTCGAAATCTACAAGGGTGTCTTTAACGTGCAAGAGATATGGCTCTCTCTTAACACGGATGAGCCATTTATCGTCCCCTTCCGACGGACTATCATCGTTTCCTCAAGACCATACTCGCAGATGGTGTCACGGGAGAGCCGAAAATTGAGTTCCTGAAATTTTCATCCCAAACGGGAATCGAACCAGGAACCTTTGTGTTAGTAGTCCGTTGCACTAACCACTACACCACGGCTCTCTAAGTTTCTGTGCCTTTGAATTCTAGCTACTTACCATGTTGTCAAGTCTTATAAAAAATTAAGCATGATACTTGGCCTCCTGTGATATTACATCTCCAACACTTAATAAGAACAGTGTCTTGTAGTACAAGTGCTTAGTCATGTTTTCTTTTGTCGATCATAAATGTTCATGCATTATTAAGATCGGCAGAAACTTCACCACAGAAAAAAAAACATTGCAGTCATGTTGCTTGTTTATACAGCTCAACTTTAGTGTGACTGGTTATTGTACTGTTATTTTTTTCAATTTGGGATATGTAAATTTTCAACTTCAGATGGATGTTTTTGTTTTTCCCGAGGAAAAGTTCTAAGATCTGAAAATTTGTTTCGACAAGATTTGTCCTATTTTATCTTTTTATTCTGGAGTGTTTCTGAAGTTCCATAGCCTTTATTCAGCTGTTCCAAATTATGCGATGGGAAGAACCAGTTCAATGTGCAACATGTTTGTATGCATTAAAGGTTTACCAGCTCAAACTTGTACGTCTGTTCTCGTTGGTATCTGCTAGGAATTGTAAATCCTTTCGTGTCCTCTCTTTGCGTATCCTCTCGTATCCTCTCGTGTCCTGTCTTTGCATTTCACATATTCCTATTATTCAGCTCCAGTGTTTTTGATATCGACAATATTGAACCTTTTCAACAACGTGTGGTCATATTGTATATATAAATAATTTCTGTGATTAAAAGTTACTAAGTCAAACCTGTAAGTTAATGAAATTTTGAATCAGATACCTCTATTTTGTTAACATTAAGAGATTTGCCTGCCTTTTTAACTACTTAATGAATAATCTATCCAATATATAATAGGAACAGTCATATAACAATACATTTGCTAACCTAGTTGTAAATGCATAAAAAAACATTAGTATAAATGCAAATAGCAAACTACTAAAAATAGTGAATAATGATAATGGGAATTCTAGTTTTCACAATGGCCACCAGTACTTCAATATCTGAAGTCATCACGTGATAGTCCTTGTCATTTGTCATGAATATACCATGGGTTATCAAAATGGGAAGAGCCAGTTATTTAAAACTGTCTTTATCAATTTCCTTGCGGCTATTAAAAATGCCGCCAAAAGTAAACCGTTTTTGATTCTCTTAAACGTGTCCATATCTATAAATATTTGCCTTGGCCCTAACTAAAACTCTGTAAAGTTTGATGATATGCTAATACCACCATCTGAATAATTGTTTCATAAAATGACTTGACTATATGCAAACCTTTCTGGACATTGCTTCGGCAAGCATATGAATTCTGCGCTAAATCATAGAATGTAAATGTAAAAATCAAAACGGTTGCATAGGACGATGCTGATGTGTAAAGGCAGTATTAAGTTGGTTGTACCATTATGTGTAAATGGGGAGGAAGTTGTGATATGATATCAGAGACATACATCTATTGTGTGATTTGACAAAACACATATAACTCATACATTGTGTGATATTTTTAACGGCAATTCCGAGCATTTGATCATGTGGTATCCTGATGACATTTTTTGTATGATATTATACTCAATATGTCTGCCATGGAGGTTTTATGAAAGTTGTTTTCAAATAAACAATATCAACCAAATGGTTTATTTTCATCGATTTACGAATTTGGAGATCTACCTATTTTGGCTTAACTTTGAATAGCAAAATGTTCCAAGATTGCCGCCATTCAATATGGGTAACATTTCAATGTATTTTGTTCAACGAGACAATTGGTATATGTACTGTTACTCTTTTTTTAACTAGGTTTCATGTCAATATCTTTACTTATATAATTTTCATGATTTTTTAAAGTACTTTACAGAAATCAAACGTCCGCCATCTTAAAAAGGTCGCGTTTCCCGCCAGTTTCCACTTTCAGAGTGGGTCCATAGCTGAAAATGTCTATAAGTATACTATTATGCCAAATTTCATGCTTTTACCACAATCTGAGCAAGTTTGCTTAAAATCTGCAAAAATGGGGTTTAGAATGGGTGAGCTTAAATGAATAAAAAATAAGTTAATAACAAGAAAGGTCTAGCAACATGAATTCCTCTTTATTATACCTTTCTGCAGAAGGTGATTTTTTATCTTCAATTATAAAAACATAATGAAACGAAGTTCCCATGCAGGGTTGATATTTTATAGTAAAAGTAACGTTTCCGTAAAATAAACTATTTTTATTCAAATTAAATATTTTCCAGTTTAACCTTTAAAGTAACGGAGCAAACAAACATGAACATGAGATGAACAATCATTATAAGATTTCTATATACGAAAATGGATTGAATGGATTAAGTAAAGAAAAGTAGATAACCAACATGTACATTTAAATTTAACAAAGGACTTTTAAGAAATAAAAAGTCGGTTACTTGATAAGTTGTTTTATATATATACAAATGTATGTTAAAGTGAAATTTAAATTGACATATTATGCTAGTTAGGATGAGCAAATAAATTCTAAATACTCCAGCACTTAAATTGTATATGGCAAGGGAAAGAAGGTATGTATGTTTTGTTATTGTTTATACATTTTTTGGTGTGACTGTTTTGCATACGAATACGGGTTAAAACCAGAATATGGCTTGCGTTTTGCAAATATTTACATAATTTATGCTTGAATACATTTTAAACGATCATAGTTTAAATGCTTGTTAAAATGTGTTCCTATAATGAAATATCACTTGAATTTTCATCGGGGTTAAACAACAAATTAGATTAAAATCGTCATTTCAGGACAATACACACTCGAGGAGTCGCCCAATGGTTTCAATAATAAGATTTGTTTTGCCTTTCATTATTGCCATTTACAATATCAGTTATAGAGAAATATTATTTCAAAATTCTTTGCGTGTAATAACCTCGACCATTCCTGCAGGGAGGGAAATGGTTTTGATTGATTGATTGTTACGTCCCGGTAGTGGCAAATATTGTATGCATGTTCAGTTACAGCACTTTGTACGGTTGATAAATGTACAAATTAATTGTCGGTCGTCGCATTATTTTGTTTTCATTAAAGATCTTCTTTTCTGACACTACTGCACTGATTTCGACCAAACTTTTGGTGATGGTCCATATGGTATGTAGTAACATTTTTTTTATTATATGTATGTTCAACTTGGTGTTTGTATTTGTTGCAGTTTAGTAGTGTTATCTGTAAATTGTTCCGTTGTTTACATATTGATGTGTTTCCCTCGGTTTTAGTTTGTAACCCAGTATTTGTTATCTCAAAATCGATTTATGACTTTTAAACAGCGTTATACATGTATCACTGTTGCCTTTAATTTGCAAATAAACCCTTGTGACATTTGTCAACCGTACTAAGTGTTAATGCGACTTTCGCCTTAAACATGCATGCAATATTTACCACTGGACGTAAAACAATACATGCAATTTTCTTGTCTGAAGAAATGAAGGAAAGGTCTAGGTTATTACACGCATTCAAAAAATGTCTTACAAATATAAAACAAATGGTTGAAGCATACATGTATTTGTATTTTTATCCATCTGTTGAGTTAAGCCTTTTTTAACTGATTTGTATAGGTCGTTCTTACGTTGTACTGTTACGCCATTGTCCAAGGTAAAAGGGGGGGGGGATCCGGCGCTAACATGTTTAATCCCGCTTCGTTCTCTATGTATGTGCCTGTCCCAAGTCAGGATCCTGTAATTCAGTGGTTGTTGTTTGTTTATATGTGTTACATATTTGTTTTTCGTTCATTTTTTATATAAATAATGCCGTTAGTTTTCTTGTTTGAATTGTTGAATTGTCCATTACAGTCCAAATGACAATGGATGTAAGCAGCTATAAGCCTCGAACTGACAAAATGTAACACAACTGAAAAAAGAAAACCACCGGTCTGATTGATTACAAAATGATGGACGAAAAACAAATATGACGACACCAAAATTTTAAGTTCCTTGTACCAGCTTCAGTGGTATTAGTTGGCATTATATTAACCCAATTTTTAACCCACTGAAAACCTGCCAAAATATATAAAATATATCTGCCAAAACAGGGCTTTAATATTTCTTTGATGTTAATGGTCATGAACGAATTAGTTATCCTCTTTTAACATACCCCGTAATATAGGATACTTGTCAAAATAATCTTACCTAAAAATTACCATCAACGTAAAACTTTAATTTTCAGAAGGACCATATCGGTTTTGCTATTCATCATAAAACTCAACAGACTGCTACAGAGTTGCCAAATAACTCAACAGACTGCTAAAGAGTTGCTAAATAACTCAATAGACTGCTAAAGAGTTGCTGAAAATAACTCAACAGACTGCTACAGAGTTGCCAAATAACTCAACAGACTGCTAAAGAGTTGCTAAATAACTCAACAGACTGAGTTGTTAAATAACTCAATAGACTGCTACACAGTTGCTAAATAACTCAATAGACTGCTAAAGAGTTGCTAAATAACTCAACAGACTGCTACAGAGTTTCCAAATAACTCAACAGACTGCTAAAGAGTTGCTAAATAACTCAACAGACTGCTAAAGAGTTGCTAAATAACTCAACAGACTGCTACAGAGTTTCCAAATAACTCAACAGACTGCTAAAGAGTTGCTAAATAACTCAACAGACTGCTACATAGTTGCAAAATAACTCAATAGACTGCTAAAGAGTTGCAAAATAACTCAACAGACTGCTACATAGTTGCCAAATAACTCAACAGACTGCTAAAGAGTTGCCAAATAACTCAATAGACTGCTAAATAACTCAACAGACTGCTAAAGAGTTGCCAAATAACTCAATAGACTGCTAAAGAGTTGCAAAATAACTCAATAGACTGCTAAAGAGTTGCAAAATAACTCAACAGACTGCTACATAGTTGCCAAATAACTCAACAGACTGCTAAAGAGTTGCCAAATAACTCAATAGACTGCTACAGAGTTGCTGAAAATAACTCAACAGACTGCTACAAAATTGCCAAATAACTCAACAGACTGCTAAAGAGTTGCTAAATAACTCAACAGACTGCTACAGAGTTGCTGAAAATAACTCAACAGACTGCTACAGAGTTGCCAAATAACTCAACAGACTGCTAAAGAGTTGCTAAATAACTCAACAGACTGCTAAAGGGTTGCTAAATAACTCAATAGACTGCTACACAGTTGCTAAATAACTCAATAGACTGCTAAAGAGTTGCTAAATAACTCAACAGACTGCTACAGAGTTTCCAAATAACCCAACAGACTGCTAAAGAGTTGCTAAATAACTCAACAGACTGCTAAAGAGTTGCTAAATAACTCAACAGACTGCTACAGAGTTTCCAAATAACTCAACAGACTGCTAAAGAGTTGCTAAATAACTCAACAGACTGCTAAAGAGTTGCTAAATAACTCAACAGACTGCTACAGAGTTTCCAAATAACTCAACAGACTGCTAAAGAGTTGCTAAATAACTCAACAGACTGCTACATAGTTGCAAAATAACTCAATAGACTGCTAATGAGTTGCAAAATAACTCAACAGACTGCTACATAGTTGCCAAATAACTCAACAGACTGCTAAAGAGTTGCCAAATAACTCAATAGACTGCTACAGAGTTGCTAAATAACTCAACAGACTGCTAAAGAGTTGCCAAATAACTCATTAGACTGCTAAAGAGTTGCTAAATAACTCAACAGACTGCTAAAGGGTTGCTAAATAACTCAATAGACTGCTACACAGTTGCTAAATAACTCAATAGACTGCTAAAGAGTTGCTAAATACTCACTCAACAGACTGCTACAGAGTTTCCAAATAACTCAACAGACTGCTAAAGAGTTGCTAAATAACTCAACAGACTGCTACAGAGTTGCCAAATAACTCAACAGACTGCTAAAGAGTTGCTAAATAACTCAATAGACTGCTACAGAGTTGCTGAAAATAACTCAACAGACTGCTACAGAGTTGCCAAATAACTCAACAGACTGCTAAAGAGTTGCTAAATAACTAAACAGACTGAGTTGCTAAATAACTCAATAGACTGCTACACAGTTGCTAAATAACTCAATAGACTGCTAAAGAGTTGCTAAATAACTCAACAGACTGCTACAGAGTTTCCAAATAACTCAACAGACTGCTAAAGAGTTGCTAAATAACTCAACAGAGTGCTAAAGAGTTGCTAAATAACTCAACAGACTGCTACAGAGTTTCCAAATAACTCAACAGACTGCTAAAGAGTTGCTAAATAACTCAACAGACTGCTAAAGAGTTGCCAAATAACTCAATAGACTGCTAAAGAGTTGCCAAATCACTCAACAGACTGCTACAGAGTTGCCAAATCACTCAACAGACTGCTACACAGTTGCTAAATAAGTCAACAGACTGCTACATAGTTGCTAAATAACTCAACAGACTGCTAAAGAGTTGCAAAATAACTCAATAGACTGCTAAAGAGTTGCAAAATAACTCAACAGACTGCTACATAGTTGCCAAATAACTCAACAGACTGCTAAAGAGTTGCCAAATAACTCAATAGACTGCTACAGAGTTGCTGAAAATAACTCAACAGACTGCTACAAAATTGCCAAATAACTCAACAGACTGCTAAAGAGTTGCTAAATAACTCAACAGACTGCTAAAGAGTTGCCAAATAACTCAATAGACTGCTAAAGAGTTGCAAAATAACTCAACAGACTGCTACATAGTTGCCAAATAACTCAACAGACTGCTACAGAGTTGCTAAATGACTCAATAGACTGCAAAAGAGTTGCTAAATAACTCAACAGACTGCTACAGAGTTGCTGAAAATAACTCAACAGACTGCTACAGAGTTGCCAAATAACTCAACAGACTGCTAAAGAGTTGCTAAATAACTCAACAGACTGCTACATAGTTGCAAAATAACTCAATAGACTGCTAATGAGTTGCAAAATAACTCAACAGACTGCTACATAGTTGCCAAATAACTCAACAGACTGCTAAAGAGTTGCCAAATAACTCAAGACTGCTACAGAGTTGCTAAATAACTCAACAGACTGCTAAAGAGTTGCCAAATAACTCATTAGACTGCTAAAGAGTTGCTAAATAACTCAACAGACTGCTAAAGGGTTGCTAAATAACTCAATAGACTGCTACACAGTTGCTAAATAACTCAATAGACTGCTAAAGAGTTGCTAAATAACTCAACAGACTGCTACAGAGTTTCCAAATAACTCAACAGACTGCTAAAGAGTTGCTAAATAACTCAACAGACTGCTACAGAGTTGCCAAATAACTCAACAGACTGCTAAAGAGTTGCTAAATAACTCAATAGACTGCTACAGAGTTGCTGAAAATAACTCAACAGACTGCTACAGAGTTGCCAAATAACTCAACAGACTGCTAAAGAGTTGCTAAATAACTCAACAGACTGAGTTGCTAAATAACTCAATAGACTGCTACACAGTTGCTAAATAACTCAATAGACTGCTAAAGAGTTGCTAAATAACTCAACAGACTGCTACAGAGTTTCCAAATAACTCAACAGACTGCTAAAGAGTTGCTAAATAACTCAACAGACTGCTAAAGAGTTGCTAAATAACTCAACAGACTGCTACAGAGTTTCCAAATAACTCAACAGACTGCTAAAGAGTTGCTAAATAACTCAACAGACTGCTAAAGAGTTGCCAAATAACTCAATAGACTGCTAAAGAGTTGCAAAATAACTCAACAGACTGCTACATAGTTGCCAAATAACTCAACAGACTGCTAAAGAGTTGCTAAATAACTCAACAGACTGCTAAAGAGTTGCTAAATAACTCAACAGACTGCTACAAAGTTTCCAAATAACTCAACAGACTGCTAAAGAGTTGCCAAATCACTCAACAGACTGCTACAGAGTTGCCAAATCACTCAACAGACTGCTACACAGTTGCTAAATAACTCAACAGACTGCTACATAGTTGCTAAATAACTCAACAGACTGCTAAAGAGTTGCCTAATAACTCAACAGACTGCTAAAGAGTTGCCAAATAACTCAACAGACTGCTACAGAGTTGCTAAATAACTCAACAGACTGCTACAGAGTTGCTAAATAACTCAACAGACTGCTACAGAGTTTCCAAATAACTCAACAGACTGCTACAGAGTTGCTAAATAACTCAACAGACTGCTACATAGTTGCTAAATAACTCAACAGACTGCTACAGAGTTGCCAAATAACTCAACAGACTGCTACAGAGTTGCTAAATAACTCAATAGACTGCTACAGAGTTGCCAAATAACTCAACAGACTGCTACACAGTTGCTAAATAACTCAACAGACTGCTACAGAGTTTCCAAATAACTCAGCAGACTGCTGAAGAGTTGCTAAATAACTCAACAGACTGCTACAGAGTTGCTAAATAACTCAACAGACTGCTACAGAGTTGCTAAATAACTCAACAGACTGCTAAAGAGTTGCCAAATAACTCAACAGACTGCTAAAGAGTTGCTAAATAACTCAATAGACTACTAAAGAGTTGCTAAATAACTCAACAGACTGCTACAGAGTTTCCAAATAACTCAGCAGACTGCTACAGAGTTGCCAAATAACTCAACAGACTGCTAAAGAGTTGCTAAATAACTCAATAGACTACTACAGAGTTGCTCAATAACTCAACAGACTGCTACAGAGTTGCTAAATAACTCAATAGACTACTACAGAGTTGCTAAATAACTCAACAGACTGCTACAGAGTTTCCAAATAACTCAGCAGACTGCTACAGAGTTGCCAAATAACTCAGCAGACTACTACAGAGTTGCCAAATAACTCAACAGACTGCTACAGAGTTGCCAAATAACTCAACAGACTGCTAAAGAGTTGCTAAATAACTCAACAGACTGCTAAAGAGTTTCCAAATAACTCAACAGACTGCTAAAGAGTTGCTAAAAAAACTCAACAGACTGCTACAGAGTTGCTAAATAACTCAACAGACTGCTAAAGAGTTGCTAAATAACTCAACAGACTAAATAACTCAATAGACTGCTACAAAGTTGTCAAATAACTCAGCAGACTGCTACAGAGTTGCTAAATAACTCAACAGACTGCTACAGAGTTGCTAAATAACTCAACAGACTGCTACAGAGTTGCTAAATAACTCAACAGACTGCTACAGAGTTGCCAAATAACTCAACAGACTGCTACAGGGTTGCTAAATAACTCAACAGACTGCTACAGAGTTGCCAAATAACTCAACAGACTGCTACAGAGTTGCCAAATAACTCAGTAGACGGCTACCGAGTTGCCAAATAACTCAACAGACTGCTACAGAGTTGCCAAATAACTCAGCAGACTGCTACAGAGTTTCCAAATAACTCAACAGACTGCTACATAGTTGCTAAATAACGCAACAGACTGCTACACACAGTTGCCAAATAACTCAACAGACTGCTACAGAGTTGCCAAATAATTCAATAGACTGCTACAGAGTTGCCAAATAACTCAACAGACTGCTACAGAGTTGCTAAATAACTCAACAGACTGCTACAAATATTTTAATCTCAACTCTTTAAATTAGCCGAATAGAAGACGTTATTGTGCAATTTTGAAAAAAAAAAAAAAATTGGAAACGGAAAATGCTATTTGTCCAATTTAAGATTTCATAACTTGCTGTTATAGACTCAAATGCCAAAAGTTCGTCGTAAAATACGAAAATGTGCAGTCAAATCAATTATGCTTTTTCTGTGAGTCGTGATTAGTTAACAATTATAAGTCACCTCAAACACCGTGTCAAACCAGGAATGCCACGATTTAAATAGAGTTTTAATCTCACATCATATGCAACCTTTTAAGCCCACAGTCGTGCATTTATAATCCCGTATAGCCTTTGTTTGTTCTCAATAATAACAGCGCAGACTTGTTTATATTATATAGCATTGTACTTTAAGTCTTACATACATGCATTCTGTATTTTGACATTGTATATACTAGGTAATACTTGGATATGGTTTTGATGTGAACGATACAAAGGAGCAAAACTTTGAATGCTGTCCTTCGTCCTGACAGCTGCTGACGGAAAATATTCAAGGTAAGTTATTTAAAATATTCTTTTAAACCAAGATTCAATAAGATTCGATATTTTATTATTGTCTCAACACATACAACATAAAATGAGATTCACATAAATAGATTTAAAACATTAAAACATTTGCATTGTATGCACCAATCTTGAATTCGAATCAAATGCGAATCGAATTCGCTAATCGCGTCCACGCACTCTTCCTTTTTAATTCGAATTGATTTTGCATTAAAATGTGTTTTTGTTAATACGAATTAAAAGTTAACGTCGTTCGGACAGTGAAGCGAATTTGACGCGCATGACGAATTAGAATTTACGTTCGGACGTAAAACGTTTCGAATGCGAATTAAACTAATTCGAATTGGTTAATCCGAATCGAATTCGAATTACGTGTGAACGCAGAATCAAGCTAGAAATTATGGTAACTAATATGTTGATTTTGGTAGTTACCAGTATCTGGGGTTTGCTTTGGAAATGTACGTGATACTTTTTGGAAAACAACAATTGCGAGATATTCCGAAAGTTCCCTATAAAACGCAGTATTTGACTGCACGCGTGCATCCAATCAAAACGTTGCAACAAAGCATTTGGAAAAGCATTGAACGCTTCTTCCATACAAAATGTGCGTCAACCAACTGACCAACTTGAATATTCCAAAGACCAGTGCACCTACAATCCCCTCTCCCCAAAGTTAGGTAATACAAACCAAGCTTCACCTATGAGACTTTGAAAGGATATGCAATGCACTTAATAAACTAGTATTACAAGGATTAGAAAACAATCGATCTACACGCAAAACATATTTTAAAATTTTAAATGCAGCCAAAAAAGATTTATCTGAAAAATTCGCTGACATTGATAATGTTATATTATACATGTATGACACGTTATACCTTTTCACAGACTTTAAAACTGATTAAATACGATTGGTCATACAAGAACCAATGAAAGGATGCTATGTGTTATAATCGAAAGGCTTGCAACAAAGAGACTTAGAATTAAGATTATTTTTAGTTTTTCTTGTCCATTTATCATTTGCGGAGGAGAGTTGATCGTAACCCTTGGCTATCAAAGATGGTCTATTCATATATTCTTCAGTTGAAATAAGAAAATGTGGTGGTGCCAATGAGACAACTCTCCGTCCAAGTCAAAATGTGTAAAAAGTAAACCATTATAGGCCAAAGTACGGCCTTCAACACAGAGCCTGGACTCACACCTAACAACAAGCTACAAAGGGCACCAACATGGCTAGTGTACAGAACTATCCAAACATGAAAATCAACGGTCTAATCTATATGAAAAACAAGAAAAGAGAAACACTTATTTAACATAATTTATTAACAAACTACAACCAAGGACTGAACAACAGGTTTCTGACCTAGGACAGGTAAAAACAAATGTAGCGATTTTGAACGTTTTACCTGAAATAGTAGCGTAAACAACTGCTTCGTTGCTTATATGTATATTGTTTGTATATTCAAGGTTATACAAGGATGTTAAAATGTTTACCTTGATGCACTGGTCATTGATGGACATATATAATTATAATACATTTGTACCTACAAATTGTGTATGTCCAAAGTTGTTCACCTATCAAGGTTATAGATCATACCTGCCAAGCAGACATAATTACCTTACAATAGTTCCATACGCCAAACATATTTGATCCATTGCATATAATAGACACACTGACTTAGTCAGTAAAATTTAACAATGACCATTAAACCATAAAAACGAGGTCAAGGTCATCCGGACGTGTAAACCTAACACTAATTCAATACACTACATATATGGCGAAATCTGACTTTCAGACACAAAAAAAAAAATCGTAATATGTTCCATGAATAGATATTTTTTTATTTTATAACAAATCAAATCAAATCAAATCAAATATTTTATTGTCATATAAACTTTACAGTTTGTGACCAACATATATTAACACAATAAACACAATAAACATACATATTAAACATACACAATAGCAACAGCATCAAAATTATTTTTTTTTAACAACAAACAAGTTGTTAAGAGTCCCCTGCCCTCAGTTCTAATGACTTTTTCAAGAAGGATCCTAACTTATTTGTTTGTAAAGGCGATGATGGATTTAGTAAATATTGAATTTTTTCTTCTTCATTTAAATTATTAAAGTTATTATTTTCAGTACATATGTGATGAAAAAAATCATTTCTTAGAGTTTTATTATACTCACAATAGAGTAAAAAATGTTTCTCATCCTCTAGTATTTTACATTTATGGCAAAGTCGTTCCTCTCTTGGGATTTTAAAATATCTCCCCTTTTCAATCAAAAGGGAGTGATCACTTATTCTAAATTTAGTGATTAATCTCCTTATCTGAAAATTAGATGTATTAAGATAAGATTCTAGTTTGTAATCTTTTTTAATTTTTTTATAAAGAAAAAATTTACTTTTATCATCAATGTTTTGAAATTTATTTTGAATTAAATCTTCATATCTATTTTTCATTTTTAACTTTATATCGTTTTTTATTTTATTTACATCTTTTATGTCCTTACAAGTAGAAAGAATATTAAGGTCAACATTAGTCTCTTTAACAATATTTTTTGCATATGTATACCATGAGTAAGTTCCTGTCAAATCTAGAGACTGTGCTAGAGAAAAAGCTTCCTTCATCAATGGATTAATATTATTATTATATAGTCTAGCTAAATATAAAAGGGTTTGTGTTTTAATAAAACATTCGATAGGCAATCTCCCTAATTCAGCTCTTGCTCCTAAATTGGATGCATTTTTTCTTATTCCTAGAGTAGATTTACAAAATTTAAGATGCATATTTTCAATGGGGGTTTTATCTATAAAATCAAGTTGATTAATTTCTTTTCCTGAAGATAAGGCTCTGTTATTGGCTCGATGAAAAGAAATATATGTATCTAAATATGTTACTTCTGAATTATAGGTCATAATTGGTTTTACTAAAGAATCAAAAAGATTATTTGCTACTTTTATAGGTAGATTATTCAATGATTTAGTATAGGATTTTATTGCAAAAAATACTTTTTTTGCCTTTTTTGTCAACTCTAAAGTACTTTGTGATAAATTTCCATTACATTTTATCAACATTCCCAAAAACGAATATTCTGTTACACTCTCTATGGCTTTATTCTCATAGTAAATATGTGATGTTTCACTTTTATGTTTTGACTGACTAAAAATCATGGATTTAGTTTTGTTTGTATTCAAAGAGAGTTGCCATTTGTTACAACGCGTAAGGAGTTATCTTCATTTGTGATAATTCAGTTTGGGATATTATGTGATATGATTTAATTTAATAGCAAAACAGTACATTAATACGCATGTGAAGGCCAAAAAGTAAAGCTAAAACCAGAATAAAATATCTAAACAATGATTCACCAAAACGAACCCACACGAAATAAAGTTTATCAAAATCAGTAAAATCTACATCAAAACGCAATTATACATTGGAAATGTATATCTATGTCAATATTTATGTTCCAGATACAGACAAAAATCCCACTCCCGATATGATAAAAACAAATACAGTTCAAACAATGACGCACAACAACGTATCTAAATGAAATCAGTTTTGACTAAACTCTAAATAAATAAATAAAAAAAAAAAAAAAAAAAAAAAAAAAAAAAAAAAAAACAGCGCATCACAATAATAAAAAAAACCCCAGACATTTTGGGGAATTATTATCATCTTCTAGGAAAATTTCAATTATTCTCAATAAGTATTTTTGAAGTATACATACAATTTGCTATCTTTTTCAAATCTACAAATTGACCGAAAGACGGATGCACTCATTTCAGTATCTATTGTTTTGAAAACAAGAGCTTAATAAATCATGATGAAAAATAATTAAAAGTGATAATCAAGACTGTACAAGCCATTTCTGGAGGGCTTCTCACGATTGAAAAGCGTTAGTATTAAAATTACGAAAAAAATAATAAAGGATTGTGTTATCAAATGCCCAATAAAGATATGTCAATTGGCGAAAAATGACCACCTTATTCTTTCAGTATACTAGTACACATAACTTACTTATACATTTAACTTTATGAATTAAAAGTATGATTATACACAGCAAAAAAAAAAAAAAAAACCGCAAAAATCCTGTAAAAAATGTAGCCCTGCATTTAAAATTACGATAGTGATAACAGTATTTAATGGAAAGCAGGACATTATATATGCTTTTTTTAAAATTCGACATATAACATGCAGGAGTTTGTAAACTATCCGTGTATGATTTAAAAGTATTTTGTACTTTAATCTACCTTTGAAGGGAAATATAAACAACTGAAGATAAAAACACTTTCTTTTTGGATTAACCCTAATCAGAAAGAATAAAAGTCTCCTCACTGAAAAATAGGATATTCAAATACATGTGAAATCTTTTAGGAAAGAAGGCCTCTAATCCCAACAATTAAACCCCCCAAAAAAACTATCAGAAATCAGCACTTGAATAAAACTACTAACTGTGAAAAGCTTTGTTGCACCTTAGGTTATTATATTCGAATATAATACCAACTACTTAAAAACACATTAACATAGTTGACCACACATACTTTAATAGGTTAAACAGTCAAAATAATCACTATAGATTAATTCAAATTTTAGAACTTTATATAAGCGATTGTTTATCAAACTATGTCTTAACAGTGCTTCTTTTTATATAACGGTTATATATGTACAGAAAATTACATCTTGTTTACCATGAAGAAGAGTGAATAATTCATTGGATTCATTGACTAATATCTATACACTGACCACCACTGACTTAACACGGAGTAATAAAATCAATTTCTTTCTGATGACTAAGGATTTTGTTTCTGTATTTTTCATATGGTAAGATTAGTTACTTTAAGATTGTTTTTTATTAAAAATTTGATATATAATAAAAGAATAATTTTTATAAGTATCGTAAGTCTTATCATTTTTAAATTTCTAGACAAACCTACTTTCATATCAGGAATGACTATGCTTAATCAAGATTTACCTGTCCGTTACATGTATTAATTCTTCCATTATATTTCGGGATAATTGGAACCAGGCTCAAGCTAGCAGCCACTTGCTAGCAGCCACTACGCTAGCAGCCAGTTTTTGAATATGTCTATGAACCCAAAAATTGCATAAGATTCAAACGTACTCAAAATGCTTTTATTAATATATAACCAATATATTATAATTGGATTATCTTATGCTAAGGGGACGACCATTTGATATTCTGGGAAAGGGGGGTGGATTTGTTTTTGATCGGTTATTTATTTTTGTAAACTAAGAGGACCGATTATTCATTTTCTGCACTATTGAAGCAAGATTTTTCATTTTCATTAAAGCAAGGCACTGATCATTCATTTTCAAACTATATTATGATTTTCGAAAACATACAATTTTTAAATGATTTGTTTATTATAAATAATACATGTATAGTCAAGTCATTTTGTGCCATTTAATCAGAATTAATCATCATCCTCTGCAGAAATGAATCTTTTATATTCCCAACTGCACTTTAGTATTAAAGTTTCATTGTAACTAACCTCTTTTAAAAGTATTGGCAAACATATTTTGCCGAGCGGAGCGAGGCAACAACTTTTTTGAAGGGTTTTGGAGCCACTGAAGGCCCAAGAAGCTATAGAACAAATGATGCAAAATCATTCTTTCTGGGTGTTCCAAAGACCCTTTCATAATCTGAAAATGCAAGTTTTTTTTAATAATTTTTTGACAGTACTTTGGTCTCAAAGCAAAATGTATAAATTCAGTGTAAGACTTAAGTTTCTAGGGACAACATAAAAAGACCAATGTGCATGATAAAGCAAAAATGGAATTCACATAGTTAAGTCTGTGGCTGGTGTTTTTTTTTTTTTTTTTAATTTAAACTCATGATCAAGTTCATAACAAAATTACTAGATTACAAAAGGAATGCAACACTAACAGAATACAGAAGGGCAATCAATGAACAAAAGACAAATAAATAAGAAACATTGATCCTGAAAAAACAGGGCTACGTCTGAGGGAAAACAGAACTTGCTTCTTGCAAGGCACTCGCCGTGAACACAATTTGATATGGAGACAATTGTTTGGTTTTGAAATTTCCTACATGAGCCATTTGCCTCAATGTACAGAGCTACGGCCCTGTTAAAATAAAAGTGACGTAAGGTTTCCACAGACAATAATATACCTCAAGTTTAATGAAACCAATTTCAAGTATATTTAAATAATAATTATACTTTTATCATTAAAAAATTGTGTTTCCCGATTTTTGGAGAAAAAAGATGAATTTATGAAGAATCTGGTGCCATCTCATACTTTGGATTTGACCTGCTGAGTTATTTATTTTCAAAACATTGCTAGTTAGGTAAATTATTTTTAAACTACTACAGAACAAACCCTTTATTTTTGTGATTATCAAGGCTGAGTTATTTATTTTCAAAATCCTCCTGCCACCCCCCCCCCCCCAACAGAAAATCAAATGGTCGTCCCCTAAACTGTTTATCGTCATGTATACGATATATAATAGGTAATATTTGCTGCTTATTGAATATTCAATGTGCGCAATGAATATACAACTGCAGATTTGTTTTGTTTCATTCTTTCGCAAGAATAAGGGAGCTACCATTTGATTTTTATGGGGGGGGCTAGGATAAAAAAGTTTGTCCTGCATTTTTTTTTAGCTGTAACCTCTGTCTTGCCATTTTATTTTTCACTCTGTTCGGTCCTGCCTTTTTTTTTTTTAGTTTATCCTGACTTTTTTTTTTTATCTAAATTGTCGTCCTGACTTTTTTTTGAAGTGTCTCATCCTGCCTTTTTTTACTCAAAACTCCTGTCCTGCCTATTTGTTTCAAATTTCATCCTAGGCCCCCTATCCCCCAACAGTATTTGCATAACAATTTCTAGCTGCTGGGCAGATCCATAACAGCTTAAGGATGTACTTAGGTGAGGTTTTGGAATTTGTGTTAAATGTTCGGACTCCTTGTTGTTTTTCCATACCATACAATGTAAAATATTTTGCCCCGTAACACCCATTTATTTTTTCATATAAGACTTAATAGCTCATGAAAAGTCATTTACCAAAATTTTAGAATATTCTTGATTTTTTGTCTTTTGTTTTGAGACCCAAATAATACCACTGCAAATATAAGGTAAAAGTCCGAGTCAGCCTTTTCCCGCCATATTTTAAATCTCAAATATCTGAAAAAGGAGGTCCATGACCTATCACTATTTTTAGCTTATCTTTATCCTTAATTGATGCTCTACCAGCTTATAGTATCAACTTTAATTTCTTAATTTCTTAATTTTTACCTAACCTCACCTAAGTACATCCTTAATGAACGACATTTGAATAAATCACTGCCAGTTGAATCATGTTGATGATGACATCCAACGCACTTTCCATATTGAACGGAATGCCATGACGATAGACACTCTTTTTTTTTTTATTATTCCTGCAAATTCCTTGAATATTCGGGTTTCATTGGATCTGCCGATGAATATTGAAACGTCTGACACTTTTGATGATACATGACAATCTAATTGGAACATTCAATACATTTGGATCTGTTCACCATGTAATCTGAAAAATAAACTAAAAACAGCAGCAATTTTGTTTGTTAAAGGGAGGGAGGGTGGGTTGTGCAATCTTGTTGAAAAATACTCGGTGGGATGAAAATTTAGCGGGAGCACGTGTTTATATATGACCAAAGTCCACGAGGCGCTTCAAAGCATTATTCTTTCGTATGTCTAAGTATATGGTTGTAATTATTTAAATGGCAAAAGGTAAATAATGGACTGACGTACATTTGAAACACAATACACAACTAAATGTATTTTTAATGCAATAAATCAATTTAATTATTAGATCATTAAATTTTATTATTTGGATTTTACAGATTGTGTAAATTTCAATTTATAAGGAAATTTTAAAGCTGGTGGACATTTGGGTTAAATGCACCTTACGCATGTTTCTTGAAGGGAAAACGGTACTATTTATTCTGCCATAGGCGACAATACTAACATTTTCTTTATAATAAAAACCTGGATAAAACAGTTATTTGTGATGTTAGTACTTTATTAATCTATTTTAAGAATTGAAGCCAAATAGTATCATGACCAATTTCCAACGGAGCTTGTTTATGTTATCCATGCCCACCGTCATTTTGCACCAAATTTATGATATTTTGGAAGCCTTTTCGAATAATTCTCTAGAAAATATTTCAATAGGTTTTAAAATTTATATTGTAAATTTACACACTGCAGTTATTCATAGATGAATACAAAAATATATTGTACCCTTACATCCAATCACAGCCCTCCTAAGTTCACTTCCTTCACCTGTACACAAAAGGCCAACTTAATGCTGGGAAAATATCATCCGAAGATGTAACAAACTTTAGAGAGCTAAAAACATGTTATGCAGCCAGATACTGAAATCATTTGACATCTAAACATCAAAACGACATAAAAGAACAGTCAAAATCATCTAGAATAATTTGTCTTTTTTTTGTAATGCATCATTTCAATTTTGACCATTCGGATGCAGTGTCCACTGTGTGAATGGTACTCTTTGGGTACTGACATTCCAATAGCGGTGATAATCATCGAAAGATGACACTAATTTTTGAGAGATAACAAAAAAAAAAAACCCCAAATGATACTAGAAAAGAACAATCAAATTCATGTATAGGGTTTAATTTTTCTCCGAGAATTGCAACCTTATTTTTTAGTAGATTTGTCTGTTTACATAAGAAGTATACAACATATGGAAGAAGTTCTAAGCAAGAGAAGTTAATAATATTTAACTTACTTACTTACGTACTGCCCTTGTATGCCATTTGCGCGTGTAGGGTAGTAACGAAGATTTTCCACTTTCGTCGGTCGTTGGTAGTTTTCTGTAGTGTGGCCCATGTCTGTTGATGTTTAATAGCGTCTGCCTCAACTGTTCTTCTCCGTGTCATTTTTTGCCTTCCTAATGCTATTTCTTTTACCTTCTGGGTTCAGTGGAGAGCTGTCTTTATGGTATCCTCCTGGTCTTTCTATAGGACATGTCCAATCCACCTCCAGCGTCTTCTCATTATAGTTGTGGCTATATCTTGTTGTTGACATGTGATGAGAAGGTTCCCGTTAGATTTTTTTTTTTTGTCGCCAAAAGATTCACATAATCCTTCTCAGATTTTTGGTATGAAATAAAATTTAAGAACATAGATAACTGACCAATGTGAACACAGGCACTTGTTTCTGTCAATGTGGGGTTTACTATCCATACCAGTACAAAAAAACACAAGGTAGCTAACGGAAATTTTCAATGTGTTCGCTTCAACCAATATTTTTTAAATTTCCCTTGATTTTTTCACAAATAAAAGTACACCAGTCTGTCGGTAATTGATTTATCTTTACTATGAAACAACTTTCACGTACCTTGAGAATACCCCTCAAACAGAATAACACACTTCAGATGAGAATTATTGACCTTTTTCCAGACCATTGAAGTTGTAAGGACTTAACTTCCGCTTAACTTAGGAAGTTAATATAACTGTGTAATCCCATTGGTCACATTTTTCTGGTTACTGGTAACTAGTATAAATAAACAGGTAACCAGATGAATTAAACCAATGGGATTGCACAGTTATATTAACTTCCTAAGTTTACCGGAAGTTAAATCCTTACAAATTCAATGGTCTGGAAAAAGGTCAATAATTCTCATCTGAAGTGTGTTATTCTGTTTGAGGGGTATTCTCAAGGTACGTGAAAGTTGTTTCATTGTAAAGATAAATCAATTACCGACAGACTGGTGTACTTTTATTTGTGAAAAAATCAAGGGAAATTAAAAAAATATTGGTTGAAGCGAACACATTGAAAATTTCCGTTAGCTATCTTGTGTTTTTTTGTACTGGTATGGATAGTAAACCCCACATTGACAGAAACAAGTGCCTGTGAATGTGAACCTGATTTTCGAAACTCCATGGCTTGCTTCATATATAAAGCAATAGACAAAAATATCTTTATTGTGATCTAAAATAGTTTTAAGTTTAGATTGTGAGTAAAGCTGGTCAAAATTAGGTTGAAGGGTTTTATTTAAAATTATTACCAGGCTCAAGCTAGCAGCCACTCGCTAGCAGCCACTACGCTAGCAGCCAGTTTTCGGATATGTCTATGAACCTAAAAATTGCATAAGATTCAAACGTACTCAAAATGCTTTTATTGATATATAACCAATATATTATCAGTGTTTAATATATAATGAAGCAATCGGAGAACTATTCGATGATTTATAAATATCTAGTCCTGTTCATTAATTTATAAGACAAAAATTATCGATGTCAATATACCAAACAGCGTGCTCCCCGCTTTTAATTTTAATAGTCAACAGTTTTGAGTGTACATAGAATCATAAATATGTATTAAAACTATTGAAATGCTTACAAAATTGCTTGTAACAGGGAATTGACATTGAAATCATCAATTAATTTTGTGATATTGTGTTAAATAGCTTTCCATATTCTCGGCATCCTGTCAAATAGTTCCTGAAAAGTTATTATTGTTCTGCATGACAAGAAAAAAAAAAGTTGCACTCGTGCATTAATATTTTTTTAATGTGACAAATCTGTTTAAACGAAACATTCTATTTCTGAAGCAATAGTTATCGCTTACTTTTGATTATACGAAAGGTTTATTTTTTTTGTACACAAAAGTATGGTGGACAAGGAAATTATTTATAATTTTAATAATATAAATTTAAAAAAAATCTAAGCCGAACAACACCCTGGATTTTTTCTCAAGTAGACCTTAGCTATTTAGCTTCACAATGCACCTAGTGGCGAAAAAAGTATTGCCGTAAAACATTTTTTATTTACATTTCCGTAAGGGTGGGTAGGGTGTCCGACCCCAACTTTGGACCAATTTAAAAAAAATCTAAGCCGAACAACACCCTGGATTTTTTCTCAAGTAGACCTTAGCTATTCAGCTTCACATTGCACCTAGTGGCGAAAAAAGTGTTGCCGTAGAACATTTTTCATTAACATTTCCGTAAGGGTGGGGTAGGGTGTCTGACCCCAACTTTGGACCAAATTTAAAAAAAATCTAAGCCGAACAACACCCTTTTTTTCAAGTAGACCTTAGCTATTCAGCTTCACAATGCACCCAGTGGCGAAAAAAGTTTTCTTATTTAAAGATAACACTCACTACAATAATTCACTAACAAAACAGAGCTGTAATGCAGAGTTTACCGAATGGAGAGTATGCATGTACAAATCATTTATATGAAGATTACTTTGTCTTTTGACTGACGTAAATGCATTGAGTTCTGTAAAAACACTGGGACGAGGCACTTTATACTGAACAATTAGAAATGATGCCGGTAACGCATATGAAAGTACCCCACTCTGTGCATGTAAAGACATTGCATTATGTTTGAATGTTCTGTAGAGGTCTTGCAATGTTTTTTCCCTCTCATTACATGCATCATTTTCTGTCCTCATCCCAGATGACTCACATTAAAGAACCTATTCCAATCATATATATTGTAAAATTGTTGTCGCTTTGAAATATTTGCCAATGGGTGTTAAGCAAACATAAATCACTTATTTAGAGTTAACTCATTCATTTTGCTGTGTTTTAATTGCAGACGAGTCTAGATGTTCCGGGATAACTGTGAAAAGAACTCGGACCAACAGTGTTGACATCTTTCTATATATTTAATGATATGGATCTAATCCAGAACACCATTGCCGACCGTGCAAGGGTTGTATAGCCAGTTTAGGTCGTTGAAAACTTCCATCATCATCAGAACACCAAGGAATTCATGTTTTATTTTGTCTACTAGAATAACGTGTAAAGGAATTAAAGAAAAGGTAAGGCGAATGGCAGATAATTGCAACCAGCTTGTCTGGAATGTTCAGTAAAATTGAACAGACTCAAGTTGGCAGCCCTTTAAGCGGCCAATCAAGATAATAGCCACTTTTTTTATTATCTAGCAGCCAGTTTTTATGGTATGTCTGAAAACCAAAAAACTGTAAAGACTTAAACGTTCCAAAAATTTCAAAATCTGAGTTATTAAAATATGATTTAACAGCGGAATTCGACAACTTCACGGTTTGAAGTGATTCTCAAAGGATTTCAAATAATATCGACTAATTTGGATTAACTACATAACATTAACAACCATGTCGTCTATATTAGGATATTAAGTCTAAGCTGGCTTTCTGCAAAGTATATTTATATACTTAAAATACTTTATTTTAATTTAGGTCAGTGACTTAATTGCTTGACGAATCTTACTTACAGTTTTTGATAACTTTTAAAATATAGGCCTAGATGTCTTTGATAATGTTTAAAAAGTAAGTCATTTTAAGATTTTTCATTTCATCAGTAAAATTACCAACTCCTTGAAAGGACACAAGCCACGAGATATGATCAAAATTAGAAATATGATTTTGTTTGTTTGAATAATTAGTAAAAGTGAAATAATGAAATAATAATTCGCTTTTAACAGCCAATTTTGTTCAATTTTGTCAAAATAAGCAAAGAAACATCGGAAAAGAATTATTTCAAAAGAACTCACTTGCAAGTGAATATTTTGACCTCATTGAATCTGTATTCATGCGACTTTCAAATCAACCCAATAGCTAGAGATTGGGTTACATATGCATTAGTCGGGAAAAGAATGTCAATATTGAAAGTGAAACAAATGAGAACCATTTCGTTGACTGAGTTCGATGTAAAAAAAAGGTCCCGACAGTAAAAAATTACCCTTCCGGAGCACCTGAGATCACCCTTAGTTTTTTGGATGGGTTCGTGTTGTTTATTCTTTAGTTTTCTATGTTGTGTCATGTGTGCTGTTTGTTTGTCTTTTTCATTTTTAGCCATGGCGTTGTCAGTTTGTTTTAGATTTATGAGTTTGAATGTCCCTTTGGTATCTTTCGTCTCTCTTTTACAATGATTGATATATTGATTTACTTTTCAAATTTGTTCATGTTTATCCAATTGGCCCGGTCAGGGTAAATTTGGACGGCACATACTATATAGTACTATAAATCATTGTTTCTTTCTTTTCCAGCAGAACTATATATTGAAAGACTCTCTAATTATAAGTTCTACCATTTCTTTGTAGATAGCATCGAATGAATATAGAAAAGGAAAAAGGGGTACAGAATTCCAACCAATGACAAATGGAAGACAAATTCACTTCGTTAAAGGGTGGATTTATAAAGACACTAATGATGTTGTTGATAACAACAAAGGTCAAGGATTATTCAAATATGTCATGCAAGATTTGAAATTTCCGTGATGATGGAAAATAACAGTAAGTAAGTTAGAGGAAAATACGACACATCAATTTTCGCATATATAGTTATTTGCTTTATTAATTAATAATAAGTACATTACACGTATGTATCATTATAATACGTTACTTTGATTGGCTAACAACAATCTCGCGTCAATCTAAAATTAACTTATGAAAATTGTATCATACATAATGATATGAGCTCCTACAATAAAGTGAACAGGGAAAACAAAAGAAAACTTGGTAGAAATCGTATTTAACATTACCAAATTTTTAATCATCTACAATATTAATGCCATCCGGCATACATACACAACAAATATGATATTTCGTATTGTTGCAATTTCTATTGCGGTCGTTCTGTTATAAAGCTCTTCAGTGTTTGTGTTATAGCCACCAAGGAAAGGGTAAGTCTGCCTGGAATTTATAAAGTACTATACAAATTATGTCACTTTTTAACAAGTCTTTCGTGAATTCTGAATTTGCCTTGTACTATTCCATTATTCAGGCCTTGTTCCCAGTTGTGTAGAGCATCAACTGGTAGTGTTTATCATGCCGGTTTCTTACAGGAATTTATTTGCATCAAATAATTGGACTGCATAGAAAATGAACTTCCTACAGTATTCCCTTAACAGGGTGGTCCCAACTTAGGAGGGTACGCCTGGTAAGAACCATTATTTGGTCCCATACATTGAGGAAAATTGCTCTGCAATCCCTTCAAGAAATATGTATTATTGTATTGGTTTAAAACTAATAGGGTGGTTAAGGATGTACTTAGGTGAGGTTAGGTGAAAATTAATAAATTAAGAAGTTAAAATTGATACTATAAGCTGGTAGAGCATCAATTAAGGATAAAAATAAGCTAACAATATTGAAAGGTCATGGACCTCCTTTTCGAGATATTCGAGAATTAAAATATGGCGGGAAAAGGCTGACTCGGACTTTTACCTTATATTTGCATTGGTATTATTGGGTCTCAAAACAAAAGAAAAAAAAATAAGAATCTTCTAAAATTTTGCTAAATGACCTTTCATGAGCTATTTCGTCATATTTCAAAAAAATAAATGGGTGTTATGGGGCAAAATATTTTACATTGTATTGTATGGAAAAACAACAAGGAGTCCGAACATTTGACACAAATTCCAAAACCTTACCTAAGTACATCCTTAAGTTGTTTTATTGTATATGCACCAGTAATACCATTTGTGAAGTCATTGTGAATCCGCAAATCGACTTGGGCAGTTTTTACTAAAATTAAATCCATTCCTGTTGCTCAGTATGTTTAGGGAAATGAAAATTCTCAGTCGAAATGCCTGATATGAATACTCAATATGATAATTAAAGTTCAAAGACACCGTCCTGTGTTGTAACGATACAAAGAATCATATCGGAAAAGTTTAAAATTTATTTGTGGTTAACCCAATGTCTTAAAATAAGTTTTCTGCACTTTGCGCCTCGTCTTCGTTCGGTTGTTTACACCTACAAGTTCGCGCGACATATAAACAATCGAACGAAAATGAGGAGCAAGTGCGGAGAACTAATTTTAATTAGATTTGGGCCTAACATGTCAAAGTGCTCAAACTCTATGAAAGGTCAAAATTGGGAGTAATCACATTACTTGTTAAAAAGTACTGCATAATATTGTGCATGCATTTGGTATTGTACTGTAGTTTTATGTTATTATTTAATTAGTATTGTTGTGTATTGTTGTATGATAAATCGAAGTTACATTTGTTATATATTAACTTATGTTAAATGGGCCTTTAATAGTTGACTATGTGCAGGGTCTTTGTTCTTTGTTTTTTGTTGAAGGCCGTACGAAGACCTATAGTTGTTAATTTCTGTGTCGTTTTGTCATTTGTGAAGAGTTGTCTCATTGGCAATCATACCACATCTTCTTTTTTTTTATATTTCAATTGATGTTTAATTTCACTATTGCACTTATATGCATTCCCATATCACATGCCTCTATTGTTTCATGACATTACTTGGTTTTATGATTGAGGGAATGCCCGCGCTTATAAGGATGAAGTGTTCTCATTGGGTGCTGTGCAGAGATGATCGTCATTGGTCTTTTCGTCCTTTCCTTTTTGGTCATTGTGTTGTCTGGTTTTTAGTTTTTTTTCTGGCTTCTGTAGTTGCTTTTATCTACAATGTACGTCATTGTGCCTCTGGTGGATACATGCATTCATGCATACAGTTTTCTCATTGCATATCAAACAATGTATGAAATCTCCTCTCGAGCATCTCCTTCTTAATTTTAGATGGACAGTTTCAGAAATTTCACTTCTGTCCGCGCGAGTGAAGTCTCGGCGTACGGGAATGACGCTTGTTTAACAAAACACAGTGTTGATTCCTTTTAAAAAGCTACATCGTTTTTGAATTGATCTGTTATGTGGAACAAAAACCTTAAAACACACAAAAAGTAACGGGATCGAAATAATTGGCACTGAGTCAAACTGCACCAGTAAACTACCAACACGTCAGAAAGAGCAATGAGAACATATATAGTTATTATGTAGAACAACATTTGGGTAAACTAATATGCGACTAATCCACATGTACTGTACTGAGGTCAGAATCAATGCATTATGCAACACTTATGCTCTGATGACGTATGCAGCATCTTTTTAATTGATGATGTAGCTATGAGCTAGCTCTCATGACGTCCAAATTTCCTAACAGAGCATGTAATACGTATTCACATGTCTTATTAAAACATATGATTTGACCAATAATTCCATATTATATCGTAAAACATACTTAATTATTAATGTTCTATGTTTATAGGATGAACGAATCTTTTATTACCGTAGCAACCTTGCATACCTATGAATTATATATTAATCACTATTATTATTGTAGAAATACATTACTGATAATGTTTGCGGAATAATGTATACGCTTCTAAAAAAATTAAAAACAACATTTAATAAATTTCATGCGTCCGGAGCGCTTTTCTGGATTTACCTTCTGACATCAGGAACGCTCAAAGCCAAACATTTGAAATCCGAGAATGTATAAGTACCGAAACCGTTGAAGGTCTATATGACAAAATTACCTAAAATTGATCGCTAAATTCATCTAAAGTCAATTTTGTCTAAATAAGCTATACACTTGCAGTATATAACGTACTATAAAATAAACTGAAAACAACATTGTCTAATAAGGTCCGTAGCCATAATGTCGCTGAATATATTAACTAGAGGGCATTTTTCATTCACACATCAATTTGGTTATCGACTTGAATAGTCTTTGGTGGTAATTTTTCAAAAATCTTCAGAATGAGGGGTGTCCGAAGTCCCTGGCTATGGATATTTGGAATATGTTTTGCTTGTTTATAGTCTTTCAAACAGTTAGCATTGACCTTTCCTGATGATAATTTTATAACACTAAACGCCATACTAATTATAATTTTAAATACTAGTATAAATCCAGAAATAATTGTGTGCATTTATTATTGCGAATTTTGAAGAACTGAAAAAAAAGAGATTGGTTATTGCAACTTCGGGAAAACCTGCAAAAGATATATGAGTTGGATATCAGAATGCGAGTTCTTATTATAAGCACATAACCCAGTTGCATTATTCGCATTAATTAAAACTACGAAAGCGTATTAGGGACATAGAAAAAATAAAAGTGACAGTGAACTTTTTTTTCGAAGTCGAAATTTTGACATTTCAAATCTTAAAATTTCGACTTTAACTCGAAATTATTTTAACTTTTCTAATCTTGAAATTTTGACTTTCAAAATCTTGAAATTTTGACTTTTTGAAAAGTCGAACTTTTGACTTTTTTATTTTGACTTTATGAAAAGTCGAAATTTCGACTTTAAATTAAAAATTTTTATTTTTTTAAAACTCGAAATTTTGACTTTTTCTAAACTTAAAATTTCGACTCCTTTTAAATTCAAAATTTCGAACTTTTTAAAACTCAAAATTTCGACTTTTCCACAGTATTTAGAATCAAATTCAAAACAGTGTAGCTGTGGCCATTGATTGACACATTAAAATCATCCATTGACTGGGACAATTTACGTGAACGTTTGTCTGTAACGACCACTGTTCACGACGTACCTACGATAGAGATTTAAACTGTGGGGTCACCAAAGGTTTCTTAACGCCTTTAATTATAAAATAATTCGAAAAATTAATCAGGAATAACCTTTGTGTTTTGATTTATATAATTGATATAAATCAAAATATCGTGTTATTTCTGATTAATTTTTCGAATTACTTTATTTAGGTGTTGAGAACCTTTGGTGACCCCATAGTTTAAGTGTCTTTAAAAAGTATATAGTGAGCATTGGTCGTTACATACAAACGTTCACCTAAATTGTCCCATTCAATGGATGATTTTAATGTGTCAATCAATGGCCACAGCTACACTGTTTTGAATTTCATTCTATAGTGCGTTTTGCGTTTATCACATTTACAGTCATTTATATCAGCAAGCGGAGAGCCATATACATAATAAACTTGGTAAGCTTATTTTAATAAACTATACCATTTTCAAGAGGTTATTTTAGATAGAAAATCTTGTTTTTGTCGAAGAATAAATAAAATATGTTTCACGTTCAAATATATATTTCAAGTCTGAACTTCAGATATGTGTATCAAGACAACCCCGTTATTCCGACACACCTATATTACGCCATTCAGTCTAATATATAAAGACAAGGGTAATTATTAGTTGTGTCATTAGAATGGCAACTTATACAGTTTAATCAATGTTCCAGAAAAAAAGAACCATTATTTCAAAATTCCAAAACTTGAAAACCGATCCTGAATATGCATGGCATTTTTGGCTACTTGATTTACCATTGTTTAAACAAGGCAAAGTCAGTGACTTGCTATTGGGAAACCAAACAGGCCTTTGAAACTGCGATGCTAAATGTTCTCAGATCTGACGATCCTATGACAGTGTCGTGGGAACTAAAACATGGAATATGGGAAAACATTTTTTTTCTGTCAACATGCATGTTCTTTCCGAATTCAATATTAAATGTTAATCCATATCTTAATTTAAGAACAAATAAAATTTAGAATGGAAATGGGGAATGTGCCAAAGAGACAACAACCCGACCATAAAGCAGACAACAGCAGAAGGTCACCAAACAGGTCTTCAATGCAACGAGAAATTCCCACACCCGGAACTCGAGGCGTCCTTCTGAATATAAATTGCCAAAATGTGTGGATGACGCTTTAATAATTTGCGTCCGTGTCTACTCCTTCTAAAATTGTAATAACTGTGTTTGAATACTAACATCAAAGTTTTAAAAGTACTTAGAAAAAGTCAAAATTTCGAAATTTCAACAGTCGAAATTTTGAGATCAAAGTCGAAATTTCGATTTAAAAAAAAAGTCGAAATTTCGAGTTTGCAAAAAGTCGAAATTTCGAGTTTGCAAAAAGTCGAAATTTTGAGTTTAAAATAAGTTGAAATTTCGAGTTTAAAATAAGTCGAAATTTCGAGTTTTAAAAAAGTCGAATTTTGAGTTTAAAATAAGTTGAAATTTCGAGTTTAAAATAAGTCGAAATTTCGAATTTTAAAACAGTTTGAAATTTCGAGTTTTAAAAAAGTGGAAATTTTGAGTTTAAAGTGGAAATTTCGACTTTTTGTAAGTCGAAATTTCGAGTTTCAAATAAGTCAAAATTTCAACTTTTCAAAAAGTCGAAATCAAGATTTTAGAAAGTCAAAATTTCAAGTTTAAGTCAAAATTTCGGGATTTGAAAAGTCAAAATTTCAAGTTTAAGTCAAAATTTCGAATTTGAAAAAAAAAAGTTCACTGCCAATTTTATTTTTTCCTTCCCTAATACGCTTCCGAATAAAACCTCTGCGGCAATAATTTCAGAATTTAGTAAAATAATAAACCTGTCGTATATATGGAGCGTTGTCTGATTGCCACTCATACCAAATCTTCTTATATCTACATAATGAAATTTAAATTATAAATTCACGCGTATAAACCTTTTTCATATATTCTTTATGTTCATATTCTTTTCTTTCTAGGTAACGGGAAAAAGATTAAGTGGTCATTTAAAATCATGTGATTCTTTGAAATGCAAGCAGAACTTAAAAACGAATCGCTCTAAAAACAATTCTTTCAAATCAATGGATTTAAAAAGAACCAAACAAGACTCGACTAGTTCTTTCAAATCACGTGATTCACAGAAAAGTAAACACGATTCCATAAAAAGACGCGTTGAAAAATTCAATGATGAAAAAAAGAAATATGCCGGTGAAAAAGATGAAGAATATGCCGGACGACGAAAAAGGAAAAAAGAGAGAAAAGAACAAATTGCGAGAGACAGAAGATTAAGACGATATAAATGTTTATACTGGCCGTCAGGGTTAATAATGCTTTGTGGTTGTGTGTTCATTCTAGGTGCTACTATTCAAAGTATAAGTGAGGGTTCTCTATTATGGAAGCAAAGACAAGTATTCCGGATAATTGGACCAGTTTTTATTGTTTTTGGTCTTGTATTATTTTTCATTACTGTTGCTTTTGTCAATAATCATACTGTAAAAATAACAAAACTTAAAGCAGAGGAAGAAATAATACGAAAGAAAGAGCGGAGAGAGCGGGTCTTAAATAAATACAAGAAACAAAAGGAAATAAACTCCAGTAGAAAACCTTTAGCAAGATCTATTTCTGCAACATCGTCTGCTACATGTCATACGCTTGACGAATTTGAATCTTCTGCTCAATTCATAACTGGATCACTGTTAAACGGATGCTTACATCCTAATTGGAAACCATTTCCAAATAAAGATTCAGTCGAAGGCGATACTTCAAAGACTCTTCAAATCTGTTACCTCGAGTCGTCACCTGTGAACAAAAAACTTTTAACAAGATCTATCCCAGGACCACCATCTTCGACATGCAAAACGACTGCCCATTTAACAAATGGTACTAATTTGAAAATGACAAATGGATCTTTACGGCCTTATAAGAAACTGTTAAATAAGAAAGACTCTTATGAGTTCAGTGAATCATTGAAGTGTCTCGAAAATAATAATTCACCGTCATCATCATTAGCATATATGACGTCACTTCCGTCCTCTCACCGCATTACATCATCTGCAACTACATGTCTACTTTCTGAAATACCTTATATCGATGAAACAGAAGAATTATTGATGTAGTCTTTTTTTTCTACTGCAATGAGAATAACTGTAACCAATCGTGAGGAAAAGACAAATATGTGAATAAACTATATACATGTATATGGTAATCTAAAAGGTATAAGTCACTGTGTTTACGTATACTAAATGTGTACTGTGTACACGGATCATGTATAAAGGATATATTCATTCATCAAAACTACATTCAACTATACATTTGACTAGTATACATTTGATAGGATTAAATATCAATTCCACCTGTGTTTGCTTCACTCAGGAAAGTTGAAAAAAAACTATTTAAGTATATGAATATTTGTGAGTCTAAGTAAGCAACTTACAAGATTTTCTAACTCTTGTATACATATACAGAAAATAAAAATAGTAAGTGCTATATACATTGCTGTTTAAGGAGTCAAGGGGAAATGTTTTTGGGGGATACTGTTTCATTGCCGTATATTTTTCAAGTCTGCTTTAATTCATAATGTAATTCAATATACACATTTTTTTATGTTTTGTTTATACTTTGAAGTGAAAGAATTGGTATCTTGAAAACAATCCAATCATTTTTCCCAGTGGAATTTTAATTGCGGTAGAAAGGCTAGATCTCGGATAGATGGCTAGCTGTGTAACGTTCAGTGGCAAATTAAATACAGGACGAGATCATGGCGATATAAATTTTAACTTAGATTAGTACTGGACGGACAAACTGAGCTGGATTTTTACTCGCTAGTCAGTCGCAAGTAATGGTCGCCTCACCCGGGAACATTCTTCTGAGCTCGAACTTTATAATAACCTTTATGAATTAGTGCTAATTATAACCAGATGCTCCACAGGGCGCAGCTTTATACGACCGCAGAGGTCGAACCCTGAACAGTTGGGGCAAGTATGGACACAACATTTAAGCTTGATACAGCTCTGAATTTGGATTGTGATTAAATAGTTGACACAACAAATTTTAAATTGGACATTTACCTATTATGGTCCAATATCCAAAGTCTAAATACATGGTTAGATTCAGCATATCATAGAACCCCAAGAATTAAATTTTTGATGAAATCAAATAATGTTTAATTTTAGACCCTTTAGACCTCAATGTGGACCAATTTGATAACCGGGCCCAAATATTAAAAATCTAAATACATGGTTAAATTCAGCATATTGAAGAACCCCATATATTCAATTTTTGTTGAAATCAAACAAAGTTTAATTTTGGACCCCGATTTGGACCAACTTGAAAACTGGGCCCATAATCAAAATCTAAGTACATGTTTAGATTCAACATATCAAAGAACCCCAAGAATCCAATTTTTTTTAAAATCATACTAAGTTTAATTTTGGACCCTTTGGACCTTAATGTAGACCAATTTGAAAACAGGACCAAAAATTAAGAATCTAAATACACGGTTAGATTTGGCATATCAAAGAACTCCAATAATTCATTTTTTGATGAAATCAAACAAAGTTTAATTTTGGACCCTTTTGGCCCCTAATTCCTAAACTGTTGGGATCAAAACTCCCAAAATCAATCCCAACCTTCCTTTTGTGGTCATAAACCTTGCGATAAAATTTCATAGATTTCTATTTACTTAATATACTAAAGTTATTGTGCAAAAACCAAGAAAGGTGCTTATTTGGGACCTTTTTTTGGCCCCTAATTCCTAAACTGTTGATACCAAAACTCCCAAAATCAAGCCCAACCTTCCTTTTATGGTCATAAACCTTATGTTAAAATTTCATAGATTTCTGTTTATTTATACTAAAGTTATTGTGCGAAAACCAAGAAAAATGCTTATTTGGGCCCTTTTTGGCCCCTAATTCCTAAACTGTTGGGACCGAAACTCCAAAAATCAATCCCAAACCTTCCTTTTATGGTCATAAACCTTGTGTTTAAATTTCATAGATTTCTATTTACTTTTATTAAAGTTATAGTGCGAAAACCAAATGTCTTCGGACGACGACGACGCCAACGTCATACCAATATACGACCAACAAATTTCCAATTTTTGCGGTCGCATAAAAATTTTTGCGGTCGTATAAAAATATTAGAAGATGTGGTGTGACTGCAAATGAGACAAATCTCCACAAAAGACTAAATGAGACAACATGCACAACTATAAGTCCAGGGGCGGATCCAGCCATTTTAAAAAGGGGGGTTCCCAACCCAGAGTAAAGGGGGGGGGGGGGTTCCAACTATATGCTCCCATTCAAATGCATTGATCGTCCGAAAAAAGGGGGGTTCCAACCCCCGGAACCCCCCCCCCCCCCCCTGGATCCGCCAATGAGGTCACCGTACGGCTTTCGATAATGAGCAAAACCCATACGGCATAGTCAGCTATAAAAGTTCCCAAAATGACAAATGTAAAACAATTCAAACGAGAAAACGAAAGGCCTGATTTATATACAAAACTAGAACACACCCGCGAAATCGCGGGCATATACAGCTTATGAACTGTTGTAGGATGATTTTTTGTAAAAGATATTATGTATGGAGAATTTCATAAAAGGTATCAAAAGCTCTCTCCCTTTTTCCAAAGTCCGATATTTTTTTCCTTTCTATTAAATTCAATTATTTTCGTGTGTCTGGCCTCAGACCACAATTATTCTTCTCCTTTGCTACAATGCTTCTTTTGGTAAAAGTAAAATCAAATTAAAAATTTGCACCTTTTCAAACATGAAATAAATGTAACTGCTTATATATAGACCAGTATTAGTCTAATAAAATATGCTTCTAGGACAATCCATCAGTGCTTTTTCTTTTGAGAGCCTTATTAACATGCCAATGGTAGTATATGAATCATGTATAAATGACCAAGACCGACTAAGGCTAATTTGAGGGGTGGTCAGAGGGGTCCTGATCCCGAAATCCCGGGCTTAAAATCATGAAATCCCGAGATGCAGAATTTAAAGAAATTCATATCCCGAAATCCCGAAATCGAAAAATATATCCCCGGATCCCGTAAGGATCAATCACCAAATCCCGAGCTTAAAAACACCCGATCCCGAAACCCCGAAATAGTTCCTGCCTCCATCTAATCTCTACCTTACTTTCATTTTTGCCAAATCACTATTTTCCCTTTCAACAATAAATTTTCATGCCCCATTTATGGGCATTATGTTTTCTAGTCTGTGCATCCGTGCGTGCGTTCGTTCGTTTGTTCGTTCGTTCGTTCGTTCGTCCGTCTGTCCCGCTTCAGGTTAAATTTTTTGGTCGAGGTAGTTTTAGATGAAGTTGAGCATGTTTTACTTATTTTAATATATATGCAAGTGGTATGACCCCTTAAATAGTAAACATTTCAAAGAAAACAGTAGACAGAATCAGCGACTTTCTATACTAACATAGAAAGTCCATGACAGAATACAGAGAGTCTCTATATCGTCGCTGGGCTTCTAAAATGTAAATTACAAATTTTTCAAGAAAAAAATATCTCATAAACAGGCTTTGAAAATTTTGGCAAAATGCATGCTTCCAAAATGTCGTATGTGAACTTGAACATTTTTGTAAATAGCAGTGAAATAAAAACTTTGACATTTCTGGATTATCCAAGAACTTAAATTATTTTCACAGAAATAAAGAAATGTACAATTATTTTTCCCCAAAGCCATTCTACAACGATTTTCAAGTTTTCATTCAACATTTTGGAAGCAAACTTTACAAACAACTGACATTGGCAATTTTGTAATATGTCTTATTTCACACATTTTGATTGGTCTAACTGTATGCTATTTTGTAATACCAAAGATTTCCTCCCGCCCAGACCATTGGTGTCAAAAAGTATTTTTAGCCAAAAAAGTCATATACGACATTTTAGAAGCCCAGCGACGATATATTAAAGTAGTATAATCGTAGTTTACATGTAGATAAACGCGAAAAATAATTGATTGATTGATTTATTGTGGAAGGAAGAGAAGCGACACACAAAACGAGGTCTTCTCGTTTAACAGTATAGATAATAGTATAGATAATGAACGAAAAAAATAAGACCTACAACCACAAGCGACAACCAGTAACTTACAGACTCCTGACTTATGACAGACACATACAGAATGTGGCGGGGTTCAACTTGTTTGAAGGCGCCCCCTCCCCTTACCCGGGTCAGTGGTGTAACAGTACAACATCGCATTTTTTTTTTAGCATATACATAAAAAGGATAACATAACTACTATAAGCATTGAAAAGAACAACAGCACGGCATAACTGCTATTCAACGCTGTGCATTGCTGTTGAAGACGTATTTTTTAATATGATTGTTGCATCGAAGGGATGCCTTAAAATCGGTCTGGATTAACTTTTACCTTTAAGACTTAACGACAAGGTGTATTAAAAGCGATTGAATTGTGGTTTTTGTTAAGAAATATACCCTATTTTTTTTTTTTTTTTTTTTTTTGGAAAGCTATGTACATTGAAGTTGTAAGTCATCTTTTCAAAAGCTTTTATATTTTGATAACAGTTTCAGAAGTAGTGCATTGCGCATATGACATATTCTAATTGTACACTAGTGAAGTTATAAATACGCAGACCCCGTTAACATATTGGCGTTAGTAAAAACCTGAAGGACTTTTAAAAATAGGCCTGGGGATAAAAACAAATCCGGGAAAAGCAGCAATACGTCTTCGCTTGATATATCGTAGTAAATAGGACAACTTGTTTTGTTTTGTTTTGTCAACTGGTTTATACGAGATCCTTTTGGACGTGTACACACTGATAGATATGACAAGGAAACTAATTTCAATGTTTGATTTGTTTACTACTTTTCTGTAAAAGAAAGATGACATTTATGTTCTAAGTACAGATATCCTCAGTTAAGTCTTAGTATAGTTGCTTTTATCGACCCCCCCCCCCCCCCCAATTTCTACTAAGTTACAACAATGGTCAAGCTGCAACGAGAGAAGGATGACTACTTACAAAACTGTTCACGCCTCCCCCATTTCTACTAAGCTACAATAATGGTCAAGCTGCAACGAGAGAAGGATGACTGCTTACAAAACTGTTCACGCCTCTTCATATCGTAGTTGCATGTTCAAAGAAAAAAGTTGAAAGTCTTGTTTTCAATTTTCCCATATAGAGTTTATTGTGGGCATTTTCAATTGCGTAACTTGTCAATAGTTTCCAGTGGGGTAAACAATCTGAAGCATGGAAATGGATGGTTCAAGTACGAAACTGGCGTAGCAAGAGAGTTTTCAGCATTTACGAATGCAAGAAGTTGAATTCTATATTGACTTGATTGTGCTCAAGTTAACGACGAATGAAAAATAGTTCATGCATTATCAGGACTAAATCATATTAACAATAATCCACTAAATAGGTTCTGGAAACGGGATCGAACAGGAAAAAAAGAAGAAATTTCGACTATTACTTCAAATAAAAGTCCTATGGGACATGCATACATTTTGTCTGAAAGACATGTTTCAATGGTTCCCTAACGTGCACATATTATGGTGCTCTCCTTGTAGGATATTGCGTACTCATTCCGACTGGACGTGGTTACGTATTTATACATCCATAAATGAAGTGATATGATGTATATCCAGTTGCTAGTACTAAATTATCAACTTGATCATCATTCACCTTATATAGGGTTCCCTGACTATATAACCTTTTCCATAATTAAATGACACAAGGCTATTTGCCAACAAAGTCTATATCTAAATTATTTGATCAAAAATTGGTTCAATAGGTCACAAATATACTATGCTGCTTGTTTAAGAATCAATGAAAATTTATGGCAAGCCGTTCTCGTCAAAACTATGTTTAAACCATTTTTCGAAAATTTTACACATTGAGAATTACAACAAAGCACACTGAGATTTAAAAACTTCAAAACACACACTGAGAATTAAAACTTACACACTGAGAATTGAAAATTACACACTGATATTTCATAAAGACGCACTGAGATTACAAAAATGAAAAACACACACTGAGAATAGAAAATTACACACTGAGAATTGAAAATGATACACTGAAAATTGAAAATTACACACTGGGAATTGAAAATTACACACTGAGATTTCAAAAAGACACAATGAGAATAAATAAACTGAAAACACACACTGAGAATTTGAAATTACACACTGAGAATTTAAAATTACACACTGAGATTTGTGCGCACTTTTTATGCGCACATATCTAATTAGCATACTTAATCTGAATCTATTACAAGCTTAAAACAACTAGGGGACAGAACTCGTTAGTCCTTCGATTTGGTTCCAAATTATTTATAAAAAAAACTTTAGAAATACAAGAACAAGAAAAATACCCACTTACTCTTATTACAAAATATAAAAAACTTAATTAAAATTATAAGAAAGCATTGGAACAATCTGCAAAAAAACAAAGAATGCAGTGAAATTTTTACTCAAGTGTCTATTATAGCATATAAACGCAACAAAAATATAAAAGATTACCTTGCGAAATCAGGGTAACAGTTGGGAGACGTTTGAAAAGGGACCCATGCTTAAACGGTTTTAAGTTAAAAAAAAATCCCGATACACTGGTACTAATAATCTGAATTATAGGCAACAAACTTATGAATATGAGCGATGTTAAGTCTTGAAATTTATTACGAATGTTGGTTGAAGGAATCGCATTTCATTATAAAGAGTTCTTGAGATCAAGATATTAATCTGTTGAATTATTCATCTCATGAATATTCATTAGTAATTTGCATATTAATCTCAGTGTGTATTTTTGAAATCTCAGTGTGTAATTAACAATTCTCAGTGTGTGTTTTTCAATTTATTTCATCTCAGTGTGTCTTTTTAAAATCTCAGTGTGTAATTTTGAATTCTCAGTGTGTGTTTTTTATTTTTTTAAATCTCAGTGTGTAATTTCGATTTCTCAGTGTTCAATTTCGATTTCTCAGTGTGTTATTTTAGGTTTTTAAATCTCAGTGCGTATTTTTTTTTTTTTTTCGAAAAAAGGGTTTAAACATAGTTTTGACGAGAACGGCTTGCCATAAAAATTCATTTAGAACGGCTCGTAATTTTTACCGCGTACACTTACACCTGTATTTCCTTTTCCAACTAATCACGACAGTTAATAGCATTTAAACTTTAAAAAATTCCAATGCCAATTTATTAAAGGATCTAAACATTCATATAGCTAACTGTGCACTACTTATTGCGGACCTGTTTTTGTATAGTTATGAGTTACAATTTATGACTAAAATTAGCAAAGACCCATCGAAACAACATTTGATACAAAAATTTAACAATACTTTTAGATATTTGGATGATATATTGGCTCTCAATAACGACGACTTCAGTATGTATACTAAAGAAATTTATCCTGTTGAAGTTACTTTAAATAAAGCTAATACTAACAATGACCACTGCCCTTTCCTCGATCTTGATATCTATATCATTAACGGGAAGCTTAATACAAAAATTTATGATAAAAGAGATGATTTTTCATTTCCTATCGTTAATTATCCATTTTTAGATGGTGACGTTCCCTTGTCACCATCTTATGGTGTTTATATATCTCAACTTGTACGATTCGCTCGTGTATGTAACAACGTATTAGATTTTAGCGAGAGAAATTTATGTATTACTGAAAAATTATAACACCAGGGTTTTCGATATCACAAACTAGTCAAAACATTTACTAAATTTTATCATCGGTATAAGGAAATAATTCGTAAATATAACTCAACATGCAGACATCTTATACGTTCAGGTATTTCACATCCAATCTTTTATGGTAATATTCTTTACAAAGCACAAAAATGTCAGTATTCACCTCAAAAGCTTACAAAACCTTTAAACAGACTTATTAAGAAGGGATGTAGTTACGATACTGTTGTCAGGTCATTAAAGATTGCATATTTTGACTTTAATATTGATTCACTTATAGGGTCTTTGCATCGGAACGAAACACATTTATTTAAAAAAAAACAGTTGTTGGCATGACACGGGTTATGTTCTTCTCATTTATATACCTATATAGAGTTATTTTCTTTCAGAACGACAGGTCATTCTTTTTCAGAATCAACCCGGACGATACCATGTTTCAATGAAATATGCTCCAAGGCATAAAATAATGACCTGTGTGAGGTCATTATTTTCCTTGATAAAAATGCAATCTATAATTTACTTCAAAATTTTATTCGTCTGATAGGTTTTTGTTGCCGATTTGGAAATTTATTTTTTAAAGTTCAATCGATGATAGGTGTAAAAGAAACCGTCATTGCCCGCATTTTAATTTTAGAAACAAATAACGTGAAGTTTTGTTAATTTATCGCTACAATAAAGAAACATTATCATTTATGTGAGATGAATTTTAATGTAGACTTTCATAAAAGAAAGCCAGATTTAACATATTCGTGTGTAAGATTTTGAAAATCTTATTGAGTCACACTGAATAGGTTGATTGATTTTTGGTTGCTTGCTTAACGTCTAGTGGCAAATATTTCATGCATGTTCAGGGCGATACACACTGAATAGGAATTCATACTTTGACCTACATGTATTTATATTCGTCTTCGTGTCAGTTCTTAACTTTTTTAAATTTATGTATACCTTTTACTCTATCAAATGTTCAACTAATAAGATAATCTTATTTTCTATTGAATAACATAAACGTAACTCACAAAAAGGTCGGGTGCGGAGGGTATATCATTATATCCTGATTATCTATTAATAAAAATGTATTGCTATTCAAAAGACAATCTTTCTGAATTTTTCATTCGATTCAATTAAAATTGTTAAAAAAAAACACTTTTCCGCGATAGAAATGACATTACAAATAGAAAAAAAAAAACATAAAAAACATACGCCCTCCCCCTTTTTCCATAATCTAAGTGATACAATAAATTACTTACAATGTGTCTTGTATTTGTCATACACCGTTATCGGATGGTAACAATACATTTGTGTCTTACTTCATGCAGTTACAGTAATATTTTTATTGTGTATGGATAATAAATTTTAAAAGGTTTATATCTAGATTAATTAGTTGCATTCTACATCCTACATCCTACGGTCGGTCTTTCATTTGATCAATCCTGTCACCCCTCGGTGTGTTCTACGACAAGAAAAACCTTAAAATATGCATTATCTATAACATGTTTTATTGATAGTATGATACTAAACCGCTAGCGGGAGGGATTGTGCCTGATATTCATATGACGAAGACATAATCTTTCAATCAGTTTAATTGAGGTCTGGAGCTGGCATGTCAGTTAACTGCTAGTAGTCTGTTGTTATTTATGTATTATTGTCATTTTATTTATTTTCTTTTGTTACATCTTCTGACATCGAACTCGGACTTCTCTTGAACTGAATTTTAATGTGCGTATTGTTATGCGTTTACTTTTCTACATTGGCTAGAGGTATAGGGGGAGGGTTGACAGGCCTCTACAATAACTTTTTTTTTTAACTTGTCCTGTAGGACAAGTACTTACCAAAATGAACTTGTCCGAATGGAATTTTACTTGTCCGAAAAATAATTGTGAACTTTTTTTTTCTTTTAAAAATATAGTTAATTTCTATGTTAATGCTTGAACAAAGTAAAATAAAAGAATATAACAGTTATAGTTTGGTTTTTTTTTCTTTTTCCCAGATGTAGTGAAACCAAATTTTGTTAAGTCCATGATTGTATCGAAGGGGTTTGTTTATAAAAATGTCCGTCTCAGTCAATATTGTTATTTTAATCTCAAAGCTGAGTTCCATATCTTTAAAGCGCATCACTGATAAAGTTTCTCCACTGGAGATTGTTCTAAATGATCGGAGGAAGATTCAGTAGACTAGTAAGAGTTTCGATGACTGGTTTACGTTTACAGAATGTGTTTTTTCTATGCCGAAGTATATGACAAGACAACAGTTTAAATTTATTATCGATTGATTTTGTAATCTTATAACAGGTCAAATTAAATAACATTTTTAAAACCTTATTGATTAACGAATTTCGTTTTATCATCAGAGTGGGATTTAAATTATTTTCTACAGATTATTTTACTTGTCCCATCGGACAAGCTCTACTGGGGTTTAACTTGTCCGCCCCTTTTTACCTCTGGTAGCGGACAATCGGACAAGCGTTAATGTCGAGCCCTGGTTGAGATCTCATAAACATGTTTAACCCCGCCGCAATTTTGCGCCTGTCCCAAGTCAGGAGCCTCAGTCCTTTGTTAGTCTTGTATGATTTTTAATTTTAGTTTCTTGTTTATAATTCGGAGTTTAGTATGACGTCCATTATCACTGTACTAGTATACATATTTTTTAAGGGGCCAGCTGAAGGACGCCTACGAGTGCGGGAGTTTCTCGTTACATTGAAGACCCATTGGTGGCCTTCGGCTGTTGTCTGCTCTATGGTCGGGTTGTTGTCGCTTTGACACATTCCCCATTTCCTTTCTCAATTTTATATAGCTGTAATGAACATAGCATTTAGTAAATCATACTAAGCGGTAACCAGCATTTAGTTAAACATTTTAAGCGTTAACCATTTTTTTGTTCACAAGATTTCAAAACTTATAGATGCACGTACTTGTGTGTATTCATAACATTTGTGCAATATATACGCGGGAAACAACACAGTCATTCCCAAAAAATGGGTACAATTCGAATGTAGACACTGTTAAAAAATAAATTTCAACTGAGCAGAGAGAGAGTGTTGTTTTCTTCTGTGTCTATATCTAGTCTGTCATTTTTTTTATTTTTACTTACACCATTTTAGTTGTTTTCTAGTTTTAGCATTTTTTGTAAGACAAGGTAAGTATGAACGTATCGGAGGTTAGTGTTGTATAAAGTCATCTTAAAATTGCATTAGAGAAAAACACAAGATTTAAATCCAGGCTCATGCGAAATGGGTTACATTTACCACCATAGCAAACTGATTTATACGTATTATTCTGTATATATTGAAAGCAAATACCAATTTTAAGGTCTGAATTAATGTAGTGTTTAAAAAATAATTCAAATAAGTAGTTTTCACAACTTATTTAGTAATACATTTAAACTAATGAAATGTTATGCTGTATAATATTTTAGTTTCATAATACAGCTTTCCAGGAAAAACCCTATTATTTATGTTTTGAATCACTTGTATGTATTTTTTATGCTTGTATTAATCCACACCCCCATCTTTGTTACGGAGGTTGATATCAAACCAGTATCTGAATGCTGATACATAGTAACACTTAACTCTTTAATGCTAGCTTTTCTAAACAATTTATTGACATTACAAACTAAAAAACTGTTTTCTATCAAGTTATATGTTTCTTTTAGTCAAATGGACTTGTTCTTGTCAAAATCTCCGTAACGATTCATGAACTTTCACTCAAAAATATGTTTTACCTAAACCGAATACGGTTCAACTTAATTTTATTAGCTCTATACAGATAATGTCATCTTCCTTCACACCATAATGTATGTATTATACTCAACTATGAAGTTTTGGGGTCAAAACAGTTTCATTTCGAAAATTTCTATCCTCCGTAACGACATTTAAAACCTCCATAACGGACAATTCCAGTTCTTACCAACAGCAAACATATAAATGAATGTAAATATTGGAATTAAATGACAAACAAGACAACAGAATTAAACATTTTTCTTAGTAAATCGTTATCTAAAAAGAGTATAGTCCTGTTAGAGAAAAAAAACTTTTTTTCCTTAAATTTCTATCCTCCGTAACGTAAATCAATGATGTCGTCTATGATTGACATCACCTTTTGATTTTTATTAGTGATAATTGATGAACTGATTTGGTATCTATAACAATGTACAAGAATTTCAATTGGTATGATCGTGTTTACATGCATCTTTAGATTTTTTTTATTTGCATAACCTCCGTTACATTGATGAGTCCTAAATAATCTTGAAAATGTTTGCCATAAACCGCTGTTAAAGTTATGATTGTCGTCGTAATTACACAAGTTGTGTTGTAGACTATTTTAAATCTATGAAAATGGCTGATATAACGTTTATTAAACGTTATAATGTTGCTCACATAATAGGGAAAAAACAAGTTAACCTACCTTTCTCGAAACAACATTTTTTTTCTCAAAATCTGTATTTTGTTTGTCTGTTTTCTTTAAAATAAATGATGTCTGCTACAAAAATGACTTTCGGCAGTGTCGGCAGCCGCTGATACTGATAAAGAAGTCTGACAACTTAACTGTAAATAACTGCGTCACGGAGGTTATTTAAACGGAGGTTAGTTTTATTTACATTATACATGGAAATATGTAACAATATTGTTGAGTTGCTTTCTCAAAACTGATTATTGAGAAGCTGTATGGGTGCTTTCAATGAAATAATCATCATTTTGATTTGTTCTTGGTTAGTGCGTTCCAAAATACGCGTTACGTAGGTTGGATTCTTATATGCGACATTCGAAAAAAAGATAAAGAGAAGATTTTTTTTTATTTTTCGTTTCATTGCAATAAAAGTTTTTTAAAAGGATTTTAAAATTTGATGTATCAACTTTGCTTAAAGTCACTTTGGGCATGATTTCCAATCATATAAATATGTTTTGACTGTACCTAAAGATACGTTACGGTAGGTTATACGTTTATCGGCGACATTGGTTTAATGGGTAAATCAAAGTGTATATTTTAACTTTTGATTCTAAAATATTTTTGTGGATAAAAATCAATATAGTGTCAAATAAAAAAAGCAAATCTAATCATGATTTAGATGAAATAAAATATTTTAATTCACACCGATATTTGGAGTTTTTCTTGGCGACATTCGGAATTCGTGTGATTTCCGTATATTGAATAGAAAATCACACAAATATATTTACGATATACATCACAAAAGAATATAATTTTATTTTAGTATACATATTAATCACTTAGAACACGAAAAAGATTATCTGTGACATATGTTAAGCTTGCATTTTGTGGTTATTTGCCGGCGACACTGAGATTTTGTAATTGTACCCATTTTTTGGGAATGACTGAACAGTCCATAAGATTCGAAACTTTTATTTCGAAAAGGTATCTGCATGTTAGTTTATCATAAATATATAAAATGTGCAGCCAAATTAATTATATTATATCTGGTGTTGAATAGCATTATTATATATTTAAACCAACATACGTCAGTCCAAAAAGACAATACGGTGTCTCCTCATGAATGATTCTTTTTAAAACAAAAAGGTTTAAAGGAGCACGTTATTACAAACATAATTAAACAACATAACCTGATTAAAATTTGTCTATAAACAATATGGCAGCGTTTAATGTAAATATCGGAAATAAAATGGTAATGCAGAGTGCCCTTCAAAATAGTACTCCGGGAAGGTAGGCAATATATTCAGGCAACATGTGTTGTTCTTGTACTTAAAATGCAATTTGTTATTTAGCAAAGCTGACCATGGTAAACGAGAAACTGTTGTTACTGTGTCATTACTTCAGCATTACTAATATGATGCATAGTAAGTGTTAAGGTGTTTAGGTTGCGGAAAAACTCAGATGCTGCAATCTATACCGTGACTGTAATTAAAATAAAATTGAGAATAGAAATGGGGAATGTGTCAAATAGACAATAACCCGTCCCAAGAGCAGAAAACAGCCCGAGGCCACCAATGGGTCTTAAATTTGTTTACATATGCGTCATTTGGTCTAGCTGTCTCAATGGTAATCATACCATTTTCTTATTTTCACACAGTTTATAATTCCTTTTCCCTCTGTTCCCTTCAATTATGCGTTTTGGAGATAATATATGCGAGGGGGTTTGAGGTTTGAAATTTACAAAGAAATTTTGGCCAATATCCATTGCATATAATTACTTCCAATTAAATTTGAGTTTGGGTGAATAATGTTCTTATTCATTTTATTTGTCCTTATTCTTAATTTGTAATAATAAATTATAGCGACATTATAGTTTTTTGCCATCTTTAGGCAATTGCACACAAACTATATTAGATGCATTTTAAAATTCTGAAATTCAATATTTGTTTTTACTTCACATATCCTAAAGCAGCATTTACACTTTATTCATATCTATTAAAAAGACAAAGATATACTCGATTCAACCAAAAGATAACTGTGACAATCACAAAATACATTTACCTATACCACACCACGGTTAGTAAGCACTAAGGTACGGTTTCCTCAATGTTGAAATCCGAACGGGGACATATGATAGCTAGTACCTTCTACATAGTCTAACTTGGTCTCTGATGTATAGTGGTCTCATTGGCACTCGCATAACATCTTCTTATTTTATATTCAATCATCAGTGGCGGATCCAGAAATTTTCATAAGAGGGGCCCCACTGACTGCCTAAGAGAGGGCCCGCTTCAGTCATGCTTCAGTGATTCCCTATATAAGAAACCAAATTTTTCTCACAAAAGGGGGGCCCGCACCCCCTGAAAAACCCTCTAAATCCGCCTCTGATCATACTTACTGCTTCTGAATGTAAACACCACGATACTATTTTACAAGATAAGTTTTCATTAAATTGGATCCCAATGTAACATTTTGCGTTGAACTCCAACCAAAAAGATCATTGTGCAAGGGGTATGTTTTACTCTGAAAAGTGCCTGTTTGAAATCGGCGTTGCAATGTCAACACTCTGCCCTGGTCAGAAAATTTCTATCAATTCAACATTGCTTGGGTTAGACATATTTCTATTAGGTCAACATTGCCTCGGTCAGAAATATCTCTATAAGGTCCACATTGCCTGGGTCAGAAATATCCATAAAAGGTTAACACTGTCATGTTAGGAAATATCTATATAAGGTCAACATTGCCTGGCCCAGAAATATCAGTTTAAAGTCAATACTGCCTGAACCAGAAATATCTCTATGGAGTCAACATTGCCCGAGTCGGAAATATATCTATATAAGGTCAACATTGCCCGAGTCGGAAATATATCTATATAAGGTCAACATTGCCCGAGTCGGAAATATATCTACATAATGTCAACATTGCCAGGGTCAAAACTATCATTATAAAGTCAACACCTGGATGAGAAATATCTGCATGATGTCAGAATTGTTTGTGTCAGAATTATTTCTATAAGGTCAACATTGCTTAGTCAGGAATATCTACATAAGGCAAGAATTACTTGGTTAAGAAATCTTTCAATTAGGTCCACATTGTCTGGGTCAGAAGTACCTCTCTGAGGTCAGAAGTGCTTGGATAAGAAATATTTCCATAAAATCAACATTGCCTCGGTCAGAAAGAAATATCTACATTAGGGCAAAATTGCTTGAGTAATTGAGTAAGAAACATATCTATTAGGTCAACATTGCATGGGTCAGTAATATCTGCATTAGGTCAGAACTGCTTGGATCAGAAATATTTCTACATGTATAAAATCAACATTGCCTGAATAAAATAAATCTCTATAAGGTCAAAGCTGTCTTGGTCAGAACGACACGTGTCCATGTCAATGTGACAACGTTATATCTAATACGACTGCAAATTATTGAAGTCCTAAAAGTTTAGTCAGTTTTGTTTAGGTACACTGTAGATAGTTATTAAATGCTTATAAGTAAGGCAAGCCGTTCTCGTCAAAACTATGTTTAAACTCTTTTTTTTCGAAAAAAATACACACTGAGATTTAAAAACCGAAAATAACACACTGAGAAATCGAAATTACACACTGAGATTAAAAAAAAAAAACCACACACACTGAGAATTCAAAATTACACACTGAGATTTTAAAAAGACACACTGAGATGAAATAAATTGAAAAACACACACTGAGAATTCAAAATTACACACTGAGATTTTCAAAAGACACATTGAGATTAATATGGAAATTACTAATGACTATTCATGAGATGAATAATTCAACAGATTAATATCTTGATCTCAAGAACTCTTGTCATTATAATGAAGTGCGATTCCTTCAACCAACATTCGTAATAAATTTCAAGACTTAACATCGCTCATATTCATAAGTTTGTTGCCTATAATTCAGATCATTACTACCAGTGTATCGGGATGATTTTTTTACTTAAAACCGTGGGTCCCTTTTTAAAAGTCTTCCAACTGTTTCCCTAATTTCGCTAGTTAATCTTTTATATTTTTGTTACGTTTATATGCTATAATAGACACGTGAGTAAAAATTCCACTGCATTCTTTTGCAGATTGTTCCAATGTTTTCTTATAATTTTAATAAAGTTTTTCACCATTTGGTTATATTTTGTAATAAGAGTAAGTGAGTATTTTTCTTGTTCTTGTATTTCTAAAGTTTTTTTTATTAATAATTTGGAACCAAATCGAAGTTCTGTCCCCTTGTTGTTTTAAGCTTGCAATAGATTCAGATTAAGTATGCTAATTAGATATGTGCGCATAAAAAGTGCGCACAAAATCTCAGTGTGTAATTTTAAATTCTCAGTGTGTAATTTCAAATTCTCAGTGTGTGTTTTCAGTTTATTTATTCTCAGTGTGTCTTTTTGAAATCTCAGTGTGTAATTTTCAAATCTCAGTGTGCGTTTTTCATTTTTGTAATCTCAGTGCGTCTTTATGAAATCTCAGTGTGTAATTTTTAATTCTCAGTGTGTAATTTTCAATTCTCAGTGTGTAATTTTCAATTCTCATTGTGCGTTTTGAAGTTTTTAAATCTCAGTGTGCTTTGTTGTAATTCTCAGTGTGTAATTTTTTCGAAAAATGGTTTAAACATAGTTTTGACGAGAACGGCTTGCCATATATAAGTATGATATGGATTAAATTTATTCCTAACTTTAAAGAAATTTAAACTTCGCCGACCAAATAATTCAAAGGTTAATTTTTATTAATGATCTTAATATCATAATCATTTAAATGACTGATACTCAGTCTGATAGAAATCTGAATATGTATTGAATGTGTTTACAGCACACGCATTCCAAAGAGATATATATGCTAGAAATTAAATAACCTTTCATCCTTTTTTGAGTTTTCATATCTAGTTTCTTGACCATGTTTCAATAATTTAATTTTGGATGTAACGCGTCTTCTGATTGCCTGACGTTGTTTAGTTTATCAGCTCATAGACATAATATTGTCATGTGACCGTGACGTCATCAACGTTTTGTCATGGTTTATTCCGGTTTAAAATAGAATTTAGAATTAAATTATAAGAAATGACTGTAATATTTTTTCTGTCTATTCGAAATAACATAAAAAATGTGGTTTACACTTTAAAAAAACCGCTACGTGGGTTATTCAGTGTGCACCACATTTTTTTTTATGTTATTGCTTCATAGACAGAAAAAAATATAACAGTCATTCCTTAAATAAAATCTGAAGCAATTCTAATTCATCTCTTGTGTATGTTTCTATTTTAGGATATACATACAAAATAACCTTGATGCTCTTAGTAATTTAAAAGTACTACACTGTGATTCCATGTGACATACGCTATTTGATATGCCTTGAATTTATGTCATTTCTGATATATATTTTTTATCATAGTGTAGGCAGCTTGTTTTCAACTTATGGGTTTTGATTGTTCATAGAAGTCGTACACATATTTGATCAAACTCGTGTTATTTTCAATTCATATTTATATTACTTGTAAAAACACTAACAATAACGAATTTCACTTTCAAAATCATAATTTTATAAAGATCTATCGTTATTTACAGAAGGAACAGCCACTTTCACGAATTAGCTGATGAATCATGTGGCTGTCTTGGGAAATCTAAGAACTCTAAGAAAAAATCATCAGAAAGGCAGCGAATTAAGCAATTTAGCATTTGGTTTGAAGAGAAAGATGCTGCCAGACAAAAGACTTATGCACAGAGAAGATTTGACAGAGAAGCTAAAAGAGAGAAAAGGAAAGAAAGAGTCCGATGTTTACGAAAATTGTTAATTCCTACAGCTTTTTGTTGGTTGGTTGGTTTTGTTTTAATCATGGGGAGCACCGTTCAAAGTCTCGGCGAAGGAACGATATTTTGGAATTTGCGAGATAAATTTCACATTATCGGCCCCGTTGTTTTGGGTACAGGCTTGGTCCTTTTATTGATAACAGAAGGCTGCATTAGTAATCACCAGATGAAAATAAGAAAGCTTGAATCGATTATTATGACACCGGAAGTGAATATTGTGGTTAACGGCAATGAAAATACAGCCGTGAACAATGTTAAAAATCCTGGGCAAAAAACTTTGAATTCTATTTCCGGTAAACTGCCTAAACTTCAGAAAGTGAAGAGGGCCGATAAATCCACAGAAACTACACCCTTCTTATTAGAAGACGAAGAACAAGCGGTTATACCTAAAACATACGCATTCTTACAAAACATAGAATCAACTAGGCCAACGGTGCACATACCAGTATTGAAACATCCCAGTGAAATAAACAATGAAGATTATAAGTTGCCATTAGCAACAACAGCACACCTACTAGAGAGTGAGAAAACAGGCTTACACACTGTTCACGAAGAACATACCGTTACTGAATATGAACAATTACTAAACGCAACAAAAGAAGGCAACGAACATTATTTGATTGGTTCAACTACATAGATACTGAAGAAATAAATATCATTACTAAATATGGTTTAATGCAACATAAGAGGACAAAACACATGCAATGACACTATATATTGACAATGGATATCAATAAAATATAGTAATTCTGATAATTTTTTGACAATAATTATGCTAAGTAAGAATAAGAACGTTCTTCATTGTATTTATATATATATATCTTTTTAAAAATCATATAGCAAGAGTTCAGTCTGCTCATCTTGTCAAAATCACATTCGTGTTCTGTTGGTTATACCAGAGACATATATATCAGAGACATATATGTCTCTGTTATATGTCTCTGGTTATACTAATATCATGTTAAATGACAATTATTTTGTAACGCGTCTTCTAATTGGCTGAAGTCGTTTTGTTTATCAGCTCATAGACATAATTTAGTCATGTGACCTTGACGTCACCAACGTTTTTTCATGGTTTACTCCGGTTTAAAATGGAATTTAGAATAAAATTATAAGGAATAACTGTAAAGTTTTGTCAGTCTATTCGAAATAACATAAAAACTGTTGTGCACACTGTTAAATAACCCGCTACGCGCGTAATTCAGTGTGCACAACATTTCTTATGTTATTTCTTTATAGACAGAAAAAATATTACAGTCATTCCTTAAATAGACTACATTTCTAATGTGGGTGATATCTAAAAAACAAAATCGCAAGATAAGAAGAAATTCAAAAAATCAATATTCGCTCCCGATAAAACTAGGAAGTCCGTTTAAAAAGTTTATTTTTTTTCTTGTAGAAACTAATCACATGTATTCTTCAAATTAAAACCATCTTTGAATTTTTGCATCGATTTTATGTATATTATTCCACTCATCTTTCAGTGTTACGTTTAGTTTAGATCAAAATTATGAACCATTTATATTATTTTTATTCTTAATGATCATCCACAAACAGGTGGACAGCAAATCCTACAAATGCGTCGATTTTAAGTTATCCTGCAACAGTTAAAAGTTTTAATCTTCTTTATTCTTATGGTTTTCATGACAGTTCTAATAAAAAGTTGACTGGCTAAAGGGTCAGAGAAAGATGTCAAGGGAAAAGAAAAAGTCACGGCCGTGTCTTATAATATTCAGATGAAGATAGCGTGTATGTCTCGAGTCTCGGCATTGTAGGTGATGATTTCGGTATACCACAAAGACTTGACTTCTCAAAATGACAAAGCAATTAACCATCATCTTTTGCACGAAGCAATCATACTTTGCAGAGGCGATTACCGCTAAAAAAATATTGTTCATTGTTAATATAAAATAAACCACAGCATGCAAGTATTATATTAACACAGTTGGAAAAAAAACCCAAACAATACGTTGCTCCCAAAAGTTAACTCCTAAGAAAGTTCGCTGCTCAGGCTTGTATAGGGTATATTGGGATACGGGACATTTGCCATTTTAATTTTAGGGATATGGGATATTTGTCCTAAAAGTAAATGGGATATGGGATATTGATGAATTCATAAGGATATTGAGTTTTTAACATGAAAAAAAATAAGTGGAATTTAAAAGTTAAGTACAGAAATATTTACATCTCACTTGATAAAATTGCCCCAAAAAGTTTAATATTAAAGGTCATTTTAGTGCGTTGTTGATTTTAATTGAGTTTATGGTCGTTTTATTTAAAGGTCATCCAAACCCAAGCGAAAAGTATTGATCTATTTTCGATATTTATATGCTCATAAGTACTGATAATTTTAAAAGTATTTGTTTTGCTTTCCATACTTCGTTCCTTATTGTTAATTTTCCTTTTTTGGATGGTGGTGTTCCTTTGGCACTATCTTTATTCGGTATCAACACCTCCGCTATGGCCGTGTCTGTTGTAACGTTTTGGATTTTAATGAACGAAATCTATGTATTACTGGTTAATTGTTTCGTTACCACAAAGCACTTAAAATCTTAACTAAATTCTAGATTTGGTTTTGAAGTTTGGTTCTATCTGTAGAAAACTTATTTCAAACGGGATAGCACATCCTAAATATTACGGAGATGTTGTTTACCGTGCCATTGGATGCTGGGTGTGTAACGATTGATAATTTAGTCTCAGATGCATTACTTTTTATTAGTTGTAATTGGCTTTTAACTAGCTGTCAGTAACTGCGAGTACTGTCAGATCTGTACTTAGTGTCTTTTTGTTGATGGGGTGTACAAGTACTCGGTCACGTCCACTCTCTGTTTTTGTTAAATGTATTTTTATTTGTATCCATCTGATGAGTTAAGCCTTTTTCAACTGATTTGTATAGTTCGTTCTTATGTTGTACTGTTACACCACTGTCCCAGGTTAAGGGGAGGGTTGGGATCCCGCTAACATGTTTAACCTCGCCATATTCTGTATGTATGTGCCTGTTCAAAGTCAGGAGTCTCTAATTCAGTGGTTGTCGTTTGTTGCTGTGTTACATATTTGTTTTTTGTTCATTTTTTTATACATAAATTATGCCGTTAGTTTTCTCGTTTGAATTGTTCTACATTTGTCATTTCAGGACCTTTTATAGCTAACTATGCGGTATGAGCTTTGCTCATTGTTGAAGGTCGTACGGTGACCTATAGTTGTTAATTTTGTGTCACATGGTCTCTTGTGAAGAGTTGTCTCATTGGCAATCATACCACATCTTTTTTATATTATATTCTCATATGCATTGATAATTTTCTTGAAATAATCATAAATTTTTGTTAGATGTATCCATCTGATGAGTTAAGCCTTATTGTTGTCAACGTTTTTATTTGTTTTGATGCTTTATATGATTACAGGATATTTTCTAGTGTTTTGCCTCTTATTTTTAAAATGGCGAGGATTTTCAGAGGTCTCCACGTTTCAAAGATTGCTCTGATGTGCAACGGCTGTTTTGTCAGATAGGCAGGGGCCGCGAGGCGTCCATCAGAGCACGTCCCATATCAAAAAGTAGATATTTCGCCGTATAAACTATGTTAATAACGAATAATTACTAAATACATGTAATCAATGTAAATTCATATATTTTCTTTCTATTACTGGTGTTGTGAGGAAGGAAATTTAAAAAAAGTAACAAAAATATTGGGATTCAAACGTTGTGTTCTTTCTTTGCAAAGCAAGGGCTGTGTAAAATTTCCTGCTGTAAAAATATTACAACAGTTAAGTGTAATGTAGGTACATTAGCAGAAAGCTTTCTTGTGTTAAATTTTGAGTTATTGAACTTACATGCTAAATATCCACTTTTTCATATAGACGTGCTCTGACGTCCCACAGTCTCAGCTTGTCTGGTAAAACAGCCGTTGGATGTTAGAGCAATCCCGGACAAGAAACAGGGTTGAGTCCTTCTGTTCTTTCCAACATGCATAGGTTAACGTGTAGGATGAAGTTTCTTATCAATGAAAGAAGAATGCTATCAAAATGAAATTTTACAGTCATATGCATCACGGTTTGAACAATTAAAACACAATCTGAAATTAGACCCCTTACACTAAATTTATCGTTTAAGATCACATAAAAAGAGTTTGTTATACAAGGCTCTAAGATGGAACACTTCGTCTTTTGTACACATATATTCTTATTTAACACTGGAAGTATGCACTGTAAATTTCCTTTAACACAGTTTGTTTTCCCAGTCAAAATGGTTGACGTTGTGATGATGAGGGAAAAAATGGGCTTGGGAATGAATTTATAATGATTTTTTGGGATATTTCAAAATAGTTTTAGGGATATGGGATATTTGTAAAAAAATATGTATTGGGATATTATGGGTAAACATTGGATACGGGATATTGGGATAAAAACTTAATTGGATATGGGATATTGATACCCCCCTAAACAAGCCTCGCTTGTTATCCAGATGTTAGATATTAGAATTTCGACAGGAAAATGTTCTCTCTTGATTTTTCATAGCTTTATCATTGACCAGTTAAAGTTCTCAAAAACTATTAAGAATAAATAAGATTGTATAAGACTTTTACAGATGATTTATAATTATATACATGTAAAAGATTTATAAAAAGAAAAATGGGGGTCAATGTGCAAATTTTATTAAGGCATTCAAATGGATAACACCAGAGGATTTCGAAAATCTGACAAAAAATCAAAAACATCCTTGAATAACCTAAAAGTATACATATTCTATTCTCTGGGACGAACATTTTCGTTATAAACTTAACTAACAAAACAGCGCTTTTAGTTAGCATATGCTAGCTATAGGAGGAGAGAGTAAAAACTGTCGGAGTGTCCGAAAGAGCAAAGAATTTCTTAATGGCGGCTTTCTTTCTTTAGTGGAAGAAAACAAAATTAAATTCTTAATTAAATATGGCAGCTAAGAATCAAAAATACAAATTAAAAAGAAAAAAAAATTAAAAAAACAAAAAAAAAACAACTCAATATTTTTTAGAAAAGCATTTATGGCTCTTAAAGTTCAGTAGTCTGCTATAATTTACAAACATAAATCTAATTATGCATATATATATATATATATATATATATATAAGGATTTCCGACTTCTCTTGGAGAAAATACTGACCATAAAATTAGTATGCTTTCTCTTTATATTGTTGTTCTATAGAACGTCGAACGTTCTTTTTTATAACGTCAAGTGGCAACTACTATACATGCATATCAGGTCGAGAAACTTTTTCTCGTAGGGACGACATCAAAAGTTCAAAACTTAATTCACATATTTTATCACTGACCCCCCCCCCCCTTTCTTAACTTAATTTTGGAAAAAATTGATTGACCCACATAGATATATGTAAAAATCAATGTCGGATAACTACATCTTGCAGCAGTTCAACCCCCCCTTTTTTCCCCCTTTGACCCCCAAACTATTTGAATTAAGTTTTTTTTTTTTTTTTTTTTTTTTTTTTTTTTTTTTTTTATCTTACATTGATCTTTTGATGTCGTCCCTTATATCAAGGAGGTTATATTAGAGCCTCCTTGCTTATATTGACATCATATGCATGTCTATACCAGTAATTGTGATATTATTCTCCATCTAACCATATTCTTTTTAAACACCAGTTTTATATTTGATTGTCAAATAAAAAACGCCAAGTTGATAATTCCAAAAATAAACTATCAATACACCAATTATAAGATTACTGGAGTTTTGAATATGTGTTAAATTAAATAGGTGTGATATTATAAAATTAGGACAAAAATAGCTTACTGGGTTTCAACTTGTCCCAAGTAATTAACGCACTATTTAAGTGTCAATAATATCTTTCAACCATGTAGTCTTACAGCATCCAATCGTTCAACTTTTAATATATAAAAAAGAAGCATATAATACCTACGCTTTGTTTTAATCCAGAGGAATTTTCTTCAATGATGACCATCAGAGTACCGTTACAAAATAATATCCAGTCCGGATCTGCAGTTGCAAACACATCGAGGTTGATGAGTATACATTTTTATTTTTACACACCCAGAAGGGTGCAACCATTTAACTTGAGGGGGGGGGGGGGGGGGGGGGCATGTTTTTTTCTGATTAAGAATTGTTTTATTTAATTTTACAACGTAATCAATCGGTTTTTGTTTTTTTTTAATCTAGACTCAGAAAAATTGTTTTGGTCATTAGCTTGACCACATATTTTTCTTGTCATCAGTCAAATTGGGATTATATTTTTTTTTAGGAAACATATCCTAACCTCCTCCCTCCTGGAAGTTAAATAGTCGTTCCTTAACGGTTTTGTAAATAGTTTATGTCGACACTATGCTGTAAAAGACGTTCAAAGCGACAGCTCTTTATGATTTTTGAATACATAATAATGCACTTTCCAATAAACATAACTATAATATTATTGTCAATAGTATTTTGAATAAAAGTCATATCTCTCAATAATATAGGGTTATTGCATGAATATTCCCCAATATTCATGCAATAACCCTTTTATTGTATAGCAATATAATATTTAAAAGTAAAAATTCGTTTAAACTAAGATTTTGTCGTTGAAGACGGCATGAATTTTGAAGATTTATTGCACTAGTGCAATATTAGAATTTATTGCATGCTAACTTTTGGTTACTTTCTGTGGGAAATATTATATTGCTATACAATAAAATATAATACAACATTACATTTAATCCAAAATAGAGATGCAAAATGATTCTAGCCATTCTGCACGGAATGATAAAAAGGCGGGTTTACTGGCAGACATGACTATGCACAGGACGACAGACAGAACGTGAAATGTGTCTTTATTCATTTCAAAGTTAACTAAAATATTATAATATAATTTAAAGTAATTTTCTATATATTTCATTTCTAAGTTGTTTTATTTATTTCTTTAATTGTATATGATTGTATTTTGTAATTTACCTCTTATTTCACATGTCAATGTGACGGAGTGTTTTTAAAATAAAGCATATTGTATATTTTATTGTTTCCGACAAATGTAGGTACTTGGGGACAATACAATTCTTTTTAGACCTCACCATTTTTTCTAAAATCCTTTTTTTTTTTATTTCAGTCTATCATTTTCAACTATTTTTACGTTTTTCTGTATCAAATGAACATCAGTATACAAAAAACATGTTGTATTTGATATTTCCTATCATTTTCAATAGATAAAGGCAGATGTGGTGTGAGTGCCAATGAGACAACTCTCCATCCAAATAACAATTCAAAAAAGTAAACCATTATAGGTTAAAGTACGGCCTTCAACACGGAGCCTTGGCTCACACCGAACAACAAGCTATAAAGGGCCCCAAAATTACTAGTATAAAACCATTCAAACGGGAAAACCAACGGTCTAATCAAGTTTACTATCCACAGCAGTCACTGATGTATAATATAATACCTCTCTATACAATATTTAAATAGAAAACATGTAAAATCACATTTTTTTTTTGAAAAACCGAAAGGCTGAAAATCTTGTCCTGTCCAAAAGTACCTATGGCTTCTGATAGTTGTCTAATTGCTAATCATATCACATCACCTGAATGTTTGTATAGAACTATAGGTCCAATTTCAAGTGTTTGGATGTAAATAAGTGTCAGAAAATTACCAAATTACTAAAACTTGTGTGCATGTTAGATGTATCAGCCTGAGTCAGTTAATATACTAAACAATAGCATTTAGAAAACAGCCAGCATCTAAAAAAAAAGAATAAACTTTAAATATTGGAGATTCAGTTGAAGGCTGTTTAGAGCATTTAGTCCGTATCGAATTCAATAGTTTGTGCTCAGTAGCGGACCGAGACATTCGCCAATATTAGTATTCACAAACATTTTTTTTAAATGTATTTATCAATAAAAAACAGTTCTTTTTCTCGCTTGCAGAACAGAAGAAAAACGAAATCCAATCACCTCACGTCTTTGGAAATCGAAAAGATTAAATAGAAGAAATACTGTGGTGAGACTAAATCAATTCCGTCTTTGGACTAAAGAGAAAGATGACGCACAGCAACAGAAATTTTCAAAACTAAGAACTGAACGAGGAAGGATAAGGACACAAAGGAGAAAACAAACCAAAAGGTTTCGATGGTTGTATCTTCCAACGGCTATTTGCTGGCTAATGGGTTTCTACATAACAGTTACAAGCACTGTTCAAAGTATCGGTGGAGGCACGTTGTTTTGGACCATGCGAGAAACATGTCGTGTTATTGGTCCTATTATTTTGTGTATTGGACTAATTCTCCTCTTGATTACGGAAGGTCTGATAAGCAGTCAAGAATTTGAAACAAATAGGACGAAATCTTACTTTACGGAAACAGTAGTAAATATTGATATGAACAACGATGAAAAAATACAATTACTGTAATTGAAGACAATCTCTTCGTGTTATACGCATATACCCGATTCGAAGATTAATGCCCCTTTAGTGCGATGAAAGTGTCATTCGTCACAACTCGGCCGATTCCGTACCTCATCTAGAAGGAGAACAACGGAGTCATCCGAGGATTGCCGATTGATGAAAGTGTATGATTGCTCATAAACCATGCCATTTGTTATGGGAAATAAGTTAGTTCTTACTTACGGAAAGAGCATATTTATAACAACAAAAAGGAGAACCTGCAAAGAAAAAGATTCTGAAGACTTCGATATATATAAAGGAAATAAATTACAACCATGATTATTTTAGTGTTTGCTTCGCCGGAAATTTGTTTTCGTTAACGCATGTTGAAATGTATTGCTAAATCATTGGACTAGCAAATATTCTGATATATAGCTGTAATGTGCTATACTTCTAGCTGTGAATACATTCATATTTATTGTTGTAAACATATCGCTTATTGTCTGTATTAAAATCTTAGTTTTAATCATGAATGAATTTAGAAAAAAATTAAAAACCAATTGTTCAGAGAACAATTGAAGGTCTTTCAATATCAATTTTATATATCATTGTTGAGAAGCTACTTTCGGTTTACTCAGACACTTTTGGAGTACAAGCATAGGTTTCCTCAATTTTATTGATTCAATAAATAAATGTTTTTGCCTAAAATAAGGATGATAGTTGTCAACTTCCGGTTTAAAATATGTCACTTCCGGTCTCTCATGATGATGGGTACGTTCGCTCGGTTGGCGAGTTCCAGACGATCGGAATACACGGAATCAACCGGAAGTATAATAAAACAAGACTGAACTGTGATCTGAACGCGTTCCTAGTGTGCCGAAAAAATATTAGGTGCTGACAGAATTCAAAATGGCGGAGAAGGGAACTGAAAGATAAAGATACAATAATCTTTAGCTTTCATTGAAATAAAAACTGTAAATTGATAATCTGTTCAATCAAGGATTTGTATAGTACGACTATCGACTATACAAATCTAGTACGACTATACAAATCATTGGTTCAATGTATTTCAACGTACTTGATCATATAAGCATTATTTTTAGGGAAATATGCAAAAAAACTCTCTTTTTCTGTAAGATAAACACTTTATAGTGGCCGTCTGATGTCTTTTTCTTATAATAATAATCGTGACAACTTTGGACACTAAAAAATGTAATGTTTTGTTCGGAAAGGCCAAAAGATTCAGCCTACGGAAAAGTGAAGCCAGTTGCAATTATATCTTGCCACTCGAAAATTAAAAGTATTTATTTTCATTTCTTAATTTTTTTTAATATTGTTATAAATTAAGTAAAATAAAATAAACAAAAAATAAGAAACGCAATCTACAATGCCGACTTATAAAAAAGAAGATGCGGTATGATTGCAAATGAGACAACTGTCCACAAGAGACCAAAATGACGCAGACATTCGGCCTTCAACAATGAGCAAAGCCCATACCGCATAATCAGCTATAAAAGGCCCCGATAAGACAAACTAAAACAATTTCATTTATATATATATATATAAATTTTTATAAATACTAGCAGGCCGAGTTTATTATGATCCGAGTTTTCGATATGCCGAATTTGTTCCTAGATTGACGTCTGGATTCAGAACATGCGGGCCGGACCTGTTCAGATCACGCCAACCGAGCGCACCTATTTATTTATACTGATTCCAAAAATATTAGTCCAAATAATTATGACATCTTGAAAGGCTATTATATTTTTTTTCTTTATAAAATAGCCTTCCAAGACGTCATAATTATTTGCCCTACAAAAATACATGGTTCCTATATACTATTGCCTGTAATGAATGAGATATAAGTTACTTCCGGTTTAGTGAAATTTACTTCCGGTCTGAAATGATAGGTTTATGTAGGCCCAAGACCACAATTTATGACGAATATATTTCCTTTTAATTAGAGTGTATTTTTCCTTAATTTTTTTTCTTTCCCTTCCTCACTCATTTCTTTGATTTTTTTGGTTGGAAATGAAAGAAGAGAGGTGAAATAAATTTTTGAATGTTGTATTTAAACTGATTTTGATATGGAATGAGTGATTAGGCCAAGTGCAAAAAGGTAATATTTACAGTTTTCGGAACATCTCTTGACTTGTCAATAATTAACCCATGCACCATAGCATAAGAAGTAAAATTGCTTGTCACATGATTGTTTCAATTAGTTAACAATTCATCAGCGATGTTTCATTTTTTTTATTAGTTTGATAAAACTGAACCAATCTGGCTGCAAAAAGTGAATTATTATTTTACTATTTGACTTTTATTAATTATGGAACATAAAGTAAAACATGTTTTAACTTTTCGTTTTATCTCGTATCTAATTTCCCTTTAAAATTGACAGTCTCAAACATTAACGTTCACAGATTTCGTGTCTGGTTTTGAAAAAAATAAAACTTTAAGTCTAAATAGTGTTAGAACTAATAATTTCATCTATTAATAAAAATTAAAATAAAGTAATCATTATGATTTTTATTAATGATTGAAATATTTTTCTGAAAATAACCAATGTGCGAAATACATTAAGCGGAAATCAACGACCTACCAGATAAAATCACAAACATGACAACTGTGAATTCATTTATTTTCGTGGATATTTAATTATAGTTAATGTGTGGAACATCAATTTGTGGTTCACATGAAACCACGAAATCAACGAAAGTTGGTATGCAACGAATAATGCTGAATTAAAAGGCTATCAATATAGACATTACAAGAAGAAAGAATACAAACAAGTGCAGTAGATTACAACAATAAAAAACTGTAAACCAAGAGATGATTGAAGCATCACAAATAGGATGAACAAATCAACCAAAGATAATAGGGAACAACAGGGGCTGATATCATTCAACAGAGTTTTTGAGAGTCGGATAAAAAAAAATTATATAACATCTTTTAATTCGTTAGTAAATCCTTATAATATAAATAAAAATTTAAGATATCATGTCAGTTGATATTTCTATAGTTTAGTGATTACTATGATAACAAGTGAACAGATTTTGAAAATACATTATGCAATCTGTTTATTAACGTATATCTGTTACGTTATATATTAACAATGACTCTAGGATTGTCACAGTTAGCGACCTTAATTCCATCTCATCTTATATTTTTTGTGCATACAAAATGTAAGGAATTTTATAGCTAACTGAACATAAAAAGGGCCAAGAATATTAAAAAAAAGTGTTATGCAAATGAAAACAAAAAAGTTGGTTCTTCATACAGGTATATATTGCAAATTTTAAAATGGTATAAGACCAGTGAAGTATGATATTTTCATTACAATAAAAAGCATAGATTTTCTGAAACAGTGATGTACTCATACCTAATGAAGGTTAACTGAAGGGACGAGTACCAACCTCTCCCAGAAAATGGTAGACATTGGTGTCCTCCCCGATGGACTGTGGATACCACAGCCCTGAAGGAGTAGAACTCTATACTGTCTAAGTTATTTTGAATGTCTGTCATATTGATAATTCTCATGTGGATGGGAAACAGTCGTATACAGAGCATTCACTTGGAAAGGACATGGGTATCATGTAAAGGAGTAAGGGTTAAATGCGAAGGGTGGAGAGGGTTAAGGGTATGATGGTAAAGCTGGTTAAGGGTGAAGACATTTAAGATAGATAGGTGTTAGGGTAGGGGTAAAGTTAAGGGTTGGACAGGCTTGGGCTAAAGGACAGGGTTGGGCGACAGGGTTGGGCTACAGGACAGGGTTGGGTTAAAGGTCAGGGTTGGGTTAAAGGACAGGGTTGGGCTAAAGGACAGGGTTGGGCTAAAGGATAGGATTGGGCTAAAGGATAGGATTGGACAGGGTTGGGCTAAAGGATAGGATTGGACAGGGTTGGGCTAAAGGACAGGGTTGGGCTAAAGGACAGGGTTGGGTTGGGCTAAAGGACAGGGTTGGGGTTGGGCTAAAGGACAGGGTTGGGCTAAAGGACAGGGATGGGATAAAGGTTGGGCTAAAGGACAGGTTGGACAGGGTTGGGCGAAAGGACACGGTTGGGTTAAAGAACACGGTCGGGCTAAAGGACGTGTGTGAGTGTGACTGTGAGAGACGAGTGAGTGTGTGAGAGCTGTGTGAGAGCAGAGTGAGTGTGTGAGGGCTGAGTGAGTGTGTGAGAGCTGAGTGAGTGTGTGAGAGCCGAGAGAGTGTGATACCTGTGAGAGTGAGAGGAGAGAGAGTGTGAGAGAGATAGAGTGTGAGAGAGACAGAGTGTGAGTGGGACCTTGAGAGGAGAGAGAGACAGTGAGAGAAGACAACAGTGTGAGAGGAGAGAGTGACAGTGTGAGAGACGAGAGAGGAGAGGAAGAGTGTGTGGAAAAAGTAATGTGTTAGAGAGAGAGAGCAGAGTATGTGAGAGAAGTCAACGAGAGAGTGAGAAGAATGCCAGAGAGAACAGAGTGTGTGAGTGGAGGAGAGTGAGAATAGAGTGTGTGTGTGTGTGAGAGTGAGAGGATTGAAAAGTTTGTTGGTGTGTGTTGTGTGAGACAGGAGAAAGTGTGTGTGTGAGATAGAGAGTACCGAGTGAGTGTGTGTGAGCGAGAACATGGAGGGGTTTGAGAGGAGTGAGTGTATCGAGAGCGATAAGATGTTGTTTGTTTAACATAATAAAAATAGCACATGTAAAGCATGCACTATGCGAATCATTAAAGTAAAAAGATGTGCCAACATCGGTCTGATAATAATTATTCGTTTTGTTTAATACTAGTGAATTCGTTTTCTCAACAACTTTATCCATGAAAGGATAACGGAATTAGGTACTGCAATGCCATAAAAGTGAAATGATAACATCAAAGGTCACGGCCGTCACTCGGCCAACCGAGAGATTGGTCGGTTAATCTATATTGAGTATGCGGATATATGGGCGGTTGGTCTGTTAATCGGGTTGGCTTACGTCTGTTAATCAGGTGTTATCAAGAGGATCATTGCAAGGTCAGTATGTTTCATTGGTAGGGGGAGTGTTGGGTGGGTTGTCGAACAAAAAAGGAGGGGTTTCAACTCCAGAAAAATCCCATTTGAAACCGCCACTGGTCTTTACAACTCAACTTTTTAAAGCTTTTTACCAAATATCCAATCATTCTTATAAATACAAGTTGTGACAGTTTAGTGCGAATTGCAAAGAAATGAAAAGCAAGAAGACGAAATGATGCAGGAGACAAGACGATTCAATGTGATCACTAGGGATAGTTTGTACTTGACTGTACTGACTACACTGGCTATAATGAGAATATGTGTATACTAAATGAAAGATGATTGCAATGCTTGACATAATTCATATTTTACCTACTTATTTATATCATACAACTAACCTTTGTGAAACATTGTGCAATTATTCTATATAATAGTCTTGTCTGTATACCATTTGTGTATATTTTCTATATAATATACTCAATTGCCAAGTTGATTGATACCGAATATTAAATAAGCAAATTGTTGAAATAACAATACGAATATACGCCAAATGTTGGGAAAGGAATTAAATGTATAGGTGACCGTATTGCCTTAAACGTGGATCACAACTTTTCATTTGTTTTTTTTTTTCTTTTTCTCACATTAATCTGTCATATTCCTGACTTGGTAAAGGCATTTTCTTATGTCGAAAATGGGGATTAAACCTGGTTTTGGCCAACATTTACAGCTGAACTGAATCTTTTTAAATTGTAAAAACTAAGTATATTTAATGAATGACAGATGCTAAATCAATACCAAAGACATGAAATATATCTAAAGTTAAACAAATTTTATTTAAATTAAGTATTGAATAAGTACTCAAAATAATATTCAGTGCTGATAACAATAAGAGAATATCTCGCTGACTTGGAATACTTCTTGAGGCTTGTTTAGGGGGTATCAATATCCCATATCCCATTAAGTTTTTATCCCAATATCCCATATCCTTATAATGTTTACCCCTAATATCCCAATAAATATTTTTTACCAATATTCCATATCCCTAAAACTATTTTGAAATATCCCAAAAAATCATTATAAATTCATTCACAAGCCCATTTTTTACCTCATCATCACATCGTCATCAATTTTGACTGGGAAAACAAACTGTGTTACGGGAAATTTACAGTGCATACTTCCAGTGTTAAATAAGAATATATGTGTCCAAAAGATGAAGTGTTCCATCTTAGAGCCTTGTATAACAATCTCTTTTTATGTGATCTTAAACGATACATTTAGTGTAAGGGGTCTAATTTCAGACTTTTTTTTTAATTGTTCAAACCGTGATGCATATGACTGTAAAATTTCATTTTGATAGCATTCTTCTTTTATTGATAAGAAACTTCATCCTACACGTTAACCTATGTTGGAAAGAACAGAAGGACTCAACCCTGTCTCTTGTCCGAGATTTCTCTGACATCAAACGCCAAGCTGAGACTGTGGGACGTCAGAGCACGTCCATATCAAAAAGTTGATATTTAGCATGCAACTTCAAAACTCAAAATTTAACACAAGAAAGCTTTCTGCTAATGTACCTACATTACACTTAACTGTTGCAATATTTTTACAGCAGGCACAATTTGCACAGCCCTTGTTTTGCAAAGAAACAACACAACATTTGACTCTGTGATCTTGAACTTTATGAATTACATAGATCCCAATATTTTTGTTACTTTTTTTGTATTTCCTTCCTCACAACACCAGTTATAGAAAGGAAATATATTAATTTACATTGATTATTTGGTAATTATTCGTTATTAACATAGTTTATACGGCGAAATATCTACTTTTTGATATGAGACGTGCTCTGACGTCCCTCGGCCCCAGCTTGTCTGACAAAACAGCCGTTGCACATCAGAGCAATCTGTGAAACGTGGAGACCTCTGAAGATCCTTGCCAAGTAAAAAATAAGAGGCAAAACACTAGAAAATATCCTGTAATCATATAAAGCATCAAAACAAATAAAAACATTGATAACAATAAGGCTTAACTCATCAGATGGATACATCTAACAAAAATGTATGATTATTTAAAGAAAATTATCAATGCATATGAGCATATAATATAAAAAAAGATGTGGCATGATTGCCAATGAGACAAGTCTTCACAAGAGACCATGTGACACAGAAATTAATAACTATAGGTCACCGTACGACCTTAAACAATGAGCAAAGCTCATACCGCATAGTTAGCTATAAAAGGTCCTGAAATGACAAATGTAGAACAATTCAAACGAGAAAACTAACGGCCTAATTTATGTATAAAAAAATGAACAAAAAACATATATATGTAACACAGCAACAAACGACAACCACTGAATTAAAGACTCCTGACTTTGGACAGGCACATACATACAGAATGTGGCGAGGTTAAACCAGTTAGCGGGATCCCAACCCTCTCCTTAACCTGGGACAGTGGTGTAACAGTACAACATAAGAACGAACTATACAAATCAGTTGAAAAAGGCTTAACTCATCAGATGGATACAAATAGAAATACATCTAGCAAAAAAAAAGAGAGTGGACGTGACCGTGTACTTGTACATCCCATCAACAAAAAGACACTAAGTACATATCTGAGAGTACTCGCAGTTACTGACAGCTAGTTCAAAGCCAATTACAACTAATAAAAAGTAATGCATCTGAGACTAAATTATCAATCATTACACATCCAGCATCCAATGGCACGGTAAACAACATCGTAAAAATGAGGATGTGCTATCCCGTTTGAAATAAGTTTTCTACAGGTAGAACCAAACTTCAAAACCAAATCTAGAATTTAGTAAAGATTTTAAGTGATTTGTGGTAAAGAAATCCCTAACTAAATAATTTACCAGTAATACATAGATTTCGTTCATTAAAATCCAAAACGTTATAATAGACACGGGCATAGCGTAGGAGTTGTGATATACAAACACCGTAAGATAGTGCCAAAGGAACATCACCATCCAAAAAAGGAAAATTAACAATAAGGAACGAAGTTTGGAAAGCAAAACAAATACTTTTAAAATTATCAGTACATATGAGCATATAAATAACGAACATAGATCAATACTTTTCGCTTGGGTTTGGATGACTTTAAAATAAAACGACCATAAACTCAATTAAAATCAACAAAGCACTAAAATGACCTTTCATATTAAACTTTTTTTGGCAATTTTATCAAGTGAGATGAAAATATTTCTGTACTTAACTTTTAAATTCCACTTTTTTTTTTCATGTTAAAAATTCAATATCCTTATAAATGCATCAATATCCCATATCCCAATTACTTTTAGGACAAATATCCCATATCCCTAAAATTAAAATGGCAAATATCCCGTATCCCAATATACCCTATACAAGCCTCCTTCTTGGTGATAATTTCTATAACTCCATAGATTTGAGGTACCCTTTTGAAAGATTTTCATGAATATATCTTGGAATAGTCTTAAAAGTGTATATGCATAGACCAAAATGCAAGCCAACTAGCACAACCGAGTGTGGAACAACAAACTTGATAAATTAAATTATTAACACCGCTACAGTTATACAGATTTGATTAATCTCTCACAGAAAACAAGCTCAGCATGAAATAAGCAACATTTGATAATCTGGTTTGACCAATTTGTAATTTTCCCATTTCTGACCCGGCATGAATGTTTTTACTATAAGAGATATGCTAATCAGTATACTAGTATCATGATTGAAACAGAGCACCTCCTGTTAAATAAATGCAAACTTGTCCTGCACATCGGGCTTCAGTATGGAATAGCAAACTAAGCCAAACAATTTAACAGTATGGCAGGTATTTACAACTTGTTAGTAAATCTTTGGTTACCATGAAGTCATTAGGTAAGGTAAACTACCTTCCTTTAAGAGTTGACAGATAACTAATCTATTTGTCTGTAGGACTAGGCTACTTCAAAAGAAGGGTAGTATACCTTACCTAATGACTTCACGGTTCAGCAAGCAAGTAACTAACCAAATATATTACCTTTACCTACACCAGGGGCGGATCCAGCCATTTTAAAGGGGGGGGTCCTAACCCAGGAAACTAGAGGCTCTTAAGAGCCTGTGTCGCCCACCCTGGTCTATGTGCATATTTAACAAAAGACACACAGATGGATAAATGACAAAATTGTTTTTTGGTAATGGTGATGTGTTTGTTGATCTTACTTTACTGATTCTTGCTTCTTACAATTATCTCCGTCTATAATGAGCTTGGCCCATTTAGTTACAGATGAAAATATTTTGTTAAAATTTACAAAAACTTAAAAATTTATGAAAGTTGTTTTAAATTGACTGTAAAGGGCAATAACTCCTTAAGGGATCAACTGACCATTTTGGTCATGTAATTTATTTGTAGATCTGACTTTGCTGAACATTATTACTGTTTACGGTTTATCTCTATCGATAATGATATTCAAGATAATAACCAAAAACGGCAAAATTTCCTTAAAAATTACCAATTCACTGGCAGCAACCCAACAACCGGTCGTCCGATTTATCTGAAAATTTCAGGGCAGATAGATTTTGACTTGATAAACAATTAAACCGCATGTCTGGTTGCTCTAAATGCTTTAATTTCAGAGTTATAAGCTAAAATCTACATTTTACCCCTATGTTCTATTTTTAGCCATGGCGGCCATCTTGGTTGGTTGAAGGGGTCACCGCAGACATTTTTAAAACTAGATATCCTTATGATGATTGTGGCCATGTTTGGTAAAATTTGGCCCAGTAGTTTCAGAGGAGAAGATTTTTGTAAAGTTAACATTGACCGACACCGGACGCCAAGTGATGAGAAAAGCTCACTTGGCCTTTTAAAAAAAAGTCAAGGTCGCATTGTCAGTTGGAAATTAAAACCCAACATGATGCCATAAAATTGAGAATGGTAACAGTGCATGCATCAAATAGACAACATGAACAGAGCAGAAAACAGAAAATGACCACCAAAGGGTCTTGAACACAATAAGAAAATACTGCAACTAAAGGCTAGCCTTCAGTTGGCCCCTAAACAATAATATATATTTGTCCAGTTCCATAAAACATATATGGTTGACCTATTATTTACTGTATATGTCCTAGGCAAGCAAATTTGAATGCTGTAGAATGACAGCTCCTAATGTCATGCAGAACAAAAATGTGTCCATAATACGGATGCCCACTCATACTATCATTATCTATGTTCGGTGGACCATGAATTTTGGGTCAAAACTCTAATTTTGCATTAAAATTTGAAAGATCATATCATAGGGAACATGAGTACTAAGTTTCAAGTTGATCTAACTTCAACTTTATCAATAATGAGCTGCCCTATAAGCTCATGATACGCCCTTTGCCATTTTAGTTTGTCTTTATGCTTTAAATGATTTTTTTTTGGTACATTAATTAGGCTTTTTTAAGTATGAAATTTCATAACTGAAAAATGTAAAATCTGAAATTTATAAAAATTGAAAGAGAGCATACGTCATTACATATAAACAATTCACTAAAGTTTCATTAAAGTTGATGGAAGCATTTTTGAGTTATTGTCCGAAAACTGCAAAATCCTCCTTTTTTTAAGGATAAAACTTCATAACAAGGAAAAGTAAAATCTGAAATTAATAAAACTCGAGAGCGAGCATACGTAAATAGATATAAACAATTCACCAAAGTTTCATTAAAGTTGATGGAAGCATTTTTGAGTTATTGTACGGAAACTAGAAAATCTCGCTTGTTTTAAGGATAAAACTTCATAACATGGAAACGAAAAATTTGAAATTTATATAAATCGAAAGGGAGCTTACGTCAATAGATATAAACAATTCAACAAAGTTTCATAAAAGTTGATGGAAGCAATTTTTAGGAATTGTCCAAAGTGTGGACAACGGACAGAAAGATGGAAGGACGGACAATGGTATACCATAATACATCCCGTCTTAGACGGGCGTATAAAAACTACCTTGACCAAAAACTTTAACCTAAAGCATGACGGATGGAAGAACTGACGAAGTGACTGACAAACGAATGAACGCAACGATGGAAAAACATAATGCCCTTAGGTGGGGCAGTTTGTTATGAAGTATACAGATGCCAAGTTTTACACTAGCAGGGTATCTTTGATAAGATTTTACATGAGAAACATGCTGGATGTGGTTTTCAACATCCTGTTTCCGCAGCGCATGGCAAAGCAAACAAAGCCAACATTGTAAACAGTGTACCAGTTGCCTTGTCATGCTTTATTTGTTCTTTAGAACCTGGTAAGGTGTAAATTTACAGTTAAGCAGTCTGTTGAAATTCCCATTCAGCATGTTTGTATTGAACAAACTTATCAATGATACCAGAATAGTATAAAAGTTGTGCTCTTCAAGTCGTCCAACTATCTGTATCGCATTGCTGAATTCTAAAAAAATTTGCATATCACGGATTTGTGATGTCAAATCCACCAACCCAGCCTTAATAACTTTGACCCGGTTATATCACTGACGTCATAATATACTGAGCTTATCAAGTCATCTTACATTTTGCTGATGAAACAAAGAAAACACTTGTTTCTATCATGCATTATGTGCAAATACAACCTGATAAATTGATCATCTGTTTCATTTAGATTGTAGAATATCAGCTGCTTGACAAGATTTTTTTGAACTTGTTTGCTGAGCTCACTTGATAAAAAGCTTCATATTGTGACTTGCAGCTGATATTCTACAATATCAATATGCAGACCTGAGAATCATTTTATGATTGACCAAGTAGGACATTGATCCTATGACTTATTGCAGTGAAGGCGAGGGCACAATGGAGTTCTCTGAACCACCATTTTATGAATAATTGAAGAAAATAAAAATTCTGATAATATAAATACATTCCAAGTGTACCGGTACTGTACAAAATTCCTACAGAATAGAAACCTTCAAACTGAAAACTGTTCAAGGTTTTGAGCAAAGAATCAGTGTATATAAAAGCAATTCTAACTAGATTTGCCATTGCAAGCAATAGCGGATGGCACCCTTTCCCCATAGCCAGGCCAGCGGCAGCTATTTAGAAAATGTTTGCTGTTTCCATGGCAACGGCGGCCATTTTGAAAATTCGACACTCAAAAATTAAGTCTACATAAGCTAGGCAAAATTTGTTATAAGTTTCATTAAATTTAAAGCATTTTGAAGTTTTTCATAATTTTGCTGTTCCCATGGTAACGGCGGCCATTTTGAATATTCCAAAATCAAACCCCCGCTGCAATTTTTTCCCTCCAGATTTATATACGATTTAATGTTTCTAGAATAAATTCAACATTGATGTTCTGGAATGTTCTGTGAAAATTCAAAGTTTTGACCTTTTTGCATTGTTTCCATGGTTACAACAGATATTTTGGAAATTCCAACGCCAAATTCCACATCTTCCAATGTTGCTCATCGTTACTGTGAAGTTCCATTAAGTTTTGAGCATTTTGATATTTTTGAAATTTTTGGTGTTGCTTCCATGACAACATAGTAGTTCCAATGAGTGTCAAAATCATCCAATACCTGTATATAGTGGGCACCTACATTGTATTAAAATATAATGTTTCTAAGTTCAAGTCTATCCAAACAGTTCGAGAAAACAAAAAACTGGATTTTTTTACATTTTTTTAGTTTCCATGGTAACGGTAGCCATCATGCACATGCCAAAGTCCACTGCACAACTTATCATGGTGGTCCTTATTATAGTAGAGTTTAACCAACATTGGTCCATTGGATTCCGAGAAATAAGCTGGACAAAATCGGTGGAAGAAAAATAATAAGAAAAAAAAGAAACGTAGAATAACAATACGTCACCCCAACTTCGTTGAGGGTGCCATAACAAATATTTCATCATGGCGACATACAAAATATAAATAAATAAACATACACAGATTTTCTATATCATTTAATATCACTTTACCATAAAACAGAAACAGAATAACAAGATTATTCCATCATGATTTTTATAAACACAAAGTAATCAATTGAACACACATACATATATATGTATTTTATGTTAATAGATGTTTTTTTGTCTTTTTTAATCTACCAAACACTTCTTAAATTCTGAAATTCTTCTTCAGTTTTCCTGGAAAATAAAAAAAGAATGAATCAACTCAATGTCCTTATTATAAAATTGTACAATAAATGATGTGTTAATCTCAATCTTCTTGATTGTTACTGATTTATATAAATTCTCATTCCTAAATTTTTAACCAAGAAAATATTAGGAGAAAATCAGTTTTCTTAGACTTACTATTTTTTTTATAATGGGGTGAAAGTGTGTGTGTGTGAAAAAAGACTCAAGAATTATCCAAAATGAAATGCATATCCTCAATGTATATGTATACATATAAACATCTAGAAAGTTTTAAGGCTTCATCTTGAAAACTTGAGTTGTTTACGCATAATACCTCCCCCGTTTTTACCCTCTAGCCTTCATTCACCACATATATTATTAGATGTTTTATAGATGCAAGAAACATGGCCAAAATATTATTTGGCATTGATGTTATATGCTTTTTACCTTCAATTAACTGTCTCCATTAGACATTAAACGGGAAGTTTCCATACGTTGTGTATACCTAAAACAAATAATAAAACAATAAACTTAAATAAACTGAAGTTTGTGCTGTACAAATAAAATAAATAATATACTGGAAAAGGGTTATAAATTATTTGAAGCAAACAAATAATAAATGTTTTGTTTTAGGGTTCAATCATATTGAAAAGCAGTCATTTTTCCCTATAGGTTGGTAAAATCATAATGATATTGTTAGCATTATAAAGGGATTCAGAATCTAATGCATTCTGGGTAAAATTTTCAAAAACATTCAACAAAAGGTTGTGATTGGTTTAAAATGTTCTAAACAACTGAAATTCAACCAATGATGTAACATTATTTTCATTTTAGTGTACAAACAATTAGATTACCCATAGTCCTTTAGATTCTGAAAAGGCGAATTGTGCAAACCTCCGAACCTACCACTTTCCTGGGAGATTTAGTTTTAGGTGTTACTTTCATCAGACGTGTCATACTTGTCAACCATTGGCTTATATCATTAAGTTTCGGCTTTATGGTTTGTTTCTTTGCCTTGACTTTTTTCATCAAACTAAAATAAAAAAGAAATCAAATATATATCTGGAGACAACCATGCAATCAAGTTATAGAACTCAATCAAAGTTCTTAGCCTTGACCCTTTTCATTAAGTAGGACTATACAGATATGAGGCCCCTCATGGGGGTGTCCAAGTAATCATACAATCACAATTTTTTTGCCAGTATAATCACATTATCATTAATTAATATTTTTTTAGAAGATAATCAAATAATCAAAGTACAGTCCTAGTTATACAGTATTGAAATGTTTTGTCTGGTAATCAAATAATCACTATAACAACAGCCAAGTAATCACATAATCGTAAACCCCATGAGGAGGCTCAGAGATGTGTTGTATGAGTTAATGAGACAGCAACTAAAAGGAATCTAGTGCTAAAACATAAATAAAATGTTAAAAGTTATAAAGGATTAATTACTTGATCTGGTTAAATCTGAAAGAAACGAATAGAAACACCAGTCAACCAACAATACACCTTATCGCTAATCCCGGCTGACCCAGCCGCTTGAACTTTTGACGCATACAACAATCACTTTTCCATTGTGGTGTCAGAAATTTTGTTTTATGACATCAAAATTTTACGGGAACCTGTGTGATATACGGTAATGGCGGACAAATAGCAATAAGGTGTATTATTTTCCTGATTTTCTAATTTACTTGATGTAGTCAGATAAGGAAAGACCCAAAATTAACATGTTCGCAATGATTTATATTCGTCTTATTTTCTAATGGCCAACAATCAAATTAGTTGGTTTACGGTATTTAAAAAAAGAGGTAAAATTTTGAAATCAATTCTGTATTTACCAGTAGTATTTCTATTACATCTGCCATGTGCACCCAATACAATACTGAAAAATATATTGTACCTTGTTCTATCCATCTGAAGTTGTAACAATTTCTCTCTTAGCATTTTAACATCTTTCCTTGACTGAAATAGAAGTAACAACACTATGTTTTAAAGAAATTCCCATTTTAAAACCAGGAGTTTGATGTTATATAAACAATTCCTCTCTTCGCATTATCACATCTTTCTCGACTGAATTAGAAGTATAAATAAAACTTTGCTTTTAAGAAATTCTCTTTCACCAAAATATCCATACTGAATGTATTTGGTCTCATTTAAACTCCTGCAAGTGGCATTTATCTATGATATGATCCCTGTGTTTATCTAAAAATGGAGACATAAACACAGCGACCATATAATAGAAAAACAAAGGATTTGGGTTCTCAAACCTAGCCACAAAATCAGTACAGATGTGTTGAAATACATTCAAAAAGTCAAGTAACAGTGCTTTTGTTGCTCGCCTTCATCTCAAAGTCACAGTGAGAACTTCAACACAGAAACAAACAAAAAACTTTCACCTTACTGCAACTTCATAGTACCAGTTTGAGAATTTTTTGCAAAATAATTTGAAATGCCTTTTTAATGTAATACCACCAAATGGGACCCAGTAAAATAATGGAAAGTAGAACATATTTAAAACAAAACATTACCCATGCATAGGTGTACAATTGATACTGTAAATTCAGAAATTAATGTGTACATTTATTATTGCCAGTGGCGGATCCAGGGGGATGGTTCCGGGGGTTGGAACCCCCCTTTTTTTTTGGCCGATCAATGCATTTGAATGGGAGCATATAGTTGGAAACCCCCCCTTTTTAAAATGGCTGGATCCGCGCCTGATTGCTATCTTAAAAAAATGGATAAAAAATCAAACTTAACTATTGCGATGTCAGGATATGTATCAGATATAAGAATGCAAGTTCTCATCATTGATCGTCCTGAATATGCATGAAATATTTGCCACTGGACGTTAAGCAACCAACAATCAATCAATCAATCTTATCATTGCAATAATCACTGTCACATTATATTCACATTAATAAGAACATTGCAAAAAATTTCTGAATTAACAGTATGTTTATGATGATGGCAGAATTTTGGTAGCCTTTTTATGATGGTACCAAAGACCTTGACTAAAATTTGGCTCGTTCAATTTTGATAAAATTTTGACAAAATATTTAACCCTTTGAAATATGAAAATTTCAATAAAGTTGAACCACACACTTATTGGAAAAAAAATCATTGATATATAGCTGTCTGACAAACAGTAATTTGGATCATTGAGAAGCTAATAACATTACCTTAACAATTGAACTTTATTAAAACATTCAGCTGATTTTTACAAATTTATCTCCCTGTAGTGTTATATATGTACTACCATAATCCATTAAATGACCTGTATAGAATAAAGACTTAAGAGATACAGAACTTGACAAAATTTTTTAATGGCGAAGAATTGATGTTGGTCTGTATATTTTTGTTTTTATGTGCTGGATTGCTGTCTCACTGATGAATACTCTATATGTTTTAATAAAAAGATGCTTCAAAAAACAATATTCATGAAGAATCCTGGCAGTACATACCCTTGACAAATCTTTTTTATCATGTTTCAAATCTTCTATTTTGTTTATCTAAAAAAAACACAACAAAAAAACATTCAATATTCAAATTAAATATCAGGCCACAGGTATTAGAAGTTCTGTTTATAGTAATAAAATATGGGCAATGGGAATAAATTATGTATGGACACTTTTTTCTTTCTATTGCCCATATTTTACTACTACTGACAGAACGTCTAGTGCCTGTGATCAGGCATAGTGAAGTGACATCAGACAATATTTAAAAGACATAGTTATGATTTCAAAACAGTTAAGTATTTTAAGCTCTCTTTTTTTTTTGGTTCCAGGTCACTGATGAGTCTTTTGCAGACGAATTGTATGTTTGATGTACACACTGTAATCCTAGTATCCATTATGTCTTTTATAAATTAAAGCAGTGTTTTTCATGTTACTGGTTAAAATAAAAAGTATTGGTATCCAGAGTTTCCTTACCTTACCCTTTATTTCATATCTCAAAATGCCATAAATTTATATTGCCACTGTCAGCAGTAAATCATGACAATATTGCATGCCAAACAAGTAAAAAAACCAACCTACCTAACTTAATTTTCATAAAGAGGAAACCATAAATACACATATTTTATATGTTTGTCCTCATTGATATATTTAGGGCTATTCCATTAAAATGTATTTGGGAGAGTAGGAAGGTACTTTCAAATTATCCCTTCAACTAAGAACGATTTTTTAGTTAGTTTTGCATAATGGTAACAGATGCATACTTAATAAAAAAGACCCATGACCTACATTCAAACTTCCCACATACATTTTAATGGAACAGCCTTTATAATTCTTCTGTTTCTTCAGGAACCAACAATTCAGTGTCAATTTTCCACATCTTGGTTTCATTTCAGAAATATGATTGAACTTACAAGATAATTTGTGCATTCAATTAACATACATCAAATCAGAACATACCGTAAAGCAGGTTATTTTCGCAGGGTACAAATTTTCCCTTAATTTTGCCGATAGAAAATTGCCAAAATAAATTCCGCCAATTTAATAGCTAAGTGCACATCCTAAAGTGTTGATAAAAGTTTTTTAATTCTCCAAAATAATAACCGCCAAAATATTTCTTATACTTTATTCAATGAAAATCACAAAATTTTACACCCCCAAAAATAACCTGATATACGCTATTATCATCATACAATTTGTACTTAAAGGGAAATTCCGCGATTTTTTACTTATCATCTTATTATGTTCATCTTAACATAAAAAACACATTTGCAAAGTTTTAAATTTATATTCCTTCTAATAACGGAGAAAATCAAGTATTTGTAACTTTTTTGGTTGAATTCTCGAGTGGGTCGTGACGTATTAGCCCGATTTATTGAATTCTGGGAAAAAATAAAATCTGTTTAACTCTTATAGCTTATCGACAATATACGTAATTAAAAGCGCACAGCTGACGAATGGTCGAAGTTATTAACCACAATATAAGAATGAACGAAAATGAATATGCATATACCGTTTTGTATTGATTGAATTAAACTCCTATAAAATTATCTCTAGTAAATGTTTTTGAATAAATTTAATTAATTATTGTTGAGATTTTTTTCATAAAATATTTATTGAACATTTTTACTGATATTGAACTGAAAATATTTCAGTTCTATTTACCGTTATTGTTTTGATAATCATTTCAATGCAACTAATGTGTGAGCAGAGTGTGTATATTATTTTGTAAAGGTCACTATATTTCTCGGCTTGAGGTCAATTCGTTTACCTTGTAGCTATTTAGCCGCAGGTGTGAGTTCAAGCGTACACAGGTATAAATGTTGTTATTTGGAAAGGATAAACAGAAAGGATTAGAAAGAGTATGCTGTCACGATGTTAATACACTAAGATTTAATACACGATGAGAATAAAGATACAATAATTAAATTGTGTAAATTAATTGAAAATAAAATTCAGATTCGTAATTCCGAAAGTGTATAAAAATAAAAGGAAACAATTTTTGATTACTTTCTTAGCGGCAATTGGCGTAAAGATTCAAATATGAAGCAAAAAATAGTAGTTTTAATCTTTTATAAAAACTAAATGCAATATTACCCAATTTGATATACCATTGTACATCTGTTTGATATCATTGACTTTACCGGAATTTTTAACTTGTATTCAAATCTGGCTGTGTTTAAATGCTAATAAAACTATTGCAATTTTAAAGTTTTTAATTGACAAAAAAATACAACATACAACATGCATGATTTTTTTTTAGTTTCTTTTTAACATTTTATTCTTACATAATTAAATTCATTTGACAATCATTTACACGAACTTTTTGTGAAAAGAATATCAATTATCTAAGCTAAGGCATTATTTCTTTTGAGGATTTTTGAGGATTTTTTTTAAAAATTCTATGATAATATTTGTGCAATGTTGAACATGATAGCCGCCATTAATCCAAATAAGTAATACAGTAGTTGTAATAAAAGTTATATTTTAGTCATGCATAACTGATATTGACGAATTTATAATAGTTCGTCCATACATCGTTGTTCTTGAAACAATCATTATTAGTATACATGTAAGTTTCCTGACGTATAAGAGCCATTGAGGATGAGCTACAGAGAAATCAGACTAGTGGCGTTTCGTTAGTTTGTTTGTTGGGAAAGGAGAGGAAATGCAACCGCTTGTACAGATAAACGACAGAATTACCATACAAGCATTTATAGTCAACACAACCAGAAAGAGTTCCCATCGTTAGACGGGGAATATGAAGGCTTCCAAGAATGAACAAGTGACATGTCTAACTCTGAACAGTTAGAAAACAGACTATAGACATCGACCGCTTGTTCTTAATATTTGAAACTGTATGCATATATATACGTATACGTTTATGATATATATAGTGATGAGTTCTTGCGTCTGACAAAAACTAAATTCCTTCATGGTTATATCTTGCCATACGTTTATATTGGTTTGTAAGGTGATTACTCACAATCGTTATTTGAAAATCCTGTTTGTGAGATGTAGATTCATTTCAATACAGAAATTTCGTCTATATATTTCACAAGTGTATAACACGGAGAAGCTCTGAAGGTCCATTACTCCCATTTTGTTTGGGTGTGAACCATCGATGTTTACAGCAATATCACAGAATAAGATGATGATGGTAGAAAGAACTATGGGTGTCATGTGGCAAATATTACATGCATATCGGACAATGAGTTGTCAATCTGTATGAAAAGATTTCCAATACAACCATATTATTGAGAAGGAATGTTTACATGCTATACTCTCGTACTAGTATTACAGGGTTCTTGTGGCGTTCACCTTAGACACACATCTTTTTAACGATGTTTAAAAAAAAGACAGAACCAATTTAATGTCATATTTCCCTATTTTTTAAATATAACTAAAAGTCTTTTATCTGACAAGAATACCCCTATTTAGCGAACAAGTAATTTATTCTTTTTTCTGTTATTGAATACCAAGAAAGAAAATAAATCCCGAAATTAATTTGAAACTTTGATACTCAAAAGTTTCCCAGCAAAATATTCACATTCCCTGGGGATAATTAGTGTTCGTCCAGTGGCATATATAACAATTGTGATGACGAATTACTTCCTTTGTTCGAGAACAATCTTATTGAAATATAAATCTGTGATTTTACTAGGTCCACAGCTTCAATGAACCAAAGCAAAAGTTATACATCGACCTGTATTTAAATCAAATTGGTTCTCTTCTTCTTCTGGTATACAATAGTCTATCGACATTCGATGATTACATACTGTTGGCATAGTCTATTTACAACACTTTTACCCCTATTTATTCAAAATATATGTTTTTTTCTTATGTTCAATGTATACATGTATATATTTTAAATTGCGCTATAGTTCCGTAACTTTCTATCCAGTCGTATAAACGAATCGTCGGCAAGTGCGTACATTTTTTTAAATCAATATTTCTGGTCTGTTCCAATCTGTCCTTCACTATTGACAATGACTATATATTACATTTTCCCAAATTCACCCTTGGAAAAAATATTTAAATAGATTTTAATTTCATCAAATCTTATTTTTTGGGTATTATTTATATGTTTATGAATTATATTCTTTACACCAGAAATGTTATTTATAAACAAGCGTATGAGTTTAGTAATGACAAGTAAGACAGAGTTGTATATTATTCATCTGATAGTTCAAAATGGAAAGTTATAAGTTATAAGTTATCAGCCGTGTACACTGATCAATACCTGCAGAAGTGAAACGATGCATGAACTTGCAAGCCCGACAGGAAATCGCTTGAATACCTGGACGTGTCACCTCACACCCCTCACAATACCTTTGGAAGTAATACCTTTAGCCATGCTGGTGATCAGATGAGGGAAGATCAAAATATATTTGTTTATTACTTTAAAGAATTATGAACAAATTAGATTTTCGAAAACAATTTTCACGGAACACTTATTTATGATTTCAACTTTGACTTTTCACCTAATTCCAATATCAACAGTTTAAAAACAACAGACCATGGTAATTTAAAAAAAGTAAGAATATTTTTCGTATCAAGTTAGTTAGTCGGATAAAACAACCGTACGATTGACAAGATATCGACACGCAATTACGACTACATCGGTTACTGTAGTTTTGTTTCTTTGTGGTTTATAGACATATCGTTTTTTATTAATCGGGAAAGAAGACAAAATGGCGGATCGCAGAGAATTGATACTCTAAATTTAAAATCGATGGTGATCGCTTATCTAGCGGAATAAAACTTTAATATCTATGAATTTGAGCATTTTTATACAGAATGAACATAATATCAATTTTTGATTTTTTTGCGAAGTTTCCCTTTAAGCTGAAAGAATAAGTTATTTGTAACATACCGTGTCAGTGATTTCCTTCCTAGTATACACCAGCAGACTGTTTAATGCTTTCTTTCCTAAACTATCTGAGCATTTAGACCTGAAACACAATACAAATATACTGTGGATTCATTAACATTCGTTGGATACTAATTTTCGTGGGTACAGGAGACCATAAATTTAATTATTCAACAAATTACAAATTTTCTTAAGGAATGTATATATATAAATGCAGTCATTGCCAGAACCAATGCAACTAAATATCCACCAATATGCAAGTTTTCCTTAATCCACGAAAATTAGTACACACGAAAATAAATAAATCCACTATAGTAATTTTTATTGCAGTTTAGGATTTCATTTTTCATTAAAAAAATGAAGCTTTCCTGAAATTGAGTTGAATCAAACAAGATGTTTTTTTTTAAATATATTTTTAACTTTCATGATTGACTAATTGTTTCTAATTACAAACATATTATATGGCCGAAAATAAAAAATGCAAAGTTGAAAAACTTTCAATCTTTGTGACATTGTTTTTTTTTTTTAAAGTTGATGTAACAGCTAGTGTTTCAATGAAAAGAAATTGATTTTGATATAATTTTCAGAAATTTGTGGTAAAATTAGTGTAAAGTAAATGAATACCCTATTGAGTCGGCAAACCAACAACACAATTAAACAAAACACATCTTTTAAAAGGTCTACATGGTCTCCAACAGTAGACAAGTGTCTTTACAATATGACCAGTTCTACAGGTCTCCTTTTCTAAAATTTTTTTAAGTTATTTTTTCATCACCCTTTTAGCACCACCTGACTAAGGTGTTACAGGTTTTCAAGAATAGAACAACACTATTGTTTTACCAACAGGCCTCTACAATAACTTTTTTTTTTAACTTGTCCTGTAGGACAAGTACTTACCAAAATGAACTTGTCCGAATGGAATTTTACTTGTCCGAAAAATAATTGTGAACTTTTTTTTTCTTTTAAAAATATAGTTAATTTCTATGTTAATGCTTGAACAAAGTAAAATAAAAGAATATAACAGTTATAGTTTGGTTTTTTTTTCTTTTTCCCAGATGTAGTGAAACCAAATTTTGTTAAGTCCATGATTGTATCGAAGGGGTTTGTTTATAAAAATGTCCGTCTCAGTCAATATTGTTATTTTAATCTCAAAGCTGAGTTCCATATCTTTAAAGCGCATCACTGATAAAGTTTCTCCACTGGAGATTGTTCTAAATGATCGGAGGAAGATTCAGTAGACTAGTAAGAGTTTCGATGACTGGTTTACGTTTACAGAATGTGTTTTTTCTATGCCGAAGTATATGACAAGACAACAGTTTAAATTTATTATCGATTGATTTTGTAATCTTATAACAGGTCAAATTAAATAACATTTTTAAAACCTTATTGATTAACGAATTTCGTTTTATCATCAGAGTGGGATTTAAATTATTTTCTACAGATTATTTTACTTGTCCCATCGGACAAGCTCTACTGGGGTTTAACTTGTCCGCCCCTTTTTACCTCTGGTAGCGGACAATCGGACAAGCGTTAATGTCGAGCCCTGACCAAGATATAAAACAAACTAAAATATAAATCATTTGAAAATCTCTTTTTGTCTCTCTCACTCTCTTTATCTCTCTCCTTTTTCACAATATCTAAAGATAATTTGATAGAAAACAAGTGAAACTGCGAGCTACTGCTCACTGATGATACCCCCGCCGCAAGTGGATAATATTAATAGTGTAAAAATATGCAAGTGTTCGGTAAACAGGAAGTTGTCGAGTGATGAATCTGAAAACGCATCACACGGTATAGCTGACTTATATAAATCCTGAAACCAAATTTCAGAAATCCTTGTATTGTAGTTCCTGAGAAAAATGTGACGAAAATTTTCAACTTGGCTATCATGTGTAAATCAGACAAGTGTTCGGTAAACAGGAAGTTGTCAAGTGATGAATCTGAAAACGCATCACACGGTATGGCTGACATATATAAATGTTGATACCAAATTACAGAAAGGGTGGATGTGTAGTTCCTGAGAAAAATGTGACGAAAGTTTCATGGGACGGACTGACTGACGGACTGATGGACGGACGGACTGACGGACGGACTGACAGACAGAGGTAAAACAGTATACCCCCCCTTTTTTAAAGCGGGGGTATAAAAAGGTTTATATGTGCTGTGCATATATCATGTATATTGCATGTTGTTGCTCTGTTTCATATATAAGTAAAAAGATATATATTGATACAAATATGGTGGTTAGACTACCATTCAGGATAAATAATTTGCAGGTTGTTTTTTTGGCAACATTTACAAATTTCATTTTAAATCCTTTTTGCATATTTTTTTTTATAAAGACCCAAATTGCCATCATAGATCAGGTAGATGGAGACACAGCTATTTTATATATTTTGACAAAATCTACTTGTTAAGATGAGGAATAATGCAAAAGTTTAAGCTAGCCCCAAACAGGCCAATTGAATTAGCATGGAAAAACCTACCGTCTTTCTTCGATAGTATTATTGATTGTTTCTAGTACAATATCTAGATCTATTAGGTCTCCTTTTGTCCTGGTTCTATCATTGCCTTTCCACATTCGTACAGTTCTTTCTGAAATAAAAAAAAAAATAACTTAAAAGTGTAAATTCAGAAATTATAACAAGGTTTATATTAATATGATAATGCAACCTTGAGTATCTCAATAATAAGAACTCCCATTCTGCTATCTGGTACGTATATCTGTATGAAGCTAGCTTAAATTCCCAAAACTGCAATAATAAAAATGGAATTTTTGTTCATTCTTCCTCCAAAATTGTAATAATAAATGCACACAATAATTTCTGAATTTACAGCAATACAATTGTTACTAGCTGTTTATACTGTGCACAACCATGCAATATGAACAGTCAAATAACACTGTGTGCACTGACTTCATAAACATTATAAGGTCCGAGTACACCTTTAGACAATAAATGAAAATAAAAAACAAGAATGTGTCCATATTTACACAGATGCACCATCTCCACTTATATCATTATCTATGTTCAGGAGACCATGAAAATGGGATAAAAACTCTAATTTGGCATTTAAATGAGAAAGATCATCTCATAGGGAACATGTGTATCTAGTTTCAAGTTGATTGGATGTTCAACTTCATCAAAAACTACCTTGACCAAAAACTTTAACCTGAAGTGGGACAGATGGACCAATGAACTATTATAATGCACGAATGAATGGACTCACAGACCAAAAAACATAATATCCCTAGGTAGGGCATAAAAATGCACGGTTTTTATGCACCATTACAAAACAAGATTTTTAAAGATATGTTAAGCAGACTTCAAAATTGTAAGGTAATTTTTAAGTAAGATTTTTAGGAAATAAAATAGGGTAATTTTTTTGAGGTTCTAGTAGAAAATTCTTACCTTCATTGAAAGATTCTGGTTCGTCAGCAACTATCCTCACTTTCTTTTTCACAGCATTTACTGACTTTTTCCTTGCAGGGGTATCAGATGATACATGTACTAGTATCTTTAATAAATATAAGTAAAATATCTATAGACAAAAACTATTCTAGTTAGAACAAATTATAAATATTTTAGGATCAAATGCATGCATATCATTAGCAATTAACCACATTATTAAGGACAATATATATATTTCTAATCTTTTAATGAGAAACCACTCTAGTATATTTTTTGTTTTAAGTGTTTGACATTTGTTGAAACATGTGACTGAGCTTAAACATTTGTGTGGATTTGAAGAGCAGTTGAACATATAACATAGATATAAGAAGATGTGGTATGAGTGCCAATGAGACAACTCTTCATTGAGTCACAATTTATAAAAGTAAACCATTTTATGCCAAAGTACAGTCTTCAACACAGAGCCTTGGCTCACATGGAACAGCAAGCTATAAAAGGTCCCATGTATAACAAGGATGTAATTATGTGTTTGGGTGAAAATAGTGTCTTAACTTGAAAAGCACCATCAGAAATGGCTTTTGAAAGTTTTCAAAATTACGGTATAAAATGAATGTCCCTTTGTATCCAAAAATATTTAATCATTTATGACAAAGTTATAATCTAAGATACAAAACGAGCCATCATAGATTTATCCCAGTTGCAATATTGGCAGGGGAATTGAAGAAAATACTAGGTACCATTAATTTGATTTATTGACCTATAAAGATTGGTGAGAAAAAACTTAAGTCTGTTTTGACACAAAAAGAAGGTTTCAAGTCAGGAATATGATAGTTGTTATCCATTTGTTTGAGCTTTTGATTTTGACATTTCATAGGGACTTTTTGTTTTGAATTTGAGTTCGGTATTTTTGTGATTTTACTTTTTCCTGGCAACAAAGCTGAAACCATTAGAACCTGATTCTAATTCATCAAGTCTTTCCCATTTGACTAGTCTATTTTTACTTAGAAAGATACATTTCAGGTTGAAATAGTCAATTAAAAATGTTTAAAAATAAAACTTTCAGATTAAAACACAAAGCAGAAAACTAAAGACTTAAAATCATAACCCCAACAAACATGACAAATCATTTGGACAGATTTAGGTAAATTAACAAAAATCCTACCGATTCTATTTCTCTTGGATGGTCACCGTGATATGATCTCTGTTTTTTGTTCCCTGATACTTCTTCATTATCTGTAGCTACAAGGTTATCTTCAGTATGATGGGATGATTCTATTTCTCCTGGATGGTCACCATGGTTATTTGACCTCTGTTCTATATTACTTGACACTTCTTCATTATCTGTAGCTACAAAGTCATCTTCAGTACATTGGGACGATTCTTTTTCTTCCTGTTCAATTTTTTCTCCTTCCTTGGTTTCATGATCATTTACCAAATTTGGTTTCATTTGATGCTCATTTCTGTCAATTGCTGTTTCCATGGAAACAACATCCTCTTGACATGAGGAATTTTTGTTTTGAGATAAACCCAATTGATTTTCTTCATTTGACCTTGAACTTCTAGACAAGGTTGAATTATTTTCATTTCCCTTTTGCTGATTTTGGAAACTAGTTCCATTTGATTTACTCTCTTGGTGTCCAATGTTTGTATGAAGTTGGCTCTGGAGGGATAATCTTGATGCATTTTGTTTTTCTGTTTGTTGATTTGGATCTGCATTCTTCCTTAACTCACTATCTGTAGATATCTCATCACTACTTCCAGTTCTGAAAATATCCTCTTTTGATTTGTACCCATTGGTTTCTTCCATGGATGCAGAAAATATATGTTGGTCTTCTGTTAAATCTTCACTTTCTTCTGTACTTACCTGTCGTCTGCTGATATCACTATTTATAGATTTTGAGTTATTTTTAGATATTTTCTCCTGTTGTCTGCTGATATCACTATTTATAGATTTTGAGTTATTTTTAGATATTTTGACTGATTCACTGTCACCATTTTTCAATTGTCCTTCATTCCAATTTTCTCCATAACTAATATTAACTGGGTTTACTGCAGTACTTACATGCTTTTGACCAGATACATTATTTAGTTTGAACCTTGAAGAGGTTTCATTGTTCTCTATTACATCATCTCCCGAAATTTCTTCATTGTCTTCAATGTAATTTTCTCTTGAAATTTCTTCATTGTCTTCAATGTAATTTTCTCCTGAAATTTCTTCATTGTCTTTGATTTCAATATCATTTAAAATTTCTTCATTGGCTTCTATTTCATTATCTCTTAAATTTTTTTCTTTTTCTTCTATTACTTTTTCACTTGAAGTTTTTATCTTTTTTAGGCCTATTTTTTCCCTACTAGCAGTTGTTTCTTTTGTTGGTCTTTTGACCATTTCTTTGGAAGAAGAACTGTACAAGGTATCCTTATCTATATTTTCATGATCCAATTTTGATAACCTTGAACTTCTTCTCTTTTCATTTATGTCTGGCTTTTGACCTTGAGAATCAATAGATTCTAATCTTGAACTTCTTACTGATTTCTGTGGACTATCTTCATCAGAGTTCATAGGTGAATCTTTCTGCAATCTTGAATTTCTTTCAGATTTCTGAGGACTTCCTTCATCAGAGTTCATAGACGAATCTTTCTGCAATCTTGAACTTCTTACTGATTTCTGTGGACTATCTTCATCAGAGTTTATGGGTGAAACTTTATGCAATCTTGCACTTCGTCTTCCATCATCAATATTTGTACTTCTTGATAAAGCTTGTTCATTGTAAGAAGACTTCAACTTTTTACAAGAGGCAAGCCCCCTTTCAACTTTCTTATCATTCTGAACGACGTTTTCTCCTTCTAATTCATCAGCCGTTTCTATGCGTTCTAATTCTATTCTTACACTTTTTTCTGAAATATCAACATCCACCATTTTTGCCGAAGAAATTTTTGTTGACATTACAGAATTATTATTGACACTGCTATTAAGAACTGATTGAAATGGCCTTTTTCTTGGAGATCGCCTGTGTGTCTCTTCCTTGGTTTGGCTATACAAAGTGGAATCACTGGACACTTCATCTACATGTAAAACCATCGAATTTCTGACAGTTTGCAAATTCTTTGAAGCTTTACCCTCATCACGCTTTGGTATTTTTCTTGAAATTCCACTAATAGCTTCGGTATTAACCTGTTTTGGTTTTTTTCTTGGTGATCTTCTAATATTTTCCGTAGAACTTTCTTTAGTTGAGTCGAGAGTAGAGGTGATTGTTCCTTGATCTGACCCTGTGGTCTTGACCTCTGAACTTGATGACACATTATTGTCGGAATCAACTTGTACTTTCTGTTTGGTTCTTGACCGTAGGGATGCATGAGTCAATATATCACTTGTCTGAGAATAGGGACTTAGGTCAGAGTTCAAATCACTTCCATTTTCACTGCCTATAATTATAAACAGATAAAGGTTACGATTTCTGCCATTAGTCAATGTTAGTGTTCAATCATATCTTATAACTTTACTATTATTTAACATATTAGAAATGTGCTTAGTGCTTAGTTAACATACAAATAAAACAAGAATGTGTCCCTAGTACAAGGATGCCCCATCCAAACTATCATTTTCTATGTACAGTGGACCGTGAAAATAAGGTAAAATCTTTAATTTGACATTAAAATTAGAAAGATCATATCATAGGGAACATGTGTACTAAGTTTCAAGTTGATTGGACTTCAACTCCATCAAAAACTACTTCAACCAAAAACTTGAGAAGGCTTATTTTCTAATATTTTATATTTTTTAGGGCATAACTTGTGAAGAGACAAGTTTCCATATGATGTAATTTAAGTACCAGTTATATCTGCTTGCCTTCATTGGGAGGTTTAAGTTGCTGTTTTTCTTATCTTTTAAACTGTCAAAATTGATATATATGTGGTACTTAACACTATTGATTGTAGTGATGAATAAAGCAACCCTAAATAAATTCATATTGTTCAGAAAAAAAAAAATTCTAGTGGTGCAAATAACAAGTCTGAATTTAGGTCATGTTAGTCTAATCAAAATAGCATTTGACCTCAAAAAAATTGCAACAGAATAATTTTTTTCGCCATCCTTTAGGTATATGCCATAAATAAAACATACCAAAAGTCTACCAAAATCAACCCATGGGAAAGTTGTCATTTTTATGATATAAGATCGCGCATGTTTTCACGGATTTTACGTTACGGATGGGATGCCGTACACAGACGATTTATCAAAGGGAGACAATATAAGTTTATTCCCGCTATGCATTCAAATATAAAAACAAACAGATGATGTTATAATTATGAATTTGGTAAGTATATATGAATAAAAACTAAAATATATATAATATTTGTCCATCCTCTGAAAATATATGAACAAAAAGATCTCTATTTAATAGTTGTTTCTGAAAAAGATAATGTTTTCGTCTGCTATGGGTGGAAAATACGAGAATAACTTCTTATTTCATTGTTCAAAGATCTTTTTTTTACATTAAATTTACATTACACTTGAAAAAAGAAATATTTTTAGCCTGTTACACGCAATTAAAAATTATAAAAACTGTTTGAAATAGTACATTTTGTAGTAAGGAAAAACTACGTCAGATTTTTTTCTATGGAACGCCTGTTTAACAAAAGAATGTCAATATTGAACGTTATTTATTACAATATGCATATTTCAAGGGATAACAAGAGGTACACTATATTGCATTCGAAACGATAAGATGTAAAGAAACTTTTCATCAAATAAAGGAGGTCTTGTGTCTATGGAACACCGTTTTTACCATACTTGCTACATTTTTTATTTAATTTAAAATATACGAGGTTTCAATCTTATGAAAACCAGTATACATATGTCAACAAAATATTACAGATATATATATATTTCTGTAAAATATCTAAAAACAGTTATTACAATGTATTACTAGCAATCAAACATAAATACCTTAAAATTTGTATGCAATAAATAAAAACAATACGTTAATATTCCTGTAATAACTATTAATTTATTTTCATTTCAGGAAACTTGCTTAAAAGAGGAGAAGTGTGTGATTTGTCAAAACTCAATTTCACACGAAGACACTGTAGTAGTACTAGGTGAAAAGGGCAGCCAGAGTGTCAATAAAGCAAGTAAAAGCCATCAAGACAATGTATTCACCAGCGCAGGACAGAAGTTACATCAAAATTGTAGAAAATCATATACAAATCCCAAATACATTGCTTTAGCCAATAAAAACATTAAAAATGAAACCTCCAATGTACCAACACTGTGGTCGAAAGTTGAATTTGACTTTAAGATACATTGTTTGTTCTGTGGACAGCTTGCAGATGCGGCCATAGGGAGGAAGAGAAAAAGTGACGTGTATCCTGTACGCACATCAGAGTTTCAATGCAAGATTGAAGATATATGTAGACAACTTGAAGATGAATGGGCACTTGAGGTTCGTGGAAGATTAGCATTTGTTCAGGATCTCCACGCTGCAGATGCTTTGTACCACCAGACATGCAGTGTAAATTTCCGGACGTTGAAGCAGACTCCATTAGCATTTTCTCCACCAGCAAAAAAGGCAAAAACACAAGCAGGAAGAAAATCTTCTCTATCAGAGAGTTTTTTGTTTGCGACAAAATACCTTCAGCAAAATGAAGATGAAAAAATAACAGTTGCAGATCTTGTGACAAAAATGTCAGAACACTGTGGAATTGATGATGCGTATGGTGTACAACATATGAAGAATAAATTACAAGAACATTTTGGAGATAAAGTAATCATATCTGAAATAAATGGAAAGCCAAATGTTGTTACTTTTCGAAACACAGTTCGGTCAATTTTGCAGGAGTTCTATGAACAAACAAACACAAATCGCAGTATTGATGAAGAAAAAAAGTCCATTATCCAGGCAGCTGCTAAGATACTTAAATCTGAAATCCTTTCATCAGAAACATCCAACAAGGCACTATATCCTTCACCTGATGAACTATCTGCACAAAACAACATGAAGTATGTGCCCGAATCCTTACAGACTCTTATATTCAGTGGAAAGGATACACGTTTAAAAATCATGTCAATAGGTCAATCTATAGTCCAAGCCGCAGCACCAAGAATGTTTATGTTACCTCTACAACTAGCACTAGGAGTACAGTTACATCATAACTTATCGTCTACATTTCTGATTGATACTTTGAATAGCCTAGGATTTTGTTCTTCATATACTGAAATACAAAAATTTGAATGTTTTGCAGCTGCAGAAAAAGGAAATGACATTCCTAATTTTGTTGCCGAGAGCTTTTTGCAGTATGTAGCAGACAATGTAGACCACAACTCAGGAACTCTAGATGGAAATAATACTTTCCATGGAATGGGAATTATGGCAGCAGTTACCCCAGGGTCTTTCGGTACAAAACCTATTCCGAGAATAGACGTGACGTCAGAGCAAATAGCACTGCTGGCCAAAATCAACATTTCTTACTACAAACCATCAGAATCAAATCAAATGGCATCATGTGTGTATAGTAATCTGAGAAGAATGAACTATAAAGATGTGGACTGTTCATATATGGTCAATTTATTGTGGAAGGTGTCATGGCCTTTGCGTTCTCCTATGCCGGGTTGGTCTGGATATATGCAAATGGTTCAGGAAGGAACATATCCTGGTAAATCATCATTCGTATTTCTACCTATGATCGACTTAAATCCTAGTGATTTATCTTGCATTTATTCCACTTTGAAATTCATTTGCAAAGAAGCTCACAGATACCACCTGTTGTCACGTTTGATCAGCCTCTGTACTGGAAAGCTTTGTGTATAGTCACAAATGAAAAAACCGAGAGTGACATTAAACAGATCGTACTTCGTCTAGGAGGATTTCACACTGAAATGAGCTTCCTTCAATGGAAGTATTGGTCGTCTTATGGCTGGTTCTGGTCTGCATGAAGTATTAGAAACTGTATATGCATAAAATGCGGTAAATCATATGCTAAGTGGCAAAGCAGTATCTAGAGCTGTTCGTGGGTTTATGATGGTGGAAAACGCACTTCATATACTTATCATGAAGGAATCATTCGGGGTCAGTCTGCCTAGTGCACACGAAACTGATACAGAGGCTGATTCCAGTGAATGCGACGAAATTGTTGAAAAAGCATGCGAGCTATACGCCCGATTTGTTGCTGGCGAAGAAACTACTGAATCTGTCGAACAAAGTTCAATTCTTTCTGAGATAAGTACTAAACTGGTAGCAACAAAAGAGAAATTGTGTAAATCAAGAACATCATCTTTGTGGTTGAACTTTTGCCGCATGACAAACATTCTTAGCAAATTTCTAATAGCTGAACGAACAGGAAACTGGGATCTTCACTTAAGTAGCATACAAGAAATGTTACCGTTCTTTGTAGCAGCTGGTCATAATCTATATGCCAAATCGGCCTACGTTTATTTGTCAATGATGCAAAGACTAATCGTTTTTTAAATTTCATTCTTATTATCGAGGTGGAAAGACCTTCAATTGTTCTCTGAAGAATTGGTTTTTAATTTTTTTTTTCCTTCTGCCGTCCGAGATGCTTTTTTGTCTTACAACATATCGAATGGATTTTTTGGCCAATGATGTTGTACAGTAATGAGGGTTTCAAAACTCTCCCTGTGTGACCGAACACTTATTCTTATAGGAGTTATCTCCCCGCGTCCCCTTTTTCTTGTTATCGCTATATCTCTAAAACCGTAAAAGATTTTAGCAAACTGTTTTCACCAAATTGTTTGTCTACTCTTGAGAATGATGTGGTTTATTTGACTAGAGTGATCGGAAGACATCTTATCGGAGTTATTTCCCTTTGAAAATTTAAAATAGACGATTTGTTAGATAAATTCATACATTATAAGTCGAAGAGGCCTACAGTATTTTGATATTAAGTCCTTGGTCTAGACAGAAGTCTATAGACATTTCAAAGCACGGCACCGTGTACTTAGGAGGACAGTCCGTTTTTGGAGTGGTCTTTCCACAGATCTGACAATAGAACAAATATTGATGAGAAGTGTCAAATCTTCTGGAGGTCTAACCAGGGGGAGAGGAATGGGGGAATCACAACGAGCACAATGGATACTATCTATGCCAGCTTGTGCAGACTACAACAGTGCCATGCAAGATCTCACTGGTGTTGGATATTGTACTAGTGATCAGCACAAAGAAGCTACTCGTGCAAGGAAAGAACAAGACAGGGTGGACACTCTTGCGATTCTTGAGTACCTTTCTGAAAGAAATCCTTTTACAAATGATGTTTCACTTAGAAATATTGAAACAGGTGTTGAGGCAGAGCCTTATGTTAACGTTGATAAAGCTGAAAGTACTGGAAATAAAACGTTAGAACTGATGAAAGGCCAAAAAATTTTAAATTATGGCTTTAAGAAGTCAAACCAATCAATAACATTGGCAGCAAAACCTAAGTCAAAGTCAGATTCAGACTTTCTAAATACTGATATAGATCCACAACTGATGTTCCAACGCCTGACCACAGCAGCAAATGGTCTCTTTGAAAACACATCTGAGGTATTCCAGTATGAATTGTCTAGCGTTCCTTCTTCTATATTTGATTGCAACCGACTACCTCGAGAGGCATGCAAGTCAAACTTAGCTGATGCGATATGGGCATGTGGAAGCGATTGCATACATGAAATAGATGGTGAAGGTTTCCAGTATGTCCTTGATGATGGATCACTATTGGAAAGACTTCCTTGGACACATGGAGATTCATTTGGAGACATTACGCAAATGTATGTTGATCATGTAATCAGAAAATACAAAGACCCTGTAATTGTTTTTGACAGTTATCCAGAACTTCCTTCAATTAAAGATATAACACATTTGCGTAGAACAAAAGGCATCATTTCGCCGAACATCAATTTCACCTCTTCTATGCCTTGCAAAACTAAAAAGGAACTGTTCATGTCAAACAGTCATAACAAACAATCTCTTATTAACATGCTTTGTGACAAGCTTAAGGATAATGGCATAAGATGTAAGAATGCAACTGATGATGCAGACCTTCTTATTGCACTAACTGCAGTAGATTGTGCTTTGTCCTCAGAAGTGGTAGTTATTGGTGAAGATACAGATGTATTGGTTTTACTTATTCATCATGTGAATCAGCAGTCCAAAAGGGTTATTTTCAAATCTGATAAAATGGCAATCAACAAAAAATTGAAAATATGGAATATACAACAGACCAAAGGATTTCTTGGAGAAGATGTCTGTTATTTATTGCCTTTTTTACATTCCTTAACAGGTTGTGACTCGACATCTATGCTTTTTGGAATAGGCAAAGGACTTGCATTAAAAAAACTTAAACAAGAATATATGAAAACGCAAGGAAATTTTTTCATGAATAGCAAATCAATTACAACTGATATTATCAAAGCGGGAGAAGAAGCACTCGCGTGTTTATATGGAGGACTTCCTCTTGAAGGACTAAACATTCTTCGCTGGAGAAAAATTTACATCCAAAGTAATAACTGGAAACACTTCAGTCCAGGTGAAAACTTTACCACCAACATCCGATTCAGGGAAATTTCACAGTCTAACACACTAAAAAAAATATTACTTAGTAAATTTTCTTTACTCATTTTGAGTAATTATATTACTTACATATTTACTTACAATTACTTACAATTACTTACTTTTACTTAGTTTTACTAAATATTCTGAAGGAATTACTTGAAATTACTTAATTAATTTTTGTACTTGATTTAAGTAATCCAAATAGTTTTAAGTAAAAAATGATTACTTGAATTTAGTAAAACTAATTAAAAAATTACTTAGTAATTCATTTTTACTTAAATGCAGTTAATGATTTACTAAAATTACTTCTGATTACTTGAAAAAAATTACTTTACATTACTAGGGAGGATAAGATAAATTAATTAAAATGATAACTATATAATTTTACTCTATATATTTACAACTTCTGAAATAAATATTGCGTCTAGACAAGATTTCAATTTGATTGATATCAATTTGGTGTTTGGTATCTAGCCATTTGAATAATAATAATAATGCAGAATAAACATGGAATTTCAAGCACAAGAAAGCATGCAAATTACATAAATAAAAATAATTCCAAATTGAAAAAATAGCCTGTTTTTAGATAATACTTTGTAATGCTTAAAAAATTTGATCGGAATTACTTATTATTACTAGTCATTACTTAAAACCTATTTTAAATCAATGCTTAAAAAATTTGATCGGAATTACTTAGAATTACTAGTCATTACTTAACCTATTTTCATATCAAAATATCTTCAAATTATTATTATCTATTTTTAATATAATTTTTATAATGTAAAATTACATGACTTAGTTTTATTAAAATTAAAAATTAACTATTTATTATAAATGTACAAAATTGTATAATATTTCCTGTATTTTGATAAGTAGTTTTTGATTTGAGACTGAAAAAATATTCGGCCAATCAGAATTAAGGTTTCATTTGACTTTGGTAAGCTATTTTTGAAAATTGGCTGGAGCTCATTCAGTTTTGAATTTGAACAAAAGTTTACAGAGTTTGTTGAAATACTTACACGAGTTACACACATGAAAGGAAAGGAGAACCTTACAAAAAGGACACTTTGTGGGTTTTCATGCTTTGGCTACTCTTTGTGTACTAATTCAATTAAATGAAAATTTAACACAGAGTTGACGGGGAGGTAGCCCATGTTAACTTACAACAAACAAGAGAAATGGATTATAACAAAGGATATAGTATATGATCATTCTTTGAAAAGGTATGTTACTATTTCAAATTATATGCATTTATAATAAAACAGTGTAGAATTTTTATTTTAATTACTAAGATTTTTAATAAGAGTTACTTAAAATTATTACTAAGGATTACTTACAATTATTACTTAGGATTACTAAAAGTTATTACTTAGGATTACTAGAAATTATTACTTAGGATTACTTGAAATTATTACTTGGGATTACTTGTAATTACTTATTATTTTACTGAGAATTACTTAAGATTATTACTAAGGATTCCTTGAAATTGCTTGGATCATTACTGTGAATTACTTAACGTTTTACTGTGAATTACTTACAATTACTTGTTATATTACTAGTATTTACTTAATATAAATACTTGAAATTACTTAAAATATTACTTAGAATTACTTATGTTGTTTGTTTACTGAATTGGATTACTTAGAATTACTGAAAAAGTAAATTACTTGTATTTACTTGAAATTACTTAACATAACCAATATTTACTATCAATGATCAATAATTTTGACAAATTCCATTACTTGAATCAAGTAATTGAATTACTTTTTTTTGGTAATTCCAAGTAATTCTTTTTTAAGAGTGAAGAGTTTATCATCAGTGCCAAAAATGGATGTCAGAAGAAAAAAATCCATGTTCCCACTCAGATATCTTGGTAGACTTTTAGTATGTTATAAAGAAAGCCTGTTAGAATTGAAAAATACAAAAAATAATTCTGTTGCAATTTTTTTGAGGTTGGCCACATTTTTCATCTATTCTGACTAGACTATGTATGAAGGCATTGTGCATGAAGAATTCAAACATGACTAGAAAAGGATAGTAACTTTTGCTTGAAATGTGTCAATACAAAAATCTTCAGAGATACAGAACTTACAAATAAGGCAATACACATGATAAAGGTGAAAAAGGTAAAAACAACATTTGATGGTGTTGAATACTTTAGTGCCATCTCTTATGTTATAAGTTAGTAAGGCAAAAGATTGCAATGTTCTTACAAGGCTTGTAAAAAGTCTATGGCCAACTTAGAAACCAGTTTATTATTAGTGCATGTATATGCCAGTATACAGCTTATATATAGATCATGTGTCAAGTTTGTTCTTTAACATGTTTAAGGTAGTACTTAGTTGAGGTTAGGTAAAAACTAAGAAATTAAGAAATTAGAATTGATACTGTAAGCTGGTAGAGCATCAATTAAGGATAAAGATAAGCTAAAAATATTGATAGGTCATGGACCTCCTTTGTGAGATTTTTGAGATTTATAATATGGCTAGAACATTATTGCTGTTTACAGTTTATCGCTATCTATAATAGTATTCAAGATAACCAAAAACAGCAAAATTTCTTTAAAAATTACCAATTGGAGGGCAGCAACCCAACAACCAGTTGTCCAATTCATCTGAAAAATTCAGGGCAGATAGATATTGACTTGATTAACAATTTAACTCCTTGTCAGATTTGCTCTAAATGCTTTGGTTTCATAGTTATAAGCCAAAAACTGCATTTTACCCCTATGTTCTATTTTTAGCCGTGGCGGCCATCTTGGTTGAATGGTCAGGTCATCGGACACATTTTTCAAACTAGATACCCCAAAGATGATTGTGGCCTAGTAGTTTCAGTGGAGATTTTTGTAAAAGATTACTTAGATTTATGAAAAATGGTTAAAAATTGACTATAAAGGGCAATAACTCCTAAAGGGGTTAACTGACCATTTCGGTCATGTTGACTTATTTGTAAATCTAACTTTGCTGAACATTATTGATGTTTACAGTTTATCTTTATCTATAATAATATTCAAGATAATAACCAAAAACAGCAAAATGTCCTCAAAATTACCAATTCAGGGGCAGCAACCCAACAACGGGTTGACCGATTCAACTGAAAATTTCAGGGCAGATAGATCTTGACCTGATAAACATTTTAATCCCGTCAGATTTCCTCAAAATGCTTTGGTTTTTGAGTTATAAGCCAAAAACTGCATTTTACCCATATGTTCTATTTTTAGCCGTGGCGGCCATCTTGGTTAGTTGACCGGGTCACGCCACACATTTTTTAAACTAGATACCCCAATGATGATTTTGGCCAAGTTTGGTTAAATTTGGCCCAGTAGTTTCAGAGGAGAAGATTTTTGTAAAAGTTAACGACAACGGACGATGACGACGACGGACGACGCCGGACGCTGGACACCAAGTGATGAGAAAAGCTCACTTGGCCCTTTGGGCCAGGTGAGCTAAAAATAAATGGGTGTTATGGGGCAAAATATTTTACATTGTATCGAAAAACACCAAGGAGTCCGAACATTTGACACAAATTCTAAAACCTAGCCTAAGTACATCCTGAAGGAAAATATAATCAGAGACATGAAAAACAGGAAAATAAAAACTCCCAGATAAGTTTGGAAATTTGGTTAAAACAATGATTATATTACATTTTACAGCAATGTTAAATGTATACAAAGTCTAGAGAGTGTCATTTCCCTCAAAATTTTCAATGTCTTACATCTAGAAAAAGAACACAAAGACCCTTTATTTTAATTTTTGCTTTTTTGCTCCTTTTTTTTAATACACTATCAGTTTACATCATTCAAAAGCTTGTTGATTTGAAACAGGGTAGCAAACATCCTTAACAACTTAACATCATACCTTCTGGTGTGCCTGATGGTAGATTGACTCCTTCTAGGATGGCTGGTATGGAACTTTTTCTTTTAAGATTGCTAAGGGATGCACTGCTCAATCTGGTTGATGCATTCGATCTAAGACTATCTCTTCTTACATTGGTCTGAAAATAGATATATAATTGAGTCTTTAGTTTCCTATGTTGTGTTTTGTATACTGTTGTTCTTGTTTTGGTCTTTTTGCCATGGCTTTCCCAGTTTATTTTGGTCTTTTTGCCATGGCTTTCTCAGTTTATTTTGGTCTTTTTGCCATGGCTTTCCCAGTTTATTTTGGTCTTTTTGCCATGGCTTTCCCAGTTTATTTTGGTCTTTTTGCCAGGCTTTCCAGGTTATTTTGGTCTTTTTGCCATGGCTTTCCCAGTTTATTTTGGTCTTTTTGCCATGGCTTTCCCAGTTTATTTTGGTCTTTTTGTCATGGCTTTCCCAGTTTATTTTGGTCTTTTTGCCATGGGTTTCCCAGTTTATTTTGGTCTTTTTGCCATGGCTTTCCCAGTTTATTTTGGTCTTTTTGCCAGGCTTTCCCAGTTTATTTTGGTCTTTTTGCCATGGCTTTCCCAGTTGATTTTGGTCTTTTTGCCATGGCTTTCCCAGTTTATTTTGGTCTTTTTGCCAGGCTTTCCCAGTTTAATTTGGACTTTTTGCCATGGCTTTCCCCGTTTATTTTGGTCTTTTTGCCATGGCTCTCCCAGTTTATTTTGGTCTTTTTGCCAGGCATTCTCAGTTTATTTTGGTCTTTTTGCCATGGCTTTCCCAGTTTATTTTGGTCTTTTTGCCATGGCTTTCCCAGTTTAATTTGGACATTTTGCCATGGCTTTCCCAGTTTATTTTGGTCTTTTTGCTATGGCTTTCCCAGTATATTTTGGTCTTTTTGCCATGGCTTTCCCAGTTTATTTTGGTCTTTTTGCCAGGCTTTCCCAGTTTATTTTGGTCTTTTTGCCATGGCTTTCCCAGTTTATTTTGGTCTTTTTGCCATGGCTTTCCCAGTTTAATTTGGACTTTTGAGTTTGAATGTCCCTTTTAAGGAAGCTCGCTTGTCATGATTTGGAATTTTGGTCAGATTTTTGGAATCCTCTGGTGTTATCCATTTGAATGCCTTAACAAATTTTGCCCGGTGAGCCCCATTTTTCTTTTTATAATTGTTTTACATGTATAATGATAAGCTGTCTGTTAAAGTCTTATAAAATTTTAATTATTTTTTAATAGTTTTTTAGGACTTAAACTTGTCAATGATAAAGCTATGAAAAGTCAAGAGAGAACATTTTCCTGCTAAAATTTCTATGGCTAATATCTCGAAAACAAGCACGGTGACCTATATATTTGTGTTGCTCTTTTGATTCCTTTATCAATTCCCTATCAATATATGCTAGTGTTTTGAAAAGTTAATTACTTTGAAACTGAGAAGCCAACTTCCTTAAGTATCTATCATTTTTTTTTAATTTTACAGTAAATTAAGTTAAATTGTGTTGTATGTAAAAGCAATTTTTTCCTAATACACCAGGAAATTATGCAAGATAAACATGACATTCTATCAAGTCTTGAGTTGAGTTTATCTTCAATAATTCTCTGGTGTATTACTTAAAAGCAAGGTTTTCAATGATAACATAATCAAGATGATTTAATGTTAATTCTAATGCTTTTTCAAAAGGCCTGAAATATCTAATGTTTATCATGTTTATATGTAAATGGAAACTTGGATTTAAAATACAAGAACGAAACAAATCATTAGGATAGCACTTTAAATAAGGAATAGTTTTATCACCTGCGGTTTTTGCAATGGTGATTACTTGATATAGTGGTCAAAAGCAGTTTTAGCATTTATGAACTAAAAATGTATCTATGGTTCATATAAAAAAAAAATCTAATTTTCAAGGAATTTTTTTAGAAAGCAGACGGACATTATTTAATTCTTCTCTGTATTCTATCATATTTGTCATATATATGTATATACGTTGTTATTTTGCTGAAACAATGTTGTTGCTAATGCAATAAAGATTCATATTGATATAACTTTATTGATATTGCATCTAAAATATTAATATTTAATGCCAAGCTCACCTTTTGTGGGGACATCCAATTTCTCCCACTTAAAATTAATATTGAAGCCATATTTAAGTTATCATAGTGGTATAAACAGACGCAGAACGTGCTATAGGCCTTGAAATATCGATGTCCATAACATTCAAAATAACTGATTTTAGACGCTATTTTTGTTCGATTTCAAACTTGAAAACTAGTTATTTGTCTAATTCGTTTTCTATCAATCAGCAACCTAAACTTTGTTTTTACAAGGGAAAATTCATTGAATTACCAATGCTAGCTTGATCTGGGACACCCTTGACCGAGCCCGATGGAGCAAAGGGGGTAAAAAAAAGGGGGGGGAATTTTGCACACACATTCTTATAAAAAAATTTTGTAGGTTTTCTTTTTGAAATTGAAGTAAAGTTAAGTTAAGTTACATTTAATATAGGAAATTATTTTTCCAACTCCGGCAGTGAGATTCGAACTCTCAATCTTTGCGCCTTGGGATAGATCAGCGTACCCCTGCGCCACAGGCATTGTAGTGAATTTATTGAAATTTAAGTACTTCAGTCTACTACTACGGAAGAAATTTACAACAAAAACATAATATAAAGATTCTCACCCATTTTGTTTTCTTTTTGGAATTATGTGTTCAGATGTAATTTTTTGTTGCCAAATTCATGATTTTTACGCAAATCTAGGAGGAATCCACTCTTTAAACTGTCATTTTTTCATTGAAATATACATGTTCCTTTATTCAAACAAAAGTGTTTTCAACTTTATCATACCGTAACACTTACAAAACCATGTTTTGTTGGATCTATTTCAACTTTGCAAAAAAAATTCAGAATATTTTAGCGGTTTTTGTCTCTTTTCTCATAATATCTGTAAGTAATGGCTACGGATTTTTAGCGCATTTCAAGTTTGTGATTGCGCTGCTACACTAAAAATTACATTTGCAACTAGTGTACAAGTTAGAACTATTAATACTATTCTTCAAAAACTCATGGCACAGTTATTGAAAAAAGTCATAATTCCACTTAAAAGAGCAGTTTTCTTTGCACTTCTTTTTGAGAATATTCCTCAAAATTCGAAGAAAAATAAATGGTTTTTACAGAAAAATTACACATCAGTAAGGGGCGAGTTGTTTATTAACTAATAATGATAGCGGTTTGATGCACATTAAATCACATTGCTGGTGATCTGAGGATTAATTTGAGCCCTTAAACACATTTGTACGTCAGCAAATGGCTATGGAACAAGTCTAATTGCCCCAAAAAATCTTGAAATTGATTTCACCGGTAAGCTGTACCGGTGTGAAAGGGAGAGGGTTAAGGTTCTATGCTAATGAGTTTTCCTGTAGAACTTATAACAAGATATTGTGTAAACTAAAATTGGAGTTAAAATCAGAAGTACTCAACCAGGGAACACAAAACGCTTTCAAAGCATATTCTTTTATCACAGGGACTCAATCTTACAATGAAACATTTGGAAAGGTAAATTCCTTTAGTGAACTGTTTACAAAACAAACCGCATATTTCCAATCTACATATAATGAACTATGATCAATCATATTGAAGAATACTAGTTTTATATTTTTTTTCATTTATACTTAACATCTTATTATTTTTATATTGTACATTGTATATCAACAAGAGTGCACACACTGAAATGTCTTGCCTTCTTTACTAATCATTGATATTATGTTGATAGTCCTAAACATAAAGCTTTATTACACAGTCACGTAAACTTAACATTAATAAAGAAAACTAAACATTGACCAATGAACCATGAAAATGAGGTCAAGGTCAGATGACCATGCCTGCCGTACAGCTAACAATTCTTCCATACAACAAATACAGTTGACCTATTGCTTATAGTTTGAGAAAAACATACCAAAACACAAAACCTTAACACTGAGCAATGAACCATGAAAATGAGGTCAAGGTCAAATAAAACCTGCACAACTGACATACAGATCATAAAATATTCCAATACACCAAATATAGTTGACTTATTGCATATATAGTATTAGAAAAAAAGACCAAAACTCAAAAACTTAACTTTGAACCATGAAAATGAGGTCAAGGTCAGAAGACACCTGCCAGCTAGACATGTACACCTTACAATCATTCCATACACCAAATATAGTAGACATATTGCATACAGTATAAGAAAAACAGACCAAAACACAAAAATTTAACTATAACCACTTACATGTAGCCATGAAAATGAGGTCAAGGTCAAATAACACCTGCCAGTTCTACATGTACACCTTACAGTCCTTCCATACACCAAATATACTAGACCTATTGCTTAAAGTATCTGAGATATGGACTTGACCACCAAAACTTAACCTTGTTTACTGATCCATGAAATGAGGTCGAGGTCAAGTGAAAACTGTCTGACTGACATCAGGACCTTGCAAGGTAAGCACATACCAAATATGGTTATCCTATTACTTATAATAAGAGAGAATTTAAAATTACCAAAATCTTAACTTTTTTTCCAAGTAGTCACTGAACCATGAAAATGAGGTCAAGGACATTGGACATATGACTGACGGAAACTTCGTAACATGAGGCATCCATACACAAAGTATGAAGCAGCCAGGTCTTCCACCTTCTAATATATAAAGCTTTTAAGAAGTTAGCTAATGCCGCCGCCGCCGCCGGATCACTATCCCTATGTCGAGCTTTCAGCGACAAAAACTATTTTCATATATAATATTTGTAATCAGCAAGTAATCATATGGATGTTATATTAATAAAGTAATCTTAAAGTAATCACGATTACACCTGATTTTCACATTGTAATTGATTAAATTACAATAACTTGTAATTAGAAATTGCATGATTACTGATTACATGTGATTACATTGCAAAATGTAATTGATTACGGCTGATTAAAATTACCCCATGCCTGAACAGGATAGACAGTACTTATGTTTAGTTGTTTGAACTCACTGAAAGGTTACAATGTCTGAATTTTTGCAATTTACCATATACAGATGCAATACTGCTATCCGTAACAGGATAGACAAAAAGGCAAACAGCAAAGAACTTAATATGGTGTTATATCGTTAACTTACGTTCCTGTTACGATAAAAAAGACAATATTTAGGTGTCAGACCACCAATTATCTCCCTCCAATTTAGAACGTATGTAAATGTAGCCCTACTCTGACACAAAATAGTGTTTTTAATGTCATTGTTTACTTAAAATAACCATCACATTTGCTGAATTTAATGAAACTTTTGGTGAAAGAGAAATATATTTAGATCATTTTGAGCCAAAATTTACCTGTCTATGAGTTTGCCTTAAAAATTAAGTATTAATGCGCTCCATAGTATATTAATTTAAGATTTCCAGAAAACCAGGGGTTATTTTAAGTAGAACTTGTGTTCCGAAGGTCAGTTCTTTCTTAAAAGGGACAATTGCAAAATTTGGTTGAATAGATAGGCATTTTGAATTGGTGGTCTGACACCTTTAGACCATAATGCAAGGGAATTAATTGATGTTTGGTTTATTAGAAAGAAAAATAAAAGTGGAATGTGTCCATGGGACACAGATGATGCCCACACTTGCATATAACCTTATAAAGGGACATACTCAAGAACGGTAAAAGTGAGACTACCAAAGGTTGTACTTGATCTAAGTTTTGTGGTAATAAGCAATTGTGAATAAGTTTCATAACATTTGGTTGAGGCTAACTTGCATGACTTGAGACAATGGAAACCAAAAATTCAGCAATTTTTCCATTTGTAAAGGGGCATAACTCTAGAACGGTAAAAGTGAATCCACCAAAATTCAAAATTGATCTGTGTTTTGTGGTAAAAGCATTGTGTATAAGATTCATAACATTTGCATTGGTTGAGGCAAACTTAAGTAAGAGAACTGAAACGAAAATTCTGCAATTTTCAGCAGATGTTACTATCATTCTACTACTATCATTCTACACAATTTTCTTTTAATATATTTGATAGGAATAAATAGTTTGTAGTTGAATAAAAAATTCACATTTATCTTTATCCTGTAAAAAAAAAATCACAAAAATTACATCCTTTACATGCATATATATATCCTGTATATATATACAAAGTGATATAGATTCTACCACTGCATCAAGTGTGATACGATATTTCTCCACCAAAGACAGTTAAATGTGTGAGGTATATATATATATGGGATGACAAAATAAATGACCAAACACTGTTGAAGACCATACAGTGGCCTATAGTTGTCTACATTCTGGTTCTTGTGGAAAGTTGTTCTCACAGGCAGTCCTGTAGCGTGAACACCTCCTAATTTTTATGTTACCGGCATGCCTCAAGTTACAAGGGCGAATCCAGCCATTTTAAAAAGGGGTTCCTAACCCACGACAAAGGGTGGGGGGGTTCCAACTACATGTCCCCATTGAAATGCATTGATCGTCCAAAAAAGGGGGGTTGCAACACCGGGACCCCCCCCCCCCCCCCCCCCACCGCTGGATCCGCGCCAGAGTTATTTTTACTGATATTACCTCAGAGACTGATTCAGAATCCCGTACAAATGTCCATTTTCTGACAGTAGTTTCTCGTTTCCTAAAAAAATAAATATACAAATTAGAAAATTTAAAAAACTTTAACCACAGAGTGAATGTAATGTTTAGCAGCAGAAAAACTTAGTCCATTTATCATGTTTATAAGTAAAATACGGAAAAAATAGAATTTTATTTTTACAAAATTTACTTCTGGATATTATTTTATGATCATAAACAAGCTTCTGTCCCGAGTTTTGTAGAAATCCAGTATACATTTAGTCTAAGAAAGCTATTAAAATTTAAAAAACTTTAACTGCAGAGTGAATATTTGTGGCCTCAGCCGCCAATGCAGTGAAGGATTGATATGTCTCTCTTTTCGACTATTAAAGTGGAAGGCTCGACAAAATTACTCCAGGGAATGAGTCATGATCATACATGAAGCAAGAGAAAAATGTAAATTCTGTACTTCAACCAGTTTGGTATACCAACACAGGAATCTGCTTCACAAAAATGATAGATTCACCATAGCATAAAAGTCATGGCTATAAAATTAACATTATCACTGATCCATGTTAACCCTATAAGAGGAAAATCTACACAACTTTCTGTTCAACTATAGGTGACTATTTCTTTTCAACTTCAACTCCTCTTACAATATAATTTATTGATTTTGGGATAATAATTGTATGACACTGGAGATGAATGGTTTTTAGGATTGTTTTCACTTCAATAATCTTAATAAAATTTATTTTACTTTCTATTTCCAAAATTATGAAGAATTTTTTAATATAGATGCAAATTCTTTTGATTGTTGATATTTCAATTTTAGAAGGTGCACTGAATGTTTGCACCTTCATTTATAATAATCTAATTTCAGTTTGATAATTTTAATAACTATCTTCAAACTTCATGAAAGGGTGCATGTAAAAAACAGCTACAGTCCATGACATGGTCTGAAAAATGTTGCAGGTTTTAAAAAGGCCCAGCATCAGCGACCTAAATGTTGATGATAAGATTACCTGTTGTCAATCAAATCATCAGCTTATAACAAGTACATTGTTATATATATGTTTTATTGAAATTTGAAAAATTTCCTGCGATAGGACTTGAAAATGCACTTTTAACAACAGCAAAATGATTTACAAGCTATTTCGTGTATTAAAAACTGTAAAACTCACCCAATATTCTATACATGTATTTAACATTTTCGGACAATTGTAGATTCCCCCTTCTAGAGAAAAATAAATAAGCATTTGGGTCAGGCAGATGACAGAAATTTTTTTATTCTGAATCGAGATTTTAATTAAATTGATTATCATCATGATCATGATTATCAATGATTATAGTCAGGGCACTTATTGAAATTAGTGATTTCTAACTTTGCATTTTTATGATTTGATACTATGCACCTCTTTCAACATGTTCAACATAGATAAACATATTTAGATAGACACAAAATGTTCACAGCATTTATCAAGAGATGAAGTGTTTACTCATATTACTAAAAAAGCAAAATATACGGAAACGTCGCCGTGCGACGTCATCTTTTTAAAATTTAAGAACCTAAGTGAGCGTGCTCACATACCCCACATCCCAATATTGCCCCATGAGAAAAAAAAACACTGTAAGCAGTGATATTGTTTGCAGTCTTCACGCCGAGTGGCAGCCCAGGCAGCCCAGGCTGGTAAAATTGCTCTCGGGCCTGTCAAAATCAGACCTACAGGCCAACAGAATCTAACTAAAAATTTTCAAAAATTGAGCTGCGGGCCTGTAGAATTAGCAGTTCAGCGTGAAGTCTGTGTTTGCCTTACATTACTGGAGAATAAAGGCTTTTTCCCCTGGAGAAGAATGCCAATTTGTAAAAAAAATGGCTTAAAATTATTTCAAAAAAAGACAACTATTTTCCAAACAGTGCAGTCTGATCAGTATTAATTGTGCATGAACAAATGATAAATACAAACTGAAAAACACTCCTTTAAACATTTTTCATGCCTAAAATGACTATATGTGCAGATTTGAGGGTCTATTTATGTATCATCACTGACAATAAGGGGTCTTATTTCAAATGAGGGTTTATCTGTTGAAAGGGGGTTTGCAAATTGAAGTTCCAGTCAACATGGTCAAATTTATGGTTTATCAGAGCTCCAGATAAGAATTAACAAATTGGGGTTTTTACCCACCATTTTTTTTATGTAATTGGGTGATAAAGATTTTTAATTGCATTATCAATTTCAGTTCACCCCTCAAGCAAATTTCAAATTGGGTTTTTAACCACTAAGCTCCTTTATGTATTGTTTTTTTTCATCAACACAATATTGAATATTCTGGCATGTTATAATCACATTATACATGTTATATCAACCTTAGATGTTTTTCCATCTTAAATATGTGCTAGCTGTTTTATTTAGTTTATTCACTGACGAGCATTGTACATTTTATTTATGTTCAGTTTTAAACGTTCTTCCAGTTTTTTTATTTTCTCACAACTTGTGTCACTAGTTGGGCAGTAACTAATTACCTTTCTAGATCCCATATGATCACCCTACAGTTTAGTTGGGATAGACGTGGGCCGGCTAAGTGTTTAGATTTTTATGTGATATGTAGGTGCTGTAAGAAAGTTTTGCCAGTACTTTCACCTATTTCGCCAGACCTACTTTTTAAAAAAAAATAACAAGTAGTTCCCAGATTTGAGATATACCTTTCACTTTTTCCAACTGATTTCTTTTTTGACGTAACCCCGTGTTTATCTTTTTAGCAATGTTCTCGTTAAGGTATGCCAACACGCACGTGCGTTTGATGGATGCTTCATAAACGCACTAGCTGAGTTTTGTTTTTATCATAACTTTCCCTATTAAATCTATCAAAAAGAAAAAAGATGAAAACATGTGGACATTTACTTTAGTTTTAAATCATTGTATGTTATGATAAGTCCCGAGCAATTCAAAAAAATATGACAAATGACACACGTTAATTGGATAAACACCGAGAAGATCGAAATATTTTCATATTCACGTGTACCTGTTGAGCAACGGAGAATTTCAACAAGGACCCATTTCCGCTACTTGATGCAGGGCTCTATTTTTGAACGATAGGACATTTCCAATTATAAATATTATAAGATAGATTTACGCTACGACTGTAATCAGATAAGGGTGAATAACGCAAACGATAGCGAGTAAAAGCGTTAAGAACTCATAGTTTTGGCATATAATTGGGTTTTCCTTTGAATTAATTGGGTTTTTGAACCCTGCATTGGGCAATTGGGTTTTTAATTATTTTTATTGCGTGATCACGCAAATATGCAGCTTATCTGGAGCTCTGTTTATCATAAATTTCCCAATGTGATAAAAATAATAGATACTTTCCCAATAAAAAAGGGAAGAGGTAGTTTTGAAAAAGAAGCCAACAATATCACTGGTAAGTAAAAAAATTGATTAACAAAAAATATTGAATCGTAATTTCCTGTTGGAACGACATCTACCATTGTCTACGAAGTATTCTCGTGTATTGTATTTTTGACCTACTAACATATTTTTCCGAATTTCCTTTTTATATGTTTGAACATAGACATGCCTAATATTTTGAAAGTCACTAGTATACTTGTGCATAAAATAATAGTATCTGAAATATATTTCGATCTTTAAACTATTTTTTTTTATTTGAGTTCATAATTAGATTGTTGGCACCTTTGTTGACAATTACAAGCGTCTTGTGTTTTCGATCTACATTGTATCTAAGAAATGGGTCGAAAGTCGGAAATGACATTTCATACAAATCCGGAATTAGTTATAAATTTGATACCAAAGTTTATATCAAAGTGTAAAGAGGCGATCAAACTGATGACTTAATGAATTAAATGGTTACATATATACAACTATAAGATATAAAATATTATTTTGATATCTTTTTTGGACAAGATATACACATTTCACATGAGGCACTTTGGAAGCCTTGTATGGTCTTGTATACATGGTATACATTCATGTTTTTGTTAAATACTTCAGTTAATGCATTGTGAACTGACATGACTGAAGTGAGATTGGTGAGTATTGTCTGTAATCTTCACTGAAAGACTTTTTTTCTATAAATAAAAATGAACTGATATTTTGTTTTTTCGGTAAAAAGCTGTATTAAGGAGCATGCGTATTTCCGTTTTCAAATTAATACCTTTAAGTATTACAACTAACCACATGACAGTCATGTGACTTAATGACATCTAACATGTTGAAGTTAACTTTGCATGCAAAAAGAACTCTGCCTTATTTTTAGATTCTTTTTTCATTTTAGATCGATTCTTTTGGAAGGTAAAACTAGTATTGGTGAAAGGGTACTAAAATGTGATATTAAATAAAAAAAAACGTAAATACTTAATCATAATAACTTTATTTGGAAAATCTTCACTGGTATCATTCAGTCAGAGCACAGACATAAACAAGTCGTTTTCTGTTTTTGACTTAAAGAAGTCAAAACATGTATTTATTATAAAAATGTGTTTTCAATTTTAGACTTATTTAAGTCAAAAAATGACAGACTTGTTTTAAATAGGTCTATTTACATGTATGTTGATGAAAAAACTTTATTTTACTTGGTGGACAAAGTACACCACCTACACATGTATAACACATGTAACAGCAAAAACCTATCTGAGATTTCACAAGGACTTGAGTTATCTATATTTAATGAGCCAATTGAATATCCTTACTAAACACAGATGTTTAACCTCATAAAAGTGTGGTTCCAGGTGGTTGCATTGTAAGGTTAATTAACATTACCTACGATTTTTTAGACTCTCATTCATATTTTTTTTAAAAGACAATGTGTTGTCATTATTTGATTTAGATGCATGGGTCTTGAAGTTAACCGATTTTTATAACTTATCGACTTGTAGGAGTCGATATTTGCAACTTTTTGATTCAGGTCAATTATTTCTTGCTTTAAAATATTTGACTTATCAAAGTCATATTTTGTCTTGCGATAAAGGGAGACAAATCATAAAACTTACAAATTTAGACCTCTACATTTGTATGAGTTAAAAGCAGATTCAGACTTATTTATGTCTGAGCTCTGACTGTCATTTGGTATTGTTACTAAGTATAGCAGCCGAATATGACGTCATGCGGGCATGCACAGCATAAGGGAAGTAAAAGTAGAATAAGGTCGAAAACGTTAGATGGTCGAAAACACTATTTGAGATGATATGTCCTTATTGACTTATTATCTTAAAAGTTGTATGAAATTCTGTTGTGTGGTTTTAGAAGAGTTGCGATGACATACTTGCAGTAGTTTACTGAAGCAGATAAGTTCATAGGGGCGTAACTCCTAAAAAAAAATTGTAATTTCCTGTCAATATGCAGATCTACATAGTATGTCCTTATTACATGTATTATCTAAAAAGGTTTCATGAAATTCTGTGGTGTGGTTTGAGTATAATGAAGCAAATAAGTTCAAAGGGCCGTAACTCCTAGAAAAAAAGGAATCGTAATTTCCTGTCGATATGCACATCTACAAAGAATATATCTAAAAAATTTTCATGAAAATTTCTGTTGGTGTGGTTTGAGAGAAGTTGCGATGACAAGAAACAGGACTGACATGACTGACGGACGGACAGGTAACAAAACCCATTAAGTATGGGGTACCTAGCTTTGGTTAATATTCTTACGAAAAACGTTTCTCGAACGGCTGTAATTTATCTTTCGTAGGTCTGAACGTGAATAGTGGATTTGACATTTTTTTATTTCACATTCCCCGCTTTTTTATCTGTTCCTTTTCCCGTCACTTGGCTCAGATGGCAAATAAATTTGGAACCAGTCGAACGGTATTCAAGTCTTTAGATAAGAGAGCGCCATATTCTCGTGTAACTAATCACCACAAAATGTAAGAAAAAAATCAACAACCATCAAATCAAATTATACCAAAAGCTTTATTGTAAGTAGATACACAGTGCGTATCATAAGATTAAAGTATTTTTGTTCATGTATTGTAGATGATATAAATAATAGATATTCTTAGCTGTATTTGGCAAAACTTAAAGTTTTCTCAACTAAAATTTCAAATTATCAAGTACAGTTTTTTTCATACATAAATTACTCTAAATCAGGATAATATTGTACATTATATTTGCACAAAATCAAGAACTGTTATTTTTATATGATAAAGATAAGATAAGATAAATTTATTTCATTAAAGTGTCACGTATTGATCTTACACAATAGTAAAATATTTACACATGTACAATTACATAAAAAAAAATCAACACCACACCCAGCCTAAAAAGACTTATGAGACACATAAAATTAAGGTACATCAGAATCAAATATCAAATATAGATTTGGTGTTTTGACTGATGTTCTTGCTAATTATTAATACAAAATTATACACATAATTAATAATGACATATAAATCTGATATAAAGTGGCAATTAGTATGATTAGGTTTAGCAGAGACATATATATACACACATATACATGTATATATGTCTCTGGGTTTAGGGACCGGTCAAAATTTATCTACACATAGGACCGGTGCAAAGTGCAGTAGGACAGATACTTTTTTCCGGAATCGCTTTTGTTGGGACATCACTTTTTTCACAGATAATATCCATAGGACACAATTTTTTTTTCAAACAATAACTTTGATATAATTTTTATTAACATTATAACAAAACTTGTAATAACAGTCTATAACATATAAATGTAAAAGAAGATATAACTATCTAATGAATAACATAATTGGAATAACTATGTACATGTAAACAGTAATGTTTTAATAAATTGAATTTTATAATTAACATTTAAAGGTATTGATAAAATTCTATATAAGATACATGCATGTAGTTTCATTAATTTTTCAGTTTAACAAACACCTATTTGTGGGTTGATTGCACTATTCAATGTCTTTGTATATTCATAGTATAATTTATGCTAATGCCATGCCTGTAATTGTATGTTAATCAACAAAATAAAACATGAAACTGTTGCTTCTGGTCATATTATAAAGACAACATATGTGAAATGCCTCTATTAAGTATACTTTTATACACAATACATTGTAAAAGTAGGATAGGACACCAACTTTTTATCACTAAGTTGGCATAGGACATCATTTTTTTTCAGTCTGAAATCCATAGGGTTTTAACTTTTATTAAATGTTTTTATTTTTGGCACCGGTCCTATGTGAGGGAGGAGTTTGAACAGCCAGCATGGACGGTTGTCGTACCTAGGTCAAATATGTCAATTTCAGAATGCAACACATTAAAGTTATAATAAATGAATTACTAACATCATGTGCACCATATAAAAGTTTGAAAGTGTTTTAAAGTTAAGGAAATATATTAGGTGCATGACAATTTGATAACATTCTTTATTTTGAAGAACTTATGTTAACCATGTAAACAGCATGGTTTTAATTATAAATTCAAAATTGATTAATATTATTCAATCATTTCAAGTTATCAAATGTGTTATATATGTAAATTTTTTAATCTCTGTTTATAACAAATAATTCAAAAAGAAAATTCCACGCAATCGAAGAATAGTAAAAATTGTATTGATTAAGGGCATACGATACAGTTACAGGAGTGGTAACGAAATTGCTATTGTAAACTCTTATTTTTGCGCCGTCAAACTGTGACATATTGTGGAAAGAGATGCAAGTTTGGTCTGATTTTTATCATTCAAACTGATTTAACTTGAAAACGAATTCAAGACCCCTGTTTTTTAAAAATGTCATTGGTTTTACTACAACATTGTACAAGTTTAGATTATTTTTACCAATTTTCATAAATAAGTCAATAATGCTATTTTTTTTTTTATCTGTCTAGTGATAAATATACAGCAAAACATTACATTTTTCTTTCTTAATTCATGAACATTTGATAAATATGAGTTACATTTTATATAAATGCATGAATTAATAGGTTACTTATAGAGAATGTATTGTGTTTATCTTTAAAACCAGAAAGTTATGTATTTCTGTAGAAATGATGAAACATGCCAAAGAATCTGATTTTTAATAAATATCTGAAATTTACACCCGTTGACGCTTTGAATTCATTAATTTGTAAAGACCATTTAACTGATTTCAATTTTTTTCCTAAAAATTTGAAATTGACAGACCTGTATAAGAGAAAATAAGTAAAAATCATCAAATGGTATTCAAGTAATATATGGATGTAAACTATAAGAATATTTTATTGAAATACATTAATGTTATAAGGTTCCAATTGAGGCTGTTATCAGTGGTATTAAACATATTGTTTTTGCTGAAGCTGGTGTGTCAGGGTTTTGTCTGTTCTTCGATTGCAATATAGCTGTCTATTTTTTAAATGAACAAATATATGCATCCTAAACAAATTTTCTAAGATTGAAATATATATACACATATATCATACTTGAAAAGTCGATTATTGGTTATTAAAATGTATACTGGCATTGTAGTCTTGTGTGTTCAGTACTCAAGTATAGGTTTATATTTTCATAGGGAATTTTTTAGATGGGAAAAGAATGCACATTTTTAAGAGCTTAACATATGGTAGATGCATATACGTTTTTTTTTTTATAGTATTACTCAAAATATTGGTTACACCATATGATAAAATATATATATCAAAACCGTAACAAATTAAATGGTTCCGTAAGTTTTAACAATGATAATTTTCTAAATGAAGCTGAACTTTTTGTATTATCTTAAAGTCAAATTAAGATTTTTATTGTAAACATTATGATTTTTTTAATTGATGTACTTTTAGAATTCTGTTACAAATCACAATTTGGAATGATTCAATAATAATTTCAGACAGATTTTCAAGAAATTATTTCTCATTGAAGTTTAAAAAACTCAAAACATTTCGAACATTTGAATAAAATATTTTTTGGTTAAAATTTTAACTTTTGCAGTTGAACTTTGAATATACAATAACTTTAATTTAAAGTATTTGTAGACATGGAAAAAGATAGGAACGATAACCAGTTTATGAATGAAGCAAAAGGCAGTTTTATTTTATTTATATTTACACAAGAATGTAAGTGGTTACTTAAATATATTTTTTTAAATGGTTTCTATAAAATATTAACTGTTACGTTATGTTATTAATTATGTATTTCTTATTTATGCATCATCTGAAGTGCTGTAGATAGCATTTCTTTTATAGAACAATGTATATCAAATAATGAATTAAAAAGAGGTTAAACTATAAAATAAAAAAAAAAATGTCAGTGTAGTTATTGTACCAGTAATGAAAATTAACAATATTTTCTTTCGGTTATTTATGGATGATATAGAATAAAAAAAAAGCTGTACACCATTGTAGGCTATTGCTTAATAACTACAAGACTTAGTATAATGTATCTAGTGATTTCTGTGCATTTAAAACATTATCTTATCTGTGTGAAATAAAATACAGGATTAAAAAATACAATGCTAGTATACTACAGTTTGTAACCCAATACAATTTGGTATGTAAACAAATATATTTGTGTTTTTCTGTCTTGCTTATATTCCTATTACTCTTTAAATAACAAATCTGCAGATTTTATCGAAGTGCTTAAGGTTTAATCAATTTCTTCGGCCTGGATAGGCATAACAATTAAAGTTATCATTGTTATTTATGACTTCGATAATTCAATTATCTCTGATTATATAAAAGTATGCATTCTAGACTGGAAAATTGTAATTTGTCACCATACATAAATGTGTAGTCTACAGACCACAATTCCCTGTATACATGTCTTACTTAATGGTAATCAAAGTAAGAAAAATAAAATAAGACTATGCCATTTATTGGAAAAGTTAGAACATGGAGATAGTTTTATAATATCAAATTGTTGGCATCAGCTTTCACATAGAAATATAATACTTTACAAATCAGAATCAGTATGTTGATCAACTATACATTTCACTCCGTGACCAATGATTTCTGATTCTCTAGAGGCATTCGTCAGTAGTTTCTTACATTTCTTGGTTTACTGGTTTGTTTTCATGTGCATTCAATACCTTAGGAAATGTAGTTGGTGCTATATTGGTGGACTCATACCAAAAGACAGTTGATAATAAAGCAGCAATTAAATTTTTAAGCAATCCTGAAAAAAGCTATGTTTGAATAGTTGTGAAATCAGAATCTCCATATTATGGAATGCCAGAATCTTGATATTTTTGAATGTTAGGACCCAGACATTTTGGGACGCCAGCATCCGGATATTTTGGGATGCCAGCTGCATCCAGATATTTCGGGATGCCAGCATCCAGAATTTTTGGGATGCCAGCATCCGGACATTTTTAGATGCCAGTATTCAGACATTTTGGGATGCAAGCATCCAGATATTTTGTGATGCCAGCATCCCATTATGTAGGGTTACCAGCATCTCCTTATACGGGGATGCCAGAATCCTCATATTTTTAGATGGTAGCATCCAAACTCATGTGATGACATCATTCCAGTCTGGTGGGATGGCAGAATCTAAAAACAATAGGAAGCCAACATCCACTTACTGTTCTATTCCATAATAATTCAATTTTGGATGTAACGCGTCTTCTGATTGGCTGATGTTATTTTGTTATGAGCCCATAGACATAATTTAGTCATGTGACCATGACGTCATGAACGTTTTTTCATGGTTTTCTACGGTTTAGAATTGAATTTAGAATTAAATTATAAGAAATGACTGTAATATTTTTTCTGTCTATTCGAAATAACATAAAAAATGGGGTGCACACTGTTAAATAACTCGCTACGCGCGTTATTCAGTGTGCACCAAATTTTTTATGTTATTTCTTCATAGACAGAAAAAATATTACAGTCATTCCTTAATGAAATTTAAAAAAATACATTACCATCTATCAAAGAAGATGTCATTTTAATATTTTTCTTCATTATCAGCAGACACTTTTTTGCCATATGCTATATACGGAAATAGGCAGTGTTTTAATACAAAACAATCTCAAAACTACAAAAGTTATTAATATAATGCAGAGGGCATCCAATATCTTTAAAAAACAAATAAAATCTATTATGCAGCATCTGCTACTCAAAGAAATAAATGAATAAGTATGTTTTTTTTAAATGAGCGTATGTTGATAATATAAGAAATGCTGTATAGTAGAAATAATCTAAATTTTGAACATGACCGAAATATTTTCTCTAGACATTGAAATGTTTAGTAGAATATAACATTATTTGACCTTGAATATTCTTAATTTGTCAAATAATTATGTTATAGCATATGAGAATTACAAATTTTAGTTGAGAACACATTCTTTTAGGAATTTTTGGTCTTCAAATAAACTCATCATAGATACCAGGATTAAAATTTAAAGTTACGCTAGACGCGCGTTCCGTCTTCAAAAGACTCATCAGTGACGCTCGAATAAAAAATGTTTAAAAGGTCAAATAGAGTACGAAGTTGAAGAGCATTGAGCACCAAAAATTCCTAAAAGTTTTTCAAAAGATCAAAGTTTAATTAACAGTTAATATGTAATTATGAACACATCAATGATAACTCAAGTCAACACAGAAGTGCTGACTATCTGGCAAAGCTCTTCCACTTTGAACTTTATTTGATCTATAAATTTTTTGATTCGAGCGTCACTGATGAGTCTTTTGTAGACGAAACGCGCGTTTGGCGCAATATAATATTGGCACTGGCTATGGTTACATGGAAATGTAACAATAATAAAAATATTATTGTTACATTGGAGACTAATTGCCGGAATGCAAAGTTTGGTAAGGAACCGATTTATGAAGAATGTAACAATATATAAATAACACATACCTGAGAGGGTGATAGAGCAGATTATTACCCCGAGAAAACATTGTCAACGGCGAATTGCGAGGGGGACCAATCTGCTCTCATGCTCACCCCGATTTCTATATCCAACTTAGCATAGCTGATAACCCCAATAAAAAAATACAAGTCAATTGTGAAGGCAATTGATGTTAACATTTGCCGACATGTTGAAACTAGTGGAATCGGTATTTTCATTTTCAGAGTCCAGATATTTTGGGATAGTAATTTTATTCTTATTGGCGAAAAAATTAAGCAACACAACTTTAGAATGTTCAAGTGTAATTAATCTAGCGATCATTGAAGTGAATTAATGTAACACTAACGCAATTTAACCGTAGACTCAATTATTATTGTTACATTTGTAATTAATCAGATGCTTTTCCAACCCTGTGTTCCGGCAATTAGTCTCCAATTCCAACGTAGCAATAATATTTTTTATTATTGCTACATTTCAATGTAACCGTAGCCATTGCCTATAATATTTCAATCCTGGTATCGATGCCACTGCTGGTGGAGCATTTCTATTCTCCGAGGGTATCACCAGCCTAGTAGTCAGCACTTCTGTGTTGACACGAATAATCATTGATATGGTCATAATCATAAATTAACTGTATAAAAAAATATTTTTTTTATTTGATTAGTTAACTTAGATGTAACACATCAAACGAATGGATAACAACTGTCATATTCCTGACTTGGTACAGGAATTTTCTTATGTAGAAAATGGTGGATTAAACTTTATTTATAACCCACTACTTGTATGACAGTCGCTCAAAATTCCGTCATACTTACAACGGTGTCGGAACAAAACAAACAGACATAAAAGGTAAAAATGCCAAAAGATATAGGTACAGCAGTCAACAACGTGCAATTTAATCTTAATCACTATAAAAACAAAGAAGCACAAAAAGACATAGTAGACAAAGCACATTAGAAAAAAAAAATACAAGAATTTACCATATCACTTACATCATCATCACCTTCCAATAATGGTCAAGAGTCTTGGACGAAATATTGATCAGTCGTAGGTCTGAAGGAGCTACTCTCGACACAGGTTTAATATGTACAAATAAAAAGCTGGTATTTACTGTAAACACTGTCTACGTCAAAAGGTCATTAACACATTGACGGGATGTATAAGTACAGAGTTAGGTCATATGTAAAGTCAGCACTTGTTAATTTGGTATTTGTTTCATCTTAACAAAAACAAAAAGCAAAGGAGAGCAATTGGACCATTCTTTTCCTTGAAACCGAGAGGTCCAAAAGTATAAACAGTAAGGCAGCAACCATTTGATTTTCTGGGGGGGGGGGCTATGGTTTTTTTTTGGGGACAAATTTTTTTTTTCGCCTGTGGCGAAAAACAATCCATTTTTTTGGCGACAAGTCAAAAACAATTTTTTTCTTTCAATTTTAGCATTACATATAGTGGCAGCTGAGGGTGAAACAAACAATTTTTTTTTCTCAGAATCAAAAACAAATTATTTTTTTCTCCAAAAACTGGAAACAAACTTTTTTTTCCAAAAAAAACCATAGCCCCCCCCCAGAAAATCAAATGGTTGCTGCCTAATGCAATACGTAAATCTTTTTATGTGTTCATTTTATTGTACATGTACTAATCTTATGTCATGGATACATCATGGATACCCCATATCCTTTGTTTATAAATTACTATTTATAAATGCAGAAGTGTAAACAACAAATGCAATTTTCTTATTTAAAATAAATCAGTAGAAGAATTTTGTAAACATTTTGTCATTTAAATTCACTTGATTCTCTCTTTACGTCTTCTACTTTATTCTCTACCTACTTCAATTACTGAATCAACATTTTACATATAATACAATAACTCAGATCATCTAAATATGTTTTTTGTTGTTATTGTGAATAATCATTCTTGTTTATTTAGTGTTCATGAAAAAATATGAAGAAAGTACATGTACTTTATGCCAATGGGACATTTATTTATTCAATTTATACTTCATATTGAGTCAGACTTTGCATCGTATACAATAGATACAGAACCAGAACAAAACAAGACAACAGAAGCTCAACACCTCGACTCTAAATACATTTGCTCCTTTGTTTTTTTTTTTTATCAAATTTTAACAAAATTTTTATTTTGACAATTTGTCTAAAAAATATAACCACACACGTTATAGGCTAACAATCATTGGATATAATTATATCAGTTTGACCAATGATTTGTATAGTACTATACAAATCCTTGGTTTGACAAACCTAATTTTGATCATTAAGAAACTTATAAATATTTCCGTAACGATAGAACGTGATTAAAACGTTCCGCTGGATAATAATGGAATCAATTCTTTTTTAAGTACAATTTATACTCATACTAAGGTCAAAGGCAAGTAACATACATATTACAATTAGTAACAACATCATCATCGGCACTTATATAAAAAATGAAATAAAAACATATTGAGCACACAACAAAACAACAACAAATTAAATATTAAAAAAATAAAAAAAATAAAAATAAAAAAATATGAAAAAGCATGTATTTACAATTATTTAAAAAAAAAATTACAATTTTGAATATTTATGCAATTGGATATTCGTTTTGATAATTCTTATTTAGTTATCAATTAATACAGAGGAGCGAAATGTACCAAATGGACATTCAAACTCATAGATCGATAATAAACTTATCCTGCTCCACGTGTGTCACCCGTCGTGTTGCTCATTTTATTACAAACCCGGTAAATAGTCTAATTCGGTATGTCACATTCGTGAAAAGGGAACGGGATTGAAGTTACGAGATAAGGAAAATATCCGATATCATTTGTGAAACGGTTATTCCATGTTAAGTCTTTCTATATCATCAAATTATATTGACAATTCATGGTATGTTAGACATTATTAAAACTTATTTTTGGGATAAGAATTCTTATAACTATATTATGTCCAAGAGTTGTTAATTACCTGGACAGTATTTTAATGAGCATTTTAAACAGAATTATTCATACAGAACATAAAAGGGTAAAAGCTAAAAAGCTAAAAAAAAAAATAATAATTAGAAAACACACTGTTTATTATCCCCCTTTCTTAAACAATAATTAGAATAAGTCATCTTTAGTGGTGATATACCACGTATTTTGAAATGACTATGCTTGAAAACAAAACTGATGTCTCTGTCTTCTTATTGAAAAACGTGGTAAAGTCAGAAAAAACACCCAAAACATGCTTCATTCTCATCGTAACATTTGGCGTAGTATTGCCATCCGGCTGCAAGGTACTTTGGGACATTTGTCAAAGGGTCCATTCCAACAGACAGGAGTTCACATCTGTTAATATAATGAAAAGTAGGTATATTGATATAGTTATGCATACAACACTCCCCTAAAAATCTTTTTGGTCTTGTTTTATAAATGTTGATTTTTACTTTTTTTACACATACTTCAAATGTCCTTATTTATCTTAACTCATTAATAATGTTTTGTTTTTGTTAAAGTTCGAATGGATAACAATTTAATTGGATTGATACATCAACAAAATATAATAAACATATAACAAGCCTTAACAACAAAAGCAAAGCTCCATGATTTCCTGGTAATTATAAACTACACAACTGTTAAGTTGTGAGCACATCGTAGCACATTGCAATAAACTCGAGGAGACAACACCGAGACTAAGAAGAACAGCTCTTTTACCAGGTGCTTCACAACTGGTAGAATATCCGGTGAAGTTGTCTTTGACTATAAAATGTTCAATAACAAAATTGTGATTTTAAGCTAACGTTTAAATTGTATGTTTTTAATAATTTTAAGTCATTTATGATTATTTATATTTATTATGATGAAAGTTGAAATATTATTAAATATTAGAATAAAAGGATGTTAAAATCAATGTTAGCGAATACTTCTTAAACAAGATCACAAGAATTCATGCCACCATTCGTTATTTTAGGTATCGGAAAATAGGTGATCGTTTTCCGAACAACCAATTATAAGTATGTTTACAACTCATAATCATTATAAATCTAAAGACCAGATATGACGTCATTTTTTTAAGTTTAACTGGAGAAATGACCGACGAAAAGTTCATTCAATATATTGAAATATCCAAAGTATTGGTGAATAAGGCATTAGAAATTTGAGAGATCCGAAAAGTTTGCACACCTTACATCGCATTCATACTTATGCTGCGGATTTAAAAGAAAGTCTTGTTGGTCTGATGTTTCGTAAACAAGTGTGACGAACATATACGTAGGGCGAAATGATCGACACACGAATAGATAATGTGATAACATTAAAGCCAGTATCTGAGTGGGGATATACGAACATAATATGAATATGATCTTGCTATTGTATTTCTCCCAAAACACTGAATCATACCTTGAACACGTTAGCTTTACAACAGTACTTTTTTTAACATCGGTGTTCTTATCCCTTATGAAATTTAAAATGTTGCTTTAAAGCTGCAACCTAATCAGGTTGCCAGAGGATTGTTGCCGGAGTAGTGCCGGATGATGCTGCTAGCGGCATTGTTCTGGCATCATTGCGACACTAATTCCTTTCAAAATTAATGAGCACCACAATATAGCCAGACAATTTGATGATGTCATTTCCAGCGTTTTTAGCTATTCCCTGTACTAGTGTGTTAGAAATCCACCATGTTGCTTGTGATTATAATTGTATTGAAGAATTTGGTGTTCTAGCTGGTTTTTTTTGGAAGATTTGAAGACTTGTATACTAAGTAAACTCATATCAAGTAATTGCATGTATAGAAAAGATCAATCTTGCATTGTGTATTTCAATAACATGGCCTCATCTGAGTTCACTATACTTGTATCGGTGAAGTTTGTGTTAATTTTTGTTTTTGTTTTGCAGCAGTTTAATTGCATACTTGTAGTTTTGTAAATAACACAATATTATTTGCTAAACTTAGGGCACATTAAAAAATTTCATTTTTTTTTTATGCAGATACCGCTGACATTTATTTTATGTGCCTGTGCATACAAATTTATAATGCATGAATGCATGTCATATATATGCATTGACAACTTGTTTTTGCCGGCACAATACATTTTATACAAAACACGGCCTATTCGCATGTTTTGTCACTAAAATGATGCAAGAATATAGCCGTATTAGCGCCGCAACAGCGCCACAATCATAATGCCAGAAAACTAATTTGCATACGAATTACGCTATAGCCGCATCAGTGCCGCAACATGATGCCAGAATATTGCCGCAACGGTGCCAGAATATAGCCGCAATTATGGTGCCAGAAAACTAATTTGCATACGAAATATGCTATCGCTGCATCGAAGCCGCAACAGTTTGCAGCAACAAAGCCGCAGCATAGCCATACTGCTGCCGCAACTATGTGCCAGAGGGCTTATATTTCCGTAAGGGTATATTCTTGTTCTAAACTCTTATTAATTTGTGACTTCTTCCCTGACTTATATATACTTATTGAAATCAATTTCCCTATTAACAAATGACACTATGTGTCTGATAACCGATAACAGATAGGTGACCAAAGGTGTAAAAATTCTTTCAAATTGAAAGTAGAAATACATTTATTAATTGTACTACAAATGGTTAAAATGTAATGATAAAGATACCCGAGTCCAAATAAATTCGAAGAAATCACCACGAGAAAAATCAAATACTACGAACTACATTGCTTTGAATGAGTAACTGCACCTTATATTCAGCATGAATTTATCGCGGTTGTTTTCTAGTGTAATATATTTATCCCAGTTGATACAATATTCCATAGCTTGCGTTTCAGCTATGATGATTTTATTTCCTTACATAATTTTCATAACACTAGGGTTCCAAGTGGTCAAATTGAAGACACCCTTTCCAACATCTTAAGGTCGCAAACACGAGCTCGTTGACTGTATGGCATATCTGTCGCACAAATGTGACCAGCCACGACATATCCAGGCTTATGGAGGTAGAACGTCATTGTGAGAAAAACGCCAACTATATGTGACTAGCCACTTCCAGGCTTAGGAGGGTACATTGTCTAAAATTTGCTTTTTGTATATTTATTTAGAATATTCCGAAACAAAAATCTCTGTATTGTTATGACATATTTGTTGTAATAGCAATAGCACGAGTCATTTTGAATACCGGTATGAAAATTAGACTGTTCTATGACGACTTTTATTTATTGAAGGCACTAATTTATAAAATATAAACTTATTGTATTTATTGGCTCTTAGTAATGTTCAATAGCGTATTTGAATAAAATTTCAAAGACTTAAATTTACTACAGTTCAGACAATTCTTAGCTCTATTTTAGAACATGTAATTTAAACTTGTTGAAATGAAGTTAGTTTAAAATTTGTCAAAGTAAGCCTTAAGAATTCCTTTTTTTTTAAATTCGTCTTTTAATTTAGATTTATCATGCATGTCTCTAAACATAGTATGCGACGCGTAATAGGTTATAAGTAGGTGTTCTCATATATGCATTTGATACGGTACATTTATTATTGATATATGACTTGATGAAATGAAGTTAGTTTAAAATTTGTCAAAGTAAGCTTTAGGAATTCCTTTTTTTAATTTAGATTTATTATGCATGTCTCTATACATAGTATGCGACGCGTAACAGTTTATAAGTAGGTGTTCTCTTATATGCATTTGATACGTTGCATTTGTTATGGAGAAACTCATCAAAATTACCAGGAATAAAATTTAATATTTACACCAGACGCGCGTTTCGTTTACAAAAGACTCATCAGTGACGCTTGAATCAAAAATTTTATAAAGGCCTAAAGTACGAAGTTGAAGAGCATTGAATATATATCAGACTTCTTTTATAAAAGAAAATCTATAGAGCAGAAATTTGTTTTTTTTTGTATCAATTTAAAATGTAGATTCAAATATTTTTCACTCCAAACGATAAAGTGAAACTTCTTCAAAACTTATATATGATGTATAGTTCGGCGTTCGCAAAAACTAAGCCAAGGAAAGTGTTTATCTCTTCTTCACAAATACGTCTTTCATTGAATCTCGATATATATAATGTTTATAATTTTTCTAACAATGACGTTCTACCTTCATAATCCTGCAAATGTCATGGCTGGTCACAAATGACGACCGATGTTTTCCGATTGTTGCAACTGTCGTAACCACAATTCCTTCCTCTTTTCCTTGCCATCATTGACATAACAGAATTAGACTCACAACCGAATTTGTACTTACATATTAAGCAAGACCAGGGATACAAATTGTGAAACATGATCTGGTTATCCTCCAAGAGTACATGAGATAAGTTTTAGCTTTGTTTAAAAGTCCACCCTATTGCTCTTGTGTAAGTTCAAACTGTTGCTCTGTGTGATGTTAATGTTTGTTTTGTTGATGACGGTAACTGGCTTGTTCGTCCTTTGTCATGAAAAACGTATCAATTTTGTGTTGCCTAGTCTTTAAATTTGCTATGTTATTTGTCTTTTGGTCTTTGTTTTGCCATGACAGTCTCTGTGTGTCTTACACTTATGAGATTGTATATCCCCATTGTTATCTTCCCCCCTTTTAATGTATAATGACTCTCAAAGAAAAAAAGTATAACAAAAATACCAAACCCCACGGATAATTCAATAAGTGCCTACAAACTGCTACAATAAACATTATCAACCATTTGAACGTATGTTTATATACATCATAAACGGTGAAAACATTTGTTTATGCCACATGTGGAGCAGGATCTGCCTACCCTTACGGAGCACCTGAGATCACCCCTAGTTTTTGGTGGGGTTCGTGTTGTTTATTCTTTAGTTTTCTATGTTGTGTCATGTGTACTATTGTTTTTCTGTTTGTCTTTTTCATTTTTAGCCATGGCGTTGTCAGTTTGTTTTAGATTTTTGAGTTTGACTGTCCCTTTGGTATCTTTCGTCCCTCTTTTGTATATGGCAAATTATGCAACTAAAAACCTTCCCCCCCCCCCAAAAAAAAAAAAAATCAAATTGAATGAATTGTTTATGTATAATTGAAATTGAAGTTTATCTGTATTGTGCCGATATAATTTCATTAAAAAAGAAATTATTTGTATGTAATGACGGTTTAGCAACAGTTTTCAAACATCCTCATATTTTTATAGTTACCTCGATTCGCCTTTTGATTTGATCATCTGTTAACTACAGATGTATAGCATAGACATTATCTTTTAGTCCTTCCCTTTTTTCTATCAAATATATTTTTGATTTTTGCTTCCCAACTTTTGCGCGTATCTGATGAAGGTTCTTTCAGAAGCACATATTGTTGCGATGAAAATAAAATCTTGTAATACGGTCTTATATAGCTCTCATACCTGGAATAAAAACCTTCCACTCTCCAACTACCTTGTCTAATGTAAGGATACCCAAACTTTTAACACTGAAAGGAGCTTGATCAATCCAGCTTACTATTACATTTTCACCGACTCCATTTCCCGACCCAACCATTATACTTCCTGCCTCCCAACTAATCCAGAATGGCCTGTATACATTACAGTTCAGAATGTTCTGTGAATTGCTCTGTTTAGTAATACAAGAGCTCGTATGTAATGATGCATCATTCCTGCGTCTGACCAGGGTCATTGTATTCTGATGTGAACCTATAACTATTTCATAAAGAGGTTTTGTTGAATCCTTGTTTTCAGAACTCGATGCGTACAATGCCACATGCTTGCAAGCTTTAACCTCAAAGGTTAAAAATCTTGCTGATAAAACGTCCATTCTATAGGAAGAAAGGTCAATCATGTAATCCAGAATGTTTGCTTCAGAGTTTGAGCTAATGATATCTATTTCATCTGTCATGATGTCAAACTTGACCGATAATGCTGAAAAAGAATAGTAACTGAAATGCAATATTGACCTTTAAGAAAGAGCAATATGATATCCTGTACGGCTCTCCTGTACTGTAATAATTTATAACATACTTACGTAAAAGTCTCCTTTCAAAAAACAATAAATATTAAGAATTTTAAGTGTATACTAAGGATAAATTGACCGTAGACTTTTTTAAGGTACTTTTTATCGCATAGATTATAATTCTGCAGCGTATTCAATATAAACAGTGAACTTCTAACTTAAGATATGAAATGACATTAATCGATGCCCCTGCTGGTGGCCTTTTTTTAACCGAGGGTTTTACTAGCTAAAAAGTCAGCACTTCTGACTTGACATGAACTATCAGTATGGTCATACTTATAATTTCACTAGATATGAGAAGATGTGGTCTGAGTGCCAAATTAGACAACTCTCCATCCAAGTCAAAATTTTTAAAAAGTAAACCATTATAGGTCAAAGTACGATTTGTAAAACTATTCAAACGGGAAAACCACCGGTCTTATCTTTATAAAACAAGAAACACTTATAAACCACATCAACAAACGACAACCACTGAACATAGGGTTCCTGACTTAGGACAGGTCCAAATAAATGCAGCGGGTTTAAACGTTTCAATAGGTACAAACCTTCATCCTAACCTGAAACAACAGTTGAACATCACAACGCAATAAGATACACTTTAAAATATCAATTGAATGGCTTAACTCAAACAAAAGACATATTGACACAAACATGACAAACAAGTGAATAAACACTGTACGAACAAATTTGCTCTTTTCACAATATTAATACAAAGTCAATAAAATAAGACATGTTAAACAAATTCAGAAAGACAACCATAACAATTGAACAAAATATCACCACATTGAATAATGAACACAGTCAAATAAAAATAGATTTGTTGTAAGGTATACAGTTATGGAGAACGAAAATATATTTTATAAAATTTTCGAAATACTTGAAATACTTAGGATTTTCTACCTCAAGAATATATAACTATAGCTATATGCGACATAACTTTAGGAATTTTGGGTCTTTAATGCTCTTCTACTACGTACTTTATTTGACCTTTGTTTTTTTAATTTGAGCTTCATTGATTAGACTTTAGCTCATCTGGCGTACTCATCTCAATATTGGTATCTATTTTAAAGATGAGTTAAGTAACACATGTTACAGTACAGTTTGAAAAGCCCAATTTCAATGTTACTAAATTGTTTTTATATAGTGTTTGAAATCCGATAAATGGATAATATACACTTAAACCAAGTATTTGAAAACTAAGACAATGCCAACCCACACATAGAGCTATGACCAAAATGAATAAAAGGAAATAAGTAGCCAAAATCCATCAAACATCGACCAGAGCTTGAGGGAGTGACACTTTAGTTTCTTCATAATGTATTACTCCTAAAAGGACAATTTACAAAAAAGGTATGTTATGAATCATTTTAGTACCAAAACACAGACTTCCTATCTTACGATACCCCCTGGGACACCAGCATCGGAATCAGCCCACCAATATACACACGAAACTAATACTTTATAAATTCAATGCATTCATCCACAACGCCCAAAATATAATAACTTTTTATTATTCCCATATAACACAAAGACAATTTTTAAGACAGACAGCTAGATACCATAAACATACTATGTATACACATGTCAGAGTCTGAGCTTGATTTGCTATATGATATAAAAACTAAACTGACGAAAAAAGGTCATTTATTCAAAATCATAAAATGCAAAAAATACATTTTGCAAATAAAACATTTGACTTAAAAGTTCATATTTAATATGAAATAATAATACATAATTAATACGAAATTACATCAACTAATATCATGTCAATTGAATAAATGACAAAAAATAGCAAAGGTGGGGAGAAAAATCTGCCCCATAAATAAACATTTGTACATATCTACTTCAAAAGATAACATAAAGGGCGGTATGTGGGTGGGAATTTTGAACAAATTGTTTGATAAGAATCACAAGTTAACACATCAAATGCTGATGATAAAAGGAAGTGACCACAATACACTTACACGTAAACTCGTACTGACCCGCAAGATCATTGACCAATAAGAACGATGATATCCAATCATGCATTGGTCATAAGTGAAATTTCTCTGCACGTGAAAACATGTTATCTAATTTCAACAATTTATCGTTTAATTAAGTAGGACACTCTGACCCTTTGACCAGACTAGAGACATAATACATTTACAGTATTAATAGCTCACTCTTTTATTTAATAACCAAGCAAAACAGAATTATCTTCTCTGCTGTCTTAAATTATTTTATTCCGCTTAATTTTCAAACATTCTCTACGTTTGTTACAACTCAAACACAAATTGTAAATAAATATTTTAACTAATTCAAAAAATTGCTACTAGTTTGTTAAATGCTTTTTATTAAATTTAACAAACCGATTTAAAGTAAATACATATATCTCCAAACTTTGTCTTTGATATTAACAATACATTACAGGATGCTATTTAATTAAAATAAATGTGTTCCAAGTTTGTTATGTATTTAAAGTCATTCTTTATTAGTTTTCTGATAATAGTTCTTTTTTTTAAATTTTTTTAGCAGTTTTTAGTACATAGATAGTTTTTAAAATATATCTTAACGTCAGTTGTGCTAATCTACTGCTCGGGATTGAAAAGGGTGACGATGGAAATCTAAAATAATAAAATACCTTAAAACCGTCACATTTTCAGGATACTTATTCAATCCAGAACCCTCGTCAGTGTTTTTAGTTTATCATCATGATTTTATCTTAACATCTTTTGTTATTTGATAATGTTTGTCTTTTAAAGAAGTAGAGGGACTATAATGCTATAAAATAACCTTACATTTACAAAGTCATAAAACATAAAACTTGGTGGATTTTCAGCATTATTTATATCAAATAGATTTTATGATTTAAAAAAAAATTCGTGTAAAGTGTTAAATTACGTCACAAAGGTGAGTGGAAAAGACGTCATTATCGTGAATTTAAGCAAAAGAAAATGACATTTTTGTGTTTTAATTTTGACCACAACACATGTACCTATTTGAAATTTTGATATTTTACCATGTTCGTACAAAATCAAACTTCACTATACAAATATGTTTGGTGCAAGGTTGGAGCGATATTTTATTCAAAGTTTTGTACAGCAAAGCAGGACAATAAAACACGGAAATGTAACTTAACATGATCTTCTTGTTATAAAACGAATTCTACCATTCGAGACAAAAAGTGTACTGGGCTTTATTCAATGACCCGAATTCATCAATGTAAGTATTACTCTAGATCTGCCCTCATCAACAACTCCAAAAACATTATATTTTTTTTAATTCCAATAAAACACAAAGACAATATATCTATAGTTATTGCAAATGTTATAATGCAACAGATATTCTTCACGTTGGTGACAACCCAAACAGAGCATATAAAAAAGAAGATGTGGTATGATTGCCAATGTGGTATGATTGCCAATGAGACAACTATCCACAAAAGACCAAAATGACACAGACATTAACAACTATAGGTCACCGTACGGCCTTCAACAATGAACAAAGCCCATACCGCATAGTGAGCTATAAAAGGCCCCGATAAGACAATGTAAAACTATTCAAACGAGAAAACTAAAGGCCTTATTTATGTAAAAAATTACAAACTAAAGGCCTTATTTATGTAAAAAATTACAAAACAAATATGTAATACATAAACAAACGACAACCACTTTATTACAGGCTCCATGCATACATTGTAAATAAACATGTTAACTAATTTAAAGAATCATAACTATTAGTTTGTTAACTAAAATTACGTTCTATTTTTCATATTTTTTCTTACCTTTTGTGATGCTGAATAATATATTTAAACGAAGAATGATCAAATACATCCCGAACTAGATAAAACCCCTTCACTGATATTGTTTTTGCAGAATTATGAAATTTAAAACCAATTTACAGACAATCAATACATTACAATTAAGCATGCGCGTTTACCGGTATTTGTTGATATATCAAAGAAGTTATTTACAAACATTAAGTCTATAAATTGAGTGTTGTAGCAACAATATCAAATATGTAAAATTAGTGATTAAAACGGCGTTGTGATATTATGTGTTGTGCTCTGTATGAATAAAAATGTTTGTAATGTTTAATAATTAAGGCGACAATAGCTAATGTTAATATACGTTAATCGACGAAGAAGAGACAAAACGATCACATGACCTCGAAATGGAGATATACCGTCGTGTTTTTCTGCTCACTAGAATCTATAGCTTAAGGAAGTTTGCTTGTCGTGTTTTGAAATTTTTGTGAGATTTTCGGAATCCTCTGGTTCTATTACTTTGAATGCCATAAAAAAGTTTGCCCATTGACCCACAGTTTTCTTTTTATAAATCCATTACATGTATAATTCTAATCCATTTGTAAAAGTCTTATAATTTTTTTCATTTTTTAATAGTTTTTGAGAGCTTAAACCTGCCAATGATAAAGCTATGAAAAACCAAGAAAGAACATTTTCAAGCTAAAATTTCAATGGCTTATATCTCGAAAACAAGCACATTGACCTATACATATTTTTGTAGCCTTTTTGGTCCTCTATCAATGTGTACTAGTGTTATGGAAAGCTTGTTTTTTTTAAAACTGAGTGGCTAACTTCCTTAAATCATCCAATGTAATTACTCTTTGACTATTCTATAATGATTTTGATATCTTCATGCCACAAACGGTATCAACAGATTGATTTAGACAGTTGACACAATAATTTATCCCTAGTTTTATATACTTTGTAAAATGATATATTACCAGTTTTAGAAAAACATCGAACTCAAATATTGTAACATGTGTAATATACTTTATATTTTTTTAGTATTATGTTTTATTCTGTATCCTTATTTGAATATACATTTGATAACAAGCACATTTTTTTTATTAAACTCATGCCTGCCGTCATGGGAATCCACACTCAGTTAAAATGTCATATTATGACAGAGATCAGTAAATATTACAAATTAGAAGACATTTATAAGACCGGGACGACATGTCGCTAACGAGTGGTAACCATAACACATGTATCGTATCGGTCAATAATTGGTGAATTATAACCGTACCATTTATGTAGTATCAATTTCAAACATTCTTCCTCATAATTCTCATACCTCTGTTCCTGAAATCCATATAGTGCAAACATGAACTAACATAGATTTTGTCATCAACAAATTGAAACATAACTAAATTTGTAACCTTCGAATGTTTTTTGAATGTATAAATTTTCATACACGTTAATTTTCGATGTAGAAATGTCTTTATATATAACTTGATATATATTTATTGTGATGTTAAATTCTGACGATTCTACAGCCTGCCGATACTTTGATTTGGTTTTTGGATTTTACTAGATACTACGAGTACTCTGAAATAGACATATAGACAAATGCATCTACTAGCTATTGATCATCTTTAAAAATACTTATCTGCATTTCGTAAACTTAAGAACTATTGTCTAGTCTTTTGTAAGGAGGAATTTACAAAAGGTCAAATCATTTAAGTTCTCATTAAGTATTTTGTGAAAGGGCACACTGAAATGTTTAGAGGTTGATGACTAACAACCATCGACAACACACACAAACAATTTAAAATTAGTTTTATTTTCAAGTAACGCATTTTTTGTATCCACTTGTAAATTCTGTCGTCAAGTACTTTAAGTAAATATTTGATTATTCTAACAAACCTACTCTGTGAATGACTCTTTAAAAAGGTAATTCACATGACCCATATACATTTACTGTGTTATTCGTTTCTAAAATTTTTTTGTAATTTTAGCAAATGCTATATGTTCGTGGGTTCTTAAATTCGTGGAATTCAGTTATCTAAACAAATAAAAATCGAATGGACAATTTTAAACCACCAGATACGATATTCTTGTAAAAAAATAACTGTTGTTTTTATATTGATTTACTCAACTTTGCAAAATCATCTTCAATAATATTTAAGAGTTTGAATATCTAAACAAATAATTGCTTTCGGATATGCTCTGCTTATTAATTGTCTCGATTGAAGGATATTGCAAAGTCCACATCTAGATGTTACATACGTGTCGTGCCTTAGACTGATGCTGTCAGTGAAAAAGAATAATGAACAGTGAGGTGTTGTCCAATTTGGAATTCACTGACATGATTATTAGATAACTATAACGTACAATACCACCAAAGAGCGCCCATGAGATTAACTACAATGGACGGGATAGATGTCAACCACACGAGATGCTGTTACCATTCAAGAAAACACTTACATTTCTATTTATATATTTTCTATTTTAATTTACTTTCACTTTCACTTTCTATTTATATAACGTCACCATAACTACTATTATGTAACTTACAGTTCCGGTTAAACAGCTAAACCGCAAGATTCATACCTCACTGTCATATTTCTTTGTATAATTGTCCTGATGATGCCTATCTACTAGGCGAAACATGTAGACCCAATAAACAGATACTATGCGGTAAAAACATGAGTGTTGTTGTCTTTATTGTCGACATATTCATTTTTTTCAAGATGACTGTGAATACCTAGCGGTATCCACTCGTTTTTACCCTACCGCACAATCACCACTCAAGGTGTTGGTTCACTTATATTTTTACTTTTTATTTAGACCCTTTATTTTAATTTTTGCTTTTTTGCTCCTTTTTTAATACACTATCAGTTTACATCATTAAAAAGCTTGTTAATTTGAAACAGGGTAGCAAACATCCTTAATAACTTAACATCATACCTTCTGGTGTGCCTGATGGTAGATTGACTCCTTCAAAGATGGCTGGTATGGAACTTTTTCTTTTAAGATTACTAAGTGATGCACTGCTCAATCTGATTGATGCATTCGATCTAAGACTGTCTCTTCTTACAAAGGTCTGAAAAAGGATATATAATTGAGTCTTTAGTTTTCTATTTTGTGTTTTGTATACTGTTCACTGTTGTTATTTTTGTATACTGTTCACTGTTCACTGTTGTTATTTTTGTATACTGTTCACTGTTGTCATTTTTGTATACTGTTCGCTGTTGTTATTCTTTTGTTCTTTTTGCCATGGCTTTCCCATTTTATTTTTCGACTTATGTGAGTTCAGCTGATGTTCAGAAGTTGTCGTTTGTTGATGTGGTTCATAAGTGATTCTTGGTTCTTGTTGTTTATATAGATTAAACGGTTAGTTTTCCCATTTGAATAGTTTTACACTGGTCATTTTTGGGACCCTTTATAGCTGCTTGCTGTTTGGTGCGAACCAAGGCTTTGTGTTGATGAACGTTCTTTGACCTATATCGAATGGTTTTTCTTTTAGAAATTGTAACTTGGATGGAGAGTTATCTCATTGGCACTCATACCACATCTTTTCTTATATCTATTGAATGTCTCTTTGGTATCTTTCCGGTCTTTTTCAAAATAAAGTAAATTAAGTTAAGTAATATGTTGTATGTAAAATCAATTTTTTCATGAAACACCAGGAAATTATGAAAGATAAACATGACACTCCATTGAAAGAAATAGGCCAATGAGACAACTCTCCATCAAAGTCACAATTTGTAATAGTAAACAATCATAGGTTCAAATATGGCTTTCAGCACTAAGCCTTAGCTCACACCGAATAGCAAGCTTCGAAGGGTCCCACAATGAGTCTTAGTTAAGTGTTATCTTCAATAATTATCTGATGTATTACTTAATACCTAGGTTTTGAATAACATAATCAAGATTATTTAATGTTTATTCTAATGCTGAAAAGGCCTAAAATATTTAACTTTCATATGTCAGATGGAAACTTGGATTTAAAATACAATAATGAAACAAATCAGTAGGATAGCATTTATGACAAGGAAAAGTTTTATCATCTTAGTTTTTGTAACGGTCATTGGTTATTACTTGATAGTGGTCAAGGTGGTACATACATGTCACACTACAGGGAGATAACTCTGTAAAAATCAACGGAACATTTTAATCACATTTTATTGTTAAGGAAATGTTAGCTTTTCAATTAATGCTCAAAATAAGTGTTTGTCAAACAGCTATATATATGTTACAGGCATTTTCTAAATTTAGGCATTTTGTAAAATGACTGAAATTTTTAGGCATTTTCTAAAATGCCTGCATGATTTAGGCATTTTACAAATTGACTGTTTTTTTCAGGCATTTCATAAAATGCCTTAAAAAATTGTAAGGCATTTTACAAAATGCCTAACAGACTAAAACTGAATGGAACGTACTCAAAATTTAACGACTGGAAATATCAAATAGATAATTTTATTCTACCATTACATATATATAGCATGCAATTTAAACAGTTACAGTTTTATAATTGTAATTAAATCATTTACATTAACACTGAAGATGACAATTATTTGTTGCTACATGTAATGTTTGGATGACAGCGACTGTTACACATTTGTCCTGACTTTTTGCAAAGACAATGTTTAGTGTTACATCATTCTAGTCTTACCACAAGCACTACATCCACGTTTTGTGTAACCCTGACCATCACACAAATAAACTTTTCTAAAGGATATTTGATTATCACATGTATCATAATTTACAGATTGAATAGCAATAAAGTTACTGTCAGACAGTTCAAACTGATTCCTGGTGTAAAGTCCAAGTAGTTTTCCATCTTTAATTCCCAGTTGAAAACCATGTTCTTTCCAGTAACAACAGCCATAAAATCAACATGGGGAATTGCAACTAACACATTCGCTCCTACATCCACCTCTGTCAAAATTCTTTCTGATAGATTTCTCATCCTGACAGTTTGTTTTGTCATGGAGTCTGATGCAAGCTTTCTTTCATTTCTGATAACCTCTTCATTTGAACACAGATGACAAGTAATAGTATCAGACATGTTTTCTTTTGAACACAGCTCATGTATGTATTGTTGCACAAGTCGAACACTAGATATTCGAAAAACATGGATTTCTACACACGGCACACACATGAACATCTAGTTCTGTTTCCTGAAATTCGGATAGATCAATGCTACATTAAGCTGGCTAACCTCGTCATGCTCGTTTGGCTTATCAGAGCTTAACTCATTTGGCTTGTCATTGCTTATCTCATCTGGCTTATCAGAGCTTTGAAGATGCTGAATCAGATCTTCCTCAGTCTGTAAAGACCCAAGAATCTCTTGAGGTAGTGATGATGACAATAGTCCTATCTTACCATCACAGCCAAACATTGCCTTCATATATTTCATGTTTACACAATTTGCCTGAAATTATTTAACAGACCAGGCAATTTGTGAAATTTAATGAAAATTTCAGGCATTTTACAAAATGACTAGGTTTTTTTTAGGCATTTTGTAAAATGCCTGTAACATATATACATCATGTACATGTATATATGTGATGCTAGATAAAAACTGTTGAGGAAAGGTTACAACTAGCCACTGAAAGTTTTATTTTTGTAAAGCCAAGGTGGTCGAGTGGTCTAGCGCGTTGGATACAGTACAGGCGATTTGGTGTCACAACATCTCAGTAGCATGAGTTCAAAACCGGTGAAGGGAGAACAAAAACTTTGCGAAAGCAAATTTACAGATCTAACATTCTTAAGTTGATGTTTAGACGAGTTGTACATGTATATCCAATGAAATTTTCCCCATTAGTGTGTGGGTTGAAGTTTTTGCAGTTTTTCATATTTTTATTATATTATCTTGATGTTAAAATTGGGCTAAGAGAGATAACGCTTACCTTATCATGATGTTAATATGACCATGATGACTGCCTTTTAAACATTTTTTGATTCGAGCATCACTGATGAGTCTTTTGTAGACGAAACACTCGCCTGGCGTAAATATAAAGTTTTAATCCTGGTATCTATCTATGATGAGTTTATTTACAACCACTGGGTCGATGCCACTACTGGTGGATATTTATTTCCCCGATGGTATCACCAGCTCAGTAGTCAGCACTTCTGTGTTGACTCGACTTATCATTGATATGTTCATAATTATAAATTAACTGTTAACAAAACTTTTGAATTTTGAAAAACTAAGGCTTTACTACCTCAGGAATAGATTACCTTAGCTGTTTTTTGCTAAACTTTTAGGAACTTTTGGTCCTCAATGCTCTTTAACTTCATACTTTATTTTGCCTTTTAAAATTTTTTTGATTCGAGCGTCACTGATGTCTTTTGTAGACGAAACGTGTCTGGCGTAAATATAAAATTTTAATCCTGGTATCTATCAATGATGAGTTTATTTGATGTTAAAAAATTAAATGAAATTTAGAAACAGGTTGCTACATGACAATATTCCTAGAAACAATCATATTTTGTAGATGTTGTAAAATGAATGATATTGAAGATGAATACAACTTTGTGTTAACTTGTCCTCCATCTTGAATACTAAGATTTAATATTACCATTGATCATGGCCAAATACACAAAGGCTAAATATTTTGTTACAAGCTGCATCAAAAACTTTACTCAGAAACTATGTAATTATCTTAAGGCTACATGGAAATTAAGATTGCAAATTATCAGTTACGGAAATTAAGTTCGCAAATTATCAGTTATAGAAATTAAGATTGCAAATTATCAGTTATGGAAAATTAAGATTGCAAATTATCAGTAATAGAAATTAAGATTGTGAATTATCAGTTATGGAAAATAATATCCTAAATTATCAGTTATGGAAATTTTGAAGATCGCAAATTATCAGTTAATATGGAAATTAAAATTACAAATTATCAGATATGGAAAATTAAGATTGCAAATTATCAGTTATGGAAATTAAGATTGGAAATTATCAGTTATGGAAATAAAGATAACAAATTCTCAGTTATGGAAATTAAGATCACAAATTATCAGTTTATCTATTGTACACATGTATGTGTTTTTATCAGTTATCTCTGTATTATTTAATTGTTCTCTGTATTCTGTCATATTTGTCATATACCTTAACTTGTTATTTTGCTATATCATTTGTATATCAATGTTCAATTGTTGTTGCTAGTGCAATAAAGATTCATTTATTTATTTATATAACTTCATCATGTTTATTGATATTGCAATTAAAACAATATTTTTTTCTACTGAGGTGATATTTTGTTTCTCCCAATTAATTTTAATTGCATTCCTATATAGACATAGGGGAAATCAAATACCAGTATTCATCATATATATAATTGTTTGAAATATCTATGAAGAATAGCACATTTTAAATCATTTATGGAAAAGAAAACTACCGCCTATGACAAATTATAAAAAAAGTAAAATTTCCATAAATTAAGCAGTCTCCTTTATGTACATCATCAAGAACATAATTGAAACTAAATTCCCTTAAGGTTTTATGCTAATGAATTTTCCTGTAGAATTTATAACAAGATATTGTGTAACAAAATTAGAGTTTTTTTCAGAAGTATTCAACCAGGCATAATACATGTAATAAAATGCTTTCAAAGCATATTCCTTTATCATGTGGACTCAATTCTCACAATGAAATATTTGGCAAGTTAAATTCCATGAAACTATTTATCACACATTTCCATTCTACTGGCGTTTTGCATTTGCGTCGATTTTTTCTTTCATTTGCGCTGATTTTTTCATTTATTTGGCCGATTTTTTTTTTCATTTGCGCCGATTTTTTTACAGGTAAATAACAGGTAACTTACAGGTGAAATGATATAAGAAGATGTGGTATGAGTGCCAATGAGACAACTCTCCATCCCAGGATTGTTATTTTCATTTATCATTAAAGACCTCTTCCGTTAGCCAGTTGTACATCTGTTATGAATTGTCAATCATAACATGTATATAACTGTTGTCTCCTGCTTAAAATCAAGAAGTAAAAACCTAAGATAAAAGCACTATGTTTATACTAAAATGACGAATTAAAAGTATATGTACATGATGTACAGCATTCAAATCTATAAAAACGGAATACATTCAAATCATAAATCTGTTCTTGCCGAGTATGTATAGGCAACACATCTAATATATTCCTTTCTTATGATTTCGTCTCTTCTATATTTGGCGTAATTATCGATAACGAAGGCCATTCTTTGTCCGGCATACGTACTGGTGGGGGCATTTCTAGAGTTCGCATTTTCTCACAAGGAAGCTCTTAAACCAAGAGTTCCAAATGGTGAAGTTGAAATCATCCCTTCGTTAATTTTATGGACGCAATCACGAATTGGTTGACCATTATGAAATGTGTACTTGTACGTTGTCTAAGAATGTATGACATTTGTCATCAGACAATGTCAGAAGGACAATGTCAAATGTGAAGCAGTCATCGATTTCATTTAGGGAAAGGAATGGTAACCCGAAACATTGGGATAGCCATTTACCAATTGCAATGTCACTTGATTTGTCTTTATACTCTGTGATCAGTCAATGTAAAAGTATGAATTTACCTGTAACTTACCTGTAAATCCAATTAGGAAAAAATATAATATCGGCGCAAATGAAAAAATGAAATCGGCGCAAATGAAAGAATGAAAATTTTCAAAATCGGCGCAAATGTCATACGCCCTAACCCCCATTCTACATGTACCTGCCCAAGTTAGTTATATTGAACTTGTTAAATAGAAGATAGGATCAATCTTATTGAACTTCGTGTATGATCAATCATATTGAACTATGATGAACCATATTGAACTATGATCAATCATATTGAGCAAATGAAACTTTTGAAAATAAAAATAAAAATATGAACCACTTAAAAATATTGTTTTTGCCATTCCAAAATTCAACATTTTTTGAAAATTACCGATGTCATAACATATTTGAACCACTAAGTAAAACAAAATCAGTGGCAGATTCAGAAATTTCAAAAAGAGGGGCAGTGCACTGACTACCTGAGAGGGGCCCACTCTAGTCATGCCTCAGTGATTCCCTATATAATGACCCAAATTTTTTTCCTACAAAAAGGGGGAGGCCCCATGCCCACCTCCTCTGTATCTGCCTGTCAGAAGTTAAAAAATAATATTATTGTGAGACAAATTTCCAGCATTATTTAGTCGTGTCACTGAGCCATGAAATGAGGTTGAGGTCAAGTGAAAAACTGTCTGACAGGCATGAGGACCTTCCAAGGTGGCACATACCAAATATAGCTATCACATTACTCATAATAAGAGAGAAATTAAAAATACTAAAAATCTAAACTTTTTTTTCAAGTAGTCACTGAACCATGAAAATGAGGTCAAGCATAATGGACATATGACAGACAGAACTTCATAACAAAAGGCATTGTATAATATACAAAGTATGATGGATCAAGGTTTCTAACTTCTAAAGTATTAAGTTTTTTTAAGAAGTTTGTTAACGCCACTATTGCTGCTGCTGGATCAGATCACTATCCGAAGGTCAAGCTTTCTGTGATAGAAGTCCCAGCAAGACTTGACAAAAATTACATCCTATACATCATGTACATATATATATATAAACTTGTCAGATAAATAAATATATATGAAACAGTCTATTATCTGAACTTGGATTTATTTTTAATTATGGATTTGCATAATTTCTTGAGCTTGAATGTTTTATTAAATTCCATGTTGATTTGGTATTATCATGTTTTGAGCGGTTCATATAAATTTCCATACAATGTATTTTGTATAGATAGTGTTGTGCGCAGCAAAGTACATTCTATTAAAAATGAACTTTCTTTTTTGTAATACACTGAATAAAAAGTGTTGTGCACAGCACAGAACATTAGAGTACAGAATAAACATGAATTTATTAAAAATTTCAAGCACAAGAAATTATGTAAATTCCATAATTAAAAGTTAAAATAATAGACTGTTACATATAGATTCTACCATGAGTGCATCAAGCATGATGTGATATTTCTCCACTCGAGACAGTTTTAAAAATGTGTGAGATAATAACAAAATAAATAACTACACACAAGTTCCTTTAGTTGTTTACACACTTGTTCTTGTGGAAAGTTGTTCTCATTGGTAAACCTACCCCATGAACACCTCCTTATTTTTATATGTAACCAGCATGCCCCAAGGCATTTTATGCACTTTAATTTGATATTACCTCAGAGACTGATTCTGAATCCCGTACAAATGTCCACTTTCTGACAGTAGTTTCTCGTTTCCTAAAAAAATAAGAATACATGTATATAAATGTTTTTAAACAAGAGTGCATACTGAAAGTCATGCCTGATTTACTGATAATAATTGAATTCACGTTGAAAGCCTTAAAAACTAGATGTGTCAAAACGACAGGAATGGCCCTGTCTCTAGTCTAAAAGTTGAAAAACTACAATTTCAACAACACTTATAGACACAAAGATGATGGTTGTCTCACATATCAAAAAGCAACTCAAAATTTGAAGGCGTATAGAAAAAAAGGCTGTATAATTGTGATTTTCAAACTCGTAAACCTAACTTAAACTTGATCTATAACTCTTCATGGGTAACTCACATACCAAAAATCAGCCCAATATCTGAAGGCGTTTAGAAAAAAAGTCTGTAAAACTGTGATTTTCAACAATTTATCAAAGTCAAAAGCTGTTTTTTTTTGGCAAAAATTAGCAGAGTGGAAAAAAAAGTCTCTATATATATTGGTTTGTTGCAGAATGACGGAATGATGGAATGACAGACAAGCGTAAAACTATATGGCACCAACAACTTCGTTGCGGTGCCATAAAAATTATTGGAACAACAGGTTTTCTTTATCATCAAAAAGCATGAAGAGTGCATGTAAGAGCCCTAATTTCATTGACATTTGGACTCTTGTGGAGAGTTGTCTAATTGGCAATCATACCACATCTTCTTTTTTATATATATACAGAAAATCCTATTTTTTTTGTATTGTTGAAAATCAATTTCATTTTATCATGTCTGAGGGTGGATCCAGTCATTTAAAAGAAGGTAGGGTGGGGTTTAGTTTAAACATATTTATTTATAGTGGATTGGGAAACAAGTTTTGCAACTTATATTAATCCCTTTCCACTTTGCGGGTGCGATTGCTGCCTTGTAGTGGCATTAGCCTACTCTTGTTTTACATGCAAGAGATATGGTTCTCTCTTAACACAGGTCAGCCATTTATCATCACCTTCCGACGGACTATCATCGTTTCCTCAAGACCATACTCGCAAATGGTGTCAAGGGAAAGCCGAAAAGGGTGGGGTTTCACAACCTAGGCTAAAAATTGGGGGTCCAACTATATGTCTCCATTCAAATGCATTGATCATTAGAAAAAAGTTGGGTTCCAACCCCAGGAACCCCCTTGGATCCGCGATGGACTACCATAACAGATGTCAGTTTGTGTCTTAAATTGACATTTATACATGTAATTACACACACACAAATGTCTTACTGCAAGAAATGGATCTAACGTTAACTGTGTGAAAAGGATAAAATCCCGTTAATTTTTCGCCTGTCAACTCGCCCCACTTATTGAAAAAAGGTAGAATCTACTTCAATGTATAATTTTTAGGTCTACCAACTACATGTAGCCCCAATTAAATAAATTCTTATTATCTACACAGAATACAAAATCAAAGTGATGGAAATCACTAATGGAAAGATTAGAAGAGTAGTTTGAATTATTTCATATTAAGGTATGGTGGGGAAAAATGAACATTTATAAAGCACGATTGCTGAAAATTTATTGTTGAAAGTGAAAATAGTGATTTGGCAAAAATGAAAGTAAGCCGTAGAGATTTAGAGGAGGCATGCAGGGCCTTTTTCGGGGCGTCGGGATCGGGTGTTTTGAAACTCGGGATTTGGGGATTGATCCTTACGGGATCCGGGAATATATTTTTCGATTTCGGGATTTCGGGATATGAATTTCTTTAAATTCTGCATCTCGGGATTTCGGGATCAGGACCCCTCCGGCCACCCCTCAAATTAGCCTTAGTCGGTCTTAGTCATTTATACAAGATTCATATCCTACCATTGGCATGTTAGTAAGACTCTCAAAAGAAAAAGCACTGATGGATTGTCCTTGAAGCATATTTTATTAGACTTATAATGGACTATATATAAGCAGTTACATTTATTTGATGTTTGAAACGGTGCAAATTTTTAATTTGATTTGACTTTTATCAAAAGAAGCATTATAGCAAAAGAGACGAATAATTGTGGTCTGAGGCCAAAAACACGAAAATAATTTAATTTAACAGAAAGGAACAAATATCGGACTTTGGAAAAAGGGATAGGGCTTTTGATACCATTTATGAAATTCTTCATACATAATATCTTTTTAAAAAATAATTCTACAACAGTTCACAAGCTGTATGTGCCCGCGATTTCGCGGGTGTGTTCTAGTTATTTTTAAAATTAAATGATGCTTCACATTCTTAAAATATAATTGCAAAAAAATTTCGTATCATTATTGGAGAATAACTTTATACTTGTAAGCTTAGTTATTTCAGAGACAAATAATACAAAATTTGTATTATACATGTTATATGTTATAAATGTCTCTGGTTATTTGTATAACACTTGAAAGGAAACCTGTTCATACAATTGAAGGATTTCAATTACTCAGTAACAGCAATTTGTTTTTATAGCACTTCACTATAAAGGTTTTCATAGGTATTGAATTTGGGCTGGGACATAGATATATAACAGGATTGCATCTTTTTTCATAAGTGGGGCGAGTTGGCACTAGTAAATTCATCATGGTTTATCTATTTCTAAAGAGTGGGGCGAGTTGGCAGACCTTAATTCAATGGAATTTTTTAACCCTTTTCATACGTGGGGCATGTTACTAAACCTAGTCTTTTTGCAATGGGATTTTACCCTTTCTATACGTGGGGCGATTTTTAGAAAGTGGGGCGAGTTTGTGAAAAAGTGGGGCGATAAGGTGTGGGGCGATTTGCTGGTGGGGTGATTTGTCATGGATTCACTTTTAACAGAAAAATGATTTACAAGCTATTTCATATATTAATCAAAGAGCTGATAGCTCTGAGGTGGAAGAAGGTGAATAAAAGGTAACTTGAATTACCATAAAAGCAGCCCCACTAACCCAGCCTGCTTTGTTCCATTATCGTTATGACGTAATTTTTTTTCTTCAAACAAGAATGTGTCATATAAAGTACATGGTCTGCCATCATGGATTTCCCATCCGTACAATCATTTTCTATGTTCAGTGGACTGAAAATTAGGTAAAATCTTTAATTTGGCAGTAAAATTAGAAAGATCATATCATAAGGAACACATGTGTACTAAGTTTCAAGTTGATTGGATTTCAACTTCATCAAAAACTACCTCGACCATAAACTTTAACCTGAAGCAGGATGGACAGACAGACCAGAAAACATAATCATGATAATGTTCATAAATGGGACATTAAAATAGTAAGACTTGTTACATACCCGCCAACTTTTGAAAGTTCCCATGGTTTTTTTTAGTGCGCGACAACAATTTTAAAGGTTACAATTTTTACTGAAGTTTTTTGCACGATCTGGATTGTCTAGAAAAAGTGTCATATTTGTATGATGAACTTACATGCCTTTTTTTAAAAGTCTGTTTGCATGATTCTAGTTATTAAATCGGTAGAAAAGATGAACATGTAGCTAGCAGACCAGAGTTTATTTTCTTGTGTAAGAATATTAGATATGCTTGTTGAAATTTCCAATTTTGAATTATGCACAACATGCACAAAGATGGACTTTTAACAGGTTGGGAACAACCTATTTGTTGGTCTTTGTGAAAAAAGAATAGTACATGATCCTTTAAATGATTTATTTGAATGCAAAAATAAAATATTTATGGACTCTACCGTACTAAAGATTCACCAGGCATTGGTTCACTTTCGTTTGTAAAAATAAAATTTCGTTTGTAAAAATAAAATATGTTACAACAAGTATTATGTCAATAAATTAGTGAAAAAAAATACTATTTATTATCTTTATAGTAGTACATTAGTACTGCATCATTGAATTTTGTCAATCAGCCATGCTTTTATCCTGAAGCTGTGTAAGAACCTGCTTGCAGATGAAAATTCACATGCCATGTTCATGATTCTACAACTAGATGAAAACAACACAAGTTAAAAATCTAGCATGTTAGAATAAACTTAAGAGAAAACGTTTTTGATTGGCTTATTAATTGATCATGAGAAACACAGAATTTGATTGGCTGAACACGATTGTCTTACCTTGGGAACAAAATAAGGAACAGATGATTTTCACTAAATCGTGTTTTAGAGTATTTTAACGATACCCTTAATATTAATATTTTTTAATAAATGCAGGGACCTATTATAAAACGTCCTTGATAAGTGTAAAGAGAATGAACACAGGGCGAACGTACTATACGGGCGAAAGAACTCAGGAGGAACAGACCAAGGGCGAACATGTAAACAGGGCGAGTTGTCCCGATACCAAATTCACGCATGTGTACTACAAATATCTACAGTAAAAACATCCGGTTTATACAAGTAAACAAATAACGTTCATGTAGATGAGATGAAATCTAAAAATTTACATAAATAAAAGGGTACATATTTACGATAGTGATTGTTTTTCAATCCTAATTTACAAATTAAATGATTCAGATGCTTAATCATGTGTAAAAGTTGGTGTCAGGAATCAGAAGTTGTTATGAAATTGTAACACACAGAAACGAATGCGGCATACAGAGGTTCAATGATTTTAAAGTCAGCACCATAGTCTTCACTAGAAGTCTTCTTCCACCAAAAACTGTAAAACTCACCCAGTATTCTATATATACATGTACATGTATTTAACATTTTAGGACAATAATGTAGATTCCCCATTCTGATGAAAAATAAATATTAGAGTCAAGCAAATGACAGAAAAAATTTATTCTGAATCGAGATTTTAATTTATTTGATTAAAGTCAGGGGACTTATTGAAATGAGTGATTTTTAACTTTGTATTTTTATGATTTGATACTACATGTATGCTATAAGTTATCTACATTCATATCCGTAGATATGGATATTTTAACACCCTGAAGTACCCCAGTACACCATAAGACGTAGCCGAAGGGTGTACAGGGTACTGAAGGGTGTTAAAATATCCATATCTACGGATATGAACGTAGATAACGAATTTATCCCCGGTCTTAGTCCGAATCGGGCGAGTTTTATGGAAATTCGGGTACAAAGTGTAACGTGAAAACAACGTATTTTTCATTATCTGAAAAAGTTTTATTGAAATTTGGAAATTTTACATATTTATTACGGGATGTAGGGTACTACCTTTGGTAGAACCCTACAGGTAGTCAAATGTAAGACGTTTTTAACACGGAGACAGAGAAACTGGAGAGTCAAATTTGGCGCTCAATGTTGTGAGAGTTACGTCATAGATGGTGTGACGTCAACGTGGGTCATTTGCATAGCTAGGTCAGTAGACCAATTCCTGGAAAATCTGGCAGTCAAGTGATGCATTTAATGAAATGAGTGTAAATGATTGGTATAATAGGACAAAATCGTTAATAAATTAAAAATATTTCATTACAAACATCATGGATAATCTACAGAATTCAATATTTCACAAGGAGCAATCATGGAACTAAGGAAAACTTGCGTGAAGTTCCCCGGGATTATGGTTAGCAACGTCCGGGGATATGGGTTAGCAACACCCAGGGGCTATGGGTTTTGTAACGACGTGCGTTATTCAATCAAAATCCTAGATATATAATAAGCCGGGGATAAACCTCTTTCAACATAGATTTAGATATACACACAATGTTTACAGTATTTATCAACAGATGAAGTGTTTACTCATGTTACTGAAAAAGCAAAATGTACAGAAACGTCGCCATGCAACGCCATGCACGTCATCAAAACATCATCTTTTTAAAATTTAAGAAACTTAGTGAGCGCCCTCACAAACATGTACCTCCTTTTTTTTTGGGCCTATCAATGCATTTGAATGGGGACATATAGTTGGGAACCCCCTTTATCCTTTGTCCTTTATCCTTTGTTGGGAACCTCCCCTTTTTCAAATGGCTGGATATGCCCCTGCTTATTATCTTAAATGTTACATGGAATTCTGTTGTGTGGTTTGAGAGGAGTTGCGATGACAAACTTGTAGTAGTTTATTGAAGCAAATAAATTCAAAGGGGCATAACTTCTAGAAAAATGAATCATAATTCCCTGTCAATATGCACATCTACATGAGGGTCTGGATGGGGGTGGGGTCTGTTATTCTGAAAACATTTAATTTTCACCCCTTTTTTCTCTAATCTTCAAAAAATTAACCCCTCTCTAATCTTCATTTTATTAGCCTGTTATCATGGTTATTCTCTAATCTTCATTTTTTAAGGGCATTATTCTTTAATCGTTTAACCCCATCCAAACCCTCCTACATAGTATATCTAAAAAGGTTTCATGAAATTCTGTTGTGTGGTTTCAGAGGAGTTGCGATGACAAGAAACAGGACTGACGGGACTGATGGACGGACAGGTCAAAAATATCATATCCTTCGTTGCATGGGGGACCTAGCTTTGGTTAATATTCTTACGAAAAACGTTTCTCGAACGGCTGTAATTTATCTTTCGTAGGTCTAAACGTGAAAAGTGGATTTGACATTTTCTTATTTCACATTCCCCGCTTTTTGACCTGTTTTATTCTCCTTCACTTGGTTCAGATCGCAAATAAATTTGGAACCAGTCGTACGGTATTCAAGTCTTTAGATTAGAGAGCGCCATATTCTCGTGTAACTAATCACCACAAAATGTAACGGAAAAAAATCAACAACCATCAAATCAAATTATATCAAAAGCTTCATTGTAAGTAGATACATGGTGCGTAGCTAGCATAAGATTTAAAAAAAAAAAATCATGTAAAAGCACAATAATATTGAAAATGATATAAAGAATAGATACTCGTTCGCCCTGATCTTTTTTTTTTTTATAATTGTTGACTAGTTGCATTAGGTTTGTTATTTGAACAGAAAATGTTAAAGTTTGTTGAAAATTTGACCAAATATTTGTGAATGCATGTACTACCACGAACTATTTCCCCCTTGACTTGCATACACTGGAATACAATGTATTAATCTTTATTGATATTTGTTAACAAACTAATTGTATTCAGTCAAGGAGTCATGATAACTGTATAATAATATGATTAATTCAACAAAAGACAAGTTTCACAACACTGAATCAGTGAGAATTATGTCATTGAACAATTAATGATCCTAAACAAGCCATCAACTTTTAAATATCTCTAGATTTTTTTTTTTTAAATTTCAAGAATATATACCATATAAATATCGGAATAAGTTTATTCAACTTCAATGCCCTGAATATTATTTTCTATTCAAAGTAGGGCAAACAGACTCTTATGGGCGAACGAACTCGGGGCGAACGGACCTAGGGCGAACATGTAATTAGGGCGAACGGACCCGACACTGACGGGTATTTGGTAAATCTTCAGTTAGGAATTTTGGGTCTTCAAATAAACCAAGGAATTGTATATTTAAATATTCAATTCCTTGAATAAACTCATCATAGACATCAGGATTAAATTTTTTGTATTTACGCCAGACACGCGTTCCGTCTACAAACTGAGACTCATTAGTGACGCTCGAATCAAAAAATGTTTAAAAGGCGAAGATTAATTAAGAGCATTGGGGACCCAAAATTCCTAAAAGTTTTGCCAAATACAGCTAAGGTAATCTATTCCTGAGTTAGAAATTAAAGCCTTAGTTTTGATAATAGTTAATATATAATCATGAACACATCAATGATAACTCAAGTCAACACAGAAGTGCTAACTACTTGACAAAGCTCTTCCACTTCGTACTTTATTTGGCCTATTCATTTTTTGATTCGAGCGTCACTGATGAGTCTTTTGTAGACAAAACGCGCGTCTGGTGCAATACAATATTGGCACAGGCTACGGTTACATGGAAATGTAACAATAATAGAAATATTATTGTTACATTGGAGACTATAATTGCCGAAATGCAAGGTTGGGTGAGGAGCCGATTTATTAAGAATGTAACAATATATAAATAACACATAGCTGAGAGGGTGATAGAGCAGATTGTTACCCCGAGAAAACAATCGTGACAAAATGAAATAAAAATAAATAAAAAAACAAGTCAATTGTGAAGGCAATTGATGTTAACATTTGCCGACATTTTGGAACTGGTGGAATCAGTATTTTCATTTTCAGAGTCCAGATATTTTGTGATAGTAATTTCATTCTTATTGGCCAATGGAAAAAATTAAACAACACAACTTTAGAATGTTCAAGTTTAATTTATCTAGCGAACATTGAAGTGCATTAATGTAACAATAACGCAATGTAACCGTAGACTCAATTATTATTGTTACATTTGTAATTAATCGGATCCTTACCCAACCCTGTATTCCGGTAATTAGTCTCCAATGTAACAATATTATTTTGATTATTGTTACATTTCCATGTAACCGTAGCCATTGCCTATAATATTTCAATCCTTGTATCTATGATAAGTTTATTTACAACCACTGTGTCGATGCCACTGCTGGTGGAATATTTCTATTCTCCGAAGGTATCACCAGTCCAACAGTCAGCACTTCTGTGTTGACACGAATAATCATTGATATGGTCATAATTATAAATTAACTGTATAAAAAAAAAAATCATTTTTTTATTTGATTAATTACCTTAGCTGTAACACATCAAACGAATTGATAACAACTATCATATTCCTGATTTGGTAATGGAATTTTCTTATGTAGAAAATGGTGGATTAAGCTTAGTTTATAGCTAGCATAACCCCTCACTTGTATGACAGTCGCTCAAAATTCCATTATATTTACAGCGTGGGAACAAAACAACCAGACATAATAGGTAAAAATGCCAAAAGATATAGGTACAACAGTTAACATCGTGCTATATAATCTTAATTACTATAAAAACAAAGAAGCACAAAAAGACATAGTAGACAAAGTACATTAGAAAAAAAACCACAAGAATTTAATATCTGTAGCACATTCATCATCATAATCATCTTCCAATCATTAATGACCAGGAGTCGTAAACCACTCTCCACACAGGTTTATATGTACAAATAAAATGCTGGTATTTACAGTAAAAACTATCTACATCAAAATGTCGTTAACACAAGGACAGGATGTATAAATACAGAGTCAGGTCATATGTAAAGTCAGCAATTTTTAATTTGGTAATTGCTGTCATCTTAACACTAACAAAAAGCAAAGGAGAGCATTTGGACCTTTCTTTCTTTCAATCCGAGAGGTCCAAAAGTATAAACAGTAACGCAATACTTAAATCTTTTTGTGTGTTCATTTTATTGTACATGTACTAATTTTATGTCATGGATGCATCATGGATACCCCATATCCTTTGTTTATAAATTACTATTTATGCAGAAGCGTAAACAATAAATGCGATTTTCTTATTTAAAATTAATCAGTAGAAGAACTTTAAAATCATTTTGTCATTTAAATTCACTTGATTCTCCCTTTACGTCTTCTATTTTATTCTCTGCCCACTTTAATAATTGAATTAACAGTTCACATAGAATACAATAACTCAGGTCATCTAAATATCTTTTTTTGTTTTGAATAATCCTTCATGTTTATACTATTCATACAAAAAAATTATGAAGGAAGTACATATACTTTAATGGCCAATGGGGTATTGATTTATTCAATTTACATTTCACGTTGAGTCAGACTTTGCATCGTATGTATACAATAGATACAGAACAAAACAAGACAACAGAAGCTCAACACCTTGACTAGATTTAAATTAGCTCCTTTGTTGTTTTTTTTTTATCAAATTTTGACAAAATATTTACTTTGACAATTTGTCTGAAAAACTATAAACACACACTTTTTAGGATAACAATTATTTGAGAAACCGAATTTTGATCACTGAGAAACTTATTATTCCCGTAACAATATATAACGTTATTAAAACGTTCAAGTGGATAATAATGGAACCAATTCTCAGTCAACTACAAATTATACTCATACTACACAGCTACTTTTGTATATAGGTACTATTTCTGCACTAAAATATGTAGTACTGGAAATTTTAAATTACTTTTAATATTTAGTGCTATTTCATTACTTTAAATATATTGTAATATTCAGGTACCTGTATTTTACAGTACTTGATTTGTACAACCTATTTTTGGTACAGAAATAATACCAACAGTGATCACAATATTCCATGTTTGAAAATCGTAACTGAAAGAGATTTGAAATAGACAAACTTTTAAAATGCTGAAAATGTAACGATGTAACCAAAAAATTGTAGTACTTAAATTTCAAGTACAGATCAAGTACTATAAAATACAGGTACCTAAATATTACAATAATTTTAAAGTAACAATATAGTACTGAAAATTAAAAGTAAATTTCCAGTACTACAGATTTTGGGTACAGAAAAAGTACCTATGCAAAAGTAGCTGTGTAAGGTCAAAAGCAAGTAACATATACACATTACAATTAGTAACAACATCATCATGACACTTACATAAAAATGAAATCAAAACAAATTGAGCACACAATACAACCAAAAAATATTTAAAAAAAAATATATGAAAAAAAAAATTGAGAATGGAAATGGAGAATGTGTCAAAGAGACAACAATGGGCTATGGATTTTTTTCTGGACAAACTTATTTTTTCGCCTATGGCGAAAACCAATATATTTTTTTGGCGACAAATCAAAAACAATTTTTTTTTTACAATTTTAGCATTACATATAGTGGCAGCTGAGGGTGAAACAAACCATTTTTTTTCTCAGGGTCAACAAAAAATTAATTTTTTTATTCCAAAACTGGAAACAAACTTTTTTTCCCAAAAAAATCCATAGCCACCCCCCCCCATGAAAATCAAATGGTTGCTGCCTAAGCTACACAAACCCGATCTGAGGTGCTCCGGGAGAGAAAGCAAATCTTTTTCCACATATGGCACCCTTCGTGTTGCTTACGTTATTACAAACCCGGTAAATAGTCTAATTCGGTCGGTCACATGCGTGAAAAGGGACCGGGATTGTAGTTACGACATAAGGAATATATATCCAATATCATCTGTGAGCCGGATATTCCATAAGTCTTCCCATATCATCAAATAATATTCACAATTCACGGTATGTAAGACAGTAATAAAACTTATTCTGAGAAAAGAATTCTCATAACTAAATTATGCCCAAGAGTTAACGTCACTTTACCCAAATTGCACATATTCTACAAAAAGAGCTGCTGAAATCTTACTAGTCATCTTCGAAACAAACCAATTTGTATTTTTATGATTTGACATTTTACACATCTTTCAACATTGATAAATGTATTTTAAATATTCATAAAACGTTCACAATATGTATCAACAGATGAAGCATTCACTGGAAAAGTATAATCTATGGGAACGTTGCCATGGGACGTTCACAAAAAGTCATCTTTTAAAAATGATCAAATAAATTATGTTACACGCATCCATTTCGTAAAAAATGAATAGTTATCATGGATTAATGTCAAATTGTTCTGAATATTAAAAGAAATAAAACAAAACATCTGTTATTCGATTTTTAAGGATGTGAATTCACGCAAGGATGCAATTTGGGTACCCCTTATTACAGAATCATGGATAGTTTAAAGGTCGGTTCAAACCCATTTTTCTATGATTCAATATAGATTCAAAATTAAATTGGTGTAACTATATAGTAAAGAAGGATACATATACAAATTAAACACAGAATGGAAACTTTTGTTTGGACCATAAAACAACTTAGGTGAAAAAATGTCAAAAAAGGTGCAATTTAGGTACCCTCACGTTAATCATGTTAATTACCTGGCCAGTATTTGAATAAGCAATTTACACAGAATTATTCATACAGAACATAACAGGGTAAAAGCTATTAAAAAATTTATTAGAAAACACGTCTGTTTATCACCCCTTTTCTTAAAACAATAATAAGAATAAGTAATCTTTAATGGTGATATATCATGCAAGTATTTTGAAATGTACTATGCTTGAAAACAAAACTAATGTTTCTGTCTTCTTATCGAGAAACGAGGCAAAGTCAGAAGAAACATCCAAAACATGCTTCATGCTCATCGTAACATTTAGCGTAGTATTGCCATCCGGCTGCAAGGGACTTTGGAACATCAGTCAAAGGGTCTGTTCCAACAGACAGGAGTTCACATCTGTTAATATAATGAAAATAAACCCATTTAGTTGTATTGATTCAATTATGCATAAAACATTCCTTTAAAGATCTGTTCCTTGTTGTTTTAAAATATTTATTTTTTTTTATTTGCACATCATAGTTAAAATGTCGACTCTCGTTATCTCGAAGTCAGTCGTACCCGAGAAATATTTAGAGATACACATAGTTCGACTCAAACAAAAACCGGAAGTTTGACAAACCAAGGGACATAACTCTTGCTTAACTTGGTAAAGCTAAAATAAATCTGGTGAATATGGGAAGGGGATCGATATTCTGGTATCAGATCGATGTATTTTAATGTCATGGTCTTTCATTATTTCAATAACATTACTTTTACTTATTCTATTGTTTCAGTTGCAATTTATTTTTTCCTATGGCTGATGAGTCTTTTGCTGACGAAACGCGAGTCTGGCGCAAATACCAAATTTTATGCTAGCTAGAAATATGTTATAATTCTCGTGAATTGGTTCAGATCTGACAAAGGAAATCCCACTGAAAATATGCATGGGACTCTGAGGTCAAACCGGAATTATCTACCTAATATATAATCCTTTCATGTAGCGTTAAGTATAAACAATGTGTAAATGTTTTAAAATCCGTTCCTAAATTATCACAAATTTCATGCACCGGTTTGTATAGTGACCATGTGAAGATTAATAATCTTTGAAAGAATATACTTTAAAAGTCAGTATTTTACCTTTTATCTTGGTTCTGGTAATTGAAAACTGCACAACTGTTGAGTTGTGAGCACATCATAGCACATTTCAATACACTTGAGGAGACAACACCAAGACTAAGAAGTACAGCTCTTTTACCAGGTGCTTCACAACTGGTATAATATCCGATGAAGTTGTCTTTGACTACAAAATTTTTATTCAATGAATTTTAATTTTAGCTTTCGTGAAAAGTTTGATGTAGTTATTCAATGACTAAGTTATATGTGTTATGAAGTTGAAAAATTTAATTGAATAATAGAATTACTTACAAGAATGTTGAAATCCTAGTGAGCAAATGCTACTAAGGCATTTTTTACCCCAGGCATAGATTACCTTGGCCGTATTTGGCACAACTTTTTGGAATTTTGGATCCTCATTGCTCTTCAACTTTGTACTTGTTTGGCTTTATAAATATTTTGATATGAGCGTCACTGATGAGTCTTATGTAGACGAAACGCGCGTCTGGCGTACTAAATTATAATCCTGGTACCTATGCTAACTATAACTACTAAGACAAGATCAACAGAATGCGCGCGCTGTCGTGTAAAGCATACCACCACTCGTAATTTTACGTATCGGAAAATAAGACGTCGTTTTCCGACATACCCAATATATGTTTACAGCTTATCATTATCAATCTGATGACCAAATTTTTCATGTTTTCCGATTGTTTCAACTATCGTCATCACAATTCCTTCCTCCTTTCCTTGACACCCGTGACATCACAGATTTAGACTCACCACCGAATTTGTACTTACACATTAAACAAGACCAAGGATTAAAAATGTGAAACATGATCTGGTTATCCTCCAAGAGTACATGAAATAAGTTTTAGTTTTGTTTAAAAGTCCACCCTATTACTCTTGCCTAAGTTAAAATGTTGCTCTGTGTGATCTTAATGTTTGTTTTGTTGATGACGGTAACTGGCTTGTTTGTCCTTTGTCATGAAAAACGTATCAATTTCAAATATGTGTTGCCTAGTATTTTTTTTTTTATGTTATTTGTCTTTTGGTCGTTGTTTTGCCATGAAAGTCTCTGTTTGTCTTACACTTATGAGTTTGTATATCCCCTTTCTTATCTTCCTTCTCTTTTAATGTATAATGACTCTCAAAGAAAAAAAAAGTATAACAAAAATACCAAACTCCACGGTTAGTCATTAGAAACCTCAAATTAAAAAAAATAATGCATATGTTTTTTTTATAACTCAATGGATAGTTTTCATTATAAAACTTATGTAAATCTACTTTATTCTGAAGAAAATTCTTTAATTTGTTCATATTTAGAAGAAGAAGCAATTCCCCGACATATTTTCTGTATGCAAAGTGACCTTAGTTTGACCCATCTCGTAAAAACCCGGTGATCGCAATACGTATGGATGTCCTTAAAATAGACTATTATCTTATTGTACATGTTAAACACGTTCTCAATATCTATGCTTTTTTGTTGATTGATGACAAACGGGTGACAATCGTTAAACTTCGGCTTCATAACACGAACTTTAATTACCTGCCATATTTTGACAACAACACTGACCGATCCGGCGTGCGATTGAAAAAAAAATTGACGATTATACGAAATTTATGCGAAAAAAAAAATGATAAAATCTTGCGCAGATGACCAAGTTGATGATGTTTGTATGCATTGGTTCAAGAATTGGAATAACATTATTTTTCATCGGTCACTCGTTTCATATGACTTTAATTCAATAGCTAGGTGCCTACAAACTTCCATAATAAACATTATCAACCATTTGAACGTATGTTTATATACATCATAAACGGCGAAAACATTTGTTTATGCAAAATCGTCTACATATTTTTATACGGCAAATTATGCAAATGACCACCTCCCTTCCCCCCAAAAAAATTTGAAGAAATTGTTTATGAATAATTGAAATTGAAGTTTGTCTGTATTATGCCGATATAATTTCATTAAAAAAAGAAATTATTTGTTTGTAATGACGGTTTAGCAACAGTTTTCAAACATTCTCATATTTTCATAGATACATCGATTCGTCTTTTGATTCGAACATCTGTTAACTACAGATGAATAGCATAGACATTTCTTTTTAGCCTTTTCGTTTTTTTTTCAAATATATTAATGGTTTTGGTTTATAAACCCTTTCGCGTATATGATGAAGGTTCATTTAGAAACACATATTGTTCCGATGAAAATAAAATCTTGTTATGCGGTCTTATATAGCTCTCATACCTGGAATAAAAACCTTCCACTCTCCAACTTCTTTGTATAATGTAAGGATACCTAAACTTTTAACAGTGAAAGGATCTGGATCAATCAAGATAGGTGCAAAAAGTCTCCTTTCATAAAATAAGAAATATTAAGAAACTTAAGTTTATACTAATGCTAAATTGAACGTAGACTAATTTGGCTCTTTTTTTAGGTTCTTTTTACCGCATAGATTATAATTTTGCAGCGTATTTAATATAAACAGTGAACTTCTTACTTAAGATATGAAATGCCATTGATCGATGCCCCTGCAGATGGCGTTTTTGTACCCGATGGTTTCACTAGCTAAGAAGTCAGCACTTCTGAGTTGACATGAATTATCGTTATAGTCATAATTATATATTATAATATACACTTAAACCAAGTAATTGAAAACTAAGACAGTGACAATGGTTGTCAAAGGTACCTGGATTATAGTTTAATACGCCAGACGCGCTACATAAGACTCATCAGTGATGCTCAGATAACAAAAAGCTATAAAACAAAACAAGTACAAAGTTGAAGAGCACTGAGGACTCGAAATTTCAAAAAGTTGTGCCAAATACGGCTGAGGTAATCTATTCCTTGGATAAGAAAATCCTTAGTTTTTCGAAAACTTTAAAGTTTTGTCAACAGGAAATTTATTAGAATAACAATATAATTGATATTCATGTCAACACCGAAGAGCGGACTACTGGGGTGGTGATACCATCGAGGACAAAACGTCCATCAGCAGTGGCATCGACCCAGTGTAGTAAATAGTTATCAAAGGTACCTGGATTATAATTGAATACGCCAGCCGCGCGTTTCGTCTACATAAGACTCATCAGTGACGCTCAGATAAAAAAAGTTATAAAGCCAAAACAAGTACAAATTTGAAGAGCATTGGGGACCCGAAATTCCAAAAAGTTGTGCCAATTACGGCTAAGGTAATCTATTCCTTGGATAAGTAAATCCGTAGTTTTTCGACAAATTAAAGTTTTCTCAACAGGAAATTTATTTAAAAGACAATATAATTGATATTCATGTCAACACCGAAGTGCTGACTACTGGGCTGGTGATACCGTCGGGGACGAAACGTCCACCAGCAGTGGCATCAACCCAGTGGTGTAAATAGTTAACAAAGATACAAGGATTATTATTTATTACGCCAGACGCGCGTTTCGTCTACATAAGACTCATCAGTGACGCTCAGATAAAAAAGTTATAAAGCAGACACGTATAGAGCTATGACAAAAATGATTAAAAGCTAGGAAATAAGTAGCCTAAATCTATCAAATACCGGCTAGAGCTTGAGGGAGTGACACTTTAGTTTCTTAATAATGTATTATTCCTAAAAGGACAATTTACAAAAAAGGTATGTTATGAATCATTTCAGTACCAAAACACACTCCCTATCTTACCCTACCCTCTGGGACACCAGCAGCAGAATCAATCCAATAATATTCACACAAAACTAAAACTTTATAAATTCAATGCATTCATCAGCAACGCCCAACATATAATAACTTTTTATTATTTCCATATAACACAAAGACAATATATCTAAATTTTTGCACATATTATTATGCAACATACATTCTCTATGTTTGTTACCAACCCAAACACAAATTGTAAATAAATATTTTAACTAATTTAAAAAAATCATTGCTACTAGTTTGTTAAATGTTTTTTTTTATTAAATGTTATCAAACCGATTTGAATATCGCCACACTTTGTCTTTGACATTAACAAAACATTACAGGATGCGATTTATTTAAAATAAATATATGTTTCAAATTTGTTATGTATTTAAAGTAATACTTTATTAGTTTTCTGATAATAGTTCTTTTTTTATTTTTTTTGCATTTTTTTAGTACAGACATAGTTTTAAAAAATATATCTCTACGTAAATCTACTGCTCGGGATTGAAAAGGGTGACGATGGAAATCTAAAATAATAAGATACCTTAAACCCGTCACATTTTCAGGATACTTATTCAATCCAGAACCCTCGTCAGTGGTTGTCGTTTATCATCATGATCTTATCTTAACATCTTTTGGTATTTGATAATGTTTGTCTTTTTAAGAAGTAGAGGGGCTATAATGCTATAAAATAACCTCAGATTTACAAAGTCATAAAACACAAAACTGAGCGGATTTTCACCATTATTTATATAAAATAGATTTAATGATTTAAAAAAAAAAATCGTGTAAAAAAGTGTTAAATTACGTCACAAAGGTGAGTGGAAACGACGTCATTTTCGTAAATTAAAGCAAATAAAAATGACATTTTTGTGTTATGACCACAACACTAAGCATGCACATATTTGAAATTTTGATATTTAACAGGTTCATACAAATGAAACTTCACTATACAAATAGTTTTGATGCAATGTTGGAGCGATATTTTATTTAAATTTTTGTATAGCAAAGCAGGACGATAACACACGGAAATGTGACTTATCACGATCTTCTTGTTATATATATATATTCGAGACAAAAAGTGTACTGGGCTTTATTCAGTGCACCGACTTCATCAATGTTAGTATTACTCTAGATCTGCCTTCATCAACAACTCCCAAAACATCATAATTTTTTTATTCCCATATAACACAAAGTCAACATATCTATAGTTTTTGTAACATATATTCTTTACGTTGGTTACAACCCAAACATAGCATGCATAAATTGTAAATAGATATGTTAACTAATTTAAAAAAAAAATCATTACTTCTAGTTTGTTTACTAAAATTAAGTTCTATTTTTCATATTTTTTCTTACTTTTTGTGATGCTGAAGAATACATTAAAACAAAGAATTATCAAATAAATCCCGAACTAGATAAAATCCCTTCACTGATATTGTTTTTGCAGAATTATGAAATTAAAAACCAATTTACAAACAATCGATGCATTACAATTAATCATGCGCGTTTGCCGGTATTTGTTGATATATCTAAGAAGTTATTTACAAACATTAAGTCTATAAATTGAGTGTTGTAGCAACAATATAAAATCTTGAAAACTAGTGATTAAAACGGATTTGTGGTATTGTGTGTTGTGCTCTGTATGAATAAAAATGTTTGTAATCTTTAATAATTAAGGCGACAATAGTTTGCTAATGTTCATATATCGTATTTTTGCTATGCATGTATTCAAGAACGGACAATAGTATTTCAATAATTTCGCTTTTTAACTACAATCTCTAACTAGGATTACCTCATGTAATTACCCTTTTGATTTTGCTATTCTATACATAATGATGCGTTCTGTATAAATAAAAACAAAATGTTTGGACAGTTAAAAAATTAAGGCGACAATAGTTTGCTAATGTTAATATACTTAAATCGACGAAGAAGAGACAAAACAATCGCATGACCTCGAAATGGAGAGATACCATCGTGTTTTTCTGCTAACTAGAATCTCTAGCTTAAGGAAGTTTGCTTGTCATGTTTTGAAATTTTTGTCAGATTTTCGAAATCCTCTGGTTTTATTACTTTGAATGCCTTAAATAATTTTGCCCATTGACCCACAGTTTTCTTTTTATAAATCAATTACATGTGTAATTCTAATCCATCTGTAAAAGTCTTCTATTTTTAAAAATTTTTTGATAGTTTTTGAGAGCTTAAACCTGCCAATGATAAAGCTATGAAAAATCAAGAAAGAACATTTTCATGGCGTATACTCGAAAACAAGCACATTGACCTACATATATTTTTGTTGCCCTTTTGGTTCATTTATGAATCCTCTATCAATATATACTAGTGTTATGAAAAGCTTGTTTTTTTAAAGTGAGTGGCTAACTTCCTTAAATCATCCAATGTAATTACTCTTTGACTATCGTATAATGATTTTGATATCTTCATGCCACAAACGGTATCAACAGATTGATTTAGACAGTTGACAAAATAATTTATCCTTAGTTTTATATACTTTGTAAAATGCAACCAAATAGAAAAATAAATGAACAAATTGCTTTCAAATCGTATTCAAATCTCTTTCAAATCGTGCGATTTGTTAGTACTATTTGCTTGCAATTCATTTAACAAATTATAAACAAATCAGAATTTTACAAATTCCCTTAAACTGATTTCTTTGTGATTTCTTTCAATTGTAGTATTTGTAAGCAATTTGTTTCTGTTTTAGTGTGATTTATTTATGATTTCTTTCATTGTTCATGGGTCAATGATAAGTTTTCTTGGTTTTGTCATTCTATCAGATACTATAAGCAATAGGTCAACTATGTTTGATGCATGGAATCAAAAATTCAATCATAACTAAAGCAGGCGAGACATTTCAGCACGTGAACTTTTGTTGGTCCGGGGACACAGTTATCGTCCTTTGATGTATGGTATTCTACAAATAGAGTCCCTAGTGTGGACAGTGTATGACTTCCAAATTAAATTCTTTATATTTTTATTTGCATAGAATAGTAAGAAGGGGGTTGAAATTACAATTTCTTTAAAAATGATGCTTGAATTAGACTTCTTGTATCATGTCACCTTAGCCTAGAAATTGCAAAATGGAAAACAAATCTTTATTTTCTTTACCATGTGTATGCATTTTCACATGATGGAAAGATGTGTTTCAGCCTAAATTGACCCTTAATAAATTTCAGTCTTACATGGCTTAGGAGCTTGTTTTACTCATATGGTATGCTATTTGTAACTTTTTTTTCCATTTAAAATACATTAAATACATATATGGAAGAATTATTTGTACCAAAATTACTTTACAAATTAAAATTTGGTGGACAAATTACAATTTAATATAAGCCTCCCCTCCCCTTCAATTGAAAAACTCTATTTTCGGGCACAGGCTTATATAAATTTAGCTTTTGAATAATTGAAATAAATCTGAGACAGCAAATGAGTGTTCAGCTGCTTTAAATATATGCAAAAATATATATCAATGCATTTAAAAGGCACTTTTTTGAAATATTTAAATTATGAAGACTCAAATTTGATAATTGAAAATGTTTCATTTAAACGTGAAAATTAATGCCAAAAGTACATAAGAATGACCATATATTCTTTAATGCGTATGGTATTGCCATGAAACTAAGCGAACTGTCTTATAATTCTCTAATCTTAGTTCATGCCAAGTTTGATCAAAATTGGTCATGTCTTTCTACTCTATTAGGTCATGCGACAGACTTACCGTCCTTTGATGTTCGTTGTCTACAAATAGAGCCCCTAGTGCGGACAGTGTATACCTTGCAAATTATTTTCACACTCTTTCCAAATTTATTTCTTTATATTTCATTGATAAAATAGAAAGTAAGGGAATGAAATTACATGAGAAAAAATTGCGGCCATATTGTTAGGTAAACATGGTAGTTTGAAAAGATAAAAAATTAGTATGTCTGAAATTGTGAAACTGAATTATAGACCCCTTAACATAAAATTTCTCATATTTTGAGTTATACCTAATAGACTTTTCTACAATTCTGATATGATCTGTCCCAAAAACAGTACACTGAACTGTAAAATTCTTTTCAGGAAAGAGCCAATACTAGTGCAATTTTTCAAATTTGCCTTTTTTGTCTAAAAGAAAATCACAACGTAATAACTGTGTTCTCGGGCATGTTACCTATATCTTTGGCAAAAGCTGTAACAGTTAAAGAAAAAAAATAGACAGAAAAAATGATGAGCAAGGCTAGATCTACAAAAGAGTCAACATTGCAAAAATTGTCAGTTGTCTACTGATAGTAGCTATTGGCATTAAATGATATTTTTTACCCTTTTTATATTAAAGGCAAGAATGACAAATGTAAAACAGTTCAAAGAAGAAAGCTAACAGCCTGATTTATGTACTAAACAATAAACGAAAAATAGATATGATATACAGCAACCAAGAACGACTACTGAATTACAGGCACATACAGAATGTGGTGGGGTTTAACATGTTTGCTGGTGCCAATTTCCCTTCAAACCCTCCCCTTACCTTGGGCAGTTGTAATACAGTACAACATAAGAACAAACTACATTGTATAAAAACCAGTCGAAAAAAGGCTGCAAAGCAGAACTACAAGCTAACAAAAACACAGACCGACGTGGCAGGAAATTTATACATCTTCTATAACAGAAAAGACATTAAGTACAGATTTGTTAGCACTCACAGTTACTGACAGCAAGTTCAAAGCCAATGACATTTAATAGAAAAAATCATGTCTGTGAGCACTCAACCTTACTCTAACCTGAGACAGTAGTTCTGACAGCACAACATAAGAACGAACTGTAAAAATCTGTTGCAAATGGCTCAACTAAAAATATAACTGAAAGGCACAAAGTAAAACAACTGATATTAAATCGTAGACACAAAGCACTGAAATAAGAGTACTCACAAGTAAGAACAGCAAATTATAGTTTCTCATAATGTTCATAAACATGGTAACATAAGTGTTGTAATTGCTATTTTCCCCTCATTTAAAATATTTTTTATTTCATGCATTTCTAGGTCAGACATCTTGGTTTTCATGATCATCAACAGGTCAATAATGAAGAGGAAACTTAAAAGTTGATACTTTTCTACATTGTGCACTAATTGAATTAATGTAAAATGGAATGTGTGCTTTACTGCAAAAAGAAATAGGAAATTTCAACAAAATAGCTGTAAATAAAATGCAGTACTGGCATAGATGCACATATGAACATAATATTAAGAACAACACAAATGGTATGGTATTCCAATTGGTTGCCTATTAATGTATTACAATGAAACAATAAGAAAGAAAACAAAAAACAAAAAAAAAAAAAATGCTACAAAAAATATTGTATGAATCAAAATTGAAATCTTATAAAGTATGTACAATACCTAGACCTAAACAGTTTTTTTGCATGTCATGTTACTCATCAGTGAAAAATATATTAAATTTTTAAATATCTTTTGTATCATTTATTCAGTATAGCAAAAAAGATATTTCATACTGTTTGTATTGTTCAGAAATTTCCATAGAGGAAAAATGGGGTCAAAAATTTCCTGAGAGGAAATTTGCTGTCTTAAACTTTCCCTTGAGGAAAAAAGTTTGTTAAAATTTCCTCAAAGGAGATGATAGTTGACAAAATTGCGTCACATGAAATAGAATTTCCTCAAAGGAAAAATTTATACAGAAAATTTCCTAAGTGAAATCTTTTTCTTTTGAGGAAGAAAAACTTCCAGTGAGGAAAAATATTTTTCCATCAGGGTAATTTGTTTTCCCTCGAGGAAAACAACGTTTCCTCTGAGGAAATTTGAAAAAAATAGGCATGACTTTTTCAACAGTAGTGCTAGAACCAATTTATTTAGGACAAATATTAGGGAACCAAGACAAACTAAGTTATCAACTTTATTTTGACTTAACTCCAAAAATTAAAGTGTCAACTTTTGCACTCAGCGGAATTGCAAACTTGTCCTAGAGACTGTTTACTGTCACATTTAATAAACTAGCATTCTGATTGTGCTGCGTTTGCTGTAATGTTACACTTCCTACTATATCGTAGCATGTTGATACTAATGAAGAAGGGAATTTTATCTTATAATTTTTGGAGCCAGAATATTTATTTAAAGATGCTATATAACTAACAAATGCTGACTGCACCAATCCATGATGCATCTGTTTTAAACTAAAACCAATTGATTCAGAAATCATTAATAATGGACCAAAACATCAGATAAAATCTTTTGACCAGAAGAAACTCAAATTTGACCTGTAACTTTTATGATATAAATGAGTATATATATAAAAGTGCAGAAAATAAGATTTTCGTACAATTTTTCAATTTCAAAGAACCACCACCTAATTCATCAATAATGTATATTTCCCATAAGGCGAACATTAGTTATTGGAATCGATGTTTCTACTTTGATGAATGTAACGACATCTTTTTGTGGAGCATAGTGTTATCGAACGCAAAAGAATACCGGTCCGTGTAACACTTACCAATTCAAAATTTTAAAAAGTTTTGAAATTTTGTTTTTTTGGAATTTTGATCAAAGTTTTAAAATATCAAAATTCCAAATTTTTTGAAAATTGTGAAAATTTTAATATTTTCACCAAATAATTAAATTTTTAAATCTCTAAAAATCATTTTCAAATTTGATAGTGTAGATATTTTATCAAACTTTAAAAATACTAAACTTAACATGCAGTTTTCACTATTTCGCTTTTAGAAAGTTTTATTTTTTTTATTTTGATTAAGATATTAAAATAGAAAACGGGTGAAAAGAGGGGTACCTAAAGTGCAATATAGAAGAAAAGCGGAACGAAACGAAACAAAAAATGAAATGAACAGTTACTGTTACTTAAAGTTAATGTATAAAATAAAACAAGAGGCAGACAGATGTAAGCGGTGAAAAATTGAAAAACGTAGAACTTATTTTAAAACAAGGAACACGGCTCTGAATATGAATCATTCTTAGTTAGGAATAAAAGTAACGAAATGTATTAAATCATTAATTGTTGCCAAAAAAAAAAAAAAAAATAATTTAAAAAAGAGGTTTTTCTCTAAACAAATTGGACACACATGAAATGACAGTACCCTGAAAATTTTAAAGTTTTGAATCTATTTAAACCTGCATTAAACAGATTGATTTACCTTTAAAAATCTCTTACATAAGCTTAGCGTTTCCGATAATTAATTCAGGACTTTTTTTCCCAAGCGCCCATCATTTAAGAGTAACAATGAAAACTGGCTAACTTGCTGTAAGCCAAAAAGTGTGGTAGGGTTGAGTTTGTATATATTTTCTACTGTACGTTAAGCAATAAAATGGTTCAATACACGTGTATTCCCTCATATTTGTTTTTATATTTTTTTGTTTTGATTTACGACTTTTTATTATCTGCAATCATGTCGGCAGATAAAATTATTGAACGTACATTTTGAACGATTATCTTTTACCTTTAATCAACTATTTCGGTTCTTGTAAATCATTAGCCTTCAAACATATGGCTTTTGAGCTATCCTGACGAAGGTAAATTCAGAAAAGCGCTTCGAACGCATGCACTTTTTAACGTGTTGTTTTCATTTTTTTTCGATTGCATGACGATCATAGATTGCCTTTTGTCAATGATTTCAGTTCTAATTATTGGTACGGTAGAAATACAGAATCTATGGTGTCGCAATGCACGTTGCCTCGAAAGTAGGAGGTAGTTGATATCTATTTTACACTGCTACCCGGTGTACACGCTTAATTTTAGAATAAGATCAAATATAAGTAGCTTGGAGCCAGGATATATATTGTTAAAGGGTACTTTATTCTCCAACTGAGCGTGCTGGTCTTGTAAAATCGGAATACGTTCATACCATATCAACATAACATAAACATTATTTTCAGCCTGCATATTTATGTAATAGTTGCCGCTGTATATTAAGCCCATTTATCCCTGTGTAGGTGTCGGTATTTTGAAATTGTAATTTGAAATAATGTTAAAAGTTCATATCAACGATAAACATATGAGTAAGTTGAAGTGACCAATCTAAATGGTAATCTATTTGGGAACGGCAATAGAAATATTGTCAGTAAGGTCCTGTTCTGACCGGCAGTAAAACCCTTGCCCAATATAAACGACTTAATTTTGTGTATATTCATGGTAATTGTGCATAGTTTGTGCTTAATCTATATAAAGTATTCAGAAGAAGATAAACAGTCATGAATAAAACTATCATACTTGCGAAATAGCAGTTAATCGATTAAGTTGCATTTAATTTCACTCGTAAAAGATTGATCGATTCACCAGAAAAATACGATCTCAGCCAGACGCTTTACTTACCGTGTAACACGACATGATAAAATAAAATGAGACAACCAACGACCTAAATTATGCTAAAATAATAAATCAAAAAGTAAATATGACTAAAAAAACCCAAAGTAGATTACAATTTAAATTTGTCACTTCAACTTTCCCATATGTTTATCGTTAATATGAACTTTTAAAAATTATTTCAACTTACGATTTTGTTTAAACAGTGTTCTATTTTTACTTCAAAATATATTAAATTGAAAGTTGCACCATGCTAAGCATTTGCAAGCCCCCTTCAAGAGATAAAAAAAAATCCACCGTATATACATAATGACAACACAAAAGACGTTTTTCATTATCATAAATACCTCACAAATGAATCATTTATTTAATTAACAAAGTGTTGCTCATTTATCTGACTGACAGCACGCAGTTATCAAAATGCCGACACATACATAGGTGGGCGCTTAATGTACAGCGGCAATTAATGCATGAATATGCAGGCTGAACAAAATTGTTATGTTATATGTTTCTATGGTGTGAATGTATTCAGCTTTTACAAAACCAGTACGCTGAGTTGGAGGTTAAAGTACCCTTTAACATTATATATCCTGGCTCCAAGCTACTTATATTTGATCTTACTCTTAAATTCAGCGTGTATAGCGGATAGTAGTGTTAAATAGATATCATCAACCTCCTATTTTCGAGGCTAGCTCAATGTTCATTGCGACACCATGGATTCAGTATCCTTACCATACCAATACTTAGAACTGAAATCAATGATAAAAGGCAACATATGATCGTCAAGCAATCGATAAAAAATGAAAACAACACGTTAAAATTTGCATGAGTCCGAAGCGAATTTCTGGATTTACCTTCATAAGAACGCGCAAAAGCCGAATATTTGAAGGCTAATGATTTATAAGAACCGAAATAGTTGATTAAATTTAAAGATGATCGTTCAAAATGTACGTTCAATAACTTCATCTGTCGACATTATTACAGATAATAAAATGTCGTAGATCAAAACAAAAAAATATGACAACAAATATGAGGGAATACACGTGTATTGAACCATTTTATTGCTTAACGTACAGTAGAAAATATATACATACTCAACCCTTCCATAGTATTTGGCTTACAGCGAGCTGATCAGTTTTCACTGTAACTCCTAAATGATGGGCGCTTTGAAAACCAAATATTTCTAAATTAATCATCTAAAAGCTTATGTTAGTGTTTTTTTGTAAAACAATCAATCTGTTTGATACAGGTTTAGATAGGTTAAAAAATGTGTTTTTGTTAAATAGATGCGAAACCTTAAAAAATTCAGGATACTGTTTTCTCACGTGATGTCCAATTTGTTTAAAGAAAAACGATTTCTTTTTTAGATTATTTTTTGGCAATTAAAAAGGATTCGATACTTTTCGTGCCTTTTATTCCTAACTACGAATGATCATAAACAGAGCCGTGTTTCTTGTTTTAAGATGAATTCTCCGATATTACAACTGTCTGCCTCTTGTTTTATTCTATACCATAACTTTTAAGTAACAGTAACTGTTCAGTTCATTTTTTCCCTTTTGTTACGTTCGTTTCGTTCCGCTTTTCCTCCGTTTCGCACTTAACATGTACACCTCTTTTTCTCTGTTTTCTATTTTAATATCTTAATCAAAAATCAAACTGTCAAAAATGAAATAATCAAAACTTCACGTAAGGTTTAGTACTTTTAAAGTTTGATCAAATATCTAAATTATCAGATTTTAAAATGATTTTCGGAATTTGAAATTTTAATTATTTGATGAAAATGTCAAAATTTCAAAAACATTTCACAAATATGGAATTTTGATATTTTAAAACTTTGATCAAAATTTTAAAAAGAAAAAAAAAATCAAAAACTTTTAAAAATTTTGAAATGATATATGTTACACGGACCAATACCGTTTCAGTTGTCGATTAAAAAGCTATACATAATTGATGATATTTTGCAAGAAGTGAGACAATTTCCCTGTAATCGTTTTATAATCGTTATAAAATCTATTATGACTGATGAATTTCTCTGAACTTGCGACATTAGACAGCACTTCCACATTTAAACTTCATATGAATTTGTTCTCACAAAATATATTTTTCTGCGCACAAAAAATATATATTTAGCTCACAAAGTAATAATTGAAGCCCACAATATGTTTAAATCGAGCACACAAAATATTAATTTGTGCGCAATATATATTATATTGAGCGCAGAAAATATATATCATGTATATTGGGCCCATACAATATTGTGATGGTTTTACGTCGTAATTACCATATATTTGAGTCCTACATATACATTGAGCGCACACAATAGTACATGATCGCACAAAATGTATTTTTGTCTGTATAGATCACTAGCTGGGCATCGTAAAAATCAGTCTACCTAGTATATCATGTATATGACAGATACTTTTTTTTCGTGAAATATCAGTGAGAAATTAAAACATAATTAATCAACGGAACGAGTGAAAAACAACTGTCATATTCTTAACTTGGTACAACCATTTTCCGAAGGAAATAAGGACATATGTGTGTTTAGAATGATTAATTAAATAGTTATTTAATTTCAACATATATACGAAATATCATGGCATACACAGGGACGATTGATTTGCAATACTCGATCAAAAAGACATTCAAACGAAAAACAAATAAACATACACTGAAAGAATAAGTTTGATCTATGACACAATATAAATAAAATATCAAAACGTAGGTGCCTATATAACTTATTAATAAAAGAGAGGCGAAACATACAAGAGGGACATTCAAACTCATAAGACGGAAATAAACTGACAACGCCGTTGCTAAAAAATAGACCAACAGAAAAACAAAAGTACACAAAACACAACATAGAACCCCACCAAAATCTGGGGGTGATCTCAGAAAAAAGATGTAGGCTAGGACAAAAGGTCGTTTAATAAAACAACGTACACTGGTTGCCCGAGAACACAGTTATTTCGTAGAGACAAAAAGATCAAATTAAAAAAAAACCGCACTTGCTCTATCTTAAACAGATTTTTACAGTGTAGTGTACTACTATTGGACAAATAATATAAAAATTATAGAAAAGTTTACCTGTTCTAACTCAAAATATTGACAACTATATGATACGAGGTTCAAAAATTTAGTATGACAGCGTCATACATACTACTGTGAAAGTACTTTTATTCGTTGGTACAAATTTTCGTGGTTTAAACAAAATTTATACGTTCGTGGGTTCCTTAATTCGTGGAATTTAGTTTTCTAAAGAAAAAAATCTAGCAAAGAATTTAAGCCGTCAGAAATGATGTTCTTGAAAATAATTAACTGTTGTTTTATATTGATTTGTGGGACATTGCATTTTCACTTGTTCGTCTTTTATTAATGACAACATTCATTAAATATTTAATAAAATAATTGCTTTCGGATATAAGCTATGCTTACAAATTGTCTCGATTGAAGGATATTGCAAAGTAAACATTTTAAATGTTGCATATGTGAAATCAGAAGTGACGACACTATTTAACCTGAGATCACAAATAAACGATCATCAAAGGTGTTACTTAGGCCATAAACATGTCATTTACATAAAACGATCATCAAAGGTGTTACTTGGGCCATAAACATGTCATTTAAATAAAACGATCACATAAAAAAGTCCTTCAAATGTAATTTGAATTGTAAAATTTAGTTCTTTTGAAATTCAAAAGCAAGCCCAACATGATTTACTTTTTCGTATGAGAATTTTTAGCACTTCAATATATCATCCGGCATATCATCACCGACAATCTGACTCTCATCGATCAAAACTATAATTTTTGTTAGAATTTAATGATTCAAAGTCGATAAATTCAGGTCTCTTAAAGGATTAAATGGGTAAATTTTAAATAAAGGTCATAGTGTTTTGCTTATATTCGATGTATTTTCTAGATAAAATCAACAATGCCAGCATTCATGTAGTCAAACCTGCATGGTGATCTTTTAATTCATGTCTTGATTTAGACAACAGTTGTTTTATTTCTTTGGACACTTAAATTCGTGGATAAAGCAATCCACGAAAACCACGAAAATTGGTATCCCACGAATAAAAGTACTTTTCACAGTAATTGTTTACCTTTTTAACAGGATCAAATCACTACTTAACATGAGGATTCGCAATTTGTTTAACATGTAATTTCATCCCCTTACTTAATATTTCATGCATAAAATATCAAGAAATAAATTGGGAAATTTTATGAAAATGTTTGCAAGTTATACACTGTTCACATAAGGGACTATATTCAACGAAAACCAAAGTACGATAATAGAGTACGAGTACAGAAGTGAAAAGTTATCGTCACACAAAATACAAGGCGGATACCTAGTTGAAATTAAACAGAAGAAAGGGAACTCTTTGTTAGAAAAGTTAAAAAAGGCAAATTGGAATATTTGAATTGTTTACATCTCCTTCTATTGGGTTTAAAAGTTTGATAAAGGTGCATAATATAGGATTTAATTCATTTTGTATACGTGTTTTTACTTAAAAAATAGTATGGAGCTTTGAGATATTTGTAAACTTTTAAATCATAGACACATTTTCATAAAATAGTCGTTTGTGGTAGATACAAATACAAGTGGATTATATTTGTGCATTAGCAAAATTTCCGCCGAACAAAAATCTACAAAAAAACAATAGATTGATCTTTTTATGTTTTGGGAAAAATCCTAAAAATTGGTAATAATGTTAGGTGTGTGTTGCATTGTTATTCTGTGGTTCACATGTTGAAATGAACTATTATATTATTTATTTATGTTTTTCTCTGTCCTGAGTGTTCTTGCATTTATTTGGGTTTTTTTTAAATGTCTTGTACCAAGTCAGGAATACGGCAGTTGTTATCAAATAGTCCATTCTATGTGCATGATGTGTGTTGGCGTTTGTTTTTGTAGCAGTTCAGTGTTTCTGTTATTCCGATGTTTTTTTCTTATAGTTGATGTGTTTCACTCAGGTTTAGTTTTGTGTGTTGGCGTTTGTTTTTGTAGCAGTTCAGTGTTTCTGTTATTCCGATGTTTTTTTCTTATAGTTGATGTGTTTCACTTTTAATATTTGGGCGAGTTTGAGTTGATGATACAGTCGTGAAAACGTATAAGCAAAAATATTTGATACACCATCTCGCTTCAGAATCTTTTATTTTTATATATTTAGGCTACAGGTTGATTTAATAACAAAAATGAAAGACATGGGTCAAGTGAGATACCTTTCTAATCAGTCACACAACAGAGTATGTGTGTTCGAATTGCCAAATTTTGACTAAAAGTCCTTGACGACAGACTTTACAAGTGGATCTTAAAAATGCTCAACGTATTTTTGTTTGTGTTGTTTAGGGTTACTAGACTTCAACCTCCGAAAATTTTAGTCTGCCCTTTCATAAAATACTTATTAAGAATTTTTTAAATGTTTATGAACTTTCGAAAATTCCACCTAACAACCGATCAGACAATAGTTCATTATAAGTTGATTAAATGCATTAAAGTACATTAAAGGATGATCAATAGATAGTAAATACATTTGTCTTTTAAAATACAACTGGCATATAAGGATTGTAATGATGCCATATGAATAAATTTATCGGTTTTCAAAAACTAAGTTGGCAGCGCGTCATCCCTGCAATGGCTCCCATTTTTACGATTGTAAAAATTCGCTGGCGTAATGTGGAGATATTTTGACGAAGTAGAATCCTGACTTAATTTGATATCAAATGTGGTACATATTAAAAATAGTGAGACGAGATATATAAAATATAAGTAAAAATTGAATTACAGAAATGCATTACAAATTGTGTAAACTGATCAAATTAACACGAAAGAACATTTTGAGAGTACTCGCTGTAAACCTGAACTATAAAATTAGTTAATCGCGCCCACCTAGCCTTGTTTATTTGTTATTTACCTTACCGCAAAGGAATGTCGTTTGTTTTTGTTGAAAAATACTTCCTTCAAAGTAACAAATATGTTGTCAATCAAGAAATGAAGCCTTGTAAAAAGTCAGTTTCAGAGAATTTTTTGTTTGAATCAGAGAGTGTTTAATTTACAAAGTACGATTTAAAATCCTGTACTAAAAAATCAGTTTTTGAATTTTTGATATACATATATTTTAGTTCAACTTATACTACGAATGATATGGAAATAGCTTCACAAACTTGCGTAAAATAAAGCAAACCATTATAATTTATACCATAATAGTAAGAATGTTGGTCCAAATAAAAGGAAAACTATGTTTGAGCAATGCTTCAGACATGTCAATATTCTGCTTATGTTTAAAATGAGAATTACATTCTTCAAATATCATAATAATAAATGCCCTAAAGAAAAGTTATTTAATTTCACTTTTAAATATATTGATGATGTCACTAGATAGCCCACATTTCAATGAGTGCTCACAACTCATCTGACGTTAAGCAATCAACAATCAATAAATCATATATCCCAGTGAAATTGAGATTGGGGAAACTATCGAAAATAGAAGATATGGTTCATATCTTAATCTTTTCCACGATATTAACACAGATGATGCCTTCAACTTTCGAATTGTCATATTCCCATTTCTCAGCAGTAACATATCCTCTGCTGCATCATATAAGTCCAATGTGTTACCCGATATGGCGTAAAAACGACGAATCACCGAATTCAAATTTAAATAAAACTAATATAAGGCCATGGTGTTTTTAAAAATTTCACCCTTCCAGGCCCTTTTGTTTTCCACATAATTAATATTATCAATAATTAAAAAGTTCCGGGTCGATTACAGGAAAATTGTCTCACTTCTCGCAAAATATCATCAATTATGTATAGTTTTATGATCGACACCTTAAACGATATTCCGGAAGCTAAGTTTTAATCTTCGTTCGAAGACACTGTGCTCTACATGAAGATTTCGTTACATTCATTAAAGTAGAAACATGGATTTCAATAACAAATGTCCGCCTTATTGACAATACACATTATTGATTAATCAAGTTGTGGTTATTTGAAAATGAAACATTTGACAGACATCACATTTTCTGCACTTTTATATATTTTTTCATTGATTTTCACCTGGATAAAAAATGAAAACTGATGTTTTGGCCCACTTATTTATGATTTCTAAATCAATTGCTTATAGTTGAAAACAGATGCCTCAGGAATGGGACTCAGTCAGCAGTTGTTAGTAATATAGCAATATACTACTGATACCTTTATTTATTAACCCCTTATTTTATTTTATTGATTTTGTATTTACATTGATCATAGATCAAATTTATTCGTTCGGTGAATGTTCACTTGTGTTAATATGTCTTTTGATTGAGTTTGGCCATTTGAATTGATATTTTATAAAGTGTCTTTCTATGTTGTGATGTTACACTATTGTTTCAGATAAGGGTGAAGGTTAGTACCTATTACAACGTTTAAAACCGCTGCATTTGTGTGTACCTATCCTGAGTCAGGAATCTGATGTTTAGTAGTTGTCGTTTGTTGATGTGGTTCATAAGTGTTTCTCGTTTCTCGTTTTTTATATAGATTGGACCGTTGGTTTTACACTAGTTATTTTCGGGGCCCTTTTGCTGTTCCGTGTGAGCCAAGATTCCGTTTTGAAGACCGTGCTTTGACCTATAATGGTTTAATTTTACAAATTGTGACTTGGATGGAGAGTTGTCTCATTTGCACTCATACCACCTCTTCTTATATCTATATAAGTCGAGAAAGGATTCCAATTTGTATGAGTAAAATACAGAAATAATTGAAATAAGTGGTTTGCAATTCAGTAGTTGTCATTTGTTGCATTATGAATGTACAGTACATGAGGTTGTAATTTGTCGAGTATAAATGTACAGTACATGAGGTTGTCATTTGTTGCAGTATACAGGTATCAATATTTTTGTTTGTTTTTTGTTTATTAGAAAAATCGGATCATTAGTTTTTTCTCATATAAATTGTTTGGTATTTGTCCTTTTTGGTCCCTTGTTTGCTTACGATGGTTACTAATGTTTTAGGGCGTACGGTGACGAATAGTTGCTCACTTTGATATCATTTGGTCTCTGGTGGAAATTTATTTCAGTGGCAATCTATTCTTGTATGGATAACAAGATGAGATAAAATCTCTTATCATTGATTAGGTAATCAGTTATTGTCTTGTCTCAACTATCAGTATTTTTCTGACATTGTGTATAATTTGTGTATTCTTATAGCATTTCATTGTACTTTTGCAAATAAATATTCAGGTAATCTTTGAATAATCATTTCATTATAAAGAAGTTTCTTATGAAGTTAGCTTTAAATGCCATTAATACATTGATCATGTAGTTTCTAGATCAATTATTAATCAATAATGACAATTATACATGGGTTTAAATTGTAATCATGGTAATTATTGATATTGATCCTTGATTTTGTTTACATGTGCCACTCAGGCAAAGGGTCACAGCTAGGTGTGAAATATTACCCTCCCACTATTTTTCTACATGAAAGTTATATGAAAGTTTGATAACAGGTTTTCATCATTGAATGATACTCTAAATGAGAGCCTTTTGAGCGAACTTAATCATAACACATGACTATAGATCTAGGGGACTGAACATTCATTCTCAGGTCAAACTTTTTACATGCAAGTACACCATTGTTTTTTGGCAAAATTATTACACGTAAGGGTAACTGGTCTCTAAACGTACGAAAAATACCAGTACTTTTGGGTATAATTAATTTTTGTTACAATTTTGGAACTTTTAAAAAAGTTCGTACCTACTTTCGCAAAAACCCAACTTAACAAAAGTGCCCATTTTCTGTAATCACAATCATTAATGATGAATTTTACCTGTATTTAAAAATAATTGTTCTATATTCTCTGTATTCAATCTCTAACTTAAGTCAACATATATTGTACAATAAATTTCCAACCGTCGTGCCCGTGCATATTGAGAGTGATGACCTAAGCAATTTCAGTCATTTTTCTAGAGTTATCTTCCCTATCTGATGCTCTCTCCAAAAGGAGATCGATTTCGGAAGTAGCTAACTTTGGAACTAGTCGTACGATTGTTTAAAGTCTTCGGGATAACAGAGCGCCGTATTACCATGCTAATCACTTCAAAATAACAACAAAATGTAAGGAAAAAGAACCCCAACATCAAATCATCAAAACAAATGAAACCAAATAAAGAAAAATAAGATGTGGTATGTCTTTATTTATTTAAGTTCATATGGTGAAGCGTTAGGTTAGAGGGTTATTTTATTATGTAAAAGCACTACATTGCTTCAAATGCTAAATGTAATAAATTTAAAAACATGACAAATAATGATAATTTATAAGTTATAATAATCATGCTCATAGTTATATCACAAAACTTTATAAGTAAAATTCATTTCCGACAATAAAACCATGGACGACGCGTCGTCATATAGTATGGACGATATTGTCCTATGGGCGATACATCTTTTCAAGTTATGAACGATAATTCCCAAGGAGACAAATTAATATCAGCACTTGTTGCTTTATTCTGAATCCTTTATGTGAATGTTAATATATGTTGTAATTGTAATATTCATAATAATATATTATTTACACTAATTCCTATGGATGTGATGGCAGTATGGACTTCGCGTCCTGTATCGTTTAAAATTGCAAATTGATATGCATTTGCGGGAATTAATATAGCAATAGCGGTAATTACCATAGCATTTGCGGTAATAGATACAACATTTACTGGTAATATTTACATCATTTACTTCATCTTAATCAACAAATAAAGAGCAAATGAGAACAATTGTATCTTTCTTTGATACCGACAGGTTCAAAAGTATAAACAGCAAATGAAATACTTAATGCAGAAGAGTAAACAGCCAATGCTATCTTTTTATTAAAATAAATCAGAAGAAGAATTTAAAAACATTTGGTCACATCTTTTCAATTAATTATCCACCTACTTCTACTTTATTCTCTGCCCTATTCAATAATTGAATTTACAGTTTATGTATAATGCACCCACTTAGATCATGTAAAAACGCGTTGTTTCATGTGAATAATCATTGATATTAATATTTATATATTTTATGAAGAAAATTCATGTACTTTATTGCAATTGGGCATTGGATGGCATTAAATAAAATGATGTAATTAATTATTTATACTTTAGACTCTGGATCGTACACCATAGGTACATAACAAAAAAAGACAACATAAACCCAGCAGAGCTCATGAGAACTTAAATAAAATTAGAAACTACAGGAAACACCATTTCATACATAAGACTGATATGGTCATTATTATAAATCAACTGTTGAACGTTCCGAAAAACTAAGGATTTTAGACCACAATATATGACATTAGCTGTTACAATGACAAAAATCCTACAAATAACACGTACTATTTAGTTTGTATGATGGAAATTAACGTTGAGGAAAACGCCCAAGCAAAAATGATAAACATTTATATATAATTACATTAGATGTATGTTTCATTATAATATTTTATTCTGATTGGCTAACTGCACATCACGTGTTATTCCGTAAGCAGTTTCATTGCTCAATACAACTTTTCATTCATGATAACACGTGCTTCAACAATAAAGTGCACAGGTGAATTAAATAATAAAATACATAAAATTCGTGTTTTCATGATCATAGCTAAAAATGTAATTATAAGTATTGAATGCTTCTTTTTGTAACTTTATAGGGTTGTAAAAGCGTTGACCGTGCGTACATTTTTAGAATGAAGCGCTTACGCGCTTCTTACAAAATGTACTTCGGTCAACGCTTTTACACCCCAATAAATTTACAAAAAGAAGCATTCAATTCTTAAATAACAAATAACTTATGAAAACATAAATGATTTCATGGTGTTGGTGTTGCCCAGTCAGTAATTTTCTTTGTTTTGTGTACTGTTGTCTGCTCGTTGTTTTCGGTTATTGCCATGGCATTTTTAGTTTGTTTTTGAATTGTGAGTTTAAACATACCCCTTTGGTACCTTTCATTTATCTTAAATGTTGAAAACCGAATGTTGGATGTTGCAAATTGAATGTTGCATGTTGCAAATCGAATGTTGAGAATAGAAAATTATTGAAATATATTTCCTATGTTGTGTGTTGTGTGTGTTGTGTTCAGTTGTTTGTCATGTTATCGTTTTCGGTAATTGCCATGGCATTGTTAGTATGTTTTTGACTTGTGAGCTTGAATATACCCCTTTGGTATCTTTCGACTCACTTGAGTATTGAATACAGAATGTTGATTGTGCAAATCGAATGTTGAATATTGAAAAGTTCAATAATATAAATCGAACGTTGAAAATCTGAAAGTAGAAAAACTGAATTTTGGAATCTAATATCGCATGTTGAATGTTGAAATCAAAAATATATGCAACATATGTAGCGAGATCTGCTTACCTGTCCTGAGTACTTGAGATAACCCCCGATTGTTGGTGGGGTTTGTGTTGCTTAATCTTTCTATTTTGCGTTTTGTTATAACTCTTGTTTGTCTTTTCGTTGTTTTAAGGTGGTACCTAACACTACAGGAAGATAACTCTGTAAAATCAGCTAAACGTTTTAATTACGTTGTGTTGTTAAGGGAATATTAAGCTTTTCAATGATCAAAATAAGTGTTTGTCAAACTGCTATATAACCAGTGTAATTTTTCTGATAAAATTAACGGTTGGTTCAAAATTTTTGAAATTTTTATATTTTTGTTAAAGGGTCAAAGTAAATACATTGTCAAAATTTTATGAAAATTAAACGAGCCAAATTAATTTTAGTCAAAGTGTTGGGTACCACCTTAAGTGTTTTGTCATGGCATTGTCAGTTTGTTTTCAAATAATGAGATTTAACACCTCTTTAGTACTTTCACCTCTCTTGAATTTAAAACAAAACAAATTTTGTTTGTCGCAAAAGGAAAATATTGAACATTAACGTGAACTTTGAATGTTGAAAATTAAATGTTCAATGTTATAAATCGAATATTAAAAATTCGAATGTGTAATGTTAAAATGCAACATTGGAAAAAAATTGTAATTCATTGTTATTAATTCTTTTTTAAGCAGACATTATACCCATAACAGGGTCAAAGGCAAGTAACATAAAAATTACAATCAAAAACAACATCATCTTGACATTTACATATATATGAAATATAATTCTGAACACACAGCACAAGAAATGACCTTAAAAAATTTGGAAAAAAAATAAATCATTTTGATATTAAAAATTTGGAAAATAATGTATTAAAGACATGTTTTATAAGAAATATAATATATTGAATATTGAACCAACTGGACATTCGTCTTGATGATTCTAGATTTTGTAGTTATCAATCAAGAAGTCATTCTATGTAATCAAATAATATTGACAATTTATGGTATTTAAAACAGTAATCAATCTTATTTCTTGGATACTAAATGTTATAAGTAAATTATGTCAAAGATTTAATTGACTGGTCAATATTTGAATAAACAGTTTACACAGAGTTATTCATACAGAACATAAAAGTGTAAAATTTAAAAAACATGTAGTACACATGTGTTATATAACTTTTAAAGTAATATACTAAGAATTTCATAGTGTCCTAAGCTTGAAAACAAAATTAATGTTTCTGTCTTCTTAGTAAGAGACATGGTGAAGTCAGATGAAACATCCAAAACATGCCTCTTTTTCATCGTAACATTTGGCGTAGTATTGCCAACCAACTGCACGGGACTTTGGAACATCCGTCAAAGGGTCTGTTCCAACAGACAGGAGCTCACATCTGTTATAAGTATAAGACACATTAATCATATTGATGTATGCATAAAGTATTCCTCTAGAAGTTTTTTCTTTTTTTTGAAATGTTTCTTTTTCTTTGAATTCGTAGTTCAAATTGTTCATTTATTTTTACACATATTTAATCTTTTTAAAAAAAATATGAATGATTTAAAATTGAATTAGTTTGACACATAAACGGAATATAATAAACATGTAAAACGCCCTTAAAAAATGAGAACAACACTTCATAAGTTTAATGCGTCCGATGCACTTTTATATATTTACCTACACAACGATCACTCGAAGCCGAAAAGGACTAGGTCCGGTAAGGGCTGATTTGGCCCCAAATTTTAGGTTTATCTGACGAAAGATTTTGGATCTATCAAATATGCCAAAAAATGTCACTTTTCAGATGTTTTTTTTTGTCAAAAATGAAAGTGGCCGCATTCGTGTTCATCCTCAATCTTTATATATGTTATGTATTATCATCCAATAAAACTTACATTTCAATATCAAGAATGAACACAAATGCGGTCACTTTCATTTAAGACGGAATCCGTCTAGAATCTAACTAAAATGCTAAAAATGAGAAGATTTCAGTAATATAGCATGACTAAATGATGCTTGTACCCGATACATGTGCATTGTGTTATCAAAAACAGTCCATATTTATGTAGCAGAAGCATTCTACTTTCCAATAAATAACTAAAAGTTTACATTTTAATAATTTTGTAAAACTGCAATATTTTGAGGCTCAAAAGGGGTCTTACCGGACCTACTCCTTTAAAAGCATAACATGTACTAAAACTGAAACAATTGCAGAGCTCAATGTCATCCTTATATTTCTGTATAACAGTTCTGAATGCATTTTGTATTGCAACATCAAAATCAATGTGAACGATGATGGGGTTTATTAGGGTTCTGTCTGCACACCATGCAGATATCATGCTCATTAGAACCATTTTATGATTCTAGTGAATTTTTTCAGATCTGATAAAGGAAACTCCACTGAAAATATGGATGGGACTCTCAAATAAATCATGAATTTTTTATATATTCCACTAATGTTACTTTTTATATAAATATGTGCATTTGTAATAAAATCGTAAAAAAAACCCACACTGCTCACAAATTTAATGCACCAGTTAGTATAGTGTGACCATGTGGAGACTTATTATCTTTGAAAGAATAGACTTTAAAAGTTAGTGTTTTACCTTTTATCTTGGTTCTGGTAATTATAAACTACACAACTTTTAAGTTGTGAGCACATCGTAGCACATTGCAATAAACTTGAGGAGACAACACCAAGACTAAGAAGTACAGCTCTTTTACCAGGTGCTTCACAAGTGGTATAATATCCGGTGAAGTTGTCTTTGACTACAAAATTTTTACCAAATGAATTATAATTTTAGCTATCGTTTAAATTTTGATGTAGCTATTGAAAGATTTTTGTTTATGTGTTATGCTGTAAGTTGAAATTTAATTGGATAAAAGAATAACCTAAAAGAATGTTGAAATCTTTGTGAGCAAATACTACTAAGACAAGATCATCAGAATGCACGCGCTGTCGTGATAAGCATACCACCATTCGTAATTTTAAGTATTGGAAAATAAGTAGTTTTTCATAAGACCAAATATGTTTACAACTCACCATTATCAATCTAATGACCAAATACGACGTCATTCTGTTAAGAATAACCGAATAAATGAGGGATGCAAATTTCAAATTTCATTGTAAACATGACAGTAGGTATTTGACAGACCCGAGAAATGTGAGCATGTTAAATAGCATTCATACTACGGTGCTTATTTGAAAAAAAGTTGTTTTGGTCGGAGGTGTGACGATGGACGAACAAACGAATAATTTGATTACATTTTAACCACCACTTGTATGGGGGTATACGAACGTGATACGAATATGACTTTGCTATTGTACTTGATCTAAACACTTAATCATACTTTTAACAGGTTTGCTTTATAACAGTACTTAATAAGATTTTTTACGCCGAGGATCTTATTCTGATTCTGAACTCTTATTCATTTGTGATTTATTCCTTTTATTATATACATGTTGTCATTGAAATCAATTTCCCTCTTGACAAAGTACATGATTCGTCTGATAACAGTATAATTGCCCTTACAATTCTTACAGATTGCAATGTGTTAAAAGTTGTTGAAAATCTTGCATTTTGAAAGGAGGAATACATTCTTAAATGAAAGTACTACAAATGATGGTCAGAAATGTTATAGTAACAACAACGGATTGCAGATACATGTATAGGGTGTTTCGAACATTGTCGAAGATCACACCACAAGTGAAATAAAATACGAGAAAGATCCTTATAGCAAAAAGAAGAAGACGAACGGACAATGAAGTCAACAATTACTTCACAGAAATAGAATATTTTAAAGTACGATTGAAAGCTCATAAAAAGGGAAGAACTACGGAGCTTTGAATAAGTCCAACTTTTTAACCTGTTATTTAAGTTACAAAATATGATAATTACTAAAAAAGTTTCACTAACGCTTTTCATATCATAGTAATTATACTTATTTGTACATAATTATGTTTCAACAGTTTTCTTGCAGACATCGTTATGCTTGTATACTGTTTATTTAAGACTCTTATAAAAAACAACTTTATTTCGCTTTTTCTTTATACTATTAACATACATATAATTCAGTGGTTGTCGTTTTTTTTATGTGTTACATATTTGTTTTTTGTTCATTTTTTAAAACAAATAATGCCGTTAGTTTTCGGGGCCTTTTAAAGCTGGCTATGCGGTTTGGGCTTTGCTCATTGTTGAATGCCGTACGGTGACCTGTAGTTGTTAATTTCTGTGTCATTTTGGTCTCTTTTGGAGAGTTGTCTCATTGGCAATCATACCACATCTTCTTTTTATATATATATACTTGAATAAAGTGTATATGCTATTTATTATCAATTCGAAGTTAACTATCAACGGCGGTCATATATTAGTGATAAGAGTAATATAACCAATGAATAGCAATTTTCGGGTCAAACTCGATACCGATACTAATAGTATAATGTCACGTGTTACCTGATACCTAATGTGAATGTTCTGTCTAAACCAGTCGCACCACCAAACGGTGTATTTAGGATTTGCTATTTACACGGGTAATAATATAGTGAGGGCTTCAAAAAGGGAGTTCTGGGGGTAAAAAACCCTTTTTTGCGACGCTCAAATCTTTTGAATGAGGATATATGTACTATGGGGTTGGAACCTCTCTTTTAAAAATGGCCCTCTCATCAAAACCGAACTTTGACACTTTATATGGAATGACACACCCTTGTAGATTTCGAAAAAAGAGTTGTCTAATGCCGCTACAAGGCAGCACTCGCACCCGCAAAGTGGAAAGGGATTATATAAGTTGCGAAACTTATTTCCCAATCCACTATAAATAAATATGCTTAAACATATGAAACATATGGAATGACACTACTGAAATAAATCATTGACCAACATGATATATCCAGAAATAGTTTCCGGTTATTGTAAAAATACCCAGGACGGATCCAAATATAAGGGTTTGAATTCAGAAATTAGTGTGCACCTTATATTCAGCTTTACTTCATCATACAATACGAACACTAATACAAGAGTCTGAATTAAGGCGTACGTTCATTAACAGATCAGCGATATCACTGTTATGTTCAAGATTGAAACATCTGTCCATGTTTAAATGATATTCGAAAGCCTGCGTTGCAGCTATGATGAGTATATATCCTTACATAATGGTCATAACCATATGGTACCGAGTGGTCAAGTTGAAGACACCCCTTCGATCATTTTACGGTCGCAACGCAGAGCTGGTTTGTGCATATTTTCCAATTGTTTTCATAGTCGTAACCACAATCATAATTTTCTTCATAGTAGATCAAACACGCAACTCTCTACTCGAGTTGATGTGAACCTCGCCATGCAGTCATTTGGTTTGATTTTAAATACATATAGATAGCAATGCTTATGGTTGTTAAATTTAATATTTCCTTTTTAGTGCTTCTTGTTAAATATTTGTTTGATGGCTGTATCCCTAATTTGACAATTTACCTATTCTGTATATTTTGTTCAAGCATCGTTATAAATATAATGGAATTTGATGCGACTGTAATACAAGTGAGAGGTTAAGCGCTATTAAACCAGATTCAACCCACCATTTTCTACAGTTGAGAATGCCTGTACCAAGTCAGGAATATGACAGTTGTTGTCCATGCGTTTGATGTGTTTTGTAGTTTGATTTTGCCTTTTGATAAGGGACTTTCCGTTTTGAATTTCCCCCGGAGTTCAATATTTTTGATAATTTACTTTTTACGGCAAAAACAACAATAAACACAACACTCCCCAAAAAATTATGTGCTGATAAAATTTCATTAAAAAGAAACCTTTGTTTGTAATTCCTGTTACAAATGTGTTAAACAACAGTTTTCAATCATACCTATATTTTGTTTTGGAGTTACCTTGATTTGTATTTTGATTTGAACATTAGTTAACCACTGATTCATAGTTTATTCATAGTTGAAATGTCTTTTTATCACTACTTTTTTCGAAATATAAATGCTTTAGTCTATTCAGCCTTCGCACATATCTGATTCAGGTTTATTAAGAAATACAAATTGTTCCGTTGAAAATTAAATCTTGTCATACGGTCTTATATAGCTTTCATACCTGGAATAAAAACCTTCCACTCTCCGTCTACATTATCTAAAGTAACGATGCCCAAACTTTTAACACTGAAAGGATCTGGATTAATCCAGCTTACTATAACATTTTCACCGACTACATTTCCCGATCCGACCATTATACTTCCTGCTTCCCAACTTATCCAGAATGGCCTGTATGCATTACAGTTCAGAATGTTCTGTGTATCGCTCTGTTTAGTAATACGAGAGCTCGCTTGTAATGATGCATCGTTCCTGCGTCTTACATGTGTTCTTGTATTATGATGTGAACCTATAGCTATTTCATAAAGAGGTTTTGTTGAGTCCTTGTTGTCAGAACTCGATGCGTACAATGCCACGTGCTTACATGCTTTAACTTCAAAGGTTAAAAATCTTGCTGGTAAGACGTCCATTCTATATGAAGAAAGGTCAACCATGTAATCTAGTATGTTTGCTTCAGATGATGAGCCTATGATGTCTATTTTATCTGTCATAATGTCAAACTTTACAGATAATGCTGAAAATAGAATAGTAGCTAAAATGCATTATTTGCTTTTAAGAAAAAGCAATTCAAAATCTTGTACGGCCCTTCGGGACTGAGACAATTTATAACATATACTTATTTAAAAGTCTCCTTTCATAAATTTTGAAATATAGAGGAAAATAAAGTTTGAACTAAGCTTATATTAACTGTAGACTAAATTTTAGGTCTTTTTTATCGAATAGATTATAATTCTACAGTTTAATCAATAACGACAGCCAACTTCAGACTTATAAAGACATTGGTATCCCCCCCTGCTAGTGGCGTTTTTCTCTTCGAGGATTTCACCAGCAAAGTAATCATCATTTCTGTGTAATTTTGAATGAATTAGAGAAACAAAAATGTGATACAAGTGCCAATGAGACTACTCTCAAATGAGATCAACAGCCAGATATAGGTCGCACTTTGCAAATACAGCTGTTTCTCAAACAACGCCTCTTTTGGGGATATATAATATTCATAGAAAATTAATTCTGTTTACGTACTAGTTCACACATATAACCTCTATACAATCATCATAACATATACACGTTTTATAAAACAGTAATTGTATAAATTAAAATACAAGCGCCATTCTGTGAATAATCAGGATAGACTATAGAACTCAATATAAATATTTTTGGTCTGTAAAACATAATTATAAATCAAACAATAAAAACAATTTCTTTACTTAAAATATTAAAGCACGTCTTGGCAAGTTCTTTTAACTTCATAAAATAAACTTGAACGTAATCTGCATATAAAGGACACTCTAATTGCATATAAAGGACACTCTAATATAACATGTTTCTCATCTTCAATTTTATCATTGCACACAAAAATAGGGAAACAAATCATGAGCACATATTATTATTAAGGTATGCTAATGTATGATATTGGTTTCATAATCAATTGAAGACATGCAAAATATGCAAATACTTTTAGCTGGTTATACTGATATATGGGGTCTCTTTCGGTTAACACAAAACATTGTATTCTAAAATCATGCTACAAAGATCTAGTAGCAAACAGTAATAAATGCAACAACTGGACAACTAGTATTAAAACACTGCTATATGATCTTTGTATATGAATGATTAGGTTAAAGGACAACCAATGGGTAATAATATGTTTGGATAGCTCATTCTTAAAATATTTAAAACAATGGTTTCATGATAGAACTAAACAAGAGTTACATTTTACGCTTGAAACATCACCAAAGTGTAGAACAAAATGCATTATGGGGTATGGGATTTGCTCTCTGTTGAAGGTCGTATAGTAAAAGTTTAACCAAGAATATCTAAATTGTTTTAAAAAATCCCACTGTTAAACTTACAGTAAATATGGGCTATTGATATATCGATCTATAGAAAACAAAAACAAAAACAATTCAAATTACCAGTTCCACAGGTTCTGTGAGTTCAAGAATCACATAGGCGAAAACGAACAAAACGATGACAAACAACACACGACGATTCCATGATGGAATGTAAAAATAATATATGGAATTAGGAATCTTTTATAACATCTATGTTTCATATTTTTTTCATTGGTTTGAAAGGATTTGACCTATCAAAAATATGTATTCTATTTTCTACACCTCCAAGCCCACACTTTTGTTTCTTTTGTTTTTTATATGTCTTTGAAGTTACCTTTCGGTTTCGTACAGGGATCTGAGTAAAATTTTATATTGTAAAACATACACAACCAGTGCTAATGAGTAGTAACGATGTACGTAAGAAAAACATAGTGAATGTGGTATGGCTTCACTTATTATTAACAAGCATTTAGGACCCAAGCTATGACCTAAGCTAAGTACGATATTATGTTTTTTTTTATGACTGCATAAACAACTATTATGCGCACATCATTGAAATACAATAATCAATTATAATGATAACGAATTCTTTGAAAATAACACTAGTTAGTACTTTATTCATGTTTAAAATATTGCATTGTCATGAAATACTTAATAATTAATTATTATCAATATAGCATGCCCAATATATCTTTCTTCCCAATTAATAAATCATAGATTTTTGTGAAGCTAAGTATTTATATACATTATATATATAAGTACAGCATTATAAATTAAAATAATAAGGCTATGTAAATGGTTAATATTGTTTAATACTGTTCTTGAATAAGTTGGAACGAACTGACCAGTTTTGGAAAAAGTTGGAACGAATTGTCCACGCAACTTGGGACGAATCGGAGTTGGAACGAATCATCCAGATATATACCTTAAATATACATATACATTTTGGCCAAATCGAAATCTGTGGGAACCCATGTGTCCAGGTAGGGATAGGTCTTAATTTTAGTATAAGTTTAAACTCCTAGAAATTCGGGGCATATACATGTTGAAAAATATGCCGCACAGCCCTATATTTTGACCTATGAAAAAAATAATAATGATTATGAACTTTCCATTCTAGGATATCATTTTTTTTAACACTTCATACTAAAAGTGGTACAGTTTAGCCGTAAAAAGAGTTCCTATGGGAAATTGCATTGTCAATGTTAACAAAATTGCAGCCTATATTGGGTGCAAAAAGAGAACAAACAGAATTTCACCAATCTCAGAGAATTTAATGAAATTAACTGAAATATGAAGTTTTAATTAATATTTCATGAATATTTAGAAAATCCTGGGCCTGAATTATGACGAATCAGCACAAACTCACAGAGCTAGAGCATCAAAGAGAGAAACTTTAGTTTTTAGATAATTGATTATCTATAAAAGGACATTTAAAAACAAAGTATGTTATGAAACATTTTAGTACCAAAGCACGATATAATATAATATGTAATAACATATAATACGTTGTTCGGCTGTGTATTTTTTATGTGCTGATTTAGGTTGTTTTACGTATTCGTTTTTATTCTATAGTAAGACACCACTTCGGTGTTGACATGTATCTCTAGTATAAAATCACCTTAGCCGTATTTTGCACAACTTTTGGTCCTAAATACTCTTTAACTTTGTACTTGTTTTGCCTTTCGAACTTTTTTTTATCTGAGCGTCATTGATGAGTCTTGTGTAGACGAAACGCGCGTCTGGCGTATTAAATTATAAGCCTGCTACCTTTTGATAGCTATTATTTGTGTGTTTCTCTGTACTGTATGTTCTCCCATTTAATTGTATTGTAGTCCTGTCATATAATGTTGTCATTTTAATGTTATATTTGTCATTGTTATAAAAGCGGGAGGTTTCGCTAGCCACAAAACCATGTTTCAACCACCATTTTTTAAAATGTCCTGTACCAAGTCAATAAAATGGTCATTGTTATATTAGGCCACACCAATTTTATTCCTTGTTCAACGGCCGCCCACACCTTTTTTTTCTAAACGGGTGTATTTTACTGCTTCCCGCATCCGGAAATGTAATCGTGTGTATTTCCCTCACTGTTTTTTTTTGAAATATTATAAAAACATATTAACATTCGTTTCTTTTCCCCAAACTTATATTCCCAATCATGATCATGCTGGTTTTCGTTGTTTGAATAAAGTACACACAACTGCTGAAGGAGAAGAGTTGCCTTCATCTTCAAATATATTGTATGCTGAACAAAACTATTTATACCCGGTGCATGTTAATTCACCTGTCCCGATTCAGGAGCATATTGGTCAGTAGTTGTCGTTTGTTGGTGTGGTTTATAGGTATTTCTCTGGTTGTATGTATAGATTAGATTGGTGGCTTTCCTGTTTGAATTGTTTAAACTAGTAAGTTCTGGGTTTCTTATAGCTTGCTGTTTGGTCTGGGTCAAATACCTGTATTGAAGGCCGTTTAATGTCTATGACCTGTATTTGTTATTATCAGGTTGGGAACAACCCTCCAAATGAATAATCTCCTAAATGAGGGACTGCCCCTCAGACAAGGGGTCATTTCTCTGTTATAGAAAAGAAACTAGAAAGACCCAGACAACCAACATAAATAAACATAAATAACTAAAATGTACACACATCAACCACCAGCTCGACACCCCCCCCCCCCCCCCAAAAAAAAAACAACAACAAAAAAACAAACAAACTGGAGGTGAACACAGGTAATTCGGAAAGATGATTATGAGCAGTTCCTGGTTCTTGCAAGACAGCTGCATGTTGCTTGTTATAAGTCATGTCTGGTGAAGGAGGAAGGATATCTACAATGATCTATGACAATTTAATGGAGATCATTCAATTATTTCCTGGTGAACAGTGAAAAAAATACTTCATAAATTAATAAAAACGTCAAAGTAGAAGTGATAAATCAATATTTATTGTTTTGATCAATATTTTTAAAACCTATTATTTCATGTTAACTAAAATATTATAACCGCTCGCCTTTACTTTTAAAGCTTCGCCTAAAAAATTTGCAAATCAAATATTTTTTTATTCAAATTTTTAAATCGCTCGTTCGCACCAATTTTAATCATCCAAAAATTCGTAGAACGAGAAATCAAATTAGTGTCGCCTTATAGTTGGTTTCTGTGTGTGTTGCATTTTAGTGTTAAGTGTCTGTTGTGCCGTGGTTTTCCTCTTATATTTTATGTGTTTCCCTCAGTTTTAGTTTATAACCCGGATTTTTTTTTTTATCTCAATCGATTGATGAATTTCGAACAGTGGTATAATACTGTTGACTTTACTTCGGTACCCCATGGGAAACCAGCAGCGGTATCGACCTATCGATATACACATGAAATTACTGTTTTATAAATACAATGCATTCGAAGCGCTCTTCGCTTTCGTCAACAACGGCAAAAATATTATAACATTGTATTATTCCCATATAACAAAAAGAGAATATATCTATAGTTTTTGTCCATATTATAATAATTACATTAGGTGTATGTTTCATTATAATACTTTATTCTGATTGGCTAACTGCACATCACGTGTTATTCCGTAAGCAGTTGCATTGCTCAATACAACTTTTCATTCATGATAACACGTGGTCCAACAATAAAGTGCACAGGTGAATTAAATAAAAAAAATATGTAAAATACGTGTTTTCATGATCATAGTTAAAAAATGTAATTATAAGTATTGAATGCTTCTTTTTGTAACTTTATAGGGTTGTAAAAGCGTTGACCGTGCGCACATTTTTAGAATGAAGCGCTTCCGCGTTTCATACAAAATGTACTTCGGTCAACGCTTTTACACCCCAATAAATTTATAAAAAGAAGCATTCAATTCTTAAATGAAGGAAAAAAACAAAACAAAAGTACTGAAGCACGAGGAAAATTAAAAACAAAAGTCCCTAATCAAATGGCAAAATCAAATGATAAAACACATCAAACGAATGTTTTATAGCGCTAAACCTCTCACTTGTATGACAGTCTCGTCGCATTCAACGCATGCGTGAACAAAACAGACATAATAGGTTTAATTGTCCAATTAGGTATACAGCCATCATCACCGTGTCATTATCTCAATTACAACAAAACAAACAAATATATATAAAATTAACAACCACATGCATTGCTACTTATATATGTATTTAAAATCATCCCAAACGACTTCATGACAGAGTTCACACCAACTTGAGTAGAGAGTCGCGTGTTTGATGTTTGAAAAATCATTGATACTAGCTTATGTAATGCCTTTTATTTACAGTATACTGACCAATTTTAATTAAATATTGAATATTGCCGCACTATTTCCTTGACTTTTATAAAACAGTACAGGGTGCTATTAAAAAAAAATCAAATGTGTTCCAACTTATTTTAAAATATTTTATCAGTTTAATGATAATAGTTCATTGAACTAAAACGAATTTTCAAATACAGAAATAATTTTTGAAATATATCTGTATGTTAGTTGTGCTAATCTATAGCTATTTCTCGAGATTTAAAAGGGTGAAGATGGAAATCTAAAAAAAAATATAGATGTTTTATACCCATTACACTTTCAATATCCTTATTAATCGCAAAACCTTGCACGTAATTGTCGTTTATCTTTTTTTCATGTATTATTGTATTTGAATATACTTTCACATCAGTATAGGGGCTATAATGCTCTAAAACGAACACAGATTTATAAATAATATCAGACACTTCACCATGAAATTTTATAAAAGAGTTAATTAGTTAAAATCTTCTTTTTTACGCACAATAAATGTTTAATGACGTCACAATGGTGAGTGTTATTGACGTCATAATCGGAAATATTGAGCAAAATTAATAACATTTTGACGTTTTTTCTTTTATTTTACCACCGCACCATGCACGCACCTATAAAAAAGCTGTTTCATTTTTAACGAGAGGCAGGACAAAAAAAAAAAAAAAAAAATACTCGTAAAGAGACCGATTTTCCTGACAAAGGTTAATTTATTCGTACGAATCAGTAACTGCTTATTCTATTATTATTTTTGTAAGTTTATCTATATTTACTTAAAAACAACGAGCTTGGTATTGTAAGTCTACATAATTTCGAGGAAAACAGCTATTTTTTTGCAAATAAGAAATTGTCTCTTACCATGAGATAGACATACAGTTAAAATAAAATCTGATTATTTCTCTTGTTTCTGCTAATCTCAATTCAATATCAGCTTTCCAAAAAACGGGATATCTTCTCTAGTATAAAATTGAGAATGGAAATGGGGAATGTGCCAAAGAGACAACAACCCGACCATAGAAAAAAAACAACAGCAGAAGATCACCAACAGGTCTTCAATGTAGCGAGAAATTCCCGCACCCGGAGGCGTCCTTCAACTGGCCCCTAAACAAATATATACTAGTTCAGTGATAATGAACGCCATACTAATTTCCAAATTGTACACAAGAAACTAAAATTAAAATAATGCAAGACTAACAAAGGCCAGAGGCTCCTGACTTGGGACAAGCGCAAAAATGCGGCGGGGTTAAACATGTTTGTGAGATCTCAACCCTCCCCCTATACCTCTAGCCAATGTAGAAAAGTAAACGCATAACAATACGCACATTAAAATTCAGTTCAAGAGAAGTCCGAGTCTGATATCAGAAGATGTAACAAAAGAAAATAAACAAAATGACAATAATACATAAATAACAACAGACTACTAGCAGTTAACTGACATGCCAGCTCCAGACTTCAATTAAACTGACTGAAAGATTATGATTTCATCATATGAACATCAGGCACAATCCTTCCCGTTAGGGGTTTAGTATCATACCATCATAACATATATGAGAAGAACATAACCCGTGTCATGCCAACAACTGGTTTTTGAATAAAGGTGTTTAGTTCCGATGCAAAGACCCTATAAGTGAATCAATATTAACGCCAAAATATGCAATCTTTAATGACCCGACAACAGTATCGTAACTATATCCCTTCTTAATAAGTCTATTCAAAGGTTTTGTTAGTTTTTGAGGTGAATACTGACACCTTTGTGCTTTATAAAGAATATTTCCATAAAAAATTGGATGTGAAATACCGGAACGTATAAGAAGTCTGCATGTTGAGCTATATTTACGAATGATGTCCTTATACCGATGATAAAATTTAGTAAATGTCTTGACTAGTTTGTGATATCGAAAACCCTGGTGTAATAATTTTTCAGTAATACATAAACTTCTCTCGTTAAAATCTAAAACATTGTTACATACACGAGCGAATCGTACAAGTTGAGATAAATAAACACCGTAAGATGGTGACAAGGGAACGTCACCATCTAAAAATGGATAATTAACGATAGGAAATGAAAAATCATCTCTTTTATCATAAATTTTAGTATTCAGCTTTCCGTTAGTGATATAGATATCAAGATCGAGGAAAGGGCAGTGGTCATTGTTATTATTAGCTTTATTCAAAGTAAGTTCAACAGGATAAATTTTTTTAATATACATACTGAAGTCGTCATTATTGAGAGCCAAAATATCATCCAAATATCTAAAAGTATTATTAAATTTGTTTATCAGATGTTGTTTCGATGGGTCTTTGCTTATTTTTGTCATAAATTGTAACTCATAGCAATACAAAAACAGGTCCGCAATAAGTGGTGCACAGTTAGTCAGTATCAATGTTTTATCTAGGATTTTTTAGGGGGGGGGGGGGTGCATTAAAAAAACCAGAACACACTGAATAAAGACTTGGTAAACAATAGACTTAAAAATAGTATATAGTTTAGTGCATGTTAAACAAGTTGGATCCTAAACAAAATAGCTGTGTATGCATTGCGGTTTACATTTTTCGCCCCCATTATACTGGTTGCGAGGAAACATAGTATTATACGAAAAAGAACTAAAATGCCACCAGTTTATGTAGTTACATGTATGTGGTAAAGAGTTACAGGTTGCACTTTGCAAATTTTAAAAGGAACAATTTAACAGAACACAAAACATCTATTTACAAACACATTTAACATCAACCGCAATCTACCGTTCGAGACAAATAGGTTCTGTAATATTACTAACATTACGTTCTATTTTTCATATTTGTACTTACCTTTTGTGAAGATGAAGAATATATTTAAACTAAGAATTGTCAAATACATCATAAACTAGATAAAAACCCTTCACTGATAATTTTTAGCAGAATTATGAAGTTTAAAACCAGTTGACAAACATTCAATGCAATACAATAAGTCATGCGCGTTGCTGGTATTTGTCGATATATCATAGAAATTATTAACGATATCGATCTTTGAAGTCTATTAATTGAGTTCAGTAGCAAAACAGTAAGGTATGTATAATTAGTGATTAAAACGGCGGGTTCGCGCTTCTGTCTGTTTGTCTTTTTAATTTTAGCCATGGCGTTGTTAGTTTGTTTTCGCTTTATGAGTTCGACTGTCCCTCTGGTATCTTTCATCCCTCTTTTATTGTGTGTTGTTTTCTGTATGAGTTTTGTTTTTTATAATATGTTTAACAATTAAAGCGACTATCGTCTACTAATTTTCAAATGTCGTTAACCGACAAAGAAGAAACGTTGTTCTTTAGTTCATGTATTTTTCATTTAATTGTTGTACATATACACTGTCAGAAATGCACCAGAAACATTCGCATAGCCCCAAACAGGTGGGAGACGGTGGCGTGTTTCTGCTGAGTATGTTTAATCGGACAATTATATTTCATGAAACTAGGAATGTTTTTAATCACACTTTTTAATTGTAATCTCACCCATTATCGTTTGGTTTTAATTCAGAATTTTGCTATCTTATATTGATTTTGATATCTTCATGCCACAAACGGTATCAACAGGTTTATTTAAACAGTTGACAACATAATTTATTTCTAGTTACATTTATGTATTTTACTATTATGTTCTATCATACTGTATAAAATAGTGTATTACCAGTTTCAACAATAATTAAATGCAAAATATATGAAATAAAGAAACAATGAATCCGACATTTATATTAAAACAAATGATAGTAAGAATTTTTTCTCTCTCATTTTTTGGCTATAATTGTGTATTTTTTCATAATCAAAACTTACTGTAAAAACAATTGCCAAAATACCTTATATAATCTTTTGTTTCAAAAAGCAGTTGAAGAAGATCACCAATTGGTTCTGAAGATAAAAACAAATATTCAATTTAAATGATTTATTTTCTCATAGCAAATATACATGATTTTGGTCATAAATATCTTTCTATTATCAAAGGTGCCAGGTTTATACATTTGCTGTTATGCATACAGAGAAATATACTTCCATTTCACCATTGTTTGTTACATTTTTGGACTGAATGTAAATCAAGTATAAAAAGGACTAAAATTATAACATATTGGGATTCGTAAACACGATTATTTTCAAGAATTCATTTAATAATCAATGTCTTGTCGTTACGAAATGAAAAAAACTAATATAATGAAAAATAATAGAAATCATTTATCATCAGTAATATTTCTTTTAAAAGGGGCACTAAACATGCTAAAGATACCAAAGGGACAGTCTAACTCATAAATCTAAAATAAACTGACAATGTCATGGCTAAAAATAAAAAGACAAAATGACAAACAAAATTACAGAAGACAAACATAGAAAACTAATTACTAAGCACACGAACCCCACCAGAAACTGGGGGTAATCTCAGATGCTCCGGAAGAGTAAGCAGATCCTGCTCCACATGTGACAACCATCGTGTTGCCTATGTTATTAAAAATCCGGTAAAAAGTCTAATTCGGTAGGTCACAATCGTGAAAAGGGAAGGGTATTGCAGTTACGACATAATGAACATATCCGATATCATCCATGAAACGGTTATTCCATAACGGTCAACCAAATCGTGATGGCGTCAATTTTCAATTGAAGAACTGAATTATATAAAAAAAAAACCAATAAAAGACCAAAACCTTATGTGCTAAAGATGAACTTTCGTGAGGCTTAGGAATCTTTGTCATATGTTAGGTCTCCTTGTTCTTTCCTACACTATAGAGTAAACTGTTGTCACCCATAACATCAATTTTTCTTTTCATATAAGACTTGAATAATTCATTTACAAGAATCTAAATAGATTCTAGATTTCATTTATTTCGACTGACAGTTTTTTTTCCGCTACTTTCCTATCAATGACTTTCAGCTTATTTTCTTCCTTAACTTTCTGACTAATGGTATCAGATTAGAATTTTACATTCTAACACACCTCTTGTAATTGAACGAAATAATGCATTGCATTGACAATAATTGATTTGCCAGTCCAACATTGTCTATTTTTAAATGAACTTATTCTATAACATATTCTAAAATGATTTATAAAAAAACAGGAAATTTATCATAGCAGACAAGGAATATACATTGTGTTCTTCAACCAGTGATGTTTCTTGATGCAAGAATCTACGTCGCAAAAATGAAAGACTGACCATAGAATAAATTCAATTGCTTTAAATGCTTTAAAGATAAATGATTACTGATCCATGTATCTATCAGAGGAACGTGTACAGAAATATCTGTAGAGCACTTTCTTCCAGTCGATGCAGGTAAAAGTAATAAAAATCAACAAAGCATGACTGCATGGTCTGACAGTGACATATAATTACATGTCAATTTCTTCCCATTTCAATCATTTCCTATTTAGTTTCTATTTCTGAAAGCTATAAAAAAAGGTTAATGAAATTATTTTAAAAATTATATACAAAAAGTATTTTTAGATTGGAAAATTATTTACATTCTTTCATAATCTCATAATTAAGAATGGCAACTTGACATTTACAATAAGTTGTATTTATAGTCAGTTTAAACATAAAGATATTAATATATACATGGTTTGAAAAATAATAGTAATGATACAAAAAAATGGATAAAATAAAATAATGTAAATAAATTTCATACATATTATATTTAAATAATCTTCATTTATTATTTAAATTTATATAAAAAAAAAAAATATGAATAAATTCAATTAAAATATATGTCTTTATTTTCTATTAAGTATACTCCACTTACAGGTGATGTTTTTTTGTTTTAATAATGTTTCTTAGGTATGAAAAACCAACACTGTCAGAACAAATGTATATTTTTAATAAATAAAGTTGTGCAGGCTTCTTTAATACAATCAGATTATTATATATCTCTTATCAAATTTAACATATCTCACACTTTTCATCATTTTTGTGACTCTCATTTAATGACAGGAAACACAAGAAATGTTTATTGTAGTCATCAACTACTGGCACACTTCAAAGGTAAACATAGCAATAAAAATCATGGTGTTGGGAGAACCCACACCAAGGTAATAAACAATTAAGGAGTTTTAGGGAGGAATTACTCCAAGTTTCTCCCAATTTCCTCCCAAGATTTGGAGAGTGTTGCTGGAGTTTCCTGGTGTGACACCAAGTTTTTACACAGTGTAGGGAGTATGAGACTACATCCTCTCTGTGTGTACTGTAAGACATATGGCTGATTTACTATGCGGGTATACATGGTATATAGATTTACAAATTAAAGTGCACATATGGTCAGTTTTAGTTGATGCAGTCAAGAAATTTGTTGCACAAGTCAGCATGAGGTATCAAAACTACTGAATTTTTGTTACGCATCAATATTTTGAATAAAAGGAAAACATGCTGGTACCCTTAATTTATGCAAACAAAAATTTGTTATTATTGTATTGCAATAGTGCTGTCCATTGTATTATACATTGAATCCTGACATAAAAAATATGACTGATTTACTATGCGGGTAAATAGGATATATAGATTTACAAATAAAAGTGCACATATGGTCAGTTTTGGTCAACGTTATCAAATAATTTGTTGCACAAGTCAGCATGAGGTATCAAAACTACTGAAATTTTGTTACGTATCAAAATTTTGAATAAGAGGAGGACATGATGTCACCCTAAATTTATGCGAACAAAAAAATTGTTGTTATTGTATTGCAATATTGCTGTCCATTATATTATACATTGAATCCTGACATAATAAAATATGGCTGATTTACTATGAGGGTATATAGATTTACAAATTCAAGTGCACATATGGTCAGTTTTGGTGGACATGGAGGAAGCGGTCAAATAATTTTGTTGTACAAGTCAGCATGAGGTATCAAAACTACTGAAATTTTGTTACGTATCAATATTTTGAATAAAAGGAGGACATGCTGGCACCCTAAGTTTATGCTAACAAAAATTTGAAGTCATATGTTAAAATGATGCTTTCATTTTGTATAGTAAATTCTATCCTGAAATTAAAATATTGCTGATTGTGGCTACATAGATCTAGGAGATATAACTAACAAGGACGTATAACTTATTTCTAAAATACGTCCTTTCATAGATATACAGTTAAATTTAAATAAAGTGCAAATACATTTATGGTTGAATCTGATAGGTGTTGGAATAGATATTCAGTGCTCGTTAATTATCATTGTAACCAAGATCGTTTTTTAATTTATAGATTGGCAGATCACAGATAAATTTGTGTTACAAGCAATGTTTTATGCGTACTTTATTTTTCAAATATTTGTATTAAATCCTGTTTATATAGCGGAAGTATTAATTTTACTTTATTTTCGATGTTTATACTACGAAACAAAAAATATTCTTAAAAAATCGATGTAGAGCGGTCCTGGTTACAAGTTAACTTAGTGTTGAGCAGACCAGTCAAAAAGTTAACTTGGGAACAGGTCTGGTTTCGATAGGATTTGTCAAAGCAAAAGTTAACTTATGTTAACTCTGTGGCAGGACTGGTTTCGAAGTTAACTTATGTTAACTTTACGGCAGGACTGGTTTCAAAGTTAACTTATGTTTACTTTAGGGCAGGACTGGTTCGAAGTTAACTTATATCAATAGCGGACCTGTTTCGAAGTTAACTTTTGACAGACATAAAAACAGTCCTAGGACCATGTCCGCTTTTCAAGTTAACTAGATTTTGGTCCTAGGACTGGTCAGAGCAGTCCTAAATCCGGTGACAGGTTAACTTTGACCAGTCCAAATGACTGGTTATCAAGTTAACTTGCTGTACAGGTTTGGACTGCATTTATCTGTAGTCTCGTTAGTTTGGAAATTGTTATATACGGCGACTAATGATAATTATACAGTCGTCGACAAATAATCAAAGCTGGGATAAGGTACCGGTTCTTTATGTATCTCTAACAAATGTATAATTCAAATAAAGTACTATAACACTGAATTTGTTTTTAATAATAAAATCATGGATTGAATGAAACTATAGTAAAACAAATTCGTAAGGGTTCTGCGGAACACATGCAGTGTCTCGCCTACTTTTTGCTGTTAATCACAGGCTCAACAAAAATGAGGGGGGAAATCAATAAAAATATCCCTCTTGATACTATATTTTGTATCTTCTGTACAAGTTTGGTAAAAATCCAGGATAGTTTAGGAATGTAATAAATGTTTTAAAAACTTTAACTGCAGGCTGTATGCAATATTAACTGGAAGAAAAACTAAGTCCATTTATAAGTAAAATACGGACAAACAGGTACAAAATTTTAACAAAATATGCTTCTAAATACTAGCTGTTGATCATAAACCAACTTCAGGGTTGCTTCTCACAAGGAAGCTATTATACCAAGGGTTCCAAATGGTGAAGTTGAAATCATCCCTTCGTAAATGTTAGGGACGCCATCACGAGTTGGTTGACCGTTATGGAATAACCGTTTCACAAATGATACCGAATATGTTTCTTACGTCGTAACTACAATCCTCTTCCCTTTCATGAATGTGAGCTACCGAATTAAACTATTTACCAGATTTGTTATCACATAAGCAACACGACGGGTGGCACATGTGGAGCAGGATATGCTTACCCTTCGGGTAGCACCTGAGATCACCCCTTGTTTTTTGTGGGGTTCGTGTTGCTTATTCTTTAGTTTTCTATGTTGTGTCATGTGTACTTTTGTTTGTCTGTTTGTGTTTTTTTTATTTTTAGCCATGGCGTTGTCAGTTTTTTTTTCGATTTATGAGTTTGACTGTCCCTCTGGTATCTTTCGTCCCTCTTTTTCACAAGTTTGGTATAAATCTAGGATAGTATAAAAAATATTTAAACTTTAAAAACATTAACCACAGAGTGAATACTTGTGGACACCGACGCCGACGAAATGTAAGATCGCTATGTTTCGATTTTTCGATTAAAATCGAAGGCTCGACAAAAATCCATGAAAACGAAAAACTAGCCGTCGTTAGTATTCAAAAATTGTTTTTATTACCAAAAACTAAGAAATTACGGATTTGTTACTAGATAAACAGATGATTTCGCGGATTTAAAAGAATAATGGTGCATTAAAAAAGATAGGACTGCCTAATGTTGATATAATTTAATTAGTTGACTTTAAAATGTATCTTTGGTGTTTGTATTGCTACATATGTAGAAATCTAAATTTCAACATAGGGCAATATCCATTTTCATTTATTTATTCATTGGCAAGGACAAATGAGTAATTTCGCGTTTTATTTATTTTATAACAATATGAGAAAACTGTATTTTTAATTTTTCAATGTATAACTACAAAATTCATGTTTAGTTTATTTGAGATTATGAATATAAATGAAAATCAATTTGATGTGACTTGCCTATATGCATAGCCTGAGACGTATATTCCGATGATGTACTCGATCACTTTCCTATTTGATTCCATGTTGTTCCCTTAGTTTTTGTGGAAACCTTACTTTTTATCCTCTAACTGAATCACTGAAATGTTATTATCGATACTTCTGTTGTCTATAATCTTAGTTATTGCTTTAAACTTTTTGAATTCATGTGTTGTTGTAACTTGACTATGTAGGATATATGACGTTAGAATCAGCGCTTTTATAAAGCCGTCTGCACGTAAATCATATATGTTATATAATGCCAAGTTCTATACATTATAGGAGAAATTGCGTCATACATAGACAATATTAGGTCAATGTCAGAAAAATAAAAACTTTTTTGTATGAGGATGAGAAACTGGGGAAGGGCGAGGTTTTACTGGGAGTCCTTCCCCAATTTTGTGCCAAAATACAAACAATTTTTGTGTCGAGGCTTGAAAAAGAAAAGCGAGCGAAACATAACATGTAAACATAAAATTATAGGTTATGATAGGCATATATTACCTTAGCCGTGTTTGGCACAACTTTTTGGAATTTCGGATCCTCAATGCTCTTTAACTTTGTAGTTATTTGGCTTTATAAATATTTTGATATGAGCGTAACTGATGAGTCTTATGTAGACGAAACGCGCGTCTGGCGTACTAAATTATAATCCTGGTACCTTTGATTGTCTATTAGGAAAATATTGATCAAATCAAAACGATATGCAACTTGACATTTCTTATAATTATCAATTGCTGAATAGTTTGGGTTTTTTCGCTTCATCCAGACATTTAATTGCAACTTTTGATTGCAGCATATTTTATATCTAATAAATAAAATTGATAATGGAACTTCTGGTATAACTGTTACTTTCTGCTAAAATTGAATCTTAAACTGAATAATTGAACAAGAATTTCAGCTGGGCGAAAGATACCAGAGGGACATTCAAACTCATAGATCGAAAATAAACTGACAATGCCATGGCTAAAAAATGAAAATGACAAACAGACAAATAAAAGTACACAAAACACAAATTGAAAAATAATGACTAAGAAACACGAACCCCACCAAAATCTGGGGTTGATCCCGGGAGCTCCGGAAAGGTAAGCATATCCTGTTCCACATATGACACCTGTTGTGTTGATCATGTTATTACAAACCCGGTAAATAGTCTAATGTTGTGAGTCATACTCATGAAAAGGAAACGGGGTTATAGTTGCGACATAAGGAGCATATCCAAAAATCATTTCTAAAACGGATATTCTATAACGGTCACATTTCTTGTGATATAGTAAGTCCGTAAAATTTACGAAGGGATGATTTCAACTTTACAATTTGGAACTCTTAAGCTTGGTTTAAAAGCTTCCTTGTACGCAGCAACGCGTAATAAATGACATCATGAAAGGAAATACAAGTCCGAGAGATGTATACTCCATATTTAGGTGCTGATGCATAAACATTATCTATGATCTTAAATTATCTCCATTGTACTGTAGATGGGTTGTTTTCTTTTATCGAACAAGACTTATAACTTGCAACACACACGGTGGGTGACTTGTTAGACGGAGGAGCTGCTCATCTTTCTGGAACACATGAATTCACCCCCAACTTTTGGGGTTAAAAATTTGTCTACCTTGTGTGTAACAGATAATTTTATCTTTTTTGAAATATCAGTGATAAATTAAAAGCATATCAATCAACTGGAAGAACTAAAAAAAAAAAAAAATTGGTACAAACATTTTCCGAAGAAAATAAGGACATTTAAAGGGATGATGGATTAATAATATGCGATCAAACAGACGTTTACACAAAATAAGTAAACATACACTGAACAAATAAGTCTTATCTATGACACGATATAAACATGGGTAGTAATTAACCTCGTCATATAGAGAAGCGTTACGTACAGTGAGTCTTAAAACGTAAGTATTTATATAACATAGATAACACATTTAGTAATAAAAGGAAGGCGAAAAATATAGAGAGGACATTCTAACTCATAAGCCAGAGTAAACTGACAACACCATGGCTAGAAACAAGACCAACAGACAAAAATAGTATACAAATTTGGGGCAATCTCAGAAAAGAAATACGTAGACGGGGAAAATTGGCTTTTCATAAAATAACGTACGTACGTTGCACGAGAACACTGTTATTTCGTAATGCCTTTCTTTAGACCAAACACTCAGATTAAAAACAAATCGCAACTGTTCTATCAAAAAAAAAAAAACATTTCGCAGTGTAGTGTACTGCTATTTGGACAAATAATATACAGATTATAGAAATGCACATACAACGAATGAATAATAACTGTCTGTAATATTTTTTACTTGGTACAGGCATTTGCTTACGTAAAAATTGGTGGATTTAGCCTATTTTTATAGCTAACTAAACCTTTCACTTTAATGACAGTCTCATCATAGTCCATTATATTGACAACGATGTGTGAGCAGAACAAAAATACATAAAAGGTAAAAATGTCAAAATCAGGGGTACAGCGGTCAACATTGTGTTATAATGTAACTGTTAATCGGAATAAAACGTGTGTACTGTCTAGGGTTAATAGTCTTAAACCTCTGAACATTTTAATCTGCCAATCTACGAAATACTTCATAAGAACTTAAATGTTTGACCTTTCGAAATTCTGATTAGACAATAGTTTTTAAAGTTGACTAAATGCAGATATTTACATTAAAAGATAATCAATACTTAGAATAAAGTTCGAAAACAACTTCTTTGATGGATCAGCAGTTATCGATAACGCTTAATTGTAAAATATTGTAATATAAGTATATTGATTGATAATAAATTGTTTTTAAATTCATAATTCTTCAAAAGATCACTGACTATGTTTTTTCAAATTTGTGATGTATTTGATACTTCTTCGTTTGATTATATTGTTCAGCATTACAAAAGGTAAGAAAAAATATAAAACATAGAATACGATTTTAGTAATATTGATACTTACATTCATCAATTCGCTTCACTGAATTTAGTGCAGAACTATATTTAGTATCACCAGCGCAGTAGCCAGCACTTCGGTGTTGACATGAATATCAATTATGTAGTCATTTTTATAAATTTCATGTGTACAAAACTAAGGATTTTCTTGTCCCAGGCATAGATAACCTTAGCCGTATTTGGCACAACTTTTTTGGTATTTTAGATCCTCAATGCTCTTCAACTTTGTACTTGTTTGGCTTTATAACTATTTTGAAATGAGCGTCACTGATGAGTCTTATGTAGACGAAACGCGCGTCTGGCGTACTAAATTATAATCCTGGTACTTTCGATAGCTATTTACACCACTGTATCGATGCCACTGCTGGTGGACGTCTCGTCCCCAAAGGTATCACCAGCCCTGTAGTCAGCACTTCGGTGTGAACATGAATATCAATTATTTGGTCATTTTTATTAATTTACTGTGTACAAAACTAAGAATTTTTTCGAAAAACTAAGGATTTTCTTGTCCCAAGAATAGATTACCTTAGCCGTATTTGGCACAACGTTTTGGTATTTTGGATCCTCAATACTCTTCAACTTTGTACTTGTTTGTCTTTATACTAATTTTGATATGAGCGTCACTGATGAGTCTTATGTAGACGAAACGCGCGTCTGGCGTTCTAAATTATAATCCTGGTACTTTCGATAACTATTTACACCACTGGGTCGATGCCACTGCTGGTGGACGTTTCGTCCCCGAAGGTATCACCAGCCCTGTAGTCAGCACTTCGGTGTAGACATTGATATCAATTATGTGGTCATTTTTATAAATTTCCTGTGTACAAAACTTTGATTTTTTCGAAAAACTAAGGATTTTCTTGTCACAGGAATAGATTACCTTAGCCGTATTTGGCACAACTTTGTGGGTATTTTGGATCCTCAATGCTCTTCAACTTTGTACTTGTGTGGCTTTATATTTTTTTTGATATGAGCGTCACTGATGAGTCTTATGTAGACGAAACGCGCGTCTGGAGTACTGAATTATAATCCTGGTACTTTCGATAACTATTTGCCTTGACTCTAGAATTCAGTTTAAATAAAAAGAAAAGGTAATGTGTTTGAAGATTACAAAATATTTTCATTGACTGTTTGTTTCCAAATGCCCTTTGCTTTTGATGTTTCCTCTGTTTTCACTATGATGTACACGTACAAAGGAAAAATGATATGACATTAATTTGTAAAATAAACATCTCCAAATTCCAAAAGACATAAAGATATGATATTCGACAACTGCTGATAAGGTTTCTGGATATGATAAGGATCATAAAAATGTAAAGGGTTAACATATTTTATATTTTAGCTTTCCATCTTCCATCTTGCGATCTTAATAATATGCGATCAAACAGACGTTTAAACAAAATAAGTAAACATACACTGAACAAACAAGTCTTATCTATGACACGATATAAACATGGGTAGTAATTAACCTCGTCATATAGAGAAGCGTTACGTACAGTGAGTATTAAAACGTAGGTATTTATATAACATAGATAACACATTTAGTAATAAAAGGAAGGCGAAAAATATAGAGAGGACGTTCTAACTCATAAGCCAGAGTAAACTGACAACACCATGGCTAGAAACAAGACCAACAGACAAAAATAGTATACAAATTTGGGGCAATCTCAGAAAAGAAATACGTAGACGGGGAAAATTGGCTTTTCATAAAATAACGTACGTACGTTGCACGAGAACACTGTTATTTCGTAATGCCTTTCTTTAGACCAAACACTCAGATTAAAAACAAATCGCAACTGTTCTATCAAAAAAAAAAAAAAAAACATTTCGCAGTGTAGTGTACTGCTATTTGGACAAATAATATACAGATTATAGAAATGCACATACAACGAATGAATAATAACTGTCTGAAATATTTTTTACTTGGTACAGGCATTTGCTTACGTAAAAATTGGTGGATTTAGCCTATTTTTATAGCTAACTAAACCTTTCACTTTAATGACAGTCTCATCATAGTCCATTATATTGACAACGATGTGTGAGCAGAACAAAAATACATAAAAGGTAAAAATGTCAAAATCAGGGGTACAGCGGTCAACATTGTGTTATAGTGTAACTGTTAATCGGAATAAAACGTGTGTGCTGTCTAGGGTTAATAGTCTTAAACCTCTGAACATTTTAATCTGCCAATCTACGAAATACTTCATAAGAACTTAAATGTTTGACCTTTCGAAATTCTGATTAGACAATAGTTTTAAAGTTGACTAAATGCAGATATTTACATTAAAAGATAATCAATACCTAGAATAAAATTCGAAAACAACTTCTTTGATGGATCAGCAGTTATCGATAACGCTTAATTGTAAAATATTGTAATATAAGTATATTGATTGATAATAAATTGTTTTTAAATTCATAATTCTTCAAAAGATCACTGACTATGTTTTATCAAATTTGTGATGCATTTGATACTTCTTCGTTTGATTATATTGTTCAGCATTACAAAAGGTAAGAAAAAATATAAAACATAGAATACGATTTTAGTAATATTGATACTTACATTCATCAATTCGCTTCACTGAATTTAGTGCAGAACTATATTTAGTATCACCAGCGCAGTAGCCAGCACTTCGGTGTTGACATGAATATCAATTATGTAGTCATTTTTATAAATTTCCTGTGTACAAAACTAAGGATTTTCTTGTCCCAGGCATAGATAACCTTAGCCGTATTTGGCACCACTTTTTTGGTATTTTAGATCCTCAATGCTCTTCAACTTTGTACTTGTTTGGCTTTATAACTATTTTGATATGAGCGTCACTGATGAGTCTTATGTAGACGAAACGCGCGTCTGGCGTACTAAATTATAATCCTGGTACTTTCGATAGCTATTTACACCACTGTATCGATGCCACTGCTGGTGGACGTCTCGTCCCCAAAGGTATCACCAGCCCTGTAGTCAGCACTTCGGTGTGAACATGAATATCAATTATTTGGTCATTTTTATTAATTTACTGTGTACAAAACTAAGAATTTTTTCGAAAAACTAAGGATTTTCTTGTCCCAAGAATAGATTACCTAAGCCGTATTTGGCACAACGTTTTGGTATTTTGGATCCTCAATACTCTTCAATTTTGTACTTGTTTGTCTTTATAATAATTTTGATATGAGCGTCACTGATGAGTCTTATGTAGACGAAACGCGCGTCTGGCGTTCTAAATTATAATCCTGGTACTTTCGATAACTATTTACACCACTGGGTCGATGCCACTGCTGGTGGACGTTTCGTCCCCGAAGGTATCACCAGCCCTGTAGTCAGCACTTCGGTGTAGACATTGATATCAATTATGTGGTCATTTTTATAAATTTCCTGTGTACAAAACTTTGATTTTTTCGAAAAACTAAGGATTTTCTTGTCCCAGGAATAGATTACCTTAGCTGTATTTGGCACAACTTTGTGGGTATTTTGGATCCTCAATGCTCTTCAACTTTGTACTTGTGTGGCTTTATAATTTATTTTAAATGAGCGTCACTGATGAGTCTTATGTAGACGAAACGCGCGTCTGGAGTACTGAATTATAATCCTGGTACTTTCGATAACTATTTGCCTTGACTCTAGAATTCAGTTTAAATAAAAAGAAAAGGTAATTAGTTTGAAGATTACAAAATATTTTCATTGACTGTTTGTTTTCAAATGCCCTTTGCTTTTGATGTTTCCTCTGTTTTCACTATGATGTACACGTACAAAGGAAAAATGATATGACATTAATTTGTAAAATAAACATCTCCAAATTCCTAAAGAAATAAAGATATGATATTCGACAACTGCTGACAAGGTTTCTGGATTTGATAAGGATCATAAAAATGTGAAGGGTTAACATATTTTATATTTTATCTTTCCATCTTCACTCTTTTCAAACTCGAGCAGTAGATTAACACAATGCAATTTTTTACAACTTTTTTGTGTTTTCAAATTATCTATTATCAAACTAATAAGATATTTACATCAATACCTAATAAATTTGAAGCACCATTATTTTATTCAAATCACACTCTCTTCTGTCTTTTTAATGTCAAAGACCAAGGATTTGTATAGCATACTGTACAAATCCTTGCCCAAGACCAAGTGCAGTGATATTAGATATTTATTAATTTAATTTGGTTTGTTAAAATTTGATAAAAGACATTTGACATTGAAACTAATAGCAGTGATTTTTAAATGCAAATAAGTTAACATTATTAGTAAGACAATTTGTGTTTGGGTTCTGGCAAAAAGAGAGGATGGATTTTGATTTTTGGTGCTTTTACGCCACTTTCAGCATCGCATTTAGGCTATTTCGTGGCGGTCAGTTTTTTATAAGTGGAAGAAGCCGGAGTGCCTGACGAAACCACCAACCTTCGATAGGAAAACTGACACTCCCAGTCAATTGAGATTGGAGTCGAGTGCACCCACACGAGCGGGGTTCGAACTCACAACCTCAGTGTTGACTGACGACTAGTAATTACAGTAGTAACTATTCAGACCACTCGGCCACTGAGGCCCCGCAAACAGAGAGGATGCAATTTGCATGATATTATGTGCAAACGCTATTGATATTCTCTAAGTGTTATTTGTGAACAATCAAAATGTGATTACACTTTTGACGTTAATCATAAAGACACAGAGTGCTGCAAACGCATTCAATTAATAAAGTATTAATTTCCTCTGCAAACCACGTCTGCACAATTCGGTATCGTCAGATTAAAAGCATGTACTTCGGTACTGACATGATTCATAGCATACATATTTATCAAATTTTTATTAAATTGTCTTTTTATAATTTATGAATTATTTTGAAACAACAGTTTCACTCATTGAAGCTTAAGTTGATCTTAGATTTTTTTGGCTACTGATTTGTTGCATTAAGGTCAGAGCTTGTCTCGTGTTTTTTGTGTTTCCTATTTTTTTTAGAGTTCCTGGTGAAGATAGTTAAAAAAAAAAGCGCGTCGGATGCATAACAATAATAAATTTAATTTTGATATCATTTTTAAAGGTCGATTTAAAATGGAATATGAAATGTAGATACCACTTCCAATGTATCACTACAGAAAAAACCGCTGTTAAGTAACGTTTTGCAAATCAAGGCATCGATTTTAAAATTAAAGTATGTACATTTTATCTATATGCCTTTTGATGTTTCTTAGTAGTGTTTTTGGCAATTATGCTACTTTTTCGGATTTGGATTACTACTTTATATCGTAGCTAGCCATGCGACAACTTAAAAATATCACAGATTGCTTGATATATATTGCATGTTGCAGATTATACGAATTTCAAAGCTTCTAATTATGGTGATAAGAATTTTGAAACTTTTCAAAACAAGATAGATAAATTCGGTATATTAATATATGTCTCACTAAATAAATCATAAATACCATAATCTATTCATTCTTAATAATTTGTAATCGTTAAACATTAAATGAAATATGTTTTACGATTTATGTTTTTTAAATTAGTTCAATTATTGTCAACAAAGACTGTATCGGAATTGTCTAATTTAGGAAAATATCTGAAATACGCCACAAATATAAAATTTTCATGACAATCCTCTGAATGATTTAAACTATTTAGTCTTGCCTTCGATTGTATTTAAAATGTTCTGTTATGATATACATATTATATTTATGAAATACCTATAAGCTGTATTGCTTCGGATTTGAAATAAACTATTTATCACCCGTGTGAAATTTGGAGTTAAAAAAGGGAGCGTACGTCCATTTTACGTTATATTCAACTCAAGTTTACTTGTCAAATGGCTGAATATAGATTTGAACCGTGTGGATATAATCATTCATAGCTATTAGAGATTGATTGATTGTTGGTTGCTTAACGTCCAGTGGCAAATATTTCATGCATATTCAGGACGATGCTATTAGAGAATAACAGAGACAAAATGCTAAATTATATTTATTTCATCCGTTGATTTATTGTTTTAAACTAAACATAGATTTTCGTTTTGCAAGAAATGGGTTCAGCTAGAAGACAACAACAATCAAAACCAAGGAGTAAACAAAGACTCACAAAACAAAAAGACATTTACATCCACAGTTATAAATAATAATTAAGAAACAACTCGCTTGGATAAATTCTGCTTCATAGGAATATAAAAACAAATCTGCAAGTAGAGAAACGCAATTGGTACCCATTGAAATTCCTATAGTCTGTTGGAAGACGAAACCTTCAATTTCAACAAATATGTTGTCAATTAAGAAGTCCAGCATGGCAGTGATATTCTCGTCGGTATATTTTTTCCTTGGCTCTGTATGATTTTTCAAAAAGTAGCTGAATTCCTTGACCAAATGTTTTCTTTTTTTGACAAACGTGTCACATGGTCATTTTAGGCGGGAAAAATACTTGGAGAAACACCTAAGTAACAGACATCTCTGTCTGGATATTTAAGTTATAGATAATGCATATTTTAAGGTTTTTCTTGTCGTAGAACACACCTCGGGGTGTCAGGATTGTTCAAAGAAAGACCTCCCTCCGGTCAGTCTTTCATTTGATCAATCCTGACACCCATCGGTGTGTTCTACGACAAGAAAAACCTTAAAATATGCATTATCTTACTTATATACCGTCAAAAAATATTAATTTTATAAAGATTTGTAAAATTTAGTATCCTATTTTACCGACAACACTAAAGTGGGATATTCCTTTCTAATGCGTTCAGGTTTAAATACGCCCTGCGGCTCATTTAGAATGTGAAATAAAACTCACTAGATAATTTAGATATAAACCTTTTAAAAATTATTATCCATACACAATAAAAATATTACTGTAACTGCATGAAGTAAGACACAAGTGTATTGTTACCATCCGATAACGGTGTATGACAAATACAAGACACGTTGTAAGTAATTTATTGTACCACTTAGCTTATGGAAAAGGGGGAGGGGGTATGTCTTTTTTTCCTATTTATTATGTTATATCTATCGCAGAAACGTGGTTGTTTTTTTTAACAATTTTACTTGAATCGAAAGGAAAAATTCAGAAAGATTGTCTTTTGAATAGCAATACATTTTATTAAAAGATAATCAGGATATAATTATATACCCTCCGCACCCGACCCTTTCGTGAGTTACGTTAATGTTATTCAATAGAATATAAGATTATCTTATTAGTTGATCATTTGATAGAGCAAAAGGTATACATACATTTTAAAAAGTTAAGAACTGACACGAAGACGAATATAAATACATGTAGGTCACAGTATGATTTCCTATTCAGTGTGTATCGTTCTAAACATGCATGCAATATTTGCCACTGGACGTTAAGCAAGCAACCAAAAATCAATCAACCTATTCAGTTTGACCCAATAAGATTTTCAAAATCTTACACACGAATATGTTAAATCTGGATTTATTTTATGAAAGTCTACATTAAAATTAATCTGACATATATGATAATGTTTCTTTATTGTAGCGATAAATTAACAAAACTCCACGTTATTTGTTTCTAAAATTAAAATGCGGGACTACAATGACGGTTTCTTTTACACCTATCATCGATTGAACTTTAAAAAATAAATTTCCAAATCGGCAAAAAACTATTAGACGAATAAAGTTTTGAAGTGAATCATAGATTGCATGTTTATCAAGGACAATAATGACCTAACACAGGTCATTATTTTATGCATTGGAGCATGTATCATTGAAGCATGGTATCGTCCAGGTTGATTCTGTAAAAGAATGACCTGTCGTTCTGAGAGAAAATAACTCCATATAGGTATATAAAGACATTTAAAATAAAAAGCTGATATGGTAGTGACATGAAAATGTTAAACTTGGTGTATATAATTCAAACTACACTAATTTAATTGGGAAAAGGGTGTAGAGGGGAAGGGGTTAATGTGTAAAGTTATTTTTTTTTTTTTGTAATTTAGACACTAGATATTTAAATTTAAATTGAAAATTGAAAAGGAAAAAGATTCTGAAACGATAATCAGCTTGTGAATATGAAGTCTTATTTTTTTTCCTCGAAAATTCAAAGTTTAGAAACAGTTTATTCAAAATTATTACCATAATGACACATATGTGCTGACTACTTGGCTGGTGATACCATCCGGGAGAGAGAAATAAAACAAGAGCAGTGGCATCAAGGACCATAACAAAATAGTCAATTAGAAATTTTTATACGGCCAAATTAGCCATAGTTTCACAGAAACTACTTAGACCACTCGGCCATCTAGGCAACCGCCATAGTTTGAACTTACGTTTCTAAATTGTTTCTTAACTTATGAAAGTAGACTTTGAATTAGTATATTTCATAAATCATTTCAGTACCAAAGCGCTTTACAGGATTCTCTATTTCTCCCATATGAAGGTTTATGATATGTATGTATATGCTGGTGAACTTGATATAAGGAAGTTATTTCTCATCAATAAATGTTAATTTTGTTAATTTTATTTCCTTCTGTCAAAAACTTGAGTAAAAATAACTTGATTTCAATTATTTGACGTGTTAGGAAATTGTAAAATATTGTCAGAACACTATAAAAGTTTCCTGGTTACAGTTTGATTTTGAAATACTACTTTAAGTTGATACCTTAAACAATCTATACCTTAATTGAATACAGAATAACAATTATGATATTAAAAAACCGTAAATTGTTACTCAATTTGTACGCGCAAAAAAGTGTGCAATACTTAAGGTTTATATTTATGTATAATTCATAACACATTTCTTTTGAACAATTAAACAGTTTTCATGATAGAATAACTGCATCTGGTACAAAGTACTACTATGGTTCTAGTTTTATACGAAAGCAACGGGGTGGCTTGCCTAATTTGAAATAACTTTCTCTTTACAGTAGTTATTGATTTCATCATGGAATATTTGATAGTCTTTTATCATATTAATATTAACATTGAATAACTGTCGGTCAAGACTTCAGAACGGTACCAGATGTGATTTCAGCAATCAGTGCGTTTGTGTTATGGAACAGTTTTTGTACTATATGTGGATTGCACAAATGGAAACATTACAAATACATCAATTTTCCCATCGGATACAAACGTTCTTATTTTACAGTCAAACAATATCATGCATTTGTTAGACAGATTGTTACGGTTCGAGAATTTATCTAATCTTTTAGAGTTGGATTTGTCGAATAATAAACTATTGAAAATAGACTCAGAAACATTCATCGGACTTTCTTACTCAAAGGAGCTGTCACTAGGAGGAAATGAACTAAATTTTACCCTCAATTCATTTCATACAAATGCTTTAGATCCACTGAAATCATTGACAATCTTGAATATTACTATCAAACTATATCGGACTTTCTTCCTGACAAAATGATTCTTAAACAACATGCTTTACAGAGTTTGAAGACAGATATCATATCTAACACAGATGGCAAAGCATTTGGACAAGGATATTCGTCCTTTAAACAACTAAGGCAATTAAAGGCGGGAAAATGTCAAATGGCATTAGTCAACAATAATACTTTTTCTAATTTGCTTTATTTAGAATTTTTTGAAATAACTTTGTAATTGCAGAATTGTTCAATTCTCAAACGGATGTATCTTTTGTCATTTAAAGAATTGTAGATATCTTGACTTATCCTAAACAGTGTGTGAAGACAATAATTTCAGATCTTTAGCTATTGATTTCGAGAGGACAAAAATACGAAAGATAAAAATGACAAGAACGTTTTTTACGTCAGCATATCCTCCGTTTGATTTCTTTTGTGATTTAGCAAATAGCGGGATAACAGAACTGTATATGAATAGAGTAGTTTTATTATGGCACATGACTCTGTAACTGATACGATTTCCCATTTTCTTCAGGTTTAAGATTTATCCGATATTATGTTGGTTTAGGTTGCTTACAGTATGCTTATCTTACGTAAATTGAATTTAAGAAACAACGAACTTGGAAAGGTTCTAGCAAAGGGAGGTTACAAAAGATACAGTACAATAAAATTTCAAAACATGGATCTGTCAAAAAATGGCATCCATTCATTATTGATTAGGTCATTCCTACCTAGAAACACTAAACCTTAGTGATAATGCATTATCTGATTTCTCTCCAGATGTTTCATTCATGTTTCGATTAAAAGTTCTGGATCTTTCAAAAAATAAAATAAAATATTTTTCACAACTCACTACCATGCAGAATATTTCAAGAATTGCTAAGCAAACACATTTGAAAATAGATTTATCACATACTATTTTAGAGTGTAGCTGCCCGTCATTGGTTTTTCTTCGATGGATGTTTGAAAATCAGGAACTCTTTTATAATAAAGATTCATATAAATGCAAATCAGATAACGGAAGCATAATTGTACTGAGTAGGTTGCAAAATACTGTATCAGTCCTGCAAAAGTCGTGTGCATCTTACACTGTTCTGACAATTGGTATTTCCATATTAGTAGTCGTAATTCTAATTTTAGTAGGAGGGCTATTATATCGCTATCGTTGGAGATTGCGATACGCTTATTTTATGACAAGAAGCAAATATAAAAGAGACAAACTGGTCAATACTGAAATGACTTATGCATATAATGCTTTCATTTCATACTCTGAAGAGGAAAAAGATTTTGTCATAAAAGAGTGTATTCCAAACTTAGAAGAACACGAACATTTACGACTTTGCATACATCAGCGAGATTTTATTCCTGGAGAAGAGATAACTCAAAATATAACTAACGGAATACACAACAGTAATAAAACCATTTGCATAACCACTCGAGCCTTTGTAGATTCCTATTACTGCATGTTTGAATTCAATATGGCAAGAATGGAGAGTATTTATTCACGAGAAGGACATAATATACTTTTCTTTGTTTTTTATGAGCAGATTCTTCCGCGAGAACTTCCGTTGATTATGCTAGAGCTAGTGCAACACCAGTCATACATTGAGTACCCTGATGATCTTCAAGGAAATGTTGTTTTTTGGAATGAAATAAAAGAAGCAATTGAATAACTATTCAAACGCTTGACATGCATATTATTAACAACAAGCTTGCTATTAAGGTATTCGTTACTCTTTTTTTTTAATTGTTTTGTCAGGTATTCAGAATCTGTTTGTGTCATAGAGCCGAGGAAGATTTTTGCTCGCTAATCTCCTTTTTTAAATAATGTTATTACGAATTGCTTTTAAAAGTCATTTTCACGATTGTTTTAAAACGTTTTGTTATTTTTTCGCCGTTTAAAAAAAAATGATGTGACCATTGTAATATGTTTGAAAAAAAAATCGAATCTACAGACTTTTCCACAAAATCAAGCACACAGACCTTGTTTTACCTTATCAACGGCCAATTATCTATTATATATTATCAATTTATGACAGTGTTTAAAAAAGAAATAATAGAATATTCACATGTCATACAGTTGAAGTTCATTCATTCAATCAAAACGTTAATTATTTGAAGTTATATATACCGAAGTTCATTTTTATTTAATATTTTGAAGAAAAATGATTATATGTATACAACAGCTCATCTGCAACTGCACTATAAGTGACTGATTTGTTAAGATCAATGCAAAATTTGATATTATAATTGAATTTAATGTATTCTAAGAAGTGCTCCAATGCCATTTTTTAGTCGAAATTCAGTTATTTGATTCTGTTATTGCTTTTGGACTTGTCCCCAAACGTTTGTTCTGAGCCAAATAGTTGCGAAAAAAGCAGCTTATCCTTCGGTCAAGCATTCCGTCTGTCTTTCTGTACGCCTTCTGTCCTTCCGTTTGTCCTATGTATTGTTTCCGCACACTTAAAAACCTAAGTTTTTAACGTTCAAATTCATTAAACTCACAAAAGATAAGAACCAAAAATAGCAGACAGATTTCCAATTTAGGTTGAGTCATTTACGGTTCAAGAGTTTTGCTCCTTGATGAACTAGTGCATAACTCTAACATGGAGAATCATAAACA